>CM067843.1:698234804-703234804 GCA_034509565.1 Triticum monococcum
TCTGACATGAGACATCTACCAGGAGTATTGTCAGTCGGAAAGGAAAGAAGAAAACGAATTGTGATTAACTGGAGTAGTACAATTCAAAAAAAAAAAATCGAAGAGCACTGGTAGTGGACAGTAGCATTGCTCGCGTCAAGATTGCTGTTGCCGCAGAAACATCCAGCACTTCCAAAAGTAAAAAAGAAAAGAAAAAGTAAGGTAAAGTAAAGATGAAAGCATAGGAATGAACACCAGCTAGGTCAGGTCATGAGACAGACCGGCTAGCTCACACATAACAATGCACCGGGTGCGCAATTTACATCATGCAAATTGCAGAATGAGTGGTCAATTATCCTCCCCCTCGATTCTCTTTCCGTCCATGGAACGATGACCGTCGCACCCAGCACCAAACAGTAAGCCTTTCTCCACATTCTCTGCTTTCATAAACTACACAAAAAGCTTCCTAATAATTCCTCGACACGCTCGTCCCTGCCTCCAAGCATCTGTCGCTCAATAATAAAGCCAAACCGCATCTCATAATAATCCAGGAAAAAACACGCACAAGCTCCTGGCCACCACACATCGGCGCCCTTTTTTCCAACGACAAGTTAAATTAAACACCCATTCAAATCAGGTCGGCGATTTGATCCGCGCGCATCGACCCAGGATCAGCCCGAAAGCAAGGGCCGATCCAACTCCGACGGGTTTTTAAAAATTCCCAAAGCGGGGCGCATGGAATCGCCGGCCAGTGGAGACGCATAGTTAATCAGCTAGATTGATGTTGCCTTGGATTAGTTGCCTGGTTAGTGCATGATAGTCCACTAATCGGCAGGTCAAGATCGGTTTCTTTATTTCTCCCCTGTCTGGGGCTCGGCAGCTGATGGGGATCAAAGATGCCCATACAAAAAGGCCCCAACTTGGGGAGGGAGAGGTGGGCACTATGCTGGCACTAGCTGCTACCACTGCTAGATCTCTGTGTTGATCTCGGTTTCACTTGTTAAATCCGGGGTCACGCAATTAGTAATTTGCTGCCGTGCTGCTCCATCGCCAGTGGATGGACACATTGTTTAGAGAGAGAGAGAGATGGGTGCCATGCCATGCCATGAGATGGAGGGTGCCAACTTTTGGGCACAGGGCAAGTTGGGCTGGTTGCGCTTTGGGGCGTGACACAATCATGTGTTGCTTGCCCTACAACTTGCAAGAAGCCATCACCCGCAAAAGAAACTAAGTTTTACTACCTGTCACTTATTTTGGGACGGAGGAAGTACTTGCAAGCAAACCACACTGGTAAAATTAATATACTGTATTTTTTTGTGTGTGTTTGAGGTAAACGGGAGACAGGAAAAATGACAGCAGTCTACCAAGTTGTTTAAACATCGGTATCATGTATGACAAGAGAGAGGGCAGGAGAAAGAAACACGACGGGGCGACATGCCATCTAAGCCATCTCGTTTCGATTGGGATCGTTTCCTACTACATGTATTTGACATGTTTTCATAAAGATATCTGGCGATATGGACCCTAAACAAGAGGAAACTAAGAGCCGATATAAAACCCTTCATCAATCTTTTCTTGGAATCTCTTGCGTTTTATATATAACAAAAGGTGTGCATCATACCTAATTAAATGTACTTTTTGGCGCTATTATTGATAATAACTATATTCACATGAGTTCTCCAAACACATACCACTATTTGTTATTGTTATCCCGGTACGGTTTGCTGTTACAAACCATTTCATTTCAACAATAAAATACGGTTGCTTGTGCTCCATGATTTGCCTTCGAGATAAACAAGACGAAAGCATATCCAAAACTCCCATAATATAAGGAAAGAAAACACACACACCCAAAAAGGGAGGGCACCCAACCTCCAAAGTTTCAGCATGAAATTTGTTTTAAATTTTTTTCACAAGGCACACTTGTGAGCCAACACACGCACACTAACCAACCACCGGACGTCCACATCTCTCATATCGGGCAAAACTAACAATCAAGCTTATATTTATTTTGATGATATAATAGATATCTTATCCAGGCCAGATCAAGAGCATAATAAATAAGTGAAATGAATAAACTGGAAAGCTCCAACCGTATTATTTCCACTAATAAAGCATTTAATTAGTTGTTATAAATTAAAAGAAAACCCCAGAGAAGAGAAGATGTGGCATATCCCATTCTCTTTTTTTTTTCTTTCGCTGCCCCCCCTGCCCCTGACATCTGAATAAAATCCACCACTCCAACGCCCCCCCGCTCTGCATTATTCCTCTCCTCCCCTCCCCCCCCACCCCTCCTCCTCCTCTCGCCTCTCCCCTCACCACGCCGCCCGCCGCCCGCCGCCGCCGGCGACCGACGGAGACACCCGCGGGGAGAGACCCATCCGCCGCAGCGGCCCTCCCGAGGCATTTCCCGCCTCGCTCTCTTCGCTCGAGACGGTGCGTGTTCTGACTCGTCTCTTGCCTCCATGGATCGTTCCTCGCCTCTCCTTTCCCCGCTGTTCGGTCCGGGAGATTAGGATTCAGAGTAAGCTTTGGTGGGGCGGGATGTGGCCTTGGGGGTGCTCTGGGCTGCTTGTGCGTCCTCTCTGCGCGCGCGTGTGCTTCTCTGCTCCTCTTTCTCTGGGCGAGCTCCGCCATTGGGGATCTCCGGGGAGGAAGCGTGCCGTGTTCCTGCGGCTCCAGCGTGCTAGTTTTACGCGAGGAAAAGCCTCCTCCGGATGGATTTTTGGCATTTCATCCGAGGAACGAGCCCGAATGGCAGATTTGCGGGGCTGAAAACGATGTTTCAGAGCGCTCCTTATCTTGTGGCCGGCCTTGCCCACTCCGGAGGAAGCTGCTTTAAATCCCACACTACTTGTCAGGCCGAGAGAAGCTCGAGCGAGCTGCCGACCTCATCTTAATTTTCTTTCGAGTATTTTCTTGGGGAGACGCGGTGAGCGAAATGCGCTGCAGCGCTGGCTGGCTCGTGGCCCTTGGATTTGCAGGGGAAAAAGAGGCGAGCTTGGTCAAAATCATGGGCTCCAGGGAGCTCCGCGCGTCTCAAATTTAGCATGGAAAAGGTCGTGCTCGCTTGGTGGTTTTCCGAAAGGTGCCTCCTGGAGAACACTGTGTTGTGGGCTTGCAGCGGGTAGATTTTTTACCATTCCCATCCCCTCTTTTCGTACTGGTTCCGGGAACGTTGCCTTGTCCTATCCTCCCAAGTCCAGGCCTGTTGTTTTCGCCGGTCTGAAATGCTTGCAACTGAGAGTGATGTGATCTGCCGATCTGACTTTTTTTCCCTTCTGAATCTTGCAATCAGATGGTGGAGCTTAGGAGATAGTCAAGCATGGACGCAATGGAGGTCGAGGAGGGCCCTCTCCTGGCTATTGATGCCAAGGTACCATCTTAACTGTGGTTTTATCTTGATTTTCAGTGATAATATCTGTTGTTCAAGCTAAGTGGTCTGCAGATTATTTGTAGTTAAGAGTTTAGAATATACTGATTGTTTTTGTTGATTAATGAGATCTGTTTGGATTTGCTTTGTAAACTTACATCTTAGTGACTGTTTTAGCAGCACTCTTAATTCCGTTTTACTTCTACAGGGTGGGTATTTAACAGCTTTGTACTGTATATGAAGCAAAGCATATTAGAAATAACTGGAAACTTGTATCTTCTCTTTTCTGGATGGATTTGTGTATGGCTGCCTAATCTGAAGAAATTGTGTTTTTCTGCAGTTACACGCTGGAATGTGCAGAGCATTTCATCCCGCGGTTTCTAAACTTTTAGCGATTTTCCCGTTCATCGAAGCATCAAGGCCCAGAAGCAAGTCTGGCATACAGGCACTGTGTTCGCTGCATGTTGCTCTGGATAAATCCAAAGGTCTTCTTCAACATTGTGCAGATTGCAGCAGGCTCTACTTGGTAAGATGTTGTACCCCTCCCTGCAGAGCACTCTAGATATAATTCGGTTGCAAACCTGCCATGGGGCATTTGCTGCATTGCTTTTCAATATTTGTGTCTTTAGGATAATTAAAATGCCAAACTCTTACACTGACAATATCCACTTTCAGGCCATCACCGCAGAAACTGTGCATTTGAAGTTTGAGAAATCAAGAAGCCAACTTCAGGAAAGTCTTCGGCGTGTCGAAAGCATAGTAACCGAAGATATTGGCCATAAGGTATGTTGTGTAAAATCCTAATTAGCACAACTAAATTGTGCTTCTGTTTGGTTTCCTTGGACTACAAATCCCACATTATGCACCAGTTGTTTTATGGTTAAACCATTTCATAAATTTGCGTGCTATGTCCTGACATCCTGATCCTGTCTGTGTGCAACAGATTGTAGAGATCATTGGTGAGCTGGAGGAGGTTGTATTTACATTGGATCAATCAGAGAAGGAAGCTGGTGATGAGGTGATCAATTTGCTCCAGAGAAACAGTAAAATGAACAGTTCCAGCGATAGTGGGGAGCTTGAGGTCTTTCATATGGCTGCTCTGAAGCTGGGAATTACTTCTTCCAGGGCAGCATTGACTGAGAGAAGAGCCCTCAAGAAGCTAATTGAAAAGGCTCGTTCTGGAGATGATAAGCGGAAGGAGTTTGTTGTGTCCTACCTATACAATCTCATGAGGAAATACTCGAAATTTTTCAGAAGTGAAGCAGGCGATGATACCGATTCTCAAGGATCAGCCCCATGTTCACCTACAGTATTAGGCATGGATGACATGTATGGCCCCTGCGGAAACAGCCGAGCATTCAGTAGACAGCTTTCGAGCATTCAATCATTTAATTCGAGGTTTGGGTCTTTCAATTCGAGGCTTGGATCATTCAATTGTAGGCCTAGTGGTCCAAGGTCCGAAAACATGTCGATCCCTCCTGAGGAACTCAGATGTCCCATCTCCTTGCAGCTGATGTATGACCCGGTTATTGTTTCGTCTGGTCAGACTTATGAGCGTGTTTGCATTGAAAAATGGTTTAATGATGGTCACAGCACATGTCCCAAGACTCAGCAACAACTGGCCCACTTGTCTTTGACTCCAAACTACTGTGTTAAGGCCATGATTTCCAGCTGGTGCGAGCAGAATGATTTTCCAGTTCCAGATGGTCCACCGGGATCCTTTGATGTAAATTGGAGGCTTGCTTTATCTGACTCCCAGGCGACGGGCTGTGTGTCTGTTGATAGTTTTGACACTAGCAACATCAAGGGTGTCAAGGTGGTTCCCCTGGAGAACGAGAGAAAGGAAGAACCGATGAACAGCGAATCAGGCACATTGGATGATAGCTCTTGTTTTGAGTTTGATATGAATGAGGGGTATCGGAACTTGCTGCTGGTGCTTAATGAAAGAAACAACATACTGAGCCAGTGCAGATTGGTTGAGCAGATAAGATATCTTCTGAAAGATGACGAGGAAGCAAGGATTCAGATGGGCTCAAATGGGTTCGCTGAGGCTCTAGTTCAGTTCTTGAGGTATTCCGTGGAAGAAGGAAATGAGAAGGCACAAGAAGTTGGTGCCATGGCTCTTTTCAACCTTGCAGTCAATAATAATAGGTATGCCATGTATTTTTCAGTTAAATGGTGCTTGTCATTTGCAGCTAGTTGACGTTGAACTTTTGAATTTACATTTTTTGCTTACCAAACCCCATGCTTGTTTATTTCAGAAACAAGGGACTTCTGTTGTCTGCTGGAATAGTCGATCTACTTGAGCAGATGACATCGAATCCACGCCTAGCTGCTGCAGCCACGGCGCTCTACCTTAACCTTTCCTGCCTCACCGACGCGAAGAGCGTCATCGCTTCCACCCAGGCTGTGCCATTCCTAGTGGACCGTCTGTACAACCACGACGCCTGCGACCCGAAGGCCAGCTCCTGCAAGCATGATGCTCTCTACACGCTGTACAACCTCTCCACCCACCAGGCCAGCATCCCGTCGCTCCTGTCGGCCGGCATCGTGGACGCGCTCCACACGCTCCTGACGGACTCTTCGGTGTCCGAGGGCATCGGGTGGACGGAGAAGGCCCTGGCGGTGGCCATCAGCCTGGCGGCGACCCAGGCCGGCAGGAAGGAGATCATGTCCACCCCGGGGCTGGTGAGCACGCTGGCGATGCTGCTGGACACGGGGGAGCCGACGGAGCAGGAGCAGGCGGTGTCGTGCCTCCTGGCGATGTGCGCGGCGGACGACAAGTGCATCGCGCCGGTGCTGCAGGAGGGCGTGGTGCCGTCGCTGGTCTCCATCTCGGCGACCGGCACGGGGCGGGGCCGGGAGAAGGCCCAGAAGCTGCTGAAGCTGTTCCGGGAGCAGCGGCAACGGGACGGCGGGGGGCAGCAGGCCGCGTCGCAGCAGCAGCAGCAGCAGGCACCGCCACAGCAGGCCGCGTCGGAGGGCGGGAACGGCGGTGGGGTGATGGTGTGCCACCGGGAGTCGAAGCCGCTGTGCAAGTCCAAGTCGAGGAAGCTGGGGCGGACGCTGAGCTCGCTGTGGAAGAACCGGGGCTTCTCCCTCTACCAGTGCTAGCCTAGCAGGCAGGGTTTTGGGGCCTGGTTCATCATCATCAGTAGGATCTGTACATCTCCTCTTTCTTGTTTCTCTTTTCATTGGGTCGTCTTCCGCTTTGGCGCCGTGGCTTCTTCCTTCCTTTGGGTTTGGGTTAAGTAAGTTGAAAGAGACTACTGCTTCTTCCCCCCCTGCTCGGTGGGGTGATGTAGGGCATTTTCCCCCTCTTTGCCGCCTTCTCATGACACTGTACAATGTATATATGGCCTGCCTTGTTACGAGATGACGCCTCTCTTCCCTTCCTTTTCAGTCAAGCAACCGTTTGTTCTCTTTTGTCAACACGACGGTCCTCTGCTCACTGACATGTGGGCTCCATGGTCCTGTGAAGCTAATTTCGTTCTTGGAGGCTCGACTCCTCATCAAGGAGATTTATTTACTTGCTCACGGTAATCCCGCTGCTTGCTCATCCAGGTGAGGTGGGTTCCTTTTTGTCCTGTCACTGATTATCATCGGCTGCTGCTGATGCGTGGAAGGACGCAGAGGCCTCGCCAAGATAACGACACTGACACGGCAAGGGCCAACATGAATGGATGCATGAGACTGTGAGAGGGAAAAAGGACCGGCCACCACGGCTTGCGTCCGACAGCACGGAGGAAGGGCGAGGTTCATTTTCACTCACGTGCTGTCCCGTTCTCCGCGCGGGATGATTGCGCGGCAGGCGCACGAATTTTGGCATCATCCGTCGGGTTTCACCTCACCTGGTCGAGCGGGTCTCGAGGAGCGGAGCGGAGCACCGAAAGGCGCCGCTGGCTCCGGAGGGGATCTGATTTAATTAGGAGCCCCCGGTTATTTGTGGCGGGAAGCCAAGCCAGCCGCGGAGGGAGGGAGGGAGGGAGGGAGGGAGGGGGGCGTCGGCCGTCGGTCGGTTCGATGGGACGCGGCGGCGGCGAGGGCCTCCACCCGGCCAGCCCCGGCGGCCTGAAAAGCGAATCCGATTCCACGCCCGTCCCCCCCTCAACCCGCCGCTTTCTGTAGCAACATTCCTGCCTCCCTCTCGCTCTCCCTTCCTGCTTTGCTTGTTATTCCTTCCGCCCGCTTGCTTCCCCTCCCTGCCCTGGAAGAGGAGCAAGGGGAGGAAGAGGGCCGGCCCATCGCCGTCGCCGTCGCCGCTGCCGGCAGGGCGGATGTCGGACCGGGAGCTCCCGCCGCCGCTGCGATCCATCCGTACGTCCTCTGCTTCTCTGTCTTGCTCGCTGCGTCTTCCTCGTCTTGGTATATGAAAAAGGGGATTGTTTTGATGATGATCATGACCAAAAGAGAATTTCTTCTTCTTCTTTTTTGCTTCTTTTGGCCATGATCTGTCTGTCATCAGTATGATCTCGATCCTGGTCTGGAGGGGAGGAAAGAGCGGGAGAAGACAGATTTAGGTGTTGATTTGAATCGGCATTAAACTAATCGACTACAGTACTAGTTAAGATGCCTCCCTCGTCTTATTCGTCCTCCATATTTTGCCATCTCTGTCCACTGTATGACTAGTTTAAAGGAGCAGGCTTTGCATAACTGGGTACCTACCTATGTATATGTATCTCCTTTGACATATTCAACAAGGAATTGATGAGATGGGGCAAAGCTTTTGCCTCCGTTTCAAAATAAAATAAATATGAATTGTAGTTTATGAAGGAAAAAAGTGAGCCCGCCTGGGATGTGTGCTTTGTACGGCGCATCACGCTTACGGGGTTGTTTGTTCCTGTGAAACTCTCCAAGTGGTTGATTCTGATGTGATTTTCAGACCGATCGAGTCGGCCATCCGCATTTCTGAACATTGGGAACTCGACTATTTTTCAGGAATTACAGGGGACGGGAGGTGCCTGTTCCGGTCCATCGCCTATGGCGCCTGCATAAGGAGAGGCAAGCAGTCGCCGAGCGACAGCGCCCAGAAGGAACTCGCCGACGAGCTTCGAGCAAAGGTAACCACTCAACCGGTTCAGCACTTGATGATTCCGTTCCGTTCCTTGCAATTTTAGCAAAAGAGATTGCTGACCCACCTGTCGGCCTGTTTCAGGTTGCAGATGAGTTCATCAAGCGAAGAGGAGATACCGAATGGTGAAGTCTTCTTTCCTCCTCTCACCATTTTTGTACATCAGAGCCCTTTTTTCCTGCAAAAAACATTTAAAACAGTGAATTAAACATGATCTTTTCTTTCCTGCAAAATCAAAAGTAACATGATCATTTTCGATGTGAATCTTCGGATAGGTTCCTCGAAGGCAATTTCGAGAGCTATGTGCGCAAGATGAGGAAGCCTCATGCTTGGGGAGGAGAACCTGAACTGCTCATGTGCTCCCACGTCCTTGGGTAGGCATCTTTCTTTCTTATGTAATCAATTTGTAAAGCTTATATTCTGAAATGTAATTGCTTACGAGGAATGTCAACACTGCTTGCAGGATGCCCATCACCGTCCACATGTACACCAAGGGCGTCGATAACCCCAGGATCATAGCAGAATATGGCCAGGAGTACGGCAAGGACAACCCGGTCCGTGTTCTGTACGACGGTTATGGGCACTACGACGCGCTGCAGCCATCTCTTGTAAGAACACAACCAAGACTGTAAGTTACTAGTACAACACTGTGCAAAATCCGACAACATTTGGCCTACTCTTTTGAGTTGAGGAACCAATGTTCCCTCCTGTCAATTTGCAGGAGAGGAGCGTAGCTAACCGGAGAATGGCGCGCTATGTAAGCTTCTTCTACTACTTCTCTAGGGCAGCCGCATAAATTCCGACATCTGCTGCAACTTGGTTTCGTTCGAGTTGGCAGATCGCGGTATAGCACATATGGAGGTTCAGCCCGGGTTCACTGCTCTGTCGTTCGATCTTCTTCGAGGCTGATGTATAAATAATAAGCTTCGCGTGTGTAACTCCTGATCCAGTCAGGGAATTTAACTGCATAAACTTACACTGCGTCCAGCTTAAAATGAAGTGTTTTGTGTATATTCTGGAATATTTTACTCTGAAAGCTTTGCTGATGGACATATGGTTCGCCGACAATTGCTTCGAAGCAACTGAATTCTCACAGCGAATGTGAACACAATCTTTCTCAGAGTGTGAATAAAATCTTATCTTGTTATGTTGGCCACTGATTTTCCTTTAGGATTGCTACATATAGATAATAAAATGTGTGCATAATCATCATTTGAGGGCTCTCCTTAGACTGATATTTGCCCAATTGACACATGCCTATTGAGTACTTCTCTGTAAACAAAAATAAGAGCGCTTAGATCAATACTTTAGTGATCTAAATGCTCTTATATTTCTTTACGGAGGGAGTACTAACAAATATAATGAGGATTAGTAAAGAACTAGCCTGGATTCACCAGAGGAAAAACCCCAGAACTATGGGGCACGTTCAAAGGAGGCTCTTTTCTACAAAGATAGAAGATGCTTGGAAGTACCTGGATTAAAAGATCGGAGATACCAAACAGAAAGGTGGCTCTTTTCTATGAAGATAGAAGATGCTTGGAAGTACCGGGGTCGGCAGAGTTGTTCTCAAAGAGAAACGGTGCAGAAAAGGCTAGATCCCAGCTCGGAGGTTCCGAATGGATTTGCTCGGGAGTACTGGACCTATAATGGGACTCAAAGGGCTGAAGCAAATTGAGAAGGGCTCGAAAGTGCCGGGAAAAAGTTATGCTCAGATGTACCAGAGCTAACAGAGTTGATCTCAAAGGAAACATAGCTCGGTGGTACCGGAGAAATTTCTTGGCAGTTCTGACTAGGGGGAAATAGGGTTCGCTCGAGAGAGCACACACCCTCAATAGTATTGGGTAGAATTACTCGAAAGTACCAAGGCTAGGAAAAACAAAGGATTGAGTGGCAGGAGTAAATGGAGTAAAATTCTGAGGGACTTTGTTTGAGGATTTTATCTTGGAGTTCAACCATTGTTCTTTTATTTGTACTTTGGATTCACCAAAGACCTATAAATTACATCCTGGGAGTTTGAAGCAAGTAACCACCTGAAGATGTAAAAGTAGGAATCACACTCACATATGGGGACTAATTTACTGAAATAAATTTGATGAACTCTTAGTCATATCAATTGTCTTGCCATTCATCACGAAAACCCGATAAGATGCACTTTCAATTGGCCATATAGATCCAAGATGTTTAATGAAAGGATAAGGATGAAACAATGTGCCATTTCGCCCAATCTTTGTACTATAGGTCACTGTCTGTAAAATGGGTGTCTCGCCATTTTTTCATGAATTTTGGGAGGTAGAACTATGTTGGAGAATTTATTGGCTAATGGGAATTGAAACGGATTTTTTTTAAGATGCAAATATTGGACTTGACATGATTATGTTTTTGCTGTTTTTTTTTGTGTGGGATTTATCACAAGTATTGTGGTGTCCTCTTTGGAAAGGCAACATTAGGGTTTAAGATTTCCAAAGGATTACACTTACAATTTGAGGAAAAGCTCAAGGAGATGGGACCCTTGGGTACCAATAATTGGTGGGAGATATTTCTCGTCTTGGATAAAAGGAATCATTGTGATCGGAGACCACCACAAGATCCTAAATCCAGTTAAAGAAGAAGAAAAAACACATCTAGCTTGTTCTCATGCACACAATAATATCTCTTTGTGCAACCTTCTTTCCACATACAAAAGACCAAATTATATGAAAACATTATTACCAAACATAATCATCATAACACATGCAGCCTAAAGCCTGGGAAGAAAGTACACGGTGGCGAAGGTGACAAAATGTTGGTCATGTTAGGACAGGCTTTTGACCAACAATTACTCCATGTTGACATATACTTTATGTGACACCAAACTGATGTCTTAGATTCATACTATTCCATGTACTTCATTAGACATAAAATCGATGTCATTAGACTCATATTCCAAAGTACTTTGACAAAAGTTATATATATATATATGTAATTGTTGGTCAAAGGTAGTAACAAGACCTAATATGCGAAGTAATTTGAAAAAGAGGGAGTATAAGACTATAAGTACAACATTACAAAAAATAAGGGCTACAATTTTCACAGGTGGATAACTTCTTGCCATATCAGATACCCACAGCATATTAGTACATGATTGTTGACTAAAACGAAAACAACTCTATGGCTAAAGGCTAACCACAAACTACAAAATAAATTGGCATATCTGCATGTCCTGAAAGTTTGCATTGAAGCCAGCACCATCAAACAGATGCCTTGGTCGCAAGAAATTCGGCAGCAGAATTTTCCCACTCCGCCAATAATCTGATGTCTCTGAGGGGGAACACCTTTCTGCAGTACATGAACAGACGAAATGGTTAAGTTAGATGTAGCTCACAAGAAAATTAAAGATGAAGACCTGAAATCAGTAATACAGTACTTCACCTTCAACTTCACCCAATCACACCAAAGAATCATTATACCAGATTACTATATAGACAACAGATGTATGAGTAACTGCAATTTCAGTCCAATGAAACCAGTGTACCAATGGCACATGTCTGCTAGCCCTTCCTTTTTCCCGCCTCAAGTGCTCCTTAGCTTATGTTTGTTACAAAGATCACCTCAGAATGATAGTGCCATGATACATCTACCAATTGTGCCCCAATCAAGCTGGCATACAACGGCAGGATTGCAAGAAATTAAAAGAATATACAGATCATCTTTTCGATGGCAACATATCACCTCTTGTAAGGCTTGATGTGATATGATTTGTATTCATCGCCAAATTTTGCTGATTCTTCATCAACCCTTTTTTTCAGCCTTCTCCAGGTCCTTAACATGTCCGCTTGTATAAGACCGCGATACAGTGTTTCAAAGGTGATCTTCTGGGGAAGAAAACCTTTCTCTATCATTTCCATGAAGAACTGGCATGCCTCCTTCCATTTTTCCTTGACACAAAAACCATGAATCAGCAAGGTATATGAATCAAGATCAGGACCCACGGTGCTTTCACACATATCATTCCAAAGTTCCATAACAGTTTCATGTCGGTCCAACTTGATGAACATTCCAAGCAATATATTGTAACTATGAATATCTGGTGCAGTTGGTGAACAAGGAGCCTTCATCTTGTTGTACAATTCAAGAGCGCCACTAACATCTTTTCTCCCTCGGTACTCTTTGAAGAAGCAATTGTAGGTCGCTGGGGAGGGACACACCCCCTCACTAACCATCTCACCGAGCAACTTCTCAGCATCTTCCAGTCTCCCACAGGAAGCAAGGCACTTGATCACAGAAGTGTAGGTTGCCACTGTGGGGCAAATGCCTCTATCCTTCATCGAGCGGAACATACACAAACATAGTTCAGCCTTATGTGCACGACTGTAAACATGCAGGATGATTGAGTAGCTCGTTACATCTGGTTCAATTCCCCTGTCACTCATCTCCTTCAAGAGATTCTCAGCCGCATTAACTGTTCTATCAAACCGGTTATCAGGGTGCAAACTTGCATGCCTACAGATACCATTTAAGAGAATGTTGTATGTAACTATGTTCGGCTCTATCCCATGATCAATCATATCTTTTAGGAATTTCTGAGACATGTCACTTCGGTTTACCTTGCACCAGCCATAAATTAAGATAGTATACATCTTTTCATTTGGTTCATATTTGTATTTTCTTTTATTGAATATCTCCACAGCAACCTGCAATGGTGATAAAAATGCCAGTGGGCACATTAGAGAAGTATTATCAGACCCTCCAAACAATGTACATAAAGTAGACTACAACTGCTTGACAGCTGACTAATGCAATTCAAACACTTGTTGGGCAAATAGTATATCTATTTTAGATGAAATAGAGATACTTTTTAGTCAACTGTTTCTATTTCATCTAAAATATCTCTACAACTTTCTACACATGCCTTATTTGACTATCAAACTGAAGTAACAACTTCCAGCCAAACCATACGCATTAGGATGCAGGCACTTAGTAAAGTTGATCTATTCTGGCATCACATAAGTTACATGTCCAAGAAATCCGAAATGCTTCTCTACTGGCTACTGAAGCTACAGATACAAAACATTTATGAGGACATGAGGACAAACCACTTCATTGGCACCATATTCCCAAACAAACAAACAAAAATCAGTTCAACATTCACAGGAAAACATCGAGATGAGACTAAAGCCAAAAAGAACAACTCCATTCATCTAAATCCCAGAATCCAAGCATTAAAAACATATCCAGATGAAACTCCAAAACCATTGGTTAGCATAGTCTTATCTTTGTACACGCGGAAATGCCCAAGATCAAATATCTGGAGTAGAATCTTACTTCTATAATGTTCATAGAAAACCTAGAAATGCATGACCAACCAAGGAAGCAATTTAAGCACTTAATCCTTTCTGCCATCTTGCAGGCATGATCTAATTGTCATGCCAGGTATTTCATCAACCTGAAATGATAATGCTGCTGCTGAGATCCTGATCAACAAGCTTGCCTCTATAATACTAATTTCTTTGAATTAGTAGCTTTGCCATTATTTTTTCCATTCCAGAAAATGAACTGTGATGTTGTGGTTGCTCTTTGAAGGATTGTCCACAGGGATACTAAAATTCAGGTTTCAGTTTCTTGTAGATCTTTATCATCACGGTTAATCTGACTTGCAAGAAGCTGAACAAACTGCACAGAATCATTATTGTGGATGCCGTCTAGTACTTACAAACTGAACAAGCTGAACAAACTTGTAGATGTCATCTAGTGCTTACAAATTGCACGCCACAAACTGCACAGAATAAGAAGCAAATCCATGACCGACCAATTTCATACACAATATCAGAACAAAAAAAACGGAAATTTGCAGATTGAATCGGCCTAATTGCAACTGCACCAATTCATTACGATGAAACGTCTCATCAAACTACAAGCAATGTTCACTCTGAACCTACCAAACTGCAGACCACAAAAAGCAAATCACAATGAGAGGCCAAGAGTTTCATGGTGCACTACAAAAAGCTTAAGGGGTAGCACATTCATATATTTATAGACATAGAAAGCCAACACAATCTTCACATGAATGCATTCATATTCTCATCGTAAGCTCACAATTGTAAACTTGCAACAAATCAATGAAAATAGAGCAGGAGGCTACAAACTACAACAGGCATAGTACAGAAATCAGAAATGCAGTGTTAAGAGACCTTACACTATCTGCAATCAATCAAACTAAGAGGATTACCACCTAGGCATCCAGATCACGAACCTTGGGGTACTTGTACTTGCAGAGCGTGTCGAGAAGAGTGGTGAACTCCTGGGCATCGGGTTCTCTCCCTAGGAAAGCCTCCATGTCGTCGAACGCGCGCACCGCCTGCCTGGTCAATCCCGCGGCGACGTACCTCCTGGCGAGCACCGCGAACGTGCGGGGCGTGGCGGCGCCGTCCGCCGCGGCCTCGACAACGAGCCGCCACGCGGCGTCGAACTGGTGCGCCCGGCCGAGGGCGTCAACGACGGCGTCGTAGGCGTCGGCGTTTGGCGGGGAGGAGACGGACGGGTGGAGGCGGACGGCGTTGAGGAGTGAGAGCGCGAGCTTGGACGCGCCGCGGAGGCGGAGGAGGATCTGCACGAGGAGATCCTGGGAGAGGGAGACGCCCCCGCCGGAGAGGAGCTGGAGCGGCGACTCGGACGGGTGGAAGGGGTTGTGGTGCGCGAGGAGCAGGCGCGCGAGCTCGTCGGCGGTGGGCGACGGCGCGACGGGCGGCAGAGCGAGGAGGTGGGTTAGGGAGGGGGCCACATCGGCGGTTGCCGTGCATAGGAGGCGGCGGGTGGCTGCCACGGCGTTGGCGGCGGCCGTGAGCGAGCGCAGCATGGTGGGCGGCGGCGGTGGCCTGCGGGTATTGTGGTGTACTAGAGGCAGAGGGCTAAGCCCAGGCCCAAAAGTCCAAAATGAACCATCTTGCAAACTAAAACCCTGCTCATTTTTTTTCTTCTTCTTAAGAAAAAGGCCTTCGGCGCACTTTAGTGACGACTGCTACATAAGAAATAAGAGGGATCAGCATCCCAATCATACGAACCATTCTGTGGTTGGATGGTTAGATAGATGGTGGTATCCCGAGCCCACTACGGTTCAAGTCCTGATGCTTTTTAAGAATAAGTGTATGCATGTATATATAAGCGTCTATGTTGTATTGTGTTAAAAAAACGACAGTGGCTAAAACTCATTGCGCCAACTTTATGAGCTCTTTGAAAGCGATCTTTAAGTATCGCCCTCTAGGGCTCCAAACCTCGATGATATCAATATATGCTTGTATACACTCTAGAATTGGACTCCATCAGAATCATAAAACAACCAAGATCTTCCATCATCATAAACCCTTTTGCATATCGATAGCTTGTAGCTTATATCCTAGTCGTGTCAAGAAGATTATATAGAAGACAGGAATCGTGCAACTTCCCCTTTATGATTCCATGATTTGATCCATTTAGATACATTACAACGGCACACTTTTCTGACTCTCTCAGGCCATCAACACTTTTGGCCATCGGATCTGGACTTTCGGGCGCCGCTGGCCGTTCGATCTATTTGCCATTCCTCCTAGGTCATAAAATAAAACTAAGCATCAACATTCATCCTGTAACTTCCACAATATTTTATGTCGTTATGACAAACCTAAAGCTGCTGAAAAATCGAAGCAATCAAATTGATAGCCAAGGTCGTTCTCATCGGGGATGCCACTGCATTAACTTTTACTATCTCCCTTCTTTGCCATCATATGTACCAAGCACCAACGACGATCATTTTTGCAAAACCGAGCCGAAAAAGGATCGGTCTCTGGACATGTTTACGCCGCAGCAGCTCTTCAAGCACCACACTTCCCACTCAATCAACTGACAAAGCCTCCTTTATTGATTTCGATAGTCCCGACTATTGTCAAACATACTTAGCTCTTTGACAAGAAAAGATCATGTGCCTTACATCTTCTGCCCCATTGTTACACAAAGGACATTGCGGTGACATCTTGATATGTCTATGGGCCAACGCTGCATGAACAAGAACGATACCATGCAAAGCTTTCCAAGTAAAGATTTTGACCTTACTAGGCATCTTTAATTTGCATAAATTTCCCATGCTGGGTTAGTTGTTGATGCTCCTTAGCCATTGCTCATCTTGTTTCATTCCTTCATACATCAAAATAGAGTGAAATGGCCTGTTAGTCCATGAACTTAAATGAAATACACGCTTCAGTCTATTAACTGAAAAACCACACATTTTACCAAAATAAGCTAGTTCAAGTTATGCACTTCAATCCAAAAGCGATTCAAGGGAGAAAATAAGCACCAAACTTTGAAAGGTTTCTTCCTAAAATGTTTTTTTAGCTAAACCACATATCTATCTCCTCCCTCTTCTTCTACCAACATTACATCAAAATCTAAATCGTCGACCGGTCATCTCCACGCAGACAACACTTGCGAATGTCGTCACACCACCAATTTTGTGCTGAGGCCTCCAAGAAGTGGACGAGGAGAGCTAGTACTAGAACTTCGCGCAACCCCGGAAGGGTTAGAAAATATGGACCCAATCTTTTGAATTGTTTATCCGATGTTGATGAATAGTTAGGTGGAGCCATAGATCGATTTTGTTTGAAAAATCAGTCTAATCTCATAGGAAGAGGGTACCGTGCTGCATGTTGTAAACTACAAACTTACCGTAGGAGTTCTTTGATTTGCCGTGATGCTTGACAATGGCGGAACCGGATCCTCTGACATACGAAGAAAAGGCAGAGGGAGCTACAGTCCTCTGACTTTGCTTCACGACATACGCTTAAACAGTGATTCAAACCTGAGTTTATCTACAGTGAGTGTATCTACAGTAATTGCTGCATTATTTTAGCCACAGTACATACTTTGCTCTCTGACTTGCCTTGGGAGCACTGTAGCTTCCCTGCCTTTGCTCCTGCAAGTTCGAGGAGCCGGACCTGAGGATGGCAGCGAGCGTCAAGTTGCAGAGCATGATGTGGAGTTTCAAGTTTTTTCTTTGCACCAAGGAGCTTCATGTTAACATGAGAGGTTTTACGGTTGAAAATTTGGAAGAACTCATTGGGTCCAAAATTGTTGCGGGAAAAACAAACTTTGATAGCATGAAAATAACTCAAGGTAGGGGATCCCTACATTAATTTTACGAGGGGGGATGATGATAAGCAGAAGCAATCCAACTTGCGTTGAAATGAAAGATTGGCAATGCCTTACATACTCAAATTACAACACTCTACTTGTCACCTCCTAGTCTTTAAGCCATTGAAACTAGTAATCCATAGTACAACCACGAAAGGGGAAGATAGGCATATGGAGACTACTTGAGATACGAAGGGCATTTACAACTTAATCTCCCGAAGCAAAACTTGGGCTTGCTAATCACATTGGTACAAACATAACCTCACATATCTGGGTTTCGGCGTCAGCACTTCTGATCGGCTGAGCAAGAGCAGTTTCCTTGGTCCTGTTTCAGTTTCTGCATAAACCCAAACATAATAAATAATTTTATTTCAACTTTTTTTCATACTTGCGTATTTTTTTAAGCAAACATGTCAATGCGTCTTTAACAAGGCCTCCTGGAACTGGAAGTGTGATATATAACAGGCGTGAGCACTGAGCGTACCTCGATTTGGTCCTGCAGCACTTTGATGTAGTCAACAGCAATATCCAGCATGTCAGAAGTATTTGTTTGCTGCATATTCAAGAAGAAACTTTATTAATATTTCTGTCTTACACTACTTGTCTTGGGGAATAGATGCACGGTTGCAATCCTGAAATCTGAATTAACTAGGTCCAGGTGATTAACAGCTACTGTACTTGGGTTTTGGGTTTTTGTCAAGGCAAAATGCATCCAGTTTAGGTGAAAATTGTCACGCATTAGTACTTTAGTGAGTACGGGCTTTCTATAATTCTTGGTGAGAATTCCATCCATGTCTGCTGACAGCATTTTTTCGAGAACTGACGAAGTTGACATTGCCCATTACTGCCAACAATAAATCAACTGGTTTAGTTACCTTGTCCATGTTGGGCACGAGGTCTTGCAGCCTCCTAAGCCTCTTGCTGATCCTCGTTCTTCTTTCCTATAAGCATCACAAACAGGAAAATGATTCAGTTTAAACATCCGATTGACGGCGAACATGCAAGGAGTAATGGTAATTTTAAGTCAAGTTGGAGCCGATAATGTCAGAGAGAAAGCTAGCTGACCCTCTCGGCGATGCTCCGCGGGTGAGTGGCGCAGCCGCGCTTGGCGCGGACCCTGCAGGCGACGGAGTCCTGCTGCAGCTGCAGGTAGTCGTCCATGCCGGGCATGTCCAGAGACGAGCCAAACTGAATTCGGACCAAGGCGTCAGAAGCGTAAACAATGGCGGCAGCACACAGTCCGGACGAGCCATGCGAGCGTACTGTACCTGGGAGTCGATGTTGCTGTAGCTGGTGACCATGCCGTCGTCGCCGTCGGCCATCAGCTTGGCCTTCTTGCCGCCGCCGGGCGCGGAGAAGATGATGTTGGAGTTGGTGTCGTCCCAGGAGCTCATGGAGAAGCTCCTGGAGAGGTCGCCGGAGCCGTTGTCGTGGCCGGTGCCGATGCTCTCGCCGACGTCGGCCGGCGGCATCGGCGTGGGCGTGTGCATGGCCATCCCCATCTCCGCGATGTGCGGCATCATGTCCTGCTGCCTCGAGAAGCTCCACTGCGAGCTCAGCCTCCTCTGCTGCGCCGCCATGGCGTCGACGTTGCCTCCTCCCTGCGAGTGCGCGTAGCCGCTCCCCATCCCTCCTCTAGCGCCGCCCATGCCGCCATTGCCTGTGCATCAACAGTCGCAGAGCCAGAGCAAGTCAGCAGCTGTGAGAGTGACTGACTGCGACGCCCCACGCCCGGCCCGGCCCGCCAACCGCTACGTCGACCCAGGACACGACATGAACTACTACCACCGCACCATGCTACCCTACACCTGGTACTGCACTGACACAGAGCTAAAGACAAGCCGGCGTTTGTCATCATCGAGCAGAAATGAACAGTGGTCGTTGGGCATCCCGGTATATCTAAAACTAAAATATATCTAGATATATTCATACCTACGACAAGTAATTCGAAATGGAGGAAGTACGTACGTACTGGGTCACTGGGAGAATAATCACCTCACGTAAAGTTCGGTGCGTATAAACAGATGATTTGCTTTGCAACTGGCACATCATTTTCACCCTTTTTATCACCACCACTCGCTTTATTACGCCAGAGAACGCAAGGCGGGAGTTAACGGCTGTAAGTGGCCTGACTTTTCAAAGTCGTCGAGCCAAGGAAATTGCTGCGCTATCTTTTAGTTTAGTTTAGTCGGCAATCAACGGCCATACGAAAATGAATAAAAATACACGGCAGAAAGACACATGGTGCAATTTCTAATCATCCGTTTGATTCATTAACATTTTGCCGCATGACAGTCACATCAGATCGACGCGGACGCGACACGCATGGTATTGATATTTATCTGCCTTATCTGTGTGTGCCTTGTGCATTTTCTTCGCTGATTAATCGTGGATGACCAGGCGCTACGAGCCGCCTGCGTGACATGTGCTGGTGATACTGAGTGATATACTGATATGCCTCGTTGGAAAAAGAGAGGTGACATGTGCCACTGCCAGCAAGGAAGGATCAGGCCACGTCAGCGAGATACAATGTACCCCTACCCCTTGTGTTTATTATGTAGGTAGGTTCAGTGCACTGATTATATGCGCCAATGAAGTTTGTATATATGATTTGCATAGAATAATGGGTCAATGATAGTGCTGCATCTGAGAAGAGATGAGATGAGATGGATAGATAAGGTGCGCTTAATAACTAACAATGGACAGGATGATGAGGAGAAGGAGTATGCTTTTTATCCGTTAATAGAATATAAGAAAGATGATTCCACCCCCTCCGTCTCCTTCCTTCCTTCCTTCCTGGCATTTGCCAGCCACCCAGCAGATTAGGAGATGGGAGTACAGATTACTCATACAAAACCACCATTGACCTTCATCGAGGTGAGCAGTACGTACTCCGTCCATTTCAAATTATTCGTTACAGAAATGGATGTATTTAAAACTAAAATATATTTAGATATATTTATATTTGGGACAAATAATTTGGAATAGAGGGAGGGAGTATTATCTAAGCACGGTGAGGCAGTAGAGGCGTAAGCTACCGCTACCAAAACTGAATTGATTAAGCGCCCGCTAACAAGGCTGGCAGATCACGGATCAGGCTTCCGCGCAAACCATGGACGAGCTAGAGAGGTCGATCATGGAGGAGGAGGAGGAAACAGGAGCGAGCGAGCTCGGCCACCGCGGCGGGCCGGCCGCCTAACCTATGGGCGCACGACACACGAGAAAGGCACTCGGTAGGCAGGACCGCAGGACGAGCGATCGATCGACGGCGGGAGAGCGGGTGCGAGGGGGTAGGACGGGGGCGTAGGTGCGTACCGTGCGGGTCGGCCATGAGGCGGGAGAGCAGCCCGGCGGGGGAGCTGCTGTGGCGGAGGAGCCCCGGCTGCTGCTGCTGCTGCTGCTGCGGGAGGGGCACGTGGATCTCGCCGGAGCCGCCGTAGGCCCGCTGGAGCGGCGCCGGGGCGTCCGCCGTCCGGCAGCTGGACTCGCAGGAGGTCAGCCCGGACGACTCCCCCGAGAAGAACCGGCTCACCACGGCCGCCACCGGCTGGTGCTGCTGCTGCTGGGGCTGGGAGTGGGAGGGCACCTCCCCTCCGCCTCCGCCCCCGCCGCGCGCGACGGAGTCGGCCAGCGCGGCGAGGAAGGAGCCCGGCGCGGAGCCGTACCGCGCCAGCTGCGGCGGCGGCGGCATGCCCCTCTGGTGCGCCGGCGTCGGGCGGTTCATGGCCGAGGACCGGCGGCGGGTCAGCACAGCACGGCAGGAGGCGCGGCGCCGAGGGGCTGCCGAGCTAGTGCGCGCGCCGATGATTGGTGGTGCGCGCAGGGCAGGGCAGGGCAAAGCGGGGGCGAGGTGGGCCGGTGGCGGCTGAGTGCGTGCGTGCGTGCGTCCCCCCTGCCCCTGCTCCTCCGGCCCCCTTTTAGCGCGGGCGGGCGCGGCGCTCCGAGGCTCCGACTCGCGCCAGGGGGGATGGATCGCGGTCGTGGGTGGATGCGTGGCCGGGGCCCCATTCATATAGGCGGACGGCGACGCGCCAAGTCATGCGTGGCCATGTGCGCGCCCGCGAGGGCGACACGACGGGCGCACGGGGTCGTCGGTTTCGGCCGGGCTCTGGCTCTGGCTCTGGCTCCAGTCCCCGGACCAGACCAGATACTCGGAGGCGCGCACGCAGAGACTTTTCCTCTCTCGTCTCCCGGCACGGCACACCACGCGAGCGGTTTGCGGCGGTGACATGCACGGGCGAAGCCGCGACGCGCGTGGATCGGATCCGCGTCGCCGTTGGCCGTACCTTTCAGGTCGGCAGCTGTATATTCTTCTTCTTCCTCGCCCCGGCGCCCGCTGCGGCACGGCAGTGGACGGGGCTGTCAGCCAGACGGGTCATCCATCCATCTCTATCTGCTTGCCTCAATTGTAGTGCTAGAGGTGAACCAACACGTGGTTCCATGGTCAGCGGTATCCCTAATCATCAGGGTTAACTTCTGATACTTTCATTATTTTTAGATTTATTTCAGGATTTTTTGCGATACGATTTCAATGACAGGAGATGTTTCCGTCGACGACGAGGCGTCTATGGTGACTTTGTAAGTCTCAAGATGATACGTCAGCCTAGTCTCTTGAATGTGCTCATAAGAGCAGGGTATGCGTGTGTGTGTTCATAAGTGTGAGTATGTGCATATGTAAGAGCGCTTGTGTCTATAGTGTGTTCAAAGAAAAATGGTAGTACCAAATTGCGGATTTCGTGGATAGAAAATCTCGAACATTCACGAAGGCGAAGGCGTATATGTTCTTGGTCCACTGGTGGCATGGACGAATTGTTCGATTCGTTAGTCTGTTCACGTCCACTGTGGGATATTCTCTTCCATGCGCGTCTCTGGATTGGCTGCTGACATCCTACACTATACAAGTCGTTGTGCTTAATTCAAGTCCACCAAAATGTTTCTTTTGCAATGCTCCTTTCTGTGCAGGTCGAGAAAGATTTGTTGGCCGTTGACAGCCTACACATTCTAATTAGACGTGTTTAATTCATGTGAGCCAAAATGTTCCTTTACAATATTTCCTTTCTCTCCTGGTAGAGAAAATGACATCTCACTTCTCGCGGCAGGAGGAAGCCTACCCCTCACCACTTCAATATGCCGCCTCAGCGGACAACAGTGGCGGGGCTCATTCTCTCGCTTGGGGAGGCCCCTGGTCAGCGCAACGTTGACTGTTGACAGTGCACGCGTACAACGGAATTCGGGTACTGAGGTGGTAGCCCCAGATCCTTAAGGGGTGGTTGTGATTGTTGAGTATCGTGATTAGTTAGGAAATACGAGATAGACTAGAATATGTTCTCTCTTGTCTTGTACTTCAAATTGATCATTGTACTCTTATATATATGCTCACGAGGCTTAAGCAATAAACAACAATTCATCAGTCCCTCTCTATCCCTTCAAACATGGTATCAGCCTAACCGATCCAAACCATAGCACCGCGCCGCCCCTAGGGCGGTCAATCTCCATGATCACCGCCGGGGGATTGTTCGCGTCCACTCGTGGGATATTCTCTTCCATGCGCGTCTGTGGATGGCTGTTGATAGCATGCACCATGCAAGTCGTTGTGCTTAATTCAGGTCCACCAAAATGTTTCTTTTTCAATGTTGCTTTCTATGCAGGTAGAGAAAAGCTGACTGGTTGTTGACAGCCTACACTATCTAATTAGACATGTTTAATTCAGGTGTACCATGCAAGTCGTTGTGCTTAATTCAGGTCCACCAAAATGTTTCTTTTGCAATGTTGCTTTCTATGCAGGTAGAGAAAAACCGACTGGTTGTTGACGGGCTAACTATCTCATTAGACATGTTTAATTCAGGTCAGCCAAAATGTTCCTTTACAATGTCTCCTTCCTCTCCTGGTATAGAGAAAAAGACATCTCACTTCTCTCGGCAGGAGGAACCCTACCCGTCCCCTCGTCTGCCTCACCACTTCAAGATGGTACCTCGGTAGACAATGGCGGCAGGCTCGTCCTCTCACTTTGACAGTGCCACGCATAAACTAGGGTTTACGCTTCTGTCACTCTAGCAAACCATCATCTACTTGATACTTCCCAATGCCTTCCCCTAGCTCAAATCATGGTGAAGTGTCATGTAGTCGATGTTCACATAACACCACTAGAGGAAAGACAACATACATCTCATCAAAATATCGAACGAATACCAATTCATGATTACTTATAACAAGACTTCTCACATGTCCTCAAGAATGAAAGTAACTACTCACAAAGCATGTTCATGTTCATGATCGGAGAGGTATTGAATATCATTAAGGATCTAAACATATGATTTTCCACCAAATAAACCAACTAGCATCAACTACAAGGAGTAATCAACACTACTAGCAACCCACAGGTACCAATTTGAGGTTTTGAGACAAAGATTGAATACAAGAGATGAGCTAGGGTTTGAGATGAGATGGTGTTGGTGAAGATATTGATGAAGATTGGTCCTCCCATGATGAGAGGATCATTGGTGATGACGATGGCTTCGATTTCCCTCTCCCGGGGGGAGGTTTCCCCGGCGGAATTGCTTCGCCAAAGACCTAGATTGCTTCTGCCCAGGTTCCGCCTCAAGATGGTGGCGCTTCATCCCAAAAGTATTCTCTCCATTTTTCTAGGTTAAACACTTCATATAGCAAAAGATGGGCACCGAAGGCCGGCCAGGGGGCCCACAAGCTCAGGGGGCACGCCCCCAGGCTTGTGGCCACCTGGTGGGTCCCCTCCTGGTATTTCTTCGCCCAATATTTTGTATATATTACAAAATAATTCTCTGTAAAGTTTCAGGACATTTGGAGTTGTGCAGAATAGGGATCTCAAATTTGCTCCTTTCCTGTCCAGAATTCCAACTATCGGCATTCTCCCTCTTCATGTGAATCTTGCAAAATAAGAGAGAAAAGGCATAAGAATTGCATCATAAAGTGTAATAACCATTCATAATGCAATAAATATCAACATAAAAACATGATGCAAAATAGACGTATCAACTCCCCAAAGCTTAGACCTGGCCTGTCCTCAAGCAAAAGCCGAAATCGATAATCATGGCCACATGTTTAGAGATAGAGGTGTCGATAAAACAAAATACGGACATGTGGGCATCATGATCATCGTTATAACAACAATATATTGTCATATAACTTCTCATGCTAAAGTGATAGTTCGTTCACAAGGTAAAGTATGAACCATAAACTTCATTGAAAACTAACAAACTATGATCTCAGTCATTGATGCAATTGCAATTTGTCATAATGTTAGAAAGAGTCTATGTCAGAGCTTTTATTTAGCAAGTTCACATACTTGACCATCATTCTGTCTTTCACAATTGCTGTGGCACCCCGGCTCAGAGCGACCGGTTTAGCCAGCATTGCCAGCCCAGAGACCATGTCTTCTGGCAACACGCAACATCTTGGTACAGAAAAACAACCACTTTATTGATGCTAGCGGCTTAGAGTTACATTACAACAGATGTCGAGGCCGAGCAGCACGCACGGTGCGGCTGAACAATATGTACATTATTTAGTGAACATAAAGGGGCCTCGATCATAACAACTACGCGGCAGCGGAACAACGTCGTAGCGGAAACTCCATATCACAGGGTCACCGGTGTGGACACGATCTAGACTCGAGCAGCGCTCCTTTCCAACGCGACTTTCCTGAAATCTGGCATGACACGCTAGGTCAGTACATTGAATGTACTTGCAAGCTCACAACAGGCATAATCATAATGACAAACAATATCATGATATTTAACCAATTAATAATGCAATAATGTTCCAATATGCTGTGCTCATGCTCCTGGGATAAACACCCCTCGGTACCGCCTTACCAATCGTGATCGTTCTCGGATCACAAACAAACCACCATCGCGGTCTTAACCAGAGTAACTTGTGATCCTTACGGCGATCACCACCAAACCACCATCGTGGTTTTAACCAGAGTAACTTGTGATCCTTACGGCGATCACCACCAAACCACCATCGTGGTCTTGAACATCTTGATGGCCTTTCGGCCATCATCTTCAGTGCAATGATCATAACTTAGTGTGCATGTTTATTAAACATTGACTCATGGTGGGGCCTACTACGAGTTGTCCGTAACCGTGGACTCGGCTATCGATAGATTGTACACTCTGCAGAGGTAGCACACTGTACCCACACCTCGGAACCCATGGCCTCGCACTCCCATTCGGATGGACCAATGGCATTCCGACGAAACCCTTCCATTGCCATGACACTCTCCTGGCCACTTCGACCCAATCCCCAACGGGCTAATCCTGGGTGGCCCCGTGTCTACCAAAGACACACCAACCACCGTCGTGGCCAAAACTTCCCTCATGGGGACCGGTACCAAAAAATCTCAAACAGGGGCACACAAGGTTATGCCTGCTTACCGGGCCAGGGCAAGCATGCCCATAACCTTCCCTAGTTTGAGGCACCGACCAGAGGCATGTCAATGGACCAAATCAAGGCCTTCCCATAAAGGCAAATGTGGTTGCACTGGGAAAATCTCGATTCAGCGGCACCATGACCCATTCAACGATATATTTAGGTTGAGTTATATTCAGGTTCAACTTAAAAGGAGAATGACCGGTGTCATAGCATGCCATGAAATGCAATACTACACATGCATCACATAATATGAAAAATGACTGATGTCAACCATATTCACACTAAACATAAGCATCAACAACCAATATTACTTTCCTGGTCTTACTTTAGCCATTTATTTTGCAGCAAGCAATATTATTTTCTCATGCAAGAAAATAACTTCGGTTAATTCCTCGCATGCATAGCAAAGCTTCTACTATCATCATCGCAAGCAAATCCTAATTTCTTTACCAATCAAGTTAGGTTCAAACATTCTGTAAATTAGGTAAATTGGCTAAACAAGCACTCAACAGGATATTTTCTAGCAAATTTAACCATTTTTATTTATGTAAGAAAATAACTTTAATCCATTATCCATATGCACAAATCATTTTATCCTTACCACAATTATATCTTAGCTTCTTTATCAACTAAGCTAGCTTTAAGGTTCTGTAAATCAAGCATAATACCAACATACACTTAACAAAATATAAATAACATAATAGTTATTTAAATGCATGGATTAATCATATCATTCAAGTAAGAAAATCATCAATATTGAATATGTCACCATGAAAATGTTGTTGTGGCTTGCCTTAGTGCATTTGAGGTTCACAAGCCTTCTGGTGATCCTCAAGACAAGTCTCACCCTCTGAAAATAATTTTAAACACAAGAAGAAAATATCAAGAACTCTTCTGAAAATCACCAGAAATTCTAAACAACTCAGAAAAATCTCATTTTTGGTGAGCTGTTAGATTTCTTTGCAAAGAACAATATGCAAAAAGAGTCAATTCATTTGGACTTATGGTTGAAAAGTTATGGCTGTTTGAAGCTCTCTGGAATTGAATTAAGTTTGAGTTTAAATAAACAAACTAAGGGGGGTGACGTCGAAGGCGTAAAGCCTCAGGGCGCCACCACTCGTACCGCTTCACGCGCGTACAGAGTGGCTGACTAGCGGGCCCCGCTAGTCAGGTGAGAAGGAGGGGAAGAAGGAAACAGAGGGAGTTGCAGCTCCGCAGTTGCTCTCGTCGGCGACGAGGACTCCTTGGCCGAAACGAGAGGGAGGGATGGATAGAGGGGATGGTGGCGCACCTGCCCATACCCGTAGCGTGGCTAGGGGTGGTCGGACGGCGTCGGAATCAACCTCGCAAGCGGAGGCAAAACGCGGTGGTCGCCGAAGATGAAGAAGATGGCGAGCAGAGGCAACTCCAGGGGCTCCAGGTGGATGGGATGGCTTCACCGGAGTGAGGCGGAGGCCCTGGAAGTGTTGCCCTGGCCTAGGATGGGCTGGAGCTGCCACGACGACCAGAGGGGATCGCCAACGAGCTCGAGCTCGAGGACGGCGGCCCGCGGCCTGCCCGGCCGGGCTACGGCTTCCTACTCGCTTGTGGGTTGTGTGGGAGTGGTGGATGGTGCTCGAGAAGGCTGGGGGCGGATCCATTTATAGGCGAGCGGAGAGGGGGTTTCGAGCTCTGCCGATGGACACCTATCCACGGCACCCGGCGACGAGCGGCGTCAGTGAGAGGAGGAGAAGGCGACGCAACTCATGCGGGAACTGTGGGCGAGCGGGGACGAGCACAAGAGCAAGGGGAAGGCGACGAGCACAGTGCGCACCGCACTGTTGGGTTGGACGGACCGCGCCCGTGCTCGCTGCGGCGAGCTCCGGCGTCAGCGAGCGCCAGGGAGAAGTTAAGGACGTTGAAACGAAGATGGTGGCGAAGTTTGGCGTGCTACGGCAGGCGGGGGAAGTGAGCACGCGCGAAGAGAGCGTTCGGCGGCACTCAGAGCGCGTCGACACACATGCCAGCACCCGTGGACGAATGCGGTCACCGCGTGGACTATGACATCAGGCCGAGTTAAGCCTAAAATTCATGTCTGGCGTGTTGTCGTGGTAGATTGAGAGGTTACCACGCTTTGGTTTGGATCCAGGTGCAGTAGAGAAGTTTTTACATGCCAGGTAAGTTTCTGGTCAGTAACTTTGAGAGGTTACTAAGGTAAAATGGCTGGGAGTTGGAGGCTGTGCTTTGGAGGTTAGCCATGAGTTACTAAGGTGAAGATGCACAAGAAAAACCAGGCATAATGGAGCAAGTAAAATGGTAGTTGCTATAGAAACCACCATTTCTGTCCAGAATAGAAAATATTTTCTGTAGCAAAAATATTCCAAAAAGTGATGAAATATTTTTGCTCAGGAAGGTGCTCTAGGGTTCAAAGAATATTTGTGAATTATCTCAGATTTTTTTGAGCCATAAAAATTAGGGTTGCTTTGGAGCATAGTGATCTAGCTAGGGTTTTTGAGAGAGAAATGAATATGTTTCATTTAAGAAAAATACTCCAAAGTTTATTTTGGGGTGGATCAGAAGGGGAATGATGATAAGGGAGGGAAATGAAGCACTTGGGTGAAAGCCAAGGGTACCCAAGTGTTTAAGTCCATATGAAAAGATTCAAAAACTCCAAGTTTCAAATTGAACCCAAAAGAAAATCAAGCAAAAGAGAGAGGGCAAAAACCAGGCTGTCACAAACCTCCCCCATTTAGAATGAATCTCGTCCTCGAGATTCGGTTGCTTGGGAAAACCACTCTGGATAATGAGTCCTTAGGAATTCTTCCCGCTCCCAAGTTGATTCTGACTCTATGTGATGGTCCCACTGAACTTTATAAAATTTTCTTACTTTACTGCGAGTGACCCTTTCCATCTGATCCAAAATTCTAAACGGTCTCTCTTCATAAGTTAAATCATTTGCTAACTCTACCTCAGCCATAGCAGTCCTTTTCTCAGGCAGGGATATGCATCGTCTTAATTGTGAAACATGAAACACGTTGTGCACGTCTGCCAATTCAGCGGGTAGTTCCAATTGATATGCAACAGTACCCACTCGAGACATAACCGGGAATGGACCAATAAATATGGGTGCCAACTTTCCACGGGTTTGAAATCTCTTGTCTCCTTTCATAGGAGTGACTCGGAGGTATACGTGCTCTCCGGGTTCAAAGCTAACCTGCCGGTGCTTTGCATCATAATAACTTTTCTGTCGAGATTTGGCCAATTGCAATCTGTCTCTGATTTCCTTAACTTGTTTTTCAGCTTCCATCGTGAGATCTGTTCCGAAGATACGGATATCTCCAGTTTGAGACCAATTTAAAGGAGTGCGGCACTTACGTCCATACAGAGCTTCATACGGTGACATCTTTAGACTGGTTTGGAAGCTGTTGTTATAGGAAAACTCGGCATATGGCAAGCAGTCTTCCCATTTAGGTCCTTGAGCTAAAGCACAGGCTCGCAACATATCTTCGAGTATTTGATTTACCTGCTCTGTCTTCCCATCGGTCTAAGGATGATAAGCAGTACTATATTTGAGCGCTGTCCCCAAGGCTTGATGGAGACGGGACCAAAAAGCGGAGGTGAATAGGGAACCTCGATCGGAAGTGATAGTTCGGGGTACTCCATGCAAACTGATGATTCTGGATACATACAGCTGTGCAAGTTGATCTGCTCGATATCTTGTGCTGATCGGAATGAAGTGAGAAACCCTGGTTAAGGTGTCCACTATGACCCAGATTGCATCATTTCCTTGCTGAGTCTTAGGCAATCCCGTAATAAAATCCAGACAAACATCCTCCCATTTCCATTGCGAAATCGGCAGCGGTTGGAGGAGTCCGGCTGGCTTCTGATGCTCTGCCTTCACCTTGTTGCATATGTCGCAACATGCCACAAATTAGGCAATATCTTTCTTCATTCCCTCCCACCATAATATTTGTCTAAGGTCCTCATACATTTTTGCACCTCCCGGGTGAATGGAATATGAGGATTCGTGTGCTTCCGACAGGATTTTCTTCGTTAAGTCCGGCTGATTGGGTACACAAATCCGTCCACGGAATCGGAGAGTACCGAATTTGTCCTTGGAGAAATTTGGGGTCTGCCCTACCATCGGGCTCTTGGCACGCTTCTGTAGTTTGATGTCAGCTGTCTGGGCCTTGCGGATCTCTTCCTCAAGTGTGGGAGTAGCTTCCAAAGTATGAGCGAGGCCAGCATCCACTATGACCAGGTTGAGCTGAGCGATCTCCTCTTAGAGTTTGAGAGGCAATGATTTCAATATGGCATTTAAGCTGACAGGCTTTCGACTGAGGGCATCGGCAACCACGTTGGCCTTACCCGGGTGATAATTTATTCCAAGATCATAATCCTTGACCAACTCTAGCCATCTTCATTGACGGAGATTTAAATCCGGCTGAGTAAATATGTATTTAAGGCTGTTGTGATTGGTAAAAATTTGGCACCTTTTTCCAATGAGGTAGTGTCTCCAAATTTTTAGCGCATGAACCACCACAGCCAATTCCAAATCATGAGTAGGATAATTTCCCTCGTGAGGTCGTAGCTGTCGCGATGCATATGCTACTACCTTGCTGTCTTGCATAAGTACGCAACCAAGGCCTTGCCTGGAGGCGTCACAATACACATCAAAGCTGCGATAAATGTCTGGGAGAGTCAACACATGTGCGGTTGTCAGCCGTATCTTTAGTTCATTGAAACTTTTCTCACAGTCCTCCGTCCATTCAAACTTCTTATCCTTTTTGAGCAGCTCCGTCATGGGTTTAGCAATATTGGAAAACCCTTCGATGAAACGACAGTAATATCCAGCTAATCTAAGAAAACTTTGGATTTGTGTCACTGTTGTGGGTGGCAGCCAGTCGAGCACATCCTTTACTTTGCTCGGGTCCATGGCTATACCTTCAGCGGATAGTAAATGTCCGAGAAACCCAACTTGTTTGAGCCAAAACTCACATTTACTGAATTTGGCGTAAAGCTGATGGTCGCGGAGTCGTTGTAGCACCACTCGAAGGTGATCCTTGTGCTCGTCTTCACCCTTGGAGTAAATGAGGATGTCATCGATGAAGACTACCACGAATTTGTCGAGGAAGTCCATGAATACTTTGTTCATCATATGCATGAAGAAAGCAGGGGCGTTGGTGAGACCAAAGGACATCACGGTATATTCATAAAGACCGTACCGAGTAGTGAATGCGGTCTTAGGAATATCTTCCTTTTTAATCTTGAGCTGATGATATCCGGTCCGTAAATCGATCTTAGAGAATACTTTAGCCCCACTGAGCTGATCAAACAAATCATCAATCCTTGGCAGCGGGTATTTATTTTTTATGGTGACCTCATTCAGCTGGCGGTAATCTACGCACATGCAGAGACTGCCATCCTTTTTGTCCACAAAAATAGCGGGTGATCCCCATGGTGAAGAGATGGGATGAATATATCCTTTCTGGAGCAGTTCATCAAGCTGTTTCTTTAGCTCCACTAATTCTGATGAGGGCATTCGGTAATACTTCTTGTATAACGATGCAGTTCCGGGCACAAGATCTATTGCAAATTCCAGTTCTCGGTCTGGTGGCATGCCTAGCAGTTCTTCTAGAAATACATCAGGGTACTCTCTGACCACAGGAATTAGTTCCAACTTAGCCACATCGGTGAAAACCAATTCTTGCTTGGGTATTTTCTTGCGAGCATAGAATTTGGTAGTCTGCCCGTTCAGACTGATCAAAGTGAATTCTCGTGTTGCACAGTTTATACAAACTTGATATTGGGTCAACCAATTCATACCCAATATAATATCCAACTTTTCAGACTCAATAATTATCATAGAGGTTGGAAAGTAGACTCCGTTGATATTGATTTCCAGATCGCGTCAGACCATGTTGCTCTTGATTAGAGATCCCGGGGTTTGTACCAGCATATTTTTGCCCAAAAGTGTACAAGGAAATTTGTTTTGGGCAGCAAAACTTCGAGAAATAAAAGAATGGGAAGCCCCAGAGTCAAATAAAATTACGACAAGTATGTCATTAACAGAAAACATACCAATGACGACTTCAGGGTTCTCTTGTGCTTCGTTGGCTGAAAGATGATGCACGTACCCAGTAATGTTTTGCTAGGTCGGGCATGGCTCTATAAAGTTGACTTGTGGCCTGAATGGGGCATTCGCCTTGTTGTTCTTGGGGCACTGTTTTGCATAATGCCCGTTCTGCCCGCAATTGAAGCACGAATTATTGCGCTGACGCTCCTCACGTATTGGGTTGGTCACGACATTCTTGACTTGAGTGGTGGTCTTGTTAACATTCTATTGCCAATTGGGCTTGTATTCCACATGAGTTTGTTGCCAGGTTCGAGCCTTTTGCATTGGTTGCCCATCCTTCTTTGGCTCAAACTTACGCTTGTTGTCGTTGTTGTTGGCAGGCCTACTATTTGATACAAGCTTGTGCTCACGTTCAGCAATGAAAGCCTTGTTCACCAGAGTTTGGAAATCTGGGAAATCAAACATACTGAGAGTACACCGGAGTTGCGGATTTAAGCCTCCAAGAAATCTGTCAATCTTCCTTTCCTTGGTGGCCACGTCATAAAGGGAGTAACGGGCCAGATGATTAAATTTTTGCAAATATCCCCCCATAGACTGGTTTCCTTGGACGAGTGCGAGAAATTCACGCTGCTTAACCTTCATAACTCCAGTAGGGATATGATATTTCTGGAATTGATCCTTAAATTTTTCCCAGGCGATTTCTTCATCAGCAGGCCACATGGCCTTTGCATTTTCCCACCATATGGCAGTAGTTCCTTAAGGTAATGAGTTGCAAATGGAACTTTATCATTTTAGTTAGTACGAGCAATCTCAAGCTTTTTCTCAATGGTACACAACCAATCGTCTGCATCCAATGGGTCAACAATCTAACTGAAACTAGGTGGCTTGGTCCTTTGAAAATCTGACAGCTTTGAGTAATGACCGTTCTGATTTCCATTCTGTCCAACCATAGCTTGCACACTTCTTAATATTTCAAGCAGATCATTGTTCCTTCTTTCCTCAAACATACACAGAATTTGCTCGGTGGAGGGTGGATTTGGCGGTGGAGGCGGTGGCGGAACGTACCGCTCGGGAGAATGTCCTGCCTGTCGTGCGGAACGACGAACAGGAGTTCCCTCACGGATGTTGCTACTGCTGCCTCCCCGCATCATCCTATTGTGGATTTTTCCCAAGACAACGCAATCGAGATGAGAAACATCCAAGAATAAATTTGGGGAAAAGCCAGCGACAAATCCCAGAAGAAAACAAAAGAGCAAAGAAAATACGGCGAATAAAGTCCCAACATAATTATACATAGACTCATACATGAAAGATAAACAACATGACATGTTCTACTACTCTCATACATGCATCGAAACATCATGACTCGTATGGATACATTCGTACATTGTCCTGACGACTGCGAATACTCCGAGGTACTACTGCTCTGCTGGTGCTGCAGCGTGCTCCCCTGAAGCGGACTCGGATCCTGAACTGACATGGTTAACGGTAACCTCCGGGTTAAAGGTAACACGACAACGCTACCTCGAGGGCTCTCCCTCTGGGGTAGGGGCAGGATGAAGCATCGGGGCTACAGGAGTAGAGAGAAGTGAAACCCACTCGGCAGGAGCACGGAGAGGGTTCACCGTCAAAGTGCCCGAGCTACTCGGGGGAGTAACCGGTGAAATAGGGGAACTAGAACTGGCTGGAATATAGGGAGTAAATCCCAAAGAAGATGGAGCAGTGGCAGATCAAGTAGTGACCAAAGCAGCGGCTAAAGTAGTACGGGCATGAGTCAGCTCTCGAGCCAGCTTGTGGATCATAAGATAGCTAACAGTGACATAACGAGCAAGGTGGCTAGTAACACCATCAGACTCCGGATCAATGATCTGGAAATGGACACTACCATTATCGTGCAGAGAAGGGTTGTAAAAGAAACCTGGATGGTTTTCCATTCGGATCTCGTTGTAGCTAAGCTCAAGAAGGAGCTCGAATGCAGCAAACTGGACAGCCTGAGAAGCGGTAGAGGCATAACCGCTCCGAGAGGTACGAGTGTAAGAGCCGGAATCGGAACTAGTGCGTAGAGTAACCACTGCGTGATACTCATACACTGAATCAGCTAGACGCTCCCGATACACGCGATAGACTGGATCGTCTCCGAGGGGGTACAACCAACGCCACATGTTGCGAAGAAGGTGCGGTGACGTGTACGACATCAGTTGCAGCTGGCAAGAATACGGCACCGGAGCCATCTACACTCACAACCATTAGCAGGTTGCTACGTATTGAGCTTGCATTGGTTTTCCCCGAAGAGGAAGGGATGATGCAGCAGAGTAGCGTAAGTATTTCCCTCAATTTTTGAGAACCAAGGTATCAATCCAGTAGGAGCCCACGCTCAAGTCCCTCGTACCTGCACAAAGCGATAGCTACTCGCAACCAATGCGATTAGGGGTTGTCAATCCCTTCACGGTCACTTATGAGAGTGAGATCTGATAGATATAATATTTTTGGTATTTTTGATATAAAGATGCAAAGTAAAAAGTAAAAGCAAAGTAAAAAGCAAAAAACAAGATTAAAGTGATGGATATTGATATGATGAGAATAGACCCGGGGGCCATAGGTTTCACTAGTGGCTTCTCTCAAGAGCATAAGTATTCTACGGTGGGTGAACAAATTACTGTTGAGCAATTGACAGAATTGAGCATAGTTATGAGAATATCTAGGCATGATCATGTATATAGGCATCACGTCCGTGACAAGTAGATCAAAATGATTCTGCATCTACTACTATTACTCCACTCATCGACCGCTATCCAGCATGCATCTAGAGTATTAAGTTAAAAACAGAGTAACGCCTTAAGCAAGATGACATGATGTAGAGAGATAAATTCATGCAATATGAAATAGACCCCATCTTGTTATCCTCGATGGCAATGATACAATACATGCCTTGCTGCCCCTTCTGTCACTGGGTAAGGACACCGCAAGATCGAACCCACAGCTAAGCACTTCTCCCATGGGAAGAACTACCAATCTAGTTGGCCAAACCAAACGGATAATTCAAAGAGACTTGCAAAGATAACCTATCATGCATAAAAGAATTCAGAGAAGATTCAAATATTATTCATAGATAGACTTGATCATAAACCCACAATTCATCGGTCTCAACAAACACACCGCAAAAAGAAGATTACATCAAATAGATCTCCACAAGAGAGGGGGAGAACTTTGTATTGAGATTCAAAGAGAGAGAAGAAGCCATCTAGCTACTAACTATGGACCCAAAGGTCTGAGGTAAACTACTCACACTTCATCGGAGGGGCTAAGATGATGTAGAAGCCCTCCGTGATGACGACCCTCTTCCGGCGGAGCTCTGGAACAGGCCCCAAGATGGGATCTCGTGGATACAGAAAGTTGCGGTGGTGGAATTAGGTTTTTGGCTCCTGTTCTGATCGTTTGGGGGTACGTGTGTATATATAGGAGGAAGAAGTACGCTGGAGGAGCAAGGAGGGGCCCATGAGGCAGGGGGCGCCCCCACCCTCGTGACCGCCTCTTTTGTTCCTTATAGCAGGGTCCAAGTCTCCTGGTCACGTTCGGTGAGAAAATCACGTTCCCGAAGATTTTATTCCGTTTGGACTCCGTTTGATATTCCTTTTATCTGAAACACTGAAATAGGCAAAAAAAAACAGCAATTCTGGGCTGGGCCTCCGGTTAATAGGTTAGTCCCAAAAATAATATAAAAGTGGAAAATAAAGCCCAATATAGTCCAAAGCAGTAGATAATATAGCATGGAGCAATAAAAAATTATAGATACGTTGGAGACGTTTCAGGCATCCCCGAGCTTAATTCCTGCTCGTCCTCGAGTAGGTAAATGGTAAAAAGATAATTTTTGATGCGGAGTGCTACTTGGCATAATTTCAATGCAAATCTTCCTAATTGTGGTATGAATATTCAGATTAGAAAGATTCAAGACAAAAGTTTATATTGACATAAAAATAATAATAATTCAAGCATACTAATAAAGCAATTATGTCTTCTCAAAATAACATGGCCAAAGAAAGTTATCCCTACAAAATCATATAGTCTGGCTATGCTCCATCTTCACGACACAAAGTATTCAAATCATGCACAACCTCGATGACAAGCCAAGCAATTGTTTCATACTCTAACTTTTTCAAAACTTTTTCAATCTTCACGCAATACATGAGCGTGAGCCATGGATATAGCACTATAGGTGGAATAGAATGGTGGTTGTTGAGAAGAAAAAAAGGAGGGGAAGATAGTCTCACATCAACTAGGCGTATCAACAGGCTATGGAGATGCCCATCAATAGATATCAATGTGAGTGAGTAGGGATTGCCATGCAACGGATGCACTAGAGCTATAAATGTATGAAAGCTCAACAAAAGAAACTAGTGGGTGTGCATCCAACTTGCTTACTCACGAAGACCTAGGGCAATTTGTGGAAGCCCATTGTTGGAATATACAAGCCAAGTTCTATAATGTAAAATTCCCACTAGTATATGAAAGTGACAACATATGAGACTATCTATATGAAGAACATGGTGCTACTTTGAAGCACAATATATGAGACTCGCTATATCATGGTGCTACTTTGAAGCACAAGTGTGGTAAAAGGATAGTAGCACTGCCCCTTTTTTGGGCCTTCTTTTTTTCTTTGGCCTTTCCCTTTTTTTATTTGGACAATGCTCTATTGAATGATGATCATCACACTTTTATTTATTTACAACTCAATGATTACAACTCGATTCTAAAACAAAGTATGACTCTATATGGATGCCTCCGGCAGTGTACCGGGATATGCAATGAATCAAGAGTGACAAGTATGAAGAAATTATGAACGGTGGCTTTGCCACGAATACTATGTCAACTACATGATCGTGCTAAGCAATATGACAATGATGAATGTGTCATGATGAACTAGATGGTGGAAAGTTGCATGGCAATATATCTCGGAATGGCTATGGAAATGCCATAATAGGTAGGTATGGTGGCTGTTTTGAGGAACGTATATGGTAGGTGTATGATACCGGCGAAAGGTGCGCGGTATTAGATAGGCTAGCAAAGGTGGAAGGGTGAGAGTGCGTATAATCCATGGACTCAACATTAGTCATAAAGAACTCATATACTTATTACAAAAATCTAGAAGTTATCAAAGCAAAGTATTACGCACATGCTCCTAGGGGGATAGATTTGTTGGAAATATGCCCTAGAGGCAATAATAAATTGATTATTATTATATTTCCTTGTTCATGATAATCGTTTATTATCCATGCTAGAATTGTATTGACAGGAAACTCAGATACATGTGTGGATACATAGACAACACCATGTCCCTAGTAAGCCTCTAGTTGACTAGCTCGTTGATCAATAGATGGTTACAGTTTGCTGACCATGGACATTGGATGTCGTTGATAACGGGATCACATCATTAGGAGAATGATGTGATGGACAAGACCCAATCCTAAGCCTAGCACAAGATCATGTAGTTCGTATGCTAAAGCTTTTCTAATGTCAAGTATCATTTCCTTAGACCATGAGATTGTGCAACTCCCGGATACTGTAGGAGTGCTTTGGGTGTGCCAAACATCACAACATAACCGGGTGACAATAAAGGTGCACTACGGGTATCTCCGAAAGTGTCTGTTGGGTTGGCACGAATCAAGACTAGGATTTGTCACTCCGTATAAACGGAGAGGTATCTCTGGGCCCACTCGGTAGGACATCATCATAATGTGCACAATGTGATAAAGGAGTTGATCACGGGATGATGTGTTACGGAACGAGTAAAGAGACTTGCCGGTAACGAGATTGAACAAGGTATCGGGATACCGACGATCGAATCTCGGGCAAGTATCGTACCGATAGACAAAGGGAATTGTATACGGGATTGATTAAGTCCTTGACATCGTGGTTCATCCGATGAGATCATCGTGGAACATGTGGGAGCCAACATGGGTATCCAGATCCCGCTGTTGGTTATTGACCGGAGAGTCGTCTCGGTCATGCCTGCATGTCTCCCGAACCCCTAGGGTCTACACACTTAAGGTTCGATGACGATAGGGTTATAAAGGAAGTTTGTATGTGGTTACCGAATGTTGTTCGGAGTCCTGGATGAGATCCCGGACGTCACGAGGAGTTCCGGAATGGTCCGGAGGTAAAGATTTATATATGGGAAGTCCTGTTTTGGTCACCGGAAAAGTTTCGGGTTTTATCCGTAATGTACCGGGACCATCGGGAGGGTCCCGGGGGTCCACCAAGTGGGGCCAGAGGCCCCGGAGGGCTGCATGGGCCAAGTGTGGGAGGGGACCAGCCCCAGGTGGGCTGGTGCGCCCCCCCACCAAGGCCCAAGGCGCAAGGAAGAGGGAAGGGGGGCAAACCCTAGGGCAGATGGGCCCTAAGGCCCATACCTGGTGCGCCCCCCTCTCCCCCTCTTGGCCGCCCCTTTCCCATCTAGGGCTTCCGCCCCCCTAGGGGTGGGAACCCTAGAGGGGGCGCACCCTCCTCCCCTCCTCCTATAAATAGTGGGGGCTTTGGGCTGTCCAAGACACGCGATTTGATCTCCCTGGCGCAGCCCTACCTCTCTCCTCGTCTCTTGCGGTGCTTGGCGAAGCCCTGCTGGAGTACCACACTCCTCCACCACCACCACGCCGTTGTGCTGCTGCTGGATGGAGTCTTCCTCAACCTCTCCCTCTCTCCTTGCTGGATCAAGGCATGGGAGACGTCACCGGGCTGTACGTGTGTTGAACGCGGAGGTGCCGTCCGTTCGGCACTAGGATCTCCGGTGATTTGGATCACGACGAGTACGACTCCTTCAACCCTGTTCTCTTGAACGCTTCCGCTTAGCGATCTACAAGGGTATGTAGATGCACTCTCCTTCCCCTCGTTGCTGGTTTCTCCATAGATAGATCTTGGTGACACGTAGGAAAATTTTGAATTTCTGCTACGTTCCCCAACAGTGGCATCATGAGCTAGGTCTATTGCGTAGATTCTATGCACGAGTAGAACACAAAGTAGTTGTGGGCGTTGATTTTGTTCAATATGCTTACCGTTACTAGTCCAATCTTGATTCGGCGGCATTGTGGGATGAAGCGGCCCGGACCGACCTTACACGTACTCTTACGTGAGACTGGTTCCACCGACTGACATGCACTAGTTGCATAAGGTGGCTAGCGGGTGTCTGTCTCTCCCACTTTAGTCGGATCGGATTCGATGAAAAGGGTCCTTATGAAGGGTAAATAGCAATTGGCATATCACGTTGTGGTTTTTGCATAGGTAAGAAACATTCTTGCTAGAAACCCATAGCAGCCACGTAAAACATGCAAACAACAATTAGAGGACGTCTAACTTGTTTTTGCAGGGTATGCTATGTGATGTGATATGGCCAAGAAGAATGTGATGAATGATATGTGATGTATGAGATTGATCATGTCCTTGTAATAGGAATCACGACTTGCATGTCGATGAGTATGACAACTGGCAGGAGCCATAGGAGTTGTCTTTATTTATTATATGACCTGCGTGTCATTGAACAACGCCATGTAATTACTTTACTTTTATTGCTAACCGTTAGCTGTAGTAGTAGAAGTAATAGTTGGTGAGACAACTTCATGAAGACACGATGATGGAGATCATGGTGTCATGCCGGTGACGATGATGATCATGGAGCCTGAAGATGGAGATCAAAAGGAGCAATATGATATTGGCCATATCATGTCACTATTTGATTGCATGTGATGTTTATCATGTTTATACATCTTATTTGCTTAGAACGACGGTAGTAAATAAGATGATCCCTCATTAAAATTTCAAGAAAGTGTTCCCCCTAACTATGCACCGTTGCGAAAGTTCGTCGTTTCGAAGCACCACGTGATGATCGGGTGTGATAGATTGTTACGTTCACATACAACGGGTGTAAGCCAGATTTACACACGCAAAACACTTAGGTTGACTTGACGAGCCTAGCATGTACAGACATGGCCTCGGAACACAAGAGACCGAAAGGTCGAGCATGAGTCATATAGAAGATACGATCAACATGAAGATGTTCACCGATGTTGACTAGTCCGTCTCACGTGATGATCGGACACGGCCTAGTTGACTCGGATCATGTAATCACTTAGATGACTAGAGGGATGTCTATCTGAGTGGGAGTTCATAAGATGAACTTGTTTATCCTGAACATAGTCAAAAGGATTTTGCAAATTATGTCGTAGCTTGCGCTTTAGTTCTACTATTTAGATATGTTCCTAGAGAAAAATTAGTTGAAAGTTGATAGTAGAAATTATGCGGACTAGGTCCGTAAACTGAGGATTGTCCTCATTGCTTCATAGAAGGCTTATGTCCTTAATGCACCGCTCAGTGTGCTGAACCTCGAACCGTCTGTGGATGTTGCGAACATCTGACATACACATTTTGATGACTACATGATAGTTCAGTGCGTAATGCTAAATGGTTTAGAATTGAGGCACCAAAGATGTTTTTTGAAACGTCGCGAAACATATGAGATGTTTCGAGGGCTGAAATTGGAATTTCAGGCTCGTGCCCACGCCAAGAGGTATAAGACCTCCGACGATTTTCTTAGCCTGCAAACTAAGGGAGAAAAGCTCAATTGTTGAGCTTGTGCTCAGATTGTCTGAGTACAACAATCATTTGAATCGAGTGGGAGTTGATCTTCCAGATGAGATAGTGATGTTTCTCCGAAGTCATTACCACCAAGCTGCTAGAGCTTCGTGATGAACTATAATATATCAGGGACATATATGATGATCCTTGAGATATTCGTGATGTTTGACACCACAAAAGTAGAAATCAAGAAGGAGCATCAATTGTTGATGGTTGGTGAAACCACTAGTTTCAAGAAGGGCAAAGGAAAGAAGGGATGCTTCATGAAACGGCAAACCAGCTGCTGCTCTAGTGAAGAAACCCAAGGTTGAACCCAAACCCGAGACTAAGTGCTTCTGTAATAAGAGGAACAGCCACTGGAGCAGAATTACCTTAAATACTTGGTAGATGAGAAGGCTGGCAAGGTCGATAGAAGTATATTGGATATACATTGTGTTAATGTGTACTTTACTAGTACTCCTAGTAGCACCATGGTATTAGATACCGGTTCGGTTGCTAAGTGTTAGTAACTCGAAATAAAAGGCTACGGAATAAACGGAGACTAGCTAAAAGGTGAGATGACGATATGTGTTGGAAGTATTTCCAAGGTTGATCAAATATCGTACGCTCCCTCTACCATCGAGATTGGTATTAAAACCTAAATAATTGTTATTTGGTGTTTGCGTTGAGCATAGACATGATTGGATTACGTCTATCGCGATACGGTTATTCATTTAAGGAGAATAATGGTTACTCTGTTTATTTGAATAATACCTTCAATGGTCTTGCACCTAGAATGAATGGTTTATTGAATCTCGATCGTAGTGATACACATGTTCATGTCAAAAGATATAAGATAGTACCACCTACTTGTGGCACTGCCACGTAAGTCATATCAGTATAAAACGCATGAAGAAGCTCCATGTTGATGGATCTTTGGGCTCACTCGTTTTTGAAAAGTTTGAGACATGCGAACCATGTCTATTGGTGTATATGCATGAAGAAACTCCAGGCAAATGGACCGTTTGGACTCACTTGATTTTGAATCACTTGAGACATGCAAATCATACCACATGGGCAAGATGACTGAAAGCCTCGTTTTCAGTAAAATGGAACTAGAAAGCAACTTGTTGGAAGTAATACATTTTGATGTGTGCTGTCCAATGAGTGCTGAGGCGTGTAGTGGATATCGTTATGTTCTTACTTCACAGATGATTTGAGTAGATGTTGAGTATATTTACTTGATGAATCACGAGTCTGAATTATTGAAAGGTTCAAGTAATTTCAGGGTGAAGTTGAAAGATCGTCGTGACAAGAGGATAAAATATCTATGATATGATCATAGAGATGAATATCTGAATTACGAGTTTGGCACAGAATTAAGACATTGTGGAAATTGTTTCACAACTAATACAGCCTGAAACACCATAGTATGATGGTGTGTCCGAACATCATAACTGCACCCTATTGGATATGATGCATACCATGATGTCTCTTATCGAATTACCATGATAGTTTATGGGTTAGGCATTAGAGACAACCACATTCACTTTAAATAGGGCACCACGTAATTCCGATAAGATGACACCCTATGAACTATGGTTTAGAGAAACCTAAGCTATCATTTCTTGAAAGTTTGGGGCTGCGACGCTTATGTGAAAAAGTTTCAGGCTGATAAGCTCGAACCCAAAGCGGATAAATGCATCTTCATAGGACATCCAAAACAGTTGGGTATACCTCCTATCTCAGATCCGAAAGCAATAAGGGATTGTTTCTAGAATCGGGTCCTTTCTCGAGGAAAAGTTTCTCTCGAAAGAATTGAGTGGGAGGATGGTGGAGACTTGATGAGGTTATTGAACCGTCACTTCAACTAGTGTATAGCAGGGCACAAAGAGTTGTTCCTGTGGCACCTACACCAATTGAAGTGGAAGCTTATGATATTGATCATGAGACTTCGGATCAAGTCACTCCCAAACCTCGTGGGATGACAAGGATGCGTACTACTTCAGAGTGGTACGTAATCCTGTCTTGGAAGTCATGTTGCTAGACAACAATGAACCTACAAGCTATGGAGAAGCAATGGTGGGCCTAGATTCCAAAATGGCTAGAGGCCATATAATCCGAGAGAGGATCCATATATGAAAACAAAGTGTAGACTTTGGAAGAACTACTTGATGGTCGTAAGGCTATTGAGTACAGATGGATTTTAAAAGGAAGACGGACAATGATGGTAAATGTCACCATTAAGAAAGCTCGACTTGTCGTTAAGAAGTTTCCCGACAAGTTCAAGGAGTTGACTACGGTGAGACTTTCTCACTCGTAGCGATGCTAAGAGTCTGTTGGAATTATATTAGCGATTACTACATTATTTATGAAATCTTGCAGATAGGATGTCAAAACATTGTTTCCTCGACGATTTTCTTGAGGAAAGGTTGTATGTGATACAACCGGAAGGTTTTGTCAATCCTAAAAGATGCTAATAAGTATGCAAAGCTCCAGCAATCCTTCTGAGGACTGGAGTAAGCATCTCGGAGTTGGAATGTATGCTTTGATGAGATGATCAAAGATTTTGGGTGTATACAAAGTTTATGAGAAACTTGTATTTCCAAAGAAGTGAGTGGGAGCACTATAGAATTTCTGATGAATATATGTTGTTAACATATTGTTGATCAGAAATGACGTAGAATTTCTGGAAAGCACATAGGGTTATTTGGAAAGTGTTTTGCAATGGAAAGCCTGGATTAAGCTACTTGAACATTGAGCATCAAGATCTATAAGGATAGATCAAAATGCTTAATGGTACTTTCAAATGAGCACATACCTTGACATGATCTTGAAGGTGTTCAAGATGGATCAGTCAAAGAAGGAGTTCTTGCCTGAGTTGTAAGGTATGAAGTTAAGACTTAAAGCTCGACCACGGCAGAATGGAGAGAAAGGACGAAGGTCGTCCCCTATGCTTAAGACATAGGCTCTACAATATGCTATGCTGTGTACCGCACCTGAAATGTGCCTTGCCATGAGTCAGTCAAGGGGTACAAGAGTGATCCAAGAATGGATCACAGGACAGCGGTCAAAGTTATCCTTAGTAACTAGTGGACTAAGGAATTTTCTCGATCATGGAGGTGGTAAAAGAGTTCGTCGTAAAGGGTTACGCCGATGCAAACTTTGACACTAATCTAGATTATTCTGAGTAGTAAAATGGATTCGTATAGTGGAACAGTTATTTGGAATAGCTCCAAATGTAGCGTAGTAGTTGCATCTACAAGATGACATAGAAATTTGCGAAGTACATACAGATCTGAAAGATTCAGACCCGTTGACTATAACATCTCTCACAAGCATAACATGACCAAACCCAGAACTCATGGAGTGTTAATCACATGGTAATGTGAACTAGATTATTGACTCTAGTAAACTCTTTGGGTGTTAGTCACATGGGTATGTGACCTTGAGTGTTAATCACATATCGATGTGAACTGGATTATTGACTCTAGTGCAAGTGGGAGACTGTTGGAAATATGCCCTAGAGGCAATAATAAATTGATTATTATTATATTTCCTTGTTCATGATAATCGTTTATTATCCATGCTAGAATTGTATTGATAGGAAACTCAGATACATGTGTGGATACATAGACAACACCATGTCCCTAGTAAGCCTCTAGTTGACTAGCTCGTTGATCAATAGATGGTTACGGTTTCCTGACCATGGACATTGGATGTCGTTGATAACGGGATCACATCATTAGGAGAATGATGTGATGGACAAGACCCAATCCTAAGCCTAGCACAAGATCATGTAGTTCGTATGCTAAAGTTTTTCTAATGTCAAGTATCATTTCCTTAGACCATGAGATTGTGCAACTCCCGGATACCGTAGGAGTGCTTTGGGTGTGCCAAACGTCACAATGTAACTGGGTGACTATAAAGGTGCACTACGGGTATCTCCGAAAGTGTCTGTTGGGTTGGCATGAATCAAGACTGGGATTTGTCACTCCGTATAAACGGAGAGGTATCTCTGGGCCCACTCGGTAGGACATCATCATAATGTGCACAATGTGATCAAGGAGTTGATCACGGGATGATGTGTTACGGAACGAGTAAAGAGACTTGCCGGTAACGAGATTGAACAAGGTATCGGGATACCGACGATCGAATCTCGGGCAAGTATCGTACCGATAGACAAAGGGAATTGTATACGGGATTGATTAAGTCCTTGACATCGTGGTTCATCTGATGAGATCATCATGGAACATGTGGGAGCCAACATGGTTATCTAGATCCCGCTGTTGGTTATTGACCGGAGAGTCGTCTTGGTCATGTCTGCATGTCTCCCGAACCCGTAGGGTCTACACACTTAAGGTTCGATGACGCTAGGGTTATAAAGGAAGTTTGTATGTGGTTACCGAATATTGTTCGGAGTCCCGAATGAGATTCCGGACGTCACGAGGAGTTCCGGAATGGTCCGGTGGTAAATATTTATATATGGGAAGTCCTGTTTTGGTCACCGGAAAAGTTTCAGGTTTTATCGGTAATGTACCGGGACCACCGGGAGGGTCCCGGGGGTCCACCAAGTGGGGCCACAAGCCCCGGAGGGCTGCATGGGCCAATTGTGGGAGGGGACCAGCCCCAGGTGGGCTGGTGCGCCCCCCCACCAAGGCCCAAGGCGCAAGGAAGAGGGAAGGGGGCAAACCCTAGGGCAGATGGGCCCTAAGACCCATACCTGGTGCGCCCCCCTCTCCCCCTCTTGGCCGCCCCCCCTTTCCCATCTAGGGCTGCCGCCCCCCTAGGGTTGGGAACCCTAGAGGGGGCGCACCCTCCTCCCCTCCTCCTATAAATAGTGGGGGCTTTGGGCTGTCCAAGACACGCGATTTGATCTCCCTGGCGCAGCCCTACCTCTCTCCTCATCTCTTGCGGTGCTTGGTGAAGCCCTGCTGGAGTACCACGCTCCTCCACCACCACCACGCCGTCGTGCTGCTGCTGGATGGAGTCTTCCTCAACATCTCCCTCTCTCCTTGCTGGATCAAGGCATGGGAGACGTCACCGGGCTGTACGTGTGTTGAACGCGGAGGTGCCGCCCGTTCGGCACTAGGATCTCCGGTGATTTGGATCACGACGATTACGACTCCTTCAACCCCGTTCTCTTGAACGCTTCCGCTTAGCGATCTACAAGGGTATGTAGATGCACTCTCCTTCCCCTCGTTGCTAGTTTCTCCATAGATAGATCTTGGTGACACGTAGGAAAATTTTGAATTTCTGCTACGTTCCCCAACAAGATTGGTAGGAAAAGACCATCGCTCGTCCCCGACCGCCACTCATACGGAAGACAATCAATAAATAAATCATGCTCCGACTTCGTTACATAACGGTTCACCATACGTGCATGCTACGGGAATCACAAACCTTAACACAAGTAGTCTTTAAATTCACAACTACTCAACTAGCATGACTTTAATATTATCACCTCCATATCTCAAAACAATTATCATGCTTCAATCTTTTATTAGTATTCAACACACTCAAAAGAAAGTTTCACAAATCTTGAATACCAAGCATATTATTATTAAGCAAATTACCATGCTATTAAGAGACTCTCAAAATAATTTAAGTGAAGCATGAGAGATCAATAGTTTCTTTAAAACATATCCACCACCGTGCTCTAAAAGATCTAAGTGAAGCACATAGAGCAAAATTATAACACTCAAAAGATATAAGTGAAGCACATAGAGCAAAACTACTTAGCTCAAAAGATATAAGTGAAGCCCATAGAGCAAAATTATCTAACTCAAAAGATATAAGTGAGGCACATAGAGCAAAACTACTTAGCTCAAAAGATATAAGTGAAGCACATAGAGTATTCTATCAAATTTTAATTCATGTATGGCTCTCTCAAAAGGTGTGTACAGAAAGGATGATTGTGGCATACTAAGACACAAATACACAAATAATATAAGACGCTCCAAGCAAAACACATATCATGTTGGTGAATAAAAATATAGCTCCAAGTAAATTACCGATGGAAGTGGACGAAAGAGGGGATGCCTTCCGGGGCATCCCCAAGCTTTGACTTTTTGGTGTCCTTGGATTATCTTGGGGGTGCCATGGGCATCCCCAAGCTTAGGCTCTTGCCACTCCTTGTTCCATGATCCATCAAAAGAATTCACCCAAAACTTGAAAACTTCACAACACAAAACTCAAAATAGAAAACTCGTGAGCTCCGTTAGCGAAAGAAAACAAAAGACCACTTCAAGGTACTGTAATGAACTCATTATTTATTTATATTGGTGTTAAACCTACTGTAATCCAACTTATCTATGGATTATAAACTATTTTACTAGCCATAGATTCATCAAAATAAGCAAACAACACACGAAAAACAGAATCTGTCAAAAACAGAACAGTCTGTAGTAATCTGTAGCTAGCGCAAGATCTGGAACCCCAAAAATTCTAAAATAAATTGCTGGACGTGAGGAATTTATCTATTAACCATCTTCAAAAATAATTAACTAAATATCACGTTTAAAATAAAAATTACAGCATTTCTCGTGAGCGCTAAAGTTTCTGTTTTTTACAGCAAGTTCAACAAGACTTTCCCCAAGTCTTCCCAACGGTTCTACTTGGCACAAACACTAATTAAACAAAAAAAACACAACCAAAACATAGGATAAATAATTTATTTATTACTAAGAAGGAGCAAAAAAGTAAGGAATAAAAATAAAATTGGGTTGCCTCCCAACAAGCGCTATCGTTTAACGCCCCTAGCTAGGCATAAAAGCGAGGATAGATCTAGGTATTGCCATCTTTGGTAGGCAATCCATAAGTGGCTCTCATGATAGTTTCATATGGTAATTTTATTTTCTTTCTAGGAAAGTGTTCCATGCTCTTTTTAATGGAAATTGAAATATAATATTCCCTTCCTTCATATCAATAATCGCACCAACCGTTCTAAGGAAAGGTCTACCAAGAATAATAGGGCAAGAAGGATTGCAATCTATATCAAGAGCAATGAAATCTATGGGCACATAATTCCTATTTGCAACAATAAGAACATCATTAATCCTTCCCATAGGTTTCTTAATAGTGGAATCCGCAAGATGCAAGTTTAGAGAGCAATCATCGAAATTACGGAAATCTAGTAAATTACACAAAGTCTTGGGAATAGTAGAGTCACCAGCACCCAAATCACACAAAGCATAAAACTCATGATCTTTAATTTTTATTTTAATAGTTGGCTCCCACTCATCATAAAGTTTTCTAGGGATAGAAACTTTCAACTCAAGTTTTTCTTCATAAGATAACATCAAGGCATCAACAATATGTTCGGTGAAGGCTTTATTTTGACTATAAGCATGTGGAGAATTTAGCACGGATTGCAACAAAAAAATACAATCAATTAAAGAGAAACTTTCATAATTAAATTCCTTGAAATCCAATATAGTGGGTTTAGCAACATCTAGATTTTTATTTCTTTCAATCCCACTTTCATCAATTTCATCATTAAGATCTAAATACTCCGAATTTTTAGAATGCCTTCTAGGTAAAGGAAGATCATATTCAGTTTCATCAAGATTCATATTGCAAAATAAAGATTTAATAGGAGACACATCAATAACTTTTATATCTTCATCTTGATTTTCATAGGTATTGGTAGAACATGCTTTAATAAAGGCATCTTTGGAAGCACGCATCCTAGCGGTTCTTTCCTTGCACTCATCAATGGAAATTCTCATGGCTTTGAGAGACTCATTGATATCATGCTTAGGAGGAATAGATCTAAGCTTTAAAGAATCAATCTCAAGATAAATTCTATCAACGTTTCTAGCCAAATCATCAACTTTAAGCAATTTCTCCTCAAGCAAAGCATTAAAATTCTTTTGTGAATTCATAAACTCTTTAACACTAGTCTCAAATTCAGAGGGCAACTTATTATAATTTCCATAAGAGTTGTTGTAGGAATTCCCATAATTATTAGTAGGATTACTAGGATATGGCCTAGGATTAAAATTTCCCTCTATAAGCATTGTTACCAAAATTATTCCTACCAACAAAATTCACATCCATAGATTCATTGTTATTCTCAATCAAAGTAGACAAAGGCATATCATTAGGATCAGAAGAAACACTCTTAGTAGCAAATAATTTCATAAGTTCATCCATCTTTCCACTCAACACATTGATTTCTTCTATCGCATGCACTTTTTTATTAGAAGATCTTTCAGTATGCCATTGAGAATAATTAACCATAATATTATCTAGGAGTTTAGTAGCATCTCCTAAAGTGATTTCCATATAAGTGCCTCCCGCGGCCAAATCTAAAAGATTTCTAGAAGCAAAATTTTGTATAATCATCCACAAATTCAAACCATGAGTAGGGTAATTACGTATCATTAATTTCATTCTCTCCCAAGCTTGTGCAACATGTTCATGATCAAGTTGTTTAAAGTTCATAATATCGTTTCTAAGAGAGATGATCTTAGCGGGAGGAAAATATTTAGAGATAAAATCATCTTTGCACTTGTTCCATGAATCAATACTATTCTTAGGCAAAGACGAAAACCAAGCTTTAGCACGATCTCTAAGCGAAAAAGGAAATAGCTTCAATTTAACGACATCATTATTGACATCTTTTTTCTTTTGCATATCACATAAATCAACGAAGCTATTCAGATGAGTAGCGACATCTTCACTAGGAAGGCCGGCGAATTGATCTTTCATAACAAGATTCAACAAAGCAGTATTAATTTAACAAGATTCAGCATCGGTAAGAGGAGCAATCGGAGTGCTAAGGAAATCATTATTATTGGTATTGGTGAAGTCACACAATTTAGTAGTATCTTGAGCCATTGCGACAAACAAGCAATCTAACACACGAGCAAACAAAAAGGCAAACGGGCAAAAAGAGGCAAATAGAGAGGGAGGATAGAGAGAGAGAGAGGGCGAATAAAACAGCAAGGGTGAATTGGGGGAGAGGAAAACGAGAGGCAAATGGCAAATAATGTAATGCGAGAGATAGGGATTGTGATGGGTACTTGGTATGTTGACTTTTTGCGTAGACTCCCCGGCAACGGCGCCAGAAATCCTTCTTGCTATGTCTTGAGCTTGCGTTGGTTTTCCCCGAAGAGGAAGGGATGACGCAGCAGAGTAGCGTAAGTATTTCCCTCAGTTTTTGAGAACCAAGGTATCAATCTAGTAGGAGCCCACGCTCAAGTCCCTCGTACCTGCACAAAGCGATAGCTACTCGCAACCAACGCGATTAGGGGTTGTCAATCCCTTCACGGTCACTTACGAGAGTGAGATCTGATAGATATAATATTTTTGGTATTTTTGATATAAAGATGCAAAGTAAAAAGTAAAAGCAAAGTAAAAAGCAAAAAGCAAGATTAAAGTGATGGATATTGATATGATGAGAATAGACCCGGGGGCCATAGGTTTCACTAGTGGCTTCTCTCAAGAGCATACGTATTCTACGGTGGGTGAACAAATTACTGTTGATCAATTGCCAGAATTGAGCATAGTTATGAGAATATCTAGGCATGATCATGTATATAGGCATCACGTCCGTGACAAGTAGATCGAAATGATTCTGCATCTACTACTATTACTCCACTCATCGACCGCTATCCAGCATGCATCTAGAGTATTAAGTTAAAAACAGAGTAACGCCTTAAGCAAGATGACATGATGTAGAGAGATAAATTCATGCAATATGAAATAAGCCCCATCTTGTTATCCTCGATGGCAATGATACAATACATGCCTTGCTGCCCCTTCTGTCACTGGGTAAGGACACCGCAAGATCGAACCCAAAGCTAAGCACTTCTCCCATGGCAAGAACTACCAATCTAGTTGGCCAAACCAAACGGATAATTCGAAGAGACTTGCAAAGATAACCAATCATGCATAAAAGAATTCAGAGAAGATTCAAATATTATTCATAGATAGACTTGATCATAAACCCACAATTCATCGATCTCAACAAACACACTGCAAAAAGAAGATTACATCGAATAGATCTCCACAAGAGAGGGGGAGAACTTTGTATTGAGATTCAAAGAGAGAGAAGAAGCCATCTAGCTACTAACTATGGACCCGAAGGTCTGAGGTAAACTACTCACACTTCATCGGAGGGGCTAGGATGATGTAAAAGCCCTCCGTGATGACGCCCCTCTTCCGGCGGAGCTCCGGAACAGGCCCCAAGATGGGATCTCGTGGATACAGAAAGTTGCGGCGGTGGAATTAGGTTTTTGGCTCCTGTTCTGATCATTTGGGGGTACGTGTGTATATATAGGAGGAAGAAGTATGCCGGAGGAGCAACGAGGGGCCCACGAGGTAGGGGGCGCGCCCCAGGGGGGTGCCCCCACCCTCGTGACCGCCTCTTTTGTTCCTTGGAGCAGGGTCCAAGTCTCCTGGGCTGGGCCTCCGGTTAATAGGTTAGTCCCAAAAATAATATAAAAGTGGAAAATAAAGCCCAATATAGTCCAAAACAGTAGATAATATAGCATGGAGCAATCAAAGATTATAGATACGTTGGAGACGTATCACAGGTTAGCATAAAAATATAAATCAAGTGCATGCAATGCAATAACCAGCTACAGTTGCTACCGACACTCAACTTAAACTCGTCCAGTTAACACGTCGTAGTCTAGCGTGGCCTACAGTCAGCGCGGCTCTGATACCAAGCATTGTGGCACCCCGGCTCAGAGCGACCGGTTTACCCTGCATTGCCAGCCCAGAGACCATGTCTTCTAGCAATAGCAACATCTTGGTATAGAAAAACAACCGCTTTATTGATGCTAGCTGCTCAGAGTTATATTACAATAGATGTCGAGACCGAGCAGCACGCATGGTGCAGCTGAACAATATGTACATTATTTAGTGAACATAAAGGGGTCTCGATCATAACAACTACACGGCAGCGGAACAACGTCGCAGCGGAAACTCCATATCACAGGGACATCGATGTGGACACGATCTAGACTTGAGCAGCGCTCCTTTCCAACGCGACTTTCCTGAAATCTGGCATGACACGCCAGGTCAGTACATTGAATGTACTTGCAAGCTCACAACAGGCATAATCATAATGACAAACAATATCATGATATTTAACCAATTAATAACGCAATAATGTTCCAACATGTTGTGCTCATGCTCCAGGGATAAACATCCCTCGGTACCGCCTTACCAATCGTGATCGTTCTCGGATCACAAACAAACCCCCATCGCGGTCTTAACCAGAGTAACTTGTGATCCTTACAGCGATGACCACCAAACCACCATCGTGGTTTTAACCAGAGTAACTTGTGATCCTTACGGCGATCACCACCAAAGTAACTTGTGATCCTTACGACGATCACCACCAAAGTAACTCGTGATCCTTACGGCGATCACCACCGAACCACCATCGTGGTCTTGCACATCTCGATGGCCTTTCAGCCATCATCTTTAGTGCAATGATCATAACTTAGTGTGCATGTTTATTAAACGTTGACTCATGGTGGGACCTACTACGAGTTGTCCATAACTGTGGACTCGGCTATCGATAGATTATACACTCTGCAGAGGTATCACACTGTACCCACACCTCGGAACCCATGGGCTCGCACTCCCATTCGGATGGACCAATGGCATTCCGACGAAACCCTTCCATTGCCATGAGACTCTCCCGGCCACTTCGAACCAATCCCCAATGGGCTAGTCCTGGGTGGCCCCGTGTCTACCAAAGACACACCGACCACCGTCGTGGCCAAAACTTCCCTCATGGGCACCGGTACCAAAAAATCTCAAACAGGGGCACACACGGTTATGCCTACTTACCGGGCCAGGGTAAGAATGCCCATAACCTTCCCTAGTTGGAGGCACTGACCAGAGGCATGTCAATGGACCAAATCAAGGCCTTCCCATAAAGGCAAATGTGGTTGCACTGGGAAAATCTCGATTCAGCGGCACCATGACCCAGTCAACGATATATTTAGGTTGAGTTATATTCAGGTTCAACTTAAAAGGAGAATGACCGGTGTCATAGCATGCCATGAAATGCAATACTACACATGCATCACATAATACGAAAAATGACTGATGTCAACCATATTCACACTAAACATAAGCATCAACAACTTATATTACTTTCCTGGTCTTACTTTAACCATTTATTTTGTAGCAAGCAATATTATTTTCTCATGCAAGAAAATAACTCCGATTAATTCCTCGCATGCATAGCAAAGCTTCTACTATCATCATCGGAAGCAAATCCTAATTTATTTACCAATCAAGTTAGGTTCAAACATTCTGTAAATTAGGTAAATTGGCTAAACAAGCACTCAACATGATATTTTCTAGCAAATTTAACCATTTTTATTTATGTAAGAAAATAACTTTAATCCATTATCCATATGCATAACAAATCATTTTATCCTTACCACAATTATATCTTAGCTTCTTTACCAACTAAGCTAGTTTCAAGGTTCTGTAAATCAAGCATAATACCAACATACACTTAATAGAATATAAATAACATAATAGTTATTTATATGCATGGATTAATCATATCATTCAAGTAATAAAATCATCAATATTGAATATGGCACCATGCAAATGTTATTGTGGCTTGCCTTAGTGCAGATGAGGTTCACAAGCCTTCTGGTGATCCTCAATACAAGCCTCACCATCTGAAAATAATTTTAAACACAAGAAGAAAATATCAAGATCTCTTCTGAAAATCACCAGAAATTCTAAACAGCTCAGAAAAATCTCATTTTTGGTGAGCTCTTAGATTTCTTTCCAAAGAACAATATGCAAAAAGAATCAATTCATTTGGACTTATGGTTGAAAATTTATGGCTGTTTGAAGCTCTCTGGAATTGAATTAAGTTTGAATTTAAATAAACAGACTAGGGGGTGACGTTGAAGGCGTAAAGCCTCAGGGCGCCACCACTCGTACCGCTTCGCGCGCGTACAGAGTGGCTGACTAGTGGGCCGCGCTAGTTAGGCGAGAAGGAGGGGAAGAAGGAAATAGAGGGAGTCGCAGCTCCACCGGAGCTCTCGCCGGTGACGAGGACTCCTTGACCGAAATGAGAGGGAGGGGTGGAGAGAGGGGATGGTGGCGCACCTGCCCATACCCATAGCATGGCTAGGGGTGGTCGGACGGCGTCAGAATCAACCTCGCAAGCAGAGGCAAAACGTCATGGTCGTCGGAGATGAAGAAGACAACGGGCAGAGGCAACTCCAAGGGCTCTAGGTGGACGCGATGGCTTCACCGGAGTGAGGCGGAGGCCCTGGAAGTGTTGCCCTGTCCAGGGATAGGCTGGAGCTACCGTGGTGACCAGAGGGGATCGCCGGCGAGCTCGAGCTCGAGGACGGCGGTCCGCGGCCTGCCCGGCCGGGCTACGACTTCCTACTCGCTTGTGGGTTGTGTGGGAGTGGTGGATGGTGCTCGAGGAGGCTGGGGGCGGCTCCATTTATAGGCGAGCGGAGAGGGGGTTTCGGGCTTCACCGGTGGACACCTGTCCACGACGCCCGGCAACGAGCGGCGTCAATGAGAGGGGGAGAAGGCGACACAGCTCACGCGGGAACTGTGGGCGAGTGGGGACGAGCACATGAGCGATGGGAAGGCGACGAGCACAGTGCGCACCGCACTGTTGGGTTAGCCGGACCGCGCTCGTGCTCGCTGCGGTGAGCTCCGGCGTCGGCGAGCACCAGGGAGAAGTTAAGGACGTTGAAACGAAGATGGTGGCGAAGTTTGGCACGCTACGGCAGGCGGGGGAAGCGAGCACACGCGAACAGAGCGTTCGGCGGTGCTCGGAGCGCGTCAACACGCATGCCAGCACGTCTCTATGAACACGGTCACCGCGTGGACTATGACATGAGGACGAGCTAAGCCTAAACTTCATGTCTGGCGTGTTGTTCGTGGTAGATTGAGAGGTTACCACGCTTTGGTTTGGATCCAAGTGCAGTAGAGAAGTTTTTACATGCCAGGTAAATTTCTGGTCAGTAACTTTGAGAGGTTACTGAGGTCAAATGGCTGGGAGTTGGAGGCTGTGCTTTGGAGGTTAGCCATACCAGGCACAATGGAGCAAGTAAAATGGTAGTTGCTGTAGAAACCACCATTTCTGTCCAGAACAGAAAATATTTTCTGTAGCAAATTTTTTCCAAAAAGTGATGAAATATTTTTACTCAGGAAGGTGCTCTAGGGTTCAAAGAATATTTGTGAATTATCTCAGATTTTTCTGAGCCATAAAAATTAGGGTTGCTTTGGAGCAATGTGATCTAGCTAGGTTTTTGAGAGAGAAATGAATATTTTTCATTTAAGAAAAATACCCCAAAGATTATTTTGGGGTGGATCAGAAGGGGAATGATGATAAGGGAGGGAAATGAAGCACTTGGGTGAAAGCCAAGGGTACCCAAGTGTTTAAGTCCATATGAAAAGATTCAAAAACTCCAAGTTTCATGAACCCAAAAGAAAATCAAACAAAAGAGAGAGGGCAAAAACCAGGCTGTCACAATTGCTAAAACTCACGCGATACTTATGAGATCAAAGCTTTAGTCAGACACATAGAAACATAGGGGCTTATAATTTCGCCTCCCAACCATTTACATCAAGGGTAATGTCAACAATAATAACTCATGATCACCTACATCCGACTGGATATGTGTGCCTAGATCTTTCCCCAACACATGATGCTTGCCAAAAATAGAAAAATAAAAGGAATGATGAAGATCACCATGACTCTTGCATAAAGGTAGGTATTTAAAATGAAAGATATGCCCTTCGTGGAGGGAAGCAGAGGTTGGCATGCGCTTTTTATTTGGATGCACAAACTCTTAATGCAAAGGAACGTCACTTTATATTGCCACTTGTGATAGCGACCGAAGATCGAACCCACTAATCATGCATAAAAGAGTTCAGAGAAAACTCAAATAATATTCATGGATAGATTTGATCATAAACTCACAATTCATCGGATCCCAACAAACACATCGCAAAAAGTCATTACATCAAATAGATATCCAAGAACATAGAGGAGAACATTGTATTGAAGATCAAATACAGAAAACAAGCCATCTATCTACTACCCATGGACCCGAAGGTCCATGGTAAACTACTCATGCATCATCGAAAGGGTAACTAGGATGATGTAGAGCCCCTCCATGATCGACTCCCCCCTCTGGCAGAGTGCCGGAAAAGGCCTCCACATGGGATCTCGTGGTTCTGGAACTTGTGGTGGCGGAAAAGGAATTTCAAGGACTCCTCTGTTGGTTTCACGATTTTAGAGAATTTATAGAGGCGGAGTTTGGTCAAACGTAGGCACATAGGCCCCACAAGCCACCAGGGCGCACCTGAAAGTGCAACTATCCCTGGGTGGTTTTGGTAATTCCTAACAACATATAGCTTATTGAACTAATACTCTTTCAAGATGATCGTTTCAGAAAGTTCAATGATTGGCATGGCATGGACTAGGAATGTGAAGCAAATATGCCCTAGAGGCAATAATAAAGTTGTTATTTATATTTCCTTATATCATGATAAATGTTTATTATTCATGCTAGAATTGTATTAACCAGAAACTTAGTACATGTGTGAATACATAGACAAACGGAGTGTCACTAGTATGCCTCTACTTGACTAGCTCGTTAATCAAAGATGGTCAAGTTTCCTAGACATGGACAAGAGTTTTCATTTGATGAACGGGATCACATCATTAGAGAATGACGTGATTGACTTGACCCATCCGTTAGCTTAGCACTATGATCGTTTAGTTTATTGCTAATGCTTTCTTCATAACTTATACATGTTCCTATGACTATGAGATTATGCAACTCCCGAGTACCAGAGGAACACCTTGTGTGCTATCAAACATCACAACATAAGTGGGTGATTATAAAGATGCTCTGGAAGTTTCTCCAGTGGTGTTTGTTGAGTTGGCATAGGTTGAGATTAGGATTTGTCACCCCGTCTATCGGAGAGGTATCTTTGGGCCCTCTCGGTAATGTACATCACTATGGGCCTTGCAAGCAATGTGACTAATGAGTTAGTTGCGGGATGATGCATTACGAAACGAGTAAAGAAACTTGCCGGTAACGAGATTGAACTAGGTATGATGATACCGATGATCGAATCTCGGGCAAGTAACATACCGATGACAAAGGGAACAACATATGTTGTTATGCATTTGATTGATAAAGATCTTCGTAGAATATGTAGGAGCCAATATGAGCATCCAGGTTCCGCTATTGGTTATTGACCAGAGAAGTGTCTCAGTCATGTCTACATAGTTCTCGAACCCGTAGGGTCCGCACGCTTAACGTTCGATGACGATCAGTATTATGAGTTTATGTGTTTTGATGTACCGAAGGTAGTTCGGAGTCCAGGATGAAATCACAGACATGACAAGGAGTCTCGAAATGGTCGATACATAAAGATTGATATATTGGAAGGTTATATTCGGACACCGAAAGGGTTCCGAAGTGTATCGGGTATTTTTCGGAGTACCGGGAGGTTACCGGAACCCCCCGGGGAGTCTATGGGCCTTACTGGGCCCTAGTGGAGAAAGAGGGCATCAAGCAAGGTGTGGGGCGCGCCCCCTAGGCCCAAACCGAATTGGTTTAGGGTTTGGGGGCTGGCCCCCTCTTTCGTTCTCCACTCCTCCTCTTTCCTCCTTCTCCTAGTAGGAATAGGAAAGGGTGGGGCCAAACCTACTTGGAGTAGGATTGCCCCTCCTTGGCGCACGCCTCCTCCTAGGCTGGTCTCCCTCCTTTATATACGTGGGGAGGGGGCACCCCAAAGACACACAAGTTGACAATTGTCTTAGCCGTGTCGGTGCCCCCCTCCATCATAATCCACCTCGGTCATATCGTTGCAGTGCTTAGGCGAATCCCTGTTCCGATAGCTTTATCATCACCGTCATCACGCTGTTGTGCTGATGAAACTGTCCCTTGACACTCAGCTGGATCTAGAGTTCACGGGACGTCACCGAGCTAAACGTGTGCAGATCACGAAGGTGCCGTACCTTCGGTGCTAGGATCGGTCGGATCATGAAGACGTTCGACTACATCAACCGCATTGTCATAACACTTCCGCTTACGGTCTACGAGGGTACGTGGACAACACTCTTTGCCTCTCATTGCTATGCATCTCCTAGATAGATCTTGCGTGATCGTAGGATTTTTTTTGAAATACTGTGTTCCCCCACAGTGGCATCAGAGCCAGGTCTATGCGTAGATGTTTTATGCATGAGTAGAACACAAAGGAATTGTGGGCGTGGGTATATACATATTGCTTGTCGTCACTACTTGATTCTTGATTCAGCGGTATTGTTGGATGAAGCGTCTCAGACCGACATTACGCGTACGCTTACGCGAGACTGGTTCTACCGACGTGCTTTGCACACATGTGGCTAGTGGGTCCCTGTTTCTCCAACTTTAGTTGAATCGGATTCAATGAACACGGTTCTTTCTGAAGATCAAAAAGCAATCACTATACCGCGTTGTGGTTTTTGATGCGTAGGTAAAAGCGGTTCTTGCTAAGCCCGCAACAGCCACGTAAAACTTGCAACAACAAAGTAGAGGACGTCTAACTTGTTTTTGCAGGGCATGTTGTGATGTGATATGTTCAAGACGTGATGAGATATAAATTGTTGTATGAGACGACCATGTTTTGTTAAAGTTATCGGCAACTGGCAGGAGCCTTATGGTTTTCTCCTTATTGCATAAGATGGAAGCGCCATATAATTGCTTTACTTTATCTCTATGTGATAGCAATAGTTGCAAAAGCAATAGTTGGCAAGATGACCATGTTACGACATGTTGATAGAGATCAAGATGATGGAGATCATGGTGTCATGCCGGTGACGATGGAGATCATGACGGTACTTTGGAGATGGAAATCAAAGGCACAAGATGATGATGGCCATATCATGTCACATATTTTGATTGCATGTGATGTTTATCTTTTGTGCATCTTATTTTGCTTAGTACGACGACAGCATTATGAGATGATCCCTCACTAAAATTTCAAGGTATAAGTGTTCTCCCTGAGTATGCACAGTTTGCGACAGTTCTTCGTGCTGAGACACCACGTGATGATCGGGTGTGATAAGCTCTACATTCACATACAACGGGTGCAAGCCAGTTTTGCACACGCAGAATACTCGGGTTAAACTTGACGAGCCTAGCATATGTAGATATGGCCTCGGAACACTGAGATCGAAAGGTCGAGCGTGAATCATATAGTAGATATGATCAACATAGTGATGTTCACCATTGAAAACTACTCCATCTCACGTGATGATCGGACATGCACTACAAAAAAAATACACTTCCGCGATGATACGTGTTTGTCACAGTAGGTCACTTTTTTGTCATGCATGTACATCCATGACAAATTTATGACAGAATCAAGATAGTCATACCTGTGCTATCGTAGAAGTGTTCCACGACATTACCAAAATTATCATCACGGAAGTGTCCACTTCCATGACAATAAATCGCGCGTCACAGAAGTGCTTTCGTCAAGGGTGACCGACACGTGGCATCCACCGTAACGGAACGCCGTTAAGCTATCGGGTCGGGTTTTGGATCCGATAACCCGTTAACAGCCCCAACCAATGGGGATTTTCCACGTGTAAAATCATCATTGGCTAGAGGAAACATGTGCGGCTCATCGTTGGGACAGATGCCATCCACTCACTGGACAGAAGGCGCCTATGATACGTCGACACGTGGCACGACCCAACAGTGGCCCATTCCTGTGAAAAGGCCGACCCATTTGACTTGGTCAAAAGCTGGCTGGCCGGCCCATGGAAAGCCTATTAACGGCCTGTTCGCATATAGCCCATTTACAACCCGCTAACCCAAGGCCCATTACGCCCTATCTGAATTAGGCCCAGTAGCTTCATCTGGGCTGTCCAATATGATTCCAGCCCATTTTCACTTTTGGCCCATGTATAGCCCATGACGTCTTTCGGCCCATATGAGGCCCTTTGTAACTCTTGGCCCATTAGCGGCCCGTGCTGAAACTGGCCTGTAATGAACAGTGTATTACTTTACACCCATTAACGGCCCATGGTGAAACTGGCCCGTAATTAACAGTGTATCACTTTATACCCATTAACGGCTATTATTCCATTGGGCCATTTCCAGCCCAAGTTAACTTTCGGCCTTCTGAGGGCCCATTTATTATTGGGCTCATTTGTAGCATTCGGTTACTTACGGCCCGTTACTGTCATTTTCTATTTGTGGGCCAAATTCAGCCCGTCATTACAGTCGGCCCATTTGTGGACCGTTAGTCTGTTGGGCCATTTTCATAGCATCACCAAATATGGCCTATTAACGGCCCGTTATGGTCAGCCCATAAAATGTACGATTTACATTAAAGGCCCGTCTACGGCCCATTAAAGGCCCGTACAAGACCCATAAATGAGCGGGCGGCCCATGGATCCTACGAGACGTACAAGGCCCATGGATCCTATGAGACGTAGAAGGCCCATGGATCCTACGAGACGTAGTAGGCCCATGGATCCTACGAGACGTAGAAGGCCCATGGATCCTATGAGAAGTAGAAGGCCCATGGATCCGACGGCCCGTGAAGGGCCATGGTCGGGCGAATTGGCCCCCGTTTGAACGATATAGCATATTCAAAGAATTATCCTACTCAATACTATCACCTCTAAAAAGCCTACACTATTACAACAAAGAGATCAAGGCATAGAAAGATAGAATAATCCTACACTATACAATAAAGAAATTACAGCCGATTATACCCACTGGGCATTATGGTTCGGCACAGGAGATAATAAAGCATACACAAACAGCAAATTATATACACTGGTCAAATATCAACTTAACTCCATTTGAACTATAATCTCTTCAGAAAATAGGATTGGACGGATTCAGATAGTACAAATTTCAGTCTACAAAATCTCCAATTCCTTCATGGTTACCTCAGTGTCTTGTTTCATTTTTTTGACTCCTGCATCTAATACCTGCATGTCCAGTCTCAACTTGTGATTATACATTGACAATCATGTACACGTTGTCTTGCCACCTCTAGTTGATGCTCGAGAACATCAACACATTCCAATTCCAATCCATAATCATTCGGTAACGGCCATGCCGCACTGCTCGCAGATCTTTGTGTTGATGTCACTTCATCCTGAAATGTTTCTGTAAGTACACATGACTAGGGCAAAAATATAGTTAAGCGAACAAGACACTATTTTGTACTACATGGTAAAAACAGGACTAACAATAATGTTACACGTCACTTTCAAAAAAAAAATTACACGTCATGAAGCATAAGCAGGTGATATTTTAAAAATTATAAAAAGATAGTCTGTGCAGCCTGCATACGGAAATCCCTCTTAGCTCACCAGAGGAGCATGATGTTGGGGCCCAATCGAAAACACAGACAAGTTACAAATTTAGACACCATGTTGCGTATAAGTAAGCAAGCAGTTGGCCATTCTGTGCCTCAATTAAAGTCTTAGGGAGCATAATGAATAGCAGAGGGTTTCATACAAACATACTACAGCAGGCAAACTATGCAATCATTAGCGTAGTATAAACTAGATTGTGAGCCTCATGCAATAATAGTTGGTTAATAGACTTCAAAGCTTCAGGCACACTTTGGTAGAGTAATTAAATGGTAAGGCCTTTAATTATGTCAACTAATAGTGATACAAGTACCGAACATCAGGCATGATTATTTGGGCATCTCATTAACTAAGGACAAATAAAGCAATTGAAAAGAGAAAATTAACTATGCCTGAAACAAACAAGGAATTGAACTGTTGAGTTGCATACAGTGACTTACCTTAGCAGGTTGAAGAGGCTCAGCACAGCTCCTACTTCTCTTGCAAGGCTCCTTCCTAATATCTTGTACTTGGAAATCCTCAATCTTATCTTCATTGCACCCCCTCTGCAAGGTGACACAAACTAGTTACTTGTCTCCTTGGAAGATAAATATGCATACTTTCCAGTGTGTGAACACAAAAGGATGAGATTATAACAAAACAACACCACATAATTATGTCAACTAGTTACTCGTCTCCTTGGAAGATAAATATGCATACTTTCCTAACATACTTGCCTACTATAGTGTACAACCAAACCTTTATGTCACCTATGAGTTAGACAAGGCCCCACTACAACAGCCCTTAGTGTTTAAATCATTGACAAGCTCTGTTAGAGTGTTAGGTCAAGAACAACAAGTAATCAAAGCAAACAGTCCTAGTATGGCTGGCTGATGCAAACAAGCAATTGAACAAATGTGTGAGCAAATCTTACATATCAAGAAAAGAAGCAAAGAAGGAGGCTTAAAGACCATCACTTGACTGGCCAGATTTAAGGGGCATTTAAACATCATGTGCAACGTATGAACTAATATAAACATTGCATATTCCAGATTCTACAATGGAATGCACATGTATTAGGTTATGCCATGTATGATGATGCCTAAATGTACACATAGCAGGCAGGAGTGATTCATCATTGCACGCACAATTGAATTGCAGGTTAAGGGCCACTTCGATTCCGCCTTTTCAGGGCATATTGTCAAAATAAGCCATAAAAGATGTAAAGAAGTCATTTTTGAGTTATGGGCTTGGGCTTAACTAATTTCTCTTTGGAGGGGGGTGTTTCGAGCAGAACCTCACTAAAAATTGAAGGGAAGGGGAATAGTGAAATGACTCTATTGTCTGCCTATATTACACTCAAAATGCAACTGCTGACGCCCGTGTCACACCTGACCCTCAAGTAAAAACAAACACGCAAGCATTCATTGCCCTGCCCGCTTGCATCTCCTCTCCCCTTTCCCTCTACCTCGATCCCCTGCCTGCAGCACTAGGGTTCCTCCAGCGAGCCGTCACCACTGGTCCCATCTGGCCTTGTCCTCGACGATACTATGTCCAGCTAGGCTACATGGCCGGCGGGTAGGGGCAAATCTCCCTGGCTTCTCCTCCCTCTGGCGCCGCCCCTCATTCTCATGGTCTCCAGCATCTGCTCCATTGTGGTTCGTCCAACGCACTACTTCGGCGGGCGCTGCACAACTACGGCTAATGCCATACTGCAGCAGAAGGCACCTTATCCCCCCTCCCCTCCTCCCAAGCCATGGCCTTGAGGTGCTATTGAAGGATGAGCTCATCCAACAAGGTGAGGATCTCCTCTGTTTTTTGCCAACTTTTCATTTTGATCCACTACGCGATGAATTGCTATGAGCTGCTTCTGCTGCTGCTATATGATGCATTGCTATGAGCTGCTCCTGCTGCTGCTATATGATGAATTGCTATGAGCTGCTGCTGCTGTATGATGAGTTGCTATGAGCTGCTGCTGCTGCTGCTATATGATGAATTGCTATGAGCTGCTGCTGCTGCTATATGATGAGTTGCTACATGCTACTCCTGCTGCTGCTATATGATGAGTTGCTACAAGCTGCTCCTCCTGCTGCTCTATGATGAATTGCTATGAGCTGCTCCTGCTGCTGCTATATGATGAATTGCTATGAGCTGCTCCTGCTGCCGCTATATGATAAATTGCTATGAGCTGCTGCTGGTATATGATGAATTATAGACTGTTGCTGTTTTATGATGAGTTGCTATGAGCTGCTGCTATATGATGCTTTCAGGTGGTGCTGCTATACGATAATAACCAGCCACTTGGACCATCGAATTTCAATAAATAATTGTTCTTCATTTAAATGTGGGTCATGCGTTCTTCATTTAAATTAGGCAATGTGATCTCTATGGAAAACATTGACCAAAGAAGATTGTGCCAAGTAGATGGTATCTTTGTATTTGCATTTTGAGCAAATAGTGATGGTATGTTTTCCTATCATATTAATTACTGCACTGGGTTCAATTTGTGATGTTTGCAAGTCAAATTAATTTCCATATGGGCAGCAAGATGAAAAAAATATAATGCAATCTAGACTTTCCACTGATCATACCAAAGATAAGCTGAAAACGCAATGAAAAGAACTGGTTGGCTTATTACATGGAGCTTATATTCACAGGTGCTTATTTTCTTAGGATAACTCGTAATAACTGTCCCTAAGAAACTTGGCTAAAAGAACTGGCATACAAATAAAATGTCACGATGATTGCAATGGAGGAGTGACGTACCATGGCACAATGTATAAGCTCACCGCTGCCTCTCCTTTTTTTGCGATGTTCCATGAAATTGCCACATACATCTTGTACTTTTTCATTGTGTAACCCTATCTGCAAGTTGACACGCCTCAGCGTACTAAGACCAGAACACCTTCTCCGTCGAGCTCCCTTCCTCGGCTCGGTAGAATGCGGCCGCATCGGATACGCTGCGGGGAACATCTGTGAATGCCCCTGGAGAGCTCCGGATTCGGGTAAGTAACAAGTAGTTTACTTTTATATGTCTGCTTTGCATAGAGAATGCCTTACCCGCCGCTATCTTTTTCACCACATCCAATTCCTGGAGGGCCTTCTGGGCTTCGGCCTTGGCAGATTTGGCAGTTTTAAGGGCCGCAGCAAGCTCGGACGCTCGCGTCTTCGAGTCGAGCTCCAAACTCTCATGTTTTTTCATGAGAGCCTGAAGCTCTTGCTGCACCTCGCCGACCTGCACCTCAAATTTCTCCCGCTCGGTGCGCTCCGTGTCCGCTTTCTTCTCGGCCTCGGACAGCGCCTGCTTGAGGGTCGCCACCTTAGTTGTGGCCCCTACAATAAGCAGTGTACTCCTGTCATTTTTTGCAATTGCGTCTTCTTATAGGCATTTTTTCTATAAGGTATCTCTTACCTTCTTTCTCCTCGAGTTGCCGTTTGGCAAGGCCGAGCTCTTGCTCGGTCTGCTCGAGGCCCTACTTTAGGGCTCCCACCTCCGCAGTCAATGCGGTGGTGGCCAGCAGCGAAGCCTGCATACGTATATTGACTCCTTTTTAGTTAGACTCCTGCGATATTTAATGGATCCTCTATTCGGCTTTTCTTTCTGAACGCCAAACAGAGCATCAGGGGCTACTGTCTAGGCGGTAATATTTTTACATATTTTTTACTTACCTCGAAGCCTGTTAGAAGGCTAGCACAAGCTTCACTCAGTCCGCTTTTGGCGGACCGAACCTTATGGACCACCGTACTCATGATGGTACGGTGCTCCTCGTTGATGGAGGCGCCCTTAAGCACCTCCAGCAGATTGTTCGGCGCCTCCGGTTGGACGGAGGACGCCGACTCAATAGGCTTGCTCCTCTTGGCAGGAGTTCGCCTGCCGCGGTCCGGAACCGTTGATGATTCCGGCGTGGTGTCCGGCTTAAAGCCGGACTTGGAGCCCTGGGGGGTCTGGTCCCCTTTACTCCTGGAGTCCGGGAGGTCACCTAGCGGTTCCTCCTGGACCACCTCCTCTTGCCCCGGAGCTTGTCGTGACGCCACTTTGGCGTCATCCGCAGCATAGGGGGAGGCAGCGGGCGGAACTGAATTCACGTCCGATGAATCCAGGGAGCCGCTCGACGACTCGTCGAGCCCGTCCTTGGGCGGGCTGCATGATTATGTTCGACATTAGGGAAAGCTGCGCAACAAAAGGAATATCATGAGTTACTCTGGTATCCGAACACTTACGATTTCACCGGACGCTTGGCCCTGTCCGGCCACTCCTCTTCGTCCTCGTCGGCGTCGGGGGCGTAGTCCGGCGGAGGGGTTTTCCTCTTCTTGGACCCTTCGGCCTCCCCTACTGGGGCGGCCTTCCTCTTCTTTCCTCCCCCCGCTAGAGGGGGAGAGGTCTCTTCTTCCTCCTCCTTGTCTTCATGGGAGGAGTGCGCCTTGGACTCGTCGGACGATGAGTCCGACACCACCATATGCTGGGAACTCTTTCGAGTCCCTGTGGCCTTCTTCTTCTTGGCCTTCTTCTCTGGCACCACATAAGGTGCCGGAACCAGCAGCTTCACTAGGAGAGCAGGGGCTGGGTCTTCGGGCAAGGGAGCCGGACAGTTAATCAGTCCGGACTTCGCCTGCCAATCCTGTCAAAGGTGAGGGAGTTTAGATCCCGCATAGAGTCAAACTATGAAGAAAACTTAACATCCTGTAAAAGATGAAAATATTTTACCTCGCCAGGAGGACGCTGCAAGCTGAATCCGCGGTCTTCGGAGGCGGATGTGGGAGCCTTGGCGCCTTTGGTTAGCCCCTTCCAGACATCTTCGTACGTCGTGTCAAAGAGCCTGCTCAAAGTTCGGTGCTGCGCCGGGTTGAACTCCCACAAATTGAAGTCCCATTCTTGACACGGAAGGATCCGGCGGACGAGCATGACCTGGACTACGTTGACAAGCTTGAGCTGCTTGTTCACCAGGGACTGGATGCATTTTTGCAGTCCGGTCACCTCTTCTTCGTTGCCCCACGACAAGCCCGTCTCCTTCCAGGACGTGAGCCGCGTAGGGGGTCTGGATCGGAATTCAGGGGCTGCGATCCACTTCGGATTGCGTGGCTCGGTGATGTAAAACCACCCTGACTGCCACCCCTTCAAGGTCTCCACAAAGGAGCCCTCGAGCCATAGGACGTTGGCTATTTTGCCCGCCATGGCACCTCAGCACTCTGCCTGGTTGCCGCGCACCACCTTTGGCTTGACGTTGAAGGTCTTGAGCCAGAGGCCGAAATGGGGGCGGACACAGAGGAAAGCCTCGCACACGACGATAAACACCGAGATATTGAGGATGAAGTTCGGGGCCAGATCATGGAAATCTAGGCCATAGTAGAACATGAGCCCGCGGACAAATGGGTTGAGAGGAAAACCCAGTCCACAGAGGAAGTGGGGAAGAAATACTACCCTCTCATGGGGCCTTGGGGTGGGGAGAAGCCGCCCCTCCTTAGGAAGCCGGTGCGCGATGTCTTTGGACAGGTATCCGGCCTTCCTTAGCTTTTTGACATGGCCCTCCGTGACGGAGGAGACCATCCACTTGTCTCCTACTCCGGACATTGTTGGAGAAGGTTGAGGTAGGAAGTGCGGGCTTGGGCGCTGGAGCTCGGGTGCACAGAATATGGATAGGCAAAGGAGGAAGAAGGCATAGGTAAAAAGGTGGATCCTTATCCCCTTATATGGGCGGATGCGACTATGCGTCCCCACCAGCCTAGTAAAACTCGCTTGCCTCCCAAGCGCAGTGATAAATGGCGCGGTTGGGTTACCCACGTCCGTATTGATGAGAATCCCGTAAATGGGGGACACGATCTCTTCTTTGACAAGACGTGCCAAGGAAATCGCCTCGCAAAACACGCTGAGGTGGAAAAGTGAAAACGATTCGAATAAAGGCTTGGCCGTAGTGTGATGTCACGCTGCGGAATACGTCAGCAGATTAGATTTGTGTTAATATTATTCTCTTTGTGGCAATACGTGGAAACTTATTTTGCAGAGCCGGACACTACTCTTGGTGTTTACAAACTTTTATGAAGTATTTGGAGGAGGAACCTGCCTTGCAATGCCGAAGACAATCTATGTGCCGGACTCATCGTCATTGAAGCCTGGTTCAGGGGCTACTGAGGGAGTCCTTGATTAGGGGGTGTTCGAGTAGCCGGACTATACCTTCAGCCGGACTCCAGGGCTATGAAGATACAAGATTGAAGACTTCGTCCCGTGTCCGGATGGGACTTTCCTTGGCGTGGAAGGCAAGCTTGGCGATGCGGATATTCAAGATCTCCTACCATTGTAACCGACTTTGTGTAACCCTAACCCTCTCCGGTGTCTATATAAACCGGAGGGTCTTAGTCCGTAGGACAACTTCATCATACAACAATCATACCATAGGCTAGCTTCTAGGGTTTAGCCTCCTTGATCTCATGGTAGATCTACTCTTGTACTACCCATATCATCAATATTAATCAAGCAGGACGTAGGGTTTTACCTCCATCAAGAGGGCCTGAACCTGGGTAAAACATCGTGTTCCTTGCCTCTTGTTACCATCCGGCCTAGACGCACAGTTTGGGACCACCTACCCGAGATCCGCCGGTTTTGACACCGACACCTATCTTTGCGCCGGTGCCTTCTTTAGCTGGAGACAACTCAGCTCGCAGTGGATCGTCGTCAAAGCTGATACACACTTCTGTGATGCTATTGAACACAATGGCATCATCTACGCGATCGACAAAGCAGATGGCACCACGTATTGCTGGGACGACCCGTGTAAGTTGTTTCCTCTCATGTTAATGATGACGCCATGACACTGTTTGAACTTTTTGTGATGATTGGCATATCTCTGTTTGAGCAGAATTTGAGTAGAACTCTGGCAATGTATTAGAGACGCCGTAAATCAGCTATATTTGGAATGAGTTAATTCATGCGATTGTGACCATGTCATCACAACCAATTTGTACCCTGAATAATCAAACGGTTAGGAATATATGGATATTATCCTTATTTTACAGTAATCTATATACTACTACTAAATATGAGTGTGTATCAATGCCCATGTTAGTTTCCTCATTTTCATGATGTAGAAACATGCACCACACTGTTGGTTTCATCTAACCATACATTAGGGAAGTAAATGTGCATATGGAGAACTCTATATTTGGAAGTAGTGAAATCCTGCAATGCTTACCATGTGTACATAACTATATTCGCCCTTCAGCAATCAATGGCTAGAATAATATCCTCACAAAATTTTTGCCCACAGAACACGAGTATATAACAATGCATGGTCTGTTAGTTACCTTGAAGAATTTGTTTGTGAGGACAGAACATGATTACATAACATGCATGACATGGTAGTTTCCTGTGAAGAATCGATTGCGAGATAACATGAGTATAACCATGCATGGCACTTCTATATAGAACCTAGCATACATTTCCCTGTATTTTCCTCCCAGTTCCAACAGGGACATATCAATGCTGTTTCTTGCATTATCCTACTCATACTCTGAACAATGCTGATCTTACATTAACAATGCCTGTCCTTTTTGATATGATGCAGTGTCCCTACAGTTACTGCCCTTTGTAATCACACCACCTTTGCCAAAAACAGGGAAGCACAACTGGTTCCTCGCTCGATCAGACGATGGCAAAAGACTGATGATCATTCGGACACATGAGCCGGAAAATTTATATTGCAAAAACCCCACTGTATACAAGCACCGTGTAATACGTGAGTATCTGGACAGTGGCTATTACGTCTATGAGCAGGATACCACCTTGTTGGGGCCTTTAGGATTTTTTAGTTGGAGGCGGGTAAACAGCCTTGGTTCACACTATCTGTTTCTCGGACTCAATTATCCGATTAACCAGGAGATCACCGTTGGCAAGGACCTTGATGGCAGAGAGGCTCTGTTTGCTATGGAAAACTGTGTCTACACGACGAGCCCTAGGAGTTCGGGAGCAAACTCCCCTGATTGTCAACGATACAGCCTGCAGCCAAAAGAAGGTGAGAATGACAAAGGCATCCGGATTAACTTTGATCCTTGGATGTCTCAATTACGACATGCAGTGATGTGGTTTGAGCCTTCAGGTTGATAGGTAATTGGGCTGTTGCATCGAAAGGGTGGAGTACTGGTGTCTCCGGATCACTGGTCGCTGAAGCGGGGCTGCAAATTATGATGGTGTTGGATCATCTCTTCGAATGACTTTGTTGTCTTTGCTGCTGGTTCTGGATGGGTAGTTCTTTCTTTTTTATGCATATTCCTTGTCATTTGGTCATCCTCGTCTATGTCACTCTTACTATGTAATAGTTGCTTCTGTTTAGAATGCCATTCTCGTCTGGATCACGAGAGTCTGAGCGCTGCAGATGGGTGCGTTTTGGTGGTGTAGCAAGACTTCTTATGAACTATCATGTCATGCTGTTTATGTCAGTAGTAGTCACTAGTCAGTGTTTGAATATTGTATATATCGTTGTTTCGAACTGTTTATTGTCTCGAACTACTGGTGGGCTAAATGAGGGCATCACCATTCTCCAGTGTTCAGAGTATATCTCCTTTTTTCAAGTTATATAATTTGAGCTTAGTGTCTTTTCGATGATGTACACTTGTTTGGGCCAGTGAGGTGTCATTGAATATGGGCCGAGTAGTAACGCAATGCCAAACAGGTCAATTATGACTCTCAGGCCGGGCTCTCAAAAGATCCCGAAAAAAGGCGGGCTCTCCAAAAAAGAATGAATAAGGACTCTTAGGCCGACATGTGGGTGCCACCGGTGTTTTCGTGCACTTGCGCGCCCAGAGCATATTGGCGCGTGCTCGAAATTCATGCTACCTTTTCATCCACAGTCTCCCGCCCCTCCCCCACCTCTGGAATCTTGATTCCTACTCCAGTTCCCCCAAATCCCCCTCCTGTACTCCCTGTACTCAAGTGCACTATCATGTCGCCGGTCAACGCGGATCTCCGAGCCGAAGATCCTGAGGTCCGTCCTGCCTTTGGTCGCTGCGTGCTGTCGCTCAACAGTGGCATGGCGACGCTTGACGACCAGTTTGCCGGCAAAGTGCTGATGGTAACCATCAACGGCGACCGGCCTCCCGTCTCGCCGAATGACCTTGTCAAAGCTCTTGGCATTGCGCACGGCATCCAAATAAGTGACTTGCTCGTCGAAGTCTGTCCGCCACCAGCTGATTTCTTCGTCAGGTTCCGGACAACTTTTGACTGCAGTCGTGTGTTCGAATCTTCGCAGCATTTGTTCTGCGACGCTGGTGAGCTTTGATCGGTGGCACCCAGGATGGGGCTCCGTGCCCTCTGAGCTTGAGTTTTTAACAAATGTTACCTTCCATGGCATGCCTCGACGTGCTTGGAATAGCGAGACCATGAACGAGCTTATCAACGACCTTGGAGGTGAGCTCGTAAGTATGTTTGTTCCTCCAGATAGCTGGGCTATGACGGTTATGGCATGGATGAAGATGCCGTCCACCATACCAACGGTGATTGGTATTGAGATACCGGTGCAGGAACCGGGGTTGTACTATTCGTCGCCACCAAGGCCGCCGCGGACCACGTTAGGGATGTACCTGTATCGAGTGTTCGTGCATGTCGAAGAAGTGGTCAATCCATCAATCGAAGTCCTGCCGCCGCCGCTGGTGCCAGGGTCCGTCGACGGCGTCCATTACAGGAGCCAATGTCAGGCTTTCCCCGTGTTGCTCGGAATGATGGATGGCACAAGCCCTACTCCATTGTGCGGCGGAGGCCACTACTTCTTCGGGAGAAGAGGCAGGGCTAGCTGCCTGGATGTGCTCTAATTTGAGGTAACAACTGAATCTTGTCAAATACTAGTTAAATCCGAGCTATGGGTGTGAAGCACTGATATGCCAGTACATTTGATTGTGACTTGTTCTAATTTTGTACCTGAATTTTTTTTAGAAAGGGCTGTATTTCAACTTAATGTGCTAGGAGAACTTATTGTGTTCTCTGTCTATTTTCTTTGCACAACATTCAAGATATTTCCCCGTCATTGATAAAGACGATGAACCGTTATGTACGACTTCGTTGGTTTCAACATAGCCCTTCCCGTAGCGATCCACTGCTTCGATCCCGATTGTGCCGCCTGCGTGAAATTTTTGTATGCAAGTTCAGTGTGCTATGATGTTCTATATGATTGTGTCAACTATATAAGTTTTTACTAAGAATCAGTAATGCATATGGCTAAAAGATGTATTTACGAGCATCGACTAATGGGTCTCTCTTTCTCTCTCTCACACACCCACACGCACAAGTGGGACCCGTTGAATTATTTATTTGCTCGTGACAGCTTTTAATTAGGTTCCACTGTAATCTAACTTTTTTCTTAAGTTATTAATTGAGCTCAGTGACTTCAAAGAGTTGTGCAGAAGCCTTGTTTGGGCCTTTCCGGCGTCGCTGAATGTGGGCTGAGTAACCATTTTAGGTTGTACTGTACTACACATGCCTTTTTCGCTATTTTTTAAATAATACATTTTTTAATTATTTTTCATAAATATTACGCTGGGTAAAGTTTTTTCAAAAATAATACACCGTCGGCCCGCTGCAGGCCGACTGGGCCTAGTCGGCCCACAGCAGGCCGATTGGATTCCAGTCGGCCTACAGCTGGCCGACTGGCCCCTGTCGGCCCACTCTGGGCTGATTGGGTCCTGTCGGCCCACTGTGGGCCGACTGGAGCTAATTGGCTCGCTATGGGCTAATTGTTTTTGCAAAAGTGCATGTATTTAAAAAATATGTGTATTGTGACCTCCTCCGCTCGCTGTGGGCCCACTATTGACTAAAAAATATGTTTTAAAAAATGTTAATCATGTATTTAAAAATTGTTAAATGTGTGTATAAAAATTGTTAAATGTGTGTATAAAAAATGTTCCTTATCTATACAAAAAAATTAAATGTGTGTATAAAAATAGCTTTTTTTTCAACATCAGCAATGAACTGGGCCGACAGTTGTACACAATATCCGGGTCAACTTGTTATTCTCCGCCCCGCTGGGCTGCAAACTTTTCTAGGAGGTATGCATTAGGCTTAACAGGAAAATGGACTTTAAGAAATAATAAATGAGATGTAATTATAATAAGTGGACAGTTACTATGCACCAAACACGTAATTAGTTTGAAAAATATATTATTTTTGGAATTTGAAAATTTTAATTTCATTACGTGTTGCGCGCGCAATATTTCATTGGATTTTAACGTAATACAACTTTATTTTGAAATTATATTTAACCTGACTAGAAATTTTGGATCCCATCAAAATGTGGGATTTTTTTTTGAATTCTGTTTCGAGCGGTTGTTTGAAATTATTAATCGTTGTCCTAGCTAGAAGTTGGGATGTAGTTTTAACAAACTGTAAATGGGCTGTATTAAATTCCATTAGAATTAAAAAATGGGCTGTACATCCTTACAAATCGCAAATGGGCTATATGTTCTCTGCCAAATCCGAGCCGTGGGCCTACTAAGTTGACGCATACCAAGGGCTTTGTCAACTTAGTCAATATAAACGATTCTAGCTGCAGTGATCGTACGATGTCCATCCAACGGCCGCAGTGCTTCTTCAACCTCTGGTCTTCTTGCTCCAGCCGCCCAAAGCAGCGCCGGTCGTGTCGCGTGCTCCTGCCTCCCATGGCCGGCTGTGATGCGGCGGAGGCCTCACCGCTCCGTACTACTCCCACCGCAGGCCAGGCCATCCCTCTACTCACCCACACCCCCTGTTATTCTGCGGCGACGACAACCTCACACTGCAGCCAAACTAGTGAACCCTCGTACTCCTCTCCGCGCGGGCTTCCACTGCTACGTCTTCCCCGGCTCCGCGTCGGCCCCTTCCTAGGCCTCGCCGCCATCTAGACCACCGCCCTGGTGCTCTCGGTGCGGCGTGGTCAACGTGGTTAACGACCGACTTCCATCGGAAGAGTACTGTACGTGGAGAGGCTGATAGCTGGGTCCACGACAGCCGCAAGAAAGTGCCTCCTTATTACACGCAAAATAATTATTCCTCCACCTGACAGTAGGGACCCACCGGATGGGCCACCGTATTTCATGAAAAAAATGATTCGCCCCCTGACTGCTGGGACGCACGAGCTACATCTTCGCACGCAAGGAAGTGCGTCCGAAAAAAAAACGATTCGCCCCCTGACTGCTGGGACCCACCAACCTCCCGACTATTGGGACCCACCAGCTACACCTTCGCACGCAAAGAAGTGCGTCCGGGCAAAAAAAACAAAATGGTTCACCCCCTGACTGCTGGGACCTACCAGCTACATCTTCGCAGGCAAGGAAGTGCCTGACAGTCGGGACCCACCTGGTCGAAGCGTACGTGGCGTTGTCATTCTGGTCGCGAACGTGTACGTACATACTGGTCGATGTAAAGGCGCGCGCGTGTCATAGTAGAGGCGCGCACGTAGCATGTACACGTACGTACATCGGCCACAGTGCAAGAAAGAAAATACAGCCACATATGTGTACATACGGGCGGGGTCTCGAACGCCTACTCGCGCATACGTACGGCCAGGGCCCGTGTACATGGCTGGGTCGGAACGGAGAAACAGCGTCGTCGTCGTGTTCATGGGGAGGCAACGGAATGCGTCGTGTTCATGGGGAGGCAACGGAATGCGTCATGTTTATCGGGAGGGCTTGGACGGAACAGGCGATGGAAACGAGGCCTGGCATACCGCAGAACGGAGGAAACAGCCTTGTGTTTGACCGGCCACGTTCGAAACGGGATCCTGTTCATCGGGAGGGGTCTGTCATACCGCAAAATGGAGGAAACGGACCTCCTACAGTCGAAACAGGGGTCCTGTTGATCGGGAGGGGTGTGGCGTACCGCAAAACGGACGAAACGGACTTGTGTTGGAGCGCTACGGTCGAAACGGGCGTCCTGTTCATCGGGAGGGGTGTGGCGTACCGCAAAACGGGACTCCACGGGATACTGTTCATCTCCACCGTCGACCTCCTCCAGCCTCCACGGGCTCCTGTTCATCCAGCCTCCACCGCGCGCTACTCCACCGGCTACTGTTCAACCACCCCTCCACCGTCTACTGTTCATCCAACCCTCCACACCACGGGGTCCTGTTCAATCACCCCTCCACGGGCACCCCTCCACCGTCTACTGTTCATCCAGCCCTCCACACCACGGGGTCCTATTCAACCAGCCCTCCACGGGCACCCCTCCATTGTCTACTGTTCATCCAGCCCTCCACCACACCATGGGGTCCTGTTCATCCAGAGGCAACGCCACCGCTCACTGTTCATCCAAACGCCCCCGCAATGCTCACTGTTCATCCCAGAGGTAGCATCGATCAGTTTCAGTTAGCAGCAGTACTGAAGGAATTGGTCGATCGGGTTCAGTTAACATCCATCGATCGATCGCTCGGATTCAGTAACGCATAGCCTGCAGTGCAATCGCTCGGGTTCAGTTAGAGCCAACGCCTCACACACACGCGCGTACGTGTACGAGAGAAACGTGCATCGCTTGGCCCCCGACCTCCTACCGTAACCGGGAACTCCCCGAAATTTTCCTCGCCCTCGCTTCTACCATGGTTTTTTCCGTCATGGACGGCCCAAAGAATGTCATGCAGCTGCGTCTCCGGCCCACCCAGGACAAAAATCCCATTTTTTGTCATGATTTTTTGTCATAGAAGTAGGAGCCCACCACATCTATGATGATACCGGGTTTTGTCACAATTATCGTCATAGAAGTGTCATATGTATGACAAAAAAAATTCGTTTGGCCCAAAATGTCACAGATGTGTCTTTTTTTGTAGTGATGGTTTAGTTGATATGGATCATGTGATCACTTAGATAATTAGAGGGATGTCTATCTAAGTGGGAGTTCTTAAGTAATATGATTAATTGAACCTAAACTTATCATGAACTTAGTCCTGATAGTATTTGCATATCTATGTTGTAGATCAATTTCTCGCGTATAGCTTCCCTTTATTTTTGATATGTCCCTAGAGAAAAATAAGTTGAAAGATGATAGTAGCAATGATGCAGACTTGGTCCGTGATTTGAGGATTATGGTCATTGCTGCACAGAAGAATTATATCCTTGATGCACCGCTAGGTGACACACCTATTGCAGGAGCAGATGCACACATTATGAACGTTTGACAAAGCTCGGTATGATGACTACTTAATAGTTTAGGGCACCATGCTTTACGGCTTAGAACCGGGACTTCAAAAACGTTTTGAATGCCACAGAACATATAAGATGTTCTAAGAGTTGAAGTTGGTATTTCATACTCATGCCCGTGTCAAGAGGTATGAGACCTCTGACAGTACGTTGCCTACAAGATGGAGGAGAATAGCTCAACCAGTGAGTATGTGCTCAGATTGTCTGGGTACTACAATTGCTTGAATCAAGTGGGAGTTAACATTCCAGATAAGATAGTAATTGATAAAGTTCTCTAGTCACTATCACCAAGTTACTAGAACTTAGTGATGAACTATAATATGCAAGGGATGACGAAAACGATTCCCGAGCTCTTTGTGATGCTGAAATCGACGAAGGTAGAAATCAAGAAAATCATCAAATGTTGATGGTTGACAAAACCACTAGTTTCAAGTAAAAGCGCAAGGGAAAGAAAGGGAACTTCAAGAAGAATGGCAAGCAAGTTGCCACTCCCATGAAGAAGCCCAAAGATAGACCCAAGCCTGAAACTGAGTGCTTCTACTGCAAAGGAAATCGTCACTGGAAGTGGAACTGCCTTAGATACTTGGCGGATAAGAAGGATGGCAAATTGAACAAAGGTATATTTGATATACATGTTATTGGTGTACTTTACTAATGTTTATAGCAACCCATCAATGCTTTATAATGGTTCAGTTGCTAAGAGTAGTAACTCGAAATGGGAGTTGCAAAATAAACAAAGAGTAGTTAAGGGCGAGGTGATGATGAGAGTTGGAAGTGATTCCAAGGTTGATAAGATCACCATCGCACACTCCCTTTACCTTCGGGGTTAGTGTTGAACCTAAAATAAATGTTATTTGATGTTTGCGTTGAGCATAAATATGATTGGATCATGTTTATTGCAATGCAGTTATTCACTTAAGTCAAAGAATAATTGTTGTTCTATTTACATGGATAAAACCTTCTATGGTCATACACTCAATATAAATGGTTTATTGAATCTCGATCGTAGTAATACACATATTCATAATATTGAAGCCAAAAGATGCAAAGTTAATAATGATAGTGCAACTTATATGTGGCACTGTCGTTTAGGTCATATTTATGTAAAGCGCATGAAGAAACTCCATGCTGATGGACTTTTGGAATCACTTGATGCTTGCGAACCATGCCTCATGGGCAAGATGACTAAGACTCCATTATTCAAAAAAATGGAGCGAGCAACTGACTTATTGGAAATAATACATACTATCGTGGAATTGTCACGGGAGATGTCCTAGTGTGAGGACTTAGTCGTGAGGCCAACACATCTATGTGGTAGCTTGAAAGGGGTTGACGGAATCGAGAGACGCAACACAAGACAAGGATTTAGACAGGTTCGGGCCCCGGGAAACATCATCCGGTAATAGCCCTACACGCTGTTTTTGGCTAGATCTCATTATGATCACGAGGAAGTCGCCGTAAACCGGCTCTCCCAGTTATCCTTAACCCTTAAGATTGTTTCTTCTTGCGTGTCCCTCTTTGGGGAGACTTGTCCCTCCTTATATAAGTTGAAGGGGCAGGTTACATGTAGATTCCAACTCGGACTTAAGACTTAACTATTATGACTTCTCTTCATGGGCTTCTTAACATCTTGGGCTTCATAACGTCTCGGGCTTCATAATGTCTCGGGCTTCATAACCCCTGGCAACCCAGTTATCATTGTCTGCCAGGTTATGACTGGTGCCGGTTTATGATGGTCTGCCTATTTATGACTGGTGCGGGTTTATGATGGTCTGCCGGGTTATGACTGGTGCCGGTTTATGATTGTCTGCTGAGTTATCATCTGACTTAACTCCTGCCGGGTTATCATCTGACTTAACTCCTGTCGGGTTATCATCTGACTTAACACCTGACTTAATTGTCAGCCGGTTTATCAACCTGCCGGTTTACCGTCTGGGTTAACTGCCTGTCTTAACTATCTGTCTTAACTGTCAGCCGGTTTACCAAGTCCCAGCCGGGTTATAACTCCGACCGGATCATACCGCGGGGTATATCCCCGACATTAGCCCCCAGTTTAATTTGGATTTATTCATGTTAAACTGATCCTGATCATCCTTAAGTCCTTGTCATTTCCTCCTTCTAGAAAATCTGGGTCAATAAGCCAACTTCATAATCAATTTGCTGACATTCGTTTGTCACAGAGAAATATTGTGAAGAATAATTCATTTGACTCAGCTCCCAATGCTTAACAGAAATATTGGTCTTTGAAATATTCATCTGATCTTCAGCCAGTTTAAGAATGTAGAACTTGCCGGTGTAAGAATGTAGAACCTTGCCGGTTTAAGAATGTAAAACTTGCCGGTTTAAGAATGTAGAACCTTGCCGGTTTAAGAATGTAGAACTTTACCGCTTTATCATTGTCGGTTTACAAATATTGATGGCACCGGGTCATAATTGTAGTTAACATCAAGCTTGAAAATATACCTCTTATATGCCTATCACTTGTAGCCCCCAAGTCTTAAGAAGGTAGCATAGCAACCGCTTAAGACTTGCTTCAATATAAATATCACAATCTTGAAGAAATCCGATTTATTCGTCCCAGTCATTAGTCATAAACTGAGTATTCCACATATGTAGCCCCCAAGTGACGGGTTGTCATGCTTGCAGTAACCTGGGACTTGTAATTGCCTGATGCTCATAAAAACTTCAACCAGTGTAGCCCCCAAGGGCCGGGTCATTATGCAATAAGGAGCATGGACTTTATAGATATGATCATGTAGACTTGAATAGCAACGTGTAGCCCCCAAGGGCCGGCTCAGTAAGATAATATTGAGCTGGGACTTTTATATATACTTCATTGAGAATAACATTATACGATGTAACCCCCATCATGGGGCTTGAAACCACGTCCACACGGTTGAGACCTTTGTGCTTTACCAACTGAGTAGTGGATCCTTCAATAATGGATGAAAATGTATGTACCTTGAATTGTTGCCAGGAGCAATTGGTAGCCCCCAAGGGCCGGCTCATTATGATGTGATGAGTCGGGTCTTTAATAAGATGAGCAAACAATGACTTTGCATTAGCCCCCAATTGTCATGGTGCATGCTTGCAGTGACATGAGACTTGTGTATTTGATGTAATCCCAATTTGAATAATGTAGCCCCCAAGTGCCGGGTCGTAAGCGTGCAGCGACTCGGGACTATTCCTTCAATTGTAGAATAAATCATATCCATTGATAATATGATAGCCATTATGCTAAAGCAACTTTGAAAACCTTAATCATAATACTGGTTATTGATAACCATAATAAAATCCAACCGTGTTGGCTATTAAAGATTTTGAATAATATAACCTGGTTTGAAAACCGGTTCCTGCCATATAAGCCGGTATATCCATGCACATATGATACATGCTATGATGAAGTAATGGTGATGTATGATGTAATATATGATGATGTATGTGTATGATCAAAAGGGTTTAAGCTATGGTTCGGATACGACTAGAGTCCCCAAGTAGTCATAATTGTGGCATTGCGCCGATCAAGAGGTGTAGCTATGGTTTGAATACGGCCAAGCCCCCAAATGATTTCCCTGGTGCCCGTATGCCTATCAAGAGGTGTAACTATGGTTCGAACACATAGCCCCCAAGTGATTTCCCTGGTGGCCTTATGCCTATCAAGAGGTGTAGCTATGATTCGGATATGACCAAGCCCCCAAGTGATTTCCCTGGTGCCCTTATGCTGATCAAGAGGGTATAAGCTATGGTTCGGATACGACCAGAGCCCCCAAGTGATTTCCCTGGTGGCCTTAAGCCTATCAAGAGGTGTGACTACAGTTCGAACATAGCCCCCAAGTGATATTGTGAGATGTGCCCAAGGGATACCCATGTTTGAGCTGTGTTGTGCAGCAGACTCTCTTTGCCCCTTATGATAATATTGGCTTGATAGCCGGACTACCGAACTAACCAGAGCTGTGCTCTTATGATAATATTGATAATATTGGCTTGATAGTCGGATCAAGAGAGTATTCATAGCTATGCTCAATGAGCAGGAAGCCCCCATGTGATCAATAATATGATAAGCCAATAAGGCAGGATACCCATGTTTGAACCGCGCATCATGGCAATAGGTCCTCTTCAGCAACCTTTAACTTTTTGCAAGAGACAAATTCTTCTTGAACCGGGAATTGTTAATCCGGATACTGAGAGCTTCAAAGCTTTGCGGGGGATAGCTTTCCTCTTGAACCGGAATCCTTCTTTTTAAGCCAGAAATTTTCTGACGGCCTTTAAAATTTCACCAATATGGATGTTTAGGGTCTTGCATTAGATAACTAATATTTTAGGTTAGTAATTATCCACCGCAAAGTTGATCATCACCACGGTGAAGCTGAAATCAATCACGGCCGAGTCGGTCGTAGGAGCAAACAGATGATCCGGCCATGGCATTGTAAGCCAGTGCTAACGAGCAAATTACCCTCCGCGTTGTAAGCCAGCACAGACACGTGAATCGGGCACAAGAGCGGACGGGTGAGTCGTCTATAGCTTGTAAGCCGGTGTGGTCGTGAGAGAGGGCCATGGCATTGTAAGCCGGTGAGGGAGTCCATTGAGTAACGACAATTACTGGTGCCAAATGATGTTGGCGCGCCTCCATCTCCATGTTATAATGGCACATTGTAATGAATATTCTCCTGCATATGAAATATAGCAGGGCCAAGTAGTTGTCCTCAAGCAATTTAATATATGCTGATAAGATATATAAAAAGATAGCACCTGGTATTTTTGCCAGATGAAAGGATGCTGGTGTTGAAAAATGTTAGGATGCAGCCGGGACAAAAACAGCATATGTACGTCACGAGACTTGTGACAATAAACAATGTGGTGGAGCTCTTTTGGCTTCTCTGTTTTCCGTGCATGCGCCTAACCGGAGCTCTTTCTCTCTCTCTTTTTAATAAACGTAATCACCTTTCCTTCCATCCTTTCATCCACGGAGACATATCTCGTCGCATCATATTCCTGTTTCCGACACACTCTCCTTCTCTTTCTTCTTTCTCTCCTTGCTGACAGAGCAGCGTACAAGAGGAGCCGGCTGCAGACGCCGGTGAGGCACGCAGGGGCGTGAAGGCAGTGAGGTGAGCGGGCGAAGATGAGGCCGGCTTCTTGGAGCAGCGGCTCGTGGCGCAGCAAGGGCGGCTTGGCGGTGCGTGGGTGAGGCCGAGTCGCGACAAAGGGGCGCCTGGCAGAGGCAGGCCATAGTGCGACCGAGTCTGGATCGAGACCACACCAGCGAGGGTAACCTGGTATAGAAGATACGGCGGCTCACGCGATAGCTTTTCGTGAAGGCCGGTAGGTTGGCGCGGCAACTGCTCTGGGTGGCTCAGCGGGCCACAGCCGGGACAAAGGCGACCAGCGGAGGCGCCTCAACCGCAGAGGCGCGCTGGTGAGGTGCGGCGGCGACTGCGGGTCCAGGCCACGACGGATCTACTGCAGCAGGTAAACCACGGTGGGTTAAGGCCATGACGAATCGACCACGGCGGGTTAACCACGATGGGTCAAGGCGAGGTGAGGGGGGCGACTCATGGCAGTCGCGACGCACGGCAGAAGAGGACAAGGGCGCAGGTGCAGGCGGTAAACCGGTGCACGTGGAGGCGGCTCGTGCAGAGCGGCGATTTGATACCGCAGCTTAAGGCAGAAGGAGACACCCGAGGCAGGGTCAAGGTAGCGGTTCACGGGTTGCCTTCGGCCGGGGCGGTTCAACAGCAGCAACGTGGAGCGGCGGAGGCGAAGCGAAGGGATAAGCTAGCGACAGTTTGAATCAGGGGAGCGAGCCTGCAGCGGCCCTCGAACGGCGTTGACTGGCGGGGCGAGGCAGCAGAGGTGGAAACCGGTGACCCGTCGCGCAACTCGTGGAGGTGGTGAAGCAGGCAGCCGGTCCAGAAGCGAACCAGCTCGGCGGCTTAACGGGACCGCGGACATAGTGACTCGGAGGACTGCAGACCGGCAGGTTGGAGGCGCAGCTGAAGCCGGCGGGTTGGAGCAGTCAAGGCGGTTTGGCATGAGTATCCCAGAGTGCAGCAGAAGCAGAGCTGATAGGTTGGAGAAGAGCAGAGTCAGAGGCCGGCGACGGCGGCTCGCAGCAGATGTGGGCAACTGTAGCCAGAACGAGACGTGGCCACGGTAGCGAGTGCCTCGCGGCTGAAGATGAGGCGGGGCTAACGGTTGTAGCGGAATCAGTCTGAAGCATCGGGAGTGACCCGGCAAGGCATTGGCGAGGCCGGTTTGGCTGTGGCAGCTTGATGCGAAGCAGAACCGGCCCGAACAGCGGAGGCGGCAACAGCAACTCGGCAACAACAACACATGGGCAGGGCCTTAGCGGGTCGACGTGCGGCAGCAGCCCATGGCATGGCGAAGTGGAGGGACGAGCCGGCGGCAGCGAGAGCCTGGTTCAAGGCGAGGCCAGCTTGGCGCGAGGTCGGTAGCGGATTGAAGACGGGGCGGAGAAGGTAGAGGAGCGTCGGTGGCTTCATTGCAGAGATGATAGCAAGAGCGGCAGGACAGAGGCTAAAACCGTCCCTCTAGCGACCGGTCGGTTTGGCCAGGGCCGGCGGCGGTTTAGAGGAACACCAGCTCGGCGGGCTGCGGCTGAGCAACCGGAGTAGGGGCGCAGGTAACTCAGGGCGAAGGCAGAGTCCACACCCATGTCCCAGTTCTTCTCCGAGTCATAATTGCTTTCATTGAATTTTTAGATTCTTTCCATCTCACGTCGCATGTGAACCTCAGATTGTTTGATGCCCAACATGACCGCAAAAGTGTCTATGGATCCCATCTGTTTCGGCGACCCGCACTGAACGCAACAGAAAACCATGCTGGTTTCGGCGAGTCACTATCCGGATTGGACGCACCGGCAAAACAGGAAACAACTGAAAATCAGTGGTTCCGACGGATTGACTTGTTACGGTAACCTTACACTAAGCAACCCTAATTTCTCTTGTCTTCAAGGCGCATGCCGCTAGCTCCAAAATTAACCTTGATTCTAGATCATAAAACGATGAATTTGATAGCCCTGTCCAAGGTTGTTCTCCACTGGGTTGTCCTCCGTGCTCGTTCCGCACCGGGTTTTTTATCCGATCAATCGCAAGCTCTTCGATCCCTGAAGAGAGATCCCTTAAGCCCTCGAAGGACTTAACACCACCATGCGTAGGCCCCACGGTGGGCGCTAACTGTCGTGGAATTGTCACGGCAGATGTCCTAGTGTGAGAACTTAGTCGTGAGGCCAACGCATCTATGTGGTAGCTTGAGAGGGGTTGAGCGGAATCGAGAGACGCAACACAAGACAAGGATTTAGACAGCTTCGGGCCCCGGGAAACATCATCCGGTAATATCCCTACATGCTGTTTGTGGCTAGATATCATTATGATCATGAGGAAGTCGCCGTAAACCGGCTCTCCCAGTTATCCCTAACCCTTAAGATTGTTTCTTCTTGCTTGTCCCTCTTTGGGGAGCCCTGCCCCTCTTTATATAAGTTGAAGGGGCGGGTTACATGTAGAGTCCAACTCGGACTTAAGACTTAACTATTATGACTTCTCTTCATGGCTTCATAACATCTTGGGCTTCATAATGTCTCGGGCTTCATAACGTCTCGGGCTTCATAACCCCTGGCAACCCAGTTATCACCGTCTGTCGGGTTATGACTGGTGCCGGTTTATGATGGTCTGCCTCTTTATGATAGTGCCGGTTTATGATGGTCTACCGGGTTATGCCTGGTGCCAGTTTATGATGGTCTGCCGGTTTATGATTGTCTGCTGAGTTATCATCTGACTTAACTACTGCTGGGTTATCATCTGACTTAACTCCTGTCGGGTTATCATCTGACTTAACACCTGACTTAACTGTTGCTACCTCTTGAGCACTTGCGTTGGTTTTCCCTTGAAGAGGAAAGGGTGATGCAGCAGAGTAGCGTAAGTATTTCCCTCAGTTTTGAGAACCAAGGTATCAATCCAGTCGGAGGCTACGCGCGAGTTATGAGAATATCTAGGTATGAGAATAAGTATTTCCCTCAGTTTTCGAGAGCATAAGTATTTTACGGTGGGTGAACGAATTACTGTTGAGCAATTGACAGAATTGAGCATAGTTATGAGAATATCTAGGTATGATCATGTATATAGGCATCACGTCCGAGATAAGTAGACCGACTCCTGCTTGCATCTACTACTATTACTCCACACATCGACCGCTATCCAGCATGCATCTAGAGTATTAAGTTCATAAGAACAGAGTAACGCCTTAAGCAAGATGACATGATGTAGAGGGATAAACTCATGCAATATGATTAAAGCCCCATCTTGTTATTCTCGATGGCAACAAATACAATACGTGCCTTGCTACCCCTACTGTCACTGGGAAAGGACACCACAAGATTGAACCCAAAGCTAAGCACTTCCCCCATTGCAAGAAAGATCAATCTAGTAGGCCAAACCAAACTGATAATTCGAAGAGACTTGCAAAGATAACCAATCAAACATAAAATAATTCAGAGGAGATTCAAATATTGTTCATAGATAAACTTGATCATAAACCCACAATTCATCGTTCTCAACAAACACACCGCAAAAAGAAGATTACATCGAATAGATCTCCACAAGAGAGGGGGTGAACTTTGTATTGAGATCCAAAAAGAGAGAAGAAGCCATCTAGCTAATAACCATGGACCCATAGGTCTAAGGTAAACTACTCACACTTCATCGGAGAGGCTATGGTGTTGATGTACAAGCCCTCTGTGATCGATGCCCGCTCCGACGGAGCTCCGGAACAGGCCCCAAGATGGGATCTCGTGGATACAGAAAGTTACGGTGGTGGAATTAGGGTTTTGGCTCTGTATTTGATTGTTTGGGGGTACGTAGGTATATATGGGAGGAAGAAGTACGTCGGGTGGAGCAACAGGGGGCCCACGAGGGCGGAGGTGATACATCTCCAAAGTATCTATAATTTTTGACTGCTCCATGCTATATTATCTACTATTTTGGGCAATATTGGGCTTTATTATCCACTTTTATATTACTTTTGGGCCTGACCTATTAACCAGAGGCCCAGCCCAGATTTGCTGTTTTATCTATTTCAGTGTTTTGAAGAAAAGGAATATCAGACGGAGTCGAAACGGAACGAAATCAACTAGAGAAGTTATTTTTGGAAGGAAACACACCTGATGGATTTGGACCCCACGTCAGAAGATACGAGAGCTGCCCACGAGGGTGGGGGAGCCCCCCCTAGGGCGCGCCCCTGCCTCATGGGGCCCTCGTGGCTCCCCTGACATGCTTCTTCTGCCTATATAACTCCATATATCCTAAAACTTCCAGAACACACAATAGATCGGGAGTTCCGACGCCAAAAGCCTCCGTAGCCACCAAAAACCAATCTAGACCCGTTCCGGCACCCTGCCGGAGGGGGAAATCCTTCTCCGGTGGCCATCTTCATCATCCCGATGCTCTCCATGACGAGGAGGGAGTAGTTCTCCCTCGGGGCTGAGGGTATGTACCAGTAGCTATGTGTTTGATCTCTCTCTCTCTCTCTCTCTCGTGTTCTTGAGGTGATACGATCTTGATGTATCGCGAGCTTTGCTATTATAGTTGGATCTTATGTTTCTCCTCCCCCTCTTCTCTTTTGTAATTAATTGAGTTTCCCCTTTGATGTAATCTTATCGGATTGAGTCTTTAAAGATTTGAGAACACTTGATGTATGTCTTGCCGTGGATATCTGTGGTGACAATGGGATACCACGTGCCACTTGATGTATGTTTCGGTGACCAACTTGCGGGTTTCGTGACATGGGAACCTATGCATAGGGGTTGGCACACGTTTTCATCGTGATTCTCCGGTAGAACTTTGGGGCACTCTTTGAGGTCCTATGTGTTGGTTGAATAGATGAATCTGAGATTGTGTGATGCATATCGTATAATCATACCCACGGATACTTGAGGTGACATTGGAGTATCTAGGTGACATTAGGGTTTTGGTTGATTTGTATCTTAAGGTGTTATTCTAGTACGAACTCTAGGGCTGTTTGTGACACTTATAGGAATTGCCTAACGGATTGATTGGAAAGAATAACTTTGAGGTGGTTTCGTACCCTAACATAATCTCTTCGTTTGTTCTCCGCTATTAGTGACTTTGGAGTGACTCTTTGTTGCATGTTGAGGGATAGTTATGTGATCCAATTATTTTATTATTGTTGAGAGGACTTGCACTAGCGAAAGTATGAACCCTAGGCCTTATTTCTACACATTGCAATACCGTTTACGCTCACTTTTATCACTTGCTACCTTGCTGTTTTTATTATTTCAGATTACAAAAACTATTATCTACCATCCATATACCACTTGTATCACCATCTCTTCGCCGAACTAGTGCACCTATACAATTTACCATTGTATTGGGTGTGTTGGGGACACAAGAGACTCTTTGTTATTTGGTTGTAGGGTTGCTTGAGAGAGACCATCTTCATCCTACGCCTCCTACGGATTGATAAACCTTAGGTCATCCACTTGAGGGAAATTTGCTACTGGCCTACAAACCTCTGCACTTGGAGGCCCAACAACGTCTACAAGAAGAAGGTTGTGTAGTAGACATCAAGCTCTTTTCTGGCGCCGTTGCCGGGGAGGTGAGTGCTTGAAGGTATATCTTTAGATCTTGCAATCGAGTCTTTTAGTTTCTTGTTTTATCACTAGTTTAGTTTATAAAAGAAAACTATAAAAAATGGAATTGAGTTTGTCTCATACGTTTCATCTTTTTAATATCATTCGTGAGTATGATGGAAAGGATAATTGTGCTCAAGTGCTAGAAGAATAAATCTATAAAATGTTTGGCACTAAATATTTGAATGATGAGCATGATTGCAATGTTCTTAGTATGAATTCCTTGAATATCCATGATGCTAATGATATGCAAAGCCTCAAGCTTGGGGAAGCTATGTTTGATGAAGATGATATTTTTTGTCCCCCAAGTTTTGATGAGCAAATTTATTATGGTGAAAGCATGCCTCCTATTTATGATGATTATATTGATGAAAGTAGATTTGGAGAGGTCATGACTTTATTTTGTGATGAATCCACTATTCCGGAAGAGGTTCCAATTGATTATGAGAACAAAGTTGCTATCTATGATGATTATTGTGATGACTTGTATTCTATAAAGAATAATGATATCCATGAAACTTCTCATCATGATTTTAGTTTTCAATTGGATTATGCCTCACATGATAATTATTTTGTTGAGCTTGCTCCCACTACTATTCATGAGAAGAAATTTGCTTATGTGGAGAGTACTAAAATTTCTATGCTAGTAGATCATGAAAAGAATGCTTTAGGTGCTGGTTATATTGTTGAATTCATTCATGATGCTACTGAAAATTATTATGAGGGAGGAACATATGCTTGTAGGAATTGCAATAATATCAAGTTTCCTCTCTATGTGCTTAAAATTTTGAAGTTATGCTTGTTTTGCTCTCCTATGCTAGTTGATTATTGTTCCCACAAGTTGTTTGCTCACAAAATCCCTATGCATAGGAAGTATGTCACACTTAAATGTGCTAGTCATATTCTTCATGATGCTCTATTTATGTTTCAATTCTTATCTTTTATGTGAGCATCATTGAAATCATCATGCCTAGCTAGGGGTGTTAGACGATAGCGCTTGTTGGGAGGCAACCCAATTTTATTATAGTTCCTTGATTATTGTTCCTGTTTAGTAATAAATAACTCATCTAGACTCTGTTTAGATGTGGTTTTATGCTTTAAATTAGTGTTTGTGCTAAGTAGAACCTTTGGGAAGACTTGGGTGAAGTCTTGTTGATAATGCTGTAAAAAACAGAAACTTTAGCGCTCACGAGAATTGCTGCCATTTTTATTTGGAGAGTGCTATGTAGTTAATTTTTTTGCAGATGATTAATAGATAAATTTCTCAGATCCAGAAATTTATTTGAGAATTTTATGAGTTCCATAAGTATACGTTTGATCCAGATTACTACAGACTGTTCTGTTTTTGACAGATTCTGTTTTTCGTGTGTTGTTTGCTTATTTTGATGAATCTATGGCTGGTAAAATAGTTTATAAACCATAGAGAAGTTGTAATAAAGTAGGTTTAACACCAATATAAATAAAGAATGAGTTCATTACAGTACCTTTAAGTGGTGATTTATTTTCTTATACTAACGGAGCTTACGAGTTTTCTGTTAAGTTTTGTGTTGTGAAGTTTTCAAGTTTTGGGTAAGGATTCGATGGACCATGGCATAAGGAGTGTCAAGAGCCTAATATTGGGGATTCCCAAGGCACCCCAAGGTAATATTCAAGGACAACCAAGATCCTAAGCTTGGGGATGCCCCGGAAGGCATCCCCTCTTTCGTCTTCGTCCATCGGTATCTTCACTTGGAGCTATATTTTTATTCACCACATGATATGTGTTTTGCTTGGAGCGTCAATTTATTTTGTTAGTATTTGCTTGATTTTATTTAGAACAATGTTTTGCATCTTTTATTTCAATAAAAGTGGCATTGATAGCCTTTACTATGCCTATGTTACAAGTATACATGTTGCTGTTTGAAAACAGAAAGTTTACCTCTGTTGCAATAATTCCCTAGAAAATTCAGAATGTGATAAAATGTTGAAACCTTTTGAATATTAAGCTCTGATAAATTTACTACAGTGGGAATTTTCTTTCATAATTTTTGGAGCCAGGGAAGTATGGATGTTGCAGCATTCTTTACAGACTATCCTGTTTAGGCAGATTGCTGTTATGTTTGCATTGTTTGCATGTGTTTGCTTCTTTAATGATTCAATTTGATGATAGGACTATTAAATATGCAGAGGCATGCAGTATGCAATGTTGAATAATAATTTTAGTGATTTGCTACAGTAGAGTATGATAAGGTTTTTGCAATGGTTTATACTAACTTATCTCACGAGTCCTTGTTGAGTTTTGTGTGGATGAAGCTTTTGAGATTTAGGGAGACCGTGATATGAGAGGAATTAAGGTAAACCAATCTAGACCCGTTCCGGCAACCTGCCGGAGGGGGCAATCCTTCTCCGGTGGCCATCTTCATCATCCCGGTGCTCTCCATGATGAGGAGGGAGTTGTTCTCCCTCGGGGCTGAGGGTATGTACCAGTAGCTATGTGTTTGATCTCTCTCTCTCTCTCTCTCTCTTGTGTTCTTGAGGTGATACAATCTTGATGTATCGCGAGCTTTGCTATTATAGTTGGATCTTATGTTTCTCCTCCCCCTCTTCTCTCTTGTAATGAATTGTGTTTCCCCTTTGAAGTAATCTTATCGGATTGAGTCTTTAAAGATTTGAGAACACTTGATGTATGTCTTGCCGTGGATATCAGTGGTGACAATGGGATACCACGTGCCACTTGATGTATGTTTTGGTGACCAACTTGCGGGTTTCGTGACATGGGAACCTATGCACAGGGGTTGGCACACGTTTTTGTCGTGATTCTCCGGTAGAACTTTGGGGCACTCTTTGAGGTCCTATGTGTTGGTTGAATAGATGAATATGAGATTGTGTGATGCATATCGTATAATCATACCCATGGATACTTGAGGTGAAATTGGAGTATCTAGGTGACATTAGGGTTTTGGTTGATTTGTATCTTAAGGTGTTATTCTAGTACAAACTCTAGGGTTGTTTGTGACACTTATAGGAATAGCCCAACGGATTGATTGGAAATAATAACTTTGAGGTGGTTTCGTACCCTACCATAATCTCTTCGTTTGTTCTCCGCTATTAGTGACTTTGGAGTGACTCTTTGTTGCATGTTGAGGGATAGTTATGTGATCCAATTATGTTATTATTGTTGAGAGGACTTGCACTAGCGAAAGTATGAACCCTAGGCCTTATTTCTACACATTGCAATACCGTTTACGCTCACTTTTATCACTTGCTACCTTGCTGTTTCTATTATTTCAGATTACAAAAACTATTATCTACCATCCATATACCACTTGTATCACCATCTCTTCGCCGAACTAGTGCACCTATACAATTTACCATTGTATTGGGTGTGTTGGGGACACAAGAGACTCTTTGTTATTTGGTTGCAGGGTTGCTTGAGAGAGACCATCTTCATCCTACGCCTCCTATGGATTGATAAACCTTAGGTCATCCACTTGAGGGAAATTTGCCACTGTCCTACAAACCTCTGCACTTGGAGGCCCAATAACTTCTACAAGAAGAAGGTTGTGTAGTAGACATCAAGCTCTTTTCTGGCGCCGTTGCCGGGGAGGTGAGTGCTTGAAGGTATATCTTTAGATCTTGCAATCGAGTCTTTTAGTTTCTTCTTTTATCACTAGTTTAGTTTATAAAAGATAAAAAAATGGAATTGAGTTTGTCTCATACGCTTCATCTTTTTAATATCTTTCGTGAGTATGATGGAAAGGATAACTGTGCTCAAGTGCTAGAAGAATAAATCTATAAAATGTTTGGCACTAAATATTTGAATGATGAGCATGATTGCAATGTTGTTAGTATGAATTCCTTGAATATCCATCATGCTAATGATATGCAAAGCCTCAAGCTTGGGGAAGCTATGTTTCATGAAGATGATATTTTTTTGTCCCCCAAGTTTTGATGAGCAAATTTATTATGATGAAAGCATACATCCTATTTATGATGATTATATTGATGAAAGTAGATTTGGAGAGGTCATGACTTTATTTTGTGATGAATCCACTATTCCGGAAGAGGTTCCAATTGATTATGAGAACAAAGTTGCTATCTATGATGATTATTGTGATGACTTGTATTCTATAAAGAATAATGATATCCATGAAACTTGTCATCATGATTTTAGTTTTCAATTGGATTATGCCTCACATGATAATTATTTTGTTGAGCTTGCTCCCACTACTATTCATGAGAAGAAATTTGCTTATGTGGAGAGTAATAAAATTTCTATGCTAGTAGATCATGAAAAGAATGCTACTGAAAATTATTATGAGGGAGGAACATATGCTTGTAGGAAATGCAATAATATCAAGTTTCCTCTCTATGTGCTTAAAATTTTGAAGTTATGCTTGTTTTGCTCTCCTATGCTAGTTGATTATTGTTCCCACAAGTTGTTTGCTCACAAAATCCCTATGCATAGGAAGTATGTTAGACTTAAATGTGCTAGTCATATTCTTCATGATGCTCTATTTATGTTTCAATTCTTATCTTTTATGTGAGCATCATTGAAATCATCATGCCTAGCTAGGGGTGTTAAACGATAGCGCTTGTTGGGAGGCAACCCAATTTTATTTTAGTTCCTTGATTCTTGTTCCTGTTTAGTAATAAATAACTCATCTAGAATTTGTTTAGATGTGGTTTTATGCTTTAAATTAGTGTTTGTGCCAAGTAGAACCTTTGGGAAGACTTGGGTGAAGTCTTGTTGATCATGCTGTAAAAAACAGAAACTTTAGCGCTCACGAGAATTGCTGCCATTTTTATTTGGAGAGTGCTATGTAGTTAATTATTTTTTGCAGATGATTAATAGATACATTTCTCAGGTCCAGAAATTTATTTGAGAATTTTATGAGTTCAATAAGTATGCGTTTGATCCAGATTACTACAGACTGTTCTGTTTTTGACAGATTCTGTTTTTCGTGTGTTGTTTGCTTATTTTGATGAATCTATGGCTAGTAAAATAGTTTATAAATCATAGAGAAGTTGTGATACAGTAGGTTTAACACCAATATAAATAAAGAATGAGTTCATTACAGTACCTTGAAGTGGTGATTTATTTTCTTATACTAACGGAGCTTACGAGTTTTCTGTTAAGTTTTGTGTTGTAAAGTTTTCAAGTTTCGGGTAAGGATTCGATGGACTATAGAATAAGGAGTGGCAAGAGCCTAATCTTGGGGATGCCCAAGTCACCCCAAGGTAATATTCAAGGACAACCGAGAGCCTAAGCTTGGGGATACCCCGGAAGGCATCCCCTCTTTCGTCTTCGTCCATCCGTAACTTTACTTGGAGCTATATTTTTTCCGCCACATGATATGTGTTTTGCTTGGAGCGTCAATTTATTTTGTTAGGATTTGCTTGCTTTTATTTAGAACAATGTTTTGCATTTTTTATTTCAATAAAAGTGGCATTGATAGCCTTTACTATGCCTATGTTCTCCGCTATTAGTGACTTTGGAGTGACTCTTTGTTGCATGTTGAGGGATAGTTATGTGATCCAATTATGTTATTATTGTTGAGAGGACTTGCACTAGTGAAAGTATGAACCCTAGGCCTTATTTCTACACATTGCAATACCGTTTACGCTCACTTTTATCACTTGCTACCTTGCTGTTTTTATTATTTCAGATTACAAAAACTATTATCTACCATCCATATACCACTTGTATCACCATCTCTTCGCCGAACTAGTGCACCTATGCAATTTACCATTGTATTGGGTGTGTTGGGGACACAAGAGACTCTTTGTTATTTGGTTGTAGGGTTTCTTGAGAGAGACCATCTTCATCCTACGCCTCCTACGGATTGATAAACCTTAGGTCATCCACTTGAGGGAAATTTGCTATTGTCCTACAAACCTCTGCACTTGGAGGCCCAACAACATCTACAAGAAGAATGTTGTGTAGTAGACATCAGGAGGCCGCGCCTGGGGGGGGGGGGGGGGGAGGCGCGCCCCCCTACGTCGTGGCCTCCCTGTTGGTTGCTTGACGTAGGGTCCAAGTCTCCTGGGTCTTGTTCGTTCCAAAAATCACGTTCCCGAAGGTTTTATTCCGTTTGGACTCTGTTTGATATTCCTTTTCCTCGAAACCCTAAAATAGACAAAAAAACAACAATTCTGGGCTGGGCCTCCGGTTAATAGGTTAGTCCCAAAAATAATATAAAAGTGGATAATAAATCCCAATAATTTGCAAAATAGTAGATAATAGAGCATGGAGCAATAAAAAATTATAGATACATTGGAGACGTATCAAGCATCCCCAAGCTTAATTCCTGCCCGTCCTCGAGTAGGTAAATGATAAAAACAGAATTTTTGATGTGGAATGCTACTTGGCATAATTTCAATGTAATTCTTCTTAATTGTTGTATGAATATTCAGATCCGAAAGATTCAAGACAAAAGTTTAATATTTACTTAGAAATAATAATACTTCAAGCATACTAATTAAGCAATTATGTCTTCTCAAAATAACATGGCCAAAGAAAGTTATCCCTACAAAATCATATAGTCTGGCTATGCTCTATCTTCACCACACAAAATATTTAGATCATGCACAACCCCGATGACAAGCCAAGCAATTGTTTCATACTTTTGACATTCTCAAAACTTTTTCAATCTTCACGCAATACATGAGCATGAGCCATGGACATAGCATTATAGGTGGAATAAAAGGGTGATTATGGAGAAGACAAAAAGGGAGAAGATAGTCTCACATCAACTAGGTGTATCAACGGGCTATGGAGATGCCCATTAATAGATATCAATGTGAGTGAGTAGGGATTGCCATGCAACGGATGCACTAGAGCTATAAGTATATGAAAGCTCAAAAAGAAACTAAATGGGTGTGCATCCAACTCGCTTGCTCACGAAGACCTAGGGCAATTTGAGGAAGCCCATCATTGGAATATACAAGTCAAGTTCTATAATGAAAAATTCCCACTAGTATATGAAAGTGACAACATAGGAAACTCTCTATCATGAAGATCATGGTTCTACTTTGAAGCACAAGTGTGGTAAAAGGATAGTAGCATTGTCCCTTCTCTCTTTTTCTCTCATTTTTTTATTTGGGCCTTTTCTCTCTTTTTATGGCCTCTTTTAATATATTTTTTTATTATTTTTCGTCCGGAGTCTCATCCCAACTTGTGGGGGAATCATAGTCTCCATCATCCTTTCCTCACTGGGACAATGCTCTAATAATGATGATCATCACACTTTTATTTTCTGACAACTCAAGAATTACAACTCAATACTTAGAACAAAATATGATTCTATGTGAATGCCTCCGGCGGTGTACCGGGATATGCAATGAATCAAGAGTGACATGTATGAAAGAATTATGAATGGTGGCTTTGCCACAAATACGATGTCAACTACATGATCATGCAAAGCAATATGACAATGATGAAGTGTGTCATAATAACGGAACAGTGGAAAGTTGCATGGCAATATATCTCGGAATGGCTATGGAAATGCCATAATAGGTAGGTATGGTGGCTGTTTTGAGGAAGTTATATGGTGGGTGTATGATACCGGCGAAAGGTGCGTGGTATTAGAGAGGCTAGCAATGGTGGAAGGGTGAGAGTGCGTATGATCCATGGACTCAACATTAGTCATGAAGAACTCACATACTTATTGCAAAAATCTACAAGTTATGAAAGCAAAGTATTACACGCATGCTCCTAGGGGGATAGATTGGTAGGAAAAGACCATCGCTCGTCCCCGACCGCCACTCATAAGGAAGACAATCAATAAATAAATCATGCTCCGACTTCATCACATAACAGTTCACCATACATGCATGCTACGGGAATCACAAACTTTAACACAAGTATTTCTCAAATTCACAACTACTCAACTAGCACATCTTTAATATCACCATTTCCATATCTCAAAACAATTATCAAGTATCAAACTTCTCATAGTATTCGACACACTCATAAGAGAATTTTATTATTAATCTTGTATACCTAGCATATAGGATTATTTAAGAAAATTACCGTGCTATTTAAGACTCTCAAAATAATCTAAGTGAAGCATGAGAGATCAATAGTTTCTATAAAACAAATCCACCACCGTTCTCTAAAAGATATAAGTGAAGTACTAGAGCAAAACTATATAACTCAAAAGATATAAGTGAAGCACATAGAGTATTCTAACAATTTCTGAATCATGTGTGTCTCTCTCAAAAGGTGTGTACAGCAAGGATGATTGTGGTAAACTAAAAAATATACACTCAAATAATACAAGACGCTCCAAGCAAAACACATATCATGTGGTGAATAAAAACATAGCTCCAAGTTAAGTTACCGATAGAAGTAGACGAAAGAGGGGATGCCTTCCGGGGCATCCCCAAGCTTTGGCTCTTAGGTGTCCTTAGATTATCTTGGGGGTGCCATGGGCATCCCCAAGCTTAGGCTCCTGCCACTCCTTGTTCCATAATCCATCAAATCTTTACCCAAAACTTGAAAACTTCACAACACAAAACTTAAAGTAGAAAATATCGTGAGCTCCGTTAGCGAAAGAAAACAAAAGACCACTACAAGGTACTGTAATGAACTCATTCTTTATTTATATTGGTGTTAAATCTACTGTATTCCAACTTCTCTATGGTTTATAAACTATTTTACTAGCCATAGATTCATCAAAACAAGCAAACAACACACGAGAAACAGAATCTGTCAAAAACAGAACAGTCTGTATTAATCTGTAGCTAGCGCAATATATGGAATCCCAAAAATTCTAAAACAAATTTCTGGACGTGAGGAATTTGTCTATTAATCATCTGCAAAAAGAATTAACTAAATAGAACTTTCCAACTAAAAATGGCAGCAGTTCTCATGAGCGCTAAAGTTTCTGTTTTTTACAGCAAGATTAACAAGACTTTCCCCAAGTCTTCCCAACGGTTCTACTTGGCACAAACACTAATTAAGCACAAAAAAACACAACGAAAAAAGAGTATAGATAAATTATTTATTACTAAACAGGAGCAAAAAGCAAGGAATAAAAATAAAATTGGGTTGCCTCCCAACAAGCGCTATCGTTTAACGCCCCTAGCTAGGCATAAAAAGCAAGGATAGATATAGGTATTGCCATCTTTGGTAGGCAATCCATAAGTGGCTCTCATAATAGATTCATAAGGTAATTTAATTTTCTTTCTAGGGAAGTGTTCCATGCCTTTCCTTAACGGAAATTGGAACATAATATTTCCTTCCTTTATATCAATAATTGCACCAATCGTTCTAAGGAAGGGTCTACCAAGAATAATAGGACATGAAGGATTGCAATCTATGTCAAGAACAATAAAATCTACGGGCACATAGTTCCTATTTGCAACAATAAGGACATCATTAATTCTTCCCATAGGTTTCTTAACAGTGGAATTCGCAAGGTGCAAGTTTAAAGAGCAATCATCAAAATCACGGAAACCTAACAAATCACACAAAGTCTTTGGAATCGTGGAATCACTAGCACCCAAATCACACAAAGCATAGCATTCATGATCTTTAATTTTAATTTTAATAGTTGGTTCCCACTCATCATAAAGTTTTCTAGGGATAGAAACTTCCAACTCAAGTTTTTCTTCATAAGATTGCATCAAAGCATCAACGATATGTTTGGTAAACGCTTTATTTTGACTATAAGCGTGAGGAGAATTTAGCACGGATTGCAACAAGGAAATACAATCTATCAAAGAGCAATTATCATAATTAAATTCCTTGAAATCCAAAATAGTAGGTTCATTAACATCTAGAGTTTTGATCTCTTCAATTCCACTTTTATCAATTTTAGCATCAAGATCTAAAGACTCCGAATTTTTGGAACGCCTTCTAGGTAAAGGTGGATCATATTCAGTCCCATCATTATCAAGATTCATATTTCAAAACAAAGATTTAATAGGGTACACATCAATAACTTTTAGGTCTTCATCTTTATTATCATGGAAACTAGAAGAACACGCTATTATAAAGGAATCTTTCTTAGCACGCATCCTAGCGGTTCTTTCTTTGCACTCATCAATGGAAATTCTCATGGCTTTCAGAGATTCACTGATATCATGCTTAGGTGGAATAGATCTAAGTTTCAAAGAATCAACATCAAGAGAAATTCTATCAACTTTACTAGCCAACTCATCAATCTTAAGCAATTTTTCTTCAATCAAAGCATTGAAATTCTTTTGCGAAGTAATAAATTCTTTAATATTAGATTCAAAATCAGAGGGAATCTTATCATAATTTCCATAAGAATTGTTGTAGGAATTACCATAATTATTAGAGGAATTGCTAGGATAAGGCCTAGGATTAAAGTTTCCTCTATACGGATTGTTACCAAAATTGTTCCTACCAACAAAATTCACATCCATAGATTCATTATTATTCTCAATCAAAGTAGAAAAAGGCATATCATTAGGATTAGAAGAAACACTTTTATTAGCAAATAATTTCATAAGTTCATCCATCTTTCCCCTCAAAACATTAATTTCTTCTATCGCATGCACTTTCTTATTAGTAGATCTTTTAGTGTGCCATTGAGACTAATTAGCCATAATATTTTCTAGGAGTTTAGTAGCTTCTCCTAAAGTGATTCCAATAAAAGTGCCTCCCGCGGCCGAATCTAAAAGATTTCTAGAAGCAAAATTTAATTCGGCATAAATTTTTTGTATAATCATCCACAAATTCAAACCATGTGTTGGGCAATTACGTATCATTAATTTCATCCTCTCCCAAGCTTGTGCAACATGTTCATGATCCAGTTGCTTAAAATTCATAATATTGTTTCTAAGAGAGATGATCTTAGCGGGAGGAAAATACTTAGAGATAAAGGCATCTTTGCACTTATTCCAAGAATCAATACTATTTTTAGGCAAAGATGAAAACCAAGCTTTAGCACAATCTCTAAGCAAAAAGGAAATACCTTCAATTTAACAATATCATTATCAACATCTTTCTTCTTTTGCATGTCACACAAATCAACGAAGCTATTCAGATGGGTAGCGGCATCTTCACTAGGAAGGCCGGAAAACGGATCTTTCATGACAAGATTCAGCAAGGCAACATTAATTTCACAAGATTCAGCATCGGTAAGAGGAGCAATCGGAGTGCTAATAAAATCATTTTTGTTGGTATTGGTGAAGTCACACAATTTAGTGTTATCTTGAGCCATCGTGACAAGCAAGCAATCCAACACACAAGCAAACAAGAAGCGGGCAAAAAGAGGCAAATAGAGAAAGAGAGGGAGGATAGAGAGAGAGGGCGAATAAAACGGCAAGGGTGAAGTGGGCGAGAGGAAAACGAGAGGCAAATGGCAAATAATGTAATGCGGGAGATAAGGGTTTGTGATGGGTACTTGGTATGTTGACTTTTGCGTAGACCTCCCCGGCAACGGCGCCAGAAATCCTTCTTGCTACCTCTTGAGCACTTGCGTTGGTTTTCCCTTGAAGAGGAAAGGGTGATGCAGCAGAGTAGCATAGGTATTTCCCTCAGTTTTTGAGAACCAAGGTATCAATCCAGTAGGAGGCTACGCGCGAGTCCCTCGCACCTGCACAAAACAAATAAATCCTCGCAACCAACGCGATAAGGGGTTGTCAATCCCTACACCGTCACTTACGAGAGTGAGATCTGATAGATATGATAAGATAATATTTTAGGTATTTTTATGATAAAGATGCAAAGTAAAATAAAAGGCAATGAAAATAACAAAGTATTGGATGATTAATATGATGAAGATAGACCCGGGGGCCATAGGTTTCACTAGTGGCTTCTCTCGAGAGCATAAGTATTTTACGGTGGGTGAACGAATTACTGTTGAGCAATTGACAGAATTGAGCATAGTTATGAGAATATCTAGGTATGATCATGTATATAGGCATCACGTCTGAGACAAGTAGACCGACTCCTGCCTGCATCTACTACTATTACTCCACACATCGACCGCTATCCAGCATGCATCTAGAGTATTAAGTTCATAAGAACAGAGTAACACCTTAAGCAAGATGACATGATGTAGAGGGATACACTCATGCAATATGATGAAAACCCCATCTTGTTATCCTCAATGGCAACAATACAATACGTGCCTTGCTGCCCCTACTGTCACTGGGAAAGGACACCGCAAGATTGAACCCAAAGCTAAGCACTTCTCCCATTGCAAGAAAGATCAATCTAGTAGGCCAAACCAAACTGATAATTCGAAGAGACTTACAAAGATAACCAATCATACATAAAAGAATTCAGAGGAGATTCAAATATTGTTCATATATAAACTTGATCATTCACCCACAATTCATCGGTCTCAACAAACACACCGCAAAAACAAGATTACATCGAATAGATATCCACAAGAGAGGGGGAGAACTTTGTATTGAGATCGAAAAAGAGAGAAGAAGCCATCTAGCTAATAACTATGGACTCGTAGGTCTGAGCTAAACTACTCACACTTCATCGGAGAGGCTATGGTGTTGATGTAGAAGCCCTCCGTGATCGATGCCCCCTCCGGCGGAGCTCCGGAACATGCCCCAAGATGGGATCTCGTGGATACAGAAAGTTACGGTGGTGGAATTAGGGTTTTGGCTCCGTATCTGATCGTTTGGGGGTACGCAGGTATATATAGGAGGAAGAAGTATGCCGGTGGAGCAACAGGGGGCCCACGAGGGTGGAGGGCGTGCCTGGGGGGGCGGGGGGTAGGCGCGCCCACTACCTCGTGGCCTCCCTGTTGGTTGCTTGACATAGGGTCCAAGTCTCCTGGGTCTTGTTCGTTCCAAAAATCACATTCCCGAAGGTTTTATTCCGTTTGGACTCCTTTGATATTCCTTTTCTTCGAAACCCCAAAATAGGCAAAAAACAACAATTCTGGGCTAGGCCTCTGGTTAATAGGTTAGTCCCAAAAATAGTATAAAAGTGGATAATAAAGCCCAATAATGTCCAAAACAGTAGATAATATAGCATGGAGCAATCAAAAATTATAGATACATTGGAGACGTATCAACTGTCAGCCGGTTTATCAATCTGCCGGTTTACCGTCTGGGTTAACTGCATGTCTTAAATATTTGTCTTAACTGTCAGCCGACTTACCAAGTCCCAGCCGGGTTATAATTCCAGCTGGATCATACCGCGGGGTATATCCCCGACACATACTGATGTATGCGATCCGATAAGTGTTGAGGCTCGCGACGGGTATCGTTATTTTCTGACCTCCACACATGATTTGAGCAGATATGGGTATATCTACTTAATGAAACATAAGTCTAAAACATTTGAAAAGTTCAAAGAATTTCAGAGTGAAGTGGAAAATCATTGTAACAAGAAAATAAAGTTTCTACGATCTGATCGCAGAGGCGAATATTTGAGTTACGAGTTTGGTCTTCATTTGAAACAATGTGGAATAATTTCGCAACTCACGCCACCTGGAAGACCAGAGCATAATGGTGTGTCCGAACGTTGTAATCATACTTTATTGGATATGGTGTGATCTCTGATGTCTCTTACCGATTTACCACTATCGTTTTGGGGTTATGCATTAGTGACAGCTACATTCACGTTAAATAAGGCACCATCAAAATCCGTTGAGATGAAACTGTATGAACTATGGTTTGGCAAGAAACCAAAGCTGTCGTTTCTTAAAGTTTGGGGTTGCGATGCTTATGTGAAAAAGTTTCAAACGGATAAACTCGAACCCAAATCGGAGTAGTGCGTCTTCATAGGATACCCAAAAGAAACTGTTGGGTACACCTTCTATCACAGATCCAAAGGCAAGATATTTTGTTGCTAAGAATGGATTTTTTTCTAGAGAAGGAGTTTCCCTCGAAAGAAGTGAGTGGGAGGAAAGTAGAACTTGATCGGGTAATTGTACCTTCTCCCGAATTGGAAATTAGTTCATCACAGAAATCAATTCCACTGATTCCTACACGAATTAGTCAGGAAGCTAATGATGATGATCATGAAACTTCAGACCAAGTTTCTACCAAACCTCGTAGGTCAATCAGAGTACGGTCCGCACCAGAGTGGTATGGTAATCCTGTTCTGTAAGTCATGTTACTAGACCATGAAGAACCTATGAACTATGCGGAAGCAATGATGATCCCAGATTCCGTAAAATGGCTTGAGGCCATGAAATCTGAGATGTGATCCATGTATGAGAACAAACTATGGACTTTGATTGACTTGCCCGATGATTGGTGAGTCATTGAGAATAAATGGATATTCAAGAGGAAGACAGACGCTGATAGTAGTGTTACCATCTACAAAGCTTGAATTGTCAAAAGAATGTTTTCAACAAGTTCAAGGTGTTGACTACGATGAGATTTTCTCACTCGTATCGATGCTTATATGTCTATCTGAATCATGTTAGCAGTTACCGCATTTTATGAAATCTGGCAAGTGGATATCAAAACTATGTTCCTCAATGGATTTATTAAAGAAGAGTTGTATATGATGCAACCAGAAAGTTTTGCCAATCCTCAATGTACTAACAAAGTGTGCAAGCTCTAGTGATCCATTTATGGACTGGTGCAAGCCTCTCGGAGTTGGAATATGTGCTTTGATAGTGTGATCAAAGCATATAGTTTTATACAGACTTGCGGTGAAGCCTGTATTTACAAGAAAGTGAGTGGGAGCACTACAGCCTCTCTGATAAGTATATGTGAGTGACATATTGTTGATCGGAAATGATGTAGAATTTTCTGGAAAGCATAAAGGAGTGTTTGAAAGGATTTTTTCAAAGAAAGACCTCGGTGAAGCTGCTTACACATTGAGCATCAAGATCTATAGAGATAGATCAAGACACTTGATAGGATTTTTCAATGAGTACATACCTTGACAATATTTTGAAGTAGTTCAAAATGGAACAGTCAAAGAAGGAGTTCTTGTCTGTGTTGCAAGGTGTGAAGTTGAGTAAAGACTCAAAACCCGACCACGGCAGAAAATAGAAAGAAAATGAAAATGCATTCCCTATGCCTCAGTCATAGGTTCTATAAAGTATGATATGCTGTGTACTAGTCCTATTGTATACCTTAGCATGATTTTGGCAAGGGAGTACAATAGTGATCTAGTAGTAGATCACTGGACAGCGGTCAAAATTATCCTTAGGCCAACTCCACCGCGCGACCCCAAACAGACGTCCGTTTTGTCCAGATTTTTTCTATTTGGGTAGGGTGATGGGGTCGTGTCCGGGCCTGTACTGGGATGCAGTGGCCGTGCGCCCAGGGCGCGGACCCATCCCGGCCGCATCCTGTTCACGTACATTTTCTTTGCAAGTCCTTAACTTCTTTTCATCATTCATTTTTGGTACATAAAAAATACATCATCACATTTTGACTAGTAAAGCAAGACCAAAGAAAATAAGAACAACAAGAATACATTTTAGAAGATAGCCAACTTCCATAACTGCTCCCTTGAGTTGGGTTAGGGCCTTCTCGATGCACTCATTGTTGATCTGTGGAGGAGGCTCGATCTGGGATCCTCCTTTCTTCTTCAAGCCAGAAGTAGATGTTGCTTCCTCAGACCTAGTCTCGTGTCTAGCCTCTAATCTAGCAACAAGTGCACTTGTCTCATTTACAGCCTCTATGCTAGCTAAAAGTGCATGAACATGTACTAAATTTCGCTCTATCAATATATCGATGTACTCTTCTTCCCAATACCAAAACTTGCATCCACTCTACACAACAAAATTTGAAGTTAGCACAACTAGTCAAATATAGAGCATGAACCGAACCTAAAAAAAGCGCATACCCCATCGTTAAGCACTTGATGAACACCCATCCGGGATGTTCCGGCGTTGTAGACACGCGGCGCATGACCATCCTTGGGCAGTGGTCACACTTAATGAGTGGCAACGGTGCGCAAGTGAGCTTTTGGGCAAGCACTGAGCCCGGCTGACCGCCATTCGTGTATCTGCCAGCGGACCACCGACGGTTCAGATCCAAGCGGCTAGAGGAGGAGCCACTGCCTGCATGTGGCCTTGCGGCCCTGCCAGGGCCTTCCGGCGAGGTGCCCGGCCACTCCATGGTGCGGCCCGGCCTCCCACAGCCGGCCGAGCTCAAGACCGACTGGATCTGCCCCAAATCTGGCCGGCGGGTGCGCAAACCAGGTGGCCGTGGTTGGGTAGCTCGGTGGCGCCGAGGGGAAGGGGCTGGGCGAGCTCGCGTCCGAACTGCATGGCTGCAATGGCCGCGGCATCTGCGGCGAGGGGAAGAGTAGAGGGGGTGCGGCCGGAGGAAGGGAGGGGCGGATAGAAAAAGGCCCGCCCTATGCCACTGATGGGCGGGCCAGGGGAGGACACGCGTAGACGACCCACGCGTCCGCGTGGTGTACGTTTCACCCCAAAAGTGGCGCAAACTTGGGCCGCGGATGGGTTGAAAGCAGAGACAAAACGGACAAAAGTCCGTTCGCTCCCGCGCTCTGGGCCGCCTCGTTTGTCCGTTTCACCCCAAACGGACGGGGCCGTACAGGATAGGGTCACGCGGTGGAGTTGGACTTAGAGGACTAAGGAAATATTTCTCAGTTATGGAGGTGATAAAAGAGTTCGTCATAAAGAGTTATGTCGATGCAAGCTTTTTACACCGATCTAGATGACTCTAAGTCTCGATCTAGATACATATTGAATGTGGGAGCAACTAGCTAGAGTAGCTCCATGCAGAGTATTGTAGACATAGAAATTTGTGAAATACAGACGGATCTGAATGTTGCAGACCCGTAGACTAAACTTCTCTCACAAGCAAAACATGATTACTCTCTGGGTGTTAATCACATAGTGATGTGAACGAGATTATTGACTCTAGTAAACCCTTTGGGTATTAGTCACATGAAGATGTGAACTAATCACATAAAGATGTGAACTATTGGTGTGAAATCACATGACGATGTGAACTAGAATATTGACTCTAGTGCAAGTGGGGGACTAAAGGAAATATGCCCTGGAGGCAATAATAAAGTTGTTATTTATTTCTCCTTATATCATGATAAATGTTTATTATTCATGCTAGAATTGTATTAACCGGAAACTTAGTACATGTGTGAATACATAGACAAACAGAGTGCCACTAGTATGCCTCTACTTGAGTAGCTCGTTAATCAAAGATGGTTAAGTTTCCTAGCCATGGACAAGAGTTGTCATTTGATGAATGGGATCACATCATTAGAGTATGATGTGATTGACTTGACCCATCCATTAGCTTATCACTATGATCGTTTAGTTTATTGCTAATGCTTTCTTCATAACTTATACATGTTCCTATGACTATGAGATTATGCAACTCCTGAATACCGGAGGAACACCTTGTGTGCTATCAAACGCCACAACGTAACTGGGTGATTATAAAGATGCTCTACACGTGTCTCCAATGGTGTTTGTTGAGTTGGCACAGATCGAGATTATGATTTGTCACTCCCTCTATCGGAGAGGTATCTCTGGGCCCTTTCGGTAATGTACATCACTATGAGCCTTGCAAGCAATGTGACTAATGAGTTAGTAGCAGGATGATGCATTACGGAACGAGTAAAGAGACTTGCCGGTAATGAGATTGAACTAGGTATGATGATACCGACGATCGAATCTCGGGCAAGTAACATACTGGTGACAAAGGGAACAACATATGTTGTTATGCGGTTTGATCGATGAAGATCTTCGTAGAATATGTAGGAGACAATATGAGCATCCAGGTTCCGCTATTGGTTATTGACCAGAGAAGTGTCTCGTTCATGTCTACATAGTTCTCGAACCCGTAGGGTCTGCACGCTTAACGTTCAATGACGATCGATATTATGAGTTTATGTGTTTTGATGTACCGAAGGTAGTTCGGAGTCCTGGATGAGATCACGGACATGACGAGGAGTCTTGAAATGGTCGAGACATAAAGATTGATATATTGGAAGGTTATATTTGGACACCGGAAAGGTTCCGAAGTGTATCGGGTATTTTTCGGAGTACCGGGAAGTTACCGGAACCCCCCGGGGAGTCTATGGGCCTTATTGGGCCCTAGTGGAGAAAGAGGGCATCTTGCAAGGTGTGGGGCACGCCCCCCTAGGCCCAAACCGAATTGGTTTAGGGTTTGGGGGGCCGGCCCCCTCTTTCCTTCTCCACTCCTCCTCTTTCCTCCTTCTCCTAGTAGGAATAGGAAAGGGTGGGGCCAAACCTACTTGGAGTAGGATTGCCCCTCCTTGGCGCATGCCTCCTCCTAGGTCGGCCTCTTCCTCCCTCCCTCCTTTATATACATGGGGAGGGGGCACCCCAAAGACACACAAGTTGACAATTGTCTTAGCCGTGTGCGGTGCCCCCCTCCACCATAATCCACCTCGGTCATATCGTTGCAGTGCTTAGGCGAAGCCTTGTTCCGGTAGCTTCATCATCACCGTCATCACGCTGTCGTGCTAACGAAACTCCCCCTCGACACTCAGCTGGATCTAGAGTTTGCGGGGCGTCACCAAGTTGAACGTGTGCAGATCGCGGAGGTGCCGTACCTTCGGTGCTAGGAACGGTCGGATCATGAAGTCGTTCGACTACATCAACCGCGTTGTCATAATGCTTCCACTTACAGTCTACGAGGGTACGTGGACATCACTCTTTCCCTCTCGTTGCTATGCATCTCCTAGATAGATCTTGCATGATCGTGGGAATTTTTTTGAATTACTGAGTTTCCCAACAGAATGTGGACCCTTCAAAATGCTAAGGACACAAGTTGGATCAAACTCAAGGCTCTACATTTTCATGTTAGTGATACAAGATCACATTGAGTCCATAGGAAAAGCCAATACTATTAAAAGGGTATGAGGTGTTGCTTAATGGCTTGCTTGCTCAAAATGCTTAGTGATATGCTCCAAGAGCCCTCAACCACTTTCTCATATCCACATATCTCCCAAAACCAAAAGTCAAATTCGGCCCCACTGATCTTATCTATCCGGCGCCACCGAGTTCACTTGACATAGTCATTGCCAGAAACCCTAATCAGTTCGGTCTCACCGATAGGGATCTCGGTCTCACCGAGATGGGATTGCAAACTCTCTATTTCCCTTCGTAACGTTTAGGTCTAACCAAGATGAGCGATCGGTCCCACCAAGTTTGCAACACAAACTCTCTGTTTCCTTTTCGTAACGTTTGGGTATCACCGAGATGAGTGATCGGTCCCACCGAGTTTGGCTGACCAACTCTCTGTTTGCCCATTAAAGAAATCGGTTTATGTGACCGGTCTCACCAAGATTTCGTTATGCCCTAACCCTAATGAAATCGGTCCCATCGAGTTGGCATGTCGGTCCCACCGAAAATCCTAACGTTCACATTTTGAACCGAATCAGTCCGACCAAGTTTCATGATTCGGCCCCACCAAGTTTGGTGAATTGTGTGTAATGGTTAGATTTTGTGTGGAGGCTATATAAGCCCCTATACCATTCCTCCACTCGTGGAGAAAGTCATCAGAACATGCCTACACTTCCACCATTCATTTTCTGAGAGAGAACCACCTACTCATGTGTTGAGACCAAGATATTCCAATCCAACCATAAGAATCTTGATCTCTAGCCTTCCCCAAGTTGCTTTCCACTCAAATCATCTTTCCACCAAATCCAAATCAGCGAGACAGAGTTGAGTGTTGGGGAGACTATCATTTGAAGCACAAGAGCAAGGAGTTCATCATCAACACACCATCTATTACCTTTTGGAGAGTGGTGTCTCCTAGATTGGTTAGGTGTCACTTGGGAGCCTACGTCAAGATTATGGAGTTGAACCAAGGAGTTTGTAAGGGCAAGGAGATCGCCTACTTCATGAAGACCTACCCAAGTGAGGCAAGTCCTTCGTGGGCGATGGCCACGGTGGGATAGACAAGGTTGCTTCTTCATGGACCCTTTGTGGGTGGAGCCCTCCGTGGACTCGCGCAGCCGTTACCCTTCGTGGATTGAAGTCTCCATCAATGTGGATGTACGATAGAACTACCTATCGGAACTACGCCAAAAATCTCCATGTCTACATTGCATTTTCTCCCTCTAAACTCCTCCCCTTTACCTTCACATGTAATGATTTACATTCCGTTGCTATACTCTTATACTTGCATGTGTAGGTTGATTGCTTGACTTGTGCTAAGTTGCTAAAATCTGCCAAGACATAAAATTGGGAAAATGATAGATTTTTATTTGGTCAAGTAGTCTAATCACCCCCCTCTAGACATACTTTCGATTCTACAGCACCCCACCCCTGGGTGCGCCCTGGTGCCTTGTGGGCCACTGCTCCATCTTCTCGTCCCCTTCCGAAGCTTCCAGGGTATCTTATTGCGAGAAATAAATCTCCAAAAAGTTTCGTGGCATTTGGTGGTACTGATATTTTGCAAACCAAAAACAAGCAAAAAACAACAACTGACACAGGGCACTAAATTAATAGGTTAGTCCCAAAAAATGACATATAATTGCTTGCAAGTGTATATAAAACATCCAAGATTGATAATATAATAGCATGGAACAATAAAAAACTTATAGATACGTTGGAGACGTATCAGGATGCGTTGGCGACGGCTAGGGTTTGCTCACTCATGTCGGAGTTCGAGGAGGCAGCCAGGCTCGAAAGTGGAAGTTGTGGACTGGTCGGTCCACGGCTCCCACATTATGAAGGACAACAACCTGATGACCCACAAGTATAGGGGATCTATCGTAGTCCTTTCGATAAGTAAGAGTGTCGAACCCAACGAGGAGCAGAAGGAAATGATAAGCGGTTTTCAGTAAGGTATTCTCTCCAAGCATTGAAATTATAGATAATAGATAGTTTTGTGATAAGATAATTTGTAACGAGCAACAAGTAACAAAAGTAAATAAAGTGCAGCAAGGTGGCCCAATCCTTTTTGTAGCAAAGGACAAGCCTGTACAAATTCTTATATAGAGAAAAGCACCCCCGAGGACACATGGGAATTATCGTCAAGCTAGGTTTCATCACGTTCATAGATTCGCATTCGGTACTTTGATAATCTGATATGTGGGTGGACCGGTGCTTGGGTTCTGTCCTTACTTGGACAAGAATCCCACTTATGATTAACCTCTATTGCAAGCATCAGCAACTACAACAAAAGTATTAAGGTAAACCTAACCATAGCATGAAACATATGGATCCAAATCAGCCCCTTACGAAGCAACACATAAACTAGGGTTTAAGCTTCTGTCACTCTAGCAACCCATCATCAACTTATTACTTCCCAATGCCTTCCTCTAGGCCCAAATAATGGTGAAGTGTCATGTAGTCGACGTTCACATAACACCACTAGAGGAGAGACAACATACATCTCATCAAAATATCGAACGAATACCAAATTCACATGACTACTAATAGTAAGACTTCTCCCATGTCCTCAGGAACAAACGTAACTACTCACAAAGCATATTTGTGTTCATAATCAGAGGGGTATTAATATGCATATAGGATCTGAACATATGATCTTCCACCAAATAAACCAACTAGCATCAACTACAAGGAGTAATCAACACTACTAGCAACCCACAGGTACCAATCCCAGACTTAGAGACAAGAATTGGATACAAGAGATGAACTAGGGTTTGAGAGGAGATGGTGCTGGTGAAGATGTTGATGGAGATTTACCACCTCCCAATGAGAGGATCGTTGGTGATGACGATGGCGATGATTTCCCCCTCCTGGAGGGAAGTTTCCCCGGCAGAACAGCTCCACCAGAGCCCTAGATTGGTTCCGCCAAGGTTCCGCCTCGTGGCGGCGGAGTCTCGTCCGGAAAGCTTGCTTATGATTTTTTGTCATCGAAGGACTCCATATAGAAGAAGATGGGCATCGGAGGGCCACCAGGGGGCCCACGAGGCAGGGGGCGCGCCCCCACCCTCATGGCCAGGGTGTGGCCCCCTCTGGAACTTCTTATGCTCAATATTTTTTATATATTCTGAAAATGAGTTCCATGAAGTTTCAGGGCTTTTGGAGCTGTGCAGAATAGGTCTCTAATATTTGCTCCTTTTCCAGCCCAGAATCCCAGCTGCCGGCATTCTCCCTCTTTATGTAAACCTTGTAAAATAAGAGAGAATAGGCATAAGTATTGTGACATAATGTGTAATAACAGCCCATAATGTAATAAATATCGATATAAAAGCATGATGCAAAATGTACGTATCAACTCCAAGCTTAGACCTCACTTGTCCTCAAGCGAAAGCCGAAATCAAAAAATATGTCCACATGTTTAGAGATAGAGGTGTCAATAAAAATAAAATATGGACATGTGGTGTAACACCCACGATGTGGCTATATCTCCCACGTGTCGGAGCACGACTTAGAGGCATACCTGCATAGTAGGCATGTCGCAAGAGGGGTAATCTTTACACATCCCATGTACAGAATAAGAATGGGATAAAGAGTTGGCTTACAATCGCCACTTCACACAATACATAAAATAAATCATACATCATCTAGAATAAAATCAAGGTCCGACTATGGAACCAACATAAATAAAGAAAACCCCAAATGCTAGATCCCCGATCGTCCCAACTGGGCTCCACTACGGATCAACAGGAATCGAAACAACACCACGAACACGATCTTCATCGAGCTCCCGCTTGAGCTCAGTTGCGTCATCTGCACTGGCATCATCAGCACCTGCAACTGTTTTGGAAGTATCCGTGAGTCACGGGGACTTAGCAATCTCACACCCTCGCGATCAAGACTATTTAAGCTTAAAGGTAGGAAAGGGTAGTGAGGTGGAGCTGCAACAAGAACTAGCTTATATGGTGGCTAACTTACGCAAATGAGAGCGAGAAGAGAAGCAAAGCATGGTCGAGAAACTAATAGTGAGCAAGAAGTGATCCTGAAGCTACCCACGTTCAAGCATAACACGAGATCGTGTTCTCTTCCCGGACTCCGCCGAAAAGAGACCATCACGGCTACACACGCGATTGATTCATTTTAGTTAAGTTAAGTGTCAGGTTTTCTACAACCGGGCATTAACAAATTCCCATCTGCCCATAACCGCGGGCACGGCTTTCGAAAGTTCAAAACCCTTCAGGGGTGTCCCAACTTAGCCCATCACAATCTCTCACGGTCAATGAAGGATATTCCTTCTCCCAGGAAGACCCGATCAGACTCGGAATCCCGGTTACAAGACATTTCGACAATGGTAAAACAAGACCAGCAAAGACACCCGATGTGCCTACAAATCCCGATAGGAGTCGCACGTATCTCGTTCTCAAGGCACACTGGTTGGGCAAGACGTCGGGTTGTCATAGACTCTGGTTGCCCAGGGGGTGCTGGACATCGCCCAGTTTGGACCAACACTTGGAGGAGCACTGTCCGGGGGGGGGGTTAAAATAAAGATGAACCTTGAGTTTGCAGAACCCAAGGGAAGGTGATAGGTTGTTAGGCGAATGTAAAACCAAGGTTGGGCCTTGCCGGAGGAGTTTTATTCAAAGCGAACTGTCAAGGGGTTCCCATAACACCCAACCGCGTAAGGAACGCAAAATCAAGGAACATAACACCGGTATGACGGAAACTAGGGCGGCCAGAGTGGAACAAAACACCAGGCATAAGGCCGAGCCTTCCACCCTTTACCAAGTATATAGGTGCATTAAAGTAAATAAGATATAATAATGATATCCCAACAATATCCATGTTCTAACATGGAACAAACTTCATCTTCACCTGCAACTAGCAATGCTATAAGAGGGGCTGAGCAAAGTGGTAACATAGCCAAACAATGGTTTGCTAGGAAAGGTGGGTTAGAGGCTTGATATGGCAATATGGGAGGCATGATATAGCAAGTGGTAGGTATCGCGGCATAGCAATAGAGCGAGCAACTAAGCAAGCAAAGATATATGTGATTTCGAGGGTATGGTCATCTTGCTTGCAAAGTATTCAGAGTTGACGAAAGCTTGATCCTCATAAGCGTACTCAACGGGTTCCTCGATCATGTACTCGTCTCCCGGTTCTACCCAAGCAAAGGAAACCACAATCAACCATGGTGCAATGCGCAAGCAACATGATGCAAAACATGGCATGATATGCGGAATGTGATATGCAATGCATATGCGTGCTCCGGAAGGAAAAGATTGATCAAGGCATCAACTTGGCAATCCAAGAGTGCCACTGGAAAGATGAGATGATTTCGGTCGAAATCGATATAAATATCACCGGAATCGGATGCCTGGTTGAGAAATGGCAATCAAAACAATAGTGGCACAATTCTGCGATTAACAGCATGATGCCATCTAGAATGCAGCAATAAACTAAGGTACTGCACCCCAACATAGCAACAAAGCATATGGTAGTGATCTACTCAAGATGCTTGACAAAATATGAACATGGAGCTACGGCTAAATCACAATAGAACTGGTCCAAACAAGCATGGAAAAAATGCAAAAGATATCAGCTTCACAGACTTAGTGAAAAATATCAACATGTCAGGAATTAATATCAGGAAGCAATGTTTAGAGCAAGAAAACAACATGCTACAGGAACCTAACATAGCAAAACAAGGCATGGCATGAATCTACTCAAAGCATAGAACAAAAGTCCCTTACTGACCATGAGCCAAAAGGGCACGGAAAATATGATGGCACCCATGTAAACATAGCAAGTTTCGTTAACAGATTCAGACTTAGCAAAAAACAGAGCATGGCATAAACAGAATTATGAAGGCATGTTTGCGAGCTCGATTCACTGATCACAAGGCATTGCACGACAGGATAAGCATAGCATCAGCAAGAAGACATGATCTTAAGGCTAACCATAGCAAGAACAAGTTTATGGCATGCATGGATCAACCACAACAACCTTGGCAAAATTGATTAACACGTAAACAATCTGCCAGGAACATTTTATAGCAAAAGTAGAGCAAGATTGAGTCATGCTAGGGGACTCCATAAATGCAAACATGGACATGGATGGATAGAGCATAAACATATGCCCAAATCATCCTTACTGAACATACTCAAAAGAAGCATGGATCTCACTGTAGCAACATGGTTACATGGCATCAAAATAACAACAGGAAAGGACTTGGCAAAAATCCTGAGATCCTGAAATCAACAATAACACGAAGGCTACTTTGCATGCTTGTTCTAGTCACCACAAAGATCACAAAAATACATGGCATACACCCCTGTAAAGATGGCATGGCATAGATCAAAATACATGTAGGGCTCATGCCCGTATGATGCACACAACAAATATGGCAAAAAATGGCAAATCCTCATAATCTGCTAAGTAATAGGAGCTAACATTTTATAGCACTCTTGGATCCACGATTTGGGCATCAAGATGGACTCAAACAAGCTTGGCACACTGGAACAAAATGAAGAGCACATCATGATGAACATTTTGATATATCGTGCACATGAAACAAAGCTACAGTCATGGAGTTATGATGCAATGAACAGGGCCTGAAAAAATGAGGGGAAAAAGGACTTAGTGGAATATTACCCTCCGAAAAGTCAACGGGACGAGGATATCCGGGACGGAGAGATCCGAGGCGCGAGGAGGCCGTTTGGTTCACGGACGTGGTGGATCTGATCCATCTTCCATGGATCCGGCCGGCGAGGGCGCGGGTCCAGAGAAGCGGTGGGGACGACGAAGCTTGGGCCGGGGCACGGTGACGGTAGCGAGGCCCTGGCGAGGCGGTGGCGTCACGGGGAACGGCGGGCGGCGGGAGTAGGGCACATGAGGCACCGGCGGATGGCGGGACCGGCAAGGCACCGACGCAGCAGAGGGTTCCGGCGACGCCGGGCTTGCGGGAGCGCGAGCTCCTGGCGATGGAGCAAGGTCGCTCGGGGCGCGGGTCGCTCGGGGCCTGGTTCGGCCCATGGCGGGCCGCCGATGGGCAGTGGGTGGGCCTGGCGCAGGGGAGACGCGGGGAGGGGCACGAGTATGGTGGTTCGGCGGCGCTGACGAGTATGGTGGCTGTCGTGGAATTGTCACGACAAATGTCCTAGCGAAAGGACTTAGTCGTAGGGCCATCGCAACTAGGAAGCATAAAGGGGTTAGTCGTGACAAAGGACACGAGAGGACTTATACTAGTTCGGCCCCTTACGATGAAGGTAAAAGCCTACGTCTAGTTGTGTTGGAATTTTTGGGGTTTCGAAGACCAGGGAGCAAATAAGCTTGTCCTAGCTTCGAGTTGTTGTTTCTTGCCCTAAGCCACTGCCAGGTCATCCCCTTATATACACGGGTTGACGCCTGGTGGCCTACAGAGTCCCGGCCGGTTCATAAAATGTGTCCGGCTCGGTGACTTCTTTACATGCCTTTCTTCACAAGTCTTTCCTTACATACGGTTGTTTACAATGTTGGGCCTTAAGCCGCCTCTGGGCTTAGGCCTTCTATAAGTCTTAATAACCTATCGCCTTGAATGTTACTAGACTTCTTTGTAACCCGCCATTAGGGTTGACTCGGCCCCTCCTGGGCAGATCTTACCTGGTAGCTATATTCCCAACATTAGGCCCCAGGTTGACTTCGAACTTTGTTCTTTGTCAATCTTTAATACTTAGACGAAATCCATCTTCCTCTCTCTGTAGAAATTCTGTGACCCGCCATGATGTCATCTTCTGAAAACACAAAAAACCTGTTATGACATCGTCCTCAACGGATCTTTATCTTTTAATGTCTTCTGAGAATCGAGGCGTCCGTTTAGTTGGATAATCGTTATTGGGGTCTTCCTCGATTTTTGTGTCTGCCTGTTTGCTTATCCCCTTATAAATAGGCACGCCCCGGTCTTTCTCATTCTTCTCTCTCTCCGTATTCTTCCTCTCGCGACTCCACCGCTGCTCGAGCTCCGCCGCCGTCGTAGAGCACCTCGTCTCCGTCGGCCTTGGCCGCTGCATCAACCGGAATCAGTCCAGAGAACGGCGGCGACTCTCCGCGGAAGATTCATGGCTGTAAGTGTTTGTCCTCCTGTTCCTCAGATCCGCATTAGGGTTTCTAGATTTTCTGCATGTTCTTCTCAGTTCATCTTAGTTTCTTCGTAGTTCTTCCACTGCCGCTTCTTCTTGATCTAAAAAGAACATATACTTGTGCGATAGTTTGTTTTGTGCCCATCCTTGATACCAGTAGATTCCTTCTCTTAGTACAAAAAGCCTCATTAGAACTCACGAACTCATCTGCGCTAGATTTTTAGGTCTATAATATTTTTCATTTTGAATGGCCATTTGATCCAGAATAATATCAAGAAATTATGAAACTAGTTTGTCTCAGCACTTAGCCAATTCTGTCGCTCGTATTTCTCAAATATCTGTAGTCATGGCGGCTTATGGCACCGGCTCACTTTTTCCTTTATATGACATTAGCCCTTACATAAGCCGCCATTACTTATCTGTATCATCATTATCTTAACTTTTAGTTTCATCATTGGATTAATCCGGCACATCACTTTCCTTTCAGTCTGTTTTTCATCATGCCGTCCAAAGCACCAACTGTCTGCAATTGGGTCCCCTCCACAGTAACTAAGGATAATTTGAGGGAATTCTTCACCATAGGATTTTTGCCAGGGAAGAATGTTATGTCTCACTGTGCACCTGACCTGGACGAGGAACGGCCCAATCCCAAAGACGGTGAAGTCATTGCCGTCTCTGACCACATGAATCGGGATTTTTCACCCCTGGCTCAAAATTCTTCAGAGACGTGCTTCACTTTTTCAAACTTCACCCTCAAGATCTTGGGCCCAATTCCATATCCAATATCTGCAATTTCCAAGTTCTCTGTGAGGTGTATCTTCAAGAAGAACCGACTGTGGAACTCTTTAGAGAGTATTTTTATCTGAACCGCAAGAACGAGTGTACCAATGGCCCTAGCTTGGAACTTGGAGGCATCTCAATTTAGCACCGACAGGGTGCCGTCTTCCCCCTAATAGTCTTTCCGAGTCATCCCAAAGACTGGAATCAGACCTGGTTCTATTGTCAAGACACTTCACCAGCCAATGAGAAACCACTGCCGGGTTACCGTGCGGAGCGTCTAGATTCCAAGTTTGGGCTTCCTGACAAGCTCACTGCCGCCGAACGCAAGAAGCTTATTCCATCAATTAAAAGGATTAACGCCTTATTGGGGAAGGCTTAACCGGAGTTGACTTGACTCGTTGCTGGGTCTCGTGGTGGGTCATCCCTTTAAGCCACCGATCCAAATTGATGTATGAATATAGTGGAGGCCCAAATGACTCTCTTCATCACAGCTCTGTTCAACTAACTAAAGAAGATATTGTTTCAATGTCAACTCTCTTGGTGAATGGCAAATATGAAGACTGCAGTAAAATTGGGTTAAACCCCTTCTGCAAACTTAACCCGACGCCTGAGGTAAAAAACCCCTGACCTCTTTCTCTTTGCATTTTTCTCAACCGTTTTAAATACCTGCATGACCTTTTATCTTGTTTACTTGCTTACAGGCCAAATCTGACTTATGGAAAGCCAAGTATGACCATGAAGCCGCCAAGAAGGCAAGAGCCACCTCCATAACCGCCAAGAAGACGACCCGGAGGTCCAAGAAGAAAAAGAGCACCCCTGAGGACCTGTTATAGCTTGATGATACTTCTGAGTCGGAGGTAGCCCTTGACTCCCTTGGCCAGTTTTTTAATAACCTTATTGACACCGAATATTGCTAGGATGACACGGGGTCTAGTCAGGCCGTAGAAGGAGAGGTAACTATTTCCTCCGACTCAGCCCATTTGCCAAGACAAAAACTTTGACTGGTAACCCGGAAAGTAAGGTTTTCACACCCTTTGGCTTATTTGGACCCTCATTTTCTTTTGAAAAAGCAGCAACATGAGAGCCGCCGTCAGGCCCAACGATGATGAAGCACCTTCCGTTCTTCAACAAACTCCTCAAAAACGCCAGAATGAGGTCTCTCTTATCTTCATCTTTTACTTTCCATTAATCGATCTTCTCCCTTGCATTACTAACTTTATTTTTATCTTTGTAGGAGGTGTCTCGCTCTTCTGGCGACTCATCTCAGACTCAATTTCTAGCCTTCAAGACTGCCCCTTGGTAAGGAAAAAATCATCTTTCCTCTGACTCTTTCAAACTGCATCTTTGTACTAACTGTCTCATAACATCTTTCTTAGTGGCCAAGCCAAGTCCAAGAAGGCCAAGGTGACTAAACCGGCGGAAGACCCGTCAGTCCTTGCACCTGAACCGGCCATGCCAACTTCTCCCCCTCGAACTAAAGCACCAGAAGACCCAGCTGCCAATACTCAATTGGATCCTCCTGAGCCGTCAGCTGATGATACCGTTGTTAACCCCTCTACTACCAGACCATCCAGTTCAGCTAACCAGCAATCATCTTCTGATCATGACATTCTGGTCACTGGTAGCCGTTTTGTTGAACCGGGGACTCCTACTGTGTTAGCTCGGCACACTGCTAAACAAGAAGCCTTGAAGAGACAGAAAGTGCGTTTTGATATCTCTCATTATACTCATCTGAATGCTAGTGACATATTGTCCGGCTATCTCAGTCACGTTCATTCCAGCCATGAATCAGAGATTGAAATGGTCAAGCAGTTGCAGCTGAAGTATGAGGTATGTTCTCCGGTTTACTTATACTCTGCCAGCCCCTAAGTCTTCAGATGATGAACCTTAATGATTTGTAGACTTTATGATATAGATTGATACTTTCTATCTAAGTTTTTTCAAAAGTCCAGCAAAGTAGTGTAAACTTTACCTGTAGTCCCCAAGGGCCGGCTCAATTGATCAATGAACCGGTACTTAACTTCATAACTGCCCTAATAAGCATTGTAATCTGGCTTAAACTTGAGTAACTTTCTGAATATCATGCATTAGCCCCCAAGTGCCAAGTGATGTTACTTTGTAGGCACTTGGGACTTTGAAATATATAAGAATCATAAGAAATTGCTTTGGCAGACATTAGCCCCCAAGTGTCAAGTGGTATTGCGGTGCAAAGTACTTGAGACTTGAATCTTTATAACTTTTAGTTTAAGCCTTGACACACCTGTGTATGTTTTGTAGAACGCCCTATCTGAATTGGGCTCCCAATTAACTGATGCGAAGACCCGGCTGGCGGATCAAGAGGCAGAAATCAAGTCCGCTGATTCTAAACTTCAATTGAGTCTTTCTGAGACGGAAAAATTGAAAACTAGCTTGATTGCCAAAAAGAAATCATGGGCCGAAGAAAAGACGCTGCTGATACAACACGCTGAAAAAGCTGAAGCAGCTCTTGAGGAGGTTACCACGGAGGTTACCGGCTTAAAGAACCGGGTGTCTAAAATGGTTTCCGCCATCTTTGGTAAGCCATCTGTACTGATCTTTTGTACCTTTTTTTTACCCGGAATATAAACTGCATGCTGACCCCATGTTTAAAAAATATGTGCAGGTCCGCGAAGCAAAAATCTGAGCCAAGATAATGTGACCAAACTGAAGGCGGTCTATACCTTGGTGGAGCAGTTGTATACTGGCGCTCAACGAGCACTTGCTGCTATCTCTCCTGCCAACCAAGGACCCAATTGACTCAGTGATGTCTTGAAAAAATTGTCAATCTCACCCGCCAGGTTTCAAGAAGTCAAACGATCATGTGCCAGAGCTGGAGCCTTGACTACCCTGAGCCGCTCCAAAGCCTGGGTGCCAGATCTAGACCCGGTGGATGTAGCTAGGGGGTACCCTACCGTGAAAGAAGACGGGTCTCTATTTGAGCAGGATGACTTCGTTGCCTGCATGAGGGGAGTTTGACCTCAGGCACCGTTCTTGGAGATGAGACCAACGCTGATAAATATCAGCCGAGTTTTGATTTGGAGAGTAAGAAGATGGCGACTCTCGCTTATAAAGTGACGGATCTTATCCCGCCGGTTTGCCAACATACATTTGCCCCAGAGATTGACCCGGCCAGCTTAATTGATGATGAGGCTGAGTTCATTGCTTTGAACGACTTTGACTGGTCTAATTCCGGCTTTCAACCAGTGGAGGGAGATGAACCGGCCAGGGGGAGTCATAACCATCTGAATAATCCTGCTTTTAGCTTAAGACATGTCTTTAAGAGAGAGAAAACAGTAACCTTTCGGGCTCTTAATGCCTTGTAATAGGTTAGTTTGAAAGCCGCATATTTTGCCTATGCCATCGTGCATAAGACGCCGTGTGTGACTCTTTACTCCTGATGTTGATATATGTGTCACCTCTATGGCTACATCTGCAATGTTTTACCTTGGCCCCTACAAAAAAATGAAAGAACTGGTCTGGCGGCTTAACACCGGGCCTGTCAGAACACCCAGTACATGACCGATGGTTTTATCATAGTAGAAAAAATAGAAACACACGTGAAAATAAACAAGGTTGAAACAACCTTTGATTAACGAAAAGAAACAGAAAAAACTGTTCATAATTAACAGTCATACCTGTATCCTTTGCATCTGGACCACCGGTTTATATGAACCGGGTGATGAGGTTGATGATCCAGTCCGTTTTGAGAAGTCAATGCTTCTATATACCTGACAACAATCATGCCTTGGCGGCTTATTGTAAAATAGTCAAGCCAGTGAAAAAACCGTGCAGATTGTTTTAAACTTGAGACAACAAAGTAAGACAAATAGCAGATTTCAAACAATATAAATTAACTTTGTAACTGAAAGTAGGGGGTTTCTAATTCGAATACGATCAGTAAACCGAACCAAAGGGGTTTAAGATAAGATTAGAATACGATCATATAGTCCCCAGTGGCTTTGGCGTTGCGCCGATCAAGAGGGTACCGACAACCATGTTCTCTTTGGTTCGAATATGACCTATGTTTGAACAGGAAGCCCCCAAATAACCTTGAGAGGTTTTCAACGACCCTGATTCGAATACGATCCTAGTCGGACCCAAAAGGGTTGAGCGATGATTCGGATACGATCAAGAAGCCCCCTAGTGAGTTTGGCTTTGAGCCGATCAAGAGGGTTACGACAGCTATGTTCTCTTTGGTTCAAATACGACCTATGTTTGAACAGGAAGCCCCCAAATGATCATGAGGTTTACAGCTAGATTCGAATACGATCATAAGCCATACCAAAAAGGTTAAACTTGATTCATATATGATCAGCTCCTTAATAGTCATTCAAATAATGAAAATAGTAAAAAGTATATGATCTTTGAGGAGGAAAAAAGGACAGAGGTCCTACTTTATTACTTATCATAGTATATACAATGTCAAAGTATGTACATGATGAGAGCCGGTAGCTCAGGTGTAGTATGGCCGAAGTTGAGCAATGTTCCACGGCCGGCGGGTCTCCTCCTCCGACTTACGTGAGTCTTTATGCTCTCGAACGTCAATGAGGTAATATGACCCGTTGTTTAAATTCTTGCTAACCACAAAGGGTCCTTCCCAAGGCGGGGATAATTTGTGTGCATCAGACAAATCCTGGATGAGCCGGAGCACCAGGTCACCTTCCTGAAAGGTCCTGGTCTTAACCCAGCGACTGTGATAGCGACGCAGGTCCTGTTGACAAATTGCCGATCAAGCCGCCACCAAATCTCTTTCCTCATCTAAAAAGTCAAGTGCATCATGTCGGGCTTGTTCATTATCAGCTTCAACGTAAGCCGCCACGCGAGGCGAGTCATGACGGATGTCACTAGGCAGCACTGCTTCCGCTCCATAAACCATGAAGAAAGGTGTATAACATGTAGACCTGTTAGGAGTAATGTTGATACTCCACAGCACCGAGGGTAATTACTCTACCCAACAACCTGGCATCCAATTTAAGGGAACCATGAGCCGGGGCTTGAGACCTTTTTAAAATTTCCTGATTTGCTCTCTCAGCCTGGCCATTGGATTGGGGGTGAGCTACTGAAGAGACATCAAGCCGGATATGCTCTTGTTGACAAAATTCTTCCATAGCGCCTTGAGACAAATTATTGCCATTGTCAGTGATAATGCTGTGTGGAAAACCGAAGCAAAAAATTACCTTTTTCATGAACTGAACCGCCGTGGCTGCATCACACTTGCTCACTGGCTCTACCTCCACCCATTTTGTGAATTTGTCAACTGCCACTAAAAGCTGTGTCTTTTTATCTTTGGACCTTTTAAAAGGTCCAACCATGTCAAGCCCCCAAACTGCAAATGGCCAAGTGATTGGAATCATCCGCAACTCCTAAGCCAGCACATGCGCTCGTCGTGCAAATTTTTGACATCCATCACACCTACTGACCAGATCCTCTGGATCAGCATGAGCCGTTAGCCAATAAAAACCGTGACGAAAAGCCTTGGCCACAAGAGACTTTGACCCAGCGTGATGACCGCAATCCCCTTCATGGATCTCATGAAGTATTTCTTGGCCTTTTTCAGGAGAAACACACCATTCAAACGCTCCAGTGACGCTGCAATGATACAACTCTCCATTAGAAATTGTCATGGACCTGGATCGCCGGGTTATCTGTCGGGCCAGGGTCTTGTCCGCTGGCAACTCGCCCCGGGTCATGTAAGCCAGGAATGGTACTGTCCAATCTGGAATGACGTGAAGAGCCGCCACCAACTGTGCCTCTGGGTCAGGAACGGCCAAATCTTCCTCGGTGGGTAACTTAACAGATGGGTTATGCAAAACATCCAAAAAGGTGTTGGGTGGCACCGGCTTACGCTGAGATCCCAACCGGCTCAAGGCATTGGCTGCTTCGTTCTTCCTGCGGTCAATGTATTCCACTTGATAACCCTTAAAATGTCCTACAACAGTGTCGACTTCTCGGCGATAAGCCGCCATGAGAGGATCCTTGGAATCCCACTTGCCTGGCACCTGTTGGGCCACCAAATCTGAATCGCTGAGGCACCGGACCTGGCTCAGACTCATCTCTTTGGCCATTCGAAGACCATGGAGCAAGGCTTCATACTCTACTGCATTGTTAGTACAAGGAAACATCAACAGCAACACATAACAAAACTTGTCCCCTCGAGGAGAAGTTGAAACAACTCCAGCCCCGAGCCTTCCAACTGTCTGGCCCCATCAAAGTGAATCATCCAATATGTGTTGTCTGGCTTCTCCTCTGGCATCTACAACTCTGTCCAGTCATTAATGAAGTCAACCATCGCTTGAGATTTGATCACCGTACATGGCATATACTTCAAACCATGAGACCCAAGTTCAATAGCCCACTTGGCGACTCGTCATGTGGCTTCTCTATTTTGAATGATGTCTCCTAGAGGAGCAGAGCTAACCAGAGTGATTGGGTGGCCTTGAAAGTAATGTTTAAGCTTCTGGCTTGCCATGAACACCCCATAAACAAGCTTCTGCCAGTGTGGATATCTTTGTTTGGATTCAATGAGCACCTCACTGGCGTAATAAACCGGCCGTTGGACCGGATGTTCCTTGCCAACCTCCTTGCGCTCCACAACAATGGCCACGCTGACCGCACATGAGTTAGCAACTATGTATAACAACAACGACTCTTTATCAATCGGAGCAACAACAACCGGCGGCTCAGCAAGCTATTTCTTCAGATCCTCAAAAGCAGAGTTTGCAGCATCACTCCAAACAAAGTCATCCGTCTTTTTCATCATTTGATACAAAGGCATCGCCTTCTCCCCTAACTGGCTTATGAACCGGCTCAAAGCAGCAACGTGACCCGCCAGCCGTTGAACGTCATTGACGCACACTGGTTTGGCCAGGGACGTGATTGCCTTAATTTTCTCCGGGTTAGCTTCAATACCACTGTTAGACACCAAAAAACCCAAGAGTTTGCCAGCTGGGACTCCAAAAACACACTTACCCGGGTTAAGCATCATCTTGTAGACCCGGAGGTTATCAAAGGTCTCCTTCAGATCTGTTACCAAGGTTTCCTCTTCTCTGGATTTCACTACTATATCATCCACATAAGTATGCACATTATGAAGGAAATATGCCCTAGAGGCAATAATAAAGTTATTATTTATTTCCTTATATCATGATAAATGTTTATTATTCATGCTAGAATTGTATTAACCGGAAACATAATACATGTGTGAATACATAGACAAACTTAGTGTCACTAGTATGCCTCTACTTGACTAGCTCGTTAATCAAAGATGGTTATGTTTCCTAACCATGAACAAAGTGTTGTTAGTTGATTAACAAGGTCACATCATTAGTTGAATGATCTGATTGACATGACCCATTTCATTAGCTTAGCACCCGATCGTTTAGTATGTTGCAATTGCTTTCTTCATGACTTATACATGTTCCTATGACTATGAGATTATGCAACTCCCATTTACCGGAGGAACACTTTGTGTGCTACCAAACGTCACAACGCAACTGGGTGATTATAAAGGAGCTCTACAGGTGTCTCCAAAGGTAGATGTTGGGTTGGCGTATTTCGAGATTAGGATTTCTCACTCCGATTGTCGGAGAGGTATCTCTGGGCCCTCTCGGTAATGCACATCACATAAGCCTTCCAAGCATTGTGACTAATGAGTTAGTTGCAAGATGATGTATTACGAAACGAGTAAAGAGACTTGCCGGTAACGAGATTGAACTAGGTATTGGATACCGACGATCGAATCTCGGGCAAGTAACATACCGATGACAAAGGGAACAACGTATGTTGTTATGCGGTCTGACCGATAAAGATCTTCGTAGAATATGTAGGAGCCAATGTGGGCATCTAGGTCCCTCTATTGGTTATTGACCGGAGATGTGTCTCAGTCATGTCTACATTGTTCTCGAACCGTAGGGTCCGCACGCTTAACGTTACGATGACAGTTATTATGAGTTTATGCATTTTGATGTACCGAAGTTAGTTCGGAGTCCCGGATGTGATCACGGACATGACGAGGAGTCTCGAAATGGTCGAGACATAAAGATTGATATATTGGAAGCCTCTATTTGGATATCGGAAGTGTTCCGGGTGAAATCGGGATTTTACCGGAGTACCGGGAGGTTACCGGAACCCCCCAGGAGCCATATGGGCCTTAATGGGCTTTAGTGTAAAGGAGAAAGGGGCAGCCCAAGGTGGCCGCGCGCCTCCCCCCTCCCCTAGTCCTATTAGGACTAGGAGAGGTGGCTGGCCCCCCTCTCTCTCATTCCCCCTCGGGGAATCCTAGTCCAACTAGGATTGGGGGCGAGTCCTACTCCCGGTAGGAGTAGGACTCCTCCCGCGCCCTCCTCCTGGCCGGCCGCACCCTCCCCCTTGGCTCCTTTATATACGGAGGCAGGGGGCACCTCTAGACACACAAGTTGATCCATGTGATCGTTCCTTAGCCGTGTGCGGTGCCCCCTGCCACCATATTCCACCTCGATCATATCGTTGTAGTGATTAGGCGAAGCCCTGCGTCGGTAGAACATCAAGATCGTCATCACGCCGTCGTGCTGACGGAACTCCTCCCCGAAGCTTTGCTAGATAGGAGCCCGGGGATCGTCATCAAGCTGTACGTGTGCTAAGAACTCGGAAGTGCCGGAGTAACGGTGCTTGGATCGGTCGGATCGGGAAGAAGACGTACGACTACTTCCTCTACGTTGTGTCAACGCTTCCGTTGTGATCTACAAGGGTACGTAGATCAGACTCTCCCCTCGTTGCTATGCATCACCATGATCTTGCGTGTGCGTAGGAATTTTTTTGAAATTACTACGTTCCCCAACAGTGCCATCCGAGCCTAGGTTTTATGGTTTGATGTTATTTGCATGAGTAGAAGACAAGTGAGTTGTGGGTGATATAAGTCATATTGCCTACCAGCATGTCATACTTTGGTTCGGCGGTATTGTTGGATGAGACGACCCAGACCAACCTTACGCGCACGCTTACGCGAGACCGGTTCCCCCGACGTGCTTTGCACACAGGTGGCTTGCGGGCGACTGTCTCTCCAACTTTAGTTGAACCGAGTGTGGCTACGCCCGGTCCTTGCGAAGGTTAAAACGGAGTCTATTTGACAAACTATCGTTGTGGTTTTGATGCGTAGGTGAGATTGGTTCTTGCTTAAGCCCGTAGCAGCCACGTAAAACTTGCAACAACAAAGTAGAGGACGTCTAACTTGTTTTTGCAGGGCATGTTGTGATGTGATATGGCCAAGACATGATGCTAAATTTTATTGTATGAGATGATCATGTTTTGTAACCGAGTTATCGGCAACTGGCAGGAGCCATATGGTTGTCGCTTTATTGTATGCAATGCAATCGCGATGTAATGCTTTACTTTATCACTAAGCGGTAGCGATAGTCGTGGAAGCATAAGATTGGCGAGACGACAACGATGCTACAATGGAGATCAAGGTGTCGCGCCGGTGACGATGGTGATCATGACGGTGCTTCGGAGATGGAGATCACAAGCACAAGATGATGATGGCCATATCATATCACTTATATTGATTGCATGTGATGTTTATCTTTTTATGCATCTTATCTTGCTTTGATTGACGGTAGCATTATAAGATGATCTCTCACTAAATTATCAAGAAGTATTCTCCCTGAGTATGCACCGTTGCAAAAGTTCTTTGTGCTGAGACACGACGTGATGATCGGGTGTGATAGGCTCTACGTTCAAATACAACGGGTGCAAAACAGTTGCACACGCGGAATACTCAGGTTATACTTGACGAGCCAAGCATATACAGATATGGCCTCGGAACACGGAGACCGAAAGGTCGAGCGTGAATCATATAGTAGATATGATCAACATAGTGATGTTCACCAATGAAACTGCTCCATCTCACGTGATGATCGGACATGCTTTAGTTGATTTGGATCACGTGATCACTTAGAGGATTAGAGGGATGTCTATCTAAGTGGGAGTTCTTAAGTAATATGATTAATTGAACTTAAATTTATCATGAACTTAGTCCTGGTAGTATTTTGCAAATTATGTTGTAGATCAATAGCTCGCGCTGTTGCTTCCCTGTGTTTATTTTGATATGTTCCTAGAGGAAAACTATGTTGAAAGATGTTAGTAGCAATGATGCGGATTGGATCCATGATCTGAGGTTTATCCTCATTGCTGCACAGAAAAATTATGTCCTTGATGCACCGCTAGGTGACAGACCTATTGCAGGAGCAGATGCAGACGTTATGAACGTTTGGCTAGCTCAATATGATGACTACTTGATAGTTTAGTGCACCATGCTTAACGGCTTAGAATCGGGACTTCAAAGACGTTTTGAACGTCATGGACCATATGAGATGTTCCAGGAGTTGAAGTTAATATTTCAAGCAAATACCCGAGTTGAGAGATATGAAGTCTCCAACAAGTTCTATAGCTAAAAGATGGAGGAGAATCGCTCAACTAGTGAGCATGTGCTCAGATTGTCTGGGTACTACAATCGCTTGAATCAAGTGGGAGTTAATCTTCCAGATAAGATAGTGATTGACAGAATTCTCTAGTCACCATCACCAAGTTAGTAGAACTTCGTGATGAACTATAGTATGCAAGGGATGACAAAAACGACTCCCAAGCTTTTCATGATGATGAAATCGATGAAGGTAGAAATCAAGAAAAACATCAAGTGTTGATGGTAGACAAGACCACTAGTTTAAAGAAAAGGGCAGAGGGAAGAAGGGGAACTTCAAAAAGAACAGCAAGCAAGTTGCTGCTCAAGTGAAGAAGCCCAAGTCTGGACCTAAGCCGGAGACTAAGTGCTTCTACTGCAAAGGGACTGGTCACTGGAAGCGGAACTACCCCAAGTGATTGGCAGATAAGAAGGATGGCAAGGTGAACATAAGTATATTTGATATACATGTTATTGATGTGTACTTTACTAGTGTTTATAGCAACCCCTCAGTATTTGATACTAGTTCAGTTGCTAAGATTAGTAACTCGAAACGGGAGTTGCAGAATAAACAGAGACTAGTTAAGGGTGAAGTGACGATGTGTGTTGGAAGTGGTTCCAAGATTGATAAGATCATCATCGCACACTCCCTATAAATTCGGGATTAGTGTTGAACCTAAATAAGTGTTATTTGGTGTTTACATTGAGCATGAATATGATTTTATCATGTTTATTGTAATACGGTTATTCATTTAAGTAAGAGAATAAATTGTTGTTCTGTTTACATGAATAAAACCTTATATGGTTACACACCCAATGAAAATAGTTCGTTGGATCCCGATCATAGTGATACACATAATCATAATATTGAAACCAAAAGATGCAAAGTTAATAATGATAGTGCAACTTATTTGTAGCACTGCCATTTAGGTCATATTGGTGTAAAGCGCATGAAGAAACTCCATGCTGATGGGCTTTTGGAATCACTTGATTATGAATCAGTTGATGCTTGCAAACCATGCCTCATGGGCAAGATGACTAAGACTCTGTTCTTCGAAACAATGGAGCGAGCAACAGATTTGTTGGAAATCATACATACTGATGTATGTGGTCCGATGAATATTGAGGCTCGTGATAGGTATCATTATTTTCTGATCTTCACAGATGACTTGTGCAGATATGAGTATATCTACGTGATGAAATATAAGTCTGAAACATTTGAAAAGTTCAAAGAATTTCAGAGTGAAGTGGAGAATCATTGTAACAAGAAAATAAGGCTTCTACGATCTGATCGCGGAGACAAATATTTGAGTTACGAGTTTGGTCTTCAATTAAAACAATGTGGAATAGTTTCACAAATTCGTGCCACCCGGAACACCACAACATAATGGTGTGTCCGAACGTCATAGCCGTACTTTATTAGATATAGTGCAAATCTATGATGTTTCTTACCGATTTACTACTATCGTTTTTGAGGTTATGCATTAAAGACAGCTGCATTCACGTTAAAAAAGGGGCACCATCTAAGTCCGTTGAGACGACACAATATGAACTGTGGTATAGCAAGAAACCAAAGTTGTCGTTTCTTAAAGTTTGGGGTTGTGACGCTTATGTGAAAAAGTTTCATCCTGATAAGCTCAAAATCAAATCGGACAAATATGTCTTCATAGGATACCCAAAAGGAGACTGTTGGGTACACCTTCTATCATAGATCCTAAGGCAAGACATTCGTTGCTAATAATGGATCCTTTCTAGAGAAGGAGTTTCTCTCGAAAGAAGTGAGTGGGAGGAAAGTAGAACTTGACGAGGTAACTGTACCTGCTCCCTTATTGGAAAGTAGTTCATCATAGAAATCTGTTCCTATGACTACTACACCAATTAGTGAGGAAGCTAATGATGATGATCATAAAACTTCAGATCAAGTTACTACCGAATCTCGTAGGTAAACCAGAGTGAGATCCGCACTAGAGTGGTACAGTAAATCCTATTCTGGAAGTCATGTTACTAGACCATGACGAACCTGCGAACTATGAGGAAGCAATGATGAGCCCAGATTCCGCAAAATGGCTTGAGGCCATGAAATCTGAGATGGGATTCATGTATGAAAACAAAGTATGGACTTTGGTTGACTTGCCCTATGATCGGCAAGCCATAGAAAATAAATGGATCTTCAAGAGGAAGACGGACGTTGATAGTAGTGTTACTATCTACAAAGCTAGAATTGTCGCAAAAGGTTTTCGACAAGTTCAAAGTGTTGACTACGATGAGAGTTTCTCACTCGTATCTATGCTTAAGTCTGTCCGAATCATGTTAGCAATTGCCGCATTTTATGAGATCTGGCAAATGGATAAACAAAACTGCATTCCTTAATGGATTTCTTAAAGAAGAGTTGTATATGATGCAACCAGTAGGTTTTGTCAATCCTAAAGGTGCTAACGAAATATGCAAGCTCCAGCGATTCATCTATGGACTGATGCAAGCATCTCAGAGATGGAATACACGCTTTGATAAGTTGATCAAAGCATATAGTTTTATACAGACTTGCGGTGAAGCCTGTATTTACAAGAAAGTGAGTGGGAGCACTACAACATTTCTGATAAAGTATATGTGAATGACATATTGTTGATCAGAAATAATGTAGAATAATTCTGTAAAGCACAAAGGAGTGTTCTAAAGGAGCTTTTCAAAGAAAGACTTCGGTGAAGCTGCTTACATATTGAGCATCAAGATCTATAGAGATAGATCAAGATGCTTGATAAGTTTTTTCAATAAATACATACCTTGACAAGATTTTGAAGTAGTTCAAAATGGAGCAGTCAAAGAAAGAGTTCTTGCCTGTATTACAAGGTGTGAAGTTGAGTAAGACTCAAACCCCGACCACGGCAGAAGATAGAAAGAGAATGAAAGTCATTCCCTATGCCTTGGCCATAGGTTCTATAAATTATGTCATGCTGTATACCAGATCTATTGTATACCCTGCACTGATTTGGCAAGGGAGTACAATAGTGATCTAGGAGTAGATCACTAGACAGCGGTCAGAATTATCCTTAGTGAAATAAGGATATGTTTCTCGATTATGGACGTGACAAAAGGTTCGTCGTAAAGGGTTACGCCGATGCAAGTTTCGACACTAATCTAGATGACTCTAAGTCTCGGTCTAGATACATATTGAAAGTGGGAGCAATTAGCTAGAGTAGCTCCATGCAGAGCATTGTTGACATAGAAATTTGCAAAATACATGTGGATCTGAATGTGGCAGACCCGTCGACTAAGATTCTCTCACAAGCAAAACATGATCACACCTTAGTACTCTTTGGGTGTTAATCACATAGCGATGTGAACTAGATTACTGAATCCAGTAAACCCTTTGGGTGTTGGTCACATGGCGATGTGAACTATGGGTGGTAATCACATGGTGATGTGAACTATTGCTGTTAAATCACATGACGATGTGAACTAGATTATTGACTCTAGTGCAAGTGGGAGACTGAAGGAAATATGCCCTGGAGGCAATAATAAAGTTATTATTTATTTCCTTATATCATGATAAATTTTTATTATTCATGCTAGAATTGTATTAACCGGAAACATAATGCATGTGTGAATACATAGACAAACTTAGTGTCACTAGTATGCCTCTACTTGACTAGCTCATTAATCAAAGATGGTTATGTTTCCTAACCATGAACAAAGTGTTATTATTTGATTAACGAGGTCACATCATTAGTTGAATGATCTAATTGACATGACCCATTTCATTAGCTTAGCACCCGATCGTTTAGTATGTTGCTATTGCTTTCTTCATGACTTATACATGTTCCTATGACTATGAGATTATGCAACTCCCGTTTACCGAGGGAACACTTTGTGTGCTACCAAACGCCACAATGTAACTGGGTGATTATAAAGGAGCTCTACAGGTGTCTCCAAAGGTAGATGTTGGGTTGGCGTATTTCGAGATTAGGATTTGTCACTCCGATTGTCGGAGAGGTATCTCTGGGCCCTCTCGGTAATGCACATCACATAATCCTTGCAAGCATTGTGACTAATGAGTTAGTTGCGAGATGATGTATTACGAAACGAGTAAAGAGACTTGCCGGTAACGAGATTGAACTAGGTATTGGATACCGACGATCGAATCTCGGGCAAGTAACATACCGATGACAAAGGGAACAATCTATGTTGTTATGCGGTCTGACCGATAAAGATCTTTGTAGAATATGTAGGAGCCAATATGGGCATCCAGGTCCCGCTATTGGTTATTGACCGGAGATGTGTCTCAGTCATGTCTACATTGTTCTCGAACCGTAGGGTCCGCACGCTTAACCTTATGATGACAGTTATTATGAGTTTATGCATTTTGATGTACCGAAGTTAGTTCGGAGTCCCGGATGTGATCACGGACATGACGAGGAGTCTCGAAATGGTCGAGACATAAAGATTGATATATTGGAAGCCTATATTTGGATATCAGAAGTGTTCCAGGTGAAATCGGGATTTTACCGGAGTACCGGGAGGTTACCGGAACCCCCCGGGAGCCATATGGGCCTTAATGGGCTTTAGTGGAAAGGAGAAAGGGGCAGCCCAAGGTGGCCGCGCGCCTCCCCCCTCCCCTAGTCCTATTAGGACTTGGAGAGGTGGCCGGCCCCCCTCTCTCTCTTTCCCCCTCGGGGAATCCTTGTCCAACTAGGATTGGGGGGGGGGGAGTCCTACTCCCGGTAGGAGTAGGACTCCTCCCGCGCCCTCCTCCTGGCCGGCCGCACCCTCCCCCTTGGCTCCTTTATATACGGAGGCAGGGGGCACCTCTAGACACACAAGTTGATCCACGTGATCGTTCCTTAGCCGTTTGCGGTGCCCCCTACCACCATATTCCACCTCGATCATATCGTTGTAGTGCTTAGGCGAAGCGCTGCGTCGGTAGAACATCAAGATCGTCATCACGCCATCGTGCTGACAGTCGGGTGGTAGGTGCGACATATGCCAACGGGTGGCTTATCATTGTGGGAGCCAATAAGACGTCGCCGGTGCCTGGAAACGGGATGAGGCGAAGACAAGCTCGCCGGCGTACTTTACCCAGCTTCAGGGCTCTCCGTGGAGATAACACCCGTACTGCTGCTCTGCGGGGTCTCCGCATGATCACTAGATGAACAAGTAGCTACACGATGCTCCTTGAGCTGTTTTGGTGGAAGGAGGAAGAAGGGCACGGCTAGCCTGCTTCCTCTCCTTGTATGGTGTCTAAGACTAGCTTGAGAGTCCAACCCTTTGCATGGGTGCACCGGGGGGTTTATATAGGCCTACCCCCCGGGGTACAATGGTAATCCGGCTGGGCGCGGGGCCCAGCCGTCTGTGACTATGCTCACCGGCTTCTCCGCCGGCTCCGGGGGCCCACCGGGTGCCGCCGGCTGCCGGCACCCTGGTCGACAGGCAGGCCCCACTGTCCAGGGTCTGGTCGGTGGCTGGTTACTGTTGCTCTGTGCTGATGACGCGGGCTTGGTCGGGGTAAGTGTGGCTACAGTACCGCCGCCCTGGTGGGCGATTACTGTAGCCCCGGCGTATCTTGTCTCCTTAATGGGTGTCTCCTTCGAGGAGGATGGCAGGCCGGCTATGGGGGGCCGACTCTCCATCGGGCCGACTTGGGAGGAGGTGCGGCCGCCTTTGGTATCTCTTTGCCCGAAGGGGCCCACTGCCTCGGGGGCCACGCTGGTGGCCCGTCGTGGACGGCGTCAAGGCCGCCGTGGCAACAGTGCCGCGCCGGACGGGTCGTGGCCACCCGTACGGTGCACTGTGCTGGGCGTGCTCCGGGTTTTGGGGGTGGCAGGCTTTACTGTAGCCACACCCTGCTTCATCATTGCTGGGTGGACGCGGACTTCGCGGGTACGATCTTGACTGCTTTATGAGAGCCGGCTTCTTGGAGTTGGCCTACTTGTGGCCGTCTTCTCGAAGTCGGCCCTCCCACAGCCTCCTTCATGAGGGCTAAAGGCGTGCCGCCCCCCGAAGCCGGCCTAGAGGATAGCCGGCAGGGGGAAGGCGGCCCCAGGTCTTGAATTCTTTTGAGAGCCGGACGGGCTCGTAATTTTTTCAGAAGGGCCAGGGGAAGCCGGCTAGGCTACCCATGGCTATTTTCTTCGACAGTAGTCCCCGAAGCTGGGCGAGCTTCGAGGCGGACAGACGGAGGAGAAGCTTGATCAGCTTCTTACCCCAAGGAGCCGGCTTCGCTGGCTTAGGTCGTCTTCAGAGAGTTCTCGTATCTTGCGGCCAGGATGGTGGCCGACTTGCATGCTGATTGTGGGCCTCCCGTGGGCCACGTGGCGGCGGAATCCTGCCCACGCACGCGCGCGACGGGACGCCGCCGTAGGCCCGGGCCCGCCACTCCCTGGCCTCGGCCCGAGCGCTGATCTTCTGCGGCCCAGGGAGACGGCTCGTCTTCCTGTGGCACCTTGAATTCGCTATTAGGGCGCAATAAACGCGGGTCGTGGGGGAAGTGGGCACGATCGATCCCATGTTTCCCCACGCCGCGCCTCCTCGGCTCCGCCGCTCGAGCCTACAAGTAGGGGGAGGAGGGGGAGAGACAGAGGTTCACTCGCTCTCCCACGCTCCATCCCTCATCATCTGCTAGCTTCTTCTTCTTCTTCCTCTCGCTGCCGTCGCAGCTTCTCACCGCAGCATGCTCACCGCGCTCCGCCCCATGGCGTTATCGGGCTCATGGGACGGCTCCAACATCGACAACGAGTAAGTGGAGTTCCTCCGCCAGACGCGGCGCCTGCCCGGCGCCAATCTCGTGCAAGTCCGTCTAGCGCCCGCGACGGAGGTCTCGCTGGAGCCGGAGGAAGGCGAGCGGGTCGTCTTCTGCTCGAATTTCCTCCGGGGCTTCGGCCTGCCGGCGAGCGGGTTTCTGCGCTCCTTTCTGGAGTTCTACAATCTGCAGCCGCATCACCTCACGCCCAACGCGGTGATGCTCGTGTCAGTCTTCGTCTCCCTCTGCGAAGGCTTCTTGGGCGTGCTCCCCACGCTGGAGCTCTGGGGGAGCTCTTCCAGAGCAAGCTCGGCACCGTCACCGCCGGCGTGCCGGCTCCCTGCGGAGCCTACATCGCCATGAGGAGGTCAGGTGACAACAACCCGTTCCCCTCCATCCCTCTGATCCAGTCGGTGAAGATCTGGCAGAAGTCATATATTTACGTGAAGAACGCCGGCTCGCCCCCGAGAGGAGACCACGTCAATCTGCCGGCCAACGTAGCCGGCCCACCGGCTGGGAGGCAGCCGTCATGGAGTTTTCGGTCCAAGTCCCTGTCGCCGGCTGGGAACGCCGCCATCTCCCGGCTTCGAGTGATGATCCAGTCGGAGGGTCTGCGCGGAGCCGACTTGGTGGCCGCCTTCGTGGAGCGCCGGATCCTTCCTCTCCAAAGCCGGCACCACATGATGTGCCAGATGAGTGGCCGCTTTGACCCAAGCCGGCTGAGCACGCGGGAAATGCTGCACGCGGAGGTGGCGCTCATGGTCAACTAGATCGCCAACTGCAAGCTCGCTGGGGATTGGCGATACGGCAAGGCGCCGTACTCTTGCGCCAACCCACCGCCTGTGGTAAGCTTCTCTCTTCTATCTTCTTTTTGTTGTCAGCTGACTCCACGATGGCCGGCCTCTGATCAGCCGACTCTTGTTTGCAGAATCCCCTTCTGCCGCTGCCGGCTGGGGCGGCAGGGATCGAGCGTCAGTACGCCCCCGATCGTACGGTGGACGACGTTGACGATCCGGACTTGGGGGCAGCCGCCATGGAGGAAGCCGTCGTAGGTGACAACACTGAACCCGGAGGCACCGGGCTTTCCGCCAGCTTCGAGGACTGGCCGGACGACGCCGACGCTGAAGAAGTCCCACGTCGCTAGCCGGCGCCCGACTGCCACAACGCGGGCCCGTCTGCCGCGCCGGCTGCAGGCGGCGGCGCTCCGAAGCGCCGGGCCGCGTCAGCACTCTTCGGCAATCGGTCGAAGAAGCCAAAGACCTCCGCCGCAGCGACGAAGCGAGACGAGGCGGCAGCGAAGGCGGCCTGCTTCCAGAAAGCGGTGAAGCAGCCCCAAGCGGTCTCGGCGTAAGCATCCGGTCGCTTGTATGCTTGTTTTGCTGTGTTCTTCTATTTGAATCATTCTTCCTAACTTTTCTCTGTTTTCTAAGCAGGGCGCCGCTTTCTCTGGAGCGGGGCCCAGGCGGCTCCGTCGTCGGGCCGGCTGGAGGGTCTTCGGGCTCCCGCCGCGTGGATCCCCGCGCCGACCTCATGGAAGCCACAGAGTGGAACGCCCATGAGGCGCGGGAGGAGAGGGAGGTGGCGGATTGGGAGGTAGCTCAGGCGGCGAAGGAGCGGGCGGAGGAGGCGGCCAGGACTCAGGCGGAGCGGGCGACTGCGGGGGCAGAGGCGGAGGGCTCGCGCGACCAACCCCCGCTGCTCGCCATCCCACTCCGCTCCGTAGACCCGGACATCCCATTGCCCCTGGCGAAGGAGATCATCCAGGACCCGCCGTTGGTGCAAAGGGAGGAGCTCTTCGAGGTCTTCGCGGGGAGGACGCCGCCGGCCGCTCCAGTCGGCGCGAGCGAAGGCGGCCAGTCGTCGACGGCGCCAATGGAGCCGGCCAGGGACGCGCCTGAAGTCGGAGCCGGCCTTGAAATTCAGCCGGTGACGCGTCAGTGCACAGGGGGAAGTGCCGCCCCACCGGAGTCGCGCCGAGCCACAGGCGCCGGCCAGTCGGCGGAGGCCTTGGAGGCGGCCAGCTCCGGTATGTCCGGCTGGACTCCCAGCGCGGGGACCGGCGAGTTGAACGTGGCGGCCCAAGAGGTCCGGAGTCGGCTGCGAGCTTAGGCCGGCCTCTTGCAGCAATACACGCAGGAGTTCCTGTCGACGCGAGCCGCCATCCGGGTAAGTTTTTTGCTCTTGACCGCTCTGGTTCCTTGATTTCTTCCATGGGGGCGCGTCAGCGCACCCACTGGGTGTAGTCCCCGAGATTCGGGTCGACTGTTGCGCAGTCGGGTCGGATCTTTCTTGGCGACCGTCTCATGTTTGCTTTCTATCTTAACTTCCAGGAATATCATAATTCCCGTGCTGCCGCCTTCAACTCCCAGGCTCAGGAGTTGGGTCGGAAGATCGAAGACCTGGCCAACAGCCGAAGTAAGTGTTTGTTTTTATGTGTTTCCTGTGGGGGCGCGTCAGCGCACCCACTGGGTGTAGTCCCTGAGATTCGGGTCGACTGCTGAGCAGTCGGGTCGGATCTTCTTTGACGACCTTTCCCTTATTGGTTTTTTCTTTTTGTCTTTTGTTCTTTGCAGGAGCCAACGCCGATTTGCGGAGAGAGCTTGGCGAGGCGCAGGCCGCCATTCGCACCAGGGACGCCGAGTACGCCACCTTGGCCCAGGAGCGCGAACGCCTGGCCAAGAAGCTGGCTGATCAGGAAGAAAGCCACAAGGCGGCCCTGCAGAAGGCGCAGGAGAGTGAGGCCGCCCTGAAGGCGGAGTTTGAGACCGAGGCGGTGAGGTGGCTGAGACTCGTCAAGCACTGGATGCGGGCTTCGGCCGCATCGAAGACTTGATCGATGGTAAGCTGCTCTTCTCGCCCTTCTTCTGCCTGCTGGCCGCCTGGGGTCGTGGGCTGACTTGTGCTGCCGCCCATTTTCTTGTGCAGATTACTTTCCCGGCCACTCGACCCTCGCTGCCCAAGCCATCGAGGCTCATCGCGAGGCGCGCCGTCAGGCGGGCGTCAACGTCGCGCCAGACGCCAATCGGACGCTGGGGGAGCAGCTCGTGGCCATCGAAGCACGGCTGCAGCCGGCTCACCGGATGCTTCGCCAGCTTCAACGTGCCGGGGCGCAGGTGCTGGCCGCCCCCTGGCCCGGCCAGACGATCCCCCGCACACCAAGCCCGACCGCCGACTGGCTGGAGGTCGCAGTCGGCCGTTTCGAAGCATGGAAGGCGTCGGCGGCCCGCCTCGGAGCCGGGCGGGCGTTGGGGTTTGTCCGCGCCTGGTACCCAGGGCTAAGCCTGGACCAGCTGCGTACTTGGAGGCTGGAAGGCGACGCGGAGCTGGAGGAAGTGCGGCCGGCAATCGCCCAACGCGCCTCGACGATCGCCGAGTGCACCGACATCAGTGTCTTTGCGCCCGAGCTCAATGACGACGGCGTGGCATAGCCGGAGGACTGGTTCGGCCTGGACCCGGCGGCGGGCGAGGACTCGGCCGAGGAGATCGCCTCCAGCGATGTGGGTGAGGATGACGAGGACGAAGACGGCGAAGATGTTGAGCCGGCTAGCGGAACAACCGGCCAGCCTCCAGCTGATCGTGCCTCCAGCAACGAGGCGCGTGGAACCGCGCCCTCAGCAGGAGGCGGTGATCGAGCCGTAGTTCACCAGCCGGCCGCTCCCTCAGCCGACGCAACCGTCTCCACCGACCAGCCCAGCTCGTCAACCGCTCCGCCAGCTTGACTTGCCGTCTTTATTGTTCCTGCTTGTCGTCTTTTGGAACAATCGTTTAAGCTTTTGCAATTCCACCCGCTGGGGGTGTATCGAACTATGTTGGATGTCGGCCTCTTAGAGGTCTTTTTATGTAAACATTATGGTATGCATGTTTGGTTTCCATGCACGTACGCTTTTTATCCTTAGGCTTTTTCCTTTGCCTCCTTCCTGCTTTGGGGAGGCAAGTACTCAAGCTTTCTTAGATTGAAGTGAAGTGAATGGAAACCGGCCGGCCGGCTACTCTGGTAGTCGGTCGGCGGCAGGCGGCAAACCGGCTCCTGTTATATTAGTCCGCTGGTCCCTAGCCATTTTTCGTGTGCGCACCCTTTCCTGCTTTTGACTCTTGTCAGCCGAACAGCCAGTTCTTCGAACTGCGGCTTTGGCAAGAGCTAAGCTTGGGTGCGGGCACATTACTTGCCTGACCACGGCTAAGACTTCTAATATAACTTCAGTCGGTCAGTCCCCGGGCCGACTGGTCGAACCCGGTGCCGGACAGAATAAGTAAATGAAATGACAAGGTCATAAGCATGATATTGTTCATTCACAAATAAAAGATGGCAGTCCCCGAGTCCTCCTCGGGGAGCCTATTGTCTCATACTTAATACAAAAGTTAACGTGATACATACTGCATTTCAACTATAAAATCTTCGAAGGAGATTGGCGTTCCATGGTCATTCCAACTCCTTGCCCGAGTCGTCTCTCTTGCGTGCCTTGGGTTTCTGTGCGTCGATCAAGTAGTAGGAGTCATTGCCTAGAGCTCTGCTGATGACGAAGGGGCCTTCCCAGGGTGCCGAGAGCTTGTGCTGGCCAGCTATTCGCTGGATCAGCCGAAGCACAAGGTCGCCCTCCTGGAAGGATCTTGGCCTGACCTTCCGGCTGTGGTAGCGGCGCAACCCCTGCTGGTTGATGGAAGACCGGCTGAGGGTTAACAGCCGGCCTTCTTCCAGCAGGTCGACGCCGTCTTCTCGTGCTTCCTTGGCCTCAGCCTCCGTGTACATGGTTACCCAAGGTGAGTCGAACTTGATGTCGGTTAGGATGATTGCTTCGGCACCGTACACGAGGAAAAAAGGAGTGAAGCCGGTTGACTTGTTTGGGGTGGTGCGTAGACTCCAGAGGACAGCCGGCAGCTCATCGAGCCAACAGCCGGCTGAACGCTCCAGAGGTACGACCAGTCGGGGCTTGATGCCGGAGAGGATGAGGCCATTGGCTCGCTCGACCTGGCCGTTTGACTGCGGGTGGGCGACGGACGCTAAGTCCAGCCGGATACCTTGTGCAGCGCAGAAACGTGCCAAGGCTCCTTTGGCAAAGTTTGTGCCATTGTCGGTGATGATGCTTTGTGGCACGTCGTACCGAGTTGTTATGTCTGCGATGAATGTCACGGCAGTCGGCCCATCCAGCTTCTTGATCGGCTTTGCTTCGATCCACTTGGTGAATTTATCTACGGCGACGAGCAAATGTGTCATGCCGCCGCGCGCTGTCTTGAATGGGCCCACCATGTCTAATCCCCAAACGGCAAAGGGCCAAGTGATGGGGATGGTCTTGAGTGCCGAAGTCGGCATGTGTTGCTTGGAGCTGAAAAGTTGGCAGCCTTTGCAGTGCTTAACTAATTCCTTGGCGTCATCCGAAGCAGTCGGCCAGAAAAAACCGTGGCGGAAAGCTTTGGCGACAAGTGATCTTGAGGTGGCATGGTGGCCGCATTCTCCTTGGTGTATATCTCTGAGGATTGCAATGCCCTTCTCTTGCTCGACGCACCATTGGAGGACTCCAGTGACACTGCGCTTGACCAGCTCTCTGTTGACGATCGTGTATGCTCCGACTCGATGCTGGACTTGTCTCACTTCTGTTTCGTCGGCCGGCAGATCTTGGTTTACTAGGAAGTTGAGGATGGATTGGGCCCATGACGGGGCTGCGACTTCCCCTACCGCCAATGTGGCTACTGCCACCAGGGTGGGCGGGTTGGGTGCTGAAGTGCTGGAGTCGGCCGCCGACTGCTGCGCTGACACAGTCCCCGGGCCGGCTACCGCAGTCCCCGGGCCGGGTGCGACAGTCCCCAGGCCGAGTGCTGAAGTCCTTGGGTGGCCTGCTTGGTTCTTCGATCCGGACCCGGCCCCCTCGGGGTTGGGCGGCACGAAGATGGATTCGGATTCTGGAGACGGCTTGATGGACGGCTTGAGGAGGCATTGTAGAGCGACGCCGGTTGGTATTACTTGCCGAGTGGAGCCTATTCGGGCCAGGGCATCGGCTGGCTCGTTGTCGGCTCGCGGCACGTGGAGGAACTCGCATCCTTCAAAGTATCCACTGATTTGCTGCACCAGGAAGCGGTAGCTTGCCATGTTTGCGTCCTTGGCGTCCCAGTCGCCAGATGATTGTTGAACCACCAAATCCGAGTCGCCATAACATAGGATCCGGCGGATGCCGAGTTCCTTGGCAAGCCGGAGCCCATGTATGAGCGCCTCGTATTCGGCTACATTGTTGGAGGCGGCGAAGTGGATCTGCAGCGTGTATCTAAGCTATTCGCCCTTGGGAAAGGTAAGGACGACGCCGGCTCCCAAGCCGGTGCGCATCTTGGACCCGTCGAAGTGCATGCGCCAATGGGTGGAGTCAGGAGCCGGCGGCAGGTACTGGGTCTCGGCCCAGTCGACGAGGAAGTTGGCCAATGCTTGGGACTTGATGGCGGTGCGGGGCTGGTAGAAGATTGTGTAGGGGGCCAGCTCGATGGCCCACTTCGCCACTCGGCCGGATGCATCCCGCCTGCCTATGATCTCGGCCAGCGGGGCAGTGCATACGACCGTGATGGGATGCTCTTGAAAGTAGGGCTTCAACTTCTTTGGCGGTGAAATACACACCGTAGCACATCTTCTGGTAGTGCGGGTAGTTCTGCTTTGAGGCGGACAGCACCTCGCTCAAGTAGTACACCGGCCTCTGGACCGGCTGGGCTCGGCCTTCTTCTGGGCGTTGGACCACGATGACGGTGCTGACCACCCGGCTGGTTGCGACAATGTAAAGGAGCATGGGCTCTTTCTCAGTCGGCGCCGCCAGGACAGGCGGCGTGGCCAGCATCTTCTTCAGCTCGTGAAAGGCTTGATCGGCCTGGTCGTTCCACTCGAAGTGAGTGCTCTTCTTCATGAGGCGGTAGAGAGGGAGGGCTTTCTCTCCGAGCCGGCTGATGAAGCGGTTTAAGGAGGCCAAGCACCCGGTGAACTTCTGGATTTCTCGAAGCTTGGTGGGGATCGCCATTCTCTCGATGGCCTTGATCTTCACCGGGTTGCACTCGATGCCGCGTTCGGAGACCAGGAAGCCTAGGAGCTGGCACTCCGAACACGCATTTCTCGGGGTTGAGCTTGATTCGGAACCGGCGCATCCGGCTGTGGAGTCTATCAACAACTCACATCCGGCTGTGGAGTCTATCAACAACTCACATCCGGCTGTGGAGTCTATCACTTGGTCAATTCTTGGCAGGGCGAAGGGATCTTTGGGGCAGGCTTTGTTGAGGCTTGTGTAGTCTATACACATGCGCCACTTGTTATTCTTCTTCAGCACGAGAACCGGGTTGGCAAGCCACTCCGGGAAGAAAACTTCCATGATGAAGCCGGCTGCAAGAAGCCGGGCTATCTCCTCCCCTACAATCCTTCTCTTCTCATCTGACAGTCGGCGGAGAGGCTGCTTGACTGGTTTTGCGTCTTCTCGCACGTGTAGCTTGTGCTCGGCGAAATCCTTCGGAACACCTGGCATGTCCTTGGGGGACCATGCAAAGATATCCTGATTCTCACGGAGGAAATCGGCGAGCTCGCCTTCCTATTTGCTGTTCAGGCTTGCCCCAATGACGGCAAACCTCTCGGGGTGCTCTGGGTCAAGAGGTATCTTCTTGGTCTCCTTGGCCGGGTGGAAAGATCCTTGGGCATCATGCTCCTTGGAGTCGGTGGGCTGGCCCAGCTGCTTGCTGGCCAGGGCCACAACCCGGTCCAGCGTCTTCTTTTCTTTGGCAATCACAAGGGACTCGGCCAGTCGGCTGCTGGCTGCAGCACACTCGGCAGACTTCTTGTAATCGCGGGCTATGGTGATGATGCCCTTGGAGCTTGGTATCTTCATCTTGAGGTATGCGTAGTGGGGGACCGCCATGAACTTGGCCAAGGCGGGTCGGCCAAGTAATGCATGGTAAGGGCTCTCCAGGTCCACCACTTCGAACTAGATCGCTTCCCGGCGGAAATGCTCCTTGTCCCCAAGGAGTACGTCGATCTTGATCTTGCCAATGGGGGCGCAGGACAAACTGGGCACGATGCCGTGAAACACCGTCCGAGTCGGCACAAGTTGCTTCGTCTTGACACTTAACTTCTCCAGGGTGTCGCGGTACAGGATGTTGATGCTGCTTCCGCCATCTATCAGCACGCGGGAGAAGCGGGCGGCGCGTCTATCCGTCGCGAGGGTGGCCTCCAGGACCAAAGCATAGGAGCCGGGAGACGGCATCACCTCTGGGTGATCGGCCCGGCTCTAGCTAATGGGTTTCTCTGACCAATGCATGTGTCCGGCTGGGTTAGCAGCGACCACACTAACTTCCTGATGCTCTCGGCGCTTGCTGCGCCGGTCTTCGGGCTGGCTCGTAAAAATGACGTAGGATGCCTGCTCGTCGGGGAACTCGTCTTGCACGGCGCCGACTGCGGGCCGGGCGGCCTGAGGCGGCAGAGCCGGAGGCGGCGGACCGGCAGGAGGAGTCGGCGTGAGCACTTCGCCCTTGGAGATCCCGGCGAGCCAGTTGCACTTCCGGGTTGCGTGGTTGGATGGCTTCGCGCCGCTATGGAACTTGCACGGGGCATCAAGAGCTTGCTCGTAGGAGAAAGCCGGCTGCCAAGCCGGCCGGCCGCCCTTGGGCTTCTTGGGAGCGGGCTGCCCTTCAGGCGGCGTGTCTTCGACCGTGGCCACCTGCCGGTTAACGGAAGGCGGTGCAGGGCCTTTACGCTTCGGGTCATTCGGGTGCTGGCGTCGGCCGGAATCTCCTGCCGGCGTCTTGGGCGCTGGGTTAAGAACTCTCCCGGACGCGTCCACCTAGAGCTCGGTCTTCATCGAAGAATCGGCGGTGGCGTATCTGTCGGCGATGTTCAGAAGCTCGTCAAGGGTAGTCGGCTCGTTGCAGAGAAGCTTGTGCTTGAGGAGGGTGCCTTCACGGCACCCGGCAGTGAAGTATTCGATGGCTTGCACCTTGTGCACCCCTTCACAAGAGTTGCGAAGCTCGGCCCAATGCATGAGGTAGTCGCGAGTGGACTCGGCTGGGCCCTGTACGCACAGGGAGAGCTGCCTGGACTTGGGAGCCCGCTTGTAGGTGCTGGTGAAGTTGCGAACGAAGGCTTCGGTAAAATCTACCCAGCTGTTGATGCTGAGAGGCTTGAGGCTGTTAAGCCAAGTCCGCGCCATGCCTTGCAGCATGAGGGGCACGTACTTTACAGCAACCTGCCGGTTGCCATTGGCTATGCTGACTGCCGTGGAGTAGTCGATCAGCCAGTCTTCCGATTTCACGGAGCCGTTGTACTTGGGCGTGTCTCTTGGGAGTGAGAACCCTTTGGGGAAGGGCTCGTCGCGGATGCGGGGGCCGAAGCAGGGCGGGTCGACATCGTCTTCTTCTTCCAGCGCCAGGGATCTGGCCAGACGGTCGATCCGATGGCGGGCGTCGTTCTCGCCGACTCCTTCACGGCGACCTAGTCGGCCGCTGAGAGTCGGGTGCGCCACTGGCAGTGGGGTGGGGTATCTTTCTCCACGAGCCCGAGGCGGAGGCGGGCTGCCCCGCCATTCCCTGGCTCGGGGACGGCCGTCCGCGTCGCGCTCGATGGAGATTCGTGTCCGCCTTCGGCTGGAAGCCGGCTCTTTCTCGCGCGCGCGTGGGTGTTACTCTTAGTCGGCGTCCGGGACGTCGCGCCGTGATCCCGACGCGGGGTGGGCTTCCCGCGCGGGCGTCGGGCTCGTGCCGCCGAGCGGCCGCGTCAATCAGTTGCTATATGCGCCGGGTCATGTGGGGGGGGGGGGTTCGGCCTCCAATCCGTCCAACTCGTCCACGGCCGCCTGGGCGGCACGCAGATTCTCGAGCGGAGTGGGATAGACCGGGCGGTCGACTCCCAGCACGTCGGCGATGACGGGGCCGCGTTGCCTCACAGCACCAGCCCGGCTTGGGCCAGCCGGGGCTGGCGTGCCGAAGGCGGCGTGGTCAGCTTCACGCTGGTAAGCCTCAGTGAGGCGTCTCACGGAAGCCAGCCTCCGGCCCTCCGCGAGGAGGGCGAGGCGGCGTGCCTCCAGTGCTTCGTCATCGGTGTCAGCCGGGAGGGGGACGGACAAGTCGCGGGCCGCTGCGCGCGGGGCGTCGTGGGCGCTCTCGTCGGCCGGATCGCCATGGCCGATAACCATCACCTCAGTGGTGACGGTATCGCGATCGTCGGCCCGAGGGAGCGGGTCATTGTAGATCGTGACGTTGGTGGGGAAGGTGTCGTAGGAGGCCGTGTCGGAGTCGACAGAGTCGACAGGCATCGGGTTGGTTGAGCCAACCAACTCCAAATCCGCAGCAGGCTCGCTGGAGACGTGGAGTTGGCTAAGGAGGTTGGCGAGGTGGTCGGTGCCCGCATCGGAGGCGAGCTCGTCGGAGATGCGGGCCTCGTCAAGGAGATCAGCGAGGCTGCTTGCCGCGCAGATGCTGGCGACGCGTTGCAGCGCGTCGTGGCAAGCACCATCGGGCGTGCCGGGCTGGCTACGCTTTCTAGGGAGGAAGAGGGTTCCCGTCCAGAACAGGTCTCCGGACGACGGTGCACCTGGCCCCACGGTGGGCGCCAAATGTCGGGTGGTAGGTGCGACATATGCCAACGGGTGGCTTATCATTGTGGGAGCCAATAAGACGTCGCCGGTGCCTGGAAACGGGATGAGGCGAAGACAAGCTCGCCGGCGTACTTTACCCAGCTTCAGGGCTCTCCGTGGAGATAACACCCGTACTGCTGCTCTGCGGGGTCTCCGCATGATCACTAGATGAACAAGTAGCTACACGATGCTCCTTGAGCTGTTTTGGTGGAAGGAGGAAGAAGGGCACGGCTAGCCTGCTTCCTCTCCTTGTATGGTGTCTAAGACTAGCTTGAGAGTCCAACCCTTTGCATGGGTGTACCGGGGGGGTTATATAGGCCTACCCCCCAGGGGTACAATGGTAATCCGGCTGGGCGCGGGGCCCAGCCGTCTGTGACTATGCTCGCCGGCTTCTCCGCCGGCTGCTGGGGCCCGCCGACTGGTGGGTCCCGCCGGCTGCCGGCACCCTGGTCGACAGGCAGGCCCCACTGTCCAGGGCCTGGTCGGTGGCTGGTTACTGTTGCTCTGTGCTAATGACGCGGGCTTGGTCGGGGTAAGCGTGGCTACAGTACCGCCGCCCTGGCGGGCAATTACTGTAGCCCCGCCGTATCTTGTCTCCTTAATGGGCATCTCCTTCGAGGAGGATGGCAGGCCGGCTATGGGGGGCCGACTCTCCATCGGGCCGACTTGGGAGGAGGTGCGGCCGCCTTCGATATCTCTCTGCCCGAAGGGGCCCACCGCCTCGGGGGCCACGCTGGTGGCCCGTCCTGGACGGCGTCAAGGCCGCCGTGGCAACAGTGCCGCGCCGGACGGGTCGTGGCCACCCGTACGGCGCACTGTGCTGGGCGTGCTCCGGGTTTTGGGGGTGGCAGGCTTTACTGTAGCCACGCCCTGCTTCATCATTGCTGGGTGGATGGGGACTTCGCGGGTACGATCTTGACTGCTTTATGGGAGCCGGCTTCTTGGAGTTGGCCTACTTGTGGCCCACTTCTCGAAGTCGGCCCTCCCACAGCCTCCTTCATGAGGGCTAAAGGCGGGCCGCCCCCCGAAGCCGGCCTAGAGGATAGCCGGCAGGGGGAAGGCGGCCCCAGGTCTTGAATTCTTTTGAGAGCCGGACGGGCTCATAATTTTTTCAGAAGGGCCAGGGGAAGCCGGCTAGGCTACCCATGGCTATTTACTCCGACACGGATGGAACTCCTCCCCGAAGCTTTGCTGGATCGGAGCCCGGGGATCGTCATCGAGCTGTACGTGTGCTAAGAACTCGGAAGTGCCGGAGTAACGGTGCTTGGATCGGTCGGATCGGGAAGAAGACGTACGACTACTTCCTCTACGTTGTGTCAACGCTTCCGTTGCGATCTACAAGGGTACGTAGATCAGACTCTCCCCTTGTTGCTATGCATCACCATGATCTTGCGTGTGCGTAGGAATTTTTTTGAAATTACTACGTTCCCCAACACATTATGCCCAATCTTATTGTGAAGGAAATTCTGTACACACCGTTGATATGTCGCTTGGGCACTCTTAAGCACAAAAGGCATAGACACATAGCAGAAGGCTCCAAACGGAGTGATGAAAGTTGTTTTCTCCTGGTCCTTAACTGCCATCTTGATCTGATGATAACCTGAGTATGCATCCAAAAAACTCAAACGCTCGCAACCTGCCATAGCATCAATGATCTGATCAATACGAGCAAGAGCAAAAGGGTCAGCCAGACAAGCTTTGTTCAAATCGGTGTAATCCACACACATACGCCAGGTGCCGTTCTTTTTTAGTACAAGCATCGGGTTAGCCAACCACTCTGGGTGAAAAACATCAACAATGAACCCGGCCGCCAAGAGCCGGGCCACCTCTTCTCCAATGTCCTTACGTCTTTCCTTGTTAAACCATCATAGAAACTGCCTGACCGGCTTAAACTTCGGATCGATATTGAGAGTGTGCTCGGCAAGTTCTCTTGGGACACCCGGCATGTCAGAAGGTTTCCATGCAAAGATGTTCCGGTTCTCACGGATGAACTCGATGAGCGTGTTTTCCTATTTTGAATCCAAGTTGGCACTGATAATGAACTATTTGGATGAGTCGCCAGGCACAAAATCAACTATCTTGGTGTCATCAGCTGACTTGAATTTCAACACCGGTTCATGCTCCGTAGTTGGCTTCTTCAAAGACGTTATGTCTGCCGGGTCAACATTATCTTTATAAAACTTCAACTCCTCTGTTGCACAAACAGACTCAGCATAGGCGGCGTCACCTTCTTCACACTCCAGGGTTATTTTCCTGCTTCTATGTACTGTGATGGTACCTTTATAACCCAACATCTTGAGCTGCAGATACACATAACACGGCCGAGCCATGAACTTGGCATAAGCCGGCCATCCAAACAGAGCATGATACGAGCTTTTGATTTTAACCACCTCAAAAGTTAACTTCTCAGCCCTGGAATCACATTCATCCCCAAAGGCCACTTCCAGTTCAATCTTACCAACTGGGTATGCCGACTTACCAGGCACAACACCATGAAAAACAATGTTGGACTATTTAAGACTCTTATCAGTCAACCCCATCTGGCGAAACGTCTCATAATAGAGGATGTTGATGCTACTGCCTCCGTCCATGAGCACATTAGTGAACTTATATCCACCAACCTGAGGTGCCACCACCAAGGCCAGGTGACCCAGATTATCAACCCGGGGAGGATGATCTTCCCTGCTCCACACAATAGGTTGTTCTGACCACCTCAAATAACGTGGAATCACCGGCTCGACGGTATTGACAGCCCTCTTGTGAAGCTTCTGGTCCCTCTTGCATAAACTAGTGGTAAATACATGGTACTGCCCACTATTCAACTATTTTGGGTTGCTCTGATACCCGGATTGTTGCTGCTGTTGCTGTTGACTACCTTGGCCAGGTTGCTGATTATAACCCCCTAGTTACCAGGATGGCCTTGACCGTCGAAAACGCCTCCGCCTGAACCGGCACCCGGGCCATGAAAAACGCCTCCACCTGAACCACCGCCAGGTCCGTGGTTACCATCGAACATGTTGGAATTTTTAAATGACTTCACGATTGTACAATCTTTCCACAGATGGGTAGCTGGCTTCTCCCGGGTGTCGTGTCGCGGACAAGGCTCATTCAGTAGTTGCTCGAGGGTGGGACCTAACCTGCCTGACCAAGGGGGTTGCCTACCCTTGCGCCGTTGATTGTTGCCCTGTGCATTGGTGTTAGCCACAAACTCGTCAGCCTTACATTTATTACCTCCTCGATTCATCGAGTTATGCTGGTGACCCTTGCAGTTGCTGTTCTTCTTTCCCTTCCCCGTCTTTTCTTCATCAGACACGGGATCCTTGGTACTGTCATAAGCAACATATTTAACCAGGGTTGCCATCAACTAGCCCATGTCATTACAGTCACGCTTGAGCCACCCCAGCTTCTGTTTCAGAGGATCAAAACGGTATTTTTCTCCAACATTAAGACCGTAGAGCCGGCATCCATCTTTTCAGATGAATGTATTATCTCCTTGACCCGGCGCACCCAATGGGTCATGGACTCACCTTCCTCTTGCTTACAATTAGTCAGGTCCACGATCGACATAGGTTGTTTACAGGTGTCCTTGAAGTTCTGAATGAACCGGGCCTTTAACTCCGCCAATGAGCTGATGGAATTGGGTGGCAACCCTTTCAACCAAGTGCGAGCCGTTCCATCCAACATCATAGTGAAATATTTAGCCATTGCTGCATCGCTGACCTCCAACAGCCCCATTGCCATCTCATAACTTTCAATCTATGCCCCAGGCTGCAAGTTGGCCGTGTAATTAGGCACCTTACGAGGCCCCTTGAAGTCTTTTGGCAAGCGCTCGTTACGTATAGCCGGCACCAGGCAAGGGACACCTCCTGTTCTTGTGGCTAATCCTACCTCAGCAAAGGTTGCCGGAAAAGCTAGAAAAGCCTGATGAGCCGCCTGCTCAGCTGCTAGTTGAACCGCCCGTTCAGCCTCTTGTCGGATTCTCTCTTGACCCGCCAAGTTAAGGGCTCCACCCTGTGCCGACTCATGCATGTGCGGCTGGTTACAGTGCTGAGCATTGCTCGACATTTCAGCTAAGTCCATATGCCTGCTATAGATCGGGCTCCGGCTTGGGCGAGGGGTTGACTGGATTCTGTCTCGACTGTAAGAGTACGCATCTTGCTGCGCCAGAGCCGTTTGTAGAAGTTCTCTCACCCTTCATGTTTCGATTGCCGTCGGAGAGTCGCCTTCCATCGGGAGAGCCGCCAAACGAGCCGACGCAGCAATGAGATTCTCCAAAGGATTGGAAAAGTGACCCGGTGGTATTGGTGTATAATGAGGCAGAGCGGTATTCATATGAGTCGGCTCCATGGCCCGTGGCTGAACCGGTGCTCCGGGTGTCGTGATCCGATTTGCCTTCGGCGGGTTACTTGGACCGGCCCCGGGTATGTGGAAAAGGTTCCTAGGTTCGAACGTTAGAGGTAGACGTGACTGAATTTTCTGGTGCCTTCTCCTCATGACCTCGTTTGACGCGTTTAGATCCATCGAGAGCCAGAAAGTTTCCGCTTGAAGCTGCTGAGCACGAGCGTCCAAAGCCGCCCGCTCCGCGGCCATCCTGACCTCTTCAGCTGCTAAATTTTCCTTGGCCTGTGCCATCTATTCTCGTACCCGTGCCACCTCCGCGTCATGCTGGGCCTTATCTGCCGGCTCCACCACAACAGTCAATAGAGCCGTCAACTTATCCATGAGGTCCATTAGTATCTGAGCCGGGGGGCGCGTGGGGTCTCCTGACCCGGCCGCTGCCGACCAGGTGGTTGTTGTTGCTGCAGCCGTGGAGTTCTGCCCAGGTTGAGTGCCAGCCATGAAGACGCCGGCTCGATTCGGCGGCTCAAAGGGGTCCGGAATACTACTGCTATCGGAACAGCCCCCGAGGATGCCATCTTGCAGTTGGTACAAAGAATCTGTCTCGCCTATTGATGACGTAGCGTCAGAACAGATGGCTATCTCACCGCCATCCACTGATCCTTCAGAGTATTCACCTCCATGGACGCAACCCACGCAGGCATGCCTCACGGCAGGTTAAACCCGGGCCGATCTCACGCGCTGAGCCGTCTCGACGAGGTTCGTGTGGACGTCCGGCCCAGGGCCGGATTCGCCGATCCGGCCGATGAAAACATGAATTCCGCCGAAGGGGACCCAATACCCGTACTCAATTGAGCCGGCCTCGGGGCCCCAACCTTCATCGTCGATGTAGAGCTTACCGCGACGACTCTTGGTCATCCGGCCCACATCGTATCCCTTGAGCCCTTCGAAGTTGCCCTTCAAGAACTCAAATCCACTGTACGCTGGCCCCATGGTGGGCGCCAACTGTCGTGGAATAGTCACGGCAGATGTCCTAGCGAAAGGACTTAGTCGTAGGGCCATCGCAACGAGGAAGCTTAAAGGGGTTAATCGGGACAAAGGACATGAGAGGATTTATACTAGTTCGGCCCCTTATGATGAAGGTAAAAGCCTACGTCTAGTTGTGTTGGAATTGTTGGGGTTTCGAAGACCAGGGAGCAAATAAGCTTCTCCTGGCTTTGAGTTGTTGTTTCTTGCCCTAAGCCGCTGTCGGCGTTCTGGGAACAGGGGTCCCCAGACTTGCCTGCCTGCGGCCCACAGCGTGGCTGAGCCAGCAGGCCGTACGACCCATCTTCACCAACAAAGCACTCAAGACCCTCGCGAGGGGCCAAGCCTCGCAAGGGGGACGACGCAAGACCTCCTCCGGAGTGGCCTAGCTGGGCAGGCTCACGAGGAGCGGAGATATCAAGGCGGGGCAAACCTCATGAGGCTTTCGTGACGTGAGACGTGATGATCGGCACCAGGCGGGCGCCAGCGCGCACAACGTCCTTGTTTCCTCTTTGGTGCAAAGGGGGAAAGCGCAACCGCGGAGTACCGAGGCATCAGGCAAAGGTTGCCATTTCAGTGCAACAAGACCAAGACCAAGGACTGCAAGACGGAGGTCATCGTGGAGCCTGGAGCAGCGTCACCACCAGAACTTTGTGCAGGCAAAGACTACTTTTGTCAGGATAGCTTGTACTAGTTGTCCCCCTTCAAATTAGCCCGCCATTGTTGGCTTCCTTCCCGCTCGATATTTGGGAAGAGGACCAGGGCCTCTATAAATAGGACTAGCCACCACATTGGAGAGAAAAGAAGAGGACACCCAAGCTCATCGAGCCCAAGAACGCCTCAACCTCAGGAGGCCGTTCTTCCCTTGTATTAATTAGCCCAAGAGGCAATCCACCACCACTACACTGGAGTAGGGTGTTACACCGCAACGGTGGCCCGAACCAGTATAAACCCTGTGTCCATCTATGTTGTGAGTTCGTCAAGTTCGTCCGCGAGATCCTAGCAAGCTAGAGCACAGATCGGTTGGAGGGATAGACTTCACGCGCACCCTAGTGTTCGAACCTTAAGGGTTTGCTGGGACCCCAACCCCGACATTTGGCGCGCTAGGTAGGGGTGCGCCATAGCTTCCTCTCCATCGCTCATCGCTCCGTCGTCTCCATGGCGAACGCTCGCCGTGCTCGAGCTGAGTGTCGGGCCGCCCTCGCCGCCCGCGTTGCTCAGACGGCACCCGTCGGTGGGCCGCCTCGTCAATCTCCGTCCCCCACCGCCAATGCAACCATCGGCCCGGTGGGAAACGAGCAGCAGGCGTCCTCGCAACATCCTTTGGTGCGGAAGGACGGCCGCACTACTACTCCATCACTCGCTCCTACTGGCTCTTCGTCTCACACGCACCGCGCTCCCCTGGAGGCGCAGGTCGCGCTCATCGTGGAAAACGAGCTCCTGCGTTACCCCCCTGTCGAGGACGTCTATGAAGAGTGGCTCGACAGCGTCGGCGAGATCGTCCGTGCCGTGAGGGGCTCTCTGGCGCCGTCTCACTCTCTGCCTCCCCCTTAGTAGGCTGCGTGCAACGGGACCCGTGGCGCGCCTCCGCCACCTCGACCCCAAGACGGTGCCTTGGCGCCAAGGCACGCGCCTCCGCGATGCGATCCGCCGCGCCCAGCACCCGCGCGTGAAGGAAGGACCTGCCAAGAAGTCCCGCGACCGCGAGACGCCGCACCAGTGCTCCCTGCGCCACCTCGTCAAGACCGCGCGCCGCCTGCAGTGGCGCAGCGCGGACCTCGCCAAGACCAAGCTCCGCCCCCGAGACGGGCCCCGACAACCACGGTGGGCTGTCGCGCCTTCACCCCTGAGCTGCGTAGCGTTGCCTGGCCAGGCAAGTTCAAGCCAGATCTGCCTCCACGATACGACGGCACCTCCGACCCCGCAGAGTTCCTGCAGCTCTATGAGTTGAGCATCAAAGCGACCAACGGCGACAAGAAGGTCATGGCGAACTGGTTTCCCATGGTTCTCAAGGATGGGGCCCGCTCCTGGCTCCTGAACCTGCAACACGGCTCGATCTTCTCCTGGGACGATATGCGCGACCGCTTCGTCGCCAACTTCCAGGGCACTCGTGACCGCCCACCGGTTGCGGGCGACCTACGCTGCATCAAGCAACAGCCACGAGAGACCCTCCAGAAGTACATCCAGCGCTTCAACAGCACCTGCCTCAAGATTCCCAAGGTCTCGGACGAGGCCATCATCTCTGAATTTTCTGACGGCGTCCGTGACGTCAAGATGAAGGAAGAGCTGGCCATCCATGAGGAGCTCTGCACATCTCAGGGGCTGTTCAACCTAGCGACCAGGTGCGCAAGAGCTGAGGAGCAGCGCCTCTCTCTCTCTTGGAGCTGCCAACTGCAGGAGTGGAGGAAAAGAAGGCGAAGGCCAAGGACGTGAAGCGCAAAGAGGCAGTCGTGCTCGCAGCGGAGCCCGACACCAAGCGAGGTAGAGATCAGCCTGAGTCATCCAAGAATGGCCAGCCCTTCTGCGCCTTCCACAACCTGAACACCCACAAAACCAGCGACTGTCAAGAGCTCAGAGCTATTCGAGAAGGACGGTTCGGCTGACGCCCCGAGCACAGTGACCGGGGCTACGGCCGCGGAGGCGGACGCTGGGACGACCGTGGACCGTGCCAGGAGTGGCGTGACCGGCCTCGCAAGGACCGCTGGCAGGATCAACCTCGCGAGGGCGCCTGGAAGGACCCGCCTGGCGAGGATCGTCCCCAGGGCAACGCCGGTCTTACCCCATTGCCGCCGCCAAGGAGGAACGACGACCATCACCAGGACAAGGGGGCTGGGGGCTTCCAGGAGCCATGCGCAGTCGCTTGCATCTTGGGCGGCGCTCAGGCCCTAGCCTCTCAGCGCATCTTCAAACAGTTCGCTCGCGAAGTAAACGCGGCGCTCCCCAAGCTCGAGGCCACGCACCCACTCCGGTGGCCCTAATGCGCCATCACCTTCAGCTCGGCCGGCCATCTCAAGTGTGCAGCCGCCGCTGGCACACTCCCTATGCTGTGCTCCCCAGTCATCAGCAATGTGCAAGTCACCAAGACTCTCATCGACGGTGCCGCAGGGCTCAACATCATCTCCGCCGACACATTCGACAGCCTCCAAGTGCCCTATGAGCAGCTCCAGCCAACCAAGCCTTTCTCAGGAGTGACTGATGGTTCCACCACACCAATAGGGCAGGTCCGCCTACCTGTCAAGTTCGGGGAGCGCAAGAATTACCGCACCGAGCTCATCGACTTCGACGTCGCACACATCCGTCTGCCGTACAACGCCATCCTCAGGTACCTAGCCCTAGCCAAGTTCTTAGCAGTCACTCACCACGGCTACAATGTCCTTAAGATGCCAAGAAGCGGGGGGATCATCATGGTCCCATGTGAAGAAAGGGATGCGGTGTGCTCCCTTGAGTGCGCCTTCCAAGCCGCGGCAATCGACAACCCTGACTGCAGAAGTGAGGGCCCTTCGGAGACCATCCCCAAGAAGAAGCTACCGCGTCGTGCAGGACCCCAAGAAGATGGCGTCGCATCAGGAGCCTCGTCAGGATCGGCGCCCGCTCTAGGGGTGCCTCCCACCACCGCATAGGAAAGCGCGCCTGGCGCCCTCCTCGGGCAAGGCTCGGGGGCTCTCTTCTGGAGGGCCTTAGACCTTGCCACTCTCACGAGGGAGGCGCTTGGGCACCACTTGGAAGTGTGCTTCGCGGCACGTGTTCCGCAGGAGAGCATGAGGCGAGGAATGCCCACCACCCAGGAGTTCATCACCAAGACCACCCAAGAGCTACAAGACGCAAGAGCCATGCGCAGCGACAGCGGCTCACAGATTGTGGCTCACCACCCAGGCGAGGGTGCTGAGCTGCACGCCTGCATCGACATCCCAGGGCTCAACAAGGCAGCATCTCAAGAACGCTTCTGGCCATCACGCGCGGGCCGCTGTGAGGGTCACCGCACAGCTATGATCGCATGCCCTTCGGCTTGCCGAGCGCGGCGTCAGCCTATCAGCGCAACCTGCGGCAAGTCTAGGCGACTCAGGAGGCCAGGTCCCACGCCGTTTAGGAGGAGATGGCGACGGCCTTCAAGGAACCTCCTGAGCTCCCAGAGCCTCCTGAGGCTCAGGGTCCCGGTGGCTCATGAGGAGTCATTCCTTCGACACGTGGCTTCAGTTGCACCAGCTCTACTTCGTCTACAGACCCAGGTGACATCTTCCAAGTTCGTCTAAGCTGGGAGCGCCCCTCGGGCTGCACTATTCCTAGGCCACGTGGGTCCATCCCTGCGGCATGTACCCCTTTTAATTATGTCTTTAGCTTACCTTGCTGGGGGCACCCCTCGGCTGCATCATCCCCATGCTTCTTGGGCCAAACCTAGTGGCATGTATCTTCCTGCATTTATCTTAGTTGATCAGCTCTTCATGCTTAACCTGCCAACTGCTATCTCCTGTTTGATTACCACCCACCTCGGGCCCGTTCGTCCCATGCAATTTGCTTGCACGTTAAAAGGGGGGCTCCTGAGCATCGCGACTCAGGAGCTCTTACTAGCTCTCCAGCCCTCACCCCCTAGCCTTGACCATGGCATTGCGACCTGGCATACTATCGGTGGCTGAGCTCGCTCGAGGGCCGGGACCTGAGGACGTAGAGTACTTGCATCTAACCACCTTGCAAGGACATACAGCCACCAAGACTCAAGACCAGGCGCAACCCGCCTAGAGGTAGGGCCTCGTGAGTCCCGCGCTGGCTCACGAGTGCCCAAATACACCTCCCAGCCATGTCGTGCAAGCCACGTGTCAGGGCAGGGCTGTACACGCCCCAGGGGCTCCTCCTAGAGGGGGCCCCCATCCCATGCCCAAGTGGAAACTCCATGCTCCGCGCTGGCTGTCGACACTGCCGAGGAGCTGCTATGCCCGTGCACAAGCGGAAGCACTATGCTCCGCGCTGGTGATAAACAACTGAGGGCGACCCCACGGCCGTACCAACCTTAGGGAGCCCAGAGCTCAATGCCCAGTCCCACCACGACACCTCCCCCCGGGAGAGTCGCGCGAGGGGGCTGGGAATGGGGGCTGCGCTCGGGTCACGCCCAAGCACACGCCACCCAACCAGGTCCCCCAGACTTGGGCGTCGCGCGCCCCTCCCGAGGCCTCGGCGAGGACAGGTATGGAGATTGTTTGAACGTCAAGGGGGACTCCTGAGCATCGTGACCCAGGAGCCTAACTAGTCATGTAGCCCCTCACTCCTTGGTCCATCCTGGTCTCTGGTCGGCCCAACGGCGGTTGAGGTATGCGCGGGGCCGGACTCTGCTGTAACACCCCGGATGTAACTTACCTATATGTACTCCAACTCTTGCCGTTTCCGGCACTAAATTATTTTATTTTCTTGGGTTCGTGTTTTTGTCTCCATGTATTGTTGTCATTGTCATGCATCTCATATCATGTCATCATGTGCATTGCATTTGCATACGTGTTCGTCTCATGCATCCGAGCATTTTTCCCCGTTGTCCGTTTTGCATTCCGACGCTCCTATCTCCTCCGGTGGTCCTTTCTACCTTCTTTTCGTGTGTGGGGGTTAAACATTTCCAGATTGGACCGAGACTTGCCAAGCGGCCTTGGTTTACTACCGGTAGACCGCCTGTCAAGTTTCGTACCATTTGGACTTCGTTTGATACTCCAACGGTTAACCGAGGGATCGAGAAGGCCTCGTGTGTGTTGCAGCCCAACATCCCTCCATTTTGACCCTAAACCCACCAAAACCCTCTCCATCATCTAGAGCGTTCGATCACGATCGCGTGGCCGAAAACCGCACCTCATTTGGACTCTCCTAGCTCCTCCTATATCTATAAATAGCACCCCCTCCGAAATTCACGGTTCTTCTCCCCCCTAAACCCTAGATCCATCTTCCCCGCGCCGTCGGACGCGTCCGAACCAGGCCGGACATGTCCAACATCCCTGCGCTGCCGCCACGCGTCGTCCTGTGAGTCGCTAGCGCCCCGCGCCCACTTCGCCGGCCCGCCGGGCCCAAGGCCGGCCACCGCGGCCCGAACCGCCCCGCGCCCGCGCCTGAGCGCCCCGCCGCCTTCTTCCTCGGAGCCGGCCACCGTCGCCCGCGCGCCGCCTCTCTGCCGGCGAAGCTCCGCCACGCCGGACCCCACGACGAACCTCGCCGCCCGCCGCCATGTTCCTCGCCGCCCTGCCGCGCCGCGGCCGGATCCGACTCCGGCGACCACGCCCCGCCGGCCCCTTCCATCTCCGGCCGCCGTCCGCGCGAACTCCGGCAAGTCTCCCGGCGAGCTCGGATCCGACCTCGGGAAGTGTGCCGATCTAGATCTGAGTTTATCTCCTCGGTTGACTTTCTCCCGAAACCCTAGATAAATTGCATTTTTCATCATGCTATATCTCCACATCCGTAGATCCGTTTTGGGCATGTAGCATATCGAAATGTTGGCCCCAGAGAGTAAATCATTTCATCTAATTGCATCATTTTCATTTGAGCTCATCTTGAGGTCCAAAATGCTGTTGGAAGAGAGCTATTTGAGTTAATTGTCAGATCTGCTGCACCAAATAGCTATTTGTCATTTTTGCCATGATTATTGTGTGCGTGATATGCTCCTGAGGTCTACATGAGTTTTGTTATATGCCATGCCATCTTTCCAGAGGTGCTATCCATGTATTTATGTGATATGTGTGGTGACTAGCACAAGCTTGCAAAGTAGTGCATTCGTTAATGCTGATTTCAGGGACTTAAATTTCTCCAAGTCCTTGATCTGTTTTTATCAATATGCCATATGTTCATGTTGTTTCCTAGTGATCCGTGCCTATTTTGAGGATGATCAGTAAGGTTGTTTTGTTAATATTGTGGAGCTCTATCCATCCATGTCCTTGTTTGCATTTATGGAGCACCCTAGCTTGAGTCAATCGAGCTCTACTTTTGCTATTTCGTGATTCCTGGCAGATTGTCTACTTGTTAGCGATTTTGCCGAGGATGTTGTTGTTGATCCGTGCATGCTATGTTGTTGTTCTTGCCATGTCTAGCTTATATAATATGTATTATTGATGGGTGCATGCTTAGATTGTCATGCCTTGCTCTGTAGCGAGTGCATCGAGCTCGTAAACATGCCTACTCGTTAACAGATTTGCATGCTCCAGTTTTTCACTAAGTCTGTAATCTGATTATGTTTTTGCCATGTTCACATGCTTGCAATTGTATTTTCTGATCCCTTTTGGCTCAATGTCACTAAGGGACTTTTGTTAAGCTCTTTGAGTAGCTCAATTCCATGCCTTGCCTTGCCATGTTAAGTTCTTGTAGCATATAGTTTTCATGATCCAAAGTGTGCTACCTGATCTGAAATTCCATACTAGTGTTAATTTCACAAAGTCTCAAACCTGTTTATCAATTGCACTTTTGCCATGCTTGTTTGAACCTGTTAATGGATGAATTGGCCGTAGCTCAGTGTTAATCTTTTGTCAAGCATCATGGGTGGATCCCTGCCATGTATTCTGTTGTCATGTTTGGGTGCTGTAGCATAATTATCTTGATGCATTTGGATGCCTACTTGTTGTTTATCGCAGACCGGTGCCATAGTTGTTTTGCTTGCCATTTCCAAACCGTGCATCCGAGTCCGGTGTTCTTTATATCGATTTCAACCGAAATCACCTCACCTTTCCAGTGGCACACTTGTATTTCCAAGTCGAGGCCAGGTTCAATCATTCCTTGTCAAATATTGCATATGCATCACATATCGCATCCCGCATAGCATACCATGTTTGCATCATGTTGTTTGAGCTTTGCACGTGGTTGATTATGTTCCTTTTGCTTGTTTGTCTTGTTTGGGTAGAGCTGGGAGACGAGTTTGATAACAAGGATCTCGTTGAGTTTGCTTTCGAGGATCCAGTCAACTTTGACAACTTTGCAGGCAAGATGATCGTACCCTCGAAATCACTTCTATCTTTGCTTGCTAGATGCTCGCTCTTTTGCTATGCCTATGCTACGATGCCTACCACTTGCTTATCATGCCTCCCAAATTGCCATGTCAAACCTCTAACCCACCATGTCCTAGCAAACCGTTGATTAGCTATGTTACCGCTTTGTTCAGCCCCTCTTATTGCGTTGCTAGTTGCAGGTGAAGATTGGAGATCGTTCCTTGTTGGACATTGTTTATTGTTGGGATATCATTATATTATCTTGTTATGTTAATGCATCTATACACTTGGTAAAGGGTGGAAGGCTCGGCCTTTTGCCTAGTGTTTTGTTCCACTCTTGCCACCCTAGTTTCCGTCATATCGGTGTTATGTTCCCGGATTTTGCGTTCCTTACGCGGTTGGGTAATAATGGGAACCCCTTGACATTTTGCCTTGAATAAAACTCCTCCAGCAATGCCCAACCTTGTTTTTACCATTTGCCACCTAGCCTCTTTTTCCCTTGGGTTTCTGGAGCCCAAGGGTCATCTCATTTAAACCCCCCGGGCCAGTGCTCCTCTGAGTGTTGGTCCAACCTATTAGCTGCCGGTGGCCACCAGGGGCAACTCTGGGCTGGCCTACCCATACCTTGGACAATCTGAGTGTGCCCTGAGAAAGAGATATGTGCAACTCCTATCGGGATTTGTCGGCACATTCGGGCGGTGTTGCTGGTTTAGTTTTACCTTGTCGAAATGTCTTGTAACCGGGATTCCGAGTCTGATCAGGTCTTCCCGCTCGAAGGAATATCCTTCGTTGACCGTGATAGCTTGTCATGGGCTAAGTTGGGACTCCCTTGTAGGGATTTGAACTTTCGAAAGCCGTGCCCGCGGTTATGGGCAGATGGGAATTTGTTAATGTCCGGTTGTAGATAACTTGAACCTTAACTTAATTAAAATGAATCAATTGCGTGTGTAACCGTGATGGTCTCTTCTTAGCGGAGTCCGGGAAGTGAACACGGTGTTGGAGTAATGTTTGCCGTAGGTTGTCCTCTAGTTCTTCGTTCGTGCTTTGCCTTCTCTTCTCGCTCTCTTTTGCGAACAGGTTAGCCACCATATATGCTAGTCGATTGCTGCAGCTCCACATATTACCTTACCTTACCTATAAGCTTAAATAGTCTTGATCGCGAGGGTGCGAGATTGCTGAGTCCCTGTGGCTCACAGATTACTTCCAAACCAGATGCAGGGCCCGATGACTCCGTTCCAGATGATGCGCCTGAGCTCAAGTGGGAGTTCGACAAAGACTCACGCCGTTACTATGTGTCTTTTCCTAATGATCAGTAGTGGTGCCCAGTTGGGGCGATCGGGACCATGTCGCTTGTTGGGGTTAATCTTTTATTATTTTGGTACCGTAGTCGGACCATGAGTGTATTGGATGATGTAATGTTATTTATGTATTTGTGTGACGTGGCGAGTGTAAGACAACTATGTACCTGTCCCCTTACTATGTATTTACATGGGTTGTTGTGAAGATTACCTTACTTGCGACATTGCTTTCAATGCGGTTATGCCTCTAAATCGTGCTTTGACACGTAGTAGATATAGCCGCATCGAGGGCGTTACAAGTTGCTAATCAGAGCCTTCCCCGACCTTAGGAGCCCCTTTGCTTGATCGAATTAGCGGACGAGTTGAGTCTAGAAAAATGTTTTGAGTCATTTAGGAATTATATATCGGAGAGTTTAGAAATTCTTTTTTACTCCCTAGCCCCTTCATCGCTCTGGTGAGGCATCCTGGCGTAGAGTTTTGACTCTTCTCTTCTCAAATTTCTCTAAAAAAATTTTAGGATCACGCGGGTATGTTGGAATCGTTCCGATGGTTTTGTAAGGAGAACATTGTTCTTGGTGCCTCCTGTCATTTAGGGGTTGTGGCAGTGTCCCGGGGAGTTGAGCTCCGAGGTGTTGTCATCACAATTTTATTGTTGCAGTTCTGGAATACCTGACTTTAGTTCGCCAACATCGAAAATCTCTTTTATGCAGTTGTTGGTGAGATAACCTCGACGCCACCCAGTACTGAGGCGGGAGTTCGGGAGTATTGCCATAACTTGTATAACGGATGCTTTTCGAAGGTTGAGGTAGAGATTTCCGACGTTTTTCTCGGTTATGTGTTGAAGGATGGATACAGCTGGATGTAGGATTTGCTAGATTTGGGTGAGATATTATGCTTCCCCTGTATCCCCAACACCTGATTGCCTAACCGGAAAGGTTCGGGAGTTTCATAGGTGGGAATTATTGTAGCTCTAGTTCTTCTTCCACGGATATTTGGTTTGAGATTGGGTGATCCTTACTGAGTATTCGTTCTTGCTCCATACCTTGTTGATTTTATTCGTCTACCTAAATTCTAAGTGGCTTCTCAATTTATGGATATGTGACCTTTTCAAGTGGAATGCATTCATTCATTTTGTTTGGATGTGAAGACCAAATGTTGCAAATTTCAACCCGCTTGATTCAGCTTCAATTTTATCTGTCAATGTGCTAATGGATGCCAACCTCTTCAGGATGGCTCCTCCAACGCGCACGACTCTGAATCCTGATCCGCCACCACCACCCCCTCCTCCGGAGGCATGGCAAGCTGTGATGGCCGCTACCAATGCAAACACACAGCTGATCATGCAACTTCTTCAAGAGCGCAACCAAGCGAACCAAGACAACCAAGGCAATAAGCAGAATCACTTTGCTACACTCAACCAGTTCCTTGCTATCCAGCCAAAGACTTTCAGCAATTGTCTTGAGGCAACTGACGCTGATGATTGGCTCATGGACTTGTGCGAGCATTTCGAGTGCAGTAACGTCAGGCCTGAGGACTTTGTCAAGTTCGCTTCCTTCCAACTCAAAGACCAAGCTGCAGAATGGTTTCAGCAGTACAAAGATTCTAGAGGAGGCCGTGAGGTTACCTGGGATGAATTCCGTCAAGACTTCAAAGCTCATCATATTCCTTAGAGCGTGGTTGAAAGCAAGCATGAGGAATTCCGCAACCTGAAGCAAGGCTCTATGTCTGTCTATGACTACAACAAGTTGTTTCAGAAGCTCGCCCGCTTTGCTAAGCAGGACGTCCCTGACGAGAAGAGCATGATATACCAGTTCAGGGGTGGTCTCAGAGAAGAAATCCAGCTAGCTCTTGTCCTCTTTGAGCCCAGGAGGTACGATGAGTTTTACAACATGGCATTGAAGCAAGAGGCTGCTCAACTGAAGTGTGATGCTTCCAAGAAGCGAGTCAGAGATGCTACTCCTTCTTCCTCAACTCAAGTGGCTAAGCAGCAGAAGTATTGGCTTCCTCCTCCTCCGTTCCGCCAGCCTTTTCAACAGAAGAGCAAAGGTGGCAGTGGATCTTCCCACCCACCCAACCCTGGCTTTCAGAACAAGACTTCGTCTCAAGCTCCAAGATCGAGTGCTCCGTATCACCGTATGCTTTCAGAGGTCACGTGCAACAAGTGCCAACAGAAGGGTCACTACGCCAACAAATGCTTCAATCAGAGGCGTCTCCCTCCTCCTCCTCCTATGAGATCGGCAAGTACAGCTGTGGTCAAGCATAACCCCATGCACGCCAAGGTCAATTTGATGAATGCAGCTCAGGCAGAGGACTCGTCAGATGTCATCATGGGTAACCTTCCTGCTAATGATATTCCAGCTAAAGTTCTTTTTGACACTGGTGCATCGCATTGTTTCATCTCGAGACCTTTTGCATCTAAGCATGAGTTGGCCCTGCAAGTTTTGCCTAGACCGTTAGCAGTTGTCTCTCCCGGTAGGCGCATGCATGCCAACTCCATTGTTCCGGATGTTGCTGTCAGGACCCCGATTCCAAGCCACACCGATCTAGCCGGTAACACCTCATATCACTTTGTGGCCTCACGCACGGTATCCCACGGGTGTCGCCTTACCATGGCCCGGGACTGTTTGCGCCTTTTGGCTCACGTATATGATAGTGTCGCTTGAAGGAAATATGCCCTAGAGGCAATAATAAAGTTATTATTTATTTCCTTATATCATGATAAATGTTTATTATTCATGCTAGAATTGTATTAACAGGAAACATAATAGATGTGTGAATACATAGACAAACAGAGTGTCACTAGTATGCCTCTACTAGACTAGCTCGTTAATCAAAGATGGTTATGTTTCCTAACCATGAACAAAGAGTTGTTATTTGATTAACGAGGTCACATCATTAGTTGAATGATCTGATTGACATGACCCATTCCATTAGCTTAGCACCCGATCGTTTAGTATGTTGCTATTGCTTTCTTCATGACTTATACATGTTCCTATGACTATGAGATTATGCAACTCCCGTTTGCCGGAGGAACACTTTGGGTGCTACCAAACGTCACAACGTAACTGGGTGATTATAAAGGAGCATTACAAGTGTCTCCAAAGGTAGATGTTGGGTTGGCGTATTTCGAGATTAGGATTTGTCACTCCGATTGTCGGAGAGGTATCTCTGGGCCCTCTCGGTAATGCACATCACTTAAGCCTTCCAAGCATTGCAACTAATGAGTTAGTTGTGGGATGATGTATTACAGAACGAGTAAAGAGACTTGCCGGTAACGAGTTTGAACTAGGTATTGGATACCGACGATCGAATCTCGGGAAAGTAACATACTGATGACAAAGGGAACAACGTATGTTGTTATGCGGTCTGACCGATAAAGATCTTCGTATAATATGTAGGAGCCAATATGGGCATCCAGGTCCCGCTATTGGTTATTGACCGGAGACGTGTCTCGGTCATGTCTACATTGTTCTCGAACCGTAGGGTCCGCACGCTTAAGGTTTCGATGACAGTTGAATTATGAGTTTATGAGTTTTGATGTACCCAAGGAGTTCGGAGTCCCAGATGTGATCGGGGACATAACGAGGAGTCTCGAAATGGTCGAGACATAAAGATCGATATATTGGACGACTATATTCAGACATCAGAAAGGTTCCGAGTGATTCGGGTATTTTTCGGAGTACCGGGTAGTTACGGGAGAGGTAATGGGCCTTGATGGGCTTTAGTGGGAAGAGGAAAAGGCTGCTGCGCCCCCCTCCCCTTTGGTCCGAATTGGACTAGGGAAAAGGGGGCCGGCCACCTCTCCTTCTCCTCCTATTCCTTCTCCCTTCCTCCCCTTTTGGTGGACTCCTACTAGGACTTGGAGTCCTAGTAGGACTCCCATCTTGGCCGCACCCTATGCCTTGGCCGGCCTCCTCCTCCTCCATCCTTTATATACAGGGGCAGGGGGCACCCCATAGACACACAAGTTGATCCTTGAGATCGTTCCTTAGCCATGTGCGGTGCCCCCTGCCACCAAATTCCACCTCGATCATACCGTTGCAGTGCTTAGGCGAAGCCCTGCGTCGGTAGTACATCAAGATCGTCACCACGCCGTCGTGCTGACGGAACTCTTCCTCGATGCTTTGCTGGATCGGAGCCCGAGGATCGTCATCGAGCTGAACGTGTGCTAAGAACTCGGAGGTGCCGGAGTAACGGTGCTTGGATCGGTCGGATCGGAAAGAAGACGTACGACTACTTCCTCTACGTTGTGTGATCGCTTCCGCAGTCGGTCTGCGTTGGTACGTAGACAACACTCTCCCCCTCGTTGCTATGCATCACCATGATCTTGCGTGTGCGTAGGAAAATTTTCGAAATTACTACGTTCCCCAACAGTGGCATCCGAGCCTAGGTTTTATGGTTTGATGTTATATGCACGAGTAGAACACAAGTGAGTTGTGGGCGATACAAGTCATACTGCCTACCAGCATGTCATACTTTGGTTCAGCGGTATTGTTGGACGAGACGACCCGGACCAACCTTACGCGTACGCTTACGCGAGACCGGTTCCCTCGACGTGCTTTGCACATAGATGGCTTGCGGGCGACTGTCTCTCCAACTTTAGTTGAACCGAGTATGGCTAGGCCCGGTCCTTGAGAAGGTTAAAACGGAGTCTATTTGACAAACTATCGTTGTGGTTTTGATGCGTAGGTAAGATGAGTTCTTACTTAAGCCCGTAGCAGCCACGTAAAACTTGCAACAACAAAGTAGAGGACGTCTAACTTGTTTTTGCAGGGCATGTTGTGATGTGATATGGTCAAGGCATGATGCTAAATTTTATTGTATGAGATGATCATGTTTTGTAACCGAGTTATCGGCAACTGGCAAGAGCCATATGGTTGTCGCTTTATTGTATGCAATGCAATCGCGATGTAATGCTTTACTTTATTACTAAGCGGTAGTGATAGTCGTGGAAGCATAAGATTGGCGAGACGACAACGATGCTACGATGGAGATCAAGGTGTCGCGTCGGTGACGATGGTGATCATGACGGTGCTTCGGAGATGGAGATCACAAGCACAAGATGATGATGGCCATATCATATCACTTATATTGATTGCATGTGATGTTTATCCTTTTATGCATCTTATCTTGCTTTGACTGACGATAGCATTATAAGATGATCTCTCACTAAATTATCAAGAAGTGTTCTACCTGAGTATGCACCGTTGCGAAAGTTCTTCGTGCTGAGACACCACGTGATGATCGGGTGTGATAGGCTCTACGTTCAAATACAACGGGTGCAAATCAGTTGCACACGCGGAATACTCAGGTTATACTTGACGAGCCAAGCATATACAGATATGGCCTCGGAACACGGAGACCGAAAGGTCGAGCGTGAATCATATAGTAGATATGATCAACATAGTGATGTTCACCAATGAAACTACTCCATCTCACGTGATGATCGGACATGGTTTAGTTGATTTGGATCAAGTGATCACTTAGAGGATTAGTGGGATGCCCATCTAAGTGGGAGTTCTTAAGTAATATGATTAAATTGAACTTAAATTTATCATGAACTTAGTCCTGGTAGTATTTTGCAAATTATGTTGTAGATCAATAGCTCGCGTTGTTGCTTCCCTGTGTTTATTTTTGATATGTTCCTAGAGAAAATTGTGTTGAAAGATGTTAGTAGCAATGATGCGGATTGGATCCGTGATCTGAGGTTTACCCTCATTGTTGCACAGAAGAATTATGTCCTTGATGCACCGCTAGGTGACAGACCTATTGCAGGAGAAGATGCAGACGTTATGAACGTTTGGCTAGCTCAATATGATGACTACTTGATAGTTTAGTGCACCATGCTTAATGGCTTAGAATCGGGACTTCAAAGATGTTTTGAACGTCATGGACCATATGAGATGTTCCAGGAGTTGAAGTTAATATTTCAAGCAAATACCCGAGTTGAGAGATATGAAGTCTCCAACAAGTTCTATAGCTAAAAGATGGAGGAGAATCGCTCAACTAGTGAGCATGTGCTCAGATTGTCTGGGTACTACAATCGCTTGAATCAAGTGGGAGTTAATCTTCCAGATAAGATAGTGATTGACAGAATTCTCTAGTCACCATCACCAAGTTAGCAGAACTTCGTGATGAACTATAATATGCAAGGGATAACGGAAACAACTCCCAAGCTCTTCGTGATGCTGAAATCAACGAAGGTAGAAATCAAGAAAAACATCAAGTGTTGATGGTTGACAAGATCACTAGTTTCAAGAAAAGGGCAAAGGGAAGAAGGGGAACTTCAAGAAGAACGGCAAGCAAGTTGCTGCTCAAGTGAAGAAGTCCAAGTCTGATTCTAAGCCTGAGACTAAAGTGCTTCTACTGCAAAGGGACTGGTCACTGGAAGCGGAACTGCCCCAAGTGATTGGCGGATAAGAAGGATGGCAAAGTGAACATAAGTATATTTGATATACATGTTATTGATGTGTACTTTACTAGTGTTTATAGCAAACCCTTAGTATTTGATACTAGTTCAGTTGCTAAGTTTAGTAACTCGAAACGGGAGTTGCAGAATAAACAGAGACTAGTTAAGGGTGAAGTGATGATGTGTGTTGGAAGTGGTTCCAAGATTGATATGATCATCATCGCACACTCCCTATACTTTCGGGATTAGTGTTGAACCTAAATAAGTGTTATTTGGTGTTTGCGTTGAGCATGAATATGATTTGATCATGTTTATTGTAATACGGTTATTCATTTAAGTAAAACGAATAAATTGTTGTTCTGTTTACATGAATAAAACCTTATATGGTTACACACCCAATGAAAATAGTTCATTGGATCTCGATCTTAATAATACACATATTCATAATATTGAAACCAAAAGATGCAAAGTTAATAATGATAGTGCAACTTATTTGTAGCACTGCCATTTAGGTCATATTGGTGTAAAGCGCATGAAGAAACTCCATGCTGATGGGCTTTTGGAATCACTTGATTATGAATCACTTGATGCTTACGAACCATGCCTTTTGGGCAAGATGACTAAAACGCCGTTCTTCGGAACAATGGAGCGAGCAACAGATTTGTTTGAAATCATACATACTGATGTATGTGGTCTGATGAATATTGAGGCTCACGACAGGTATCATTATTTTCTGATCTTTACAGATGATTTGAGAAGATATGAGTATATCTACTTGATGAAACATAAGTCTGAAACATTTGAAAAGTTCAAAGAATTTTCAGAGTGAAGTGAAAAATCATCGTGACAAGAAAATAAAAGTTTCTACGATATGATCGCAGAGGTAAAATATTTGAGTTACGAGTTTGGTCTTCAGTTAAAAACAATGTGAAATAGTTTCACTACTCACGCCGCCTGGAACACCACAAGATAATGGTGTGTCCAAACGTCATAACCGTACTTTATTGGATATAGTGCAATCTATGATGTTTCTTACCGATTTACCACTATCGTTTTTGGGCTTATGCATTAGAGACAGTTGCATTCACGTTAAATAGGGCACCATCTAAATCCGTTGAGACGACACTGTATGAACTATGGTTTGGCAAGAAACCAAAGTTGTCGTTTCTTAAAGTTTGGGGTTGTGATGCTTATGTGAAAAACTTTCATCCTGATAAGCTCAAAACCAAATCGGAGAAATATGTCTTCATAGGATACCCAAAGGAGACTGTTGGGTACACCTTCTATCACAGATCCTAAGGCAAGAAATTCGTTGCTTATAATGGATCCTTTCTAGAGAAGGAGTTTCTCTCGAAAGAAGTGAGTGGGAGGAAAGTAGAAAACTTGATAAGGTAATTGTACCTTCCCCCTTATTGGAAAGTAGTTCATCACAATACCTGTTCTTGTGACTACTACACCAATTAGTGAGGAAGCTAATGATGATGATCATGTAACTTCAGATCAAGTTACTACCGAATCTCGTAGGTAAACCAGAGTGAGATCCGCACCAGCGTGGTACGGTAATCCTGTTCTGGAAGTCATGTTACTAGACCATGACGAACTTGCGAACTATGAGGAAGCGATGATGAGCCCAGATTCCGTGAAATGGTTTGAGGCCATGAAATCTGAGATATGATCCATGTATGAGAACAAAGTTTGGACTTTGGTTGACTTGCCCGATGATCGGCAAGCAATTAAGAATAAATGGATCTTCAAGAGGAAGACGGACGCTGATAGTAGTGTTACTATCTACAAAGCTAGAATTGTCGCAAAAGGTTTTCGACAAGTTCAAGGTGTTGACTATGATGAGAGCTTCTCACTCGTATCTATGCTTGAGTCTGTCCGAATCATGTTAGTAATTGCCGCATTTTATGAAATCTGGCAAATGGATAAACAAAACTGCATTCCTTAATGAATTTATTAAAGAAGAGTTGTATATGATGCAATAGAAGGTTTTGTCAATCCGAAAGATGCTAACAAAATGTGCAAGCTCCAGCGATCCATCTGTGGACTGGTGCAAGCATCTCGGAGTTGGAATATACGCTTTGATGAGTTGATCAAAGCATATAGTTTTATACAGACTTGCGGTGAAGCCTGTATTTACAAGAAAGTGAGTGGGAGCACTACAGCATTTCTGATAAGTATATGTGAATGACATATTGTTGATCGGAAATAATGTAGAATTATTCTGTAAAGCATAAAGGAGTGTTTGAAAGGAGTTTTTCAAAGAAAGACTTCGGTGAAGCTACTTACATATTGAGCATCAAGATCTATAGAGATAGATCAAGACGCTTGATAAGTTTTTTCAATGAGTACATACCTTGACAAGATTTTGAAGTAGTTCAAAATGAAACAGTCAAAGAAAGAGTTCTTGCCTGTGTCATAAGGTGTGAAGTTGAGTAAGACTCAAAGCCCGACCACGGCAGAAGATAGAAAGAGAATGAAAGTCATTCCCTATGCCTTGGCCATAGGTTCTATAAAGTATGTCATGCTGTATACCAGATCTATTGAATACCCTGCACTGATTTGGCAAGGGAGTACGATAGTGATCTAGGAGTAGATCACTGGACAGCGGTCAGAATTATCCTTAGTGAAATAAGGATATGTTTCTCGATTATGGATGTGACAAAAAGGTTCGTCGTAAAAGGTTACGTCGATGCAAGTTTTGACACTGATCTGGATGACTCTAAGTCTCGATCTAGATACATATTGAAAGTGGGAGCAATTAGCTAGAGTAGCTCCGTGCAGAGCATTGTATACATAGAAAATTGCAAAATACTTACGGATCTGAATGTGACAGACCCGTTGACTAAAATTATCTCACAAGAAAAACATGATCACACCTTAGTACTCTTTGCGTGTTAATCACATAGATATGTGAACTAGATTACTGACTCTAGTAAACCCTTTGAGTGTTGGTCACATGACGATGTGAACTATGGGTGTTAATCACATGGTGATGTGAACAATTGCTGTTAAATCACATGGCGATGTGAACTAGATTATTGACTCTAGTGCAAGTGGGAGACTGAAGGAAATATGCCCTAGAGGCAATAACAAATTTATTATTTATTTCCTTATATCATGATAAATGTTTATTATTCATGCTAGAATTGTATTAACAGGAAACATAATACATGTGTGAATACATAGACAAACAAAGTGTTACTAGTATGCCTCTACTAGACTAGCTCATTAATCAAAGATGGTTATGTTTCCTAACCATGAACAAAGAGTTGTTATTTGATTAACGAGGTCACATCATTAGTTGAATGATCTGATTGACATGACCCATTCCATTAGCTTAGCACCCGATCGTTTAGTATGTTGCTATTGCTTTCTTCATGACTTATACATGTTCCTATGACTATGAGATTATGCAACTCCCGTTTGCCGGAGGAACACTTTGGGTGCTACCAAACGTCACAACGTAACTGGGTGATTATAAAGGACCATTACAGGTGTCTCCAAAGGTAGATGTTGGGTTGGCGTATTTCGAGATTAGGATTTGTCACTCCGATTGTTGGAGAGGTATCTCTGGGCCCTCTCGGTAATGCACATCACTTAAGCCTTGCAAGCATTGCAACTAATGAGTTAGTTGTGGGATGATGTATTACAGAACGAGTAAAGAGACTTGCTGGTAACGAGATTGAACTAGGTATTGGATACCGACGATCGAATCTCGGGCAAGTAACATACCGATTACAAAGGGAACAACGTATGTTGTTATGCGGTCTGACCGATAAAGATCTTCGTAGAATATGTAGGAGCCAATATGGGCATCCAGGTCCCACTATTGGTTATTGACCGGAGACGTGTCTCGGTCATGTCTACATTGTTCTCGAACCATAGGGTCCGCACGCTTAAGGTTTCGATGACAGTTGAATTATGAGTTTATGAGTTTTGATGTACCGAAGGAGTTCGGAGTCCCGGATGTGATCGGGGACATAACGAGGAGTCTCGAAATGGTCGAGACGTAAAGATCGATATATTGGACGACTATATTCGGACATCGGAAAGGTTCCGAGTGATTCGGGTATTTTTCGGAGTACCGGGTAGTTACGGGAGAGGTAATGGGCCTTGATGGGCTTTAGTGGGAAGAGGAAAAGGCTGCTGCGCCCCCCCTCCCCTTTGGTCCGAATTGGACTAGGGAAAAGGGGGCCGGCCACCTCTCCTTCTCCTCCTATTCCTTCTCCCTTCCTCCCCTTTTGGTGGACTCCTACTAGGACTTGGAGTCCTAGTAGGACTCCCATCCTGGCCGCACCCTATGCCTTGGCCGGCCTCCTCCTCCTCCATCCTTTATATACAGGGGCAGGGGGCACCCCATAGACACACAAGTTGATCCTTGAGATCGTTCCTTAGCCGTGTGCGGTGCCCCCTGCCACCAAATTCCACCTCGATCATACCGTTGCAGTGCTTAGGCGAAGCCCTGCGTCGGTAGTACATCAAGATCGTCACCACGCCTCGTGCTGACGGAACTCTTCCTCGACGCTTTGCTAGATCGGAGCCCGAGGATCGTCATCGAGCTGAACGTGTGCTAAGAACTCGGAGGTGCCGGAGTAACGGTGCTTGGATCGGTCGGATCGGAAAGAAGACGTACGACTACTTCCTCTACGTTGTGTGATCGCTTCCGCAGTCGGTCTGCGTTGGTATGTAGACAACACTCTCCCCCTCATTGCTATGCATCACCATGATCTTGCGTGTGCGTAGGAAATTTTTCGAAATTACTACGTTCCCCAACATCGCTAGCATCCATATGACGGAGAACCCGGGCCGACATGGCTAGTCGTGAACCCAAAGCGGCACAGACCTATGGAGACAGGCATACATGAATCACATCGAGCATGTCGGTCATCAAGCAAGTGATTCCGGGCTGTAGCACTGGGCTAACAGGACTCCGGGGAACCCGGGCTGTAGCAGGCCAGGCATGACTCCGGATGTCACCGCGTGACATTTCCCCGAAGGTACAGACATAGGAACGACGTGAAACACATGCCGGCCAGTCAAGTGTCCTGAGCAGTAGTGCTGGGCTAGCAGGACTCCGGTGAACCGGGCTGTAGCGGACTACTATGGCTCGAGGAACACTAGACTACATTTCCCCATAAGAAAGGCTGCCAAGGATAAACAAATAGATTGTCGGATCCCACTCATACCAAGCATTTCAATTATACACACAATATGCCCGATATGAGTACATACAACATGGCACCACAACAAAACTCTACAACTCAAGTACTTTATTTAAAGACTCCAGAGAGCCATACATAACATGTTCATACAGATAGGGGTCACATGACCCGACACTCAAGTCATACAATCATACAAGCATAAGCGGAAGCAACTAGTCTGAGTACAGACACTAGAAAGGAAGAAGGCTTCTCGAAGCCTGTCTATCTACATAGGGCCCTCCATGGCCAGGATCACCACCTGGGTGGCTAGTCACTCGTCGACGTCAAGGTCTATGTAGAATCCATCGGAGGGGGCAGTGTTGTCGTCTGAAAACAGTAATTAAGCAAACATGAGTACAAAAGTACTCAGCAAGTCTTACAACAGAACCTACTTTACATGCTTATTCTCAAGAAGGTGGTGGGGTTATTGTAGCAAGCCAGCTTTGACTCTTGGCTAAGCTATCCTACGGAACTCCAGTAGTAAAATAGTTTTCGCACACGAGTCCACTACTCACCAACACAATACTCCACCGGGAATCCTCTCTCGTCATCCTACGAGAGGGCCATCCTCGGTGCTCACACTTATCTTGAGTCTTTTAGTAGTAACCATTAACTTGTCTATGAACTGTATAGGCAACCAAGTAGTCCTTTACCGCGGACGCGGCTATTCGAATAGGTTTATACCCTGCAGGGGTGTACTTCATCACACATGTTTCCACCACTTAGCGTCTGCACACGACATGTGCTCGACAGACTTCAAGCGAAAGCCGACGTGGGTGTAGACCACGACCTGACTAACCGCGCAAGTCTCTAGTCCAGGTTCATCGCCTATTCAGGTTCCATCCGGAAGGAAATCCGGCCGGGGTGTCCTCAATGGCCCCAAACGATGTGTACAGAGTCCCGAGATGCCAAACGGGCGGCCGGCATACCCGGCCACAGTGTATCTACCGCATCAGAGCCCACCCCTAGGGTCAGCGCTATGCACGACCGCCAACACATAACCTACAAACACCAGAAACTAGTTGCAACTCCTGGACAGAGGGCGAGAGGGGTCAGTAAGTTGAGAGGGGTCATATTTCAGGGCCCAATGTGTGGTAGTAGCTGAATCTTAAATCACGCATACATATCTCAGTTCTTATGGACGGTCTCAATGAAACAACCCACCATGTACTCCTACATGGCCTCTCATCGATACCTTTACCAAAACATGTTCAACACATCCCTCACGTTACCGACATAATCATATCACTCTATCCCATCACCCAGATGAACCAGACCTGACACAACTCTAAGCATAGCAGGCATAGCAAGGTAGGAATCACATACATGGCTCAATCAACTCCTACACATGCTAGTGGGTTTCATCTAGTTACTATGGCAATGACAGGTCATGCAGAGGATAAGGGTTCAACTACCGTAGCACACAGCAGTTTGAATCGCGTTGTCTTAATGCAGTAAACAAGAGCAGAAGCGAGAACATGGGTTTGTATCGGAATGATCAATAGGTTGCTTGCCTGTTGTAGAGGTAGTAGGGTACTGCCCTTCAGACGGATACTCGGGGTTATCCTCGGAGGCAGAACCTACCACGAAAAACACACCGAACATAATCAACTCATGGCAATATGCAACAATATGATGCATGCTATGACATGGCAAGATGAAAGTGTCTTGGCCTAATGCAAGCTAAAACAGAAGGGGATGAACTCATTTGAATCAAAGATTCAAATATTAGCTCATTAAACATGGCCTTATTAGTGTATTACCTTATTCTGCTTAAACAGCAAGGTTAGCTTGTTTTGTCATGCATGAAACCAGTACAGATGGATAGATTGAATTTTTCTGATCATTTTTCATATATAAATCTTTGCATTTGGAGCTATGGTTGATTTTCTATGATTTTTAGAAGTTTGGATATTTTCTGGAATTTCCTATATAAGAATAATTCCAGTAATTGAATTAATGCGTCAGCATGACATAGGTGTGACGTCAGTGGTCAACTGGGTCGGCCAGGTCAAACCTGACTGGTGGGCCCTCTCTGTCAGTGTCACAACTAGTTAACAGAATTAGATTAACACTAATTAGCTGTCAGTGGGGCATGGGCCCACATGTCAGTGTCTAAACTAATTAGAATTAGTTAAAACTAATCTTAAACTAATTAGTAGACCGGCCCCACCTGTCATAGACCCAGGGGGGTCTACCTGGGTCCGCATAGGGGTCAAACTGAGTCAAACTCTCCGGCGGCTTGACGCCGGTGACGACAGACGCGGCGGAGGGGCTCGGGTTTGTGTCTCCGGCGACCAAATCGACGGCGGAGAGCAGCTACGTGACGCGGGGAGCGAGCCGCGTCATTTGGTGGAGAAAGTGGAGCTCGGGGAGGCTTGGAACGATGCCGGCGACGACCTTGGCGGTCGCCGGAGTTCGGGCGTGGATGAACCCGATGCTACGGGGCACGGCGAGGCGCGGGGAGTGGTGCGTTAGGCTCCTGGGAGCGCGTGGAGGATGAAGGCGTGCTCGGATTTGAGCTTACGCGCCTGTGGCCACGGCGGCGACATGGCCAGCGGAGCCGAGCTCTCGGCCTCGATGGCAGAGGGGGTTGGAGGACCGGACGAGCGCGGGGAAAGGGGGAAACGGTGGCGGAGCTCACAACGGTTGCAGGGGAGCGATTGGCGAGCTCAGGGAAGGGGTGGAGCGAGAGGGGCAGCGAGGAGGATCTCCAGTGGCCGGAGTTGAGAATGAGCTCGGTGCGGCGTCTCTGGGGCGACCGAGCGCACGGGGCTCGGCCTACTTGATGCAGTCGACGACGGCGGAGCTTCCTGGCATGTCGGGGCAGCAAATGGATGGCGGTGGCTGCGGTGAAGCTTGTCGGCGGCGATGGCTGCGCTCGGCAGGAAGAGGGGGAGAGAGCCAGAGAGGGAGAGAGGCCACGGGGAGAATGGGAAGAAAGAGAGGGGGCGTGGGGGTCGGCGTGGCACCCTAGACGCCTCCAGGGCGTCGGCAGAAGTAGGATGTGGCCGGCGTGTGGCCGCGGGTGCCGGCCACGCGCTCCTCGTCCTCCTGGCGGGAGGAGGAGGACGACTGGCAAGGCCAGTTGACTGGGCCGAGCCAGGTGGGCTGGGCCAGCACAGGTGAGGCCCAGGTGGGTTTCCCTCTCTCTCTTTTCCTTATTTGTTTTCTTTTCTATTTTTTCTGCAACTGTTGGGCTTTATTAAAAATACCTAGACATCTTTAAAAATCCTTAAAATAATCAGGGGCTCTGTTTAGATTATTTCCAATAGCCCACACTTATTTCCATAATTATTTGAGCATTTAAATTATTTTATAGCATTTAAATGCCCAAATTCAAATACTTATGATTTAATTCAATGACCTTCTGTTGACCTAGAAAATTGTGCACCAATTTTGCCAGAGGTTCTAACCCAAGACAAAGAGAGTGAACTTTTTAGAAGGGCATTTCAGGTTCATTGAAAATAATTTTAGTAAACCCTAGTTGTTTCCAGGGGGGTGCTGGGGTTTCTGTCTTCCCCATTTCAAATTTAAGAGGAATTTAAACATGATGCACACTCTAATGCTTGAACTAGCTAGGGTGTGACAGTTACTATCACTTTGGGTGACTACAAATTTCTGTCTTCTCCTATGGTTCTTGGTGACTCGGATATTGATCTTATTCTCAGAATGGATTGGCTTTCTAAGCACAAGGCTCAGCTTGATTGTGCAGCCAGGCAGATTCAATTGACTCATTCGTCTGAGGATGTAATTGTCTTTGCCGCTCGTGATGATACCATCCGTCTGTTTTCCCTCAATGAGAAGGGTGAACTGGATGCCATCTCTCAAATTCCAGTCATTTTCGAATATCAAGACGGCTTTCCAGAAGAGCTTCCAGGAATGCCTCCGCACCGGCTAGTTAATTCGTCATCGATCTTGACCCTGGCACGGAGCCGGTTTGCAAACATCCTTACAAGCTCGGACCTGAAGAGTTGAAGGAGCGGAAGAAGCAACTCGATATTCAAGAGCGAATGGGTCTCATCCGACCTAGTTCTTCTCCGTGGGGTTGTGGAGTTCCTTTTGTGAAGAAGAAGGATGGAACGGACCGACTTTGTGTTGACTACCATCCATTGAACAAGAAGACTATCAAGAACAAGTACCCACTTCCCAACATCAATGAGCTGTTCGAACAACTCAAAGGTGCCCAAGTATTCTCCAAGCTTGATATCCGTATGGGTTATCATCAGATTCGAATCCGTGAGCAAGATATTCCCAAGACGGCTTTCAGAACAAGCTATGGTTCATACGAATACACTGTCATGTCTTTTGGCCTCGTCAACGCTCCTCCGACTTTCTCTCGCATGATGAACTTCATCTTCAATACCTACACAAATGACTTCGTTTTGGTCTATCTCGACGACATTCTGGTCTTTTCGAAGACAAGGAAGATCATGCCAATCACTTGCGTTTGGTGCTCGATAAGCTCAGGGAATATCAGTTCTACGCCAAGTTCTCAAAGTGCGAGTTTTGGCTCGATGAGGTTCTTTATCTTGGGCATATCATCTCCGCCAAGGGCATTGCGGTGAATCCTGAGAAGGTGTCTGCAATTCTGAATTGGGAACCACCTCAGAACGTGAAGCAACTCCGTAGCTTCCTTGGTCTCGCAAGCTACTGTGGAAGGTTCGTTGAGAACTTTTCAAAGATCGCGAAGCCTCTTTCAAATCTTCTCTAGAAGCACGTCAAGTACGTTTGGTCTCCGGAATGTGACATCGCTTTCAACTCTTTGAAAGAGAAATTGGTCACTGCTCTAGTTCTGACTCCTCCTGATGAATCCAAACCGTTCGAGGTCTTCTGCGATGCCTCTCTTCAAGGTCTTGGTGTGGTGTTGATGCAAGAGAAGAAAGTTGTGGCTTATACCTCTCGCCAGTTGAAGCCCAACGAGAAGAACTACCCCACTCATGACCTCGAGTTGGCGGCAGTTGTGCATGCTCTTTTGACTTGGAGACATCTCTTATTGGGAAGAAACATGGACATCTTCACTGACCACAAGAGTCTCAAGTACATCTTCACTCAGCCTAATCTCAACCTCAGGCAGACTCGTTGGGTCGAAATGAATCAAGAGTATAATCCGAGTATCGAGTATACTCCAGGCAAGGCCAATGTGATTGCTGACGCTTTGAGCAGGAAGGCTTACTGCAACAGTCTGATTCTCAAGCCTTACAAACCCGAGCTTTGTGAAGCTTTCCGCAAACTCAATCTGCAAGTCGTTCCTCAAGCTTTCCTCGCCAACCATCAAGTCTCTCCTACTTTGGAAGATCAGATTCGCGAGGCTCAACTTCTTGATGCTATGGTGAAGAAGGTGAAGATTGGGATTGCCAAGAGTCAACCCAAGTACAAGTGCTATCTCCTTGATGACAAGGATACTCTCTTCTTCGAGGATCGTATTGTTGTGCCCAATGGTGACCTTCGTAAAGTTATCATGAATGAGGCTCACAATTCACTCCTCTCCATCCACCCTGGGAGTACGGAGATGTATCAGGACCTCAAGCAGGCTTATTGGTGGACTCGAATGAAGCGAGAGATTGCTAAGTTCGTGAATGAGTGTGATGTCTGCAGAAGAGTGAAGGCAGAACACCAAAGGCCAGCTAGTCTCCTCCAACCTCTTGCCATTCCGGAATGGAAGTTTGACCACATTGAGATGGACTTCGTGACTGGGTTTCCAAGGTCCAAGCGTGGCAATGATGCTATATTCGTTGTCATCGACAAACTCACTAAAGTGGCTCACTTTCTGCCTATCAAACAGTCTATCACTGCAGCTCAATTGGCGGAGCTGTATACCCCTCGAATTGTCTCTCTGCACGGTATTTGAAAGTGCAACTATCCCTAGGTGGTTTTTGTAATTCATAACAACATATAGCTCATTGAGCTAATGCTATTTCAAGATGATTATTTCAGGAAAGCTCAATGATTGGCATGGCATGGATGTGAAAGTGGAACCCTCAAAATGCTAAGGACAAAGAATTGGCTCAAGCTCAAAAGTTCAAGACTCTTCATTTTATATTTTAGTGATCCAAGATCACATTGAGTCTTTAGGAAAAGCCAATACTATCAAGGAGGGATGAGGTGTTGCTTAATGAGCCTCTTGCTTTATGTGCTTAGTGATATGCTCCAAAATCCTCAACCACTTTTCCATAGCCACAAATGACCTAAACACTAAGCCAAACTCGGTCATACCGATTCTTTCAATCCGGCGCCACCGAGTTTCACTTGCCATTTGCCACTGCCAAACCCTAGCAATTCGGTCCTACCGATCAGGATCTTGGTCTCACCGAGATGGGATTGCAAACTCTCTGTTTCACTTTCGTAACTTTTCGGTCTCACCGAAAGAGCGAATCGGTCCCACCGAGATTGCAATGTAAACTCTCTGTTTCCTTCTTGTAACTTTTCGGTCTCACCGAAAGAGCGAGTCGGTCCCAACAAGTTTGCCTGACCAACTCTCTGGTTAGCTTATTGCCAAACTTGGTCTCACCGAGTTTGTGCAATCGGTCTCACCGAGATTACATTATGCCCAAACCCTAACCGAATCGGTCCTACCGAGTTGCATGTCAGTCCCACCGAAATATCTAACGGTCACTAGGTTTACTATTTTGGTCCGACCGAGTTTGTTTATTCGGTCCCACCGAGATTGGTAAATTGTGTGTAACGGTTGGATTTTGTGTGGAGGCTATATATACCCCTCCACCTCCTCTTCACTCGTGGAGAGAGCCATCAGAACACATACACCATTCCAACTCATATGTTCTGAGAGAGAACCACCTACTCATGTGTTGAGACCAAGATATTCCATTCCAACCATATGAATCTTGATCTCTAGCCTTCCCCAAGTCGCTTTCCACTCAAATCTTCTTTCCACCAGATCCAAATCCTATGAGAGAGAGTTGAGTGTTGGGGAGACTATCATTTGAAGCACAAAAGCAAGGAGTTCATCATCAACACACCATTTGTTACTTCTTGGAGAGTGGTGTCTCCTAGATTGGCTAGGTGTCACTTGGGAGCCTCCGACAAGATTGTGGAGTTGAACCAAGGAGTTTGTAAGGGCAAGGAGATCGCCTACTTCGTGAAGATCTACCGCTAGTGAGGCAAGTCCTTCGTGTGCGATGGCCATGGTGGAATAGACAAGGTTGCTTCTTCGTGGACCCTTTGTGGGTGGAGCCCTCCGTGGACTCGCGCAACCGTTACCCTTCGTGGGTTGAAGTCTCCATCAACGTGGATGTAGGATAGCACCACCTATCCGAACCACGGGAAAAACATCCATGTCTCCAATTGCGTTTGAATCCTCAAAAACCTTCCCTTTATATTCTTGCAAGTTGCATGCTTTACTTTCCGCTGCCAATATACTCTTTGCATGCTTGCTTGAATTGTGTGATGATTGCTTGACTTGTCCTAAGATAGTTAAAATCTGCCAAGAACTAAAATTGGGAAAAGGTTAAGTTTTTATTTGGTCAAGTAGTCTAATCACCCCCCTCTAGACATACTTTCGATCCTACAAGTGGTATCATAGCTTTGGTCTCCATTTGCTTTAATCTCCATAGCTTTTGGTGGTCATAGCCTTGGTTTCACAACCTAGGAGAGTATGGCGTCTAGCGAGGGAAATTATCACCGTAGAGGTCCATACTTTGATGGCACTAATTTTGCTAGTTGGAAGCATAAAATGAAAATGCATATTCTTGGACATAACCCCGCCGTATGGGCTATTGTTTGTGTTGGTTTGCAAGGTGAGTTCTTTGATGGGAGAGAACCAAACCATGAAGCTACCGCGGATGAGTTGAAGATGTTGCAATACAATGCTCAAGCTTGTGATATTCTCTTCAACGGATTGTGCCCCGAAGAATTCAACAAAATCAGCCGTCTTGAGAATGCAAAGGAAATTTGGGACACTTTGATTGATATGCACGAAGGTACCGACTCTGTCAAGGAATCCAAGTTGGATGTGCTCCAAAGTCAACTTGACAAGTTCAAGATGAAGGATGGTGAAGGTGTCGCCGAAATGTACTCTAGGCTTGCTCTCATCACAAATGAGATTGCCGGCTTAGGAAGTGAAGAGATGACCGATAGATTCATCATCAAGAAGATCCTAAGAGCCTTGGATGGGAAATATGATACCGTGTGCACATTGATTCAAATGATGCCAAATTACAAAGATCTCAAACCAACGGAAGTGATTGGAAGGATTGTTTCTCATGAGATGTCACTCAAGGATAAAGAGGAACTTCACAACAAATCAAGTGGTGCCTACAAAGCCTCATGTGAAGTCCCCACATCATCAAGTGAGAAACAAAACTTCAATGAAGAATTGAGCTTAATGGTGAAGAACTTCAACAAGTTCTACAAGAGTAGAAGCAAAGATAGAAGCTTCAAGTCAAGGTCCTACAATGACAAAAGATCTTCTAGTCGAGAGCGAAACTGCTATAATTGTGGAAGACCCGGACACTATTCCAATGAGTGTACGGCTCCCTACAAGAGAAGAGAAGATTCTCCAAAAGGAAGAAGCAAAGAATCACCACCAACAGAGAGAAGGAGTAGAGATGATCGTTATGAACGGAGATACTCACGGAGAAGCAAGGAGTCAGAAAGGAAGGAAAAATCATCAAGGAGCTACACAAAACAAAGACATCAAGCTCATGTTGGTGAATGGGTATCCGGCTCCGACTCCAACAGCCACTCCGAGAGAAGTTATCACTCCGACTCCGAAGATACTCAAGATGAAGGTGTTGCCAGCCTAGCACTTGTGTCAACCAACTCCTACGACATATTTGACTCACCAAATGAAGGAATTGGAAGATGCTTCATGGCCAAAGGTCCTAAGGTAACACACCCCGAGTATGTTTATTTTAATAGTGATGAAGATGACTTGTTAGGTGATGATGACTTGCTTGTTGACAACTCTAGTGATGAGTACTATGATGAAACATCAATTAATCATGCTAATCAAGATAAAACGAATGACAATGATAAGGAGAAGATTGAGGCACTAACTAGAGAACTAAACACTCTTAAGTTAGCTCATGAAACTATCTTCGAAGATCATCGAGAACTTTTAAGAGCTCATGAGAAATTACGCTTTGAAAATCTCAATCTTGAGCAAGAGCATGAGTTATTAAAAGCAATCAATGATGATCTCCGCAAGAAAAGTTCTTCTTACATTGCCAAGCGTTTACTATTATCCACTTGCATGCCTCAAGTCAAGTCTAGTAACAAGAACAAGAAAGATTCTTCCTCTAGTAGTAACAATGATCATGCTAAATCCAATATTGTTGCTTCTAGTAGTTCTCTTGATTCCACTAATGATTCTCTTAGCCAAGTTACACTTGAGCTAGAAAATAGCTTATTGAAGGGGATTATAGAGAAAGGAGTGTACAAAAGCCTTGCCGGGAGTAAGCAATTCGAGGAAATTGTGCGCAAGCAAGGAATGCACCGGAAGAATCAAGGTGTTGGTTTTGAACGAAAGTTCAATGCCAATGGAGTTGAGTGGGAAGAAGATCAATACCCCAAGACAAAGTTTGTTCCTCAACAAGAGAAGTCTGATACTTCTTTCAAGGGGACACAAGCTCAAGATGATCTTCCACCACAAGACTACAAGCAAAAAGGCAAGGACAAGCTTCAAGAGGAGATTGATGCATTTGAAGAAGCTCCTAAGACCTTAGTCAAGTGGATTCCCAAGACCACGTCAAGTTCCACTTCATCAAGTACGACTACAACTCCAAGGATTCCCATCAAGATGGTGTGGATCCAAAAGAAGAAGAACTAGAGAGTTCTTGAGGGTGACTCCGCCAACATATTTCACTCTCATCATTTTGGCAAGAACAAGTGCAATCAACTTCCACATCATGCACTAGTTCAAGGAGTCACAAACCCTCTTGTTGGTAAGACAAGGGACAAGGTAACCTAAAGTTTTCATGGACATCATCTTGTGTATGCATCACTCTATGTCTATGGATATCCTTGTTTGTTCCTTGTGGGACTAACCCATGTAGGTATTGAAAGTGCAATTCACTCAAATGGATAGCTTCAAGTGCTCTACATCAACATTGAGCATCCACATCTTCAACATCTACATGAAGTCATCATTGACAAAACCCAAGGTTAGTTCATCCCTCTTAGGGGGGATATCACATCTAGGGGGAGCTTTACTCTAAAACTTGAGCTAAAGCAACTCTAAAGATGTGAATACAACAATGCTTTATGTAAAAGTGGTAACCCCACTTGAGCTTAAACGATGAGTATGACCTACGATCAAGTGTTCTCACTTGACTCCTAAGTCAATATACTCATATATAGATGACCTAGTCATCGCAAATTGCTTGATAGATGCTAGAATTGGTTGTGCATGCTTTGCCACATATTTTATTTGCCATCTTATTGTGTGAGCATGTTGGTTGCATATTTTACTCATTCGAGGACATCCACTTGTTGTTTTGATTGTTTGGCTTTATCTTCTTTTGCCAAGTGGATGGACAAGAATGCCTAAGAACCTCCTCTAGCTATCTATGCTTTTCTCGTCTCAAACTCTATTCATGCTGCATCACAAAATTTGATCAAGTCAGATTCGAACCACTCTGTGTGAGGAGTTCTCGGAGTCCCCGATTCGTCATAGACTTAAACTTCCAAAACCTCTTTGTGATTCTCGGTCTGACCGATACCATACTTTCGGTCCTACCGAGATCATTAAGTTGATCTTGGTTTTCGATCTCGGTGCAACCGATTTGAACCACTCGGTCACACCGAGTTGCAATAACTGTATACAGTTTTGCACCTCGATGCCACCGAGTTGTTCCACTCGGTCACACCGACAAGGTCGGGCTATATATAGTGATGGGCAAAATTTTGGAAATTTCTCCGAAACCTCTTCACCCGCGCATAGCTCGCTCTGCCTCCTGGGTCTCTGGATCGTCCTCCTCGCCGCCAGCCGCCTCCAGTCGCTGGTCTCCGTCACCGTCAACGGGAATTCTGCCCCGCCGTTGCCGCCGTAGCGAGTCTCCGCCGAACTAGGGTATGGACTCTATCTTTGTGCTATTATCCAATCCGATTCCTAGCACATTGTGATCATCATGATTCTTGCCACGTTTGATAAACTCCTATCCAGTCAATGAACTCGTAGATTAGGTTTAATTCGAAAATTTTAGGGTTAGGTTTCCGCCGAAACCATCTCGGACCCACCGAGTTGAAAAACTCGGTCCCACCGATTTTGCTAATGCCATTGCACAAGTAAAACTCGGTCTGACCGAGAATTACTTATCGGTGTGACCGATTTTGGAACTCTGCGAAACCCTAGCAGTCTCGGTGCCACCGAACTGTGACTCGGTCTGACCGAGTTCACTAGTTCTGGTGCCAAAACTGCTTCGGTGTCACCGAGTTTGAAAATCAGTAGATCCGAGATGATTTCAGTGGGAAACTAAAACTAAGTTTTCGAATTACTCTTTTGCAAAATCTCTGCACTTTGTGATGCTCATCCACTCTATCTCATCTATAATCTATTCATAGGGTCTGCAGTCAGAGTTTGCATCATGTCAGACCAAAGTGACAGCCAGAACCTCTCAGAGCAGCAAGTGGTGATGAGTGAGGGCACTAGTCCCTCCAGCTCTTCAGATGATGGCAGCAGGAGCACCCCCATCAATCTGCCTAAAGCTGCCACTAGACAAAGGAAGAAGAGAACTTCTGATTCTGAAGATGAAGATTATGTGGCAGAGGAAGAGGCCACATCAAGGAGAGTTGAGCCAGCTCAAGGCACAAAGCCAGGGCTGAAAATCAAAAGGCCAGTAGGCAGGCAGCCCATGTCTAAGGTTAGAGCTTCAACTGAGAAGCCTGCACCCACAGAGCCAGTTGCTACTGAGGGCAAAAAGAGGAAGGAAAGGGTCGAGAAGACTGTAGCCAGAGTGCTTGGCAAGGCTTCCATCATGGAAGATGAGGAAGAAGAAGAAGAGGTTGTTGCACCAGCACCCAAGGCACCCAAACTTATGGGAGATGCCATAAGGTCAGGGGCAACCGCATCCAAGCCCAAGGAAGCACCCAAGGCTGCATCTAAGCCAAAGAGTGCACCAAAGAGAAACACAAGAAGCATTCCAGCCACTGAAAAGAACAAGGACCCAGTGCCTGAAGCTGCAGAGGAAGAGGAAGAGCATGTCCTTAGGAAGCCCAAGCCCAAGATCCCAGACCACAACGATGCTCATCCTGTGGCTGAGAATATGAAGCTCAGGAAAGACTCAGGGCCGAGAGAGTGGAGAGAGACAGATCCCTATGCTACCAGAAGGAGGACTGCAGTGGACTACAAGTTTCACACCAAGGAGCAGCAGGATTTCTATGAGACAGTTTTGCTTGACAAGAAGCCAATAGTATGTGACATGAGATGGGTCGACTGGACCTACATGAAGGAAAATGAGGAACACTATCCTGGAGTGTATGACAGCTTTAGTGCGTGTGGAGTTGCAGACTTTGTTGGGCAGAAGCTCACAAAGTGGAACGAGGAGCTAATCATGCAATTCTACTCCACAGCACACTTCTACCCAGATGGGAGGATCACTTGGATGTCAGAAGGTACGAGGTACCAGTCCACAGTTGCTGAATGGGCACAGCTTATCAATGGCCCCGAGGAAAATGAAGATGACTTAGATGTCTACTCCAAGAAGAAGATGGATCACAACTCTATGGCAAATATGTACAAGGAGATTCCAACAGATGATCTTGACACTCACCAGTTTGGGTCTATGAAACACTTGCTATCAGGATTGCCTACGATCAACTGGATCCTTAGGCTCACTCTTTTTCCCAAGTCTGGAGATCACGGGATGATCAGAGGTCATGCCATTAACTTGCTACATATCTTTGATGTACCTCAGAAATTCAAAGTCATGAGCCTCATAGTGGAAACAGTCAAGAGGACAGCTGCCGACCAGAAGAGGAGTTGTGGGTATGCCCCACAGATTCAGGAGCTCATCAACTCAAAGATGGGCACGGGCACATACTTGTTGGATAAGGAACACCTGCCCATCCGTCCAAACTTCGAAGATAATCAAGTGATCATGACTAAGAATGAGCCATCATCTGCCCAAGCACAAGCCAAGAAGGAGAAGGCGAAGAAGGAGAAAGCTGCCAGGATGCCTACTCAAGAGGAGGCATCTGAATATTTTCTGAAAACCAAACAAGAGCAGCTTGGTTACCTGATTGCGTCCACCCTGCGGATTGAGCAAGGACTAGCCACCCTAACTCAGAACCAGGCAAGCTTAGAGAGGATCATGGAACAGAGGTTCTATGATTTGGACATCAAGGTGACAGAGATACAGACTGCCGTGGAGCAGCTCCAGGATGACATGAATGAGAGGAGAGGCAGGACTACGACTGATGCTTTTGCTAGGGTGCCACGAGGTCCGAGGTCGTCAGCAATGCCAGTTGCTGACACAAGAGCTACCACGTCTGCGCCAGCCACAGCCTCAGTTCCACCAGCTCCAGCGTCCACTTCAGCCTCAACTCCGACCACGTCTACCAAAGGCTTCATCCTTGGAGTGCTCCGGACTCCACCACCACCTAAAGATCAAGCCTGAGCGCCGACTTAGCACTATGCATTTTCTAGGAACTTTTTGGTAACTTGTTGCCAAAGGGGGAGAAAATGTATAGATCATAGGCTTCGAGAGAGAGTGCTGATGTTATTCTCTCTTGTTTTATTTGGTGGTTTTTCGAACTTTATTTGCTTGTGTGTGAGATACTATGTCCTTACGCCTGTGAGACATCGATGATCATGTGTTTGATCATAAGCTACACTTAATGTTTGCTTAATATTATCATTCTATCTATCTTATGTGATCACTCACTTTTCTTGGTGATGAGTGCATGTACTTCTTTCTTATCATTTTTGAGCGCTCCATCAAGATGTATGTGACACGGAAGAGTAACCCATGACTCTAATTCCATATGCATTTGCAGTCCAAAGCAAATTCTAAATATGCACAAATTTAGGGGGAGCTCTTACTTGTCACATACTTCTCAAAGTGACGATGTATTTCATGATTATTATAATTTGTCGAAGCTTTGATCTATATGTTGTCATCAATTACCAAAAAGGGGGAGATTGAAAGTGCAACTATCCCTAGGTGGTTTTTGTAATTCATAACAACATATAGCTCATTGAGCTAATGCTATTTCAAGATGATTATTTCAGGAAAGCTCAATGATTGGCATGGCATGGATGTGGAAGTGGAACCCTCAAAATGCTAAGGACAAAGAATTGGCTCAAGCTCAAAAGTTCAAGACTCTTCATTTTATATTTTAGTGATCCAAGATCACATTGAGTCTTTAGGAAAAGACAACACTATCTAGGAGGGATGAGGTGTTGCTTAATGAGCCTCTTGCTTTATGTGCTTGGTGATATGCTCCAAAATCCTCAACCACTTTTCCATAGCCACAAATGACCTAAACACTAAGCCAAACTCGGTCATACTGATTCTTTCAATCCGGCGCCACCGAGTTTCACTTGTCATTTGCCACTGCCAAACCCTAGCAATTCGGTCCTACCGATAAGGATCTCGGTCTCACTGAGATGGGATTGCAAACTCTCTGTTTCCCTTTCGTAACTTTTCGGTCTCACCGAAAGAGCGAATCGGTCCCACCGAGATTGCAATGTAAACTCTTTGTTTCCTTCTTGTAACTTTTCGGTCTCACCGAAAGAGCGAGTCGGTCCCACTGAGTTTGCCTGACCAACTCTCTGGTTAGCTTATTGCCAAACTCGGTCTCACCGAGTTTGTGCAATCGGTCTCACAGAGATTACGTTATGCCCAAACCCTAACCGAATCGGTCCTACCGAGTTGCATGTCAGTCCCACCGAAATCTCTAACAGTCACTAGGTTTACTATTTCGGTCCGACCGAGTTTGTTTATTCGGTCCCACCGAGATTGGTAAATTGTGTGTAATGGTTGGATTTTGTGTGGAGGCTATATATACCCCTCCACCTCCTCTTCACTCGTGGAGAGAGCCATCAGAACACATACACCATTCCAACTCATATGTTCTGAGAGAGAACCACCTACTCATGTGTTGAGACCAAGATATTCCATTCCAACCATATGAATCTTGATCTCTAGCCTTCCCCAAGTCGCTTTCCACTCAAATCTTCTTTCCACCAGATCCAAATCCTATGAGAGAGAGTTGAGTGTTGGGGAGACTATCATTTGAAGCACAAAAGCAAGGAGTTCATCATCAACACACCATTTGTTACTTCTTGGAGAGTGGTGTCTCCTAGATTGGCTAGGTGTCACTTGGGAGCCTCCGACAAGATTGTGGAGTTGAACCAAGGAGTTTGTAAGGGCAAGGAGATCGCCTACTTCATGAAGATCTACCGCTAGTGAGGCAAGTCCTTCGTGGGCGATGGCCATGGTGGGATAGACAAGGTTGCTTCTTCGTGGACCCTTCATGGGTGGAGCCCTCCGTGGACTCGCGCAACCGTTACCCTTCGTGAGTTGAAGTCTCCATCAACGTGGATGTAGGATAGCACCACCTATCCGAACCACGGGAAAAACATCCGTGTTTCCAATTGCGTTTGAATCCTCAAAACCCTTCCCTTTATATTCTTGCAAGTTGCATGCTTTACTTTCCGCTGCCAATATACTCTTTGCATGCTTGCTTGAATTGTGTGATGATTGCTTGACTTGTCCTAAGATAGTTAAAATCTGCCAAGAACTAAAATTGGGAAAAGGTTAAGTTTTTATTTGGTCAAGTAGTCTAATCACCCCCCCCCCTCTAAACATACTTTCGATCCTACAGTATTCCACAGGTGATCTCTTCAGACCGTGGCAGCATATTTACCTCCAAGTTTTGGGATTCTTTTCAGAAGGCCATGGGCACGAACATCCGCTTCAGCATAGCTTTCCATCCTCAAACTAGCGGTCACGTCGAGCGTGTCAATCCGATTCTTGAAGATATGCTCAGGGCTTGCCTTATCTCCTTCAGTATGAAGTGGGAAGATTGTCTTTCATATGCCGAATTCTCCTACAACAACAGTTTTCAAGCGAGTTCGGGCAAGGCCCCATTCGAAATTCTGTATGGTAGGAAGTGCCGTACTCCTCTTAACTGGTCAGAAACCGGTGAACGTCAACTTCTTGGAAATGACTTAATCACAGAGGCAGAGGAGATGTGCAAAGTCATTCGAGATAACCTCAAAGCAGCGCAATCGCGCCAGAAGAGCTACTATGATAGTAAGCACCATGATTTGGCTTTTGAGATCAGAGACCATGTTTACCTCCGTGTCTCTCCAATGAAAGGTACTCGTCGCTTTGGTATCAAAGGGAAGCTTGCCCTGAGATACGTGGGTCCTTTCAAGATCGTCAGCAAGAGAGGCGATCTTGCCTATCAACTCGAGCTTCCTTCAAACTTTGCAAATGTGCACAACGTGTTCCATGTCTCTCAGCTCTGCAAGTGCTTCAAGACTCCTGACCGCACCGTCAACTTCGAAGACATTGATCTCCAAGAAGATCTCTCTTATCATGAGCACCCCGTTGCTATTCTTGAAGAGACTGAACGCAAGACTCGCAATAAAGTCAATCAAATTCCTCAAAGTCAAGTGGTTACACCATTCCGATCGTGAAGCCACCTAGGAACGCGAGGATCACCTCCGTTCTGAGTACCCGGTGTTCTTCCAGTCCTAGATCTTGGGACGAGATCCTTTCGTAGTGGTGGAGTGTTGTAACACCCCGGGTGTAACTTACCTAATATGTACTCCAACTCTTGTCGTTTCCGGCACTAAGTTATTTTATTTTCTCGGGTTCGGGTTTTTGTCTCCATGTGTTGTTGTTGTTGTCATGCATCTCATATCATGTCATCATGTGCATTGCATTTGCATACGTGTTCGTCTCATGCATCCGAGCATTTTCCCTGTTGTCCGTTTTGCATTCCGGCGCTCCTATCTCCTCCGGTGGTCCTTTCTACCTTATTTTCGTGTGTGGGGGTTAAAAATTTCCGAATTGGACCGAGACTTTCCAAGCGGCCGTGGTTTACTACCGGTAGACCACCTGTCAAGTTTTGTACCATTTGGACTTCGTTTGATACTCCAACGGTTAACCGAGGGACCTAGAAGGCCTCGTGTGTGTTGCAGCCCAACATCCCTCCATTTTGACCCTAAACCCACCAAAACCCTCTCTATCATCTAGAGCGTTCGATCACGATCGCGTGGCCGAAAACCGCACCTCATTTGGACTCTCCTAGCTCCTCCTATGTCTATAAATAGCACCCCCTCCGAAATTCACGGTTCTTCTCCCTCCTAAACCCTAGATCCATCTTCCCCGCGCCGTCGGACGCGTCCGAACCGGGCCGGACATGTCCAACGTCCCCGCGCCGCCGCCATGTGTTGCCCCATGAGTTGCCAGTGCCCCGCGCCCACTTCGCCGGCCCGCCGGGCCCAAGGCCGGCCCCCGCGGCCCGAGCCGCCCCGCGCCCGCGCCCGAGCACCCCGCCGCCTTCTTCCTCGGAGCGGCCACCGCCGCCCGCGCGTCCACTCTTCGCCGGCGAAGCTCTGCCACGCCGGACCCCGCGACGAACCTCGCCGCCCGCCGCCACGTTCCTCGCCGCCCTGCCGCGCCGCAGCCAGATCCGACTCCGGCGAGCCTCCCTCCGACTCCGGTGACCACGCTGAAAGATCGTGGATGTCGCCTAGAGGTGGGATGAATAGGCTTTTTAAAATAATTACGGTTTATGATTGAACAAATGCGGAATAAACCTAGCGGTTAATTTGCCAAGCATAAAACCTAAAACAACTAGGCTCTCCTATGTGCACCAACAACTTATGCTAAGCAAGATAAGCAACTATGAGATAGCAAGATATATGACAAAGTACAATATGGCTATCACAAAGTAAAGTGCATAAGTAAAGGGCTCGGGTAAGAGATAACCGAGGCACGTGGAGACGATGATGTATCCCGAAGTTCACACCCTTGCGGATGCTAATCTCCGTTTGGAGCGGTGTGGAGGCACAATGCTCCCCAAGAAGCCACTAGGGCCATCGTAATCTCCTCACGCCCTCGCACAATGCAAGATGCCGTGATTCCACTAAGGGACCCTTGAGGGCGGTCACCGAACCCGTACAAATGGCAACCCTTGGGGGCGGTCACCGAACCCGTACACTTTGGCAACCCTTGGGGGCGGTCACCGGTACCCGTCAACTTGCTCGGGGCGATCTCCACAACCTAATTGGAGACCCCGACGCTTGCCCGAAGCTTTACACCACAATGATTGAGCTCCGAACACCACCAACCATCTAGGGCGCCAAGGCACCCAAGAGGAACAAGCTCTAGGGTGCCCAAACGCCCAAGAGTAATAAGCTTCTCAAACTTCACTTCCATGTATCCCCGTGGAGAACTCAAACCGATGCACCAAATGTAATGGCAAGGGCACACGGAGTGCCCAAGTCCTTCTCTCTCAGATCCCACCAAAGCAACTAATGCTAGGGAGGAAAATGAGAGGAAGAACAAGAGGGAGAACACCAAGAACTCCAAGATCTAGATCCAAGGGGTTCCCCTCACTTAGAGGAGAAAGTGATTGGTGGAAACGTGAATCTAGATCTCCTCTCTCTTTTCCCTTAAGAACTAGCAAGAATCATTGGAGGGATTGAGAGTTAGCAAGGTCGAAGAAAGTCAACAATGGGGAAGAACACGAGCTAAAAGATTAGGTTCAATGGGGAAGAAGACCCCCTTTTATAGGAGGGGGAAAATCCTACCGTTACCCACCAACCAGCCTGCGGCCAGCGGTACTACCGCGCCTGGCCAGCGATAGTACCGCGCCTGGCCAGTGGTACTACCGCAAGGCCGCGCGGTACTACTGCTTGCAACCAAGCGGTACTACCGCACGGCTGTGCGGTACTACCGTACCGACCCATGGTACTGCCGCAACCCCAGCACAGAACCAATAAATACACGCACAGGAGCTGGGGGCGGTACTTCCGCATGCGCGGTACTACCGCGCCCCCCCATGCGGTACTACCACGAGACAAAAATCCCAGCCAAGGGAGAAGGGAAACTACCGTGCCTACTTCCGCAAATAAATGGAAGTAGCAAAAACCCGACACGGTACTGCCGAGGGGCGGTACTACTACTTGACCACATAGCGCGGTACTACCGCACGGCGAAAGCGGTACTACCGTGGCAGGTGCGGATGTAAAAAATTACATCGCTCCTACTACCGCAAAGGGGGCGGCACTAGCCTGGTTGGCAGCGGTAGTGCGGCTCCGGGGGACAGGTACTACCGTGGGCATCAGCGGTACTACTGTGCCACCGCGCGGTACTACCATGGATGCGTACGGTACTACCGTTGATCCAGGAGCAGTACTACCGCACCCACAACAGCAGCCAGTCAAAGGAGGCAGGAAAATGGAGGAAGCCCCAAGGAAGAAGGAGGGGAAAAGAAGGAGACGTGAACAAGATGAAACCATCCAAACCTTTCCAACGCGGACCTTGACAAAAACCACACTCAAGAAAACAAGAACTGCCATAACTTCTGCAAATGACTCCGAATTGAGCAAACTCAAGCTTGTTGGAAACAAGACAACGAGTAGCATGAAAACAGCGACCGGTTATAGTAAGAAGAGGCAGGGGACGTATGCCTAACAAATAGAGGAGTGAAACCTCCAACCGAGAAGAACCGGCAAAACCTCCAACATCGAAAACATCATAGAAGAAGCATGCGAACTCCGTTTTCGATGAACTCAAGCTTGTCATCAAGATGACCATAAGCTCTAAGACTCACAAATGGAACCAAACAAGAACCAAGAAAGATGATGCAAGCATGCAATGGTTTGAGCTCTCAGTGAACAAAACGATCAAGCTATGCATCGAGAGCCCCCCTTGATAGTACGGCAATCGATCCTATAACCCAGTCTCCCAACTACCATCATGAGACCGATAAAAATAGAAAACCTACCAAGGGAAAACCTTTGCCTTGCACATGGTCCACTTAAGCTAGATGATGACGATCTTGACTCCCTCAAGTTGGACCACCTTTCTTGATTGTGTTGGCTCGATGAAGACTAGTTGATTGCTCCCCCATACTCCACTATGGGTGAGCCTTTCTTCCGCACATCTTCACAAGTCCATTGTCACCACAATGGACGACAAGCTTCAAGCATTTGATCTCATCGTGATGCTCCACTTGAACTTGCACACCGCAACCTAACCCCACAAAGAACCCTCACGAAGACCATGGGTTAGTACACAAAGCGTAATTGACAATGCTTACCATACCATGGGATCACTTGATCCCTCTCGGTACATCTTCTACGCTTTGTGGGTTGATCAACTTGATTCACTCTTTAACTTAGTCTTGATCAACCTCTCACAAGACCAATCTTTAGGTAATTCCTTGAATAGCACCTTGGTCGACACAAACTCTCCTTGAAACCAATACATGTACTCCAAGAAAAGCCTATGGACAAAACCTTCAAATATAACTCAAGGCAACCATTAGTCCATAGAGATTGTCATCAATTACCAAAACCAAACATGGGGGCACCGCATGTTCTTTCACACGCCCCGCCGGCGCCTTCCATCTCCGGCCGTCGTCCGCGCGAACTCCGGCAAGTCCCCTGGCGAGCTCGGATCCGACCTCGGGAAGCGTGCCGATCCAGATCTGAGTTTATCTCCTCGGTTGACTTTCTCCCGAAACCCTAGATAAATTGCATTTTTCATCATGCTATATCTCCGCATCCGTAGATCCGTTTTGGGTGTGTAGCATATAAAAATGTTCGTCTCAGAGAGTACATCATTTCATCACATTACATCATTTTCATTTGAGGTCATCTTGAGGTCCAAAATGCTGTTGGAAGAGAGCTATTTGAGTTAATTGTCAGATCTGCTGCACCAAATAGCTATTTGTCATTTTTGCCATGATTATTGTGTGCATGATATGCTCCTGAGGTCTACATGAGTTTTGTTATATGCCATGCCATCTTTCCACGTGTGCTATCCATGTATTTTTGTGATATGTGTGGTGACTAGCACAAGCTTGCAAACTAGTGCATTCGTTATTGCTGATTTCAGGGACTTAGAATTTCTCGAAGTCCTTGATCTGTTTTTATCAATATGCCATATGTTCATGTTGTTTCCTAATGATCCGTGCCTCTTTTGAGGATGATCAGTAAGGTTGTTTTGTATTGTGGTGCTCTATCCATCCATGTCCTTGTTTGCATTTATGGAGCAGCCTAGCTTGAGTCAATCGAGCTCTACTTTTGCTATTTCGTGATTCCTGGCAGATTGTCTACTTGTTAGCGATTTTGCCGAGGATGTTGTTGTTGATCCGTGCATGCTATGTTGTTGTTCTTGCCATGTCTAGCTTATATAATATGTATTATTGATGGGTGCATGCTTAGATTGTCATGCCTTGCTCTGTAGCGAGTGCATCGAGCTCGTAAACATGCCTACTCGTTAACAGATTTGCATGCTCCAGTTTTTCACTAAGTCTGTAATCTGATTATGTTTTTGCCATGTTCACATGCTTGCAATTGTATTTTCTGATCCCTTTTGGCTCAAGGTCACTAAGGGACTTTTGTTAAGCTCTTTGAGTAGCTCCATGCCATGACTTGCCTTGCCATGTTAAGTTCCTGTAGCATATAGTTTTCATGATCCAAAGTGTGCTACCTGATCTGAAATTCCAGACTAGTGTTAATTTCACAAAGTCTAAAACCTGTTTATCAATTACACTTTTGCCATGCTTGTTTGAACCTGTTAATGGATGAATTGGCCGTAGCTCAGTGTTAATCTTTTGTCAAGCATCATGGGTGGATCCCTGCCATGTATTCTGTTGTCATGTTTGGGTGCTGTAGCATAATTATCTTGATGCATTTGGATGCCTACTTGTTGTTTATCGCAGACCGGTGCCATAGTTGTTTTGCTTGCCATTTCCAAACCGTGCATCCGAGTCCGGTGTTCTTTATATCGATTTCAAACTCTGGGCTGGCCTACCCGTACCTTGGTTAATCTGAGTGTGCCCTGAGAAAGAGATATGTGCAGCTCCTATCGGGATTTGTCGGCACATTCGGGCAGTGTTGCTGGTTTAGTTTTACCTTGTCAAAATGTCTTGTAACCGGGATTCCGAGTCTGATCGGGTCTTCCCGCTAGAAGGAATATCCTTCATTGGCCGTGAGAGCTTGTCATGGGCTAAGTTCGGACTCCCCTGCAGGGATTTGAACTTTCGAAAGCCGTGCCCGCGGTTATGGGCAGATGGGAATTTGTTAATGTCCGGTTGTAGATAACTTGAACCTTAACTTAATTAAAATGAATCAACTGCGTGTGTGACCGTGATGGTCTCTTCTCGGCGGAGTCCGGGAAGTGAACACGGTGTTGGAGTAATGTTTGTCGTAGGTTGTCCTCTAGTTCTTCATTCATGCTTTGCCTTCTCTTCTCGCTCTCTTTTGCGAACAGGTTAGCCACCATATATGCTAGTCAATTGCTGCAGCTCCAGATATTATCTTACCTTACCTATAAGCTTAAATAGTCTTGATCGCGAGGGTGCGAGATTGCTGAGTCCCCGTGGCTCACAGATTACTTCCAAACCAGATGCAGGGCCCGATGACTCCGTTCCAGATGATGCGCTTGAGCTCAAGTGGGAGTTCGATGAAGACTCACACCGTTACTATGTGTCTTTCCCTGATGATCAGTAGTGGTGCCCAGTTGGGGCGATCGGGACCATGTCGCTTGTTGGGGTTGATCTTTTATTTTGGTACCGTAGTCGGACCATGAGTGTATTGGATGATGTAATGTTAGTTATGTATTTGTGTGACGTGGTGAGTGTAAGCCAACTATGTACCTTTCCACTTACTATCTATTTACATGGGTTGTTGTGAAGATTACCTTACTTGCGACATTCCTTTCAATGCGGTTATGCCTCTAAGTCGTGCTTCGACACGTAGGAGATATTGCCACATCGAGGGCGTTACATCTGCCAACGTAGAACATTAATCTATCTTCGTGGACTCTCCCTATATGCAATTCACACGTCAAGGGGAACTCCTGAGCATCGCGACTCAGGAGCCTAACTGGTCACGTAGCCCCTCACTCCTTGGTACGTCCTGGTCTGCGGTCAGCTCAACGGCGGTTGAGGTATGCGCGGGGCCGGGCTCTGCCGACGCAGAACGAAGCAAATAGGAAGGAAAACACAAAATCTCGAAGCAAATATTACAAGAACATTGTTCTCACAATATCAAATGAAAAGTCTAAATGCCTCCACGAGGCCTGATGTATGTCGCAGGAAAGGAACGAGAAGAATAGCCACAGGTCATCTCGGGATGTCGCTGTCGCCTGTGGAAGGTGCTTCCCCACGGGCGAACTTCCCCAGCAAAGCCTCCACGTGACCTTGAATAGCGGCGGCGGCGGCGCAGAGGTCTTCAGCTACAGGCTCCAGCAGCTCATCGAGGCGGGCGTTGGGGTCGCGGAGGTGCAGATGGCTCAGGACGTGAGTCAGTGCGGCCGCGGCTAGAACCTGAGCTTCTACCTCTGCCATGGGACCAAGGCCCTCAACGACCTCCTCAAGCGCCTTCACCATGAGAGGAAGCAGCTGGGCAGGGTCGTCCTCGTCACTATCCAGCGGCTTCTCAAGGCCACGCTCGTACAGCGTCTTCAGCACCTCGCGAGATCTCTTCTCGAGATCGGCGAAGGCCACACGGTCTTCGGCCAGGACTCGCGCCTTGGCGGCAAGGTCGGCCTCCCTCGCCTCTATCTTCTGGTCCAGCTCCTCCAACCGGTTGCGCTCGGCAGCTTGCTCCTTCCCCAGCTCCGCCAGCTCAGCATCACAGTTCTTGACGGCTTCCTCCCGGGCCTTCATCTTCTTCTCCTCTAACTAGCGGCGGCGTGCCTCTTCGGCGTGGTTGTCACGCAGGCTCTTCAACTCGCCCTCCAGCACTTGGCAGCGGTCGCGGGCGGCCTTGGCGTCTCTCAGTGCCGCCTCACGACCGTCTGCAGCCCTGGCGGCTGCTTGCTTCTCCCTCTCGGAAGCCGCAACAGCCTGGCCCAGCGCCGTGCGTACCGCCAGGTCAGAGTGAAGGCAGCCAGAGGCCAACTCCAGACGCCCGGCCACCAGGCGCGGGTCAGCGCTCAGGAGATCCGCCTGTAGTTGGGTCAGTAGCAGATCAGGCCAACTCCAAGACGGTAGCAGGAGCAGAGGAATCGAGGAGTGGAGGCGCAGCAGTAGGAGTGAGTGGCGCAGTCACTAGGGCTTGCGAGACCGCGGGCTCCGGAGTAGCTGGGACCTCATCAGCCGCGCCAAGCACCGGCACCTCCGGAGCCGTCGGGGCCGTGGGGGCTAAGTCCACGCGGCGATGCTCCTCTTGGCCCCGCGAAGACGACCGGGCTGGGGAGACATGGGCGGTGTTGCCCCTGGCTCTGCGGAGGGAGGCATAGCTGCCTTCCCTTCATCCCTCCTCTTCGCCGAAGATGTCGGCCTGATCAACCAAGGGCGAGCGCCAGGAAGAAACAAGCACCAGCAAGGACCAAGCGAAGTTCGAAGCACCTACCGGTCCACTGCAAGGTACTCCACCTTTCGCTTGAGGAGCTTGAGGACCGACAGCTTCGGGACCTGGGAGGCAGGTGCTCGGGCTCCGATGGCGCCATGCAGTGCGGAGGCAGAACCGGATCCAGCCCCAGGAGGTGTTGGAGTGGGGCGGCACCACGGTCCACCAGCGACGACCTACCCTTTGTCGGGACGAGGGGTTGCTCCTCCCCTTCTTGGTAGGCGTCGGCCTCAGCATCATCAGGAAGGGCGCGAAGAATCTCGGCCTTGCTCGGAGGGGAGGTCTCCTCCGCCTCTTCCGAGGTCTCCTCAGAGTCCTACTCCTCCCCCTCTCCGCGGGACACGCCAGAAGACACCTCCACCGGCTTTGGCGCTGAAGGAGCTCCCGAAAGCACCGGCGGCACCAGCCCGCGTGCATCAAACGTCGGTCTGGAGGCGACGAATTCCTCCCGATCCCTGCGTTGGAATAGGGGAATGAAGGCGCTAAGCGGGTACTCCTGGTTGTCTCCAACTATGAGGTGCAGGACGACGTCCAGTTCTTCGTCAGGGAGGTCCCCCGGCCTCAGGCGGGCCTTGTTCTCCCCTCCTTCAAGCTGCCAGAAGGAGGGCGCGCGCGCCTGGAGTGGGGCGACCCGCAGCGTCAAGAACTCCCTCAAGAGCATCACCCCCGTTATTTTGGCCGCCCTTGCATTGCCCGGCTTCAGGTCGGCCATCATCTGCTCCAACACCGATGATGCCCGCTTATCGACAAGCTCCGCCCTGGGCCACTCCTTGCCTTGTCGGGGCGCCTCCAACGGCAACGCCAGGCGTAGATGGGCGAGCTTGGCGTCCACCATGACCCATTTGGATCGAATGTTGTCGGCCCTCTTCCCGGGGCTCAAGATCGAGTTGGCCTTGTCGGACGCGACGAAGTTGGCGCATCTAGAGATGTGACCCTCGCTGACACGAAGGAAGAAGAAGTAGCGCAGGAGCGCCATGGAAGGCATCACGCCCAGGTAGGCCTCACAGTAGTAGGCAAAGATGGAAAGGAGAAGGACAGAGTTGGGGTTGACATGCAACACCTGCAACCCATAGTGGTTGAGGACTTCATAGAAGAAATCAGAGAAGGGAGGAACCAACCCGACGGCAACGCTGCTCGAAAAGAAGGGGAAGAAGGTGCTCCCCCCAACTTCCGGCTCGTCGGAGGCAAGCCGGAGCTCCGTCTTCCCCTACTCGTTGCTCTCTCCCGCCATCAGCAGGTGCACGGAGGCAAGGCTCTTCTCCGTGACAGTGGGCGCCTCAAGAGCGGGCTCATACCAGGCCGTGGACGAGGAAGTCTTGACCTTGCGTGGCGCCATGGGCGGCAGATGCAGAGCAAGGCCGAAGCAGATCTGTAGGTAGCGGCGGCGAAGAGCAAGAAAGGGGATCTGGAGTAAGGTGAGGAAGAAGCAATGAAGGCAAGTGCCGCCCGCGCCAGCCTTTTGTCAGGTCAAGCAGTTGCCAAAGCAGCATGCGGAAGCGGAGACGCCCACATCCAATCAACCGCCACGCGTCAATCGATGCCGCAGGCTTTTAGGGCCTGCAGTGCTTCGAGCTTGACCCTTGGCATCGCCGTGAAGCCAAGCCCGTGCGCACCTTGGGCCCGAGGGCTACTGTCGGTGTTCTGGGAATGGGGGTCCCCAGACTTGCCTGCATGCGGCCCATGGCCTGGCTGAGCCAGCAGGCCGTACGGCCCATCTTCACCAACAAAGCACTCAAGACCCTCGCGAGGGGCCAAGCCTCGCGAGGGGGACGACGCAAGACCTCCTCCGGAGTGGCCTAGCTGGGCAGGCTCACGAGGAGCAGAGATATCAAGGCGGGGCGAACCTCACGATGCTTTCGTGACGTGAGCCATGACGATCGACACCAGGCGGGCGCCAGCGCGCACAACGTCCTTGTTTCCTCTTTGTTGCAAAGGGGGAAAGCGCAGCCGCGGAGTACCGATGCATTGGGCAAAGGTTGCCATTTCGGTGCAACAAGACCAAGACCAAGGACTGCAAGACGGAGGTCATCGTGGAGCCTGGAGCAGCGTCACCACCAGACCTTTGTGTAGGAGAAGACTACTTTTGTCAGGATAGCTTGTACTAGCTGTCCCCCTTCAAATTGGCCCGCCATTGTTGGCTCCCTTCCCGCTCGATTTGGGAAGAGGACCAGGGCCTCTATAAATAGGACTAGCCACCACAGTGGAGAGAACAGAAGAGGACACACAAGCTCATCGAGCCCAAGAACGCCTCAACCTCAGGAGGCCGTTCTTCCCTTGTATTCATCATCCCAAGAGGCAGTCCACCACCACCACACTGGAGTAGGGTGTTACACCGCAACGGTGGCCCGAACCAATATAAACCCTGTGTCCATCTATGTTGTGAGTTTGTCGAGTTCGTCCACGAAATCCTAGCAGGCTAGAGCGTAGATCGCTTGGAGGGATAGACTTCACGCGCACCCCAGTGTTTGAACCTTAAGGGTTTGCCGGGACCCCAACACTGACAGCCGCCACCGGGTCGTCCCCTTATATACACGGGTTGACGCCTGGCGGCCTACAGAGTCCCGGCCGGTTCATAAAACATGTCCAGCTCGGTGACTTCTTTACATGCCTTCCTTCACAAGTCTTTCTACTTGACCACTAGACTGTGGGTGATAAGTGTAAGTGCATCTAGTGCCACCCCTAGTTGGTTTTGGAGTATTGACGACAAACCTAGTTGAGGGACTAATGTGTTTGTGAGAATTGCGGGATAACACAGGTAGAAGTCCCTCATTGATTCGGTTTAGCTACCAGAGATGACCCCCAAAAATGTACGAAGACATTGAAGACAATGGTGGTTCATGAAGACATTCATGTCGAAGACAATGACATGTGAAGACTCCCCATGAAGCCTATGGAACTCGAAGACTTAGATCCTTTGTAGTTTTATTTTATTCATGTTGTGTCATAGGAACCACCGTACTGTTAAGTGGGGTCCAAGAGAACCAGTCAGGATGACTGAAGTGATGCCTAATTCAAATCCTATGTCTTCGAGTGAAGACAATGAGAGAAAATCTTGTCCAGAGTCAGACAAGTCAGCTTTACTTGCAGCCCAAGTAAAGTTGCCGTGAGAGTTCGAAATCCGACCGTTAGTACACGTATCAGTTCCTTAGTGACCCAGGGTCATTTCGAACAAATCAGGTCAGGGTTGCCAAGCGGCTATAAATAGTCCACCCCTACAACCATAAACGGTTGGCTGCTCAGATTTCAGTGCACGGCTTTTGTCGTTTGAGAGCAACCCACCTCGAAGCCTTTGAGAGAAAATCCTTAGTGAGGAGGAAAGGCCTAACCACCCAGATCCAGAGTAATTGGGCATCACCTAAGTCTTCCTGTCTGAGTGATCTGAAGACTTATTACACTTGAGGACTGTGCATCCTCCAGACGGTTAGGCGTCGCGTTCTGAGCATCCAAGAGGAATTGTGGATTGCCGGTGAACGAAGTCTGTGAAGGTTTGGGAGTCTACCTTGAAGACTTACCAGAGTGATTGGGCGGGGTCTGTGTGACCTTAGCTCAAGGAGAAAACGGTGAGGACTGGGTGTCCTGAGCTGCGTGTTTAGGACTGGGTGTCCGGGACTGTGTGTCCTTTGGTTTAAATACCTAGCCGCTCCAACCAGACGTACAGTTGTCACAGCAACTGGAACTGGTCCAACATATCATTGTCTTCAACGTGTCACTGGTTTCATCTTCGCCTCCCTTTACTTACGAGTACACATTGTGAAGCTATTGCATGCTTGCTTTATCTTCTGTCTTCACAACTTGACTGTATGATCTGTTTGGCTTCATAACTTCTTCCAACCTGATCCTCATTACACTGAAGCTATTTGTCACTGTGCTTTCACTATATTGTATACTTGACCATGGCTTGTGTTGTGTAATCTACCTTCCGCTGCATAGTGATAGGCTTGTTCACTCTATTTGTCTTCATAACTTCCACGTTTTGAAGACTTTCATAAAAATCGCCTATTCACCCCCCTCTAGTCGATATAACGCACTTTCAATTGGTATCAGAGCTAGGTGCTCCCTTGTTCTGTGTGATTCGGTTTAACCACCTGGAGTTTTAGCTATGTCGACTGCAGGGATAATTAAAGTCTCCGCTGCGTGCCCCGTCTTCGATGGAACTGAATATCCCTACTGGAAGAATAAGATGCGCATGCATCTTGAATCCATTGACGTCGACCTATGGTATGTCGTCGAAAACGGCGTTCCCAAGGCTGGAGAAGGTGTCACTGCGGCTGATGTCAAGAAGTTCACTCAACTGGACTCCACTGCCAAGAATATTATCTGTGGTCATCTGACCAAGGGACAGTACGGCCGTGTGAGTGCCTTAAAGACATCCAAGCTGGTTTGGGACTGGCTCTCCAAGGTCAATGAAGGCATCTCAACTCAGAGAGATCATAGAATCAGTGTTCTTCGCAATCTCTTCAACCGCTTCAAGCGAAATGACAATGAAAATGTCCAGCACACATTTGACCGGCTCACTGACATCACAAATGAGCTTCAAGCCCTTGGCGCCACTGAGATCACCAAGCATGAAATCGTCAAGACGCTGCTAAGATCACTTGACAGTTCATTTGACATCCTAGCCCTGATGATTCAAGAACGTCCAGACTTCAAGACACTCGATCCGTCTGACATACTTGAGAGGCTCAACACACATGAGTTTCAGCTTTCTGAGAAAAGAGATATCTACAGTCCAAACTATGGGCGAACTCGTGCCTTGAAGGCAAAAGCTGTGTCATCATCTGAAGAAGAATCTGACAGAAGTTCTGATGATCCTGAAGACATTGGAAGGGAACTTGCAATGCTAGTGAAGAAGTTCCAGAAATTCACCAAGAAGAAAGGCTTCAGAAAGTCTTCACGATCAAGCTCAAGGAATGATGAAGCTTCTGCGCATGACTACAAGAGGAAAACTTGTCACAAGTGCAAGAAAACTGGACACTTCATCTCTGAATGCCCACAGTGGGACAATGAGAACAGAAAGAAGAAGAAGAGCAAGGAATATGACTCTGACAATAAGAAGACGAAGAAATACTCAAAGTCTTCGTCCAAGTCTTCCTCAATGTCTTCATCACACAAGAAGAGTTCATCTGGCAAGGCTCGTGCGTTTGTTGGCAAGGAAATGGATTCAGAGGAGGAATCCGCTTCTGAGGAGGCAGAGGTGGAGTCTGAGGAGGAGTCTGATTCAGGCATTGCGAGTTTGGCTATAGCCTATGTCGCCAAGTCCATCTTCAACATTGAAGACAATGACTCCATCACCATCACCGATGCAAATGACAAGGACGAGTCTACTCCTACCTACTGCTTCATGGCACGTGGTGCCAAGGTAAACGCACGCACTACTCACTATCGAACATCTAGTGACGATGACTCTGATTGTGATTCAAAACCCAGTTACAAAACACTTGCTAAAATTGCAACTGAACAACAAAAGGCCATGGAACATATTCAAAAACTGTTAGACAGAAGCGATGATCTGTTGGGTGCTGAAATGACTCGTTCTGAATCCTTAATTGAAGACATAAAAAAATTTCATGTTAAGTATCAGGAACTCGAAGATCGTCTTGAGACTCTCTCAACTACTCATGAAAAGCTTTCCTATGATTATCTTCAAAAGAAGCAAGATCTTGAGAAGTTGAGAGCGGATCATGAAGATCTTCAAAAGGAAAACGAGTCACTTCGAGCCGAACAGATCAGTTCTGCTCAGGAAGGATTTGAACCACCATGCCTTAAATGCATTGAACGTGATAATGCTATTTCTGTTGCTGAATGTTCCACTGCTACTGCTGTTGCAATATCTTCAACTGTTGAAGTGGTAGCTAACCCCTCTGCTGAGGATACCACTGCTATTGCTGATGAAAATGCTAGGTTGAAGACGTTGCTTGAAACAGGGATGTACAAAAGTCTCAAAGGACATCAGACATTATGTGATGTCCTCAAGAAGCAGATTCTGAACCGAAACCCTAGGAAAGAGGGTGTTGGGTTCGTGAGGAAAATTAATGCAGATGGCTCTTACTGGAAACCTGAGCAGTACCCCAAAACCACATGGGTTGCTGCAAAGGAATCCTCAGCAGATACATCCAATCTATCTGGCTTCACTTGTGCTAATCCAATCATCATTGATGAATCCTTTGATGCAAACTATAAATTGTTTAGGAATCAGAATGGTGAAGTATTTGCCAGGTACATTGGTACTAACTGCAGGAATGGACCACCTATGAAGAAGATCTGGGTTCCAAAAACATGTCTTGAGAATCTTCCTGTGATTGTCCTCATGACACCTCACATGAAGAAGACAAACCTCAGACCAAAGGCTTCATATGGTCCAAAGGCTTCATACATGCAGAGGACTCATTTGAGTCGCACTAACACAAATGTTTTGCAGGGAAACCATGCTCAGGCATATGAGAGCGGTTCTTCAAACCGTCATTCTCATATGACCAAAAACTGTTCTGCCTACTCTTATGAGTACTATTGTCCACCTGCTAGACTGTTTGCTAGGGCTCCAAAGCCAAAATTCTCAGATGCTGCACTTAGACTTATTGCTTCTAAGCCACCCTTGAAGATGTGGGTGGTTAAGAAAGCTTAACTCTCTCTTGCAAGGAAAGGTCTCCAGCACAAAACCAAAATCTTCTGATGCTATTGCTGGGGACCTCAAAAATCTTGTGGGGCGCAAGATCAAATGCCCGAATGGCATCACTATGTATTTCATATCTGAATCGCATGCTACTCTCCCTACTTGTCCTAACCTGGATCTAAGTTTTCATAATCCACTGGTTCGTCAAATGTTTTTGCTTCACAACACTCTTCGTGAAGCCTATCCCCCTAACTGCACTGTAGGGTACGACGCCAGTGACTTCAGAGTCTTCAGAATGGATTATTGACAGTGCGTGTACAAATCACATGACTGGCAAGAGAAGCCTCTTTATGGACTCAACCTTACGTCCATCTGACAAGAGCCACATCACATTCGCTGACACTGGTAAAAGTAAGGTACTGGGTCTAGGTAGAGTTGCAATCTCAAAGGATCAAAACATGGATAAAGTCATGTTTGTTGAATCCCTTGGCTTCAACTTAATGTTTGTCTCAATGCTTTGCGATTTAAACATGATTGTAATCTTTGGAAAATATCGTTGTCTGGTACTAATGGAATCTGACAAGTCTCTAGTGTTTGAAGGGTATCGAAAAGATGATTTGTACGTGGTAGATTTCTCAGCAGGGCCACAGCTTGCAGTTTGTCTTCTCGCAAAGGCTTCAGAATGCTGGCTTTGGCATCGAAGACTTGGGCATGCTGGCATGAGGAACCTCCACACCCTTGCGAAGAAGAAGCATGTCATAGGCATCGAGGGCGTCAAGTTCAAGAAAGATCACTTATGCGGTGCCTGTGAAGCTGGGAAGATGACAAGGGCAAAACATCCTTCGAAGACAATCATGACCACTACTCAACCCTTCGAACTGCTTCACATGGATCTCTTCGGTCCCACTCACTACTCAACTTTCTCCACTACTGCCTGCCTCTATGGCTTCGTCATTGTTGATGATTACTCTAGATATACTTGGGTGCACATAATCCTTTACAAGACTGAAGTGCAGGATGTCTTCAGACGCTTCGCAAATCGGGCAATGAACAATTACGGCGCCAAGATAAAGCACATCAGAAGTGACAATGGCACAGAATTCAAGAACACCGGCCTTGACACATATCTTGATACATTGGGCATCACTCATGAATTCTCAGCTCCATACATGCCACAACAGAATGGCATCGTCAAACGCAAGAATAGAACACTCATTGAGATAGCCAGAACAATGTTAGATGAGTACAAGACACCAAGAAAATTCTGGACTGAAGCCATTGACACTGCATGCCATACTATCAACCGTGTATATCTTCACAAGCTGCTGAACAAGACATCTTATGAACTTCTGACTGGCAAGAAGCCAAATGTAAGTTACTTCAGAGTATTTGGATCAAGATGCTGGATCAAGGACCCTCACCACACCTCAAAATTTGCTCCAAAAGCACATGAGGGCTTCATGCTTGGATATGGAAAGGATTCTCACTCCTACAGAGTCTTCAATCTCTTTCACTACAAAGTGGTTGAAACAGTGGATGTGCGGTTCGATGAGACCAATGGGTCACAAAGAGAGCAACTACCAGATGTGCTAGATGAAGTTCCAGCCAGTGAATCAATCAAGCTAATGGGAACCGGAGAAATTATACCTTCTGAAGCTCGTCCTGAAGAAGAACTTATCATCTCAGCACCTGATCCACATGAAGACAATGCTCAGCCTGAAGACATACCTCCCCATGATAACATAGATCAGCAAGAGCAAAGTCTTCGACCTCTACATCCTCGTGTTGCCAATGAAGTGCAGATTGACAGAATAATTGATAGCATCAATGCACCTGGTCCACTGACTCGTTCAAGGGCAACTCAACTGGCAAACTTTTGCGGACACTTCGCATTCGTTTCAATTACAGAACCCAAGAAAATTGATGAAGCCTTTATGGAACCTGAATGGATTCAAGCTATGAAAGAAGAGCTTCAACAATTTGAGCTGAACAATGTATGGGAGTTGGTTAAGCGTCCTGATCCACGGAAGCATAACATAATAGGCACCAAATGGATATACCGCAACAAGCAAGATGAGCATGGCCAAGTCGTCAGAAACAAGGCTCGTCTCGTTGCTCAAGGATATACTCAAGTGGAAGGCATTGACTTCGATGAAACATTTGCTCCTGTGGCTAGACTTGAAGCCATCCGTATACTGCTGGCCTATGCAAATCATCACAACATAATCCTGTATCAAATGGATGTAAAAAGTGCCTTCCTCAATGGCAAAATTGAAGAAGAAGTGTATGTTGCACAACCACCTGGGTTTGAAGATCCAAAACATCCTGACATGGTGTACAAGCTCAAAAAGGCACTATATGGCCTCAAACAAGCCCCTCGGGCCTGGTATGATACACTCAAATACTTCCTGAAGAGGAAAGGCTTCATACCTGGTTCCCTGGATCCCACTCTCTTCACGAAGACATATGATGGTGAACTGTTTGTGTGCCAAATATACGTGGATGACATTATCTTCGGCTGCACCAATCAGAAGTACAGTGAGGAGTTCGGATATATGATGCAAGAGCAATATCAGATGTCTATGATGGGGGAGCTGAAATTCTTCCTCGGTCTTCAGATATGGCAACAACGCAATGGCATCTTCATATCTCAAGAGAAATATCTCAAAGACTGCCTGAAGAAGTTTGGTATGCAAGACTGCAAAGGCTTCACAACACCAATGCCAGCCAAACATCATCTGGGTCCTGACGACAATGGTAAAGAGTTCGATCAAAAGGTATACCGCTCCATGATTGGTTCTTTGCTTTATTTATGTGCATCTAGGCCAGATATTATGCTTAGTGTTTGCATGTGTGCTCGGTTTCAAGCGGCACCAAAGGAGTCGCATCACTTAGCCGTGAAGCGAATTCTTCGATATTTGGCTCACACCCCAACTCTAGGGTTATGGTATCCAAAGGGCTCAGAGTTTGATCTAGTTGGATTTTCGGACGCTGATTACGCTGGGGACAAGGTTGATCGGAAGTCCACATCAGGCACATGTCACTTTCTGGGCCGATCACTTGTCTGTTGGTCTTCAAAGAAGCAGAACTGTGTATCTCTCTCCACTGCTGAATCTGAATACATTGCTGCTGGATCCTGCTGCGCTCAGCTTCTATGGATGAAGCAAACCCTCAAGGATTATGGCATTCATCTGAAGCAAGTGCCACTTTACTGCGACAACGAAAGCGCCATCAAGATCGCCAACAACCCAGTTCAGCACTCGAAGACAAAGCACATTGAAATTCGTCATCATTTTCTCAGAGATCATGTTGCAAAGGAAGACATTGATATCTTCACCAAGCCCTTGGATGAGAAGAGATTTTGCAAGTTGCGGTGTGAGCTAAATATCTTGGAATCCTCAAATGTCCTGTGATCAGGCACACATCCTAACACTTATGCATGATGATGACTTAGATGTGCAACACACAAAGTAACGTATATCTTCAATCAATGAAGACATACATTCTAAGTGTGAATACATTAACGTGGAATTTGACCTCGGAGCGCCACGATAATTGTGCGCCGTGTCTGGGTCCAATACTTCCTATACGGTGGGTAGCGCCACCACCAAAAAATTTCTGCTTGAAGTGTTTCACTCATGGCATTACATTTGTTATGTCTTCACATTTGGTTTGGCTTCAATCTCAACATGTCTTCATGATTGTCTTCACTATGTTGAATATATATGTACTGGTGTTCTATCCTCTACAGCATTCACTTATAGCTATGTCTTCTTGTTTGAATCTTTTGAACTAAGTGAATGTGATCGGACCCTAACCTCTCCATGCTTCCTACCTCAAACTCTATCTCTCCAAGTCATATGCACTCTATTGAAACTGCCGAATGTCTTCACTGCATCCTTGTCAGAAGAAGACACAGAGACAAACTTTAAAACAGCTTTCAATGTTTTTCCATCAACTAGAATTCCGGAGAAGTAGGAACGACTCCCGACAAACCAGGCGTGCGTGGGGTGAAACTGCCCCCACAATTCCGCATGCTGGCCACGTACTGATCAGATGTGTATCGCCAGGGGCACCTGAGTAATAGCGCAGTGCTGCCCATATCTCTATAAATACACGTTTCACTGCGGTCATTATATCTTCTTCCACCCTCGCACAAACCCTAGCGCCGCCGCTAACTCTCAACGACGCCGGCGACGAAGTGCTTCACTGCCGCGACCTCTCCGACGCCGTTCTCACGCTGACGCGGACATCAGTCTCTCCGCCGTCGCCCTAGGTGTCTTCCGTCGCCAAGTTAGGGCACGGAGGATCGAACTGCTCGGCCTCAACTCTCATCTCGTCTAGCAGTTCCAAGTCTGGTAAATAACAAGCCTTTTTACAGCCTCTTTTGATCCTATTGCTCCATCACTTTCTGCCAAAAGAGGTTTCCATTCACTCAAGTTTCATTCCTCTCATCTGTATCTCATAACTTGCCTAGTATATTCACTTGTTCTTCATGAAGTAGTTAGATTCCTCACTTGTACTGATCTATGGGTTCGTACAAATCTGGAACCAACTTCTTTTCGATAAAGTGAATGTCTTTGCATGATGAGGTCAATATCTTCTAAAACTGATTTATCCTCGAAATCTTCTGAGAATGCATATGACCTCTTCCCCTTCCCTCGCACCTTAATGCTGTCACAGGTACATGTCCGTGGGAGAATCTTTTGGTTCTCATAGTCTGCATTCATTTGCAGAGTTCCTACAGCGTCACATTAATTCACCCGAAGCCAGTTCCTGTTGGTCAAGCAAAAGGAAGCCTTTGAAGCCTTTGAATCTCTTGAAGCCTTCCAAGTTAAGCTTCATGGCAACCGAGAAACAATCAAGGAAGGGAGGCAGACAGAGACGTGGTGACACATCTAAAGATCTGCCTGAAGATTTGGCAGAAATGTACCAAACTGATCCTGAAGAGAGCTATGGTCAGCGAAAGACACGAATTCAATGGATTCGAAGATATTGGGCAGAGCAGTGGTTCCACTACCGCTTCGTCACCAAGGAATATGCAGAGAAGTACGCCCTTAAGAGGCCATGGGGAGATGCCTTGTACAAAAATCTCGTACCCCGCACCAGAGACGAAGCCATTGCTCAAGGCTTCTTTCCATGCATGGTCAGGGGACAACAGCCAGCTGACGCACATCCGTCATCCCTTCTCTGGTGTCGCGATGACACTCTGTTCAAGCGCAACTTCCAATTTGCCCAGAACTCTGCGAAGCAAAACAAGAAGGAGTTTGGGTTGGACTTCAACCCTGGTCCCTCCAAACCAAGGGCAGATGGCACACGCGATGCAAATCCCAATGTCATCGGGCCGTTTGCCAATCTCGAAAGCCTCATCACTCGCATTGTAGTCCAAGGGACTGCCGTGAACGACCCTCCAGCAGACACTGAGTCTGATGACGCTCCTGCTGCCCCGGAGCCGAAGCAGATGAAGAAGAAGCCAAAAGCTTCCAAGCCAGCCGCTTCTCCCAAGATCTCCAGAGCGAAGCCATTGGCCACTGCACCTCCTGAAGCAAGTGTGCAGTCTGAAGACTTATCACGAGTCTCCAAGCCTCAAGAAGCCAAGAAGCAACAGCCACACACCAGCAAAGAGCTCACTGCCGCTGCCGTTCTTCGCTGCGAGGCCATTGATCTGTCTAGTGACGACGATCTTGCCGATGACGCTCTTGAGCAGCTGATCAAGAGCAAGGAGGAGGCTGAAATCTTCAACAATCTGCCTCTGTTTGATGCAGCAATCATCCACAACTTCATTGATGAGTGGTTTGATACACCCAACATCAGCTTCGATGATCTGCAGCTGCCCATTGGCCTCAGCGTAGCTTTTCAAGGAGCTATTGCTTCAGAACTCGCAATTGCCCAGCGCATAGTGGAACTGAAGCAGAAGATAGATTTTGAAAAGGCTCAGTTCAAGCAGAACATGACCATGCTCAGTGTCCAAGAAGTCAAAGACTTCAAAGTCAGGCTGCACGAGTTGAAGGAAAACTTTATGCAGAAACGTGCAGAGGCTCAGGGCTCACGCGAGCGCATGAAGAATTTGGCTGATCTCTGTGTGCAGGCCTACAATGAGGCCGAGAAGCGAAAGGTACTTGGGCGTCCCGGCATCGACCCCAGGATGGCCGCTAAGAAAAAGAATAAGCCCACTGAGGCTGAACACGAGGCCCCACAACAAGAAGCTGTTCCGATTGTCTTCCCACTGCCAAGCCTGGCTCGAAGCCAAAGCACCGCTCAACCGCTTCAGAGCAAAAGAAGACAAGGACAGCCGAAGCTAAAGCAAGGAAGAGGAAACACCCTGAAGCCTCTCCTTCAGACCCCACCATCAAGAAGCGCAAGACCAAGAAGTCTCGGGCTGCTCCCACAGAGCCCTTGATAGTCGAACCCCTTTCCGTTCGCTTTCCTCATGAAGATCGTCAACTGACCGTGCATGAGCCTGCTCTCACAGAGGCTCCGCATGCTGAAGACATTCCAGCAGCCGACTCCAACACTGCTGAAGACATTGGTCTCCAAGACAATGTGCAAGGTGATGCAGTCCTTCCTCAGCTCGAAATGAGCGAAATGATCAGCATTGGTCGTCCCTTGACGCCAATCACCCAAGATGCATCGTGGGCAGATCGCCCGTAGGAGGAAGAGGATGAGCCCTAGCCCACTGCAACTCCACCAGCGTCGCCTGCATTCCGTAGGCTTCGCAAAGGGCCAAGGGCTCAGACTGCTGACGACATCCCGGCTGCATCAGCCGAAGAACATGCAGAAGAGCACGAAGAACCTCAAGCTCAATCTTCCCCACACCAACAAGAAGAAGTTCTCAAGGAGGCTGACACCACTGCGGCTGCCACACATAATACTGAAGCATTTGTGGAGCCCGACCAACCAACAGCTTCAAGAGATACTGAAGCTACTGTCTCTGACCCTTCTGTGCCTGAGACTGCTGCCGGACCACAGTTCAACTATCATGTTGCGCACAGGCCCCAGGTACAGAAGCCAATCCCACGACTGCCAAGGTTCCCAGGTCCAGCCACCGCTCCTGGCTCCTTCAATGTCAATAGCTTCAGGGCAGATAACACCTTCTTCAACCGCTCCAAAAATCCTTACTCAAGGGAAAAGATTGTGTCAGATAGGTTCTGGAGCTACCCACAGCGCAGCTACTACTCCTGCGTTCTCTACAACCAGAGCCGTATCTTTCCTCATCAGCGCCTTGAAGTTGAAGCTTTTGCTGGTCTGCCTGGTCTGGAAGAAGCCCTGGACTGCTTCAAGCAAGTTGGCCTGCTGCCATTTGTCACGGATGAAGAGCACTGGAACGAAGAGCTTCTGCTCCAGTTCTATGCCACATTGCACATCAAGGGCTACAACAGAGATCCGAAGACTTGGGTCCTGGAGTGGATGACCGGCAACGTCCATCATGAAGCCAATGCATTTGATATCATTGAGCTCACCGGCCTACCCACTCTAGGCGAACTCTTCGAAGAAGGCTGCCAAATCCATGCTGACGCAGTTGAGAGCATATTTCAGCGACCTGAGGCAAATATGAGTCAGATGCTCTCAATGATGAAGCCATTGCCTTCTGACGCGCCTTACCCAACGGAGTTCTTCGTTGAAGACTTCGAGTACCTGCCTAGAACTATCTATCACATCATCAGGCGGACTCTATGGCCCATTAAGGGGCACTCTCGATATGCCAAGGTTGAAGGTGCCATGAAGACTCTCATCTTCTGCATCCTGCACGGCAAATGCTTCAATGCCCAGGATCTCTTCATACGTCAACTTGTTGCGTCTGGCTCGGATCTCTTTGGTCTGAAGATTTATGCTCCATGGGTTATGAGGCTAATCAAGCTCCACTCTGCAATATCATATCAACCCTCAGCCCGCAACCACAGAATCTTCTTACCTGATGTGGACACCTCTGCTGAAGCTATTTATCCTGAGCCTGCCAAACAGCCACTAAGTCTTCAGAATGCAGAACACCAAAGCTTCACTCAACATGATGAAGGTGTTGAAGCCATTTCCAGAGTCTATCCAATGGCTGGCACCACACGTGCCCCTGCATCAACTGAAGCCACTGACAGCACAGCTGCACAGAGACCCAAGAAACGCGCTCGTACACTCACTGACCGTGAACTTCTTGTGGCTCTGCATCAAAAGCAAGATAGGCATCACAACTGGCTCAAAAGGCAGATGCGAAGTATCATGCGAGACGTCAATCGCATCCGGAATCTGGCCACCAAGAATGCCTTTGTTGCACATGAAACTTGTCGACGCACTTGGAAAGGCCTCACGATGATGTGCACTGAAGCTGAACTGCAAGAGGATGGCTTCAAGGAGCGATTCAAGTTTGACTCCACACCCCCCCAGAAGAGCTGTGTTGCGTGGGACTCCGTCTCTTGAAGAATCCGAGTTCTCTTCCTCTGCTGCCACAGTGACGGGAAAAATCATTGAGGAAGAGGACGACGCTACATCACCACCAATGTCTTCAGCGTGCGTCGTCACTACACCAAGCTCGCCAGCACCACCAAACGCCTCCACCGACCCTGCTGCGCCTGGGAACGCGTAGAAAACTCTATGTCTTCAAACATTTTTGGTCATCACTGACAAAAGGGGGAGAAGCATATGATGTTTATAGTCTTCAAGCGGGTCAATAATATGGGCGGGAGCTTTATATTCTGCATTTTGCTTCGTGCGTACAACTCTCGTTTTGCTACATTTGGTGAGTTGTAACACTTAAACTTGATGGTCGTCTGCTACTATGTTTGCCACTGTGTTTTTGCGAAGATAAATTCCGCATGTACGACGATAATTTCCGCACTCTTATCATTTCGCAGACGTCCATTTTTCATTATGCATATCATTATCTTCTTATATCTTTACATGCATGATGGATTGTCATCATAAGTTGAAGTGGATTCCCACAAATACAACCTGCTATGTGCATTTTCGTTCCAGAAGAAAATCACTTATATGCACATCTTCAGGGGGAGCCCTTGCAGCTTATGAAGCCAATTCCTTTACAATTTCACAAATTATATTCCCCGTTGAAAACTTCAACTAGTTTGTCATCAATCACCAAAAAGGGGGAGATTGTAAGTGCATCTAGTGCCACCCCTAGTTGGTTTTGGAGTATTGACGACAAACCTAGTTGAGGGACTAATGTGTTTGTGAGAATTGCAGGATAACACAGGTAGAAGTCCCTCATTGATTCGGTTTAGCTACCAGAGATGACCCCCAAAAATGTACGAAGACATTGAAGACAATGGTGGTTCATGAAGACATTCATGTCGAAGACAATGACATGTGAAGACTCCCCATGAAGCCTATGGAACTCGAAGACTTAGATCCTTCGTAGTTTTATTTTATTCATGTTGTGTCATAGGAACCACCGTACTGTTAAGTGGGGTCCAAGAGAACCAGTCAGGATGACTGAAGTGATGCCTAATTCAAATCCTATGTCTTCGAGTGAAGACAATGAGAGAAAATCTTGTCCAGAGTCAGACAAGTCAGCTTTACTTGCAGCCCAAGTAAAGTTGCCGTGAGAGTTCGAAATCCGACCGTTAGTACACGTGTCAGTTCCTTAGTGACCCAGGGTCATTTCGGACAAATCAGGTCAGGGTTGCCAAGCGGCTATAAATAGTCCACCCCTACAACCATAAACAGTTGGCTGCTCAGATTTCAGTGCACGGCTTTTGTCGTTTGAGAGCAACCCACCTCGAAGCCTTTGAGAGAAAATCCTTAGTGAGGAGGAAAGCCCTAACCACCCAGAGCCAGAGTAATTGGGCATCACCTAAGTCTTCTTGTCTGAGTGATCTGAAGACTTATTACACTTGAGGACTGTGCATCCTCCAGACGGTTAGGCGTCACGTTCTGAGCATCCAAGAGGAATTGTGGATTGCCGGTGAACGAAGTGTGTGAAGGTTTGGGAGTCTACCTTGAAGACTTACCAGAGTGATTGGGCGGGGTCTGTGTGACCTTAGCTCAAGGAGAAAACGGTGAGGACTGGGTGTCCTGAGCTGCGTGTTCAGGACTGGGTGTCCGGGACTGTGTGTCCTTTGGTTTAAATACCTAGCCGCTCCAACTAGACGTACAGTTGTCACAGCAACTGGAACTGGTCCAACATATCATTGTCTTCAACGTGTCACTGGTTTCATCTTCGCCTCCCTTTACTTACCAGTACACATTGTGAAGCTATTGCATGCTTGCTTTATCTTCTGTCTTCACAACTTGACTGTATGATCTGTTTGGCTTCATAACTTCTTCCAACCTGATCCTCATTACACTAAAGCTATTTGTCACTGTGCTTTCACTATATTGTATACTTGACCATGGCTTGTGTTGTGTAATCTACCTTCCGCTGCATAGTGATAGGCTTGTTCACTCTGTTTGTCTTCATAACTTCCACGTTTTGAAGACTTTCATAAAAATCGCCTATTCACCCCCCCCCTCTAGTCGATATAACGCACTTTCAATAAGGAGATGCAATTCTATGATCAACATCATATTTAGCAAGTATTTTACGGAAAGCACCATGAATAAAGTGTGAACCACTATCAAGTGTGAACCATTATCAGTCATTAAATATCTAGGGACTCCAAACCTCGGGAAAATAACTTCCTTAAGCATTTTAATAGAAGTGTTATGATGAGCACTACTAGTTGGAATAGCTTCTACCCACTTAGTAACGTAATCAACAGCAACTAAAATATGTGTGTATCCATTAGAGGCAGGAAAAGGTCCCATATAATCAAAGCCCCAAACATCAAACGGTTCAATAACAAGAGAATAATTCATAGGCATTTCTTGACGTCTACTAATATTACCAATTCTTTGACATTCATCACAAGACAAGACAAACTTACGGGCATCCTTGAAGAGAGTAGGCCAATAAAAACCAGAGTGCAATACCTTATGTGCAGTTCTATCTCCAGCGTGGTGTCCTCCATAAGCCTCGGAATGACACTTGCATAGGATTTGTTCCTGTTCATGATCAGGTACACAACGCCTAATAACACCACCTACTCTTTCCTTATAAAGATGTGGGTCGTCCCAAAAGTAATGTCTTAAATCATAGAAAAACTTTTTATTTTGCGGGTATGTGAAGCTAGGTGGTATAAACTTAGCAACAATATAATTAGCATAATCAGCATACCATGGAGTACTACGAGAAGTACTTATAACATTTAATTGTTCATCAGCAAAGCTATCATTAATAGGTAGTGGGTCATCAAGAATATTTTCTAACCTAGACAAGTTGTCTGTAACGGGGTTCTCAGCTCCCTTTCTATCAACAATATGCAAATCAAATTCTTATAGCAAGAGAACCCATGTACTAAGTCTAGGTTTAGCATCTTTCTTTTCCATAAGATATTTAATAGTAGCATGATCAGTTTGAATAGTTACTTTAGAATCAAGAATATAAGATCTGAACTTATCACAAGCAAATACAACTGCTAAAAGCTCCTTTTCAGTAGTAGCATAATTTCTTTGAGCATTGTCTAGAGTCTTACTAGCATAATGAATAACATTTAATTTCTTATCAACTCTTTGCCCTAGAACAGCACCTACAGCATAATCACTAGCATCACATATAATTTCAAAGGGTAGGTTCCAATCAGGTGGATGAACAACAGGTGTAGTACTAATGCTTTCTTAAGTATTTCAAATGCTTCTACACAATCATCATCAAAGACAAATGGTATATCTTTTTGCAATAAATTAGTCAGCGGCCGAGAAATTTTTGAGAAGTCCTTAATGAACCTCTTGTAAAATCCGGTGTGACCAAGGAAACTTCTTATACCTTTGATGTCCTTGGGACATGGCATATTTTCAATAGCATCAACCTTGGCTTTATCAACTTCAATACCTCTTTCAGAAACTTTATGCCCCAAGGCAATACCTTCATTAACCATAAAGTGGCACTTTTCCCAATTCAAGACGAGATTAGTTTCTTCACATCTCTGCAAAACTCGATCAAGATTGCTCAAGCAATCATCAAAAGAGGAACCATAGACAGAAAAGTCGTCCATGAAAACCTCACAAATCTTTTCACAAAAGTCAGAGAATATTGCCATCATGCATCTTTGAAAGGTAGCAGGTGCATTACATAAACCAAAAGGCATACGTCTATAAGCAAAAGTACCAGAAGGGCATGTAAAAGTAGTCTTTGATTGATCTCTAGCCGACACAGGTATTTGAGAGAAACCAGAATAACCATCTAGAAAGCAATAGTGTGTATGTTTGCATAATCTTTCTAGCATTTGATCAATAAAAGGTAAGGGGTAATGATCTTTCTTAGTAGCTTTATTTAATTTGCGGAAATCAATTACCATCCTATAACCTGTGATAATTCTTTGTGGAATCAATTCATCTTTATCATTAGGAACAACAGAAATACCTCCCTTCTTAGGGACATAATGGACAGGACTTACCCACTCACTATCAACAACGGGATAGATTATACCTGCCTCCAGAAGCTTTAGTATTTCTTTTCTTACCACTTCTTTCATTTTAGGATTCAGACGTCGTTGAGGATCACGAACTGGTTTGGCATCTGCTTCCAAATTTATTTTATGTTGACATAGGGTGGGACTAATGCCCTTAAGATCATTAAGAGTATATCCAATTGCAGCACGGTGCTTCTTCAGAGTTTTCAATAATCTTTCTTCTTCATGCTCTGAAAGGTTAGCACTAATAATAACAGGATATATCTTCTTTTCATCAAGATAAGCATATTTAAGATTATCAGGCAAAGGTTTAAGCTCAAACACGGGATCACCCTTGGGTGGAGGAGGATCCCCTAAAATTTCAACAGGCAAATTGTGTTGCAGAATAGGTTCCTGTTTAAAGAATACTTCATCTATTTCCCTTCTTTCATTCATGAACATATCATTTTCATGGTCTAGCAAATAGTGCTCTAAAGGATCACTAGGAGGTACGGCAACAGAAGCAAGACCAATAATTTCATCCTTACTAGGTAATTCTTCCTCACGATGTTGTTTACTAAATTTAGAGAAATTAAACTCGTGAACCATATCATCCAATCCAATAGTAACAACATTCTTTGTGCAGTCTATGGTAGCATTGACAGTATTTAAGAAGGGTCAACCAAATATAATGGGACAAAAGCTATCTTGTGGGGAACCAAGAACAAGAAAATCAGCAGGATATTTAGTTTTCCCACACAAGACTTCAACATCTCTAACAATTCCCATTGGTGCAATAGTATCTCTATTAGCAAGTTTAATAGTAACATCAATATCTTCTAACTCAACAGGTGCAATGTCATGCATAATTTCTTTGTATAAGTCAATAGGTATTGTACTAGCACTAGCACCCATATCACATAAGCCATGATAACAATGATCTCCTATTTTAACAGAAATAACAGGCATGCCTACCACAGGTCTATGTTTATCTTTATCACAAGGTTTAGCAATTCTAGCAGTTTCACCTTCGAACTAAATAACATGCCCATCGATATTATCAGACAAGAGATCTTTAACAATAGCAATATTAGGTTCTACTTTAACTTGCTCAGGAGGTGTATAAGTTCTAATATTGCTTTTACGAACAACAGTTGAAGCTTTAGCATGATCCTTTATTCTAACAGGGAAAGGTGGTTTCTCAATATAAGAAGTAGGAACAATAGGATCATTATAAGTGATAGTCTTTTCTTCAACTTTAATAGGTGCAACTACTTTTACTTCTATGGGAGGATGATATTTAAACCACTTCTCCTTAGGGAGATCAACATAAGTAGCAAAAGATTCACAGAAAGAAGGTACTATCTCAGAGTGAAGTCCATATTTAGTGCTAAACTTACAGAAAATATCGGTATCCATAAAAGATTTAACACAATCAAACTTAGCTGTCATACCTGACTCCTTACCTTCGTCGAGGTCCCAATCTTCAGAGCTGCATTTAATTCTATCCAATAAATTCCATCTGAATTCAGTAGTCTTCATCATAAAAGAGCCAGCACAAGAAGTATCGAGCATGGTGCGATTGTTATCAGAAAGCCGAGCATATAAATTTTGAATAATCATTTCTCTTGAGAGCTCGTGATTGGGGCAGAAATATAATATTGATTTAAGCCTCCCCCAAGCTTGAGCGATGATTTCTCCTTTGCGAGGCCAGAAATTATATATATAATTGCGATCACGATGAACAAGATGCATAGGGTAATACTTTCGATGAAATTCCAGCTTCAATCTTTTATAGTCCCATGATCTCATATCATCACATAGCCTATACCATATCAATGTGTCTCCCTTCAAAGATAAAGGGAAGACCTTCTTCTTAGCAACATCATCGGGTATACCTGCAAGCTTAAATAATCCACAAACTTCATCCACATATATTAAGTGCTCATCAGGATGCTTTGTTCCATCTCCTGTAAAAGGGTTAGCTAGCAGTTTTTCCATCATACCCGAAGGAAATTCAAAAGGAGTTTCATTTTCAATAGGTTTAGTAGGTTGAGGAGCAACTCTTTGCTCTACTGGACGGGGTGAAGATACCCCGAACAAGCCCCTCAGAGAATTACTTTCCACAGTAACAAGTGACAGTAAATTTTAGCACACTATATAAATTTTTCCTTACCAAATTCCACCTACCAAAGGCGCTACACTCCCCGGCAACGGCGCCAGAAAAGAGTCTTGATGACCTGCAAGTATAGGGGATCTATCGTAGTCCTTTCAATAAGTAAGAGTGTCGAACCCAACAAGGAGCAGAAGGAAATGATAAGCGGTTTTCAGCAAGGTATTCTCTACAAGTACTGAAATAAGTGGTAACAGAAAGTTTTGTGATAAGATAGATTGTAATGAGCAACATGTAACAAAAGTAAATAAAGTGCAGCAAGGTGGCCCAATCCTTTTGTAGCAAAGGACAAGCCGGAACAAACTCTTATGTTAGGAAAAGCGCTCCCGAGGACACATGGGAATATCGTCAAGATAGTTTTCATCACGTTCATATGATTCGCATTCGATACTTTGATAATTTTATATGTGGGTGGACCGGTGCTTGGGTGTTGTTCTTACTTGAACAAACATCCCACTTATGATTAACATCTATTGCAAGCATCCGCAACTACAACAAAAGTATTAAGGTAAACCTAACCATAGCATGAAACATATCGATCCAAATCAGCCCCTTACGAAGCAACGCATAAACTAGGGTTTAAGCTTCTGTCAGTCTAGCAACCCATCATCTACTTATTACTTCCCAATGTCTTCCTCTCGGCCCAAATAATGGTGAAGTGTTATGTAGTCGACGTTCACATAATGTCACACCCTAGCTAGTTCATGCATTAGAGTGATTGCATCATGTTTAAATTTCCCAGAAAGATGAAATGGGGATGATAGAACCCCCCAGCACCCCCTGGAACAACTAGGGTTTACTAAAAACTTTTTCAATGAACCTGAAATGCCCTTCTAAAAAGTCCACCCTTTTTGTTTTGGGTTAAAACCTTTGACAAAAATGGTGCACATTTTTCTAGGACATCTTAAGTTCATTGGCTTAATCCATATAGTATTTGCATTTGGGCATTTAAATGCTATAAAATATTTTAAATGCTCAAATAATTCTGGAAATAAGTGTGGGCTGTTGGAAATAATCTAAACAGAGCCTATGATTATTTTCAGGATTTTTGTAAGTGCCTAACTATTTTTAATAAAGCCACAAACTTACAGAAAAATAGAAAAAGAAAAACAAAGCAAAGCAGAGGCTTACGTGGCACCCACCTGGCAAGCCCACCTGCCGGCCCAGCCCAGCCACAGCTCCAGCGAGCTGCTTGGCTCGGCCAGGCAGGCAGCCAGGTGCTCGACGCCGGCACCAGCGTGCGCCACGCAGCTGCTCGCCGCCCTGCTTCCTCCCCTCGCTGTTCTGCCGCCCTGGGTCGGTCATCCACTCCTCCCCCGAGCTCGCACACACGCCCTTTCCTCCCCAACTCCTCTCCCTCGCTCTCCCGCACCATGGCCGACGCTGCCGCAGCCGCACCGCCGTCGTAGTCGCGCTCTACGCCGTCCCCGTGCCGCGCCACCGTGTCTGTTCGCTCCGCCGTCGTCGACTACGTCGAGCAGGCTGAGCCCCGAGCGCTCGCATGCCCTGCACCGCCTCCACCGACCCCGTCTTCGTCGACCACCGTCGGAGATCCCCTTCGCTGTCACCGTCGCAACAGGCCGTCCCCGACCTCGCTGTCAGCTCCGTTGCAACCACAGTGAGCCTGGCCACCTCCCTATCCTCTCCGTCCTCCCTCTCGAGCTCCGTAGTGACTTCATGTAGCTCACCCGCACGCGCCGCCGCGGAGCTCGTCGCCGGCGATGCTCCGGTCACCCACTGGCCACACCACTGTGTCCAACGTGCTCACCGCATCCCCAGGAGCCCAACACACCACCCCACATGCCTCGCCATGCCCTGTAGCCTTGGGTTCATCTTCACCCGAGCTCCGGCCGCCGCCAAAGTCATCGCCGGCGTCTTTTCTGACCACCCCGAGCCCAAACACCACCACCACTAGACGCGGACGAGTCTCCTCGTCACGTAGAGCCTCTCCGCCATGCAAATGGTCGCCTATGGGCGTTTTCCGAAGCCCTCCGCCGCGTCTGTCATCGCCGGCGTCAAACCGCCGGCGAGTTGACCTCGTTTGACCCGGGGTTTAACTCCCCTGGGTCAATGACAGGTGGGCCCAGAGCCCTGCTAATTTTAGCTTAGCACTAATTAACTTTTAGTTGACCCAATAGGTCACTGACATGCGGGCCCAGGCCCCACTAACAGTTTAGTTAGTATTAACTTAACCCTGTTAATTAGTTGTTTCACTGACGTGTGGGTCCGAGCCGTCAGGTTTGACCTGGGCTGGCGCCTTTGACTCGCTGACGTCACAGTGACGCAGTGCTGACGCAGTTATTTATTTACTGGATTATTCTTATATAGGAAATTCCAGAAAATAGCCAAAACTTCTAAAAATCATAGAAAATCAACCATACTCCAAATCCAATAAATTATATATGAAAAATGATCAGAAAAATTCAATCTTTCCATTTGTAATGGTTTCATGCATGACAATACACTTTAACCTTGCTGTTTAGGTGAAACAAGCTAATACACTTATAATGCATAAGAACTTAAGCTTCCATTTGAATCTTTGATTCAAATGGACCCATTTCAACTTGTTTCACATTGCATTAGGCAGGACACCTCATTTTGCCATGTCATAGCATGCATCATATTGTTGCATATTGCCATGTGTTAATTATATTCTGTAGTGTCTTTCATGATAGATCCTGCCTCCGAGGATATCTCCGAGTATCCAACCGAAGGCCAGTACCCTACTACCACTCCATCAGGCAAGCAGCCCCATTGATCATATCGATACAAACCCATGTTCTCGCTTCTGCTCTCACTTACTGCATTAAGACAACAACGTTTCAAACTGCTGTGTGCCGCGGTAGTTGAACCCTTATCCTCTGCATTACCTGTCATTGCCACAGTAACTAGATGAAACCCACTAGCATGTGTAGGAGTTGATTCAGCCATGTATGTGTTTCCTACCTTGCTATGCCTGCTATGCTTAGAGTTGTGTCAGGTCTGGTTCATCTGGGTGATGGGCTAGAGTGAAATGATTATGTCAGTAATGCGAGGGATGTGTTGAACATGTTTTGGTAAAGGTATCAATGAGAGGCCATGTAGGAGTACATGGTGGGTTGTTTCATTGAGGCCGTCCCTAAGAATTGAGATCTGTATGTGTGATTTAAGAATCAGCTACTACCATACATTGGGCCCGAAACCAATGGACCCTCTCGACTTCTTAATCACCCTAGTACTATGTCCAGGAGTTGCAACTAGTGTAACATCCCAAATTTTCAATTTGCAATGTTATACACTAGATCATCATGCATATCATATTTTCTTGCATTTTGCCGATCCTAGAAATTTCACGCAACTCAAGGACCTTCGGAGAGAGTTGGAGATTTCGTCTTTTTCATATTTGAGTCTTCTCAAATTTTGAAGAAAGGATCATTGGTTTTTTGTCGGAGTTTCATTTGCCTTTTATTTGGATAGGGAAAAATGTGTGTTTTAAAAGTTTGCATTTTAGGCCCGGAGAAAAGTTCATTTTGTTCGACTCATTTTTAGGAGTCGGGGAAAATTTACTTTATTAGATTTGGAGTTCATTTAGATCTCTTTTTGTTTTTTTCCCGAGCGTGGAACCGTTTAAAAAAATCAGCTCCAGTGACTTGGGCCAAAGGCCCAAGCCACCGAGCCAGCGGCCGGCCAGGCCAAAGGCCATCGCACGCCACGCCAGGGAGGCGCGCGCCAGGCGCAAGGCGCCAGGGAGCCGCCGCCGTTCCTATTCCTAGTAGGATTCATCTACTTTCGTTTTTTTCTAGATCTTTTCCCTCTTTTTCTTTCCTAGTCCTAGTCCAATTCCTTGACCCCTACACCAAGTTTTCTCCCCCTCCCCAATATAAATACTCCCACACACCCCCTCTAAACACATCAAATCCAAAGCCCCAAAGCCCCAAGCACGCCACGCCCTCACCCGCACCGCGCCGCCCTAGTGCCCCGCCACCGCCGCGCCACCCCCACACCCGCGCCGCCGCCGCACCTTGCCACCGCCGCCCTACGCCCACGCCGCCGGAGTTCCTCGCCGGAGGTAGCCCCGCGCTACATCTCCTTTTCTCATCGGATCATTTTCTTCTCATCGTTCCGATTCTTCTTTTCCAATTCATTTTTCTTCGCAAAACCGTTCCGGTTTTCAAGATCGGTTTTACGGTCGGTTTTCTTCTCCGAAACCCTAGATCGGATCCGTCTTCTATTCCGATTTAGTTGCCCGAGACCGTTCGCCGGACCGTTCGTCCTAATGAACGTGATCACCGGATTTCTTCTAGGTTAACGAACGTCCGTTCGTTCAACCGTTCTTCTTTTTCCTCTCGTCGGATTTATTCCACGAACGCGATCTCAGATCCGATCGTCGTTCTAGTCTATCTTCTCGCTCGTTTATCGGAATCAGGTGATTCAAGCGCCTGGAGTTTCATTTCGAAACCGCCATTCCGTCTAATCAACTTTAACTAAGTTTTGCTACGGTAAAATTTGACCTAGTTTCAACTTGCTAGAACCGAGTTGTTTTCCGCCGTTTGTTTTCGGTTTCTTTGTTTGGTTCTTTCTTTCTTCTCAACCGGAGTTCTTAAGTTGAACTATCTGGTTCAATCTTTTGTTCGAGTTTTACCTGTGCATTAGATGAGTACTTATTGTATGCTTGTTGTTTGTCTGTGATAGATTACCCGGATTGCGCCGCCTGTTACTTCGAATCCCTAGGACTCGTGGATCATCAGCAAGGCAAGTAACACTTTGATCATACCTTTTCTACAACCCAGTTTTATTGCATTAGATCAATCCTCGCACATTGCATGATTAGGATCTAATTAAATTGTGGGATGGGAAGTAGATGAGGTAGTACCTATTACCTGTTTATTTTGAAACCTTTGGGAGTTACTTCTACATTTGCTTATTATGCCATGCTATGCTAGTAGACGTGGATTGGGTGAGTGATATCCATGACAGATGTGAGACTGATAATTTTAATGGTTTATCTAAGGTGGCAACTTAAACACACATCTGGGTGGATTGAGGCACCTGATGTCTATCAGGACTTGCATGTTTTTATTTTGGACCGCCACCCAGGCTCAAAGGGATCATAAGATCTTTCATGCTAAATACTTACGTGTGTAGCCACAAGCCATTATGGGCTCTGGCATAGTTGACTAAGTTGTGCGAACTCTTATAGGGGTAGACTAGCAGATGTAGGGGTTGTAGGTGGTACGGTCTACTCCGTCGTAAGGTGCTAGCGCTTCTGAAAGACTATGTCTCGGTCATCCGTTTCTCAAACACCATGTAGTGCGAGAAATCGAACGGAGGCGATCGAGTCTTGTGGGGAAAAGTGCGCAAACCTCTGCAGAGTGTAATAAACTAATCATGATTAGCCGTGTCCCCGGTTATGGACAATCTTGAGTATCTAGTACTTGAATATCATGTGAATCTCAACATGTTACTTCTAATTAATATGGTTGGGTTTTAATTGTACTTTTAATTGGGATTGAGAATGCTGTCAACCATTCTCAATGTTTAACAACCACCATGATGGTTAAATAAATTTATTCCTTTGCAGTAGGGAAAATTTGGCTTTACGCAAAACAGTAACAATAGAGCTTTCCACCAGCCAAATATGCATATAGTATAGCTGTTTCATTCCATTACTCTCTATGTGTTACCTTGCCAGCATATTCCATGTGCTGACCCGTTTCGGGCTGCAACGTTAATGTTCCAGACTTTTCAGATGACGATTAAGGTGTTTTTAGGTCGTGGTTCTATACTCGGTGATGCCGTTGGAGTTGATGGACCCATTTATCTTCCAAGTCTTCCGCTGTTATCGACACTAGATGGCCTTAAGCCATATTTATGTAATAAGTTCTCTTCGGAAACAACGATGTAATAAGTGTGTGATTGCCACTCTGCTATAAATCCTTCGAAGTACTGTGTGGTGTAAGCATTACTGATCCAGGGGTGACACCGGAGCACAGAGATCAAACTGTTTGAGGTTTGGTCGCTACAGAGATGGTATCAGAGCACACGCTGACTATAGGACACGACCACTAAGTTAAAGCCATAGATCACTATTTTCTCCTCATTTTCTAACTCCTCATCTTTTTTACTCTTTAGGATGAAGGACGCGAAGATTAAGTATGCTCAACCGGATGAAGGCACACCTTTTGGATTTCACTTGAAGGAAGTCACCAAGTACCTAAACATTGGACTACCAAGCTTCACGGGAACCTTCAGTGCCACTTGGCCTGAAGAGGAGCGCTGGAAGATTCAAGCTCACGTTCCGGGAAGGACATTCGCGCCAATCACGAAGCCCATAGATAGTGTTTTCAATGCACCAACTTGGAGTCTAGGAAGTAGCATGGAAGCCCATATCACCATAGGATGCATTGGAGAAGTTTATCAAGAAGACCTCAAGGACTCTATCTACCAGATTTGCGGACGCCGAGATGAACAATGGGATTTAGTCACCACCAAGAAGGATAAATCCATTGCAGCATTCATCCATGAGTTAAACCAGCACATTCGACGCCATGAGAACCAGATGTGCAATGACATGATGGAGTTGAAGAATGCGAAGACAAGGATCATCGAGCTAGAAGGAGAACTGAAGGCTACACGCAAGGACTACATGGACGAGACCGTAGCTCTAGCAAGACACAACGTCAATCTTAAGTAAGAGATTGAAGAACTCAAGAGGGAGTTAGCATTCAGGAAGGAAGACATGTACGTCGCATGTCTAGACAACTACACCATCATCGACGACACCGATTCGGATCCAAGTGAACCCGACTTTGACGACGAAGCTGGAGCGGACATCATGGAGTCTTCCGTCGGTTCAAATTTCTAGATGACCACCAAATATTAGTAGTATTTTCCCCCATGTAAACACTATAGTTCGAGCACTTTTGCGATAGTTAGATCGATTGTAAGCCTTGTTTGATTGAATGAAGTGATTTTGTGTGAATTTGCTCATGTGCATTGGGGTAGTGTTTTCTCTTTAGACCTCATTCTATTCTTATCTCTCGTCTTTTCTAAACCCTCAGATGCCTCCGAGACGTGACAATGGATTTACACCGGAGCTCACTCAGTTGATCCAGCAGCAGGATCAATTGATGCAGATGTTAGTTCAGAATCAGCAGAACAACAACAACAACAACCCACCACCACCACCACCCCCTGTTGACCACTTAGCCCGTTTCCTTAGGCTAAATCCGCCGGTGTTTTCTAGTAGCATCTAGCCGATAGTAGCAGACGATTGGCTCCACAAGATAGGAAGGGAGTTGACCACTGCAGGATGCACGGATGGTGAGAAAGTGAAGTTTGCCGCACATCAGTTAGAAGGACCCGCGGCAGCATGGTGGGACAATTTCACAGCCACTTTCCCAGTTGACACTGTCACATGGGATCAGTTCCAGCAAGCTTTTCGCACTGCACATGTTTCGGCAGGAGCTATGGCCATGAAGAAGCGTGAGTTTCACAACTTACGCCAAGGGGGAAGGACAGTTGGCCAGTACGTAGATGACTTCAGCAAGTTAGCACGTTATGCCCCAGATGACGTTGCTACGGATGCGGCTAAGCAGGAGAAGTTTCTGGAAGGATTGAATGATGAGCTAAGCATGCAGTTGATGGTAGCAAGTTTCAGAAACCACCAGGAGTTGGTAGATCGTGCCATCATGATTGAAGGGAAGCAACAGCAGATTGAGAACCGCAAGAGGAAGTATGGACAGGGGAAGTATAACTCTGGAGCCCAGCAGAAGCCCCGTTTTACCTCTAAATCGGGATTTCAGTTTCAGCATACCCATGGAGGAAGTAGTTCACACAACCACAATGGCCACAAGAATGGTAATGGGAATGGAGGAAGCAACGGCCAGAACCGGACCACCCCATCAACCCCATCCAAGAGAGATCTGAGTCACGTCACCTGTTTCAAGTGTTCCAAGACCAGACATTATGCCAATGAATGTCCCGAAGGCCAGAATGGAAATGGCAATGGAAGCTCAGGGAAGAAGCCAAACCCTTTCAATAGGGGACAGGTGAACCACGTTAACGTGGAGGAGGTTGAAGATCAGCCTGATGCGGTGATCGGTAAGTTTTTGGTTAAGTCATTTACCGCACTCGTTCTTTTCGATACTGGTGCATCGCATTAATACATATCAAGGGGATTTGTGGATAAATATAACCTGCCAACCCAAGCTCTTAGGTCACCCATGTTAGTAAGCTCACCAGGAGCGGAGTTTATGGCTAGACAATGGTGTGATCGGTTACCATTGAGGATTGGTAACTATGTTTTTCCCTCAGACCTAATAGTATTGGAATATCAAGGATTGGATGTAATCCTCGGTATGGATTGGTTGTCGAAGTATGGAGGAAACATCGATTGTGCTAGTAAGTCAGTTTTGCTTACAACGCCGGAAGGAAGAAGGATCAAGTATGTATCCCGGCATGTGCCAAATAGGACACAAGTGAATTACTAGACAGGAGTAGTGCAGGAGGAAGTACCAGTGGTAAAGGATTTTCCTGATGTATTTCCGGAAGAATTGCCAGGCATGCCACCGGATAGAGACATTGAGTTTTTGATTGAGTTGTTGCCAGGTACAGGACCAATATCAAAGAGACCATACCGGATGCCAGCAAAGGATTTGGTGGAAATTAAGAATCATATTAAGGAGTTATTGGAGAAAGGTTACATTCGCCCAAGTTCTTCACCTTGGGGATCACCCGTACTTCTAGTGGAGAAGAAGGATGGATCATTAAGGATGGTTGTTGATTATCGAGGATTGAATGAAGTAACCATCAAGAAAGAGTACCCACTGCCAATGATAAATGATCTGTTTGATCGTTTGCAAGGAGCTAAAGTGTTTTCCAAGATCGATTTGCGATCAGGGTACCACCAGTTGAAGATTCGAGAGCAGGACATACCTAAGACAGCATTCACCACGAGATATGGATTGTATGAGTATACCGTTATGTCATTTGGATTGACTAACGCGCCTGCCTATTTTATGAACATGATGAACAAGGTGTTTATGGAGTTTTTGGATAAATTCGTCGTAGTGTTCATTGATGATATCCTGGTTTACTCGAAGAATGAAGAAGAGCATACGGAACATTTGCGTTTGGTTTTGGAGAAGCTAAGGGAACATCAGTTATATGCCAAATTTAGCAAATGTGAATTTTGGTTGAAGGAAGTTGGATTTCTTGGACACGTTATATCCGGAGAAGGGATAGCAGTTGACCCCGCCAAGGTTGAGACCGTAACTGAATGGGAAGCACCAACGACAGTTGGAGAAATCCGGAGTTTTCTTGGACTCGCAGGATACTACCGGAGATTCATTGAGAATTTTTCAAAGATTGCGAAGCCAATGACGGAGTTGTTGAAGAAGGATACCAAGTTCAATTGGACTGAGGAGTGTGAGGCTAGTTTCCAGGAGTTGAAGAAACGATTGGTTACCTCACCAGTGTTGATTTTGCCAGATCAGACCAAGGATTATGAGGTATATTGTGACGCTTCACGTCGAGGACTTGGAGCAGTGCTTATGCAGGAAGGAAGAGTTGTTTCGTATGCTTCACGACAACTGAAACCTCATGAGTTAAATTATGCCACGCATGATTTGGAGCTAGCAGCCGTAGTGCATGCATTGAAGACATGGAGACATTTCCTCATTGGAAATCATTGTGAGGTGTACACGGATCACAAGAGTTTGAAGTACATTTTCACACAGAAGGAGTTGAATCTTAGACAAAGGAGATGGTTGGAGCTCATCACGGATTATGATATGAGATTGCATTACCATCCCGGTAAAGCTAATGTAGTAGCTGACGCATTGAGTCGTAAGAGCCATTTCAATATGATAATGACGGGAGAAATACCCAAGGAGTTAGCAGAAAACCTTCGTGAACTAAGTTTAGAGATAGTTCCGAAAGGCTATGTAGCAGCAATGGAGATTTAGTCAACATTGATGGATAAAATCAGAGAAGCTCAGAAATCTGACAAGGAGATTGCTTCTATAAAGGAGAAACTAAGCAAAGGAAAAGCAAAGGGATTTTGTGAGGATGAGCACGATACCCTATGGTTTGAGGACCGTGTTTCTGTGCCAAAAGACCCAGAGATCAGGAAGTTGATTCTGCAAGAGGCACATGATTCACCATATTCGATTCACCCAGGAAATACCAAGATGTATTTGGATTTGAAGGAGACATTCTGGTGGACCGGAATGAAGAAGGATATTGCAGCATATGTAGCAGTTTGTGACGTATGTCATAGAGTAAAGGCAGAAGATCAGAAGCCAGCCGGATTGTTACAACCATTGCCGATACCCGAATGGAAGTGGGATAAGATAGGCATGGATTTTATCACAGGACTACCCAGGACGAAAGCAGGATATGACTCGATATGGGTAGTAGTTGATCGTTTGACGAAGGTAGCACATTTCATTCTAGTTAAGACCACTTACACCAGTGCTAAGTTGGCAAAGATATACATGACTAGGATCATTTGTTTGCATGGAGTTCCGAGGAGTATTGTATCAGATAGAGGAACCCAATTTACCTCAAAGTTTTGGAATCAGTTGCATGAAACTTTAGGAACCAGGCTAGAGTTCAGCACCGCTTTTCATCCACAGACAGATGGACAGACCGAGAGAGTCAATCAGATTTTGGAAGATATGCTGAGAGCTTTGCACTAGATTATGGATCTAGTTGGGACGATAATTTGCCGTATGCGGAGTTTTCGTATAACAACAGTTACCAAACCAGTTTGAAGATGGCACCTTTCAAAGCTTTATACGGAAGGAGGTGCAGGACACCGTTGTCATGGGACGAAGTTGGAGACCGTCAATTCTTTGGACCAGATTTGATTAAGGAGTCTGAACAGAAGGTGAAGTTGATTCGCGATAGGCTCAAGGTAGCCCAGTCCAGGCAGAAGAGTTACGCAGATTCTAAATGCAAGGAGGCAGTTTACGAAACCGGAGACAGGGTGTATCTCCGAGTATCCCCACTTCGAGGAGTTAAGCGATTTGGAGTTAAGGGAAAATTAGCACTGCATTTCGTTGGACCGTATAAGATCTTGCAACGTATGGGAGAAGTCGCTTATAAGTTGGAATTACCAGAGGGACTATCAGAAGTTCACGACGTATTCCATGTTTCTCAGCTGAAGAAATGTCACGCCGAGATGGCGGAGGTACCATTAAGAGATACAGTGCCACTAGAAGCGATTCAGTTGAAGGATGACTTAACGTATGAAGAGAAACCAGTCAAGATTCTCGAGTTTGCCAATAGAGTTACCCGCAGCAAGGTTATCAAGTTTTGCAAAGTTCAGTGGAACCACCACTCAGAGGATGAAGCCACCTGGGAGAGAGAAGAAGATTTGCTCAAGGACCACCCTCACCTATTTTCTAGCCAACCCGAATCTCAAGGGCGAGATTCATCTTAAGGGGGGTAGGTTTGTAACATCCCAAATTTTCAATTTGGAATGTTATACACTAGATCATCATGCATATCATATTTTCTTGCATTTTGCCGATCCTAGAAATTTCACGCAACTCAAGGACCTTCGGAGAGAGTTGGAGATTTCGTCTTTTTCATATTTGAGTCTTCTCAAATTTTGAAGAAAGGATCATTGGTTTTTTGTCGGAGTTTCATTTGCCTTTTATTTGGATAGAGAAAATGCGCATTTTAAAAGTTTGCATTTTAGCCCCGGAGAAAAGTTCATTTTGTTCGACTCATTTTTAGGAGTCGGGGAAAATTTACTTTATTAGATTTGGAGTTCGTTTAGATCTCTTTTTGTTTTTTTATTTCCGAGCGCGGAACCGTTTAAAAAAAATCAGCTCCAGCGACTTGGGCCAAAGGCCCAAGCCACCGAGCCAGCGGCCGGCCAGGCCAAAGGCCATCGCACGCCACGCCAGGGAGGCGCGCGCCAGGCGCAAGGCGCCAGGGAGCCGCCGCCGTTCCTATTCCTAGTAGGATTCATCTACTTTCGTTTTTTTCCTAGATCTTTTCCCTCTTTTTCTTTCCTGGTCCTAGTCCAATTCCTTGACCCCAACACCAAGTTTTCTCCCCCTCCCCAATATAAATACTCCCACACCCCCCCTCTAAACACATCAAATCCAAAGCCCCAAGCACGCCACGCCCTCACCCGCACCGCGCCGCGCCCTGCGTCACGCACCGCGCCGCCCTAGTGCCCCGCCGCCGCCGCGCCACCCCCACACCCGCGCCGCCGCTGCACCTTGCCACCGCTGCCCTACGCCCACGCCGCCGGAGTTCCTCGCCGGAGACTTCGCCGTAGGTAGCCCCGCGCTACATCTCTTTTTCTCATCGGATCGTTTTCTTCTCATCATTCCGATTCTTCTTTTCCGATTCGTTTTTCTTCGCAAAACCGTTCCGGTTTTCTAGATCGGTTTTACGGTCGGTTTTCTTCTCCGAAATCCTAGATTGGATCCATCTTCTTTTCCGATTTAGTTGCCCGAGACCATTCGCCGAACCGTTCGTCCTAACGAACGTGATCACCGGATTTCTTCTAGGTTAACGAACGTCCGTTCGTTCAACCGTTCTTCTTTTTCCTCTTGTCGGATTTATTCCGCGAACGCGATCTCAGATCCGGTCGTCGTTCTAGTCTATCTTCTCGCTCGTTTATCGGAATCAGGTGATTCAAGCGCCTGGAGTTTCGTTTCGAAACGGCCGTTCCATCTAATCAACTTTAACTAAGTTTTGCTACGGTAAAATTTGACCTAGTTTCAACTTGCTAGAACCGAGTTGTTTTCCGCCGTTTGTTTTCGGTTTCTTTGTCCGGTTCTTTCTTTCTTCTCAACCGGAGTTCTTAAGTTGAACTATCTGGTTCAATCTTTTGTTCGAGTTTTACCTGTGCATTAGATGAGTACTTATTGTATGCTTGTTGTTTGTCTGCGATAGATTACCCGGATTGCGCCGCCTGTTACTTCGAATCCCTAGGACTCGCGGATCATCAGCAAGGCAAGTAACACTTTGATCATACCTTTTCTACAACCCAGTTTTATTGCATTAGATCAATCCTCTCACATTGCATGATTAGGATCTAATTAAATTGTGGGATGGGAAGTAGATGAGGTAGTACCTATTACCTGTTTATTTTGAAACCTTTGGGAGTTACTTCTACGTTTGCTTATTATGCCATGCTACGCTAGTAGACGTGGATTGGGTGAGTGATATCCATGACAGATGTGAGACTGATAATTTTAATGGTTTATCTAAGGTGGCAACTTAAACACACATCTGGGTGGATTGAGGCACCTGATGTCTATCAGGACTTGCCTGTTTTTATTTTGGACCGCCACCCAGGCTCAAAGGGATCATAAGAACTTTCATGCTAAATACTTACGTGTGCAGTCACAAGCCATTATGGGCTCTGGCATAGTTGACTAAGTCGTGCGAACTCTTATAGGGGTAGACTAGCAGATGTAGGGGTTGTAGGTGGTACGGTCTACTCCGTCGTAAGGTGCTAGCGCTTCTGAAAGACTATGTCTCGGTCATCCGTTTCTCAAACACCATGTAGTGCGAGAAATGCAACGGAGGCGATCGAGTCTTGTGGGGAAAAGTGCGCAAACCTCTGCAGAGTGTAATAAACTAATCATGATTAGCCGTGTCCCCGGTTATGGACAATCGTGAGTATCTAGTACTTGAATATCACGTGAATCTCAACATGTTACTTCTAATTAATATGGTTGGGTTTTAATTGTACTTTTAATTGGGATTGAGAATGCTGTCAACCATTCTCAATGTTTAACAACCACCATGATAGTTAAATAAATTTATTCCTTTGCAGTAGGGAAAAATTGGCTTTGCACAAAACAGTAACCATAGAGCTTTCCACCAGCCAAATATGCATATAGTATAGCTGTTTCATTCCATTACTCTCTATGTGTTACCTTGCCAGCATATTCCATGTGCTGACCCGTTTCGGGCTGCAACGTTAATGTTGCAGACTCTTCAGACGATGATTAAGGTGTTTTTAGGTCGTTGTTCTATACTCAGTGATGCCGTTGGAGTTGATGGACCCATTTATCTTCCAAGTCTTCCGCTGTTATCGACACTAGATGGCCTTAAGCCATATTTATGTAATAAGTTCTCTTCGGAGACAACGATGTAATAAGTGTGTGATTGCCACTCTGCTATAAATCCTTCGAAGTACTGTGTGGTGTCAGCATTACTGATCCAGGGGTGACACCGGAGCACAGAGATCAAACTGTTTGAGGTTTGGTCGCTACAACTAGTTTCTGGTGTTTGTAGGTTATGTGTTGGCGGCCGTGACGTATTGCTGGCCCTAGGGGTGGGCTATGATGCGGTAGATACACCGTGGCACGGTGTACCGAGTCACCCGTTTGGTGTCTCGAGAACCCTGTTCACATCGTTTGGGGCCGTATGTGGAAACCTCAGCCGGACTCCCTGCGAATGGAACCTGGATAGGCGATAACCTGGACTAGAGACTTGAGTGTTTAGGTAGGCCGTGGCCGACACCCTCGTTGGGCTTCCGCTTGAAGGTTGCCGAGTACATGTCGTGTAAACAACGGTAAGTGGTGAGAGCGTGTATGAAGAAGTACACCCCTGCAGGGTTAACATCATCTATTCGAATAGCCGTGTCCGCGGTAAAGGACTACTTGGTTACCTATACAGTTCATAGACAAGTTAATGGCTACTGCTAAAAGACTCAAGATAAGTGTGAGTACTGAGGATGGCCCTCTCGTAGGATGACGAGGGAGGATCCCCGGTGGAGTATTGTGTTGGTGATTAGTGGACTCGTGTGCGAAAACTATTTTACTAGTGGTGTCTCGTAGGATAGTTTAGCCAAGAGTCAAAGCTGTCTTGCTGCAATAACTCCACCACCTTCTTGAGAATGAGCATGTATAGTAGGTTCTGTTGTAAGACTTGCTGAGTACCTTTGTACTCATGTTGCTTTAATTACTGTTTTTGAACGACAACACCGCCCCCTCCGATGGGTTTTATGTAGACCTCGACGTCGATGAGTAACTTGCCACCCAGGTGGTGATCCTGGCCATGGAGGGCCCTATGTAGATAGACAGGCTTCGACAAGCCTTCTTTCTTTCTAGTGTCTGTACCCAAACTATTTGCTTCCGCATGTGCTTGTATGCTTGTATGACTTGAGTGCCGGGTCATGTGACCCCTACCTGTATGAACATGTTATGTATGGCTCTCTGGAGCCTTTAAATAAAGTACTTGCGTTGTAGAGTTTTGTTGTGATGCCATGTTGTATTTGCACATATCGAGCATATTGTGTGTATGATTGAAATGCTTGGTATGTGTGGGATCCGACAATCTAGTTGTTTATCCTTGGCAGCCTTTCTTATGGGTAAATGTAGTCTAGTGCTCCTGGAGCCATAGTAGTCCGCTACTTCCCGGTTCACCGGAGTCCTACTAGCCCAGCACTACTGCTCAGGACACTTGACTGGCCGGCATGTGTTTCACTTCGTTCCTATGTCTGTCCCTTCGGGGAAATGTCACGCGGTGACATCCGGAGTCCTGCCTAGCCTACTACAGCCCGGGTTCCCCGGAGTTCTGTTAGCCCAATGCTACAGCCCGGGTTCACACGCTGTTGACCGACATGCTCGATGTGATTCATGTATGCCTGTCTCCATAGGTCTGTGCCGCTTTGGGTTCACGACTAGCCATGTCGGCCCGGGTTCTCTATCATATGGATGCTAGCGACACTATCATATACGTGAGCCAAAAGGTGCAAACGGTCCCGGGCCATGGTAGGGCAAAACCCGTGGGAATAGCGTGCACGAGGACGCAATGTGATATGAGGTGTTACCAGCTAGATCGATGTGACTTGGAATCGGGGTCCTGACAGTGTTGGCATCAGAGCTGGACTGCCTGTAGGTTCATTGAGCCAAACTGGTTGATGTCGAGTCTAGAAATGCTTTAGTTATATGTAGGGGAATTGATTGTGGGCGGAAACGTAAAGCTCTTTTACTCCTTTACCTTATGCCCTCTGATCTGAGTCATTCTGTTCTCATTCTACGTGGGTTAAGGACTAGGCTCTCTCCTTCTATCAGGTTCATGTGTTACTAATCTGTAGTAGCTTATAGGATTGTTGTTACAAGCCTCAGTACAGTTTCTACTACTTTTAGTATGTTGCCAGTTGAATCAGAACCTTGATATGATGTTGTTGAGAGGTATTGCAAACTGTTGTGGATGTCTCAAATCTTTTTCTGAGCATTTACAGCCGTTATGTTGTCCGATTTCTCCTAGAAAATTCTAAGGCCTTTGCATTATTCTGTGCTTTCAGATGGCCACCCGTTCCCAGAACCAAGTGGTTCGTCTGACCCGGTGCCTCGATGTGCCCGGCCACACGGCCATATTGGTTCGAGTGATGGTCGAGTCAGGCTATCGGTGGTATCCGGAATATACCGTCGAGGAGTAGTTCAGAGACTTCAACCAGAGCCAGTACCTTTGTACCGTCAGGATATATCCCTCTTATCCTGGAGCCACTGAGCCCCTTCACTATTCCTATGGACTTGGGGTCACTATTGAGATGTCTGTGTAGGATTCAGCCTATTCAATGATGACTATCATTCGAGCCAGGACTGCCTTGCTCCAGAACACCGATTTTCGCTACATGACAGCCTCACTTCGTAGAGCACAGGGGTACTATCAGGCTTTGTACTATGACTCTACACATGAGGAGTCACTACTCCGCACTACTGCCGAGATGCTCAAGGACAAGGACCGCAAAATTCGGGCCTTGAGTATGGAGCTTTTCCACACTCGTTCTGATCATTGGGCCACTTTGACTCGGTTTGCACCTGCGGTGCAGGCAGGATACATGGACATGAGGGACCTGTACCCTGTACGGTCTGGATTGCCATATTGTCTGGAGTGGCGCAATGTAGGAGGCATCACCCCTCCTCGTGGTCCCCGTCTGCCACCGCCTATGGGACCGAGGCCACATCCGAGTCCCTATGGTCCCCAGGCTCCGCAGGACAGTCTGTTCCTAGATGATCATGTTCCACTTCCAGGCTTTGGTGGTGACTTTTATGAGGATTACTGCGGAGCCGTCTGAGCTAGTAGTAGTTTCACTAGTACTGTAATAGTTGTATTCTCCACAGTCCTGCGTGACCCGTGGGATACGACTTGGTGTGTACTCCCTCCGTCCGAAAATACTTGTCATCAAAATAGATAAAAAGAGATGAATCTAGAATTAAAATACATCTAGATACATCCCCTTTTATTCATTTTGGTGACAAGTATTTCCGGACGGAGGGAGTATCATGCTCCGGAGGTGTAGAAAAATAATGTATAGGAGCTTGGAACGCCTCCGATGAGATGTAACGTCTTTCACCGTAGTTGTACTCTAGCATGGGCTTGTACTGAACAATGTACGGTGTGTATGACCAATGGTGTATATATGGAAGTTTCTATATTACCATGTCGTGCAATGAACATCTTAGCATTCCATGTTATCCATTACATTCTGCACTTCCTTGCTAAGTTTGTGCCATCCTTGTCTAAACCGTTGTCTTGTTGTCCTAGGATGGTCAACACCCGCAGTAACCCTGCTGCCCCGGAGCAGGGGGAAGCCAGTGCAGCTAGGGGTGAAAATCTGCCTCACCCGCCTTCTCTGGCCGAAGTTATGCTGGAGGCGGAAAGAAACAAGCGTGAGACTAACCGCTTGCTGGAGCGGATTGAGCAGAGCACTGCACGCCATCAGCGAAACGACTTGGTGTCAATCAATGTCTTTATCAAGTTGTACCCACCAAAGTTTAATCATTCCGTCGAGCCCCTCGACGTGGATGACTGGCTCCGCAGCATCACCCACAAGTTACGTTCTGCCAACGTAGCCAAAGCTGATAAGGTTACCTATGTTGCCTATCACCTCGAAGGCCCTGCTAGCCTTTGGTGGGAAAACTTTGAGGCTATGCGCCCGGTCGGCCAAATCACTACTTGGGCTGAATTCAGTGAGGCTTTCCATGACCATCACATCCCGGAAGGTCTCATAGATCGCCAGAGGGAAGAGTTCTGCAATTTCACCCAAGGAAGACTGACTGTGGATGCATATAGTCGTGAATTTGGGAATCTGGCACGTTATGCTCCTGAAGAGGTATCCACCGATGGTAAGAAGCAGGCAAGGTTCTCCAAGGGACTTAGCCCTGAGCTTCGCCGCGATCTTCGTCTACACGAGTGCACCTCCTTTCAGAAGTTGGTCAATAAAGCCATCAGTGCCGAGACAGGACAGTCTGACTATGATGCTTCATGCAAGCACTCTCGTGATTTTGGTTCTTCATCCGGCTCTGGATCTCAGAAGCGCCGGGTGTGGATTCCAAGCACGGCACTGCCACCCAGGTTCATTCCGAGGCCATCCTTTGAGGCACCTCGCCCCAACCAGCAGTTTGCACCGTCTAAGCCCTATGGTGGCCCTGCTGCTAATGCTGCTCCACGCCCCAATGTTGTGACATGTTTCAAGTGTGGAGTGCCGGGTCACTACAGTCGGGAGTGTCCTCAGAACAACAACCCCAATCAGTTTGGAAAGTCCGTTGGCCGTGGTAAGCCAGCGGGAAAGACATTCTACGCCAAGCCAGCCACCACTGCACGTGGCCATGTCAACTATGTCTCAGCTGAGGAGGCTCATGATGATCCTAACGTCGTCCTTGGTACGCTCCTTGTTAATTGCCATCCGGCATCTGTTCTTTTCAATACTGTAGCATCTCATTCATTCATATCTGAGAGCTATGCTCGATTGCATAACACGACATTTTGTGACATGCCCACTTCCATGGTAATTCAAACTCCGGGTTCCAAATGACAAACTTCTAGAGTAAGCCATGGGAATGAAATTCTTGTCGACAGACTTGTCTTCCTTGCATCTTTAATAGCTCTCAAGTCCTTGGACATAAACATCATCTTGGGTATGGACTGGATGTCAGCTCATTATGCTAAAATTGATTGTGCCACTAGAATCGTTCAACTTACTCACCCATCGGGCAAGACAGTCAATGTCTTAACTCGAGTGGCCAAGCGCCAGCTTTACTCCCTAAATGCCAACCCCCTTCCAGACCTTGAAGATATTCCGGTAGTCCAGGACTTCTCGGATGTCTTTCGAGAAGAACTGCCAGGTGTTCCACCTGACAGGGATGTCGAGTTTGTGATAGACCTTATTCCAGGAACCGTTCCAATTTCTAGGAGACCCTATAAGATGGCACCCTTAGAACTAGCCGAGCTTAAGAACCAACTCGATGAGTCCTTGAAAAAGGGTTTCATCTGTCCTAGTTCCTCCCCTTGGGCTTGCCCCGTCCTCTTCGTCGAGAAGAAGGATGGAACGGATCAGATGGTTGTGGATTACCGACCTGTCAACTTGGTCACTATCAAGAACAAGTATCCGCTTCCCAGGATCAACGATCTGTATGACCAGCTCGCTAGATCCTCAGTCTTCTCCAAGATGGATTTTAGGTTGGGCTACCATCAAATCAAAATCAGAAACGGGGACATTCCCAAAATGGCCTTTGTTACTCGTTATGGCTAGTACGAATACACTGTTATGTCCTTCGGTTTAACCAATGCCCCAGCCACCTTCTCTCGATTAATGTACTCGGTCTTCATGGAGTATTTGGATAAATTCATCATAGTATACCTCGATGATATACTCATCTACTCCAAGAATGAAGAGGAACATGCCGAACATCTAAGGCTGGTATTGACGAAACTTCGAGAGCATCGCCTTTATGGCAAATTCGCCAAGTGTGAATTTTGGTTGCCAGAAGTAACCTATCTAGGCCATGTAATCTCTGGTAAGGGTATTGCTGTCAATCCCGAGCGAGTTCAATCCGTCCTTGATTGGACTCCACCTGAGACGGTCAAGCAAGTTCGGAGCTTCCTTGGCTTAGCAAGTTATTGCCGCCGCTTCGTCAAGAATTTCTCCAAGGTTGATAAACCTCTAACTGAACTCCTCAAGAAAGATAAAAAGTTTGAGTGGACCCCACAGTGCGAGTTCGGCTTTCAGGAACTGAAAAGACGCCTGACATCTGCTCCCGTACTGGTACCACCAGATTTCTCCAAGGACTTTATTATCTATTGCGACGCCTCGCGACAAGCACTAGGTTGCATACTCATGCAAGATTGTCAGGTAATTGCCTATGCTTCACGGCAATTACACCCCCATGAGGAAAACTATCCCACACATGATCTAGAGCTTGTAGCTGTAGTCCATGCACTTAAAACTTGGCGACATTACCTTCTCGGTAATCGTTGCGAGATCTTCACTGATCACCCAAGTTTGAAATATATATTCACCCAACCGGATTTGAATCTCAGGCAAAGACGTTGGGTCGAGTTGATCTTGGATTACGACTTAGGAATAACTTACACCCCGGGCAAAGCCAATGTCATGGCTGATGCACTAAGTCATAAGTCTTATTGTAACAACCTGATGTTACAACAAAGTCAACCACTTCTCCATGAGGAATTTCGTAAGCTTAACCTTCACATTGTTCCTCAAGGATTCCTATCCACCCTGGTGGCGAAACCTACCCTTACGGATCAGATCATCAAGGCACAGAAGGTAGATCCGAGAATCTCCCGTATTAAGAGAAACATTAAGAAAGGAGTCGCGGATTGTTTCTCCGTTGATGATCAAGGTGTCGTATACTTTGGAAACCGCTTAGTGGTTCCCAAAGCACGAAACCTGAGGCGGCTAATTCTTAAGGAAGCTCATGAATCCTCGCTCACCATTCATGCCGGTAGTACTAAAATGTATCAAGACCTACGCCAGAGGTTTTGGTGGACTAGGATCAAGAGAGACATTGCTCAATACATTGCTAGTTGCGACGTCTGTCGTCGTGTTAAAGCAGAGCATCAACGGCCTGCTGGCACCCTTCAACCTTTGGCTATTCCTGAGTGGAAATGGGATAAAATCAGTATGGATTTCATTACTGGGTTTCCCAGGACCAAGAGAGGGAATAATGCTATTTTCGTCGTGATCGATCGTCTTTCCAAAGTAGCCCATTTCCTACCTGATCGTGAGAGTATCACCGCTAGCCAGCTAGCTGATTTATACATCTCCCGAATAGTGTCTCTTCATGGTGTCCCATTGGAAATTAACTCAGACCGTGGGAGTCTCTTCACCTCTCGATTTTGGGAAAGTTTCCAAAATTCTATGGGAATTCGTCTCTCTTTTAGCACCGCCTTCCACCCCCAATCAAGTGGTCAAGTAGAGCGAGTAAATCAAATTCTGGAAGATATGCTCCAAGCTTCTGTCATCTCCTTCGGAATGGATTGGGAGACATGCCTTCCATTCGCGGAGTTTGCTTATAACAATAGTTATCAAGCTAGCTTGGGCAAAGCTCCTTTCGAAGTTCTCTATGGACGAAAATGTCGAACGCCTCTTAACTGGTCAGAAACTGGGGAAAGACAACTCTTTGGCCCGGATACGATTCAGGAAGCAGAAGAGCAGGTCCGCGTTATTCGTGAGAAATTGAAAATAACCCAATCTCGTCAAAAGAGCCAATTTGATCGTAAACATAAGCTCATGACTTATGAAGTCGGCGAGAAGGCTTTCCTTCGGGTTACTCCGTTAAAGGGAACCCATTGTTTCGGTATCAAAGGCAAATTGGCTCCTCGTTACATTGGACCCTTTCGCATTCTTGCCAAACGAGGAGAAGTTGCCTACCAATTGGAACTACCTCCGCATCTTTCCAGAGTTCACGATGTCATCCATGTTTCTCAACTCAGGCGTTGCTTCACGGATCCTATCCGTGGAGTGGACCACGAAACGCTTGATCTACAAGATAACCTATCATATCGGGAATATCCCGTTCGTATCCTTGATCAAGCCGAGCGTACTACTCGACGCCATAACATCAAGTTTCTCAAGGTTCAATGGTCACACCATTCCGAAAAGGAAGCCATTTGGGAAAGGGAGGGTCGTCTTCAACTCGAGTACCCCACCTTCTTCCCAACAGATCCTAAATCTCGGGACGAGATTCTTTTGAGTGGGGGTGAGTTGTCACACCCTAGCTAGTTCATGCATTAGAGTGATTGCATCATGTTTAAATTTCCCAAAAAGATGAAATGGGGATGATAGAACCCCCAGCACCCCCCCTTGAACAACTAGGGTTTACTAAAAACTTTTTCAATGAACCTGAAATGCCCTTCTAAAAAGTCCACCCTTTTTGTTTTGGGTTAAAACATTTGACAAAAATGGTGCACATTTTTCTAGGACATATTAAGGTCATTGGCTTAATCCATATAGTATTTGCATTTGGGCATTTAAATGCTATAAAATATTTTAAATGCTCAAATACTTCTGGAAATAAGTGTGGGCTGTTGGAAATAATCTAAACAGAGCCTATGATTATTTTCAGGATTTTTGTAAGTGCCTAACTATTTTTAATAAAGCCACAAACTTACAAAAAAATAGAAAAAGAAAAACAAAGCAAAGCAGAGGCTTACATGGCACCCACCTGGCAAGCCCACCTGCCGGCCCAGCCCAGCCACTGCTCCAGCGAGCTGCTTGGCTCGGCCAGGCAGGTAGCCAAGTGCTCGACGCCGGCACCAGCGCGCACCACGCAGCTGCTCGCCGCCCTGCTTCCTCCCCTTGCCGTTCTGCCGCCCTGGGTCGGTCACCCACTCCTCCCCCGAGCTCGCAAACACGCGCTTTCCTCCCCAGCTCCTCTCCCTCGCTCTCCCGCACCATGGCCGACGCCGCCGCAGCCGCACCGCCGTCGTAGTCGCGCTCTACGTCGTCCCCGTGCCGTGCCACTGTGTCCGTTCACTCCGCCGTCGTCGACTACGTCGAGCAGGCCGAGCCCCGAGCGCTCGCACGCCCTGCACCGCCTCCACCGAGCCCGTCTTCGTCGACCACCGCCGGAGATCCCCTTCGCCGTCACCGTCGCAACAGGTCGTCCCCGACCTCGCCGTCAGCTCCGTTGCAACCACCGTGAGCCTGGCCACCTCCCTATCCTCTCCGTCCTCCCTCTCGAGCCCCGTAGCGACTGCATGTAGCTGACCTGCACGCGCCGCCACGGAGCTCGTCTTCGACGATGCTCCGGCCACCCACTGGCCACACCACTGTGTCCAACATGCTCACCGCATCCCCAGGAGCCCAACACACCAGCCCACATGCCTCGCCGTGCCCTGTAGCCTCGGGTTCATCTTCACCCGAGCTTCGGCCGCCGCCAAAGTCGTCACCGGCATCTTTTCCAACCACCCCGAGCCCAAACACCACCACTGTCGTGGGTTTGTCACGGCAGATGTCCTCATGAAAGGACTTACCGATGAAAACGTGAATCCCACCAAAGGGGACCTGGTACCCGTATTCGATTGAATCGGCCTCGGGACCCCATCCTGCATTGTCGATGTAGAGCTTGCCGCAACGACTCTTCGTCATCTGGCCCACAGTGTATCCCTTAAGTCCATCGAAGCTGCCCTTTAAGAACTCAAAACCATTGTGCTATAGCCCCACGGTGGGCGCCAACTGTCGTGGGTTTGTCATGGCAGATGTCCTCATGAAAGGACTTAGTTGTGGAGCCATCGCAACTGGTTAGCTTAAAGGGGTTAAACCGGACAAGGGGACACGGGAGTTATACTAGTTCGGCCCCTTCGATGAAGGTAAAAGCCTACGTCTAGTTGTGATTGGTATTGCTAGGGTTTCGAAGGCCAGGGAGCGAATCCGCTTTGTCTGGCTCTCGAGTTGTTGTTTTCTCTAAACCGCGGCCGGGTCGTCCCTTTATATACATAGGCTGACGCCCGCCGGGCTACAGAGTCCCGAAGTCAGATCATAAACGTATCCGGTTCGGTCTCTACTCTCCCTATCTTACTATACAAGTTATATGACTAAGCCGGTTTACATTTATAGGTTGTAACCCGCCTTTGGGCCCTCCGTAAAACGCCATCATCTTTACATCTTCATGGGGTTCTAATCTTCAAAGAGTCAACCCGGCTACATAAGGCCAGTTTACCTCCAGTAGTAATATCCCCAACATTAGGCCCCAGATTGGTTTGAACTTGTTCATGTCAATCTTCCACACTTAGAAAAAATCTTCTTTCCTATCTTCACTTTTGATCTTGTAAACCGCCGTGACATCATACTTCAAAAATATGATAAACCGCCCTGACGTCATCCATCCGTTGATGTCGGAGATTACCTTCATTTAATATATATCCAGCCATCGAGGCGACACCTTTATTAACTTATCCATTTTTTGGGCTCCTCGATTCCCGTACTTGCCATTTTATCACTTCGCCTTATAAATAGGACCGAGGGGTCATTTTAACCTCCCCCCCCCCGTGCCTCTTCATGTCATCTTCCTCGCGCCACTCAGCCTTTGAAGCTCCGGTAAGTTCTCTGCTTTTTTCGCCATAGGTCTGTTCTAGGGTTTGACATTCTTCGCAGCTCTTCCGAAGTTCGTCATTGTTGTTCTTCCCTGTTCTTCCTTTAGTATGTAGGTGGACACTTCATGCTTGACGCATCTCTTGCCGTAGCTTACCTACCATGGTCATCACAAATCCTTATGCACAAAGAACTGATCTAGTCTGTCAAAAATTGCTTCAGTTTTGCACCCCTTCAAGATCCAATTATTTTTGCTTTTCTGTCTTAGCTTAGATCCGAAAGTTTTATATATCACTGTGAGATCTGTTTCTATGCTCCTGTGATATCCGTTTCTCCTCGCACCAATATAGGCGGTTTAACTTCGTATAAGCAGTCTATGCCATTAGCCCTCTGATAAACCGAAATAGCATTTTACCTTTATAATTATGCTCCGGTTTAACAGTGTCTGATCAATCCTGTGCTAGCATTACCTTTTTCTCTCACTGCACTGGTCTCCGGGCTGTACCTTTTAACATATCAGTATGTTTCCTACTCCCTTGACTCTTGTATATAATCATGCGGAATTTATAAACCGGCCTTTCATTTTCAGTTTGTTCGCCTTGCAATGGCCAAACAATTCACTGCTTGCAACTAGGCTCATTCCCGGGTTACTGAGGCTCAATTGAATGAGATGGTTAGTGAGGGAGTCCTGGATTAGGGGGGTGTCCGAATAGCCGGACTATACCTTCGGCCGGACTCCTAGACTATGAAGATACAAGATTGAAGACTTCGTCCTGTGTCCGGAAGGGACTTTCCTTGGCGTGGAGGGCAAGCTTGGCGATACGGATATGTAGATCTCCTACCATTGTAACCGACTTTGTGTAACCCTAACCCTCTCCGGTGTCTACATAAACCGGAGGGTTTTAGTCCGTAGGACAACATACAGAACAACAATCATACCATAGGCTAGCTTCTAGGGTTTAGCCTCTCTGATCTCGTGGTAGATCTACTCTTGTACTACCCATATCATCAATATTAATCAAGCAGGACGTAGGGTTTTACCTCCATGAAGAGGGCCCGGACCTGGGTAAAACTTCGTGTCCCTTGCCTCCTGTTACCATCCGGCCTAGACGCACAGTTCAGAAGCCCCTACCCGAGATCCGCCGGTTTTGACACCGACATTGGTGCTTTCATTGAGAGTTCCTCTGTGTCGTCGCCGTTAGGCTTGATGGCTCCTACGATCATCAATAGCGATGCAGTCCAGGGTTAGACCTTCCTCCCCGGACAGATCTTCATCTTCGGCGGCTTCGCACTGCGGGCCAATTCACTTGGCCATCTAGAGCAGATCGAAAGCTATGCCCCTGGCTGTCAGGTCAGATTTGGAAGTGTAAACTACACGGCTGACATCCGCGGGGACTTGATCTTCGACGGATTCGAGCCACTGCCGAGCGCGCCGCACTGTCACAAAGAGCATGATCTAGCTCTGCCGCCGAACAGTGCCCTGGAGGCCGCACCCGCATCGGCTTCGACCCTTAATTCGGAGCCAACTGCGCCGATAGAGGACGGGTGGTTCGACGCCGCCTCGGGGGTTGCGATCCCAACGGAGATCGAGCCGAACACTAGCCCCGCACTCCGCGAGACTCGTGACTCCAAGGAGCCAGACTCCGAACCCTCCGCGCCCCTGCCGATCGAATCCGATTGGGCGCCGATCATGGAGTTTACTGCCGCGGACATCTTTCAGCACTCGCCTTTCGGCTATATTCTGAAGACACTAAAGTCTCTCTCTTTATCAGGAGAGCCCTGGCCGGACTACGGTCAACAAGGTTGGGATACGGACGATGAAGAAATTCAAAGCCCACCCACCACCCACTTTATAGCCACTGTCGATGATTTAACCGACATGCTCGACTTCGACTCCGAAGACATCGACGGTATGGACACCGATGCAGGAGATGATGAAGAACCAGCGCCTATTGGGCCCTGGAAAGCCACCTCGTCATATGACATATACATGGTGGACACCCCAGAAGAAGGAGATGGCGATGGAACAGCGGAGGATGACCCCTCCAAAAAACAGCCTAAGCGCCGGCGTCAGCGGCGCCGCTCAAAATCCCGCCAAAGCAAATACGGTGATTCTAGCATGGGAGATAATAATACTCCAGAGAGTACCGAAGAAAACCCCCTCCAGCAAGATTCAGCATAGGAGGACGAAGAAACCAGCTCTCATGAGAGAGTGACAGACAGAGAGGTCGAGGACGATAATCATATGCCTCCCTCCGAAGACGAGGCAAGCCTCGACGACGACGAATTCGTCGTGCCAGAGGATCCCGTCGAGCAAGAGCGTTTTCAACGCAGGCTTATGGCCACGGCAAGAAGCCTCAAGAAAAAACAGCAACAGCTTAGAGCTGATCAAGATTTGCTAGTCGACAGATGGACTGAAGTCCTTGCGGCCGAAGAGCATAAACTCGAACGCCCCTCCAAAAGCTACCCAAACCGCAGGTTGCTACCCCGATTAGAGGAAGCACTCAAACCTACATCACCAGCACTTGATACGGCCGATCGGCCACCTCGCGGCCGCGACAGAGAGGCCTCTCGGCCCTCCACTCAAGCCGCACCCCATACCAAGGCACGGGAAAATGCGCCAGACCTGCGAGATATGTTGGAGGACAAGGCAAGGCAAACAAGATCGATCTACGAATCGTGTGGGCGCCCCACGACTCGAGACGGTAACCGTCATGCCGGACATAAATCCGGTAGGGCCGAACATAGTAGACAAAGCACATTGGGGCTACATCGTCATATAGCCCAGTACAGAGGCGCCACACACCCACTATGCTTCATAGACGAAGTAATGGATCATCAAATCCCCGAGGGTTTCAAACCCGTAAACATCGAATCATATGATGGCACAACAGATCCTAGGCTATGGATCGAGGATTATCTCCTTCATATCCACATGGCTCGCGGCGATGATCTCCACGCCATCAAATACCTCCACTCAAGCTTAAAGGACCAGCTCGGCATTGGCTTAACAGCTTGCCAGTAGGATCAATCAGTTGTTGGGAGGACCTAGAAGCCGCATTCCTCGACAATTTCTAGGGCACTTATGTGCGACTACCAGACGCCGATGACCTAAGCCACGTAATTCAGCAGCCAGATGAATCGGCCAGGCAATTCTGGACACGGTTCCTAACAAAGAAAAATCAACTAGTTGACTATCCGGACGCAGAGGCCCTAGCAGCCTTCAAGCACAATATCTGTGATGAGTGGCTTGCCCGGCACCTTGGACAGGAAAAGCCGAAATCTATGCCAGCACTCACAACACTCATGACCCGCTTTTGCGCGGGAGAAGACAGATGGCTTGCTCGTAGTAACAATATGGCCAAGAACCCTGGTAATTCAGATACCAGGGACAGTAGTGGCAGGTCGCGTCGCAACAAGCAGAAGCGCCGCATTAACGGCGACAATGCTGAGGATACGGCAGTTATTGCCGGATTCAGAGGCTATAAATCCGGTCAGCGAAAAAAGTCATTCAAAAGAAATCCTAGGGGCCCGTCCAGTTTGGACCGAATACTCGACCGCTTGTGCCAAATACATGGCACCCCCGAAAAGCCGGCCAATCACACCAACACGGATTGTTGGGTGTTCAAGCAGGCAGGCAAGCTAAATGCCAAAAATACCGACAAAGGGGCTGCATAGCGATGATGACGAAGAGCCCCGGCCGCCGAACAACAGTGGACAGAAGGGTTTTCCCCCACAAGTGCGGACGGTGAACATGATATACGCAACCCACATCCCCAAGAGGGAGCGGAAGCACGCGTTAAGGGACGTATACGTGGTAGAGCCAGTCGCCCCAAAGTTCAACCCATGGTCCTCCTGCGCGATCACCTTTGATCGAAGGGACCATCCCACTAGCACCCGTCATGGCGGATTCACTGCATTGGTTCTAGACCCAATTATTGACGGATTTCATCTCACTAGAGTCCTTATGGACGGCGGCAGCAGCCTGAACCTGCTTTACCAGGATACAGTGCAGAAAATGGGCATAGATTCCTCGAGGATTAAGCCCACCAAAACGACCTTTAAAGGCGTAATACCAGGTGTAGAGGCCAACTGTACAGGCTCAGTCACACTTGAAGTGGTCTTCGGATCTCCGGATAATTTCCGAAGCGAGGAGTTAATCTTCAACATAGTCCCATTCTGCAGTGGCTATCACACACTGCTCGGGCGAACCGCATTCGCCAAGTTCAACACGGTACCTCACTACACATACCTTAAGCTCAAGATGCCAGGCCCTCGAGGAGTAATTACGGTCAATGGAAACACCGAATGCTCCCTCCGAACGGAGGAGCACACGGCGGCCCTAGCAGCGGAAGTACAAAGCAGCCTCTCCAGGCAGTTCTCCAGTCCAGCCATTAAACGTATGGACACCGTCAAGCGCGCCCGGAGTAACCTACAACAAGACCGCCTGGCACGTTCCGAGCAGGCGTAGCAATGCGGCCCCAACCCCAGCCCTCGCAAAAATGCGATGCCAGTGCTTCGCGTACATCACTACGCTCTAGAAATACCATGGGTACAGGGGGAGGGGCACCATCACGGCACGCCCGAAACACGGCTTAAACCGCACCAGGGGCTGCCGATTTTTTAATTTTCTCTTACTTTCAGGACTCCATTCTTCGGAAGGCCTGTTCGGCAGTTCAATTGCCGCACAAACGATGCAAGAACCAGGGAAGCAGACAAGCCATGCCGCATTACGGAACTCCCAGGTGGTCTCTATCACGAGCAGTCACTACTAGAAATCCCCATATTTCCGACGGTGAAATCTAATAGCCGACGGACCGTCGGGTATTACCGTAATAGCCGACGGTAGTTATAATGGCCGACGGTTAGTGTCAACTCACAAGTATTACCACTAATACCCGACGGTATACTAGAATGTCCGACGGTGAAAATCCAACCCTCGGATATCCAACTTAATACCCGACGGTTCATCGTAAAGCCCGACGGTTTTTCCTACACCCACGGGGATTACATGTAATGCCCGACGGGTTTCCCCACACCCACAGGGATTACATGTAATGCACGGCGGTTAATTGTAATGCCCGACGGTTTTTGGTACACCCTCGGGGATTACATGTAATGCCCGACGGTTTTTGCCACACCCATGGGGATTACATGTAATGCCCGACGGTGAAATTTAATAGCCGAAGGTGAAAACAAAACTCTCACCTATGAGAGTACATGGCCGATAGTAGATATGTGCCTCTCGGTTATTTGGGAAAATACCCGACGGTGTATAGTGATAACCGGCGGTTGACTTTTCCTCTTGATGATATGTTTCAATGGACAACATATGTAGATTGACCGATGTTATATTCCAGATAATTCAATATAAGAAGATTCCATGAACTAACATCTAGCATCGCTATTGTAAGCGAGTGATTATGTTCTTTTTCACAATTAATATATAGGATGCTTAGAAAAATGGTACAGGATAATACAAATGTGATGTTTAAGAAAATTGCATTTACAAAAGTACTATAGTTTGATAATTTCTTAGTCATGTACTTCTGTAAGGCTTGTATGTATCTTTAGTTTTTCTAATAAATGCAACTTTGTCTAGAAGGACCCCGACCTTCACGTATATTAATTATTAAATGCAAATGTGTTGTGAAGTATTAATTAAATCTTGAATTATAATGAGGATGAGTGTTGTATTTTAAAATTAAGAAAGTGGAATGCTATGCATACGATCCTATACGTACATATGATCCTTTTTGTCCGAATCAGTGCGACCATTTTTTTCCTCCTAACCAAGAAAAGTAAAAGGAAGGCATCATCCTTTCTACAAAGAGTCTGCCACATGGAGCCACAGAGGCCTTACCGTTTCGAAGTGCTATCGTCCCCTGCATCGGTGAGGCTATATGTTCGTACAATATGAACCTGTTCGTATTTTTCACCACCAATTTAGGTCCTTAGTAAACACGTACACATATGGTCATGAAGTACTAGTACTATTGTGACTTATAACAAGCCCGAGTTCCGTATTTCAAAACTAAAAAAGAGTCATTATATACAGATGATTCTTTACATACAATCCTTATCAGACACCACAAACAACAAATCGACCATTAAGCGGTGGTCATTCTTTCTTCCTCGGGAAGAAAAAGGGCGATCTCGCCAGCGTCTCTCCCAAGGAGAGTTCCTTCTTGTTACAATGAGATGATGACTCTTATACATGACATTGTTGGGGACGATGCTGCAAAAGATCTCCCAGCAAACTTCCATAGGTCCAAGAAGCTTGTGCATAGTCTAGCAATGCCTTACGTCAAAATTCATGCATGCCCCAATAATTGTATGATTTACTATAAAGAGAATGAAAATAAAGAAAAATGCACTATCTGCAAAGAACCCAGATACGAGGAAACAACCGCAGGAAATAAATCTACGAAGATACCAAGAAAAGTTCTGCGCTATCTCCCAATTACTCCTAGGCTACAACGGTTGTACATGTCACAAAGCACTGCCAAGCACATGGACTATCACGCAAGGCCTCGTGACAATGATGAAGTAATGGTTCACCCTTCTCATGGTGAAGCTTGGAAGGAATTTAATAAGGAATTTAAAAAATTTGCTGAGGAAGTAAGGAATATAAGGCTATGTCTAGCGACTGACGGCTTCACACCTTTTGGTATTAAAGCAGCCTCCTACTCGTGTTGGCCAGTATTTGTTGTACCTTATAATCTTCCACCAGAAATGTGCATGAAGCAGAGTAACCTGATCCTTGCACTAGTTATTCCCGGTCCAGATCATCCAGGAAAGAACCTAAACATTTTTATGCAGCCTCTAGTTGACGAACTTGATGATTTGTGGAGAAATGGTGTAGAAACTTATGATAGTTATCGAAAGCAAAATTTCACCTTAAAGGCAGCTTTGCTTTGGACTATTCATGACTTTCCAGCTTATGGATTAGTAGCATGCTGGAGCACCCATGGAAAGCTTGCTTGCCCTATATGTGGATCTGACATAAAGACATTCTCATTGAAGAATGGCAGAAAGCCGTGCTGGTTTGACTGCCACAGGAGATTCCTTCCCACTAACCATGCATTTCGTAGGAGTGTGAAATGTTTTCGCAAGAAAAAAACAGTTCTAAATCCTCCACCAAAGCCCTTGTCCAGAGAAGAGGTGTATGAACAACTCAAAAGTCTTGTTCATGATAAAACTGGCAAGAGTAAATTTGAGGGGTTTGGGAAGGAGCACAATTGGATCGCTATAAGTGGTTTGTGGCAACTAGAGTATTTTCAGAAATTGCTGCTTCGCCATAACATTGATGTAATGCACAATGAGAAAAATGTTTCTGAGGCTATTCTGAACACATGCCTTGATATTCCTGAGAAAACTAAGGATAACAACAAAGCACGCCTTGATGTTGCTTTATATTGTGATCGACCAAAGCTACACCTGAACAAGAATTCAAAGGGTGTGTGGAAGAAACCTAGAGCAAAATATTGTGTCAGCAAGGACGATAAAATGACCATCCTTAAGTGGTTTAAAGAAGTGAAGTTTTCTGATGGGTTTGCTGCTAATTTGAGTAAAACTGTGAACTTAGAACAAAAAAAATTTATTGGGCTGAAAAGCCATGACTACCACATCATCATGGAGCGCCTCCTGCCAGTTGCCCTGCGAGGCTTCATCCCAGAACCTGAATGGAAGGTCATAGCAGAGCTAAGTTTTTTTTATCGGCAATTGTGTGCCAAAGAAATTGCTCCTAAATGGATGCGTGAACTTGAGGAGGAGGTTCCTATTCTATTATGCAAGCTTGAGAAAATGTTCCCACCAGGCTTCTTCAATGTAATGCAACACCTGATAGTGCATCTCCCATATGAGGCAAGGGTTGGCGGGCCTGTGGCATATCGTTGGATGTATGTTTTTGAGAGGTATGCTAGACTATATACCTTTAATCTGTACATCGTGTTTTAATCTATTTATGTCTTGTATCACTGAAACTTATAATAATTTGTTATAGGGCAATGCACTATCTTCGTTTAAAAGTGCGAAACAAGGCAAGAGTGGAGGGTTCAATCGTTGAAGCTTGTATTGTACAGGAGATCACAAATTGTGTTTCTCTGTACTTTAGTGATCACGTCCGCACTATATGGAAGAAGAATCCTCGATATAATAACAAAGGAACACGCGTGCAGAATGATGGGTGTACCTTAGATGTATTTCAGCATGAAGGAAACCTACATGGAAGGGCAATTGCCCGAGAACTATCGCGTGAAGAGTTGAATGCAGCAAGGTTGTACATTTTGATCAACTGCTCTGCTGTTGACAGATTTCGAGAGTAAGTGATGAATAATTTGCAATTTTAGTATTGTAGTGTGCAAGATGTTCAGATGTTTATAGTCATACGTGTATTTGCAGAGAATTTGAGGATAAGAAATATGCGATGCATCCCAATTTGACATCGGAGGGCCTTGATCAAATGATGGCATCAGAATTTGTGGAATGGTTCGAGATTGCTGTAAGAAAATTTTAATTAGCCTTATATATGCTCTCCATTCAACTACTACTATGTTTAATAATCCAAGTATTTTTCCCCTTCATTGTAGTGCAAACGAGATCATAATTCTGATGAGGACTTGTGGAATTTAGCTAATGGATGCAGCTCTAGAGCCTATTCCTATAGCTCCTATGATGTGAATGGCTTTCGCTTTAGATCAGAGGCATCTGAGAAAAAACGTAGAAGGTTGAAAACAGTGAACACAGGAGTTTGTTTGTCTTCCTTCATCTCACAGACTCAACATCTTGAGTACTATGGTGTCATTGAGGAAATAATCAAATTATCCTTCACAGCTGGTAGAAAAATCGAGATGGTACTCTTCAAATGTCGTTGGTTTGATCCTATCAAAGGTGTGAAGCCAAATGCAAAATTAGGTATGGTGGAGATCCAGTGGTCTTCAAGGCTTCGTAATTTTGAACCATTTGCCATGGCTCACCAAGCTACACAAGCTTATTACTTGAAGTATGCATCCTCGAGGAGAGATCTTCGTGATTGGAGGGTTGTGTACACGATTCCGCCAAGCAGCAGCTTGAGTAACCTTGATGACTGCGCAAATGACCCATCTACTACAGATGAATATTTCCAAGAAGTTAGTCAGCTGGGTAGTTTTTCTGTAGATGTTGGCAAATTTGTTGATGAGTCTGCTGAGCCAAGAAAGGAGTCAGATGATGTGATGCTTGATCCCTTTGAAATTGAAAGAATAGAAAATCAAGACTTTAATGATGAGGGAGAAGAATCTTCAGAAGATGATTTGGAAGAGAGTACTGATGATGAAGAAGATTTACCACAAGAGGAAGGAGAAGAAGAGACATATGATACCGAAGATGAGGATGATGCAATAGAGCATGACTCGGAATATGACGATGATGATTACTAAACATTTATAGCTTTTGCACTTGTCATTTTGTTTCTTGGTACCAATAAATATTATATAGTGACACAACTAGTGAATAATATAGTATGTTTACTATTGGTAGTAATACATATTGTATAGTGATTTAGTGACTCTACTATTGAACAAATATACCATGGTTGATAGTATTTCCAGTTTAGGTGTTACATAACGTTTCATGTCCTTTTTTTTCTTCTACTTGCATGCCTTTTGTTATCATTTACTCGTTATTTTTATGTAACTAATAAGCATGCATTTGCCACTATGTAAACAGGATGGGCCGCTTGAATCATAGGCGTTTCTCAGTGCCTAGGCTGGACAGTTCTTCTTCTAGTGTCTCCATAGGAAAGAATGGATCAACTCAGTCAACTGCACAGGCTAAAAAAGCTAGAACACCAAGAACTAGGACTTCAGCCGGTCTCAGACTAGAGGAAATTGACCGACCGCTTATAGTTCCCAAAGGCGTGTAAGTATTAAATATTCCAACTGCTTTACTTGTTGGAGCAATATTCATGTGCTAACAATCTTTGATCAAATAATAGGTTATGGGAAAGGCACCCATACACCGCTCGTGATCCATCAACGGTGCAAGGTGCCTTAGTGCGGCAGATGTATCCACCGCCAATTGGTCCAAAAAATGACCAGAAACCAGTATTGTGTTGGGAGGACTACAAGTGGTCCCCTGGCCCAGAAGTAAGATCAGCAGCTTCCAAAATTGTGGAAGAATTTTGGGTAAGTATATGCGTGTGCGCGCGCACACACACGCACACTATATATATGTGTGCATTGTTTCTATAAATGATTTGAGAATTTTTAATCAGTTCTATGGTTACTAGTACATACTAAGAATTCTGAAACAAAGGTGACCATATTATATTTAGAAATAAGAATTCTAAAACTGGTGGATGGGTGGTAGTTACAATTCTTTGTTTTGGTCACAAACATGAAAAAACTACTTGGTTTATCTATGAAGTGTTGGAAGCTTTGATTTTTTGTGCGTATGCTCACTTTCACAAATGCACAAGTAACTAACACAAATATTTTGGGATGGTTTTTGGCAGTGGCGTTTCAAGTGTGACCCATTGGAGCAAGAGAAGGCAGATGGTGTTTTGGAGGAGAACTTGACTAGGAAAGTGAAGCAGATGCTACATGAGGAAAAGGCGGCAGCCATCAAAAGATTAATGAAGAAGGGACAATTGCCTGCACAACTAACAGAAGTGGATGAGAATGGTAACCGTTGGCCAACTAAGGAAGCTTTAATTTCTGCAAAGAAAGTTGACTTTGGTACCGATGTTGGTTGGCGTCTACTATGTGAGCATTGGAGTGGTGCTGAATTTAGAGGGTTATCCTTAAGAAACAAGAGGAACAGACTTGCTAATGGGGATACAGTCTTCCATTGCAGCGGTGCGAGAAATGCTGTCGCCACACGTCAATTCCTGGTACTCTATCTTCGTCAAGCATCTTTCTGCTTATGTTTAATAGGAAAGTTTCATTTACATTGGATGGTGTTTCACACTCTTGAAATGCAGACACTCAAAACAGGGAAAGACCCTGGAATTTCCGGTGCTTGGCTTCACACGCACAATTTGCATCGAGGGACCGACGAAGAGAAGATTTGCAGTCAAAGAACTGCCAATCGTTGGGTTAGCGAAATCTTGCGACTTAGCTCATTTTAATCATCATGAAAACTATTTGCACAACACTTTAGTTTACATTAATTTTTTATTTGAAAAGGAGGATTTTGATAAGGCAATGAAAAATGCTCATGGAGAAAATTGGGAAGAGGAGCACCCAGATTTAGATGGACAAATCGTCTATGAAGCAGCAGGTAGAATGCCACATGGGAGGCTGGGAATTGCTAATGAGTTATTTAGCAAAGCAGAGAAGGCGAAGTTTAAGTCTAAAAGGGTGATGGCCTCACAACCGATGCGGTCTGCTAGGGAGGACCGTCTAGAAAGAGAGAATAAACATTTGAAGCAGGAGAACAAGCGTCTTCGAGGCATTGAGCTTGTTGTGCAGGTAATATTTCCTTCTCTTAATTATAAATTGGAGTCTGAGTGGATAGGGTTGTGCTGACATGCTGATGTTTATAGTCATTGGCTGAGAAAGGGGGAGTGGACTTTGATGGCATAATGCAATCAGCTGCGGCTGACTTGGTAAGTTTAACCCATATCGATGGTAGGCTTGCAGCAATGGAACTATTAAGTGATGTGTCTTTTGTGTATTATACACAGTCTACATCAGATTCGGAAGGCGGAATTCGTAGGGGACGAGGTGATGTGCATCAAAGAGAACCTGAAAAGGTTAGTTCATTGTCGTTGTGCCTGCAAGTCTGCGGATGACCTCCCCCTTGTTCCACCGATTTTGTTTTCTCTTTGCATGTTAGCACATTTAGACGATATCAAGAAAGAATTTGTGTGTGCAAGTTAGGTGCAGGATTATGGGTCATGTATAGTAGTAGCAGAGACAGCAGATCCCTTATTGTTTTAATTGCAGATTTGTGAAAATAAATGCATGGTTAACTATATGGGCACATTCCTCTAAAGGATTATATCACCTAAGAGAAATGACTGCTAATGCATATAAATACTTGATGGTTGATAGAGCAAGTTTATCTGCACATATATGAAAAAAATGCTGTGAAGACCACCCTTGATAGCCTACAATTGCCATGGTTGTTTCTCTGTACATATGCCTTGTTTGCTTGTTTCTCTGTACATATGCCTTGTTTGCATGCATATCTTAATTTGCTCTCATTTCTTATGCGCAAAACTAGATAAACTGAAGCATGTTAATTCGAAAATCATCAATAGGCAAACATATGACAGTATGAACAATAGTTTATTTGTACTTCATGTAGAATATTTTCAGGTCACAGGGAAAGAATTAGTACACGGGAAAGACTTTAGCTAACCATCCCGAATATTTTTCTTAGGAATACTCTTCCTTTTTACCAAAGCATGGTTGGACCATGTTTGCTGAACCCTCTGTACAGACGCATTTCAATTAGAATACTCTTCCTTGGGACACATATAGTTAGTATATGCTTTTGATTGTTGTTTGAAACAAGATCACATGCACATATCTACAAATGTACTTTACAAACTTGAGCTAAACTGACGCTTGCTATCTCTTAAAGATCAACCATACACGCTCATGATCATTCCAAATTGCTAGTTTCAGGATTCCAATTAGCTCTATGCTAGGTACTGTATGTGAAGTATAAGAACAAAAATCCTGTAATAAATATTTAGGTGCAGTATAATCTACAACATTGTTGGTGTAAATTTTATGTGAGCTTTTGCCATTAAATTATTTGAATGGAAATTTATATTAACCTCTTTTTGAATATGTCATTCTTAATTAGTTATATGCTTGAACTAGCCATTAGTGTTATGTTAGTTTACTTGTTCGGCTGTGTCATGAGACTGCAAAATGTAAACACTGCTGATAGTTAGGCTGCCGATAGATATCCATTGTACTTGGACAGTGCCCTCCTGCTGATTCATGTTTCCTGTGAAAATCTCATGTGAAGGATCAAAAGGAAAATCGGCAATCATATTGTTAGATAGTCATACTATTAAATAGCAGCTAGCAGCTTACCTGTCAATTAGAAAAAAATATGTTTGGTCCCTGTAGGTCACTTGAATTTTAGCTAAATTATACTGACAACTAGTTTTATCATTACTTAGGGAATGGGAAGCAGGACTGGAGGCAGTACCAGTCATGGAGATGATGATGAGGATGACTACTATGGCGGCGAGGGAGATGATGACTATGGCGAGGATGGTCTATATGGTGATGAGCCATATGATTACTATGGTGGTGAGGGATATAATGACTATGAAGATGAGGAATATAATGAGTATGGCAATGATAATGATGATTGGCCATAAAAGTCTAGTGATCTTCAAGTCATGCCAAAATCAAGTTATGTTAGATGTTTGAAATACTTTATCTTATGGACCAATTTGTCTTAGTGGACAATTTATCTTCGCAAAATATGACCTATCTCAGTTATTATTTTGTTCTGAATTCAACATTTGATACTTATGGTTAATGCCATTCGGATGCAACTCAATACCTTGTGCTTGTGTGTATGAGATGTATTTGAAATGCCAATATTCTGAAATATTGCTATTGTACGTGTAAACACCCCTCGGTGAAAGCAATATATGAGGGGTGAGTAATGCCCTAAGGTGGCACAAATGTCTCGGTTACACAGTATGCCATTGGGGACTTTAGACCGTTGGTGAATTCATAAATTGACGGTGTTTGTTCACCCCTTGACTAACAGGTCTCCTGAAGGGTTGTATGCACCGTCGGCCATCTAACTAGCTGACGGTTTGGTTCTCCGCATGGGTATAACTAAGTCCTATGGGTCAAATGTACCATCGACTATTATGAAAACCGAGGAGAATCAATAACCGTCGGACAGTAAATGCCCGACCAGGAACCGTCGGATAAAAATGTCGTCGGGCTAAGGTGAGCCGGCAGGTCACAGTAACATGCCCGACGGCTCACCGTCGGCTTACTACCGTAGGTGACAAAATTACCCGACCGTACCGTCGGCCATTACTCTAATGGCCGACGAAGCAAGGCCAACGGGAGATGGCCGACAGTGTACGTCGGTTTTAGTAATAGTTGACGGTGATAAAAAATATCCGACGGTGATTGGACCCTCGGTTATAATGAAATATCTAGTAGTGAGTATACCTGTTTCGCATACCATTCCGCAGCCTGCCCCTGGAACGGACATGTTAAATAGTCCAACCTTTTCTTATCGCATTATTTGTATCATTCTACTTTGATCGCAGCCCTTTTTAATAAACAATGCATAGCTTTTGTCTATTTTTGCATTACCTTTTTTTACAAATATATGTTCCTTAACGACATGTTGCACCTGTACACTTTGGTACGGCCAAAATACGCCAGGGGCTTTAGTACCCCTCAACATGGTGTGAGAAGTCTGAACACTTTAACAAGTGCGGCACCCCGAACTTATAGCATTATATGCATCGGCTCCGAATCATGTCTTGGGTCAATAGTTGGGTTTGCCCGGCTCCTATGTTTTGGTGCCTTACATTCCGCTATATCGGCTAAGGTAGCACTAGGAGAACTACTGTGATTGTGCCCCAGTTGAGCTGGGTCGAGCACCTCAGTAGAGAAAGCTAAAACTGACTGTCATGATGAAGCGAGAGCTGGTCGCTGTTCGAGAGGTTTTTGGAGTCCCTAAAGACTTATGCCGCTTAGAGCGAGGAGCCGGCTCTGTCTGGCCAAGGTGTGGATAGCGCCCTGAACTCGGTCTTCCGAATACCAGGGGCTTCGCCGAACTTTAAAGTTATAGAATTCTATGGCTAAGTGAGAGTGTTCACGCATTATAGTCCGATTGCCTTGTTCGTTGTGCTGAGCGCCTCCCTCAAAGGACCCAAACATGGGAAAAAGAGCACTCAGGCTTATACCCGAACACCCTAGCACTAGCGGCACGGTGGCAGAAGCCGACGACTCGCCATCTCTCAGAATTGATAAACAGCCGCACAGAAGGTAATATTTTAAATTGCAACAGCATTGCTTAGCGCATATGAACAAGTTTTCATCGCACAGGACAAAACGAGCGAGTTTTACTCAAAAATTACATCCCTAGAACATTCATCCGCCATAAGGCAGGCACCCTTCAGATCATCCTTATAATAATTCTCGGTCTTGCGATGCTCTTTCCCCGGCGGTGGCCCGTCCTTCACAAGCTTCTCAGCATCCAGCTTGCCCCAGTGCACCTTAGCACGGGCAAGGGCCCTACGGGCACCTTCAATGCAGACGGAGCGCTTGATGACTTCGAGCCTTCGACAGGCCCCCACCAGCCGCCGCACCAGCCCGAAATAGCTCCCAGGTAGAGCCTCTCCAGGCCACAGCCGAACTATGAGGCCCTTCATGGCCTGTTCGGCCACCTTGTGGAGCTCGACCAGTTGCTTCAGCTGGTCGCTCAGGGGCACGGGGTGTCCGGCCTCAGCATACTGAGACCAGAACACCTTCTCAGTCGAGCTGCCCTCCTCGGCTCGATGGAATGCGGCGGCATCGGACACGCTACAGGGAAGATCTGCGAAGGCTCCTGGAGAACTCCGGATTCGGGTAAGTAACAAGTAACTCACGTTTACATGTTTACTTTGCATAAAGAATTCCTTACCCGACGCTATCTTCTTCACGTCATCCAACTCCTGGAGGGTCTTTTGGGATTCGGCCTTGGCAGACTTGGCATCTTTAATAGCCACCGCGAGCTCGGACGCTCGCGTCTTTGAGTCAAGCTCCAAACTCTCATGTTTTTTCATGAGAGCCTGGAGCTCTTGCCGCACCTTGCCAACCTGGGCCTCGTACTTCTCCCGCTCGGTGCGCTCCGTGGCCGCCCTCTTCTCGGCCTCGACCAGCGCTTGCTTAAGGATCGCCACCTCAGACGTGGCCCCTATAATAGCCACGATAATCCTATCATTTTTTGCAATTGCACCTTTTATATATATATTTAAACAAGGTATTTCTTACCTTCCTTCTCCTCGAGCTGCTTCTTGGCACGCCTAAGCTCTTGCTCGGACTGCTCGAGGTTCTACTTTAGCGTGTCCACTTCCGCAGTCAATACGGCGGACGCCAGCAGAGAAGCCTGCATACGCATATTGACTCCTTTTTGTTAGACTCCTGCGAATTTTATTTGATCCTCTATTCAGCTTTTCTTCCCGAACGCCAAACAGAGCATCAGGGGCTACTGTCTATGCGGTAATATTATTTACACATTCTTTACTTACCTCAAAGCCTGTTAAAAGGCTAGTACAAGCTTCAGTCAGTCCGCTCTTGGCGGACTGAACCTTCTGGACCACCGCACTCATAATGGTGCGGTGCTCCTCGTCGATGGAGGCACCTTTGAGCACCTCCAATAGATTGTTCGGTGCCTCCGGTTGAACGGGGGTCACCGGCACGGTGGGCTTGCTCCTCTTGGAAGGAGGTCCCCTGCTGGACTCTAGAACCTTTGAAGGTTCCGGAGCGGTGTCCGGCCTTGAGCCGGACTTGGAGCCCTGGGGGGTGTTATCCCCTTCACTCCTGGAGTCCGGGAGGTCTCCTTGCGGCGCCTCCAGGACCACCTCCTCCCGGCTTGGAACCTGTTGAGACAACACTTCGGCATCGTCCGTAGGGCGGGGGGACGAAGCCGTCGGAAGCGAATTCACATACGACGAGTCCAGTGAACCGCTCGATGATGCCTCGAGCCGGTCTTTGGGTGGGCTGCATAATCATATTCGACATAAGGGAAAGCTATGCAATAAAGTAATACTATGAATTACTCTGGTATCCCGATACTTACGATTTCGCCAGGGGCTTGGCCCTGAGCGGCCACTCTTCTCCGTCGTCGTCAGCGTCGGTGGAGTAGTCCGGGGGAAGGGTTCTCCCCTTCTTGGACCCTTCGGCCTCCCCAGTGAGGGCGGCCTTCCTTTTCTTCTCTCCTCCCGCTGGGTGGGGGAGAGGTCTCTTCTTCCTCCTCCTCGTCTTCACGGGAGGAATGCGCCTTGGAGTCGTCGAATGATGAACCCGACACCTCCTGGCGCCGGGCACTCTTTCGAGTCCCCGTGGCCTTCTTCGTGGCCTTCTTCTCCGGCACCACATGGGGTGCCGGAACCAGCAGCTTCGCCAAGTGGGCATCGGCTGGGTCTTCGGGCAAAGGAGCCGGACAGTCAATCTGTCCGGACTTCGCCTACCAAACCTGTCAAAGGTAAGGGAGCTTAGATCCCGCATAGAGTTAAACTATGAAAAACTAACACCCTGTAAAAGGTACAAACAACTTACCGCGCTAGCGTGACACTGCGCGCTGAATCCGCGATCCTCGGTAGCGGATGCGGGAGCCTCGGCGCCCTTGAAAAGCACCTTCCAGGCATCTTCGTACGTCGTGTCGAAGAGCCTGCTCAGAGTTCGGTGATGCGCTAGGTTGAACTCCCATAGATTGAAGGCCCGTTGTTGACACGGGAGGATCAGGTGGATGAGCATAACCTGGACTACGTTGACAAGCTTGAGCTGCTTGTCCACCAGGGTTTGGATGCATGTTTGCAGTCCAGTCACCTCTCCTTTGCTGCCCCACAACAGGCACGTCTCTTTCCAGGACGTGAGCCGCGTTGGGGGTCCGGACCGGAACTCGGGGGCTGCGACCCACTCAGGGTCGCGCGGCTCGGTGATGTAAAACCACCCCGATTGCCACCCCTTCAGGGTCTCCACATAGGAGCCCTCGGGCCATAAGACATTGGGCATCTTGGCCACCATGGCGCCCCCGCACTCCGCCTGGTTGCCGCGCACCACCTTCGGCTTGATGTTGAAAGTCTTGAGCCATAGGCCGAAATGGGGGCGGATGCAGAGGAAAGCCTCACACACGACGATAAACGCCGAGATGTTGAGGATGAAGTTCGGGGCCAGATCATGGAAATCCAGGCCGTAGTAGAACATGAGTCCCCGGACGAATGGGTGGATAGGAAAGCCTAGTACGCAGAGGAAGTGGGGAAGGAACACTACCCTCTCATGGGGCCTTGGGTGGGGAGGAGCTGCCCCTCTTTGGGAAGCCGGTGCGCGATGTTGTTAGACAAGTATCCGGCCTTCCTTAGTTTTTTGATGTGCCCCTCCATGACGGAGGAGACCATCCACTTGCCTCCCGCTCCGGACATGGCTAGAGAAGGTTAAGGTGGGGAGTGCGTACTTGGGCGCTGGAGCTCGAGTGCGCGAGAATGGATAGGCAGACGAGGAAGAAGGCGTAGGTGAAAAGGTGGATCCTTATCCCCTTATATGGGTGGACGCAACTACGTGTCCCCACCAGCCTGGTAAAACTCACTTATCTCCAAGCACCGTAATCAATGGCGCGGTTAGGTTACCCACGCCCATATTGATGTGAATCCCAGAATAAGGGGACACGATCTCTGCTTTAACAAGACGTGCCAAGGAAACCGCCTCGTATGACGCGCTGAGGTGGGATAATAAAACGATTCGGATAAAGGCTTGGCCGTGGTATGTCACACTACGGAATATGTCAGCAGATTAGATTTGTGTAAATATTATTCTCTCTATGGCAATATGTGGAAACTTATTTTGCAGAGCCGGACACTATCTTTGTGTTCAAAATCTTCTATGAAGTTCTTGGAGGAGGAACCCGCCTTGCAATGCCGAAGACAATCTGCGCACCGGACTCGTCGTCATTGAAGCCTGGTTTAGGGGCTACTGAGGGAGTCCTGGATTAGGGGGTGTCCGGATAGCCGGACTATACCTTCGGCCAGACTCTTGGACTATGAAGATACAAGATTGAAGACTTCGTCCCGTGTCCAGAAGGGACTTTCCTTGGCGTGGAGGGCAAGCTTGGCGATACGGATATGTAGATCTCCTACCATTGTAACCGACTTTGTGTAACCCTAACCCTCTCTGGTGTCTATATAAGCGGGAGGGTTTTAGTCTGTAGGACAACATACAGAACAACAATCATACCATAGGCTAGCTTCTAGGGTTTAGCCTCTCCGATCTCGTGGTAGATCTACTCTTGTACTACCCATATCATCAATATTAATCAAGCAGGACGTAGGGTTTTACCTCCATCAAGAGGGCCCGAACCTGGGTAAAACTTCGTGTCCCTTGCCTCCTGTTACCATCCGGCCTAGACGCACAGTTCGGGACCCCCTACCCGAGATCCGCCAGTTTTGACACTGACAGTTAGCATCGGCTCTCTGCCTAAGAAAATCGAGATCAAATGGCGAGCTCCAGGAACAGAGAATCCTCCAACCCCAAGGCAGGGCGAGGTAGTGGTCTTTGTTGACCATATAGGCTGTGGTTTCAAACTGCCAGGGTCAAAGTTTTGTCGAGATGTGCTTGCCAGCTTCCAACTGCATCCGCAAGATATTGGTCCCAACTCAGTTTCCAACTTATGAAACTTCCAAGTCTTCTGTGAAGTCTATTTACAAGAAGAACCAACTGCAGAACTGTTCCGGGATTTCTTTCACTTAAACCGGCACATAGAGTTTGTAAATGGCCCGAACACAGAGCTTGGTGGTGTGTCGATTCAAAAGCGGAAAGAAGTGGAATTTCCTCATGCCAAACATCATAGCCACCCAAAGGAATGGAACCAAACATGGTTTTATTGCAGAGACACTTCGCCTGAGGATGAAAATCCCCTCCCCGGCTTCCGTGATCACAAACTGTCCAACACTCACCCAATGCCACAACGCCTGAGCTCTTCAGAAAGGGCGAAATACGCTCCTCAAACCGCCAAGCTCCGGGCCTTTATGGAAAATGGTTTAACAAGCGTGGACTTTGTGCGCTGCTGGATATCCTGGAGTATCTTGCCGCTAAGTCGGCGTCCCGGTTTAATGTGCGAATATACCGATGAAGTTGACGACCCTCAACGCCATTGCAACATCCAATTATCTGAGGAAGAAATTACTGAATGTGTAAAGAAGATTCTGAATGAATCGGAATTGGTCTGTAGTCAAACCGGTCTGAGTCCCTTCTATGTCAAGAACAAATCGCCTGCTGTAAGCATTATACTCCCTCTTTATCTCTAATATCTTGAACTTATACAACTTGTAATCCTTCTTCCTTATATGTATAGGGCGATGACCCTTTCTGGAAACGGAAATCCATAGAGAAACCGGCAAAGCCGACCGGAAACAAAGCGGTCAAGCCATCCCGCCTGAAGACCAAAGCCGTAAAACGGACGTCAAAGAGGAAAACGGCTGACCGGATTAATATGGAGCTTGATGATGATACTGATGATCCAAAAGTTGAGGTAGAACTTGACTCACTTGGCTCTCTTTTTATGCATCTCGTTAACAATGATCTTCCTCAGGAGGATGCAGAAGCTAGTAAACTGATGACATAGAGGTAATTACCCTTTCCTCCGGTTTAGACTCTATGCCGACACAAAAAACTCGCCAAGCAATCCGGAAAGTAAGCTTTTCTCATCCTCTTGCTCACTTGGATCCAACATTTATTTTGAAGACTCAACAGCATGAAGCTCGCCGGACAACCCGTCACAGTGGCCAACAGGTCACTTCAGCTGGCTTACGTGACACTCCGGTTCGGAAGCGCCGGTCTGAGGTCTCTCATACTTCTGACCATTCTTACCCCAAGGCAGGTTATTTCAGACAGCCTCTTAATCCGTCCGACTCAAATTATCAGGTGACACCTCCTTCCTCTTCTGGTGAATCGACAGCAACTCAACTCCCCCCTTTGAAAAATGTGGCCGGGTGAGTTGTAAAAATCTTTCCTTTCAATACACCCTAAATCCTTTGAATAGGATGTTAATCTTTTGTTTTATTCTGTTTGCAGGGCCAAAGCCAGACCCAGCAAGAAAGCCCGGGTCACCAATCCGCCAGAAGACCCTGTCGCTGAACAAGAAGAACCAAGAGGTGAACCGTAACAGGCTGGTGAACCGGAAGGCCCCCATCCCGAAGCTACTTTTGATGATCCGCTCCTTGAACGCCAACATACCGATGAACCAATAGATGTTGAGCCTGCCGCACCCAGTACTGAACCGGCAGAACCAAACTGGGCTAGTCCGGTGATAGATACTGAAATTCCAACATCATCCACCAAAAATCCTGAAGGGGAGGTGATGATGTTATTATTACTGGAATAGGCCACAGCTCTCCTGGTCATCCCGTCATTTTAGCTCAGCATAGTGCCAAAGAAGAGCAAATTGCCAGGGATAAAGGTAAATGGAGCAGTGACTTATCAAACTATGCTCATGTTAACGCTGATGAGCTTCATTCCGGCTTCTTGAACCGTCTACACTCAAACCGGGATTATGAAGCCGGTTTGGTGAACTTGATGAAAGAGCGATATGAGGTAAATTCTTCTCCCTTTGTATATTGATTTATAGCTAAAACACTATCCCAAGTAGCCCCCAAGGGCCGTTTTATGATTATTAATCACAAACCGGGTCTTTGTAACACTTCAAGCATCCCATCATTGACCTTTGCAATGGCGTGTCGCCCATAATAGAGAAGACCCATCTTGAAAAATTAGATAATTTTCTGCAGCATAGCCCCCAAAGGCCGGTTTAACTTGGTAAGTTAATCCGGTTTTTGATTCACACAACCATTTTTAGAACAGACGCACATTAGCCCCCAAGTGTCAAGGATAATGCTTGCATTGTTCTGGAGACTTGTATAGAGTGTAGTATTTGAGAGCAAATAGACATTAGCCCCTAAGTATGAAGTCTATAACTTGTTATATGCTTTATACTTAGTGCATAAACATGTTGTTTGTTGAATATACCTTCAATGTTGCAGGCCGAACTGAGAAGCAAAGATGCCTGAAATTCTGATTTGCAAGAAAATGTGAAGTCTCAACAAGCCGAAGCTGCAAAAGCCAAAGAGGAGCTGACCCAGGCCCTGGCCGGAATGGAAAAGCTGAAAGAATCCATCAACCAAGAGCGTGCTGAATGGGAAACCAAAAAAGTCGGTTTAACCAAAAGAGCTGTAGACGCCGAGGTAGCCCTGAAACCAGTGGTTGAAGAACTAGCTGGTTTGAAACGTCAAATCAATGCTATGACCTCTGCTATCTTTGGTAAGTGTCTGCTTATGTATGTTGCACCAGTCAATGAATCTTAAACCTGACCAAAATGTTGATAAAATCTATGGCAGGTACTCGGATCACTCATCTTGGTGTAGATATGCGGATGAAGCTCAAAGCGGCATATACATTCGTTGAGCAGCTATACTCTGGGTCTCAGCGGGCCATTAGTACAGCGGCTTATAACAAACCGGCTCCAACTTTGATTAAGGAGACCCTTGAGAAGCTGGGCATGTTACCAGCCATATTGCCGAGTTGAAGAGAGCCGCTGCTAGAGCAGGAGCTTTAACCACCCTTATTCGAGCCAAGGCCTGGACTCCAGACCTTGAAGCGGAGGATATCATTAAAGGATACCCAGGCGTTAAAGAAGACGGTTCAAACTTCGACAATGATGATCTTCGGCAGCTGACCAAACAGATGCGGCCAGCGGCCAGCAAGTTGTCTGAGGATACCGATTTGTCCCATTTTTAGCCGTTCTATGATGCATAAGGGAAAAGACAGCCGGCCGACATCCATGAAGTCGAAGAACTTGCGCCTCCGATTCGTAAGCACACTTACGCCCCTGATATTAACCCTTCCAATCTTATCCATGAGGAAGCAGTGTTCTAGGCTTTAACCAGAATCGATTGGTCAACGGCTGATTTCCAGCATCTTGGGAGGGATGAAGAAGTGCCTACATCAACTGATCCTCAATCGTCAAACCGTCGCGATGAAGAATCCTGATCCGGTCACCGGTTTACATGGCTACTGTGAAAAACAATGGCAATGTTTTGAGCCGCTTTGAAACTTCGTGTAATAGGATAGCTGAAACTCCGTTTATCTGTCATGCCATCGAGCATGTTTCGTAATACTTTGTGACAATCTGTGCCTCCCTTCGGGATATATTTATACATGACCAATGATGAACCGCCTTCCTGGGTACAAAAAACTCTAAAGTGTCTGGCGGTTTACCGCTAGACGTGTCATAATGTCCAAGAAGTATATAGTACTTAGATGAATAATCAAGTGTTTGTACAAAAAGTAATGTACAGAACATACCTCATTGATTGACCAAACGTGTATACGGCAAAGGTGTTAATACCAATCCGGAACGTTTGATAATTTTATCTTCATAATGCTAGTCTATATGTTAAACCGGACCGGTATAACTTCCGGATATTCTTTATAACACTGGTGATTTAGTCAAACCAGACCGGGTCAATGAACACCGGTTTATAATTGATCATATGCCAACAACTGGTAGTGGAAAAGTAAGCCGGGTCAAGGATGCCGGTTTATCAAAAAATACTTATAATTTTTAATAAACAAAATTCAAATAGAAAAATATGTGAGGCTTTTTACGAACTGCTAGGCTCCAAATCGAGGTTTTTCATGGGCTGCCAGGCCTCTGAGTTAAATCATTTAACAAAGCCTTTTAAGATGGGCCTCCAATTAACCAATCATCGTTTTAACTTTGACAAGTTCAGAGTCTGTAAAAGATTGACTTGTCAAATGTTCGATGGGTCATACCAGGATTACCTGGACAGGAGTGGCTTACTTGATGAAGGCAGGCTAACCCGGGTTTTTAGGTGAATACACCAGGCTTCCAAGCCGTGGCTTGATAGCCAATTACGAGGGCCCTTTCAAACTCTTTGTTGCTTTGCAAAAAAGAGCCCCCAAGTAACTTTGTGAGCGATGCTCAGTGTGTGCCTATGTTTGAGTCTGTACTGTGGACAACACTCTCTTTGGCTCCACATTTTTTTCCTTTTGAGGCTGAAATGCCTATCAAGAGGTGTAGCTGTGGTTCAAACATGACCAAGCCCCTAGTGATTTTCTTTATCTCTATGCAGCTGCTAAAGCCGGTTTAACAAAGACTCTGCTTTGTCAGTTAACTTGTAAAAGCACACACATGATATAAGAAAGAACAGATACCCCGCTTATAACGGAGGCTCCGGTTTATTATATGATATATACACTGTCATAAATATGTACAGATGAAGAGCCTATAGCTTCAAGTATAGTAAGGCCGAAGGAGAGCTATGTTCCATGGCCGCTTTGTCTCCTCCTCCGATTGACGTGAGTCTTCATGCTCTCGAACATCAATGAGGTAGTAAGATCCGCTGTGTAGATTTTTGCTGACCACAAAGGGTCCTTCCCAAGGGGGGGATAACTTGTGCATGTCAGTCTAATCCTGGATGAGCCGAAGCACCAAATCACCTTCTTGAAAGGTTCTGGTTTTAACCCGACGGCTGTGATAACGTCGAAGATCTTGCTGATAAATCGCCGAACATGCTGCTGCAAGATCACGCTCTTCATCCAACAGGTCCAGAGAATCCTGCCGTGCCTTCTCATTATCAGCTTCACCATAAGCTGCCACACGGGGCGAATCGTGACGAATGTCACTAGGAAGAACTGCCTCCGCTCCATAAACCATGAAGAAAGGTGTGTAACCCGTAGACCTATTGGGTGGGGTGTTGATGCTCCATAACACAGACAGTAGCTCCTCAACTCAACAACCCGGCGTTCATTTTAAGGGAACCATAAGCCTTGGTTTGATACCTCGTAGAATTTCTTGATTTGCCATTTCTGCTTGCCCATTAGATTGGGGGTGAGCCACTGATGCTAGATCAAGCCAGATGTGCTCACGCTGATAGAATTCTTCCATCTCCCCTTTTGATAGATTAGTACCATTATCTGTTATAATGTTGTGTGGAAAGCCAAACCGGAATATCACCTTTTTGATGAATTGAACCGCCGTGGCTGCATCACACTTGCTGACTGGCTCTGCCTCCACCCATTTATTGAATGTATCAACTGCTACCAACAGGTGGGTCTTCTTGTCCTTAGAGCGCTTGAAGGGTCCAACCATATCAAGCCCCCAAGTTGCAAACGGCCACGTAATTGGAATCATCCGCAACTCTTGAGCTAGAACGTGCGCACGGCGGGCAAATTTCTGACATCCATCACATCTCCTGACTAAATCCTCCGCATCAGCATGGGCCGTCAACCAGTAAAAACCGTGGCGAAAAGCTTTGGCAACCAACTACTTTGAACCGGCACGGTGACCGCAATCCCCTTCATGGATTTCTCGCAAAATCTCACGACCTTCTTGAGGAGAAACGCAGCGCTGAACTGCTCCTGAAACACTGTAACGATGTAACTCCCCGTTGAGTATGGTCATGGACTTGGAACGCCGGATTATTTGTTGAGCCAACGTTTCCTCATCTGGTAACTCGCCCCGGTTCATGTAATCTAGGTATGGGATCGTCCAATCCGGTATGGCATGCAGAGCTGCCACTAACTGAACCTCCGAATCAGGAATAGCCAAATCTTCTTCGGTTGGTATTTTAACTAACGGATTGTGCAACACATCAAGAAAAACATTGGGCGGAACCAGTTTACGTTGGGAACCAAGACGACTTAAAGCGTCCGCCGCTTCATTCTTCCGCCGGTCTATATGGTCCACCTGATAACCTTTAAAGTGACCAGCCACTGCGTCCACATCTCGCCGATATGCAGCCATGAGTGGGTCCTTGGAATCCCAAGTGCCAAACACCTGCTGAGCCACTAGATCTGAATCACCGAAGCACTTAACCTGGCTCAAATTCATCTCTTTAGCCATCCGAAGACCGTGGAGTAAAGCCTCATATTCAGCTGCATTGTTAGTACAAGGGAACATTAAACGGAGGACATAACAAAATTTGTCACCTCGTGGGGAAGTTAATACGACTCCAGCCCCTGAGCCCTCCAACTTTCTAGACCCATCAAAATGAATAGTCCAATATGTATTATCTGGTTTCTCTTCAGGGGCCTGTAACTCCGTCCAATCGTTGATGAAATCTACGAGTGCCTGGGACTTGATTGCCGTGCGGGGTATATATTTGAGCCCATGAGGTCCAAGCTCAATAGCCCACTTGGCAACCCAGCCAGTTGCCTCTCTGTTTTGAATGATGTCGCCCAGAGGAGCTGAACTGACCACCATGATAGGATGGCCCTGAAAATAGTGTTTAAGCTTCCGGCTTGCCATAAACACCCCGTACACCAGTTTCTGCCAATGTGGATACCTCTGCTTTGACTCAACGAGCACCTCACTGATATAATAAACCGGCCGCTGAACTGGATACTCCTTGCCAGGCTCCTTGCGCTCTACCACAATGGCTACACTAACAGCCCGGGCATTAGCAGCCACATATAATAATAATGGCTCCTTATCGATCGGTGCTGCAAGCACGGGCGGTTCGGCTAACTGCCTCTTTAGATCCTCGAACGCCTTATCAGCTGCCTCACTCCAGACAAAGTTATATGTTTTCTTGAGCATCTGATATAAGGGGATGGCCTTCTCTCCAAGGCGGCTGAGAAACCGGCTCAAGGTTGTAATCCAGCCGGCCAGACATTGAACATCGTTAATACACGCCGGTTTAGCCAACGATGTAATTGCTGCAATCTTTTCCGGATTAGCCTCAATGCCTCTGTTTGAAACTAGAAAACCCAAGAGCTTGCCTGCCAGGACACAGAAAACACACTTCTCCGGATTGAGCATCATCTTGTAAACCCGGAGATTGTCAAAGGTTTCCCGTAGATCATCTATCAATGTCCCCTCCTTTCTAGATTTAACCACAATATCATCCACATATGCATGAACATTGCGCCCAATTTGTTTATGAAGGAAATTCTGAAAACATCGCTGGTAAGTTGCTTGGGCACTCTTGAGTCCAAAGGGCATGGAAACATAGCAGAAGGCTCCAAAGGGAGTTATGAAGGCTGTCTTCTCCTGGTCCTTAACCGCCATTTTGATCTGATGATAACCAGAGTAAGCATCCAGAAAACACAAACGGTCACAACCCGCCATAGCATCAATTATCTGATCAATGCGAGGGAGAGCAAATGGGTCTGCAGGGCAAGCCTTGTTCAAATCTGTGTAGTCCACGCACATGCGCCAAGTGCCGTTTTTCTTAAGAACCAGCACCGGATTGGCTAACCACTCTGGATGAAAAACTTCGACAATAAACCCAGCAGCCAACAGATGGGCTACCTCTTCACTTATAGCCTTGCGTCTCTCCTCGTTGAAACGGCGGAGGAACTGTCAGACCGGTTTGAACTTAGGATCAATGTTGAGTGTGTTCTCAGCGAGTTCCCTCGGTACACCTGGCATGTCAGAAGGTTTCCATGCGAAGATGTCCCGATTCTCACTGATGAACTCGATGAGCGCGCTTTCCTATTTGGGATCCAGGTTAGCGCTGATGCTGAACTGTTTGGATGAATCGCCAGGAACAAAGTCAACCATTTTAGTGTCTGTAGCCGATTTGAACTTCAACGCTGGATCATGCTCCGTAGTTGGCTTTTTTAAAGAGGTCATGTCTGCCGGATCAACTTGCTCCTTATAGAATTTTAACCCCTCTGTGGCACAAACCGACTCAGCATAAGCCGCATCGCCTTCTTCACACTCCAAGGCAATCTTTCTACTCCCATGTACTGTGATAGTCCCTTTATGACCTGGCATTTTAAGCTGCAGATAAACATAACATGGCCTTGCAATAAACTTAGCATAAACCGGCCGCCCAAACAAGGCATGGTACAGACTTTTGATCTTTACCACCTCAAACGTCAATGTTTCTGACCTTGAATCGTAGTCATTTCCAAAAGCTACCTCCAACGCTATCTTACCAACAGGATATGCAGACTTACCAGGCACCACACCATGAAAGACCGTATTTGATGGTTTAAGATCCTTATCTGTCAACACCATACGGCGGAATGTATCATAATACAAAATATTGATACTACTTCCCCCATCCATGAGAACTTTAGTGAACTTGTATCCCCCAACTTGAGGGGCTACCACCAGGGCCAAATGACCTGGATTATTAACCCGGGGGTGATCATCTCTACTCCACAAGATAGGTTGCTCAGACCAGCGTAAATACTGAGGTATTGCCAGCTCAACAGAATTTACTGCCCTTTTGTGAAGCTTCTGATCACGTTTGCACAAACAAGTAGTGAAAACATGATATTGCCCGCTGTTCAGCAGCTTGGGATTGCTCTGATAACCCGACTACTACTGCTGCTACTGATTCCCCTAATGGTTATAACCTCCCTGGTTGCCTTGGTGCCCTTGATTGACGTGTCCGGTTTGGTTGCCTGGAAACCCTGAACCGGAACCACCACCTCTGTAACCCGGCCCGTGGAAACTTCCTCCTGAACCGCCGGGCGGGCCGTTGTCATGTTGGAACATACTGGAATTCTTGAAATCCCGCATGATATAACAGTCTTTCCAAAGATGTGATGCTGGTTTCTCCTTCGATCCATGTTTTGGACAGGGCTGATTTAACAAGCGCTCCAAATTGTTGCCTGGACCTCCACCCCTCAGGAGCTGCTTGCCTTTACGGCGCTGGCCATTCTCCTGCGCGTTGGTATTTGCAACAAAGTCCAAGCTACTGCCGGCCTTGCGCTTACCAGCGTTTCCATGGCCTGCCGGATTATGTTGTTGACCTTTGGCATTGTCGTTCTTCTTACCTTTCTCCGGTTTGTCCTCCTCTGAATCCGGATCCTTGGTATTATCTGAATCGGCATATTTAACAAAAGCGGCCATGAGTGTTGACATGTCATTGCAGTGACGTTTGAGCCTTCCCAACTTCTGTTTTAATGGTTTGAAACAGCAATTGCCCTCTAATGTTAACACGGCAGTGTCTGCATTGATACGATCTGATGAATGCAAAATCGCCGAGACCCGTTTGACCCAATGGGCCGTGGACTCCCCTTCCTCTTGGACACAAGCGGCCAGATCTACTATTGACATTGGCTGCTTACACGTATCCTTGAAGTTCTGGATAAACCGGTGCTTCAATTCGGCCCATGATCCAACAGAGTTGGTCGGCAAGCTCTTCAACCAAGTGCGGGTTGTTCCTTCCAACATCATGGTGAAATATTTAGCACACACTACCTCATCCACATCTAACATCTCCATTGCCGTCTCATAGCTTTCCACCCACGCCTCTGGTTGCAAATCGATGGTGTAATTTGGTACCTTACAAGGTCCCTTGAAATCCTTGGGCAGTCTCACATTACGCAAAGCGGGAGTTAAACATGGAACCCCTAAGGAACTGAACATCACCCCTGGCTCCATGGAGGCCGTGGGGTGAACCGGAGTATGTTGTCGTGCTCCGTGTCGAGCTGCCAACTCGGCCTCCCGACGTGCGCGGCCATGGTCCACAATGTCTTGCGCATTAGCGCCTCCCCCGGCCGGGTTGTTCTCTTGTGGTGAATTTCGGCAACGTGCAATACTGGACACGGCCGGTTCATCCTCCACGTGTCTGCTATAACTCTGGCTTGGACGGGGAGTGGAGTGAATCCTCTCACGACTGTGTGAATACGCCTGCTGTTGATTTACTGTTGTTTGAAGGAGATCCCTGGCCCGTCGTGCTTCCACTGCAACTGGTGACTTGCCGTCAGTTGGGAGGGCCGCCAAGCGTGAAGCGGCAGCCACAATGTTGTCCAATGGGTTGGAATAATGCCCGGGTGGCGTCGATGGCACAACGTTGTTCTGGCGTGGCTGAACCGGCGCTCCTGTTCCCGGCGCTCCCGCCCGGTTTAGCATGGGTTGGTTACCAGCTCCTGCACCTGGTGTGTTGAAAAGATTCTGCGGCTCATAAACCGACAGGAGACGTGATCGATACCTTCTTCTCATGACTTCCTCTGAAGCATTCTGATCCAGTCTAATCCGGTAGGCCTGTGCTTCCAATTCAGCCCGCTCTGTAGCCATCCTAGCACTCTCTGTTGCCAGGTCCACTTTAGCCTGGGCTATCTAATCTTTCACCTTTGCAATCTTCGCATTGTGCTGATCCCTGGCTGCTGCATCCACCTCCGCGGACATCAACGCTGCCAAAGCGTCGAACAAATCAGACAAGACTTGGGCCAGAGGCGGCGCCGAGCTTCCCGCCCCTGCTGGTGTGGCCATCGTTGAACCGGAGAGCATTGCTACGGCGCTAGATGAATGAGGCATCGATTCTGTGCCGGCCATGAAGATGGCGGCCCGGTTTGGCAGACCGGGGGAATCCGAAATACTGTTGCCCTCGGATCCTCCCTCAACCCGGCCGTCCTGCAACTGGTAAAGTGACTCGGTCTCTCCAGAAGACTCGTCATCACAACAGACCACAGTTTATCCATCGGACACCGGTCCATCCTCGTACTTTGATCCATGGACGACACCTATGAAAACATACCTTGCCTCGGGCTGAAGCGGCGAAGAACTTGCACGCCGAGCCGCTTCGATGATGTCGGTGTAGATGTCTGGCTCGGGGGCCGGTTCACCGATCTTGCCGATGAAAACGTGAATCCCACCAAAGGGGACCTGGTACCCGTATTCGATTGAATCGGCCTCGGGACCCCATCCTGCGTTGTCGATGTAGAGCTTGCCGCGATGACTCTTCGTCATCCGGCCCACAGCTTATCCCTTAAGTCCATCGAAGTTGCCCTTTAAGAACTCAAAACCATCATGCGATAGCCCCACGGTGGGCGCCAACTGTCGTGGGTTTGTCATGGAAGATGTCCTCATGAAAGGACTTAGTCGTGGAGCCATCGCAACTGGTTAGCTTAAAGGGGTTAAACCGGACAAGGGGACACGAGAGTTATACTAGTTCGGCCCCTTCGATGAAGGTAAAAGCCTACGTCTAGTTGTGATTGGTATTGCTAGGGTTTCGAAGGCCAGGGAGTGAATCCCCTTTGTCTGGCTCTCGAGTTGTTGTTTTCTCTAAACCGCGGCCGGGTCATTCCTTTATATACATAGGCTGACGCCCGCCGGGCTACAGAGTCCCGAAGCCGGATCATAAATGTATCCGGTTCGGTCTCTACTGTCCCTATCTTACTATACAAGTTATATGACTAAGCCGGTTTACATTTACATGTTGTAACCCGCCTTTGGGCCCTCCGTAAAACGTCATCATCTTTACATCTTCATGGGCTTCTAATCTTCAAAGAGTCAACCCGGCTACCTAAGGCCGGTTTACCTCCAGTAGTAATATCCCCAACAACCACCGCTAGACGTGGACGAGTCTCCTCGTCACGTAGAGCCTCTCCACCGTGCAAATGGTCGCCTGTGGGCGTTTTTCGTAGCCCTCCGCCGCGTCTGTCGTCGCCGGCGTCAAACCGCCGGCGAGTTGACCTCGTTTGACCAGGGGTTTAACTCCCCTGGGTCAATGACAGGTGGGCCCAGAGCCCTGCTAATTTCAGCTTAGCACTAATTAACTTTTAGTTAACCCAATAGGTCACTAACATGCGGGCCCAGGCCCCACTGACAGTTTAGTTAGTATTAACTTAACCCTGTTAATTAGTTGTTTCACTGACGTGTGGGTCCTAGCCGTCAGGTTTGACCTGGGCTAGCGCCTTTGACTCACTGACGTCATAGTGACGCAGTGCTGACGCAGTTATTTATTTACTAGATTTATTCTTATATAGGAAATTCCATAAAATAGCCAAAACTTCTAGAAATCATAGAAAATCAACCATAGCTCCAAACGCAACAAATTATATATGAAAAATGATCAGAAAAAATCAATCTTTCCATTTGTAATGGTTTCATGCATGAGAAAACACTTTAACCTTGCTGTTTAGGTGAAACAAGCTAATACACTTATAATGCATAAGAACTTAAGCTTCCATTTGAATCTTTGATTCAAATGGACCCATTTCAACTTGTTTCACACTGCATTAGGCACGACACCTCATTTTGCCATGTCATAGCATGCATCATATTGTTGCATATTGCCATGTGTTGATTATATTCTGTGGTGTCTTTTGTGGTAGGTTCTGCCTCCGAGGATATCTCCGAGTATCCAACTGAAGGGTAGTACCCTACTACCACTCCATCACGCAAGCATCCCCATTGATCATATCGATACAAACCCATGTTCTCGCTTCTGCTCTCACTTACTGCATTAAGACAACAACGTTTCAAACTGCTGTGTGCTGCGGTAGTTGAACCCTTATCCTCTGCATGACCTGTCATTGCCACAGTAACTAGATGAAACCCAGTAGCATGTGTAGGAGTTGATTGAGCCATGTATGTGTTTCCTACCTTGCTATGCCTGCTATGCTTAGAGTTGTGTCAGGCCTGGTTCATCTGGGTGATGGGCTAGAGTGAAATGATTATGTCGGTAATGTGAGGGATGTTGTCGGTGTCAAAACCGGCGGATCTCGGGTAGGGGGTCCCGAACTGTGCGTCTAGGCCGGATGGTAACAGGAGGCAGGGAACATGATGTTTTACCCAGGTTCGGGCCCTCTTGATGGAGGTAAAACCCTACGTCCTGTTTGATTAATATTGATGATATGGGTAGTACAAGAGTAGATCTACCACGAGATCAAGGAGGCTAAACCCTAGAAGCTAGCCTATGGTATGATTGTTGTATGACGATGATGTCCTACGGACTAGAACCCTCCGGTTTATATAGACACCGGATAGGGTTAGGGTCACATAGAGTCGGTTACAATGGTAGGAGATCTCGAATATCCGCATCGCCAAGCTTGCCTTCCACGCCAAGGAAAGTCCCATCCGGACACGGGACGAAGTCTTCAATCTTGTATCTTCTCAGTCCAGGAGTCCGGCTGAAGGTATAGTCCGGCTACCCGAACACCCCCTAATCCAGGACTCCCTCAGTAGCCCCCGAACCAGGCTTCAATCACGATGAGTTCGGCGCGCAAATTGTCTTTGGCATTGCAAGGTGGGTTCTCTTCCAAATTCCGTGTACATGTTGAATAAAGTCTGCTTTCTTGTAAATGTTGCGCTCTTTGGCTTCTATGCCCAATAATGGTCATCTTCCACGTGTCAAACGAATGTGAAAAGCCTGGGCGTTTGTACATCCACACCCCTAGCCATATAAACGAGCCGCCTATTTAACCGGATGGGAATTCAGGTTCAAACCACATCTTCTCCTCTCCACGAGTTATCATCAGAGAGCTTCCAGCAAAGGTCCATTCCAACATGTCCAGCCGTCGCAGCTCCTCCCCTCGCCCCTCCGGTCCCAAACCCGGGGACTGGGAGAGTTGCACCATCCCGCACAGCGAGTTAGTGTCGCTTCAGGCCAAGGGATTTCTTCCCTCGGCATACATGGTCCCGGTCCGAGCCGGTCTCGCCACCTACAATGGCGGAAAACAGGCGGAGAGCACCCCCAATCCTTCTAAAGAGAGCGAGTGTGCCTCGTCCCCTATCTAATAAGGGGACTGGGATTTCCAATTCATCGATTTCTCCGCGGGCTTCTGAAGTTTTACGGTCTCCAGCTGCACAATCTCACGCCCGCTTCCATATTACATATCGCGGGTTTCGTCGCCCTTTGCGAGCTATTTTTAGGCGTTGAGGCTCATTTCGCGCTATGGAGAGGTTATTCTGCCTGGTGACTCGTTCTCAAGAGGGGTCTATCTACCAAGTGGGCGGAGCCGAAGTATGGCGCATCGCCGGGACTAGATACCTATCCGGAACCCCGAAGAAGGTGTCCGAGGACTGGCCTTCGGAATGGTTTTACATGGATGATGTCCCGCTACCGGACCCTATCCGGGTCGGTCTCCCTGAGTTCAACAATTCCCCATTGTAACACCCTCGATGCGACTATATCTCCCACGTGTCGAGGCATGACTTAGAGGCATAATCGCATTGAAGGCATATGTCGCAAGTGAGGTAATCTTCACACAACCCATGTAATATAATAAGGAATAAGAGATACATAGTTGGCTTACACTCGCCACTTCACACAATTACATGAATAAAGCATTACATCAACCAAATACACTCATGGTCCGACTACGGAACCAAAATAAAAGAAGAACCCCAAATGTGACAAAGGTCCCCGATCGACCCCAACTGGGCTCCACTACTGATCAACTAGAACGAAACAACACAAATGAACAAGGTCTTCAACGAGCTCCTCCTGAGCTGGGTTGCATCATCTGCACGGACTCATCGGCACCTGCAAACTGGTTTTGGAAGTATCTGTGAGCCACGGGGACTCAGCAATCTCGCACCCTCGCGATCAATACTATTTAAGCTTATGGGTAAGGTAAAGGTATGAGGTGGAGCTGCAGCAAGCGACTAGCATATATGGTGGCTAACCTATTCGCAAATGAGAGCGAGAAGAGAAGGCAAAGCACGGTCGATAAAAGTATGATCAAGAAGTGATCCTGTACTACCTACGTCAAGCATAACTCCAACAACCGTGTTCACTTCCCGGACTCCGCCGGAAAGAGACCATCACGGTTACACACGCGGTTGATTCATTTTAATTAAGGTCAACTTCAGGTTTTCTCTGCCCCCGTATCTCGGGCTCCGATCCAGCAAAGCGTCGAGGAAGAGTTCCGTCAGCACGACGGCGTGGTGACGATCTTGATGTACTACCGACGCAGGGCTTCGCCTAAGCACTGCAACGGTATGATCGAGGTGGAATTTGGTGGCAGGGGGCACCGCACACGGCTAAGGAACGATCTCAATGATCAACTTGTGTGTCTAGAGGTGCCCCCTGCCCCCGTATATAAAGGTTTCCAAGGGGAGGGCTGGCCGGCCAAGGAGAGGAGGGCGCAGGAGGAGTCCTACTCCTACCGGGAGTAGGACTCCCCCCAATCCTATTCCTAATAGGACTCCTCGAGAGAGAGAGAGAGAGAGGGAGGGAGAAGGGGGCCAGCCACCTCTCCTAGTCCTAATAGGACTAGGGGAGGGGGGAGGCGTGCAGCCCACCTTGGGCTGCCCCTTTCACCTTTCCACTAAGGCCCAACAAGGCCCATTTGGTTCCCGGGGGGTTCCGGTAACCTCCCGGTACTCCGCTAAAATTCCCGATTTCACCCGGAACACTTCCGATGTCCAAACATAGGCTTCCAATATATCAATCTTTATGTCTCGACCATTTCGAGACTCCTCGTCATGTCCGTGATCACATCTGGGACTCCGAACAACCTTTGGTACATCAAAATGCATAAACTCAGGATCAACTTGTGTGTCTTGGGGTGTCCTCTGCCCCCGTATATAAAGGATGAAGGGGGGAGGCTGGCCGGCCAAAGGAGGGACGCGCAGGAGGAGTCCTACTCCTACCGGGAGTAGGACTCCCCCCCCCCCAATCCTATTCCATCTAGGAATCCTTGGGAAAAAGAGAGAGGGAAAGAGAGAGAGGTGGACGGCCACCTCTCCTAGTCCTAATAGGACTAGGGGAGGGGGGAGGCGCGCAGCCCTCCTTGGCAGCCCCTTTCACCTTTCCACAATGGCCCATGTAGGCCCATTTGGCTCCCGGGGGGTTCCGGTAACCCTCCCGGTAATCCGGTAAAATCCCGATTTCACCCGGAACACTTCCGATGTCCAAACATAGGCTTCCAATATATCAATCTTTACGTCTCGACCATTTCGAGACTCCTCGTCATGTCCGTGATCACATTCGGGACTCCGAACAACCTTCGGTACATCAAAATGCATAAACTCATAATAACTGTCATCGTAACGTTAAGCGTGCGGACCCTATGGTTCGAGAACATTGTAGACATGACCGAGACACGTCTCCGGTCAATAACCAATAGCGGGACCTGGATGCCCATATTGGCTCCTACATATTCTACGAAGATCTTTATCGGTCAGACCGCATAACAACATACGTTGTTCCCTTTGTCATCGGTATGTTACTTGCCCGAGATTCGATCGTCGGTATCCAATACCTAGTTCAATCTCGTTACCGGCAAGTCTCTTTACTCGTTCTGTAATACATCATCCCACAACTAACTCATTAGTTGCAATGCTTGCAAGGCTTAAGTGATGTGCATTACCGAGAGGGCCCAGAGATACCTCTCCGACAATCGGAGTGACAAATCCTAATCTCGAAATACGCCAACCCAACATCTACCTTTGGAGACACCTGTAATGCTCCTTTATAATCACCAAGTTACGTTGTGACGTTTGGTAGCACCCAAAGTGTTCCTCCGGCAAACGGGAGTTGCATAATCTCATAGTCATAGGAACATGTATAAGTCATGAAGAAAGCAATAGCAACATACTAAACGATCGCGTGCTAAGCTAATGGAATGGGTCATGTCAATCAAATCATTCAACTAATGATGAGACCTCGTTAATCAAATAACAACTCTTTTGTCCATGGTTAGGAAACATAACCATCTTTGATTAACGAGCTAGTCAAGTAGAGGCATACTAGTGACACTCTGTTTGTCTATGTATTCACACATGTATTATGTTTCCGGTTAATACAATTCTAGCATGAATAATAAACATTTATCATGATATAAGGAAATAAATAATAACTTTATTATTGCCTCTAGGGCATATTTCCTTCAGTCTCCCACTTGCACTAGAGTCAATAATCTAGTTCACATCGCCATGTGATTTAGTAGCAATAGTTCACATCACCATGTGATTAACACCCATAGTTCACATCATCATGTGACCAACACTCAAAGGGTTTACTAGAGTCAGTAATCTAGTTCACATCTCTATGTGATTAACACCCAAAGAGTACTAAGGTGTGATCATGTTTTGCTTGTGAGATAATTTTAGTCAACGGGTCTGTCACATTCAAATCCGTAAGTATTTTGCAAAATTCTATGTCTATAATGCTCTGCATGGAGCTACTCTAGCTAATTGCTCCCACTTTCAATATGTATCCAGATTGAGACTTTAGATTCATCTGGATCAGTGTTAAAAACTTGCATCGACGTAACCCTTTACGATGAACCTTTTTGTCATGTCCATAATCGAGAAACATATCCTTATTTCACTAAGGATAATTCTGACCGCTGTCCAGTGATCTACTCCTAGATCACTATTGTACTCCCTTGCCAAATCAGTGCAGGGTATACAATAGATTTGGTACACAGCATGGCATACTTTATAGAACCTATGAATGAGGCATAGGGAATGACTTTCATTCTCTTTCTATCTTCTGCTGTGGTCGGGCTTTGAGTCTTTACTCAACTTCACACCTTGTAACACAGGCAAGAAACTTTTTCTTTGACTGTTCCATTTTGAACTACTTCAAAATCTTGTCAAGGTATGTACTTATTGAAAAACTTATCAAGCGTCTTGATCTATCTCTATAGATCTTGAAGCTCAATATGTAAGCAGCTTTACCGTAGTCTTTCTTTGAAAAACTCCTTTCAAACACTCCTTTTATGCTTTACAGAATAATTCTACATTATTTCCGATCAACAATATGTCATTCACATATACTTATCAGAAATGCTGTAGTGCTCCCACTCACTTTCTCGTAAATACAGGCTTCACCGCAAGTCTGTATAAAACTATATGCTTTGATCAACTCATCAAAGCGTATATTCCAACTCCGAGATGTTTGCACTAGTCCACAGATAGATCGCTGGAGCTTGCATATTCAGTTAACACCTTTAGGGTCGACAAAACCTTCTAGTTGCATCGTATACAACTCTTCTTTAGCAAATCCATTAAGGAATGCAGTTTTGTTTATCCATTTGCCAGATTTCATAAAATGCGGCAATTGCTAACATGATTCGGACAGACTTAAGCATAGATATGAGTGAGAAAATCTCATCGTAGTCAACACCTTGAACTTGTCGAAAACCTTTTGCGACAATTCTAGCTTTGTAGATAGTAACACTACTATCAACGTCCGTCTTCCTCTTGAAGATCCATTTATTTTCTATGGCTTGCCGATCATCGGGCAAGTCAACCAAAGTCCATACTTTGTTCTCATACATGGATCATATCTCAGATTTCATGGCTTCAAGCCACTTTGCGGAATCTGGGCTCACCATCGCTTCTTCATAGTTCGTAGGATCATCATGATCTAGTAGCATGACTTCCAGAACAGGATTACCGTACCACTCTGGCGTGGATCTTACTCTGGTCGATCTACGAGGTTCAGTAGTGTCTTGTTCTGAAGTTTCATGATCATCATCATTAGCTTCCTCAATAACTGGTGTAGGTGTCACAGAAACATTTTTCTGTGATGTACTACTTTCCAATAAGGGAGCAGGTACAGTTACCTCGTCAAGTTCTACTTTCCTCCCACTCACTTCTTTCGAGAGAAACTCCTTCTCCAGAAAGTTTCTGAATTTAGCAACAAAAGTCTTGCCTTCGGATCTGTGATAGAAGGTGTATCCAATAGTTTCCTTCGGATATCCTATGAAGATGCACTTCTACGATTTGAGTTTTGAGCTTATCAGGATGAAACTTTTTCATATAAGCATCGCAACCCCAAACTTTAAGAAACGACAACTTTGGTTTCTTGCCAAACCATAGTTCATAAGGCGTCGTCTCGACGGATATAGATGGTGCCCCTTTTTTAACGTGAATGCAGCTGTCTCTAATGCATGACCCCAAAAACAATAGTGGTAAATCGGTAAGAGACATCATAGATTGCACTATATCCAATAAAGTACGGTTATGACGTTCGGACACACCATTATGATGTGGTGTTCCAGGTGGCGTGAGTAGTGAAACTATTTCACATTGTTTTAACTGAAGACCAAACTCGTAACTCAAATATTTGTCTCCGCGATCAGATCGTAGAAACTTTATTTTCTTGTCACAATGTTTTTCACTTCACTCTGAAATTCTTTGAACTTTTCAAATGTTTCAGACTTATGTTTCATCAAGTAGATATACTCATATCTGCTCAAATCATTTGTGAAGATCAGAAAATAATGATACCTATCGCGAGCCTCAATATTCATCGGACCACATACATCAGTATGTATGATTTCCAACAAATCTTTTCTCGCTCCATTGTTCCGGAGAACGGCGTTTTAGTCATCTTGCCCAAAAGGCATGGTTCGCAAGCATCAAGTGATTCATAATCAAGTGATTCCAAAAGCCCATCAGCATGGAGTTTCTTCATGCGCTTTATACCAATATGACCTAAACAGCAGTGCCACAAATAAGTTGCACTATCATTATTAACTTTGCATCTTTTGGTTTCAATATTATGAATATGTGTATTATTAAGATCGAGATCCAATGAACTATTTTCATTGGGTGTGTAACCATATAAGGTTTTATTCATGTAAACAGAACAACAATTTATTCTTTTACTTAAATGAATAACCGTATTACAATAAACATGATCAAATCATATTCATGCTCAACACAAACACCAAATAACACTTATTTAGGTTCAACACTAATCCCGAAAGTATAGGGGAGTGTGCGATGATGATCATATCAATCTTGGAACTACTTCCAACACACAACGTCATTTCACCCTTAACTAGTCTCTGTTTATTCTGCAACTCCCGTTTCGAGTTACTACTCTTAGCAACTGAACTAGCATCAAATACTAAGGGGTTGCTATAAACACTAGTAAAGTACACATCAATAACATGTATATCAAATATACTTATGTTTACTTTGCCATCCTTCTTATCCGCCAATCATTTGGGGTAGTTCCGCTTCCAGTGATCAGTCCCTTTGCAGTATAAGCACTTAGTCTCAGGCTTAGGATCAGACTTGGGCTTCTTCACTTGAGCAGCAACTTGCTTGCCGTTCTTCTTGAAGTTCCCCTTCTTCCCTTTGCCCTTTTCTTGAAACTAGTGGTCTTGTCAACCATCAACACTTGATGTTTTTCTTGATTTCTACCTTCGTTGATTTCAGCATCACGAAGAGCTTACGAATTACTTTTGTCATCCCTTGCATATTATAGTTCATCACAAAGTTCTATTAACTTGGTGATGGTGACTAGAGAATTCTATCAATCACCATCTTATCTGGAAGATTAACTCCCACTTGATTCAAGCGATTGTAGTACTCAGACAATCTGGGCACATGCTCACTAGTTGAGCGATTCTCCTCCATCTTTTAGCTATAGAACTTGTTGGGGACTTCATATCTCTCAACTCGGGTATTTGCTTGAAATATTAACTTCAACTCCTGGAACATCTCATATGTTCCATGACGTTCAAAACGTCTTTGAAGTCCCGATTCTAAGCTATTAAGCATGGTGCACTAAACTATCAAGTAGTAATCATATTGAGCTAGCCAAATGTTCATAACGTCTGCATCTGCTCCTGCAATAGGTCTGTCACCTAGCGGTGCATCAAGGACATAATTCTTCCGTGCAGCAATGAGGATAAACCTCAGATCACGGATCCAATCCGCATCATTGCTACTAACATCTTTCAACACAATTTTCTCTAGGAACATATCAAAATAAACATAGGGAAGCAACAACGCGAGCTATTGATCTACAACATAATTTGCAAAATACTACCAGGACTAAGTTCATGATAAATTTAAGTTCAATTAATCATATTACTTAAGAACTCCCACTTAGATAGATATCCCTCTAATCCTCTAAGTGATCACGTGATCAAAATCAACTAAACCATAACCGATCATCACGTGAGATGGAGTAGTTTTCAATGGTGAACATCGTTATGTTGATCATATCTACTATATGATTCACGCTCGACCTTTCGGTCTCCGTGTTCCGAGGCCATATCTGTATATGCTTGGCTCGTCAAGTATAACCTGAGTATTCCGCGTGTGCAACTGTTTTGCACCCGTTGTATTTGAACGTAGAACCTATCACACCCGATCATCACGTGGTGTCTCAGCACGAAGAACTTTCGCAACGGTGCATACTCAGGGAGAACACTTCTTGATAATTTAGTGAGAGATCATCTTATAATGCTACCGTCAATCAAAGCAAGATAAGATGCACAAAAAGATAAACATCACATGCAATCAATATAAGTGATATGATATGGCCATCATCATCTTGTGCTTTCTGATCTCCATCTCTGAAGCACCGTCATGATCACCATCGTCACCGGCGCGACACCTTGATCTCCATCGTAGCATCGTTGTCGTCTCGCCAATCTTATGCTTCCACGACTATCACTACCGCTTAGTAATAAAGTAAAGCATTACATCGCGATTGCATTGCATACAATAAAGCGACAACCATATGGCTCCTGCCAGTTGCCGATAACTCGGTTACAAAACATGATCATCTCATACAATAAAACCAGCATCATGCCTTGACCATATCACATCACAACATGCCCTGCAAAAACAAGTTAGACGTCCTCTACTTTGTTGTTGCAAGTTTTACGTGGCTGCTACGGGCTTAAGTAAGAACTCATCTCACCTACGCATCAAAACCACAACGATAGTTCGTCAAATAGTCTCCGTTTTAACCTTCTCAAGGACCGGGCGTAGCCACACTTGGTTTAACTAAAGTTGGAGAGACAGTCTTCCGCAAGCCATCTATGTGCAAAGCACGTCGAGGGAACCGGTCTCGCGTAAGAGTACGCGTAAGGTTGGTCCGGATCGTCTCGTCCAACAATACCGCCGAACCAAAGTATGACATGCTGGTAGGCAGTATGACTTGTATCGCCCACAACTCACTTGTGTTCTACTCGTGCAAATAACATCAAACCATAAAAACCTAGGCTCGGATGCCACTGTTGGGGAACGTGGTAATTTCAAAAAATTTCCTACGCACACGCAAGATCATGGTGATGCATAGCAACGAGGGGGAGAGTCTGATCTACGTACCCTTGTAGATCGCAACGGAAGCGTTGACACAACATAGAGGAAGTAGTCGTACGTTTTCTTCCCGGTCCGACCGATCCAAGCACCGTTACTCCGGCACCTCCGAGTTCTTAGCACACGTTCAGCTCGATGACGTTCCTCGGGCTCCGATATAGCAAAGCGTCGAGGAAGAGTTCCATCAGCACGACGGCGTGGTGACGATCTTGATGTACTACCAACGCAGGGCTTCGCCTAAGCACTGCAACGGTATGATCGAGGTGGAATTTGGTGGCAGGGGGCACCGCACACGGCTAAGGAACGATCTCAAGGATCAACTTGTGTGTCTTGGGGTGTCCCCTGCCCCCGTATATAAGGATGAAGGGGGGAGGCTGGCAGGCCAAAGGAGGGAGGCGCAGGAGGAGTCCTACTCCTACCGGGAGTAGGACTCCCCCCCCCCCAATCCTATTCCAACTAGGAATCCTTGGGAAAAAGAGAGAGGGAAAGAGAGAGAGGTGGCCGGCCACCTCTCCTAGTCCTAATAGGACTAGGGGAGGGGGGAGGCGCGCAGCCCTCCTTGGCAGCCCCTTTCACCTTTCCACAATGGCCCATGTAGGCCCATTTGGCTCCCGGGGGGTTCCGGTAACCCTCCCGGTAATCCGGTAAAATCCCGATTTCACCCGGAACACTTCCGATGTCCAAACATAGGCTTCCAATATATCAATCTTTACGTCTCGACCATTTCGAGACTCCTCGTCATGTCCGTGATCACATCCGGGACTCCGAACAACCTTCGGTACATCAAAATGCATAAACTCATAATAACTGTCATCGTAACGTTAAGCGTGCGGACCCTACGGTTCGAGAACATTGTAGACATGACCGAGACACGTCTCCGGTCAATAACCAATAGCAGGACCTGGATGCCCATATTGGCTCCTACATATTCTACGAAGATCTTTATCGGTCAGACCGCATAACAACATACGTTGTTCCCTTTGTCATCGGTATGTTACTTGCCCGAGATTCGATCGTCGGTATCCAATACCTAGTTCAATCTCGTTACCGGCAAGTCTCTTTACTCGTTCTGTAATACATCATCCCACAACTAACTCATTAGTTGCAATGCTTGCAAGGCTTAAGTGATGTGCATTACCGAGAGATACCTCTCCGACAATCGGAGTGACAAATCCTAATCTCGAAATACGCCAACCCAACATCTACCTTTGGAGACACCTGTAATGCTCCTTTATAATCACCCAGTTACGTTGTGACGTTTGGTAGCACCCAAAGTGTTCCTCCGGCAAACGGGAGTTGCATAATCTCATAGTCATAGGAACATGTATAAGTCATGAAGAAAGCAATAGCAACATACTAAACGATCATGTGCTAAGCTAATGGAATGGGTCATGTCAATCAGATCATTCAACTAATGATGTGACCTCGTTAATCAAATAACAACTCTTTTGTCCATGGTTAGGAAACATAACCATCTTTGATTAACGAGCTAGTCAAGTAGAGGCATACTAGTGACACTCTGTTTGTCTATGTATTCACACATGTATTATGTTTCCGGTTAATACAATTCTAGCATGAATAATAAACATTTATCATGATATAAGGAAATAAATAATAACTTTATTATTGCCTCTAGGGCATATTTCCTTCAGCTGCGGCGGAGCTGATGTGGCCAGCGCTGATTGGCTGGGGTCAGGTGGCTGGACGGGGTGGACATGTCCGGCGCGCCGCGGACGCGTCCGGATGCGCGGTGGGGAAGAAGACTAGGGTTTGATCTGGGATTTCGGGGAGGAGGCTATATTTATAGGTAGAGGGAGCTAGGAGAGTCCAAATGAGGTGCGGTTTGCGGCCACACGATCGTGATCGAACGACCGAGACGATGGAACAGAGTTAGGTGGGTTTTGGGCCACTTTGGAAGGGTGTTGGGCTGCAACACACACGAGGCCTTCTCGGTCCCTCGGTTAACCGTTGGAGTATCAAACGAAGTCCAAATGACCCGAAACTTGACAGGCGGTCTACCGGTAGTAAACCAAGGCCGCATGGCAAGTCTCGGTCCAATCCGGAAATGTTTAATCCCCACACACAAAAGAAAGGTAGAAATGACCACCGGAGGAGAACGAAGCGCCGGATTGCAAAACGGGCAACGGTGAAAATGCTCGGATGCACGAGACGAACATGTATGCAAATGAAATGCGCATGATGACATGATATGCAATGCATGACACACAAGCAAAGACAAGGCAACAACAGCAAATAACAGAACGACACCTGGCACATCGGTCTCGGGGCGTTACACCCATTGAAGAAACGCTTGAGCTGGCGTCCACGGAGCTCTCAGAGAGAAAGCGACAGAGACGTCCTTTACCTGATGGGCCGGATAAGACTATTGGCTCATTCCGGACTAACCATGATTGGAGTCATGGCCGCATGCATTATGCGGGGGGTGCAGCCGCTTCAATATAGAGGCCACCCCATGTGGGATTTCAACGGGGAGGACAACGCCACCCGTTACGGTCGTAAGGGGCCGGCCTCAGCCGCCGCCTTAGTAAAGATCTTATCCTCTTTGTACAAGGGAGAAAAGGAGGAATTCCTCCGTGTCAATCCGCAGGCCGGATTCAGTATGTACGATCCTCCAAGTTGGGTAAGTGAACAATTGCGCTTGTCCGTTTGTTTTGTACTCCCACGGTTAGATAGGTAGTCTAATGATTTCAATGCAAGAACTGCGATAGGAGGTAAAGGATATAAACAGTCGTCCTCCACAGCCCGAGGACTCGGAATGGTCCCTCAATCCGGACTCCGAAGAAGATCCGGACATATCGGTGGAGCTTATTGACGGGGTGTTCTATTAGCTAAGTAAGGATGATACCTTGGTGGCCATTACGTCGGATTACCCAGGGTTAATCCCGGCCTCCCAGGTGAAGGAAACCGGAGTCCCATTCCCTTGAAAGAGATTCCATTCTCACGTATTCCGGTGTTTCTAATGACAACTGTGTTTTGCAGGGGAGATTTCCGAGGCAGGAGGCCGAACCTGCGGTGGCTAGCCAACGAGGGGCCGCAGGGCCCCGTGGGGCAAAAAGGAATGTAGTCCGGACTGAGATGCCAGTGCAAAGGTATAGCGCACCCTCTGTTTCCCTGAAGTTATTCTGTCAGGGCATATTAACGTTCGTGCTATCTTCAGAACGAAGAGACCTCGCCGGACTACATCCGGAGAGGTTGCCAATCGCGCCTCCACCAGCCAGGCTCCAACGTCTGGCCAGGAAGCGGAGGCGAGCACAAGGCGCGCACCGGACGCTTCTCCGACAGAGGATGAGGACAGGCTGTCTGCCACAAATTCTGAAGTGGAGAGTGCCATGAACCACAGGCGTCGCCGGACAGTTCTACGCGATGGTTGTTTCTCCCAAGAGGCTTTAGATGCCTTTAATTCGGGAGATGCATACCTCCGTGCTGCTCAAAATGGTTTAGCCAGAGCCATGGAGCAGTATGTAAAAGACATACGGGTAAGAAAATTTTGGTTAAATATATATATATATATATATATGCCAGTAGCCCCCGAGACTTGAAGCAGTTAGAGAAACTGATTTAAGGATCATATAATATGCAGGTTCTTACAGAGAAGAATACCGTACTGTCCCAGGAGCTGGAAAAGTGCAAGGCCCAACTAGAGGCCGCACTAGCCGCAGCAGGGGAGCCCAAAGAGACCCCCTCAGGTAAGATACACTTCGAAAGATTAGTATTGTGCGGTGTGGCTGCAAATCTGACAGATCATATTGCAGATGGCGCCGGACTAGATCCGAACAAACAACAACTCTTACGCCGGTTAAAGGCCGATGAGAGTATGTTGACAAGGGTGAGGCTGGAGAAGAATGATCTTCAGGATGCCAACACCAAGCTGGACGTCGAACTTAAAGATGTTCGTGGCTAGCTGTCGGACTCCACGAAGGAGAATCAGCGGCTTCGACGTGGCATATTTAGTAAGTGCTTGAACGAACTTTGAAAAAAGAGTTCGGCGAGGAAGTCGACTAATAGAGTAATGTCTGTAGGTATGCTCACAGGTCGTCCTGCAGAGGAGATGCCCGGTTCTATGGGTGACCTTCTTCCCGAACTCTTTCAACTGCGCGAGCGAATTCGGCAGGCAATGCGAGGTGTTCCCAAGCCTTATGGCCTACCCACTCCGTGCCCGAGGGCCTTGGAGAGCTTGCGGAGAAGCTGAAGGGAGCTCGGCGGCGCTTCCGGTTGTGGAAGATATCAGCCTGCCGACAAGGCGCTAGGGAGGCCTGGGCCATGGTGAAGACCCGTTTTACGAAGTCTGACCCAAACCACATGGCCGAGGTCGGACCAGTGGGGCCTGACGGGAAGGAGATCCCTGTAAGCTTAGTGTACGGCCAAGTAGAGTTGGCCGCGAAGTATTCCCAGCAGGACTGTAAATTAGACAGCCTGTTAGATGGTATAGAAGAGGAATACAATCAGTCAGAATGACTGTGTAATTTTGAATTGACATGTGTAATGCCTTCTAGCCGGATTGTAGATCGTTTGTCGTTGCCGACCTTTTCGCTTCAACCTCGGGACCTGACGGTCCAGAGTGTGTCCGAATACCCTAGCGGTTATATAAGAACCGGGGTATGCGTGGAGACCAGGCATAGGGGTCATCAGTGCTTTATCAGACAAGTGCCCAACTAGTTATCTTATATTACATGGTTAGTAAGAAACATCTTCCAGAGAGAATAGTTCCGTTAAGGGTTCCTTTCGCTGGGAGGCATGCCCTAATGTGCATGTCCGGACTGCGTGAAGAGACGCAGAAAAAGCATCTGGGGGCACATAAAATGAGTAAAAAGATCATCTTTTATTTCACCGACCGAATATTCCCTTAAGAATGCTAGCTTGCGGCTTCACCCAGTCTGAGGTACACGTCCGGCTGACCCGGCAGTAACAATCGCAGAGGTGCTCCCTTTACCGCCTAGCCGAACAATCAGGAACGTAGGGGTAACCACAGGAGCCAGGCAACCTAGCTTGGCCAAAACTTAAGTCATATTGATGCATATAATGGTGAAGAAAAAGGTACATGCGGAAGTTTGACGCATGTGTTGGGCGTGAAGCCCGTATAAATAAGCTTCTGTTAAAGAAGCCCCCAGGTTTAGTGAGCGCGAGTGGCGCGTCACTATATGAGCCTTTAAGGGCTATAAAAGAAAAAATGGGAAGGAGAGAAATGTAAGACAGAAAAAATTCAACAAGGAATGGACAGAGGAAGGAGACGAACACAGAGTCCGGCGCTAGGCATAGAATCTTCGGAGACGGGCGGTGTTCCACGGGTTCGGCTCGAGTCGGTTGTTCGACGCATCTCACAGGCGGTACACCCCACCGGTCAGGACTTGGTCGATTATGAATGGACCTTCCCACTTGGGCTTGAGTTTGTCCTTTTTCTTATCCGGAGGCGTAGAACTAGTTCGCCAACATTGTAATTTTTGGCCCGTACTTCTCTGCTTTGATATCTTCGGGCCTGCTGTTGATAAAATGCGGAACGGGCTTTTGCCACGTCACGCTCCTCCTCCAAGGCGTCCAAGTTGTCCTGCCGATCGAGCTCGGCTTCTCTTTCTTCGTACATGCGCACTCTAGGTGAGTCATGAATTATGTCGCAGGGCAGAACTGCTTCTGCACCGTACACCATAAAAAATGGTGTGTATCCGGTGGTGCGATTTGGCGTGGTCCGTAGCCCCCATAGCACGGAGTCGAGCTCCTCTACCCAGTGCGTGTTAGATTCCTTGAGGGACCGCACTAGTCTGGGTTTAATGCCGCTCATGATAAGACCATTTTCACGTTCGACCTGGCCGTTGGTTTGTGGGTGATAGACGGAAGCATAATCGAGCTTGATGCCCATGTTTTTGCACCAGAGTTTTACCTCGTCGGCGGTAAATTTGTGTCGTTATCGGTTATGATGCTGTGGGGGACGCCATAACGGTGTACGACCCCGGATATGAAGTCTATCACAAGTCCGGATTCGGCCGTTTTAACAGGCTTGGCTTCTATCCATTTGGTGAACTTATCCACCATGACCAGTAAGTATTTTTTCTTATGGGTCCCACCTTTAAGGGGTCCGACCATGTTAAGCCCCCAGACCGCAAAAGGCCAGGTGATGGGTATAGTTTCGAGTGTGGTGGGTGGCATATGGCTTTGGTTGGCAAAAAGTTGGCAACCAGCGCATCGTTGGACTAAGTCCTGAGCGTCTGCCCGGGCCGTCGGCCAATAAAAACCAGTACGGAAAGCCATGCTAACAAGGGACCGAGCAGCGGCATGGTGACCAGCGAGTCCGGCATGAATTTCAGCCAGAAGGTTCCGCCCTTCCTCTTCGGAGATGCACCTTTGAAGTACTCCGGTAGTGCTTTTCTTATAAAGCTCTCCCTCATGGACTTTGTAGGCTTTAGATCGCCGCACTATGCAGCGGGCCTCGTTTTGGTCCTCCGGGAGTTCCTGCCTAGTAAGGTAGGCTAGGAATGGTTCTGTCCACGGGGCGATAACCGCCATTGTTACGTGGGCTGAAGGTGTAATTTCGTTGGCAGAGCCTCCAATTGTGTTAGATTGTTCGGCGTCGAGTGGTGCGGCTGGGTTCGGGCTATTATTTGCGGGTTCCCCCTCCCATGCTACGGATGGCTTGAACAATCTTTCCAAAAAGATGTTGGGGGGGACTGCATCGCGTTTTTCTCAAATGCGTGCTAGGACGTCCGCCGCTTGATTGTTTTCTCGGGCTATATGGTGAAACTCCAGCCCTTCGAACCGAGCTGACATTTTTAGGACGGCATTGCGGTAAGCTGCCATTTTTGGGTCCTTGGCGTCGAAGTCTCCGTTTGTTTGGGATATCGCGAGGTTTGAATCCCCGCGTACCTCTAGGCGCTGGATACCCATGGATACTGCTATCCGGAGGCCATGTAGGAGGGCCTCATATTCGGCTGCATTGTTGGAATCCATGTACATGATCTGGAGCACATATTGGACTGTGTCTCCTGTGGGGGACGTCAGGACGACGCCGGCCCCTAGTCCGGCCAACATTTGGAGCCGTCGAAATGCATAATCCAGTTTGAATATGTGTCGTACTCTTTAGGGAGCTCGGCCTCCGTCCATTCTGCGACGAAGTCGGCCAAAACTTGCGATTTAATAGCTCGCCGTGGCTTATAGGTTATATCGAACGGGAGAAGCTCGATGGCCCATTTTGCAATCCGGCCCGTTGCATCGCGGTTGTTGATAATATCGTTGAGTGGTACTTCCGAGGCTACTGTTATGGAACACTCTTGAAAGTAGTGTTGTAGCTTCTGGGATGCCATGAATACCGCGTATGCAATCTTTTGGTAATGTGGGTACCGTGATTTGCATGGAGTGAGGACAGTGGACACGTAGTAGACCGGCCTTTGAAGGGGGAATTTGTGTTCGTCCATTTCCCGCTCGACAACGAGCACTGCGCTGACAACTTGGTGTGTTGCTGCAATGTACAATAACATTGGTTCGTCGGTGTTTGGCGCGGCCAGGACTGGGTTTGTTGCCAATATGGCTTTTATTTCATCAAGTCCGGCCGTGGCGGCATCCATCCACTCGAAGTGTTCGGTGCGCCGAAGTAGGCGATAGAGGGGTAGTGCCTTTTCTCCCAAGCGGGAGATGAAGCGGCTTAAAGCCGCCACGCATCTGGTTAATTTTTGTATTTGTTTAAGGTCCTTTGGGACATCCAATTGTGACAAAGCTCGAATCTTGGCTGGATTTGCTTCGATTCCTCAACCGGATACAATGAAGCCCAAGAGCTTTCCGGCTGGAACGCCGAAGACGCATTTTTCCAGATTGAGCTTGATGTCAAATTTTCAGAGGTTATCGAATGTAAGCCTCAAGTCGTCTACTAGAGATTCGACATGTCTTGATTTGATGACCACATCATCCACGTATGCCTCCACTGTTTTGCCAATTTGGTTTGCCAGACATGTCTGGATCATGCGCTGATATGTTGCGCCGGCGTTTTTCAGCCCGAAGGGCATTGTGTTGAAGCAGAATGGGCCATATGGTGTGATGAATGCTGTTGCAGCTTGGTCTGATTCTGCCATCTTGATTTGATGGTAACCGGAGTATGCGTCGAGGAAACACAACGAATCATGTCCTGCGGTGGCATCGATAATTTGATCGATACGGGGGAGGGGGAAGGGATCCTTTGGGCAAGCCTTGTTAAGGTCTTTGAAATCGACACACAGGTGCCAGGATTTGTCCTTCTTTGGTACCATCACCAGGTTTGCTAGCCAGTCCGGATGTTTTATGTCTCTGATGAATCCGGCCTCCAATAGCTTGGCTAGCTCCTCTCCCATATCCTGTCTCTTGGGTTCGGAAAAACGCCAAAGGGCTTGTTTGACAGGTTTAAATCCTTTTAGGATATTTAATCTGTGTTTGGCCAGCCTGTGTGGGATCCCTGGCATGTCTGAAGGGTGCCAGGCGAAAATGTCCCAGTTCTCTCATAGGAACTCTCGCAGTGCGGCATCTACATCGGGGTTCAATCGTGCCCCGATGGAAGCTGTTTTATTAGGGTCCGTTGGATGGACCTGAAATTTTACTATTTCGTCGGCTGGCTTGAAGGATGTGGATTTAGATCTCTTGTCGAGTATCACATCATCCCTGTTAACCGTGGAGCGCAGTGCAGTCAGTTCCTCAGCCGCTAAGGCTTCAGATAGCGCCTCAAGGGCTAATGCGAACGTCTTGTTTTCGGCGCGGAGTGCTATGTCCGGATCACTAGCTAGAGTGATGATTCTATTCGGCCTGGGCATCTTAAGCTTCATGTACCCGTAATGGGGTATTGCTTGGAAGATTGTGAATGCTTCCCGCCCTAGTAAAGCGTGATATCCGCTCTTAAACGGGGCCACCTGGAACGTGACTTCTTCGGACCTGTAATTATCCGGCGTGCCGAACACCACATCTAGTGTGATTTTTCCTGTGCAGCGCGCTTCCCGACTGGGGATTATTCCTCTAAAGGATGTGCTGCTTCGCTCGACGCGGTTCCAGTCTATTTCCATTTTTTGAAGGGTCTCCTCATAAATGAGGTTCAGTCCGCTGCCTCCATCCATGAGCACCTTGGTGAGGCGAAAGCCATCCACTATGGGACTGAGGACCAATGCGGCTGGTGCTCGGGCTGTTCAGAATCTAGGTTCATCAATTGCGTTGAAGGTAATGGCAGTGTCGCTCCATGGATTTATTGTTGCCACTTGATAGACTTCAGCGAGGCTGCGGAGTGTTCTTTTTCGCACATTGTTTGATGCGAAAGTCTCGAAGACTGTGAGAATGGTACTGGTGTCCTTGGGCTGGCCTTCTGCGGCCTCCGGAATTAAGAGGTCCTCGCCGATTTTGGCCACCTGCCGGAGTATCCAACATGCTCTAAGGCTGTGAGTTGGAGTGGCGTCCTCTGTACTGTGAATTCTACAGGGTCCATCAAGCCATCTTTCCAGTACGGTTCCATGCCCTGTAGAGGGTTTCGGCTTTTTGGTGTTTATCCCGGCTGTCCTATGATGATGCACCCTCTTAGTTCAGACGGGATTACTACTTAAGGTCGGATTATCCCAAAATTTTATTTCGGTTTTCCAGGCGCCTTCCATCGCACAGTATTTTTGTACTATGGACGCCAAGTCAGCGAAGCGTGTAATATCACGACGACTTATGGCATTGAGGATTCCCTTATCCGTGCAATTACTGCAAAAAATTGAGATTGCGTCTCCCTCGCGGCAATCCTTTATCATGTTCATAACCAGGAGGAATCTGGCCCAGTAATGATGTACTATTTCCTCGGGCCTCTGCCTAATTTGGGAGAGATCGCTTATGATCGGGTGGGCGGGTGTCGTTGAATCTGAAACCTCGCCCAATCCAGGATTCGGAGGCCGAAGAGTTTCCGAACTCTCAAGTTCGGATTCTTGGGTGTTGTCCAATGAATCTGGCCCGTTGCCTGATCCTAAGCTCAGGTCTTGAGTTACATCCTCCCCTCCGCGGGTATCCGGCTTGGAGGGGTCGGGAATTCGTACGTAGCTAGTCCTTAGAATAGATGAAGGGTCGCCGCACTACGCCTCTACCACGGCAACGTGGTGGGTGACTTGGGGAGAGTTAATTTCTCTTAGATCGGGTTTAAGCCCAACCTGGTCGTAATCCATAGCGACCCCCAGGGCGGCGATGCGATCCAAGAGCTCGTTTACGGAAGAGAGCTCCAATGGATCTAGCTGCTCGATGAACTCCGAGCTGACGTGTAGGTTGTTTTTGATGACCCGAGATGTCACCATCAGCGCAACAGCCGAACAGGCGGTCATGAGGAAACCACCTAACCGGAGGGTTTGGCCGACAGCCAAGGCTCCCTTAGCAATGGCACCGTCTTTAAAGACGGGAGGAGGCATCCTTCCTGATTGCGACGGCACAGAGGAACTCTCAATGAAAGCACCAATGTCGGTGTCAAAACCGGCGGATCTCGGGTAGGGGGTCCCGAACTGTGCGTCTAGGCCGGATGGTAACAGGAGGCAGGGAACACGATGTTTTACCCAGGTTCGGGCCCTCTTGATGGAGGTAAAACCCTACGTCCTGCTTGATTAATATTGATGATATGGGTAGTACAAGAGTAGATCTACCACGAGATCAAGGAGGCTAAACCCTAGAAGCTAGCCTATGGTATGATTGTTGTATGACGATGATGTCCTACGGACTAGAACCCTCCGGTTTATATAGACACCGGATAGGGTTAGGGTTACATAGAGTCGGTTACAATGGTAGGAGATCTCGAATATCCGCATCGCCAAGCTTGCCTTCCATGCCAAGGAAAGTCCCATCCGGACACGGGACGAAGTCTTCAATCTTGTATCTTCTCAATCCAGGAGTCCGGCTGAAGGTATAGTCCGGCTACCCGAACACCCCCTAATCCAGGACTCCCTCATGTTTTGGTAAAGGTATCGATGAGAGGCCATGTAGGAGTACATGGTGGGTTGTTTCATTGAGGTCGTCCCTAAGAACTGAGATCTGTATGTGTGATTTAAGAATCAGCTACTACCATACATTGGGCCCGAAACCAATGGACCTTCTAGGCTTCTTAATCACCCTAGTACTATGCCCAGGAGTTGCAACTAGTTTCTGGTGTTAGTAGGTTATGTGTTGGCGGCCGTGTGTAGCGCTGACCCTAGGGGTGGGCTATGATGCGGTAGATACACCGTGGCACGGTGTACCGAGTCACCCATTTGGTATCTCAGGAACCCTGTTCACATCGTTCGTGGCCGTATGTGGAAACCTCGGCCGGACTCCCTGCGGATGGAACCTGGATAGGCGATAAACCTGGACTAGAGACTTGAGTGTTTAGGTAGGCCGTGGCCGACACCCTCGTTGGCCTTCCGCTTGAAGGTTGCCGAGTACATGTCATGTAAACGACGGTAAGTGGTGAGAGCGTGTATGAAGAAGTACACCCCTGCAGGGTTAACATCATCTATTTGAATAGCCGCGTCCGCGGTAAAGGACTACTTGGTTGCCTATACAGTTCATAGACAAGTTAATGGCTACTACTAAAAGACTCAAGATAAGTGTGAGTACTAAGGATGGCCCTCTCGTAGGATGACGAGGGAGGATCCCCGGTGGAGTATTGTGTTGGTGATTAGTGGACTCGTGTGCGAAAACTATTTTACTAGTGGTGTCTCGTAGGATAGTTTAGCCAAGAGTCAAAGCTGGCTTGCTGCAATAACTCCACCACCTTCTTGAGAATGAGCATGTATAGTAGGTTCTATTGTAAGACTTGCTGAGTACCTTTGTACTCATGTTACTTTAATTACTGTTTTCAGACGACAACACTGCCCCCTCCGATGGGTTTTATGTAGACCTCGACGTCGATGAGTAACTTGCCACCCAGGTGGTGATCCTGGCCATGGAGGGCCCTATGTAGATAGACAGGCTTCAGCAAGCCTTCTTTCTTTCTAGTGTCTGTACCCAGACTATTTGCTTCTGCATGTGCTTGTATGCTTGTATGACTTGAGTGTCGGGTCATGTGACCCCTACCTGTATGAACATGTTATGTATGGCTCTCTGGAGCCTTTAAATAAAGTACTTGAGTTGTAGAGTTTTGTTGTGATGCCATGTTGTATTTGCACATATTGAGCATATTGTGTGTATGATTGAAATGCTTGGTATGTGTGGGATCCAACAATCTAGTTGTTTATCCTTGGCAGCCTTTCTTATGGGGAAATGTAGTCTAGTGCTCCTCGAGCCATAGTAGTCCGCTACAGCCCAGTTCACCGGAGTCCTGCTAGCCCAGCACTACTGCTCAGGACACTTGACTGGCCGGCATGTGTTTCACTTCGTTCCTATGTCTGTCCCTTCGTGGAAATGTCACGCGGTGACATCCGGAGTCCTGCCTAGCCTGCTACAGCCCGGGTTCCCCGGAGTCCTGTTAGCCCAGTGCTACAGCCCGGATTCACACGCTATTGACCGACATGCTCGATGTGATTCATGTATGCCTGTCTCCATAGGTCTGTGCCGCTTTGGGTTCACAACTAGCCATGTCGGCCGGGTTCTCTGTCATATGGATGCTAGCGACACTATCATATACGTGAGCCAAAAGGCGCAAACGGTCCCGGGCCATGGTAAGGCGACACCCGTGGGAATACCGTGCGTGAGGCCGCAATGTGATATGAGGTGTTACCAGCTAGATCGGTGTGACTTGGAATCGGGGCCCTGACACATAACACCACTAGAGGCTAGACAACATACATCTTATCAAAATATCAAATGAATACCAAATTCACATGACTACTAATAGCAAGACTTCTCCCTTGTCCTCAGGAACAAACATAATTACTCACAAAGCATATTCATGTTCATAATCAGAGGGGTAATAATATGCATATAGGATTTGAACATATGATCTTCCACCAAATAAACCAACTAGCATCAACTACAAGGAGTAATCAACACTACTAGCAACCTACTAGCACCAATCCCGGACTTTGAGACAAGAATTGGATACAAGAGATGAACTAGGGTTTGGAGATGAGATGGTGCTGGTGAAGATGTTAATGGAGATTGCCCTCTCCTGATGAGAGGAGCGTTGGTGATGATGATGGTGATGATTTCCCCCTCCCGGAGGGAAGTATCCCCGGCAGAACAACTCTACCGGGGCTCTAGATTGGTTCCGCCAAGGTTCCGCCTCATGGCGGCGGAGTCTCGTCCCGAAAAGTTCCTTCCTATTTTTTTATCATCGAAATACTTCATATAGGAGAAGATGGACGTCGGAGAGCCACCAGGGGGCCCACGAGGTAGGGGGCGCGCCCTAGGGGGGCACGCCCCCCACCCTCGTGAGCAGGGTGTGGGCCCCCTGGCCTTCATCTTTGACGATGATTTTTCTTTATTTATTTTAAGATGTTCCGTGGAGTTTCAGGACTTTTGAAGTTGCACATGATAGGTCTCTAATATTTGCTCCTTTTCCAGCCCAGAATTCCAGCTGCCGGCATTCTCCCTTCTTATGTAAACCTTGTAAAATAAGAGAATAGCCATAAGTATTGTGACATAAAGTGAAATAACAGTCCATAATGCGATAAATATCGATATAAAAGCATGATGCAAAATGGACGTATCCGTATTCCTCCGGGGTTACGGTTTCTATAACATTGGTTTCAACATTTATAGGATTACCTGAGATATAATGTTTGATTCTTTGACCGTTCACCACCTTCGGGTTTGTGCCTTTGAAGTTGTTGATTTTTATGGCACCGGAACGATAGACCTCCTCGATAACGTAAGGACCTTCCCATTTAGAAAGAAGCTTTCCTGTAAAAAAATCTTAAACGAGAGTTGTATAGCAATACATAATCACCTACATTAAACTCACGCTTTTGTATTCTTTTGTCATGCCATCTTTTAACTTTTTCTTTAAACAATTTGGCATTCTCATAGGCTTGGGTTCTCCATTCATCAACTGAGCTAATGTCAAATAACCTCTTCTCACCGGCAAGTTTGAAATCATAATTGAGCTCTTTAATAGCCCAATATGCCTTATGTTCTAGTTCGAGAGGTAAGTGACATGCTTTTCCATAAACCATTTTATACGGAGACATACCCATAGGATTTTTGTATGCAGTTCTATAGGTCCATAATGCATCATCAAGTTTCTTGGACCAATTCTTTCTAGATCTATTAATAGTCTTTTGCAAATTAATTTGAGTTCTCTATTACTCAATTCTACTTGACCACTAGACTGTGGGTGATAAGGAGATGCAATTCTATGATTAATGTCATACTTAGCAAGCATTTTACGGAAAGCACCATGAATAAAATGTGAACCACCATCAGTCATTAGATATCTAGGGACTCCAAACCTCAGAAAAATAACTTCTTTAAGCATCTTAATAGAGGTGTCATGATCAGCACTACTAGTTGGAATAGCTTCTACCCACTTAGTAACGTAATCAACAGCAACTAAAATATGTGTATATCCATTAGAGGCAGGAAAAGGTCCCATATAATCAAAGCCCCAAACATCAAATGGTTCAATAACAAGTGAATAATTCATAGGCATTTCTTGACGTCTACTAATATTACCAATTCTTTGACATTCATCACAAGACAAGACAAACTTACGGGCATCCTTGAAGAGAGTAAGCCAATAAAAATTGGATTGCAAAACCTTGTGTGCAGTTCGATCTCCAGCATGGTGTCCTCCATAAGCCTCGGAGTGACACTTGTGTAGGATCAGTTCTTGTTCATGCTCAGGTACACAACATCTAATAATACCATCTACTCCTTCTTTATAAAGATGTGGATCATCCCAGAAGTAATGTCGTAAATCATAGAAAAACTTTTTCTTTTGCTGGTATGTGAAACTAGGTGGTATAAATTTAGCAACAATGTAATTAGCATAATCAGCATACCATGGAGCAGTATGAGAAGCATTTATGACATTTAATTGTTCATCAGGAAAGCTATCATCAATAGGTAGTGGGTCATCAAGAACATTTTCTAACCTAGATAAGTTGTCTGCAACGGGGTTCTCAGCTCCCTGTCTATCAATAATATGCATATCAAATTCTTGTAGGAGGAGAACCCATCTAATAAGTATAGGTTTAGCATCTTTCTTTTCCATAAGATATTTAATAGCAGCATGATTAGTGTGAATAGTTACTTTAGAATCAAGGTCTGAACTTATCACAAGCAAATACAACTGCTAAGAATTCTTTTTCGGTAGTAGCATAATTTCTCTGAGCATTACCTAGAGTTATACTAGCATATTGAATAACATTTAGTTTTGTATCTACTCTTTTCCCTAGAACAGCACCTACAAACATAATCACTAGCATCACACATAATTTCAAAAGGTAAATTCCAATCAGGTGGTTGAACAATAGGTGCAGAGATTAATGCTTTCTTAAGTATTTCAAAGGTTTCTACACAATCATCAGCAAAAACAAATGGTATATCTTTTTGTAATAAATTAGTCAGAGGCCGAGAAATTTTTGAGAAGTCCTTAATGAACCTCCTATAAAAACGGCATGACCAAGGAAACTTCTTATACCTTTGATGTCCTTGGGACACGGCATTTTTTCCAATAGCATCAACTTTAGCTTTATCAACTTCAATGCATCTTTCAGAAATTTTGTGCCCCAAGACAATACCTTCATTAACCATAAAGTGGCATTTCTCCCAACAAGACAAGGTTAGTTTCTTCACATCTCTGCAAAACTCGATCAAGGTTGCTTAAGCAATCATCAAAAGAGGATCCATAAATGGAGAAATCATCCATGAATACCTCACATATTTTTTCACAAAAATCAGAAAATATAGCCATCATGCATATTTGAAAGGTAGCAGGTGCATTACATAAACCAAAAGGCATACGTCTATAAGCAAAAGTACCGAAAGGGCAAGTAAAAGTGGTCTTAGATTGACCATCAGCTGACACAGGTATTTGGGAGAAACCAGAATAACCATCTAGAAAGAAAAAATGTGTATATTTGGATAATCTTTCTAGCATTTGATCAATAAAAGGTTAAGGGATAATGATCTTTTTAGTAGCCTTATTTAATTTGCAGAAATCAATTACCATCCTATAACCTGTAATAATTCTTTGCGTGATCAATTCATCTTTATCATTAGGAACAAAGTGATACCTCCCTTCTTAGGAACACAATGGACATGACTTACCCACTTACTATCAGCAACGGGATAAATTATACCTGCCTCAAGGAGCTTTAGTATTTCTTTTCTTACCACTTCTTTCATCTTAGGATTCAGCCATCGTTGGTGATCAATAACTGGTTTGGCATCCCTTTCCAAATTTATTTTGTGTTGACATAGAGTGGGACTAATGCCCTTAAGATCATCAAGAGTATATCCAATAGCAGCACCGTGCTTCTTCAGAGTTTTCAATAATCTTTCTTCCTCCTTTTCTGAAAGGTTAGCACTAATAATAATAGGATATATCTTCTTTTCATCAAGATAAGCATATTTAAGAGTATCAGGCAATGGTTTAAGCTCAAAACGGGATCACCCTTGGGTGGAGGAGGATCCCCTAAGATTTCAACAGGCAAGTTGTGTTTCAGAATAGGTCCCTGTTTAAAGAACACTTCATCTATTTCCCTTCTTTCATTCATATGCATATCATTTTCATGGTCTAGAAAATATTGTTCTAAAGGATCACTAGGAGGTACGGCAATAGAAGCAAGACCAATAATTTCATCTTTACTAGGCAATTCTTCTTCATGGTGTTGTCTACGAAATTTAGAGAAGTTAAACTCATGAGACATATCACCTAAACAAATAGTAATAACATCCTTTTTGCAGTCTGTCCTAGCATTAACAGTATTTAAGAAGGGTCTACCAAATATAATGGGACAAAAGCTATCTTGTGGGGAACCAAGAACAAGAAAATCAGTAGGATATTTAGTTTTCCCACACAAGACTTCAACATCTCTAACAATTCCCATCGGTGAAATAGTATCTCTATTGGCAAGTTTAATGGTGACATCAATTTCTTCTAACTCGGCAGGTGCTATATCATGCATAATTTCTTTGTATAAGTCAATAGGTATTGCACTAGCACTAGCACCCATATCACACAAGCCATGATAACAATGATCTCCTATTTTAACAGAAATAACAGGCATGCCTACCACAGGTCTATGTTTATCTTTAGCACAAGGTTTAGCAATTCTAGCAGTTTCATCACAGAAATAAATAACATGCCCATCAATATTATCAGCCAAGTGATCCTTAACAATAGCAATATTAGGTTCAACTTTAACATGCTCAGGAGGTGTATAGGTTCTAATATTGCTTTTACGAACCATAGTTGAAACTTTAGCATGATCTTTTATCCTAACAGGAAAAGGTGGTTTCTCAACATAAGCAGTAGGAATAATAGGATCATTATAAGTGACAGTCTTTTCTTCAACTTTAATAGGTGCAGCTACTTTTACTTCAATTGGTGGATGATATTAAACCACTTCTCCTTAGGGAGATCAACATGAGTAGCAAAATATTCACAGAAAGAAGCTACTATCTCAAAGTCAAGTCCATATTTAGTGCTAAATTTACGAAAAACATCGGTATCCATAAAAGATTTAACACAATCAAACTTAGGTGTCATACCTGACTCCTTACCTTCATCGAGATCCCAATCTTCAGAGTTGCGTTTAATTATTTCCAATAAATCCCATTTTAATTCAATAGTCTTCATCATAAAAGAGCCAGCACAAGAAGTATCGAGCATGGTGCGGTTGTTATCAGAAAGCCGAGCAAAAAAATTTGAATAATCATTTCTCTTGAGAGCTCATGATTGGGGCATGAATATAACATTTATTTAAGCCTCCCCCAAGCTTGAGCGATGCTTTCTCCTTCGCGAGGCCAAAAATTATATATATATAATTACGATCACGATGAACAAGGTGCATAGGATAAAACTTCTGATGAAATTCCAATTTCAATCGTTTGTAGTTCCATGATCCCATATCATCACATAGCCTATACCATGTCAATGTGTCTCCCTCCAAAGAGAAAGGGACGACCTTCTTCTTGATAACATCACCGGGCATAGCCGCAAGCTTAAATAATCCACAAACTTCATCAACATATATTAGGTGCTCATCAGGATGTAATGTTCCATCTCCTGCAAAAGGATTAGATAGCAGTTTTTCTATCATACCCGAAGGAATTTCAAAGCAGACATTTTCATTTTTAGTAGGTTGAGTAGGTTGAGGAGCAACTCTATGCTCTACTGGTCGGAGTGAAGATACCCCGAACAAGCCCCTCAAAGGATTACTTTCCATAGTAACAAGTGACAGTAAATTTCAGCACACTATATAAATTTTTCCTTACCAAATTACACCTACCAAAGGTGCTTCACTCCCCGGCAACGGCGCCAGAAAATAGCCTTGATGGCCCACAAGTATGGGGGATCTATCGTAGTCCTTTCTATAAGTAAGAGTGTCGAACCCAACGAGGAGCAGAAGGAAATGATAAGCGGTTTTCAGTAAGGTATTCTCTGCAAGCACTGAAATTATAGGTAATAGATAGTTTTGTGATAAGATAATTTCTAACGAGCAACAAGTAACAAAAGTAAATAAAGTGCAGCAAGGTGGCCCAATCCTTTTTGTAGCAAAGGACAAGCCTGGACAAATTCTTATATAGAGAAAAGCGCTCCCGAGGACACATGGGAATTATTGTCAAGCTAGGTTTCATCACGTTCATATGATTCGCGTTCGGTACTTTGATAATCTTATATGTGGGTGGACAGGTGCTTGGGTGATGTCCTTACTTGGACAAGCATCCCACTTATGATTAACCTCTATTGCAAGCATCCGCAACTACAACAAAAGTATTAAGGTAAACCTAACCATAGCATGAAACATATGGATCCAAATCAGCCCCTTACGAAGCAACGCATAAACTAGGGTTTAAGCTTCTGTCACTCTAGCAACCCATCATCTACTTATTACTTCCCAATGCCTTCCACTAGGCCCAAATAATGGTGAAGTGTCATGTAGTCGACGTTCACATAACACCACTAGAGGAGAGACAACATACATCTCATCAAAATATCAAACGAGTACCAAATTCACATGACTACTAATAGCAAGACTTCTCCCATGTCCTTAGGAACAAACGTAACTACTCACAAAGCATATTCATGTTCATAATTAGAGGGGTATTAATATGCATATAGGATCTGAACATATGATCTTCCACCAAATAAACCAACTAGCACCAACTACAAGGAGTAATCAACACTACTAGCAACCCACACGTACCAATCCCAGACTTAGACACAAGAATTGGATACAAGAGATGAACTAGGGTTTGAGAGGAGATGGTGCTGGTGAAGATGTTGATGGAGATTGACCCCCTCCCGATGAGAGGATCTTTGGTGATGACGATGGTGATGATTTCCCCCTCTTGGAGGGAAGTTTCCCCGGCAGAACAGCTCCGCCAGAGCCCTAGATTGGTTCCACCAAGGTTCCGCCTCGTGGCAGTGGAGTCTCGTCCCGAAAGCTTGCTTATGATTTTTTTCTCATCGAAGGACTCCATATAGAAGAATATGGGCATCGGAGGGCCACCAGGGGGCCCACGAGGCAGGGGGCGCGCCCAGGGGGTAGGGCGCACGCCCCACCCTCGTGGCCAGGGTGTGGCCCCCCCTCTGGAACTTCTTGTGCTCAATATTTTTTATATATTCTGAAAATGACTTCCGTGAAGTTTCAGGACTTTTGGAGCTGTGTAGAATAGGTCTCTAATATTTGCTAGAATACTCTATGTGCTTCACTTATATCTTTTGAGCTAAGTAGTTTTGCTCTATGTGCTTCACTTATATCTTTTGAGCTAAGTAATTTTGCTCTATGTGCTTCACTTATATCTTTTGAGCGTTAGAATTTTGCTCTATGTGCTTTACTTAGATCTTTTAGAGCACGGTGGTGGATTTGTTTTAAAGAAACTATTGATCTCTCATGCTTCACTTAAATTATTTTGAGAGTCTTAATAGCATGGTAATTTGCTTAATAATAATATGCTTGGTATTCAAGATTTGTGAAACTTTCTTTTGAGTGTGTTGAATACTAAGAAAAGATTGAAGCATGATAATTGTTTTGAGATATGGAGATGGTGATATTAGAGTCATGCTAGTTGAGTAGTTGTGAATTTGAGAAATACTTGTGTTGAAGTTTGTGATTCCCGTAGCATGCACGTATGGTGAACCGTTATGTGATGAAGTCGGAGCATGATTTATTTATTGATTGTCTTCCTTATGAGTGGCGGCCGGGGACGAGCGATGGTCTTTTCCTACCAATCTATCCCCCTAGGAGCATGCACATAGTACTTTGTTTCGATAACTAATAGATTTTTGCAATAAGTATGTGAGTTCTTTATGACTAATGTTGAGTCCATGGATTATACGCACTCTCACCCTTCCACCATTGCTAGCCTCTCTAGTACCGCGCAACTTTCGCCGGTACCATAAACCCACCATATACCTTCCTCAAAACAGCCACCATACCTACCTATTATGGCATTTCCATAGCCATTCCGAGATATATTGCCATGCAACTTTCCACCATTCCGTTCATCATGACACATTCATCATTGTCATATTGCTTAGCATGATCATGTAGTTGACATAGTATTTGTGGCAAAGCCACTGTTCATAATTCTTTCATACTCGTCACTCTTGATTCATTGCATATCCCGGTACACCGCTGGAGGCATTCATATAGAGTCATACTTTGTTCTAGTATCGAGTTGTATCATTGACTTGTAAATAAATAGAAGTGTGATGATCATCATTCAATAGAGCATTGTCCCCCCCCCCCCAAAAAAGAAAGGCCATAAAAAGGCCAAATAAAAAATAAAGGCCAAATAAAAAAGGGGAAAGGCCAAAAAAAGGGACAATGCTACTATCCTTTTACCACACTTGTGCTTCAAAGTAGCACCATGATCTTCATGATAGAGAGTCACCTATGTTGTCACTTTCATATACTAGTGGGAATCTTTCATTATAGAACTTGGCTTGTATATTCCAATGATGGGCTTCCTCAAAATGCCCTAGGTCTTCATGAGCAAGCAAGTTGGATGCACACCCACTAGTTTCTTTTGTTGAGCTTTCATACACTTATAGCTCTAGTGCATCCGTTGCATGGCAATCCCTACTCACTCACATTGATATCTATTGATGGGCATCTCCATAGCCCATTGATACGCCTAGTTGATGTGAGACTATCTTCTCCTTTTTATCTTCTCCACAACCACCATTCTGTTCCACCTATAGTGCTATGTCCATGGCTCACGCTCATGTATTGCGTGAAGATTGAAAAAGTTTGAGAACATCAAAAGTATGAAACAATTGCTTGGCTTGTCATCGGGGTTGTGCATGATTTAAATATGTTGTGTGGTGAAGATGGAGCATAGCCAGACTATATGATTTTGTAGGGATAGCTTTCTTTGGCCATGTTATTTTGAGAAGACATAATTGCTTAGTTAGTATGCTTGAAGTATTATTATTTCTATGTCAATATGAGCTTTTGTCTTGAATCTTTCGGATCTGAATATTCATACCACAATTAAGAATAATCACATTGAAATTATGCCAAGTAGCACTCCGCATCAAAAATTCTTTTTTATCATTTACCTACTCAAGGACGAGCAGGAATTAAGCTTGGGGATGCTTGATACGTCTCCAACGTATCTATAATTTTTTATTACTCCATGATATATTATCTACTGTTTTGGGAAATATTGGGCTTTATTATCCACTTTTATATTACTTTTGGGACTAACCTATTAACCGGAGGCCCAACCCAGATTTGTTGTTTTATGCCTATTTCAGTGTTTTGAAGAAAAGTAATATCAGACGGAGTCGAAACGGAACGAAATCAACTAGAGAAGTTATTTTTGGAATGAAAGCCACCCGATGGACTTGGACCCCACGTCAAGGAAGGAAGGAGGAGCTCACGAGGGTAGGGGGCGCGCCCACCCCCCTAGGGCGCGCCCCTGCCTCATGGGGCTCTCGTGGCTCCCCTGACGTACTTCTTCCACCTATATTACTCCATATACCCTAAAACTTCCAGAACGCAGAATAGATCGGGAGTTCTGCCGCCAGAAGCCTCCGTAGCCACCGAAAACCAATCTAGACCCGTTCCAGCAACCTGCCGGAGGGGGCAATCCTTCTCCGGTGGCCATCTTCATCATCCCGGTGCTCTCCATGATGAGGAGGGAGTAGTTCTCCCTCGGGGCTGAGGGTATGTACCAGTAGCTATGTGTTTGATCTCTCTCTCTCTCTCGTGTTCTTGATTTGGCACGATCTTGATGTATCGCGAGCTTTGCTATTATAGTTGGATCCTATGCTTCTCCTCCCCCTCTTCTCTCTTGTAATGAATTGAGTTTCCCCTTTGAAGTTATCTTATCAGATTGAGTCTTTAAAGATTTGAGAACACTTGATGTATGTCTTGCCGTGGATATCTGTGGTGACAATGGGATACCACGTGCCACTTGATGTATGTTTTGGTGACCAACTTGCGGGTTTCGTGACATCGGAACCTATGCACAGGGGTTGGCACACGTTTTCGTCGTGATTCTCCGGTAGAAACTTTGGGGCACTCTTTGAGGTCCTTTGTGTTGGTTGAATTGATGAATCTGAGATTGTGTGACGCATATCGTATAATCATGCCCACGGATACTTGAGGTGAAAATGGAGTATCTAGGTGACATTAGGGTTTTGGTTGATTTGTGTCTTAAGGTGTTATTCTAGTACGAACTCTAGGGCTGTTTGTGACACTTATAGGAATAGCCCACCGGATTGATTGGAAAGAATAACTTTGAGGTGGTTTCGTACCCTACCATAATCTCTTCGTTCATTCTCCGCTATTAGTAACTTTGGAGTGACTCTCTGTTGTATGTTGAGGGATAGTTATGTGATCCAATTATGATATTATTGTTGAGGGAACTTACACTGGCGAAAGTATGAATCCTAGGCCTTGTTTCAACACATTGCAATACCGTTTACGCTCACTTTTATCATTAGTTACCTTACTGTTTTTATAATTTCAGATTACAAATACCTTTATCTACCATCCATATTGCACTTGTATCACCATCTCTTCGCCGAACTAGTGCACCTATACAATTTACCATTGTATTGGGTGTGTTGGGGACACAAGAGACTCTTTGTTATTTGGTTGCAGGGTTGCTTGAGAGAGACCATCTTCATCCTACGCCTCCTACGGATTGATAAACCTTAGGTCATCCACTTGAGGGAAATTTGCTACTGTCCTACAAACCTCTGCACTTGGAGGCCCAACAACGTCTACAAGAAGAAGGTTGTGTAGTAGACATCAATACCCCTCCCGGACCCCGCGTGTCCATGCTCCCATTTTCTCTCCTTCCGTCTTTCTCTCTTGTCTTCGCCGCCGCTCCACCATCCCAGTCGCCACGCCACACCCCTGTCAGAACTCGACGAGTCTGTCACCTCCAACGGTACACCCTACCCCACGCCGCTTCTCCTCCGCTGCCGTTCCACACATCCCCTCCGACCGCCGCGCAGGTACCATCCGCTCCTATGATGCTCACCATGCCCGAAAACTGTTTGGTGAATTGCCCGAGCTAATTGTTTTGTCCCTTCTTCTTCAAAGCAATGGATTCAGATATTGAGTACATATGCGAGCAATATGTTGAGTCGTCTGACTGCTCGTACGACGAGGAGGACTACACAAATGAGACAACAATGATGAAGGCGGTGATTGTATATGGCACGGCCGCCGATTCGTGGGACGGGTACCTACGGATGTCTGAGAGCACATGCAAAGATGCCATGGTCAGGGTTGCAACTACCGTGGTCGAGGTGTTTGGAACTCAGTACCTGAGAGAACCAACTGTGGCAGACACCGAGAGGCTCTTGGCTATCTCGGAAGGAAGAGGGTGGCCAGGTTTGTTTGGATCACTTGACTGCATGCATTGAAAATGGAAGAACTGCCCGGAAGCTTTACAAGGGCAATATCATGGTCATGTTAAGAAACCCACCGTCATTCTTGAAGCAGTTACATCACATGATCTTTGCATTCGGGATGCTTTATTTGGCATGCCCGGGTCTCACAATGATATCAATGTGTTGCAGTGTCCATCATTGTTTGCTAGGCTGATTGAAGGAAAAGCTCCTCCTTACCACTATACTATCAATGGGCATGAGTACAACATGGACTACTATCTGATTGATGATATCTATCCTTTGTGGGCTACCTTTTTGACACCATCTCTAACCCGGTTGGCCAGAAAAAGTCTCACTTTGCCAAAAAAAACAAGAAGCAACTAGAAAGGATGTTGAGAGGGCTTTTGGAGTCCTGCATGCACGCTTTGCAGTTGTTCGTGGACCTACTAAAGAATGGGATCTAGAGACCTTGTGGGAGGTGATGATCTATTGTGTGATCATACACAACATGATAGTGGAGGATGAGGGTGAGGATGTTGCCGCCGGCTTGAATTTGAGAACATGGGTGATCCTATTGAACTTTCCCACCAAAATCCGGCCACATTTAAAGAGTTTGTTCAAATGCATCAACAAATTCGGCATCGACCAACTCACGAGCAACTGAAGAAGGATCTGATTGAGCATCTGTGGACGGTAAAAGGGGACAACAATGTTGGAGCGTAATATTTGAACTTTTTTAAAATCTGAACTGCTGCTGCATTTGAACATTACTATTATAGACTATATATGCGGCTATTTGAATGCATGGACTATAAAAAAATTAGGGTCAGATGTATACGGGCAGCGTTGGATGGCCGGCTCTTGCATTCGTGTCCGCGGACTAGTCCCCCTGCCCGTGGACAGATGCCGGAGCATATTTAGGGGTCATCGTTGGAGATGCCCTTATACGGTGCGCCTACGTTGTATTGTGTTTCTTTACGAAAATATATGGACTTTGCTACACGTACGCACATATTGTAGGTATACGTGATAGCTGACTTGGTGTGATAAGATTGAAAGAAAGAAAAATGGCAAACAGTACAGCAAAAACAGCTCAACATGCAGCATGCAGCAGCATTTCATCCGAATGTGGTGCCATTGCTACCCGTGCGGGGAATCTGGTGCCACCGCAAACCAGCCTCCCTCCCACCCTCCCTCCCATCCTGCGAGCGCACGGACGCACGAAACCATGCCGGTTTTGTCTCCGCCCCTCCCGTCCCATGTGACCGTATGAGGATAGTGCGCCGATAACGCCTGTCGCGGCATCTGCCTGCTCGTGGCAAGGTAACCTAGCCAGGGCAAAACTTGCCATTAAATCTTTCTTTATCAGAGTTGAGGCTCCATCGCAAGTGGCACCAGAGAAGCAGGAGCATCAATCGGCAGTGGCAGTGGCAGTGGCGGCTAACGAGGCTGTTTATTAGTAGTACGCCAATTTGGCATGCGCACATGGGAAGCCAGCCGCATTGTTAATCTAGGACTCCGGGCGTTGCCAGATCTGCACAGCAGCGCAGAGTACTAGAAAGTACAGCCCCCAGGCCCCAGCGCGCGCAATCCAACGAGGTTGCGCGCTGTCCTCTCCCCCCTCCCTCGCGCCCCCGCACCTGCATGCATGGCGCGGTGCCGCCAGTATCGGCAAGTTGACGCGTGCCGACGGCCGCGCGCGCATGTGCTGCTTCGTGGTCCCGCTGCGTTGCGTTGCGTTGCCTGCAGCTCGCGCCCTTTGGTTTCTCGTTCGCAGAGGGGAAGTCGCCGCGCTCGGCGCTTCTGTTTGCTGCCCGGCCATTGCAGCGATGGGACGTCGTCGCTTGCGTCGCCAAGGGAGGTCAACGCCAGCAACTCAGGTCGTCGTTTGTTTGGTTACCAACTTCAGAACGTACCTAGCTGTTGTTGGCCTGCTGCTTTCTCCCTCGGCACTACAACTTTGATACGGGCGGGTTAGAGCAACCCCAACACCCGACCCGAACCTTTATCATTTAGGTCAGCAGTGCGTCCAACGCGCTTGTCGACGTGGCTGGCCGGCTGACCGCCGTTTTTCAACAAAATATACACACATTTTGTATAGTTTCACAAGTAAACAAAAATAGCATAAGCATAGTTTCACAATCAAATAAATTTAGCATAGTTTTATAAACCGAATAAAAATTAAATTATCTCAAATACATGTGAAAAAGATACATTTATTGGTTGCCAACATTACCCCATATATACTGAACCAAATCATTTTGCAGCTGCATGTGAGTTTCTCAATCACGCATTTTACAATGAAACTGGGTGAACTATTCAAATGTTGCCGCCAGGGCCAGCCCTGAGGGGAGGGGGGGGGGGGGGGGCGACCGCCCCGGGCCCCCGAGTAGGAAGGGCCCCGATGGCCTTACGTTTGTGATGTTTAGGAAATAATTGTATTTTTTAGGAAATATTTCTTTCCCATGTTATCAGATCGACTGATTCTAGAAAAGGTAAATAATTCTTTGCCATATAACAAATCGACTGATTTGTATACGTGTTTGATGTTTAGGAAAGAATTCTTTCCATGTAACAGATTGACTAATTCTCAATCATCAAAAAGGGAAAGAACTTATCAGGCCGATTAATTCTGGCCTTGCCTCACGCGCGTGGTGTTCTCATCTTTCTATTTTTTTCCTCTCTCAAAATTGCCAACGAATCAGCCATGCAAATGCCAAGTACCGCATTGTCTAATTGTGAGTTTCGGGCCTTTCGGCTGCTCTAATTGTGAGTTTCGGCTGCTGGACGCCATTAGTGGATGAAGGTAATGTGATTTTCAAGATTCCATAATCCTCTTCCTTTTATATAGTCTTGTCTGATTGTTCGGTTCGTGAAGTTAATCCTCATACATACTTCTCCCACCCACTCTAATTTCTTGTATTGTTTGGGAATAAAAAAGTAAACTCGGATTCCTGTCGTTGACTCGTAAGCAGCAGCAAAAGCTTGCAATTTGTAATTTTCTAGCGATTAAGGTACCTAGTTCCATGCCTTTCTTAGCATTTTTTCTAATTAGCAGTGTTCTTAATTTCTTGTATAGTGCATTTCTGCACTAATTAGAGAGAATGTTATTAGTTTAGTTGGAAGGTATTCATCCGACAAGGAGAAAAAAAAACATGCATATGAGTTGATTGACTCCTAGAAAGGGTACTTCTACTGCTTTCCCGGAAATAAAGAAAGTACTTCCGCTAGGGATTTCGAGGAACTAGCTTTAGTTACTGTTCAAGAACAACCTAACGAAATATTTATATGATGATAAAAATTTGAGTTGCCACAAAAGTGTTACTAATTCACATATAATAAAAATATATAAGTATGGATTAACAACAACAACAACAACAACAACAACAACTAACTTATATGTGAATGATTATGACTCGGGTTTTTTTAATAGTTTTTTAGAGAAAAGCACCACACATGCCAAGGCAGCATAAATTATAGTGTAATGAGTATTAATTTGCAATTGAAATGGAAAAAATTATGTGCCTTTAGGGCCCACTTTTATTATCTTGCCCCGGGCCCCTGAAATCTCAGGACCGGCCCTGGTTGCCGCTCTTCCATGCTCAGACACAACATTCTTACCCTGAAACCGAAACCCTTGATCGTAGGTACGTTCCGGACGCTCATCCTCCCCGAGTGAGTAGTCCGAAGTAGAAGTTTGGGTGGTGTGGGATAAATTCCACATGTAAATAAACATTGTAAATATGACCTCGGAGAGCTTCTACCCCTTCCTACTATAATGAATGATACACATACTCGTGCGTATTTGAGAAAATATTGTGCATGATCACACAAGCAGTCATCACCTCCCACAACTTCTTGGTGCTTCAAGTCCTAGTAGGATACCGAACGATGCCCCATCGAGATTGTAGAACACCAAAGGCACGCTCGATGTCCTTCCTAGCACTCTCTTGCTCTTGGGCAATTTTTTTTCCTTTTCTCTCCGACAAAATTGGAGATTGTCTTCACAATAGTGGTCCACTGAGGATAGATACAGTCACCTAGGCAGTATCCTTTGTCGTAGTTTTAGCCGTTGATGGTACCATTCACTAGCGGGTTGTTGCCTTCGGCAAGCCTTGCAAACACTGGCGAGCGTTGAAGCACGTTGATATCATTGTGCGATCCAGCCATGCCAAAGAAAGAGTGCCAGATCCAAAGATCTTGTGAGACCACGGCCTCAAGTATGCTAGTGCAAGCCCTGACATGGTCCTTATACTGCCCTTGCCAAGTAGAAGGGCAGTTTTTGCACTCTCAGTGCATGCAGTCTATACTGCCAAGCATCCCTGGGAAGCCCCTGCCGGCATTCATCGCCAACAAACGGGCTATATCTTCATGAGTCGGCTCTCTCAAGTACTCAAGGCCAAACACAACAATAACAGCCTTGCAGAACTTATACAGGGAGTCTAGACATGTAGACTCGCTCATACGGACGTACTCGTCAATGAGAACACCGGGCACTCTGTATGCAAGCATTCGGATGGCGGCAGTGCATTTCTGATAAGAGGAGAAACCAATCTTTCCAACGGCATCCTCTTTGCACTCGAAATAGTCATCAAGTCGACCACCCCCTCTCTAATACGGTAGAAAAGATGCCTACCCATACGGAAACATCGCTGGAATTTCTGATGTTTGAACAGCGGGTTGGTTGTGTCAAAGTAGTTCTTCCAAAGAAGGAAATGACCGCTCTGTCGGTTGCGATTCAACGTCGAAGGTGCCCCGGGATCGAGCCCGGGAACAACGGACGCTGCCTATTAAGGTGGTCATGGACCAACACGGCAACCAAGATCTCCTCCTCCTCACCGCACAAGAAATCGTCAGAGTCGCAAAGAAAATTGTGGAAAACGAACTCGCCGGCGGAGTCCATTTTGTACCTTGGCAAATTGTCGAACAACTTGCGGGCGTCGACGAAGAAGCTGGGCGGCGAAGATACGCGCGCCTCCCTTGGTCCAGGTGGCTTGTCTAGCGGCGTCCGACGAGCGTGCCGGCATCAGGGCAACGGGCGTTGTCGGACGAAGGAGCTGGCCGGGGCAGGGAGGCGGCTTCCTGCACGCGGCGGCGTATGGCGGGGGGGGGGGGGGGGGGGAGCTTCGGTGCCGAGGCGGCGAGGCAGTGGTGGCAGCGACGTGGGGGTGGCAGCGTTGGGGGGAGGGTGTGTCGGCACCGGCTCACACGGAGGCACCGGAAATGGGCGGCGGCGACGACGTGGCGGGGGTTGGCAAGGGTTTGCTGTCGATATTGGTTAGGACAGGATGACCAATGCGCCACCAACTAGTGGGCCACGGGGAGGAGTAGGCATGCGTCGCGTGCGTCTGCTTCGAGTCCGCGCCAACGCAAATGAGGCTCAAAATCAAGCCGGAAATGGGTCGGCAGGCGGACGAAAAACGGACGCGGGTCCATTTGGGTCGGCTCGTTGGGCCGACTTTTCTATCCATGCCGACCCGAACAAACGCGCACGGATGAAATGGGTCGGCACATTGGAGTTGCTCTTACATACTGGGCCAAGTTTTTTTTTCAAAAAGGCTAAGGCATCTCCAACGCCATCCCTAGCAACGGATACATACTACTTATACACGACGGGTCCAGACCAGTCTGCGGACGCATATATGAGAGGCCGATCATCCAACTACATGTTGGGGAACATAGTAATTTCAAAAAAATTCCTACGCACACGCAAGATCATGGTGATGCACAGCAACGAGAGGGGAGAGTGTGATCTATGTACCCTTGTAGATCGACAACAGAAGCGTTAGGTTGATGTAGTCGTACGTCTTCACGGCCCGACCGATCAAGCACCAAAACTACGGCGCCTCCGAGTTCTAGCACACGTTCAGCTCGATGACGATCCCCGGACTCCGATCTAGCAAAGTGTCGGGGAGGATTTCCGTCAGCACGACGGCGTGGTGACGATCTTGATGTACTAATGTCGCAGGGCTTCGCCTAACCACCGCTACAATATTATCGAGGACTATAGTGGAAGGGGGCACCGCACACGGCTAAGAACATGATCACGTGGATCAACTTGTGTGTCTATGGGGTGCCCCCTGCCCCCGTATATAAAGGAGTGGAGGAGGGGAGGGCCGGCCCTCTCTATGGCGCGCCCTAGGGGAGTCCTACTCCCATCGGGAGTAGGATTCCCCCTTTCCTAGTCCAACTAGGAGTCCTTCCATGTAGTAGGAGTAGGAAACAAGGAAGGGGCGCAGCCCCTCCCCCTAGTCCAATCCGGACTAGGCCTTGGGGGGCGTGCAGCCTGCCCTAGGCAGCCCCTCTCTCTTTCCCGTATGGCCCAATAAGGCCCAATACTTCTTCCGGCGAATTCCCGTAACTCTCCGGTACTCCGAAAAATACTCGAATCACTCGGAACCTTTCCGATGTCCGAATATAGTCGTCCAATATATCGATCTTTACGTCTCGACCATTTCGAGACCCCTCGTCATGTCCCCGATCTCATCCGGGACTCCGAACTCCTTTGGTACATCAAAACTCATAAACTCATAATATAACTGTCATCGAAACCTTAAGCGTGCGGACCCTACGGGTTCGAGAACAATGTAGACATGACCGAGACATGTCTCCGGTCAATAACCAATAGCGGGACCTGGATGCCCATATTGGCTCCTACATATTCTACGAAGATCTTTATCGGTCAGACCGCATAACAACATACGTTGTTCCCTTTGTCATCGGTATGTTACTTGTCTGAGATTCGATCGTTGGTATCCAATACCTAGTTCAAACTCGTTACCGGCAAGTCTCTTTACTCGTTCCGTAATACATCATCTCGCAACTAACTCATTAGTTGCAATGCTTGCAAGGCTTATGTGATGTGCATTACCGAGAGGGCCCAGAGATACCTCTCCGACAATCGGAGTGACAAATCCTAATCTCGAAATACGCCAACCCAACATGTACCTTTGGAGACACCTATAGAGCTCCTTTATAATCACCCAGTTACGTTGTGACGTTTGGTAGCACACAAAGTGTTCCTCCGGCAAACGGGAGTTGCATAATCGCATAGTCATAGGAACATGTATAAGTCATGAAGAAAGCAATAGCAACATACTAAACGATCGGGTGCTAAGCTAATGGAATGGGTCATGTCAATCAGATCATTCAACTAATGATGTGATCCCGTTAATCAAATAACAACTCTTTGTCCATGGTTAGGAAACATAACCATCTTTGATTAGCGAGCTAGTCAAGTAGAGGCATACTAGTGACACTCTGTTTGTCTATGTATTCACACATGTATTATGTTTCCGGTTAATACAATTCTAGCATGTAATAAACATTTATCATGATATAAGGAAATAAATAATAACTTTATTATTGCCTCTAGGGCATATTTCCTTCAGTCTCCCACTTGCACTAGAGTCAATAATCTAGATCACATCGCCATGTGATTTAACATCAATAGTTCACATCTTTATGTGATTGGTTCACATCTCCATGTGACTAACACCCAAAGGGTTTACTAGATTCAATAATCTAGTTCACATCGCTATGTGATTAAGACCCAAAAAGTGATCATGTTTTGCTTGTGACAGAAGTTTAGTCAACGGGTCTGCCACATTCAGATCCGCATGTATTTTGCAAATTTCTATGTCAACAATGCTCTGTATGGAGCTACTCTAGCTAATTGCTCCCACTTTCAATATGTATCCAGATTGAGACTTAGAGTCATCTGGATCAGTGTCAAAACTTGCATCGACGTAACCCTCTACGACGAACCTTTTGTCACCTCCGTAATCGAGAAACATATCCTTATTCCAGTAAGGATAATTTTGACCGCTGTCCATTGATCTACTCCTAGATCACTATTGTACTCCCTCTCTTAACATAGTGTATGGTATACAATAGATCTGGTACACAGCATGGCATACTTTATAGAACCTATGACTGAGGCATAGGGAATGACTTTCATTCTCTTTTTATCTTCTGCCGTGGTCGGGCTTTGAGTCTTACTCAACTTTACACCTTGTAACACAGGCAAGAAACTTTTTCTTTGACTGCTCCATTTTGAACTACTTCAAAATCTTGTCAAGGTATGTACTCATTGAAAAAACTTATCAAGCGTCTTGATCTATCTCTATAGATCTTGATACTCAATATGTAAGCAGCTTCACCGGGGTCTTTCTTTAAAAAACTCCTTTCAAACACTCCTTTATGCTTTGCAGAATAATTCTACATTATTTCCGATCAACAATATGTCATTCACATATACTTATCAGAAATGTTGTAGTGCTCCCACTCACTTTCTTGTAAATACAGACTTCACCGCAAGTCTGTATAAAACTATATGCTTTGATCAACTTATCAAAACGTATATTCCAACTCCGAGATGCTTGCACCAGTCCATAAATGGATCGCTGGAGCTTGCATATTTTGTTAGCACCTTTAGGATTGACAAAACCATCTTGTTGCATCACATACAACTCTTCTTTAATAAATCCATTAAGGAATGCAGTTTTGTTTATCCATTTGCCAGATTTCATAAAATGCGGCAATTGCTAACATGATCCGGACAGACTTAAGCATAGATACGAGTGAGAAACTCTCATCGTAGTCAACACCTTAAACTTGTCGAAAACCTTTTGCGACAATTCTAGCTTTGTAGATAGTAACACTACTATCCGTGTCCGTCTTCCTCTTGAAGATCCATTTATTATCAATGGCTTGCCGATCCTCGGGCAAGTCCACCAAAGTCCACACTTTGTTCTCATACATGGATCCTATCTCAGATTTCATGGCCTCAAGCCATTTATCGGAATCTGGGCTCATCATCGCTTCCTCATAGTTCGTAGGTTCATCATGGTCAAGTAACATGACCTCCAGAATAGGATTACCGTACCACTCTGGTGCGGATCTCACTTTGGTTTACCTACGAGATTCGGTAGTAACTTGATCTGAAGTTACATGATCATCATCATTAGCTTCCTCACTAATTGGCGTAGTAGTCACAGGAACAGATTTCTGTGATGAACTATTTTCCAATAAGGGAGAAGGTACAATTACCTTATCAAGTTTTCTACTTTCCTCCCACTCACTTCTTTCGAGAAAAACTCCTTCTCTAGAAAGGATCCATTCTTAGCAACGAATGTCTTGCCTTCGGATCTGTGATAGAAGGTGTACCCAACTGTCTCCTTTGGGTATCCTATGAAGACATATTTCTCCGATTTGAGTTTGAGCTTATCGAGATGAAACTTTTTCACATAAGCATCGCAACTCCAAACTTTAAAAAACGACAGCTTAGGTTTCTTGCCAAACCATAGTTCATACAGTGTCGTCTCAACGGATTTAGATGGTGCCCTATTTAACGTGAATGCAGCTGTCTCTAATGCATAACCCCAAAACGATAGTGGTAGATTGGTAAGAGACATCATAGATCGCACTATATCTAATAAAGTACGGTTATGATGTTTGGACACACCATTACACTATGGTGTTCCAGGTGGCGTGAGTAGTGAAACTATTTCACATTGTTTTAATTGAAGGCCAAACTCGTAACTCAAATATTTTACCTCTGCGATCATATCGTAGAAACTTTTATTTTCTTGTCACGATGATTTTCCACTTCACTCTGAAATTCTCTGAACTTGTTCAAATGTTTCAGACTTATGTTTCATCAAGTAGATATCCCCATATCTGCTCAAATCATCTGTGAAGGTCAGAAAATAATGATACCAGCTGCAAGCCTTAATATTCATCGGACCACATACATCAGTATGTATGATTTCCAACAAATCTGTTGCTTGCTTCATTGTTCCGGAGAACGGCGTTTTAGTCATCTTGCCCATAAGGCATGGTTCGCAAGCATCAAGTGATTCATAATCAAGTGATTCCAAAAGCCCATCAGCATGTAGTTTCTTCATGCGCTTTACACCAATATGACTTAAACGGCAGTGCCACAAATAAGTTGCACTATCATTATTAACTTTGCATCTTTTGGTTTCAATATTATGAATATGTGTATCACTACGATCGAGATCCAATGAACTATTTTCATTGGGTGTGTAACCATATAAGGTTTTATTCATGTAAACAGAACAACAATTTATTTTTTACTTAAATGAATAACCGTATTACAATAAACATGATCAAATCATATTCATGCTCAATGCAAATACCAAATAACACTTATTTAGGTTCAACACTAATCCCGAAAGTATAGGGAGTGTGCGATGATGATCATATCAATCTTGGAACTACTTCCAACACACATCGTCACTTCACCCTTAACTAGTTTCTGTTCATTCTGCAACTCCCGTTTCGAGTTACTACTCTTAGCAACTGAATCAGTATCAAATACTGAGGGGTTGCTACGAACACTAGTAAAATACACATTAATAATCTGTATATCAAATATACCTTTGTTTACTTTGCCATCCTTCTTATCCACCAAATACTTTCCAGTGACCAGTCCCTTTGCAGTAGAAGCACTTAGTCTCAGGCTTAGGACCAGACTTGGGCTTCTTCACTTAAGCAGCAACTTGCTTGCCGTTTTTCTTGAAGTTCCCCTTCTTCCCTTTGCCCTTTTATTAAAACTAGTGGTCTTGTCTACCATCAGCACTTGATGCTCTTTCTTGATTTCTACCTTCATCGATTTCATCATCATGAAAAGCCCGGGAGTCGTTTTCGTCATCCCTTGCATACTATAGTTCATCACGAAGTTCTACTAACTTGGTGATGGTGACTAGAGAATTCTGTCAATCACTATCTTATCTAGAAGATTAACTCCCACTTGATTCAAGCGATTGTAGTACCCAGACAATCTGAGCATATGCTCACTAGTTGAGCGATTCTCCTCCATCTTTTAGCTATAGAACTTGTTGGAGACTTCATATCTCTCAACTCGGGTATTTGCTTGAAATATTAACTTCAACTCCTGGAACATCTCATATGGTCCATGAAGTTCAAAACGTCTTTGAAGTCCCGATTCTAAGCCGTTAAGCATGGTGCACTAAACTATCAAGTAGTCATCATATTGAGCTAGCCAAACGTTCATAACGTCTGCATCTGCTCCTGCAATAGGTCTGTCACCTAGCGGTGCATCAAGGACATAATTCTTCCGTGCAGCAATGAGGATAAACCTCAGATCACGGATCCAATCCACATCATTGCTACTAACATCTTTCAACACAATTTTTCTCTAGGAACATATCAAAATAAACATATGAAAGCAACAACGTGAGCTATTGATCTACAACATAGATATGCTAATACGACCAGTACTAAGTTCATGATAAATTAAATTTCAATTAATCATATTACTTAAGAACTCCCACTTAGATAGACATCCCTCTAATCCTCTAAGTGATCACGTGATCCAAATCAACTAAACCATAACCGATCGTCACGTGAAATGGAGTAGCTTTCAATGGTGAACATCACTATGTTGATCATATCTACTATATGATTCATGCTCGACCTTTCGGTCTCAGTGTTCCGAGGCCATATCTGCATATGCTAGGCTCGTCAAGTTTAACCTGAGTATTCTGCGTGTGCAAAACTGGCTTGCACCCGTTGTAGATGGACGTAGAGCTTATCACACCCAATCATCACGTGGTGTCTGGGCACGACGAACTTTGGCAACGGTGCATACTCAGGGAGAACACTTTTATCATGAAATTTAGTGAGGAATCATCTTATAATGCTACCGTCAATCAAAGCAAGATAAGATGCATAAAAGATAAACATCACATGTAATCAAAATATGTGACATGATATGGCCATCATCATCTTGTGCCTTTGATTTCCATCTCCGAAGTACTGTCATGATCTCTATCATCACCGGCATGACACTATGATCTCCATCATCTTGATCTATATCAATGTGTCGTCACGTGGTCGTCTCGCCAACAATTGCTCTTTCAACTACTGCTATCGCATAGCGATAAAGTAAAGCAATTATTGGGCGCTTGCATCTTATGCAATAAAGAGACAACCATAAGGATTTTGCCAGTTGTTGATAACTTCAACAAAACATGATCATCTCATACAACAACTTATATCTCATCACGTTTTGACCATATCACATCACAACATGCCCTGCAAAAACAAGTTAGGCGTCCTCTACTTTGTTGTTGCAAGTTTTACGTGGCTACTACGGGCTTAAGCAAGAACCAATCTTACCTACGCATCAAAACCATAACGATAGTTTGTCAAGTTGGTGTTGTTTTAACCTTCGCAAGGACCGGGCGTAGCCACACTCGGTTCAACTAAAGTTGGAGAAACTGACACCCGCCAGCCACCTATGTGCAAAGCACGGCGGTAGAATCAGTCTCGCGTAAGCGTACGCGTAATGTCGGTCCGGGCCGCTTCATCCAACAATGCCGCCGAACCAAAGTATGACATGCTGGTAATCAGTATGACTTATATCGCCCACAACTCACTTGTGTTCTACTCGTGCATATAACATCAAACCATAAAACCTAGGCTCGGATGCCACTGTTGGGGAACGTAGTAATTTCAAAAAAATTCCTACGCACACGCAAGATCATGGTGATGCACAGCCACGAGAGGGGAGAGTGTGATCTACGTACCCTTGTAGATCGACAACAGAAGCGTTAGGTTGATGTAGTCGTACGTCTTCACGGCCCGACCGATCAAGCACCGAAACTACGGCACCTCCGAGTTCTAGCACACGTTCAGCTCGATGACGATCCCCGGACTCCGATCCAGCAAAGTGTCGGGGAGGAGTTCCGTCAGCACGACGGCATGGTGACGATCTTGATGTACTAATGTCGCAGGGCTTCGCCTAAGCACCGCTATAATATTATCGAGGACTATGGTGGAAGGGGGCACCGCACACGGCTAAGAATATAATCACGTGGATCAACTTGTGTGTCTATGGGGTGCCCCCTGCCCCCGTATATAAAGGAGTGGAGGAGGGGAGGGCCGACCCTCTCTATGGCGCGCCCTAGGGGAGTCCTACTCCCACCGGGAGTAGGATTCCCCCTTTCCTAGTCCAACTAGGAGTCCTTCCATGTAGTAGGAGTAGGAAACAAGGAAGGGGCGCAGCCCCTCCCCCTAGTCCAATCCGGACTAGGCCTTGGGGGGCGTGCGGCCTGCCCTAGGCAGCCCCTCTCTCTTTCCCGTATGGCCCAATAAGGCCCAATACTTCTTCCGGCGAATTCCCGTAACTCTCCGGTACTTCGAAAAATACTCGAATCACTCGGAACCTTTCCGATGTCCGAATATAGTCGTCCAATATATCGATTTTTACGTCTCAACCATTTCGAGACTCCTCGTCATGTCCCCGATCTCATCTGGGACTCCGAACTCCTTCGGTACATCAAAACTCATAAACTCATAATATAACTGTCATCGAAACCTTAAGCGTGCGGACCCTACGGGTTCGAGAACAATGTAGACATGACCGAGACACGTCTCTGGTCAATAACCAATAGCGGGACCTGGATGCCCATATTGGCTCCTACATATTCTACGAAGATCTTTATCAGTCAGACCGCATAACAACATACGTTGTTCCCTTTGTCATCGGTATGTTACTTGCCTGAGATTCGATCGTTGGTATCCAATACCTAGTTCAATCTCGTTACCGGCAAGTCTCTTTACTCGTTCCGTAATACATCATCTGGCAACTAACTCATTAGTTGCAATGCTTGCAAGGCTTATGTGATGTGCATTACCGAGAGGGCCCAGAGATACCTCTCCGACAATCGGAGTGACAAATCCTAATCTCGAAATACGCCAACCCAACATGTACCTTTGGAGACACCTATAGAGCTCCTTTATAATCACCCAGTTACGTTGTGACGTTTGGTAGCACACAAAGTGTTCCTCCGGCAAACGGGAGTTGCATAATCTCATAGTCATAGGAACATGTATAAGTCATGAAGAAAGCAATAGCAACATACTAAACGATCGGGTGCTAAGCTAATGGAATGGGTCATGTCAATCAGATCATTCAACTAATGATGTGATCCCGTTAATCAAATAACAACTCTTTGTCCATGGTTAGGAAACATAACCATCTTTGATTAGCGAGCTAGTCAAGTAGAGGCATACTAGTGACACTCTGTTTGTCTATGTATTCACACATGTATTATGTTTCCGGTTAATACAATTCTAGCATGAATAATAAACATTTATCATGATATAAGGAAATAAATAATAACTTTATTATTGCCTCTAGGGCATATTTCCTTCACTACATGCCCTAAATGTCCATTCAGGTCTAACCAATCATTTCAAATGGTGTCCATAGCGCCGGATCACAGTAAAAAAGAGGCGAATGTTTATAGTTTTCACATGCGTCCGGTAAAAAAGCCAGTTCAGCAATACGTGCAATAAAAAACTTTTTGCCCTCCCAGACCGGTTGTCTAAGCCTCCTCCGTCACTCTGCCGCCGTCTTCACCTCACCATCGCCTCCTTCTCAGCCACCTCTAGCACGACCGTCAAGCACTTCAACATTCTAACATGGACGGTGCGAATGATGATCACCGCATCGGCATCCAACTCGTCCATCCTCATGGCTAACATTTTGGTATCCTCCAAAGCGTCTACGAGCTCAACACTTCTCTCTTTAAGTTTGGTCTTCTTCTCTTCGAGATTAATTTTCTTCTCGATCGCCGCCATCAAGATGTCAAACCTCTCCGCCTTTTTTTTCTCCTTCACGTCGGAGCACTTGACTCATGCCTCCTCCTTCTTCGCCAAGATGCCCTCGGACCACTTCACCATCTTGGCCGCCACCTCTTCCCACTTCTCCTCCTCCTCCCCCCTTCTTTCCCGGAACGCGCTTCTAACCTTCTTGGGTGGCTCTATCATTGGTCAGTTGGATCACCCACTTTTTCCTCATTGCCGTTGTCGACGATCTTGATGGAATTGATAATTGATAGTTGCACTTGGGTTGCCCATTGAATTTCAACCAACAACGTATGAGGATGAAGCTCTTCTTCTCCACCTTCAAGAACAAGTTGCACGCACGGAGGAACATGTGGTATATTCAGTCAAATGACCAACACATAGAGCATAATCCGACCAAATGACCAACACGACCGGTATGGAATAAGGTCTTCCCATCTGGTCCTTGTTCCGACGATACTTCATCATATCACTGGGAGGCGTGTCTTCAGATCTGATTCTTTATGTCTTACATTTTTTTACAGGATTGTCCCGATCGCGTTGTCCTGCGAAGCCGACAACGTGGTTGTTCGTGTTGGTCCTCTGACTGCAGTTCTAATCGACAAAGGTTAGTCTGTCTTGATCCTCGTCAGAGAGCATGTGAGGTTTGTATTCCCCGACTCCGTCTTGCCAAAATTGGGGCGTTCTACTGGCCCTCTTTGTCATTTTCTTCTACAAGATGTCTCTCTGCTACGCAGATCATAGGCGCCAACATCTAGTCTACAATAACAACTTTCCAGCTGTTGCTTCTACAATCTTCTGGGTTTAAACAAGTTTGCTCCGCTGAGACGAAGTCCCAGAGCCAACAATGGGCTTGCTCACGGTGTGCCGCGGGTAGATGCAGGAGGAAGAAGGTTGCATCACCCCCGAGTATTTGGGTGTATTTTCCTTTTTCGTAAAGATGTTTTTCTAAGGGTTTGTGCTAATTAATACATGAGCTTTGGCCCTTTTGCAAAAAAGAGACACCTACCCCCCACATATTATGACTGAAACCCTGCAGGACAATGATGCTACAACCATGGGGGTCATCTTCTCAGACAAAACCAACCGTCTCAATGTAGTATTTTGTCATTGAGTCATCACTGTTTTTTCTAAAAGACACCCACAAGGCATGTTTTATCTAATAATTCTGAAAGAAAACAGGAAACAATATAAACTAAGCTAAAAACACACAAAAAATTAAACACACAGAACAATGAAGACTCACAAACAAACACACATACCATATAGTTTTTTTTGGACTGAATTATCCCTCTCCACTCAAACTTTAGTGTTTATGGGGATACATAAGTCCGAATCTTGTGTCGGCAGCCACAAGTGGCATCAAATCTCCCCTCGAGTGAGCTTATGGAGAACCTATTAGCCTCCATGCTGGATCCTCTTTTTTCATAGCATCTCTAAGGGCGCTCCTCAAAACTTTCCTTGTATATTTAGACGGACAATTCGGACATGTCTAGACAAAAAGACGTCTGTGCAACGGGTCTCCCGAACCTGCCCCATATGTTTAGACTCCCCCAAACATGCCCCAATATGTGGAGAAGAAATGAGACCGTCCGGATATGTTTTTCACATCAACTTTGATCTCCTCTCCCCCTCTCTCTGTATCATTGTAAGGATGGACCAGGGCCGTACCGGGGAAATTGGAGGCCCTGAGCAAATCAAAATTAGGCCCTATGTGACAAAGAAAAACCATCATATTTTTTCAGCCGGTGTAGTTTTTTACATACACACCAATTGGAAGCACAAGGTTCCGTAGCACGTACATAATCTGCTTTTTTTAGTTACCATGATATTTTGGAAGAGCTATGAGACTGAGAGATATGCGTAGGCTGGCTTGGTGAACAGTTTATTGTTGTACCTAATGCTTTAGTTTAACACCGTGATTAATCAAAAAATGAGGCCCCTCTAGTGTTGGGGGCCCTGTTCGGTCGCTCCTGTTGCACATGCTCATGTACGGCCTTGGGATGGACAATGGGGATCGTTCCCTAGTGTCGATGGACATATCATGGGTCAACATGATGGTCTCAATAGCTCCACTCGGAGCTATTATTCCATATAGTTTTTTGAGAGGTTGTTAATCCATATAGGTTTTTTAAGCTAGTCGTGTGCAACATTGGAAAATGCGCATATGTGGTGGCCTGGCGGCATCAAAGGAGCAATAGTCACTGCGATTGCATACCAGGTGAGATGTTCATGTGCAGAAGCCTTGGAGATTTTTCCATACCCATGTGCAAGCAAATAATGAGCATCGGGATAAATTGGAGGCACTTGATGCTCAAACGTTGAAGATCAATGTTGATGGGATGAAACAAGGGTGGATAGAGTGTTGTGGCGAAGGATCACTCTCGTGTTGTGATTGAGACGAGAGAAAACTGCCGGGAGCTTGTCTATGACCCATTCATAGTCGAGTTATGCGTGATGGAGGAAGCAATCAAAATGGTGACATCCATCAGTGCAGTTCACAACGTGGTGGGATGGATGCTCTTAATAGAAGATATTTGACTCATACACGATGGCTACTCAAATTAAATACCTTAAGGTCCAGTTGAAACTTTGGTTTGCCTCATGTTTTGTTATTTCTTGTCGGAGAGGTCCCAATGTTGTGGCCTCTGAGATGGACCGACTTTGTGCCATATGAATCGTGTTGACTATTGTACCTAGGCGGATGATGTACTAGCTAGCGTTGATGTCCTTTGTGATTACGTAGTAAAGCTTTGCTTTAACACTAAGAACATTCAATGACTAGTACCGTCCTCTAATGAGATTCTTATTATTTTCACGTTAACAATGGCAAACCAAACACCTTCTAAATGTACATAATTGTGGGGTCGTTATTTTGTCGCACTCGGCAGTGAGAAAAATGGCTTGAACGTCATCAAGAGTCCAATTATTGCCACCATATTCAAGAATATGAAAAGGATCTGGTCACCTGCATGTCACATGATAAATAAAATAAGTGTATTGCTTGATAATATGTACCCGATTCCATTCAGGTTAAAGCAAAGGCAAATGCAATTAGTATGGATTGGAAAAGAGTGTGTTTACCTGGTAAGAACAACCCCGTTGTGTTCTTCTGAGCCCATGAAAACCTACAGGAGGAAAGAAATAAGTTAATTGGCTAGGAAACACACTTAGCAAAGAAGGAACTAGAGGGATCTCTACTCATAAAAGAAAACAAACATTGTACTTACAGAACTCCTGCTGCTGCTGGACCTACTGCTTTGAAGATTGACATCAAAGTAACACTGATACCATTTGCAACACCCCTTTGTTCTTGCCTCTATACATTTTTCCATCAAAGAAGTTAGAACATAGCGAAAGTGGCTCAAAGTAAGTGCCATGAGGCTAATACAATTGCAGGTATATATGATAGTTATACATACCACCACAGTGTTTTGCAGAATATTGCACGCAGTCGTAATCGTTGCCTGTTTCATTTAAGATAAACATGAAAATATGTTCATGATTGATTATCTATTAAGTCACTTTCCACCGGCCTTGTTTCTATAAGGGTAATTTTATTTCATTTGTACGAGGGTGCTTGAATATGGATTCTCCAAGCCTCCCAAAAATTGTAATCAATAAATTATTATTTTTCTTTTTGAAAAGGGAAATATGGTTGATCTTATTGCGTCTGCAACAAGATGACCAACATGTTTGCATAAGATTTTGGTTTAAAAAAGATCAAAGCTTTCACCCCCACCTCTTGTCTTACTTTTTTATAGTATACATACACGTATAGAATCAAAAATATTCGTATAGTAGGGTAACTAAAATATTTTTATAGGATGGGTTTGTATGTATTTTTTAACCCAACAATGAACACCCCTAATTTGTACTTTCACTTTCAGTGAAGAATCAAAAATAATAATATATTAATAGTTTTGCTTTGATCATATAAGTGAACTTACCGCAAACATATTTTTTAGAAGCGAAGCTATATTGATGAGTACTTTGAGCTCCACACCATATAGGTTGGCTATGAATGGATATGTTGCAACAAGTAGTACAGATAATACCTAGAAAAACACACATGCATTTAGTACTGTACAATAGTTTTGTGATATTAAAGAAGTATCTCAGCATAAAATGTTCTTCTCACTTACCGCTGCAGAACGGAATGGCTTGATTAACCCAGCGTACTTGGCAAGGAATGGATAAACCACGAGTTGATATACAAAAATACCAATACCTACAATATCAAGCGTAGATGATCATAAGGTAAAGAATTCAAAACAACTGCTACATGTAATGTGTAAAGTAGTCAGTTTACTTATGTACGTATTTGTTTCATTCATTTTGTCGCTGACCATGTCTCTCTTCCACAACCAACATACTATACAATGCAAAGAAACTTCACATACCCGAGATAGCTAGCACAGTACCAACGTCCTCAGATGTAAAATTTAGTCCCCGGTATTTTTTGCTGCTCACAGCCCAGAGTGAAAATATCTGAACATGGAATTTACATAGAGAATGAACACGTGAAGTTTCTTGAGTTCCCCAATTGAATGGTTAGCTATAGTATATATATAATATTAACACGTGCATCTTTTCATATTGAAATGTTGTTGAATATGTTGAAGATACATAAATATAGATTTACCTCGATATAAGCGGTATCATAGAGAGAAAACACACAGTAGAGGGTAATTGCTGACATCAATTGCCAGTTCTTTAACAGGCTCATTGTAGATGCGAATCTCCCTGATCTAGATTGTATACCTTTCACATTTACTATGTTTGGATCAACAACTTGTGCCTCCATTGTATCAATGGCTTCTACATTGTCATCATGGTGCATGTGCAAAGTTTCCTAAGAAAATAAATTTTAAGTAGGAATTCAAGGGAGATAATGCATCATAGAGAGATTTACAGGGCAAGGGGCATACCGGAAGCCAAATGCACGCAACACATGCTCCTGCCGCTAAAACTGATATGGCGAAGGAAGGGAGGAAGTATGGAAACCTAAAGGTACATGTAACTGAAAGGTTATCTTATGGTCTAAATGATGCAAATATTTATATCATTGTCAGAGTATGAGTAATAATTTACCTTCCAAATATGGATTTCTCCGAAAAAATATTGGGATACTTCTTTGCAGGCTGATACAAGATAGAGAATTCTCAATGCTAGTCAGTGTACATGAGTAAAGTCTCTAAAGGGAGAGATTATGTCCGTCCTTTCAAATGGTTATTACTTTAAATCATAAAATATGAATTCAGCTAAAACCCACTTAGAATAAAGCGTTTCTGAACCTTGCAATTTTTATTATACAACCATGATATGAAAGTTCGAGATCAACCAAGGAGACATATAGCCACAATTAGAAACCTCACAAACTAAAAAAAACAAAGAAGAAAAAACACATCATGGCATATTGCCGAACACAAATACATGCCAAAGCAAGTTCCTTGTTACCCATACGTCAGGGCTACCAAGAGATTCTTCGCACACAAGAAATTCTAAACATCAATGAGTAGAGGAGCATAGTTTTCACAAAGATAACTCTGTCAGGGGATACGACTGACGTAGTCTAGATTTTCATCCAAGAATCATGTATCGGTACCCCATAGTCACACTCTCAGGTAGAAAATGTTGAAGAGTGTCATCTAGTTGGTCTAAATAGCCAAGCCTAGATTTTCAGCAAGATAGCAAGTACTCCCTCCTATCCATATTATTTGTGGCTCAAACTGATGTATCTAGATGTATTTTAGTGCTAGATACATCCATTTGAATGACAAGTAATATGGATCGGAGGGAGTACTTGAATTGCCGACTAAGACCTCAATGTCACCATTGCTGGATTGGTTCCAATCAAAGACTATACCACCACACCATGTCTTAACTAGCACTCCCTCATTTGATAATTGCCATCATCACTCCGCGATCCGCCTAGTGGATGACGCAAGTTACCCAAACACTAGCTGATGCCGACGAAAGGGTACACACGTGAGATTGCCAAATGTCTTGTTGAAGGGCCTTGATATGAGAAGTGCAAAAATTCAATCAAACTAGAAGGAGCCAACCAACACAAGGCACACCCTATGTTGCAACCTACAAAAATAACATGTTGTTCACCATCTGCCGAAATCACGGAACATTGCGTTCTCCACTACCCATTAATGGATGCTCATGTCATGGTCGCCTTTATGATCCATAAGCATTGCGCTGATCGATATCCTCACATCCTTATCTCCACGCATCTCCCGCACACGACCAATGATGGCGAAGGACAAGGAAGGAGAGTCCATGTGCCTACCGGGCTCATGAGTGAAGGTGAGAGGATACAATGGTGGCTAGTGGTGGCTTGCTAGGGGAAGCCATAGTTTCTCATGGGTCCTCCATGGGCGACTGGGAAAGCGGTGTTTCTTATTTGTGGGTGTTGACATTTTTGCACCAACTAGTATAGTATTTATTATTTTAAGTTATAGATTATGGATGCATACATTTGTAGCTGATTATTAATGAGTTATGTAGTAATGACCTTCTAGGACTGCCATATTCAACATCTCCTCTATGCTCCTGGATATAACTTGCCCTTAGTTTTTAAAATGCAACATTAACTACACAAGGATTTTTTTTCCATATTTCTACTGAAAGTGGATTGATCCTCACCTGGGAAAGAAATCCTCCGATGGCTGGTCCAATAACAAAAGCTATTGCTCGCGAAGATGTAACCTACATATAGTGTCGCACATAAGTGTATAGTTGTTACAATGACATAAGCATTGTAATCTAAGCCTTCAAGTAAATAAAAATAGACAACCGGAAACACAAAACAAAAGGCAGACTGTTCAGAATCACAACATTTTTCCAACCCCCAAACCTGTTAAGCTCGCTTGGGGCGAACATGGGTGACCCCCCCCCCCCCCCTCCAACGCCACTGGCCTCCCCATGACAGACCCTCACCACCATTGTCGCTGCCCTCAATGGCAACGGTGACAATCTTATAGTCTTCCCAAGGGGTGGGGCTCTACCCAACACTTATCGCATGGCAGAGCAATGAGCTAGGATGGTGGCTCTGAATTACCAGATGGTGTCTTCTCATAGTCATGGGGGGGAGGTGAGGGCATCGGTGTGTAGCTAAGAATTGACGGTTATATAGGAGCAATAGTTGCATGGTGAGTGGTGTGGATGTCGGTGGTGTGACATTTATGGGCCCTTGGTAGCGTGGTTTCCTCTATGGACTTGGATACCTCCCCTCCTAGTGTTCCACTATGTACGCTTTTGGATGGGGATGCTCCAACACTTTTGGATCTGGAGCGAGCGAGCTTGCCCCCACCCATCTAGATTTGTAAAGGGTGGGATACATGAAGGTGTTGTTGGATGAGACCTCGCTGGTAGGAGCATAAGATTCCAAGGCAACACAGTTGCACTAGGAAAAGGCCCACTCAACATGATAGTGGATCCAGGAAGTAGTGTCATGGCTCGTCACTGTAGGGTGATGGCTCTCGGCTTTATGGGCATTAGGGTCATCCACTCGGCTCATGGGATAGGTCAACACACATGGATAAGGAGTCGAACCTAGGTCTTAATTGACAATCAAGGTCCGCGGGTAGTCTTCATACGCAATTTGGGTTGTAGGACCTGCAGAGTGTGCAATGTTGCATTTTGAGTATGAGCGAATGAACTCAAGGTGGAAACACCCTCGGCCGTTTGCGAGGCCACTTCGGAGCATATATCTGGCGTGATGGTATGGGGGTGGGAGGCAACTCTTCACCAGGGACGCCTTTTGCTGGGAAGAGTGAGGCGGTGCTTCTAGTGAGTGGTGTGGTAGACTACCCTTGCAACAACCCAGTGCTGGTTGTGGCACCTGATGTGATTGTCATGGACCTGATGCTCATCCACACATTGGGGTCTCTTTTCTGGTGAAGTCCCAAACCCGACTTCGCCGATTTGGGTAGTAGCGCCATGATCAATGTGACGTACTTCTTGGAGACATTGTTTTGGAGTGGCAGGCAAGGCAATATTGGCGGAAGATCATCGCCTTTGGGTGTAGTAGGTTGTGTGAGCTACATTAGCAGGGGTGTCAGGGCTTGCCATCTTCTGTGATAGTGGAAGGGTTCATGTCTGCTTCCTTTTTGTTTTGGCTTCTCTACCCATTGGTGAAGAAGCCGTGGTTGTGGTTGGTTGGCGTTGCTACATACCTAGTTTTGGGTAGGGTTTGTGTGGTTTCATCAAGTTTTAATTACCGAGGGTTGTGTGGTTTTGGGGTCCGGACTCTCCCGTATTTCTTCTTAATGAATAGCTAGGGCTCTTGGTGGTTTTTTTTTAAAAGATGAACTATTCTTACCAGAGAAATTCCAAGAGCTTGGTGCTCTGTCCTGCAGACTTCTGAAGCATAGGCCTAGAGAATGCATACGCAACCATGAGAGTTCAACATCTAAGTATCATTTTCTTAATTAATCATAGTAGCTGCACAATCAATAAATTACCTTGATTGGTCCTAGTATACCACAAAGTAACCCAAGTAGCCCCCTAGTTACAATTGCCATCCAGTAAGTCGTGCTAAGGCCGAACAAGGTGTTAAATATGATCCTGAAATAGAAGTAGAATAAGATTTACTTCGATTTAATTGATAGGAGAGAAATATATTTCCATACTATGCATGAATCTGCCATACACCGAGAGGATACTGATCACAATGCAAGGCTTCCTCCCATATTTGTCAGCAAACATGCCCCATGGCACAGCAGTAATAGTTCTTGCAAGGAAGTAAGTAGCCCCTAAACACACAGAGTATAATGTCAGTCATATTAATAAAAAAATAACCGTTGTCACATAAGGCTATCAAAGTCCACTACTCTACTTAGTGTACTTGTATTTAATTTCCTTCTCGTTTCTTCCTTTGTTGTCAAACCATGAGTAGGGGCAATGCTCACCGACAAAACCAGCAAAGAACCCGATATCTTGTTCTTGCTTTGCGACTTTCAAGTCTCTAATCTATTGCACCATAGCAAAATTCAGCATATAATTAGTTGGCGTTAGGTGTAAAAATTTAAACAATAACTTCAATGAATATCATTGAGATAAATGTTGCGACCTATAACAACATCTCTGCGTACCATAAAGTATAGATAGGGGAACAATGAATGAATTGGTAGTGCTGGAAAGACAAAAAGAAAACAGGGTATTAGTTTGTAGAACAATGAATGAAATGGTAGTGCTGGAAGGACAAAAAGAAAACAAGGTTATTTTCATAAATAAGCACCGGTGCTTGGAAAAAGAATCAGTTTATTTTCATAAACACCTTACATTGTATATGGCCTAAGACACTATTGTACTCGCTGACCGGACATGGCCCATCGCCCGGACTAGTAGTTTTGGGCATATAGACTAAACACAAACACATAAACACAAACACACACGTACGCACGCACGAACGCAACACGCACACGCACACGCACACACTTAACTTAATTGTTGTGTGTCTATCTTTACGTTGGTATTTATTTTCTCATCGATACACACAAACTGACTATGACACGACTAACATGAGAACATACACTTAGTTCAGACTCTATAGGGCACAGTTCAGCGTTGTCCATCTACACAAAGTTCAGCGTCGTCCATCCAAAAAAAACAAAGACATGACTCTTAACCGTTTCATCATGAGAGCAACCTCAGTTCCACACAACTTGACACTATCGGGCTCGGGCAATGTGGTGATACTCCTGATAGCTATAGTAACGAACTTTGCATATGTCAATACTTCTTAGCATCGCCTTCAGTACGCGAGAACATCAGTTGATTTTCTTCCTTTCCCCATCCACATCGATCTGTTCAGTGCCAACATGTCCCTCTCACCTCTATCGCTGACATTGTCATCGTATTTGCCAACGACCAGGAGAAACATTTTTGGGATGCCCAGTATAGGCAGTAGCATATCACCACAATGATGCCCTCCATCTTTGATCCGAGGTCTCATTTCTTTTTTGAGGGAGAGAGTTGATTTTCCAAGTAACCCGCTGTTGGCGTGGCTGAATCCCGTCCCTAGGGGTGATGGAGTGACGTGCTTTTTCAGCAAAAGCCTTTCCCAGTCGCTACACGATCCATAGTGGCTTATATTTTGGAACGGACGAATTTTTGTTTTTATAGCTAGTAGAATATGACCACAACCATGTAATGGAAATAGAGTACTACTAGTTCAGTGGCTTTTTGTGAATGAAAGAGCAAGTCGTAAGAAACGTTCGTCCCATGCAGAGCCAAGAAACACAAACGAAATGGAGTGGTTTACACTTACTAGAGCAGAGGCAGACGATCCAGATGTAGCAGAAGTTGAGGTAGGGGATGCCGGTCTTGGTCTTGTTGATCTCATCCAGCCTGCACCCGGGGCACCCCTTCTTGCAAAGCTTCATTCCCTTCAACAATGGCGGCGCCGCAACCGCCATGGCAGCAGCCGCCTCGCTCTTCTCGTCTGATGGACAAGAAAGGAACTTTGGATTAGCTCGGCCTGCTATTTTCAGTTGAGTCTACTGAGAATGTTCTGCATTTGTACGATCTCCAGGACATATTTAGCCGTGCTCTACTGTCAAAAAATTACACGTTGCCTCGCCTGATGGTTCTTAATCTTTTGCACGTGGACCTAGTAGAAAATGCTGCATGCATGCATGCATGTGACCAGACGGAGAAACCAGCCAAGACTCAACACACGGGAGATATCTTGTCGAAACAAAAAATCCATGTTCTAAAAAACACAGAGGCAAAGAGGCAACGAACAGGATGAACAGCTTATGCACATACATTGCTTCTTCGTCTCCAAACTTGACACGGCCTCCTCCGACCGACTCGGCTCTTTCATCCTGCTTGACTGCTCCTTCCACCCTGGGCTACTCACAAGAGGACGTGACCGCTCTTCAGTTTTCTCTATCTTCTCTCTCTCTCTCGCCTTCCCAAATCCTTGTGGAGGGTTACAACTTATAACCTTCTCGCCTCTCTGCCATGGCCATGGCCATCTCCAGCATTTCCCCTTGTTTTTCTCTACATGTGCGTTGTCTTCCTCGGGAAATCAATCAAAGTTTTTGGACTCAACGGCCAGCCTGCCTCGGTGTGCTAGCCTGGGAGACAGATTGGATCGGCCAGCAAATGGAGCGAAGCTAGAGCTAGACGATGACGCCATTGGCGCCAGCTACCTTATTTGTGAGAAGCGACAAAGACAAAATTAGTGAATGGAATCCACTGGATTCACTTGGATCCAATAATCGTGTACAAGATTCGCCGCCAAGGTTTGAATCATGACGCTACGGATCGTTGTGTTGATACGTACGTCATCCCTAACTCACATCTCAAAGCACCTCCTAAATCCTAATCCCCCAAAACACAGCCGCGCATGAAACACAAGGTGTACGTACGGGAAACACAGGTCATTAGGCTGTTCAACAGCGAGAGGACGTAGATTGTCACCTGCGAGGGGCGGCAGCTGCCACCGCGACCTCCTCCCGTCGCTCGCCGAAGCGGCCACCGTTGGGCACACCGCTGGATTCCCCACCACCACGACCTGCTCACCGTCCCCCGCGGAAGCGGCAGCAAAGGGCACGCCACCGCAACAGTCCCCCGGCGGAGAGCCAACCAAGCCTACTACTCCTACAATTATTCGCAGGCTGTTCGAGGTCTTCAATTCCGACAAACACGGTGTACAGAGTCTCTGTGTAGTATAGGTTGTTAACATTCAGAGATGTTACCACTGCCTGAGTTGTGTCAGATTCAATAGATATGTGTACCAGTATAGCAAATTATTATGTAAATAAATGGAATCCCAGTGTCAACACTCGGAGTGATGAATGAAGTTGCAATTGTGTGGATTGGTGCCCTCAAGTTTCAACATTCAAACTGAAGACGCAGCTTCGGTGCCGTAAAGGCACTTGTCTTTGGGTCCTTGACATGTGGGTCAGCCGCTTGTTGGCCCCACATGTCATAGGCACAAAGGCAGGTGCCTTAAGGCACCGAAGCACAATCCTCAAACGGATGAATGAAAGTGGATTTTGAAGAATAATTTTGGCGTGTGTGTACATAATCATGGAGCATGCTGCGTAAAGCTAGGCGATGTGCCTGAAAAAGTAGAGACTAGCTAGGGGTACGTTGACTGAAAAATTAATTTGGGTCAGTCGATCCGTTTCAGCCCTCCTCAGATGCAAAATGAGCAGCCAGATTGTTCTCTTCAACCTCCAGCCACATCTCTGGTTCATTTTCTTCCGTGAAACTGTCATGGGTACCACCAGCCTAGCCGCCGTCCTCCGCGACCGGCGGCACTCCCGTGCCAGCCGGCTGCCCCGCCCTCCCCTCAACCGCTGCCCATCACCATGCTTCGGTCACCCCGGACATCCCTCTAGCCCCGGCGATGACCGGTTTTTCTGCGGCAAACTTGCACCACCTAACACCACCCCACCCCTACCCTAAGATAGATGATGCGGTAGCCTGCCACCGAGCTTCTTCATCCACTCCGGCAGCTTCTTCCCTTCCTCCGGCGCCTGCTTCCTTCTGGCGAAAATCGACTAACCTAAATTGGATTTTTAGGCGACTGACGTTTAGGTATTGTGGAAAAATTAAAACCGACCACGTAACATCTGGAATGAATGAAAAGAAGAAATAGATGACTGGTTGATTTGTTATAGTGCTCAACTGCACATCAACTTGAATTGAGTGAATCACAGAAACCATCGACATTGAAAGCTAGGGTTGCAGAAACCACACTTCTACAGTTTTATGCCAGAAACCTCTAATTCTGAGGCTATTTTTTTTGTTGCAAAAAACACTAGTCATCCTCTTAGGCCATTTTGAGCATGATTATGACGGGTTGGTCCCACTTAACATGGTGACATGACACGGCATAATGGATAGCAAATAGACAAAATCACAGGGACTAAACTGTAAAAGAACCTAAGAGGATAAGGTCATTTTTTTAAAGAAAGAAAAGAGAACAACCAACCCCCTGCATGCTCACTGCCCTGCCTGACACGACTCTTCACTTGTCGCGCAGCCCCGGCAGGCCCTGTCGCCGGAAGCCACTGCCCCCGCCGTTGACAAGCCTGTATGCGCTCATGTGACCGCCCTCCTTCCCCTGTCCCCCCCCCTGATCTGGCCGCTGTCGCCAGCCGGACATTGGGCCATCGTCGTGGCCTCCACCCCTCGCCCCCTCCGGATCCGACGGGCGCGGTCGCTCGTCTACCCCGTGGCGGCGCAAGCAGCTGCAGTTGGCCCTCAAGCACCAGAAGAACCCCTGCCCGCACTACATTGCCCAGCCGTCCTAACCAACAGCACTGCCGGATCCTCGTCATTTTTGTCTGTCCTCGACCATGTCGGGCCTCCCCTGTGTGCCCCGCCGCCGGAGCAAGCAACAGTTGCGCTGGCCACGCAAGGGGAGGGAGTGGCCGCCGGTGCCCGCCACCGGACCGGTGGGAGACGAGGTACTTTTGCAAAATAAAATTGTATCGGGATGTAATTGATTTTTTTTGCCATGGCATCCCTGTACAGCGGGACCCACCTATCATAATCTTGCTCAAAACGGCCTAAACGGGAGACTAGTGTTTTTGCAAAAAAAATAGCTTCAGAATTAGTGCTTTTTGGCACAAAATTGTAGAAGTGTCGTTTCTGCGACCCTAACCTTTAATGTCGATGGTTTCTACAATTCACTCACTTGAATCAGTTGAGTTGGATACTTTAGTGCACATGGAAGAAGCTGGTACCGGAGATCGGTTCAGTTGCAAACTCCAGTATACATGGAGACTTGAGTGAAATTTGCATGAGTTGAATTTGTTAAAGAAATATTCTTCAAAACCATACAACTCCATGTACTATAAAAAATCACAAGAGAAATAGCCTCAGATAGTAACATAAAACAATGGCAATTTGTGGGTAAATGACATGATGATCATGGGAGAGTAATGAAATTGCGCAAAAAAAAGTCTCACTCTCATGGGTGCAGCATTACATACATGAGTATTTCGGTCAAAAAGTCCGCGCCAGGATCTGGCCACACGCGCGTGCGGCTCCGGGGGCCTCCAAAACCCTAGGTCGAGGAGACCCTCAGATCCCCTCCCCTCAGGCTGCTGCTGCCGCCGCCGGCCACACTCGGTTGACGAAGGCGGCGGCGGTGACTGAGCCCCCTCGATGGTCTCCCTTCACATGGGGCAGGCGTCTCCAAGGTAGCCATGGTGTGGAGTAGCCGGCGACGCGTTTCGAGGTGATGGCCGCCGGAGCATGGCGGGGAGCTCGACGGGACGGTGGTTCCTGGCGATTCAACGGTCACCTGCCGATTACCTTTGTAACTATAGCAAAGTAGTTGTACAACAGAATGCCCTCCGCCTTTAATACTTTTCTTATATATAGCATGTTATATACTAAATGTGTCAAAGCAATAGAACTTATTGAACAAAAAACAAGCCCATCTTTCTCAAAAAGGAAGAGAGCGCGTGCCCCAGAGAGAACCCCATTCTTTCAAGAAAGTGCTAATTAATTACGTTGAAAAAGAAATAAGAAAAATAGGAGTAAGCGAGTAGGGTCAACAAGATTCTAAACAAATACCACAAGTAACCGAACCGACGATGATGAAGAGATAAGGGGCAAAGGGGGGAGCGCAGCGGGGCGATGGAGGAGGGTGGTGTGCTTGCACTGCTCGTGGCGGTGGCACGAGCTTAGCCGTGGAGGTGGCGGCACCAAGGAGGCCCGACCAGGAAGAATCCTGGTGGGCAGCGGGCCGTCGGCTGCCTCCATGTGAGGGGCGTCTCGCTGTTGCCTCGAGAGAGTTCGCGCCGGGGTCTGGTCGGTGTTGCTGGTCAGATCCGATCTGGCGGCAGTCCCTGGTGTGGGTGTGAAGGCCGACGCGGTGGATCTGGCCCTGGCACAACATGGCTGGTTGTGGTTGCTCCTCGTATGAGTTGTCGGTGATGGTCTAGGTCGCGTATCTTAGCAGTGTGGGTGGGGGAGGTCCATTGTTGCACGGCTTCGATGACTGCGATGTGAGGCATCTTGGGCAGTGCTGTCTGAAACCTTGGAGGAGTGGAGATGCACGACATTACGGATGAAAATCTTGTTCTGTTTTGGCTGGGCCGGCGATGATGGCACCTGTGGGTGGCGTTCCCTCCCTGGAGGCGTCGCTGAGTGTGTTTCCATTTCCCTCACTTGCTTGGTGTTGGCAGTTGTCTCTGGGCAAAAGACTCGATTCGATGATGGATCGGTACGATGGCGGCGTCTTCGACATCATCCCTCAGTTGGGAGCATTGTGCCAGGAGACATGGAGTTTCTATGTTGCGCTCCTCCGGTGTTCGCCGTTGTCCTGATCGTGTTCTTCTCCGGATGGTGAATCCAAGACGGTGCCTTTCTCGGGTCGGATCGAGTCCTGCCAATCTCTTGCCACCTCCTTAGGCATCAAGGGGGATGGTGGGTCGACAAGAGAAGCTTGGCGGGAGCTGATGTTCTTCGGAGGAGAACGGTGTCGATCGAGACGCGGCGAGGTTCTCGGTTTTGGGTAGGCTCTTTTGTGTTGTAGTTTGTGTTGCCGTGGGTGGCTGCCGTTTCACTAGCTGTATGTGAGCTTGTGCTATGCTTATTATTCGCAGCGAGTGGTAGTCGTCTTATACTTATAATTCTTTCTTTTTATATATATAAAAACTATGACATGCAATTTGCGTACTCTCAAAAAAGTATTTCAATTCTAAAAAAAACTCTCTGTATATTGGTCAATGACCAGACAAAGAAATAAGAAGGTACTGCCATGCATGCCTATTTCTTCCGTGCAAGGTTTTTACTTGCATCCAATAACAGCATGCCAGATTCGCCGCCAAGGTTTTGATCATGGCGCTACGGATGATTGTGGTACGACTCTACCACCAGGATAATTAGAACGATCGCTAAATTTGCAAAACTACTGCTTAAATTTGATCGACTGGTAAGAGCCTAGGATGAACTAATCGATCAATAACTAAGAATCATACCGTATTCTCAATTACCAGGAGAGATCGGAAGTACTACTACTAAAATAGAGAAAAGATTTGTAAAAGTTTGGAACACGCACTGTGCATCCGCTGCTGCGAGTGCCGGTCAATCAGCCGCCGCCGTCGCGGTGGAGCGTGATCGGTGCCGGCGAGCCCGTGCCTGCCTGACGACCAGGGCGAGGCGAGCGTCGATGTGAAGAGGAGAAGAAAGAATCGAGCGCTTGATTTTTGTGCGAGGAACCTCGGCTGCCGGCGGCGGCTCTACGGACGGGCAGCGTACCAGATCGCTAACCAAATCCGAAACTGTCTGCCCGCGCTGTGCGGAATTGTTTTGGCCAGGCCCAATGGGCTGTAGCGCCCCCTCAGGGCCGGGCCCGGGGGGAATCTCACGCTGCTGGGCCAGCCCACGTACGGAGAAGTAACGAAATGACGGCCCAGTCCGTGCCGCGGCCGGGCGCGACGCCGCGCTCCGTTTGATCTGCCAAAGAAAAGAAGTGGAGCATTTTTTTTTGCAGTTTTGCCCCTCAAACTCCTCTGGGTGTTTCACAATGCCGACCCCCTTCTCCGCCTGCCGCTTCGCCGCCCACTGGGTGGCCGACGCCCTCGCCGGCGACGAGGCCCTCGACTTCTCCCTCATCAAAGGTATTATCAGCACCGTGAGGGACGCTCTGCCTATTCCGACCACCTCGACGCTTTCAGTGATCTCACCTAGGGTTATCGGTGCTCCGCAGCGCTGGTGGGCGTCTTGCCGGAGTCCCTCGCGGGCGCACCGGAGGAGACGCGGGAGCGGGTTGCGCTCCGATGCCTGCAGGAGGTCGTATCCCTCGCCGCCCCGGGCGAGGGCGAGGGCGAGGGCGAGGCCGCGGCGGCGGCGGGCGGCGGGACGATTAGGGTTGATGCCACACGCTCTTGCGAGGAATTGCTGATTGAGTTGCTCGGACAGGTATGCGGTGCTTTTGTTACCACGTGCATTCTGGTGGTTCATAGCTTCAGATTTTTGGTTTACCTTTTGTCGTCACTGGAATAATACTTGTGTAGTGAAGTGATTGAAGTTTGGTTCAGGCAGAAAAGTATAGCAAGATGGAACACACCGTCTCTGCATTTGCTCCTAAGTAATGTGCTAGTTAGATTAAATCTTGTCCAGATCATGATGCAAAGTCAGACCACAACTCATAATCTTAATTCCTTCCTGAAAGAATGCAAAACATGCTCATTCAAGGTTGATTCATCCGGTGGCCGAAATGCAGCCCTTGCAGTTAAAAGTTGGAGATGACGAGCTCCACTATACAGCGAATCAGCAATTGATTCCATGGATGGTGCTTGTTTTTTGATTTTGCATTCCTTCCATAGGTGGTAGAGTTATGTTTTCACTGATTCATGAAGTGATTGTGTTCAGCGACAATAGCCACGAACATAACAAGAGCATACTTTGCGTATTGTTTGCAGTATGTAATAACATGTGCTTATCAATGGCTCAAAATATGGCAGCGTTCTAAATTCTGACAGGCATCTCATTTTTGGTATTTAGTCAACAGTAGTGGGCTTTTGTGAGGCTGAAAGCAAGCATACACCTTTAATATGTTATGTTCTCTGTGCAGAACTTATCTGCTTGTACCTAATGAATTGTTCATTGATCCAGTGCTGTAGTTCACCAATTTTGCTACTTGCTAGGCTAGACGATGTTATTATTTGAGCTCATGTTTCTTGTGATATGAAACATGATATATCCCTTGGCAATTGTGTCTCAAGTCCTTCCAAGTGCCAATGCCCAACAGACATTACCTCAGCAAAGGGTATTCTAGCAAGTTATACGTTTACGATGTCCCTAAAGATCATAACAGCATCACTTCACAGTTGAATATTTAAATTCTTTAACTTGTGTAAGGAGCAGGGATGCCATGTTAGATATTGCACATCACATAATTATGCATGTTTCTAATGGTTTCACATATCCGGTGCTCTTTTATGATTACCACTCCTTATACCTTGGCGAAACAATCATCATATGCTCTGGTGTCTTTAATTTGTGGTAGCTAATACATGCTGCTATTTAGCTAGTGTCCAGATGTTTTTGAGTTTTTTGCTTTACATGAATGTAATATCTGCAGGTTGGTAGTTCAGGAAGCTTGGAGAAAGATATGCTTCCGCCTTTTAGCAAGGATATCCAAAAGTTTATATGCATCAAGACACCGGCTTTACCAGAAACTTCTTTTGAGCTGGTATGTCAAAAAAGTTATTCTCAAAACTGAAAATAAAAGGACTCGCTTCACGTATGATTAATCTCCTTGTTTTATGTTCAGCTTAGAGAAGTGAACACAGACATCGCGTGTATGGTCCCACCGCCCCCAGTGGAGAAGGGTGGCAAGAACAATGCTGAGAGGCATGGGTGCCCTACAGATAGTTCTGATCTTCAGCGAGAGAGTGTAACCGATTTTGTCAGCGAAACTTTCACAAGAAATGTGCAGAAGGATCCTATGGTGCCAACTCCCGATTTCCATGCACCATCTACGCGGTGTTACGACCACCCTCAAGAAGATACTATTGGTGTTGGTGTCAGTGTCAGATCCGCACAAACGAGTCCAAGTAGTGATAATAGAAACATGCCCATTACAGCCGAGCCTGCTTCAGCTACCTGCAGTGCTGCTTTGCTTCGAGGTAATACTGGACTTATGTCAAAGCAGGTTGCGGCGGAGACTACCATGTCCCAAGAAAAGAGTCCAACTACCATTCTTCAACAAGAATCCTGTGGAGACAAAAATTCATTCCATGATAATGATGGAGAGAGATCACATGGTAATGGCACCAACATTCATTTATCAAAGAATCTCAGCCATGAAGGATTGGCCATGCAGGCTACGGTGGCTCCAGATTCTGACAGAAGCACTGATGCTTTACTGGCAACTACATCTGAAACAAGATCCTTGCCTGAGTTTGTTACTGTGGATGGTACAGGCGTAATTGCAGAACTACATGGCAGAAAAACTCGAAGGAGTTCACTGCAACATGACAGCAGTGAGAAAGCAAGTCATGTTTTGGATGAGGGTAGTGCTAGGATTGAGCCAGTGGAAAAGGATTCTGGTCATAATGAACGGAATCTGCGAACTGCTGGTGTTGTACCTTCTGTTAGCTGCAACGGGGCTGTTCAAGGAGATAAATCTGAAACCAACCTTCTACAAGAGAATGCCACAGGGCCTTCTAAATTGTTTAAGGAGAAGAAAGACAAGGTTCTTCTGGAAGTCAGTTTTGCTGACAAAGCCAATCCAGCACTACATGATGACGGCAACATCTTGGAAAATAATACATCCTATGGTAGGAAGACTGCTCTAGATTCTCCTTGCTGCAATGCGATGGAAACATCAAATGTGCACCGCTCCAATGACAGTCCCAGTGGGTTTACAGCCGCTTGTCTTCTATCATTGATGGGCAATATGCCGTCCTGTAGTCAGGATAAAGATGCCAATGGTTCCACTCAGGGCTTTACGGAACAAGATTTATGCATAAAATGTGGTAAAGATGGCCAGTTGCTGAAATGTAGCAGCTGCTCATTAGTTTCTCATGAAAGCTGTTTTGGGTCATCAGTGACATTTGATGTTTCTGGCCAGCTATATTGCCCTGTATGCTTCTATACTAAAGCTAGTGAAGCATATCAAAAGGCTAAAAAAACATATTTGGAAGCTAGGAAGAACCTATCTGCTTTCCTTGGCACACCACAATTCCCAAAGGAACACCATGAACAATCTACTGGAAAACAGCAAACAGCTACCAATAGCAAGGATCACTCGAATGAGCATAATACATCCAAAAGGCAAGGTCAGTCTGAAGCAGATGACCTTTCTCATAAGGGTGAAGAACCTGGTGAGCAGAGGGAAAAGCAGAGAACAAATGATACAAGTGATGTACATCCTGAAGAGGGTCAGCTGAATGGGTTTGATGCTTCCAAAAGGCAAGGTAACCATCAGTCCGATACATATAATCTTTCTCATAAGGATCTAGAACCTGGTCAGCAGAGGAAGAAGCAGAAAACAAATGCTACAAGTGGCGCTTGCCCTGAGGGCGTAATCTCTGAAAAGGCATCTTTTGGTCAGAATTGTGATATTGCACCCAATAAAGATTGTGTTCTCCAAAATAAAATAAAACAAGTTGAGCAGTCTGCAGAAGGTGCAGAAGCCCATGAAGATGGTAATGGCAATTCATTTTATGATGCGCAACATTCATCTCAGAATAGATGCAGTCCTGTTGCCAACCAGAGTGTTGAGGCTGAAAAACATGACAGCCTTACAAATTCTCACGACCCCAAAAGTTCCGATGAAATAGAAGCTACATCTTCAAATAATTCTGGCAAGCGGTCGTCGCCTCCTTGGCGAAACATGAGACACCACAAAGCAAGATTCCAAGAAAAGGAGACAGTGGTATCTTGTAATTCTAAAAAAGCATTGCGATGCCAGGATCAGCAGATGCCTTCACCATCAAGCAAACAATATCAACACAAGCGTTAGTAAGTGTTAAGAAGGAGCTTCATAAGCACTTCTTTCCCCGATCATATTCTTTGGAGTACTTAAAAATATCTAACTGGTTAACCTATAATTAAACGACATTGAACATCTTCATTTAGACTTGTGATAAGTAAATCTGTATAGTTGATCTGAGATAAAGAAAAAGTTGTAGGGTGGATGTTTGTGAGGCTGAACTTACTGAGTTCCAGTGCTCTTGCACAAGCACTTTCTATTATTTGTTCAGCACCGTAGATAGTATGATGCTAATTAGCTTCAAGATGATCAAAACTTTAGGAGATTATATCTCTAATCAGACTTGCCACTCTATGTCATGATATTTGATATAGAGGAAAGTCAGCCTCTTTATTCAGGGTCAATTTCAAATCCGCAAGAGCTTTTGAGAATTCATGGTTAGAATGAAGTTACATATGCGATAGTGAAGTTAGAGTGTAGTTAACTGAATATGTTTTTCCAATTATTGTGAAACTTTATATATTTGGAAGTGTACATTGTAATGGCGTCTGTTTTTGTAATTTCAGAAACTGAGCCATATCTATCTTTGCAGCATTCATCCTCTTGCACCACCTGGAAGGCGCCCAAAGCTCTGTTGGACAGAAGAAGAAGAGCAAGCTTTGAGGGTATGCATACCCCAGAAAGTTAACTGACATTACTGATGCTGAAATCTTCTGCCATCTTTTGCTAAATTTCCTAGTTACTAATGTGTATGTAGTTGTGTTCTTGCTAGCATGCTAACATAACACCATTGGTTATTCTGACTCAGGATGCAATGTTAAAGTTCACCCCAAAGGATGATGCACCAATTCCGTGGACTCAGATATTAGAATATGGCAAGGATACATTTCACAGGTCACGCCTTGCGAGTGATCTGAGAGTCAAATGGAGGAATATGAAGAAAAAATCAGGATCCTAGTACCGATCAACTTTTGCCTCAAAAAGGTACTGGCCATCTGGCACCTAGTGCAGCTATTGTGCCATGCTTGCCTAACCTTTCATTCACCTCTTCGAGCCAGCTCTTGTCCATTATCTTGTAAGACTGTACATAGTTTGTAATGCTGGCTTCTGCCCCATGCTCCTGGATGAAACATGTAGATTGCAAGCATTACATCTTACTAGGGGGCTTCATAAGCCTCTGCTATCTGTTAGTCTGTTGTTGTGGGTATAGGGTTATGTAAAAAAAAACTGTATTTTTTTCCGGCAAATAAGCATATAGTCACCGTCACAATTTCCAATAGGAAAAGGCCACTACATCATCTGGCACCTAATGACAAAACGAAGTTCCAAAGACAACACCAACAGGTCTTCACACAATTGTGCCTATTGGCCACAACACAACAAATGTTGAGAAGTTTCAACCTGGTCATGAAATGAGCACATAGGATTACCAGACCATTTTCCTTCCTCATCACCTCCCTAGTTAGGGGAGTATCACCAAAGAACTAGCCATGGACAGGGGTGCGTGGGAGCTAGCTATCCATGTGCCAGAACCATGAGTTGGTTGCGAGATCTTATGGGTTTCATTTCTAGCCTACCCTAACTTGTTTGGGACTGAGGGACTGAGGGTTCTATCACCTCCCTAGTTAGAACAATATCTTGGAAGAACCACCACAAGAACATTTGAATTTTCAATGGAATTTCGGCATCCCTAATCCACTTATAATGACCCCCAGCCATGTTACTCTCCAAACATCCGTACATGGATTTAGTAGTAAGAATATATTTCTTGCCAAAAGCCCACCATATCTCATCAGGATTAGGGTCAAGAGGAACGTTACTAGTAGAAACAGACAAAGTGTTTCGTTGCTGAGCGAAATTAGGAGACAATCTCCTTCTGAAGGAGGCAGTGTCAACCTGCTGAATATTTTTTACAGCACACTCAGGTTTTATCGCAAATACTGAAAAGTTGAGGGAATTGTTCACACATGGGAGGTTGCCTATTCAATGATTTTTTTGGAAGTATAACAATATTACTAGGGAGAGGACTAGTTAAGGGAGACAGGCAACCGTGCCCAAGAGGCTGAGATGTTCATGTATGCCGGAGAGTTCAAGGCCACCTGCACGTAGAACAATTCCCCTGCTGGAAATGACTAATTCAGGCAAATATGGTGTGCTGGTTATTTCATTGTACTGTTATTCTTATAAAGGATTACCGGTCCAGCTACTACTGTGGAGGTCCTGGATGGTTGATTTCAATCATAAAATAATAATGTTTATTTGGCTGATAGATGTAAGGTTTTGATTAGTTTAATTCCAATGGCGAATGTTGTGATTTGTTACATCAGTTCCGGTCATTATTGATTTTCCATTCACTCTAAACACGTAGCCCATAATTTTGTGGACTGCCGCTAAACGACGTAATTAACCCAGTTGTTTGATTTCCTTGGAAAGTGCTTTTTTTAAGGGATGCCACAAAGTTAAACCTTGAACTTCAGTACGTGACAAAAAAATATATTTTAGTTACTACTCCCTCTGTATCAAAACATAAGATGAGGGAGTATTTGCTTCTTAGTATCTCTAAACAAAATCCACAACAATAAGCTACGCGCGATGGGCGCCCTCTCGCGACGTCTACGTCATCACAGGTATACTGTGCCTGGCAGCCAATCACGAGAGAGGTTCGCGCTGGCCAGTGGGGCACTTTGTGTCCTCTGCTCGCCTCCTCTCTCTCTCTCTCTCTCTCTCTCTCTCTCTCGTTTACTCCTCCTGGGTGCTAGGGTTAGCGCGGCCGCCGCCCCATCCCTGCTTGCCGCCGCCTCTGCTCCATCGGCCCATTCCATCACCTCCGACGCTGGCCACTGGAGAAGGCGCCCCCCTGAGACCCTCTTCTTCCCCAAGCCTTCTGTCCTCGAGTTCCAGCCGACGTCCATGGTGGTTGCAGAGGAGGGGAGCAAGGGGATGGCATTGAGGAGCTCCGCCCACTTCTTCGCGCCAGCCGCCGATGCAGCTCTGCCTCCATCCCCACGCTTGCAGCGAGGGTGGTCCACGGCACCGTCACCATCTTCCTCGGCAGGAGCAACGCGCCCAACGCGCCCGACGCTGCTCCGCTGTTGCCGTCAAGCACTGCTTCGCCTCTGTCGTCCCAACTCAGCCATCGCTGGAGGCCTGCACTTCTGTATCCATCTTGTTCCTGGAAGGTTCATACGACAGGTTAGTTCCTGTACTTGAGGGTTCCTTTAATCTCTATTCCAAATTAGTTGCAAGTAGGCCGTGAATGCATAACATGGTTCGTTGGATGTATTGCTTGGAGATAGACAAATAAATAAATGCCAATGAGATGTTCTTTGTGTTGGATTCGTTGGATATTTTTTCCAAGGAGGTTGTTGCCGGAGGAAACTGCTAGCAAATGTGCAGGCTTCATAATTGGAACTAGCGCGCGCGAGGAGCTTGACTGATTGATTGTGTCTTGCAAGAGTCATGGACCACAAAGGTGGGTCAGGTGACGGGTTTGTCGCTCTGCCCGGGTGCGCTCAGGACGGTGCTCCTGTTGTTCTTGTTTTTGCTCCGGTTGATCTTTCCCATGCAGGCAGTTCGTATGACTGGAGCTGTTGCTTCTTGTTGTGCTTTTTAGGGTAAGCTTCTCTTTGTGTTTTGATTCATGGTGCTGCCGCCTGTGTATTTGCTGATGTGCTTTTGTGTTGCCCAGGTTCCTGTGAAGTGAGCTGGTTGCTTGTTCTCATTCCTGGGTCGGGCAGCGGGTGTTCCTTTTAGTTTCATCTAAGTTGAGCCTCGTCTGCCATTGAGGTGCGGTTCATTCTCTCCATGTATGCATGTGCTGCTCCAGTGCTGTTTTATTAGTTATTTTTGTGGTGGGTTTGTGCTTGTCACAACTGTTATTCATCACACATTTGGTGGTCATCTGCAATCTCACGTGCCCTTTGTTTTCGCCTTTGATTTAATATTTCAATTTATAATCAATGAGTCTGCCTTTCATCAAATGCCTAACTTTTGAATGGCATGAGCAGGTTCAGTGTACTACATGTGGAATGGTCTCAAATCGCTATGAGAATATGATGGATGGGCTTGACTGTTGAAATTCAGTTCATTGCTGTAGAGTGGCTTGATGGGGACAATAAGTCCAAATGTGATGGGTGAGTCCTATTTACCGCATCTATACACTTCTGTTGCTTAGTAACAAAATTTATAGGCTCATATTTTGATATAAGATTTAGAGATTATCTTTCTTTGCCATACATGTTGTGCTTAAGTTCTTAGAAACAAAATAAAAAAATCTTTTCATAAAGCCATACAGGAACCAAAAAAAAAACTGAAACCCTTATAAATAGCAAAAGAATGACATCTAAATCTGTACATACAATTTTGGTAATCTCTTCTATAAAGAATCTGGATGATTGTTTCAGTAGGTTAAAACTCTCTCTGTTCTTATTGCTGCTGTACACAAGCTGTTGACCTTGCTCTGTTTTCTTGGTTGAATTTGCAGTCCGGGACACACATCCTGCTAAATCCCAAAGTTTTTTTTTCCTGATATAATGATGCTGAAAGAATCAGAAAATTCAGAGTCAATCCTGATATAGGACACTTTTTTGAATTTTTGCTGTTGGTGGTCGTCATCGCAGCTCCTTCCCTCCACGTCGAAGACCTTATGGCTGAGCTTGTCTCATGGTGGTCGTCGAGCTCATCTGGATTGCGGCTGTATGTGTGCAATTTGGTATGAATATCGCCCTTCCCTGATGTACCCTTTCACTCTCCTACCACCCACCATTGGAACTTTTGGCACATATTCGATCCAGATGCATGATTATTGGTGAGATCTTTCGATGATTCTGTTAGCACTTTAATATGAACCTCTGGAATCTTGTTATGATTTTGTTAGCACTACCATACGCTGATTAGGTCACTTGTTGAGTTATTCCAGAATCTATTATGCTCTTTTGCACAGAGTTTCTTTGGTTGAAACTATCAGCTGTGCCTATGTTTAATAATTCTAAAATATATCAATATATCTGCTCCGTCTAGAGAGGATAGGGGGCTGCTTGGGCATGGCGCAGCAGGGCATGTCAATAATTCTAACAACAACAACAACAACAAAGCCTTTAGTCCCAAACAAGTTGGGGTAGGCTAGAGGTGAAACCCGTAAGATCTCGCAACCAACTCATGGCTCTGGCACATGGATAGCAAGCTTCCACGCACCCCTGTCCATAGCTAGCTCTTTGGTGATACTCCAATCCTTCAGGTCTCTCTTAACGAACTCCTCCCATGTCAAATTCGGTCTACCCCGCCCTCTCTTGACATTCTCCGCACGCTTTAGCCGTCCACTATGCACCGGAGCTTCTGGAGGCCTGCGCTGAATATGCCCAAACCATCTCAGACGATGTTGGACAAGCTTCTCTTCAATTGGTGCTACCCCAACTCTATCTCGTATATCATCATTCCGGACTCGATCCTTCCTCGTGTGGCCACACATCCATCTCAACATACGCATCTCCGCCACACCTAATTGTTGAACATGTCGCCTTTTAGTCGGCCAACACTCAGCGCCATACAACATTGCGGGTCGGACCGCCGTCCTGTAGAACTCGCCTTTTAGCTTTTGTGGCACTCTCTTGTCACAGAGAATGAAGCTTGGCGCCACTTCATCCATCCGACTTTGATTCGATGGTTCACATCTTCATCAATACCCCCATCCTCCTGCAGCATTGACCCCAAATACCGAAAGGTGTCCTTCTGAGGTACCACCTGGCCATCAAGGCTAACCTCCTCCTCACACCTAGTAGTACTGAAACCGCACATCATGTACTCGGTTTTAGTTCTACTAAGCCTAAACCGATTCCAAGGTTTGTCTCCATAACTCTAACTTCCTATTTACCCCCGTCCGACTATCGTCAACTAGCACCACATCATCCGCAAAGAGCATACACCATGGGATATCTCCTTGTATATCCCTTGTGACCTCATCCATCACCAATGCAAAAAGATAAGGGCTCAAAGCTGACCCCTGATGCAGTCCTATCTTAATCGGGAAGTCATCAGTGTCGACATCACTTGTTCGAACACTTGTCACAACATTATCGTACATGCCCTTGATGAGGGTAATGTACTTTGCTGGGACTTTGTGTTTCTCCAAGGCCCACCACATGACATTCCGCGGTATCTTATCATAGGCCTTCTCCAAGTCAATGAACACCATATGCAAGTCCTTCTTTTGCTCCCTATATCTCTCCATAAGTTGTCGTACCAAGAAAATGGCTTCCATGGCCGACCTCCCAGGCATGAAACCAAACTGATTTTTGGTCACGCTTGTCATTCTTCTTAAGCGGTGCTCAATGACTCTCTCCCATAGCTTCATTGTATGGCTCATCAGCTTAATTCCACGGTAATTAGTACAACTCTGAACATCCCCCTTGTTCTTGAAGATTGGTACTAATATACTCCGTCTCCATTCTTCTGGCATCTTGTTTGCCCGAAAAATGAGGTTGAAAAGCTTGGTTAGCCATACTATCGCTATGTCCCCGAGACCTTTCCACACCTCAATGGGGATACAATCAGGGCCCATCGCCTTGCCGCCTTTCATCCTTTTTAAAGCCTCCTTGACCTCAGACTCCTGGATTCGCCGCACAAAACGCATGCTGGTCTCATCAAAGGAGTCGTCCAGTTCAATGGTAGAACTCTCATTCTCCCCATTGAACAGCTTGTCGAAGTACTCCCGCCATCTATGCTTAATCTCCTCGTCCTTCACCAAGAGTTGGCCTGCTCCGTCCTTGATGCATTTGACTTGGCCAATATCCCTCGTCTTCCTCTCTCGGATCTTGGCCATCTTATAGATGTCCCTTTCACCTTCCTTCGTGCCTAACCGTCGGGCATATGAGGACCTCTACCAACGGTTAGGCACGAAGGAAGGTGAAAGGGACATCTATAAGATGGCCAAGATCCGAGAGAGGAAGACGAGGGATATTGGCCAAGTCAAATGCATCAAGGACGGAGCATGTCAATAATTCTAAAATATATCAATATATCTGCTCCGTCTAGAGAGGATAGGGGGCTGCTTGGGCTCTGCACCTAGGTAAATTTAGCAACACGTACTCCTACTTCTCAAAATATGCATGTTTGGAATTAGTTTTTATTTTCTTAAGATCTCTATAGAATTTTTGTCTGAATAACTAAAAGTATTTGTTCAGAGTACTTTGATTTCTTAAAATTTTGGTCAATCAAAGATATATTCCATTTTGTTTCAGAATAGGATGTACTTTCCTTACAGGATAGACAACATGGATAAGAATGTGTACATAGCATCTTTTTATGGGTACATCCAAGCTTAAGGCTTTGAACATGTTTGAGGATACATTTGGTCCCTTTGATTGCGGCTCTATATTTTTTTCATAGCAAGTCAATTGGGTGTGCACAGGTTTTTGCAGAAGCATAGTATAGATGGAAATGTGACAAGAGTGGAGCTGCCAGTTAGGTTTTTAACCTACTTTTGATCTTGTGTAATTACAAACTGTCCAGTCCCACAAAGAAGTTAAATCTTTTTTTTTCAGAAAATTGACTATAAGTTGGCTTCCATGGACATGCTGTACTCAACGTATGATATCCTCCCGACTCTGACTGAACTATGTTTGATGCAAATTCAGACATGCTCTGCATTTTTTGGTAGGCATTTAAGCTCTAAAGACATAATTAATCAGAAGAAAAAGAGATCCTTCTGGTTTGCTAGCAAAAATATTTCTACACTAACTGATGCAACTGCTGGCAGATAGCAATGCGGGCTGCAGAGATCGTCTGCGTAGCTCTGCGGGCGTTGATGTTAATCCCGTCGAAGTAGCCGTCACAAATTCCAAGAATTGTTTTGACTTTGCGCTCATGAAATGCTTTGTCTATATTTTTGTTTATTGATCCGAAGACAGGGATCAACTGAACTAATTTTCAGTTTGCGTCCTCTGCTTTTTCACAGTTCTTTCAGGATTTGCTTATTCACAAATTTCTGTGCTGTTTCTGCAGGCATTATTATGTCACCTTCAGCATTGGGGATCCTGCCAAGCCTTACTTCCTGGGTAGCCCAAGTTTGGTTGACTGTTGGTTGTGCAGTCCTTTATTCTGTAACTGTACCTTGACTCCCAAGGCATGCAGTGTCATTTGTTTCTTGTAAACTTGTCTTACCTTTCATGCATTTGTCTGTTTAGATATTGTAATTTGATTTTTTGCGTCTCCATAGAACAAAGCAGGAGGTATGGCATGTAATCTATTGGAAATGTGTTGATGTACTTCTTAAGAGGAAGGTTGTTGACAATAACCACACGTAATTTTCTGGCATCTCTGCCTATTCTCTGTACTAACACATGCTGGTGTTGCTGCCAGTCTTCCATGGCAGGTCTGAAAGTTGGGAACAGAAGCATAAATATGAGAAAATCAGGGAAAGAAAAATTGCTACCATTGAGGCATCTTCTTAATTGTATTCTCTTACCTGTAGGTCCTCTGTCATGATTATCCTACTGAATTTGCATCTTATTTCCATTACTGCCGCTCACTGCGCTATGAAAATACGTGAGACTATCAGATCTCAAGAAACTGTTCAGAGACTTTTTTTATTGGAGAAGGTGAGTTTTTCTTTTGCATGGTTTGAACTTATAATCATTCATTTAATTTATCGGTTAATGATTAACTGAGGTTTAGACACCTAAATGCTGCAAATTTGCTCTCTGTCTTGAACTCTTGACACAACATATTTTCTGCTTGCAGGGTTTTAGTTTGATTATGTTTTTAATTGGACGATTCTAAAGTATATAGTCACATATGACCAGTGCTCAACCGTGCGCCACGGTCACTACATTGCAGTTCTTCCTTCTTTCCTTAATTCTGCACACATGAAGACTTATGTCTTATTGTTTGCTCCTTTCCGTTTATGTTAGGCCCCGGCGGCAGGGCAAAGCTCTGGGATGGCTTCCATGGCAAACAGACAGTCAGGTGCCGTATATTATCCATCTCATGGTGCATTCTAGAGTATCTTATGAGTTATTTATATGTAAGACTATCTGCATGAACATCTCCGAGATGGCACTTCAACTCAAGTGTCTGCTCCTTTCTCTCACACAGCTCGATGCTACCAAGATTAGTTTGCGGCGAATCAGTCATATCCATTATCTGATGATTATGCACACAATAGATTGTCTTCTGGGTGCATGACGCAAGGCCCAACTGATGGAGTTAGGTTGTCAGTAAAGCAGTCATATGGAAGCAGTAGCTTGTCATGTTCTCAATATTTAACTCAGGTTCCAACTAGTGATGAAAGAGGCTATTTGACCTCAACTCCGTATATCCCATCATATCATTGTTCATCTCTGGCAAGTCCACCACGCAATGCTCACTGGAAGGATGGTTACAACATCAACTGCGACCAATGCAAAGAGATTTATGCATCTGAGCATCAGAATTTAAACAACGGAAAATCCGTCACACCTCTGGAATCGACTCAGCAAGGTATTCCGGATTACCTTGAAGTATCAGCAAGCTTTCATTATAAAGAAAGCTTTACTGACCACATCCCAATCACTGATTGCCCTGAGCACTTTGTAAAAGAACAACAGAGATGTGATTTTAATCGTGATGGTTCAGTCTCACCAGGTCTTGGACGTGAAAAATTAGTTAATACAAGTAGCAAACAAGTCAGCCCAATGTGTAGGGCCAACATAGCACCAACACAAGTCAGCCTAATGTGCACAACAAACATGGCTCTAACAAGGCCCAACTGCTTTAACAGATTTTTGTTGTTGTATCATCTGGGCTGCCTGTCTTCTCTCTAACTTAAGCCTACTTTCATACATACACATTAGCAAATACGACAGCTAGATTAGTGCGCACAATTTCACCTCACTGTATGTATTGCGTGGATGCATCGAGGATTGATGTAAAAGGCAGGGAAGTCCTCCCTTTTCGGAAAGGAAATTAGATGACTTGTGTGAAGAAATGGGGGGACCTTGGTCTTGGTCCCACTAATGGACCCCAAAAGGCTTCTTCTGCAAAGAGCCCAGTGAGGAGGGGGTTCAAGAGGCCTTAATAAGGACTGGACAAAAGGAGTTAAGAGGGAGGAAGTACCAAAACCAGCGATGAATCAATCAAATCAATCAATCCAACAAGTCAAATGTAGGAAGGAGCAGCGCCCACATACATGTTTGACTAAACTGAGCAACAGAAGGGAGAATGCCTACATTGCGGCCTACGTGCACGAATAAAGGCCGGAGCCGGGGCGCGCATGCATGGCCCATGCCGATTAACTCCGAGGGTTATGGTGCTACGTGGCCTCCTCCCTGGTTCGCAATCGCTCGTACGTATGTATGTATGCTCGTTTTTGAGTGAGGTTGGATGATCGGGCCGGCGTTGGTTGGCGGTGGCGCCGCTGCGAATGAAGAAGAAGCTGCTGCTGCCGCTGCCGCCGCTCGAAAAGCCAGCCGAAAGCGACCCCGGCGACGCGCCATCGCCAATCATATCTTCTCCTCGGAGTAAAGACGACCGGCCCGCACCGCACGGCCGGAGCCAACTGCGACGGTGCACGGGTAAATCGCAAGGCGTGTTTGAGAGCCTTTTTTGGCGCTTAAAAACCTGACGATCAGTTTTGGCATATGAAATCAGATAGAATTGTCATGCTTCTTCTCTGTGTATAGAATCTGCCGAGTTCTGTACAGTAAAAATTGCCATGTAAGTATAACATAAAAAAATCAATAGAAAATTCTCATGCTGCAGCGATTAATTGGCACGCGTTCGATGATCAGGATCTGACGTCTGATTTATTATATTGATATTGAAGGCCTATTTTCTGACGGTACGATCGTCGCACCCAGTTCACTAGAGTGCTGCAGCTCTGTTTCTTTTTGATGAGTTTGTTATTCATGTATTTATGCTATGAAACCGATGCATGGTGGCCGCGGCGGCGTTGATTGCATGCTTGGCCACCCCCAAAAAAGAAAAAGGAAAAAAAGATTGGATGCTCGGCGAAAAGATGCAGGTCGGTGGGCCGATCGAGCCGCGGGGATCGGCGAGATCAGGCGACGTGGACGGACGGTACGTACGGGACGACGGTGCCGCTGCGGCGTGCACATCCTAGGTAGCTAGGGCGGCCCCGTCGTTGACAACGTAACTAAAACCTCCCGGCTCCTGGCTACTACGTTGGCGTGGACTCTTGCTCGCCTAGCCTGCCTAGGCATGGGCCGGCGCCACTGACAGCCGGCTCGAGCGATAGTAATCGCGTTGGCCCAACGAAAACCTCCTCTTTTTTTTTCTTTTTTTTTGCCTGCTCAAGTGCGTGACCGGAGGCTCCTCGTCCCTGTCGACTTCGACCCGAGAAGAAAGCCAGGGATCGAGCTGTACATAAAAAAAAAGTGGGGCTTGGTAATGCTTGTATTGCAGCCAGCGAGCAGAGCGGCCCGACCGCGACCGGGTGAGGTCGAGCTGCCGCTGCAAGATGGGTCGACGCAGAGGGCCAGCTAGCTTCACGTCGGCGTGGCCGATTCCCGGCCATCCAACTCGACTCTGTCACTAGTCACTGGCAACCGCAACAGAAACGGTTTTATGCACGTCCGTTTCCCCACATTACTCCCCGCTCATTGGGGGTCGACGTCGACGCGCGCGGCGTAATCATACGCGGCACCGCAGCCCCGCGACACCGACCGCCCGGGCCGGAAGGCGCCTCTAGTTAACTTGTGGTGCCAAAGGGCCACTGGCCACATGTCGTGCAGCTAGCTCCTGCGATTTCTCTTTTTTCTTTTACTGGAACAATGCCCGTGTGTTATAATGAGATATACATTTTCTAGTACGTTAGCTTGTGGTTTACATGTCAATAATAATATAATTATATAAATAAATGTTCATCAAAATACCTTATACTTTGATTCAAAGTTTGGTATGTAAATTAAGATGATTGATTATCTTATACATGGAAAGTTGAAGGGAGGGGTGGTGGGAAAAAAAGGAAATAAGAACCTTACGTTCTTTTTAAGTAGTATATAGAGATTGACAACGCTCTTGGGTTTGCTTCGAACCGGGAGCATACATTACTTTCGTGACAGAAACAATGCCGGTAATTTTCTACATGTCGTTTTCTTCTTTCTAAAACGCAAATGTTAACGCCCACGCGTGTGGCATAAAGCAACATGGCCAAAACGTCTTCAGTACCATTCATTCTGCCACATCAAAACAGATTACATCAGCGGGAATCTTTTTAGTTTCTGGCTTAAAATTGTTTTATCTCCTAATTAAAAAATCCAATTAAAAATTCGTTTTCATCATTAAATCCGTCTCGACGAGATTTTCAAAACTAGATCCCATGTTGATATGTTTCGACGAATTTTTTTAGACCAAAAGTTGCCATGATGTTTACACTGTAGCTGCCATGTGGCAATTTTAGTTTATAGAGCATGCCAATTTTAGTATTTTGACCATGGCAACTCCAGTACTTTGACCATGAAAATTATTTTTTGTATGAACCATGACAATTTGAAGTGCATGTATCATGAAATTTTTAGTTTATGGTTCATGGCAAGTCTAGTTTCTTAATTCCACATTTTATAATATGTCAAAATTTACTTTTAAATGTAGAAGAAAATAACTGGAACATATCATGACAACTTCAGTATAAACACCATGGCAATTCATGTGCAATAGACATGACAAATTTTAAAAGTTGTCGAAACATATTGATATGAGATCTAATTTCGAAGATCTCGTCGCGATGGATTTAATGGTGAAAATGGATCTTTAATCAAATTTATTATTAAAGAGATAAAACAGTTTAAAAACTGAAAATATAAAAAGATTCCCACATGCATGCATGTGATGACGTGGCGTAGTCTGTGTGTTATAGGGTTTGTGCGTGAGTGTCGCTCCCACCACACATGTGAGCGTTATCAACGTCCTTTTAGAAAACACACATGAGGTTATTTTTTGTACCGAGGCGATGTCTGGCTCAGAATTGGGATCGAATGAGGGGATTACTTGAGGATGAAGAATATAACCAAGGAAGAACAGAGAAAAAGAGGAAATGTAAGCTATTACTCTTATAAAGGATGCTGGAGTGCCCGTCTCTAGGAACCTCTGCAGGCGAAGGTGCCCTCCGCGCCATCCGTTCGCGAGGGCCTCCCGCGGCTAGCTCACTGGCAAGCTCCGCGTCATCCGATCGGTGCGGACGCCCCATACCCGGTTGGGTTTGCTTGGGGTCCATGACGCGTGGGTCGTGGGCATGGCCCGGGCCATCATCATGTGGTGTTTTCGGCCGCGTCTGTGTGCGCCCTCTCGCGCACTGCCTCTCCATGTCGGGTCCTCCTGTCAGCGACGTTCGTCCCCAGCCAGGTTGGGTCCCTCGCTCCAGGCAGGGCGCGCGTCAGCTAGGTATTGTGTCGCCCTCGTGGTGTCGGCTCGAGCATGTAGCATGGCTATCAATATTGTTCACCCCATGCCTGGTTGTTTCACTCGCGGCGGTGTCGACCTATTTCGTTCGCCTGGCCTGGGCACGCATGGGTGCATGGTCGTAGACTCCATGTCATGATGTTTTGTTGGCCCGTCCTGAGTACGCACGGGAGCAACGGCGTTCGTGCGAGCCGACTTGGGGTGTGAGAAATGGACCTGGGATGTCGTGTCCGCCACCGAGGCTACCCCATGAGGGGATGCCCGGGGATGGTGCTCGGTCTGTGCGAATCGGGTTGAGGGGTCGAGATGTTTCGTGAGCATTTCAGTATTTTTCATAGGTCGGCTGCATCTTCCAATAAATTTGTTGTTTTATTTCGTAGGTCGGGCATGGCGCACACTAGCCTTCCTCTCATGTTGCTTCACACAGGCTTCTTTGAGATTTCTCGGTGCCTTTTGTGCTTTATTTTTTGACAACGGCGGCCGGCGACCCATTGGCTTTTCGTTCCTAATAAGGTTTGTATTTATACCCCGCTTCCAGCCGGCAGCCACGTTGCCGTGTTAGTTCCTCTTGGCTATGGCATGTCTTCCCTTCTCACTCACCGTCCTTTGCTTTCCTCGTCGTTACAAATAACACATTCTAAGGACACCATGCTGGAGATAAGACTGCACACAAGGTACTACAATCTGGTTTTTGTTGGCCTACTCTCTTTAAGAATGCTCGTAAGTATGTCTTGTCTTGTGATGAATGTCAAACAATTGGTAATATTAGTAGACGTCAGGAAATGCCTATGAATTATTCACTTGTTATTGAACCATTTGATGTTTGGGGATTTGATTATATGTGACCTTTTCCATCCTCTAATGGTACACTCATATTTTAGTTGTTGTTGATTACGTTACTAAGTGGGTAGAAGCTATTTCAACTAGTAGTGCTGATCATAACGCCTCCATTAAAATGCTTAAAGAAGTTATCTTCCCGAGGTTTGGAGTCCCTAGATATTTAATGACTGATGGTGGTCCATACTTTATTCATGGTGCTTTTCGTAATTTTCTTCCTAAGTATGATGTTAACCATAGAATTGCATCTCCATATCATCCCCGGTCTAGTGGTCAAGTAGAATTAAGTAACAGAGAAATAAAATTGATCTTGCAAAAGACTGTTAATAGATCTAGAAAGAATTGGTCTAAGAAACTTGATGATGCATTATGGACTTATAGAACTCCTTATAAGAACCCTATAGTTATGTCTCCATATAAAAAGGTTTATGAAAAACATGTCACTTACCTCTTGAACTAGAACATAAAGCTTATTGTGCAATTAAAGAGCTCAACTATGATTTCAAACTTATCGGTGAGAAGAGGCTATTTGACATTAACTCACTTGATGAATGGAGAACCCAAGCCTATGAAATTGCCAAGTTTTAAAGAAAAATTTAAAAGATGGCATGACAAAAGGATACAAAAGCAGGAATTCAATGTAGGTGACCATGTCTTGCTATACAATTATCGTTTAAGATTTTTTGCAGGAAAACTTCTCTCTAAGTGGGAAGGACCTTACATCATCGAGGAAGTTTATTGTTCCGGTGCCATCATGATCAACAATGCCGAAGGCACCAATCCGAAGGTGGTAAACGGATAAGGAATCAAACATTATATCTCAGGTACTCCCATAAATGTTGAAACCAATATTATTAATACCATAACACCGGAGGAGTACATAAGGGAAACTTACCAGAATGTCCCAGACTCCCAAAAAGGAATATGTATGTGATACGGTAATTAAACCGACTCCGAAAGGTTTCCAATAGCAATTTTACTCCGTTTTGGAATATTTAAAAAATTAGGAAAATAAAAAGTAGTCTGAAAAGTGCACGAGGAGGTGACAAGCCTTGGGGGCGCCCCTACCCCCCTGAGCGCGCCTCCCAGGCTTGTGGTCACCTCGTGTGCCCTCCGGACTCCGTTTTCTTGTATAATACTTCTTTTGGTCGGTAAAAAATCATTATATCATCTTCTGAAGGTTTTGGCCACCGTACCACGACAATATCCTCTGTTTTTGTTTCGAGCTATTTTTCTAACAGATCTAGATCGCCATGACGTCCCCAAGCGCTCCAAAGGACAAGGTCTTCGAGAAGGTCATCAACCCCTACCTTGCGGAGGTGCTGCAACACCCTCAAACCATTGAGATGTGTGAGGGGGTGCTGCACATCCACGATGTTCAAGGGCCAAGGAGGACCGGAAGCATGGAGACTAGGGTTGAAGCAATGGAGCAGCAAGTCTTCAAGTGCCAAGGGATGGTGGAATGCGGACTCAACGCTAATCACTCCATGGTCACGGAATTTACCCATGACCACAAGCTGGACGCCAAGAACATCGGAGAGGCCATCTTCAAGCTTCATGAGAAAATCGAGCATCTCCAAGCCCAGATCTATGACCTGCAAAACCAAAACTGTGAGTATGAATACTGATTTAAGAGGATGAGTTTGGCTGCAGATTTGAGGATCCCGGGCACTCGTTTACCCTTTTACGATGGTGAACCTATGCCTTGGAAGACAGATGATAAGCTTCCCACATCATCAACCTCATTACCACCACCACCTCCGAAGAAGGAGACATGAGTATATGGGTATGGGCACTCCCCTTGGCTTGTCTTAAGCTTGGGGGAGGTGCCCAGGTATCGTATCACCATCGCATCTTTACCTTTATTGTTTATTTTAGTTCGATCCTTTTGGTTATATCTTGATCTAGTAGAATAAAAGTTTTAGTATGATTTAGTCTTTGAGTTTTGCTTTGTGATCTATCTATGTAATCGAGTCCGTGAGTTATATAACAAAGATTAGTTTTGAGTTGAGGGCTTTGCTTTCTTACTTTGATCTTGCGAAAAGAAAAAGAATAAAAAGGGAAAAGAGATTATATAATGATCTTATGGAAAGTGATGACTTCACATATAGAGAGTATGATGAATAAGATTTGTTGAGAGTTGACAAACATAGTTTTGGTCATTGTTGCAATTAATAGGAAGTAATAAAGAAAGAGAGGTTTCACATATAAATATACTATCTTGGACATCTTTTGTGATTGTGAGCACTCATTAAAATATTACATGCTAAAAAGCTGATGTTGGACAAGGAAGACAACATAATGGGTTATGTTTTCTTATATCCGAATAGAAGTTATATTGTCATGGATCCTCCAACATGTTGAGCTTGCTTCTCATCCCATGCTAGCCAAATCTTTGCACCAAGTAGAGATACTACTTGTGCATCCCAACATCCTTTAACCCAATTTTGCCATGAGAGTCCACCATACCTACCTATGGATTAAGTTAGATCCTTCAAATAAGTTGTCATCGGTGCAAGCAATAAAAAATGCTCTCTAAATATGTATGATCTTTTAGTATGAATAAAATAAGCTTTATACGAACTTGTGATATGGAAGAAATAAAATTGATGGACTGCATAATAAATTTCTTTATCACAAGCAGCAATATAAAGTGACATTCTTTTGCATTTAGATTTTGTGCATCCAACCATAAAAGCGCATGACAACCTCTGCTTCCCTCTACGTAGGGCCTCTCTTTTACTTTTACCTTCTATCTTTATACAAGAGTCATGGTGATCTTCACCTTTCCTTTTTACACCTTTTCTTTTTGGCAAGCACCATATGTTGGGGAAAGATCCAGATATATATACCCACTCGGATGTAGGTTATCATAAAGTATTATTGTTGACGTCACCCTTGAGGTAAAAGGTTGGGAGGCGAAACTATAAGCCCCTATCTTTCTCTGTGTCCAATTGAGGCTTTGATCTCATAATTATCGCGTGAGTGTTAGCAATTGTGAAAGACTAAATATGGTTGAGTATCCGGACTTGCTATACAAAAGCTCTTACAGTGACTCTTTCCGATATTATGATAAATTGCAATTGCTTCAATGACTGAGATCATAGTTTGTTAGTTTTCAATGAAGTTTATGATTCATACTTTACCTTATGAACGAATTGTTACTTTAGCATAAGAAATTATATGACAATATATGTTGCCGTTCTAAAGATGATCATGATGCCCCCGTGTCCATATTTTATTTTTTCGACACATCTATCTCTAAACATGTGGACATGATTATCGATTTCGGCTTTCGCTTGAGGACAAGCGAGGTCTAAGCTTGGGGGAGTTGATATGTCCATTTTCATCATGCTTTATATTGATATTTATTGTATTATGGGTTGCTATTACACATTATGGTACAATACTTATGCCTTTTCTCTCTTATTTTACAAGATTTACATGAAGAGGGAGAATACCGGTAGCTGGAATTCTGGACTGCAAAGGAGCAAATCAGAGAGACCTATTCCGAACAACTCCAAAATTCCTGAAAATTTATGGAGAATTATTTTCAAATATGTATAAAATATTGGGCGAAGAAATACCAGAGGGGGACCCACCATGTGGCCAGAAGCCTGGGGGTGCACCCTACTCCCCAGTGCGTGCCCCCAGGGCTTGTAGGCCCCCCTGATAGGTCTTCGGTGCCCATCTTTTGCTATATGAAAGGTTTTGACCTGGAAAAATCACAAGGAAGCTTTAGGGACGAAGCACCGCCGTCTCATGGTGGAACCTGGGCAGAAGCAATCTAGGGCTCTGACGGAGTTGTTTTGTCAGGGAAACTTCCCTCCGAGAGGGGGAAATTGAAGCCATCGTCATCACCAACGATCCTCTCATCAAGGGAGGGTCAATCTTCATCAACACCTTCACCAGCACCATCTCCTCCCAAACCCTAGTTCATCTCTTGTATTCAATCTTTGCCTCAGAACCTCAGATTGGTACCTGTGGGTTGCTAGTAGTGTTTATTACTCCTTGTAGTTGATGCTAGTTGGTTTATTTGATGGAAGATCATATGTTCATATCCTTAATGATTTTCAATACCCCTCTGATCTTGAACATGAACATGCTTTGTGAGTAGTTACATTTGTTCCTGAAGAGATGTGAGAAGTCTTGTTATAAGTAATCATGTGAATTTGGTATTCATTCGATATTTTGATGAAATGTATGTTGTCTTTCCTCTAGTGGTGTTATGTGAACGTCGACTACGTGATACTTCAGCATGATTTGGGCCTAGGGGAAGGCACTGGGAAGTAATAAGTAGATGATGGGTTGCTAGAGTGACAGAAGCTTAAACCCTAGTTTATGTGTTGCTTCGTAAGGGGCTGATTTGGATCCACATGTTTCATGCATGTTATGGTTAGATTTATTTTAATTCTTCTTTCATAGTTGCGGATGCTTGCGAGAGGGGTTAATCACAAGTGGGAGGCTTGTCCAAGTAAGGATAGCACCAAAGCACCGGTCCACCCACATATCAAATTCTCAAAGTAACGAACACGAATCATATGAGCATGATGAAAACTAACTTGACAGTAATTCCCATGTGTCCTCGGGAGCGCTTTGCTTTATATAAGAGTTCTTCCAAGCTTATCCTTTGTTACAAAAAGGAATGGGCCACCTTGCTGCACCTTTGTTACACTTATTACTTGTTACTCATTACGAATTATCTTATCACAAAACTATCTGCTACCAATAATTTCAGTGCTTGCAGAAAATACCTTGCTAAAAACCGCTTGTCATTTCCTTCTGCTCATCATTGGGTTTGACACTCTTACTTATCGAAAGGTCTATGATAGATCCCCTATACTTGTGGGTCATCACCTCCCCCACCAAATGCCACATTTCCACTGTTCCTCTGTGCTTTCCAAGTTCAAACCTTCATTGCTGTTTACTGGCAGCGCCGCCTCCTTGCCGGCGACCGTTCTTCTTGCAGTGTCGCCTCCTTGCCGATGACCCTTCTTCTTGTTGCGCAGCCTCATCGATATGGTCAGTAATCCACACCCTACCCACACCATCCTCCTCCTTCCCCATCCCACATGCCCCGACCAACGGGACGACACCTTCCGCCCAAATCACTACCCCGTCCTCCAATTAAGCGCCGCCCATAACCATTTTGCACGCAATATATATAGCGTGGAGCTCAGTAGCATCTGGTAGCGGAGAAGCAAATCACGGCCACACGCGTGGATGAAGTCGCGATGGCTGCCATGTGTGCCACCTGTCAGATCTTGGAGGAGCACCTCATCTTCGTGGCTACCGTCGACACTGCCACGCGGCTGTCTACTTTAAAATACAGTTTGTGTTGTTTTCTCGAGGACACCGCTAGTGGCTTCTAGTGATTTGTACTCTGTAATGTTATGCAATCTAACATAATGAAATGTAATGTTCAGTTAATAGTTTGGTCCAACAATTGCTACATTTCATAGTAGTTCTCAAGCATTCTTGGTTTCATTAACTGTCTTATCTTCTAGTATATGTTCTATTCTGCAATGTCATGCTCAGTTAACTGTTTTGGTTCATTTGTCGTGTTGTCCAGTTAACTATTTGGTTCAATTCTGTAATTTGATTTTCATTTGTTGCGGGTAAAATTTTGTATTGTTATGCATGTGAGAAATAAATCGAATTTGGCTGTACTCAATACACGAGAAACATATATAACTGCTCTATTTCCAAGTTGTTTAGCATGCTTGGTTAGGTTAACTGGCTTTTCCATGCGTCTCCCTGTTGGATCTGCAATTTTTTTATTTTCATTAACATATTCTACTATAGTATGTCAACTCTCAGTTTACCTGATAAAGATCTTCCTTATATGTGTTGCAGGGAAATAATGGGGGCACTGCGGTTTACCGTCGAGGTTTGCTCATGCATGATCCTTTCGCTAATAGCACATTATTGTGTAGTTGTCGGAATCATTCTAATATTTAGGTTTCTTACAATTTGGTCTTGCACATGCAGGTCTTGCTGTCAGAGGCTTAGACCCACTATTCGACCCATTTTGCGTATGGGGAAATGAGATGTCCATGAATATCAGTCAAGTAAGAAACTCAGAAAGATTGTTAGGATAAAGAAACTTACAATGAATAACAACAAGATCTTTGTTTGCACAATGAAGAAGACATCAGTCAACTATAGGATGGTACTAACTCTTTTACCTTGTTTTTCCCCTTGTGCCATTTCAAAATTTATAACAACGATTTATGCATATCTTTGTTTTCAATACTTTCCAAAGTAGTTCACCGATGATTACCTCTCAAACCACTTGCATGGTCAAGGGACTAGGAAGGTATTCATTCAACACCCACGGTACAATATTGAAGTCTTCCTCAAGAGGACGAAGGTTGGGCGGGCAATTATTCATAGCCACTAGCCTAAAGTTGCAAGGACATTCAACATCACTGAAGGCCTCGATATTTGCCTTCCGCTTCTGCAGTTTCCCAGATGAGATTCATCTATCTATTTACTGTGTATGATGCTACTTTCTGAAGGACTTCGATCTTGCATGTGAAACTTGGTGCTGTTGTGTAATGGTGTAGCTAGCTATATCCCTATATGGTGTAACTGAATGCTGAAGCTATCTGATGTAATTCGATTATGAAATCCTGGTTGCCGTTATACGGATAGGAAATATATGGTGTGCTTTATAAGAAATGTTGATTTGATTATTGCATGGATTATCAATAATAGGCCAATTACCCTACTTATTGGGGTTTTCTATTGCAGGAGGTTTCTCTGATAACACCGTGGGCGATGAACTCAAACAACCCACACAGTTTCTAGAAAGTAGGCATGTTGTATCAATTAAAAATCACACACGGCTTCCGCCAGAGAACTGTTTGCGTTAGGCCACCTTGCACAAACGTTTCCACATAAAAAATTGTGTGTGATATACATACAAACGGAAATGTTTTTTTGAGATTCACTATGTGCGGTGTACATACAAATGGAAATGATTGGGCATGTATAATTGTCTCCGATGCCTCGCCCGATCGCACATGAGCTCATTTTGCCCCGCGTGTGTTACTTGAGGGCCTATCCCCGACAATTTCTGGGTCGTGTGGGAAGGACCCCCTATCACACACACTGACTAGGCGATGGTTTAAAACTCCGTCGCGGAAAGGGGGTAAAAACCGTTTGTATAGAACGTCTTTGCACCAGTGCATCTAGCTACTAGCTATGTACCCATAGGTCTGTGGTAAACTAGTCACACATCATCGAAAGGGCAGCAAATGTTGATGTAGAAGCCATCCGTGGTCGATTCCCCCTCGGATAGAGTACCGGAAAAGGCCTCCAGATGAGATCTCGCAAGAACTAAGGCTTGCAGCGGTGGAAAAAGTATTTTGGGTGGCTCTATATTGGTTTCCCAATTTTAGAGAATTTATAGAGGCGGAATTAGGTCAGCCGAAGCCACGAGGGGCCCACAAGGTACTTGAGCACGCCCAAGTGCCTTGTAGCCTACTCCTTCACCTTCTGGCCTCCTCCCGAAGCTTCCAGGGTCTCTTATATCCAGAAAAAATCATCAAAAAGTTTCATGGCATTTGGACTTCGTTTAGTACTGATTTCCTGAAAAATCAAAAACAGGCAAAAAAATAGCACCCCACACTTGGCACAAAGTTAGTAGGTTAGTCCCAGAAAAATGATATATAATTGCACATGAAACATCCAAGATTGATGCTATAATAGCACGAAACAATAAAAAATTATAGATATGTTGGAGACGTATCAAGCATGCGCAGACTTAATTCCTACTCATCCTCGAGTAGGTAAATGATAAAAACATAATTTTTGATGTGTAATGTGCTACTTCTTGAGCTTGCATTTATTTTTACCTTGAAGAGGAAAGGGTGATATAGCAAAGTAGAGATAAGTATTTCCCTCAGTTAAGAACCAAGGTATCAATCCAGTAGGAGGCACAAGCAAGTGTCCAATCTATGCACCTGCACAAACTAACAAACACTTGCACACAACACTAAAAAGGGGTTGTCAATCCCTTCACGGTCACGAAGAAGAGTGAGATCTGATAGAGATAGGTATAAAAGATAAATAAAAGAGCAAACTAAAGTAAATATAAATAAATTGTAGCAAGGTATTTTTGGGTTTTTTGGTTTATGTATCTGAATAGATATGATGGAAAATAGACCCGGGGGCCATAGGTTTCACTAGAGGCTTCTCTCTCGAAAGAAAACATACGATGGGTAAACAAATTACTGTTGAGCAATTGATAGAAAAGCGCATAGTTATGATGATATCTAAGGCAATGATCATGAATATAGGCATCACGTCCGTGACAAGTAGACCAACTCCTGCCTGCATGTACTACTATTACTCCACACATCAACCGTGCTATCCAGCATGCATCTAGAGTATTAAGTTCATAAGAACAGAGTAACACTTTAAGTAAGATGACATGATGTAGAGGGATAAACTCAAGCAATATGATATAAACCCCATCTTTTTCTCCTTGATGGCAAGAATACAATACGTGCCTTGCTACCCCTTCTGTCACTTGTTGAGGACACACAAGATTGAACCCAAAACTAAGCACCTCTCCCATTGCAAGAAAAACCAATCTAGTTGGCCAAACCAAACTGATAGTTTGAAGAGAAATACAAAGATATCTTAATCATGCATAAAAGAGTTTAGAAAAGACTCAAATAATATTCGTAGAAAAACTGATCATAAATCCACAATTCATCGGATCTTGACAAACACACTGCAAAAGAATATTACATCGGATAGATCTCCAAGAACATCGAGGAGAAGATTGTATTGAAGATCAAAGAGATAGAAGAAGCCACCTGGCTACTAGCTATGGACCCTTAGGTCCATGGTAAACTACTCATGCTTCATCGGAAGGGCAAAAAGGTTGATGTAGAGGTCCTCCGTGATCGAAGCCCCCTTCGACAAGATGCCGGAAAAGGCCCCAAGATGGGATCTCACGGGAATAGAGGCTTGCGGTAGCAGAAAAGTATTTTCGTGGATGCCTCTGATGTTGTGGGGGGGGGTATTTGGGAATTTATAGTGCAAAGATTAGGGTTGGGGGACTCCCGAGGGGTCCACGAGCCAGGGCCCCCCCTAGCACTAGTGCAGAACCAGGCAATAGCACCGGTTCGTAAGGCCCTTTAGTGCTGGTTTAGGAACCGGCACTAAAGTTTCGGCACTAAAGCCCCCCCCTTTAGTACCGGTTCAGCACGAACCGGTGCTAAAGGGGAACCACGTGGCACGAGCCAGCTCTGGGGGCCGGGAGCCCTTTAGTACCGGTTACCAACCGGTACTAAAATGTTTGGGGTTTTTTTGGTTTTATGATTTCTTTTTCATTTAATTTTGTGTTTTCCATTTTAATTCTTTTTCGTTTGCTGGTATTTTGCGGTACTACACATTGTACACGTTATGCATATATATATATATAAATAGAATTTCTAGTAGAACCAATCATATATATATATCATCAATCATGTCTCACAAACCACCATATTAATTCACACATACACACATGTATAGCTATATACAATTTCTCCTACATATGCATGTTGCCTTCAGAGCCAGTGGCATTAGCCTGATTGGTGCCTTCGGAGCACGATGAAAATTGGAAGTGGTTCATGACTTGGTCGATGGGGGCGGTAGCGGGTAATAGTATTCTCCCTTCGGATTTATGACCTGGTCGAGCAAAAATCCCGCTATTTCCTCTTGAAGTGCTTCTACGCGCTCCGTTTCTAGGAGCTTGTCCCGCACCTCTTTGAACTGTTAAGAAGGAGATCAATATGCATGTGTATTAGTTGTGTGACTAGATATCGATAATGGTGTAAAAATTGTGAATAGTGTTCTGACAAGCGTACCCATTCCTGTCTTTGAGATCTGCTCCTTTCGGACGCCATCATGCGAATGTTCTCGCAAACGCAGAATGCACATAGATCAGTCCCCTGCGCCTGCTTCAGGGCCTTTATTACGAGAATGGAATTTAATTTGATCAGATAATAATTAATCAAGCATGATAATTAAAGAGATGGCAGCTAGCTAGCTAGTACTACTTAATTACTTACCTTGGCTCGAAACCATTTCAGCTTTGGTTTCCATTCGCCTTCCGTGACGCTGATGAACCTTGCCCAAGCCCTGCCCGCTGACAAAGAAAATGAATAAAGGGGTTATTAAATAGTTCATATCATGAAATGACGAACTAAATAGGCCGAGATATATAGTTAATAATGATTGAAATTACCTGTTGACTATCCCAAACAAGATGTTATAGTCACTAGTTTCTTTGAGTAGCGAGTCTAGTATTTCAACTGTTCCGGCGTCAACTTTAATGATACACAAGATCCAGTGATATCTGCATGCACACACGTTTGCATGTCTTAATTAAGCGGGCATATGTAAGCAAAAACATGTAGCTAGCTAGTAGGCAAAAACAGAGAATTTGTAGTACAAGAAAGTGTGACTCACTGGAAGTTGTAAGGAGGTAGTATATCTTCATTGTATTTGAGGCGCTTCAAGAACTCGAACATGCTGTCCTCTACCTCTTTTTCGTGATGCTTGTTTATTTTCCATGTGTATTCATTAACGGTGTTTGGGTCAATGAACCCAATGCCATAGCGTCCACCTTTTCTCATTTCATACATCTTCATCCTGCATAATACCACAGAAAAGAATATAGTGAGGATAATTACACGTAATGATTGATCAAAAGGATCACTACGTACAACTAGCTTGAGACTTAAATTACAGAAAGAAATCATTTACAGACAATAGCAACTGACGATAGATTTGTCGAGTGCGGCTTGATTGTATAACTGAAATAGTTCAGAATACTCAACGGCCACAACTTTCTCATGGTAGTAATCATCCTTCTTGACATACACCATGAGGGACTCTCGATTGGATCTCTTGATAATGTCCATGTACCATTGATGCAATTCATACATTCTCGTTGGGAGCTTGTTGACATCTTCTGGCTTGACCAAAGGTTGGCCCCGGACAAATTTCTGTTTTATTTCCTCCTCTGTAATCAGAGGTATGTCCTCGATCTCGAGGAGTTGTCCAACAGTGATCTTGAGTTCTTCAGCCTGCATTATATGCTCCTGGGTTATTACCACATCGCCCACCTCGGGAACATAAACTGTTTGGCCACAATAATATTGGGCGCGCGTACTGTCACATGTTGTTGGCGGCACAACAAGCGGGGGGATCGATTGCGCCACCTGTTTTCCCAGCTGGGCAACGGTTTTCCCGCATTTTTTGACAGCTGCTTGTTGTTTGTTCGAGCTCGAGCTCGCCTCCTTCTGTAGACGTTGTCGATGTAACTTCCTGATGTGGCGCTCATAGTCTGTGTCAACAGGCTTAGGAGCTGGTGGTTGAGCCATACAAATGAAGTGGTCAACTACTTCCACAGGCACTTTCTCCCTTGGCGGCGGTGGCGGTTTCGGTCCAAAATGGGCGTCGACTTCTGCCCGCACTATGGCATTGGTTTGCTCCTCGGTCCTATCGTAAGCCCTCACAGGAAGAGGAGTACTGAGGTTTGGACCATATTTATATCGCCTGCCTCCGCCTGTACTTCCTATACTATCACCTCGACTCGCACCGCTACGCACCATAGCTGCGGGGTGTCTCTTCTGCGATTGCTGAGGCGGCGGAGATGGCTGACGGGGCTGAGTTGGATGAGGAGGAGTGGCCTGAAGCTGTGCCGGACTTGGAGGAGGAGTGGCCTGAGGTTGTGCCGGACTTGGAGGAGGAGTGGACGTCCGACGCTGTGTCGGACTTGGAGGAGGAGTGGCCTGACACTTTGCCAGACTTGGAGGAGGAGGAGTGGCCTCACGCGTTGGTGGACTTGGAGGAGCGGGAGTCTACTGACTCGGTGGCGGACTTCGACGAGGAGTCGGGTGACGCGGTGTCGGTGGCCTTCGAAAGATGATGCAATCCTTTCTCCATAGGATGATACGATGTTTGGCATCTCCGAGTGTGTGCTCCTCGTCACCTCCAGGAATGTCAAGCTCTAGCCCCGAATATTGGTCCACCACCTCATCAACCACGACACGAGCATAGCCTGCTGGAATCGGGTTGCAATGGAAGGTTGCATCGGGGGAATTTGTATAAGCAACACCGTCCGCCACCTTCAAGGATATGTTCTTAATTTTGAAGTGTAGCTCGCAGTTAGTGTTCTCCGCGATATCATCCACGGGGTATCTATCCAGCAGTGCGTCGCCCGGGGCGGAACCCACGCTGCTTCTCGGCATGGATGGGGTGGTGGTATCCAATGCTGGATCATCCGCTAGCTGCTGCACCTGCTGAGACCCCCTTTGCTGGCTAAGTGAGTCGATCTGCTCCTGCTGCCGCTGGAATTTAGCTGCCAATTCCGCTTGACTTGCTTCTAGGCCTTGAAGGCGTTCATAGTCCCGCTTCCTCTGCTCCTCCTCCATCTTCCTCTTCTTCTCCTCCGCAATCTTCTTTCTCGCACGGGTTCTGTAGTCGGCGTTTCAGTCCGAAAACCCCTCATACCACGGAATAGCGCCCTTGCCTCGTGTTCTTCCCGGGTGTTCAGGATTTCCCAGGGCACGCGTAAGCTCGTCGTTCTCTCTGTTGGGCTGGAACACCCCCGATCGAGCCTCTTCTATTGCAACAAGTAGCGCATCGTCGGCTCCGTTCAGACATGCCTTCGTCGAAACATTGCCTGTCTTCGGTTCCAACTCCCCCCATGCGCATAGAACCAAGTCCTGCACCTGGGGGCCAGCTCTTAGTAACCGGAGTGACACTTGCATCCTCCATCTCTTTCTCAGACTTATCCCACTTAGACATTGCCACCGCGTAGCCACCTGGCCCCAGCTTATGGAACTTATCCTTTTTTCGGCATTCTTCTTGTTTATTCTCGACCGTTCCTTAGCTAATTCTGAATCCTTGAATTTCACGAAATCGTCCCAATGAGCACTTTGATTCTCTAGTATCCCCTCGAATACTGGAGTCTTCCTTCCTCCCTTGACGTACTTATCCCACGTCGTTCTCTTGTGGTTCTTGAATGCAACCGCCATCTTCCTAAAAGCAGCGTCCTTGACTTTCCGCACATCTGCTTCTGTGAAATGATCTGGTAGGGTGAAATGTTCCATGAGAGTATCCCAAAGTAGTTTTTTTATTCTCGTCGACAAAAGTAACATTTGGACGTGGCTTTGCTGGCTTTCTCCATTCTTGAAGGGAGATCGGGAGTTGGTCCTTCACAAGGACTCCGCACTGACGAACGAACTTGTCCGCAATCTTCTTAGGCGCTAATGGTTCGCCATTAGGTTTGAATGCCTCGATATTGTACTTTACGCCCTCCTTCAACTTTTTGTTCGGGCCTCGTTTCGTCCTTTTGCCTGAAGATTTGCTCGATCCGGATGGCTGAAAGAAGAAAGATCGATTTGTTAATATATCTTCAACTCATTTAAAACATGCGATGATCACCAGATTCCTGCTTATATAAATATATATACCTCGCCGGTGTTTGTTGTTTTAGGATCAACATGTTCTTCGTCATAGTTCATGACTTCATCTTCTCGGTCATCGCGATCGAATATCATATCACCCTCTCCGGTGTTGTTTAGAAATTCGGAGCCGTCAAAATCTTCTTCATTCTGATCATCATCTGGCCCGCGTATGATATCGAACATGGTCTGTTCTCTCTCTCTGTCGGTATTGTCCGCCATAGCTTTTATTTAACTATGCCAAAAGAAATATAAAACAATTTAGTATAATCTCGAATAATAGATATAATCTCGAATACATCGTCTTGAATAATAGATATAATCTCGAATACATCGTCTCGAATAATAGATTTAATCTCGAATATGTCGTCTCGAATAATAGATATAATCTCATCGAATACATCATCTCAAATAATATATATAATCTCGAATAAATCTTCTCGAATATTATATATCGAATACATCACTAGCTAGCTAGCTAATAAAGATTGAATACTAGAGAGTAATCTAGGAGGTGGACAACCAAAGTGAAGGAACCATCACTGGATCATAGCTCGGGTGATCTCCCCAAAGAACCTGCCAGGTATTGGAGAACCTGACGTCCATAGCAGCCATGTAGCGATGGACGTGCTCGTCCTCCTCCCTGACACGGCGACGTACCACCTCCGGCGGGGCCGGCTCCCTCCGCACCGAAAGTGGCCCACGCGAATGCCACCAAAGAAGATGAGGGTCGACGACGGGACCCGGGGCCGGGTTCCTCACCAAGCGTCGCGCCCCTGAAGGTAGCACCTCCCAGTGCCGGCCCGGTGGAGCCCAGTCCCAGACATGGGTCCTCTGAAGCAGGACGTCGTCACGGACGTGTCGACGGCGAGGATGCGGGCCGGGCATCGTCGACAACAAAATACTATATGCCGCAAAAGTAAAGTAACATTTTTTAAATGATGGATTGTGATGATTTCATATATGCAAATTCTAAATTTTGTAACTAAAAATATAAGAAACTAAAAAAACATTGATCATCGTCTAACAATTTGAAATTAATCTAATTCATCTAGCTAGCTAAAACTAACATTACCAAAATTTCTAACATTTCTATATAACTAACATTTCTATAACATTTGACATTATATATATTATAACTAACATTTCTACATACTATTTGACATTAATCTAATCTAATTAATTAATTCATCTAAACTTTGTATGAAAAACAGAAAAACAGAAAAAACTAAAAGCTAAAAACAGAAAAATTGTGTGTGTGTGCGCGTCTAGTGTGTGTGTGTAGTGTGTGTGTGTGTGCATGTAGTGTGTGTGTGCGCGCGTGTGTGTGCGCTACGGTCGGCGCCGGCGCCGGTGTGCGCTATGATCGATTGGAGGGAGGAGAGGGGCCGGGGGAGGGGCTCACAATGCGCGCGAGCAAGGTCGAGGCGACGGCGACGGCGAGGCGAGGTCGAGGCGATGGCGAGGCGAGGTCGAGGCGACGGCGAGGCGAGGTCGAGGCGACGGCGATGGCGACAGCGACGGCGAAGCGAGGGGATCGGCGACCGGGACGGCGATGGGGGTGCCGCGGAGTCGATGGAGACGGCGCGACGGGGGCGGCGACGGCGCGGGACGGGGCGGCGGCAGAGAGAAGTGGGAGATGAGAAACTGAAAATTTTCGAAGTGTTTCTTATATAGGGGACACCTTTAGTACCGGTTGGAGCCACCAACCGGTACTAAAGGCCTGTTTTGGCCAGGCCAAGCGGCGGGAAGCGACCCCCTTTAGTACCGGGTGGTGGCTCCAACCGGTACTAAAGGCCCCCCCTTTAGTACCGGTTGGTGCCACGAACCGGTACTAAAGGGGGGTGCGCTGCCAGACGAGGGGCGCAAAGTTTAGTCCCACCTCGCCTAGCGAAGGGCAGCTGCACTGGTTTATAAACCCAGCCGCTGCTGCTCCTTCGAGCTCCTCTGAAATGCAGGCCTTCTGGGCCTATCTGTGCTGTGCTGCCCTGTGGGCCTACTGGGCCTTTGCGGGCCTGCATCCTGGCCCAACAACAGGTTGGGTTTCTAGTCGTATGCAGGCCGCTCTGGCCTAGTAGGCGGGCTTTTTTTATTTTTTTGCTTTATTTATTTTTGAGTTGTTTTTTTGTGTATTTAGAGTTTCTTTTTGAATATTTTTGCTTTAGGTACAAAAAATTACAAACTTTCTGTTAGTGCCCATAGTTTTCAAATTTGAATAGTTTAAATTTTGAATTATTTAAAATTAGTGTGAATCACTAGTTTGTGAATAACTTAACTTTAAAAATCAGTAAATGCATGAACGAATTTGCTTGCACATAAAATTTCTTCGCGTTTCAAATGCGAAAACACATAACTAGCTACCCTAACTATTACAGAGATTCCCTCCTGGGTGTGAAACACAGAAGAAAGTGATGATAGCTAGTGAAGCCGGTCACATCCCAGATCTTTGGGTGTGAAACTTTTTCTTTGCGTGTGTCCCTTTGCACCATAACCATGGAAAATCTTCATCATTTAACGGGATGCTCGGGTCAATATTCACTGTGAATGGAGCAATTTCATCAAACTTTTCATAATCTTCTGACTTGTCTGTCTTGTCATCCACCCCCACGATGTTTCTCTTCCCAGAAAGAACTATGTGCCGCTTTGGCTCATCGTACGATGCATTCGCTTCCTTATCTTTCGTTACCCCGCCTCGTGTCATATTGACCCATTTGCACCGAAACAAAGGGACCTTCAAACCACGTCGATAGTCAAGTTTCCATATGTCCTGTATGTAACCATAATATGTTTCCTTTCCCGTCTTGGTTTCTGCATCAAAGCGGACACCACTGTTTTGGTTGGTGCTCTTCTTATCTTGGGCGATCGTGTAAAATGTATTACCATTTATCTGGTACCCTTTGAAAGTCATTATATTCGAAGATGGTAACTGGGACAGCAAGTACAGGTCATCTTCAATAGAGGTGTCATGCATGGTACGTGCTTGCAACCAGCTGGCGAAACTCCTGGTTTGTTCACGTGTAATCCAGTCATCAGACCGCTCTGGGTGTTTGGAGCGTAGCAAATTCTTGTGTTCATCCATATATGGAGCCACCAAGGCGGAATTCTGTAGAACTGTGTAGTGTGCTTCAGTGAGAGAATGTCCGTCCATACATATTATTTGTTCCCCTCCTAGCGTGCCTTTTCCATCCAGTCTGCCCTTATGCCGCGATTCAGGAACACCAATCGGCTTAAGGTCAGGAATAAAGTCAATACAAAACTCAATGACCTCCTCATTTTGACGGCCCTTGGAGATGCTTCCTTCTGGCCTAGCACGGTTATGAACATATTTCTTTAAGACTCCCATGAACCTCTCAAAGGGGAACATATTGTGTAGAAATACAGGACCCAAAACGTTAATCTCTTTGCATAGGTGAACTAGGACGTGCGTCATGATGTTGAAGAAGGATGGTGGGAACACCAACTCGAAACTGACAAGACATTGCACCAAATCATTCTGTAACCTTGGTATGATTTCTGGATCGATTACCTTCTGAGAGATTGCATTGAGAAATGCACATAGCTTCACAATGGCTAATCGAACATTTTCCGGTAGAAGCCCCCTAAATGCAACCGGAAGCAGTTGCGTCATAATCACGTGGCAGTCATGAGACTTTAGGTTCTGGAACTTTTTCTCTGCCATGTTTATTATTCCCTTTATATTCGACGAGAAGCCAGACGGTACCTTAATACTGAGCAGGCATTCAAAGAAGATTTCCTTCTCTTCTTTGGTAAGAGCGTAGCTTGCATGACCCTGATGTATGCCGTCTTTTCCGTGCATATGTTGCTGGTCCTCCCATGCCTCAGGTGTATCTTTTATCTTCCCATACATGCCCAAGAAGCCAAGCAGGGTCACACAAAGATTCTTCATCACGTGCATCACATCGATTGCGGAGTGGACCTCTAGGTGTTTCCAATAGGGCAGGTCCCAAAATATAGATTTCTTCTTCCACATGGGTGCGCGTCCGTCAGCGTCATTCGGAACAGGTTGTCCACCAGGACCCTTTCCAAAGACCACCTTCAAATCCTTGACCATATCATGTACATCAGCACCAGTACGGTGGCCAGGCTTCGTCCGGTGATCCGCCTCACCTTTGAAATGCTTGCCTTTCTTTCTTACGGGATGCCTGCTCAGAAGAAATCGACGATGTCCCAGGTACACATTCTTCTTACAATTAGCCAAATATATACTGTCGGTATCGTCCAAATAGTGCGTGCATGCGCGGTATCCCTTGTTTGTCTGTCCTGAAAGGTTACTGAGAGCAGGCCAATCATTGATGGTCACGAACAGCAACGCCTTTAGGTCAAATTCTTCCCCCATGTGCTCATCCCACGCACGTACACCTGTTCCATTCCATAGTTGTAAGAGTTCTTCAACTAATGGCCTTAGGTACACATCAATGTCATTGCCGGGTTGCTTAGGGCCTTGGATGAACACTGGCATCATAATGAACTTCCGCTTCATGCACAACCAAGGAGGAAGGTTATACAAACATAGAGTCACAGGCCAGGTGCTATGGTTGCTGCTCTGCTCCCCAAAAGGATTAATGCCATCTGCGCTTAGACCAAACCATACGCTCCTTGCGTCATCTGCAAACTCCTCCCTGTACTTTCTTTTGATTTTTCTCCACTGCGACCCGTCAGCGGGTACTCTCAACTTTCTGTCTTTCTTACGGTCTTCTTTGTGCCATCGCATCGCCTTGGCATGCTCTTTGTTTTGGAACAAATGTTTCAACCGTGGTATTATAGGAGCTTACCACATCACCTTGGCAGGAATCTTCTTCCTTGGGCGCCGGCCCTCGACATCACCAGGGTCATCGCGGCTGATCTTATAGCGCAATGCACCACATACCGGGCAAGCGTTCAAATCCTCGTACTCACCGCGGTAGAGGATGCAATCATTAGGGAATGCATGTATCTTCTGCACCTCTAACCCTAGAGGGCAGACAACCTTCTTTGCTTTGTACGTACTCTCGGGCAATTCGTTGTCCTTTGGAAGCATATCCTTTATCATTACTAGCAACTTTCCAAATCCCTTGTCAGATACACCATTCTCTGTCTTCCATTGCAGCAATTCCAGTGTGGTGCCTAGCTTTTTCTTGTCACCTATGCAATTCGGGTACAACAATTTTTTTGATCCTCTAACATGCGCTGCAACTTATTCTTCTCCAAATCACTTGCGCAATTTCTCTTTGCATCGGCAATGGCCCAACCTAGATCATCAACGGGCTCATCTGATGCCTCTTCTTCAGCTTCTTCCCGCATTGCCGGCTCAGCTTCTTCCCGCATTACCGGCTCAGCTTCTTCCCCCATTGTTGTATCATTGTATTCAGGGAACCCATGGCCAGGATAGCTGTCGTTGTCCTCTTCTTCTTCATTGTCTTCCATCATAACCCCTCTTTCTCCGTGCTTGGTCCAAACATTATAATGGGGCATGAAACCGGACTTAAAAAGGTGGACGTGAATGGTTCTTGACGTAGAGTAATTGTGACCATTCTTACAGCGAGCACATGGACAAGGCATAAAACCATCCGCCCGCTTGTTTGCCTCAGCCGCAACCAGAAAAGTATGCATGCCCTCAACGAACTGGGGAGAGCATCGGTCATCGTACATCCATTGCCAGCTCATCTTCATTACACAACACCGAATAGACCAAATTAATACAAGTTCATACATAAAGTTCATACAACACTTAAATGCAACAAACAAATAACTCTCTAACTAAAGCATTTAAATGCAACAACAAATACGATCAAGATTGCAACTAAGGTAACAATGGATCCAACAGCATAATGATACCAAGCCTCACTATCGATGGCATATTTTCTAATCTTTCTAATCTTCAAGCGCATTTTCTCCATCTTGATCTTGTGATCATCGACGACATCGGCAACATGCAACTCCAATTCCATCTTCTCCCCCTCAATTCTTTTCAACTTTTCTTTCAAGTACTCGTTTTCTCTTTCAACTAAATTTAACCTCTCGGCAATAGGGTCGGTTGGAATTTCCGGCTCACATACCTCCTAGAAAAAATTTCTATGTCAACTTGATGGGCATAATTTGTCATAAACACGAAATGCAACTAGTTTTAAAAGAGAATATACATACCACATCCGAATCATAACAAGGACTAGGGCCAACGGGGACGGATATCGAAACCATGGCACTATATGTGTAACAAACAACGTACGGGTAAGATAATTATATGAGTAACTATATATCCAAATCACACAAACATCAATTTTTATATAAAATTTCATGAACAAGAGGCTCACCACAAGGTGGTGCCGGCGACGGGACGATGGGGGCGATCGACGGTGGCTACGATGGAGATTTAGAAGGCACTAAGTAAACCACACCTACATATGCAAACTAAGTGTTATTTTTGACCTCAAATTGCATATAAATCAAATACTAGCACATATATATATATATATATCCTCCAAAATTACTAAACTCACAAATTAATCACTATATAAAGCATTGCAAGAGCTAATCTAGCAATGAGAGATGAAAGGACAAAGTTGCTAACCTTTGTGATCATTTGAATGGATGGGGGCCTTCAAATCTTGACAAATTTTGGGCAAAATGTGTGATGAGCTCGAGGGGAAGAGGGGAAGAATAGAGAGGAGAGGGGAAAGGGGAAGAACAGAGCGAGCTCGGGTGGACGAAGGGTTTATGTAGGACGATCTTTAGTACCGGTTTGTGCCAAGAACCAGTACTAAAGGGGCTGGAGGGGCCCCATTCTGACAACATCCTGCCACCACTCTCATTAGTACCGGTTCGTGGCACGAACCGGTGCTAAAGGTTCTCCACGAACCGGTAGTAATGAAAGCGGCCCGGCTAGCTGTTGGAACCGGCACTAATGTATACATTAGTGCCGGCTCAAATACAAACCGACACTAATGTGCTTCACGTTTGACCCTTTTTCTACTAGTGTAGGGTGCGCCTTGAGGGCTTGTGCGCTCCTCGTGAGTCTTCTGACCCCCTCCCCAAGTCTCATGGGTGTCTTTTGGTCCAAGAAAACTCTCCGCGAAAGTTTTATTCCGTTTGGACTCCGTTTCATATTCCCTCTCTATAAACTCAAAAACAAGGAAAAAAGGAAACTAGCACTGGGCTCTAGGTTAATAGGTTAGTCCCAAAAAATAATAGCATATTATGCATATAAAACATCCAAAACATATAATATAATAGCATGGAACAATCAAAAAATATAGATACGTTGGAGACGTATCAAGCATCCACAAGCTTAGTTCCTGCTCGTCGTCGAGTAGGTAAATGATGAAAACTGAATTTTTGATGTGGAATGCTACCTAACATATTTATCCATGTAATCTTCTTTATTGTGGCATGAATATTTAGATCTATAAGATTCAAAACAAAAGTTTAATATTGACATAAAAATAATAATACTTCAAGCATACTAATAAAGCAATCATGTCTTCTAAAAATAACATGGCCAAAGAAAGTTATCCCTACAAAATCATATAGTCTGGCTATGCTCCATCTTAATCACACAAAGTATTTCATCATGCACAACCCCGATGACAAGCCAAAAAATTGTTTCATACTTTTCGTGTTCTCAAACGTTTTCAACTTTCACGCAATACATGAGCGTGAGCCATGGATATAGTACTATAGGTGGAATAGAATATGGTGGTTGTGGAGAAGACAAAAAGAAGGACAAAGTCTCACATCAACTAGGCAAATCAATGGCCTATGGATATACCCATCAATTGATATCGACGCAAGCGGGTAGGGATTGTATGCAATGGATGCACTAGAGCTATAAGTGCATCCAACTTACTTGCTCATGAAGACTTAGGGCAATTTGAGGAAGCCCATCATTGGAATACACGCCAAGTTCTATAATGAAAAATTCCCACTAGTATATGAAAGTGACAAAATAGGAGACTATCTATCATGAAGAAAATGGTGCTACTTTGAAGCACAAGTGTGGAAAAAGGATAGTAACATTGTCCCTTCTCTCTTTCCTCTCATTTTTTTGTTTGGGCTTATTTGGCCTCTTTTATTTTTTTATAAAGTCTGGAGACTCATCCCAACTTGTGAGGGAATCATAGCTTCCATCATCCTTTCCTCACACAGGACAATGCTTTAATAATGATGATCATCACACTTTTATTTACTTACAACTCAATATACTAGAACAAAATATAACTCTATATGAATGCCTCCGGCGGTGTACCAGGATGTGCGATAATCAAGAGTGACATGTATAAAAGATATTAACGATGGCCTTGCCACAAATACTATGTCAACTACATGATCATGCAAAGAAATATGACAATGATGGTATGTGTCATAATAAACGAAACAGTGGAAGTTGCATGGCAATATATCTGGGAATGTCTATGGAAATGCCATAATAGGTAGGTATGGTGGCTGTTTTGAGGAAGGGTATATGGTGGGTTTAATGCACCGGCAAGAGTTGTGTGGTACTAGAGAGGATAGCAATGGTGGAAGGGTGAGAGTGCGTATAATCCATGGATTCAACATTAATTAGTCATAAAGAACTCACATACTTATTATAAAAAATTATTAGTCATCGAAACAAAGTACTACACGCATGCTCCTAGGGGGATAGATTGGTAGGAAAAGACCATCGCTCATCCCCGACCGCCACTCATGACAATGAAAGTATAAATCATGCTCCAACTTCATCACATAACGGTTCGCCATACGTGCATGCTACAGGAATCACAAAATTTAACGCAAGTATTTCTACCAATCCACAATTACTCACTAGCATGACTCTAATATCACCATCTTTATATCTCAAAACAAATGCAAGGAATCAAACTTCTCATAGTATTCAATGCTCTTTATATGAAAGTTTTTATTATGTCCCTCGTGGATGCCCATCATAATAGGACTAATTTCATAACCTAAGAAAATTACCATGTTGTTTAAAGAATCTCAAAATAATATAAGTGAAGCATGAGAGTTCATCAATTTCTATAAAATAAAACCACCGTCGTGCTAAAAAAAGATATAAGTGAAGCACTAGAGCAAATTTCCTAGCTCAAAAGGTATAAGTGAAGCACATAGAGTATTCCAATAAATTCACGATTAATGTGTGTCCCTCTCAAAAGGTCTGTACATCAAGGATGATTGTGGGAAACTAAAAAGCAAAGACTCATATCATACAAGATTCTCCAAGCAAAAACATATCATGTGGTGAATAAAACTATAGCCTCAAGTAAATTTACCGATGGATTGAAGATAGAAGAGGGGATGCCATCCGGGGTATCCCCAAGCTTAGATGCTTGGTTGTCCTTGAATATTATCTTGGGTTGCATTGGGCATCCACAAGCTTAGGCTCTTGCCACTCCTTATTCCACAGTCCATCAAATCTTTACCCAAAACTTGAAAACTTCACAACACAAAACTCAACAGAAAAACTCGTAAGCTCTGTTAGTATAACAAAATAAATCACTACTTGGGTACTGTTGTGAACTCTGCTACTTCTTGAGCTTGCGTTGGTTTTTCCCTTGAAGAGGAAATGGTGATGCAGCAAAGTAGAGATAAGTATTTCCCTTAGTTTTGAGAACCAAGGTATCAATCCAGTAGGAGATGCACGTAAGTCTCCAATCTATGCACCTGCACAAACAATCAAACACTTGCACCCAACGCGATAAAGGGGTTGTCAACCCCTTCACGGTCACTTGCAAGGATGAGATCTGATAAAGATAGATATAAAAGATTACTAAAACATAAAATAAAGTAAAAACAAATAAATTGCAGCGAGATATTTTTAGGTTTTTGGTTTATATATCTGAAAATATATGATGGAAAATAGACCCTGGGGCATAGGTTTCACTAGAGGCTTCTCTCTTGAAGGAAACCAGTACAGTGGGTGAACAAATTACTGCCGAGCAATTGATAGAAAAGTGCAAAGTTATGACGATATCCAAGGCAATGATTTTGAATATAAGCATCATATTCGTGTGAAGTACATTGACTCATGCCTGCATCGACTACTATTACTCCACACATTGACCGCTATCCAGCATGCGTCTAGAGTATTAAGTTCATAAGAACGGAGTAACACCTTAAGTAATATGACATGATGTAGAGGGATAAACTCAAGCAATATGATGAAAACCCCATATTTTTAACCTTGATGACAACAATACAATACATGCCTCGCTACCTCTACTTTTTCACTAGGTGAGATCACCGCAAGATAGAACCCAAAACTAAGCGCCTCTCCCGTTGCAAGAAGAACCAATCTAGTTGGCCAAACCAAACCGATAATTCGAAGAGAAATACAAAGATATCAAATCATGTATATAAGAATTCAGAGAAGATTCAAATAATATTTATAGATAAACTGATCATAAGTCCACAATTCATTGGATCTCGACAAACACACTGATACGTCTGCAACGTATCTATAATTTTCGATTGTTCCATTCTATTATATTATCTATTTTTGGATGTTTAATGGGCATTAATTGACCTTTTTATATTATTTTTGGGACTAACCTACTAACCAAAGGCCCAGTGCATATTGTTGTTTTTTTTTGCCTATTTCAGTGTTTCGTAGAAAAGGAATATCAAATGGAATGAAATCGTCGAGAGAGTTATTTTTGGAACAAACGTGATCCAGGAGACTTGGAGTGGACGTCAATAAAGAAGCGAGGCGGCCATGAGGTAGGGAGGCGCGCCCCCACCCTCGTGGGCCCCTCGCAGCTGCACCGATGTACTTCTTCCTCCTATATATACCCATATACCCCGAAAACATCCAGGAGCACCACGAAACCCTATTTCCACCGCCGCAACCTTCTGTACCCGTGAGATCCCATCTTGGGGCCTTTTCCGATGCTCTTCTGGAGGGGGGATCGATCACGGAGGGCTTCTACATCAACACCATAGTCTCTCCGATGATGTGTGAGTAGTTTACCACAAGACCTTCGGGTCCATAGTTATTAGCTAGATGGCTTCTTCTCTCTCTTTGGATATCAATACAAAGTCCTCCTTGATTCTCTTGGAGGTCTATTCGATGTAATTATTTTTGCGGTGTGTTTGTCGAGATCCGATGAATTGTGGGTTTGTGATCAAGATTATCTATGAACAATATTTGATTCTTCTCTGAAATCTTTTATGCATGATTTAAATATCTTTGCAAGTCTCTTCGAATTATCAGTTTGGTTTGGCCTACTAGATTGATCGTTTTTGCAATGGGGGAAGTGCTTAGCTTTGGGTTCAATCTTGCGGTGTCCTTTCCCAATGACAACAGGGGCAGCAAGACACATATTGTATTATTGCCATTGAGGATAAAAAGATGGGGTTTATATCATATTTCTTGAGTTTATCCCTCTACATCATGTCATCTTGCCTAATGCATTACTCTGTTCTTATGAACTTAATATTCTAGATGCATGCTAGATAGCGGTCGATGTGTGTAGTAATAGTAGTAGATGCAGAATCGTTCGGTCTACTTGTCGCGGACGTGATGCCTATATACATGATCATGGCTAGATATTCTCATAAGTATTCGCTTTTCTATCAATTGCTCGACAGTAATTTGTTCACCCACCGTAGAATTTTCTATCTTGAGAGAAGCCACTTGTGAAACTTATGGCCCCCGGGTCTATCTTCCATCATATTATTGCCATATCAATTTGCTATTTCTATTACCGTTTATTTTGCAATCTTTATTTTCCAATCTATATAATAAAAATACCAAAAATATTTATCTTATTATCTTTATCAGATCTTAGTTTCATAAGTGACCGTGAAGGGATTGACAACCCCTTTATCGCGTTGGTTGCGAGGTTCTTGTTTGTTTGTGCAGGTACTAGGTGACTTGTGTGTTACCTCCTACTGGATTGATGCCTTGGTTCTGAGAAACTGAGGGAAATACTTACGCTATTGTGCTGCATCACCCTTTCCTCTTCAAGGGAAAACCAACGCATGCTCAAGCGGTAGCAAGAAGGATTTCTGGCGCCGTTGACGGGGAGGCTTACGCAAAGTCAAGTCAAGATTTGATCTCCCGACAACTAGCCATTTCTGGTGTTGTTGCCATGGAGGTTGCATCAAGTCAACACATACCAAGTACCCATCACAAACTATTATCCCTCGCATTACATTATTTGCCATTTGCCTCTCGTTTTCTCTCCCCCACTTCACCCTTGCCATTTTATTCGCCCTCTTTTCCGCTCGCCTCTTTTCCATTCGTATCTTTTCGCTTGCTTCTTGTGTATCGCTGTGTTAGATCGTTGGTTTTGCTATTATGGCTAGCCCTTCTATCATCATTAGTACTCCCGATCATGAAGTTCTTAATTTTAAACAAAGGGAGGGAGAAAATTTAAAAGATGCTTGGTATAGAATTTGCAATGCTCAAAATAGATCCACTAGGAAGCAATCCACTTTAGTTCTTCTTCGCAATTTTTATGTAGGCATCACCCCTTGGAATAGATATATTCTTGATACCATTACCGGAGGGAATTTCTTGGGTAGCCATACTTTTGATTCCTATAATGCTATGATAGATTTGTTTGGGTCGCCACCTCTCTTAGTTAATGGAACTATTTTAACTTTGGAACATGTGATACAAAGGCTTGAAATTATTGAAAATAAAGTTGCCACTGTAGAGTTGATTGAAAATTTGGATAAAAAGATCCACAACCAGATTACCCAATATGGATCTAAGGTAGGAGTTACTCTGAATTTTTTAAAGAAAAGGAACCCATAGTTAACGAGAAAATAGATCAAGATTCCACAAGAATTGATAAACTTGAGGATATTATTACCAACTTAGGGTCTGCCTTTTCTTCCGTGAAAAACACTCCAAATCCTCCTACTACTAGAGTTTCCAAGTTTATGTATGTGCCTAAAAATAAAAAGGGTGAATCTTCTAGTAAGGAAAATGCGGATCTTAAAGCAATAAGTGTTCACCCCAACTTTTTCACTATCATTAAGGAACCTTTTGCAACGAATTATTTTCTTGATTTCTTGCCTAGGAGTTTGATCATTAATAAAAAGAAGGAAACTCCTAAGGGTTATAAGTGTTCTATTGAAGAATTGCATACCAAAGATGGCAATACCTAGATCTATTCTTGTTTTTATGCCTAGCTAGGGGCGTTAAACGATAGCGCTTGTTGGGAGACAACCCAATTTTATTTCTGTCTCTTATTTTTTGTTCCTGTTTAGTAATGAATAATTCATATAGATTTTGTTTATATGTGGTTTTATGCTTTTAATTAGTGTTTCTGCCAAGTAGAACCTTTGGGAAGACTTGGGGAAGTCTTTGCGATCTTGCTGTAAAAAACAGAAACTTTAGCGCTCACGAGATTTGCTGCCATTTTTTTACTGGAGAGTGAGATTAGGTTGATTGTTTTTGAAGATGATTAGTAGACAAATTACTCACGTCCAGAAATTTATTTCAGATTTTTTTGGGTTACAAAAGTATTCGAAACCTATAGATTACTACAGACTGTTATGTTTTTTGACAGATTCTGTTTTTCGTGTGTTGTTTGCTTATTTTGATGAATCTATGGCTAGTATCAGGGGGTATGAACCATAGAGAAGTTGGAATACAGTAGGTTTAACACCAATATAAATAAAGAATGAATTAATTACAGTACCTTGAAGTGGTGGTTTGTTTTCTTATACTAACGGAGCTCATGCGATTTTCTGTTGAAGTTTTGTGTTGTGAAGTTTTCAAGTTTTGGGTAAAGATTTGATGGATTTTGGAATAAAGAGTGGTAAGAGCCTAAGCTTGGGGATGCCCAAGGCACCCCAAGGTAAAATTCAAGGACAACCAAAAGCCTAAGCTTGGGGATGCCCCGGAAGGCATCCCCTCTTTCGTCTTCATCTATTGGTAACTTTACTTGAGGCTATATTTTTATTCACCACATGATATGTGTTTTGCTTGAAGCGTCTTGTATGATTTGAGTCTTTGATTTTTAGTTTACCACAATCGTCCTTGCTGTACACACCTTTTGGGAGAGACACACATGAATCAGAATTTATTAGAATACTCTATGTGCTTCACTTACATCTTTTGAGCTAGATAATTTTGCTCTAGTGCCTCACTTATATCTTTTTAGAGCACGATGGTGGTTTTATTTTATAGAAATTATTGATCTCTCATGCTTCACTTATATTATTTTGAGAGTCTTATAGAACAGCATGGTAATTTGCTTTGGTTACAAAATTAGTCCTAATATGATAGGCATCCAAGATGGGTATAATAAAAACTATCATAAAAAGTGCATTGAATACTATGAGAAGTTTGATACCTGATGATTGTTTTGAGATATAAAGATGTTGATATTAGAGTCATGCTAGTTGAGTAGTTGTGAATTTGAGAAATACTCGTGTTAAAGTTTGTGATTCCCATAGCTTGCACGTATGGTGAACCGTTATGTGATGAAGTTGAAGCATGATTTATTTATTGATCGTCTTCCTTATGAGTGGCGGTCGGGGACAAGCGATGGTCTTTTGCTACCAATCTATCCCCCTAGGAGCATGCACGTAGTACTTTGTTTCGATAACTAATAGATTTTTGCAACAAGTATGTGATTTCTTTATGACTAATGTTGAGTCCATGGATTATATGCACTCTCACCCTTCCGCCATTGCTAGCCTCTCTAGTATCGCGCAACTTTCGCCGGTACCATACACCCACCATATACCTTCCTCAAAACAGCTACCATACCTACCTATTATGGCATTTCCATAGCCATTCCGAGATATATTGCCATGCAACATACCACCATTCCGTTTATTATGACACGCTTCATCATTGTCATATTGCTTTGCATGATCATGTAGTTGACATCGTATTTGTGGCAAAGCCACCATTCATAATTATTTCATACATGTCACTCTTGATTCATTGCACATCTCGGTACACCGCTGGAGGCATTCACATAGAGTCATATTTTGTTCTAGTATCGAGTTGTAAGTAAATAAAAGTGTGATGATCATCATTATTAGAGCATTGTCCCAAGTGAGGAAAGGATGATGGAGACTATGATTCCACCACAAGTCGGGATGAGACTCTGGATGAAAAATAAAAGAAAACAGAAAAAAGAGGCCGTAAAAAAGGAGAATGCCCAAATAAAAAAATGAGAGAAAAAGAGAGAAGGGACAATGTTACTATCCTTTTACCACACCTGTGCTTCAAAGTAGCACCATGATGTTCATGATAGAGAGTCTCCTATGTTGTCACTTTCATATACTAGTGGGAATTTTACATTATGGAACTTGGCATGGCAATGATGGGCTTCCTCAAAATGCCTTAGGTCTTCATGAGCAGGCAAGTTGGATGCACACCCACTTAGTTTCTTTTTGAGCTTTCATACACTTATAGCTCTAGTGCATCCGTTGCATGGCAATCCCTACTCACTCACATTGATATCTATTGATGGGCATCTCCATAGCCCGTTGATATGCCTAGTTGATGTGAGACTATCTTCCCCCTTTTGTCTTCTCCACAACCACCATTCTATTCCACCTGTAGTGCTATGTCCATGGCTCACACTCATATATTGCGTGAAGATTGAAAAAGTTTGAGAACATTAAAAGTATGAAACAATTTCTTGGCTTGTCATCGGGGTTGTGCATGATTTAAATACTTTGTGTGGTGAAGATAGAGCATAGCCAGACTATATGATTTTGTAGGGATAACTTTCTTTGGCCATGTTATTTTGAGAACACATAATTGCTTTGTTAGTATGCTTGAAGTATTATTATTTTTATGTCAATATTAAACTTTTGTCTTGAATCTTTCGGACCCAAACAGATAATTCGAAGAGAAATACAAAGATATCAAATCATGAATATAATAATTCAGAGAAGATTCAAATAATATTCATAGATAAACTGATCATAAATCCACAATTCATTGGATCTCAACAAACACACTGATACGTCTCCAACGTATCTATAATTAGTGCTTGTTCCATGCTATTATATTATCTGTTTTGGATGTTTAATGGGAATTTATTTACCTTTTTATATTATTTTTGGGACTAACCTACTAACCAAAGGCCGAGTGCAAATTACTGTTTTTTTTGCCTATTTTAGTGTTTCACAGAATATCAAATGGAATCCAAACGGAATGAAACCTTCGGGAGAGTTATTTTTGGAACAAACATGATCCAGGATACTTGGAGTGGACGTCAAGAAAGAAGCGAGGCGGCCACGAGGCAGGGAGGCGTGCCCAGGGGGGTAGGCGCGCCCCCCACCCTCGTGGGCCTCTCACAGCTCCACCGACGTACTTCTTCCTCCTATATATACCCATATACCCCGAAAACATCCAGGAGCACCACGAAACCCTATTTCCACCGCCGCAACCTTCTGTACCCGTGAGATCCCATCTTGGGGCCTTTTCCGGTGCTCTGCTGGAGGGGGAATCGATCACGGAGGGCTTCTACATCAACACCATAGCCTCTCGAATGATGTGTGAGTAGTTTACCACAAGACCTTTGGGTCCATAGTTATTAGCTAGATGGCTTCTTCTCTCTCTTTGGATCTCAATACAAAGTTCTCCACAATTCTCTTGGAGATCTATTCGATGTAATTCTTTTTGCGGTGTGTTTGTCAAGATCCGATGAATTGTGGGTTTATGATCAAGATTATCTATGAACAATGTTTGATTCTTCTCTGAAATCTTTTATGCATGATTTAAATATCTTTGCAAGTCTCTTCGAATTATCAGTTTGGTTTGGCCTACTAGATTGATCGTTTTTGCAATGGGAGAAGTGCTTAGTATCGGTGTCAAAACCGGCGTATCTCGGGTAGGGGGTCCCGAACTGTGAGTCTAAGGTCGATGGTAATAGGAGGCAGGGTACATGATGTTTACCCAGGTTCGAGCCCTCTCTATGAAGGTAATACCCTACGTCCTGCTTGATTGATATTGATGAATATGAGTATTACAAGAGTTGATCTACCTCGAGATCGTATTGGCTATACCCTAGAGGCCTAGCTTGTATGGCTATGGTAATGAATATATCTCCCCCTCCGTACTAAGTCCTCTGGTTTATATAGACACCGGGAGGATCTAGGGTTACACAAGGTCGGTTACAAAGAAAGGAATCTGCATATTTGGTTGCCAAGTTTTCCTTCCACGCCAAGGAGAGTCCCATCCGGACACGGGTGCAGTCTTCAGTCTTCGTGTTCTTCACAGCCCATCAGTCCGGCCCATGGCTAACAAGCCGGACGCCCGAGGACCCCTTAGTCCAGGCCTCCCTCAGTAGCCCCTGAACCTGGCTTCAATGACAAGGTATCCGGCGCGTAAATCTATCTTCGGCATTGCAAGGCGGGTTCCTCCTTCCGAACTCCAAGATAGTCTTCCAACATATTGATCGTGTCCGAACCTGTAACACACACACACACACCATATGCAACCTTAGAGAGAATATAATAATCCACGAGTGCAATCTACTGACAACTTTTTACAACATGACATTACATCTGCCCGGTCATAATTTCGAACCGTTTTTCGTCTGCCACTCCACGTTTGGAGACGCGGTTGCCATTGGCATGTCTTGTCGAAGCAGAGATCGTGTCCCCTTATTGCGGGATTCTCATCAATACGGGCATGGGTAACCCAACCATGCCATTTACACAGCCCTTGGGAGTAGGCGAATTCTAAGGCGAGTGGGGAGGCGTTCAATATTCACTACCCTTATAAGGAGATAAGAATCCCCTTTCTTCTCCCACGCCTTCTCTCTTCCTCTGGCCTTCCACTCTTGAGCTCCAGCGCCCAGGTTCTCATCTCCTTTCCACTCAAGCTAGCACTCAACCATGTCCGGATCCGAAGGTCAAGGCATGTGGATGGTCTCCTCCGTCAAGGAGAAGGACATTACTGAGCTTCGGGCGGCCGGGTACTTGCTGAAGGAAATCGCCCATCATCTTCCAGCCTAGGGGCAAGTCGTCCCTACACCGAAGCCCAACAAGAGGGTGGTATTCCTCCCTCATTTCCTCTGCGGACTAGGGTTTCCACTCCACCCTTTCGTCCGTAGGCTGATGTACTATTACGGGATAGACTTCCATGATCTATCCCCGAACTCTTTCCTCAACATCTCGGCGTTCATTGTCGTGTGTGAGGCCTTCCTCCGCATCCAGCCCCACTTCGGGCTGTGGCTCAAAGTCTTCAACATGAAGCCGAAGGTGGTGGACGACCATCACACGGAGTGCAGAGGTGCTATGGTGAGTAAGATGACCAATGTCTCCTGGCCGAAAGGCACTTTCGTGGTGACTATCAAGGAATGGCAGAAAAAGTGGTTCTACATCACTGAGCCCCGCGGTGCCAATTGGGCCGCGGCTGCCGAATTCAATTTTGGCGCTCCAATGCGGCTCACCTCCTAGGTCGAGAAGAGCCCGAATTGGTCTTCATCAGACGAGCTGATAGCACTGCAGATGCGCGTTTAGAGTATGGTGGATAAAGATATCAAGCTCATCGACGTAATCCAAGTGATATTGGTTCGCCGGATCCTCCCCTGCCAAAGCCGAAAACGCCCCCTTTGGGAGTTCAATCCGAAGAGGCACCAGTCCCTGGAGAGGCTCTTCGTAACAACTCACGAAGATGCCTCGAAGTTGCTCTTCACGGGCAACGAGGGACCACCGGCCACATATTCGGACCGCGAGCACGACATCAACCACCTCGGCAACGAGGTATGTTATTTTTAACGCACCCCCTACTTTCTTGTTTCAAGGATGATATCTAAGCCATTATTATCATTGCTTCTTCAGGACTGGATGGAGAGGGCGAAGAAGATCCAGTGTCCGGCTCCGCTGCCTGAAGAACAAGTCATTCCGCGTTTAGCGAAGATGCTGGTGCCGACGCCCTATACGGCGCCGGCGAAGAAGGCCACGGGGAAGGCCAAGGGACTCTGGAGTGGCCCCCGCCACAAGGGCGCTTCGGACGCAACGTCCGAAGACAAGACCCTGTTGGGGATCGTAGCAGAAATTTCAAATTTTCTACGCATCACCAAGATCAATCTATGGAGTAATATAGCAACGAGGGGAAGGGGAGTGCATCTACATACCCTTGTAGATCGCTAAGTGGAAGCGTTGCAAGAACGCGGATGAAGGAGTCGTACTCGCAGCGATTCAGATCGCGGTTGATTCCGATCTAAGCACCGAACAACGGCGCCTCCGCGTTCAACACATGTGCAGCCCGGTGACGTCTCCCACGCCTTGATCTAGCAAGGGGAGAAGGAGAGGTTGGGAAGACTCCATCCAGCAGCAGCACGACGGCGTGGTGGTGAAGGAGGAGCGTGGCAATCCTGCAGGGCTTCGCCAAGCACCGTGGGAGAAGAGGAGGACTTGGGAGAGGGGGAGGGCTGCGCCAGAACTTGGGTGCAGCTGCCCTCCCACCCCCACATATATATAGGGGCAAGGGAGAGGGGGGCCGGCCCCCTCAGATCCAATCTAAGGAGGGGGCGGCGGCCATGGGGGTTGCCTTGCCCCCCAAGGCAAGGGGGCGCCGCCCTTTAGGATTCCCCCTAAACCGTAGGCGCATGGGCCCTAGGGGGGAGGCGCCCAGCCCACTAAGGGGCTGGTCCCTCTCCACACACAGCCCATAGGGCCCTTCGGGGCAGGTGGACCCTCCCGGTGGACCCCGGAAATCCCTTTGGTGGTCCCGGTACAATACCGGTAACCCCCTGAATTATTCCGGTGACCGTATGATGACTTCCCATATATAAATCTTTACCTCCGGACCATTCCGGAACACCTCGTGACGTCCGGGATCTCATCCGAGACTCTGAATAACATTCGGTAACCACGTACATCTATTCCCTATAACCCTAGCGTCATCGAACCTTAAGTGTGTAGACCCTACGGGCTCGGGAGTCATGCAGACATGGCCGAGACAACTCTCTGGTCAATAACCAACAGCGGGATCTGGATACCCATGTTGGTTCCCACATGCTCCACGATGATCTCATCAGATGAACCACGAGGTCAAGGATTCAAACAATCCCGTATACAATTCCCTCTGTCTATCGGTACGATACTTGCCCGAGATTCGATCGTCGGTATCCCGATACCTTGTTCAATCTAGTTACCGGCAACTCTCTTTACTCGTTCCGTAACACATCATCCCGTGATCAACTCCTTGGTCACATTGTGCACATTATGATGATGTCCTACCGAGTGGGCCCAGAGATACCTCTTCGTTACACGGAGTGACAAATCCCAGTCTCGATTCGTGCCAACCCAACAGACACTTTCGGGGATACCCGTAGTGCACCTTTATAGCCACCGAGTTACGTTGTGACGTTTGGCACACCCAAAGCACTCCTACGGTATCCGGGAGTTGCATAATCTCATGGTCTAAGGAAATGATACTTGACATTAGAAAAGCTTTAGCATACGAACTACACGATCTTGTGCTAGGCTTAGGATTGGGTCTTGTCCATCACATCATTCTCCTAATGATGCGACCCCGTTATCGACGACATCCAATGTCCATGGTCAGGAAATCGTAACCATCTATTGATCAACGAGCTAGTCAACTAGAGGCTTACTAGGGACATGGTGTTGTCTATGTATCCACACATGTATCTGAGTTTCCTATCAATACAATTCTAGCATGGATAATAAACGATTATCATGAACAAGGAAATATAATAATAACCAATTTATTATTGCCTCTAGGGCATATTTCCAATAGTCTCCCACTTGCACTAGAGTCAATTATCTAGTTCACATTTCCATGTGATTAACACTCACAGGTCACATCGCCATGTGAGCAACATCCAAAGAGTTTACTAGACTCAATAATCTAGTTCACATCACTATGTGATTAACACTCAATGAGTTCTGGGTTTGATCATGTTATGCTTGTGAGAGAGGTTGTAGTCAACGGGTCTGCAATATTCAGATCCCTATGTATTTAGCAAAACTTTATGTCATATCGTAGATGCTGCTACCACATTCCACTTGGAGCTATTCCAAATTGTTGCTCCATTATACGTATTCGGTATCTCTACTCAGAGCTATCCAGATAGGTGTTAAGCTTGCATCGATGTAACTCTTTACGTCGAACTCTTTATCACCTCCATAACCGAGAAACATTTCCTTATTCCTCTAAGGATAATTTTGACCGCTATCTGGTGATCCACTCCTAGATCACCTTTGTACCCTCTTGCCAGACATGTGGCAAGGCACACATCTGGTGCGGTACTTAGCATGGCATACCGTATAGAGCCTATGACAAAAGCATAGGGGATGACCTTCGTCCTTCCTCTTTCTTCTACCATGGTCAATCTTTGAGTCTTACTCAACTTCACACCTTACAACTCAGGTAAGAATCCCTTCTTTGACTGATCTATTTTAAAATCCTTCAAAAACATGTCAAGGTGTGCGTTCTTTGAAAGTATCATCAGGCGTCTTGATCTATCTCTATAGATCTTGATGCCCAATATGTAAGCAGCTTTATCCAGGTCTTCCTTTGAAAATCACTCTTCAAACAACCGTTTATGCTTTCCAGAAATTCTACATTATTTCGAATCAACAATATGTCATCCACATATACTTATCAGAAATGTTGTAGTGCTCCCACTCACTTTCTTGTAAATAAACGTTTCTAGCAAACATTGTATAAACCTAAAAGCTTTGATCACTCCATCAAAGAATATATTCCGACTCCGAGATGCTTGCTCTAGTCCATAGAAGGATTGCTGGAGCCAGCATTCCTTTTAGCATCCTTAGGACCGACAAAACCTTTTATTGTATAACATACAACTTTTTCTTACGAAAACTGGTAAGAAAACTTGTTTTGACATCCATCTGTCAGATTTCAGAATCGAAAAATACAACTAATGCTAACATGATTCCGACGGACTTAAACATCGCTATGGGTGAGAAAATCTCATCGTAGTCAACTCCTTGAACTTGTGAAAAGACTCTTTGCCACAAGTCGAGCTTCATAGACGGTAACATTACCATCCATGTCCGTCTTCTTCCTAAAGATCCATTTATCTCAATGACTTGCCGATCATTGGGCAAGTCCACCAAAGTCCATGCTTTGTTCTGATACATGGATCCTATCTCGGATTTCATGGCTTCTAACCATTTGTCGGAATACGGGCCCACCATTGCTTCTCCATAGTTCGTAGGTTCATTGTTGTCCAACAACATGATATCTAAGACAGGATTACTGTACCACTCAGGAGTAGTACATATCCTTGTCGACCTATGAGGTTCGATAGCAACTTGATTCGAAGCTTCATGATCACTGTCATTAACTTCCTCTTCAATAGACGTAGACGCCACAGAAAACATCTTTCTGTGTTGCATCACTCTCTGGTTGAAGTAAAGGTTTGACAACCTCATCAAGTTCTATCTTCCTCACACTCAATTCTTTCGAGAGAAACTCCTTCTCGAGAAAGGACCCTTTCTTAGCGACAAACAATTTGCCCTCGGATCTGAGGTAGAAGGTATACCCAACTGTTACCTTTGGGTATCATATGAAGATGTATTTGTCCGTTTTTGGGTTCGAGCCTTTCTGGCTGAAGCCTTAAGTATCGCAGCCCCAAACATTAAGAAACGACAACTTTGGTTTCTTGCCAAACCAATGTTCATATGACGTCGTCTCAACGGACTTATATGGTGTCCTATCTAAAGTGAATGCAGCTGTCTATAATGCATAACCTCAAAATAATAGCGGTAGATCGGAAAGAGACATCATAGATCGCACCATATCTCATAAGGTTCGATTATGATGTACGGACATACCATTACGCTGTGGTGTTCCAGGTGGCTTCAACTGCGAAACAATTCCACAATGTCTTAAGTGATTGCCAAACTCATAACTCAAAAAAATCCCCCTTTGATCAGATCGTAGGAACATGATCTTCTTGTTATGATGATTCTTAACTTCACTCTGAAATCGCTTGAACTTTTCAAACATTTCAGACTTGTGCTTCATTAAGTAAATATACCTATATCTACTCAAATCGTCAGTGAAGATGAGAAAATAGCGATATCCACCGCACGCTTCAATTCTCATTGGATCACACGCATCAGCATGTATGATTTCCAACAAGTCACTTGCCCGTTTCATTGTACCTGAAAACGGGGTCTTAGTCATCCTGTCCATGAGGCATGGTTCGCATGTGTCAAGCGATTCAAAATCAAGTGACTCCAAACATCCATCGACCTGGAGTTTCTTCATGCATCTTACGCCAATATGACCTAAGCGGCAGTGCCACAAGAAAGTGGTACTATCATTATTAACTCTACATCTTTTGGCGTGAACATGCGTATTACCACGACCGAGATTCAATGAACCATTCACATAGGGTGCATGACCATGAAAGGTATTATTCATGTAAACAGAATAACCATTATTCTCTAACTTAAATGAATAACCATATTGCAATGAACATGATCTAATCATATTCATGCTCAACGTAGACACCTGATAACATATATCTAGGTTCAATACTAATCCCGAAGGCAGATGGAGCGTGCGATGGTGATCTCATCAACTTTGGAAACACTTCCAACACACATCGTCACCTCGCCCTTAGCCAGTCTCCGTTTAGTCCGTAGCTTTTGCTTCAAGTCACCAATAATAGCAACTGAACCGGTATCCAATACCCAGGTGCTACCAGGAGTACTAGTGAGGTACACATTAATAACATGTATATACTTTGTTGAAGTTGCCAGCCTTCTTATCTACCATGCATTTGGGGTAATTCCGCTACCAGTGACCGTTCCCCTTACAATAGAATCACTTAGTCTCGGGTTTGGGTTCAACCTTGGGTTCCTTCACTAGAACGGCAACTGGTTTGCCATCCATGAAGTTTCCCTTCTAGCCCTTGCCCTTCTTGAAACCAGTGGTCTTGTTAAACCATTAACACCTGATGCTCCTTCTTGATTTCTACCTTTTGCGGTCTTAAGCACCGCGAACAGCTCCGGGATCAACTCCATCCCTTGCATGTCATAGTTCATCACGAAGATCTAGTAGCTTAGTGATAGTGGCTAGAGAACTCTATCAATCACTATCTTATCTGGAAGTTTAACTCCCACCCGATTTAAGTGATTGTAGCACCCAGACATTCTCAGCACATGCTCACTAGCTGAACCATTCTCCTCCATCTTGTTGGTAAAAGAACTTGTCAGAGGTCTCATACCTCTCAACATGGGCATGAGCCTGAAATCCCAATTTCAGCTCTTGGAACATCTCATATGTCTTTTGGCATTCAAAACGTCATTGGAATCCCGATTCTAAGCCATAAAGTATGGTGCACTAAACTATCAAGTAGTCATCAGGATGTGTCTGTCAGGTGTTCACAACATCCACAGACGATGTTGTAGGGGTTTGCACATCGAGCGACGCATCAAAGACGTAAGCCTTCTGTGTAGCAGTGAGGACACTCCTCGGACTACGGACCCAGTCCGCATCATTGCTTACAAAATCTTTCAACTTAGTCTTTCTCTAGGAAACTATTGAAACAAGGAGCTATAACGTGAGCTATTTATCTACAACATATTTGCAAAGACAATCTAGACTATGTTCATGATAATTAAGTTCATCTAATCAAATTATTTAATGAACATCCACTCAGATAGACATCCCTCTAGTCATCTAAGTGATACATGATCCGAGTCAACTAGGCCATGTCCGATCATCACATGAGACGGACTAGTCATCATCGGTGAACATCTACATGTTGATCGTATCTTCTATACGACTCATGTTCGACCTTTCGGTCTTCCGTGTTCCGAGGCCATGTCTGTACATGCTAGGCTCGTCAACTCAACCTAAGTGTATTGCGTGTGTAAATCTGGCTTACACCCGTTGTATTCGAACGTTAGAATCTATCACACCCGATCATCATGTGGTGCTTCGAAACAACGAACCTTTGCAATGATGCACAGTTAGGGGGAACACTTTCTTGAAATTATTGCGAGGGATCATCTTATTTAAGCTACCGTCGTTCTAAGCAAATAAGATGTAAAACATGATAAACATCACATGCAATCAAATAGTGACATGATATGGCCAATATCATTTTGCTCCTTTTGATCTCCATCTTCGGGGCGCCATGATCATCATCGTACCGGCATGACACCATGATCTCCATCATCGTGTCTTCATGAAGTCGTCTTGTCAACTATTACTTCTACTACTATGGCTAACGGTTTAGCAATAAAGTAAAGTAATTACATGACGTTTAAGTTGACACGCAGGTCATAAATAAATTAAGACAACTCCTATGGCTCCTGCCGGTTGTCATACTCATCGACATGCAAGTCGTGATTCCTATTACAAGAACATGATCAATCTCATACATCACATATATCATTCATCACATCCTTTTGGCCATATCACATCACAAGGCATATGCTGCAAAAACAAGTTAGACGTCCTCTAATTGTTGTTGCAAATTTTTACGTGGCTGCTATAGGTTTCTAGCAAGAACGTTTCTTACCTATGCCAAAACCACAACGTGATATGCCAACTTCTATTTGCCCTTCATAAGGACCCTTTTCATCAAATCCGTTCCGACTAAAGTCGGAGAGACAGACACCCGCTAGCCACCTTATGCAACTAGTGCATGTCAGTCGGTGGAACCTGTCTCATGTAAGAGTACGTGTAAGGTCGGTCCGGGCCGCTTCATCCCACGATGCCGCCGAATCAAGATAAGACTAGTAAAGGCAAGTAAATTGACAAAATCGACGCCCACAACAACTTGTGTTCTACTCGTGCATGGAAACTACGCATAGACCTAGCTCATGATGCCACTGTTGGGGATCGTAGCAGAAATTTAAAATTTTCTACGCATCACCAAGATCAATCTATGGAGTAATCTAGCAACGAGGGGAAGGGGAGTGCATCTACATACCCTTGTAGATCGCTAAGCGAAAGCGTTGCAAGAACGCAGATGAAGGAGTCGTACTCGCAGCGATTCAGATCGTGGTTGATTCCGATCTAAGCGCCGAACAACGGCGCCTCCGCGTTCAACACACGTGCAGCCCAGTGACCTCTCCCACGCCTTGATCTAGCAAGGGAAGAAGGAGAGGTTGGGAAGACTCCATCCAGCAGCAGCACGACGGCATGGTGGTGAAGGAGGAGCGTGGCAATCCTGCAGGGCTTCGCCAAGCACCGTGGGAGAAGAGGAGGACTTGGGAGAGGGGGAGGGCTGCGCCAGAACTTGGGTGCGCTGCCCTCCCACCCCCCACATATATATAGGGGCAAGGGAGAGGGGGCCGGCCCCCTCAGATCCAATCTGAGGAGGGGGCGGCGGCCAGGGGGGTTGCCTTGCCCCCCAAGGCAAGGGGGCGCCCCCCTTTAGGGTTCCTCCTAAACCCTAGGCGCATGGGCCCTAGGGGGGAGGCGCCCAGCCCACCAAGGGGCTGGTCCCTCTCCACACACAGCCCATAGGGCCCTCCAGGGCAGGTGGACCCTCTCGGTGGACCCCCGGAACCCCTTTGGTGGTCCTAGAACAATACTGGTAACCCCCCGAATTATTCTGGTGACCGTATGATGACTTCCCATATATAAATCTTTACCTCCGGACCATTCTGGAACTCCTCGTGATGTCCGGGATCTCATCCGGGACTCCGAATAACATTTGGTAACCACGTACATCTATTCCCTATAACCCTAGCGTCATCGAACCTTAAGTGTGTAGACCCTACGGGCTCGGGAGTCATGCAGACATGGCCAAGACAACTCTCCAGTCAATAACCAACAGCGGGATCTGGATACCCATGTTGGTTCCCACATGCTCCACGATGATATCATCGGATGAACCACGATGTCAAGGATTCAATCAATCCCGTATACAATTCCCTTTGTCTATCGGTAGGATACTTGCCCGAGATTCGATCATCGGTATCCCGATACCTTGTTCAATCTTGTTACTGGCAAGTCTCTTTACTCATTTCGTAACACATCATCCCGTGATCAACTCCTTGGTCACATTGTGCACATTATGATGATGTCCTACCGAGTGGGCCCAGAGATACCTCTCCGTTACACGGAGTGACAAATCCCAGTCTCGATTCGTGCCAACCCAACAGACACTTTCGGAGATACCCGTAGTGCACCTTTATAGCCACCCAGTCACATTGTGATGTTTGGGACACCCAAAGCACTCCTACGGTATCCGGGAGTTGCACAATCTCATGGTCTAAGGAAATGATACTTGACATTAGAAAAGCTTTAGCATACGAACTACACGATCTCGTGATAGGATTAGGATTGGGTCTTGTCCATCACATCATTCTCCTAATGTTGCGATCCCGTTATCAACGACATCCAATGTCCATGGTCAGGAAACCGTAACCATCTATTGATCAACGAGCTAGTCAACTAGAGGCTTACTAGGGACATGGTGTTGTCTATGTATCCACACATGTATCTGAGTTTCCTATCAATACAATTCTTGCATGGATAATATACGATTATCATGAACAAGGAAATATAATAATAACCAATTTATTATTGCCTCTAGGGCATATTTCCAACAGACCCATTCCTCCATCACCGAAGACGACGACGATGAGGAGGAGGAGGAGAGCGATTCTCCCCCTGATGGGGGGAGGAAGAAAAGGGCGACCTCCACAATTCTGGAGGCGGAGGTGCCCAAGAAGGGGAAAGGCCCGCTCGCTGGCAGCTCCGCATGGGACGTCGACAGCAGTCCAGAGCGACACCCCCGCACTAAGCCTTGGGCCGCATCGTAAGTGCTAAGACTCGTATATGCCCATAAATCTAACATTTCCTCTTTGTAGTATTGACATGATTAATTATGCTATTGCAGTCCGGCCCACGACAGCTCCCAGCGATCATCATCAAAAGGCTCGTTGGACTCAAAGGAGATGGCCAACGAGACACCGCCGGCCGCTTACTCTCCCGAGGCCCAAGGAGACGTCGAGGTGCTGTCCCGAAGGACCTTCCCCAACCAGGGAGAGGTTCGGGAGGCCGTCAACGTGGCACCGGAGGGCGATACCTCGGCTGCCGGACACATGGGGGAACAATCCCCCATGAAGACTGACGATGGGGTCCGATCCGTACGCAATTCGGCCCCCCTCTGAGCATGGATCTAGAGACCCATACGGCCCCTGAGTCGGACAAGCAGCCTCCATCGAGAGAAGGAGGCATGCCCATCCCGCCGGCAACCTCTGTCCAACCAGAGGCGCTAGATAATCTATTGGAAGCGCTACGAGGCGCTTCCATTGTGGAAGAACACCATATCCTTATGGGTACGGTGATTGAGAAGGTTCAGTCAGTCAAGAGCGGACTGACCGAAGCCTGTAGCGGCCTGCTGACAGGTTTTGAGGTAAGCGGCATTTAGCCGAGGAAATCTCCACATAGACAGTAGCCCCTGAGACACTGTTCGGTGTTTGGAAAGAAAAACCAGACAGAGGATCAATTAAATTTCATAGGAAACTAACCAAGTGTGTTTGATGTGAATAAGTAGGCATTGCTGCTGGCCACGACTTCTCATACTGCCGAAGTCTCCGAACTAAAGCAGAAACTGGAGCGGGCCGAAGAAGAGCTTGGCCAGGCGAGGAAGCAGCTGGAAGACCAGCACCACTAGCTCCACCAGCAAGGTATGCAATGACTCGCTATATATTTGGAAAGAGTAAATGATGTATACTGACCATAGTGTCATTATATGTGTAGGGGTGATGACCGAGGTCACGGCCCTGAAAGAGGCCCTGATTGAAGCCAAGGGGAAGCTATCAAGGAGCAGGCTGCTCGCAAGAAGCTGAAGGACCGGCTGAACGAGGTCCAGCAAGAGCTCCAGGACGTGGTGAAGAAGTATGAGACCCTGGAGGGTGAAGGTTCGGCTTGAGAGACCAAACTCTCCAAGGCTCGTCAAAGCGCAGAAGCGGCCCGAGTTGAAGTCCAGGGTGCCCTCCAGGAGATCCAAGAGGCGAGGAAGATCGCGACGGGTAAGGCGTTTAGTATGGAAAGCAAATACATAAAGAAGAAGTATTTCTTACTAACCCGGATTCAGAGTTCTCCAGGAGCCTTCGTAGGTCTACCGTGCAGTGTGTTCGATGCCGCGGAGTTCTTCCGAGCCGAAGAAGGGATCTCCACGGAGAAATTGTTCTGGTCACAGTATCTTGCGCCAGAGCATCCCGTGCCCTTCACCGATCAGCTGAAACAGCTTGTGGAGCTGCATAGGGTGGCCGAACTGGCCATGAAGGATTTGACAATCCGGCTGTGGCCAGCCGAAGCTATGCGCGACAGCTACTTCGGACTCATGAAGCGGCTGGTGGACGCCTGTCCTCGGCTGGACATCGTCAAGCGATCGGCCTGCATTGAAGGTGCGTGCATGGCCTTCACCCGCTGCAAAATGTGGTGGGCGAAGATGGACGCCGTCGAGCTGACCAAGGGGCCGCCGGAGGGCAAGGAGCACCTCACACCCGAGCGCTATTTTGCAGATGTCCTAGAGGGGTCTCGCATTGTAGCAACACAGTGTTGGCAGGATATTATCTTTGAATGAATGTATTCAAGTTCCTGCTACTTTGTATGATAGAACAAAGTGGGCTTGGTTATGTTTTTAAAATTTTCCTCCTGTGCGGCCGTGTTGCACGAAATCTCAGGGTTAACCAGTTGTCGGCTTCTGCCCCCATGTAGGTAGTACGGAGGTGTTCGGGATGGAATCTAAACAATCTTGATCCAATTATATGGTCTTTGAAGGAGTTGTTTAGTGCAACGAACCAGGCAACCAGACTGTGCCGCTTTAACACCCTCACTTAGCCATAGGAGTTCGACAATAAAAACATGGGCGTAGCCCCTAGTATCCGAACTAGAGTGCTATAGGCATCTGATCGGGAAGTACTGATCATTTGTGTAATGCGAAAGAAATCTCCAATGATATACAACCTCCTAACAGCTGACCGGCTCTCGCCGCATCATGACACTCAGTTTTCGGCTTTCTCTACTGAGGTTCTCCTTTGGATAAACCAAGGCACAATCGCAGTAGTTCTCCCTTTACTACCTTAGCCGATATAGCGGAACATAAAGTAGCAAGCACAGGAGCCGGGCAACCCAACTATTGACCAAAGACATGATTCAGAGCCAATGCATATAATGCTAAATTCGGGGTGTCGAACTATACTATAAAAAGTGTTCGGACTTTTGTTGCCGTAGTGTGGTGCTATGAAGCCCCTGGCAAACATCAAACGTACCAAAGTGTACGGGTGCTACCTGATAGGGTTTACCAGAAAAGAAAAGACAAAAAGGGAAGAAAAAGAACAACAAGGGATAAGCTAAGGCCGTAAAATTTGAGCCGCAAACTGTTCTTATTATAATTTCATTGGTGCATTAAAGCGCGTTTATACAAGTAATGCAATAAGCAGGAGGCTAGTTACTATGCCTTAACCAAGGGAGAGCTGCACGTGGGTCCTGAAGAACAGGTAGAGTGATCGTTAACGAAACCACCTAGAGAAGTTGTCAGATTTCGGGTTCCGGCAGACCCTTAAGGTTCGAACACTGGGGTGCGCGCGGAGATCACGTCCTCAACCTCCCCGTCTCACAAAGATCTAAACTACTAAAGGAATCACACAAGAGGCACAAGATTTATACTGGTTCGGGCCACCATTGTGGTGTAATACCCTACTCCAGTGTGTGGTGGATGGATTGCCTCCTAGGGCTGGTGATGATGAACACTACAAGGAAGAACTGCCTCGCGAGGGTCTGTTCTTGGCTGGGGCGGTGAACTGAGGAGTTCAGTCGCCCTTCTCTCTCTCTCTCTCTCTCTCTCTCTCTCTGATTTTGATCCCCCTCCACCTGAAAACCGAACCCCTAAAAACCGAACCCCTGAAAACCGAACCCCTTGCTATGTGGGCGGCTGGTCCTATTTATAGAGGCCCTAGTCCTCTTCCCAAATATTGAGCGGGAAGGGAGCCAACAATGGCGGGCTAACTTGAAGGGGGACAACAAGTACTCTTATCCTGACTAAAGGTGGTCTTCGCCTACGAAAGACTCTGCGGTGACGCCGTGCTGGGCTCCATGGTGACCTCCGTCTTGTAGTCCGCTTGGTCCTGGTCTTGTTGCACCGAAATGGCAACCTTTGCCTGATGCCTCGGTACAACGCGGCTGCGCTTGCCCCCTCTGCACCAAAGAGGAAAGAAGGACGCTGCGCGCGCTGGTGCCTGCCTGGCACCCTCGATCGTCATGGCTTGCGTCACTGGCACCTCGCGAGGCACCCCGCCTTGATATCTCCGTCTCCTTGCGAGCCAGCCTGAGGAGGCTGCGCCTGAGGATGCGCCGTGTCGTCCGCCTCGCGAGGCTTGCCCCCTCGCGAGGGTCTTGAGTCTTGTGTTGGTGAAGATGGGCCATGCTGGGCCCCCACTCGAGCCACGTCGCAGGCCGCACGCAGGCAAGTCTGGGGAACCCCGTTCCCAGAACACCGACAGTAGCCCCCGGGCCCAAGGTGCACACGGACTTGGTCGTGCCGAGGGGCGAAAGGGCAAGGGCGAAGCGCCGCGGGCCCTAACAGCCTGCGGCCTTGGGCGCCGCATGACGGTTGACTGGACATGGGTGCCTTAGCAACTGCGTGGGTTGATAAGGGAGAGGCATCTTCCTAGACTTCGCCCCTGCTCTCTCCTGTTGCTGCTCAGATCCCCTTTCTTGCGCCTCCCCTTTCTTCCTCCAAACTTCCAGATCTGCTCCGGTTGCGCGACCTAGGAAGCCATGGCGCCTCGCCAGCCTCCGGCCGAAGCTTGGTATTCTCCCGCTCTGGACCCGCCGAATGTGCCCAAGACGAGCCTTGCTCGGTTGCGCCAGATGGCGGCGGCGCAGGGCATCGACGGGACGGAGGTGTTCAAGACCGGCTCCGCCACCCTTGAGGACCGAGGGAGCACCTTTTATCCTCTCTTTGTAAGCTCCATTGCTGCGGGCCTGGTGCCTCCCTTCTCCGAATTCTTCTTCTCTGTCCTCCGCCACTACAACTTGCAGGCTCTGCATCTCCATCCCAACTCTGTCCTTCTCCTGGCGATCTTCGCTTACTACTGCAAGGCCCATGTAGGGGTGCAGCCTTTGGTGGCCTTGCTGCGCCACTACTTCTCCCTCCGGGTCTCCGGTAGCTCTCTTTCTGGGTTGCGGGCTTCGTCGCGTATAGCGGCACCATTGCCATCTCGAGTCCCGGGAAGAGGATTGAGGGCTTCAGGAGCAAGTGGGTCTTGGCAGACATTGGGCGCATCTACCCTCGGCTGATCTTGCCCACGAAGCAACCCGTGAGCACCAGCGACTGGTGCCGAGCGGAGCTCACGGACCCCCGCGCGAAGCCGGTGTTGGAGAGGATGGATGTGGACCTGAGGCCGGCCAACATGGCGACGGCGAAGTTGACTGGTGCGTCGTTGCTGAAGGAATTTCTGGAGCACCAGCTGGCCCCGCTCCGGGAGTACTCTCCTCCAATGTGGAGGCCTCATCCGTGCCCCGAGGTGGTGGACGAAGAGGATGTGACCGCGGTTCTCCAATCTCTAGTTGGGGGCGAGGTGGCAAGGCCGAAGGGCGCTCCCAAGCCCTTGTTCCTTCATGACGACTGGAAGCGGGTGGTGAAGTCCATGCCTGTTTTTAATGGGGACGGGCTCATGCCCGTGGTGGCTTCTGAAGGACCGGTGGACGTGCCCTCCGGCGACTCCAGCGAGGAGGAGGGCGAAGAGGAGCGGGGAGAGGGGCCCGACTCTGGGGTGACCGACGGAGAGTCGAGGGCTCCCCTCCCTCGGCGCTCACCCCGTACTCTCCGCCTCTCGCCGAGCGATGATGATGATGATGTGCTGGGCAGCAGGAGGTCGCCCCCGATCCTGAAGAAGGACAGGACCGGGCTGATCCCCCGCGGGTCTGCCCCTACCCCGAGGCAGTCCGCAGTCGGGCCTTCTGCTTCCAAGGTCGACCCTTCCAGCCGGCTGTCAGGCTTCAAGTTAGGCCGAAGGCTGCCCGAGCTCGCCGGCGAAGACCCGTAAGTGCTAGATCCTTGCTCTTTTGTTTCTTGTTCCGCCGACGAGGCTTGATGATTGCTGCTCTTGAGTAGGCGGGCGCCCGCGGCGAAGAAGCCGAAGGGAGCTCCTGAGGTCCCACCTGCGGCAACGCCTTCGCCTGCAGGAAGGGAGATCGTGACGCGCGGGCCTCTCCTGCCTGCGCATCCTTGCGAGATTTGGCCGAGCTGGCTGGGGCAAGCTCAGCCCCCATGGCCCAAGTGACTCCGGAGGTGCCCTCGTCAGGCGCCGCTGCTATGGCTGTGGAGGCACGGCGGGCTCCGCCTCGGGACACTACGGCCTCGCCGCCGTTACCTTCTCCTCCCGTTCTACTGGCCGTTGCTTCCTCAGCTCCTCCTGTTGTCCTGGAGCGTGCCGATGCTACTCCGTCTTCTTCTTCCATCTTGGAGCGTGCCGTCGCTGAACTGAACCGGCTGCGGCAGGATCTTCTCGGCGCCGACCCTCGCCTGGTGGCCGGGCGCCTGGAACTGGCTTCGGGGTGGATTCGCTCTGATGCTTCGATTCGGGCGGCGTTGGTTCAGGCCTCAACGGCCTGCGACGGAGAGAGGGAGGCCACCCTTGAGGCGAAGGCTGCTCGAGACGCGGCCCTGGGAGAGGTGGTTGAAGTCCGCGGCCGTTGCAAGGCGCTGGAGGACGAGATGCAAGGCCTGAGGGGCCAGCTTGCGGAGGAGGTCCGCCTGCGCCAAGAGCTGGAGAAGGGGGCGAAGGCGCGTGAGGCGGCGCTCGAGGACCAGGAGGCCAGGCTCAAGAAGCGCCACGACCACCTAGGCGTGTTGAAGAAGGAGCTGGAGGTGACGAAGGCTGAGCTGGACGCCAAGGCTCAGGTCCTCGCCGAGGATCGCATGGCCTTCGCAGACATGGAGAAGGACGCCCGCGCTTTGCTGAAGATGCTTTACGAGAGCGGCCTGGACAGCCCGCTAGCTGGTGACGAGGACGGCCCCGCCAAGCTGCTTCCCTTCCTGGTTAAGGATCTTGGGGATGTCGCCCTTGGCATCGGCCCTGCGGCCGAGGCCAAGGCGCACGTCTTGTCTTCTGCTGCGCTGACGCGGGTCTTCGCCCACGTCTACCTTCGTGATCCCAACGCCGACCTCGACGGCCTGCTGGAACCGGTGAGCGGCGAGGGCGCTACCGCCGCTGTCGAAGCCGTGAAGGGGCGCGCGGAGGCGCTGCTGGAGAAGTTCCGGGCCTTCAGCACCAGGCCGAAGCAAGACGCTGCCGATCCTGCCGTTCCATGAGGCGAAGCCACCGCCGACAAGTGACTCCGTTCTATCCCTGCTCTTCTTTCAGTTCCTGCACATGCATCACGCCTCGGGGAGGCATTTAAACTTGCGTTTGGCATTGAGATGACAGTATGGAATGTAATATTTGCTTTTAAATTCCTTGGATTTTATGCTTTTCTTCCCTACTTGCTTGTGTTCTACGCCGGCAGAGCCCGGCCCCGTGCATGCCTCACCCAGCATTAGCCCCGACCGGAAACCAGGACGGGACCAAAGGAGTGAGGGGCCACGGGACAAGTTAGGCTCCTGAGTCGCGATGCTCAGGAGTCCCCCTTGGCGCGCGAACAACAAGTAGGGAAGCGAGATGTAGGTGTATCTTCTGTTCTACGTCTACAGAGCCCGACTCCGCGCGTACCTCACCTAGCATAGCCTTTCGGAACTAAGGAGTGAGGGGCTACGGAGCCAGTTAGGCTCCTGAGTCACGATGCTCAGGAGTCCCCCTTGACGCGCAAACAGCGGGTGATGAGGTGCGATGTAAGCGGGGCTACCGTTCTACGTCTGCAGAGCCCGGCCCCGTGCGTACCTCACCTAGCATAGCCTTCCGGAACTAAGGAGTGAGGGGCTACGGGACCAGTTAGGCTCCTGAGTCGTGATGCTCAGGAGTCCCCCTTGACGCGCAAACGGCCTTCATACCTTGGCTCCGCTCGGGGAGAGACGCGCGGCGAACCAGGCCCGAGGGGCCTGGCTGGGCGGCGTACGTCTGGGCGTGACCCAGTCGTAGCCCCCGTGGCTAGCCCCCTCATGCGGCACTCCCGAGGGGAGGCGTTGTGACGAGGCCAGCCACTGAGCTCTGGGCTCCCTGAGGTTAATGCGGCCCGGAGGCCACCCCCAGTTGTTTATCACCAGCGCGGAGCATAGCGCTTCCGTATGTGTACGGGCATAGCCGCGCCTCGGCAGTGTCGTCAGCCAGCGTGGAGCATGGTGCTTCCACTAGTACGTGGGAGGGGGCTCCCCTCCGGGAGGAGCCCCCGGGGCATATACAGCCCCGCCCTGACACGTGACCGGCACGATAGGGCTAGGTGAGGTGTATCTGGGCACCCGTGAGCCAGCACGGGACTCACGAGGCCCTACCTCTGGGCGGGTTGCGCCCGGCACTGGCCCGTATCTTGAGAGGTGTCCCTGCAAAATTTGGTTAGATGCCGGTACTCTACGTCCTCGGGTCCCGGCCCTCGAGCTTGTCTCAGCCGTTGCTGGTATGCCAGGTCGCGATGCCGTGGACAAGGCCAGAGGGTGAGGGCTGGAGAGCCAGTAAGAGCCCTGAGTCGCGATGCTCAGGCACCCCCTTTAAGGTGCAAGTAGTCGACATGGAGAAGAAGGGATGCCGCGGACGGGCATCATGCAATCAAGCGTGATAGGCAAATGCATAGCTGGAAATAAACGCGATGGAGGCGCTCCGTCGTGGCGATCCGATTGAGCACTGGTACGTCGACACAGACGCGTAGCCCGCCATCCTCGCCTGGATGAGGGGCCACGGCTGGTAGGCGGCGGCAACCTCTCATGATCCTTGTCTCCTGTAGTTCTTGAATGGCCTTGTCAACGAACTCGTGCTGGTCTGACTCTCCTCACCTGGTTCCTTCCCGGGGGAAACGTGCCGCGAAGCACGCTTCCACATGGTGCCCAAGCGCCTCCCTCGTGACCCTGGCTAGGTTGGTGGCCCTCCAAGTGAGAGCCCCCGAGCCCTGCCTGAGGAGGGCGCCAGGCACGCTTCCTTATGTGATGGAAGGAGGGTCCCCCTGGGCAGACACGGGCCCTGAAGGGCCTGCCTCCTGAGGGGCCGAGCCTGACGACGTCTTCTTCTTCTTGGGGGTGGTCGCAGGAAGCCTCCTGCTTCCGTGATCTGGGTCTTCTAGCGACGCGGCCTGATAGGCTCGCTCCAAGGAACACACTGCATCCTTCTCTTCACAGGGCACCATGATGACGCCGCCACTTCCTGGCATCTTTTGGACGTTGTAGCCATGGTGAGTCGCAGCCATGAACTTGGCCAGCGCTGGGTACCTGAGGATGGCGTTGTACGGCAGGCGGATGTGGGCGATGTCGAAGTCGATGAGCTCGGTGCGGTGGTTGCTGCGGGCCCTGAAGGTGACAGGGAGGCGGACCTACCCGATCGGGACTGTGGAACCGTCGGTGATCCCGGAGAAAGGCTTGGTTGGCTGAAGCTGGTCATAGGGCACTTGGAGGTTGTTGAATGTTTCCACGGACAGGACGTTGAGCCCTGCCCCACCATCGATGAGGGTCTTGGTGACCAGCACGTTGCTGATGACTGGGGAGCAGAGCATCGGGAGGACTCCGACCGTGGCTGCGCACTTGAGCTGGTCCGCCGAGCTGAACGTAATGGTGCACACTGACCACCTGAGGGGGCGCGTTGCTTCGAGCTTGGGGAGAACTGCATTCACTTCGCGGGCGAACTGCTTGAAGATACGTTGAGAGGCTGGGGCTTGTGCTCCGCCTAGGATGCAGGCGATTGCACGCGGCTCCTGGAAGCCCCCAGCCCCCTCGTCTTGATGGCGGTCTTTGTTCCTTCTTGGTGGAGGTGGCAGTGGAGGTAGGCCTGCGTTGCCGTGAGGGCGATCCTCACGAGGCTGATCCCTCCAGTCTCCCTCGCGAGGCAGGTCCCACCAGCGGTCCTCGCGAGGCTGGTCGCGCCACCCCGGGCGCGGGCCGCGATCTTCCCAGCGCCCTGGGTTTCTTCCTCCTCCTCGGCCGTAGCCCCGGTCAGCACGGTCGGGGCGACGGCCGATCCTTCCTTCTCACATGGCTCGGAGTTCTTGACATTCGTTGGTGTTGTGGGTGTGGAGGTCGTGGTACACACAATACCGGCTGCCTCTGGAGGGTTCGGACAGGTCCTTGCCCCGCTTCGTGTCTGGTTCTGCCGCAAGTACGGCAGCCCCCTTGCGCTTCGTGTCTTTGGCCTTGGGCTTCTTCTCTTCTCGGTCCGCGGCAGGCAGCTCAAGGAGGGAAAGATGTCCCTCCTCAGCCCTGGCACACTTGTTCGCCAAGTTGAATAGCTCCAGGGAGGTGCAGAGGTCTTCGTGTATCGCCAGCTCCTCCTTCATCTTGACGTCGCGCACGCCGTCGGAGAAGGCAGAGATGATGGCCTCCTCGGACACCTTGGGGATCTTGAGGCGCGCGGTGTTGAAGCGCTGGATGTACTTTTGCAAGGTCTCTCCAGGTTGTTGCTTGATGCGGCGCATGTCGCTCACGGCGGGCGGCCGGTCGCGAGTACCTTGGAAGTTGACGATGAAGCGGGCGCGCATCTAGTCCCAGGAGGAGATCGTGCCTGGAGCCAGATTCAGGAGCCAGGTTCGAGCTCCTTCCTTGAGCGCCATGGGAACCAGTTCGCCATGACCTTTTCATCCCCGCCGGCAGCCTCGATGCCCAGCTCATAGAGCTGGAGGAACTCTGCGGGATCGGTTCTGCCGTCGTAGCGAGGAGGCAGGTCGGGCTTGAACTTGCCAAGCCACGCGACGCTGCACAGCTCAGTGGTGTAGGCGTGGCAGCCCGCGGTCGCCACGTAAGGCCTCGGTTGGTGGAGAGCTTGGTCTTGAGGGTCCCCACGCGCTGCAGCTAGGAGCAGGGCGGGGTCTTTGCGCGCCGGAGCCGGAGCAAGGTCGCGGCGTGCCGGAGCAGGGAGCGCCCTGGCAGCCCCTTGCGGGCGAGGAACTTCTTGGCAGCTCCGCTCTTGCTGCGCTAGCGCCTGACGGAGCGGGTTCCGCCCAGGGGCCAAACGCCTTGGAGCCATGGCATCTTCTTGGAGGGGAGGCGGCTGGTGCGCCTCTGGAGCTTCGTTGCCCGCACGGGGCGGAGTGTGGTGCAGAGGGACGGACGGCGCAGAAGAGCCCCCTGCGGCGCGGACAAGCTCGGCGACACGGTCGAGCCACTCCTCGTAGACGTCGTCGATGGGGCGGTAGCGCAGGAGCTCGTTTGCCGCGAGGAGCGCAGCTCGAGCCTCCAAGGGTGCGCGGAGCACGCGGGACGAAGAACCGGCTGGAGCGAGTGATGGAGTAGCGGTGCGGCCGGCTTGCCGCACAGACGGGTGCTGAGACAATGCTTGCTGCTCGCCCCCTGCCGGACCGGTGACGGCGTTGACGGTGGGCGACGGCGAACGACGAGGACGCCCACCGACGGGGGCCGTCTGGGCGACGCGAGAAGCGATGGCGGCCCGGCGCTCGGCGCAGGCCCGACGAGCGTCTGACATGGATGCGACGGTCGGAGGAGAACAGAGTGGTGGAAGACAGATTCTGGCGCACCCCTACCTGGCGCGCCAAATGTCAGATTTCGGGTTCTGGTAGACCCTTAAGGTTCGAACACTGGGGTGCGCGCGGAGATCACGTCCTCAACCTCCCCGTCTCACAAAGATCTAAACTACTAAAGAATCACACAAGAGGCACAAGATTTATACTGGTTCGGGCCACCATTGTGGTGTAATACCCTACTCCAGTGTGTGGTGGATGGATTGCCTCCTGGGGCTGGTGATGATGAACACTACAAGGAAGAACTGCCTCGTGAGGGTCTGTTCTTGGCTGGGGCGGTGAACTGAGGAGTTTAGTCACCCTTCTCTCTCTCTCTCTCTCTCTCTCTGATTTCGATCCCCCTCCACCTGAAAACCGAACCCCTAAAAACCGAAGCCCTTGCTATGTGGGCGGCTGGTCCTATTTATAGAGGCCCTGGTCCTCTTCCCAAATATTGAGCGGGAAGGGAGCCAACAATGGTGGGCTAATTTGAAGGGGGACAACAAGTACTCTTATCCTGACTAAAGGTGGTCTTCGCCTGTGAAAGACTCTGCGGTGATGCCGTGCTGGGCTCCATGGTGACCTCCGTCTCGTAGTCCGCTTGGTCCTGGTCTTGTTGCACCGAAATGGAAACCTTTGCCTGATGCCTCGGTACTCCGCGGCTGTGCTTGCCCCCTTTGCACCAAAGAGGAAAGAAGGACGCTGCGCGCGCTGGTGCCCGCTTGGCACCCTCGATCGTCATGGCTTGCGTCACTGGCACCTCGCGAGGCACCCCGCCTTGATATCTCCGTCTCCTCGCGAGCCAGCCTGAGGAGGCTGCGCCTGAGGATGCGCCGTGTCGTCCGCCTCGCGAGGCTTGGCCCCTCGCGAGGGTCTTGAGTCTTATGTTGGTGAAGATGGGCCATGCTGGGCCCCCACTCGAGCCACGCCGCAAGCAGGCAAGTCTGGGGACCCCCGTTCCCAGAACGCCGACAGAAGTCCCCCATATGCCTGTGTTTCTTCCCGCCTTGGTGTGTTAATCCTTCAAGAGTACCGATGATCAGGCCATCAGATGGGGCCTGCGGGATTGAAGCCTGAAAAGGAAACGAATAAAAGTGAAAGTATGTGTGTATCCGGTATCGGTTGAGCTGCACTGTGGATCACAAGCTAGCTATGCCTCCGTCGATGCCCATGGAATTTTGAGTGCGTAGTTATGTACGCGCTGTGTGAATGCCACTACTTGACCAGGACTGAGACGGGGGCCTAATTGCTAGTCTAGCTCCCGAAGAGCCGATCTATCCTATTGCAGGGTAGTTCAGACCCTTTTGACGGTGTCCGTGGGCTCGGCAGCCGAATTAAGGTTCTGCTTGAGAAGACCGCTCTGTACTTCTGCTGCTAAGGCAGCTGTGTGCTCTTCTGTACGGAGGGAGAGTTCCGTATTTCCATTGACTGTTATGACGCCACATGGACCGGGCATCTTGAGTTTGAGATAAGCATAGTGTGGCACTACGTTGAATCGAGAAAATGTGGTTCGTCCGAGCAGAGCATGATAGCCGCTGCGAAAGGGGACAATATCAAAGATTAACTCCTCGCTTCGGAAGTTGTCCGGAGATCCGAAGACAACCTCTAGTGTGATTGAACCCGTACAACGGGCCTCTACACCTGGTATGACTCCTTTGAAGGTAGTCTTTGTAGGCTTGACCCGTGATGGGTGAATGCCCATTTTACGCACTGTATCCTGATAGAGCAAGTTGAGGCTGCTGCCACCATCCATCAGGACTCGCATCAGGTGGAACCTATCAATTATTAGGTCCAGGACCAGTGCAACTGAACCGCCGTGACAGATACTGGTCGGATGATCCCGACGATCAAAAGTGATCGGGCATGACGACCAAGTATTAAATTTTGGGGCGTCTGTCTCTATTGCGTAGACGTCCCTGAGCGCGCTCTTACGCTCCCTCTTGGGGATGTGGGTAGCGTATATCATGTTCACCGTTTTGACCTGAGGGGGAAACTTCTTTTGTCCCCCGTGTTCAGCAGTCGGGGCTCCTCGTCGTTGTCCTTGCTTTGCGATCCCTTATCCTTGTTTTCGCCATTTAACTTGCCTTCCTGTTTAAAAACCCCACAATCTCTATTGGTGTGATTGGGTGGTTTGTCTGGGGTGCCATGAATCTAGCACGGACGATCAAGTATGCGGTCCAAGATAGATGGGCCTGAATTGTTCTTTTGAAATAGCCTCTTCCGCTGACCTGACTTAGGGCCACTGAATCCGGCGTTGACCGTCGTATCCTCGGTGTTTTCATTGTTATTTCGTCGCTTATATCCGTTGCGTCGAGACTTGTCTTTGTTATTTTTAACTTCAGGGGTGCCGGCATCGTTTGCATTGTTTTTGCTACGGGCCAGCCAACTATCCTCACCCACGCAAACGCGGGTCATGAGTGCCGTAAGGGCTGCCATAGATTTTGGCTTTTCTTGGCCAAGGTGGCGGGCGAGCCATTCGTCGCGGATGCTATGTTTAAAGGCCGCTAGGGCTACGGCATCCGAACAGTCAACGATCTGGTTCTTTTTGGTTAGGAACCTAGTCCAAAATTTCCTGGCCGACTCTCCAGGTTGTTGAACTACGTGGCTTAAGTCATCGACGTCTGGTGGACGGACATATGTACCTTGTAAGTTGTCGAGGAAGGCTTCTTCCATGTCTTCCCATTTGCCGATAGAGTTTTCGGGCAGGCTATTTAACTAGTGCCGAGCTGGTCCTTTAAGCTTTAGAGGGAGGTATTTGATGGCGTGGAGGTCATCTCCGCGGGCCATGTATATGGAGAATGAAGTCTTCAATCCATACCGTGGGGTCTGTGGTTCCGTCGTATGATTCTATGTTCACGGGTTTGAACCCTTCTGGGAATTCATGTTCCATGACTTTGTTAGTGAAGCAATGAGGGTGTGCGGCGCCTCTATATCGGGCTGTATCGCGACGTAGCTCTGATGGAGTCCGTCTGCGGTTTCGGCCCGCGCATGACTAGGTTTGTCACATCTGAATAGGTGGCCTTCGTCTTGTGTCGGGGCACGTCCTCGCGATCCGTAGATCGATCTGGTATGTCCTGCTTTATTGTTCAGGTCATGTCGAAGGTCATATGTATGGCTGTGGGCTAATTTATCTCTGCCTTTGCGATGAGGCGGGGTGGGCTGGTGTTCGGCTTGAGTTGTTGTTTTGTCTCGACCACGTGATGGTCGGTCAGCCACATTATGCGATGGTGGTATGTATTCCGGCGCCTGATCGTCGAACTGAGGTAGCAATTTGCACTTCGGGTAGCTTTTGGTTGGGTACTTGAGGCCGTATTCTTCGGCTGCTAGGACATCGGTCCATTTATCGTTGAGCAGATCTTGGTCAGCTTGAAGTTGTTGCCGCTTCTTTTTAGGCTGCTTGCAGTGGCTATCAGCTAGCGCTTGAAGCGCTCCTGCTCAAGAGGTTCCTGAGGCATGATGAAATCCTCAGTGCCAAGGCTCGCCTCATCCTCGGAGAGCGGAAGATAATTTCCGTCCTTAGAGTCTTCGTGCGTGGCCTGTTTTCCATGGCTGACCTACCCATCTTCTCGTTCATCTTGCTCAGTACCTGTGTCAACAGCGTCTTTATTGTCTTCGGCACCTTCTGGAGTATTATCTTCTCCTATGCCGGTGTTGCTGTCTCTACTGCGGCGTGACTTAGAGCGGCGCCGCTGATGCCGACGCTTTGATTGTATTTCGTAAGGTTTATCCTCTACTGGGTCTTCCTTGTCATCGCCACTGTTCTCCTTTGGTGCATCCACCATGTATACATCATACGAGGAAGTGGCCGTCCAGCGTCCGGTGAACGGTGGGTTCTGGGCGTCTTCTTCTCCGGCATCGTCGTCCATACCATCGATGTCGTCGGAGCCGTAATCAAGCATGTCGGATAAATCCTCGACAGTGGCTATAAAGTGGGTGGCGGGTGGGGAGCAAAATTTTCCGCCATCAGCCCCTAGTTCGAACCGGACATAGTTCGACAGTGGGTCCCCCACCAAGGACAGGTTCTTTAATGAGTTTAGCACATCGCCCAAGGGCGAGTGCTGGAAGATGTCTGTGGCGCTGAACTCGAAGATCAATAAACGATCAAGTTTGGCGTTCGCGGGCTCACATGGTTCAGAACTTATGGCCGAAGACGAGTCTGGAGTTCCGGTGACACATATATCGTGTGAGGTTAAGTCCATGTGCGGCTCCAACATCGGGGAATCTGTGGCCTCCATGGTGGGGTTGAGCCTCCGATCCTTGGATGGCGCAGTATGCTCCGGATCTAAGGCCAGAGCGGTTAAACGAGCTATCTCCTGAATGCGGTCCGATGACAGATTTAGGTCATGTTCATCGAGGTGACCAGGAGCGGTCGCCGCAGTCTCAAATCCGGCGAAGATGAAATCTCCACGGATGTCCACGACGTAGTTCAAGCTCCCAAATCTGACCTGATGGCCAGGGGCGTAGCTTTCGATCTGCTCCAGATGGCCGAGCGAGTAGGCCTGCAGTGCAAAGCCGCCGAACATGAAGATCTGTCCGGGGAGGAAGACTCCCCCTGGACAACATCGTTGTAGATGATTGAAGGAGCCATCGAACCTCTTGACGACGGCATAGTGGAACTCTCAATGAAAGCACCAATGTCGGTATCAAAACCAGCAGATCTCGGGTAGGGGGTCCCGAACTGTGTGTCTGAGGTCGATGGTAACAGGAGACAGGGGACACGAAGTTTACCCAGGTTCGGGCCCTCTCTATGGAGGTAATACCCTACGTCCTACTTGATTGATATTGATGAATATGCATATTACAAGAGTTGATCTACCTCAAGATCGTAATGGCTAAATCCTAGAGGCCTAGCTTGTGTGGCTATGGTAATGACTATATCTCCCCCTCCGGACTAAGTCCTCCGTTTTATATAGACACCGGGAGGATCTAGGGTTGTCGTGGTATTTCTCACGGGGGGCTTGCGAGTCGACAGCTGCCACAAGGGCTTAGTGTGTGGGTAAGACTACTGCTGATAGGCCCGGGAGCGGGTATGCGAGTAGCACGCGCTAGTTACCCAGGTTCGGGGCTCTCCGGAGAGATAACACCCCTACTCTTCCATGTCTGAGTGTATCTATTTGGGGTGTACATCGGGCAGTACAAAGTGCTCCTGGAGCTGTATCTGGGATCAGTGCCAAGTGCATCTGATCTAGTATATGCATGTGTATGGCCGGCTCTAGTGGCCATGTATGGCCATGGCTTGTGGCCGTGAGTGGCCTTGTGGCCAAATGAATGAGGCCGTGACCATCCCCTGGATGGATGGATGTGTGCCCCTTTTATAGTGTGGGCTAGCTTACTATGTAAGCTATGTGGGTAGGCAAGGGTAAGGCATGGTGCATGTCATGCTTGTCCCCTGGGTCACTTCATAAATAGTGCCAGGGGACAAGTGACACTGTACATGATGTCATCGCGGTACGGTTGTCTTGTCCGCGGTATGGCCGTCTCGTCGGTGTCTTGTTGATGTCGGGTTGGGATGCAGTCGGTAGCCGGCTGGTTGGCGCGGTCGGCAGCTGGCAGGTTGGCGCAGTCGGCAGCCGACTGGTTGGCGCGGTCAGTAGCCGGCTGGTTGGCGCAGTCGGCAGCCGGCTGGCGGACTGAGGGGCTTTGCTAGCCCCGATGTCTTGAAATATCATCTTGCCGTCTTCGGGGTATCCGTGTCCAATTACTCCGACAGTAGCCCCCAAGCCTCCGGGCAACTTGGCAAAGTTGGGCGGAGGTTTTTTGGCAAATGTTCATGGAAATGATCGTAAAAAAGGACAAAGTTATTCCACGCAAATATATCATATGCTTGCTTGTCGGGTGGTAGGTGCGACATATGCCAACGGGTGGCTTATCATTGTGGGAGCCAATAGAACATCGCCGGTGCCTGGAAACGGGATAAGGCGAAGACATGCACGCCGGCGAATCTTACCCAGCTTCGGGGCTCTCCGGGGAGATAACACCCCTACTGCTGCTCTGCGGGGTCTCCGCATGGTGACTAAATGAACAAGTAGCTACACAATGCTCCTTGAGCTGTTTGGGTGGAAGGAGGAAGAAGGGCACAACTAGCTTGCTTCCTCTCCTTGTGTGGTGTCTAGGTCTAGCTTGAGAGTGCAACCCTTTGCATGGGTGCACCGGGGGGGTTTATATAGGCCTACCCCCCGGGGGTACAATGGTAATCCAGCTGGGCGCAGGGCCCAACTGTCTGTGACTGTGCTCGCCGGCTTCTGTGCCGGCCGCTGGGGCCCGCCGGCTGGTGGGCCCCGCCGGCTGCCGGCACCCTGGTCGACAGGCAGGCCCCACTGTCCAGGGCCTGGTCGGTGGCTGGTTACTGTTGCTCTGTACTATTGACGCAGGCTTGGTCGGGGTAAGCGTGGCTACAGTACCGCCGCCCTGGCGGGCGGTTACTGTAGCCCTGCCGTATCTTGTCTCCTTAATGGGCGTCTCCTTCGAGGAGGATGGCGTGCCGGCTATGGGGGGTCGGCTCTCCATCGGGCCGACTCGGGAGGAGGTGCAGCCGCCTTCGGTATCTCTCTGCCCGAAGGGGCCCACCGCCTCGGGGGCCACGCTGGTGGCCCGTTGTGGACGGCGTTAAGACCGCCGTGGCAACAGTGCCGCGCCGGACGGGTCGTGGCCACCCGTACGGCGCACTGTGCCGGGCGTGCTCCGGGTTTTGGGGGTGGCAGGCTTTACTGTAGCCACGCCCTGCTTCATCATCGCGGGGTGGACGCGTACTTTGCGGGTATGGCTTTGACTGCTTTATGGGAGCCGGCCTCTTGGAGTCGGCCTCTTTGCAGCCGGCTTCTCGCAGTCGGCCCTCCCACAGCTTTCTTCATGAGGGTAAAGGGCGGGCCGCCCCCGAAGCCGGCCTAGAAGATAGCCAGCCGGGGGGAGGCGGCCCCAGGTCTTGGGTCCTCTTGAGAGCCGGACGGGCTCGTAATTTTTCAGAAGGGCTAGGGGAAGCCGGCTAGGCTACCCATGGCTATTTACTCCGACAGTAGTCCCCGAAGCTGAGCGAGCTTCGCGGCGGACAGAGGGACGAGAAGCTTGGTCAGCTTCTCACCCTGAGGAGCCGATCTCGCCGTTGTAGGCCGACCTCGGAGGATTTCTTTGTTTTATCATCATGACCGTGGTTGACCCGCGTGCTGACCGCGGGCCCCACGACGGGCCACGTGGCGGTGAAGTCCTGCCGTCGCACGCGCGCGACGGGACGCCGCCGCAGGCCCGGGCCCGCCACTCCCTGGCCTCGGCCCGAGCGCGGATCTTCTGTGGCCCGGGGGGACGGCCCACCTTCCCGTGGCCGTTTCTTCTTGTCTTTAGTGCGCAGTAAACGCGGGGCGTGGGGGAAGTGGGCACGATCGATCCCCACGACTCCCCACGCCGTGCCTCCTCGGCTCCGGCGCACGAGCCTACAAGTAGGAGGGGGAGGGGGAGAGGCAGAGGCTCACTCGTTCCCCCGCTCCCCGTCCCTCCTCGTTCTCTCTTCTCTTCTTCTTCCTCTCGCGCCCGATGCATCTTCCCGTCGCAACTCCCCCACGCCCCCATGTCCTTGGCGTTGTCGAGCTCGTGGGACGGCTCCAACGTCCACGACGATCACATAGAGTTCCTCCGCCAGACCCGGCACCTGCCCGCCGCCAACCTCGTGCAGGTTTGTCTGGCGCCGGCGACGGAAATCTCGCTGGTGCCGGAGGAAGGCGAGCGGGTCGTCTTCCGCACGCACTACCTGCGCGGCTTCGGCCTCCCGGTGAGTGGGTTCATGCGCTCCTTCCTCGAGTTCTACCACCTCCAGCCGCATCACCTCACGCCCAACATGGTGATGCTGCTGTCGGCCTTCGTCTCCCTCTGTGAAGGCTTCTTGGGAGTGCTGCCCACACTGGAGCTCTGGGCGGAGCTCTTCCAGAACAAGCTCGGCACTGTCATCGCCGGCGTGCCCGCCCCCTGTGGGGCCTTCATTGCTATGAAGAGGACAGGCGAGAGCAACCCCTTCCCGCACATCCCTTTAATCCAGTCGGTGAAGCTCTGGCAAAAATCAAACTTCTACGTGAACAATATCGCCTCGCAAGGAGATCACGTCAATCTGCCGGCTTACGTAGCCGGCCCGCCGGCTGGAAGGCAGCCATCCTGGGGCTTCAGATCCAAGTCCTTGTCTCCGGCCGGGAACGCCACCCTCGCCCGGCTTTGGGTAATGATTCAGTCGGAAGGCCTGCACGGAGCCGACTTGGTGGCCGCCTTCGTGGAGCGCCGGATCCTTCCTCTCCAAAGCCGGCCCCACATGATGTGCCAGATGAGCGGCCTCCGCGACCCATGCCGGCTGAGCACATGGGAAATGCCCCATGCCGAGGTGGCGCTTATGGTCAACTGCATCGCCAACCTCAAGCTCGCCGACGACTGGCAATATGGCAGGGCGCCGTACTCTCGCGCCCATCCACCGCCTGTGGTAGGTCTTTCTTTCTATCTTCTTTCTGTCATCGGCCGCCTTCATATCGGCCGGCTTCTGAGCAGGTGATTTCTTTTATCAGAACCCTCTTCTTCCGCCGCCAGCCGGGGCGGCAGGAGTCGAAGGCCGGTATGCCCCCGACCATGCGGCAGATGATATCGATGACCCGGACCTGGGGGCGGCCGCCATGGAAGACGCCGCCACGGGGGACGTCGCCGAGCCCGGAGGCACGGGGCTCTCGGCCAGCTTTGACGACTGGCCGGATGACGCCGACGCCGAAGAAATCCCGCGCCGCTAGCCAGCAACCGATTGTCACAGCGCGGGCTCGTCCGCCGCGCCGATTGTCGGTGGTGGCACGTCGAAGCGCCGGGCCGCGCTTCCTCTCTTTGGCAGTCGGCCGAAGAAGACGAGGGCCTCCTCCGCGGCAACGAAGCGAGACGAAGCGGCGGCGAAGGCGGCCTGCTTCTGGAAGGTGGTGAAGCAGCCTCCGGCGGTTTCATCGTAAGTCTTTGGCTGCTTGCGCGCCTGTTTTTTGTTGTCTTCTTTTGTTCTAACCCTCCGCCATTTTCTGGGCAGGGCGCCGCTTTCCCTTAAGAGGGGCCCAGGCGGCTCTGTGGTTGGGCCGGGTGCCGGATCTTCAGGGCCCCGCCGCGTGGACCCCCGCGCCGACCTCGCGGAAGCCACGGAGCAGAACGCCCGCGAGGCGCGAGAGGAGAGGGAGGCGGCGGAGCGGGAGGCCGCCCGGGCGGCGAAGGAGCAGGCTGGCGCGGCAGCCGAGACTCCAACGGAGCGGGCAACCACGGAAACGGAGGCGGAGGGCACGCATAGCCGGCCTCCGCTGCTCGCCATCCCCCTCTGCACTGTGGACCCGGACATCCTGCTGCCCTTGGCGGAGGAGATCACCCCAGATCAACCGCCGGCGCTAAGGGAGGAGCTCTTCAAGTCTTCACGGAGAGGACGCCGCCGGCAGCGCCAACCGGAGCGGGCGAAGGCGGCCAGTCATTGGCGGCGCCGGAGGAGCCGGCCCGGGGCACACTCGAGGCCGGAGCCGGCCTTGAGATTCAGCTAGCGGCGAACCAGCGCGCCGGAGAGAACACGGCCCCGCCGGACACGCGCCAAGCCGCGGGTGCCGATCAGTCAGCGGAAGCCTTGGAGGCGGCCAGCTCTGCCACGTCCGGGTGGACTCCCAGCGGAGGGAGTGGCGAGCTGAACGTGGTGGCCCAAGGGGTTCGGAGCCGGCTGCAGGCTCAGGCCGCCCTCCTGCAGCAATATATTCAGGAGTTCTTGTTGACGCGGGCAGCTATCCGGGTAAGTTTTTCACTTGTCGACCGCTCTGGTCCTCTGATTTCTTCCGTGGGGGCGCGCCAGCACACCCACTGGGTGTAGTCCCCGAGATCCGGGCCGACTGCAGTGCAGTCGGGTCGGATCTTTCTTGACGACCATCCTAACTCTGTTTTCTGTCTGGACCTTAGGATTATCACAACTCTCGCGCTGCCGCCTTCAACTCCCAGGCTCGGGAGCTGCGCCGGAAGACCGAAGACCTGGCCAGCAGCCGACGTAAGTATTTTGCTCTTATCTGTCTCTTGTGGGGGCGCGACAGCGCACCCACTGGGTGTAGTCCCCGAGATTCGGGCCGACTGCAGCGCAGTCGGGTCGGATCTTTCTTAACGACCTTTCCCTTATTGACTTTTTCTCTTTGTCTTTTGTTCATGCAGGGGCCAACGCCGACTTGCGGAAGGAGCTTGGCGAGGCCCAGTCCGCTCTTCGCGCCAGGGACGCCGAGTACGCCGCCTTGGTCCAGGAGCGCGACCGCCTGGTCAAAAAACTGGCCGACCAGGAAGAAAGCCACAAGGCGGCCCTGCAGAAGGCGCAGGACAGCGAGGCTGCCCTGCAGGCGGAGTTTGAGACCAAGGCGGCGAGCTGGGCCGAGACGCGTCAGGCGCTGGAGGAAGGCTTCGGCCGAATCGAAGACCTGATCGATGGTAAGCCACTTTTCTTGCCCTTCCTCCGTCTGCTAGCCGTCTGGAGCTTTATTCTGACCTGTGCTTGTTACTTTGCGCAGATTACTTTCCCGGCTATTCCGTTCTCGCTACCCAAGCCATCGAGGCCCATCGCGAGGCGCGCCGTCAGGCTGGAGCTGACATTGCGCCGGATGCAAATCGGACGTTGGCGGAGCAGCTCATTGCCGTCTAGGCGCGACTGCAGCCGGCCCATCGGATGCTCCGCTGGCTCCAACTTGCCGGGGCGCAGGTGCTGGCCGCCCTCTGGCCCGGCCAGATGATCCCCCGCACCCCAGGCCGGACCGCCGTCTGGCTGGAAGTCGCAGTCGGCCGCTTCGAAGCTTGGAAGGCATCGGTAGCCCGTCTTGGAGCCGGGCGGGTGTTGGAGTTTGTCCGCGCATGGTACCCAGGACTAAGCCTGGACCAGCTGCGAACTTGGCGGCTGGAGGCCGACGCGGAGCTGGAGGAGGTACGGCCGGTGAACGCCCAGCACGCCTCGACGATCGCCGAGTGCACCGACGCCAGCGTCTTCGCGCTCGAACTTAACGACGACGGCATCGCCCAGCTGGACGAGTGGTTCGGGCTGAACCCGGCGGTGGGCGAGGACTCGGCCGAGGAGATCGCCTCCAGGGACGAGGGCGAGGAAGACGAGGATGAGGACGGTGAAGACGCCGAGCCGGCCAGTGGAACGACCGACCGTCCTCAAGCCGACCGTGCCTCCAGCAATGAGCCGCGCGGAAGCGCGCCTTCTGCCGGAGGCGGTGATCAGGCCGAAGTTGGTCAGCCGGCCGCTCCATCAGACGGCGCGACCGTCTCCACCGCCCAGCACAGTTCGTCAGCTACCCCGCCGGCTTGATCTGCCGTCCTTGTTGTTCCTGCTTTTGTCTTTTCGAACAACTTTAAGTTTTCACAATTCCACCCACTGGGGGTGTATCAAACTATGTTGGATGCTGACCTCTCTGGAGGTCCTTTGTGTAAATATTGTTGTGTGCATGTTTTGGTTTCCATTCGAGTGCACTTTTTATCCTTAGGCTTTTTCCTTTGCCGCCTTCCCTCTTTGGGAAGGCAAGTACTCGAGCTTTCTTGGATTTGAAGTGAACTGAATGCAAGCCGGCCGGCCGGCTACTCTGGTAGTCGGTCGGTGGGAGGCGGCAAGCCGGCTTTTGTTATATATAAGTCCGTTAGTCCCTAGCAGTTTTTCGTGTGCACATCCTTTCCGGCTTGTGGCTCTTGCCAGCCGGGCAGCCGGTTCTTCGAACTGCGATTTTGGCAAGAGCTAAGCCTGGGTGTCGGCACATTACTTGTCTGACCGCGGGTAGGACTCCTAATATAACTCTAGTCGGCTAGTCCCCGGGCCGACTCGTCGAACCCGGTGCCGGACGAAATAAATAAATGAAAAGACGATATCATACGCATGATAACTTCCATTCACAAATAAAAGATGGCAGTCCCCGAGTCCTCCTTGGGGAGCCTATTGTCTCGTACTTAATATAAAAGTTGACATGATACATACTGCATTTCAACTATACATATTTTGAAGGAGATTGGCGTTCCATGGTCGTTCCGACTCCTTGCCGGAGTCGTCTCTCTTGCGTGCCCTGGGCTTCTGCGCGTCGATGAGGTAGTAGGAATCGTTGCCTAGAGCTCTGCTGACGACGAAGGGGCCTTGGTCTCCTTGGCCGGCTGGAAGGATCCTTGGGCATCATAGTCCTTGGAGTCGGCGGGCTGGCTCAGCTGCTTGCTGGCCAGGGCCACGACCCGGTCCATTTCTTCGGCAATCACGAGGGATTCGGCCAGCCGGCTGCTGGCCGCGGCGCAGTTGGCAGATTTCTTGTAATTGCCGGTGATGGTGATGATGCCCTTGGAGCTTGGTATCTTCATCTTGAGGTATGCGTAGTGGGGGACCGCCATGAACTTGGCCAAGGCGGGTCGGCCAAGCAAGGCGTGGTAAGGGCTCTCCAGGTCCACCACCTCGAACCAGATCGCTTCCCGGCGGAAATGCTCCTTGCCCCCAAAGAGTACGTCGATCTTGATCTTGCCAATGGGGGCGCAGGACAAACCGGGCACGATGCCATGAAACACCGTCCGAGTCGGCACAAGCTGTTTCGTCTTGACACCTAACTTCTCCAGGGTGTCGCGGTACATGATGTTGATGCTGCTTCCGCCATCGATCAGCACGCGGGAGAAGCGGGCGGCGCGTGTGTCCATCGCGAGGGTGGCCTCCAGGACCAAAGCGTAGGAGCCGGGGGACAGCATCACCTCTGGGTGGTCGGCCCGGCTCCAGCTAATGGATTTCTCTGACCAATGCATGTGTCCGGCTGGGCTAGCGGCGGCCACATTGACTTCTTGATGCTCTCGGCGCTTGCTGCGCCGGTCTTCGGGCTGGCTCGTAAAGACGACGTAAGATGCTTGCTTGTCGGGGAACTCGTCTTGCACGGTGTCGACCGCGGGCCGAGCGGCCTTGGGCGGCGGAGCCGGAGGCGGCGGGTCGGCAGGCGGAGTCGGTGTGAGCCCTTCGCCCTTGGAGATTCGGGCGAGCCAGTTACACTTTCGGGTCGTGTGGTTGGACGGCTTCGCGCCGCTATGGAACTTGCACGGGGCGTCAAGAGTTTGTTCGTAGGAGAAAGCCGGCTGCCAAGCCGGCCGGCCGCCCTTGGGCTTCTTGGGCGTGGGTCGCCCCCCAGGCGGCGTGTCTTCAACCGTGGCCACCTGCCGGCTAGCGGGAGGCGGCGCAGGGCCTTTGCGCTTCTGGTCATTTGGGTGTTGGCGTCGGCCGGAATCTCCCACCGGCGTTTGGAGCGCCGGATTAAGCACTTTTCTGGACGCGTCCACCCGGAGCTCGGTCTTCATCGAAGAGTCGGCGGTGGCGTACTTGTCGGCGATGTTCAGGAGCTCGTTGAGGGTAGTCGGCTCGTCACAAAGGAGCTTGTGCTTGAGGAGGGTGCCCTCTCGGCACCCGGCAGTGAAGTATTCGATGGCTTGCACCTTGTGCACCCCTTCGCAAGAGTTGGGGAGCTCGGCCCAACGCGTGAGGTAGTCGCGGGTGGACTCGGCTGGGCCCTGTACGCACAGGGAGAGCTGCTTGGGCTTGGGAGCCCGCTTGTAGGTGCTGGTGAAGTTGCGCACGAAGGCTTCAGTGAAATCGACCCAGCTGTTGATGCTGAGAGGCTTGAGGCTATTAGGCCAAGTCCGTGCCATGCCTTGCAGCATGAGGGGCACGTACTTTACGGCAATGCGCCGGTTGCCGTTGGCGATGCTGACGGCTGTGGAGTAGTCGGTCAGCCAGTCTTCCGGCTTCACCAAGCCGTTGTACTTGCGCGTGTCTCTTGGGAGCGAGAACCCTTTGGGGAAGGGCTCGTCGCGGATGCGGGGGCCAAAACAGGGCGGGCCGACATTGTCTTCTTCTTCTAGCGCCAGGGATCTGGCCAGGCGGTCGATCCGGTGGCGGGCATCGTTCTCGCCGACTCATACGCGGCGACCTCGCCGGCCGCTAAGAGTCGGGTGCGCCACTGGAGGCGGGGTGGGGTATCTCTCTCCATGAGCTCGAGGCGGAGGCGGGGTGCCCCGCCATTCCATGGCTCGGGGACGGCCGTCAGCGTCTCGCTCGATGTAGATTCGGGTCCGGCTTCGGCTGGAAGCCAGCTCTTTCTCGCGCCGCGCGCGGGTGTTGCTCGTAGTCGGCGACCGGGAAGTCGCGCCGTGATCGCGGCGCAGGGGAGGGCTTCCCGCGCGGGCGTCGGCTTTGTGCCGCTGAGCGGCCGCGTCAATTAGTTGCTGTATGCGCCGCGTCATGTGGGGGAGGTCTTCGGCTTCCAAGCCGTCCAGCTCGTCTACGGCGGCCTGGGCGGCACGCAGGTTCTCGAGGGGAGTGGCGTAGACCGGGTGTTCGACTCCCAGCGTGTCGGCGATGACGGCACCGCCTTGCCTGACAGCACCAGCCCGGCTTGGGCCAGCCAGGGCCGGCGTGCCGAAGGCGGCGCGGTCAGCTTCTCGCTGGTAGGCCTTAGTGAGGCGTCTTGCGGAGGCCAGCCTCCGGCCCTCCGCGTGGAGGGCGAGACGGTGTGCCTCCAGTGCTTCGTTGTCGGCGTCGGCCGGGAGGGGGACGGACAAGTCGTGGGCCGCCGCGCGCGGGGCGTCGTGGGCGCCCTCATCGGCCGGGCCATCATGGCCGATAACCATCACCCCAGTGGTGACAGTATCGCGATCGCTGGCCGGAGGGAGCGGGTCGTTGTAGATCGTGACGCTGGTGGGGAAGGTGTCGTATGACACCGTGTCGGAGTCGACAGGCATCGGGTCGGTGGAGCCAACCGACTCCAGGTCTGCAGCAGGCTTGCTGGAGACGTGGAGCTGGCCAAGGAGGTTGGCGAGGTGGTCGGTGCCCGCGTCGGAGGCGAGCTCGTCGGAGATGCGGGCCTTGTTGAAGAGATCTGCGAGGCCGCTCGCCGCGCAGATGTCGGCGACGCCTTGCAGCGCGTCGTGGCAAGCGCCATCGGGCGAGCCGGGCTGGCTACGCTCGCGGGGGAGGAAGAGGGTTCCCGTCCAGAACAGGTCGCCGGACGACGGTGCACCTGGCCCCACGGTGGGCGCCAAATGTCGGGTGGTAGGTGCGACATATGCCAACGGGTGGCTTATCATTGTGGGAGCCAATAGAACATCGCCGGTGCCTGGAAACGGGATAAGGCGAAGACATGCACGCCGGCGAATCTTACCCAGCTTCGGGGCTCTCCGGGGAGATAACACCCCTACTGCTGCTCTGCAGGGTCTCCGCATGGTGACTAAATGAACAAGTAGCTACACAATGCTCCTTGAGCTGTTTGGGTGGAAGGAGGAAGAAGGGCACAGCTAGCTTGCTTCCTCTCCTTGTGTGGTGTCTAGGTCTAGCTTGAGAGTCCAACCCTTTGCATGGGTGCACCGGGGGGTTTATATAGGCCTACCCCCCGGGGGTACAATGGTAATCCAGCTGGGCATGGGGCCCAGCTGTCTGTGACTGTGCTCGCCGGCTTCTGCGACGGCCGCTGGGGCCCGCCGGCTGGTGGGCCCCGCCGGCTGCCGGCACCCTGGTCGACAGGCAGGCCCCACTGTCCAGGGCCTGGTCGGTGGCTGGTTACTGTTGCTCTATACTGTTGACGCAGGCTTGGTCGGGGTAAGCGTGGCTACAGTACCGCCGCCCTGGCGGGCGGTTACTGTAGCCCCGCCGTATCTTGTCTCCTTAATGGGCGTCTCCTTCGAGGAGGATGGCGTGCCGGCTCTGGGGGCCGGCTCTCGATCGGGCCGACTCGGGAGGAGGTGCGGCCGCCTTCGGTATCTCTCTGCCCGAAGGGGCCCACCGCCTCGGGGGCCACGCTGGTGGCCCGTCGTGGACGGCGTTAAGACCGCCGTGGCAACAGTGCCACGCCGGACGGGTCATGGCCACCCGTACGGCGCACTGTGCCGGGCGTGCTCCGGGTTTTGGGGGTGGCAGGCTTTACTGTAGCCACGCCCTGCTTCATCATCGCGGGGTGGACGCGTACTTTGCGGGTACGGCTTTGACTGCTTTATGGGAGCCGGCCTCTTGGAGTCGGCCTCTTTGCAGCCGGCTTCTCGCAGTCGGCCCTCCCACAGCTTTCTTCATGAGGGTAAAGGGCGGGCCGCCCCCGAAGCCGGCCTAGAAGATAGCCGGCCGGGGGGAGGCGGCCCCAGGTCTTGGGTCCTCTTGAGAGCCGGACGGGCTCGTAATTTTTCAGAAGGGCCAGGGGAAGCTGGCTAGGCTACCCATGGCTATTTACTCCGACATTGCTTTTAGTGTTGCAAGTTTTATGCGGAGGGTGCCGACTCGGTTTCGTCCGAGCCCCCTTAATCTTTTTCGTGTTCCCTCCGCTTTTTGGCTTGTGCTCTTGCTTGCCGGAGAGCCGCTCTGCGGTCTGTGGCTAAGAGTGGGCCTTTGGTACCGCGCACGGTACTAAGCCGTCTGTGGGAACTAACGTCTCAGGCCAAGCGGCCAGCCCCGGGCCAACTCTGGTTGGCGCCGGGGCGAACAGTGATGCTACTGTAATAAAATGCGGAGACAGCCCCCAAGCATCGCTCGTGGTTATCCATGCTTGCGTGGTGCAAAAAATATGTGGGTGAGGAGCTCACATTGATTTTTGTGTAGTCGCGGTCGTTGAAGACAGCCGGCGCGGCTCGGCGCTCGCGGAGCGCGTCGGCGCACCCGCTGGGTGAAGCCTTCGAGCCTCCGGGTGCTCGAAGGGGGGGTCCCGGCCGGTCAGGCTCGACCGGCCAGGCGGCGAGGCGTCTTGCAGCACCTATCTTCTTCTTTTTCTCTTCTGCCGGCTATTCGGAGCCGGACAAAATTCTTCTCTTATTTGCAATCTTCGATGGGGGCACGCCAGCGCACCCACTGGGTGTAGCCCCCGAGATTTGGGCCGACTGCTGAGCAGTCAGGCCGGATCTTCTGGCAACTACTTTGCCTTCTTCTTCGCGGGGGCGCATCAGCGCACCCGCTGGGTGTAGCCCCCGAGATTCGGGCCGACTGCTGAGCAGTCGGGCCGGATCTCCCGGCAACTACTTTGTCTTCTTTATCCTTCTCTTTGTCCATCTGTGGGCAGCCGGACGCATATTTCTTTTTTTCCGACTGGGCAGTCAGACTTTCTTTTTTCTATCTTCCCAGCCGACTTCTCTCTCTTTTTTTTCAGCACGCCGGCCTCTGACTTTTCTTTCTCTTTCTTTTTCTGCATGGGGCAGCCGGCCTCTTCTTTTTCTTCTGGATAGCACACGGCTGCAATGGGATCCGGCGGGAGCGCGCGAGGCGCAGCAAGCCGGCCGGCGGGAAGCCGGGCGGGTGCAGCACTAGTCGGATGGAGAAGCCGGCAGGTAGTCGGCTGGAGAAGCCGGCAGGTGGGCGCGACATCGGCCGACTGGAGAAGACGGCAGGCGGGCGCGGGAGGTTGGCGGCGACCTGGAGCCGGCCCGTAATGGGTGCGCTGAGATGACGCATGGCGGCGCGGCCGGCTAGGCGGCGAGCCGGCCACAGAGCGAGCGGGAGCCGGTCGGGCCCGCCGCAGTCGGCGCGGGAGTCGGCGGGCACGCGGCAGTCGAAGCAGGAGTCACCGGGGCACCGAGCGGCGGGCAGGAGCCGGATGCTCAGGGCCGGCTCGGCGAGAAGGCGGAGCCGGCGCGGGGAGGCGGCGGACACAGGCGCGAGCGCGCGAGGGTGATGGGGCAACCGGATCAGGGACGGCGCGGGAGTCGGCCTTGGCGCGGACGGAGGAGTCCGGGATGAGGGGGAAGTCGTCGCGCGGGAGCCGGCCGGCCGGGTGGCGGGAAGCCAGAGCCGGCGCAGAGGACCCGGTGGGGAGGAGCCGGCGCGGAGAGGCCGGAAGCGGGGCCAAGCGGCGGCAGCGACGGGAGGCCGAGCTCGGGGCGCGGGTGGACGCCGGCGGAGGCAAGGCGGACGCGGCCGGCAGCAGCCCGGGCGAGGCTGAGGAGGGGCGGCACAGCCGGCATGGAGCAAGGCGGAGAGGAGGCCAGGCATGTGGGGGAGGACGAGTCGGGCACGACCGAGTCGGGCGCGACCGAGTCGAGGCGGTGGCCGGAGGAGTCGGCCGGGCGTCGCGAGGCAGCGCAGCGGCGGGAGGCCGGACGGCGCGGGGGGGGGGGGTGGATCACGCCGGCACCAAGACAACGACGCGAGCCTGAGGCGGAGCCGGCGCATGTCGCACGACCCCGCCATCGGCTCCAGAGCCCGGCAGAGTAGCGCGGGGGCGAAGGAGTAGGGCCGGCGCTGGTGTGGAGGCGAGCGAAGCAGCAGGCAGGTGCGGCAGAGCCGGAGCAGCGAGCATGCGCGGTGGTATGAGCAGCGCCAGCGCGACGATGGCCGCGCGCGATGGAGCGCTGCCTGCGGCAGCAGCACGGGGCTGGGCGTTGGGCCGAGCCAGGCCATTGTCCGGCCACTGTCTGACTGGTGCATGGCCACTATCCGACCAATATACGGGCAGTATCCAACTTGTATCTGGCTAGTGAATGGATAGTGCATGGATGTATGGGGTAGTCTGGGTAGTGCATGTGTAGTGTATGGCTAAGGGTTTGACCATTGTCTTGACTTGCATCTAGCCAGCTTGTCTAGATGATATTTGGAGGAGCGAAAGCGCGTTCCGGCCGGAGCAAGGCGCAGCACGGAGGGAAGCAAATGCGAGCAGCGCGTGGGTGGCCACGGCCGACCGAAACGAGGCCCGCGCACGGCACGCGCGCGGACTGATGGCCGACGTTGCGGTGGTGATGACGAAGGCGCGGCCGACGGCGAGGACGCGCCGCCCCTTGCGGCCATTCCGGGGGCGGGTCGATGTCGAGCCCCCAAGCGCTACCGGAGAGACGGCGCGACGCCGCGGCGGAGGCGATGAAGAAAAAAGGGTCCCGCCGGGACAGCGAAACCAGCAGCAGCGTGGTAGCATAGTAGTAGTACCGCCCCAAGGTGGGCGCCAACTGTCGTGGTATTTCTCACGGGAGGCTTGGGAGTCGACAGATGCCACAAGGGCTTAGTGTGTGGGTAAGACTGCTGCTGATAGGCCCGGGAGCGGGTATGCGAGTAGCACGCGCTAGTTACCCAGGTTCGGGTCTCTCCGGAGAGATAACACCCCTACTCCTGCATGTCTAAGTGTATCTACCTGGGGTGTACATCGGGCAGTACAAAGTGCTCCTGGAGTTGTATCTGGGATCAGTGCCAAGTGCATCTGATCTAGTATATGCATGCGTATGGCCGGCTCTAGTGGCCATGTATGGCCATGGCTTGTGGCCGTGAGTGGCCTTGTGGCCAAATGAATGTGGCCGTGACCATCCCCTGGATGGATGGATGTGTGCCCCTTTTATAGTGTGGGCTAGCTTACTATGTAAGCTATGTGGGTAGGCATGGGAAAGACATGGTGCATGTCATGCTTGTCCTCTGGGTCAGTTCATAAATAGTGCCAGGGGACAAGTGACACTGTACATGATGTCGTCGCGGTACGGTTGTCTTGTCCGCGGTATGGCCGTCTCGTCGGTGTCTTGTCGATGTTGGGTTGGGCTGCAGTCGGCAGCTGGCTGGTTAGCGCAGTCGGCAGCCGGCAGGTTGGCGCAGTCGGCAGCCGGCTGGTTGGCGCGGTCGGCAGCCGGCAGGTTGGTGTAGTCGGCAACCGGCAGGTTGGTGTAGTCGGCAGCCGGCTGGTTGGCGCAGTCGGCAGCCGGCTGGCGGACTAAGGGGCTTTGCTAGCCCCGATGTCTTGAAATATCATCTTGTTGTCTTCGGGGTATCCGTGTCCAATTACTCCGACAAGGGTTACACAAGGTCGATTACAAAGAAAGGAATCTGCATATTTGGTCGCCAAGTTTGCCTTCCACGCCAAGGAGAGTCCCAACCGGACACAGCTGCAGTCTTCGATCTTCGTGTTCTTCACAGCCCAGCAGTCCGGCCCATGGCTAACAGGTCGGACGCCCGAGGACCCCTTAGTCCAGGACTCCCTCACTTAGCTTTGGGTTCAATCTTGCGGTGTCCTTTCCTAGTGACAGCAGGGGCATCAAAGCACGTATTGTATTGTTGCCATCGAGGATAAAAAGATGAAGTTTATATCATATTGCTTGAGTTTATCCCTCTACATCATGTCATCTTGCCTAATGCGTTACTCTGTTCTTATGAACTTAATACTCTAGATGCATGCTGGATAGCGGTCGATGTGTGGAGTAATACTAGTAGATGCAGAATCGTTTCGGTCTACTTGTCGCAAACGTGATAACTATATACATGATCATCCCTAGATATTCTCATAAGTATTCACTTTTCTATCAATTGCTCGACAGTAATTTGTTCACCCATCATAGAATTTGCTATCTTGAGAGAAGCCACTAGTGAAACCTATGGCCCTCGGGTCTATCTTCCATCATATTATTTCCATATCAATTTGCTATTTCTACTACCATTTATTTTGCAATCTTTATTTTCCAATCTATATCATAAAAATACCAAAAATATTTATCTTATTATCTCTATCAGATCTCACTTTCGTAACTGATCATGAAGGGATAGACAACCCCTTTATCGCGTTGGTTGCGAGGTTCTTGTTTGTTTGTGCAGGTACTAGGTGACTTGTGTGTTACCTCCTACTGGATTAATACCTTGGTTCTCAAAAACTGAGGGAAATACTTACGCTACTGTGATGCATCACCCTTTCCTCTTCAAAGGAAAACCAACGCATGCTCAAGAGGTAGCACACACCGCAAAAGAATATTACATCGGATAGATCTCCAAGAACATCAAGGTGAACATGGTATTGAGGATCAAAGAGATATAATAAGCCATCTAGCTACTAGCTATGGACCCGTAGGTCTATCGTAAACTACTCATGCTTCATCGTAACGGCAATAGAGTTGATGTAGAAGCCCTCCGTGATTGAATACCCCACCGGCAGGGTGCCGGAAAAGGCCCCAAGATGGGATCTCACAGGAACAGAAGGTTATGGCGGCGGAAAAGTATTTTGGTGGACGCTTATGGTCGTTTGGGAATATTTGGGAATTTATAGGACAAAGATTAGAGTTGGAGGAGCTCTGAGGGGCCCACAAGCCCTTAGGGCGCCCCCTAGGGCGCGCCCCTAAGGCTTGTGGCCTCCTCGGGACTCCTTTGACTTCATCTCCAAGTCCTACGCATGTCTTCTAGTCCAAGAAAAATCATCACGAAAGTTTTATTCCGTTTGGACTCTGTTTGATATTCCTTTTTTGTAAAACTCAAAAACAAGGAAAAACATAAATTGGCACTCGGCTCTAGGTTAATAAGTTAGTCCCAAAAATAATATAAGACAACATATTAATGCACATAAAACATCCAAAATAGATAATATAATACCAAGGAACAATAAAAAATTATAGATACGTTGGAGACGTATCAAGCATCCCCAAGCTTAATTCCTGCTCGTCCTCGAGTAGGTAAATGATAAAAACAGAATTTTTGATGTGTAATGCTACCTAACATATTTATCCATGTAATTTTCTTTATTGTGGCATGAATATTCAGATCCATAAGATTCAAAAAAAAGTTTAATATTGACATAAAAACAATAATACTTCAAGCATACTAATAAAGCACTCGTGTCTTCTCAAAATAACATGGCCAAAGAGAGTTATCCCTACAAAATCATATAGTCTAGCTATGCTCCATCTTCATCACACATAGTATTAAATCATGCACAACCCCGATGACAAGCCAAGCAATTGTTTCATATTTTTGATGTTCTTAAACATTTTCAACTTTCACGCAATACACGAGCGTGAGCCATGTTTATAGCACTATAGGTGGTATAGAATATGGTGGTTGTGGATAAGATAAAAATAAGGAGATAGTCTCACATCAACTAGGCGTATTAACGGGCTATGGAAATGCCCATCAATAGATATCAATGTGAGTGAGTAGGGATTGCCATGCAACGGATGCACTAGAACTATAAGTTTATGAAGGCTCAAAAAGAAACTATGTGGGTGTGCATCCAACTTGTTTGCTCACAAAAACCTAGGGCAATTTGAGGAAGCCCATCATTGGAATATACAAGCCAAGTTCTATAATGAAAAATTCCCACTAGTATATGAAAGTGACAACATAGGAGACTCTCTATCATGAAGATCATGGTGCTACTTCGATGAACAAGTGTGGGAAAAGGATAGTAGCATTGCCCCTTCTTTCTTTTCTCTAATTTTTTTGGTGGGCTTCTTTTGGCCTCTTTTATTTTTTGTAAAGTCAGGAGACTTATCGCAACTTGTGAGGGGATCATAGCTTCCATCATCCTTTCCTCACATGGGACAATGCTCTACTAAATATGATCATCACACATTTATTCACTTATAACTCAATAATTACAACTCGATACTAGAACAAGGATATGACTCTATATGAATGCCTCTGGTGGTGTACCGGGATGTGCAATGATCAAGAGTGACATGTATAAAAAATATGAACGGTGGCCTTGCCACAAATACCATGCCAACTACATGATCATGCAAAGCAATATGACAATTGATACGTTTCTGTCGTATCTACTTTTCCTATTGTTTCGGACTCTAATTTGCATGATTTGAATGAAGCAAACCAGACTGACGCTGTTTTCAGCAGAACTACCATGGTGTTGTTTCTGTGCAGAAATAAAGGTTTTCGGATTGGAACGAAACTTTGCGAGGATTTTTAATACAGTAAAAGAGAATTTCTGGAGCCAAGAACCACCGGAGGGGGGCACCTGGGTGGGCACAACCCACAAGGGCGCCCCCTCCAAGCGCGCCCAGGTGGGTTGTCCCCACCTGGTGGCTCCGCAGACTTCAACCCTGATACTATAAAATCACATATTCGGAGAAAAATTCGGGGAGAAAGAATTATCATGTTTCACGAGACGGAGCCACCGCCACCTCCCGTTCTTCATCGGGAGGCCAGATCTGGAGTCTGTTCGGGGCTCCGGAGAGGGGGATCTTCGATCTTCGTCATCACCAACCCTTCTCCATTGCCAATTCCATGATGCTCCCCAACGGGAATGAGTAATTCCTTCGTAGGCTCGCTAGTCGGTGAGGAGTTGGATGAGATGCATCATGTAATCGAGTTAGTTTTATTTGGGCTTGATCCCTAGTATCCATCATATTCCGAGATTGATGTTACTATGACTTTGCCATGCGTAATGCTTGTCACTTTGGTACCGGGTGCCATGATTTCAGATCTGAACCGTTTATGTTATCACCATTATATCTATGTTCTAGATCTGATCTTGCAAGTTATAGTCACCTACTACGTGTTATTATCCGGCAACCCCGGAGTGACAGAAGTCGGGACACTTCCCGGTGATGACCGTAGTATGAGCAGTTCATGTATTCACTATGTGTTAATTGTTTGTTCTGGTTCTCTATTAAAAGGAGGCCTTAATATCCCTTAGTTTCCAATAGGACCCCGCTGCCATGGGAAGGTAGGACAAAAGATGTCATGCAAGTTCTTTCCATAAGCACGTATGACTATTTACGGAATACATGCCTAAATTATATTTATGAACTGGAGCTAGTGCCGTATCGCTCTAGGTTATGACTGTTATATGATGAATAACATCCAATGAATTCACCGATCCAATGCCTATGAATTTCTCTCATAACGTTCTTGCTAAGTTACTACCGCTATTGTTACAGTTGCACTTGCTAAAAAAATCATTGCTATCACTGTTACCGTTACTATTGTTGTTGCTACTACTATCAAAACTATCATACTACTTTGCTACTGACCACTTTGCTACAGATAATTAATCTCCAGGTGTGGTTGAATTGACAACTCAGCTGCTAATACTTGCAAATATTCTTTGGCTCCCCTTGTGTTGAATCAATAAATTTGGGTTGAATACTCTACCCTAAAAAACTGTTGCAATACCCTATACTTGTGGGTATCAAGACCTTTTTCTGGCGCCGTTGCCGGGGAGCATAGCTATATTTGTTGAGTCACTTGAGATTATTACCAAATTATCACTATGAAGAATCTGAAGGATGCTAAGACAAAAAAATTCCCTCTAAGACGAGGGGAGGTAGGGAATTGCCTTCTAGCTATGCACTTGATTCACCTTCTGTTATGAGTAAACTTGCAACACCACCACATGCTATCAATCTTGATATGTCGCAAGTTATTGATGATGCTACTTCTGCTATGAATGATACTCATGATGATGCTAGTACCTTGCTTGATGATAATGTGCCACTAGGTGAATTTCTTGATGAACAAATTGCTAGAACTAAAACTTTTGAGAATGTTGAAATTGATGAAGAGCTTGAAACTGAAAATCTTGAAGCACCTATTAGATCTAGTTCTCCTAGATATGAATTGCCTAAGATACCGGAAGGTTATGTTATGGATGAGGAGACAACTAGAGACTTTCTTGCTTGCAATGATAGGGATGATCTTAAGAAATTATTGTGCAAGCTGAAAGAAAAATCTTTGAATGCCAGAATGAAATGTGATCCTAAGTTTGCTACTTCACCTATCTTTGTTGATGATAAGGATTATGAATTCTCTATCGACCCAGAGTTAATTACTTTGGTTGAATCTGATCCTTTCCATGGTTATGAAACTAAAACTGTTGTGGCACATCTTACTAAGTTAAATGACATAGCCACCCTTTTTTCTCATGATGAGAAAATTCGCTATTACTATATTCTCAAATTATTTTCGTTCTCATTAAAGGGTGATGCTAAGACTTGGTATAATACTCTTGCTCCTGGTTGTTGCTACTTCTTGAGCTTGCGTTGGTTTTTTCCCTTGAAGAGGAAAGGGTGATGCAGCAAAGTAGAGATAAGTATTTCCCTCAGTTTGAGAACCAATGTATCAATCTAGTAGGAGACAACACACAAATGACTGAATACATGCACAAACAATCAAACAACTTGCACTCAACGCGATAAAGGGGTTGTCAATCCCTTCACGGTTACTTGCAAAAGTGAGATCTGACAGAGATAGATAAACGCTAAAATATTTTTGGTTTATAGATCGGAAAGTAAAAGATTGAAAAATAGCAAATCAGAAACTTATATGATGGAAAATAGTAGATCGGAAACTAATATGATGAAAAATACACCCGGGGGCCATAGGTTTCACTAGAGGCTTCTCTCATGATAGTAAATAATACAATGGGTGAACAAATTACTGCCGAGAAATTGACAGAAAAACACAAACATATGATGATATCTAAGGCAATGATCATGAATATAGACATCACGTCCATGTCAAGTAGACCGAAACGATTCTGCATCTACTACTATTACTCCACACATTGACTGCTATCCAGCATGCATCTAGAGTATAAAGTTCATAAAGAACGGAGTAATGCATTAAGTAAGATGACATGATGTTGCGGAATTAACTCAAGCAATATGATGAAAAGCCCATCTTTTTATCCTCGATGGCAACAATAAAATACGTGCCTTGCTGCCCCTACTGACACTAGGAAAGGACACCGCAAGATTGAACCCAAAGCTAAGCACTTCTCCCATTGCAAGAAAAACCAATCTAGTTGGCCAAAACAAACCGATAGTTCGAAGAGAATTACAAAGATATCAAATCATGCATCGAATAGTATTCATAGATAAGCTAATCATAAATCCACAATTCATCAGATCTCAGCAAACACATCGCAAAAAAGTATTACATCGAATAGTTCTCCAAGAACATCGAGGAGAACATGGTAATGAGAATCAAAGAGAGAGAAGAAGCCATCTTGCTACTAGCTATGGACCCGCAAGTCTGTGGTAAACTGCTCACGCTTCATCGGAAGGGCAATGGAGTTGATGTAGAAGCCCTCCGTGACCGAATCCCCCTCCGGCAGGATGCCGAAAAAGGTCCCTGGATGGGATCTCACGGGTACAGAAGGTTGCGGCAGTTGAAAATTGTTTTCGTGGATGCCTCTGGTGGTTTGGGGATATTTGGGAATATATAGGTGAAAGAATTAGGCCAGGAGGTGCACAAGGGCCCCACAAGGGTGGGGGGCGCGCCCTCCGTCCTTGTGGCCGCCTCATGGCTCCTCCGACTTCATCTCCAAGTCTCCTGGTTGTCTTCTGGTCCAAGAAAAATCATCGCGAAGGTTTTATTCCGTTTGGACTGTGTTTGGTATTCCTTTTCTGCAAAACTCAAAAACAAGGAAAAAACAGGAAATGGGACCGGGCTCTAGGTTAATAGGTTATTTTCAAAAATAATATAAAATAGCAAACTAATGCATATAAAACATCAAAAATTGATAACATAATAGTGCAGAACAATAAAAAATTGTAGATATGTTGGAGATGTATCAAGCATCCCCAAGCTTAATTTCTGCTCATCCTCGAGTAGGTAAATGATAAAAATAGAATTTTTGATATGGAATGCTACCTAACATATTTATCCATGTTATTTTCTTTATTGTGGCATGAATGTTCAGATCCGTAAGATTCAAAACAAAAGTTTAATATTGACATAAAAACAATAATACCGCAAGCATACTAACAAGGCAATTATGTCTTCTCAAAATAACATGGCCAAAGAAAGCTTATCCCTACAAAATCATATAGTCTGGCTATGCTCCATCTTCATCACACAAAATATTCAAATCATGCACAACCCCAATGACAATCCAAGCAATTGTTTCATACTTTTGATGTTCTCAAACTTTTTCAACTTTCACTTAATACATGAGTGTGAGCCATGGACATAGCACTATAGGTGGAATAGAATATGATGGTTATGGAGAAGATCGCCAAAAAGAAGGAGATAGTCTCACATCAACTAGGCGTATCAACAAGCTATGGAGATGCCCATCAATAGATATCAATGTGAGTGAGTAGGGATTGCCATGCAACAGATGTACTAGAGCTATAAGTTTATGAAAGCTCAAAATTAAACTAAGTGGGTATGCATCCAACCTGCTTGCTCATGAAGATCTAGGGCAATTTGAGGAAGCCCATCATTGGTATATACAAGCCAAGTTCTATAATGAAAAATTCCCACTAGTATATGAAAGTGATAACATAGGAGACTCTCTATCATGAAGATCATGGTGCTACTTTGAAGCACAAGTGTGGTAAAAGGATAGTAACATTGTCCCTTCTCTCTTCTCTCTCATTTTTTATTTGGGCCTTCTCTCATTTTTTTGCCTTTTTCGTCTGGAGTCTCATCCCGAGTTGTGGGGGAATCATAGTCTCCATCATCCTTTCCTCACATGGGACAATGCTCTAATAATGAAGATCATCACACTTTTATTTACTTACAACTCAAGAACTACAACTCGATACTTAGAACACAATATGACTCTATATGAATGCCTCCGGTGGTGTACCGGGATGTGCAATGAATCAAGAGTGACATGTATGAAAGAATTATGAAAGGTGGCTTTGCCACAAATACGATGTCAACTACATGATCATGCAAAGCAATATGAAAACGATGGAACGTGTCATAATGAGCGCAATGGTGGAAAGTTGCATGGCAATATATCTCGGAATGGCTATGGAAATGCCATAATTGGTAGGTATGGTGGCTGTTTTGAGGAAGGTATATGGTGGGTTTATGGGTTTATGGTACCGGCGGAAGTTGCGCAACACTAGAGAGGCTAGCAATGGTGGAAGGGTGAGAGTGCGTATAATCCATGTACTCAACATTAATCATAAAGAACTCACATACTTATTGCAAAAATCTATTAGTTATCAAAACAAAGTACTACGCGCATGCTCCTAGGGGGATAGATTGGTAGGAAAAGACCATCGCTCGTCCCTGACCGCCACTCATAAAGAAGACAATCAATAAATAAATCATGCTCTAACTTCATCACATAACGGTTCACCATACGTGCATGCTATAGGAATCAGAAACTTTAACACAAGTATTTCTACAATCCAGAATTACTCACTAACATGAATCTAATATCACCATCTTTATATCTCAAAACAATCATAAGGAATCAAACTTCTCAATGCACTTTATATGCATGTTTTTATTATACCCCTCTTGGATGTCTATCATATTAGGACTAAATTTATAACCAAAGCAAATTATCACGCTGTTTAGAGACTCTCAAAATAATATAAGTGAAGCATGAGAGTTCACTAATTTCTATAAAATAAAGCCACATCCGTGCTCTAAAAAGATATATGTGAAGCACTAAAGCAAAAGTGCCTAGTTCAAAAAATATAATTGAAGCACATAGAGTATTCTAATAAATCACGACTCATGTGTGTCCCTCTCAGAAGGTGTGCAAAACAAGGATGATTGTCGCACATTAAAAAGCAAAGACTCATATCATACAAGACGCTCCAAGCAAAACACATATCATGTGGTGAATAAAAATATAGCCTCCAAGTAAAGTTATCGATAGACGAAGACGAAAGAGGGGATGCCTTTCGGGGCATCCCCAAGCATAGGCTCTTGGTTGTCCTTGAATATTACCTTGGGGTGCCTTGGGCATTCCCAATCTTAGGCTTGTTGACATGCATATTGACCAAGATAAAGTAAAATGCATAAACCACATATAATATAAATGCAAAACGGCAAAAATCCGTTTTATAATGAAAAGAATCAATTAAAAAATATATATAATCAACCGCTCAAATCGATGACCGATAAAAATAGGCATATTATATATTTGAACATTGATAATGCACACATTAAACTGACAATTATAAGATATGGCAAAACAAATAAACATTCATCAAGTTTTGCCCTGTATGTACGCCCATCGTCACCGACGGATACTGATATAAAATTTCACCGTCAAAGACGACGCCAATATTGTTGAAGCATCGTGCAATATGTTCCTTCATTAAAATACCGTCGTATTTAACGGATGCACGCAAAATATAATTTAATAGGGAAAGCCAATAATAAGGTCGATCGCTGCGCAAAAAAATGTTTTACAGTAAAAAGAAACAATTTAAAATAAACAAATGAATTACTACCGCTCAGAACGACGGCAGTCCAAAATAATGATATGATATATTGACGGTATTGCAAACAATGGAAAAGACCGATAAACATAAATGACGGAAAGAAATAATAATCATCAAGTTTTTGTCCTAAGAAAATTATAGAGGACAGATAGCTTGCACACGTATACACTGTCATCGACGATAGAGTTCTAGTCTTGACATACATTCAAATTATCAAGGAGGCGCCAATATCATCAAAATATTATTTCACGTAATAAATGTGATCATATTATTCTACGACGACTAATGAAGCATTGGTGCAGTGCGTGGATAAAAAATGCGCCGAACACCGTCGTACAATTATTTTATCAATGAAAGGATGTCTTCTCATGCCTCTATCCCATGCCATATTAAAGAAATTAGCCTAAATAAATCAATAGAATTAATTACGCCTAGGCGCCTAGCTCACTCTAAAAATGGCTACGTACATAAGATGCATAGTTCCATCCATCAGCCAGTTACGTATAACATGTGAATGGGTTAATGCTAAGGGCCCACACGATTGATACAACATGGCCTAATTAAGCCCATATTGGCTAGTGAGACGTTGCCGGATAATTAGTGATTAAAATATTAAGGAAAAGAAAAGGAGCCGGCCACGCTCCCACGATCGTCAACACGATCCCACCATCGAACGTGGGCATGCGCGCGCTTGCCTCAGCCAAAGCCTCCGACTGCTCTCTGCCCTCCCTATAAATAGATGCTCCCTGCGTACACAAGGCCGGCTGATTTTTAGCGGCAGAGTTCTTTGATATTCTTCCTCCTCTAGTACCAATATTCTACTACACACCATAAATCATATAAAAGCACATAGAGAAAGAAGAGGCAGGCGTGGTGCTTGCTGCAAAGTTGAAGGTGAGATTCATGGCTCTTCCCTAGCTCCTGATTTGGCCATTGTGGTACAGATCAGGGAGTTTTCTTCTTCCTCCTCTCTCAAAACTCTAGCCTTTGATTCGGCCATCGTGGTACAAGTCAAGAAGCATGTTTCATCTCTTCAAAATTCGCGTCCTTAGTCCGATCATCGCGGTACAGACTAAGGTGCATGTTTAATCCATCTCAAATTTTTGTCCTTGGTTCGCCATCGCGGTACAAACCAAGGGACATGTTATATACACCCCAAATTGTTGCCTTTGGTTCGGCCATCACGGTACGGGTCAAGGAGCATGCATGATTCTTGTAAACACGGTTCCTTTAAATGTTCCGTGCGCTTCGTCCTATTGATCTCCGTCTTGGTTCGGTCCCTTTAGCGATACAAACCAAGATGAACGCCTCGTTCCTTGGTTTGGTCTCTATACGTGGATACAAACCAAGAGAGTGTCATAAGTGCGAAAACCTCATAAAAATTGCACTAATTTGGTCATCATAAAAAAATGGATATGGCTAAGATGGAATGAAATTACGAACGCGCTAAACCGAACTCATGATAAACTCTTGTTTGGTTGCGCTACGGGCATTAGGTATCACGCTAGTTGCAATACAAACAAGATCATACAAATATATTCCCTCACTTGGTTACGCTGCACGCGTGCATTATCTTAATGCCACGCGGTGTTAGTAGTAATATGAGTAGGGCAAAACTTAATTTAAAATGTGTTCGTGTTACATACCCAAAAACCAAAATCATGCAAGATGGATTATAAAACATGTTGCATCATAAAAACCAATCTTACTTGGTTGCGCTACACGTGGGCATTATCATAATGCTACACGGTGTTAGTAGTAATACAAGTAAGAGAAAATTAAACAAAGTATTCAGGCCACATATTTGGTCCAAAGTCAAATAAAACATGTCATGAAATGCTCCAATGCTATAAGAGCCTAAACTATTAGCATCATCACAAATGGATATCACAAACTCACTTTACTTGGGTTATGCTACACACGAGCGCCAATGAAATGACGCTATGTGGAGTTAGTGCTAATACCATGTAAGGTACAAACATAAACAAAAATGATAGATGTCATATAACTCATGCAACACCATAATTTCTCCACAAACCTTTGCTTAGTTACGCTGCACGCGCGCATTATCTTAGTGCTACGCGGTGTTAGTAGTAATACAAGTGAAGCAGAACTTAATTAGAGATAAGTTCGCCCTACATCCACATATGCATACAAAATTCATGCAAAATACATGATAAGGCATATTTCATGTAGCCCACATAGGCTTTAAACAAATAAAAGATATCATAAACAAACTACATTCGGTTCAAGCTATACATGTGTGTCATAACATTGCACCGCCTGGTTAGTTTTGATACCGTGTGAAGTCAAAGTCAACAAAATATGGCACATATCATATGCACTATAAAAAGCATCAAAATTATGTCAGAAAGCTTCAGTCCATTACGCTACACACGGGCACCATATCAGGTCGCGCGGTGATAGTAGTAATGTGATGATGCAAAACTTATTAGAATTGGCATGCCACATATATCCATGCCACCAAAACCAAAGATGTCATATAAAATTCCCAAAGGAAAATATATACATATCCTATATGCCAACCCTAGGATAAAACTATGCCTAGCCAAAATCAACCTGCATTCCACATATAAATGAGGTTGAACACACACAAATGGTTGCATGCTAGGAAATGTATTCCCAAACATCACACATAAAATCATAGAGGAGTATTTGCATGGAACCAAACTTCAAGTTAATCAAGAAGGAGTTCATCGTCGACCGCGAGGAGGATTTCTCTTGTAGCTTATTGTAATAGGCATGTGATGTAATCCTATGTAATAGATATGTTGGAATTCTTAATCAGGGGTTTTCTCTTCGGAGATGTAATTAACAGAATTTTTATGTAAATGCAAGAGTTCTGGAAATAAAGTACCTGCAATGTTTGATTCTATTTTTATTTTAAGCATTTAAAATTCACTCTGTATCAATGACGTGGACGCGTGTTCTCACGCCCGCCATTTTCCCGTCATCAAGGCTCTTGCCACTCCTTATTCCATAGTCCATCAAATCCTTACCCAAAACTTGAAAACTTCACAACACAAAACTCAACAGAAAATCTCATAAGCTCGGTTAGTATGACAAAATAAATCACCACTTTGGTACTGTTGTGAACTCATTCTTTATTTATATTGGTGTAATATCTACTATATTCCAACTTTTCCATGGTTCATACCACCCGATACTACCCATAGATTCATCAAAATAAGCAAACAACACATAGAAAACAGAATCTGTCAAAAACAGAATAGTCTATAGTAATCTGTAACTTTCGAATACTTCTGTAACTCCAAAAGTTCTGAAAAATTAGGATAATTTGTATATTAATCTTGTGTAAAAAATTCAAAAATTTATCGCGTTCCAGAAGCTCAGATCAATTCTCTCATTGGGCACAAAAGTTTCTGTTTTTCAGCAAGATGAAAACAACTATCACCGTAAGCCATCCCAATAGTCTTACTTGTCAAAAACACTAATTAAAACACAAAGCCACATCTGACCCGAAGCTAGATGAATTATTTATTCAAAAACAGGAAGGAAAGATATTGGGTTGTCTCCCAACAAGCGCTTTTCTTTAAGGCCTTTTAGCTAGGCATTGAGATTTCAATGATGCTCACATGAAAAATAGCAATTTAAACATGAAGAGAGCATCATGAAGCATGTGAAAACAAGTTTAAGTCTAACATACTTCCTATGCATAGGTATTTTATAAGCAAACAAATTACTGTAGCAAGCAAAAACTAGCATATTCAAGGAACAAGAAAGAATCAATAGCAATCTCAATGTAACGAGAGGTAATTTAGTGACATGAAAATTTCTACAACCATATTTTCCTCTCTCATAATAATTACATGTAGGATCATATTCAAATTCAACAATATAGCTATCACATAACATATTCTCTACATGATCCACATGTATGCAAAGTTGACACTCTTCCAAAATAGTGGGATTATCATAAAATAAAGTCATGACCTCTCCCCACCCAGTTTTATCAAAAACTTCATAAGATTGAACATTATCCAAATATTGGGAACCATAGTTGACACTCTTCCAAACCTAATTTTAGTATTATTGCAAACATTACTATCAATTTCATATTCATCATGGGGCTTAAATGAATTTTCAAGATTATAAGAAGAATCACCCTAATCATGATCATTGCAACAAGTAGTGGACATAGCAAAACTAGCATCCCCAAGCTTAGGGTTTTGCATATCATTAACACAATTGACATTAATAGAATTTATAATAATATCATTGCAATCATTCTTTTCATTGAAGGAGCTACCATGAATCACTTCAGAAATTTCTTCTTTGAACACTTCATCACAATTTTTGATTCACGAATTTCAAGCAAAACCTCATAAAGATAATCTAGTGCACAAAACTCACTAGCAATTGGTTCATCATAATTGGATATTTTAAAAAGATTAGCAAGAGGATGAGGATCCATATGAATAGATTTTAGGCAAGCAAAGATGCAAGCAAATATAAGGCTCATGGCAACATGAGCAAACATAGAAAATGAGAAAGATGAATGAAAGAAGGCGAATAAAAAGGAAATCTTTTGGAAAATCATTTTGGAAGTGGGGGAGAGGAAAACGAGAGGCGAATGGCGAATAATATAATGCAAGAGATGAGAGTTTATGATAGGTACTTGGTAGGCTTGACTTGGCGTAGATCTCTGATGACCCACAAGCATAGAGGATCAATTTTAGCTCTTTTTGATAAGTAAGAGTGTCGAACCCAACAAGGAGCAGAAGGAATTGACAAGTGGTTTTCAGCAAGGTGTCGTGGAATTGTCACGGCAGATGTCCTAGCAGAAGGACTTAGTCGCGGAGCCATCACAACTAGGTTAGCTTAAAGGGGTTAAACGGGACAAAGGACACATGAGTTTATACTGGTTCGGCCCCATGTGGTGAAGGTAAAAGCCTAGTCCAGTTTGAGGTGGTATTGCTTGGGTTTCGATTACCAGGGAGCGAATACGCTTGACCTAGTTCTCAATCTCTTGTTTCTTACCCTGAACTACCATCGGTTCGTCCCTTTATATACACAGGTTGACACCCGGCGGCCTACGGAGTCCCGGCCGGCTCATAAACAACGTGTCTGGCTCGGTCACTAACTATACGTGCCTTATAATACAAGTCATACACATATGGCGGTTCACACTTGTCGGGCCTTAAGTCGCCTTTGGGCTTTGGGCCTTCCATAGGATCATATAACTCGCCACCTTCAGTAGTAAGCCGCTAGTGGTATAACCCGGCCCCTCCTGGGCGGTTTATGCCCAATAGCTATATCTCCAACATTAGGCCCCAGGTTGACTTGAACTTGTTCATATGAATCTTCAACACTTAGTAAAAATCCTTCCTCATTTGTTCTTGTGAGATATTGAAACCCGCTGTCAGTGTCAAAACCGGCGGATCTCGGGTAGGGGGCCCCGAACTATGCGTCTAAGGCGGATGGCAACAGGAGGCGGGGGACACGATGTTTACCCAGGTTCGGGCCCTCTCGATGGAGGTAATACCCTACTTCCTGCTTGATTGATCTTGATGATATGAGTATTACAAGAGTTGATCTACCACGAGATCGTAGAGGCTAAACCCTAGAAGCTAGCCTATGGTATGATTGTTTTTCGTCCTATGGACTAAACCCTCCGGTTTATATAGACAACGGAGGGGGCTAGGATTACACAGAGTCGGTTACAAGGGAGGATATCTACATATCCGTATTGCCAAGCTTGCCCTCCACGCCAAGGAGAGCCCCATCCGGACACGAGACGAAGTCTTCAATCTTGTATCTTCACAGTCCAACAGTCCGGCTAAAGTATATAGTCCGGCCATCCGAGGACCCACTAATCCAGGACTCCCTCAGTAGCCCCTGAACCAGGCTTCAATGACGATGAGTCCGGCGCGCAGATTGTCTTCGGCATTGCAAGGCGGGTTCTTCCTCCGAATACTCCATAGAAGATTTTGAAGACAAGGATAGTGTCCGGCTCTGCAAAACATATTCCACATACCACCGTAGAGAGAATAATATTTCCACAAATCTAATCTGCTGACAACTTTTCATAGCGTGACATCACAGCATGGCCCGGTCATTATTCGAACCGTTTTTCCCAGCCCGCCACTACACGTCTCGCGAGGCGGTTTTATTGGCACGTCTTGTCAAAGAAGAGATCGTGCTCCCGTTATTACGGGATTCTCATTAATAAGGGTGTGGGTAACTCAATCATGCCTATCGGTATGACTCCTTGATTTAGGCAAGTTCCAAACGGCCACACGGAGGACGCTTGATATTCACCCTCTTTATAAAGGGACCAAAGCCTGTCCTTTTCTTCTCGCGCACAATCGAATCCTTCCCCCACCTTGAGTTCCAACACCCAAGGCTCAGACTAGGCGCCTCGGACCTTCAATCATTTCTGGATCCAACCTTCAAGGTCGGTGGATGCCCTCCTCTGTCAGAGAGGAGGACATCAAAATGCTAAGGGAGGCCAGGTATCTGACCGCTGAAATCTCGCACATGCTGCCTGCCCGAGGACAGGTCATCCCCACTCCCGAACCCAACGAGAGTGTCGTATTTGTTTTCCACTTCCTCTGAGGGCTAGGCTTTAGTCTTGATCCCTTTGTCAGAGGGCTCATGTTCTGTTATGGGCTCGACTTCCATGATTTAGCTCCGCATTCCATCCTTCACATATCATAGTTTACCGTTGTATGTTAGGCCTTCCTTCGCATCACCCCACACTTCGGCTTATGGCTCAAGACCTTCGATGTGAAGCCGAAGATGATCGATGGGCGACACGCAGAATGCGGAGGTGCCACCATAAGCAAAGGCGTCGATGCCCCATGGCCAAAGGGTTCCTTCCCGGAGATATCTAGCTTATGGCAGCGGGAGTGGTTTTACATCACAGCTCCCCGAAGTACTAAGTGGGTGGCTGCCCCCGCCTTCCATTCGGGCCCCCACCACAACTGGCATCATGGGTCACCAAGGGGCTAGACTGGGGGCCGGCTAATGAAGTGCCGATATTGCAAAGTCGCATCCGAGATCTCCTCAAGAGGGACGTCGGCCTCGTCATGGTAATGCAAGTCATGCTAGTTCGTCAAGCCCTGCCTTGCAAACGTCGACCTCTCTGTATGTGGGAGTTCAATCCGGAAGGGCCGCGAACTATTCAGCACGATGCTCGAAGGGATGTACAAATCGTTCTTCGATCACGAATAAAGTGTCCGGACACCATCGAGGATGCGGGTCTAAACTGCAATCGTCTAGACACCCAAGTAAGTAGTTCTTCGGCCGAACATGCTGTCTTTTTGTTTATCACAACATTATTCTGAAAAGTTGCTCTTTGACCAGGACTGGGTGAAAAAAGAGAAGATGATCAGGTGTTCGGCCCCCCTTCCTGAAGGCTCAGCAGATCCAGTACTGGTCAGAATGCTTGAGCTCGCGCCTTATCAAGTGCCATCAGGGGAAGATAAACGGGGAATAAAGAAGTCAAAAGCGGGCCTCATTCATTATTCATCCAATCCGGGGGAATTAGTGCTTCCGTGAAGGAGGATAACTGGGGAGAAGAATCTAAAATTTCTTATCCCCAAGGAAGGAAGAGGGCCGCCTTTGAAGACTTGCAAACAATGGTTTCCACACGAGGGAAGAAACCTTTGTCAGGGGGCCCTACCCCGGAGGGCATCCTTACCACGTAGTACCCGCAAGGGGATCAGCCCTCCACCGAGCTGTAAGTAAACAAAAGTACTCTATAGTAAATATATCCTGCTTTATTTCCGAGGATGATAACCGAGACATATTTCTTGTAGTCCTGATCGTAGCCCTTCTCGACAGAGTTCGTCTTCGGGGGATCTTCTTCCGGAGATGATGGAGAGCAAAACGCCTCCCCGTGCCTCCCCGCTTCGTGAAGCGGACGACCCTGAGGTGTCGTCATAGAGGATTTCTCCTGATCCGCCAAGGCCAGAGGGTAACCCTTCGGCCACCCGAAGTCCGGAGTATTCGGGTCCTAAGGAGAGCAACAGGAAGAGTCCGGGACTGTCCAATGCGCGACCAGACGCACTGAAGAATCTTCTGGAGCAAGCGGCTATCTCAGAAGCGCATCGTACACTAATGGGTATGGTGGTTGAGAGGATTTCAGCCGCAGAGAGCGGGTTGCATGAAGCTTTTATGAGCCTGCCGAGAGGCTTTGAGGTACGCAAAGTAATGTATATTTTTTGATGGTACTGCACACGCTAGGTGTGCCTTATGCTGATAGTAGCCCCTGAGACTCTGGTTGTTGTCAAAAAAGGCGATAAATAGAGGATCACAGTCCCAGGTAATAACCGTACTGTTTCCATGTGCAAGCGGCTGAGGGTCCGGTGTCAAGCCGGACTGGTGAGTTTGCCGAACTGAAGCGGCAACTTGATGCGACAGATTCCGACATCGTGCTTGTGAACAAACGGCTCGACGAGGCACATGGTATGTATTTTCTCCGGCGATCATCACGTATTTGAGAGGAGCACGATGCTAGTATCTTAAATATGCAGTGACTGCAGATGGAGCTGCCGCCGTGGAGACCCTTCGGGTGGAACTCGCCCGAGCCAAGGAACAAGCCAGGAAGAGTGTTGCGGCCGCCCTAAAGGAGGTCGAAGAGCTGAAAGCCGAACAGGTTGCGCATTGCCGGAGCCAGGAGAAAATAGCCGAGATGGCTGTTGAGTTGAAGGCGGCCGCCGACCGTTATGAGCTTCTTGAAAAGGAGAGCCAAACGAAGACGGTGGACTTGGAGAAAGCCGTGGTAGCGGCCAAGGAAGCCCTTTCTAAGATCAGAGCAGCGAAGGAGGAGCTACGTCAAGCCGGAGATATCACAGCTGGGAAGCCCTTTTTGTTGGGAACAAGGTTAGGGGATCCTAAGAATGCCCCTCTTGATCAACTATGGAGTTGTGCAGACGCGTATGTGGATTTGGCAGCGAGTGCTGCTGATGCGACCAAGTTTTTCAAAGATCAAAAAGATCATGAAGTGGAAAAGCTGTTTTGGTCGCAGTTCCATGTTCCAGTGCGTCCGCTGCTGTTAAACGAGCGAATGGCCGAGTGGGCTGAGCTCCATAGGTTGTCCGGGCTTGCCATGAGGTCTGTTGTGGATTATCTTTGGCCGGAAGGACCAAAGCCGAATAGTTATTTTGGCTTAGTGCAATGATTCCTTGGTGCTGTGTCGCATATCGACGCTATGAAGAGGTCGGCGTGCATAGAGGGTGTGTGGATGGCTCTTGTCCGCGTCAAGACATACTGGGCAGAGATGGAAGCCACCTCTATTGCAACCCAGAGTTCGGCCGTAGACCGATTATCGACCAAGCACTATTTTAAAGAAGTCCTCGAAGGCGCTCGTTTAATAGAGGCTCAGTGCTCGAAGAGTATCATGTTCTAGTGACATGTATCCAAATTGTAAGAACAATGTTATTTGAATTATAAAGGCTGTGTTTATACTTTTGCCTGAAAGTATTATTGTGCCTCCTGTGCGGTCGTTTATGTACATATATATGTATACACACACACACACACATATATATATATATATATAATATATATATATCCTGAAAGTTTGCAATCGTCGGCTTTAGCCCCCACGCATATAATGTGGGGGTGTTCGCAAAAGCGCATCTTCACACTTGATCCAACATCTTGGTCCATTAAGGAGGTGGTAGCATGGCGAACGAAGCAATCAGACTATATTTCTTTAACACTTTCACTTAACCATAGGAGTTTGACAGTGAGGCCACTATATAGCCCCTGGTACTTCCGCGCTCATCCGAATACGGGGCGCGTACGTATATGACCGAGAAACCGACCCTTCATTAATGTGGAGGAATCCAGAAGATTCCACTAAGTCCCCGAGTGGTTGACTAGTCTCGCGCTTTATCATGACAGTCAGTTTTTGGCTTTCTCTACTTAGGTGCTCGTCCGGATGAACCAGGACACAATCGCAGTAGTTCTCCCGATGCCACCTTAGCCGATAGAGTGGAACGTAAGGTAGTAAAATGCGGGAGCCGGGCAAACCCAACATTTGACCAAAGACATGATTCGGAGCTGATGCATATAAGGCCAAACTCGCGAAGCCGAACACTCCCTAAGGTATTCGGTCTTTACAACATATTCCTAGCTGAGTAACGCCCTTGATAATGAACCCCGAGTGTCCAGGTACGTGCATTATTCTGACATGGAAAAATGCCAATAACGTCAGCATCCTCTCGGTTATACTGAGTATCCGGAGGATGTGAAGCAACAAGAGACAGTAAAAAAGGTTTACATAGGGTCTTAATCTAAAGAGAAACCTTTGAGCGGGTCCCTGCTGCATGGCTGCGCCTGTGTCTCCGTTGTGCCGTATCCTGGAAGGGTGTAGCACGATTATCATCTGTAAAAGAGAAAAACTTAGGTGAAAGTTGTCGTGCGAAAAATTGGTTACTCTCAATAAACCATTAAAATTTAGTATAAGTAAGGTTGAGCCGAACTGTAGTCCTTTTTACATACGGGAAGCCCCTGGTACCGCCTATAGGGGTATGCCTGTCAAACCAATCTCAGGTTTATCTAAGCTGTTATAGCTAGTGATGTGCCGGACTCGTCTAACCGTGTCCGCGGTCTTGACGACCGATCATTAATTCTGGTTGGAGAGGCCGTTTAGTGTTCGGCTGCTGAAGCCACCACACTTTCTTTTGTGCGTAAGGAACGCTCAACATTTCCACTAACTGTGATGATGCCACGAGGACCGGGTGAGGGAGTCCTGGATTAGGGGGTGTCCGGATGGCCGGACTATACCTTCAGCCGGACTCCTAGACTATGAAGATACAAGATTGAAGACTTCGTCCCGTGTCCGGAAGGGACTTTCCTTGGAGTGGAAGGCAAGGTTGGCGATACGGATATGTAGATCTCCTACCATTGTAACCGACTTTGTGTAACCCTAACCCTCTCCGGTGTCTATATAAACCGGAGGGTTTTAGTCCATAGGACAACATACAGAACAACAATCATACCATAGGCTAGCTTCTAGGGTTTAGCCTCTCCAATCTCGTGGTAGATCTACTCTTGTACTACCCATATCATCAATATTAATCAAGCAGGACGTAGGGTTTTACCTCCATCAAGAGGGCCCGAACCTGGGTAAAACTTCGTGTCCCTTGCCTCATGTTACCATCCGGCCTAGACGCATAGTTCGGGACCCCCTACCCGAGATCCGCCGGTTTTGACACCGACATTGGTGCTTCCATTGAGAGTTCCTCTATGTCATCGCCATCAGGAAGGATGCCTCGCCCCGTCTTTAAAGATGGCACCGTTGCTAAGGGAGCTTTGGCTGTCAGCCAAACCCTCCGTCTAGGTGGTTTTCTTATGACCGCCTGTTCGGCTTCTACGCCGATGATGACCTCTGGAGCCATCGAAAACAATCTCCATGTCAGCTCGGAACTCGCCGAGCAGTTAGATCCAATGGAGCTCTCCTCCATAAACGAGCTCTTGGATCGCATCGCCGCCCTGGGAGTCACTACGGATTACGACCAGATTGGGCCTAAACCCGATCTGAGAGAGATTAACTCTCCCCAAGTCACCCATCACGTTACCGTGGTAGAGGGACAGTGCGGCGACCCTTTATGTATCTTAAGGACTAGCTACGTCCGCATTCCCGATCCCTCCAAGCCGGATACCCGCGGAGGGAGGATATCACTCAAGACCTAAACTTAGAGTCAGGCGACGGGTTGGATTCATTGGACAACATCCAGGAATCCAAATTTTCGAGTTCGGAAATTCTTCGGCCTCTGAGCCTCAGATTGGGTGAGGCTTCGGATTTAATTCCACCCACCCACCCGAACATAAGCGATCTATCCCAAATCAGGCAAGAGCCCGATGAAACAGTACATCATTACTGGGCCAGATTCCTCCTGGTTAGGAATAGGATAAGGGACTGCCGCGAGGAAGACGCAATCTCAATCTTCTGCAATAATTACACGGACAAGGGAATCCTCAATGCCATAAGTCGCCGTGATATTACACGCTTCGCTGACTTAGCGTCCATTGTACGAAAGTATTGTGCGATGGAAAGCACCTGGAAAACCGAAATAAAATTTTGGGACGATCCGGCCCTGAATACAAACCCAGTCCGAAATAAAAGGGTGCATCATCGCCAGACACCCGGGTCAAACACCAAAAAGCAAAAACCCTCTACAGGACATGGAACCGTACTGGAAGGATGGCTTAATGGACCCTGTAAAATTCACAGTACAGAGGACGCCACACCAACTCACGGCCTTAGAGCATGTTGGATACTCCAGCAGGTGGCCAAAATTGGCGAAGATCTCCTAATTCCGGAGGCCACAAAAAGCCACCCCAGAGACACCAATATGGTATTAACAGTCTTCGAGACTTTCGCATCAAATAATATGCGAAAAAGGACACTCTGCAGCCTTGCCGATGTCTACCAAGTAGCAACAATAAACCCATGGAGTGACATGGCTATTACCTTTAACGCCAGTGATGAACCTAAATTCCGAATAGCCCGAGCACCAGCCTCATTGGTCCTCAGTCCAATAGTGGACGGCTTTCGTCTTACCAAGGTACTCATGGACGGCGGGAGCGGATTGAACCTCATTTATGTGGAAACCCTTCAAAAAATGGAAATAGACTGGAACTGCATTGAGCGAAGTAGCACAACCTTTAGAGGAATAATCCCCAGTCGGGAAGCGCGCTGTACAGGAAAAATCACACTAGATGTGGTGTTCGGCACGCCGGATAAGTACAGGTCCGAAGAGGTCACGTTCCATGTGGCTCCGTTCAGCAGCGGTTATCACGCTCTGCTAGGACGGGAAGCGTTTACAATCTTCCAAGCAATACCCCATTACGGGTACATGAAGCTCAAGATGCCCGGGCCCAACGGGATCATCACTCTCGCTAGTGATCCGGACATAGCACTCCACACCGAAAACAAGACAGCCGCACTGGCCCTCGAGGCACTATCCGAAGCCCTAGCGGCTGAGGAACTGACTACGCTGCGCTCCACGGTGAATAGGGACGATGTGGTACTTGACAAAAGATCCAAGTCCACCTCCTTTAAACCGGCGGACGAAATAGTCAAATTCCAGGTCCATCCAACGGACCCGAGTAAAACAGCTTCCATCGGGGCACAGTTAAACCCTGATGTAGATGCCGCACTGCGAGAGTTCCTACAAAAGAACTGGGACATTTTCGCCTGGCACCCTTCACACATGCCAGGAATCCCACGCAGGCTGGCCGAGCACAGCTTAAATATCCTAAAAGGATTCAAACCTGTCAAACAAGCTCTTCGGCGTTTTTCCGAACCTAAGAGAAAGGCCATGGGAGAGGAGCTAGCAAAGCTATTGGAGGCCGGATTCATCAGAGATATAAAACATCCGGACTAGCTAGCAAACCTGGTGATGGTACCAAAGAAGGACAAATCCTGGCGCCTGTGCGTTGATTTTAAAGACCTTAACAAGGCTTGCCCAAAGGATCCCCCCTCCCCCGCATCGATCAAATTATCGACGCTACCGCAGGACATGATTCGTTGTGTTTCCTCGACGCATATTCCGGCTACCATCAAATCAAGATGGCAGAATCAGACCAAGCCACAACGACATTTATCACACCATACGACCCATTCCGCTTCAACACAATGCCCTTCGGGCTAAAAAATGCCGGCGCAACATATCAGCGCATGATTCAGACATGTCTGGCAAACCAGATCGGCAAAACAGTGGAGGCATATGTAGATGATGTGGTCGTCAAAACAAGACATGTCGAATCTCTAGTAGACGACTTGAGGCTCACATTTGATAACCTCCGAACATACGACATCAAGCTCAACCCGGAAAAATGCGTTTTCGGCGTCCCAGCCGGAAAGCTCTTGGGCTTCATTGTATCCGGTAGAGGAATTGAAGTAAATCCAGCCAAGATCCGAGCTCTATTACAATTGAATATCCAAAAGGACCTCAAACAAATATAGAAGTTAACCAGATGCGTGGCGGCTCTAAGCCGCTTTATCTCCCGCTTGGGAGAAAAGGCCCTACCCATTTACCGCCTCCTTCGGCGCAACGAACACTTCGAATGGACGGATGCAGCCACAGCCGGACTCGACGAAATAAAAGCCATATTGGCAACAAACCCAGTACTGGCCGCGCCAAACATTGGCGAACCAATGCTATTGTACATTGCAGCAACACATCAGGTTGTAAGCGCAGTGCTCGTCGTCGAACGAGAAACGGACGGACACAAATTCCCCCTTCAAAAGCCGGTCTATTATGTGTCCACTGTCCTCACTCCGTGCAAATCACGGTACCCGCATTATCAAAAGATTGCGTACACGGTATTCATGGCATCCCGGAAGCTACGACACTACTTTCAAGAGTGTTCAATAACAGTAGCCTCGGAAGTACCACTCAACGATATTATAAACAACCATGACGCAACGGGCCGGATTGCAAAATGGGCCATTGAGCTCCTCCCGTTCGACATAACTTATAAGCCACGGCGAGCCATCAAGTCGCAAGTTTTGGTCGACTTCGTCGCAGAATGGACGGAGGCCGAACTCCCTAAAGAGTACGGCACATATTAAAATTGGATCATGCATTTCGACGGCTCCAAGATGTTGGCCGGACTAGGGGATGGCGTCGTTTTGACGTCCCCCACAGGAGACACAGTTCAATACGTACTCCAGATTATGTACACAGACTCCAACAATGCAACCGAATATGAGGCCCTTTTACATGGTCTCCGGATGGCAGTATCCATGGGCATTCAACGCCTAGAGGTGCGCGGGGACTCGAACGTCGCAATATCCCAAATAAATGGAGACTTCGATGCCAAGGATCCAAACATGGCAGCTTACCGCAACGCCGTCCTAAAAATGTCAGCTCGGTTCGAAGGGCTTGAATTTCACCATATAGCCCGGGAAAATAATCAGGCGGCAGATGTCCTGGCACGCATCGGCGCAAAACACGATGTAGTCCCCCCAACATCTGCTTGGAAAGGCTGTTCAAGCCATCCGTAGTATGGGAAGGGGAGCCGAACAATAACAGCCCTGACCCAACCGCACTGCCCGAGACTGAACATTCTGACACAATCGGAGGCTCTGCCAATGAAAAAACACCTTCAGCCCACGTAATAATGGCCGTCATCACCCCGTGGATAGAACCATTCCTCGCCTACCTTACTAGGCAGGAGCTCCCCGAGGACCAAAATGAGGCACACTGCATAGTGCGGCGATCCAAAACCTACAAAGTCCACGAGGGAGAGCTTTATAAGAAAAGCACTACCGGAGTCCTTCAAAGGTGCATCTCCGAAGAGGAAGGGCGGAACCTCCTGGCTGAAATTCATGCAGGACTCGGCGGTCATCACACTGCAGCTCGGTCCCTTGTAAGCAAGGCCTTCCGTACAGGCTTTTATTGGCCGACGGTCCGGGCAGACGCTCAGGACTTAGTCCAACGATGCGTCGGCTGCCAGCTCTTTGCAAACCAAAGCCACATGCCACCCACCGCCCTCCAAACTATCCCCATCACTTGGCCCTTTGCTGTCTGGGGGCTTGACATGGTTGGACCCCTTAAAGGCGGAACCCACAAGCAAAAATACTTACTGGTCATGGTGGATAAGTTCACCAAATGGATAGAAGCCAAGCCTGTTAAGATGGCCGAATCCGAACCGGTGATAGACTTCATATCTGGGGTTCTACACCATTACGGCATCCCCCACAACATCATCACTGATAACGGCACGAACTTTACGGCCGACGAGGTAAAACTCTGGTGCAAAAACATGGGCATCAAGCTCGATTATGCTTCTGTCTATCACCCACAAACTAACGGCCAGGTCGAACATGCAAATGGTCTTATCATGAGCGGCATCAAACCCAGATTAGTGCGGTCCCTCAAGGAATCTAACACGCACTGGGTAGAGGAGCTCGACTCCGTACTCTGTGGGCTGCGGACCACGCCGAATCGCACCACCGGATACACACCATTCTTTATGGTGTACGGCGCAGAGGCAGTTTTGCCTTGCGACATAATTCATGACTCACCTCGAGTGTGCATGTACGAAGAAAGAGAAGCTGATCTCGATCGGTAGGACAGTTTGGACGCATTGGAGGAGGAGCGTGACGTGGCAAAAGCCCGTCCTGCATTCTATCAACAGCAGGCTCGAAGATACCAAAGCAGAGAAGTACGGGCCAAAAATTACAACGTGGGCGAATTAGTTCTACGCCTGCCGGACAAGCAAAAGGACAAACTCAAGCCCAAGTGGGAAGGTACCTTCATAATTGACCAAGTCCTGACTGGTGGAGCGTACTGCCTGCGAGATGCATCGGATAACCGACTCGAGCTGAACCCATGGAACGCAGCCTGTCTCCGAAGATTCTATGCCTAGCGCCGGACTCTGTGTTCGTCTCCTTCCTCTGTCCATTTCTTATATATTGTATGTCTTACATTTCTCTCCTTCTCCCCTTCCTTCCTCTTATAGCCTTTAAAGGCTCATCAAATGACGTGCTATTCGCGCTCATTAAACCTGGGGGCTTCTTTTAACAGAAGCTTATTTATACGGGCTTCATGCCCAACACATGTGTTACACTTCCGCATATACCTTTTATTTCACCATTATATGCATCGATATGACTTAAGTTTTGGCCAAGCTGGGTTGCCTGGCTCCTGTGCTTACCCCTACGTTCCCGATTATTCGGCTAGGCGGTAAAGGGAGCACCTCTGCGATTGTTACTGCCGGATCAGCCGGATGTGTACCTCAGACTGGGTGAAGCCGAAAGCTAGCGTTCTTAAGGGAATATTCGGTCGGTGACCTAAAAGATGATCTTTTCACTTATTTATTTATGCGCCCCCAGATGCTTTTTCCCGCGTCTTTTTCGCAGAATGGGCATGCACTTTAGGGCATGCCTCCCAGGGAAAGGAACCCGTAACGGAACTATTCTCCCTGGAAGATGTTTCTTACTAACCATGTAATATAACACAACTAGTCAGGCACTTGTCTGTTCACGCACTAATGACCCCTACGCCTGGTCTCCATGCATTCCCTGGTTCTTATATAACCGCATGGGAATTCGGACACACTCCGGACCGTCAGGTCCCGAGGCTGAAGCGAAAAGGTCGGCCATGACAAACGATCTACAATCCGGCTAGAAGGCATTATAAATGTCAATTAAATTACATAGTCATTCTGACTGATTGTATTCCTCTTCAATACCATCTAACAGGCTGTCTAATTTACAGTCCTGCTGGGAATACTTTGTGGCCAATTCTACTTGGCAGTATACTAAGCTTACAGGGATCTCCTTCCCATCGGGCCCCACAGGACCGACCTCGGCCATGTGGTTGGGGTCAGCCTTTGTGTACCGCGTCTTCACCATGCCCCAGGCCTCCCTAGCGCCTTGACGGCAGGCCGATATCTTCCATAATCGGAAGCGCCGCCGTGCTCCCTTTAGCTTCTCCGCAAGCTCTCCAAGACCTTCGGTCATGGAGATGGATGGCCACAAGGCCTAGGCGACGCCTTGCATCGCCTGCCGAACTCGCTCGAGCAGTTGCGAGAGCTCGGGAAGAAGGTCACCCGTAGAACCGGGCATCTCCTCTGCAGGACGACCTGTTAGCACACCTACATACATTACTCTGTTAGTCGACTTCCCCGTCAAACTTTTTTTGAAAGGTTCGTTCAAGCACTTACTAAATATGCCGCGCCGAAGCCGCTTATTCTCCTTAACGGAGTCTGACAGCTGGGCACGAACATCTTTCAGGTCGACGCCCAGCTTGGTGTTGGCATCTTGGAGATCGTTCTTCTCCCGCCTCACCTTTATTAGCACCTTCTCACCAGCCTTCAGCTGGCGTAGGAGTTGTTGCCTTTCCGGACTCAATCCGGCGCCATCTGCAATTTCATTTGTCAGATTCGCACCCATGCCGTGCTTCGCAAAATACTTATCTTTCGAAGTGTATATTACCAGAGGGGGTCTCCTTGGGCTCCCCTGCCGCGGCTAGTGTGGCCTCAAGTTGGGCTTTGCACTCTTCCAGCTCCTAGGACAGTAGGGAATTCTTTTCTATAAGAACCTACATAACAAATGATCCTTAAATCAGTTATTCTAACTGTTTCAAGTCTCGGGGGCTACTGGTATATATATATAATTACCAAAATTTTCTTACCCGTATGTCTTTTACATATTGCTCTGTGGCTCTGGCTAGACCATTTTGAGCGGCACGGAGGTACGCATCTCCTGAATTGAAGGCATCTAATGCCTCTCAGGAGAAACAAGCGTCGCGAAGAATTGTCCGGCGACACCTGTGGCTCATGGCACTCTCCACCTCAGAGTTGGTGCCAGACAACCTGTCCACATTCTCCGTCAGAGGAGCGTCCCGTGCGCTCCTTGTGTTCGCCTCCGCCTCCGGACCAGGCTTTGGAGCCTGGCTGGTGGAGGCGCGATTGGCAGCCTCTCCGGATATAGTCCGGCGAGGTCTCTTTGTCCTAAAGAGAGCATGAGTGTTAATATGTCTTGAAGGTATAACACCTGGGATAAGGGGGCGCGCCATACCTTTGCGCTGACGCCTCGGTCCGGACTGCACCTCTTTTCTGCCCACAGGGCCCTGCGGCCCCTCGTTGGCTTATCGCCGCAGGTTCGGCCTCCCGTGTCAAAAACCTCCCCTGCAAAGCTCAGTTGTAATCAGGAAACTGAAAACACGAGAGGGCGGACCCCTATTCGGGGTACTGGGACTTCGATCTCAGTTACTTGGGAGGCCGGGATTAGCCCTGGGTAATCGGCCGTAATGGCCACCAAGGCGTTGTCCTTGCTCAATTGATGGAACACTCCATCAATCAGCTCCATAGACAAGTCCGGACCCTCTTGAGAGGCCGGGTCGAGGGACCGTCCTGGGTCCTCGGGTTGTGGAGGAGGGTTGTTTATTTCTTTAACAGCCTAGCGCAGTTCCTGCGTAAAAGTCGTTAGACTGAATATTTAACAATGGGAATATAAAACGGATGGGAAAGTAAACCACTTACCCAGCTTGGGGGATTGTACATAGAAAATCCACCCTGTGGGTTGACGCAGAGAAATTCCTCCTCTTCTCCCTTGTACAAAGCGGACAAGGTCTTTGTTAGGGCCGCAGCCGAATCCGGTCCCTTACGGCCGTAGCGAGTGGCGTCGTCCTCCCCGTTGAAATCCCACATGGGGTGGCCTTTGTACTGTAGCGGTTGCACCCCTCGCATGATGCATGCGGCCATGACCCCGATCATGGTCAGTCCGGAATGAGCTAACAATCTTATCCAGCCCATCAGGTAACAGACGTCCTTGTCAATTTCCCTCTGAGGGCTTCGTGGACGCCAACTTAGGCGCTTCTTTAGTGGAGCACTATCGAACTCAGGGAGGCCGATCCGGACAGGATCCGGCAGCGGGACATCCTCTATGTAAAACCATTCCGAAGGCCAGTCCTTGGACGCCTTCTCTGGGGTTCCGGATAGATATCCGGTCCCGACGATGCGCCACACTTCGACTCCGCCCACTTGATATATCGACCCCTTCTGAGAACGGGGCACAAGGCAGAATAGTTCTTTCCACAGCCCGAAATGAGCCTCAACACCCAAAAACAGCTCGCAGAAGGCTACGAAGCCCACGATATGCAATACGGAGGCAGGCGTAAGATTGTGTAGCTGGAGCCATAGAACTCCAGGAGCCCCCGGAGAAACGGATGGATTGGAAATCCGAGCCCTCTTATTAAATAAGGGACGAGGCATACCCGCTCTCCTTTGGAGGGATTAGGGGCACTCTCCGCTTGCTCTCCGCCATTATAGATGGCAAGACCGGCTCGAACCGGGACCATATAGGCCGGGGGGAGAAATCCCTTGGTCTGGAGCGTCACTAGCTCGCTATGCGGGATGGAGCATCTCTCCCAATATCCAGGCTGAGGGCTGGAAGGGCGACAGGAGGAGTTGTGACGGCTAGCCATGGTGGTATGGACCTTTGTCGGATGCGCTCTGATGAACACTTGCGAAGGGAAGAAGGTGTGTGTCGGTGTCAAAACCGGCAGATCTCAGGTAGGGGGTCCCGAACTATGCGTCTAGGCCGGATGGTAACAGGAGGCAGGGAACACGATGTTTTACCCAGGTTCGGGCCCTCTCGATGGAGGTAAAACCCTATGTCCTGCTTGATTAATATTGATGATATGGGTAGTACAAGAGTAGATCTACCACGAGATCAAGGAGGCTAAACCCTAGAAGCTAGCCTATGGTATGATTGTTGTATATGGAGTTGATGTCCTACGGACTACAACCCTCCGGTTTATATAGACACCGGATAGGGTTAGGGTTACATAGAGTCGGTTACAATGGTAGGAGATCTTGAATATCCGCATCGCCAAGCTTGCCTTCCACGCCAAGGAAAGTCCCATCCGGACACGGGACGAAGTCTTCAATCTTGTATCTTCATAGTCCTGGAGTCCGGCTGAAGGTATAGTCCGGCTACCCGAACACCCCCTAATCCAGGACTCCCTTAGTAGCCCCTTGTGGGATCGAAAGTATGTCTAGAGGGGGGTGATTAGACTACTTGACCAAATAAAAACTTAACCTTTTCCCAATTTTAGTTCTTGGCAGATTTTAGCTATTTTAGGACAAGTCAAGCAATCATCACACAATTCAAGCAAGCATGCAAAGAGTATATTGGCAGCGGAAAGTAAGGCATGCAACTTGCAAGAATGTAAAGGGAAGGGTTTGGAGAATTCAAACGCAATTGGAGACACGGATGTTTTTCCCATGGTTCGGATAGGTGGTGCTATCCTACATCCACGTTGATGGAGACTTCAACCCACGAAGGGTAACGGTTGCGCGAGTCCACGGAGGGCTCCACCCACGAAGGGTCCATGAAGTAGCTGTTGGGGAACGTAGTAATTTCAAAAAATTTCCTACGCACATGCAAGATCATGGTGATGCACAGCAACGAGAGGGGAGAGTGTTGTCTACGTACCCACGCAGACCGACTGCGGAAGCGTTGACACAACATAGAGGAAGTAGTCGTACGTCTTCCCGATCCGACCGATCCAAGCACCGTTACTTCGATACCTCCGAGTTCTTAGCACACATACAGCTTGATGACGATCCCCGGGCTCCGATCTAGCAAAGCATTGGGGAGGAGTTCCGTCAGCATGACGGCGTGGTCACGATCTTGATGTTCTACCGTCGCAGGGCTTCGTCTAAGCACCGCTACAATATGATCGAGGTGGAATATGGTGGCAGGGGGCACCGCACACGGCTAAGGAACGATCTCAATGATCAACTTGTGTGTTCTAGGGTGCCCCCTGCCTCCATATATAAAGGAGCCAAGGGGGAGGGGGCGGCCGGCCATGGAGGGCGCGCCAAGGGAGTCCTACTCCCTCTGGGAGTAGGATCCCCCCCCAATCCTAGTTGGAATAGGATTCCTTGAGGGGGGAAAGAGAGAGAGGGGGCCGGCCACCTCTCCTAGTCCTAATAGGACTAGGCGAGGGGGGAGGCGCGCGGCCCACCTTGGGCTGCCCCTTTCTCCTTTCCACTAAAGCCCACTAAGGCCCATATAGCTCCCGGGGGGTTCCGGTAACCTCCCGGTACTCCGGTAAAATCCAGATTTCACCCGGAACACTTCCGATATCCAAACATAGGCTTCCAATATATCAATCTTTATGTCTCGACCATTCTGAGACTCCTCGTCATGTCCGTGATCATATTCGGGACTCCGAACTAACTTCGGTACATCAAAATGCATAAACTCATAATACTGGCATCGTAACGTTAAGCGTGCGGACCCTACGGTTCGAGAATAATGCAGACATGACTGAGACACATCTCCGGTCAATAACCAATAGCGGGACCTGGATGCCCATATTGGCTCCTACATATTCTACAAAGATCTTTATCGGTCAGACCGCATAACAACATACGTTGTTCCCTTTGTCATCGGTATGTTACTTGCCCGAGATTCGATCGTCAGTATCCAATACCTAGTTCAATCTCGTTACCGGCAAGTATCTTTACTCATTCCGTAATACATCATCTCACAACTAACTCATTGGCTGCAATGCTTGCAAGGATTTATGTGATGTGCATTACCGAGAGGGCCCAGAGATACCTCTCCGACAATCGGAGTGACAAATCCTAATCTCGAAATACGCCAACCCAACATCTACTTTTGTAGACACCTATAGAGCTCCTTTATAATCACCCAGTTACATTGTGACGTTTGGTAGCACACAAGGTGTTCCTCCGGTAAACGGGAGTTGCATAATCTCATAGTCATAGGAACATGTATAAGTCATGAAGAAAGCAATAGCAACATACTAAACGATCGGGTGCTAAGCTAATGGAATGGGTCATGTCAATCAGATCATTCAACTAATGATGTGACCTCATTAATCAAATAACAACACTTTGTTCATGGTTAGGAAACATAACCATCTTTGATTAACAAGCTAGTCAAGTAGAGGCATACTAGTGACACTAAGTTTGTCTATGTATTCACACATGTATTATGTTTCCGGTTAATACAATTCTAGCATGAATAATAAACATTTATCATGATATAAGGAAATAAATAATAACTTTATTATTGCCTCTAGGGAATATTTCCTTCAGTAGCAACCTTGTCTATCCCACCATGGCCATCGCCCACGAAGGACTTGCCTCACTAGCGGTAGATCTTCACGAAGTAGGCGATCTCCTTTCCCTTACAAACTCCTTGGTTCAACTCCACAATCTTGTCGGAGGCTCCCAAGTGACACCTAGCCAATCTAGGAGACACCACTCTCCAAGAAGTAACAAATGGTGTGTTGATGTTGAACTCCTTGCTCTTGTGCTTCAAATGATAGTCTCCCCAACACTCAACTCTCTCTCATAGGATTTGGATCTGGTGGAAAGAAGGTTTGAGTGGAAAGCAACTTGGGGAAGGCTAGAGATCAAGATTCATATGGTAGGAATGGAATATCATGGTCTCAACACATGAGTAGGTGATTCTCTCTCAGAACATATGATTTGGAAGTGTATATGTGTTCTGATAGCTCTCTCCACAAATGAAGAGGAGGTGGAGGGGTATATATAGCCTCCACACAAAATCCAACCGTTACACACAATTTACCAATCTCGGTGGGACCGAATCAACAAACTCGGTCGGACCGAAAAGGTAAACCTAGTGACCGTTAGAGATTTTCGGTGGGACTGACATGCAACTCAGTAGGACCGATATGGTTAGGGTTTGGGCATAACGTAATCTCGGTGAGACCAATTACACAAACTCTGTGAGACCGATTTTGGTAATTAGCTAACTAGAGAGTTGGTCAGGCAAACTCGGTGGGACCGGTTTGCTCTTTCGGTGAGACCAAAAAGTTACAAAAGGGAAACAGAGAGTTTACATTGCAATCTCGGTGGGACCGATCCGCTCTTTCGGTGAGACCGAAAAGTTACGAAAGGGAAACAGAGAGTTTGCAATCCCATCTCGGTGAGACCGAGATCCCTATCGGTAGAACCGAATTGCTAGGGTTTGGCAGTGGCTTATGACAAGTGAAACTCGGTGGCGCCGGATAGAAAGAATCGGTAGGACCGAGTTTGGCTTAGGGTTTAGGTCAAATGTGGATATGGGAAAGTAGTTGAGGGTTTTTGGAGCATATCACTAAGCACATGAAGCAAGAGGCTCATTAAGAAACACCTCATCCCTCCTTGATAGTGTTGTCTTTTCCTAAAGACTCAATGTGATCTTGGATCACTAAAATATAAAATGAAGAGTCTTGAGCTTTTGAGCTTGAGCCAATCCTTTGTCCTTAGCATTTTGAGGTTCCACTTTCACATCCATGCCATGCCAATCATTGAGCTTTCCTGAAATAATCATCTTGGAATAGCATTAGCTCAATGAGCTATATGTTGTTATGAATTACCAAAACCACCTAGGGATAGTTGCACTTTCAATCGCCCCGTTTTTGGTAATTGATGACAACATATAGATCAAAGCTTCGACAAATGATAATAGGCATGAAATATATCGTCGCTTTGAGAAGTATGTGATAAGTAAGAGCTCCCCCTAAATTTGTGCATATTTAAGATTTGCTTTGGACTGCAAATGCACAAAGAGTTAGAGTCATGGGTTACTCTTCCATGTCACATACATCTTGGTGGAGCGCTTAAAATGATAAGAATGAAATACATGCACCCATCACCAAGAATAGTGAATGATCACATAAGATAGATAGGATAATAGCATTAAGCAAGCATTAAGTGTAGCTAATGATCAAACACATGATCATCAATGTCTCACACATAATGACATAGTAACATAGTACTCAAGCACTCAAAAGCAAACAAAGTTCGAAAAACCACCAAATAAAGCAAGAGAGAAAAGCAACACTCTCTCTCTCGAAGCCTATGATCTATACATTTTCTACCCCTTTGGCAACAAGTTACCAAAAAGTTCCTAGAAAATGCATAGTGCTAAATCGACACTCAGGCTTGATCTTCAGGTGGTGGTGGAGTCCGGAGCACTCCAAGGACGAAGCCTTCTGTAGACGTGGTCGGAGTCGAGGCTGAAGTAGGCGCTGGAGCTGGTGGAACTGAGGCTGTAGCTGGTGCAGAAGTGGTGGCTCTGGTGTCAGCAACTGGCACTGCAGACGACCTCGGACCTCGTGGCACTCTGGCAAAGGCATCAGTTGTAGTCTTGCCTCTCCTCTCCTGCATGTCATCTTGGAGCTTCTCCACTGCAGTCTGAATCTCTGTCACCTTGTTATCCAAGTCATAGAACCTTTGTTCTACGATCCTCTCTAGGCTTGCCTGGTTCTGAGTTAGGGTGGCTAATCCTTTCTCAATTCGCAGGGTGGATGCAATCAGGTTACCAAGCTGCTCTTGTTTGGTTTTCAAGAAATATTCAGATGCCTCCTCTTGAGTTGCCATCTTGGCAACTTTCTCCTTCCTTGCCTTCTCCTTCTTGGCTTGTGCTTGGGCAGATGATGGTTCATTCTCAGTCATAACAACCTGATTATCTTCAAAGTCTGGACGGATGGGCAGATGTTCCTTGTCCAATAGGTATATGCCCATGCCCATCTTGGGGTTAATGTGCTCCTGAATTTGTGGGGCATACCCACAGCTCCTCTTCTGGTCTGTTGCAGTCCTCTTGATGGTCTCTACCATGAGGCTCATCACCTTGAACTTCTGTGGCACATCAAAGATATGTAGCAAATTGATCGCATGGCCTCTGATCATCTTATGATCACCTGACTTGGGCAACAAGTTGTGCCTCAGTATCCAATTGATGGTTGGCAGCCCTGACAGAAGATAGTGTACTGAGCCAAACTTGAAAGTGTCAAGTGCTTCATTTGGAATGTCCTTGTACATGTTTGACATTGAGTTGTGGTCCATCTTCTTCTTGGCGTAGACATCCAAGTCATCCTCTTGCTCATGTGGGGCATCGATCAGCTGAGCCCATTCAGTAACTGTAGACTGGTACCTCGTACCCTCAGACATCCAAACAATTCTCCCATCTGAATAAAAATGTGCGGTGGAGTAGAACTGCATGATGAGTTCCTCGTTCCACTTTGTGAGCTTCTGCCCAACAAAGTCCTCTACTCCACATGCCTTGAAGCTGTCCTGCACTCCAGGGTAGTACTCTTCGTTGTCCTTGATGTATTGCCAATCAACCCATCTCATATCACATACAATTGGCTTCTTATCTAGCAGCACTGTCTCATAGAAGTCCTGCTGTTCCTTGGTGTGAAATCTGTAGTCCACAGCAGTCCTCCTCCTTGAAGCATACAGATCTGCTTCTCTCCACTTCCGGAGCCCTAAATCTCTCCTGAACTTCATGTCCTCAGCCACAGGATGAGCATCGTTATGGTCTGGAATCTTGGGCTTGAGTTTTCTAAGAACTTGCTCTTCATCATCTTCTGCAGTGTCAGGCACTGGGGCCTTGTTCTTCTCAGTAGCTAGGATGCTTCTTGTATTCCTCTTTGGCTTTGGCTTTGGAGCTGGCTTGGCCTTGGAAGCAGCTGCCCCTGATCTTATGGCATCACCCATCAGCTTGGGTGCCTTTGGTGCTGGTGCAGCTACCTCTTCTTCTTCCTCCTCATCTTCCATGATGGAAGCCTTTCCAAGCACTCTGGCTACAGTCTTCTTGACCCTTTCCTTTCTTTTCTTGCCTTCAGCAGCAACTGGCTCTATGGGAGTGCGCTTCTCAGTTGAAGCTCTAGCCTTTGACATAGGCTGCCTGCCTGCTGGCCTTTTGATCTTTAACCTTGGCTTTGTGCCTTGAGCTGGCTCAACTCTCTTGGAAGTTGCTTCCTCTTCTGCCACATAGTCCTCATCCTCTGATTCAGAGGTTCTCTTCTTTCTCTGTCTTGTGGCAGCTTTTGGCAGGTTGCTAGGAGTACTTCTGCTGCCATCATCTGAAGAACTTGAGGGACTAATGCCCTCACTCATCTGCACTTGCTGCTCTGACAAATTCTGGCTATCACTTTGATCAGACATGTTGCAAACTCTGACTGCTGACCCTGTGAATAGGTTATAGATGATATAGAGTGGATGAGCATCACAAAATGCAGAGATTTTTGCAAAAGAATAATTCAAAAACTTAGTTTTAGTTTCCCACTGAAATCATCTTGGATCTACCGATTTTTAAACTCGGTGATACCGAAGCAGTTTTGGCACCTGAACTAGTGAACTCGGTCAGACCGAGTCACAGTTCGGTGGCACCGAGACTGCTAGGGTTTCACAAAGTTCCAAAATCGGTCACACCGATAAGTAATTCTCGGTCAGACCGAGTCTCACTTGTGCAATGGCATAAGCCAAATCGGTGGGACCGAGTTTTTAACTCGGTGGGTCCGAGATGGTTTCGGCTGAAACCTAACCCTAAAATTTTCGAATTAAACCTAATCTACGAGTTCATTGACTGGATAGAAGTGTTTCAAACGTGGCAAGAATCATGATGATCACAATGTGCTAAGAATCAGATTGCGGAATAGCACAAAGATCGAGTCCATACCCTAGTTTGGCGGAGACTCGCTACGGCGGCAACGGCGGGGTTGATTCCTGTTGACGGCGACGGAGACCAGCGACTGGAGGCGGCTGGCGGCGAGGAGGCGATCCGAAGACCATGTTGGCAGAGCAGGCTATCGCGCGGGTGAAGGGGTTCGGAGAAATTTCCAAATTTTTGCCCGTGACTATATATAGCCCGACCCTGTCGGTGTGACCGAGTGGAACAACTCGGTGGCACCGAGATGCAAAACTGTATACAGTTGTTGCAACTCGGTGTGACCGAATGGCTCAAATCGGTTGCACCGAGATAGAAAACCTAGATCAACTTAATGATCTCGGTAGGACCGAAAGTAGGATATCGGTCAGACCGAGAATCACAAAGAGGTTTTGGAAGTTTAAGTCTATGACAAATCGGGGACTACGAGCGCTCCTCACACAGAGTGGTTCGAATCTGACTTGATCAAATTTTGTGATGTAGCATGAATAGAGTTTGAGATGAGAAAAGCATAGATAGCTAGAGGAGGTTCTTAGGCATTCTTGTCCATCCACTTGGCAAAAGGAAATAAAACCAAACAATCAAAACAACAAGTGGATGTCCTCGAATGAGTAAAATATGCAACCAACATGCTCACACAATAAGATGGCAAATAAAATATGTGACAAAGCACGCACAACCAATTCTAGCATCTATCAAGCAATTTGCGATGACTAGGTCATCTATATAAGAGTATATTGACTTAGGAGTCATGTAAGAACACTTGATCATAGGTCATACTCATCATTTAAGCTCAAGTGGGGCTACCACTTTTACATAAAGCATTGTTGTGTTCACATCTTTAGAGTTTCTTTAGCTCAAGTCTTAGAGTAAAGCTCCCCCTAGATGTGATATCCCCCCTAAGAGGGATGAACTAACCTTGGGTTTTGTCGATGATGAATTCATGTAGATGTTGAAGATGTGGATGCTCAATGTTGATGTAGATCACTTGGAGTTATCCATTTGAGTGAATTGCACTTTCAATACCTACATGGGTTAGTCCCACAAGGAACAAACAAGGATATCCATAGACATAGAGTGATGCACACACAAGATGATGTCCATGAAAACTTTTAGGTTACCCTGTCCCTTGTCTTACCAACAAGAGGGTTTGTGACTCCTTGAACTAGTGCAAGATGTGGAAGTTGATTGCACTTGTTCTTGCCAAAATGATAAGAGTGAAGTATGTTGCCGGAGTCACCCTCAAGAACTCTCTAGTTCTTCTTCTTTTGGATCCACACCATCTTGATGGGAATCCTTGGAGTTGTAGTCGTTCTTGATGAAGTGGAACTTGACGTGGTCTTGGGAATCCACTTGACTAAGGTCTTAGGAGCTTCTTCAAATGCATCAATTTCCTCTTGAAGCTTGTCCTTGCCTATTTGCTTGTAGCCTCGTGGTGGAAGATCATCTTGAGCTTGTGTTCCCTTGAAGGAAGTATCATACTTCTCTTGTTGAGGAACAAACTTTGTCTTGGGGTATTGATCTTCTTCCCACTCAACTCCATTGGCGTTGAAATTTCATTCAAAACCAACACCTTGATTCTTCCGGTGCATTCCTTGCTTGCGCACAATTTCCTCGAATTGCTTACTCCCGGCAAGGCTTTTGTACACTCCTTTCTCTATAATTCCCTTCAATAAGCTATTTTCTTGCTCAAGTGTAACTTGGCTAATAGAATCATTAGTGGAATCAAGAGAACTACTAGAAGTAACAATATTGGATTTAGCATGATCATTGTTACTACTAGAGGAAGAATCTTTCTTGTTCTTGTTACTAGACTTGACTTGAGGCATGTAAGTGGATAAGAGTAAACGCTTGGCAATGTAAGAAGAACTTTTCTTGCGGAGATCATCATTGATTGCTTTTAAAAACTCATGCTCTTGCTCAAGATTGAGCTTTTCAAAGCGTAATTTCTCATGAGCTCTTAAAAGTTCTCGATGATCTTCGAAGATAGTTTCATGAGCTAACTTAAGAGTGTTTAGTTCTTTAGTTAGAGCCTCAATCTTCTCCTTATCATTGTCATTCGTTTTTTCTTCATTAGCATAATTAATTGACGTTTCATCATAGTATTCATCACTAGAGTTGTCAACAAGCAAATCATCATCACCTAACAAGTCATCTTCATCACTATTAAAATCAACATACTCGGCGTGTGTTACCTTAGGACCTTTGGCCATGAAGCATCTTCCAATTCCTTCATTTGGTGAGTCAAATATGTCGTAGGAGTTGGTTGACACAAGTGCTAGACCGGCAACACCTTCATCTTGAGTATCTTCGGAGTCGGAGTGATAACTTCTCTTGGAGTGTATTTATTTTGGCTTTATTAATAAAATGATGTGGGGTGCAAGCCCTGCAGTCTTCATGGTCAAAAAAAAACTTCTCTCGGAGTGGCTGTCGGAGTCGGAGCCGGATACCCATTCACCAACATGAGCTTGATGTCTTTGTTTTGTGTAGCTCCTTGATGATTTTTCCTTCCTTTCCGAATCCTTGCTTCTCCGTGAGTATCTTCGTTCATAACGATCATCTCTACTCCTTCTCTCTCTTGGTGGTGATTCTTTGCTTCTTCTTTTTGGAGAGTCTTCTCTTCTCTTGTAGGCAGCCGTACACTCATTAGAATAGTGTCCGGGTCTTCCACAATTGTAGCAGTTTCGCTCTCGACTAGAAGATCTTTTGTTATTGTAGGACCTTGACTTGGAGCTTCTATCTTTTCTTCTACTCTTGTAGAACTTGTTGAAGTTCTTCACCATTAAGCTCAATTCTTCATTGAAGTTTTGTTTCTCACTTGATGATTTAGGGGCTTCACATGAGGCTTTGTAGGCACCACTTGATTTGTTGTGAAGTTCCTCTTTATCCTTAAGTGACATCTCATGAGCAACAATTCTTCCAATCACCTCCGTTGGCTTGAGATCTTTGTAATTGAGCATCATTTGGATCAATGTGCACACGGTATCATATTTTCCATCCAAGGCTCTTAGAATCTTCTTGATGATGAATCTATCGGTCATCTCTTCACTCACTAAGCCGGCAATCTCATTTGTGATGAGAGCAAGCCTAGAGTGCACACGGTATCATATTGGCAGCGGAAAGTAAGGAATGCAACTTGCAAGAATGTAAAGAGAAGGGTTTGGAGAATTCAAATGCAATTGGAGACACGGATGTTTTTCCCGTGGTTCGGATAGGTGGTGCTATCCTACATCCACATTGATGGAGACTTCAACCCACGAAGGGTAACGGTTGCGCGAGTCCAAGGAGGGCTCCACCCACGAAGGGTCCATGAAGTAGCAACCTTGTCTATCCCACCATGGCCATCGCCCATGAAGGACTTGCCTCACTAGCGGTAGATCTTCACGAAGTAGGCGATCTCCTTGCCCCTACAAACTCCCTTGGTTCAACTCCACAATCTTGTCGGAGGCTCCCAAGTGACACCTAGCCAATCTAGGAGACACCACTCTCCAAGAAGTAACAAATGGTGTGTTGATGATGAACTCCTTGCTCTTGTGCTTCAAATGATAGTCTCCCCAACACTCAACTCTCTCTCATAGGATTTGGATCTGGTGGAAAGAAGGTTTGAGTGTAAAGCAACTTGGGGAAGGCTAGAGATCAAGATTCATATGGTAGGAATGGAATATCTTGGTCTCAACACATGAGTAGGTGATTCTCTCTCAGAACATATGAGTTGGAAGTGTATATTTGTTCTGATAGCTCTCTCCACGAATGAAGAGGAGGTGGAGGGGTATATATAGCCTCCACACAAAATCCAACCGTTACACACAATTTACCAATCTCGGTGGGACCGAATCAACAAACTCGGTCGGACTGAAAAGGTAAACCTAGTGACCGTTAAAGATTTTCGGTGGGACTGACATGCAACTCGGTAGGACCGATATGGTTAGGGTTTGGGCATAATGTAATCTCGGTGAGACCGATTACACAAACTCGGTGAGACCGATTTTGGTAATTAGCTAACCAGAGAGTTGGTCAGGCAAACTCGGTGGGACCGATTTGCTCTTTCGGTGAGACCCAAAAGTTACAAAAGGGAAACAGAGAGTTTACATTGCAGGATTGATGGGACCGATCCGCTCTTTCGGTGAGACCGAAAAGTTACGAAAGGGAAACAGAGAGTTTGCAATCCCATCTCGGTGAGACCGAGATCCCTATCGGTAGAACCGAATTGCTAGGGTTTGGCAGTGGCTTATGATAAGTGAAACTCAGTGGCGCCGGATAGAAAGAATCGGTAGGACCAAGTTTGGCTTAGGGTTTAGGTCAAATGTGGACATGGGAAAGTAGTTGAGGGTTTTTGGAGCATATCACTAATCACATGAAGCAAGAGGCTCATTAAGCAACACCTCATCCCTCCTTGATAGTATTGGCTTTTCCTAAAGACTCAATGTGATCTTGGATCACTAAAATATAAAATGAAGAGTCTTGAGCTTTTGAGCTTGAGCCAATCCTTTGTCCTTAGCATTTTGAGGGTTCCACTTTCACATCCATGCCATGCCAATCATTGAGCTTTCCTGAAATAATCATCTTGGAATAGCATTAGCTCAATGAGCTATATGTTGTTATGAATTACCAAAACCACCTAGGGATAGTTGCACTTTCACCCCTGAACCAGGCTTCAATGACGACGAGTCCGGCACACAAATTGTCTTCGGCATTGCAAGGAGGGTTCCTCCTCCAAGTCCTTCATAGAAGATTGTAAACAACAAGAGTAGTGTCCGGCTCTGCAAAATAAGCTTCCACATATTGCCATAGAGAGAATAATATTAACACAAATTGAATTTGCTGACGTATTCCGCAGTGCGTCATCACACTACGGCCAAGTCCTTTACTCAAATCGTTTTCACCTTTCCACCTCAGCGTGTTTTGCGAGGCGGTTTCCTTGGCACGTCTTGTCAAAGCAGAGATCATGTACCCCCCTTTTACGGGATTCTCATCAATACGGACATGGTAACCTAACCGCGCCACTTATTACGGCACTTGGGAGGCAAGCGAGTTTTACTAGGCTGGTGGGGATAAGGATCTGCCCATATAAGGGGATAAGGATCCACCTTTTTATCTACGCCTTCTTCCTCCCTTGCCTATCCATCTCCTGCACCCGAGCTCCAGCGCCCAAGCTCGCACTTCCCACCTCAACCTTCTCCAGCAATGTCCGGAGCGGGAGGCAAGTGGATGGTCTCCTCCACCACAGAGTGCCAAGTCAAGAAGCTAAGGAAGGCCGGATACCTGTCCAAGGACATCGCGCACCGGCTTCCCGAAAAGGGGCAGCTTCTCCCCACCCCAAGGCCCCATTAGAGGGTATTATTTCTCCACCACTTCCTCCGCGGACTGGGTTTTCCACTCCACCCATTTGTCCGGGGGCTCATGTTCTACTACGGCCTGGGTTTCCACGATCTGGCCCCAAACTTCATCCTCAACATGTCGGCGTTTATCGTTGTGTGCGAGGCTTTTCTCCGCGTCCGCCCTTATTTTGGCCTCTGGCTCAAGACCTTCAACGTCAAGCCCAAGGTGGTGCGCGGCAGCCAGGCGGAGTGCGGAGGTGCCATGGCAGGCAAGATGGCCAACGTCCTATGGTTCGAGGGCTCTTTTGTGGAGACCCTAAAGGGATGGCAATCCGGGTGGTTTTACATCACCGAGCCGCGCGATCTGAAATGGACCGCAGCCCCCGAGTTCCGATCCGGACCCCCCATGCGGCTTATGTCCTGGAAAGAGACGGGCCTGTCGTGGGGTGACGAAAAGAGGTGACCGGATTGCAAACATGCATCCAGTCCCTGGTGAACAAGCCAGTCCGGCTTGTTAATGTAATCCAGGTTATGCTCGTCCGCCGGATCCTCCCGTGCCAACAACGGGATTTTAATCTGTGGGAGTTCGACCCGGCGCAGCATCAAACCCTCAACAGGCTCTTCGACACGACGTACGAAGACGCCTGGAAGATGCTATTCAAGGGCGCCGAGGCTCCCGCATCCGCTTCCGAGGACCGCGGATACACCTCGCAGCGTCATGCTAGCATGGTAAGCCATCTACACCTTTTACAGGATGTTTAAGCTTTTTTCATAGTTTGACTCTATGCGGGATCTAAACTCCCTTACCTTTGACAGGCTTGGCGGGTGATATCTGGACCGATTAACTGTCCGGCTCCGCTGCCCGAAGACCCAGCCCCAGCTCTACTAGTGAAGCTGCTGGTTCTGGCGCCTTATGTGGTGCCAAAGAAGAAGGCCAAGAAGAAGAAGACCACGGGGACTTGAAAGAGTGCCCGCAAAGTGGTGGTGTCGGACTCGTCATCTGACGAGTCCAAGACGCCCTCCTCCCATGAAAACAAGGAGGAGGAAGAAGAAAACTCTCCCCCCCAGCGGAGGGAGGAGAGAAGAGGAAGGCCGCCCCAACGGGGGAGGCCGAGGGGTCTAGGAAAAGGAAGACCCCTCCACCGGACTACGCCCCCGACGTCGAAGAGGGCGAAGAGGAGTGGCCAAACAGGGCCAAGCGTCCCGCGAAATCGTATGTTCGGATATCAGAGTAACTCATGACGTTCCTTTGTTGCACAACTTTCCCTAATGTCGAATGTAATTATGCAGTCCGCCCCGGGCCGAAGTCGACGAATCGTCGGGCACTTCCCTGGACTCATCGGACGTGAACTCAGTTCCGCCCGTGTCTCCCCCCGCACTGCAGACGACGCCGAAGTGGTGTCACGATAAGCCCTGGGGCAGGAGGAGGTGGTCCCGGAGGAGCCGCAAGGCAACCTCCCGGACTCCAGGAGTGAAGGGGATAAGGCTCCCCAGGGCTCCAAGTCCGGCTTTGTGCCGGACACCGCGCCGGAATCTTCCACAGTTCCGGACCGCGGTAGGCGAACTCCTTCCAAGAGGAGCAAGCCTTCTGAGCCGGCGGCCTCCGTCCAACCGGAGGTGCCGGACAATCTGCTGGAGGTGCTTGACGATGCCTCCATCGACGAGGGGCACCGTACTATTATGAGTATGGTGATCCAGAAGGTTCAGTCCGCCAAGAGCGGACTGATTGAAGCTTGTGCTAGCCTTCTAACAGGCTTCGAGGTAAGTAAAAAATATGTAAAAATATAACCGCATAGACAGTAGCCCCTGATGCTCTGTTTGGCGTTCGGAAAGAAAAGCCGAATAGAGGATCTATTAAATTTCGCAGGACTCTAACAACAAAGAGTCAATATGCGTATGCAGGCTTTGCTGCTAGCCACCGCCGCACTGACTGCGGAGGTGGGTGCCCTGAAACAGGGCCTCGAGCGGACCGAGCAAGAGCTCGGCCTTGCCAAACGGCAGCTCAAGGAGAAAGAAGGTAAGAAATACCTTACAGAAAAAGTGCCTTTAAAAAGACGTGAGTGCAAAAAATAACAGGATTGTACTGCTTATTGTAGGGGCCATGACTGAGGTGGTGACCCTCAAGCAGGCACTGTCCGAGGCCGAAAAGAAAACGGCCGCGGAGTGCACCGAGCGAGAGAAACTTGAGGCCCAGGTCGGCGAGGTGCAGCAGGAGCTTCAGGCTCTCATGAAAAAACATGAGAGTTTGGAGCTTGAGTCGAGGACGCAAGCTTCCGAGCTCGCGGTAGCCCTTGAGACTGCCAAGTCTGCCAAGGCCGAAGCCCAAAAGGCCCTCCAAGAGTTGGAGGAGATGAAAAAGATAGCGGCGGGTAAGGCATTCTTTATGCAAAGCAGAAGTATAAAAGTAAAGTACTTGTTACTTACCCGAATCCGGAGCTCTCTAGGGGCATTCGCAGATCTTCCCCGCAGCGTATCCGACGCCGCCGCATTCTACCGAGCCGAAGGGGGCAGCTCGACGGAGAAGGTGTTCTGGTCTCAGTATGCTAAGGCCGGACACCCTGTGCCCTTGAGCGACCAGCTGAAACAGCTGGTCGAGCTCCACAAGGCGGCCGAACAAGCCATGAAGGGCTTCATAGTTCGGCTGTGGCCCAGAGAGGCACTGCCTGGGAGCTACTTCGGGCTGGTGCGGCGACTGGTGGAGGCCTGTCCAAGGCTCGAGGTCATCAAGCGCTCCGTCTGCATCGAAGGTGCCCGTAGGGCCCTTGCCCGTGCAAAGGTGCACTTGGGTAAGCTGGTCGGTGAGAAGCTTGTGAGGGACGGGCCGCCGCCGGCGAAGGAGCATCGCAAGCCCGAGAACTACTATAAGGATGTTCTTGTGGGTGCCCGCCTTGTGGCGGATGAATGTACCAAGGATGTAATTTTTGAATGAACTCGCTCGTGTTTATCATGTGCGCTGAAAACTTGTTCATATGCGCTAAGCAATGCTTGTTGAATTTAAAATATTACTTTCTATGCGGCCGTTTATCAAAGTTTTAAGAGATGGCCAGTCGTCGGCTTCTGCCCCCATGCCGCTAGTGTCGGGGTGTCCGGGATAAACCTGAGCGCTCTTTTTCCCATAGTTGGGTCCTTCGAGGGAGGCACTCAGCACAACCAACCAGGCAATCGGACTATAATGCTTGAACACTCTCACTTAGCCATAGAACTCTATAATTTTAAATTTCGGCGAAGCCCTAGTTCGGAAGACCGAGTTTGGGGCGCTATCCACGCCTTGGCCGGACAAAGCCGGCTCCTCGCTCGAAGCGGCATAAGTCTTTAGGGACTCGAAAAACCTCTCGAACAGCGACCGGTCTCACGCCTGATCATGACAGTCAGTTTTAGCTTTCTCCAGTGAGGTGCTTAACCCAGCTCAACCGGGGCACAATCGCAGTGGTTCTCCTAGTGCTACCTTAGCCGATATAGCGGAACGTAAGGCACCAAAACATTGGAGCCGGGCAAACCCAACTATTGACCCAAATCATGATTCAGAGCCGATGCATATAGTGCTAAAAGTTCGGGGTGCCGCACTTATGAAAGTGTACGGACTTCTCACACCATTATGAGGGGTACTGGAGCCCCTGGCGTGTTTGCCATACCATGGTGTACGGGTGCAATCATGTCACTTAATAAACATATATGTAAAAAGAAGATAATGCAAAAAATAGACAGAAGGCTATGCATTGTTTATAGAGAGGCTATTTATCAAAGCCGAACGATACAAATAGTGGGGTAAGCAAAAGATATTGGACTATTTAGTATGTCCTGACCAGGGGCAGGCCGCGGAATTGTATTTAAAATAGGTATACCGCTCGTAACAGAGACCACCTGGGAGTTCCATAATGCGGCATGGCTTGTCTGCCTCCTTGGATCTTGCATCGTTCGTGCGGCAGTCGAATTGCCGAACAGGTCGTCCGAAGTATGGAGTCCTGAAAGTAAGAAAAAATTAAAAAATAATCCGGCAGCCCCTAGTACGTTTTAAGCCGTATTTTGGGCATGCCGTTATTGTGCCCCTTCCCCTGTGCCCATGGTATTTCAAGGGCGTAGTTATGTACGCGAGGTACTGGTTTCGCTATGTCGCGAGAGCTGGGGTTGGGGCCGCACTGCTACGCTTGCTTAAAGTGTGCCAGGCGGTCCTGCTGTGGGTTACTCCGGGCGCGCTTGGCAGTGTCTGGTTTTTTAATTGCCGGACTGGAGAATTGCCTGAGAAGGCTACTTTGTACCTCCGCTGCGAGAGCCACCGTGTGCTCCTCCGTGCGGAGGGAGCGTTCGGTGTTTCCGTTGACCATGATTACTCCTCGAGGGCCTGGCATCTTGAGCTTGAGATATGCATAGTGCGGCACCGCATTGAACTTTGCGAATGCGGTTCGTCCGAGCAGGGCGTGATAGCCACTGCGAAACGGGACTATATCGAAGATTAACTCTTCTCTTCAGAAATTGTCCAGGGATCTGAAGACCACGTCAAGTGTTACTGAGCCTGTACAGTTGGCTTCTAGACCTGGTATAACGCCTTTAAAGGTCGTTTTTGTGGGCTTAATCCTTGAGGGATCTATGCCCATTTTCCGCACTGTATCCTGATAAAGCAGGTTCAGGCTACTGCCACCGTCCATGAGGACTCTTCTGAGATGAAATCCGTTGATGATTGGGTCGAGAACCAATGCGGTGAAGCCGCCATGACGGATGCTAGTGGGATGGTCCCTTCGATCAAAAGTGATCGGGCAGGAGGACCATGGGTTGAACTTTGGGGCGACTGGCTCCATCGCGTATACGTCCCGTAGTGCACGCTTCCACTCCCGCTTGGGAATGTGGGTTGCGTATATCATGTTCACCATCCGCACTTGTGGGGGAAAGCCCTTCTGTCCATTGTTTTTCGGCGGCTTGGGCTCCTCCTCGTCGTTGCTGTGCAGCCCCTTGTCTCTGTTTTCGGCCCTTAACTTGCCTGCCTGCTTGAACACCCAACAATCCCTGTTAGTGTGATTGGCTGGCCTTTCTGGGGTGCCATGTATCTGGCACAAGCGATCGAGTATTCGGTCCAAACTGGACGGGCCCTGAGTATTCTTTTTGAATGGTTTTTCCGCTGACCGGATTTATAGCCTTTGAATCCGGCATTGACTACCGTGTCTTCATTGCTGTCGCTGCTAACCCGGCGTTTTTGCTTATTCCGATGTGTCCTGCCACTTTTGTCCTTGGTATCCGAATTACCAGGGTTCTTTGATAAGTTGTTACTGCGAGCTAGCCAGCTATCTTCTCCCACGCAAAAGCGGGTCATGAGTGTCGTGAGGGCTGCCATAGATTTCGGCTTTTCCTGTCCCAGGTGCCGGGAAAGCCATTCGTCGCGGATGTTATGCTTGAAGGCTGCTAGGGCCTCTGTGTCCGGACAGTCGACTATCTGGTTTTTCTTTGTTAGGAACCGTGTGCAGAATTGTCTGGCCGATTTCCTCTGGCTGCTGAATTATGTGGCTTAAGTCGTCGGCATCCGGTGGTCGCACGTAAGTGCCCTGGAAGTTGTCGAGGAATGCGGCTTCCAGGTCCTCCCAAGAACCGATTGAGTCTGCTGGCAAGCTGTTAAGCCAATGCCGGGCCGGTCCTTTAAGTTTGAGCGGGAGGTATTTGATGGCGTGTAGATCATCGCCGCGTGCCATGTGGATGTGAAGGAGATAATCCTCGATCCATACTGCCGGATCTGTTGTGCCATCGTATGATTCAATGTTTACGGGTTTGAAACCCTTTGGGATTTTATGATCCATTTATTCATTCGTGAAGCATAGCGGGTGTGCGGCGCCTCTGTATTGGGCTATATCACGACGTAGCTCGGAAGAGCTATGTCTGTTGTGTTCGGCCCGGCCGGATTTGTTGTATCCGGAGTGAAGATCATCGTCGCGTGCCGTAGGGCGCCTGCGTGATCTGTAGATTGATCTTGTTTGCCTTGCCTTATCCTCCAGTACGTCTCGCAGGTCTGGTGCATTTTCCCGTGCCTTAGTTGAGCGGCGTCGGGGCATGGCTTGGGTGGAGGGCCGAGAGGCCTGTCTGTCGCGGCCGCGAGGTGGCCGTCTGCCATGTCATGCGCTGGTGATGTAGGTGCGTCCTCCTCTGATCGGGGTAGCGGCCTGCGCTTTGGGTAACTCTTAGAGGGGCGTTCGAGTTCATACTCTTCGGCCGCAAGGACTTCAGTCCATCTGTCAGCTAGCAAATCTTGGGCAGCTCTAAGCTTTTGCTGCTTTGTCTTGAGGCTGCTTGCCGTGGCTAAAAGCCTGCGTTTAAAACGCTCTTGTTCGGTGGGGTCTGATGGTATGACGAATTCGTCGTCATCGAGGCTTGCGTCGTCTTCGGAGGGAGGCGTATAATTATCATCCTCGACCTCTCGGTCTGCCGCTCTCTCATGAGGGCTGGCTTCTCCATCTTCCTATGCCGAATCTTGCTGAGCTGGGTGTTCTTCGGCGCTATCCGGGGTAGTATTATCCCCCATGCCGGAATCACCGTTTTTGCTTTGGCGGGATTTAGAGCGGCGCCGCTGACGCCGATGCTTTGGCTGTTTCTTGGGGGCGTCATCCCCCACTGTTCCATCGCCATCTCCATCTTTTGGAGTATCCACCATATATATGTCATATGACGAGGTGGCCTTCTAGCACCCTACAGGTGCTGGTTCCTGTTCGTCTCCTACATCGTCGTCCATGCCGTCGATGTCTTCGGAGCCGAAGTCAAGCATGTCGGTTAAATCGTCGACAGTGGCTACAAAGTGGGTGGTGGGTGGGCTTTGAATTTCTTCATCGTCTGTATCCCACCCTCGCTGACTGTAGTCCGGCCAGGGCTCTCCTGATAAAGAGAGAGACTTAAGAGAATTCAGGATGTCGCCAAAAGGCGAGTGCTGAAAGATGTCTGCGGCGGTGAACTCCATTATCGGCGCCCAATCGGATTCGATTGGCAGGGGCGCGGGGGGTTCGGAGTCCGGGGAGGAGTCCGGATCCTCGGAGTCACGGGTCGTGCAGAGCGCGGGGCTTGTGTTCGGCTCGATCGCCTTTGAGATCGAAGCCCCCGAGGTGACGTCCAACCGCTCATCCTCGATTGGCGCAATAGGCTCCGAGTTAGGGGTCGGAACCGATGCGTGTGCGGCCTCCAGGACACTGTCCGGAGGCAGAGCTAGATCATGCCCCTCGAGATAGTGCGGCGCGCTTGGCCGTGGCTCGAACCCGTCGAAGATCAAGTCTCCACGGATGTCACCCGTGTAGTTTAAGCTTCCAAACCTGACTTGATGGCCAGGGGCGTAGCTTTCGATCTGCTCCAGGTGGCCAAGCGAATTGGCCCGCAGAGCGAAGCTGCCGAAGACGAAGATCTGTCCGAGGAGAAAAGTATCACCCCAGACCGCATCGTTGTTGATGATCAAAGGAGCCATCGGGCCTAAAGGCGACGACACAGAGGAACTCTCAATGAAAGCACCAATGTCGGTGTCAAAACCAGCAGATCTCGGGTAGGGGGTCCCGAACTGTGCGTCTAGGCCGGATGGTAACAGGAGGCAGGGAACACGATGTTTTACCCAGGTTCGGGCCCTCTCGATGGAGGTAAAACCCTACGTCCTGCTTGATTAATATTGATGATATGGGTAGTACAAGAGTAGATCTACCACGAGATCAAGGAGGCTAAACCCTAGAAGCTAGCCTATGGTATGATTGTTGTATATGGAGTTGATGTCCTACGGACTACAATCCTCCGGTTTATATAGACACCGGATAGGGTTAGGGTTACATAGAGTCGGTTACAATGGTAGGAGATCTTGAATATCCGCATCGCCAAGCTTGCCTTCCACGCCAAGTAAAGTCCCATCCGGACACGGGACGAAGTCTTCAATCTTGTATCTTCATAGTACTGGAGTCCGGCTGAAGGTATAGTCCGGCTACCCGAACACCCCCTAATCCAGGACTCCCTCAGTGTGGTTTGGATCTAAATCCTCGTCCCCTTAAATGGGCGGCTCATTTACGCGGCTAGGGGTGTGGATGTAAAAACACTCAGACTTTTTCATATTCGTTTGACACGTGGGAGACGACCATTATTGGGCGTAAAAGCCAAGGAGCACAACATTTACAAGAAACTGGACTTTATTCAACAGGAATTTGGAGGAGAACCCGCCTTGTAATGCCGAAGACAATCTGCGCGCCGGACTCATCGTCATTGAAGCCTGGTTTGGGGGCTATTGAGGGAGTCCTGGATTAGGGGGTGTCCGGATGGCCGGACTATACCTTCAGCCGGACTCCTGGACTATGAAGATACAAGATTGAAGACTTCATCCCGTGTCCGGAAGGGACTTTCCTTGGCGTGGAAGGCAAGCTTGGCGATACGGATATGTAGATCTCCTACCATTGTAACCGACTTTGTGTAACCCTAACCCTCTCCGATGTTTATATAAACCGGAGGGTTTTAGTCCGTAGGACAACATACAGAACAACAATCATACCATAGGCTAGCTTCTAGGGTTTAGCCTCTCCGATCTCGTGGTAGAACTACTCTTGTACTACCCATATCATCAATATTAATCAAGCAGGACGTAGGGTTTTACCTCCATCAAGAGGGCCCGAACCTGGGTAAAACTTCGTGTCCCTTGCCTCATGTTACCATCCGGCCTAGACGCATAGTTCGGGACCCCCTACCCGAGATCCGCCGGTTTTGACACCGACATTGGTGCTTCCATTGAGAGTTCCTCTATGTCATCGCCATCAGGAAGGATGCCTCGCCCCGTCTTTAAAGATGGCACCGTTGCTAAGGGAGCTTTGGCTGTCAGCCAAACCCTCCGTCTAGGTGGTTTTCTTATGACCGCCTGTTCGGCTTCTACGCCGATGATGACCTCTGGAGCCATCGAAAACAATCTCCATGTCAGCTCGGAACTCGCCGAGCAGTTAGATCCAATGGAGCTCTCCTCCATAAACGAGCTCTTGGATCGCATCGCCGCCCTGGGAGTCGCTACGGATTACGACCAGATTGGGCCTAAACCCGATCTGAGAGAGATTAACTCTCCCCAAGTCACCCATCACGTTACCGTGGTAGAGGGACAGTGCGGCGACCCTTTATGTATCTTAAGGACTAGCTTCTAGGGTTTAGCCTCTCCGATCTCGTGGTAGAACTACTCTTGTACTACCCATATCATCAATATTAATCAAGCAGGACGTAGGGTTTTACCTCCATCAAGAGGGCCCGAACCTGGGTAAAACTTCGTGTCCCTTGTCTCCTGTTACCATCCGGCCTAGACGCATAGTTCGGGACCCCCTACCCGAGATCTGCCGGTTTTGACACCGACTCCAGGCATCTTAAGCTTAAGGGAAGCGTAATGCGGTACTGCATTAAAACAAGCAAAAGCTGCTCTTCCGAGTAGTGCTTGATAGCCACTTCGGAATGGAGCGATGTCGAAGGTTAACTTTTCACTTCGGAAGTTGTCGGGACAACCGAATACAACCTCTAGTACTAGAGAGCCCGTACAGCGGGCCTCTGGGCCTGGTATTACTCCTTTAAAGGTAGTATTACTTTGGCTGATTCTGGTCAGGTCTATCCCCATTTTGCGGACGATGTCCTGATATATCAGATTAAGAGTACTGCCGCCGTCCATGAGGACTTGGGTGAGATGGTATCCGTCGATAATTGGGTCAGTACCAAGGCAGCTAGTCCTCCGTGCCAGATACTCATCAAGTGACCCCTGTGATCAAAAGTGATTGGGCAAGCCGACCAGAGGTTGAACTTAGGGGTGATGGGCTCTACGGCGCATATGTCTTGGAGTGCATGTTTGCTCCTTCTTTTTGTTACGTGGACCTTGTTCACTGTTTTGACCTCCGGTGGGAATTTTTCTGTCCCCCAGTGCTTTGCTGGCGAGGCTCATCCTCGTATTCATTTGGTGTCTCCCTCCCCTTATGTTCGGCGTTTAACTTGCCGGCCTTCTTAAAGACCCAGCATTCACTGTGGGTGTGATTTGCAGGTTTGTCTAGGGTGCCAAGAATCTGACATAATTTGTCTAGAATCTTGTTTATGCTGGTCGGTCCATCTCTATTGCCTTTGAAAGGCTTTTTCTGCTGACCGGGTTGAGAGCCCCTGAATCTGGCGTTTACTGTCGTGTTGTCCAGGCTGTCTTCGTTATTTCGACGCTTGTTTTTAATGCGTCATGGTTTTCCATTGCCATTCCTGACTTCGGATGTGCCTGGGTTGCTGGTGCTACTACGGGCCAGCCAGCTATCTTCTCTCGCGCAAAAGCGGGTCATGAGGCTTGTTAGGGCTGCCATTGTCCTTGGCTTTTCTTGGACGAGGTGTCTGGCGAGCCATTCGTCTCGGACGCTGTGTTTGAAAGCTGCTAGGGCTTCGGCGTCCGGACAATCGATGATTTGATTCTTCTTAGTGAGAAATTTGTTCCAAAGCTTTCGGGCAGACTCTCCGGACTGTTGAATTATATGACTTAGATCGTTTGCATCCGGAGGTCGGACATAGTTCCCTTGAAAGTTAGCCCTAAAAGCATCCTCAAGCTCCTCCCAACTGCCAATTGAATTTTCAGGGAGGCTCTTTAGCCAGTGCCGAGCTGGTACTTTCAACTTGAGGGGCAGGTATTTGATGGCGTGGAGATCGTCTCCGCGAGCCATATGGATATGGAGGATGAAGCCCTCAATACAGACCCCAGGGTCTGTCATTCCGTCGTACGCCTCTATGTTCACGGGTTTGAATCCCTCTGGAAATTCATGATCCAGTACCTCATTGGTGAAGCATAGGGGGTGTGCAGCACCCCTGTATTTGGATGTATCGTGGTGTTTCGACGGTTCTAGTGTGCGGTTGTGATTCTGCACTGGAGCGCGCTTCCTAGATCCGTAGATGGATCTGGTCATGCCTTTTTGATGCAGGTCCTCATGTAAATCGTGTGCTGACTTATGCGCGGCCTCATTAGCCGCTCTATCGCAGCCGTGAGGTGGTCGATCCGACCGATCAGCCGTTTTATTTTTTGGCTGTGTAGGCTCTAAGGCCTCGTCATCGAATTCGGGCAGTAGCTTCCGCTTTGGGTAACTCTTTGTGTGGTGACTGCCACCGTACTTTTCCGCAGTGTCCTGCACTTTGTTCCATCTACTGATGAGTGTATTTTGCGCGGCCTTAAGCCTTTGTTTCTGCTTCTTAAGGCTCCTCGCGGTGGCGATAAGCCTTCTGAGGAGGTTCTCTTGTTCCAAGTTCCTTTCCGAGATGGTATGTATGTCGTCATCCGGACTATTCTCCTCTTCGGAGACAGTTTGATGATTTCTACCCTCGGCGTCACCATGATCGGGCAGTGGCTCCATACTACGTTTGCCGTTCGCTGGCTCGTCCTGCTCTATTGCATTGGAGTCGACTGGGGTCTCATTCTTTCTTGAGCTGTTATTGCTATTTTTGCTGAGGCGGGATTTGGAGCGGCGTCTGTGTCGTCGCTTTGGTTGCTTCTCGAGGGGGTTATCCTTCGTTGCATCCTCCCATTCCTCATTATTGTCTTCTTTGGGTGTATCCACTGTATATATATATATCATGACATGAAGTGGCTGTCCAGTGCCCTGTGGGCAATGGTTCCTGTTCGTCTCCTGCATCGTCGTCCATTCCATCGATGTCTTCGGGGACGAAATCGAGCATGTCGATTAAATCGTCGACAGTGGCTACTAAGTGGGAGGTGGGTGCGGAGTGAATTTCTTCGTCGTCCACATCCCATTTTAGCCGGACATAGTTCGGCCAAGGGTCTCCTGGCAGAGAGAGAGACCTCAAGGAGTTTAGCACATCGCCAAAGGGCGAGTGCTGAAAGATATCCACGGAGGTAAACAACATGATCGATGCCCAATCGGATTCGATAGGCACGGACGCAAGCGGGTCGGAGCCCATTGCCGGGGACGAATCCAACTGTTCGGCAACACGGGTCTCGTATGAGGTGAAGTCAGTATTCGGCTCTATCACCGCTGAGAGTACGGCCTCTGCGGCGGGGTCCATCCACCCGTCCTTAGATGGCGCAATTTGTTCCGGATTGAAGCCCGGAGTAGTTGTAGGTGCGATCTCCTGAACACTGTCTGACGGCATAGCTAAGTCATGCTTGTCGTGATTGTGCGGCACACTTGACCTGGGCTCAAATCTGTTGAAAATCAAGTCTCCGCGGATGTCAGCAGTATAGTTCAAGTTTCCAAACCTGACCGGATGGCCAGGGGCGTAGCTCTCGATCTTTTCCAGATGGCCAAACGGGTTGGCCCGCAGTGCGAAGCCGCCGAATATGAAGATCTGTCTAGGGAGGAAAACCTCACCCTGGATCTCATCATTGCCGATGATCGAAGGAGCCATCAAGCCTTACGGTGCGGAACAGTGGAAATCTCAATGAAAGCACCAATGTCGGTGTCAAAACCGGCGGATCTCGGGTAGGGGGTCCCGAACTGTGCGTCTAAGGCGGACGGTAACAAGAGGCGGGGGACACAATGTTTACCCAGGTTCGGGCCCTCTTGATGGAGGTAATACCCTACTTCCTACTTGATTGATCTTGAGGATATGAGTATTACAAGAGTTGATCTACCACGAGATCGTAGAGGCTAAACCCTAGGAGCTAGCCTATGGCATGATTGTTTTTCATCCTACGGACTAAACCCTCCGGTTTATATAGACATCGGAGGGGGCTAGGGTTACACAGAGTCGGTTACAAGGGAGGAGATCTACATATTCGTATTGCCAAGCTTGCCTTCCACACCAAGAGAGCCCCATCCGGACACGGGACGAAGTCTTCAATCTTGTATCTTCACAGTCCAGCAGCCCGGCTAAAGTATATAGTCCGGCCATCTAAGGGCCCACTAATCCAGGACTCTCTCACCGGCCATGACGTCATCTTCTTGGATTACGGAAAACCCGCCATGGCATCACCTGTCATTAATTTCACATGACGTACAACACGTCTTAATAGATACTTATCTTTAATAACCATCCCGAAAATCGAGGCGCTCGAGCCGCTATATAATCATTCTTTGGCCTCCTCGATTCTCACGCCTGCCTGTTACCCATTTCCTTATAAATAGGGTCAGACAATCTTGCGGTGTCCTTTCCCAATGACAACAGGGGCAGTGCTTAGCTTTGGGTTCAATCTTGCGGTGTCCTTTCCCAATGACAACAGGGGCAGCAAGACACATATTGTATTGTTGCCATTGAGGATAAAAAGATGGGGTTTATATCATATTGGTTGAGTTTATCCCTCTACATCATGTCATCTTGCCTAATGCATTACTCTGTTCTTATGAACTTAATATTCTAGATGCATGATGGATAGCGGTCGATGAGTGGAGTAATAGTAGTAGATGCAGAATCGTTTCGGTCTACTTGTCACGGACGTGATGCCTATATACATGATCATGCCTAGATATTCTCATAACTATGCTCAATTCTGTCAATTGCTCAACAGTAATTTTTTCACCCACCGTAGAATACTTATGCTCTTGAGAGAAGCCACTAGTGGAACCTATGGCCCCCGGGTCTATTCTCAGCATATCAATCTCCATCACTTTAATCTTGCTTTGCTTTTTTTACTTTGCATCTTTATACCAAAAATACCAAAAATATTATATCTATCAGATCTCACTCTCGTAAGTGACCGTGAAGGGATTGATAACCCCTAATCGCGTTGGTTGCGAGTAGCTATCGTTTTGTGCAGGTACGAGGGACTTGAGCATGGCCTCCTACTGGATTGATGCCTTGGTTCTCAAAAACTGAGGGAAATACTTACGCTACTCTGCTGCATCATCCTTTCCTCTTCGGGGAAATCCAACGCAAGCTCAAGACGTAGCACCCCCAAGTGCCGGTTTAATCATTATGAATGAACCCGAACTGCTTCATCGCTATTCAGAAAACATAATTAACTTATGTAGCCCCCATGAGCCGGCCGTGTCATATTTGACATAACTGGGTCATCATAGAGATTGTAGTGAAACACGAGCAATATGCATTAGCCCCCAAGTGCCAAGCGCTATTGCTTGCAAAGGACTTGGGACTTATTTATATGCACCATTGTATAAAGAATTTCGTCTGCATCCATTAGCCCCCAAGTGCCAAGCGTTGTTGCTTGCAAAAGGCTTGGGACTTTTATTCTTGCAATCCAGATATGAATATGATTTCAAATCTATACATATATAGGAGGCCACTGCTCAATTGCAATCGCAATGGACTGATGTGAAATCCCAGCTGGAACATCAAGAATCTGAGACCCAGAAGGCCGATTCAAAATTCAACTTTAGCCTGGAAGAAATGGAAAAACTGAGGACCAATTTCAAAAGTGAAAAAGCCGCCTGGGCTAAGGAGAGAACTGCTTTGACACAATGGGTTGAAAAAGCCAAAGCTTCTCTTCAATAGGTGACCACTAAGCTTACCGGCTTAAAGCACCACATATCTCAAATGACCTCTATTATCTTTGGTAAGTAACATTGCCAGCTGTTGGGGAACGTAGTAATTTAAAAAAAATTCCTACGCACATGCAAGATCATGGTGATGCATAGCAACGAGAGGGGAGAGTGTTGTCTACGTACCCCTCGTAGACCAAAGCGGAAGCGTTGACGCAACGTAGAGGAAGTAGTCATACGTCTTCCCAATCTGACCGATCCAAGCACCGTTACTCCGGCACCTCCGAGTTCTTAGCACACGTACAGCTCGATGACGCTCCCCGGGCTCCGATCCAGCAAAGCTTCGGGGATGAGTTCTGTCAGCACAACGGCGTGGTGACGATGATGATGTACTACCGACGCAGGGCTTCACCTAAGCACTACAACGATATGACCGAGGTGGAATATGGTGGAAGGGGGCACCGCACACGGCTAAGGAACGATCACGTTGATCAATTGTGTGTTCTAGGGTACCCCCTTGCCTCCGTATATAAAGGCTCCAAGGGGGGGTGCGGCCGGCCCTATGGAGGCGCGCAGGAGGAGTCCTACTCCTACCGGGAGTAGGACTCCCCTCCCGTTCCTTGTCCAACTCGGAGAGGTGGAGGAAGAATAGGAAAGGGGGGGCGCCGCCCCTCCCTCCTTGTCCAATTCGGACTAGGGGGAGAGGGGGTGTGCGGCCTGCCCTGGCAGCCCCTTCCTCTTCTCCACATTAGGCCCATGTGGCCCATTAACCCCCCGGGGGGTTCCGGTAACCCCCCGGTGCTCCGGTTTTATCCGATAATACTTCGGAACCCTTCCGGTGTCCGAATATAGTCATCCAATATATCAATCTTTATGACTCGACCATTTCGAGACTCCTCGTCATGTCCGTGATCACATCCGGGACTCCGAACTAACTTCGGTACATCAAAATGCGTAAACTCATAATAACTGTCATCGTAACGTTAAGCGTGCGGACCCTACGGTTCGAGAACAATGTAAACATGACCGAGACACGTCTCCGGTCAATAACCAATAGCGGGACCTGGATGCCCATATTGGCTCCCACATATTCTACGAAGATCTTTATCGGTCAGACCGCATAACAACATATGTTGTTCCCTTTGTCATCGGTATGTTACTTGCCCGAGATTCGATCGTCGGTATCCAATACCTAGTTCAATCTCGTTACCGGCAAGTCTCTTTACTCGTTCCGTAATACATCATCTCGCAACTAACTCATTAGTTGTAATGCTTGCAAGGCTTATGTGATGTGCATTACCGAGAGGGCCCAGAGATACCTCCCGACAATCGGAGTGACAAATCCTATTCTCGAAATACGCCAACCCAACATCTACCTTTGGAGACACCTGTAGAGCACCTTTACAATCACCCAGTTACGTTGTGATGTTTGGTAGCACACAAAGTGTTCCTCCGGCAAATGGGAGTTGCATAATCTCATAGTCATAGGAACATGTATAAGTCATGAAGAAAGCAATAGCAACATACTAAACGATCGGGTGCTAAGCTAATGGAATGGGTCATGTCAATCAGATCATTCAACTAATGATGTGATCTCGTTAATCAAATAACAACTCTTTGTTCATGGTTAGGAAACATAACCATCTTTGATTAACGAGCTAGTCAAGTAGAGGCATACTAGTGACACTCTGTTTGTCTATGTATTCACACATGTATTATGTTTCCGGTTAATACAATTCTAGCATGAATAATAAACAGTTATCATGATGTAAGGAAATAAATAATAACTTTATTATTGCCGCTAGGGCATATTTCCTTCACCAGCATCATAACTGAGTCTTATTTTTCACATTTTCGAATTGTCTCTGATCGACCCTGCATTATCACGCAGGCCCTAGGAGCTGCAACCTTGGTCAAGAAATGCTTGTGAATCTCAAAGCCGTATATACACTTGTTGAGCAGCTATACACTGACACTCAGCGCACTCTGGCTACTATCTCCCCAACCAATCAAGCACCTACTCTTCTTAGTGATGTTATGAAAAAACTCTCCATTTTACCTGCCAGGATTGAAGAAATAAAGCGGTCAGCTACAAGAGTCGATGCCGTGACGGCTTTAAGCCGGGCCAAAGCATGGCAGGTGGATCTAGACCCGGCCGAGCTAGCCATTGGGTGTCCAAGCTTTAAAGAAGATGGTACTCCCTTTGATAAAAAAGACTTTGCTGCCTGTGTGAAGGATATACATCCACTGGCCAGCCTGATGGTCGATGAAACGGATCTTTCAAAATACCAGGCGACTTATGATATGGAGAATCAGAAAATCCCCACGCCGGCTTAAAAGTGATGGACCTGATCCCTCCAAATCCGAAAGCATACTTTCACTCCTGAAGTTGATCCATCTGAACTTATAGATGACGAAGCTGAATTCCACGGCTTGTGTGGCATTGGCTGGTCATCACCAAACTTCCAGACGACGGAGGAGGACGAAGAATCAGCGAGGGATGATCTAGAAAGTTAAAGCCATCAAAGCCAAGAAAATTGATCCACTAGGAAGTTCACATTTCATATTTGCTCTTCTGAAACACTTAAACATTTGGGCTTGCTGATTCATGTAATAGTTTAGTGAAAAACCATGAGTCGTCGTGCCATCGTGCATGTTTTATTTTGCATGATACTGCTGATCCGCTAATTGTTTATCCCTTTCCATGCACACAAACAAATCACAAGTGCCCTGGCGGTTTCCACGGGGCGGGTCATGATGCCCAGTATAAATCGACTGGTGACCATTAAAAGTCCATAACCAGGGCAGGGGATAAAATCCCAAATATGAGATATAGTTAGGGCTGCTTGGCCCAACTTGTGAAAACTATATGGTAAGAAATAAGGGGTGATATAAATCCAAGACGAAAATAAAAAAATGCAAAAAACACGAAGCTTTCATAGGCCGCCGAACCAAAATCTCCACTTCAATGAAACTAGCATGATAGCCACTGGAGTATCCGCGCTTTCCTGAGCCAGCTCTCACATGACCCAATCGACATTTTAACCCGGATAAGTTTAGGGTCTTGTTGAAAGATTGACTTATCGCGAGTATGCGGGGCTGGAGTAGCATCATGCAAACAGGTCGGTTTAACCGAGTTTTAGGGAAGGCGGCTTAATAGCCTAAGTTTATCCTTGCTTTCCGTAGGCCGACTCTCTCATGACCCAATCAATGTTTTAACCTTCACAAGTTCATGGTCTCATTTATAAGATTGACTTGTTCAGAACAGGGCGAGTCATCCAGGATTACCTGGTCGAGAAGCATCTTGCATATAGGCCGGATAACCTGGATTTTTGGTGAATACACTTGGCGTCCAGGCCAATCAAAAGGGTGAATATAGCTATGTTCATCGAACAGGAAGCCCCCAACTGATATGTTTCTGAGCTGTGCTCAATGGCTACCTATGTTTGAGCTATGATGTGCATCAAACTCTCTTTGGTCCATGTAACTTGGGCATCAAGCATCTTAAGTGATCATGTGAGATGACAGTAAAGACTCAGTTTCGAAGAAGTGAAAATGACAGAGGCCCTGAATTATGAGGGATGTCGGCTTTATTATACTCATTATAATATAGACATCATCAAAATATGTACATCGCAAGAGCCGGTGGCTCAAGTATAGTAAGGCCGAAGATGACCGATATTCCATGGCCGACGAGTCTCCTCGTCCGATGTGCGTGAGTCCTTGTGGTCTCGAACATCGATAAGATAGTATGGCCCATTATTCAGATTCTTGCTGACCACAAACGGCCCTTCCCCAGGTGGGGATAGTTTATGCATATCAGTCTGATCCTGGATAAACTGGAGCACCAAATCGCCTTCTTGAAAGGTTCTGGATTTAACCCAACAGCTATGATAACAGCACAGATATTGTTGGTAAATTGCCAAATGAGCTGCTGCAAGGTCACGCTCCTCATCCAACAGGTCAAGTGCATCCTGATGTACTTTTTCATTATCAGCTTCAACATAGGCCACCACATGGGGCGAATCATGACGGATGTCACTAGGGAGAACCGCCTCTGCTCCATAAACCATGAAGAAAGGTATGTAACCTGTAGATCTGTTGGGGGTAGTATTGATACTCCATAACACTGAGGGTAATTCCTCCACCCAACAACCCGGCGTCCTTTGCAAAGGGACCATAAGTCGGGGCTTGATGCCTCGCAGAATCTCTTGATTGGCTCTTTCAGCTTGACCACTGGACTGGGGTGAGCCACTGATGATACGTCAAGTCGAATATGCTCTCATTGACAAAACTCTTTCATAGAACCCTTGGACGGATCAGTGCCATTATCAGTTATGATGCTATGGGGAAAGCCAAACCGGAAGATCACCTTTTTGATGAATTGAACCACCGTCGTTGCGTCACACTTACTAACCGGCTCTGCTTCAACCCACTTTGTAAATTTGTCAACCGCCACCAAAAGGTGGGTATTTTTATCCTTGGACCTTTTGAAAGGCCCAACCATATCAAGCCCCAAGGTTGCAAATGGCCAAGCAATTGGAATCATCCTCAATTCTTGAGATAGCACATGATCTCGTCGTGAGAACTTTTGGCAACTATCACCTTTACTGACTAAATCCTCAACATCAGCATGAGCCGTCAGCCAATAAAACCCATGACGGAAAGCCTTGGCTACGAGAGACATAGAACCGACATGAAGACCACAATCTCCTTCATGAATCTCTCGCAGAATCTCACAGGCTTCTTCAGGAGAAACACAATGCTGAAACGCCCTTGTGACACTGCGATGATGCAACTCTCCATTGACAATAGTCATTGACTTAGACCGCTGGGTTATCTGCCTGGCCAAAGTTTCATCCTCAGGTAACTCGCCCGGGTCATATAAGCTAAATATGGAACCATCCAATCAGGAATAACATGAAGAGCTGCCACCAATTGTGCTTCCGGGTCAGGAATAGCTAGATCCTCCTCTGTAGGTAATTTGACTGAAGGGTTATGTAGAATATCCAAGAAAGTGTTAGGTGGCACTGTCTTACACTGAGACCCTAACCGGCTCAAAGCATCAGCCGCCTCATTTTTCCGGCGATCAACATGTTCAACCTGATAACCTTTAAACTGACCAGCAATAGCATCAACCTCGCGGCGATAAGCTGCCATGAGTGGATCCTTAGAATCCCAAGTGCCAGAAACTTGCTGAGCTACCAGATCTGAGTCATCGAAACACCTTACTCGGCTTAAGTTCATCTCCTTAGCCATCCGAAGACCATGGAGCAAAGCCTCATACTCAACTGCATTGTTAGTACAAGGGAACATCAACCGGAGAACATAGGAAAATTTATCACCTCGTGGGGAATCAAGACAACTCCAGCCCCGAGCACTCCAACTGCCTGCAGTCGTCAAAGTGAATAGTCCAATATGTGATATCCGGCTTCTCCTCAGGCATCTGCAACTCTGTCCAATCATTGATAAAATCCACCAGCACTTGAGACTTAATGGCTGTGCGTGGCACATACTTCAAACCGTGGGGTCCAAGTTCAATGGCCCACTTGGCTACCCGACCTGTGGCTTCTTTGTTCTGAATAATATCCCCTAAAGGAGCAGAACTAACTATAGTGATAGGATGACCCAGAAAATATTGCTTGAGCTTGCAACTAGCCATGAACACCCTGTATAGAAGCTTCTGCCAATGTGGATACCTCTGCTTGGACTCAATGAGCACCTCACTGATGTAATAAACCAGCCGCTGAACTGGATACTCCTTGCCTGATTCCTTTCTTTCCACCACAATAGCCACACTAACAGCTCGGCTATTGGCAGCCACATATAACAACAAAGGCTCCTTATCAATGGGAGCAGCAAGAACCAGCGGCTCAGCTAACTGTTTCTTCAAGTCCTCAAACACCTGATTAGCAGCATCACTCCAAACAAAACGATATGTCTTCTTCATCATCTGGTAAAGAGGGATGTCCTTCTCACCCAACCGGCTTACGATCTGGCTTAAGGCTGTAATACGACCCGCCAAACGCTGAACATCATTGATACACACCGGTTAGCCAGAGAGGTGATAGCCTTTATCTTCTCCGGGTTTGCTTCAATACCTCGTTCCGAAACCAAAAAACCCAAGAGCTTGCCTGCTGGCACACCAAAGACACACTTGGCCGTGTTAAGCATCATCTTGTAGACCCGGAGATTATCAAATGTCTGTTTGAAATCATCTATCAATGCTTCCTTTTTCCTGGACTTAACCACAATATCATCCACATAGGCATGAACATTGCACCCAATTTGACCATGAAGACAATTCTGCACACACCGTTGGTAAGTCGCCTGGGCACTCTTGAGCCCAAAAGGCATGGATAGGTAACAGAAGGCTCCAAAAGGAGTGATGAAGGTTGTTTTCTCCTGGTCCTTAACTGCCATCTTGATCTAATGATAACCAAAATAAGCATCCAAAAAACTCAAACGCTCACAACCCACCATAGCATCAATAATCTGATCAATACGGGGAGAGCAAAGGGATCAGTTGGACAAGCCTTGTTTAAGTCCGTATAATGCACACACATGCGCCAGGTGCCTTTTTTCTTAAGCACCAGTACCGGGTTAGCCAACCAGTCAGGATGAAAAGCTTCAACAATGAACCCACCTGCCAAGAGCCGGACTACCTCCTCACCAATAGCCTTACGCCTCTCTTCATTAAAATGGCGAGGGAATTGCTTGACCGGTTTAAACTTTGGATCAATATTGAGAGTGTGCTCAGCGAGTTCCCTCAGGACACCTGGCATATCTGAAGGCTTCCATGCAAAGATGTCCCGGTTCTCATGGATGAACTCGATAAGCGCGTTTTCGTATTTTGGATCCAGATTAGCACTGATGCTGAACTGCTTTGATGAGTCACCAGGAACAAAGTCAACTAGCTTAGTGTCATCTGCTGACTTAAACTTCAACAAGGGATCATGCTCTGTGGTTGGCTTCTTCAAAGATGTCATCTCCGCCATGTCAACATTATCCTTGTAAAATTTCAACCCTTCTGTTGCATAGGCAGATTCAGCATAAGCGGCATCACCTTCTTCGCACTCCAAGGCTACCTTGCGACTTCCATGAATTGTGATAGTGCCCTTGTGACCTGGCATCTTAAGCTGTAAGTAAATATAACAAGGCCTTGCCATGAATTTAGCATAAGTCGGCCGTCCAAACAGAGCATGATAAGGGCACTTGATTTTAACCACTTCAAAGGTCAGCGTCTCAGACCTAGAATCATACTCGTCTCCAAAGGCAACCTCCAACGACATTTTTCCCACTAGATATGCCGACTTACCAGGCACCACACCGTGAAAAATAGTGTTTGACGCCTTAAAATTTTTGTCAGTCAATCTCATGCGACGACCTCCATCCATGAGTACTTTAGTGAACTTGTATCATCCAACCTAAGGTGCCACCACCAGTGCCAAGTGACCTGGATAATCAACCCGGGACGGGTGATCATCACGGCTCTAGAGAATAGGGTGTTCAGACCATCGCAAGTAACAGGGCACCGCCGGCTCAATGGCGTTCACTGCCATTTTATGGAGCTTCTGATTCCGCTTACATAAACTCATGGTGAAGATGTGGTACTACCTACTATTCAATTGTTTCGGGTTACTCTGATAACCAGACTCCTGTTGATTCCCCTGATTATTCTGTTGATTGTAACCGCCCTCATTTCCTTGGCCTTGAAAACCGGAATTCGAACCGCCACCTCCATGACCCGGACCATGGGAGCCGGATCCTGAACCACCATTCGGGCCATGGCTATTGTAGAAAAGATGGGAATTCTTGAACTCTTTCATGATAAAACAATCCTTCCACAAATGGGCAGATGGCCTCCCCTGTGTTCCATGCCTCGGACATGGCTGATTCATTATTGCCTCGAGGTCGAATTTTGCCCCTCCATACTGAGCCGGTCTCCCCTTGCGACGCTGGTTATTATTCCGCGCATCAGTGTTGGCCACGAAGTCTAAATTTCCGCCAGCTCTGTGCTTACCATTGCCACCCTGACTGGCCGGGCTGTACTGTTGTCCCTTCATGCCGCTACTCTTCTTTCCCTTGCCCGTCCTTTCGTCATCAGACTGGGGTTCCTTCGTACTATTAGAGTCGTCATACTTGACAAGGGCTGCCATGAGCTCCCCCATGTCACCGCAATGGTGTCGGAGTAATGGGCCACGGGTAGGCTAACCCGAGGACCAGAACCTTTCAAAACATCGGGGCTGACTGCGCCCCTCAAGACACCAGGATGGAGAGCCGCCTTCCAGAGGCCAGCTGAAGGAACAGCCGACTGCCCGCATGTGGCCGAGTCCTGGAGGCGAGGTCGAGACGGGCTGGCTCCGCCTGGCAGCTTCCAGAGAAGCCGGCCACGGGGAGTCGGCCCACAACGCCAACAAAGCCCATGCCCTCATCAGGGGGATGGGATAGGGAATGACAATAGTAAAGCCCACTCCCTCCCCTTTTCATGGGATGGCTAGGCCACAGTGCACCGTACCAATGGAGATCTCCGTCCGGCGAGGCACTGTTGCCATGCCATCCCTGACATCAGCAACAGTGGGCAGAGTCATGCGCCCACGACGACCTATTGGTACGGTCCACGGATGATGGGCCCTACCGGTCAGCGAGAGACCAGAAGACGGCAAGAGCGCCACCAGTCGGACCCGAAGGAAACCGGCCCCCGAAAGTCGGTCTGCCCCTTCCACGGGTCCCACACGCCATTAACCAGACAAGACGGGGAGCGGCTACAGTAATCGCCCGCCAGGTGGCAGGGCTGTAGGCACGACCCCATGACCAAGCCTACGTCATTAGAGGCATGGCTATAGTAATCAGCAGCCGGTAGGACCCGCAAGCGGCGGGTATGGCCTGTCGGCTCTGTACCGGACCAGTCGGAGGGGCCCACCAACCGGCGGGCCCCAGCAGTCGACGGAGAAGCCGGCAGGCGAAGAGACTGACGGCTGGGCCCTGCGCCCAGTCGGTTTACCATTGTACCCCTGGGGGTAGGTCTATATAAACCCCCCAGGGCACCCATGCAAAGGGTTCCGATCCATTTAGAACTAGACCAGACCTTAGAGAAGGAGGAGAACTGGCCTAGTCTCCTCCTGTCCACAGATACAGCTCGAGGAGCACCACTGTACTCACTTTGCCTTAGTGATCATGTGGAGACCCCGCAGAGCAGGACTAGGGGTGTTATCTCTTAGGAGAGCCCCAAACCTGGGTAAAGTTCGCCGACGTTCGTGTCTACGCCTCATCCCGTTTCCAGGTAACGACGACGTTCTACTCGCCCCCACCATGATAAGCCATCCATTGGCATATGTCGCACCCAACCCCCGACATTTGGCGCCCACCGTGGGGCCAGGTGCACTGTCGTCCGGAGACCTGTTCTGGACAGGAACCCTTTTCCTCCCTGGCGAGCGCAGCCAGCCCGGCACGCTAGACGGTGTCTGCGTCGACGCGCTGCATGGCGCTGAAATCGCCTGCGCGGCCAGTTGCCTCGCCGATCTTGTAGGCGAGGTCCACCTCTCCGACGAGCCCACATCCGACGCGGGCATAGGCAGCCCTGAGAGCCTCCTCACGGGCCTCCTTGATCAACTTCACGTCGCCAGCAAGCCAGCTGGGGACTTGGAGTCCGTAGGCTCCACTGATCCGATGTTGGTCAACTCCGACACCGTGTCGCTTGACACTTTCCCCACCAACATGGTGGTCTATGACGAGCCGCTTCCTCACGCGGAGAGCGACGGAAGCACCATCACGGAAGTGCTTGTCATTGATCATGGCGAGCACTCCGGCGGGGGTGATTACGACCCGCTCCACGCGGCGCTGCAAGACCTAGCAGCGCCCATCCCTGAAGATGCTGACGCCGAGACCCTGGAGACACGCCGCCTTTAGCTAGTCGAAGGCGCCAAAAAGCTGGCCAGCATGACACGCCTGTCAGAAGCCTACCAGCGCGAGATGGACCGCACGGTGGGCGGCACGCCGGCTCCAGCTGGGCCTAGTCGCATTGGCACGGTCCAGCAGCGCGGTGCGGCTATCGCCGATCTGTTTGGGGCGAATCGCCTCGTCTACACCACACCTGCGGAGAATATTCAAGCCCCCCAGGCAGCGGCGGACGAGCTGGAAAAGTTCGAGGGCGAAGAGCGTCGCTTGATGATGGAGCACGTCCAGCGACTCCTTGACGCGGCTGCTGAGCAGAACGAGGCCGGCTGCCACACGGATGCACCGCGCCGGCAGAATGACAACCTACTGTCGTGCCGAGACCAAGGCGCGGAGTCTCGGATGCCGACTGGTGGCGTCCGCGGAAGAAAAGACATGGAGCCGGCTGCCAGCCGCAGTCGGACTCGCATCACCATAGAGTGCGACCGAGACGGCCGCCCAAGAACAGTGGAACGACGGGACGACTGTCCGCCTCCTCCCCCTCGGAGGGAAAGGCGAGTCTCCCCACTGCCTGTTGATCACCCGACGCTCGGCGACCGCCTTGGCCGCCGAGAGGGAGTCGGTGAGAACGACGCCCGCCATCGGATCGACCGTCTCCACCGATCTCTGGCGCTTGAGGAAGAAGATGAGTTGGGTCCGCCGTGTTTTGGCCCACGCATCCGAGATGAGCCCTTCCCCAAAGGGTTCACGCTCCCCAGAGACACACGCAAGTACACCGGCTCCTTGAAGCCGGAGGACTGGCTGGTCGACTACTCCATGACCGGCAGCATAGCAAACAGCAACAAGCGTGTTGCTGTGAAATACGTTCCACTCATGCTCCAGGGCACGACCCGGACGTGGCTGAACAGCTTAAGGCCCCGCAGCATCAACAGTTGGGTCGACTTCACCGATGCCTTCATCCATAACTTCACCAGCACATACAAGCGACCTCCTAAACCTCGCCAGCTCTCCTTGTGCGTACAGGGCCCCAGCGAGTCAACTCGCGACTACCTCACGCGCTGGGCCGAGATCCGCAACTCTTGCGAAGGCGTGCACGAGGTGCAGGCCATCGAGTACTTCACTGCAGGATGCCGAGAGGGCACCCTCCTCAAGCACAGGCTCCTCTGCGACGAGCCGGAAACCCTCGACGAGCTGTTGATCATAGCAGAGAAATACGCCACGACCAACTCCTCCATGAAGACAGAGATTCAAGTCAGCGCAACCAGCAAAGTAGCTCCTCAGGCTCCCCGAACCCCAGCCGGAGACACCAGTCGGCGTCAACAATAGAACGACCACAAGCGTAAAGCCCCCCCGCCGACTTCCACCAGTCGGCAGGTGGCGACAGTTGAAGACCAACAGCTGGAAGGCCAGCCTCCGCCCAGACGTCAGAAGGGCGCCAGGTCCAATTGGCAGCCGGCTTTCTCATATGAGCAGACTCTTGATGGGCCCTGCAAGTTCCATAGTGGCGTGAAGCCATCCAACCACACCACTCGGAAATGCCACTGGCTCACCATGATCGCCAAGGGAGACGGCCTTTTGCCTCCCCCACCTGCTGGGCAGCCGCCTCCCCCACCTGCTGGGCAGCCGCTTCCCCCACCGCCCCAGCAACCGGTGGTCAGACCAGTCGGCGCAGTGCAAGACGAGTACCCAGAAGAGCAGGGAGCATATGTCGTGTTCACCAGTGTGGCCGACGATCGATGCAGCAGACGACTGCAGCAACAGTAGACCAATGCAGTAGCGGCTGACGCCCCAGAGTTAATGCACTGGTCTGAGAAGCCCATTAGTTGGAGTCGGGCTGACCACCCCAAAGTAATGCCCAGACCCGGCTCCTATGCTTTGGTTTTGGATGCCACCTTTGCCACAGATAAGCGAGCTGCTCGTTTCTCCAGAGTCCTGATAGACACGGCAGCAGCATCAACATTTTGTACAAGGACACCATGGAGAAGTTGGGAATCAGGCAGAGGCAGCTGCAGTCCAGCCAGACGGTGTTTCATGGCATAGTCCCTGGCCTTTCCTCCTCGCCAATCGGCAAGATCTTGATCGATGTCCTCTTCGGAGACAAAAATCATTTCTGCCGTGAGTCAATATGGTTCGAGGTGGTGGACCTAGAGAGCCCATACCATGCACTGCTTGGCCGTCCAGCCCTGGCCAAGTTCATGGACGTCCCCCACTATGCCTACCTCAAGATGAAGATGCCGAGTTCCAAAGGGATTTTGACCATAACTGGCGACTACAAGAAGTTGTCCGCCTGCGCATTAGAGAGCAGTCGGCTGGCTGAGTCCCTCGTGATCACAGCTGAGAAGCGGCTGCTAGATCGAGTTGTGGCGATGGCAAGCGAGCAGACGGAGATGTCGCCTGATCCCAAAGAGTCGGAAGCCGAGGGCTCTTTCAAGCCGGCCAAGGAGATGAAGAAGATACCTTTGGACCCGGAGCACCCAGAGAGGTACGCTGTCGTGGGCGCCCACCTCGACAACAAATAGGAAGGCGAGCTCATCGATTTCCTCTGTGAGAATTGAGACATCTTCGCATGGTCCCCCAAGGACATGCCAGGTGTCCCGACGGAATTAGCCGAGCACAAATTACACGTCCGACCTGATGCCAAACCAGTCAGACAGCCTTTATGCCGATTGTCAGAAGAGAAGAGGAGAGTTGTCGGAGAAGAGATAGCCCAGCTGCTCGCAGCCGGCTTCTTCATGGAAGTATTCTTCCCAGAATGGCTGGCCAACCCGGTCTTGGTACTGAAAAAGAACAAGCAATGGTGAATGTGTATTGACTACACAAGCCTCAACAAAGCATGCCCCAAGGACCCGTTCTCCTTGCCGAGGATCGACCAAGTGATAGACTCCACAGCTGGAGGCGAGCTGTTGAGTTTCTTGGATGCATATTCAGGGTATCAATAGATCAAGTTAAACCTAGCCAACAAGCTGAAGACTGCCTTCATCATGCTATTTGGAGCTTTCTGCTACCTAACCATGACGTCCGGCTTGAGAAATGCCGGCGCCACCTTCCAACGATGCATGCAGAAGTGTCTCCTCAAGCAGCTCGACAGAAATGCTCACGTCTACGTGGATGATGTGGTGCTAAAGATAGAGAAGCATGGAACGCTGCTGGAAGACCTCAAGGAGACCTTTGAGAACTTGCGCCGATTTCAGATCAAGCTCAACCCGGAGAAGTGCGTCTTCGAAGTACCAGCCGGCCAGCTCCTTGGTTTCTTGGTCTCCGAATGTGGCATAGAATGCAACCCTGTGAAGATCAAGGCAATTGAGAGGATGGATGTACCCAGCCGACTGCTGGACGTACAAAAATTCACCGGCTATTTGGCGTCCGTCAGCCGATTCATCAGTCAGCTGGGCAAGAAGGCTCTTCCCGTGTACCAACTCATGAAGAAGACCACATTTTTCAAGTGGAACCACAAGGCAGACGAAGCATTTGTCCAACTAAAGAAGATGCTAGCAACTCCACCTGTTCTGGCGGCTCCGACTCCTAAGGTTCCCATGCTCCTCTACATCGCCGCCACAAGCCGAGTAGTCAGCATGGCCATTGTAGTAGAACGGGAGGAAGGCAAAGCACTACCAGTTCAGAGACCGGTATATTATTTGAGTGAAGTACTGTCGACCTCCAAGCAAAACTACCCCCACTACCAGAAGATGTGCTATGGTGTGCATTTTGCCGCCAAGAAATTGAAGCCTTACTTCCAAGAACATCCAATCACTGTGGTATGCACGGCTCCTCTAGCCGAGATCATTGGCAGCCGAGACGCATCGGGACGAGCGGCCAAGTGGGCCATAGATTTGGCCCCCTACACCATCTACTACCAACCTCACACTGCCATCAAATCACAAGCGCTGGCCGACTTCCTCGTTGACTGGGCCGAAACCCAGTATCTACCACCAGCGCCCGACTCCACCCATTGGCGAATGCACTTTGATGGCTCCAAGATGCGCACCGGCTTGGGAGCCGGCATCATCCTCACCTCTCCCAAGGACGACAAGCTCAAGTATGTGCTGCAAATCCATTTTGCCGCCTCCAACAACATGGCCGAGTACGAGGCACTCATTCACGGGCTCCGACTAGCCAAAGAACTCGGCATTCGCCGGATCCTGTGCTATGGTGACTCCGACTTGGTGGTCCAACAGTCGTCAGGCAATTGGGAAGCCAAAGACGCAAACATGGCGAGCTACCGCTTTCTCGTACAGCAACTCAGTGGGTATTTCGAGGGATGCGAGTTTCTCCATGTGCCAAGAAATGACAATGACCAAGCAGACGCCCTGGCGCGAATCGGCTCCACCTGTCAGGCGATACCGTCCGGCGTCGCCCTCCAGCGCCTCCTCAAGCCGTCAGTCAAGCCATCACCGGAGTCAGACTCCATTTTCGTGCCGGCTCCTCCTGAAGTAGTCGGATCCGACTCAAGGGGCCCCACAGACGGCGCAAGTATTCCGGCAGGCGGCGCGACGATCATGGTAGTCACACCCGGGCCGGGGACTGCAGAGCATGGCCCGGAGGCTTCGGAGCCCGGCCCGGGGACTATGCCATTTTTCCCGGGGACTCCATTGACACAGCAAGCAGAGCTGCCGACTCCAACCCGCCGCCTCCCGGCCCAGCCACACTCGTCCAAGTCGCAGTATTGGCAGTTGCAGAAGTTGAAGCACCTTCATGGGCCCGGCCCATCCTCAAATTCATGGTGGACAAAGAGCTGCCGGGCGGCAGTGTACGCCATCATCAATAGATAGCTCGTAAGGCGCTGCGTCACTGGTATCCACCAGTGGTGTGTGGAGCCAGAGCAAGGCCAGGCAATCCTCAAAGACATCCATCAAGGCGAATGTGGCCATCATGCGGTGAAAGAACATGCGGTGCCCCCATGTTTGGTTTTGGTAATTGATGACAATCTCTATGGACTAATGGTTGCCTTGAGTTATATTTGAAGGTTTTGTCCATAGGCTTTTCTTGGAGTACATGTGTTGGTTTCAAGGAGAGTTTGTGTCGACCAAGGTGCTATTCAAGGAATTACCTATAGATTGGTCTTATGAGAGGTTGATCAAGAGTAAGTTAAAGAGTGAATCAAGTTGATCAACCCACAAAGCGTAGATGATGTACCGAGAGGGATCAAGTGATCCCATGGTATGGTAAGCATTGTCAATTACACTTTGTGTACTAACCCATGGTCTTCGTGTGGGTTCTTTGTGGGGGTTAGGTTGTGGTGTGCAAGTTCAAGTGGAGCACCACGAAGAGATCAAATGCTTGAAGCTTGTTGTCCTTTGTGGTGACAATGGACTTGTGGAGATGTGCGGAAGAGTAGCTCACCCATAGTAGAGTATGGGGGAGCAATCAACTAGTCTTCATCGACTCAACACAATCAAGAAAGGTTGCGGTGTGCAAGTTCAAGTGGAGCATCACGAAGAGATCAAATGCTTGAAGCTTGCCGTCCATTGTGGTGACAATGGACTTGTGAAGATGTGCGGAAGAAAGGATCACCCATAGTGGAGTATGGGGGAGCAATCAACTACTCTTCATCGAGCCAACATAATCAAGAAAGGTGGTCCAACTTGAGGAAGTCAAGATCGTCATCATCTAGCTCAAGTGGACCATGTGCAAGGAAAAGGTTTGCCCTTGATAGGTTTTCTATTTTACCGGTCTCATGATGGTAGTTGGGAGACCGGGTTATAGGATCGTTTGCCGTACTATCAAGGGGGGCTCTCGATGAGTAGCTTGATCGTATCGTTCATTGAGAGCTCAAACCATTGCATCCTTGCATCATCTTTCTTGCTTCTTGTTTGGTTCTCTTTGTGAGTCTTAGAGCTTACGGTCATCTTGTTGAAAAGCATGAGTTCATCGAAAACGGAGTTCGCTTGCATCTTCTATGATGTTTTCGATGTTGGAGGTTTTGCCGGTTCTTCTCGGTTGGAGGTTTTGATGCTACTCGTCGTCTTGTTTCCAACAAGCTTGAGTTTGCTCAATTCGGAGCTCATATGCAGAAGTTATGGTAGTTCTTGTTTTCTTGAGTGTGGTTTTTGTCAGGGTCCCATCGGTAGTATCGTGGTACCTAGCGGTAGTACCGCTGAGGGGTCTCTAGCGGTAGTACCGGCGGTGACTCTGCAGCAGTACTACCGCTGGCTTACCAGGTCCCTACCACGTCGATTTGAGGGGTCTTTTTCTGTTTTGGATTGTGCGGTACCTCGCTGCGGCAGTAGTGCGGCAGTACCGCCCTTCCTCTGAAGTAGTACCGCTTGGTTCCCTCTTTCCCTTTCCCCTTCATTCTGCACGGCAGTACCACCGAAGGGAGCGGTAGTACCGCTATCTCCTGTGGTACTACCACCCCAAGGTTCATGTTTTATTGCTCCTTTTCCCTGTTTCTTCTGCCTGAGCGGTAGTATTGCTCATGGAGCGGTAGTACCGCTCGTGTGCGCGCTGAGCACATAACGGTTGGATTTTCCCCCTCCTATAAAAGGGGGTCTTCTTCCCCAATGAATCTTATCCTTTGAGCTCGTGTTCTTCCCCCATTGTTGACCTTCTTCGAGCTTGCTAACTCTCAATCCCTCCATGGATTCTTGCTAGTTTTTGAGGGAAAAGATAGACGAGATCTAGATCCACATTTCCACCAATCACTTTCTCCTCTATGTGAGGGGAACCCCTTGGATCTAGATCTTGGAGTTCTTGGTGTTCTCCTTCTTGTTCTTCCTCTCATTTCCTCCCTAGCATTAGTTGCTTCGGTGGGATTTGAGAGAGAAGGACTTGGGCACTCCGTGTGCCCTTGCCATTGCATTTGGTGCGTCGGTTTGAGTTCTCCACGGTGATACGTGGAAGTGAAGGTTGAGAAGCTTATTACTCTTCGGTGTTTGGCCACCCTAGAGCTTGTCCTCTTGGGTGCCTTGGTGCCCTAGACGGTTGGTGTTATTCGGAGCTCAATCATTGTGGTGAAAAGCTCTGGGCAAGCATCGGGGTCTCCAATTAGGTTGTGCAGATCGCCCCGAGCAATTTGACGGGTACCGGTGACCGCCCCCAAGGGTTGCCAAAGTGTACGGGTTCGGTGGCCGCCCCCAAGGGTGGCCATTTGTACGGGTTCGGTGACCGCCCTCAAGGGTCCCTTAGTGGAATCACGGCATCTTGCATTGTGCGCGGGCGTGAGGAGATTACGGTGGCCCTAGTGGCTTCTTGGGGAGCATTGTGCCTCCACACCGCTCCAAATGGAGATTAGCATCCGCAAGGGTGTGAACTTCAGGATACATCGTCGTCTCCGCGTGCCTCGGTTATCTCTTACCCGAGCCCTTTACTTATGCACTTTACTTTGTGATAGCCATATTGTTCTTTGTCATATATCTTGCTATCTCATAGTTGCTTATCTTGCTTAGCATAAGTTGTTGGTGCACATAGGTGAGCCTAGTTGTTTTAGGTTTTATGCTTGGAAAATTAACCACTGGGTTTATTCCGCATTTGTTCAAGCCTAAACCGTAATTATTTTAAAGCGCCTATTCAACCCCCTCTAGGCGGCATCCACGATCTTTCACGCGGCTTCAAGAGCACTCGTCACCAAAGCTTTTCGCCATGGCTTCTTCTGGCCGAATGCTCTTGAAGACGCCAAGTCTATAGTCCAAAAATGCAAGGGGTGCCGGAAGTTCCGCTCCAAGCCTCATCAGCCGGCTTCGGCACTCAAAACTATTCCTATTTCCTGGGCATTTGCTGTTTGGGGCCTGGACATGGTCGCACCATTCAAGACGGCGCGAGGTGGTTTGACTCATTTACTTGTCACAGTGGACAAGTTCACCAAGTGGATAGAGGCAAAGCCAATCAAGAGTTTGAATGGGCCGACTGCTGTGACCTTCATCTCCGACATCACAATTTGATACGGCATACCGCACAGCATCATCACTGACAACGACACAAACTTTGCCAAAGGTGCCTTGGCCCATTTCTGCGCGACGCAGGGCATCCGACTGGACTTAGCATCTGTTGCCCATCCGCAGTCCAACGGCCAAGTAGAGCGAGCAAATGGCCTAATCCTGTCCGGCATCAAGCCTTGGCTGGTCAAGCCTCTGGAGCGCTCGGCAGGTTGCTGGCTTGATGAGTTGACAGCCGTCCTCTGGAGCCTACGCACGACTCCAAACAAGTCAACTGGCTTCACACCCTTCTCCCTCGTCTACGGTGCCGAAGCCGTCATCCCAATGGACATAGAGTTCGACTCCCCTCGAGTCACCATGTACACTGAGGAGGAAGCAGAGGAAGCACGTCAAGATGACGTCGATCTGCTGGAAGAGGGCCGACTATTGGCACTTAACCGGTCCAGGATCTACCAGCAGAGCCTACGCAGATACTACAATCGGAAGGTCAGGCCGCGATCTTTCCAAGAAGGAGACATTGTGCTTCGGCTGATTCGGCGAACAGCTGGCCATTACAAGCTCTCAGCACCTTGGGAAGGCCCTTTCATCATCAGTGTCGGAGTAATGGGCCACGGGTAGGCCAACCCGAGTCCCATAACCTTTCAAGACATCGGGGCAGGCTACGCCCCTCAAGACCCCAGGACAAAGAGCCGCCTCCTAAGGAGTCGACGGCAAGGCGGCCGGCTGCCCGCTCACGGCCGAGTCCCAGGGACGACTTCCAAAGAAGCCAGCTTTGAGGAGTCGGCCTGCGACTCCAACAAACCCCATGACCTCATCAAAGGGGGACGAGGCAGGGGCGTGGCTACAGCAAAGCCCACCCCCGCCCCTCACCAAGGGCAGGCATGGCCACAGCGCGCCGTACCCCGGAAGATCTCCGTGCGGCGTGGCACTATTGCCACGCCGGCCCTAACATCAGCACCGCAGAACCGAATCCTGCACCCACGACGGCTTGTCTGTACGGCCTGGAGGCAGCAGGGCCCACCAGTCAGCAAGACCTCAGGAGACAGTGGGAGAACCACCTGTCGGACCCGTCGGGAGTCGGCCCGGTGGAGTCGGCCGAGCCCTCCCCCGGGGCCCACGCACCATTAATCAAGATGAGATGGGGAGTGGCTGCAGTGATCGCCCGCCAGGCGGCGGGGCTGTTGCCACGACCTCATGATCAAGCCCGCGTCATCAGAAGTACGGCTACAGTAATCAGCAGCCGGCAAGACCCGCCTGCGGCGGACGCAGCCTATCGGCTCCGTACCCGTCCGCTCGGCGGGCCCTAGCGGGCAGCAGAGAAGACAGAGGCCAGAGGCACTGATGGTTGGGCCCACACCCAGCCGGATTACCATTGTACCCCTGGGGGGTAGGCCTATATAAACCCCTCTAAGGCACCCATGCAAAGGGTTGGAACCCATTAGAGAAAATCGTATAGGAGGGAGAGAGCTAGTCTTGCCCTCTCCCAGCACCAGAAAACAGCTCAAGGAGCAACCGTGTAAGCACTTTGCCATAGTGATCATGCGGAGACCCCGCAGAGCAGTAGTAGGGGTATTATCTCCCCGAAGAGCCCCGAAGCTGGGTAAGATTTGCCGGCGTGCATGTCTTCCCCTCATCCCGTTTCCAGGCACCGGCGACGTTCTACTCGCCCCCACCATGATAAGCCATCCGTTGGCATATGTCGCACCAAACCCTCGACATTTGGCGCCCACCGTGGGGCCTGGTGCACCGCCGTCCGGAGATCTGTTCTGGACGGGAACCCTTTTCGTCCCTGGCGAGCGCAGCCAGCCAGGCACGCCAGATGGAGTTTGCGCCGATGTGCTAAGCGGCGTCGAGATCGCCTGCGCAGTCAGCTCCTTGGCCGAACTCGTCGGGGAGGTCCGCCTCTCCAACGAACCTGCATCCAACGCAGGCACGGGCGGCCCCGAGAACCTCCTCGTGGGCCTCCTTGATCAACTCCACGTTTCCAGCGAGCCTGCCATAGACTTGGAGTCCGTAGGCTCCACCAACCCGATGATGGTCGAGTCCGACACCGCGTCGCTCGACGCGTTCCCCACCAATGTGGTGGTCTACGACGAACCTCTCCCCCATGCAGAGAGCGACGGAAGCACCATCACTGAGGTGCTAGTCATCAGTCATGACGAGTTCCCCGGCAGAGGAGCGCCCGACTCACTCGACGCGGCGCTGCAAGACCTAACTGCGCCCATTCCGGAGGACGCTGACGCAGAGATGTTGGAGGCGTGCCGCCTTCAGCTCGTTGAAGGCGTGAAGAAGCTGGCTAGCATGAGGCGCCTGTCAGAAGGCTACCAGCGGGAGATGGATCGCGCCGTCAGCGGCTCGCCGGCCCCGGCGGAGCCCAGCCGCCTTGGCGCGGTCCGGCAGTGCGGCGTAGCCATCGCCAACCAGTTTGGGGCAAGCCGCCCTGTGTACGCTACACCAGCAGAGAACATCCGAGCTGCTGAGGGCGAAGAACGCCGCCTCATGATGGAGCGAGTCCAATGGCTTCTCGACGCGGCCGCCGCGTAGAACGAGGCCAGCTGCCGCGCGGAGGCGCCTCAACGACCCAACGACGACCTTCACCAAGACCAAGGCGCGACGTCTCGGACGCCGACTGGCGGCGGCCGAGGAAAAAGAGACAAGGAGTCGACTGTCAGCCACATTCGGACTCGCATTACCATAGAGTGTGACCGAGATGGCCGCCCAAGGACAGTGGAACGACGGGACGACTGTCCGCCTCCCCCTCCCCGCAAGGAGAGGCGGGTCTCCCCGCCACCTGTTGACCATCCGACTCTCGGTGACCGCCTCGGCCGCCGAGAGGGAGTTGGAGAGAACGACGCCCGCCATCGGATCGACCGACTCCACCGATCCTTAGCACTGGAAGAAGAAGACGAGCTGGGTCCGCCTTGTTTCGGGCCCCGCATTCGGGACAAGCCCTTTCAGAGAGGGTTCATGCTCCCAAGAGACACGCCCAAGTATACCGGCTCCATGAAGCCGGAAGACTGGCTAGTCGACTACTCCACGGCTGTCAGCATAGCAAACGGCAACAAGCATGTCGCCGTAAAGTACGTGCTGCTCATGCTCCAGGGCAAGGCCCGGACATGGCTGAACAGCCTAAAGCCCCGCAACATCAACAGCTGGGTCGACTTCACCGAAGCGTTCGTCCGCAAATTCACGAGCACATACAAGTGTCCTCCCAAGCCTCGTCAGCTCTCCTTGTGCGTGCAAGGCCCCGACAAGTCTACTCGTGATTACCTCACGCGTTGGGCCGAGCTCCGGAACTCCTGCGAGGGCGTGGACGAGGTGCAGGCTATCGAGTACTTTACAACCGGGTGCAGGGAAGGCACCCTCCTCAAGCTCAAGCTCCTCTGCGACGAAACAGAAACCCTCGACGAGCTGCTGATCATAGCGGACAAGTACGCCATGGACGACTCCTCCATGAAGGCGGAAATTCAAATCAGCACAACTGGCAAAGTAGCTCCTCAAGCTCCAAGAACTCCGGCAGCAGACGCTGGCGGGCGACGACAGCAGGGCGACAACAAGCGCAAGGCCCAGAGCCGGCTTCCAGCAGCCGGCAGGTCGCGACCGTCGAAGCCCAGCAGCCAGAAGAGCAGCCCCCGCCCAAGCGACAGAAAGGCGGCAAGCCAAACTGGTTGCCGGCCTTCTCCTATGAGCAGACCTTGGATGGACCTTGCAAGTTCCACAGCGGCGCAAAGCCGTCGAATCACACCACCCGGAAGTGCCACTGGCTCACCAGGATCGCCAAGGGAGACGGCCTCATGCCTCCCTCACCTGCTGGGCAGCCGCCTCCGCCTCCTCCCCAGCAGCCGGCAATCAGGCCAGTCGGCGCAGTACAAGACGAATACCCTGAAGAGCATGGAGCCTATGTGGTGTTCACCAGTATGGCTGATGATCGACGCAGCAGGCGGCTGCAGCGACAAGAGGTGAATGCAGTAGCGTCGGAGACGCCAGAGTTCATGCACTGGTCTGAGAAGCCCATCAGCTGGAGCAGGGCTGACCACCCAGAGGTGATGCCGAGTCCGGGCTCCTACGCCTTTGTCCTGGACGCCACCATTGTTACGGACAGACGAGCCACGCGTTTCTCGCGAGTTCTGATAGACAGGGGCAGCAGCATCAATATCCTGTACAACGACACCATGGAGAAGTTAGGGATCAAGCAAAGACAGCTTCAGAACAGCCGAACTGTTTTCCATGGCATTGTTCCTGGGCTTTCCTGCTCGCCAATCGGCAAGATCCTGATGGACGTCCTCTTTGGAGACAAAGATCACTTTCGTAGAGAGCCCGTTTGGTTTGAGGTGGTGGATCTTGAGAGCCCATACCATGCGTTGCTTGGCCGACCTACCTTGGCCAAGTTCATGGCGGTCCCCCACTACGCCTACCTCAAGATGAAGATGCCCAGTTCTAGGGGAATTCTGACTGTGGCTAGCGACTACCGGAAGTCGTCTACTTGCACAGCTGAGAGCAGTCGGCTGGCCGAGTCCCTGGTGATCGCGGCTGAGAAGCGGCTCCTTGAGCGAGTTGTGGCGATGGCCGGCAAGCAGCCTGAGGTATCGCCCAGGCCAAGAGAGTCGGAGGCTGAGGGTTCATTCAAGCCGGCCAAAGAGACAAAGAAGATACTCTTGGACACGAAGCACCCAAAGAGGTACGCCATCGTAGGTGCAAACCTCGACAGCAAATAGGAAGGCGAGCTCGTCGATTTCCTCTGTGAGAATCGGGACATCTTCGCATGGTCCCCCAAAGACATGCCAGGTGTACCGACGGAATTCGCCGAGCACAAGTTACATGTCTGATCTGATGCAAAACTGGTCAGAATGGCTAGCCCGACAGGAACGCCGGCGCCACCTTTCAGCATTGCATGCAGAAGTGCCTCCTCAAGCAGCTCGGCAGGAACGCCCGCGCTTACGTGGACGACGTGGTGGTGAAGACGGAAAAGCATGGGACACTGCTGGAAGACCTCAAGGAGACTTTTGAGAACCAGCGCCGCTTCCAGATCAAGCTCAACCTCGAGAAGTGTGTCTTCGGAGTACCAGCCGGCCAGCTGCTAGGTTTCCTGGTCTCTGAACGCGGCATAGAATGCAACCCAGTAAAAATCAAGGCCATTGAGAGAATGGAGGTACCCAGCCGACTGCTGGATGTGCAGAAGTTCACCGGCTGCTTTGTGTCCATCAGCCGATTCATCAGTCGGCTGGGCGAGAAAGCTCTCCCCTTATACCAACTCATGAAGCAGACCACTTTTTTCGAGTGGAACCATAAGGCGGACGAAGCTTTTCACCAGTTGAAGAAGATGCGGACTACTCCACCCGTCCTGGCGGCTCCGACTCCCAAGGAACCTATGCTCCTGTACATCACCGCCACTAGCCGAGTAGTCAGCACAGTCATTGTAGTGGAGCGCAAGGAGGAAGGCAAGGCGCTGCCTGTCCAGAGACCAGTATATTACCTGAGCGAGGTACTGTCGACCTCCAAGCAGAACTACCCCCACTACCAGAAGATTTGCTATGGCGTACACTTTGCTGCCAAGAAATTGAAGCCTTCTCGGTAGTCTGCACGGCCCCACTTGCCGAGATCATCAGTAGCCGAGATGCTTCTGGTCGAGTGGCCAAGTGGGCCATAGAGCTGGCTCCTTACACCATCCACTACCAGCCACGCACCGCTATCAAATCACAGGCACTGCCCGACTTCCTGGTCGACTGGGCCGAGACCCAGTACCTGCCTCCAGCACCTGATTCCACCCATTGGCGGATGCATTTCGACGGCTCCAAGATGCACACTGGCTTGGGAGCCGGCGTCGTCATCACCTCTCCCAAAGGAGACAAGCTCAAATATGCGCTGCAAATCCACATCGCCGCCTCCAATAACGTCGCCGAGTACGAGGCGCTCATTCACAGGCTCCGGCTTACCAAAGAGCTTGGCATCCGCCGGATCTTGTGTTACGGCGACTCGGACTTAGTGGTCCAGCAATCATCTGGCGACTGGGACGCGAAAGATGCAAACATGGCGAGCTACCATTTCCTCGTGCAGCAACTCAGCAGGTATTTCAAAGGGTGCGAGTTTCTCCATGTGCCAAGAAATGACAACGACCAAGCAGATGCCTTGGCACGAATAGGCTCTACCCGCCAAGCAATACCATATGGCGTCGCCCTTCAATGCCTCCTTAAGCCGTCTATCAAGCCTTCACCAGAATCAGACTCCATTTTTGTGCCGGCTCCTCGCAAAGACGGTGGATCCGACTCCAGAGCTCCGGCAGTCGGAACGAGGATTTTTGCGAAAGACCCAAAAGCTGCCACAGCCAAACCCGGCCCGGGGACTACGGTGGCGGACTCGAAGACTCCAGAACTCGGCCCAAGGACCGCGCCAGTCGGCCTGGGGACTTCATCAACCCATTTAGCGACTGTTGACTCCAACCCGCCGCCTCCCAGCCCAACCGCCCTCGTCCAAGTCGCAGTTCTGGCAGTCGAAGAAGTAGCAGCACCCTCATGGGCCCATCCCATCCTCAAATTCCTGGTGAACAAAGAGCTGCCGACGGATGAAACTTCAGCTCGGCAAATACAACGCCGGGCGGCAGCCTACACCATAGTCAACAGAGAGCTGGTCAGGCGCAGCGTCACTGGTGTCTACCAGCGCTGCGTAGAGCCAGAGCAAGGCCAAGCGATTCTCAAAGACATCCATCAAGGCGAGTGCGGCCACCATGCGGCTTTAAGAGCACTCATCACCAAAGCCTTTCGACACGGTTTCTCCTGGCCAACTGCCTTGGAAGAGGGCAAGGAGCTGGTCCAAAAATGCAAAGGGTGTCAGAAGTTCAGCTCCAAGCCGCACCAGCCAGCTTCTGCACTCAAGACCATCCCCATTGCGTGGCCTTTCGCAGTTTGGGGTCTAGACATGGTGGGACCATTCAAAACAACACGAGGTGGTTTAACAGTTTGGGACCATTCGCAGTTTGGGGCCTTTCGCAGTAGACAAGTTCACCAAGTGGATAGAAGCAAAGCCAATCAAGAAGCTTTACGGTTCGACTGCCGTAACTTTCATCTCCGATATCACAATTCGGTATGGCATACCACATAGCATCATCACCGACAACGGCACAAATTTCGCCAAAGGCGCCTTGGCCCATTTCTGCGCAACACAGGGCATCCGACTGGACCTAGCGTCCGTCGCCCATCCGCAGTCAAACGGCCAAGTGGAGCGAGCAAACGGCCTCATCCTGTCCGGCATCAAGCCTCGGCTGATCGAGCCTCTGTAGCGCTCGGCTGGCTGCTAGCTCGACGAGCTGCCAGCCATCCTCTGGAGTCTGCACACGACTCCAAACAAGTCAACCGGCTTCACGCCCTTCTTCCTCGTCTATGGTGCCGAAGCCGTCATCCCAACGGACATAGAGTTCGACTCCCCACAAGTCACCATGTACACCGAGGAGGAAGCACAAGAAGCACGACAAGACGGCGTTGATGTGCTGGAAGAGGGCCGGCTATTGGCACTCAGCCGGTCCAGCATCTACCAGTAGAGCCTGCGCCGATATCACAACAGGAAGGTCAGGCCAAGATCTTTCCAAGAAGGCAACCTTGTGCTCCGGCTGATCCAGCGAACAGCCGGCCAGCACAAGCTGTCGGCGCCTTGGGAAGGCCCTTTCATCATCAGCAAAGTACCAGGCAACGATTCCTACTACCTGATCGATGCTCAGAAGCCCCGAGCACGCAAGAGGGATGACTCCGGCAAGGAGACAGAGCGGCCTTGGAATGCAAATCTCCTCCGACGATCTTACAGTTGATGCAGTATGTACCACGCTACCTTTTGTATTAAAGTACCAAGACTTCGGGCCCCCCAAGGCGAGCTCGGGGACTGCCCTCCTTTGTCTGTATGATAAAAATTATGACTGCGAGTATGTTACTCCTTTTTTATGCCGTTTGGCACCGGGCTCGACTAGTCGGCCCAGGGACTTGCCGCCTTGCACTATGAAATGCTTCCTACAGTCGGACAAGTAGTGTGTAAATGCCTAAACCGTCTCATGTCAGAAGCCGCAGCTCGCAGAGCGACTGTACGGTGGGCAGTAGTAATGTAGAATGGGCATTCGCATGAAAAATGGCTAAGGACTCAAAGCATAAAACATAGCTCGAGACAGCTTCCAGCCTTTCTCGCAAACCGACTCTTGGATAGTCGGATTGCCGTCTTCTATCTAACTTGCTAAAAAAAATTCTCTTGAAAACGGCTAAGTACTTGCTTTCCCAAAGTAGCCTAGCACTTGATCCAGGGACAGTCCGCAGAGCGGCTGTCCGATTGGCAAGGCAGGCAACTAAGAGAAAGCAGCAAAGGAAAAAAGCCAAAAGAGCAATGAGCAAGAAAAGATAGATATATATATTTACATAAAATAGGCCCTTGGCCGACTTATCGAGTAGAGGTTCAAAATACACCCCGCAGGTGGAATTGTGCGAATTAACAAAGTTCTTCAAAGACTACTGAAGCAGACAAAACAAAGATACAGCGGCAGCTTAGGAAGCAGCAGACGGACTCGGAGGGTCGGAGGAGGCGCCAGCCTCACGTGTTGGGGCGGCCGGCTGGCTAGTCTCAGCTTGATCGCCCCCGGCAGCAGTCGGGCTCGGTTGCACGCGGCTCATTGTTGGAGGCACGGTCGAGCTGAGGCTGGCCGTCTGCTCCGTCTTCTGGTGCCTCCGCCTCGCCTCCGTCCTCCGCCTCGCCCTCTTCCTCGACGCTGGAGCCAATCACCTCCGTCGAGTCCTCGCCATAGTCTGGGTTCATCCCAAACCACTCCGGCGACACCTCCTCGCCGTCTTCAGACCGCTCGGGGACGAAGATGTTGGTGTCGGTGTACTTGGCGATCGCCGCAGCACGCTTGACGAGGGCGTCTTCCGCGGCCGCCAGCTCCAGCTGGGCCTCCGACCAAAGCGTGGCCAGCCGGTCTAGGTCCAGCCCCGGATACCATGCCTTGACGAACTCCAAGGCCCGGCGCGCTCCAGCTCGGGTCGAAGAGCCCTTCCAGGCCTTAAGACGACCAGCCGCGACCTCCAGCCAGTCGGCCGTCAGGCTGGGGGTGCGTGGAGCCTGCATATCCGGCCACAGGGCAGCAATCGCCTGGGCACCGACACGCTGAAGCCGGTGCAGCATCCGGTGAGCCGGCCGGAGGCGAGCCTCGATGCTCAGGATGTGCTTGTTAAGAGTTCGGGGGGCATCGGCGGCAATCTCTGCGCCCTCCGCCCTCCGACCTTCACGGTCAGCCTTGGTGGCTTGGATGGCGGCCTGCGACTGCCCAGGGAAGAAGTCTGCAAAGTCGCGAAGAAACGAAGAAGCTAGTCAAAAACTAGGAGTCAGCACGACTTAAATCGGCAGCTCGAAGAAAGAAAATAAAGAGGCTCACCATCAACGATGTCTTCAATCTCATGGAAGCCGGAGGACAGCAGCGCCTCCTTGTCAGACTAGGAGGAGTGCTCGCTCGCGAACTTGGCCAAGAGGGCGGTTTCCATCTCCTCCGCCTCCCTCTGCGACTTCACAAGCAGCTCCTTCTGCTCTGCCAATTGAGTGGCCAGCAGATCGCGCTCCATGGCGAGCTTGCAGCACTCCTCCTCTTTGGCGCGAAAAGCGGAGTTGGCATCGCTCAGCTGCTATTGAAGAGCAGCATTGGCCCCTGAGAAGAAGAAAGAAAGAAGGCGTCAAGCCACCAGTAAAGAAGGTCGCCGGGGAGACCGGCCCGACTGCTCAGCAGTCGGCCCGAATCTCGGGGACTACAGCCCGCGGGTGCGCCAGCGCGCCCCCGCAAAGAAGGAAAAGGACTTACTCCGGCTCTCCGATAGATCGGCGGTCCGCTTGCCCAGCTCTTCAACATTACGGTTGAAGGCAGTGACGCGGAGGTTGTGGTAATCCTGCGACGAACATTTCAGACAAAAAGTTAATACCCAAAACTCGAGAACTACACCCACTGGGTGCGCTGGCGTGCCCCCACAGAGAGGAACAAGAAAAACAAAGGCCAAAAGGAAAAACATACCCGGACGGCTGCCTGCGACGCCAAGTACGCCTTGGTGCAATTCTGGAGAGCGTCGCCCTCGGCACGAAGCTTCACCTGGACGTCCAGAAGTGCCTGGTTCAGCGGCCATGTGCCACCTCCTCGCACTCACCCAATGGGCGCGGCGCTCGTCACCTCGGCGTCTGGGATCGCCGAGCTGGCAGCGCCGGTTTCCAGGGGACGGGGCGCCGAAGTCGCCTTCTCCAGACGGCGGCGCGTTGGCGAGCCGACTTGGAGGAGTAGCCTCGCCACGGCCTCGTCTTCGGTCGGCGGCACCGGAGGGCCCGTCGGCTGCTCGCCCTGCGCACCTTCAGACGGCGGCGGAGGCGGCGGCGGAACGTTCGCATCCGGCGTACAGGGGTCGCCGCCCCCCCTCCACAACGGGTTTCTCCCCACCGGCTTCCCCAGTCTGCCCCGTGAACTTTGGAGGTGGCGCCGCAGAGTTCAACAGGGTGACGAGCACTGCCGACTGGCGGCATGCGGCTTCCTCAGCCTGCTGCTTCGCCGCGGCGGCGGCTTCGGCCTCCGCTAGTTTTTTCTTAGCGGAGGCCTCCGCCCTATCGGCCTCCGCCTTCTCCAGGCGGAGGGCCTCATCTTCGTTGCGCTTCTCCTGCGCATTCTGCTCCGTCGCCTCCTGGAGGTCAACAGCAGGGTCATTCCGCCTAGTGGTGGGGGACGTCTCCGCTGACCCCATGACGGAGGCGGCGGTGACCCTCTCAAGAGAGAGGGGATCCCTGAAGCAAGAGGGGCAAGTAGAGACTCAGACAAATCACGAAGAAAGAATACAGCTTTGAAGATAGAATACTTACGCGGAGACCAACGGCGGCTTCTTCACTTCCTTACGGAAGCGGATGGCCTTTCCGGCCGCCTCGTCCCGCCAGGTCGCTGCAGCGGAACCCTTGGGCTTCTTCGGCCGACTGGCGAACAAAGTCGGCACGGCCCTGCACTTCTTCCCGCCGCCTGGAGCGCCTAGCGCGGCAGAAGAACCCGCACCAGCCTGGCTGGCTCCTGGCTGATGGCGAGGGGCGACTTCTCCCTCGGCGTCGTCGTCAGGCTAGTCGGCGAAATTGGCCGAAGGCCTGAAGGCACCCGTTGTTCCCCCTCCTCCCTCGGCGTCATCTTCCAGAGCCGCCGCCCCCAGATCGGGGTCATCGACATCGCTCTCCGCCTGGTCGGCGAGGAACTCGCGGGCCGGCCCCGAGGTGCCAGCTGGTGGGTGAAGGAGGGGATTCTAACCAAAGCGACTGGTCAAAACAAAACTCGGCAAGAAGAAGACAATCCAAAGAAAGAAAAGAAAGGTGACTCACCACGGGCGGGGGGTTGGCGCGGGAGTACAGCTCCTTGCCGAATCGCCAGTCCTCCAGGAGCCTGCTGTCCGAGAGGTAGTTCACCATGAAGGCCACCTCTTCGTGAGGCATGTCCTTGGTGCACATCCGACTCGGGTCGTGGTGCCCGCTCATCTGGCATATCATATGAGGGCGGCCTTGGAGTGGGAGAACTCGGCGCGAAACGAAGACGGCCAGCAGGTCCGGACCAGTCAGACCCTCCGACTGCGTCAGCAGTCGGAGTCACGTGATGACGCCGGCTCCCGTAGGCGTCAGCGACTTGGCCCGGTATGACCAGTTGGGCACCCGCCCAGCCGGCGGGCCGGCTTCGAAAGCTGGCAAGTTGACCCAGTCTCCCCTCGCGGGGGCGTTCTTGACGTAGAAGTAGGATCTCTGCCACATCTTCACCGACTTGATCAGCGAGATGGAGGGGAAGGGATTATTGGCCCCCGACCTTCGCACAACGATGAAGGCGCCGCACTGAGCCGGCACGCCCGCAACCTGGGTGTCGAGCTTGGAGAAGAAGAACTCCCCCAGAGCTCGAGGGTGGAGAGGACTCCGAGGAAGCCTTCGCACATGGACACGAAGGCGGACAGCAGCACCACTGCGTTGGGGGTGAGGTGGTGCGGCTGGAGGCCGTGGAACTCCAGGAAGGACCGGAAGAAACTGCTCGCCGACAGCCCCAGCCCGCGCAGGCAGTGCGGGGTAAATCTCCCCCTTCGGCGCAAGACGCACCTGCACGCGATCCTCACCAGGAAGCCGACGGGTCCGGCCGAGCAACTCAATGTGGTCTTCATGAACTTCGGAGCCGTCCCAGGTGCCGGAGCGCACTGGGGGAGGCACGGCGGCGGAGGAAGAACTCACCGCGAGTTGTTGCCGCAGCGTTCACCGGAGCTTGGGCGTGCGGCGGAGCGAAGAAGAGAAGAGAAAGGAGGAGCAGGAAGGAGGAAGAGAACGAGGAGTAGTGGGAAGGAGGAGCGCGCGTGCCCCCCTCTTCCCCCTACTTATAGCGCCGAGGGGGCGGACGTGGGGATTTACTGCGCCCATGACCCCACGACCCCCACGATCCATGATAAAGTTACTGCACGCAGTAACTCCATGGGAATCCCAACCGTCCATCGGGGCCGCAGCGGATCCGCTCAGGCGCCGAGGCGCGGTAGTGGCGGGCCCCGCCTATGGGCCTGTCTCGTCGCGCGCGTAGGCTGGCAGGACGGCCTAGCCATGTGCCCTCGCGTAATTGGCCAAGAATGGGCGGCGGGCTGGAGGCTTAGCTAGCACGCCACTTAAATCCCGCCGCGACGTTCGAAATACTGAGCGAGTCGGAATCAAGTGAGTCCGAGTTGAGCAAGACCGATTCCTTCTAGTCGGCCCGGCAGAAGTCAATCAAGACCATGTGTTGAGCACCCGGAAAGAGAAATTGCTGAGGCTTCTCGGCCGATCATCCACGGCGCCTCACCAGCTTCGGGGACTACTGTCGGAGTAATGGGCCACGGGTAGGCCAACCCGAGTCCCATAACCTTTCAAGACATCGGGGCAGGCTGCGCCCCTCAAGACCCCAGGACAAAGAGCCACCTCCTGAGGAGTCGACGGCAAGGCGGCCGACTGCCCGCTCACAGCCGAGTCCAAGGGACGACTTCCAGAGAAGCCGGCTTTGGGGAGTCGGCCTGCGACTCCAACAAACCCCATGACCTCATCAAAGGGGGACGAGGCAGGGGCGTGGCTACAGCAAAGCCCACCCCCGCCCCTCACCAAGGGCAGGCATGGCCACAACACGCCGTACCCCGGAAGATCTCTGTGCGGCGTGGCACTGTTGCCGTGCTGGCCCAGACATCAGCACCGCAGGGCCGAATCCTGCACCCATGACGGCTTGTCTGTACGGCCTAGAGGCAGCAGGGCCCACCAGTCAGCGAGACCTCGGGAGACGACGGGAGAACCACCAGTCGGACCCGTCGGGAGTCGGCCCGGGGGAGTCGGCCGAGCCCTCCCCCGGGGCCCATGCGCCATTAATCAAGATGAGATGGGGAGTGGCCGCAGTGATCGCCCGCCAGGCGGCGGGGCTATTGCCACGACCTCATGATCAAGCCCGCGTCATCAGAAGTACGGCTACAGTAATCAGTAGCCGGCAAGACCCGCCCGTGGCGGACGCAGCCTATCGGCTCCGTACCCGGCCGGTTGGCGGGGCCCGCCAGCCGGTGGGCCCCAGCGGTCAGCAGAGAAGCCGGAGGCCAGAGACACTGATGGCTGGGCCCACGCCCAGCCGGATTACCATTGTACCCCTAGGGGGTAGGCCTATATAAAGCCCCAGGGCACCCATGCAAAGGGTTGGAACCCATTAGCTCTAGACAAAATCATATAGGAGGGAGAGAGCTAGTCTTGCCCTCTCCCACCACCAGAAAACAGCTCAAGGAGCAACCGTGTATGCACTTTGCCATAGTGATCATGCGGAGACCCCGCAGAGCAGCAGTAGGGGTATTATCTCCCTGGAGAGCCCCGAAGCTGGGTAAGATTCGTCGGCGTGCATGTCTTCGCCTCATCCCGTTTCCAGGCACCGGCGACGTTTTACTCGCCCCCACCATGATAAGCCATCCGTTGGCATATGTCGCACCAAACCCCCGACAATCAACAAGGTGTTGGGCAATGACTCCTACTACCTGATCGACGCTCAGAAGCCCCGAGCGCGGAAACGGGACGACTCCGGCAAAGGGACGGAGCGACCATGGAATGCAAATCTCCAACGAAGATTTTATAGTTAATGCAGTATGTATCACGCTACCTTTTGTATTAAAGTATGAAGACTTCGGGCCCCCCGAGAAGATCTCGGGGGACTTCCTTCTTTTATCTATATGATAATGATTTCTGCCTATGAGTATGTTATTCTTTACCGCTTGGCACCGGGTTCGACTAGTCGGCCCGGGGACATGCCGTCTTGACCTATGAAATGACTTCCTGCAGCCGGACAAGTAGTGTGTGGCACTCAAGCCGTCTCCTGTTAGAAGCCGCAGATCGCAGAGTGACTGACTGGCAAGCAGGAGTAAGGAAGAATGGGTGTCCATATGAAAAAAGGCTAAGGACTCAAAGCATGCACATAGCTTAAGCCGGTTTCCAGCCTTTTCAGCCAACTCTTGAGAAGCCGGCTCGCCGTCTTCTAAATTAACTTGCTAAAAACTCTAAATGGCTAAGTACTTGCCCCCAAAGAAGCCAAGTATTTGATCTAGCGGCAGTCCGCAGAGCGGCTGTCCGACTAGCCAAACGGCAACCAAGGGTAGGCAGCAAAGGAAAAAGCCAAAGAGCAATATGCAAGAAGAGATAGAACACGGATGAATATTTACATAGAAAGGCCCTTGGCCGAATCATCAAATAGAAAGGCCCTTCGCCTCCCTCTGGGCCTCCTAGAGCAGCTTCTTCTGCTCCGCTAGCTACGTAGCCAGCCAGTCGCGCTGCTTCGTCAGCTGGCCGCACTCCTCCTCCCTAACACGCAGCGCGGTTTTGGTTTCGCCCAGCTGCTACTGAAGGGCGGCGTTGGCCTCTGAAAAAGAAGGAGGAGGGACGTCTGTCGTCAGCAAAAAGAAAGGTCGCTGGAGAGATCCGGCCCGACTGCTCAGCAGTCGGCCCGAATCTCAGGGACTACAACCCGCTGTCCGACAAGTCGGCGGTCCATTTGGCTAGCTCCTCGACGTTGGCATCGAAAGAGGTCACGCGAAGATTGTGGTAATCCTGCATCAAATTTCAGAAAAAAGTGTTGGTACTTGGAACTCACTGATTAGAGTTCTGAGCCGCCTGCTCAGCAGCCGGCCCGAAACTCAGGGACTACACCCAGTGGGTGCGCTGGTGCGCCGCCACAAAGAAAAAACAAGGAAGCAAAGAAAAATTAAGGATGCGTACCCGGATGGCCGTTCGGGACGCCAGGTATGCCTCGGTGCACTCCTTGAGGGCGTCGCCCTTGGCCCGGAGCTTGGCTTGGACGTCCAGGAGCGTGCGGTTCAATCGGCCCGTCCCGCCTTCCCGCACCCACCCGGTGGGCGCGGCGCTCGACACCTCGGCATCCGGGATCGAGGAGCTCGCAGCGCCGGTATCCAAAGGACGCGGCGCTGAGGCCGCCTTCACAAGACGGTGGCGAGTCGACGTACTGACCTCGAGGGCCAGGCCCGTCGCTGCCACGCCTCCGGTTGGCACCACTGGCGGATCTGCCGGTTGTCCGCCTGGCGCGCCTCCGGAGGGAGGCGGTGGCGGCACAATGGCCTCCGGCGTAGCGGTGACGTCGGCGTCCCTCTCCATAACCGGGTTCTCGTTGCCGGCTTCCCCAGTCTGTGCCGAGAACTCCGGTGACGGCGGTGTGGAGTTCAAGGGGACAACGAACACTGCCGACTGATGGCGTGCGGCTTCCTCAGCGCGCTTCTTCTCCGCATTGGCGGCCTCGGTCTCTGCCAGCTTCTTCAGGGCGGCGGCCTCCGCCTTGTCGGCTTCCGCCTTCTTCAGACGAGCGGCTTCCCGCTCCTCGCGCGCCTCCCACGTGTTCCGCTCCGTCGCCTCCCAGAGGTCGGCGGCGGGGTCAACCCGCCGGGTTGTGGAGGAGGTCTCCGCCGTCTTCACGACGGAGCCGGCGGACGACTTCTCAAGATAGAGGGGGGCCCTAAAACCGGAAAACGAAGTAAGGGAATTTTAGACAGACTCAATAAAGAAATACGAAGGTACGAAGGGAGGTGGTGCTTACACTGAAATAAGCTGCGGCGTCTTCACCACCTTTCGGAAGCGGTTGGCCTTTGCGGCCGCTTCGTCCCGCTTGGTCGCCGCGGCCGTGCCCTTGGGTTTCTTCGGCCGACTGCCGAACAGACTCGCCCCGGCCCTGCGCTTCTTCCCGCCTCTTTGAGCGTCCGGTGGAGCTGACGAGCTCGTGCCCGACTGACCGGCTCCTGGCTGGTGGCGGGGGACGACCTCCTCGTCGTCATCGGGCCAGTCCTCAAGACTGGACCCAAGTCTCGGGCCACCCGCTGCGCCGCCTCCTCCCTCGGCGTCGTCCTCCAAGGCCGCCGCCCCCAGGTCAGGGTCGTCAACATAACTCTCTACCCGGTCGGGGAGGAATTCATGGTCCGGCCCCGCGGTGCCAGCTGCTGGCTGGAGGAGGCGGTTCTGACCAAAGCCGGCTGGTCAGATCGGACAAACGGACTCAGCAACGAAGAAGTCAAAAAGAAAGAGAAAAAGAAAATGACTCACCGGACGCGGAGGGGCGGCACGTGAATACGGCTCTTTGCTGAACTGCCACTCTTATCTATGGTCGCAGCTCGCTAGATAGTTCACCATGTAGGCCACCTCCTCGTGTGGCATCTCCTTGGTGCACATCCGACTCAGGTCTCGGTGCCCACTCATCTGGCAGATCATGTGGGGGCGACTTTGAAGAGGGAGCACTCGGCACGCCACGAAGGCGGCCAGCAGGTCCGGCCCGGTCAGGCCCTCCGATTGCACCAGTACTCGAAGCCGTGCAACGGCACCAGCTCCCGCAGGCGTCAACGTCCGGGCCCGGTGCGACTAGTTGGGTTGCCTCCCAGCCGGCGGGCCGGCTACGAAGGCCGGCAGGTTGATCCAGTCGCCCTCCGTGCAGATGTTCTTCACGTAGAAGTACGACCGCTGCCACATCTTCACCGACTTGATCAACTTGATGGAGGGAAATGGGTTGTCGGCCCCCAACCTTCACACGGCGATGAACGCGCCGCACTGAGTTGGCACGCCTGCGGCTTGGGTGCCAAGCTTGGTGAAGAAGAAGTCCCCCCAGAGCTCCAGGGTGGGGAGAACGCTGATGAAGCCCTCGCACAGGGTGACGAAGGCGGACAGCAGCACCACCATGTTGGGGGTGAGGTGGTGCGGCAGGAGTCCGTAGAACTCGAGGAAGGAGCAGAAGAAGTTGCTCGCCGGCAGGCCCAGGCCGCGCAGGCAGTGCGAGCGGAAGACGACCCGCTCATCCTCCTGCGGCGCCGGCGAGATTTCCTCCCTCGGCACGAGACGAACCCGAACAAGGTCCTCGCTAGGCAACCGGCGAGTCTTGCGGAGGAAATCGACGTGGTCGTCGTGGACCTCTGAACCGTCCGAGGTGCCGGAGTGCGCCGTAGGGGGCGTGACGGCGGAGGAAGAGCTCATAGTGAGCAGATTGCCGCAGCGCTCGACGTAGCTTGAGGTACGGCGGAGAGAGAGAAGAGGAAGCAGTGGGGAGGTGGGACGCGCGTGCTCTGCCGTTTCCCCTCCTCCCCCTACCTATAGCCCAGTGGGCTGCGAAGCCGAGGGGGCGGGTGTGGGATTTACTGTGCCCACTACTCCACGCCCCCCCCATGTTATCGCGCAAAGTTACTGCATGCGGTAATTCCGTGAGAACCTCAACCGCCCCCACAGCTGCAGCGGATCCGCTCGCGTGCCGAGGCATGGTAGTGGTGGGCACCGCCAGTAGACATGTCCCTTCTCGCGGATGGGTAGGCGGGATGGCCTGGCCACTGGTTGCCATGCGGTGGGCACGGAATGGGTGGCGGACAGGAAGCTTAGCTCACTCGCTACTGAGTTCCCGCCGGGGAATTCGAAAGCGTTTTAGAACAAGTCCAAGTCCGGCGACTCCGACTCCTACCAGTCGGCCCGGCCGAAGTAGAACAAGGTCTCACCTCAAGCACTTGGGGAAAGAAACTGCTGAGGCTCCTCGGCTGATTGTTCGCGGCGCCTCACCAGCATCGGGGACTACTTTCGGAGTAATGGGCCACGGGTAGGCTAACCCGAGGCCCAGAACCTTTCAAAACATCGGGGCTGACTGCGCCCCTCAAGACACCAGGATGGAGAGCCGCCTTCCGGAGGCCGGCTGAAGGAACAGCCGACTGCCCGCATGCGGCCGAGTCCTAGAGGCGAGGTCGAGACGGGCCGGCTCCGCCTGGCGGCTTGCAGAGAAGCCGGTCATGGGGAGTCGGCCCATGACGCCAACAAAGCTCATGCCCTCATTAGCGGGATGGGACAGGGAATGACAACAGTAAAGCCCACTCCCTCCCCTTTTCAACGGATGGCTAGGCCACAGTGCACCATACCAATGGAGATCTCCGTCCGGCGAGGCATTGTTGTTGTACCATCCCTGACATCAGCAACAGTGGGCGGAGTCCTGCGCCCACGACGACCTGTCGGTACGGTCCACGGATGATGGGCCCTACCGGTCAGCGAGAGACCAAAAGACGGCAAGAGCGCCACCAGTCGGACCCGAAGGAAGCCGGCCACCGAAAGTCGGCCGGCCCCTTCCACGGGTCCCACACGCCATTAACCAGACAAGACGGGGAGCGGCTACAGTAATCACCCGCCAGGTGGCGCGGCTGTAGCCACGACCCCATGACCAAGCCTGCGTCATTAGAGGCACGGCTACAGTAATCAGCAGCCGGCAGGACCCGCAAGCAGCGGGTATGGCCTGTCGGCTCCGTACCGGACCAGTCGGCGGGGCCCACCAACCGGCGGGCCCTAGCAGTCGACGGAGAAGCCGGCAGGCGAAGAGACTGACGGCTGGGCCCTGCGCCCAGTCGGTTTACCATTGTACCCCTGGGGGGTAGGCCTATATAAACCCTAGGGCACCCATGCAAAAGGTTCCGATCCATTTAGAACTAGACCAGACCTTAGAGAAGGAGGAGAACTGGCCTAGTCTCGTCCTGTCCACAGATACAGCTCGAGGAGCACCACTGTACTCACTTTGCCTTAGTGATCATGCGGAGACCCCGCAGAGCAGGACTAGGGATGTTATCTCCTAGGAGAGCCCCGAACCTGGGTAAAGTTTGCCGGCGTTCGTGTCTACGCCTCATCCCGTTTCCGGGCACCGGCGACGTTCTACTCGCCCCCACCATGATAAGCCATACATTGGCATATGTCGCACCCAACCCCCGGCAAATGGCGCTTAAGTCACCTAAGCTTCTATTTAAGAGGGAGGAAACGACAATTTTTCTCCAACATTAAAACTGCTGAGCCGACGTTGATATTATCTGATGAGTGTATGATACTTGAGACCCGGCGCACCCAGTTGGTGGTTGGCTCGTCTTCACCTTGGACACAAGAAACCAAATCCACGGTTGACATAGGCTGATTGCACGTATCTTTGAAATTTTGAATAAAACGGGCCTCCAGCTCCGCCCACGACCTAATGGAGTTGGCGGGCAGCCCCTTCAACCAAGTACGAGCCGACCCTTCTAACATGATGGTGAAATACTTAGCACACGTAGCTTCACTAACATCCAGCATTTCCATGGCCATCTCGTAACTTTCAACCCAAGCCTCAGGAGGATGATCTGCTGTGTAATTAGGCACCTTGCGCGGACCCTTGAAATCCTTGGGCAAGCGCTTGTTACGCAGAGACGGCACTAAGCAGGGCACACACAAGGTCTTAGAGGTTACGCCTGTCTCCACCAAGGTTGTCGGCTAAGCCGGAGACTATCGATGAGCCACTTGCTGAGCCGCCAGCTCGACATCCCGACGCGCCTTGCCCTGATCCACTAGGATCTGAGCATTGTCACCGCCACGCGCCGGGTTACAATGTTGTTCACTGCTTGAGTCTGCTGGTTCGTCAATGTGCCTGCTATAACTTCGTCTTGGACGAGGGGTTGAGTGGATCCGCTCACGGCTGTAAGAATAAGACGCCTGCTGACCCATGACTGTTTGAAGTAGTTCCCTGACCCGCCATGTCTCTACTATTGCTGGAGACTCGCCTTCAACTAGTAGAGCTGCCAATCGTGACGCCGCAGCAATCATGTTGTCCAAAGGGTTAGAATAATGACCCAGTGGTGTCGAAACATGTTGAGGCATAATATTATTCACACGTGGAGAGCCCATCGTGCGCGGCTGAACCGGAGCTCCGGCTCTAGGCACTTCGATCATCTGGTTGATCACCGACGGATTACTGGTCCCTGCTCCAGGCGTGTTAAAGAGGTCTCTTGGCTTGTAAACCCGGGGTAAATGACTCCGGTGTCTCCTTCTCATAATCTCATTTGAAGCATTCTGATCCAACGTGAGCCGGAACGAATCGGCTTGGATCCGCTGTGCATGTGCATCCAAAACGGCCCGTTCTGCAGCAATCCTGGTGTTCTCAGCCACCAAGTCTTCCTTGGCTTGAGCTATCTCATCTCGCAACTTAGCCACATCCACCTTGTGCTGATCTTGGTTGTCCGGAGTTACCTCCACACCCATCAAAGTCGCAAGTGCTTCTAAGAATTCGGTGAGAACTTGAGCCGGCGGGCGCGTAGAGCCACCAGCACCAGCTGCCGTCGCAGCCATCACACTAGAGGTCATGGTTGCGGCGGTTGATGAACCAAGCACTGGTTGTGTAGCAGCCATGAAAGCTGCAACCCTGTTCGGCGGCTCACAGGGGTCCGGAATACTGTCACCATCGGAATAACCCCTAAACCGGCCATCTTGAAGTTGATACTATGAGTTGGTCTCACCTGTGGATGACTCACCATCGGAATAGATGGCCGTCTCGCCGCTAGATACAAATCTATCCTCAATTTCCGCCCCATGGATAAAACCAACAAAGGCATGCTTCATGGCGGGTTGAACCCGGGCAGGCCGCCACTACAAAAAGATACACTTCTGTGATGATACGTATTTGTCACAGTAGGTCACGTTTTCTGTCATGCATGTACATCCATGACAATTTCATGACAGAATCAAGATAGTCATACTTGTGCTGTCATAGAAGTCTTACATGACATTACCAAAATTATCATCACGGAAGTGTCCACTTCCATAACGATAAATCGCGCGTCACATAAGTGTTTTCGTCCAGGGTGACCTACACGTGGCATCCACCATAACGGAACACCGTTAAGCTACCGGGTCCGGTTTTGGATCCGATAACCCGTTAACAGCCCAGACCAATGGGGATTTTCCACATGTAAAATTCTGATTGGCTGACGGAAACACGTGTCAATTCCGCGTTGGCATAGGTGTCACTCATCTAATGGGTGAGATGCGCCTATGATATGTTGACACATGGACAAGCCCAAAAGTGGCCCATAAAGTTTAAATGGGCTGGCCCAACTAAAGGCCCGCAAGATTTTGCAGACTACAACGGGCCGGCCCAGCTAAAGGCCCACGAGATTTTGCAGACCATAATGGGCCGGCCCAGCTAAAAGCCCACAAGATTTTGCGGGCCATAATGGGCCAGCCCAGGTAAAGGCCCACAAGATTTTTGCGGGCCATAATGGGCCGACCCAGGTGAAGGCCCACAAGATTTTTGTGGACCATAATGGCCGGCCCAGCTAAAGGCCCACGAGATTTTGCCGACATTAATGGGCCGGCCCAGCTATAGGCCCACAAGATTTTGAGGACCCTAGTAGGCCGACCCATTAACTGGCTGCCATGTTTTGGGCCAAATTCCGGCCCATATTTGGTTCGGTCCATTAATTGCCTACCACATTCCGGGCCTAACAATGGCCCATATGAGAACCGGCCCGTTAAAAGCCTACCATGTTCTTGGCCAAATTACGGCCCAGATCAGGTCTGGCCCTTTAAGAGGCTTTGGGCTAAATTATGGCCCATATCAGATTCAACCCGTCAACTGGATGCTATGCTTTTGGGCCCACTTGCTAAATGCCCATTTAGTAATTCGGCTTGATATTAGTTTCGGCCTGTTAAGGGCCCATTTAACATTTCGGCCCTATATTAATTTCGTCCTGTTAAAAGCCCGTCATGTAGTTGGGCCTAACTACGGCCCGGTTTGATTGGCACAATCATGGGTCGGGGTCCATTTCGGGCTCCTGCCGGCCCGTGAGCTGTTCGGCATGTTTCAGGCCCAACCTACTTCTCAGCCTCCTAAAAGCCCATTGCGTTTTCTTGCGAATATAGGGCCAGTGATTTACTTGGCCTATTAAAGGTCCGAATCTACTGGTGGGCCAGTTTACATTTAGGCCTTCTAACGGACCAACATGGCGGGGCTCATGATGCGGATCATAGATCATGATTGCATGACGACCCGATTATGTACCATAATTTTATGGTTTGGCCAGTTTACCGCGAAGACAGGATATATATACAGTAAAATAACTACAGCATCGTGAATAAGAAAAAACCTAGACTATACAATAAAGAAATTACGGCATATTACATCCACTGGGCATCAAAGTTCACTACTATGATAATAAAGCACAAGTAGACAGCAGATTACATACACGGGGCATCAAAGATCGCCACCAGTGCAACTAAACACGCCGACAAAATAATATACAAAACCAACAGCACTTCAATAGAGTTCAAGAAAGGTTAGCCCTGCTAGGGAGCTGCAGCGCAAGCAGCTGAGCAAGCTGATGAGACTGCGCTTGTTTAACACTTATATCCTCCTCACTCTGAAAGATAAACAAGCAGATAGATGACAGGTTTTGCACATAAAAGTATCAGTGCTGACAATTCATCACATTTCTTACTGACCAATAAAGTGACATAGTTTAAAATTGCATTAACACAATATGGTATTGTTCAGGTCAAGTTATGGCAGGAAATGACATTGTGAAGGAGTTGGCAGGTCATGACACCACTCGATTACAAATAAAGAACTCATAAGTATCAATGCTTAGTGTTCTGTCAATTTATCCCATTTCAGATTGGCAAATAAAGAGACAGTTTAAATAATAGTAGAATGATATGACATTGTTCATAGTTAAGACATTGCGGAATATGACATTGTGCTGTAGTGGGTAGGTTCACCACACCACTGGATTACGGATCAAGAACAGAAGCATACATGCAGTGAAAAAGAAGATCACTTGCTCTATATAGTTTAATTTACATGGTATGAAGAAGGAACTTGGTTGTATAACTGAAAACTTAAATTGAGAAGGACAAATTTTTGTTTATGAACTACATAATAAACTTTAAACATGCAATTTAAGGCAAACACCAAAAATAAACAGTTGTTGCAGTCATGCCTAACCAAATATACACAACAATGTTTGAAGGCTTGAGAAGGACAAACTTACATTATTGGTGAAGGCAGGCTCTATAAAGCCCTTGTCCATGCTAATGGGGGGCAATTCAAGAAGTTTACCACAGAATCTTCTTCATAAGCATTGCTTTTATTCTACATTTTGTTAAGAGTAAATATAGATGTGACAATATAAGAAAAAATGGGGAATATTTAAGATAAGATGAAGAGTGATGCTACATAACCAAGTAGCTATAAATGTAAGTACATCGATACAGGCAAAATGTACAGCCAAGAGCAACGCAGAGCTAAACTTCTTGAGTACCATCGGTGTTATCCAAGCTTATGGTTAGAGTAAATATAGACCTTATGTGTAGAAAATGGAGGGCAAAGGAAAATAAGCTGCAGATTGATGGTACATGAACAACTACCTGTCAATATAAGTACACTGATAAAGGATAGCAGGTACTTACAAGAACAATGCAGAGCTAAAAAATTTCATTGGCATTGGATATATTCTACACTAATGTAACCATTCATACAGATCAGATAATTTGGAGCGAACAATTGATAAGCAAGCTATCATGCATACTGTTGTCCCATAATGAACCAGGTATGTATGCAAGTACAATGATACAGGACAACCGGTACTAACAAGAGCAAAGCAACGGGCAGCATATTTGCGATATTCTGTCGTTCTTTTCAAACCGGAATTCTTTTTCGAGTAGTTTTCCTGCAAAAAAGATCCGTAAGGCACATGCGGAAAAGTAGAATTTCAAATTGTCATGTGATATCATAGACAGTACCTCATCCTCGGAATGAGACCTGTGCATGACAAGGTTTTTCCATTCAATGTCTTCTAAATTTAGCACATGAGACTTCACCAGAAATTCGTTTATAGACTTGCCATCAAAGTGTGATTTCCTTAGGTAACACCAATACTGCTGCAATGCTTCCCTGAAAAGCGCAAGCAAGCTTTGCTCGCCATGACTATCCAGATTGACCCTCGCCTACTTACAACAATGTAATGTAAATCATTGACGTGTTCAATCAGCAGAAAACAGGAAAATAATCACCATGAATAATAGCACTTACACGTAAGTGGGACAGGAAGATGTGAAAATGGTGTTTGTATTCACTATAATCTTCCCATGATGGGAATATATGCACGTAGTCCCTAACAACATTGAAAGCATTGTCTTTTAAACTCGGAATAACCGGAATGGGGTTCCAATCTGCAGGAGTTGGCCGTCTCTGCAGTTGGGATAGGTCTTTGGCCGGTGGACTTGCTGTACTTTTTGCTAGAGTGGGATTTTTCTGTGGTACGGCTGGTGCTATGGCAACTGAAATCGGCATACCTTTTGCTGGAGTGCAGGTCTTGTGTGGTGCGGCTAGTGGTGTGGCCAGTGAAGTGTGGGTACAGTCTGGTGGAGTCGGTCCTACGTTTTGTGTCACTGGTTGTCAAGCCAATATAAGTGGGGTGTTGTCTGATTTCTCCGGCACAACCACGTTTTTCAAGGACTTTGCAGGTGCTCCTTCAGGTTCGGCAATCACACTCTTCCTTTTTGATGACCGATGCACAAGAACAGCATTGGAGTGAAAAAACATGGTATGATGACAAATGGAAAATGTATGGATAATGGATGGGCATGGCATCTCGACATATATGATGAGTAAACTAAGCAGATGGCAGTGCAAAAAAGTAGAAGAAATGCAAGACAACATATGCATGATACGCGTAATCAATAAAACCTTGCCAAATTAGAACATGCACCTTGATGGGTGAACAGGACAGGCCATCTGCCTTTGACTCCTCGAGGTTAGAATAGTCATTAGGATCATATTCTGAACAAGAATCAACAGGTGGGGAGCGTATGAGTTTCCTTGCATCCAGAATGGCACTCAATGCCTTGGTGCCAATTTTGTAAGTCATTGCGGTGTTTAGCTTCAAGAGTGGACTGCTGCTAGTGCGACACAAAGCAGCTACACAAATCATGGTGTAGATATAACCGGGAAACCATAAGCATCAGAGTAAAATCAGCAAAGTGGAACTTGCTGGAATATATATGCTAGTATTGCCGGTATGGCTAGAAAGGCCTCGGATACCATCTCTCTTCAACTGAAGGTGTGGTACTGTTAATATCAATGTAAATCTCAAAGGCGACACATGTCCCTGCATTTCCTTGCTATTCTTATAGGATTCAAGTGGGCAGGCCACTACAAATCAAGGATTCCCATGTTTACAAAATCCTACGAATCAAACAGGCCCGAAGAGTTCAAAGTGTCCATACCAACTGACCATATAGACCTCTACACTGCAAATGTCCCTGCTCATCTAGACTACAAGGAACATACTGTACTACTATCATACTCCCTCCGTTCCAGAATATAAGTCTTGGTAGAGATTTCCACTATGGATCACATACAGATGTATCCAGATACATTTTAGAGTGTAGATTCACTCATTTTGCTCCATATGTAGTCCATGGTGGAATCTATAAAAAACTTGTATTTAGGAATGGAGAGAGTACTTATTAAAGAAGAACATAAGAGGAACATGCTAAAGAAGAGCAAGCAGATTTTGGATAATAAAATGTTCATTGCGCAGTGCCCACACATGATGAACCAGAGCGCATTAAGAAAGCAACTCCCTATTGTCTCTCTATATGTGGTGCACGTGCTTGACCAATTAAATGTTATATATTTTTAGTAATATCAGCATCATATCAGATTCGTACTTGAGCAACAAGTTTGGAATTATGAGTGGCACGTTGTTTAGCTTGATGGATTCAGGAGCAGTGCTAAGCAGGTACGATGATGGTATTGAATATAAAGGCATGTATGCATGCAAGTCGCGTGACTTTTGTCATTTGGGTCAGTCGACCATTTCAGGTGGTTGGATGAAGATCCTACATCTCCTAACCCTTCTTCTTCCTCGTCTATGATTCTTCCCATACAGAACACCGCACGAGCCGCCGACCGGACCACCGGACCCCATCGCCTGTGTTCCTCTGCCACCCCCACCCCCGCCCCCACCCGCGTCGAGTTTTCTTCGTTCAGCGAGGCCCCACCACTGCCCCCACAACCAAAGTCCCCACCCGAGCCCCTTCGTTCACACCAGCGAACTCTGGCGAGCTCTAAAAAATTGACTGGCCCAATTTTGAAATTTAGTCTACTGTGATTTAACTAGCGTGGAATATAAAAGGGGAAAACCATAAGCATTGGGAGTATAGTGTTGAGCATGCCATGGCGGATCTAAAGGTGCAAACCGGACAAAGGCAACTTCACAACCAATGTTTGCTTTCAACTAGCAAGTAAGTGATGGACAAGAAATCATAGTAAAGCAATGGCGATCTATTTTCTTGCTGCGATAAATAAGTTGAGCAGATACGAAAGAGTACCGCCTCTGGTGCGGCGCCGTGTATGCATCTCCTAATAATTTGACGGTGTTGCGGTAGCGATAACTGTCGGCAACGTGGAAGCAGATCTAGGAGGGTAGACGGTGGCGGCGGGGCGCGGTGGACGAGATGGTCGTAGGAGCAGCACCGACAAGGTGGACGACGACGGGGATGAAGCGAGAGGACGGGATGCAAGGATCCTGGTCCGAAGCCGTGGATGAGAGAGGTCGATCTCTTGTAATGGACAGCGGTGGCAGGGTATCAGCTTCGGCATGATGGGGGAGGACGGAGGTGGACGGTGTTGGTGCGGAATGACACCTATGGGATCACAAGAATCCCTACTACGGTTAGCGAGGCGCGGGGTCGTGAGAAGAGCGGATCTAACAGGTAGCACACGGTTCGTTTATCCAGGTTCGGGCCGCGAGGATGCGTAAAACCCTACTCCTGCTTTGGTGGATTATATATCTGTGTCCTTGAGCTAGCTATGGGGCGTGAGGAGCTCCAAAAAGACGAATCCTTCTCCTGGTCGCCTCGGGCCTCCTTTTATAGAAAAAGGGTTGCCACAGTGGCACACATGAGGTGGAAAGGGTATAGTGATGCGAGGTTATCCCTCGCATTACATGACAAGGCGTATTTAATGCATCTTGCTTAGGTGTCCTTGCTTTATCGGGGACGGGGGAGAGATCGGTCTCGTCCGTCGCCGCTCCTTCTTGTGTCGACACGCGCCCTGGCCAGCGATGCCTGAGACGCCACGTAGGTAGGCAGGCAGCTGAGGTGGTGCAATGGTGGGTCTTCACGAAGATCCGCATGCCGCCACGTGGGTGCTTGCCCAGCTGGTTGGGTCGGCAGCTGCATGCATGCGGTGGTGGAGGTTTAGTTGGTGTGGGCCTGATGGTGGCCCTGTGGGTGTCCTCGGCAAGGGCCTTGCCGGGGCCCCGGCAAGGGTCTTGCCGAGGCGCCTGCTGTTATCCCCGGCAAGGCGCTTGTCGGGGGCCTTGTGGTCTTCCTCAACTGGGATCCCGCCAAGGGTTGTCGTCTCCTTAGTGCATATCTGATCTTGAATGTCTTCACAAAGATCTGCATGCCGCCACGGGGATGTCTCCCGAATCATTGCCCTTTGGGGGCAGTGGACTCAAGGGTGATTTGCTCCGTAGGCGCGGGACGAGTCGCCGTGGCAAGGGTCTTGCCGGGGCTGCTAGAACTATCTCCCGGCAAGGATCTTGCCGGGGGAGTCCGCTTCGTCCCCTTTGCTCTTGGTGGTCTTGGCCTTGGCGTCGTTCTAGTTCTCTTGAGCTTCGGTCTTACCCTGGCTCACCTCCCTTGCCTTGCTTGGTGCGGTGGTGCCTGTGGCTCAGACTGCACGTGCTTAGTTATAGGGGTGCAAAAAGTGTACCCCTCTTTTTGTACACCGATAGGAGCCCCCGGGCCTGGTCCACACATAAGCGCAACGCGTTGTTTGGGCTAGGCCCAAAAACGGTGCGCGGGCAGGCGGCGCAGTTTTTACCGTGGTAAGATTCTTCGCGCGCTGCGCTTCCCACGATTCCCGCGTGTGGCGCGGCCTGGAGAGGTGCGTGTGACATGGGAAGCATGCATGGGGTAGGTTCACACGGGCATGTGTCACATCACAGTTAATGTGAAAGGAGGCGGCCCGTGTTTTCCCCATAAAAAGGAATAACCGTGGGCGCGCTGCTCACTTTCTCCTCTTTCCTCCTGCCTTTTCCAATCTCAGAGCCGCCGTTTCCTCTCTTCCTTCCTTCCTAAGCTTCCGTCGTCGCCCGCCGTCGTTGCTTCGCCATCTCCCTTCCTCAGCCCTCTAAACTTCTTGGCCGCAATGGCGCCCAAATCCGTCAAGGGCAAGGGGGTGCCTAAGGGTGCTGGGACTGTGGAGCCGCCGGAGAGCGCGCTGTCGGGGGACCGGATGAAGTACGCCTTTTTATTCCCCTCGACGGTTGATGTTCATGAACTCCAGGCCTCCTTTAGGCCCCTATGGGGAGCGAAGATGGGGGAGAGAATTCGGCACACCCGGCGACGCGCGTCATTCCTACTGCTTGCGCTGATCCTGCTCCAAATCGGTATTCCTTTTTCGTCGATTATCTTTCTTGCGGGTTGTGCCCCCTTTCGCCGATTTCTTCTGCGACATTATGCACACCTTCGGCTTTCGCCTCTTGGATTTTACTCCGAATGCGGTGGCGTGCATGGCTTTCTTCGCGCATCTTTGCAAAGGCTTTGCCGGGGTGCAGCCCAACACGGCACTCTTCCACCATTATTTCTTCCCTCGGATCCAGCCGGGAGGTGCCATCTCTGGTTGCGTCAACTGGATCCCAAGATCCAAGGGTGCATACCCGGACGGTGCCGTGAAGGAGAGGTGGGAGGAATGGCGTGGCCGGTGGTGCTGGATTGAGGATGAAGACCCGCCGGAATACTGCAAGGTCCGCCGAGTCCCGCCGGTCCATGGCAGCGATTGGAGCGATGTCGACGCCGCCGACGGGAGGCTCACTGTTGCCACTACTAGGATTCTCCGGCTCACCCGGGCTGGACTCACCCTTGAGATGATCGGGGCGGACTTCATTCATCGCCGGATCGCCCCGTTGCACAACAAGGGGAGGCCAGCCTGGCTTTTTACGAATCCGGCTAATATTATGCGACTCCGCCCCGGCCTCGACCACAATTTCACGGTGTTGGCGCATGCCCACTTCTGCCAGCGGCTTTTCCAGCTTGATGTGGGTCGCGACGGCGAGGTCGAACAGACCGGCAAGGCCGCGAGGGCTGCTGCAAAGGTTGGCAAGGCCATCAAGGGGCCGTTTTTCAAGTTGCCAGCGGGGGTGGTCCCGTTGTGCCACAATTCACGTTGGTCCGAGATCATGGCCATGATGCCGGACTGTAATGTGCACGGCCCTGTCCCGAGCTGGAAGGAGCCGAAGGACGCGGATGTGCAGCAATTCCTCGACACCCTGATTGAGGTTGTCGGCGTTCTGGGAATGGGGGTCCCCAGACTTGCCTGCATGCGGCCTGCGGCGTGGCTCAAGGGGGGCTCAACACGGCCCATTTTCACCAACACAAACCCAAGACCCTCGCGAGGGGCCAAGCCTCGCGGGGCGGACGACGCGGAGCTTCCTCAGGCACGGCCTCATCAGGCCGGCTCACGAGGAGGTGGAGAGAACAAGGCAGGGTACCTCACGAGGTGTCCGTCACGCAAGCCATGATGACCAAGGGCGCCAGGCGGGTGCCAGCCCGTGCAGCGTCCTCCTTTCCTCTTTGGTGCAAAGGGGGCAAGCGCAGCCGCGTAGTACTGAGGCATCAGGCAAAGGTTGCCATTTCGGTGCAACGAGACCAAGACCAGGAGGACTACAAGACGGAGGTCATCGTGGAGCCCGAGACGGCGTCATCAACAGAGCTTTGCACAGACGAAGACTACTTTTGTCAGGATAGCTGATACTTGTTGTCCCCTTCAAATTAGGCCGCCATTGTTGGCTCCCTTCCCGCTCGATATTTGGGAAGAGGACCAGGGCCTCTATAAATAGGACCAGCCACCCAGATAGCAAAGGGGGGTTTGAAGAGAGAGTTTGGCCGAGAAGCAGCCAGAGAGAGAGAGAGGAAGGTGACTGAACTCCTCCCAGCAGTTCATCGCCCAGCCAAGAACAGACCCTCGCGAGGCTGTTCTTCCTTGTATTGTTCATCATCATCAGCCCAAGAGGCAATCCACCACACCACACAGTGGAGTACGGTATTACACCACAACGGTGGCCCGAACCAGTATAAACCCTGTGTCTCTTGTGTTGTTCCTTCCATAGTTTAGATCCTAGCACGGCGGAGGGGTGCAGGTAGGTAGGAAGCGAAATATCCACGCGCACCCCAGTGTTCGAACCTCAAGGGTCTGCCGGAACCCGAAATCCGACATTTGGCGCGTGAGGTAGGGGGTGCGCCGGGATTCGTCTTCCACCACCCCGTTCTCTTCCGACCATAACGCCCATGTCTGACGCTCGTCGGGCCCGCGCCGAGCGCCGGGCCGCACCCGCTTCCCGCATCGCCCAGACGGCCCCTGTCGGCGGGCGTCCGCATCGTTCCCCGTCACCTGCCGTCAACGCCGCCACCGGCCCGGCGGGGGATGAGCAGCAAGCATTGTCCCAGCATCTGTCCGTGCGGCAAGACGGCCGCACCGCAACTCCCTCGCTCACCCCAGCTGGTTCTTCGTCCCGCGCGCTCCGCACGCCCATGGAGCCCTGCAACCTCTCCCCACCTATCGCGCTGCACCAACACCCCCGGTCGTCGCGGCCCTCTTGGGCGGCTTGCAGGCGCCGCCTACAAGTCACCACGTCAAGGCGTTCATCCGCCGGGTCAGCGCCGCCTCCACGCGGCAGGGGGCTCCCCTGGACCGGGCGGCGCCCGAGACCAGCCTGACCTTCAGCTCGGAGGACCACCCCTCCAACTCGGCCTGCTCGGGTGCGCTCCCGATGTTGTGCACCCCCACCATCTACCAGGTGGCCGTCACTAGAACTCTCATTGATGGCGGCGCGGGCCTCAGCATGCTCTCGGTCGAGGCCTTCAACCTCCTCTGCATACCCTTGGAACGGCTGCAACCCAGCCGGCCCTTCTCAGGCGTTGGGGGCGAGTCATCCAGCTCCTTGGGACAGATCCGGCTCCCAGTAACCTTCGGCACCTACGACAACTTCCGCATGGAGCTGGTCGACTTCGACATCGCCCCCATCGGCCTCCCCTACAACGCCATCCTCGGCTACCCAGCACTGGCCCAGTTCATGGCCGCGATGCACCCGGCGTACAACCTCATGAAGATGCCCGGGAGCAGCGGTGTCCTCACCGTGCACGGGGACACCAGGAACACTCTGCAGGTGCTCAAGCTCGTCTTCAAGACAGCGGCGTCGGCACAGCCTGCCGACTTGGTGGCCCCCGAACCCAAGGCAAGGCAGAAACCAAGCATATACCCGTCGATGAGGACGGGTCCACCAACGCCACTTTCAACATAGGCGCCCACCTCAAACCCGAGCAGGAGGAGGCCCTGGTCGGGTTCCTGTGTGCAAACAAGAAGGTATTCGCTCGGGAGCCAGACCAGTTGGCAGGGATCCCCAGGAGTGTAATCGAGCATCACCTCAACGTGTGCCCCAACGTGCATCCTGTGAAGCAGAAGGGCAGGCGACAGTCCACAGAAAAGCAGGCCTTCATCGTCCAAGAGACCCGCAAATTAGAGGCCGCTGGGGTCATTCGCGAGGTTCGATACCCAGATTGGTTGGCCAACCCTGTCGTTGTGCCAAAGAAGGGAGGGAAGGAACGCATGTGTGTCGACTTCACGAACCTCAACAAAGCATGCCCGCAAGATCCGTTCCCGCTCCCCCGCATCGACCAGATCGTCGATTCCACTGCGGAATGCAACCTATTATGCTTCTTGGATGCCTTCTCTGGGTATCACCAGATCAAGATGGCGGTAGAAGACGTCGAGAAGATAGCCTTCCTAACCCTGTGTGGGGTGTACTGCTACACATGCATGCCATTCGGGCTGCGTAACGCAGGGGCGACCTTTCAGCGGTTGATGCACATCACCTTGGGCCCGCAGCTCGGGAAGAATGTTGAAGCTTATGTCGATGACATCGTGGTAAAATCTCGGGAGGCCAGGACCTTCATACAAGACCTGGAGGAAACCTTCGCAAGCCTCAACGCAGTGAACCTATGGCTCAACCCAGAGAAGTGTGTGTTCGGAGTCCCCTCGGGCAAGCTCTTGGGTTTCCTCGTGTCCCACCGAGGCATCGAGGCTAACCTGGAGAAGGTCAAGGCAGTGGAAGACATGAGCCCGCCAAAGACCCTTAGAGAAATGCAGAAGCTCACGGGGCGCGTGACCGCGCTAGGGCACTTCATCTCCAAGTTGGGGGAGCGAGTGCTACCCTTCTTCTAGCTAATGAAGAAAAAGGGGCCCTTCGAGTGGACAGAAGAGGCCGACAAGGCGTTCCAGGATCTCAAGAGATACCTAACCAGTCCACCGGTCATGGTGGCTCCGCACCCTCAAGAGCCCCTGGTGCTTTACCTCGCCGCCACTCCCTACTCCGCCATCGCAACCTTGGTGGCAGTCAGAGAGGAGCATCGAATCAAAACCGCGGCAGCGGCCCGGGACAAGGCGGAACAGGAACGGGGAAGGCCCATAGAAACCGCCACAGCGGCTGAGGAGGATCAGCCGCCGTAGAGGGGTGCACCGGAGGCAGAAGAGGCCCCACTCCCAGATGGCCAGTCTCAGGAGGCCTCATTGCCTCAAGAGGCGCCATGGTCTTCGAAGGGAGCCACCAGCACTGACGCACTCCACCTCGTTGAGCACCCAGTGTACTTCGTCATTACGGTGTTGCCGGATGCAAGGGCACGGTACCCCATGCCTCAGAAACTCCTCCTCGCGCTACTGGTGGCCTCGCGCTACTGGTGGCCTCGCGCAAGCTGCGGCACAATTTTCAGGGTCACCCCATCAAGGTTGTCTCGTCATACCCCCTGGAGAGAGTGCTCAGGAGCCCCAATTCAGCTGGGAGGGTCGCTGAGTGGAATATAGAGCTGCAAGCGTTTCAGCTCGAATTCAGCATGACCAGAGTCATCAAGGGAGCAGCGTTGGCAGATTTTGTGGCAGAATGGACGGAGGCGCCAGGCCTCAAGGCTGACGAGGATCGGTCCCTGTCCCTGGGAAGCGAGGCGCCAGAAGGCTGGGTCATGTACTTCGATGGGGCGTTCTCCAGGCACGTCGCTGGGGTTGGGGCGGTGCTTATATCGCCCACTCAGGACAAGCTCTATTACGCCGTGCAGCTCTATTTCCAGCATGGTGAAAAGGTCTCCAACAACATAGCAGAGTATGAAGGTTTAATAGCGGGCTTGAAGGCCGTAGCTGCCCTGGGGGTGAAACGCCTCACCATCAAGGGTGATTCGCAGCTCCTTGTCAATTTCTCCAACAAGGTGTACGAGCTGAAGGATGAGCACATGGAAGCCTACCTTGCGGAGGTCCGCAGGATGGAGAAGCAGTTCTGGGGGTTGGAGTTGCAGCATGTGCCCCGTGGAACCAATCAGGAAGCCGATGACATCACCAAACGCGCGTCCAGGCGGTTACCTCAGGAGCATGGCGTTTTCGAGGAGCGGCTCTTCAAGCCTTCAGCCCTGTCGTCATTATCAAACATGGCTCAGCCCCGAGAGGAGCTCCCCCAGCCACCTGCCTCAGGAGCTCCGGCCTGTGGCCCGGCCTCGGGAGCACGCCTGCTCCTGGATGGAACCTCAGGAGGGATGTTGAATCGCGGAGCTCCGGAGGTTATTAACACAAGGGACCCTACCGGAGAAGGAGGAGGAAGCAGAGCGAGTGGCACGCCAGGCCACGGCATACTGCATCAAAGATGGAGAGCTCTACCGGAAGCGACCAAACAATGTATCCCTGCGCTGCATCTCCAGGGAGCAAGGGAAGGAACTACTGGAAGATATACACGGCGGAGACTGCGGACATCATTCATCATCACGGACCCTCATCGGCAAGGCGTTCCGCGGTGGGTTTTATTGGCCCACCGCGCTCAATGACGCCGTCGAACTAGTGAAAGCTTGTGAGGCCTGCCAGTTCCACGCCAAGCAGATCCATCAGCCAGCAGGGGGCTTGCAGACTATCCCCCTTTCGTGGCATTCGCAGTCTGGGGGCTGGACATCTTGGGCCCGTTTCCTCGGGCGCCAGGGGGCTACCGCTACCTTTACGTTGCCGTGGACAACTTCACCAAGTGGGCTGAAGTAGAGGCTGTCCGCACCATTCCCGCGGGTTCCACGGTCAAGTTCATCAAGGGCATCGTGAGCCGGTTCGGGGTGCCGAATCGCATCATCACGGACAACGGTTCACAGTTCACCAGTAACCTCTTCAAAACATACTGTTCTAACCATGGAACGCAGATATGCTACGCTTGAGTGGCGCACCCCCGAAGCAACGGCCAGGCCGAGCGAGCCAACGCGGAGGTCCTGAGGGGCCTCAATACCAGGACGTTCAAGAAGAAGTTGGAGGCCTGCGGCAGAGGTTGGTACGATGAGCTTCAGTCCATGTTGTGGTCCATCCGCACAACCGCGACCAAGCCGACTGAGGAGACCCCATTCTTCCTAGTCTACGGAGCCGAAGTGGTCCTCCCTCACGAGGTCAGACGTCGCTCCACGCGGGTCCTGGCGTTCGACGAGGCGCAACAGGACTCCATGCGGGGATGGACCTCGTGCTGGGGGAGGAACGTCGCCGAGAAGCCGCGCTACGAGCGGCGAGGTACCAACAAGCACTGCGTTGATATCACCGCCGCAACATCCGCCCCAGAACTCTCGTGGTTGGAGACCTCGTGCTCAGGCGGGTCCTCTCCAGGGAGGGGCTGCACAAGCTCTCTCCCATGTGGGAGGGCCCGTTCAAAGTTGTTCATGTTTCTAGGCCGGGCTCCGTGTGCTTGGAGACTCAGGAGGGGGTGCCAGTCCAGAACGCATGGAACATCCAGCACCTCCGGAGGTTCTACCCCTAAAAAGGCCCAGAGCCTGTGAAGAAGGCGAATGCCTGTGAAGCCATCGCGTTTTGGAAAAGGCCCAGAGCCTGTGAAGAAGGCGAATGCCTGTGAAGCTATGCGTTTTGGAAAAGGCCCGGAGCCTGTGAAGAAGGAGAATACCTGTGAAGCCATCGCGTTTTGGAAAAGTCCCAGAGCCTATGAAGAAGGCGAATGCCCGTGAAGCTATCGCATTTTGGAAAAGGCCCGGAGCCTGTGAAGAAGGCGAATGCCTGTGAAGCCATCGCGTTTTGGAAAAGGCCCGGAGCCTGTGAAGAAGGCAAATGCCTGTGAAGCTATCGGGTTTTGGAAAAGGCCCGGAGCCTGTGAAGAAGGCAAATGCCTGTTAAGCTATCGCGTTTTGGAAAAGGCCCAGAGCCTGTGAAGAAGGCGAATGCCTGTGAAGCTATCGCATTTTGGAAAAGGCCCGGAGCCTGTGAAGAAGGCCAACGCCTGTGAAGCTCGCCGCCCGTGACACTCTCACATAATAATGAGTTGGGGCTATACACGCCCCGGAGTCTCAGGAGTGCCGGCCTCAGGCCCTGGGCTCCCTCCCACGCCTAGTGGCAGCACTTAGCTCCGCGCTGGTGAGAAGACGTCGAAGACTAGATTAGGTGCCGGACGCGGCTTTTCATTTGCTTTCCGCAGTTGGCTTGTTCCTTCTCATTCGAAGTTTTATTGAAGTTGTTGCAGTCTTTGGCTTGTGGTTCTCCGACTTTTCATTCTCCTGCCTCGATTTCTCTTGTGCAAGGCCTCGCGAGGGGGGCAGCCGAGCGCCCTCGCGAGTGCTCCTATCCTAGTCATTCAAAGGGTTTGCGACCTGGGCCCCTTGTAGGAGCACCCCTCCAGTCCGTGCCCCTCGGGCACCGCGACACAAACACAGGGCCTGGGTTGGTCGCCCCCACGGCTGGGACCGGGAACTATCCACGCGCGGGCACGTAGCCGGGAGGTACGATAAAGAAAGCAAAACGATGATTAACAGCAATAACCCATACACGCCCCCGCGGGGCTCCACACTACTGTCTTTTTTACGCAGGAAAAAGGAAAAGAAAGAACAAATCTGGTGCAGCTCGCCTCACACCGGCCCGCAGGGAAGCCCGAGCTGCCTCCGGAGCTCAGGAGGACTCCCTCTCGCGCTTCACCAGGGCGCGATGGCAGGCGGACATGCTACCACCTCCCAAGTAGATACGACGGCGTGGAGGCTGACCGCGGCCACCGCTAGAAGAGTCGCCGCCTGAAGAAGAACCGGAGGAGCTTGAGGAACCCTGAGCACCGCCAGCCGCGCGAGCGCTGCCCTCTCCATCATCGCCGGAGCCGGATTCCCAGCCGCGGTCGTCACCCTCGGGGCAACACCCTGCGCGGCGACCATCTTCCCCAAACACCCTCATGTAGAGGGTGGCATCACCATCGAACTTGAAGTGTAGGGTGCACCGACGGCCCAGGCCACGTGCGCGGGCAAATGACTGCCAACCACGGGCCAGGGCCAGGCTCCCGGCTGCGGTGACCTCCAGTGAAACCCATGAGGCCCGGCTGCAGCAGCCGTCGGCCTGAAGCCAGAGGCCGCCCGGGGTGCCGGCCGGGAGCTCGCCAAGGAGGAAGTGAGGAAGTAGAAGCCGGGTGCTAGTCGGCTCCACTGACCACACGACGAACTCCGGCAGCACCTCAGCAGCGCGAAAGCGCGCATAGGGGGACGAGCAGCCGGAGCGCACCCCCCGGCCGCAGCAATCCGCCCGCCACCATGCTGGAAAGCGTCTCCGCGGCCGCAGGGAGCTGCCGTGGTGGCCACAGGATGTTTGCGGGGGCGCCCTCGGCCACGCTTGGGCGGGGGAGAGGCATGCTCAACCTGGCAAGCCTTCCCCTTCTCCGCGGCCGAGAACCTCCTCGACGGTGCCATGAAGAAGAAGGAGAAGCAACGGGAGATGAACTGGAAGGGCGCGCGTGATCAGTACTTATAGCTGGCGAGGGCCAACCGACGGCCCCCACGATCGCAAGTAATCATGACCCGCTTTGCATGAAGGGACTTGTCCAATCCGTGCAGTTGCCGAGGCGCCATGGGGAAGTGGAGACGCCCACGTCCAATCAACCGCCACGTGGCGCCCAAGGCCGCAGGCTGTTAGGGCCCGTGGCGCTTCGCTCTTGCCATTCCGCCTCCCTGCACGGCCAAGTCCGGGCGCGCCTTGGGCCCGGGGGCTACTGTCGGTGTTCTGGGAACGGGGGTCCCCAGACTTGCCTGCCTGCGGCCTGCGGCATGGCTCAAGGGGGGCCCAGCACGGCCCATCTTCACCAACACAAACCCAAGACCCTCGCGAGGGGCCAAGCCTCGCGGGGCAGACGACGCGGAGCTTCCTCAGGCACGGCCTCATCAGGCCGGCTCACGAGGAGGCGGATAGATCAAGGCAGGGTACCTCAAGAGGTGCCCGTAACGCAAGCCATGACGACCAAGGGCGCCAGGTGGGTGCCTGCCCGCGCAGCATCCTCCTTTCCTCTTTGGCGCAATGGGGGCAAGTGCAGCCGCGTAGTACTGAGTCATCAGGCAAAGATTGCCATTTCGGTGCAACGAGACCAAGACCAGGAGGACTACGAGACGGAGGTCATCGTGGAGCCCGAGACGGCGTCATCACGAGAGCTTTGCACAGACGAAGACTACTTTTGTCAGGATAGCTGATACTTGCTGTCCCCCTTCAAATTAGTCCGCCATTGTTGGCTCCCTTCCCGCTCGATATTTGGGAAGAGGACCAGGGCCTCTATAAATAGGACCAGCCACCCACATAGCAAAGGGTGTTCGAAGAGAGAGTTTGGCCGAGAAGCAGCCAGAGAGAGAGAGAGAGAGAGGAAGGTGACTGAACTCCTCCCAGCAGTTCATCGCCCCAGCCAAGAACAGACCCTCGCGTGGCTGTTCTTCCTTGTATTGTTCATCATCATCAGCGCAAGAGGCAATCCACCACACCACACACTGGAGTAGGGTATTACACCACAACGGTGGCCCGAACTAGTATAAACCCTGTGTCTCTTGTGTTGTTCCTTCCATAGTTTAGATCCTAGCAAGGCGGAGGGGTGCATGTAGGTAGGAAGCGAAATATCCGCGCGCACCCTAGTGTTCGAACCTCAAGGGTCTGCCGGAACCCGAAATCCGACAGAGGTATATGTCAATGTTGATGCCGAGCAGTGGCTTGTCATGGACACCACCTAGGAAAAGCTGGACTACATCGCCACTAGGGCGAGGGAGGCACAGCTTGCCATGGAGGCCGGCAGCGTCGGGGGTGAGGAGGACAAGGCCGCAACGGCTGCGGAGGAAGAGGAGCTCGCCGGTGGGCGGCGGCCACTGAGGAGCTCAGCAGTGCCGGCACCGGAGCTCCGCTTGTCGAAGACGCGGCCGACGAGTCGTCGGAGGAGGAGGACGTGGCGGCGGGCTCGACGCCAACTAGGGGAAGAGGGCGAGTCCCGCGGCGGGCTGGCTCCGGCGAGCCGGTCCGGCCCGGCAGGGCTACGCGGCCTCAATTGACCTTGGAGGGGTCTGGGCGTCACACGAGGGCCACGGCAGCCAAGAGGTTGACGAAGGCCACTGAGAAGAAGAAGACAAAAGCCCCTTCTTCATCTGGGCGCGCACAAACCCCGCCGTCTTTGCCTCCTCTGGCAGATGTCGACTCGGATGTTGACGCGGAGATCACTTTTATCTCGGGCCTCTCAGCCCGAAGAGGAAAAGGAAAGTGGCGGAGGAAGAGGAGATAGATGACGAGTAAGTACTCCGTCTCTTACTGCCATTTCCATTCCCCTGAATCAAGTCACTTATCTTGATCCGTTTTTGCTTTTGTAGGGATGCAGAGGCGTTGGCCTAGAGGGTGAAGAGGGCCAAAGCCTTGGCGGGCGGCCAGCCCCCGGCCAGTGCTTTAGAGTCGCCACTGGTGGTGCTGAGCAGCCCGGACAGCTGCCCCCAGCACAGCCCCCAACGTAAGTTCGTCACCCTCCTCTTATCGACACGTGGTAGGCGTTCGATGCTATGGTGTTGACCTTGTCGGGTTTGCATGAGGGGAGCGGTAGCAGGAGGATCCGCAGAGGGCTACTCCCAACACACCACCCCATCGACTACGCCGCCGCGAGGGGCGTCCCCGGCAAGGGCATCAAGCACGGATCCCACACCCATGGAGGAAGAGGGAAACTTGGGCGCTCGTGACTCTGCCACGGCGCCGAATGCTGGCGGGGAGGGGACTTCTGCTTCACGGCCTGGCACTAGTAAGTCGTCTGTCCTCCGTCTCTGTTTTTCCCTTATTCTTTTTCTTGGCTTCAATGCTCCCATTACTACCCTGGCCCTCCTTCAATAGGTATGGAGGACATGGATACTAATGTCGGGAATATTGCTGAGGAGGCCGCGGCGGGGGCCGACAGGATTGCCGCCGAGGAGGCCGCCAGGGATGCTGGCGAGGTCGCCGCCGATGAGGCCGCCAAGGATGCTGCCGAGGACTCCGCTGCGGGGGCTGCCAAGGTGACCAGCGAGGCTTCTGCCGAGGGTGCCAGCAGCGGGCCTGCCGGGGAAGCCGGCAAGGCCACCGCCGAGGAAGACGTGGTTGATGATCAGCCTCCCTCCTCCTCAACCCCGGGCCCCGGCAGATATCCGAAGGTGGGCGAAGATCTTTTCGTCCATCTCCCAGGGGCGTAAGGTTCCTGAGCGCCCGCCAAAGGGGAAGTCTTTGACGGCGAGGTGCTTGCCGCCCCCGGGCTCGAGGTTGTCGATGAGCCACGTGTTGGCGATGACGGTTCTCCAGAAGAGCAGCTTTTCCGCGCTATGGGGGCCAACTTCCGAAAACTCCAGGCGTTCTACTGTGTCCGTCTGGACAAGGTTAAGTCCAGGACGGCAACGGTGGACCAGGCGGAGGTGGATTTCAAGGCGCGCGTTGCTGAGACGCAGACCTGGTTCCACCAGACTCGCAAGGAGCAGAGGGCCTTTCAGCAGGAATTGGCCAAGCGCAATGTCGAGCTCACCATGAAGATGGCTGACATCGAGAAGGCCCAGGAAAAGGCGGCGAACTTGGCTGCTGCGACCGAGGCCGTCCGGAACCAGCATCAAGCCGCACTGGATTCCCAGGAAGAGGACCTCACCGTGCGTGAGGCGAAGCTTGCCGCAGCGCTCCGTGGCAAGGATGAGGAGCACGAGGCCCTTGTCGCGCGGCGGACTCGCGAGCTGAAGCAGAGACAAAAGGAGGCACTCGATGCCCAGGCTCTGGCCCATGCAGGCAACGTAAGGGAGTTGGAGGTGGAGCGGGACGGGCTGAAGGAGCAGGCCCTCAAGCTGTCCGACGAGAAGAGCATGCTCAACAGTGCCTTGGTGGAGGCGCAAGGAGCGGTCATCAGCAGGACTGGGGAGCTCTCCGAAGCACAAAACTCCGTCAGAGATCTCAAGCTGAAGCTGGAGGATCTCGAGAAGATGTTGTCGGAGAGCAGGGCTCGGGAGGAGATCTTGACCAGGAGTCTGGAGGAGGAGAAGCAGCTGCGGCTGAACGAGGCCACCTCCCACCAGGAATACGTGGCGAGCGAGAACAGATGGATCAGCCGTCTGGAGGACGTCGTTGGCAGGGTCACCTCGCAGTTGGCCACCATGGGGATGCCAAACGTGAGGTACGCCCCTGAGCATAGCGGGACCATCAACACCAAGCTAACTCTGTTCTTCGAGGGCGTCCTTGGAGCCTTGGCTTATCTTCACTCCAGCAGAGTGGCCACGTTGGTCGGGGAAGCCCGGCGACTTTGCCGTGGGGTCATGACCAAGGTCCTCACCAAGATGGCGTACTAGAATCCCGACCTCGACTTTGGTGCCGTGATGCATAGCTTCCCGGAGGGTACTGACCTCACGGTGCTCAAGGAGCGCATCAAGCCCGTCATCTGCAGCATCGACAAAATCAAGAGGGTGGAAGGCCAGCGCCGGGATTAGGCATCCCGTTCTTCACCGCCGCTGCAGGTTCACGACCAGGACAAATTTCATCTTTAGTTAGAACTGCAGCAATGATGTGATGTAATATAAATTTGCAATACTGTTAATTTCATGAACGTTATTTCCCCGTTCAATTCCTCTTTGTATGCGCGCCCTACGTTGATTGGGTAGGCTCGCCGGCGCGGAAGCCCCTAGCGGTGTTTTGGGGACGGATCCCCATGGGCCTGCTGGGTACGCGTGCTGCCGGACGAGCCACCTTTCCGTTCTGAACGCGGCCGCTCGAACTGTCGAGCTTGACTCGAGTCAGAATCGAGGGCGTTGTTGATCGCGGAAGGCTACTCAGCCATTCTCGACGCAGCCGCTTGAGCTGTTGAGCAGACTCGAAACAGGGCAAGGGCGTCGCCGATCGTGGGAGATCCCCCTAGCGTGCAGGTTTCTCATACAAAGGCGTGACATCTCCAGGGGAGAATAGCCTCATATAAGAAGGATAGAACAAATGAGGGTTCAGTGCAACTTAGCTTCTGTTTGTAGTCGCTCGAGCGCTGATCTTCCGGCCTCCTTCCCTCTCCAAGAGCCACGAAGACGAAGGAGTGCTGGGCTGATTGCTAGAGCCGATTCTCACAACTGCGCCCCCTACCTGGCGTGCTAAAGATGTTGGTGCGGAACGACACCTATGGGATCACAAGAATCCCTACTACGGTTAGAGGGGCGCGGGGTCGTGAGAAGAGCGGATCTAACAGGTAGCACACGGTTCGTTTATCCAGGTTCGGGCCGCGAGGATGCGTAAAACCCTACTCCTGCTTTGGTGGATTGTATATCTGTGTTCTTGAGCTAGCTATGGGGCGTGAGGAGCTCCAAAAAGCTGAATCCTTCTCCTGGTCGCCTCAAGCCTCCTTTTATAGAAAAAGGGGTTGCCACAGTGGCACACAGGAGGTGGAAAGGGTATAGTGATGCGAGGTTATCCCTCGCATTACATGACAAGGCGCATTTAATGCATCTTGCTTAGGTGTCCTTGCTTTATCGGGGACGGGAGAGAGATCGGTCTCGTCCGTCGCCGCTCCTTCTTGTGTCGACACGCGCCCTGGCCAGCGATGCCTGAGACGCCCTGTAGGTAGGCAGGCAGCTGAGGTGGCGCAGTGGTGGGTCTTCACGAAGATCCGCATGCCGCCACGCAGGTGCCTGCCCAGCTGGTTGGGTCGGCAGCTGCATGCATGCGGTGGTGGAGGTTTAGTTGGCGTGGGCCTGATGATGGCCCTGCGGGTGTCCTCGGCAAGGGCGTTGCCGGGGCCCCGGCAAGGGTCTTACCGAGGCGCCTGCTGTCATCCCCGGCAAGGCGCTTGCCGGGGGCCTTGTGGTTTTCCTCGGCTGGGATCCCGCCAAGGGTTGTCGTCTCCTTAGTGCGTATCTGATCTTGAATGTCTTCACAAAGATCTGCATGCCGCCACGGGGATGTCTCCCGAATCCTTGCCCTTTGGGGGCAGTGGACTCAAGGGTGATTTACTCCGTAGGCGCGGGACGAGTCGCCGCGGCAAGGGTCTTGCCGGGGCTGCTAGAACTGTCTCTCGGCAAGGATCTTGCCGGGGGAGTCCACTTCGTCCCCTTTGCTCTTCGTGGTCTTGGCCTTGGCGTCGTTCTAGTTCTCTTGAGCTTCGGTCTTACCCTGGCTCACCTCCCTTGCCTTGCTTGGTGCGGTGGTGCCCGTGGCTCAGACTGCCCGTGCACAGTTATAGGCGTACAAAAAGTGTACCCCTCTTTTTGTACACCGACAGAAGGGGTGGCGGACGAACGAGGCTGGGGTGGAGAGGGTGTTTTGGCGCCCATGGAGTACGAATGGGCAAATGGAGGTGGAGAGGAAGGGGGAACCATGTCTTCGGGGCGCGCTTGTCTCAAATGCGAGGAAATTACAAACTTAGCCCCCGTTTCAAATTTCCTACATCACAGCAATATTAGTCGGTTGGGGATAGGACGGTAATCTCACATACACCAAATATGTGCCGACGAGAGTTTGTTTTGGCGCCCACCATGTATGAATCAGGGAGGGAATCGATTCCGGCCGAGGACACACTGTGTTTTGGCGCCCATCGTGTATGAATCCGGGTGAGAGGCAGTTCTGTCACGTTTGAGTGAAATTACAAGCCTACCCCTATCAAAACCTATAGAAATCAAGCAGATAGGCTTTGCATGGCAGGGATAGGCAGTAGTAATTTCCATCCCGTAGATTTTGGTTTCGGGCGGTTTCTGCGACTTTCCCCGCTTCATTCAAATTTTGCAGAGTGCACATTTACCGTGCCAACTCAATTCGAATCCCGTTTGTATCCTACTTTTTTCAGGCGGGATCCATTTTCGATTGGAATAAAATTCTATATACATCATTTTTTATATATACTTTCAAAAGCACAACAAAGAATTCTGCTCCTTTATATGTATAATATGATTTACAAATACAATGATCTCAAAATCATAAGGTTGAATTCAAAAAATTAAACCAAATTATGTTCTACTAAAATGTATGGATTAGTAATATCTACATATTAAATAACATAGATGCGCGTGAATTCATATGAGTATGCATGTTTGATAGATCAATTTTGGTCCGAGTATGGATTACATGTATCATCATCTCGAATTGAAATATTTGAATCCCTTTTATGTTCACTCCTTTCACGCCCATCTCTCTCGCAAGCATGCTCCTTCATGTAGCTATCACTCTCTTTTCTCCAGCTCACCCGCACACTCACTTCATGTTTCTCCTATCCTCGCAAACATGGTCTCTCGACGTCTCCCTTGAGAAGTGTCACACTCTCCCTATCATTATACATCACACGGTTTTCATTATCTCTCACATCTCTACCATTCTCTCGTATCACTAGGTACCTAAGCTTTCTTTTTCACCGCCACACACACAGTCTCCACTCGTCTTTCACTTTGTCTTTCTCTCTATGGGATTCTCTCACACACCCTATATGTCTCTAGGTATGAATCATACCACTAAAATTACTCTCTCTCTCTCTCTCCTATAGACACAACATTTGTTGCGGTCTCCTTTTCGTCTCCATCCCAGACTGACATTATTCATTTGTTTACCGATCAGACAAACTCCCCCCCCCCTCTCTCTCACACACACAACTCCTGCTTCCAATCCCCTTCCCGACTACCGTCTCTCTCTCACACACATAAAACTCTCGCTTTCGCACCCCCAACTCGTATTTATCTCACAAACATTTATCGACTAGCCTCTAGATAGGTTTATACACCCGCACACTCATGCTTCCACTATCGCATACATGTCTCTCTCCCACTCCTTGTATCTATGTAGATTTTTCTTCCCTTCTTGAGACACGCCCTCTCGATCATGCACACACACACTATCGCCTCATTTTAAGCTGATACCTCTCGCACACACACTCTTTGTGTCTTTGTCACACATGCACTCCGTCCTCCTCCTCTCTCCCCCTCTCTCTCACACACATGGGCTTTTTGCAACAACTAGCAAGATGCCCATGCGTTGCACGGAACATGAAGATGCATTTGTATGGGTAGTTTATCTTATGGGAGAAAAGGATGAACAAGGGAAGGCCTTATTTGCAAGTGTGGAGAGGGGTGTGGGTATCTTTTTGCAAAATTGCCATAGTTTCCTTCCTATCCGTCAGATATAGATCGAACGGCCTATATTGCAGGATGGCAGGCACACGATCATCACCGACTATGCTTTTTATAAGAGTAGGTATAAAAAACAGAGTTGGTGATGATGGTGGGCCTGCCATCCTGCAATATAGGCCATCTGATTTATATCGGACGGATATGAATAAAACTATGGAAATTTACCCGCACTCCTCTCCACATTTGCAGATAAAGCCTACCCTCGTTAATCCTTTTCTCCCACAAGATCTTGATGTTCCGTGCAACGCACGGTCATCTTGCTAGTAAGATTAGAAATTAGACATATACCACTTCTCGAATCTTGAAACCAACAACATTCCTCCCTTATCTCATCAAAACCGCCAAAGGAATATATTTTGAGTGAAACATAATATTTTTTTAGTGATATACGTATTTCAAAACTAGACTTTTTTCTATCAAATTGGTCATATTAATCTACTCTGATCGTGTGGCAATGCATTGGCACATTGCTAGTAGTTATTATAATTTTTTGGACACCAGACAAACGGTGGAGTACATATACGAAGAGAAGAGGCGCACACACGCAGTCGGTCTCTCGCTGTCTCGCACACATGAGTGTTACGTAAAGGCAACGTTAACAAATAAACCCTAAAACCCTAGGTGCACAATTTCTGCATTCGCGGGTACTGGGTACGTGGTGGAGCGCACCTTTGTAGGAATAGTCTGCTCGCGTGATAATTTGATCCGTAGGAGTTGATGGTTGGGACAACAGGTGAACAACTTGGAGGCGGTGGCTCGCCAGTTGCCACAGATCGAGTAGCCACGTTTAAAATATTGTTTTTTAACGGGGTTAAGAGTTCCGATTTTCAATGGCGAGTTATAAGTACTAAGTAGTTTTTATCACGATTGGTATGGAGCGAAACTGGAATTCATAGTACTACATACCTCCTTGGTGTATGGTTGTATGGGTTTATGTTGCAAGATGTTGAACCTGGTAGTTCTAGGGCAAATACTATGGTTTAGATTTAGATGTTGGTTTTTAGTAATGAAAATCAGAAGGGGGAAACCCTTCTTTGATAAAAAAACTACTACCTCCGTTCTGGTTTACTAGTCCCCATCGTATTTTGGGTCAAAGTTTGTCCACGAATTTTACTTGTAAAAAGTGAATGGAAAACGAGATTTTGTTATACGCAAACAAAAAAGGACTGGAGGGAGTGATTGCTCTGACACGGCTGCGACCTCTCATAGCGCCGGCATTGAACCGGCGCGCCGGCCAAGAGGGCCCCACTCGCTGCAGGCCCAGCTGAACACGCCTCCTCGCCGCATGCAACCGGCTTCAGACTGCCCCGCCTGCCTTCATTGAATCCGCGCGTGTGCCGGTAACACGTGCTTCCGCGAGCCCGCCTGCATTTTTGAACACAAAAAATGACCAAAATATAATTAATTATGCATGGTCTTGACTTGTTGTGCTTGCACTGGTAGCAGGAACTAGAGGTTTTTCTTTATTCATAACTCTCCTCAAAGTTTTTGGCTTTGAAGTGAATCATGGTTGTGGACATTATGTATGAATGTGGAGATATCTATGAACATGAGTTTGATGTGGAAGTTGAACTTGGAATGTCGGGCTTGCGCGTGAACTATATCATGTCCAATGCTTCATTTGTTATTGTTTGGAAAGTAATTGCTGTTATTACGTGACCCAAAAAAATTGTGCCACATTAGTAGATGCACGGACATCACAACAGGCATGCTGACTGGATAAACATTTGAACCTAGCTACTATGAAGGAAATTTTGTATTGACAACAATTCTAGATAGCAGGAGATGCCTGCTCTACCTCTGCTAGCTTATTTCTGGCTTCTTCCATCTCTTCTTTGGCATGGGTGAAGAGAGCATCTGATTGATCTTTTCGCTTCTTCAGGAACTCAGCTACATTCTCAAGGGCTGCTGCACGCTTTATTTCAGCCTTTACTAGAGCCACGAGGACACGAACAGCTAACGACTCCACCTGGCTTGTGTGTAATCCAGCATCATCTCGGAATTTGCACCTTGTGTCTAATCCAGCATCATTAGGGAACTGGCACTGTGTGTAATCCAGCCTCATTCTGGAAAGATGATCTTGAGGTTGACCATACTTCCCTTCTCGCAGGAACTGCATCCTAACATGATGTTACTTCTTTTTTGATCAATACTCAAAGCAACCCAGATCCATTTAGTAGAAGCCAGATAAACAGAACTGGGAGAAGTGAATTCAAAAGGAAAAAAATAAAAAAAACAGACTACAAGGTGAGAACACCCACTTCCTACATCAAGCTAAAAACGAAAGCATTTGGATGATTAAGACTCTTCTTATGAAACATCAAAGAACACGAGGCTTAAGAGAAACATAAACTACAACATATACACATCAAAGAACACGAGGCCAAATGAAAGTTATTGAAAGGGTGTTACTTACCAAAGCTCATTTTACAGGTTCGGTGCAGCTCCTCTTTAACTTGCCACGCTCCTTGAAGATGTCCCCAATATCCCGTGTTTGGTCTTCATTTCTCCTCTGCATGTTCGGACTCGTGGTTTCAAAATCTCAACATGGCAAGAAAAATGGAGGCTATAACCAATTACTTTTAGGGGAACAATAGCACCCAGGAAATTTGAAGGGTATGTATGAACAAAATTGGAACTACACATGTACTTCTAAGTGATTCAATACACACATTAGGAATCAAGGAGGAGAACGATGGTCGCGGCGGCCTCTGTGAGTCATGGTCGGCAACGGGAGTGATTTCATTGTCCACGACGGTGGTGCTTCTGCGCTTGGCATCAGCTTCCGGGAAGCAGATCCGAGACCGTGGAAGACGGTGCCGGGGAAGAGGCTCCGTGTATGACAACGACGGTGGACCGGCTCCAGTGCGGCGTACGAGGTCGTCGATGAGGTAGATGGACTGCGATGGACGAGTGCGCCGATGTAGAAGGGGAGGAGCACAAAGGCTGCGGTGCTGTGGAGAAGTCTATTTTGCGATGGGGATAGAAAATGGGGAGTATTCAGGTGTACTACTCTGGGTGCCGGGGTGGGGTTGGCTGGGTAGGGTGAACCTGAAGTTATGAAAACAGCCCCCTACCAACCGTCAATCGTAGGCTTGTTCCGAAGGCTATGATGGTAACTTCCCACTGCTCGAATCAGGGTCGTGGGAGATTTTCCCGCCGACCTCAAAATTTTGTGACACTGAACTCCCCGTGTGGCGTGTTGGGTGATTCCGCTAAGAAACTAGAGAGTAGTACTAGTAAACTCTGCATGTTAGGTTTGACCAAAGTCAAACTTCCTAAAGTTTGACCAAGTTTAAAAATATAAACATTTACCATAACAGATACGTATGATGTGAAAGCACATTCAATAATGAATCTAATGGTATTTATTTGTTACTGTATATGTTAATATTTTATGTTATAAACTTTCTGAGAGTTTACAAAACTTGACTTTGGCCAATGCTAATACGGGGACTTAAATAAAAACGGAGGGTGTACACATTTGTTTTCTTAGTATGTACTGAATTAATCATTTGTTGAAATTGTGAAATAAATATATTAGGCTACTGACTTCGAATGTAATGGTCTAATGGTCTATACAATTCAATAGTTACAATCATTTTCGAATTCCAAGATGTATACGAGGTCTATAGTACTTCACAACATGCTCAAACTCGCATAATCCCGGTCAAATGATAATCAAAATGCATTTCATAGTTATTACTTTGTAGGATGCAACAAAACCAACAATAACTCTACATTAGCCATTATAAAAGCAACATTTTGAACATACCCCAATGTGTGAATGAAACGTGCAGAGAGAGCTTGCAAAGATGGAGTAGATAGGGCGGGAAAGATTGTATGTATGTGGACGAGAGAGTACGAGACAAACCTAACGAAACAGAGAGAGGGAGAAAGAGAGAGGAAGAAGTTAGGTCTGTGAGAAAGATGGAGACATGTAATATACGTGAGATGCGTGTGCATCCAGATTCTGTACACGTGGAAGGAGAAGAGACAACAGGTTTGATGAGAGAGATGGAAAAACATGGATGAGAGGGGAAGGATCTCGTGGGTTGAGGGATTGATAAATTTGTGCAGGGGAGAGAGGGATTGGTAATTTCCTGCAAGAGAGAGAGGGTGGGGGGAGGAGTCAGTCAGCCGTCATCACATCATCCTGCTTCCAAATGGCCCCGCATTCTCTAGCGCAGTGTGGTCGCCGTCTTCGATCTCCTTGATGCCCTGTTTGAAGATTGAGGTGTTGTGCATCCTAGGGTGCAGAGAAGCACAAGCGAGAGTGGTCGCCATATAACCTTGGATGGGGATGAATTGTGTGCTCGGGGGAGGGTGTGTGTGTGTCAGATATTGAGAGAAAAAAACCTAAGGAGAGAAATGTGTGTGTATGTGATGGAAAGCTACATGCTAAACATCGTATTCAGGAAGAGATTGTGCATGCGAGATGGAGAGCGATGTGCGGGCCTTGAGGTGGGCAGGGGCCGGGTGAGGGTGTCAATGAAAGGAAATATGCCCTAGAGGCAATAATAAAGTTATTATTTATTTCCTTATATCATGATAAATGTTTATTATTCATGCTAGAATTGTATTAACCGGAAACATAATACATGTGTGAATACATAGACAAACAGAGTGTCACTAGTATGCCTCTACTTGACTAGCTCGTTAATCAAAGATGGTTATGTTTCCTAACCATGGACAAAAGAGTTGTTATTTGATTAACGAGGTCACATCATTAGTTGAATGATCTGATTGACAGGACCCATTCCATTAGCTTAGCACCCGATCGTTTAGTATGTTGTTGTTGCTATTCTTCATGACTTAGACATGTTCCTATGACTATGAGATTATGCAACTCCCGTTTACCGAAGGAACACTTTGGGTGCTACCAAACGTCACAACGTAACTGGGTGATTATAAAGGAGTACTACAGGTGTCTCCAAAGGTAGATGTTGGGTTGGCGTATTTCGAGATTGGGATTTGTCACTCCGAATGTCGGAGAGGTATCTCTGGGCCCTCTCGGTAATGCACATCACATAAGCCTTGCAAGCACTGCAACTAATATGTTAGTTGTGAGATGATGTATTACGGAACGAGTAAAGAGACTTGCCGGTAACGAGATTGAACTAGGTATTGGAGACCGACGATCGAATCTCGGGCAAGTAACATACCGATGACAAAGGGAACAACGTATGTTGTTATGCGGTCTGACCGATAAAGATCTTCGTAGAATATGTAGGAGCCAATATGGGCATCCAGGTCCCGCTATTGGTTATTGACCGGAGACGTGTCTCGGTCATGTCTACATTGTTCTCGAACCATAGGGTCCGCACGCTTAAGGTTTCGATGACAGTTGTATTATGAGTTTATGAGTTTTCAAGTACCGAAGGAGTTCGGAGTCCCGGATGAGATCGAGGACATGACGAGGAGTCTCAAAATGGTCGAGACGTAAAGATCGATATATTGGACGACTATATTCGGACATCGGAAAGGTTCCGAGTGATTCGGGTATTTTCGGAGGTACCGAGGAGTTACGGGAATACGGGGAAGAGTAATGGGCCTTGATGGGCTTTAGTGGGAAGAGGAAAAGGCTGCTGCGCCCCCCCTCCCCTTTGGTCCGAATTGGACTAGGGAAAAGGGGGCCGGCCACCTCTCCTTCTCCTCCTATTCCTTCTCCCTTCCTCCCCTTTTGGTGGACTCCTACTAGGACTTGGAATCCTAGTAGGACTCCCATCCTGGCCGCACCCTATGCCTTGGCCGGCCTCCTCCTCCTCCATCCTTTATATACAGGGGCAGGGGGCACCCCATAGACACACAAGTTGATCCTTGAGATCGTTCCTTAGCCGTGTGCGGTGCCCCCTGCCACCAAATTCCACCTCGATCATACCGTTACAGTGCTTAGGCGAAGCCCTGCATCGGTACTACATCAAGATCGTCACCACGCCGTCGTGCTGACGGAACTCTTCCTCGACGCTTTGCTGGATCGGAGCCCGAGGATCGTCATCGAGCTGAACGTGTGCTAAGAACTCGGAGGTGCCGGAGTAACGGTGCTTGGATCGGTCGGATCGGGAAGAAGACGTACGACTACTTCCTCTATGTTGTGTGATCGCTTCCGCAGTCGGTCTGCGTTGGTACGTAGACAACACTCTCCCCCTCGTTGCTATGCATCACCATGATCTTGTGTGTGCGTAGGAAAATTTTCGAAATTACTACGTTCCCCAACAGTGGCATCCGAGCCTAGGTTTTTATGGTTTGATGTTATTTGCACGAGTAGAACACAAGTGAGTTGTGGGCGATACAAGTCATACTGCCTACCAGCATGTCATACTTTCGTTCGGCGGTATTGTTGGATGAGACGATCCGGACCAACTTTACGCGTACTCTTACGCGAGACCGGTTCCCTCGACGTGCTATGCACACAGATGGCTTGCGGAAGACTGTCTCTCCAACTTTAGTTGAACCAAGTGTGGCTACGCCCGGTCCTTGAGAAGGTTAAAACGGAGTCTATTTGACAAACTATCGTTGTGGTTTTGATGCGTAGGTGAGATGAGTTCTTACTTAAGCCCGTAGCAGCCACGTAAAACTTGCAACAACAAAATAGAGAACGTCTAACTTGTTTTTGCAGGGCATGTTGTGATGTGATATGGTCAAGGCATGATGCTTAATTTTATTGTATGAGATGATCATGTTTTGTAACCGAGTTATCGGCAACTGGCAGGAGCCATATGGTTGTCGCTTTATTGTATGCAATGCAATCGCGATGTAATGCTTTACTTTATTACTAAGCGGTAGTGATAGTCGTGAAAGCATAAGATTGGCGAGACGACAACGATGCTATGATGGAGATCAAGGTGTCGCGCCGGTGACGATGGTGATCATGACGGTGCTTCGGAGATGGAGATCACAAGCACAAGATGATGATGGCCATATCATATCACTTATATTGATTGCATGTGATGTTTATCCTTTTATGCATCTTATCTTGCTTTGATTGACGGTAGCATTATAAGATGATCTCTCACTAAATTATCAAGAAGTGTTCTCCCTGAGTATGCACCGTTGCAAAAGTTCTTCGTGCTGAGACACCACGTGATGATCGGGTGTGATAGGCTCTACGTTTAAATACAATAGGTGCAAAACAGTTGCACATGCGGAATACTCAGGTTATACTTGACGAGCCAAGCATATACAGATATGGCCTCGGAACATGGAGACCGAAAGGTCGAGCGTGAATCATATAGTTGAAGGAAATATGCCCTAGAGGCAATAATAAAGTTATTATTTATTTCCTTATATCATGATAAATGTTTATTATTCATGCTAGAATTGTATTAACCGGAAACATAATACATGTGTGAATACATAGACCAACAGAGTGTCACTAGTATGCCTCTACTTGACTAGCTCGTTAATCAAAGATGGTTATGTTTCCTAACCATGAACAAAGAGTTGTTATTTGATTAACGAGGTCACATCATTAGTTGAATGATCTGATTGACATGACCCATTCCATTAGCTTAGCACCCGATCGTTTAGTATGTTGCTATTGCTTTCTTCATGACTTATACATGTTCCTATAACTATGAGATTATGCAACTCCCGTTTACCGGAGGAACACTTTGGGTACTACCAAACGTCACAACGTAACTGGGTGATTATAAAGGAGTACTACAGGTGTCTCCAATGGTAGATGTTGGGTTGGCGTATTTCGAGATTAGGGTTTGTCACTCCGATTGTCGGAGAGGTATCTCTGGGCCCTCTCGGTAATGCACATCACATAAGCCTTGCAAGCACTGCAACTAATATGTTAGTTGTGAGATGATGTATTACGGAACGAGTAAAGAGACTTGCCAGTAACGAGATTGAACTAGGTATTGGATACCGACGATCGAATCTCGGGCAAGTAACATACCGATGACAAAGGGAACAACGTATGTTGTTATGCGGTCTGACCGATAAAGATCTTCGTAGAATATGTAGGAGCCAATATGGGCATCCAGGTCCCGCTATTGGTTATTGACCGGAGACGTGTCTCGGTCATGTCTACATTGTTCTCGAACCGTAGGGTCCGCACGCTTAACGTTACGATGACAGCTATTATGAGTTTATGCATTTTGATGTACCGAAGGTTGTTCGGAGTCCCGGATGAGATCACGGACATGACGAGGAGTCTCGAAATGGTCGAGACGTAAAGATTGATATATTGGAAGCCTATGTTTGGACATAGGAAGTGTTCCGGGTGAAATCGGGATTTTACCGGAATATCGGGAGGGTTGCCGGAACCCCCCGGGAGACTAATGGGCCTATTGGGCCTTAGTGGAAAAAGAGAAAAGGGGCAGCCCATAGCTGGCCGGCGCCCCCCCCCTTCCCCAAGTCCTAGTAGGACTAGGATAAGGGGCCGCCCCCCCCCCCCTTCTCTCTCCTTTTCCCCGAGAGTCCTAGTTGGATTAGGATTGGAGGGGGGAGTCCTACTCCCGGTGGGAGTAGGACTCCCCCTGCGCCTCCCTCTCCCTGGCCGGCCGGCTCCCCCTTCTCCAACCTTTATATACGGGGGCAGGGGACACCCCAAGACACACAAGTTGATCCTTGAGATCGTTCCTTAGCCGTGTGCGGTGCCCCCTGCCACCAAATTCCACCTCGATCATACCGTTACAGTGCTTAGGCGAAGCCCTGCGTCGGTAGTACATCAAGATCGTCATCACGCCGTCGTGCTGACGGAACTCTTCCTCGACGCTTTGCTGGATCGGAGCCCGAGGAACGTCATCGAGCTGAACGTGTGCTAAGAACTCGGAGGTGCCGGAGTAACGGTGCTTGGATCGGTCGGATCGGGAAGAAGACGTACGACTACTTCCTCTATGTTGTGGTTTTGATGCGTAGGTGAGATGAGTTCTTACTTAAGCCCGTAGCAGCCACGTAAAACTTGCAACAACAAAGTAGAGGACGTCTAACTTGTTTTTGCAGGGCATGTTGTGATGTGATATGGTCAAGGCATGATGCTGATTTTATTGTATGAGATGATCATGTTTTGTAACCGAGTTATCGGCAACTGGCAGGAGCCATATGGTTGTCGCTTTATTGTATGCAATGCAATCACGATGTAATGCTTTACTTTATTACTAAACGGTAGTGATAGTCGTGGAAGCATAAGATTGGCGAGACGACAATGATGCTACGATGGAGATCAAGGTGTCGCGCCGGTGACGATGGTGATCATGACGGTGCTTCGGAGATGGAGATCACAAGCACCAGATGATGATGGCCATATCATATCACTTATATTGATTGCATGTGATGTTTATCCCTTTTTATGCATCTTATCTTGCTTTGATTGACGGTAGCATTATAAGATGATCTCTCACTAAAAATTATCATGTAGTGTTCTCCCTGAGTATGCACCGTTGCCAAAGTTCGTCGTGCCCAGACACCACGTGATGATCGGGTGTGATAAGCTCTACGTCCAAATACAACGGGTGCAAAACAGTTGCACACGCAAAATACTCAGGTTATACTTGATGAGCCAAGCATATACAGATATGGCCTCGGAACACGGAGACCGAAAGGTCGAGCGTGAATCATATAGTAGATATGATCAACATAACGATGTTCACCATTGAAAACTACTCCATCTCACGTGATGATCGGTTATGGTTTAGTTGATTTGGATCACGTGATCACTTAGAAGATTAGAGGGATGTCTATCTAAGTGGGAGTTCCTAAGTAATTTGATTAACTGAACTTAAACTTATCATGAACTTAGTACCTGATAGTATCTTGCTTGTTTATGTTGATTGTAGATAGATGGCTCGTGCTATTGTTCCGTTGAATTTTAATGCGTTCCTTGAGAAAGTAAAGTTGAAAGATGATGGTAGCAATTACACGGACTGGGTCCGTAACCTGAGGATCATCCTCATTGCTGCACAGAAGAATTACGTCCTGGAAGCACCGCTGGGTGACAGGCCTGCTGCTGGAGCAACGCCAGATGTTATGAACGTCTGGCAGAGCAAAGCTGATGACTACTCGATAGTTCAGTGTGCCATGCTTTACGGCTTAGAATCGGGACTTCAACGACGTTTTGAACGTCATGGAGCATATGAGATGTTCCAGGAGTTGAAGTTAATATTTCAAGCAAATGCCCGAATTGAGAGATATGAAGTCTCCAATAAGTTCTATAGCTGCAAAATGGAGGAGAACAGTTCTGTCAGTGAGCATATACTCAAAATGTCTGGGTATAATAATCACTTGATTCAGATGGGAGTTAATCTTCCAGATGACTGCGTCATTGACAGAATTCTCCAATCACTGCCACCAAGCTACAAGAGCTTCGTGATGAACTATAATATGCAAGGGATGAACAAGACTATTCCCGAGCTCTTCGCAATGCTGAAAGCTGCGGAGGTAGAAATCGAGAAGGAGCATCAAGTATTGATGGTTAGCAAAACCACTAGTTTCAAGAAAAAGGGCAAAGGGAAGAAGAAGGGAAACTTCAAGAAGAACAGCAAGCAAGTTGCTGCTCAGGAGAAGAAACCCAAGTCTGGACCTAAGCCTGAAAATGAGTGCTTCTACTGCAAGCAGACTGGTCACTGGAAGCGGAACTGCCCCAAGTATTTGCGGATAAGAAGGATGGCAAAGTGAGCAAAGGTATATGTGATATACATGTTATTGATGTGTACCTTACTAGAGCTCGCAGTAGCACCTAGGTATTTGATACTGGTTCTGTTGCTAATATTTGCAACTCGAAACAGGGACTACGGAATAAGCGGACGCTAGCAAAGGACGAGGTGACGATGCGCGTGGGAAACGGTTCCAAAGTCGATGTGATCGCGGTCGGCACACTACCTCTACATCTACCTTCGGGATTAATATTAGACCTAAATAATTGTTATTTGGTGCCAGCGTTGAGCATGAACATTATATCTGGATCTTGTTTAATGCGAGACGGTTATTCATTTAAATCAGAGAATAATGGTTGTTCTATTTATATGAGTAATATCTTTTATGGTCATGCACCTTTGAAGAGTGGTCTATTCTTGTTGAATCTCGAAGATAGTAATACACATATTCATAATGTAGAAGCCAAAAGATGCAAAGTTAGTAATGATAGTGCAACTTATTTGTGGCACTGCCGTTTGGGTCATATCGGTGTAAAGCGCATGAAGAAACTCCATACTGATGGGCTTTTGGAACCACTTGATTATGAATCACTTGGTACTTGCGAACCGTGCCTCATAGGCAAGATGACTAAAACACCGTTCTCCGGTACTATGGAGAGAGCAACAGATTTATTGGAAATCATACATACCGATGTATGTGGTCCGATGAATATTGAGGCTCGTGGCGGATATCGTTATTTTCTCACCTTCACAGATGATTTAAGCAGATATGCGTATATCTACTTAATGAAACATAAGTCTGAAACATTTGAAAAGTTCAAAGAATTTCAAAGTGAGGTTGAAAATCATCGTAACAAGAAAATAAAGTTTCTATGATCTGATCGTGGAGGAGAATATTTGAGTTACGAGTTTGGTGTACATTTGAAAAATTGTGGAATAGTTTCGCAACTCACGCCACCCGGAACACCACAGCGTAATGGTGTGTCCGAACGTCGTAATCGTACTTTACTAGATATGGTGCGATCTATGATGTCTCTTACTGATTTACCGCTATCGTTTTGGGGGTTATGCTTTAGAGACGGCCGCATTCACGCTAAACAGGGCACCATCAAAATCCGTTGAGACGACACCTTATGAACTATGGTTTGGCAAGAAACCAAAGTTGTCGTTTCTTAAAGTTTGGGGCTGCGATGCTTATGTGAAAAAGCTTCAACCTGATAAGCTCGAACCCAAATCGGAGAAATGTGTCTTCATAGGATATCCAAAGGAAACTATTGGATACACCTTCTATCACAGATCCGAAGGCAAGACTTTTGTTGCTAAATTCGGAAACTTTCTAGAGAAGGAGTTTCTCTCGAAAGAAGTGAGTGGGAGGAAAGTAGAACTTGACGAGGTAACTGTACCTGCTCCCTTATTGGAAAATAGTACATCACAGAAAACTATTTCTGCGACACCTATACCAATCAGTGAGGAAGCTAATGATGATGATCATGAAGCTTGAGAACAAGATACTACTGAACCACGTAGATCAACCAGAGTGAGATCCGCACCAGAGTGGTACGGTAATCCAGTTCTGGAAGTCATGATGCTAGATCATGATGAACCTACGAACTATGAAGAAGCGATGGTGAGCCCAGATTCCGCAAAGTGGCTTGAGGCCATGAAATCTGAGATGGGATCCATGTATGAAAACAAAGTATGGACTTTGGTTGACTTGCCCGATGATCGGCAAGCAATTGAGAATAAATGGATCTTCAAGAAAAAGACTGACGCTGACGGTAATATTACTGTCTATAAAGCTCGACTTGTCGCGAAAGGTTTTCGACAAGTTCAAGGAGTTGACCACGATGAGACCTTCTCACCCGTAGCAATGCTGAAGTCCGTCAGAATTATGTTAGCAATTGCCGCATTTTATGATTATGAAATATGGTAGATGGATGTCAAAACTGCATTCCTGAATGGATTTCTGGAAGAAGAGTTGTATATGATACAACCAGAAGGTTTTGTCGATCCAAAGGGAGCTAACAAAGTATGCAAACTCCAGCGATCCATTTATGGACTGGTGCAAGCATCTCGGAGTTGGAATAAACGCTTTGATAGTGTGATCAAAGCATTTGGCTTTATATAGACTTTTGGAGAAGCCTGTATTTACAAGAAAGTGAGTGGGAGCTCTGTAGCATTTCTAATATTATATGTGGATGACATATTGCTGATTGGAAATGATATAGAATTTCTGGATAGCATAAAGGGATACTTGAATAAAAGTTTTTCGATGAAAGACCTCGGGGAAGCTGCTTACATATTAGGCATAAAGATCTATAGAGATAGATCAAAACGCTTAATTGGACTTTCACAGAGCACATACCTTGACAAGATTTTGAAGAAGTTCAAAATGGATCAAGCAAAGAAAGGGTTCTTGCCTGTGTTGCAAGGTATGAAGTTGAGTAAGACTCAATGCCCGACCACTGCAGAAGATAGAGAGAAAATGAAAGATGTTCCCTATGCTTCAGGCATAGGCTCTATCATGTATGCAATGCTGTGTACCAGACCTGATGTGTGCCTAGCTATAAGTTTAGCAGGGAGGTACCAAAGTAATCCAGGGATGGATCACTGGACAGCGGTCAAGAACATCCTGAAATACCTGAAAAGGACTAAGGATATGTTTCTCGTATATGGAGGTGACAAAGAGCTCACCGTAAGAAGTTACGTTGATGCAAGCTTTGACACTGATCCGGACGATTCTAAATCGCAAACCGGATACGTGTTTACTTTAAACGGTGGAGCTGTCAGTTGGTGCAGTTCTAAACAAAGCGTCGTAGCGGGATCTACATGTGAAGCGGAGTACATAGCTGCTTCGGAAGCAGCAAACGAAGGAGTCTGGATGAAGGAGTTCATATCCGATCTAGGTGTCATACCTAGTGCATCGGGTCCAATGAAAATCTTCTGTGACAATACTGGTGCAATTTCCTTGGCAAAGGAATCCAGATTTCACAAAAGGACCAAACACATCAAGAGACGCTTCAACTCCATCCGGGATTTAGTCCAGGTGGGAGACATAGAGATTTGCAAGATACATACGGATCTGAATGTTGCATACCCGTTGACTAAGCCTCTTCCACGAGCAAAACATGATCAGCACCAAGGCTCCATGGGTGTTAGAATCATTACAGTGTAATCTAGATTATTGACTCTAGTGCAAGTGGGAGACTGAAGGAAATATGCCCTAGAGGCAATAATAAAGTTATTATTTATTTCCTTATATCATGATAAATGTTTATTATTCATGCTAGAATTGTATTAACCGGAAACATAATACATGTGTGAATACATAGACCAACAGAGTGTCACTAGTATGCCTCTACTTGACTAGCTCGTTAATCAAAGATGGTTATGTTTCCTAACCATGAACAAAGAGTTGTTATTTCATTAACGAGGTCACATCATTAGTTGAATGATCTGATTGACATGACCCATTCCATTAGCTTAGCACCCGATCGTTTAGTATGTTGCTATTGCTTTCTTCATGACTTATACATGTTCCTATAACTATGAGATTATGCAACATCCGTTTACCGGAGGAACACTTTGGGTACTACCAAACGTCACAACGTAACTGGGTGATTATAAAGGAGTACTACAGGTGTCTCCAATGGTAGATGTTGGGTTGGCGTATTTCGAGATTAGGGTTTGTCACTCCGATTGTCGGAGAGGTATCTCTGGGCCCTCTCGGTAATGCACATCACATAAGCCTTGCAAGCACTGCAACTAATATGTTAGTTGTGAGATGATGTTTTACGGAACGAGTAAAGAGACTTGCCAGTAACGAGATTGAACTAGGTATTGGATACCGACGATCGAATCTCGGGCAAGTAACATACCGATGACAAAGGGAACAACGTATGTTGTTATGCGGTCTGACCGATAAAGATCTTCGTAGAATATGTAGGAGCCAATATGGGCATCCAGGTCCCGCTATTGGTTATTGACCGGAGACGTGTCTCGGTCATGTCTACATTGTTCTCGAACCGTAGGGTCCGCACGCTTAACGTTACGATGACAGTTATTATGAGTTTATGCATTTTGATGTACCGAAGGTTGTTCGGAGTCCCGGATGAGATCACGGACATGACGAGGAGTCTCGAAATGGTCGAGACGTAAAGATTGATATATTGGAAGCCTATGTTTGGACATAGGAAGTGTTCTGGGTGAAATCGGGATTTTACCGGAATACCGGGAGAGTTGCCGGAACCCCCCGGGAGACTAATGGGCCTATTGGGCCTTAGTGGAAAAAGAGAAAAGGGGCAGCCCATAGCTGGCCGGCGCCCCCCCTTCCCCAAGTCCTAGTAGGACTAGGATAAGGGGCCGGCCCCCCCTTCTCTCTCCTTTTCCCCGAGAGTCCTAGTTGGATTAGGATTGGAGGGGGGAGTCCTACTCCCGATGGGAGTAGGACTCCCCCTGCGCCTCCCTCTCCCTGGCCGGCCGGCTCCCCCTCCTCCAACCTTTATATACGGGGGCAGGGGACACCCCAAGACACACAAGTTGATCCTTGAGATCGTTCCTTAGCCGTGTGCGGTGCCCCCTGCCACCAAATTCCACCTCGATCATACCGTTACAGTGCTTAGGCGAAGCCCTGCGTCGGTAGTACATCAAGATCGTCATCACGCCGTCGTGCTGACGGAACTCTTCCTCGATGCTTTGCTGGATCGGAGCCCGAGGAACATCATCGAGCTGAACGTGTGCTAAGAACTCGGAGGTGCCGGAGTAACGGTGCTTGGATCGGTCGGATCGGAAAGAAGACGTACGACTACTTCCTCTACGTTGTGTGATCGCTTCCGCAGTCGGTCTGCGTTGGTACGTAGACAACACTCTCCCCTCTCGTTGCTGTGCATCACCATGATCTTGCGTGTGCGTAGGAAAATTTTCGAAATTACTGCGTTCCCCAACAATAGTAGATATGCTCAACATATTGATGTTCACCATTGAAAACTACTCCATCTCACGTGATGATCGGTTATGGTTTAGTTGATTTGGATCACGTGATCACTTAGAGGATTAGAGGGATGTCTATCTAAGTGGGAGTTCTTAAGTAATATGATTAAATTGAACTTAAATTTATCATGAACTTAGTCCTGGTAGTATTTTGAAAATCATGTTGTAGATCAATAGCTCGCGTTGTTGCTTCCCTGCGTTTTATTTTGATATGTTCCTAGAGAAAATTATGTTGAAAGATGTTAGTAGCAATGATGCGGATTGGATCCGTGATCTGAGGATTATCCTCATTGCTGCACAGAAAAAATATGTCCTTGATGCACCGCTAGGTGACAGACCTATTGCAGGAGCAGATGCAGACGTTATGAACATTTGGCTAGCTCAATAGGATGACTACTTGATAGTTTAGTGCACCATGCTTAATGGCTTAGAATCGGGACTTCAAAGACGTTTTGAATGTCATGGACCATATGAGATGTTCCAGGAGTTGAAGATAATATTTCAAGCAAATACCCGAGTTGAGAGATATGAAGTCTCCAATAAGTTCTATAGCTAAAAGATGGAGGAGAATCGCTCAACTAGTGAGCATGTGCTCAGATTGTCTGGGTACTACAATCACTTGAATCAAGTGGGAGTTAATCTTCCAGATAAGATAGCGATTGACAGAATTCTCTAGTCACCATGACCAAGTTAGTAGAACTTCGTGATGAACTATAATATGCAAGGGATGACAAAAGTAATTCCTAAGCTCTTCGTGATGCTGAAATCAACGAAGGTAGAAATCAAGAAAAACATCAAGTGTTGATGGTTGACAAGACCACTAGTTTCAAGAAAAGGGCAAAGGGAAGAAGGGGGACTTCAAGAAGAACGGCAAGCAAGTTGCTGCTCAAGTGAAGAAGCCCAAGTCTGATCCTAAGCCTGAGACTAAGTGCTTCTACTGCAAAGGGACTGGTCACTGGAAGTGGAATTACCCCAAGTGATTGGTGGATAAGAAGGATGGCAGAGTGAACATAAGTATATTTGATATACATGTTATCGATGTGTACTTTACTAGTGTTTATAGCAAACCCTCAGTATTTGATACTAGTTCAGTTGCTAAGATTAGTAACTCGAAACGGGAGTTGCAGAATAAACAGAGACTAGTTAAGGGTAAAGTGACGATGTGTGTTGGAAGTGGTTCCAAGATTGATATGATCATCATCGCACACTCCCCATAATTTCGGGATTAGTGTTGAACCTAAATAAGTGTTATTTGGTGTTTGCGTTGAGCATGAATATGATTTGATCATGTTTATTGTAATACGGTTATTCATTTAAGTAAGAGAATAAATTGTTGTTCTGTTTACATGAATAAAACCTTATATGGTTACACACCCAATGAAAATAGTTCGTTGGATCTCGATCATAGTGATACACATAATCATAATATTGAAACCAAAAGATGCAAAGTTAATAATGATAGTGCAACTTATTTGTAGCACTGCCGTTTAGGTCATATTGGTGTAAAGCGCATGAAGAAACTCCATGCTGATGGGCTTTTGGAATCACTTGATTATGAATCAGTTGATGCTTGCGAACCATGCCTTTTGGGCAAGATGACTAAAACGCCGTTCTTCGGAACAATGGAGCGAGCAACAAATTTGTTTGAAATCATACATACTGATGTATGTGGTCTGATGAATATTGAGGCTCACGACAAGTATCATTATTTTCTGATCTTCACAGATGATTTGAGAAGATATGAGTATATCTACTTGATGAAACATAAGTCTGAAACATTTGAAAAGTTCAAAGAATTTCAGAGTGAAGTGAAAAATCATCGTAACAAGAAAATAAAGTTTCTATGATCTGATCGTAGAGAAAAGTATTTGAGTTACGAGTTTGGCCTTCAGTTAAAAACAATGTGAAATAGTTTCACTACTCACGCCACCTGGAACACCACAGCATAATGGTGTGTCCGAACGTCATAACCGTACTTTATTGGATATAGTGCAATCTATGATGTCTCTTACCGATTTACCACTATTGTTTTTGGGGTCATGCATTAGAGACAGCTGCATTCACGTAAAAAAGGGGCACCATCTATATCCGTCGAGATGACGCCTTATGAACTATGGTTTGACAAGAAACCAAAGTTGTCGTTTCTTAAAGTTTGGGGTTGCGATGCTTATATGAAAAAGTTTCATCCTGATAAGCTCAAAACTCAAATCGGAGAAGTGCATCTTCATAGGATATCCAAAGGAAACTATTGGATACACCTTCTATCACAGATCCGAAGGCAAGACTTTTGTTGCTAAATTCGGAAACTTTCTGGAGAAGGAGTTTCTCTCGAAAGAAGTGAGTGGGAAGAAAGTAGAACTTGATAAGGTAATTGTACCTTCTCCCTTATTGGAAAGTAGTTCATCACAGAAATCTGTTCCTGTGACTACTACACCAATTAGTGAGGAAGCTAATGATGATGATCATGTAACTTCAGATCAAGTTACTACCGAATCTCGTAGGTAAACCAGAGTGAGAACCGCACCAGAGTGGTACGGTAATCCTGTTCTGGAGGTCATGTTACTTGACCATGGCGAGCCTACGAACTATGAAGAAGCGATGGTGAGCCCAGATTCCGCAAAGTGGCTTGAAGCCATGAAATCTGAGATGGGATCCATGTATGAGAACAAAGTTTGGACTTTGGTTGACTTGCCCGTTGATCGGCAAGCCATAGAAAATAAATGGATCTTCAAGAGGAAGACGGACGCTGATAGTAGTGTTACTATCTACAAAGCTAGAATTGTCGCAAAAGGTTTTCGACAAGTTCAAGGTGTTGACTACGATGAGATTTTCTCACTCGTATCTATGCTTAAGTCTGTTTGAATCATGTTAGCAATTGCCGCATTTTATGAAATCTGGCAAAGGGATAAACAAAACTGCATTCCTTAATGGATTTGCTAAAGAAGAGTTGTATACGCTGCAACTAGAAGGTTTTGTCGATCCTAAAGGTGTTAACTAAATATGCAAGCTCCAACGATCTATCTGTGGACTGGTGCAAACATCTCGGAGTTGGAATATACGCTTTGATGAGTTGATCAAAGCATATAGTTTTATACAGACTTGCGGTGAAGCCTGTATTTACGAGAAAGTGAGTGGGAGCACTACAACATTTCTGATAAGTATATGTGAATGACATATTGTTGATCGGAAATAATGTAGAATTATTCTGTAAAGCATAAAAGGAGTGTTTGAAAGGAGTTTTTCAAAGAAAGACTTCGGTAAAGCTGCTTACATATTGAGCTTCAAGATCTATAGAGATAGATCAAGACGCTTGATAAGTTTTTCGATAAGTACATACCTTGACAAGATTTTGAAGTAGTTCAAAATGGAACAGTCAAAGAAAAAGTTTCTTGCCTGTGTTACAAGGTGTGAAGTTGAGTAAAGACTCAAAGCCCGACCATGCCAGAAGATAGAAAGAGAATGAAAGTCATTCCCTATGCCTCATTCATAGGTTCTATAAAGTATGCCATGCTGTGTACCAGATTTATTGTATACCCTGCACTGATTTGGCAAGGGAGTACAATAGTGATCTAGGAGTAGATCACTGGACAGCGGTCAGAATTATCCTTAGTGAAATAAGGATATGTTTCTCGATTATGGACGTGACAAAAAGGTTCGTCGTAAAGGGTTACGTCGATGCAAGTTTTTGACACTGATCCAGATGAATCTAAAGTCTCAATCTGGATACATATTGAAAGTGGGAGCAATTAGCTAGATTAGCTCCATGCAGAGCATTATAGACATAGAATTTTGCAAAATACTTACAGATCTGAATGTGACAGACCCGTTGACTAAAATTATCTCACAAGCAAAACATGATCACACCTTAGTACTCTTTGGGTGTTAATCACATAGAGATGTGAACTAGATTACTGACTCTAGTAAACACTTTGAGTGTTGGTCACATGATGATGTGAACTATGGGTGTTAATCACATGGTGATGTGAACTATTGCTGCTAAATCACATGGCGATGTGAACTAGATTATTGACTCTAGTGCAAGTGGGAGACTGAAAGGAAATATGCCCTAGAGGCAATAATAAAGTTATTATTTATTTCCTTATATCATGATAAATGTTTATTATTCATGCTAGAATTGTATTAACCGGAAACATAATACATGTGTGAATACATAGACAAATAGAGTGTCACTAGTATGCCTCTACTTGACTAGCTCGTTAATCAAAGATGGTTATGTTTCCTAACCATGGACAAAAGAGTTGTTATTTGATTAACGAGGTCACATCATTAGTTGAATGATCTGATTGACATGACCCATTCCATTAGCTTAGCACCCGATCGTTTAGTATGTTGCTGTTGCTATTCTTCATGACTTAGACATGTTCCTATGACTATGAGATTATGCAACTCCCGTTTACCGGAGGAACACTTTGGGTGCTACCAAACGTCACAACGTAACTGGGTGATTATAAAGGAGTACTACAGGTGTCTCCAAAGGTAGATGTTGGGTTGGCGTATTTCGAGATTGGGATTTGTCACTCCGAATGTCGGAGAGGTATCTCTGGGCCCTCTCGGTAATGCACATCACATAAGCCTTGCAAGCACTGCAACTAATATGTTAGTTGTGAGATGATGTATTACGGAACGAGTAAAGAGACTTGCCGGTAACGAGATTGAACTAGGTATTGGATACCGACGATCGAATCTCGGGCAAGTAACATACCGATGACAAAGGGAACAACGTATGTTGTTATGCGGTCTAACCGATAAAGATCTTCGTAGAATATGTAGGAGCCAATATGGGCATCCAGGTCCCGCTATTGGTTATAGACCGGAGACGTGTCTCGGTCATGTCTACATTGTTCTCGAACCGTAGGGTCCGCATGCTTAAGGTTTCGATGACAGTTGTATTATGAGTTTATGAGTTTTGATGTACCGAAGGAGTTCGGAGTCCCATATGAGATCGGGGACATGACGAGGAGTCTCGAAATGGTCGAGATGTAAAGATCGATATATTGGACGACTATATTCGGACATCGGAAAGGTTCCGAGTGATTCGGGTATTTTCGGAGGTACCGGGGAGTTACGGGAATACGGGGAAGAGTAATGGGCCTTGATGGGCTTTAGTGGGAAGAGGAAAAGGCTGCTGCGCCCCCCCCCCTCCCCTTTGGTCCGAATTGGACTAGGGAAAAGGGGGCCGGCCACCTCTCCTTCTCCTCCTATTCCTTCTCCCTTCCTCCCCTTTTGGTGGACTCCTACTAGGACTTGGAGTCCTAGTAGGACTCCCATCCTGGCCGCACCCTATGCCTTGGCCGGCCTCCTCCTCCTCCATCCTTTATATACAGGGGCAGGGGGCACCCCATAGACACACAAGTTGATCCTTGAGATCGTTCCTTAGCCGTGTGCGGTGCCCCCTGCCACCAAATTCCACCTCGATCATACCGTTACAGTGCTTAGGCGAAGCCCTGTGTCGGTAGTACATCAAGATCGTCACCACGCCGTCGTGCTAACGGAACTCTTCCTCGACGCTTTGCTGGATCGGAGCCCGAGGATCGTCATCGAGCTGAACGTGTGCTAAGAACTCGGAGGTGCCGGAGTAACGGTGCTTGGATCGGTCGGATCGGGAAGAAGACGTACGACTACTTCCTCTACGTTGTGTGATCGCTTCCGCAGTCGGTCTGCGTTGGTACGTAGTGAACACTCTCCCCCTCATTGCTATGCATCACCATGATCTTGTGTGTGCGTAGGAAAATTTTCGAAATTACTACGTTCCCCAATAGTTAAAATGTGCGCGTTCATGCATGTGTTGCATACGATCGTGCGAGGGATGGACGAATCGAGAGAGATGGTTGTTGTGTTACAGATGCTCCTCTCTCTCACACACACACACAAGTAAAATAGAAGACTGTTCTCTCATGTATTCACAAGTACAGAACGTATCGGCATCTGTCTATGTCTCACTCATGCATGATCATTTGCACATTCACACCTCTCTATGTCTCTATCACACGCACACCGTCTCCACATTGCCCTTCCTCCACAACACACATATGGACACATACACATGTTCTCTCTCAGTCATACACACAAAATCAGTATTAAAAAAACTCGGGCGCACCTAAAACGTCCAAATCCAAATAAACACGAACTGGAACTAAATTCAAATAAATGGAAATATTGTAGCGTCAAGAACTTTTCCAGGAAAAAAAGTTGAGTAATATTCGGGGATTGATTTCACACACACAAAAAGGTTCGGTGGATGTCCTTCGAGCGCGACGCGGTGACGCACCGTTCAATCGACCGCACGGCCACGGTTCACGCGCTTGCATAGGATTCCGTATCGTGGTTGTGGTAACTAATAAAAGCGCTGCCTAAGTCTAATGTTTACGTGTACTAGTATGGTTTTCTTTTAAGTTTGACCAACCCTATATAAAACTAAACTAAGCTCCCATACGCGCACTCATCAATATGCTGCCGCCGCCGTTGCGGATGCTGGTGCGTGCCTACTCCGGCCAACAATTTCTCGCCCATCACCGCTGTGTCGCCGCCAAGCCGAAGGCTCGCCCGCTCACGTCGTCTATAGTCCCTCCTCGCGATGCCGCTGCGCTGCCAAGCACGTGAGCAGCTGGTGGAGCCTCGTCTATGCACGCAGCATACAAAGAGGAGGAGCGTGTGCTCCAGCACGCCGGCGTGGAGGAACTAGCATGTCATTGTCATCTCCGCCCGCGTGGAGGTGGCGCGCATGGTAGCTGTCGCGGCGGAAGCCGGTCGCACGCGCGTCGAGCCCGCAAACCGGGTGCGGATGCCGAATCTACCTTCGAGACCTTGAATGCCACGTGGATCCTGCAATCTAAAGGAGCAATTTGGGTCAGTCGACTCTTGTGAGCCGTTTGATGCAACATGGATGGCTAGAAGGGCTTCTTCAACCTCCAAAATTGATGCATGGTTCATCTTCTCAGCCTGCCACACGCCTAACCGCCTGCCACCTCCGCGCCCTCCCCTGAACTGCCTGCTACCACCATGCTCCCCCCACCCCCGCCATCCGTTTAACCCCGGGCACGATCCATTTTTTCTGGTGAACTGCATTCCACACCCAACACTCATAAGATAGATCATGGGCACCCTGCCACCCTAATATAGATACTGGGGGTAGCTTCTCTACCGTCTTCTTCCTTCGCTCCATCGAACTTCTTTCACAAATTGACTGGCCCAAATTATACTACTAGTACGAATGTATTAAATACAGTAGGAACACGAAGATACGAGCAGTAGTACCAACTGCAAGAAGAACAGTAGTAAGACATAGTACTAGTACTACTGTACGTGCTAAAGAGTTCAAATAACGAGAAAGAACATAAACATAGTTTTGCTGGGGCCTCAGCACAAAACACCCTTGAAAATAAACTAAGCAACTAGTCCGCTTGACACTGCAGTAGAACCAGCATGAGCGATGACACTGCCACCTACTCGGAGTCCGAGTCCACGTCCTCGACTTCGTCCTCGTCCCTCTTCCTCTTCCTCTTCGCTGATGCTTCTTTGCTTGAACCGGACACTAGGCTCTGCTTATTCATCCAACCCTTGTAGATATTTAAACAAAGGTAGGCATCCATTGCTGCGTACAGGATGTGATCTTCATCTAATGTCTTCGATTCCCATGCATGATGAAACTTGTGGTGAGGTTTCTTCAGTTTAGCGTACCAAGGATCAATCATGGCTGCTGCCAGGGTCAGCATTAAAGGCTGAGAGGAGGACACCAGGCTTGCCTTCTGGAGATCGAAGGGCCTGCCTACAACGAGGCCTATCCGACCCAGGACATCCTTGTCGTTCCTAAAGTCTACAGTAACGAATTTCACTCTTCCGTCCTTGAGGAAGTTCTTAAAATCCTGGCACTCAACGTTAGCATGGCATATGTGGTAGACCAAGCACACATTATGTACGCAAACTTGGATCACGGTGGGCTTCTTCTTCTCTGCCTCTTTTAGTTTTTTCTCTCTTTGCAGGTCTATGGTGTACTCAACATCTAGCCCAGCGACCCACTCATCCGTTGAACTGTTGAACATGCGTAGGAAGAGAGCAAGGCATGCTTTCACCGTCGCGGATCCATGTGTGTAGATGACGAAGAACTCATCGCCAGTGATGGCTCTAACCTGGTACTCAGCGGTGACCATAGAGATTTGGGAGGCCATGGATTTTGGAGGAGGGTTAGGACAAGTTGAACTGGTATAATGTGAAAGGATGGGACGACTTGGAGCGAACTGTTGTAAGGTACTGTACTAGTAGAAGACGGGGAAGAGTAGGGCGTGCGAACGACATGGGGTTGCTGGCTTGCCCGGTGGATAAATGGTTGCAAGCCCCCAAAGATTTCTCGAGAAAACTATGCGGGACCCAGTAGATGTCATGTCTACTAGACCCAAATCGGAGGCCTGGCGGTATAGCTTCTGCCTGTTCGCACGCCATGCCGGCGCGTGGGTAACTTCACTTAATTCCGTCAACCATCGCGCCTCCCAGGACCTTTGCCTCCCTCGCGCGGTCGCGCCCTTTGAGACTTTGACCGGCTATAAATGAGCAAAAAAAATTTGCCTACTCCGCATGCATGATACTCCCTCTGGTCCTTTTTACTTCCGTCAACCGTTTGCAAAGTGTTTGACCAAATTTATACTAAAAATATGAATATCTACAATACTGATTATAATGAGTATAAGAACTGCTATTAGATGAGTTAGATGAGTAAAAGATTCTAATCCTGAACTAACCCTGAAGTAACTCTAGCAAAAGAGGTGTTTGGATGACAGGGATAGATGGAGCGCGGATACGGCGAGGTGCCTTCATGGGCGGTGCGAGAGGGAGGGAGGGAGGGAGGGAGAGGACGAGAAGCTTCGAGGAAGTGGGGAGGGATCTGCTGCGGGGAGAGCGAAAGAAAATTGTGTTTTTCAGTGTCCCGAGAAGAACTAACCCAAATAGGCACCTCTTGGGTGGGTTAGATTTTTTTTGGGTTAGTTGAGTTCAAACTAACCCAAACTAACTCTAACACATGGATCCAAATAGGGTCAAGGTTAGCTATTAGAGTACTACTACCTCCCGTCTAGTTTAAAGGGCTCGATTCAAAATTTTCACCTACTCTTAGCAAGATAGAGGCGGTGGAATAGTTTTGTAGTTCTTCACAAAAAATGTGTTTACCAATACATGCATGAACACTAGTTAGTCTAACCCCCCTCTCTTCTTTAATTCTTTGCCACATCAGCATGTTTGCTATTCCCGTGTGCATGATACCAGCTAAGATACCACCATTATGGCCAGCCTTAATCATCGCATGCAATATATTAGTGCGCCTTGAAATATGAACATATGTGGGAGTGTATGTTTTTAATGACTTGAGACTATACCTAGCACGGCATGCAAGATAAGACATATTCTGCACCGTTCCCCATACCTGCAGGAAGCCCGTTCGTCTCCAAATATTTTCCTCTCCATGTGTGGAAACAATATGCCTGCCAGACTCTCCTTCTCCCTCCGGCGGTCCCACCACTCCACCCTGTGTGGAAAAAATCTGCATGCATGACTCTCCTCCCCCCGCGCTCGTCCAATCCGTTGTGACCAGCAATATTTCCACCCCTTCCCTCCTCCGTAATTTACTCCAACAAATATGCCCACATACTACCTCCTTTCCGGTTTATAGGGCTCAATTCAAAAATCTCACCAACCAAGGTAGATGATGAGTGGTGGAATAATTTTCATGGTTTGTAAAAGCACTCAATTAATGCGCTCGTTTTTCTCAAAGAATTGTGTTTACCAATGCATTAATTGCAATGCATGCATGCATGAAGTACATGCATTGGTCAAGTTTCTCATAATCCTCGCATGTAATGAATTAATGCACCTTGAAATCTAAGCATGTGATGGGAGTAGCTGTTACGTTAATCACGCAACATATCTTTCGGGATGCTGCTTCAGTTACTTAACTACAGATGCATTGGGTCACTGACATATGGGCCCAACAGGGGTCTGTCCCACATGTCAGTGACGCAACTGGACCTGCAGTTAAGTCAGTGCAGCTCCGTCCATATCTTACGTAGGTGTGCCATTGCTCGCTATAAAGACTGCGCCTCCCACGACATCGCTATCTCCTCCCCCTCACGTTCACGTTCATCGCTATCTCCTCCCCCTCCCTCTCACGTCGACCACCATGGCATCACCCCTCCCAAGCCCTAGGCGCCCCTCGCTGCACTACGCGGACGGTCATGTGTCGTCGTTCCGTTCCTCGCTGCCACTAGTCGAGGAGGACGCGTCGGCATTCCGCTCCTCGCCGCCAAGCATCGAGGTGGATGCATTGGCGTTCCCAATCTCGTCAGCACGTGCGTCGGAGGACACGTCGGCTCCCCACTATGAGGAGAACGCCACGCCGCCCGCTGAGCCCCCCGGCCTTGAGGAGCTTTGTAAAGAAATGGATGTCGCCTTATGCGAGGCTTTGCCTCCAGCAGAGCGCGCCAAAATAGAGACGGAGAAGAAGGCTGAGGAAGAGAAGCGCACCGCGGAACAAGCTGCCTGGCAGGCCTATGTCGCGTCCGAGAGAGTGAGGCAATTGGCTCTTTGGCAGAAGGCTCGTGCGAGGGCCGTGAGGGTGGCGGAGGACACCTGTACCGAAGCCCTGAGTGCAGCCGGCCCAAGCGCCTCATCTACGCTTGGCAGTACATGGACCGGGTGCACGCTTCCAGCGAGAGGAGTACCTGTTGGCGCCGGATCACCACACCGGTGACATCACGCTCGCCCACCGGCAAGCCGCCAATCAGCACCTCGTGAGTTGCGAGGGTGAGGAAGAGGCGTTGTGTCGGTGCGCTGGGAAACGGCCGCGCACCAGGGCACTCGTAGCGCGCCGCAAGCGCTCCTGCGAGCACCGTGGCTTTTAGTAGGAGTATAATTTTTGTTTCATAAGGCGATCTCATTAGTTTTGGGACGCAAATGATAAATCCCGAACGTTCAGGAATTATTAGCGTCCTTAATTAAGTATGTAAAAGGGCAAGTTTGGAAACCTTGTGTATTCATACGCATTTTGTAAGTACGTGCATATATCACAAACTTTACTATAAACTATCGCACTACACGTCTCTCTCTATATATGCTTGCAGACTGTGCTACTCCCTCCGTCCAGGTCAATAAGTCATATTTGGTTGTGCACCGTGACCAAGAAGGAGGGAAGACTTATACACCTAGGACATTTTGATTAGTGAAATTAGGATAGCTGTCATGATAACTTTACATACAAATAGAACAGAATTGTTGATTTGTTAGACTTTTCAAGGACTTCTTTTTTGAAGAAAAAAATCAGCGTGCGAGATCTGTTTTCACGAATTGAACTTTGCACGTGCTATGCACGTACCCGCATACTAGTAATATACTAGTTGTAGTTGTCAAATCGAATAGTACTGCGCTATCCACTGCACGCCTGGCTGAACACGCCTCCTCGCCTCCATCAAACCCCTCCATTAAACCCGCATGCAAACCGAGAAACCTACTCCGGCCCGCGGGAGGAAATTTGCCGGTTGCCATTGGAGAATAATAGAGTCACGTCCAATCCATTTGAGTTAATTGCGTGTATGATTCTCCCTCTATAAAAAGTTAATTGCATCCTTAATCTTGTATTCTAAGTACTCTGTGGGTTCCACTGTCAGTACAGTGTACATGACTTGCAGGCTGGCTACAGATTCGTACATAAAGTTAAAAAGAAACAAATCCATCCTTAATCTTGTATTCTAAGTACTCTGTGGGTTCCACTGCTAGTACAGTAGAGAAAGAAGTATAGTATATATTAAAAAATATAAAAAGCTAAAGTTTAGGACAGAATTCGAACTCGGGTCATCACGTTGCGAGCATCCAGCCCGGACCAGCACACTAGGTGTTGGTTGCGGAGAATGCAAGAGATAAACCTTTATAACAATGAGCCCGTCCGTTGCAACGGATCCAAAGTAGAATAATACATATTCACAAATTTGAAAGAAAACAGTTTACTTTTGATATACGTATCACTAAAAATATCTTATGTTTCACTCCAAATAGTTTACTTTTGATATAACAATGATTGGACCAATATTGTGATCACTCAAGCAAGTTGTCTGACTTCGATATGACCCTACGCTGCTCGTATGTGTCTTGTAAGTCAAGCGGCGTGTTGTAGTCATCCTCACCTGTCCACTTACCGCAGCACATATTCGTTTTTCCATCTTTGTTCGCTCTTCCATCCCCGCTAAGGCGCCTCCCCCCCCTCGTCCGAAACCCAGGCACTAACAATGGCAGAACCGAGCAGCGTCCGCCGAAAGAGTGTCTGGAATTCGCTCCCCACAATGGTAATCAAGCTCATTGTTTCGCGTGTGGGCAATCTTAGTACGATGCCGCTCGCTGCGTGCTCATCGGGGCTGTACCATTTACTCAAAGCCCTCAGGCCGGAGATTTTTAAGCCAACTCCTTGCTTGCTGATGTCGCCTGATCTTCAGAAACGGCGTGTCACGCAGCATAACGATCATAGGGTGGCAAGCATCAACCCCCTTGACTGCGATCCGATCCCCGTCACCCTCAACTACATTAATGGTATGTACTGGGTTGGCATGAACATGTCTTGGATGGTGCTCGTCGACGATCGCGGTAGCTGGATGCTCGTGGAGGTCTACACCCAGCGATTGATCCCCGTTCCTTCGATTAACACTGCACTGCTTTGGCACCGCGGCCCAGAATACTTAGAATCTTATAGTAGCCAACATGATACCAAGTTTGATTTGCTCAAGGTTGTAATCTGCCAAGTGCCCACAAGATCTGCGAATTATAAAGACTTCAGGCTAATTGCGTTCTTCAACCGCGGTCTCGCCTATCTGACAGGTCACTGCAGTAAGTGGATAAATCTGCATGTCCATCGCAGGATCATACATCCTCCATGGTTCTCTGATGCCATTGAACACAAGGGCTTCATTTACGCTGTCGACTCCTTCTATGGATGGACGTATTGCTGGCCTACTCCAGTTATCGCTACAAACAGCAGTACGTTACGTTCCTATGATATCATGAGGGCTTGCTTATATTACTGTCAACATTTACTGAAAAAATATTCATGCTCATAACATGTTGTTCTTAAGATTGACTACATCAAGAGCCCTTTTTTATTTGACTCCAACTTTTTTTAGGCTTATTTGACTCCAACTTGATATGATGTTGTAGGCCGCCTGGTGTCCCTACCCTTCCTAATCCCAGAACCTTTCAAAGAAAAGCGGCATGGCAGTTGTAGGTGGTTCCTGGCTCGATCAGACGACGGCGAACGATTGATGATCGTTCGCACGTACTGGACGTGTTGTTTCGCGGAATACAATCACATTCACTACAAGGTCTTTGAGCAGGATCCCAGATTCTCTGGGCCTTCAGGAATTTTTGACTCGAGGTTGGTAGGTAGCATTCCTACATGCTCTTTGTTTGTCTGACTGAATTATCCGATTAACCAGGAGATAACCGATAACAAGGATCATGATGGCAGCGTGGTTTCGTTCATCAGGCAAAACTGTGTGTACATAGCGTACCATGCGTCTCCGCATGCACCATACCTTGATATGTGCCGCCATGCTCTGCAGCCCAAAGTAGGAGAGAGGGTCGCAAGTATCATACGTCGACCTGCTGGCTGGAGTTTCCCCCGTCAGGCACCCATCTGGTTCTAGCCGTCAGCCAATCTCCACAGCTTAATAAATAATAACGTCTAACTGAGCCAGTTAGTTAGATACGTACACTTGGTGTAGTAGGATCTTTATTTAGTTTGATGCATACACTTGTTCTTTTTTGGTAGCCCTTTTGTAATGTTGGCTGATGTTTGGTTTGGAAGAGAGAGATGCATCTTCACTCTTCTGGCCTGCTTACAGCTTCTGTTGCACCCCCAGCCCTGGTTGCTGCTGTTGATGTTTTCAATGTACAATTAGTACTATATTTCGTCTGTTGGTTGAATAAATGTGTTGTTAGAATGACAAACACAATATTTTGGAAGTCGTTGCATGGTTCGATCCTTTAGTACCCCGTACCGTATGTAGCGCATACTATTTTTTGTACGGAACACATTTTCCACTTGTTGATAACATGCAGCCCACTGATGAAGGCCCAATAGAGAAGCCCGCAATTAACTGGAAGGGAGGCTCTCACATGAATCTGGCCCAGGTACATGCTCATGGTCCTCTAAACATAAATAAGTAAATAAATAAATAAAGCTAAATGCTCATGCATCAGTTCTTTAAATTCACGATTTAACAGGAGGATATTATTTCCTATGATAGTGTCGTTACATTCAGTCGATATTATTCTTCGGCAAAGATAGCGACCAGTCTTCTTTCTCCCAGCATTTTCTTCCTACAACCAGCGGACCCATGCAAATCGTAGTCAACGTCGTAAATAGATCCGGTCCATTTTTGTTTATCAATAAGAATGTTCAACCCAGCCCAGCACATTGGCGACAACACTTTATCCACCGCCTTGGTGCGCTCGCCGCGGCGCCGCTGTCCGGCCCTGTCAACATAGTTTTTTTCGAAGCGGTCCCTGTCAACATAGTGAGTCGGGAGAGGACTGTAGTTGTGAGTATGACAGTATGGACCCACCAGGTCCACTCCCGGACACAAGCAAGTGCCTCTTTTACTACTCAGATGAACCCCTCGTTTTCTACTCTAATCCATCCTACTGATATCTGGGACCCACATCATTTTCAACATATAGTCAATTAACGACAAAATTGCACAACTTTTCTTTAGTATTAATTCGGAGGAGCAGGATATAAACTGGGTTGTGCGGTCTCTGTGGCCCGTCTAACAACATGACCAACCCAGCAATTTTTTCTTTGGGAAAATAGGTAGCCCAGTATTTCTTTTTGAAGAATACCCAAGCTAGGCCTATTTGTTTTCTCTGACTTAATGGGCTGCAAATCTTTCAAGACGAGGAGGGATGCATTCCGGCATGGCCAAAGAGTATGGTAAGTGTCTGTTAAAAGTAATAGCAAAAGGGGTTGAAAATTCCAAAAAAATAGCAAATGGGATATTAGTTTCTTTTTTTGTTTTTGTTCTTCACTGATATCTTATACTCCCTCCGTCCCAAAATTCTTGTCTTAGATTAGTCTAGATACGGATGTATCTAGTACCAAAACGTGACTTGATACATCCATATTTAGACAAATCTAAGACAAGAATTTTGGTACGGAGGGAGTATTTCATTGGATTTAACATGACATAGTACTAATTTATTTTTAAATTTGTTTTAGTATGGCTACTAATTTTTGAATTAAGAATATTTTTTCCTCAGCAAAAATTTGCGAATTTTCAAAATTTCCCACATATTTAGTTAAATTTTTTTAACCCTCGTACTGACCAGAAAATGGGCAGCAATTCTAAAAATGGAAAACGGGCAGCAATAAATTCCATATGAATTAGAAAATGAGTAAAAATTATAAAAATAATAGCAAATGGGCTGTACACGCCACAGATTTCGAGGCTGCCTTGTTTACGCAAGGCTTTGTCAGTCAACACACGATTCTAGCAGCAGTGACTCTTGGATGTCCATCCAACAGCCGACGTGCTTCTTCAATCTCTGATCTTCCTGCTCCAGCCGCCTAAACTAGCACCGGCGGGACATCCTGCTCCCTCCTCTTGTGGCCCGCTGTGATGCCGCGCAGGCTTCCCCGGCCCACCCTACTCCCTCCACTAACCTGGCCGCACGCTATCAACTGCCTCCTTATTACGCGAAAAAATGATTCCTCCCACTGACATCTGGGGCGCACCGGTTGGGAGGCTGACCGGTGGGCCTACTAAGTTGACGCACACGCAGGGCTTGTCAACTTAGTCAACAAATGATTCTAGCAACAGCAACCGTTGGATTTGAATCGAACGGTCCTACTGCTTCTTCCATCGTTGCTCTTCTTGCACCAGCCGCCCAAACCAGCGCCGGCGAGACCGCCTGCTCCTGCATCCAGTGGCCGGCTGTGCTGCCGTTGAGGCCTCACCGCCCCCTACTACTCTCACCGCTAGCCAGGCCCTGCAGGGACGGCAGCCTCACACCGCAGCCGAACCAGTGAACCCTCTTACTCCTCTCCGCGTGGGCATCCACTGCCGCGTCTTCCCCAGCTCCGCGTCGTCCCCTTCCTAGGCCTCGCCGTCGTCCACCGCCTTGGTGCTCTCGGCGTGGCGTGCTCAATGTGGTCAACGACCGACTTCCATCAGAAGAGTACTGTACATGGAGAGGCTGACAGCTGGGTCCACGGCCACAGCCCATTTTTTTGTGATTTGCAAGTAAGTCGCTTTGTCACGCCTGTTGGGCTGCAAATCTTTCAAGGGGAGGAGAGCTTCATTCGGCTGGCCGAGAAAATGGCCTATTAGTAATGAGAAATGGGTTGTACATTTTTAAAACACATCAAACCGGCAATTAGTTTCAAATTTCTTTTTTCTCATTTCGAGATTTTAAATTGCATTGATTTTTATGCATGGACAATTTCTGCACGCCTCGAAATTTCGGGATTAAAAATAGTTCGGACCGCACCGAAATATGCAAAATTTTATATAATTTTTTAGTCGTGGCCACAATATGGGTTGTAATGCTAACAAAAAGAATATGGGCTCCAAAAAAACCTTAAGAATGATCCAAGTAGAGAAGGTATGTTAGCTCATGCCTCTCCCTCATATAAAATTACAAGAATGATTACTGGTACTTGTTATCGATTTCCTAGGGACAAATAACTTTCTTGTTGACACAAACCCTTTTACTAAACACCTAACTTTTATTATCTTGCAAAGTACTTCTAATTTTGTTCTTGCAAAGTAGTTATAGAATCACTCCTACAAACTATTTCATACTTGTTTCTGCTAAAACAAACGTCAAGTGTGCGTAGAGTTGTATCGGTGGTCGATAGAACTTGAGGGATTATTTGTTCGGCCTTTAGCTCCTCGTTGGGTTTGACCCTCTTATTTATATAAGAAGGCTACAAACGATCCCCTATACTTGTGGGTTATCAGCGGGCGGGATTGGGAACAAGAAACATCACACACGGTCGAAACATAATAACTGCAGGTGGGTAGATACTTTTGAGAGGGGAAGCCTCGTGGAGCCCAATGTACTGTGCGGATGTGCGTGATAGGGACACCGGCGTGGCACACGGTTATTTTGAGTGAACTGTGTCTGTTGCGTCATCTGACTTGTCTAATGTTCATAAATTTGGCGAAAAATGATGCGGGAGAGGGTCAGAACACGAACACACTTGCATGTGGACCAAATTTATGTATGAAAAGGGTGGTTTGATGTTCAAATACCAAATGCAACTTCGATGTGGCACCTATCTTGCAAAGTGCACAATATTGCTTGCCCCCCTCGTGTCAACATGAAGGGCATCCTAAGCTATGAATGCATGCCCCCCCAACCGAGGTTCACCTAGCAAAGTGTGAAGTAGTAGCCCCCCCCCCCCCACACACACACACACACTCACTTTCAGTCGGCGGGCCAGAGAGGCATCTCACCAAGATGGATCGTAAAACGGACCAAGAATAATCCACCTTGGTCGTACAACCTCTCTCTTGTTGTTGGTCAAAGTGATGGTCGTCCATGCGACCCCGGAGATGGGCTAGCTCGCCAATAATCACACAAGTAGCTAGTCCTCGAAGACAACCACTGCATGCGTGTGGCCCAAACATATGTATGGACAGGTGTGTTTTTTAATACACAATGGAACAACTTTGATGTGGCACCGTGCTTCCGAACTAGTAATCCCCATACTGAATGAGGGTTAGGTTGATGATGCATATGTATGGCACACCACACTTCAAGCCGACGACGGGGATTCATGGATGCATGCGCGCATAGTATATGCGCTCAAACTTAGTTAGGTCTGAATCTCACCATGACCTATATTACGATAACACGAACCAAAGGAAGATTCCTCCATGGTAACCTATCTTGTTGTCGGTCAAGGTGATCATGGATGTCCACGCGGGCTCACGAATATATAGGCTTGTCGCCGATAACCACGCGACGGAGTGTATCGTTCAAAGACAACCACTGCATGCATATGTATGGAGGTGATGCATGCATGCATGTTTGAATACCATTTCACAACATTGATGTGGCGCGTGCATCGAAAATCGTACAGTCACCACACAAAGCGAGATCGGTTCATGACGTGTCGTTGTACTAGCCACTTCGACTCGATGGGAGGGATTCATGCGTACACATGCATGTGTGTGTGCTCAAACTATATCATGTCATCCCAGAGCTTGACCTATATATATATATATATACCATATTAGAAACAAATATAATAATCCCCTCCTAAGTCAAATTAACCTCTCTCATTGTCAGGTAAAAAGTAGTGATGGGCCAAGCAGGCCCACAGATGGAAAGCATCGTTATCGCTGAGAACCGCTTAAGTGGGTGTGAGAGGACAGCCACCATCGCTTTGCATGTGGGCCAAACATATGATAAATACCCAAAATGCACAACTTTGATGTGCCACATGCCTCAAAAACCATAAAGCCCCCACACAGAGCAAGGTTCATGAAGCATACTACATATGATGGTCACCTTCCCCCTCTTCGACGCATACTATATGCTCCTACCGTAATACAACCCAAAAAGAATCCTCCTCGATGGTGAAATTAATTAACCCCTCTCGATGTAGGTTAAAGGCATCACACGTGAGTGTCCTATCTAAGATAATCACCGCCTACATGCATGTGGCCCAAAGAGGTGTTGTGTGATGTTTGAATGGCCAATTTCACAACTTTGATGTGGCACATGCCTCGGAAACCGAAAAGTCCCGACACTGAGTGAGGTCTACTTGTTCACGGACGTGTACATATAGTACATATGCTAGTCCCCTCCTACTTCTTCGACGTGTACTATATATATACTCCCACCATAACACAAACAAAAAATATTCTACCTTGCTGGTCAAATTAACCTCACTGTCGGATGTTCGTCAAAGTGATGGACGACGACCTCGCGGGCCCACAAAAAGCGTCACACGCGAGTATCGAGTGTCGTGTAGGACAACCATCGACTGCATGTGGCCAAAACATGTATGTATGAAAGGGTTGTGTAATGTTTTAAATAACGAATTCACGAATCTGATGTGGCACCTGCCTAACAAAACGGCCAACCCACACGGTGGCTCACAACTCGTAGTGTACTACGAGCCAACCGACCCGCCACCCCCCAAACACACACACCCACACACACACCGCGAATCCACCGCAACTACGATGCCTGTTAAATTATCATGCGGTGAACATATGTTACGAAAGGAGGGACGTTTTAATTTCGAACAAAACAGAGATCATTAAGACGTTTTAGTACATTGATTGATTTTCTACGGGTATAATGTGCAAAAATTAAATTTGAGCTACATGCACACGTGACAGTGCACCTAAATGGTTTGCAAAAACACATGTGTCTCACTAGGTGCATGTTTACTCCCCATGCAAGAAATTTCAAACATTGAGAATCTTGATTTTTAAATTCTAGTACATCCAAAACTTATTTGAAGTTCATGAAACTTATCGTGTTGTCATATGGACACCAATACAAAGTGGGATTGTACTTTTTTTGTTAAATTTAAGACCAGTTTTGATGTAATCTTTATTTAATTACAAATGGGAGATTATTAATAATTGGGAACCAATATCCCAAACGGATTATTTATTCGAACCATGAGCATTAGGACAACAATGGATACGTGACATGCTTCGGTTAAGCCATAAAGCGACAACATTAATCATCCAAATAGAAAAACAATATATGTGTCGCCACGTGACCCGTGTGTCATGCGAGCAGGCGTGAGTTGATGGGACACATGCGAGCAGTCCGCCGCATAGGCAGACCGGGAGGCGTGCGTGCAGGTGTGTGAATTGACGGAGGTGTGCTCGCTGCGTAGTGTCATTGAGAGGCGTGCGAGTAGCTGTGTGAAACGACGGTAGGCATGCCAGCAGTCCGGTGCGCAGGCTCACCGGGAGGCGAGCAAGTGGTTTGACCGTCGCTCGCCTCTCTCCCACTACTCCCACTACTCCATATTAATGGTGTGCCCGAGCGGCCGCACCCCCATGCTCGCCACACGCACAATCCACTCTCTCTGCTTGCATCCTCGACACCGCTCTCAGTCCTCAAAGCCGCTAGTGTATGAGGATACACTACAAAAAAATACACTTCCGTGATGATGCGTGTTTGTCATGATAGTTCGCTTTTTTTGTCATGCATGTACATCCATGACAAATTTATGACAGAATCAAGATAGTCATACCTGTGCTGTCGTAGAAGTGCTCCATGACATTACCAAAATTATCATCACGGAAGTGTCCACTTCCATGACGATAAATCGCGCATCACAGAAGTGCTTTCGTCAAGGGTGACCGACACGTGGCATCCGCCGTAACAGAACGCCGTTAAGCTATCGGGTCGGGTTTTGGATCCGATAACCCGTTAACAGCCCCGACCAATGGGGATTTTCCACGTGTAAAATCATCATTGGCTAGAGGAAACACGTGTCGGCTCATCGTTGGGACAGATGTCAACCACTCATTGGACGGAAGGGGCCTATGATACGTCGACACGTGGAATGGCCCAACAGAGGCCCATTCCTATGAAAAGGTCGGCCCGTTTGACTTGGTCAAAAGCTGGCAGGCCGGCCCATCGAAAGCCTGTTAACGGCCTGTTCGAATATAGCCCATTTACAGCCCGCTAACCCAAGGCTCGTTATGCCCTATCTGAATTAGGCCCAATAGCGTCATCTGGGCCATCCAATATGATTCCAGCCCATTTTCACTTCTGGCCCATGACGTCTTTCGGCCCATATGAGGCCCTATGTAACTCTTGGCCTACTAACGGCCCATGGTGAAACTGGCCCGTAATGAACAGTGTATCACTTTACACCCATTAACGGCCTGTGGTGAAACTGGCCCATAATGAACAGTGTATCACTTTATACCCATTAATGGCTCGTTATTCCGTTGGACCATTTCGAGCCCATGTTATCTTTCGGCCTTCTCAGAGCCCATTTATTCTTGGGCTCATTTCCAGCATTCGTTTACTTACAGCCCGTTACTATCATTTTCTGCTTGTGGGCCAAATTCAGCCTGTGGTTACAGTCGGCCCGTTTGTGGTCCGTTAATATGTTGGGCCAATTTCATAGCGTCATCAAATACGGCCTATTAACGATGGCCCGTTATGGTCGGCCCATGAACGGACGATTCCAACTCTAGCCCGTTTACGGCCATAATGCGGTCTGTTTGGCCCATGTTTGGCCAATCGATTATACGACCCGTATAAGGCCCATTGATAATACGGCCAGCAGAAGGCCCATTGTTTCTACGGCCCATAGAAGGCCCATTGTTTCTACGGCCCGTAGAAGGCCCATTGTTTCTACGGCCCGTAGAAGGCCCGCTGTTTCTACAGCCAGTAGGAGGCCAAGTGTCACTACAGTAAATATTAGCCCATGGTTATTGTGGCCTAGTTTAAAAAATAGGTTATTGCAGCCACTAGCTAACCGCGGAAAAAGAAATGCAATGACTACAAGCAAACAAATAAACAAGACAACAAGAAAATAAATAAGCGAGCAACTAACGCTAGGCTATCACGGCTATTACACATAATACATCCACTGGGCATCAAAGTTCGCCACCAGTGCAAATATAGGGAACAAAGCAGCATATCATATACACTGGTTGTCAAAGTTGGCGACCAGCGCAAATAAACGCCGCGGTAAAACAAATATAGAACTAAACCCACTTTAGAAGATCTCAAGAAACAATATCCTGGGTACCCATAATGCTGGCAAGATGATTAGCAAGCTTATTAACTTTCTCTTGTTTGGCGCTTAAATCCTCCAGCGCTTGCTGTTGCACCAGAAAATATGCATCTGAATTCTGCAGGGACTTCCTCAGTCCTTCAGCTTCCTGTCACAGCACATCTGATCGATGTCGACTCAAGAAGACGAACTGATTCAGGCAGCGAGTTCGAAGAGCTTCTGCCAGTAGTAGTGGCCAGTAACTCGAACACTACATCAAGACAGGACTTTTGCGTTCCCTCAGTGTCGTCAAGATAGTTTTTATCAGCTTCCTTGGAGACCAACAGGGATGTCTCACTATCTTGAACCATATCTGCATTACTTCCTTTATCATTGGATAACGCGGTACTGTTCTCCAATATTTTGTCCGCATTCTAAAAGAGAAACAAGCAGACACATCACATGTTTACCATGTTGTATATGAAACTCATTTTTGTAAATGAGTTCAGTAGTAAAGTGGAGAGGATAACAACATGAAACAAACATATATCTATGTACCATGGTCACTTTATGGTCTATATCATTCTAGTTTTTGTTGCCAAATCAAGATAGAGACACAATTCAAATAATATTTGTTCAAGACAAAGCAGAATAGACAAAATATAAGTGTGGGTAACTATAGAGCAATAACAACACTTGTAATGTGCATGACATGAGAACATAACTGAAAGTGCAACTATCCCTAGGTGGTTTTGGTAATTCATAACAACATATAGCTCATTGAGCTAATGCTATTCCAAGATGATTATTTCAGGAAAGCCCAATGATTGGCATGGAATGGATGGTGAAAGTGGAACCCTCAAAATGCTAAGGACAAAGGATTGGCTCAAGCTCAAAAGCTCAAGACTCTTCATTTTATACTTTAGTGATCCAAGATCACATTGAGTCTTTAGGAAAAGCCAATACTATCAAGAAGGGATGAGGTGTTGCTTAATGAGCCTCTTGTTTCATGTGCTTAGTGATATGCTCCAAAACCCTCAACTACTTTCCCATATCCACATTTGACCTAAACTCTAAGCCAAACTCGGCCCTACCGTCTTTCAACCCGGTGTCACCGAGTTTCACTTGTCATAGCCATTGCCAAACCCTAGAAAATCGGTTCTACCGATAGGGATCTCGGTCTCACCGAGATGGGATTGCAAACTCTCTGTTTCCCTTTCGTAACTTTTCGGTCTCACCGAAAGAGCAGATCGGTCCCACCGAGATTGCAATGTAAATTCAATGTTTCCTTTTTGTAACTTTTCGGTCTCACCGAAAGAGCAAATCGGTCCCACCAAGTTTGCCTGACCAACTCTCTGGTTAGCTAATTACCAAAATCGGTCTCACCGAGTTTGTGTAATCGGTCTCACCGAGATTATGTTATGCTCTAACCCTAACAAAATCGGTCTTACCGAGTTGCATGTCAGTCCCACCGAAAATCTCTAACGGTCACTAGGTTTACTATTTTGGTCTGACCGAGTTTGTTGATTCGGTCCCACCGAGATTGGTAAATTGTGTGTAACGGTTGGATTTTGTGTGGAGGCTATATATACCCCTCCACCTCCTCTTCACTCGTGGAGAGAGCCATCAGAACACATCTACACTTCCAACTCATATGTTCTCAGAGAGAACCACCTACTCATGTGTTGAGACCAAGATATTCCATTCCTATGATATGAATCTTGATCTCTAGCCTTCCCCAAGTTGCTTTCCACTCAAATCTTCTTTCCACCAGATCCAAATCCTATGAGAGAGAGTTGAGTGTTGGGGAGACTATCATTTGAAGCACAAGAGCAAGGAGTTCATCATCAACACACCGTTTGTTACTTCTTGGAGAGTGGTGTATCCTAGATTGGCTAGGTGTCACTTGGGAGCCTCCGACAAGATTGTGGAGTTGAACCAAGGAGTTTGTAAGGGCAAGGAGATCGCCTACTTCGTGAAGATCTACCGCTAGTGAGGCAAGTCCTTCGTGGGCGATGGCCATGGTGGGATAGACAAGGTTGCTTCTTCATGGACCCTTCATGGGTGGAGCCCTCCGTGGACTCGCGCAACCGTTACCCTTTGTGGGTTGAAGTCTCCATCAACGTGGATGTAGAATAGCACCACCTATCTGAACCACAAGAAAAACATCCGTGTCTCCAATTGCGTTCGAATTCTCCAAACCCTTCCCCTTTCCATTCTTGCAAGTTGCATGCTTTACATTCCGCTGCCAATATACTCTTTGCATGCTTGCTTGAATTGTGTGATGATTGCTTGACTTGTCCTAAAATAGCTAAAATCTGCCAAGAACTAAAATTGGGAAAAGGTTAAGTTTTTATTTGGTCAAGTAGTCTAATCAACCCCCCTCTAGACATGCTTTCGATCCTACAATAACTGTTTATTCAATTGAAACTAAAATAAACATAGAGCAGGTTACAACAGCAAACCAGTTAAAGAAACAAGTTTAAAACATACCTGTTGCTCCATTGGAGTTTCAATTCCATCCTTCAAATTTGAAAATAGTTGGTATGAGTAAATACAGTCATGCAAGAGCAAAGGAGTATGAACCATAGCTACAGAACCTGACCTGAGAACAAATCTTCTTCTCCGTTAAGTGTTGAGTTGGGATTCGGAGTGGTGGTCCTCGTGCTTTGGGCACTGCAATTCCCTTACTAACTGCTCGTGTTTGGGTGCTCTGTGGAGGAGATGGTGCTGTGTCAACTGGAACTGGGTTACTATCTGCCGGGGTTGGGGTTAGAAGGGGTGTATCTGGTTCTCTGTCCAACTGGGTCGGGGTACAATCTGCGAGAGTCTGGGTTATGTGTGGTGGATCTGGTCCTTGGGCAAGTACAACCGTGGTTCTATCTGCATCAACTGGTAGCACTATCTTTTCTGAAGACCGTGTTGTTACTCCCTTAGATACTGCCATCACACTCTCCAATTCAAATGGCTGATAAACAAGAAAAGTAATTGAAAGTATAGACATTGTATGATAGACAGGTGCAATGGATAGTGGGGAATAAAAGAGGGCATGAAATAATTCATATCTATGTTGTCTAACCAAACAGGATAGCATGACACAATTTCACATATATGATGGCTAACTAAACAGGATAGCATGACACAGTTTCACATTATGATGGCTAACTAAAAAAATATGGAAAGACATTGTTCAAAATATGAGACTGTGTAAGCAGGATGGCATGACATAACTATATAATATGTTTATTAAATAGGTTGGCATGCTATAATTCACATACATTCACGGATAGAATGCCATAATTCAAAATATGATGACTGTAAACACTAAACAGGATGAGATGATATAACTATATGATGTCTTTATTAAATGGGTTGCCATGCCATAATTCAGATAGACGATGTGTATGTACTATGTAAACATGATGGCATGATATAATTCAAATATATGATTTATATAGTAAGCAAGTAAGCAGATGGCAATCCATCTATGATGTAAAAACTAAGCAATGCAAGACAACATGCATGACATGGGTAATATAACCCTGCCAAGTTTGAGCATAGACCTCAGGGGGAAAATAGGATCGGTCATCAGTCTCTAAATCCTCCTCTGAGGAGCTCTCTGTAACCAGCAAGATGTCTGCTTCAGCAGGTAGCATTGTCTACTCTGAATACCTTGTTTTCACTCCAGATACTTCCATCGCCGCTTCAAATGGCCGATGCATAGGAAGAGTAGTTGAATATACAAACTTGTCGCCAAATGGAACAGGTAATACAAAAAAATGATAGCATGATATAATTCACATACATGATGATTGGCTAAACAGCATGGCATTGCATAATTCACATATATAATGGCTTTGCAACAAGATAGCATTGTATAATTCACATATATAATGTCTTGCAACAAGATGGCAATGCATAATTCACATATATGGTAATTAGACACTGAACATGTGGCATTCACACAAAGCATGTCTAAACTAATCAAATGACATAGCAATGCGAGACACCATACGCACGATATGAGCAACATAACCCTGCCAAGTTAGAGCATACACCTCGGGGGGAATAGGACTGGTCATCTGTCTCTGAATCCTCCTCTGAGGAGCTATCCGTAACCAGGGAGATATGCGCTTCATCAGATAGCATAGTCTGCTCTGAAGACCTTGTTTTCACTCCAGAATTTGCCATCACCGTGTCAAATGGCTGATGCACACGAAGAGCAGTTGAATGTAATAACATTGTTGACAAATGTAATATGTAACGAAAAAACGGATGGCCTGATATAATTTACATATAAGATGACTGGCTAAGCAGGATGGCATTGCAAAATTCACATATATGATGCCTGGCTAAACAAGATGGCGCTGCATAATTCACATAAACAATGAATAAACTAAACAGATGGCATTCGCACAAAGGATGTATAAACTAAGCAGATGGCATATTTGATGTATAAAGTAAGCAATGCAAGACACCATATGCATGATATAACCAACATTAGCATGCCAAGTTATAGCGAAGACCTCAGGGGGTAAATAGGAGTTGTCTTCTCCTTCTGAATCCCCCTCAGAACAGATATCTTCCTCGCAATTACAATCCGAAATGCGTGGAGGGGGGCTGCCTTTGCGCCTACCATGGAGCGACGTCTGCATGAAATTTTATTACCACACAAGGCTCGTCTCTTTTGCTCTACATGTTCAGTTCCATTGTTTACAATAACTGTCATGCATAGGAATAAAACATAGTGAGATTATGTAAGGAGTGCATGCAGAAATCCAGAGTGATGGTAGCAACATGTGGATAGACCCAAAACCAATAATAGCAGGCAGATAATGGCTTCAGTTAAAAAATACAGATAATGGCTTCTTTACTGTTTGTTTCCCACCCAACATGAAACTCATAGTAGACACCAGAGATTAACCAGATAGTAGATAGATACTATTGATAGCGGCCCCGATATGTACCCCACAACCATTTAAAAACTCAAGTTTGACCATTAGTTTGGAGCTGACTCAGAGTCTAATCGGTGAACAGGACGATAAACTAGCATGTAATATTAAGCGATGCATAACGTAAGCAGACACGAAAGAGTGCGACCTCTCTTGCGGACCCATATAGTCCTCAAGGTCATCTACTCGGTTGATGATGGTAGTGCATTTTTCATGGCTGCCAGCGGCGGTGTCGGTGTCAAAACCGGCGGATCTCGGGTAGGGGGTCCCGAACTGTGCGTCTAGGCCGGATGGTAACAGGAGACAAGGGACACGAAGTTTTACCCAGGTCCGGGCCCTCTCGATGGAGGTAAAACCCTACGTCCTGCTTGATTAATATTGATGATATGGGTAGTACAAGAGTAGATCTACCACGAGATCGAGGAGGCTAAACCCTAGAAGCTAGCCTATGATATGATTGTTGATGTGTACGTTGTTCTACGGACTAAAACCCTCCGGTTTATATAGACACCGGAGATGGTTAGGGTTACACAAAGTCGGTTACAATGGTAGGAGATCTTCATATCCGTATCGCCAAGCTTGCCTTCCACGCCAAGGAAAGTCCCTTCCGGACACGGGACGGAGTCTTCAATCTTGTATCTTCATAGTCCAGGAGTCCAACTGAAGGTATAGTCTGGCTATCCGAACACCACCTAATCCAGGACTCCCTCAGTAGCCCCTGAACCAGGCTTCAATGACGACGAGTCCGGCGCGCAGACTGTCTTCGGCATTGCAGGGCGGGTTCCTCCTCCAAATACTTCATAGAAGATTTTGAACACGAAGATAGTGTCCGGCTCTGCAAAATAAGTTTCCATGTATTGCCATAGAGAGAATAATATTTACACCAATCTAATCTGCTGACGTGTTCCGTAGCGTGTCACACCACGGCCAAGCCTTTATCCGAGTCGTTTCATTATCCCACCTCAGCGCGTCATGCTAGGTGGTTTCCTTGGCACGTCTTGTTAAAGCAGAGATCGTGTCCCCTTATCCCGAGATTCTCATCAATACGGGTGTGGGTAACCCAACCGCTTCTAGGACTCCTAGATTATAGGCAAGTCCAAACGGACACGGAGAGGACGCTTGATATTCACCCTCTTTATAAAGGGGACAAGGCTTTTATTTTTCCCTCCCGTGCTCAATCGAATCCTTCCCCCACCTCAAGCTCAAACGCTCGAAGTTCAGGTCAGGCACCCCGAACCTTCAGTCATGTCTGGATCTAGCCTTCAAGGCCGATGGATGCCTTCCTCCATCACAGAAGAAGACATCAAGAAGTTGAGGGATGCCAGATATCTGACCACCAAGATTTTGCATCGGTGCCTCCCCGAGGGCAGGCCGTCCCCACCCCCGAACCCAACGAGAACGTCGTGTTCGTTTCCCACTTCCTCCGAGGTCTAGGCCTTGCCCTGGATCCTTTTGTCAGGGGTTTGATGTTTTACTACGGGCTAGTTTTTCATGATCTAGCTCCGGACTCCTTTCTTCATATCACGACATTTATTGTCGTGTGCGAGGCCTTCCTCCGGGTTACCCCCCACTTTGGCCTATGGCTCAAGACCTTTGAAGTGAAGCCGAAGCTGGTCGAGGGGCAACATGTAGCGTGTGGAGGTGCCTCAATACGCAAGATGACGGGAGCTCCGTGGCCCAAAGGTTCCATCCCAGAGGTGTCTAAATTGTGGCAACAGGAGTGGTTCTACATCACGGCCCCTAGAAGTGCCAAGTGGGCACGCCCCCTGTGTTCCGATTGGGCCCCCCACCACAGCTGATGTCGTGGATCAGCAGAGGTCTGAGCTGGGGTCCAATCAAGGATGTGCCTATACTGCAAGGCCGCATTCAAGATCTCTTCAATGGAGATTTCAGTTTGGTTGCGGTGATACAGGTTATGCTGGTTCGTCAAGTCCATCCTTGCAAACGCCAGCCTCTTCGCATGTGGGAGTTTAATCCCGAGGGACCGCGTGCTATTCAAAATTTTCTCGGCCTGACGCATGAGGAGATGTACAAGTCATTCTTCGGACCTCAGATGGAGTGTCCAGAAATCACCAAGGACGTCGGTCTGAGTAGTAACCGCGCTGCCGAACAGGTAAGGCATCTTCCGGCCGAACATACTATCTCTACTTTGTTACGAAGTTATTTCTGAGAGTTCACTTTTTGACCAGGACTGGCTAACAAAGGCGAAGTTGATTCGGTGTTCGACCCCCCTCCCTGAGGGTTTGGAAAATCCGGTATTGGAAAAGATGCTCCAGACCGCACATTGCCCGGAGCCCTTGAAGGAAGATACTGTGGAGGATAATGCGGGCGGACGCAGGCCCCCAACGCTGCCCAGTCTAGCCGAGGGAGCGAGCGTCTCCATGAGGGAAGGCGACCAGAAGAGGAAAAGGACTGTGCCCGGGGATTCGGAAGCCGAAGCTTCCAAACGGGAGAAGAAGTCTCCCACAGAGGGTCCCACCTTGGGGGGCGCTGTTGCCGCACAAAGTCCGCGGGGCGATCAATTCTCCCACGAGTCGCAAGTGACCCGAAATACCTTTAACAGTATAGATATGCCATCTTTTTCTTCTGAGAAAATAACCACCGCATATATGTTGCAGTTCGGGCCTTAGCCCCTCTCAAATGAGCTCATCTTCGAGGGATCTTCTTCCAGAGATGATGGAGAGTGAAACGCCTCCTCCGGACTCCTCCGCTCCAGAAGCGGGCGACCCTGAAGTGTCATCGCGGAGGGCCTCTCCGAGTCCGGTGAGGCTAGAAGATGATCCCATTGACCCCCGAAGCTCCCAGTGTCCGGCTCCCGAAGGGAGCAGACAAAAGAGTCCGGCCCCGTCTAGTGTGCGATCGGATGTTCTAAGGAAGTTGGTGGGGCGAGCGGCCATCCCAGATGAACACCGTGTGATGATGAATATGGTGATGGAGAGAATATCGTCCGCCAAAATCGGATTGCATGAAGCTTTTATGAGTCTACTGACAGGCTTTGAGGTACGTAAAAGAATGTATGATAATCCTGCACATGCTAGGTGTGCCCTGTGTAGATAGTAGCCCCTGAGACTCTGGTTGTCGTCGGAAACGACGACGAACAGAGGATCATATTTCCAGGAAATAACCATACTGCCTTTATGTGCTGGTGATGGAAGCTCCGGTGGCTAGCCGGACTAGCGAGTTTTCCCATTTAGAATGGCAGTTGGATGCGGCAGACGCCGACATTGAGCTTGTTAACAAAAGGCTTGACGAGGCACAGGGTAAGTGTCAATATCTGGTAAACGCCACATAGGAAGACCAGCATGATGCCAGTATCTTAAATATGTTGTGACTGCAGATGGAGCTGCCACTGTTGAAGCCTTGCGGGCAGAACTTGCCCGAGCCAAGGAACAAGCGAGGTTAGGTAATGCGGTTGCTGTGAAGGCGGCCGAAGAGTTGCAAGCCGAGAGGGCCGCGCATGGCGAGACCCGAGACAAGATGGCCAAGATGGCTATAGAATTAAAAGCCACCGCTGACCGTTGCCGGGTTCTTGAAAAGGAAAATGAAGCGAAGGCATCGGACCTTGAGAAGGCTGCTGCGACGAAAAAGGATCTCCGCTCTGCTATGAGGGCAAAGAAGGAGGAGCTGCGGGAAGCCGGGGATATTGTAGCTGGGAAATCCTTTATGTTGCGGAGGAAATTCGGAGATCCACGGTATGCCCCTCTGGATCGGCTGTGGAGTTCGGAGGATGTGTATATGGATTTGGCGGCGAGCGCTGCCGATGCGGCCAAGTACTTCCAGGGTCAGACGGACCATGGAGTAGACCAGCTGTTTTGGAGACAATTCCATTCTCCCGAGCGTCCACTTTCATTGACTGACCAATTAGCCGAGTGGGCTGAACTAAATAGGTTGTCCAGACTCTCTATGAGGTCTGTTGTGGATCAGCTATGGTCGGGAAGGCCAAAACCGAACAGCTATTTCAGCTTGGTGCAGCAGGTCCTTGACATGGTGCCGCGTATTGATGCGATGAGGAGGTCGGCATGCATAGAGGGCGCACGGATGGCCTTTGCCCGTGTTAAGGCATATTGGGCAGAGATGGATGCTACCAATGTTGCAGCGCGGGATTCGGCTATAGGTCGAAAGGCTGCCGAGCACTACTTTGGAGAAGTTCTTGAGGGTGCCCGTTTGATAGAGACCCAGTGCTCAAATAATATTATGTTTGAGTGATATCTAATCTCATTGTAAGCGAAATGCTTTTATAAATTTTTATAAGGCTATTTTTATACTTTTGCCTGAAAGTAATATGATGCCTCCAAGGCGGCCGTTTAAGTATACATGTGTATAACCTGAAAGATTGCAGCCGTCAGCTTCAACCCTCATGCATATAATGTGGAGGTGCTCGCAAAAACACGCATTCACACTTAACCCAATGTATTGCTCCTATTAAGGAGGTGATAGCGGAGCGAGCGAGGCAACCGGACTATGATGCTTTAGCACTTTCACTTAGCCATAGGAGTTTGACAGTGGGGCTACTAGATAGCCCCTGGTGGCTCCGCACTCTCCCGATCTCGGGGTGCGTACATGCCTGGCCAGGAAAACGGCCCTTCATTAAAGCGTAGGAATTCTAACATTCCCATAGGTCATCAAGTGGTTGACCAGTCTCACGCTATATCATGACAATCAGTTTTCGGCTTTCTCTACTGAGGTGCTCGTCTGGAAGAACCAGGGCACAATTGCAGTAGTTCTCCTGGTGCTACCTTAGCCGGCAAGGCGGAACGTAAGGCACCAAAACATAGGAGCCGGGCAAACCCAACATTTAACGAAAGACAATGATTCGGAGCTGATGCATATAGGGCCAAACTCGCGACGCCGAACACTCCCTAAGGTATTCGGTCTTTGTGGTATAAACCGGGCCTAAATAGTGGCCTTTGTAAGAAGCCCCGTGTGTCCAGGTACATGCATTGTTCTGGCATGGCCACATGCCAATACGTCAGCATCCTTCTCAATGGTGGATATGTATCAACAAGAGACAGTAAAAAAGGTTTACGCAGGGTCTTAATCTAAAAAGAATCCTTGGAGCGGGTCCCTGCTGCACGTCTGCGCCTGTGTCTCCGTTGTGCCGTATCCTAGACGGGTGTAGCACGACGATCGTCTGTGAAAGAGTGGAAGTTAAGTGAAAAAGTTGTCGTGCAAAAGGATAGTTTTTAAAGAAACCATGTATAATGATAAGAAATTGCCACTTGTCTGCGCGCGTTGAGCCCCTTGTATTGACAAATAGGGGTGTGACCACTTATTTCCGTATAAATAGTGGCGTCGGACTTGAGTAGTTGTATCTGAGGTCTTGACGACCTATTGGATGCTTTCGCTTGTCCGGGAGCCTTTAGTGTGCGGCGGCCAGGGCAGCCTCACTCTCTTCGGCGCGTAGAGATCGCTTGATATTTTCGTGCACTGTAATGATGCTACGTGGACCGGGCATCTTGAGTGTGAGGGAGGCATAGTGTGGTATTGCGTTAAAGCGAGCAAAATCTTCGCGTCCGAGTAGTGCTTGATAGCCACTTTGAAACGAAGCGATGTGGAAAGTTAAATGCTCGCGACGAAAGTTATCGGGGGAGCCGAATGTAACTTGTAGTAGGAGGGAGCCCGTACAACGAGCCCCTGGGCCTGGTGTTACTCCTTTAAAGGTAGTATTGCTATGGCGAATTTGTGTTGGGTCTAACCCCATCCCGTGGATTGTATCCTGATATATTAGGTTTAGGCTACTGCCGCCGTCCATCAAGACCCTTGTGAAGTGATATCCGCCAATTACTAGGTCTAATACCAGGGCAGCCCGTCCTACGTGTCAGATACTTGCTGAGTAACCGCGATGGTCGAAAGTGATCGGTTGAGATCACTAGTGGCAGGACTTCATGGTGATAGGCACTTGGGTATATTTTCCTGGGAGTGCCGCCTTGTTTTTTCCCGTGATTATGTGTAACGTGTTTACTGTTTTGACTTCTGGTGGAAATTACTTTTGTTCCCCCGTGTCTTGCTTGGGGGGCTCGTCCTCGTCTTCACTTGGTGTATCCTCCCCCTTGTGTACGGCGTTGAGCTTGCCGGACTGCTTGAAGACCCAACATTCTTTGTGGGTATGATTAGCAGGTTAACCAGGGGTACTATGAATCTGACATACTTGGTCCAGAATTTTGTTGAGACTGGACAATTCATCCCTGGTGCCTTTAGGGGGCGGCTATTGTCCTGGCCGAGAGCTTTTGAATCCGGCATTTACTGTCGTGCCCTTCGTGCTGTCTTCTTTATTCCGGCATTTGTTATTGCTGTTGCATCGTGATTTCCTGTTTCCATCTCTAACTTCAGATGTACTGGGGTCGCTGGTGCCGCATCTGGCTAGCCAGCTGTCCTCTCCCGCGCAAAAGCGGGTCATGAGGTTCATTAATGCGGCCATTGTTCTCGGCTTATTTTGGCCGAGGTGTCTGGTGAGCCATTCGTCACGGACGCTATGCTTGAAAGCCGCTAAGGCTTCGGCGTCCGGACAGTTGACAATCCGGTTCTTTTTAGTAAGAAACATGTTCCAAAGCTTTTGGGCTGACTCTCCGGGCTATTGAGTTATATGACTCAAATCGTCCGCATCCAGAGGTCGGACATAGGTCCCTTGAAAATTTGCCTGAAAGGCGTCTTCGAGCTCTTCCCAACTTCCAATAGAACTTTTGGGGAGGCCTTTGAGCCAGTGACGAGCTGGCCCTTTGAGCTTGAGGGGTAGGTACTTGATGGCGTGGAGATCATCTCCTCGAGCCATATGGATATGAAGGATGTAGTCCTCAATCCAGACCCCAGGGTCTGTTGTTCCGTCGTATGCCTCTATGTTTACGGGCTTGAATCCCTCTAGAAATTCGTGGTCCAGCACCTCATCGGTGAAACATAGGGGGTGTGCGGCACCCCTATAGCTGGGTGTACCGTGTTGTTCGGATGTTTGTTGTGTTGTATTGTATGATGGGGCGCGCTTGCGTGGTCCATAGATGGATCTTGTTGCACCGTTCTTTGGGTGCGAGCCCTCGCATTGGTGTCGTGTTGTATGGTGAGCGGCATTGTATGCCGCTCTATGTTGGTAGAGGGGTTGTCCATCCGACCAGGTGGCTCCTTTGATATTTGGTTGTGGTGGGTCTGAGGCCTCCTCATCAAATTCGGGTAGCAGTTTCCGCTTTGGGTAGCTCTTGTAGGGGCGATTTTCACCGTACCTTGCTGCTGTGTTGAGTATTTTACTCCATCTGATTTGGAGTGTGTCTTGCGCGGCCTTGAGCCTTTGCTTCTGCTTTCTCAGACTCCTCACGGTCGCAACAAGCCTTTTACGGGCAGTCTGCTGCTCCGGGTGCCTGTCCGGCGTTATGTCGTCCGGACCATGATCCTTGATAGGATTTGTTTGTTTAGTTCGATTATCCGGATTTCCGTTGTCCGGCAGCGGTTCGCCTTGCTCCAGCGCTGGGTCTGTGTGATCGCTATTTCTGTCGGGGCGGGATTTGGGGTGGCGCTTGCGTCGCCGCTTTGACTGCTTTTCGAGGGAACAAGCCTTCGATGCGTCCTTCCGCTCCTCGTCGTCATCTTTTGGTGCGTCCACCATGTATACGTCATATGACGAGGTTGCGTTCTAGGGCCCAATAGGCGCTGGTTCTTCATCGTCTCCTTCATCGGCGTCCATACCGTCGATGTCTTCGGAGTCGAGGTCGAGCATGTCGGTTAAATCGTCGACGGTGGCTACAAAGTGGGTGGTGGGTGGGCTTTGAATTTCTTCATCGCCCGTACCCCAACCTTGCTGACCGTAGTCCAGCCAAGGCTCTCCTAATAAAGAGAGAGACTTTAGTGACTTCAGGATATCGCCGAGAGGCGAGTGCTGAAATATGTCCGCGGCAGTGAACTCCATGATCGGTGCCCAATCGGATTCGATCGGCAGGGGCGCGGAGGGTTTGGAGTCCGGAGACGAGTCCGGCTCCTTGGAGTCACGAGTCTCGCAGAGTACGTGGCTGGTGTTTGGCTCAATCACCGTTGGGGTCGCAGCCCCCAAAGTGGCATCCAACCGCCCATCCTCGATCGGTGCAGTTGGCTCCGAATTAAGGGTCGGAGCTGACGCGGGTGCGGCCTCCAGGGCACTGTTCAGTGGCAGAGCTAAATCATGCTCGTCGTGACAGTGCGGCGCGCTCGGCAGTGGCTCGAATCCGTCGAAGATCAAGTCCCCGCGGATGTCAGCCGTGTAGTTTAAACTTCCAAATCTGACCTGACGGCCGGGGGCGTAGCTTTCGATCTGCTCCAGATGGCCAAGCGAATTGGCCCGCAGTGCGAAGCCGCCGAAGACGAAGATCTGTCCGGGGAGGAAGATCTCACCCTGGACTGCATCACTATTGATGATCGTAGGAGCCATCAAGCCTGATGGTGACGACACAGAGGAACTCTTAATGAAAGCACCAATGTCGGTGTCAAAACTGGCGGATCTCGGGTAGGGGGTCCCGAACTGTGCGTCTAGGCCGGATGGTAACAGGAGACAAGGGACACGAAGTTTTGCCCAGGTTCGGGCCCTCTCGATGGAGGTAAAACCCTACGTCCTGCTTGATTAATATTGATGATATGGGTAGTACAAGAGTAGATCTACCACGAGATCGAGGAGGCTAAACCCTAGAAGCTAGCCTATGGTATGATTGTTGATGTGTACGTTGTTCTACGGACTAAAACCCTCCGGTTTATATAGACACTGGAGAGGGTTAGGGTTACACAAAGTCGGTTACAATGCTAGGAGATCTTCATATCCGTATCGCCAAGCTTGCCTTCCACGCCAAGGAAAGTCTCTTCCGGACACGGGACGGAGTCTTCAATCTTGTATCTTCATAGTCCAGGAGTCCGGCTGAAGGTATAGTCCGGCTATCCGAACACCCCCTAATCCAGGACTCCCTCGGGCGAGGAGGAAGATTTTAGGCGGTGAAAGACAGTCTGGAGGCTGGATCCCTGCTGTGCTGGACCCTTCTGTCGTTGGAGCAGCTGAGTTGGGTGGACGACAGCGCGGCAGGAGCGGGACAAACCACGCAAGGTTTTCTTTGACAACTATCTGTAAGAGAAATAATTCTGTAAGGGCTCGTTTGAATTGGAGGATTCCAACAATGCAGGGATAGGAAATAGACAGGAATATGATAGGAATGCACGTGCAAAACAGAGAATTTAAAAACACAAGATTTCTGCCAATCTGGGTGTTTGATTCACAACAATTGGAAGATCACAGGATGCAAAGAAGCATGGTGAGATTAAGTCAAACCACAAGAAAATGTACGGTTATAATGCTATTATGCTACTATCTCTTAGTCTTGTGCTTCATGAATAGGAATTTGAAAAGGAGGACAAGTGAAAATTAAAATTCCAACGTTTTTTATTTCAAGGAGACATTAAAGGAACAAATCCATGTGCTCGGTGGACAATATATATAACATGTAGAGTAAAAAAGAGATGCAACAAGTGTACAACCTCTTTGGCGAAGCCATGTCGATCTCAGCGTGATTGGGTTGGCCGGTGAGGATGCTCCGGCTGACTTGCCTGTCGGAGGAGGGGAAGATCTTAAGCATCTGGAGATGGAGCCCGAGGTACTGCTCCGCTGTGATGGAGGGTTTCGTCGTTGGAGCAGCTCCGATGAGTTGTACGACGCTGAGACTGAAGCAGGACAAGACAGACAACGATCAACGTTAACCTGAGTGGTATTCTAATAGCATCTCCAATACATGACGTAAAATACATAACCACATAGTGCTAGATGTAAAATACATCAACCGCTCATCTCTGAACTTAACCGTCAAAACTGAATTTAACTGTCGAAACTGAACTTAACTGTCGAAACTGAACTTAACTGTCGAAACTGAATTTTGCTGTCGAAACTAAATTTTGCTGTCGAAACTGAACGCACTAGCAAGGTGAGGCTACACGTCGGTCGACTGACTTTTTCATCTCTGGTGAGTCGATTTTGCACCCGTTGGATACGAAATCAAGGGCCTACGGTTCATCTTCAACCTCCACCCCCTTGAGCCGGCCAAACAACAGCCCCCCGCTGCCCCACCCGCCCTGAAAACACTCCCCACCGCCGGTCCGCCGCCACCCCGGCCATCCCTCTAGCCCCCCCTGTGCCGAGCTTTTTCACAGGCGACCTCCACGCCACCGCCCCGCCAACGCCCCGCCACCGCCGGCGACCACCGCCCCCATCCTGAACCCTAAGATAGATAGTGGGGTACCTCTCCGGCGAGACCCCCTCCCCGCTGCGGCTGGTTCTTCCTTCACCCCGGTGGCATTAGAGTGAAGTGTAGCTAAATCGGAGCAGCATCGCAAGCAAGAGCAAGAGCGAGAGCAGCAGCGCGAGCAAGAGCAATAGCAAGAGCAGACCAGGCAGGGGACCGAGAGCAAGAGCAGAGCAGCAGAGCGAGCGAGAGCTAAAGCAGCAGCAGGTCCTACTGATGTGGACGTCGCCACCGAGGGAGCGACGCCGTGGAGGAAGTGGTCGGCGACGCCGCCGTGGATGGAGCCACGCCGTGTTGGCTCAGGACCGAGTGCCGGCAGCACCGTGAGATCGAATCAAGAAGAAAATGCAGCGATTTGTGTACAACCTCTTTGGTGGCGCCGATTAGGCCGCAGCTTCATCCGAGGAAACGGTGATGATGATGCTCTTCCGGTCGTGCAGGTGAATACGGTGGTGTGGGAATGGAGGTGGCGCGAAAGACGAGGGGGACGTCGGGGCAGCTCCTTGGAGGTGGAGGACGGGGTGGCTGAACCAATGGGACGATGAGATCGACGACGGATCCTCATCCAGTACGGTGGATGAGGGACGTCGAGGTGTTGCTGTGGACGACGTCGTCGGGGAAGAGGCTCCGGCTAGGTGGCGGACGGAGCAGAGTGTGGGGTTTCGTAGCGGGTTTTCGCGGCTTCGGTGTATGAATGGGTGGGCGGATGGGATGGCACTGGGGAACCATGGCTTAGAGACGCACTTGTCCGAAATGTGGGGTAAGTTACGAAAGTACCCCCACCGATTTGAGGCGGTTCTTTTGGTTCAGGGGTACCACGGGCATTTTGCGCGTCGGGATTTCACAGGAGGTGGGAGTTTTCATGCGCATTGTAATTTCGGAATAGCAAGGCGCGGGTTGAGATGGAGGGAGTTGTCGGAGCACAACAAGACAAAGATATATCTTAAATATTTCGGGCTAACAAGGCGCGGGTTGAAATTTCCGTACAAGCCTAACGTGTACTGTACCAAATAAATGCGCCCTGCAAATGTCATTCAAAACTTTGAATTCATGTTATGTTCAATTAAAATATTTTGCTACGTGTATAATGCATGCAACCTACTACTCAAATGAACGTTTTAGTGCATTCCAAACATATATACTACCGCTTCAATATGAACTAAATTTGAATTCGTTTCTCTATTTGAATAAGATCTACAGTAATGATTGTTGTGAAGTCAAAGCATTTGAATTCGTTTCTCTGTTTTAATAAGATCTACAATCATCATTGTTGTCAAGTTAAACCATCGTTTGTGTATTATCTTCACAGCACACCACATGATTAGTCTCGAGTTACATATGAACTATGTCAACTATATGAACTCGAACTAGATTTTTTGAATCCACTTTATTTTGATTTCAAATCACATTACATTTCTAGATCTAGCTAGATCTTCATAATCTAAACCATGTCTCATATGTATAATGTGTTTATCACATTATGTATGGTGCCCCGCCCCCTACGCCTACAAGTATTTAGATGTGAGTTGCAAACACCACACATTACCACAAATTCAAATAAAATGTGAGAATGTTCGATCTATAGTATTGTTTAGATTGTTCGATATTTAGTTGTAAGCTGCAAGCGCCACACATTATCACAAATTCAAATAAAATGTGAGATTGTTTGATGTATAGGATGGTTTAGATTGTTCGGCATTTAGCTGTGAGTTGCAAACACCATGCATTATCACATTATGGTATAACATGTGCACAGCACGTGTATCACCGCTATATTCATGCATGCAATGTTTAAAACACTATGATCTCCTATTCAAATATATATGAATCCGCTTTCATATCAAATTATGATCTTTGTTAGTCTCTTACACCCACACAATCCTCTAACCTTTGTAGCTACCACTAACTTTCTCTCGTGCATGCACACGCCCTCCTCACCCTCCCCCTCCCTCGACATTCTATCCACCGGGCACATTTATTTTTTTCTTTAGGTCGTTCTCCCAGCGTCTCCACAACTCCTTTCCGACACACACCGATCGATAAACCTCTCCAGCGATGCCTGCCTACAACATACAAACACACCTTCAATCTCCTTCTTTATGTGTCCTTGCCTCGTGTCTCTCATACGGTCAGACACACATGTAAAATCTCGCCCCTCTTTTCATCGCTCTCACAACCGCACACTCCTCCCCCTATCTAGCTAGTAGTTGGGCCTCTCGCACCACCTCCTAGCTCCATTCTCTCTGTCTATCCGTCTCGCTGGGCCCTATTTGCCTCTAACAAATGGACGTACACCGACCGATCTCTCGATATACATATAGCTAGCTAGGTCCTTATAACTCGTTTTTACCCACACGTCAATCGATCTACCTCATTAGTTCTGTCTCTCCCTTCCTCCGACAAACAACAATTGATCTACCGATCTAGTTAGGTTTGCTTACCAAACACATGGTTCCCCTTCATCATCCATGGATGTGTCCCGATAGATCTATCACGCACAGGCACACACAGAAACACATCCCACTCTTATTGATAACATTGCAGTTCCACCCTCAGTTTGTCTAGTAGGCCTCTCCCACCATCTTCGAGAAGCAAATCCATCACCCATCCAGCACTCTACCCCTCTCCCTCCCTCTCCCTCCCTCTCTCTCTCTCCTCTCTATCTCTCTCCCATCATATTTCCCGTCCTTCAGTTATGTATGGATGTCGACCGATCTCCCTCAAGACATAGCTGGGTCTCTCCTTCTCAACACATATACGAGTCGTTCTACCTCTATAGTTAGGCCTCTGCCTACCCCTCCCACCACCCCCTCCCCCCCCCCCCCCACACACACACACACCGATACATCGAGCGCTCTAGTCATGTCTCCCTGTCACACACAAACTTGACGTGTGCCCTCTAACGTTCCGGTAGGCCAGTCGCCCTATATATTTGACTTGTACACACACACAATTTCGATGCCTCTCTTCATCAATCTCGCACCCACCCACTTGATCCTCTCTTCGACTCTATTGATAGCTATGACCCCTTCCTCTCTTCTCATGGATTTCCCGACCCTCTATGTATGATATGGATAGGCCTCCATTTCACACACATTGCATGCAATATTTTGTTTGAGATGTCATCGGCACATATTCCCACAAATAATTCACGAAATCAACCCCCCACCCCACCCCCCACCCCAAAACAAAAAACACTCACGAACACGGTTTTTATCTCTCACACACACCCACATAGGTGGGGGACGTGCACGAAGAGAAGAGGTGCATGCACGGTGCACGTACTCTCGTCTCTTTCCCAACCACACCCGTGTGGGTACACGGTGGAGCTCATTTCTGTACGAAAAAGGAAGCCCACGTGGTAATTTGGCACGTGTATTGGTTGTCCACTTGGTGGAGGGAGGATCGTCTACCATGGGTGAACAAACAAATTGCTACTTGATGTGTTATGTTAAAAAAACAGGCAAACCATGTGGGGCCTACCTTAGAGGCAAGGCTCTATACACTGGAGTACTTTTGATGTGTCCCGTCAACTCGCAGAATGAGGAGAAGCTTGCTTAGTACGCTGTCTCCCCCGCCCACGGGCGCGGTGGCTCACAGGATGAGGTGAAGCTTGCTTACTACGCCTTACGCCCGCTCCCTCGCCCATGCGCGTGGTGGCTCGCAGGACGAGGAGAAAAATTTACTACTCCCTCCGTTTACTCCTCGTCCCTACTACCTTGGTTATAGAGATTATAACATATTGTTTGGAATATATATGTCCTTTAGTAGATTTCAATATGAACTACTAGTACATACTCCAAACACTGATGTATATAGACGTATTTTAGAGTGTAGATTCACTCATTTTGCTCCGTATGTAGCACTCTCCCTCGCCCCTCGACCCTCGCCCATGTGGTGGACGTGCAGCAATTCATTCGGTCTCATATAGCCAGAACAATATATACTGCACTACCATTATTGCTCGACTTCCTGAAGAGGCGAAGAGCCAATCGCAAGGTCAATATTTTGGAGATGCCAAGCGCAAGGTTATAGGAGAACGAGTAGTAGGTGCCGCGTCATTTATAAATGAAGTTTTTTTCTTCAGTGGCACGTATGCAATATGATAGGTTCATATGGAGAGAAAAGGAAACCGCTCCACTATATACTCTCTCCGGTCCTTATTAGTTCGCATATAAGATTTGACTGAAGTCAAGCCTCGTAAAGTTTGACCAACTTTATAGAAAAAAGTACCAACATTCACAATCTGAAATCAATATCAATAGACATGTCATGACTTAAAGTTTCATATTGTATAACTTTAGCATGTCAGATGTTGATATTTTTTCATATAAATACGGTCAAACTTTATGAAGTTTGACTTCAGAGAATTCCAATATGCTGAGTAAAAAGGACCGGAGGGAGTACATAGTCAGGACGGGCTAGCCTACACGGTTGCTTGCTGGGGTTGCTCTCTTCACACTCTCTCGCACAAAACGACTGTGGCCACATCTCTAACATCCCGGTGGATCACGTCCGCTTGGGGAAGGGGTGGATGCTTAGTGTAGATGCGGCGATCAGGGGTCCCCACCGTTCTCTCTCACAAAGCCGGTGAGGTTGCCTTCATCCCTTGCTCACTGCCGCGACGTGGGCAGTTGCCGCCTCCCGCCGCCCTCCTCAAGGTTGAGCTACGTCCCTCAGGTACAACTCCCTTTACAGTCGGCTTGCACCACTACTCCAGCTGCCCACATCACTCCCTGTGGATATTTCTCTACTTCTTTGCCCCGCACATACCTCTACTGGCTTCTACATACTGTATTTGTGATGAGTTTATGTCTCATCAACTAGTCCCAGTAATCTTATTCTAATCACGCTTGTTCAATTTCTTTTCCACAGGGATGCTCATCTCGATTTTGGTGAAACTGCACAAAATGATCCGATGGTCAAAAGGTTGCAAACTTCATTTATTAGGAAGCTCGAACGTTGCTAGCAAATTGAAGCCTGTTCAGGGTTCACGGTTCAAGGGCTAGGGACTACATGGATCGGTGTTTTTAGCTGCCTTTGTTCCAAAATAAGTGTCAACTTTAGTAGTAGTACAACTTTGTACTAAAGTTTGCACAAAGTTGAGAAACTTATTTTGGAATGGAGGGAGTACATATTTGCTATGATCTGTCAATCATTGAGATGCAATAGCATGCATGTTAGTCTCCTTTGTATTTGATGAAATGTTGCAACAGGCAACCTTGGACGCAAGATACATGTAACAGAAGCTGGAAGCTTCATAGCATTGTACAAATTTATCTCGCTGATAAATTACAGTATGTACTATACTAGTACTTCCTCCATTCCTAAATATAGGTCTTTGTAGAGATTTCACCATGAACCACATGCGGATGTATATAGATGCATTTTAAGTGTAGATTCATTCATTTTGTTCCGTATGTAGTGGAATCTCTACAAAGACTTATATCTACTAGTAATAGCTAGCCCCCACTACTAGGAATTCTCTATCCTCTCCTTGAGCCACGTCATCAAAATTGATGTAGCCGTTAGATGAAGTAAATCAGTCCATAATAGCCATCTGATCTTGACGTTGAGAGGCTCCACACTAAGCCACATGCAAGCATGCAGAAATACCGTGCCACATGCATGTGAGTGGGTTTTAAATCACATCAACATGTCTGCATGCAAGCATGCACCGGTAGCATGCATGTAACTGAGCTTTTAAGTCCCATTAACATGTAAAAAAGAAAAATATAATCCCATTATGCAGTAGGAGTTGGTTGATCTTTTTTCCTTACGTGGGATGATCTAAATGATGATGGGAGTTTATTTAGTTTGGCTACCACATTTGTCATGCGGTTATAGAGTTTTTTTTTGTTCTATGAAATCGATATTTTGCGTAGAGAGATATACCGATGTTCCGCGCCAACGCGTAGGGACTCATCTAGTAATATTTAGGAACGGAGGGAGTACTATGTAAAGAGTTAGGTGTCACACGGTGATAGTGTGAGGTGGGCCATGTAATCACTAAGCCTGCGTGTTTTCACTTCTCTTGCATGCCTCCGCTGTAAGAATGGAGAAAATTGTAATCTAGTAGTAGTAGTATAACTCCTTTCGCCGAAAGTGTGGGACGTCCAGCAGTCCTACCACCTCAGTAATAAAGACCAATGAGCCGTCAAATCACATAGACCCAATAGTAAGTTGGACGGATGAAGCGACCATCACTCTTGCGCCAGTGAGAGGTCGCGTCCGCTCTGCCCGGGCATGAATGCGGCACCGATTATTTGGAGCGGCGCTGACCGTTTCGGGAGGGAAGCGCGCGCGAGCGATGGAGGGGCTTTGGGTGGGCCAGGCTGGTCAGGAGCGGGTGTGGCAGTTGTCCGCATGTCCCTACCGGACACGCCCGGAAACGAGAGGATGCACCGACTCTCGCGGCTAAAATCGTACACTACACAACATCTCTCTGTAGGAGTAGGTCGATCTGTCGCTCTCTCTAACACACACATGGTGTTAAACACACACACACACACACACACACACACACACACGCACACGCACACGCATGCAGTTTGGTCCCGTTGCACCTTCTAATGTGACTTATTACACCTAGACGGAGGGAGTAGTAAGTATACGAGATACGGTGGCACACTGACTTAAGTCGAATACAAGTGCCCAAAATTTGTGTGCATGTTATAATAAGGATTCACTTAAAATAGTATGTGAGCGAACAGAGGGGTCAATTGGACAGTGTTCCCAAGCAGTAGCGAGATGTGTGAGGTAAGATACACCGCTGGCGCTTTTAATTTTTCTTATTAATTTGTTTGTTTCACCCTCTGACTGGTGGGACCCAACGTACTACGTGGAGAGAGAGGTAAGGTGACTAAGGCTGCATTATTTCTGCACCACTGTGGATAGTCTTACCACCAAAGCAACTTGACACGATTATGATTGAAATCCCAATGACTCCCACACACACAAAAAAACATGGCATGCTTGTCACACGAATGTAGGAATGTATAAAAGGTTATTTCCCTCTCGTTGAACATAACGGGAGGGTTGTGTAGCTGGTTAGCATGTTCGCTCACTCTCTCGCCCTCTCCCATTGGAGCCTCGGTGCTTGTAGTTGCTCTCTTCACACTCTCTCGCCCTCTCCAGTTCTAAACAAGACTTTGTTGGCCTCTCTCTCCCCTCATTGCTGCTCAAAGAGCCGGCAGGATCCGTCCACCAGGAAGGGAAGGAGGCTTAACGATGTCGCCGTCGGCGAGGGACTACCGGCGCATTTGTTCACTTTCCACCCAGAGGCGGCGCGGGAGGGCCTCCGACCCCTTCTTCTTCGCCGATGTCCCGTCGCCCACCGAACCACGCCCCAAGAACCTTAATGTATAATTTACTTACTCCACATGCATTGCTCTAGCTGCATGTATACCATGAATCTAGGACGTGGTTCAAAGAGGAAAGGAGTGGGGGAAAGTAGTGGGAAAAGTTGTATATAGCATGAATCTAGGACGTGGTTCAAAGAGGAAATGAAGGGGGAAAGTTGTATAGAATTAATCTAGGACGTGGTTGAAAGAGGAAAGGAATGGGTGAAAGTAGTGGGGAAAGTTGTATCGCATAAATCTAGGACGTGGTTCAAAGAGGAAAGTAAGGGGCGAAAGTACTAGTTCAAAAAGGAAAGGAAGGGACAAGGCTGTAGAGTTTGAGCAGGACTAGATTTGCTGCGCTCACATAGGGAAAGGCGTCTAAAGATAACAAAACTAGGACCAACACAAATATGCTCCTTGGTTGCTTGTTCTTTGTTGCAACAGACTGTGCATGACCACAGTACATCGGTAGATGCACATGGTGCTGGTGCGTCCACTGTCCCGTGCAACTCATTAGTTGTTGTTAATCTAAGGCCCTGTTTGGTTAAAAACTCCCTAGTCCCTACCTGTTCGGTTCCAGGGACTAAACATGGACTAGAGGTTATTAAATGACATGCTAAAAGACCGTGTTACCCCTAGTAATGAACTAATAGAGACAAGGTGCGATGCGTGGCAGGGGCAACTGTTGGAAAAAGTCCCAAAAAGACTCCCTCGGGGTCTTCTTTCTTTAGTCCCAAATGCCCACTTTTAGTCCCTAAAAGTCCCTCCTCTTTGGTTTAGATGGGACTGACACGGAGTTTTTTTAGTCCCTACACCAAAATGTCCATGTAAACAAACACCCTCTAATAATGCCGCTAGAAAATTGATGCAATGCCACAGTTAAAAGCAAATTACATGCTTAATGAATTTTATTGTTAATATAATCTCTATGTTAATATTAATCAATGCCACCATTTGAGAAATGCTACTGTCTTGCTTTCTTTCCCATTTAGATAAGGTAGATGCTTCTTTTTGTTGGCTTCTGTGTCATCCATCGTTATTGACCACTAGTTGTTTCCTTTGCACCTCTATGTAAACAGGGTTATCTGCTTCACCTCGATGCCATTGTGACCTTTTGTTGCGCTACACAAAACACTTTTGTTTTAAGAGTGTTTTGTGCAGTTCAACCAAAATGTCACACCGACAACGTTGCTTGATTGCTTGATCTTAGTGGAACTGCACAAGAGGAGATCTTACTTCCTATCCGTTAAGGAGAATTTGGTTAAGATCTTCTTCTTGTGAGTTGTTTGAATTCCGCATCATGATAGGTCAGTACTAGCCTTCTTTCACATGATTCTGCAGTGTGCATTCATATGTTGTGCTACTTGTACGATAATGTTGCTTGATTTTAGTGAGTTGCACAAATGGAGACAAGACTTCCAATCTGTATGTGCACCGTAATATCCCATTGAGGTAAGATAAGGATATTTCACAACTGTTGGCCTGTATTTTGCCACTTTCATCGGAAAATTAAGTTTAGTATTATACTTGTGCTCCCTAATTGACATGGCAAATCTTACATTGAAGGCGAAGCTTGTTTGTTATTGAACCAAGTGATGAAGGGGAAGAACAAGGGGAAGAGAAACAAAAATCAACTCCCGGTGCGGTAATGAAGCACTGGAACTGTGATGACACAAGTAATGATATAGTTTTGCATCTTAATTTATTGCTATGGCTGGAACGAGCAATTGTTTTTCCTCTGATTTGATGCCACTCTTAATGTAATATGTAATTATCTCTACTTGTGCAAACAGGGATCTTCTTTGAAGATACCATATATTTTAGTGGAAATGCACAAGAAGATGTTGGAAACATTAAACGAATCGAGGAGTATATAGTAAGCATGGCCACCACCGTAGATTGCAACAGATGGTTCCGGAGAATTGCTTCATCTGTATGCTCTACACAATAACCCTCCTGACAAAGGTTGGTACTCGCCCACTGATTTCATCCATATGATTGAGCTTTGGCATCTCTATTGGTGTTGTGCTACTGTCTAGATACTGTCATGAAAAAGTGGTATTGTCCTTGAGAAGTGCTTCATATGTGCTGTTTTAAATATTTCATTTCCTTTTTTCGAGCAAACAGTGATGCTAGCATTTCGTAGTCCTCTTGTCTTTCCACAACAGGATCATCTTCCTCTGAAGAAGAATATGGAGTACGTGAAGTGACTAGTTCCGATTATGCCAGGATGAAGAAGCCATGTCTATCTTATCATCAGAAGGAGCAGTTGAAGGATGGTTACATTACTCCCCACAAGACCAAACTAACTTCAGCTCAGAAGGACTGAGAAAATCTCCATTTTTTGCTGTGATGCGCGAGTACAATGTTGTTCTAGGATTCTTTCTGGTGAGTTCCATTTTTCTAAAAGTGTGCTCCACATGGACCATGTATGTGCCTGTTGAAACTGTCAATTCATAGTACAGTTTGCTCTATACTAATCACTTTTTTGTATTTGTGCAAACAGGGGTGCTCAGCTTGATTTCAATGGGAACTGCACAAAATGTTCATGAATACATCGAATCATTCATTTCCACCACAAGAAAGGAGGTGCCAATAAGTTCAAAGTGTTGCAACATATAAGGGCGAAATCATACAAGCTACGCGCGAATTTGGTTGATTTTGGTGGAACTGCACAAAAAGAACAGCTGGTTTATTTAGCACGAGGTGCCATGTCAATGTCCGAACTGATGGCAAACCCTGCCCATTCCACAATCATAGGCATTTGATATTTTGGAATGGGACAACCTTGTCAAATTTTTCTCATTGATTTTAGCAAGACATGCGTTTGATATTTTCAAATGGGATGCCCTTGCTGTCAGCAGCGTCGATCATTTTTTTCTTTATTCTTTAGTTGTGAAGTAAATATTGTCTCTGACATGTGAGTCGCTGAGATGCATAATCATCAATTGTTTTGAATGTTCTCTATGAATTGCCAGGCCTGTGTGTTTGATTGCAATGTACAGAAATGCTAAAAACCTGCTCAAACTCTTTGTACTCCTTCTGTTCCTTTTTACTTCACGCATTGTGAAAGTGCATACTTTTTTGTATAAGATTGGTCAAAGTAGAGATACTTTGACTGCAGACAAAACTTGTATGCAGACTAGAAAGGACCGGAGGGAGTACATGTGAAACTGCTGCAAACGAGGTGATCACCCTGGGAATAATGCTAGTACATATTGTTTTCCATGTTCATCCAATGCCAGTGATACAGGAATTCGAACTAATCGAAATAAATTCATTCATACACGGTCGGATTTCATATAAACATGCCAGATTTCATTACATTTCATACATTCTTCAACTAAAAAGGGGTGCGCTGGAGGTATAATTAATTAACCTAAGCTACCTACCTGTGTCCCGCTGAGCCGAACAGAAGCTTCAGTGACTTAACTGCAGGTGCAGTTGCGTAACTGACATGTGGCCTATTGGGCCCATGTGTCAGTCAGCCAATTGCACCAGCAGTTAAGTAGAAGCAGCGTTAATCTCCAGCAGAACTCCTCGACTCCACGTCGCCACCAAGAAGCTAACCGGCCATCAATGGTCGACCCGCCTAGCTTGGCTTCAACAGGAGGGTAGCAGCGGTGGCCTTACTTGGACCCGAGCGGCGGCGACCTACCATGTTGTACTCTTCCTCGTTTTCTGTGTGGCGCGGCCTCGTTGGCAGCGGGGCAGGGCCTCTACGGAGCCGGCGATGTCCTCTATTTTGTTGCCGGCGGGCGGCGTCTCAGCGGAGCTGTGGAAATCCTCCCCCGCGTTGCCGGTAGGGTGGGGCCTCTGCTGAGCCGGCGATGTCCTCTGCCTCGTTGTTGGCGGGGTGGGGCCTCAGCAGAGCCGGCGGTGTCCTCCGCCTCGTTGTTGGCGCCGCGGGGCCTTAGCGGAGCAGGGCCTCGTCGACGCCAGCGGAGTGGCGACTCGACGGAGCCGGCATTGTCCTCTGCCTTGTCCTCGGTCTCGCCAAACAGCGCCTCGCCCGCTTCATCACCCTCTTTGCTAGCCTCTTTCTAGGCGGCCGCAGCCTCCGCCACCCGCATGCGGTGCCGCCAGCGCTCGAGGCGGCCCTTGCGGGCGGAGCGGTACGAATCGAGTAGCGCCTCCTGCTCCGCCCGCTCCACGGCGATCTGCTCCTCCACCTGCAGGTGCTCCTGGAGGAGATGGTGGTTGTAGGCGGCGTCGGCCTACGCCTCCCGAAATTTCTCCTGACGCATCTGCCTCACACTGTCCATATATTGGGCACGGGCCTCGCCGATGGTCATGGTGCAATGCACCAGCGAGGATGGCACGGAGGAGGGGGTTAGCGCCGGATCGTCGACTACCATGTTCTCCATTGGGACGTTGTCGTCCTCCGGCTACCTGCCGGCCAGCCGGTCGGCCGCAATGGCTGCCATCTCCTTGTGGTCCGTCGTCTGCCCGTCCCGAAGAGCGCTGGAGCGTGAGGAAGCCATGGTGGGTAGTAGTGGTGTGGACAGGAGAAAGGGAACGGATGCGGATGACTACGGCTATGGCCGGCGCAGCAGTTTATATAGCAATGGTGGGCGGGCGGAGGGACGGACGTGTGGCGCCGGAGTAGCCGCATCGGCAACCGCGTATCATTAATGTGGGCGGCAGATGGACGGACGGACGGCACTTGTGTCGTTTGAAGGCGGAGCAATCGCCTGCACCGGGAAGCGGGGTGGGTGGCACTGACTGTTTCGGGCGGAAAGCGTGCACGGGCGAGGAGATGACTTTACTTGGAGAGGATGACAATGGGGACCCACCAGGTCCATACCCTCACGTATGCAAGTGCCTCCTTATTATATATATATATATGTGTGTGTATGTATAAAACTATACTCCCTCCGTCTAGGTGAATAAGTCGTATTAGAAGGTGCATCACGACCTAGGTGCAAGCAGATTGGTGGAAAAGAAGAATATTTCTCTCTTCTAAACACAACATTTAATCACAGCAGTTAAGAGGATGCCTTATTAGCTACCCATGCAGGCCATCGTAATTCATAGCATGCAAAGCACTTTTATTTCTTGCCTAATAACCGCATGGACGTGCTGCATGCATTGGTCCTTGCCCGAGCAAAAAAAGAGAGAGAAAAGGGGTTTCCACGGGGGACAACAAGGCAGAGGTGGAAGCACTCACTGGAGTTATTTATTTTGCTTCCCCCTGGTTTCCTGACATCATGGTCCCACACCATTGTCAACCTATGTAGTACTAGTCAATAAACGAGAGAATTGCACAAGAAGCGGCCGACAGCTGGGACCAAGCAGCTCGAGCAGTATTTGTGTTTTTTGAGGTGTGAGCACTGTAGAGTTTTTCGATGTTTAGCCCAGATATTAATTTTTCTCCTCTGAACAACAACGAAAACATCGCTGCAGGTATTAACTAGGCGGGTTGTGGCCCGTCTAGCCCAGGCCAGATATCGAGCCCAGATATTAATTTTTTTCAAGCTCAAAATGGCTGGCCCAGCTATACTTTTTTTAGGAATACCCACGCAAGGTCAAGTTGTTATTCTCCGCCCCGCTGGGCTGCAAATCTTTTCTAGGAGGGATGCATTAGGCTTAACAAGAAAATGGGCTTTAAGAAATAATAAATGAGATGTAATTATAAAAACTGGGCAGTAACTATTAAAAAATGCACCAAACACGTGATTACTTTATAAAATATTATTTTTAGATATTGAAAATTTTAATTTCATTAATTGTTGCGAGCGCAATGTTTCGCTGGATTTTTACGTAATATAAATTTATATTTAAATTGTATTTAAACTGACTAGAAACTTCGGGATAAAAATATTTCGGATCCCATCAAAATGTGGGAAATTTTATTAAATTCTGTTTTGAACGGTTGGTTGAAATGGGTTGTACTTTTAACAAACTGTAAATGAGTTGTAGTAAATTTCATTAGAATTCAAAAATGAGCTACACATTCTTACAAATCTCAAATGGGCTATAAGTTCTCTGCCACACACTTCTGGCCTTACTAAGTTGACGCGTCCCCTAAAAAAACAGAGTTGACGCGTATGCAAGGCTTTGTCAACTTATAGTCAACACACGGTTCTAGCAGCAGTGGCCATTGGATGTCCATCCAAAGGATGTCGTGCTTCTTCTTCAATCTCGGATATTCTAGATTCACCCGCCTAAAAAATGATTCCTCCCCCTGACATCTGGGGCGCACCGTTTCGGAAGCTGACCTATGGGCCTACTAAGTTGATGTACCAAGGGCTTTGTCAACTTAGTAAACATAAATGATTCTAGCTGCAGTGACCGTACGATGTCCATCCAACGGCCGTAGTGCTTCTTCAACCTCTGGTCTTCTTGCTCCAGCCGCCCAAAGCAGCACCGGTCGTGCCGCCTGCTCCTGCCTCCCGTGGCCGGCTGTGCTGCTGTGGAGACCTCACCACCCCCTACTATTCCCACCGCTAGCCAGGCCCTGCGGCGACGGCAGCCTCACACCGAAGCCGAACGAGTGAACCCTCATACTCCTCTCCGCGTGGGCATCCACTGTCGCGTCTTCACCGGCTCTGCGTCGTCCCCTTCCTAGGCCTCGCCGTCGTCCACCGCCCTGGTGCTCTCGGCGTGGCGTGGTCAACGTGGAAGGAACGACTTCCATCGGACGTGGACTGTATGTGGAGAGGCTGACAGCTGGGTCCACGGCGGCAGCAAGAAAGTGCCTCCTTATTACGCGGAAAATAATGATTCCTCCACCTGACAGCAGGGACGCACCGGACGGGCCACCAGTATTTTGCGAAAAAAATCGTTTCCCCTTGACTGCTGGGACCCACCAGATGGGCCACCGTATTTAGCGAAAAAAATGTTTCCCCCGCTGTCAGCTCGGACCCACCGGAAGTGCCTCCTTATTACGCATAGAAAAATGAATACTCCCCCGGCTAGCTGGGACCCACCTTGCTGGGAGGCTGACTTGTGGGCCTACTAAGTTGACGGGGACGAAGGGCTTTGTCAACTTAGTCAATATGAATGATTCTAGCTCCAGTGACCGTACATTGTCCATCCAACGGCCGTAGTGCTTCTTCAACCTCTGGTCTTCTTGCTCCAGCCGCCCAAAGCAGCGCCGGTCGTGCCGCATGCTCCTGCCTCCTGTGGCCGGCTGTGCTGCCACAGAGGCCTCACCGCCCCCTACTATTCCCACCGCTGAACAGGCCCTGCGGTGACGGCAGCCTCACACCACAGCCGAATCAGTGGACCCTCGTAGTCCTCTCCGCGCGGGCTTCCACTGCCGCGTCGTCCCCTTTCTAGGCCTCGCCGTCGTCCACCGTCGTGGTGCTCTCCGCGCGGTGTGGTCAACGTGGTCAAGGAACGACTTCCATCGGAAGAGTACTATACGTGGAGAGGCTGACAGCTGGGTCCACGGCCATAGCCCAGTTTTTTTGTGATTTGCCAAGTAAGTCGCTTTGTCAGGCCTGTTGGGCTGCAAATCTTTCAAAACGAGGAGAGCTTTCATTCGGCTGGCTGAGAAAATGGCCCATCAGTAATGAGAAATGGGTTGTACATTTTTAAAACACATCAAACCGGCAATTAGTTTCAAATATACTTGTTTTTTCATTTCAAGACTTTAAATTACATTAATTTTTATGCGTGGAGAATTTGTTGGATTTTATATTGATATACATTTATTTTTTAAATCAGTTTGAATATGAGTCGAAACTTCGGGATTAAAAACAGTTTGGACCGCACCAAAATATGCACAATTTTGTATAATTTTTTAACTGTTGCCACAATATGGGTTGTAATGCTAACAAGAAGAATATGGGCTCCAAAAAAACCTTAAGAATTAGCAAATGGGCTGTAAATTATTAGAAATAATGGCAGATGGGATGTATGCTATTTTCCACAAATTTGAGGCTTTCCTAAAAAAAGGTTGACGCACCAGCACTGACTGTTGGATGTCCATCCAACGGCCGTCGTACTTCTTCAATCTCTGCTCTTCCTGCTCCAGCCGCTCAAACAAGCGCCGGCGGGACTGCCTGCTCCCTCCTCCTCGCGGCCGGCTGTGCTGCCGCGCAGGCCTCACCGCTTGACCGTACTCCCATCTCTGGCCTAGCCATCCCTCTCCTCACCCACACCTGCTGTTATTCTCCGGCGACGGCAAACGAATCAGTAAACCCTCATACAGTCGTACTCCCCTCCGCGTGGGAAACAACAGCCGAGTCTTTCCTGCCTCTGTGTCGTCCCCTTCCTAGGCCTCGCCGTCGTCCACCGCCCTGGTGCTTTCGGCGCGGCGTGGTCAACGTGGTCAAGAAACAACTTCCATCGGACATGGACTGTACGTGGAGAGGCTGACAGCTGGGTCCACAGCCGCAGCAAGGAAGTGCCTCCTTATTATGCGGAAAATAATGATTCCTCCACCTGACAGCTGGGACCCACCAGACGGGCCACTGTATTTCGTGAAAAAAACGTTTCCCCCTGACTGCTGGGACCCACCAGCTACACCTTCGCACGCAAGGAAGTGCATCTGGGCAAAAAAATGATTCGCCCCCTGACTGCTGGGACCCACCAGCTACATCTTCATAGGCAAGGAAGTGCCTGACAGTCGGGACCCACCTGGTCGAAGCGTACGTAGCATTGTCATTCTGGTCGCGAACGTGTACGTACATACTAGTCGATGTAGAGGCGTGCATGTGTCGTAGTAGAGGCGTGCACGTAGCATGTACACGTACATACAGCGGCCAGGGTGCAAGAAAGAAAATATGGCCACGTATGTGTACATATGGGCGGGGTCTCGAACGCCTACTCTCGCATATGTACGGCCAGGGCTCGTGTGCATGGCTGGGTAGGAACTGAGAAATAGCATCGTCGTCGTGTTCATGGGGAGGCAACGAAATGCGTCGTGTTCATGGGGAGGCAACGGAATGCGTCGTGTTCATGGGGAGGCAACGGAACGCGTGGGAGCCAACCGGCTGGGTCAGAACGGAATGCGTGGTCGTGTTCATCGGGAGGGCTTGGACGGAACAGACAATGGAAACGAGGCCTGGCGTACCGCACAACGGAGGAAACGGACCTCCTACGTTCGGAACGGGGTCCTGTTGATCGGGAGGGGTCTGGCGTACCGCAAAACGGAGGAAACAGACCTCCTATGGTCGAAACGGGGGTCCTGTTCATCGGCAGGGGTGTGGCGTACCGCAAAATGGACGAAACGAACTTGTGTTGGAGCGCTATGGTTGAAACGGGGGTCCTGTTCATCGGAAGGGGTGTGGCGTACCGCAAAACGGGACTCCACGAGCTACTGTTCATCCACCGTCGACCTCCTCCAGCCTCCACCTGCGACTGTTCATTCACGGGCTCCTGTTCATCCAGCCTCCACCGCGCGCTATTCCACCGGCTACAGTTCAACCAGCCCTCTCCACGGGCTCCTGTTCAACCACCCCTCCACGGGCTACTGTTCATCCTGCCCTCCATCGTCTACTGTTCATCCTGCCCTCCACGGGGTGGTCCTATTCATCCAGCCCTCCACGGGGTCCTGTTCATCCAGCCCCAACCGGCTCGATCGATCGGGTCCTGTTCATCCAGAGGCAACACCACGGGGTCCTGTTCATCCACCCCCACCGGGAACTATTCATCCAACCCCCCACCCCCCCCCACCCGCAACGCTCACTGTTCATCCAGAGGCAGCATCGATCGGCTTCAGTTAGCAACAGTAGCAAAGGAATCGCTCGATCAGGTTCAGTTGACAGCCATCGATCGATCGCTCGGGTTCAGTAACGTGTAGCCTGCAGTGCAATCTCTCGGGTTCAGTTAGAGCCCAACGCCTCGCTCGGGTTCAGTTAGAGCCAACGCCTCGCACACACGCGCATACGTGTACGAGAGAAACGCGCATCGCTCGGCCCCCGACCTCCCACCGTAACCGGGAACTCCCCGAAATTTTCCTCGCCCTCGCTTCTACCATGGTTTTTTTCATCATGGACGGCTCAAAGAATGTCATGCAGCTGCGTCTCCGGCCCGCCCAGGACGAAAAGCCCATTTTCTGTCATGATTTTTTGTCATAGAAGTAGGAGCCCACCACATGTATGATGATACCTGGTTTTGTCACAATTATCGTCATAGAAGTGTCATATGTATGAAAAAAATTCGTTCGGCCCAAAATGTCACGGATGTGTCTTTTTTTGTAGTGATACCGCCGAAGCGCCCCATCGGAGGGAGTACCGACGCCGGGGCTGCTGAAGCACCGGAGCACGGCATAGAGATGGAGAAAAGAGGTTGCCGTCGCCGCCGGCGAGGAATCGCTGCACCCTGACGTCGTCGAGCCTCCACAGCCAGTGGCGGAGTTCCACACCGACTCTGGTGACAACTCGGGCGACGACCTCGACGACAACTCCGACGACCACTCCGGCGACGACTCCGACAACGACGGACAACTGGTTAGTCATCTATACCCATTTATGTGTCAAATAGATCCTAGGGTTTCTCTGGTTACTCCTGCCTCCCCCTTTTTGGAATAGAAATACTATGGTTATGTTCTCTCAATCCATGAAATCTGAGTAAGTTTTGTTAGATCCGTGTAGTGTATTGATTGTTTGAATGGTACAAGTGATAAGTGATTAGTTGTTTCATCTGTGCAAATGATTTCTGCTAGTATCTGACGAGGGTTAGTGTTCGTGCTAATAATTCCTAGTCAGGACTTGACAATTGATTTTGAATGACCTACATATATGCTTGTGCCATTATTTTCTTCAAGGTTGGTCTGTACATAGACGACTGCGCTTAAAAATCAAACCATAATCTATGGATATGTATAAAAATAGCCATAAATTTCTAATCCTACTTCACGGCATGTAAACATTGATTTGATGCCAAATTTGTTTTACTATTTGTATAGGTGTTGTCTGACGATGTGGACAGCGAGGATGAAGATGTCCAGAGGAGGTACAAGAGGCAAATCCTGAGGGAGATTTATTCGGGAATGCATAACTGGCATATTAGGACCTGGGATGGCGGCTATCGATGCCCATTTTGCAACCACAAGATTCACGATGCGTATCAAAGTGTTCTGGCGCATGCAAGAGGACGGGCCATTGGTTCCTTCAAGCAGGAATATTCTCGCAGGATGGCGCACGGCGCGTACGCCGAGTACCCGCAGAAGCTTCAGGATCTTGCTGACATGTGAGATGAGATGTGGGGTTGAACTATGTATGCTTGAGTATGCTTAATGACGGTTGAACTATGTACTTATGGTTGAACTATGCTTGTGTATGTGTACGCTTATTATCTATGTCTGAGTATGTTTAATCTATGTTTACTTATGTCTAACTGTGGGATATGGATGCAATCAGTTAGGCTGATGGAATCTACCTTCGTCCTCATTTATTGGTCCCCTTTGTAATTTGTGTTAAATTTTGACCAAAGATTTAACTGACAAAATGTTAGTGCAGGTCAGGAAAAATTATATCGTTGGATGCATATTTCAACATAGTGTTCAATGATATAATTTTTGGTGACATGCATAAACATTTCTTAGTTAAATATTTGGTACAAATTACAAAGAGGACCAATAAAATAGGACGGAGGTAGTATTTCAATCACACACGGTTCCCAAAATTGGAACCGTGTGCAATGACTTTCATTTTGCATGTTGCGTCAATTACACACAATTGGCTCTAGCAAACCGTTGCCTCCGAAATTCTTTGTGGGAGAAAACCCTCACCACCTAATTAAAAAAACCTCACCATCCCCACGTCACAAAAACCCTCACCCCCTGCCACCCCCTCCGGTCCCCATTCACACCTGCACAAGCTCCTCCGGGTCTATGCATGGCACCTCCTATCGTGGCGGTAACCACTTAGCTCGACGCCTGCCGCCACCGCTAGGCTGCTGGCAAACCCCACTGCATTTCGCCACTTCCGCTTGCCGCCGCTTATCGCTATCGACTTTCTCGACGCTGCTCGCGGTCTACCCAGCTCCGCTCGGTTGGGGAATCCGCCACACTGAGGGTTCTTTCTCATGGACAACAAGGTAACAAATTTAATGAGATATTGTCTCATCTATTATCCCAATCCATCTGCCTCCTTTAATCACCTGGCCGAAATCACCATGAATTCATTTTTATTCGAGCTGATTTGAGGGTTTTCTTTCATTCATAGTGTATAGTTCGCGGACACATCAGGACATTGCGGCCTCCACCAGACATTCCATCTCACCGTACCAGATGACTTGAGCATGCGCGCGGTATGTTCAATCTCACCCTAAATCGGTTGGCATGGCCTACTTTCCTGAACATATACTAAATATTGCTACATTTGGATAAAAGGTGCCACATACACCATATACATCAAAGGGGATTTTTCCCCTCTTCTTTCTATATTAGGCAAATTAATGATGTATTGTTCGTTCGATTACTCTCATATTTCCATGTCATCATGTTTACCCTGTTTGTTTAATTATAGATTTTTGTCCTTCGATTTCAACTGTTGTATAGTTCTTTCAATTTGGGCCCATATTTGCATGTTACCATATTTTCTTTAACAATCCTACCATTTTCTGCAACCCGTCCCTTGCTATGATACAAAATCAGTAGTGCACAATCTTTCCTTTTACATAAATCAACACTGCAGGGATGTCATACTGAACAAAAACCATGGATTTACAATCATTGCTACTGTAAGACTTGATGAACGTGGTGACTTCTATTTTGGCACAGGTCTTTGGAAAGAAATTTATAAGTTTTATGTACTGAAAGCTGTCACTAAAAATGCATTGCACATAAAAGAGTCTGGTCATGAGATATATGCTAACTTCCCCGACGATATCATCCGTCCAGACTTTGTTCAAAGTAAGTTTTCTTTTCAAGTATCTGCATGTTGACTTACCCAGCAATATGAAAAGAATTGTGTAGTATTTAAGCAGCCAATTGTTATTCCATTTTCTTACTATATTCTTACCTAATAACTTCTAGCTACCAATACACTTTTCTATTGCCCTATTTAACTAAATATTCCATGTACTCCCACTTCTATCATAAAGCGCCGCTGACAAGGACACTTTGGAGGTGGAGAACAGTGCTGCCAACAAGCGAAGGCGGGGCGAGCAAGAACCGCAAGCGACTCCAGCGGGCCTAGACTTCATCAGCAGCCTCCCCGAGGATATGTTGACAGTCATCATCTCCCTCCTCCCAATCAAATATGGGGTGTGGACAACCGTCCTTTCCTGGCGATGGCGCCCCCTATGGAACTCCACCCCCCTCAACCTCATCGACACCCATGAGCTCTGCCATGATTATCGCAAAAGCTTGGATACGTTCTCCAAGATCCTCGGCAGTCACCTTGGCCCAACCAGAGGTCTTAGAATGGGCAAGTTCCGTTCCAATGGCAAGGAACGAACCAAGCTTGATGACTGGTTCCGATCCCCCACCCTAGATCAGCTCGAGGAGCTCACTTTTGATGATGTGCATATGCGCTCGCTGCCAACGTTCGCGCTCTGCCTCCCGCCCACGCTATGCGTCGCCAAGTTCAGGAACTGCCATCCCCCCTTTAATGACGCGCCCGCTCTTATTCTACCATGATTGAAACACCTCGAGCTCGTCATCATCTGCCTCCCAAACAGTGACATTGAGCGCCTGCTCCGTGGTTGTACTACACTCGAGTACTTTCGTCTTCAGGCGATCAATGGGTTGAGTAGCTTCCACATCACCTCCATGACTCTCCAGACTATTTATGTGTGTTGCTGGTGCGACAACAAGACATCACAAGATGTGTACCATGGTATGGTCATTGAGGACACACCTGCACTTGAGAGATTACTTGTAGTTGATCAAGAAGGTCCAACAAGAATCAATGTCATTTTTGCGCCGAAATTGACAGTGGTGGGCTACGCGTCTGACAAATACTCCGAACTTGTTATTGGATCCACACCCATTCAGGTACAACAACCGTCTTCTACTTCTCCTTCTACAAATTAACATTATTTCTAATTTTGAAGATGTATGTTCGTCTGTCATCTAGAAAATGATTCCGACAAGCTTGACCCGAAACTGCGCACAGTGAAGGTCTTGGCATTACAATCTATCGGCCCCAACCTGGCGCAAGTTGTCAGTTTCCTGAGATGCTTTCCGTTCCTGGAGAAGCTATATATCGAGGTGATGTTCCTTTCCTGTTAAATATTAACCATAAGGGAGTTCAATTTGTGACACCTTTTTCCAAGTTTACAATGACAATGTACTATGATTTCTGAAGGATTCTTTTGGAGGATTTCAGTACATACATGCCCCCCCCCATATTGGTTGCCTGATCCATATGGTTACAATCCATAAGCATGTCTCCTTTGGATTCATCTGTACTAGTTTTCTTAACGAGCTTTTCATCCACTCCAACCTCTTGTGAAGAAGGCTACATTTTTCTAGATTGTAATCAAATGCCCATGTTAATCATGTCAGATCGAAGATGGCATGTTAGTGCATTTTACAAATCCTGCAAACCAAATAGGCATGTAGTAGTGTTCAAAACTGCATGTAGGCACTAACACATTTTCTTCTTTTCCAAATAAATTAGGCTCATTGGTGGATAATGTGATACAATATAACAATCACGTCGACTGCCTAGATCTGCATCTCTTAGAAATTACTTTGAACTCCTACTAAGGGACCTTACCGGAGATTATATTAGCCAGATTCTTTGTTGTCAGAGAAAGGGTGCTTAACATAATGAGGTTTGCCTTACATTTATTTTGCAAAAATGAATGGTTTGTTGATCAGCGCCGTCGGCTGTGGCAGAATGGAATAGGCTCCAAAAATGCTGAATTTCGTTTTGAAACTTTAGATGACAGAGTAATCGGAAGTCATCGTGTCAACCCCATACATGACTTCTCAGTGGCTGACCCATTTGCAAAAATTATGAGGTTTCGAAACCAGACTTAGAAGTAGTAATATTAGTTTGAACCTCTCTGATATCCATGTTCAACGGATCAGCGCGAGCGTTTGCAGTTGATGAGCTGAATTTCATTTCTAATATTAGTTTGAACGTTTTAATCTTTGAATTTGAGCCATATAACTCTAGAATTTGATACTTGTAATATTTTGAGTTTTTGTTGTACAATAGTTGAAATGGCATTATATGAGATTCGTATATTGGTAGCACTATTTTGACCTTAATATGCAATGGTCTTAGATTTTATTAACCATTCTCGAATATGTTTACCTTGTCGATCTCATAGCACACGAGCTGTATAGCTAACTCGACTGCGATCTTCGACCTAATTGCACATGGTTGGTTTCTTCAACTGTGTGCCCTATAGAGCGCAGAATTAATTATCGCACTCGAGTGTCCATCAACACCCTTCTGTGTAACTTTGACCTCATCACCCACGGGTAAACTTATGACCAAAGTCATTCAACACACTTCGTTTTTACAAAGCTTTTTGCCAATAAACGCCCATGATTTGTCCCTCTTCTAGCCAACACGTGGCTGGCCATGCAGGAAGCTTGCACGGTAAACTGCACGGTAGTGCGGGAACAGGCTCACCGACGATATATTTGGCGCCTCTTCGAGCCCACGCGTGCGGTGCGATGTTGTCAAGCATGCACTGGAATCCTCCGCCATGAACGTCGTGACAAGACGTGACGATTACAGGCCGGCCGACCCCCATTTATTACAACGACCATTTAACCCTTGTGTTTCTTCAGCCTTTCGATCGCGCCCCACCATAGCAAGAAGCACACCCACCACGACAAATTCTTAGAGGGTATCCTGCGCGGCTCTAATGGCGCTCTGAGAGGCTGCCGACGACGAGCAGCAGTTCATCATGCATGCTGTGGTGGACACCCACAGAAGGTTCATGGACCTCTCAGTGGTGTACACCAACAACCCTGTCTAGGTGGAGCACTCCGTCCACATCATGGAGATGTTTCTTGCCGAGGAGAAGTACAAGGTGGTTGGGTTCGACCTCGTGTACACCCGCGCTCGTGTCGGATCTTGTCCCAAGGTCGCCGTCGCCCAGATGTGTGTGTGCAACCACGTCCTCGTCTACCACTACTGCCTGGCCACAAGGCCTTGCGAGCGTTTCACCAGGTTTGTCAATAGCCTCCACTACATGGTCGGTACGGTGGACATCACCAACAATGTAATGGTGCTTGAGAATTAAGGCATCGCCTGCCAGAATATTGTCGACATCCAGGGCCAATACAAGATCTGGGCCAACGAGGAGCATGAGAAAGACTCACTGGTTCACCTTACCGAGACCATCATCGACCCCAACTACAGAGACATGAAGGATTCGTGCAACAAGTACAAGCGTGCCTCGCACTCGGCCTGGATGGAGAAACTCGGCAAAGCTCACATCGTGTACGCGGCCATTGAGGCATACACAAGCTATGACATATACAGGTGGATCGTTGACATGAGGAGGTGCCCCCTTCCCCAAAATGGCCAGGGATCCAGCCTGAACCAGAGCAATGGCAAGCGTCATCGCAACAATAAGTAGATGATTAGATCCTCGTTTCTCCTAGTTTAGTATGCATGTAATTGCTTACTTTGATGTGTGGAAATGTTATGCGTGTAGTCACTTGTGTAATTGTATGCTTAATTTGGTTTTGCAATGCTGCTTTTTAAGTATATATGTTGATGCTCTATAGACAGAGCAAATCACATCGTACATGGACTAAACAATGGAACCCGTCGGTGATGATTTCATCAATCACTGACAATTATATACCAGCAATCGTTTGCTCACAACACACATGGCTTGTTAATAGGAATAGTCTGTGTTGTTATCGGTATTCCCACACGTTTTCGATTACAGATCTGTTTGCCGCGTATCACACATGTCTTGTTAAGTTGAACCGTTTATGTTCTCTTGGCTCAACGCAAATAGTTCATCCGAGTGAACTGTCTGCCATATATCGCACACACCTTGATCTGGCTAACCGTTTCTTTTGTGTTGCCTAATCACAAACAGTTCATCCGAGTGAACCATATGTTGTATATCGCACACACCTTCACATGGCTGCCCGTTTCTGTTCTTCTGTCTCATCGCAAACAGTTCATTGAAGTGAACCGTATGCCCCTCATTGCACACGCAACTAAATTTTGAACCATGTTTGATGCATCCGTCATCGCAAACATTTTGCATCTTCTTTGACGGTTTCTTAACATCACTGTTTGCGATTATTGCATCGCACATAGTTTCGTCGAAGGGTCTCTGATCGTAGTGTCGCGTTAGGAGCATCCTGCAGTAGTGTAACCCAACACTGCACTCAAACCCCCCTCTGTTTCACCACCTCTCCTCTTCCACCTTTCTGTTTCACCACCTTCCCCTTCGCATGAACTCCAACTCCAACCCTAACCCTTTCCCCTGGGGCATTGGACGGAGGGCTTTCTTCCTTGGGTGCTCGTTCGGTGGCCGCAAGAAGTTCGAGCAAGCCATGGAAGTGTGCTCGAACTTCAGTAGCATCGATGACATGCACAAGGAGGCCGATGCTGTGATGAAGAAGGCTACGCCGGAGGAGCTGGAGAAACTAGTTCCGGACTCAGCCAAGGGCGCGATGTCAGTGGACATCCTGTGGTGGGCCATGAATCAGGAAGACTCCGGTGACGCTCAACAGCGGGCAAGATGGGCCAAGTACAGTCAGTACAATGCGCCTGAAGACCGGCATGTGGCGGCGTACTGGAGTAGCACATTCGGGTCGTGGGAGGCCGGCAACGATGAGGTGTAGATGTTGTCCAGGGCACCGGCGGTAGGCGACCATGCAAGACCAATCCTTCTTGACGAAGACAGTGAGGACGAAGACGGTGAGGAAGAAAACAAGATGGCTACCCCCCCTCCCGCGTCGCTCGAGGCGACTCAAGGGTCGCCGCAGCTAGACAAGAAAGTTTGTACTCCAATCCCCACCTCAGATGTAGTCAAAAAATAACCTATAAACCCTAGTAGTCATCGATGCAGAATCGATTTATCTCAATCCTCCACCCCTGATGTGTTCAATCCCCTCCCTAACTCTTCAACCGGGTGATCTTATCTAATCTAGCTCGAGTAGAAAGGACTGAATGTACAGAAAGGACGAGGTCTTACCGCCATGGCCGATGCGCTTTGGTGGAGGTCAGCAGTCGCTTCGGTGGTTACCGCCGCCGTCTTGGATCGTTTCGCACTAGAACTCGGGTTGTCGTCGCCGTCGCCGCCGCCGGTGTGAGTGGGGAAGAGGGGAGAGAGCGGTGAGGAAGCGCGATGAGGGTAATTTATGACAACGCGTCTGGAAACAACGCGACATCTCGGGACCGGACCCACGCGTGCAACCGCCCACGCCCACGTGCGTAAGGTTGCACGTCACGGGCCTGGCTCCACAGAAACGGCCGATTTGAGCACTCCTCTGGATGCAGGCCCAGAGATGCTTTAACTTCATGCTATGCGAGCCCAACACTGAATGCGGGTAACCAAACGGACTTTTTTCTTCCCGCGCGGGCTTGTTTAAGGTATATGCAGCCTATCAAACTTGTCCTACATGTTTGCACCCCCGCATACACCGTTCCCTCTTGCGCTTGCCAGAGAGGGATCCTCTGACGTACGGTGCCCTGCCGTTGGGCCACTGACGTGTGGGCCCGGGTCCACATGTCAGTGGGCCAATGACACGTCAGAGGAGCTGCGTCCGCGCTTGCCTAACTCTGGCTCCACGAAGATGAGCGATTCGAACATTCCTAACGACGGAGGATATGTTGTGCTTTGAGTTTCATGCGGGTACACGTCAGTGCCTCGTACGAACAGCCAAACGGTTTTAATTTGAATTTTATTTTAGCTAGGCCTGTTTGAGGGTGAGGGTTACGAGGGCTCTCATGAGAACTCTGACTTATGTAACGACGCATAGGACCAAAGAAGATCCGTAAGTCTGTGGATAACCATTTTAATGAATACTAGTTTTTCCTGTCGCGCGATTTCGCCATTGCCAAACTGTCAAACGAGTAGCTACCTCTAACCAAACACCAAGATACGCACAACACTAACAGGATCCCGTATGCTGAAAGCAAGGTGGGAAAAATAGCTCTCGGCAGGAAAAGACATGGAGGACTACTCTACTGGCACTGGCAGGCCCCATACATGATCCAGGCCAGAGGTTTCCTGTAGTCCCATTATTGGTACAGGCACAGCACTTCACCCTGGTCTTGTACGCGGCAGCCTGGACCGACAGCTTCGTCGTCACACTATCAAAGTCAGCATACCACGACCAATCTAGGCAGCTTGCTCGCTGAAAAATACGTTTTCCATGAAGAAAGTAGCTGGATTGCTGAACTGTACCTGTAGTATAAATATGAGCAGGAGAAGAGACAACAATTATTCATGGGGTCGCAAGATTTTGTTCGCTGGGCAGGATCAGGCACGTATATACGCGAGGAGCGTGTCAGATGTCACCAAGATCCTCAGCAGCACACTGTTGTGCCTGCTGTGCCCTAAACTAATAATCGCATGATATTGTTCGCTTTTCTTTTTCATATACATTGCAGAAACAGCCGGTACGCTAACATCCAGCGTGGCACGTACGCGTCACACGATTTTCCTTTAAAAAATCATTACCAGCAGTTCTCTTGCCCAACTGCAATTTTTTTGAAATTTTCCAAAATCAAATTTTAAATTTTAATAAATTCTGGAAAAATACACGTACACATAGGGATATATTTTACGTGTTTGTAAATTTTAAAAACTCACCAGCAGATCTTTGAATTTAACATACTTCATCATAAGACTTTACACACTTGTAGTGTGGATCATATCCCTGTGTACATGTGTACTTTTCTTTTGGAACTTTTTGAAATTCCCCCTTTTGTTAATTAAATTCGTTATAGGCCTCCACGGAGCCCTAGTTCCAATAGCCATTTCTGCGGAGCAATCTGTTCTCTAATCTAAGGCGTGAAAAATGGTACTAGTACTGTTTTACCAATGCCACCTAAAATAATTAATGAGTTGAAAAAGAGAGAACTCGGAAAAAATCAGTTGTCGTCTCTTAGGTAGAGACGGTCTCTTAGTAAGCACTCCCTCCGTCTCGAATTATGTGTCACGGAAATGAATGTATCTACACGTATTTTAGCTTTAGATACATCCATCTCTATAGCAATATATATTGACACATAAACATCAAGTTAGTCCCATGAGATTCCTTCCTCAATATATTTTTGCATTATGTGTATTTGATTTTGTAGAACTTATCATAATTTTCAATACCGTTGGTCAAAATTAAGCTAGTTTTACTTAGGACAAATCTTGAACTTCAACTATTTTGGAACGGATGGAGTAGTTTACTTTTAGTCACCCTATCGATATTTAGTACTCCCTCCGTTCACAAATATAATTGCTTTTTAAATCAGATGTATATAGACATGTTTTAGTGCATTTGTTCATTCAGTTAATAAATCTAAGGCAAATAATATGAGTCGCGCGGAGTAGTTCATATTAAAATATTCAAAACGTTTTATGTTTGTGAACAAGGGAGTATCATACAAATATTAGTTGTTAAAGAATAACACGCAGAGGTGAACCACAGTAGTATATTTCTTCTTGAAAAACAAGCATGGCATAAAGCAAAACCGTCTTATCAACGATCGTGCATGCACTAGTCAAAGCTAATTAATTGTCCTCGGGGAATGGCCGTTGCTGAGATGGTTAATCAGTGGAGGTTGGCTCCCCTGCAGTCGTATCGTAGCTCAGCAGCATCCGGAGTTATTATAGCTAGCCGTAATTTACCATGTGCCAGAATTAGTTGTGGTCGATTGCTCCTTGGCGAGGCCGTGATCAGCTTTGTAATTACAGCAGGTGAGTATATTATCGATGCTATCTGGGCGGCTAGGGTTGTATGAGATCCTCCGTGACGGGGATGATCTGATCACACAGGATACTGCTGATCTCCGAGGACAAGAACCCGTGTGATTAGCGTTTGCTCGGAGTTACTGCGGTGAAAACGTCCGACGCAAACCACGGCTGACACAACTCCATGGCCCTCCCATTGGCCAGACCCAAGACATTCAGTAAATCGGTTTTAAAGTTGCTTTGCCCATGTAAACTTGCAAGGATTTCAGTTCGTTAAGGCCGGGCAATTGTCTTCTATCTAAAAATAAAAAAGTTGCTTTGCCCATGCATGTTCGTATTTTTCTTGTGATGTTGTGCGCCAGTCTAAGCATTCCATTGCTAGTGTACATGCCAAGAATGTTCCTGGGATCATGTGTTGTGATGCCTTTCTCATTTCTCAGTAAGACAACTTGGAGGTTATAGAGTCACTCGACACGCAAGAAAATCTGGCCGCCCATCTCCGCTTGAAAAGGGAAATAGAGTGTTGAGCCAGCACAGAAGCTGAAATGATTTTGTCCCCGTTCTGTCGCCCAGCACTGTCTAGCAAGTACGTATAATGAGAAGTATTAACTAATTTCTTTAGCTTGTGAAAGCAACGCCGCTGCATGCACGACGGACCCCTCCTCCATTTCTGACCACCCTTTCTATCTCTTCTTTTTGCTGTTTTTCGTTTTTGCAAGAAAACGGAAACGGCCAAACAGGGCCTTATCATGTGTACTATAAATCGAGTGATATGTTGTTGGCACTTTTACCTTTCGCTTAACCGATTGAGCTAACAGCCGGTGGCACTAATCTGGTTCCGCCGCCTTGAGCGATTGACACGCGTACCGTGGACGCCCACTCCAATGCTATCCTCATCGCCAGTGAAACACATCGTCCACATATTTTCTCCCTTGAATCGTCTCCTTCCCTGACAGAGTTTCTCACCCACGTGTCGCCGCCATACGCCACCGCAGCGGTCCGAGGGCTGCAACCACCGTGATGCAAGCTTCCGCGTGCTACCGCTGCATTGCTGCAAAATCCACGTTCTACAACATCCCCGGTTGCATGCGATCTTGCTGTATGGATGGACGCCGTGAGTTTTAGCAGTTTTTGCAGCTGCAGAGATGTGTCGGCGCCGCAAGGCGATGGCTATTGTCCCTGCTGCAAGACGAGGCGAGATGCTACGGAAAGGCAATGTGATCGAGTGACTTCTCCATTTAGCAAGCGTGCGGTGCCAACATGGCTCATGTTGCAAAGGTATGCTTGCAAAACATACGAGTGCACCATGATCCATGCTATAAACCTTTGAGCAAAACATGACCCATATTTCAAAGCATTCGTCTTGCAGACCTCCAAAAGTAACATGACTCATACTGCAAACATTCGTCAACTAACATACGTCATGGAGACGCAACGCGCTCCTACATGCATATGTCAGTTTGTTGCGACCCGGAGTTGGAAAGCCGTTCATGCCTCTACTCCTTTTAAGTGTTTTTTCTGAAGTTTTTCCTTATTTCTGGTAATTGTTTCTATTTGAGCTTACGCCGAGAATGAGAAAATAAAGCGCATCACAACAGAAGCGAACCCAAGTCAATCGGTAGCAGAACCAAGCCAATAACCAACCTGGCCTTGTGCGGTTGTTCTCCGTGTTAATGGATATTTAGGTATTTTAAGCGTCTTCATGCTATCTTTTTCTTCCTTTTCTCCAGCATTCATTCTCCGTTTTCATCAGTTTTCTTCTTTTCTGTTTTTCCCTACGTTCCAAGTGGGTTTCTTCCATCACGCCAAAAATAATGTGTGGAGTGGTAGTTGAATCTTTTTTCTTTTCTTCTTTCTTGCTACTTTCTATGTGGTTTTTTCATCCAGGCAAAAATAATGCGGGGTGGAATTTGAACCCTTCTAAAAAGCACCCATATAGGCCCAATTACCAACTCCGTACATGTTGTTTTGTGTCAAGTAGAAATAAAGCATTGTAATTGATCATTTTTATCTCTGCCATATTAGTACAAAGGAACTTTTTTAGTATCAACTATGGATCAAGCCGAGAATCTCAAGTCTTTGTCTTCTACCTCACCAAACTATGATGCCATGCAGTTAGAGAGGTAGGCGAGGACTTGTTGGTAGCTAATGGAAAGTTCGTGTTAATCGACACGTCAACGCCGCTACCTCAAAAGATGAGAAGCTACTTGGTAACTTTCCCACCACATCGGTTAAGTAGTTACCCGGTCATCCATGTTAAAGTTATCAACAAATCGATTATGTACTCACTAGGTTGCCCATGCTATAGTTATCAAGCTACCCACGCTATAGTTATCAGGCCGCTCCTGTTATAGTTATGCTCCTGTTATAGTTACCAAAACATCAAATATGTAGTTTACCAGAACTAGTATGCTAAAGTTACCAACATAGAAATTTTGTAGTTATCAGACAACAAATGATATAGTTACCAGACTGCTCATACTAAAGTTATCAGGCTACTCATGCGTAGTTATCAGGCTTCTCATGCTATAATTACCAGGCTGCTGCTCGTGTTGAAGTTATCAAGCTGCTCGTGCTATAGTTATCAGGCTTCTCATGCTGCTCATATTGACATTACCAGGTCGTTTATGCTATAGTTAATTAGGATGGACATAGTGAATTTACTAGGCTGCACATGCTACATTTACCAACATATCGATTATGTAGTTATCACGCTGCTCATGCTATTGTTAACACATGAGACTGGTATAGTTATATGTTGCCTGTTACATTTTCTCTAGTGTGCTAGGTCACATTCATCACTGTAGTAGTCATTTAAATACATTGGTGTTTGCAGTGAAGATCTAGTTTTGAAACCAGAAGTATCCACGACAAACATACATGTAACTACCATCCAACTACCGCTTATAAACCAGAAACAACAAAAGGAATTTCTCAAGTGAAAGTAGATGATGTAGCTCATAGCAAAAGTACCGCCTAAGCAAGACAACCGTGGAACCGAATGGTACTACCGCCTGGATACCACGAAAATGCCCCAGCAAAACAGATGAAACACAAGACCAAAACTGCCATAACTTCTGCAAATGACGATTTCAAGGAACTCAAGCTAGGTAGAAAGCTAACAAGAAGAGATGTTAAATCACAATATGCATATGATATAGAGGTTTGAGACCTCCATCGGTAAAGAAACCGGCATAAACTCCAACATCGAAAACACGATAGATGATGCATATGAAATCTATTTTCGATGAAGTTGAGCTTGTCATGAAGATGAACACAAGCCCCAAAACTCACGTAGAGAAAAGCCAAACTGAAGGAAGTATGCCCTAGAGGCAATAATAAAGTTGTTATTTATATTTCCTTATATCATGATAAATGGTCATTATTCATGCTACAATTGTATTAACCGGAAACTTAGTACATGTGTGAATAAATAAACAAACAGATTGTCACTAGTTTGCCTCTACTTGACTAGCTCGTTGAACCAATGATGGTTATGTTTCCTAACCATAGACATGAGTTGTCATTTGATTAACGGGATCACATCATTAGAGAATGTTGTGATTGACTTGACCCATCCGTTAGGTTAGCATGATGATCGTTTAGTTTGTTGCTATTGTTTTCTCCATACTATACATGTTTCTATGACTATGAGATCATGCAACTCCCGAATACCGGAGGAACACCTTGTGTGCTACCAAACGACACAACGTAACTGGGTGATTATAAAGGTGCTCTACAGGTGTCTCTGATGGTGTTTGTTGAGTTGGCATGGATCAAGATTAGGATTTTTCACTCCGATTGTCGGAGAGGTATCTCTGGGCCCTCTCGGTAATGTACATCACAATAAGCCATGCAAGAAATGTAACTAATGAGTTAGTTATGGGATGTAGCATTACGGAACGAGTAAAGAGACTTGCCGCTAATGAGATTGAACTAGGTATTGAGATACTGACGATCGAATCTCGAGCAAGTAACATACCGATGACAAAGGGAATAACGTATACCGTTATGCGGTTTGACCGATAAAGATCTTTGTACAATATGTAGGAGCCAATATGAGCATCCAGGTTCCGCTGTTGGTTATTGACCGGAGACATGTCACAGTCATGTCTACATAGTTCTCGAACCTGTAGGGTCCGCACGCTTAACATTCGGTGATGATCGGTATTATGAGTTTATGTGTTTTGATGTACCGAAGGTAGTTCGGAGTCCCGGAATTGATCACGGACATGATGAGGAGTATCGAAATGGTCGAGACATAAAGATCGATATATTGGAAGCCTATATTTGGACATCGGAATGGTTCCAAGTGGTTCGGGCATTTTTCCGGAGTACCGGGAGGTTACCGGAACCCCCGAGGGGTATATGGGCCTTATTGGACCTTAGTGGAATAGAGGAGAGGGGAGGGAAAAGAGGGAGGCGCGCCCCCCAAGCCCAATCCGAATTGGGAGGGGGTCGGCCCCCCTTTCCTTCCTCCCTCTCTCCTTCTTCATTCCTCTCCTATTCCTACTTGGAAGGGGGAATCCTACTCCCGGAGGGAGTAGGACTCCCCTAGGGCGCGCCATAGAAAGCGCCGGCCCTCCCCCTCCTCCACTCCTTTATATACGGGGGAGGGGGCACCCCATGGACAAACAAGTTGATCATTGATCTTTTAGCCGTGTGTGGTGCCCCCCTTCACCATAATGCACCTCGGTTATATCGTAGTGGTGCTTAGGCGAAGCCCTGTTCCGGTAGCATCATCATCACCGTCATCACGCCGTCGTGCTGACGAAACTCTCCCTCGAAGCTCTACTGGATCGTGAGTGCGCGGGACGTCACAGAGCTGAACGTGTGAAGATCGCGGAGGTGTCGTACCTTCGATGCTAGATCGGTTGATCGTGAAGACATACGACTACATCAACTGCGTTGTCATAACGCTTCCGCTTACGGTCTACGAGGGTACGTAGACGATACTCTCCCCTCTCGTTGCTATGCATCACCATGATCTTGCGTGTGCGTAGGAATTTTTTTGAAATTACTACGTTCCCCAATAGTGGCATCTGAGACAGGTTTATGCGTAGATGTTATATGCACGAGTAGAACACAAAGGAGTTGTGGGCGTGGGTATATACATATTGCTTGCCGTCACTAGTTGATTCTTGATTCAGCGGCATTGTTGGATGGAGCGGCCCAGACTAACATTACGCGTACGCTTACGCGAGACTGATTCTACCGACGTGCTTCACACACAGGTGGCTAGTGGGTGTCTGTTTCTCCAGCTTTAGTTAAATCGGATTCAATGAACAGGGTTCTTTCTGAAGATCAAAAATCAATCACTATACCGCGTTGTGGTTTTTGATGCGTAGGTAAGAACGGTTCTTGCTAAGCCCGTAGCAGCCAAGTAAAATTTGCAACAACAAAGTAGAGGACGTCTAACTTGTTTTTGCAGGGCATGTTGTGATGTGATATGGTCAAGACATAATCCTAAATTTTATTGTATGAGATGATCTTGTTTTTGTAACCGAGTTATCGGCAACTAGAAGGAGCCATATGGTTGTCGCTTTATTGTATGAAATGCAATAGCCCTGTAATGCTTTACTTTATCACTAAGCGGTAGCGATAGTCATGGAAGCATAAGATTGGCGAGACGACAACGATGCTACGATGGAGATCAAGGTGTCGTGCCGGTGACGATGGTGATCATGACAGTGCTTCGGAGATGGAGATCACAAGCACAAGATGATGATGGCCATATCATATCACTTATATTGATTGCATGTGATGTTTATCTTTTATGCATCTTATCTTGCTTTGATTGACGGTAGCATTATAAGATGATCCCTCACTAAATTATCAAAGTATAAGTGTTCTCCCTGAGTATGCACCGTTGCGAAAGTTCTTCGTGCTGAGACACCACGTGATGATCGGGTGTGATAGGCTCTACGTTCAAATACAACGGGTGCAAAACAGTTGCACACGCGGATTACTCAGGTTAAACTTGACGAGCCTAGCATATAACAGATATGGCCTCGGAACACAGAGACCGAAAGGTCGAGCGTGAATCATATAGTACATATGATCAACATAGCGATGTTCACCGTTGAAACTACTCCATCTCACATGATGATCGGACAAGGTTTAGTTGATATGGATCACGTGATCACTTAGAGGATTAGAGGTATGTCTATTTAAGTGGGAGTTCTTAAATAATATGATTAATTGAACTTAAATTTATCATGAACTTAGTACCTGATAGTATCTTGCTTGTCTATGTTGATTGTAGATAGATGGCCCGTGCTGTTGTTCCGTTGAATTTTAATGCGTTCCTTGAGAAAGCAAAGTTGAAAGATGATGGTAGCAATTACACGGACTGGGTCCGTAACTTGAGGATTATCCTCATTGCTGCTCAGAAGAATTACGTCCTGGAAGCACCGCTAGGTGTACCACCCGCACCAGCAACTGCAAACATTGTGAATGCCTGGCAAACACATGTTGATGACTACTCGATAGTTCAGTGTGCCATGCTTTACGGCTTAGAACCGGGACTTCAACGATGTTTTGAACGTCATGGAGCATATGAGATGTTCCAGGAGTTGAAGTTAATATTTCAAAAGAATGCCCAGATTGAGAGATATGAAGTCTCCAATAAGTTCTACAGCTGCAAGATGGAGGAGAATAGTTCTGTCCGTGAGCATATACTCAAGATGTCTGGGTACTGCAATCACTTGATTCAACTGGGAGTTAATCTTCCGGATGATAGCGTCATTGACAGAATTCTCCAATCACTGCCACCAAGCTACAAGAGCTTCGTGATGAACTATAATGTGCAAGGGATTGATAAGACAATTCCCGAGCTCTTCGTGATGCTAAAGGCAGCGGAGGTAGAAATCAAGAAGGAGCATCAAGTGTTGATGGTCAATAAGACCACCAGTTTCAAGAAAAAGGGGAAAGGGAAGAAGAAGGGGAACTTCAAGAAGAACAACAAGCAAGTTGCTGCTCAGGAGAAGAAACCCAAGTCTGGACCTAAGCCTGAGACTGAGTGCTTCTACTACAAGCAGACTGGTCACTAGAAGCGGAACTGCCCCAAGTATTTGGCGGATAAGAAGGATGGCAAGGTGAACAAAGGTATATGTGATATACATGTTATTGATGTGTACCTTACTAATGCTCGCAGTAGCACCTGGGTATTTGATACTAATTCTGTTGCTAATATTTGCAACTCGAAATAGGGGCTACGGATTAAGCGAAGATTGGCTAAGGACGAGGTGACAATGCGCGTGGGAAATGGTTCCAAAGTCGATGTGATCGCGGTCGGCACGCTACCTCTACATCTACCTTCAGGATTAGTATTAGACCTAAATAATTGTTATTTGGTCCCAGCGTTGAGCATGAACATTATATCTGGATCTTGTTTGATGCGAGACGGTTATTCATTTAAATCAAAGAATAATGGTTGTTCTATTTATATGAGTAATATCTTTTATGGTCATGCTCCCTTGAAGAGTGGTCTATTTTTGCTAAATCTCGATAGTGGTGATACACATATTCATAATATTGAAGCCAAAAGATGCAGAGTTGATAATGATGCTGCAACTTATTTGTGGCACTGCCGTTTAGGTCATATCAGAGTAAAGCGCATGAAGAAACTCCATACTGATGGACTTTTGGAACCACTTGATTATGAATCACTTGGTACTTGCGAACCATGCCTCATGGGCAAGATGACTAAAACACCGTTCTCCGGATCTATGGAGAGAGCAACAGATTTGTTGGAGATCATACATACAGATGTATGTGTTCCGATGAATGTTGAGGCTCGTGGAGGATATCGTTATTTTCTCACCTTCATAGATGATTTAAGCAGATATGGGTATATCTACTTAATGAAACATAAGTCTGAAACATTTGAAAAGTTCAAAGAATTTCAGAGTGAAGTTGAAAATCATCGTAAGAAGAAAATAAAGTTTCTACAATCTGATCGTGAAGGAGAATATTTGAGTTATGAGTTTGGTCTTCATTTGAAACAATGCGGAGTAGTTTCCCAACTCACGCCACCCGGAACACCACAGCGTAATGGTGTGTCTGAATGTCGTAATCGTACTTTACTAGATATGGTGCAATCTATGATGTCTCTTACTGATTTACTGCTATCGTTTTGGGGTTATGCTTTAGATTCGACTGCATTCACCTTAAATAGGGCACCATCGAAATCCGTTGAGACGACGCCTTATGAACTGTGGTTTGGTAAGAAGCCAAAGTTGTCGTTTCTGAAAGTTTGGGGCTGCGATGCTTATGTGAAAAAGCTTCAACCTGATAAGCTCGAACCCAAATCGGAGAAATGTGTCTTTATAGGATACCCAAAGGAGACTATTGGGTATACCTTCTATCATAGATCCGAAGGCAAGACTTTTGTTGCTAAATTCGGAATTTTTCTAGAGAAGGAGTTTCTCTCGGAAGAAGTGAGTGGGAGGAAAGTAGAACTTGATGAGGTAACTATACCTGCTCCCTTATTGGAAAGTAGTTCATCACAGAAACCGGTTTCTGCCACACCTAGACCAATTAGTGAGGAAGTTAATGATAATGATCATGAAACTTTAGATCAAGTTGTTACTGAACCTCGTAGGTCAACTAGAGTAAGATCCGCGCCAGAGTGGTACGGTAATCCCGTTCTGGAAGTTATGTTACTAGACCATGCCGAACCTACGAACTATGAAGAAGCGACGGTGAGCCCAGATAACGCAAAATGGCTTCAAGCCATCAAATCTGAGATGGGATCCATGTATGAGAACAAAGTGTGGACTTTGGTTGACATGCCCGTTGATCGGCAAGCAATTGAGAATAAATGGATCTTCAAGAAGAAGACTGACACTGACGGTAATGTTACTATCTATAAAGCTCGACTTGTTGCAAAAGGTTTTCAACAAGTTCAAGGGATTGACTATGATGAGACCTTCTCACCCGTAGCGATGCTTAAGTCTGTCCGAATCATGTTAGCAATTGCCGCATTTTATGATTATGAAATTTGGCAAATGGATGTCAAAACTGCATTCCTGAATGGATTTCTGGAAGAAGAGTTGTATATGATGCAACCAGAAGGTTTTGTCGATCCAAAGGGAGATAACAAAGTGTGCAAGCTCCAACGATCCATTTATGGACTGGTGCAAGCCTCTCAGAGTTGGAATAAACGCTTTGATAGTGTGATCAAAGCATTTGGTTTTATACAGACTTTTGGAGAAGCCTGTATTTACAAGAAAGTGAGTGGGAGCTCTGTAGCATTTCTAATATTATATGTGGATGACATATTGTTGATTGGAAATGATATAGAATTTCAGGATAGCATAAAGGGATACTTGAATAAGAGTTTTTCAATGAAAGACCTCGGTGAAGCTGCTTACATATTGGGCATCAATATCTATAGAGATAGATCAAGACGCTTAATTGGACTTTCACACAGCACATACCTTGACAAAGTCTTGAAGAAGTTCAAAATGGATCAAGCAAAGAAAGGGTTCTTGCATGTGTTACAATGTGTGAAATTGAGTAAGACTCAATGCCCGACCACTACAGAAGATAGAGAGAAAATGAAAGACGTTCTCTATGCTTCAGCCATAGGCTGTATCATGTATGCAATGCTGTGTACCATACTTGATATGTGCCTTGCTATAAGTCTAGCAGGGAGGTACCAAAGTAATCCAGGAGTGGATCACTGGACAGCGGTCAAGAACATCCTAAAATACCTGAAAAGGACTAAGGATATGTTTCTCGTTTATGGAGGTGACAAAGAGCTCATCATAAATGGTTAAGTTGATGCAAGCTTTGACACTAATCTGGATGATTCTAAATCGCAAACCGGATACGTGTTTACATTCAACGGTGGAGCTGTCAGTTGGTGCAGTTCTAAACAAAGCGTTGTGGCGGAATCTACGTGTGAAGGGGAGTACATAGCTGCTTTGAAAGCAGCAAATGAAGGAGTCTGGATGAAGGAGTTCATATCCGATCTGGGTGTAATACCTAGTGTATCAGGTCCAATGAAAATCTTTTGTGACAATACTGGTGCAATTGCCTTGGCGAAGGAATCCAGATTTCACAAGAGAACCAAGCACATCAAGAGACGCTTCAATTCCATTCGAGATTTAGTCCAGGTGGGAGACATAGAAATTTGCAAGATACATACGGATCTGAATGTTGCAGACCCGTTGACTAAGCCTCTTCCACAAGCAAAACATGATCATCACCAAGACTCCATGGGTGTTAGAATCATTACTATGTAATCTAGATTATTGACTCTAGTGCAAGTGGGAGACTGAAGGAAATATGCCCTAGAGGCAATAATAAAGTTATTATTTATTTCCTTATATCATGATAAATGTTTATTATTAATGCTAGAATTGTATTAACCGGAAACATAATACATGTGTGAATACATAGACAAATAGAGTGTCACTAGTATGCCTCTGCTTGACAAGCTCGTTGATCAAAGATGGTTAAGTTTCCTAACCATTGACATGGGTTGTCATTTGATTAATGGGATCACACCATTAGGAGAATGATGTGATTGACTTGACCCATTCCGATTAGCTTAGCACCCGATCGTTTAGTATGTTGCTATTGCTTTCTTCATGACTTATACATGTTCCTATGACTATGAGATTATGCAACTCCCGTTTACCGGAGGAACACTTTGTGTGCTACCAAACATCACAACATAACTGGGTGATTATAAAGGTGCTCTACAGGTGTCTCCAAAGGTACTTGTTGAGTTAGCGTATTTCGAGATTAGGATTTGTCACTCCGATTGTCGGAGAGGTATCTCTAGGCCCACTCGGTAATGCACATCACTATAAGCCTTGCAAGCATTGTAACTAATGAGTTAGTTGCGGGATGATGTATTACGGAACGAGTAAAGAGACTTGCCGGTAACGAGACTGAACTAGGTATTGAGATACCGACGATCGAATCTCAGGTAAGTAACATACCGATGACAAAGGGAACAACGTATATTGTTATGCAGTTTAACCGATAAAGATCTTCGTAGAATATGTGGGAGCCAATATGAGCATCCAGGTTACGCTATTGGTTATTGACCGGAGACGTGTCTCGGTCATGTCTACATAGTTCTCGAACCCGTAGGGTCCGCACGCTTAACGTTTCGATGACAGTTATATTATGAGTTTATATGTTTTGATGTACCAAAGGTTGTTCGGTGTCCCGGATGTGATCACGGACATTACGAGGAGTCTCGAAGTGGTCGAGACATGAAGATTGATATATTGGAAGCCTATGTTTGGATATCGGAAGTGTTTCGGGTGAAATCAGGATTTTACCGGAGTACTAGGAGGTTACCGGACCCCCCCCCCCCCCGGGGGGACTTAATGGGCCTTAGTGGGCCTTGGTGGAAAGAGAGGAGAGGCGGCCAGGGCATGGGCCGCGCCCCCTCCCCCCTAGTCCGAATAGGACAAGGAGAGGGGGTGGCGCCCCCCCCCCCTTCCTTCTTCTCCTCCACCTCTTTCCCCTCTCTCTCCTAGTCCAACAAGGAAAAGGGGGGAGTCCTACTCCCGGTAGGAGTAGGACTCCTCCTGGCGCGCCCCTTCTCTAGGCCGGCCGCACCCCCCCCCCCTTGCTCCTCTATATACGGGGGCAAGGGGGCACCCCAGAGACACAACAATTGACCGTTTGATCATTTAGCCGTGTGTGGTGCCCCCCTCCACCATAGTCCACCTCGATAATACTATAGCGGTGCTTAGGCGAAGCCCTGCGTCGGTAGAACATCATCATCGTCACCACGCCGTCGTGCTGATGAAACTCTCCCTCAACACTCGGCTGGATTGGAGTTCGAGGGACGTTATCGGGTTGAACGTGTGCTAAACTCGGAGGTGCCGTACGACTACATCAACTGTGTTGTGCTAACGTCCGCTTTCATTCTACGAGGGTACGTGGACAACACTCTCCCCTCTCGTTGCGATGCATCACCATGATCTTGCGTGTGCGTAGGATTTTTTTTGAAATTACTACGTTCCCCAACACATTTGTTTTTGATGATGATTGTGTGGAAGCATTTGAAATACTTAAGAAAGCATTGATCTCTGCACCTATTGTTCAGCCACCTGATTGGAATTTACCCTTTGAAATTATGTGTGATGCTAGTGATTATGCTGTAGGTGCTATTCTAGGACAAAGAGTTGATAAAAAATTAAACGTTATTCAATATGCTAGTAAAACCCTAGACAATGCTCAAAGAAATTATGCTACAACTGAAAAAGAATTCTTAGCAGTTGTATTTGCTTGTGATAAGTTCAGACCTTATATTGTTGATTCTAAAGTAACTATTCACACTGATCATGCTGCTATTAAATATCTTATGGAAAATAAAGATGCTAAACCTAGACTTATTAGATGGGTTCTCTTGCTACAAGAATTTTACTTACATATTGTTGATAGAAAGGGAGCTGAGAACCCCGTTGCAGACAACTTGTTTAGGTTAGAAAATGTGCTTGATGACCCACTTCCTATTGACGATAGCTGTCCTGATGAGTAATTAAATGTCATAAATGCTTCTCATACTGCTCCATGGTATGCTGATTATGCTAATTACATTGTTGCTAAGTTTATACCACCTAGTTTCACATACCAGCAAAAGAAAAAGTTCTTCTACGATTTGAGGCATTACTTTTGGGATGACCCACATCTTTATAAAGAAGGAGTAGATGGTGTTATTAGACGTTGTGTACCTGAGCATGAACAGGGACAGATCCTACGCAAGTGTCACTCCGAAGCTTATGGAGGACACCATGCTGGAGATAGAACTGCACATAAGGTATTGCAATCTGGTTTTTATCGGCCTACTCTCTTCAAGGATGCCCATAAGTTTGTCTTATCTTGTGATGAATGTCAAAGAATTGGTAATATTAGTAGACGTCAAGAAATGCTATGAACTATTCACTCGTTATTGAACCATTTGATGTTTGGGGCTTTGACTATATGGGACCCTTTCCTTCCTCTAATGGATATACACATATTTTAGTTGCTGTTGATTACGTTACTAAGTGGGTAGATGCTTTTCCAACTAGTACTGATGATCATAACACTTCTATTAAAATGCTTAAAGAAGTTATTTTTCCAAGATTTGGAGTCCCTAGATATTTAATGACTGATGGTGGTTCACATTTTATTCATGGTGCTTTCCGTAAAATGCTAGCTTAATATGATGTTAATCATAGAATTGCATCTCCTTATCATGCTCAGTCTAGTGGTCAAGTAGAATTGAGTAATAGAGAGCTCAAATTAATTTTGCAAAAGATTGTTAATAGATCTAGAAAAAATTAGTCCAAGAAACTTGATTATGCATTATGGGCCTATAGAACTGCATATAAAAATCCTATGGGTATGTCTCCGTATAAAATGGTTTATGGAAAAGCATGTCACTTACCTCTAGAACTAGAACACAAGGCATATTGGGCTATTAAAGAACTTAATTATGATTTCAAACTTGCCGGTGAGAAGAGGTTATTTGATATTAGCTCACTTGATGAATGGAGAACCCAAGCCTATGAAAATGCCAAGTTGTTTAAAGAAAAAGTTAAAAGATGGCATGACAAAAGAATACAAAAGCGTGAGTTTAATGAAGGTGATTATGTATTGCTATACAACTCTCGTTTAAGATTTTTTGCAGGAAAACTTCTCTCTAAATGGGAAGGTCCTTACGTTATCGAGGAGGTCTATCGTTCCGGTGCCATAAAAGTCAACAACTTCGAAGGCACAAATCCGAAGGTGGTGAACGGTCAAAGAATTAAACATTATATCTCAGGTAATCCCATAAATGTTAAAACCAATATTATTGAAACCGTAACCCCGGAGGAATACATAAGGGACACTTTCCGAAATGTTTCAGACTCCGAAAAGGAATAGGTATGTGGTACGGTAAGTAAACCGACTCCAAAATAGTTTTTACGGCAATATTTCTCTGTTTTGGAATATTTAGAAAAATAGAAAAATAAGTAGTAGTCCGGGAAGGACACGAGGGCTCCACGAGGGTGGAGGGCGCGCCCTACCCTCCTGGGCGCGCCCCCCTACCTCGTGGGCACCTCGTGTGCTCTCCGGACTCCGTTTTCATACACGACACGTATTTTAGTCGGTAAAAATTCATTATATAATCTCTCGGAGGTTTTGACTCCCGTATCATGCAAATATCTCTTGTCTTTGTTTTGAGTTGTCCTGCTGCAGACAGAGCAACATGTCGTCCCAGGATTCGGAAGGAGAAAGCTATGTGGATGATTACCTTGCAGATCCTAAGGTCTATGGGGATGTGGAGCATTCCGGTTGGACTACAGAAGAAGAAGAGGACTATGAACCCAAGGGAAAAGAGGAGATGAGCTCAGATGAAGATGAAGTCCCACTACCTCAACCTGGGGACATGCATGTGGAGTTCAAAAAGTCAAGCCTCCCGTATAGGGTAAAGAAACCTAAGATCAAGTTTATCCCTTTTCGCCTCTTGCAGGAAAACAAGCAGGAACTATGCAAAAAGATATTGAGCCTGGAGCAGGAGATCGAGGACCTAAGGGACCAAAATTCTGTCCTCAAGCGCAAATTAAAGAATAAGCCTAAGCCATCAACAAAATCACCACCATCTCCACCAATAAACAAGAATGGAGTATCTGGTATGGGCACTCCCCTTGGCAACTGCCAAGCTTGGGGGAGTGCCCCGGTATCGTATCACCATCACTTTTATCTTTACTGTTTTTCTTAGTTCGATCCTTTTGGTAATATCTTGATCTAGTAGAATAAAAGTTCTTAGTATGATCTAGTCATGAGTTTTGCTTTATAATTCTTCTATGTAATCGAGTCCGTGAGCTATATAATAAAGATTAGTGTTGAGTCAAGGGCTTGATTATTTTGCCATGATCTTAAGTGAACAAAAGAAAAGAGAAAGAAATAAAAATAAACAAAGAGATCATGTGAGTCTTATGGAGAGTAATGAGCTCACATAGAAAAAGTATGATGAATAAAAGTTGTTGAGGGTTGACAAACATAGTTTTGGTCATCGTTGCAATTAATAGGAAGTAATAAAGAAAGAGAGGTCTTCACATATAGATATACTATCTTGGACATCTTTTATGATTGTGAGCACTCATTAAAATATGACATGCTAAAAGAGTTGACATTGGACAAGGAAGACAACATAATGGGTTATGTTTTCGTACATCTAAGATAAATTATATTGTCATGGATCATCCAACATGGTTGAGCTTTCCTTTCCCCCTCGTGCTAGCCAAATTCATCGCACCAAGTAGAGATACTACTTGTGCTTCCAAATACCCTTAAACTAGTTTGCCATGAGAGTCCACTATACCTACCTATGGATTGACTAAGATCCTCTAAGTAAGTTGTCATCGGTGCAAGCAATAAAAATTGCTCTCTAAATATGTATGACTTATTAGTGTGGGAGAAATAAGCTTTATACAATCATGTGATATGGAAGAAATAAAAGCGACAGACTGCATAATAAAGGTCCATATTACAAGTGGCAATATAAAGTGACGTTCTTTCACATTAAGATTTTGTGCATCCAACTATAAAAGTGCATGACAACCTCTGCTTCCCTCTGCGAAGGGCTTATCTTTTACTTTTATCTCCTACATTGCATAAGAGTCATGGTGATTTTCACCCTTCCTTTTTACATTTTATCCTTTGGCAAGCACAGTATGTTGGAAAGATCCTGGTATATATGGCTAATTGGATGTCAGTTTTTGTGAACTATTACTGTTGACATTACCCTTGAGGTAAAACGTTGGGAGGCAAAACTATAAGCCCCTATCTTTCTCTGTGTTCGATTAAAACTCCATACCCATAAGTATTGTGTGAGTATCAGCAATTGTGAAAGACTATATGATAGTTGAGTATGTGGACTTGCTGAAAAGCTCTTATATGTTGACTCTTTCCTATGTTATGATAAATTGCAATTGCTCCAATGACTGAGATTATAGTTTGTTAGTTTTCAATGAAGTTTACTATTCATACTTGAAATTGTGTTTGAACTATTACTCTAGCATAAGAAATCATATGACAAGAATTATATAAGTTGTTGTTCTAAGAATGATCATGATGCCCTCATGTCTGTATTTTATTTTTATCGACACCTCTATCTCTAAACATGTGGACATATTTTTCAATTTCGGCTTTTCGCTTGAGGACAAGCGAGGTCTAAGCATGGGGGAGTTGATACGTCCATTTTGCATCATACTTTTATATCGATATTTATTGCATTATGGGCTGTTATTACACATTATGTCACAATACTTATGCCTATTCTCTCTTATTTTACAAGGTTTACATAAAGAGGGAGAATGCCGGCAGCTGGGATTCTGGGCTAGAAAAGGAGCAAATATTAGAGACCTATTCTGCATAGCTCCAAAAGTCCTGAAACTTCACGGAAGACATTTTCAGAATATATAAAAAATACTCAGTGGAAGAAATTCACCAGGGGGCCACACCCTGCCCATGAGGGTGGGGGCGCGCCCCCCTACCTCGTGGGCCCCCCTGGTGGCCCTCCGGTGGCCATCTTCTGCTATATGAAGTCTTTCGATGGGAAAAAATCATAAGCCATATTCTCGGACGAAACTCCGCCACCACGAGGCGGAACCTTGGCGAAACCAATCTAGGGCTTTGGCGGAGCTGTTCTACCGGGGAAACTTCCCTCCCGGAGGGGGAAATCATCGCCATCGTCGTCACCAACGCTCCTCTCATCGGGAGAGGGCAATCTCCATCAACATCTTCATCAGCACCATCTCTTCTCAAAACCCTAGTTCATCTCTTGTATCCAATTCTTGTCTCCAAGTCCGGCATTGGTGCTAGTAGGTTGCTAGTAGTGTTAATTGCTCCTTGTAGTTGATGCTAGTTGGTTTAATTGGTGGAAGATCATATGTTCAGATCCTATATGCATATTAATACCCCTCTGATTATGAACATGTTTACGCTTTGTGAGTAGTTATTTTTGTTCCTGAGGACATGGGAGAAGTCTTGCTATTAGTAGTCATGTGAATTTGGTATTCGTTCGATATTTTGATGAGATGTATGTTGTCTCTCCTCTAGTGGTGTTATGTGAATGTCGACTACATGACACTTCACCATTGTTTGGGCCTAGAGGAAGGCATTGGGGAGTAATAAGTAGATGATGGGTTACTAGAGTGACAGAAGCTTAAACCCTAGTTTATGCGTTGCTTCGTAAGGGGCTGATTTGGATCCATATGTTTCATGCTATGGTTAAGTTTACCTTAATACTTTTGTTGTAGTTGCGGATGCTTGCAATAGAGGTTAATCATAAGTGGGATGCTTGTCCAAGTAAGGGCAGTACCCAAGCACCGGTCCACCCACATACCAAATTATCAAAGTGCCGAACGCGAATCATATGAGCGTGATGAAAACTAGCTTGACGATATTCCCATGTGCCCTCGGGAGCGCTTTTCTCTATATAAGAGTTTGACCAGGCTTGTCCTTTACTACAAAAAGGATTGGGCCACCTTGCTGCACTTTATTTACTTTTGTTACTTGTTGCTCGTTACAAATTATCCTATCACAAAACTATCTGTTACCACTTATTTCAGTACTTGCAGAGAATACCTTGCTGGAAACCGCTTATCATTTCCTTCTGCTCCCCGTTGGGTTCGACACTCTTACTTATCGAAAGGACTACGATAGATCCCCTATACTTGTGGGTCATCAAAAGCTAAGTTCAAAGATGATGGTACAAATTACACGGACTGGGTCCGTAACTTGAGGATTATCCTCATTGCTGCACAGAAGAATTATGTCCTGGAAGCACCGCTAGGTAACAAACCCGCTGGAGGAGCAACGCCAGATGTTATGAACACCTGGCAGACCAAAGCTGGTGACTACTCGATAGTTCAGTGTGCCATGCTTTATGGCTTAGAACCGGGACTTCAACGACGTTTTGAACGTCATGAAGCATATGAGATGTTCCAGGAGTTGAAGTTAACATTTCAAGCAAATGCCCGGATTGAGAGATATGAAGTCTCCAATAAGTTCTACAGCTGCAAGATGGAGGATAATAGTTCTATCAGTAAACATATACTCAGAATGTCTGGGGACCACAACCACTTGACTCAACTGGGAGTTAATCTTCCTGATGATAGTGTCATTGACAGAGTTCTTCAATCACTGCCACCAAGCTACAAGAGCTTTGTGATGAACATATGCAAGGGATGGATAAGACGATTCCCGAGCTATTCGCAATGCTAAAGGCTGCGGAGGTAGAAATCAAGAAGGGGCATCAAGTGTTGATGGTCAACAAGACCACCAGTTTCAAGAAAAAGGGTAAAGGGAAGAAGGGGAACTTCAAGAAGAACAGCAGGCCAATTGCTGCTCAAGTGAAGAAACCCAAGTCTGGACCTAAGCCTGAGACTGAGTGCTTCTACTACAAAGGAACTGGTCACTGGAAGCGGAACTGCCCTAAGTATTTGGCGGAGAAGAAGGATGGCAAAGTGAAAGGTATATTTGATATACATGTTATTGATGTGTACTTTACTAATGTTCGCAGTAGTGCCTGGGTATTTGATACTGGTTCAGTTGCTAACATTTGCAACTCGAAACAGGGGCTATGGATTAAGCAAAGATTGGCTAAGGACGAGGTGATGATTCGCGTGGGAAATGGTTCCAAAGTCGATGTGATCGTTGTCGGCACGCTACTTCTACATCTACCTTTGGGATTAGTATTAGACCTAAATAATTGTTATTTGGTGCCAACATTGAGCATGAACATTATATATGGATCTTGTTTGATGCGAGACGGTTATTCATTTAAATCAGAGAATAATGGTTGTTCTATTTATATGAGTAATATCTTTTATGGTCATGCACCCCTGATGAGTGGTCTATTTTTACTAAATCTTGATAGTAGTGATACACATGTTCATAGTATTGAAGCCAAAAGATGCAAAGTTGATAATGATAGTGCAACTTATTTGCGGCACTGCCGTTTAGGTCGTATTGGAATCACTTGATTATGAATCACTTGGTACTTGCGAACCATGCCTCATGGGCAAGATGACTAAAACTCCGTTCTTCAGAACAATGGAGCAAGCAACAGAGTTATTGGAAATCATACATACTGATGTATGTGGTCCAATGAACATTGAAGCTCGCGGCGGATATCGTTATTTTCTCACCTTCACAGATGATTTGAGTAGATATGGGTATATCTACTTAATGAAACATAAGTCTGAAACATTTGAAAAGTTCAAAGAATTTCAGAGTGAAGTGGAAAATCATCGTAACAAGGAAATCAAGTTTCTACGATCTGATCGTGGAGGCGAATATTTGAGTTATGAGTTTGGACTTCATTTGAAACAACGTGGAATAGTTTCGCAACTCACACCACCTGGAACACCATAGCGTAATGGTGTGTCTGAACGCCGTAATCACACTTTACTAGATATGGTGCGATCTATGATGTCTCTCACTGATTTACCGCTATCGTTTTGTGTTACGCTTTAGAGACAACTACATTCACATTAAATAGGGCACCATCTAAATCCGTCGAGATGACACCTTATGAACTGTGGTTTGGCAAGAAACTCAAGTTGTTGTTTCTTAAAGTTTCGGACTGCGATACTTATGTGAAAAAGCTTCAACCTGATAAGCTCAAACCCAAATCGGAGAAATGTGTCTTCATAGGATACCCAAAGGAGACTGTTGGGTACACCTTCTATCACACATCCGAAGGCAAGATATTCGTTGCTAAGAATGGATCCTTTCTAGAGAAGGAGTTTCTCTCGAAAGAAGTGAGTGGGAGGAAAGTAGAAATTGACGAGGTAATTGTACCTTCTCCCTTATTGGAAAGTAATTCATCACTGAAATGAGTTCCAGTGATTCCTACACCAGTAAGTGAGGAAGCTAATGATGATGATCATGAAACTTCCGATCAAGTTACTACCAAACCTCGTAGGTCAACCAGAGTAAGATCCGCACCAGAGTGGTATGGTAATCCTGTTCTGGAAGTCATGTTACTTGACCATGACGAACCTACGAACTATGAGGAAGCGATGATGAGCCTAGATTCCGCAAATTGGATTGAAGCCATGAAATCTGAGATGGGATCCATGTATGAAAACAAAGTGCGGACTTTGGTTGACTTGCCCGATGATTGGCAGGCCATAGAGAATAAATAGATCTTCAAGAAGAAGACTGACACTAATGGTAATGTTACTGTCTACAAAGCTCAACTTGTTGCGAAAGGTTTTCGACAAGTTCAAGGAGTTGACTATGATGAGACCTTCTCACCCGTAGCGATGCTTAAGTCCATCCGAATCATGCTAGCAATTGCCACATTTTATGATTACGAAATTTAGCAAATGGATGTCAAAACTGCATTCCTTAATGGATATCTTAAAGAAGAGTTGTATATTATGCAACCAGAAGGTTTTGTCGATCCAAAAGGTGCTAACAAAGTGTGCAAGCTCCAGCGATCCATTTATGGATTGGTGCAAGCCTCTCAGAGTTGGAATATACGCTTTGATAGTGTGATCAAAGCATATGGTTTTATGCAGACTTTTGGAGAAGCCCTGATACGTCTCCGTTGTATCTACTTTTCGAAACACTTTTGCCCTTGTTTTGGACTCTAACTTGTATGATTTGAATGGAACAAACCCGGGCTGACGCTGTTTTCAGCAGAATTACCATGGTGCTGTTTTATGTGCAGAAAACAAATATTCTCAGAATGACCTGAAACTCCACGGAACATCTTAGAAAAAACAATAAAAAAATCGTCGCCAAAGATGAAGACCAGGGGGCCCACACCCTTCTCATGAGGGTGGGGGCGCCCCCCTCCCCTAGGGCGCGCCCCCCTAGTCGTGGGCCCAGTGGAAACCCTCCGACGCCAACTCCAACTCTATATATTTGCTTTCGGAGAGAAAAAAATCAGAGACAATAAATCATCGCGTTTTACGATACGGAGCCGCCGCCAAGCCCTAAAACCTCTCGGGAGGGCTGATCTGGAGTCCGTTCGGGGCTCCGGGGAGGGGGATTCGTCGTCGTCGTTATCATCAACCATCCTCCATCACCAATTTCATGATGCTCACCGCCGTGCGTGAGTAATTCCATCATAGGCTTGCTGGACGGTGATGGGTTGGATGAGATTTATCATGTAACCGAGTTAGTTTTGTTAGGGTTTGATCCCTAGTATCCATTATGTTCTGAGATTGATGTTGCTATGACTTTGCTTTGCTTAATGCTTGTCACTAGGGCCCGAGTGCCATGATTTCTGATCTGAACCTATTATGTTTTCATGAATAAATGTGAGTTCTTGATCCTATCTTGCAAGTCTATAGTCACCTACTATGTGTTATGATCCGGCAACCCCGAAGTGACAATAATCGGGACCACTCCCGGTGATGACCATAGTTTGAGGAGTTCATGTATTCACAATGTGCTAATGCTTTGTTCCGGTTCTCTATTAAAAGGAGGCCTTAATATCCCTAAGTTTCCAATAGGACCCCGCTGCCATGGGAGGGTAGGACAAAAGATGTCATGCAAGTGCTTTTCCATAAGCACGTATGACTATATACGGAATACATGCCTACATTACATTGATGAATTGGAGCTAGTTCTGTGTCACCCTATGTTATGACTGTTACATGATGAACCGCATCCGACATAATTATCCATCACTGATCTGGTGCCTACGAGTTCTCCATATACTGGTTCTCGCTTATTTACTTTTCCGTTGCTACTGTTACAATCACTACAAAATACCAAAAACATTACTTTTGCTGTCTTTACTTTTGTTGCCGCTACCACTACTATCATATTACTTTGCTACTAAACACTTTGCTGCAGATACTAAGTTTCCAGGTGTGGTTGAATTGATAACTCAGCTGCTAATGCTTGAGAATATTCTTTGGCTCCCCTTGTGTCAAATCGATAAATTTGGGTTGAATACTCTACCCTCGAAAGCTGTTGCGATCCCCTATACTTGTGGGTTATCAAGACCTTTTTCTGGCGCCGTTGCCGGGGAGCATAGCTCTATTCTTTGAGTCACTTGGGATTTATATCTGCTGGACACTATGAAGAACTTGAGAGATCCAAAAACCATGATCTATCCCTCAAGTACGAGGGGAGGTAAGGAACTGTCATCTAGCTCTGCACTTGATTCACCTTCTGTTATGAGTAAGTTTGCGACACCTACACCTGCTTGTGCTATTCGTTCTGATATGTCGCATGTAATTGATGATGCCACTTCTGCTATGCATGATACTTATGATAAAACTGCTTCTTTGTCTGATACTACTGTGCCCCTTAGCAAATTTCTTGATGAACAAATTGCTAGGGCTAGAGAAAAAGAAATTATTGAATCTGAATATGATGATGATAGTGATGATGAAAACATGCATGTTATTCCTGAGGGTTACCTTTTTGATACGGAATCTTCTGCCGCTATTTTTGCTTGCAAAGATAGATATGACCTTAAGAGGTTATTAATTAAATGGAACAAAGAATCACTTAGAGATAGAATGAAACCTGACCCTGCTTTTGCTACTTCACCTATATGTGTTCCTGATAAAGATTATGAATTCTCTGTTGATCCTGATATAATTACTTTGGTTGAATCTGATCCGTTTTATGGCTATGAATCTGAAACTGATGTGGCACATCTTGCTAAGTTAAATGATATAGTTGCCCTGTTCACTAATGATGGGAGATCTGTTGGGGAACGTTGCAGAAAACAAAAAAAAATCCTACTCGTTTCACCAAGATCCATCTATGAGTTCATCTAGCAACGAGTCATCGGATGCATCTACATACCTTTGTAGATCGCGAGCGGAAGCGTTCAAAGAACGGGGATGATGTTGTCGAACACGACGTGATCCAAATCACCGATGACCAAGTGCCGAACGGACGGCACCTCCGCGTTCAACACACGTACGGGACGGGAGACGTCTCCTCCTTCTTCATCCAGCAAGGGGGGGAGGAGAGGTTGATGATGATCCAGCAGCACGACGGCGTGGTGGTGGATGCAGGGCGTCACAGTAGCAGGGCTTCGCCTATACTACGAGAGAGAGAGACGTAACAGGGAGAGAGGGATGCACCAAAGACTATAGTATGAAGTCCCTCCTCTCCCCCACTATATATAGGGGTGCCTAGGGGGGCGCCGGCCCTAGGAGATGGGATCTCCTAGGGGGGCGGCGGCCTAGGGGTGGGGGGCTTGCCCCCCAAGCAAGGGGCGCCCCCTCTAGGGTTTCTCCCTCAATCCTAGTCGCATAGGCCCTAGGGGAGTGGCGCCCCAGCCCACTTTGGGCTGGGTCCCTTCCCACTTCAGCCCATGGGGCCCTCCGGGATAGGTGGCCCCACCCGGTGGACCCCTGGGACCCTCCTGGTGGTCCCGGTACAATACCGGTCACCCCGAAACTTGTCCCGATGGCCGAAATAGCACTTCCTATATATAATTATTTACCTCCGGACCATTCCGGAACTCCTCGTGACGTCCGGGATCTCATCCGGGACTCCGAACAACATTCGGGTTACTGCATATACATATCTTCACAACCCTAGCGTCACCGAACCTTAAGTGTGTAGACCCTACGGGTTCGGGAGACATGTAGACATGACCGAGACGACTCTCCGGTCAATAACCAACAGCGGGATCTGGATACCCATGTTGGCTCCCACATGCTCCACGATGATCTCATCGGATGAACCACGATGTCGAGGATTCAATCAACCCCGTATGCAATTCCCTTTGTCAATCGATATATTACTTGCCCGAGATATACCTCGTTCAATCTCGTTACCGGCAAGTCACTTTACTCGTACCGTAATGCATGATCCCGTGACCAGACACTTGGTTACTTTGAGCTCAATATGATGATGCATTACCGAGTGGTCCCAGTGATACCTCTCCGTCATACGGAGTGACAAATCCCAGTCTTGATCCATGTCAACCCAACAGACACTTTCGGAGATACCCGTAGTATACCTTTATAGTCACCCAGTTACGTTGTGACGTTTGGTATACCCAAAGCACTCCTACGGTATCCGGGAGTTACACGATCTCATGGTCTAAGGAAAAGATACTTGACATTGGAAAAACTCTAGCAAACGAACTATATGATCTTTATGCTATGTTTAGGATTGGGTCTTGTCCATCACATCATTCTCCTAATGATGTGATCTCGTTATCAATGAAATCCAATGTCCATAGCCAGGAAACCATGACTATCTGTTGATCAACAAGCTAGTCAACTAGAGGCTTACTAGGGACATGTCGGTGTCTGTTATTCACACATGTATTACGATTTCCGGATAACACAATTATAGCATGAATAAAGACAATTATCACGAACAAGGAAATATAATAATAATGCTTTTATTATTGCCTCTAGGGCATATTTCCAACAGTCTCCCACTTGCACTAGAGTCAATAATCTAGTTACATTGTGATGAATCGAACACCCATGGAATTCTGGTGTTGATCATGTTTTGCTCTAGGGAGAGGTTTAGTCAACGGATCTGCTACATTCAGGTCCGTATGTACTTTACAAATATCTATGTCTCCATCTTGAACATTTTCACGAATGGAGTTGAAGCGAAGCTTGATGTGCCTTGTCTTCTTGTGAAACCTGGGCTCCTTGGCAAGTGCAATAGCTCCAGTGTTGTCACAAAAGAGCTTGATCGGCCCTGATGCATTGGGTATGACTCCGAGGTCGGTGATGAACTCCTTCACCCAAATTGCTTCATGTGCTGCCTCCGAGGCTGCCATGTACTCCGCTTCACATGTAGATCCCGCCACGACGCTCTGCTTGCAACTGCACCAGCTTACTGCCCCACCATTCAAAATATACACGTATCCGGTTTGTGACTTAGAGTCATCCAGATCTGTGTTGAAGCTAGCGTCGACGTAACCCTTTACGACGAGCTCTTCGTCACCTCCATAAACAGACACTTTCGGAGATACCCGTAGTATACCTTTATAGTCACCCAGTTACGTTGTGACGTTTGGTATACCCAAAGCACTCCTATGGTATCCGGGAGTTGCACGATCTCATGGTCTAAGGAAAAGATACTTGACAGTGGAAAAACTCTAGCAAACGAACTATACGATCTTTATGCTATGTTTAGGATTGGGTCTTGTCCATCACATCATTCTCCTAATGATGTGATCTCATTATCAATGGCATCCAATGTCCATAGCCAGGAAACCATGACTATCTGTTGATCAACGAGCTAGTCAACTAGAGGCTTACTAGGGACATGTCGGTGTCTGTTATTCACACATGTATTACGATTTCCGGATAACACAATTATAGCATGAATAAAGACAATTATCACGAACAAGGAAATATAATAATAATGCTTTTATTATTGCCTCTAGGGCATATTTCCAACAAGATCATGTTACCTCTATTTACTCAAATTATTTCCGTTCTCATTAAAGGGTGATGCTAAGATATGGTTTAATTCTCTTGATCCTCGTTGTGTGCGTAGTCCCCAGGATATGATTTATTACTTCTCTGCTAAATATTTCCCTGCTCATAAGAAACAAGCTGCTTTGAGGGAAATATACAACTTTGTGCAAATTAAAGAAGAGAGTCTCCCACAAGCTTGGGGGAGGCTTCTCAAGTTACTTAATGCTTTGCCTGATCATCCTCTTAAGAAACCTGAAATACTTGATATCTTTTATAATGGACTAACCGATGCTTCCAGAGATTACCTGGATAGTTGTGCTGGTTCTCTTTTCAGGGAAAGAACACCGGATGAAGCTGAAATTCTATTGAATAATATGTTGACAAATGAAAATAATTGGGCATCTTCTGAGCCAACTCCTGCTCCAATTACTGAGCCTATTCCTAAACCAACTCCGAAGAAGAGAGGCATTCTATTTCTCAGTCCCGAAGATATGCAAGAGGCAAAGAAATCTATGAAAGAGAAAGGTATTAAAGCTGAAGACATTAAGAATTTACCTCCTATTGAAGAAATACATGGTCTTAATATACTGCCTGTTGAAGAAACATATGATCTCAATTATTTATTCACTGAAGAACTTCCTGATCCCAATATCCCTACATAGGTAGTAAAGGTAAATTCTCTCTATAGATATGATAAAGCTGAAGTCCCTCCTACTAAAATTGCTAGTCAGTGCTTGGATGAGTTTTATAACTTTATGTTTAAGCAAGGTGACTTCAATGCTTATTTTGGTAGACAATTAAAAGAAAATGCTTATATGATTAGACGCTTGGGTGATTATATGGCTGATATTAAAGGTGAACTTAAACTTGTTAGCAAACATGCTTCTATGGTTACCACTCAAGTAGAACAAGTACTTAAGGCCCAAAAAGAAGTACTTAATGAAATGAATAGTAAGAAAAATGATTATGCTGTTAGAGTGGCTACTAGAACTGGTAGAATGACTCAGGAACCTTTGTATCCTGAAGGCCACCCTAAGAGAATCGAGCAAGATTCTCAAAGAAATAATATTGATGTTCCTAGTTCTTCTAAAAAGAAGAAGAAGAAAAATGATAGAACTGTGCAAACTTCTAGTGAGCCTATTGCTGAACCACCTGATAATACAAATGATATATCTATGTCTGATGCTGAAACTGTTGGGGAACGTAGTAATTTCAGAAAAAATTCCTACGCACACGCAAGATCATGGTGATCCATAGCAACGAGAGGGGAGAGTGTGATCTACGTTCCCTTGTAGATCGACAACGGAAGCGTTTGGTTGATGTAGTCGTACGTCTCCACGGCCCGACCGATCAAGCACCGAAACTACGGCACCTCCGAGTTCTAGCACACGTTCAGCTCGATGATGATCCCTGGACTCCGATCCAGCAAAGTGTCGGGGAAGAGTTCCATCAGCACGACGGCGTGGTGACAATCTTGATGTACTAATGTCGCAGGGCTTCGCCTAAGCACTGCTACAATATTATCGAGGACTATGGTGGAAGGGGACACCGCACACGGCTAAGAATATGATCACGTGGATCAACTTGTGTGTCTTTGGGGTGCCCCTGCCTCCGTATATAAAGGTTCAAGAGGGGGAGGCCGGCCGGCCATCATAGGGCGCGCCAGGAGGAGTCCTACTCCCTCCGGGAGTAGGACTTCTCCCCTAATCCTAGTTGGAATAGGATTCGCGAGGTGGAAAAGAGAGAGAGAGAGAGAGAGAGAAGGAGGGGGGCGCCGGCCCCCTCTCTCCTTGTCCTATTCAGACTAGGGGGGAGGGGCGCGCGGCCCAGCCCTGGCCGTCTCTCCTCTTCTTCCACTAAGGCCCACTAAGGCCCATATAGCTCCCGGGGGGTTCCGGTAACCTCCCGGTACTCCGGTAAAATCCCGATTTCACCCGGAACAATTCTGATATCCAAACATAGGCTTCCAATATATCAATCTTTATGTCTCGACCATTTCGAGACTCCTCGTCATGTCTGTGATCTCATCCGGGACTCCGAACAACCTTCGGTACATCAAGACGTATAAACTCATAACATAACTGTCATCGAAACCTTAAGCGTGCGGACCCTACGGGTTCGAGAACAATGTAGACATGACCGAGATACGTCTCCGGACAATAACCAATAGCGGGACCTGGATGCCCATATTGGCTCCTACATATTCTACGAAGATCTTTATCGGTCAGACCGCATAACAACATACGTTGTTCCCTTTGTCATCAGTATGTTACTTGCCCGAGATTCGATCGTCGGTATCTCAATACCTAGTTCAATCTCGTTACTGGCAAGTCTCTTTACTCGTTCCGTAATACATCATCTCGCAACTAACTCATTAGTTGCAATGCTTGCAAGGCTTAAGTGATGTGCATTACCAAGAGGGCCCAGAGATACCTCTCTGACAATCGGAGCGACAAATCCTAATCTCGAAATACGCCAACCCAACATGTACCTTTGGAGACACCTGTAGAGCTCCTTTATAATCACCCAGTTACGTTGTGACGTTTGGTAGCACACAAAGTGTTCCTCCGGCACACGGGAGTTACATAATCTCATAGTCATAGGAACATGTATAAGTCATGGAGAAAGCAATAGCAACATACTAAACGATCAAGTGCTAAGCTAACGGAATGGGTCATGTCAATCAGATCATTCATCTAATGATGTGATCCTGTTAATCAAATAACAACTCTTTGTCCATGGTTAGGAAACATAACCATCTTTGATTAATGAGCTAGTCAAGTAGAGGCATACTAGTGACACTCTGTTTGTCTATGTATTCACACATGTATTATGTTTCCGGTTAATACAATTCTAGCATGAATAATAAACATTTATCATGAAATAAGGAAATAAATAATAACTTTATTATTGCCTCTAGGGCATATTTCCTTCAGTCTCCCACTTGCACTAGAGTCAATAATCTAGTTCACATCGTCATGTGATTTAATAGCAATAGTTCACATCACCATGTGATTAACACCCATAGTTCACATCGCCATGTGACCAACACCCAAAGGGTTTACTAGATTCAGTAATCTAGTTCACATCGCTATGTGATTAACACCCAAAGAGTACTAAAGTGTGATCATGTTTTGCTTGTGAGAGAATCTTAGTCAATGGGTCTTTCACATTCAGATCCGTTATGTATTTTGCAATTTTCTATGTCTACAATGCTCTGCACGGAGCTACTCTAGCTAATTGCTCCCACTTTCAATATGTATCTAGATCGAGACTTAGAGTCATCCAGATCAGTGTCAAAACTTGCATCGACGTAACCCTTTATGGCGAACCTTTTTGTCACCTCCATAATCGAGAAACATATCCTTATTCCACTAAGGATAATTTTGACAGCTGTCCAGTGATCTACTCCTAGATCATTATTGTACTCCCTTGCCAAAATCAGTGTAGGGTATACAATAGATCTGGTACATAGCATGGCATACCTTATAGAACCTATGGCTGAGGCATAGGGAATGACTTTCATTCTCTTTCTATCTTCTGTCGTGGTCGGGCTTTGACTCTTACTCAATTTCACACCTTGTTACTCAGGCAAGAACTCTTTCTTTGACTGTTCCATTTTGAACTACTTCAAAATCTTGTCAAGGTATGTACTCATTGAAAAAACTTATAAAGCATTTTGATATATCTCTATAGATCTTGATGCTCAATATGTAAGCAGCTTCACAGAGGTCCTTCTTCAAAAAACTCCTTTCAAAAACTCCTTTATGCTTTGCAGAATAATTCTACATTGTTTCCGATCAACAATATGTCATTTACATATACTTATCAGAAATGCTGTAGTGCTCCCACTCACTTTCTTGTAAATACAGGCTTCATCGCAAGTCTGTATAAAACTATATGCTTTGATCAACTTATCAAAGCGTATATTCCAACTCCGAGATGCTTGCACCAGTCCATAGATGGATCGTTGGAGCTTGCATATTTTGTTAACACCTTTAGGATCGACAAAACCTTCTAGTCACATCATATACAACTCTTCTTTAATAAATCCATTAAGGAATGCAGTTTTGTTTATCCATTTGCCGGATTTCATAAAATGCGGCAATTGCTAACATGATTCACACAGACTTAAGCATAGATACGAGTGAGAAACTCTCATCGTAGTCAACACCTTGAACTTGTCGAAAACCTTTTGCAACAGTTCTAGCTTTGTAGATAGTAACACTACTATCAGCGTCTGTCTTCCTCTTGAAGATCCATTTATTTTCTATGGCTTGCCGATCATCGGGCAAATCCATCAAAGTCCATACTTTGTTCTCATACATGGATCATATCTCAGATTTCATGGCCTCAAACCATTTCGTGGAATCTGGGCTCATCATCGCTTCCTCATACTTCGTAGGTTCGTCATGGTCAAGTAACATGACCTCTAGAATAGGATTACCCTACCACTCTGGTGCGGATCTCACTCTGGTTTACCTACGAGATTCGGTAGTAACTTGATCTGAAGTTACATGATCATCATCATTAGCTTCCTCACTAATTGGTGTAGTAGTCACAAGAACATATTTCTGTGATGAACTACTTTCCAATAAGGGAGATGATACAATTACCTTATCAAGTTTTCTACTTTCCTCCCACTCACTTGTTTCGAGAGAAACTCCTTCTCTAGAAAGGATCCATTCTTAGCAACGAATGTCTTACCTTCGGATCTGTGATAGAAGGTGTACCCAACTGTCTCCTTTGGGTATCCTATGAAGACATATTTCTCCGATTTGAGTTTGAGCTTATCGAGATGAAACTTTTCACATAAGCATCGCAACTCCAAACTTTAAGAAACGATAGCTTAGGTTTCTTGCCAAACCATAGTTCACACGGTGTCGTCTCAACGGATTTAGATGGTGCCCTATTTAACGTGAATGCAGCTATCTCTAATGCATAACCCCAAAACGATAGTGGTAGATCGGTAAGAGACATCATAGATCGCACTATATCTAATAAAGTATGGTTATGACGTTCGGACACACCATTACACTATGGTGTTCCAGGTAGCGTGAGTAGTGAAACTGTTTCACATTGTTTTAATTGAAGGCCAAACTCGTAACTCAAATATTTTACCTCTGCGATCATATCGTAGAAACTTTTATTTTCTTGTCACGATGATTTTCCACTTCACTCTAAAATTCTTTGAACTATTCAAATGTTTCAGACTTATGTTTCATCAAGTAGATATCCCCATATGCTCAAATCATCTATGAAGGTCAGAAAATAATGATACCTGCTGCAAGCCTTAATATTCATCGGACCACATACATCAGTATGTATGATTTCCACCAAATCTGTTGCTTGCTTCATTGTTCCGGAGAATGGCGTTTTAGTCATCTTGCCCATAAGGCATGGTTCGCAAGCATCAAGTGATTCATAATCAAGTGATTCCAAAAGCCCATCAGCATGGAGTTTTTTCATGCGCTTTACACCAATATGACCTAAACGGCAGTGCCACAAATAAGTTGCACTATCATTATTAACTTTGCATCTTTTGGTTTCAATATTATGAATATGTGTATCACTACGATCGAGATCCAACGAACCATTTTCATTGGGTGTGTAACCATATAAGGTTTTATTCATGTAAACAGAACAACAATTTATTCTCTTACTTAAATGAATAACTGTATTGCAATAAACATGATCAAATCATATTCATGCTCAACGCAAAAACCAAATAACACTTATTTAGGTTCAACACTAATCCCGAAAGTATAGGGGAGTGTGCGATGATGATCATATCAATCTTGGAACTACTTCCAACACACATCGTCACTTCACCCTTAACTAGTCTCTGTTTATTCTGCAACTCCTGTTTCGAGTTACTACTCTTAGCAACTAAACCAGTACCAAATACCGAGGGGTTGCTACGAACACTAGTAAACTACACATCAATAATCTGTATATCAAATATAATTTTGTTCACTTTGCCATCCTTCTTATCCGCCAAATACTTGGGGCAGTTCCGCTTCCAGTGACCAGTTCCTTTGCAGTAGAAGCACTTAGTCTCAAGCTTAGGACCAGACTTGGGCTTCTTCACTTGAGCAGTAACTTGCTTGCTGTTCTTCTTGAAGTTCCCCTTCTTCCCTTTGCCCTTTTCTTGAAACTAGTGGTCTTGTTAACCATCAACACTTGATGTTTTTATTGATTTCTACCTTCGTCGATTTCAGCATCACGAAGAGCTTGGGAATGGTTTCCGTTATCCCTTGCATATTATAGTTCATCACAAAGTTCTACTAACTTGGTGATGGTGACTAGAGAATTCTCTCAATCACTATTTTATCTGGAAGATTAACTCCCACTTGATTCAAGCGATTGTAGTACCCAGACAATCTGAGCACATGCTCACTGCTTGAGCTATTCTCCTCCATCTTTTAGCTATAGAACTTGTTGGAGACTTCATATTTCTCAACTCGGGTATTTGCTTGAAATATTAACTTCAACTCCTGGAACATCTCATATGGTCCATGACGTTCAAAACGTCTTTGAAGTCCCGATTCTAAGCCGTTAAGCATGGTGCACTAAACTATCAAGTAGTCATCATATTGAGCTAGCCAAACGTTCATAACGTCTGCTTCTGCTCCTGCAATAGGTCTGTCACCTAGCGGTGCATCAAGGACATAATTCTTCTGTGCAGCAATGAGGATAAACCTCAGATCACGGATCCAATCTGCATCATTGCTACTAACATCTTTCAATACAATTTTCTCTAGGAACATATCAAAATAAACATATGAAAGCAACAACGCGAGCTATTGATCTACAACATAGATATGCTAATACTAGCAGGACTAAGTTCATGATAAATTAAAGTTCAATTAATCATATTACTTTAAGAACTCCCACTTAGATAGACATCCCTCTAATCCTCTAAGTGATCACGTGATCCAAATCAACTAAACCATGTCCGATCATCACGTGAGATGGAGTAGTTTCATTGGGGAACATCACTATGTTGATCATATCTACTATATGATTCACGCTCGACCTTTCGGTCTCCGTGTTCCGAGGCCATATCTGTATTTGCTTGGCTCGTCAAGTATAACCTGAGTATTCCGCGTGTGCAACTGTTTTGCACCCGTTGTATTTGAACGTAGAGCCTATCACACCCGATCATCACGTGGTGTCTCAGCACGAAGAACTTTCGCAACGGTGCATACTCAGGGAGAACACTTCTTGATAATTTTAGTGAGAGATCATCTTATAATGCTACCGTCAATCAAAGCAAGATAAGATGCATAAAAGATAAACATCACATGCAATCAATATAAGTGATATGATATGGCCATCATCATCTTGTGCCTGTGATCTCCATCTCCGAAGCACCGTCATGATCACCATCGTCACCGGCGCGACACCTTGATCTCCATCGTAGCATCGTTGTCGTCTCGCCAATCTTATGCTTCCACGACTATCGCTACCGCTTAGTGATAAAGTAAAGCATTACAGCGCAATTGCATTGCATACAATAAAGCGACAACCATATGGCTCCTGCCAGTTGCCGATAACTCAGTTACAAAACATGATCATCTCATACAATAAAATTTAGCATCATGTCTTGACCATATCACATCACAACATGCCCTGCAAAAACAAGTTAGACGTCCTCTACTTTGTTGTTGCAAGTTTTACGTGGCTGCTACGGGCTTAAGCAAGAAACAATCTTACCTATGCATCAAAACCACAACGATAGTTTGTCAAGTTGGTGTTGTTTTAACCTTCGCAAGGACCGGGCGTAGCCACACTTGGTTCAACTAAAGTTGGAGAAACTATCACCCGCAAGCCACCTATGTGCAAAGCACGTCGGGAGAACCGGTCTCGCGTAAGCGTACGCGTAATGTCGGTCCGGGCCGCTTCGTCCAACAATACCGCCGAACCAAAGTATGACATGCTGGTAAGCTGTATGACTTATATCGCCCACAACTTACTTGTGTTCTACTCGTGCATATAACATCAACACATAAAACCTAGGCTCGGATGCCACTGTTGGGGAACGTAGTAATTTCAAAAAAAATTCCTATGCACACGCAAGATCATGGTGATGCATAGCAACGAGAGGGGAGAATGTGATCTACGTACCCTTGTAGATTGACAACGGAAGCGTTTGGTTGATGTAGTCGTACGTCTCCACGGCCCGACCGATCAAGCACCGAAACTACGGCACCTCCGAGTTCTAGCACACGTTCAGCTCGATGACGATCCCCGGACTCCGATCCAGCAAAGTGTCGGGGAAGAGTTCCATCAGCACGACGGCGTGGTGACGATCTTGATGTACTAATGTCGCAGGGCTTCGCCTAAGCATTGCTACAATATTATCGAGGACTATGGTGGAAGGGGGCACCGCACACGGCTAAGAATATGATCACGTGGATCAACTTGTGTGTCTCTGGGGTGCCCCTGCCTCCGTATATAAAGGTTCAAGAGGGGGAGGCCGGCCGGCCATCATAGGGCGCGCCAGGAGGAGTCCTACTCCCTCCGGGAGTAGGACTTCTCCCCCAATCCTAGTTGGAATAGGATTCGCGAGGTGGAAAAGAGAGAGAGAGAAGGAGGGGGCGCCAGCCCCTCTCTCCTTGTCCTATTCGGACTAGGGGGGAGGGGCGCGCGGCCCAGCCCTGGCCGCCTCTCCTCTTCTTCCACTAAGGCCCACTAAGGCCCATATAGCTCCCGGGGGGTTCCGGTAACCTCCCAGTACTCTGGTAAAATCCCGATTTCACCCGGAACACATCCGATATCCAAACATAGGCTTCCAATATATCAATCTTTATGTCTCGACCATTTCGAGACTCCTCGTCATGTCCGTGATCTCATCCGGGACTCCGAACAACCTTCGGTACATCAAAATGTATAAACTCATAATATAACTGTCATCGAAACCTTAAGCGTGCGGACCCTACGGGTTCGAGAACAATGTAGAAATGACCGAGATACGTCTCCGGTCAATAACCAATAGCGGGACCTAGATGCCCATATTGGCTCCTACATATTCTACGAAGATCTTTATCGGTCAGACCGCATAACAACATACGTTGTTCCCTTTGTCATCGGTATGTTACTTGCCCGAGATTCGATCGTCGGTATCTCAATACCTAGTTCAATCTCGTTACTGGCAAGTCTCTTTACTCGTTCCGTAATACATCATCTCGCAACTAACTCATTAGTTGCAATGCTTGCAAGGCTTAAGTGATGTGCATTACCGAGAGGGCCCAGAGATACCTCTCTGACAATCGGAGTGACAAATCCTACTCTCGAAATACGCCAACCCAACATGTACCTTTGGAGACACCTGTAGAGCTCCTTTATAATCACCCAGTTACGTTGTGACGTTTGGTAGCACACAAAGTGTTCCTCCGGCACACGGGAGTTACATAATCTCATAGTCATAGGAACATGTATAAGTCATGAAGAAAGCAATAGCAACATACTAAACGATCAAGTGCTAAGCTAACGGAATGGGTCATGTCAATCAGATCATTCATCTAATGATGTGATCCCGTTAATCAAATAACAACTCTTTGTCCATGGTTAGGAAACATAACCATCTTTGATTAATGAGCTAGTCAAGTAGAGGCATACTAGTGACACTCTGTTTGTCTATGTATTCACACATGTATTATGTTTCCGGTTAATACAATTCTAGCATGAATAATAAACATTTATCATGAAATAAGGAAATAAATAATAACTTTATTATTGCCTCTAGGGCATATTTCCTTCAGAAACACAATCTGGTAATGAACATGAACCTAGTAAAAATGTTAATGATGATGTTCATGTTGATGCTCAACCTAGTAATGACAATGATGTAGAAATTGAACCTGCTGTTGATCTTGATAACCCACAATCAAAGAATCAACGTTATGATAAAAGAGACTTTGGTTGCTAGGAAACATGGTAAAGAAAGGGAACCTTGGGTTCAAAAACCCATGCCTTTTCCTCCGAAACCATCCAAGAAAAAGGATGATGAGGATTTTGAGCGCTTTGCTGAAATGATTAGGCCTATCTTTTTGCGTATGAGATTAACTGATGTGCTCAAAACAAATCCTTATGCTAAATATATGAAAGATATCATTACTAATAAAAGAAAGATACCGGAAGCTGAGATTTCCACCATGCTTGCTAATTATACTTTTAAGGGTGGAATACCAAAGAAACTTGGAGACCCCGGAGTACCTACTATACCTTGCTCCATTAAAAGAAATTCTGCTTTATGTGATCTTGGAGCCGGTGTTAGTGTAATGCCTCTCTCTTTATATCGTAGACTTGACTTGAATAAGCTGACACCTACTGAAATATCTTTGCAAATGGCTGATAAATCAACTGCTATACCTGTCGGTATTTGTGAGGATGTGCCTGTTGTGGTTGCAAACGTTACTATTTTAACGGACTTTGTTATTCTTGATATTCCTGAGGACGATAGTATGTCTATTATTCTTGGAAGACCTTTTCTTAATACTGCAGGGGCTATTATTGATTGCAACAAAGGCAATGTCACTTTTCATGTTAATGGTAATGAGCATACGGTACACTTTCCGAGGAAACAACCTCAAGTTCATAGTATCAACTCTATTGGAAAAATTCCATCGATTATATTTGGAGGTTTTGAATTTCCTCTTCCTACTGTCAAAAAGAAATATGATATTCTTATTATAGGGGATGTGCATATCCCCATTGAGGTAACTTAGTGTTATTCGAAATTTCTCCAGTTTCATGATTATCGGAATGAGTTTGTTAACAAGACTTGATCAACCTTGTTAGTGGATTCTTTTTGATGAGCATGAGATGGATGAAACTAGAAGCACAAACTTCTGTACCCCACTTTTACTTTCTGTTATTTATATTAAATAAAGTAAAAATAGTATTTTCTGTCTGTTTCCTGGCTTATCCGTGCAATATAAAAATATCCCGAAAATAAAAGTCCTCAGAATGCCATGCCAATTTAATATGATTTTTTCGGGAATATTTGAGGATTTACTGTGCAAAAATTACCGCGGGAGGAGTTGCCACCTGGCCACGAGGGTGGTGGGCGCCCCCCCCCCCTATAGGGCGCGCCCCCTGCCTCGTGGGCCCACGGTGGACCTCCTCCACTTATCCCGGCACCCATCTTCTTCCTCTGTCTCACACAAACCCGAAAAACCAACTCAAGCACGAGTTCCAGCCACTTTTGCTGTGATTTTCGATCTCCTTGCTCAAAGCATCTCTTGCAAAACTACTTGGGGAGATTGTTCCTTGGTATGTGACTCCTCCATTGGACCAATTAGTTTTTGTTCTAGTGCTTTATTCTTTGCAAATTTGTGCTGCATAGGTGACCATGTTCTTGAGCTTGCATGTCAAATTTATATGGTTCCAAGTAGTTCTAATGCTTGATATAGGCTCTAGGCACTTGTAGGAGTAGTTACTATCAGTTTTATTGAGTTTGGTTTACTTTTATTTTGAAGTTACTAAAAATTTCAGATTATTTCAGAAAAATAATGAGGAGATTTTTGAGGGGCTCATCAAGCCAAAGCTCAAAGGAAAAGGCACCGAAGCCTAAGTATAATTTGCCACGCACCATGGAGATTCGGGCGTGTGAATGGCCTTCTGAAGATTTCTTGAGAGCAACCGGTATCTATGAAGATTTTCATGAATTGGCTCACAATGCAGGCCTCACCGCTTTCCTCCACGACCAATGCGATCAGTATCTCTTGCTCACAAATACTTTTGTGCAAAACTTTCATTTTCATTCTAGGAACTCACCACCTACGGTGGAGTTTCATTTATATGATGAGCATAAGGAGATGTCACTTTATGATTTCTGTCAGATTTGTTTAGTCCCTTTTGAGGGCAAGACAGAAGAACCACATCATGATGATGTGGCTAGGTTTATTAATAATATCACTGTAGGAGAAACCAGGAAGGTTTCCGACGCACGAATCACTAGCATACATTTTCCTGTTTTGCGTTACTTTGCATTATTTGCGAGTCGTTGTTTAATTGGACGCAGAAATTCTGGAAACCTTAGTATACCTGATTTAATTATTCTTCTCCAAGGTTTATACAGTGATAACACTTTTAGTTTGGGCGGTATTATTGCTAGACGGTTAAATATGAACCGTACTAAGGGCCCCATCTTTGGAGGCATCTATGCCACACGCCTAGCCGCACATTTTAACATACCTATTAGGCATGCTGAGAAGGAAGAAAAGGTGCTGCCCCGTGTTTATCTAGATCATAAAAGTATGGTGGCACATGATTTTATTGTTAAAAATAGGGCAGGGGAGCTTAAATATCAATTGTTCTTTAATAAACATCATCCTGAGACTATTACCTTGCCTGCTCCTTCTTTGTTTGATTTGACTGTAGGCACGTACCTTGTTCCGCTGATGGCTATTCACGCCAACCGGAACCCTACACCAGTCGAGGAGCCAGAACAGGAACCACAAGATGAGCCTCCGCGACAATTTGTTTATTCTTGGGATCCAGAGATGACTGTCAGCCAGTGGCAGTCAGAGTCTTCTTCTTCATCACAGTATGACCGCAACAACTATTATTATGGATATCCGCCAGGCCAGCCGTGGCCATAGACCAACTTAGGCCAAAAGCCTAAGCTTGGGGGAGTACATATTTCTCACTGACATTATATTTATGTTCACACACACTCATTGCTAGATGTCGGTGCTCATACTTTTTCACTGTAATATCCATGCTAGTTTATTTTCCTTTTCCTGCTTTCTTCTTATGTGTTTAATAAACCTTAAGAAAAAACCAAAAAATAGTAGTAGTTTATTTTTCTGCTGTAGTAGTAATAGTTAAAAAGAAAACCCAAAAATATTTCATGTTCTTCTTTTGCTTGTTGGGAGCTTTCCCGTGTAAATAGTTTTATTTCTTTTCTTTTATTTGGGGGTCAGTACGAGAAGACCATAATTAAATTGTTGAAGTGGCTCTTATATGCATTATTGTTGAATTAACCAAAGAGCCCATATTGCCTTGTCTTCTCCTGTTTATTGAATGCTCGCAGATTCTAGCTTAGTCCAATGCACGTGCACTCTTATTATTACTCACACCGTTCGGTCGTGCAAGTGAAAGGCAATTATGATGATATATGATGGACTGACTGAGATGAGAAAAGCTGGTATGAACTCGACCTCTTTTGTTTTTGTAAATATGATGAGTCCCTCGTTCTTGATTCAACTTATTATGAATAAACATGTTTGCAATGACAATTAGAGATCATAGTTGCTTGTGCCATGCTTGATTAGCTATGAGTTATAATGGTTTACCTTGTGTGCCAACATGCTATTGAGATGGTTATGATGTGGTATGATGGGGTAGTATCCTCCTTTGAATGATTTAAGTGACTTGACTTGGCACATGTTCATGCATGTAGTTGAAACAAATCAACATAGCCTTCACAATATTTATGTTCATGGTGGATTATATCCTACTCATGCTTGCATCCAATGTTTATTAATTTTAATGCATGTACATGGCTGTTGTCGCTCTCTAGTTGGTCGCTTCCCAGTCTTTTGCTAGCCTTCACTTGTACTAAGCGGGAATACTGCTTTTGCATCCAAACCCTTAAACCCCAAAGTTATTCCTGATGAGTCCACTATACCTTCCTATATGCGGTATCTACCTGCCGTTCCAAGTAAATTTGTATGTGCCAAACTCTAAACCTTCAAATAAACATTCTGTTTTGTATGCTCGAATAGCTCATGTATCAACAAAGGTTGTCCTTATCTTCCGTGTTAGGCGGGTTATTCTCAAGAGGAGTGGACTCCGCTCCTCACTCACGAGAAAATGGCTGGTCACCGGGATGCCCAGTCCCATGCTTTATGCAAACTAAATCAAAATTAATTGCAACAAAACTCCCCCTAGGACCTGATTTATGCTGGAGGCACTCGTTGTTTCGAGCAAGCCATGGGTTGATGCTTGTTGGTGGAGGGGGAGTATAAACTTTACCATTCTATTTGGGAACCGCCTATAATGTGTTTAGCATGGAAGATATCGCCATCTCTTAGTTGTTATGTTGACAATGAAAGTATATAGCTCAAAATACAATTTATCTCTATTTCAAAACCAAGCTCTGGCACCTCTACAAATCCCTGCTTCCCTCTGCGAAGGGCCTATCCATTTACTTTTATGTTGAGTCATCACCCTCTTATTAAAAAGCACTAGCTAGAGAGCACAGCTGTCATTTTCATTCATCACTATTAATTTATGTTGGGTATGACTATGATTGGATCTCTTTTACCATGAATTACAATGTCTAGTCAGTCCTTGATCTTTAAAGGTGCTCTGCATTTATGTTTTACGGTCTCAGAAAGGGCTAGCGAGATACCATCTTGTTATATCATATTATGATTGTTTTGAGAAAGTGTTGTCATCCGAGATTTATTATTATGACTTGCTAGTTGATTATGCTATTGATATGAGTAATTGTGAGACCTGAGAATTATTGCAAATGTGGTTAGTTATGATCTATGCTGAAAACTTGAATGCTGGCTTGACATAGTTACAACAACAAGAGCAAACAGAGTTTGTAAAAGTTTTTCTTTCTTTCTTTCAGTTTGTCAACTGAATTGCTTGAGGACAAGCAAGGGCTTAAGCTTGGGCGAGTTGATACGTCTCCGTCGTATCTACTTTTCCAAACACTTTTGCCCTTGTTTTGGACTCTAACTTGTATGATTTGAATGGAACTAACCCGGACTGACGTTGTTTTTAGCAGAATTACCATGGTGTTGTTTTATGTGCAGAAAACAAATATTCTCGGAATGACCTGAAACTCCATGGAACATCTTAGAAAAAACAATAAAAAATCCTCGCCAAAGATGAAGACCAGGGGGCCCACACCCTTCTCACGAGGGTGGGGGGAGCCCCCCCCCCCCAAGGGCGTGCCCCCTACCTCGTGGGCCCCCTGGAAACCCTTCAACGCCAACTCCAACTCTATATATTTGCTTTCGGAGAGAAAAAATCATAGAGAAGAAATCATCGCGTTTCACGATACGAAGCCGCCGCCAAGCCCTAAAACCTCTCGGGAGGGCTGATCTGGAGTTCGTTCGGGGCTCCGGAGAGGGGGATTCATCGCCGTCGTCATCATCAACCATCCTCCATCACCAATTTCATGATGCTCACCACCGTGCGTGAGTAATTCCATCGTAGGCTTGCTGGACGGTGATGGGTTGGATGAGATTTATCATGTAATCGAGTTAGTTTTTTTAGGGTTTGATCCCTAGTATCCATTATGTTCTGAGATTGATGTTGCTATGACTTTGCTATGCTTAATGCTTGTCACTAGGGCCCGAGTGCCATGATTTCTGATCTGAACCTATTATGTTTTCATGAATAAATGTGAGTTCTTGATCCTATCTTGCAAGTCTATAGTCACCTACTATGTGTTATGATCCGGCAACCCCGAAGTAAAAATAATCGGGACCACTCCCGGTGATGACCATAGTTTGAGGAGTTCATGTATTCACAATGTGCTAATGCTTTGTTCCGGTTCTCTATTAAAAGGAGGCCTTAATATCCCTAAGTTTCCAATAGGACCCCGCTCCCATGGGAGGGTAGGACAAAAGATGTCATGCAAGTTATTTTCCATAAGCACGTATGACTATATACGGAATACATGCCTACATTACATTGATGAATTGGAGCTAGTTCTGTGTCACCCTATGTTATGACTGTTACATGATGAACCGCATTCGGCATAATTATCCATCACTGATCCAGTGCCTACGAGTTTTCCATGTAGTGGTTCTCGCTTATTTAGTTTTCCGTTGCTACTGTTACAATCACTACAAAATACCAAAAACATTACTTTTGCTGTCTTTACTTTTGTTGCCGCTACCACTACTATCATATTACTTTGCTACTAAACACTTTGCTGCAGATACTAAGTTTACAGGTGTGGTTGAATTGACAACTCAGCTGCTAATACTTGAGAATATTCTTTGGCTCCCCTTGTGTCGAATCAATAAATTTGGGTTGAATACTCTACCCTCGAAAGCTGTTGCGATCCCCTATACTTGTGGGTTATCAAGCCCGTATTTACAAGAAAGTGAGTGGGTGCTTGTCGGTGTCAAAACCGGTGGATCTCGGGTAGGGGGTCCCGATCTGTGCGTCTAGGTCGGATGGTAACAGGAGGCAAGGGACACGAAGTTTTACCCAGGTTCGGGCCCTCTCGATGGAGGTAATACCCTACGTCCTGCTTGATTAATATTGATGATATGGGTAGTACAAGAGTAGATCTACCACGAGATCGAAGAGGCTAAACCCTAGAAGCTAGCCTATGGTATGATTGTTGATGTGTATGTTGTCCTACAGACTAAAACCCTCCAGTTTATATAGACACCGGGTAGGGTTAGGGTTATATAGAGTCGGTTACAATGGTAGGAGATCTTCATATCCGTATCGCCAAGCTTGCCTTCCACACCAAGGAAAGTCCTTTCCGGACACGGGACGGAGTCTTCAATCTTGTATCTTCATAGTCCAGGAGTCCGGCTGAAGGTATAGTCCGGCCATCCGGACACCCCCTAATCCAGGACTCCCGCAGTAGCCCCTGAACCAGGCTTCAATGACGACGAGTCCGGTGCGCATATTGTCTTCGGCATTGCAAGGCGGGTTCCTCCTCCAAGTACTTCATAGAAGATTTTGAACACAAAGATAGTGTCCGGCTCTGAAAAATAAGTTTCCACATATTGCCATAGAGAGAATAATATTTACACAAATCTAATCTGCTGACGTATTCCGTAGTGTGACATCACACCATGGCCAAGCTTTTATTCGAACCGTTTTACTGTCCCATCTCAGCGCGTTATGCGAGACGGTTTCCTTGGCACGTCTTGTTAAAGCAGAGATCGTGTCCCCTTATTCCGGGATTCTCATCAATACGGGCGTGGGTAACCCAACCACGCCATCGATTACGGCGCTTGGAGATAAGCGAGTTTTATCAGGCTGATGGGGACATGTAGCTGCGTCCACCCATATAAAGGGATAAAGATCCACCTTTTCACCTACGCCTTCTTCCTCCTTCGCCTATCCATTCTTGCGCACTCGAGCTCCAGTGCCCAAGTCCGCATTCCTCACCTCAACCTTCTCCAACCATGTCCAGAGCGGGAGGCAAGTGGATGGTCTCCTCCGTCACGGAGGGTCATATCAAAAAGCTGAGGAAGGCCGGATACCTGTCTAACGACATCGCGTACCGGCTCCCCGAAAAGGGGCAGCTCATCCCCACCCCTAGGCCCCAAGAGAGGGTGGTGTTCCTCCCCCATTTCCTCCGCGGACTGGGCTTCCCTCTCCACCCATTTGTTCGGGGGCTCATGTTCTACTATGGCCTGGATTTCCACGATCTGGCCCCGCACTTCGTCCTCAACATCTCGGCGTTTATCGTCGTGTGCGAGGCCTTCCTCCGCATCCGCCCCCATTTCGGCCTATGGCTCAAGACTTTCAACGTCAAGCCGAAGGTGGTGCGCGGCAGCCAGGCGGAGTGCGGAGGCACCATGGTGGGCAAGATGGCCAACGTCCTCTGGCTCGAGGGCTCCTTTGTGGAGACCCTGAAGGGGTGGCAATCGGGGTGGTTTTACATCACCGAGCCGCGTGACGCCGAATGGGTCGCACCCCCCGAGTTCCGGTCCGGACCCCCAACGCGGCTCACGTCCTGGAAAGAGACGGGCTTGTCGTGGGGTAAAAAAGGAGAGCTGACCGGACTCCAAACATGCATCAAAACCCTGGTGGACAAGAAGCTCAAACTTGTCAACGTAGTCCAGGTTATGCTCATCCGCTTGATCCTCCCGTGCCAACAACGGGCTTTCAACCTGTGGGAGTTCGACCCGGCGCGGCACCAAACTTTGAGCAGGCTCTTCGACACGACGTACGAAGATGCCTGGAAGGTGCTTTTCAAGGGCGTTGTGGCTCTCGCATCCGCTACTGAGGATCGCGGATTCAGTGTGCAGCGTCACGCTCTTGCGGTAAGCTGTTTTTTTCCTTTTACAGGGTATCAGTGTTTCATAGTTTTACTCCATGCCGGATCTGAACTCCCTTTCCTTTGACAGGATTGGCAGGTGACGTCCGGACAGATCAACTGTCCGGCTCCTTTGCCCGAAGGCCCAGCGGACGCTCAATTGGCGAAGCTGCTGGTTCCGGCACCCTATGTGGTGCCGGAGAAGAAGGTCAAGAAGAAGGCCACGGGGACTCGAAAGAGTGCCCGCCGCCTGGAGGTGTCGGATTCATCATCCGACGAATCCCAGATGCACTCCTCCCGTGAAGACGAGGAGGAGGAAGAAGAGACCCCTCCCCCTCCAGCGGGGTAAGGGAAGAAAAGGAAGGCCGCCCCAACTAGGGAGGCCGAAGGGTCCAAGAAGGGGAAAACCCTTCCTCCGGACTATTCCACCGACGCCAACGACGGCGGAGAGGAGTGGGCGCCCAGGGCCAAGCCCCTGGCCAAATCGTAAGTATCCGGATACCAGAGTAATTCGCAGTATTCGTTTATTGCACAGCTTTCCCTCACGTCGAATATGTTTATGCAGCCCACCCGAAGACTGGCTCGACGCGTCGTCGAGCGGCTCACTGGACTCGTCGGATGTTAACTCGCTTCCGATGGCCTCCTCCCCCCGCCCTACAGACGACACCAAAGTGTTGTCCCAAGAGGTTCCAAGCCGGGAGGAGGTGGTCCTGGAGGCGCCGCAAGGCGACCTCCCGGACTCCAGGAGTAAAGGGGATGAAACCCCCCAGGGATCCAAGTCCGGCCCTAGGCCGGACACCGTTCCGGAACCTTCAAAGGTTCTAGAGTCCAGCGAGCGACCTCCTTCCAAGAGGAGCAAGCCCGCCGTGTCGGTGACCTCTGTCCAACCGGAGGCGCCGGACAATATGTTGGAGGCGCTCCAAGGCGCCTCCATCGATGAGGGGCACCACACTATTATGAGTGCGGTGATCCAGAAGTGTCGGCGTTCTGGGAACGGGGGTCCCCAGACTTGCCTGCCTGCGGCGTGGCTCAAAGGAGGCCCAGCATGGCCCATCTTCATCAACACAAGACTCAAGACCCTCGCGAGGGGCCAAGCCTCGCGGGGCAGACGACATGGCGCATCCTCAGGCGCAACCTCCTCAGGCTGGCTCGCGAGGAGGCGGAGAGATCAAGGCAGGGTACCTCGCGAGGTGCCCATGACGCAAGCCATGACGATCGAGGGTGCCAGGCGGGCACCAGCGCGCGCAGCGTCCTTCTTTCCTCTTTGGTGCAAAGGGGGCAAGCGCAGCCACGGAGTACCGAGGCATCAGGCAAAGGTTCCCATTTCGGTGCAACGAGACCAAGACCAGGCAGACTACGAGACGGAGGTCACCATGGAGCCCAGCACGGCGTCACCGCAGAGCCTTTGGCAGGCGAAGACCAACTTTAGTCAGGATAAGTGTACTAGATGTTCCCCTTCGAATTGGCCAATTGTTGGCGCCCTTCCCGCTCAATGTTTGGGAAGAGGCCCAGGTCCTTTGCCTACAAATAGGACCAGCCACCCGCATAGAAAGGGGGTTCGTTCATTCGGAGAAAAGCAGAGAGAGTGGGTGAGAGAGAGAGAAGGGCGACTGAACTCCTCTTAGCAGTTCATCACCCCAGCCAAGAACAGACCCTCGTGAGGCTGTTCTTCCTTGTATTGTTCATCATCACCTGCCCCAGAAGGCAATCCACCAACCACACACTGGAGTAGGGTATTACACCACAATGGTGGCCCGAACCAGTATAAACCTTGTGTCTTTTGTGCAGTTCTTTTAGTAGTTTAGATCCTTGCGAGACGGGGAGGTAGAAGGCGTGATCTCCGCACGCACCCTAGTGTTCAAACCTTAAGGGTCTGCCGGAACCCGTGATCCGACATTTGGCGCGCTAGGTAGGGGTGCGCCGGAATCTGTCCTCCACCACTCCGTTCTCCTCCGACCGTCGCGTTCATGTCCGATGCTCGTCGGGCCCGCGCCGAGCGCCAGGCCGCCATTGCTTCTCGTGTCGCCCAGATGGCCCCCGTCGGTGGGCGTCCTCGTCGTTCCCCTCGCCCGCCGTCAATGCCGCCAACGGCCCAGCGGGGGGCGAGCAGCAAGCGTCGTCTCAGTATCCATCCGTGCGCCAAGACGGCCGCACCGCTACTCCATCGCTCGCACCAGCTGGCTCTTCGTCCCGCGTGCTCCGCGCACCCTTGGAGGCTCGAGCTGCGCTCCTCGCGGCAAATGAGCTCCTGCGCTACCGCCCCGTCGACGACGTCTATGAAGAGTGGCTCGACCGCGTCGCCGAGCTTGTCCGCGCCGTAGGGGGCTCTTCTGCGCCGTCCGTTCCTCTGCGCCACACCCCGCCCCGCGCGGGCAACGAAGCTCCAGAGGCGCACCAGCCGCCTCCTCTCCAACAAGATGCCATGGCTCCAAGGCGCGTGGCCCCTGGGCGGAACCCGCTCCGTCAGGTGCGAGCGCAACAAGAACGGAGCTGCCAAGAAGTCCCTCGCCCGCAAGGAGCTGCCCGGGCGCTCCCTACTCCGGCACGCCGCGACCCTGCTCCAGCTCCGGCACGCCAAGACCCCGCTCTGCTCCTAGCTACAACGCATGGGGACCCTCAAGTCTAAGCTCTCCACCAGCCGAAGCCTTTCGTGGCCACCGCCGGCTGCCGCGCCTACACCATCGAGCTGCGCAGCGTCACGTGGCCCGGCAAGTTCAAGCTAGACCTGCCTCCTCGCTACGACGGCACAACTGACCCCGCAGAATTCCTCCAACTCTATGAGCTGGGCATCGAGGCTGCCAGCGGGGATGAAAAGGTCATGGCGAACTGGTTCCCCATGGCGCTCAAGGAAGGAGCTCGAACCTGGCTCCTGAATCTGGCTCCGGGCACGATCTCCTCCTGGGACCAGATGCGCACCCGCTTCATCGCCAACTTCCAAGGTACTCGCGACCGGCCACCCGCCGTGAGCGACATGCGCCGCATCAAGCAACAACCTGGGGAAACCCTGCAAAAGTACATCCAGCGCTTCAACAGCGCGCGCCTCAAGATCCCCAAGGTGTCCGAGGAAGCCATCATCTCGGCCTTCTCCGATGGCGTGCGCGACGTCAAGATGAAGGAGGAGCTGGCGATGCACGAAGACCTCTGCACCTCCCTGGAGCTGTTCAACTTAGCGACCAAGTGCGCCAGGGCTGAGGAGGGACGTCTCTCCCTCCTCGAGCTGCCTGCCGCGGACCCAGAAGAGAAGAAGCCCAAGGCCAAGGACGTGAAGCGCAAGGGGGCTGCCGTACTCGCAGCAGAATCAGACACCAAGCGGGGCAAGGATCTGCCCGAACCCTCCAGGGGCAGCCGGTACTGTGTGTACCATGACCTCCACACCCACAAAACCAACGAATGTCAAGAACACCACGCCGTGCGAGAAGGAAGGATCGGTCGTCGCCCTGACCGTGCTGACCGGGGCTACGGCCGAGGAGGAGGAAGAAACCCAGGACGCTGGGAAGATCGTGGCCCGCGCCAGGGGTGGCGCGACCAACCTCGCGAGGACCGCTGGCGGGACCTGCCTCGCGAGGGAGACTGGAGGGATCAGCCTCATGAGGATCGCCCTCATGGCAACGCAGGCCTACCTCCGCTGCCGCCTCAGCCAAGGAGGAATGAAGACCGCCATCAAGACGAGGGGGCTGGGGGCTTCTAGGAGCCGCGCACAATCGCCTGCATCCTGGGCGGAGCTCAAGTCCCAGCCTCTCAACGTATCTTCAAGCAGTTTGCCCGCGAAGTGAATGCAGTTCTCCCCAAGCTCGAAGCAACGCGCCCCCTCAGGTGGTCGACGTGCGCCATCACGTTCAGGTCAGCAGACCAGCTCAAGTGTGTGGCCACGGCCGAAGTCCTCCCGATGCTTTGCTCCCCAGTCATCAGCAACGTGCTGGTCACCAAGACCCTCATCGACGGAGGGGTGGGGCTCAACGTCCTGTTCGTGGAAACATTCAACAATCTCCAAGTACCCTATGACCAGCTTCAGCCAACCAAGCCTTTCTCCGGAATCACCGACGGTTCCACAGTCCCGATCGGGCAGGTCCGCCTCCCTGTCACCTTCGGGGCTCGCAGCAACTACGCACCGAGCTCATCGACTTCGACGTCGCCCACATCTGCCTGCCGTACAATGCCATCCTCGGGTACCCAGCGCTGGCCAAGTTCATGGTCGTGACTCACCACGGCTATAACGTCCTCAAGATGCCAGGAAGTGGCAGCGTCATCATGGTGCCTTATGAAGAGAAGGATGCAGTGTGTTCCCTGGAGCGAGCCTATCAGGCCGCGTCGCTAGAAGACCCAGATCGCGGAAGCAGGAGGCTTCCTGAGACCACCCCCAAGAATAAGAAGACATCGTCAGGCTCAGCCCCTCAGGAGGCAGGCCCCTCAGGGCCCATGTCTGCCCAAGGGGACCCCCCATCTATCGCATAGGAAAGCGTGCCCGGCGCCCTCCTCAGGCAGGGCTCGAGGGCTCTCACCTGGAGGGCCACCGACCTAGCCAGGGTCATGAGGGAGGCGCTTGGGCACCATGTGGAGGCGTGCTTCGAAGCACGTTTCCCTTGAGAAGGAGCCAGGCAAGGAAGGTCAGACCAGCAGGAGTTCGTTAACAAGGCCATTCAAGAACTACAGGAGTCAAGGATCATGAGAGGTTGCCGCCGTCTACCAGCTATGGCCCCACATCCAGGCGACGATGGTGGGCTGCGCGTCTGCGTCGACGTACCAGGGCTCAATCAAATCGCCACGACGGAGCATCTCTGGCCCTCGCAAGTGGGGCGCTGTGGGGGTCCACCCCACAACTATGTTCGCATGCCTTACGGCCTACCGAGCATGGCTGTGGCGTACCAGTGCCTCATAAGGGGCATCATGGAGGCTCAGGAAGACAGGCGTTCCGCGGCCCTAGCGGAGATGAAGATAGCTCGCGAGGAGCCACCAGTGCCTCCGGAGCCTCCCGAGGCCCCGGGGCCTGGGGGCTCGTGAGGATCAGCTTCCGCAGCCCACCGAGTCTGCTGCACCAACGCCACTTCGCCGACGACATCCTCAGGTGACATCTTTCAAGCTTCATTCCTAGCTGGGAGCACCCTCCCAGGGTTGCATCACTCCCAGGCCGCGTGGGTCCGTCCCTGCGGCATGTATCCCCTTTTATTTTTCAGTCATTAGTTTGCCTTGATGGGGGCGCCCCTCGGGCTGCATCATCCCCAAGCCGCTCGGGATAGGCCCAGCGGCGTGTATCTCCCTCGCGTTTATTTCCAATTATGCATTCGCCTATCATGCTTGATTGCTTGATGCCTGTCCGTGGCATCCCTTCTTCACCATGTCGGCCACTTGCACGTTAAAGGGGGGTGCCTGAGCATCGTGACTCAGGGCTCTTACTGGCTCTCCAGCCCTCACCCTCTAGGCTTGTCCACGGCATCGCGACCTGGCATACCAGTGACGGCTGAGACAAGCTTGAGGGCCGGGACCCGAGGACGTAGAGTACCGGCATCTAACCAAATTTTGCAGGGACACATCTCAAGATACGGCCCAGTGCTAGGCGCAACCCGCCTAGAGGTAGGGCCTCCTGAGTCCCGCACTGGCTCACGGGTGCCCTGATACACCTCACCTGCCCCAACCAGCGAGCTCTTGAGCAACTAACGATCGACTGATGACTGCCATGGCAACCCCATCTTCTCTCTGTGATGAATCTGCAGGATCCTTGGAGGGAACTGCGCTAGCCAAGGCCCTCACGGAGTTCCCTTCACCCTCGCCTGCACGAACCGCTTGCACGTTAAAGGGGGGGTGCCTGAGCATCGCGACTCAGGGCTCCTACTAGCTCTCTAGCCCTCACCCTCTAGCCTTGACCACGGCATCGCGACCTGGCATACCAGCGGCGGCTGAGACCAGCTCGAGGGCCGGGACCCGAGGACGTAGAGCAGAAAGGGGAGCAGAGGCGAGGGAGAAGGGGCGCGTGAGGACCTCGCCGAGCAACTCCATCCCAACTACCCCACGGACCCGACGATGCGCTGGGGGCGATCCCCGATCCTCAAGATAAGTCACCATCCAAAGCACTGGCTACCGTGGCACTACCCCCGCACCTAAAGCAATTCCGTACTAGCAACGTTGCTTCCCTTTCTCACCAAGCGACGGCTGCTTGGGCGCCAAAGGGGACCTCCTGAGCATCGCGACTCAGGGGCTCTTACCGGACCCCGGGTCGCTCACCTCCTGGCCTTGACCACGGCATCGCGACCTGGCATACCAGCGATGGCTGACGCCACCTTGGGACTGGGACCTGTCGATGCAGAGCGCCAAGCCCTCGCGAGGTTCGAAAGGGAGAACTAAGCTAAGATGAAATTAGCAACTCACACAGCTCTGCGGCAAAGGTTATGTATTAACAAACGGGACTACAGGCACCTTACAAGCCCCCGTGGGGCGCATTTTGATTCCTCGCAGGGAACGGATCCTAAGGGGTGCTAACTACACTAGCTCCTGCAAAAGATGCCATCATCAACAGTGGGCCATCAGGCGCCGGCGCCAACCCCATCCAGATCAGGGTCGGCGACGGCCCGACGAGCCCGCCCTGCTCCGGGAGCGGCGCCGACTCGGGGGCTCGTAGCTGTCGTCGCTCGTCTCCGGAGTCGCGAAGATTTCGCCGGAGTCACTGGACCCTCCGGCGCCTCTGCCAAGGGAGGGGTCGATGGGCCTAGCCCCCACCAGGGCAAGGTCCTGGCCACCTCTCCCGAAGCAACACTCCAGCCGGCGCCCGTTCGCATCGAAGACCTTGAAGAACATCACCGCAGCGCCATCGTAATCCAAGTGGACCGCGAAGACGCCCCTTTCCCTGCAAACCCGGGCGATCTCCCTCCAGCCGCGGGACATGTAGACCTCGCCTGGGGCAGCGACCATGACCTCTGCTTCGGTCGTGAGGGCGCTGCAGCCGGCGTGCTGCAGCCAGAGCTCCAGGGGCCCTCCTGGAGGGATGATGGAGGCGAAGAAAGGGGAGGCGCAAGAAAGGGGATCTGAGCAGCGACCGGAGAAAGCAAAAGGCAAAGTCTGGGCAGATGCCGCTCCTTTATCAAACCTGCGCGGTTGCTGAAGCACTTGCATCCAATCAACCGCCACGCAGTGCCCAAGGCCGCAGGCTATTAGGGCCCGCGGCGCTTCGCCCTTGCCCTTTCGCCTCTCGGCACGGCCAAGTCCATGCGCGCCTTGGGCCCGGGGGCTACTGTTGGTGTTCTGGGAACGGGGGTCCCCAGACTTGCCTGCCTGCGGCCTGCGGCGTGGCTCAAAGGAGGCCCAGCATGGCCCATCTTCATCAACACAAGACTCAAGACCCTCGCGAGGGGCCAAGCCTCGCGGGGCGGATGACACGGCGCATCCTCAGGCGCAGCCTCCTCAGGCTGGCTCGCGAGGAGGCGGAGAGATCAAGGCAGGATACCTCGCGAGGTGCCCATGACGCAAGCCATGATGATCGAGGGTGCCAGGCGGGCGCCAGCGCGCGCAGCGTCCTTCTTTCCTCTTTGGTGCAAAGGGGGCAAGCGCAGCCGCGGAGTACCGAGGCATCAGGCAAAGGTTGCCATTTCGGTGCAACGAGACCAAGACCAGGCGGACTACGAGACGGAGGTCACCATGGAGCCCAGCACGGCGTCACCGCAGAGCCTTTGGCAGGCGAAGACCAACTTTAGTCAGGATAAGTGTACTAGATGTTCCCCTTCAAATTGTCCAATTGTTGGCGCCCTTCCCGCTCAATATTTGGGAAGAGGCCCAGGGCCTTTGCCTACAAATAGGACCAGCCACCCGCATAGAAAGGGGATTCGTTCGTTCGGAGAAAAGCAGAGAGAGTGGGCGAGAGAGAGAGAAGGGCAACTGAACTCCTCTTAGCAGTTCATCACCCCAGCCAAGAACAGACCCTCACGAGGCTGTTCTTCCTTGTATTGTTCATCATCACCTGCCCCAGAAGGCAATCCACCAACCACACACTGGAGTAGGGTATTACACCACAATGGTGGCCCGAACCAGTATAAACCTTGTGTCTTTTGTGCAGTTCTTTTAGTAGTTTAGATCCTTGCGAGACGGGGAGGTAGAAGGCGTGATCTCCGTGCGCACCCCAGTGTTCGAACCTTAAGGGTCTGCCGGAACCCGTGATCCGACAAGAAGGTTCAGTCCGCCAAGAGCGGACTGACTGAAGCTTGTACTAGCCTTTTAACAGGCTTTGAAGTAAGTAAAGAATGTGTAAATAATATTACCACATAGACAGTAGCCCCTGATGCTCTGTTTGGCGTCCGGGAAGAAAAGCCGAATAGACGATCAAATAAAATTCGCAGGAGTCTAACAAAAAGGAGTCAATATGCGTATGCAGGCTTCTCTGCTTGCGTCCGCCGCACTGACTGCGGAAGTGGACGAGCTAAAGCAGAACCTCGAGTGGTCCGAGCAAGAGCTCGGGCATGCCAAGAAGCAACTCAAGGACAATGAAGGTAAGAAATACCTTGTTTAAATATATATATATAAGAGGTGCAATTGCAAAGAATGACAGGACTATCGTGGCTATTGTAGGGGCCACATCTGAGGTGGCGACCCTTAAGCAGGCGCTGGACGAGGCCGAGAAGAGGGCAGCCTCGGAGCGCACCGAACGGGAGAAGTATGAGGCCGAGGTTGGCAAGGTGCGGCAAGAGCTCCAGGCTCTCATGGAAAAACATGAGATTTTGGAGCTTGACTCAAAGACGCGAGCGTCCGAGCTCGCGGTGGCTATTGAAAATGCCAAGTCTGCCAAGGCCGAATCCTAGAAGACCCTCCAGGAGTTGGATGAGGTGAAGAAGATAGCGGCGGGTAAGGCATTCTTTATGCGAAGCAAACACATAAACGTGAGTTACTTGTTACTTACCCAAATCCGGAGCTCTCCAGGAGCGTTCGCAGATCTTCCTCGGAGTGTGTCCGATGCCGCCGCATTCTATCGAGCCGAGGAGGGCAGCTCGACGTAGAAGGTGTTCTGGTCTCAGTACGCTGAGGCCGGACACCCCGTGCCCCTGAGCGACCAGCTGAAGCAACTGGTCGAGCTCCACAAGGCGGCCGAACAGGCCATGAAGGGCCTCATAGTTCGGCTGTGGCCTGGAGAGGCTCAGCCTGGGAGCTATTTTGGGCTGGTGCGGCGGCTGGTGGAGGCCTGTCCAAGGCTCGATGTCATCAAGCGCTCCGTCTGCATTGAAGGTGCCCGTAGGGCCCTTGCCCGTGCTAAGGTGCACTGGGGCAAGCTGGATGCTGAGAAGCTTGTGAAGGACGGGCCACCGCCGGGGAAAGAGCATCGCAGGCCCGAGAATTATTATAAGGATGTTCTGAAGGGTGCCCGCCTTGTGGCGGATGAATGTTGTATGGATGTAATTTTTGAGTAAAACTCGCTAGTTTTGTCCTGTGCGCTGAAAACTTGTTCATATGCGCTAAGCAATGTTGTTTGAATTTAAAATATTACCTTCTGTGTGGCTGTTTATCAATTCTGAGAGATGGCAAGTCGTCGGCTTCTGCCCCCGTGTTGCTAGTGCTGGGGTGTTCGGGGATAAACCTGAGCGCTCTTTTTCCCATGTTTGGGTCCTTTGAGGGAGGCGCTCAGCCCAACGAACAAGGCAATCGGACTATAATGCGTGAACACTCTCACTTAGCCATAGAATTCTATAATTTTAAATTTCGGTGAAGCCCCTGGTATTCGGAAGACCGAGTTCAGGGCACTATCCACGCCTTGGCCGGACAGAGCCGGCTCCTCGCCCTAAGCGGCATAAGTCGTTAGGGACTCGAAAAACCTCTCGAACAGCGACCAGCTCTCGCTTCATCATGACAGTCAGTTTTAGCTTTCTCCACTGAGGTGCTCAACCCAGCTCAACCGGGGCACAATCGCAGTGGTTCTCCTAGTGCTACCTTAGCTGATATAGCGGAACGTAAGGCACCAAAACATAGGAGCCGGGCAAACCCAACTATTGACCCAAGACATGATTCAGAGCCGATGCATATAATGATATAAGTTCGGGGTCCCGCACTTGTTAAAGTGTTCGGACTTCTCACACCATATTGAGGGGTACTAAAGCCCCCGGCGTATTTTAGCCGTACCAACGTGTACGGGTGCAACATGTCGTTAAGGAACATATATAAAGAAAAAAGGTAATGCAAAAATAGACGAAAGCTATGCATTGTTTATTAAGGAGGGCTGTGATCAAAGCAGAACGATACAAATAATGCGATAAGAAAAAGGTTGGACTATCTAACATGTCCGCTCCAGGGGCAAGCTGCGGAATAATATGCGGAACGGGTATACTGCTCGTGATAGAGACCACCTAGGGGTTCCGTAGTGCGGCGTGGCTTGTCTGCTTCCCCCGTAGCATTTCTGATATTATATGTAGATGACATATTGTTGATCAGAAATGATACTGAATTTCTGAATAGCATAAAAGGATACTTGAATAAGAATTTTTCAATGAAAGACTTCGGTGAAGCTGCTTGTATATTGGGCATCAAGATCTATAGAGATAGATCAAGACGCTTAATTGGACTTTCACAAAGCACATACCTTGATAAAATTTTGAAGAAGTTCAAAATGGATTAGGCAAAGAAAGGGTTCTTGCATATATTACAAGGTGTGAAGTTGAGTCAGACTCAATGCCCGACCACTGCAGAAGATAGAGAGAAAATAAAGGTGTTCCCTATGCTTCAGCCATAGGCTCTATCATGTATGCAATGTTGTGTACCAGACCTGATGTGTGCCTTGCTATAAGTTTAGCAGGGAGGTACCAAAGTAATCCAGGAGTGGATCACTGGACAGCGGTCAAGAACATCCTGAAATACCTGAGAAGGACTAAGGGTATGTTTCTCGTATATGGAGGTGACAAAGAGCTTGTCGTAAATGGTTACGTCGATGCAAGCTTTGACACTGATCCGGATGACTCTAAGTCACAAACCGGATACATGTTTTTATTAAATGGTGGAGCTGTCAGTTGGTGCAGTTCCAAGCAGAGCATCGTGGCGGGATCTACGTGTGAAGCGGAATACATAGCTGCTTCGAAAGCAGCAAATGAAGGAGTCTGGATGAAGGAGTTCATATCCGATCTAGGTGTCATACCTAGTGCATCGGGTCCAATGAAAATCTTTTGTGACAATACTGGAGCAATTGCCTTGGCAAAGGAATCCAGATTTCACAAGAGAACCAAGCACATCAAGAGAGGCTTCAATTCCATCCACGATCAAGTCAAGGAGGGAGACATAGAGATTTGCAAGATACATACGGATCTGAATGTTGCAGACCCGTTGTCTAAGCCTCTCTCACGAGCAAAACATGATCAGCACCAAGACTCCATGGGTGTTAGAATCATTACAATGTAATCTAGATTATTGACTCTAGTGCGAGTGGGAGACTGAAGGAAATATGCCCTAGAGGCAATAATAAAGTTGTTATTTATATTTCTTATATCATGATAAATTTTTATTATTAATGCTAGAATTGTATTAACCGGAAACTTAGTACATGTGTGAATAAATAGACAAACAGATTGTCACTAGTTTGCCTCTACTTGACTAGCTCGTTGAATCAATGACGGTTATGTTTCCTAACCATAGACATGAGTTGTCATTTGATTAACGGGGTCCTATCATTAGAGAATGATGTGATTGATTTGACCCATCTGTTAGCTTAGCACAATGATTGTTTAGTTTGTTGCTATTGCTTTCTCCATAACTATACATGTTCCTATGACTATGAGATCATGCAACTCCCGAATACCGGAGGAACACCTTGTGTGCTACCAAACGTCACAAGTAACTGGGTGATTATAAAGGTGCTCTACAGGTGTCTCCGATGGTGTTTGTTGAGTTGGCATGGATCAAGATTAGGATTTGTCACTCCGATTGTTGGAGAGGTATCTCTGGGCCCTCTCGGTAATGTACATCACGATAAGCTTTGCAAGCAATGTAGTTAATGATTTAGTTACGGGATGTAGCATTATGGAACGAGTAAAGAGACTTGCCGGTAACGAGATTGAACTAGGTATTGAGATACCGACGATCGAATCTCGGGCAAGTAACATACTGATGACAAAGGGAACAACGTATACCGTTATGCGGTTTGACCGATAAAGATCTTCTTAGAATATGTAGGAGCCAATATGAGCATCCAGGTTCCGCTGTTGGTTATTGACAGGAGACATGTCTCAGTCATGTCTACATAGTTCTCGAACCCGTAGGGTCCGCACGCTTAACGTTCGGTGACGATCGGTATTATGATTTTATGTGTTTTGATGTACCGAAGGTAGTTCAGAGTCCCGGAATTGATCACGGACATGATGAGGAGTCTCGAAATGGTCGAGACGTAAAGATCGATATATTGGAAGCCTATATTTGGACATCAGAATGGTTCCGAGTGGTTCGGGCATTTTTTCCGGAGTACCGAGAGGTTACCGGAACCCCCCGGGGAGTATATGGGCCTTATTTGGCCTTAGTGGAATAGAGGAGAGGGAAGGGAAAAGAGGAAGGCGCGCCCCCAAGCCCAATCTAAATTGGGAGGGGGGGCGGCCCCCCTTTCCTTCCTCCCTCTCTCCTCCTTCCTTCCTCTCCTACTCCTACTTGGAAGGGGGGAATCCTACTCCCGGAGGGAGTAGGACTCCCCTTGGGCGCGCCATAGAGAGGGCCAGCCCTCCCCCTCCTCCACTCCTTTATATACGGGGGTGGGGGCACCCCATGGACACACAAGTTGATCATTGATCTTTTAGCCGTGTGCGGTGCCCCCTCCACCATAATCCACCTCGGTTATATCTAGCGGTGCTTAGGCAAAGCCCTGTTCCGGTAATATCATCATCACCGTCATCACGCCGTCGTGCTGACCAAACTCTCCCTTGATTTTTTTTGAAATTACTACGTTCCCCAACACAAGCAAGAACCAAGAAAGATGATGCCAAAGATGCAATGGTTTGAGCTCTCTACGAACAATACGATCAAGCTACTCACTTGAGAGGCCCCCTTGATAGTACGGCAATCGATCCTATAACCCAGTCTCCCAACTAACACCATGAGACTGATAAAATAGAAAAGCTATGAAGGAAAAAACCTTTACCTTGCGCATAGTCCACTTGAGCTAGATGATGATGATCTTGTCCTCCTCAAGTTGGACCACCTTTCTTCATTGCATAGGCTCCAAGAAGACTAGTAGATTGCTCCCCCATACTCCACTATGGGTGAGCCACTCTTCGGCATCTTCACAAGTCCATTGTCACCACAATGGATGGCAAGCTTTAAGCATGTGATCTCTTCATGATGCTCCACTTGAAATTTCATAAAGCAACCTTGATGACATCACCATGTGATGTCATCCTCCATGGGTTATATGATATCTTTCTTTTGATGCGCGCTCATGAAAACATACATAACCCCACAAAGAACACTCACGTAGACCATGAATTAGTACACAAAGCACAATGGACAATGATTACCATGCCATGGGATCACTTGATCCCACTCGATGCATCTTCCACGCTTTTTGTGTTGATCAACATGAATCACTCTTTTTACTTAGTCTTGATCAACATTGTATCTTTTCTTCTCTCCTCATAAATATGATGTCTTGAAGGTAGACATGAATGTTCATACAATCTTCTTCTTCTTCAAGAATAGGCTCAACTCTCACATGACCCATCTTTGGATAAGTCCTTGAACATATAAAACCTTGATCAACACATAATCTTCTTCATTCAACCTTGAAACCAACATATGGTCTTCAAGCATTGCCTATGGACAAACCTTAAAGTATAACTCAAAGCAACCATTAGTCCATAGGGATCGTCATCAATTACCAAAACCAAATATGGGGGCACCATGCTCTTTCACATGTGTCTTTATATACTGTCGAAACCCTTGAGGATTTTTACAGCCTAATTTTTCCGTTGTTGCAGACCTCTGTTTCGTGACAATCCAATCTGAGGCCCTTCGGAGTATTCTACCAAAGAGGGAAGTCTTCACAATTGCCATATCCATCCACTTGAAGGCTGTCGTGATTGCCCAAGAGTAGTTTCCTTTGGTTTTTATGAAAGGGCGTCCCCCCATATAAGTGTCATGGTGTTGAGAACAGGGTAATTTGTAGACTAACCATATGCTTGAGACGGTTAGGTTCCCCTCGGGAAGGAAAAGATTAAAGATGTTGTCTTCGATGCTTTTATTTCTTTGGTTGTAGGAAATCCGTACTATTAAGAGGGGGTCCGCATTGGAAGGTATGGGCGGAATCAAAGCACATACATAAAACATATATTGCACCCATAATTCCTTCCAAACAGTTTCTAGGAAAGATCCACATTCTACCAAAGTGCTAAAAATGTACACCCGGTAATATCACTATGCTAGGCAGTAGTACCACTCCCCTTGTGGGAGCATTACTCTGACTAGAACTGTCTGACCGGTAGTACCGCGCAACTGAAACGGTAGTACTGCTCCCCTATTTTGATTGGCACCACCATTCCAAGTGCCAGTCCTATAACGCTTAGGGGTGATTCCTCTTAGGAATGGCTGCGGTACTAGGGCAGTACCACTTTGATGTCGAGTTTCAATTTGACAGCCAGTTGTATTCACTCCGCATGTTCCTGACAGCGGATATCGCCGCGCGCGCCTATGACATAGCCGCTTAGCAGTTCACGAGGAGTCGAACTTCCTAGTGATCACAATTGTCGGTCCATCGGTGACCAGTGTGCCCTACAATGAGGAGAAGAAGAAGAGAGAGAGAGATACACATTGTCCCCATGTGAGCGATGCAGAGGCTATGACGAGGTTCACGGCGAAGAATCTATAGTGCATGCAGCACGAGGTGAAACTCTACTAGAGCAAGACCATGAGAAAAAAAAGGTTCTCAAGAAGGAGGACAGGGTTGGCCCCTCGACGGGGATTAACCTTGAGTCAGACGATAAGGAGGAGGGGAGGAGGAGGAGGAGCGGTTGGACTCCTCTGTTGAGGAGACCATGACGCTTTGGAACTCTATTGACACCGACTATAACTCAGACGAGTAGTGATATTTAGGAATCAAGTAGTAGGGTGATCTTTGTCTATGTTTATCTAGTTTTATTCATTACAATGTTTGGATGTTTAAAATGTTTGTCGGTCTGTCGGTGGCCATTGTGCCCTGCAATGAGGAGAGTAAGAAGAGGGAGATACGCATGGTTCTCGGCGAGAGCGATGCAGAGATTATGGCGAGGTTCGTGGGGGAGAATCCGCATTATGTACAGTATGAGATGGAATTCTTCTGGAAGTGAGACCATGAGAGGAAGAAGAATAATGTCAAGAAGGAGGACGAGGCTGACTCCTCGACGATGATCAACCTCGAGTCGGGCGAGGAGGAGTTGGATTCTTCTGATAAGGAGACCATGACACTTTGGAACTTTATCAACATTGACTATAAGTCGGACGAGTAGTGATGTTTAGGAATCATGTAGTGGGGTGATCTTTATCTATGTTTATCTAGTTTTAATTGTTGCAATGTTTGCATGTTTAAAATGAACTATGCAATGTGTCTTTCGCAAAATTGTTTGCATGTTCAAAGTATCTTAATTTGAGGTAGCTGTTGGAGATGGACTTTTTTGTGTGCCATAAAAATCACTCTTTTGATGCTGTAAATTTTACTCCAATCAATTTTTGCTGCCGTGAAACAGGGCAGCTATTGGGATGCTCTCATGGATCCAATATACATGCCTCAAATTTTACATTCGCCATCTTTCCTTGTAGCAAGTACTCCTAAAATAACAGAAATTGCTCCTATGTACAGTGATGATCTGGACAACTTACTGAAACAACGTACATTTCTTATATATCTACCTATAAATACATTATGCTTTCTAATATTAAAGACCTCACAATCAATTGTGGTCTTTAATTTAGGATTGGTTCATCTGTTTTTGGCCGGATCAACAATTTCTCAAGAAGCTCTCTCATTCAACTTCTTTGATTCACTATATGCTCCTTAACTTTGCAGGGTTTTTTTTTCTTCGGCAGGGTATTCAATTTTAGATTTGGTTTATGAGTTGGCTAGGTCAATGATTTTAAAATCAAACGGAAGCAATCGGCTTATAAAAATATATCAATCTTGCGCCCTCTCTTGCCATCTAAAAAAAAGCGTCAACATGCGATATTGTAGCACCAAAATAGTATTTGCAGACACAGACTTAGAACAAAATCACACCGCAGAAAGCAGAACAAAATCCATATTATAAATAAATGAAAAACTCACTCCACCATCTCGCCCACTTGCCAAACCAAATACTCCGTAGTTCTATAATATAAGGTGTATTTGTTTTTTGAAAAGTCAAATTTATTTAACTTTGACCGAGTTTAGAGCCAAAAATATCAACATTCACACAAATAAATAAAATATGAAAAATCCATTTCATGATAATCTAATGATACCATTTTGATATTATGGATATTGATACATTTCTCAACAAATTTGGTCAAACTCAAAGAGATTTGACTTGTCAAATAATTCATACACTTTATATTTAAAACAGTGGGAGTATTTAAAAAAAACACCAACGACGCAGCAAAGTACGCTCATTTTTTTTCGAAGTATAAAGCAAACAAGAACATGCACAGTGGTCTGCCGAAAGGTAGGTATTGTGATTGACCAACGCTAGACGTGCGATCCTTCTATTAACTATTATATATTGATCTTTCTGCGTTTTGGTTTTGATCCTATTATATATTAATCTTTCTGCGTTTTGGTTTTGATCGGACAGGAGGGGTGATCTCATCCCGAACAAACAAATATTATATTCAGGGAAGGGATCAACAGGAAAATTAATTAAGAAATAATCGAACAAGGTGCGTAGCTTAGAAGAGTAGGACGAACAAAATCCGAGTGGAAAGCAACCAGGAACTCCAGGATTGGATAGGCAAGCATCACCATGACGAGTTAACAAGTTCGAACACGCACCAAAACAAGGCTATTATAAGACTATAAGACTTCGGTGTGAACGAATGGAAACGTCGGTCTTCTCAATTTCCGTGCCCGTACTTTTCAAATGCACATGAATTCAATCATTGTGAACAAAAGATCGAGTTTTTTTTTCTTTTTAGAATCACAGAAAAAAATCCCGCCTAAATATAGTACTCAAAGTGACTAAGAGCAACTCCAATAAGGCGAGCCATTTCGTCCGCGGCCGTTTGTTTGGGTCGGCGCGGACAAAAAGCCGGCCCAACGCGCCGATCCAAACGGACGCACGTCCGCTTTCGTCCGCCTGCCGACCCATTCCCGGCCCATTTTTGAGCCTGATTTGCGTCGGTGCGGACACAAGACGGACGCACGCGCTCGCCCTCTTTCCTCACCGGGCCCGCTGGTCGGTGGCACATTAGATTCACACACTCGCCTGCCTGCTACGTCGCCGATGCCGCCGGCCATTTTTTCAGATTAAAATGGATATATAGATAGTTCTAGCGTACACAGATAAAAGAAAAAAGATCACTAATCGTCGCTTTCTGACTCTGACTCGGTAATGTCTTCCTCCGACGTTTAAAGGTAGGCGTCCGCAAGCTGCTTGTCTTCAAAGTCCCAACCCAACATTTCTTGTAGGTTCAGTTTCCATTGAGCTGCCTGCTTCCGCGAACGCTTGTCCTCCCAATAGGTGGCTCGCTCCCTCCTCCTCGCATCCCTCTCCGATCTCAATTGTTTGTAGAACTGGCGCTCGTCGACAATGTCCTGCGGGTAGCCTCCGCGCCACACCACCAAGGCTTCCACATCCTTCTCTGCGATGGCGAGGCGACGCTGCCGCCTCCGGTGGACACGGCGATCCTCGTCGGTGAAAAGCCGCGGGAGAGGCGCCAGATCCTGCGCCCGCTGGCTCGACACGTTGAGAAAATTCATATCCCGATGAGGCCTCAGGAGGCGCCACGCCGCCGCGTCGTGCGCGCGGGCCGCCTCCTCTGCGGTGTCGAAGGTGCCGAGGACGAAACGTTTCTCGCGAAACCAGATCTCGGCGGAGAAGGCGCCGGAGCGGCGCTCGCGGACTCCGCGAAAATCCGAAGCGCGCAGGCGGCGGATCGACATGGTGGCACAGAGGCGGCGAGAGTGGGCGGCCGACAGAGTGTGGAGGGAGCGCCTTCTTTATAGCGAGCGTCGGCCGCGGCGTGCGCGCGAACCTTTCCCGCACACTGAAGCGCCAAAACCAGCGCGCGCTAGGCCGCTTTCCCCCGCGTGCGCGAACCTGTCCCGCGCGCTGGAGCGCCAAAATCAGGGCGACGACACGATGTTAAACGCGCCGTCATGAAAATGGGTCGGTCCGTTGGGCTCACTACCGACCCAAAACTAAAAGAGGGAGGACGACAGACGGGCGGCCGACCAAACGAACAATAAACAGACAAAAACACCATTCATTTGAGTCGGCCCGTTGAAGTTACTCTAACATGCCAAGTGTTTAATTTAGTTTATAAGGAAAATCGAACCGAAAACTAACACAACGATCCAGTTTATAAGTAAAACTAAGCTAAAAACCGACAAGTGAGGAAGCCTCGTCTACCACACAACACAAGGCTACAACCACACAAAAACACATCCTTGAATCCGGAGCCGCCGCTCTGACTTTCACCACTCGGAAGGCGAGCCACATCACTGCACAACGGTGACGTTGTATAGCCCATGCTACACAAGACGCCTGCCTACAGACCACAAACGATGCACTACAAACAAGGGTTGATGCCTCGACGTACCAGCAAGACCGACCCCTCGGGTTGATCGACCGGGTCGACGAACTCGCTATCCACGCAGCATCAGGTCGCCACCCACACAAAGCAAAGGCATAGTCCTGCCCCATAGAGTTGTGAATGCATTGTGATCCGAGGCCACCGCCTTGACGTACATCCACCGTCCGAAGCCACCGCTCCGGCATCCACTAAATCCAAGCTGCACATGAACACCACCAGTATAGACGAAAAGCTCTAATCAATCAAGACCATCCATAATGACTCAAGGCTATTGGTGCAGCCGAAGGGCAATGAGCGACCAAGTCCGCATCCGGACAAAGAGTCGCACGCAGCCGAGGCTCCATCATAACGATGACACCGTCGGCGAAGCCAAAGAGCATCAAGAAACCAAGTCTACACCCGGATCGCTTCACCGTGCACACCTGCACCAAAGGCACCGTCCCGAACCCCAGTGAACACCATCGAACAACCACCGTCAACTTCAAACCAGTCGCACCACCACCACATCGCTCACCAACAACGACCCTGCAGCGAGCAAACACAAAACAGGCTACAAGGCCATAGTAACGGAATCACGATAAAATGGCATATAGAAAGTAGTGCATTGAAAGCCCCGGACTGAGCAGTAGCAGGCATACCGCAATACAATTGGAGCAGGATAGGAGTTTGGCGTCCATGCTCAACTGGGATGCATGCTACCTTGCTACATTGATTAATTTGAGTCCCGCGTCTCGTCTCATCCGAACCTGCATTTGTATTCTTTTTTATTTTTCGAAAAAAACCGCCATTTGTATCCGCGGTAAGGCCAGCACTATTTTCTGAGAAAAGGACTGCTCTGCTAACCAGGTCCACAATCAATAGGCTTTTTTGTAAAAAGAAACAAACATGGAGTGTTCTGCGTTTAGGGATAAATTTTTCCAAAAAGGAGGATAACACACGGCATCTGCATCGAGCGGTGAAGATAGCCATAAGGGTAAACACATTGCCACGCCCTGAAAATAGGGAAGATATACATATAATACCCTTCTTGTAACATTTTTATACCGTAAGCTTCGGAGGGCCGTTTTGGTGCATATGCTCCCTAATAAACAGTAAATTCAAAATAAATATTAATTAATTTTTTAAAATGATATCCCTCTTGTAGATGTTCTTGTTAGTGTAACAAGAGTGCTTGACAATTTTCATACGAAGCGAGATGACGGTGCTTCGTCGATGAAAAAACAGAAAAATGAAACATTTGGATGTCGAATTGTTTTTTTTTGCATAGATCAAAATACTTAATATTTGTTCTAAAAATTTGCAAGTAGCATTTTGGTGTGACAGTGAACACATGTATCTTTTTCTCAAATTTGTACGACATTTGCAGATAGCATTTTTGGTGGGCCGGAGCATATGCTCCCAAGAGCCGAATTGGGTTTCCGCGTAGGCTTTTCTTTTTTTGCGGGAATTTTACACCATAAAGCTTAGTCAATCATTATTCCTACTAAGCAATTTGGAATCCTGCAAAAAGTGCATATGGTTTATTCAACGATTATCTTGGAGACGCGATTACTTGTCCGATGACATAGTACGTACGGTTATCCACAAACCATCCCGGCCGATGGTCAATTTGTTTTTTTAATATGTCCTTGAGTTTATTCGAGACTTGAGCAAAACTCAGATCGGAAAAGAATGTGGTCCCTGGGTTTCCTTTATTGGAACTATGTTCCTTTTTTATTTTTTGTTCCAAATTGGTCGGACATCTATTTATCCAAGTAAAGCTCTTCGCAAGGCACTACTGACGGTGTCCGCTTGACCTTTTCTAAGTGTGGACGGAATCACTTACTATCTACTCTTGATTCAACACACTTTCGCTGTAGTGTTCGAGTGGATCCTGCTACCTCCTCTCGAACCATAACAGACTAGCATTATTATTTTTATCATTGAATCGTGTATTCTCTTGAAATGTAAGTTGAAAGCACGTTAATTCTTTTACAGACGTCTTTAGTGTTCCTACAAAGCAAGTTGGAATCCTGCAAAAGGTGCATAAGGTTTATTCGATTATCTTGGAGACACGATTAGGGCATGTACAATGCATACCCACAGGATGATGCCTCGCATGCCATGTAAGATCGGATATCAGATAAAGTAGGTTTGGATAGGAAAATGGGATCCTCTGCAAAAGGCGGGTGCTTGGAGAGAAAAAAATATGGTCCGATATCAAAAGGAAAAGGTTGGAGTGAAAAGTAGATATGCATGTGTACTATAGTCTTTATTTTCTACAGTATTTCTTCATGAGGCCCACTAATGATAGCTTGCAATGGGGAGAAAAAAAATAAATATAGATGCCTCAAACCGGGGGTCCTAGAACTTGCTGAGAATGTGATGGTTTTGCAAAAAAACGCGCGTGCTGATTGGCTCGGGTCCGACGAGTCCAATTGTCGTTCTGTGATTGGTCCAGGACCAAAATTGCATATTTGGTGCAAGTTGTGGGATTGGGTAGAGTCATTTTGCAAGTTCTAGGACCAAACCATCACATTCTCAGCAAGTTTTAGGACCCCCAGTGCTTTTAACTCTACTTTTTCATGCGGCATTTGTATTCATATGTCATTATTGTACATGTCCTTACTTGTCTGATGAGTAGTACGTACTGGTACTGCACTTGCTATTATTCCGCGGACGGCAGTTTCCCGAAAACGGAAACATGCGCCGAGGCATCCTTGCGCATGCTACGTGAGCGAGGCAGCCCCTTCTCCCCGCAGAAAAGAAACAAAAACCGTCATCAGAGTCACGTCCTCCGTCCTCGCAAGCAACGAATTTCGCCTTGGCCCACCCGCAGCACAGACGCGGTAGTACGCCAAGAGTTTTTTCGCGGTCAGAACCGAGCGGGCGGCTCAGTTAGGCGAGCGCGTCGCCCCCTCCGTCCGTTTCGGATCCAACGGCCAGGCGCGGGCACCGGGTTTCGGCAGACCCACCCACACCCCCCGCGTATCTCCGTGGCGGGCCAGGAGTGCCTCTTTTTCGGCGACTCCAACGGAAATCTTCCAGCCGAACAAGCCATGTCGGTTTTCCCGTTTATAGCTTGGAGGATTGGATGGATGGTGGACCTTTTTCCCTTTTAAAAAAAAATATTATTAAGGATGCTTGGAGGAACTGATGTTCACTGGCTGCTCACACTGCTCACAGTGTGCAGAGCAGACCCGAGGATGAAGAAGCAGAACACGACGGAGATGAGATGAGATGAAATTGGAACGAAAGAATCTGTGTTTGCTTGCGATCTCTCTTGACTTGTATGTACAGGCAGAAAGAACCAGAAACATCTTGGCCGAGGATCAGTAGCCGGCCGGTTAAATCAGAGGTTAATTCCTAGTACTAGTAAAGCTAGTAATCAACTAATCGGAGCGTGGTCTTGCGGGGCCAGGTCGTCAGATCAGCCCCAGGGTCTGGACGAGGCCGCCCATCTGCAGAGCCGCGTACTGCCACTGCAATGCGCCGGCGCGCTGCCGCCCCACGAAGTCCAGCACCTTGCCCACCACGCCGCCGCCGCCGCCGTCGCCTGCCGCCCCGGCGGCGGCCGCCGGCTTCTTCAGCAATGCGATGTAGGTGCCGAGGTCGTGCACGGCGGCGGGGTCGCGGGCGCTGAAGTAGTCGAGCGGGAGCTCCACGCCGACGTAGGTGTAGCAGGACGCGCGCCACGGCCGGAGCACCCCCGTGGTGGCCTCGTTCAGGAGGATGCCCGGGAGCTTGGTGATCGGGTCGTGGACGTTGGCCACGCGGAGCGCCTTCACGCCCAGCTCGTCGCACCGCGCCTTGAAGGCCGCGTTGCCCACCCGAGGCCCGCCAAAGGAGAAGACGGTCACGGGCGCCGCGCGGTTCAGGCCCAGCTCCGCCAGGTCGTAGGCGAGGAGCAGCGCCAGGGCGCTGCCCATGCTGTGGCCGGCCAGGGTCACGCTCACCTCCTCGCCCGGCTTCTTGGAGGAGGAGGAGTGCGCGTCCACGAGGCGGGACACCTCGCGCAGGAGCTGCTCCCGGCAGCTGCCGGCGCCGCCGAAGCGGCACGTCTTGTCGGCGGAGGTGTAGAGGCTCAGGAAGCCGGACTCCACCATGACGTCCGGGCGCGGGTCGCAGGGGTCCAGCCGCGCCGGCTCCAGGGAGCTCATGAAGTTGGCCATCCACTCGGCGGGGGTGACGGTGCCGCGGAACGAGACCAGCACGTCCCGCCGCCCGAGCCGCCGGGTCATCTCGTCCGTGGACACCGCCACGTAGCCGATCCACCGGCCGCGCCCGCTGGTGGAGGCCTCCATGGTGGGCACGGTCATCACGTCCGGCGCCGCGTAGATGTACTTGGTCACCTCGTACCCGGCGCCGGCCATGCCAACCTCCTCCAGCATCCGCTCCTTGCCGTACTTGCAGTTGAGGTACCGTCGCGAGGCCCGGTCAAGGTCGAATGCCTTGTAGCAGGCGTCCACCAGCTCGCCGTACCGCGCCACCTCGCTCCGCAGCGCCGGCGCCGGGCCATCAAGCCCGAGCAGCCCCTCCCAGTCGTCGCACCCCTGGAGCTGCCGCCACATGCCCGCGACGGACGGCGTCCTCCGCGCGCCGCGTCTCGGCGCGACCGGCGCCGCCGCGATCGCCGACGTCGAGGCGCAGCCCTCCGCCGTCAAGGCCGCGGCCGCTCTGCACCGCGCCGCGCGGCTCATCGGCTGACAACCGGCGCATTGCGGCTTGAGCGCCATTGCTGCTGCTGCTGCGATCGAGGTGGTGGTGGTGGCGGGCGCGAAGGCCATGAGCTAGCAGGTGCGGCGCGATGGAGGCGGTGGGAACGCCAAGACCATAGAGGAGCGGGGGAGCGGAGGGGGAGGAGAATGGCAGCGACGAGGATGATGATGATGCATGGGGCGCGCGCGGGGGAGGGCATATAAAGGGTCCGCGGGCGGGACGACTCGGCTTGCGGTGGCTTGCACGCATGTCCCAATCCGTGCTGTGCGGCTCGCGGGAAGAGAGAAGGTACAGTGAGTGACTTTCCAAGCCCGTCAGTCAGGAAGGGAGCGGAAGCTGGCGCTGCCGCTGCCGCTGCGCGCCTTTTCGGAATGATAACCAACTTGGCCATGACAGCCGCGCAACCTCCCCTCCCCACACCGCACCTCGATCGACTGGCAAAAACCCCAGAGAAATGGAGAAGAACTACGACGACGACGACGGCTGCTGCTAGCGATTGGGCGGATGATTGGAACGCGTACGTAAACGTAATTCTCGTCTCGCGGGGGATTTTTTGACCGCCGTGGAAAGATCGTTTTCATCCGTCGGAGATGTTTGGCGGGTGATTGACTGCTCGACCGGTGGCTTGGACAATTCGACAGGGTACTTTGTGTTGGGATTGGTGCTGGGGATTGACAGATAGGTAGACAGATAGATGCGTGCATGGTCATAATCGTATACTCCTATATTCAACTCATGAGTCGTGGCCGGGAGGAACGGAATCTCAGATTGGTTGGATCCTGCCCGGCCTTGGTTTCTCAGGATCACATAAAAAAATTCGAACTGGTACCATGTTTTCAGTCAGGACAGGCAGATGGATATGCTGCTGCCGCCTCAGTGGAAGCAGAGCAGCACTTGGCTCAAGCCTGAACTGAAGGGGTGGCCTTTCCTTTCAGAGACTCTCTCTTGGTCAGCGAGACGCCACTCAATTGCTTAATAATTACAGTCAGGACAGCTTAACTGAGCAAGCTGACAAGAACTGATGGCGGGCTGGTAAACCCTGCAGCTCCTGCAACGGAGTCGCCGATCAGAACACCGGCACGGCAGGAGCGGGGACACGGTTGAGTGCAGCACGGCGGCGAGGACGTGCGCCGCGCCACCGTCACCGTCCATCACTCCTTCCATCCACCCGCGCCCGAGGTCGTCGTAGGGGGGCAGTAGGCAGCAGTACGACCTACGCCACGGCGGAGCGAGGCGGAATTGATGCCGAAAAGCTCCGCCCGATCGCTCGCCCGTCCCTCGGCGATTAATGGCGCAATTAAGGGCGCCGGTTGAGGTCGTCGCGGGGGCGACGTGGGCGAAGGGAGTCCACGCCCGGGGCCGCGCCGCGTACGTGGACGCCCCCGCCGGCCGCGCTTTGGGGTTTGATTAGCGGTTGGCCTCCGGCCCATGCCTGGCGAGGTCTGCCGCGAAAAGGGTTTAGGCCGCGACGACATTGCTAATGCGGGGGGATTAATGCCGCGGGGGAGGCGACGTTTAGCGCCCAACCGCGACGCTGCCTCCCGCGCGGCGCCGAGGGTCAACGCCAGCGACGTGGCCCCGTCCACGTCCCTTTGCTTGCCCTATCCATCTACTAGCTAGCTGGTCTTCTTCTTTGCTCTTTTCTTTCTTTCTTTCTTTCTTTCTCTATGTGTGTTGAATTTCTCCCTACTTTTTACCACTTACTTAGGGATGGCTTGGTCTCTGTCGACATAGACTTAAACGAAGTCTCAATCAAGTCATAACACGTAAGAAAGCAAAAACTAAAACCTAAAAGAAATTTGTTGCATCGATCTCAATGCAAGGTCTTATGAGTATAACGTCGACTGAGACTTAACCAAGTCTCAGTTGACTGAGGTTTAGCAAGACTAACTTACTCATGGTTCTCTTTGTTGCCGAATTTTTAGGGTAAAAAAAAACTACTTCGTCAGTCACGACTAGCATTTGGCTCTTAGCGCAGCTTCATAGTAACATAAGTATGCCACAAAACTGAGATGCAAGCATGATCTCGATCGGAACCAGGTACATGCAACATTGTTTAGAAACAAGTAAAGATGTACAATTATCATGCCAGGCTGGGGTTTTGGCCAGATTTGCAACAACAAAATGGCCTTCAAAAGGCAAGCCCAAAGCCCTAAATACCTCTCTCCATCGCCGTAATACAGGTCGTTTTAGTGTTTTAAATATTCAAGTTTGCCCGTACCTACGAAAATTTACCAATGCTGATAACACGAACTCAATATCATTGCAATTTTTTTGCGAGAATATATTATTGCATTTATTAAGAAATAGTATACAATTTTTTAATTTAAAACAATGTTTCCACAAAATTGATGCCCAATAAATGTTTCACCTTGAAGGCGGTACTACGTTGTACCACGACACAACCTATAATTGGTGATAGGAGGATTAGCTAACACATGACGGGGGAACAATTGCTATGCCGGCACAAAGGGAGGCTTCTGAATGCAATTGGTATTTCAGAAAACATTTCAGGTAGTAGTAGTGGTATTATAGATGTATATAGGATATATGTTTTTCATAGCGTGCGACGTGGTATCCGGTGATGGCGAAGAAAAACAGAGCGATGGGCTGCCGCTGGGAGGGCGGACAGGAGGATTTAAGTGGGGGACTGGACTCGCCGTGCTTGATTGCGCCAAAAGGGACGCCGAGCAATAAAAAATGCAGGCATGTAGCGCGAGTGTTGACCTGGTGTTGAACTCGGTTGCGGCGTAGGCATCCGTGTGGTTGGCGATGGCGTGTAGCCGGTTGCCGCTGCGGTGTAGGCATCGCTCATCACTCGTTGACATCTTCCCCCTCTCCCTTTCTCTCATCGCCATCGCCGTGTGTACGTACGGCGCGGCCCCCGGCTCCGGTGAACATTCGATGCGCTGATCGATGAAAGGCCCCCCTTTGGACATTCAATGCCGCGGGCCCGGGACGGGGGGTGCTGTATATAGCCATGAACCCCTAGGACGTGGCCTCGTTTGTCTCCAAGACTCGCGCGCGTGCTACTACTTCCTCTGAATCTCTGATGACGTCCGCCTCCCCCGCCGGATCGGATCATGCGGCGAGGTATCTGCTGCACGCACAAGCTAAGATGTTTTTTTTTAAAAAAACCTGTGTCTTTTTTTACTTTTGCTTGCTGCTGCTAGCTAGCCTTTGCTTCTTCGGCTGGTGCTCTCTTTGAAAACTGCCTTGCCTTGCCTCTCGGAGTCTCGATTTACTCCCTCTCTTCCTAAATACTCCCTCCGGTCTTAAATATAAGTCTTTTTAGAGATTTCGATATGGACTATATACGAATGTATATAGATGTAGTTTAGAGTGTAGATTCACTCATTTTGCTCCGTATGTAGACTATATTGAAATAGAGGGAGTATAAGTCTTTTTTTAGAGATGTCAATGCGGACTACATACGGGGCAAAATGAGTGATCCGCACTCTAAAATATGGGTATATACATCCGTGCGTAGTCCTTAATAAAATCTTAAAAAAAGACTCAACGGAGGGAGTACTTCAGCATTTTGTTTGTGCGCTGTGAACTATACTAAGCGCCAATGATTCACAATCTGTGGTTTCTATCACCACAGGGAAAACGGCATAGGGTATGCCGAGTGTCATCTCATAGACGCCTAGGAAAGTCTATACCGAGGTACGAAAACATGGTAGTACTCGGCAAGGTATATGTTGCATGCACGCACGCCGGTCTAGGAGCAAAAGTTAAGTGGGAGTATTGTTGGGTTTACTCTCAAATCGATTAGCGGGAGGAGACTGGACACGACTTATATGGGTGAGGGTGTCCCCTTCTATCATGCTAGTCTTTTGGGGGGCCGAGGACCCAGACCCTGGCATAAGCATGTGTTGCTCTCCGGTTGTGCATGGTTGGTGGGCCGAGACGCTCATGGAGCGGGTAATAGTGCATGTGGATTGAAAACACTGGTTAGCATACCCAGGAATGCGTAACAAGTGGCATCGGAGTTTAGGTGTCCGGGGATAGGTGGTCGGTCATGGTCGGTGGGCTAGAACGCTGGTGTTAGTGAGCTAATGGTGACCGATGTATGAGGGGGGGATTATTGTGTTTAACACGACTTCTATGGATGAGGTGTCCCCTCCTATCAAGCTAGTCTACTGGAGGGAGAGGGCACAAACCTTGCTATAAGCCTATATTGCTCTCCGGCCAGGCTTGGTTGGTAGGCCAAAAGGAGCGGGCCGATGACACATGTTTTTTTTTTCAATAGAAGGGGCCTCATGGCCCCCATTTTCACAATGAAAATGGAGTCTGGAAACATCAAATTCAACACCTTACTACTAATCCTCTCAGAACGGATGCATCACCGCAATCGAAGATAAACACCCTACATTCTAGACATATAACCACATCTAAACAAGTTATCCTTGGTTAGGATCCTTCCCTTGATCACTAACCATACAAACACTTTTACCTTTAGAGACATTCTCATCCTCCAAATTTCCAACCCATGACGCATGTAGGTTGGAAATGCTGATTAGCGGACCTCAAGCTCTCCTTGCTACCACCACCAACCTTTGGCACCAACTCCTCGGCCACCCGAGACATGATGCTCTCTCTATGACTATTTATTCCTTTGATTTTACTTGTAATGAATCACCCCCCTACAACGTGTCATGCCTGTACATTGGGGAAACACATTCGTTTACCTTTCAAACAGACAGATAGCTAAGCTGGTTTTCCTTTTGCTCTTGTCCATGGTGATGTTTGGACCTCTCCAATAACAAGTGTTTCTAGGTTTCAATACTATTTAGTTTTGCTAGATGATTACTTTCACTATGTTTGGACTTTTCCTTTGCGACGTAAATCGGATGTGTTTTCTATTCTCTCTTGTTTCTATGATTTTGTTGCCACCCAATTTCAATGCTACATCATAACCTTTCAAACCGACAATGGTCGTGAGTTCGACAATCATGCTTCGCGTGACTCTTTTGCACAACACGGCATCCATCTTCATCTCACATGCCCTTACATCTCACAACAAAACAGCTACGCTGAACACACATCCTTCGTACATTGAATGATAGTGTCCACACTGTATTATTTCATGCTCACATGGCCCCCTAGGTTTTGGGCTGAAGCACTCAAACACCACCACCTATCTTCTCAATTTTCAACCTTGTCGGCCATGCTACAATCTTCTTCCCCATCAACTTCTGTTTGGTTCCCCATCTGACTACTCTCATCTTCAGGTAGTAGTGTGCATGGGATCTATCTATCTACGACCCACAGCCGAAACTGCTGCGCTCGGTCCGTACAGGCACCAATCGAATGGCGTCATTTTAACACCAGCCAAATTAGGTAAATGCTTCCGTAACCCCCTATTTATCAATAGAAAGTTAGATGAGAGTCGAGCCCCATGGTATAAAATGAAGCTAGCCCCCTATTGAACAATAGAAAGTTAGATAAGAGTCGAAACCATAGTGTAAAATGAAGCTAGCTAGCCCCCCTATTCATAAATAGAAAGTTGGATAAGAGTCGAACCCATGGTACGTATGAAATGAAGCTAGCCCCATATATAGGATCTCTTGGATGGCTTGGTCACTGCAATCGAACAGGGTTCACACCGCATATTACTTGTACGCAGATAACGTAAAGACCGATCATATATGGAGCAATTAATCCATGAGCGTAGCGTGCATGGGCGCTATCCATCTACAGTACGTCCTATACTGCCGAGACTGCTACGACAACAGACGAAGGCGACCGATCGTCTCTGAGGCTACACGTCGACGTGTCTCCTGCGGTGCGTCGACATGGCGGATTTTCAGCCAGCCAGGCTAGCGCACAAGGTGATTAATATACAAATTGGCAAGCAAGAAGATGGCTCGGTTTCAAGAGGAAAAGGGAAACGAAAGAGATGGCTCCTTCCCTCGGCGTCGCCGTCCATCAATCGCTTTGCCCGCAACAGAGGAAATGATGATCCGATCGATGCGTTTCTACTGCGGCTTCGCCGACGTCGACGCCGATCCGTGGATCGATCGATCGATCGCGATCCGCTTGGCTCGGCCGGCCAGTTAATCTGGTGGCGGAATTGACCGGCCGAAAGGGCCGGGAACCAGCGAGCGGGTCATCACCGCCGCCAACGCCGACGTCCGTCTCCCGCCCTCCCGGCGGCCGGGCGGGCATGCATGCATATCGCATGGTCCATGCATGGCCACGATCCACGATCAACTTGAGCGTTTTCCAAGTTTCTTTAGGGACCATCGCGACCGGCCGGTTAGACATAACTGGGAGACGATGGGTGCACTGCACCAGGCCCGGCGTGCGTCACACGTCAGGTGAGACGACGATTAACTTAACGGAGCTAGCACGTACGGCGATCAGCCAGTTAGCTTAGCTTTTGGACCCGGGTAACCGCCGCCTGCGAATATTTAGGCTCGGCTCCAACCAGCCGTGGAACAAGATGCAGGCCCGTACGTACGCGTGCAGCGCATGCATGCATGTGCGGCCGGCCGGTCAGCCGGAACTGAGAACCACCCGGACTGCTTGCTGCTACCGCGCGTGTCACGCGGATCCTCAATATATTTCATCAACTTGATTCAAAATTCAAAAAGTATCATCTGATCCCGGCCGGAACCATGCACACGTACGTGGCGCGGGCGATCTTGGCCTAGCTAGTACTCTATTCTAACCCCGGCCGGCCTATATATCACGTACGCTTTTTCCCCTGGTAGGCTCGTCACGTACGTTAACGCAGCAGAGCATGCTCAGTTCCGCACGTAAGGGTCACTGACACCTAGGCCGGCCGGCGCGTCTGAACAAGCAAGAAGGCAGCTAGCGCGTGCGTGCGTGCGTGCACAGCCGCGCTGACACGTACGTGAGCGTTGGCGAGGTCGGTGACGCCGGGGTTTCTGGGGTTCCTGTCCGGCGATCGTAGACCGCGTTTGGGCCACACAAACGGCCGGGAGGAGCGACTACAAAATATAAGCCTGTCATTAGCGAGCTGGCCAGAGACCGGACAGGGTCGCCTATAGCGCATTCATTGAGCAATGTCCTGTCTTTCATCTAACCAAAAAAATGTTACCAGAGTACACTCGCTAACAGTGATGCATTATGTATGGTATTTGTTGAGCAGTGCTGCAAGCATGACACTAGTACACTCGCTAACAGTGATGTGTGGGAGGAGTATTTGTTTGCTGGGGCCATCATTAAGTAGCGTAAGCGGTGCGGCGTGGCGAGCGCATTAATTGGCCCCCTTTGACCGAGAGCCGGGTGTGCAGGCAGCTAGCTAAGCTAGCGGCCGGCGTCAACGTCCGTCCGTCCGAGCTAGGGACGGGTCGCGGTCTCCCGCGGAGCGCCACGTACCGTACGCGCGCGTGCGGCTCGTTTTGCGTAGAATACGGCTCGGTCGTGTGAGAACATGGCGGCGGCTGCCGCGACCTGGGCCGCCGCCGCCCGCCCGGGACGGGAGACCGACCGACGGACGGACGGACGGACCTGGAGGAGCCGGTCGAGCCTGCTTGCTTGCCCTTGTGCTGCTGCACGGCACGTCGGTCACGCTCTTCGTCGCACAGCATGCACGACTCCGCAAGCACTGGACGCAGCTCGATCTTCGTCGGTCGATCTAGGCCCCATGCCGTATCGCTGGACCGGTCCAGCTCAATTAACTACGCGACGGACCGGTCCGGCGTCACATTCTTCTACGTATTTCGTTCACATAGCAGCGGCGGCAACACGTACGCGAGAATGGGATACGCGCGCACGTAGCTGAGATCGGCGCGCGTTGACTGGCAATGCAGCTGGCTTAGGTGTGTCTGAACGGCGCCGTCCGTAATTCCGTGTACGTGCTCCACGCCGGCCGGGCGCGCCCCGGCCGAACGGGTGGCGCGCTCTGGGCGGCCCATGAGGGCTGTGGGCGCGCTCCCGGTCGACACCTGCACCGCCGCGTACGGACGAACTAAGGTGTGGCTTTCGCCGTATCGATCGTGGGTTGGTGGGCCTAGTGGCTTAGCTAAGCTAGGGGCGTCGCTTGTAGACTACGAACACCTGACCGTCCATGCGCTTTCCGCGAGCCCGATTCCCGGCGTGGCCAGTGGCCTCCTCTCTCGCCGATCGGCTGGCTGGCTGGCTAAGATGAAGACGAGACCGCACCTAAAAGCGGCTTGATGACGGGATGAACTCTCGTCCCGTGCGTATCACACCAACCAACCAGCGCCCAGGTAACTTTTCCCTTTTGGTCAAGCCTTTGTGGTTACCGCGATCGGTCCAGAAGCCATGCCAGCCAGCATTGTGAAAAATCCGAGAAGAAGTTACACGCGGCGAAGCTTCCCGCGTCGCCGGCCATGCCATGCAATGCATGCCTGCCTGCCGGACGGCCAGGGAGGCGACAGGTCCGTGCCATTTTCCAGGCTCGGTCGACAGATATGCGGTGTTCAATACGGAGAGTTAACTGGAACTGAACCTTCTTGGCGCCTGCACTGCAGTGCATGCCAGGCCAGGCCGTCGGGTGCAGAAAAAGGAAAGCGGGAACTGGATTTTTCTTTCTTATTTCTTTCTACCCGCCAACTTGTCCCAGTTCGCTACGTCAGACAGATTCGACAACGTCGGAGACGGAAAGGGAGGGAGGGATATGGATCATTAGCAGCGGCAGCATCGATCGATCAAATCGAATAATATTTCTCCGGCCACCTTTTGGGCATACGTACGTGCATTGGTCCTCGTCAGTTCTTCCGGATAATATTCCACCATGTCAAGCTAGCTAGCTAGCAGAAAGGCGCCTCTTGTATTGGGATAACAACTTTCCACGCTTCTCGTCACCAGGCAGGATTCCTTGGTTCTTTCTCATCTGGTGCATGCCACAACTTTTTTCCAGGAGATAATGATGATGATAGCTGGGGCCCTTGCCTAAAAGGGCCGGCTACTTGCTGGGGCCGGCCTACATTTGTTATAAGCCAAGATGAGGTATCTGCTAAATCTTTGTCTATTTCAAGTCATTGGGGCTGTATCCTCGTCACCTTCTGGCTGTCAGACACCAGCAGCAACTTGGACGCTTACTATACTGCTACTTGATTTTCTTCGCCATCGATCTCTTCTGTCAGAGAGGATTGAATGCAGGCAGCTCATCGCCAAGGACAACACTTAGCCCCATGACCACAACTCCACAAGTGGATGGTAGCGAGTGAAGGTCTGGTGCTTCAAGTGAGAGGAACTTTCCACTGATTCACTCGGAGCTTCCAATAATATTTGTCAGCCGTGGACGTCGAGCTTCAATCATATGCGCATGCAGCCTGGTCCAGAGGTCACCTCACGCCTTGTTGCATCGCCAAACAAAGTCAACGTGCACCGTAAATGGCTTGATATGGTATGTAAAACAAGGCAAGTGCAATACGAGCAACAACAACAAAAAAAAGAAGAGGAAATTCCACAGTTCAGAATACCGCTTTTCCACATATTCAGTAAGCACGATGGTAATCCTTGATAATGTAGACCCAGCTGACACATTTACAGTGTTAAATTTTAACTTTGTCAGAGAGAATAGAATAGTAACTTGGATACTTATCATTTTCCATCCACAAGTTCATGGCAGTTCAGATTTTACAGGCGAAACATACACGTGCTGGTGTCAAAGTTACAACAGTGCTCGAAGCAAAAGTTGACACCATCGGCTTTAATTTAATACTACAAGCTTGTCATAAATAATGATGCTGGTCTCCGTTGACCTGATGGTATGTCTAAGAGGGGTGCGCCCTAGCTATCAGGAAAGTTGAATACAACAATGCTGAGGTCAAGTAGCGTTCATCAGGATGGACCCAAGGCTCGTTTGGGCCCTTGCTTCTTCTACAGCTTCCTAACTTTCGCATGTGAAGAGTACACGATCATAGCTCCCTAACTTGTACGTACAGAAGAGGGCAAGCTGAATAATGATACATCTGTACCAGCCTAACAGATTTCCTTCTCTTATTTTGCGAATAGCCTAACAGATTTCAGTTAGACAGAATCCTCTCCGGTGGATGAATAGTGAATGGGCTGGTTCTGTTCCCGTGTTTCTATAACCCTTTGCATGGCATAGTGACACCTGCAAAGCAAATAGGGAACAGTGCTGTAGTTATCCTTGTCACAGAAAAATGTACGAATTGTGGAAGCATAGCAGTTAACAAACAGGAATTTTTGTTACACGTTTATACTTAGATCTAGTGTAATCTCAATCCAATTAATCTAGAATACGGTAAGCTCTGCACTCATTCTTCATTTGGAACAGCAACGAAATATAGCTCTTAAACCTAATGAACTTTCCACATGAATAGAGTACTAGAGTTTTGCCATAATAAAGTTTTATTCCCTGTGTATAGAGATTTTGAGGACATACCTCCACGGGAGATGATCAAGGAACATGTGAGGGGTCAAGTTGGATAATGATACATTTGTACAGAAGGAAGAGGCCAAGCTGCATAATGATACATTTGTACCAGCCTAACAAATTCAGTTAGACAGAATCTTCTCCACTGCATGAATTGAGAATGGGCTGGTTCCGTTTCCGTGTTTCTATAACCCTTTGCATGGCATAGTGACACCTAAAAAGCAGTAGATCAACTATATAATTAAGAAAACACACTGGTGAACAATGCTGCGGTTATCTTTGTCACAGAAGAACCTGTGAACTACCAAAGCATAGTAATTAGCAAACAAGTATTTGTTAAACGTTTTTACTTTGATCTAGCCCCGTGTAATTTCAATCCAATTAATCTAGAAAGGATTAAGCTCAGCATTCATTCCAAGTTGGAACAGCGAAGAAATAAAACTCTTAAACCCAATGAACTTTACACACGGGTACAGTACTAGAGTTTTGATCTAATAAATTCCACAGAGAGTTTCTGAGGATGTACCTCCACGGGAGATGATCAAGGAACATGCGAGGGGTCACAACAAGGTCCATAAAATCCTGCCGATTCGCTATAAATGCTTTATAACTCTTGTTCTTGTGACGAGTCACAAGTGTCTTCCGCAATGGAGAAGTACCATTCTTTATGGGAACGATATGAATAATGAGGCCAGGGAGGTACACATCTGGCGACTGCCCTTCAGATAAACTTATTGTACACGTGTGATCCGGGGCAGATGAGAGCTCAGCACCATTATTTGAATGAGGTAACCTGAAACTACTTCCGGATTCATCCAAGCCAGCTTCTGGAAACTTGTCATGTCTGTATTCATCACTAGGTTCTTCAGAAGGTGCACCATCCAGAACACCACGGGAAGCAACAGTCAAATTTTCACCATTATAGGTTAATGTTGTTCTAGATCGTCCCAACTCATAGTTAATTACCGCAGTGGAGCTAATTCTATGTTTTGGAGTATTTACCAAGCAAGATATCGCTTGACCAAAGAGGAACACACCACCTCTAACTGTATGCATTACACTCTTTCCATGGATTTGATCATTACTTTGCTTTGCATCGCTGACTGTCTGAAGAGCACCAGAAGAAGCACATCGAACCACAGCGTGTTGTTCATCATGCCTTTTGTTGCTCGTGAAGCCACCCACTAGTTTGCCAACTTTAGTAGAATTTGGCGAAGTATCCTTTGATAAAGCTTTGATAGCAGCACCACGTAATCGAATTACCGAATTCATGGATAATCTTGAGGAAAATTCATCGTTGTGGACAATGCTGCAAGTAACAGATAGCTAATCAGAAAATCAAATGCTGTTGCCACTTGCCAGTAATAAAAAATAATATATGTACAATAAGTTCACTGGTACAGAAATTTGAAGTTCACCTGGTAACAAACTGTGAGCATGCATCTGCTATCACGAAATCCACACAGGGTGCAGCTCCATAAGTAAAGACATGTAATTTTGGAAACTGTTTATATAGCTGCATATATAACACTGGCTAATTGTCAAACATGAATATGTCAAAAATAAATTTAGGGTGAACTCAACAGTTAACAATTGCAAGAACATAGAAGTGATATGATTTGGTGCCTCATGGGCATGTACCCACATTGTGAAAAGAGAGACACCCAAAATAGTTCAGACGCAACACGACACATCACTTGTGTTTTTGAGGGGGAAAGGTCTGTTGTGCAGCTGCTCATGCATGGATTGAGTCAGATGCGCGTATGTGGGCTTCGTCTGGTGAGACTGGGTTGCACACGACGCTGCCAACAATGCAATAACTAGGAGCACAGTCTCGTGCGTGTGGTCTGGGTTTTTGGCATAGTCTTAGGTTTGTAAATTTCATATTACAGTCTTTTCTGTTAGTGCGTCGAGACGTAAATTTTTTTATAAAACAGAATAATAACCAATCAAGCTCTGACTGAATAACAAATCAACAAATCAAATGCATGAAATAAATTCCATGCAAATATAAGCTAACTTACCCTAATACCAAGAAGTGCAGCTACAGCACCTCCTAAAGAATGTCCAACAATTTCAATATTGTATCCATCACACTCACATCCAGCTCCGAGCAGCGAAGATAAGAACCCAGCTGTCATCAGCTCTGACTTATCTGCAGGCGGTTCCATGCTAGCGGTTAATATAAAAGACAAGCTATTTATTGCAGTGGTTGAAGTGTTCTTTTCTTTTATTGGCATACGAGGTTCTGCTGTATTGCACTGTGCTAGTTTATAAGAACACGGTGAGTGTGTGTGTGCATAGAAGATAAATCTACACTTAGTTCCATGTTAACCTTGATGAATGGACTGCCCTTCAAGCTTTGTGTACAATTCTCGAGCCGATTCAATAATTCCTGCATGCCCATAGTGTGGAAAAGACGAGAGGACAGTCTCCTTCACTTGAGGGGGCAACTGATCAGAACTGTAATATAACAAACCATTTATAAGGTAAATGAAGAGCCAAATTCATAATTGAGTTCAGAGTGACCATTGACAAACACTAGGTGATGATAAAATCCTACAGATTCACTCATGGCAGCCTACTAGTGGTGGAGTGTTATGGCGCTGCTAGAAGGAGGGTGCGAGAGGACCGGCCGGGGGCCTTTCTGCCCACGGCCGGGCAAGAGGGAAGGGATTTCCTTCTTAATTCTTGCTTGATTAGATTGATACATCTCCTCTCTTTATATAGAGAGGTTTACTTGACTCCCAAACAAGGCTTACTTGACCCCCTAAGAAAGCGACCCTTATCTCTAATTAACCCTAAGACTAACAGGCTATACCGCCAGCCCAGGCCATTAGGCCCATTACGTACTCTAACACTACACCCCACCTGGACATGCAACTTGTCCTCAAGCTGCAGCCTAACCAACTTATAACCATGACTCGAGGCAACACAAACCTAACACCTAAAAACAAGCCTTTTACATCTCGGCTTGTTTTATTACTCTCAACCTGAAATGGACTGGGATGATTTATTTTGGACCTCTTAACAAAAAGTGGATACCATCCGCACGTCGGACGTGCACGTGTACAGCCACCTGGATCCCATGGACACCATCTGGACAAAAGCAGTGCATGTGTATGGCCACCTGGAAGTGGTCGCAAGAGCGACCAGCAGAGGCGCCCTCGCGGCGGCCGGCGGCGGAATGCAGTGGTGCTACGCGGTGCGCTCTTGTCGGTGACACCATGCCTTCTCCCCGCCGGACGGCTGTTGGTCGGCACCGCACATAGAAGAGTGGAGGGTTGTCGATGGACAATGGCGAGGAGGGGTGCGCCTCCCCAACCGCCGATGTCGCAGACTTTGAGGGCGTTGTCCGTGGGGAAAACAGCATGCCCAAGATCCCCGACGCAGCGGACGAGATCGAGGTCCTTTGCGCAGCGAAGCGCAACTGGGAGGAGCGGCAGCTGCAGACCACGCAACTCCCGCACACGCCGACGCGCTAGGAGGCCGCGTGCAGCAGCCTGCAGCCTCACCGTTGCCGACACGTGGCGGGTAGTGCTCCAAGCTGGAAGCGGTGACGGCAACGGCGGAAGCTTGATCTGCTGGATGGGGACACACTGGGGAAGCGGTGATGGCGACGGCGGGAACTTGATCTGGTGGATCAGGACTCCTGTCGGCGCGGTCGATGCGGGGCCGGAGCTGACCGGTGATGGCTGCTGCAGTTGCAGCGGCTGCTGCGGCGGAGCGCCGGGCGCGGCGGAGGTCGCCTGGAGCGGTGGCTGTCACTGCAGCCAGGGCGGGGCGGTGGATGGCAGCTGCTGCAGCGGCCTGATGAGCGCGGCGGAGGCCACCTGGTGCGGCGGCTGCCACGGCAGCCAGGACGGGGCAGTGGTGGCGGTGGATGGCAGTTGCAGCGGCTGCTGCAGCAGCCCAACGAGCGCGGCGGAGGCCGCCTGGTGCGGCGGCTGCCACGGCAGCCAGGACGGGGCGATGGATGGCAGCCGCAGCAGCTCGGCGAGCGCGGCGGCTGCCACGGCAGCCACGGCGGCGCGATGGCGGTGATGAGCGGCGCAGCCGGGTGCGGCCCATAGGACCCGGCCAAGAACAGATGGATCTCCTGGACCGCCTGTGTTAGGTCCTGCAGCGCCCCGGACACCTCTGGGGTGAGGACGACGGGGGCGGGCGCGACGGAGGATCCCGGCGCGGGCAGGAGCGGGGCGACGGTCGTGACCGGCAGCGGAAGAGATGGGTTGGGCGGCGGTGAAGACATGATCGAACCGAAGCTAGCTGATACCAAATTGTTATGGCGCTGCTAGAAGGAGGGCGCGAGAGGACCGGCCGGGGGCCTTTCTGCCCACGGCCGGGCAAGAGGGAAGGGATTTCCTTCTTAATTCTTGCTTGATTAGATTGATACATCTCCTCTCTTTATATAGAGAGGTTTACTTGACTCCCAAACAAGGCTTACTTGACCCCCTAAGAAAGCGACCCTTATCTCTAATTAACCCTAAGACTAACAGGCTATACCGCCAGCCCAGGCCATTAGGCCCATTACGTACTCTAACACTACACCCCACCTGGACATGCAACTTGTCCTCAAGCTGCAGCCTAACCAACTTATAACCATGACTCGAGGCAACACAAACCTAACACCTAAAAACAAGCCTTTTACATCTCGGCTTGTTTTATTACTCTCAACCTGAAATGGACTGGGATGATTTATTTTGGACCTCTTAACAAAAAGTGGATACCATCCGCACGTCGGACGTGCACGTGTACAGCCACCTGGATCCCATGGACACCATCTGGACAAAAGCAGTGCATGTGTATGGCCACCTGGAAGTGGTCGCAAGAGCGACCAGCAGAGGCGCCCTCGCGGCGGCCGGCGGCGGAATGCAGTGGTGCTACGCGGTGCGCTCTTGTCGGTGACACCATGCCTTCTCCCCGCCGGACGGCTGTTGGTCGGCACCGCACATAGAAGAGTGGAGGGTTGTCGATGGACAATGGCGAGGAGGGGTGCGCCTCCCCAACCGCCGATGTCGCAGACTTTGAGGGCGTTGTCCGTGGGGAAAACAGCATGCCCAAGATCCCCGACGCAGCGGACGAGATCGAGGTCCTTTGCGCAGCGAAGCGCAACTGGGAGGAGCGGCAGCTGCAGACCACGCAACTCCCGCACACGCCGACGCGCTAGGAGGCCGCGTGCAGCAGCCTGCAGCCTCACCGTTGCCGACACGTGGCGGGTAGTGCTCCAAGCTGGAAGCGGTGACGGCAACGGCGGAAGCTTGATCTGCTGGATGGGGACACACTGGGGAAGCGGTGATGGCGACGGCGGGAACTTGATCTGGTGGATCAGGACTCCTGTCGGCGCGGTCGATGCGGGGCCGGAGCTGACCGGTGATGGCTGCTGCAGTTGCAGCGGCTGCTGCGGCGGAGCGCCGGGCGCGGCGGAGGTCGCCTGGAGCGGTGGCTGTCACTGCAGCCAGGGCGGGGCGGTGGATGGCAGCTGCTGCAGCGGCCTGATGAGCGCGGCGGAGGCCACCTGGTGCGGCGGCTGCCACGGCAGCCAGGACGGGGCAGTGGTGGCGGTGGATGGCAGTTGCAGCGGCTGCTGCAGCAGCCCAACGAGCGCGGCGGAGGCCGCCTGGTGCGGCGGCTGCCACGGCAGCCAGGACGGGGCGATGGATGGCAGCCGCAGCAGCTCGGCGAGCGCGGCGGCTGCCACGGCAGCCACGGCGGCGCGGTGGCGGTGATGAGCGGCGCAGCCGGGTGCGGCCCATAGGACCCGGCCAAGAACAGATGGATCTCCTGGACCGCCTGTGTTAGGTCCTGCAGCGCCCCGGACACCTCTGGGGTGAGGACGACGGGGGCGGGCGCGACGGAGGATCCCGGCGCGGGCAGGAGCGGGGCGACGGTCGTGACCGGCAGCGGAAGAGATGGGTTGGGCGGCGGTGAAGACATGATCGAACCGAAGCTAGCTGATACCAAATTGTTATGGCGCTGCTAGAAGGAGGGCGCGAGAGGACCGGCCGGGGGCCTTTCTGCCCACGGCCGGGCAAGAGGGAAGGGATTTCCTTCTTAATTCTTGCTTGATTAGATTGATACATCTCCTCTCTTTATATAGAGAGGTTTACTTGACTCCCAAACAAGGCTTACTTGACCCCCTAAGAAAGCGACCCTTATCTCTAATTAACCCTAAGACTAACAGGCTATACCGCCAGCCCAGGCCATTAGGCCCATTACGTACTCTAACACTACACCCCACCTGGACATGCAACTTGTCCTCAAGCTGCAGCCTAACCAACTTATAACCATGACTCGAGGCAACACAAACCTAACACCTAAAAACAAGCCTTTTACATCTCGGCTTGTTTTATTACTCTCAACCTGAAATGGACTGGGATGATTTATTTTGGACCTCTTAACAAAAAGTGGATACCATCCGCACGTCGGACGTGCACGTGTACAGCCACCTGGATCCCATGGACACCATCTGGACAAAAGCAGTGCATGTGTATGGCCACCTGGAAGTGGTCGCAAGAGCGACCAGCAGAGGCGCCCTCGCGGCGGCCGGCGGCGGAATGCAGTGGTGCTACGCGGTGCGCTCTTGTCGGTGACACCATGCCTTCTCCCCGCCGGACGGCTGTTGGTCGGCACCGCACATAGAAGAGTGGAGGGTTGTCGATGGACAATGGCGAGGAGGGGTGCGCCTCCCCAACCGCCGATGTCGCAGACTTTGAGGGCGTTGTCCGTGGGGAAAACAGCATGCCCAAGATCCCCGACGCAGCGGACGAGATCGAGGTCCTTTGCGCAGCGAAGCGCAACTGGGAGGAGCGGCAGCTGCAGACCACGCAACTCCCGCACACGCCGACGCGCTAGGAGGCCGCGTGCAGCAGCCTGCAGCCTCACCGTTGCCGACACGTGGCGGGTAGTGCTCCAAGCTGGAAGCGGTGACGGCAACGGCGGAAGCTTGATCTGCTGGATGGGGACACACTGGGGAAGCGGTGATGGCGACGGCGGGAACTTGATCTGGTGGATCAGGACTCCTGTCGGCGCGGTCGATGCGGGGCCGGAGCTGACCGGTGATGGCTGCTGCAGTTGCAGCGGCTGCTGCGGCGGAGCGCCGGGCGCGGCGGAGGTCGCCTGGAGCGGTGGCTGTCACTGCAGCCAGGGCGGGGCGGTGGATGGCAGCTGCTGCAGCGGCCTGATGAGCGCGGCGGAGGCCACCTGGTGCGGCGGCTGCCACGGCAGCCAGGACGGGGCAGTGGTGGCGGTGGATGGCAGTTGCAGCGGCTGCTGCAGCAGCCCAACGAGCGCGGCGGAGGCCGCCTGGTGCGGCGGCTGCCACGGCAGCCAGGACGGGGCGATGGATGGCAGCCGCAGCAGCTCGGCGAGCGCGGCGGCTGCCACGGCAGCCACGGCGGCGCGGTGGCGGTGATGAGCGGCGCAGCCGGGTGCGGCCCATAGGACCCGGCCAAGAACAGATGGATCTCCTGGACCGCCTGTGTTAGGTCCTGCAGCGCCCCGGACACCTCTGGGGTGAGGACGACGGGGGCGGGCGCGACGGAGGATCCCGGCGCGGGCAGGAGCGGGGCGACGGTCGTGACCGGCAGCGGAAGAGATGGGTTGGGCGGCGGTGAAGACATGATCGAACCGAAGCTAGCTGATACCAAATTGTTATGGCGCTGCTAGAAGGAGGGCGCGAGAGGACCGGCCGGGGGCCTTTCTGCCCACGGCCGGGCAAGAGGGAAGGGATTTCCTTCTTAATTCTTGCTTGATTAGATTGATACATCTCCTCTCTTTATATAGAGAGGTTTACTTGACTCCCAAACAAGGCTTACTTGACCCCCTAAGAAAGCGACCCTTATCTCTAATTAACCCTAAGACTAACAGGCTATACCGCCAGCCCAGGCCATTAGGCCCATTACGTACTCTAACACTACACCCCACCTGGACATGCAACTTGTCCTCAAGCTGCAGCCTAACCAACTTATAACCATGACTCGAGGCAACACAAACCTAACACCTAAAAACAAGCCTTTTACATCTCGGCTTGTTTTATTACTCTCAACCTGAAATGGACTGGGATGATTTATTTTGGACCTCTTAACAAAAAGTGGATACCATCCGCACGTCGGACGTGCACGTGTACAGCCACCTGGATCCCATGGACACCATCTGGACAAAAGCAGTGCATGTGTATGGCCACCTGGAAGTGGTCGCAAGAGCGACCAGCAGAGGCGCCCTCGCGGCGGCCGGCGGCGGAATGCAGTGGTGCTACGCGGTGCGCTCTTGTCGGTGACACCATGCCTTCTCCCCGCCGGACGGCTGTTGGTCGGCACCGCACATAGAAGAGTGGAGGGTTGTCGATGGACAATGGCGAGGAGGGGTGCGCCTCCCCAACCGCCGATGTCGCAGACTTTGAGGGCGTTGTCCGTGGGGAAAACAGCATGCCCAAGATCCCCGACGCAGCGGACGAGATCGAGGTCCTTTGCGCAGCGAAGCGCAACTGGGAGGAGCGGCAGCTGCAGACCACGCAACTCCCGCACACGCCGACGCGCTAGGAGGCCGCGTGCAGCAGCCTGCAGCCTCACCGTTGCCGACACGTGGCGGGTAGTGCTCCAAGCTGGAAGCGGTGACGGCAACGGCGGAAGCTTGATCTGCTGGATGGGGACACACTGGGGAAGCGGTGATGGCGACGGCGGGAACTTGATCTGGTGGATCAGGACTCCTGTCGGCGCGGTCGATGCGGGGCCGGAGCTGACCGGTGATGGCTGCTGCAGTTGCAGCGGCTGCTGCGGCGGAGCGCCGGGCGCGGCGGAGGTCGCCTGGAGCGGTGGCTGTCACTGCAGCCAGGGCGGGGCGGTGGATGGCAGCTGCTGCAGCGGCCTGATGAGCGCGGCGGAGGCCACCTGGTGCGGCGGCTGCCACGGCAGCCAGGACGGGGCAGTGGTGGCGGTGGATGGCAGTTGCAGCGGCTGCTGCAGCAGCCCAACGAGCGCGGCGGAGGCCGCCTGGTGCGGCGGCTGCCACGGCAGCCAGGACGGGGCGATGGATGGCAGCCGCAGCAGCTCGGCGAGCGCGGCGGCTGCCACGGCAGCCACGGCGGCGCGGTGGCGGTGATGAGCGGCGCAGCCGGGTGCGGCCCATAGGACCCGGCCAAGAACAGATGGATCTCCTGGACCGCCTGTGTTAGGTCCTGCAGCGCCCCGGACACCTCTGGGGTGAGGACGACGGGGGCGGGCGCGACGGAGGATCCCGGCGCGGGCAGGAGCGGGGCGACGGTCGTGACCGGCAGCGGAAGAGATGGGTTGGGCGGCGGTGAAGACATGATCGAACCGAAGCTAGCTGATACCAAATTGTTATGGCGCTGCTAGAAGGAGGGCGCGAGAGGACCGGCCGGGGGCCTTTCTGCCCACGGCCGGGCAAGAGGGAAGGGATTTCCTTCTTAATTCTTGCTTGATTAGATTGATACATCTCCTCTCTTTATATAGAGAGGTTTACTTGACTCCCAAACAAGGCTTACTTGACCCCCTAAGAAAGCGACCCTTATCTCTAATTAACCCTAAGACTAACAGGCTATACCGCCAGCCCAGGCCATTAGGCCCATTACGTACTCTAACACTACACCCCACCTGGACATGCAACTTGTCCTCAAGCTGCAGCCTAACCAACTTATAACCATGACTCGAGGCAACACAAACCTAACACCTAAAAACAAGCCTTTTACATCTCGGCTTGTTTTATTACTCTCAACCTGAAATGGACTGGGATGATTTATTTTGGACCTCTTAACAAAAAGTGGATACCATCCGCACGTCGGACGTGCACGTGTACAGCCACCTGGATCCCATGGACACCATCTGGACAAAAGCAGTGCATGTGTATGGCCACCTGGAAGTGGTCGCAAGAGCGACCAGCAGAGGCGCCCTCGCGGCGGCCGGCGGCGGAATGCAGTGGTGCTACGCGGTGCGCTCTTGTCGGTGACACCATGCCTTCTCCCCGCCGGACGGCTGTTGGTCGGCACCGCACATAGAAGAGTGGAGGGTTGTCGATGGACAATGGCGAGGAGGGGTGCGCCTCCCCAACCGCCGATGTCGCAGACTTTGAGGGCGTTGTCCGTGGGGAAAACAGCATGCCCAAGATCCCCGACGCAGCGGACGAGATCGAGGTCCTTTGCGCAGCGAAGCGCAACTGGGAGGAGCGGCAGCTGCAGACCACGCAACTCCCGCACACGCCGACGCGCTAGGAGGCCGCGTGCAGCAGCCTGCAGCCTCACCGTTGCCGACGCGTGGCGGGTAGTGCTCCAAGCTGGAAGCGGTGACGGCAACGGCGGAAGCTTGATCTGCTGGATGGGGACACACTGGGGAAGCGGTGATGGCGACGGCGGGAACTTGATCTGGTGGATCAGGACTCCTGTCGGCGCGGTCGATGCGGGGCCGGAGCTGACCGGTGATGGCTGCTGCAGTTGCAGCGGCTGCTGCGGCGGAGCGCCGGGCGCGGCGGAGGTCGCCTGGAGCGGTGGCTGTCACTGCAGCCAGGGCGGGGCGGTGGATGGCAGCTGCTGCAGCGGCCTGATGAGCGCGGCGGAGGCCACCTGGTGCGGCGGCTGCCACGGCAGCCAGGACGGGGCAGTGGTGGCGGTGGATGGCAGTTGCAGCGGCTGCTGCAGCAGCCCAACGAGCGCGGCGGAGGCCGCCTGGTGCGGCGGCTGCCACGGCAGCCAGGACGGGGCGATGGATGGCAGCCGCAGCAGCTCGGCGAGCGCGGCGGCTGCCACGGCAGCCACGGCGGCGCGGTGGCGGTGATGAGCGGCGCAGCCGGGTGCGGCCCATAGGACCCGGCCAAGAACAGATGGATCTCCTGGACCGCCTGTGTTAGGTCCTGCAGCGCCCCGGACACCTCTGGGGTGAGGACGACGGGGGCGGGCGCGACGGAGGATCCCGGCGCGGGCAGGAGCGGGGCGACGGTCGTGACCGGCAGCGGAAGAGATGGGTTGGGCGGCGGTGAAGACATGATCGAACCGAAGCTAGCTGATACCAAATTGTTATGGCGCTGCTAGAAGGAGGGCGCGAGAGGACCGGCCGGGGGCCTTTCTGCCCATGGCCGGGCAAGAGGGAAGGGATTTCCTTCTTAATTCTTGCTTGATTAGATTGATACATCTCCTCTTTTTATATAGAGAGGTTTACTTGACTCCCAAACAAGGCTTACTTGACCCCTAAGAAAGCGACCCTTATCTCTAATTAACCCTAAGACTAACGGGCTATACCGCCAGCCCAGGCCATTAGGCCCATTACGTACTCTAACATGGAGAGTTCCAAATAGTTCCTTTTAGTTTATCATATGAGGGTAAACTCCCAGACTCTATTACCAGAAGACAACGGATCAAATCATTTACGAGGTAAATGAGTCAATTCATAATTGAGTTCAGATAACCATTTACACTAGGTGAATGAGAAAACCTCCAGGTTCAATCATGGCAGCTTACTAGTGGTGGAGAATTCCGATAGTTTCATTTTAGTTCCTTATACAAGGTAAAATAACCCAGGCTCTACTACCAGAAGACAAACAGAACAAAGTTCCTACGTAAGTCTTTGAGTACGGTTTGCTGCCTACTGCTAACAACCGAACTCATCAAGGAAAATGAACGAGTTTATGCTCATCTGATAACCCAGAGGAAAAAGGTGTACATAATCGCCCTGATGAAGCACTGGCCACAGGACCATCCAACCAGCAAAAGCAGTTATGCAGTAACTATGTGATGATATGGATCAGAAAATTCTTTCACATACAAGCCTAATTTCAAAAGGGAACTTTAGTTCACTCTGGATAAATTTCAGTATGACAGATAAGGCTAATGCAGATAGAGTTAGTTACTTGATCAGCCCATCCAAGTCATCCATGGTAAGAGAGCATTCCCTACACAAGCCATCAGTTATAACATCTTCTGGAGTCTCAGTTCCACGAATGGCAATGACTACTGTTCTCAAGTTATGTAAGACAATAACAAAGTAGGCAGCCTCACGTTTTGTCTGCAAGAAGAGAAAAAAACTTAGATTTGTCACAAAATAACTGTAAAGTTGATCCAGTGGATGTGCCAATTTACCTGGCTAACACGCCCTTTCCGAAGTACTTCTGGGGGCACATTGACATACTTTAGGAAAGCCGCTGCATGCCCTCTCCACCAATTATCTCCTTCAAGGATTGGTCGTCTAAGGAAGTAAAGTTCTATAAGCTGATTATGCATCATGCAACAGAGAAAAAAGATATCTCATAAAAAAACTCAATTTGCAAATGAATTTTTTTTATCCTGCAAACTTTACTTTTGAACTCAAGAGAAACCACAAGATGCCATGTTTAAGAGACTGCGGCTGGATGAAAATGTAGTTATCAAATTAAATGATGCAAATGACTGAAGGCAGCTATTAGCTTCAGATCCAGAGCAAAACATTTCTGAGAAGAATAGAACCAATATATACTGGACTAACATGCACCAACTCGTATGAGCCCCGCTGAGGCCTCGATCAAATAACACTACTTGATGTTTTTGTGGCCTCAAGAATGATTGGACACCAAAGTACCAAACTGAGCAGGCATGAATGGTCCAAATGTTAAAGATGGCAGAAGCAGTTGTATAATATTAATTCTACAAAGAATAATATTTTTTAAACTACAAACAATGATCTGATGATTGATTGCAAAGCCATTTAGAAAGACCTAGAATATTTACCTAGCACGAGTCCATGGAGTTAAAATACCTTGCCTATTGAGCCAAACACAGGGAAACATAAGAGGATTCCTCCCAAAATCAAGTAGCGGACCCTACAAGGAAAAATATGTCAACAATATAACAGAAAACACTGGAAATGGGACCAAGTGAAGGATGCAGAAAGTAACTGTATAGGCAGCTTCAGCAAATGGATGAAACAGAATAGCCTCTTGGATGAGATCAGGAGGAGCTTCCACTTGCTCTCTTGAAAGAACTGTTGACATCTTGGATTTCTGCAACAATGAAAACCCTGAAAAAAATCATTTGTCACAGATATTAGTGCTAAATTATAATGGTGCTAAACAGAAGTATCAGGAAACCACAACGTCAAAGCACAGACAAATACACAATTATTCACCAAGATTGAACAGAACCGTGCTTTAAATGAGAAGGTAAATAGAAAACCAACCTGCTATGAGCTCAAGATGACCAGTTCCAGATGCACGATAAGCCATAATATCTCCCAACAGTTTTGCCACAACACATATATCGTCATCTTCCAGTACACTCCTGGCAAGGTGAAGGACAACGTTGCTAAGATTGACCAAATATCAACAGAAATAACATACCACTCAGCACCAGAGACATACGAGTACTTCGCCCGTCCTAGACAACATAAAACCTCACGAATGCCATGATCAAACACCTCCCTGTAGTGAGCCCTCCATGCAATATCATGGGTTGCATAAAAGGACCTCCATCTTAATACATCAGAACCTGTGGCACATTGGACTATTGTTCCCACCCACATGACAACAAGAAAAATCATTAACAAGATGTTCTTCCAGTCATTGACGTCCTTGTCGTGTCCTGGTAAAATTCACAGAACATAACTCAGTGATTATAAAGTAGAATTATAACACAGGAATCCCCAAAAACCCTGCACCTAACAAACTAAATGATTTAAGACTGCATTTTTATATATCAGTACATGTCTTCGACGATACAGATAATTTAATCACAAAGAACAAGGATAGATTAGATAAAGAAGTTCTTTGTACTTTAAACAAATTTAGTACTCCCTCCGTCCCAAAATTCTTGTGTTAGATTTGTCTAGATACGGATGTATCTAATACTAAAACGTGACTTGATACATCCGTATTTAGACAAATCTAAGACAAGAATTTTGGGACGGAGGGAGTAATTGTGAATGTACCTGAAAAACACTCCTTCAATGACTTCCCAGATGAGAAATCCTTTACAATAATACACATCAAATAAAGTGCCAGCACAAATTGGAGCACTGTAATCACCATCCCAAACCTTGCCCACCAAAGCCATCTATTGTATCGTAGCTGTCCACAAAATAGTAGTAAGTGATGTCATGATTCAGAATGCTATTATGGAACATCTACAAACCAAGTAGGATATGAATCGTGTTATTAAAACTAACACTTCGAGGCAGCAGCCAAACTATCAACAATAAATCTCTTATTTAAAGGAAGTGGTGCCATTGAGCCAAATAAATCAATGAAACTAACATTACCAAGAATTAGTAAGGAAGCTAAAATTAGCTAGATATTCACTTTCATTCTGTCATGGTGGGTACGATATTTGACGGACTTGGTTGCAGTGATACTACGTTCAACAGAGCAAAAGCCAATGATCGCAGTAGTCAGCATGTTCTATTATATCCTAGCTGACAGAATAAAGTGATGTTTGGGTGTGGCGGATGTGTATGGCTACTGATTGTTCCACTCCCACAGGTTCGAGCAACCAATTTCTTCGCCACAATTTTAATGGTTTTGCCATAGTTTAGCAGAAAAATTGTTGCAAATTTCAGCTATGAACCAAACATGTTGAAATGTTAAAGCCGGTCGCAATTGACCCGGCCGAATCCAACAAGATCACCTATTCTGACCATGCCCCCCTCCCAATTTGGCTACATATTGTGACAGTTTCTCATATTGTCGGCCTGTGGCAGTACACTTCTAGTTTAGCTAAGTGAGTTGAGACAAATTAATCAGGTAATTCTATTTCCTGCAAAAAAAATAAAAACTCTTTCCTTTTCGAGAAGCACAGAACAAAAATATTGGCCATGAACATGACATTATTGCTGTTACCATTGAGTTACAAATAAAGCGGCTCCCAAAATCCATTTTTCCATAATATTGTTTTTTGCACGATTTCGGCATTGATTGGTTTGTAACCGAGGTGTAACTAGCTCGAGGACAAGGCCGCATTGCTCTGGGCAGCTTACCCGCGAGAGATGGCGGACGTCGCGGTCGCTGTCGACGTGCGCCCCGATGGCGCCGGCGGCGATGGCGCTGGCCGCCAGGCCCTGCGCGAACCCGGCCACGGCGGACGCGAGGAGCCTCGCCGCGGAGGCCGCGGACGCGGCGGCGGCTGCGGGGCCGAGCGCGCCCCCGCAGCGGCCCCGGAGCGCGAGGCCCGCGACGGCCGCGCCGGTGGACGCGGCGGCGGCGTTGAGCAGCGCCGAGCAGGCGGTGGACCAGCGCACTGCGGCCAGCACGCCGGCGGGCATGGCGAGGCGGGGGCGGGGGCGGAGGCGACGAGGTGGCGAGTGGTGGAGGCACACGAGGCCAGCACTACTAGGTGGGCAGCACCAGATGCCATTGGCGCTGCCGCTTTTTCTCTTATGACGAGGCGATTGCTGGAGCCTGGAGGCGGGGGAGGGGGACAGCGGGTGGGGCCCGGCGTCAGCGGCGGTGGGGTTTTGCGTAGGGTGTCTGGTTGGCAGTTGAGCTGACCGCTTTCTCTCTGCGCGCTCTCATGCGGAAAGGTTCCATGCACGACCATTTTGGCATTGACGCTGCCCTGCGTGACCCTCGCTGCGCTGTGGGCCAGACGGCGCTTCTGCTCGCCGGGTCCCGCTTGTCATCGTGGCGTAGTGTCGGAGGGCTACATTTTGATGAAAAATAGGTTGGGGTTTCCAGTTGGCACGCCGCGTGGGAGATTAATCATTAATGGCGTGCTTCTGGAACGAGGTGGTAGTGTACTGGTATATGGTTCGCTCGGTCGCTGTGGGCGTTGGAGGTAGCTTAGCCAGGTCAATGCGTCGGGTCCACTGCTACCACATGACGAGCAACTGCAGTGTGGAGTGTGGAGCGGAAAGTAGACCGCTCGAGCAATGCGTATCGGCCACGTACCCTCCTGAAGCAGTGGCTGTGGCTCGCGCTAGAGGCGCACCACAAGATGTTTCTTTCTTTCAACGACGCTCGTCTTATACGATCCGGTGAGGAGAACCCATCAAATCTCGCTTGCTTGCACAACTGCAACTGTTCACATTTGTGCTCATCATGGATTAGGAAGCACCGCTGATACAGACCAGCAGGCGGAGGCGTGGCGGCACTGTTAGATGATAGGCTTGTGAAATTGTATAGGTTGGTGCAATGTGACATGTTGTCAGGGCTGTACTATGTATATAGCGGGTTGTTAGCTAAGGGTTGATCTTATCCATGTATAGCTTGGAGTAGAGCAAAGCCTAGTAACAAGTTGCGCCAATTGTAATCCTTTTCCTGCTATATAACATGAACGCGTTCCAGCAGAGATTGTATACGCTTCCACGCCTCTTTTCTTATATGGTATCAGAGCAATCAGAGATTAGGCTGCTAGTCAAAGACAATTTCAAATGATCGATCGTGTGCGACGAATCTAACAAAATCCGTCCAGACTAGCTCCAAACGGGAACACGAAATTAAGAACTTACGGTTGATGAAACTACGAACCGATCGCCTGAATGGAACCATAGCATCGAGGTGCATCTTTTTCGTGTAGAGTTTACCTCGAATCGAAACACCGTTGTGTAGATGTAGGATCGAAAGTATGTCTAGAGGGGGGTGATTAGACTAGTTGACCAAATAAAAACTTAACATTTTTCCAATTTTAGTTTTTGGCAGATTTTAGCTATTTTAGGACAAGTCAAGCAATCATCACATAATTCAAGCAAGCATGCAAAGAGTATATTGGCAGCGGAAAGTAAAGCATGCAACTTGCAAGAATGTAAAGGGAAGGGTTTGGAGGATTCAAACGCAATTGGAGACACGGATGTTTTTCCCGTGGTTCGGATAGGTGGTGTATCCTACATCCACGTTGATGGAGACTTCAACCCACGAAGGGTAATGGTTGCGCGAGTCCACGGAGGGCTCCACCCACGAAGGGTCCACGAAGTAGCAACCTTGTCTATCCCACCATGGCCATCGCCCACGAAGGACTTGCCTCACTAGCGGTAGATCTTCACGAAGTAGGCGATTTCCTTGCCCTTACAAACTCCTTGGTTCAACTCCACAATCTTGTCGGAGGCTCCCAAGTGACACCTAGCCAATCTAGGAGACACCACTCTCCAAGAAGTAACAAACGGTGTGTTGATGATGAACTCCTCGCTCTTGTGCTTCAAATGATAATCTCCCCAACACTCAACTCTCTCTCATAGGATTTGGATCTAGTGAAAAGAAGGTTTGAGTGGAAAGCAACTTGGGGAAGGCTAGAGATCAAGATTCATATGGTAAGAATGGAATGTCTTGGTCTCAACATATGAGTAGGTGGTTCTCTCTCAGAAAAATTAGTTGGAATGGTGTATGTGTTCTGATGGCTCTCTCCATGAATGAAGAGGAGGTGGAGGGGTATATATAGCCTCCACACAAAATCTACCAATCTCGGTGGGACCGAATAAATAAACTCGGTCAGACCGAAAAGGTAAACCTAGTGACCGTTAGAGATTTTCGGTGGGACTGACATGCAACTCGGTAGGACCAATTCTGTTAGGGTTTGGGCATAACGTAATCTCGGTGAGACCGATTACACAAACTCGGTGAGACCGAGTTTGGTAATAAGCTAACCAAAGAGTTGGTCAGGTGAACTCGGTGGGACCGATTTGCTCTTTCGGTGAGACCGAAAAGTTACAGAAGGGAAACACAGAGTTTACATTGCAATCTCGATGGGACCAATTCGCTCTTTCGGTGAGACCGAAAAGTTACGAAAGGGAAACAGAGAGTTTGCAACCCCATCTTGGTGAGACCGAGATCCCTATCGGTAGGACCGAATTGCTAGGGTTTGGCAGTGGCTTATGACATATGAAACTCGGTGGCGCTGGATAGATAGAATCGGTATGACCGAGTTTGGCTTAGGGTTTAGGTCATTTGTGGATATGGGAAAGTAGCTGAGGATTTTGGAGCATATCATTAAGCACATGAAGCAAGAGGCTCATTAAGCAACACCTCATCCCTCCTTGATAGTATTGGCTTTTCCTAAAGACTCAATGTGATCTTGGATCACTAAAATATAAAATGAAGAGTCTTGAGCCTTTGAGTTTGAGCCAATCCTTTGTCCTTAGCATTTTGAGGGTTCCACTTTTACATCCATTCCATGCCAATCATTGAGCTATCCTGAAATAATCATCTTGGAATAGCATTAGCTCAGTGAGCTATATGTTGTTATGAATTACCAAAACCACCTAGGGATAGTTGCACTTTCAATCTCCCCCTTTTTGGTAATTGATGACAACATATAGATCAAAGCTTCGACAAATGATAATAAGCATGAAATATATCCTCGCTTTGAGAAGTATGTGAAAAGTAAGAGCTCCCCCTAAATTTGTGCATATTTAAAATTTGCTTTGGACTGCAAATGCACAAAGAGTTAGAGTCATGGGTTACTCTTCCATATCACATACATCTTGGTGGAGCGCTTAAAATGATAAGAATGAAATACATGCACTCATCACCAAGAATAGTGAGTGATCACATAAGATAGATAGGATAAAAATAGCATTAAGCAAACATTAAGTGTAGCTTATAATCAAACACATGATCATCGATGTCTCACACAGATAATGACGTAGATCTCACACAAAAGCAAACGAAGTTCGAAAAACCACCAAATAAAGCAAGGGAGAATAAAAGCAACACTCTCTCTCGAAGCCTATGATCTATACATTTTCTCCCCCTTTGGCAACAAGTTACCAAAAAGTTCCTAGAAAATGCATAGTGCTAAGTCGACACTCAGGCTTGATCTTCAGGTGGTGGTGGAGTCCGGATCACTCCAAGGACGAAGGCTTCCGTAGATGCTGAAGTAGACGCTGGAGCTGAAGTAGATGCTGGAGTTGGAGCTGATGCTGCGGCTGGAGCTGAGGCGGTTGCCCTTGTGTCAGGAATTGGCACTACTGACGACCTCGGAGCTCGGGGCACTCTGGCAAAGGCATCAGTTGTAGTCTTGCCTCTCCTCTCCTGCATGTCATCCTGGAGCTGCTCTACTGCAGACTGAATCTCTGTCACTTTGATATCCAAGTCATAGAACTTTTGTTCCATGATCCTCTCTAAGCTCGCCTGGTTTTGAGTTAGGGTGGCTAGTCCTTGCTCAATCTGCAGGGTGGATGCAATCAAGTAACCAAGCTGCTCTTGTTTGGTTTTCAGGAAATATTCAGATGCCTCCGCTTGAGTAGGCATCTTGGCAGCTTTCTCCTTCTTAGCCTTCTCCTTCTTGGCTTGTGCTTGGGCAGATGATGGCTCATTCTCAGTCATGACCACTTGGTTATCTTCAAAGTCCAGACGGATAGGCAGGTGCTCCTTGTCCAAGAGGTATATGCTCGTGCCCATCTTGGAGTTGATAAGCTCCTGAATCTGTGGGGCATATCCACAACTCCTCTTCTGGTCTGCTGTTGTCCTCTTAATGGTATCTACCATTAGGCTCATCACCTTGAATTTCTGAGGCACGTCAAAGATATGAAGCAAGTTGATCGCGCGGCCTCTGATCATCTTGTGATATCCAGACTTGGGCAATAAGGTGTGCCTTAGTATCCGGTTGATAGTGGGCAGCCCTGATAGAAGATAATGTACTGAGCCAAACTTGAAAGTGTCAAGTGCTTCATTTGGAATCTCCTTGTACATGTTGGACATGGAGTTGTGGTCCATCTTCTTCTTAGCATAAACGTCCAAGTCATCTGCGTGCTCCTCTGGGGCATTTATCAGCTGAGCCCATTCAGCAACTGTGGACTGGTACCTCGTACCCTCTGACATCCAAGTTATCCTACCATCTGGATAAAAGTGGGCTGTGGAGTAGAACTGCATGATGAGTTTCTCGTTCCACTTTGTGAGCTTCTGCCCAACAAAGTCCTCTACTCCACACGCCTTGAAGCTGTCCTGCACTCCAGGGAAGTACTCATCGTTATCCTTGATATATTGCCAATCGACCCATCTCATGTCACAGACAATGGACTTCTTGTCTAGCAGCACTGTCTCATAGAAGTCTTGTTGCTCCTTGGTATGAAACATGTAGTCCATTGCAGTCCTTCTCCTTGAAGCATACGGATCTGCTTCTCTCCACTTCTGGAGCCCTGAATCTCTCCTGAGTTTCATATCCTCAGCCACAGGATGAGCATCAGTGTGGTCTGGGATCTTGGGCTTGAGCTTTCTGAGGACATTCTCTTCCTCTTCTTCTGCAACTTCAGGCACTGGGACCTTGTTCTTCTCAGCAGCTGGGATGCTTCTTGTATTCCTCTTTGGCTTGGGCTTTGGAGCAGCCTTGGCCTTGGAAGCAGCTCCCCCTGACCTTATGGCATCACCCATCAGCTTGGGTGCTTTTGGTGCTGGTGCAGCCACCCCTTCTTCTTCCTCCTCATCTTCCATGATGGAAGCTTTGCCAAGCACTCTGGCTACAGTTTTCTTCACCCTTTCTTTCCTCTTCTTGCCCTCAGCAGCAACTGGCTCAATGGGAGTGGGCTTCTCAATTGAAGCTCTTGCCTTGGACATAGGCTGCCTGCCTGCAGGCCTTTTGAACTTCAACCCTGGCTTTGTACCTGGTGCTGGCTCAACTCTCTTGGAGGTTGCTTCCTCTTCTGCCACATAATCCTCATCTTTTGAGTCTGAGGTTCTCTTCTTTCTCTGGCGTGTGGCAGCCTTAGGCAGATTGCTAGGGGTGCTCCTGCTGCCATCATCTGAGGAACTTGAGGGACTAGTTCCCTCACTCAGCTGCACTTGCTGTTCTGACAGGTTCTGGCTATCACTTTGGTCTGACATGATGCAAACTCTTACTGCTGACCCTGTGAACAGGTTATAGACGAGATAGAGTAGATGAGCATCACAAAATGCAGAGATTTTTGCAAAAGAATAATCCAAAAACTTAGTTTTAGTTTCCCACTGAAAGCATCTCGGATCTACCGATTTTTAAACTCGGTGATACCGAAGCAGTTTTGGAACCTAAACTAGTGAACTCGGTCAGAACGAGTCACAGTTCGATGGCACCGAGACTGCTAGGGTTTCACAGAATTCCAAAATCGGTCACACCGATATGTAATTCTCAGTCAGACCAAGTCTCACTTGTGCAATGGCATAAGCCAAATTGGTGGGACCGAGTTTTTCAACTCGGTGGGTCTAAGATGGTTTCGGCGGAAATCTAACCCTAAAATTTTCGAATTAAACCTAATCTACAAGTTCATTGGCTAGATAGGAGTTTATCAAACGTGGCAAGAATCATGATGATCACAATGTGCTAGGAATCGGATTGGAGAATAGCACAAAGATCGAGTCCATACCCTAGTGCGGTGGAGACTCGCTACGGCGGCAACGGCGGGGTAGAATTCCCGTTGACGGCGACGGAGACCAGCGACAGGAGGCTGCTGGCGGCGAGGAGACGATCCGGAGACCAAGTTGGCAGAGCAGGCTATTGCGCGGGCGAAGAGGTTCAGAGAAATTTCCAAACTTTGCCCGTGACTACATATAGCCCGACCCTGTCGGTGTGACCGAGTGGAACAACTCGGTGGCACCGAGATGCATAACTGCGAGCAGTTACTGCAACTCGGTGTGACCGAAACGTTCAAATCGGTTGCACCAAGATCGAAAACCTAGATCAACTTAATGATCTTGGTAGGACCGAAAGTGGGGAATCGGTCAGACCGAGAATCACAAAGAGGTTTTGGAAGTTTAAGTCTATGACGAATCGGGGACTCCGAGCGCTCCTCACACAGAGTGGTTCGAATCTGACTTGATCAAATTTTGTGATGTAGCATGAATAGAGTTTGAGACGAGAAAAGCATAGATAGCTAGAGGAGGTTCTTACGCATTCTTGTCCATCCACTTGGCAAAAAGAAATAAAGCCAAACAATCAAAACAACAAGTGGGTGTCCTCGAATGAGTAAAATATGCAACCAACATGCTCACACAATAAGATGGCAAATGAAATATGTGACAAAGCATGCACAACCAATTCTAGCATCTATCAAGCAATTTGCGATGACTAGGTCATCTATATATGAGTACATTGACTTAGGAGTCAAGTGAGAACACTTGATCATAGGTCATACTCATCGTTTAAGCTCAAGTGGGGTTACCACTTTTACATAAAGCATTGTTGTGTTCACATCTTTATAGTTGCTCTAGCTCAAGTCCTAGAGTAAAGCTCCCCCTAGATGTGATATCCCCCTAAGAGGGATGAACTAACCTTGGGTTTTGTCGATGATGACTTCATGTAGATGTTGAAGATGTGGATGCTCAATGTTGATGTAGATCACTTGGAGCTATCCATTTGAGTGAATTGCACTTTCAATACCTACATGGGTTAGTCCCACAAGGAACAAACAAGGATATCCATAGACATAGAGTGATGCACACACAAGATGATGTCCATGAAAACTTTTAGGTTACCTTGTCCCTTGTCTTACCAACAAGAGGGTATGTGACTCCTTGAACTAGTGCAAGATGTGGAAGTTGATTGCACTTGTTCTTGCCAAAATGATAAGAGTGAAGTATGTTGGCGGAGTCACCCTCAACAACTCTCTAGTTCTTCTTCTTTTGGATCCACATCATCTTGATGGGAATCCTTGGAGTTGTGGTTGTACTTGACGAAGTGGAACTTGAAGTAGTCTTGGGAATCCACTTGACTAAGGTCTTAGGAGCTTCTTCAAATGCATCAATTTCCTCTTGAAGCTTGTCCTTGCCTTTTTGCTTGTAGTCTTGTGGTGGAAGATCATCTTGAGCTTGTGTCCCCTTGAAGGAAGTATCATACTTCTCTTGTTGAGGAATAAACTTTGTCTTGGGGTATTGATCTTCTTCCCACTCAACTCCATTGGCATTGAACTTTCGTTCAAAACCAACACCTTGATTCTTCCGGTGCATTCCTTGCTTGCGCACAATTTCCTCGAATTGCTTACTCCCGGCAAGGCTTTTGTACACTCCTTTCTCTATAATTCCCTTCAATAAGCTATTTTCTTGCTCAAGTGTAACTTGGCTAATAGAATCATTAGTGGAATCAAGAGAACTACTAGAAGTAACAATATTGGATTTAGCATGATCATTGTTACTACTAGAGGAAGAATCTTTCTTGTTCTTGTTACTAGACTTGACTTGAGGCATGTAAGTGGATAAGAGTAAACGCTTGGCAATGTAAGAAGAACTTTTCTTGCGGAGATCATCATTGATTGCTTTTAAAAACTCATGCTCTTGCTCAAGATTGAGCTTTTCAAAGCGTAATTTCTCATGAGCTCTTAAAAGTTCTCGATGATCTTCGAAGATAGTTTCATGAGCTAACTTAAGAGTGTTTAGTTCTTTAGTTAGAGCCTCAATCTTCTCCTTATCATTGTCATTCGTTTTATCTTGATTAGCATGATTAATTGACGTTTCATCATAGTATTCATCACTAGAGTTGTCAACAAGCAAATCATCATCGCCTAACAAGTCATCTTCATCACTATTAAAATCAACATACTCGGGGTGTATTACCTTAGGACCTTTGGCCATGAAGCATCTTCCAATTCCTTCATTTGGTGAATCAAATATGTCGTAGAAGTTGGATGACACAAGTGCTAGACCGGCAACACCTTCATCTTGAGTATCTTCGGAGTCGGAGTGATAACTTCTCTCGGAGTGGCTATCGGAGTCGGAACCGGATACCCATTCACCAACATGAGCTTGATGTCTTCGTTTTGTGTAGCTCCTTGATGATTTTTCCTTCCTTTCCGAATCCTTGCTTCTCCGTGAGTACCTTCGTTCATAACGATCATCTCTACTCCTTCTCTCTCTTGGTGGTGAATCTTTGCTTCTTCTTTTTGGAGAATCTTCTCTTCTCTTGTAGGGAGCCGTACACTCATTGGAATAGTGTCTAGGTCTTCCACAATTGAAGCAGTTTCGCTCTCGACTAGAAGATCTTTTGTCATTGTAGGACCTTGACTTGAAGCTTCGATCTTTGTTTCTACTCTTGTAGAACTTGTTGAAGTTCTTCACCATTAAGCTCAGTTCTTCGTTGAAGTTTTGTCTCTCACTTGATGATGTAGGGGCTTCACATGAGGCTTTGTAGGCACCACTTGATTTGTTGTGAAGTTCCTCTTTATCCTTAAGTGACATCTCATGAGCAACAATTCTTCCAATCACTTCCGTTGGCTTGAGATCTTTGTAATTGGGCATCATTTGGATCAATGTGCACGCGGTATCATATTTTCCATCCAAGGCTCTTAGGATCTTCTTGATGATGAATCTATCGGTCATCTCTTCACTTCCTAAGCCGGCAATCTCATTTGTGATGAGAGCAAGCCTAGAGTACATTTCAGCGGCACCTTCACCATCCTTCATCTTGAACTTGTCAAGTTGACTTTGAAGCACATCCAACTTGGATTCCTTGACGGAGTCGGTACATTCGTGCATATCAATCAAAGTGTCCCAAATTTCCTTTGCATTCTCAAGACGGCTGATTTTGTTGAATTCTTCGGGGCATAATCCGTTGAAGAGAATATCACAAGCTTGAGCATTGTATTACAACATCTTCAAGTCATCCGCGGTAGCTTCACGGTTCGGTTCTCTCCCATCAAAGAAGTCACCTTGCAAACCAACACACACAATAGCCCAAACGGCGGGGTTATGTTCAAGAATATGCATTTTCATTTTATGCTTCCAACTAGCAAAATTAGTACCATCAAAGTAAGGACCTCTACGGTGATAATTTCCCTTGCTAGACGCCATACTCTCCTAGGTTGTGAAACCAAGGCTATGACCACCAAAAGCTATGGAGATCAAAGCAAATGGAGACCAATGCTCTGATACCACTTGTAGGATCGAAAGTATGTCTAGAGGGGGGTGATTAGACTACTTGACCAAATAAAAACTTAACCTTCTCCCAATTTTAGTTCTTGGCAGATTTTAGCTATTTTAGGACAAGTCAAGCAATCATCACATAATTCAAGCAAGCATGCAAAGAGTATATTGGCAGCGGAAAGTAAAGCATGCAACTTGCAAGAATGTAAAGGGAAGGGTTTGGAGAATTCAAACGCAATTGGAGACACGGATGTTTTTCCCGTGGTTCGAATAGGTGGTGTATCCTACATCCACGTTGATGGAGACTTCAACCCACGAAGGGTAATGGTTGCGCGAGTCCACGGAGGGCTCCACCCACGAAGGGTCCACGAAGTAGCAACCTTGTCTATCCCACCATGGCCATCGCCCACGAAGGACTTGCCTCACTAGCGGTAGATCTTCACGAAGTAGGCGATTTCCTTGCCCTTACAAACTCCTTGGTTCAACTCCACAATCTTGTCGGAGGCTCCCAAGTGACACCTAGCCAATCTAGGAGACACCACTCTCCAAGAAGTAACAAACGGTGTGTTGATGATGAACTCCTCGCTCTTGTGCTTCAAATGATAATCTCCCCAACACTCAACTCTCTCTCATAGGATTTGGATCTAGTGGAAAGAAGGTTTGAGTGGAAAGCAACTTGGGGAAGGCTAGAGATCAAGATTCATATGGTAAGAATGGAATGTCTTGGTCTCAACACATGAGTAGGTGGTTCTCTCTCAGAAAAATTAGTTGGAATGGTGTATGTGTTCTGATGGCTCTCTCCATGAATGAAGAGGAGGTGGAGGGGTATATATAGCCTCCACACAAAATCCAACCGTTACACACAATCTACCAATCTCGGTGGGACCGAATAAATAAACTCGGTCAGGCCGAAAAGGTAAACCTAGTGACCGTTAGAGATTTTCGGTGGGACTGACATGCAACTCGGTAGGACCGATTCTGTTAGGGTTTGGGCATAACGTAATCTCGATGAGACCGATTACACAAACTCGGTGAGACCGAGTTTGGTAATAAGCTAACCAGAGAGTTGGTCAGGTGAACTCGGTGGGACCGATTTGCTCTTTCGGTGAGACCGAAAAGTTACAAAAGGGAAACACAGAGTTTACATTGCAATCTCGGTGGGACCGATTCGCTCTTTCGGTGAGACCGAAAAGTTACGAAAGGGAAACAGAGAGTTTGCAACCCCATCTCGGTGAGACCGAGATCCCTATCGGTAGGACCAAATTGCTAGGGTTTGGCAGTGGCTTATGACATATGAAACTCGGTGGCGCCGGATAGATAGAATCGGTATGACCGAGTTTGGCTTAGGGTTTAGGTCATTTGTGGATATGGGAAAGTAGCTGAGGATTTTGGAGCATATCATTAAGCACATGAAGCAAGAGGCTCATTAAGCAACACCTCATCCCTCCTTGATAGTATTGGCTTTTCCTAAAGACTCAATGTGATCTTGGATCACTAAAATATAAAATGAAGAGTCTTGAGCCTTTGAGCTTGAGCCAATCCTTTGTCCTTAGCATTTTGAGGGTTCCACTTTCACATCCATGCCATGCCAATCATTGAGCTATCCTGAAATAATCATCTTGGAATAGCATTAGCTCAATGAGCTATATGTTGTTATGAATTACCAAAACCACCTAGGGATAGTTGCCCTTTCAGTAGATTAGAGGGACAAGTAAGAGAGGAGATTAGATAGAAGCTTACTCGAGGTTGAAGAAGACCTCACGTAATCACCTCGCATCCCTCCCGTCTCCACTCGTGCAAGGGCCTGCTCGCTTGCGCTCGCCTCTGCCTGGCTCGCAAGAAACTGCCGATCTTAGTGTTTCCAGCGAGCCAGGCCGAGAGATGCTATAAGTTCCATGCTATGCAGGCCCAACAGTGTATACAAGCAACCAAACAGGCCATATTCTTCCCGCGCGGGCCTGGTCGAGGTGTATGCAGGCAACCAAACACATCCCAAGTTTATCCCCCTCCTCTCCATTTGTTCACGCCGCCACCGACAAGCTCACCAAGGGCAATCAAGCGTTGTGGCGGGTGACCGTGCTCTCTGCCATCTAGGGAGCGTAGATGGCAAAGTACCTCGACGTCAACCAACCGGCATCGCCCATGGAAATTAAGGTGGCCTCATCTGATGGCAAGACCACGGCGAAGGCACCGAACCCTGACTTCCGAAACTGGTGTGCGCAAGACCAACAAGTCTTCTCCTATCTTCTCACAACATTTCTGCGTGAGATGGCCATCTAGGTTGCATCATGCCACACCTTGGCAGAGCTTTGGAACACGGTGGAAGGGATGGTTGCCTCTCACACCCGTGCTCACACCATCAACGTCAGGATCACCCTCGCCAATCTGTAGAATGGGCAACTCGGGAAGATCAGGTCCCTCTGCGACGAGATGATCGCTGCAGGGAAGAAGGTGGACAAGGAGGACATTGTCGGTGTCAAAACCGGTGGATCTCGGGTAGGCGGTCCTGAACTGCGCGTCTAGGCCGGATGGTAACAGGAGGCAAGGGACACGAAGTTTTACCCAGGTTCGGGCCCTCTCGATGGAGGTAAAACCCTACGTCCTGCTTGATTAATATTGATGATATGGGTAGTACAAGAGTAGATCTACCACGAGATCAGAGAGGCTAAACCCTAGTAGCTAGCCTATGGTATGATTGTTGTGTATGAATGTGTTGTCCTACGGACTAAAACCCTCCGGTTTATATAGACACCGGATAGGGTTAGGGTTACATAGAGTCGGTTACAATGGTAGGAGATCTACATATCCATATCGCCAAGCTTGCCTTCCACGCCAAGGAAAGTCCCTTCCGAAGTCTTCAATCTTGTATCTTCATAGTCCAGGAGTCTGGCCAAAGGATATAGTCAGGCCATCCGGAGACCCCCTAATCTAGGACTCCCTCAGTAGCCCCCGAACCAGGCTTCCATGATGATGAGTCTGGCGCGCAGATTGTCTTCGGCATTGCAAGGCGGGTTCTCCTCCAAATTCCATGTACCTGTTGAATAAAGTCCGGTTTCTTGTAAATGTTGCGCTCCTTGGCTTCTACACCCAATAATGGCCGTCTCCCACGTGTCAAACGAATATGAAAAGTCTGAGTGTGTTTACATCCACACCCCTGTCCGCGTAAATGAGCCGCCTATTTAAGGGGATGAGGATTTAGATCCAAACCACACCTTCTCCCCTTCGCGAGTGTTCATCAGAGCGCATCCGACAAAGGTCCATTCCACCATGGCCAGCCGTCGCAACTCCTCCCTTCGCCCTTCCAGCCCTAAGCCTGGATATTGGGAGAGATGCTCCATCCCGCATAGCGAGCTAGTGACGCTCCAGACCAAGAGATTTCTCCCCCCGGCCTATATGGTCCCGGTTCGAGCCGGTCTTGCCGTTTATAATGGTGGAGAGCAAGCGGAGAGTGCCCCCAATCCCTCCAAATGAGAGCGAGTATGCCTTATCCCTTATCTAATAAGAGGGCTCGGATTTCCAATCCATCCGTTTCTCCAGGGGCTACTGGAGTACTATGGCCTCTAGCTACACAATCTTACGCCCGCCTCCGTATTGCATATCGCGGGCTTCGTAGCCCTCTGCGAGCTGTTTTTGGGTGTTGAGGCTCATTTCGGGCTGTGGAAAGAGCTATTCTACCTCGTGCCCTGTTCTAAGAAGGGTTCAATGTATCAAGTGGGCGGAGCCGAAGTGTGGTGCATCGCCGGGACCGGATACCTATCCGGAACCCCAAAGAAGGCGTCCGAGGACTGGCCTTCGGAATGGTTTTACATAGAAGACGTCCCGCTGCCGGATCCTGTCCGGATCGGCCTCCCTGAGTTCGACAGTGCCCCACTAAAGAAGCGCATAAGTTGGTGTCCACGGAGCCCTCAGAGGGAAAGCGACAAGGACGTTTTTTACTTGATGGGCCGGATAAGATTGTTAGCTCATTCCGGACTGACCATGATCGGGGTCATGGCCGCATGCATCATGCGAGGGGTACAGCCGCTACAGTATAGAGGCCACCCCATGTGGGACTTCAACGGGGAGGATGACACCACCCGCTACAGCCATAAGGGGCCGGATTCGGTTGCGGCTCTAATAAAGACCTTGTCCGCTTTGTACAAGGGAGAAGAGGAGGATTTTCTCCGCGTCGACCCAAAGGATGGATTTTCTATGTACAATCCTCCAAGCTGGGTAAGTGGTCGCATCTTGCCCATCCGTTTTATATTCCCATTGTTAAATATTTAGTCTAGCGACTTCAACGCAGGAACTGCGCCAGGTTGTTAAAGAAATAAACAGCCCTCCTCCACAACCCGAGGACCCAGGACGGTCCCTCGACCCGGACTCTCAAGAGGATCCGGACTTTTTGGTGGAGCTGATTGATGGAGTGTTCCATCAATTGAGCAAGGACAATGCCTTGGTGGCCATTACGGCTGATTACCCAGGGCTAATCCCGGCCTCCCAGAAATGGGAGGCCAAACCTGCGGCGACAAGCCAACGAGGGGCCGCAGGGCCCTGTGGGCAGAAAAGAGGTGCAGTCCGGACCGAGACGTCAGCGCAAAGGTATGGCACGCCCCCTTATCGCAGGTGTTACACCTTCAAGGCACATTAACACTCGTGCTCTCTTCAGGACAAAGAGACCTCGCCGAACTATATTCGGAGAGACTGCCAATCGCGCCTCCACCAGCCAGGCTCCAAAGCCAAGTCCGGAAGCGGAGCCGAACACAAGGCGCGCACCGGACGCTCCTCCGATGGAGGATGTGGACAGGTTGTCTGCCACCAACTCTGAGGTGGAGAGTGCCATGAACCACAGGCGTCGCCGGACAATTCTTCACGACGCTTGTTTCTCCCAAGAGGTGTTAGATGTCTTCAAGTCGGGAGATGCGTACCTCCGTGCCGCTCAAAATGGTCTAGCCAGAGCCACGGAGCAATATGTAAAAGACATACGGGTAAGAAAATTTTGGTAATTATATATATATATATATATACATACCAGTAGCCCCCGAGACTTGAAACAGTTAGAATAACTGATTTAAGGATCATTTGTTATGCAGGTTCTTACATAAAAGAATTCTCTACTGTCCAAGGAGCTGGAAGAGTGCAAAGCCCAACTTGAGGCCGCACTAGCCACAACAGGGGAGCCCAAGGAGACCCCCTCTGGTAATATACACTTCGAAAGATAAGTATTTTGCGAAGCACGGCATGGGTGCGAATCTAAAAAATGAAATTGCAGATGGCGCCGGATTGAATCCGGAAAGGCAACACCTCCTACGCCAGCTAAAGGCTGGTGAGAAGGTGCTGACAAAGGTGAGGCGGGAGAAGAACGATCTCCAAGATGCCAACACCAAGCTGGGCGTCGAGCTGAAAGATGTTCGTGCCCAGCTGTCAGACTCCGTGAAGGAGAATCAGCGGCTTCGGCGCGGCATATTTAGTAAGTGCTTGAACGAACCTTTGAAAGAAAGTTCGGCGGGGAAGTCGACTAACAGAGAAATGTCTGTAGGTGTGCTAACAGGTCGTCCTACAGAGGAGATGCCTGGTTCTACGGGTGACCTTCTTCCCGAGCTCTCGCAACTGCTCGATCGAGTTCGGCAGGCGATGCAAGGCGTCGCCCAGGCCCTGTGGCCATCCGTCTCCATGCCCGAAGGTCTTGGAGAGCTTGCGGAGAAGCTAAAGGGAGCACGGCGGTGCTTCCAATTGTGGAAGATATCGGCCTGCCGTCAAGGCGCTAGGGAGGCCTGGGCCATGGTGAAGACGTGGTACACAAAGGCTGACCCCAACCACATGGCCGAGGTCGGTCCTGTAGGGCCCGATGGGAAGGAGATCCCTGTAATCTTAGTATACGGCCAAGTAGAGTTGGCCGCAAAATATTCCCAGCAGGATTGTAAATTAGACAGCCTATTAGATGGTATTGAAGAGGAATACAATCAGTCAAAATGACTAGGTAATTTAATTGACATTTATAATGCCTTCTAGCCGGATTGTAGATCATTTGTCATGGCCGACCTTTTCGCTTCAGCCTCGGGACCTGACGGTCCGGAGTGTGTCGGAATTCCCATGCGGTTATATAGGAATCGGGGAATGCATGGAGACCTGGCGTAGGGGTCATTAGTGCGTGAACAGACAAGTGCCCGACTAGTTATGTTATATTACATGGTTAGTAAGAAACATCTTCCAGGGAGAATAGTTCCGTTAGGGGTTCCTTTCCCTGGGAGGCATGCCCTAAGGTGCATGTCCATGCTGCGAAAAGAAATGCAGGAAAAACATCTGGGGGCATATAGAAAAATAAAAAAGATCATCTTTAGTTCATCGACCGAATATTCCCTTAAGAACGCTAGCTTTCGGCTTCACTGAGTCTGAGGTACACGTCCGGCTGACCCGGTAGTAACAATCGCAGAGGTGCTCCCTTTACCACCTAGCCGAACAATCGGGAACGTAGGGGTAAGCCCAGGAGCCAGGCAACCCAGCTTGGCCAAAACTTAAGTCATATCGATGCATATAATGGTGAATAAAAGGTACATGCGGAAGTGTGACACATGTGTTGGGCATGAAGCCCGTATAAATAAGCTTCTGTTTAAAGAAGCCCCCAGGTTTAATGAGCACGGATAGCGCGTCACTTTATGAGCCTGTAAAGGCTATAAGAGAGAGGGAGAGAAGAAGAGGAATGTAAGACAGAAAGTATAAAAAATGGACAGAGGAAGGAGACGAACACAGAGTCCGGTGCTAGGCATAGAATCTTCGGAGACGGGCTGCGTTCCATGGGTTCGGCTCGAGTCGGTTATCCGATGCATCTCGCAGGCGATATGCTCCACCAGTCAGGACTTGGTCAATTATGAAGGGACCTTCCCACTTGGGCTTGAGTTTGTCCTTTTTCTTGTCCGGCAGTCGTAGAACTAATTCGCCAACGTTGTAATTTTTGGACCGTACTTCTCTGCTTTGGTATCTTCGAGCCTGCTGTTGATAGAATGCGGAACGGGCTTTTGCCACGTCACGCTCCTCCTCCAATGCGTCCAAGCTGTCCTGCCGATCGAGCTCGGCTTCTCTTTCTTCGTACATGCGCACTCGAGGTGAGTCATGAATTATGTCACAAGGTAAAACTGCCTGTGCGCCGTACACCATAAAGAATGGTGTGTATCCGGTGGTGCGATTCGGCGTGGTCCGCAGCCCCCATAGTACGGAGTCGAGCTCCTCTACCCAGTGCGTGTTAGATTCCTTGAGGGACCGCACTAATCTGGGTTTGATGCCGCTCATGATGAGACCATTTGCACATTCGACCTGGCCGTTAGTTTGTGGGTGATAGACGGAAGCATAATCGAGCTTGATGCCCATGTTTTTGCACCAGAGTTTACCTCGTCGGCCATAAAGTTCATGCCGTTATCCGTGATGATGTTGTGGGGGATGCCGTAACGGTGTACAACCCCGGATATAAAGTCTATCACTGGTCCAGATTCGGCCGTCTTAACAGGCTTGGCTTCTATCCATTTGGTGAACTTATCCACCATGACCAGTAAGTATTTTTGCTTGTGGGTTCCGCCTTTAAGGGGTCCAACCATGTCAAGCCCCCAGACCGTGAAGGGCCAAGTGATGGGGATAGTTTGGAGGGTGGTGGGTGGCATATGGCTTTGGTTTGCAAAGAGCTGGCAACCGGTGCATCGTTGGACTAAGTCCTGGGCGTCTGCCCGGGCCGTCGACCAATAAAAGCCTGTACGGAAGGCCTTTCTTACAAGAGACCAAGCTACCGCGTGATGACCGCCGAGTCCGGCATGAATTTCAGCCAGGAGGTTCCGCCCTTCCTCTTCGGAGATGCACCTTTGAAGGACTCCGGTAGTGCTTTTCTTATAAAGCTCTCCCTCGTGGACTTTGTAGGCTTTGGATCGCCGCACTATGCAACGTGCCTCATTTTGGTCCTCGGGGAGTTCCTGCCTAATAAGGTAGGCGAGGAATGGTTCCATCCACGGGGCGATAACGGCCATTATTACGTGGGCTGAAGGTGTTATTTTGTTGGCAGAGCCTCCGATTGTGTCGGAATGTTCGGTGTTGGGCAGTGCGGTTGGGTCTGGGCTGTTATTGTTCGGATCCCCTTCCCATACTACGGATGGCTTGAACAGCCTTTCCAAGAAGATGTTGGGGGGGACTACATCGCGTTTCGCGCCGATGCGTGCTAGGACATCTGCCGCCTGATTATTTTCCTGGGCTACATGGTGGAATTCAAGCCCTTCGAACCGAGCTGACATTTTTAGGACGGCGTTGCGATAAGCTGCCATTTTTGGATCCTTGGCATTGAAGTCTCCATTTATTTGGGATATTGCAAGGTTCGAGTCCCCGTGCACCTCTAGGCGTTGAATGCCCATGGATACTGCCATCCGGAGACCATGTAGAAGGGCCTCATATTCGGCTGCATTGTTGGAGTCCGTGTACATAATCTGGAGTACCTATTGAACTATGTCTCCTGTGGGGGACATCAAAACGACGCCAGCCCCCAGTCCGGCCAACATCTTGGAGCCGTCGAAATGCATGACCCAATTTGAATATGTGACGTACTCTTTAGGGAGTTTGGCCTCCGTCCATTCTGCGACGAAGTCGGCCAAGACTTGCGACTTGATGGCTCGCCATGGCTTATAAGTTATGTTGAATGGGAGGAGCTCAATGGCCCATTTTGCAATCCGGCCCGTTGCGTCATGGTTGTTTATAATATCGTTAAGTGGTACTTCCGAGGCTACTATTATTGAACACTCTTGAAAGTAGTGTCGTAGCTTCCGGGATGCCATGAATACTGCGTACGCAATCTTTTGATAATGCGGGTACCGTGATTTGCAGGGAGTGAGGACAGTGGACACATAATAGACCGGCTTTTGAAGGGGGAATTTGTATCCGTCCGTTTCTCGTTCGACGACGAGCACTGCGCTTACAACCTGATGTGTTGCTGCAATGTGTAATAGCATTGGTTCGCCAATGTTTGGCGCGGCCAGGACTGGGTTTGTTGCCAGTATGCCTTTTATTTCGTCGAGTCCGACCGTGGCTGCATCCGTCCATTCGAAGTGTTCGGTGCGCCGAAGGAGGCGGTAAAGGGGTAGGGCCTTTTCTCCCAAGCGGGAGATAAAGCGGCTTAGAGCTGCCACACATCCGGTTAATTTTTGTATTTGTTTGAGGTCCTTTGGGATATCCAATTGTGACAGAGCTCGGATCTTGGATGGATTTGCTTCAATTCCTCTACCGGATACAATGAAGCCCAAGAGCTTTCCGGCTGGGACGCCGAAAACGCATTTTTCCGGGTTGAGCTTGATGTCGTATGTTCGGAGGTTATCGAATGTGAGCCTCAAGTCGTCTACTAGAGATTCGACATGTCTTGTTTTGACGACCACATCATCTACATATGCCTCCACTGTTTTGCCGATCTGGTTTGCCAGACATGTCTGAATCATGCGCTGATATGTTGCGCCGGCGTTTTTGAGCCCGAAGGGCATTGTGTTGAAGCAGAATGGGCCGTATGGTGTGATAAATGCCGTTGCGGCTTGGTCTGATTCTGCCATCTTGATTTGATGGTAGCCGGAAATGCGTCGAGGAAACACAACGAGTCGTGTCCTGCGGTAGCGTCGATAATTTGATCGATGCGGGGGAGGGGGAAGGGATCCTTTGGGAAAGCCTTGTTAAGGTCTTTAAAATCAACGCACAGGCGCCAGGATTTGTCCTTCTTTGGTACCTTCACCAGGTTTGCTAGCCAGTCCGGATGTTTTATATCTCTGATGAATCCGGCCTCCAATAGCTTTGCTAGCTCCTCTCCCATGGCCTATCTCTTAGGTTCGAAAAACGCCGAAGAGCTTGCTTGACAGGTTTGAATTCTTTTAGGATGTTTAAGCTGTGCTCGGCCAGCCTGCGTGGGATTCCTGGCATGTCTGAAGGGTGCCAGACGAAAATGTCCCAATTCTCTCGTAGGAAGTCTCGCAGTGCGGCATCTACATCACGGTTTAAATGTGCCCCGATGGAAGCTGTTTTATTGGGGTCCGTTGGATGGACCTGGAATTTGACTATTTTGTCCGCCGGTTTAAAGGAGGTGGACTTGGATCTTTTGTCGAGTACCACGTTGTCTCTATTTATCATGGAGCGCAGCGCAGTCAGTTCCTCAGCCGCTAGGGCTTCGGATAGTGCCTCAAGGGCCAGTGCGGCTGTCTTGTTTTCGGCGCGGAGTGCTATGTCCGGATCACTAGCGAGAGTGATGATCCCGTTGGGCCCGGGCATCTTGAGCTTCATGTACCCGTAATGGGGTATTGCTTCGAAGATTGTAAACACTTCCCGTCCTAGCAGAGCGTGATAACCGCTGCTGAACAAAGCCACATGGAACGTGACCTCTTCGGACCTGTAATTATCCGGCATGCCGAACACCACATCTAGTGTGATTTTTCCTATACAACGCGCTTCCCGACTAGGGATTATTCCTCTAAAGGTTGTGCTGCTTCGCTCAATGCGGTTCCAGTCTATTTCCATTTTTTGAAGGGTTTCCTTGTAAATGAGGTTCAATCCGCTGCCGCCGTCCATGAGTACCTTGGTAAGACGAAAGCCGTCCACTATTGGACTGAGGACCAATGTAGCTGGTACTCGGGCTGTTCGGAATTTAGGTTCATCACTGGCATTAAAGGTAATAGCCGTGTGACTCCATGGGTTTATTGTTGTCACTTGGTAGATTTTGGCAAGGCTGCGGAGTGTCCTTTTTCGCATGTTATTTGATGCGAAAGTCTCGAAGACTGTTAATACCGTATTGGTGTCTCTAGGGTGGCTTTCTGTGGCCTCCGGAATTAGGAGATCTTCGCCAATTTTGGCCACCTGTCGGAGTATCCAACATGCTCTAAGGCTGTGAGTTGGTGTGGCATCCTCTATACTATGAATTTTACAGGGTCCATTAAGCCATCCTTCTAATACGGTTCCCTGCCCTGTAGAGGGTTTTTGCTTTTTGGTGTTTGACCCGGGTGTCTGGCGATGATGCACCCTTTTATTTTGGACTGGGTTTGTATTCAGGGCCGGATTGTCCCAAAATTTTATTTCGGTTTTCTAGGCGCTTTCCATAGCACAGTACTTTCATACTATGGACGCCAAGTCAGCGAAGCATGTAATATCACGGCGACTTATGGCGTTGAGGATTCCCTTGTCCGTGCAATTATTGCAGAAGAATGAAATAGCGTCTTCCTCGCGGTAGTCCCTTATCCCGTTCATAACCAGGAGGAATCTGGCGCAGTAATGATGTACTGTTTCTTCGGGCTCTTGCCTAATTTGGGATAGATCGCTAATGTTCGGGTGGGTGGGTGGAATTAAATCCGAAGCCTCACCCCATGTGAGGCTCAGAGGCCGAGGAATTTCCAAACTCGAAAATTTGGATTTCTGGATGTTGTCCAATGAATCCAGTCCGTCGCCTGACTCTAAGTTCAGGTCTTGAGTGATATCCTCCCCTCCGCGGGTATCCGGCTTGGAGGGATCGGGAATCCGGACGTAGCTAGTCCTTAAGATAGATGAGGGGTCGTCGCACTACCCTTCTACCACGGCAACGTGATGGGTGACTTGGGGAGAGTTAATCTCTCTCAGATCGGGCTTGGGCCCAATATGGTCATAATCCGTAGCGACTCCCTGGGCGGCGATGCGATCCAAGAGCTCGTTTATGGAGGAGAGCTCCATTGGATCTAAGTGCTCAACGAGTTCCGAGCTGACATGAAGATTGTTTTCGATGGCTCGAGAGGTCATTGTCGGCGCAGAAGCCGAACAGGCGGTCATAAGAAAACCACCTAGCCGGAGGGTTTGGCCGACAGCCAAAGCTCCCTTAGCAACGGTGCCGTCTTTAAAGACGGGGCGAGGCATCCTTCCTGATGGCGACGACACAGAGGAACTCTCAATGAAAGCACCAATGTCGGTGTCAAAACCGGCAGATCTCGGGTAGGGGGTCCCGAACTGTGCGTCTAGGCCGGATGGTAACATGAGGCAAGGGACACGAAGTTTTACCTAGGTTCGGGCCCTCTCGATGGAGGTAAAACCCTACGTCCTGCTTGATTAATATTGATGATATGGGTAGTACAAGAGTAGATCTACCACGAGATCAGAGAGGCTAAACCCTAGAAGCTAGCCTATGGTATGATTGTTGTGTATGAATTTGTTGTCCTATGGACTAAAACCCTCCGGTTTATATATACACCGGATGGGGTTAGGGTTACATAGAGTCGGTTATAATGCTAGGAGATCTACATATCCGTATCGCCAAGCTTGCCTTCCACGCCAAGGAAAGTCCCTTCCGAAGTCTTCAATCTTGTATCTTCATAGTCCAGGAGTCCGGCCAAAGGATATAGTCCGGCCATCCGGAGACCCCCTAATCCAGGACTCCCTCAGACATCATCTCCCATATCTTGGCCGAGCTCGATGAAGACTTTGATCCCGTGGTCTCCGCCATGTGCTCCTGGGTGGAACCAGTCATCGTGGTCGAGCTGTTCTCACAGCTGCTCAACTTTGAGACAAGGATGAATCTCCATGGTGGAGGACGTTGTCCTCTGCCAATGCTGCCACTCGAGGCCGCTTCGCTAAAAAGGCGGCGGGAGAGGTGATCGTGGCCGCAAGCAAAGGTGACAATGGTGGTGATCACGCCCATGGCTACTCCAAGCTAGGCGGTCGCGGCAGTGGCAGCGGACACGGCGGCGGCCACAACGGCGTCAACGAAGGCAACTACAGCTACCATGCCTATGCTCCCAGGGTGCAATGCCAGATCTGCGGGAAGATGGGCCACCAAGCATGGAAGTGTTGGAAATGCTACGACGAGTCCTACCAGGGTCTGGAGGAGAAGTCGGCCAACCTTGCAGCTCCACAATACGGGGTAGACACCAACTGGTACCTGGACAGTGGTGCCACCGACCACATCACGAGCGACCTAGAGAAGCTGACCATGCGCGCCCGCTACACCATTAACGAGCAGATCCATACTACAAGTGGTTCAGGTATGGTTATTGAACACATTGGTCATTCGGCTATTCACACCCCAGACCGTGACCTTCACTTAAATACTATTCTTCATATACCTGAAGCCAACAAAAGTCTAATCTCTGCTAGTCAGCTTGCCATTGACAAAAATTCTTTTGTAGAATTCATCCTATTCTTTTTAAAGGAACATGGAACAAGGTGTTGGGGAACATAGCATGCAATTTCAAAAAATAATCCTATGATCACACAAGATCTATATAGGAGATGCATAGCAACGAGAGGGGGGGAGTGTGTCCACGTACCCTCGTAGACAGAACACGGAAGCGTTAGGTTAACGCGGTTGATGTAGTCGAACGTCTTCGCAATCCAACCGATCAAGTACCGAACGTACGGCACCTCCGAGCTCAGCACACGTGCAGCTCGATGATGTCCCTCGAACTCTTGATCCAGCAAAGTGTCGAGGGAGAGTTTCGTCAGCACGATGGCGTGGTGACGGTGATGGTGATGTGATCCGCGCAGGGCTTCGCCTAAGCACTTCATGAATATGACCGGAGGAGTAAACCGTGGAGGGAGATGACGCACACGTCTTGGAAGAATTAGTGTGTCTCCAAGGGGTACACTGCCCACGTATATAAAGGAGGGAGAGGGAGGAGGGCGGCCCTAAGGGGCGCGCCAAGTGGGGGGAGGCCTACTAGGACTCCCAGTCCTAGTAGGATTCAGCCCCCCTCTTATCTTTACCTAATGATAAAGGACAGAAGATTTCATAGTTCTCCATAAGTCATTCTTTTCTATCCATTGATTTAATGTTTTTCATATAAAGATTGATGGATGAGATATAAAAGTATGTTTTTTCCTTTCTACGAGCTAGAAGACCCAAGTGTACTACCCGACCTCGCCTCCTTCGTCCAAATCCATCGCTAGAAGAAAACCTATCGTGACACCATGGTCGACCAGAACTCGGATCCAATTCCAAAACAAATAGGGGATTACCAAAGCGCTCGACGCGGTCCAACGAGGTGAGCACGATATCAAAAGTGAAGGTCCGAACAGCAATAGGCTTTCAATCGTAGTCGAGGATGTGCTCCACTTTGTTGCGGATAGCCGACGTCGGCGAGGGGATGGGGAGGTGGCGGCACTACGTAGGTACACGCCGCCGTGGGAACCATCACCCTCCTCTCCTGCGTTCCTACCCAGCCGTGCGATCGCAGCCTCGCAGGACTACAAGTCTGTATTAACAACGGTTGAGGCCGACCCCAGCGATTCCCAAGTCATCATCGTCGGGATCCCTTCCTCCACCGAGCCCGCACCAGGGCATCAGCATTGCCGTCCATGCGGCGACGCCGAGCACACCAATCGGTGGTGTCATGTGCTTGTAATCCTCCACGAGCCACACCAAGCGGCCAGTCCATGAAGCCAGCCTCACCGCTCCCCATCTCCCTGCGTCATCCTGAGATGGCGATATGGTCGGGCACCCCGGTGGGAGCGTCCTGGAGGCCCCACTATACGCTGCAGCTTGGTATGACAGACGTGCACGGGGAGGATGCCGTGGGGAGGTTCCTGAGTGTAACCGTCTCTACACGTGGCGACGAAGGCACTCCTGCAGGCAGTCGCGGCTTTGTGGGCAGCGGAGGAAGAGATAAGTAATCTCATCAGCATTATGAAAAATTAATGCAAAACTGAACGCAACAAGCAAAGAGATAGAGGCTCGAAGATGCAGAATATCACGCACATGGAGGAGCTAGAGAAGGTAATCACATCTCATTTAGCTAAAATCTGGTTGAAAAGGGCGTGAAACGTATTATATTGTATAACTTATGCTAGCTGAGAGATAGTAAGAAGGCAACATGGTACATGCAGCTGGTTGAGGAAAAAAGAACATGGACACCAAATCATCCAAGTCAAACTTATATGATCTATTTTGCCTGATTGGAAACTGCATATATGCCTTCGTCAATGCGCAATCAAACAACGTCGTCAGGTGGTGATGAGAACACTGAAGCATGGGAAACACACTTCAGTTTGTTATCCATGGTTTCTTCAGAAGGTAAATATCAGTGGAATCACAAGTGGGCTTGCTCACTTAATCCAAAAGATCCTTCAAGTTGCAAAGATAACGACAGTGAACCTGACATATCTGAAAGCAGATGACCCGAGCATCCTCTACTACTTATGTTTAGGTGTTATTTATCTTGCTCTGTGTCAACATATTTTCTTCTTCCATAGATACAAAACATTCAGGATGTGACCAGTCATATACTAGAGAATGGCATCAAGAGCTTCTGTGATTGGATAAAGGTATCTAATATGTTGTTCCAGTCCGTTCACGGTGCAGGTGAACTGGAGAATTCTATCAAGGATAAGTGCCCTTTGAAGATTGGCATTGTCCCTTCTCTAGTGCATGATATTAAATGATTAAACATGCCAATTGTTTAACTTGATTTAGTTGTCTATATTCTGCTCTATGTGGTATTACCAAAAAAATGTTTTTTAGCTTGCAAAGCGACAAGCCTATGCCCAGTGTGGCAATCATGTGTTTGCACTAGTGAACAGAGAACTTAATTTTTACATTGTAAGTAACAGATCCTGTTTTCCCCATCATTTAAGTGTGTGTCGTGTTATCTTCATTCATGTTTTTGACTGTTCATTTTCAGTATTCTCAGGATATATCTTCTTATGATGATGTTCAGTACTGCTCCTTTGGTGCCTACATCTGTTTGGACTGCTGGACGTTTACAGCCAATGAGACTACTTTATTCGTTGTTGGCTGGAACTATCACTATGAGTGAAATCTATTCACTCAAGTAAATTTGTGTGGTCGCCAAAAACCAATGACAGGTCCACACTTGTCAGCAGTTTGCAATTTGTATTAGAGTTAGTATATGCCTGAGCCAATGGTCAGACAATGTTGTTTAGTTAGGAAACATAGAAAACATGGTCATGATTTATGTAGATTTGATAGTCCGTTAAAACTTCACTCTTTGATCATTAGTGGACAAATTGACTATATATTTCATGCAAATTACTGGTTATATTGGCCCCATCAGATTAAATTAGGTTTTGATTTGAATGTACAGTTCAGGCAGCAACTGCTGGTTTTTTGTCGTACAAACTATCCTCTTTAGGCAGAGGCATCTGGCCTTCCTCATTCGTCAATAGATTTTTCTTTGGTACCAATATTGTCTAAACAATGCAATATCTTCTTAGGATGTGCAAATATGAGCCAGATGAAAGGAGAGCGACGATGACATACCTTACTTAAAGATTTAGGGATGCGTCATTTCCTTCTCCCGTTGCAACGCATGGGCATATGTCCTAGTTCCTTCTCATGGAGGGGGGAGGGGGAGGAGAGGGAGGAAGAGAAGGAAAGGGGGGTGCCGCCCCCTCCCCTAGTCCAATTTGGACTCCCACGGGGGGGCACCCCTTGTGGGCTGCCTCCTCTCTCCCCTATGGCCCATAGTGGCCCATTACTTTCCTCGGGGGGTTCTGGTAACCTCCCGGTACTCCGAAAAATACCCGAAACTATCCGGAATAGTTCCGGTGTCCGAATACTATCGTCCAATATATCAATCTTTACCTATCGACCATTTCGAGACTCCTTGTCATGTCCGTGATCTCATCCGGGACTTCGAACAATCTTCGGTCACCAAAACACATAACTCATAATACAAATTGTCATCGAACGTCGAGCGTGCGGACCCTACGGGTTCGAGAACTATGTAGACATGACCGAGACATATCTCCGGTCAATAACCAACAACGGAACCTGGATGCTCATATTGGTTCCTATATATTGTACGAAGATCATCGGTCAAACCGTGATGACAACATACGTTATTCCCTTTGTCATCGGTATGTTACTTGCCCGAGATTCCTGTTGGAAATATGCCCTAGAGGCAATAATAAAAGCATTATTATTATATTTCCTTGTTCATGATCATTGTCTTTTATTCATGCTATAATTGTGTTATCTGGAAATCGTAATACATGTGTGAATTCATAGACACCAACATGTTCCTAGTAAGCCTCTAGTTGACTAGCTCATTGATCAACAGATAGTCATGGTTTCCTGACTATGGACATTGTATGTCATTGATAACGAGATCACATCATTAGGAGAATGATGTGATGGACAAGACTCAATCCTAAACATAGCACAAGATCGTATAGTTCGTTTGGTAGAGTTTTACCAATGTCAAGTATCTTTTCCTTAGACCATGAGATCGTGTAACTCCTGGATACCGTAGGAGTGCTTTGGGTGTGCCAAACGTCACAACGTAACTGGGTGACTATAAAGGTATACTACGGGTATCTCTGAAAGTGTTTGTTGGGTTGACACAGATCAAGACTGGGATTTGTCACTCCGTATGATGGAGAGGTATCTCTGGGCCCACTCGGTAATGCATCATCATAATGAGCTCAAAGTGACCAAGTGTCTGGTCACGGGATCATGCATTACGGTACGAGTAAAGTGAGTTGCCGGTAACGAGATTGAACGAGGTATTGGGATACCGACGATCGAATCTCGGGCAAGTAACGTACCGATTGACAAAGGGAATTGTATACGGGGTTGCTTGAATCCTCGACATCGTGGTTCATCCGATGAGATCATCGAGGAGCATGTGGGAGCCAACATGGGTATCCATATCCCGCAGTTGGTTATTGACCGGAGAGCCATCTCGGTCATGTCTACATGTCTCCCGAACCCGTAGGGTCTACACACTTAAGGTTCGGTGACGCTAGGGTTGTAGAGATATGAATATGCAGTAACCCGAAAGTTGTTCGAAGTCCTGGATGAGATCTCGGACGTCACGAGGAGATCCGGAATGGTCCGGAGGTGAAGAATTATATATAGGAAGTGCAGTTTCGACCATCGGGAGAGTTCCGGGGGTCACCGGTATTGTACCGGGACCACCGGAAGGGTCCCGGGGGTCCACCGGGTGGGGCCACCCATCCCGGAGGGCCCCATGGGCTTAAGTGGGGAGGGGAACCAGCCCATAGTGGGCTGGTGCGCCCCCCTTGGCCCACCGCATGCGCCTAGGGTTGGGAACCCTAGGGTGGGGGGGGGGGGGCGCCCCACCTGGCTTGGGGGGCACTCCACCCCTTGGCCGCCGCCCCCCCTAGGAGATCCCATCTCCTAGGGCCGGCGCACCCCCCTAGGGGCCTATATAAAGGGGGGGGGGGAGGGGCAGCCGCACCCTTGACTCTTGGCGCCTCCTTCTCCCCTGCTACACCTCTCCCTCTTGCAGTAGAACGGCGAAGCCCTGCTGCGGCGACTCCTGCATCCACCACCACGCCGTCGTGCTGCTGGATCTCCATCAACCTCTCCTTCCCCCTTGCTGGATCAAGAAGGAGGAGACGTCACGCTGACCGTACGTGTGTTGAACACGGAGGTGCCGTCCGTTCGGCACTAAGATCTCCGGTGATTTGGATCACGTCGAGTACGACTCCCTCATCCCCGTTCTCTTGAACGCTTCCGTTCGCGATCTACAAAGGTATGTAGATGCAATCCGATCACTCGTTGCTAGATGAACTCATAGATGGATCTTGGTGAAACTGTAGGAAATTTTTTGTTTTATGCAACGTTCCGCAACAGTGGCATCATGAGCTAGGTCTATGCGTAGTTCTCTTTGCACGAGTAGAACACAATTTGTTGTGGGCGTAGATGTTGTCAACTTTCTTGCTGCTAATAGTCTTATTTTGCTTCAGCGGTATTGTGGGATGAAGTGGCCCGGACCAACCTTACACGTACGCTTACGTGAGACCGGTTCCACCGACTAACATGCACTAGTTGCATAAGATGGCTGGCGGGTGTCTGTCTCTCCCACTTTAGTTGGAGCAGATTCGATGAAAAGGGTCCTTATGAAGGGTAAATAGAAGTTGACAAATCACGTTGTGGCTTTCACGTAGGTAAGAAAACGTTCTTGCTAGAACCCTATTGCAGCCACGTAAAACTTGCAACAACAATTAGAGGACGTCTAACTTGTTTTTGCAGCAAGTGTTTTGTGATGTGATATGGCCAAAGTTGTGATGAATGATGAATGATATATATGTGATGTATGAGATGTTCATGCTATTGTAATAGGAATCACGACTTGCATGTCGATGAATATGACAACCGGCAGGAGCCATAGGAGTTGTCTTTATTTTTTGTATGACCTGCGTGTCATTGAGAAACGCCATGTAAATTACTTTACTTTATTGCTAAACGTGTTAGCCATAGTAGTAGAAGTAATAGTTGGCGAGCAACTTCATGGAGACACGATGATGGAGATCATGATGATGGAGATCATGGTGTCATGCCGGTGACAAGATGATCATGGAGCCCCAAGATGGAGATCAAAGGAGCTATGTGATATTGGCCATATCATGTCACTATTATTATTATTTGATTGCATGTGATGTTTATCATGTTTTTACATCTTGTTTACTTAGAACGACGGTAGTAAATAAGATGATCCCTCATAATAATTTCAAGAAAGTGTTCCCCCTAACTGTGCACCGTTGCGACAGTTCGTTGTTTCGAAGCACCACGTGATGATCGGGTGTGATAGATTCCAACGTTCACATACAACGGCTGTAAGACAGATTTACACATGCAAACACTTAGGTTGACTTGACGAGCCTAGCATGTACATACATGGCCTCGGAACACAGAAGACCGAAAGGTCGAGCATGAGTCGTATAGAAGATACGATCAACATGAAGATGTGCACCGATGTTGACTAGTCTGTCTCACGTGATGATCGGACACGGCCTAGTTAACTCGGATCATGTTATACTTAGATGACTGGAGGGATGTCTATCTGAGTGGGAGTTCATTGAATAATTTGATTAGATGAACTTAATTATCATGAACTTAGTCTAAAACCTTTACAACATGTCTTGTAGATCAAATGGCCAACGTTGTCCTCAACTTCAACGCGTTCCTAGAGAAAACCAAGCTGAAAGACGATGGCAGCAACTATACGGACTGGGTCCGGAACCTGAGGATCATCCTCATAGCTGCCAAGAAAGATTATGTCCTACAAGCACCGCTAGGTGAAGCACCTGTTCTCCCTGTAGAACAAGACGTTATGAACGCTTGGCAGACACGTTCCAATGATTACTCCCTCGTTCGTGCGGCATGCTTTACAGCTTAGAACCGGGGCTCCAAAAGCGTTTTGAGAGACACGGAGCATATGAGATGTTCGAAGAGCAGAAAATGGTTTTTCAAGGTCATGCCCTGGTCGAGAGATATGAAGTCTCCGACAAGTTCTTTAGCTGTAAGATGGAGGAAAACAGTTCTATCAGTGAGCACATACTCACTATGTCTGGGTTACATAACCTCTTGACTCAGCTGGGAGTTAATCTCCCGGATGACGCGGTCATTGACAGAATCCTTCAGTCGCTTCCACCGAGCTACAAGAGCTTTGTGATGAACTTCAATATGCAGGGGATGGAAAAGACCATTCCTGAAGTATTTGCTATGCTGAAATCAGCAGAGGTAGAAGTCAAAAAGGAACATCAAGTGTTGATGGTGAATAAAACCACTAAGTTCAAGAAAGGCAAGGGTAAGAAGAACTTCAAGAAGGACGGTAAGGGAGTTGCCGCGCCCGGTAAGCAAGCTGCCGGGAAGAAGCCAAAGAATGGACCCAAGCCCGAGACTGAGTGTTTTTATTGCAAGGGAAGTGGTCACTGGAAGCGGAACTGCCCCAAATACTTAGCGGACAAGAAGGCCGGCATCACGAAAGGTATATGTGATATACATGTAATTGATGTGTACCTTACCAGTACTCGTAGTAGCACCTGGGTATTTGATATCGGTGCAGTTGCTCACATTTGTAACTCAAAGCAGGAGCTGCGGAATAAGCGGAGACTGGCGAAGGACGAGGTGACGATGCGCGTCGGGAATGGTTCCAATGTTGATGTGATCGCCGTCAGCACGCTACCTCTACATTTACCTACGGGATTAGTTTTAAACCTCAATAATTGTTATTTAGTGCCAGCTTTGAGCATGAACATTGTATCAGGATCTCGTTTAATTCGAGATGGCTACTCATTTAAATCCGAGAATAATGGTTGTTCTATTTATATGAGAGATATGTTTTATGGTCATGCTCCAATGGTGAATGGTTTATTCTTAATGAATCTCGAGCGTAATGCTACACATATTCATAGTGTGAATACCAAAAGATGTAAAGTTGATAATGATAGTCCCACATGTTGGGGAACATAGTAATTTCAAAAAATTTCCTACGCACACGCAAGATCATGGTGATGCATAGCAACGAGAGGGGAGAGTGTTGTCTACGTACCAACGCAGACCGACTGCGGAAGCGATCACACAACGTAGAGGAAGTAGTCGTATGTCTTCCCGATCCGACCGATCCAAGCACCGTTACTCCGGCACCTCCGAGTTCTTAGCACACGTTCAGCTCAATGACGATCCTCGGGCTCCGATCCAGCAAAGAATCAAGGAAGAGTTCTGTCAGCACGACGGCGTGGTGACGATCTTGATGTACTACCGACGCAGGGCTTCGCCTAAGCACTACAAAGGTATGATCAAGGTGGAATTTGGTGGCAGGGGGCACCGCACACGGCTAAGGAACGATCTCAAGGATCAACTTGTGTGTCTAGAGGTGTCCCCTGCCCCCGTATATAAAGGATGAGAGGGGGAGGGCTGGCCGGCCAGGAGAGGAGGCGCAGGAGAGTCCTACTCCCACTGGGAGTAGGATTCCCCCCTCCAATCCTAGTACAACTAGGATTCCCAAGTGGGAAAGGGAGAGAGGGGGGCCGGCCACCTTCTCCTAGTCCTAATAGGACTAGAGAGAGGGGGAAGGCGCACAGCCCTATGTGGGCTGTCCTTTCAACTTTCCACTAAGGCCCATGTTGGCCCATTTGGCTCCCGGGGGGTTCCGGTAACCCTCCCGGTAATCCGGTAAAATCCCGATTTTACCCGGAACACTTCCGATGTCCAAACATAGGCTTCCAATATATCAATCTTTACGTCTCGACCATTTCGAGACTCCTCATCATGTCCATGATCACATCCGGGACTCCAAACTCCTTCGGTACATCAAAACTCATAAACTCATAATATAACTGTCATCGAAACCTTAAGCGTGCGGACCCTACGGTTCGAGAACAATGTAGACATGACCGAGACACGTCTCCGGTCAATAACCAATAGCGGGACCTGGATGCCCATATTGGCTCCTACATATTCTACGAAGATCTTTATCGGTCAGACCGCATAACAACATACGTTGTTCCCTTTGTCATCGGTATGTTACTTGCCCGAGATTCGATCGTCGGTATCCAATACCTAGTTCAATCTCGTTACTGGCAAGTCTCTTTACTCGTTCCGTAATACATCATCTCACAACTAACATCTTAGTTATAATGCTTGCAAGGCTTATGTGATGTGTATTACCGAGAGGGCCCAGAGATACCTCTCCGACAATCGGAGTGACAAATCCTATTCTCGAAATACGCCAACCCAACATCTACCATTGGAAACACCTGTAGTACTCCTTTATAATCACCCAGTTACGTTGTGACGTTTGGTAGTACCCAAAGTGTTCCTCCGGTAAACGGGAGTTGCATAATCTCATAGTTATAGGAACATGTATAAGTCATGAAGAAAGCAATAGCAACATACTAAACAATCGGGTGCTAAGCTAATGGAATGGGTCATGTCAATCAGATCATTCAACTAATGATGTGACCTCGTTAATCAAATAACAACTCTTTTTTCATGGTTAGGAAACATAACCATCTTTGATTAACGAGCTAGTCTAGTAGAGGCACACTAGTGACACTCTGTTTGTCTATGTATTCACACATGTATTATGTTTCCGGTTAATACAATTCTAGCATGAATAATAAACATTTATCATGAAATAAGGAAATAAATAATAACTTTATTATTGCCTCTAGGGCATATTTCCTTCACCACATACTTGTGGCACTGCCGCCTTGGTCACATAGGTGTCAAACGCATGAAGAACCTCCATGCAGATGGACTTTTAGAGTCTCTTGATTACGAATCATTTGACACGTGCGAACCATGCCTCATGGGTAAAATGACCAAGACTCCGTTCTCAGGAACAATGGAGCGAGCAACCAACTTATTGGAAATCATACATACTGATGTGTGCGGTCCAGTGAGTGTTGAGGCTCGCGGTGGTTATTGTTATGTTCTCACCCTCACTGATGACTTGAGTAGATATGGGTATGTCTACTTAATGAAACACAAGTCTGAGACCTTTGAAAGGTTCAAGGAATTTCAGAGTGAGGTTGAAAATCAACGTGACCGGAAAATCAAGTTCCTGCGATCAGATCGTGGGGCAGAATACTTGAGTCACGAATTTGGCACACACTTAAGAAAATGTGGAATAGTTTCACAACTCACGCCGCCTGGAACACCTCAGCGTAATGGTGTGTCCGAACATCGTAATCGCACTCTATTAGATATGGTGCGATCTATGATGTCTCTTACCGATTTACCGCTATCATTTTGGGGCTACGCTTTAGAGACTGCCGCATTCACTTTAAATAGGGCTCCGTCGAAATCCGTTGAGACGACACCGTATGAATTATGGTTTGGGAAGAAACCTAAGCTGTCGTTTCTAAAATTTTGGGGATGCGATGCTTATGTCAAGAAACTTCAACCTGAAAAGCTCGAACCCAAGTCGGAAAAATGCGTCTTCATAGGATACCCTAAAGAAACTATTGGGTATACCTTCTACCTCAGATCCGAAGGCAAGATCTTTGTTGCCAAGAATGGATCCTTTCTAGAGAAAGAGTTTCTCTCGAAAGAAGTAAGTGGGAGGAAAGTAGAACTTGATGAAGTATTACCTCTTGAACCGGAAAGTGGCGCAACTCAAGAAAATGTTCCTGAGGTGCCTGCACCGACTAGAGAGGAAGTTAACGATGATGATCATGAAACTTCAGATCAAGTTGCTACTGAACTTCGTAGGTCCACAAGGACACGTTCCGCACCACAGTGGTACGGCAACCCTGTCTTGGAAATCATGTTGTTAGACAACGGTGAACCTTCAAACTATGAAGAAGCAATGGCGGGCCCGGATTCCAACAAATGGCTGGAAGCCATTTAATCTGAGATAGGAGCCATGTATGAAAACGAAGTATGGACTTTGACTGACTTGCCCGATGATCGACGAGCCATAGAAAATAAATGGATCTTTAAGAAGAAGACAGACGCGGATGGTAATGTGACCATCTATAAAGCTAGGCTTGTCGCTAAGGGTTATCGACAAGTTCAAGGGGTTGACTACGATGAGACTTCCTCACCCGTAGCGAAGCTGAAGTCCGTCCGAATCATGTTAGCAATTGCCGCATTCTATGATTATGAGATATGGCAAATGGACATCAAAACGGCATTCCTTAATGGTTTCCTTAAGGAAGAATTGTATATGATGCAGCCGGAAGGTTTTGTCGATCCTAAGAATGCTGACAAGGTGTGCAAGCTCCAACGCTCGATTTATGGGCTGGTGCAAGCATCTCGGAGTTGGAACATTCGCTTTGATGAGATGATCAAAGCGTTTGGGTTTATGCAGACTTATGGAGAAGCCTGCGTTTACAAGAAAGTGAGTGGGAGCTCTGTAGCATTTCTCATATTATATGTAGATGACATACTTTTGATGGGAAATGATATAGAACTCTTGGACAGCATTAAGGCCTACTTGAATAAGAGTTTTTCAATGAAGGACCTTGGAGAAGCTGCTTATATATTAGGCATCAAGATCTATAGAGATAGATCAAGACGCCTCATAGGTCTTTCAAAAAGCACATACCTTGATAAGATATTGAAGAAGTTCAATATGGATCAGTCTAAGAAGGGGTTCTTGCCTGTGTTGCAAGGTGTGAAATTGAGCTCAGCTCAATGTCCGACCACGGCAGAAGATATAGAAGAGATGAGTGTCATCCCCTATGCCTCAGCCATAGGGTCTATTATGTATGCCATGCTGTGTACCAGACCTGATGTAAACCTTGCCGTAAGTTTGGTAGGAAGGTACCAAAGTAATCCCGACAAGGAACACCGGACAACGGTCAAGAATATCCTGAAGTACCTGAAAAGGACTAAGGACATGTTTCTCGTTTATGGAGGTGATGAAGAGCTTGTTGTAAAGGGTTACGTCGACGCTAGCTTCGACACAGATTTGGATGACTCTAAGTCACAAAGCGGATACATGTATATTTTGAATGGTGGGGCAGTAAGCTGGTGCAGTTGCAAGCAGAGCGTCGTGGCGGGATCTACATGTGAAGCGGAGTACATGGCAGCCTCGGAGGCAGCACATGAAGCAATTTGGGTGAAGGAGTTCATCACCGACCTAGGAGTCATACCCAATGCGCCGGGGCCGATCAAACTCTTCTGTGACAACACTGGAGCTATTGCACTTGCCAAGGAGCCCAGGTTTCACAAGAAGACCAGGCACATCAAGCGTTGCTTCAACTCCATTCGTGAAAATGTTCAAGATGGAGACATAGATATTTGTAAAGTGCATACAGACCTAAATGTAGCAGATCCGTTGACTAAACCTCTCCCTAGGGCAAAACATGATCAACACCAGAACTCTATGGGTGTTCGATTCATCACAATGTAACTAGATTATTGACTCTAGTGCAAGTGGGAGACTGTTGGAAATATGCCCTAGAGGCAATAATAAAAGCATTATTATTATATTTCCTTGTTCATGATAATTGTCTTTTATTCATGCTATAATTGTGTTATCCGGAAATCGTAATACATGTGTGATTTTTTTCAAAACTATCATGTTTTTTGTAGCAATTTTAGAAACTATATGACGTAATGCAAAAAAACCAAAACTAGTAGCCCGTCGGCCACAGCTAGGCCGAAGTAGTACTTTTCGGCCACAGCTAGGCCGAAATAGTACTTTTCGGTCACAGTGTGGCCGAAAAGTACTACTTCGGCCGGAGCTAGGCCGAAGTAGTACTTTTCGGCCAGAGCCAGGCCAAAGTAGTACTTTTCGGCCACACTTAGACCGAAATAGACTTTTTGGTCAACCCTAGGCCGAAGTTGCATGGCTCATGCTGAATTGTATTTTGTCGCCACCCGTTTCCCGCCCACCCTTTCCCGCCACCCGTTTCCCGCCCACCCCTTCCCGCCACCCGTTTCCCGGCCACCCCTTCCCGCCACCCGTTTCCCGCCCACCCCTTCCCTCCACCCGTTTCCCGGCCACCCCTTCCCGCCACCCGTTTCCCGCCCACCCCTTCCCGCCACCCGTTTCCCGGCAACCCGTTCCTGCCTTATTTTCCCGCCAATCCGTTCCCGCCAATCCATTCCCGCCTTATTTTCCCGCCAATCCCTTCCCGCCTTATTTGCCCGCCAACCCTTTCCCGCCATACCGCAGTTATTCTTTCCCGCCATTTTCTCCTCTGTATCTATAAAACCCCCTTCAGGCGGAGGTGGATAAGCATTCCAGTGTAGTGTAGTCGAGATGTCCCATTATCCATTCGATCGTAGTTTTCACCCTGAGATGAGCAGCACTCTGCTGAGTCTAGCTACCGATTTCAGGATGGACAATAGGATAGTTCCATGGGACGAACTCACCAGTAGTGACACCATAATGAATGAGTTGGCTCACCAGCTACGTAGGTTTGGGTGGCCTGAAAGGACCTATGAGGAGGTACGTCAAGAACTTCTTAGGTTGCATGAAAGGTGGAAGAAGGTGGTGGAGCCGAAGAGTGAAACTTTCAGAAGGACTGCAGAAAAGCATCCATTTTTATGGACTGAGGAGAGCGAGGACGACGATGATATCTTCATGCCGCCGCTTCCGGGTTCTGCATCGTCGAAGGGCAAGAGTTCTGCATCGTCCAAAGGAAAGAGTTCTGCATCCACGAAGGGCAAGAGTTCTGTATCGACCAAGGGCAAGAGTTCTGCATCGACGAAGGGCAAGAGGAGCGCATCGTCGAATGGCAAGAGGGCTGTATCAACGGAGGATGACGATGATTACTTCATGTAGTATGTAAGATGTATTCCAGTTGTACCGTTTCATTCAGATGTATTTGCATTATTAGTTTGTATTGTATTATTGTAAGGCATTATGTTCTATCTGAATTTCATTTGGTAGTATGTAAGATGTATTGCACAAGTTCAGCCGCACCGTTTAATTCAGATGTACTTGTATCTTAATTATCGGTTGTAGTCTATTTGGAAATGTAACTGAAATAAGAATGCGAATTAATAGTAATATGTCTCTCGCATACATAAAACAATATATGTCTCCTGTGTTGGGGAACGCAGTAATTTCAAAAAATTTCCTACGCACACGCAAGATCATGGTGATGCACAGCAACGAGAGGGGAGAGTGTTGTCTACGTACCAACGCAGACCGACTGCGGAAGCGATCACACAACGTAGAGGAAGTAGTCGTACGTCTTCTTCCCGATCCAACCGATCCAAGCACCGTTACTCCGGCACCTCCGAGTTCTTAGCACACGTTCAGCTCGATGACGTTCCTCGGGCTCCGATCCAGCAAAGCGTCGAGGAAGAGTTCCGTCAGCACGACGGCGTGATGACGATCTTGATGTACTACCGACGCAGGGCTTCGCCTAAGCACTACAACGGTATGATCGAGGTGGAATTTGGTGGCAGGGGGCACCGCACACGGCTAAGGAACGATCTCAAGGATCAACTTGTGTGTCTTGGGGTGTCCCCTGCCCCCGTATATAAAGGTTGGAGGGGAGGGAGCTGGCCGGCCAAAGGAGGGAGGCGCAGGAGGAGTCCTACTCCTACCGGGAGTAGGACTCCCCCCTCCAATCCTAGTCCAACTAGGAATCCTTAAAGGGGAGAGAGAGAGAGGTGGCCGGCCCCTCTCCTAGTCCTAATAGGACTAGGGAGAGGGGGGAGGCGCAGCCCTATGTGGGCTGCCCTCTCACCTTTCCACTAAGGCCCATGTTGGCCCATTTGGCTCCCGGGGGGTTCCGGTAACCCTCCCGGTAATCCGGTAAAATCCCGATTTCACCCGGAACACTTCCGATGTCCAAACATAGGCTTCCAATATATCAATCTTTACGTCTCGACCATTTTGAGACTCCTCGTCATGTCCGTGATCTCATCCGGGACTCTGAACAACCTTCGGTACATCAAAATGCATAAACTCATAATAACTGTCATCGTAACGTTAAGCGTGCGGACCCTACGGTTCGAGAACAATGTAGACATGACCGAGACATGTCTCCGGTCAATAACCAATAGCGGGACCTGGATGCCCATATTGGCTCCCACATATTCTACGAAGATCTTTATCGGTCAGACCGCATAACAACATACGTTGTTCCCTTTGTCATCGGTATGTTACTTGCCCGAGATTCGATCGTCGGTATCCAATACCTAGTTCAATCTCGTTACTGGCAAGTCTCTTTACTCGTTCCGTAATACATCATCTCACAACTAACATATTAGTTGCAGTGCTTGCAAGGCTTATGTGATGTGCATTACCGAGAGGGCCCAGAGATACCTCTCCGATAATCGGAGTGACAAACCCTAATCTCGAAATACGCCAACCCAACATCTACCATTGGAGACACCTGTAGTACTCCTTTATAATCACCCAGTTACGTTGTGACGTTTGGTAGTACCCAAAGTGTTCCTCCGGTAAACGGGAGTTGCATAATCTCATAGTTATAGGAACATGTATAAGTCATGAAGAAAGCAATAGCAACATACTAAACGATCGGGTGCTAAGCTAATGGAATGGGTCATGTCAATCAGATCATTCAACTAATGATGTGACCTCGTTAATCAAATAACAACTCTTTGTTCATGGTTAGGAAACATAACCATCTTTGATTGACGAGCTAGTCTAGTAGAGGCATACTAGTGACACTCTGTTTGTCTATGTATTCACACATGTATTATGTTTCCGGTTAATACAATTCTAGCATGAATAATAAACATTTATCATGATATAAGGAAATAAATAATAACTTTATTATTGCCTCTAGGGCATATTTCCTTCAGTCTCCCACTTGCACTAGAGTCAATAATCTAGTTCACATCGCCATGTGATTTAGCAGCAATGGTTCACATCACCATGTGATTAACACCCATAGTTCACATCGTCATGTGACCAACACTCAAAGGGTTTACTAGAGTCAGTAATCTAGTTCACATATCTATGTGATTAACACCCAAAGAGTACTAAGGTGTGATCATGTTTTGCTTGTGAGATAATTTTAGTCAACGGGTCTGTCACATTCAGATCCGTAAGTATTTTGCAAAATTCTTTGTCTATAATGCTCTGCACGGAGCTACTCTAGCTAATTGCTCCCACTTTCAATATGTATCTAGACCGAGACTTAGAGTCATCTAGATTAGTGTCAAAACTTGCATCGGCGTAACCCTTTACGACGAACCTTTTTATCACGTCCATAATCGAGAAACATATCCTTATTTCACTAAGGACAATTCTGACCGCTGTCCAGTGATCTACTCCTAGATCACTATTGTACTCCCTTGCCAAATCAGTGCAGGGTATACAATAGATCTGGTATACAGCATGACATACTTTATAGAACCTATGGCCAAGGCATAGGGAATGACTTTCATTCTCTTTCTATCTTCTGCCGTGGTCGGGCTTTGAGTTTTACTCAACTTCACACCTTATAATACAGGCAAGAACTCTTTCTTTGACTGCTCCATTTTGAACTACTTCAAAATCTTTGTCAAGGTATGTACTCATTGAAAGAACTTATCAAGCGTCTTGATCTATCTCTATAGATCTTGAAGCTCAATATGTAAGCAGCTTCACCGAAGTCTTTCTTTGAAAAACTCCTTTCAAAACACTCCTTTATGCTTTACAGAATAATTCTACATTATTTCCGATCAACAATATGTCATTCACATATGCTTATCAGAAATGCTGTAGTGCTCCCACTCACTTTCTTGTAAATACAGGCTTCACCGCAAGTCTGTATAAATCTATATGCTTTGATCAACTTATCAAAGCGTATATTCCAATTCCGAGATGCTTGCACCAGTCCACAGATGGATCGCTGGAGCTTGCACATTTTGTTAGCACTTTTCGGATTCACAAAACCTTCTAGTTGCATCGTATACAACTCTTCTTTAGCAAATTCATTAAGGAATGCAGTTTTGTTTATCCATTTGCCAGATTTCATAAAATGCGGCAATTGCTAACATGATTCGGACAGACTTTAAGCATAGATACGAGTGAGAAAATCTCATCATAGTCAACACCTTGAACTTGTCGAAAACATTTTGCGACAATTCTAGCTTTGTAGATAGTAACACTACTATCAGTGTCCGTCTTCCTCTTGAAGATCCATTTATTTTCTATGGCTTGCCGATCATCGGGCAAGTCAACCAAAGTCCATACTTTGTTCTCATACATGGATCATATCTCAGATTTCATGGCTTCAAGCCACTTTGCGGAATCTGGGCTCACCATCGCTTCCTCATAGTTCGTAGGTTCATCATGATCTAGTAGCATGACTTCCAGAGAAGGATTACCGTACCACTCTGGCGTCGATCTTACTCTGGTTTACCTACAAGGTTCGGTAGTAACTTGATCTGAAGTTACATGATCATCATCATTAGCTTCCTCACTAATTGGTGTAGGTGTCACAGAAACAGTTTTCTGTGATGTACTACTTTCCAATAAGGGAGCAGGTACAGTTACCTCGTCAAGTTCTACTTTCCTCCCACTCACTTCTTTCGAGAGAAACTCCTTCTCCAGAAAGTTTCCGAATTTTAGCAACAAAAAGTCTTGCCTTCGGATCTGTGATAGAAGGTGTATCCAATAGTTTCCTTTGGATATCCTATGAAGACGCACTTCTCCAATTTGAGTTTGAGCTTATCAGGATGAAACCTTTTCATATAAGCATCGCAACCCCAAACTTTAAGAAACGACAACTTTGGTTTCTTGCTAAACCATAGTTCAGATTGTGTCGTCTCAACGGATTTAGATGGTGCCCTATTTAACGTGAATGCAGCTGTCTCTAATGCATGACCCCAAAAAAAATAGTGGTAAATCGGTAAGAAACATCATATATTGCACTATATCCAATAAAGTACGGTTATGACGTTCGGACACACCATTATGCTGTGGTGTTCCAGGTGGCGTGAGTAGTGAAACTATTTCACATTGTTTTAACTGAAGACCAAACTCGTAACTCAAATATTTGTCTCCGCGATCAGATCGTAGAAACTTTATTTTCTTGTCACGTTGATTTTTCACTTCACTCTGAAATTCTTTGAACTTTTTCAGACTTATGTTTCATCAAGTAGATATACTCATATCTGCTCAAATCATCTGTGAAGATCAGAAAATAATGATACCTGTCGCGAGCCTCAATATTCATCGGACCACATACATCAGTATGTATGATTTCCAACAAATCTGTTGCTCGCTCCATTGTTCCGAAGAACAGTGTCTTAGTCATCTTGCCCATGAGGCATGGTTCGCAAGCATCAACTGATTCATAATCAAGTGATTCCAAAAACCCATCAGCATGGAGTTTCTTCATGTGCTTTACACCAATATGACCTAAACAACAGTGCCACAAACAAGTTGCACTATCATTATTAACTTTGCATCTTTTGGTTTCAATATCATGATTATGTGTATTACTACGATCGAGATCCAACGAACTATTTTCATTGGGTGTGTAACCATATAAGGTTTTATTCATGTAAGCAGAACAACAATTTATTCTCTTACTTAAATGAATAACCGTATTACAATAAACATGATCAAATCATATTCATGCTCAACGCAAACACCAAATAACACTTATTTAAGTTCAACACTAATCCCGAAAGTATAGGGTGTGTGCGATGATGATCATATCAATCTTGGAACCACTTCCAACACACATCGCCACTTCACCCTTAACTAGTCTCTGTTTATTCTGCAACTCCCGTTTCGAGTTACTAATCTTAGCAACTGAACTAGCATCAAATACTGAGGGGTTGCTATAAACACTAGTAGAGTACACATCAATAACATGTATATCAAATATACTTATGTTCACTTTGCCATCCTTCTTATCCGCCAATCACTTGGGGTAGTTCCGCTTCCAGTGACCAGTCCCTTTGCAGTAGAAGCACTTAGTCTCAGGCTTAGGATCAGACTTGGGCTTCTTCACTCGATCAGCAACTTGCTTGCCGTTCTTCTTGAAGTTCCCCTTCTTCCCTTTGCCCTTTTCTTGAAACTAGTGGTCTTGTCAACCATCAACACTTGATGTTTTTCTTGATTTCTACCTTCGTTGATTTCAGCATCACGAAGAGCTTGGGAGTTGTTTCCGTTATCCCTTGCATATTATAGTTCATCACGAAGTTCTGCTAACTTGGTGATGGTGACTAGAGAATTCTGTCGATCACTATCTTATCTGGAAGATTAACTCCCACTTGATTCAAGCGATTGTAGTACCCAGACAATCTGAGCACATGCTCACTAGTTGAGCGATTCTCCTCCATCTTTTAGCTATAGAACTTGCTGGAGACTTCATGTCTATCAACTCGGGTATTTGCTTGAAATATTAACTTCAACTCCTGGAACATCTCATATGGTCCATGACGTTCAAAACGTCTTTGAAGTCCCGATTCTAAGCCGTTAAGCATGGTGCACTAAACTATCAAGTAGTCATCACATTGAGCTAGCCAAACGTTCATAACGTCTGCATCTGCTCCTGCAATAGGTCTATCACCTAGCGGTGCATCAAGGACATAATTCTTCTGTGCAGCAATGAGGATAAACCTTAGATCACGGATCCAATCCGCATCATTGCTACTAACATCTTTCAACACAATTTTCTCTAGGAACATATCAAAATAAACACAGGGAAGCAACAACGCGAGCCATTGATCTACAACATGATTTGCAAAATACTACCAGGACTAAGTTCATGATAAATTTAAGTTCAATTTAATCATATTACTTAAGAACTCCCACTTAGATAGACATCCCTCTAATCCTCTAGGTGATCACGTGATCCAAATCAACTAAACCATAACCGATCATCACGTGAGATGGAGTAGTTTTCAATGGTGAACATCGTCATGTTGATCATATCTACTATATGATTCACGCTCGACCTTTCGGTCTCTGTGTTCCGAGGCCATATCTGCATATGCTAGGCTCGTCAAGTATAACCTGAGTATTCTGCGTGTGCAAAACTGGCTTGCACCCGTTGTAGATGGACGTAGAGCTTATCACACCCGATCATCACGTGGTGTCTGGGCACGACGAACTTTGGCAACGGTGCATACTCAGGGAGAACACTTCTTGATAATTTAGTGAGAGATCATCTTATAATGCTATCGTCAATCAAAGCAAGAATAAGATGTATAAAAGATAAACATCATATGCAATCAAAATATGTGACATGATATGGCCATCATCATCTTGCTTCTTTGATCTCCATCTCCAAAGTACTGTCATGATCTCTGTCATCACCGGCATGACACCATGATCTCCATCATCTTGATCTATATCAATGTGTCGTCACACGGTCGTCTCGCCAACTATTGCTCTTGCAACTATTGCTATCGCATAGCGATAGAGTAAAGCAATTATTTGGCGCTTGCATCTTATGCAATAAAGAGACAACCATAAGGCTTTTGCCAGTTGCTGATAACTTCAACAAAACATGATCATCTCATACAACAACTTATATCTCATCACGTCTTGACCATATCATATCACAACATGCCCTGCAAAAACAAGTTAGACGTCCTCTACTTTGTTGTTGCAAGTTTTACGTGGCTGCTACGGGATTTAAGCAAGAACCAATCTCACCTACGCATCAAAACCACAATGATAGTTTGTCAAATAGACTCCGTTTTAACCTTCGCAAGGACCGGGCGTAGCCACACTCGGTTCAACTAAAGTTGGAGAAACAGTCACCTATGTGCAAAGCACGTCGGGGAAACCGGTCTCGCGTAAGCGTACGCGTAATGTTGGTCCGGGCCGCTTCATCCAACAATACCGCCGAACCAAAGTATGACATGCTGGTAGGCAGTATGACTTATATCGCCCACAACTCACTTGTGTTCTACTCGTGCATATAACATCAAACCATAAAACCTGGCTCTGATACCACTGTTGGGGAACGCAGTAATTTCGAAAATTTTCCTACGCACACGCAAGATCATGGTGATGCACAACAACGAGAGGGGAGAGTGTTGTCTACGTACCAACGCAGACCGACTGCGGAAGCGATCACACAACGTAGAGGAAGTAGTCGTACGTCTTCTTCCCGATCCGACCGATCCAAGCACCGTTACTCCGGCACCTCCGAGTTCTTAGCACACGTTCAGCTCGATGACGTTCCTCGGGCTCCGATCCAGCAAAGCGTCGAGGAAGAGTTCCGTCAGCACGACGGCGTGATGACGATCTTGATGTACTACCGACGCAGGGCTTCGCCTAAGCACTACAACGGTATGATCGAGGTGGAATTTGGTGGCAGGGGGCACCGCACACGGCTAAGGAACGATCTCAAGGATCAACTTGTGTGTCTTGGGGTGTCCCCTGCCCCCGTATATAAAGGTTGGAGGGGAGGGAGCTGGCCGGCCAAAGGAGGGAGGCGCAGGAGGAGTCCTACTCCTACCGGGAGTAGGACTCCCCCCTCCAATCCTAGTCCAACTAGGAATCCTTAAAGGGGAGAGAGAGAGAGGTGGCCGGCCCCTCTCCAAGTCCTAATAGGACTAGGGAGAGGGGGGGAGGCGCAGCCCTATGTGGGCTGCCCTCTCACCTTTCCACTAAGGCCCATGTTGGCCCATTTGGCTCCCGGGGGGTTCCGGTAACCCTCCCGGTAATCCGGTAAAATCCCGATTTCACCCGGAACACTTCCGATGTCCAAACATAGGCTTCCAATATATCAATCTTTACGTCTCGACCATTTCGAGACTCCTCGTCATGTCCGTGATCTCATCCGGGACTCTGAACAACCTTCGGTACATCAAAATGCATAAACTCATAATAACTGTCATCGTAACGTTAAGCGTGCGGACCCTACGGTTCGAGAACAATGTAGACATGACCGAGACATGTCTCCGGTCAATAACCAATAGCGGGACCTGGATGCCCATATTGGCTCCCACATATTCTACGAAGATCTTTATCAGTCAGACCGCATAACAACATACGTTGTTCCCTTTGTCATCGGTATGTTACTTGCCTGAGATTCGATCGTCGGTATCCAATACCTAGTTCAATCTCGTTACTGGCAAGTCTCTTTACTCGTTCCGTAATACATCATCTCACAACTAACATATTAGTTGCAGTGCTTGCAAGGCTTATGTGATGTGCATTACCGAGAGGGCCCAGAGATACCTCTCCGACAATCGGAGTGACAAACCCTAATCTCGAAATACGCCAACCCAACATCTACCATTGGAGACACCTGTAGTACTCCTTTATAGTCACCCAGTTACGTTGTGACGTTTGGTAGTACCCAAAGTGTTCCTCCGGTAAACGGGAGTTGCATAATCTCATAGTTATAGGAACATGTATAAGTCATGAAGAAAGCAATAGCAACATACTAAACGATCGGGTGCTAAGCTAATGGAATGGGTCATGTCAATCAGATCATTCAACTAATGATGTGACCTCGTTAATCAAATAACAACTCTTTGTTCATGGTTAGGAAACATAACCATCTTTGATTGACGAGCTAGTCTAGTAGAGGCATACTAGTGACACTCTGTTTGTCTATGTATTCACACATGTATTATGTTTCCGGTTAATACAATTCTAGCATGAATAATAAACATTTATCATGATATAAGGAAATAAATAATAACTTTATTATTGCCTCTAGGGCATATTTCCTTCATCCTGATCACATAGAAGCAAGTGCGATAGTAACACATACATGAAGCATGTCTCATACATAAATGCTGACACACAGCTACGAATAGTCTGAAACTAACATAGATAATGAGTCATACATAGATAGATAAGCATATCACTGCGGGGGACGACGACGAGTCTGGGTCTTCCTCGGGCGAGGACCCGAAGGCGATAAGCGCTGAGGCGGTGGACGAGGCTCGCGATAACCACGACCATAGTTAACCTCGTCTGTCACGGTCTGTGTCTCCTGCGTCGGTGGTGGTGGTGGAGTGTGAAACACTGTCTGCGAGAAGCCATAAATGTTTGTAGCTTGGTCATCATCCTCGTGGTCGCCCTCAAAGTACGAAGCACCACCACTAAGGATCGGTGACTGCTCTGAATGCATGAACGGTTGCGACTGGTTGCCGCCTGCGGTGAAGTAAAATTGATACAAATGCATGAACGAAGCACCACCAGTAAGCATCAGTGACTGCTGAGAATGCAAGAGCGATTACTACACTGTTCAAAAGAATGTAGTGAGTAGTGTTACCTAGATTCATCTGCTGATGCCAGTAAGCGCTCCCTGGCTGTGAAGGAGGTGGCTCATGCCAGGAAGAGCTCCCTGGCTGTGAAGGAGGTGGCTCATGCCAGGAAGAGCTCCCTGGCTGTGAAGGATGTGGCTCATGCCAGGAAGATCTCCCTGGCTGTGAAGGAGGTGGCTCATGCCAGGAAGATCTCCCTGGCTATGAAGGAGGTGGCTCATGCCACGAAGATCTCCCTGGCTGTGAAGGAGTTGACTCATGCCAGGAAGATCTCCCTGGCTGTGAAGGATGAGGTTCTGCACGGTGCACAGAGGGTCGTGGTTCTGAACGGTGCACAGAGGGTCGTGATTCTGAATGTTGTACAGAGGGACGTGGCGGACGATGTGCTGGAGGAGGAAGTGCAACATCCGAAGTCCGTCTACACGTAACAGCTGCGTAAATCCCACGTAGCTTGTCATCAAGACGCCTCAACCATGAGACGCCCTCTCGCGGTGGGATAGTTTCTCCCCTCTGACAGCGCCGCATTAAAGCGGAAACCTCCTCTCGCGCCTGTAGTGTCAAGTCACCCTGTACACAAAGAATGAACCAATTATATGATCGTTGTATGAGAACCAAGCGAATATGTCCAGATTAACAAAAGACTTAACATATGAGAACCAAGGTATTTACCGCGTGGTGTCTGGTTCCCACAACAGAGGTAGTTGGGTACATATCGCTGGTGGGAGGGGTTTCGATCTGATCAGGAGCAGCTGATGGAACCAAGTAGATCCTCGTTGTATGCCGGTAACGCTGCAGATACAGCCCGAACATTTCCCAGTCAAAGGTCCGAACCTCACCCCAGATATTTGTCGCAGCGGTAGTCCATTCGTCAACGTAAGGGGTAATGCTCTCAAGCCAATAAGCCATGGACTTGTTTCCTCCTAGGCGACTGTCCCTGAGATTGACATGCGCGATACATGATTAGGTATATTATGAATGCAGAGCTGCCAACTAAAATAGTATTAGTACTTACTTGTGCACATGGTCTGGCAAGTGTGGAATATCTGGAATCTCAGGCTGTTGATATAGACCGAACTGTCTCATCACCCTATGAAGAGACATCTCCTCAACCGTCACGTCGAACACCAACTTGGCCTTGGTCATCCAATAGTGCCGATCTCTAGTGCACAATCCAGAAATCCCAACTGGGTACCTCGATGATATAGCCTAAGGCGTGTATGGCTCCCAAATAACTTGATCCTCGTGCAAACTATCAAACTGCGCCATGAAGGACGGGTAGCATCCCCTAACCTGAGTATGCGCAAACTGTCTCTGTGCATGACAACAAATAAGCATTAGTAATACTATTGAATGGCAAGAAATAATCAAATTAATTGTTACTTAATATAAAAGTACCTCTCGCCGTGTCCAAACAGATCCCATAGTAGGTAAGTCACCGATAGTAGGCACATAAGTCCCAGCTAAGTCCTCCAAACCAAAAGGTTTATCAATGTAGACATAGGGTCGTCCAATAGGGAACCTCTCGTATGACCTGCAACAATAATGGACATCCAACAAGACTAGATTTTCTAGACTTCAACAAGCAAGCTTTGCACAGGCCTCTGTACGTAGCCGCTAACACAGCAGAACCAAAACTCCTCTGTAGAATATCCGCAGGGCAACGTGCGTCAGCTATCTCTCGTGCAATACCGATGAGTCGTGCATCGACAGTGGTCACGTGGTTCTCCGTAAACATTGTCTTGCCGAATAGCCAAAGAATATATGCCTCTAGGGACCGGTCAATCTGAGCCTCCGACAACTCAACGTCGGGATGTCCTAACGAGACAATCTACATAGAAACGTAATAATTGTATGAACATCGGACAACTCAAAAACAACATTTGTTTAAGTGGCCGTGATGGTTACCTGAAACTGGCTCAACCATCTAAAAAGAGGTCCATGAGGATCGTTGTCTATAGCCCTAGCAGTCGGGACTGCAGCCAAAAAACGGGTCTGCATCGCTGCTTGCCACCCAGATTCTGCCTCTAAGGGACCTATGGCAGCACCGGCCAGAGGTAATCCCAACAAGTAAGACACATCCTGTAAAGTAGGCGCCATCTCTCCCCAAGGAAAGTGAAACGTATGTGTTTCTGGTCTCCATCTATCTACTAAGCAAGTAAGGAGTGACTTGTCGTAAGAGAAATGTCTCACTTGCCTCTTGTGTAACTGCAATGGTTCACCTGCCTCATCTAAGTCCGGACCATCAATCCACTCATCCAATGTACCCTCAACCAGCCGTGCCAAGGGTAGAAGTCCAGCCCAACTTAACCTACAAAATAAAGAGATTGTTAGCGGTTATGAAAAGTATGTCAAACATAGTAAGTCATTATATGGTCTCCATTATATGCACACATACCTATCAACCCATGAATCGTGTATCAGCCAGTTAGTCTTTGGGGTACGAGTGACCAACACGTCTAAGTTGTTGCCCGCTTCCGTAAGGGCGCCCCGGTGCTTTCTATCGATGGTACCATTAAGCAACGGATACGAAGACATATCTGCAATTCAAACAACAAATCTCAGGTGCAAATAAAACATAGTATGACATATTACAAATTATAACATAGTCCTGACATATTACGAATTAAAACATAGTCCTGACATATTACATATTAAAACATAGTCCTGACATATTACATATTAAAACATAGTCCTGCCATATTACAAATTAAAACATAGTCCTCACATATTACGAATTAAAACATAGTCCTGACATATTACATATTAAAACCCACTACGGCACATTATATAGCTTCTGAGTTATTTCTTCCTCGTCCGCCCCTTCGGCCTCGACTGCCACGACCACGTCCGCCTCTTGCTCCTGTTGTCGCAGCCGTCGATGTGGAAGCACCATCTTTGTTTAGGTCGGGACAATATTTCATCCTATGCCCATAAGCCGCGCATAACAAACATTGTCTGGTTGCCCCACCAGCTTCAGACTGGTCCATATCGTTCCGGATGCGACGGGCCTTTCGTCTGCCCCTACTTGTTCGCCGAAGGTCTGGATGCGGGATGTATACTCTCTCACCGTCGTTTACCTTGTTGAAATTGCCGACGGCTCTAAACCCTATCATCTCGCCTGTCCAGGTGTTCAGCACTGCCTCTTTTAAATAGTATGGGGACACGAAGGATATAGCATCCAACTGAATCTGGCCACAGGCAGCCAACACATGAGAGCAAGGTAGGTGCAGCAACTTCGGTTTGTTGCATGTACACTCACACGTTGGATAAAATTCCGTTCCAATTTTTACCTCATGTGTCTTCACCTCATTTCCAAAACCAAAACCATCGGTAGGAAGCTGAACCTCATACCTCCTTTCTTGATTACCTATGAGTCTGACACTGTGCTTCTTTGCTTTCTCTATCTTCTTTGCCATGTATTCCATGACACGGCTACAATAAGGTGTGTTCTGATTATCTTCAATATGCTTATTTGCTAACTCGTGCCTTTCTCTGAAATATCTCAAAGTGCCATGGAATACAGCCTCCACAATAGCTGTGAGTGGAAATGCTCTATTCCCTCTCAGCACAAAGTTATACACCTCTGCAAGATTGGTTGTCATGTGGCCATACCTAGCTCCATGTGTGTCATGCAGCAAAGACCAATTCATTGGAGGCTCTTTCTCTATCCACTCAGAAAAATTCTTTATTGCCCTTCCCTTTTTTCTCTTAGTATTAGGAGGGTCAATTGCTGGCAAGTCACAAAGACCAACTGGCTCCTCTAGCTCCGCGATGAGTGCTGCTAATTTAACCTGATCTTCTTCCATTTTCTTCCTTGCACGGACCTGCTTCTTAGTAAACTCATCTAGTTTTGACCAAATAAATTCATATTTCCGTTGCTGGCTCTGCTTGCATAATTTCTTGAACAAGTTCATCAACTGCTTGTTCTTGAACTGTGAGAAAAAATTAGCCCCAAGATGGCGCATGCACCACCGGCTCTGCAAGTCCCTCCAAGGTGTTGGTTCGTCATCTGCTGGATTCCGAAGTGTCTTCACGGCCTTCAATATACCAGCATGTCTGTCATGAATGACACACACGTTTGGTCGGTCCTTCACGATGGCAATTTTCACTTGGTGGAAGAACCAAACCCAGCCGAGAAAGTTCTCACCCTCCACAAATGCCATGGCAAGTGGGATGATTTGATTGCTCCCGTCCACACCAATAGCAGTCAGGATTTGCCCTCTATACTGACCGGTCAGGAATGTACCATCCACAAACATAACAGGAGGACAATGCCGGAAAGCTTCGATGCACATAGCAAATGAGAAGAACACTCGTTTCAACACCTTGAAATCTGGTATACTCAGCAACCTCATGTGTTGTACGTTCACATAAGTGCCGGGATTCCTCTCCTTCAGTATGCACAGGAGACGGACAACATTATCATATGAGTCGAAGAACGTCCCAAACCTTTCCTCCATAGCCTTCTGCTTAGCCCTCCAAGCCATCCCATAAGGAATGACATAATTCCATCTGACCTTCACTGCTGTCTGGATGTGTTTTGCTTCCATATCTTTCTTCTCTACTATCTCAGTATACATGAGTTGCGCAATGAGACTTGAAGTCAGGTTCGGATGCTTCACCAGCAGGTTCGTCCTCACACAATTATGTGGGACGACAATGGTGACAACCCAGTGGATGTCATACTTCGGCACGTGACCGTGCACCTTCCTAGGACAACCTGTTACAACACATTTCACGGTATAGTTTGTTGGACTTGATATGTGTGTCTTGAAAACCCTGTGCGTAGACATAGCCCACTTTATCACCGCATACTTCAATTTTTTCTTTGTATCAAACATAGCCCCTATTTGTACTTGGTTCAGATTATACTGCCATGGAGTCTCATGGCCATCGTTCACCGTAAGGCCGGTGGATATGTCCTGCTCCCATGCAAAAGGAATCGGTACCTCAACTTCATCCTCAGAATTTTCAGAATCCAGTTCCTCCACTAATCCATCCTCGTCCTCTTCCTCCATCACCCTCTGCATTTCATCCCCTTCCTCATCCCCATCAGCAAAACCAGAAACAGCTAATATTATCGACTGGCTACTCTGCCCAGTATCAGGACCACAAACATTTTGTGGCACGTAGTTTGACTCTTTCTCCGGTTGGCTAGCATCCACATCTTGTGGCTGTGACCCGGATAAAACAATCTCGTTAGCCACTTCACTGCCTTGGCCGGGTTCATACCCCCTGTGGAGTTGTACGCTATTCTCCTCCTTCGGCACAGGTTGCACAAGTGCATATGGGTGGATTCTTCGGTCTCGGCAGCGTCTTAACAGGGACAACCAATGCTGGCTCCTATCTACCAGCATCAACTCCCACTTGACATTTTTACAAGATTTGGTCCACAATGCATGAATACTGACGGAACATACTTCAGGATCCAGACCGAAACTAGTTGCCAACCAGTACTTCAACTGTCTAATGTCCAGTCTATCCGGTTCAGCTAGTGTCATGACGCCATTTTTAAACTCGCTAAGATCAACCCCCAACTCATTATATCGAACATTACCAGCGTCGTAGTAAACATTCAGATTTACTGATTCAGACATTTTCACCTGTCAGACATTGCCATCTTCTCATTAATCACAACGAACTATGCGCTAAAATGCCTCCTAAAATATATTAACACTAAAATTCACAATATGACTTATATACACTAACTAAACTATACTAATCACAATATACACTAATATTATCCGCTACCTACATGAACTATGCGTTAAAATGCCTCCAAAAATATATTAACACTAAAATTCACAATATACACTAATATTATCCGCTACACGAATTATGCGCTAAAATGCCTCCAAAAATATATTAACACTAAAATTCACGATATACACTAATATTATCCACTACACGAACACTAATATTATCAGCTACACGAACTATGCGCTAATATTTACATAATATTTGTGACGACGTGATTATACCTTCGAAGTGTGTGTCCGCTTCTTGCTTCTCTCTTTGACTCAGCGGCACCGGCCACCTCGTGAAGTACTTGCACCACCGGAGAACGACAACGCCGCCCCCGACGACCGGAGGTTCAACTCCGGTCAGCCCCCAACCTGCTCCTCCTCCTCACCACCTCCTCCTCTGCAGCAGCTGCTACTGGTCACCACCACCTACTACCCGTCCTCCTCTCCACCATGGCTCCTCCTCCCCACCATGGCTGCTCGTCCCCAAACACATCAAAAACTATCCCATAGCAAAAAATAACACCGTAGGCCGGTGGAGATTGCTATGATCTACCGATTCTGTGGGTTGGATTTGCAAATGTGTGGCAAATGGAGGAGATCGGCGCGGGGGGGGGGGAGTTCTACAGAGAAGAACTAAGAGAGAGAGAAAGGGAAGAACAGGCGCAGGGGCGAACGGGCAGGCGCTGCTGCTTATCCACAACTTTTCGGTCGAAGCCTGGCCGAAAAGGCCAGCTTCGGGCACCGGTGGGCCGAAAACGGCCCAGTTCGGCCGGGCCCCAGCCAACAACGAGTTTTCGGCCGCGCTTGGGCCGAAAAGCCTACTTCGGCCACACCCTGGCCGACGGGCTACTACTTTTGCGTTTTTTTCATTCTCCGCTATAGTTTCCGAAATTGCTACAAAAACATGATAGTTTTGAAAAAAAATCAATTCATAGACACCAACATGGCCCTAGTAAGCCTCTAGTTGACTAGCTCGTTGATCAACAGATAGTCATGGTTTCCTGACTATGGACATTGGATGTCATTGATAACGAGATCACATCATTAGGAGAATGATGTGATCGACAAGACCCAATCCTAAACATAGCACAAGATCGTATAGTTCATTTGCTAGAGTTTTACCAATGTCAAGTATCTTTTCCTTAGACCATGAGATCGTGTAACTCCCGGATACCGTAGGAGTGCTTTGGGTGTGCCAAACGTCACAACATAACTGGGTGACTATAAAGGTATACTACGGGTATCTCCGAAAGTGTCTGTTGGGTTGACACGGATCAAGACTGGGATTTGTCACTCCGTATGACGGAGAGGTATCTCTGGGCCCACTCGGTAATGCATCATCATAATGAGCTCAAAGTGACCAAGTGTCTGGTCATGGGATCATGCATTACGGTACGAGTAAAGTGACTTGCCGGTAACGAGATTGAACGAGGTATTGGGATACCGACGATCGAAGCTCGGGCAAGTAACGTACCGATTGACAAAGGGAATTGTATACGGGGTTGCTTGAATCCTCGACATTGTGGTTCATCCGATGAGATCATCGAGGATAATGTGGGAGCCAACATGGGTATCCAGATCCCGCTGTTGGTTATTGACCGGAGAGCCATCTCGGTCATGTCTACATGTCTCCCGAACCCGTAGGGTCTACACACTTAAGGTTCGGTGACGCTAGGGTTGTAGAGATATGAATATGCAGTAACCCAAAAGTTGTTCGGAGTCCCGGATGAGATCTCGGACGTCACGAGGAGATCCGGAATGGTCCGGAGGTGAAGCATTATATATAGGAAGTGCAGTTTCGGCCATCGGGAGAGTTCCGGGGGTCACCGGTATTGTACCGGGACCACCGGAAGGGTCCCGGGGGTCCACCGGGTGGGGCCACCCATCCCGGAGGGCCCCATGGGCTTAAGTGGGGAGGGGAACCAGCCCATAGTGGGCTGGTGCGCCCCCCTTGGCCCACCCCATGCGCCTAGGGTTGGGAACCCTAGGGTGGGGGGGCGCCCCACCTGGCTTGGGGGGCACTCCACCCCTTGGCCGCCGCCCCCCTAGGAGATCCCATCTCCTAGGGCCGGCTCACCCCCCTAGGGGCCTATATAAAGGGGGGGAGGGGCAGCCACACCCTTGACTCTTGGCGCCTCCCTCTCCCCTGCTACACCTCTCCCTCTTGCAGCAGAACGGCGAAGCCCTGCTGCGATGACTCCTGCATCCACCACCACGCCGTCATGCTGCTGGATCTCCATCAACCTCTCCTTCCCCCTTGCTGGATCAAGAAGGAGGAGACGTCACGCTGACCGTACATGTGTTGAACGTGGAGGTGTCGTCCGTTCGGCGCTAAGATCTTCGGTGATTTGGATCATATCGAGTACGACTCCCTCATCCCCGTTCTCTTGAACGCTTCCGCTCGCGATCTACAAATGTATGTAGATGCAATCCGATCACTCGTTGCTAGATGAACTCATAGATGGATCTTGGTGAAACTGTAGGAAAATTTTTGTTTTCTGCAACGTTCCCCAGCAATTCCATCATCGGTATCCTCATACCTAGTTCAATCTCATTATTGGCAAGTCTCTTTACTCGTTCCGTAATGCATCATCCCGCAACTAACTCATTAATCACATTGCTTGCAAGGCTTATCGTGATGTGCATTACCGAGAGGGCCCAGAGATACCTCTCCGATACTCAGAGTGACAAATCCTAATCTCAATCTATGCCAGCCCAACAAACACCTTCGAAGACACCTGTAGAGCAACTTTATAATCACCCAGTTATGTTGTGACGTTTGATAGCACACAAGGTGTTCCTCCGGTATTCGGGAGTTGCATAATCTCATAGTCAAAGGAATATGTATAAGTCATGAAGAAAGCAATAGCAATAAAACTTATCGATTATTATGCTAAGCTAACGGATGTGTCTTGTCAATCACATCATTCTCCTAATGATGTGATCCCGTTCATCAAATGACAACGCATGTTTATGGTCAGGAAACTTAACCATCTTTGATTAACGAGCTAGTCAAGTAGAGGCATACACTACAAGAAAGTTGTTAATACATGACGGTCCTGGTCCATCACAAATCAGCCAAAAACTGTCATGCGTGCCCACCCATGACGGATTAGAAATCTGTCATGTATATCGCATCATAATTTCACATCTAACCTTCCATGACGGTTATTGGCCGTCAAGGATCTGCCCTAGGCCCGCCCGGCCCAAACTAGGATATGACGGAACAGACCGTCACTGATTTACATGACCTGGAATCAATGTGGACCTAACATGGCGCCTACATGGATCTGACGTGGATGCGAGCATGGGCCCAGTTGTGGTTTTGGCCTAATAATTTCGTTCCAGTCAGACTAATAATTTCATTCCAGCCCACCCCCGTTAGCCCCTTTTTTAGTCCAACATGTTTTATCGATGCATCACAATTTACAAAGACAACAAATTATATTCATTCAAAAAATAGCATTTGTTCACAAGACAATACAAATTTCCAACAAGCTGATCTGATTTCCAAAAACAAAATTAATATCAAAACATCACAAGCATATCTGAAGGCGCTATAAGCATTTAAAAAAATTTGAGTAACATGACTCCGTTGAAAAAGCACTACTGGGTGATTTTAATCTCCACTACACAACCACGTCCAGGCAGCTAATTGGACCCAAGTAATCCTGCTGAAAAACTTTAATCTCGAGTAACACGTACTAACTGCTAAATCTGCAAAGAATCCAAAACACATCAGAATTATAATAAGTTACAATAGCCAGCTCCCAAATGAATACAAAGAGCAATAATTAGTTGATTTTCCAAGCAATCATCTGATGCACACACCACTACTATATTAAGGTAGCATAAAAATGTGGGCAACACACGCTAAGAGAAAGAAGAATAGTAATACTGGAGGCATACTTTCTTCATCAATTAAAAGTAACTAGGTCAATAAACTAGCTTTTTGCATGTAATGTGAAATAAAAACCAGTCAAAGCCAAGAGCATTTTAGCTAATTAAATTATCCACTTAGTACGATAACCTTCACATCTAGATTAACAACACCTGGGAATTGTGAAGAACAGTAACATATGTTGGAATAAAAAAACATGCATTCTCCAATTTACTGATTAGCCTTCATGGCATACAAGGTACATAATTATCTCTGCCCTCACTTCAGTATGAGATGGGATGAAGAATTGAGACAGAGCATGAAAGATCGTCGATGTCGCCTAGAGGGGGGGGGGGGGTGAATAGGCACTTTAAAATAATTACGGTTTAGGCTTGAACAAATGCGGAATAAACCTAGCGGTTAATTTGCCAAGCATAAAACCTAAAACAACTAGGCTCACCTATGTGCACCAACAACTTATGCTAAGCAAGATAAGCAACTATGAGATAGCAAGATATATGACAAAGAACAATATGGCTATCACAAAGTAAAGTGCATAAGTAAAGGGCTCGGGTAAGAGATAACCGAGGCACGCAGAGACGACGATGTATCCCGAAGTTCACACCCTTGCGGATGCTAATATCCGTTTGGAGTGGTGTGGAGGCACAATGCTCCCCAAGAAGCCACTAGGGCCACCGTAATCTCCTCACGCCCTCGCACAATGCAAGATGCCTTGATTCCACTAAGGGACCCTTGAGGGCAGTCACCGAACCCGTACAAATGGCAACCCTTGGGGGCGGTCACCGAACCCGTACACTTTGGCAACCCTTGGGGCGGTCACCGGTACCCGTCAAATTGCTCGGGGCGATCTCCACAACCTAATTGGAGACCCCGATGCTTGCTCGGAGCTTTTCACCACAATGATTGAGCTCCGAACAACACCAACCATCTAGGGCGCCAAGGCACCCAAGAGGAACAAGCTCTAGGGTGCCCAAACACCCAAGAGTAATAAGCTTCTCAACCTTCACTTCCACGTATCACCATGGAGAACTCAAACCGATGCACCAAATGCAATGGCAAGGGCACACGGAGTGCCCAAGTCCTTCTCTCTCAAATCCCACCGAAGCAACTAATGCTAGGGAGGAAAATGAGAGGAAGAACAAGAAGGAGAACACCAAGAACTCCAAGATCTAGATCCAAGGGGTTCCCCTCACATAGAGGAGAAAGTGATTGGTGGAAATGTGGATCTAGATATCCTCTCTCTTTTCCCTCAAAAACTAGCAAGAATCCATGGAGGGATTGAGAGTTAGCAAGCTCGAAGAAGGTCAACAATGGGGGAAGAACACGAGCTCAAAGGATATGGTTCAATGGGGAAGAAGACCCCCTTTTATAGGAGGGGGAAAATCCAACCGTTAAGTGCTCAGCCCGCACACGAGCGGTACTACCGCTCCACGAGCGGTACTACCGCTCAGGTGGAAGAAATAGGGAAAAGGAGCAACAAAACATGAACCTTGGGGTGGTAGTACCGCAGGAGACAGCGGTACTACCGCTGGGTTAAGCGGTACTACCGCTCCCTTCGGTGGTATTGCCACGCAGAACGAAGGGTAAAGGGAAAGAGGGAACCGGGCTTTACTACCGCGGAGGAAGGGCGGTACTGCCGCTAAGGAGCGGTACTGCCGCACTACTGCCGCAGCGAGGTACCGCACAATCCGACACAGAAAAAGACCCCTCGAATCGACGCGGTAGGGACCTGGTAAGCCAGCGGTAGTACTGTTGTGGAGTCACCGCTAGTACTACCGCTGCGGAGCGATACTGCCGCTTGTGACCCCTCAGCGGTACTACCGCTGGGTACCACGGTACTACCGCTGGGACCGTGACAAAAACCACACTCAAGAAAACAAGAACTGCCATAACTTCTGCATATGAGCTCCGAATTGAGCAAAATCAAGCTTGTTGGAAACAAGACGACGAGTAGCATCAAAACAGCGACTGGTTATAGTAAGAAGAGGCAGGGGATGTATGCCTAACAAAAAGAGGAGTGAAACCTCCAACCGAGAAGAATCGGCAAAACCTCCAACATCGAAAACATCATAGAAGATGCATGCGAACTCCGTTTTCGATGAACTCAAGCTTGTCATCAAGATGACCATAAGCTCTAAGACTCACAAAGAGAACCAAACAAGAACCAAGAAAGATGATGCAAGGATGCAATGGTTTGAGCTCTCAATGAACGATACGATCAAGCTACTCATCGAGAGCCCCCCTTGATAGTACGACAATCGATCCTATAACCCGGTCTCCTAACTACCATCATGAGACCGGTAAAATAGAAAACCTATCAAGGGCAAACCTTTGCCTTGCACATGGTCCACTTGAGCTAGATGATGACAATCTTGACTTCCTCAAGTTGGACCACCTTTCTTGATTGTGTTGGCTCGATGAAGACTAGTTGATTGCTCCCCCATACTCCACTATGGGTGAGCCTTTCTTCCGCACATCTTCACAAGTCCATTGTCACCACAATGGACGGCAAGCTTCAAGCATTTGATCTCTTCGTGATGCTCTACTTGAACTTGCACACCGCAACCTTTCTTGATTGTGTTGAGTCGATGAAGACTAGTTGATTGCTCCCCCATACTCTACTATGGGTGAGCTACTCTTCCGCACATCTTCACAGGTCCATTGTCACCACAAAGGACAGCAAGCTTCAAGCATTTGATCTCTTCGTGGTGCTCCACTTGAACTTGCACACCGCAACCTAACCCCACAAAGAACCCTCACGAAGACCATGGGTTAGTACACAAAGCGTAATTGACAATGCTTATCATACCATGGGATCACTTGATCCCTCTCGGTACATCTTCTACGCTTTGTGGGTTGATCAACTTGATTCACTCTTTAACTTAGTCTTGATCAACCTCTCACAAGACCAATCTTTAGGATATTCCTTGAATAGCACCTTGGTCGACATAAACTCTCCTTGAAACCAACACATGTACTCCAAGAAAAGCCTATGGACAAAACCTTCAAATATAACTCAAGGCAACCATTAGTCCATAGAGATTGTCATCAATTACCAAAACCAAACATGGGGGCACCGCATGTTCTTTCAAAGCATGTGTTGAAATTGTACATATGCCACTTCCTGATTAATATCTTTACTAGCAGGATTACTAGCATATTCTCTATTCCTGATTATTATCACAATTGCTTTCTATAAAGAGCCCCCACATGAAAATGTATTAAGTATATAATTCAAGGGAATATACCCTGATCTCATTTTTTTGTATAGTTCTGGTTGTATACCGAACATGTTAGTTTAAAGATTACTAGCACACCATTAATTAATTATTCTTTCCAGTAGGCTTTCACCAATGACGTGGTGTGAATAATACCGAGAAATAGAGAATATGCTAGAAATAACACTGAAATTTTCAGACTGAACAAATGCACGATGTAGTAGATCGAACACTCTTAAATCTAAAGCGAAAATAATATACCATCTATTAGGTATATTAAAGAAAAAGCATGCAATCTCCACTTCCATCGCTCCTTCAGATTGCAATTTTGTGAATACGCATTTCCAGAAATACAATAGTACGAAATCCATCACTTTTGCTGTAATAAGCAAAAAAACTCAGCATCATTTAAATTGTTGCTTGCAAACCCCAAAAAGAAGGGAAAACAAAAGGATTATTCGTCCAAGTATATTAAGAAGTCGGGCAATAATTGAATAAGACATCAAGGCAGTAATGAACAAGTCAGGTAATCAATTCTTCTTTCTTTCATTGTTACTTACAATTTTCTTTTTGGAGCAGAAGTATGGACACACAAAGTATACTCGAGAGACAAAAGAAGGTAAACAAACTACAAAAGTTAATTATTGTTTCCTAGTAACGGCGTCAGTGCCTTTTTCGCCATTTTGACTTTTGACCCGTACTGTATGCAGAGCAGAAAACCTTCATGGACATTAAAGAGGTGCAATCAGGTAGAAGTGGAAGTGAACTGTTGCTAAAGAAAGCCAAGCATGGTTTTCTTGCATTTTCGTGGTGCTCCACTTGAACTTGCACACCGCAACCTAACCCCACAAAGAACCCTCACGAAGACCATGGGTTAGTACACAGAGCGTAATTGACAATGCTTACCATACCATGGGATCACTTGATCCTTCTCGGTACATCTTCTACGCTTTGTGGGTTGATCAACTTGATTCACTCTTTCACTTAGTCTTGATCAACCTCTCACAAGACCAGTCTTTAGGTAATTCCTTGAATAGCACCTTGGTCGACACAAACTCTCCTTGAAATCAACACATGTACTCCAAGAAAAGCCTATGGACAAAACTGTTGGGGATCGTAGCAGAAATTCAAAATTTTCTACGCATCACCAAGATAAATCTATGGAGTAATCTAGCAACAAGGGGAAGGAGAGTGCATCTACATACCCTTGTAGATCGCTAATCGGAAGCGTTCAAGTGAACGGGGTTGATGGAGTCGTACTCACCGTGATCCAAATCACCGATGATCCTAGTGCCGAATGGACGGCACCTCTGCGTTCAACACACATGCAGCCCGATGACGTCTCCCATGCCTTGATCCAGCAAGGAGAGAGGGAGAGGTTGGGGAAGACTCCGTCCAGCAGCAGGACGATGGCATGGTGGTGGTGGAGGAGTGTGGTACTCCAGCAGGGCTTCGCCAAGCACCGCAAGAGAGGAGGAGGGAAAGGGGTAGGGCTGCGCCAAGGAGATGTTCTCGTATGTATGGCAGCCCAAAACCCCACTATATATAGGGAAAGAGAGGGGCTGCGCCCCCACCTAGGTTTCCACCCCTAGGGGTGGCGGCCAGCCCTAGATCCCATCTAGGGGGGCGGCCAAGGGGGTAGAGAGGGGGGCGCACGACTAGGTGGGCCTTAGGCCCATCTGAGCCTAGGGTTTCCCCCTTTCCCTTCTCTCTTCGCCTTGGGCCCTGGTGGGGGGGGGGGTGCACCAGCCCACCTGGGGCTGGTCCCCTCTCACACTTGGCCCACGCAGCCCTCTGGGGCAGGTAGCCCCACCTGGTGGACCCCCGGGACCCTCCCGGTGGTCCCGGTACGTTACCGATAGCACCCGAAACTTTTCTGGTGACCAAAACAGGACTTCCCATATATAAATCCTTACCTCCGGACCATTCTGGAACTCCTCGTGATGTCCGAGATCTCATCCGGGACTCCGAACAACATTCGGTAACCATGTATATCTATTCCCTATAACCCTAGCGTCATCGAACCTTAAGTGTGTAGACCCTACGGGTTCGGGAACCATGCAGACATGACCGAGACGTTCTCCGGTCAATAACCAACAACGGGAACTGGATACCCATGTTGGTTCCCACATGTTCCACGATGATCTCATCGGATGAACCATGATGTCGAGGATTCGATCAATCCCGCATGCAATTCCCTTTGTCTAGCGGTATTGTACTTGCCCGAGATTCGATCGTCGGTATCCGATACCTTGTTCAATCTCGTTACCGGCAAGTATCTTTACTCGTTTCGTAACACATCATCCTGTGATCAACTCCTTGGTCACATTGCGCATATGATGATGTCCTACCGAGTGGGCCCAGAGATACCTCTCCGTCACACGGAGTGACAAATCCCAGTCTTGATTCGTGCCAACCCAACAAACACTTTCGGAGATACCCGTAGTGTACCTTTATAGCCACCCAGTTACGTTGTGACGTTTGGCACACCCAAAGCATTCCTACGGTATACGGGAGTTGCACAATCTCATGGTCTAAGGAAATGCTACTTGACATTAGAAAAGCTTTAGCAAACAAACTACACGATCTTGTGCTAGGCTTAGGATTGGGTCTTGTCCATCACATCATTCTCCTAATGATGTGATCTTGTTATCAACGACATCCAATGTCCATGGTCAGGAAACCGTAACCATCTATTGATCAACGAGCTAGTCAACTAGAGGCTTACTAGGGACATGGTGTTGTCTATGTATCCACATATCTGAGTTTCCTAACAATACAATTCCAGCATGGATAATAAACGATTATCATGAACAAGGAAATATGATAATAACTAATTTATTATTGCCTCTAGGGCATATTTTCAACAGTCTCCCACTTTCACTAGAGTCAATAATCCAGTTCACATCGATATGTGATTAACACTCAAGGTCACATCCCCATGTGACTAACACCCAAAGAGTTCTGGGTTTGATCATGTTATGTTTGTGAGAGAGGTTTCAGTCAACGGGTCTGCAACATTTAGATCCGTATGTACTCCACAAATTTCTATGTCATCTTGTAGATGCAACTACTATGCTACATTTGGAGCCATTTCAAATAACTGTTCTACTTGGAGCTATTCTAAATTGTTGCTCCATTATACGTATCCGGTATCTCTACTCAGAGCTATCCGGATAGGTGTTAAGCTTGCATCGACGTAACTCTTTACGTCGAACTCTTTATCACCTTCATAACCGAGAAACATATCCTTATTCCTCTAAGGATAATTTAGACCGCTATCTGGTGATCTACTCCTAGATCACCTTTGTACCCTCTTGCCAGATATGTGGCAAGGCACACATCAGGTGCGGTACTCAGCATGGCATACCGTATAGAGTCTATGACAAAAGCATAGGGGACGACCTTCGTCCTTCCTCTTTCTTCTTCCGTGGTCAAGCTTTAGGTCTTAACTTCATACCTTACAACTCAGGCAAGAACTCCTTCTTTGACTGATCCATCTTGAACACCTTCAAGATCATGTCAAGGTATGTGCTCATTTGAAAGTACCATTAAGCGTTTTGATCTATCCTTATAGATCTTGATGCTCAATGTTCAAGTAGCTTAATCCAGGCTTTCCATTAAAAACACTTTCCAAATAACCCTATATGCTTTCCAGAAATTCTACGTCATTTCTGATCAACAATATGTCAACAACATATACTCATCAGAAATTCTATAGTGCTCCCACTCACTTCTTTGGAAATACAAGTTTCTCATAAACTTTGTATACACCCAAAATCTTTGATCATCTCATCAAAGCATACATTCCAACTCCGAGATGCTTACTCCAGTCCTTAGAAGGATTGCTGGAGCTTTGCATACTTGTTAGCATCTTTCAGGATTGACAAAACCTTCCAGTTGTATCACATACAACCTTTCCTCAAGAAAATCATTGAGGAAACAATGTTTTGATATCCTATCTGCAAGATTTCATAAATAATGCAGTAATCGCTAATATAATTCCAACAGACTCTTAGCATCGCTACGAGTCAGAAAGTCTCATCGTAGTCAACTCCTTGAACTTGTCGGAAAACATCTTAACGACAAGTCGAGCTTTCTTAATGGTGATACTTACCATAATTGTCTGTCTTCCTTTTAAAATCCATGTGTACCTAACAGCCTTATGACCATCAAGTAGTTCTTCCAAAGTCTACACTTTGTTTTCATATATGGATCCTCTCTCGGATTATATGGCCTCGAGCCATTTAGGAATCCAGGCCCACCATCGCTTCTCCATAGCTCGTAGGTTCATTGTTGTCTAGCAACATGACTTCCAAGACAGGATTACGTACCACTCTGAAGTAGTACGCATCCTTGTCATCCCACGAGGTTTGGTAGTGACTTGATCTGAAGTTTCATGATCACTATCATAAGCTTCCACTTCAATTGGTGTAGGTGCCACAGGAACAACTCCCTGTGCCCTGCCACACACTAGTTGAAGAGACGGTTCAATAACCTCATCAAGTCTCCACCATCCTCCCACTCAATTCTTTCGAGAGAAACTTTTCCTCGAGAAAGGACCCGATTCTAGAAACAATCCCTTATTGCTTTCGGATCTGAGACAGGAGGTATACCGAACTGTTTTCGGTGTCCTATGAAGATGCATTTATCTGCTTTGGGTTCGAGCTTGTCAGCCTGAAACTTTTCACATAAGCGTCGCAGCCCCAAACCTTTTAACAAATGACAGCTTAGGTTTCTCTAAACCATAGTTCATATGGTGTCATCTCATCGGAATTACGTGGTGCCCTATTTAAAGTGAATGTGGTTGTCTCTAATGTCTAACCCATAAAGTATTGTGGTAATTCGATAAGAGACATCATGGTATGCATCATATCCAATAGGGTGCAGTTATGATGTTCGGACACACCATCATACTATGGTGTTTCAGGCTATATTAGTTGTGAAACAATTTCCACAATGTCTTAATTCTATGCCAAACTCGTAATTCAAATATTCATCTCTATGATCATATCATAGATATTTTATCCTGTTGTCACGACGATCTTTCAACTTCACCCTGAAATTACTTGAACCTTTCAATAATTCAGACTCGTGATTCATCAAGTAAATATACTCAACATCTACTCAAATCATCTGTGAAGTAAGAACATAACGATATCGACTACACGCCTCAACACTCATTGGACTGCACACATCAAAATGTATTACTTCCAACAAGTTGCTTTCTAGTTCCATTTTACTGAAAACGAGGCTTTCAGTCATCTTGCCCATGTGGTATGATTTGCATGTCTCAAGTGATTCAAAATCAAGTGAGTCCAAACGGTCCATTTGCATGGAGTTTCTTCATGCATATACACCAATAGACATGGTTCGCATGTCTCAAACTTTTCAAAACAAGTGAGCCCAAAGATCCATCAACATGGAGCTTCTTCATGCGTTTTATACCGATATGACTTACGTGGCAGTGCCACAAGTAGGTGGTACTATCATTACTATCTTATATCTTTTGGCATGAACATGTGTATCACTACGATCGAGATTCAATAAACCATTCATTTTAGGTGCAAGACCATTGAAGTTATTTGTCGGATTTCGGGTTCCGGCAGACCCTTAAGGTTCGAACACTGGGGTGCGCGCGGAGATTACGCCTTCTACCTCCCTGTCTCGCAAAGATCTAAACTACTGAAAGAACTGCACAAGAGACACAAGATTTATACTGGTTCGGGCCACCGTTGTGGTGTAATACCCTACTCCAGTTTGTCGTGGGTGGATTGCCTCTTGGGGCTGATGATGATGAACAATACAAGGAAGAATAGCCTAGCGAGGGCCTGTTCTTGGCTGGGGTGATGAACTGCTAGGAGGAGTTCAGCAACCCTTCTCTTTCTCTCTCTCTCTGCTTCTAACCGATCAAAAGGTCCCCGAACCCCTTGCTACATGGGCGGCTGGTCCTATTTATAGAGGCCCTGGTCCTCCTCCCAAATATTGAGCGGGAAGGGAGCCGACAATGGCGGGCTAATTTAAAGGGGGATAGCAAGTATCAACTATCCTGACAAAAGCAGTCTGCGCCTGCGCAAAGCTCTGGTGATGACGCCGTCTTGGGCTCCATGGTGACCTCCGTCTCGTGGTCCTCCTGGTCTTGGTCTCGTTGCACCGAAATGGTAACCTTTGCCTGATGCCTCGGTACTCCGCGGCTGCGCTTGCCCCCTTTACACCAAAGAGGAAAGAAGGACGCTACGCGGGCTGGCACCCGCCTGGCGCCCTGAGTCGTCATGGCTTGCATCATGGACACCTCGCGAGGTACCCCGCCTTGATCTCTCCGCCTCCTCGCGAGCCAGCCTGACGAGGCCGTGCCTGAGGAAGCTCCATGTCGTCCGCCTCGCGAGGCTTGGCCACTCGCGAGGGTCTTGAGTCTTGTGTTGATGAAGATGGGCCGTGCTGGGACTCCTTTGAGCCACGCCGCAGGCCACAGACAGGCAAGTCTGGGGACCCCCATTCCCAGAACACCGACAGTAGCCCCCGGGCCCAAGGGGCGCCTGGACTTGGCCGTGCCGAGAGGTGAAAGGGCAAGGGCAAAGCGCCGCAGGCCCTAACAGCCTGCGGCCTTGGGCGCCGCGTGGCGGTTGATGGGACGTGGGAGTCTCCACTTCCCCACGATGCCTCGGTGATTGTGCGAGTTGGACAAGTCCCTGCATGTAGACCATGTCATGATTACCTGTGATCATGGAGGCCGGCGGTTGGCCTTTGCCTGCTATAAGTACGGGGCCGCGCGTGCCCTTCTAGTCCATTCCTCCTTGCTTCTTCTTCTTCGTGGCCCCGTCGAAGAGATTCTCGGCCGCCGAGAAGGGGATGGCTTGCCGGGTTGAGCCCGCCGCTCCCCCACCCAAGCGCGGCAGAGGGTGCCCTCGCAAGCATCCTGTGGCCACTACGGCGGCTCCCCGCGGCCGTGGAGGTGATCTTCAGCATGGCGACGGGCGGGTTGCTGCAGCCGGGGGGCACGCTCCGGCTGCGCGTCCCCCTAGGCTGCGTGTTCATGCTGCTGAAGTGCTGCCGGAGTTCGTCGTGTGGTCGGCGGAGCCGGCTAGCACCCGGCTTTCGCTTCCTCGCTTCCTCCTAGGCGAGCTCCCGGCCGGCGCCCCGGGCGGCCTCTGGCTCCAGGCCGACGGCTGCTGCAGCCGGGCCTCATGGGTCTCCCTGGAGGTCTCCGCGGCCGGGAGCCTGTCCCTGGCCCACGGTTGGCAGACGTTTGCCCGTGCGCGTGGCCTGGGCCGCCGGTGCACCCTACACTTCAAGTTCGATGGCGACGCCACCCTCTACGTGGGGGTGTTTGGGGAAGATGGTCGCCGCGCGGGGTGCTGCCCCGAGGGTGACGACCGCGGCTGGGAACCCAGCTCCAATGATGATGGAGGGAGCAGCGCTCGCGTGGCTGGCGGCGCTCGGAGTTCCTCAAGCTTCTCTGGTTCTTCTTCAGGCGGCGACTCCTCCAGCGGCGGCCGCGATCAGCCTCCACGCCGCCGCGCCCTGGTGAGGCACGAGAGGGAGTCCGCCTAAGCTCCGGAGGCGGCTCGGGCCTTCCCTATGGGCCGGTGTGAGGCGAGCCGCGCCGGATTTGTTCTTCCTTTTTCCCTTTTTCCTGCGCAACAAAGACAATAGTGCGGAGCCCCATGGGGGCGTGTTTGGGTTATTGTTGTTAATCATCGTTTCACTTTTGTTACCGTTCCTTCCGGCTATGTGCCCGACCGTGGATAGTTCCCGACCCCGGCTGTGGGGGGGGGGGGAACTGACCCAGGCCCTTTGTTTGTGTCGTGATGCCCGTGGGGCACGGACTAGAGGGGTGCTCCTGTAAGGGGCCCAGGTCGCGAACTCTTTGAATGACTAGGATAGGAACGCTCGCGAGGGCGCTCAGCTGCCCCCCTCACGAGGCCTTGCACAAGAGAAAATGAGACAGGAGAGCGAAAATCCAAAGAACCGCAAGCCAAAGACGGCAACAACTTCAATAAAACTTCAAATGAGAAGGAACAAGCCAACTGCGGAAAGCAAATGAAAAGCCGCGTCCGGCACCTAATCTAGTCTTCGACGTCTTCTCACCAGCGCGGAGCTAAGTGCTGCCAGTAGGCGTGGGAGGGAGCCCCAGGGCCTAAGGCCGGCACTCCTGAGACTCCGGGGCGTGTACAGCCCCAACTCATTATTACGTGAGAGTGTCACGGGCGGCGAGCTTCACAGGCATTGGCCTTCTTCACAGGCTCCAGGCCTTTTCCAAAACGCGATAGCTTCACAGCCACTCGCCTTGCTTCACAGGCGCTGGGCCTTTCCCAAAACGCGATAGCCTCACAGACACTCGCCTTGCTTCACAGGCTCTGGGCCTTTCCCAAAACGCGATAGCTTCACATGCACTCGCCTTGCTTCACAGGCTCTGGGCCTTTCCCAAAATGCGATAGCTTCACAGGCACTCGCCTTGCTTCATAGGGTCCGCGCCTTTCCCAAAACGCGATAGCTTCATAGGCACTCGCCTTGCTTCACAGGCTCTGGGCCTTTCCCAAAACGCGATAGCTTCACAGGCACTCGCCTTGCTTCACAGGCTCTGGGCCTTTCCCAAAACGCGATAGCTTCACAGGCACTCACCTTGCTTCACAGGCTCTGGGCCTTTTTAGGGGTAGAACCTCCGGAGGTGCTGGATGTTCCATGCATTCTGGACCGGCACTCCCTCCTGAGTCTCCAAGCACGCAGAGCCGGGCCTGGAAACATGAACAACCTTGAACGGGCCCTCCCACATGGGAGAGAGCTTGTGCAGTCCCTCCCTGGAGAGGACCCGCCTGAGCACGAGGTCTCCTACCTCAAGAGTCCTGGGGCGGATGTTGTGGCAGTGATATCGCCGCAGCGCTTGCTGATACCTCGCCGCTCGTAGTGCGGCTTCCCGGCGACGTTCCTCCCCCGACACGAGGTCCATCCCCCGCATGGCGTCCTGCTGCGCCTCGTCGAACGCCAGGACCCGCGCGGAGCAATGTCTGACCTCGTGAGGGAGGACCGCTTCCGCTCCGTAGACCAGGAAGAATGGGGTCTCTCCAGTCGGTTTGGTCGTGGTGGTGCGGATGGACCACAGCACGGACTGAAGCTTGTCGTACCAACCTCTGCCACAGGCCTCCAGCTTCTTCTTGAACGTCCTGGTCTTGAGGCCCCTCAGGACCTCCGCGTTGGCTCGCTCGGCCTTGCCGTTGCTTCGGGGGTGCGCCACTGAGGCGTAGCATATCTGCGTTCCAAGGTTAGCACAGTATGTTTTGAAGAGGTTACTGGTGAACTGCGAACCGTTGTCTGTGATGATGCGATTCGGCACCCCGAACCAGCTTATGATGCCCTTGATGAACTTGACCGCGGAGCCCGCAGGGATGGCGTGGACAGCCTCTACTTCAGCCCACTTGGTGAATTTGTCCACGGCAACGTAGAGGTAGCAATAGCCCCCTGGCGCCCGAGGAAACGGGCCCAAGATGTCCAGCCCCCAGACTACGAATGGCCACGAAAGGGGAATAGGCTGCAAGCCTCCTGCTGGTTGATGGATCTGCTTGGCGTGGAACTGGCAGGCTTCACAAGCTTTCACTAGTTCCACGGCGTCATTGAGCGCGGTGGGCCAATAAAACCCACTGCGGAACGCCTTGCCGACGAGGGTCCGCGATGACGAATGATGTCCGCAGTCTCCGCCGTGTATATCTTCCAGTAGCTCCTTCCCTTGCTCCCTGGAGATGCAGCGCAGGGATAAATCGTTTGGTCACTTCCGGTAGAGCTCTCCGTCTCTGATGCAGTATGCCGTGGCCTGGCGTGCCACTCGCTCCGCCTCCTCCTCCTTCTCCGGCAAGGTCCCTTGCGTCAAGTAGCTTCGGAGCTCCATGATCCAACATCCCTCCTGAGGTTCCATCGTCAGGAGTAGGCGCGCTCCTGAGGCCGGGCCACAGGTCGGAGCTCCTGAGGCAGGTGGCTGGGGGAGCTCCTCCAAGGGTTGAGCCGTGTTTGACAATGACGGTAGAGCTGAGGGCTTGAAAAGCCGCTCCTCGAAAATGCCAGGCTCCTGGGGTAACCGTCTGGACGCGCGTTTGGCGATATCGTCGGCCTCCTGATTGGTGCCACGGGGCACATGCTGCAACTCCAACCCCCAGAATTGCTTCTCCATCCTGCGGACTTCCACAAGGTAGGCTTCCATGTGCTCATCCTTCGGCTCGTACACCTTGTTGAGAAGTTGACAAGGAGCCGCGAATCGCCCTTGATGGTGAGGCGTTTCACTCCCAGGGCGGCCGCGGCCTTCAAGCCTGCTATTAAACCTTCATACTCCGCTATGTTGTTGGAGACCTTTTCGCCTTGCTGGAAACAGAGTTGCACGGCGTAATAGATCTTGTCCTGTGTGGGTGATATGAGCACTACCCCAGCCCCAGCGCCATGCCTGGAGAACGCCCCATCGAAGTACATGACCCAGCCATCTGGCGCTTCGCTTCCCGGGGATAGGGACCGATCCTCATCAGCCTTGAGGCCTGGCACCTCCGTCCATTCTGCCACAAAATCCGCCAACGCTGCTCCCTTGATGACCCTGGTCGTGCTGAATTCGAGCTGAAATGCTTGCAGTTCTATGTTCCACTCAGCGACCCTTCCAGCTGAATTAGGGCTCCTAAGCACTCTCTCCAGGGGGTACGACGAGACGACCTTGATGGGGTGACCCTAAAAATAGTGCCGCAGCTTGCGTGAAGCCACCAGCAGCGCGAGGAGGAGTTTCTGAGGCATGGGGTACCGTGCTCTTGCATCCCGCAGCACTGTGCAGGCGAAGTACACTGGGTGCTCAACGAGGCGGAGTGCGTTAGTGCTGGTGGCTCCTTCCGGAGACCGTGGCGCCTCTTGAGGCAATGAGGCCTCCTGAGACTGGCCATCTGGAAGAGGGGCCTCTTCCGCCTCTGGTGCACCCCTCTGCGGCGGCTGATCCTCCTCAGCCGCAGTGGTGGTTTCTGTAGGCCTTCCTTGTCCCTGTTCTGCCTTGTCCCGGGCTGCTGCCGTGGTTTTGATTCGGCGCTCCTCTCTGACTGTCACCAAGGCTGCACTGGCGGAGTAAGGAGTGGCGGCGAGGTAAAGCACCAGGGGCTCCTGAGGGCGCGGTGCCACCATGACCGGCGGACTGGTCAGGTATCTCTTGAGATCCTGGAATGCCTTGTCGGCCTCTTCAGTCCACTCGAAGGGCCCCTTTTTCTTCATTAGCTGGAAGAAGGGCAGGGCTCGCCCTCCCAACTTGGAGATGAAGCACCCTAGCGCGGTCACGCGCCCCGTGAGCTTCTGCATTTCTCTGAGGGTCTTTGGCGGGCTCATGTCTTCCACCGCCTTGACCTTCTCTGGGTTAGCCTCGATGCCTCGGTGGGACACGAGGAAACCCAAGAGCTTGCCCGAGGGGACTCCGAACACACACTTCTCTGGGTTGAGCCGTAGGTTCACTGCGTTGAGGCTCGCGAAGGTTTCCTCCAAATCCAGTATCAAGGTCCCGGCCTCCCGAGATTTTACCACAATGTCGTCGATGTAAGCTTCAACATTCTTCCCGAGCTGCGGGCCCAAGGTGATGTGCATCAGCCGCTGAAAGCTCGCCCCTGCGTTACGCAGCCCGAATGGCATGCACATGTAGCAGTATACCCCACACGGGGTTAGGAAGGCTGTCTTCTCGACGTCTTCTACCGCCATCTTGATCTGGTGATACCCAGAGAAGGCATCCAGGAAGCATAACAGGTCGCATTCCGCAGTGGAATCGATGATCTGATCGATGCGGGGGAGCGGGAACGGATCTTGCGGGCATGCTTCGTTGAGGTTGGTGAAGTCGACACACATACGCTCCTTCCCTCCCTTCTTTGGCACAACGACAGGGTTGTCCAACCAATCTGGGTATCGGACCTCGCGGATGACCCCAGCGGCCTCTAATTTGCGGGTCTCCTGGACGATGAAGGCATGCTTCTCTGTGGATTGCCGCCTGGCCTTCTGCTTCACAGGCCGCACGTTGGGGCACACGTTGAGGTGATGCTCGATTACACTCCTGGGGATCCCTGCCAACTGGTTCGGTTCCCAAGTGAATACCTTCTGGTTCGCGCGCAGGAACCTGACCAGGGCCTCCTCCTGCTCGGGTTTGAGGTGGGCGCCTATGGTGAAAGTGGCGTTGGTGGACCCGTCCTCATCGACGGGTATCTGCTTGGTTTCTACCTTGTCTTGGGTGAACAACTGCTTCTTCTTGGCGGGTGCAGCCCGCTTGGCCTCGGGGGGCTCCGAGTCGGCTGGCTGTGCCGATGCCGCCGTCTTGAAGGCGAGCTTGAGCGCCCGCAGCGCGTCCCCGGTGTCCCCGTGCATAGTGAGGACACCATTGCTCCCGGGCATCTTCATGAGGTTGTACGCCAGGTGCGTCGCGACCATAAATTGGGCCAGCGCTGGGTAGCCGAGGATGGCGTTGTAGGGGAGGCCGATGGGGGCAATGTCGAAGTCGACCAACTCCGTGCGGAAGTTGTCGTAGGTGCCGAAGGTCACTGGGAGCCGGATCTGCCCCAAGGAACTGGACGGCTTGCCCCCGACGCCTGAGAAGGGTCGGTTGGGTTGCAACCGTTCCAGGGGTATGCGGAGGAGGTTGAAGGCCTCGGCCGAGAGCACGCTGAGGCCCGCGCCGCCATCAATGAGGGTTTTGGTGACGGCCACCTGGCAGATGGTGGGGGTGCACAACATGGGGAGCGCGCCCGAGCAGGCCGAGTTGGAGGGGTGGTCCTCTAAACTGAAGGTCAGGCCGGTCTCGGGCGCCGTCCGATCCGGGGGAGCCCCCTGCCGCGTGGAAGCGGCGCTGACCCGGCGGATGAACGGCTTGATGTGGTGACTTGTGGGTGGCGCCTGCGAGCCGCCCAGGAGGGCCGCGACGAGCGGGGGTGTCGGTGTAATGCAATGGGACGGCGCAGGAGAGCCGCCTGCGGTGCGGACGAGCTTGGCGACGCGGTCGATCCATTCCCCGTAGACGTCGTCGGCGGGGAGGCAGCACAGGAGCTCGTTCACCGCGAGGAGCACAGCTCGAGCCTCCAAGGGGGGCGCGGAGTGCGCGGGACGAAGAACCAGCTGGTGCGAGCGATGGAGTAGCGGTGCGGCCGTCTTGCCGCACGGGTGGATGCTGAGACGACGCTCGCAGCCCACCCCCCGCCGGGCCAGTGGCGGCGTCGACGGCAGGTGACGGGGAACGGCGAGGGCGTCCACCGATGGGCGCCGTCTGGGCGATGCGAGAAGCGATGGCGGCTCGGCGCGGGCCCGATGAGCGTCGGACATGGATGCAACGGTCGGAGGAGAACAGGGCGGTGGACAACGAATCCCGGCGCACCCCTACCTGGCGCGCCAAATGTCGGATTTCAGGTTCCGGCGGACCCTTAAGGTTCGAACACTGGGGTGCACGCGGAGATTACGCCTTCTACCTCCCCGTCTCGCAAAGATCTGAACTACTGAAAGAACTGCACAAGAGACACAAGATTTATACTGGTTCGGGCCACCGTTGTGGTGTAATACCCTACTCCAGTTTGTCATGGGTGGATTGCCTCTTGGGGCTGATGATGATGAACAATACAAGGAAGAACAGCCTCGCGAGGGCCTCTTCTTGGCTGGGGTGATGAACTGCTAGGAGGAGTTCAGCCACCCTTCTCTTTCTCTCTCTCTCTCTGCTTCTAACCGATCAAAAGGTCCCCGAACCCCTTGCTACATGGACGGCTGGTCCTATTTATAGAGGCCCTGGTCCTCCTCCCAAATATTGAGCGGGAAGGGAGCCGACAATGGCGGGCTAATTTAAAGGGGGACAGAAAGTATCAACTATCCTGACAAAAGCAGTCTTCGCCTGCGCAAAGCTCTGGTGATGACGCCGTCTTGGGCTCCACGGTGACCTCCGTCTCGTAGTCCTCCTGGTCTTGGTCTCGTTGCACCGAAATGGCAACCTTTGCCTAATGCCTCGATACTCCGCGGCTGCGCTTGCCCCCTTTACACCAAAGAGGAAAGAAGGATGCTGCGCGGGCTGGCACCCGCCTGGCGCCCTGAGTCGTCATGGCTTGCGTCACGGACACCTCGCGAGGTACCCCGCCTTGATCTCTCCGCCTCCTCGCGAGCCAGCCTAACGAGGCCGTGCCTGAGGAAGCTCCGTGTCATCCGCCTCGCGAGGCTTGGCCCCTCACGAGGGTCTTGAGTCTTGTGTTGATGAAGATGGGACGTGCTGGGCCTCCTTTGTGCCACGCCGCAGGCCGCAGGCAGGCAAGTCTGGGGACCCCCCTTCCCAAAACGCCGATAGTATTATTCAAATAAACAGAGTAACCATTATTCTCCTTAAATGAATAACCGTATTGCGATAGACATAATCCAGTCATGTCTATGCTCAACGCAAACACCAATCTCGATGGTAGAGGGAGCGTGCGATGCTTGATCACATCAAGCTTGGGAAAAAACTTCCAACACATATCGGCAGCTCACCTTTAGCTAGTCTCCGTTTACTCCGCAGCCTTTTATTTCGAGTTACTAACACTTAGCAACCGAACTGGTATCTAATACCATGGTGCTACTAGGAGTACTAGTAAAGTAAACATTAACACAATGTATATCCAATATACTTCTATCGACCTTGCCAGCCTTCTCATCTACCAAGTATCTAGGGTAATTCTGCTCCAGTGGCTGTTTCCCTTATTACAGAAGCACTTAGTCTCGGGTTTGGGTTCAACCTTGGGTTTCTTCACTAGAGCAGCAGCTGATTTGCCATTTCATGAAGTATCCCTTCTTGCCCTTCTTGAAACTAGTGGTTTCACCAACCATCAACAATTGATGCTCCTTCTTGATTTCTACTTTTGTGGTGTCAAACATCGCGAATATCTCAAGGATCATCATATATGTCCCTGATATATTATAGTTCATCACGAAGCTCTAGTAGCTTGGTGGTAATGACTTCGGAGAAACATAACTATCTCATCTGGAAGGTCAACTCCCACTCGATTCAAATGATTGTTGTACTCAGACAATCTGAGCACAAGCTCAACAATTGAGCTTTTCTCCCTTAGTTTGCAGGCTAAGAAAATCGTCGGAGGTCTTATACCTCTTGACGTGGGCACGAGCCTGAAATCCCAATTTCAGCCCTCGAAACATCTCATATGTTTCGCGACGTTTCAAAACCGTCTTCGGTGCCTCAACTCTAAACCGTTTAACTGAACTATCACATAGTTATCAAAATGTTTATGTCAGATGTTTGCAACATCCACAGACGACGTTCGAGGTTCAGCACACTGAGCGGTGCATTAAGGACATAAGCCTTCTATGAAGCAATGAGGACAATCCTCAGTTTCACGGACCTAGTCCGCATAATTGCTACTATCAACTTTCAACTAAATTTTCTCTAGGAACATATCTAAACAGTAGAATTGAAGCGCGAGCTACGACATAATTTGCGAAGACCTTTTGACTATGTTCAGGATAATTAAGTTCCTCTAGTCATCTAAGTGATTACATGATCTGAGTCAACTAGGCCGTGTCCGATCATCACATGAGACGGACTAGTCATCATCGGTGAACATCTTCATGTTGATCGTATCTACCATACGACTCATGCTCGACCTTTCGGTCTCTTGTGTTCTGAGGCCATGTCTGTACATGCTAGGCTCATCAAGTCAACCTAAGTGTTTCGCGTGTGTAAATCTGTCTTACACCCGTTGCATGTGAACGTTAGAATCTATCACACCGATCATCACGTGGTGCTTCAAAACAATGAACCTTCGCAATGGTGCACAGTTAGGGGGAACACTTTTCTTGAAATTTTAGTGAGGGATCATCTTATTTAAGCTACCGTCGTTCTAAGCAAATAGGATGTAAAAACATGATAAACATCACATGCAATCAAATAGTGACATGATATGGCCATCATCACTTTGCTCCTTTTGATCTCCATCTTCGGGGCTCCATGATCATCATTGTCACCGGCATGACACCATGATCTCCATCATCATGATCTCCATCATCGTGTCTTCATGAAGTTGTCTCGCCAACTATTACTTCTACTACTATAGCTAACAGTTAGAAATAAAGTAAAGTAATTACATGACGTTTATGTTGACACGCAGGTCATAAATAAATTAAGACAACTCCTATGGCTCCTGCCGGTTGTCGTACTCATCGACATGCAAGTCGTGATTCCTATTACAAGAACATGATCATCTCATACATCACATATATCATTCATCACATCCTTTGGCCACATCACATCACAAAACACTTGCTGCAAAAACAAGTTAGACGTCCTCTAATTGTTGTTGCAAGTTTTTTACGTGGCTGCTATAGGTTGCTAGCAAGAACGTTTCTTACCTATGCCGAAACCACAACGTGAATTGCCAATTTCTATTTACCCTTCATAAGGACCTTGTTCATCGAATCCGATCCAACTAAAGTGGGAGAGATAGACACCCGCCAGCCACCTTATGCAACTAGTGCATGCCAGTCGGTGGAACCGGTCTCACGTAAGCGTACGTGTAAGGTTGGTCCGGGCCGCTTCATCCCACAATGCCGCCGAATAAAGATAAGACTAGTAGCGGCAAGTAAATTGAAAAAATCGACGCCCACAACTACTTTGTGTTCTACTCATGCATAGAAACTACGCATAGACCTAGCTCATGATGCCACTGTTGGGGATCGTAGCAGAAATTCAAAATTTTCTACGCATCACCAAGATCAATCTATGGAGTAATCTAGCAACGAGGGGAAGGAGAGTGCATCTACATACCCTTGTAGATCGCTAAGCGGAAGCGTTCAAGTGAACGGGGTTGATGGAGTCGTACTCGCCGTGATCCAAATCACCGATGATCCTAGTGCCGAACGGACGGCACCTCCGCGTTCAACACACATGCAACCCGGTGACGTCTCCCATGCCTTGATCCAGCAAGGAGAGAGGGAGAGCTTGGGGAAGACTCCGTCCAGCAGCAGCACGACGGCGTGGTGGTGGTGGAGGAGCGTGGTACTCCAGCAGGGCTTCGCCAAGCACCGCAAGAGACGAGGAGGGAGAGGGGTAGGGCTGCGCCAAGAAGGAGATGTTCTCGTATGTATGGCAGCCCAAAACCCCACTATATATAGGGGAAAGGGAGGGGCTGCACCCCCACCTAGGTTTCCACCCCTAGGGGTGGCGGCCAGCCCTAGATCCCATCTAGGGGGGCGGCCAAGGGGCGAGAGAGGGGGGCACACCACTAGGTGGGCCTTAGGCCCATCTGAGCCTAGGGTTTCCCCCTTTTCCCTTCTCTCTTCGCCTTGGGCCCTGGTGGGGGGGGGGCACTAGCCCACCTGGGGCTGGTCCCCTCTCACACTTGGCCCACGCAGCCCTCTGGGGCAGGTAGCCCCACCTGGTGGACCCCCGGGACCCTCCCGGTGGTCCCGGTACGTTACTGATAGCACCCAAAACTTTTCTGGTGACCAAAATAGGACTTCCCATATATAAATCTTTACCTCCAGACCATTCCGGAACTCCTCGTGATGTCCGGGATCTCATCCGGGACTCCGAACAACATTCGGTAACCACGTATATCTATTCCCTATAACCCTAGAATCATCGAACCTTAAGTGTGTAGACCCTACGGGTTCGGGAACCATGCAGACATGACCGAGACGTTCTCCGGTCAATAACCAACAGCGAGATCTGGATACCCATGTTGGTTCCCACATGTTCCATGATGATCTCGTCGGATGAACCACGATGTCGAGGATTCGATCAATCCCGCATGCAATTCCCTTTGTCTAGCGGTATTGTACTTGCCCGAGATTCGATCGTCGGTATCCGATACCTTGTTCAATCTCGTTACCGGCAAGTCTCTTTACTCGTTCCGTAACACATCATCCCGTGATCAACTCCTTGGTCACATTGCGCATATGATGATGTCCTACCGAGTGGGCCCAGAGATACCTCTCCGTCACACGGAGTGACAAATCCCAGTCTTGATTCGTGCCAACCCAACAAACACTTTCGGAGATACCCGTAGTGTGCCTTTATAGCCACCCAGTTACGTTGTGACGTTTGGCACACCCAAAGCATTCCTACGGTATCCGGGAGTTGCACAATCCCATGGTCTAAGTAAATGATACTTGACATTAGAAAAGCTTTAGCAAACGAACTACACGATCTTGTGCTAGGCTTAGGATTGGGTCTTGTCCATCACATCATTCTCCTAATGATGTGATCCCGTTATCATTGACATCCAATGTCCATGGTCAGGAAACTGTAACCATCTATTGATCAACGAGCTAGTCAACTAGAGGCTTACTAGGGACATGGTGTTGTCTATGTATCCACACATGTATCTGAGTTTCCTAACAATACAATTCTAGCATGGATAATAAACGATTATCATGAACAAGGAAATATGATAATAACTAATTTATTATTGCCTCTAGGGCATATTTCCAACAAAAACCTTCAAATATAACTCAAGGAAACCATTAGTCCATAGAGGTTGTCATCAATTACCAAAACCAAACATGGGGGCACCGCATGTTCTTTCAATCTCCCCCATTTTGGTAATTGATGACAATCACTTTCAAGAGAGTTTAATACAAGGAATTATGCATCACCATGCAATGCAACAACCAATAATGCATGTGTATGAGATGCAAATGCTTAGGAACAAAACCAAAGCAAGGAGAAAACTCTAAAGACTTCTCCACAAAACTCTCCGAAACCTTCACAAAACTCTCTTAAACTTCTCCCCCATTGGCATCGATTGCCAAAATGGGTGAAAAGCTTAGAAGGCCAATATAGATTGAGTTCCTCCAGAAGTTGTGTATTTCTCAACAAGAGAGTGGAAAGCAATACACATAACCAACGGTAAATACTTGGAGGAAGACAAACTATATTGAGGCTCAAAGATTGCTAAAGGAAGATATGCCACAAAGACATAATCGACAGAGACACAAGTAATCAAGCGATCAAAAGATACCAATTGAAGCAAGCTATCAAAAGATACCAATTGAACCAACTAGGCCAAAGATCCTACGAGCCACAAGAAAGAAAGATATTAAGATATGAGAAGAGGAGTGTTCTAAAGAAACTAGAGAAGCTCCCCATGATTTGTGCACACATAAGAATATTTGTATTTGGATACAAAGTGCACAAAGTAGGATCATAGCTCCCCCAAAATCAATAGAAACTTACAACAAGTACAAGTGAGCATATAGGAAACTAAGCCTAGTACTTGCAACAAACACATGGTTGAGCAACAAATAAAAGAGGTAACTTAAGAAAGGGCTCAACCAAAATGATGTGTGTGAGTCAAAGCAATGCACTTGAGAAGACTAATGTACGAATGAGCATTAAGCATCAAAAAAATCTTGAAAGAATGAGGCACACGGTGCAAGGTCTATCATTCCCACACACAACTAGCAAATGGGTTCACAAGCTTAATAATAAGCATATAAAGAACCTATGCTTGTGACAACCCGTGGTGAAGATAGAAGATGAAAGCCTCATCAAGACGAGGGATACCAATTAAGATGGCAAAAGCCTCGTAAAGATAAGCATGACGAAATAATCTTCACCACACAAGAGTGCATCAAGATGCAACGAGATAAGACACACACTCAAGGCAAAACCTTTCACGGAGCCACCAAAGAAATAACATAAGAAAGACAAGGTGGTCGTGAAAGAAAGGATATCAACTAGATATGCAACTTTTCTCAAGTGTATAAGATTCTAGGTAGACGAAATCATGATGATATATATCTACAAAGAAGGATGTACACCCGAAATAGTTGCAAGACGAGGAATAAGATATCCACAAGGAAATCATAAATATACCAATAAGATATTTTCTTGAAAACATAGCACATGGCTAGATATAGTCTTATTGTATACAAATGAATTCCTACTACACAACTATCAAAGACATCACAGCTAGAAACATGAGATCATCGTTGAGATGCTTTGAGAAAGGAAACAAGTATCACAAGATGGAATGAAAATCATGCTAAGATGCAACCTACACAAGGTTGATGCAAGAAATGTGTGCACGAAGTATATGAAGATACTTGTTACCGAGATAACATTGGAAGGATGTAGCAGATACCAATTGAAGGTACAAAGTAGTTCATTGATCATCCTAGCTTGACTCCAATAAGCACATGGTGACAACACCTTCCTTGTGAGTGAGCCGAGCACCCAATGCATCTCCACTTGTTCCTAGAACAACAACACAAACAAAATGGTACCCAAACTCATTGGGACCAAAGAGCTAGAGAACCAACAATACATAGGACAAACTCCACATAAATATGTGCACATAGATACGAAAATGAATTTCATGCACATCTCATCCAATTTGAGACTTGGTGGAGTTTCCCCTATATTGGGTCAAAGAAAGAAAGCATGCCAAAGATACTACACGAAGTTAATATGCATGCTCAAGACTTTCAAGAACCGATACCGAAAGACAAAGAAAAACCAAGTGAAGAAAAGATACCAAATGAATAAATCATCACTTGGAGGGTATCCATAATGGATACAGCAAGGAATGAGATATCCATTGATATACCCAAATAAGAGACATCAAACTCCCAAAAGAGAGGATGGTTCCAAACAAACCAAGCTCTCTACAAAGTTTCATGATGGCATAAAGTACCAAAACGAAAATGGCTTGCCTTCCACCAACACACACTTGATAAGGATCGCAAGATGAGAGTTTTATAGAAAAAATGATAGCTCCCCCAAGACTCATGCATTATAGAGAATTTGCATGTGAATAGAAAATGCACAAGGTGGGATCACCACTTTCACTATATCTAGAAAACACTAGACAAGATCAAGAAATAAACAAGATCCACAAGTGGTATGGAAGACACAGGGCGTTGATACAAACCTTGGCAAGAGAAAGGGCAAATAAATAGCAAAGTCCAATGTAAAGATGATCAATAATTTCTACCACACATAAGTGAGTACCAATTGTCAAAAGACAAGAAGTATTTGGAAATAAATCCCGGTGGTAGATAACAAGGATATCTGACATCATCTTCACACCAAACAAAAAGCAAATTGCAACTTGTAGAGCTAACATGCCACCTAGGAACAAGATAATTTACAATATCAATTCTAGGTGACAATATCTCAAATGTACACATTTTCTAGGCTAGTAATATACACATAGCATATTACTCCCCCATAATGTGATACCAATTAAAGACTTAACAAGAGGCAATAAGAGGATCCAGCAAGAGATAATTAATGGACTATTTAGAATTTGAATTTCTCATGAGAAGACATACCACATAGAAACAAGATAATATTGTAATATCAATACTAAATGGTATTCTCATGTACACACATTTATAGGATTGTGAGGTGCACAAAGCACATTACTCCCCCATAACGGGATATTCCATTAATCTCTCACAAGAGCCAACTAAGATACAAGAAGAAGCATAAAGGCTCTATGCACGACACACACATACATGATGTGCAAACCAACACACAAGTTGGAAGCACAACATATACAAATACATGCAAGGAACAAAGCCAAACATGCGAAGGGGTAAGTAACTATCAATGTAAACACTTTAAGCACGATTTACTGCATGGAGAAACATTGGATATAAGATAGAAACTTGATAATTCGGATAACTAGGCTTGAGACAATTAGAATGATGAAGTCCCCTTAATTCTTCATAAAGTAGCCAAGTCTCCAGTGCCCTCCAACAACACCTATTGATCAAGTTTGAGCTTGTTGGTCCCCAACCAAGTTGGGTCCTAAGAGGTTAGTCACAATAGGATTGGCTACCCAAATGGTTCTCTTCTTGACACCACTTTGAGTACCAACAACTTTGGCAAACACATTGCCAACCTTATCCTTCCCAAGAGAATAGATATCATCAATAATAATTGGGTTGGATAAGTTACCACTAGTGCATGAAGAGGCGAGGTGACCTTTCTCACGACATAAGTAGCAACGTCTACTCTTCACTTTCTTCTCACTTGATTTCTCAACTTGAGAAGAATTAGCTTGAGGATTCTTGGGAAGAGGACTTTCTTCAACTTGTGGTTGAGCATGAGATCGAACTTGTGGACGCTTCCCTTGTTGCTTGTCACTAATGGCCTTCTTCTTCAATGGGCAAGATCTAACATGATGCCCTTCTACTTTGCACTTGAAGCAAACAATCTTGGCCGAATTCTTGACTTGTTCTTGGCCCTTATTTTTGTTCACTTTGGACTTCTTCTTCTTGTTGGAGTTGAATCCAAGTCCACCTTTATCATTGGGGGATTTTTGGACACTCAAGATATTGTTGAGTGTGGATTTCCCTTCATGACTCTTTTCCAAGTCTTTCTTCAAAGAAGTGACTTGGGCCTTGAGCTCTTTGATTTCCTCTAGATGGTTAGTCTCAACACAAGTACTAGAGGAAGTATAAGCTTCATCGTTAGAGCAACACGGCAAGGAAAGTAATTCATCACAAGATGTACCAACATTGTGAGTAGATGCATTACAAGGACTAGCACATGGCAATATAGCATTTTGACTAGAAGTAGTGCTAGTATCCACAGGAGGCTCACTAGATGTTACCTTAGAAATCATGGCCTCATGAGCTATCTTTAGCTCATTATGGGATACTAGAAGATCATCATGAGAGCTTGAGAGCTTTTCATGGTTTTCTTCCAATTTCCCATAATTGCTAGATAGCAACTCAAGTTGAGCCCGAAGCTCAACATTCTCCTTCAAAATGGATGCTTCACAAGAGATAGAGTTAGTAGCACAAGCATCATCATTAACAACAAGAGGAGAAGACAACTTGGCAAGCTCTTTAGAATATGAAGCTTTAAGTTGAAGATGAGACTCGGTGAGTTTGATGAGCTCACCCTTAATGACCCTTGAGCCATTTTCGAGGTGCTCAAAATCCTCAAGGAGTCTAGCATGAGAAACTTCAAGCTTAGCATTTTTAGTTTCAAAATCATTGGCCACCACAAGAGCTCTATCACAAGATTCCCTCACTCTAGATAATTCTAGAGCACAAGTCTCCTCAAGAGATTCCTTGGTGGTTTTTTCAAGTTCAAGAGCTTGAGAGAGGTTCGCAATCTCATTAGCGTAATCATGCTCATGACCTTCCATTTTATCAATGGTGACCTCATGCTCCTCAAGACGAGATTCCAACTCATCAATATATTTCTTGCCCTCAGTAGCAATAGACATGATTTCCATAAAGTTGGAACGAGCAATTTTATTCTTAAGAAGAGCTTTAAAAATCATTTCCCCCTTAATTTTTAAGGAGGCAACATCATCATTCTCTTCATCATAATCAACATCATCATCACTCTTGCCATCATCACAAGATATATTGGGATTCAAAGTGGGAGATACCTTTGAAGCCTTGGCCATAAGGCAAAATGCAATAGATGATGATGAAGGATCCGTTGAAGCACCATTCAAGACCAGATCTTGTTCCATGGGGTGTTGGGTTTCCTCTACATTGTTAGCACAACAATTCGAGGACATATATGCATTTTTATCATGGCAACAAGACATAGTAAACATATCATCATGGGATTTAGTCAAGCAATTTCTACATGATATGCAAGGACTATCAACACAAGCATGTGAAACATTTGGAGTGCTCGAAGTGTTAAAGCCCAAAGAAGGATCATTGCAATAAGATAGTGATGAAGGATCATCCACAATAAACATACTATCATCATTGCAATGACCAACACTACTCACCATATCATTAACTTGTGGCAAGCCACATGTAGGTGAAGTAGAAGAAGTTGAGAAGACTATACGGCCGGATGTGGAGGAAGAACAATCATCCCCACAAAACATGGACACGTCATATTTATCTTGAAGCTTTGTCCACAACTCATGAGCATCCCGGAACGGCATGAGTTGAAATATAACTACAATGCTCAAAGAATCGAAAAGCACATTAGAAGCTTGAGCATTGAGATAAGAGTTTTTCTCATCCTCTAAAGATAATCTTTGAGGATCCTTTGGAGGAGAAAAACCCATATCTACAATTCGCTCTAAATTTGGGTCCATGACCCTAAAGAGATTAAGCATGCGAATTACCCAAGCATCAAAATTTGTGCCATCGAAACTAAGAGTGTGAGAGAATCCTAATCCCCTAGTCGACATCTTTACTCTCTAGGCAGTTAAGCCTAACGAAGAGAGACGAGGCTTTGATACCAATTGAAAGGTCGTCGATGTCGCCTAGAGGGGGGTGATTAGGCGCTTTAAAATAATTACGATTTAGGCTTGAACAAATGCGGAATAAACCTAGCGGTTAATTTGCCAAGCATAAAACCTAAAACAACTAGGCTCACCTATGTGCACCAACAACTTATGCTAAGCAAGATAAGCAACTATGAGATAGCAAGATATATGACAAAGAACAATATGGCTATCACAAAGTAAAGTGCATAAGTAAAGGGCTCGGGTAAGAGATAACCGAGGCACGCGGAGACGACGATGTATCCTGAAGTTCACACCCTTGCGGATGCTAATCTCCGTTTGGAGCGGTGTGGAGGCACAATGCTCCCCAAGAAGCCACTAGGGCCACCGGAATCTCCTCACGCCCTCGCACAATGCAAGATGCCGTGATTCCACTAAGGGACCCTTGAGGGCGGTCACCAAACCCGTACAAATGGCAACCCTTGGGGGCGGTCACAGAACCCGTACACTTTGGCAACCCTTGGGGGCGGTCATCAGTACGCATCAAATTGCTCGGGGCGATCTCCACAACCTAATTGGAGACCCCGATGCTTGCCCGGAGCTTTTCACCACAATGATTGAGCTCCGAACAACACCAACTGTCTAGGGCACCAAGGCACCCAAGAGGAACAAGCTCTAGGGTGCCCAAACACCCAAGAGTAATAAGCTTCTCAATGTTCACTTCCACATATCACCGTGGAGAACTCAAACCGATGCACCAAATGCAATGGCAAGGGCACACGGAATGTCCAAGTCCTTCTCTCTCAAATCCCACCAAAGCAACTAATGCTAGGGAGGAAAGTGAGAGGAAGAACAAGAAGGAGAACACCAAGAACTCCAAGATCTAGATCCAAGGGGTTCCCCTCACATAGAGGAGAAAGTGATTGGTGGAAATGTGGATCTAGATATCCTCTCTCTTTTCCCTCAAAAATTAGCAAGAATCCATGGAGGGATTGAGAGTTAGCAAGCTTGAAGAAGGTCAACAATGGGGGAAGAACACGAGCTCAAAGGATAAGGTTCAATGGGGAAGAAGACCCCCTTTTATAGGAGGGGGGAAATCCAACCGTTAAGTGCTCAGCCCGCACACGAGCGGTACTATCGCTCCACGAGCGGTACTACCGCTCAGGTGGAAGAAACAGGGAAAAGGAGCAACAAAACATGAACCTTGGGGTGGTAGTACCGCAGGAGACAGCACACCATTAATTAATTATGCTAGAAATAACACTGACGTGGTGTGAATAATACCGAGAAATAGAGAATATGCTAGAAATAACACTGAAATTTTCAGACTGAACAAATGCACGATGTAGTAGATCGAACACTCTTAAATCTATAGCGAAAATAATATACCATCTATTAGGTATATTAAAGAAAAAGCATGCAATCTCCACTTCCATCGCTCCTTCAGATTGCAATTTTGTGAATACGCATTTCCAGAAATACAATAGTATGAAATCCATCACTTTTGCTGTAATAAGCAAAAAAACTCAGCATCATTTAAACTGTTGCTTGCAAACCCCAAAAAGAAGGGAAAACAAAAGGATTATTCGTCCAAGTATATTAAGAAGTCAGGCAATAATTGAATAAGACATCAAGGCAGTAATGAACAAGTCAGGTAATCAATTCTTCTTTCTTTCATTGTTACTTACAATTTTCTTTTTGGAATAGAAGTATGGACACACAAAGTATACTCGAGAGACAAAAGAAGGTAAACAAACTACAAAAGTTAATTATTGTTTCCAAGTAACGGCGTCAGTGCCTTTTTCGCCATTTTGACTTTTGACCCGTACTGTATGCAGAGCAGAAAACCTTCATGGACATTAAAGAGGTGCAATCAGGTAGAAGTGGAAGTGAACTGTTGCTAAAGAAAGCCAAGCATGGTTTTCTTGCATTTTTTATTGTAGTTCTGAACATATCCTACTCTACTTTTGAACTGCCCATGATCTCTACCTGTTAATTGGACCATGCTAGTTGTGACTCAAATATCTAGACATCTCTTCTACCTGCGACCTTTTTGTATCTAATTTTGTATCTAAACATCTCTTCTACCTGCACAAAGTCCAACCTTTTAGTACCACCTCTACTAGATTCACACGTGACAAAAATCCATCGTACCTACAAACTGTAAAATGGATTGCCTAGCTCTTGTATATATGATATGTATGTGAATTGGTTCTTAACAGACTATGTCACCGATATATTGAGACTTCTGTTATGTGTTCCCTCCGTCTAGATGTGAAGGACAGGAGAGACACAATCAATTTGTACAACTCAAATATTCTCCCCTTCAAAACATACAGACCACTTCCCCTTATTAGATAAAAGAAATAAACAAACAGCTACATCAACAAAAAGATATTCATATACTTTGCAACAACATATGTTGTTACCTACTTTAGAGAAAAATCAATTTATCAATCCATATGGCGCGGCAGCAAGACGCTAGTATGTTGTATGCTTGTAGAATGGGAACTTGTTCAGAACAGTGACCTGCAGTATAGATTGCATTTAACAGTGTTGTTGAACCTTCAGTTTAGATCACGGGTTCAGGGAACTTCTTGTAAACAAATGTAAAGGTTCATTTACTAGCTATCCAGTTATTGAGAATCAAGCTTCTCTGATTTTGAATCTGAATATGTGTGTAAAGGGGAGTTTGTTTGCATGCAGACATACATTATGCTACACATAGGATGCAATTATCTCTCACCAAATTTTCACTCTATTCTACTCTATTCAGCCTGTACTGCTGACTCACAAAACAATAGTTGGGACTATCAATGCCATGGCTACAGAATTCCTCTAAACAACACTTCTGTACTTGTTAAATTACTTGAATGTAACTATCCCCCGTTTTCTGGAACCAACAATTTTTAAATCTATGATCCATAACTAAAAATGCATTATTAAACTACAGGGCCATGCTAGGAAATCGGGAAGGTCTTCCTTGGTATGAATGCACCAAGTGCCTTTTCTAAACTCTGGGTGTTCCTGACATCTTTATGTATTGGGTGAGAATTAGATGGAAAAACCTATACCAATTGGGTGAAAATTAGATGTTCAAATACTTACAGGAACCTATAAATATTTAGGTTGAATCGTTGCCTGTTACTTATACAGATGAGCACGTTCAGTCAGGTAAAGCCCATCCTAACAAAAAAAAGATGCCGGGGGGAGAGAAAGATGGGGTTTGAGGTGCTCACCTGGGCAAGGGAGGGCCTCCGGTGGTCCAAATGCTGCAAAGGAGGTCACCATAGGATGCACAGCCGCGCCAGAGATGCGGCAGAGGAGGTTGGGGTCGCCGCCGTGCAACCCAACGCGGGCGAACACACTGAGCTAGGAGAAGCCATCCAGAAGGTGGAGAGGGCGCGAGTGCGCACGGTGTGCAATGGAGCGAAGCCGCCGGATACGTGCCGACGATGGACGCGACCTGCAGCCGAAACCCTAGCCACAGGCTAGGCGTCGCAGATGAGCACAGGAGAATGGGAGCGGCGGATCCAACTGGCTTGGAGGACGAGGGATCGGAGACCAGCTCATCTATGTGTTGCGCGGTGGTGGAGTCACCGGAACCGGCGGGCATTGACTGCGGCATGAGGGATGCGGCGGATCTAGTAGCTACTAGTGTTGCGAGGTGAGAGGAGAGAAGGGGGAGGGTCAGCGGCGAGCAATGACAGGAGGGGGGCGAGAAGATGGTTGGTGGCGGCGATGTGGGAGGGACGATGGGGAATCAGGAGGGGGCTGTGGAGGAGGGAGGGCATGAGGGTTAGGGTTAGCTTTTTATATGGGTGAAGTCTAGGCGGGCTTTGGAGGGCTTGCAGGGCTCCGGGTGAAGTCTAGGCGGGCTTTGGAGGGCTCTGCCGGGCCGTCCATGATAGTTTTCGAAAACGTCATCAGAAATTTGTCATGGATTAACAGGTTTCTTGTAGTGATACTTGGGACACTCTGTTTTGTCAATGTATTCACACATGTATCAAGTTTTCGGTTAATACAATTCTAGCATGAATAATAAACATTTATCATGATATAAGGAAATATAAATAACAACTTTATTATTGCCTCCACGGCATATTTCCTTTAGTCTCCCACTTGCACTAGAGCCAATAATCTAGATTACATTGTAATGATTCTAACACCCATGGAATCTTGGTGTTGATCATGTTTTGCTCGTGGAAGAGGCTTAGTCAACGGGTCTGCAATATTCAGATTCGTATGTATTTTGCAAATCTCTATGTCTCCCTCCTTGACTTGATCGCGGATGGAGATGAAGCATCTCTTGATGTGTTTGGTTCTCTTGTGAAATCTGGATTCCTTCATTAAGGCAATTGCTCCAGTATTGTCACAAAAGATTTTCATTGGACCCGATGCACTAGGTATTACACCTAGATCGGATATGAACTCCTTCATCCAGACTCCTTCATTTGCTGCTTCCGAAGCAGCTATGTACTCCGCTTCACACGTAGATCCCGCCACGATGCTCTGCTTGGAACTGCACCAACTAACAGCTCCACCATTCAATATAAATACGTATCAGGTTTGCGACTTAGAGTCATCTGGATCAGTGTCAAAGCTAGCATCGATGTAACCATTTACGACAAGCTCTTTGTCACCTCCATAAACGAGAAACATATCCTTAGTCCTTTTCAGGTATTTCAGGATGTTCTTGACCGTTGTCCAGTGATCCACTCCTGGAGTACTTTGGTACCTCCCTGCTAAACTTATAGCAAGGCACACATCAGGTCTGGTACACAACATTGCATACATGATAGAACCTATGGCTGAGGCATAGGGAATGAATTTCATTTTCTCTTTATCTTCTGCAGTGGTCGGGCATTGAGTCTGACTCAACTTCACACCTTGTAACACAGGCAAGAACCCTTTCTTTGGCTGATCCATTTTGAACTTCTTCAAAACTTTATCAAGGTATGTGCTTTGTGAAAGTCCAATTAAGCGTCTTGATCTCTATAGATCTTGATGCCCAATATATATAAGCAGCTTCACCAAGGTCTTTGATAAACCACAAGTATAGGGGATCAATTGTAGCCTCTTTCGATAAGTAGGAGTGTCGAACCCAACGAGGAGCTAAAGGCAGAACAAATATTCCCTCAAGTTCTATCGACCACCGATACAACTCTACGCACGCTTAACGTTCGCTTTACCTAAAACAAGTATGTGTAACATCCTAAATTTTCAATTTGGAATGTTATACATTAGATCATTATGCATATCATATTTTATCTTGCTTTTGGTTTTGATCCTAGAAAATCCTAAGCAACTCAAGGACCCACGGAGAGGGTTAGGGATTTCGTTATTTACATATTTGAGTTTTCTCAAATTATGTAAACAGGATCATTTGATTTTATTTATTTTATCATCAATTATTTCTATTTCAAAAACATGAGAGAGGGAATAAAATGACTTTCCAAAAATATAGAAATATTGAGGATTTAATAAAAAAATCAAATAAGATTTATTTTGGAGTTTTTCGGTATTTTTATTGGAATTTAGGAAAAATGCGCGTTTTTCAAAGTTGTAGTTTGGGCCCAAATAAATGTTCACTTTATCGGGCTTGATTTTAGAAACCCGGCAAAATTTATTTCGTGACTTTTGGAGTCCGTTTAGTATTTTTTTTTCTTCCGAGCGGAATTATTTAAAGAAAAATGGAACTGACTTTGGGCCGTACCCGAGCGGGACTCCGCCTGGGGGCGCCTTTATATAGCGAAGCACCCGAGCCCCAGCCCACAGCCCCGCCCCAAACCCTAGCTTAGCCGCCGCCGCCGCCGGAGCGTGCGCCGCCCGAGGTTCGCCGCCACCGCCTCGATTTCCGTGCTGTTTTTTTCAAAAAGGGAAAATATATATATTTTTTTTTCTTTTCTGTCCGTCGCTTCTCTTTTCGTCGGATTTTCCGCGGTTATTTTCTGATCGCAATTTCTGATCCGATTTTCGTTTTAGTATAACTTTTCGCTCGTTTATCGGAATCAGGCGATTCAAGCGCCTGGAGTTTCGTCTCGAAACCCTCTTTCCGAATAATCAACTTAAACAAGTTTTTGCTACAGTAAAATTTGACCTAGATCCAGATTACTAGAACGAAGTTGTTTTCTTTCGCCGTTTGATTTCTTTTGCTTCGTTCGATTTGATTCTTTTTGCAAACCAGGGTTCTTAAGTTGAACTTTCTATTTAGATCTTCTATTTGAGTTTTACTTGTGCATTAGATGAGTACTTATTGTATGCTTGTTTGTTTGTCTATGATAGAATACCCGGAGTGCGCCGCCTGTTACTTCGAATCTCTAGGTTTCACGGATCATCAGCAAGGCAAGTAACACTTTGATCATACCTTTTCTACAACCCAGTTTTATTGCATTAGATCAATCCTCACACATTTCATGATTAGGATCTAATTAAATTGTGGGATGGGAAGTAGTTGAGGTAGTACCTATTACCTGTTTAACATGAAACCTTTGGGAGTTACTTCTACGTTTGCTTATTATGCCATGCTATGCTAGTAGACGTGGATTGGGTGAGTGATATCCGTGACAGATGTGAGTTTGTTAATTTTAATGGTTTATCTAAGGTGGCAACTTAAACACGCATCTGGGTGGATTGAGGCGCCTGGTTGCTATCAGGACTTTCCTGTTTTCTTTTGGACTGCCACCCAGGCTCAAAGGGATCATAAGATTATTCATACTAGAAACTTCCGTGTGCAGCCACAAGCCATTATGGGCTCTGGCATAGTTGATTAAGTCGTGCGAACTCTTACAGGGTAGACTAGCAGATGTAGGGGGAAAGTAGGTGTACCGGTCTATCCAACGTAAGGTGCTAGCGCTTCTGAAAGACTGTGTCTCGGTCATCCGTTTCTCAAACATCATGCAGTGCGAGAAATCCAACGGAGGCGATCGAGTCTTGTGGGGAAAAGTGCGCAAACCTCTGCAGAGTGTAATAAACTAATCATGGTTAGCCGTGTCCTCGGTTATGGACATCTTGAGTATCTAGTACCTGGATTATCATGTGAATCTCAACATGTTACTCTAAAGATATTTTTGATGGGTTTGTTTATGATGCTTAATTGGGATTGAGGATGCTGTCAACCATTCTCAATGTTTAACAACCACCATGATAGTAACAGAAATTTATTCCTTTGAAGTAGGGAAAAATTGGCTTTATGCAAAAACTGTAACCATAGAGCTTTCCACCAGCCAAATATGCATATAGTGTAGTTGTTTCATTCCATTACTCTCTATGTGTTACCTTGCCAGCATATTCCATGTGCTGACCCGTTCTCGGGCTGCAACGTTAATGTTGCAGACTTTTCAGCCGACGATTAAGGAGTTTTAGGTCGTGGTTCTATACTCAGTGATGCCGTTGGAGTTGATGAACTCACTTATCTTCCAAGCCTTCCGCTGTTATCGTTATTAGATGGCCTTAAGCCATATTTATTGTAATAAGTTCTCTTTTGAGACACTCGATGTAATAAGTGTGTGATTGCTACTCTGCTATAAATCCTCCGAGTACTGTGTGGTGTCAGCATTACTGATCCAGGGATGACACCGGAGCACAGAGATCAGACTGTTTGAGGTCTGGTCGCTACAGAGATGGTATCAAAGCACACGCTGACTGTAGGACACGACCACTAAGCTAAAAGACCTAGATCACTACTCACTCTCTTCTCTTCTGACTTCTCATCTCTTCTACTCTTTAGGATGGCGGATGCGAGGAACAAGTTCACACAACCAGATGAAGATACCCCCTTTGGACGCCACTTGAAGGAAGTCACAAGAGACCTGAACATAGGAGTACCAAGCTTCACGAGAACCTACAACGCCACTTTACCTGAAGAAGAGCGCTGGATGATTCAAGTTCAAGTTCCAGGAAGGACGTTCATGCCAGTCACTGAGCCCATAGAGTTTTCTTTTGACGCACCAACTTGGAGTCTAGGAAAGAGTATGGCAGCTCACATTGCCATGGGACGCATTGGAGAAGTCTACCACAAGGATCTCAAGGATACTATCTACCAGATTTGCGGACGCCGAGATGAACACTGGGAGATGATTAGCACCAGGAAGGATAGGTCAATTGCAGCTTTTATCCCGGAGTTAAACCAGCACATTCGACGACAGGAGAATCAGATGTGCGCCGACATGATAGATCTGAAGAAGGCTAAGACTAGAATCAAGGAACTGGAGGAAGAACTCAAGGCTACACGTGAAGATTATGAAGAAGAAATTGAAGTATTGGTGGAGAAGAATGACGACCTGATCAAGAAGATTGGGATATTTATGGGAGGCCCGACACCAGTAGATGAAGACGAAGAACCCAAGGAGATTAGCCCGGAAGACTACATCATCATCGACGGCACCGACTCGGAAGCAGATAGTAGCGATGATAACTATATTGATGAAGCAGGAGCCGATATCATGGAGTCTACAACCGTAGAATATTTCTAGTAGACCACCTCACCAGTAGTAGAAGTCCACCATGTAAATTTAGTAGTTCGAGCACTTTTGCAATAGCTAGATCGATTCTATGCCTTTGTTTGATTGAATGAGTGAATTGTGTGCTTTTGCCTCATGTGCATATGGGTAGTGTTTTCTCTTTAGACCCCCTCTATTCTTATATCTCATCTTTTCTAAAAACACTTAGATGCCTCCGAGACGTGACCCCGGATTTGCCTTTCCGTCGGAGCTCACCCAGTTGATCCAGCAGCAGAACACCTTGATGCAGTTGCTAGTTCAGAATCAGAATCAGGGGAACAACAACAACAACCCACCACCACCACCACCACCTATTGACCACTTAGCCCGTTTTCTTAGGCTAAACCCGCCGGTGTTTTCCAATAGCACCGACCCGATAGTAGCAGATGATTGGCTCTGCAAGACAGCTAGGGAGTTGACCATAGCAGGATGCACAGATGCGGAGAAGGTAAAGTTTGCCGCACATCAGTTAGAAGGACCCGCAGCATCATGGTGGGAGAATTTCACAGCCACCTTCCCAGTCGATACTGTCACATGGCACCAGTTTCAGCAGGCTTTTCGTACTGCCCATGTTTCAGCAGGAGCAATGGCCATGAAGAAGCGTGAGTTTCGTAACTTGCGCCAAGGAGGACGGACAGTTGGCCAGTATGTGGAGGAGTTTAGTAAGCTAGCACGTTATGCCCCAGATGACGTTGCTACGGATGCAGCTAAGCAGGAGAAATTCCTGGAAGGACTAAATGATGAGTTGAGCATGCAGTTGATGGTAGCCACCTTCAACAACTACCAGGAGTTGTGAAAGTGCGTTATATCGACTAGAGGGGGGTGAATAGGCGATTTTTATGAAAGTCTTCAATACGTGGAAGTTATGAAGACAAACAGAGTGAACAAGCCTATCACTATGCAGCGGAAGGTAGATTACACAACGCAAGCCATAGTCAAATATACAATACAGTGAAAGCACAGAGACAAATAGCTTCAGTGTAATGAGGATCAGGTTGGAAGAAGTTATGAAGCCAAATAGATCATACAGTCAGGTTGTGAAGACAGAAGATAAAGCAAGCATGCAATAGCTTCACAATGTGTACTGGTAAGTAAAGGGAGGTGAAGATGAAACCAGTGACACGTTGAAGACAATGATATGTTGGACCAGTTCCAGTTGCTGTGACAACTGTACGTTTGGTTGGAGTGGCTAGGTATTTAAACCAAAGGACACACAGTCCCGGACACCCAGTCCTGAACACGCAGCTCAGGACACCCAGTCCTCACCGTTTTCTCCTTGAGCTAAGGTCACACAGACCCCGCCCAATCACTCTGGTAAGTCTTCAAGGTAGACTCCCAAACCTTCACAGACTTCGTTCACCGGCAATCCACAATTCCTCTTGGATGCTCAGAACGTGACGCCTAACCGTCTGGAGGATGCACAGTCCTCAAGTGTAATAAGTCTTCAGATCACTCAGACAAGAAGACTTAAGTGATGCCCAATTACTTTGGCTCTGGGTGGTTAGGGCTTTTCTCCTCACTAAGGATTTTCTCTCAAAGGCTTCGAGGTGGGTTGCTCTCAAACGACAAAAGCCGTGCACTGAAATTTGAGCAGCCAACCGTTTATGGTTGTGGGGGTGGACTATTTATAGCCACTTGGCAACCCGACCTGATTTGTCCGAAATGACCCTGGGTCACTAAGGAACTGACACGTGTACTAACGGTCGGATTTCGAACTCTCACGGCAACTTTACTTGGGCTGCAAGTAAAGCTGACTTGTCTGACTCTGGACAAGATTTTCTCTCATTGTCTTCACTCGAAGACATAGGATTTGAATTAGGCATCACTTCAGTCATCCTGACTGGTTCTCTTGGACCCCACTTAACAGTACGGTGGTTCCTATGACACAACATGAATAAAGTAAAACTACGAAGGATCTAAGTCTTCGAGTTCCAAAGGCTTCATGGGGAGTCTTCATATGTCATTGTCTTCGACATGAATGTCTTCATGAACCACCATTGTCTTCAATGTCTTCGTACATTTTTGGGGGTCATCTCTGGTAGCTAAACCGAATCAATGAGGGACTTCTACCTGTGTTATCCTGCAATTCTCACAAACACATTAGTCCCTCAACTAGGTTTGTCATCAATACTCCAAAACCAACTAGGGGTGGCACTAGATGCACTTACAATCTCCCCCTTTTTGGTGATTGATGACAAACTAGTTGAAGTTTTCAACGGGGAATATAATTTGTGAAATTGTAAAGGAATTGTCTTCATAAGCTGCAAGGGCTCCCCCTGAAGATGTGCATATAAGTGATTTGCTTCTGGAATGCAAATGCACATAGCAGGTTGTATTTGTGGGAATCCACTTCAACTTATGATGACAATCCATCATGCACGTAAAGATATATGAAGATAATGATATGCATAATGAAAAATGGACGTCTGCGAAATGATAAGAGTGCAGAAATTATCGTCGTACATGCGGAAATTATCTTCGCAAAAACACAGTGGCAAACATAGTAGCAGACGACCATCAAGTTTAAGTGTTACAACTCAAAGAACCAAATGTAGCAAAATGAGAGTTGTAAGCACGAAGCAAAATGCAAAATATAAAGCACCCGCCCATATTATTGACCCGCTTGAAGACTATAAACATCATATGCTTCTCCCCCTTTTGTCAGTGATGACCAAAAAGGTGTGAAGACATAGAGTTTTCTAAGCGTTCCCAGGCGCAGCAGGGTCGGTGGAGGCGTTTGGTGGTGCTGGCGAGCTTGGTGCAGTGACGACGCGCGCCGAAGAAGGTGGTGGTGATGTAGCGTCGTCTTCTTCCTCAATGATTTTTCCCGTCACTGTGGCAGCAGAGGAAGAGAACTCGGATTCTTCAAGAGACGGAGTCCCACGCAACACAGCTCTTCTGGGGGGTGTGGAGTCAAACTTGAATCTCTCTTTGAAGCCATCCTCTTACAATTCAGCTTCAGTGCACATCATTGTGAGGCCTTTCCAAGTGCGGCGACAGGTTTCATGTGCGACGAAGGCGTTCTTGGTGGCCAGATTCCTGATGCGATTGATGTCTTGCATGATACTGCGCATCTGCCTCTTAAGCCAGTCGTGATGCTTATCTTGCTTTTAGTGCAGAGCCACAAGAAGTTCACGAACAGTGAGTGTACGAGCGCGTTTCTTGGGTCTCTGTGTAGCTTCGCTGTCAGTGGCTTTAGTGGATGCAGGGGCACGTGTGGTGCCAGCCATTGGATAGACTCTGGAAATGGCTTCAACACCTTCATCATGTTGAGTGAAGCTTTGGTGTTCTGCATTCTGAAGACTTAGTGGCTGTTTGGCAGGCTCAGGATAAATCGCTTCAGCAGAGGTGTCCACATCAGGTAAGAAGATTCTGTGGTTGCGGGCTGAGGGTTGATATGATATTGCAGAGTGGAGCTTGATTAGCCTCATAACCCATGGAGCATAAATCTTCAGACCAAAGAGATCTGAGCCAGACGCAGCAAGTTGACGTATGAAGAGATCCTGGGCATTGAAGCATTTGCCGTGCAGGATGCAGAAGATGAGAGTCTTCATGGCACCTTCAACCTTGGCATATCGAGAGTGCCCCTTAATGGGCCATAGAGTCCACCTGATGATGTGATAGATAGTTCTAGGCAGGTATTCTAAGTCTTCAACGAAGAACTCCATCGGGTAAGGTGCGTCAGAAGGCAATGGCTTCATCATTGAGAGCATCTGACTCATATTTGGCTCAGGTCGCTGAAATATGCTCTCAACTGCTTCAGCATGGAGTTGGCAGCCTTCTTCGAAGAGTTCGCCTGGAGTGGGTAGGCCGGTGAGCTCAATGATATCAAATGCATTGGCTTCATGATGGACGTTGCCGGTCATCCACTCCAGGACCCAAGTCTTCGGATCTCTGTTGTAGCCCTTGATGTGCAATGTGGCATAGAACTGAAGCAGAAGCTCTTCGTTCCAGTGCTCTTCATCCGTGACAAACGGTAGCAGGCCAACTTGCTTGAAGCAATCCAGGGCTTCTTCCAGACCAGGCAGACCAGCAAAAGCTTCAACTTCAAGGCGCTGATGTGGAAAGATACGGCTCTGGTTGTAGAGGACGCAGGAGTAGTAGCTGCGCTATGGGTAGCTCCAGAACCTATTTGACACAATCTTTTCCCTTGAGTAAGGGTTCTTGGTGCGGTTGAAGAAGGTGTTATCTACCCTGAAGCTATTGACATTGAAGGAGCCAGGAGCAGTGACTGGACCTGGGAACCTTGGCAGTCGTGGGATTGGCTTCTGTACCTGGGGCCTGTGCGCAATATGATAGTTGAACTGTGGTCCGGCAGCAGACACAGGCACAGAAGGGTCAGAGGCAGTAGCTTCAGTATCTCTTGAAGCTGTTGGTTGGTCGGGCTCCACAAATGCTTCAGTATTATGTGTGGCAGCCGCAGTGGTGTCAGCCTCCTTGAGAACTTCTTCTTGCTGGTGTGGGGGGAGATGGAGCTTGAGGTTCTTTATGCTCTTCTGCATGTTCTTCGGCTGATGCAGCCGGAATGTCGTCAGCAGTCTGAGCCCTCGGCCCTTTGCGAAGCCTACGGAATGCAGGCGACGCAGGTGGAGTTGCAGTGGGCTGGGGCTCATCCTCTTCCTCCTGCGGGCGATCTGCCCACGATGCATCTTGGGTGATTGGCGTCAAGGGACGACCAATGCTGATCATTTCGCTCGTTTCGAGCTGAGGAAGGACTGCATCACCTTGCACATTGTCTTGGAGACCAATGTCTTCAGCAGCGTTGGGGTCGGCTGCTGGAATGTCTTCAGCATGCGGAGCCTCTGTGAGAGCAGGCTCATGCACGGTCATCTGACGATCTTCATGAGGAAAGCGAACGGAAAGGGGTTCGACTATCAAGGGCTCTGTGGGAGCAGCCCGAGACTTCTTGGTCTTGCGCTTCTTGATGGTGGGGTCTGAAGGAGAGGCTTCAGGGTGTTTCCTCTTCCTAGCTTTATCTTCGGCGATCCTTGTCTTCTTAAGCTCTGAAGCGGTTGAGCGGTGCTTTGGCTTCGAGCTAGGCTTGGCGGTGGGGAAGACAGTCGGAACAGCTTCTTGGCGTGGGGCCACTTCTTCAGCCACAGTGGGCGTCTTCTTTTTCTTAGCGGCCATCCTGGGGTCGATGCCGGGACGCCCAAGTGCCTTTTGCTTCTCGGCCTCATTGTAGGCCTGCACACAGAGATCAGCCAAATTCTTCATGCGCTCGCGTGAACCCTGAGCCTCTGCATGTTTCTGCATAAAGCTTTCCTTCAACTCATGCAGCATGACTTTGAAGTCTTTGACTTCTTGGACGCTGAGCGTGGCCATGTTCTGCTTGAACTGAGCCTTTTCAAAATCTATCTTTTGCTTCAGTTCCACGATGCGCTGGGCAATTGCGAGTTCTGAAGCAATAGCTCCTTGGAAGGCTACGCTGAGGCCAATGGGCAGCTGCAGATCATCAAAGCTGATGTTGGGTGTGTCAAACCACTCATCTATGAAGTTGTGGATGATTGTTGCATCGAACAGAGGCAGATTGTTGAAGATTTCAGCCTCCTCCTTGCTCTTGATTAGCTGCTCAAGAGCGTCATCGGCAAGATCGTCGTCACTCGACAGATCAATGGCTTCGCAGCGCAGAACGGCAGCGGCAGTGAGTTCTTTGCTAGTGTGTGGCTGTGGCTTCTTGGCTTCTTGAGGCTTAGAGACTCGTGACAAGTCTTCAGACTGCACACTTGCTTCAGGAGGTGCAGTGGCCAATGGCTTCACTCTGGAGATCTTGGGAGAAGCGATTGGCTTGGAAGCTTTTGGCTTCTTCTTCATCTGCTTCGGCTCCGGGGCAGCAGGAGCGTCATCAGACTCGGTGTCTGCTGGAGGGTCGTTCACGGCAGTCCCTTGGACTATAATGCGAGTGATGAGGCCTTCAAGATTGGCAGACGGCCCGATGACATTGGGATTTGCGTCACGTGTGCCATCTGCCCTTGGTTTGGAGGGACCAGGGTTGAAGTCCAACCCAAACTCCTTCTTGTTTTGCTTCGCAGAGTTCTGGGCAAATTGGAAGTTGCGCTTGAACAGAGTGTCATCGCGACACCAGAGAAGGGATGACGGATGTGCGTCAGCTGGCTGTTATCCCCTGACCATGCATGGAAAGAAGCCTTGAGCAATGGCTTCGTCTCTGGTTCGGGGTATGAGATTTTTGTACAAGGCATCTCCCCATGGCCTCTTGAGGGCGTACTTCTCTGCATATTCCTTGGTGACAAAGCGGTAATGGAACCACTGCTCTGCCCAATATCTTCGAATCCATTGGATTCGTGTCTTGCGCTGACCATAGCTTTCTTCAGGATCTGTTTGGTACATTTCTGCCAAATCTTCAGGCAGATCTTTAGATGTGTCACCACGTCTCTGTCTGCCTCCCTTCCTTGATTGTTTTTCGGTTGGCATGAAGCTTAACTTGGAAGGCTTCAAGAGATTCAGAGGCTTCAAAGGATTCAAAGGCTTCAAAGGCTTCCTTTTGCTTGACCAACAGGAACTTGCTTCGGGTGAATTGATGTGACGCTGTAGGAACTCTGCAAATGAATGCAGACTATGAGAACCAAAAGATTCTCCCACGGACATGTACCTGTGACAGCATTAAGGTGCGAGGGAAGGGGAAGAGGTCATATGCATTCTCAGAAGATTTTGAAGATAAATCAGTTTAGAAGATATTGACCTCATCATGCGAAGACATTCACTTTATAGAAAAGAAGTTGGTTCCAGATTTATACGAACCCATAGATTAGTACAAGTGAGGAATCTAACTACTTTATGAAGAATAAGTGAATATACAAGGCAAGTTATGCGATACAGATGAGGGGGATGAAACTTGTGTGAATGGAAACCTCTTTTGGCAGAAAGTGATGGAGCCATAGGATCAAAAGAGGCAGTAAAAGGACTTGTTATTTACCGGACTTGGAACTGCTAGACGAGGTGAGAGTTGAGGCTGAGCAGTTCGATCCTCCGTGCCCTAACTTGGCGACGGAAGACACCTAGGGCGACGGCGGAGAGACTGATGTCCGCTGTCGGCGTGAGAACGGCGTCGGAGAGGTCGCGGCAGTGAAGCACTTCGTCGCCGGCGTCGTTGAGAGTTAGCGGTGGCGCTAGGGTTTGTGTGAGGGAGGAAGAAGAGATAATGACCGCAGTGAAACGTGTATTTATAGGGATATGGGCGGCACTGTGCTATTACTCAGGTGCCCCTGGCGATTCGCATCTGATCAGTACGTGGCCAGCATGCGGAATTGTGGGGGCAGTTTCACCCCACGCACGCCTGGTTTGTCGGGAGTCGTTCCTACTTCTCCGGAATTCTAGTTGATGGAAAAACATTGAAAGCTATTTTAAAGTTTGTCTCTGTGTCTTCTTCTGACAAGGATGTAGTGAAGACATTCGACAGTTTCAATAGAGTGCATATGACTTGGAGAGATAGAGTTTGAGGTAGGAAGCATGGAGAGGTTAGGGTCCGATCACATTCACTTAGTTCAAAAGATTCAAACAAGAAGACATAGCTATAAGTGAATGCTGTAGAGGACAGAACACCAGTACATATATATACTCAACATAGTGAAGACAATCATGAGGACATGTTGAGATTGAAGCCAAACCAAATGTGAAGACATAACAAATGTAATGCCATGAGTGAAACACTTCAAGCAGAAATTTTTTGGTGGTGGCGCTACCCACCGTATAGGAAGTATTGGACCCAGACACGGCGCACAATTATCGTGGCGCTCCGAGGTCAAATTCCACGTTAATGTATTCACACTTAGACGGTATGTCTTCATTGATTGAAGATATACGTTACTTTGTGTGTTGCACATCTAAGTCATCATCATGCATAAGTGTTAGGATGTGTGCCTGATCACAGGACATTTGAGGATTCCAAGATATTTAGCTCACACCGCAACTTGCAAAATCTCTTCTCATCCAAGGGCTTGGTGAAGATATCTGCCAATTGCTCTTCAGTGTTGACGTGTATGATATCAATGTCTTCCTTTGTAACATGATCTCTGAGAAAATGATGACGAATTTCAATGTGCTTTGTCTTCGAGTGCTGAACTGGGTTGTTGGCGATCTTGATGGCGCTTTCATTGTTGCAGTAAAGTGGCACTTGCTTCAGATGAATGCCATAATCCTTGAGGGTTTGCTTCATCCATAGAAGCTGAGCGCAGCAGGATCCAGCAGCAATGTATTCAGATTCAGCAGTGGAGAGAGATACACAGTTCTGCTTCTTTGAAGACCAACAGACAAGAGATCGGCCCAGAAAGTGACATGTGCCTGATGTGGACTTCCGATCAACCTTGTCACCAGCGTAATCAGCGTCCGAAAATCCAACCAGATCAAACTCTGAGCCCTTTGGATACCATAACCCTAGAGTTGGTGTGTGAGCCAAATATCGAAGAATTCGCTTCACTGCTAAGTGATGCGACTCCTTTGGTGCCGCTTGAAACCGAGCACACATGCAAACACTAAGCATAATATCTGGCCTAGATGCACATAAGTAGAGCAAAGAACCAATCATGGAGCGGTATACCTTTTGATCGAACTCTTTACCATTGTCGTCAGGACCCAGATGATGTTTGGCTGGCATTGGTGTTGTGAAGCCTTTGCAGTCTTGCATACCAAACTTCTTCAGGCAGTCTTTGAGATATTTCTCTTGAGATATGAAGATGCCATTGCGTTGTTGCCGTATCTGAAGACCGAGGAAGAATTTCAGCTCCCCCATCATAGACATCTGATATTGCTCTTGCATCATATATCCGAACTCCTCACTGTACTTCTGATTGGTGCAGCCGAAGATAATGTCATCCACGTATATTTGGCACACAAACAGTTCACCATCATATGTCTTTGTGAAGAGAGTGGGATCCAGGGAACCAGGTATGAAGCCTTTGCTCTTCAGTAAGTATTTGAGCGTATCATACCAGGCCCGAGGGGCTTGTTTGAGGCCATATAGTGCCTTTTTGAGCTTGTACACCATGTCAGGATGTTTTGGATCTTCAAACCCAGGTGGTTGTGCAACATACACTTCTTCTTCAATTTTGCCATTGAGGAAGGCACTTTTTACATCCATTTGATACAGGATTATGTTGTGATGATTTGCATAGGCCAGCAGTATACGGATGGCTTCAAGTCTGGCAACAGGAGCAAATGTTTCATCGAAGTCAATGCCTTCCACTTGAGTATATCCTTGAGCAACGAGACGAGCCTTGTTTCTGACGACTTGGCCATGCTCATCTTGCTTGTTGCGGTATATCCATTTGGTTCCTATTATGTTATGCTTCCGTGGATCAGGACGCTTAACCAACTCCCATACATTGTTCAGCTCAAATTGTTGAAGCTCTTCTTGCATAGCTTGAATCCATTCAGGTTCCATAAAGGCTTCATCAATTTTCTTGGGTTCAGTGATTGAAATGAATGCGAAGTGTCCGCAAAATTTTGCCAGTTGAGTTGCCCTTGAACGAGTCAGTGGACCAGGTGCATTGATGCTGTCAATTATCCTGTCAATCTGTACTTCATTGGCAACACGAGGATGTAGGGGTCGAAGACTTTGCTCTTGCTGATCTATGTTGTCATGGGGAGGAATGTCTTCAGGCTGAGCATTGTCTTCATGTGGATCGGGTGCTGAGATGATAAGTTCTTCTTCAGGACGGGCTTCAGTAGGTATAATCTCTCCAGTTCCCATTAGCTTGATTGATTCACTGGCTGGAACTTCATCTAGCACATCTAGTAGTTGCTCTCTTTGTGACCCATTGGTCTCATCAAACCGCACATCCACTGTTTCAACCACTTTGTAGTGAAAGAGATTGAAGACTCTGTAGGAGTGCGAATCCTTTCCATATCCAAGCATGAAGCCCTCATGTGCTTTTGGAGCAAATTTTGAGGTGTGGTGAGGGTCCTTGATCCAGCATCTTGATCCAAATACTCTGAAGTAACTTACATTTGGCTTCTTGCCAGTCAGAAGTTCATAAGATGTCTTGTTCAGCAGCTTGTGAAGATATACACGGTTGATAGTATGGCATGCAGTGTCAATGGCTTCAGTCCAGAATTTTCTTGGTGTCTTGTACTCATCTAACATTGTTCTGGCCATCTCAATGAGTGTTCTGTTCTTGCGTTCGACGATGCCATTCTGTTGTGGCATGTATGGAGCTGAGAATTCATGAGTGATGCCCAATGTATCAAGATATGTGTCAAGGCCGGTGTTCTTGAATTCTGTGCCATTGTCACTTCTGATGTGCTTTATCTTGGCGCCATAATTGTTCATTGCCCGATTTGCAAAGCGTCTGAAGACATCCTGCACTTCAGTCTTGTAAAGGATTATGTGCACCCAAGTATATCTAGAGTAATCATCAACAATGATGAAGCCATAGAGGCAAGCAGTAGTGGAGAAAGTTGAGTAGTGGGTAGGACCGAAGAGATCCATGTGAAGCAGTTCGAAGGGTTGAGTAGTGGTCATGATTGTCTTCGAAGGATGTTTTGCCCTTGTCATCTTCCCAGCTTCACAGGCACCGCATAAGTGATCTTTCTTGAACTTGACGCCCTCGATGCCTATGACATGCTTCTTCTTCGCAAGGGTGTGGAGGTTCCTCATGCCAGCATGCCCAAGTCTTCGATGCCAAAGCCAGCATTCTGAAGCCTTTGCGAGAAGACAAACTGCAAGCTGTGGCCCTGCTGAGAAATCTACCACGTACAAATCATCTTTTCGATACCCTTCAAACACTAGAGACTTGTCAGATTCCATTAGTACCAGACAGCGATATTTTCCAAAGATTACAATCATGTTTAAATCGCAAAGCATTGAGACAGACATTAAGTTGAAGCCAAGGGATTCAACAAACATGACTTTATCCATGTGTTGATCCTTTGAGATTGCAACTCTACCTAGACCCAGTACCTTACTTTTACCAGTGTCAGCGAATGTGATGTGGCTCTTGTCAGATGGACGTAAGGTTGAGTCCATAAAGAGACTTCTTTTGCCAGTCATGTGATTTGTACACCCGCTGTCAATAATCCATTCTGAAGACTCTGAAGTCACTGGTGTCGTACCCTTGGCACCACGTGCCATGAAGTAGTAGGTGGGAGTAGAGTCGTCCTTGTCATTTGCATTGGTGATGGTGATGGAGTCATTGTCTTCAGTGTTGAAGATGGACTTGGCGACATAGGCTGTAGCCAAACTTGCAATGCCTGAATCAGACTCCTCCTCAGACTCCACCTCTGCCTCCTCAGAAGCGGACTCCTCCTCTGAATCCATTTCCTTGCCAACAAACGCACGAGCCTTGCCAGATGAACTCTTCTTGTGTAATGAAGACTTTGAGGAAGACTTGGACGAAGACTTTGAGTATTTCTTCGTCTTCTTATCGTCAGAGTCATATTCCTTGCTCTTCTTCTTCTTTCTGTTCTCATTGTCCCACTGTGGGCATTCAGAGATGAAGTGTCCAGTTTTCTTGCATTTGTGACAAGTTTTCCTCTTGTAGTCATGCGCAGAAGCTTCATCATTCCTTGAGCTTGATCGTGAAGACTTTCTGAAGCCTTTCTTCTTGGTGAATTTCTAGAACTTCTTCACTAGCATTGCAAGTTCCCTTCCAATGTCTTCAGGATCATCAGAACTGCTGTCAGATTCTTCTTCAGACGATGACACAACTTTTGCCTTCAAGGCACGAGTTCGCCCATAGTTTGGACCGTAGATATCTCTTTTCTCAGAAAGCTGAAACTCATGTGTGTTGAGCCTCTCAAGTATGTCAGACGGATCGAGTGTCTTAAAGTCTGGACGTTCTTGAATCATCAGGGCTAGGATGTCAAATGAACTGTCAAGTGATCTTAGCAGCGTCTTGACGATTTCATGTTTGGTGATCTCAGTGGCGCCGAGGGCTTGAAGCTCATTCGTGATGTCAGTGAGCCGGTCAAATGTGTGCTGGACATTCTCATTGTCATTTCTCTTGAAGCGGTTGAAGAGATTGCGAAGAACACTGATTCTCTGATCTCTCTGGGTTGAGATGCCTTCATTGACCTTGGAGAGCCAGTCCCAGACCAGCTTGGATGTCTTCAAGGCACTCACACGGCCGTACTGTCCCTTGGTCAGATGACCACAGATAATATTCTTGGCAGTGGAGTCCAGTTGAGTGAACTTCTTGACATCAGCCGCAGTGACACCTTCTCCAGCCTTGGGAACGCCGTTTTCGACGACATACCATAGGTCGACGTCAATGGCTTCAAGATGCATGCGCATCTTATTCTTCCAGTAGGGATATTCAGTTCCATCGAAGACGGGGCACGCAGCGGAGACTTTAATAATCCCTGCAGTCGACATAGCTAAAACTCCAGGTGGTTAAACCGAATCACACAGAACAAGGGAGCACCTTGCTCTGATACCAATTGAAAGTGCGTTATATCGACTAGAGGGGGGGTGAATAGGCGATTTTTATGAAAGTCTTCAATACGTGGAAGTTATGAAGACAAACAGAGTGAACAAGCCTATCACTATGCAGCGGAAGGTAGATTACACAACGCAAGCCATAGTCAAATATACAATACAGTGAAAGCACAGAGACAAATAGCTTCAGTGTAATGAGGATCAGGTTGGAAGAAGTTATGAAGCCAAATAGATCATACAGTCAGGTTGTGAAGACAGAAGATAAAGCAAGCATGCAATAGCTTCACAATGTGTACTGGTAAGTAAAGGGAGGTGAAGATGAAACCAGTGACACGTTGAAGACAATGATATGTTGGACCAGTTCCAGTTGCTGTGACAACTGTACGTCTGGTTGGAGTGGCTAGGTATTTAAACCAAAGGACACACAGTCCCGGACACCCAGTCCTGAACACGCAGCTCAGGACACCCAGTCCTCACCGTTTTCTCCTTGAGCTAAGGTCACACAGACCCCGCCCAATCACTCTGGTAAGTCTTCAAGGTAGACTCCCAAACCTTCACAGACTTCGTTCACCGGCAATCCACAATTCCTCTTGGATGCTCAGAACGTGACGCCTAACCGTCTGGAGGATGCACAGTCCTCAAGTGTAATAAGTCTTCAGATCACTCAGACAAGAAGACTTAAGTGATGCCCAATTACTTTGGCTCTGGGTGGTTAGGGCTTTTCTCCTCACTAAGGATTTTCTCTCAAAGGCTTCGAGGTGGGTTGCTCTCAAACGACAAAAGCCGTGCACTGAAATCTGAGCAGCCAACCATTTATGGTTGTGGGGGTGGACTATTTATAGCCACTTGGCAACCCGACCTGATTTGTCCGAAATGACCCTGGGTCACTAAGGAACTGACACGTGTACTAACGGTCGGATTTCGAACTCTCACGGCAACTTTACTTGGGCTGCAAGTAAAGCTGACTTGTCTGACTCTGGACAAGATTTTCTCTCATTGTCTTCACTCGAAGACATAGGATTTGAATTAGGCATCACTTCAGTCATCCTGACTGGTTCTCTTGGACCCCACTTAACAGTACGGTGGTTCCTATGACACAACATGAATAAAGTAAAACTATGAAGGATCTAAGTCTTCGAGTTCCAAAGGCTTCATGGGGAGTCTTCATATGTCATTGTCTTCGACATGAATGTCTTCATGAACTACCATTGTCTTCAATGTCTTCGTACATTTTTGGGGGTCATCTCTGGTAGCTAAACCGAATCGATGAGGGACTTCTACCTGTGTTATCCTGCAATTCTCACAAACACATTAGTCCCTTAACTAGGTTTGTCGTCAATACTCCAAAACCAACTAGGGGTGGCACTAGATGCACTTACAAGTTGGTAGACCGTGCTCTTATGATTGAAGGGAAGCAACAGCAAATTGAGAACCGCAAGAGGAAGTATGGACAAGGAAAGTATAATTCAGGAGCTCAGCAGAAGCCATGTTTTACCCCTAGACCGGGAGGACATTTTCAGCATACCCATGGAGTAGGTAGCTCGCACAACCACAATGGCACCAAGAATGGTAATGGGATTGGAGGAAGCAATGGACAGAACCGCAACACCCCATCAACCCCAGCCAAGAAGGACCTGAGTCAAGTCACTTGTTTTAAGTGTCAGAAGACTGGACATTATGCCAATGAATGTCCTGAAGGCCAAAACGGCAATGGAAACTCTGGAAAGAAGCCGAACCCTTTCAACAGGGGACAGGTGGACCACGTTAATGTGGAGGAGGTTGAAGCTCAGCCCGATGCAGTAATAGGTAAGTTTTTGGTTAAGTCATTTATTGCACTCATTCTTTTTGATACTAGTGCATCGCATTCATACATATCAAGGGGATTTGTGGAAAAGTATAGCCTACCCACTAGGGTTCTTAAAACACCTTTGCTAGTAAGCTCACCAGGAGCAGAGTACATGGCCAGTCAAGGATGTTTTCAAGTGCCATTAAGTATAGGACGGCATGTTTTCCCAACAGATTTGATTATTCTGGAATCTCAAGGCCTAGATGTGATTCTTGGTATGGATTGGTTGTCGATGTATGGAGGAAACATCGATTGTGCTAGTAAGTCAATTTTGCTCATAACGCTAGAAGGAAGAAGGATCAAGTATGTATCCCGGCATATGCCAAACAGGACACAAGTAAATTCCTTATCAGGAGTTGTGCAAGAGGAAGTACCAGTGGTAAAGGATTTTCCTGACGTATTTCCAGAAGAGTTTCCAGGCATGCCACCGGATAGAGATATTGAGTTTTTGATTGAGCTATTGCCAGGCACTGGGCCAATATCGAAGAGACCATACAAGATGCCCGCTAAGGATTTGGTGGAGATTAAGAAGCAGATTAAGGAGTTACTGGATAAAGGTTACATTCGCCCAAGTTCTTCGCCTTGGGGATCACCAGTACTACTAGTGGAGAAGAAGGATGGATCGTTAAGAATGGTTGTTGATTATCGAGGATTGAACGAAGTAACAATCAAAAACAAGTACCCGCTACCAATGATCAATGACCTGTTTGATCGATTGCAAGGGGCTAAAGTGTTTTCCAAGATCGATTTGCGATCAGGGTACCATCAGTTAAAGATTCGAGAGCAGGACATACCTAAGACATCATTCACCACAAGATATGGACTGTATGAGTATACCGTTATGTCATTTGGACTGACTAACGCACCTGCCTATTTTATGAACATGATGAACAAAGTGTTTATGGAGTTTTTGGATAAGTTCGTCGTGGTTTTCATCAACGATATTCTGGTATTCTCAAAGAATGAAGAGGATCATAAAGAGCATTTGCGTTTGGTACTTGGAAAGCTCAGAGAACATCAATTATATGCCAAGTTCAGCAAATGTGAGTTTTGGTTGAAGGAAGTAGGATTCCTCGGACATGTTATATCCGGAGAAGGTATAGCAGTAGATCCCGCTAAAGTTGATACCGTGACCAGGTGGGAAGCACCAATAACAGTTGGAGAGATCCGGAGTTTTCTTGGGCTCGCAGGATACTACCGGAGGTTTATTGAGAACTTTTCAAAGATTGCGAAGCCTATGACGGAGTTGTTGAAGAAGGAGACTAAGTTCAAATGGACTGAGGAGTGTGAGGCTAGTTTCCAGGAGTTAAAGAAACGCTTGGTTACCTCACTGGTGTTAATTTTGCCAGATCAGACCAAGGATTATGAGGTTTATTGTGACGCTTCACGTCGAGGACTTGGAGCAGTGCTTATGCAGGAAGGGAGAGTTGTTTCGTATGCTTCACGACAACTGAAGCCTCATGAATTGAATTATGCCACGCATGATTTGGAGTTAGCAGCCGTAGTGCATGCATTGAATACGTGGAGACATTTCCTCATTGGAAATCATTGTGAGGTGTACACGGATCACAAGAGTTTGAAGTACATTTTCACGCAGAAGGAGTTGAACCTCAGACAAAGGAGATGGTTGGAGCTCATCAAGGATTATGATATGAGATTGCATTACCATCCCGGAAAAGCCAATGTAGTAGCTGACGCATTAAGCCGTAAGAGCCATGTCAATACGTTAAAGACGGAAGAAATACCCAAGGAGTTAGCAGAAAACCTTCGTGAACTAAGTTTGGAGATAGTTCCGAGAGGCTATGTGGCAGCACTGGAGATTCAGTCAACATTGATGGATAAAATCAGAGAGGCTCAGAAATCTGACAAGGAGATTGCTTCTATAAAGGAGAAACTGAGCAAAGGAAAAGCTAAGGGCTTTCGTGAGGATGAGCACGACACCCTATGGTTTGAAGACCGTATTTATGTACCCAATGACCCGGAGATCAGAAAGTTGATTCTGCAAGAGGCACATGATTCAGCGTATTCAATTCACCCAGGAAATACCAAGATGTATTTGGATTTGAAGGATATTTTCTGGTGGACTAGAATGAAGAAGGATATTGCGGAGTATGTAGCAGTTTGTGACTTATGTCAGAGAGTAAAGGTAGAGCATCAGAAGCCAGCAGGATTGTTGCAACCATTGCCGATACCCGAATGGAAGTGGGATAAGCTAGGCATGGATTTTATCACGGGATTACCAAGGACTCGTTCAGGCTATGACTCGATTTGGGTTGTAGTTGACCGATTGACGAAGGTAGCTCATTTCATCCCAGTAAAGACCACTTACACCAGTGCTAAGTTGGCAAAGATATATGTGACCAGGATCGTATGTCTGCATGGAGTTTCGAGGAGCATCGTATCAGATAGAGGAACCCAGTTTACTTCAAAGTTCTAGAAGCAGTTGCATGAGACTTTGGGTACTAGGCTAGAATTTAGTACAGCTTTTCATCCGCAGACAGATGGACAGACCGAGAGAGTCCATCCGATTTTGGAGGATATGCTGAGAGCTTGTGCGCTAGATTATGGATCTAGTTGGGACGATAATTTGCCATATGCAGAGTTCTCTTACAATAATAGCTACCAGACCAGTTTGAAGATGGCCCCTTTCGAAGCTTTGTACGGAAGGAGGTGCAGGACACCGTTGTCATGGGACGAAGTTGGAGACCGCCAGTTGTTTGGACCAAATCTGATTAAAGAGTCTAAACAGAAGGTGAAGTTGATTGGCGATAGGCTCAAGGTAGCCCAATCCAGGCAGAAGAGCTACGCAGATTCTAAACGCAAGGAGACGGTTTACGAAGTCGGAGACAGAGCTTATCTTCGAGTATCCCCACTTCGAGGGATTAAGCGCTTTGGAGTTAAGGGGAAGTTAGCGCCACGATTTGTAGGGCCATATCGAGTTTTGGAGCGTATGGGAAAGTGGCCTACAAGTTGGAACTGCTCGAAGGATTGTCAGGAGTTCATGATGTGTTCCAAGTTTCTCAGTTGAAGAAGTGTCACGCGGAGATGGCTGACATACCTTTGAGAGACACAGTGCCATTGGAAGCAATTCAGTTGGATAACAATTTGACCTATGAGGAGAAACCAGTCAAAATTCTCGAGTTTGCCAGCCGAGTCACTCGCAGTAAGGTTATCAAGTTTTGTAAAGTTCAGTGGAGTCACCACACGGAAGATGAAGCCACATGGGAGCGAGAGGAAGATTTGCTCAAGGACCACCCTCACCTATTTTCTAGCCAACCCGAATCTCGAGGGCGAGATTCATCTTAAGGGGGGTAGGTTTGTAATATCCCAAATTTTCAATTTGGAATGTTATACATTAGATCATCATGCATATCATATTTTATCTTGCTTTTGGTTTTGATCCTAGAAAATCCTAAGCAACTCAAGGACCCACGGAGAGAGTTGGGGATTTCGTTATTTACATATTTGAGTTTTCTCAAATTATGTAAACAGGATCATTTGATTTTATTTATTTTATCATCAATTATTTCTATTTCAAAAACATGAGAGAGGGAATAAAATGACTTTCCCAAAATATAGAAATATTGAGGATTTAATAAAAAATCAAATACGATTTATTTTGGAGTTTTTCGGTATTTTTATTGGAATTTAGGAAAAATGCGCGTTTTTCAAAGTTGTAGTTTGGGCCCAAATAAATGTTCACTTTATCGGGCTTGATTTTAGAAACCCGGAAAAATTTATTTCATGATTTTTGGAGTCCGTTTAGTATTTATTTTTATTTTTATTCCGAGCGGAATTATTTAAAAAAAACGGAACCGACTTTGGGCCGTACCCGAGCGGGACTCCGCCTGGGGGCGCCTTTATATAGCGAAGCACCCGAGCCCCAGCCCACAGCCCCGCCCCCAACCCTAGCTTAGTCGCCGCCGCCGTCGGAGCGCGCGCCGGCCGAGGTTCGCTGCCACCGCCTCGATTTCCGTGCTGTTTTTTTTTTCAAAAAGGGAAAATATATATTTTTTTTCTTTTCTGTTCGTCGCTTCTCTTTTCGTCGGATTTTCCGCGGTTATTTTCTGATCGCAATTTCTGATCCGATTTTCGTTTTAGTATAACTTTTCGCTCGTTTATCGGAATCAGGCGATTCAAGCGCCTCGAGTTTCGTCTCGAAACCCTCTTTCCGAATAATCAACTTAAACAAGTTTTTGCTACAGTAAAATTTGACCTAGATCCAGATTACTAGAATGAAGTAGTTTTCTTTCGCCGTTTGATTTCTTTTGCTTCGTTCGATTTGATTCTTTTTGCAAACCAGGGTTCTTAAGTTGAACTTTTTGGTTAGATCTTCTATTTGAGTTTTACTTGTGCATTAGATGAGTACTTATTGTATGCTTGTTTGTTTGTCTATGATAGAATACCCGGAGTGCGCCGCCTGTTACTTCGAATCTCTAGGTTTCGCGGATCATCAGCAAGGCAAGTAACACTTTGATCATACCTTTTCTACAACCCAGTTTTATTGCATTAGATCAATCCTCACACATTGCATGATTAGGATCTAATTAAATTGTGGGATAGGAAGTAGTTGAGGTAGTACCTATTACCTGTTTAACATGAAACCTTTGGGAGTTACTTCTACGTTTGCTTATTATGCCATGCTATGCTAGTAGACGTGGATTGGGTGAGTGATATCCATGACAGATGTGAGTTTGTTAATTTTAATGGTTTATCTAAGGTGGCAACTTAAACACACATCTGGGTGGATTGAGGCACCTGGTTGCTATCAGGACTTTCCTGTTTTCTTTTGGACTGCCACCCAGGCTCAAAGGGATCATAAGATTATTCATACTAGAAACTTCTGTGTGCAGCCACAAGCCATTATGGGCTCTGGCATAGTTGATTAAGTCGTGCGAACTCTTACAGGGTAGACTAGCAGATGTAGGGGGAAAGTAGGTGTACCGGTCTATCCAACGTAAGGTGCTAGCGCTTCTGAAAGACTGTGTCTCGGTCATCCGTTTCTCAAACATCATGCAGTGCGAGAAATCCAACGGAGGCGATCGAGTCTTGTGGGGAAAAGTGCGCAAACCTCTGCAGAGTGTAATAAACTAATCATGGTTAGCCGTGTCCCCGGTTATGGACATCTTGAGTATCTAGTACCTGGATTATCATGTGAATCTCAACATGTTACTCTAAAGATAATTTTGATGGGTTTGTTTATGATGCTTAATTGGGATTGAGGATGTTGTCAACCATTCTCAATGTTTAACAACCACCATGATAGTAACAGAAATTTATTTCTTTGAAGTAGGGAAAAATTGGCTTTATGCAAAAACTGTAACCATAGAGCTTTCCACCAGCCAAATATGCATATAGTGTAGTTGTTTCATTCCATTACTCTCTATGTGTTACCTTGCCAGCATATTCCATGTGCTGACCCGTTCTCGGGCTGCAACGTTAATGTTGCAGACTTTTCAGCCGATGATTAAGGAGTTTTAGGTCGTGGTTCTATACTCAGTGATGCCGTTGGAGTTGATGGACTCACTTATCTTCCAAGCCTTCCGCTGTTATCGTTATTAGATGGCCTTAAGCCATATTTATTGTAATAAGTTCTCTTTTGAGACACTCGATGTAATAAGTGTGTGATTGCTACTCTGCTATAAATCCTCCGAGTACTGTGTGGTGTCAGCATTACTGATCCAGGGATGACACCGGAGCACAGAGATCAGACTGTTTGAGGTCTGGTCGCTACAGTATGAAACTAGAAGTACTTTGTAGGTGTTGTTGGATAGGTTTGCAAGATAATAAAGAGCACGTAAATAAAAGATAGGGGTTGTTTAGATAAAGACACAACTAAGTTAGGTTCAGTAGAGAGCTTTTTGTCACGAGAAAGTTATTTGTCCCTAGACAATCGATAACTAGACGAGTAATCATTATTGCAATTTTATTTGAGGGAGAGGCATAAGCTAACATACTTTCTCTTCTTGGATCATATGCACTTATGATTGGAACTCTAGCAAGCATCCGCAACTACTAAAGATCATTAAGGTAAAACCCAACCATATCATTATAAGCCGTCAAGTCCTCTTTTACTCCCACGCAAACAACCTACTTACTCGGGACTGTGCTTCTATCACTCACGTCACCCACCATAAGCAAATCATGAACATATCACATGAACGAAACGAAACCGAAAACATACCAATACTTGTTGAAGAAAGATGGGATGCCTTCCGGGGCATCCCCAAGCTTAGATGCTTGAGTCTCCTTGAATATTTACTTAGGGTGCCTTGGGAATCCACAAGCTTGAGCTCTTGCCTCTCCTCCTTCTCCTCATATCGAAACCTCCTCGATCCTTGATCACTTCATCCACACAAAACTCAACAGAAAGTTTGGTAAGATCCGTTAGTATAATAAAGCAAATCACTACTCTAAGTACTGTTGCAAACCAATTCATATTTTGTTTTTGAATTGTAGCTACTGTAATATAACTTTTCCATGGCTTAATCCACTGATAGAAATCGATAGTTTCATCAAAACAAGCAAACAATGCATCAAAAACAGAATATGTCTTAAACAGGACAGTCTGTAGTAATCTGAATATTCACCATACTTCTGGTACTTCAAAAATTCTGAAAAAAATAGGAAATATAAACAATTTTTATAGAAAGACAGTGCAAAAGGTTTCAGAACCGTTTGATGTTCCAGTAAAAAAATGTAAAATCATGCACTACAACCGAAATTTCTGTTTTGCACCGCACAGACCAACAAGCAAAGTAAACATCCTAAAGGCAAATCTTGGCACATTATTTTTATAATATAATGGAATTGTACAAGGGTATAATTATTTTTGTTGACAAGTTTCTGTAATCAAGATTCACAAAGTTTCCGTGAGCATGAACAAAGTTCAAGGAGCTCCCTCACTTCAACAATGCTTGTCTCTCTCACTTTCACTTTCCTTGTTGAAAAGTTTTGGGTTCCCCTCTTTATTTATTTTTGTTTTTAAACTCTATAAAAGCACTCAACAGAAATAAGTGACTCTCTAAAACTTCAGGGTTGTCTCCCTGGCAGCGCTTTCTTTAAAGCCATTAAGCTAGGCATAAGGTGCTCAAGTAATGAATCCACCCGGATCCCAAGGTATATCAAAGCCAATTTGAATTAGCAATGATTTGGCATTTAGTAGTGAGCACAAAGCAACTTATATCAAGCAATGACAAAGTATAACTCTCTTACTATGCATCGGCATGTCATACAAGAACAATTCATGCACATCAAGTAAAGGCCAATGCATAGCATAAGAAGTTTCTTGCAATTTTATCATGTTGGAAACATAGAGAGGCGGAGATGTAGTTCCCCTCTCATAATAATTGCAAGTAGGAGCAGAAGGCACATGCATATTATATTCATCAAAATTATCATGTGAAACGGTAAAAAGCCATCCATCAATATAATCCTTAATAAGTGCAAACTTCTCAGATATAGTGTAGTTTGGAGAATTCAAAAAGATAATAGGACTATCATGTGTGGGTGCAATAGCAACAATTTCATGTTTAACATAAGGAACAATAGCAAGTTCATCTCCATAAGCATAATTCATATTGGCATCTTGGCCACAAGAATAGCAAGCATCAAGTTCATCAAAAAGGGACATTTCAAACGAATCAATGGGATCATAACAATTATCATGGCATTCATCCTTCGGTAAGAACGAAGGGACATTAAATAATGTATGAGTTGGAGAGTTACTCTCATTAGAAGGTGGGCACGGGTAGCTAATCCGATCTTCCTCCTTTTGTTCTTCGCTCTCCTCATCATCTTTTTCATCCAATGAGCTCACAGTTTTATCAATTTCTTCTTCCATAGACTCCTGCAAAATATTAGTCTCTTCTCGGACAGCGGAGATTTTCTCAATAAATTCATTAATATCATAATTGTATTTATAATTCTCATAGCAATATTTAAGGATAGCTAAATTTTCAGTTCTATAAACTGAATCATCAAAATCTTCAAACTCTTTAAACAAAGATTCAATTTCACAAGCACCCATAAAAGCAACAAATTCTTCTATTCGTTCCACATCATAGTAATCATATATACCATTAGCATAAGAAGCTAAGGTTTCATTATCATTAAATTTGCATGAAGGGGAGGTGTGGAGCCTTCATCCTAGAGCAACAAGTATAATCATATCTCAAGCATAGTTGCCGAGCATACCAATGCAACATATAAATTTGATCCCATAATAGTTTTCCTTTTTGAGTCAAGCGATAATCCCTAAAGTATTCACGTTGATCCAACATGTCTCCCATTATACAATTGAATGGGGTTTTCTCGGTATTATTAAAGTAGTGCATAATATCTTTCATATAATGAGCATCGAGGGTTTTAGGAGGTTCCCCATCTCCATGAGTAGCAAGTAAACCTAATTTTTTGGTATTTCGTGTTCCATATCCATAACTAAAGATATAGAACAACTTAGAACAGAAAATAAAATCCACTTAGTGATAAAGAAAACAAGCACACACGAGAATATTCACCCCACACTATTGCTCCCCGGCAACGGCGCCAGAAAAAAGTCTTGATAACCCACAAGTATAGGGGATCAATTGTAGCCTATTTCGATAAGTAGGGGTGTCGAACCCAATGAGGAGCTAAAGTAGAACAAATATTCCCTCAAGTTCTATCGACCACCGATACAACTCTACGAGCGCTTAACGTTTGCTTTATCTAGAACAAGTATGAAACTATAAGTACTTTGTAGGTGTTGTTGGATAGGTTTGCAAGATAATAAAGAGCACGTAAATAAAATATAGGGGCTGTTTAGATAAATACACATCTAAGTTAGTTTCAGTAGAGAGCTTTTTGTCACGAGAAAGTTATTTGTCCATAGACAATCGATAACTAGGCCAGTAATCATTATTGCAATTTTATTTGAGGGAGAGGCATAAGCTAACATACTTTCTCTTCTTGGATCATATGCACTTATGATTGGAACTCTAGCAAGCATCCGCAACTACTAAAGATCATTAAGGTAAAACCCAACCATAGCATTATAAGGCATCAAGTCCTCTTTTACTCCCATACACAAACAACCTACTTACTCGGGTCTGCGCTTCTGTCACTCACGCCACCCACCATAAGCAAGTCATGAAAATATTGCAAACCCTACAGCAGTGATCCCTCATGCTTGCACGGCACGAAGAGCACCATAGGACAGCACCAATAATAAAACGTGCAACTCAAACCAATCACGATCATCAATTAACCCATAGGACAAAACGGATCTACTCAAACATCATAGGATAGCCATACATTATAGGGAAATAATATATAACGTTGAGCACCGTGTTTAAGTAGAGATTACAACGGGTAAAAGAGGGGTTACACCGTTGCATAGAGGGGGGAAGAGTTGGTGATGATGGCGGTGAAGTTGTTGGTGTAGATCATTGTCGCGATGATGACCCCGACGGCGTTCCGGCGCCAGTGGGAGAGGGGGGGAGAGAGCCCCCTTCTTCTTCTTCCTTGACCTTCCCCCTAGATGGGAGAAGGGTTTCCCCTTTGGTCCATGGCCTCCATGATGGCGGAGGGCGTGAGCCCCTCCAGCGCAGACCCTGCCAAATAACGAACAAACACATAGGCCGGCCCAACTAGCTCCATTCCGGTATGGGGAAGGTTTCCCAGACCATTTGTGTGTGTGTGTGTCCCATTTTCATTCTTTCCTTCTTTTTCATATTTTTCTTTTTTATTTTTCTTTTTTCATGCTCATGTTCATTTTCTTTCCTTTTTATTTTGAATATTATTTTTCTCTATTTTTTTCTTTTGTATCTGTATTTTTCCATTTCCTTTATAATTTTGTGAATAGCTTTCAAATTCGTGAACATTTCTCAAATTAGAGAACTTTTTTAAAAAATTAAAAACATTATCTTAATGCCGAAAAATCATTATCTTAATTCATGAACATTTTGAAATTTTCTTAAACTGGTGAACATTTTTTAATCGATTAATATGTTTTGAAATTTGGGAAAGACTTTTGAAATTCGTGAACACTTTTTGGTTTGACAAAAAATGAAATGCATGGAAATATTTTGAATCAACAGATTTTTTTTTGAATCAATGGACTTTTTTTGAAATTTGGATCTTTTTATTTTTGTGAACATTTTATGAATTCACGAACATTTCTTGATGTTCACGAATATGTTTTGAATGCGCGAACATTCTTGATTGCCCAAACATTTTTTTCCAAATCATGAATTTCCTTTATCGTGGAAATATTTTTGAAAAATCACAAAGTTGTTTTGAATCCGCGGACATTTTATCATTTCCCGAATATTTTCCAAAATCATGAATATTTTTTGAATTCACAAACATTTATGATTTCTCCAACATGTTTTTTTAATTCACATTTTTTTAAAATTGAAACCTTTTGTGGTCTAGAATTATGTTTTAAAAGAAGAAGAAAAACACAAAATAAAATCGAAAAGAATAAAAAAGAAAGAAAACAGGGGGTGTTGCACCCGGACATGGGCCGACCCAAAATGGCACGCGGTGGAGAGCAGGGAGTGTGCGAAATCAGTAATTAAGGAGTACTCTCTGCAAAGGTCATTCCCATTCCCCAGGTTGCGACAAGTGTAGAGGGCCACTTGTCGCAAACTGGAAATTACCTTTTATTCGTAGATTCGTTTATTTAAAATATTTTATCTCATAATTGTGTGTCCAAAGCTTGAACCATTTTCACTATTGGAATCCTCGCGTCGAGTTCTTAAAACATAGATCTCCTATTGATAGGTTTGGAGAAACTTTTTCAAAACAAAAAACAGAATCAGGAGCACTTTTTTTCCTTTCCAAACAGGCACAGTTATGCCTCTCACGATTTTTTTCTTTTTCGATGCCTCTATGGGAAGTAAATTTGTGCCTCTCTTGGAAGGAGTCTTTTTTGAGAGGCACGAAGCAAATCCGTGCCTCCACGAGAACTAAATCTATGCCTTTTGCGAAAGAAAAAAATAAACGCCTTTTTTCTCTTTCAAGAGGCATGACTGTGCCTCCCCGGAAGCAAATCCGTCCTCCATGAGAAGTAAACTTGTGATTCTCATGGAAGAAAAAAAAGAAAACGTGTTTTTTTTCGAGAGACGCAAATGTTCCCCTCGCGTTAGAAAGAAAACACGTTTTTCATTTTTTTTTATTCCTAAACCTAAGGAAAACCAAAAGGCTGAAAGAAAAATAAAAACAATCATCTAAAGCCGAAAGCGCATACAAAAAAATAAATAAATAAAATTTGAAAAGAGCGTCCAACATGCGACATGTGGCAGTGGCTGAGAGTGCGCCAAGTGACACGCTCGCAACCTACCAAAACTGATCCTTGCGGGGGCTCTTAAGGAGTACTCCTTGATTAATTGCTCTCGGAAAGGCGCGTTTCGCTTCTCCTCAGCACGCACCGTGCGGACGACGGTCTGGTTAGTTGGGCTGGAATGCAATGAAGCCTACGAAATGAAGCCTAGGAGTGAGCCCATGCCGGAAATGGTCCTGCCTCCTACTCCTACCTCAAAATTCTGTAGTGCTCGAAAAAAATCCTCAAAAGCTTGTTTTCTAAAAAAAAATCCTCAAATTTTGTTTTTTTCTGGTCCGAGAAAAGGAAAATGAATGGTGTATGGGATGGCCCATGCAGGCGAGATCGATCGATTTGAGTGGTAGGTTAGGTAGAAGAATCTACTGAGCTTTGTTTCTTTCTTGGTACCATTGACCATGAACCGCCCCGTTTTGCCCTTCCGAGGCCGGCCACGTACGGCCGGGAAGCGAGGAACCGAGCAAGCAAACAACACATGCGAAGACTGGAGCAACAGGCCAAGGTCACGTGAGAGACGTTCGTCTACCTAGGCGCACCTCCTACTTACATTTTACACCCAACCAGAATATTGCATTGGACAAACGACCGACGGGGCGACATTTCAATATCCTGCACGGCTGTTTTTAAGCCCATAATAGAAAATAACAATAATAATGCAGTATCTATAACAGGCTAACAGCATGCCGTATATGCACCTAAGCTATTTTTTAACAGTCTTGCTAAGTCCCAGTCGACTTAGCCTTCGTTATGTCTCAATCGATGCAATATTCGTTAGATTATACGTTGAGATCCACGCAAATTTTCTTTTTAGATTTTTCTTTTTCTTAGATTTGGTTAAATCTCAGTCGACTGAGATCTAGACACACTCATTTTTTAAGGTAATGCATGTCACAATCATATAACGAAGAATAAAGTATAAGGCGTGTAGAAATCGACATGACAAGACGGAAAGGACAACAGAACCCGAGCTTCAACCCAAACGACCCTATCCAAGAAAGAAAAGTAATATCAAGGTCGAAAAATCCCCTATGCTTGATGTAAACTTCGATCACCCGCCTCCGACGCCAGCATAGTGGCCACCGAAAGAAAAAGGAAACAAATCACCTCTTCACCCGAACTCGACGTAACACCATCACTGATTAGCAGCTTTTTGGACCTTCAAAGTAGCTCGTCAAAGACAAAGCCATTATCATTGAAGGAATCAGCCGGATCGGTCTACCTCCCTCACCGTCGACAACCGAGAGGTCCTTGGCGAAAGGGAGCAGACAGAGGACGGTGTGAGAAGGTTCGTCTCTCTTGGCGAACGAGATCACCTTTCTTTCTTTCTGGGGGAGAAATAAAATGGCTTGGCTATATGTAGCTAGTTAGCGAACAAATGGGTGATACGTCTCCAACATATCTATAATTTTTGATTGTTCCATGCTATTATATATTCTGTTTTGGGACTAATCTATTAACCGGAGGCCCAACCAAATTGTTGTTTTTTTTGCCTATTTCGGTGTTTCGCAGAAAAAGAATATCAAACGGAGTCCAAACGGAATGAAACCTTTGGGAGCGTGATTTTGGAACAAACATGATCCAGAGGACTTGGAGTGGACGTCAAGCAACCAACGAGGAAGCCACAAGGCAGGGGGCACGCCCTCCACCCTCGTGGGCCCCTCGTGGCTCCACCGACCTACTTCTTCCTCCTATATATACCTACGTACCCTGAAAATATCAGAGAGCACCACGAAAACCAAATTCCATCGCCGCAACCTTCTGTACCCGTGAGATCCCATCTTGGGGCCTTTTCCGGCGCTCCGCCGGATGGGGCATTGATCATTGAGGCTTCTACATCAACACCATAGCCTCTCCGATGATGTGTGAGTAATTTACTTCAGACCTTCGGGTCCATAGTTATTAGCTAGATGGCTTCTTCTCTCTCTTTGGATCTCAATACAAAGTTCTCCTCGATTCTCTTAGAGATCTATTCGATGTAATCTTCTTTTGCGGTGTGTTTGTCGAGATCCGATTAATTATGGGTTTATGATCAAGATTATCTATGAACAATATTTGAATCTTCTCTGAATTCTTTTTTATATGGTTGGTTATCTTTGCAAGTCTCTTCGAATTATCAGTTTGGTTTGGCCTACTAGATTGATCTTTCTTGCAATGGGAGAAGTGCTTAGCTTTGGGTTCAATCTTGCGGTGCTCGATCCCAGTGACAGTAGGGGAAATGACACGTATTGTATTGTTGACATCGAGGATAAAAAGATGGGGTTTATATCATATTGCATGAGTTTATCCCTCGACATCATGTCATCTTGCTTAAAGCGCTACTCTGTTCTTATGAACTTAATACTCCAGATGCATGCTGGATAGCGGTCGATGTGTGGAGTAATAGTAGCAGATGCAGGCAGGAGTCGGTCTACTTTTCACGGACGTGATGCCTATATACATGATCATACCTAGATATTCTCATAACTATGCTCAATTCTATCAATTGCTCGACAGTAATTTGTTTACCCACCGTAATACTTATGCTATCTTGAGAGAAGCCACTAGTGAAACCTATGGCCCCCGGATCTATTTTCCATCATACAAGTTTTCAATCTATTTTATTTTGCAATCTTTACTTTCAATTTATATCATAAAAATACCAAAAATATTTATCTTGTTATTATTATCTCTATCAGATCTCACTCTTGCAAGTGGCCGTGAAGGGATTGACAACCCCTTTATCGCGTTGGTTGCGAGGTTTTTATTTGTTTGTGTAGGTACGAGGTGACTCGCGCGTGGTCTCCTACTGGATTGATGCCTTGGTTCTAAAAAACTGAGGGAAATACTTACGCTGCTTTGCTGCATCACCCTTTCCTCTTCAAGGGAAAACCAACGCATGCTCAAGAGGTAGCAATAGGCGATGACTAAAGGAACGCACAAGTACTTTTTTTGCAGGGGGTAAACACAAGTTATTTATGCACATTCACGAGTATTTCGGTTTTGCTGTAATATTTAGAAACCGACTAAAAATGACTATGTATTTTAAGTTGTTGCTAAGAATGTTGCAGCCATACTTCAAGATGGATGCAGCGGAAAAGGGATGGAAAAGCCTTTATTTGATGGCTATCTTTTTTTCAAAGGCCAAAGGCCATGTACATTAAGTAGCAAAAACACTTACAATAACACCCTTGCATAAATTAAAATATACATCCGAATCTTTTTGGGTGATGAAGTCTTCTTCCTCCTGCATCCTTTGATGGCGTGCAGCAAAGTTCGTTGCCACCCCTGGGCCTCCGTCAGAGCATAGAAAAGTTGTTTAAACCCAAAAGTTTGTAGAAATAGCGGCATAGAAGTCATTGATGTAGAACAGAAGATGTGGGCAACCGTTATCTACATGGCAAATGGATGCTCCAGGGAATAAAATATAGGAGATGGCCTGTATAATGCCCCATGCCCGACTAGATGGAGTTTGTGAACGCAACTCTCTCATGCTCCCTGATGTGTCCAAAGTTGGCCAATCTTTGTCTATCAGAATTGGAGTCGGAGGACCAAGTCACGCAACTGCACTATCCGCTTCGTATGACAGCGCCACCAAGATAAACATGTCAAATATTTTTTTTACCAAACTAGCGAACTAAATCTGGAGACACACCACTCTCCACACGCCTCCTAATGATGCCAAGAAGCACAACCGCAACGAGGATGAGACATGAAGGACTTATTCCATGCCAACGGCGATGCCACCACCTTACCACCAACGACTAAGGACCAAAACCTAAACTAAAAACCTTACCCCGCCACCACTAGTTTGAAACAGGGAGATCATGGCCACCTCCCGTTGCTGAAGCGATGGTCGGAGGGAGAGGGGGACTGTGATCTCACCAAAGGAAGGTAGATTTGTGTCCCTGTCATAGCTCCCAAGGTGTCATGAGAGAGAGAGGAGGTGGGAGGGAGAAAACACATGTTTTTTTATTTCCATTGATGCTACAACACTTAAGCTAATGGATATCAATACTTGGCTTGGAGAAAACTTTGGTTTGCTTTATTTCTTAGAAGAATGCACCATTTGGAATGCAGAAACTTAAGCGGGAATAGCAAAAAATGCAGGAATTTGGATGCAACATATTTTAGATTCCTATATGAACCAAATGCACAAAGGAAAACTTCAAGAGCATCGGTCACACGGGAAAAACATATGGATCACGAACAAGAAAGGAGAAATATAGATGTGTTAACTCATGTTTGGTTTCCACTAGGAAATGCTATTCCATAGGGTTTTTTAATGAATCTAAGGGCTTGTTTGGTTCACAAGAATATAGGAAATGGAAAGTGCAGGAAAAATTGCTTTGATCACACAGTCAAAAGAAACACACACACACACACAAACAAACAAACAATCCACTTGGACCTCCTTTTTATTGAAAAGGAGGTTGAAACCCCAGCCTCTGCATTATTGTGATCAAAGCATCAAGGTCAAAACATGCTTGGCAACGAGGTCAAAACATCAAGGAGTACTAACACAGGCAACCAAAAGTGCAAGTTCATGGAATTAATTTCTTTTCAAATCATCTGCTTTGCACCTACATTCCCATGATATTAATGTGTTTTTACAATTCCATGTTTTCATAATCCAGAGAACCTAACAATCCCTGAGATAACCGATTATTTGCTTGAAATGTGATACCAAACCATTTTTCCTTAGGCCAACTCCACCGCACGACCCCAAACGGACATCCGCTTTGCCCAGAATCGTTCCGTTTGGGTAGGGCAATGGGGTCGTGTCCAGACCTATCCTGGGATGCGGTGGCCGTGCGCCCAGCGCGCGGCCGCATCCGTTTGCCCCATCCTGTCCGCCAGGGCCAAAAATGCCCATATTTTAATAGCAAAACAAGTTTGCACGTCCAAATATTAATTGTTTGAAAATAAAAATAGTTTTACAACCCAATCGAAATTGTCTCTAATAAAATAGTTTTACAACCAAATCAAAATTGTCTTGAATGAACATAAAATGAACCAATACATCTATTGGTTGCCAATGTGATCCCACACGTGCTCAACCAAGTCATTTTCAAGATCCAAATGAGTGTGCCAATCATGCAACTCACGATGGAACTGGACAAACTGTTCAAATGTGGCCGGTTCTTGGTGCAGGGGCTCAACATTTTCACCTTGATAGTCAAATCCTTGGTCGAAGATACCGTCATCACGCTCGTCCTCGACGATCATGTTGTGCATGATCACACAAGCAGTCATCACCTTCCAAAGCTTACCTTCATCCCATGACAATGCAAGGTTTCGAACGATACCCCATCGGGATTGAAGCACACCAAAAGCACGTTCCACATCCTTTCTAGCACTCTCTTGCATTTGGGCAAATCTCTTTCTCTTCTCACCTTGGAGGTTCGAGATTGTCTTCACAAAAGTTGACCACTGAGGATATATACCATCAGCTAGATAGTATCCCTTGTTGTACTGGTGGCCGCTGATCTCAGAGTTGACAGGTGGGGAGTGGCCTTCTGCAAGCCTTGCAAAGACTAGAAAACGCTGCAGCACGTTGATATCATTGTGAGAACCTGCCATGCCGAAGAAAGAATGCCATATCCAAAGATCCTGCGAAGCCACTGCTTCTAATATGACAGTGCACGCTTTGACATGCCCCTTGTACTGGCCCTGCCAAGCAAATGGACAGTTCTTCTACTCCCAGTGCATACAATCTATGTTGCCAAGTATGCCTGTAAAGCCTCTAGCTGCGTTGTGATACGTATCCATCGTATCTACTTTTCCAAACACTTTTGACCTTGTTTTGGACTCTAACTTGCATGATTTGAATGGAACTAACCCGGACTGACGCTGTTTTCAGCAGAATTGCCATGGTGTTATTTTTGTGCAGAAATAGAAGTTCTCGGAATGACCTGAAACTTCACGGAGAATATTTTTGGAATTTATAAAAAATACTGGCGAAAGAGTCAACACCAGGGGCCCACCCCCTGTCCACGAGGGTGGGGTCGCACCCACCCCCTGGGGCGCCCCCCTGTCTCGTGGCCTCCCTGAGGCTCCATCGACCTCAACTCCAACTCTATATATTCACGTTCGGGGAGAAAAAAATCAGAGAGAAGGATTCATCGGTTTTACGATACGGAGCTGCTGCCAAGCCCTAATCTCTCTCGGGAGGGCTGATCTGGAGTCCGTTCGGGGCTCCAGTGAGGGGAATCCGTCGCCATCGTCATCATCAACCTTCCTCCATCACCAATTTCATGATATTCACCGCCGTGCGTGAGTAATTCCATCATATGCTTGCTGGACGGTGATGGGTTGTATGAGATTTATCATGTAATCGAGTTAGTTTTGTTATGGTTTGATCCCTAGTATCCATTATGTTCTAAGATTGATGTTGCTATGACTTTGCTATTCTTAATGCTTGTCACTAGGGCCCGAGTGCAATGATTTCATATCTAAACCTATTATGTTTCCATGAATATATGTGAGTTCTTGATCCTATTTTGCAAGTCAATAGTCGCCTACTATGTGCTATGATCCGGTAACCCTGAAGTGACAATAATCGGGACCACTCCCCGTGATGACTATAGTTTGAGGAGTTCATGTATTCACTAAGTGCTAATGCTTTGTTCTGGTACTCTATTAAAAGGAGGCCTTAATATCCCTTAGTTTCCAATAGGACCCCGCTGCCACGGGAGGGTAGGACAAAAGATGTCATGCAAGTTCTTTTCCATAAACATGTATGACTATATTCGGAATACATGCCTACATTACATTGATGAACTGGAGCTAGTTCTGTGCCACCCTATGTTATAACTGTTGCATGAGGAATCACATCCGACATAATTATCCATCACTGATCCATTGCCTACGAGCTTTTCACATATTGATATTTGCTTAGTTACTTTTCCGTTGCCACTGTTACAATCACTACAAAACCAATATTGTTACTTTTGCCACCGTTATCGTTACTTCCATATTACTTTGCTACTAAATACTTTGCTGCAGATATTAAGTCCTTTAGGTGCGGTTGAATTGACAACTCAACTGTTAATACTTGAGAATATTCTTTGGCTCCCCTTGTGTCGAATCAGTAAATTCGGGTTTAATACTCTCCCCTCGAAAACTGTTGCGATCCCCTATACTTGTGGGTTATCAAGACTATTTTCTGGCGCCATTGCCGAGGAAGCATAGCTCTATTCTTTGAGTCACTTGGAATTTATATCTATTGATCACTATGAGGAACTTGAAAGATGAAAGAACCAAGATTTTTCCCTCAACTACGGGGGAGGGGGGGGGGTAAGGAACTGCCATCTAGCTCCACACTTGATTCACCTTCTGTTATGAGTAAACTTGCGACACCTACACCTGCTTATGATGAAACTACTTCTATGCTTGATAATACCGTGCCACTAGGTGAATTTCTTGATGAACAACTTGCTAGGGTTAGAGAGAATGAAATTATTGAAACTAATAATATTGATGAAAGTGATGATGAAGATTCTCCTCCTAGATATGAATTGTCTGTTGTGCCTGAGGGTTATGTTATGGATGAAGAAACTGCTAGAGATCTTTTAGCTTGCAATGATAGATATGATCTTAAGAAACTGTTAGCTAAGCTGAAAGAAAATCTTTGAATGCTAGAATGAAATATGACCCTGCTTTTGCTACTTCACCTATCTATATTTCCGATAAGGATTATGATTTCTCTATCGATCCTGAGTTAATTACTTTGGTTGAATCTGATCCTTTTTATGGCTATGAATCTGAAACTGTTGTGGCACATCTTACTAAATTAAATGATATAGCCATCCTATTCACTAATGAGGAAAAAAATTGTTACTACTATATCCTTAAGTTATTCTGTTCTCATTAAAGGGTGATGCTAAAACATGGTTTAATTCTCTTGATCCTGGTTGTGTGCGTAGTATCCAGGATATGATTTATTACTTCTCTGCTAAATATTTCCCCGTTCATAAGAAACAAGCTGCCTTAAGGGAAATATATAATTTTGTGCAAATTGAAGAAGAGAGTTTCCCACAATCTTGGGGGAGGCTTCTCCGATTAAAACTTAGTGCTTTTCCTGATCATCCTCTCAAGAAAAATGAAATACTTGATATCTTTTATAATGGACTAACCGATGCTTCCAGAGACCACCTGGATAGTTGTGCTGGTTGTGTTTTCATGGAAAGAACTATTGATCAAGCTGAATTGCTATTGAATAATATGTTGAGCAATGAAAATGATTGGACACTTCCTGAACCAACTCCTAAGCCAACTCTGAAGAATTCTATTTCTCAGTCCCGAAGATATGCAAGAGGCAAAGAAATCTATGAAAGAAAAAGGTGTTAAAGCTGAAGATGTTAAGAATTTACCACCTATTGAAGAAATACATGGTCTTGATAACCCGACACAGGTAGTAAAGGTAAATTCTCTCTATAGATTTGATGAAGGTGATATTCCTCGTAATAAGTCTGCTAGCCAATGCTTGGATGAGTTTGATAATTTTATCGCTAAACAAGAAAACTTCAATGCTTATGTTGGTAGACAATTGAAATATAATGCTTATATGATTGAACACTTGAGTAATTATATGTCTAGAGTTAAAGGTGAACTTAAGCTTATTAGTAAACATGCTTCTATGGTTACCACTCAAGTAGAACAAGTACTTAAAGCTCAGAATGATTTGCTCAATGAATTAGATAATAAGAAAACTGAAAATGTTGTTAAAGTTGTGACTAGAGGGGGTAAAATGACTCAGGAACCTTTGTATCCTGATGTCCACCCTAAGAGAATTGAGCAAGATTCTCAATTATGATTTCTCTGTCGATCCTGAGTTAATTACTTTGGTTGAGTCTGATCCTTTTATGGCTATGAATCTGAAACTGTTGTGGCACATCTTACTAAATTAAATGATATAGCCACCCAGTTCACTAATGATGAGAAAACTCGTTATTACTTTATCCTTAAGTTATTTCCATTCTCATTAAATGGTGATGCTAAAATATGGTTTAATTCTCTTGATCCTGGTTGTGTGCGTAGTCCCCAGGATATGATTTATTACTTCTCTGCTAAATATTTCCCCGCTCATAAGAAACAAGCTTCCTTAAGGGAAATATATAATTTTGTGCAAATTGAAGAAGAGAGTCTCCCACAAGCTTGGGGGAGGCTTCTCCGGTTACTTAATGCTTTGCCTGATCATCCTCTCAAGAAAAATAAAATACTTGATATCTTTTATAATGGACTAACCGATGCTTTCAGAGACCACCTGGATAGTTATGCTGGTTGTGTTTTCAGGGAAAGAACTGTTGAGCAAGCTGAATTGCTATTGAATAACATATTGAGTAATGAAAATGATTGGACACTTCCTGAATCAACTCCTAAGCCAACTCCGAAGAAAAGGGGTATTCTATTTCTCAGTCCTGAAGATATGCAAGAGGCAAAGAAATCTATGAAAGAAAAATGTATTAAATCTGAAGATGTTAAGAATTTACCACCTATTGAAGAGATACATGGTCTTGATAACCCGACACAGGTAGTAAAGGTAAATTCTCTCTAGAGATTTTGATGAAGGTGATATTCCTCGTTATAAGTCTGCTAGCCAATGCTTGGATGAGTTTGATAATTTTATTGTTAAACAAGAAAACTTCAATGCTTATGTTGGTAGACAATTGAAAAGTAATGCTTATATGATTGAACACTTGTGTGATTATATGTCTAGAGTTAAAGGTGAACTTAAACTTATTAGTAAACATGCTTCTATGGTTACCACTCAAGTAGAACAAGTACTTAAAGCTCAGAATGATTTGCTCAATGAATTAGATAAAAAGAAAAATGATAATGTTGTTAGAGTTGTGACTAGAGGGGGTAAAATGACTCAGGAACCTTTATATCCTGAGGGCCACCCTAAGAGAGTTGAGCAAGATTCTCAGAGAACTAATGTTGATGCACCTAGTTCTTCTAAGAAGAAGAAAAATAAAATTGATAGGACTTTTCATGCTTCTAGTGAACATGTTGTTGACACACTTGAGAATCCCAATGATATTTCTATCTCTGATGCTGAAACACAATCTGGTAATGAACATGAACCTAGTGATAATATTAATGATGATGTTCATGATGATGCTCAACCTAGCAATAACAATGATGTAGAGATTGAACCTGCTGTTGATCTTAATAACCCACAATAAAAGAATCAACGTTATGATAAGAGAGACTTCGTTGCTAGGAAGCATGGTAAAGAAAGAGAACCATGGGTTCAGAAACCCATGCCTTTTCCTCCTAAACCATCCAAGAAAAAGGACGATGAGGATTTTGAGCGCTTTGTTGAAATGATTAGACCTATCTTTTTGCGTATGCGTTTGACTAATATGCTTAAAATGAATCCTTATGCTAAGTACATGAAATATATTGTTACAAATAAAAGAAAGATACCGGAAGCTAATTATAATTTTAAGGGTGGAATACCAAAGAAACTTGGAGATCCAGGAGTACCAACTATACCATGCTCCATTAAAAGAAACTATGTTAAAACTGCTTTATGTGAGCTTGGAGCCAGTGTTAGTGTTATGCCTCTCTCTTTATATCATAGACTTGATTTGAATAAGTTGACACCTACTGAAATATCTTTGCAAATGGCCGATAAATCAACTGCTATACCTGTCGGTATTTGTGAAGATGTGCCTGTTGTGGTTGCAAATGTTACTATTTTAACGGACTTTGTTATCTTTGATATTCCCGAGGACGATAGTATGTCGATTATCCTTGGTAGACCTTTTTTTGAATACTGCAGGGGCTGTTATTGATTGCAACAAAGGCAATGTCACTTTTCATATTAAGGTAATGAGCATACGGTACACTTTCCGAGGAAACAACCTCAAGTCCACTGTATTAATTCTATTGGAAAATCTTCAACGAATACTATTGGAGGTTTTGAATTTCCTATTCCTACTATCAAGAAGAAATATGATATTCTTATTGTTGGGGACATGCATATCCCCGTTGAGGTAACCTAGTGTTATTTGAAAATTCTCCGGTTTCATGTTATTCGAAAAGAGTTTGTTAACAAGACTTGATCAACCTTGTTAGTGGATTCCTTTTGATGAGCATGAGATGGATGAATTTAGAAAGCACAACTCTCTGTACCCTCCTTTTACTTTCTGTTATTTATATTAAATAAAGTAAAAATAGTATTTTCTTTCTGTTTTCTGAATTATTCTTGTAATAAAAAATACCCCGAAAATAAAAGTTCTCCAAATGTCCTGAAAATTTTATATGATTTTTTTAGAATATTTAAGAATTTTTGGCACTTGTGTTCTACTCGTCCAGATAACATCTACGCATAAACCAGGCTCTAATACCACTGTTGGGGAACGTAGTAATTTCAAAAGAAATCCTATGCACACACAGGATCATGGTGATGCATAGCAACGAGAGAGGAGAGTGTGTCCACGTACCCTCGTAGACCGAAAGCGGAAGCGTTAGCACAACGTGGTTGATGTAGTCGTACGTTTTCACGATCCGACCGATCCAAGTACCGAACGCATGGCACCTCCGAGTTCAGCACACGTTTAGCTCGATGACGTCCCACGAACTCCGATCCAGCAGAGCTTCACAGGAGAGTTCCGTCAGCACGATGGCGTGATGACGGTGATGATTATGCTACCGGTGTAGGGCTTCTCCTAAGCACCGCTACGATATGATCGAGGTGGATTATGGTGGAGGGGGGCACCGCACACGGCTGGGAGAGATCAACAGATCAACTTGTGTATCTAGAGGTGCCCCCCTGTCCCTGTATATAAAGGAGCAAGGGGGAGGCCGGCCGGCCCCTGTAGGTGCGCCAGGAGGAGGAGTCCTCCTCCTAGTAGGAGTAGGACTCCCCTCATGCCTACTCCTACTAGGATGGGGAAAGGAAGGGGGAGAGGGAGAAGGAAAGGGGGGCGCCACCCCCCTCTCCTAGTCCAATTTGGACCAGAGGGGGAGGGGCACGCGGCCTGCCCTAGGCCAGCCCTCTCTCTCTCTCTCCACTAAGGCCCATAAGGCCCACTATTTCTCCCGAGGGGGTTCGGTAACCCTCCGGCACTCCGGTTTTCCCCGAAACCACCCGGAACACTTCCGGTGTCCGAATATAGTCGTCCAATATATCAATCTTTACGTCTCGATTATTTCAAGACTCCTTGTCATGTCCGTGATCATATACAGGACTCCGAACTACCTTCGATACATCAAAACACAAAAACTCATAATACCAATTGTCACCGAACTTTAAGCATGCGGACCCTACGGGTTCGAGAACTATGTAAACATGACCGAGACATGTCTCCGGTCAATAACCAATAGCGGAACCTAGATGCTCATATTGGCTCCCACATATTCTACGAAGATCTTTATCGGTCAAACCGCATAACAACATACGTTGTTCCCTTTGTCATCGGTATGTTACTTGCCCGAGATTCGATCGTCGGTATCTCAATACTAGCTCAATCTCGTTACCGGCAAGTCTCTTTACTCATTTCGTAATGCATCATCCCGCAACTAACTCATTAGTTCCATTTCTTGCAAGGCTTATAGTGATGTGCATTACCGAGAGGGCCCAGAGATACCTCTCCGACAATCGGAGTGACAAATCCTAATCTTGATCTATACCCAACTCAACAAGTACCATCAGAGACACCTGTAGAGCACCTTTATAATCACCCAGTTACGTTGTGACATTTGGTAGCACACAAAGTGTTCCTCTGGTAATCGGGAGTTGCATAACCTCATAGTCATAGGAACATGTATGAGTCATGAAGAAAGCAATAGCAGTAAACTAAACAATCAAGTGCTAAGCTAACGGAATGGGTCAAGTCAATCACATCATTCTCCTAATGATGTGATCCCGTTAATCAAATGACAACTCATGTCTATGGTTAGGAAACTTAACCATCTTTGATGAGCTAGTCAAGTAGAGGCATACTAGTGACACTCTATTTGTCTATGTATTCACACATGTACTAAGTTTCCGGTTAATACAATTCTAGCATGAATAAGAATCATTTATCATGATATGAGGAAATAAATAATAACTTTATTATTGCCTATAGGGCATATTTCCTTCAGTCTCCCACTTGCACTAGAGTCAATAATCTAGATTACATAGTAATGATTCTAACACCCATGGAGCCTTGGTGCTGATCATGTTTTGCTCGTGAGAGAGGCTTAGTCAACGGGTCTACAACATTCAGATCCGTATGTATTTTGCTAATCTCTATGTCTCCCACCTAGACTTGATCGTGGATGGAACTGAAGCGTCTCTTGATGTGCTTGGTTCTCTTTGTGAAATCTGGATTCCTTTGCCAAGGCAATTGTTCCAGTATTGTCACAAAAGATTTTCATTGGACCCGATGCACTAGGTATGACACCTAGATCGGATATGAACTCCTTCATCCAAACTCCTTCATTTGCTGCTTCCGAAGCAGCAATGTACTCCGCTTCACACGTAGATCCTGCCATGATGCTTTGTTTAGAACTGCTCCCACTAACAGCTCCACCGTTCAACATAAGCATGTATCCGGTTTGCGATTTAGAATTGTCCGGATTAGTGTCAAAGCTTGCATCAACGTAACCATTTACGATAAGCTCTTTGTCACCTCCATAAATGAGAAACATATTCTTAGTCCTTTTCAGGTATTTCAAGATGTTCTTGACCGCTGCCCAGTGATCCCCTCCTTGATTACTTTGGTACCTCCCTGCTAAACTAATAGCAAGGCACACATTAGGTCTGGTACACATCATTGCATACATGATAGAGCCTATGGCTGAAGCATAGGGAACATATTTCATTTTCTCTCTATCTTCTGCAGTGGTCGGGCATTGAGTCTTACTCAACTTCACACCTTGTAGCACAGGCAATAACCCTTTCTTTGCCTGATCCATTTTGAACTTCTTCAAAACTTTGGCAAGGTATGTGCTTTGTGAAAGTCCAATTAAGTGTCTTGATCTATCTCTATAGATCTTGATGCCCAATATGTAAGCAGCTTCACCGAGGTCTTTCATTGAAAAATTCTTATTCAAATATCCTTTTATGCTATCCAGAAATTCTATATCATTTCCAATCAACAATATGTCATTCACATATAATATTAGAAATGCTACAAAGCTCCCACTCACTTTCTTGTAAATACAGGCTTCTCCAAAAGTCTATATAAAACCATATGCTTTGATCACACTATCAAAACGTTTATTCCAACTCTGAGAGGCTTGCACCAGTCCATAAATGGATCACTGGAGCTTGCATACTTTGTTAGCATCCTTTGGATCGATAAAACCTTCTGGTTGCATCATATACAACTCTTCTTCCAGAAATCCATTCAGGAATGCAGTCTTTACATCCATTTGCCAAATTTAGTAATCATAAAATGCGGCAATTGCTAACATGATTCAGACGGACTTAAGCATCGCTACGGGTGAGAAGGTCTCATCATAGTCAACTCCTTGAACTTTTCAAAAACCCTTTCACAAAAAGTTGAGTTTTGTAGACAGTAACGTTACCATCGGCGTCAATCTTCTTCTTGAAGATCCATTTATTCTCGATGGCTTGCTGATCATCGAGCAAGTGAACCAAAGTCCACACTTTGTTCTCATACATGGATCCCATCTCAGATTTCATGGCCTCAAACCATTTTGCGGAATCTGGGCTCATCATCGCTTCCTCATAGTTCGTAGGTTCATCATGGTCAAGTAACATGACCTCTAGAACAGGATTACCGTACCACTCTGGTGCGGATCTTACTCTCGTTGACCTACGAGGTTCGGTAGTAACTTGATCTGAAGTTTTATGATCATCATCATTAGCTTCCTCACTAATTGGTGTAGGCGTCACAGGAACCGGTTTCCGTGATGAACTACTTTCCAATAAGGGAGCAGGTACAGTTACCTCATCAAGTTCTACTTTCCTCCCACTCACTTCTTTCGAGAGAAACTCCTTCTCTAGAAAGGATCCATTCTTAGCAACAAAAGTCTTGCCTTCGGATCTGTGATAGAAGGTGCACCCAACTGTTTCTTTTGGGTATCCTATGAAGACACATTTCAACGATTTGGGTTCGAGCTTATCGGGTTGAAGCTTTTTCACATAAGCGTCGCAGCCCCAAACTTTAAGAAACGACAACTTTGGTTTCTTGCCAAACCATAATTCATAAGGAGTCATCTCAACGGATTTAGATGGTGCCCTATTTAACGTGAATGCAGCCGTCTCTAAAGCATAACCCTAAAATGATAGTGGTAAATCAGTAAGAGACATCATAGATCGCACCATATCTAGTAAAGTACGATTACGACGTTCGGACACACCATTACACTGTGGTGTTCCGGGTGGCGTGAGTTGCGAAACTATTCCGCATTGTTTCAAATGAAGACTAAACTTGTAACTCAAATATTCTCTTCCACGATCAGATCGTAGAAACTTTATTTTCTTATTACGATGATTTTCCACTTCACTCTGAAATTCTTTGAAGTTTTCAAATGTTTCAGACTTATGTTTCATCAAGTAGATATACCCATATCTGCTCAAATCATCTGTGAAGGTGAGAAAATAACGATATCTGCCACGAGCCTCAACATTCATCGGACCACATACATCAGTATGTATGATTTCCAACAAATCTGTTGCTCGCTCCATTCTTCCGGAGAATGGTGTTTTACTCATCTTGCCCATGAGGCATGGTTCGCAAGTAAGTGATTCCTAATCAAATGATTCCAAAAGTCCATCAGAATGGAGTTTCTTCATGCGCTTTACACCAATATGACCCAAACGGCAGTGCCACAAATAAGTTGCACTATCATTATCAACTCTGCATCTTTTAGCTTCAATACTATGAATATGTGTGTCTTCACTATCGAGATTCAAAAAGAATAGACCACTCTTTAAGGGTGCATGACCATAAAAGATATTACTCATATAAATAGAACAACCATTATTCTCTGATTCAAATGAATAATCGTCTCGCATTAAACAAGATCCAGATATAATGTTCATGCTCAACGCTGGCACCAAATAACAATTATTTAGGTCTAAACCTAATCCCGAATGTAGATGTAGAGGTAGCGTGCCGACCTCGATCACATCGACTTTGGAACCATTTCCCACGCGCATCGTCACCTCGTCCTTTGCTAATCTTCGCTTAATCTGTAGTCTCTGTTTCGAGTTGCAAATATTAGCAACAGAACCAGTATCAAATACCCAGGCACTACTGCGAGAATTAGTAAGGTACACATCAATAACATGTATATCACATATACCTTTGTTCACCTTGCCATCCTTCTTATCCGCCAAATACTTGGGGCAGTTCCACTTCCAATGACCAGTCTGTTTGCAGTAGAAGCACTCAGTCTCAGGCTTAGGTCCAGACTTGGGTTTCTTCTCCTGAACAGCAACTTATTTGCCGTTCTTCTTGAAGTTCCCCTTCTTCTTCCCTTTTCGCTTTTTCTTGAAACTGGCGGTCTTGTTGACCATCAACACTTGATGCTCCTTCTTGATTTCTACCTCCACATCCTTTAGCATTGCGAAGAGCTCAGGAATCATCTTATCCATCCCTTGCATGTTATAGTTCATCACGAAGCTCTTGTAGCTTGGTGGCAGTGATTGAAGAATTCTGTCAACAACACTATCATCCAGAAGATTAACTCCCAGTTGAATCAAGTGATTGTTATACCTAGACATTCTGAGTATATGCTCACTGACAGAACTATTCTCCTCCATCTTGCAGCTGTAGAACTTATTGGAGACTTCATAAGTCTCAATCCGGGCATTTTCTTGAAATATTAACTTCAACTCCTGGAACATCTCATATGCTCCATGACGTTCAAAACGTCGTTGAAGTCACGGTTCTAAGCCGTAAAGCATGGCACACTGAACTATCGAGTAGTCATCAACTTTGCTCTGCCAGACATTCATAACATATGGTGTTGCTCTTGCAGCAGGTTTGGCACTTAGCGGTGCTTCCAGGACGTAATTCTTCTGTGCAACAATGAGGATAATCCTCAAGTTACGGACCCAGTCCGTGTAATTGCTACCATCATCTTTCAACTTTGCTTTCTCAAGGAACACATCAAAATTCAACGGAACAACAGCACGGGCCATCTATCTACAACAACATAGACATGCAAAATACTATCAGGTACCAAGTTCATGATAAATTAATGTTTAGTTAATCAAATTATTAAAGAACTCCCACTTAGATAGACACCCCTCTAATCATCTAAGTGATCACGTGAACCATATCAACTAAACCATGTCCGATCATCACGTGAGATGGAGTAGTTTTCAATGGTGAACATCACTATGTTGATCATATCTTCTATATGATTCACGCTTGACCTTTTGGTCTCTAGTGTTCCGAGGCCATATCTGCATATGCTAGTCTCGTCAAGTTTAACCCGAGCATTCTGCATGTGCAAAACTGCCTTGCACCCATTGTATGTGAACGTAGAGCCTATCACACCCGATCATCACGTGGTGTCTCGGCACGACGAACTTTCACAACGGTGCATACTCAGGGAGAACACTTGTACCTTGAAATTTAGTGAGAGATCATCTTATAATGCTACCATTGTTCTATGCAAAAAAGATGCATAAAAGATAAACATCACATGCAATCAATATAAGTGATTTGATATGGCCATCATCATCGTGTGCTTGTGATCTCCATCTCTGAAGCACCATCATGATCACCATCGTCACCGGCGCGACACCTTGATCTCCATCGTAGCATCGTTGTCGTCTCGCCAAATATTGCTTCTATGACTATCGCTACCGCTTAGTGATAAAGTGAAGCCATTACAGGGCGATTGCATTGCATACAATAAAGCGACAACCATATGGCTCCTGCCAGTTGTCGATAACTCGGTTACAAAACATGATCATCTCATACAATAAAATATAGCATCATGTCTTGACCATATCACATCACAACATGCCCTGCAAAAACAAGTTAGACGTCCTCTACTTTGTTGTTGCAAGTTTTACGTGGCTGCTACGTGCTGAGCAAGAACCGTTCTTACCTACACATCAAATCCACAACGATAGTTTGTCAAGTTAGTGTTGTTTTAAACTTCTCAAGGACCGGGCGTAACCACACTCGATTCAACTAAAGTTGGAAAACTGACACCCGCCAGCCACCTGTGTGCAAAGCACGTCGGTAGAACCAGTCTCGTGTAAGCGCACGCGTAATGTCGGTCCGGGCCGCTTCATCCAACAATATCGCCAAACCAAAGTGTGACATGTTGGTAAGCAGTATGACTTGTATCGTCCACAACTCACTTGTGTTCTACTCGTGCATATAACATCTATGCATAAACCAGGCTCTAATACCACTGTTGGGGAACGTAGTAATTTCAAAAAAAATCTACGCACACACAGGATCATGGTGATGCATAGCAATGAGAGAGGAGAGTGTATCCACGTACCCTCGTAGACCGAAAGCGGAAGCGTTACCACAACGCGGTTGATGTAGTCATACGTCTTCCCAATCCGACCGATCCAAGTAACGAGCGCACGGCACCTCCGAGTTCAGCACACGTTTGGCTCGATGACGTCCCACGAACTCCGATCCAGCAAAGCTTCATGGGAGAGTTCCGTCAGCACGACGATGTGATGACAATTATGATTATCCTACCGACGCAGGGCTTCACCTAAGCACTGATACGTCTCCAACATATCTATAATTTTTGATTGCTACAACATTAGTGGAAATATTCACCGGATGAATATGTTGATTACTCTTTGCAATAAGCGGTTGGATTCTTTAGATCTAAAAATTTCAGAATATGAAGGGAAACGTAAAGAACCTCCCAGATTCGAGCTTGATTCCGCTAAAAAATTGAAAACCAAAGATGACAATACCTAGATCTATCCTTGCTATGCCTAGCTAGGGGCGTTAACGATAGCGCTTGTTGGGAGGCAATCCAATTTTATTTTTATTCCTTGCTTTTTGCTCCTATTTAGTAATAAATAATTTATCTAGCCTCTGTTTTGGTTGTGTTTTTTGTGTTTTATTAGTGTTTGTGCCAAGTAGAACCATTGGGAAGACTCGGGAAAGTCTTTATATCTTTCTGTAAAAAACAGAAAGTTTAGCGCTCACGAGAACTGCTGCCACTTTTATTTGGAAAGTGATATTTAGTTAATTCATTTTGCAGATTATTAATAGATAAATTCCTCACGTCCAACAATTTATTTTAGAATTTTTGGGGTTCCAGATCTTGCGCTAGCTACAGATTACTACATACTGTTCTCTTTTTGAAAGATTCTGTTTTTCGTGTGTTGTTTGCTTATTTTGATGAATCTATGGCTAGTAAAATAGTTTATAAACCATAGAGAAGTTGGAATACAGTAGGTTTAACACCAATATAAATAAATAATGAGTTCATTACAGTACCTTGAAGTGGTCTTTTGTTTTCTTTCGCTAACGGAGCTCACGAGATTTTCTACTTTAAGTTTTGTGTTGTGAAGTTTTCAAGTTTTGGGTAAAGATTTGATGGATTATGGAACAAGGAGTGGCAAGAGCCTAAGATTGGGGATGCCCATGGCACCCCCAAGATAATCTAAGGACACCTAAAAGCCAAAGCTTGGGGAAGCTCCGAAAGGCATCCCCTCTTTTCATCTACTTCTATCGGTAACTTTACTTGGAGCTATATTTTTATTCACCACATGATATGTGTTTTGCTTGGAGCATCTTGTATGATTTGAGTCTTTGCTTTTTAGTTTACCACAATCATCCTTGCTGTACACACCTTTTGACAGAGCCATACATGATTTGGAATTTGTTAGAATAATATATGTGCTTCACTTATATCTTTTTGAGCTATATAGTTTTGCTCTAGTACTTCACTTATATCTTTTAGAGCACGGTGGTGGATTTGTTTTATAGAAACTATTGATCTCTCATGCTTCACTTAGATTATTTTGAGAGTCTTAAATAGCATGGTAATTTGCTTAAATAATCCTAATATGCTAGGTATTCAAGATTAATATTTTTTTTCTTATGAGTGTTTTGAATACTAAGAGAAGTTTGATGCTTGATGATTGTTTTGAGATATGGAGGTAATAATATCAAAGTCGTGCTAGTTGAGTAGTTGAAATTGAGAAATGCTTGTGTTGAAGTTTGCAAGTCCCGTAGCATGCACGTATGGTAAACGTTATGTAACAAATTTGAAACATGAGGTGTTATTTGATTGTCCTCCTTATGAGTGGCGGTCGGGGACGAGCGATGGTCTTTTCCTACCAATCTATCCCCCTAGGAGCATGCGCGTAGTGCTTTGTTTTTGATGACTTGTAGATTTTTGCAATAAGTATGTGAGTTCTTTATGACTAATGTTGAGTCCATGGATTATACGCACTCTCACCCTTCCATCATTGCTAGCCTCTTCGGTACCGTGCATTGCCCTTTCTCACATTGAGAGTTGGTGCAAACTTCGCAGGTGCATCCAAACCCCGTGATATGATACGCTCTTTCACACATAAACCTCCTTATATCTTCCTCAAAACAGCCACCATACCTACCTATTATGGCATTTCCATAGCCATTCCGAGATATATTGCCATGCAACTTTCCACCATTCCGTTTATCATGACACATTCATCATTGTCGTATTGCTTAGCATGATCATGTAGTTGACATAGTATTTGTGGCAAAGTCACCGTTCATAATTCTTTCATACATGTCACTCTTGGTTCATTGCATATCCCGGTACACTGCCGGAGGCATTCATATAGAGTCATATCTTGTTCTAAGTACCGAGTTGTAATTCTTGAGTTGTAACTAAATATAAGTGTGATGACCATCATTCATAGAGCATTGTCCTAAAAAAGAGAAAGGCCAAAAAAAGGGAACAATTCTACTATCCTTTGCCACACTTGTGCTTCAAAGTAGCACCATAATCTTCATGATAGAGAGTCTTTTGTTTTGTCACTTTCATATACTAGTGGGAATTTTTCATTATAGAACTTGGCTTGTATATTCCAACAATGGGCCTACTCAAGTGCCCTAGGTCTTAATGAGCATGCAAGTTGGATGCACACCCACTTAGTTTCTTTTGTTGAGCTTTCATACATTTACAGCTCTAGTGCATCCGTTGCATGGCAATCCCAACCCCTTGCATTAACATGAATCGGTGGGCATCTCCATAGCCCATTGATTAGCCTCGTTGATGTGAGACTTTCTCCTTTTTGTCTTCTCCACATAACCCCCTCATTATATTCTATTCCACCCATAGTGCTATATCCATGGCTCACGCTCATGTATTGCGTGAAAATTTATAAGTTTGAGATTACTAAAGTATGAAACAATTGCTTGGCTTGTCATCGGGGGTTGTGCATGATGAGAGCATTCTTGTGTGACAAAAATGGAGCATGACTAAACTATATGATTTTGTAGGGATGAAATTTCTTTGGCCATGTTATTTTGAGAAGACATAATTGCTTAGTTAGTATGCTTGAAGTATTATTATTTTTATGTCAATATGAACCTTTGTCTTGAATCTTTTCGGATCTGAATATTCATACCACAATTAAGAAGAATTACATTAAAATTATGCCAAGTAGCACTCCGCATCAAAAATTCTGTTTTTATCATTTACCTACTCGAGGACGAGCAGGAATTAAGCTTGGGGATCCTTGATACGTCTCCAACGTATCTATAATTTTTGATTGCTCCATGCTATATTATCTACTGTTTTGGACATTATTGGGCTTTATTATCCACTTTTATATTATTTTTGGGACTAACCTATTAACCAGAGGCCCAGCCCAGAATTGCTGTTTTTTGCCTATTTTAGGGTTTCGAAGAAAAGGAATATCAAACGGAGTCCAAACGGAATGAAACCTTCGGGAACGTGATTTTCTCACCGAACATGATCCAGGAGACTTGGACCCTATGTCAAGAAACAAAGGAGGAGGCCACGAGGTAGGGGGCGCGCCTACCCCCCCCCCCCCCTCCCCCCGCAGGCGCGCCCTCCACCCTCATGGGCCCCCTGTTGCTCCACCGACGTACTCCTTCCTCTTATATACCTACGTACCCCCAAACAATCAGATACGAAGCCAAAACCCTAAATCCACCGCTGCAACTTTTTGTATCCATGAGATCCCATCTTGGGGCCTATTCCGGAGCTCCGCTGGAGGGGTATCCATCACGGAGTGCTTCTACATCAACACGATAGCCCCTCCGATGAAGTGTGAGTAGTTCACCTTAGACCTATGGGTCCATAGTTATTAGCTAGATGGCTTCTTCTCTCTTTTTGGATCTCAATACAATGTTCTCCCCCTCTCTTGTGGAGATCTTTTCGATATAATCTTCTTTTTGCGGTGTGTTTGTTGAGACCGATGAATTGTGGGTTTATGATCAAGTCTATCTATGAACAATATTTGAATCTTCTCTGAATTCTTTTATGTATGATTGGTTATCTTTGCAAGTCTCTTCGAATTATCAGTTTGGTTTGGCCTACTAGATTGATCTTTCTTGCAATGGGAGAAGTGCTTAGCTTTGGGTTCAATCTTGCGGTGTCCTTTCCCAGTGACAGTAGGGGCAGCAAGGCACGTATTGTATTGTTGCCATCGAGGATAACAAGATGGGGTTTTCATCATATTGCATGAGTTTATCCCTCTACACCATGTCATCTTGCTTAAGGCGTTACTCTGTTTCCATGAACTTAATACTCCAGATGCATGCTGGACAGCGGTCGATGAGTGGAGTAATAGTAGTAGATGCAGGCAGGAGTCGGTCTACTTGTCTCGGACGTGATGCCTATATACATGATCATACCTCGATATTCTCATAACTATGCTCAATTCTGTCAATTGCTCAACAGTAATTCGTTCACCCACCGTAAAATGTCTATGCTCTTGAGAGAAGCCACTAGTGAAACCTATGGCCCCCGGGTCTATCTTCATCATATTAATCTTCCACTACATAGTTATTTCCTTTGCTTTTTTTACTTTGCTTTTATTTTACTTTGCATCTCTATCATAAAAATACCAAAAATATTATCTTATCATATCTATTAGATCTCACTCTCGTAAGTGACCGTGAAGGGATTGACAACCCCTTATCATGTTGGTTGCGAGGAGCTATTTGCTTTGTGCAAGTACGAGGGACTCACGCGTAGCCTCCTACTGGATTGATACCTTGGTTCTCAAAAACTGAGGGAAATACTTACGCTACTTTGCTGCATCTTCCCTTCCTCTTCGGGGAAAACCAACGCAATGCTCAAGAGGTAGCAAGCACCGCTATGATATGATCGAGGTGGATTATGGTGGAGGGGGGCACCGCACATGGCTGGGAGAGATCAACAGATCAACTTGTGTGTCTAGAGGTGCCCCCTGCCCCCGTATATAAAGGAGCAAGGGGGGAGGCTGGCCGGCCCCTGTAGGCGCGCCAGGAGGAGGAGTCCTCCTAGTAGGAGTAGGACCCCCCTCTTTCCTACTCCTACTAGGAGGGGGAAAGGAAGGGGGAGAGGGAGAAGGAAAGGGGGGCGCCGCCCTCCCCCTCTCCTAGTCCAATTCGGACCAGAGGGGGAGGGGCGCGCGGCCTGCCCTAGGCCAGCCCTCTCTCTCGCTCTCCACTAAGGCCCATAAGGCCCACTATTTCTCCGTGGGGGTCCGGTAACCCTCCGGCACTCCGGTTTTCTCCGAAACCACCCGGAACACTTTCGGTGTCCGAATATAGTCGTCCAATATATCGATCTTTACGTTTCGACCATTTCGAGACTCCTCATCATGTCGGTGATCATATCCGGGACTCCGAACTACCTTCTGTACATCAAAACACAAAAACTCATAATACAGATCGTCACCGAACTTTAAGCGTGCGGACCCTATGGGTTCAAGAACTATGTAGACATGACCGAGACATATCTCCGGTCAATAACCAATAGCGGAACCTGGATGCTCATATTGGATCCCACATATTCTACGAAGATCTTTATCGGTCAAACCACATAACAACATACGTTGTTCCCTTTGTCATCGGTATGTTACTTGCCCGAGATTCGATCGTCGGTATCTCAATACCAAGTTCAATCTCATTACCCGCAAGTCTCTTTACTCGTTTCGTAATACATCATCTTGCAACTAACTCATTAGTTACAATGCTTGCAAGGCTTATAGTGATGTGCATTACCGAGTCATCCAATATATCGACCTTTATGTCTCGACCATTTCGAGACTCCTCGTCATGTCCGTGATCACATCCGGGACTCCGAACTACCTTCGGTACATCAAAACACATAAACTCATAATATAACCGTCATCGAACTTTAAGCGTGCGGACCCTACGGGTTCGAGAACTATGTACACATGACCGAGACACGTCTCCGGTTAATAACCAATAGCAGAACCTGGATGCTCATATTGGCTCCTACATATTCTATGAAGATCTTTATCGGTCAAATCGCATAACAACATACGTTGTTCCCTTTGTCATCGGTATGTTACTTGCCCGAGATTCGACCGTTAGTATCTTAATACCTAGTTCAATCTCGTTACCGGCAGGTCTCTTTACTCGTTCCGTAATACATCATCCCGCAACTAACTCATTAGTTACAATGCTTGCAAGGCTTGAGTGATGTGTATTACCGAGTGGGCCCAGAGATACCTCTCCGACAATCGGAGTGACAAATCCTAATCTTGATCTATACCAACTCAACAAGTACCATCGGAGACACCCGTAGAGCACCTTTATAATCACCCAGTTACGTTGAGACGTTTGGTAGCACACAAAGTGTTCCTCTGGTAATCGGGAGTTGCATAACCTCATAGTCATAGGAACATGTATGAGTCATGAAGAAAGCAATGGCAGTAAACTAAACGGTCAAGTGCTAAGCTAACAGAATGGGTCAAGTCAATCACATCATTCTCCTAATGATGTGATCCTGTTAATCAAATGACAACTCATGTCTATGGTTAGGAAACTTAACCATCTTTGATTAATGAGCTAGTCAAGTTGAGGCATACTAGTGACACTCTATTTGTCTATGTATTCACACATGTACTAAGTTTTCGGTTAATACAATTATAGCATGAATAATAAAAATTTATCATGATATGAGGAAATAAATAATAACTTTATTATTGCCTCTAGGGCATATTTCCTTCACATACCACCTGGCCACGAGGGTCCAGGGCGCGCCCCCTGTCTCGTGGACCCCACGCGGGCCCCCTCCACTTATTCTTGCACCCACACACTTCGTCTTCCTCCAGAAAAAACATCCACCAGCTCAAACCCGAGTTCTAGCTCATCTTGCTGCCATTTTTGATCTCCTTGCTCAAAACTCCATTCATAAAACTGCTTTGGGGGATTGTTCTTCGGTATGTGACTCCTCCAATGGTCCATTAGTTTTTGTTCAAGTGCTTTATTTATTACAAATTTTTGCTGCTTAGGTGACCCTGTTCTTGAGCTTGCATGTCAAATTTATGTGGTCAAAAGTAGTTTTAATGCATGATATGGCCTCTAGGCACTTGTGGGAGTAGTTGCTATCAATCTTGTTGAGTTTGGTTCACTTTTATTTTGAGTCACTAAAAAATAAAATAAAAAATTCAGAGGAAATGATGAAGAGATTGTTGAGGGGCTCTTCGAGCCGAAGCTCGAAGGATAAGCAAAGTGAAGAGAATAAGAAGCCCAAATATAATCTTCCTCGCACTGTGGAGGTTCGGCCGTGCGAATAGCCTTGTGATGAGTTCTTGAGAGCGGCCGGGATATATGAGGACTTTTATTATTTGGCTGAGAATGAAGGCCTCATCGACTTCCTCCGCGACCAGCGCGAACAGTATCTCCTCGTCACTAATATTGTCGTGCAATTTTTTTACTTTCATGCTAAGAAATCACCACCTTCAGTGGAATTTCACTTATATGATGAGGTTAAGGAGATGTCACTATATAAGTTTTGTTGGGTCTGTAAGATACCCTTTGCAGGCAGCATAGAGGAAGCACATCGTAATGATGTGGAGGGGTTTATTGATACGATTGTTGTAGGGGAAACGAGGAAAGTTTCCGATGCAAGAATTACTAACATACATTTTCCTGTTGTACGTTACTTTGCAAGTAGATGCTTAATTGGTCGCGGGAACAGTGGAAATCTTAGTGCCCCTGATATTGTTGCTTTGTTTCATGATACAACTTTCAGTCTAGGCGCTATTGTTGCTAAACGATTAAATCTGAACCGAACAAAGGGTCCCATCTTCGGAGGCATCTTTGCTTCGCGCCTTGCCGCGCACTTTGGGATACCTATTAGGCATTATGAGAAAGAGAAAATGTTGTTGCCCCCTATTTTTCTAGATTATAAGAGTATGGTAGCACATGATTTTATTATTAAGGGTAAGAAGAAGATGCTTAAGTATAAATTGATATTTGATAAAAACTACTATGAGATTATTACCTTGCCTGCGCCCTCTTTGTTTAACATATTTTTAGGCACGTACCTCAGTTTGCGGGAGGCTGTTCATGCATACTGGAGCGGGACACTAGCTCCAGAGCCTGAGCCGGAGCCACCCCTTGACCCTTATCGACAGTCTATTTATCAGTGGGATCCGGAGGAGATCGCCAACCAGTGGCACCCAGAGGGCACTCCTCCGTACACCGGAGAGGGCATCTTTGAGCCATGGCCCTAGACCAACTTAGGAAAAAAGCCTAAGCTTGGGGGAGTACGTATTTCTCACCGACATTACATTCATGTTCACACACTCATTTTAGTTGTCGGTGCTCATACTTTTTCATTGTACTATCCATGCTAGTTTAATTTCTTTTTAAGCCTTCTTCTTGTGTGTTTGAAAAACCTTAAGAAAAACCAAAAAAATAGTTGTAGCTTTTAGCTAGTTTACTTTCCATGCCTGTAGTAGTAATAATTAAAAGAAAACCCAAAAAATATTTCTCGTTCTTCTTTTGCTTGTTGGGAGCTTTCCCGAGTAAATAGTTCTATTTCTTTTCTTATCTTTGGGGGTCGAGAGGAGAAGACCATGATGAAAATGTTGAGTGGCTCTCATATGCATTATTGTTGATCTAACAAAGAGCCCATATTACCTTGTCTTCTCCCTTGTATTGAATGCTTGCACATTCCGGCTTAGTCCAATGCACGTGCACTATTATTATTATCCATACCGTTCGGTCGTGCAAGTGAAAGGCAATAATGACAATATATGATAGACTGATTGAGATGAGTGAAGTTGGTATGAACTCGACCTATCTTGTTTTTGTAAATATGATTAGTTCATCATTCCTGATTCAGCCTATTATGAATGAAACATGTTTGCAATACAATTAGAGATTATAGTTGCCCATGACATGCTTAATTTGCTAGGAGTTTATAATGGTTTACCTTGCGTGCCAACATGCTATTAAAATGATTGTGATGTGGTATGATAGGGTGGTATCCTCCTTTGAACGATTCGAGTGGCTTGACTTGGCACATGTTCACGCATGTAGTTGAAACAAATCAACATAGCCTCCATGATATTTATGTTCATGGTGAATTATATCCTACTCATGCTTGCACTCAGTGTTGATTAATTTTAATGCATGTTCATGACTGTTGTCGCTCTCTAGCTGGTCGCTTCCCAGTCTCTTTCTAGCCTTCACTTGTACTAAGCGGGAATACTTCTTGTGCATCCACTTCCATAAACCTCAAAAGTTATTCCATATGAGTCCACCATACCTTCCTATATGCGGTATCTACCTGCCGTTCCAAGTAAATTTGTATGCGCCAAACTCTAAACCTTCAAATGAAATTCTATTTTGTATGCTCGAATAGCTCATGTATCAACTAGGGTTGTCTATATCTTTCATGCTAGGTGGGTTATTCTCACGAGGAATGGACTCCGCTCCTCATTCACGAGAAAATGGTTGGTAACCGGGATGCCCAGTCCCATGCTTAAATTAAAATAATTGCAAACAAAACTCCCCCAGGATTGTTGTTAGTTGGAGGCACCCGTTTTTTCGGACAAGCCATGGATTGATGTTTGTTGGTGGTGGGGGAGTATAAACTTTACCATTCTGTTTGGGAACCACCTATAATGTGTGTAGCATGGAAGATATCGAGATCTCTCGGTTGTTATGTTGACAATGAAAGTATACCACTCAAAATATTATTCATCTCTGTTTCAAAAATCGAGCTCTCGCACCTATACAAATCCCTACTTCCCTCTGAGAAGGGCCTATCAGTTTACTTTTATGTTGAGTCATCATCCTCTTATTAAAAAGCACCAGTTGGAGAGCACTACTGTCATTTGCATGCATTACTATTAGTTTACATTGAGTATGACTATGACTGGATCTCCTTTACCATGAATTACAATGTTTAGTCAGTCCTTGAACTTCAGATGTGCTCTACATTTATGTTTTGCGGTCTCAGAAAGGGCTAGCGAGATACCATCTTGTTATATCATATTATGATTGTTTTTGAGAAAGTTTTGTCATCCGAGATTCACTATTATTGCTCGCTAGTTGATTATGTCATTGATATGAGTAAACATGAGACCTAAATGTTATTGTGAATATGGTTAGTTCATAATCTTTGCTAAAAACTTGAATGCTGGCTTTACATATTTACAACAACAAGATCAAACAGAGTTTGCATAAGTTTTTCTTTATCACTTTCAGTTTTTCAACTGAATTGCTTGAGGACAAGCAAAGGTTTAAGCTTGGGGGAGTTGATACGTCTCCATCGTATCTACTTTTCCAAACACTTTTGACCTTGTTTTGGACTCTAACTTGCATGATTTGAATGGAACTAACCTGGACTGACGTTGTTTCAGCAGAATTGCCATGGTGTTATTTTTGTGCAGAAATAAAAGTTCTCGGAATGACCTGAAACTTCACGGAGAATATTTTTGGAATTTATAAAAAATACTGGCGAAAGAATCAACACCAGGGGGCCCACACCCTGTCCACGAGGGTGGGGGGTGCGCCCACCCCCCTGGGGCGCGCCCCCTGTCTCGTTGTCCCCCTGAGGCTCCACCGACCTCAATTCCAACTCTATATATTCACGATCGGGGAGAAAAAAATCAGAGAGAATGATTCATCGCGTTTTACGATACAGAGCCGCCACCAAGCCCTAATCTCTCTCGGTAGGGCTGATCTGGAGTCTGTTCGGGGCTCCGGAGAGGGGAATCCGTCGCCATCGTCATCATCAACCTTCCTCCATCACCAATTTCAGGATGCTCATCGCCGTGCGTGAGTAATTCCATCGTAAACTTGCTGGATGGTGATGGGTTGTATGAGATTTATCATGTAATCGAGTTAGTTTTGTTAGGGTTTGATCCCTAGTATCCATTATGTTCTGAGATTGATGTTGCTATGACTTTGCTATGCTTAATGCTTGTCACTAGGGCCCGAAGTGACAATAATCAAGACCATTCCCGGTGATGACTATAGTTTGAGGAATTCATGTATTCACTAAGTGCTAATGCTTTGTTCCGGTACTCTATTAAAAGGAGGTCTTAATATCCCTTACTTTTCGATAGGACCCAGCTACCATGGGAGAGTAGGACAAAATATGTCATGCAAGTTCTTTTCCATAAGCACGTATGTCTATATTCAGAATACATGCCTACATTACATTGATGAAATGGAGCTAGTTCTGTGTCACCCTATGTTATAACTGTTGGGGAACGTTGCAGAAAACAAAAAAATTTCCTACGGTTTCACCAAGACCATCTATGAGTTCATCTAGCAACGAGTGATAGGATGCATCTACATACCTTTGTAGATCGCGAGCGGAAGCGTTCAAAGAACGGGGATGAGGTAGTCGTACACGACGTGATCCAAATCACCGGAGATCCTAGCGCCGAACGGACGGCACCTCCGCATTCAAAACACGTACGGTCAGCGTGACGTCTCCTCCTTCTTGATCCAGCAAGGGGGAAGGAGAGGTTGAGGAAGATGGCTCCAGCAGCAGCACGACGGCGTGGTGGTGATGGAGCTGCAGTACTCCGGCAGGGCTTCGCCAAGCTCTATGGAGGAGGAGGAGGTGTTGGAGAGGGAGAGGGAGGCACCAAAGGCATGGTATGAGAGGCCCTCCTTCCCTCACTATATATAGGGAGCCAAGGGGGGGGCGCCGGCCCTAGGAGATCCAATCTCCTAGGGGGGCGGCGGCCAAGGGAGGAATCCGTCCCCCCCCAAGGCACCTAGGGGTGCCTTCCCCCTTTGGGACTCTTCCCTTCTTGGGGCTGGTGCCCTTGGCCCATGTAGGCCAAGGCGCATCCCCTACAGCCCATGTGGCCCCCCGGGGCAGGTGGCCCCACCCGGTGGACCCCCGGGACCCTTCCGGTGGTCCCGGTACAATACCGGTGACCCCGAAACTTGTCCCGATGGCCGCAATAGCACTTCCTATATATAATTCTTTACCTCTGGACCATTCCGGAACTCCTCGTGATGTCCGGGATCTCATCCGGGACTGCGAACAACATTCGGGTTACTACATATACATATCCCTACAACCCTAGCATCACCGAACCTTAAGTGTGTAGACCCTACGGGTTCGGGAGACATGCAGACATGACCGAGACGACTCTCCAGTCAATAACCAACAGCGGGATCTGGATACCCATGTTGGCTCCCACATCCTCCTCGATGATCTCATCGGATGAACCACGATGTCGAGGATTCAAGCAACCCCATATACAATTCCCTTTGCCAATCGATATGTTACTTGCCCGAGATTCGATCGTCGGTATCCCAATACCTTGTTCAATCTCGTTACCAGCAAGTCACTTCACTCGTACAGTAATGCATGATCCCGTGACCAGACACTTGGTCACTTTGAGCTCATAATGATGATGCATTACCGAGTGGGCCCAGTGATACCTCTCCGTCATACGGAGTGACAAATCCCAGTCTTGATCCGTGTCAACCCAACAGACACTTTCGGAGATACCCGTAGTATACCTTTATGGTCACCCAGTTACGTTGTGACGTTTGGTACACCCAAAGCACCCCTACGGTATCCGGGAGTTACACGATCTCATGGTCTAAGGAAAGGATACTTGACATTGGAAAAACTCTAGCAAACGAACTATTCGATCTTTATGCTACGTTTAGGATTGGGTCTTGTCCATCACATCATTCTCCTAATGATGTGATCTCGTTATCAATGACATCCAATGTCCATAGTCAGAAAACCATGACTATCTGTTGATCAACGAGCTAGTCAACTAGAGGCTTACTAGGGACATGTTGGTGTCTATTATTCACACATGTATTACGATTCCCGGATAACACAATTATAGCATGAATAAAGACAATTATCATGAACAAGGAAATATAATAATAATGCTTTTATTATTGCCTCTAGGGCATATTTCCAACAGTCTCCCACTTGCACTAGAGTCAATAATCTAGTTACATTGTGATGAATCGAACACCCATGGAATTCTAGTGTTGATCATGTTTTGCTCTAGGGAGAGGTTTAGTCAACGAATCTGCTACATTCAGGTCCGTATGTACTTTACAAATATCTATGTCTCCATCTTGAACATTTTCACAAATGGAGTTGAAGCAACGCTTGATGTGCCTGGTCTTCTTGTGAAACCTGGGCTCCTTGGCAAGTGCAATAGCTCCAGTATTGTCACAGAAGAGTTTGATTGGCCCCGACGCATTGGGTATGACTCCTAGGTCGGTGATGAACTCCTTCACCCAAATTGCTTCATGTGCTGCCTCCGAGGCTGCCATGTACTCCGCTTCACATGTAGATCCTGCCACGATGCTCTACTTGCAACTGCACCAGCTTACTGCCCCACCATTCAAAATATACACGTATCCGGTTTGTGACTTAGAGTCATCCGGATCTGTGTCGAAGCTAGCGTCGACATAACCCTTTACGACGAGCTCTTCGTCACCTCCATAAACGAGAAACATTTCCTTAGTCCTTTTCAGGTACTTCAGGATATTCTTGACCGCTGTCCAGTGTTCCTTGCCGGGATTACTTTGGTACCTTCCTACCAAACTTATGGCAAGGTTTACATCAGGTCTGGTACACAACATGGCATACATAATAGAACCTATGGCTGAGGCATAGGGGATGACACTCATCTCTTCTATATCTTCTGCCGTGGTCGGACATTGAGCTGAGCTCAATTTCACACCTTGTAGCACAGGCAAGAACCCCTTCTTAGACTGATCCATATTGAACTTCTTCAATATCTTATCAAGGTATGTGCTTTGTGAAAGACCTATGAGGCGTCTCGATCTATCCCTATAGATCTTGATGCCTAATATATAAGCAGCTTCTACAAGGTCCTTCATTGAAAAACTCTTATTCAAGTAGGCCTTAATGATGTCCAAGAGTTCTATATCATTTCCCATCAAAAGTATGTCATCTACATATAGTATGAGGAATGCTACAGAGCTCCCACTCACTTTCTTGTAAACACAGGCTTCTCCATAAGTCTGCGTAAACCCAAATGCTTTGATCATCTCATTAAAGCGAATGTTCCAACTCCGAGATGCTTGCACCAGCCCATAAATCGAGCGTTGGAGCTTGCACACCTTGTCAGCATTCTTAGGATCGACAAAACCTTCCGGCTGCATCATATACGATTCTTCCTTAAGGAAACCATTAAGGAATGCCGTTTTGATGTCCATTTGCCATATCTCATAATCATAGTATGCGGCAATTGCTAACATGATTCGGACGGACTTTAGCTTTGCTACAGGTGAGAAAGTCTCATCATAGTCAACCCCTTGAACTTGTCGATAACCCTTAGCGACAAGCCGAGCTTTATGGATGGTCACATTACCATCCGCGTCTGTCTTCTTCTTAAAGATCCATTTATTTTCTATGGCTCGCCGATCATCGGGCAAGTCAGTCAAAGTCCATACTTCGTTTTCATGCATGGATCCAATCTCGGATTTCATGGCTTCTAGCCATTTGTCGGAATCCAGGCCCGCCATCGCTTCTTCATAGTTCGAAGGTTCACCGTTGTCTAGCAACATGATTTCCAAGACAGGGTTACCGTACCACTCTGGTGCGGAACGAGTCCTTGTGGACCTTCGAAGTTCAGTAGCAACTTGATCTGAAGTTTCATGATCATCATCATTAACTTCCTCTCTAGTCGGTGCAGGCACCTCAGGAACATTTTCTTGAGTTGCGCCATTTTCCGGTTCAAGAGGTAACACTTCATCAAGTTCTACTTTCCTCCCACTTACTTCTTTCGAGAGAAACTCCTTCTCTAGAAAGGATCCATTCTTGGCAACAAAGATCTTGCCTTCGGATCTGAGGTAGAAGGTATACCCAATAGTTTCTTTAGGGTATCCTATGAAGACGCATTTTTCCGACTTGGGTTCGAGCTTTTCAGGTTGAAGTTTCTTGACATAAGCATCGCATCCCCAAACTTTTAGAAACGACAGCTTAGGTTTCTTCCCAAACCATAATTCATACGGTGTCGTCTCAACGGATTTCGACGGAGCCCTATTTAAAGTGAATGCGGCAGTCTCTAAAGCATAGCCCCAAAAAGATAGCGGTAAATCGGTAAGAGACATCATAGATCGCACCATATCTAATAGAGTGCGATTACGACGTTCGGACACACCGTTACGCTGAGGTGTTCCAGGCGGCCTGAGTTGTGAAACTATTCCACATTACCTTAAGTGTGTGCCAAATTCATGACTCAAGTATTCTCCTCCACGATCTGATCGCAAAAACTTGATTTTTCTGTCACGTTGATTCTCAACCTCACTCTGAAATTCCTTGAACTTTTCAAAGGTTTCAGACTTGTGTTTCACTAGGTAGACATACCCATATCTACTCAAGTCATCAGTGAGGGTGAGAACATAACGATAGCCACTGCGAGCCTCAACGCTCATTGGACCGCACACATCAGTATGTATGATTTCCAATAAGTTGGTTGCTCGCTCCATTGTTCCTGAGAACAGAGTCTTGGTCATTTTACCCATGAGGCATGGTTCGCACGTGTCAAATGATTCGTAATCAAGAGACTCTAAAAGTCCATCTGCATGGAGCTTCGTCATGCGTTTGACACCTATGTGACCAAGGCGGCAGTGCCACAAGTATGTGGGACTATCATTATCAACCTTACATCTTTTGGTATTCACACTATGAACATGTGTAGCATTACGCTCGAGATTCATTAAGAATAAACCATTCACCATTGGAGCATGACCATAAAACATATCTCTCATATAAATAGAACAACCATTATTCTCGGATTTAAATGAGTAGCCATCTCGAATTAAACGAGATCCCGATACAATGTTCATGCTCAAAGCTGGTACTAAATAACAATTATTAAGGTTTAAAACTAATCCCGAAGGTAAATGTAGAGGTAGCGTGCCGACGGTGATCACATTGACCTTGGAACCATTCCCGACGCGCATCTTCACCTCGTCCTTTGCCAGTCTCCGCTTATTCCGTAGCTCCTGTTTTGAGTTACAAATGTGAGCAACTGCACCGGTATCGAATACCCAGGAGCTACTACGAATACTGGTAAGGTACACATCTATTACATGTATATCGCATATACCTTTTGTTTTGCTGGCCTTCTTGTCCGCTAAGTATTTGGGGCAGTTCCGCTTCCAGTGACCACTTCCCTTGCAATAAAAGCACTCAGTCTCGGGCTTGGGTCCATTCTTTGGCTTCTTCCTGGCAGCTTGCTTACCGGGCACGGAAACTCCCTTGCCGTCCTTCTTGAAGTTCTTTTTACCCTTGCCCTTCTTGAACTTAGTGGTTTTATTGACCATCAACACTTGATGTTCCTTCTTGACTTCTACCTCTGCTGATTTCAGCATTGCAAATACCTCAGGAATGGTCTTTTCCATCCCCTGCATATTGAAGTTCATCACAAAGCTCTTGTAGCTTGGTGGAAGCGACTGGAGTATTCTGTCAATGACCGCATCATCGGGGAGATTAACTCCCAGCTGAGTCAAGCGGTTATGCAACCCAGACATAGTGAGTGTGTGCTCACTGACAGAACTATTTTCCTCCATCTTACAGCTGAAGAACTTGTCGGAGACCTCATATCTCTCGACCCGGGCATGAGCTTGGAAAACCATTTTCAGCTCTTCGAACATCTCATATGCTCCATGTCTCTCAAAACGCTTTTGGAGCCCTGGCTCTAAGCTGTAAAGCATGCCGCACTGAACGAGGGAGTAATCATCAACACGTGTGTGCCAAGCGTTCATAACGTCTTAGTTCTGTGGGACGGGAGCTTGACCTAGCGGTGCTTGTAGGACATAATCTTTCTTGGCAGCTATGAGGATGATCCTCAGGTTCCGGACCCAGTCCGTGTAGTTTCTGCCATCATCTTTCAGCTTGGTTTTCTCTAGGAACGTGTTGAAGTTGAGGACTACGTTGGCCATTTGATCTACAAGACATATTGTAAATATTTTAGACTAAGTTCATGATAATTAAGTTCATCTAATCAAATTATACAATGAACTCCCACTCAGATAGACATCCCTCCAGTCATCTAAGTATAACATGATCTGAGTTAACTAGGTCGTGTCCGATCATCACGTGAGACGAACTAGTCAACGTCGGTGAACATCTTCATGTTGATCGTATCTTCTATACGACTCATGCTCGACATTTCGGTATTCTGTGTTCCGAGGCCATGTCTGTACATGCTAGGCTCGTCAAGTCAACCTAAGTGTTTTGCATGTGTAAATCTGTCCTACACCCGTTGTATGTGAATGTCGAAATCTAACACCCAATCATCACGTGGTGCTTTGAAACAACGAACTGTCGCAACGGCGCACAGTTAGGGGAAACACTTTCTTGAAATTATTATGAGGGATCATCTTATTTACTACCGTCGTTCTAAGTAAACAAGATGCAAAACATGATAAACATCACATGCAATCAAATAATAATAGTGACATGATATGGCCAATATCACATAGCTCCTTTGATCTCCATCTTGGGGCTCCATGATCATCTTGTCACCGGCTTGACACCATGATCTCCATCATCATGATCTCCATCATCGTGTCTCCATGAAGTTGCTCGCCAACTATTACTTCTACTACTATGGCTAACGCGTTTAGCAATAAAGTAAAGTAATTTACATGGCGTTTCTCAATGACACGCAGGTCATACAAAAAATAAAGACAACTCCTATGGCTCCTACCGGTTGTCATACTCATCGACATGCAAGTCGTGATTCCTATTACAATAGCATGAACATCTCATACATCACATATATATCATTCATCATTCATCATTCATCACAACTTTGGCCATATCATATCACAAAGCAGTTGCTGCAAAAACAAGTTAGACGTCCTCTAATTGTTGTTGCAAGTTTTTACGTGGCTGAAATAGGATTCTAGCAAGAACGTTTTCTTACCTACGTGAAAGCCACAACGTGATTTGTCAACTTCTATTTACCCTTCATAAGGACCCTTTTCATCGAATCCGCTCCAACTAAAGTGGGAGAGATAGACACCCGCCAGCCACCTTATGCAACTAGTGCATGTCAGTCGGTGGAACCGATCTCACGTAAGCGTACGTGTAAGGTTGGTCCGGGCCGCTTCATCCCACAATACCGCTGAAGCAAGATAAGACTAGTAGCGGCAAGGAAGTTGACAACATCTACGCCCACAACGAATTGTGTTCTACTCGCGCAAGAAGAACTACGCATAGACCTAGCTCATGATGCCACTGTTGGGGAACATTGCAGAAAACAAAAAAATTTCCTACGGTTTCACCAAGATCCATCTATGAGTTCATCTAGCAACGAGTGATCGGATGCATCTACATACCTTTGTAGATCGCGAGTGGAAGCGTTCAAAGAACGGGGATGAGGTAGTCGTACATGACGTGATCCAAATCACCGGAGATCCTAGCGCCGAACGGACGGCACCTCCGCGTTCAACACACGTACGGTCAGCGTGACGTCTCCTCCTTCTTGATCCAGCAAGGGGAAGGAGAGGTTGAGGAAGATGGCTCCAGCAGCAGCACGACGGCGTGGTGGTGATGGAGCTGCAGTACTCCGGCAGGGCTTCGCCAAGCTCTATGGAGGAGGAGGAGGTGTTGGAGAGGGAGAGGGAGGCACCAACGGCGTGGTATGAGAGGCCCTCCTTCCCTCACTATATATAGGGAGCCAAGGGGGGGCGCCGGCCCTAGGAGATCCAATCTCCTAGGGGGGGCGGCGGCCAAGGGAGGAATCCGTCCCCTCCAAGGCACCTAGGGGTGCCTTCCCCCTTTGGGACTCTTCCCTTCTTGAGCCCTAGGCGCATGGGCCTCTTGGGGCTGGTGCCCTTGGCACATGTAGGCCAAGGCGCACCCCCTACAGCCCATGTGGCCCCCTGGGGTAGGTGGCCCCACCCGGTGGACCCCCGGGACCCTTCCGGTGGTCCCGGTACAATACCAGTGACCCCGAAACTTGTCCCGATGGCCGAAATAGCACTTCCTATATATAATTCTTTACCTCCGGACCATTCCGGAACTCCTCGTGACGTCCGGGATCTCATATGGGACTCCGAACAACATTCGGGTTACTGCATATACATATCCCTACAACCCTAGCGTCACCGAACCTTAAGTGTGTAGACCCTACGGGTTCGGGAGACATGCAGACATGATCGAGACGACTCTCCGGTCAATAACCAACAGCGGGATCTGGATAACCATGTTGGCTCCCACATGCTCCTCGATGATCTCATCGGATGAACCACGATGTCGAGGATTCAAGCAACCCCGTATACAATTCCCTTTGCCAATCGATATGTTACTTGCCCGAGATTCGATCGTCGGTATCCCAATACCTTGTTTAATCTCGTTACCGGCAAGTCACTTTACTCGTACCGTAATGCATGATCCCGTGACCAGACACTTGGTCACTTTGAGCTCATAATGATGATGCATTACCGAGTGGGCCCAGTGATACCTCTCCGTCATACGGAGTGACAAATCCCAGTCTTGATCCATGTCAACCCAACAGACACTTTCGGAGATACCCGTAGTATACCTTTATGGTCACCCAGTTACGTTGTGACGTTTGGTACACCCAAAGCACCCCTACGGTATCCAGGAGTTACACGATCTCATGGTCTAAGGAAAGGATACTTGACATTGGAAAAACTCTAGCAAACGAACTATACGATCTTTATGCTACGTTTAGGATTGGGTCTTTTCCATCACATCATTCTCCTAATGATGTGATCTCGTTATCAATGACATCCAATGTCCATAGTCAGGAAACCATGACTATCTGTTGATCAACGAGCTAGTCAACTAGAGGCTTACTAGGGACATGTTGGTGTCTATTATTCACACATGTATTACGATTTCCAGATAACACAATTATAGCATGAATAAAGACAATTATCATGAACAAGGAAATATAATAATAATGCTTTTATTATTTCCTCTAGGGCATATTTCCAACAATAACTGTTGCGTGAGAAATTTCATCCGACATAATTATCCATTACTGATCCATTGCCTACGAGCTTTTCACATATTGATCTTTGCTTAGTTACTTTTCCGTTGCCATTATTACAATCACTACAAAACCAATACTGTTACTTTTGCCACCGTTACCGTTACTTCCATATTACTTTGCTACTAAATACTTTGCTACAGATATTAAGTCCTTCAGATGCGGTTGAATTGACAACTCAACTGTTAATACTTAAGAATATTCTTTGGCTCCCCTTGTGTCGAATCAATAAATTTGGGTTGAATACTCTACCCTCGAAAACTCTTGCGATCCCCTATACTTGTGGGTTATCACGTTGGTCGCCAACAATCTCTCTATATCAGCGGCAGTTGGCTGCCTCAAGTATTCAGGGACAAACACTGCCACCACGGCCTGGCAGAACTTGTACGTTGACATCAGACATGTGGTCTCACTCATACGCACATACTCATCCACCAGATCTCCTGGAATTCCATATGCAAGCATGCGGATGGCCGTGGTGCATTTCTGGTAAGATGAGAATCCAAGCTTGCCAAGGGCATCCGTCTTGCACTCGAAGTATGGGTCATGAGCAACCACTCCCTCTCGAATACGATTGAATAGATGCCTTGCCATATGAAAACAGCGACGGAATTTATCCGGCTTGAAGAGCGGGGTGTTCACAAAGTAATCGGCATAGAGCAGGGCGTGACCTCTCTCCCTGTTGCAGTTCAGGTTGGGAGCACGGCCAGGGAGTGACCCCCTGTACCGAGGAAGCTGCCGCTCAATGTGGTCGTGAATGACGAGTGCAGCCACCACAAGATCATCATCATCCGACGACGAATTGTCCGATGAATAAATGAAGTGGTGGAAGAAAAATTCATCTCCACTGTCCATACCTTCCTGCGCAAAGTGTCGAACACCTTGCAGTCGTGGTGGCAAAGAGGCCGCAATGATCACCTCGATGCAGCAGGGGTGGTTGGCGGCCGGCTACTGGCCGCTCAGGAGCACTCGTCGGAAGCTGTTGTGGTCGCCGTGGTACGTCGCCGACGGTCGTATCCCCTCTGCCATCGGCTACGACGGCGACGGCCAAATTTCCTCCAATCGACGGCCAAAACTATGGCGAAAGCGCGGGCGTGATGGCGGCCATGTCAAGACGTGGTTTGGTATGGACGACCGGGGGATGCGAAGCCCGGAGGCGGTCGGAGAATAGTGGCGGCACCGACGGTGGGGTGGGGCGGGGAGAGGGGGTGGAGGCGTTGGAAGCGAAGGGACTGCTAGTGTCCCCGACAGGCGGGCCACGGGGAGACAAGGGCGTGCGGCGAGCCCGTCCGCGTGATGTCCGTTTCACCCCAAACTCGGCGCAAGTTTGGGCCTAGAATGGGTCGAAAACGGACGAAATCCGGACATTTGTCTGTTTGGGGCTGCACGGTGGGCCGCGCTATTCGTTCGTTCTACCCCAAACAGAAGCACCCGGACAGGATGGGGTCGCGGGGTGGAGTTGGCCTTAGACTAGTCATAGTGGGAGTAACTTAACTAGTAACATAGCGCATTTCAAGAAATTTTTGCTTATGTGGCAAGTAATTAATGAGAGATGGTAACATAATATGTTACTGTAACATAGCGATTTCCAAGACAAAATGAGTCTATAAACTAATAAATGAAGTCATCTAAGATACTATTATTATATTACTTTGCATTATAAAGGTAGTAACTTAATCTAGTGTCATATGTATGACACTAGTCTAAGTTACTCCATAGTACTAGTCTAAGTTACTCCCCACTATGACCAGCCTTATAGAAGTCCAGTCTTCTAGATTCCTACATTTTTTCTTTGTTGCGTGGACTAGGAAGGACACACCTCTGGTGTATACCGATTATCGTGGCAACAGTTTGTACTTCAATCTTTTGTTATGTCCTTCCTTTTTCTACACACACAAGAGCTAAAATTGTATACACAAGCCAATTATACATTTCTTGGAAAAGAAAAGCACTTCAATCCAGAAGCATGCTTGCATACCCATGCATGCGTGGCTGGCTGGCCGACTGACTGTCTGTCAGAAAAGAAGGGAAGGAGACGCATACAGTACACCATGATCAGAAAAAAGTGAGCACGGGCGATCAGAAAACGCGGCGATAGACCTTTGCCTAGCCTGTCGCAGGGCTAGCACCACTAGCCAGTAGCATAGGTCTTGGATGCACTCTGAGCAGACAGCAGCTGCGGGCGATAAGAATGTTAGCCAATCTACGTAGCCTTCAAAATCAAACGGGTCGCTGCTCAGCTCCGCCTAGCTACTGGCTACCCTACTCTAGCTAGTCTCCCACGAAAGCTGCCCGAATCAATGCAAGTGTTTTCAGTGGGATTGCCTCCCCTGACCCTACCCTCCTCCCTCCCTCTTCCCCATGCATGGGGGCTAAAGATTAACTGCATGCAAAGCGTAGTAGTCGTACCACTAATTATGGAGTATTAATTAGTCTACACAAGGTTATCTTTACAGTGTTTACGAGGAGGCACGGGCGCTCGCTCTCCGTTGATTTCTCCCAGGCCAGTGCATGCTGCTCACTAGGGTTTCAATGACCCATGCATGCATGCTCGGCGCAGCCCCTACCAGGATATTATTCTATTTTTAGACTAGTCACAATGGGCAGTAACTTAAAGGGTGCTTGGATCCAAGGGACTATTTTTAGTCTGACTAAAAATAGTCTTTTTTAAAAGCTAAAGTTCCAAGCACCTCTAACTAAAAAGAGGCTAGGACTAGTCTTGAGACTAAAAATTTTTAGTCATAGAGGGTGCTTGGATACGTTTTAGTCCCATGACTAAAAGTAGTGGGACTAAAACTTGCTAGCCTCATCCATGCTTGGATCCAAATACTAAAGAGACTAAAATCAAGTTATTGAGCATTTATTATCCTCCAAACCCTCCAATCCAGAACTCGCATGTGTTAAAGGAGAGGAATTAAATGAGGAGAGAGGGGGCTAATACATATTTTAGTAGGTTTTCTATGACTAAAAGTTTTTAGCCTCAAGACTAGTCCTAGCCTCTCTTTAGTTAGGGGTGCTTGGAACTTTAGCCTCTAAAAAAGACTATTTTTAGTCAGACTAAAAATAGTCCCTTGGATCCAAGCACCCTCTTAGTCATGGGATTAAAACGTATCCAAGCATCCTCTTAGACTAGTAACATCACATTTTACTAGGCTATATTACTACCTTCACAGTGGGTAGTAACATATATGTGTTGTCATGTTATGGTTCATTTATTAGCCTATAGACTCATATTGTCTTGATATGTGTGATGTTACAGTAACTAGCTAAGTTATCACCATCACCTCTCTCATCATTAAATATGTGCCACATAAGCAAAATTCTTGAAAAGTGTGATGTTACTAGTGATGTTACTCCTACTGTGGCCAGTCTTACCAGCGTCGTGCAGCCCTGGCACCCCCTCGATGCTAAACTCTGGTTTGCATCTCAAACTACCTAAACCAAGTTGTTATTCAAAAACAATGGGGATCCATACTTGGAGTCTTGGAGTGGCAGAAACATCAAACATATGCATCCATTCCTGGACCCAACACAAGTGTTTGCATGTCAATGGGAGAGAAGATGTATACAATTCATCATTTTTTACGTGAACTTTTTGTATAGTTTTAACCGAGGTTTAATTATTACAAATACTAGTACTTGAAATTGTTGTCATATTTATTATTTTCCTTGCATTTTAGTAACTACATGGATTGATAAACCTTGTCCTTATGATATGTATACCATTGAGATTAAATGGATGGTTTTTGTTCCTTCGGAAAGGGATGTTAGTCCGTATTACAAGAATATAGCTAGATGCCTAAATTATAGTAAGACTTAACACATGTTATTCAACATTTCCACTACTTTTAAATAAAAAAGGATCTGGATCTAAAATACGCAGGCCATCTTATTCAAAAACGAATATTTGTGTTTCCCCTTTAAAAATTAATTAGTAGTACACGCACTAGTGTAAATGTACAAAATAACATTTTTTTTAGAAGGAAGGCTCGCAAAGAGCCCGGCTTTGAATAAATAAAGCCATCAACTGGCCAGGAGTTACAACACACAACCCAACTTACAACGGCCAAACTGGTACATATAGTGGTGATCACTGAAAGGAAACACAAACTACAGTCCCCATAAGCAGCTGAAGAAATGAAAAATACAGATTACAGCTTGCTAGAGGCTGAGCACTCCACACTAGGATAATAGAAATCAAGGATGGAGCAGCAGAGCAGGACATGCCGACTGTCAAAAATAGACCTTGCTCCACGAACACCTATGGGGGAGGGGACACAACATCTTCCTTCTTTGTCACCAAAGAGGGACCCTACTCCCTCGCTATGGCTCGTAGGCGCCGTACCATCCTGACTCCAAGAAGCTCCCCCAAGAGCTAGAAGAATGCTGCCCTTGCAAAGATAGGTGAACATTGGGCAACCACCTCGAATTGGGATTTCATGCTTGCAGCTCCACCACGGTCCACGCCAACTAGTTGGAGAAGGAGAACTTCATGGATTCGGGTGCTGAAGAGAAGGCAGCAGGGAACCAAGCTGAGGCAAGAGGCAAGGTAGACAGAGCACCGTCGTTACGAAGACCCAGGTGTCTCCTGTTTTCGTCGCGCCACTGCCGCCGGGAAGGGGAACCCTATCCCCTTTTGTCAGGATCGAGACGTCGCACCATGACGAGACTGAGTGATGCACACCGCCATCAAATAGCACCAACCTGTATTTTGACTAACAAAAAAAATCTAGGGCATAACCTTGGGTCGTGTTATAACCCAGAGCGAGTTTTGATGATGTATTTTCCCGTACAATACATACAAAGTAGTTTTTCCACGACTAGTTGGAGCTTTTATGATATGTTTGGGAAGAATATGTACACAATATTTATTTGTTTTTTGTTGGGGGAACAATTATGTATGGAATTATTGTTTCCTTGTTAATCAACCAACCACCGAAAGCCATATCTGGTTTGTAAATTTTTCATATGCATAGAAGTTTGAGGGCTATCAACGAATGTGAGGCGCTTCAATGTGTGTGTGTGTGTGGGGGGGGGGGGGGGGATATGCATTGGAGGGATGTTTGTAAAATATTGGCAGATCCTTGATGAAATCAATGGCCCAGAGAATTCTTCTACGTACAACTAGTTGACGCCTTGAGTTTACAGATATGTCGACAAAGCCACACAATTCTAAGAGTTTACGCTCCGTCTCATTGATTTCGGATGTGTACCATCGCAAATACACCAACGAACCACTACAATGACATGTTGAGAATCCCCCCCCCCCCCCCCCCGCCACCTTCTGACGATGTATATGCTTAAGGACCACATGTATGGAGAAGGGAGAAGTCCTAAAATGAAGAAGCTACATGTTTTGACAAATGATCGATGTACGTAGGCACTACAATGTTAAAACTCGATGACATGGGTCGTAAAACGGGAGCAAATTTTCTGTAAGTTGCCTGAAATAACCAGATGCACATGTGTAAGTTCTTAAACATTCCCAACAAAAGACGGGATACATATTGGTGGATATAGTATAAACATACAAATTTGATCAAAACATACTCCACCAATATAGTATATGATTGTGTTATGTAGGAAAAAAAGGGAAGGAAGAGTGTCATAAGTACTCAATTTGTTCTACGGACATACGCATTATTGGACGAAACTTTGCAGGTTCAAAATTCATTGTGCACCCAGAGATGTTTGTAATGCATTGGAGGGATGTTTGTAAAATATTGGCAGATCCTTGATGAAATCAATGGCCCAGAGAATTCTTCTACGTACAACTAGTTGACGCCTTGAGTTTACAGATATGTCGACAAAGCCACACAATTCTAAGAGTTTACGCTCCGTCTCATTGATTTCGGATGTGTACCATTGCAAATACACCAACGAACCACTACAATGACATGTTGAGAATCCCCCCCCCCCCCCCCCCCCCCCCGCCACCTTCTGACGATGTATATGCTTAAGGACCACATGTATGGAGAAGGGAGAAGTCCTGAAATGAAGAAGCTACATGTTTTGACAAATGATCGATGTACGTAGGCACTACAATGTTAAAACTCGATGACATGGGTCGTAAAACGGGAGCAAATTTTCTGTAAGTTGCCTGAAATAACCAGATGCACATGTGTAAGTTCTTAAACATTCCCAACAAAAGACGGGATACATATTGGTGGATATAGTATAAACATACAAATTTGATCAAAACATACTCCACCAATATAGTATATGATTGTGTTATGTAGGAAAAAAAGGGAAGGAAGAGTGTCATAAGTACTCAATTTGTTCTACGGACATACGCATTATTGGACGAAACTTTGCAGGTTCAAAATTCTTTGTGCACCCAGAGATGTTTGTAATGCATTGGAGGGATGTTTGTAAAATATTGGCAGATCCTTGATGAAATCAATGGCCCAGAGAATTCTTCTACGTACAACTAGTTGACGCCTTGAGTTTACAGATATGTCGACAAAGCCACACAATTCTAAGAGTTTACGCTCCGTCTCATTGATTTCGGATGTGTACCATTGCAAATACACCAACGAACCACTACAATGACATGTTGAGAATCCCCCCCCCCCCCCCCCCCCCGCCACCTTCTGACGATGTATATGCTTAAGGACCACATGTATGGAGAAGGGAGAAGTCCTGAAATGAAGAAGCTACATGTTTTGACAAATGATCGATGTACGTAGGCACTACAATGTTAAAACTCGATGACATGGGTCGTAAAACGGGAGCAAATTTTCTGTAAGTTGCCTGAAATAACCAGATGCACATGTGTAAGTTCTTAAACATTCCCAACAAAAGACGGGATACATATTGGTGGATATAGTATAAACATACAAATTTGATCAAAACATACTCCACCAATATAGTATATGATTGTGTTATGTAGGAAAAAAAGGGAAGGAAGAGTGTCATAAGTACTCAATTTGTTCTACGGACATACGCATTATTGGACGAAACTTTGCAGGTTCAAAATTCTTTGTGCACCCACAGATTATTTTATAATTTGAAAATTTTGAAATGAGAGAACCCAAGGAGGAGCATATTCACCCATATGCAATACTCTACTGCTTAATAAGCACATTCAAAACCAGCCTTGGAATGTGATGTGACCTGGTATTACAATTTTAGAGGATTAGACAGGCAAAATTGTATTCTTATGCACATGATCTGAGACCTGGCTGCCATATATGGTTCATCATAGTGAAGTGGACTCTCTGCTTGGCCCCTATATGGTTATGTGCATCAATATAATGAGTAAGAACAACAAAAAATCTCAAGGAATTCATGCATAATTTCATAAGGCAAAGTTATTTCTCCTAGATTTAGCTTGCACACATAATACCAAATAACGTATAGTGTGGTGTGGCAACTTGTCACGACGTGACCAAAGGGTAGGCATGTAGAGTTAGTCGTTAAACGCTTTCATCGCTCCATGCCATCCACTAGTGTTGACACTTAACACATAGCAATTGGTTGTCTCTTAAGATGTGTTTTCATGAGGTGTGAGACACTGGCACACAAAGATATTGATGTTGATCACTCTAGGGTTTTGGGGTTTTGGCTTTGATACGTCAGATTTGTTCCTTCTCCTACTCCACATTAGGTATGATCATATGTGACAGAGTGAAGAACCAATTTATGTCCTGTCTCACGTCCATATACATACCCTATATATAGTCATGGTGACTGGCTCTAAGGTTAAAAAGATCATGCACAATAAGAAGATTGCCACCAGATCATACTATATGTGTATGTTAGGCACAAGAGATGAACCGATGAAGCAAGCAATTAGCATAGCTAGTGGCGATCACGTGGGGGTGGTATCCTCTGGTACCGTGGGAGACTAACCCGATCATCTAAGAGGCACACGTGTGCGTGTCCAGACTTGAGTAGAAGAAGGGCATGCATGCACATGCCAATGGCCTCGCACATGCACTTTATCGTTCCAAGAGAAGATTGGGCGGTCGAGGTCGACGACGGTGGACTGTGATCAGTGTGTGCACGTGAGAAGCCCAACTTGATCGCTCACACTTAAACAACACCCTCCATTTTCTTCCTACATATCATATCATATCATATCATTAGGCGTACGTACGTGTCTAATTAGTCCACAATGCACTTAGTAGATATACTTGTGTACGCGTACGTATACTTCATTTCTGAGAGAATCTCGAGGAGTACGTCTCCACCTTATGATAGCATATTCACACTGCTGATCGAGTAGTACTGTACCAGTAATTAACTAACCACGCGGTTAATCAGTAAAAGATGATGAGGCTTCAGTCTGAACGCTGAACAGAATAGGCAATTAAAGAGACACGCGCGCACACACACCTCTCGCACGCTTGCTTGCGGTTTGAATACGATCCAGCTTTGACGGTCAAAGTTTTAGGCGGGGGCAAGCGGTGCAATTACCAAGGTGAAAACACACACACCCGGCCTATCTTAACCTCCGCTTCTCCTTCTCCCCATAAAGAGAGAGAAGAAGAAGAAAGCAACACAGGCATTGTTAATCGCACCCTCTCTCTCTATCTCTGGTACTGGCGCTTGCTTCTCTCTCTAGTCTTGTTAGGGAGAGAGAGAGAGATTAGCTGGGTGGGTCTTGTTAGTACTGGTAACAAGTTGTCATGGGGGATCCTATGCGAGGTTTAGGGTTCCGCTCGCGCGTTTCTCTATGCGTTTCTGGAGAGGATCGACGCCAAGGTTTTTCTATGGCCGGAAGACGAGGGTCCGTGTCCTCTTCTAGGGTGCAGGTAGCACATTATCTCCTCTCCTCTTCCTCCCCACTCCCCGCTCACCCATCACTCTACCGGTATGAGACAAGTGATGATTTTCTTTCCTTTCCCCCTTTTCCAGCCTCTCTTTGTTCTGCTATACTAGCTATATGTAGCTAGCTTATGCTTTCCATTGAGGCGAAATGAATCCATGGCTAGCACCGCAAGCAAAAATATATTTCGCAATGCTATATTCCTACTATCAAATAATAACAGTAATTTGTGAACTATTTAAGTTGTTATGTGCGAATTACAGAGCTTAATCTCATCATGTGTATTGTCACTTGCGAATCAGTATTATTTTCATGAGATTTTATCGGCGATTTGTAGGGGGGGGGGGGGCTAGTAAATGTAGGGCGCCTGCCATGCACTGTGCATGCCACACCCTTTGTGTCATTGTGTGTGTTGGTGTGTGTCAGGAGGAGGGAGGCAGAGCCTAGGGCTTTGAAAGAAATTAAACCTTGTCAGGGATTCGGCTTCTGCAGCGGCGAGTGGTTTTAGGGTTTGAGAGACGAAGCCGGCCAAGACTTAATTGTTCATACGTGGATTCATCACTGTTGAACAGTGTTTTGGCGCATAGTTAGCAATTCATTAACAATGTTACCAGTACTAGTTATATACACACGCACATATGCATATGTCAACTGCCCAACTGCGTGCATATATGTCCAGGGCACCCAACCGTGCGCCTGCATGTGCACCTCCGCAATTGAAAAAGAGAGGAGATACTATGTACGCAAAGAACATCTGCTCGCGATCGAAATGAGATCCTAGACAAATAGAATGAAGCTAGATCTTGCGACATTTCTTAATTTTCTCAAGGGGGTGATCAGTTTTCTAATCACCTGTGAATACCAGCTTTCCAGTCAAAAAAGGGCATGACAACTCATACTGTTATCGAGTAAAGGGCGCCGCTTTAGTAGTACATGTACATGCAGGCAACAGGGTGCACTCATGTAGGCATATCTTGACATGTTTTTGGGGGAAATGAGACAAAATATGGTGGACTCGATCTCCCCCCAGAAAGCACAAGCAAAAAGATGTCCCTGCTCAGTTAAACCATGCCACTGTTTTTTGTATTGCACAAAGATACTAAAACATAGTACCCTTTTTTATGTGTGGAAAAAGCTTCCTACTACGCAGAGTACATATTTCACTAATTAATCAAAGAGTAGCCTCTCTGTAGAATCAATATCATACATGCATTCCCTGCAAAAAAATAAATCATACATGCATAACCATCCACAGTAGTCTCACACTCTGACATAGGAGTGTTAATGGTGTTAAGGATTAGTACTATAATCATTTGTATAAATATCTGCCCCAGTACTAGTACTACTTACTACTTGTACTACTAGTAGCACAGTTGCTCAAGTCTCCAAACTCCAAAGCTCTCTTGGGTCTTGGCCTCTCCAGCTTCTCCTAACCTTGGGCTTCCAGCAACAATGGCTTCTTGATCTGCTGCTCTCCCTTTCCCGGCCTATCCAACAGCAAGCTTAAGTAGAAACCAGTTAAATCACTTCCACGTACTGTGTTGCTTTTAGGTAGCTTCGACCATGGCCACCGTGAACAACTGGTTGGGCTTCTCCCTGTCCCCGCAGGAGCTCCCTCCCTCCGCCGCCGCCTCAGGTGACGTCTCCGGCGCCGACGTCTGCTACAACATCCCGCAAGGTAGATACATACACATCGTAGTACTCTTCTGATTGGTTTAAGTGGATCAAGCAGTTGTATGACAATCTTGTGATTGGTTTGTTTCGCAGATTGGAACATGAGGGGATCAGAGCTATCTGCCCTGGTGGCGGAGCCTAAGCTGGAGGACTTCCTCGGCGGTATATCCTACTCCGACCACCACCACCACCACCACAAGCAGGCCGGCGGCAACAACATGGTCGTCCCTGCAGGTAGCGGCAGCGGCGGCGCCGCATGCTACGCGACCTCGGGCGGCAGTAGCGTGGGCTACCTGTACCACCCCAGCTCGGCCTCCCTCCAGTTTGCCGACTCCGTCATGGTGGCTTCCTCCGGCGGTGGCGTCCCCCACGACGGCGCTGGCATCATGGCGAACACCACAGCCAACGGTGAGCTTAATAATGGCAGCAGCGGGGGTGGCATCGGGCTGTCCATGATCAAGAGCTGGCTGCGGAGCCAGCCATCCCCGGCACAACCACCGGAGCAGCACAGGGCGGATGCCGCGGCACAGGGTCTCTCGCTGTCCATGAACATGGCAGCGTGCATGCCGCCGCTCGTTGGCGGGGAGCGTGGTGTGCCGGAGTTGGCGATTGTTCGGAAGGATGACACGGCCGGTGGCAGCAGCGCTGGTTCTGGCGCCGTGGTGTCGGCCAGTGGTGCGGATAGCACTGGCGGTAGCAGTGGCGCGGTGGTGGAGACGCCGGCATCCAGGAAGACGGCCGACACGTTTGGGCAGCGGACCTCGATTTACCGTGGTGTGACCAGGTATGTAGTACACGTACTATAGAGCAGTGCAACCATACATGAAAGTATTTGAACATAATATATATGAAAACTGGAAGATTTGATTGTTTTTTGTGTCATTATACTGAGCATCCAGGTGATGTATACAGTTTCGGCCCTTTTTGTTTTCTAGCTAATAATCAACTCAAACACTGATATTGCTAAGCATGGATCTAGCTAATGTGGTCTCTTTCCTTTTTTGTTTTTTGCGATATATGACGCTAGTATTGTTTTCATATTTTTCTCTTCTTCACTTCTTTGCATCAAATGAGTGCCATTTGCTTTTGAGAATAAATTAATAATGTAGATGCATGGGAAATGTGGAATGCCGTTATGTGGGCATGATTATGGTAGGCTTACAAAGTGTGATTTTTTGTTTTTGTGATTGGCTTTAATAGGCATAGATGGACCGGGAGATATGAGGCTCACTTATGGGACAACAGTTGCAGAAGAGAAGGGCAAACACGCAAGGGTCGTCAAGGTACCGATGTGCCATCTTTTTACATATATGCTTACATATATATGATGAATCCCCTCCAATGTTGCTAATTAAAATTACTCTTTGATTGTTTATCCAACTTTGTTTGAACTCGGCCTTTCGACTCCACACAGTCTATCTAGGTAAGCAAGATCCATATTAAAGTAATTACATTTTTTTATCATATTTTGTAGATGCATTCATTGCTATCAGTTCTTTAAACTACTTTTTTTCTACGTCTTCTAATCTTAAAATGCATACATAGGTGGTTATGACAAAGAGGAGAAAGCTGCAAGAGCTTATGATTTGGCTGCTCTCAAATATTGGGGTGCGACGACGACGACAAATTTCCCAGTAAGCATCACACTCATCTTTTTGTCATTGTTTTGGAAGAAGCCATATTGTCATTTATCACGATTTTATTATTTTTTGATCAATGTAATGGTGAACCACATAACTACATATATATCTCTAATTATTCTATTTTGGGAAGCCTGGCTTACTGAAGTTAAAGACATGCATCTGTTTCTCTATTTTTTTTCTAGGTAAACAACTACGAAAAAGAGCTAGAGGAGATGAAGCATATGACAAGGCAGGAGTTTGTGGCGTCTTTGCGAAGGTTGGTCTCTTATCTTTTATATATGGTGAATGTAGGTACATTGCTAGCAAATCAATCTTCAAATCAACTAATGCTAATGTTGTTTAATGTGTATATGTGCAGGAAGAGCAGTGGTTTCTCCAGAGGCGCATCCATTTATCGTGGAGTAACTAGGTATGTGTTTCCTTTTCTTGGTTGTTTGCATTGTATCGTGTAGAGGTTGAGAGGACAATACTTACATTAGCTACATAAAAATTTGATTATTGCTGCTGATCCATTTGAATTTTGTATAATAAAGGCACCACCAACATGGGAGATGGCAAGCGAGGATAGGGAGAGTTGCAGGGAACAAGGATCTATATTTAGGCACCTTCAGTAAGTATATATACCCAACATCTCTGTCTATGTCCAGTACAAAATATGTACATTTGGTTAAACTGAAATTGCCACCTCAACTATCAGAGACACGAGAGCATATGTGTTTGCATTGTGTTTGTAAAAAAAAACAGCTAGATACATTTTGTGCTGACATTTGTTATAAACCTCTAGTGCAAACTAGTTATGATCTTTATACAGATGGTACTTGTTGATTTTCCGAATTCCAATTCCAAAATATATATACTTTTTTTTATGAAAATATATATATACATTTGGTTACACTCAAATTACCACCTCGCCTATCAGAGACATTAGAGTGTATGCGTTTGTACTGTGTTTCTAAAAAAATAGCTAGATTCATTTTGTGCTTACATTTATTGATAATCCTCCTCCAGTGCAAACTAGTTATGATCTCTATACATATGGTACTCGTTGATTTTCCAAATTTTAAAAGATAAACGTTTGGTTGCCGTGAAATTACAACCTTGGCTATCAGAGACATTAGAGCGTATGCGTTTGTACTGTGTGTTTCTCAAAAAAACAAATACAATTAGATACATTTTATGCTGACATTTATATCCTCCAGTGCAAACTAGTTATGATCTCTACATGGACAGTACTCGTTCATTTTCCAAATTTCAACTGATGTGTCCATAAAATGCCAATGAATGGATCGACAAAATGGTAGATTTCCCGTTGGAAATGGACTTGCAAGTCATGTCAAGTTGCATCGAGCATATTACTATTATACTTTGTGCATGAGTGCATGCTTTATTAAGCGTAGCTTCCATGTTTAGTGCTGCCGCTGTCTCCCCCCGCCGATGCATCTAGTCAAAATATTCGAGCTGCGTCTGCATGCATGCATGCATTTGCAGTAAACTAATGATCAATTAAAATAATTAAGCTAGCCTGTCACACCTTGCATGCATGCATGGCGTCGAGTGGTAGATTGCCTTGGCACCTAACTATGGTCGTCCATGTGTAATGTAGGCACGCAGGAGGAGGCTGCGGAGGCGTACGACATCGCGGCGATCAAGTTCCGGGGGCTCAATGCTGTCACAAACTTCGACATGACGCGCTACGATGTCAAGAGCATCCTCGACAGCACCGCGCTCCCCATCGGTAGCGCTGCCAAGCGCCTCAAGGACGCCGAGGCGGCTACGGCGTCGTCCCTCGCGCTGCAGCAGCAGCAGCACGCAGGCGTGGTGAGCGGCTATGACATGGGCGCCCTGGCCGCCTACGGTGCCGCATACCACCACCATCACCCCTCTGTCGCCGGCGCTGTTGCGTGGCCTACCATCGCGTTCCAGGCACCGCCTCATCAGGTTTCCAGCGGGGGTGGTGGACACATGTACCACCCCTACGCCCATGCGCAGCCGCTGCGCGGGTGGTGCAAGCAGGAGCCGGACCACGCGGTGATCGCGGCTGCGCACAGCCTGCAGGAGCTCCACCACCTCAACCTCGGCGCCGGTGGCGGCGCGCATGACTTCTTCTCGCAGCATGCCCAGGCGATGCAGCAGCAGCACGGTGGCCTCGGCAGCATCGACAACGCGGCCGGCGCCTCGCTCGAGCACAGCACCGGCTCCAACTCCGTCGTGTACAACAACGGCGGCGTCGAGAGCTACATGCTTCCCATGAGCACCACCACCACCGCGACGGCGAGCCACACCCGCGAGCAGGTGGCAGCGCATGCCCACGCACGCGCGGTGGCGGCACAGGCATACAGCGGCGGCAACATGAGCAGGGATCACGACGACGGGAAGATCGCCTACGAGAACTACCTCGTGAGCACCGCAGAAGCCTACGGCGTGGGGAGGATGGCTGCCTGGGCACAGGCCTCAGCTCCACCGGCGACAAGCAGCAGCGACATGACCGGCGCGCAGCTCTTCAGCGTCTGGAACGACACTAATTAGGTAACCTAGAGAGAGAAACACTAACATCACATAGCACTTAGGTTTCATGCATGAGATGGCCATTAAGGTGTTACTGTCGTGTTCAATTATTGTTACTCGGTAGCTAGTTGGGACGGTGTTCTTCTGGAGGAAGGTAATGGCCTGTGAGAGGGCTATGCATTGCAGTGCATTATTCTTGGATCTGCTGAGCTGTTATCATTTTGGGGTTAAGTTCAGAAGAACATATATGGGGGCATATTGACTAGGGAATTAGATGGTTTAGAAATCAATGGAGGTAAAACTAGCCTGCTTGTAAATTTTGAATTGCTAGGGTGGATGGCACTGCATGATGGCGATCAATGAGCAAACGAGTTTTTTTTAACAAAATTCTCTAACTTTATTTCTGTTTCCTTTAGTGTTTTATGTGGTTCCAACAATGTGGTGAAGAAAGTATTATTTGGCCAAAAGAATTTTTGTAGCGAACCGAACATGTCATGGACACAATCCATGGGGCTGGGCTGGGCTGGGCTGGATTGGGCCGAGTCGTTTAATACTTAAGCCCGGAAATGCAAATAGCACTCGGTCTCTGAACTGGATGCCACCAAATGGCAAATGCCATCCATTTGAGGCAAACAAGAACATACATATATCCAGCTCAAAAAAAGAACATACAAATATCAATCCATTGTTATTCTCTTACTAATCAAATATAAGTCTCCAACTCTAAAACATCAGTCTCGCAGATGATTGCAAGAGAACAAACTAGAAGGAAAAACAAGATCAAAGCATGTTAGTTAAACCTGCTCAATTCATTCATGGAGCAGAGGAGACAAGACATGGATGCAAAAGCTTTCCTTTGACCAAGGGCGCACATACACCTTTTGCTTTCTTTGCCCTGGGTTTGGTTTGGTGAGCTGCTACATTGTGGTCAGCGGCCTAGTATATTTGAGCAGTTGAAGCTACACATGCCACTCACTCTCCTCGGCTCACCTGACAAAGATAATGTGGTAGTTCATTTAACCTTTTTCTCCGACTTCTTGTCAGATTCTACCAGCAGCTGCCAAAAAAAATGGTGAATCCATATTTCCTGTACTATTTTATTATTTTTAAGCAAGGGTGAATCTGCAGCTAAGAATAAATATTGACAGACGGAGTCTAAAAAATGGTTGAGGTAGCCATCAACGGACTGCAAATGTTACCTTGCATCAGCATCAGGTCACCCCTATGAGAAACAACCAAAGATGCCGCACTGTAGATGTTTACCAGAATGGATTCGGTTTAACTGCACCACTGTGAACGCTCCATGGAGTGGAAACTTAGGTGCCCGGCGCAATTGACATCAAACCAAACCTTGTTACCGCCGCGGTCTTGACATCGAAGTCGATGATGACGGCCAGGCCTATTTCATTTGATACCGTAGCCTGACAAATCATGTGTTTCTTCCGATTCCAAGTGGACACACGTGGAACTTTGCCAGTTTCTGCGCACGATAGCGTTTTTCAGCGCGCGCCCAAAACTTTTTAGCGCTACAGCATCTGCTGGAGCTGTTGGGCGCCCAAAAAAACTAATTTTTAGTGCGCGGAGCTCTTTTTGGACGCCTGTTGGAGATGTTCTAACATTATTGTGTATCTGCGATTACTTCAAAATCTACAATAGTAATTCTCTGAAGTAACATACAAGCAGATTTATATACACCATGCACAGTTATCATAAATCATAACTAAATTCCACAGTTCTTCCGTGAAATCAAGTGGTTGACAAAGTACATGCTCTAATTTTTTTTAGGGAAGTACAGGCTCTAATCACTCAAATGGCCATACTACCTTGCCAGCTCCACCTGCTTCCCCAGAGACCCTGCCAAGTGCCACCTTGAACATTATAAATACTCATCCATACCAAAGCCAAAATCATTCACATTCCCCCATCTCCTCCTCTCACTTGAGAAAGCACTGTCCAGCCATGAAAGTAATCGTTGGACACCAGCCAAAGGGTCAGCTATGGCTGGTCTTAGCCGTGCTGGTTGCCTTTGCAATGCTCAGTGAGGCAGCCAGAAGCTTGCCACCACCTTCTCTTTCAGCATCGCCAACGTATGCTCCTATCATTAAGGTGATAGGCAAAGCATACTGCTATAGATGCTTCAATGAGGCACACCCAGAAGAATCGCATGGGAAGGAGCACCTGGAAGGTAAAATTCTGGTTATTTGCAGCTCTCTTTATCTAAGCACGTTAATGCAGTCAGCTTGGAAATATGTCGAGTTTCTTCTTGTTCATAGTTTTTTGGCTTAAACACTACTTGGTGACAAGAAAATGTATTCAAGCATATCATACAGAAGATCCAAGAACATGGCTAGAGGAAAAATTTGAGCTTGGTTATCATTATTATCTGCTATATTTACAAAAAGAGAATCTTCCAAAGTCTGCACAAGAAGGATCTGCACATTTCCTTTGGTACAGGGCATTGTTAGTGTTTTATAGAAGCCTATACGTTCTTGCTTAAATAAAAACATCAAGTTAAAGTTGCTACCAGGTAGGCCAAAGTACAGTAGACTGAGGATACACATATATGGATATGTGACTAATACCATGATGAACTGTAAACCCAAAGTGGAGCTAAATTCATCGAAGAGAAAAACTAATGAGAAGATGGATGATGTTTTACAAATTGTTCATTCTTCCTGAATGTCTTTCAGCATTTCATACTGCAACTAAATACTTTTTATCATTATCTGGTGCAGGAGCCATGGTCAAGGTCACTTGCCAGGCCAATGACCAGGCAATAGTGAGATTTGGCTACACCGAAAGCAATGGCAAATACAGTGTGGCCATTACTGGGTTGCCACTTAGCGGCACCTTTGGGGCTGACTCGTGCAAGGTTGAGCTCCATGCAGCAGCAGGAGGATCTGACTGCAATGTGCCCATGGAGTTAAATCTCTCTGGAGTTAGCGTTTACTCAAAGTCCAATGAAGAAGTGGTTCTCCAAGCCAACCAAGTAATGGCATTTGGATCAAAGAAAACATTTGCTGGATGTTCAAAACCTCACATTCTACCGTCGATGTATCCATCTAATTCACAGCCACTCCCATACCAGCATCCCTCACCTCCATCCAACTACAAATCCCCACCATTACCGCACCAGCATTCACCACCTCCTTCTAACAAGTTTCCACCTCCATCATATCAGTATCCATCACCTCCGCAGAACTTCTACTCTTCGCCTCCCCCACCAAACAACTACCAAGCTCCACCAACATCTAACAATCCAACACCAACCCACAAGTATCTACCACCCCCATACTACTACAACTCCCCACCTCCGAACAGCCACGTAGCTCCACCACTGCCATACCTGCAGTCCCCACCCCCGTACAACTACAAGTCACCTCTTCTACCATTGTCACCAACGCCTCCTCAACATTATAACTCTCCACCTCCATTTAACTATGGATCTTCACCCCCACCTTACCAATATTCTCCACCGCTACCTCCAAAACATCTACAACCAAATGTTCCTCATGCTAATCCGCTACCAGCATCAATATCTCCACAGCCTCTTTACCCCTACAGCTCTCCACCACCATATCCGAACTCTTACCAATCCCCATCACCACCGATTCAGCTTCCTCATGTAAAATCGCCACCAGTCTCTTCAACATCTTCACAGCCTCTGCACCACTACAGCTCTCCACCACCATCGCTTCTGAACTCGTACCAATCCCCACCACCACCGATTCAGCTTCCTCATGTAAAATCGCCACCAGTTTCTTCAGCACCTCCACAGCCTCTGCACCACTACAGCTCACCACCACCATCGCTTCTGAACTCCTACCAATCCCCGCCACCACCGAGTCACCTGTCATAAGCATCAGGAAGGGTTTCTTGAAATGTAAGTTTCCTAGTGGGATTTTATGTGGTAATAGTATAGTACCATTCAAACTTTTACAAAAAATATATAGTCTCTTTGAATTTGAATAGCCATAATGTGAAGTTTTAAACTTTCAAGATAGCTCATATAGACTCAACATAAAAGATAGCACTGGTTAGATGATTGCCAAGTAATTAGATTCACAAAGTATATGACTCAATCCATCTCTTTTCAGGATGAGACGTGGGCAGAATAAACAGAAGAGTTGAAGACTATCTCGAGAGGAAGAAGCGGCGCAGCTGGAGTTTTCAGCTGTGGAACTCAGTTTCTAGTATTATTTACCCAAGTATCAGTGTTGTTTCAGCTTTCACCCCGTTGCCTAGAGCTATTACAGCAATGTAACCATAAGTTGTATGAGCTTTTGTTAGTATACCACTGTTCTGTACTCAATCCAATATATGGCAGGGGGGGTCCTTACAGCCCTAAAATATTTTCTACTGCGCATTTCTTTCCCGAGAAACTGGAACAAAATAGAGAGATGCTGTGGCTTGACTAGCCACTCCACTTATTCCAGATTTGCTCCATGGTTTATGCTGCGGCATCTATCCAAGATAGAACGAATCCAGGGGGGGACTTCTCCACCGTGAAATTCTATGGCTGAAATTCAATTCAGTAATCAGAAGTTGAAAAACCGAGCTTGGAATACAGTGCGCTCATGAGTCACTACCGGTCAGCATCACCTAAAGGGAAGCATAATATGCGCAGTTCCTAGGTAAAATAAATCACTGGATCCATCACCCAATCACGCGCCGCAAGCCCGCAAGGCACATTTCTTCAGTGGACAGCGGCGGTTTTTCAGAGAATTTTCGGCTGCTAAACGGGAGTAAACAACAATAACAACGCTCGACTGCTCGCAGTAGTTTATCTTCCTGCTGGAATTCGCGGTACCTAATCTACACGTAATGAAGGAAAGAAACCTACGCAGATTGTGCCAAGACCCAAGAGGAACGAGTAACCCGGGGACTGACCTGGCTCCAGTAACCCACCGCAGATTAATGACGGCGACCACGGAAGCGGCGGTCTCTGAGCGAGAATTTATCGCCGGAGTTGGCGGACGGCCGGCGGTCCGCTCCGGCCAGGGTCTGCGGGCAGCAGAGCCTGGCGTGGCGGCGTCGGGGACGGAGAGAAGGCCCGGGCCAGTTTGGGTGGGCTTGGGCCGTAGATGGTCCGCACGTGTATTCTGTGGGCTGGGCCGTCTGGGCCACCTCGTGATCGGCGGGCAGTGACGAGTGACGACGACGCCGTGCACGGCGCCGGCGGTTGGCTTTCCATTTCGGTCCCGGTGCAAGGCGCTCAGCGCCCGCCACACGGCACGATTCACGGTTTTGCGTCGACGGCGACAGCGAGTAGGACTAGAAACTGAAAAAGGTTCTTTGCCGTGTGGTGCAAAACATACGTTTCCTGCCTGCCTGCCTGCCTGCCTATTTTCAGTTTATATTTACAAAAAATAAAACCAGCTCAAAAGCTAACCCTTGTTGGTTTTTTTTTATAGAAGAAATTCCACGAGCACCGGGCGTCCGGGTCGAGACTCAAACTCGGATGGTCAACAGGACAACCAGTGGCGGAGCTTGCCAAAAAAAGCTGGGCGGGCTGAATGGGCCAGGCTGCAAGGAATTACTACTAGCTGGCATTCTACAACCCATGGGCTAGCTATATTGTGCGAAAAAGCTGCAGAGCTTGGCGGGCCATGGCCCATTTGGCCTTGCCTAAGCTCCGCCAGTGGGGACAACGTAGTACTGTGTGTTTATGTTTAAACACAACACTACGGTCGTCATGGCTCGACGCCACACATCAGATGGGAATGAGAGTGGCAAAATCGTTGAGCACTTGAAGCTTGTTGTTGGTAACAGCAAGTGCTGGAGTATCGTACAAGAGCGTTGCTTGCTTGCTCGGAGCATGAGCGTGAGCGTCTCTCTCACATCACATGGGCCGCGCCATACTGTTGGCGGCACGGCAGTATATGTAGATGTACATGTCCCCACACCAAGGGCGACCTTAACCAAAACACACGGCCCTACACGTCATTTTCCCAAACAAAAAGCGAGGATACAAACATACGAATTAAATACTAGCAAAACGGAAAGTTTTCTGATACAAAAATAGGCCGCAGATGGAAGGAAGGCATCGCGGGTGGAAAATGTCTCGTTCCTCGCCTGATAATCCAGCCGATCGTGCGGTTTTGGTGCGTGCCGGCCGCCGATCAGGAGCGTGAGGCTGGCGTTGCAGATTCCTTCCGCCCGGAGGCCCAAACTTTGATGCCAACGGAATGGTACAACTTGGAAGACATATTCCCCGGCGATGCGATTGGAGGTCTCAGGCTAGGTACGACACATGGCACACGTCCATCCCATCCCATCCCAACTGACATGCATGCGCATAGTTCAATAGAAGATGCTCTCCTATCTCGGGTATCTTCTCACTCGAATGCCATCCATACATCCTTCATCCGCTGCGCACGAGGCTTATCGCCCAACACCAACATGCTGCATGATGAATGTGACCCTGCCCATTTTCCTTTTCCTCTAAAAAAAAACTACACGGTTCTTCTACTGCCAAGCGGTGTTAATATGAAATTGACAAGAAAATCGAAGGAAATGGATGGAGCAGTAGTAGTTCTGCGTACTAGAGTTTTATTTTATTTCTGCGGGAAGTTGTACGTAGAGTTGTGTGCCAAAACCACCAACACATCTGATCTTCAGAATAATTAAAGGAGGCGTGAGCCAAAGTGTCCCTGCCAACATCATTCACTCACTCATTTTAGCAGCAGTGGGGCCAGCGCGGTACACTTTAAATGCGGAAATTACCCTCGAGATCCACTCCTCACCAACCCCAACCGGACCGAAAACATCTCACTGCCGCTGTGCGTTGCATTCATCATTCATCAGAAACAAAAACATTCAGAAAACAAGGGAAACAGAGACGAGAATCTGCAGTTTCAAAGAGAGAAGAATCTGCCCCCAACTGCGAGTAATATAAAAAAATTGGTTTGGAACTTGGGTCAGCACAGCGGCAAAAAAAAAAAAATCTTATTATAGAGTCAAATTACCAAAAGGCCCCTCCCGTAGTGCCGCTGCCCCACGCCTGAAAGCGCACGGCGAGAGGGGGAAAAGGGGCAGAGGAAAACAGAGGAGAGAAAATAGGCTCCTCGCGGCTCGCCAAGGCCGTGTTCTGCAGCCAGCCACCGTCACTCTTCGCCGCCGTGATCCGCCCGGGTTCCGCCGTGCCGGGGCTGCTCGAGAGAGCGAGCGAGTCGCCGGCCTCGCCGCCTCTGCCCCATATCTTCCTCTGATCCTGCCCTCTCCGTGGTTTGGGTCTCAGGGACCAAACCTTTCCGCCGCGGCTTGCTGGCGAGGTGAAGGTGCGTGGTGCTATTCTCTCTCTCTTTTTCCCCTCCAATTAGGATTCCTGCGACCAGCGTCTGTCTGCGTGATCTCGGGGGACGGCGGTGGTGTCAAAGAACTGGTCTCAGGAGGAGGAGAACAGAAGTAATCTTGTTTTGTAGTACCGCCGTTGGAGGAACAGCGGAGAGGGGGCGGCCGCCGGGCGGCTGTCTCTTCATCGGTGCAACTGTTTCCTGAAGACGTGAGCGTTCACTGCAGCTCCTGGTTCAGGCTGGATGATTTGGTCGAGTCACTTCTGTGTTGGAGCGTGCGATTTTGTGCTGCGTGCGGCAGCGGCTTCAGTTTTTGCCGGTGTTCTTGATCCGCTAGGCCCCACCAGAAAGCGAGGCGTTCAGGAACTAGGGTTATGGATTGAAGGGACCAAAAAAATAGAATTTGTGGATTGTGCTAGTGGTTACTGTGAGCGGCAATTCGCACAATTCAGAGTGGCTCTTTTCTTCGGGGACATGTAAAATTGCAGTTGGGAGGAGGAATGCTGACCCTTTTATTGAATTTATTACATGAAGTGTTGGTTTTTCTTTTCAAAATCGGTTTTCTCCCAATTTGTATCCAGTGTTCTGTGCTCTGTTAGTCTGCTGTGATTTGAGGAGCTCTATATGTCTGGCTTGTTCTGCACTCTGAATTGGGATCACTGCTGGAGAAGGGGCAATGCTGATTGTGCACCATGCATTTGCTGAAGGAATCGACATTTCGCTTTGCGACTAGTCATGCCATTGATTAATTGTTTCAGTATCTGCTTTAGCCATTTTTACTTCTAAATTGGCTATTAATGACACTTTTGTTTTTGAAAGAAATACAATTTCATTTGTCGTAAAAGAAAAATCATATCTACTGCATAATCTCTTATTCGTTATTTTCTTTTTCATGTTTATACAGTGATTTTCTTAGTTACCAATTGGTGTATTTTCGCAGACATAAGATTGTCCTTCGCTGGAGTTTACCAATGTCGGCAGGAGCCACTATAAACTGGATCAGAACCCCATTTCACGCCCAGAGATTTCATGACTTCTCAAGTTTAAGGTCACTCCCTCCTTCATTGCTTCAACCTACTCCCTTAAATGACGCTTTTTGGTTGAACCTGACTGATGTAACAATGTATTGTAGTTTTAGATGCCGAAACACTTTTGGATCAATTCAGCCTTCCTGGTTGGCAACTGATCAGGATTCATCCCTCTCCAAAGTCCGTGTGGCTGCAGACTACTCAGATTCAGTGCCAGATTCCAAGTACATGAGAGATCGGGGATACCATCCTCTTGAAGAAATCAAAGAACGCCCAAAGAAAAAAGACATTTCACTGACAGATGTAGAAACAGCTAGAACAGTAGTAGAGGTAACCTATGATAGCAAAACAGTGCTTTTGTTGCTAAGTGCATCCGATCATTTTAATTCGGCATAGCAATGACTATAAAGTGCCCTGGCTTAAGTCCGAGCATACATTTGTAAATAACTGACATAAATCCGCCCTGCTGTACTAAATATCGTATCGTTTGCTGGACAATGTTTCCATCTTGTGTAGGCAAATAGCAAGGGATTGCTCGTATTTCCTGCCAGGGTCCATAATGAACCTCATGGACATGTTTCTTGGTCAGAATTTCAGTATGTTGTTGATGACTATGGAGGTAACTCCTTGGTGCGCTAGCACATATTTTACAGAAGAATCTTCATCATTTACCATGTTGTGCATCTAACACTTACACTGGCGAAATTGCATACAGACATTTTCTTTCAAGTACCTGATGATGGGAACATCTTGGAAGATGATGATGCAAACAACCCTGTGGTAAGATGACTTCTGTTTCCTTTTCCGTCGGTGTGTCTCTTGACAAGCACAGATGTTTTAATATGATTATCAATGGTCTACTGACAGGCCAAAACGGTTCACTGTCTTCCAAATTCCATTTTGAGTTGGCATTATAAGGACCCTGTGGTGCATCGTCAACTTAGTTCTTGAGTCTGCATTTTGTGATGAAGTCATCATAATATTATCTTGTTTGACATGAACGCTATTCTCAAGTGTAGTGTGCATCAACGTTTTGGCTGCAAGAATATTTTTCTTACGGTTGAAATGGCATTTTTATTGCAGACAGTTTTGATCGGAACGGATGGTGCCATTATCGGTGAAACTAGTGCGGTAACTAGTGATTTCAGCGACCACGTGGTCGTTGAGGATTCTATGGACATGCATGATAATGACAGCAAGGTTCGCTAAGAAAGTTTGTAGCTGCTTTCAGCTGGCATTATCTGTCAGTTTTCTCAATAACAACAAACCGTGTCATTATTGATGCTCTCCGCTGTGAAATACCACAGGTTGACACAGAAATAACGGATATTCTTATAGAGTGGGGAATGCCGGTGACGATGCGTTCAATACATCCTATATATTTTGCCAAGTGTTTGACAAAGGTAAGTCCTGAACATTTACTGTGTGATAAGCAACTCCTGAAATAAATCGAAGTGTCTTCTCTTGCGATGGAGGGGAAGTGGGGGTGGGGGTGGGGGTGTCCTAGGTAAATAACACACCCAGAACAATCTTAGCCTATCAGGTAGACGCATATTAAGACTAAAAAGGGTATAAGAATTCAATATTTGCTAAAATTTCTCTCTACGTGCTCTTTGTCAACCGGAACAAAAATAATAATCAAGATATGCACTCAGCTAGTCAAAGGAGAATAGAGACAGACATAAATGAGCTATAGATATTTTTGTTGCTCTGTTATACGCATTCCGTCAGTTACTATGGTGTATAAAAGCTGCGCCAAAAACTGGAGTGGATTGCTGAAACATGTCATTTTAAAGTGCAGAACAAAATAAAATCTGCAAAACCTATTTTTTTACTATTATCCTGAATTTTGCTGTAGAAGTTTATTACATAGTAGATGCATTCCGTTTCGGAAAAGTAAATGGTAGATGCATTGGCTAGCATATTTCATAGCCTGAATTGTCACATGGAGCACTACCTTATCTCCATCATTCCTTAATCACATTAAGCACACTTTTCTTATGCAGGCTGTTCATGATAATCATGGGGAGAAGATTGATAATCCATCAAACGGTGTCTCTATTGTAGGATACCTGAGACCTGCTTTTATAGAAGAAGAGTCTTATTTGAGGAGTTTATTTGGTGCTGAATGCAGTGCCGATGGTTATTCATCTAATTGGAGAGGTGCTTCTCAGCTTGCTCATAGTTGCTTTTATCAGTCATCTGCTTCTATCCAGTTATTTGTTCTAATAAGAGTCAACCTAACAGAGGAATACAACAGAGAACCCCGGCCAGCTTCTGGAACCAATGGCCTAATTGGTAATTTGATCAGTTTAAATCTTTCATTCAGTCACTTGCCTTGAACATCCATATAACTTATAGTAACTGAATATTCAGATGGTGATAAATCGAAATCGGACATCAACGATACGGAAAGTAGCATTGATTCAACCATCTACAAGCTGGAAATGATGTCAATTGAGCTGTTTTCTGTCTATGGTAAGCAGGTAAAGCATCCCTCTTCAGCCCAATGCTTTCAGTTGACAAGTAAAGGATACTTCAATCGATGTATTACTTTGTAAAGTGAAAATGGTAAATAATCAGCATCATTTTTCTTGGCTTGGTAGTCATCATGTTGATTGTTGCAGTTTATGATTGATCCACAAGACTTTCAAGATGCAGAACCAGATCTTCTTTCAAATCATGCTTCGGACATTATAAAACGCGTCAAAGAAAACAGTGATCAGTGTACCATGGCTCTAAGGTCCCTCTGTAGCCGGAAAAAAGGCCTTACAGTAGAGGTGTGTTTCTGTTCAGTAATGCTTTACTCGGCTTCGATACTCCTAAGTGGGTTATTGTGCATGATGAATAGGATAATTCTTACCATCAACTGAACTTTGGAGTTGCACTATCATACTGTACCTGATTTATTCCTGAAAAAATAAAAATTCCTCAAAAATACGGTGCCTGAAATTTAATCCTGGTGATATGTGTGAATTTGCATATAGTTGAACTTTGGAGTTGAACTATCATACTTCACCTGAAATTTAATCCTGGTAATATGCATGAATTTACATCTAGTGGAACTATCATACTTTACCTGAAATTTAATCCTGGTAATATGTGTGAATTTACATCTAGTACAATATCTGAAACTAATCATTCTTATATACAAGAAGCTCTGCTTTGCCTACAGCTCCAAACTTAATACTTCAGTATAAAAAATGGCATCAACAGACATTTTCTCCTTGTTTATATTTTGTGAGATTATAACAGTACCTTTCCATATGTTGGTTGTGACAGTGCTGTTTCTACCTTCATGACTCAATTTGATTTTCTCATAGAGCTCAGTCTTATTCATTTTGCAGGATGCAAGTTTGATAGGTGTCGATAGTCTTGGTATCGACGTAAGAGCCTTTTCTGGCTTGGAAGCTCGGACCGTTCGATTTTCATTCAATGCCCAGGTGGGTTATTGGCCTTAAACGTTGCAAAGTACCTCTGGCCTTTCCATGTAATCCAGAATAACCTTTCTGAACTTTTGGTTTCAGGCGTTATCTGAACGTTCAGCTGAAAAGAAGATCAAGCGAATGCTTTTTCCGCGTTATCGCAAGACCGTGAAAGCTTCCACTGAAGATGAATGTTAGCCAACATATTTAATTTTAGCTTCGAACGCCTAACAGTAAACTGGTGAGGACAAAGGGTGTGCAGGGAACTCAACAGAAGATGTGCACCCAGTCAGCTCCCAATTCGTTAGGAGAAGCTAACACCCGTCGACATGAAATGACCTCAAGTGCTAGAGTGCTCGATCGAGGTTTCGGCTTCGTCGGCTATAGAAGGCCGACCACCCATGGTTTCTGACAAATAAGGTGGTGGACATGTATAGAGGAGCATCCTTGGATGCGACGCGAGGCGATCCGGTGTCGGCGTACAATCTGCAACCGACCAGGTTTCATCAGTCATAAGTTTCCCTCTGAAAGAAATAAGGTGCAGGAAACACAGGATACAAAGTGACAGCTCTGCCTCTTTGGCCTGAATAAACGACGTCTTCTTACATGTAACTAACTCGCTCTCATCGGTTTCTTTTACATGCTGAATAAAAATGCAGTTATATTTCGCGCCAACATGCCGCTGTCGAAACATCGATGGCGTCGCGGCAATAAAGTATTGATTTGCCGTTAGTTTTAAGAGACATCAGACGTGAAACATGCTTATCGTGCTGAGCTTGTTTGTCTGTTTGCTTTGCTTGTTGGTGTGTAGCTTTCGTTTCAGTGAAGTATCTTTCTGATGCTGTGTTGTGTTTTGTCCGATAAGATTGTGACCGGAGGGATTAGAAGATAGTGTTTGCTCATGCTAGCGAGGTAGTGGCAGTCGCCGTCCTGGAACGAAAATGGTGACGCTCTCTCGTCGTCTCTTTCTGCCTGGATTGGCCGGTGGCGCCTTTTTCGTGTGCCGGATTCGGTGGAAGCTGATGAAGAAAGAAAGCTCGGGAGATCTGGAGCGTAGATTGACAGAATGAAAGAGGTCGCTGGACTGGCCTGATGGGAGAGCCTCTATCACTTTATCGTGTCACGCAGGAATAGGAAACGCAGGATTTAGAGCATCCGCAGCCGGGCACCCAAACCCCGCCTCAAACGTCCGGGCGGACAGCCCGGTCACTGACCGGTCACAAAAATGCGACCCTGGCGGATTGCTTAAACATGGCTCAAATGCCCGGGTTGATTGGCACCCCTCATATCCAGTCCAAATGTGGGACGGATATGAAGCATGTTCGCCACGTTAGACTGATGCTGGCGGTGCCACGCGGCGCCATCGGTCCGACGAAGGAGACGAGCTTCAGACCGCATCGACGCTGAAATCCTACCCGTTTCACATTTCCCCCTGTCGTCTATCGTCGCTGCCACTTTCCACTCGCCGCCCGCCACTACTAGTAGCCATGCCCCCATGCCGCCGGGTAAGGAGCTACCCATATCTAACTCCGGAACGCCGGCTGCAGCTCCTTGATCAGATCCGGGTAAGGCGCGAAGCCTGAATCATCGCGGGGCTACTTCCGTATGCGATGGATCCGGAGGAGGAGTATGAGGTTGAGGAGGAGGAGAATCTAGGGGACACTGGGGACGCGATTTGCAGGCGGAGCAGCAGGCCAGCTTGGAGTCGGATGCGAAGGCCAGACGTCATCGTCGGCAGGAGATGGAGGCGGAGCACGCCGCGGAAGTCGATGAGATGCTCGCATACATGTATGAGGAGGAGGAGGAGGAGGAGGAGGAAGAGGAGGAGCCGGAGCCCTCCTACGCGCTCGTCCAGCCGGCGCTCGACACCGACGCCATGGACATCTCCAACAACGACCGTAGCTAGCGTGTCGCAGTATGTACCACCTCTGTTTTGATTTATTGGTCCCTTTTATATTTTGTGCCAAAATTTGACCAAAGTTTAACTAATAAAATGTTAATGCATGCCATAAAAAATAATATCATTGAAAATTAATATCATTGAAAATTATGTTTAAATACGATATTATTTTTTATGACATGTATTAACATTTTGTTAGTTAAATGTATGATCAAAATTTTACATAAAATACAATAGAGACCAATAAATCAGGCCAGAGGTAGTAGATTTTTTTTGCATGGTTTGTATGGATCTGGTGGATGAAATATGAGAGACTTGGACGCATAAGAGCAAATTTGAGGCGAGACCGGTCACTGTCCACGACCGCGTCCGGTCACGTTCGCGGGTGCTTGAGACTAGCCACAGTGGGAATAACTTTAGTAGTAACATCGAGTCCAACTCAGTAAATTTGTTTATATGGCAATGAGTTAATAAAGAGAGAGGTAGTTATAGTAACTTAGCTAGTTACTGTAACATCACATGTCCCAATGCAATATGAGTCTATAATCTAATAAATGAATCTTTGCATGTTACCACACTTAAGTTACTACCTACTATGAAGGTGATAACATAGTCTAGGGATATGTGTATGTTACTAGTGTACTCCCTCCGTCCGTGAATAAGTGTACATCTAGGTTTTGTCCTAAGTCAAAGTTTTAAAACTTTGACCAACTTTATAGAGAAACGCAACAGCATTTATGACACTAAATTAGTATCGATAGATTCGTTTTGAAATGTACTTTCATAATATATCAATTTGATGTTATATATACTACTACTCTTTTCTATAAAGTTGGTCAAAAAATTAATCTTTGACTTAGAACAAAAGCTAGATGTACACTTATTCGTGGGCGGAGGGAGTATGTTATTATCCATTATGGCTAGTCTAAGGAGTCCAATTTGCCAAGTCCGAATGTCAATGCTCTTAGATGTTAGTACATAGCACGAAATCGAGGTATTCCTAAGTGCAATTTGTGTACATGATTACTACAAAACATAGGAATTGTGAATGAAATTTCTTCAATCCAGTTCAAAGAGGCTAACCAGGAAGGGTTTCACAAGAGGAATGGAGCCGGCTGGCATCATTATCGTTTGGAGCCTAAGAAATTCTCGAGAATTTCGCGCAAGTCCAGAGGAAAATCATACTCCGCGTTGATTCCAAGACGTAAATCGACAGTGGCGCCTTTCTGCCTGTCCATCAAGCACAAAGCAGCAGCCAAAAAAGACGTGCACTATGCCACTATCGCTTAGAGACATGACGAGACACGAAAGAGATGCATCCATTCACACGGAGTCGAAACTTCCTCTCGTCCTTTCGCTGCCACCGGGTCCGTACGTACGGCGACTGTGCGGGAGAGAGCGACGCCGCGGGGGGCGCCGATCGAAGACGAAGAGGACCCAGCAGCCGAACCACACGCGGAAACTGTGGCCGGATCGTGAGAGCCCTCCAAGAATCCGTGGAAATTAGCCGAGCGGCCGCCGGCCGGTCACCTTCGCGGCACGTCGGCCTCCGGGCGCGAGCGCGAGAGGCTGACTGATCGGTGGCGCCCCGCGACGGGGGGAAGCAGCGACACGGCGAGGAGCCGAGGAGACCGGTCGAGTCGAGTGCCGTCGCTGCCATGGTCGGAACATGCATGCGTCGCCGCCCGCCGGTCGCCGTCGAGGAGTACGTGGAGGGCGGACGCTGCAGATCGATCGCTTCGGGCGCAAGATTGAAGATTGCTTGGCGCGTGGGGCGGCAAGTTTCCTACTGTGGTTGCTCCGTCGGTGCACGTACCGCTCCGATCGAATCCATCAAGTTCCACCTATGCTACTGGCTACTTCTAGCCATGGCTACTTTAAGGTCTCTTTGATTCTCAGAGTTCTTTTTTCTTTTCACGAAACATTCACAAAATTGCTAAAACAAAGGTGTAACAAAAACGCACAAAACTCTTAAAACATAGGCATAACAAAAACGCATGATCAATTCGCCATGTCCTTGTGAGAGCATCTCTAGTAGTTCCTTAAAAGGTAGGGAGACGCTACACGTCCGTCAGGTGATCCGTATGAAACATCCGCCACCTCGACGGCCGTTCGATGTACACGCGTGCAACCGTTCGATCTACCTCTCGCACGCGGCTCGGTCTCCTCCCCCGACCCATTAATTCCTGAAACAACGGCGAGTTACAGAAACAAGCGTCTCGCGAGCCATTCGATGCGTGACGCGAGCTGTTCAATCCTCCTCTCTAATTTCCTGCAACGATGCTTTTGTTGCAAGATCTGGTCTTCTCTGATTTCCTGCAACAATACCTTGTTGCGAAACCTCATCTTCTACAATTTTTTGTAATAAGATCCATGTTGCAAAACATCTTCTTCTTTGGTTTTCTGCAACAAGATCCTTAGAAAAATTGCAAACAACATCTCCCGCCGCGTCTAATTTTCTGCAACAACATTTTCCACGTGTCTAATTTTCTGCAACATCTTTCACGCGTCTAATTTTCTGCACATCTTTCACGCGTCTAATTTTCTGCAACAAGATCCTTGTTGCAAAAATTGCAACAACATCTTCCATTGCGTTTAATTTTCTGCAACAAGACCCTTGTTGCAAAAATTAAAACAACATCTCTGCCGCATCTAATTTTCTGCAACAGGGCCCATGTTGCAAAATTAGCATGACCATGGATGGGGAAGCGAGTGCAACCATGGATGAGGGAGGCGAGCGTGGCTGCTGGGGATGTAGAAGCACTGTTGTTGCAGAGAACTTGTAGCGGGAAACTGAGCTCGAGGAGGCAGCAGCCATGGCTGTCCACGCCGGTGCTCCCCCAGCAGCGGGACAACGACAGACGCGACTCCGGAGGCAGGAGAAGAAGAGAAGGGGCATGGTTGGAGGAGAAAAAGTGACGCACGAGCAGAGGAGGAGATAAGGTTGAGAAAGGGAAGGAGATAGGCTTGGTGTACCCTCAGCGCCACGTGTAGGGCGGAGAAGGCGGCGGACGCGGACGGTGTTTTCAGCCAGTTGAAGGTAAGTTTTTCCCTAAAAGGTAAGGCTTTAACTTCTTATATTTTTTGTTTTGAAGAGTTAAACCCGACTTAGCCAAACTTTTATCTGGCTTAACTTCTTAAAAATTTAAGTGACGGCTCGATTGGCCCTCAAATATACCCGACTGAATCCATTTCTCAGGATAAATTCCGGCCCTTCCCGGCTGGCCAGTAGCTTCCACTGCCCCTCCTGCCCCACTTTGATTCGGTCCCCATCCGCCTTTGCTGGAATCTACCAATATCTAAGCCGTCGCCACCTCGATCTCGTGGACGAGAAAACCCAATCGAGGAGCTTCGTTTGTTCCAAAACGAAGCTGGCGGACGATGAAGATGATGTAGAGGACCCGCCGAGGAGCTTGGTGGCGCCATTATCGCAGCAAGACTGGTGAACTTTGTCGTCGTCTGGGGATCGGTTTGAGGGGAATCTGTTGGAAATATGCCCTAGAGGCAATAATAAATTAGTTATTATTATATTTCATTGTTCATGATAATCGTTTATTATCCATGCTAGAATTGTATTGATAGGAAATTCAGATACATGTGTGGATACATAGACAACACCATGTCCCTAGTAAGCCTCTAGTTGACTAGCTCGTTGATCAATAGATGGTTACGGTTTCCTGACCATGGACATTGGATGTCGTTGATAACGGGATCACATCATTAGGAGAATGATGTGATGGGCAAGACCCAATCCTAAGCCTAGCACAAGATCGTGTAGTTCGTATGCTAAAGCTTTTCTAATGTCAAGTATCATTTCCTTAGACCATGAGATTGTGCAACTCCCGGATACCGTAGGAGTGCTTTGGGTGTGCCATACGTCACAACGTAACTGGGTGGCTATAAAGGTGCACTACGGGTATCTCCGAAAGTGTCTGTTGGGTTGGCACGAATTGAGACTGGGATTTGTCACTCCGTGTAACAGAGAGGTATCTCTGGGCCCACTCGGTAGGACATCATCATAATGTGCACAATGTGACCAAGGAATTGATCACGGGATGATGTGTTACGGAACGAGTAAAGAGACTTGCCGGTAACGAGATTGAACAAGGTATCGGGATACCGACGATCGAATCTCAGGCAAGTATCGTACCGATAGACAAAGGGAATTGTATACGGGATTGAATGAATCCTTGACATCGTGGTTCATCCGATGAGATCATCGTGGAGCATGTGGGAGCCAACATGGGTATCCAGATCCCGCTGTTGGTTATTGACCGGAGAGTTGTCTCGGCCATGTCTGCATGACTCCCGAGCCCGTAGGGTCTACACACTTAAGGTTCGATGACGCTAGGGTTATAGGGAAAGTATGTACGCGGTTACCGAATATTGTTCGGAGCCCCGGATAAGATCCCGGATGTCACGAGGAGTTTCGGAATGGTCCGGAGGTAAAGATTTATATATGGGATGTCCTGTTTTGGTCACCGGAAAAGTTTCGGATGCTATCGTTAACGTACCAGGACCACCGGGAGGGTCCCGGGGGTCCACCAGGTGGGGCCACCAACCCTAGAAGGCTGCGTGGGCCAAGTGTGGGAGGGGACCAGCCCCAGGTGGGCTGGTGTGCCCCCCACCAAGGCCCAAGGCGCAAGGGAGAGTGGGAGGTGGCAAACCCTAGGTCCAGATGGGCCTTAAGGCCCACCCTAGGTGCGCCCCCTCTCTCCCCCCTTGGCCGCCACCCTAGATGGGGTTTGGGCTGCCTCCACACCTAGGGACGGATGTTGGGGAACGTAGTAATTTCAAAAATTTCCTACGCACACGCAAGATCATGGTGATGCATAGCAACGAGAGGGGAGAGTGTTGTCTACGTACCAACGCAGACCGACTGCGGAAGCGACCACACAACGTAGAGGAAGTAGTCGTACGTCTTCCCGATCCGACCGATCCAAGCACCGTTACTCCGGCACCTCCGAGTTCTTAGCACACGTTCAGCTCGATGACGATCCTCGGGCTCCGATCCAGCAAAGCGTCGAGGAAGAGTTCCGTCAGCACGACGGCGTGGTGACGATCTTGATGTACTACCGACGCAGGGCTTCGCCTAAGCACTACAACGGTATGATCGAGGTGGAATTTGGTGGCAGGGGGCACCGCACACGGCTAAGGAACGATCTCAAGGATCAACTTGTGTGTCTATGGGGTGCCCCCTGCCCCCGTATATAAAGGAGCAAGGGGAGGAGGCGGCCGGCCAAGGTGTGGCGCGCCAAGGGGAGTCCTACTCCCACCGGGAGTAGGACTCCTAGTTGGACTAGGAGAGAAGGGGGAGAATAGGAGGAAGAGAGGAAGGAAAGGGGGGGGGGGGGGCGCCGGCCACCTTCCCTTGTCCTATTCGGACTAGGAAGGGGAGGGGCGCGCGGCCACCTCTTGCCTCCTCTCCTCTTCTCCCTTAAGGCCCATGTTGGCCCAATAACCCCCCGGGGGGTTCCGGTAACCCCCCCGATACTCCGGTAAAATGCCGATTTCACCCGGAACAATTCCGATGTCCAAATATAGGCTTCCAATATATCAATATTTATGTCTCGACCATTTCGAGACTCCTCGTCATGTCCGTGATCACATCTGGGACTCCGAACAACCTTCGGTACATCAAAATGCATAAACTCATAATAACTGTCATCGTAACGTTAAGCGTGCGGACCCTACGGTTCGAGAACAATGTAGACATGACCGAGACACGTCTCCGGTCAATAACCAATAGCGGGACCTGGCTGCCCATATTGGCTCCTACATATTCTACGAAGTTCTTTATCGGTCAGACCACATAACAACATACGTTGTTCCCTTTGTCATCGGTATGTTACTTGCCCGAGATTCGATCGTCGGTATCGTTCAATCTCGTTACTGGCAAGTCTCTTTACTCGTTCCGTAATACATCATCTCACAACTAACATCTTAGTTATAATGCTTGCAAGGCTTATGTGACGTGTATTACCGAGAGGGCCCAGAGATACCTCTCCGACACTCGGAGTGACAAACCCTAATCTCGAAATACGCCAACCCAACATCTACCATTGGAGACACCTGTAGTACTCCTTTATAATCACCCAGTTACGTTGTGACGTTTGGTAGTACCCAAAGTGTTCCTCCGGTAAACGGGAGTTGCATAATCTCATAGTTATAGGAACATGTATAAGTCATGAAGAAAGCAATAGCAACATACTAAACGATCGGGTGCTAAGCTAATGGAATGGGTCATGTCAATCAGATCATTCAACTAATGATGTGACCTCATTAATCAAATAACAACTCTTTGTTCATGGTTAGGAAACATAACCATCTTTGATTAACGAGCTAGTCAAGTAGAGGCATACTAGTGACAGTCTGTTTGTCTATGTATTCACACATGTATTATGTTTCCGGTTAATACAATTCTAGCATGAATAATAAACATTTATCATGATATAAGGAAATAAACAATAACTTTATTATTGCCTCTAGGGCATATTTCCTTCAGTCTCCCACTTGCACTAGAGTCAATAATCTAGATTACACAGTAATGATTCTAACACCCATGGAGCCTTGGTGCTGATCATGTTTTGCTCGTGGAAGAGGCTTAGTCAACGGGTCTGCAACATTCAGATCCGTATGTATCTTGCAAATCTCTATGTCTCCCACCTGGACTAGATCCCGGATGGAGTTGAAGCGTCTCTTGATGTGTTTGGTCCTTTTGTGAAATCTGGATTCCTTTGCCAAAGCAATTGCACCAGTATTGTCACAAAAGATTTTCATTGGACCCGATGCACTAGGTATGACACCTAGATCGGATATGAACTCCTTCATCCAGACTCCTTCGTTCGCTGCTTCCGAAGCAGCTATGTACTCCGCTTCACATGTAGATCCCGCTACGACGCTTTGTTTAGAACTGCACCAACTGACAGCTCCACCGTTTAAAGTAAACACGTATCCGGTTTGCGATTTAGAATCGTCCGGATCAGTGTCAAAGCTTGCATCAACGTAACCTCTTACGGTGAGCTCTTTGTCACCTCCATATACAAGAAACATATCCTTAGTCCTTTTCAGGTATTTCAGGATGTTCTTGACCGCTGTCCAGTGATCCACTCCTGGATTACTTTGGTACCTCCCTGCTAAACTTATAGCAAGGCACACATCAGGTCTGGTACACAGCATTGCATACATGATAGAGCCTATGGCTGAAGCATAGGGAACATCTTTCATTTTCTCTCTATCTTCTGCAGTGGTCGGGCTTTGAGTCTGACTCAACTTCACACCTTGTAACACAGGCAAGAACCCTTTCTTTGCTTGATCCATTTTGAACTTCTTCAAAATCTTGTCAAGGTATGTGCTTTGTGAAAGTCCAATTAAGCGTCTTGATCTATCTCTATAGATCTTTATGCCTAATATGTAAGCAGCTTCCCCGAGGTCTTTCATCGAAAAACTTTTATTCAAGTATCCCTTTATGCTATCCAGAAATTCTATATCATTTCCAATCAGCAATATGTCATCCACATATAATATCATAAATGCTACAGAGCTCCCACTCACTTTCTTGTAAATACAGGCTTCTCCAAAAGTCTGTATAAAGCCAAATGCTTTGATCACACTATCAAAGCGTTTATTCCAACTCCGAAATGCTTGCACCAGCCCATAAATGGATCGCTGGAGTTTGCATACTTTGTTAGCTCCCTTTGGATCGACAAAACCTTCTGGTTGCATCATATACAACTCTTCTTCCAGAAATCCATTCAGGAATGCAGTTTTGACATCCATCTGCCAAATTTCATAATCATAAAATGCGGCAATTGCTAACATGATTCTGACAGACTTAAGCATCGCTACGGGTGAGAATGTCTCATCGTAGTCAACCCCTTGAACTTGTCGAAAACCTTTTGCAACAAGTCGAGCTTTATAGACAGTAACATTACCGTCAGCGTCAGTCTTTTTCTTGAAGATCCATTTATTCTCAATTGCTTGCCGATCATCGGGCAAGTCAACCAAAGTCCATACTTTGTTCTCATACATGGATCCCATCTCAGAATTCATGGCCTCAAGCCACTTTGCGGAATCTAGGCTCACCATCGCTTCTTCATAGTTCGTAGGTTCATCATGATCTAGTAGCATGACTTCCAGAACTGGATTACCGTACCACTCTGGCGCGGATCTTGCTCTGGTTGATCTAAGAGGTTCAGTAGTATCTTGTTCTGAAGTTTCATGATCATTATCATCAACTTCCTCACTTATTGGTGTAGGTGTCGCAGAAACAGTTTTCTGTGATGTACTACGTTCTAATAAGGGAGCGGGTACAGTTACCTCGTCAAGTTCTACTTTCCTCCCACTCACTTCTTTCGAGAGAAACTCCTTCTCAAGAAAGTTTCCGAATTTAGCAACAAAAGTCTTGCCTTCGGATCTGTGATAGAAGGTGTATCCAATAGTTTCCTTTGGATATCCTATGAAGACACATTTCTCCGATTTGGGTTCGAGCTTATTAGGTTGAAGCTTTTTCACATAAGCATCGCAACCCCAAACTTTAAGAAACGACAACTTTGGTTTCTTGCCAAACCATAGTTCATAAGGCGTCGTCTCAACGGATTTTGATGGTGCCCTATTTAACGTGAATGCAGCCGTCTCTAAAGCGTATCCCCAAAACGATAGCGGTAAATCAGTAAGAGACATCATAGATCATACCATATCTAGTAAAGTACGATTACGACGTTCGGACACACCATTACGCTGTGGTGTTCCGGGTGGCGTGAGTTGCGAAACTATTCCACAATTTTTCAAATGTATACCAAACTCGTAACTCAAATATTCTCCTCCACGATCAGATCGTAGAAACTTTATTTTCTTGTTACGATGATTTTCAACTTCACTCTGAAATTCCTTGAACTTTTCAAATGTTTCAGACTTGTGTTTCATCAAGTAGATATACCCATATCTGCTTAAATCATCTGTGAAGGTGAGAAAATAACGATATCCGCCACGAGCCTCAATATTCATCGGACCACATACATCGGTATGTATGATTTCCAATAAATCTGTTGCTCTCTCCATAGTACCGGAGAACGGTGTTTTAGTCATCTTGCCCATGATGCACGGTTCGCAAGTACCAAGTGATTCATAATCAAGTGGTTCCAAAAATCCATCAGTATGGAGTTTCTTCATGCGTTTTATACCGATATGACCTAAACGGCAGTGCCACAAATAAGTTGCACTATCATTATCAGTTTTGGCCTCTACATTATGAATATGTGTATCACTACTATCGATATTTAACAAGAATAGACTACTCTTCAAGGGTGCATGACCATAAAAGATATTACTCATATAAATAGAACAACCATTATTCTCCGATTTAAATGAATAACCGTCTCGCATTAAACAAGATCCAGATATAATGTTCATGCTCAACGCTGGCATCAAATAACAATTATTTAGGTCTAATATTAATCCCGAAGGTAGATGTAGAGGTAGCGTGCCGACCGCGATCACATCGACTTTGGAACCATTTCCCACGCGCATCGTCACCTCGTCCTTAGCTAATCTTCGCTTAATCCGTAGTCCCTGTTTCGAGTTGCAAATATTAGCAACAGAACCAGTATCAAATACCCAGGTGCTACTGCGTGCATTAGTAAGGTACACATCAATAACATGTATATCACATATACCTTTGTTCACCTTGCCATCCTTCTTATCCGCCAAATACTTGGGGCAGTTCCGCTTCCAGTGACCAGTCTGCTTGCAGTAGAAGCACTCAGTTTCAGGCTTAGGTCCAGACTTGGGTTTCTTCTCCTGAGCAGCAACTTGCTTGCCGTTCTTCTTTGAAGTTCCCCTTCTTCTTCCCTTTGCCCTTTTTCTTGAAACTAGTGGTTTTGTTAACCATCAACACTTGATGCTCCTTCTTGATTTCTACCTCCGCAGCTTTCAGCATTGCGAAGAGCTCGGGAATAGTCTTGTTCATCCCTTGCATATTATAGTTCATCACGAAGCTCTTGTAGCTTGGTGGCAGTGATTGGAGAATTCTGTCAATGACGCAATCATCTGGAAGATTAACTCCCATCTGAATCAAGTGATTGTTATACCCAGACATTTTGAGTATATGCTCACTGACAGAACTGTTCTCCTCCATCTTGCAGCTATAGAACTTATTGGAGACTTCATATCTCTCAATCCGGGCATTTGCTTGAAATATTAACTTCAACTCCTGGAACATCTCATATGCTCCATGAAGTTCAAAACGTCGTTGAAGTCTCGATTCTAAGCCGTAAAGCATGGCACACTAAACTATCGAGTAGTCATCACCTTTGCTCTGCCAGACATTCATAACATCTGGTGTTGCTCCAGCAGCAGGCCTGGCACCCAGCGGTGCTTCCAGGACGTAATTCTTCTGTGCAGCAATGAGGATAATCCTCAAGTTACGGACCCAGTCCGTGTAATTGCTACCATCATCTTTCAACTTTGCTTTCTCAAGGAACGCATTAAAATTCAACGGAACAACAGCACGAGCCATCTATCTACAATCAACATAAACAAGCAAGATACTATCAGGTACTAAGTTCATGATAAATTTAAGTTCAATTAATCATATTACTTAAGAACTCCCACTTAGATAGACATCCCTCTAATCCTCTAAGTGATCACGTGATCCAAATCAACTAAACCATGTCCGATCATCACGTGAGATGGAGTAGTTTCATCGGTGAACATCATTATGTTGATCATATCTACTATATGATTCACGCTCGACCTTTCGGTCTCCGTGTTCTGAGGCCATATCTGTATATGCTTGGCTCGTCAAGTATAACCTGAGTATTCCGCGTGTGCAACTGTTTTGCACCCGTTGTATTTGAACGTAGAGCCTATCACACCCGATCATCACGTGGTGTCTCAGCACGAAGAACTTTCGCAACGGTGCATACTCCGAGAGAACACTTCTTGATAATTTAGTGAGAGATCATCTTATAATGCTACCGTCAATCAAAGCAAGATAAGATGCATAAAAGATAAACATAACATGAAATCAATATAAGTGATATGATATGGCCATCATCATCTTGTGCTTGTGATCTTCATCTCTGAAGCACCGTCATGATCACCATCGTCACCGGCGCGACACCTTGATCTCCATCGTAGCATCGTTGTCGTCTCGCCAATCTTATGCTTCCACGACTATCACTACCGTTTAGCAATAAAGTAAAGCATTACATCGCGATTGCATTGCATACAATAAAGCGACAACCATATGGCTCCTGCCAGTTGCCGATAACTTGGTTACAAAACATGATCATCTCATACAATAAAATCAGCATCATGCTTTTGACCATATCACATCACAACATGCCCTGCAAAAACAAGTTAGACGTCCTCTACTTTGTTGTTGCAAGTTTTACGTGGCTGCTACGGGCTTAAGCAAGAACTCATCCACCTACGCATCAAAACCACAACGATAGTTTGTCAAATAGACTCCGTTTTAACCTTCTCAAGGACCGGGCGTAGCCATACTTGGTTCAACTAAAGTTGGAGAGACAGTCACCCGCAAGCCATCTATGTGCAAAGCACGTCGAGGGAACCGGTCTCGCGTAAGCGTACACGTAAGGTTGGTCCGGGTCGTCTCGTCCAACAATACCGCCGAACCAAAGTATGACATGCTGGTAGGCAGTATGACTTGTATCGCCCACAACTCCCTTGTGTTCTACTCGTGCAAATAACATCTAACCATAAAACCTAGGCTCGGATGCCACTGTTGGGGAACGTAGTAATTTCAAAAATTTCCTACGCACACTCAAGATCATGGTGATGCATAGCAACGAGAGGGGAGAGTGTTGTCTACGTACCAACGCAGACCGACTGCGGAAGCGATCACACAACGTAGAGGAAGTAGTCGTACGTCTTCCCGATCCGACCGATCCAAGCACCGTTACTCCGGCACCTCCGAGTTCTTAGCACACGTTCAGCTCGATGACGATCCTCGGGCTCCGATCCAGCAAAGCATCGAGGAAGAGTTCCGTCAGCACGACGGCATGGTGACGATCTTGATGTACTACCGACGCAGGGCTTCGCCTAAGCACTACAACGGTATGATCGAGGTGGAATTTGGTGGCAGGGGGCACCGCACACGGCTAAGGAACGATCTCAAGGATCAACTTGTGTGTCTATGGGGTTCCCCCTGCCCCCGTATATAAAGGAGCAAGGGGAGGAGGCGGCCGGCCAAGGTGTGGCGCGCCAAGGGGAGTCCTACTCCCACCGGGAGTAGGACTCCTAGTTGGACTAGGAGAGAAGGGGGAGAATAGGAGGAAGAGAGGAAGGAAAGGGGGGGGGGGGGGGGCGCCGGCCACCTTCCCTTGTCCTATTCGGACTAGGAAGGGGAGGGGCGCGCGGCCACCTCTTGCCTCCTCTCCTCTTCTCCCTTAAGGCCCATGTTGGCCCAATAACCCCCGGGGGGTTCCGGTAACCCCCCCCCCCGGTACTCCGGTAAAATGCCGATTTCACCCGGAACAATTCCGATGTCCAAATATAGGCTTCCAATATATCAATATTTATGTCTCGACCATTTCGAGACTCCTCGCCATGTCCGTGATCACATCCGGGACTCCGAACAACCTTCGGTACATCAAAATGCATAAACTCATAATAACTGTCATCGTAATGTTAAGCGTGCGGACCCTACGGTTCGAGAACAATGTAGACATGACCGAGACACGTCTCCGGTCAATAACCAATAGCGGGACCTGGCTGCCCATATTGGCTCCTACATATTCTATGAAGATCTTTATCGGTCAGACCGCATAACAACATACATTGTTCCCTTTGTCATCGGTATGTTACTTGCCCGAGATTCGATCGTCGGTATCCAATACCTAGTTCAATCTCGTTACTGGCAAGTCTCTTTACTCGTTCCGTAATACATCATCTCACAACTAACATCTTAGTTATAATGCTTGCAAGGCTTATGTGATGTGTATTACTGAGAGGGCCCAGAGATACCACTCCGACACTCGGAGTGACAAACCCTAATATCGAAATACGCCAACCCAACATCTACCATTGGAGACACCTGTAGTACTCCTTTATAATCACCCAGTTACGTTGTGACGTTTGGTAGTACCCAAAGTGTTCCTCCGGTAAACGGGAGTTGCATAATCTCATAGTTATAGGAACATGTATAAGTCATGAAGAAAGCAATAGCAACATACTAAATGATCGGGTGCTAAGCTAATGGAATGGGTCATGTCAATCAGATCATTCAACTAATGATGTGACCTCGTTAATCAAATAACAACTCTTTGTTCATGGTTAGGAAACATAACCGTCTTTGATTAACGAGCTAGTCAAGTAGAGGCATACTAGTGACACTCTGTTTGTCTATGTATTCACACATGTATTATGTTTCCGGTTAATACAATTCTAGCATGAATAATAAACATTTATCATGATATAAGGAAATAAATAATAACTTTATTATTGCCTCTAGGGCATATTTCCTTCAAGGGAACCCTAGATGGGGGCACAGCCCCTCCCATTCCCCTATATATACTTGAGGTATTGGGGGCTGCAAGACACACGAGATCATCTCCCTCTTGGCGCAGCCCTACCTCTCTCCCTCCTCGTCTCTTGTAGTGCTTGGCGAAGCCCTGCTGGAGTTCCGCGCTCCTCCACCACCACCACGCCGTCGTGCTGCTGCTGGACGGAGTCTTTCCCAACCTCTCCTTCTCCCCTTACTGGATCAAGGCGCGGGAGACGTCACCGGGCTGCACGTGTGTTAAACGCGGAGGCGCCGTTGTTCGGCACTTAGATCGGAATCAACCGCGATCTGAATGCTGCCGGTACGACTCCTTCATCCGCGTTCTTGCAACGCTTCCGCTTAGCGATCTACAAGGGTATGTAGATGCACTCACCTTCCCCTGGTTGCTAGATTACTCCATAGATTGATCTTGTTGATGCGTAGAAAATTTTAAATTTCTGCTATGATCCCAACAGTGGTATCAGAGCTAGGTCTATGCATAGTTTCTATGCACGAGTAGAACACAAGTTGTTGTGGGCGTCGATTTTGTCAATTTACTTGCCGTTACTAGTCTTATCTTGATTCGGCGGCTTCGTGGGATGAAGCGGCCCGGACCGACCTTACACGTACTCTTACGTGAGACAGGTTCCACCGACTGACATGCACTAGTTGCATAAGGTGGCTAGCGGGTGTCTGTCTCTCCCACTTTAGTCGGATCGGATTCGATGAAAAGGGTCCTTATGAAGGGTAAATAGAAATTGGCATATCACGTTGTGGTTTTGGCATAGGTAAGAAACGTTCTTGCTAGAAACCTATAGCAGCCACGTAAAAAGTTGCAACAACAATTAGAGGACGTCTAACTTGTTTTTGCAGCTGTAAGTGCATCTAGTGCCACCCCTAGTTGGTTTTGGAGTATTGACGACAAACCTAGTTGAGGGACTAATGTGTTTGTGAGAATTGCAGGATAACACAGTGTAACGCCCCATATGTAACCTTCCCGAATTGTACTCCAACTCTTGCCGTTTCCGGCATTAAGTTATATTTAATTCTCGGGTTCGGGTCTTTGTCTCCGTGTGTTGTTTTGTTTTCGTGCATCTCATATCATGTCATCACGTGCATTGCATTTGCATACATGTTCATCTCATGCATTCGAGCTTTTTCCCCGTTGTCCGTTTTGCATTCCGGCGCTTTGTTCTCCTCCGGTGGCCATTTCTAGCTTTCTTTCATGTGTGGGGATTAAACATTTCCGGATTGGACCGAGACTTGCCACGCGGCCTTGGTTTACTACCGGTAGACCGCCTGTCAAGTTTCGGGTCATTTAGACTTCGTTTGATACTCCAACGGTTAACCGAGGGACCGAAAAGGCCTCGTGTGTGTGCAGCCCAACACCCCTCCAATTGGGCCCAAAACCCACCAAACTCTGCTCCATCGTCTCGGTCATTCGATCACGATCATGTGGGCAAAAACCGCACCTCATTTGGACTCTCCTAGCTCCACTTATGCCTATTTAAAGGCCCCCCATTTTCGGATCTCGGATTCTCCCCGTCCTCCTAAAAAAAAACTCCAGATCGCGCCGACGGACGTGTCCGGCCCGCACCGGACAGCGTCCGCCGCCGCCCGCCTCCGCCACGTGGTGCCGCCGCCGCGCGGGGCCCGAGGCGCCGCCGCCCGCGCCCGCCTCCGCCGCCGCCTCGCCCTCGCCGCCTCGGCCTCTCCCCGCTGTTCCGCCGGCTCCGGCGAGCTCCTCCGGCGAGCTACAGTACCCCGGCCACCTCGGTTCCCGTGCCTCGATCTGGATCTCAGATCTGGAATTTTGAAACCCTAGGGGTTGACTTTCCCCTGCCCCGTCTATTTTTTTATGCAACTTTGACTACTCGTATCTCCACATCCGTAGCTCCTATTTGGGCATATGATATATCAAAATCTTTGCCTCGACAAGTACATCATTTCATTCCATTGCACCATTTGCATTTGAGGTCGTCTTGGTGCCCCAAATGCTGTTGGAAGGAGGCATCATGAGTTAAATTGCAGATCCGTTAGCCCTACATTGACTTTTGTCATTTTTGCCATGATTATTGTGTGCATGATATGCCTGTGCCCCTTTGGGATGAATTGTTAAGCATGTTGTCTTCTTTCCAGACGTGCCTCCCATGCATTTTTAGGATGTGTGTGTTGTCTTGTGCAAGCTTGCAAAGAGGGGTACCTGAGTTTACTGATTTCAGGGACTTAGTGAAAATCACTAAGTCTGGGATGTTTTAGTTCACGATGCTATATGTGTGTGTGTTGTCTTGTTATTCTTGTTGTGCTTAATCCATCCATGTCTTTACTTGTTATGTTTGAGCACCCTAGGTTGACTCAATCGAGCTCAACTTTTGCATAGTTGTTGTTTTGGGCAGATCGTGAACTCTTTTGCGATTTTGTTGGAGCTATTGCTAGTGATCCATGCTTGCTATGCCATTGTTCTTGCCATGTCTAGCTAGCATTTTGTGCCTTCTTAATGAATATATGCTTGCCTTGCCATGACTTGCACCGTAGTGAGAGCATCGAGCTCGTTTACATGCGTCCGTGAGTTATATTTCAGCATGTCCCAGTTTTCACTAAGTCTGAAAACTGATTGTGTTTCATCGATGTTCGTGTGCTCGGTAGAGTATTTTGTGAAACCTTTTGGCCCCAGGTCATTTTGAGTGTCTTGTTAAGCTTGTTGAGTAGCTCTATGCCATGCTCTTACTTGACATGTTCAGGTTTTGCTTCATGTTGTTTTGCTGCTCCGAAGAGAGCATCGTGGTCTGAAATTTCAGACTAGCGTTAATTTCGCTAAGTCTGAAATCTGTTTTGCTTATTCAGTTTTGCCATGCTTGTTTGAAGCCCTTAATGGATGAATTTGCCTATGCCTCAGTCCTGGTGATTTGTTAAGCTTCTTGAGTACATCACTGCCATGCAATTTGTTTTCATGTTTGGTGGCTGTAGCATGTTCATTTTGTTGCATTTAGGAGCCTACTTGCTGTAAATCGCAGATCGGTTCGTTTAGTAAAACGCTTGCCATTTCCAAACCGTAGCTCCGATTGCCATGATCTTTATATCGTTTTCAGGGGATTTCTTCCCCTCTATCCAGTGGCACACTTGTTTTCCAAGTTGAGGCCAGGTTCGTGCATTTCCTGTCTCATCTTGCATTTTGCATCCCGCATCGCATCCCACATAGCATATCATCCTTGCATATTATTGGTTGCCCTTGCACGTGGTTGATTGTATCCTTGTTGCTTGTTTGTGTTGTTGGGTAGAGCCGGGAGACGAGTTCGCTAACGAGGAGCCCGTTGAGTTTGCTTTTGAGGATCCAGTCAACTCTAACAACTGTGCAGGCAAGATGATCACACCCTTGAAATCACTACTATCTTTGCTATGCTAGTTCGCTCGCTCTTTTGCTTTGCCAATGCTATGATGCCTACCACTTGCTTGTCAGCCTCCCAATTGACATGATTGAGCCTCTAACCCACCTTTGTCCTAGCAAACCATTGATTGGCTATGTTACCGCTTTGCTCAAGCCCCTTCTTATAGCGTTGTTAGTTGCAGGTGAAGATTGGAGCCGTTCCTTGTTGGAACATTTATTTACTTGTTGGGATATCATTATATTGCTATGTTGTCTTTATTCATCTATATACTTGGTAAAGGGTGTAAGGCTCGGCCTCTCGCCTAGTGTTTTGTTCCACTCTTGCCGCTCTAGTTTCCGTCATATCGGTGTTATGTTCCCGGATTGTTGCGTCCCTTACGCAGTTGGGCTATAATGGGAACCCCTTGATAGTTCGCCTTGATTAAAGCTTTTCCAGCAATGCCCAACATTGGTTTTACCATTTGCCACCTACCCCTTTTTTTCCCTTGGGTTTCCGGAGCCCGAGGGTCATCTTTATTTTAGCCCCCCACGGGCCAGTGCTCCTCTGAGTGTTGGTCTGGAACGTCAGCCGCCGGTGGCCACCAGGGGCAACTCTGGGCTGGCCTACCGGAAGTTTAGACAATCTGAGTGTGCCCTGAGAAAGAGATATGTGCAGCTCCTATCGGGATTTGTCGGCACATTCGGGCGGTGTTGCTGGACTAGTTTTGACCTGTCGAATCATCTTGTTGTACCGGGATACCGAGTCTGATCGGTGGGTCCTGGGTGGAGGTCTATTCCTTCGTTGACCGTGAGAGCTTGTTATGGGCTAAGTTGGGACCCCCCTGCAGGGATTGATCTTTCGAAAGCCGTGCCCGCGGTTATGGGCAGATGGGAATTTGTTAATGTCCGGTTGTAGATAACTTGAACGTTAACTAATTAAAATGAATCAACCGAGTGTGTTGCCGTGACGGCCTCTTCTCAGCGGAGTCCGGGAAGTGGACACGGCGTTGGAGTTATGATTGCGTAGGCTGCTCTATATAGTTTCCGCTCGTGCTTTGCCTCCTCTTCTCGCTCTACTTTGTGAATAAGTTAGCCACCATATATGCTAGTCGCTTGCTGCAGCTCCACTTACATTACCCCCTTTCCTACCTATTAAGCTTAAATAGTCTTGATCGCGAGGGTGCGAGACTGCTGAGTCCTTTGTGGCTCACAAATTACTATTACACCAGATGCAGGGACAGATGATACCTCTCCGGATGGCGCGCTCGAGCTGAAGTGGGAGTACGACGAGGACTCTCAGCGTTACTATGTGTCGTTTCCTGATGATCAGTAGGGATGCCTATTCGGGGTTAGATCCAGGACCTAGTCGCTTGTTGGGGGTCTTTTCTATTTTGGCGCCGTAGTCGGGCCATGAGTGATTGTATGATGGATGTTATTTATGTACTTTGATGTGACGTGGCGAGTGTAAGCCAACTATGCTATTATTTCCCCTTTATATTATATATGTACTTGGGTTGTGTAATGATTCCCGACTTGCGACATTGCTTTCAATGCGCCAATGTCTCTAAGTCGTGCCTCGACACGTGGGAGACATAGCCGCATCGAGGGCGTTACAAGTTGGTATCAGAGCCTTCCCCGACTTTAGGAGCCCCATTGCTTGATCGTTTTTAGCAGCCGAGTTGTGTCTAGAAAAATGTTTTGAGTCCTTAGGAATTATATATCGGAGAGCTTAGGAATTCTTTTTACTTCCAAGTCTCCTCATCGCTCTGGTAAGGCATCTTGACGTAGAGTTTTGACTCTTCTCTTCTCAAATTTCACTAAAATTTTTTTAGGATCACGCGAGTATCTTGGTTTTGTTCCGATGGCTTATGATGAGAATACTGTCTTGGTGCCTCCTGTCAGGGGTTTAGTGGAAGTGTCCCGGGGAGTTGAGCTCTGAGGTGTTGTCATCATAATTCTATCGTTGCAATTCTGGTATACTTGAGATATGTGCGCGACATCGGAAATCTCCTTTATGCAGTTCGTTGGTGAGATAACCTCGACGCCACCCAGTACTGGGGCGGGAGTTCGGGAGTATCGCCATAACTTGTATAACGGATGCTTTTCGAAGGTTGAGATAGATGGTTTCAGAAGGTTTCTTGGTTATGTGTTGAAGGATGGATGCAGCTGGATGTAGGATTTGCTAGCTTGGGTGAGATATTATGCTTCCCCTGTATCCCCAACACCTGATTGCATAACCGGAAAGTTTCGGGAGTTTCATAGGTGGGAATTCAAGTAGCCTTAGGATATCTTTCCAACAGATGTGTGATATGAAATTGGGTTCGACGTCTAGTGGTTCGCCTATTCACGGTCGATTTTACAGTGGCCTCGTTGTGTCTTAAAGAGTCCTTGGCTATGCTGACTCGGGGACGCTTCGTATGTCATGTGCACTGCCTTGTACATGATGGTGCTGTACGGTCGAGCCCGTGTAGGTCCTACCACGAAAACTTCGGACGGAATTTCTATCATGTGTTTGTTCCGGCTTATTCCGCAAGCCAACCCTTGGTTTTATTTCGAGTTGTGGTATTCGTTCTTCTTCGATGTCATATGTTGATTCCATCCCTCGTTGATGTACCTCTTCTAACTGATTCTTCGTGGCTTCGCAATTTAGGAATATGTGACCACTTCAAGAGAAGTGCATTCGTTCATTTTGTTCGGATGTGAAGACTTTATGTTGCAATTTTCATTCCGTTGGATTCACCTTCATTATTTCTCTATTTGTGTGCTAACGGTGGTCAACCTCTTCAGGATGGCTCCCGCTAAGAGCACCAGTCAGAACCAGAATCAAGATCCGCCGCCACCTCCGCCTCCTCCGGAAGCATGGCAAGCTGTGATGCCTGCTACTAATGCAAATACACAGCTAATCATGCAAATCATCCAAGAGCGGAATCAAAGCAGTCAAGCGAATCAAGGCAACAACCAGAACCATTTTGCAACTCTGAATCAGTTCCTCGCAAATGGTCCAAAGACGTTCAGTAACTGCGTTGAGGCTACCGATGCTGATGATTGGTTAGTCGATCTGGGCAAGCATTTTGAATGTAGCAACGTCAGACCTGAAGATTTTGTCAAGTTTGCTTCTTTCCAGCTCAAGGATCAGGCCGCAGAGTGGTTTCAGCAGTACCGGGATTCCAGAGGTGGACGTCTGATCACTTGGGATGATTTCCGTCGTGATTTCCGAGCTCATCACATCCCTCAAAGTGTGACTGAAAGCAAACATGAAGAATTCTGCAATCTGAAGCAAGGCTCTTTGTCTGTCTATGACTACAACAAGTTGTTCCAGAAGCTCGCCCGTTTTGCCAAGCAGGATGTTCCTGATGAGAAGAGCATGATCTATCAGTTCAGGGGTGGTCTCCGTGAAGAAATTCAGCTCGCTCTTGTCCTCTTCGAGCCGCTGAGATACGATGAGTTCTACAACATGGCACTGAAGCAAGAGGCTGCTCAGCTAAGGTGTGATGCTTCCAGGAAGTGAGTCAGAGACACTACGCCTTCTTCCTCTACTCAAGTGGCCAAGCAGCAGAAGTATTGGCTTCCTCCTCCTCCGTTTCGTCAGCCGTATCAGCAGAAGAGCAAAGGTGGCAGTGGTTCATCCCACCCACCCAACCCAGGCTTTCAGAACAAGACTTCGTCTTAAGCTTCAAGATCGAGTGCTCCGTATCACCGTCCACTCTCAGAGGTCACGTGCAACAAGTGCCAACAGAAGGGTCACTATGCCAAAAAGTGTTTCAACCAGAGGCGTCTTCCTCCTCCTCCTCCTGTCAGATCGGCAAGTACAGCTGTGGTCAAGCATAATCCCAAGCACGCCAAGGTCAATATGGTGAATGCAGCTCAGGCAGAGGATTCGTCAGATGTGATCATGGGTAACCTTCCTGTTAACGATGTTCCTGCAAAAGTACTTTTTGATACAGGTGCATCGCATTGTTTCATCTCGAAGCCTTTTGCGTCTAAGCATGGGTGGTTTTCTCAAGTTATGCATAAGCCATTAGCAGTCGTCTCTCCGAGTAAATGCTTGCTTGCTAACTATGAAGTTCCGGATATTTCTATCTCGCTGGGTGACTTTAAGTTTCTGGCTTCCCCGATGATTCTTGGTAATTCTGATATCGATCTTATTCTTGGGATGGACTGGCTCTCTAAACATAAAGCTCAGCTTGATTGTGCGGCCAAGCAGATTCAACTGACTCATTCGTCTGAGGAAGTAATTGTCTTTGCTGCTCGGGATAATACCATCCGGTTGTTTTCTCTCAATGAGAAGGGGGAATTGGATGCTATTTTGCAGATTCCGGTTGTTTGTGAGTATCAAGATGTCTTGCCAGAAGAACTCCCAGGCATGCCTCCAAACCGGCCGGTTGAATTTGTTATTGAACTTGAGCCCGGTACGGAACCTGTGTGCAAACGTCCCTACAAGCTCGGCCCCGAAGAGTTGAAGGAGTTGAAGAAACAACTCGATGTGCAAGAAAGAATGGGTCTCATTCGGCCTAGTACTTCTCCGTGGGGTTGTGGTGTTCTTTTTGTGAAGAAGAAGGATGGAACGGACCGACTTTGTGTTGATTATCGTCCATTGAACAAGAAGACCATCAAGAACAAATACCCACTTCCCAACATTAATGAGCTGTTTGAACAACTCAAGGGTGCCCAAGTATTCTCCAAGCTTGACCTCCGTATGGGTTATCATCAAATTCGCATTCGTGAGCAAGATATTCCAAAGACGGCGTTCAGAACAAGCTATGGGTCATATGAATACACTGTTATGTCTTTTGGCCTCGCCAACGCTCCTCCGACGTTCTCTCGCATGATGAACTTCATCTTCAACCCCTACACCAACGACTTCGTTTCGGTCTATCTCGACGACATCCTGGTTTTCTCGAAGAACAAGGAAGATCATGCCAAACACTTGCGTTTGGTTCTTGACAAGCTCAGGGAACATCAGTTCTATGCCAAGTTCTCCAAGTGTGAATTTTGGCTCGATGAGGTTCTTTATCTTGGTCATATTATCTCTGCCAAGGGCATTTCCGTGGATCCTGAGAAGGTGTCTGCAATCGTTAATTGGGAACTTCCTCAGAATGTGAAGCAACTCCGTAGCTTCCTCGGTCTTGCAAGTTATTGCCGAAGATTCATTGAAAACTTTTCCAAGATCGCGAAGCCTCTCTCAAATCTTCTTCAGAAGCACGTCAAGTACGTTTGGTCTCCGGAGTGTGATGTTGCTTTCAACGCTTTGAAAGAGAAATTGATCACTGCTCCAGTTCTGACTCCGCCTGATGAAACCAAGCCGTACGAGGTTTTTTGTGATGCCTCTCTCCAAGGTCTAGGTGCTGTACTGATGCAAGAGAAGAAAGTTGTTGCTTATACCTCTCGCCAGTTGAAGCCTAATGAGAAGAACTACCCCACTCATGATCTCGAGTTGGCGGCAGTTGTGCACGCATTGTTGACTTGGAGACATCTTCTCTTGGGAAGAAAAGTGGACATCTTCACTGATCACAAGAGTCTCAAGTACATCTTCACTTAGCCTAATCTCAACCTCAGGCAGACTCGATGGGTCGAAATGATTCAAGAGTACAATCCGAGTATCGAGTATACTCCAGGCAAGGCTAATGTGATTGCTGACGCTTTGAGCAGAAAAGCATATTGCAATAGTCTGATTCTCAAGCCTTATCAACCCGAGCTCTGTGAAGCTTTCCGCAAACTTAATCTGCAAGTTGTTCCTCAAGGTTTCCTCGCCAACCTTCAAGTTTCTCCTACCTTGGAAGACCAGATTCGCCAAGCCCAGCTTCTTGATGCTATGGTGAAAAAGGTGAAGATTGGTATTGCAAAGAGTCAGTCCAAGTACAAGTGCTACCGACTTGATGACAAGGACACTCTCTTCTTCGAGGATCGAATTGTTGTGCCCAAAGGTGAACTTCGTAAAGTGATCATGAATGAGGCTCACAACTCTCTCCTCTCCATCCACCCTGGGAGCACGAAGATGTATCAAGATCTGAAGCAAACTTATTGGTGGACTCGAATGAAGCGCGAGATCGCTCAATTCATGAATGAATGTGATGTCTGCAGAAGAGTGAAAGCAGAACACCAGAGGCCAGCAGGTCTCCTCCAACCTCTTGCCATTCCAGAATGGAAGTTTGACCACATTGAAATGGACTTCGTGACTGGGTTTCCTAAGTCCAAGCGTGGCAATGATGCTATATTCGTTGTCATCGACAAGCTCATCAAAGTGGCTCATTTCCTGCCCATCAAAGAGTCAATCACTGCAGCTCAATTGGCGGAGCTCTACACCTCTCGAATTGTCTCTCTGCACGGTATTCCTCAAGTGATATCTTCAGACCGTGGCATCATCTTTACCTCCAAGTTTTGGGATTCTTTTCAGAAGGCCATGGGCACCAACATCCGCTTCAGCACTGCTTTCCATCCTCAAACAAGCGGTCAAGTCGAGCGTGTCAACCAGATTCTTGAAGATATGCTCAGGGCTTGTGTTAACTCCTTCGGCATGAAGTGGGAGGATTGTCTTCCCTATGCTGAATTCTCGTACAACAACAGTTTCCAAGCAAGTTCCGGCAAGGCCCCATTTGAAATTCTGTATGGTAGGAAGTGCCGTACACCTCTCAACTGGTCTGAAACCGGTGAACGTCAGCTGCTGGGTAATGACCTGATCACAGAGGCAGAAGAAATGTGCAAGGTCATTCGTGATAACCTCAAAGCAGCCCAATCCCGCCAGAAGAGCTACTATGATAGTAAGCACCGTGATTTGGCTTTCGAGATCGGAGATCATGTCTACCTCCGCGTCTCTCCTATGAAAGGGACTCGATGCTTCGGTATCAAAGGGAAGCTTGCCCCCAGATACGTCGGGCCTTTCAAGATCGTCAGCAAGAGAGGCGACCTCGCCTATTAACTCGAGCTTCCTGCAACCTTTGCCAATGTTCATGATGTGTTCCATGTCTCGCAACTCCGAAAGTGCTTCAAGACGCCTGAGCGCACCGTCAACTTCGAGGACATTGAGCTCCAAGAAGATCTCTCCTATCGTGAGCACCCAGTTGCAATCCTTGAAGAGACTAAACGCAAAACTCGCAACAAGTCAATCAAATTTCTCAAAGTCAAGTGGTCACACCATTCCAACCGTGAAGCTACCTGGGAACGCGAGGATCACCTCCGTTCTGAGTACCCGGAGTTCTTTCAGTCCTAGATCTCGGGACGAGATCTTTTCGTAGTGGTGGAGTGTTGTAACGACCCATGTGTAACCTTCCCGAATTGTACTCCAACTCTTGCCGTTTCCGGCATTAAGTTATATTTAATTCTTGGGTTCGGATCTTTGTCTCCGTGTGTTGTTTTGTTTTCGTGCATCTCATATCATGTCATCACGTGCATTGCATTTGCATACATGTTCATCTCATGCATTCGAGCTTTTTCCCCGTTGTCCGTTTTGCATTCCGGCGCTTCGTTCTCCTCCGGTGGCCATTTCTAGCTTTCTTTCGTGTGTGGGGATTAAACATTTCTGGATTTGAACTGAGACTTGCCATGCGGCCTTGGTTTACTACCGGTAGACTGCCTGTCAAGTTTCGGGTCATTTGGACTTCGTTTGATACTCCAACGGTTAACCGAGGGACCGAAAAGGCCTCGTGTGTGTGCAGCCCAACACCCCTCCAATTTGGCCCAAAACCCACCAAACTCTGCTCCATCGTCTTGGTCGTTCGATCACGATCGTGTGGGTGAAAACCGCACCTCATTTGGACTCTCCTAGCTCCACTTATGCCTATTTAAAGGCCCCCCATTTTCGGATCTCGGATTCTCCCCGTCCTCCTCAAAAAAAAAACTCCAGACCCGCCGACGGACGTGTCCGGCCCGCACCGGACAGCGTCCGCCGCCGCCCGCCTCTGCCACGTGCGCCGCCACCGCGCGGGGCCCGAGGCGCCGCCGCCCGCGCCCGCCTCCGCCGCCGGCCCGAGGCCCCACGCCCGACCCCGCCGCCTTGAGGCGCCGCCACCTCGCCCTCGCCGCCCCGGCCTCTCCCCGCTGTTCCGCCGGCTCCGGCGAGATCCTCCGGCGAGCTACAGTACCCCGGCCGCCTCGGTTCCCGTGCCTCGATCTGGATCTCAGATCTGGAATTTTGAAACCCTAGGGGTTGACTTTCCCCTCCCCCGTCTATTCTTTTATGCAACTTTGACTGCTCGTATCTCCGCATCCGTAGCTCCGATTTGGGCATATGATATATCAAAATCTTCGTCTCGACGAGTACATCATTTCATTCCATTGCATCATTTGCATTTGAGGTCGTCTTGGTGCCCCAAATGCTGTTGGAAGGAGGCATCATGAGTTAAATTGCAGATCCGTTAGCCCTACATTGACTTTTGTCATTTTTGCCATGATTATGGTGTGCATGATATGCCTGTGCCCCTTTGGGATGAATTGTTAAGCATGTTGTCTTCTTTCCAGAGGTGCCTCCCATGCATTTTTAGGATATGTGTGTTGTCTTGTGCAAGCTTGCAAAGAGGGGTACCTGAGTTTACTGATTTCAGGGACTTAGTGAAAATCACTAAGTCTGGGATGTTTTAGTTCACGATGCTATATGTCCAGCTTGTTTCCTAGTGATCCGTGCCTCTTTTGAGGATGATCAGTAAGAGTGATTTATTATGCTTGTTGTGCTTAATCCATCCATGTCTTTACTTGTTATGTTGGAGCACCCTAGGTTGACTCAATCGAGCTCAACTTTTGCATAGTTGTTGTTTTGGGCAGATCGTGAACTCTTTTGCGATTTTGCCGGAACTATTGCTAGTGATCCATGCTTGCTATGCCATTGTTCTTGCCATGTATAGCTAGCATTTTGTGCCTTCTTAATGGATATATGCTTGCCTTGCCATGACTTGCACCGTAGTGAGAGCGTCGAGCTCGTTTACATGCCTCCGTGAGTTATATTTCAGCATGTCCCAGTTTTCACCAAGTCTGAAAACTGATTGTGTTTCATCGATGTTCGTGTGCTCGGTAGAGTATTTTGTGAACCCTTTTGGCCCCAGGTCATTTTGGGTGTTTTGTTAAGCTTGTTGAGTAGCTCCATGCCATGCTCTTACTTGCCATGTTCAGGTTTTGCTTCATGTTGTTTTGCTGCTCCGAAGAGAGCATCGTGGTCTGAAATTTCAGACTAGTGTTAATTTCGCTAAGTCTGAAATCTGTTTTGCTTATTCAGTTTTGCCATGCTTGTTTGAAGCCCTTAATGGATGAATTTGCCTATGCCTCAGTCCTGGTGATTTGTTAAGCTTCTTGAGTACATCACTGCCATGCAATTTGTTTTCATGTTTGGTGGCTGTAGCATGTTCATTTTGTTGCATTTAGGAGCCTACTTGCTGTAAATCGCAGATCGGTTCGTTTAGTAAAACGCTTGCCATTTCCAAACCGTAGCTCCGATTGCCATGATCTTTATATCGTTTTCAGGGGATTTCTTCCCCTCTATCCAGTGGCACACTTGGTTTTCCAAGTTGAGGCCAGGTTCGTGCATTTCCTGTCTCATCTTGCATTTTGCATCCCGCATCGCATCCCGCATAGCATATCATCCTTGCATATTATTGGTTGCCCTTGCACGTGGTTGATTGTATCCTTGTTGCTTGTTTGTGTTGTTGGGTAGAGTCAGGAGACGAGTTCGCTAACGAGGAGCCCGTTGAGTTTGCTTTTGATGATCCAGTCAACTCTGACAACTGTGCAGGCAAGATGATCACACCCTTGAAATCACTACTATCTTTGCTATGCTAGTTCGCTCGCTCTTTTGCTTTGCCAATGCTATGATGCCTACCACTTGCTTGTCAGCCTCCCAATTGACATGATTGAGCCTCTAACCCACCTTTGTCCTAGCAAACCATTGATTGGCTATGTTACCGCTTTGCTCAAGCCCCTTCTTATAGCGTTGTTAGTTGCAGGTGAAGATTGGAGCCGTTCCTTGTTGGAACATTTATTTACTTGTTGGGATATCATTATATTGCTATGTTGTCTTTATTCATCTATATACTTGGTAAAGGGTGGAAGGCTTGGCCTCTCGCCTAGTGTTTTGTTCCACTCTTGCCGCTCTAGTTTCCGTCATATCGGTGTTATGTTCCCGGATTGTTGCGTCCCTTACGCGGTTGGGCTATAATGGGAACCCCTGGATAGTTCTCCTTGATTAAAGCTTTTCCAGCAATGCCCAACATTGGTTTTACCATTTTCCACCTACCCCTTTTTTCCCTTGGGTTTCCGGAGCCCGAGGGTCATCTTTATTTTAGCCCCCCACGGGCCAGTGCTCCTCTGAGTGTTGGTCCGGAACGTCAGCCGCCGGTGGCCACCAGGGGCAACTTTGGGCTGGCCTACCGGAAGTTTAGACAATCTGAGTGTGCCCTGAGAAAGAGATATGTGCAGCTCCTATCAGGATTTGTCGGCACATTCGGGCGGTGTTGCTGGACTAGTTTTGACCTGTCGAATCATCTTGTTGTACCGGGATACCGAGTCTGATCGGTGGGTCCTGGGTGGAGGTCTATTCCTTCGTTGACCGTGAGAGCTTGTTATGGGCTAAGTTGGGACCCCCTGCAGGGATTGATCTTTCAAAAGCCGTGCCGGTGGTTATTGGCAGATGGGAATTTGTTAATGTCCGGTTGTAGATAACTTGAACCTTAACTAATTAAAATGAATCAACCGAGTGTGTTGCCGTGACGGCCTCTTCTCGGCGGAGTCCGGGAAGTGGACACGGCGTTGGAGTTATGTTTGCGTAGGCTGCTCTATATAGTTTCCGCTCGTGCTTTGCCTCCTCTTCTCGCTCTACTTTGCGAATAAGTTAGCCACCATATATGCTAGTCGCTTGCTGCAGCTCCACTTACATTACCCCCTTTCTTACCTATTAAGCTTAAATAGTCTTGATCGCGAGGGTGCGAGATTGCTGAGTCCTTTGTGGCTCACAGATTACTATTACACCAGATGCAGGGACAGATGGTACCTCTCCGGATGGCGCGCTCGAGCTGAAGTGGGAGTACGACGAGGACTCTCAGCGTTACTATGTGTCGTTTCCTGATGATCAGTAGGGATGCCTATTCAGGGTTAGATCCAGGACCTAGTCGCTTGTTGGGGGTCTTTTCTATTTTGGCGCCGTAGTCGGGCCATGAGTGATTGTATGATGGATGTTATTTATGTACTTTGATGTGACGTGGCGAGTGTAAGCCAACTATGCTATTATTTCCCCTTTATATTATATATGTACTTGGGTTGTGTAATGATTCCCGACTTGCGACATTGCTTTCAATGCGCCTATGTCTTTAAGTCGTGCCTCGACACGTGGGAGACATAGCCGCATCGAGGGCATTACACACAGGTAGAAGTCCCTCATTGATTCGGTTTTATTACCAGAGATGGCCCCTTAAAATGTACGAAGACATTGAAGTCAATGGTGGTATATGAAGATATTCATTTTGAAGACTATGACAAGAGAAGACACCGCATGAAGCCTATGGAGCTCGAAGACTTAGATCTTTCGTAGTTCTCTTTCATTTGTGTTGAGTCATAGGAACCACCATACTGTTAAGTGGGGTCCAAGAGAACCAGTCAGAACGACTGAAGTGATGCCTAAACAAAAAACCTATGTCTTCGAGTGAAGACTATGACAGCAAATCTTGTCCAGAGTCGGACAAGTCAGCTTTACTTGTAGCCCAAGTAAAGTTACCGTGTGAGTTTGAAATCTGACCGTTGGTACACGTGTCAGTTCCTTAGTGACCCAGGGTCATTTCAGACAAATTAGGTCGGGTTGCCCTGTGGCTATAAATAGTCCACCCCCTAAACCATAAATGGTTGGCTGCTCAGATTTCAGTGCACGGCTTTTGTCGTTTGAGAGCAACCCACCTCGAAGCCTTTGAGAGAAAATTCCTAGCGAGGAGAAAAGCCCTAACCACCCAGAGCCAGAGAGAATTGAGCATCACTTAAGTCTTCTTGTCTGAGTGATCTGAAGACTTATTACACTTGAGGACTGTGCATCCTCCAGCCGGTTAGGCGTCGCGTTCTGAGCATCCAAGAGACATTGTGGATTGCCGGTGAACGAAGTCTATGAAGGTTTGGGAGTCTACCTTGAAGACTTACCAGAGTGATTGGGCGAGGTCTGTGTGACCTTAGCTCAAGGGGAATACGGTGAGGACTGGGTGTCCTGAGCTGCGTGTTCAGGACTGGGTGTCCGGGACTGTGTGTCCTTTGGTTTAAATACCTAGCCGCCCTAACCAGACGTACAGTTGTCACAGCAACTGGAACTGGTCCAACAAATCATTGTCTTCAATGAGTCATTGGTTTCATCTTCACTTCCTTTTACTTACTGTTACTCATTGTGAAGCCATTGCATGCTTGTTCTATCTTTTGTCTGCACAACGTAACTGTATGATTTGTTTGGCTTCATAACTTCTTCCTACATGATCCTTATTACACTGCCGCAACTTGTCATTGTGCATTCACTCTATTGAATACTTGACCATGACTTGCCTAGTGTAATCTAACTTCCGCTGCTTAGTGATAGGCATATCTCTACCGTTTGTCTTCACAACTTCCACGTTGTGAAGACTTTCATAAAAATCGCCTATTCACCCCCCCTCTAGTCGATATAACGCACTTCAATTGGTATCAGAGCAAGGTGCTCCCTTGTTCTGTGTGATTCGGTTTAACCACCTAGAGTTTTAGCTATGTCAACTGCAGGGATAATCAAAGTCTCCGCTGCATGCCCCGTCTTCGATGGAACTGAATATCCCTACTGGAAGAATAAGATGCGCATGCATCTTGAAGCCATTGACGTCGACCTATGGTATGTCGTCGAGAACGACGTTCCCAAGGCTGGAGAAGGTGTCACTGCTGCTGATGTCAAGAAGTTCACTCAACTGGACTCTACTGCCAAGAATATCATCTGTGGTCATCTGACCAAAGGACAGTATGGCCGTGTGAGTGCTTTGAAGACATCCAAGCTGGTCTGGGACTGGCTCTCCAAGGTCAATGAAGGCATCTCAACCCAGAGAGATCAGAGAATCAGTGTTCTTCGCAACCTCTTCAACCGCTTCAAGCGAAATGACAATGAGAATGTCCAGCACACATTTGACCGACTTACTGACATCACTAATGAGCTTCAAGCCCTCGGCCCCACTGAGATCACCAAACATGAAATTGTCAAGACGTTGTTGAGATCACTTGATAGTTTGTTTGACATCCTAGCCCTGATGATTCAAGAACGTCCTGATTTCAAGACACTCGATCCATCCGACATACTCGAGAGGCTCAACACACATGAGTTTCAGCTTTCTGAGAAAAGAGATATCTACGGTCCAAACTACGGGCGAACTCGTGCCCTGAAGGCAAAAGCTGTTTCCTCATCTAAAGAAGAATCTGACAGCAGTTCTGATGATCCTGAAGACATTGGAAGGGAACTTGCAATGCTAGTGAAGAAGTTCCAAAAATTCACCAAGAAGAAAGGCTTCAGAAAGTCTTCACGATCAAGCTCAAGGAATGATGAAGCTTCTGCTTATGACTACAAGAAGAAAACATGCCACAAGTGCAAGAAAACTGGACACTTCATCTCTGAGTGTCCACAGTGGGACAATGAGAACAGAAAGAAGAAGAAGAGCAAGGAATATGATTCTGATGACAAGAAGAAGAAGAAATACTCAAAGTCTTCTTCCAAGTCTTCCTCAAAGTCTTCATCACACAAGAAGAGCTCATCTGGCAAGGCGCATGCGTTTGTTGGCAAGGAAATGGATTCAGAGGAGGAGTCCGCTTCTGAGGAGGCAGAGGTGGAGTCTGAGGAAGAGTCTGATTCTGGCATTGCAAGTCTGGCTACAGCATACGTCGCCAAGTCCATCTTCAACACTGAAGACAATGACCCCATCACCGACACCGATGCAAATGACAAGGACTACTCCGTTCCTACCTACTGCTTCATGGCACGTGGTGCCAAGGTAAACTCACGCACTACTCACTATCAAACATCAAGTGACAATGACTCTGATTGTGATTCAAAACCCAGCTACAAAACACTTGCTAAAATTGCAACTGAACAACAGAAAGCCATGGAACATATTCAAAAACTATTAGACAGAAGCGATGATCTGTTGGGTGCTGAAATGACTCGATCTAAATCCTTAATTGAAGACATAAAAAATCTTCACGTTAAGTATCAGGAACTTGAAGATCGTCATGATACTCTCTCAACAAGTCATGAAAAGCTTTCCTATGATTATCTTCAAAGGAAGCAAGATCTTGAGAAATTGAGAGCGGCTCATGAAGATCTTCAAAAGGAAAATGAATCACTTCGCACCGAACAGATCAATTCCGCTCAGGAAGGATTTGAACCACCATGTCTTAAATGCATTGAGCGTGATAATGATGCTTCTGTTGCTGAATGTTCTACTGCTACTGCTGTTGCAATATCTTCAACTGTTGATGTGGTAACTAACCCCTCTGCTGAGGATACCACTGCTATTGCTGATGAGAATGCTAGGTTGAAGACATTGCTTGAAACAGGGATGTACAAAAGTCTTAAAGGGCATCAGACATTATGTGATGTCCTCAAGAAGCAGATTCTGAACTGAAACCCTAGGAAAGAGGGTGTAGGGTTCGTACGGAAAATAAATGCAGATGGCTCTTACTGGAAACCTAAGCAGTACCCCAAAACCACATGGGTTGCTGCAAAGGAATCTTCAGCAGATCCATCCAATCTATCTGGCTTCACTTGTGCTAACCCCATTATCATTGATGAATCCTTTGATGCAAACTATAAACTGTTTAAAAACAGAATGGTGAAGTGTTCGCCAGGTACATTGGTACTAACTGCAGGAATGGACCGCCTATGAAGAAGATCTGGGTTCCAAAAACGTGTCTGGAGAATCTTTCTGTGAATGTCTTCATGACACCTCACATGAAGAAGACTAATCTCAGACCGAAGGCTTCATACGGTCCAAAGGCTTCATACAGACAGAGGACTCGCCTGAGTCACACTAACGCAAATGCTTTGCAGGGAAACCATACTCAGGCATATGAATATGAGAGCGGTTCATCAAACCGTCATGTTCATGTGACCAAGAACTATTCTGCCTATTCTTATGAGTACTATTGTCCGCCTGCTAGACTGTTTGCTAGGGCTCCAAAGACAAAATTCTCAGATGCTGCACTTAGACTTATTGCTTCTAAGCCACCCTTGAAGATGTGGGTGGTTAAGAAAGCTTAACTCTCTTTTGTAGGGAAAGGTCTCCAGCATAAAACCAAAATCTTCTAACGCTATTGCTGGGGACCTTAAAAATCTTGCAAGGCGCAAGATCAAATGCCCAAATGGCATCACTATGTACTTCGTTCCTGAATTGCATGCTACTCTCCCTATTAGTCCTAATCTGGATCTAAGTTTTCATAACCCACTAGTTCGTTAAATGTTTTTGCTTCACAATTCTCTTCGTGAAGCCTATCCCCCTAACTGCACTGTAGGGTACGACACCAGCGTCTTCAGAATGGATTATTGACAGCGGGTGTACAAATCACATGACCGGAAAAAGAAGCCTTCTTATGGACTCAACCTTACGTCCATCCGACAAAATCCACATCACATTTGCTGACACTGGTAAAAGTAAGGTATTGGGTCTAGGTAGAGTTGCAATCTCAAAGGATCAACACATGGATAAAGTCATGCTTGTTGAATCCCTTGGCTTCAACTTAATGTCTGTCTCAATGCTTTGCGATTTGAACATGGTCGTAATATTTGGAAAATATCGTTGCCTGGTACTAATGGAATCTGACAAGTCTCTAGTGTTTGAAGGGTATCGGAAAGATGATTATCGGAAAGATGATTTGTATGTGGTAGATTTCTCAGCAGGGCCACAGCTTGCAGTATGCATTCTGGCAAAGGCTTCAGAATGCTGGCTTTGGCATCGAAGGCTTGGACTTGCTGGCATGAGGAATCTCCACACCCTTGCAAAGAAGAAGCACGTCATAGGCATCGAGGGCGTCAAGTTCAAGAAAGATCACTTATGCGGTGCCTATGAAGCAGGGAAGATGACGAGGGCAAAACATCCCTCGAAGACAATCATGACCACTACTCGACCCTTTGAACTGCTTCATATGGATCTTTTCGGTCCCACTCACTACTCAACTTTTTCCACTACTGCTTGCCTCTATAGTTTTGTCATTGTTGATGATTACTCTAGATATACTTGGGTGCACATAATCCTTTACAAGACTGAAGTGCAGGATGTCTTCAGACGCTTCGCCAATCGAGCTATGAACAATTATGGCGCCAAAATAAAGCACATCAGAAGTGACAATGGCACTGAATTCAAGAACACCGGCCTTGATATATATCTTGATACTTTGGGCATCACACATGAATTCTCAGCTCCGTACACGCCACAGCAGAATGGCGTCGTCGAACGCAAGAACAGAACACTCATTGAGATGGCCAGAACGATGCTAGATGAATACAAGACTCCAAGAAAATTCTGGCTTGAAGCCATTGACACTGCATGCCATACAATCAACCGCGTTTATCTTCACAAGCTTCTGAACAAGACATCTTATGAACTCCTAACTGGCAAGAAGCCAAATGTCAGTTACTTCAGAGTATTTGGCGCAAGATGCTGGATCAAGGACCCACACCACACCTCAAAGTTTGCACCAAAAGCACATGAGGGTTTTATGCTTGGATATGGAAAGGATTCACACTCCTACATAGTCTTCAATCTCTTTCACTACAAAGTGGTTGAAACAATGGATGTGCGGTTCGATGAGACCAATGGTTCACAAAGAGAGCAACTGCCAAATGTGCTAGATGAAGTTCCAGCTAGTGAATCAATCAAGCTTATGGGAACTGGAGATACCTTCTGAAGCTCATCCTGAAGAAGAACTTATCATCTCAGCACCTGATCCACATGAAGACAATGCTCATCCTGAAGACATTCCTCCCAATGACAACACAGATCAGCAAGAGCAAAGTCTTCGCACTATACATCCTCGTGTTGCCAATGAAGTGCAGATTGACAGAATAATTGACAGCATGTCAGGACCCCGATTCTAAGCCACATCGATCTAGCCGGTAACACCTCATATCACTTTGCGGCCTCACGCACGGTATCCCACGGGTGTCGCCTTACCATGGCCCGGGACCGTTTGCGCCTTTTGGCTCGCGTATATGACAATGTCGCTAGCATCCATATGACCGAGAACCCGGGCCGACATGGCTAGTCGTGAACCCAAAGCGGCACAGACCTATGGAGACAGGCATACATGAATCACATCGAACATGTCGGTCATCAACGAGTGATTCCGGGCTGTAGCACTGGGCTAACAGGACTCCGGGGGATCCCGGGCTGTAGCAGGCTAGACAGGACTCCGAAGATCACCGCGTGACATTTCCCCGAAGGGACAAACATAGGGACGAAGTGAAACACATGCCGGCCAGTCAAGTGTCCTGAACAGTAGTGCTGGGCTAGCAGGACTCCGGTGAACCGGCCTGTAGCGGACTACTATGGCTCGAGGAGCACTAGACTACATTTCCCCATAAGAAAGGCTGCGAAGGACAAACAACTAGATTGTCGGATCCCACTCATACCAAGCATTTCAATCATTCACACAATATGCCTGATATGAGTACATACAACATGGCATCACAACAAAACTCTACAACTCAAGTACTTTATTTAAAGGCTCCAGGGAGCCATACATAACATATCCATACAGGTAGGGGTCACATGACCCGACACTCAAGTCATACAGTCATACAAGCACATGCGGAAGCAACTAGTCTGAGTACAGACTCTAGAAAGAAAGAAGGCTTCTCGAAGCCTGTCTATCTACATAGGGCCCTCCATGGCCTGGATCACCACCTGGGTGGCTAGTCACTCGTCGACGTCAAGGTCTACGTAAAACCCATCGGAGGGGGCAGTGTTGTCGTCTGAAAACAATAAATAAGCAAACATGAGTACAAAGGTACTCAGCAAGTCTTACATAAGAACCTACTATACATGCTCATTCTCAAGAAGGTGGTGGGGTTTATGCAGCAAGCCAGCTTTGACTCTTGGCTAAGCTATCCTACGGAATCTTTTAGCAAAATAGTTTTTGCACACGAGTCCACTACTCACCATCACAATACTCCACCGTGGATCCTCCCTCGTATCCTGCGAGGGGGCCATCCTCGGTACTCACACTTATCTTGAGTCTTTTAGTAGTATCCATGAACTTGTCTATGTACTGTATAGGCAACCAAGTAGTCCTTTACCGCGGACGCGGCTATTCGAATAGTTTTATACCCTGCAGGGGTGTACTTCGTCATACACGCTTTCACCGCTTACTGCCGTCTACACGACATGTACTCGGCAACCTTCAAGCGGAAGCCCAGCGAGGGTGTCGGCCACGGCCTACCTAAACACCTAAGCCCCTAGTCCAGGTTATCGCCTATCCAGGTTCCATCCGCAGGGAGTCCGGCCGAGGTTTCCACATACGGCCCCGAACGATGTGAACAGGGTTCCCGAGACACCAAACGGGTGACTCGGTACACCGTGCCACGGTGTATCTACCGCAACATAGCCCACCCCTAGGGTCAGCGCTACGCACGGCCGCCAACACATATCCTACAAACACCAGAAACTATTTGCAACTCCTGGACAGAGTACTAGGGTGGCTAAGAAGCCGAGAGGGTCCATTTGTTTCGGGCCCAATGTACGGTAGTAACTGCATCTTAAATCACACATACAGATCTCAGTTCTTATGGACGACCTCAATGAAACAACCCACCATGTACTCCTACATGGCCTCTCATCGATACCTTTACCAAAACATGTTCAACACATCCCACATATTACTGGCACAAGCATTTCACTCTAGCCCATCACCCAGATGAACCAGACCTGACACAACTCTAAGCATAGCAGGCATAGCAAGGTAGGAATCACAAAACATGGCTCAATCAACTCCTACACATGCTAGTGGGTTTCATCTAGTTACTGTGGCAATGACAGGTCATGCAGAGGATAAGGGTTCAGCTACCGTAGCACACAGCAGTTTGAATCGTGTTGTCTTAATGCAGTAAACAAGAGCAGGAGCGAAAACATGGATTGTATCGGAATGATCAAGGGTTGCTTGCCTGATGGAGTGGTAACGGGATACTGCCCTTCAGTTGGATACTCGTGAATATCCTCGGAGGCAAAACCTACCACGAATAACACAACTGAGCACAATCAACACATGACGATATGCAACAATATGATGCATGCTATGACATGGCAATATGGATGTGTCTTGAGCTAATGCAACTAGCTATGATTTAAATGAAGTTGGTTTGAGTACAAGATTCAAATTCCAACCCCATATATGATTATTTAAATGCCCTTTATTTGTTTTGTCCAAAACAGAGGACAAACATTGTTCAAACATGCATGAAAATGGTACAGATGGATTCCTTGAATTTTTCTGATAATTTTTCATATATAATTTGTCTCATTTGGAGTTATGGTTGAATTTCTATGAATTTTTGAAGTTTAGGCAATTTTCTGGAATTTTCTATATAAAATTAAATCCAGAAAAAGAGTTATTGCGTCAGCATGCCATCACCCTGATGTCAGCAGGTCAACTGGGCGCCTCCAGGTCAAACCTGACCAGTGGGGTCCACTGGTCAGTGACACAATCAACTAACCAAGTTAATTAGCCCTAACTAACTTAGTTAGCCGGGCGGGGCCCGCATGTCAGTGGCTCACTAATTAGCTAATTTTATTAACACTAATTAACTAACACTAATTAAGCAGGCGCCTGGGCCCACACGTCAGTGAGTCAGGGGGGGGGGGAGTCAACCCAGCCAACCCGGGGTCAAAACACGTCGGAGTTGACCCCGGCTCGTCGCCGGCAAGGCCAGAGACGGCGGAGTGGCTCGGAAATCCTCCTCCGGCGACCAAATGGCCAGCGGAGGGCATCTACGCGGAGCTGGGACTCGCCCGCATCCATCTGTGGACACGGCAGGGGCTGAGATGGCCCGAGCTCGCCGGAGGCAAGCTCGCGGCGGTGGCCGGAGTTAGGGGCTGGTGCGGGTTAGCGCTAGGGGGCACGGCAGGTCGAACGGGTGGGTGTGTTAGGCTCCTGGGGACGCGTTGAAGACGGTGGTGCGCTCGGACGCGTGCTTGCACGGCCGTAGCCATGACGGCGTCGAGGCTCAACGGCGGCGAGCTTCGGGTGCTCGCGGGGCAACGGCTACGGGGCTAAATCGACGGCGTGGCTAAGGGGAAAAGGACCGGGAGCTCACAGCGGTGCCGTAGGGGTGGCTAGCGGGCTCGGGGGCGACCTTGACGGTGCGAATCGACGGTGAGGAGCTCGGGCGGCCGAGGTTGAAGAAGAGCTCGAAGTCGACGATGCAGGGCTTCCGTCGGGGCGTGGTTCGGTGAGGGGGGTCGAGGACGATGTTGCGGAGCTCGTGGGCACAACCGAGGGGCGAGGGGGTGGCTGTGGCCGTGGTGGTTCTCGTCGGCGGCGACGGCCGCGTTCTGTGGAAGAGAGGGGGAGAGCCAGAGGAGGGGATGAGCACGGGGGAGGGGAATGAGAGGGCCTGGGGGTGCGTGGCCGTCTCCGTGGCATTGGGAGGGAGCCCGGGAAGCAGGAGGTGGCGCGCAGGGGGGGAGGTGGCGCGCGCGCGTGCCGGCGAGCGCCGGGCACACGCCCGCGTCCTTCTGTCCGAGGAGGGGGACGACAGGAGGCAGCGGGGTGGGCTGGGCCGCCAACTGGAGATGGGCCAGGTAAGTGGCCCATGGCCTTTCCCTCTTTATTTTTTTTGTGTTTTTCTATTTCTGTTATTCTGTTTTGATTTAGTTTAAATACTAAATCATTTTATAAAATCCTGAAAATATTTATGGACACTTACTGAAATATTTCAGTGGCCCAAAAAATAGTTCCAACATTATTTGAGCATTTGAATTATTTAATAGTATTTAAATGCCCAAATTCAAATATTTATGAATTAAATCAATGCCCCTTTTGTTGACCTAAAATTATATGCACCATTTTTCCCAAGGGTTCTAACCCAAGGCAAAGAGGGTGAACATTTTTGAAGGGCATTTCAGGTTCATTGAATTTATTTTTAGTAAACCCTAGTTGATTTCAGGGGGGGGGGTGCTGGGGGTTCTGCTTTCCCCATTTCAATTTTCTGATGAAGGTAAACATGATGCACACTCTAATGCATAATCTAGCTAGGGTGTGACAACTCACCCCCACTCAATAGAATCTCGTCCCGAGATTTAGGATCATCTGGGAAGAAGGTGGGGTACTCGAGTCGAAGACGATCCTCCCTTTCCCAAGTGGCTTCTTCCTCGGAATGGTGTGACCATTGAACCTTGAGAAACTTGATATTATGACGTCGAGTGGTACGCTCGGCTTGATCAAGGATACGAACGGGGTATTCCCGATAAGAAAGGTTATCTTGTAAATCAAGCGTTTCGTGGTCCACTCCACGGATAGGATCCGCGAAGCAACGCCTGAGTTGCGAAACGTGGAAGACATCGTGAACTCCGGAAAGATGCGGAGGTAGTTCCAATTGGTAGGCAACTTCTCCTCGTTTGGCAAGAATGCGAAAATGTCCAATGTAACGAGGAGCCAATTTGCCTTTGATACCGAAACGATGGGTTCCCTTTAACGGGGTAACCCGAAGGTAAGCTTTCTCGTCAATTTCAAATGTCATAGGCTTATGTTTACGATCATATTGACTCTTTTGGCGAGATTGGGCTGTTTTCAATTTCTCACGAATAACGCGAACCTGCTCTTCTGCTTCCTGAATCATATCCGGGCCAAAGAGTTGTCTTTCCCCGGTTTCTGACCAGTTAAGAGGCATTCGACATTTTCGTCCATAGAGAACTTCGAAGGGAGCCTTGCCCAAACTAGCTTGATAGCTATTGTTATAAGCAAACTCCGTGAATGGAAGGCATTTCTCCCAACTCATTCCGAACGAGATAACAGAAGCTCGGAGCATATCTTCCAGAATTTGATTGACTCGCTCTACTTGACCACTTGATTGAGGATGGAAGGCGGTGCTAAAGGAGAGATGAGTTCCTATGGCATTTTGGAAACTTTCCCAAAATCGAGAGGTGAAGATACTTCCACGGTCTGAGTTAATTTCCAATGGGACACCATGAAGAGACACTATTCGGGAGATGTATAGGTCAGCTAGCTGGCTAGCGGTGATACTCTCACGAACAGGTAGAAAATGGGCTACTTTGGAAAGACGGTCGATCACGACGAAGATGGCATTATTCCCCCTCTTGGTCCTGGGAAACCCAGTGATGAAATCCATACTGATTTTGTCCCATTTCCATTCAGGAATAGCCAAAGGTTGAAGGGTGCCAGCAGGCCGTTGATGCTCTGCTTTAACACGACGACAAACGTCACAATTGGCAATGTATTGAGCGATTTCTCTCTTCATCCTAGTCCACCAAAACCTCTGGCGTAGGTCTTGATACATTTTAGTACTACCGGGATGAATGGTGAGAGGGGATTCATGAGCTTCCTTAAGGATCAGTCGCCTCAGGTTTCGCGCCTTCGGAACCACTAGGCGATTCCCAAAGTATACAACACCTTGATCATCAATGGAGAAACAATTCACGACTCCTTTCTTAACGTTTCTCTTGATACGGGAAATTCCCGGATCTATCTTCTGTGCCTTGATGACCTGATCCGTAAGGGTAGGTTCCGCGACCAGGGTGGATAGGAATCCTTGAGGAACAATGTGAAGATTAAGCTTGCGAAATTCCTCATGGAGAAGCGGTTGACTTTGTTGTAACATCAGGTTGTTACAGTAGGACTTACGACTTAGCGCATCGGCCATGACATTGGCCTTGCCAGGGGTGTAAGTTATTCCTAAGTCGTAATCCGAGATCAACTCGACCCAACGTCTTTGCCTGAGATTCAAATCTGGTTGGGTGAAGATATATTTCAAGCTTTGGTGATCGGTGAAGATCTCGCAACGATTACTGAGAAGGTAATGTCGCCAGGTTTTGAGTGCATGGACTACAGCTGCAAGCTCTAGATCATGTGTGGGATAATTTTCCTCATGTGGGTGTAATTGCCGTGAAGCATAGGCAATTACCTGACGATCTTGCATGAGTATGCAACCTAGTCCTTGTCGCGAGGCGTCGCAATAGATAATAAAGTCCTTGGAGAAATCTGGTGGTACCAGTACGGGAGCAGATGTCAGGCATCTTTTCAGTTCCTGAAAACTGAACTCGCACTGTGGAGTCCACTCGAACTTTTTATCTTTCTTGAGGAGTTCAGTTAGAGGTTTAGCAACCTTGAAGAAATTCTCGACGAAGCGGCGGCAATAGCTCGCTAGGCCAAGGAAACTCCGAACTTGCTTGACCGTTTCAGGTGGAGTCCAATCAAGGACGGCTTGAACTCGCTCGGGATTGACAGCAATACCCTTACCAGAGATTACATGGCCTAGATAGGTCACTTCTGACAACCAAAATTCACACTTGGAGAATTTGGCATAAAGGCGATGCTCTCGAAGTTTCATCAATACCAGCCTTAGATGTTCGGCATGTTCCTCTTCATTCTTGGAGTAGATGAGTATGTCATCGAGGTATACTACGACGAATTTGTCCAAGTACTCCATGAAAACCGAGTTCATTAACCGGGAGAAAGTGGCCGGGGCATTGGTTAAACCGAAGGACATGACGGTGTACTCGTATTGGCCATAACGAGTAACAAAAGCCGTTCTGGGAATGTCCCCGTTTCTGATTTTGATTTGATGGTAGCCCAACCTCAAATCCATCTTGGAGAAGACTGAGGATCCAGCGAGCTGATCATACAGGTCGTTGATCCTGGGAAGCGGGTATTTGTTCTTGATGGTGACCAGATTAACGGGTCGGTAATCCACAACCATTCGATCCGTTCCATCCTTCTTCTTGACGAAGAGGACGGGGCAAGCCCAAGGAGAGGAGCTAGGACGGATGAACCCTTTGTTCAAGGACTCATCGAGTTGGTTCTTAAGGTCGGCTAGTTCTAAGGGTGCCATCTTGTAGGGTCTTCTAGCAATTGGAACGGTTCCTGGAACAAGGTCTATCACAAACTCGACATCCCGGTCAGGTGGAACACCTGGCAGTTCTTCCGGAAACACATCCGGGAAGTCTCGGACTACTGGAACGTCCTCAAGGTCTGGAAGAGGGTTGGCATTGAGAGAGTAAAGTTGGCGCTTGGCCACTCGAGTTAAGACATTAACTGTCTTGCCCGAGGGATGAGTAAGTTGAACGGTTCTAGTGGCACAATCGATCTTGGCATAATGAGCCGACATCCAGTCCATACCCAAGATGATGTTTATGTCGGAGGACTTGAGAGCTATTAAAGATGCGAGGAAAACAAGCCTATCGACAAGAATTTCGTTCCCATGGCTTACCTTAGAAGTTTGCCATTTGGAACCCGGAGTTTGAATTACCATGGAAGTGGGCATGTCACAGAATGTCGTGTTATGCAACCGAGCATAATTCTCGGATATGAATGAATGAGATGCTCCAGTATCGAAAAGAACAGATGCCAGATGGCAGTTAACAAGGAGCGTACCAAGGACGACGTTGGGATCCTCATGAGCCTCTTCGGCTGAAACATAGTTGACATGGCCACGTGCAGTAGTGGCCAGCTTGGCGTAGAAAGCCTTTCCCGCGGGCTTACCACGGCCAACGGACTTTCCAGCTTGATTGGGGTTGTTCTGGGGACACTCTCGACTATAGTGACCCGGTTCTCCACACTTGAAGCATGTTACCACAGTGGGGCGTGGAGCAACATTAGCAGCGGGGCCACCATAGGGCTTGGGCGGTGCAAATTGCTGGTTGGGACGAGGCGCCTCAAAGGATGGCCTCGGGGTGAATCTGGGTGGCAGTGCGGTGCTTGGAATCCACACCCGGCGCTTCTGAGCTCCAGAGCCGGATGAAGACCCAAAATCACGAGAGTGCTTGCGTGAAGCGTCATAATCAGTCTGGCCTGTCTCAGCACTGATAGCTTTATTGACCAGCTTCTGGAAGGATGTGCACTCGTGCAGATGGAGATCGCGGCGAAGCTCAGGGCTAAGTCCCTTGCGGAACCTTGCCTGCTTCTTGGCGTCAGTAGAAACCTCTTCAGGAGCATAGCGTGCCAGGTTCCCAAATTCTCGGCTATATGCATCCACAGTCAACCTTCCTTGGGTGAAGTTGCAGAACTCCTCCCTCTTGCGATCCATGAGACCTTCCGGAATGTGATGCTCACAGAAAGCCTCGCTGAACTCAGCCCAGGTAGTGATTTGGCCGACCGGGCGCATAGCTTTATAGTTTTCCCACCAATGGCTAGCGGGGCCCTCGAGATGATAAGCAGCATAGGTAACCTTGTCGGCTTCGGCTACGTTGGCAGAACGTAGCTTGTGGGTGATGCTGCGAAGCCAATCATCCACGTCGAGGGGCTCGACGGAATGGTTAAACTTTGGTGGGTACAGCTTGATAAAGTCGTTGATTGACACCAAGTCATTTCGTGGGTGGCGTGCAGTGTTCTGCTCAATCCGCTCCAGCAGGCGGTTGGTCTCACGCTTGTTCCTTTCCGCCTCCAGCATCACTTCGGTCAGGGAAGGCGGGTGAGGCAAATTTTCACCTCTAGCTGCATTAGCTTCCCCCCGCTCCGGGGCAGCAGGGTTGCCGCGGGTGTTGACCATCCTAGGAGGAAAACAAGACAACGGTTTAGACAAGGATGGCTCAAACTTAACAGGGAAGTGCAGAATGTAAAGGATAACACGGAATGCAGAGATGGTCATTCGTATGCCATGGTAATATAAAACTGCCATATATACACCAACGGTCATACTCATCATACATAGTTTAGTACAAGCTCGTGCTACAGTACAACTATGAAGGTAGACGTTACATCTCATCGGAGGCATTCCGAGTCCCTATACATTATTTGTCTACACCTCCGGAATCGATTACACACCAAGTCGTATTCCACAAGTCACGCAGGACAATGGGGATACAACTACTACAATACTAGTGGTACTACTACTAACTCAGATAGCTCCGTAGTAGTCCTCATAGAAGTCACCTCCATAGCCTGGAAGTTCAACGTGATCATCCGGAAACAGACGGTCCTGAGGAGCCTGTGGACCATAGGGGCTAGGATGAGGTCTTGGACCAACAAACGGTGCCCTGCGGGGACCAAGGGGTGGGGTGATGCCTCCCACATCACGCCAATCCACCATGTCTGGCAGAGCTGCTCTCACAGGATACAGATCCCTGGTATCCATACATCCAGCTTGCACCGCGGGTGCAAACCGAGTCAATGTGGCCCAATGATCAGCACGGGTATTAAAGAGCTCCAGCCTCAAGGCCCGATTCTGTCGGTCCTTATCTTCGAGCATCTCAGCGGTGGTACGAGTTAATGAGTCCTCCTGAGTGGAGTTAGCATAGATAGCTTGAAGATACCCCTGCGCTCCCGGAAGTGAAGCTGGCATGTAACGGAAGTCAGTGTTCCGAAGCAAGCCAGTCCGGACTCGCAAGATGGTCATCATGGAATAGGCAGCATCCTGCACAGCCATCTCAATGGTAACTCCGAGTCCATAGGAACAGTGAAGGGGCTCGGTAGATCCAGGATAGGAAGGAAATATCCTGACGGTGCAGAAATACTGGCTTTGATTAAAGTCGCAGAACTGCTCTTCAACAGTGTATTCGGGATACCAACGGTATCCTGTCTCGATCATGACCCGGACCAACATAGCAGTATGACCGGGAACGTCGAGGCACCTAGTCAGGCGAACCACTTGATTTTGAGAATGGTTGGCCATCTGAAAGCACAACCACAAGACAAAGACATCAGAATTCCTAGGGAAAATTGGGCAGCATAACGGCTGTAAATGCTCAGAAAAAGATTTGAGACATCCACAACAGTTCACAATACCGCTCAACAGCATCATATCAAGGTTCTGATTCAAACAGCAACGTACTAAAATAGTAGAAACTGGACTAGAACTCGTAGCAATAATCCTATGTACTACTACGGATTAGTAACACGTGAACCTGATAGAAGAAGAGAGCCTAGTCCTTAACCCACGTTGAATGAGAAGAGGATGACTCAGATCAGAAGCATAGGGTAAAGGAGTAAAAGAACCTTACGTTCCCTCCCACAATCAATTCCCTTACATATAACTAAAGCATTTCTAGACTCGACATCGACCAGTTTGGCTGAACGAACCTACAGGCAGTCCGGCTCTGATGCCAACGCTGTCAGGACCCCGATTCTAAGCCACATCGATCTAGCCGGTAACACCTCATATCACTTTGCGGCCTCACGCACGGTATCCCACGGGTGTCGCCTTACCATGGCCCGGGACCGTTTGCGCCTTTTGGCTCGCGTATATGACAATGTCGCTAGCATCCATATGACCGAGAACCCGAGCCGACATGGCTAGTCGTGAACCCAAAGCGGCACAGACCTATGGAGACAGGCATACATGAATCACATCGAACATGTTGGTCATCAACGAGTGATTCCGGGCTGTAGCACTGGGCTAACAGGACTCCAGGGGATCCCGGGCTGTAGCAGGCTAGACAGGACTCCGGAGATCACCGCGTGACATTTCCCCGAAGGGATAGACATAGGGACGAAGTGAAACACATGCCGGCCAGTCAAGTGTCCTGAACAGTAGTGCTGGGCTAGCAGGACTCCGGTGAACCGGGCTGTAGCGGACTACTATGGCTCGAGGAGCACTAGACTACATTTCCCCATAAGAAAGGCTGCGAAGGACAAACAACTAGATTGTCGGATCCCACTCATACCAAGCATTTCAATCATTCACACAATATGCCCGATATGAGTACATACAACATGGCATCACAACAAAACTCTACAACTCAAGTACTTTATTTAAAGGCTCCAGGGAGCCATACATAACATATCCATACAGGTAGGGGTCACATGACCCGACACTCAAGTCATACAGTCATACAAGCACATGCGGAAGCAACTAGTCTGAGTACAGACTCTAGAAAGAAAGAAGGCTTCTCGAAGCCTGTCTATCTACATAGGGCCCTCCATGGCCTGGATCACCACTTGGGTGGCTAGTCACTCGTCGACGTCAAGGTCTACGTAAAACCCATCGGAGGGGGCAGTGTTGTCGTCTGAAAACAATAAATAAGCAAACATGAGTACAAAGGTACTCAGCAAGTCTTACATCAGAACCTACTATACATGCTCATTCTCAAGAAGGTGGTGGGGTTTATGCAGCAAGCCAGCTTTGACTCTTGGCTAAGCTATCCTACGGAATCTTTTAGCAAAATAGTTTTCGCACACGAGTCCACTACTCACCATCACAATACTCCACCGTGGATCCTCCCTCGTATCCTGCGAGGGGGCCATCCTCGGTACTCACACTTATCTTGAGTCTTTTAGTAGTATCCATTAACTTGTCTATGTACCGTATAGGCAACCAAGTAGTCCTTTACCGCGGATGCGGCTATTCGAATAGTTTTATACCCTGCAGGGGTGTACTTCGTCATACACGCTTTCACCGCTTACCGCCGTCTACACAACATGTACTCGGCAACCTTCAAGCGGAAGCCCAGCGAGGGTGTCGGCCACGGCCTACCTAAACACCTAAGCCCCTAGTCCAGGTTATCGCCTATCCAGGTTCCATCCGCAGGGAGTCCGGCCGAGGTTTCCACATACGGCCCCGAACGATGTGAACAGGGTTCCCGAGACACCAAACGGGTGACTCGGTACACCGTGCCACGGTGTATCTACCGCAACATAGCCCACCCCTAGGGTCAGCGCTACGCACGGCCGCCAACACATATCCTACAAACACCAGAAACTATTTGCAACTCCTGGACAGAGTACTAGGGTGGCTAAGAAGCCGAGAGGGTCCATTTGTTTCGGGCCCAATGTACGGTAGTAACTGCATCTTAAATCACACATACAGATCTCAGTTCTTATGGACGGCCTCAATGAAACCACCCACCATGTACTCCTACATGGCCTCTCATCGATACCTTTACCAAAACATGTTCAACACATCCCACATATTACTGGCACAAGCATTTCACTCTAGCCCATCACCCAGATGAACCAGACCTGACACAACTCTAAGCATAGCAGGCATAGCAAGGTAGGAATCACAAAACATGGCTCAATCAACTCCTAAACATGCTAGTGGGTTTCATCTAGTTACTGTGGCAATGACAGGTCATGCAGAGGATAAGGGTTCAGCTACCGTAGCACACAGCAGTTTGAATCGTGTTGTCTTAATGCAGTAAACAAGAGCAGGAGCGAGAACATGGGTTGTATCGGAATGATCAATGGTTGCTTGCCTGATGGAGTGGTAACGGGATACTGCCCTTCAGTTGGATACTCGTGAATATCCTCGGAGGCAGAACCTACCACGAATAACACAACCGAGCACAATCAACACATGACGATATGCAACAATATGATGCATGCTATGACATGGCAATATGGATGTGTCTTGAGCTAATGCAACTAGCTATGATTTAAATGAAGTTGGTTTGAGTACAAGATTCAAATTCCAACCCCATATATGATTATTTAAATGCCCTTTATTTGTTTTGTCCAAAACAGAGGACAAACATTGTTCAAACATGCATGAAAATGGTACAGATGGATTCCTTGAATTTTTCTGATAATTTTTCATATATAATTTGTCTCATTTGGAGTTATGGTTGAATTTCTATGAATTTTTGAAGTTTAGGCAATTTTCTGGAATTTTCTATATAAAATTAAATCCAGAAAAAGAGTTATTGCGTCAGCATGCCATCACCCTGATGTCAGCAGGTCAACTGGGCGCCTCCAGGTCAAACCTGACCAGTGGGGTCCACTGGTCAGTGACACAATAAACTAACCAAGTTAATTAGCCCTAACTAACTTAGTTAGCCGGGCGGGGCCCGCATGTCAGTGGCTCACTAATTAGCTAATTTTATTAACACTAATTAACTTACACTAATTAAGCAGGCGCCTGGGCCCACACGTCAGTGAGTCACGGGGGGAGTCAACCCAGCCAACCCGGGGTCAAAACACGCCGGAGTTGACCCCGGCTCGTCGCCGGCAAGGCCAGAGACGGCGGAGGGGCTCGGAAATCCTCCTCCGGCGACCAAATGGCCAGCGGAGGGCATCTACGCGGAGCTGGGACTCGCCCGCATCCATCTGTGGACACGGCAGGGGCTGAGATGGCCCAAGCTCGCCGGAGGCAAGCTCGCGGCGGTGGCCGGAGTTAGGGGCTGGTGCGGGTTAGCGCTAGGGGGCACGGCAGGTCGAACGGGTGGGTGTGTTAGGCTCCTGGGGACGCGTTGAAGACGGTGGTGCGCTCGGACGCGTGCTTGCACGGCCGTAGCCACGACGGCGTCGAGGCTCAACGGCAGCGAGCTTCGGGTGCTCGCGGGGCAACGGCTACGGGGCGAAATCGACGGCGTGGCTAAGGGGAAAAGGACCGGGAGCTCACAGCGGTCCCGTAGGGGTGGCTAGCGGGCTTGGGGGCGACCTTGACGGCGCGAATCGACGGCGAGGAGCTCGGGCGGCCGAGGTTGAAGAAGAGCTCGAAGTCGACGATGCAGGGCTTCCGGCGGGGCGTGGTTCGGTGAGGGGGGTCGAGGACGACGTTGCGGAGCTCGTGGGCACAACCGAGGGGCGAGGGGGTGGCTGTGGCCGTGGTGGTTCTCGTCGGCGGCGACGGCCGCGTTCTGTGGAAGAGAGGGGGAGAGCCAGAGGAGGGGATGAGCACGGGGGAGGGGAATGAGAGGGCCAGGGGGTGCGTGGCCGTCTCCGTGGCATTGGGAGGGAGCCCGGGAAGCAGGAGGTGGCGTGCAGGGGGGAGGTGGCGCGCGCGCGTGCCGGCGAGCGTCGGGCACACGCCCGCGTCCTTCTGTCCGAGGAGGGGGACGACAGGAGGCAGCGGGGTGGGCTGGGCCGCCAGCTGGAGATGGGCCAGGTAAGTGGCCCATGGCCTTTCCCTCTTTATTTTTTTTGTGTTTTTCTATTTCTGTTATTCTGTTTTGATTTAGTTTAAATACTAAATCATTTTATAAAATCCTGAAAATATTTATGGACACTTACTGAAATATTTCAGTGGCCCAGAAAATAGTTCCAACATTATTTGAGCATTTGAATTATTTAATAGTATTTAAATGCCCAAATTCAAATATTTATGAATTAAATCAATGCCCCTTTTGTTGACCTAAAATTATATGCACCATTTTTCCCAAGGGTTCTAACCCAAGGCAAAGAGGGTGAACATTTTTGAAGGGCATTTCAGGTTCATTGAATTTATTTTTAGTAAACCCTAGTTGATTTCAGGGGGGGGGGTGCCGGGGGTTCTGCTTTCCCCATTTCAATTTTCTGATGAAGGTAAACATGATGCACACTCTAATGCATAATCTAGCTAGGGTGTGACATAGCATCAATGCACCTGGACCACTCACTCGTTCAAGGGCAACTCAACTGGCAAATTTCTATGGGCACTTCGCATTCGTCTCGATTACAGAACCCAAGAAAGTTGAAGAAGCCTTCAAGGAACCTGAATGGATTCAAGCTATGCAAGAAGAGCTTCAACAGTTTGAGCTGAATAATGTATGGGAACTGGTTAAGCGTCCTGATCCACGGAAGCACAATATAATAGGCACCAAATGGATATACCACAACAAGCGAGATGAGCATGGTCAAATTGTCAGAAACAAAGCTCGCCTTGTTGCTCAAGGATATACTCAAGTGGAAGGCATTGATTTCGATGAAACATTTGCTCATGTGGCTAGACTTGAAGCCATACGTATACTGCTGGCCTATGCAAATCATCATAACATACTTCTGTATCAAATGGATGTGAAGAGTGCCTTTCTCAATGGCAAGATTGAAGAAGTGTATGTTGCCCAACCACCTGGGTTTGAAGATCCAAAATATCCTGACATGGCATACAAGCTCAATAAGGCACTGTATGGCCTCAAACAAGCCCCTTGGGCCTGGTATGACACACTCAAATACTTCCTGAAGAGCAAAGGCTTCATACCTGGTTCCCTCGACCCCACTCTCTTCACGAAGACATATGATGGTGAACTGTTTGTGTGCCAAATTTATGAGGATGACATTATCTTCGGCTGCACCAATCAGAAGTACAGTGAAGAGTTTGGATATATGATGCAAGAGCAATATCAGATGTCTATGATGGGGGAGCTGAAGTTCTTCCTCGGTCTTCAAATACGACAACAACGCAATGGCATCTTCATATCTCAAGAGAAGTATCTCAAAGATTGCCTGAAGAAGTTCGGTATGCAAGACTGCAAAGGCTTCACAACACCAATGCCAGCCAAACATCATCTGGGTCCTGACGACAATGGTAAAGAGTTCGATCAAAAGGTATACCGCTCCATGATTGGTTCTTTGCTTTATTTATGTGCATCTAGGCCAGATATTATGCTTAGTGTTTGCATGTGTGCTCGATTTCAAGTGGCACCAAAGGAGTCGCATCACTTAGCAGTGAAGCGAATTTTTCGATATTTGGCTCACACCCCAACTCTAGGGTTATGGTATCCCAAGGGCTCAGAGTTTGTTCTGGTTGGATTCTCGGATGCTGATTATGCTGGTGACAAGGTTGATCGGAAGTCTACATCAGGCACATGTCACTTTCTGGGACGATCACTTGTATGTTGGTCTTCAAAGAAGCAGAACTGTGTATCCCTCTCCACTGCTGAATCTGAATACATTGCTGCTGGATCTTGCTGCGCTCAGCTTCTGTGGATGAAGCAAACTCTCAAGGACTATGGCGTTCATCTGAAGCAAGTGCCACTTTACTACGACAACGAAAGCGCCATCAAGATTGCCAACAACCCAGTTCAGCACTCGAAGACAAAGCACATTGAAATTCGTCATCACTTTCTCAGAGATCATGTTGTGAAGGAAGATATTGATATCATACACGTCAACACTGAAGAGCAATTGGCAGATATCTTCACAAAGCCCTTGGATGAGAAGAGATTTTGCAAGTTACGGTGTGAGCTAAATATCTTGAAATCCTCAAATGTCCTGTGATCAGGCACACATCCTAACACTTATGCATATTGATGACTTAGATGTGCAACACACAAAGTAACGTATATCTTCAATCAATGAAGACATACATTCTAAGTGTGAATACATTAATGTGGAAATTGACTTCGGAGCGCCACGATAATTGTGCGCCGTGTCTGGGTCTAATACTTCCTATACGGTGGGTAACGCCACCACCAAACGTTCTATTTTGAAGTGTTTCACTCATGGCGTTACCTTGCAATGTCTTCACATTTGGTTTGGCTTCAATCTCAACATGTCTTCATGATTATCTTCACTACGTGGATTATATAGATATATATATATACTGGTGTTCTGTCCTCTACAGCATTCACTTATAGCTATGTCTTCTTGTTTTGAATCTTTTGAACTAAGTGAATGTGATCGGACCCTAATCTCTCTATGCTTTCTATCTCAAATTCTATCTCTCCAAGTCATATGCATTCTATTGAAACTGTCGAATGTCTTCTCCGCGTCCTTGTCAGCAGAATACACAGAGACAACCTTTAAAACTGTTTTCAATGCTCATTCATCCACAAGAAATCCGGAGAAGTAGGAACGACCACCCGACAATCCAGGCGTGCGTGGGTTGTGGAACTGCCCCCGAGATTCCGCATGATGGCCACGTGTTGTTCAGATGCGAATCGCCAGGGGCACCTGTGTAATAGCGCAGTGCCGCCCCTGTAACTATAAATACACACTCACGGCGGTCATTATCTCCTTCTTCCTCCCTCGCACGAACCCTAGCGCCACCGCTAGCCCTCGACGATGCCGGCAACGAAGCGCTTCGCTGCCGCATCTGCGACGCCGTCTTCACGCTGATCGCGGACATCGTCCTCTCCGCCGTCGCCAAGCTAGGGCACGGAAGATTGAACTGCTTGGCCTCATCTCCCACTCCATCTAGCAGTTCCAAGTGTGGTAAATAAAACTTCTTTTTACAGCCCCTTTTGATCCTATGGTTCTGTCACTTTCTACCATAAGAAGTTTCTATTCACACAAGTTAGATCTCTCTCAATCTGCATCTCATAACATGCCTAGTATATTCACTTGTGCTTCATGAATTAGTTAGATTCCTCACTTGTACTGATCTGTGGGTTCGTACAAATCTGGAACCAACTTCTTATCTATGAGTGAATGTCTTCGCACGATGAGGTCAATGTCTTCTAAACTGATGTATCTTCAAAATCTTCTGAGAATGCATATGACCTCTTCCCCTTCCCTCGCACCTTAATGCTGTCATAGGTACATGTCCATGGGAGAATCCTTTGGTTCTCATAGTCTGCATTCATTTGCAGAATTCTTACAGCATCACATAAATTCTCCTGAAGCCAGTTCCTGTTGGTCCAGCAAAAGAAAGCCTTTGAAGCCTTTGAACGTCTTGAAGCCTTCCAAGTTAAGGTTTATGGCTTCAGAGACAGCAGCAAGGAAAGGGGGCAGACAGCGTCATGGCGGAACATCCAAAGATCTGCTTGATGAACTGGCAGAAATGTATAAAATAGATCCTGAAGAGAATTATGGTCAGCGCAAGACCCGAATCCAATGGATTCGACGCTATTGGGCAGAACAATGGTTCCAATACTGCTTCGTCACCCAAGAGTATGCTGAGAAAAGTGCCATTAAACGACCGTGGGGACACATCCTATACAAGAATCTTATACCCAGGTCCAGAGATGAAGCCATTGCTCAAGGCTTCTACCCATGCATGGTCTGTGGACCACTGCCTGCTGATGCACATCCGTCGTCACTACTCTAGTGTCGTGACGACAATCTGTTCAAGCGCAACTTCCAGTTTGCCCAGAACTCAGCGAAGCAAAACAAGAAGAAGTTAGGGTTAGACTTCAACCCTGGTCCCTCCGCACCAAGGGCAGATGGCACACGCGAGGCAGAACCCAATGTCATCGGTCCTTACGCCAATCTTGAAGGCCTCATCACCCGCATCTTGGTTCAAGGGACTGCAGTGAATGAGCTACCAACTGACTCTGAATCAGAAGAAGCGCCTGCTGTACCGAAGCCAAAGTAGTCAAAGAAGCCAAAAGCTTCAAAGCCACCAGCCCCTTCACCAAAAATCTCAAGGGCGAAGCCATTGGCAACTGCACCTCCTGAAGTCAGCGTGCAGTCTGAAGACGTATCCCGCATCTCCAAGCCCCAGAAGAGCAAGATGCCTTAGCCACACAGCGGCCAAGAGCTCACAGCTGCTATTCTGCGCAACAACACCATTGATCTGTCAAGCGATGAAGACCTTGCAGATGACGCTCTTGAGCAACTCATCAAGAGCAAAGAAGAAGCAGAAATCTTCAATAATCTGCCTCTCTTTGATGTCGCCATCATCCACGACTTCATTGACGAGTGGTTTGACACGCCAAATATCAGCTTTGAAGATCTGCAGCTACCCATTGGCCTCAGTGTTGCCTTCCAAGGAGCAATTGCTTCAGAACTAGCCATCGCCCAGCGCGTTGTTGAGCTGAAGCAGAAGATTGACTATGAAAAGGCTCTGTTCAAGAAGCATATGGCTAAGCTCAGCGTGCAAGAAGTGAAGAACTTCAAGATCATGATGCACGAGCTCAAGGAAAACTTCTTGAAGAAACGCGCCGAAGCTCAAGGTTCACGCGAGCGCATGAAGACTCTGGCCGACAGATGTGTGCAAGCCTATAATGAGGCTGAGAAGTGCAAAGCACTTGGGCATCCTAGCATCGACCCCAGGATGGCTGCAAAGAAAAAGAAGAAGCCTACTACGGCTGAACTCGATGCACCATGGCAGGAAGCAGCTCTGATTGTCTTCCCAACTGCAACGACTGGCTCGAAGCCAAAGAGTCGGTCAACCGCTTCAGAGCTCAAGAAGACCAGGACTGCTGAGGCTGAAGCAAGGAAAAGGAAATATCCTGAAGCCTCCCCTACTGCCCCCTCTAAGAAGAAGAGGAAGACCAAGAGAGATCGGGCTGCTCCCACAGAGCCCTTGATGGTTGAACCCCTTTCTGTGGTCTATCCTGACGCAGAACGTCAACTGACAGTTCATGAACCTGCTTCCACAGAGGCTCCTATAGCTTAAGACAATCCAGCAGCCGACCCCACCACTGCTGAAGACATTGGTCATCATGACAATGTAGAAAATGATGTAGTCCTTCCTCAGCAAGACCACAGCAAACTCATCAGCATTGGTCGTCCTCTGACGCCAATTGCACAGGATGCGTCATGGGCGGATCGCCCACAAGTGGAAGAAGAATCTGAGGTCCAGCCCACTCCAACTCCACATGTGTCGTCTGCATTTGGCAGGCTTCGCAAAGGTCCAAGGCCTCAAGATTCTGCTGACGACATTTCGGCTGCATCAGCCGAAGAAGATGAAGAAGCACCACAAGATCCCACTCCCCTGCTCCACCAAGAAGTAGTTCTCCAGGAGAACGTGCCTATGCCTGACCCTCCAGCTAGTCAAGTGGAGGCTGACAATATTGAGGCTGCCACAACTAACATTGAATCTAATGTGGAGCCCTCCCCACCGAAAGCATCAGAAGACAGTGAAGCCACTGACCCTGATACTTCTGTTCCTGAGTCTGCTGCCGGTCCCCAATTTGATTACCATGTCGAGCACAGGCCTCAGGTCCAGAAGCCAGTCCCAAGACTGTCAAGGTTCCCAGGTCCTGCATCAGCTCCTGGCTCCTTTAACATCACTAGCTTCAGGGCAGATAATACGTTCTTCAATAGCTCCAAGAACCCCTATTCAAGGGAAAGGATTTCATCAGATAGGTTCTGGAGCTATCCTCAGCGCAGCTACTATTCATGCATCCTGTACAACCAAGGTCGCATCTTCCCGCACAAGCGCCTTGATGTTGAAGCTATTGCTGGTCTGCCCTGTCTGGAGGAAGCGTTGGATTGCTTCAAGCAAGTGGGTCTGCTGCAGTTTGTGACTGATGAAGAGCACTGGAATGAAGAGCTTCTGCTACAATTCTATGCCACCCTCCACATCAAAGGATACAACAGAGATCCGAAGACTTGGGTCCTGGAGTGGATGACCGGCAATGTTCATCACGAAGCCAATGTGTTTGATATCATTGAGCTCACCGGCCTACCCACTCCTGGCTTATTCTTCGAGGAAGGCTGTCAACTACACACTGAAGCTCTTGAGAGCATATTCCAGAGGCTTGAACCGAATATGAGCCAGATGCTCTCCATGATGAAGCCATTGCCCCAAGATGCTCCTTATCCCACAGAGTTCTTCGTTGAAGACCTTGAGTACCTGCCCAGAACCATCTATCACATCATCAGGCGGACTCTCTGGCCTATCAAAGGGCACTCTCCAAATGCCAAGATCGAGGGTGCAATGAAGACTCTGATATTTTATATCCTTCATGGCAAATGCTTCAATGCACAGGACTTCTTCATACGCCAACTTGCTGCATCAGGCTCAGATTTGTTTGGCTTGAAGTTCTATGCCCCTTGGGTAATGAGGCTGATCAAACTTCACTCTGCAATCTTGTATCAGCCCTCAGCCCGCAATCATCGGATCTTCTTGCCAGATGTTGATACCTCTGCTGAAGCCATATATCCTGAGCCTGCCAAGCAACCTTTGAGTCTTCAGAATGCAGAACACCAGAGCTTCACTCAGAACGTTGAAGGTGTTGAAGCTATCTCTCGGGTGTATCCGTTGGCTGGCACTACATGTGCACCACACCCTGCTTCCACTAAAGCCACTGACAGCACAGCTGCTCCAAGACCCAAGAAGCGAGCTCGTGCTCTTACTGATCGAGAGCTTCTTGTGGCCCTTCATCAAAAGCAGGATAGGCATCATGACTGGCTGAAAAGACAGATGAAAAGCCTATTGGTGGATGTAAATCGCATCCGAAATCTTGCCACCAAGAATGCATTCGTTGCACATGAAACCTGTCGCCGCACCTGGAAAGGACTCACAATGATGTGTTCTGAAGCTGATCTTCAAGAGGATGGCTTCAAAGAGCGATTCAAGTTTGACTCCACACCTCCCAGAAGGGCTGTGCTGCGAGGAACTCCATCACTTGAAGACTCAGAGTTCTCTTCATCTGCTGCCACAGTGACTGCAAGGATTATCAAGGAAGAAGACGATGCTACATCACCGCCACCTCCTTCAGCACGCGTCGATACTGCACCAAGCACTTCAGCACCGCCAAACACCACCGACGACCCTGCCGCTCATGGGAACGAGTAGAAACTCTATGTCTTCAAACCTTTTTGGTCCTCACTGACAAAAGGGGGAGAAGCATATGAGGTTGATAGTCTTCAAGCGGGTCATTATGGGCGGGTGCTTTATATTTTGCTTCGTGCTTACAACTCTCGTTTTGCTACATTTGGTTCTTTGAGTTGTAACACTTAAACTTGATGGTCGTCTGCTACTTGTTTGCCACCGTGTTTTTTTGCGAAGATAAATTCCGCATGTGCGATGATAAATCCCGCACTTAAATCATTCTGCAGACGTCCATTTTCCATTATGCATGTCATTATCTTCATATACCTTTACATGCATAGTGGATTGTCATCATAAGTTGAAGTGGATCTCCACAAGTACAACCTGCCATGTGCATTTGCATTTCAAAAGCAAATTACTTATATGCACATCTTCAGGGGGAGCCCTTGCAACTTATGAAGACAATTCCTTATCCTTTAAAATTTCACAGACTATATTCCCCGTTGAAAACTTCAACTAGTTTTTCATCAATCACCAAAAAGGGGGAGATTGTAAGTGCATCTAGTGCCACCCCTAGTTGGTTTTGGAGTATTGACGACAAACCTAGTTGAGGGACTAATGTGTTTGTGAGAATTGCAGGATAACATAGGTAGAAGTCCCTCATTGATTCGGTTTTATTACCAGAGATGACCCCTAAAAATGTACGAAGACACTGAAGTCAATGGTGGTATATGAAGATATTCATTTTGAAGACTATGACAAGAGAAGACACCGCATGAAGCCTATGGAGCTCGAAGACTTAGATCTTTCGTAGTTCTCTTTCATTTGTGTTGAGTCATAGGAACCACCGTACTGTTAAGTGGGGTCCAAGAGAACTAGTCAGAATGACTGAAGTGATGCCTAAACAAAAAACCTATGTCTTCGAGTGAAGACTATGACAACAAATCTTGTCCAGAGTCGGACAAGTCAGCTTTACTTGTAGCCCAAGTAAAGTTACCGTGTGAGTTTGAAATCTGACCGTTTGTACACGTGTCAGTTCCTTAGTGACCCAGGGTCATTTCGGACAAATCAGGTCGGGTTGCCCAGTGGCTATAAATAGTCCACCCCCTACAACCACAAACGGTTGGCTGCTCAGATTTCAGTGCACGGCTTTTGTCGTTTGAGAGCAACCCACCTCGAAGCCTTTGAGAGAAAATTCCTAGCAAGGAGAAAAGCCCTAACCACCCAGAGCCAGAGAGAATTGGGCATCACTTAAGTCTTCTTGTCTGAGTGATCTGAAGACTTATTACACTTGAGGACTGTGCATCCTCCAGCCGGTTAGGCGTCGCGTTCTGAGCATCCAAGAGACATTGTGGATTGCCGGTGAACGAAGTCTGTGAAGGTTTGGGAGTCTACCTTGAAGACTTACTAGAGTGATTGGGCGAGGTTTGTGTGACCTTAGCTCAAGGGGAATACGGTGAGGACTGGGTGTCCTGAGCTGCGTGTTCAGGATTGGGTGTCCGGGACTGTGTGTCCTTTGGTTTAAATACCTAGCCGCCCTAACCAGACGTACAGTTGTCACAGCAACTGGAACTGGTCCAACAAATCATTGTCTTCAACGAGCCACTGGTTTCATATTCACTTCCTTTTACTTACTGTTACTCATTGTGAAGCCATTGCATGCTTGTTCTATCTTTTGTCTTCACAACATAACTGTATGATTTGTTTGGCTTCATAACTTCTTCCTACCTGATCCTTATTACACTGCCGCAACTTGTCATTGTGCATTCACTCTATTGAATACTTGACCATGGCTTGCCTAGTGTAATCTAACTTCCGCTGCTTAGTGATAGGCATATCTCTACCGTTTGTCTTCACAACTTCCACGTTGTGAAGACTTCCATAAAAATCGCCTATTCACCCCCCTCTAGTCGATATAACGCACTTTCAGCAGCATGTGCCGTGTGATGTGATATGGCCAAAAGGATGTGATGAATGATATATGTGATGTATGAGATTGATCATATTCTTGTAATAGGAATCATGACTTGCATGTCGATGAGTATGACAACCGGCAGGAGCCATAGGAGTTGTCTTAATTTATTTATGACCTGCGTGTCAACCTGAATGTCATGTAATTACTTTACTTTATTGCTAAAGCGTTAGCCATAGTAGTAGAAGTAATAGATGACGACAAAACTTCAAGAAGACATGATGATGGAGATCATGATGATGGAGATCATGGTGTCATGCCGGTGACAACGATGATCATGGAACCCCGAAGATGGAGATCAAAAGGAGCAAATGATATTGGCCATATCATGTCACTATTTGATTGCATGTGATGTTTATCATGTTTTACATCTTATTTGCTTAGAACGATGGTAGCTTAAATAAGATGATCCCTCGTAATAATTTCAAGAAAGTGTTCCCCCTAACTGTGCACCGTTGCGAAGGTCCGTTGTTTCGAAGCACCATGTGATGATCGGGTGTGATAGATTCTAACGTTCGACTACAACGAGTGTAAGCCAGATTTACACATGCAATACACTTAGATTGACTTGACGAGCCTAGCATGTACAGACATGGCCTCGGAACACGGAAGACCGAAAGGTCGAGCATGAGTCATATAGAAGATACGATCAACATGAAGATGTTCACCGATGTTGACTAGTCCGTCTCACATGATGATCGGACACGGCCTAGTTGACTCAGATCATGTTTCACTTAGATGACTAGAGGGATGTCTATTTGAGTGGGAGTTCATTAAATAATTTGATTAGATGAACTTAATTATCATGAACATAGTCTAAATTATCTTTGCAAATATGTTGTAGATAAATAGCTCACGTTGTAGCTCCCTGTTTCAATACGTTCCTAGAGAAAGACCAAGTTGAAAGATATTGTAAGCAATGATGCGGACTGGGTCCGTAGTCCGAGGAGTGTCCTCACTGTTGCACAGAAGGCTTACGTCTTTGATGCACTGCTCGATGTGCAAACCCTTACAACGTCGTCTTTGGATGTTGTGAACACCTGACAGACACATCCTGATGACTACTTGATAGTTTAGTGCACCATACTTCACGGCTTAGAATCGGGATTCCAATGACGTTTTGAACGCCATAAGACATATGAGATGTTCCAAGAGCTGAAATTGGGATTTCAGGCTCATGCCCGTGTTGAGAGGTATGAGACCTCTGACAAGTTCTTTTGCCAACAAGATGGAGGATAATAGCTCAGCTAGTGAGCATGTGCTCAGAATGTCTGGGTGCTACAATCACTTAAATCAAGTGGGAGTTAAACTTCCACATAAGATAGTGATTGATAGAGTTCTCTAGCCACTATCACTAAGCTACTAGATCTTCGTGATGAACTATGACATGCAAGGGATGGAGTTGATCCCGGAGCTGTTCGCGGTGCTTAAGACCGCAAAAGGTAGAAATCAAGAAGGAGCATCAAGTGTTGATGGTTTAACAAGACCACTGGTTTCAAGAAGGGCAAGGGTTGGAAGGGAAACTTCAAGGATGGCAAACCAGTTGCCGCTCCAGTGAAGGAACCCAAGGTTGAACCCAAACCCGAGACTAAGTGCTTCTATTGTAAGGGGAACGGTCACTGGTAGCGAAATTACCCCAAATGCATGGTAGATTAGAAGGCTGGAAACTTCAACAAAGTATATACGTGTTATTAATGTGTACCTCACTAGTACTCCTAGTAGCACCTGGGTATTGGATACCGGTTCAGTTACTATTATTGGTGACTTGAAGCAAAAGTTACGGACTAAACAGAGACTGGCTAAGGGCGAGGTGACGATGTGTGTTGGAAGTGTTTCCAAAGTTGATGAGATCACCATCGCACGCTCCATCTGCACTCGGGATTAGTATTGAACCTAGATAAATGTTATCAGGTGTCTACGTTGAGCATGAATATGATTAGATCATGTTCATTGCAATACAGTTATTCATTTAAGTTAGAGAATAATGGTTATTATGCTTACATGAATAATACCTTTCATGGTCATGCACCCTATGTGAATGGTTCAGTGAATCTCGGTCATGGTAATACACATGTTCACGCCAAAAGATGTAGATAGTACCACTTTCTTGTGGCACTGCCGCTTAGGTCATATTGGCGTAAGATGCATGAAGAAACTCCGTGTCGATGGATGTTTGGAGTCACTTGATTTTGAATCGCTTGACACATGCGAGCCATGCCTCATGGGCAGGATGACTAAGACCCCGTTTTCAGGTACAATGAAACGGGCAAGTGACTTGTTGGAAATCATACATGCTGATGTGTGTGATCCAATGAGAATTGAAGCGTGCGGTGGATATCGCTATTTTCTCATCTTCACTGACGATTTGAGTAGATATAGGTATATTTACTTAATGAAGCACAAGTCTGAAACATTTGAAAAGTTCAAGCGGTTTTAGAGTGAAGTTAAGAACCATCATAACAATAAGATCAAATTCCTACGATCTGATCGATGAGAATTTATGAGTTATGAGTTTGGCAATCACTTAAGACATTGTGGAATTGTTTCACAGTTGAAGCTACCTGGAACACCACAGGGTAATGGTGTGTCCGGACGTCGTAATCGAACCTTATGAGATATGGTGCGATCTATGATGTCTCTTACCGATGTATCGTTTTCATTTTGAGGATATGCGTTAGAGACAGCTGCATTCACTTTAGATAGGACACCATCTAAGTCCGTTGAGACGACGTCGTATGAATATGGTTTGGCAAGAAACCAAAATTGTCGTTTCTTAATGTTTGGGGCTGCGATGCTTAAGGCTTCAGCCGGAGAAGCTCGAACCCAAAAGCGGACAAACACATCTTCATAGGATACCCAAAGGTGACAGTTGGGTATACCTTCTATCTCAGATCCGAGGGCAAATTGTTTGTCGCTAAGAACGGGTCCTTTCTCGAGAAGGAGTTTCTCTCGAAAGAATTGAGTGGGAGGAAGATAGAACTTGATGAGGTTGTCGAACCTTTACTTCAACCAGAGAGTGATGCAACACAGAAAGATGTTTTCTATGGCGCCTACATCTGTTGAATAGGAAGTTAATGATAGTGATCATGAAGCTTCGGATCAAGTTGCTATCGAACCTCGTAGGTAGACAAGGATATGTACTACTCCTGAGTGGTACGGTAATCCCGTCTTAGATATCATGTTGTTAGACAACAATGAACCTACGAGCTATGGAGAAGCGATGGTGGGCCCGTATTCCGACAAATGGTTAGAAGCCATGAAATACGAGATAGGATCCATGTATCAGAACAAAGTATGGACTTTGGTGGACTTGCCCGATAATCGGCAAGCCATTGAGATAAATAGATCTTTAAGAAGAAGACGGACGTGGGCGGTAATGTTACCGTCTATGAAGCTCGACTTGTGGGAAAGAGTCTTTTCACAAGTTCAAGGAGTTGACTACGATGAGAATTTCTCACCCGTAGCGATGCTTAAGTCCGTCGGAATCATGTTAGCATTAGCTGTATTTTTCGATTATGAAATCTGACAGATGGATGTCAAAAAACAAGTTTTCTTACCAGTTTTCGTAAGAAAGAGTTGTATGTGATACAATCAAAGTTTTGTCAATCCTAAGGATGCTAAAAGGTGTGCTGGCTCCAGCAATCCTTATATGGACTAGAGCAAGCATCTCGGAGTCGGAATATATGCTTTGGTGGAGTGATCAAAGCTTTTAGGTTTATACAATGTTTGCTAGAAACTTGTATTTACAAGAAAGTGAGTGGGAGCACTACAACATTTCTGATAAGTATATGTGGATGACATATTGTTGATTCGAAATAATGTAGAATTTCTGGAAAGCATAAACGGTTGTTTGAAGAGTGTTTTTCAAAGGAAGACTTGGATAAAGCTGCTTACATATTGGGCATCAAGATCTATAGAAATAGATCAAGACGCCTGATGATATTTTCAAAGAACGCACACCTTGACATGTTCTTGAAGGAGTTCAAAATAGATCAGTCAAAGAAGGGGTTCTTACCTGAGTTGTAAGGTGTGAAGTTGAGTAAGACTCAAAGCTTGACCACGACAGAAGAAAGAGGGAAGGACGAAGGTTGTCCCCTATGCTTTTGTCATAGGCTCTATACGGTATGCCATGCTGAGTACCGCACCTGATGTGTGCCTTGTCACATGTCTGGCAAGAGGGTACAAAGGTGATCTAGGAGTGGATCACCAGATAGCGGTCAAAATAATCCTTAGAGGAATAAGGAAATGTTTCTCGGTTATGGAGGTGATAAAGAGTTCGACGTAAAGAGTTACGTCGATGCAAGCTTAACACCTATCCAGATAGCTCTGAGTAGAGATACCGGATACGTATAATGGTGCAACAATTTGGAATAGCTCCAAGTGGAACGTGGTAGTAGCATCTACGATATGACATAAATTTTTGCGAAATACATAGGGATCTAATATTGCAGACCCGTTGACTACAACCTCTCTCACAAGCATAACATGATCATACCCAGAACTCATTGAGTGTTAATCACATAGTGATGTGAACTAGATTATTGAGTCTAGTAAACTCTTTGGATGTTGGTCACATGGCGATGTGACCTGTGAGTGTTAATCACATGGCGATGTGAACTAGATTATTGACTCTAGTGCAAGTGGGAGACTGTTGGAAATATGCCCTAGAGGCAATAATAAATTAGCTATTATTATATTTCATTGTTCATGATAATCGTTTATTATCCATGCTAGAATTGTATTGATAGGAAACTCAGATACATGTGTGGATACATAGAAAACACCATGTCCCTAGTAAGCCTCTAGTTGACTAGCTCGTTGATCAATAGATGGTTACGATTTCCTGACCATGGAAATTGGATGTCGTTGATAACGGGATCACATTATTAGGAGAATGATGTGATGGACAAGACCCAATCCTAAGCCTAGCACAAGATCGTGTAGTTCGTATGCTAAAGCTTTTCTAATGTCAAGTATCATTTCCTTAGACCATGAGATTGTGCAACTCCCGGATACCGTAGGAGTGCTTTGGGTGTGCCAAACATCACAACGTAACTGGGTGGCTATAAAGGTGCACTACGGGTATCTTCGAATGTGTCTGTTGGGTTGGCACGAATCGAGACTGGGATTTGTCACTACGTGTAACGGAGAGGTATCTCTGGACCCACTCGGTAGGACATCATCATAATGTGCACAATGTGACCAAGGAGTTGATCACGGGATGATGTGTTATGGAACGAGTAAAGAGACTTGCCGGTAACGAGATTGAACAAGGTATCGGGATACCGACGATCGAATCTCGGGCAAGTATCGTACCGATAGACAAAGGGAATTGTACACGGGATTGATTGAATCCTTGACATCGTGGTTCATCCGATGAGATCATCATGGATCATGTGGGAGCAAACATGGGTATCCAGATCCCGCTGTTGGTTATTGACCGGAGAGTTGTCTCGGCCATGTCTGCATGACTCCCGAGCCCGTAGGGTCTACACACTTAAGGTTCGATGACGCTATGGTTATAGGGAAAGTATGTACGCGGTTACCGAATGTTGTTTGGAGCCTCAGATGAGATCCCGGACGTCACGAGGAGTTCCGGAATGGTCCGGAGGTAAATATTTATATATGGGAAGTCCCGTTTTGGTCACCGGAAAAGTTTCGGGTGCTATCGGTAACGTATCGGGACCACCGGGAGGGTCCCGGGGGTCCACCAGGTGGGGCCACCAGCCCTAGAAGGCTGCGTGGGCCAAGTGTGGGAGGGGACCAGCCCTAGGTGGGCTGGTGCGCCCCCCCCCCCCCACCAAGGCCCAAGGCGCAAGGGAGAGTGGGAGGGGGCAAACCCTAGGTCCAGATGGGCCTTAAGGCCCACCCTAGGTGCACCCCCTCTCTCCCCCTTGGCCGCCACCCTAGATGGGTTTTGGGGCTGCCGCCACCCCTAGGGAGGGAACCCTAGATGGGGGCACAGCCCCTCCCCTTCCCCTATATATACTTGAGGTATTGGGGGCTGCAAGACACACGAGATCATCTCCCTCTTGGTGCAGCCCTACCTCTCTCCCTCCTCGTCTCTCGTAGTGCTTGGCGAAGCCCTGCTGGAGTTCCGCGCTCCTCCACCACCACCACGCCGTCGTGCTGCCGCTGGACGGAGTCTTCCCCAACCTCTCCTTCTCCCCTTGCTGGACCAAGGCGTGGGAGATGTCACCGGGCTGCACGTGTGTTGAACGCGGAGGCGCCGTTGTTCGGCGCTTAGATCGGAATCAACCGCGATCTGAATCGCTGTGGGTACGACTCCTTCATCCGCGTTCTTGCAACACTTCCGCTTAGCGATCTACAAGGGTATGTAGATGCACTCCCCTTCCCCTCGTTGCTATATTACTCCATAGATTGATCTTGGTGATGCGTAGAAAATTTTAAATTTCTGCTACGATCCCCAACAGAATCTTTCTCCTTGAAGCCACAACGTCTACTTTTGGTTGTCTCACAGACCTGTCGTCTACCCCCAGCTCCAGCATCGGCTCACCGAGGCTCTCACCTCCTCTGCCCTCAAAGTGTTTGACGAATTGATTAGGTGCATTCTTTTAGCTATTTTCATTATGCTTTGATGTTTTTACAATCAAATTCAACAAAAAAACATTGCATAGTGTAGATGAAGAGGTTGAGGGAGATGTTCTTCGACAACTCTTCATCGAACGAGGAGGAAGAAGAAGATGATGATTTCTAAATGGCCATCACCATGATCATTAACGAGGACTTTCAATGACTGAGACTAGGATCATAGTTTGGCCTTTTGACATCAATCAAGATAGAGAAGAGGGTCACGCCAAGCTGATGAAGGGTTACTTTAGCCATAATGCAACCTATCCGGAGAAGTATGAGACTAGGATCACAGTTCGTCCTTTTTTACATCAATCAAGATAGAGAAGAGGGTCATGTCGAGTTGATGAAGGATTACTTCTGCCACAATGCAACCTATACAGAGAAGTATTTTTTCGTCGATTTTTTGGTGCACTGAAGTCTCTTCTCCACCATTGAAGAAGTTGTAGAGAAGCGTGATGCATGGTTTAAACCGAGGCGAGGTGCATCAGAGGATATAAGTGCGAGCACATTGATGAAGTGTGTCGCAGATGCTCAAGTGCTTGCCTATGGGCGTTTGGCCGACACCACTGATGACTATGTCCACATTGTGGAAGATCCAATCCTGGAGGTCGTTTGGAGATACACACAAACTGTGATTGAGATCTATGGGGTGGAGTACTTGAGGGCACCGAGTTGTGAAGACACCAAGGGACCATTGGGTTTGAGTGAATAACAATGATGGCCTAGAATACTTGGGTCAATTAATTGTGTGCACTGGACATGAAAGAATTGTTCCACAAGATGAAAAGTTCAGTACAAAAAGGGCACTCCAGAGATCAAATAATCACTCTTGAGACAGTTGCATCGAAAGATTTGATATTCATTCTTTGGATTGCCTAGCTCTGATAATGACCTAAATGTGCTATCAAGATCACCACTGTTCAGAAGGTTTGTTGCCGGACATGCTCGTACTTGCAACTATATGTTGTAAATGGCCGCTAGTACATGATGGATTACTACCTTGCAGATGACATCTATCCTCCATGGACCATGAAGGAAATATGCCCTAGAGGCAATAATAAAGTTGTTATTTATATTTCCTTATATCATGATAAATGTTTATTATTCATGCTAGAATTGTATTAACCGGAAACTTAGTACATGTGTGAATACATAGACAAACAGAGTGTCACTAGTATGCCTCTACTTGACTAGCTCGTTGAATCAATGATGGTTATGTTTCCTAACCATAGACATGAGTTGTCATTTGATTAACGAGATCACATCATTAGAGAATGATGTGATTGACTTGACCCACCTGTTAGCTTAGCACGATGATCGTTTAGTTTGTTGATATTGCTATCTCCATAACTTATACATGTTCCTATGACTATGAGATCATGCAACTCCCGAATACCGGAGGAACACTTAGTGTGCTATCAAACGTCACAACGTAACTGGGTGACTATAAAGATGCTCTACAGGTGTCTCCGACGGTGTTTGTTGAGTTGGCATAGATCGAGATTAGGGTTTGTCACTCCGAGTATCGGAGAGGTATCTCTGGGCCCTCTCGGTAATGCACATCACTATAAGCCTTGCAAGCAATGTAACTAATGAGTTATTTGCGGGATGATGCATTACGAAACGAGTAAAGAGACTTGCCGGTAACGAGATTGAACTAGGTATTGAGATACCGACGATTGAATCTCGGACAAGTAACATACCGATGACAAAGGGAACAACGTATGTTGTTGTGTGGTTTGACCGATGAAGATCTTCGTAGAATATGTAGGAACCAATATGAGCATCAAGGTTCCGCTATTGGTTATTGACCAAAGATGAGTATCGGTCATGTCTACATAGTTCTCGAACCCGTAGGGTCCGCACGCTTAATGTTCGGTGACAATCGGTATTATGAGTTTATGTGTTTTGATGTACCGAAGGTAGTTCAGAGTCCCGGATATGATCACGGACATGACGAGGAGTCTCAAAATGGTCGAGACATAAAAATCAATATATAGGAATCCTATGTTTGGACATTGGAATGGTTCCGAGTGAGTTCGGGCATATACCGGAGTACCGGGAGGTTACCGAAACCCCCCGGGGAGTATATGGGCCCTAATGGGCTTTAGTGGAGAGAGAGAGGCAGCTAGGGCAGGCTGCGCGCCCCCTCCCCCTCTGGTCCGAATTGGACTAGGAAGGGGGGTGGCGCCCCCCTTTCCTTCCTCCCTCTCTCCCCTTCCTTCTCTCCTAGTCCAACTAGGGAAGGGGGGATCCTACTCCCGGTGGGAGTAGGACTCCTCCAGGGCACGCCATAGAGGGCCGACCCTCCCCCTCCTCCACTCCTTATATACGGGGGAATGGGGCACCCCATATACACACAAGTTGATCATTGATCCCTTAGCCATGTGCGGTGCTCCCTCCACCATAATCCATCTTGGTCACATCATCGTAGTGCTTAGGCGAAGCCCTGCACTGGTAGCTTCATCATCACCGTTGAGGGAGTCCTGGATTAGGGGGTGTTTGGATAGCCGGACTATACCTTCAGCCGGACTCCTGGACTATGAAGATACAAGATTGAAGACTCCGTCCCGTGTCCGGAAGGGACTTTCCTTGGCGTGGAAGGCAAGCTTGGCGATACGGATATGAAGATCTCCTACCATTGTAACCGACTCTATGTAACCCTAACCCTACCTGGTGTCTATATAAACCGGAGGGTTTTAGTCTGTAGGACGACATACACATCAACAATCATACCATAGGCTAGCTTCTAGGGTTTAGCCGCCTTGATCTCGTGGTAGATCTACTCTTGTACTACCCATATCATCAATATTAATCAAGCAGGACGTAGGGTTTTACCTCCATCGAGAGGGCCCAAACCTGGGTAAAACTTCGTGTCCCTTGTCTCCTGTTACCATCCGGCCTAGACGCACAGTTCGGGACCCCCTACCCGAGATCCGCCGGTTTTGACACCGACATTGGTGCTTTCATTGAGAGTTCCTATGTGTTGTCGCCGTCAGGCTCGATGGCTCCAACGATCATCAATAGCGATGTAGTCCAGGGTGAGACATTCCTCCCCGGACAGATCTTCGTCTTCGGCGGCTTCGCACTGCGGGCTAATTCACTTGGCCCTCTGGAGCAGATTGAAAGCTACGCCCCTGGCCGTCAGGTCAGATTTGGAAGTTTAAACTACACGGCTGACATCCGCGGGGACTTGATCTTCGACGGATTCGAGCCACTGCCGAGCGCGTCGCACTGTCCCGACGAGCATGATCTAGCTCTGCCGCTGAACAGTGCCCTGGAGGCCGCATCGGCTCTGATCCTTAATTCGGAGCCAACTGCACCGATCGAGGATGGGCGGTTGGACGCCGCCTCGGGGGCTATGATCCCAACGACGATTGAGCCGAACACCAGCCCCGTACTCTGCGAGACTCGTGACTCCATGGAGCCGGACTCCGAACCCTCCGCGCCCCTGCCGATCGAATCCGATTGGGCACCGATCATGGAGTTCACCGCCGCGGACATCTTTCAGCACTCGCCTTTTGGCGATATTCTGAAGACACTGAAGTCTCTCTCTTTATCAGGAGAGCCCTGGCCGGACTGCGGCCAGCAAGGTTGGGATTCGGACGATGAAGATATTCAAAGCCCACCCACCACCCACTTTGTAGCCACTATCGACGACTTAACCGACATGCTCGACTTCGACTCCGAAGACATCGACGGTATGGATGCCGATGAAGGAGATGATGAAGAACCAGCGCCTACTAGGCCCTGGAAAACCACCTCGTCATATGACATATACATGGTGGACACCCCAAAAGAGGGAGATGGCGATGGAACAGCGGAGGATGACCCCTCCAAGAAATAGCCTAAGCGCCGGCGTCAGCGGTGCCGCTCAAAATCCCGCCAAAACAAACACGGTGATTCCAGCACAGGAGATAATAATACTCCGGAAAGCGCCAAAGAAAACCCCCTCCAAGAAGATTTAGCACAGGAGGATGGAGAAACCAGCCCTCATGAGAGAGCGGCAGACAGAGAGGTCGAGGACGATAATTATATGCCTCCCTCCGAAGACGAGGCAAGCCTCGACGACGACGAATTCGTCGTGCTAGAGGATCCCGTCGAGCAAAAGCGTTTTCAACGCAGGCTTATGGCCACGATAAGAAGCCTCAAGAAAAAACAGCAACAGCATAGAGCTGATCAAGATTTGCTGGTCGACAGATGGACTGAAGTCCTTGCGGCCGAAGAGCATAAACTCGAACGCCCCTCCAAGAGCTACCCAAAGCACAGGTTGCTACCCCAATTAGAGGAGGAAGCACTTGATGCGGCCGACCGGCCACCTCGTGGCCGCGACAGAGAGGCCCCTCGGCCCTCCACTCAAGCCGCACCCCGTACCAAGGCACGGGAATATGCGCCGGACTTACAAGATATGTTGGAGGACAAGGCTAGACAAACAAGATCGATCTACGGATCGCGTGGGCGCCCCACGGCTCGAGACGGCATCCGTCACGCCGGCCACAAATTCGGCAGGGCCGAACACAGTAGACAAGGCTCACTGGAGCTACGTCATGATATAGCCCAGTACAGAGGCACCGCACACCCACTCTGCTTTACAGATGAAATAATGGATCATCAAATCCCCGAGGGTTTCAAACCCATAAACATCGAATCATATGATGGCACAACAGATCCTGCGGTATGGATTGAGGATTATCTCCTTCATATCCACATGGCCCGTGGCGATGATTTCCACGCCATCAAATACCTCCCACTCAAGCTTAAAGGACCAGCTCGGCATTGGCTTAATAGCTTGCCAACAGGTTCAATCAGTTGTTGGGAGGACTTGGAAGCCGCATTCCTCGACAATTTCCAGGGCACTTATGTGCGACCCCCAGACGCCGATGACCTAAGTCACGTAATTCAGCAGCCAGATGAATCGACCAGGCAATTCTGGACACGGTTCCTAACAAAGAAAAATCAAATAGTCGACTGTCCGGACGCTGAGGCCCTAGCAGCCTTCAAGCACAATATCCGTGACGAGTGGCTGGCCCGGCACCTTGGACAGGAAAAGCCGAAATCTATGGCAGCACTCACGACACTTATGACCCGCTTTTGCGCGGGAGAAGACAGCCAGCTGGCTCGTAGCAACAATATAACCAAGAACCCTGGTAATTCGGACACCAGGGACAGTAGTGGCAGGTCGCGTCACAACAAGCAGAAGCGCCGCATTAACGACGACAATGCAGATGATATGGTAGTTAATGCCGGATTCAGAGGCTCTAAATCCGGTCAGCGGAAAAAGCCATTCAAAAGGAATCCTAGGGGCCCGTCCAGTTTGGACCGAATACTCGACCGCTTATGCCAGATACATGGCACCCCCGAAAAGCCGGCCAATCACACCAACAGGGATTGTTGGGTGTTCAAGCAGGCAGGCAAGTTAAACGCCGAAAATGAAGACAAGGGGCTGCATAGCGATGACGACGAGGAGCCCCGGCCGCCGACCAACAGTGGACAGAAGGGTTTTCCCCCACAAGTGCAGATGGTGAACATGATATACGCAACCCACATCCCCAAGAGGGAGCGGAAGCACGCGTTAAGGGATGTATACGCGATAGAGCCAGTCGCCCCAAAGTTCAACCCATGGTCCTCCTGCCCGATCACCTTTGATCGAAGGGACCACCCCACTAGCACCCATCACGGCGGATTCGCTGCATTGGTTCTAGACCCAATTATTAACGGGTTTCATCTCACTAGAGTCCTTATGGACGGCGGCAGCAGCCTGAACCTGCTTTACCAGGATACAGTGCGGAAAATGGGCATAGATCCCTCAAGGATTAAGCCCACCAAAAAGACCTTTAAAGGCGTAATACCAGGTGTAGAGGCCAACTGTACAGGCTCAGTCACACTTGAAGTGGTCTTCGGATCTCCAGATAATTTCCGAAGCGAGGAATTAATCTTCGACATAGGCCCGTTTCGCAGTGGCTATCACGCACTGCTCGGCCGAACCGCGTTCGCCCAGTTCAATGCGGTACCGCACTACGCATACCTTAAGCTCAAGATGCCAGGCCCTCGAGGAGTAATTACGGTCAATGGAAACACCGAACGCTCCCTTCGAATGGAGGAGCACACGACGGCCCTTGCAGCGGAAGTACAAAGCAGCCTCTCCAGGCAGTTCTCCAGTCCGGCCACTAAACGACCGGACACCGTCAAGCGCGCCCGGAGTAACCTACAACAAGACCGCCTGGCACGATCCGACCAGGCGTAGCAATGCGGCCCCAACCCCAACCCTCGCAAAAAGGCGACGCCAGTACTTCGCGTACATAACTACGCTCTAGAGATACCATGGGCATAGGGGGAGGGGCACCATCATGGCACGCCCAAAACACGGCTTCAACCGTACCAGGGGTTGCCGTTTTTTAATTTTCTCTTACTTTCAGGACTCCACTCTTCGGAAGGCATGTTCGGCAGTTCAATTGCCGCACAAACGATGCAAGAACCAGGGAAGCAGACAAGTCACGCCGCATTACAGAACTCCCAGGTGGTCTCTATCACGAGCAGTATACCTGTTTCGCATACTATTCCGCAGCTCGCCCCTGGAGCGGACATGTTAAATAGTCCAATCTTTTCGCTTATCGCATTATTTGTATCGTTCTGCTTTGATCGCAGCCCTCTTTAATAAAATGCATAGCTTTTGTCTATTTTTGCATTACTCTCTTTATATATATATATATATATATATATATATATATATATATATGTTCCTTAACGACATGTTGCACCCGTACACATTGGTACGGCCAAAATACGCCAGGGGCTTTAGTACCCCTCAATATGGTGTGAGAAGTCCGAACACTTTAACAAGTACGGCACCCCGAACTTGTAGCATTATATGCATCGGCTCCGAATCATGTCTTGGGTCAATAGTTGGGTTTGCCTGGCTCCTATGTTTTGGTGCATTACGTTCCGCTATATCGGCTAAGGTAGCACTAGGAGAACCACTGCGATTGTGCCCCGGTTGAGTTGGGTCGAGCACCTCAGTGGAGAAAGCTAAAACTGACTGTCATGATGAAGCGAGAGCTGGTCGCTGTTTGAGAGGTTTTTTCGAGTCCCTAAAGACTTATGCCGCTTAGGGCAAGGAGCCGGCTCTGTCCGGCCAAGGCATGGATAGCGCCCCGAACTCGGTCTTCCGAATACCAGGGGCTTCGCCAAAATTTAAAATTATAGAATTCTATGGCTAAGTGAGAGTGTTCACGCATTATAGTCCGATTGCCTTGTTCGTTGGGCTGAGCGCCTCCCTCGAAGGACCCAAACATGGGAAAAAGAGAGCTCATGTTCATCCCCGAACACCCCAGCACTAGCGGCACGGGGGCAAAAGCCGACGACTCGCCATCTCTCAAAATTGATAAACAGCCGCATAGAAGGTAATATTTTAAATTCAAACAGCATTTCTTAGCGCATATGAACAAGTTTTCAGTGCACGGGACAAAACGAGTGAGTTCTACTCAAAGATTACATCCATAGAACATTCATCCGCCACAAGGCGGGCACCCTTCAAAACATCCTTATAATAATTTCCGGGCTTGCGATGGTCTTTCCCCGGCGGTGGCCCATCCTTCACAAGCTTCTCAGCATCCAGCTTGCCCCAGTGCACCTTCACACGGGCAAGGGCCTTACGGGCACCTTCAATGCAGACGGAGCGCTTGATGACTTCGAGCCTTGGACAGGCCTCCACCAGCCGCCGCACCAGCCCGAAATAGCTCCTAGGCTGAGCCTCTCCAGGCCACAGCCGAACTATGAGGCCCTTCATGGCCTGTTCGGCCGCCTTGTGGAGCTCGACCAGTTGCTTCAGCTGGTCTCTCAGGGGCACAGGGTGTCCGGCCTCAGCGTACTGAGACCAGAACACCTTCTCCGTCGAGCTGCCCTCCTCAGCTCGATAGAATGCGGCAGCATCAGACACACGCCAGGGAAGATTTGCGAACACGCCTGGAGAACTCCAGACTCGGGTAAGTAACAAGTAACTCATGCTTATGTGTTTGCTTTGCATAAAGAATGCCTTACCCGCCGGTATCTTCTTCACCTCATCCAACTCCTGGAGGGTCTTCTGGGATTCTGCCTTGGCAGACTTGGCACTTTCAATAGCCGCCGCGAGCTCGGACGCTCGCGTCCTTGAGTCAAGCTCCAAACTCTCATGTTTTTCCATGAGAGCCTGGAGCTCTTGACGCACCTTGCCAACCTCGGCCTCATACTTCTCCCGCTCGGTGCACTCCGTGGCAGCCGTCTTCTCGGCCTCGAGCAGCGCTTGCTTAAGGGTCGCCACCTCAGACGTGGCCCCTACAATAGCCACGATAATCCTGTCATTTTTCGCAATTGCACCTTTTTATATATATATTTAAACAAGGTATTTCTTACCTTCATTGTCCTCGAGCTGCTTCTTGGCATGTCCGAGCTCTTGCTCGGACCGCTCGAGGTCCTGCTTCAGCGTGTCCACTTCCGCAGTCAGTGCGGCGGACGCCAGCAGGGAAGCCTGCACACGCATATTGACTCCTTTTTGTTAGACTCCTGTGAATTTTATTTGATCCTCTATTCGGATTTTCTTCCCGAACGCCAAACAGAGCATCAGGGGCTACTGTCTATGTGGTAATATTATTTACACACTCTTTACTTACCTCAAAGCCTGTTAAAAGGCTTGTACAAGCTTCAATCAGTCCGCTCTTGGCGGACTGAACCTTCTGGACCACCGCACTCATAATGGTGCGGTGCTCCTCGTCGATGGAAGCGCCTTGGAGCGCCTCCAACAGACTGTCCGGCGCCTCCGGTTGGACGGGGGTCACCGGCACGGAGGGCTTGCTCCTCTTGGAAGGAGGTCGCCCGCCGGACTCTGGAACCTTTGATGGTTTCGGAGCGGCGTCCGGCCTAGAGCCAGACTTGGAGCCCTGGGGGGTTTCATCCCCTTTACTCCTGGGGTCCGTGAGGTCGCCTCGCGGCACCTCCAGGACCACCTCCTCCCGGATTGGAACCTGTCGGGACAACACTTCGGTGTCCTCCATAGGGCGGGGGAGGAAGCCGTCAGAAGCGAGTTCACGTCCGACGAGTCCAGTGAGCCGCTCGACGACGCGTCGAGCCGGTCTTTGGGTGGGCTGCATAAACATATTCGACATAAGGGAAAGCTGTACAATAAATGAATACTATGCATTACTCTGGTATCCAGATACTTACGATTTCGCCAGGGGCTTGGCCCTGGGCGGCCACTCCTCTTCGCCGTCGTCGGCGTTGGTGGAGTAGTCCGGAGGATGGGTTCTCCCCTTCTTGGACCCTTCAGCCTCCCCAGTTGGGGCGGCCTTCCTTTTCTTCCCTTCCGCCGCTGGAGGGGGAGGGGTCTCTTCTTCCTCCTCCTCATCTTCGTGGGAGGAGTGCATCTTGGATTCGCCGGATGGTGAATCCGACACCTCCAGGCGCCGGGCACTCTTTCGAGTCCTCGCGGCCTTTTTTGTAGCCTTCTTCTCCGACACCATATAGGGTGTCAGAACCAGCAGCTTTGCCAAGTGGACATCGGCTGGGTCTTCGGGCAAAGGTGGCGGACACTCGATCCGTCCAGACTTCGCCTGCCAATCCTGTCAAAGGTAAGGGAGCTTAGATCCCGCACAGAGTTAACTATGAAAAACTAGTGCCTTGTAAAAGGTACAAAAAGGACCTTCCAGGCATCTTCGTACATCATGTCGAAGAGCCTGCTTAGAGTTTGGTGCCGCGCCGGATCGAACTCCCACAGGTTGAAAGCCCGTTGTTGACACGGGAGGATCAAGCGGATGAGCATAACCTGGACTACGTTGACAAGCCTGAGCTGCTTGTTCACCAGGGATTGGATGCATGTTTGTAGTCCGGTCACCTCCTTTTGGTTGCCCCACGACAGGCCCGTCTCTTTCCAGGACGTGAGCCGCGTTGGGGGTCCGGACCGGAACTCGGGGGCTGCGACCCACTTAGGGTCGCACGGCTCGGTGATGTAAAACCACCCCGACTGCCACCCCTTCAGGGTCTCCACAAAGGAGCCCTAGAGCCATAGGACGTTGGCCATCTTGCCCACCATGGCTCCTCCGCACTCCGCCTGGTTGCCGCGCACCACCTTCGGCTTGACGTTGAAAGTCTTGAGCCATAGGCCGAAATGGGGGCGGATGCGGAGGAAAGCCTCGCACACGACGATAAACACCGAGATGTTGAGGACAAAATTCGGGGCCAGATCGTGGAAATCCAGGCCGTAGTAGAACATGAGCCCCCGGACAAATGGATGGAGAGGGAAGCCCAGTCCACGGAGGAAATGGGGGAGAAACACCACCCTCTCATGGGGCCTAGGGTGGGGATGAGCTGCCCCTTTTCGGGGAGCCGGTACACGATGTCGTTAGGCAGGTATCCAGCCTTCCTCAGCTTTTTGATATGTCCCTCCGTGACGGAGGAGACCATCCACTTGCCTCCTGCTCCGGACATGGTTGGAGAAGGTTGAGGTGAGGAGTGCGGACTTGGGCGCTGGAGCTCGAGTGCGCAAGAATGGATAGGCGAAGGAGGAGGAAGGCGTAGGTGAAAAGGTGGATCCTTATCCCCTTATATGGGTGGACACAACTACATGTCCCCACCAGCCTGGTAAAACTCGCTTATCTCCCAAGCACCGTAATCAATGGTGCGGTTGGGTTACCCACGCCCGTATTGATGAGAATCCCGGAATAAGAGGACACGATCTCTGCTTTAACAAGACATGCCAAGGAAACCGCCTCGCATAACGCGCTGATGTGGGATAATGAAACGACTCGGATAAAGGCTTGGCCGTGGTGTGACACACTACGAAATACGTCAGCAGATTAGATTGGTGTAAATATTATTCTCTCTATGGCAATATGTGGAAACTTGTTTTGTAGAGCCGGACACTATCTTTGTGTTCAAAATCTTCTATGAAGTACTTGGAGGAGGAACCCGCCTTGCAATGCCGAAGACAATATGCGCGCCAGACTCGTCGTCATTGAAGCCTGGTTCAGGGGCTACTGAGGGAGTCCTGGATTAGGGGGTGTTCAGATAGCCGGACTATACCTTCAGCCGGACTCCTGGACTATGAAGATACAAGATTGAAGACTCTGTCCCGTGTCCGTAAGGGACTTTCCTTGGCGTGGAAGGAAAGCTTGGCGATACGGATATGAAGATCTCCTACCATTGTAACCGACTCTATGTAACCCTAACCCTACCTGGTGTCTATATAAACCAGAGGGTTTTAGTCCGTAGGATGACATACACATCAACAATCATACCATAGGCTAGCTTCTAGGGTTTAGCCTCCTCGATCTCGTGGTAGATCTACTCTTGTACAACCCATATCATCAATATTAATCAAGCAGGACGTAGGGTTTTACCTCCATCGAGAGGGCCCGAACCTGGGTAAAACTTCGTGTCCCTTGTCTCCTGTTACCATCCGGCCTAGACGCACAGTTCGGGACCCCCTACCCGAGATCCGCCAGTTTTGACACCGACAACCATCATCATGCCGTCGTGCTGATGAAGCTCTCCCTTGACACTCAGCTGGATCGAGAGTTCATGGGACGTCACCGAGCCGAACATGTGCAGATCGCGGAGGTACCGTACTTTCGGTACTAGGATCGGTCGGATTGTGAAGACGTACGACTACATCAACCGCGTTGTCATAATGCTTCCGCTTACGGTCTACGAGGGTATATGGACAACACTCTTCGCCCCTCGTTGCTATGCATCACCATGATAGATCTTGCGTGTGCTTAGGAATTTTTTTGAAATTACTGCGTTCCCCAACTGTGGCATCTGAGCCAGGTCTATGCGTAGATGTTATATGCACAAGTAGAACACAAAGGAGTTGTGGGCGTGGGTATATACATATTGCTTGCCGTCACTAGTTGGTTCTTGATTCGGCAGTATTGTTGGATGAAGCGGCCCAGACCGACATTACGCGTACGCTTACGCGAGACTGGTTCTACCGACGTGCTTCGCACACAGGTGGCTGGTGGGTGTCAGTTTCTCCAACTTTAGTTGAATTGGATTCAATGAACAGGGTTCTTTCTGAAGATCAAAAAGCAATCACTATACCGCGTTGTGGTTTTTGATGTGTAGGTAAGAACGGTTCTTGCTCAGCCCGTAGCAGCCACGTAAAACTTGCAACAACAAAGTTGAGGACGTCTAACATGTTTTTGCAGGGCATGTTGTGATGTGATATGGTCAAGACATGATGCTAAATTTTATTGTATGAGATGATCATGTTTTGCAACACAATTATCGGCAACTGGCAGGAGCCATATGGTTGTCGCTTTATTGTATGAAATGCAATTGCCATGTAATTGCTTTACTTCATCACTAAGCAGTAGTGATAGTCGTAGAAGCAATAGTTGGCGAGACGACAACGATGCTTCGATGGAGATCATGGTGTCAAGCCGGTGACGATGGTGATCATGACGGTGCTTTGGAGATAGAGATCAAAGGCACAAGATGATGATGGCCATATCATATCACTTATATTGATTGCATGTGATGTTTATCCTTTATGCATCTTATTTTGCTTAGTTCGACGGTAGCATTATAAGATGATCTCTCACTAAATTTCAAGGTACAAGTGTTCTCCCTGAGTATGCACCATTGCTACAGTTCATCATGCCGAGACACCACGTGATGATCGGGTGTGATAAGCTCTACGTTCACATACAATGGGTACAAGCCAGTTTTGCACACGCAGAATACTCGGGTTAAACTTGACGAGCCTAGGATATGCAGATATGGCCTCGGAACACTGAGACCGAAAGGTCGAGCATGAATCATATAGTAGATATGATCAACATAGTGATGTTCACCATTGAAAACTACTCCATCTCACGTGATGATCAGACATGGTTTAGTTGATATGGATCACGTGATCACTTAGAAGATTAGAGAGATGTCTATCTAAGTGGGAGTTCTTAAATAATTTGATTAATTGAACTTTAATATATCATGAAATTAGTACCTGATAGTATTTTGCATGTCTATGTCGTTGTAGATAGATGGCCCGTGCTATTGTTCCGTTGAATTTTAATGCGTTCCTAGAGAAAGCTAAGTTGAAAGATGATGGTAGCAACTACATGGCCTGGATCCGTAACTTGAGGATTATCCTCATTGCTGCACAGAAGAATTACGTCCTGCAAGCACCTCTAGGTGACAAGCCTACTGCAGGAGCAACGCCATATGTTGTGAACACCTGGCAGAGCAAAGCTGATGACTACTCGATAGTTTAGTGTGCCATTCTTTATGGCTTAGAACCGGGACTTCAACGACATTTTGAATGTCATGGAGCATATGATATGTTCCAGGAGTTGAAGTTAATATTTCAAGCAAATGCTCGGATTGAGAAATATGAAGTCTCCAATAAGTTCTACAACTTCAAAATGGAGGAGAATAGTTCTGTCAGTGAACATATACTCAGAATGTCTGGGTACCACAACCACTTGACTCAGCTGGGAGTTAATCTTCTTGATAATAGTGTCATTGACAGAGTTCTTCAATCACTGCCACCAAGCTACAAGAGCTTCGTGATGAACTATAATATGTAAGGGATGGATAAGACGATTCCTGAGCTCTTCGCAATGCTAAAGGCTGCGGAGGTAGAAATCAAGAAGGAGCATCAAGTGTTGATGGTCAACAAAACCACTAGTTTCAAGAAAAAGGGTAAAGGGAAGAAGGGGAACTTCAAGAAGAACATCAAGCCAGTTGCTGCTCAAATGAAGAAACCCAAATCTGGACCTAAGCCTGAGACTGAGTGCTTTTACTGCAAAGGGACTAGTCACTGGAAGCGGAACTGCCCCAAGTATTTGGCGGAGAAGAAGGATGGCAAAGTGAAAGTTATATTTGATATACATGTTATTGATGTGTACCTTACTAATGCTCGCAGTAGCGCCTGGGTATTTGATACTGGTTTTGTTGCTAATATTTGCAACTCGAAACAGGGGCTACGAATTAAGCGAAGATTGGCTAAGGACGAGGTGACGATGCGCCTGGGAAATGGTTCCAAAGTTGATGTGATCGTCGTCGGCACGCTACCTCTACATCTACCTTCGGGATTAGTTTTAGACCTAAATAATTGTTATTTGGTGCCAGCGTTGAGCATGAACATTATATCTGGATCTTGTTTGATGCGAGACGATTATTCATTTAAATCAGAGAATAATGGTTGTTCTATTTATATGAGTAATATCTTTTATGGTCATGCACCCTTGATGAGTGGTCTATTTTTATTAAATCTTGATAGTAGTGATACACATGTTCATAGCATTGAAGCCAAAAGATGCAGAGTTGATAATGATAGTGCAACTTATTTGTGGCACTGCCTTTTGGGTCATATTGGTGTAAAGCGCATGAAGAAACTCCATTCTGATGGACTTCTAGAATCACTTGGTACTTGCAAACCATGCCTCATGGGCAAGATGACTAAAACTCCGTTCTCCAGAACAATGGAGTGAGCAACAGAGTTATTGGAAATCATACATACTGATGTATGTGGTCCAATGCACATTGAGGCTCGCAGCAGATATCGTTATTTTCTCACCTTCATAGATGATTTGAGCAGATATGGGTATATCTACTTAATGAAACATAAGTCTGAAACGTTTGAAAAGTTCAAAGAATTTCATAGTGAAGTGGAAAATCATCGTAACAAGAAAATAAAGTTTCTATGATCTTATCATGGAGGAGAATATTTGAGTTACGAGTTTGGTCTTCATTTGAAACAATGCAGAATAGTTTCGCAACTCACGCCACCTGGAACACCACAGTGTAATGGTGTGTCCAAACATCGTAATCATACTTTACTAGATATGGTGTGATCTATGATGTCTCTTACTGATTTACCGCTATTATTTTGGGGTTATGCTTTAGAGACGGCTGCATTCACGTTAAATAAGGCATCATCTAAAACCGTTGAGACGACACCTTATGAACTGTGGTTTGGCAAGAAACCCAAGTTGGTGTTTCTTAAAGTTTGGGGCTGCGATGCTTATGTGAAGAAGCTTCAACCTGATAAACTTGAACCCAAATCGGAGAAATGTGTCTTCATAGGATACCCAAAGGAGACTGTTGGGTACACCTTCTATCACAGATCCGAAGGCAAGATATTCGTTGCTAAGAATGTATCCTTTTTAGAGAAGGAGTTTCTCTCGAAAGAAGTGAGTGGGAGGAAAGTAGAACTTGATGAGGTAATTGTACCTGCTCCCTTATTGGAAAGTAGTTCATCACTGAAATCAGTTTCAGTGATTCCTACACCAGTAAGTGAGGAAGCTAATGATGATGATCATGAAACTTCTGATCAAGTTGCTACCGAACCTCGTAGGTCAACCAGAGTAAGATCCACACCAGAGTGGTATGGTAATCCTGTTCTGGAGGTCATGTTACTTGACCATGACGAACCTACGAACTATGAGGAAGCGATGATGAGCCCAGATTCCGCAGAATGGCTCGAGGCCATGAAATCTGAGATGGGATTCATGTATGAAAACAAAGTGTGGACTTTGGTTGACTTGCCCGATGATCGGCAGGCCATAGAGAATAAATGGATCTTCAAGAAGAAGACTGACGCTGATGGTAATGTTACTGCCTACAAAGCTCGACTTGTTGCAAAAGGTTTTCAACAAGTTCAAGGAGTTGACTACGATGAGACCTTCTCACCCGTAGCGATGCTCAAGTCCGTCCGAATCATGTTAGAATTGCCGCATTTTATGATTATGAAATTTGGCAAATGGATGTCAAAACTGCATTCCTTAATGGATATCTTAAAGAAGAGTTGTATATGATGCAACCAGAAGGTTTTGTAGATCCAAAAGGTGCTAACAAAGTGTGCAAGCTCCAGCGATCCATTTATGGACTGGTGCAAGCCTCTCAGAGTTGGAATATATGATTTGATAGTGTGATCAAAGCATATGGTTTTATACAGACTTTTGGAGAAGCCTGTATTTACAACAAAGTGAGTTGGAGCTCTGTAGCATTTCTGATATTATATGTAGATGACATATTGTTGATCGGAAATGATACTGAATTTCTGATAGCATAAAAGGATACTTGAATAAGAATTTTTCAACGAAAGACCTCGGTGAAGCTGCTTATATATTGGGCATCAAGATCTATAGAGATAGATCAAGACGCTTAATTGGACTTTCACAAAGCACATACCTTGATAAAGTTTTGAAGAAGTTCAAAATGGATCAGGCAAAGAAAGGGTTCTTGCTTGTGTTACAAGGTGTGAAGTTGAGTCAGACTCAATGCCCGACCACTTCAAAAGATAGAGAAAATGAAAGTCATTCCCTATGCTTCAGTCATAGGTTCTATCATGTATGCAATGCTGTGTAGCAGACCTGATGTGTGCCTTGCTATTAGTTTAGCAGGGAGGTACCAAAGTAATCCAGGAGTGGATCACTGGACAACGCTCAAGAACATCCTGAAATACCTGAAAAGGACTAAGGATATGTTTCTGGTATATGGAGGTGACAAAGAGCTCGTGTAAACGGTTACGGTGATGCAAGCTTTGACATTGATCCAGATGACTCTAAGTCACAAACCGGATACATGTTTTTATTAAATGGAGCTGTCAGTTGGTGCAGTTCCAAGTAGAGCGTCGTGGCGGGATCTACGTGTGAAGAGGAATACATATCTACTTCAAAAGCAACAAATTAAAGAGTCTGGATGAAGGAGTTCATATCCGATCTAGGTGTCATACCTAGTGCATCGGGTCCAATGAAAATCTTTTATGACAATACTGGTGCAATTGCCTTGGCAAAGGAATCCAGATTTCACAAGAGAATCAATCACATCAAGAGATGCTTCAATTCCATCCACGATCAAGTCCAGGAGGAGACATAGAGATTTGCAAGATACATACGGATCTGAATGTTGCAGACCCGTTGACTAAGCCTCTCTCACGAGCAAAACATGATAAGCACCAAGACTCCATGGGTGCTAGAATCATTACCATGTAATCTAGATTATTGACTCTAGTGTAAGTGGGAGACTGAAGGAAATATGCCCTAGAGGCAATAATAAAGTTGTTATTTATATTTCCTTATATCATGATAAATGTTTATTATTCATGCTAGAATTGTATTAACCGGAAACTTAGTACATGTGTGAATACATAGACAAATAGAGTGTCACTAGTATGCCTCTACTTGACTAGCTCGTTGAATCAATGATGGTTATGTTTCCCCCGGTGGGAGTAGGACTCCTCCAGGGTGCGCCATAGAGGGCCGGCGCCCCCCCCTCCTCCACTCCTTATATACGGGGGAAGGGGGCACCCCATATACACACAAGTTGATCATTGATCCCTTAGCTGTGTGCGGTGCCCCCCTCCACCATAATCCACCTCGATCATATCGTCGTAGTGCTTAGGCGAAGCCCTGCGCCGGTAGCTTCATCGTCACCGTCATCACGCCGTCGTGCTGATGAAGCTCTCCCTCGACACTCAGCTGGATCGAGAGTTTGTGGGACGTCACCGAGCCGAACGTGTGCAGATCGCGGAGGTGCCGTACTTTCGGTACTAGGATCGGTCGGATTGTTAAGACGTACGACTACATTGATACGTCTCTAACGTATCTATAATTTATGAAGTATTCATGCCATGTTTACAATATTTTTATATGATTTTAGTATGATTTGATTAGAACTAACCCGGACAGACGATGTTTTCTGCAGAACTACTGTGGTGTTGTTTTTGTGCAGAAATAAAAGTTCTCGGAATGCGATGAAAAGTAACGGAGATTTTTTCTAGAAAATATGAAAAATACTGGAACAAAAATCTACTGGAGGGGAGTCACGGGGGCCCCACGAGGGTGGGGCCGCACCCACCCCCCTGGGGGGCGCCCCCTGCCTCGTGGACTCCCCGAGGGCCCCCTTGACGTGAAATCAATGCCAACTTCTCCTATAAATACAGAAACCTCAGAAAATTAACCTAGATCAGAAGTTCCGCCGCCGCAAGCCTCTGTAGCCACGAGAAATCAATCTAGGCCCTCTCTGGCACCCTGCTGGAGGGGGCCATCATCACCGAAGGGCATGGAGGAGGATCCCGGAGGGGCCATCATCACCATGAAGCCCAAGGACCAGAGGGAGAACCTTTCCCCATCTAGGGGGAGGCCATGGAGGAGGAAGCACAAGGGGGAGAACCTATCCTCCTCTCTCTTGGTGGCGCCGGAGTGCCATCGGGAGGGGAATCATCACTGAAGTGATCGTCTTCATCAACATCACCATCATCATCACCACCCTCATCTCTTTTACGCGGTCCACTCTCCCGCACCCCGCTGTAATCCCTACTTGAGCATGGTGCTTTATGCCACATATTATGATCCAATGATGTGTTGCCATCCTATGATGTTTTGAGTAGATATAATTTGTCTTGGGGTTGATTGATGATCTAGATTGGTATGAGTTGTATGTTTTATTTTGGTGCTGTCCTATTGTGCCCCCTGTGTCGCGCAAGCGTGAGGGATTCCCGCTATAGGGTGTTGCAATACGTTCATGATTCACTTATAGTGGGTTGCTTGAGTGACATAAGCATAAACCTGAGTAAGGGGGTTGTTGCGTATGTGATAAAGGGGACTTGATGCTTTAATGCTATGGTTGGGTTTTACCTTAATGATCTTTAGTAGTTGCGGATGCTTTCTAGAGTTCCAATCATAAGTGCATATGATCCAAGAAGAGAAAGTATGTTAGCTTATGCCTCTCCCTCATATGAAATTGCAATGACGACTATCGGTCTTGTTAACAATTGCCTAAGACAATTCCGCACACCGATCCATCATTATTTCACACTCGCTATTTATAATATTTAATAATATATTCTAACTTTATGATAACATCACCTACTTTTATATTTCATCTCTCTGATACCATGCAAAGTTATCCTCTTCATACCCACAATGTAGTTTTATTTCTCGTTTCTAGTTGGAAGCAAACGTTCGGTGTACGTAGAGTCGTATCAGAGGTAGATAGGACTTGAGAGAATATTGATCTTACCTTTATATCCTTGTGGGTTCGACACTCCATAATTATCACTTCCACCTTTGGGAATTGCTACGATGATTCCTTGCACTTGGGGATTATCAAGCTCTTTTCTGGCGCCATTGCCGGGGAACAATAGCGTGGGGTTGATATTCTCATGTGTGCTTGTTTGCTTTCTTCACTAAGTAGATTTTATTTTTCCTTTTTTTGTTTATGTTTAGTTGTGGGTGAAACATAAAAAAATTAAAGAATGAAAATACAAAAAAAATTACTTGCCTCTCATGCCTAAAAAGTTTTTCAATAAGAAAAGTGATTGGAAGGTTATGCATTGGAGAAATGAGGGTCGACCTTGAACACTTGTGTTCATGATCATGGAAACAATGTAAAAAAATTCATGGAAGCTTCTATGAAAATAATTATCCCCTTGTATATATCCATTGTATTATAGAAATAATGTGCCAAGCCTTGGTTTTAGGATGATTAGATTGCTTGTTTACTTTGTGCAGTACAAAAACAGAAACTTTGGCTGTAGTGCGTGATTTTACATTTTTTATTGGAAAGTCAAATGGATCTGAAACTTTTTGCACATTACTTATGTACAATTGTTTTAAATTTTAATATTTTTTTAGAATTTTTTTTGAGTTACATAAGTATACTAAACTTCCAGATTACTACAAACTGTCCTATTTTTGACAGATTCTGTTTTCTATGAGTTGATCGCTTATTTGGATGAATCTATGGGTAGTATCGGGGGGTATGAACCATGGTGAAGTTGGAATAAAGTAGATATAGTTCTAATATGAAATTTGAATGAGTTTGCAACAGTACCTAAAGGTAGTGATTTGCTTTATTATACTAATGGATCTCTCAAAGTTTTTGTTAAAGTTTTGTGTGGATGAAGTGTTCGAAGAACGAGGAGTTACTGATGTGAGAAGAATAAAGAGAGGCAAGAGCTCAAGCTTGGGGATGCCCAAGGCACCCCAAGTAAATATTCTAAGGATACTCAAGCATCTAAGCTTGGGGATGCCCTGGTTGGCATTCCATCTTTCTTCTTCAACAATTATCGGTATACCTCGGTTTTTGTTTTGTTTACATGATTTGTGTCCTTTGTGTTTTTTTGTTTTTCCTTTAAGAACCATGCTAGTATGAGATAGAACTTAATTGGTTTATAGAATACTTCATGTGCTTCACTTATATCTTTTAAGTATGATCTTATAGAATTGCTCTTTGTGCTTCACTTAAATCTTTTGAGTATGGTTTTATAGAATGCTTCGTGTGCTTCACTTATATATTTTGTGCTTGGATGTTGGTTAGTCTATATTAATTGTAGAATGCTCCATGAACTTAACTTATATCTTTTGGAGTATGAATAATACTATCATCTAAAGTGGATTTAGAAGAAGTTTGCTCCCACTATTACGAATGAGGAGAATTTTGCTTATGTGGAGAGTAGTAAAATTTCTATGCTCGTAGATCATGAAAATAATGCTTTATGTGATGGTTATATTGTTGAACTCATTCCTGATGCTACTGAAAATTATTATGAGGGAGGAATACATGTTTGTAGGAGTTGCAATAATATCAAGTTTCCTCTCTATATGCTTAAAGTTTTGAAGTTATACTTGTTTTTCCTTCCTATGCTAGTTGATTCTTGTTTCTATAAATTATGTGCTCACAAAATCCCTAGGCATAGGAAGTGGGTTAGATTTAAATATGCTAGTCATATTCTTCATGATGCTTTCTTTATGTTTCAATTCTTATCTTTTATGTGAGCATCATTGAAATCATCATGCCTAGCTAAAAGGCATTAAAGAAAAGCGCTTGTTGGGAGACAACCCAATATTTACCCTTACTGTTTTTGTGTGTTCTCATGATTAAGCTACTGTATTAATCATGTATTATATCTTTTGTTTCAATAAAGTGCCAAGTAAGACCTTTGGGAAGACTTGGGTGAAAGCTAATGTGATCTTGCTGTAAAAAAAACAGAAACTTTGCGCTCACGAGATTAGCTGCCATTTTTTTACAGAAGAGTGCGATTGAGTTGAATATTTTTTCAGAAGATTAATAGACAAATTCCTCACGTCCACCAATTTATTTCAGAATTTTTGGAGTAGCAGAAGTATGGTTGGTGTTCAGATCATTGCAGGTTGTTCTGTTTCTGACAGATTCTGTTTTCATTGCATAGTTTGCTTGTTTTCTAGTTTCCGTGGCTTATATTTCTCAATATAAATTGTAGAAATGATATGGTAGAGTAGGAATTGTGTGAGAATAATTATGATCCTTGTCTTTTACAGTACCAAAGTGAATGGTTTACTCTTTATCATACTAACCTATCTCACGAAGTTCCGTTAAGTTTTGTGTGATTGAAGTTTTCAAGCTTTGGGTGAGATATCGATATGAGGAGAATAAGGAGTGGACAGACCCTAAGTTTGGGGATGCCCAAGGCACCCCAGGGTAATATTCAAGGAAGACTCAAGTGCCTAAGCTTGGGGATGCCCCGGAAGGCATCCCCTCTTTCGTCTTCAAAACTATCGGTATACCTTACTCGGAGCTATATTTTTATTCGTCACATGATATGTGTTTTGCTTGGAGTGTATTTTCAATTTTACTTGCTGTTTGAATAAAATCATTGGATCTGAAATCTTGAATGAAAAAGAATCTTCCCATGGCTATTTAATTATTTGACTACTTAGTATTCTTCACTTATATGTTTTTGGAGTAGTTTGTCATTTACTCACGTGCTTCACATATATCCTATGAGTAAATGGTTGAATGAATTGAATATCATAAATCTGAATTTATATATGTTTCATATGCTTATACCATGGGGAGTAATGACTTCACACAGAATAAGTATAGGTAGTAAACTTATTGAAAGTTAGCAAACCTAGAATTGGTCACTTGAACAATTCATGAAAGAATATTGAAGGAAGAGAGATTTCACATATAAATATACTATATTGGACATCTTTTGTAATTGTGAGCACTCATTAAAATATGGCGTGCTAAAAGGTTGATGTCGGACAAGGAAGACAACGTAATGGGTTATGTTTTCTTATATCCGAAATAAAGTATATTGTCTTGGACCATCCAACATGTTGAGCTTGCTTTCCCCCCTCATGCTAGGCAAATTCTTTGCACCAAGTAGAGATACTACTTGTGCTTCCAAACATTCCTTAAACTAGTTTTTCCATGAGAGTCCACCATACCTACCTATGGATTGAGTAAGATCCTTCAAGTAAGTTGTCATCGGTGCATGCAATAAAAATTGCCCTCTAAATATGTATGATCTATTAATGTGGAGAAAATAAGCTTTATACGATCTTGCGATGTGGAAGAAATAAAATCGACGAACTGCATAATAAAGGTCCATATCACAAGTGGCAATATAAAGTGACGTTCTTTTGCGTTAAGATTTTGTGCATCCAACCATAAAAGCGCATGACAACCTTTGCTTCCCTCTGCGAAGGGCCTATCTTTTACTTTTATCTTCTACTCTTATGCAAGAGTCATGGTGATCTTCACCTTTCCTTTTTACATTTTATCCTTTGGCAAGCACATTGTGTTGGAAAGATCCTGATATATATATATATATATATATATATATATATATATATATATATATATATATATATATATATATCCAATTGGATGTAAGTTATCATGAACTATTATTGTTGACACTACCCTTGAGGTAAACGGTTGGGAGGCGAATCTATAAGCCCCTATCTTTCTCTGTGTCTGATAAAAACTTTGAACCCATAAATATCATGTGAGTGTTAGCAATTGTGACAGATTAAATGATAGTTGAGTATGTGGAGTTTGCTAAATCAAAGCTCTGACATAGACCGTTCCTAAAGATAAGATGAATTGCAATTGTTTGATGACTGAGAATATAGTTTGTTACTTTCAAGAAAGTTTATGATCTATACTTTAAACATGAGAATAGCTTGTTACTTGATCATGAAAAGTTTTATGAGGACGAGCTACTGATATGACATATAATGATGCTAGAAAAAGTGATTGGAACTATCATTGATCAAACTTGTGCACTTGCTAGCATTCGCACTTCATAAATTATTTCTTTTATCATTTACCTACTCGAGGACAAGTAGGAATTAAGCTTGGGGATGCTGATACGTCTCCAACGTATCTATAATTTATGAAGTATTCATGCCATGTTTACAATATTTTAATATGATTTTGGTATGATTTGATTAGAACTAACCCAGACTGACGGTGTTTTCAGCAGAACTACCGTGGTGTTTTTTTGTGCAGAAATAAAAGTTCTCGGAATGCGATGAAAATCAACAGAGATTTTTTGGAAAATATGAAAAATACTGGAACAAAAATCTACTGGAGCGGAGTCACAAGGGCCCCACGAGGCTGGGGGCGCGCCCCCTGCCTCGTGGACTCCCCGAGGGCCCCCCCTAACGTGAAATCAATGCCAACTTCTCCTATAAATACAGAAACCTCGGAAAATTAACCTAGATCAGAAGTTCCGCCGCTGCAAGCCTCTGTAGCCACGAGAAATCAATCTAGGCCCTCTCTGGCACCCTGCCGGAGGGGTCCATCATCACCGAAGGGCATGGAGGAGGATCCCAGAGGGGCCATCATCACCATGAAGGCCAAGGACCAGAGGGAGAACCTCTCCCATCTAGGGGGGAGGCCATGGAGGAGGAAGCACAAGGGGGAGAACCTCTCCTCCTCCCTCTCGGTGGCGCTGGAGTGCCATCGGGAGGGGAATCATCATCGTGGTGATCGTCTTCATCATCATCACCATCATCATCACCACCCTCATCTCTTTTACGCGGTCCACTCTCCCGCACCCCGCTGTAATCCCTACTTGAGCATGGTGCTTTATGCCACATATTATGACCCAATGATGTGTTGCCATCCTATGATGTTTTGAGTAGATATCCTTTGTCTTTGGGTTGATTGATGATCTAGATTGGTATGAGTTGTATGATTTATTTTGGTGATGTCCTATTGTGCCCTCCGTGTCGCACAAGCGTGAGGGATTCCCGCTGTAGGGTGTTGCAATACGTTCATAATTCGCTTATAGTGGGTTGCTTGAGTGACAGAAGCATAAACCCGAGTAATGGGGTTGTTGTGTATGGGATAAAGAGGACTTGATGCTTTAATGCTATGGTTGGGTTTTACCTTAATGATCTTTAGTAGTTGCGGATGCTTGCTAGAGTTCCAATCATAAGTGCATATGATCCAAGAAGAGAAAGTATGTTAGCTTATGCCTCTCCCTCATATGAAATTGCAATGACGACTATCGGTCTTGTTAACAATTGCCTAAGACAATTCCGCACACTGATCCATCATTATTCCACACTCGCTATTTATAATATTTAGTAATATATTCTAACTTTATGATAACAGCACCTATTTTTATATTTTATCTCTCTGATACCATGCAAAGTTATCCTCTTCATACCCTCTCGTTTCTAGTTGGAAGCAAACGTTCGGTGTACGTAGAGTCGTATCAGTGGCAGATAGGACTTGAGAGAATATTGATCTTACCTTTAGCTCCTTATGGGTTCGACACTCCATAATTATCACTTCCACCATTGGGAATTGCTACGATGATTCCTTGCACTTGGGGATTGTCATACATCTACCGCGTTGTCATAGCGCTTCCCCTCGTTGCTATGCATCACCATGATAGATCTTGCGTGTGCGTAGGATTTTTTTTTTGAAATTACTGCGTTCCCCAACATACCACATTTATGAAGACAATCTCACGCCCTCAAGGCAACATGACAACCCACTTTGCAATGCGTCAAGAGTCGGTAAGGAAGGATGTTGAGAGAGTTTTCAATGTGCTATAGAAATGCTTTGCAATTATACGTGTCTCTACCGAGTATTGGAACCCACATGTCCTATGGCAAATATGACATGTTGCATCATCTTGCATAACATGGTCATTGGAGATGATAGAGGCATGCTTGAGAACTTTTGGTACACCTCCAATGGATATCATGTTGAGCCGGAACACAATGTAAATAGGATACAAAGATTCCCCCGGCGCATTGAAGCGTCGAGAACCAAGAAGTTTGTACCCAGCTCCAAGATGTTCTTGTTGAGCATCAGTGGCTACTCTATATCACTTGATTGTTGTGCTTCTATCATGTTCTTTACTTCATTTGGACTCTTCCATGTGTTTGAATTTGAATAATTTGATTTGCAAACTTTAAATTTGTAATATTCATGAATTGTGTGAACTTTATTACTAAGTTTGGATTTAATATGGGCGCAAGTATGTAGTACCTAAAAAAACTTAAAGAATTGGTGATTTAGGGAGTAAAGTTTAGGGGTTCGACTGGAAACCGTTTTCATTAAACTCCTCAAATGTAAGGAGTAAGGTAACACGAGCTTTTTTGAAGGGCTAAATTATAAGGAATCGGGTAGAGATGCTCTGAGATCGACAACTATAACCACACCCCCTTTTGGGCCACGGTATGCATGGCTGCTGAACATGCCGCTGCACACGTTGGTGTCAGCTCTGTTCAAACACTCAATAAGGGAAAACAGTTGTGCCAATTGCGTCTGCAGCAAATAAATGGATCAAGGATATAAGAAACGGGCTCAACAACGGTCTGATCAATTATTTCCTCCTACTATGGCACCGAATTAGGGGGGCAGAGGTGTGATTCACAGATGGTGAGGATGGTATGCTTAATTGGAAGCACACCAATTCCAGAAATTACTTTGCTCCTCATCGTGCGCATTCCAACTCTTAGGCGCTATTTTTATGCAATTCAGATCGTTCTGGTCTACGCGAGCGCTGCCAAAATGTAAGTTTTTCTGTAATGAAACGTCTTCATTAAAACTTGGTGAAAACCCAGTACTAAGTGGAGCAACTTACAATAAGAACCCCACAGAGAAAGGAAATCACAATGAGGCCCCTGGCATCTTCATCCTCCACCTCCCGCTTGCGCAGATCGATCCCGCCTAGCTGCCTGCCACTGTATTGGTGTTGGAAAACCTGCCCAGTCAACACCATTGCACAATGATCAGAGATAGATGAAGAAATTGAAAGCATGTGGCATTGGGGAAACAACAAACCCCATTCGTCAGTGCAAACGACATGATCAGTCTTAGTTCTAGTTTGTACTTGACAACTGCTGCCCCGAGTGAGTTTTAGATCGTGTAACGGCAGCTCAGAGACCTTTAGAATGTTTAAGGCCGACCTAAAAGCATTCATTAACCTTCTGTTTATAGATGAGTTACTATTATATATCCTCTACTTTGCATACCAAGTTGAAGTCTCCTGATATAATCCATACAAGAAGCATGGAAGCCTTGAGGTTCATCGTCTCCTCTACATGAACACAACTTTGTCACTATGCGATCAAGCGCCGTAAACGACTGAAATACTCCAAGAAGCGCGTGAAGCACGCATTACCACCATGGTAGGCATCGAGTTGGTGGAGTTAGTGATGCTAGTGATGTCAAACAGGTTCGACAAGAAGGCAAGGATGATTCCCCCTCGTGTACCAATGGCAAGAAGGAAGCACAAGGAATCAACAAAGGCCAGACTGAGGATTTCTAGTACAAGGACACATTCCATGAGTTCAATGTTTGCATCGAAGAGAAAAATGACAGGTGTGATGATGATGAACAAGACTAGACACAATTTGGCGACGTAGAGGATTATTAAGGCCGCACACGTTCTAATTGAGTACCATACAATTGTTGATGTCACTCATAGATAACTAACAATACACTGGCATGATGCAAGATACAAAGGGCCTGGGGTAAGATGCCCGGATAGCAGGAACTACCTCGCGTGATGGATACACTGGGAAGGGGATGTAGCTCCAGATGCCGTCCCTAATCACGAAGAGTATGTACATGAAGACGGGGGCACTCGATGAAGGTGGCGCGCACAAATGGTCAGTTAGCCGCTGCCCGCTGCCCGTCGGTCTCGACCCTTGCCCCTCTGAGATGCAACGGTGCATCGGGGGGTCTTGCTAGTGGCCTTGGAGGGCTGGAAGGCTCTGAATAAGGCCTTGATAGCTCAATTTCGTCTGGAGATAGATGCTCTTTGAGCAATGCGATGCAGGAGAATACTGCCTGTCACTGCTGCATCGTCGTCATGGCAAAAAAATTCTAAAAAGTCTGTTTTTATCATCTTGCTCTCAAAGGTCATTTTGTTTGGAGCATTTCAAGTGGACTAGACCATACTACCATAGTAGAAAGCCCAACAGTAAACTGTTGCTCGTAATCACGCCAAAATACGTAACACCAAAAAATTGCCAAGAATTATTAGGGCATAGGTAAGTGCCCAATATAGTGCCCATGGTTCTCCAAACCGCTCTGGCAACAGTGTAGAAAAAGAGCAAGTGTTTGGGATGGTTCTACTTGATTGCAAAAGAAACACATGGGATTACCGTGACAAATTTTACTTTACGTAACTTGTCTAGTTTTATTGTTTGGCGAATGACGTAACTTGTCTAGTTATCACAACCTCTTAAAATAGTTGCTACAAGAAGATTTGAATTTTGAGAGGAATTTTACCAACTTAATCCATTTGTGCCTACAACCAGACAAGAAGTTTTCCAATTTTTTATACATGGATTTAGTTATCTATTTGGATTTATTTCCCAAACCCCAACAAACACCATCAGGTTAAAAGACAAATGCAAACTAACCAAACAACAAAACGAACTGGTTTATACACTAAACTTTATTTGCGTCTGTACAATGTTCAAAAAATACTTAGTTTGAGTATTGAACTACTCAAACTCAAGCCATATTAAAAAAAAGGATAAGCCGTTTTTTAAGGGGTGGCCATATTTTAATCGAGCCTACCCGCTCTGCCTTGGACGCAAATGGATGGACTGGACTTTCTGCGGGCCCCATCCAACGACAACGTCCGGGCCTGCGAGGTAACCGCCGCCCGCCTCAAATACGAACACGACGGCCGCACCGGAACCACTCCACTACGCCTCGAGCACTAGCTCGGAGCATCCGATACTGCTGTCCAAGTGTCCAGCCCAGTGTATCCGTCACGCGACGCCATGCCGCTCCCGGCGCCGGCGGTGGACGCCGTCATCAAGCCGCTGCCGCGGGCGCTCTCCCTCGCGGGGGCGGCGGCCGCTGCGGCCGCGACATCCCTCCTGCTCATTTCCGCCGTCGTCTCCCGCGCCCGGGACGACTACGCTTCGCCTCCCCCGTCCACCAGCGCCTCCACTACCGCCGCGCTCCCCCCGGCGCCCGAACCCTCGCCGCAGCACCATGAGCACCCCCATCCCCCGCCGCCGCCCGTCCCGCCCTGCCCGCCCAACGCCTCCCATCACACCCCCTGCCACGAGCCTCCCTCCGGCGAGCGCCACTGCCCCCCGCACCCTCCGCCGCCTCATCCTCCGCACCCGCCCGAGGACCCGCCGCCTCACCCTCCGCCCCCGCCTCCGCACTGCCGCGTCCCCCCGCCCCCCGGGTACCACCCGCCCCCGCCGTGGCCCGCGCGGCGGGAGCGCGCGCGGTACGCCAACGCGGATCTGCCACCACTTACTGCGGCGAAGCTGGCCGCCTCTCAGGAACCCGTGCACGCGCGCGGGGAGTGGCTGGTGTTCCCCAAGGGGGCAGGGAATTACGTCGAGCAGCTTGAGCGCGTGGTGCCGCTCCGCGGCGGTGCGGTGCGAACGGCGCTCGACATCGGTTGCGGAGTGAGTAACTAGACTAAATCACTTCGTGCTTCCAGTAATTACCATACGTTCTCATCGCTGATGCTGTGGCTCGTTGCAGGTTGCGAGCTTTGGGGACTACCTGTTGAGCTATGGCGTCCTGACCATGTCCATTGCTCCGAGGGAGAGACACGGTGCGCATGTCCAGTTCGCCTTGGAGCGTGGACTGCCCGCGATGATTGGAGTGCTCGGCGCTCGCAGGCTGCCGTATCCTTCGAGGTCCTTCGACATGGTGCACTGCGCCGACTGCCATGTTTCCTGGACTGCTCATGGTAGGACATGAACTAAATCGATACTAACTGCGAAAAATCACATACATATTTTCTTCTTTGTATCCAACTTATGATTGCACATATTTTCTGATGTTCTCATTCACCTATAGCTGATTCCAGATGGGCTGTATATGCTGGAAATTGACCGTCTTCTCAGACCTGGTGGGTATTGGGTTATGTCCAGTCCACCCATCAGCTGGAAATCACCCTACAAGGGCCCCAACAAAACAATCGAGAACCTTCATGGTCAACAGTTAGCTATGGAAGATACTGCAAATAAGCTTTGTTGGGAAAAGGTGTCAGATAAGGGCACAGTTTCTGTTTGGAGAAAGCCTATTAATCATCTCCATTGTGCCCAAGAAGCAGAGTTCTTGAGATCACCACCACTCTGTACAGAAGATGACCCAGATAGTGCTTGGTAAGGTTCTCCTTGGCAGCTTGAACTTTGCTTTCTAGTCATTTTTGTGTGCTTGAAGCATGATAGTTAACTGTTTCATTTTCCATAGTCCTCTCAATACCACCCAAGAAGTTGACACTGCACAGAATAGTTTGGCCAGGGTTAATGTTTATATACTCCACGCGTGTTATTGTGAAGCTAAGAAGAAACATACAAATTATAGCTGTTCTTATCTGAAGTTTGTCACTCTGTACATGACATGCGGGGGCTTGTATGGCCATGAATGTTAATTCTCCTGGTTAGTTGAACATAAAGTGTGCCTAGAAATTTTCAGGAGACAACTCAATAACTAAAAAGAACTTTACCCAATACTTGAAGCATGTACAAAAAGGTGCATCTAAGTGAGTTAGTAAGAGTACGAGTACAGTACCAGTGAATAAGAGCTTACAGCCGAGCAAGACAGAAAGAAGGCAGTTGCCGAGTCATTGGATTATCTAAAATATTAGCCATCTCTACATAAGCGTGCCTGGAAATTTTCAGGAGACAACTCAATAACTAAAAAGAACTCTACCCAATACTTAAAGCATGTACAAAAAGGTGCATCGAAGTGAGTTAGTAAGAATATGAGTACAGCACCAGTGAATCCAAGGAGCTCACCGCCGAACAGGACAAAAAGAAGGCAGTTGCTGAGTCATTGGATAATCTAACATATTAGCCATCTCTTGCCTGCACTGAATGATTACTTTATCGACAAACTCATAAGAGGATTATTGTACTTCTATCTTGCAGGTATGTAAATATTTCGATGTGTACAACTCGTCTTCCAAGAGTTGAACTTGTTGGTGATATTGCTGGTGGCCCAGTGGAGAAATGGCCTCAAAGACTTGCTGCAGTACCACCAAGAATAGCCAATGGGGAAATCAAGGGGATGTCCATCCAGGCATACAAACATGACTTTTCAATTTGGAAGAGAAGAGTTGAACTCTATGGAACATATTTGAAAGATTTATCTCACAGGAGTTACAGAAATGTCATGGATATGAATGCTGGTTTTGGTACCTTTGCTGCAGCCATGTTGAAATACCCTGTTTGGGTCATGAACGTGGTTCCTGCAAATATAACAGACAACACCCTCGGTATCATCTATGAGCGTGGCTTGATTGGAACATACATGGACTGGTAATGTTACAGAGCGACTGTTATCTTGTAATGGAGTACTATTCCTATTTTTCCATTAAGATATAGACAAGAACTCACTATCTCGAGTCAATTTTTTATTGTTAGGTGTGAAGCTTTCTCTACTTATCCACGTACATATGATCTGATACATGCTAATGGAGTATTCAGCTTGTATATCGACAAGTAAGTGACTCCTCATAATTCTCTTTGTTCAAGTATACTTGTTCTGTTTTGAGGCAGAACAGACTCAGAAAGAGACATGAATGCTATTTCTAATTTACTTAGCTTGAGGGTACCAAACTCTACTAAAATATAGAGTACCCACTGTGCCACTACACACCCTATGCTTCACGTAGTTTCGCCAGGGGCATACTCTCCCTGAACATAAAGACTTCAGGAAGCACCCATCATTACCCTTGGACCATGGATATCTGCTTACTGAATTTTCTTATCTTAAAAAAAGTAGCTAACATGAAATCCGCCCGGCTTAATTACAGCGATTGCTTGAATCCCTTAATTGCTGAATACCATCAGTATATGTACAATTTGTCAATTTCTGTTCCGCAAAAGGGGCCTAAAGTTATGTTTCTCCTTTTTCAACGCATGGCCTGACAAACATGATGCCTTCAAAAAGCACATGGTCACCATGCAACTCAGGAAGGTCTTGCGGTTCACCGCACTATTTTGACACTAATTTGTCTTCAGGTGTGGTATCCTTGACATACTGGTTGAGATGGACCGAATTCTCCGGCCAGGGGGAGCGGCAATAATCCGAGATGCAGCTGATGTTGTTCTGAAAGTGAAGGAGGCTGCTGATCGGCTGCAATGGCGCAGCCGGGTTGTCGACACGGAGGATGAGGGCCCAGATCCTCAGAAGCTTCTCATCGTCGACAATTCCCTCCCACTGCCAGGGAGCTAGTATAACAACTACAACGGCATCCGTTGACAGTACCATGATCTTATCAGTTACCTGTACAAATGAAGAGCCCGAAGGCGAGGTTACACTTGCAGTTACATGTCCGGATAAGATAAGCAAATAACCCTCTGACGAGGCTTGGTACATTGCCCCCAGCATGCATGGCCTTGAGTGTGTGTAGATGCCACCAACCTCTACCCTGGCACTCTGTAGACACAGTGACCTTGAGTTTGTATTATAGGTTAATAGGTTTACATATTCTTGTAAGAGGTGGTGTATTATAGCTGTACCAGCGAGGAGCACATATGTATACATGTTGGGTTGTTGTGATCTCTTTTTCGAAACAACAATCTGTCCCAGGTTCAGGCTTGATGCAAAAAAGGGCCGGTTGTTAGGGGTGCCCGTACAAGCAAAGCACAAATCGAGTACGGACATGCCTTTTATCTCTCACGAAAATAGGACGCATAGTTTTTGAGCCCGAGCTCAAATGAGCTTGGAAGAACAGTAAAATAAAAAAATCTGAATTTTTTGTTGACAAACATTGACAAAAGTTTCATGTACTTGCAAAAATTCGCCATGGAATCACATCCTAGATGGTGTGGCAAAAACAAAAACAAAATCAGTACTCTGAAAATGCTACTTCAAAAGCATTTTGAAGCACTAATTTTTTTTGCCACACCTTACAGGAATGTGATTTCATGATGAATTTTTGTAAGCACTTAAAATTTTTGTCAAAAAAATATTTAGATTTTTTGGATTTTACTGTTCACCAAGCTCATTTGAGCTCGGGAGCAGAAGGACACTTTCGCAAGTAATACTACTGATGTTGCTAAACAACTCGGAACTGTAAATTGAGTGTTGTAACTTCAGTCAGCTGAGCAACTTTCGAAGTTGAATCATTTTGTTTGTCTCGGACCCCCTTCCGCCTCTGAGCCGCTGAGCCGCATCCACCCCCCTCCGCCGGCGGCCACTCTGGCCCCGGCGTCCACCTCCTCCCGCCGGCGGCCTCTCCGGCCCCGGCGTCTCCTTCCTTCCCCGCCCTTCCCTTCTTCCTTGGGTGCGTGCTGCCATGGCTTCTGGCGGCGGCAGCCCCTCTTCGGCCTCACCCAGGCTGCAGCTTATTGTGTCGGTCTGGGGCTTTCAGAGTTGCCGGGATCCGCCGGTTCGTCGGCCCGGGCTCCTGCCTCCGCTCGCGACGTTGTGCCGGTACCGGCGGCGGGCCCGGCTGCGCCCTGGCGCCGTCCTAGTCCCTCCCGCAAGGCCATGTGGCGCCGGCGCAAGGCGCTGCAGAAGCAGTCCGTTGTAGGTAGATCTGGACCTCGTTCGCGCTCGCCTTCATCCTCCCCGGCGAGGCGGGAGATTCCGGCTGATTTGTTTGGCCTGTGCTTCAAGTGCTTCCGGGAGGGGCACCAGAGGGAAGACTGCACTTTTCCGCCTCTGTGCATCCGCTGCGGGCTCGCAGGCCACATCTCGCCGGAGTGCAAGAGGCCGCGGAGCCCTCGCTCTAAGGAAGATCTCCGGCACGAGGCCATGGCCAAGGTTGCGCGCTCCTCTTAGCAGCTACTGCTGATTGGGCTTGCGAACAGGCTGTTGCCGGTCGCTCGGCAGGCCGCTCCGGTGGAGAGGCCCTCGCCAGTGCCGGCCGACACCGCTTCTGTGGGGCTCAGCCTGGCACCGCAAGCTGCTGTAGGAGGTGTCTGCATTCTTCGCCGAACGCCGGAGATGGACGACCTTGAGTCCCGGCTCAAGCTCGCCGTGGTGGCTTACGTCGGCGGACCGAGACCGCCGGTGTCGTGCCTGGATGCCGCGGAGGCCATTGTGAAGGAGCTGAGCATCCCGCGCCACTGCTTCTCGGTGCACAAGTACCAACCGGAGGACTTTCTTGTGGTCTTCTCTTCGGCGATCTGGAGGAATAGGATTCTGTCTGCGGGCTCTGTCGATCCCGGGCCGTTCAAGCTCTTTGTCCGTCCGTGGTTGCGACAAGCGCAGGCTGTGTCGAGGATGATGCGCACGCAGGTTGATCTCATGATTGGGGGAGTTCCATCTCATGTCTGGCCAGGGAAACGGCGGTGGATCTTCTGGGCACGGCGTGTCTTGTGGAAAGCCTTGCGCCGGAGACAGCCAACAGGGAGGACTTGTCCCTGTTCAAGGTTCACGCTTGGTGTGTCGACCCTGACGCGGTGCCGTCGGACAAGCTGATTTGGGTCCCGGAGCCAGAGGTTGATGAGGGACCGGCGACGAGGCTGCCGACCTCCCGGCAACTCTTGGAATACAAAACGCTCATCCATATCGGGCGCATTAGGGAGCACGAGGGGCCGGGCACTTGGCTGCGGTCTCCTAGCTTCGATGGGAGTGGCCAGAGTGGCCTGCCGGACAACTCAGGCGACTTCTCTAGTCGTGGAGAATGGAGAACCTTGCCATGGACGCGGGGAGTGCGCAATCACCGCGGCTCATTCAATGGTCACCATGGAGGCTCGTACAGGCAGGCTCTGCTGGGGCGCATCGGGCCTTCCAGCTGGCGCATCCCTCCCATGGCGGATGGCGGAGCAGTCGCCGCACGGCCACGTACTGCTGTTCCGGCGGCCACGGTGACGCCGGGCGCAGCTGCGGCTGCCACGGTGGCTGGGAGTTCGCTGGGTAGGTCTGGGCCGGTGGAGGTGGAGCTGGATAGGGTGGAGCCTGCTTTGCGGTCACATGCGCAGGATAGGGTGGAGCCGGCTGCCGCTCAGGTGCTTTTTGACCAGGCATCGGGCCCGCAGCTGCCTTTAATTCAAACTGGGCCGGAGGATAAGAACGACACGTGCCAGGAGGATCGAGCTGTTCTTGAGCCAGCCGACATGGAGCATATCACAAACAACAGGGCTGATCCAGAAGGATCGGGGGATCCCGAGGAGCGCATGCTGGTCTCGCCGCGCTCGGCGGGGCAGAGCAAAGATTCCCAGGCCCTGGCCAACGGCGATCTGCCAAAGGGCTGAGGTGGGCCAAGGGGAGGCGGTACATACGGATGAGGCGCCAGCACCCACCATGGAGGTGGGGCCACTGGAGCGGGCGGACCCCGGCCTGTTGGTGATGTGCGTGGCAGGCGAGAGGGGGCCAGTCTCGGATTCCTTGCACACCGTGCCCGAGGTGTCCCGCGCCACAGGACAAGGATGGGGGGCAATCGGATCCCGAGGCGATGCAGGAGTCGGGTCCCGTGGGCCCTGGTGCGGAGGTGACTACGTACAATGCATGCATGCACGAGGAGGTGCTTGGAATCGCTGGGACGCATCTGGATGGGGCAATTACCGGCGCCTTGGCCATGCCTTTGTCCAACAAGGAGATCATTGCCATTGGCAACATCAAGGCCTTCTGTGCAGGCCTTCTGTGCAGGACTTCTGAAGAAACTTGCCCCGCCGCTGCTTAAGGAATTTGAAGGGCTTAGTGGAGTCCGCTCTGGCCGGGACCCTTTCACACTGCGATGTGCCACCAGGTCTGGGCGTACTATCGGGAAGAAGATGAAGACTAAGGCATCGGCAGCGGAAACAGTTCTTCTGAAGGCTCTGGGTTTTGCTTGTGATGATCTGGCGGTCTCCGACGACGCACTAGAGCAGCTACGCATGGTCTTCGACTCGCCGCTCTAGGAACCTCAGCTCCGAGCGATCGCAGCCATTTTTGGCAAAGCGATACCCTTAGACCTAGGAGCCGACTCGGAGATGGTTGCACCGATCATGGTGTAGTTGTAGAGGGGCTCGTCAACATGGAGACAATCGTTGTCATGTCGTACGCAGGGATGGAGTCAGTTTGTTGGAATGTGCGTGGCCTAAATGGGCCAGCTAGGAGGAAATCCTTACGTGAATTTGTTAACTCATTGCACATGGCGATTTGTTGTATTCTGGAGACCAAATTAGAGAGGGTGGACCAGTTCACCATTATGCAATGTATGGGGCCCAATTTTGATGGTTACACCTACCTTCCGGCGTCTAACACTAGGGGTGGGATTTTCATTGCCTGGGACTCAACCAGGGTCCAGTTGTCTAACCATGTCAATGACACCCACTCCAGTTCCACCTACGTGTCACCTGTGGGGGGCCCACCTTGGTGGCTGACTGTGGTTTATGGACCTCAGGAAGACGGGCAGAAAATTGAGTTTCTGCATGACTTGGCAGAGCGTAGATCTCTGTGCCCCGGGCCATGGTTACTTATTGGAGATTTCAACTTAATACTTCATGCGCAAGATAAAAATAACTCCCTAATCGATAGGCGCATGATGAGACGGTTCAAAAACTTCGTTGATGATAACGCTCTTAAAGAGCTCTTCTTACATGGGCGCAACTACACGTGGAGTAATGAGCGCGAGAACCCCACGATGACTAAGATAGACCGTGCTTTTGTCTCCATTGACTGGGAACTCGACCACCCCGGTTGCCTTCTCCAGGCTTTGTCCACGGCAATTTCTGATCATTGCCCCCTTCACTTGGCGCTCGATGATCACATGGGGCCGCGGAGGCGATTTCGCTTTGAGAAGTTTTGGGTGAAGATGGATGGATTCTTGGAGGTGGTGCAGGAGGCTTGGACTTGTGATGAGACAATCACGGACCTGTTCAGGAGACTAGACATCCTCCTTAGAAACACGGCAAAAACACTCACGATTTGGGGCCATAAGAGAGTGGGCAACATCAAGATGCAATTGGCAGTGGCCAACATTGTCATTCTGAGATTCGATCGTGCTTAGGAGCTCCGGGTGCTCACGGAGGAGGAGAGGTGGCTCAAAAGATCGCTCAAACAACTTGTACTCGGCCTTGCATCTTTGGAGAGAACGATCTCTCGGCAGAGATCACGTATCACTTGGCTTCGGGAGGGGGATGCGAATACACAGCTCTTCCATTTCGTTGCGAATGGCAGGAGGATGAAGAATTATATTCCATCTCTCTTGGTAGATGGACGCATCGTCACGAACCAAGCTGGAAAGGAGGCCACATTTTATGACACCTACAACGAGTTGCTTGGGAAGGAGGTCGCTCGCGAGTTCACCCTGGATTTAGACGAGCTTGACATTGCTAGACTTGACCTGTCGGATCAAGATCTTCTGTTCAGTGACGAGGAGATATGAGCTGTGATTAGGAACATGCCGGCGGACCGAGCCCCGGGTCCGGATGGCTTCATCGGCCTCTTCTTTCAGAAGGCCCGGGAGATCATAAAAGTGGACGTCATCGCGGCTTTGCACAAGCTCTTCACTGGAAATGGACGTGGGTTTGGCAGGCTGAACCAAACGCTGATAACCTTGATTCCAAAAACCCCGGAGGCTTTAACCACTCTTGACTACCGACCTATAAGTCTTGAGCATAGTCTCCCGAAGATTGCTTCCAAGCTCTTGGCAAATAGGCTTAGTCCACGGATGGGAGAGCTAGTTCACATAAACCAATCGGCGTTCATCAAGGGAAGAAGCATCCATGACAATTTCCTGCTCGTTAGGCAAATGGCCTGGAGGTTGCATCAACGGAAGGCCAAAGGAGTAATGCTCAAGCTCGATATCTCTAAAGCTTTTGACTCCCTTTCATGGCCCTTCCTCTTTGAGGTGCTGAGGGCAAAAGGATTTTCGGAAAGATGGATCTCTTGGATTGGCATTGAAGGAAATATGCCCTAGAGGCAATAATAAAGTTATTATTTATTTCCTTATATCATGATAAATGTTTATTATTCATGCTAGAATTGTATTAACCGGAAACATAATACATGTGTGAATACATAGACCAACAGAGTGTCACTAGTATGCCTCTACTAGACTAGCTTGTTAATCAAAGATGGTTATGTTTCCTAACCATGAACAAAGAGTTGTTATTTGATTAACGAGGTCACATCATTAGTTGAATGATCTAATTGACATGACCCATTCCATTAGCTTAGCACCCGATCGTTTAGTATGTTGCTATTGCTTTCTTCATGACTTATACATGTTCCTATAACTATGAGATTATGCAACTCCCGTTTACCGGAGGAACACTTTGGGTACTACCAAACATCACAACGTAACTGGGTGATTATAAAGGAGTACTACAGGTGTCTCCAATGGTAGATGTTGGGTTGGCGTATTTCGAGATTAGGGTTTGTCACTCCGATTGTCGGAGAGGTATCTCTGGGCCCTCTCGGTAATACACATCACATAAGCCTTGCAAGCACTGCAACTAATATGTTAGTTGTGAGATGATGTATTACAGAACGAGTAAAGAGACTTGCCGGTAACGAGATTGAACTAGGTATTGGATACCGACGATCGAATCTCGGGCAAGTAACATACCGATGACAAAGGGAACAACGTATGTTGTTATGCGGTCTGACCGATAAAGATCTTCGTAGAATATGTAGGAGCCAATATGGGCATCCAGGTCCCACTATTGGTTATTGACCGGAGACGTGTCTCGGTCATGTCTACATTGTTCTCGAACCGCAGGGTCCGCACGCTTAACGTTACGATGACAGTTATTATGAGTTTATGCATTTTGATGTACCGAAGGTTGTTCGGAGTCCCAGATGAGATCACGGACATGACGAGGAGTCTCGAAATGGTCGAGACGTAAAGATTGATATATTGGAAGCCTATGTTTGGGCACCGGAAGCGTTCCGGGTGAAATCGGGATTTTTCCGGATTACTGGGAGGGTTACCGGAACCCCCCGGGAGGTAAATGGGCCTATTGGGCCTTAGTGGAAAAGAGAGAAGAGGCAGCCCACAAGCCTAGCCGGCGCCCCCCCTTTCCCAAGTCCTAATAGGACTAGGAGAGGTGGGCCGGCCCCCTCTTTCTCCTTCCCCCCCAAGAATCCTAGTTGGAATAGGATTGGAGGGGAGGAGTCCTACTCCCGGTGGGAGTAGGACTCCTCCCTGCGCCTCCCTCCTAGCCGGCCGAACCCCCTGCCCCTGGCCTTTATATACGGGGGCAGGGGGCACCCCAAGACACACAACTTGATCCTTGAGATCGTTCCTTAGCCGTGTGCGGTGCCCCCTGCCACCAAATTCCACCTCGATCATACCGTTACAGTGCTTAGGCGAAGCCCTGCGTCGGTAGTACATCAAGATCGTCACCACGCCGTCGTGCTGACGGAACTCTTCCTCGACGCTTTGCTGGATCGGAGCCCGAGGAACGTCATCGAGCTGAACGTGTGCTAAGAACTCGGAGGTGCTGGAGTAACGGTGCTTGGATCGGTCGGATCGGGAAGAAGACGTACGACTACTTCCTCTATGTTGTGTGATCGCTTCCGCAGTCGGTCTGCGTTGGTACGTAGACAACACTCTCCCCTCTCGTTGCTGTGCATCACCATGATCTTGCGTGTGCGTAGGAAAATTTTCGAAATTACTGCGTTCCCCAACAGTGGCATCCGAGCCTAGGTTTTATGGTTTGATGTTATATGCACGAGTAGAACATAAGTGAGTTGTGGGCGATACAAGTCATACTGCCTACCAGCATGTCATACTTTGGTTCAGCGGTATTGTTGGTTGAGACGATCCGGACCAACCTTACGCGTACTCTTACGCGAGACCGGTTCCCTCGACGTGCTTTGCACATAGATGGCTTGCGGAAGACTGTCTCTCCAACTTTAGTTGAACCAAGTGTGACTACGCCCGGTCCTTGAGAAGGTTAAAACGGAGTCTATTTGATGAACTATCGTTGTGGTTTTGATGCGTAGGTGAGATGAGTTCTTACTTAAGCCCGTAGCAGCCACGTAAAACTTGCAACAACAAAGTAGAGGACGTCTAACTTGTTTTTGCAGGGCATGTTGTGATGTGATATGGTCAAGGCATGATGCTGATTTTATTGTATGAGATGATCATGTTTTGTAACCGAGTTATCGGCAACTGGCAGGAGCCATATGGTTGTCGCTTTATTGTATGCAATGCAATCACGATGTAATGCTTTACTTTATTGCTAAGCGGTAGTGATAGTCGTGGAAGCATAAGATTGGCGAGACGACAACGACGCTATGATGGAGATCAAGGTGTCGCGCCGGTGACGATGGTGATCATGACGGTGCTTCGGAGATGGAGATCACAAAGCACAAGATGATGATGGCCATATCATATCACTTATATTGATTGCATGTGATGTTTATCCTTTTATGCATCTTATCTTGCTTTGATTGACGGTAGCATTATAAGATGATCTCTCACTAAATTATCAAGAAGTGTTCTCCCTGAGTATGCACCGTTGCAAAAGTTCTTCGTGCTGAGACACCACGTGATGATCGGGTGTGATAGGCTCTACGTTCAAATACAACGGGTGCAAAACAGTTGCACACGCAGAATACTCAGGTTATACTTGACGAGCCAAGCATATACAGATATGGCCTCGGAACACGGAGACCGAAAGGTCGAGCGTGAATCATATAGTAGATATGATCAACATATTGATGTTCACCATTGAAAACTACTCCATTTCACGTGATGATCGGTTATGGTTTAGTTGATTTGGATCACGTGATCACTTAGAAGATTAGAGGGATGTCTATCTAAGTGGGAGTTCTTAAGTAAATTAACTGAACTTAAAATTATCATGAACTTAGTACCTGATAGTATCTTGCTTGTTTATGTTGATTGTAGATAGATGGCTCGTGCTGTTGTTCCGTTGAATTTTAATGCGTTCCTTGAGAAAGCAAAGTTGAAAGATGATGGTAGCAATTACACGGACTGGGTCCGTAACCTGAGGATTATCCTCATTGCTGCACAGAAGAATTACGTCCTGGAAGCACCGCTGAGTGCCAGGCCTGCTGCAAGAGCAACACCAGAAGTTATGAACGTCTGGCAGAGCAAAGCTGATGACTACTCAATAGTTCAGTGTGCCATGCTTTACGGCTTAGAACCGGGACTTCAACGACGTTTTGAACGTCATGGAGCATATGAGATGTTCCAGGAGTTGAAGTTAATATTTCAAGCAAATGCCCGGATTGAGAGATATGAAGTCTCCAATAAGTTCTATAGCTGCAAGATGGAGGAGAACAGTTCTGTCAGTGAGCATATACTCAAAATGTCTGGGTATAATAATCACTTGATTCAATTGGGAGTTACACTTCCGGATGATTGCGTCATTGACAGAATTCTCCAATCACTGCCACCAAGCTACAAGAGCTTTGTGATGAACTATAATATGCAAGGGATGAACAAGACTATTCCCGAGCTCTTCGCTATGCTGAAAGCTGCGGAGGTAGAAATCAAGAAGGAGCATCAAGTGTTGATGGTTAACAAAACCACTAGTTTCAAGAAAAAGGGCAAAGGGAAGAAGAAGGGGAACTTCAAGAAGAACGGCAAGCAAGTTGCTGCTCAAGAGAAGAAACCCAAGTCTGGACCTAAGCCTAAAACTGAGTGCTTCTACTGCAAGCAGACTGGTCACTGGAAGCGGAACTGCCCCAAGTATTTGGCGGATAAGAAGGATGGCAAGGTGAACAAAGGTATATGTGATATACATGTTATTGATGTGTACCTTACTAATGCTCGCAGTAGCACCTGGGTATTTGATACTGGTTCTGTTGCTAATATTTGCAACTCGAAACAGGGACTACAGAATAAGCGGACACTAGCAAAGGACGAGGTGACGATGCGCGTGGGAAACGGTTCCAAAGTCGATGTGATCGCAGTCGGCACGCTACCTCTACATCTACCTTCGGGATTAATATTAGACCTAAATAATTGTTATTTGGTGCCAGCGTTGAGCATGAACATTATATCTGGATCTTGTTTGATGCGAGACAGTTATTCATTTAAATCAGAGAATAATGGTTGCTCTATTTATATGAGTAATATCTTTTATGGTCATGCACCCTTGAAAAGTGGTCTATTCTTATTGAATCTCGATAGTAGTAATACACATATTCATAATGTTGAAGCCAAAAGATGCAGAGTTGATAATGATAGTGCAACTTATTTGTGGCACTGCCGTTTAGGTCATATCGGTGTAAAGCGCATGAAGAAACTCCATACTGATGGGCTTTTGGAACCACTTGATTATGAATCACTTGGTACTTGCGAACCGTGCCTCATGGGCAAGATGACTAAAACACCGTTCTCCGGTACTATGGAGAGAGCAACAGATTTATTGGAAATCATACATACCGATGTATGTGGTTCGATGAATATTGAGGCTCGTGGCGGATATCGTTATTTTCTCACCTTCACAGATGATTTAAGCAGATATGGGTATATCTACTTAATGAAACATAAGTCTGAAACATTTGAAAAGTTCAAGGAATTTCAGAGTGAAGTTGAAAATCATCGTAACAAGAAAATAAAGTTTCTACGATCTGATCGTGGAGGAGAATATTTGAGTTACGAGTTTGGTGTACATTTAAAAAATTGTGGAATAGTTTCGCAACTCACGCCACCTGGAACACCACAACGTAATGGTGTGTCCGAACGTCGTAATCGTACTTTACTAGATATGGTGCGATCTATGATGTCTCTTACTGATTTACCGCTATCATTTTGGGGTTATGCTTTAGAGACGGCCGCATTCACGTTAAATAGGGCACCATCTAAATCCGTTGAGACGACGCCTTATGAACTGTGGTTTGGCAAGAAACCAAAGTTGTCGTTTCTTAAAGTTTGGGGCTGCGATGCTTATGTGAAAAAGCTTCAACCTGATAAGCTCGAACCCAAATCGGAGAAGTGTGTCTTCATAGGATATCCAAAGGAAACTATTGGTACACCTTCTATCACAGATCCGAAGGCAAGACTTTTGTTGCTAAATTCGGAAACTTTCTTGAGAAGGAGTTTCTCTCGAAAGAAGTGAGTGGGAGGAAAGTAGAACTTGACGAGGTAACTGTACCTACTCCATTATTGGGAAATAGTACATCACAGAAAACTGTTTCTGTGAGATCTACACCAATAAGAGAGGAAGTTAATGATAATGATCATGAAACTTTAGATCAAGATACTACTGTACCTCGTAGATCAACCAGAGTAAGATACGCACCAGAGTGGTACGGTAATCCTGTTCTGGAAATCATGCTACTAGATCATGATGAACCTACGAACTATGAAGAAGCGATGGTGAGCCCAGATTCCGCAAAGTGGCTTGAAGCCATGAAATCTGAGATGGGATCCATGTATGAGAACAAAGTATGGACTTTGGTTGACTTGCCCGATGATCGGCAAGCAATTGAGAATAAATGGATCTTTAAGAAAAAGACTGACGCTGATGGTAATGTTACTGTCTACAAAGCTCGACTTGTCGCAAAAGGTTTTCGACAAGTTCAAGGAGTTGACTACGATGAGACTTTCTCACCCGTAGCGATGCTTAAGTCTGTCAGAATCATGTTAGAAATTGCCGCATTTTATGATTATGAAATTTGGCAAATGGATGTAAAAATCGCATTCCTGAATGGATTTCTGGAAGAAGAGTTGTATATGATGCAACCTGAAGGTTTTGTCGATCCAAAGGAAGCTAACAAAGTGTGCAAACTCCAGCGATCCATTTATGGACTGGTGCAAGCATCTCGGAGTTGGAATAAACGCTTTGATAGTGTGATCAAGGCATTTGGATTTATACAGACTTTTGGAGAAGCCTGTATTTACAAGAAAGTGAGTGGGAGCTCTGTAGCATTTCTGATATTATATGTGGATGACATATTACTGATTGGAAATGATATAGAATTTCTGGATAGCATAAAGGGATACTTGAATAAAAGTTTTTCGATGAAAGACCTCGGGGAAGCTGCTTACATATTAGGCATAAAGATCTATAGAGATAGATCAAAACGCTTAATTGGACTTTCACAAAGCACATACCTTGACAAGATTTTGAAGAAGTTCAAAATGGATCAAGCAAAGAAAGGGTTCTTGCCTGTGTTACAAGGTGTGAAGTTGAGTCAGACTCAATGCCCGACCAATGCAGAAGATAGAGAGAAAATGAAAGATGTTCCCTATGCTTCAGCCATAGGCTCTATCATGTATGCAATGCTGTGTACCAGACCTGATGTGTGCCTTACTATAAGTTTAGCAGGGAGGTACCAAAGTAATCCAGGAGTGGATCACTGGACAGCGGTCAAGAACATCCTGAAATACCTGAAAAGGACTAAGGATATGTTTCTCGTATATGGAGGTGACAAAGAACTCACCGTAAGAGGTTACGTTGATGCAAGCTTTGACACTGATCCGGACGATTCTAAATCGCAAACCGGATACGTGTTTACTTTAAACGGTGGAGCTGTCAATTGGTGCAATTCTAAACAAAGCATCGTAGCAGGATCTACATGTGAAGCGGAGTACATAGCTGCTTCGGAAGCAGCAAACGAAGGAGTCTGGATGAAGGAGTTCATATCCGATCTAGGTGTCATACCTAGTGCATCGGGTCCAATGAAAATCTTCTGTGACAATACTGGTGCAATTGCCTTGGCAAAGGAATCTAGATTTCACAAAAGAACCAAACACATCAAGAGACGCTTCAACTCCATCCGGGATTTAGTCCAGGTGGGAGACATAGAGATTTGCAATATACATACGGATCTGAATGTTGCAGACCCGTTGACTAAGCCTCTTCCACGAGCAAAACATGATCAGCACCAAGGCTCCATGGGTGTTAGAATCATTACTGTGTAATCTAGATTATTGACTCTAGTGCAAGTGGGAGACTGAAGGAAATATGCCCTAGAGGCAATAATAAAGTTATTATTTATTTCCTTATATCATGATAAATGTTTATTATTCATGCTAGAATTGTATTAACCGGAAACATAATACATGTGTGAATACATAGACCAACAGAGTGTCACTAGTATGCCTCTACTAGACTAGCTTGTTAATCAAAGATGGTTATGTTTCCTAACCATGAACAAAGAGTTGTTATTTGATTAACGAGGTCACATCATTAGTTGCATGATCTGATTGACATGACCCATTCCATTAGCTTAGCACCCGATCGTTTAGTATGTTGCTATTGCTTTCTTCATGACTTATACATGTTCCTATAACTATGAGATTATGCAACTCCCGTTTACCGGAGGAACACTTTGGGTACTACCAAACGTCACAACGTAACTGGGTGATTATAAAGGAGTACTACAGGTGTCTCCAATGGTAGATGTTGGGTTGGCGTATTTCGAGATTAGGGTTTGTCACTCCGATTGTCGGAGAGGTATCTCTGGGCCCTCTCGGTAATACACATCACATAAGCCTTGCAAGCACTGCAACTAATATGTTAGTTGTGAGATGATGTATTACAGAACGAGTAAAGAGACTTGCCGGTAACGAGATTGAACTAGGTATTGGATACCGACGATCGAATCTCGGGCAAGTAACATACCGATGACAAAGGGAACAACGTATGTTGTTATGCGGTCTGACCGATAAAGATCTTCGTAGAATATGTAGGAGCCAATATGGGCATCCAGGTCCCGCTATTGGTTATTGACCGGAGACGTGTCTCGGTCATGTCTACATTGTTCTCGAACCGCAGGGCCCGCACGCTTAACGTTACGATGACAGTTATTATGAGTTTATGCATTTTGATGTACCGAAGGTTGTTCGGAGTCCCGGATGAGATCACGGACATGACGAGGAGTCTCGAAATGGTCGAGATGTAAAGATCGATATATTGGAAGCCTATGTTTGGGCACCGGAAGCGTTCCGGGTGAAATCGGGATTTTTTCGGATTACCGGGAGGGTTACCGGAACCCCGCCGGAGGTAAATGGGCCTATTGGGCCTTAGTGGAAAAGAGAGAAGAGGCAGCCCACAATTCTAGCCGACGCCCCCCCTTTCCCAAGTCCTAATAGGACTAGGAGAGGTGGGCCGGCCCCCTCTTTCTCCTTCCCCCCCAAGAATCCTAGTTGGAATAGGATTGGAGGGGAGGAGTCCTACTCCCGGTGGGAGTAGGACTCCTCCCTGCGCCTCCCTCCTAGCCGGCCGAACCCCCTGCCCCTGGCCTTTATATACGGGGGCAGGGGGCACCCCAAGACACACAACTTGATCCTTGAGATCGTTCCTTAGCCGTGTGCGGTGCCCCCTGCCACCAAATTCCACCTCGATCATACCGTTATAGTGCTTAGGCGAAGCCCTGCGTCGGTAGTACATCAAGATCGTCACCACGCCGTCGTGCTGACGGAACTCTTCCTCGATGCTTTGCTGGATCGGAGCCCGAGGAACGTCATCGAGCTGAACGTGTGCTAAGAACTCGGAGGTGCCGGAGTAACGGTGCTTGGATCGGTCGGATCGGGAAGAAGACGTACGACTACTTCCTCTATGTTGTGTGATCGCTTCCGCAGTCGGTCTGCGTTGGTACGTAGACAACACTCTCCCCTCTCGTTGCTGTGCATCACCATGATCTTGCGTGTGCGTAGGAAAATTTTCGAAATTACTGCGTTCCCCAACAGGCATCTTGCTCACGACTGCCAGCTCGAGAGTCTTGGTTAACGGTTGTGCTGGTGCAAAGTTCATGCATGCCAAAGGGCTTCGGCAAGGGGACCCAGCCTCCCCTCTGCTTTTCATCATCGCAATGGATGTCCTAACCTCTCTCGTCATCAAAGCGCATGACCAAGGGATCCTTAACCCTATTGTCAGCTGTACCCCGATGCAGAGGCTCTCTCTGTACGTGGATGATGTGGTTCTCTACATTAGACCAACCATACCGGAGCTGCAATTTGTGAAGGACCTCCTTGGCATCTTTGGAGTAGCTTCGGGATTGAAAGTAAACTATGCTAAGTCAGCGGCAATTCTCATAAGGTCCGAGGAGGAGGATGTGGAGCTAGTCAGGAATGCTCTACCATGGAAGATCGATTCCTTTCCGTGCAAATACTTGGGTCTACAGTTAAGCATCAAGCAACTCAAGCGAAATGAATGGCAGCCGATCGTTGATGCGGCTCTCCATATCATGCCTGGTTGGCAGCGTGGGCTTGTCACTAGGCCTGGACGTCTCGTCCTGGTAAATCAAGTCATGAGAGCGAGGCCAACGCACCACCTCATGGTCGCGGAGGCGCCAAAGTGGGCCCTGGAACAAGTAGATAAGGGATGCCGCGCTTTTTTCTGGGCTGGTACGGAAGCTGTAAACGGTGGCAAATGTGTGGTTTCTTGGAGGAGAGTATGCCGCCCCAAGCAGCTCGGAGGCTTGGGAATCATTGATCTACACAAGCATGGCATCGCCCTGAGGCTTAGATGGGAATGGCTTAGGAGAACGGATCCATCAAGGCCCTGGCAGGGCTTAAACCTCACCATGGATAAACAGGTGGTGCTCGCTTTCCGGAGTCTTGTCCAATGGCGTGTTGGGGATGGAGAGCACGCCCTTTTATGGAGAGATAGATGGCTCAATGGAGGCACAGTTGCGGAAATTGCACCCTTGGTGGCTGCCAGAGTCAGGACGCAGGTGGAAAACAAACGTCTCGTCAGCGAGGGGCTTTGCTCGCATGCTTGGACAGATGATATCATCGGGATCCTTGACGCTGACGCACTTGCCTAGTTCATCCGGCTATGACTCGGAGCTAGAAGATGCTCCTCTTTGGGCATGGAATGAATCCGGCGTCTACTCTGCAGCATCGGCTTATAGGATGCTCTGCATGGGTGGGATTCGGTTCCGCCCTTTTGCGGCCATCTGGAAATGTTGGGCGCCGCTGTCCTGTCGGATCTTCATGTGGCTCGCGGTGCAATATCGCCTTTGGACTTCGGATAGGAGAACTAGACATGGGCTACAAGACCAAACCTCCCCGTGCTACCTCTGTGATCAGGACGAAGACAATGTGGACCACATCTTGCTTCAATGCGTGTATGGCAGGCATGTGTGGTTTCTCTGCTTCACCAGGACCGGAGTGGATCTTAATCTTTGCCCCACGGTGCAGTCCCACCTGGCGGAATGGTGGTGCGAGGCGAGAAAGCGGATTGCCAAGAGAAGCAGGAAAGGCTTTGACGCGGTGGTTATGTTAATATGATGGTCGCTGTGGAAGCAGAGGAATGCGAGAGTCTTTTGTAGGAGCGGCACGTTAGATATGTTTGACGTGACGGAGGCCATATTCCATGAATTGATCGCTTGGAAGCAGGCCGGAGCGACCGGAGTGGAGCACGTAGTTGAGTAGCACATAGTGTGTTGTGTTTGGAGTGGAGGCGATGTCCTGGTCGGCTTGTGACCATGTGACTAGCTACAAATCTCTCTTGTACATATTTTTCCTCCTTCTATAAAGCTATGGTACGCCTTTGGCGTACCCTTGAAAAAAAAACGGTAAGAGCATAGATAAAAATTTGGACTCCACTGCAAATCTCATGACAGATGTTTTTGACCATGGTAAATCAAACCTTTTTTATGGCAATTTGTGTTTGCCGAGGATGGCGAGTTTAGTAGGCAAGCATGGTAAATCCGTCTTGGTTCATTTTTCTGCCAGAAAAATGTCATGATTGTAAATTAAGTTTGCCATCCTCATGCCAAATAAATTTGGCATAAAACATTCAATTTTCCATGCTTAAAAATCTAATGCCGGAATTTTAGCATTAACGAAAAAAATTCCCGCAAAGGTTTTCTTTTTTGAACAAGTGGTTAGGTAAAATTTATCTAAGGTTATACTTACCACACAACTTATGAATACAAAGGTGCACATGGTTCCACCTGCACCCATGTGAATAGTATTTTTTTAAAATACTATAAATAAATTAAAATTTTGGGGCATGTTTGGTAGCATGTGTTACTCCAAACATGTCGAGTGGGTGCGAGAAAAACCTAGCTCGCATGTGCACGAACCTTAAAGCAACCCAGAGCCTGGCTCGCTAGGAAGGCTCGAATCAACCGTTCGAGTGAGCTAGGCTGAGTCGGGCGCAAAAGTGGGTCACAACATTCGCGGCAGTGTAGGCAAAATCCTGGTGGAGGTGGCGGGAGAAAGAAATCCCCTAGCGCGGGATGGAGCGAAATTTGGCATTACCCCTCCCCGCATTTACTCGTTGACCTCTAGCTCAGTTCTTGCTTTGCTCGGTGGCGATGACTCTCATATCTGTGGAGGCGGCGTTGGTGGCGACTTCAATCTTCGGCAGCAGGACCCGCTCCTCCCCTTCGTCTTCGACTCTGTCTTGTCCTCCTCGTCTGTGCCATGGACGGGTCGTTGGCTCCAAAGGGGTAAGCAGCATACAACCCCCCCGCCTCTGTTAGTTCATTTGTTAGGCCATCACGTAAGGTGTAGGATTGATTTCGCCATTGCTCACCGCACCATCGTTGTCGCCAAGGTTATGGACGATACAATGAAGCTAGTTGTTCAGGCAACATCGCTGATAGATGTGATTCAAGCCTGGCTCATGTTGGTCCACAAGAGAGTTGTTTGTTCGAGTGATAAGCCTGTCATCCGTTATGATCCAATGTTAATCAAGGATAGGGAGAGGATGACGAATCTGAACCACATCTACAACTGCAACAACGTAGAGCTCTGCGGATGCTTCGAATGAAAAGAGCACATTTCATTGGGCTTGTGGAGACGTTTAGGAACAAGGGGGCTGCTACAAGATAGTATCCACACCACTGTGGAAGAGCAAGTTGCCATTGTTCCTCCATGTTGTAGGTCATAATCAGAGGTTTGGGGTTATCCACAACACATTCAGGAGATCAACGGAGACCATTTGTAGGTATTTCAGGCAAGTCTTGTATGTTGTTGGGAAGCTCAAAGGAGAGATAATCAAGGCACCAACCGATAAAACTCCTAGCAAGATCCGTGCGAGCCCAAGATGGTATCCGTATTTTAAGGTGAGCACTAGTCATAGTTCATGCCTTGACATGCTTGTGTTGTTCTGATACAGCCATAACACCATCTTTTCATGCCATTTCCAGGATTGGATTGACGCAATAGATGGTACTCATGTGATTGCTATAGTGTTGAGGTCACAGTCTACAACATACATGGAAAGTAAGCACTACACAAGGCAGAATGTTCTTGCTACTGTTGACTTTGATCTGAACTTCACATATATGTTAGCTAGCTAGGAAGGATTAGCCCATGATGCTAATATTTTATCTGACAACATGGCTCGGCCTAATTGTTGGTAAACGTAGCATGCAATTTCAAAAAAAATCCTACGCTCATGCAAGATCTATCCAGGAGATGCATAGCAACGAGAGGGGGAGAGTGTGTCCACGTACCTTCGTAGACCCAAAGCCGAAGCGTTTGACAACGTGGTTGATGTAATCAAACTTCTTCTCGTTTCGACCGATCAAGCACCGAACGTACGGCACCTCCGAGTTCTGCACACATTTAGCTCGATGACGTCCCTCGAACTCTTGATCCAGCAAAGTGTCGAGGGAGAGTTTCGTCAGCACGACAGCGTGGTGACGGTGATGGTGAAGTGATCCGCGTAGGTCTTCGCCTAAGCACCATGACAATATGACCGGAGGAGTAAACTATGGAGGGGGGCGCCACACACGGCTAACAGTTGTTTGTGTGTGTTCTAGGCGCCCCCTCCCCACATATATATATAGGTTGGAGGGGGGAAGAGGCAGCCAGGAGGGCGCCCAAGTAGGCCGAATCCTACTTGGGCTCCCACCCCAATTCGGCCCCCTTCCTTGTTTTCCGAAGGGAGAATGAAACGGGAAGGGGGAGGCTGAATCCCTCCCCATTCCTTTCTCTCTTCGCCCCTTTTCTTCCTCTTCCTATTCAGCCTACATGGGGGAGCGCAACAGCCCATGCTGGCTACTGCATTTCCCCTCTTGGCCCAATAGGCCCAAATCTTTGCCCGGGGGGGGGGGTGCCCGGAACCCCTTCTGGTGACCCGATATGTACCCGGTACCCCCGGAACACTTTCGGCGTCCGAATATCATTGCCCTATATATGAATCTACACCTCTCGACCATTTCGAGACTCCTCTTCATGTCTGTGATCTCATCCGGGACTCCGAACAACATTAGGTCACCAAATCACATAACTCATATAATACAAAATCGTCATCAAACGTTAAGTGTGCAGACCCTACGGGTTCGAGAACTATGTAGACATGACCGAGACACCTCTCCGGTTAATAACCAACAGCGGAACCTGGATGCTCATATTGGTTCCCACATATTCTACAAAGATCATTATCGGTCGTACCGTAATGACAACATACGTTATTCCCTTTGTCATCGGTATGTTACTTGCCCGAGATTTGATCGTCGGTATCTTCATACCTAGTTCAATTCGTTACCGGCAAGTCTCTTTACTCGTTCCATAATGCGTCATCCCACAACTAACTCATTAGTCACATTGCTTGCAAGGCTTATCATGATGTGCATTACCGAGAGGGCCCAGAGATACCTCAATGATACTCGGAGTGACAAATCCTAATCTTGATCTATGCCAACCCAAAAAACACCTTCGGAGATACCTGTAGAGCATCTTTATAATCACACGGTTATGTTGTGACATTTGATAGCACACAAGGTATTCCTCCAGTATCCGGAAGTTGCATAATCTCATAGTCAAATGAATATGTGTATGACATGAAGAAAGTTATAGCAATAAAACCGAACAATCAACATGCTAAGATAACGGATGGGTCTTGTCTATCACATCATTCTCCTAATGATGTGATCCCGTTCATCAAATGGCAAGACATGTCTATGGTTAGAAAACTTAACCATCTTTGATTAACGATCTAGTCTAGTAGAGGCTTACTAGGGACACGGTGTTCTATCTATGTATTCACACATGTATCAAGTTTCCGGTTAATACAATTCTAGCATGAATAATAAACATTTATCATGATATAAGGAAATATAAAATAACAACTTTATTATTGCCTCTAGGGCATATTTCGTTCAGTCTCCCACTTGCACCAGAGTTAATAATCTAGTTCACATCGCCATGTGATTTAACACCAATAGTTCACATCTTTATGTGATTAACACCCATAATTCACATCGCCATGTGACCTACACCCAAATGGTTTACTAGAGTCAATAATCTAGTTCACCTCGCTATGTGATTAACACCCAAAGAGTACTAAGGTGTGATCATATTTTGCTTGTGAGAGAAGTTTAGTCAACGAGTCTGCCACATTCAGATCCGTATGTATTTCGCAAATTTCTATGTCTACAATGCTCTACACGGAGGTACTCTAGCTAATTGCTCCCACTTTCAATATCTATCTAGATCGAGACTCGGAGTCATCTGTATTGATGTCAAAACTTGCATCGACGTAACTCTTTACGACAAACTCTTTATCACCTCCATAACTGTGACGCCCAGATAATTAAGCTACAGTGACCCCCTCCTAATGGTGCCATGTCATCGTAGTTAATTTGCTAAACCTCACTTTGATCCAAACCCAATTCAAATTCAAATTTAAATTCCAAGTGAAATTATTATTTGAATTAACGATAAAACAAAAATGTTCGTTGGGTTGCAAATATTCACTAAGAAATTATCATGTAGAAACGAACATTATTCGGAACTCTAAAAATGCCCCTAGCTATTTTTGAATTGACCCAACAACACCTACCCATCACCTTTAAATTCAAAATAAAATCAAATGAATTCTAATAGAACCCAAACTTTTTTGTGCCACCCTTAGCTATTGTGTTAGATTGTAACGCCCTCGATGCGGCTATATCTCCCACATGTCGAAGAACGACTTAGAAGCATAACCGCATTGAAAGCAATGTCGCAAGTGAGGTAATCTTCACAACAACCCATGTAATAAATAAGGGAAAAGATACATAGTTGGCTTACACTCGCCACATCACACAAATAGCATAAATATCATTACATTCATCCAATACACTCAAGGTCTGACTACGGAACCAAAATGAAGATAAAACCCCAAATGCAACATAGTCCCCGATCGCCCCAACTGGGCACCACTACTGATCATCTAGGAAAGACACGTAGTATTGTCCTGAGTCCTCATCGAACTCCCACTTGAGCTCAGTCGAATCACCTGGAGCGGTATCATCGGCCCCTGCATCTGGTTTTGGAAGGAATCTGTGAGTCACGGGGACTCAGCAATCTCACACCCTCGCGATCAAGACTATTTAAGCTTATAGGAAGGGTAAAAGTATGAGGTGGAGCTGCAGCAAGCGACTAGCATATTTGGTGGCTAACATACGCAAATGAGAACGAGAAGAGAAGGCAAAGGCACGGTCGAACAACTATGATCAAGAAGTGATCCTAGAACAACCTACGTCAAATATAACTCCAACACCGTCTTCACTTCCTGGACCCCGCCGAGAAGAGACCATCACGGTTACATACGCGGTTGATGCATTTTAATTAAGTTAAGCTTCAGGTTATCTACAACCGGACATTAACAAATTCCCATCTGCCCATAACCGCGGGACGGCTTTCGAAAGACCAAATCCCTGCAGGGGTGTCCCAACTTAGCCCATCACAAGCTCTCACGGTCAACGAAGGATATTCCTTCTCCCAATACAATCCGATCAGACTCGGCATCCCGGTTACAAGACATCTCGACAATGGTAAAACAAGTCCAGCAAGACCACTCGCTGTGCCGACAAATCCTGATAGGAGCTGCACATATCTCGTTCTCAGGGCACACCAGATAAGCTAAGTGTACGGAAGCCAACGTAACCCAAGTTTCCAAGGGACGGCCCCGCACGGTGCTCTGGGTTGGACCAACACTTAGAGAAGCACTGGCCCGGGGGTTTAAAATAAAGATGATCCTTGAGTCCGCGAAACCCAAGGGAAAAAGGCTAGGTGGCGAATGGTAAAACCAAGGTTGGGCCTTGCTGGAGGAGTTTTATTCAAGGCGAACTGTCAAGGGGTTCCCATTATAACCCAATCGTGTAAGGAACGCAAAATCAAGGAACATAACACCGGTATGACGGAAACTAGGGCGGCAAGAGTGGAACAAAACACCAGGCATAAGGCCGAGCCTTCCACCCTTTACCAAGTATATAGGTGCATTAAGATAAACAAGATAATATAATGATATCCCAACAGTAAACAAGTTCCAACAAGGAACTAACTCCAATCTTCACCTGCAACTAGCAACGCTATACAAGGGGCTGAGCAAAGCGGTAACATAGCCAAACAACGGTTTGCTAGGACAAGGTGGGTTAGAGGTTTGACATGGCAATATGGGTGGCATGATAAGCAAGTGGTAGGTATCGTAGCATAGGCATAGCAATAGAGCGAGCATCTAGCAAGCAAAGATAGAAGTGATTTCGAGGGTATGGTCATCTTGCCTGCAAAGTTCTCCGAGTTGACGTTAGCTTGATCCTCGTAAACGTACTCAACGGGCTGCTTGATCACGTACTCGTCTCCCGGCTCTACCCAAAGAAATAAACACAAGCAAAGGGAGAACAATCAACCACGTGCAATGCACAAACAACATGATGCAAACACGGTATGATATGCGGGATGCGATATGTGATGCATATGTATGATTCAGAAAGGAATGATTGAACCTAGCCTCAACTTGGAAAACCAAGAGTGCCACTGGAAAGAGGAGTTGATTTCGGTCGAATCGATATAAAGATCACCGGAATCGGATGCACGGTTTGGAAATGACCAGCAAAACAAATATGGCACCGGTCTGCGATTAACAACACGAGCCCATCTAAATGCATCAAGAACAACAAGCTACTGCACTCTAACATGGCAACAAAATACATGGCAGGGATCCACTCATGATGCTTGACAAAAGATGAACACTGAGCTACGGCTAATTCACTCAATAGCAAGCTCAAACAAGCATGGTAAAAGTGCAAAAGATTATTGGTTACAGACTTAGTGAAATTAATAGCATGTGAGGAATTTAACACCAGGAAGCAATGTTTAGAGCAAGATATCAACATGCTACAGGAATATATCATGGCAAAGCAAGGCATGGCATGAAGCTACTGAAAGTATACAACAAAAGTCCCTTACTGACCATAAGCCAAAAGGGATCATGAAATACAATGGCAACCATGTGAACATAGCAATTATCGTTAACAGATTCAGACTTAGTGAAAAACTGGAACATGGCAAAACAGATATCAAGTAGACATGTTTACGAGCTCGATGCACTCACCAAAAAGCATTGCATGACAAACTAAGCATACACCCAGCAAGTAGACATGGCATAGAAGCTAGACATGGCAAGAACAACATCATACCATGCATGGATCAATTACAACAAGCTCGGCAAAATTGCTAAACATGTTAACAATCTGCCAGGAACATTTTATAGAAAAAATAGAGCTCGATTGACTCAATCTAGGGTGCTCCATAAATACAAACAAAGACATGGATGGATAGAGCACCACAATATCTACAAAACATCCTTACTGATCATGCTCAAAAGAGGCACGGATCACTAGGTATCAACATGAACATATGGCATAAAAACAATGACAGGGCAATGACTTAGAATATTTCTAAGTCCCTGAAATCAACAACATTAAGTAAGCTACTTTGCATGCTTGTGCTAGTCACCACAGAGATCACAAAAATACATGGCATACACCCCTGTAAAGATGGCATGGCATACTTCAAAACACATGTAGAGCTCAAGATCATAGGAGGCACACATTAAACATGGAAAAAATGACAAAAGTGCCTTTGCTGATATGAAACTGAAACTAACATCACATAACCCTCTTCCAACGGCATTTCAGGCATCAAGATGAGCTCAAATGAAAATGATGCAATGAGATGAAATGAAGTACTCGTCGAGACGCACATTTCGATATGCTACACGCACGAATCGGAGCAACGATTGATGAGTTATTACATGATGAAAATCGCATAAAAGTTAGGGTTTTAGAGGAAAAGTCAACCGAGATTCAAAACCCAGATCTGGATCTCGCGCTTCCCGAGGATGGCCGGGCTTCACTGTTCACCGGAGAAGGACGAGGCGGCCGGAGTGAGGGAGCTCGCCGGGGACTTGGCTGGACGGAGTGAGCGGGGTGGTGCGGTGGACTTGCCGAACGGCGAGATGACGACAGTGCGGCGGCGCCGGACGGAGAGGCGGCGGGCGTGGTGGCCGGACCTTACAGCGTGGGGGCCTGATCGCTGTAGTGGGCGACGCCGATGGCGGAGCTCGTGGTTGCGGGAGGAGGAGACGGGCGGCGCGCTCCCTGCGGCATGGGCGGTGACGGATGGGCCCGGGGGCCTGAAACGGGCTTCGCAGGACTGGCGGCGGAGTGGCGGCAATGTGGGGCGCGCGGGAACACGTGGCGCCCCAGGATTGGCGGCGGCGGTGCGTCCGGCGCAGAGAGGGGATTTTTAGGGTTTCGGGGAAGGAGACCCGTGATTTGGAATGGGGGTTCTTTGTATAGAGGTAGAGGGAGCTAGGACGCTCCAAATTGAGCACGGTTTGTGGCCACGCGATCGTGATCGAATGGCCTAGGTGATGGAGGAGGTTTAGGTGGGTTTTGGGCCACTTTGGAAGGGTGTTTGGCTGCAACACACACGTGGCCTTTTCGGTCCCTCGGTTAACCGTTGGAGTATCAAACGAAGTTCAAATGGCACGAAACTTGACAAGTGCTCTACCAGTAGTAAACCAAGGCCGCATGACAAGTCTCGATCCAATCCGAGAAGGGTTAACACCCACACACGAAAAGAGGTAGAAAGGGACACCGGAGGACATATAAGCACCAGAATGCAAAACGGACAACGGGAAAAATGCTCGGATGCATGAGACGAACACGTATGCAAATGCGATGCACATGATGACATGGTATGAGATGCATGACAAAGACAAAACAACACGAATACAAAAACCCGACAACGAGGAAATAAAATAACTTAGTGCCGGAAATGGCAAGAGTTGGAATACAAATATGGCAGGTTACATACGGGGTGTTACATAGATTTATGTGCAAAGTTTAGTTCAAAGAAAAAAAATCATTTGGTGGCCCAACTTGATGCAAAACAGTAGTAGAAAATACAAAATAGCAAAGAATACTAAAAAAAGACTAAAGTCGATGTGCACTTTGGCCCAACACCCGACACTGAAGCCCAACCCACCTCCATTTTCCTCTACCTCCAGCTACAGGGATGCAAGCGGGGAGTGCGTGGAGGGCATCTGATGTCTACTACACAACCTTATTATTATAGACGTTGTAGGGCCTCCAAGTGCAGAGGTTTGTAGGATAGTAGCAAATTTCCCTCAAGTGGATGACCTAAGGTTTATCAATTCGTAGGAGGCGTAGGATGAAGATGGTCTCTCTCAAGCAACCCTGCAACCAAATAACAAAGAGTCTCTTGTGTCCCCAACACACCCAATACAATGGTAAATTGTATAGGTGCACTAGTTCGGCGAAGAGATGGTGATACAAGTGCAATATGGATGGTAGGTAAAGGTATTTGTAATCTGAAATTATAAAAACAGCAAGGTAACTAATGGTAAAAGTGAGCGTAAACGGTATTGCAATGATGGTAAACAGGGCCTAGGGTTCATACTTTCGCTAGTGCAAGTTCCCTCAACAATGATAACATAATTGGATCACATAACCATCCCTCAACATGCAACAAAGAGTCACTCCAAAGTCACTAATAGCGGAGAACGAACGAAGAGATAATGGTAGGGTACGAAACCACCTCAAAGTTATTCTTTCCAATCAATACGTTGGGCTATTCCTATAAGTGTCACAAACAGCCCTAGAGTTTGTACTAGAATAACACCTTAAGACACAAATCAACCAAAACCCTAATGTCACCTAGATACTCCAATGTCACCTCAAGTATCTGTGGGTATGATTATACGATATGCATCACACAATCTCAGATTCATCTATTCAGCCAACACATAGAACCTCAAAGAGTGCCCCAAAGTTCCTACCGGAGAATCACGATGAAAACGTGTGCCAACCCCTATGCATAGCTTCATGGGCGGAACCCGCAAGTTGATCACCAAAACATACATCAAGTGAATCACGTGGTATCCCATTGTCACCACAGATATCCACGGCAAGACATACATCAAGTGTTCTCAAATCTTTAAAGACTCAACCCGATAAGATTACTTCAAAGGGGAAACTCAATTCATTACAAGAGAGTAGAGGGGGAATAAACATCATAGGATCCAAATATAATAGCAAAGCTCGTGATACATCAAGATCGTATCATCTCAAGAACACGAGAGAGAGAGAGAGAGAGAGAGAGAGAGAGATCAAACACATAGCTACTGGTACATACCCTCAGCCCCGAGGTAGAACTACTCCCTCCTCGTCATGGAGAGCACCGGGATGATGAAGATGGACACCGGAGAAGGATTGCCCCCTCCGGCAGGGTGCCGGAACGGGTCTAGATTGGTTTGCGGTGGCTACGGAGGCTTCTGGCAACGGAACTCCCGATCTATTGTGCTCCCCGATCGTTTTAGGGTATATGGAGATATATAGGAGGAAGAAGTGCGTCAGGGGGGCCACGAGGGGCCCACGAGGGTGGAGGGCGTGCCCAGGGGGGTGGGCGCGCCCCCTGCCTCGTGACCTCCTCGCGGATCCCCCGACGTGCACTCCAAGTCTTCTGGGCTTTTTTCCTTCCAAAAATGAGTTCCGTGAAGTTTCAGGTCAATTGGACTCCGTTTGGTTTTCCTTTTCTTCGAAACCCTAAAACAGGGTAAAAACAGAAACTGGCACTGGGCTCTGGGTTAATAGGCTAGTCTCAAAAATGATATAAAAGTGTATAATAAAGCCCATAAACATTCAAAACAGTAGATAATATAGCATGGAGCAATCAAAAATTATAGATACGTTGGAGACGTATCAGCATCCCCAAGCTTAATTCCTGCTCGTCCTCGAGTAGGTAAATGATAAAAACAGAATTTTTGATGCGGAGTGGTACTTGGCATAATTTCAATGTGATTCTTCTTAATTGTGGTATGAATATTCAGATCCATAAGATTCAAGACAAAAGTTCATATTGACATAAAAATGATATACTTCAAGCATACTAACTAAGCAATTATGTCTTCTCAAAATAACATGGCCAAAGAAAGTTCATCCCTACAAAATCATATAGTTTAGTCATGTTTCATTTTCGTCACACAAGCATGCTCTCATCATGCACAACCCCGATGACAAGCCAAGCAATTGTTTCATACTTTAGTAATCTCAAACTCATAAAATTTCACGCAATACATGAGCGTGAGCCATGGATATAGCACTATGTGTTGGATAACGTTGCAGAAAACAAAAAATTTCCTACTCGTTTCACCAAGATCATCTAGGAGTTCATCTAGCAACGAGTCACGAGATGCATCTACATACCTTTGTAGATCGCGTGCGGAAGCGTTCAACGAACGGGGATGATGTAGTCGTACACAACGTGATCCAAATCACCGATGACCAGCGCCGAACGGACGGCACCTCCGCGTTCAACACACGTACGGGACGGGAGACGTCTCCTCCTTCTTGATCCAGCAAGGGGGAAGGAGAGGTTGACGAAGATCCAGCAGCACGACGGCGTGGTGGTGGATGCAGGGCGTCGCAGTAGCAGGGCTTCGCCTATACTACGAGGAAGAGAGACGTAACGAGGAGAGAGGGAGGCGCCAGGGGCTGGTGTGTCAAGTCCCTCCTCTCCCCCACTATATATAGGGGTGCCATGGGGGGCGCCGGCCCTAGTAGATGGAATCTACTAGGGGGGGGGGGCGGCGGCCTAGGGTGGGGCTTGCTCCCCAAGGCAAGGGGGGCGCCCCCTCTAGGGTTTCCCCTTAGCCCTAGCCGCATGGGCCCCCTAGGGGCTGGCGCCCCAGCCCACTATGGGCTGGGTTCCCTCCTATTTCAGCCCATGGGGCCCTCCGGGATAGGTGGCCCCACCCGGTGGACCCCCGGGACCCTTCCGGTGGTCCCGGTACAATACCGGGTACCCCGAAACTTGTCCCGATGGCCGAAACTGCACATCCTATATATAATTCTTTACCTCCGGACCATTCCGGAACTCCTCGTGACGTCCTGGATCTCATCCGGGACCCCGAACAACATTCGGGTTACTGCATATACTTATCTTCACAACCCTAGCGTCACCGAACCTTAAGTGTGTAGACCCTACGGGTTCGGGAGACAAGCAGACATGACCGAGACGACTCTCTGGTCAATAACCAACAGCGGGATCTGGATACCCATGTTGGCTCCCACATGCTCCACGATGATCTCATCGGATGAACCACGATGTCGAGGATTCAATCAACCCCATATGCAATTCCCTTTGTCAATCGATATATTACTTGCCCGAGATTCGATCGTCGGTATCCCAATACCTCGTTCAATCTCGTTACTGGCAAGTCACTTTACTCGTACCGTAATGCATGATCCCGTGACCAGACACTTGGTCACTTTGAGCTCATTATGATGATGCATTACCGAGTGGGCCCAGTGATACCTCTCCGTCATACGGAGTGACAAATCCCAGTCTTGATCCGTGTCAACCCAACAGACACTTTTGGAGATACCCGTAGTATACCTTTATAGTCACCCAGTTACGTTGTGACGTTTGGTACACCCAAAGCACTCCTACGGTATCCGGGAGTTACACGATCTCATGGTCTAAGGAAAAGATACTTGACATTGCAAAACTCTAGCAAACGAACTATACGATCTTTATGCTATGTTTAGGATTGGGTCTTGTCCATCACATCATTGTCCTAATGATGTGATCTCGTTATCAATGACATCTTATGTCCATAGCCAGGAAACCATGACTATCTGTTAATTAACGAGCTAGTCAACTAGAGGCTTACTAGGGACATGTTGGTGTCTGTTATTCACACATGTATTACGATTTCCGGATAACAGAATTATAGCATGAATAAAGACAATTACCATGAACAAGGAAATATAATAATAATGCTTTTATTATTGCCTCTAGGGCATATTCCCAACAGTCTCCCACTTGCACTAGAGTCAATAATCTAGTTACATTGTGATGAATCGAACACCCATGGAATTCTGGTGTTGATCATGTTTTGCCCTAGGGAGAGGTTTAGTCAACGGATCTGCTACATTCAGGTCCGTATGTACTTTACAAATATCTATGTCTCCATCCTGAACATTTTCACGAATGGAGTTGAAGCGACGCTTGATATGCCTTGTCTTCTTGTGAAACCTGGGCTCCTTGGCAAGTGCAATAGCTCCATTGTTGTCACAGAAGAGCTTGATCGGCCCCGACGCATTGGGTATGACTCCGAGGTCGGTGATGAACTCCTTCACCCAGATTGCTTCATGTGCTGCCTCCGAGGCTGCCATGTACTCCGCTTCACATGTAGATCCCGCCACGACGCTCTGCTTGCAACTGCACCAGCTTACTGCCCCACCATTCAAAATATACACGTATCTGGTTTGTGACTTTGAGTCATCCAGATCTGTGTCGAAGCTAGCGTCGACGTAACCCTTTATGATGAGCTCTTCGTCACCTCCATAAACGAGAAACATCCCCTTAGTCCTTTTCAGGTACTTCAGGATATTCTTGACCGCTGTCCAGTGTTCCTTGCCGGGATTACTTTGGTACCTTCCTACCAAACTTACGGCAAGGTTTACATCAGGTCTGGTACACAGCATGGCATACATAATAGAACCTATGGCTGAGGCATAGGGGATGACACTCATCTCTTCTATTTCTTCTGCCGTGGTCGGACTTTGAGCCGAGCTCAATTTCATACCTTGTAACACAGGCAAGAACCCCTTCTTAGATTGATCCATATTGAACTTCTTCAATATCTTATCAAGGTATGTGCTTTGTGAAAGACCTATGAGGCGTCTCGATCTATCTCTATAGATCTTGATGCCTAATATATAAGCAGCTTCTCCAAGGTCCTTCATTGAAAAACTCTTATTCAAGTAGGCCTTGATGCTGTCCAAAAGTTCTATATCATTTCCCATCAAAAGTATGTCATCTACATATAATATGAGAAATGCGACAGAGCTCCCACTCACTTTCTTGTAAACACAAGCTTCTCCATAAGTCTGCGTAAACCCAAACGCTTTGATCATCTCATCAAAGCGAATGTTCCAACTCCGAGATGCTTGCACCAGCCCATAAATCGAGCGTTGGAGCTTGCACACTTTGTCAGCATTCTTAGGATCGACAAAACCTTCCGGCTGCATCATATACAATTCTTCCTTAAGGAAACCATTAAGGAATGCCGTTTTGACGTCCATTTGCCATATTTCATAATCGTAAAATGCGGCAATTGCTAACATGATTCGGACGGACTTCAGCTTCGCTACCGGTGAGAAAGTCTCATCGTAGTCAACCCCTTGAACTTGTCGATAACCTTTAGCGACAAGCCGAGCTTTATAGATGGTCACATTACCATCCGCGTCTGTCTTCTTCTTAAAGATCCATTTATTCTCTATGGCTCGCCGTTCAATGGGCAAGTCAGTCAAAGTCCATACTTCGTTTTCATACATGGATCCTATCTCGGATTTCATGGCTTCTAGCCATTTGTCGGAATCCGGGCCCGCCATCGCTTCTTCATAGTTCGAAGGTTCACCGTTGTCTAACAACATGATTTCCAAGGCAGGGTTGCCGTACCACTCTAGTGCGGAACGTGTCCTTGTGGACCTTCGAATTTCAGTAGTAACTTGATCAGAAGTTTCATGATCATCATCATTAACTTCCTCTCCAGTCAGTGTAGGCACCTCAGGAACATTTTCTTGAGTTGCGCCATTTTCCGGTTCAAGAGGTAATACTTCATCAAGTTCTATTTTCCTCCCACTTACTTCTTTCGAGAGAAACTCTTTCTCTAGAAAGGATCCATTCTTGGCAACAAAGATCTTGCCTTCGGGTCTGAGGTAGAAGGTATACCCAATAGTTTCTTTTGGGTATCCTATGAAGACGCATTTTTCCGACTTGGGTTCGAGCTTTTCAGGTTGAAGTTTCTTGACATAAGCATCGCATCCCCAAACTTTCAGAAACGACAACTTAGGTTTCTTTCCAAACCATAATTCAAACGGTGTCGTCTCAACGGATTTCGACGGAGCCCTATTTAAAGTGAATGCAGCAGTCTCTAAAGCATAGCCCCAAAAAGATAGTGGTAAATCGGCAAGAGACATCATAGACCGCACCATATCTAATAGAGTGCGATTACGACGTTCGGACACACCGTTACGCTGAGGTGTTCCAGGCGGCGTGAGCTGTGAAACTATTCCACATTTTCTTAAGTGTGTGCCAAATTCGTGACTCAAGTATTCTCCTCCACGATCTGATCGTAGAAACTTGATTTTCCTGTCACGTTGATTCTCAACCTCACTCTGAAATTCCTTGAACTTTTCAAAGGTTTCAGACTTGTGTTTCATTAAGTAAATATATCCATATCTACTCAAATCATCAGTGAGAGTGAGAACATAACGATAGCCGCCGCGAGCCTCAACACTCATTGGACCGCACACATCAGTATGTATGATTTCCAATAAGTTGGTTGCTCGCTCCATTGTTCCTGAGAACGGAGTCTTGGTCATTTTACCCATAAGGCATGGTTCGCACGTGTCAAATGATTCATAATCAAGAGACTCTAAATGTCCATCTGCATGGAGCTTCTTCATGCGTTTGACACCTATGTGACCAAGGCGGTAGTGCCACAAGTATGTGGGACTATCATTATCAACCTTACATCTTTTGGTACTCACACTATGAACATGTGTAGCATTACGTTCGAGATTCATAAAGAATAAACCATTCACCATAGGAGCATGACCATAAAACATATCTCTCATATAAATAGAACAACCATTATTCTCGGATTTAAATGAGTAGCCATCTTGAATTAAACGAGATCCCGATACAATGTTCATGCTCAAAGCTGGTACTAAATAACAATTATTGAGGTTTAAAACTAATCCCGTGGGTAAATGAAGAGGTAGCGTGCCGACGGCGATCACATCGACTTTGGAACCATTCCCGACGCGCATCGTCACCTCGTCCTTTGCTAGTCTTCGCCTATTCCGTAGTTCCTGCTGTGAGTTACAAATGTGAGCAACTGCACCGGTATCAAATACCCAAGAGCTACTACGATTACTGGTAAGGTACACATCAATTACATGTATATCACATATACCTTTTGTTTTGCCGGCCTTCTTGTCTGCTAGGTACTTGGGGCAATTCCGCTTCCAGTGACCGCTTCCCTTGCAATAAAAACACTCAGTCTCGGGCTTGGGTCCATTCTTTGGCTTCTTCCCGGCAGCTTGCTTGCCGGGCGCGGCAACCTCCTTGCCGTCCTTCTTGAAGGCTTTCTTACCCTTGCCCTTCTTGAACTTAGTGGTTTTATTGACCATCAACACTTGATGTTCCTTCTTGACTTCTACCTCTGCTGATTTCAGCATAGCAAATACTTCAGGAATGGTCTTTTCCATCCCCTGCATATTGAAGTTCATCACAAAGCTCTTGTAGCTCGGTGGAAGCGACTGGAGGATTCTGTCAATGACCGCATCATCCGGGAGATTAACTCCCAGCTGAGTCAAGCGGTTATGTAATCCAGACATCGTGAGTATGTGCTCACTGACAGAACTGTTTTCCTCCATCTTACAGCTGAAGAACTTGTCGGAGACCTCATATCTCTTGACCCGGGCATGAGCTTGGAAAACCATTTTCAGCTCTTCGAACATCTCATATGCTCCATGTCTCTCAAAACGCTTTTGGAGCCCCGGTTCTAAACTGTAAAGCATGCCGCACTGAACGAGGGAGTAGTCATCGGTACGTGCCTGCCAAGCGTTCATAACGTCTTGTTCAGCAGGGAGGACAGGTGCGTCACCCAGCGGTGCTTGTAGGACATAATCTTTCTTGGCAGCTATGAGGATGATCCTCAGGTTCCGGACCCAGTCCGTATAGTTGCTGCCATCGTCTTTCAGCTTGGTTTTCTCTAGGAACGCGTTGAAGTTGAGGACTACGTTGGCCATTTGATCTACAAGACATATTGTAAATATTTTAGACTAAGTTCATCATAATTAAGTTCATCAAATCAAATTATTTATGAACTCCCACTTAGATAGACATCCCTCTTCTAGTCATCTAAGTATAACATGATCCGAGTTAACTAGGCCGTGTCCGATCATCACGTGAGACAGACTAGTCAACGTCGGTGAACATCTTCATGTTGATCGCATCTTCTATACGACTCATGCTCGACCTTTCGGTCTTCTGTGTTCCGAGGCCATGTCTATGCACATGCTAGGCTCGTCAAGTTAACCCTAAGTGTTTTGCATGTGTAAAACTGTCTTACACCCGTTGTATGTGAACGTAAGAATCTATCACACCCGATCATCACGTGGTGCTTCGAAACGACGAACTTTAGCAACGGTGCACAGTTAGGGGAGAACACTTCTTGAAATTGTTATGAGGGATCATCTTATTTACTACCGCCGTTCTAAGTAAACAAGATGCAAAACATGATAAACATCACATGCAATCAAATAATAAACGTGACATGATATGGCCATTATCACATAGCTCCTTTGATCTCCATCTTGGGGCTCCATGATCGTCTTGTCACCGGCTTGACACCATGATCTCCATCATCATGATCTCCATCATCGTGTCTCCATGAAGTTGCTCGCCAATTATTACTTCTACTACTATGGCTAACGCGTTTAGCAATGAAGCAAAGTAATTTACATGGCGTTTCTCAATGACACGCAGGTCATATAAAAGAATAAAGACAACTCCTATGGCTCCTGCCGATTATCATACTCATATAGATCAAGTCGTGATTCCTATTACAATAGCATGAACATCTCATACATCACATATAGATCATTCATCATTCATCACAACTTTGGCCATATCATATCACAATCACTTGCTGCAAAAACAAGTTAGACGTCCTCTAATTGTTGTTGCAAGTTTTACGTGGCTGAATTAGGGTTCTAGCAAGAACATTTTCTTACCTACGTGAAAGCCACAACGTGATTTGTCAACTTCTATTTACCCTTCATAAGGACCTTGTTCATCGAATCCGCTCCAACTAAAGTAGGAGAGACAGACACCCGCCAGCCACCTTATGCAACTAGTGCGTGTTAGTCGGTGGAACCGGTCTCACGTAAGCGTACGTGTAAGGTTGGTCCGGGCCGCTTCATCCCACAATACCGCTGAAGCAAGAAAAGACTAGTAGCGGCAAGAAAGTTGACAAATCCACGCCCACAACAAATTGTGTTCTACTCGCGCAAGAAGAACTACGCATAGACCTAGCTCATGATGCCACTGTTGGATAACGTTGCAGAAAACAAAAAATTTCCTACTCGTTTCACCAAGATCATCTAGGAGTTCATCTAGCAACGAGTCACGAGATGCATCTACATACCTTTGTAGATCGCGTGCGGAAGCGTTCAACGAACGGGGATGATGTAGTCGTACACAACGTGATCCAAATCACCGATGACCAGCGCCGAACGGACGGCACCTCCGCGTTCAACACACGTACGGGACGGGAGACGTCTCCTCCTTCTTGATCCAGCAAGGGGGAAGGAGAGGTTGACGAAGATCCAGCAGCACGACGGCGTGGTGGTGGATGCAGGGCGTCGCAGTAGCAGGGCTTCGCCTATACTACGAGGAAGAGAGACGTAACGGGGAGAGAGGGAGGCGCCAGGGGCTGGTGTGTCAAGTCCCTCCTCTCCCCCACTATATATAGGGGTGCAATGGGGGGCGCCGGCCCTAGTAGATGGAATCTACTAGGGGGGGCGGCGGCCTAGGGTGGGGCTTGCTCCCCAAGGCAAGGGGGGCGCCCCCTCTAGGGTTTCCCCTTAGCCCTAGCCGCATGGGCCCCCTAGGGGCTGGCGCCCCAGCCCACTATGGGCTGGGTTCCCTCCTATTTCAGCCCATGGGGCCCTCCGGGATAGGTGGCCCCACCCGGTGGACCCCCGGGACCCTTCCGGTGGTCCCGGTACAATACCGGGTACCCCGAAACTTGTCCCGATGGCCGAAACTGCACATCCTATATATAATTCTTTACCTCCGGACCATTCCGGAACTCCTCGTGACGTCCTGGATCTCATCCGGGACCCCGAACAACATTCGGGTTACTGCATATACTTATCTTCACAACCCTAGCGTCACCGAACCTTAAGTGTGTAGACCCTACGGGTTCGGGAGACAAGCAGACATGACCGAGACGACTCTCCGGTCAATAACCAACAGCGGGATCTGGATACCCATGTTGGCTCCCACATGCTCCACGATGATCTCATCGGATGAACCACGATGTCGAGGATTCAATCAACCCCATATGCAATTCCCTTTGTCAATCGATATATTACTTGCCCGAGATTCGATCGTCGGTATCCCAATACCTCGTTCAATCTCGTTACCGGCAAGTCACTTTACTCGTACCGTAATGCATGATCCCGTGACCAGACACTTGGTCACTTTGAGCTCATTATGATGATGCATTACCGAGTGGGCCCAGTGATACCTCTCCGTCATACGGAGTGACAAATCCCAGTCTTGATCCATGTCAACCCAACAGACACTTTCGGAGATACCCGTAGTATACCTTTATAGTCACCCAGTTACGTTGTGACGTTTGGTACACCCAAAGCACTCCTACGGTATCCGGGAGTTACACGATCTCATGGTCTAAGGAAAAGATACTTGACATTGCAAAACTCTAGCAAACGAACTATACGATCTTTATGCTATGTTTAGGATTGGGTCTTGTCCATCACATCATTCTCCTAATGATGTGATCTCGTTATCAATGACATCTTATGTCCATAGCCAGGAAACCATGACTATCTGTTAATTAACGAGCTAGTCAACTAGAGGCTTACTAGGGACATGTTGGTGTCTGTTATTCACACATGTATTACGATTTCCGGATAACACAATTATAGCATGAATAAAGACAATTACCATGAACAAGGAAATATAATAATAATGCTTTTATTATTGCCTCTAGGGCATATTCCCAACACTATGGGTGGAATAGAATATAATGAGGGGGGTTATGTGGAGAAGACAAAAAGGAGAAAGTCTCACATCCACGAGGCTAATCAATGGGCTATGGAGATGCCCACCGATTGATGTTAATGCAAGGAGTAGGGATTGCCATGCAACGGATGCACTAGAGCTATAAATGTATGAAAGCTCAACAAAAGAAACTAGTGGGTGTGCAACCAACTTGCTTGCTCACGAAGACCTAGGGCACTTGAGGAGGCCCATTGTTGGAATATACAAGCCAAGTTCTATAATGAAAAATTCCCACTAGTATATGAAAGTGATAACATGAGAGACTCTCTACTATGAAGATCATGGTGCTACTTTGAAGCACAAGTGTGGTAAAAGGATAGTAACATTGTCCCTTCTCTCTTTTTCTCTCATTTTTTTGGGCCTTCTCTTTTTTATCGCCTTTCTCTCTTTTTTTGGGCCTTCTCTTTTTTATGGCCTTTCTCCTTTTGGGGGGGGGGGGATTCTCTTTTTTTATGGCCTTTCTCTTTTTTTATTCCTCACTTGGGACAATGCTCTAAGAATGATGATCATGACACTTCTATTTATTTACAACTCAATGATTACAACTCGATACTAGAACAAAGATGACTCTATATGAATGCCTCCGGCGGTGTACCGGGATATGCAATGAACCAAGAGTGACATGTATGAAAGAATTATGAACGGTGGCTTTGCCACAAATACTATGTCAACAACATGATCATGCTAAGCAATATGACAATGATGAATGTGTCATGATGAACGGAATGATGGAAAGTTGCATGGCAATATATCTCGGAATGGCTATGGAAATGCCATAATAGGTAGGTATGGTGGCTGTTTTGAGGAAGATATAAGGAGGTTTATGTGTGATAGAGCGTATCATATCACGGGGTTTAGATGCACCGGCGAACTTTGCGCCAACTCTCAATGTGAGAAAGGGCAATGCACGGTATCGAAGAGGCTAGCAAGGATGGAAGGGTGAGAGTGCGTATAATCCATGGACTCAACATTAGTCATAAAGAACTCACATACTTATTGCAAAAATCTACAAGTCATCAAAAACCTCGGCACTACGCGCATGCTCCTAGGGGGATAGATTGGTAGGAAAAGACAATCGCTCGTCCCCGACCGCTACTCATAAGGAAGACAATCAAATAACACCTCATGTTTCAAATTTGTTACATAACGTTTACCATACGTGCATGCTACGGGACTTGCAAACTTCAACACAAGCATTTCTAAATTTCACAACTACTCAACTAGCATGACTTTGATATTATTACCTCCATATCTCAAAACAATCATCAAGCATCAAACTTCTCTTAGTATTCAATACTCTATGTGAAAGTTTTTACTATTCTTAGATGCCTAGCGTATTAGGATTATTTAAGAAAATTACCATGCTATTTAAGACTCTCAAAATAATATAAGTGAAGCATGAGAGTTCATCTATTTCTATAAAACAAAACTACCACCATGCTCTAAAAGATATGAGTGAAGCACTAGAGCAACAACAAACTACTCCGAAAGATATAAGTGAAGATCAATGAGTAGTTGAATAATTATGCAACTATGTGAAAACTCTCTAACATTTAATAATTTAAGATCTTGGTATACTATTCAAGCAGCAAGCAAAGCAAAATAAAATGACATTCTAAGAATGGCAAACATCATGTGAAGAAGAAAAAACTTAGGATCAACCGAAACTAACCGATAATTGTTGAAGAAGAAAGGTGGGATGCCAACCGGGGCATCCCCAAGATTAGATGCTTGAGACTTCTTGAAATATTATCTTGGGGTGCCTTGGTCATCCCCAAGTTTGAGCTTTTGTGTCTCCTTAATTCCTCTCATATCACGGTCTCCCTAAATCTCAAAAGCTTCATCCACACAAAACTCAATAAGGACTCGTGAGATAAGTTAGTATAAACCATTGCCAAAACCTTATCATACTCTATTGTAGCAAATCGCTAAAATTATTATTCAACATTGCATACTAAATGCCTCTGCATATTTAATAGTCCTATCCTCAAATAGAATCATTAAAGAAGCAAACATATGCAAACAATGCAAACATAACAGCAATCTTCCTAAACAGGATAGTCTATAAAGAATGCTGCAACATCCATACTTCCATAGCTCCAAAAATTATGAAATAAAATTCCCACTGTAGTAAATTTATCATAGCTTAATATGCAAAAGGTTTCAACATTTTATCACATTCTCACTTTTCTAGGGAATTATTGCAACAGCGGTAAACTTTCTGTTTTCAAACAGCAACATGTATACTTGTAACATAGGCATAGTAAAGACTATCAATGCCACTTTTATTTAAATAAAATATGCAAAACATTGTTCTAAATAACAGCAAGCAAATCCTAACAAAATAAATTGACGCTCCAAGCAAAACACATATCATGTGGTAAATAAAAATATAGCTCCAAGTAAAGTTACCGATGAACGAAGACGAAAGAGGGGATGCCTTCCGGGGCATCCCCAAGCTTAGGCTCTTGCCACTCCTTATTCCATAGTCCATCGAATCCTTACCCAAAACTTGAAAACTTCACAACACAAAACTTAACAGAAAACTCGTAAGCTCCGTTAGTATAAGAAAATAAATCACCGCTTCAAGGTACTGTAATGAACTCATTCTTTATTTATATTGGTGTTAAACTTACTGTATTCAAACTTCCCTATGGTTTATAAACTCTTTTACTAGCCATAGATTCATCAAAATAAGTAAACAACACATGAAAAACAGAATCTGTCAAAAACAGAACAGTCTGTAGTAATCTGGATCAAACGTATACTTCTATAACTCATAAAATTCTCAAATAAATTGCTGGACCTGAGGAATGTATCTATTAATGATCTGTAAAAAGAATTAACTAAATATCACTTTCCAAATAAAAATGGTAGCAATTCTCGTGAGTGCTAAAGTTTCTGTTTTTTACAGCATGATCAACAAGACTTTCCCCAAGTCTTCGCAAAGGTTCTACTTGGCACAAACACTAATTAAAAGCATAAAACCACATCTAAACAGAGGCTAGATGAATTATTTATTACTAAACAGGAACAAAAATCAAGGAACTAAAATAAAATTGGGTTGCCTCCCAACAAGCGCTATCGTTTAACACTCCTAGCTAGGCATGATGATTTCAATGATGCTCACATAAAGGGTAAGAATTGAAACATAAAGAGAGCATCATGAAGAATATGACTAGCACATTTAAGTCTAACATGCTTCCTATGCATAGGGATTTTGTGAGCAAACAACTTATGAGAACAATAAACAACTAGCATAGGAAGGTAAAACAAGCATAACTTCAAAACTTTAAGCACATAGAGAGGAAACTTGATATTATTGCAATTCCTACAAGCATATGTTCCTCCCTCATAATAATTTTCAGTAGCATCATGAACAAATTCAACAATATAACCAGCACCTAAAGCATTCTTTTCATAATCTATAAGCATAGAAATTTTATTACTCTCCACATAAGCAAATTTCTTCTCATGAATAATAGTGGGAGCAAACTCAACAAAATAACTATCATGTGATTGAAAATTAAGATCAAGATGACAAGTTTCATGGTTATCATTATTCTTTAAAGCATATGTGTCATCACAATAATCATCATAGATAGGAGGCATGCTTTCATCATAATAAATTTGCTCATCAAAACTTGGGGAACAAAAAATATCATCTTCATCAAACATAGCTTCCCCAAGCTTGTGGCTTTGCATATCATTAGCATCATGGATATTCAAGGAATTCATACTAACAACATTGCAATCATGCTCATCATTCAAATATTTAGTTCCAAACATTTTATAGATTTCTTCTTCTAGCACTTGAGCACAATTTTCCTTTCCATCATACTTATGAAAGATATTAAAAAGGTGAAGCGTATGAGACAAACTCAATTCCATTTTTAGTTTTCTTTTATAAACTAAACTAGTGATAAAACAAGAAACTAAAAGACTCGATTGAAAGATCTAAAGATATACCTTCAAGCGCTAACCTCCCCGGCAATGGCGCCAGAAAAGAGCTTGATGTCTACTACACAACCTTCTTCTTGTAGACGTTGTTGGGCCTCCAAGTGCAGAGGTTTGTAGGACAGTAGCAAATTTTGCTCAAGTGGACGGCCTAAGGTTTATCAATCTGTAGGAGGCGTAGGATGAAGAAGGTCTCTCTCAAGCAACCCTGCAACCAAATAACAAAGAGTCTCTTGTGTCCCCAACACACCCAATACAATGGTAAATTGTATAGGTGCACTAGTTCGGCGAAGAGATGGTGATACAAGTGCAATATGGATGGTAGATAAAGGTATTTGTAATCTGAAATTATAAAAACAGAAAGGTAACTAATGGTAAAAGTGAGCGTAAACGATATTGCAATGATGGTAAATAGGGCCTAGGGTTCATACTTTCGCTAGTGCCAGTTCCCTCAACAATGATAACATAATTGGATCACATAACCATCCCTCAACATGCAACAAAGAGTCACTCCAAAGTCATTAATAGCGGAGAACGAACGAATAGATAATGGTAGGGTATGAAACCACCTCAAAGTTATTCTTTACAATCAACCCGTTGGGCTATTCCTATAAGTGTCACAAACAGCCCTAGAGTTCGTACTAGAATAACACCTTAAGACACAAATCAACCAAAACCCTAATGTCACCTAGATACTCCAATGTCACCTCAAGTATCCGTGGGTAAGATTATACGATATGCATCACACAATCTCAGATTCATCTATTCAACCAACACATAGAACCTCAAAGAGTACCCCAAAGTTCCTACCGGAGAATCACGACGAAAACGTGTGCCAACCCCTATGCATAGCTTCATGGGCGGAACCCGCAAGTTGATCACCATAACATACATCAAGTGAATCACGTGGTATCCCATTGTCACCACAGATATCCACAGCAAGACATACATCAAGTGTTCTCAAATCTTTAAAGACTCAATCCGATAAGATTACTTCAAAGGGGAAACTCAATTCATTACAAGAGAGTAGAGGGGGGAAGAAACATCATAGGATCCAAATATAATAGCAAAGCTCGCGATACATCAAGATCATATCATCTCAAGAACACGAGAGAGAGAGAGAGAGAGATCAAACACATAGCCCCGAGGGAGAACTACTCCCTCCTCGTCATGGAGACCACCGGGATGATGAAGATGGACACCGGAGAAGGATTGCCCCCTCCGGCAGGGTGCTGGAACGGGTCTAGATTGGTTTCCGGTGGCTACGGAGGCTTCTAGTGGCGGAACTCCCGATCTATTGTGCTCCCTGGTCGTTTTAGGGTATATGGAGATATATAGGAGGAAGAAGTGCGTCAGGGGGGCCACGAGGGGCCCACGAGGGTGGAGGGCGCGCCCAGGGGGTGGGCGCCCCCCTGCCTCGTGACCTCCTCGCAGATCCCCCGACGTGCACTCCAAGTCTTCTGGGCTTCTTTCCTTCCAAAAATGAGTTCCCTGAAGTTTCAGGTCAATTGGACTCTGTTTGGTTTTCCTTTTCTTCGAAACCCTAAAACAGGGTAAAAACATAATCTGGCACTAGGCTCTGGGTTAATAGGTTAGTCCCAAAAATGATATAAAAGTGTATAATAAAGCCCATAAACATTTAAAATAGTAGATAATATAGCATGGAGCAATAAAAAATTATAGATACGTTGGAGACGTATCAGCATCCAGGGCGCCTTGGCACGTGTCGGCCATCCCACGGCTCCCCCGATGGTTAAAACGGTGATGACCCCCTACCCCAAAACCCTAGCGCCATCCCCCCTCCCCCTGCATCGCTTTCTTCCACCACGCCCGCAGCCAAACCACGTCGCCATGGCCGACCTCATCCTCATGGCCACTGCCCTCCCCGCCGCCTGAGACTGTGCCGAGAGCACCGCCTCTGTCGTCTTCGTCGACTACGTGGACGCATTCAAGCTCCGGACCCCCTGCCTCGCACGGATCGACGCCCTCAGCCGTCGTGGATCGTCGCCGCCGTCCGTCTGCTCCAAGCCTCCCCTGAGCCCATCTTTGCACCCCTACAGGTCCCGGTGAGCTCCTTGACATTTCCCCCTCCTCGCGTCGTAGATAGCACCCCCTAGCATTGTTCCCCGCAGTGTCCGAGAGCCGATCGATGCTGCCCGGCGATGCCCTGTGTGCTCCGGCCACCCCCTCCCCTTCTCCTCCCCGTCGCCGCTTGCATCTGTTGCCGCCGCCGCAGCCTACAGTCCGCCCTGCGCCATTCCGCCATGCCCAGCGTCCCGTGCCCCGTGGGCACCGGCCGAGCCTGCATGGCCAGCGCTACGCCCCCCCCCCGGTCGAGCTCGACCATCGCCGACCCCGCCCGCCGCAGCATCCACGCATGCGCTCGCGGCCGCGCAGCTCTGCCCACGTCGTGGCTTCGCTGCCCCTGCGCCGCAGCCGCCCCATGCCGCTCCTCCACCTGCTCGCCGGCCCTGCATCTAGCTGTTGTCGCCGCCTCCGCAGCTGCTTGCCACGCCCGCTGCTGCGGCGCCCATCTCCGGTCGCCTCCGCTCAGGGCCGTGCTCCCCCCGCTCCCCGCGCCCCTCGCCGACCACCGCAGCCACCCGCCTCCCGCAGCCGCGCCGTAGCTCGCCCTCCCCTGGCCGGCGCCGTGCTCACCGGCGCCCCGTCGTGGCCTCGGGTGCTTGCTGGGCGCCCACTACGCGCCCACCCCACTATGCCCCCCTGGGCCTATGGCAAGCGGGGCCCATGCCACAGGAAAATGTTTTTTAAATAATTATAAATAAATTAAATAAAAATATCAGTTAATTAATTAATTAAATGATTAGTTATCTTAATTAATCCTGTCTAATAAACCAACTACTAGTTAATTAACTAAGTAGTGAATGACAAGGGGGCCCCACCCCGTGTTGACCAGTCAAACTTTGACTGGTCAACTGGGCCCGCTTGGCCCACCTGTCATCCCCATGGGTACACTTCTATGTACCCTGTGCTGGGTGAGCCTAGCATTTTCCAATTAATTTCGAATTAATAATAATTTCAGATTATTGCTAAAACTTTAAAAATTAATATAAAATAATTTGTAACTCGGATGGAAAAACTTTGTACATGAAAGTTGCTCAAAACGATGGGACGAATCCGAAGATGCAACCCTTTCGTTCGCCGCACATCCCTAGCATAGGAAACACGCAACTTTCCCCCCTCCGGTTCATCTGTCCGAAAACACGAAACACCGGAGATACTTTCCCGGATGTTTCCCCCTTTCACCGGTATCACCTTCTACTACGTTAGGGCACACCTGTCACCGTTACTTGTCATGTCATGCATTGATATGCATCTGTTTGCATTGTATTCATTGTTTCTTACCCCTCTTCTCTCCGGTAGACTACGAGACTGACATCGCTACGGGTGCCCCGATCGACTACGTTGTTGGCGACCCCTCCTCCTTGCCAAAGCAACCAGGCAAGCCCCCCCTGATCACCAGATATCGCCTATTCCTTCTCTCTACTACTTGCATTAGAGTAGTGTAGCATGTTACTGCTTTCGGTTAATCCTATTCTGATGCATAGCCTGTCATTGTTGCTACAGTTGTTACCCTTACCTACAATCCAAAATGCTTAATATAGGATGCTAGTATTCCATCAGTAGCCCTACATTCTTGTCCGCCTGCCATGCTATACTATCGGGTCGTGATCACTAGGGAGGTGATCACGGGTATATACTATATATCTTATACATGATACATGTGATGACTAAAGACAGGTCGGCTCGTAGAGTACCCGCGAGTGATTAACGGATTGGGGGATGAAAGGACCTTTGTCCCGATGGCCCTCTAGGTGAATATTTGTGGCGGAGCGACAGGGTAGGTTGAGACCACCTAGGAGAGAGGTGGGCCTGGCCCTGCTCGACGTCCGCGGAGACTTCAATTAACAAGCTTAACGAGATCTTGGTATTTGATCTGAGTCTGGCCACTCGCCTATACACACTAACCAACTACGCGGGAACAATTATGGGCACTCGACGTCGTGGTATCAGCTGAAGCCTTCTTGACGTCAGCGACTGAGCTGCGCGCGCCGGATTGGACTGGAATGCTTGCTCTTGTATTAGGGAGGCTAGGTCTGCTTACCGGCCGCATTCACAACTTGCAGGTGTGCAATGGGCGATGGGCCCAGACCCCTGCGCGCATAGGACTTAGACCGGCGTGCTGACCTCTCTGTTGTGCCTAGGTAGGGCTGCGACGTGTTGATCTTTCGAGGCCAGGTATGACCCAGGAAAGTGTGCCTGGCCAGAGGGATCGAGTGTGTTGGGTAATGTGGTGCACCCCTGCAGGGAAGTTTATAGCTGTGTCCCTCGGTAAAAGGATGACCCAGAGTTGTATTCTAACCTTATGATAACTAGAACCGGATACTTAATAAAACACACCTCTTACAAGTTCCAGATACAACCCGGTGATCACTTTCCTACAGGGCGACGAGGGGAGGATCACCGGGTAGGATTATGCTATGCAGTGTTCCTTGATGCTGCTCTTGCTACTCTCTTCTACATGCTTCAAGATGGAGGCTGCCAGAAGCGTAGTCTTCGATAGGACTAGCTACCCCCCTCTTATTCTGGCATTCTGCAGTTTAGTCCACAGATACTACCCATTTCATTGATACCAATGCATATGTAGTGTATATCCTTGCTTGCGAGTACTTTGGATGAGTACCCACGGTTGCTTTGCTCCCTCTTTTCCTCCCTTTCTTTTTCTTCTTGGATGTCGCAATGATACATCTCCAACGTATCTATAATTTTTTATTTTTCCATGCTATATTATATTCTGTTTTGGACATTATTGGGCTTTATTATACACTTTTATTTTATTTTTGGGACTAACCTATTAACCGGAGGCCCAGCCCAGAATTGATGTTTTTTTGCCTATTTTAGGGTTTCGCAGAAAAAGAATATCAAACGGAGTCCAAACGGAAAGAAACCTTCGGGAACATGATTTTCGGAACGAACATCATCCAGAGGACTTGGACCCTACATCAAGCAATCAACGAGGAAGGCACGAGGTAGGGGGCGCGCCTACCCCCCAGGCGCGCCCTCCACCCTTGTGGCCCCCCTGTTGCTCCACCGACGTACTCCTTCCTCCTATATATACGGAGCCAAAACCCTAATTCCACCGCCGTAACTTTCTGTATCCACGAGATCCCATCTTGGGGCCTGTTCCGGAGCTCCGCCGGAGGGGTCATCGATCACAGAGGGCTTCTACATCAACACCATAGCCCTTCCGATGAAGTGTGAGTAGTTTACCTCAGACCTACGGGTCCATAGTTATTAGATAGATGGCTTCTTCTCTCTTTTTGGATCTCAATACAAAGTTCTCCCCCTCTCTTGTGGAGATCTATTCGATGTAATCTTCTTTTGCGGTGTGTTTGTTGAGACCGATGAATTGTGGGTTTATGATCAAGTTTATCTATGAACAATATTTGAATCTTCTTTGAATTCTTTTATGTATGATTGGTTATCTTTGCAAGTCTCTTCGAATTATCAGTTTGGTTTGGCCTACTAGATTGATCTTTCTTGCAATGGGAGAAGTGCTTAGCTTTGGGTTCAATCTTGCGGTGTCCTTTCCCAGTGACAGTAGGGGTAGCAAGGCACGTATTGTATTGTTGCCATCGAGGATAACAAGATGGGGTTTATTTCATATTGCATGAGTTTATCCCTCTACATCATGTCATCTTGCTTAAAGCGTTACTCTGTTCTCTTGAACTTAATACTCTAGATGCATGCTAAATAGCGGTCTATGTGTGGAGTAATAGTAGTAGATGCAGGCAGGACTCGGTCTACTTTTCTCGGACGTGATGCCTATATAAGTGATCATACCTAGATATTCTCATAATTATGCTCAATTCTGTCAATTGCTCAACAGTAATTTGTTTACCCACCGTGAATACTTATGCTCTCGAGAGAAGCCACTAGTGAAACCTATGGCCCCCGGGTCTATCTTCCATCATATTAATCTTCCAATACTTTGTTATTTTTATTGCCTTATATTTTACTTTACATCTTTATCATAAAAATACCAAAAATATTATCTTATCATATCTATCAGATCTCACTCTCGTAAGTGACCGTGTAGGGATTGACAACCCCTTATCGTGTTGGTTGCGAGGATTTATTTGTTTGTGTAGGTGCGAGGGACTCATGCGTGGCCTTCTACTGGATTGATACCTTGGTTCTAAAAAACTGAGGGAAATACTTACGCTACTTTTCCCCACCACCCTTTCCTCTTCAAGGGAAAACCAACGCAAGTGCTCAAGAGGTAGCACGCAACCAGATGATGGAGTCCAGGAGCCAGAGGATCCCGAGGATGTTTCTACGTGGAGTTTGGCTTCGAGGCGTGTTAGGAGATCCCAGGCAGGAGGCCTGCGCCTCTTTCGATCTGTATCCTAGTTTGTGCTAGCCATCTTATGGCAACTTGTTTAACTTATGTCTGTACTCAGATATTGTTGCTTCCGCTGACTCGTCTATGATTGAGCTCTTGTATTCGAGCCCTCGAGGCCCCTGGCTTGTAATATAAAGCTTGTATTATTTTATTTTGTGTCTAAAGTTGTGTTGTGATATCTTCCCGTGAGTGCTTGATCTTGATCGTACACATTTGTTGTATGATTAGTGTACAATTGAATCGAGGGCGTCACAAGTTGGTACCAGAGCCGACTACCTGTAGGAATCCCCCTTTCCAACTCCTTGGCCGAAGTTGAGTCTCGTCATTGCAAAACTTCTACTAACCTGGCTGTGTGGCTTACAGGCCCATGTTGCCATTGGGTGGTATTAGGATCTTTTATTCCTCGATCTTTACTCAGGGACTCTGATCTCTCTTCTACTCGGGTTAAATGATTTTGCTAACTCTAACTCTAGGTTCTCGTAATTACTTCCTCCCGGAGAACCCCTCACTCCAGATGATTGCTTGATGCATCGAAGGATTCCGAAGATACTCTTCGATGTTCTCTTGAGAATTTGTGCCCGTTGCTTTTGCAATTCCCAACCACTGAAATATCCCTATGGATAAATACATACATATGTCGTTCTTACTTTTATTCCTAGTTCATCTTGTTATTACAAGATACCCCGAAATTTTCTCCATTGTTTCAAGAATACTGGGTGCCTACTGCCCTTGCAGTTCTTTGCCACCTGAATACCCCTACGAATAATTTCTCGCACTTATCGAGTATTCGCTCATCGCCAGTTGATTCAAGTATTTCACAAAAATCTTCAAAATACCATTCGATCTTCCGAAAATCCTCAGCCGCCTATTGCTCTTGAAATTCTTGCTTGCTTGCATTATGATTAATCCCATAAGTCTAGTAATCTTATTGGCATCCTTTGTCATTATCATTTTGATTCCATTGATTCAATATGCTACTAATGCTCGCAATCCTCAATCAAATCCTAGAATTCATCCTTCCGGCTCAGACGTCATTTTAAACATGGGCTGGATCTCGACCAATCGAATTGCCACCGATTGTACCCCTAATCCTACTCAACTTATCCATCCTTCATCAGAGCATTTGCCTCTGATCCCTTGATTTGGAAATCATAATTCTTTTGCATTTGAGCTTTGATTTAGTCAGTTGATTCTATAATCTGATCTACATGCATTCTTTCTTCCTCTGGTTGAGTACCTATGCTCACATCAGATCCCTTGAGGACCACCAGATCCGTTGTTGGATTTTATCCGACAACGTCCTTCATATTCAATCACTTTGGAAGTTCCTTCCCTGATACATAATGCCATTGGTAAATTATAATCTCTGATTTGGCCAACCATGCTCTGCTTTCGAGCTGGTGATATTTACTCTTGAAACTTGGGGTATATGTTTCTAAGATGCCCGATGGGTTGAACCTATACCTTCCCTAAAGCCGTATGAACCCAAAAGTTACCACAAGTCATACCCTTCTTGTATTTTACCAGATAATTTCCTACTCTACAGCTCCTTTGAAGATGAGAAGTGAATGAAAGGTTAGGCATTGGAGAAGTGGGAGTCGACCTTGAACTTTGTGTTCATGCCCACTGACACGATGTAGATCCTATCATGAAAGCTTCTTGTACTAATGAATATTTCCTTGATAAAATATCATCTCGTATCTATGAATTGATCCTTTGCAATCGTGGTTCTGACAATGATTGTTCTCCTTTGATTCCATTTCTCGGACAAGTTAAAGTACTTGACTTCCGCAGATCAATACGCCTACCCAACCTCTACTTTAATCTTCCTTCGAGTATTAACCCCTGGTATCTCGAGGATATCAGCCCATTGCACTACATCTTATGAATTTCTAATGAAATGGTACCTCTTCAAGCCATAGCCACTCCATGGGTTCTGGTTTGTCGTCAATCGAGAACATCGATTAGTGAATCGAATCAACACTATGATTCAATAATCCTAGTACTTTGTTGTTGAGGAGTTTAATACTCCATCCCGTCATTCCTTGCTTGATCGGCTACATTATTATCGTGCTAATTTTAACTGTGCTACCTAGTCCTTACTCCCATAGCACAATTTTCAAAGATGAGCTAAGCCTACATCGATATTCCTCGTCTTATCATTTCACCTCGAACAGCAAGTTTGATTCCAAGTTGGTGATGTATTCGTGGTTCCAATAATCTTTCGCCACAACACTCCTTTTGCTTGATGTAGTCGTTGGTCGATTGCTTCTTCACGGAGCCTCTCGACAAAATTTGTCGCGATCATCATCAACATTTTGACTCCTTACATAATATCAATCAAATTCATATTGAGAAATACCATCCTTGCCCCTCAATGATTTGTGTTATCATCGACAACATCCTTGTCTTCCCTCAACACAAATGTGTTCATGTTTTGGAATGAATCTTGAGTTCCTTGCTATCCAGTATCTGTTCTTCTTTACCTTGGAGTATTACCCTCTTTTACGTCAAGAAGGTCGTGAGAATTTCTCCACCTCTTAAAAATTCTTGGTATAGTGATACTTCTCACCATCGCCATTCTTTCTTGGTTCCCGTCTTGATTCTAGCCGAGATACCAACAAGTGAACGGTGCTGTTTGGATTCTATACTTCTAGCAACCCTATTGCTTTGAAGTTAATGGACGATCGTTCATTCTTAGACTATTGGTTATTGAATCACCTTTCTAACATTGATCATGCTACCTAAGACCATATTTCGGGTACACTTTTCAACCAATGTTTAATTGTGTATGTTTACCTCGAGCATACAACATTATATCATTTGATACAACAAATGTTATCTCCTTGTTCACATAACTATGGAAATCCAACTTTTTGGAAATCTTGAGGATTGTTGTTGACTCCATCAGCTACCCCCTCATCCTCTCCTTGGTTTAAATGATGAATTCTTGTGTCAGAACTCGCTCCCATAGTTCATTTCCCAAGGATCTTACATTGTCATCTCGTCAATTTGTGTCGCACCTTTTCTCCTTGAGCATCCTGAGTTTGAGGTATCCTGACACCAATCAGATCTGAATCTCGGTCAGATATGATGGTTGGAACATATATCCAAGAGTTATAACATTGGTCTTTATATGACCCGGTAAGATGATGTCATGCCTAGCACACCTGGCCGGAGGACCTATTGTTATAGTTCCCTTCTTAGCAAGCTTAGCGATTCTTTCATGAGGAAATCGTAAGACTTATTTTATAAGTTGTTCCTGATGGATCCTTTATGTACGCAGAGTCCGACCTTTGCTTGAAGACCATGTCAATGCTATCTCAAAGCATGTATGTGGTACTCCTATCATCAATAAGAACATTTGAAGCACAATGCTAAATTTTCTAGGTAATTTCATGAAATTCCTCTCCGCTTACCTAAATGGTTTTCTACTTCTATCCTGTCATGGATATCATGCTTTGTTTGTCCTTGGGAAGGATATACCCCTGAAATATGTGTTTAAATACATTTTCCTTTCCATTGTTCTGTTTAATTTGATAATCATATTGTCCTTTCCATTGGTTGGTTTAACGTTTCTTGTGATCTATATGATCTAAGCAGTAATATTCTCCTGCTTATGTAAACACCTCGGTGTACAATTCTATCAGCAAGACCCTGTTACTATTGTTGATGACATTCCGATAGCCACCGATGGATGAGAACTTTGCCTATTGGTCCGCCTCGTTCAACGAGCAGGAAAATGGTTCTCTTCATCCCTCGCCCTTGGTACTGACGTTGTTGCCGACATAATCAATAGGCTACCCTCTAACATGCCTTGCTATCATGACCATGCAAGATGTCACCGCTCCTCCTACTTTTACCCCACATGGTGGGTGAGGGAGTCCTGGATTAAGGGGTCCTCGGGCGTCCGACCTGTTGGACATGGGCCGGACCGATGGGCCGTGAAGATACAAGACATAAGACTCTCTCCCGTGTTCGGATGGGACTCTCCGGGGCGTCGATGGCAAGCCTGGCGTTCGGATATGAAGATTCCTTTCTGTGTAACCGACTTTGTACGACCCTAGTCCCCTCCGGTGCCTATATAAACCGGAGGGTTTAGTCCATAGAGGCAATCATAATCTTACAGGCTAGACATCTAGGGTTCTAGCCATTACGATCTCGTGGTAGATCAACTCTTGTAACCTTCATACTCATCAATATCAATCAAGCAGGGTGTAGGGTATTACCTCCATCAAGAGGGCCCGGACCTGGGTAAAACTGCGTGTCCCTTGTCTCCTGTTACCATTGTCGGGTGGTAGGTGCGACATATGCCAACAGGTGGCTTATCATTGTGGGAGCCAATAAAACATCGCCGGTGCCTGGAAACGGGATAAGGCGAAGACATGCACGCCGGCGGATCTTACCCAGCTTCAGGGCTCTCCGGGGAGATAACATCCCTACTGCCGCTCTGCGGGGTCTCCGCATGGTTACTAAATGAACAAGTAGCTATACAATGCTCCTTGAGTTGTTTTGGGTGGAAGGAGGAAGAAGGGCTCAGCTAGCTTGCTTCCTCTCCTTGTATGGTGTCTAGGTCTAACTTGAGAGTCCAACCCTTTGCATGGGTGCACCGGGGGGTTTATATAGGCCTACCCCCCGGGGGTACAATGGTAATCCAGCTGGGCGCGGGGCCCAGCTATCTGTGACTATGCTTGCCGGCTTCTGTGCCGGCTACTGGGGCCCGCCGGCTGCCGGCTCCTTGGTCGACAGGCAGGCCCCACAGGCCAGGGCCTGGTCGGCGGCTGGTTACTGTTACTCCGTGCGGTTGACACAGGCTTGGTCGTGGTAAGCGTGGCTACAGTACCGCCGCCCTGGCGGGTGATTACTGTAGCCCCGCCGTATCTTGTCTTCTTAATGGGCGTCTCCTTCGAGGATGATGGCGAGCCGGCTATGGGGGGCCGGCTCTCCATCAGGCCGACTTGGGAGGAGGTGCGGCCGCCTTCGGTATCTCTCTGCCCGAAGGGGCCCACCGCCTCGGGGGCCACGCTGGTGGCCCGTCGTGGACGGCGTCGGGGCCGCTGTGGCAATAGTGCCGCGCCGGACGGGTCGTAGCCACCCGTACGGCGCACTGTACCAGGCGTGCCCCGGGTTTCGGGGGTGGCAGGCTCTACTGTAGCCACGCCCTGCTTCATCATCGCGGGGTGGACGCGTACTTTGCGGGTACGGCCTTGACCGCTTTATGGGAGCCGGCCTCCTGGAGTCGGCCCCGTTGCAGCCGGCTTCCCGTAGTCGGCCCTCCACTGCTTTCTTCATGAGGGTAAAGGGCAGGCCGCCCCCGAAGCCGGCCGGGAAGATAGCCGGCAAGGGGGGAGGTGGCCCCAGGTCTTGAGTCTTCTGGAGAGCCGGACGGGCTCATAATTTTTTCTGATGGGCCAGGGGAAGCCGGCTAGGCTACCCATGGCTATTTACTCCGACAGTAGTCCCCGAAGCTGAGCGAGCTTCACGGCGGACAGAGGGACGAGAAGCTTGGTCAGCTTCATACCCTGAGGAGCCGACCTCGCCGTCGTAGGCCGACTTCGGAGAACTTTCTTGTTTATTAATATGACCGTGGTTGACCCGCGGGCTGGCCGCGGGCCCCACGACGGGCCACGTGGCTGAGAAGTCCTGCCGTCGCACGCGCGCGACGGGACGCCGCCGCAGGCCCAGGCCCGCCACTCCTCGGCCTCGGCCCGGGCGCAGATCTTCTGTGGCCCGAGGGGACTGCTCGCCTCCCCGCGGTCGTTTCTATGTGCCTTCAATGCGCGCAATTAACGCGGGGCATGGGGAGATGGGCACGATCGATCCCCACGATCCCCCACGCCGTGCCTCCTCGGCTCCGGCGCACGAGCCTACAAGTAGGAGGGGGAGGGGGAGAGACAAAGGCTTGCTTGCTCCCCCGCTCCCCGTCCCTCCTTGCTCTCCTTTCCTTTCTTCTTCCTCCGCGCCCGACGTAGCCTCTCGTCGCAGCCAGCCCACGCCGCCATGTCCATGGCACTGTCGAGCTCATGGGACGGGTCCAACGTCCACGAAGAGCACATAGAGTTCCACCGCCAGACCTGGCGCCTGCCCGCCGCCAACCTCGTGCAGGCTCGTCTGGCGCCGGAGGCGGAAATCTCACCGGCGCCGGAGGAAGGCGAGCGCGTCGTCTTCCGCACGCATTTCTTGCGTGGCTTCGGCTTCCCGGCGAGTGGCTTCATGCGCTCCTTCCTCGACTTCTACCGTCTCCAGCCGCATCACCTCACGCCCAACGCGGTGATGCTGCTGTCGGCCTTCGTCTCTCTCTGCGAAGGCTTCTTGGGAGTGCTGCCCACGCTGGAGCTTTGGGCAAAGCTCTTCCAAAACAAGCTCGGCACCATCACCGCCGGCGTGCCCGCCCCCTGCGGGGCCTTCATCGTGATGAAGAGGTCAAGCGATAACAACCCCTTCCCGCACATCCCTTTAATCCAATCAGTCAAACTCTGGCAGAAATCATATTTCTACGTCAAGAACGTCGCCCCGCAAGGAGACTACGTTAACCTGCCGGCTTACGTAGCCGGCCCGCCGGCTGGGAGGCAGCCGTCTTGGGGCTTCCGGTCCAAGTCCTTGTCTCCGGCCGGGAACGCCTCCATCGCCCGGCTTCGGGTAATGATCCAGTCGGAAGGCCTGCGCGGAGCCGACCTGGTGGCCGCCTTCGTCGAGCGCCGGATTCTTCCCCTTCAGAGCCGGCCCCACATGCTATGCCAGATGAGCGGCCGCTTCGACCCTTGCCGGCTGAGCACATGGGAGATGCCCCATGCCGAGGTAGTGCTCATGGTGAACTACATCGCCAACCTCAAGCTCGCCGACGACTGGCAATACGGCAAGGCGTCGTACTCCCGCGCCCATCCTCCGCCCGTGGTAAGTCCTTCTTTCTGTCATCAGCCGGCTTGAGTCGGCCGGCTTCTGACCAGGCGGCTCTTCCCCCTCTCTCTTTTTTTTATCAGAACCCTCTTCTTCCGCCGCCAGCCGGGCGGCAGGAGTCGAACGCCAGTATGCCCCGGACCGTACGGTAGACGATGTCGACGACCCGGATTTGGCGGCGGCCACCATGGAGGACGCCGCCATGGGGGACGTCATCGAGCCCGGAGGCACGGGGCTCTCGGCCAGTTTTGACGACTGGCCAGACGACGCCGACGCCGAAGAAATCCCGCGCCACCAGCCGACAACCGACCGTCACGGCGCGGGCTCGTCCGCCGCGCCGGCTGCCGGTGGTGGAAAGTCGAAACGCCGGGCCGCGCTTCCTCTCTTCGGCAGCCGGCCGAAAAAGTCGAGGGCCTCCGCCGCGGCAACGAAGCGAGACGAAGCGGCGGCGAAGGCGGCCTGTTTCCGGAAGGCGGTGAAGCAACCTCCAGCGGTTTCCTCGTAAGCCCTTTGGCCGCCTGCGTGCTTGTTTTTGTTGTCTTCTTTTGTTCTAACCCTTCTCCGATTTCTGAGCAGGGCGCCGCTTTCCCTTGAGCGAGGCCCAGGCGGCTCCGTGGTCGGGCCGGGTGCTGGATCTTCAGGGCCCCGCCGCGTGGACCCCCGCGCCGATCTTGCGGAAGCCACGGAGCGGAACGCCCGCGAGGCGCGAGAAGAGGGGGAGGCGGCGGAGCGGGAGGCCGCCCGGGCGGCGACGGAGCGAGCGGACGCGGCAGCCGAGACTCCATTGGAGCGGGCGACCACGGAGACGGAGGCGGAGGGCATGCATAGCCGGCCTCCGCTGCTCGCCATCCCCCTCCACACCGTGGACCCGGACATCCCGCTGCCCACGGCGGAGGAGATCACCCCCGATCAGCCGCCGGTGCAGAGGGATGAGCTCTTCGAGGTCTTCGCGGAGAGGACGTCGCCAGCAGCGCCAGCCGGAGCGGGCGAAGGCGGCCAGTCGTCAGCGGTGCCGGAGGAGCCGACCCGGGCCGCACCCGAGGCCGGAGCCGGCCTTGAAATTCAGCTGGCGGCGAGCCAGCGCGCCGGAGGGAGCACGGCCCCGCAGGACACGCGCCAAGCCGCGGGTGCCGACCAGACGGCAGAAGCCTTGGAGGCGGCCAGTTCCGCCTCGTCTGGGTGGACTCCCAGCGGAGGAAGTGGCGAGCTGAACATGGCGGCCCAAGGGGTTCGGAGCCGGCTGCAGGCTCAGGCCGCCCTCCTGCAGCAATTTACTCAGGAGTTTCTGTCGACGCGGTCCGCAATCCGGGTAAGTCTTTTACTTGTTGACTGCTCTGGTCCTCTGATTTTTTCCATGGGGGCGCGCTAGCGCACCCACTGGGTGTAGTCCCCGAGATCCGGGCCGACTGCAGCGCAGTCGGGTCGGATCTTTCCCGACGACTATCTTAACTCTGTTTTCTGTCTGATCTTTAGGATTATCACAACTCTCGTGCCGCCGCCTTCAACTCCCAGGCTCGGGAGCTGAGCCGGAGGACCGAAGACCTGGCCAGCAGCCGGCGTAAGTATATTGCTCTTATCTATCTCTTGTGGGGGCGCGACAGCGCACCCACTGGGTGTAGTCCCCAAGATCCGGGCCGACTGCAGCGCAGTCGGGTCGGATCTTTCTTGATGACCATTCCCTTATTGACCTTTCTCTTTGTATCTTGCTCGTGTAGGGGCCAATGCCGACTTGCGGAGGGAGCTCGGCGAAGTGCAGACCGCTCTTCGTACCAGGGACGCCGAGTATGCCGACTTGGTTCAGGAGCGCGACCGCCTGGTCAAGAAACTGGCCGATCAGGAGGAAAGCCATAAGGCGGCCCTGCAGAAGGCGCAGGACGGCGAGGCTGCCCTGAAGGCGGAGTTCGAGATCAAGGCGGCGAGCTGGGCCGAGACGCGCCAGGCACTGGAGGAAGGTTTTGGCCGAATCGAAGATCTGATCGATGGTAAGCCGCCTTTCTCACCCTTCCTCCATCTGCCGGTCGCCTGGGGCTTTATTCTGACTTGTGCTTGCTACTTTGCGCAGATTACTTTCCCGGCCACTCCGTCCTCGCCACCCAAGCCATCGAGGCCCATCGCGAGGCGCGCCGTCAGGCTGGAGTTGTCATTCCGCCGGATGCGAATCGAACGCTGTCGGAGCAGCTCATTGCCGTCCAAGCGCGACTGCAGCCGGCCCATTGGATGCTCCGCCGGCTCCAACGTGCTGGGGCGCAGGTGCTGGCCGCACTCTGGCCCGGCCAGATGATTCCCCGCACCCCAAGTCGGACCGCCGACTGGCTAGAAGTCGCAGTCGGCCGCTTCGAAGCTTGGAAGGCGTCAGCAGCCCGTCTCGGAGCCGGGCGTGCGTTGGAGTTCGTCCGCGCGTGGTACCCAGGGCTAAGCCTGGACCAGCTGCGGACTTGGCGGTTGGAGGCCGACGCGGAGCTGGAGGAGGTGCGGCCGGCGATCGCGTAGCGCGCCTCGACGATCACCGAGTGCACCGACACCAGCGTCTTCGCGCCAGAACTCAGTGATGACGGTGTCGCCCAGCCGGAGGAGTGGTTTGGGCTGAACCCGGCGGAAGGCGAGGACTCGGTCGAGGAGATTGCCTCCAGCGACGAGGGCGAGGATGACGAGGAAGAAAACGGCGGAGACGCCAAGCCGGCCGGTGAGACGACCGACCGCCCTCCAGCCGACCGTGCCTCCAGCAACGAGCCGCACGGGAGCGCGCCTTCTGTCGGAGGTGGTGATCAGGCCGAAGTTGGCCGGCCGGCCGCTCCTTCAGCCGGCACGACCGCCTCCACCGCCCAGCCCGGCTCGTCAGCGGCCCCGCCGGCTTGATCTGCCGTCCCTATTGTTCCTGCTTTTGCTTTTTCGAACAATGTTTAAGTTTCCGCAATTCCACCCACTGGGGGTGTATCGAACAATGTTGGATGCTGACCTCTCTGGAGGTCCTTTGTGTAAATATTATTGTATGCATGTGCTGGCTTCCATTCAAGTGCACTTTTTTATCCTTAGGCTTTTTCCTTTGCCGCCTTCCCTCTTTGGGAAGGCAAGTACTCGAGCTTTCTCGGATTTGAAGCGGACTGAATGTAAGCCGGCCGGCCGGCTACTCTGGTAGTCGGTCGGGGGGAGGCGGCAAGCCGGCTTTTGTTATATAAGCCCGTTAGTCCCTAGCCATTTTTCGTGTGCGCACCCTTTCCGGCTTATGACTCTTGCCAGCCGGGCAGTCGGTTCTTCGAACTGCGATTTTGGCAAGAGCCAAGCCTGGGTGTCAGCACATTACTTGTCTGACCGCGGGTAGGGTTCCTAATATAACTCCAGTCGGCTAGTCCCCGGGCCGACTCGTCGAACCCGGTGCCGGACAAAATAAATGAACAGGCGATACCATACGCATGATAACTTTCATTCATAAAATAAAAGATGGCAGTCCCCGAGTCCTCCTCGGGGAGCCTATTGTTTCGTACTTAATACAAAAGTGGACGTGATACATACTGCATTTTAACTGTAAAATTTCCAAAGAAGATTGGCATTCCATGGTCGTTCCGACTCCTTGCCGGAGTCGTCTCTCTTGCGTGCCTTCGGCTTCTGCGCGTCGATGAGGTAGTAGGCATCATTGCCTAGGGCTCTGTTGACGACGAAGGGGCCTTCCCAGGGGGCTGCGAGCTTGTGCTGGCCGGCTGTTCGCTGGATCAGCCGGAGCACAAGGTCGCCCTCCTGGAAGGATCTTGGTCGGACCTTCCGGCTGTGGTAGCGGCGCAGACCCTGCTGGTAGATGGCAGACCGGCTGAGGGCTAACAGCCAGCCTTCTTCCAGCAGGTCGACGTCGTCTTCTCTTGCTTCTTTGGCTTCCGCTTCCGTGTACATGGTTACCCGAGGCGCGTCGAACTCGATGTCTGTTGGGATGACTGCCTCGGTACCATATACAAGGAAGAAAGGGGTGAAGCCGGTTGATCTGTTTGGGGTAGTACGCAGACTCCATAGGACAGCCGGCAGCTCATCGAGCCAACAGCCGGCTGAACGCTCCAGAGGTACGACCAGTCGGGGCTTGATGCCGGACAGGATGAGGCCATTGGCTCGCTCCACTTGGCCGTTTGACTGCAGGTGAGCGACGGACGCAAGGTCCAGCCGGATACCTTGTGCAGCGCAGAACCGTGCCAAGGCACCTTTGGCAAAATTCGTGCCGTTGTCGGTGATGATGCTGTGCGGTACACCGTACCGGGTTGTTATATCTGCAATGAAAGTCACTGCAGTCGGCCCATTCAGCTTCTTGATCGGCTTCGCCTCAATCCACTTGGTGAATTTGTCGACGGCGACGAGCAAATGCGTCATGCCGCCGCACGCCGTCTTGAATGGGCCCACCATATCCAGTCCCCAGACGGCAAAAGGCCAGGTGATGGGAATGGTCTTGAGTGCCGAAGCCGGCATGTGTTGCTTGGAGCTGAAAAGCTGGCAGCCTTTGCAGTGTTTGACTAGCTCTTTGGCGTCGTCCAAAGCAGTCGGCCAGAAGAAACCGTGGCGGAAGGCTTTGGCGACAAGTGATCTTGATGCGGCGTGGTGGCCGCACTCTCCTTGGTGTATATCTCTGAGGACTGCAATGCCTTTCTCCTGCTCGATGCATTGCTGTAAGACTCCGGTGACACTGCGCTTGACAAGTTCTCTGTTGACGATTGTGTATGCTCCGGCTCGACGTTGGACTTGTCTCGCTTCGGTTTTGGCAGCCGGCAGATCTTGGTTCACCAAGAAGTTGAGGATGGTTTGGGCCCATGAAGGAGCTGCGACTTCCCTTGCCGCCAATGTGGCTACAGCCACCAGGGTGGGTGGGCTGGGCAATGAAGTGCTGGAGTCGGCCGCTGCTTGCTGCGCTGAAGAAGTCCCCGGGCCGGCTATCGTAGTCCCCGAGCCGGGTACCGCAGTCCCCGAGCCGGGTGCGGCAGTCCCCGAGCCGGCTACTGCAGTCCCCGAGCCGAGTATTGAAGTCCCTGGGCCGACTGCTTGATTCTTCGAGCCGGGCCCGGCCCCATCGGGGTTAGGCGGCACGAAGATGGAGTCGGATTCTGGAGACGGCTTGATGGACGGCTTGAGGAGGCGTTGTAGGGCGACGCCGGTTGGTATTGCTTGCGGCGTGGAGCCTATTCGGGCCAGGGCATCTGCTGGCTCGTTGTCGGCTCGCGGTACATGGAGGAATTCGCACCCATCAAAGTATCCGCTGATTTGCTGCACTAGGAAGCGGTAGCTTGCCATGTTGGCGTCCTTGGTGTCCCAGTCGCCAGATGATTGCTGAACCACCAAATCCGAGTCGCCATAGCACAGGATCCGGCGGATGCCGAGTTCCTTGGCAAGCCGGAGCCCGTGTATGAGCGCTTCGTACTCGGCTACATTGTTGGAGGCGGCGAAGTGGATCTGCAGCGTGTATCTGAGCTTGTCACCCTTAGGAGAGGTAAGGATGACGCCGGCTCCCAAGCCGGTGCGCATCTTGGATTCGTCAAAGTGCATGCGCCAATGGGTGGAGTCGGGAGCTGGCGGTAAGTACTGGGTCTCGGCCCAGTCGACGAGGAAGTCGGCCAGTGCTTGCGACTTGATGGAGGTGCGGGGTTGGTAGAAGATCGTGTAAGGGGCCAGCTCGATGGCCCACTTAGCTACCCGGCCGGATGCATCTTGGCTGCCTATGATCTCGGCCAGCGGGGCAGCGCATACGACCGTGATAGGATGTTCTTGAAAGTACGGGTTCAGCTTCTTGGCGGTGAAGTACACGCCGTAGCACATCTTCTGGTAGTGCGGGTAGTTCTGTTTCGAGGCGGACAGCACCTCGCTCAGGTAATAAACCAGCCTCTGGACCGGCTGGGCTCGGCCTTCTACGGGGCATTGGACTACAACGACGGTGCTGACCACCCGGCTAGTGGCGGCGATATATAAAGGAGCATGGGCTCTTTCTCAGTCGGCGCCGCTAAGACAGGCGGCGTGGCCAGCATTTTCTTTAGCTCGTGGAAAGCTTGGTCGGCCTGGTCATTCCACTCGAAGTGGGTGCTCTTCTTCATGAGGCGGTAGAGAGGGAGAGCTTTCTCTCCAAGCCGGCTGATGAAGCGGTTCAGAGAGGCCAGGCACCCGGTGAACTTCTGGATCTCTCGAAGCTTGGTTGGGACCGCCATCCTCTCGATGGCCTTGATCTTCACAGGGTTGCACTCGATGCCGCGTTCGGAGACCAGAAAGCCTAGGAGCTGGCCGGCTGGCACTCCGAACACGCATTTCTCGGGGTTGAGCTTGATTCGGAACCGACGCAGGTTCTCGAATGTCTCCTTCAGGTCTTCCAGCAGAGTGCCACGCTTCTCCGTCTTCACCACGACATCATCCACGTAGACGTGGGCATTTTTGCCGAGCTGTGTGAGGAGGCACTTCTGCATGCAACGCTGAAAAGTGGCGCTGGCATTCCTCAAGCCGAACGTCATGGTCAGGTAGCAGAAGGCTCCAAACGGCGTGATGAAGGCGGTCTTCAGTTGGTCATCCGGGTTCAGCTTTATCTGGTGGTATCCCGAGTAAGCATCCAAAAAGCTCAAAAGCTCGCATCGGGTTGTGGAGTCTATCACTTGGTCAATTCTGGGCAGAGCGAAGGGATCTTTTGGGCAGGCTTTGTTGAGGCTTGTGTAATCTATACACATGCGCCACTTGTTATTCTTTTTCAGCACGAGAACCGGGTTCGCGAGCCACTCGGGGAAGAAAACTTCCATGATGAAGCCGGCTGCGAGAAGCCGGGCTATCTCCTCCCCTACGATCCTTCTCTTCTCCTCTGACAGTCGGCGGAGAGGCTGCTTGACTGGTTTGGCGTCCTCCCGCACATGTAATTTGTGCTCGGCGAAATCCTTCGGAACACCCGGCATGTCCTTGGGGGACCATGCAAAGATATCCCGATTCTCACGGAGGAAATCGACGAGCTCGCCTTCCTATTTGCTGTCTAGGCTCGCCCCAATGACGGCAAACCTCTCGGGGTGCTCGGGGTCGAGCTGTATCTTCTTGGTCTCCTTGGCCGGCTGGAAAGATCCTTGGGCATCATACTCCTTGGAGTCGGCGGGCTGGTTTAGCTGCTTGCTGGCCAGGGCCACGACCCTATCCAGCGTCTTCTTTTCTTCGGCAATCACGAGGGATTCGGCCAGCCGGCTGCTGGCCGCGGCGCAGTCGGCAGACTTCTTGTAGTCGCCGGTGATGGTGATGATGCCTTTGGAGCTTGGTATCTTCATCTTGAGGTATGCGTAGTGGGGGACCGCCATGAACTTGGCCAAGGCGGGTCGGCCAAGCAAGGCGTGGTAAGGGCTCTCCAGGTCCACCACCTCGAACCAGATTGCTTCCCGGCGGAAATGATCCTTGCCCCGAAAGAGTACATCGATCTTGATCTTGCCGTTGGGGGCGCAGGACAAACCGGGTATGATGCCGTGAAACACCGTTCAAGTCAGCACAAGCTGCTTCGCCCTGACACCCAACTTCTCCATGGTGTCGCGGTACAGGATGTTGATGCTGCTTCCACCATCGATTAGCACGCGGGAGAAGCATGCGGCACATGTGTCCGTCGCAAGTGTGGCCTCCAGGACCAAAGCGTAGGAGCCGGGGGACGGCATCACCTCTGGGTGGTCGGCCCGGCTCCAGCTGATGGATTTCTCCGACCAATGCATGTGGCCGGCTGGGTTGGCGGCAGCCACATTGACTTCTTGTTGCTCTCGGCGCCTGCTGCGCCGGTCTTCGGGCTGGCTCGTAAAGACAACATAAGATGCTTGCTCGTCGGGGAACTCGTCCTGCACGGCGTCGACCGCGGGCCGAGCGGCCTTGGGTGGCGGAGCCGGAGGCGGCGGGCCGGCAGGCGGAGTCGGCGTGAGCCCTTCGCCCTTGGAGATTCGGGCGAGCCAGTTACACTTTCGGGTCGTATGGTTGGACGGCTTCGCGCCGCTATGGAACTTGCACGGGGCGTCAAGGGTTTGTTCATAGGAGAAGGCCGGCTGCCAAGCCGGCCGGCCGCCCTTGGGATTCTTGGGCGCGGGCCGCCCCTCAGGCGGCGCATCTTCGACCGTGGCCACCTGCCGGCTAGCGGGAGGCGGCGCTGGGCCTTTGCGCTTCTGATCATTCTGGTGTTGGCGTCAGCCGGCATCTCCAGCCGATGCTTTGGGCGCCGGATTGAGCACTTTCCCGGTCGCGTCCACCCGGAGCTCGGTCTTCATCGAGGAGTCAGCGGTGGCGTACTTGTCGGCGATGTTCAGGAGCTCGTCGAGGGTAGCCGACTCGTCGCAAAGGAGCTTGTGCTTGAGGAGGGTGCCCTCTCGGCACCCGGCAGTGAAGTATTCGATGGCTTGCACCTCATGCACCCCTTCGCAGGAGTTGTGGAGCTCGGCCCAACGCGTGAGGTAATCGCGAGTGGACTCGGCTGGGCCCTGTATGCACAGGGAGAGCTGTCTGGGCTTGGGAGCCCGCTTGTAGGTGCTGGTGAAGTTGCGAACGAAGGCTTCAGTGAAATCTACCCAGCTGTTGATGCTGAGAGGCTTGAGGCTGTTAAGCCAAGTCCGTGCCGTGCCTTGCAGCATGAGGGGCACGTACTTCACGGCAACGCGCCGGTTGCCATTGGCGATGCTGACGACTGTGGAGTAGTCGGTCAGCCAGTCTTCCAGCTTCACCGAGCCGTTGCACTTGGGTGTGTCTCTTGGGAGCGAGAACCCTTTGGCGAAGGGCTCGTAGCGGATGCGGGGGCCGAAGCAAGGCGGGTCGACATCGTCTTCTTCTTCTAGCGCCAAGGATCTGGCCAGGCGGTCGATCCGGTGGCGGGCGTCATTCTCGCCGACTCCTTCGCGGCGACCAAGCTGGCCGCTGAGATTCGGGTGCGCCACTGGAGGCGGGGTGGGGTATCTCTCTCCACGAGCTCGAGGCGGAGGCGGGGTGCCCCGCCATTCCATGGCCCGGGGGCGGCCGTCCGCGTCTCGCTCGATGGAGATTTGGGTCCGGCTTCGGCTGGAAGCCGGCTCTTTCTCGCGCCGCGCACGGGTGTTGCTCGTAGTCGGCGATCGGGAAGTCGCGACGTGGTCGCGGCGCGGGGGAGGGCTTCCCGCGCAGGCGTCGTCTTCGTGCCGCCGAGCGGCCGCGTCAATTAGTTGCTGTATATGCCGCGTCATGTGGGGGAGGTCTTCGGCTTCCAAGCCGTCTAGCTCGTCTACGGCCGCCTGGGCGGCACGCAGGTTCTCGAGCGGAGTGGCGTAGACCGGGCGGTCGACTCCAAGCGTGTCGGCGATGACGGCGCCGCGTTGCCTGACAGCACCAGCCTGGCTTGGGCCAGCCGGAGCCGGCGTGCCGAAGGCGGCGCGGTCAGCTTCGCGCTAGTAGGCCTCGGTGAGGCGTCTTACGGAGGCCAGCCGCCGGCCCTCCGCGAGGAGGGCGAGGCGGCGTGCCTCCAGTACTTCATCGTTGGCGTCAGCCGGAAGGGGGGCGGACAAGTCGTGGGCCACCGCGCGTGGGGCATCGCGGGCGCCCTCGTCAGTCGGGCCATCGTGGCCAATAACCATCACCTCCGTAGTGATAGTATCGCGATCGCTAGCCGGAGGGAGCGGGTCGTTGTAGACTATGACGTTGGTGGGGAAGGTGTCGTAGGATGCCGTGTCGGAGTCGACAAGCATCGGGTCGGTGGAGCCAACCGACTCCAAATCCGCAACGGGCTCGCTGGAGACGTGGAGCTGGCCGAGGAGGTTGGCGAGGTGGTCGGTGCCCGCATCGGAGGCAAGCTCGTCAGAGATGCGGGCCTTGTCAAAGAGGTCGGCGAGGCCGCTCGCCGCGCAGATGTTGGTGACGCCATGCAGCGCGTCGCGGCAAGCGCCATCGGGCGAGCCGGGCTGGCTACGCTCGCGGGGGAGGAAAAGGGTTCCCGTCCAGAACAGGTCTCCGGACGACGGTGCACCTGGCCCCATGGTGGGCGCCAAATGTCGGGTGGTAGGTGCGACATATGCCAACGGGTGGCTTATCATTGTGGGAGCCAATAAAACATCGCCGGTGCCTGGAAACGGGATAAGGCAAAGACATGCACGCCGGCGGATCTTACCCAGCTTCAGGGCTCTCTGGGGAGATAACACCCCTACTGCTGCTCTGTGGGGTCTCCGCATGGTTACTAAATGAACAAGTAGCTACACAATGCTCCTCGAGCTGTTTTGGGTGGAAGGAGGAAGAAGGGCTCAGCTAGCTTGCTTCCTCTCCTTGTATGGTGTCTAGGTCTAACTTGAGAGTCCAACCCTTTGCATGGGTGCACCGGGGGGTTTATATAGGCCTACCCCCCGGGGGTACAATGGTAATCCAGCTAGGCGCGGGGCCCAGCTGTCTGTGACTATGCTTGCCGGCTTCTGCGCCGGCTACTGGGGCCCGCCGGCTGGTGGGTCCCGCTGGCTGCCGGCTCCTTGGTCGACAGGCAGGCCCCACAGGCCAGGGCCTGGTCGGTGGCTGGTTACTGTTACTCCGTGCGGTTGACACAGGCTTGGTCGGGGTAAGCGTGGCTACAGTACCGCCGCCCTGGCGGGCGATTACTGTAGCCCCGCCGTATCTTGTCTTCTTAATGGGCGTCTCCTTCGAGGATGATGGCGAGCCGGCTATGGGGGGCCGGCTCTCCATCAGGCCGACTTGGGAGGAGGTGCGGCCGCCTTTGGTATCTCTCTGCCCGAAGGGGCCCACCGCCTCGGGGGCCACGCTGGTGGCCCGTCGTGGACGGCGTCGGGGCCGCCGTGGCAACAGTGTCGCGCCGGACGGGTCGTAGCCACCCGTACGGCGCACTGTACCAGGCGTGCCCCGGGTTTCGGGGGTGGCAGGCTCTACTGTAGCCACGCCCTGCTTCATCATCGCGGGGTGGACGCGTACTTTGCGGGTACGGCCTTGACCGCTTTATGGGAGCCGGCCTCCTGGAGTCGGCCCCGTTGCAGCCGGCTTCCCGTAGTCGGCCCTCCACTGCTTTCTTCATGAGGGTAAAGGGCAGGCCGCCCCCGAAGCCGGCCGGGAAGATAGCCGGCAAGGGGGGAGGCGGCCCCAGGTCTTGAGTCTTCTGGAGAGCCGGACGGGCTCGTAATTTTTTTTGATGGGCCAGTGGAAGCCGGCTAGGCTACCCATGGCTATTTACTCGGACAACCATCGACCTTAGACGCACAGTTCAGGACCCCCTACCCGAGATCCGCCGGTTTTGACACCGACATTGGTGCTTTCATTGAGAGTTCCACTGTGTCACCATCAGAAGGTTCGATGGCTCCATCCATCATCTGCAACGATACTGCCCTAGGGGAGGTTTTTCTCCCCGGCCAGATCTTCGTATTCGGCGGCTTCGCACTGCAGGCCAACTCGCTTGGCCATCTAGAGAAGATCGACAGCTACGCTCTAGGTCACCAGGTTAGTTTTGGAAACCTAGATTATGTCGCTGATATCCGAGGAGACTTGATCTTCCAATGATTCACGACCCCAACCTTCGCTCCGGCCTTAGAGTCAGAGCACCTCACCGGGACCAAAGACGGGATTTCTAAACCCGTCGGACTATCTATGGCCATTAGGCTCATTACTGGAGAGCCAGAGGAACCAGTGTCGCCGGCAACCATCACAAAGCCAGACTCTTCCCCGGACACTGGCTCCGAACTCTTGGAGTCAGCATCGTGTGAGCTCGGCCAAGGAATTCCCTTCCCACCATGCTCCACGGACTCTTGTCTCCCCCGACAAACCTTGCCATTAGGCGAGGCTCTGGACTTGATGTGATCCCTCATAATTACAGAGGAGCAACGTCCGAACTACGCCCAGCCCGGGCTAGGGGCTGAGAGCGGGGAATTTTATGTCCCACCCACCACCCACTTTATAGCCACTGTCAAGGACTTAACAGACATGCTCGATTACGACTCCAAAAACATCGACAGTATGGACGACGATGCCGGAGAAGAGGAGGCCCAAAACCCGCCGTTTACCGAACGCTGGACGACCACCTCTTCGTATGACGTGTACATGGTGGATACACCCAAAGAAGCTAATGGTGATGACAAAGAAAACCCAGTCAAGGATAAACCTCCTGAGATACACCCAAAGCACCGACGATGTCGCTCTAAATCACGCTGCAGCAAGGACAGCAATACCGACACAAAAGATAACAACACTCCGGATGATGTCGAAGACCAAGAAAACCCCGTCGAGCAAAACCCTGAACAAGACGATCGGGAGGATGGGCAAGTTAGCCCTGATGAACATGCTGCAAACGAAGACTTGGAGGACAGTAATTACCTCCCACCCTCCGAGGATGAGGTGAGCCTCAGCAATGGAGACTTTATCATACCAGAGGAACCTCTCGAGCAGGAGCGCTTTAAGCAACGGCTAATATCCACTGCAAGGAGCCTGAAAAAGCAACAACAGCAGCTTCAAGCTGATCAAGATCTACTCAATGACAGATGGACTAATGTCCTGGCAGCCGAGGAATACGGCCTCGTGCGCCCAACCAAAAGTTACCTGAAGCGCAAACTGCTACCTCAATTCGACGATGAGGCATGCGAGCCCGTACCAGCAGCACGTAATGCGGCTGACTGACCACCACGTGGCCGAGACAAAGCGGCAACTCAAGCCGAACACCGGCCCATACTATCTCGCCGTAAAGGTAGAGACACAACCGTTCAAGGATACACATATAACATGCGGTAGGACCTGAAGAATAAAGCAGGTCCAGCCAGATCGATCTACGGATCACGATGCCCCGACGCGCGACAGCGGCTATCAAGCCGAACATGACAAGCACAATCACGTCCAGGCCAAAAGCCGCAGACAGACTCGATCCAAACTACATCATGATCTGGCCCGATATAGAGGTGCCGCACACCCGCTTTGCTTCACTGATGAAGTAATGGAGCACGAATTCCTAGAAGGGTTTAAACTCGTGAACATCAAATCATATGATGGGACAACAGACCCCGCGGTATGGATCGAAGATTTTCTTCTCCATATTCATATGGCCCGCGGTGATGATCTTCATGCCATCAAATACCTCCCACTAAAACTCAAGGGGCTAGCTCGGCACTAGTTGAATAGCCTGCCCAAAAATTGCATTGGCAGCTAGGAGGACTTGGAAGACGCCTTCCGCAATAATTTCCAAGGTACATATGTCCGGCCTCCGGATGCCAATGACCTAAGTCACATTATCCAGCAGCCCAGTGAGTCAGCCAAGAAGCTCTGTACTAGGTTCTTAATTAAAAAGAACCAAATTGTCGATTGTCCGGACGCCGAAGCCCTTGCGGCCTTTAAACATAGCGTCCGAGACGAGTGGCTCGCCCGCCACCGCAGTCAAGAAAAACCAAAATCCATGGCATCCCTTACCGCTCTAATGACCCGCTTTTGCGCGGGAGAAGACAATTGGCTTGCTCGTAGAAGCAACAGCACCAGTGATCCAGGCACTTCCGAAGTTCGGGACGGCAACGGCAAGCCATGACGCAATAAACACAAGCGTCAAAATAATAATGAAGGAACGCAAGACATGGCGGTCAACACCGGATTCAGTGGCTCCAAACCCGGTTAACGGAAAAAGCCATTCAAGGCAAGCAGAGACAGACCATCCAATTTAGAAAACATACTGGATCGGCCCTGCCAAATTCATGGCACCCCCGATAAACCAGCCAATCATACCACAAAAACTGATGGGTCTTCAAACAAGCCAGCAAGCTTAATGCCGAACACAAGGGGAAGGGGCCGCCTAGTGACAGCGACGATGAAGAGACTCGCCAACCAAACACCAGGGGTCAGAAGCAATTTCCCCCCGAAGTAAAAGTAGTAAACATGGTATATGTGACGCACATCCCTACAGGGAAGCGCAAACGCGCACTATGGGACGCCTATGCCATAGAGTCGGTCACCCCAAAATTTAGCCAATGGGCGGCCTGCCCGATCACTTTTGGTCGCAAAGACCACCCAGCCAGTATCCGTCACGAAGGTTCGGCAGCTCTGGTCCTCGGCCCAATCATCGACGGGTTCCATCTCACGAAAGTCCTTATGGACGGCGGCAGTAGCCTTAATCTACTCTACCAAGACACTGTCCCTAAAATGGGCATTGATCCTTCAAGAATCAAGCCCACCCCAACTACCTTCATGGGAGCAGTACCCCGCATAGAAGCTCACTGCACGGGTTCAATTACATTGGAAGTCATTTTCGGCTCGTCGAACAACTTCCGAAGCGAAGGCTTGACCTTCGATATTGTCCCGTTCCGCAGTAGCTACCATGCACTGCTCGGGCGTACCGCTTTTGCTTGTTTTAATGTGGTCCCACACTATGCTTACCTAAAGCTTAAGATGCCCGGTCCACGCGGCGTCATCACGATAAACAGAAACACGGAACGCTCCTTCCATACAGAGGAGCATACTATGGCTACTGCAGCTGAAGTACAAAGCGGCCTCATCAAGCCGTGTATCTCATCGGCCATCAAGCCGCCGGTCTCTATTAAACAGGACCGATCAATCTTAGAGCTGGATTAGCAATTCGGCCTCCGTCGTTCGCCTCATATAGAGGCGAAGTTTGTACCGCGCATACATAATTATGCACTTAAAACACCTTGGTCATCGGCGGAGACACAATACGGACATGCCTACAATGCGGTCCGCACTCCCATATCCTTTTCCCCCCTTTTTCTAACTATTTTCTATCTTTTACCACAGGTGACTCAAAGCCTAGTCATCTTGCATACTCTTCTTGAGTTCGGCTTCGTATAGATAACCAAAGGCTATTCCTGCCAAGGAGTTCTTTCGCCGAGGCAAGGCAACGCAGACGTGCGACAGGAGGTCCAAATAATTTTTTGTAGACCGCACTCTTTATTTCAAACCTGTAAACTGCCTTTTCCCTCAGACTTCGACCCCCGACATGTTAAATGGTCCGGGTAGTGGCGTTATAATCTGAAAGATTGTGTTTGACGTGTCAATCAGATTCCAATCAACATAGTCCGTATTCAGTATTTGCTTTTTCTAAGAACTGAATTGTGCTTCTTTGGTTGTTCCATGCACGCATCTCGGCACAAAGTGCCAGGGGCTCGATATGGAAATATATGAGTCGCCGACAAGTCCGAACAGCTCTATAGCATACTTCGGCGTCACGAGTTTGGCCTTATATACATCAGCTTCGAATCATGTCTTTGGTCAATAGTTGGGTTGCCCGGCTCCTGTGCTTACTACCTCACGTTTCGCCCTATCGGAAGGTAGTAAAGGGAGAACTACTGTGATTGTGTTTCCGGTCCATCTGGTCAAGCACCTCAGTAGAGAAAGCTGAAAACTGACTGTCATGATGCGGCGAGAGCTGGTCAACCACTCAATGACTTATCAGAATCTTTCACGATTCCTTCTGTATTACACGAAGGACCATTTTTCTGGTCACATATGAAACGCACCGTATTCAGATAACCGCGTACATGCCAGGGGCTATATCATAGACCCACCGTCAAACTCCTATGGCTAAGTGAAAGTGTTAAAGCCCTATAGTCCGATTGCCTAGTTCGCCGCATTGACACCTCCTTCATGGACCAAGACGTTGGGTCAAGAGTGATCAAGTGCTTTTACGAACACCCCCGTATTATATGCGAGGGGGCTGAAGCCGACGATTGGTAAACTTTCAGATTCTACAAAAAAAAGGCCGCACAGGAGGAACCAAAACTTTCAATCAAAAATCATAGCCTATAAAATATCATAATATTGTTTTTACAATTCCGGTACAATCACTCGAATATCATATCCTTTGAACACTGACCCTCTATCAAGCAGGCGCCCTCAAAGACATCCTCAAAATAATGCTCCGGCATGTGATGGTCCTTGCCCCCGGGTGGATTCTTTGCTACAATATCGGTGGCCTTCATCTTCGCCCAGTACGTCTTGACGCGGGTAAGGGCCATCCGTGCACCTTCAATGCACGTTGACCGCTTAACGGCGTCGATACGTGGCACCGCATCAACAAGCCGTTGTACCAAACTGAAATAACTATTCGGAATTCGCTCAGTCGGCCACAGCCGGACCACGATGTTCTTCATGGCAGATCCAGATATTTTGTGGAGCTCGGCCCACTAGGCCATCTGTTCGTTTAGCAACAACGGACACTTTGGCATGCTAAATTGCGACCATAAAAGCTTCTCCGTTGCATGTCCTTCTTGCACTTGGTAAAACTGCGCCCCATCGGAGACACTCTTCGGCAAGTCCAAGACTGTGTCTGCAGAACTCCACATTTGGTTAAGCGGGGCATACTTCGGATCACTTAATTTAGTCTATAATAAGAAGGGCTTACCGGCTGCTATCTCCCCAGCTTGCCGGATCTCCTCCTGAGCCACTTTGGACTCGGGTCGTGCTTCTCTCGCATCTTGTAAGGCCTTGTCGAGATCGGCCGTTTTGACTTTGTTATCCTTCTCAAGGAATTCAAATCGTAGAGTGGCATCCTTTAGCTCGCGCACCATGGTAGATATTCTCTCCTCGCACTGGCGCCGAGCAGTCTGTTCGTCTTTTAACTCAGCAGCTGCCTTTTTGGCAACCGCGTTACTCATCCTGGCTTGCTCCTTGGCCCGGACAAGCTCAGCCCGCAGGGCCTCAACTGCGGCAGCACTATCTGCAGCTATGCAAATCTTAGTATATAATTCTCAACTTCGTGCTCATATTATTATACATACACATATTGACTACCCCAAAACATACCTTGCGCCTCGTTGAGCCGCCTGTTAATAAGCATGATGTCGTCATCCGCCACATCAAGTTTCTGCTTCAGGCCTGTAACCTCTGTAGCATGGGCAGTCGCCATGGATGAAACAACATGTGTTCCAATTAATTAGGTTATTTCCTGGGCATATCTTTTTGATCCTCTGATCACCTCCCTTTGGACGCCAACTAGAGTCTCAGGGGCTACTACCTATACACAGGTGCATTTTCGCACGTAGAGTGCAATAGAAGATATTACATTGCATACCTCGAAGCCTCTTAGCAGGCTCGTAAAGGCTTCATTCAATCCACTTCTCGTAGACAGAATCCCCTCAACTACCATACCCATCAAGGTACGATGTTCCTCCAAAATGGATGCATGTTGCAACATGTCCATCAATGTATCTGGTGCCTCCCGGTTCCTGGAAGCCGATGCGGGAGTACAGACTCCCTTCGAAGGGATATGTTTACTCGACCCTAGAGTCGTCTCCGGCTGTAAACTGGATAGTCGTGGGCCTTTATTGTTGGTCTCCGAAGGGGCTGCACACCCCAGACCCTGGACTACCGAAGTATCACCTTCGGGCGTGGTCTTCATTGTCCCTTACACCCCTTGTTGATCGGGAAGATCCTGCGGGACAACACGTCAAAGTCGTCCGCTGATACGTCTCCAACGTATCTATAATTTTTGATTGCTCCATGCTATATTATCTACTGTTTTGGACATTATTGGGCTTTACTATCCACTTTTATATTGTTTTTGGGACTAACCTATTAACCGGAGGCCCAGCCCAGAATTGCTGTTTTTTGCCTGTTTTAGGGTTTTGAAGAAAAGGAATATCAAACGGAGTCCAACGGAATGAAACCTTCGGAGACGTGATTTTCTCATCAGATAAGATCTAGGAGACTTGGACCCTCCGTCAAGAAAGCCACGAGGCGGTCACGAGGGTGGAGGGCGCCCCCCCCTAGGGCGCGCCCCCTGCCTCGTGGGCCCCTCGAAGCTCCACCGACATACTTCTTCCTCCTATATATATCCACGTACCCCCAAACGATCGGGGACGGAGCCAAAAACCTAATTCCACCGCCGCAACTTTCCGTATCCACGAGATCCCATCTTGGGGCCTGTTCCGGAGCTCCGCCTGAGGGGGCATTGATCATGGAGGGCTTCTACATCATCATCCAAGCCCCTCCGATGAAGTGTGAGTAGTTTACTTCATACCTACGGGTCCATAGTTAGTAGCTAGATGGTTTCTTCTCTCTTTTTGGATCTCAATACAATGTTCTCCCCCTCTCTCGTGGAGATCTATTTGATGTAATCTTCTTTTTGCGGTGTGTTTGTTGAGACCGATGAATTGTGATCAAGTCTATCTATGAATAATATTTGAATCTTCTCTGAATTATTTTATGTATGATTGGTTATCTTTGCAAGTCTCTTTGAATTATCAGTTTGGTTTGGCCTACTAGATTGGTTTTTCTTGCCATGGGAGAAGTGCTTAGCTTTGGGTTCGATCTTGCGGTTTCCTTTCCCAATGACAGAAGGGGCAGCAAGGCACGTATTGTATCATTGTCATAGAGGATAACAAGATGGGGTTTTTATCACATTGCATGAAACTATCCCTCTACATCATGTCATCTTCCTTAAGGCATTACTCTGTTTTTAACTTAATACTCTAGATGCATGCTGGATAGCGGTCGATGAGTGGAGTAATAGTAGTAGATGCAGGCAGGAGTCGGTCTACTTGTCTCGGACGTGATGCCTATATACATGATCATACCTAGATATTCTCATAACTATGCTCGATTCTGTCAATTGCTCAATAGTAATTTGTTCACCCACCATAGAATACTTATGCTCTTGAGAGAAGCCACTAGTGAAACATATGGCCCCCGGGTCTCTTTCTCATCATATCAATCTCCATCACTTTATTATTGCTTTGCTTTTAATTTTCTTTTACTTTTTACTTTGCATCTCTATACCAAAAATATTCTTTATCATCTCTATCAGATCTCACTTCCGTAAGTGACCGTGAAGGGACTGACAACCCCTAAGCGCGTTGGTTGCGTTGAGCTATTGTTTTTGTGTAGGTGCGAGGGACTCGCGCGTAGCCTCCTGCTGGATTGATACCTTGGTTCTCAAAAACGGAGGGAAATACTTATGCTACTTTGCTGCATCATCCTCTCCTCTTCAGGGAAATCCAACGCAGTGCTCAAGAGGTAGCAAGAAGAATTTCTGGCGCCGTTGCCGGGGAGTCTGCGCAAAAGTCAACATACCAAGTACCCATCACAATCCCTATCTCCCGCATTACATTATTTGCCATTTGCCTCTCGTTTTCCTCTCCCCCACTTCACCCTTGTCGTTTTATTCGCCCTCTCTTTCTCTATCCTTCCTCTCTCTCTATTTTCCTCTTTTGCCCGTTTGCTTTTTGTTTGCTCGTGTGTTGGATTGCTTGTTTGTCGTGATGGCTCAAGATAATACTAAATTGTGTGACTTCACCAATACCAACAACAATGATTTCCTTAGCACTCCGGTTGCTCCTCTTACCGATGCTGAATCTTGTGAAATTAATACTGCTTTGTTGAATCTTGTCATGAAAGATCCGTTCTCCGGCCTTCCTAGTGAAGATGTCGCTACCCATCTTAATAGCTTCGTTGATTTGTGTGACATGCAAAAGAAGAAAGATGTCTATAATGATATTGTTAGCTTCAAGCTATTTCCTTTTTCGCTTAGAGATCGTGCTAAAGCTTGGTTTTCATCTTTGCCTAAAAATAGTATTGATTCATGGAACAAGTGCAACTATGCTTTTATCTCTAAGTATTTTCCTCCCGCTAAGATCATCTCTCTTAGAAACGATATTATGAATTTTAAACAACTTGATCATGAACATGTTGCACAAGCTTGGGAGAGAATGAAATTAATGATACGTAATTGCCCTACTAATGGTTTGAATTTGTGGATGATTATACAATTTTTTTATGCCGGATTGAATTTTGCTTCTAGAAATCTTTTAGATTCGGCCGCGGGAGGCACTTTTATGGAAATCACTTTAGGAGAAGCTACTAAACTCCTAGATAATATTATGGTTAATTATTCTCAATGGCATACTAAAAGATCTACTAAAAAGGTGCATGCAATAGAAGAAATTAATGTTTTGAGTGGAAAGATGGATGAACTTATGAAATTATTTGCTAATAAGAGTGTTTCTTCTGATCCTAATGATGTACCCTTGTCTACTTTGATTGAGAATAATAATGAATCTATGGATGTGAATTTTGTTGGTAGGAACAATTTTGGTAACAACGCGTATAGAGGAAATTTCAATCCTAGGCCTTATCCTAGTAATCCCTCTAATAATTATGGTAATTCCTACAAAAATTCTTATGGAAATTATAATAAGATGCCCTCTGATTTTGAATTTAATATTAAAGAATTTATTTCTTCGCAAAATAATTTTAATGCTATGATTGAAGAAAAATTGCTTAAGATTGATGATTTGGCTAGGAACATTGATAGAATTGCTCTTGATGTTGATTCTTTGAAACTTAAATCTATTCCACCTAAGCATGATACCAATGAGTCTCTCAAAGCCATGAGAATTTCCATTGACGAGTGCAAAGAAAGAACCGCTAAGATGCGTGCTAAGAAAGATGCCTTTATAAAAGCGTGTTCTTCTAGTTCCTATGAAAATAATGATGAAGATCTAAAAGTTATTGATGTGTCCCCTATTAAATATTTGTTTTGCAATATGAATCTTGATAATGATGGGACTAAATATGATCCACCTTTACCTAGAAGGCGTTCTAAGAATTCGGAATTTATTGATCTTGATGCTAAATTTGATAAAAGTGGGATTGAAGAAATTAAAACCCTAGATGTTGCTACACCCACTATATTGGATTTCAAGGAATTTAATTATGAAAATTGCTCTTTAATTGATTGTATTTCCTTGTCGCAATCCGTGCTAAAATCTCCTCATGCTTATAGTCAAAATAAAGCGTTTACTAAACATATCGTTGATGCCTTGATGCAATCTTATGAAGAAAAACTTGAATTGGAAGTTTCTATCCCTAGAAAACTTTATGATAAGTGGGAACCTACTATTAAAATTAAAATTAAAAATTATGAGTTTTATGCTTTGTGTGATTTGGGTGCTAGTGTCTCTACTATTCCCAAAACTTTGTGTGATTTGCTAGATTTCTGTGATTTTGATGATTGCTCTCTAAACTTGCATCTTACGGATTCCACTATTAAGAAACCTATGGGAAGAATTAATGATATTCTTATTGTTGCAAATAGGAATTATGTGCCCGTATATTTTATCGTTCTTGATATAGATTGCAATCCTTCTTGCCCTATTATTTTTGGTAGACCTTTCCTTAGAACGGTTGGTGCAATTATTGATATGAAGGAAGGGAATATTAGATTTCAATTTCCATTAATAAAGGGCATGGAACACTTTCCTAGAAATAAAATTAAATTACCATATGAATTTATCATGAGAGCCTGATGAAAAACCGAACCTCGTAGTGAGATCCGATCGGTTGTTGGGGCCCGATCTTTCACGACACTCCAACACCAGCAGTAGCAACCTCTCGCCCGTGCACGTGATGTACACGAAGTAGAGGGTTTGAACCTTGCGGCCCAGCACGAGAAAACCAATCTCGACGAAGGTACTCACGCGCAAAACAATTTCCACAAAGAGAAACCGCAACACAGAGGTTTTCTAAAGATCCCTCCAAAACTTTATATGGGTGTCTACCCTAAAAAACACATCGTGTCTATTTCATAAAAATATAACCTCCCCTTTACAAAGGACTAGATAGGCTTTATATAATAGCCGCACCCTGACTTGGTCCAAAGACCTCACGCACGCACACCATAAGTAGCTTGGAAAGCAAGCATTTGCTACATATTTAAAAGAAAAGATAACTCCTACGTATATGCTAAACCAACTTGATCTATCTAAGAAAACAAAAACTGCTAGTTCTGATGTGGCTTCTTCCCTGTCTGTGGTGGACCCCAGCCGACGTCCTTTAAGCTGAATAATTCCCAAATAAAAAGAATCCTCATGTTTATCTTTTCCTTGCGAGGTAGAAAAATAAACGTAAATAATCTTCTTGTTTTAATTCTGGCGTAGTAGATAATTCTGCCAAGGAAACATTCACGATGGCTCGTGGACTCCTTCATGCCATCTTCTAATCGTGGCTTACCAAAATAATTAGGATGCTCTTTTCCTTGGTTTCCTCCACATGCACGTCTGATACGGTGGCATTTAATCTCAAACTGAACGCCCTTCTTTTCCTCATCTATGAACGTGGTCCCCAACACATCAGTTTGCATGACCATACCATTTACTAGTGCATGTTCATCTTCGTGACTTGGCCGTATGTAATCAGGTGTACATGCAGTGTATTTTTGAACATTACCGGCTTCAGGCGAAACATCAAAGACCTCGGAATTTATATTACACTGGGTCGCATCATCCTCTCCCCCTTGAACGGAAACCGTCCTCGGTTTCGACTCAGTCTTTATAGCAATATTTTCATGTACGGATTGAATGGTGATCATAGAAATTTAAGTAGCTTCGACCATATTCTTTTTTGCATCTTCCTCTTCTTTTATCTTCTTCTGATGTTCTCTTCTCCAAGCAATAAAATGATTCTGGCCCATGGGCACAAGGTCGTACTTCTTACCCTTCTTAACGGTATATACGTGTGTTTGACAATCATAAGCAACATCGTGCTCTTTGTACCATGGCTTGCCCAACAATAAGTGACATGAAACCATCGGTACCGGAATTACGTCACACAAAACCGTGCAAAGGAAATTTCCCAACAAAAACGGTACCTTTGTTTGGTGTGTGACACTAAGCTCTTCATGACCCCAACGAAACAAGTATGGTTGTGCTCGTGGTGTCATTGGTAGATCTAGCTTCTCCACCATCTCGATGCTTGCAGCGTTGATCAAACTCATGTGGTCGATTGTCATGGCGCATGATCTCTCTTGTACCACAACACGAGTATGAAAAAGTCCATCCCATTGACCTTCCTCCTCCAATTGAAATCCATAGCTTAGCTTTCATGATAATCCAGTCATCTCTTGCACAGTGTCGTGAACAACCTTGCTCTGATACCACCTGATGAAAAACCGAACCTCGTAGTGAGATCCGATCCGTTGTTGGGGCCCGATCTTTCACGACACTCCAACACCAGCAGTAGCAACCTCTCGCCCGTGCACGTGATGTACATGAAGTAGAGGGTTTGAACCTTGCGGCCCAGCACGAGAAAACCAATCTCGACGAAGGTACTCACGCGCAAAACAATTTCCATAAAGAGAAACCGCAACACAGAGGTTTTCTAAAGATCCCTCCAAAACTTGATATGGGTGTCTACCCTAAAAAACACATCGTGTCTATTTCATAAAAATATAACCTCCCCTTTACAAAGGACTAGATAGGCTTTATATAATAGCCGCACCCTGACTTGGTCCAAAGACCTCACGCACGCACACCATAAGTAGCTTGGAAAGCAAGCATTTGCTACATATTTAAAAGAAAAGATAACTCCTACGTATATGCTAAACCGACTTGATCTATCTAAGAAAACAAAAACTGCTAGTTCTGATGTGGCTTCTTCCCTGTCTGTGGTGGACCCCAGCCGACGTCCTTTAAGCTGAATAATTCCCAAATAAAAAGAATCCTCATGTTTATCTTTTCCTTGCAGGGTAGAAAAATAAACGTAAATAATCTTCTTGTTTTAATTCTGGCGTAGTAGATAATTCTGCCAAGGAAACATTCACGATGGCTCGTGGACTCCTTCATGCCATCTTCTAATCGTGGCTTACCAAAATAATTAGGATGCTCTTTTCCTTGGTTTCCTCCACATGCACGTCTGATACGGTGGCATTTAATCTCAAACTGAACGCCCTTCTTTTCCTCATCTATGCACGTGGTCTCCAACACATCAGTTTGCATGACCATACCATTTACTAGTGCATGTTCATCTTCGTGACTTGGCCGTATGTAATCAGGTGTACATGCAGTGTATTTTTGAACATTACCGGCTTCAGGAAAAACATCAAAGACCTCGGAATTTATATTACACTGGGTCGCATCAGAGCGACTTATGGATTGCCTACCAAAGATGGCAATACCTAGATCTATTCTTGCTTGTTATGCCTAGCTAGGGGCGTTAAACGATAACGCTTGTTGAGAGACAATCCAATTTTATTTTTATTCCTTGCCTTTTGCTCCTGTTTAGTAATAAATAAATTATTTAGCCTCTGTTTTGGTTGTGTTTTTTGTGTTTAATTAGTGTTTGTGCCAAGTAGAACCGTTGGGAAGACTTGGAGAAAGTCTTGTTGAACTTTCTGTAAAAAACAGAAACTTTAGCGCTCACGAGAACTGCTGTCATTTTTATTTGGAAAGTGCTATTTAGTTAATTCTTTTTGAAGATGATTAATAGATAAATTCCTCACGTCCAGCAATTTATTGTAGAATTTTTGGGGTTCCAGATCTTGCGCTAGCTACAGATTACTACAGACTATTCTGTTTTTGACAGATTCTGTTTTTCCTGTGTTGTTTGCTTATTTTGATGAATCTATGGCTAGTAAAATAGTTTATATTCCATAGAGAAGTTTGAATACATTAGGTTTAACACCAATATAAGTAAAGAATTAGTTCATTACAGTACCTCAAAGTGGTCTTTTGTTTTCTTTCGGTAACGGAGCTCACAAGATTTTCTACTTTAAGTTTTGTGTTGTGAAGTTTTCAAGTTTTGGGTAAATATTTGATGGATTATGGAACAAAGAGTGACACGAGCCTAAGATTGGTGACAGTGTCCTGGACTAGGGGGTACTCAACACGTCATCTCCCGATCTGTTAGATTGGGCCGAGGACCCCCATGGTCGTATACTCATGGGCCAGTTCGGACAGCTGCCGCATACATGAAAGATTCCACAAGACTTGGAGATCAAAACAAGGACTCCTCCCCACCGGCGTATTCGGCTAGGACTCTTGCTATCCTAGGCCTTTGGTGCATTATATAAACCGAGGCCAGGCTAGTCGATAGAGAACATATACAACAATCATACCATAGGCTAGCTTCTAGGGTTTAGCCTCTCCGATCTCGTGGTAGATCAACTCTTGTAATACTCCTATCATCAAGAATAAATTAAGCAGGACGCAGGGTTTTACCTCCATCAAAAGGGCCCGAACCTGGGTAAAACATCGTGTCCCCTGCCTCCTGTTACCATCCGCCTTAGACGCACAGTTCGGGACCCCCTACCCGAGATCCGCCGGTTTTGACACCGACAATGGTGCTTTCATTGAGAGTTCCGCTGTGTGATCGGCAAAAGGATCGATGGCTCATCTGCGGATTAACTGTGACGTCGACATCTTCGTCACCGGCTCGACTGGTCACCTTGGCTCAACCGAGGACCGCGCTCCATCTCCAATCATCATGATTCGGACGGGGGCCTTCATAAACATCAACTCCGATCTCTATCATGATCATAGAGGAGTCATCCATGGAGCTCGAGGGCTCAACATCAACAGTGCCCTCGGGTGGCCGTACTGTTTTTATGGACAGCGAACTTATATTCGCCGTCACCACCTCCTCGAGCGTCGGTTTGACGATTGCTTCGGTGGAATAGTGCGGAATTATGTCTACAACAGTCATGCAAAATTTCGTCGAGTTCCGATGAAGGAACCTCCGACAATCTACGATATACCGGAGCCCTGTCAAATCTGGACGGAAATCTATACGAGTTTAGGGCGTGGTCTCCAGAGCCCAGCTCGAAGGTCCTTTGGAAGATCCAACCATTCATCTACTGCGGAATTCCCATATCTACCACCCCTCCGAATTTCAGCTCGATCCGACGGTTTAAACTCCGGGAACCTTCCGATGAGTGGACCAATTTTCGGATCCGTTTTCTGCGCGAATACGGATCCGACCCGAATTCATGTTTCTTTATAAATGTGATATTAGACAACCTTTTTAGAGTAATTCTCTTCTAAGGTATTGTGCGTTGTTTTTAAACACATGTCCGTAAATTTTTAAGCCTTCCTTGAGGTCATCTTCATCATCATGCTGTTGTCAAACCAGTCCGACAATATTGCTCCAAGACTGCCGACCTGCGCTAGACACATCGTCACTTTGTTGAGCCAAGCTCAAGTTCTTCGGATCATCATCTCGGCAAGCCGAATAAGAGTTCGGCATCGCGAAGGATAAATCATCACCAACATCACCGCCCCACGGATCACACGGAGCGGGCATACCGGCATCGCCGCACGGTCACTTTCATCAAGCCGGCATCGACCACGTCACGACTTGCATCGGCAGGGCCGCATTATTGCTTCTTCAAGCTGGTGTCCATCACGCCAACCTACTTCGACTCATCGGGTGACATCGAGGCTTCGACATCTCGGCTGGACCGGGGGCTTCGCCATCTCTTCATCAACCTGTTGGGGAACGCAGTAATTTCGAAAATTTTCCTACGCACACGCAAGATCATGGTGATGCATAGCAACGAGAGGGGAGAGTGTTGTCTATGTACCAACGCAGACCGACTGCGGAAGCGATCACACAACATAGAGGAAGTAGTCGTACGTCTTCTTCCCGATCCGACCGATCCAAGCACCGTTACTCCGGCACCTCCGAGTTCTTAGCACACGTTCAGCTCGATGACGTTCCTCGGGCTCCGATCCAGCAAAGCGTCGAGGAAGAGTTCTGTCAGCACGACGGCATGGTGACGATCTTGATGTACTACCGACACAGGTCTTCGCCTAAGCACTGTAACGGTATGATCGAGGTGGAATTTGGTGGCAGGGGGCACCGCACACGGCTAAGGAACGATCTCAAGGATCAACTTGTGTGTCTTGGGGTGTCCCCTGCCCCCATATATAAAGGTTGGAGGAGGGGGAGCCGGCCGGCCAGGGAGAGGGAGGCGCAGGGGAGTCCTACTCCCACCGGGAGTAGGACTCCTCCCTCCAATCCTAATCCAATTAGGACTCTCGGGGAAAAAGGAGAGAGAAGGGGGGCCGGCCCCTTATCCTAGTCCTACTAGGACTTGGGGAAAGGGGGGGGCGCCGGCCAGCTATGGGCTTGTCCCTTTTCTCTTTTTCCACTAAGGCCCAATAGGCCCATTAGTCTCCCGGGGGGTTCCGGTAACCCTCCCGGTATTCCGGTAAAATCCCGATTTCACCCGGAACACTTCCTATGTCCAAACTGTTGGAAATATGCCCTAGAGGCAATAATAAATTGATTATTATTATATTTCCTTGTTCATGATAATCGTTTATTATCCATGCTAGAATTGTATTGATAGGAAACTCAGATACATGTGTGGATACATAGACAACACCATGTCCCTAGTAAGCCTCTAGTTGACTAGCTCGTTGATCAATAGATGGTTACGGTTTCCTGACCATAGACATTGGATGTCGTTGATAACGGGATCACATCATTGGGAGAATGATGTGATGGACAAGACCCAATCCTAAGCATAGCACTAGATCGTGTAGTTCGTATGCTAAAGCTTTGCTAATGTCAAGTATCATTTCCTTAGACCATGAGATTGTGCAACTCCCGGATACCGTAGGAGTGCTTTGGGTGTGCCAAACGTCACAACGTAACTGGGTGGCTATAAAGGTACACTACGGGTATCTCTGAAAGTGTCTGTTGGGTTGGCACGAATCGAGACTGGGATTTGTCACTCCGTGTGACGGAGAGGTATCTCTGGGCCCACTCGGTAGGACATCATCATAATGTGCACAATGTGATCAAGGAGTTGATCACGGGATGATGTGTTACGGAACGAGTAAAGAGACTTGCCGGTAACGAGATTGAACAAGGTATCGGGATACCGACGATCGAATCTCGGGCAAGTATCGTACCGGTAGACAAAGGGAATTGTATACGGGATTGATTAAGTCCTTGACATCGTGGTTCATCCGATGAGATCATCGTGGAACATGTGGGAGCCAACATGGGTATCCAGATCCCGCTGTTGGTTATTGATCGGAGAACTTCTCGGTCATGTCTGCATGTCTCCCGAACCCGTAGGGTCTACACACTTAAGGTTCGATGACGCTAGGGTTATAAAGGAAGTTAGTATGTGGTTACCGAATGTTGTTCGGAGTCCCGGATGAGATCCCGGACGTCACGAGGAGTTCCGGAATGGTCCGGAGGTAAAGATTTATATATGGGAAGTCCTGTTTTGGACACCGGAAGAGTTTCGGGGTTTATCGGTAACGTACCGGGACCACCGGGAGGGTCCCGGGGGTCCACCAAGTGGGGCCACCTGCCCCGGAGGCTTGCGTGGGCTAAGAGTGGTGAGGGACCAGCCCCTTAGTGGGCTGGTGCGCCTCCACAAGGGCCCAAGGTGCCCAAGAGGTGGAAAGGGGGCAAACCCTAATGGGATATGGGCCTTAGGGCCCATATTGGGGCGCCTCCCCCTTCTCCCCTCCCTTGGCCGCCACCCCTTGGCCCCATCTAGGGCTGCCGCCCCCCCTAGGGGTGGGAAACCCTAGAGGGGGCGCAGCCCTCCCCTTCCCCTATATATATGAGGCCTAGGGGCTGCCCACAACACGCGATTCAATCTCTTGGTGCAGCCCTGCGTCTCTCTCTCTCCCTCCTCTTCTGTGGTGCTTGGCGAAGCCCTGCAGGATAGCCACGCTCCTCCACCACCACCACGCCGTTGTGCTGCTGTTGGATGAAGTCTTCCTCAACCTCTCCCTCTCTCCTTGCTGGATCAAGGCGTGGGAGACGTCACCGGGCTGTACGTGTGTTGAACGCGGAGGTGCCGTGCGTTCGGCACTTGGTCATCGGTGATTTGAATCACGACGAGTACGACTCCATCATCCCCGTTCACTTGAACGCTTCCGCTTAGCAATCTACAAGGGTATGTAGATGCACTCTCCTTTCCCTTCGTTGCTAGTTTCTCCATAGATAGATCTTGGTGACACGTAGGAAAATTTTGAATTTCTGCTACGTTCCCCAACAGTGGCATCATGAGCTAGGTCTATTGCGTAGATTCTATGCACGAGTAGAACACAAAGTAGTTGTGGGCGTTGATTTTGTTCGATATGCTTGCCATTACTAGTCTTATCTTGATTCGGCGGCATCGTGGGATGAAGCGGCCTGGACCGACCTTACACGTACTCTTACGTGAGACTGGTTCCACCGACTGACATGCACTAGTTGCATAAGGTGGCTAGCGGGTGTCTGTCTCTCCCACTTTAGTCGGATCGGATTCGATGAAAAGGGTCCTTATGAAGGGTAAATAGCAATTGGCATATCACGTTGTGGTCTTTGCGTAGGTAAGAAACGTTCTTGCTAGAAACCCATAGCAGCCACGTAAAACATGCAAACAACAATTAGAGGACGTCTAACTTGTTTTTGCAGGGTGTGCCATGTGATGTGATATGGCCAAAGGATGTGATGAATGATATATGTGATGTATGAGATTGATCATGTTCTTGTAATAGGTATCACGACTTGCATGTCGATGAATATGACAACCGGCAGGAGCCATAGGAGTTGTCTTTATTTATTTATGACCTGCGTGTCAACATAAACGTCATGTAATTACTTTACTTTATTGCTAACCGTTAGCTGTAGTAGTAGAAGTAATAGATGACGTGACAACTTCAAGAAGACATGATGATGGAGATCATGATGATGGAGATCATGGTGTCATGCCGGTGACAATGATGATCATGGAGCCCCGAAGATGGAGATCAAAAGGAGCAAAGTGATATTGGCCATATCATGTCACTATTTGATTGCATGTGATGTTTATCATGTTTATACATCTTATTTGCTTAGAACGACGGTAGTAAATAAGATGATCCCTCATTAAAATTTCAAGAAGTGTTCTCCCCTAACTGTGCACCGTTGCTAAAGTTCGTCGTTTCGAAGCACCACGTGATGATCGGGTGTGATAGATTCTAACGTTCACATACAACGGGTGTAAGACAGTTTTACACATGCAAAACACTTAGGGTTAACTTGACGAGCCTAGCATGTACAGACATGGCCTCGGAACACAGAAGACCGAAAGGTCGAGCATGAGTCGTATAGAAGATACGATCAACATGAAGATGTTCACCGATGTTGACTAGTCCGTCTCACGTGATGATCGGACACAGCCTAGTTGACTCGGATCATGTAATCACTTAGATGACTAGAGGGATGTCTATCTGAGTGGGAGTTCATAAGATGAACTTAATTATCCTGAACATAGTCAAAAGGATTTTGCAAATTATGTCGTAGCTCACGCTATAGTTCTACTGTTTAGATATGTTCCTAGAAAAAAAATTAGTTGAAAGTTGATAGTAGCAATTATGCGGACTAGGTTCATAAACTGAGGATTGTCCTCATTGCTTCTTAGAAGGCTTATGTCCTTAATGCACCGCTCAGTGTGTTGAACCTCAAACGTCGTCTGTAGATGTTGCGAACATCTGACATACACATTTTGATAACTACGTGATAGTTCAGTTAAACGGTTTAGAGTTGAGGCACCGAAGACGTTTTTGAAACGTCGTGAAACATATGAGATGTTTTGAGGGCTGAAATTGGGATTTCAGGCTCATGCCCATGTCAAAAGGTATAAGACCTCCGACGGTTCTTCTAGCCTACATACTAATGGAGAAAAGCTCAATTGTTGAGCTTGTGCTCAGATTGTCTGAGTACAACATTCATTTAATCGAGTGGGAGTTGATCTTCCAGATGAGACAGTGATGTTTCTCCGAAGTCATTACCACCAAGCTGCTAGAGCTTCGTGATGAACTATAATATGTCAGGGACATATATGATGATCCTTGAGATATTCACGATGTTTGACACCACAAAAGTAGAAATCAAGAAGGAGCATCAATTGTTGATGGTTGGTGAAACCACTAGTTTCAAGAAGGGCAAGGGCAAGAAGGGATACTTCATGAAACGGCAAATCAGCTGCTGCTCTAGTGAAGAAACCCAAGGTTGAACCCAAACCCGAGACTAAGTGCTTCTGTAATAAGAGGAATAGCCACTGGAGCAGAATTACCCTAGATACTTGGTAGATAAGAAGGCTGGCAAGGTCGATAGAAGTATATTGGATATACATTATGTTAATGTGTACTTTACTAGTACTCCTAGTAGCACCAGGGTATTAGATACCGGTTTGGTTGCTAAGTGTTAGTAACTCGAAATAAAAGCTGCGGAATAAACGGAGACTAGCTAAAGGTGAGATAACGATATGTGTTTCCAAGGTTAATCAAATATCGTACGCTCCCTCTACCATCGAGATTGGTGTTTGCATTGAGCATAGACATGATTGGATTATGTCTATCGCAACACGATTATTCATTTAAGGAGAATAATGGTTACTCTGTTTATTTGAATAATACCTTCAATGGTCTTACACCTAAAATGAATGGTTTATTGAATCTCGATCGTAGTGATACATGTTCATGCCAAAAGATAGTAATGATAGTACCACCTACTTGTGGCACTGCCACGTAAGTCATATCGGCATAAAACGCATGAGGAAGCTCCATGTTGATGGATCTTTGGGCTCACTCATTTTTGAAAAGTTTGAGACATGCGAACCATGTCTATTGGTGTATATGCATGAAGAAACTCCGTGCAAATGGACCGTTTGAACTCACTTGATTTTTGAATCACTTGAGACATGCAAATAATACCACATGGGCAAGATGACTGAAAGCCTCGGTTTTCAGTAAAATGGAACCAGAAAGCAACTTGCTGGAAGTAATACATTTTGATGTGTGCAGTCCAATGAGTGCTGAGGCATGTAGTGGATATCGTTATGTTTTAACTTCATAGATGATTTGAGTAAATGTTGAGTATATTTACTTGATGAATCACGAGTCTGAATTATTGAAAGGTTCAAGTAATTTCAGGGTGAAGTTGAAAGATCGTCGTGACAAGAGGATAAAATATCTATGATATGATCATAGAGATGAATATCTGAATTATGAGTTTGGCATAGAATTAAGACATTGTGGAAATTGTTTCACAACTGATACAGCCTGGAACACCATAGTGTGATGGTGTGTCCGAACATCATAACTGTACCCTATTGGATATGATGCATACCATGATGTCTCTTATCGAATTACCACAATAGTTTATGGGTTAGGCATTAGAGACAACCACATTCACTTTAAAAGGGGGCACCACGTAATTCCGATGAGGTGACACCGTATGAACTATGGTTTAGAAAAACCTAAGCTGTCATTTCTTAAAAGGTTTGGGGCTACGACGCTTATGTGAAAAAGTTTCAGGCTGATAAGCTCGAACCCAAAGCGGATAAATGCATCTTCATAGGACACCCAAAACAGTTGGGTATACCTCCTGTCTCAGATCCAAAAGCAATAAGGGATTGTTTCTAGAATCGGGTCCTTTCTCGAGGAAAAGTTTCTCTCGAAAGAATTGAGTGGGAGGATGGTGGAGACTTGATGAGGTTATTGAACCGTTACTTCAACTAGTGTATAGCAGGGCACAAAGAGTTGTTCCTGTGGCACCTACACCAATTGAAGTGGAAGCTTATGATATTGATCACGAGACTTCGGATCAAGTCACTCCCAAACCTCGTGGGATGACAAGGATGCGTACTACTTCAGAGTGGTACGTAATCCTGTCTTGGAAGTCATGTTCCTAGACAACAATGAACCTACGAGCTATGGAGAAGCGGTGGTGGGCCTGGATTCCAATAAATGGCTCGAGGCCATAAAATCCGAGAGAGGATCCATGTATGAAAACAAAGTGTAGACTTTGGAAGAACTACTTGATGGTCATAAGGCTGTTGAGTAAAGATGGATTTTAAAAGGAAGACAGACAATGATGGTAAGTGTCACCATTGAGAAAGCTCGACTTGTCGTTAAGGTGTTTCCCGACAAGTTCAAGGAGTTGACTACAGTGAGACTTTCTCACTCGTAGCGATGCTGAGAGTCTGTTGGAATTATATTAGCGATTACTGCATTATTTATGAAATCTTGCAGATAGGATGTCAAAACATTGTTTCCTCGACAATTTTCTTGAGGAAAGGTTGTATGTGATACAACCGAAAGGTTTTGTCAATCCTGAAAGATGCTAATAAGTATGCAAAGCTCCAGCAATCCTTCTGAGGACTGGAGTAAGCATCTCGGAGTTGGAATGTATGCTTTGATGAGATGATCAAAGATTTTGGTGTATACAAAGTTTATGAGAAACTTGTATTTCCAAAGAAGTGAGTGGGAGCACTATAGAATTTCTGATGAGTATATGTTGTTGACATATTGTTGATCAGAAATGATGTAGAATTTCTAAGAAAGCATATAGGGTTATTTGGAAAGTGTTTTTCAATGGAAAGCCTGGATTAAGCTACTTGAACATTGAGCATCAAGATCTATAAGGATAGATCAAAACGCTCAATGGAACTTTCAAATGAGCACATACCTTGACGTGATCTTGAAGGTGTTCAAGATGGATCAGTCAAAGAAGGAGTTCTTGCCTGAGTTGTAAGGTATGAAGTTAAGACTTAAAGCTCGACCACGGCAGAATAGAGAGAAAGGACGAAGGTCGTCCCCTATGCTTAAGACGTAGGCTCTTCAGTATGCTATGCTGTGTACCGCACCTGAAGTGTGCCTTGCCATGAGTCAGTCAAGGGGTACAAGAGTGATCCAAGAATGGATCACAGGACAGCGGTCAAAGTTATCCTTAGTAACCAGTGGACTAAGGAATTTTTCTCGATTATGGAGGTGGTAAAAGAGTTCGTCGTAAAGGGTTACATCGATGCAAGCTTAACACCTATCCGGATAGCTCTCAGTAGAGATACCGGATACGTATAATGGAGCAACAATTTAGAATAGCTCCAAGTAGAACAGTTATTTGGAATAAGCTCCAAATAGAACGTGGTAGCTGCATCTAGGAGATGACATAGAGATTTGTAAAGCACACACGGATCTGAAAGGTTCAGACCCGTTGACTAAAACCTCTCTCACAAGCAACATGATCAAACCTAGAACTCATTGAGTGTTAATCACATAGTGATGTGAACTAGACTACTGACTCTAGTAAACTCTTGGGTATTAGTCACATGGCGATGTGATCTGTGAGTGTTAATCACATGGCGATGTGAACTAGATTATTGACTCTAGTGCAAGTGGGAGACTGTTGGAAATATGCCCTAGAGGCAATAATAAATTGATTATTATTATATTTCCTTGTTCATGATAATCGTTTATTATCCATGCTAGAATTGTATTGATAGGAAACTCAGATACATGTGTGGATACATAGACAACACCATGTCCCTAGTAAGCCTCTAGTTGACTAGCTCGTTGATCAATAGATGGTTACGGTTTCCTGACCATAGACATTGGATGTCGTTGATAACGGGATCACATCATTGGGAGAATGATGTGATGGACAAGACCCAATCCTAAGCATAGCACTAGATCGTGTAGTTCGTATGCTAAAGCTTTGCTAATGTCAAGTATCATTTCCTTAGACCATGAGATTGTGCAACTCCCGGATACCGTAGGAGTGCTTTGGGTGTGCCAAACGTCACAACGTAACTGGGTGGCTATAAAGGTACACTACGGGTATCTCTGAAAGTGTCTGTTGGGTTGGCACGAATCGAGACTGGGATTTGTCACTCCGTGTGACGGAGAGGTATCTCTGGGCCCACTCGGTAGGACATCATCATAATGTGCACAATGTGATCAAGGAGTTGATCACGGGATGATGTGTTACGGAACGAGTAAAGAGACTTGCCGGTAACGAGATTGAACAAGGTATCGGGATACCGACGATCGAATCTCGGGCAAGTATCGTACCGGTAGACAAAGGGAATTGTATACGGGATTGATTAAGTCCTTGACATCGTGGTTCATCCGATGAGATCATCGTGGAACATGTGGGAGCCAACATGGGTATCCAGATCCCGCTGTTGGTTATTGATCGGAGAACTTCTCGGTCATGTCTGCATGTCTCCCGAACCCGTAGGGTCTACACACTTAAGGTTCGATGACGCTAGGGTTATAAAGGAAGTTAGTATGTGGTTACCGAATGTTGTTCGGAGTCCCGGATGAGATCCCGGACGTCACGAGGAGTTCCGGAATGGTCCGGAGGTAAAGATTTATATATGGGAAGTCCTGTTTTGGACACCGGAAGAGTTTCGGGGTTTATCGGTAACGTACCGGGACCACCGGGAGGGTCCCGGGGGTCCACCAAGTGGGGCCACCTGCCCCAGAGGCTTGCGTGGGCTAAGAGTGGTGAGGGACCAGCCCCTTAGTGGGCTGGTGCGCCTCCACAAGGGCCCAAGGTGCCCAAGAGGTGGAAAGGGGGCAAACCCTAATGGGATATGGGCCTTAGGGCCCATATTGGGGCGCCTCCCCCTTCTCCCCTCCCTTGGCCGCCACCCCTTGGCCCCATCTAGGGCTGCCGCCCCCCCTAGGGGTGGGAAACCCTAGAGGGGGCGCAGCCCTCCCCTTCCCCTATATATATGAGGCCTAGGGGCTGCCCACAACACGCGATTCAATCTCTTGGTGCAGCCCTGCGTCTCTCTCTCTCCCTCCTCTTCTGTGGTGCTTGGCGAAGCCCTGCAGGATAGCCACGCTCCTCCACCACCACCACGCCGTTGTGCTGCTGTTGGATGAAGTCTTCCTCAACCTCTCCCTCTCTCCTTGCTGGATCAAGGCGTGGGAGACGTCACCGGGCTGTACGTGTGTTGAACGCGGAGGTGCCGTGCGTTCGGCACTTGGTCATCGGTGATTTGAATCACGACGAGTACGACTCCATCATCCCTGTTCACTTGAACGCTTCCGCTTAGCGATCTACAAGGGTATGTAGATGCACTCTCCTTTCCCTTCGTTGCTAGTTTCTCCATAGATAGATCTTGGTGACACGTAGGAAAATTTTGAATTTCTGCTACGTTCCCCAACACAAACATAGGCTTCCAATATATCAATCTTTACGTCTCGACCATTTCGAGACTCCTCGTCATGTCCGTGATCTCATTCGGGACTCCGAACAACCTTCGGTACATCAAAATGCATAAACTCATAATAACTGTCATCGTAACGTTAAGCGTGCGGACCCTACGGTTCGAGAACAATGTAGACATGACCGAGACACGTCTCCGGTCAATAACCAATAGCGGGACCTAGATGCCCATATTGGCTCCTACATATTCTACGAAGATCTTTATCGGTCAGACCGCATAACAACATACGTTGTTCCCTTTGTCATCGGTATGTTACTTGCCCGAGATTCGATCGTCGGTATCCAATACCTAGTTCAATCTCGTTACTGGCAAGTCTCTTTACTCGTTCCGTAATACATCATCTCACAACTAACATATTAGTCGCAGTGCTTGCAAGGCTTATGTGATGTGCATTACCGAGAGGGCCCAGAGATACCTCTCCGACAATCGGAGTGACAAACCCTAATCTCGAAATACGCCAACCCAACATCTACCATTGGAGACACCTGTAGTACTCCTTTATAATCACCCAGTTACGTTGTGACGTTTGGTAGTACCCAAAGTGTTCCTCCGGTAAACGGGAGTTGCATAATCTCATAGTTATAGGAACATGTATAAGTCATGAAGAAAGCAATAGCAACATACTAAACGATCGGGTGCTAAGCTAATGGGATGGGTCATGTCAATCAGATCATTCAACTAATGATGTGACCTCGTTAATCAAATAACAACTCTTTGTTCATGGTTAGGAAACATAACCATCTTTGATTAACGAGCTAGTCAAGTAGAGGCATACTAGTGACACTCTGTTGGTCTATGTATTCACACATGTATTACGTTTCCGGTTAATACAATTCTAGCATGAATAATAAACATTTATCATGATGTAAGGAAATAAATAATAACTTTATTATTGCCTCTAGGGCATATTTCCTTCAGTCTCCCACTTGCACTAGAGTCAATAATCTAGATTACACTGTAATGATTCTAACACCCATGGAGCCTTGGTGCTGATCATGTTTTGCTCGTGGAAGAGGCTTAGTCAACGGGTCTGCAACGTTCAGATCCGTATGTATCTTGCAAATCTCTATGTCTCCCACCTGGACTAAATCCCGGATGGAGTTGAAGCGTCTCTTGATGTGTTTGGTCCTCTTGTGAAATCTGGATTCCTTTGCCAAGGCAATTGCACCAGTATTGTCACAGAAGATTTTCATTGGACCCGATGCACTAGGTATGACACCTAGATCGGATATGAACTCCTTCATCCAGACTCCTTCGTTTGCTGCTTCCGAAGCAGCTATGTACTCCGCTTCACATGTAGATCCCGCTACGACGCTTTGTTTAGAACTGCACCAACTGACAGCTCCACCGTTTAAAGTAAACACGTATCCGGTTTGCGATTTAGAATCGTCCGGATCAGTGTCAAAGCTTGCATCAACGTAACCTCTTACGGTGAGCTCTTTGTCACCTCCATATACGAGAAACATATCCTTAGTCCTTTTCAGGTATTTCAGGATGTTCTTGACTGCTGTCCAGTGATTCATTCCTGGATTACTTTGGTACCTCCCTGCTAAACTTATAGCAAGGCACACATCAGGTCTGGTACACAGCATTGCATACATGATAGAGCCTATGGCTGAAGCATAGGGAACATCTTTCATTTTCTCTCTATCTTCTGCAGTGGTCGGGCATTGAGTCTTACTCAACTTCATACCTTGTAACACAGGCAAGAACCCTTTCTTTGCTTGATCCATTTTGAACTTCTTCAAAATCTTGTCAAGGTATGTGCTCTGTGAAAGTCCAATTAAGCGTTTTGATCTATCTCTATAGATCTTTATGCCTAATATGTAAGCAGCTTCCCTGAGGTCTTTCATCGAAAAACTTTTATTCAAGTATCCCTTTATGCTATCCAGAAATTCTATATCATTTCCAATCAGCAATATGTCATCCACATATAATATTAGAAATGCTACAGAGCTCCCACTCACTTTCTTGTAAATACAGGCTTCTCCAAAAGTCTGTATAAAGCCAAATGCTTTGATCACACTATCAAAGCGTTTATTCCAGCTCCGAGATGCTTGCACCAGTCCATAAATGGATCGCTGGAGTTTGCATACTTTGTTAGCTCCCTTTGGATCGACAAAACCTTCTGGTTGTATCATATACAATTCTTCTTCCAGAAATCCATTCAGGAATGCAGTTTTGACATCCATCTGCCATATTTCATAATCATAAAATGCGGCAATCGCTAACATAATTCTGACGGACTTAAGCATCGCTACGGGTGAGAAGGTCTCATCGTAGTCAACTCCTTGAACTTGCCGAAAACCTTTCGCGACAAGTCGAGCTTTATAGACAGTAATATTATCGTCAGCGTCAGTCTTTTTCTTGAAGATCCATTTATTCTCAATTGCTTGCCGATCATCGGGCAAGTCAACCAAAGTCCATACTTTGTTTTCATACATGGATCCCATCTCAGATTTCATGGCCTCAAGCCACTTTGCGGAATCTGGGCTCACCATCGCTTCTTCATAGTTCGTAGGTTCATCATGATCCAGCATCATGACTTCCAGAACTGGATTACCGTACCACTCTGGTGCGGATCTCACTCTGGTTGATCTACGTGGTTCAGTAGTATCTTGTTCTGAAGTTTCATGATCATCATCATTAGCTTCCTCACTGATTGGTATAGGTGTCGCAGAAATAGTTTTCTGTGATGTACTATTTTCCAACAAGGGAGCAGGTACAGTTACCTCGTCAAGTTCTACTTTCCTCCCACTCACTTCTTTCGAGAGAAACTCCTTCTCTAGAAAGTTTCCGAATTTAGCAACAAAAGTCTTGCCTTCGGATCTGTGATAGAAGGTGTATCCAATAGTTTCCTTTGGATATCCTATGAAGACACATTTCTCCGATTTGGGTTCGAGCTTATTAGGTTGAAGCTTTTTCACATAAGCATCGCAGCCCCAAACTTTAAGAAACGACAACTTTGGTTTCTTGCCAAACCATGCCTTGTTTAACGTGAATGCGGCCGTCTCTAAAGCATAACCCCAAAACGATAGCGGTAAATCAGTAAGAGACATCATAGATCGCACCATATCTAGTAAAGTACGATTACGACGTTCGGACACACCATTACGCTGTGGTGTTCCGGGTGGCGTGAGTTGCGAAACTATTCCACAATTTTTCAAATGTACACCAAACTCGTAACTCAAATATTCTCCTCCACGATCAGATCGTAGAAACTTTATTTTCTTGTTACGATGATTTTCAACCTCACTCTGAAATTCTTTGAACTTTTCAAATGTTTCAGACTTATGTTTCATTAAGTATATATACCCATATCTGCTTAAATCATCTGTGAAGGTGAGAAAATAACGATATCCGCCACGAGCCTCCATATTCATCGGACCACATACATCGGTATGTATGATTTCCAATAAATCTGTTGCTCTCTCCATAGTACCGGAGAACGGTGTTTTAGTCATCTTGCCTATGAGGCACGGTTCGCAAGTACCAAGTGATTCATAATCAAGTGGTTCCAAAAGCCCATCAGTATGGAGTTTCTTCATGCGCTTTACACCGATATGACCTAAACGGCAGTGCCACAAATAAGTTGCACTATCATTATTAACTTTGCATCTTTTGGCTTCTACATTATGAATATGTGTATCACTATCTTCGAGATTCAACAAGAATAGACCACTCTTCAAAGGTGCATGACCATAAAAGATATTATTCATATAAATAGAACAACCATTATTCTCTGATTTAAATGAATAATCGTCTCGCATTAAACAAGATCCAGATATAATGTTCATGCTCAACGCTGGCACCAAATAACAATTATTTAGGTCTAATATTAATCCCGAAGGTAGATGTAGAGGTAGCGTGCCGACCGCGATCACATCGACTTTGGAACCGTTTCCCACGCGCATCGTCACCTCGTCCTTTGCTAGTGTCCGCTTATTCCGTAGTCCCTGTTTCGAGTTGCAAATATTAGCAACAGAACCAGTATCAAATACCCAGGTGCTACTGCGAGCTCTAGTAAGGTACACATCAATAACATGTATATCACATATACCTTTGCTCACTTTGCCATCCTTCTTCTCCGCCAAATACTTGGGGCAGTTCCGCTCCCAGTGACCAGTCTGCTTGCAGTAGAAGCACTCAGTTTCAGGCTTAGGTCCAGACTTGGGTTTCTTCTCCTGAGCAGCAACTTGCTTGCTGTTCTTCTTGAAGTTTCCCTTCTTCTTCCCTTTGCCCTTTTTCTTGAAACTAGTGGTTTTGCTAACCATCAACACTTGATGCTCCTTCTTGATTTCTACCTCCGCAGCTTTCAGCATTGCGAAGAGCTCGGGAATAGTCTTGTTCATCCCTTGCATATTATAGTTCATCACGAAGCTCTTGTAGCTTGGTGGCAGTGATTGGAGAATTCTGTCAATAACGCAATCATCTGGAAGATTAACTCCCATCTGAATCAAGTGATTACTATACCCAGACATTTTGAGTATATGCTCACTGACAGAACTGTTCTCCTCCATCTTGCAGCTATAGAACTTATTGGAGACTTCATATCTCTCAATTCGGGCATTTGCTTGAAATATTAACTTCAACTCCTGGAACATCTCATATGCTCCATGACGTTCAAAACGTCGTTGAAGTCCCGATTCTAAGCCGTAAAGCATGGCACACTGAACTATCGAGTAGTCATCAGCTTTGCTCTGCCAGACGTTCATAACATCTGGCGTTGCTCCAGCAGCAGGCCTGTCACCCAGCGGTGCTTCCAGGACATAATTCTTCTGTGCAGCAATGAGGATAATCCTCAGGTTACAGACCCAGTCCGTGTAATTGCTACCATCATCTTTCAACTTTGCTTTCTCAAGGAACGCATTAAAATTCAACGGAACAATAGCACGAGCCATCTATCTACAATCAACATAAATAAGCAAGATACTATCAGGTACTAAGTTCATGATAAGTTTAAGTACAGTTAATCAGATTACTTAGGAACTCCCACTTAGATAGACATCCCTCTAATCTTCTAAGTGATCACGTGATCCAAATCAACTAAACCATAACCGATCATCACGTGAGATGGAGTAGTTTTCAATGGTGAACATCGTTATGTTGATCATATCTACTGTATGATTCACGCTCGACCTTTCGGTCTCCGTGTTCCGAGGCCATATCTGTATATGCTTGGCTCGTCAAGTATAACCTGAGTATTCTGCGTGTGCAACTGTTTTGCACCCGTTGTATTTGGACGTAGAGCTTATCACACCCGATCATCACGTGGTGTCTGGGCACGACGAACTTTGGCAACGGTGCATACTCAGGAAGAACACTTCTTGATAATTTTAGTGAGAGATCATCTTATAATGCTACCGTCAATCAAAGCAAGATAAGATGCATAAAAGAATAAACATCACATGCAATCAATATAAGTGATATGATATGGCCATCATCATCTTGTGCTTGTGATCTCCATCTCCGAAGCACCGTCATGATCACCATCGTCACCGGCGCGACACCTTGATCTCCATCGTAGCATCGTTGTCGTCTCGCCAATCTTATGCTTCCACGACTATCACTACCGTTTAGTAATAAAGTAAAGCATTACATCGCGATTGCATTGCATACAATAAAGCGACAACCATATGGCTCCTGCCAGTTGCCGATAACTCGGTTACAAAACATGATCATCTCATACAATAAAATCAGCATCATGCCTTGACCATATCACATCACAACATACCCTGCAAAAACAAGTTAGACGTCCTCTACTTTGTTGTTGCAAGTTTTACGTGGCTGCTACGGGCTTAAGTAAGAACTCATCTCACCTACGCATCAAAACCACAACGATAGTTCGTCAAATAGACTCCGTTTTAACCTTCTCAAGGACCGGGCGTAGTCACACTTGGTTCAACTAAAGTTGGAGAGACAGTCTTCCGCAAGCCATTTATGTGCAAAGCACGTCGAGGGAACCGGTCTCGCGTAAGAGTACGCGTAAGGTTGGTCCGGATCGTCTCACCCAACAATACCGCCGAACCAAAGTATGACATGCTGGTAGGCAGTATGACTTGTATCGCCCACAACTCACTTGTGTTCTACTCGTGCAAATAACATCAAACCATAAAACCTAGGCTCGGATGCCACTGTTGGGGAACGCAGTAATTTCGAAAATTTTCCTACGCACACGCAAGATCATGGTGATGCATAGCAACGAGAGGGGAGAGTGTTGTCTACGTACCAACGCAGACCGACTGCGGAAGCGATCACACAACGTAGAGGAAGTAGTCGTACGTCTTCTTCCCGATCCGACCGATCCAAGCACCGTTACTCCGGCACCTCCGAGTTCTTAGCACACGTTCAGCTCGATGACGTTCCTCGGGCTCCGATCCAGCAAAGCGTCGAGGAAGAGTTCTGTCAGCACGACGGCGTGGTGACGATCTTGATGTACTACCGACGCAGGTCTTCGCCTAAGCACTGTAACGGTACGATCGAGGTGGAATTTGGTGGCAGGGGGCACCGCACACGGCTAAGGAACGATCTCAAGGATCAACTTGTGTGTCTTGGGGTGTCCCCTGCCCCCGTATATAAAGGTTGGAGGAGGGGGAGCCGGCCGGCTATGGGCTTGTCCCTTTTCTAGTCCTACTAGGACTTGGGGAAAGGGGGGGCGCCGGCCAGCTATGGGCTTGTCCCTTTTCTCTTTTTCCACTAAGGCCCAATAGGCCCATTAGTCTCCCGGGGGGTTCCGGTAACCCTCCCGGTATTCCGGTAAAATCCCGATTTCACCCGGAACACTTCCTATGTCCAAACATAGGCTTCCAATATATCAATCTTTACGTCTCGACCATTTCGAGACTCCTCGTCATGTCCGTGATCTCATCCGGGACTCCGAACAACCTTCGGTACATCAAAATGCATAAACTCATAATAACTGTCATCGTAACGTTAAGCGTGCGGACCCTACGGTTCGAGAACAATGTAGACATGACCGAGACACGTCTCCGGTCAATAACCAATAGCGGGACCTGGATGCCCATATTGGCTCCTACATATTCTACGAAGATCTTTATCGGTCAGACCGCATAACAACATACGTTGTTCCCTTTGTCATCGGTATGTTACTTGCCCGAGATTCGATCGTCGGTATCCAATACCTAGTTCAATCTCGTTACTGGCAAGTCTCTTTACTCGTTCCGTAATACATCATCTCACAACTAACATATTAGTCGCAGTGCTTGCAAGGCTTATGTGATGTGCATTACCGAGAGGGCCCAAAGATACCTCTCCGACAATCGGAGTGACAAACCCTAATCTCGAAATACGCCAACCCAACATCTACCATTGGAGACACCTGTAGTACTCCTTTATAATCACCCAGTTACGTTGTGACGTTTGGTAGTACCCAAAGTGTTCCTCCGGTAAACGGGAGTTGCATAATCTCATAGTTATAGGAACATGTATAAGTCATGAAGAAAGCAATAGCAACATACTAAACGATCGGGTGCTAAGCTAATGGGATGGGTCATGTCAATCAGATCATTCAACTAATGATGTGACCTCGTTAATCAAATAACAACTCTTTGTTCATGGTTAGGAAACATAACCATCTTTGATTAACGAGCTAGTCAAGTAGAGGCATACTAGTGACACTCTGTTGGTCTATGTATTCACACATGTATTATGTTTCCGGTTAATACAATTCTAGCATGAATAATAAACATTTATCATGATGTAAGGAAATAAATAATAATTTTATTATTGCCTCTAGGGCATATTTCCTTCACAACCTACTCCAGAGACAGACTTCGGCATCACTAGCCGACCAGCTCCGTCACGTTAGCTGGACCGAGGGCTTTGCCTCGGCGAGCCAACCTTTGCCAGCATCGGCATACCGTCGCTTTATCGCCCATTAGGCAATGGGTGTGCGGATCGAGTCCCAATTTTCGGAATCATCTTTCTTCGTATTGCTACAACAAATAAACCATGTGCTATTAATCCTAGTATTTTTTGCTTGTTTGGGTTTATTTTTCCCAAGGAATTATTACTCTGGTTTGTCCATCATATGTACATAGGTCTATCAAATAATGGCTGCATTAACGACAGTCACATGGTGGTTCAGTCAGCCTCCGTACATAGTCCGGCGAGCGCCGCATCCGGAACTCGGACCGACCTGTGAATTCAGGCTTTGCCACGCCTTTACCGCATCATGCCAACGCCCTGCATCGACAATGACTTCGGCGCCAGGCCATATTTCTTTTATTACTCACTTTGCATAAATTATTTATTATGCAACGATTTTTTTAATTATTATTATTACTATTATCTCCGGTTTGCACTATTTTTTGTGCACAGGAAAATGATCCGGGTTGGGTAGTATCGTCAACTTGGCGTACTGACATACCACGTCAACTCGGCTGGACGGGGGGCTTCGTCAACACTTCATTACCCCATGCTAGGGACTTCGGCATCACTCTGCCGGCCTGCATTGACCGTGCTATGTCACCACTTCGGAGTGCCGAGCTCTTTGCTCCGCCACCTTGGGACCGGCTTGGGGGATGGAACCTTGTCCCGCATCAAGCTCGGGCCACGTCATCAATACTGAACACATTAACCAGCTAAGTTGCCTTCATGCTCAAAGTTTTAAATTTTTAACTTGTGTTCGGTTCGACCAAGCATTATTATTTTTTGGGAAAAAGTTGCTTGTAAAAAATTTCCTTGTCCAAACTTTGTTTGTGACGCACAAATTCAAATACCTCGTTTATTTGGGGGCTTCCTTTATGAAGCTTTTCCTCTTGCATATGATTATACTTGTACAGCTTCGTTCCTTGTTCGTGTATTACGCCACAATATGCACCATATTGACTTAAGCGATTTGCAAGCTGAGTTGCCTGGCTCCTGTGCTTAACCCTACGTTTCCGATTGTTCGGCTAGGGAGTAAAGGAAGCACCTCTGCGATTGTCACGACCGAGTCCTCCGAGCTCTAACCTCAGACTGGGTAAAGCCGAAAGCTAGCGCTCTTATTGTTTTCAATCATGGTCGGCACACAACGGAACTCATGAGTACAAAAAATCTATTGCACAAGTCTCATAGTAATAATGAGCACCGAAGAAAGGTATCGGTGGGGGTACTATTTTCTTCGAAGATGCTTCTTACACTTTGTCTGTAATATAGCATAAGTTCCCTGAGCGCGCTTTGTCTGTTACAGCCTTATGGCCCAGTTGCCTGGTTATCGGAAACACTGTCGATATTCTCGACAGGTGGAGTGCATAACACTTTTCGGTTCTTGACCGAAGAGGGAGAAGCCGACGGTCGGTTAAGACGCGTTTAAAGTTCGGATGAACAAAGATATGATATTAGTACTTTGGTACATACAATCATTATACATAAAATTCTTTTACCCAAGTCAGTTGGGGGCTCTTAAATTTATATGAGCCATTTTATAATAAGTGTTCTTCTTCTTAGTCATTGCAAAGTTTTTTAATCATTATTTACCACTCCCTTTTGCGACACGAGTGTGTGGTTACTAGCTGGGGAGCCTAATTTCTCTCTCAAAGCCGTTAGAGTTTAGTTTGCTAAACTAGCCTAATGAAAAGTACTCCGCCTTCGGGATAGGAGGTTGAAGCCGTAGGCTGACCCGCTTGATGTCTTGAGATAGGATGTGTCATGTTAAAGCACGACAGAAGCACTTTTTTTTTCTAAAGTCCAATTTTCACTGAACACTTGATCTTGTTCGGACGTCAAGTTTTTACTGACGTTTTTTGGTTTTCCAAGCTTATGTCACTTTTAAACTATTTGTGTGTTTTCAACACAAGTCTCGCAGTGCAACGCCGGACACCTTTAGAGATTCGGCAAAAACATTCTCGAATATTGCTATATATGCATCGGTTTTGAATTGTGTCTTCGGTCAATAGTTGGGTTGCCCGGCTCCTGCACTTGCTTCCTACGTTCCGCTTTGTTTGGCTAGGCGTGCAAAGGAAGAACCACTGCGATTGTGCTTCCAGCTCAGATGGTTAAGCACCTCAGTGGAGAAAGTCAAAAACTGACTGTCACAATAAGCGTAAACTGGTCAGCGATCCGATGACTGTGTTAAATGACGGGCCATTCATAACAATGGCCGAAGTGTTTACGGCTTGACCTCGATTGTCGCCGAACACTACCGGGGGCTATTAACTGGCCTCCCAAATTAAATCCTCGATATTTTGCTCTTATATTAGAGCTGAGGTTTCATGATCATGCTTAGCATGACAACCCAAAGAAAGGAACCGATAGTGGGACTATTTTCTTTGAAAGACATTTCTTATGTTAAACAGTAATATAACATATCTCTCTGCGTACCTTTGTTTATAAAACCGCATGGCCAGATTGCCTTGTTTGTCTTGCCCTCATAAAGGCTTTATAAAGTAGGACAAACACTCCTCGGCTATTGGCCGAGGAGGTGGAAGCAGATGGTCGGTCAACAAAGTTTTGTACAATGCGGATCCGAGCATTAATGACGTAAAGTACTTGGATACATAGAGTCATTACACATAATTTGTGATTTTACTATGGATATCGATCCTTAATTCGGCCACCCGTGCCTGCATTAAGGCTTGGGGGCTACTGGGCTTCGGGCTTATTATTTACAAATATTAAAGGGGCACATCGATCCCCTGATCTGGTGTTGCCACCCGACCAGTGTCTCGGGGGCTACTGCATTGCCTGTTCAATGCATAAAATTTTAAGTGCAATACAGTTTCCGACGAGATTTTGATCCTCAAGTTGGTCGGCCGCACCCAACCCGAGTCTTGAGGACTGAGCACGCCGCTTTTTGTGTCCCGAAGTATTCTGCTGAGTTAAGACTTGATCCTCAGGCCGATTTTGCAAATCAACCTGAGTCTCAACGGCTACTAGGATCAGCGGTCTTACGTCATCCTTCAGGTGCATCTCGGGTTTTAGACCGACACACACCTTGAGGGCTACTGACTATATATCTCGGGAGAGAATAAATTGCACCAATCAAAAATATTGACAAAAAATCGGCCCACAGTTGGGGTGGTGCACCACCTCGGAAGCAGTCCAGCATAAAGCTCGGGCGCTAGTGGCTGGCTCCATAGAGGGCATTTCCGGCATTAAGCTCGGCTAAACTCCTTCAACTTTTTTGAACCAAGGTGATTTATGACAGTCCGGCGTTGGAGCTCGGATACAGTCCGGCGTTGGAGCTCGGATACGTTCCGGCGTTGGAGCTCGGAAGCGGTCCAACGTTGGAGCTCGGAAGCGGTCCAACGTTGGAGCTCGGAAGCGGTCCGGCGTTGGTGCTCGTCTGCAAAAGATACCTCAAATGCAGTCCGGCGTTGGAGCTCGGACGTAAGAGGACACTGCCTCCCGGGAACAATTTCAAACCCGAGGTGTGGCATAAAAATAACAAGGCATTGATAAAGGCCGGAAACTTAAAGGGGCTCCTCGGATACCCGACGTATAAACTCGTCGAATGCATTTTGGCGATCCTCAAGATCGAAGATGAGAAGATTTGTTGAACCAGTTTTCAAGATCGACAACCGAAGATGAAGAACAGTTCGGAAGAATCGAGGAGCGTCCCTAACTTGAAGACCGGTTCAGGGGGCTACTGACGGTGTTCTGGACTAGGGGGTACTCAACACGTCATCTCCCGATCTGTTAGATTGGGCCGAGGACCCTCATGGCCGTATACTCATGGGCCAGTTCGAACAGCTGCCGCATACATGGAAGATTCCACAAGACTTGGAGATCAAGACAAGGACTCCTCCTCACCGACGTGCTAGGACTCTTGTTATCCTATGCCTTTAGTGCATTATATAAACCAAGGCCAGACTAGTCGATAGAGAACATATACAACAATCATACCATAGGCTAGCTTCTAGGGTTTAGCCTCTCCGATCTCGTGGTAGATCAACTCTTGTTATACTCATATCATCAAAATAAATCAAGCAGGACGTAGGGTTTTACCTCCATCAAGAGGGCCCGAACCTGGGTAAAATATCGTGTCCCCTGCCTCCTGTTACCATTCGCCTTAGACGCACAGTTCAAGACCCCTTATCCGAGATTTGCCGGTTTTGACACCGACACTTGGGGATGCCCATGACACCCCCAAGATAATCCAAGGACACCTAAAAGCCAAAGTTTGGGGATGCCCCAGAAGACATCTCCTCTTTCGTCTACTTCTATCGGTAACTTTACTTGGAAAAAATCAGAGAGGAGATGATTAGATTAAAACGAAAAAAAGAAAAAAGACAGCCATAGAATAAAATGAAAACATGGATAAGAGTATGGGAAGAAAGCAGGCAAGCCAGATCCGTAGTGGGCATCTCTAAACCTGCAAAACCCAACAGAAAAGCCGGCACCTCACCCGTAGACGCGTGAAATGCGCCCCCCAATCTAGAAACTGCTCACTGGCATGCAGCATTCCTCCCGCTGGGGACCCACTAGCAGCGACACATCCGGCCGTTCCGTTTTCTCGCCAGCTCGAAGGTAAACACACGCGCACACAAACAAAAAGAAAAGAAAAGAAAATAAGAGTTCAAAAAGGCAGGGGAAAGAGAGCGAAACGCTATAAAAACGCGACCACCGCCTCCGTCTCCGCCTCCTCCGAGACGACGAAGCCGACCAAAGTAAGCAACGCCGCCGACCCCTCGAGGTAAGGTCTCCGCGCCCCCAAAATCCTCCTCCCCGGAATCCCGCCGCCTCCCACTCCGTTCGTCTGTCCCCTCCTCCTCCGCGCCCCGCCTCGCGGAAATGCCCGCGATCGAATCGGCCCGGTGGCGGTTTTTGCGGCGGTCGGCGTTTCGGCGCAGGCGGGGATGCCACGCGCGCTCTCTCTCTCTCTCTCTCTCCGCGGTTGACCGGGGTTAGGCGCGGGTTCGTGGTGGGGAAGCGATTTGTTAGGTTTGGTGTGCGGTTTGAAGGTTCTCTGCGATCATGGTTCGATGCCCTGGATCTCGGCGCTCGTAGTCGGCCAGCCACTGTCTGTCTAAGTTGTTGTGGGCTGTGTGTAGGGAGGTCGCAGATGCCGGGTTTGGTAGTGAAATTTCTAGTGTTTGGAGTTTATGCGAGGTGATTTTTGTAGTTTGGGATGGGATTTTCTGTCAGACGGCGCAGTTTATTTTCAGTTGAAATGGTTGCAGAAATCCCGCGTTGTAGTAGTATGATGGATGTGATATGTACATGTGCAAATTCGATGTTCTCAGATAGAGCAAAGTCTAGCTGATGTACGCTTTTAATCGTGAGAAGATTTCTGGTTCTAGGTTGTTTCAGAATTTGTTTCTGACATCGAAATGCTTTGCTGTCATCGGGAACAACTTTGATGTTTCAAAGTGCTGACATAAACCACTTAAACGAAGAAAAAACTTTAAAACTGATGCTCCTTCTGAATATAGATGATGGTTCAAATGCTGTTGTTCTAGAAGGCTTCATTGGTTAGGAGATGACATTGGTGCTCTGAAGTTAAATAAATATGCTCCTGTGTAATCCTGTAATATTTTTCCTGATAAAATTCATTTATGTGCTTTCTGTAGTAGGGGTGAAACAAGGCAAAGGGAGAGTAATGTGGCGTCGCTGCATTTGCTGTCAAGCCGCTGAGTTTGATGAGAATGAAAATGGGCGTGCCAAGGCCAAGGCCCCAACAAATAACGTCGATGGTACACTCATTTACCTTGATTGTATCATTTGCTTGCTAGTTTACAGTTATCATGCCACTTAAACTTAAAACTCTGTTCTGGTGATTTATCTGACATTCACCACATAGAATTTGATGTTATTTCCTCTGTTTTTTCAAGGAATGAAAAAGGGTTTGAAAGATTCTGCTACTGTGAAAGCCGAGCCACAAGATTCAGCTCCCTCTATCAATATTCCTGTTCTATCTTTGGATGAATTAATAGAAAAGACTGATGATTTTGGGGCAAAGGCTTTAATAGGTGAAGGGTCTTATGGGAGAGTGTACTATGCTGTCCTTGATGATGGGACAAAAATGGCAGTGAAGAAACTTGATGCTACTGAAAATGAGCCCATATCAGAATTCTCGACTCAGGTTAGCTTACTATTGAGGATTGGACTTATTCTTCTGGTTATACATCTGACACTTCTTAATGCATGAAGAGTTCTCTAATTTTGAATATGTATATTTTTCTGAAAATGCACGGAGAGTCCATCAGCAATGATCCACACTTTCTTTATGCTAGGTTTCCTTGGTTTCAAGATTGAAACATGAAAACTTCGTCGATATATTGGGATACTGTATGGAGCGTAACCTTCGCATAGTAGCCTATGAATTTGCCACCATGGGGTCTCTGCATGATGTTCTACATGGTATGATTATGCATATCCATCATACTCTACAGTTTGATACAAAATTTCCTATTCTCGTTGGGAACTTGGGGATTGGGGTGGTACAGCTATTGTGGATTATTTGTAAGCAAGTATGTTTTTAACTTGTGCTAACAGGAAGAAAAGGAGTACAAGGTGCACAACCTGGTCCACCACTTAATTGGATGCAGCGAATGAAAATTGCTGTTGATGCTGCCAAAGGACTTGAATATCTGCACGAGAAGGTCCAGCCTTCTATTGTACATAGAGATGTTAGATCCAGCAACATCCTCTTATTTGAGGACTTCAAGGCCAAGATTGCAGACTTCAATCTTTCAAATCAGGCTCCAGATATGGCTGCTCGGTTGCATTCTACTCGTGTGTTGGGAACCTTTGGTTATCATGCCCCAGAGTACAGAATCCTATACTTTCAAACTACCAAATCCGTGATGAATTAATACTTTGATAACTATTTTATTGCTAAAATATAGTTCTCTTTGGAGTGTGAACTTGTCTAGTTAATTCTGTATAAAATCGATTGCATTGCTTGTTCAAAGCAGAGGTTAAAAAATGTCAACAGATAAGCACATCTATCAGCAACATGAGAATTTAATCATTCCCTGGCATTTATTTGTACATTTTGGCACTTTGCATTTATAGCAATATGCTGAGAAACTTGTGTCATTGTAGAATCCATCAGCCTGTTGTTATTTCTCTTCTGTTCGGATTTTGTTTGACCAGATAAAACTGGTTTATACTCAACTACCAATCTGAAAAAGAATCAAGTTCACCAGGTGGAGGGAACCCAGTTTCCTGTACTTGGGCAGAATCAACCACAAATATTTATGTATTTTATCACCATTACTGTTACTGGCCAGAAACTTGTAAACTCTACCTAGCAGTAACCACTCTAATATGCGGGTACTCCTTACATAAAACCTTTCTTGAAGTGATGCAATTGTCTACAGAATTCTGATATTACAGAATACTGTTTTTGTATAACTAATGCTTTGTAATAATATAAACTTTCTAGGTACGCAATGACTGGTCAGCTGACCCAGAAGAGTGATGTGTATAGTTTTGGGGTTGTTCTCTTGGAACTTCTGACAGGAAGAAAGCCTGTGGACCATACAGCGCCTCGAGGGCAGCAGAGCCTGGTTACATGGGTAATGCTCACATCGTAGTTACTTATTTCTCATAATAACAAGACACATCCCCATCCTTCACCGTGGACTTTGTTAACCAGTTCTCTGAGCATATAGCTTCTGTTGTGCAGGCTACACCAAGATTAACTGAAGACAAGGTGAAGGGTTGCATAGATCCCCGGTTGGAGGGTGAATATCCGCCGAAGGGACTTGCAAAGGTCTCCCTACTCCTCTTGTCGCTTGCCCCCTCTTTTGTATACCCACTAGCTTGACAACTTGTAACTTTTCCATCTGTTTTCACCTTCGCACCTTAATACAGCTTGGGGCGGTAGCAGCTCTGTGTGTGCAATATGAAGCCGAGTTCCGTCCAAGCATGAGCATTGTGGTGAAGGCTTTATCTCCCCTTACCTTGAGCAGGCAAACTCCACCTGGACCACCACCAGCTCTGGACAGTTGATCCACAGAATTAACCAAAGAAATAAGTTAGTCCATACGGTTCTGTCATTGGATATCTCATCGCATGTTTAAGGTGCTAAGAGTTATGTTTGTGTCATCGCGCAGGATACCTCTTTAACTGAAGATGGCCTGCACGAAGATAGTCCGTCCGCTCGCCTTAAGCTGCTATCTCTTTTACCGAAAGCTGAAGATGATATGCAAGTCAAGATATGAGGAAATTGGAGCCTTGTCAGATCACTTTATAACTAACTAAATTAAGACGTGTGGCTTTGGTGGAACACAGAGACGTCCTTTTCTAGTAGTATATCTCTAAAACTTCGGAATTATATCTGTAGAGAACAATATCTGCATTTTTCACATTCGTTGAGGGTGGATTGTAGAACTTCCTGTCGTGCTACTTTTGGGGTTTGGCCTAACTATAGGGGACGAAATACCTTTCTTACGAGTTACGATCCTCCTGGCCGTGCATCAGCTGAGGAACAATGGTTCCTCTATTACCGTCCTTGGGGTTATGATTTCTTGATTCTCATTATAGATCCTTCACTAAGATCATGTAGTCTGTGTACGTGGAGTAAATTGCATAAAACCACCATTTTGAAAACTAGGGTTGCAGAAAACACTATGTTACATTTTTTTGGCAAAAAACATCATGTCTACCGTAAACATTTTGCAAATAACACTGATCGGCGGATTTAACTCGGTTGAGCATGTATATGACACATTTTTTGGGCAAAAAAACACCATGTCTACTGTAAACATTTTGCAAATAACACTGATCGGCGGATTTAACTCGGTTGAGCACGTTTATGATAGTTGGGGCCTATTTTTGCCTATGTGGCATAATATTTCGTGTCAGATCAATTTTAATCCAAATTTACAAATCAGTCCTTAGATTTTTCATCTGCACCCCTGATCAAAAAGTAAAAAAGCAATTAGACCCATGTGCATCCCACGCTGCTGGTTGGTTCAGTCAACGCTGGCAGCGCAAGCCTTTTCCTTCGCGCAGGAGGCCACACCCGGGCGGCGGTTCGTCAAGGAAGAACGGGTACCCTCGTCGCGACCCCTGCCTGCCTGTCCTCCATCGCGGCTGACGGACACGAGCTCATCAAGGAGGCCGCCGGATCTGCGTTGCGCGAGGGCCGCCGCGACCAAGGGCTTTCGGATCTGCGCCGCCAGGCGCTGGCTGGGGCGGTCAACGTTGGCGGCCGGCGCTGGGCATCTCCTCGGCGCAGGAGGCCAAACCGGTGCGGCGGCGTGGTATCCCTCGCCGGATCCGCATGAGGTGGCGGCGCTCTGGTCGGATCCGGGCGCGTGGGGTGCTTGGGGCTCACCGGCCAGAAGTTAGGAGGTCAAGCGGCGCCGGTCTTCAACCATGGCGGCGGCTGGCGGCGGTTAACTCAGGTGCCAGCGGCGGCGACGCTATAGACGAGGTCCATGGGTTGGAGGTTGGAGCTCCGGTTAACTTGGCCGGCTGCGGGCGCGAGGAGTGGTTGGAGCTCCAAGGACACGGGGGCCTGGGCGGCACGTTGAAGAATGTCGGGGTTGTTTTTGCTATTTGACCCATCTAGCACAAAAAGTTATGCCACGTCAGTGAAAAGTGGGACCAACTGTCATAAACGTGTTTAATTGAGCCAAATCCGCCAATCAGTGTTATTTGTAAAATGTTTACGATAGACATGGTGTTTTTTGCCAAAAAAATGTAATATAGTGTTTTCTGCAAATCTAGCCCTCAAAGTGGTGGTTTTGTGCAATTTACTCGTGTACGTGGGAACAACTACGGTATTTTCAACTGGTTTATATACAGTCCTGCCCCCTCGCATCCAACAGTTGGCCTATTGCAGTTTACGGCATCTTCAACGGCAACTTGCAAAAAACCTCCTGCATCTGTCTGTGGACTGGAGGCAGCCATCCAATGCTAGCTGCATACATTTCAAATCGTATTTTAACTAACTGGATGAAATTCATGCAAACCGGCCGATATTCATCACAGTTCGGATAGAAAATAGCACAAAGTATCAACACATAGCATGCAAATTAAGTCTAATACATCAAGGTCTCAAACTCGACTAGATCCCGGATGTCCAACAAAGTTTTTCAGGAACGGATCATGTCCTCCCACACATACTTCTCCCTCAGTTTCATCCAACAGTGCGTTCACGTAAATGGCCGTCCCTCTCACCCGTGGTTCAACACGGCAGTGCGTGTGGGCTACATATAATGTGTAGACCAACATTGAGTAAATAAATCAATCAACAAGTTTAGCAAGAGGGCGCGTAGACCAACATTGAGTAAATAAATCAATCAATAAGTTTAGCAAGAGGAAGTAAAACTTACCATCTCCTCCATGCCCGAGTGCAATGGCCACCTTGCCTTGAACTAACTGACCAAATTGCAGAACTTGATGACGTTAACCTAGATAGCGTGTCAGCGATACGACAACGACCTCACTTGTGTGGTCGCATGATGTACACGTCGTAAGGCGCAATGTGCTTTCCTGTGTAAAACTTTTCATGCACTTGCTCCTAGAAGGGCGGCTCTCTGGTCCTGCCTATGAAATCCATGGATACGGCCAGCCACGCATCGCACAACTCATCCTTCATGGTCGAGTAGCTCACCATCATTCGTACTCTAAAAATGACATAGCATTTGAAACTAAGCTCAATGACATTTGACCGAACACCTGCCAGGCGTGGTGTCCGCCATGGAGGTCGTCAACAGGGGGCGGAGTGTACCTGGGTACAAATGGCTCCAAGGCTGAAAGCTCCGTCGGAACAGCGAGCGGGCACGTCGATGCTGGTTACGGACGTCCGACAATGCCGGAGACGAACAACGGCGGTGACGGAGGTGGAGGGTGCGGATGCGAAGCAAAAAGGGAAGAAGGGGCGGAGTGGAAGGAAATGGGACCGGGAGGGAAGATTGGGTCGGGCGGGGGTGTCGAAGTCCTACGTTTCATGTGTCTAGACTCCCGTAAACCTCCCACACTTTTGTATCCAATTTACAGGAGAAATCACGTCCTGACCGCCTCGTGGACCGATACAGGTCGGCGTTGGACGGCTTTCATGGGCCGTACAGCGCAGTTCGAACGGTTGCAGGAGGTTTACGGGTCCACCTTGGCTAACGTTGACCCGTAAATTCCCTCCCGCATCCGTCCTAGTTTTTTTTGAATGTCCGCTCGTTCAAATAGCCGCATAAATAGAGTTGAGACGTTCAAATAGCCACGCACATAAAGTGCAAATGTTCAAATAGTTGCATGCAACAGTTCAAATTTAAAAAGGTTCAAATATTAATTACATTCCAACATTGTTGTCCCCTTCAACTGCCCACAGGTGCTCAATCAAATATTCCTTTAGCTGCTCGTGAGCTGGTCGATGTCGGATTTGTTGATGCATTTGAATAAACTCTTCAAATGTGTCCGGATTCTGGTTTGAAGTTCTATAGGATCACCCATGTTCTCAAATTCTAGAGCTACGACAACATCCTTATCCTCATCCTCGACGATCGTATTGTGCAGGATCACACAACATGTCATCATTTCCCACAAGGTCTCTGGATCTCATTGTTTAGGAGGTCCATGAACAACTGCAAAACGGGGCTGGAAAAATCCAAATGCCCTTTCTAGCTGCTTCTTGTCTTTGAGCAAAGTGAGACTTTTTCTGACTAACTAGGTTAGAGATGGTGCTGACAAAGGTAGCCCACACAGGATAATACTGTCAACCAGATATGTACTCATGTCCATTGACAATATAGTGGCAAGGGGGAGCTTTTACTTCAGTTATCCTCGCAAACAATGGTGATCGCTGTAGCACATTTGATGTCATTGTGAGACCCGGGCATGCCAAAAAAGCATGCCAAATTCAAAGATTATGTGATGCAACTGCTTTAAGAATGATGGTGGGCTTCTTAACATGAACCTGATATTGCCCTTGTAAAGCCTTCAGGCAGTTCTTCCATTTTCAATGCATGCAGTTAAGATATCCAAGCAAACCTGGCCACCCTCTTGCTTCTGAGATTGCCAAGAGCCTCTCGGTGTCTCTGACAGTTGGTTCTCTCAGGTACGGAGGTCCAAACACCTCGACCACGGCAGTTGCAAACCTGGCCATGGCATCTCCACAAGTGCTCTCAGACATCCGTAGGTACTCTTCCCACAAATCAGCGTCCGTGCCATATGCAAGCATCCTGAGTGCGGCCGTGCACTTCTGGTAACCAAAGAATCCAATCGTTCCCACGACGTACTTCTTCAAGACAAAGTAGTCATCATAGAGCAGACACCATGGTACAAACAGTCAAAGACAGTCTTGCGCATTCAAAAACTCCGATGAAAAGGGTCAGCGAAGAATGCATCGAGGGAAAAGTAATCAACCATTAGTGTCAAATGGAAACACGCCTTGTTGCGGTTGAGCACTCGATGACCCTCCGCGTCTTCAAGGACTGCCTGCATCGTTGCTATCTCATCTGTGTAGTCCTCCTTATCGGATGAGTCATCAGACGACTCAACATAGTGTTCGTATATGTACTCCAAATCAGAATCCATTGCTTGAAAGAAGAAGAAACGACTTTTTTTAGCTCCGGCAATTCATCGAACAGTTACCGGGCATGGTGAGTATAGCAGTAGCGGATAGTACCTAGCGGGACGGTCGGAGGAGATGGGTTGAACGACCACGAAGGAGAAGCGGGGTGAAGCCCGGCTGGAACGCTAGGGGTGATGAAGAAGTAGAGTTTTGATAGAGGTATGGCGTGGCGGCCGGGGTGATGGAGCACGGCGAAGACAAAAGAGAAAGAACGAAGGAGACAAAATGAGGATAGATACGCGGGGTCTGAGCGAGAGAAAAGTGACTGTGGTTTCCTTCGAAGAAGTAAGGGCAGATGGTGCTCCCGTTTTACTCGGGACGCACGACAGAACAGAAACCACGAGAACTCCCGATAAAAAGAAACTACAATAGCTCCAATAAGACGTTGTGGGCGTCAATTTGACGTCCCTTCGAAAAGGCCAGCCCATTTTGGACGCTGGGAAGAGAAATTAAAACAGCATTGTAGGGACCAACAACGTAATGAACTGGTTCACTGTGGTCCAGCACTGTAGAGACCGGTTCCCTGTAGTGCCCGGTTTTATCGAACGGTTTTTATTCTGAACAATTTTTATTTATACATGGAACATTTTTGTAATACAGTATATGATGAACATTTTTGTAATACAGTATATGATGAACATTTTTATAATGCATGCATGTTGAACTTTTTGTAATATACGGTGAGCATTCCAGACAAACGCACGTATCCGAGAACCGATGAGGTGCCGCGTTGGATGGTTTCCAGCGTCTGAACACTTCAATCCGGACCTTTTCGGGTGTTTTGAAGGTTCGTGTTGAAGATGCCCTTAAGCTGTTGTCTCGCAATCAAGTTCTAGTCGTCCCAACACTTTCAAATAGCAAGATTTGACATGGGATCGAGGGTGGTCGTTGCCACTGCCGGAAAATGGCAACCGCAACATTGTGGTTGCCTTCTATGACCGGTCCGGGGACAGCCTCATCCCCATCGGTGCTTACATCCGCGTTGCCCCACCGGAAGACAACGTCTGATCGTCAACCACTTGCATACATAACCTCTGCTCGAAACCACTCAAAGACAAGGCAAACATTGTTTGGATTGCATATGTTACAATATTCAATTCACCACAAAATTCCCGGGCCACTAGCACAAATGAAGTTTTGTTCTACAACTGAATCATATACTCTCTCCGTCCCACAATAAGTGTCATTGATTTAGTATAAAGTTGTTACAGAAGAAAAATGATCATACGCCGTATTTCATGACATATGAAATATCCTTCACTAACTAACAATTCCAAAATCTCAAAACGAAAAAGCAACCCCAACATGGAAATATTGCAGTAAAAGTATTCAGTAATACTCCTAACTAATAACCGTGCGTAACATAGGCAGGACAACTGACTGCGTGGCTACGTCACTCTCCCATCAAGCGCAGCACATGATCTACTTCGGGGCAGCTCCCTATGATATCAAAGAGCACATCCTGCGCCACCTCATCTATGCCGCCGAGCAGTACGGAATGCATCGGCGGCAGATCGTCCTTTTCCCGGTCACCATAGGTTTCGACACCCTGCATGCAGCCGTAGTACAGCTTCATGAGCTCGTCGATCGGGCTCCGGCTCTCCTCTGTGATTGCGGCAGCGAGCTGATCCGGCAGCATTATGGTCAGCTCTGATCCGCTCCCACCCGAGCTGCCGCTGCGAGAGATCTCGCGCTTGCGTTTGTCTTGCGCGCCGCGCACAACGCTCTCCAGGCCATCGTCGTCCCTCTCCTTCCCAACCTTCTTCTTCTTCACCTCCTCGTCGTCGTCGTCCTCATCCGCCTGCTCCTGATCGAACGGCGTGATCCGTAGCGAGCTCTTTAGCCGGCTGCTAAGCTTCTCCTCCTGCCTAAGCACCTTGGACCAGGTCTCGGACTCCTTGGCGCTCATCTTCTGCTGCAGCCGCTTGGACTGCCACACGAGCTTGCGCATCTGGTCGAAGCGCGGGCTCATGTGCTTGATCACCGCGCTGAGCAGGGAGATCTTCCACGCCTTCTTCAGGTCGTGCGGCTTCCGGTACGGCGGCACGCCCTGGTGGGCCTGCATCTCGCCCTGCGTGCCCCACCAGGGCTCGTGCCCCGTCGGCCACCACGGCGGCGCCAGGCCGCGCTCCAGCGGGAAGCTCCTCTGCGGCGGCTCGCAGTGCTGGATGAGCGCGGAGAGCACGGACCCGAGCGTGCTGTCTTGGATGTCCTGGAGACGATGGAGGGAGGAGGCCAGGGCGACCGGGCTCTCGCCCATGGGGCCGGCCAGGCCCATTGGGCCGGCGCGGTCGAAGCTCACGTTCTCCTTCCACCAGCCGCGGAGGCTGTCGGAGGAGCCGGACATGGGCTCGCCGGCCTCGTCGATGACGCCGTACACGAACCCGCGCGCGTTGCAGGCCTCCATCATCCGGAGCATGTGCCGGAGCACGCCGTCCTGCGCGCGCAGCATGGCCTTGCGGCGGCACCGCACGTCGGGGGGTTCCTCCTGGCCCGACGACGACGAGGGGGATGCGCGGGCAGCTGCAGCCGGCGCCGCGCCCCTGGCGCCAGCGCGGCCCTCGAGCCTCGTGAGCAGCATCTGGTCCTTCCACATGCGCTTCTTGAGGTCGGAGATCTCGAGTGATTCAGAGCCTGATTCGGAGTCGCTGATCTCCTCCTCCTCCCGCTGCTTCCTGCCAGGGCCGTCCCCGTGCTCCATGTCGGCCGACTCTGCGGAAAGATGCCTCCTGCCGTGAATGCCTTTATCCATGGAGTAACTGATAATTAGCACAAGATCTATGACGAGAGCGAATGGTTGCACCGGCGAGCTATTTATATGCGCGCCCGCGGTCGACGTGTCCAGTCGAGGAGAATTCAGTGGCCGGCGGTCGGGTGATGTCGTGGCGTGGCTGCGAGCCCATGAATCTGGCCAAAGGACGTCTCGGGAATCTGAGCTCTATCTTTGTGTGTAAGACCGTCTCTAGCAGACCCGTATAATAGCGATTCGCATAAGGAATTTACAATTCGATGAAAAATTATTTTATGGGTTGAAATGATGCGCGGCAAAGTATACCTTGTATATGGAACTGTATAATTGTAAAAAAAAACTTTCACGGGAAAAATTGCAACAACACTAGTTCATCACATACTATATGATCATACACTAGTTCATCACATACTACAATATCATACATACTACATTCTTCTACTACTAGAGGGGGGTGGGGGACCTCGCGGCGGTGAGGCCAAGGCCGATGTACCAAAATGGACTAGCTCGCGGCCGAAGACGACGCGGTGGAGGAGCTCAGTCCTCCTTCTCAGAGCCGACGAGATCCATGAACTTCTGCCTCTGCTCCTCGCGGATGTGCCGCCACTCAACGTCCTTGTCCTTCACGACAAGGTTGGCCGTGACCGCCTACTTGAGGATGAGGTCTTCGAACTCCTCGTCGTGGCGCCGACACTCCGCCTCCTCGCACAAGCTCCGTTCGACAATGCCAGCCGTGACCGCGTCGACATCGGCCACCAAATCTTCGGACCCGACGACCCCTCGGCGCTTGATCTCCTCCGGCTCTTGCTTGACGGCGATGAGCTCGATCTTCTCCGGCTCCTCCGACCACTCCCTCTTCACGGGGAGAAGCGCCGCGCCAGAAGAGGAAGAGCTCGCGACGGAGGAAGAGCCCGCGGCCAAGGAGGGCGTACGCCCGTGCCGACGGTCGTACTCCTCCGTCTCGCGACGAAGGAGCCTCGGCGGCGGCTCGAGGCCCTTGTTCGTCCACTTCCTCGTTGCGCGCTTCCTCGCCCCATTCGAGCGGACACGCCGCTCGCGCTCGGGGTCGCCGCCCCTGCCGGAGCTGCCATTGAAGCTGCGGCCGAAGCTCCACATGCGGCCCCACATAGCAGCTGAAGGCGGAAGGGGACTCACCGGCAAAGAGAAATGTGAGGGGGGAAGTGGGGAATTGCGGCGAAACGCGGTGGTAGGGGATAGGGTTTTGACTCGTATCTACCCTGCAAATCCATAAATATACTGCTTTGGGGGATGGTTTGCGAGCCGTGGTAAAAAAATTATAAATCAGGCGAGTAATTGGACCAAATCTGTATACGCATCGAAATTATGCAGTTCGCGAGATATACTGAGTTGCTCTAAGCGCGTGCTGCCTCCGTGTTCCAGGCTCTAGCTCTAGGCGAGCTAGCTACCGGGTGTGCGCACATGGTTTGGATATGGATCGGGAAATGCCGGCAAAATATTCTGTTCCGTTCCGGTCTCACTTTGTTTAGTCAGTTTACGTGGATGGTTTTGATATGTGTTCATGTGGATGCATGTGGTGGCGGCCGGGTGAGCAGGCATGCGTGCAACCATGCAAATTTTCTAAGCAGCGGTAGCCAAGCGGTACACATATACTCGCTCTGAAAATTTAAAAATACACGCTATTGATGAACCAGCAAACACAGATAGCTTAGTCATGTTCTAAAAAAATGGATAGCTTAGTCATGTTTCAAAACATAAAAAGAAAGATCACTTTGCTGGACGGTATTGCATTATCGGATACCTGATTGTTTTGTGGACACTATTATAAAAACAAATGCAAATGCATATTTTATTTTTGAAGTGCTGCCTTCCAAGAACCCTAACTGTTATGTTTCTACCGTAGTTGGCTTTGCTGTGTGGTATCTACTTTAATAAGCTGGAGTATAGTTGTTTTCTTAATTGGAAAATCTTATCCTTCATCCATCCCATAATATAAAAGTGTTTTATATCAAAATGAATAAAAGGAGATGTATTTAAACATATTTTAGTTCTAGATACATTTTTTTATCCATTTTAATGACAAGTATTTTCGGACGGATGGAGTATTATAGGACAGAGGGAGTACATGTACATCGGAACAATATGTAGTTCAAATGCAACCTTTGTGAGATGATAGCACAGAATATATACAACCAGTTTGGATGGCGGTCTAATAATAGGATATATGTTTAGTCATCTCGCTCTATTTTCGTCGATTGTGTAATTTCTTTTTCTTTTCATTCGACTTTGCTTGCAAACTTGTATTGAACTACGCACTTTGTTCCTGCTTTGCTTAATAAAATGTTTGTGTGCAAAGAACGGGGGTAATCCTCCTTTTCAATTTTTTTAAGTTTCTTGTTGTTAAAGGCCAGTTAATGCATAAATACACACATATATTCTGAATATTTGAACATTGCATAGTAAAACTGTAGATCCCTTATAATAGATTGTTTTCTTTCTTCTACGGGAAGAAAGAGAACCCTTTGGCTAGGGTTTCTTGTGCCTTCCGCCAATGTCGCCGCCGGTCTACCTCGTCTCGTGTGGTCTTAGGGCCATGGAGGCGTGATGGATCCCGGCTCTTGCCGGCGGGAGGGCTCCATTTTTTCGTGCTCTTTTGAGTTTTGTTAAGATTTTTGTCCTACTCATAAATGTGAGGCGGCGGCAGCTCTCTAGAGATGAAATAAAGTATTTTTCTTCTTGTCCCCGTCCCAGTGGTGTTTCTAGCATCGTTGGAGGGTGTATGTGGAGGTTTTTCTTCGGCAGATCTCGCGGGATTCTGTTGACGTTTGTCTTCGGTGGATCCACGTGGATCTTGTCTTCATTCGTTTGTGTTCGTGTGTGTAGAGGTTGGATCCTTCCGATCTACGTTTTTTTCATCACGGCGGTTGTTGTTCTGGTGCTGGTCCTATTGGGCCTTAGCACAACGACTTTTTGATTGTCTACTACAACAACGTTTGCCTGGGTCCTATGAGGAAGGGGCGAAGACGGCGGCGCCTTCGATTCGCTCCAGTATATTTTTACTTCTAATGGTCGCTAGATGGTCTACGGATGTAGATGCATTTTTTTTTACTTTAGGTGTTCTTGGTAGTTGGTACTACCTGCAAAAAAACATAGTAAAATTGTAAACCTTAACATATTAGGCTTAAATAAAGATTTATTTATACCTATAGACATCAGCAATTCAACATATTATACTTGCATCACGTATTCATGTTGATGCTCGCCAAACTGATTGACAATCTCAAAAAAGATGATGTCAGCATAGAGGTTTTTTTTGGCAGTGTTTCTCTAAAAATGTGCACATTTACTTGGAGCGTGTTAGTGGGACTGCAAATAGCTAATGCTGATACGGCTGAAGGAAAATAAGAATAGTTCAAAATAATACATGTCGGCTTGTCCAACCGATCATGTATGTCTGCTTTAACAAAGACACTCGATGCAAACCTTTTCAAATGAAGATAGTCATCCGCCACAAAGGGTGAAGATCTCTTATCCTGCAAACCTTTTCAAATGAAGATAGTCATCCGCCACCAAGGGTGAAGATCTCTTATCCTGGACGATGCGAAACTTAGTTAGGATAATTAGGAGTAAAAATCTGAGAGAAAGAAACTTACTAATCTATATTCGAAGAGACTAGCAGTAGCAAACATGTCCGTGTGTTTCAACTGGAGACAAAAATAATATGGTCTAGCCAGATAAGTATGGCTCAATACCCCGACATATGAGCGTCCTCTATTTTAACACGGCGGTCCACCATGTTGGCACTTATATTTTTTCTCACCCTCGTTGTTGATGGCCACGGTGTCCACATAAACATAATCTCGTCGACCACGAATTACTTTCAATGCCTAGACATATAAATGCTTTATAAAACTAACTAAATCCTAGACATAAAAGACTTAGCCGCACAAATTCTAGAGCTATCTAGAGCAATCTTATGGAGAAGTACTAAAATAGACCAGATGATATTCTTAAAAAAATATCTTTATGAGCACAATTTTGAATAATATGGAGGTCAACATTAAGCCACTGGTTTACATAAACCTCGTAGCAACAGTTTAGTGTACACCGGTTTTGTGAAATGAACCTTTTTTTGCCCTGGTTTTTATTTTTATTATTTTAAATTTTCAGTTTTTCTTTTAAGTTTCCCTTTTTAGTTTAAGTTTTCTTTTTTCGTTTAATTTTTTCAAGTTCGGTTGTATTCTCTTTTTATTTTTCATTTTCCTTCTCCTTTTCTTTTTAACATTTCACATTTTCATTTTGCGAACATCTTTCAAATTCATGAATATTTTTTCAAATCCTAAACATTTTTGGTATTCAATTTTTTTTAAATCGTGAATATTTTTTAAAATCATTTTTTTCTCTTCAGTTTCCTTTTTTCGTTTAAGGTTTTTCAAGTTTAGTTTTCTTTTTTTATTCTCATTTCCCTATTATTTTTTAAATTTTACTTTATTATTTTGCGAACATCTTTCAAATTGTTGAATATTTTTTGAAATCTTAAACATTTTTGGAAAATATTTTTTATGAAATCGTTCATGAAGTCCTGAACATTTTATGAATTCATGAACATTTTCCGAAATTCGTGAACATGTTTTTGGAAACTTTTGAATCGGCAAACATTTTTTGAATCGACAAGCATATTGTTGAAATTTGTGAACAAATTTGAAATTAACAATCATTTATTTTGTTTAGACGAACATTTTGTCAAATGAATGAATAGTTTTCGAATTCATGAACAGCTTTTATATGAGCAAACATTTTTGGAATGGATGAACTGTTTTTGAAATTGGGGAACAAATTTTGAAGATTTAAAAAAACTTGTGAACATGTTGCAAAAACTGATGGACAATTTTCAAATTCATGAATAGGTTTTGAATACATGATAGTTTTTTTCAAAATGATGAACATTTTTTATTTTCTGAATATGTTTTTCAAAATCATGAATTCTTGTATAATATGGGCAGAATTTTGAAAAATCACCAACATTTTCTAATCCACGAACTTTTTATGATTTCCTGAACATTTTTTGAATTCACAAACATTTAATGATTTTGCAAAACAAAATGGAAACTCGCAACTCTTTGAAATTTAAAATTTTGTGAAATCTGAGTTAATTTGGAGAAGGAAAAATAAAATGGAAACAATAGAAGAAAAGGCAAAGAAAAGAGAATGGGCGCCACGCCCCACACATGGGCCAGCCCATGAACGCTTGCTGAAAAGTGAGAGAAAATGAATAAACCAGGATCGAACCTTGGGCCCCCGAGTGAAGTGGGAGGCTTCGGCCTCTGCGGTTCATGCATGTTTGTGACATTTTAGGGTTTCACTGTATAAAAGAACCGAACCCGACACGTCTTTGACAGAAAAAATCAAAACGTTTTCTTCACTTATGGGTCACATAGTGGGTAATTTATCATAATTTCAAGGAAAATTTTAGGACGGACGGACATAAGCACTAATGATTTTATTATTATGTATAGACTAAGGTTATCATATCAAAGAGGACCGCAATAGCTGGCGAACGTTTGATGTGAGGGGTGGCCTTTGTGAACATTTTCTTTAGAGACATATGTCATTTTCTTCAGAGGCATATGTATAAAAGATTGTAACTTACTTTAATGATTTAAAAGGTCTTATATTATTTTATAGAAAGAGTACTTAAAAAATTTGACTCGGGAGTGCCAAATCTGAGTTGTTTTGATTAGAAAGAAAATTGCGTCTGCCGCCTCCTGGCTCCTATCCTAAAAAAAATCTAGGGTTCCTCCGCCTCTCGTCTCCTGTGGTCTTAGAGCCATGGGACGCGGTGGATCCCGACTCTTGCTAGTGGGAGGGCTTCATTTTTAGATATTTTTTTAAATTTTGTTAGGGTTTGTGTCCTGCTCAGAAAGGCGAGACTGTGTCAGCTTCATGAAGTAATAAGTTTCTCCCCGCCTGGCCCCCATTCCGGTGGTTCTTCTAGTATTGTCAGTGGGCGTGTGGAGATGTGTGTCCGGTGGATTTGTTTTTGGTGGGTCTGTTCGGATCTGGTCGTCGTTCGTCTATGTTCACGTGTGTTCATGTTGGACCCTTTCAACCTACGCTACTCTTCATCATGGCGGTTGCTATTCTGGGGTGCTGGTACTACGTGGCCTTAGCACGACGACTTCCCGACTGTCTACTACAACAAGTTTTGTCCGGTTCTGGCAAAGAAGGGGCAATGACGGTGACACGCCTTCAACTCGCTTTAGTGCTGGTAGTCATTGCTAGGTGATCTACGATCTAAATATAATTTTTATTATTTTTGGTATTTATTGTACTGCCATAATTAAAGATGAATAAATTGAAAGTTTTTTCGAAAAAAATGTTGACTCGGACGTGCATATACAAGTGCAAGTGACATTTATATACGAACACCATGATGCTGACTAGGCGCGCCAGCGTAACATGGTACCCGCTGTCAGCGAATGGCAAGTACGTGTGGCCTGTTTTTTTGGAAAACCCATGAATTTTTTCCTTACGAAAAGGCCCTCAGAGAGAAACAACGAAAATAAAAAGAACTGATCGAGTGGGGTTCTAACATGTGAGCTGCCTCTCACATGCGTGTCACGGTGTCAGCTAGAAAGTAAAAACAATCACATTTGATTTTCTTTTTAACAAAGTACAGAGGCAGATGCACATACATCATACATACATTCATCTCTATAAATATATACACATACATACCTTTATTAACATTTTTGAAAGACTGAGCCGACACATCATCTTGAGATTAACGAGATCGCTATAGATGTCTTTGTAGTCGATAGACTCCTCCCACTGAACACAATTCGCCGAAAAGCTAATCCAGAAAAATACAAGCACCAATACCAAGTTTAGAACTTGAATTCTGATGGCTGAAATACCACTGTCCCACTAACTACCTAACCCGTTGGTTCGCACAATCATATTTGTTGAGATATAAGGATTCATGATCTTTACATACATCAATCGGAACAACATAAACTAAAGAAATGTAATCCACCAAAAACAGTGTGGGGTTCAAAAACATACGACCAAAGGTTAGCAACGAGTTCTCACGTTTCCGAAGTATAATTACACTTTATGACTGTATACAAAACTTAATTTAAAAGGAATTAAAAATGTTTGTATTATTTAAAAATAATTCATGTGTTATTTTAAAACATATTTGTCTGATTTAAATATTTATGAAATAAATATTTATATAGTTCATATAGTTTGAGGATCTGCAATCTGAGGGCTCACTAGCCTTGTATTTTTTTTAAACACACAAACTTTTATATATTATATAATTTTTTTAAACAACTTAAAATATTCCTTAAAGCATGAACACTTTTATCTAATATATGAACATTTTATTAAAAGCATGGAAAAATTTAAACTTATATGAGATACAGACATTTTTAAAATGACTTTAATATTTTATTTAATATCAAACACTTTTTAAAATTATAAAAATATTTTCTTAATTAATTATAGTATTTTAAAAATTATTTTGTAGATAATTTATGAAATTATATGAAAAATATGAAATTTATTTTAATTATATGTATTCTATTTATAACACATGTTTATGATTTAGGTATTATTTACAAATTTTCAGAAACGAAAAAGGCCTAACATGTTGAGAGTGGGCTGCAGTGCGGTCCGTCTTAGCCAAACGATCGTCTTATAGTTATATAAAGTGAAATTTATCTTTTCTTAACACGAGACCTCGTTGGTTGGAGTGTTGTCCGTGGCCGCTATATATAAGCCCTAGGTTGCATGTTCGAGTCATCGATCCAACTAGCCACGCATGCATGCGAGTAGCTTGTTGAGGGTTCGAATCCTCATCGTCTAAGCCAAGTTGTGGCATCAATTTAATATATGACACATGTTTTGGCATTAAAGTGAATTTTCTCGTCAAGCTTAAGCATCGATGGTGTAATTGACTGGAAAATTAAAGGAGACAAACAATAAGATCTACACATGAGCCCCAAAAGAGACCCTAGCCGTCACAACATCAATCTTCTCCCTTCTGCCTCTGGTTGTCGTTTCGACGACGCGGGATAGACAGGAAGGGATTCTCGTCTCTCGTCCTTTGTGTAGTAGGTTTTGTCTTGTGGTGACGTTGTTCCATCGGTGTCATCTTGAATATGGCGCAGGCTCCAAAAACTATGGCGATGGAGTGCCGAGCGCAGGATAAGATTATGCTAGACCTGCTTTTTCGGACAAAATTACCAAATGAGCGACGATGGGGTGGTTAAGCCGCTCTGCTAGAGTTGATCTAAATATCTCTTTTGCATGGCACTTATTTGAATCTGGACTTTCTGAAATGGATTCTATACATGTTATTAAAGATTTTGTCACTAGTAGAAAAGGAGGCAACGGTCCAAGCCGGGTCAGCCCATTAGTCCCGGTTCAGTCCAGAACCGGGACCAATGGGGGCATTGGACCCGGTTCGTGAGCCCAGGGGGCCGGCCGGGCCACATTGGCCATTGGTCCCGGTTCATCTGGACCTTTTGGTCCCGGTTGGTGAGACGGACCGGGACCAGTGGGCCTCGCGCGTGGCCAACCACCATTGGTCCCGATTGGTGGCTTGAACCGGGACCAAAGGCTCCCCTTTAGTCCCGGTTCATGCCATCAACCGGGACCAATGAGGTGCCTATATATACCCCCTCGCGTAAGAGCAGAGCACACTACTCTGTTTTTTTCTAGCCAAGGGGGAGAGGGCTTGGTGGTGCTCTAGCTCACCTCCTATGCACACAAGGTGTTCGATGGAATGCCCGAGCCACACTACTTAAGTTTTCTCCTCTCCAAGTTCGACCTCCAAGCTCCATTTTCCTCAATATTTGTCTAGGTTTAGCGGTCCGTCACGCCCCGTCCCCGTCTTCACCGCCGTCGATCACCCGCGCCGAGCTCATCGCCAGCACCACTATTGTCGGTGTCAAAACCGGCGGATCTCGGGTAAGGGGTCCCGAACTGTGCGTCTAGGCTGGATGGTAACAGGAGGCAAGGGACACGAAGTTTTACCCAGGTTCGGGCCCTCTCGATGGAGGTAAAACCCTACGTCCTGCTTGATTAATATTGATGATATGGGTAGTACAAGAGTAGATCTACCACGAGATCAGAGAGGCTAAACCCTAGAAGCTAGCCTATGGTATGATTGTTGTTGTATATGTTGTCCTACGGACTAAAACCCTCCGGTTTATATAGACACCGGAGAGGGTTAGGGTTACACAAAGTCGCTTACAATGGTAGGAGATCTACATATCTGTATCGCCAAGCTTGCCTTCCACGCCAAGTAAAGTCCCTTCCGGACACGGTACGAAGTCTTCAATTTTGTATCTTCATAGTCCAGGAGTCCGGCCGAAGGTATAGTCCGGCTATCCGGACACCCCCTAATCCAGGACTCCCTCAGTAGCCCCTGAACCAGGCTTCAATGACGACGAGTCCGGCGCGCAGATTGTCTTCGGCATTGCAAGGCGGGTTCCCCCTCCAAGTACTTCATAGAAGATTTTGAACACCAAGATAGTGTCCGGCTCTGCAAAACAAGTTTCCACATATTGCCATAGAGAGAATAATATTTACACAAATCTAATCTGCTCACGTATTCCGTAGTGCGACACACCACGGCCAAGCCTTTATCCGAGTCGTTTTATTATCCCACCTCAGCGCGTCATGCGAGGCAGTTTCCTTGGCACGTCTTGTTAAAGCAGAGATCGTGTCCCCTTATTCCGGGATTCTCATCAATACGGGCGTGGGTAACCCAACCACTTCTAGGACTCCTAGATTATAGGGAAGTCCAAACGGACACGGAGAGGACGCTTGATATTCACCCTCTTTATAAAGGGACAAGGCTTTTATTTTTCCCTCCCGTGCTCAATCGAATCCTTCCCCCACCTCAAGCTCAAGCGCCCAAAGTTCAGGTCAGGTTCTCCGAACCTTCAGTCATGTCCGGATCTAGCCTTCAAGGCCGATGGGTGCCTTCCTCCGTCATGGAAGAAGACATCAAAAAGTTGAGGGAGGCCAGATATCTGACCGCCGAGATTTTGCATCGGCTGCGTCCCCGAGGGCAGGCCGTCCCTACCCCCGAACCCAACGAGAATGTCGTGTTCATCTCCCACTTCCTCTGAGGTCTAGGCCTTGCTCTGGATCCTTTCGTCAGGGGTTTGATGTTTTATTACGGGCTAGACTTCCATGATCTAGCTCCGGACTCCTTTCTTCATATCACGACATTTATTGTCGTGTGCGAGGCCTTCCTCCGGGTTACCCTTCACTTTGGCCTATGGCTCAAGACCTTTGAAGTAAGGTCGAAGATGATCGAGGGGCAACATGCAGCATGTGGAGGTGCCTCAATACGCAAGATGACGGGAGCTCCGTGGCCCAAAGGTTCCATCCCAGAGGTGTCTGAATTGTGGCAACAGGAGTGGTTCTAAATCACGGCTCCTAGAAGTGCCAAGTGGGCGGCCGCCCCTGTTTTCCGCTCGGGCCCTCCACCACAACTGATGTCATGGATCAGCAGAGGTCTGAGCTGGGGTCCAGCCAAGGACGTGCCTATACCGCAAAGCCGCATTCGAGATCTCTTCAATGGAGATTTCAGTTTGGTTGCGGTAATACAAGTTATGCTGGTTCGTCAAGTCCAGCCTTGCAAACGCCGGCCTCTTCGCCTGTGGGAGTTCAATCCCGAAGGACCGCGTGTCATTCAAAATTTTCTCGGCCTGACGCACGAGGAGATGTACAAGTCATTCTTCAGACCTCAGGTGGAGTGTCCGAAAATTACCGAGGACGTGGGCCTAAGTAGTAACCGCGCCGCCGAACAGGTAAGGCATCTTCTAGCCGAACATACTATCTCTCCTTTGTTACGAAGTTATTTATGAGAGTTCGCTTTTCGACCAGGACTGGCTAACAAAGGCGAAGTTGATTCGGTGTTCGGCCCCCCTCCCCGAGGGTTTGGAAAATCCGGTATTGGAAAAGATACTCCAGGCCTCACCTTGCCCGGAGCCCTTGAAGGAAGATACTGTGGAGGATAATACGGGCGGACACGGGCCCCCAACGCTGCCCGTTCTAACCGAGGGAGCGAGCGTCTCCATGAAGGAAGACGACCAGAAGAGGAAAAGGACTGCGCCCGGGGATTCGGAAGCCGAAGCTTCCAAACGGGAGAAGAAGTCTCCCACAGAGGGTCCTACCTTGGGGGGCGCTGTTGCCGCACAAAGTCCGCGGGGGGATCAATTCTCCCGCGAGTCGTAAGTGACCCGAAATACTTGGATAGTACAGATATGCCATCTTTTTCTTCTGAGAAAATAACCACCGCATATATTTTGCAGTTCGGGCCTTAGCCCCTCTCAAATGAGCTCGTCTTCGGGTGATCTTCTTCCAGAAATGATGGAGAGTGAAATGCCTCCTCCAGACTCCTCCGCTCCGGAAGCGGGCGACCCTGAAGTGTCGTCGCGGAGGGCCTCTCCGAGTCCGGTGAGGCCAGAAGATAATCCCATTGACCCCCGAAGCTCCCGGTGTCCGGCTCCCGAAGAGAGCAGACAAAAGAGTACGGCACCGTCTAGTGTGCGACCGGATGTTCTGAGGGAGTTGGTGGGGCGAGCAGCCATCTCAGATGAACACCGTGTGCTGATGAATACGGTGATGGAGAGAATATCGTCCGCCGAAAGCGGATTGCATGAAGCTTTTATGAGTCTACTGACAGGCTTTGAGGTACGTAAAAGAATGTATGATAGTCCTGCACATGCTAGGTGTGCCCTGTATAGATAGTAGCCCCTGATACTCTGGTTGTCGTCGGAAACGACGACGAACAGAGGATCATATTACCAGGTAATAACCATACTGCCTCTATGTGCAGGTGATGGAAGCTCCGGTGGCTAGCCGGATTAGCGAGTTTGCCTATTTAGAACGACAGTTGGATGCGGCAGACGCCGACATCGAGCTTGTTAACAAAAGGCTTGACGAGGCACAGGGTAAGTGTCATTATCTGGTAAACGTCACATAGGAAAAGCAGCATGATGCCAGTATCTTTAATATGTTGTGACTGCAGATGGAGCTTCCACTGTTGAAGCCTTGCGGGCAGAACTTGCCCGAGCCAAGGAACAAGCGAGGTTGGATAATGCGGCTGCTTTGAAGGCGGCCGAAGAGTTGCAAGCCGAGAAGGCCGCACATGGCGAGAGCCGAGACAAGATGGCCAAGATGGCCATAGAATTAAAAGCCGCCGTCGACCGTTGCCGGGTTCTTGAAAAACCAGGCGAAGGCATCGGACCTTGAGAAGGCTGCTGCGACGAGAAAAGACCTCCGCTCTGCTATGAGGGCAAAGAAGGAGGAGCTGCGGGAAGCCGGGGATATTGTAGCTGGGAAATCCTTTATGTTGCGGAGGAAGTTCGGAGATCCACGGTATGCCCCTCTGGATCGGCTGTGGAGCTCGAAGGATGTGTATATGGATTTGGCGGCGAGCACTGCCGATGCGGCCAAGTACTTCCAGGGTCAGACGGACCGTGACGTAGACCAGCTGTTTTGGAGACAATTCCATTCTCCCGAGCGTCCACTTTCATTGACTGACCAATTAGCCGAATGGGCCGAACTAAATATGTTGTTCGGACTCTCCATGAGGTCTGTTGTGGATCAGCTACGGCCGGAAAGGTCAAAACCGAACAGCTATTTCAGCTTGGTGCAGCAGTTTCTTGATGTAGTGCCGTGCATTAATGCGATGAAGAGGTCGGCGTGCATAGAGGGCGCACGGATGGCCTTTTCCCGTGTTAAGGCATACTGGGCGGAGATGGATGCTACCAATGTTGCAGCGCGGGATTCGGCCATAGTTCGAAAGGCTGCTGAGCACTACTTTGAAGAAGTTCTTGAGGGTGCCCGTTTGATAGAGACTCAGTGCTAAAAAAATATTATGTTTGAGTGATATGTAATCTCATTGTAAGCGAAATGCTTTTATAAATTTTTATAAGGCTATTTTTATACTTTTGCCTGAAAGTAATATGATGCCTCATGGGCGGCCGTTTATGTATACATGTGTATAACCTGAAAGATTGCAGTCGTCGGCTTCAACCCCCACGCATATAATGTGGAGGTGCTTGCAAAAACACGCGTTCACACTTAACCCAACGTCTTGGTCCTATTAAGGAGGTGATAGCGGAGCGAGCGAGGCAACCGGACTATAATGCTTTAGCACTTTCACTTAGCCATAGGAGTTTGACAGTGCGGCTACTAGATAGCCCCTGGTGGCTCCGCACTCTCCCGATTCTGGGGTGCGTACATGCCTGGCCGGAAAACGGCCCTTCATTAAGGCGGAGGAATTCTAAAATTCCCACAGGTCATCGAGTGGTTGACCAGTCTCACACTATATCATGACAGTCAGTTTTTGGCTTTCTCTACTGAGGTGCTCGTCCGGATGAACCAGGGCACAATCGCAGTAGTTCTCCTGGTGCTACCTTAGCTGGTAAAGCGGAACGTAAGGCAGCAAAACACAGGAGCCGGGCAAACCCAACATTTGACCAAAGACAATGATTCGGAGCTGATGCATATAGGGCCAAACTCGCGATGCCGAACACTCCCTAAGGTATTCGGTCTTTGTGGTATAAACCGGGCCTAAATAATGGCCTTTGTAAGAAGCCCCTTGTGTCCAGGTACGTGCATTGTTCTGGCGTGGCCACATGCCAAGACGTGAGCATCCTTCAACGGTGGATATGTATCAACAAGAGACAGTAAAAAAGGTTTACGCAGGGTCTTAATCTAAAAAGAATCCTTGGAGCGGGTCCCTGCTGCACGTCTGCGCCTATGTCTCCGTTGTGCCGTATCCTGGACGGGTGTAGCACGACGATCGTCTGTAAAAGAGAGGAAGTTAAGTGAAAAAGTTGTCATGCAAAAAGATAGTTTTTTAAAGAAAACTATGTATAATTGAAGATGATAAGAAATTGCCACTTGTCTGCGCGCATTGAGCCCCTTGTATTGACAAATAGGGTGTGACCACTTATTCGCTATAAATAGCGGCGCCGGACTTGATTAGTTGTGTCTGAGGTCTTGACGACCTGTTTGGATGCTTTCACTGGTCCGGGCGCCTTTAGTGTGCGGCCGCCAAGGCAGCCTCACTCTCTTTGGTGCGCAGAGATCGCTTGATATTTCCGTTCACTGAAATGATGCCACGTGGACCGGGCATCTTGAGTGTGAGGGAGGCGTAGTGTGGTATTGCATTAAAGCGAGCAAAAGCTTCGCGTCCGAGCAGTGCTTGATAGCCACTTTGAAACGGAGCGATGTGGAAGGTTAAATGCTCGCGACGAAAGTTATCGGGGGAGCCGAATATAACCTGTAGTAGGAGGGAGCCCGTACAATGAGCCCCTGGGCCTGGCGTTACTCCTTTAAAGGTAGTATTGCTATGGCGAATTTGTGTTGGGTCTAACCCCGTCCCGCGGATTGTATCCTAATATATTAAGTTTAGGCTGCTGCCGGCGTCCATCAAGACTCGTGTGAAGTGATATCCGCCAATTATTGGGTCTAATACCAGGGCAGCCCATCCTGCGTGTCGGATACTTGCTGAGTAATCGCGATGGTCGAAGGTGATCGGTTGAGACGACCAGTGGCAGGACTTCGCGGTGACAGGCACTTGGGTATATTTTCCTGAGAGTGCCATGTTGTTTTTCCCCTTGATCACGTGTAACACGTTTACTGTTTTGACTTCTGGTAGAAATTTCTTTTGTTCCGCTGTGTCTTGCTTGGGAGGCTCGTCCTCGTCTTCACTTGGTGCATCCTCCCCCTTATGTACGGCGTTGAGCTTGCCGGACTGCTTGAAGACCCAACATTCTCTGTGGGTATGATTAGCAGGTTTACCAGGGGTACTATGGATCTGACATACTTGGTCCAGAATTTTGTTGAGGCTGGAGAGTTCATCCCTGGTGCCTTTAGGGGGCGGCTTTTGACCTGGCCGAGAGCTTTTGAATCCGACATTTACTGTCGTGCCCTTCGTGCTGTCTTCTTTAATCCGGCGTTTGTTACTGCCGTTGCGCCGTGATTTCCCGTTTCCATCTCTAACTTCAGATGTACTGGGGTCGCTGGTGCTGCATCTGGCTAGCCAGCTGTCCTCACCTGCGCAAAAGCGGGTCATGAGGTTTGTTAATGCGGCCATCGTTCTCGGCTTATTTTGGCCGGTGTGTCTGGCGAGCCATTCGTCACGGACGCTATGCTTGAAAGCTGCCAAGGCTTCGGCGTCCGGACAGTTGACAATTTAGTTCTTTTTAGTAAGAAATCTGTTCCACAACTTTCGGGCTGACTCTCCGGGCTGTTGAGTTATATGACTCAAATTGTCCGCATCCGGAGGTCGGACGTAAGTCCCTTGAAAATTTACCCGAAAGGCGTCTTCGAGCTCTTCCCAACTTCCAATGGAGCTTTCGGGGAGGCCTTTGAGCCAGTGACGAGCTGGCCCTTTGAGCTTGAGGGGTAAGTACTTGATGGCGTGGAGATCATCTCCTCGAGCCGTATGGATGTGAAGGATGTAGTCCTCAATCCAGACCCCAGGGTCTGTTGTTCCGTCATATGCCTCTATGTTTACGGGCTTGAATCCCTCTGGAAATTCATGGTCCAGCACCTCATCGGTGAAACATAGGGGGTGTGCGGCACCCCTGTAGCTGGGTGTACCGCGTTGTTCGGATGTTTGTTGTGTTGCATTGTATGCTGGGGCGCGCTTGCATGGTCCATAGATGGATCTTGTTGCGCCGTCCTTTGGGTGCGAGCCCTCGCATGGGTCGCATATTGTATTGTGAGTGGCATTGTATGCCGCTCCGTGTTGGTAGAGGGGTCGTCTATCCGATGAGGTGGCTGCTTTGATATTTGGTTGTGGGGGGGGGGGGGGTCTGAGGCCTCCTCATCGAATTCGGGTAGCAGCTTCCGCTTTGGGTAGCTCTTGGAGGGGCGATTGTCGCCGTACCTCGCTGCTGTGTTGAGTATTTTGCTCCATCTGATGTGGAGTGTGTCTTGCGCAGCCTTGAGCCTTTGCTTCTGCTTTTTCAGACTCCTCGCGGTGGCAACAAGCCTTTTACGGGCAGTCTGCTGCTTCGGGTGCCTGTCCGGCGTTACGTCGTCCGAACCATTATACTTGATAGGATTTGTTTGTTCGGTTTGATTATCCGGATTGCCGTTTTCCGGCAGCGGTTCGCCCTGCTCCAATGCTGGGTCTGTGTGATCGCTATTTCTGTCGAGGCGGGATTTGGGGCGGCGCTTACATCGCCGCTTTGACTGCTTTTTGAAGGAACAAGCCTTCAGTGCATCCTTCCGCTCCTCGTCGTCATCTTTTGGTGCGTCCACCATGTATACGTCATATGATGAGGTGGCGTTCCAGGGCCTGATAGGCGCTGGTTCTTCATCGTCTCCTTCATCGGCGTCCATACCGTCGATGTCTTCGGATTTGAAGTCGAGCATGTCGGTTAAGTCGTCGACAGTGGCTACAAAGTGGGTGGTGGGTGGGCTTTGAATTTCTTCATCGTCCGAATCCCAACCTTGCTGACTGTAGTCCGGCCAGGGCTCTCCTGATAAAGAGAGAGACTTCAGTGTTTTCAGAATATCGCTGAAAGGTGAGTGCTGAAAGATGTCCGCGGCAGTAAACTCCATGATCGGCGCCCAATCGAATTCGATCGGCAGGGGCACGGAGGGTTTGGAGTCCGGCTCCTTGGAGTCATGAGTCTCGCAGAGTGCGGGGCTGGTGTTCGGCTCAATCGCCGTTGGGATCGCAGCCCCCGAGGCAGCGTCCAACCACCCATCCGAATTAAGGGTCGAAGCCGATGCGGGTGCAGCCTCCAGGGGCACTGTTCGGCGGCAGAGGTAGATCATGCTCGTCGTGACAGTGCGGCGCGCTCGGCAGTGGCTCGAATCCGTCGAAGATCAAGTCCCCGCGGATGTCAGCCATGTAGTTTAACCTTCCAAATCTGACCTGACGGCCAGGGGCATAGCTTTCGATCTGCTCCAGATGGCCAAGTGAATTGGCCTGCAGTGCGAAGCCGCCGAAGACGAAGATCTGTCCCGGGAGGAAGGTCTCACCCTGGACTGCATCGCCATTGATGATCGTAGGAGCCATCGAGCCTGACGGCGACGACACAGAGGAACTCTCAATGAAAGCACCAATGTCGGTGTCAAAACCGGCGGATCTCGGGTAGGGGGTCCCGAACTGTGCGTCTAGGCCTGATGGTAACAGGAGGCAAGGGACACGAAGTTTTACCCAGGTTCGGGCCCTCTCGATGGAGGTAAAACCCTACGTCCTGCTTGATTAATATTGATGATATGGGTAGTACAAGAGTAGATCTACCACGGGATCACAGAGGCTAAACCCTAGAAGCTAGCCTATGGTATGATTGTTGTTGTATATGTTGTCCTACGGACTAAAACCCTCCGGTTTATAAAGACACCGGAGAGGGTTAGGGTTACACAAAGTCGGTTACAATGGTAGGAGATCTACATATCCGTATCGCCAAGCTTGCCTTCCACGCCAAGGAAAGTCCCTTCCGGACACGGGACGAAGTCTTCAATCTTGTATCTTCATAGTCCAGGAGTCCGGCCGAAGGTATGGTCCGGCTATCCGGACACCCCCTAATCCAGGACTCCCTCAACCATGGTGAGCCTCTTGTTCTTATCTTCTTTCTGAAAGGAAACATATTCTTACTTGTATGTTTACATAGATACTTGTATTATTTTCTTACTTTTATTATTGCATCTTATATAGTGCGATGGTTTTGGTATCCGCCCCCGTCGTCCCTCGTCCTGTCTATGATTCGGATGTGGTATATATATTATCTTTATAACTATTGGTTCATTTATTGTTTATGAAAATTATGCCGACCAACGTGACATAGATTTTATTTATGTAGGATGTATGTGAATCGGAAATTCCAACCAACCCTATTGTCGAGAGGTTAAATTTAGTTGAAGAAGAAAACAATTTGTTGAAGGAAAAAATAAAAAAAATTGAGGAGGAGAAGATGATATTGGAGTTGCATGTTGCGGATGTCGTCGATGATCACAAGATCAAGATGGATGCAATGCGCTTGAAGATTAGAAAGATTAGAAAATATGCCATTCATACCGAGGCTTGGTATCATTATGCCGTTGGATCAATTGTTACCTTGGTTGCGATTATGATCGCATTTGTTTTCGCATTGAAATGTTTTACATAGTTTCAATGTATGGTTTAATTAATTAGATGCTCTGGAGAGCTATATGTTGTTAGATGAGAACTATGTATGTACTTTGGTTTTAATGTGATGATGAACTTCTATTAATTTGGACACTTAATTATATATAATGCACGCAAATGAACCGGCAATGGATGTACAGTGACAGGCACACCTCTGAGTACATTAAGGGCGTTCATGAGTTTCTCGATGCGGCTAAGGCAAACAAGCAGAATGGTTTTATGTGTTGTCCATGCACTGAATGTGGGAATACGAGGTCTTACTCTAACCAGAAAATCCTTCACTCCCACCTGCTTTTCAAGGGTTTCATGCCACACTATAATGTTTGGACGAGGCACGGAGAAATATGGGTTATGATGGAAGATGGCTAATAAGAAGAGTACGATGACAACTATGTGCCCCCTGAATACGGTGATGCTGCAACGGGGGGAGCTGGTGAAGATCAAGAGGAACCAGACGATGTGCCCAATGATGCTGCAACGGGTGAAGCTGCTGAAGATCAAGAGGAACCAGACGATGTGCCCGATGATGATGATCTCTACCGGGTCATTGTCGATGCAAGGACGCAATGCGAAAGTCAAAAGGAGAAGCTAAAGTTCGATCGCATGTTAGAGGATCACAAAAAAGGGTTGTACCCCAATTGCGAAGATGGCAACACAAAGCTCGGTACCGTACTGGAATTGCTGCAGTGGAAGGCAGAGAATGCTGTGGCTGACAAAGGATTTGAGAAGCTACTGAAAATATTGAAGAAGAAGCTTCCAAAGGATAACGAATTGCCCGACAGTACATACGCAGCAAAGAAGGTTATATGCCCTCTAGGATTGGAGGTGGAGAAGATACATGCATGCCCTAATGATTGCATCTTCTACCGCAGTGCATACAGGGATCTGAACGCATGCCCGATATGCGGTGCATTGCGGTATAAGATCAGACGAGATGACCCTGGTGATGTTGACGGCGAGCCCCCAGGAAGAGGGTTCCTGCGAAGGTGATGTGGTATACTCCTATAATACCACGGTTGAAACGTCTGTTCAGAAACGAAGAGCATGCCAAGTTGATGCGATGGCACAGTGAGGACCGGAAGAAAGACGGGAAGTTGAGAGCACCCGCTGACGGGTCGCAGTGGAGAAAAATCGAGAGAAAGTACTGGGATGAGTTTGCAAAGGACCCAAGGAATGTATGGTTTGCTTTAAGCGCGGATGGCATTAATCCTTTCGGGGAGCAGAGTAGCAATCACAGCACCTGGCCCATGACTCTATGTATGTATAACCTTCCTCCTTGGATGTGCATGAAGCGGAAGTTCATTATGATGCCAGTTCTCATCCAAGGCCCTAAGAAACCCGGCAACGACATTGATGTGTACCTAAGGCCATTAGTTGAAAAACTTCTACAGCTGTGGAATGGAAACGGTGTACGTACATGGGATGAGCACAGACAGGAGGAATTTAACCTAAAGGCATTGCTGTTCGTGACCATCAACTATTGGCCCGCTCTCAGTAAACTTTCAGGACACACAAACAAAGGATACCACGCATGCACGCACTGTTTAGATGACACTGAAAGTATATACCTGGACAAATGACGGAAGAATGTGTACCTGGACCATCGTCGATTTCTTCCGACCAACCATCAATGTCGAAAGAAAGGCAAGCATTTCAAAGGCGAGGTAGATCACCGGAAGAAGCCCGCCATGCGTACCGGTGATCACGTACTTGTTGGGGAACGTAGTAATTTCAAAATTTTCCTACGCACACGCAAGATCATGGTGATGCATAGCAACGAGGGGGAGAGTCTGATCTACGTACCCTTGTAGATCGCAACGGAAGCGTTGACACAACGTAGAGGAAGTAGTCGTACGTCTTCTTCCCGATCCGACCGATCCAAGCACCGTTACTCCGGCACCTCCGAGTTCTTAGCACACGTACAGCTCGATGACGATCCCCGGGCTCCGATCCAGCAAAGCTTCGGGGAGGAGTTCCGTCAGCACGACGGCGTGGTGACGATCTTGATGTTCTACCGACGCAGGGCTTCGCCTAAGCACTACAACGATATGATCGAGGTGGAATATGGTGGCAGGGGGCACCGCACACGGCTAAGGAACGATCTCAATGATCAACTTGTGTGTTTAGAGGTGCCCCCTGCCCCCGTATATAAAGGATCCAAGGGGGAGGGCTGGCCGGCCAAGGAGGAGGGCGCAGGAGGAGTCCTACTCCTACCGGGAGTAGGACTCCCCCCTCAATCCTATTCCTAATAGGATTCCGAGAGAGAGAGAGAGAAAGAGAGAGAGAGAGAGAGAGAGAGAGAGAGAGAGAGAGAGAGAGAAGGGGGCCGACCACCTCTCCTAGTCCTAATAGGACTAGGGGAGGGGGGAGGCACGCAGCCCACCTTGGGCTGCCCCTTTCACCTTTCCACTAAGGCCCAATAAGGCCCATATGGTTCCCGGGGGGTTCCGGTAACCTCCCGGTACTCCGGTAAAATCCCGATTTCACCCGGAACACTTCCGATATCCAAATATAGGCTTCCAATATATCAATCTTTATGTCTCGACCATTTCGAGACTCCTCTTCATGTCCGTGATCACATCCGGGACTCCGAACAACCTTCGGTACATCAAAATGCATAAACTCATAATAACTGTCATCGTAACGTTAAGCGTGCGGACCCTACGGTTCGAGAACAATGTAGACATGACCGAGACATGTCTCCGGTCAATAACCAATAGCGGGACCTGGATGCCCATATTGGCTCCTACATATTCTACGAAGATCTTTATCGGTCAGACCGCATAACAACATACGTTGTTCCCTTTGTCATCGGTATGTTACTTGCCCGAGATTCGATCATCGGTATCCAATACCTAGTTCAATCTCGTTACCGGCAAGTCTCTTTACTTGTTCCGTAATACATCATCCCGCAACTAACTTATTAGTTGCAATGCTTGCAAGGCTTAAGTGATGTGCATTACCGAGAGGGCCCAGAGATACCTCTCCGACAATCGGAGTGACAAATCCTAATCTCGAAATACGCCAACCCAACATCTACCTTTGGAGACACCTGTAGTACTCCTTTATAATCACCCAGTTACATTGTGACGTTTGGTAGTACCCAAAGTGTTCCTCTGGTAAACGGGAGTTGCATAATCTCATAGTCATAGGAACATGTATAAGTCATGAAGAAAGCAATAGCAACATACTAAACGATCGGGTGCTAAGCTAATGGAATGGGTCATGTCAATCAGATCATTCAACTAATGATGTGACCTCGTTAATCAAATAACAACTCCTTGTTCATGGTTAGGAAACTTAACCATCTTTGATTAATGAGCTAGTCTAGTAGAGGCATACTAGTGACACTCTATTTGTCTATGTATTCACACATGTATTATGTTTCCGGTTAATACAATTCTAGCATGAATAATAAACATTTATCATGATATAAGGAAATAAATAATAACTTTATTATTGCCTCTGGGGCATATTTCCTTCAGTCTCCCACTTGCACTAGAGTCAATAATCTAGATTACACAGTAATGATTCTAACACCCATGGAGCTTTGGTGCTGATCATGTTTTGCTCGTGGAAGAGGCTTAGTCAACGGGTCTGCAACATTCAGATCCGTATGTATCTTGCAAATTTCTATGTCTCCCACCTGGACTAGATCCCGGATGGAATTGAAGCGTCTCTTGATGTGTTTGGTTCTCTTGTGAAATCTGGATTCCTTTGCCAAAGCAATTCCACCAGTATTGTCACAAAAGATTTTCATTGGACCCGATGCACTAGGTATGACACCTAGATCGGATATGAACTCCTTCATCCAGACTCCTTCGTTCGCTGCTTCCGAAGGAGCTATGTACTCCGCTTCACATGTAGATCCCGCTACGACGCTTTGTTTAGAACTGCACCAACTGACAGCTCCACCGTTTAAAGTAAACACGTATCCGGTTTGCGATTTAGAATCGTCCGGATCAGTGTCAAAGCTTGCATCAACGTAACCTCTTACGGTGAGCTCTTTGTCACCTCCATATACGAGAAACATATCCTTAGTCCTTTTCAGGTATTTCAGGATGTTCTTGACCGCTGTCCAGTGATCCACTCCTGGATTACTTTGGTACCTCCCTGCTAAACTTATAGCAAGGCACACATCAGGTCTGGTACACAGCATTGCATACATGATAGAGCCTATGGCTGAATCATAGGGAACATCTTTCATTTTTTCTCTATCTTCTGCAGTGGTCGGGCATTGAGTCTGACTCAACTTCACACCTTGTAACACAGGCAAGAACCCTTTCTTTGCTTGATCCATTTTGAACTTCTTCAAAATCTTGTCAAGGTATGTGCTTTGTGAAAGTCCAATTAAGCGTATTGATCTATCTCTATAGATCTTTATGCCTAATATGTAAGCAGCTTCCCCGAGGTCTTTCATCGAAAAACTTTTATTCAAGTATCCCTTTATGCTATCCAGAAATTCTATATCATTTCCAATCAGCAATATGTCATCCACATATAATATCAGAAATGCTACAGAGCTCCCACTCACTTTCTTGTAAATACAGGCTTCTCCAAAAGTCTGTATAAAACCAAATGCTTTGATCACACTATCAAAGCATTTATTCCAACTCCGAGAGGCTTGCACCCGTCCATAAATGGATCGCTGGAGCTTGCACAATTTGTTAGCTCCCTTTGGATCGACAAAACCTTCCGGTTGCATCATATACAACTCTTCTTCCAGAAATCCATTCAGGAATGCAGTTTTGACATCCATCTGCCAAATTTCATAATCATAAAATGCGGCAATTGCTAACATGATTCTGACAGATTTAAGCATCGCTACAGGTGAGAAGGTCTCGTCGTAGTCAACCCCTTGAACTTGTCGAAAACCTTTTGCGACAAGTCGAGCTTTATAGACAGTAATATTACCGTCAGCGTCAGTCTTTTTCTTGAAGATCCATTTATTCTCAATTGCTTGCCGATCATCGGGCAAGTCAACCAAAGTCCATACTTTGTTCTCATACATGGATCCCATCTCAGATTTCATGGCTTCAAGCCACTTTGTGGAATCTGGGCTCACCATCGCTTCTTCATAGTTCGTAGGTTCATCATGATCTAGTAGCATGACTTCTAGAATTGGATTACCGTACCACTCTGGTGCGGATCTCACTCTGGTTGATCTACGAGGTTCAGTAGTATCTTGTCCTAAAGTTTCATGATCATCATCATTAGCTTCCTCACTAATTGGTATAGGTGTCGCAGAAACAGTTTTCTGTGATGTACTATTTTCCAATAAGGGAGCAGGCACAGTTACCTCGTCAAGTTCTACTTTCCTCCCACTCACTTCTTTCGAGAGAAACTCCTTCTCTAGAAATGATCCATTCTTAGCAACGAATGTCTTGCCTTCGGATCTGTGATAGAAGGTGTACCCAACAGTCTCCTTTGGGTATCCTATGAAGACACATTTCTCCGCTTTGGGTTCGAGCTTATCAGGTTGAAGCTTTTTCACATAAGCATTGCAACCCCAAACTTTAAGAAACGACAACTTTGGTTTCTTGCCAAACCATAGTTCATAAGGCGTCGTCTCAACGGATTTTGATGGTGACCTATTTAACGTGAATGCGCCCGTCTCTAAAGCGTATCCCCAAAACGATAGCGGTAAATCAGTAAGAGACATCATAGATCGTACCATATCTAGTAAAGTACGATTACGACGTTCGGACACACCATTACGCTGTGGTGTTCCGGGTGGCGTGAGTTGCGAAACTATTCCACAATTTTTCAAATGTACACCAAACTCGTAACTCAAATATTCTCCTCCACGATCAGATTGTAGAAACTTTATTTTCTTGTTACGATGATTTTCAACTTCACTCTGAAATTCTTTGAACTTTTCAAATGTTTCAGACTTGTGTTTCATTAAGTAGATATACCCATATCTGCTTAAATCATCTGTGAAAGTGAGAAAATAACGATATCCGCCACGAGCCTCAATATTCATCGGACCACATACATAGGTATGTATGATTCCCAATAAATCTGTTGCTCTCTCCATAGTACCGGAGAACGGTGTTTTAGTCATCTTGCCCATGAGGCACGGTTCGCAAGTACCAAGTGATTCATAATCAAGTGGTTCCAAAAGTCCATCATTATGGAGTTTCTTCATGCGCTTTATACCGATATGACCTAAACGGCAGTGCCACAAATAAGTTGCACTATCATTATCAACTCTGCATCTTTTGGTTTCAACATTATGAATATGTGTATTACTACTATCGAGATTCATCAAAAATAGACCACTCTTCAAAGGTGCATGACCATAAAAGATATTACTCATATAAATATAACAACCATTATTCTCTGATTTAAATGAATAACCGTCTCGCATCAAACAAGATCCAGATATAATGTTCATGCTTAACGCTGGCACCAAATAACAATTATTTAGGTCTAATATTAATCCTGAAGGTAGATGTAGAGGTAGCGTGCCGACCGCGATCACATCAACTTTGGAACCGTTTCCCACGCGCATCGTCACCTCGTCCTTTGCCAGTGTTCACTTAATCCGTAGTCCCTGTTTCGAGTTGCAAATATTAGCAACAGAACCAGTATCAAATACCCAGGTGCTACTGCGAGCTCTAGTAAGGTACACATCAATAACATGTATATCACATATACCTTTGTTCACCTTGCCATCCTTCTTATCCGCCAAATACTTGGGGCAGTTCCGCTTCCAGTGACCAGTCTGCTTGCAGTAGAAGCACTCAGTTTCAGGCTTAGGTCCAAACTTTGGCTTCTTCTCCTGAGCAGCAACTTGCTTGCTATTCTTCTTGAAGTTCCCCTTCTTCTTCCCTTTGCCCTTTTTCTTGAAACTAGTGGTCTTGTTGACCATCAACACTTGATGCTCCTTCTTGATTTCTACCTCCGCAGCTTTTAGCATCGCGAAGAGCTCGGGAATAGTCTTGTTCATCCCTTACATATTATAGTTCATCACGAAGCTCTTATAGCTTGGTGGCAGTGATTGGAGAATTCTGTCAATGACGCAATCATCTGGAAGATTAACTCCCATCTGAATCAAGTGATTATTATACCCAGACATTTTGAGTATATGCTCACTGACAGAACTGTTCTCCTCCATCTTGCAGCTATAGAACTTATTGGAGACTTCATATCTCTCAATTCGGGCATTTGCTTGAAATATTAACTTCAACTCCTGGAACATCTCATATGCTCCATGACGTTCAAAACGTCGTTGAAGTACCGATTCTAAGCCGTAAAGCATGGCACACTGAACTATCGAGTAGTCATCAGCTTTGCTCTGCCAGACGTTCATAACATCTGGTGTTGCTCCAGCAGCAGGCCTGGCACCCAGCGGTGCTTCTAGGACGTAATTCTTCTGAGCAGCAATGAGGATAATCCTCAAGTTACGGATCCAGTCCGTGTAATTGCTACCATCATCTTTCAACTTTGCTTTCTCAAGGAACGCATTAAAATTCAACGGAACAATAGCACGAGCCATCTATCTACAATCAACATAAACAAGCAAGATACTATCAGGTACTAAGTTCATGATAAGTTTAAGTTCAGTTAATCAAATTACTTAAGAACTCCCACTTAGATAGACATCCCTCTAATCCTCTAAGTGATCACGTGATCCAAATCAACTAAACCATAACCGATCATCACGTGAGATGGAGTAGTTTTCAATGGTGAACATCGTTATGTTGATCATATCTACTATATGATTCACGCTCGACCTTTCGGTCTCTGTGTTCCGAGGCCATATCTGCATATGCTAGGCTCGTCAAGTTTAACCTGAGTATTCTGCGTGTGCAAAACTGGCTTGCACCCGTTGTAGATGGACGTAGAGCTTATCACACCCGATCATCACGTGGTGTCTGGGCACGACGAACTTTGGCAACGGTGCATACTCAGGGAGAACACTTCTTGATAATTTAGTGAGAGATCATCTTATAATGCTACCGTCAATCAAAGCAAGATAAGATGCATAAAAGGATAAACATCACATGCAATCAATATAAGTGATATGATGTGGCCATCATCATCTTGTGCTTGTGATCTCCATCTCCGAAGCACCGTCATGATCACCATCGTCACCGGCGCGACACCTTGATCTCCATCGTAGCATCGTTGTCGTCTCGCCAATCTTATGCTTCCACGACTATCACTACCGTTTAGTAATAAAGTAAAGCATTACATCGCGATTGCATTGCATACAATAAAGCGACAACCATATGGCTCCTGCCAGTTGCCGGTAACTTGGTTACAAAACATGATCATCTCATACAATAAAATTTAGCATCATGCCTTGACCATATCACATCACAACATGCCCTGCAAAAACAAGTTAGACGTCCTCTACTTTGTTGTTGCAAGTTTTACGTGGCTGCTACGGGCTTAAGCAAGAACTCATCTCACCTACGCATCAAAACCACAACGATAGTTTGTCAAATAGACTCCGTTTTAACCTTCTCAAGGACCGGGCGTAGCCACACTTGGTTCAACTAAAGTTGGAGAGATAGTCGCCCGCAAGCCATCTATGTGCAAAGCACGTCAAGGGAACCGGTCTCGCGTAAGCGTACGCGTAAGGTTGGTCCGGGTCGTCTCGTCCAACAATACCGCCGAACCAAAGTATGACATGCTGGTAGGCAGTATGACTTGTATCGCCCACAACTCACTTGTGTTCTACTCGTGCAAATAACATCAAACCATAAAACCTAGGCTCGGATGCCACTGTTGGGGAACGTAGTAATTTCAAAATTTTCCTACGCACACGCAAGATCATGGTGATGCATAGCAACGAGGGGGAGAGTCTGATCTACGTACCCTTGTAGATCGCAACGGAAGCATTGACACAACATAGAGGAAGTAGTCGTACATCCTCTTCCCGATCCGACCGATCCAAGAACCGTTACTCCGGCACCTCCGAGTTCTTAGCACACGTACAACTCGATGACGATCCCCGGGCTCCGATCCAGCAAAGCTTCGGGGAGGAGTTCCGTCAGCACGACGGCGTGGTGACGATCTTGATGTTCTACCGACGCAGGGCTTCGCCTAAGCACTACAACGATATGATCGAGGTGGAATATGGTGGCAGGGGGCACCGCACACGGCTAAGGAACGATCTCAATGATCAACTTGTGTGTTTAGAGGTGCCCCCTGCCCCCGTATATAAAGGATCCAAGGGGGAGGGCTGGCCGGCCAAGGAGGAGGGCGCAGGAGGAGTCCTACTCCTACCGGGAGGACTCCCCCCTCAATCCTATTCCTAATAGGATTAGAGAGAGAGAGAAGGGGGCCGACCACCTCTCCTAGTCCTAATAGGACTAGGGGAGGGGGGAGGCGCGCAGCCCACCTTGGGCTACCCCTTTCACCTTTCCACTAAGGCCCAATAAGGCCCATATGGTTCCCGGGGGGTTCCGGTAACCTCCCTGTACTCCGGTAAAATCCCGATTTCACCCGGAACACTTCCGATATCCAAATATAGGCTTCCAATATATCAATCTTTATGTCTCGACCATTTCGAGACTCCTCGTCATGTCCGTGATCACATACAGGACTTTGAACAACCTTCGGTACATCAAAATGCATAAACTCATAATAACTGTCATCGTAACGTTAAGCGTGCGGACCCTACGGTTCGAGAACAATGTAGACATGACCGAGACACGTCTCCGGTCAATAACCAATAGTGGGACCTGGATGCCCATATTGGCTCCTACATATTCTACGAAGATCTTTATCGGTCAGACCGCATAACATACGTTGTTCCCTTTGTCATCGGTGTGTTACTTGCCCGAGATTCGATCGTCGGTATCCAATACCTAGTTCAATCTCGTTACCGGCAAGTCTCTTTACTCGTTCCGTAATACATCATCCCGCAACTAACTTATTAGTTTCAATGCTTGCAAGGCTTAAGTGATGTGCATTACCGAGAGGGTCCAGAGATACCTCTCCGACAATCGGAGTGACAAATCCTAATCTCGAAATACGCCAACCCAACATCTACCTTTGGAGACACCTGTAGTACTCCTTTATAATCACCCAGTTACGTTGTGACGTTTGGTAGTACCCAAAGTGTTCCTCTGGTAAACGGGAGTTGCATAATCTCATAGTCATAGGAACATGTATAAGTCATGAAGAAAGCAATAGCAACATACTAAACGATCGGGTGCTAAGCTAATGGAATGGGTCATGTTAATCAGATCATTCAACTAATGATGTGACCTCGTTAATCAAATAACAATTCCTTGTTCATGGTTAGGAAACTTAACCATCTTTGATTAACGAGCTAGTCTAGTAGAGGCATACTAGTGACACTCTGTTTGTCTATGTATTCACACATGTATTATGTTTCCGGTTAATACAATTCTAGCATGAATAATAAACATTTATTATGATATAAGGAAATAAATAATAACTTTATTATTGCCTCTAGGGCATCTTTCCTTCAGTACTTGCTATGGTCAATGATTTACACGTAATCTTTGGAAAGGGTCCCGGCGGACTAGCTGTTCCGAATGACACTGAGGGACACACACCCATGTGGAAGAAGAAATCTATATTTTGGGACCTACCCTACTGGAAAGACCTAGAGGTCCGCTCTTCAATCGACGTGATGCACGTGCTGAAGAACCTTTGCGTGAACCTGCTAGGCTTCTTGGGCGTGTATGGGAAGACAAAAGATACACCTGAGGCACGGGAGGACCTGCAACGTTTGCACGAAAAAGACGACATGTCTCCGAAGCAGTATAAAGGTCCTGCCAGCTACGCTCTTACGAAGGAAGAGAAAGAAATCTTTTTTGAATGCCTGCTCAATATGAAGGTCACGACTGGCTTCTCGTCGAATATAAAGGGAATAATAAATGTGCCAGAGAAAAAGTTTCAGAACCTAAAGTCTCATGACTGCCACGTGATTATGACGCAACTGCTTCTGGTTGCATTGAGGGGGCTTCTACCGAAAAACGTCCGATTAGCCATTGTGAAGCTATGTGCATTCCTCAATGCAATCTCTCAGAAGGTGATCGATCTAGAAATCGTACCAAGGCTAAGGAGTGATGTGGCGCAATGTCTTGTCAGTTTCGAGCTGGTGTTCCCACCATCCTTCTTCAATATCATGACGCACGTCCTAGTTCATCTAGTCGACGAGATTGTCATCCTGGGGCCCGTATTTCTACACAATATGTTCCCCTTTGAGAGGTTCATGGGAGTCCTAAAGAAATATGTCCGTAACCGCGCTAGGCCAGAAGGAAGCATCTCCATGGGCCATCAAACAGAGGATGTTATCGGGTTTTGTGTTGACTTCATTCCTGCCCTTAAGAAGATAGGTCTCCCTAAATCGCGGTATGAGGGGAGACTAACTGGAAAAGGCACTCTTGGAAGTGACTCAATAATATGTAGGGATGGATATTCTTGGTCTCAAGCACACTACACAGTTCTACAGAACTCTACCTTGGTGACCCCGTATGTCAATGAACACAAGAACAGTCTGCGCTCCAAACACCCGGAGCAGTGCGACGACTGGATTACATGTGAACACATCAGGACTTTCAGCAGTTGGTTGGAAACACGTCTCAGAGGTGACAACACTGTTTGTGATGAGTTGTATTTGTTATCCAGGGGACCATCTTTGACTGTATTGACTTACAAAGGATACGAGATAAATGTGAATACATTTTACACGATCGCCCAAGATCAAAAGAGCACCAACCAAAACAGCAGTGTCTGCTTTGATGCAGCAACCGAGAGCGGAAAGGTCACATATTATGGTTACATAGTGGACATATGGAAACTTGACTACGGACATGATTTTAAGGTCCCTTTGTTTAAGTGCAAATGGGTCAATCTGTCAGGCGGCGGGGTACAGGTAGACCCACAGTACGGAATGACAACAGTGGATCTGAAAAATCTTGGGTACACAGACGAATCGTTCGTCCTAGCCAATGATGTGGCACATGTTATCTATGTGAAGGACATGTCTACCAAACCGAGAAAAAGAAAAGATAAGGAAGCGAATACATCATACGATGAGCCAAAACGCCACATAGTTCTTTCAGAAAAAAGGGATATCCTGGGAGTGGAGGGCAAGACAGACATGTCTGAAGATTATGAAAAGTTTCATGAAATTCCTCCCTTCAATGTCAAGGCTGACCCAAGCATCCTGATAAACGATGAAGATTATCCATATTTACGGCGCAATAAGCAAATGACACAAGCGAAGAAAAGGTGAAGACTTTCTCCTGCAACTATTATGATGATACCATGCCAACTTTGTAACACACGAGTATGCTATGCCAACTTTTTCAGAGTTCATTTGAAAACTATGAATTTAGGTCGAATTTTCTCTATAGGTGCATCTATGTTCATTTTTTAGTAAAGTTAATCACAAACTTGTGATTCACACAAATTTCAAAGAATTCAAATTTTAACTATTAAATTTGAAAACTAATGGCACTAACAAAAAGTTTATAATTTTTCTAAAACTAATGGCACTAACAGAAAGTTTATAATTTTGCTGACCTAAAAGCAAAAAGAATTAAAAATAAAGCAAAAACAAAAAAAAATAATACAGAAAACAAAAAAATGAAATAAAAATAAAAATAGCAACAATAAGTATTTTGTTGTAAGTAGAAACAAAATAAAATAAATAAAGCAACAAAGAAAACAAAAAAAAATAATAAAGTGTTTTCAAATTTGAAAACTAATGGCACTAATAGAAAGTTTATAATTTTTCTAAAACTAAAAGCAAAAAGAATTAAAAAATAAAGCAAAAAACAAGAGAAAATAAATAATGCAGAAAGTTTATAATTTTTGTGACCTAAAAGAAAAAAAATCACTAAAAAACTATAAGTATTTTGTTCTAAGTAGAAATGAAAAAATAAATAGCAAAAAAGAAAAAAATGCCTATAATATTTGTTATGACTAAATAAAATTACTAAATTGAGTATAGTGATAAAACACAGTAATATTAAATAGCAGGAAAAAGAATGACTCAAAAAATCAATTTTTATAGTAAAGTTATTCATAAACTTATGATTCACACAAATTTTAAAAAATTCAAATTTAAACTATTCAAATTTTAAAACTAATGACACTACCAGAAAGTTTATAATTTTTGTAACCTAAAAGAAAAAAAATCACTAAAAAACTATAAGTATTTAGTTCTAAATAGAAATGAAAAAACAAATAGTAAAAAATGCCACCTACTGGGCCACCACGACGTGAATACGACTAGAAGCCCATCCATGGCCAGGATTCAGGCCCGCAGAAGGCCCAGCAGGCCCACAGGCATAGCAGTGTGAGATTAGGCCCAAAGGCATGTAGTTCTGAGGAGTTCGATGGAGAGGGCGGGGCAACGCTTATAAACAGGTGCGGCCGCTCCTCAGCTAGCGAGGTGGGACTAAACATCCCACCGCACCGCGGCTTAGGCAGGCACATGCCTTTGATCCCGGTTGATGGCACAAACCGGGACTAAAGGGGGCATTGGCCACGGTTCGTGGCACAAACCGTGGCCAATGCCCCCCTTTAGTCTCGGTTGGTGCCACCAACCGGGACCAAAGGCCGCCGCTTGGTGCCACGAACCGGGACCAATGCTTTGTCTATATAACTAGCACTTGTGAACATTTTCATTCAGTTCGTCTTCCCTGCCCGACGCCGCCAGGCTGCCCCTCTGCGCCTCGTCGTCGTCGTCGTCGCCCTGCCTCCGACGCCGTCCCGCGCCGCCCAGACGTTGTCGCCACCCCACGCCGCCCCGACTCCGTCGCCGCGCGCCACCCCGCACCGTCGCGGTCACCTCCCCACGCCGCCCCGACTCCGACGTCGTAGTCCTTCTCCTCTGCCTCGTAAGCAAGTAAAGAAGACAACCGCTCCGTCTGCTCTGCCAGCGTGTAGCAGTACAGCCAGAGGCGGGAGGACATACAGATTCGGTCCTTCTCTGAAGACTCCAGAGAAGTTACCATACGAGAGGACCCCGGAGGAGACCACCGAGATCGCGCAAGAACAAGTGAGGAACTTCTTTGAAGGGGTGAAAGCAAAGAAACATCCACCTCCGGAGGAGAAGGTAGATCCGGTGAAAGTGAAGCGCACTCTGGCTGCCCTGACAGAACCACCCAAGTCTCCGCCGAAAGGAAACTATGAGCGCATTATTGGAAAGGAATTTGCCGAAGCGGAGCGGTCGGGAAATACTGTCAGTGATCAAAGGCTGAAAGAATGACGAGCTGGAAAACAAATTGCCCAGATCGGCGAACAAGCGAAGCAATTGTGCCCCCCGCTCAAGGTGCCTAGCGACATCGTCGCTAATGATCCGAGGATGGAGCCCGGTTATAGCAATCTTGGAGATTACCTGCCCGACGATGTACATTATGATTTCATGGAGGTGCAGATACAAAGATACGAGTACGGGAAGCCTCTCGTCAAAGATGAAAGATCTCTATCAACGATGATGCGAAGATTGCATGATTGGTACTTGAAAATCTGCAGAGAGTCTGGGGGGAGGAGTACTTTGTATGTGAGAGTTAAAAAGGAGCATGACCTCGTTGGAATTGATCTGTTGCCTGTTCCATTTGAGGAGTTCTTTCAGTTTTTCAATCAATTGGCCCTTGATAAAGCAACGGTCACCTGCTACTGTCTGTAAGTAGTACTACTTCTGTCATTAAGTCTTTCTATATAGCTCAGCTCTTTCATTGCATGTATTTATAATTATCCTCACTATATTATGCAGATTGAAGATCGTCGAATTGAAGAAAATACAAATCGGTGATATTGGGTTCATTAACACAAATATCATAGATGCAACTCAGGTTAAATTTCATGCCGTAGATACCGAGGCCAACTTGCTACGATCGTTGGTAATAAATGAAAACAAAGATATAATACTCTTTCTTTACAACTTCAAGTGAGTGTTACTGTCTTGTGCGTATTCGGCTTCCCTTATATATTAGTCAAGGTTATAGTAATATAATTGATGAGTTATGCATGGGTGTGCAGTTTCCACTATATTCTCCTAGAGATTAAGCTTGAGCAGGGACTAGTAACCGTCTTAGACTCAAGACGAAAAGATCCCCAGGACTATGCGGACATGACTCAAATGCTCGAGAAGTAAGTTAAATCGATCATTATCCACCATATCAGCAACTTTGTTCATTTCCTGATATATCAAGTAATTGTTTTCTTTGTCTGGCAGGGTTTGGAAAAAAATCACCAAAAAAGCTCCGGGACTCCCGAAGAAGCTGCAATTTAGACACCCAAAAGTAAGTACTATAGTAGCATGTTCCGCGCATCTCCTATTGATTCAAGCGCTAGTTTCATCAATACCATTTGGCATTCTTGCTTATCAGTTTGATTGACCTTTATTTCTTGTAAAGTGGTTGTGGCAGGAACAAGGGAATGATTTCTGTGGATACTACGTTTGCGAATCCATCCGCCACACGACCTGTGAGCGGGGCTACTCTGACGAACAATATGAAGTGCGTAAATAACAACATTCACAATTTTATTTTATTACCATCATTTGTGTTGAGTTTCATTCATTCATATATATATGTATTGACTCCCTTCTTCAAATTAGATGTTTCGGAAGCGGGATGAACTCCTAGCACCAGCTCGCATGCGAGCAATTCAAGAGGAATTGGCGGCATTCTTTCTTGACCACGTGATCGCTGAAGACGGAGAATACTATGTGGACCATGAGTCCGTATGTTAGGAGATTATATTTGTAAGAGATAATTATTGTATATATGTAGCCGGTAGTGTCGGATAGATATACGAGAACTTGTTGTTCGACCAATCTCTCGGAGAAGGAGAGGTGGTCGATATCACTTCTCTCTATATGCATATATGTGATATCACTTCTCTCTATATGCATATATGTTCATGACGATCTTCTGTTTTCTTCGTTTGCTTACTAGCTAGCTAGCGTGTCTAGTCCTCTCTATATGTATGTATAGTACGTAGCGTCGACCAAGCACGGACATAAGAGAGGACACTTCTCTTTATTAATTATAGCTAGCTAACACAATATATGAAACACCTAAATTAACGCCCCAAAACCCCCAACCCCCCCCCCCCCCTTTAAAAAAAACAAAACCCCAGCCATAGAAATACTGACGCGTAAATGCCCTCCTGCCTGGGCTCCACGCACATGCCACGTGGAGGCCCATCTGTCCCGGTTCTGGATTGAACCAGGACTAAAGGGATAGGGCATTAGTACCGACCCTTTAGTCCCGGTTCAGGAACCGGTACAAAAGTCCCTTACGAACCGGGACAACAGGCCCTTTTTCTACTAGTGTGTGGGAGAAGCTTGTGTTTGTACTCCCTCCATCCGGAAATACTTGTCATCAAAATGAATAAAAGAGGATGTATCTAGTTGTATTTTAGTTCTAGATACACCCCTTTTTGTCCATTTTGATGACAAGTTTTTTCGGACGGAGGGAGTATTTGTCAACGGTAACAATAAACTGTCATCAGCCCTTCGTGCGATTGATTTCCTTGAAGAAAATGCAAATCATGACTTTGTGGGATGCTTTTGAGTTCACTTGTCGAGCTCCATATCAGACTTAATAGTGAGAACAATATGGACGTTTTGCTGGACCTCGTTGATACGAGTAGATATGATACTTGCTGAAACACGCTAGCTAGAAACGGTGTTGATGAACAAACTCCACGTCGTTTAATCACTATACTCATTATTTAATCAATCAGTACAAAATTATATTCTTGTATCAAGCAAACAGCCGAACATCGGGAAGAGAAGCAGGAAGGCGAATTCTCCTAGACACGCCGCAGTAGGAGAAAGTGGACTATAGCGATCAATGAGAGCACGTATCTTAAGGCAAAGCCATGCTCCCCTCAAAAAAAAAAAGAGGCAAAGCCATGCTCGATCAGAGCTGTGGAAACGCCTCACAATCTTCAGTTTTACGATTATGCTTAAGGGAGGAAATGTTCTTGGTGGGCGGCCGTCAATTAGTTCGCTTGCTTTGCTTAGCAGCACAGCTTGGCGCGCAAGTCAGCCGCGTCCACCTCCTTGGCGCCGCCCGACGGCCGGTAGTAACCAGTCACCGGGTCCGGCACCCACGCGGCCTTCTCAGCGCCAGTGCCCACGTCCTTCTTGGCCGCCATTGCGCTCTTCGCCGCGACGGCGCTCTTCTCCTCGGCGGCGGCGCTCCTCCCTGCTCCCTTCACCATGGCCGCGGCCGCAGAGTAACCCCTCCTACACGGGCAACATCAACAAAGCATGACATGAAACAACACCAGACATAGCATGAGTCTAACTGCATCTCGTATCACGGCAAAGATTGCAAACCTTTGTGCGAGGAGGCTGACACAGCGCGAGGCAACTCTCTCCATGGGATCAGGAATTCAGGATATCTTCCTCTTCTATTTTCTCTCGCCGTGCTCTCTTGTCTCCTTGTAAAATGCCTCTAAATTATGTGCGATGTGAGGAGGAAGCGTGCGGGGAGGGCCTTGTTATATATAGACCAGCAAGAGAAGAGCTCGAACTCTGAGAGCCACGGAAGGAGTTCGAGACGAAGGCTCATGGAAGACGGCCATACGCATACCGAATCAATTCAAAGTTCGTTCGCCACGTGTAGATCGGAGGGCCGGAGCTGGCCGACGAGCGGGGCCGAGCGGCGGGGATCCTGGACCGGTCTCTGAAATCCGTGGCGGGCAAGTTGGCCTGTAGGTGGAGGAGCCACCTTGGCCATGTGTTGTAGGCCAAAATTCGCTGGCCAACCAACCGGGGGAAGAAGCCACGACAGCTTTCGCGCCTCCTCTCGCCGGGAATGGAATTTCGGTAGATTTTTGTATTGTCGTGGCCACGGTTCAAAGGTTCGTTCGTTCGTTCGGCGCGCCAGCACGGAGCGCACGCCGAACCGGCAGGTCCATTCAATAATGTTGCCTCCAAAGGTTCGGCGTCACGCTCGAACAGATGCTACTCCCTCCGTTCCTAAATATAAGTCTTTGTAGAGATTTTACTATAGACCATATACGGATGTATCTAGATACATTTTAGAATATAGATTTACTCATTTTGCTCTGTATATGACCTATAGTGAAATTTCTCCAAAGACTTATATTTAGAAACGGACCTAAGGTGTGTGTCACGAAAAAGGCATCGTGGTAGTGTGTGCTTTTGTTCGGTGCGCCCTCATGCGAATATGTGGCGCCGAATTAACGGTTTGTACGTGCGAGATCCGAAATGTTTGGCCGCTGCACGGCCCGGGAATTCCTGGACTAGTTCTTTTAGGCGCTCACGTACCGTTTTTTCCTTGTTATTACTTACAACAACTTCAATGAATCGATCCAAACAGATGACCTTTTTATTTGTTTTTTGTTCGTTTAAGACGGCCGCCCGCCCGCCATTTGTCTTTTTTTTTAGATTTAGGTTGACAGTGCGCCCAACAGACCGATCCATTTCATGACCGCACACGTTTTAGATCATGCCAACGGCCATATCATCGCCTTAATTTTGGCGCTCCAGCGCGCGGCAAAGGTTTGCGCGCTTGGGGGAAAAGCGGCCTAGCGTGTGCTAGTTTTGACTCTCCAGCGCGCGGGGAAGGTTCACGCGCGCGCCGCGGCCCACGCTGGTTATAAGAAGGCGCTCCCTCCACACTGTGTTCGCCGCCCACTCGTCTCGCCCCCTCTCACTACCCTTGCCGCCTCTGCGCCATCATGTCGATGCACCGCCTGGGCGCTTCGGATTTTCGCGGAGTCCGCGAGCGCCGCTCCGGCGCCTTCTCCTCCGAGATCTGGTTTGGCGAGAAATGCCTCATCCTCGGCACCTTCGACACCGCAGAGGAAACGGCCCGCGCGCACGATGCGGCGGCATGGCGCCTCCTGAGGCCTTGTCAGGATATGAATTTTCCCGACGTGTCGAGCCAGCGGGCGCAGGATCTCGCGCCTCTCCCGCGGCTTTTACCGACGAGGATCGTCGTGTCCACCGGAGGCGGCAACGTCGCCTCGCCATTGCCGAGATGGACGTGGAAGCCATGGTGGTGTGGCGCGAATGCTTCCTGCAGGACATCGTCGACAAGCGCCGATTCTACAAGAAAAGAAGGACGGAGAGGGACGCGAGGAGGATGAAGCGAGCCGCCTATCGGAAGGACAAGCGTTCGCGGAAGCAGGTCGCTCAATTGAAACTGAAGCTATGAGAAACATCGGGTTGGGACTTCGGAGACGAGCAGCATGCTGACGCCTACATTCAAACGTCGGAGGAGGACATTACCGAGTCCGAGTCGTAAAGCGACGAGTAGTTTGTCTTTTTCTTATCTGTGTACGCTAGAACTATCTTTTTATCGAAAAAAATGGCCGGCGGCGTCGGCGACGAAGCAGACGGGAGAGGGTGTGTTGTTTGATGTGGAGAGGCCAATATGCCACCGACCAGCGGGCCCGGTGAGGAAAGAGGGTGAGCGCGTGCACGTCCGTTTTGTGTCTCCGCCGACACAAATCCGGCTCAAAAATGAGCCAGGAATGGGTCGGCAGGCGGACGAAAGTGGACGCACGTCTGTTTGAGTCGGCGCATTGGACCGACTTTTCTATCTGTGCCAACTCAAACGGACGGCTGCGGATGAAATGAATCGCCCCTTGGAGTTGCTCTTAGTTCGTGACAATATCAGCCACCATATATGACATCTCTAATACCAGACGAAGAAATATGAAACCAAGTTTTGCATAAATTTAAAAGGCAACCCTCCCTAGCTAAGCGCTCATGTACCGATCTGATCGAACGCCTTTAGAGCCGCTGGATGGCTGGATCTCGCACGACAACCATCCCATCTAGCCGCGGAAGTCGTTCATTATGATCCATCCATTTGCAACATGAGCCATCTTGCGCTCATCGGTTGCAACATGACTCATATTGCGTTCAGGAAAACATTCATGATTGTCCCTATTCTGTTATCTGACCAAACTTGTAACATGAGAAATGTTGCACTCGCCGGTTCCAACATGGATCATGTTGTGCCAGGAAAACATTTGTGGCCATTCACCGCTCTATTATCTGACCCATTTACAACATGAGTTATGTTGTGCTTGTTGCTTGCAGATGACCTATGTTGCGCTTTGTACCAGAACATTTGCAACAAGACTCGTGTGCCACCGCGACACATGAGAGGTTGCAACCCCCAATGTCCTCTACAACCCATCGTGCACCGATGAGCACCCTCGCACAATGATTCCACCCTCGTAGTACCGTCCGACGCGCACACGCTCAGTTGCAACACTAGCAGTAACAAGTAGGCTTGCATCGGCCTCAAGTAGCACTCGTCGCAGGCTTTGTAGCACACCCACCAGCAACGCCCGCACGGTAGCCAGCCAACGGATCGGAATAGAACCTTGTAACACTGGCCTCCACTCTAGCACCTTCAGGCAGCTTCCTTGCAGTGATGTACCAGAACGACCAGCCCGACCGCCAACTGTTGGTATTTTGATGTCCGACCAATAGGTTGCGTTGGAAGAAAGTCACATTCTCCTCTGCCCTTCATTTCATCACACCAGCCTCTACTCCATCACTCTCCAAGCGGCATACTTGCAACACCGGCCTCCACTCGAGAACGGTAATAGTCTGGCGGCCTGCTATGGGACAGTCAATTAATGGATGTGGCGAGATCTGAGGGGATGAGAGAGATACAACTGGTGCAGAGAGGAAGGAGAATGGGTGAATGCTCTCATGCGGAGATAAGGCTGGGGATAGAGATAAGCAATTGGTAGGCTAGGGGGACACACGTCACGCTCTCTAGGAGGCTGACGTCGACGCTTGAGAGTGTTTCCCTTTTTTAGAGAGGAATTCCAAAACTTGTTGTTCCCTTGTGCGTTGCCTGATCCCGAGTTCTTGCATGTGCCAAGTGATGCATCACTCTTGTTGAGCACTACTTAACATCATGTATCTTTTAAGGAACCCGAAAAGGTATATTATTAATCAAACAACATCATTGCAAGAAAACCCCAAAAACAAAAGAAAAAAAATCTAGTCCTCGGTGAATCATCCATCCTCTTCATCACGCACATGGTAATGGTGCAATATTGTAGTTGTCGTTGGAGTTTTGCGCCATCATTACAAAAAGTAGTATCCATACATGCAATTGGGAAGACATTGATCTCTGCTGGGAAATGCCAGCGATGTTGATCCTGTAGGATCCGCGAACCAGAAATTTGATCCATGGCCATATACAAACATTCATCCGAATGGACTGAATAACCAGACCATGGAAAAGAAATATGGATTCTTCCTATGCAAGTATACTAGGGAGTGAGACAAAGTTGAGTGAAATTTCATGTGTAAGGGAGGAATCCGTATATCTACGAAGGTAAATTTGATCCATGTGTCTTTCCCTATATAGAGTTGTGCAAGCAACGACTACCTATTCCATCTCCCTATTATCAGAATGAAAGCAGGATTGGATAAGAGATTTACACATGTCCCTTATGTTGGGGAATGTAGCATGCAATTTCAAAAAAATTCCTACGATCACACAAGATATATCTAGAAGATGCATAGCAACGAGAGGGGGAGAGTGTGTCCACGTACCCTCGTAGACCGAAAGCGGAAGTGTTAGGTTAACGCGGTTGATGTAGTCGAACGTCTTCACGATCCAACCGATCCAAAGTACTGAACGTACGGCACCTCCGTGTTGAGCACACGTTTAGCTCGATGATGTCCCTCGAGCTCTTGATCCAGTAGAGGGTCGAGGGAGAGTCCCGACAGCATGACGGCGTGGTGATGGCGATGTGATCCACGCAGGGCTTCGCCTAAGCACTACGACGCTATGACCAGAGGAGTAAACTGTGGAGGAGGGCACCGCACACGGCTAAGATATTTTTTGGTGTGCCTTTGGGGTGCCCCCCGCCCCCGTATATAAAGGGGGGAGGAGGCCGGCGGCAAGGAGGGGCACGCCATGGGGGGAGTCCTACTTGGACTCCTAGTCCAAGTAGGATTCGCCCCCTTCCTTTCTCCACCGGTGGGAATATGAAGGACATGGAAAGGGAAAGGGAAGGGGGCGCACCCCCTCCTCCTTGTCCTATTCGGACTCCCTAGGAGGGGGCACGCGGACACCCCCCGTGGGCTTCCCTCTCTCCCCCTTTAGGCCCATGTTGGCCCAACACTTCCCCGGGGGTTCTGGTAACCCCTTGATACTCCGGAAAAATACCCGAATCACCCGAAACCATTCCGATGCCCGAATATAACCTTTCAATATATGAATCTTTACCTCTCGACCATTTCGAGACTCCTCGTCATGTCTGTGATCTCATACGGGACTCCGAACAAACTTCGGTCACCAAAACACATAAGTCATAATACAAATCGTCATCGAACGTTAAGCGTGCGAACCCTATGGGTTTAAGAACTATGTAGACATGACCGAGACATATCTCTGGTCAATAACCAATAGCAGAACCTAGATGCTCGTATTGGCTCCTACATATTCTACGAAGATCTTTATCGGTCAAATCGCATAACAACATATGTTATTCCCTTTGTCAACGGTATGTTACTTGCCCGAGATTCGATCGTCGGTATCCTTATACCTAGTTCAATCTCGTTACCGGCAAGTCTCTTTACTCGTTCTATAATGCATCATCCCGCAACTAACTCATTTGTCACAGTGCTTGCAAGGCTTATTGTGGGATCGAAAGTATGTCTAGAGGGGGGGGGGGTGATTAGACTACTTGACCAAATAAAAACTTAACCTTTTCCCAATTTTAGTCCTTGGCAGATTTTAGCTATATTAGAACAAGTCAAGCAATCATCACACAATTCAAGCAAGCATGCAAAGAGTATATTAGCAGCGGAAAGTAAGGCATGCAACTTGCAAGAATGTAAAGGGAAAGGTTTGGAGAATTCAAACGCAATTGGAGACACGGATGTTTTTCCCGTGGTTCGGATAGGTGGTGCTATCCTACATCCACGTTGATGGAGACTTCAACCCACGAAGGGTAACGGTTGCGCGAGTCCACGGAGGGCTCCACCCACGAAAGGTCCACGAAGTAGCAACCTTGTCTATCCCACCATGGCCATCGCCCACGAAGGACTTGCCTCACTAGCGGTAGATCTTCACGAAGTAGGCGATCTCCTTGCCCTTACAAACTCCTTGGTTCAACTCCACAATCTTGTCGGAGGCTCCCAAGTGACACCTAGCCAATCTAGGAGACACCACTCTCCAAGAAGTAACAAATGGTGTGTTGATGATGAACTCCTTGCTCTTGTGCTTCAAATGATAGTCTCCCCAACACTCAACTCTCTCTCATAGGATTTGGATCTGGTGGAAAGAAGGTTTGAGTGGAAAGCAACTTGGGGAAGGCTAGAGATCAAGATTCATATGGTAGGAATGGAATATCTTGGTCTCAACACATGAGTAGGTGATTCTCTCTCAGAACATATGAGTTGGAAGTGTTTATGTGTTCTGATGGCTCTCTCCACGAATGAAGAGGAGGTGGAGGGGTATATATAGCCTCCACACAAAATCCAACCGTTACACACAATTTACCAATCTCGGTGGGACCGAATCAACAAACTTGGTCGGACCGAAAAGGTAAACCTAGTGACCGTTAGAGATTTTCGGTGGGACTGACATGCAACTCGGTAGGACCGATATGGTTAGGGTTTGGGCATAACGTAATCTCGGTGAGACCGATTACACAAACTCGGTGAGACCGATTTTGGTAATTAGCTAACCAGAGAGTTGGTCAGGCAAACTCAGTGGGACCGATTTGCTCTTTCGGTGAGACCGAAAAGTTACAAAAGGGAAACAGAGAGTTTACATTGCAATCTCGGTGGGACCGATCCGCTCTTTCGGTGAGACCGAAAAGTTACGAAAGGGAAACAGAGAGTTTGCAATCCCATCTCGGTGAGACCGAGATCCCTATCGGTAGAACCGAATTGCTAGGGTTTGGCAGTGGCTTATGACAAGTGAAACTCGGTGGCGCCGGATAGAAAGAATCGGTAGGACCGAGTTTGGCTTAGGGTTTAGGTAAAATGTGGATATGGGAAAGTAGTTGAGGGTTTTGGAGCATATCACTAAGCACATGAAGCAAGAGGCTCATTAAGCAACACCTCATCCCTCCTTGATAGTATTGGCTTTTCCTAAAGACTCAATGTGATCTTGGATCACTAAAATCTAAAATGAAGAGTCTTGAGCTTTTGAGCTTGAGCCAATCCTTTGTCCTTAGCATTTTGAGGGTTCCACTTTCACATCCATGCCATGCCAATCATTGAGCTTTCCTAAAATAATCATCTTGGAATAGCATTAGCTCAATGAGCTATATGTTGTTATGAATTACCAAAACCACCTAGGGATAGTTGCACTTTCACTTATAGTGATGTGCATTACCGAGAGGGCCCAGAGATACCTCTCCGATACTCGGACTGACAAATCCTAATCCCGATCTATGCGAACTCAACAAACACCTTCGGAGACACCTGTAGAGCATATTTATAATCACCCAGTTATGTTGTGACGTTTGATAGCACACAAGGTGTTCCTCCGGTATTCGGGAGTTGCATAATCTCATAGTCAGAGGAATATGTATAAGTCATGACGAAAGCAATATCAATAAAACTAAATGATAATTATGCTAAGCAAACGGATGGGTCTTTTCCATCACTTCATTCTCTAATGATGTGATCACGTTCATCAAATGACAACACATGTCTATGGTCAGGAAACTTAACCATCTTTGATTAACGAGCTAGTCAAGTAGAGGCATACTAGGGACACTCTGTTTGTCTATGTATTCACACATGTACTAAGTTTCCGGTTAACACAGTTCTAGGATGAATAATAAACATTTATTATGATATAAAGAAATATAAATAACAACTTTATTATTGCCTCTAAGTTATATTTCCTTCAGTCTCCCACTTGCACTAGAGTCAATAATCTAGATTACATGGTAATGATTCTAACACCCATGGAGTCTTGGTGCTGATCATGTTTTGCTCATGAGAGAGGCTTAGTCAATGGATCTACAACATTCAGATTCGTATGTATCTTACAAATCTCTATGTCTCCCGCCTTGACTTGATCGCTGCTGGAATTGAAGCGTCTCTTGATGTGCTTGGTTCTCTTGTGAAATCTGGATTCCTTCGCCAAGGCAATTGCTCCAGTATTGTCATAAAAGATTTTCACTGGACCGATGCACTAGGTATTACACCTAGATCGGATATGAACTCCTTCATCCAGTCTCCTTCATTTGTTGCTTCCGAAGCAGCTATGTACTCCGCTTCACACGTAGATCCCGCCACAACGCTCTGCTCTGCACCAACTGACAGCTCCACCATTCAATATAAATATGTATTCGGTTTGTGACTTAGATTCATCCAGATCAGTGTCAAAGCTTGCATCAACGTAACCATTTACGAGAAGCTCTTTGTCACCTCCATAAATGAGAAACATATCCTTACGACTTTTCAGGTATTTCAGGATGTTCTTGACCGTTGTCCAGTGGTCCACTCCTGGATTACTTTGGTACCTCCCTGCTAAACTTATAGCAAGGCACACATCAGGTCTGTTACATAGCATTGCATACATGATAGAACTATTGGGGAACACATTATTTCAAAAAAAAATCCTATGATCACGCAAGATCTATCTAGGAGATGCATAGCAACGAGCGGGGAGAGTGTGTCCATGTACCCTCGTAGACCGAAAGCGGAAGCGTTAAGTAACGTGGTTGATGTAGTCGAATGTCTTCGCGATCCAACCGATCGAGTATCGAATGCACTGCACACGTTCGGCTCGATAATGTCCCTCAAACTCTAGATCCAGCTGTGGCCGAGGGAGAGTTTTGTCAGCACGACGGTGTGTTGACGGTGATGATGAAGTTACCAGCGCAGGGCTTCGCCTAAGCACTATGACAATATGATCGAGGTGGAAATCTATGGAGGGGGGCACCGCACACGGCTAAGATCAACTTGTGTGTCTATGGGGTGCCCCGCCCCCGTATATAAAGGAGTGGAGGAGGGGGCCAGCTGGCCTTGAGGGAGTCCTGGATTAGGGGGTGTCCGGGTGGCCGGACTATACCTTCGGCCGGACTCCTGGACTATGAAGATACAAGATTGAAGACTTCGTCCCATGTCCGGAAGGGACTTTCCTTGGCGTGGAAGACAAGCTTGGCGATACGGATATGTAGATCTCCTACCATTGTAACCGACTCTGTGTAACCCTAGCCCTCTCCGGTGTCTATATAAACCGGAGAGTTTTAGTCCATAGGACGAACAACAATCATACCATAGGCTAGCTTCTAGGGTTTAGCCTCTCTGATCTCGTGGTAGATCTACTCTTGTACTACCCATATCATCAATATTAATCAAGCAGGACGTAGGGTTTTACCTCCATCAAGAGGGTCCGAACCTGGGTAAAACATCGTGTCCCCTGCCTCCTGTTACCATCCGACCTAGACGCACAGTTCGGGACCCCCTACCCGAGATCCGCCGGTTTTGACACCGACATTGGTGCTTTCATTGAGAGTTCCTCTATGTCGTCACTTTTAGGCCCGATGGCTTCTCCGATCGTCAACAGCGATGCGATCCAGGGTGAGGCTTTTCTCCCCGGACGGTACTCGGCGGCTTTGCACTGCGGGCCAATTCGCTTGGTCATCTGGAGCAGATCGAAAGCTACGCCCCTGGCCATCAGGTCAGATTTGGAAGTTTGAACTACACGACCGACATCCGCAAAGACTTGATCTTCGACGGATTCGAGCCATAGCCGAGCGCGCCGCACTGTCACGATGGGCATGATTTAGCTCTGCCGTCGAACAGTGCCCTGGAGGCCGCACATGTGTCCGCTCCAACCCCTAGATCAGAGCGGATCACACCAACCGAGGATGGGTGGTTAGACACCGCCTCGGGGGCTGCAATCTCTACGGCGATCGAGCCAAACACCAGCCCTATTCTCTGCGAAGCCCGTGACTCCAAGGAGCCGGACTCCTCTTCGGACTCCGAGCCCTCTGCGCCCCGACCGATCGAACCCGATTGGGCGCCGATCATGGAGTTCACCGCCACGGACATCTTTCAGCACTCGCCCTTCGTCGGTATTCTGAATTCACTAAAGTCTCTCTCTTTGTCAGGAGAGCCCTGGCCGGACTATGGTCGGCAAGGTTGGGATGCGGATGATGAAGAACTTCAAAGCCCACCCACCACCCACTTCGTAGCCACTGTCGATGATTTAACCGACATGCTCGACTTCGACTCCGAAGACATCGACGGTATGGACGCCGATGCAGGAGACGATCAAGAACCAGCGCCTATAGGGCACTAGAAAGCCACCTCGTCGTATGATATATACATGGTGGACACCCCAAAAGTAGGCAATGGTGATGGAACAACGGAGGATGACCCCTCCAAGAAGCAGCCTAAGCGCAGACGTCAGCGGCGCCGCTCTAAATGCCGCCAAAACAAAAACGGTGATTCTGGCACGGGGGATAATAACACCCTGGACAGTGCCGAAGACAACCACCTCCAGCAAGATTCAGCACAGGAGGATAGAGAAGCCATCCCTCATGAGAGAGCGACAGACCAAGAGGTTGAGGACGATAATTATATGCCTCCCTCCAAAGACGAGGCAAGGCTCGACGATGACGAATTTGTCATGCCGGAGGATCCCGTCGAACAAGAGCGTTTCAAACGCAGGCTTATGGCCACGGCGAACAGCCTCAAGAAAAAACAGCAACAGCTTAGAGCTGATCAGGATTTGCTAGCCGACAGATGGACTGAAGTCCTTGCGGCCGAAGAGTATGAACTCGAACGCCCCTCCAAGAGCTACCCAAAGCGCAGGTTGCTACCCCAATTAGAGGAGGAAGCACTTAAACCTACATCACCAGCGCATGATGTGGCCGACCGGCCACCCCTGTGGCCGCGACAGAGAGGCCTCTCGGCCCTCCACTCAAGTCGCACCCCGGCGCCGCTCAAAAACTACCAAGGCATGGGAAAATGCGCCAGACCTGCGAGACATATTGGAGAACAAGGCAAGGCAAACAAGATCGATCTACGGATCACGTGGGCGCCCCACGGCACGAGACGGTACTCGTCACACCGGATATAGTAAATCCGTCCGGGCCGAACACAGTAGACAAAGCTCGTTTGAGCTGCGTCGTGATATAGCCCAGTACAGAGGCGCCGCACACCCACTATGCTTCACAGATGAAGTAATGGATCATCAAATCCCCGAGGTTTTCAAACCCGTGAACATCGAATCATATGATGGCACAACATATCCTATGGTATGGATCGAGGACTATCTCCTTCATATCCTCATGGCCCGCGGTGATGACTTACACGCCATCAAATACCTCCCACTCAAGCTTAAAGGACCAGCTCGGCATTGGCTTAACAGCTTGCCAGCAGAATCAATGGGTTGTTGGGAGGACCTGGAAGCCGCATTCCTCGACAATTTCCAGGGCACTTATGTGCGACCACCAGACGCTGATGACCTAAGCCACATAATTCAGCAGCCAGAGGAATCGGCCAGACAATTCTGGACACGGTTCCTAACCAAGAAAATCAAATCGTCGACTGTCCGGACGCAGAGGCCCTAGCAGCCTTCAAGCATAACATCTGCGACGAGTGGCTTGCACGGCACCTAGGACAGGAAAAGCCAAAATCTATGGCAGCCCTCACGACACTTATGACCCGCTTTTGCGTGGGAGAAGATAGCTGGCTAGCTCGCAGCAATAACATGACCAAGAGCCCTGGTAATTCGGATATCAAGGACAGCAGTGGCAGGTCGCGTCGCAACAAGCAAAAGCGCCGCATTAACGGCGACAATGCTGAGGATACGACAGTTAATGCCGGATTCAGAGGCTCTAAACCCGGTTAGCGGAAAAAGCCATTCAAAAGAAATACTCTGGGCCCGTCCAGTTTGGACCGAATACTCGACCGCTCATGCCAGATACATGGCACCCCCGAAAAACCAGCCAATCACACCAACAGGGATTGATGGGTGTTCAAGCAGGTAGGCAAGTTAAATGCCGAAAGCAGAGACAAGGGGCTGCATAGCGATGACGAGGAGGAGCCCTGGCCGCCGAACAACAGTGGACAGAAAGGTTTTCCCCCACAAGTGCGGACGGTGAACATGATATACGCAACCCACGTCCCCAAGAGGGAGCGGAAGCATGTGCTAAGGGACGTATACGCGATGGAGCCAGTCGTCCCAAAGTTCAACCCATGGTCTTCCTCCTCGATCACTTTTGATCGAAGGGACCACCCCACTAGCATCCGTCATGGCAGATTCGCCGCATTGGTTCTAGACCCAATTATTGACGGATTTCACCTCACTAGAGTCCTTATGGACGGCGGTGAAAGTGCAACTATCCCTAGGTGGTTTTGGTAATTCATAACAACATATAGCTCATTGAGCTAATGCTATTTCAAGATGATTATTTCAGGAAAGCTCAATGATTGGCATGGCATGGATGTGAAAGTGGAACCCTCAAAATGCTAAGGACAAAGAATTGGCTCAAGCTCAAAAGTTCAAGACTCTTCATTTTATATTTTAGTGATCCAAGATCACATTGAGTCTTTAGGAAAAGCCAATACTATCATGGAGGGATGAGGTGTTGCTTAATGAGCCTCTTGCTTTATGTGCTTGGTGATATGCTCCAAAATCCTCAACCACTTTTCCATAGCCACAAATGACCTAAACACTAAGCCAAACTTGGTCATACCGATTCTTTCAATCCTGCGCCATCGAGTTTCACTTTTCATTTGCCACTGCCAAACCCTAGCAATTCGGTCCTACCGATAAGGATCTCGGTCTCACCGAGATGGGATTGCAAACTCTCTGTTTCCCTTTCGTAACTTTTCGGTCTCACCGAAAGAGCGAATCGGTCCCACCGAGATTGCAATGTAAACTCTCTGTTTCCTTCTTGTAACTTTTCGGTCTCACCGAAAGAGCGAGTCAGTCCCACCGAGTTTGCCTAACCAACTCTCTGGTTACCTTATTGCCAAACTCGGTCTCACCGAGTTTGTGCAATCGGTCTCACCGAGATTACGTTATGCCCAAACCCTAACCGAATCGGTCCTACCGAGTTGCATGTCAGTCCCACCGAAATCTCTAACGGTCACTAGGTTTACTATTTCGGTCCGACCGAGTTTGTTTATTCGGTCCCACCGAGATTGGCAAATTGTGTGTAACGGTTGGATTTTGTGTGGAGGCTATATATACCCCTCGACCTCCTCTTCACTCGTGGAGAGAGCCATCAGAACACACACACCATTCCAACTCATATGTTCTGAGAGAGAACCACCTACTCATGTGTTGAGACCAAGATATTCCATTCGAACCATATGAATCTTGATCTCTAGCCTTCCCCAAGTCGCTTTCCACTCAAATCTTCTTTCCACCAGATCCAGATCCTATGAGAGAGAGTTGAGTGTTGGGGAGACTATCATTTGAAGCACAAGAGCAAGGAGTTCATCATCAACACACCATTTGTTACTTCTTGGAGAGTGGTGTCTCTTAGATTGGCTAGGTGTCACTTGGGAGCCTCCGACAAGATTGTGGAGTTGAACCAAGGAGTTTGTAAGGGCAAGGAGATCGCCTACTTCGTGAAGATCTACCACTAGTGAGGCAAGTCCTTCGTGGGCGATGGCCATGGTGGGATAGACAAGGTTGCTTCTTCGTGGACCCTTCGTGGGTGGAGCCCTCCGTGGACTCATGCAACTGTTACCCTTCGTGGGTTGAAGTCTCCATCAACGTGGATGTAGGATAGCACCACCTATCCGAACCACGGGAAAAACATCCGTGTCTCCAATTGCGTTTGAATCCTCAAAACCCTTCCCTTTATATTCTTGCAAGGTGCATGCTTTACTTTCCGCTGCCAGTATACTCTTTGCATGCTTGCTTGAATTGTGTGATGATTGCTTGACTTGTCCTAAGATAGTTAAAATCTGCCAAGAACTAAAATTGGGAAAAGGTTAAGTTTTTATTTGGTCAAGTAGTCTAATCACCCCCCCTCTAGACATACTTTCGATCCTACAAGTGGTATCAGAGCTTTGGTCTCCATTTGCCTTGATCTCCATAGCTTTTGGTGGTCATAGCCTTGGTTTCACAACCTAGGAGAGTATGGCGTCTAGCGAGGGAAATTATCACATAGATGTCCTTACTTTGATGGCACTAATTTTGCTAGTTGGAAGCATAAAATGAAAATGCATATTCTTGGACATAACCCCGCCGTATGGGCTATTGTTTGTGTTGGTTTGCAAGGTGAGTTCTTTGATGGGCGAGAACCAAACCGTGAAGCTACCGCGGATGAGTTGAAGATGTTGCAATACAATGTTCAAGCTTGTGATATTCTCTTCAACGGATTGTGCCCCGAAGAATTCAACAAAATCAGCCATCTTGAGAATGCAAAGGAAATTTGGGACACTTTGATTGATATGCACGAAGGTACCGACTCCATCAAGGAATCCAAGTTGGATGTGCTCCAAAGTCAACTTGACAAGTTTAAGATGAAGGATGGTGAAGGTGTCGCCGAAATGTACTCTAGGCTTGCTCTCATCACAAATGAGATTGCCGGCTTAGGAAGTGAAGAGATGACCAATAGATTCATCATCAAGAAGATCCTAAGAGCCTTGGATGGGAAATATGATACCGTGTGCACATTGATTCAAATGATGCCCAATTACAAAGATCTCAAACCAACGGAAGTGATTGGAAGGATTGTTGCTCATGAGATGTCACTCAAGGATAAAGAGGAACTTCACAACAAATCAAGTGGTGCCTACAAAGCCTCATGTGAAGTCCCCACATCATCAAGTGAGAAACAAAACTTCAATGAAGAATTGAGCTTAATGGTGAAGAACTTCAACAAGTTCTACAAGAGTAGAAGCAAAGATAGAAGCTTCAAGTCAAGGTCCTACAATGACAAAAGATCTTCTAGTCAAGAGCGAAACTGCTATAATTGTGGAAGACCCGGACACTATTCCAATGAGTGTACGACTCCCTACAAGAGAAGAGAAGATTCTCCAAAAGGAAGAAGCAAAGAATCACCACCAAGAGAGAGAAGGAGTAGAGATGATCGTTATGACCAGAGAAACTCACAGAGAAGCAAGGATTCGGAAAGGAAGGAAAAATCATCAAGGATCTACACAAAACGAAGACATCAAGCTCATATTGGTGAATGGGTATCCGGCTCCGACTCCGACAGCCACTCCGAGAGAAGTTATCACTCCAACTCCGAAGATACTCAAGATGAAGGTGTTGCCGGTCTAGCACTTGTGTCAACCAACTCCTACGACATATTTGACTCACCAAATGAAGGAATTGGAAGATGCTTCATGGCCAAAGGTCCTAAGGTAACACACCCCAGTATGTTGATTTTAATAGTGATGAAGATGACTTGTTAGGTGATGATGACTTGCTTGTTGACAACTCTAGTGATGAGTACTATGATGAAACATTAATTAATCATGCTAATCAAGATAAAACGAATGACAATGATAAGGAGAAGATTGAGGCTCTAACTAGAGAACTAAAAACTCTTAAGTTAGCTCATGAAACTATCTTCGAAGATCATCGAGAACTTTTAAGAGCTCATGAGAAATTACGCTTTGAAAAGCTCAATCTTGAGCAAGAGCATGAGTTCTTAAAAGCAATCAATGATGATCTCCGCAAGAAAAGTTCTTCTTACATTGCCAAGCGTTTACTATTATCCACTTACATGCCTCAAGTCAAGTCTAGTAACAAGAACAAGAAAGATTCTTCCTCTAGTAGTTACAATGATCATGCTAAATCGAATATTGTCGCTTCTAGTAGTTCTCTTGATTCCATAATGATTCTCTAAGCCAAGTTACACTTGAGCAAGAAAATAGCTTATTGAAGGGGATTATAGAGAAAGGAGTGTACAAAAGCCTTGCCGGGAGTAAGCAATTCGAGGAAATTGTGCGCAAGCAAGGAATGCACCGGAAGAATCAAGGTGTTGGTTTTGAACGAAAGTTCAATGCCAATGGAGTTGAGTGGGAAGAAGATCAATACCCCAAGACAAACTTTGTTCCTCAACAAGAGAAGTCTGATACTTCTTTCAAGGGGACACAAGCTCAAGATGATCTTCCACCACAAGACTACAAGCAAAAAGGCAAGGACAAGCTTCAAGAGGAGATTGATGCATTTGAAGAAGCTCCTAAGACCTTAGTCAAGTGGATTCCCAAGACCACGTCAAGTTCCACTTCATCAAGTACGACTACAACTCCAAGGATTCCCATCAAGATGGTGTGGATCCAAAAGAAGAAGAACTAGAGAGTTCTTGAGGGTGACTCCGCCAACATATTTCACTCTCATCATTTTGGCAAGAACAAGTGCAATCAACTTCCACATCATGCACTAGTTCAAGGAGTCACAAACCCTCTTGTTGGTAAGACAAGGGACAAGGTAACCTAAAGTTTTCATGGACATCATCTTGTGTATGCATCACTCTATGTCTATGGATATCCTTGTTTGTTCCTTGTGGGACTAACCCATGTAGGTATTGAAAGTGCAATTCACTCAAATGGATAGCTCCAAGTGATCTACATCAACATTGAGCATCCACATCTTCAACATCTACATGAAGTCATCATCGACAAAACCCAAGGTTAGTTCATCCCTCTTAGGGGGGATATCACATCTAGGGGGAGCTTTACTCTAAAACTTGAGCTAAAGCAACTCTAAAGATGTGAATACAACAATGCTTTATGTAAAAGTGGTAACCCCACTTGAGCTTAAACGATGAGTATGACCTACGATCAAGTGTTCTCACTTGACTCCTAAGTCAATATACTCATATATAGATGACCTAGTCATCGCAAATTGCTTGATAGATGCTAGAACTGGTTGTGCATGCTTTGCCACATATTTCATTTGCCATCTTATTGTGTGAGCATGTTGGTTGCATATTTTACTCATTCGAGGACATCCACTTGTTTTTTTGATTGTTTGGCTTTATCTTCTTTTGCCAAGTGGATGGACAAGAATGCCTAAGAACCTCCTCTAGCTATCTATGCTTTTCTCGTCTCAAACTCTATTCATGCTGCATCACAAAATTTGATCAAGTCAGATTCGAACCACTCTGTGTGAGGAGCGCTCGGAGTCCCCGATTCGTCATAGACTTAAACTTCCAAAACCTCTTTGTGGTTCTCGGTCTGACCGATACCATACTTTCGGTCCTACCGAGATCATTAAGTTGATCTAGGTTTTTGATCTCGGTGCAACCGATTTGAACCACTCGGTCACACCAAGTTGCAATAACTGTATACAGTTTTGCACCTCAGTGCCACCGAGTTGTTCCACTCAGTCACACCGACAGGGTCGGGCTATATATAGTGACGGGCAAAATTTTGGAAATTTCTCCGAAACCTCTTCGCCCGCGCATAGCTCGCTCTGCCTCCTGGGTGTCCGGATCGTCCTCCTCGCCGCCAGCCGCCTCTAGTCGCTGGTCTCCGTCGCCGTCAACGGGAATCTTGCCCCGCCGTTGCCGCCGTAGCGAGTCTCCGCCGAACTAGGGTATGGACTCAATCTTTGTTCTATTCTCCAATCCGATTCCTAGCACATTGTGATCATCATGATTCTTGCCACGTTTGATAAACTCCTATCCAGTCAATGAACTCGTAGATTAGGTTTAATTCGAAAATTTTAGGGTTAGGTTTCCGCCGAAACCATGTCGGACCCACCGAGTTGAAAAACTCGGTCCCACCGATTTGGCTTATGCCATTGCACAAGTAAAACTCGGTCTGACCGAGAATTACTTATCGGTGTGACCGATTTTGGAACTCTATGAAACCCTAGCAGTCTTGGTGCCACCGAACTGTGACTCGGTCTGACCGAGTTCACTAGTTCTGGTGCCAAAACTGCTTCGGTGTCATCGAGTTTGAAAATCGGTAGATCCGAGATGATTTCAGTGGGAAACTAAAACTAAGTTTTTGAATTAGTCTTTTGCAAAATCTCTGCACTTTGTGATGCTCATCCACTCTATCTCATCTATAATCTATTCACAGGGTCTGCAGTCAGAGTTTGCATCATGTCAGACCAAAGTGACAGCCAGAACCTCTCAGAGCAGCAAGTGGTGATGAGTGAGGGCACTAGTCCCTCCAGCTCTTCAGATGATGGCAGCAGGAGCACCCCCAGCAATCTGCCTAAAGCTGCCACTAGACAAAAGAAGAAGAGAACTTCTGATTTTGAAGATGAATATTATGTGGCAGAGGAAGAGGCCACATCAAGGAGAGTTGAGCCAGCTCAAGGCACACAGCCAGGGCTGAAAATCAAAAGGCCAGCAGGCAGGCAGCCCATGTCTAAGGTTAGAGCTTCAACTGAGAAGCCTGCACCCATAGAGCCAGTTGCTGCTGAGGGCAAAAAGAGGAAGGAAAGGGTCAAGAAGACTATAGCCAGAGTGCTTGGCAAGGCCTCCATCATGGAAGATGAGGAGGAAGAAGAAGAGGTTGCTGCACCAGCACCCAAGGCACCCAAACTTATGGGAGATGCCATAAGGTCAGGGGGAACTGCATCCAAGCCCAGGGAAGCACCCAAGGCTGCATCTAAGCCAAAGAGTGCACCAAAGGGAAACACAAGAAGCATTCCAGCCACTGAAAAGAACAAGGCCCCAGTGCCTGAAGCTGCAGAGGAAGAGGAAGAGTATGTCCTTAGGAAGCTCAAGCCCAAGATCCCAGACCACAACGATGCTCATCCTGTGGCTGAGAATATGAAGCTCAGGAAAGACTCAAGGCTGAGGAAGTGGAGAGAGACAGTTCCCTATGCTACCAGAAGGAGGACTACAGTGGACTACAGGTTTCACACCAAGGAGCAGCAGGATTTCTATGAGGCAGTTTTGCTTGACAAGAAGCCAATAGTATGTGACATGAGATGGGTCGACTGGACCTACATGAAGGAAAATGAGGAACACTATCCTGGAGTGTATGACAGCTTTAGTGCGTGTGGAGTTGCAGACTTTGTTGGGCAGAAGCTCACAAAGTGGAACGAGGAGCTAATCATGCAATTCTACTCCACAGCACACTTCTACCCAGATGGGAGGATCACTTGGATGTCAGAAGGTATGAGGTACCAGTCCACAGTTGCTGAATGGGCACAGCTTATCAATGCCCCCGAGGAAAATGAAGATGACTTAGATGTCTACTCCAAGAAGAAGATGGATCACAATTCTATGGCAAATATGTACAAGGAGATTCCAACAGATGATCTTGACACTCACAAGTTTGGGTCTGTGAAACACTTGCTATCAGGATTGCCTACGATCAACTGGATCCTTAGGCACACTCTTTTGCCCAAGTCTGGAGATCACAGGATGATCAGAGGTCATGCCATTAACTTGCTACATATCTTTGATGTACCTCAGAAATTCAAAGTCATGAGCCTCATAGTGGAAACAGTCAAGAGGACAGCTGCCGACCAGAAGAGGAGTTGTGGGTATGCCCCACAGATTCAGGAGCTCATCAACTCAAAGATGGGCACGGGCACATACTTGTTGGATAAGGAACACCTGCCCATCCGTCCAGACTTCGAAGATAATCAAGTGATCATGACTGAGAATGAGCCATCATCTGCCCAAGCACAAGCCAAGAAGGAGAAGGCGAAGAAGGAGAAAGCTGCCAGGATGCCTACTCAAGAGGAGGCATCTGAATATTTTCTAAAAACCAAACAAGAGCAGCTTGGTTACCTGATTGCGTCCACCCTGCGGATTGAGCAAGGACTAGCCACCCTAACTCAGAACCAGGCAAGCTTAGAGAGGATCATGGAACAGAGGTTCTATGATTTGGACATCAAGGTGACAGAGATACAGACTGCCGTGGAGCAGCTCCAGGATGACATGAATGAGAGGAGAGGCAGGACTACGACTGATGCTTTTGTCAGGGTGCCACGAGGTCTGAGGTCGTCTGCAATGCCAGTTGCTGACACCAGAGCTACCACGTCTGCGCCAGCCACAGCCTCAGTTCCACCAGCTCCAGCGTCCACTTCAGCCTCAACTCCGACCACGTCTACCGAAGGCTTCGTCCTTGGAGTGCTCCGGACTCCACCACCACCTGAAGATCAAGCCCGAGCGTCGACTTAGCACTATGCATTTTCTAGGAACTTTTTGGTAACTTGTTGCCAAAGGGGGAGAAAACGTATAGATCATAGGCTTCGAGAGAGAGTGTTGCTTTTATTCTCTCTTGTTTTATTTGGTGGTTTTTCGAACTTTATTTTCTTGTGTGTGAGATACTATGTCCTTATGCCTGTGAGACATCGATGATCATGTGTTTGATCATAAGCTACACTTAATGTTTGCTTAATATTATCATTCTATCTATCTTATGTGATCACTCACTTTTCTTGGTGATGAGTGCATGTACTTCTTTCTTATCATTTTTGAGCACTCCATCAAGATGTATGTGACACGGAAGAGTAACCCATGACTCTAATTCCTTGTGCATTTGCAGTCCAAAGCAAATTCTAAATATGCACAAATTTAGGGGGAGCTCTTACTTGTCACATACTTCTCAAAGCGACGATGTATTTCATGATTATTATAATTTGTCGAAGCTTTGATCTATATGTTGTCATCAATTACCAAAAAGGGGGAGATTGAAAGTGCAACTATCCCTAGGTGGTTTTGGTAATTCATAACAACATATAACTCATTGAGCTAATGCTATTTCAAGATGATTATTTCAGGAAAGCTCAATGATTGGCATGGCATGGATGTGAAAGTGGAACCCTCAAAATGCTAAGGACAAAGAATTGGCTCAAGCTCAAAAGTTCAAGACTCTTCATTTTATATTTTAGTGATCCAAGATCACATTGAGTCTTTAGGAAAAGCCAATACTATCAAGGAGGGATGAGGTGTTGCTTAATGAGCCTCTTGCTTTATGTGCTTGGTGATATGCTCCAAAATCCTCAACCACTTTTCCATAGCCACAAATGACCTAAACAGTAAGCCAAACTCAGTCATACCAATTCTTTCAATCCGGCGCCACCGAGTTTCACTTGTCATTTGCCACTGCCAAACCCTAGCAATTCGGTCCTACCGATAAGTATCTCGGTCTCACCGAGATGGGATTGCAAATTCTCTGTTTCCCTTTCGTAACTTTTCGGTCTCACCGAAAGAGCGAATCGGTCCCACCGAGATTGCAATGTAAACTCTCTGTTTCCTTCTTGTAACTTTTCGGTCTCACCGAAAGAGCGAGTCGGTCCCACCGAGTTTGCCTGACCAACTCTCTGGTTAGCTTATTGCCAAACTCGGTCTCACCGAGTTTGTGCAATCGGTCTCACCGAGATTACGTTATGCCCAAACCCTAACCGAATCGGTCCTACCGAGTTGCATGTCAGTCCCACCGAAATCTCTAACGGTCACTAGGTTTACTATTTCGGTCCGACCGAGTTTGTTATTCGGTCCCACCGAGATTGGTAAATTGTGTGTAATGGTTGGATTTTGTGTGGAGGCTATATATACCCCTCGACCTCCTCTTCACTCGTGGAGAGAGCCATCAGAACACATACACCATTCCAACTCATATGTTTTGAGAGAGAACCACCTACTCATGTGTTGAGACCAAGATATTCCATTCCAACCATATGATTCTTGATCTCTAGCCTTCCCCAAGTCGCTTTCCACTCAAATCTTCTTTCCACCAGATCCAAATCCTATGAGAGAGAGTTGAGTGTTGGGGAGACTATCATTTGAAGCACAAGAGCAAGGAGTTCATCATCAACACACCATTTGTTACTTCTTGGAGAGTGGTGTCTCCTAGATTGGCTAGGTGTCACTTGGGAGCCTCCGACAAGATTGTGGAGTTGAACCAAGGAGTTTGTAAGGGCAAGGAGATCGCCTACTTCGTGAAGATCTACCGCTAGTGAGGCAAGTCCTTTCGTGGGCGATGGCCATGGTGGGATAGACAAGGTTGCTTCTTCGTGGACCCTTCGTGGGTGGAGCCCTCCGTGGACTCGCGCAACCGTTACCCTTCGTGGGTTGAAGTCTCCATCAATGTGGATGTAGGATAGCACCACCTATCCGAACCACAGGAAAAACATCCGTGTCTCCAATTGCGTTTGAATCCTCAAAACCCTTCCCTTTATATTCTTGCAAGGTGCATGCTTTACTTTCCGCTGCCAATATACTCTTTGCATGCTTGCTTGAATTGTGTGATGATTGCTTGACTTGTCCTAAGATAGTTAAAATCTGCCAAGAACTAAAATTGGGAAATGGTTAAGTTTTTATTTGGTCAAGTAGTCTAATCACCCCCCCTCTAGACATACTTTCGATCCTACAGGCGGCAGCAGCCTGAACCTGCTTTATCATGATACAGTGCGGAAAATGGGCATCGATCCCTCGAGGATTAAACCCACCAGAACGACCTTTAAAGGCATCATACCGGGTGTAGAAGCCAACTGTACAGGCTCAGTTACACTCGAAGTGGTCTTCGGATCTCCGGATAATTTCTAAAGCGAGGAGTTAATCTTCGACATAGTCCCGTTCCGTAGTGGCTATCATGCACTGCTCGGGCGAACCGCATTTGCCAAGTTCAATGCGGTGCCACACTACGCATACCTCAAGCTCAAGATGCCAGGCCCTCAAGGCGTCATCACGGTCAATGGAAACACCGGCGGCTATCGCAGCGGAAGTACAAAGCAGCCTCTCAAGGCAATTCTCCAGTCCGGCCATTAAATGTCCGGACACTGTCAAGTGCACCCAGAGTAACCTACAACAAGACCGCCTGGCACGTTCCGAGCAAGCGTAGCACTGCGGCCCCAAGCCCAGCCCTCGCGAACTTGCGAAACCAGTGCCGCGCGTACATAACTATGCTCTGGAAATACCATGGGCACAGGGGGAGGGGCACCATCACGGCAAGCCCAAAACGCGGCTTAAACCGCACTAGGGGCTGCCGATTTATTAAATTTTCTCTTATTTTCAGGACTCCATTCTTCGGAAGGCTTGTCTGGTAGTACAATTGCCGCACAAACGATAAAACCAGGGAAGCAGAAAGCTACGTCGCACCACGAAACTCTAAGGTGGTCTATATAACGAGCAGTATACCTGTTTCGCATAACATTCCGCAGCTCGCCCCTGGAAAGGACATATTTGATAGTCCCATCTTTTGCATATCGCACTATTTGTATCGTTCTACTTTAATCGTAGCTTTTTTAAAATAAACAATGCATAGCTTCCTTCTATTACCGCATTACCTCTTTTTTACGAATATATGTTCATTAATGACATGTTGCACCCGTACACTTTGGTACGGCCAATACGCCAGGGGCTTAAGTACCCCACAACATGGTGTGAGAAGTCCGAACACTTTCACAAGTGTGGCACCCTGAACTTATAGCATTATATGCATCGGCTCCGAATCATGTCTTGGGTCAATAGTTGGGTTTGCCCGGCTCCTATGTTTTGGTACCTTACGTTCTGTTATATCGGCTAAGGTAGCACTAGGAGAACTACTGTGATTGTGCCCCAGTTGAGCTGGGCTAAGCACCTCAGTAGAGAAAGCTAAAACTGACCGTCATGATGAGGCGAGAGCTGGTCGCTGTTCGAGAGGTTTTTGAGTCCCTAAAATATTATGCCGCCTAGAGCGAGGAGTCGGCTTTGTCCAGCCTAGGCGTGGATAGCGCCCCGAACTTGGTCTTCCGAACACTAGGGGCTTCACCGAAATTTAAAATTATAGAATTCTATGGCTAAGTGAGAGTGTTCAAGCATTATAGTCCGATTGCCTTGTTCGTTGTGTTGAACGCCTCCCTCGAAGGACCCAAGAATGGGAAAAAGAGCGCTCATGTTTATCCCAAACACCCCAGCACTCGTGCCATGGGGGCAGAAGCCGACGAATCGCCATCTCTCAAATTTGATAAACGGCCGCACAGAAGGCAATATTTTAAATTCAAAAAGCATTGCTTAGCGCACATGAACAAGTTTTCAGTGCACAGGACAAAACGAGTGAGTTCATTGAAAAATTACATTCATGGAACATTCATCCGCCACATGGCGGGCACCCTTCAGAACGCCCTCATAATACATCTCGGGCTTGCGATGCTCCTTGCCCGGCGGTGGCCCGTCCTTCACAAGCTTCTCAGCATCCAGCTTGCCCCAGTGCACCTTCGCACGGGCAAGCGCCCTATGGGTACCCTCGATGCATATGGAGCGCTTGATGACTTCGAGCCTTGGACAGGCCTCCACCAGCTGCCTCACCAGCCTGAAGTAGCTCCCAGGCATGGCCTCTCCAGGCCACAGCCGGACTATGAGGCCCTTCATGGCCTGTTCGGCCACCTTATGGAGCTCAACCAACTGTTTCAGCTAGTCGCTTAAGGGCACCGGGTGTTCGGCCTCGGCATACTGAGACCAGAACACCTTCTCCGTCGAGCTTCCCTCCTTGGCGCGGTAGAAGGCGGCGGCATCCAACACGCTACGGGGCAAGTCTGCGAATGCTCCTGGAGAGCTCCAGATTCGGGTAAGTGACAAGTAAATCACTTTTACGTGCTTGCTTTGCATAAAGAATGCCTTACCCGCCGCTATCTTGTTTACTGCCTCAACCTCCTGGAGGGCCTTCTGGGCTTCGGCCTTGGCAGACTTGGCATCTTCAATGGCCGCCGCGAGCTCAGACTCTCGCGTCTTCGAGTCAAGCTCCAAACTCTCATGTTTTTTCATGAGAGCCTGGAGCTCTTGCCGGACCTCGCCAACCTGCGTCTCATGCTTCTCCCGCTCGGTGCGCTCCATGGCCGCCCTCTTTTCGGCCTCGGATAGCGCTTGCTTAAGGGTCGCCACCTCAGTTGTGGCCCCTACAATAGCCGCGTTAATCCTATCACTTTTTGCAATTGCACCTTTCACATATTTCAATAAGGTATTTCCTACCTTCCTTCTCCTCGAGCTACTGCTTGGCTAGGCCGAGCTCTTGCTCGGACCGCTCGAGGTTCTGCTTCAGCGTATCCACCTCCGCAGTCAGTGCGGCGGAGGCCAGCAGTGAAGCCTGCATATGCATATTGACTTGATTATGTTAGACTCCTGCGATTATTAGATCCTCTATTGGGCTTTTCTTTTCGAACGCCGAACAGAGCATCAGGGGCTACTGTCTATGCGGTAATATTTTTACATATTCTTTACTTACCTCAAAGCCTGTTAGAAGGCTGGCACATGCTTCAGTCAGTCCGCTCTTGGCGGACTGAACCTTCTGGATCACCGCACTCATAATAGTGCGGTGCCCCTCGTCGAGGGAGGCACCGTTAAGCGTCTCCAGCAAATTGTCCGGTGCCTCCGGTTGGACAGAGGTCACTGGCTCGGTAGGCTTGCTCCTCTTGGAAGGAGGCTGCCTACCGGAGTTCAGAACCGTTGAAGGTTTTGGCGCGGTGTCCGGCTCAAGGCCGGACTTGGAGCCCTTGGGGGTTCTATCCCCTTTACGCCTGGAGTCTGGGAGGTTGCCTTGCGGCGCCTCCAGGACCACCTCCTCCTGGCTTCGAACCTGTCGGGACGCCACCTCGGCGCCGTCCATAGGGTGGGGGGAGGAAGCCGTCGGAAGCGAATTCACATCCGACGAATCCAGGGAGCCACTCGACGACTCATCGAGCCCGGCCTTGGGCGGACTGCACAATCATGTTCGACGTAAGGAAAAGCTGTGCAATGGGGGAATACTATGAATCACTCGGGTATCCGGATACTTACGATCTCGCCAGGGGCTTGGCCCTGTGCGGCCACTCCTCTTCGCCATCGTCGGTGTTGGTGGAGCCGTCCGGAGGAAGGGTTTTCCCCTTCTTGGACCCTTCGGCCTCCCCAGTTGGGGCGACCTTCCTTTTCTTCTCTCCCCCCGCTGGAGGGGGAGAGGTCTCTTCTTCCTCCTCCTCGTCTTCACAAGAGGAGTGCGTCTTGGAGTCGTCGGATGATGAATCCGACACCCCCGGGCGCCGGGCACTCTTCCGAGTCCCCATGGCCTTCTTCTTGGCCTTCTTCTCTGGCACCACATAGGGTGCCGGAACCAGCAGCTTCGCCAAGCAAGCATCCGCTAGGCCTTCGGGCAAAGGAGCCGGACAGTTGATCTGTCCGGACGTCTCCTGCCAATCCTGTCAAAGGTAAGGGAGCTTAAGATACCGCATGGAGTCAAACTATGAAAAACTAATACCCTGTAAAAGGTAAATACAGCTTACCGCACGAGCGCGACGCTGCGTGATGAATCCGGGATCCTCGATAGCGGATGCGGGGGCCTCGGCGCCCTTGAAAAGCACCTTCCAGGCATCTTCGTACGTTGTGTCGAAGAGCCTGCTTAGAGTTCGGTTGTCGGGGGTTAGGTGCGACATATGCCAAAGGATGGCTTATCATGGTGGGGCGAGTAGAACGTCGCCGATGCCTAGAAACGGGATGAGGCGAAGATATGCACGCCGGCGAATCTTACCCAGCTTCAGGGCTCTCCGGGGAGATAATACCCCTACCGCTGCTCTGCGGGGTCTCCGCATGGTCACTATGGCAAAGTGCTTACACGATTGCTCCTTGAGCTATTTCCTGGAGGTAGGAGAGGGTAAGGCTAGCTCTCTCCCTCCTATATGATCTGGTCTAGAACTAATGGATTCCAACCCTTTGCATGGGTGCCCTGGGGGGTTTATATAGGCCTACCCCCAGAGGTACAATGGTAATCCGGCTGGACGCGGGCCCAGCCGTCAGCGCCTCTGGCCTCCGTCTTCCCCGCCGACTGCTGGGGCCCGCCGTCTAGTGGGCCCCGCCGACTAGCCTGGTATGGAGCCGATAGGCCGCGTCCGCCGCGGGCGGGTCTTGCCGGCTGCTGATTACTGTAGCCGTGCTTCTGATGACACGGGCTTGATCATGGGGTCGTGGCGACAGCCCCGCCGCCTGGCGGGCGATCACTATCGCCACTCTCCATCACATCTTGATTAATGGCGCGTGGGCCCCGGGGGAGGGCTCGGCCGACTCCTCAGGGCCGGCTCCCGATGGGTCCGACTGGTGGTCCTCTTGCCATCTCCTGGGGTCTCACTGACTGGTGGGACCCGCTGCCTCTGGGTCGTATAGACAAACCATCGTGGGTGCAGGGTTCGGTCCTGCAGTGCCGATGTCAGGGCCGGCATGGCAACAGTGCCACGCCGCACGGAGATCTTCCAGGGTACGTCGTGCTGTGGCCATGCGTGCCCTTGGTAAGGGGCGAGAGTGGGCTTCACTGTAGCCACTCCCCTGCCCCGTCCCACTAGATGAGGTCATGGGGTTTGTTGGAGTCGTAGGCCGACTCCCCAAAGCCGGCTTCTATGGAAGTCGCCAGTCAGGAGTCGGTTTTCCCCGAAGTCGTCACTGGGACTTGGCCGTGAGTGGTCAGTCTGCCATCTTGCCGTCGACTTCTCGAAGGCGGCTCATCGTCCTGGGGTCTTGAGGGGCGCAGCCTGCCTTGATGTCTTGAAAGGTTCTGGGGCTCGGGTTGGCCTACCCGTGGCCCATTACTCTGACAGTAGTCCCCGAAGCTGGTGAGGCGCCATGGACGATTGGCCGAGAAGCCTCATCAGTTTCTCTTTCCGGGTGCTCAACACATGGTTCTTGGTTGAATTCTGCCGGGCCGGCTAGAAGGAGTCGGACTCGCCCAACTCTGACTCACACAATATTTTGAACATCGCGACGGGATCCAAATAGCGTGCTGGCTAAGCCTTCGGGCCGCCGCCCGTACTAGGCCTGTCATGCGATAACACGTGGCTGGGCCATACTGCCAGCCTACGCGCGCGACGGGACAGGCCCGTAGGCGGGGCCAGCCACTACCGCGCCTCGGCTCCCGAGCGGATCCGCTGCGGCCCCGGCGGACGGTTGGGATTCCCGTGGAGTTACTGCGCGCAGTAACTTTGTCGTGGAACGTGGGCGTCGTGGGGCCGTGGGCGCAGTATATCCCACGACCGCCCCCTCGGCTTCGCAGCCCACGAGGCTATAAGTAGGGGAGAGTGGGGGGCGCGGCGGAGCACGCGCGCCCCTCCTTCCCACTACTCCTCGCTCTCCTCCTTCTCACTGCCCCCCGCTCTCCTCCTTCTCCTTCTTCTTCGCACCGCCACGCGCCCAAGCTTCGACGAACGCCGCGGCGATCAGCTCGCGATGAGCTCTTCCTCTGTCACCGCGCCTCCCCCGGTGCGCTCCGGCACCTGGGACGGCTCCGAAGTTCATGACGACCACATCGAGTTCCTCCGCAAGACTCGTCGGCTCCCCGGCGAGGATCACGTGCGGGTGCGTCTTGCGCCAAGGGGGGAGATTTCCCTCGCGCCGCAGGAGGGCGAGCGGGTCTTCTTCTGCTCGCACTGCCTGCACGGGTTGGGGCTGCCGGTGAGCAGCTTCTTCCGCTCCTTCCTGGAGTTCTACGGCCTCTAGCCGCACCACCTCACGCCCAACATGGTGGTGCTGCTGTCTGCCTTTGTGGCCTTGTGCGAAGGCTTCCTCGGAGTCCTACCCACCCTCGAGCTCTGGGGGGAGTTCTTCTTCTCCAAGCTCGGCACCCAGGCTGCAGGCGTGCCGGCTCAATGCGGCGCTTTCATTGCTGTGCGAAGGTCGGGGGCCGACAACCCCTTCCCCTCCATCTTGCTGATAAAGTCAGTGAAGATGTGGAAGAGATCGTACTTCTACGTCAGGAGCGTCTCCCGAGGGGCGACTGGGTCAACCTGCCAGCTTTCGAAGCCGGCCCGCCGGCTGGGAGATTGCCCAACTGGTCGTACCGGGACAAGTCGCTGACGCCTGCGAGAGCCGGCGCCATCACGCGACTCCGAGTGCTGATGCAGTCGGAGGGCTTGACTGGTCCAGACCTGCTGGCCGCCTTCGTGGCGCACCGAGTTCTCCCGCTCCAAGGACGTCCCCATATGATATGCCAAATGAGCGGGCACCGCGACTCGAGTCAGATGTGCACCAAGGACATGCCTCACGAGGAGGTGGCCTTCATGGTGAACTACCTCTCGGACAGCAAGCTCCTGGAGGATTGGCAGTTCGGCAAGGGGCCGTACTCCCGCGCCAACCCCCCGCCCGTGGTGAGTTTCCTTTTCTTTCTTTCTTTGGATTGCCTTCTTTCTCGCCGAGTTTGTTTTAACCAGTCGGCTTTGGTCAGAATCCCCTCCTCCATCCACCAGCCGGCACCTCGGGGCCGGCCCACGAGTTCCTTGCTGACCGAGCGGAGAGCGACGTCGACAACCCTGATCTGGGGGCGGCGGCTCTGGAGGACGACCCCGAGGGAGGAGGAGGAGCAGCAGGCGGCTCCAGGCCTTCGGCCACTTTCGCCGACTGGCCTGACGACAATGCCGAGGGAGAAGTCGCCCCCGCCATCGGCCAGGAGCTAGCCAACCTGGCGCGGGCTCTTCTGCCGCGCCGGGCGCTCCGGGCGGCGGGAAGAAGCGTAGGGTCATGCCGACTTTGTTCGGCAGTCAGCCGAAGAAGCCCAAGGGTTCGGCTGCGGCGACCCGGTGGGACGAGGCGGCTGCGAAGGCCATCCGCTTCCGTAAGGAAGTGAAGAAGCCGCCATTGGTCTCCGTGTGAGTATTCTATTTCAATGCTTTATTCTTTCTTTGTGGCTTTTGTCTGAGTCTTTTGCTTGCTTCCCTTGCTTCAGGGCTCCCCTCAATCTTGAGAGGGTCACCGCCGCCTCCGTCATGGGGTCAGCGGAGACGTCCGCCACCACTCGGCGGATTGACCCCGCTGCTGACCTCCGGGAGGCGACAAAGCGGAATGTGCAGGAGAAGCGCAATGAAGAAGAGGCCGCTCGCCTGGAGAAGGCGGAGGCCTCCGCCCTATCGGCCTCTCCCAAGAAAAAACTGGCGGAGGCCGAAGCCGCCGCCGCGATGAAGCGGCAGGCTGAGGAGGCCGCACGCCGCCAATCGGCGGTATTCGTCACCCCGCTGAACTCTGTGCCACTGCCTCCGGAGTTCACGGGGCAGACTGGGGAAGCCGGCGGCGAGGGCCCCGTCATGGAGAGGGAAGGCAGCGACCCCTCACGCCGGACGTGATCGTTCCACCGTCGCCTCCGCCGCCGTCTGGGAGCGCGCAAGGCAATCAGCCAGCGGAACCTCTGGTGCCGCCGACCGAAGACGAGGCCGTGGCGAGGCTACTCCTCCAAGTCGGCTCGCCAATGCACCGCCGTCTGGAGAAGGCGACTTCGGCACCCCGCCCCCTGGAGGCCGGCACTGCCAGCTAAGCGATCCCAGACGCCGAAGCGACAAGCGCCGCGCCCATTGGGTGGGTGCGAGGAGGCGGCACAGGGCCGCTGAACCAGGTGCTCCTGGACATCCAGGCGAAGCTTCGTGTTGAGGGCGGTGCTCTCTAGAATTGCACCAAGGCGTACCTAGCATCGCGGGCAGCCGTCCGGGTATGTTTTTTTCCTTTGGTCTTTGTTTTCTTGTTCCTCTCTGTGGGGGCACGCCAGCGCACCCACTAGGTGTAGTCCCCGAGTTTCGGGCTGGCTGCTGAGCAGGTGGCCCGGAACTCCAATTGATGAAATCTGGGTATTAACTTTTTGTCTGAAACGCTTGACGCGGGATTACCACAACCTCCGTGTCACTTCCTTCAACCGTAACGTTGAAGAGCTGGGCAAGCGGACCGCCGATTTGTCGGAGAGCCGGAGTAAGTCCTTTTTCTTCTTTGCGGGGGCGCGCTCGCGCACCCGCGGGCTGTAGTCCCCGAGATTCAGGCTGACTGCTGAGCAGTCAGGCCGGATCTCCCCGTCGACCTTCTTTATTGATGACTTAACGCCTTCTTTCTTCCTTCTTTTCAGGAGCCAACGCTGCTTTTCAATAGCAGCTGAGCGAAGCCAACTCTGCATTGTGCGCCAAAGGGGAGGAGTGCAGCAAGCTTGCCACAGAGCGCGATCTGTTGGCCACTCAATTGGCAGAGCAGAGGGAGCTGTTTGCGAAGACGCACACGGAGGCGGAGGAGACGAAAACCACCCTCCTGGCCGAGTTCGCAAGCGAACGCTCCTCCTGGTCTGACAAGGAGGCGATGCTGGCCTCTGACTTCCATGAGATTGAAGACATCTTTGATGGTGAGTTTATTTACTTTCTTTATTCGAGCTGCCGATTATAAGTCGTGCCGACTCCTGGTTTTTGACTTGCTTCTTCGTTTCTTCCGTCTTGGCAGACTTCTTTCCTGGGCACTCGCAGGCCGCCGTCCAAGCCATCGAGGCTGACCGTGAAGGTCAAAGGGCGGAGTGCGCAGAGATTGCCGCCGACGCCCCCTGAACCCTTGACGAGCACATCCTGAGCATCGAGGCTCGCCTTCGGCTGACTCACCGGATGCTGCGCCGGCTTCAGCGTGTCGGTGCCCAGGCGATTGCCGCCCTGTGGCCGGACATGTAGGCTCCGCGCACCCCCAGCCTGATGGCCGACTGGCTAGAGGTCGCAGCTGGTCGTCTTGAGGCCTCGAAGGGTTCTTCGGCCCGAGCTAGAGCGCGCCGGGCCTTGGAGTTCGTCAAGGCGTGGTATCCGGGGCTGGATCTAGACCGGCTGGCCACACTTCGGTCGGAGGCTCAGCCGGGGCTGGCAGTTGCGGAAGACGCCCTCGTCAAGCGTGCTGCGGCGATTGCCGAGTACACCAACACCATCATCTTCATCCCCGAGCGGTCTGTAGACGGCGGGGAGGTACCACCGGAGTTGTTTGGGATGAACCCAGACTACAGCAAGGACTCGGCGGAGGTGATTGGCTCCAGCGTCGAGGAGGAAGGCGAGGCGGAGGATGGAGGCGAGATGGAGGCACCAGAAGACAGAGCAGACGGCCAGCCTCAGCTCGACCGCGCCTCCAGCAACGAGCCGCGTGCGACCGAGCCGACTACCGCCGGAGGCGATCAAGCCGAGACTACCCAGCCGGCCGCCTCGACGCCTGACGCTGCCGCCTCCTCCGACCCTCCGAATCCGTCTGCTACTTCCTAAGCTGCTGCATTATCTTTATTTTATCTGCTTCAGTATTCTTTGAAGAACTTGTTAATTCACACAATTCCATCCGCGGGGTGTATTTTGAACTTCTGCTCGAAGATTCGGCCAAGGGCCTACGTTATGTAAATATATTTATCCGAGTTCTATCTTTTCTTGCTCATTGCTCTTTTGGCTTTTTTCCTTTACCGCTTTCTCTTAGTTGCCTGCCTTGCCAATCGGACAGCCGCTCTGGGGATTGTCGCTGGATCAAATGCTTGGCTACTTTGGGAAGGCAAGTACTTAGCCGTTTTTAAGAGTTTTTGAGTAAGTTGAATAGAAGGCGGCAATCCGACTATTCGAGAGTCGGTTTGCGAAAAAAGGCTGGAAGCCGCCTTGAGCTATGTTTTATGCTTTGTGTCCTTAGCCATTTTTCATGCGAACTCCCATTCTACCTTTCCTCTTCCCACCGTACAGTCGCTCTGCGAGCTGCTGCTTCTGACAGGAGACGGTTTAGGTGTTACACACTACTTGTCCGGCTGCAGGAAGCATTTCACAGTGCAAGGCGGCAAGTCCCCGGGCCAACTTGTCGAGCCCGGTGCCAAGCGGCATAACAAAGAGTAACATACTTGTAGGCATGATTTTTATCATACAGACAAAAGAGGGCAGTCCCCGAGCGCATCTCGGGGGGCCCAAAGTCTTGGTACTTTAATACAAAAGGTAGCGTGGTACATACTGCATCAACTGTAAAATCTTCGGAGGAGATTTGCATTCCATGGCCGCTCTGTCTCCTTGCCAGAGTCGTCCCTCTTGCGTGCTCGGGGCTTCTGAGCGTCGATCAGGTAGTAGGAGTCGTTGCCGAGCACCTTGCTGATGATGAAAGGGCCTTCCCAAGGCGCCGACAACTTGTGCTGGCCGGCTGTTTGCTGGATCAGCCGAAGCACAAGGTCGCCTTCTTGGAAAGATCTTGGCTTGACCTTCCTGTTGTGGTATCGGCGCAGGCTCTGCTGGTAGATGCTGGACCGGCTGAGTGCCAACAGCCGGCCCTCTTCCAGCAGATCGACGCTGTCTTGTCGTGCTTCTTCTGCTTCCTCCTCGGTGTACATGGTGACTCGTGGGGAGTTGAACTCTATGTCCGTTGGGATGACGGCTTCGGCATCGTAGATGAGGAAGAAAGGCGTGAAGCCGGTTGACTTGTTTGGAGTCGTGCGCAGACTCCAGAGGACGGCTGGTAGCTCGTCGAGCCAGCAGCCAGCCGAGCGCTCTAGAGCCTTGATCAGCCGGGGTTTGATGCCGCACAGGATGAGGCCGTTTGCTCGCTCCACCTGGCCGTTTGACTGTGGATGGGCGATGGACGCTAGGTCCAGTCGGATGCCCTGTGTTGCGCAAAAACGGGCCAAGGCGCCTTTGGCAAAATTTGTGCCGTTGTCGGTGATGATGTTGTGTGGTATGCCGTACCGAATTGTGATATCGAAGATGAAAGTCACGGCAGTCGGACCGTTCAGCTTCTTGATTGGCTTCGCTTCTATCCACTTGGTGAACTTGTCCACTGCGACAAGTAAGTGAGTTAAGCCACCTCGTGCTGTCTTGAATGGTCCCACCATGTCTAGACCCCAAACTGCGAAAGGCCAGGCAATGGGGATGGTCTTGAGTGCAGAAGTTGGCTGGTGCGGCTTGGAGCTGAACTTCTGGCACCCTTTGCATTTTTGGAACAACTCCTTGGCCTCTTCTAAGGCAGTCGGCCAGAAGAAACCGTGTCGAAAGGCTTTGGCGATGAGTGCTCTTGAAGCCGCATGGTGGCCGCACTCGCCTTGATGGATGTCTTTGAGAATTGCTTGGCCTTGCTCTGGCTCTACGCAGCTGGTAGACACCACTGACGCTGCGCCTGACCAACTCTCCGTTGATTATGGTGTAGGCTGCCGCTCGGCGTTGTATTTGCCGAGCTGAGGTCTCATCAGTCGGAAGCTCTTTACTCACCAGGAATTTGAGGATGGGCTGGGGCCATGAGGGTGCTGCTATTTCTTCGATTGCCAGAACTGCGACTTGGATGAGGGCGGTTGGGCTGGGAGGCGCCGGGTTGGAGTCAACAACCGCTTGCTGGGTTAATGAAGTCCCCAGGCCGACTGGCATGGCCCTTGGGTTGAGTTCTGGAGTCTTCGAGTCTGCTGCCGCAGTCCCCGGGCTGGGTTCGACTGCGGCGGCTTTGGAGCCATCTGCCAAAATCCCCGTACCGTCTGCCGGGGCTCTGGAGTCGGATCTGACGTCTTTGGGAGGAGCCGGCACAAAGATGGAGTCTGATTCTGGTGAAGGCTTGACATCCGTCGGTACACCTGGCATGTCTTTGGGGGACCATGCAAAGATATCCCGATTCCCACGGAGGAAATCGACGAGCTCACCTTCCTACTTGCTGTCAAGGTTTGCACCTACGACAACGTACCTCTCTGGGTGCTCCGGATCCAAGGGTATCTTCTTTGTCTCTTTGGCCGGTTTGAACGAACCTTCAGCCTCCGACTCCTTCGGGTTGGGTGATACCTCTGGCTGCTTGCCGGCCATCGCCACAACTCGCTCAAGGAGCCGCTTCTCGGCCGCGATTACCAGGGACTCGGCCAGCCGACTGCTCTCAGCTGCGCAGGCAGATGACTTCCGGTAGTCGCCGGCCACAGTCAGAATTCCTCTGGAACTGGGCATCTTCATCTTGAGGTAGGCATAGTGGGGGACCGCCATGAACTTGGCCAAGGCGGGTCGGCCGAGTAGCGCATGGTATGGGCTCTCGAGGTCCACCACCTCAAACCAAATAGACTCTCGGCGGAAGTGATCTTTGTCTCCAAAGAGGACGTCCATCAGGATCTTGCCGATTGGTGAGCAGGAAAGCCCAGGAACAATGCCGTGGAACATAGTCCGACTGTTCTGAAGATGTCTTTGCTTGATTACTAACTTCTCCATGGTATCCTTGTACAGGATATTGATGCTGCTGCCTCCGTCTATCAAAACCCGCGAGAAACGTGCGACTCATCTATCCGTAGCAAAGGTGGCATCCAAGACCAAGGCATAGGAGCCCGGACTTGGCATCACCTCTGGGTGGTCAGCCCTGTTCCAGCTGATGGGCTTCTCGGACCAGTGCATGAACTCTGGCGTCTCCGATGCTACCGCATTCACCTCTTGTCGCTGTAGCCGCCTGCTGCGTCGATCATCAGCCATACTGGTAAACACCATGTAGGCTCTGTGTTCTTTAGGGTATTCATCTTGTACTGTGCCGACTGGCCTGACAGCTGGCTGCTGGGGCGGAGGCGGCTGCCCAGCAGGCGGGGGAGGCAGGAGGCCGTCTCCCTTGACGATCCTGGTGAGCTAGTGACACTTTCGGGTGGTGTGATTCGACGGCTTCGTGCCGCTATGGAACTTGCAAGGTCCATCCAGAGTCTGCTCGTAGGAGAAGGCCGGCAACCAGTTTGACTTGCCACCCTTCTGTCTCTTGGGCGGAGGCTGCCCATCCGGCTGCTGGGCTTCAACGGTCGCGACCTGCTGGCTGCTGGAAGCCGGCTGCGAGGCCTTGCGCTTGTGGTCGCCCTGCTGTTGTCGCCGGTTGGCGTGTCCCGCCGGAGTTCTTGGAGCTTGAGGGGCCACTTTGCCAGTTGTGCTGATTTGAATCTCCGCCTTCATGGAGGAGTCGGCCGTGGCGTACTTGTCCGCTATGATCAGCAGCTCGTCGAGGGTTTCTGGCTCGTCGCAGAGGAGCTTATGCTTGAGGAGGGTGCCTTCTCTGCACCTGGTTGTGAAGTACTCGATGGCCTGCACCTCGTGCACGCCCTCGCAGGAGTTCCGAAGCTCGGCCCAACGTGTGAGGTAATCGCGAGTCGACTCGTCGGGGCCTTGCACGCACAAGGAGAGCTGACGAGGCTTGGGAGGACGCTTGTACGTGCTGGTGAAGTTGCGGACGAACGCTTTGGTGAAGTCGACCCAGCTGTTGATGCTGCGGGGCTTCAGGCTATTCAGCCATGTCCGGGCCGTGCCCTGGAGCATGAGCAGAACGTACTTTACGGCGACACGCTTGTTGCCGTTTGCTATGCTGACAGCCGTGGAGTAGTCGACTAGCCAGTCTTCCGGCTTCACGGAGCCGGTATACTGGGGCGTGTCTCTTGGGAGCGTGAACCCTCTGGGAAAGGGCTCGTCTCGAATGCGGGGCCCGAAACAAGGCGGACCCAACTCGTCTTCTTCTTCCAGTGCCAGGGATCGGTGAAGCCGGTCGATCCGGTGGCGGGCGTCATTCTCTCCAACTCCCTCTCGGTGGCCAAGGCGGTCGCCGAGAGTCGGATGGTCAACAGGGCGGCGGGGAGACTCGCCTCTCCTTGCGAGGAGGGGGAGGCGGACAGTCGTCCCGTCGTTCCACTGCTCTCGGGCGGCCGTCTCGATCGCGCTCTATGGTAATGCGAGTCCGACTGTGGCTGACAGCCGGATCCTTGTCTCTTCTTCCTCGAGCGCCACTAGTCAGCGTCCGAGATGTCGCGCCCTGATCTCGGCGAAGGTCGTCGTTTTGCCGCTGCGGCGCCTCCGTGCGGCAGCCGGCCTCGTTCTGCGCGGCAGCCACGTCGAGGAGCCGCTGGACTCGCTCCATCAGGCGGCGTTCTTCGCCCTCGAAATTGTCCAGCTCGTTCGCCGCTGCCTGGGCGGCTCGGATGTTCTCCGCTGGTGTAGCGTACACAGGGCGGCTTGCCCCAAACAGGTTGGCGATGGCTACGCCGCGCTGCTGTACCGGGGCCAGCGGGCCGCCGACGGCGCGATCCATCTCCCGTTGGCAGGCTTCTGACAAGCGTCTCATGCTGGCCAGCTTCTTCACGCCTTCAACGAGCTGAAGGTGGCGCGCCTCCAACGTCTCTGCGTCAGCGTCTTTCGGAATGGGCGCAGTTAGGTCTTGTAGCAACGCGCCGAGTGAGTCGTGCGCTCCTCCGCCGGGGAGCTCGTCATGGCTGATGACGAGCACCTCGGTGACGGTGCTTCCGTCGCTCTCCGCGCGAGGGGGAGGTTCGTCGTAGACCACCACATTAGTGGGGAACGCGTCGAGTGACACGGTGTCGGAGTCGACCAGCATCGGGTCAGTGGAGCCCATAGACTCCAAGTCTACGGCAGGCTCGCCGGAAACATGGAGTTGATCGAGGAGGCCCGCGAGGAGGCTCTCGGAGCCGCCCATGCCTGCGTTGGATGCAGGTTCGTCGGAGAGGCGAACCTCGCCGACAAGTTCGGCCAGGCAGCTGGCAGCGCAGGCGATCTCAACGCCGCGCAGCGCGTCGGCGCAAACTCCGTCTGGTGTGCCTCGCTGGCTGCGCTCGCCAGGGAGGAAAAGGGTTCCCGTCCAGAACATGTCTCCGGACGGTGGTGCACCAGGCCCCACGGTGGGCGCCAAATGTCGGGGGTTAGGTGCGACATATGCCAAAGGATGGCTTATCATGGTGGGGGCGAGTAGAACGTCGCCGGTGCCTGGAAACGGGATGAGGCGAAGACATGCACGCCGGTGAATCTTACCCAGCTTTAGGGCTCTCTGGGGAGATAATACCCCTACTGCTGGTCTGCGGGGTCTCCGCATGGTCACTATGGCAAAGTGCTTACACAATTGCTCCTTGAGCTGTTTCCTGGAGGTAGGAGAGGGCAAGGCTAGCTCTCTCCCTCCTATATGATCTGGTCTAGAACTAATGGATTCCAACCCTTTGCATGGGTGCCCCGGGGGGTTTATATAGGCCTACCCCCAGGGGTACAATGGTAATCCGGCTGGACGCGGGCCCAGCCATCAGCGCCTCTGGCCTTCGTCTTCCCCGCCGACTGCTAGGGCCCGCCGTCTAGTGGGCCCCGCCGACTGGCCTGGTATGGAGCCGATAGGCCGCGTCCGCCGCGGGCGGGTCTTGCCGGCTGCTGATTACTGTAGCCGTGCTTCTGATGACACGGGCTTGATCATGGGGTCATGGCGACAGCCCCGCCGCCTGGCGGGCGATCACTATCGCCACTCTCCATCACATCTTGATTAATGGCGCGTGGGCCCCGGGGGAGGGCTCGGCCGACTCCTCGGGGCCGGCTCCCGATGGGTCCGACTGGTGGTCCTCTTGCCGTCTCCTAGGGTCTCACTGACTGGTGGGACCCGCTGCCTCTGGGTCGTACAGACAAGCCGTCGTGGGTGCAGGGTTCGGTCCCGCGGTGCCGATGTCAGGGCCGGCATGGCAACAGTGGCACGCCGCACGGAGATCTTCCGGGGTACGTCATGCTGTGGCCATGCGTGCCCTTGGTAAGGGGCAAGAGTGGGCTTCACTGTAGCCACTCCCCTGCCCCGTCCCACTGGATGAGGTCATGGGGTTTGTTGGAGTCGCAGGCCGACTCCCCAAAGTCGGCTTCTCTGGAAGTCGCCAGTCAGGAGTCGGTTTTCCCTGAAGTCGTCCCTGGGACTCGGCCGTGAGTGGTCAGTCGGCCATCTTGCCGTCGACTTCTCGAAGGCGGCTCATCGTCCTGGGGTCTTGAGGGGCGCAGCCTGCCCCGATGTCTTGAAAGGTTCTGGGCTTGAGTTGGCCTACCCGTGGCCCATTACTCTGACATCGGTGCTGCGCCGGGTCGAACTCCCACAGGTTGAAAGCCCGTTGTTGACACGGGAGGATCCGGCGGATGAGCATAACCTGGACTACATTGACAAGTTTGAGATTCCTGTCCACCAGGGTTTGGACGCATGTTTGGAGTCCGGCCAACTCTCCTTTTTTACCCCACGACAGGCCCGTCTCTTTCCAGGAGGCGAGCCACATAGGGGGTCCGGATCGGAACTCGGGGGCTGCGACCCATTTAGGGTCGCGCGGCTCAGTAATGTAAAACCACCCATCTGCCACCCCTTTAGGGACTCCACAAAGGAGCCCTCGAACCATAGGACGTTGGACATCTTTCCCACCATGGCGCCTCCGCACTCCGCTTGGGTGCCGTGCACCACCTTTGGCTTGACACTGAAAGTCTTGAGCCATATGCCGAAATGGCGGAGGATGCGGAAGAAAGCCTCGCACACGATGATAAAAGCTGAGATGTTGAGGACAAAATTCGGGGCCAGATCGTGGAAATCCAGGCCATAGTAGAACATGAGCCCCTGGACAAATGGGTGGAGAGGGAATCCCAGTCCGCGGAGGAAATGGGGGAGGAACACCACCCTCTCATGGGGCCTAGGGGTAGGGATGTGCTGCCCCTCTTCGGGAAGCCGGTGCGCAATGTCGTTAGACAAGTATCCGGCCTTCCTCAGCCTTTTGATGTCTCCCTCCGTGACGGAGGAGACCATCCACTTGCCTCCCGCTCCAGACATGGCTGGAGAAGGTTGAGGTGGGGTGTGCGGACTTGGGCGCTGGAGCTCGAGTGCGCGGAAATGGATAGGCAAAGGAGGAAGAAGGCGTGGATGAAAAGGTGGATCCTTGTCCCCACCAGCCTGGTAAAACTCGCTTATCTCCCAAGCGCCGTAGTCAATGGCGCGGTTGGGTTACCCACACCCGTATTGATGAGAATCCCGGAATAAGGGGACACGATCTCTGCTTTAACAAGACGTGCCAAGGAAACCGCCTTGCTAAACGCGCTAAGGTGGGACAGTAAAACGATTCGAATAAAGACTTGGCCGTGGTGTGATGTCACGCTATGGAATACGTCAGCAGATTAGATTTGTGTAAATATTATTCTCTCTATGGCAATATGTGGAAACTTATTTTGCAGAGCCAGACACTACCTTTGTGTTCAAAATCTTCTATTAAGTACTTGGAGGAGGAACCCGCCTTGCAATGCCGAAGACAATCTGCGCGTCGGACTCATCGTCATTGAAGCCTGGTTTAGGGGCTACTGAGGGAGTCCTGGATTAGGGGGTGTCCGGGTGGCCGGACTATACCTTCGGCCAGACTCCTGGACTATGATGATACAAGATTGAAGACTTCGTCCCGTGTCCGGAAGGGGCTTTCCTTGGCGTGGAAGACAAGCTTGGCGATACGGATATGTAGATCTCCTACCATTGTAACCGACTCTGTGTAACCCTAGCCCTCTCCGGTGTCTATATAAACCGGAGAGTTTTAGTCCGTAGGACGAACAACAATCATACCATATGCTAGCTTCTATGGTTTAGCCTCTCTGATCTCGTGGTAGATCTACTCTTGTACTACCCATATCATCAATATTAATCAAGCAGGACGTAGGGTTTTACCTCCATCAAGAGGGCCCGAACCTGGGTAAAACATCGTGTCCCTGCCTCCTGTTACCATCCGACCTAGACGCACAGTTCGGGACCCCCTACCTGAGATCCACTGGTTTTGACACCGACAAGCCTCATTGGGCGTGCTCCAAGGGGGGAATCCTACTCCTACTAGGAGTAGGTCCCCCCCTTTCCTAGTCCAACTAGGAGGGGAAGGAAAGGGAAGAGGGGAAGAAGGAAAGGGGGGCGCCCCCCTCCCCAATTAGGATTGGGCTTGGGGGGTGTGCCCCTCCTCTTGGCCGCCTCTTCCTCTCTTCCACTAAAGCCCATGAAGGCCCATTAACCCCCCGGGGGGTTCCGGTAACCCCCCGGTACTCCGAAAAATGCCCGAACCTATCCGAAGACTTTCTGATGTCCAAACATAACTGAGGGAGTCCTGAATTAGGGGGTCTCCGGACAGCTGAATTATATCCTTTGGTCAGATTGTTGGACTATGAAGATACAAGATTGAAGACTTTGTCTCGTGTCCGGATGGGACTCTACTTGGCGTGGAAGGCAAGCTAGGCAATATGGATATGTATATCTCCTCCTTTGTAACCGACCTTGTGTAACCCTAGCCCTTTCCGGTGTCTATATAAACTGGAGGGTTTTAGTCCGTAGGATAACATACAATCATACCATATGCTAGCTTCTAGGGTTTAGCCTCTCTGATCTCATGGTAGATCTACTCTTGTACTACCCATATCGCAATATTAATCAAGCGGGACGTAGGGTTTTACCTCCATCAAGAGGGCCCGAACCTGGGTAAAACATCGTGTTCCCTGCCTCCTGTTACCATCCGCCTTAGACGCACAGATCGGGACCCCCTACCCGAGATCTGCCGGTTTTGACACCGACATTGTTGCTTTCATTGAGAGTTCCTCTGTGCCATCGCTAGAAGGAAGGATGTCTCGTCTCGTCTTTAAAGATTATACTACTGTCGAGGGAGCTTTGGCTGTCGGCCAAACTCTCCGGCTAGGCGGTTTCATCATGATCGCCTGTTCGGCACCCGCGGCGACGACGACTTCTTGGGTCATCGAAAACAGCCTCCATGTCAGATCAGCACTCGCCGAACAGATTGATCCAATGGAGCCTGCCTCCTTAAACGAGCTCTTGGATCGTGTCGCCGCCTTGGTAGTCGCTACGGACTATGATCGGATTGGGCTTAAACCCGATCAAAGGGAGATTAACTCTCCACCGGTCGCCCATCATATTGCAGTGGTGGAGGAACAATGCGGCGACCTTTCCTCTATCTTGAAGACCAACTATGTCCGGATTACTGAGCTCTCCGAGCCGGACGCCCGTTCGCGGGAGGACAACATCCAATCCCTGAACTTAGAGTCAGGCAGCGGACCAGGATTATCGGGTAGCACCCCGGAACCGGGACTTCCAAAATTGGAAACACCTCAGCCCCTGGATCCCAGATCGGGTAAGGGTTCGGATTCAATTCCACCCACCCACCCAAACATAAGCGATCTTTCCCACATCAGGCAAGAGCCCCAGGAAACAGTACATCACTATTGGGCCAGATTCCTCCTTGCGATAAACAAGGTTAAGGACTGTCGCAAGGAAGACGCAATCCTATTTTTCTGCAATAATTGCACGGACAAGGGAATCCTTAACGCCATAAATCGCCGTGAGATAACACGCTTCGCTAACTTGGTGTCCATAGTACAAAAGTACTGTGCGATGGAAAGTGCCTGGAAAACCGAAACAAACTTTTGGGATAATCTGGTCCTGAATACAAACCCATCGCGATTGCATTGCATACAATAAAGCGACAACCATATGGCTCCTGCCAGTTGCCGATAACTTGGTTACAAAACATGATCATCTCATACAATAAAATCAGCATCATGTCTTGACCATATCACATCACAACATGCCCTGCAAAAACAAGTTAGACGTCCTCTACTTTGTTTTTGCAAGTTTTACGTGGCTGCTACGGGCTTAAGTAAGAACTCATCTCACCTACGCATCAAAACCACAACGATAGTTTGTCAAATAGACTCCGTTTTAACCTTCTCAAGGACCGGGCGTAGCCACACTTGGTTCAACTAAAGTTGGAGAGACAGTCTTCCGCAAGCCATCTATGTGCAAAGCACGTCGAGGGAACCGGTCTCGCGTAAGAGTACGCGTAAGGTTGGTCCGGATCGTCTCGTCCAACAATACCGCCGAACCAAAGTATGACATGCTGGTAGGCAGTATGACTTGTATCGCCCACAACTCACTTGTGTTCTACTCGTGCAAATAACATCAAACCATAAAACCTAGGCTCGGATGCCACTGTTGGGGAACGTAGTAATTTTGAAAATTTTCCTACGCACACGCAAGATCATGGTGGTGCATAGCAACGAGAGGGGAGAGTGTTGTCTACGTACCAACGCAGACCGACTGCGGAAGCGATCACACAACGTAGAGGAAGTAGTCGTACGTCTTCTTCCCGATCCGACCGATCCAAGCACCGTTACTCCGGCACCTCCGAGTTCTTAGCACACGTTCAGCTCGATGACGATCCTCGGGCTCCGATCCAGTAAAGCGTCGAGGAAGAGTTCCGTCAGCACGACGGCGTGGTGACGATCTTGATGTACTACCGACGCAGGGCTTCGCCTAAGCTCTACAACGATATGACCGAGGTGGAATTTGGTGGCAGGGGGCACCGCACACGGCTAAGGAACGATCAACAATGATCAACTCGTGTGTCTTTGGGGTGCCCCTGCCCCCGTATATAAAGGAGCAAGGGGAGGGGTTCGGCCGGCCAAGGGAGAGGGGCGCAGGAGGAGTCCTACTCCTACCGGGAGTAGGACTCCCCCCCAATCCTATTCCTAATAGGAATCCTCAAGGGGGAAAGAGAGAAGGGGTGGCCGGTCACCTTCCCTAGTCCTATTAGGACTAGGAAAGGGGGGAGGTGCGCAGCCCTCTATGGCAGCCCCTTTTCACTTTTCCACTAAGGCCCAATAGGCCCATTTGCCTCCCAGGGGGTTCCGGTAACCCTCCCGGTATTCCGGTAAAATCCCGATTTCACCCGGAACACTTCCGATGTCCAAACATAGCCTTCCAATATATCAATCTTTACGTCTCGACCATTTCGAGACTCCTCGTCATGTCCGTGATCACATCCGGGACTCCGAACAACCTTCGGTACATCAAAATGCATAAACTCATAATAACTATCATCGTAACGTTAAGCGTGCGGACCCTACGGTTCGAGAACAATGTAGACATGACCGAGACACGTCTCCGGTCAATAACCAATAGCGGGACCTGGATGCCCATATTGGCTCCTACATATTCTACGAAGATCTTTATCGGTCAGACCGCATAACAACATACGTTGTTCCCTTTGTCATCGGTATGTTACTTGCCCGAGATTCGATCGTCGGTATCCAATACCTAGTTCAATCTCGTTACTGGCAAGTCTCTTTTCTCGTTCCGTAATACATCATCTCATAACTAACATCTTAGTTATTATGCTTGCAAGGCTTATGTGATGTGTATTACCGAGAGGGCCCAGAGATACCTCTCCGACAATCGGAGTGACAAACCCTAATCTCGAAATACACCAACCCAACATCTACCATTGGAGACACCTGTAGTACTCCTTTATAATCACCCAGTTACGTTGTGATGTTTGGTAGTACCCAAAGTGTTCCTCCGGTAAACGGGAGTTGCATAATCTCATAGTTATAGGAACATGTATAAGTCATGAAGAAAGCAATAGCAACATACTAAACGACCGGGTGCTAAGCTAATGGAATGGGTCATGTCAATCAGATCATTCAACTAATGATGTGACCTCGTTAATCAAATAACAACTCTTTGTTCATGGTTAGGAAACATAACCATCTTTGATTAACGAGCTAGTCAAGTAGAGGCATACTAGTGACACTCTGTTTGTCTATGTATTCACACATGTATTATGTTTCCGGTTAATACAATTCTAGCATGAATAATAAACATTTATCATGATATAAGGAAATAAATAATAACTTTATTATTGCCTCTAGGGCATATTTCCTTCAAGAGCACCATCCCGTGGATAACAATACGGTGTTAATAGTCTTTGAGACCTTCGCGTTGAATAATAGGCGCAAGCGAACACTCTGAAGCATGGCCGAAATCTGCCACATAGTGGCAGTAAATCCATGGAGTGACACGGCTATTACCTTCAACGCCAGTGACGAACCTAAATTCTGAACAGCCCGAGCACCAGCCGCATTGGTCCTCAGTCCAATCGTGGACGGCTTTCGACTCACCAAAGTACTCATGGACGGCGGCAGTGGATTAAACCTCATCTATGAGGAAACTCTTCAAAAGATGGAAATAGACTGGAGCCGCATTGAGCAAAGTAGCACAACATTTAGAGGAATCATACCCAGTCGGGAAGCACGCCGTGCTAGGAAAATCACACTAGATGTGGTATTTGGCACGCCGGATAATTACAGGTCCGAAGAAATCACATTCCAAGTGGCCTCATTCAGCAGTGGTTATCACGCTCTTTTAGGACGGGAGGCGTTCACAATCTTCCAAGCCGTACCCCATTACGGGTACATGAAGCTCAAAATGCCCGGGCCCAACAAAATCATCACCCTCGCCAGTGATCCGGACAGAGCACTCCGCGCCGAAAACAAAACAGCCGCACTGGCCCTCGAGGCATTGTCCGAAGCCCTCTTGGTCGAGGAATTAACCACGCTACACTCTATAGTGGACAGGGATGACGTGATACTCGACAAGAGATCCAAGTCCACCTCTTTTAAACCAGCGGATGAAATAGTCAAATTCCAAGTCCACCCAACAGACCCTACAAAAACAGCCTCCATCGGGGCACAGTTAAACCCCGTTGTGGACGCCGCACTACGAGAGTTCCTGCGCAAGAACTGGGACATATTCGCCTGGCATCCCTCAGACATGCCAGGAATCCCACGTAGGCTGGCCGAGCATAGCCTCAATATCCTAAAGGGATTTAAGTCGATCAAGCAAGCTCTCCAGCGTTTCTCCGAACCTAAGAGACAGGCCATGGGAGAGGAACTAGCCAAGTTATTGGAGGCCAGATGCATCAGAGAAATAAAACACCCGGACTGGCTAGCAAACCTGGTGATGGTACGAAAGAAGGACAAATCCTGGCGCCTTTGTGTCGATTTCAAAGACCTCAATAAAGCTTGCCCAAAGGATCCCTTCCCCCTCCCATGCATCGATCAAATCATTGATGCTACTGCAGGACACGAGTCATTGTGTTTCCTCGATGCATATTCCGGTTACCACCAAATCAAGATGGCGGAGTCCGACCAAGCCGCCACGTCATTCATCACACCATACGGTCCCTTCTGTTTTAAGACAATGCCTTTTGGGCTCAAAAACGCCGGTGCAACATATCAGTGCATGATTCAGACATGTCTGGAGAAACAAATCGGCAAAACAGTAGAGGCATACGTAGAAGATGTGGTCGTCAAAACCAAACACGTCGACTCTTTGATAGACGACTTGAGGCTCACATTCGACAACCTCCGAACATACGACATCAAGCTCAATCCGGAAAAATGCGTTTTCGGCGTACCAGCCGGAAAGCTCCTGGGTTTCATTGTCTCTAGTAGAGGTATTGAGGCTAATCCGGCCAAAATCCGAGCTTTGTCACAGTTGGCTACCCCAACAGACCTCAAGCAAATCCAGAAGTTAACTGGATGCGTGTCGGCTCTAAGCCGCTTTATCTCCTGCTTAGGAGAAAAGGCCACAGCCGCGGCCACAGCCAGACTGGAAGAAATAAAGGCCATTTTGGCAACCAACCCAATCCTGGCTGCGCCAAACATCGGCGAACCAATGCTGTTGTACATAGCGGCAACTCATCAAGTTGTCAGCGCAGTGCTTGTTGTCGAACGAGAAGCAGACGGAGACAAATTCCCTCTTCAAAAGCCGGCATACTATGTATCCACTGTCCTCACTCCAAGAAAATCACGGTACCCACATTATCAAAAGATAGCCTATGCGGTATTCATGGCATCTCGGAAGCCGCGACACTACTTTCAAGAGTGTTCGATTACAGTAGCCTCGGAAGTACCACTTAATGATATTATAAACAACCGCGACGCTACGGGCCGGATTGCCAAATGGGCCATTGAGCTCCTCCCGTTCGACATAACATACAAACCTCGACGAGCCATCAAGTCGCAAGTATTGGCCGACTTCGTCGCCGAATGGACGGAGGCCAAACTCCCTAAAGAGTATGGCGCATACTCCAATTGGATCATGCACTTTGATGATTCTAAAATGCTGGCTGGTCTAGGGGCTGGCGTCGTCCTGACGTCCCCAACCGGAGATGCCATTCAGTACGTACTGCAAATATTGTATACAGACTCCAATAATGCAGCCGAATACGAAGCTCTGTTGCATGGTCTTCGGATGGCAGTCTCCATGGGCACTCAATGCTTGGAGGTGCGTGGGGATTCAAACCTCGCAATATCTCAAATAAATGGAGATTTTGATGCCAAGGATTTGAAAATGGCGGCCTATCGAAACGCCGTCCTAAAAATGTTAGCTCGGTTTCGATAGGCCGCACCATGTGGCTCGGGAAAACAATCAGGCGGCGGATATCCTCGCCCGCATCGGTGCAAAACGCGATGCAGTCCCTCCAACATATTTTTGGAAATGCTATTTAAACCATCCGTAGTATGGGAAGGGGACACCGGTAACAACAGTCCGGACCCAGCCAAAATACCCGATACCGAACTCTCTGACACAATCGGAGGCCCCGCCACCGAAATAACACCTTCAGCCCACAAAATAATGGCCATTATTGCCCCGTGGACTGAACCATTCCTGGCCTACCTAACTAGACAGGAACTTCCGGAGGATCAAAATGAGGCACGCTGCATAGTGCGGCGATCCAAGGCCTACAGGGTCCATGCGGGAGAATTGTACAAAAAAAGTACTACCGGAGTCCTTCAAAGGTGCATCTCCGAAGTGGAAGGGCGGAATCTTTTGGCAGAAATTCATGCCAGACTCGGCGGTCATCACGCCGCAGCCCGGGCTCTTGTAAGCAAGGCCTTCCGTACAAGATTCTATTGGCCAACGGCCCGGGCAGATGCACAGGACTTGGTCCAACGTTGCACCGGTTGCCAGCTCTTTGCAAATCAAAGCCACATGCCGCCCACCGCCCTCCAAACAATCCCCATTACATGGCCCTTTGCGGTCGTGGGGCTTGACATGGTTGGACCCCTTAAAGGGGGAACCCAGAAGAAAAAAATACTTATTTGTCATGGTGGATAAATTCACCAAATGGATAGAGGCCAAACCTGTTAAAACAGCCGAATCCGGACCGGTGATAGACTTCATATCCGGGGTTGTACACTGTTATGGCGTCCCCCACAGCATCATCACTAATAATGGCACGAACTTCACGGCCGATGAGGTAAAACTCTGATGCAGCAAAATGGGCATCAAACTCGATTATGCTTCAGTCTATCACCCACAAACCAACGGTCAAGTCGAGCGAGCAAACAATCTTATAATGAGCGGCATTAAACCTAGATTAGTGCGCTCCTTAACCGAGTCTAACACACACTCGGTAGAGGAGCTCGAATCCTTACTCTGGGGGCTGCGGACCACGCCGAATCATAGTATCGGATATACACCCTTCTCATGGTGTACGACGCAGAGGCAGTCTTGCCCTGTGACATAATTCATGACTCACCTCGAGTGCGCATGTACGAAGAAAGAGAAGCCGAGCTCGATCGGCAGGACAGTCTGGACACCCTGGAAGAGGAGCGCGACGTAGCCAAAGCCCGTTCCGCATTTTATCAACAACAAGCTCACAGATACCAATGCAGAGAAGTATGGGCCAAAACTTATAACATTGGCGAACTAGTTCTACTCCTGCCGGATAAGAAAAAGAACAAGCTCGAGCCCAAATGGGAAGGTCCTTTCATTATTGACCAATTTCTGACCGGTGGAGCGTACCGACTGTGGGATGCATCGACCAGTCGACTCGAGCTGAACCCATGGAACGCGGCCAGGCTCCGAAGATTCTACGCCGAGCACCAGACTCTATGTTAGTCCCCTCCCTTTGTCCATTTTCTGCATATACATCATCTGTCTTGTTTCTCTTTCTTTCCTTCTTTTATTATTTCTCTAGGCTTTCAAGGGTCACGTTGTGCCTCGCTTGTACATTACAGATGCGCTAGCCGCACTCTTCATACCCGGGGGCTTCTTTCACAGAAGCTTAAATTATTTATCTGGGCCTCATGCCCAACACATGTGTTATACTTCCGCATGTACCTTTTTTCACCATTATATGCATCGATATGACTTAAGTTTTGGCCAAGTTGGGTTGCCTGGCTCTTGTATTTATGCCCTACGTTCCCGTTAATTCGGCTAGGGCATAAGGGGAGCACCTCTACGATTGTTACTGCCGGGTCAGCCGGATGTGTACCTCACACTGGGTGAAGCCGAAAGCTAGCGTTCTTAAGGGAATATTCGGTCGGTGAACAAAAGATGATTTTTATTTATTGTCCATATCTGCCCCCAGATGTTTTTTCTGTGTTTCCTATCGCATTCTGGACATGCACTTTAGGGCATGCTTACCCAGGGAAAGGAACCCTTAATGGAACTATTCTCCCTGGAAGATGTTTCTTACTACCCATGTAATATAACATAACTAGTTGGGCACTTGTCTGATAAAGCACTAATGACCCCTATGCCTGGTCTCCACGCATACCCCGGTTTTATATAACTGGGCGGGTATTTGGATTCACTCTGGACTATTGGGCCCGGAGGTTTAAGCGAAAAGGTCCGCAACGACAAATGATCTACAATCCAGCTAGAAGGCGTTATACATGTCACTTTAATTACATAGTCATGCAGACTGGCTAAACTCCTCCTCTATACCATCCAACAGACGGTCTAGCTTACAATCTTGTTCGGAATACTTTGCGGCTAATTCTACTTGCCAATAAACTAAGCTAACGGGGATCTCTTTTCCGCTAGGCCCCACAGGTCCGACCTCGGCCATGTGATTTGGGTCTGCCTTGGTATACCGCGTCTTCACCATGGCCCAGGCTTCTCTGGCACCCTGTCGGCAGGCTGATATCTTCCATAACCAGAAGCGGCGCCATGCTCCCTTCAGCTTCTCCGCAAGCTCTGCAACGCCTTCTGGCAGGGAGACGGACGGCCACAAGGCCTGGGCAACACCCTGCATCACCTGCCGAACTTGTTCATGCAGATGTGACAGCTCGGACAGAAGATCACCTGCAGACCCGGGCATTTCCTCCGCGGGACGACCCGTCAGCATACCTACAGACATAACGCTGTTAGTCGACTTGTTCGCCAAACTCCTTTAACAGGATTCGTTCAAGCACTTACTAAAAAATGCCGCGCCAAAGCCGCTTATTCTCCTTCTCGGAGTCTGCAAGCAGGCCCCGAACGTCTTTTAGTTCAACGCTCAGCTTAACATTGGCATCTTGGAGATTGTTTTTCTCTCGCCTAACCTCAGCCAGCACGCGTTTGCCAGCTTCTAGCTATCGTGTAACATGCTGGTCCTCCGGATTCTCCCCGGATTCATCTGCAACATCTGTTGTTAGAACTGCAGCTATGCCGCACACTATATGGTAACCATCACTCTTTAAAGTAAATGTTACCTGCGGGAGCCTTTTTCTGTTCCTGCAATGCGGCAAGAGCGGCCCGCAGTTGGGCCTTGCATTCCTCCAGCTCCTGGGACAGCATAGTATTCTTCCCTATAAAAACCTGCACATTGAAGATGATCCTTAAATCTGTTCTGCTAACTGTTTCAAGTCTCAGGGGCTACTGATACATATAAATTGCCAGATTTACTCACCCGTACATCCTTTACATACTTATCCGTGGCTCTGGCTAGACCATCTTGAGCAGCACAGAGGTACGCCTCTCCAGAATTAAAGGCGTCGAACGCCTCTGGTGAGAAACAAGCGTCGCGGAGTACATCCCGGCGGCGCCTATGATTCATGGCGCTTTCCACTTCTGAGTTTGTAGCAGATAATCTATCCGCATCCTCTATAGGGGGATTATCCGGCGCCTGCCCCATATCAGATTCCGCCTCCATGTCCAGTCCTGGCGCCCGACTGGTGGAAGCTTGATTGGCAGCATCGCCGGACATATTCCGGCGAGCGTTTTTTCTGTTAAAGAAACACGGGCGTCATTACATTTTGAGAAAGACGACAACCACGGAGCGGGGTTTTTCCTATACCTTTGCGCCGGCGTCTCCGTCCTGACCGCCTTCCTTTTTGGCCTACCCGGCCTCGGTGCCTCTTGTTGGCGAGTTGCTGTGGGTTCGGCAGGGCGTCCCGAATGCCTTCCCTGTAAAAGATGCCATGTGTATATGGTGGGTGAAGTGCCTAAAAGGGGATCCTAGTTTTGGAGTTGGGACTTTTTGATTTTTCTTACCTGCGATGCAGGGAGTAGTCCGGGATAGTCGGCCGTAATCGCCACCAGGGCATCGTCGCAGCTATGATAGAACTGCCGGTCTATCAGTTCCACGGAGATAATCGGATCTTCTTCAAGTCCGGAGTGGAGGGCCCGGTCAGGGTCCTCTCATTGTGGAGAAGGGCTGCTGACCTCCTTTATGGCTTTTCGCAGTTCCTGCCATGAAGTGGCAAGGTGAATACTTACGACTACGAATGCGGGAAAAATGGGAGCAGGGAGATATAACTTACCCAGCTTGGAGGATTGTACATGGAGAATCCATCCCGTGGCTTGATGCGGGTGAACTCCTCTTCCTCACCCTTGAACAGTTCGGACAGAATCTTCGCTAGAGCGGCAGCATTGTCCGGACCCTTACGCCCGCAGCGGGTGGCGTCATCCGCCCGTTATAACACCACAAGGGGTGCCCACGATATTGAAGTGGCTGCACTCCCCGCATTATGCAAATCGACATAATTTCGATTATTGTCAATCCTGATCGAGCCAGTGCTTTGATCCGGTTCATCAGATAGAGGACTTCTCCGTTGTCTTCCGCCTGGGGGCTCCGTGGGCGCCAACTTCGGCGCTTCTTCAGAGGAGCATTGTTGAACTCAGGAAGACCCCGCCGAACAGGGTCCGGAAGGGGGACGTCCTCCATATAAAACCATTCTGAAGGCCAGTCTTCGGACGGCTTCTTTAGGGTACCGGATAGGTATCCGGTATCGGCGATGCCCATATTTCGGCTCCGCCCGCTTGATAAAGTGATTCCCTCTGTGTGCGAGGGACAAGGCAGAATAGCCTTTTCCACAGCTCGAAGTGAGCCTCGCAGCCCAGGAACAACTCGCAGAGAGCAACATAGCCAACGATATGTAGAATGGAGGCAGGGGTGAGATTGTGTAATTGGAGGCCGTAGAACTCCAGGAGCCCGCGGAGGAACGGATGAATTGGAAATCCGAGTCCCCTTAGTAAATAAGGAACACGGCAGACCCGTTCCCGCATGGAGGGACAAGGAAGGCTCTCCGCTTGCGCCCCGCCATTGTAGGTGGCGAGCCCGGCTCGAACGGGCACCATATACGCCGGAGGGAGAAATCCCTTAGTCTGCAGCTCGACTAATCGACTGTGCGGGACTGAACACCTCTCCCAATCACCGGGCTTAGGGCTACGGGGGCGGGAGGAGGAGTTGCGGAGGTCGGCCATGCTGGAATGGATCTTTCCGAAACACGCTCTAATGAATTCTCGCTAGGGGAGGATGATATGGATCGGATCTAAGAATCCCCATCCCTTTAATAGACAATTTATTTATCTGGCTAGGGGGGCGAATGTAAAAACACCCTGGCGCCTCGTATTCATTCGACACGTGGGAGATAGCCCTTATTGGGCACAGAAGCCAAGAGGTTCAACATTTATGGAGCCGAGCACTGCTTACGAACACTTGAAAGTTGGAGAAGACCCCGCCTTGCAATGTCGAAGACAACACTGTGCGCCAGACTCATCGTCATTGAAGCCTGGTTCGGGGGCTACTGAGGGAGTCCTGGATTAGGGGGTCTCCGGACAGCCAGATTATATCCTTTGGCCGGATTGCTGGACTATGAAGATACAAGATTGAAGACTTCGTCTCGTGTCCGGATGGGACTCTACTTGGCGTGGAAGGCAAGCTAGGCAATACGGATATGTATATCTCCTCCTTTGTAACCGACCTTGTGAAACCCTAGCCCTCTCCGGTGTCTATATAAACCGGAGGGTTTTACTCCGTAGGACAACATACAATCATACCATAGGCTAGCTTCTAGGGTTTAGCCTCTCTGATCTCGTGGTAGATCTACTCTTGTACTACCCATATCATCAATATTAATCAAGCATGACGTAGGGGTTTACCTCCATCAAGAGGGCCCGAACCTGGGTAAAACATCGTGTTCCCTGCCTCCTGTTACCATGCGCCTTAGATGCACAGTTCGGGACCCCCTACCCGAGATCCACCGGTTTTGACACCGACAATAAACGTCCAATATATCAATATTCATGTCTCGACCATTTTGAGACTCCTCGTCATCTCCGTGATCACATCAGGGACTCCGACCAACCTTTGGTACATCAAATCACATAACTCACAATACATATCGTCATCGAACGTTAAGCGTGCGGACCCTACGGGTTCGAGAACTATGTAGACATGACTGAGACTCATCTCCGGTGAATAACCAATAGAGGAACCTGGATGCTCATATTGGTTCCTACATATTCTACGAAGATCTTTATCGGTCAAATTGCATAACAACATACGTTGTTCCCTATGTCATCGGTATGTTACTTGCCCGAGATTCGATCGTCGGTATCATCATACCTAGTTCAATCTCGTCACCGACAAGTCTCTTTACTCGGTCCGTAATGCATCATCCCGTAACTAACTCATTAGTGACACTGCTTGCAAGGCTCATAGTGATGTGCATTACTAAGAGGGCCCTGATGTCTACTACACAACCTTCTTCTTGTAGACGTTGTTGGGCCTCCAAGTGCAGAGGTTTGTAGGATAGTAGCAAATTTCCCTCAAGTGGATGACCTAAGGTTTATCAATCTGTAGGAGGCGTAGGATGAAGATGGTCTCTCTAAGCAACCCTGCAACCAAATAACAACGAGTCTCTTGTGTCCCCAACACACCCAATGCAATGGTAAATTGTATAGGTGCACTAGTTCGGCGAAGAGATGGTGATACCAGTGGTATATGGATGGTAGAAAATGGTATTTCAATGATAGAAAACAAGGTTTAGGGTTCATACTTTCACTAGTGCAAGTCCTCTCAACAATAATAACATAATTGGATCACATAACTATCCCTGAACATGCAACAAAGAGTCACTCCGAAGTCACTAATAGTGGAGAACAAACAAAGAGATTATGGTAGGGTACGAAACCACCTCAAAGTTATTCTTTCCAATCAATCCATTGGGCTATTCCTATAAGTGTCACAAAAAGCCCTAGAGTTCATACTAGAATAACACCTTAAGACACAAATCAACCAAAACCCTAATTTCACCTAGATACTCCAATGTCACCTCAAGTATCCGTGGGTATGATTATACGATATGCGTCACACAATCTCAGATTCATGTATTCAACCAACACACAGAACCTCAAAGAGTGCCCCAAAGTTCCTACCGGAGAATCACGATGAAAGCGTGTGCCAACCCCTATGCATAGGTTCATGGGCGGAACCCGCAAGTTGATCACCAAAACATACATCAAGTGAATCACATGATATCCCATTGTCACCACAGATACGCATGGCAAGACATACATCAAGTGTTCTCAAATCTTTAAAGACTCAATCCGATAAGATAACTTCAAAGGGGAAACTCAATCCATTACAAGAGAGTAGAGGGGGGGGGGGGAGAAAACATCATAAGATCCAACTATAATAGCAAAGCTCGCGATACATCAAGATCATACCACCTCAAGAACACGAGAGAGAGAGAGATCAAACACATAGCTACTGGTACACACCCTCAGCCCCGAGGGAGGACTACTCCCTCCTTGTCATGGAGAGCACCGGGATGATGAAGATGGCCACCGGAGAGGGATTTCCCCCTCCGGCAGGGTGCCGGAACGGGTCTAGATTGGTTTTCGGTGGCTACGGAGGCTTCTGGCGGCGGAACTCCCGATCTATTGTGCTCCCCGATAGTTTTACGGTATATGGAGATATATAGGCGGAAGAAGTACGACAGGGGGGCCATGAGGGGCCCATGAGGGTGGAGGGCGCGCCCCCTGCTTTGTGGCCTCCTCGTAGATCCCCTGACGTGCACTCCAAGTCTTCTGGGCTTCTTCTGATCTAAAAATAAGTTCCGTGAAGTTTCAGGCCAATTGGACTCCGTCTGGTTTTCCTTTTCTGCGATATTCTAAAACATGGTAAAAACAGAAACTGGCACTGGGCTCTGGGTTAGTAGGTTAGTCCCAAAAATCATTTAAAATAGCATATAAATGCATATAAAACATCCAAGGTTGATAATACAATAGCATGGAACAATAAAAAATTATAGATACGTTGGAGACGTATCAGCATCCCCAAGCTTAATTCCTGCTCGTCCTCGAGTAGGTAAATGATAAAACAGAATTTTTGATGTGGAATGCTACCTAACATATTTATCCATGTAGTTCTCTTTATTGTGGCAAGAATATTCATATCCATAAGATTCAAGACAAAATTTTAATATTGACATAAAAACAATAATACTTCAAGCATACTAACCAAGTAATCATGTCTTCTCAAAATAACATGGCCAAAGAAAGCTAACCCTACAAAATCATATAGTCTGGCTATGTTCCATCTTCACCACACAACATATTTAAATCATGCACAACCCCGATGACAAGTCAAGCAATTGTTTCATACTTTTGATGTTCTCAGACTTTTTCAATCTTCACGCAATACATGAGCGTGAGCCATGGACATAACACTATAGGTGGAATAGAATGGTGGTTGTGGAGAAGACAAAAAGGAGAAGATAGTCTCACATCAACTAGGCGTATCAATGGGCTATGGAGATGCCCATCAATAGATATCAATGCGAGTGACTAGGGATTACCATGCAATGGATCCACTAGAGCTATAAATGTATGAAAGCTCAACAAAAGAAACTAATGGGTGTGCATCCAACTCGCTTGCTCACGAAGACCTAGGGCATTTTGAGGAAGCCCATCATTGGAATATACAAGCCAAGTTCTATAATGAAAGATTCCCACTAGTATATGAAAGTGACAACATAGGAGACTCTCTATCATGAATATCATGGTGCTACTTTGAAGCACAAGTGTGGTAAAAGGATAGTAGCATTGCCCCTTCTCTCTTTTTCTCTCATTTTTTTTATTTTTTCATATTTTTATCTGGGCCTTCTTTTTTTATGGCCTCTTTTCTCTTTTTTTATTTGGGCTTCTTTGGCCTCTTTTATTTATTTATTTTCATCCGGAGTCTCATCCCGACTTTGTAACGCCCTCGATGCGGCTATATCTCCCACGTGTTAAAGCACGACTTAGAGGCATAACCGCATTGAAAGCAATGTCGCAAGCGAGGTAATCTTCACACAATCCATGTAATACATAAGGGAAAAAGATGCATAGTTCGCTTACAATCGCCACTTCACACAATTACATGAATAAACCATTACATCAACCAGATACAATCAAGGTCCGTCTAAGGAACCAAAATAAAAGAAGACTTCCCCAAATGCTACACAGATCCCCGATCGACCCCAACTGGGCTCCACTACTGATCAACTAGAACGAAACAACACAAAGGACAAGATCTTCATCGAGCTCCTCCTTGAGCTTGGTTGCGTCACCTGTACGGTTTCATCGGCACCTGCAAGCTGGTTTTGAAAGTATCTGTGAGTCACGGGGACTCAGCAATCTCACACCCTCGCGATCAAGACTATTTAAGCTTATAGGAAGGTAAAAGGTATGAGGTGGAGCTGCAGCAAGCGACTAGCATATTTGGTGGCTAACATACGCAAATGAGAGTGAGAAGAGAAGGAAAAAGCACGGTCGAACAACTATGATCAAGAAGTGATCCTAGAACAACCTACGTCAAGCATTACTCCAACACCTGTTCACCTCCCGGTCTCCGCCGAGAAGAGACCATCACGGTTACACGCGCGGTTGGTGCATTTTAATTAAGTTCAACTTCAGGTTTTCTACAACTGGACATTAACAAATTCCCATCTGCCCATAACCGCGGGCACGGCTTTCGAAAGTTCAAACCCTGCAGGGGTATCCCAACTTAGCCCATCACAAGCTCTCATGGTCAACGAAGGATATTCCTTCTCCCAAGACAATCCGATCAGACTCGACATCCCGGTTACAAGACATCCTCGACAATGGTAAAACAAGTCCAGCAAAGCCGCCCGAATGTGCCGACAAATCCCGATAGGAGCTGCACATATCTCGTTCTTAGGGCACGCTCAAATGAGACGAGCTACGAGTAAAACTAACCCCCAAGTTTCCCCGAGGTGGCCCCGCAGGCAGCTCAGTTCGGACCAACACTTAGAGAAGCACTGGCCCAGGGGGGTTAAAATAAAGATGACCCTTGAGTCTGCAGAACCCAAGGGAAGGTGGTTGTTTGTTTGTGCAAATGGTAAAACCAAGGTTGGACCTTGCTGGAGGAGTTTTATTCAAGGCGAACTGTCAAGGGGTTCCCATTATAACCCAACCGTGTAAGGAACGCAAAATCCGGGAACATAACACCGATATGACGGAAACTAGGGCGGCAAGAGTGGAACAAAACACGAGGCATAAGGCCGAGCCTTCCACCCTTTACCAAGTAGATAGATGCATTAATTAAATAAGAGATATTGTGATATCCCAACAAAATATCCATGTTCCAACATGGAACAAACTCCAATCTTCACCTGCAACTAGCAACGCTATAAGAGGGGCTGAGCAAAGCGGTAACATAGCCAAACAACGGTTTGCTAGGACAAGGTGGGTTAGATGTTTGACATGGCAATATGGGAGGCATGATAAAGCATGTGGTAGGTATCACGGCATAGGCATAGCAAAAGAGCGAGCATCTAGCAAGCAAAGATAGAAGTGATTTCGAGGGTATGGTCATCTTGCCTGAGATCCCGCAAGGAGGAAGAACGAGTCCATGAAGAAGACAAACGGATGAAGTCGAACGGGTCCTCACAAACGCGATGTTAACAGAACCAACCCGAAGAAGCAACACCGGAAAGAAGCACACAACATAGTAAAAAACCAACACACGAACATGGTATGATATGCGGGATGCGGTATGCGGTGCATATGCATGATTTGGAACAGAAAGATTGAACCTAGCCTCAACTTGGAAAACCAAGAGTGCCACTGGAAATTTGAGTTGATTTCGGTCGAAATCTATATAAAGATAACTGGAATCGGATGCACGGTTTGGAAATGATAAGCAAAACAAATATGGCACCGGTCTGCGATTAACAACAAGAGACCATCTAAATGCATCAAGAACAACATGCTACAGCACTCTAACATGGCAACAAAATACATGGCAGGGATCCACTCATGATGTTTGACAAAAGATGAACACTGAGCTACGGCTAATTCACTCAATAACAGGGTCAAACAAGCATGGCAAAAGTGCAAATGATAACAGGTTTCAGACTTAGTGAAATTATCAACAAGTCAGGAATTTATCATCAGGAAGCAATGTTTAGAGCACGCAAACTACATGCTACAGGAACTTATCATGGCAAAGCAAGGCATGGCATGAAGCTACTCTAAGCATATAACAAAAGTCCCTTAGTGACCATGAGCCAAAAGGGATCAGAAAATACAATTGTAAGCATGTGAACATAGCAAAAACATAAACAGATACAGACTTAGTGAAAAATTGGAGCATGCAAACAGATTAACAAGTAGGCATGTTTACGAGCTCGATGCACTCACTATAGAGCATGGCATGACAAACTAAGCATACACCCATCAAGAAGACATGGCATAGAATCTATACATGGCAAGAACAACAACATAATATGCACAGATCAATAGCAACATCCTCGGCAAAATCGCTAAACATGTCAACAATCTGCCCGGAACATTTTATAGTAAAAGTAGAGCTCGATTGACTCAAGCTAGGTTGCTCCATGATTGCAAACAAAGACATGGATGAATAGAGCACCACAATAATAACAAAACATACTTCCTGATCATCCTCAAAAGACGCACGGATCACTAGGAAACAACATGAACATATGGCATAAAGACAAAAACAGGACAAGGATGGGCCCGCGCGGGCCCGCGACGGGCTCCGCGGGCCGCGGCGGCGGGGGAACGGCGGCACGATAGCTGGCAGGCTCCGGTTGGCTCGGGGTGGCGGCGGAGACACGTGTCGCCCCGGGATTGGTCTGGACGATGTGGCGGTGGGGTGGACGCGTCCGGCGCGGGGTCGAACATGTCCGGCGCGGCACGGAGGGAAAAATCTAGGGTTTCGTCCGCGAAAATGAACGGGGTGCACATATTTATAGGTAGAGGGAGCTAGGAGAGTCCAAATGAGGTGCGGTTTTTGGCCACGCGATCGTGATCGAACGACCGAGATGATGGAGGTTTAGGTGGATTTTGGGCCACTTTGGAGGGGTGTTGGGCTGCAACACCCACGAGGCCTTTTTGGTCCCTCGGTTAACCGTTGGAGTATCAAACGAAGTCCAAATGGCACGAAACTTGACAGGCGGTCTACGGGTAGTAAACCAACGCCGCATGACAAGTCTCGGTCCAATCTGAAACCGTTTAACACCCGCACACGAAAAGAGGTAGAAAGGACCACCGAAGGACATAGGAGCGCCGGAATGCAAAACGGACAACGGGGAAAATGCTCATATGCATGAGACGAACACGTATGCAAATGCGATGCACATGATGACATGATATGAGATGCATGACACGCAAGCAATGACAAGGCAACAACAGCGAATAACTAGAGGACACCTGACACATCGGTCTCGGGGCATTACAGCACTCCACTACTATGAGAGGATCTCGTCCCGAGATCTAGGATGGCACCGGAGGGACAACAGAAGAGAACAAGGAGAGGTAAATCTAAGTTGCTTCTTTGAAAAATGAGTGAAACCAAAGAACCTTGAAAAGGTTAAGCCAATTTCAAGAAAGGAATACAACGGAGAAGAACGAAGTTGAAAACACTCCGATAGAAAAGAAAAGAAACTTTATAAGATGAAAGGAACTAGAAGAGATGACACAACACTCCGGTTAGATGGATAAGCAAAGGAAAGAACAAGATCTTTGATAAAACGAGATGATGGTTGAAGAAAGCAATATCACAATGCCTCCAGAATGAAAGAATAGAAGTTGGATCGTCGGAACAAAAGATTAGAGAAGAAAATAACATCTTCTACCTCCAATGATCTTTAAAAGCATCTTAATGAGAAGGGTCGCACGGAGTTGTTGGAAAACCAACAACAAAAAGAGTAAACTTGTTGTGGTCTTATGGAAAACATCTGAAAACCTATGAGGTGAAATTCTGCCACTAACGGAAACAATAGATTGGATTGATAAGAACAAGGAGACGAGAAACTTATTTCACCGGGAGGATAAATGAAGAGCTTGGGTCATTTATAAGCACCATAATTGGAAACATTCCCAATGGAAGGCTTTCGTTGAAATATAAACCAAGATACTCCGACAAAGAGAATGATGGATTGAGAAGAGCTCCTGCTCAAAGAAATTGATGGGTTTAACTATCTCATTCCTGACAACTTGTGAATCACGGAGCACGACGGGAAATTATCACGAATGACATAACACCACCTCAAAGATAAGATAGGACGAATTGGACTTTGTTCTGCAAGATGAAGAATGCTTGAAGCTCCTATGAAAAGAATCTCGATGAACACTTCGAGAAGGAAATTAAATCCTTGATGAACCATCATGTAGAACCTTGATGAAGAACTCCGGTAACAAAAAGGATAACGAAAAGAAAGAGAAGTTGAAAACATAAAGTGAAACCTTGTAATGATTTAGATGGATCTCCGTGATGATGAGAGCTTGGAACTCTGGGAAAAGAAAAGATAAAACAAGTGAAACCGAGAATGTGATATGATGAACCACTTCGGAAAGCGGGAATAGAATTTGCTTGATGAAACAAGAATAAGAATTACGTTATGCTTATCCTTCACCATTTAGATTGATGATGAGCAAACGGATTTGGCAAACTACTTATTCTCGTTGAAAGGATTAAGATAGATATAGCACAAACTTGGGAAGGTCTTCAACGAATCACCATTCGGGATTGGAAAGAACGAATGAATTGATATGATAACGAAGGAAGAGACATCTGGAACGAACTACCGTAAGAATTGAAAAAGAACAAATAGAACATGAAGAAACACTGGGAAGGATTAGCGAATAAACGAAGATGCTTGCTAGGATTTAGATACATGAGAACGAAGAGATCACGAACTGGTTAGAGAAAACTTGAATGATGCATCGGTAAGATTTAGAGAATGATAGTTGAAAGCTGGAATGGATAATCCCGAAATGATGGCCTTCGGATAAACAAACTGAAAAACTCTTGAAATGCTCCAGATGGATGAAAAGAATTCCCACAATCAAAACAATTATGAGAGGATGGCCTCAAACTAGAACCACGAATCTCTGAGAGAACGGATAAGATATGGAGGAAAAACTCTTCTTCGGTCTTCAAAATCCGAGAATGACGACAAGAAACACCACCAAGAATTGTTGAGGTACTCCGGAATTAAAATTGGAAAGGTTGAACCAACGATGAAAAGCATTCGAAAGATCTTGGTGAAAGACATTTGACTGATGATAATTCATTCTTACGCCAAACTTTAAAAGATTAGAGAATAGCTCCGGTAGAATTAGAAGAGTCAGGTAAGATCCTGGGAAAAGACCCGTGGGTTAGGTCCCACTCAAAAGAAACACCATTGAATGATTTAAAAGATAGATTGCGCCGGTTGAGTTAAGTGACTTGAATGAGATAACATTCTCGAAAGATCTTGAATGAATGAGAATAAACACTAGCATCTTTTGAGATATCTTTAGCACTCCAGAACAAATGAATAGCGAGGGGTGAATGATTAAGAATTGCACCGGCATGAGAAAGCATTTGAAACAAGGAAAAGGGATATGATCAACACCAAAAGCTAGATTTGAATCCACCGTAAAAGATAAAAGAAACGAAGAATGATGAACTAGAAGCTCCGTTAGAATCTTCATGAGAATCACCGGATAAGAACATTGAAAGACAAGAATGAAGAGTCTTCACATCCATAAGATGGATACTTGATTAAGAAAACTGAGTTCTTGAAGAAAAAGGGTGGGTGGGCGGGAAAACAAAGGCAACTTGGAGACGGATGAAACAACATCATTGAGAAGAACTGATAATTGATCTTGCGGATGTTGAAATGATCAGATCCACTTGAAGAGAAACACACTGGTTGAAAAGGATTGGCATGACGATCTCGATTATCATGAAGGATTAGTATTCACATCGGAGTATGAGAACGTCAATTAGGAAAGGTATGGAATCAACACTTGACATTGAAGCAACTCGAAAACCACAATTCAAAACAAAACAAAGGATTGGCTTGCAAAATAAGCCGAAACAAACATATGATACAGATTTCATCCGAAGTTTTCGTGGTGGGGCCCACACGGGCTCGATCGTACAACACCATCATGTACAAGGCAGTGCACATGACATACGAAGCGTCCCCGAGTCAGCATAGCCAAGGACTCTTTAAGACACAACGAGACCACTGTAAAACCAACCGTGGATAGGCGGACCACTAGACGTGGAACCCCAATTTCATATCATACATCTGACGGGAAGATATCCTAAGAGCTACTTGAATTCCCACTTATAAACTCCCGAAATTTTCCGGTTATGCATTCAGGTGTTGGGGATACAGGGGAAGCATAATATCTCACCCAAAACTAACAAATCCTACATCCAGCTGTATCCATCCTTCAACACATAACCAAGAAACGTTCGAAAATCGTTTACCTCAACCTTCGAAAAGCATCCGTTATATGAGTTATGGCAATACTCCCGAACTCCCGCCCCAGTACTGGGTGGCGTCGAGGTTATCTCACCAACAACTACATAAAAGAGATTTTTGATGTCGGCGAAACTTAGGTATTCCAGAACTGCAACGATAAAATTGTGACGACAACACCTTGGAGCTCAACTCCCTGGGACACTGCCACAACCCCTAAATGTCAGGAGGCACCAAGAACAATGTTCTCATCACAAAACCATTGGAACGATTCCAAGATACCCGCGTGATCCTAAATTTTTTTAGTGAAATTTGAGAAGAGAATAGTCAAAACTCTAAGTCAGGATGCCTCACCAGAGCGACGAAGGGACTGAGGAGTAAAAAGAATTCCTACTCTCCAATATATATAAAATCCTAAATGACTCAAAACATTTTTCTAGACTCAACAACGCCAGCGATTCGATCAAGCAGGGGGCTCCTAAGGTCGGGAAGGCTCTGATACCAATTTGTAACGCCCTCGATGCGGCTATATCTCCCACGTGTCGAAGCACAACTTAGAGGCATAATCGCATTGAAAGCAATGTCGCAAGTGAGGTAATCTTCACACAACCCATGTAATACATAAGGAAAAAAGATGCATAGTTGGCTTACAATCGCCACTTCACACAATTACACGAATAAAGCATTACATCAACCAGATACAATCAAGGTCCGTCTAAGGAACCAAAATAAAAGAAGACTGCCCCAAATGCTACACAGATCCCTAATCGACCCCAACTGGGCTCCACTACTGATCAACTAGAACAAAACAACACAAAGGAAAAGATCTTCATCGAGCTCCTCCTTGAGCTTGGTTGCGTCACCTGTACGGTTTCATCGGCACCTGCAAGCTGGTTTTGGAAGTATCTGTGAGTCACGGGGACTCAGCAATCTCACACCCTCGCGATCAAGACTATTTAAGCTTATAGGAAGGGTAAAAGGTATGAGGTGGAGCTGCAGCAAGCGACTAGCATATTTGGTGGCTAACATACGCAAATGAGAGCGAGAAGAGAAGGCAAAAGCACGGTCGAACAACTATGATCAAGAAGTGATCCTAGAACAACCTACGTCAAGCAATACTCCAACACCGTGTTCACCTCCCGGTCTCCGCCGAGAAGTGACCATCACGGTTGCACACACGGTTGGTGCATTTTAATTAAGTTCAACTTCAAGTTTTCTACAACCGAACATTAACAAATTCCCATCTGCCCATAACCGCGGGCACGGCTTTCGAAAGTTCAAACCCTGCAGGGGTGTCCCAACTTAGCCCATCACTCCTTCTCCCAAGACAATCCGATCAGACTCCGCATCCCGATTACAAGACATCCTCGACAATGGTAAAACAAGTCCAGCAAAGCCGCCCGAATGTGCCGACAAATCCCGATAGGAGCTGCACATATCTTGTTCTCAGGGCACACTCAGATGAGACTAGCAATGAGTAAAACCAACCCTCAAGTTTCCCCGAGGTGGCCCCGCAGGCAGCTCAGTTCGGACCAACACTTAGAGAAGCACTGGCCCAGGGGGGTTAAAATAAAGATGACCCTTGAGTCTGCAGAACCCAAGGGAAGGTGGTAGTTTGTTAGTGCAAATGGTAAAACCAAGGTTGGGCCTTACTGGAGGAGTTTTATTCAAGGCGAACTGTCAAGAGGTTCCCATTATAACCCAACCGTGTAAGGAACACAAAATCCGGGAACATAACACCGATATGACGGAAACTAGGGTGGCAAGAGTGGAACAAAACACCAGGCATAAGGCCGAGCCTTCCACCCTTTACCAAGTAGATAGATGCGTTAATTAAATAAGAGATATTGTGATATCCCAACAAAATATCCATGTTCCAACATGGAACAAACTCCAATCTTCACCTGCAACTAGCAATGCTATAAGAGGGGCTGAGCAAAGCGGTAACATAGCCAAACAACGGTTTGCTAGGACAAGGTGGGTTAGACGTTTGACATGGCAATATGGGAGGCATGATAAAGCATGTGGTAGGTATCGCAGCATAGGCATAGCAAAAGAGCGAGCATCTAGCAAGCAAAGATAGAAGTGATTTCGAGGGTATGGTCATCTTGCCTGAGATCCCGCAAGGAGGAAGAATGAGTCCATGAAGAAGACAAACGGATGAAGTCGAACCGGTCCTCACAAACACAACGTTAACGGAACCAACCCGAAGAAGCAACACCGGAAAGAAGCACACAACATAGTAAACAACCAACACACGAACATGGTATGATATGCGGGATGCGGTATGCGGTGCATATGCATGATTTGGAACGGAAAGATTGAACCTAGGCTCAACTTGGAAAACCAAGAGTGCCACTGGAAAGTTGAGTTGATTTTGGTCGAAATCTATATAAAGATCACCGGAATCGGATGCACGGTTTGGAAATGACAAGCAAAACAAATATGGCACCGGTCTGCGATTAACAGCTAGAGACCATCTAAATGCATCAAGAACAACATGCTACATCACTCTAACATGGCAACAAAATACATGGCAGGGATCCACTCATGATGTTTGACAAAAGATGAACAATGAGCTACGGCTAATTCACACAATAACAGGGTCAAACAAGCATGGAAAAAGTGCAAATCATAACAGGTTTCAGACTTAGTGAAATTATCAACAACTCAGGAATTTATCATCAGGAAGCAATGTTTAGAGCACGAAAACTACATGCTACTTGTTGGGGATATTACTACTGGGCGTAAACTGGACTATCTGGGCCGGATCAACTTCATCAGTAGCTCCAGATGTGATAAAGCCCAAGAAGGCAGATGAGGGCCTAAGGCCCGTAGCCGCTTCAAGACTTGTAGCTGTAAACCGGAATTTGTATATAAACTTGTATTGTGAGCTAGGAATAAGGAGAGACCAACCCGGATATGAATATCGACCGGTGTTGGGACTCTGTAAACCGACGGGTGTCACCCGTGTATATAAGGGGACAACCCGGTGACGGTTCGAAGGACAGACAACAACTCGAGACATAGGCGAAGCTTGTTTGCTCCCTAGTCATCGAAACCCCATCAATTCCATCACAACTAGACGTAGGCTTTTACCTTCATCGAAGGGGCCGAACTAGTATAAACTCTCTTGCGTCCTTGTGTCCGCTTTAACCCCTTCAAGCTAACCCGTTGCGATGGCTCCACGACTAAGTCCTTTCTCTAGGACATCAGCCGTCACAAAACCACGTCAGTTGGCGCCCACCGTGGGGATATAGCACGATGGTTTCCGGTTCTTGGAGGGCCGCTTTGAAGGACTCGAGGACTACGCCGTAGGCCGGATGACTAAGAGTCGTCGCGGCAAGCTCTACATCGATGATGCAGGCTGGGGCCCCGAGGCCGGCTCTATTGAGTACAGATACCGGCTCCCCTTTGGTGGCATTCACGTTTTCATTGGCAAGATCGGCGCGGGCCCTGAGCCAGACATCTGCACTGACCTCGTCGAGACGGCTCAGCGTGCGTGATCCGCCTGGGTTAAACCGGCCATGAAGCGTGCCTTTGTGGGAGTCATCCATGGAGGGAATTATGAGGACGGATCGGAATTTTGCAGCGCGACCGTCGTTTGTTCCGATGACGAGTCTTCGACCGGAGAAACTGAATCTCTTTATCAGCTACAGGATGGCCGGATTGGGAGCTGTTCCGATGGCGACAGTATTCTGGATTCCTCTGATCTGCCCAACCGGGTTGGAATATTCATGGCCGGAACACAGGCAGCGCTTCATTCTTCGACATCTGCGGCAATGATCTCCGGTTCAGCAGTGGCGACGGCTGCCGGGGCAGGAGGCCCTATGCGCCCGCCGGCTCAGGTTCTATCAGAACTATTTGATGCATTGGTTGTGCTTGTGGCGGAGGTTAATCCACCGGATCAGGATGTTCACAACGCGGAGATTGCAAAGGTAAAGGAACAGATCACCCGGGCCAAGACAGATCTGGTGGCTGAGGATGCCAGGATGGCCGCAGAGCGGGCCGCTTTAGACGCCCAGGCCTACCGGGTTATGTTGGACCAGAGCTGTAGCGCCCCAAGACCGGAGCTTCAGATGCCTTCCAGGGTTTCTGGGTTTCGTCATGTGATTTGTTTGGTTCATCATTTTTCATCTTTGCATCATGTGCATTTGCATCATGTCATCATGCCATCATGCCATAAATCTTTTGCATCTCAACTAAATAAATCGTATGGATCTTCGGTCCATTTAAATTGAGGGAATTCACATGGTGAGTTCTCTTTATAATATATCCTCCCAATATAAGTGGAGCTATTATAAAACAATCCATTCTTTGGAATCACCATAACACACTTGCAAAATCCCAATGCCTTTTATTATTTCAATTCTTGGCCTCTAACTTTGCCATATATCCTTTCGTCATTTTCCGGAGCCCCACCTAAATTCTCAACATTTTTGGAAACTCCTAGAACCTAGTCCTAGTTCAAACCCATTTGAATTAAATTCAAATGCGTTTGAATTTACATCTTCCAATCTTGGCCTTTTCTATTTTCTCGGAACAAGCGTATTTTTGTGAGTTCGGGAAAATTATCCCCCTGTCCAAAATCTTTTCCTAACCTCTCTTTATTTTCCTCTCTTTTTCGGTCGTTTCTGCTAAAGTAATATGAGAGAGAGAGTGGGGGGGGGGGGGGGAAGTCAGCCCAGCTGGGCCTCCCAGCCATCTGCGCCTAGGCCCATTTGGCCCAAGGCCATCCCGCAGCCCACTGCTCTAACCCTAACCAATCGCTACCTCTTTTACCTCGATCCCTCTCCCTTCCCTCATTCTCTTTCCTTGCGCCGCCAGGAACCGCTGCCCGATCCCATCCTCCTCCCACGATCCCATCTCTTCCCCTCCAGTGTCGCGCTCGACCCCGCTCTCCTTCTCGATCTCCATCTTCCTCCTCCCGATGGTGACGGACCGGCCTCCCGCGCACGTGTAGAGGGACGGCACTCTTGCCTCGTCCCCAGCCGCCTCTCCCCTGCTCCTTCCGCGTGCCTGCCGCCGCTACCTTCTTCCAGCGTCGCTGGAGCCGACCATGGAGCCATGAACCGTCACAGTCAACGACTAGCGCCGCTGCGCCCAATCTCCATCATCGCCAGCGCGCCCCCATCGCCCGGTCGCCGGACCCCGTCTCGTCCTCCTCGAGCCGGCAGGTCGATGCCCTGCCTCTCCGCCGTTCGCCTCTAGCGGGCAGCTTCCACGCCCGAGGCCTCCTCCTCGACCTCGCATCGCCCTCCACTGCCTCCTCGCCAGGGTCCCTTGCGGGCTCCTCCTCGTTGCCTTGCTGCATCGCTGGGCCCTGCTCCGGTGCCGCGCCGGTGCGGCCAGGAGCTGTTGCACCCTCTCGACGCGCCCCTGCCCATGCTCCACCTCGATGCCTCGCATCAGCAGAACCCGGCCACGGCCGCGCCATGGCGGCCTCTGCACCCGCACGTCGCCCCGGCAAGCTCTGCCCGCCCTTCTCCTTTTTTGGGTTCGTTTCCAGTGCAGCTCGACCCTGCTCCGCTTCCTGCACGTGACCATGTGGCCTCGAGCTTCAGTGGTCTTCTGAGTTGGGGTTTGCTCCTGAGCTCCACCATCAAATCCCGCTCCTGCCTCCATCGAAGGCCGGCACGTCAAGCTCGACCCCGAACAGAGAATTTGCCAAGTACCACGACATGAGGACCCTCGAACGCGTCAAGTACCCCTTCGGATGCGCCAAGTTCGTCTACACGAGAACGGCAAGTACCTTGACGCCCGATGCATAGAACGACTACCGTCGCTGATGACCCGAGTACCACTACCATCGACCCTCAAAGACCTCGTGGACGTAAAGTTCCGTGTCGTTGACCCCGAACCTCTACGAAAACGTGCACGATTACTTCCGTGGCCGAAGACCCGTGTACAACTACCATCGCCGAAGACGTCGAGGGAACGTCTACCCACATCGTGTATTTGACCAAGTTCGATGACGACAAACTCGGATTCACCAAGTTCCACTACCGTCGCCTTCGGAAACATCGAATGCGTCAAGTCCTTCTCCGAGACGTGTACCACTACTTCCTCTACCGTCGCGAGAACGGCTACTTCCTCTACGAACCCGAACCGCTTCGAAATGCACGCTTCGAAGGTATAACCCCGAGACGACCTTCCGAGAACGTATGTTGTGTGATGTATGAGATGAACCGCGTGTTTGCACCGTGTCCAATTTGTCACTCGTTTCCTTGTCACCCGTGGGAACCCGGTCACCGGGAACACCCCACCTTCTATCGCATGTCACGCTTCTGCCGCACTTTCTTTTGCACCGACGTTCTTAATGAGTTGTCGGAACCGGAACGTTGCAGTGGCACCGTTTCGTTATCGTCGCCGTGGCACCCCTTTCTTTCTACTACGGTGACAAATGCTTTCTAATGCTCTTGTCAACTTTTAATAAATATTGCATAAACTTGAGCATGTCATCCGCATCATGATAACAACAATTAAAAATGTTTAAATTGTTGTTGCACCAAATTGATAAATGCATATGGGGATTTACTGGAAATGTTGTTCGTTGCTTCCGGCCTCATTTAAACTTGACTAGATAGGTAGTGTTACTTTGTTTCACCCTCTTGCCATGTTTTAACAACATTTAATATTGTTGGGTACATAACCGAGAGAGAACTAAATAATTGACGTGGTGTTTCGTCAATATGCAACTCGTTGTATATTGAGCTCCACTTAATTTGTAGGATTGTTTGTGCATTTTGCCATGCCATGCCTCTTTAAACCGGACATGCATCATACTTGTTTGCGCATCGTGCCATGTTGTTGTCGTGGTTGTTTACTATGTTGTTTGCTTCCTTTCCAGTGTTGCTTCTTCGGATTGGTTTCGATTACGTCGCGTTTGTGAGGATCCGTTCATCTACGTCCGTTTATCTTCTTCATGGACTCGTTCTTCTTCCTTGCGGGATTTCAGGCAAGATGATCATACCCTCGAAATCAGTACTATGTTTGCTATGCTAGTTTTGCTCGCTCTTTTGCTATGCCAATGCTACGATGCCTACCACTTGCTTGTCAGCCTCCCAAATTGCCATGTTCAGCCTCTAACCCACCATTGTCTTAGCAAACCGTTGTCTGGCTATGTTACCGCTTTGCTCAGCCCCTCTTATAGCGTTGTTAGTTGTAGGTGAAGATTGGAGACCGTTCCTTGTTGGAACATTTATTTACTTGTTGGGATATCATTATATTGCCATGTTATCCTAATGCATCTATATACTTGGTAAAGGGTGGAAGGCTCGGCCTTATGCCTGGTGTTTTGTTCCACTCTTGCCGCCCTAGTTTCCGTTATATCGGTGTTATGTTCCCGGATTTTGCGTCCCTTACGCGGTTGGGTATATGGGAACCCCTTGACAGTTCGCTTTGAATAAAACTCCTCCAGCAAGGCCCAACCTTGGTTTTACCATTCGCCACCTAGCCTTTTTCCCTTGGGTTAGGCCAGCCCAAGGGTCATCTTTATTTTAAACCCCCCCGGGCCAGTGCTTGTCTAAGTGTTGGTCCGAAATGGGCAGCCTGCGGGGCCACCTCGAGGAAACTTGAGGGCTGGTTTTACTCGTAGCTTGACCTATCCGGTGTTGCCCTGAGAACGAGATATGTGCAGCTCCCATCAGGATGTCGGCGCATCGGGCGGCTTTGCTGGACTTGTTTTACCATTGTCGAGGATGTCTTGGAGTACCGGGATACCGAGTCTGATCGGAATGTCTCGGGAGGAGGTCTATTCCTTCGTTGACCGTGAGAGCTTGTGATGGACTAAGTTGGGACACCCCTGCAAGGATTTTGAACTTTCGAAAGCCGTGCCCGCGGTTATGGGTAGATGGGAATTTGTTAACGTCCGGTTGTAGAAAACCTAAAGTTGACCTTAACTAAAATGAATCAACCGCGTGTGTAACCGTGATGGTCTCTTTCCGGCGGGGTCCGGGAAGTGAACACGGTTGTTGGAGTTATGCTTGACATAGGTAGTCCAGGATCACTTCTTGATCATACTTTTATCGATCGTGCTTTGCCTTCTCTTCTCGCTCTCATTTGCGTATGTTAGCCACCATATATGCTAGTCGCTTGCTGCAGCTCCACCTCATACCTTCACCTTACCCATAAGCTTAAATAGTCTTGACCGCGAGGGTGCGAGATTGCTGAGTCCCCGTGGCTCACAGATACTTCCAAAACCAGTTTGCAGGTGCCGATGAGTCCGTGCAGATGACGCAACCAAGCTCAGGAGGAGCACGATGAAGATCTTGTCCTTTATTTGTTTCGTTCTAGTTGATCAGTAGTGGAGTCCAGTTGGGGTCGATCAGGAACCTTTGTCGCATTTGGGGTTCTTCTTTTATTTTGGTTCCGTAGTCGGACCATGAGTGTATTTGGTTGATGTAATGTTTTATTTATGTAATTGTTTGAAGTGGCGATTGTAAGCCAACTATGTAACTTTTTCCCCTATTGTATTACATGGGTTGTGTGAAGATTACCTCACTTGCGACATTGCCTTCAATGCGATTATGCCTCTAAGTCATGCCTCGACACGTGGGAGATATAGTCGCATTGAGAGTGTTACAAGAGCGCGTCGCATGAAGTCATGAGGAGGAAGCACTCTTCCCGTTTACCTCCGGTTTTCGAGGCTAGTGACCTTTTCAACACTCCCGGACCAAGAGCCGGCAATCCGCTGGAGGGAAACCGGCCAGAAGCCCCTAGGACTGGTGCACCGGTTCAGCCTCGTCAGATGGACCCGCCTCATCAAAACACCGTCATACCTCAGGCCGCTTTAACACCTCCGGGTCACTACTCCAACCCAATGGACAATCTCGTTGCCGCTGCGGCACGGCTGGAGGCCATTCCAATTGAAGGTGACTCGCCGCAGGCAGTAGAGACGCGACGGGTCAAGGAGCTTCTGAGGACAGCTTTGGCCCAACAGGAAGCATACTCGTACAGCCGCGACCGGATCCACTCGTACAACCGGAGCTATAGCACACATATGGATGAACCGGCAGTGTCGAGTAATGAACGACGGGGAGCACCCCGTGACAACAACCCGGCAGGTGGTGCTGATAATGCCCAGGGAGTGGTGGACCGGGCCCGTGCGCGCAGGGACGCCGAGTTAGCTCCACAACATCAGGCTCGGCAACTCACGCCGGTTCGTCCAACCACATCGACTGAACCTGGCGTTACCTCTAGTTCCTTGGGGGTGCCTTGCCTTATCCCCGCTTTACACAATGTGCGCCTGCCCAAGGATTTCAAAGGCCCGCGCAAGGTACCGAATTACACGGCGGATCAGGCTCCAGAGACATGGGTGGAGAGCTATGAGATGGCCATGGAGATGCTTGATGTGGATGACGCTGCGTGTGCGAAATACTTCACCATGATGCTAGAGGGAATGGCCCGTACTTGGTTAAAAAGCTTGCCGGCTAATTCTATCAGTTCATGGTCCCACTTACGAGCCCGGTTTATCAGCAACTTCAAGGATACCTGTAAATAGCCTATGTCGATAGTAGACTTAGCTACATGCGTCCAGGAGGAAGGAGAATCAACGACTCATTGGGTGTGCCGGGTCTCACAAGTGTTGCATTCCTCAGACCGCATCAACGCTGACACCGCAGTATTAACCCTAGAAGGCAACTGCCGGTTTGGGCCCCTGAAGCTAAAGTTGGGGCGGATGAAGCGTCATTGCACCGACATGGGGACCCTGATGGCCGCTTTGGTGAAATATGCTGATTTTGATAGTTCCAAGGATCCCGAATCTGATGATGACAAGACAGGGAAGGGGAAGAAGAACAGCAGCTCCAAAGGTCAGCCGCATCACTGGACAGGCAATGGTGGTGGAGGCAAGCGTAAAGCGGATGGTAACATGGACTTTGTGCCTAATACCAACGCACGGGACAATGGCCAGCGACGCAAGGGTAGACCGAAGAATCGTAATGGGGCACCCAACCCTAACCCAAACCGTCTAAACTACCTGTTAAACCAGCCATGTCCAAAGCATGGGACGAAGGAGGTGCCAGGAAACCACCTTTGGAAAGATTGCTTTATTATGCAGGAGTTCAAGAATTCTAATAATTTCTGGTATGACCACGAATCTGGCGGTGGCTCAGGATCCGGGCCGGGTTACGGTGGAGGAAGTTCCGGTTCAGGATTCAATGGTAATCCAGGTGGACATAATGGTCAAAATAGTCAGAACAACCAGGGTGGTTACAACCAACAGCAGCAACAGTCAGGTTACCAGAGCAACCCAAAGCAGCTGAGTAGTGGCCAGTACCATGTCTTCACCACTAGCTTGGACAAGCGAGACCGAAAGGTTCAGAGGCGGGCGGTCAACTCTGTTGAACCGGCCATACCCCGTTATCTACATTGGTCTCAGCAGCCCATCATATGGAGCAGAGAAGATCATCCTCCCCAGGTCGATAATCCAGGTCAGTTGGCTCTGGTGGTGGCGCCTCAGGTGGGAGGTTATAAGTTCACCATGGTGCTCATGGATGGAGGAAGCAGCATTAACATCCTGTACTATGAGACCTTCCACCGTATGGGACTAACAAATAAGAATCTCAAACCGTCTAATACAGTATTCCACGGTGTGGTGCCTGGCAGATCAGCATATCCCGTTGGTAAGATAGCTCTGGAAGTGGCCTTTGGGGATGACCATGATTCCAGGTCAGAGACATTGACGTTTGAAGTGGTGAAAATCCAGAGTCCATATCACGCTCTGTTTGGGCGATCGGCTTACGCCAAGTTTATGGCACGGCCTTGTTATGTGTATTTGCAGCTCAAGATGCCGGGTCACAGGGGGACAATAATGGTTCACGGAAGCCGCAAAATTGCTTTGGAGTGCGAGGAAGGATATGCGGCTTATGTAGAGTTAGTTTGTGCCACCGAGGAGTTAAGGTGCTATAAGGACAATGTTGATCCGGCGGACATGACTCCGTTGAAAAAGCCAACTACGGAGCATGATCCGGCCTTGAAGTTCAAATCGGCAGCAGAAACTAAGCTTGTTGACTTCGTACCTGGCGATTCGTCCAAGCAGTTCAGCATCAGTGCCAACTTCGATCCAAAATAGGAAAGCGCGCTCATCGAGTTCATCCGTGAGAATCGGGACATTTTTGCATGGAAGCCTTCTGACAAGCCAGGTGTACCGAGGCAACTCGTTGAGCACACCCTTAATGTGGATCCTAGATATAAACCGGTGAAACAGTTCCTCCGCCGGTTTAACAAAGAAAGACGCAAGGCGATTGGAGAAGAGGTAGCCAGGCTCTTAGCGGCTGGGTTTATTGTTGGAGTTTTTCACCCTGAGTGGCTTGCCAATCCGGTACTGGTCCTCAAGAAAAACGGCACCTGGCGCATGTGTGTGGATTACACAGATCTTAATAAAGTTTGTCCAACAGATCCTTTTGCCCTCCCCCGTATTGATCAAATTATTGATGCTACGGCGGGTTGTGAGTGTTTAAGCTTTTTGGATGCATATTCCGGCTATCATCAGATCAAAATGGCAGTTAAGGACCAGGAGAAGATGGCATTTATAACCCCCTTTGGAGCCTTCTTCTATGTGTCTATGCCCTTCAGGCTCAAGAGTGCCCAGGCAACTTATCAACGGTGTGTACAAAATTGTCTTCACAAGCAGATTGGCCGTAATGTACCCGCTTACATGGATGATATCGTGGTTAACTCTAGGGAGAAGGAGACTGAGGGAGTCCTGGATTAGGGGGTGTTCGGGTAGCCAGACTATACCTTCAGCCGGACTCCAGGACTATGAAGATACAAGATTGAAGACTACGTCCCATGTCCGGATGGGACTTTCCTTGGCGTGGAAGGCAAGCTTGGCGATGCGGATATTCAAGATCTCCTACCATTGTAACTGACTCCATGTAACCCTAACCCTACTTGGTGTCTACATAAACCGGAGGGTTTTAGTCCGTAGGACAACTTCATCAACTCCATATACAACAATCATACCATAGGCTAGCTTCTAGGGTTTAGCCTCCTTGATCTCGTGGTAGATCCACTCTTGTATTACCCATATCATCAATACTAATCAAGTAGGACGTAGGGTTTTACCTCCATCAAGAGGGCCTGAACCTGGGTAAAACATCGTGTTCACTGCCTCCCGTTACCATCCGGCCTAGACGCATAGTTCGGGACCCCCTACCCAAGATCCGCCGGTTTTGACACCGACATTGGTGCTTTCATTGAGAGTTCCTCTGTGTCATCGTCGTTAAGTCCGATGGCTCCTTTGATCATCAACAACAATGCGGTCCAGGGTGAGACTTTTCTCCTCGGATAGATCTTCGTCTTCGGCGGCTTCGCTCTGCGGGCCAATTCTCTTGGCCACTTGGAGCAGATCGAAAGCTATGCCCCTGGCCATCAAGTCAGGTTTGGCAGCTTAAACTACATGGCTGACATCCGCGGAGACTTGACCTTCGACGGGTTCGAGCCACGGCCAAGTGCGCCGCACTATCTCAAGGGGCATGATCTAGCTCTGCCTCCGGGCAGTGTCCTGGAGGCTGCTCACGCATCGGTTCCGACCTCTAACTCGGAGCCTATTGCGCCAACCGAGGATGAGCGGTTGGACGCCACCTCGGGGGCTGCGATCTCAAAGGCAATCGAGCCGAACGCTAGCCCTGCACTCTGCATGACCCGTGACTCCGAGGATCCGGACTCCTTCCCGGACTCCGAACCCCCCGCGCCCCTGCCGATCAAATCCGATTGGGCGCCGATAATGGAGTTCATCGTTGCAGACATCTTTCAGCACTCGCCTTTTGGCGTCATCCTGAATTCTCTTAAGTCTCTCTCTTTATCAGGAGAGCCCTGGCCGGATTACGGTCAGCAAGGATGGGATACGGATGACGAAGAAATTCCAAGCCCACCCACCACCCACTTGATAGCCACTGTCGACAATTTAAACGACGTGTTCAACTTTGACTCCGGAGACATCGACAGTATGGATGACGATGCAGGAGATACCGACGAACCAACGCCCATAGGGCATTGGACAGCCACCTCATCTCACGATGTGTTCATGGTGGATACCCCTAAAGGAAGCGACAACGAGGAAAAAGGGGAGGGAATGGGAGATCGACCCCCCGAAAAGCAATCAAAGCATCGGCGTAAACGCCGACCCAAGCCCCGCCTCGATAAAAACCCAGCCATAGAGCAGGACGAGCCGGTATACGACGAGCAGGCCTTAGAGCAGCTGTCCAAATAGGGCAATACGGATAGAGAAACCTCACGCCCCTCCGCCGGCGAAAACGACATTCCGGACGACCTCACACCGGATAAACATATGGAACAGAAGAATCTCCACGAGAGGCTCATTGCAACTGCACGCAGCCTAAAAAAGCAGAAGTGGAAGCTAAAAACAGCGGAAGATGCACTCCGAATTAGATGGAGCAAAGTAATCTATACCGTAGATAAATACGGCGACAGTCGCCGCACTAAAAGCTATTCGAAAAGAAAGCTACTGCCTGAATTCGACGAAGAGGCCCTAGAGCCCTCACATTCAAAAAATGAGAAAGCCACACGGTCGGATAGACGACCCCATAAAGCGGCAAGCGGCGCCGCACTCAAATCGGCATGCGACCCACTTAAGGATTCGCATCATGGCCCAGTCAGGTCCATTTATGGGCCAAGAAAGCAAGCTCTCATAAGCAATGCTATGAAGCCATCATCAGAATCCGGCACACCCAAATACAGGGGTGCCGCACACCCGCTATGTTTCACCGATGAGGTCCTGGACCATGAATTTCCAAAGGGGTTCAAACCCACAAACATAGAGGCATACGATGGAACAACAGACCCTGGAGTCTGGATAGAGGATTATATCCTCCACATACACATGGCTAGAGGAAATGATCTCCACGCCATAAAATATTTACCCCTTAAGCTTAAAGGACCAGCCCGGCATTGGCTTAAAAGCCTTCCCGAAAACACAATTGGAAGCTGGGAAGAGCTCGAGGATGCTTTCCGAGCAAACTTTCAAGGGACCTATGTCCGCCCTCCGGATGCAGACGATCTTAGTCACATAACTCAACAACCCGGAGAATCAGCTCGACAATTCTGGAATAGATTTCTCACTAAAAAGAATTAGATAGTCGACTGTCCGGACGCCGAAGCCTTAGCAGCTTTCAGGCATAACGTCCGAGACGAATGGCTCGCCAGACACCTCGGCCAAGAAAAGCCGAGAACAATGGCCGCACTAACAAACCTCATGACCCGCTTTTGTGCAGGGGAGGACAGCTGGTTGGCAAGGTGCAGCACCAGCGACCCAAGTACATCCGAAACTAGGGATGGAAACGGAAAACCACGACGCAACAAGGACCGTCGCCGGACTAAGGACAAAAGTCCGAAGAGCACGGCAGTCAATGTCGGATTCAAAGGCTCACGACAAAATTAGGAAAAATCGCCCCCCAGGATAACAGGGACGATCCATCCAACCTAAATAAAATCCTGGACAGGATATGTCAGATACACAGTACTCCCGGGAAGCCTGCTAACCATACCCACAGAGACTGTTGGGTTTTCAAACAATCCGGCAGACTCAATGCCGAACACAAGGGGCTCGACATACCAAGCGAAGACAAGGACGAACCCCAAAAGCAGAGTACCAGGAAACAAAAGAACCTCCCACAGGAAGTAAAAACAGTGAACTCACTTCACATAACAAAACGTGCGGCGCCCGTAAAGGTACGCACCACACGGCCCATCCCGAAAGGGTCCGGCCACTGGTTGTCAAAACCGATCATCTTCGATCAGCTAGATTATTCTAGAAATATCAAGAATGTAGGCTGGACTTCCTTGATACTCGATCCAATAATTGGCGGACTCCAGTTTTCAAATGTCCTTATGGACGGCGGCAGTGGACTAAACCTGATATATCAGGATACAATCCAGCACATGAGGATAAACCCAGCAAGAATCCGCCGCAGCAAAACCTCCTTTCAAGGGGTAATACCTGGTCCAGACACCCGTTGTATGGGTTTTCTCCGGCTCGAAGTCATATTCGGCTCTGCCGAAAACTTCCACCGCGAAAAGCTGACCTTCCATATCGTCCCGTTCTCAAGTCGCTATCAAGCACTACTGGGACGCGAAGCTTTCGCTCGCTTTAACGCAATACCGCATTATGCATCTCTTATGTGTAAGATGCCCAGTCCACGAGGCATCATCTCTTTGAAGGGGAAGCACTAAAGTGCGCCTCCCCAAGCGGAGGATTGTGCGGCCGCCTTGACAGCCCCACAGCAAAATGGCCTCACCGGCTAAAAAACTTCAAAATAGGTCATTAAAGACCATGAACGCGGATAGACGAGTATGGTACAAAATCATCATTGATGCAGGCTTAGTGGCCATATACCCCCGCACTAGGGGCTCCATGCATATACAATAAGAGACAATAAAGCTCAATTTTATATATTTTACTTTACACCTTGTTTATTTTAAACTTTTTCAGCACGGCCCATTTTCAACTCAGTTCCTCTCTTTTACAGATGAACGTCGTGCGGCGCCCGTCCAGGATACGGCACAACGGAGACACAGGCGCAGACGTGTAGTAGGGACCCGTCCTAAAGGATTCTTTTTAGATTAAGACCCTGCGTAAACCTTTTTTACTGTCTCTTGTTGCTACACATCCCCTGGTTTTTTCTGGTATAACCAAGGAGGAGGCTGGCGTCTTGGCATGTGGCCACGTCAGAATTTTCGCACGTACCTGGACACTAGGGGCTTCTTTTTTTTAATAATAAAGAGTGTTGTTTCGCCCGCACTCACAAAGACCGAATACCTTAGGGAGTGTTCGGCGTCGCGAGTTTTGGCATTATATGCATCAGCTCCGAATCATGTCTTTGGTAAAATGTTGGGTTGCCCGGCTCCTGAGTTCGGCTACCTTACGTTCCGCTCTATCGGCTAAGGTAGCACCAGGAGAACTACTGCGATTGTGCCCCGGTTCCGCCGGGCGAGCACCTCAGTAGAGAAAGCCGAAAACTGACTGTCATGATGTAGCGTGAGACTGGTCAGCCACTCGATGACCTATCGGAATCTATCGGATTCCTCCGTTTTAACGAAGGGCCGTTTCCCGGTCAGGCACATACGCGCCCCGCACTCGAATGAGCGCAGTCGCCACCAAGGAGCTACCTAAATAGTCAAACTGTCAAGCTCCTATGGCTAAGTGAAAGTGTTAAAGCATTATAGTCCGGTTGCCTGGCCCGCTGCGCTATCACCTCCTTTGTAGGACCAAGACGTTGGGTTAAGTGTGAAAATGCGTCTTCTGCGAGCACCCCCGCACTATGTGCGTCGGGGCTGAAGCCAACGACTGCCATCTTTCAGATTTTATATATATATTAAAACGGCCGCACAGGAGGTGTTCCCAATACTTGAAGGCACAAGTATAAAAAGTCCACTACAATTTATCAAAATATTACTTTATAATTACATATGCTATCATAACATAGCATCTTTCGAGCACTGCGTCTCTATTACACGAGCGCCTTCAAGGACTTCCTGAAAATAGTGCTCGGAGGGTACTCGGCTTTTGTCCGAATCTCGGGACGCAACAACGGTGGTCTCCATCTCCGCCCAGTATGTCTTAACACGGGCAAGAGCCATCCGTGCGCCCTCTATGCATGCTGACCTCTTGATTGCATTTATACGCGGCATTGCGTCAAGGAATTGCTGCACCAAGTTGAAATAACTCTTCGGCTCCGATCACCCCGGCCACAGATAACCCATGATGTATTTCATGGCGAGTCCGGACAACCTATTCAGTTCGGCCCATTGAGCCAAACGATCGTCCACTGCCAGTGGACGCTCTGCATTGTGAAACTGCGACCAGAAAAGCTTTTCCACTTCGCGGTCCTTCTGATCTCGAAAGTGTTCGGTCGCATCAGCAACACTCGCTGCCAAGTCCAGATAGGTATCCTCCACACTCCACATTCGGTCCAACGGAGCAAACTTCGGATCGCAAAATTTCCTTCGTAGCATAAAGGGCTTTCCAGCCGCAATCTGTTCGGCCTGACGCAGCTCCTCCTTCGCAGCTCTCATCGCAGAGCATGCGTCCTTGGCATTGGCAGCGGCCTTCTCTAAGTCCGTCTGTTTCGCCTGGTCTTCTTTTTCAAGAAATCTGCAATGGTCTGTAGCGCTTTTTAACTTTTCGGCCATCTCGGCCATCTCTTCCTTGCTTCGGCAATGGGCAGCCCGTTCGGCTCTCAGCTCTTCAAGGGCTTTCTTGGCGGTCGCATCACTTTCTTTGGCTTGTTCTTTAGCTCGGGCAAGTTCTGCCCTAAGACTCTCCACGGCGGCCGCACCATCTGCGTCAAGCACACACATTGTAAGACAAAGGCCTCAAACTGTTCTTACCTCATGTCGCCTGGAGAATTGCATACCTTGAGCCTCCTCAAGCCGCTTGTTGACAAGTGCGAGGTCGGCTTCTGCCACGTCTAGTTGCCGCTTTAGCCCGGCAAAATCGTCAGTTCGGCTCGATTCCGGACACCCTGCCGCCTGCATTCAAAGGTGACATCTTAGACCTGGGATTATGATCCTCCGCGCGCCGTCATTTCTTGACGAGGCGCAGAGTCTCAGGGGCTACTATCTACACAGGGCGCATCTTATTCATGCGCAGCTGCCAAAAGTGTACATTATCTAAATGTACCTCAAAACCCGTCAGTAAACTTTTGACGGCCTCATGCAGTCCACTCTCTGCGGATGAGATCCTTTCAATCACCGTGCCCATCAATGCACGGTGCTCGTCTGAGATACAAGCTCGCCCTAGCAGAATCTTTAGCTCCTCCGACTGAGCACCAGACGGTGTCGGGCTCGTCCCATGACCTCTTTCGAAGGCCGGACGCGGAGAACCTCGGGGGGCCACATAACCATCTTCCGCCAATGCCGGATTTGGAGAAACTCTCCGCAATGACACCTCAGGGTCGCCCGCCTTGCTAGGCGGCATGGCAGGGGGAGGCGTCCCGCTCTCCATCATCTCCGGAAGAAGATCCCCCGAAAACGAGCTCTGCTGAGAAGGGCTGAGTTCCGAACTACAAGGTAAAAGTTCAGTTAATCTTCTCAGACATAAATCAAGGATTTCCCTCATCCCTCAAAAGGAAAATCTTTCTCTACTTACGGCTCGCTGGAGGGCTGATCCCCTTGAGGGTGTAGTCCGGCCGAGGAACTCCCAGGCGCCGGACCCCCTGACGAGGATTTTCTCCCCCGCTTCGCGGCCATGGTTTCCGGGTCGTCAGAGGCGGCTCTCTTCTTCCCCTTAGGAGAGGAATCGTCGGTTCCTCCCTTCGGAGCAGCCTCCTTCGAGGAGGCCATAGCTTCCTTGTCCTCCCCCTCCGAAGGCATTATCTCCAGCATCCTGACTAGCACGGGATCCGGCCTGGTTTCAGGAAGGGGAGCCGGACACCTGATCAGCTTTGCCTTCGCTATCCACTCCTGCTTAAAAGGACGGCTCTTTTAGGGGCAAGTTTATGACAATTATACGGATAGAAGGTCCGGGGACAAGGTTGCTTACTTGATTATCCAGGCGATTGTGGCTTAGGCCTGCGTCCTCGGTCGAATCCGGACACATCTCTTGTGATCCGAAGAACAATTTATACATCTACGCGGGCGTTGCGCCCATGAAGTTCTGGAGAGCTTGCGGTCCCTCTGGATTAAATTCCCACAGGCGAAGGGGGCGACGTTTGCCGGGCAATATTCAGTGAAACAGCATGACCTGCGTCACCTTGACCAGGCTGAGGTCTCCTTCCAAGAGATATTTAATGCGGCCCTATAACAAGGGCACGTCTTTGGGCAAACCCCAATCCAACCCTCTATTGACCCATGACGCCAGACGTGGTGGGGGACCCAAGCGAAAGGCAGGAGCCACCACCCATTTGGTGCTCCGGGGAGCGGTGATATAAAACCACTCTCGTTGCCACAAGCCTAGCTCCTCTTGAAAAGAGCCCTCGGGCCATGGAGCATTAGCATTTTTGCTTATAACAGCGCCTCCGCACTCTGCGTGCCGTCCCTCGATCATCTTCGGTTCCACTTTGAAGGTTTTGAGCCATAGTCCTAAGTGAGGGTTAATATGGAGGAACGCTTCGCACACAACGATAAACGAGGAGATATGGTGGATGGACTCCGGAGCTAAGTCGTGGAATTCCAACCCGTAATAAAACAGCAGCCCCCTCACAAAGGGATCCATTGGGAAGCCCAACCCCCGAAGGAAGTGATACATGAACACCACGCTCTCACCGGGTTGGGGACTAGGGATGACCTACCCTTGAGCAGGCAACCTATGCCAAATTTTGCCGGTCAGGAACTTAGCCTCTCTCAACTTTAGCACGTCCTCCTCCATGACGGAGGAGGGCATCCATCAGCCTTGAAGGTCGGAACCGGACATTGTCGAAGGTCCGAGGTGCCCAGAATCTGGAGCCTAGGGTGCTGGAACTCGAGGCGACGGGCGAACTTGTTGGAGAAAAGATAAGGCCCTGGTCTCTTTATAAGAGGCTGAATACCAGGAGCCCTCCCCATAACCCTTAGGAACTCACCTTTAATCGAGAAAACATGCTAATGGGCTCGATTGCGTTACCCACGCCCGTATTGATGAGAATCCCGTAATAGGGGGGTACACGATCTCTGCTTTGACAAGACGTGCCAAGGAAACCGCCTCGGAAAACACGCTAAGGTGAAAAAGTAAAAACGATTCGAGTACAGGACTTGGCCGTAGTGTGATGGCACACTTCGGAGTACGTCAGCAGATTGGATTTGTGTTAATATTATTCTCTCTATGGCAATATGTGGAAACTTATTTTGCAGAGCCGGACACTACTCTTGGCGTTAACAATCTTCTATGAAGGACTTGGAGGGGGAACCCGCCTTGCAATGCCGAAGACAATTTGCGCGCCGGACTCGTCGTCATTGAAGCCTGGTTCAGGGGCTACTGAGGGAGTCCTGGATTAGGGGGTGTTCGGGTAGCCGGACTATACCTTCAGCCGGACTCCAGGACTATGAAGATACAAGATTGAAGACTACGTCCCGTGTCCGGATGGGACTTTCCTTGGCATGGAAGGCAAGCTTGGCGATGCTGATATTCAAGATCTCCTACCATTATAACCAACTCTATGTAACCCTAACCCTACCCGGTGTCTATATAAACCGGAGGGTTTTAGTCCGTAGGACAACTTCATCAACTCCATATACAACAATCATACCATAGGCTAGCTTCTAGGGTTTAGCCTCCTTGATCTCGTGGTAGATCCACTCTTGTATTACCCATATCATCAATATTAATCAAGCAGGACATAGGGTTTTACCTCCATCAAGAGGGCCCGAACCTGGGTAAAACATCGTGTTCCCTGCCTCCTATTACCATCCAGCCTAGACGCACAGTTTGGGACCCCCTACCCGAGATCCGCCGGTTTTGACACCGACAGAGACTTTGATTGATGATTTGAAGGAAAGTTTTGATAACCTGAGAACATACAAGATGATGCTTAATCCGGACAAGTGTGTTTTCGGTGTACCGGCGGGCAAGTTATTGGGTTTTCTGGTGCCCAATAGGGGAATTGAGGCTAATCCGGAGAAGATCACAGCCATCACCTCCCTGGCTAAACCAAAGTGTATCAATGATGTTCAACGACTAGCCGGCCGGATTGCGGCATTAAGCCGGTTTATCAATCGTCTTGGTGAGAAGGCAATCCCTTTGTATCAGATGTTGAAAAAGACGGATCAGTTTGTCTGGAGTTCTGCCGCTGATGAAGCGTTGGAGGACTTAAAGCGGCAATTGGCCAATCTGCCGGTGCTCGCCGCTCCTATTGACAAGGAGCCGTTGCTACCATATGTTGCTACCAATGTTCGGGCGGTCAGCGTGGCCATTGTGGTGGAACGAAAGGAGGCGGGTAAGGATCATCCGGTTCAATGTCCGGTCTAATATATCAGCGAGGTATTAATCGAGTCCAAGCAAAGGTATCCGCATTGGCAGAAGCTGGTGTATGGAGTTTTTATAGCAAGCCGGAAGCTTAAACAATACTTCCAAGGGCACCCAATTACGGTGGTCAGTTCTGCTCCTTTGGGAGATATCATCCAGAACCGAGAAGCAACTGGCCGGATTGCAAAGTGGGCTATAGAGCTGGGGCCGTACAGTTTAAAGTATGTGCCTCGGACAGCGATTAAGTCTCAAGCACTTGTTGATTTCATCAATGATTGGACGGAAATGCAAGCACCTGAAAAAAAGCCGGATCACACGTATTGGACCGTCCATTTTGACAGATCCAGGCAGTTGGAAGGCTCGGGGGCTGGAGTCGTATTAACGCTGCGTGTCAGGAGCTTTTCAACGCTGCGTGTCTCCTGAAGAAGGCCGCGAAATTTTACGTGAGATCCATGAAGGAGATTGTGGTCACCATGCCGGTTCAAAGTCTCTGGTGGCTAAAGCGTTTCGCCATGGCTTCTATTGGTTAACTGCTCATGTTAATGCGGAGGATCTGGTCAGACGATGTGATGGTTGCCAAAGGTTTTCAAGACGTGCTCATGTACCGGCTCAAGAATTGAGAATGATTCCAATTACTTGGCCGTTTGCGACTTGGGGGCTGGATATGGTTGGGCCTTTCAAAAGGTCCAAAGATAAGAAGACCCACCTCCTGGTGGCGGTTGACAAGTTTACAAAATGGGTGGAGGCAGAACCTGTTAGCAAGTGTGATGCGGCCACAGTGGTTCAGTTCATCAAAAAGGTGATTTTCCTGTTTGGCTTTCAGCATAGTATTATCGCAGATAATGGTACCAATTTGTCCAAAGGTGCTATGAAAGAGTTCTGCGAACGAGAACACATCCAGCTCGATGTTTCATCAGTGGCGCATCCACAGTCCAATGGCCAAGCAGAAAGAGCTAATCAAGAGATCTTGAGAGGTATTAAGCCCCAGCTCATGGTTCCTTTGCAGAGAACACCGGGTTGTTGGGTAGAAGAATTACCATTTGTGTTATGGAGCATCAATACAACACCCAACAGATCAACAGGATACACACCGATCTTCATGGTTTATGGAGCAGAGGCGGTTCTCCCCAGTGATATCCGTCATGATTCACCTCGTGTGGCGGCTTATATTGAAGCGGACAACGAGACAGCACGACACGATGCTTTGGACCGGTTGGACGAAGAGCGTGACGTCGCAGCCGCCCGATCGGTGATTTACCAGCAGGATCTTCGTTGTTATCACAGTCGCCGAGTCAGAACCAGAACCTTTTAGGAAGGAGATTTGGTGCTTCGGCTCATCCAAGACCAGACCGATATGCATAAGCTATCCCCACCTTGGGAGGGGCCTTTCGTGGTCAGCAAGAATCTGCACAATGGGTCGTACTATCTGATCGATATTCGAGAGCATAAAGACTCACGCACATCAGAGGAGGAGACCAACAGGCCATGGAACATAGCTCATCTTCGGCCTTACTATACTTGATTCATTGACTATACTTATGTACATAGTATGACAATGTATATATTATGATTAAATATAATAAACCGGAGCCTCAGCTAAAGCGGGGTATCTGTTCTTTTACATCATGTGAGGTTACACGGAGTTGCTCTAAAGCGGCCTCCGGTTTACCCCTTGTGTTAGCTTTACAAAAGCATCATATCACTTGGAGAATTGGTCGTGTCCGAACCAATACCATGCCTCTTGATAGGCGAAAGCCACCAGATCACTTGGGGACTTGGTCACGTCTGAACCAGTCATGCCCCTTGGTCGGCCTAAGGCCACAGAATCACTTGGGGGCTTGGTCGAACCCGAACCATGACCATGCCACTTGATCGGCATAAATGCCATGGTTTCATTTGGGGACCTGGCTGACTAGAACCATAGTTACACCTAACGGGAGCTTGGTCGTGTTCGGCCATGGTAACACCATATGATCAGCTTAAATAAACCTTTTTTTGCATTTTCTTTATACTTTTCTTTGAAGGGGGATTTTTTGCTTTTTTATTACATTTTTAAACCGACAAAGTTTTTTAACCAATCGATTGACGGAACACAGTTCACGTCAATCCGGAGACTATTTGCCCGGTTGTTAACATCCTCTTATGGAGTAACACGGAGTTTATTATAACCCAGCACGATTCACCTGATAAACCAGCGTCATATATATACAGGAGCTGTTATCTCCTCCAACAGTGTGGGTTTGCAAAACTCCGCTTCAAGATTGGCCAAGCCAACTTCATGCTCAACGGTGGCAGGTATTATGTATCGCAAAAATTTGCTCATATACTTAAGAATTTTTTGATGTTTTGGCTTCATATATGCAGACATCATATTCCGCCAGATGGTACAACCGCGGTGGCACTTCAAGAGTTTTTATTGCCGAAAAACGCTTTGGAAAGTTCATCACTACAGGAAAAAATAAATTATGCACGAAGGCATATCAAACATCAAAAGCATCAGCTAGTCTATTACAAGGCAACACGGTGCCCATAATAATATCATTGTTTTTTGAAGGAGACACAGTTTTAAAACCGGCTTCCGGTTCAGGCCTAGTCACCAGCTCGGCCTGATGGTTGTGGATCATCCTGCGCCGCTTCAGCCTCTGTTGCTCTATCCAGTGGCTGGAAATCAACAGTTGTCCAGTTGATTCCCATTAATGCTTGAAAAACAGCTTCATCATGGATCAGCAAGGACGGGTCAATATCGGGAGCATAAGTGTGCTTACGGATTGGAGGGATAAGATTTTCTGATTCATGAACCGGGGCAGCTATTCGCTTGTTCTGATTGTCATATTGAGCTTGATAACGAGACAAGTCTGCTTCTTCAACCAGTTGACAAGCTAGCGGACGCACCTCCCAGTTTATGGCTCGCTGATCCGCTTCACTAAATTCTGACCCATCTTCTTTCAAGCTGGGATAGCCTTGAGCCGCTTCAATAGGATCAAAATCCGGCACCCAGGCTTTGGCCCGCATTAAGGCATTGATCGCACCGGTTCGAGCAGCAGATTTCCTCAGCTCTTCAACCCGGGCGGGAAGCACCTGTTGGATCTCGGGTTCCGGCAGACCCTTAAGGTTCGAACACTGGGGTGCACGCGGAGATCACGTCCTCAACCTCCTGGTCCCACAAAGATCTAAACTACTAAAGGAATCACACAAGAGACACAACATTTATACTGGTTCGGGCCACCATTGTGGTGTAATACCCTACTCCAGTGTGTGGTGGATGGATTGCCTCCTGGGGCTGGTTATGATGAACACTACAAGGAAGAACTGCCTTGCAAGGGTCAGTTCTTAGCTGGGGCGACGAACTGCTGGGAAGAGTTCAGTCACCTCTCTCTCTCTCTCTCTCTGACTTCGATCCCCCCTACCATGTGGGTGGCTGGTCCTATTTATAGAGGCCCTGGTCCTCTTCCCAAATATTGAGCGGGAAGCGAGCCAACAATGGCGGGCTAATTTGAAGGGGGACAACAAGTACTCTTATCCTGACTAAAGGTGGTCTTCGCCCGCGAAAGACTCTGCGGTGACGCCGTGCTAGGCTCCATGGTGACCTCCGTCTCGTAGTCCGCTTGGTCCTGGTCTTGTTGCACCGGAATGGCAACCTTTGCCTGATGCCTCGGTACTCCGCGGCTGCGCTTGCCCCCTTTGCACCAAAGAGGAAAGAAGGACGCTGCGCGCGCTGGCACCCGCCTGGTGCCCTCGATCGTCATGGCTTGCGTCACTGGCACCTCGCGAGGTACCCCGCCTTGATATCTCCGTCTCCTCGCGAGCCAGCCTGAGGAGGCTGCGCCTGAGGATGCGCCGTGTCGTTTGCCTCGCGAGGCTTGGCCCCTCGCGAGGGTCTTGAGTCTTGTGTTGGTGAAGATGGGCCATGTTGGGCCCCCACTCGAGCCACGCCGCAGGCCGCAGGCAGGCAAGTCTGGGGACCCCCGTTCCCAGAACGCCGACAGTAGCCCCCGGGCCCAAGGCGCGCATGGGCTTGGCCGTGCCGCGAGGCGAAAGGGCAAGGGCGAAGCGCCGCGGGCTCTAACAGCCTGCGGCCTTGGACGCCACGTGGCGGTTGATTGGACGTGGGCGGCACCGTTCCCCCACGCTTCCTTATTGTGCGCCCTGCTAGGCGGACTGGTAGTTGTACACAGTCGCTTCCCTTCCTGTTGCTCGGGCGTCCCCTGCTCTTCCTTCTTTCAGACGCCTGCTCCCGCCTTCAATCCAATCTTGAATCCTCCCCCTCCTTCCCATCGCCATGACTCTGACGAGGAGGAGAGAGGGGAGAAACCCATGCCTTCGTCTTGTGCGCCGCCAGCGGTGGCCCCCGTCGTCGGCCGGTCGACTGCTCAACCAAGAGTGCCTGGGCAGGGACAGCTTTGCCCTGGCCACCGTCTTCAACGAGTGCGGGAGGACGACTGCCTGGCCCGCGTCCCACTTCTCCATTGACAGGACAGCAACTGAGGTCCCATGTTTTACCGACGCCTTGTGGGCGGGCCTGGTTCCCCCTTCTCCGATTTCTTTAATGCCGTGCTTTCCCACTATCAGATCCACTTGATGCATCTAAGTCCTGAGTCCATCACCCTCCTTTCAGTCTTCGCCTTTGTTTGCGAAGCCATGGTGGGCATCCCTCCTTCGGTTGCCTTGCTGCGCCACTTCTTCTCGCTGCGTCTTGTCGATCCCTCCCAGCGCTGGGCATGCGCGAGCTTTGTTGCCGAGCCTGAGACCGAGGCATCTGGAATTGACTTCAAACTTCCCCAGCCCGCGGCCGGGTTCCGCGAGCGGTGGTTGTACGTGGACGCAGGGGTGCCCAGCCCCCTGCTATCAGAGCCGACCTCGCCCGCTGTCCCCAATTCGGGTTGGGGCCAGGAGACGCTGAAGAACCCTCGGCTTGTCTTCGTCTGGACCCGCTTCATGTTCCTGAGGAAACTCGGTGTGACAGCGCCCAAAGTGGTGAAGGAGTTTCTGTTGTGCCGTGTCGCTCCCCTGCAGCGCCACTCTCGCCGAATGTGGGCCTTCCGGGGGCGCGAGGACGACATGAGGCTCCAGGAAGAAGACCTGGCTCCTGCGGTGCTGAAGTCGACGCTCTTGACCTTGGCCGGGGACCCCAATCCTGGCAACATCCGGCAGGGAGGGGCCTTGCTGTATATCTGCCAGAGCAGGGCCGACTTCGTGAAGCAGATGCCCGTCTTCGATGAGTGGGGGATGCACCCCGCCGGCCTCCAAGGACATCGCGAGAACCCTGTAGTGGTGACTCCCCTCCCAATCGGCCAAGGCGACTCCTCCTCAAGTGGCGGAGCAGGGAGGCAGGAGGCGCCTAAGGCCGAGGGGGCTCCTGAGGAGGTGGCAGCGCCCGGTGCCGCTCGCGAGGGGACAGCTCCTGAGGAGGTGGCAGCGCCTGGTGCCGCTCGCGAGGGGATAGCTCCTGAGGCCCGTACCGCTGCGGCTGAAAGTGACAGGCAGCCGCCTCCAGCACCCGGTGCCGCTCGCGTGGGGATGGATGGCACATGCCAGGCGGGCGCTCCCGACGCGGACCGTTCTGGTGCTTCGTCCTTGCGGCAGGTTGATCCTTGTGCTCTTCTCTTGGGCCGCTTCCGCGTGGACTTCGAGGCCCTCCGGAGGAAGAGGGAGGCTCTGGGTGATGACTCCCCTTGTCGCGTGCTGAAGTGCAGGAAGTACTTCGCCACTGACGAGTAAGTCTTTTTCCTCTCTAACTCCTGATCCTCTTGTTGCTTTCGCTGATCCTTGCTATGCAGGCCCCTTTCGACTGAGATCACGGAAGCCGCCGAGGTACCACCTCCCTTGGCCTTGCCTCCCTCGCCATCCTCAAGTGCTTCGAGTAGCTCTGCCCTTGTGGTGAGGGCGTCTGATGGGGCGGATCATCCCGAGGTGTGCCACGGCCCTTCATTCCCCGCGCTTCTCCTTCGCGGGCCTTCTCAAGGGATAGCCAGTCTGTCGGGTGCCTCCCGTCTGGTCTTGGACTGCGACTGGTTGAGGCGCCTCCTACGCCCCTCATCTGGAGGCGGGCTGGCCCTTGGTCGGGCTTCTGGTGTGGCACGTCCGGCCATCGCGAGGGCGCCAGCCCCCAGCCCCCTGCCCGGAGGAGGAATGATGACTCGCAGCCCCCGGCGCTTGCTTGGGGCGGATGATGGCGTGGAAGATGTGCTTGAGCGCGCCCGGGAGCGCCGCACTCGCCGCCAAGGGTTCCTTCGACGAGCGGCCGACGCGGTGGACTTGCTTGGGGAAGAGCTTGCCGCTGAAGATGCTCGCCTGGAGGCCAAGGGCCTGTGCCTGGCCCCAGGGAGGCGCGAGCTGGAGGCCGCCGTCACCCTCGCGTGCCGCCAACGTGACCTTGATGATGAAGAGGCGAAGGCATCGCTGAAGGCCTCTCGAGTGGCCCGCTCCCAGACCATCGAGGAGGCCCGGAGAGCTGACGGGTGGCGAGAGGCAGCGGAGGAGCGGGCTCACAAGCTCCTGGCCCGATGCCATTCGCTGGAGGAGCAAGCGGAGCTACGCGAGGCAGCCCTCGCGTCGATGGAGGTGGCTTCCGGTGACCCAGTTGAGCTTCTGAAGCGCGAGGAAGCGTTGGCGCTGGAAGCTGCTGAGCGCACTTGCGAGTACAAGCGGCTGGAGACGAGGGAGCGCCTAGTGACGCAGGCAGAAGACGATGTAGCTGCGCGGGAAGCGCGTGTCTTGGAGGAGGTCTGCCGTCGGGTGGCGACGGCGCGCCAAGGCCTCGAGCATGAGTTTGAGGGGAAGCTGGGGATGATCCGGGCCGAAGCTGAAGGTAGAACCGCAGCCCTGAGGGCCCAACGGGACGAGGTGACGCAGCTGGCCGACACCTCCCGGGCCGCCCTTGAGGCAGCGCAAAAGGAGTTGGCCGCCTCTCAAGCCGAGGTGCTCTGCCTTCGCCAGCGGATGGAAGAGGCCGAGGCCGTCGAGCGCCAGAACACCGACAAAATACGCCAGCGGCGACTCCTGGAGCACGCGCATGGCCCCATGCTCACCACGCTCAGGGAGAGGGCTAATGTGGCCTTGGGCAACATCTGCGAGGCGTCCGTCGGCGAACCACACACGATCAATTATGCCGGTAACTTGTAGTTCTTCACCGCCGCGGTGACACAGCTGGCGGCACGGTCGGTCAGGGCCGACAGGTTGGTGGAGGAGAGGAGCCGCGCCTTGCTCAAGCGCGCCTTTTCCCGTGTCTTCAGCCATCTCCAGAACATGAATCCCCGCTTCAATTTTGACGTTGTCATCGCCCCAGTCTCCCAGGCCGTCCGAGGTGACTTGGCGCGCTGGGTGGAGGATAACGTGGACGCCCTTGTCAGCGCCTTCACTTCAGACGACAGCGACGTGGTCGTGGGTGCTGACGAGGATGGCGCGGCGAGCGGCCCTGACGCTGCCGACAGCGACGTAGGCGTCGATGGCGAGCTCGGCGACTCCGGCGAAGGATTAGGAGGTGCCTCCGGGGACGCATTGGGGGATTGGTCCGACTGAGTGCGTATCGCTCCTGTCTTTTTCACCCTGCATGAATAGAACTCGGGCTTTTGACCTGGTGGCTTGTGAGAGCATTTTGGGAGGGGAAGCCCCTCATGTAAAAACATGTGTCCATCATATCAGTTGTAATCAAATTGCGCTCGTGCCTGACACTGGGCTGGTTTACCTTTGCCCCACGCTAGTTCAGACGCGGCCTGCAGGAGGGCGCGATGCCTTGGGCGCTTTCTAGTTGGGTCCTCGGGATGTGGGATCGTCGCTGATGAGAAACTTCTCATGCGTTGGCCTTCTCCCGAGCGCAATGACTTCACAGGCACTCTCCCTACTTCACAGGCTCTGGGCCTTTTCCTCGAGCGCGAGAGCTTCACAGGCACTCGCCTTGCTTCATAGGCTCTGGGCCTTTTCCTCGAGCGCGAGAGCTTCACAGGCACTCGCCTTGCTTCACAGGCTCTGGGCCTTTTCCTCGAGCGTGAGAGCTTCACTGGAACTCGCCTTGCTTCACAGGCTCTGGGCCTTTTCCTCGAGCGCGAGAGCTTCACAGGCTCTGGGCCTTTTCCTCGAGCGCGAGAGCTTCACAGGCACTCTCCTTGCTTCACAGGCTCTGGGCCTTTTCCTCGAGCGCGAGAGCTTCACAGGCACTCGCCTTGCTTCACAGGCTCTGGGCCTTTTCCTCGAGCGCGAGAGCTTCACAGGCACTCGCCTTGCTTCACAGGCTCTGGGCCTTTTCCTCGAGCGCGAGAGCTTCACAGGCACTCGCCTTGCTTCACAGGCTCTGGGCCTTTTCCGTATAGGACAACCTCCGCAGGCACCCGAAAATCCTCCCGAGAGGGAGTAACGGCGGTAGCCTGGGCTGCGCACGAGCCTGGCCTGACCCGACTCGCGAGGGGCTCGCGAGGGGACGCAGCTGTGAGGAAGCGGCAACCAGAACGCGAGAAATAGCTCGAGCGAGAACAAGCACCCCTTCCCCGAACACATGCAAATCTCAAATTCGAATCCAACTTAAATCCGGCGAGAGAAAAGCTACAACCAAAGGGAAGGGCAACAAAAGGCAGACAAAAGGCTGCGTCTGGCACCTAATCTAGTCTTGGACGTCTTCTCACCAGCGCGGAGCTAAGTGTTGTCCACTAGGCATGGGAGGGAGCCCCAGGGCCTGAGGCCGGCACCCCTGAGACTCCGGGGCGTGTACAGCCCCACTCATTATTACGTGAGAGTGTCACGGGGCAGCGAGCTTCACAGGCACTGGGCCTTCTTCACAGGTACTGGCCTTGCTTCATATCGCCAGACGAGGGCCCCGCCTTGCGCCACACTCTAGTGCCATCAGCAACGGCTGGAACCCAGGACACCGCCCGATGGGGTAGAGCGGTCGCCAGCGGTTCCCCCGACGACCACGAGTCCTCTGCCAGGGGCAGGCCCTGAGGCACCTCCCCAGCAGAGGGCCTACCTCCTGAGAACACCTTGCTCCGAACGCCATGGTGGTGATGTCGGATCCCGGCCCCTCCCTTGCAGCCCCCTGCACCCTCCTCCCGAGGGGTGGGAGACTGTAGGAGCGGGGCAGCCGCTCGCCACGGCGACCTGCACCTCCTGCGATCCATGGTTAGCATATAGCTGCCCCTGAAGAGTTAGCGGCGCCCGGTGATCGCTGCCTCCAGCGTGGCCAGCGGGCTCGTCCCGGAGCTCCTGGAATGGCTCGGCTTCCATTGCCTCGTCCCCCCAGCCCGGGCCGAGGAGCGAGCCTTGTCCGTCCTCGTGAGGGTGTCCTTGGTCCATCATGACGGGCACGTACTCTTCCGTCACCGTCATCCCGTATGCCATGCCGTGACGCCCCGCAGGCCATGCGGCCCCACCTGTCATGCCTGCTACGGGGTGGCAACGCGGCCGCCCTCCAGGGCCACGGGTCGCGTCGGGTCCCTCTCCTTCGTGGGCCGGGGGCGGGGGCAGCGCCGCCACCGGTCCGGTGCTGACAGCTTCACTGGCATCGGAGTAGCCTTGGAGCCCGCGGGCGCGCGCGGAGCCCCCGTGCGGGTCGCTCTGGGCTTGAGATGGGAGCCGGGTGGAGAAGGGGTGAGCCCCCGAGGCAGCGAAGCCCAGGAGCTCCGCCACTCGCTCCAGCAGCATGTCGTGGCCGCCCTCCAGGAGCCTGCACCGCAGCAGCTCTCGGGCCACCGTGAGCGCGGCCCTCAAGTTCGCCTGCTCCCGGCGGGTGTATGGTGTCGTTGTCGCGGCGTGATTGGAGGCCCTTGCTGCCGACCGAGCCTGCCGCGGCATAAGAGTTGCCGAAGTCTGTCCGCGTCGCCCGTGGCCCGCAGCGCGCTGCAGACCGCGAGCTGCCTGGGGCGCGGGGTCGCTCGAGGTGAGCGGTTCCGTGCGTTTGGGCCATGCAGCCCACGGGTCGGGGTTGCCCTCCTGGTCGCCGGGCATGATGATGAAGACGCGACGGGGCACGGAGTGGTGGAAGACGAACTCCGGCGCACCCCTACCTGGCGCGCCAAATGTCGGATCTCGGGTTCCGGCAGACCCTTAAGGTTCGAACACTGGGGTGCACGCGGAGATCACGTCCTCACCCTCCCTGTCCCGCAAAGATCTAAACTACTAAAGGAATCACACAAGAGACACAAGATTTATACTGGTTCGGGCCACCATTGTGGTGTAATACCCTACTCCAATGTGTGGTGGATGGATTGCCTCCTGGGGCTGGTTATGATGAACACTACAAGGAAGAACTGCCTCGCGAGGGTCAGTTCTTAGCTGGGGCGATGAACTGCTGGGAAGAGTTCAGTCACCTCTCTCTCTCTCTCTCTCGCTGATTTCGATCCCCCTACCATGTGGGTGGCTGGTCCTATTTATAGAGGCCCTGGTCCTCTTCCCAAATATTGAGCGGGAAGGGAGCCAACAATGGCGGGCTAATTTGAAGGGGGACATCAAGTACTCTTATCCTGACTAAAGGTGGTCTTCGCCTGCGAAAGACTCTGCGGTGACGCCGTGCTGGGCTCCATGGTGACCTCCGTCTCGTAGTCCGCTTGGTCCTGGTCTTGTTGCACCGGAATGGCAACCTTTGCCTGATGCCTCAGTACTCCGCGACTGCGCATGCCCCCTTTGCACCAAAGAGGAAAGAAGGACGCTGCGCGCGCTGGCACCCGCCTGGTGCCCTCGATCGTCATGGCTTGCGTCACTGGCACCTCGCGAGGTACCCCGCCTTAATATCTCCGTCTCCTCGCGAGCCAGCCTGAGGAGGCTGCGCCTGAGGATGCGCCGCGTTGTCCGCCTCGCGAGGCTTGGCCCCTCGCGAGGGTCTTGAGTCTTGTGTTGGTGAAGATGGGCCATGTTGGGCCCCCACTCGAGCCACGCTGCAGGCCGCAGGCAGGCAAGTCTGGGGACCCCCGTTCCCAGAACGCCGACAGCACCGACAACTTCATCAGGGTGTCTTGAATCAAAGTAGGCGCCGATTTGTTGTGAGATGCGGTACAAATGATCCGTTGCACACCAGTATACAGCTGTTCGACCAACGTGTAGACGGCTTTCAATTTTTTCCGCACATCTGAACCCAAGTGACCAGTACGTGTCCCTGAAATATCATAAGGGTTAAACCGGCAGCTCTGTAAGAAGGCCAAATCAATTCATAAGTCAAAATGGCTTACCAAAGATGGCAGTAGTCATAGTATGCACGTGCCGCTTTATGCTGGTCAATTCATCCGCCACCGGTTTGAGTGCAGCCTCGGCGTCTTCTGCTCGCTTGATTAAAGTGGATTTTTTAGTGGCCCAATCCGCCTGCTTCTTCTTAAAGCTCTCCTTAAGCTGCTCCATGGCGCTTAAAGCGCTGGCTAACTCCTCTTTTGCTTTGGAGGTTTCAGCTTGTTGGGTTTTCAGGTTTTCTTGGAGGTCGGCGGTTTGGCTTTCTTTCGTCTTCAGCTCAGCCTGCATGCAGACAGTTATATGCTTCAACAAAACGGTACAAGGATTGAAGTACCAACCACATAACAAGTTATGCATTTGGCACTTGGGGGCTAATGCATATTCGATCTTCATCTTTCAATTGCTTACAAAGTCCGAAGATCAATACAAGTGTTCAACTTGGCACTTGGGGGCTAATGGCTATTTGCTCATATATATTCTGATACAGCAATTTCAATTACTTGAAAGTACCGGTTTAACTATGCTAAGTTGAACCGGCCCTTGGGGGCTACATCAGCGAATTTCAAAGCATTAAGGTTTACATTAGTAAGTCCCAGTTTGAAAGAAGATTACAAACCGGTCCTTAGGGGCTAGGAGAGTCAGCAAGAATTGAAGCATACAAGCAGGAAGGAGTATATGGAAGTTACCTCATATTTGTCTTTCATCATATTAACCAGACCGGCTTCATAGTCGCGACTGGTATACAACCGGTTCAGGTAGCCGGAATGGATATCTTGGGCGTTCAGAGCAGCATAAGTAGTCAGATCAGCATTCCACTTGCCTTTGCCAAAGGCAGCAAGTTCTTCTTTGCCAGAATGTTTGGACAAAGCGACATGATTGCTTGGCTTAGTGTGGCCAGTGCCAGTAATGACAACCTCATCATCTTGGTACCGCCGGTTTGCACTGGTGCTGTTGGCTTGTCGGTAGGTTTGGCTAGACCGGTGGAGCTTTCAATCCGGACGGAACCTGTGGGCTGACTGACAGGAACTGAGGCATCAGTAGGTCTCTCTTCAGCAATAACATCGTCGTCTTGTTGCGGTGGATCATTGGGCATATCCTCAGGAATAGCCGCTTCAACATTAGGTGTCTTGCCTGGTTCAAGAATGACGTCTTCTTCGGCCGCTTTGTCCGGGCGGGCCTTCTTGCTTGGCCGAGGTTTGGCCCTGAGAAGAATAACAAAATTAAATACAGCATATGTTCTAAGGCGATATACTACAAATATGACAATAAGTATAGCTTACCCAAGCACCGTTTTGAGTGGTGGGAGCTGAGTCGCTGATGACTCGCCAGACGATGAGTGGGAAGTAACCTGGTAATCGGAGTTAGACGGATTAAGAGGTTGACGAAAGCAGCCCGCTTCAGGACAAGCACTGACAAGCAAATTAGAGACCTCTGAATGGCGTTTCTGAACCGGACTGTTCGGTAAACCGGCGGAGGTAACTACCTGGCCGCTGTGCCGGGTTGTGCGACGGGCTTCGTGTTGTTGGGTCTTCATAAGAAATTTAGGATCCAAATAAGCAAGAGGATGAGAAAATTTAAGTTTCCGGTTTGCCTGATGGATTTTTTGTGAAGGCAAGGTTTCTGAATCGGAAGAGAGAATAATTACCTCTGCAGCATCCGCGTGGCTGGCTTCGGCATCATCCTGACAAGTATCATCATCAATAAGACGTATGAAAAGTAAACCAAGTAAGTCAAGTTCTACCTCAAAGTCCGGATTACCCACATCATCATCAGGAGCCGAATTAGAAGATGCAGTCATTGTTTTCCTGTGGGCAGTCTTCTTCACGGCTTTAGTCTTTTGCCGAGTTGCTTTCTCCGGTTTGTCTGGTTTTTCTAGTTTCTCCTGCGGCAGTTTCTTGCTCCAAAACGGATCATTGCCCTGATTGCACAGACACTGATATTAAACAATGACCACACATATCAACAACAGATTCATCAAAGAGAAGAATCAAAATCTTACAGCTGGTGGTTTGTTGGTGGCACAGAAGGGAAGTAAGTCGATTCTAGCGCAGACGTGTTCCGGTTCGTTCAACATCTTATTCACAGCCTCTGTGATTTCTTCATTGGAAAGCTAGATTTTTGAATGTCGCTGTGGGTCATCAACACTATCAGTATATTCACACATCAAACCGGAGCGCCGACTAAGGGGCAGTATGCTCCATGATATCCAATAGCGAGCCAGATCAACCCCTATTAAACCGTTGGCCATAAAGGCCTTGAGCTTGGACAGTTGAGGAGCATATTTGCTTCTCTCCTGGGCAGTCAATCTTTGAGGAAAAGGGTGTGTATTGCTGAGCCGCTCCGGACGAAAACCAGGCAAGAGATTCTCACCAGCAGAGGAGGTGTCTTTGCAGTAAAACCATGTCTGATTCCACTCTTTGGGGTGGCTGTGCAGTTTGGCATGAGGGTATGTGACCTCTTTCCTTTTCTGAATCGCCACGCCACCCAACTCCGTATTAGAGCCATCAGTAAACTCGGTATGGTGGTTTAGATGGAAAAGATCTCTGAACAATTCCACTGTGGGCTATTCTTGAAAGAACACCTCACAGAGCACTTGGAAGTGACACATATTGGTAACAGAGTTGGGGCCAGTGTCTTGGGGATGGAGTTGGAAGTCGGCTAAAACATCCCTGTAAAATTTAGAACCGGACGGCTTAAAGCCCCGGGCTAGGTGATCTACGAAAACAATGACCTCTCCTTCTTGAGGTGTGGGAGGGCATTCCTGGCCAGGAGCCCTCCAATAGATGGTATCTTTGCTGCCTAAAGCACCAATCAGTACTAGATCGTCAAGTTCAGCCTCTGTGACGCGAGAAGGAACACAATTGCACTCATACACTTGCTTGGCCATGAGGAAATCTACAAGGTAGAAGATCTCGGTTCAAAAATGCATTGATCAAGGTACATTGGTATGCGTAATGTTAAACTAGAGACATATCTATCTAAAGCAGAGTTTATGAAGCAACAACATCTGGCAGTTCAACTAGGGGACTAATGATATATACCGGGTTGGAAAAAAATTCTACAAGGTTAAACTGCCTGATGTACGCATGAAGACTGCTGAGATAGCGGATAGATAAGTGTGCACAAACAGATTTCGCACTATTTCTTTATAGCGTTGGATCTGAAGCAAGTTCAGAAATAAGAAAAATATTCAAAAGCTCAAGGTAGAACAACATTGAATCAATGGGCAGAAATATATGTGAGATCTATGGTCTAGGGCATGAAACTAAAAGCGGATACTAACAGCTACCGTTGTACAGAGCAAAGGTTCGCAGGTGCATCCAGGGTTGGTGTATGCACATGAACAGATGATGAACACTGCAAGAACAGGAAACCCTAGAACAGATCTGAGTGGATAAGAGCAGAAGGTTTACCAGAGTTAAGGAAGACGCGGAAGGTGGCCGCGGCACTCTGGTGCGTTCAGGTTGATGCAGCAGCCAAGGTTGGTGCAGAGGTTGACGGCGACGGCGGAGCTCCGAGGCTGACGACGCAAGGAAGACGAAGCAGAAGGGGAAGAAGGGAAAGAGAAAAGAAATGACCCTTCGGTCCTATTTATAAGGCAAACATGAGTCAGGCGCGACAATCAAGGGGCCATGAAATGGAGCTGTCGCCTCGATTTTTGCGGATATATTAAATAAAGAAGCATAATGGATGTCTTCATTATGACAGGTAACGTCACTCTGGTTTGCAATAATCAGAAAGGATGACATCATGGTGGTCTACCAGTTTAAGAGAAGACGTTGAAGATGAAGTTTTTGTTAAAGGATTGACATGAACATGTTCAAATCAATCTGGGCCCTAATGTTGGGGATATTACTACTAGGCGTAAACCGGACTATCTGGGCCGGATCAACTTCATCAGTAGCTCCAGAAGTGATAAAGCCCAAGAAGGCAGATGAGGGCCTAAGGCCCGTAGCCGGTTCAAGACTTGTAGCTGTAAACCAGAATTTGTATATAAACTTGTATTGTGAGCTAGGAATAAGGAGAGACCAACCCGGATACGAATATCGACCGGTGTTGGGACTCTGTAAACTGACGGGTGTCACCCGTGTATATAAGGGGACAACCCGGCGACGGTTCAAAGGACAGACAACAACTCGAGACATAGGCGAAGCTTGTTTGCTCCCTAGTCATCGAAACCCCATCAATTCCATCACAACTAGACGTAGGCTTTTACCTTCATCGAAGGGGCCGAACTAGTATAAACTCTCTTGCGTCCTTGTGTTCGCTTTAACCCCTTCAAGCTAACCCATTGCGATGGCTCCATGACTAAGTCCTTTTTCTAGGACATCTGCCGTGACAAAACCAAGACACTACTGGAACTTATCATGGCAAAGCAAGGCATGGCATGAAGCTACTCTAAGCATATAACAAAAGTCCCTTAGTGACCATGAGCCAAAAGGGATCAGAAAATACAATTGCAAGCATGTGAACATAGCAAAAACATAAACAGATATAGACTTAGTGAAAAACTGGAGCATGCAAACAGATTAACAAGTAGGCATGTTTACGAGCTCGATGCACTCACTACAGAGCATGGCATGACAAACTAAGCATACACCCATCAAGAAGACATGGCATAGAATCTATACATGGCAATAACAACAACCTAACATGCACAGATCAATAGCAACATCCTCGGCAAAATCGCTAAACATGTCAACAATCTGCCAGGAACATTTTATAGCAAAAGTAGAGCTCGATTGACTCAAGCTAGGTTGCTCCATAATTGCAAACAAAGACATGGATGAATAGAGCACCACAATAGTAACAAAACATCCTTCCTGATCATCCTCAAAAGAGGCACGAATCACTAGGAAACAACATGAACATATGGCATAAAGACAAAAACATGACAAGGATGGGCCCGCGCGGGCCCGCGACAGGCTACGCGGGCCGCGGCGGCGGGGGAACGGTGGTGCGACAGATGGCAGGCTCCGATTGGCTCGGGGCAGCGGCGGAGACACGTGTCTCCTCGGGATTGGTCCGGGCGACGTGGCGGCGGGGTGGACGCGTCCGGCGCGGCGCGGAGGGAAAAATCTAGGGTTTCGTCCGCGAAAATGAACGGGGTGCACATATTTATAGGTAGAGGGAGCTAGGAGAATCCAAATGAGGTGCGGTTATCGGCCACGCGATCGTGATCGAACGACCGAGATGATGGAGGAGGTTTAGGTGGGTTTTGGGCAACTTTGGAGGGGTGTTGAGCTGCAACACCCACGAGGCCTTTTCGGTCCCTCGGTTAACCGTTGGAGTATCAAACGAAGTCCAAATGGCATGAAACTTGACAGGTGGTCTACCGGTAGTAAACCAAGGCCGCATGACAAGTCTCGGTCCAATCCAAAACCGTTTAACACCCACACACCAAAAGAGGTAGAAAGGACCACCGGAGGACATAGGAGCGCCGGAATGCAAAACGGACAATGGGGAAAATGCTTAGATGCATGAGACGAACACGTATGCAAATGCGATGCACATGATGACATGATATGAGATGCATTACAAGCAAGCAATGACAAGGCAACAACAGCGAATAACTAGAGGACACCTGGCACATCGGTCTCGGGGCGTTACAGACTTGTGGGGGAATCATAGTCTCCATCATCCTTTCCTCACTGGGACAATGCTCTAATAATGATGATCATCACACTTTTATTTTCTTACAACTCAGGAATTACAACTCGATACTTAGAACAAAATATGGCTCTATATGAATGCCTCCAGCGGTGTACCGGGATGTGCAATGATGCATGAGTGACATGTATGAAAGAATTATGAACGGTAGCTTTGCCACAAATACAATGTCAACTACATGATCATGCATAGCAATATGACAATGATGGAGTGTGTCATAACAAACGGAATGGTGGAAAGTTGCATGGCAATATATCTCGGAATGGCTATGGAAATGCCATAGTTGATAGGTATGGTGGCTGTTTTGAGGAAGGTATATGGTGGGTTTATGGTACCGGCGAAAGTTGCGCGGTACTAGAGAGGCTAGCAATGGTGGAAGGTTGAGAGTGCGTATAATCCATGGACTCAACATTAGTCATAAAGAACTCACATACTTATTGCAAAAATCTATTAGTTATCAAAACAAAGTACTACGCGCATGCTCCTAGTGGGATAGATTGGTAGGAAAAGACCATCGCTCGTCCCCGACCGCCACTCATAAGGAAGGCAATCAATAAATAAATCATGCTTCGACTTCATCACATAACGGTTCACCATACGTGCATGCTACGGGAATCACAAACTTCAACACAAGTACCTCTCAAATTCACAACTACTCAACTAGCATGACTCTAATATCAACATCTCCATATCTCAAAACAATTATCAAGTATAAAACTTCTCTTAGTATTCAATGCACTTTATATGAAAGTTTTTATTATATCCCTCTTGGATGCCCATCATATTAGGACTAATTTCATAACCAAAGCAAATTACCATGCTGTTTAGGACTCTCAAAATAATATAAGTGAAGCATGAGAGTTCAATAATTTCTATGAAATAAAACCACCACCGTGCTCTAAAAAGGTATAAGTGAAGCACAAGAGCAAACAACAAATTACTCCAAAAGATATAAGTGAAGATCAATGAGTAGTCGAATAATTATGCAACTATGTGAAGACTCTCTAACATTTAATAATTTCAGATCTTGGTATTTTATTCAAACAACAAACAAAACTTAAATAAAATATAATGACACTCCAAGCAAAACACATATCATGTGGCGAATAAAAATATAGCTCCAAGTAAAGTTACCAATGAATGAATACGAAAGAGGGGATGCTTTCCGGGGCATCCCCAAGCTTAGGCTTTTGATTGTCCTTGAATATTACCTTGGGGTGCCTTGGGTGTAACGCCCTCGATGCGGCTATATCTCCCACGTGTCGAAGCACGACTTAGAGGCATAACCGCATTGAAAGCAATGTCGCAAGTGAGGTAATCTTCACACAACCCATGTAATACATAAGGGAAAAAGATATATAGTTGGCTTACAATCGCCACTTCACACAATACATGAATAAAGCCTTACATCATCCAGATATAATCAAGGTTCGACTACGGAACCAAAATAAAAAGAAGACTACCCCAAAAGCTACACAGATCCCCGATCGTCCCAACTGGGCTCCACTACTGATCAACTGGAAACAGAAACAACATAACAAACACGATCTTCATCGAGCCCCTCCTTGAGCTCGGTTTCGTCACCTACACGGTATCATCGGCACCTGCAAGCTGGTTTTGGAAGTATCTGTGAGTCACGGAGACTCAGCAATCTCACACCCTCGCAATCAAGACTATGTAAGCTTATGTGTATGGTAAAGGTATGAGGTGGAGCTGCAGCAAGCGACTAGCATATATGGTGGCTAACATATTCGCAAAAGAGAGCGAGAAGAGAAGGCAAAGGCACGAGCAGCAAACTATGATCAAGAAGTGATCCTATAACAACCTACGTCAAACATAACTCCAACACCGTGTGCACTTCCCGGACTCCGCCAAGAAGAGACCATCACGGCTACACACGTGGCTGATGCATTTTAATTAAGTTAAACTTTAGGTTTTCTACAACTGGACATTAACAAATTCCCATCTGCCCATAACCGCGGGCACGGCTTTCGAAAGTTCAAATCCCTGCAGGGGTGTCCCAACTTAGCCCATCAAAAGCTCTCACGGTCAACGAAGGATATTCCTTCTCCCAAGACAATCCGATTAGACTCGGCATCCCGGTTACAAGACATCCTTGACAATGGTAAAACAAATCCAGCAACACCGCCCGAATGTGCTAACAAATCCCGATAGGAGCTGCACATATCTCGTTCTCAGGGCACACTCAGATGAGACATCCTACAAGTAAAACCAACCCTCAAGTTGCCCCGAGGTGGCCCCGCAGTCTACTCGGTCGGACCAACACTTAGAGGAGCACTGGCCCAGGGGGGGGGTTCAAATAAAGATGACCCTTGAGTCTGAGCACCCAAGGGAAAGAAAAGGCTAGGTGGCGAATGGTAAAACCAATGTTGGGCATTGCTGGAGGAGTTTTATTCAAGGTGAACTATCAAGGGGTTCCCATTATAACCCAACCGTGTAAGGAACGCAAAATCCGGGAACATAACACTGATATGACGGAAACTAGGGCGGCAAGAGTGGAACAAAACACCAGGCATAAGGCCGAGCTATCCACCCTTTACCAAGTATATAGATGCATTAATTAAATAAGAGATATTGTGATATCCCAACAAAATATCCATGTTCCAACAAGGAACAAACTCCAATCTTCACCTGCAACTAACAATGCTATAAGAGGGGCTGAGCAAAGCGGTAACATAGCTAAACAACGGTTTGCTAGGACAAGGTGGGTTAGAGGCTTGGCTTAGCAATATGGGAGGCATGATATAGCAAGTGGTAGGTATCGCAGCATAGGCATAGCAAAAGAGCGAGCAACTAGCAAGCAAAGATAGAAGTGATTTCGAGGGTATGGTCATCTTGCCTGAGATCCCGCAAGGACGAAGAACGAGTCCATGAAGAAGACAAACGGACGTAGTCAAACGGGTCCTCACAAACGCGACGTTATCAGAACCAACCCGAAGAAGCAACACCGGAAAGAAGCACACAACATAGTAAACAACCAAGCATAACATGGCATGATGCACAACCAAGTATGATGCATGTCCGATTTAAGTATGCATTGCATGGCAAAGTGCACAAACAATCCTACAAATTAAGTGGAGCTCATTATGCAACGGAGTTGCATATTGACGAAAACACCACATGACTTATTTAGTTCTCTCTCGTTTATGTACCCGACAAGATTAAATGTTGTTAGCATGGCAAGAGGTGAAGCATAAAGAAACTATCTATCTAGGGAAGTTTAAATGAGGCTCGAAATAACAAACAACAATTCCGGTAAAGCCCTCTATGCATATTTTAAGATTTGGTACTGTTCTGCCCTAAACCATATTTTATAGTTATTAAACATGCAAGATGATGTCACCATGTTAAACTAGGCAAAATTCTACCCCATTTACATATATAATTTATTTAATTCGGAGCTACGATTAATTAGTTATGAAATAAACCATTTTAGCATGACATTTATGCAAATTAATGCAAGCAACAATTTTAAACATTTTAAACATAGATGAAAGTTGCAAATTAATAATCTACACAAAATTCTAAGCATTTTACATATATAAAGTATTTTAATCCGATGCACGGTTTAGAAGTTATTAAATGCATGAACATGGAGGGGTTTTCTGCAAAACCTACAGTCTCTGATAATTAGCAAAAACCCAGGCGCTGGAAAAAAAATACACGGGGCGAGACTAGCTGGGCCAAAAGAAGGAAAAAAGAGAGGCACTAGGGGGTTTGCCTCACCATGGGCCTTGGCCCGATTGAGGAAGAAGGGCCGGCCTGGGGAACGAAGATCGTTGTTGGGCCTCAGTCAATGCGATAACGAGGAACCGCTCCTTCGTCCTCTGCTCGATAGAGACAGAACGCGGCGCTGAAGGTCAACAGCGAGGCGGCAGCGGGTCTCGGCGCGGCAACAGGCGATGCAAGGGAGTCGACTCGGGCACTGGTCGCTGGTCGTCCTCGTCCTCGAAGCAGCGGGTCAACGCAGGTGGCGGCTCACTCGTTTTCAGCATGCACAGAGACGAGCAGGAGGATGCAGAAGCAGGGCACGATGACAGGGGACTTGGCGCATGGCGGAGCGACGAGAACGGGAGGTGGAGCTCGCCGGGGATGGAGGGATCCGCTTGTTTCCGGGCCGGATCCGGCCAACAGGGCGTCGACGGAGCTCCGGCGAGGGTTGACCAAGGCGGCGGCGACCTGCAGCTGATGAAATACAGAGAAAGAGGGAGATCATGAGAGAGAGCCAGGAGGCACGAGGAAAAACAGAGGGGAGGAGGGAGAGGAAGGCCACAGTCCTGCTGGTCCGGTGCTGCCCATTGCCGGCGGGGACGGCTGGCTTGATCCGCTCGGGGTCGAGGTGAGTGCCTCTGCGGGAGGAGGCAGATCGGGAGGAGGTAGTGGCTGGTTGCGTGCGGGTGGATTTGTATCGAGGCTGCCGATGGGGGATTGGTTTGGTGCTGAAACCAAGGGAGAGAGTGGTGGCGGCGGACACAGGATGGATGGGACAGATCCCTAGTTTCTAGGGTTTCATCTGTGTATAAATAGCAGATGGGTTAAATTAGGGGCTATCCGGTCCCTTCGATCGTAATCGGACGGTCGCGAATAACTATGTTAGGAAGTCCAATTAACAAAACAGAGACGTTTTGTAGATGTTTGGGGATGATCCGGACACAATGGTGACGACTGCTCGGGTCGGGTCCGGGACAACTTTTCGGACGCGCGCGCGCGAGAAGGGCCGCGGGCTGACGAGAGAGGTTAGCTTGGGCCTGGCGGTAGGTAGTGGACTGTGCAGAAGGCCTCAGGCTGAGAGAAGAGAAGGGAGAGAGGCCTGGCGACTATTTCCGGAGAGCGAAAACGTCCGACGTGTGCCCGGCTATAATGCCGCTATAGTTTAACGGTTGGGCTAACAAAGGAACTCCGAATGCGATGAAACTTGACAAGCGGTCTATCTACACTATAATAAGACCACACGCCAACTTTCAACCCAATCCGAGAACATTTTCCGGTCACTTATAAAATAATATTTCGGATGTGCCGCGGGCGCGTGCAAGTGTGTCTGGGCTCAGAACGGACGACGGAAGGAACTGGGAGAACCCGGGCTAATGCAAGTTTCGAAAACATGATGATGCAATGCACATGATGACATGACAAGATGCGACACGCAAGCAAATGACATGGCAACGACAGCGAAAAACTAGGAGACACCTGGCACATCGGTCTCGGGGCGTTACATTGGGCATCCCCAAGCTTAGGCTCTTGCCACTCCTTATTCCATAGTCCATCGAATATTTACCCAAAACTTGAAAACTTCACAACATAAAACTTAACAGAAAACTCGTAAGCTCCGTTAGTATAAGAAAATAAATCACCACTTCGGTACTATTGTGAACTCATTCTAAATTCATATTGGTGTAATATCTACTGTATTCCAACTTATCTATGGTTCATACCCTCCGATACTACTCATAGATTCATCAAAATAAGCAAACAACACATCGAAAAAAGAATCTGTCAAAAACAGAACAGTCTGTAGTAATCTGGATCAAACGTATACTTATGGAACTCATAAAATTCTCAAATAATTTTATGGACCTGAGGAATTTATCTATTAATCATATGCAAAAGTAATTAACTAAATAGCACTCTTCAAATAAAAATGGCAGCAATTCTCGTGAGCGCTAAAGTTTCTATTTTTTACAGCATGATCATAAAGACTTCACCCAAGTCTTCCCAAAGGTTCTACTTGGCACAAACACTAATTAAACAACTAAAACCACATCTAAAAAGAGGCTAGATGAATTATTTATTACTAAACATGAGCAAAAAGCAAGGAACTAAAATAAAATTGGGTTGCCTCCCAACAAGCACTATCGTTTAACGCCCCTAGCTAGGCATGATGATTTCAATGATGCTCAGATAAAGGATAAGAATTGTAACATAAAGAGAGCATCATGAAGAATATGACTAGCACATTTAAGTCTAACCCACTTACTATGCATAGGTATTTTGCGAGCAAACAACTTGTGGGAATAAGAATCAATTTGCATAGGAAGGTAAAACAAGCATAACTTCAAAACTTTAAGCACATAGAGAGGAAACTTGATATTATTGCAATTCCTACAAGCATAAGTTCCTCCCTCATAATAATTTTCAGTAGCATCATGAATGAATTCAATAATATAACCATCACATAAAGTATTCTTTTCATGATCTACAATCATAGAAAATTTATTACTCTCCATACAAGCAAAATTCTTCTCATGAATAATAGTGGGAGCAAACTCAACAAAATAATTATCATGTGAGGCATAATCCAATTGAAAACTAAAATCATGATGACAAGTTTCACGAATATCATTATTCTTTATAGCATACAAGTCATCACAATAATCATCATAGATAGCAACTTTGTTCTCATAATCAATTGGAACCTCTTTCGAAATAGTGGATTCATCAGAAAATAAAGTCATGTCCTCTCCAAATCCATTTTCATCAATATAATCATCATAAATAGGAGGCATGCTTTCTTCATAATAAAATTTCTCATCAAAACTAGGGGGACAAAAAAATATCATCTTCATCAAACATAGCTTCCCCAAGCTTGTGGCTTTGCATATCATTAGCATCATGGATATTCAAGGAATTCATACTAACAACATTGCAATCATGCTCATCATTCAAATATTTAGTGCCAAACATTCTAATGCATTCTTGATCTAGCACTTGAGCACAATTTTCCTTCCCATCATACTCACGAAAGATATTAAAAAGATGAAGCGTATGAGGTAAACTCACTTCCATTTTTTATAGTTTTTCTTTTATAAACAAAACTAGTGATAAAACAAGAAACAAAAAGATTCGATTACAAGATCTAAAGATATACCTTCAAGCGCTAACCTCCCCGGCGACGGCGCCAGAAAAGAGCTTGATGTCTACTACACAACCTTCTTCTTGTAGACGTTGTTGGGCCTCCAAGTGCAGAGGTTTGTAGGACAGTAGCAAATTTCCCTCAAGTGGATGACCTAAGGTTTATCAATCCGCAGGAGGCGTAGGATGAAGCTGGTCTCCCTCAAGCAACCCTACAACCAAATAACAAAGAGTCTCTTGTGTCACCAACACACCCAATACAATGGTAAATTGTATAGGTGCACTAGTTCGGCGAAGAAATGGTGATACAAGTGGTATATGGATGGTAGAAAAAGGTTTTTGTATTCTGAAATTATAAAAACAGCAAGGTAACTAATGGTAAAAGTGAGCATAAATGGTATTGCAGTGATAGGAAACAAGGACTAGGGTTCATACTTTCACTAGTGCAAGTCCTCTCAACAATAATAACATAATTGGATCACATAAATATCCCTCAACATGCAAAAAAGAGTCACTCCGAAGTCACTAATAGCGGAGAACAAACGAAGATATTATGGTAGGGTACGAAACCACCTCAGAGTTATTCTTTCCAATCAATCCGTTGGGCTATTCTTATAAGTTTCACAAACAGCCCTAGAGTTCGTACTAGAATAACACCTTAAAACACAAATCAACCAAAACTCTAATGTCACCTAGATACTCCAATGTCACCTCAAGTATCCATGGGTATGATTATATGATATGCGTCACACAATCTCAGATTCATCTATTCAACCAACACATAGAACCTCAAAAAGTGCCCCAAAGTTCCTACCGGAGAATCACGACGAAAATGTGTGCCAACCCCTATGCATAGGTTCATGGGCGGAACCCGCAAGTTGATCACCAAAACATACATCAAGTGAATCACGTGATATCCCATTGTCACCACAGATACTCATGGCAAGACATACATCAAGTGTTCTCAAATCTTTAAAGACTCAATCCATTACAAGAGAGTAGAGGGGGGAGAAAACATCATAAGATACAACTATAATAGCAAAGCTCGCGATACATCAAGATCGTACCACCTCAAGAACACGAGAGAGAGAGAGAGAGATCAAACACATAGCTACTGGTACATACCCTCAGCCCCGAGGGAGAACTACTCCCTCCTCGTCATGGAGAGCACAGGGTTGATGAACATGGCCACCGGAGAGGGATTGCCCCCTCCGGCAGGGTGCCGGAACGGGTCTAGATTTGTTTTCGGTGGCTACGGAGGCTTCTGGCGGTGGAAATCCCGATCTATTGTGCTCCCCGATAGTTTTAGGGTATATGGAGATATATAGGCGGAAGAAGTACGTCAGGGGGGCCACGAGGGGCCCATGAGCGCCCCCCTGCCTCGTGGCCTCCTCGTAGATCCCCTGACGTGCACTCCAAGTCTTATGGGCTTCTTCTGATCCAAAAATAAGTTCCGTGAAGTTTCAGGTCAATTGGACTCCGTTTGGTTTTCCTTTTCTGCGATATTCTAAAACAAGGTAAAAACAAAAAGTGTCACTGGGCTCTGGGTTAATAGGTTAGTCCCAAAAATCATATAAAATAGCATATCAATGCATATAAAACATCCAAGGTTGATAATACAATAGCATGGAAAAATCAAAAATTATAGATACGTTGGAAACGTATTAGGCCCACAGATACCTCTCCGACAATCGGAGTGACAAATCCTAATCTTGATCTATGCCAACTCAGCAAATACCATCGGAGACACCTGTAGAGCATCTTTATAATCACCCAGTTACGTTGTGACGTCTGATAGCACACTAAGTGTTCCTCCGGTATTAGGGAGTTGCATAATTTCATAGTCATAGGAACATGTATAAGTTATGGAGAAAGAAATAGCAATAAACTAAACAATCATAGTGCTAAGATAACGGATGGGTCTAGTCCATCACATCATTCTCTAATGATGTGATACCGTTCATCAAATGACAACACATGTCTATGGCTAGGAAACTTAACCATCTTTGATTAACGAGCTAGTCTTTTAGAGGCATACTAGGGACACTATGTTTGTCTATGTATTCACACATGTACTAAGTTTCCGGTTAATACAATTCTAGCATGAATAATAAACATTTATCATGATATAAGGAAATATAAATAACAACTTTATTATTGCCCCTAGGGCATATTTCCTTCAGTCTCCCACTTGCACTAGAGTCAATAATCTAGATTACATTGTAATGATTCTAACACCCATGGAGTCTTAGTGCTGACCATGTTTTGCTCGTGAGAGAGGCTTAGTCAATGGGTCTACAACATTCAGATCCGTATGTATCTTGCAAATCTCTATGTCTCCCTCCTTGAATTGATCGCGGATGGAATTGAAGTGTCTCTTGATGTGCTTGGTTCTCTTGTGAAATCTGGATTCCTTTGCCAAGGCAATTGCACCAGTATTGTCACAAAAGATTTTCATTAGACACGATGCACTACATATGACACCTAGATCGGATATGAACTCCTTCATCTGGACTCCTTCATTTGCTGCTTCCGAATCAGTTATGTATTCCGCTTCACACGTAGATCCCGCCACGACGCTTTGCTTAGAACTGCACCAACTAACAGCTCCACCATTCAATAAAAATACATATCCGGTTTGTGACTTAGAGTCATCCGGATCAGTGTCAAATCTTGCATCGACGTGACCATTTACGACGAGCTCTTTGTCACCTCCATAAACGAGAAACAAATCCTTAGTCCTTTTCCGGTATTTCAGGCTGTTCTTAACCGCTGTCCAGTGATCCACTCCTGGATTACTTTGGTACCTCTCTGCCAAACTAATAGCAAGGCAAATATCAGGTCTGGTACACAGCATTGCATACATGATAGAACCTATGGCCGAAGCATAGGGAATGACTTTCATTTTCTCTCTATCTTCTGCGATGGTCGAGCATTGAGTCTGACTCAACTTCACACCTTGTAACACAGGCAAGCACCCTTTCTTTGCTTGTTCCATTTTGAACTTCTTCAAAACTTTATCAAGGTGTGTGCTTTGTGAAAGTCCAAAGTGTTTTGATCTATCTCTATAGATCTTGATGCCCAATATATAAGCAGCTTCACCGAGGTCTTTCATTGAAAAATTCTTATTCAAGTGTCCTTTTATGCTATCCAAAAATTCAGTATCATTTCCAATCAACAATGTATCATCCACATATAATATCAGAAATGCTACAGAGCTCCCACTCGCTTTCTTGTAAATACAGGCTTCTCCAAAAGTCTGTATAAAACCATATGCTTTAATCACACTATCAAAGCGTATATTCCAACTCTGAGATGCTTGCACCAGCCCATAAATGGATCACTGGAGCTTACACACTTTGTTAGCACCTTTTCGATCGACAAAACCTTCTGGTTGCATCATATACAACTCTTCTTTAAGATATCCATTAAGGAATGCAGTTTTGACATCCGTTTGCCAAATTTCATAATCATAAAATGCGGCAATTGCTAACATGATTTGAATGGACTTAAGCATCACTACGGGTGAGAAGGTCTCATCGTAGTCAACTCCTTGAACTTGTCGAAAACCTTTCCCAACAAGTCGAGCTTTGTAGATAGTAACATTACCGTCCACGTCAGTCTTCTTCTTGAAGATCCATTTATTCACTATGGCTTGCCAATTATCAGGCAAGTCAACCAAAGTCCACACTTTGTTCTCGTACATGGATCCCATCTCAGATTTCATGGCCCAAGCCATTTTGCGGAATCTGGGCGCATCATCGCTTCCTCATAGTTCATAGGTTCGTCATGGTCAAGTAACATGACCTCCAGAACAGGATTACCGTACCACTTTGGTGCGGATCTTACTTTGGTTGACCTACGAGGTTCGGTAGTAACTTGATCAGAAGTTTCATGATCATCGTCATTAGCTTCCTCACTAATTGGTGTAGGAATCACTGGAACTGATTTTTGTGATGAACTACTTTCCAATAAGGGAGCAAGTACAATTACCTCATCAAGTTCTACTTTCCTCCCACTTTGTTCTTTTGAGAGAAACTCCTTCTCTAGAAAGGATCCATTCTTCGCAATGAATATCTTGCCTTTGGATCTGTGATAGAAGGTGTATCCAATAATGTCCTTTGGGTATCCTATGAAGACACATTTCTCCGATTTGGGTTCGAGCTTATCAGGTTGAAGCTTTTTCACATAAGCATCGCAGCCCCAAACTTTAAGAAACAACAACTTGGGTTTCTTGCCAAACCACAATTCATATGGTGTCGTCTCAACGGATTTTGATGGTGCCCTATTTAACGTTGATAGAGGCAAAGGTGTCTCGTCTTTCGATGAGATGGTGGCTATCGTTTTGGTGGAAGCCGATTTTGACGATCCGACTATGAACGTGGGAGGACGTCGCGCCTTAGAAATCGCTAAACCAACTCCGAGAGATTATTGACCACGCCGGAGGACAATCAACCTGACCACGAAGGTCTGTTTCCAGTAGGCAAACGAAGAACAAGAAAGAAACTAAGATTACAATCTGGATATTATGAACATAAGAGGAAAGCTTTATTGATCAAGGTGGGGTTTTGTGACTCCTTTGTCTGGTCGTTGAACACAAACGAAGTACGTGAAGTTGCAGCTATGGTGAACTTTAATCTAAACAAAACGCCCAAGTCTAAACAACGCCCTAAGGGCTGTATATATGGAGGAAGAGGAGGGTAATTTCGTCGCCCTTGGATGAGGGGTCCGAAACCAACCCTAACTCTTGTTTCCCCACACATACGGACTCTAAAAACAGCCTATACTTAAGTATTTCGAAAATACATGGGCCTGGCCTAATAATAAGGTGACGCAGCACCTAGAATAGCCTCTGGACGAAATTTATGAAGTGGCATCTTGTATATTTCGCCCAAGGCTTCATGCACTCCTTATGGTGGCTTCAAAGTCCTGAAATCATCACTTGTAACTCCGTTCTTGATTGATACGTCTCCGTCGTATCTATAAATTTTGATTGTTCCCTGCCAATATTCTCCAACTTCCATATACTTTTGCCAACTTTTTATACTATTTTTGGGACTAACATATTGATCCAGTGCCCAGTGCCAGTTCCTGTTTGTTGCATGTTTTTTGTTTCACGGTAAATCCATATCAAACGGAGTCCAAATAGGATAAAAACTAACGGAGATTTTTTTGAAATATATGTGATTTTTGGGAAGAAAAATCCACGCGAGACGATGCCCGAGGGGGCCATGAGGCAGGGGGTGCGCCCCTAACCCTCGTGGCCACCCCATAAGGCGGTTGATGCCCTTCTTTCGCCGCAAGAAAGCTAATATCCGGATAGAGATCATGTCAAAATTTCAGCCCAATCAGAGTTACAGATCTCCGGGAATATAAGAAATGGTGAAAGGGCGGAATCGGAGAACGTAGAAACACAGAGAGACAGATCCAATCTTGGAGGGGCTCTCGCCCCTCCCATGCCATGGAGGCCAAGGAACAGAGGGAAAACCCTTCTCCCATCTAGGGATGAGGTCAAGGAAGAAGAAGAAGGAGGGGGGCTCTCTCCCCCTCACTTCCAGTGGCACCGGAGTTACACCGGGGGCCATCATCATCACCAACAACTTCACCGCCATCATCACCAACTCTTCCCCCCTCTATGCAGCGGTGTAACCCCTCTTTTACCCGCTGTAATCTCTACTTAAACATGGTGCTCAACGCTATATATTATTTCCCAATGATGTATTGCTATCCTATGATGTTTGAGTAGATCCGTTTTGTCCTATGGGTTATTTGATGATCGTGATTGGTTTGAGTTGCATGTTTTATTATTGGTGCTGTCCTATGGTGCTCTCTGTGTCGCGCAAGCGTGAGGGATTCCTGCTAAAGGGTTTGCAATATGTTCATGATTTGCTTATGGTGGGTGGCGTGAGTGACAGAAGCACAGACCCGAGTAAGTAGGTTGTTTGCGTATGGGATAAAGAGGACTTCATACTTTAATGCTATGGTTGGGTTTTACCTTAATGATCTTTAGTAGTTGCGGATGCTTGCTAGAGTTCCAATCATAAGTGCATATGATCCAAGTAGAGAAAGTATGTTAGCTTATGCATCCCCCTCAAATAAAATTACAATAATGATTATCGGTCTAGTTATCGATTGCCTAGGGACAAATAACTTTCTCATAACAAAAAGCTCTTTACTAAAACTAATTTAGTTGTGTCTTTATATAAACAGCCCCTAGCTTTTATTTACATGCTCTTTATTATCTCGCGAACCTATCCAACAACACCTACAAAGTACTTCTAGTTTCATACTCGTTCTAGGTAAAGTGAACGTTAAGCGTGCGTAGAGTTGTATCGGTGGTCGATAGAACTTGAGGGAATATTTGTTCTACCTTTAGCTCCTCATTGGGTTCGACACTCTTACTTATCGAAAGAGGCTACAATTGATCCCCTATACTTGTGGGTTATCAAGGCCTTTTTCTGGCGCCGTTGCCGGGGAGCAATAGCGTGGGGTGAATTTTCTCGTGTGTGCTTGTTTGCTTTATCACTAAGTAATTTTTATTTGTTGTTCTTAGTTGTTTTCTATCTTTAGTTATGGGTAGGAAGCGCAAAATACCAAAAAATTTAGTTGTACCTACTGAACCAATGGTTGAAGAACCACTCAAAATCTATCACACTCCTGAAGCTTATTACTTGGATCATCTTTGATCCCTATGTGTTTGTGCTGAAACCCCAACTAGCTTAGTTGAGGGCAAATCTTTAGATGAGCATGCTTGTTATGTTCGACACCGTATATCTGAAAAAGGGTAACTTTTACTGGGTCAAATTCATCGTTCGCAATGTTATGCTTGGAATTTATGTGAAATATATGATTTTACTTGTTGTTCTGAAAACCCTAAGAAACACCTTCCCTATCAATGTGAGTTTAGTGATAATGGAATCGTGTCTTCGTATTCTAAGGGTGTTTATAATTACTATGATGTTCAACAAATTGAAGAATTTGTTGCTTTTAAGGGTGCTTACGAAATTGCTTCTTTGATTGAGAAGTATGATGCTACTCTTTACAAATCTGAAAATTTTGCCATACTTAAATATTGCTATGATAATTATGCTTCTAATGCCTATGTTGAACCATATATTGAGGACTACTCCGCTGTCCAAGAAGAGACTAATATTTTGCAGGAGTCTATGGAAGAAGAAATTGATGAAACTGTGAGCTCATTGGATGAAAAAGATGAGGAGGAGAGCAAAGAACAAAAGGAGGAAGAGCGGATTAGCTACCCGTGCCCACCTTCTAATGAGAGTAACTCTTCAACTCATACATTGTTTAATTTCCCTTCGTGCTTACCGAAGGATGAATGCTATGATGATTGTTATGATCCCGTTGATTCTCTTGAAATATCCCTTTTTGATGATGCTTGATATGCTTGTGGCCAAGATGCCAATATAAATTATGCTTATGGAGATGAACTTGCTATATTTCCTTATGTTAAACATGAAATTGTTGCTATTGCACCCACACATGATAGTCCTATTATCTTTTTTGAATTCTCCCGACTACACTATATCGGAGAAGTTTGCACTTATTAAGGATTATATTGCTGGGTTACGTTTTACTATTACACATGATGATTTTGATGATTATAATATGCATGTGCTTGCTTCTCCTACTTGCAATTATTATGATAGAGGAACTATATCTCCACCTCTCTATGTTTCCAATACGATAAAATTGCAAGAAACTGTTTATGGCCTTTACTATGTGTGCATGAATTGTTCTTTTATGACATGCCGATGCATAGGAAGAGAGTTAGACTTTGTTGTTACATGATATATGTTAATTTGTGCTCACTACTAAATTACAAATCATTGTTAATTAAAATTGGCTTTGATATACCTTGGGATCCGGGTGGATTCATTACTTGAGCACTATATGCCTAGCTTAATGGCTTTAAAGAAAGCACTGCCAGGGAGACAACCCAGAAGTTTTAGAGAGTCATTTATTTCTGTTGAGTGCTTTCATATAGTTTAAAAACAAAAAAGTAAAGAGGGGAACCCTAAACTTTTCAAAAAGAAAAGCGAAAGTGAGAAAGACGAGCATTGTTAAAATGGGAGCTAGCCTTGAACTTTGTTCATGCCCATGGAAAATTTGTGACCCTTGATTACAGAAACTTTTCAACAAAAATAATTATACCCTTGTACAATTCCATTCTATTATAAAATAATGTGCCAAGGTTTGCCTTTAGGATGTTTTAGATGCTTGTTGGTTCGTACGGTGCAGGACAGAAACTTTGGCTGTAGTGCGCGATTTTACATTTTTTACTGGAACGTCAAATGGTTCTGATTATTTTTCTACTGTATTTCTATACAATTTTTTTATTTTTCCTAATTTTGGTAGAAATTTTGGAGTAAAATACGTATGGTGAATGTTCAGATTATTACAGACTGTTTATGTTTTAGACAGATTCTGTTTTTGATGCATAGTTTGCTTGTTTTGATGAAACTATCGATTTTTATCAGTGGATTAAGCCATGGAAAAGTTATATTACAGTAGCTAAAATGCAAAAACAAAATATGAATTGGTTTGAAACAGTACTTAGAGTAGTGATTTGCTTTATTATACTAACGGATCTTGCCGAGCTTTCTGTTGAGTTTTGTGTGGATGAAGTGTTCGAAGATCGAGGAGGTCTCGATGTGAGAAGAAGGAAGAGAGGCAAGAGCTCAAGCTTGGGGATGCCCGAGGCACCCCAAGTAAATATTCAAGGAGACTCAAGCGTCTAAGCTTGGGGATGCCCCAGAAGGCATCCCCTCTTTCTTCAACAAGTATCGGTATGTTTTCGGATTCGTTTCGTTCATGCGATATGTGCAACCTTGGAGCGTCTTTTACATTTAGTTTTCATTTTTCTTTTATGCACCATGCTGGTATGAGATAGTCCTTGGTTGATTTATATAATTCCCTATGCACTTCACTTATATCTTTTGAGTATGGCTTTATAGAATGCTTCATGTGCCTCACTTATATCATTTGAAGTTTGGATTGCCTGTTTCTCTTTACATAGAAAACCGCCATTTGTAGAATGCTCTTTTGCTTCACTTATATTTGTTAGAGCATGGGCATATCTTTTGTAGAAACAATTAAACTCTCTTGCTTCACTTATATCTATTTAGAGAGATGACAGGAACTGGTCATTCACATGGCTAGTCATAAAATCCTACATAAAACTTGTAGATCACTGAATATGATATGTTTGATTCCTTGCAATAGTTTTGCGATATAAAGATGGTGATATTAGATTCATTCTAGTGGGTAGTTTTGGATTAGTAGAAATACTTGTGTTGAGGTTTGTGATTCCCGTAGCATGCATGTATGATGAACCGCTATGTAACAAAGTCGGAGCATGAGGTATTTATTGATTGTCTTCCTTATGAGTGGCGGTCAGGGACGAGCGATGGTCTTTTCCTACCAATCTATCCCCCTAGGGGCATGCGTAGTAGTACTTTGCTTCGAGGGCTAATAAACTTTTGCAATAAGTATATGAGTTCTTTATGACTAATGTGAGTCCATGGATTATACGCACTCTCACCCTTCCATCATTGCTAGCCTCTTCGGTACCGTGCATTGCCCTTTCTCATCTCGAGAGTTGTTGCAAACTTCGCCGGTGCATCCAAACCCCATGATATAATACACTCTGTCACACATAAGCCTCCTTATATCTTCCTCAAAACAGCCACCATACCTACCTATCATGGCATTTCCATAGCCATTCCGAGACATATTGCCATGCAACTTCCATCATCATCATCATCATCATATACATGACTTGAGCATTTATTTTCATATTGCTTTGCATGATCGTAAGATAGCTAGCATGATATTTTCATGGCTTTTCCATTTTAATGTCATTGCTACGCTAGATCATTGCACATCCCAGTACACCGCCAGAGGCATTCATATAGAGTCATATCTTTGTTCTAGTATCGAGTTGTAAGTAAATAAAAGTGTGATGATCATCATTATTAGAGCATTGCCCCAGTGAGGAAAGGATGATGGAGACTATGAATCCCCCACAAGTCGGGATGAGACTCCGACAAAAAAAAAGAGAAGGCCCAAAAAATATATATATATAATAAAATAAAAAATGAGAGAAAAAGATAGAAGGGGCAATGTTACTATCCTTTTACCACACTTGTGCTTCAAAGTAGCACCATGTTCTTCATATATAGAGTCTCTTGAGTTATCACTTTCATATACTAGTGGGAATTTTCATTATAGAACTTGGCTTGTATATTCCGATGATGGGCTTCCTCAAACGCCCGAGGTCTTCACGAGCAAGCAAGTTGGATGCACACCCACTTAGTTTTAGTTTGAGCTTTCAAACACTTATAGCTCTTAGTGCATCCATTGCATGGCAATCCCTACTCCTCGCATTGACATCAATTGATGGGCATCTCCATAGCCCGTTGATTAGCCGCGTCGATGCGAGACTTTCTCCTTTTTGTCTTCTCCACACAAGCTCCACCATCATATTCTATTCCACCTATAGTGCTATATCCATGGCTCACGCTCATGTATTGCATGAAAGTTGAAAAGGTTTGAGAACATCAAAAGTATGAAACAATTGCTTGGCTTGTCATCGGGGTTGTGCATGATTTGAATATTTTGTGTGGTGAAGATGGAGCATAGCAAGACCAAATGATTTTGTAGGGATAACTTTCTTTGGCCATGTTATTTTGAACAGACATGATTGCTTTATTAGTAGGCTTGAAGTATTATTGTTTTTATGTCAAATGATAGACTATTGTTTTGAATCACTCGTATCTTAATGTTCATGCCATGATTAAATATGTGATCAAGATTATGCTAGGTAGCATTCCACATCAAAAATTATATTTTTTATCATTTACCTACTCGAGGATGAGCAGGAATTAAGCTTAGGGATGCTGATACGTTTCCGTCGTATCTATAATTTTTTATTGTTCCATGCCAATATTCTACAACTTTCATATACTTTTGGCAACTTTTTATACTGTTGTTGGTACTAACATATTGATCCAGTGCCCAGCGCTAGTTCCTGTTTGTTGCATGTTTTTTGTTTCGCAGTAAATCCATATCAAATGAAGTCCAAACAGGATAAAAACTGACAGAGATTTTTTTGGAATATATGTGATTTTCGGGAAGAAAAATCCACGCGAGACGATTCCCGAGGGGGCCACGAGGCAGGGGGCAGACGCGCCCCTGACCCTCGTGGCCACCCCATAAGGCGGTTGATGCCCTTCTTTCGCCGAAAGAAAGCTAATATCCGGATAGAGATCATGTTAAAATTTCAGCCCAATCGGAGTTACGGATCTCCAGGAATATAAGAAATGGTGAAAGGGCAGAATCGGAGAACGCAGAAACAGAGAGAGATAGAGAGACAAATCCGATCTCGGAGGGGCTCTCGCCCCTCCCATGCCATGGAGGACAAGGAACAGAGGGAAAACCCTTCTCCCATCTAGGGAGGAGGTCAAGGAAGAAGAATAAGAAGGGGGGCTCTCTCCCCCTCGCTTCCGGTGGCACCGGAGTGCCACCGGGGGCCATCATCATCACCGCAATCTTCACCAACAAGTTCACTGCAATCATCACCAACTCTCCCCCCTCTATGCAGCGTTGTAACCCCTATTTTACCTGCTGTAATATCTACTTAAACATGGTGCTCAATGCTATATATTATTTCCCAATGATGTATGGCTATCCTATGATGTTTGAGTAGATCCGTTTTGTCCTATGGGTTATTTGATGATCATGATTGGTTTGAGTTGCATGTTTTATTATTGGTGCTGTCCTATGGTGCTCTCCATGTCGCGTGAGCGTGAGGGATTCCCGCTGAAGGGTTTGCAATATGTTCATGATTTGCTTATGTTGGGTGGCGTGAGTGACAGAAGCACATACCCGAGTAAGTAGGTTGTTTGTGTATGGGATAAAGAGGACTCGATACTTTAATGCTATGGTTGGGTTTTACCTTAATGATCTTTAGTAGTTGCGGATGCTTGCTAGAGTTCCAATCATAAGTGCATATGATCCAATTAGATAAACTATGTTAGCTTATGCCTCTCCCTCAAATAAAATTGCAATAATGATTACCGGTCTAGTTATCGATTGCCTAGGGACAAATAACTTCCTCATAACAAAAAGCTCTTTACTGAAACTAATTTAGTTGTGTCCTTATCTAAACAGACTGTAACACCCTCGATGCGACTATATCTCCCACGTGTCGAGGCACGACTTAGAGGCATAATCGCATTGAAGGCAATGTCGCAAGTGAGGTAATCTTCACACAACCCATGTAATATAATAGGGGAAAAAGTTACATAGTCGGCTTACAATCGCCACTTCACACAATTACAAGAATAAACATTACATCAATCAAATGCACTCATGGTCCGACTATGGAACCAAAATAAAAGAAGAACCCCAAATGCGACAAAGGTCCCCGATCGACCCCAACTGGGCTCCACCACTGATCAACTGGAACGAAACAACACAAATGAACAAGGTCTTCAACGAGCTCCTCCTGAGCTTGGTTGCGTCATCTGCACGGACTCATCGGCACCTGCAAACTGGTTTTGGAAGTATCTGTGAGCCACGGGGACTCAGCAATCTCGCACCCTCGCGATCAAGACTATTTAAGCTTATGGGTAAGGTAAAGGTATGAGGTGGAGCTGCAGCAAGCGACTAGCATATATGGTGGCTAACATACGCAAACGAGAGCGAGAAGAGAAGGCAAAGCACGGTCGATAAAAGTATGATCAAGAAGTGATCCTATAGCAACCTACGTCAAGCATAACTCCAACAACCGTGTTCACTTCCCGGACTCCGCCGGAAAGAGACCATCACGGTTACACACGCTGTTGATTCATTTTAATTAAGGTCAACTTCAGGTTTTCTACAACCGGACGTTAACAAATTCCCATCTGCCCATAACCGCGGGCACGGCTTTCGAAAGATCAAATCCCTGCAGGGGTGTCCCAACTTAGCCCATCACAAGCTCTCACGGTCAACAAAGGAATAGACCTCCACCCGAGACATTCCGATCAGACTCGGTATCCCAGTACAACAAGACATCTCGACAGGGTAAAACTAAACCAGCAACACCGCCCGAATGTGCCGACAAATCCCGATAGGAGCTGCACATATCTCTTTCTCAGGGCACACTCAGATGAGCCAGACGTCAGGTAAGCCAGCCCAGAGTTGCCCCTGGTAGCCTCGGACATCGCTCAGTTGGACCAACACTTAGAGAAGCACTGGCCCGGGGGGGTTAAAATAAGATGACCCTTGAGCCGGCCGACTCAAGGGAAAGAAAAGGCTAGGTGGCAAATGGTAAAACCAATGTTGGGCATTGCTGGAGAAGCTTTACTTAAGGCGAACTATCAAGGGGTACCCATTATAGCCCAACCGCGTAAGGGACGCAATATCCGGGAACATAACACCGATATGACGGAAACTAGGGCGGCAAGAGTGGAACAAAACACCAGGCATAAGGCCGAGCCTTCCACCCTTTACCAAGTATATAGATGCATTAATTAAATAAGATATATCGTGATATCCCAACAAGTCAACATGTTCCAACAAGGAACATCATCTCCATGTTCCAACAAGGAACAAACTTCAATCTTCACCTGCAACTAACAACGCTATAAGAGGGGCTGAGCAAAGCGGTAACATAGCCAATCAACGGTTTGCTAGGACAATGGTGGGTTAGGGGCTGAACATGGCAATTTAGGAGGCTGACAAGCAAGTGGTAGGCATCGTAGCAATGGCATAGCAAAAGAGCGAGCAATCTAGCATAGCAAAGATAGTAGTGATTTCGAGGGTAGGATCATCTTGCCTGAAATCCGCAAGGAAGAAGAACGAGTCCATGAAGAAGACAAACGGGCGTAGACGAACGGATCCTCACAAACTCGACGTTACCGGAACCAACCCGAAGAAGCAATCACCGGAAAAGAAGCACACAACATAGTAAACAACCACGACATGAACAAGGCATGATGCACAACCAAATATGATGCATGTCCGGTTTAATGAAGCATGGCATGGCAAAGTGCACAAACAATCCTACAAATTAAGTGGAGCTCAATATGCAACGGAGTTGCATATTGACGAAACACCACAACAAGTTATTTAGTTTGATCTCGTTTATGTACCCAACAATATTAAATGTTGATTAACATGGCAAGGGGTGAAACATGATGAAACTATCTAATCTAGGCAAGTTTAAATGAGGCCGGAACAACAAAATAACAAGACCGGAAAATCCCCATGTGCAAATATTAGATTTGGTCCTGATCTGCCCTAAACACAATTTTAGAGTTGTTTAACATGCAAAACAAGGTCACCATGATAAACTAGGCAAAATTCTACCCCATATACATATAAAGTTTATTAAAATCGGAGTTACGGTTGTTAAGATATGGATTAAAGCATTTTAGCATGGCATGGGAGCAAATTAATGCAAACAACATTTTAAACATTTTTAATTGTTGTTATCATGATGCGGATGACATGAACAAGTTATGCAATATTTATTAAGAGTTGACATGAGCATTATGAAGCATTGTCACCGTGGTGGAAGGGAAAAGGGGTGCCACGGCAACGAATCCGAAAGTGATGCCACGGCAACATATCGGTTCCGGTAACTCGATTGAGATCCCGGTGCAAACGAAAGTGACGGGAGCGTAACACGCGATAGGAGGTGGGGTGATCCCGGATACCGGGTTCCCACAAGATGGTGGCAAGGCAAAAAGAGGGGCAACGTGCACCGAACAACTCCGACACGGGACAAACACGAGCATTTCATACATCACACATGCATTCGATCACGGGCATCGTCTCGGGGTTATACCTTCGAAGTGAGCATCATCGAAACGGACCGAGTTCGGCGGTAGGGGTACACGTGTCGACGAGGAAGTAGTTGTACACGGGGTCGTCGTGGGAAGTAGGGGAAGTAGTCGTTCTCGCGATGGTAGTGGAAGTAGGGGTACATGACGACGTAGAGGTACTCGCGACGGTAGTCGTTCACGTTCACGTTTCACGAGTCTTCGGCGACGGTCGTCGTACATGGTCCACAAGATGTTGATCGTTCGGGGTCCGATTTGCGGATCTTGCCGACATGAAGGGGTACTTGGCGTTCTCCGGACTTGCCGATCTCGTCATCTCGAAGGGGTACTTGACGTCCAACGCGTTCATCAGTAGAATAACTTGGCGGTAGACGAATTTGGAGGTCCAGGGTACTTGGCGTCCATGTAGTCGATCTTGCCGGTGTGGTACTTGTGTACCGGAGGAGGTCTTGACGATCTTGACGAATCCGAGTGGCTCTAGGCACACGTCCAAAGTGGTCTTCCATCTTCTTCTTTCCTGTACACGGCTTGACCGAACCAGGGGTCGAGGGTGGCCATGATCTAGCAGCAGCAACAATCGAGTGGCGTCGTGCACAGGGGCCTGGAGGACTTGTCATGGCGACGGCTACCCTGGAACGAGGCGTCCTACCACGCGACGCAGAGGATGCAGCGGCGGCGAGCGGTCGCTGCAGAGGATGCAGCGGCAGCGAGCGGTCGCTGCAGAGGATGCAGCGGCGGCCCGACTGGGTCGTAGGGGAGGCAGGGGCTCGGCGACTCGCGCGACGCAGGGGCGACGAGGCTTGCAGCGGAGGAGCTTGAGCGTGGGGCGGTGATGAAGCACCAGAAGCGCGGGTGCCAGGCCATGTCGACGGAGAGACGAGAGGCGGCGTCGGGCACGCAGGAAGATGGCGACTCCAGCCGGTGCGGGCACCCACGGCAAAACAGAGGAGGGCCGCACGCGGGCAGGAGCTGCATCGGACGGCGAAGCCCACGGGAGAAGAGCTCCCGAAGAAGCGGAGCGGGGCTGCTCGGGTTCGAGCCTTTGCTCTGCCGAGCAAGGAGGCGGTGATGGCGTCTCGAGCTCCTGATCCGGACGGCGGGGTCGAGGAAGAAGGAGGCCGATGCGGGAGGAAGGAGGCGCGCTGGGGAGGAGCCGCGGCGCCTGGGCGACGCCGGTGGCCTCCGGCGGCACCGAATCGATGGCGGAGGAGGACGAGCGAGGGGGAGTTGGGGAGAGGGCCGCGCCTGCGCGCGCGTACTCTGGCGGCACGGGAGGAGAACGAAGGGAGATGGGATCGGGGAGAGATGGGATCGACCCCTGGCGGCGCGAGGGAAAGAGCGAGGGAGGAGGGGATCGGGCCAGGGGTGCGCCTTAGGGTTTGGAGGAGTGGGCCTTGGGAGGCCGGCCGAGCGTGGGGAGAAGAGGCCAGAGGCCTGCTGGGCTGCTCTCTCTTTCCCTCTTCTCTTATTTCTCTTATTTTTCAGAAAACGATTAAAGAGAAAGAAAAGAAACAGGGGGGTTAGGGGAAGAAGGTGGGCACGCGAATAATTTTCCCGGACTCGCAAAATTGCACTTGTTCCGAGAAAAATGAAGTGGGCAAGATTGCAAGAATTAAATTCAAAGTCATTTGAATTTAATTAAAAAGCTTTGCACAAGGACTAGGATTTAGAAGAGTCCAAAAATGTTGAGAATTTAGGAGGAGCCTCGATAAATGGGAAAAGAAATGTTGGCCAAGTTTGGGGACCAAACTTGAAGTAGAAAGGGAGTGGGGATTTTTGCAAGTGTGTTATGGTGATTCCAAAGAATGGATTTTATTATAATAGCTCCACTAATATCGGGAGGATATATTATAAAGAGAACTCACCATGTGAATTCCCTCAATTTACATGGACCGAAGATCCATACGATTTATTTAGTTGAGTTGCAACAATTAATGATATGATGGCATGATGACATGATGCAATGCACATGATGACGTGACATGATGCAACACGCAAGCACATGACAATGCAACAACATCGAATAACTGCACGACACCTGGCACATCGGTCTCGGGGCGTTACAACACTCCACCACTACGAGAGGATCTCGTCCCGAGATCTAGAATGGCACCGGGGGGGAAAAGGAAGAGAAAGAGAAGAGGTAAGCTAAGTTGCTCCTTTGACAAACGCGTGAAACCAAAGAATCTTGCGAGGTTGAACAAATCAAGAAAAGAATACAACGAAGGTGAACAAAGTCGAAAACACTCCGTTAGAAAAGAGGGACAAAAAACATTGCGAAACCCTTGAGGTTAAAGGAGAAATATATATTGAAAACACTCCGGTTAAGACAAGATAGAGAAGGAATAAGACTTATATAATTTGGACAGCACTCCGGTTGAGAAGGGATGCAAAAATTGATAAGATGAGAAAGCTCAAAAGAAAACACGACACTCCGGTTGAATGGATAAGCAAAGAAAAGAATACTATCATGACAAACCAAGAAGATGGGTTGAAGAGAGCAACATCACAAGCCTCCGGAACGAAGGGAAACAAGATCTTGAGAGAGCACGGTTACAACAAAGGCTAGAACGGAGTTTTTGGGAAACCAACAACGAAAAGAATAATCTTGACATGGTCTTATGACATACATCTCAAAATTATGAGGTGACAATCTGCCACTCACGGGAAGAAGAATTGGATTGATAAGAACAAAGAGACGAGAAACTTATTTCACCGGGAGGATAAATGAAGAACTTGGATCATTTATAAGCACCATATAACAACAATCCTTAGGGGAGGCTTTAGGTGGAATATAACCCAAGATAACTCCAATGAAGAGATCGATGGATTTAACATACATCATACTTAACAACATGTGAATCATGAAACATGAACTCAAATTATCAAGAATGACATAATACCACCTCCAATAATGTGGTAGAAAGAATTGCACTCCGGATAGCAAGATGAAGAAGGCTTGAGCTCCTTAGAAAAGAATCTTAATTAAAAAGTTGGAGAAGGAATTAAATCCTTGGTGAACCATCATGTAGACCCTTCATGAAGGACTCCGGTAAACAAAAGATTACGAAAAGAGAAAGAAGTTGAAAACACAAGGTGAAGCCTTGCAATGATTGGATGAAGCTCTGCAACGAGATAAGTTGAAACTTGAAACTCCGGAAAAGAAAAGATGAAACAATTGAAACCAAGAATTTGAAGGGCCTCCGGAATAGGGAATTAATCACTTGGAAGAAATAAGAATAAGAATTACATTATGCTTATCCTTCACCAATTTAATTGATGAGAAACAATGGATTTGGCATATTACTTATTCTCGTAGAAAAGATTAAGAGAGTTATCACATAAACTTGAGGAAGTCTTGAACGACCCATCGGTAGAATAGAAACAACGAATGAATTGATATGATAACGAAAGAAAAGGAATCTTGCACGAACCACCATAAGAATTGAAAAAGAACGGAGAAAAGATAAAGGAACACCGGGAAGAATTATAAATGAATGAAGATGCTTGAGAAAATTTAGATACAAGTGAATATAATAGATCATGGACCGATTAGAGATCACTTGAACGCTGCACCGGTAAGATCGGAGAATGATAAGTGAAAGCTGAGAATGAATAAACCTGACTTGATGGACTCCGGATAACAAACTGAGAAGACTCTTAAATTGCTCCGGAAGGGCGAAAAGAATTCTCACAATCAAAACAATTATGAGAGGATGGCAACCAGCTAGAATCACGAATCTTGAAGAGAATGGATCAAAATTGAGAGAAACTCTTCTTCGGTCTTCAAATGACAACGAGAAACACCACCGTGAATTGTTGAGGCACTCCGGAATGAATAATGCAAAAGGTTGAGCCAACGATGAAAAGAATTTGATAGATCTTGGAGAAAATACATATGACTGATGATAACTCATACTTACGTCAAACTTCAAAAGAATTTAGGATAGCTCTGGGAAAATTAGAAGAGTCAGGTAAGATCCTGGGAAAAGACCTGTGGGTTAGGGCCCACTCAAAAGAAACACCATAGACCGATTAGAGGGAGAGATTGCACCGGTTGAAATAAATGACTTGAGTGAGGGGACATCCTCGAAAGATCTTGAACAAATGCAGAGTGGAAAACACGAATCTTCGAGATATCTTGAGCACTCCGGAATAATAGAATAGCAAGCGGGGAATGATTATGAATTGCACCGGCATGAGAAAACATTGTCATGAGGAAAGGGTATGATCAAAAAAACTTGACTTGGTTCCACCGGAGAAGAAAGGAATGGAGAAAGAAGAACGAGTAGAGCATCTTCATGAGAAACACCGGGTAAAAACATGAAGGAAAAAGAATGGAGAGACTTCCATCAATAAAATGGATACTTGAATAAGACATCGGATTCCTTGAAGAAAACAAAGGGAGGGAGGTGGGAAAAACAAAGACAATTTGGAATGGAAGAAACGAATACTGTTGAGGAACTTAGAATTGATCTTGCGGATGTTGAAAATGAACGGATCCACTTGAAGAGAAGCACACTGGTTAAAAGGATTGACAAAACAATCTCGATGATCAAGAAAGATTGGTATTCACATCGGAGTATGAGAACACCATTTGGAAAAGGTATGGAATCAACACTTGACATTGAAGCAACTCGAATACCACAACTCAAAACAAAACAAAGGATTGGCTTGCAAAATAAGCCGGAACACACATATGATAGAGATTTCGTTCGAAGTGTTTGTGGTGGGACCTACACGGGCTCGATCGTACAGCACCATCATGTACAAGGCAGTGCACATGACATACGAAGCGTCCCCGAGTCAGCATAGCCAAGGACTCTTTAAGACACAACGAGACCACTGTAAAATCGACCGTGAATAGGCGAACCACTAGACGTCGAACCCCAATTTCATATCATACATCTGTCGAAAAGATATCCCAAGAACTACTTGAATTCCCACCTATGAAACTCCCGAAATTTTCCGGTTATGCAATCAGGTGTTGAGGATACAGGGGAAGCATAATATCTCACCCAAACTAGCAAATCCTACATCCAGCTGCATCCATCCTTCAACACATAACCAAGAAACCTTCGGAAACCATCTATCTCAACCTTCGAAAAGCATCCGTTATACAAGTTATGGCGATACTCCCGAACTCCCGCCCCAGTACTGGGTGGCGTCGAGGTTATCTCACCAACGAACTGCACAAAGGAGATTTTCGATGTCGCGAACATATCTCAAGTATACCAGAATTGCAATGATAAAATTATGATGACAACACCTCAGAGCTCAACTCCCCGGGACACTTCCACTAAACCCCTGACAGGAGGCACCAAGACAGTATTCTCATCATAAGCCATCGGAACAAAACTAAGATACTCGCGTGATCCTAAAAAAAAATTTAGTGAAATTTGGGAAGAGAAGAGTCAAAACTCTACGTCAGGATGCCTTACCAGAGCAACGAGGAGACTGGGAAGTAAAAAGAATTCCTAAACTCTCCGATATATAATTCCTAATGACTCAAAACATTTTTCTAGACACAACTCGGCTGCTAAAAACGATCAAGCAATGGGGGCTCCTAAGGTCGGGGAAGGCTCTGATTACCAACTTGTAACACCCTCGATGCGACTATATCTCCCACGTGTCGAGGCACGACTTAGAGGCATAATCGCATTGAAGGCAATGTCGCAAGTGAGGTAATCTTCACACAACCCATGTAATATAATAGGGGAAAAAGTTACATAGTCGGCTTACAATCGCCACTTCACACAATTACAAGAATAAACATTACATCAATCAAATGCACTCATGGTCCAACTACGGAACCAAAATAAAAGAAGAACCCCAAATGCGACAAAGGTCCCCGATCGACCCCAACTGGGCTCCACCACTGATCAACTGGAACGAAACAACACAAATGAACAAGGTCTTCAACGAGCTCCTCCTGAGCTTGGTTGCGTCATCTGCACGGACTCATCGGCACCTGCAAACTGGTTTTGGAAGTATCTGTGAGCCACGGGGACTCAGCAATCTCGCACCCTCGCGATCAAGACTATTTAAGCTTACGGGTAAGGTAAAGGTATGAGGTGGAGCTGCAGCAAGCGACTAGCATATATGGTGGCTAACATACGCAAACGAGAGCGAGAAGAGAAGGCAAAGCACGGTCGATAAAAGTATGATCAAGAAGTGATCCTATAGCAACCTACGTCAACCATAACTCCAACAACCGTGTTCACTTCCCGGACTCCGCCGGAAAGAGACCATCACGGTTACACACGCTGTTGATTCATTTTAATTAAGGTCAACTTCAGGTTTTCTACAACCGGACGTTAACAAATTCCCATCTGCCCATAACCGCGGGCACGGCTTTTGAAAGATCAAATCCCTGCAGGGGTGTCCCAACTTAGCCCATCACAAGCTCTCATGGTCAACGAAGGAATAGACCTCCACCCGAGACATTCCGATCAGACTCGGTATCCCAGTACAACAAGACATCTCGACAGGGTAAAACTAAACCAGCAACACCGCCCGAATGTGCCGACAAATCCCTATAGGAGCTGCACATATCTCTTTCTCAGGGCACACTCAGATGAGCCAGACGTCGGGTAAGCCAGCCCAGAGTTGCCCCTGGTAGCCTCGGACATCGCTCAGTTGGACCAACACTTAGAGAAGCACTGGCCCGGGGGGGTTAAAATAAGATGACCCTTGAGCCGGCCGACTCAAGGGAAAGAAAAGGCTAGGTGGCAAATGGTAAAACCAATGTTGGGCATTGCTGGAGAAGCTTTACTTAAGGCGAACTATCAAGGGGTTCCCATTATAGCCCAACCGCGTAAGGGACGCAATATCCGGGAACATAACACCGATATGACGGAAACTAGGGCGGCAAGAGTGGAACAAAACACCAGGCATAAGGCCGAGCCTTCCACCCTTTACCAAGTATATAGATGCATTAATTAAATAAGATATATCGTGATATCCCAACAAGTCAACATGTTCCAACAAGGAACATCATCTCCATGTTCCAACAAGGAACAAACTTCAATCTTCACCTGCAACTAACAACGCTATAAGAGGGGCTGAGCAAAGCGGTAACATAGCCAATCAACGGTTTGCTAGGACAATGGTGGGTTAGGGGCTGAACATGGCAATTTAGGAGGCTGACAAGCAGGTGGTAGGCATCGTAGCAATGGCATAGAAAAAGAGCGAGCAATCTAGCATAGAAAAGATAGTAGTGATTTCGAGGGTAGGATCATCTTGCCTGAAATCCGCAAGGAAGAAGAACGAGTCCATGAAGAAGACAAACGGGCGTAGACGAACGGATCCTCACAAACTCGACGTTACCGGAACCAACCCGAAGAAGCAATCACCGGAAAAGAAGCACACAACATAGTAAACAACCACGACATGAACAAGGCATGATGCACAACCAAATATGATGCATGTCCGGTTTAATGAAGCATGGCATGGCAAAGTGCACAAACAATCCTACAAATTAAGTGGAGCTCAATATGCAACGGAGTTGCATATTGACAAAACACCACAACAAGTTATTTAGTTTGATCTCATTTATGTACCCAACAATATTAAATGTTGATTAACATGGCAAGGGGTGAAACATGATGAAACTATCTAATCTAGGCAAGTTTAAATGAGGCCGGAACAACAAAATAACAAGACCGGAAAATCCCCATGTGCAAATATTAGATTTGGTCCTGATCTGCCCTAAACACAATTTTAGAGTTGTTTAACATGCAAAACAAGGTCACCATGATAAACTAGGCAAAATTCTACCCCATATACATATAAAGTTTATTAAAATCGGAGTTACGGTTGTTAAGATATGGATTAAAGCATTTTAGCATGGCATGGGAGCAAACTAATGCAAACAACATTTTAAACATTTTTAATTGTTGTTATCATGATGCGGATGACATGAACAAGTTATGCAATATTTATTAAGAGTTGACATGAGCATTATGAAGCATTGTCACCGTGGTGGAAGGGAAAAGGGGTGCCACGGCAACGAATCCGAAAGTGATGCCACGGTAACATATCGGTTCCGGTAACTCGATTGAGATCCCAGTGCAAACGAAAGTGACGGGAGCGTAACACGCGATAGGAGGTGGGGTGATCCCGGATACCGGGTTCCCACAAGATGGTGGCAAGGCAAAAAGAGGGGCAACATGCACCGAACAACTCCGACACGGGACAAACACGAGCATTTCATACATCACACATGCATTCGATCACGGGCATCGTCTCGGGGTTATACCTTCGAAGTGAGCATCATCGAAACGGACCGAGTTCGGCGGTAGGGGTACACGTGTCGACGAGGAAGTAGTTGTACACGGGGTCGTCGTGGGAAGTAGGGGAAGTAGTCGTTCTCGCGATGGTAGTGGAAGTAGGGGTACATGACGACGTAGAGGTACTCGCGACGGTAGTCGTTCACGTTCACGTTTCATGAGTCTTCGGCGACGGTCGTCGTACATGGTCCACAAGACGTCGATCGTTGGGGGTCCGATTTGCGGATCTTGCCGACATGAAGGGGTACTTGGCGTTCTCCGGACTTGCCGATCTCGTCATCTCGAAGGGGTACTTGACGTCCAACGTGTTCATCGGTAGAATAACTTGGCGGTAGACGAATTTGGAGGTCCAGGGTACTTGGCGTCCATGTAGTCGATCTTGCCGGTGTGGTACTTGTGTACCGGAGGAGGTCTTGACGATCTTGACGAATCCGAGTGGCTCTAGGCACACGTCCAAAGTGGTCTTCCATCTTCTTCTTTCCTGTACACGGCTTGACCGAACCAGGGGTCGAGGGTGGCCATGATCTAGCAGCAACAACAATCGAGTGGCGTCGTGCACAGGGGCCTGGAGGACTTGTCATGGCGACGGCTACCCTGGAACGAGGCGTCCTGCCACGCGACGCAGAGGATGCAGCGGCGGCGAGCGGTCGCTGCAGAGGATGCAGCGGCGGCGAGCGGTCGCTGCAGAGGATGCAGCGGCGGCCCGACTGGGTCGTAGGGGAGGCAGGGGCTCGGCGACTCGCGCGACGCAGGGGCGACGAGGCTTGCAGCGGAGGAGCTTGAGCGTGGGGCGGTGATAAAGCACCAGAAGCGCGGGCGCCAGGCCATATCGACGGAGAGATGAGAGGCGGCGTCGGGCACGCAGGAAGATGGCGACTCCAGCCGGTGCGGGCACCCACGGCAAAACAGAGGAGGGCCGCGCGCGGGCAGGAGCTGCATCGGACGGCGAAGCCCACGGGAGAAGAGCTCCCGAAGAAGCGGAGCGGGGCTGCTCGGGTTCGAGCCTTTGCTCTGCCGAGCAAGGAGGCGGTGATGGCGTCTCGAGCTCCTGATCCGGACGGCGGGGTCGAGGAAGAAGGAGGCCGATGCGGGAGGAAGGAGGCGCGCTGGGGAGGAGCCGCGGCGCCTGGGCGACGCCGGTGGCCTCCGGCGGCACCGAATCGATGGCGGAGGAGGACGAGCGAGGGGGAGTTGGGGAGAGGGCCGCGCCTGCGCGCGCGTACTCTGGCGGCGCGGGAGGAGAACGAAGGGAGATGGGGTCGGGGAGAGATGGGATCGACCCCTGGCGGCGCGAGGGAAAGAGCGAGGGAGGAGGGGATCGGGCCAGGGGTGCGCCTTAGGGTTTGGAGGAGTGGGCCTTGGGAGGCCGGCCGAGCGTGGGGAGAAGAGGCCAGAGGCCTGCTGGGCTGCTCTCTCTTTCCCTCTTCTCTTATTTCTCTTATTTTTCAGAAAACGATTAAAGAGAAAGAAAAGAAAGAGGGGGGTTAGGGGAAGAAGGTGGGCACGCGAATAATTTTCCCGGACTCGCAAAATTGCACTTGTTCCGAGAAAAATGAAGTGGGCAAGATTGCAAGAATTAAATTCAAAGTCATTTGAATTTAATTAAAAAGCTTTGCACAAGGACTAGGATTTAGAAGAGTCCAAAAATGTTGAGAATTTAGGAGGAGCCTCGATAAATGGGAAAAGAAATGTTGGCCAAGTTTGGGGACCAAACTTGAAGTAGAAAGGGAGTGGGGATTTTTGCAAGTGTGTTATGGTGATTCCAAAGAATGGATTTTATTATAATAGCTCCACTAATATCGGGAGGATATATTATAAAGAGAACTCACCATGTGAATTCCCTCAATTTACATGGACCGAAGATCCATACGATTTATTTAGTTGAGTTGCAACAATTAATGATATGATGGCATGATGACATGATGCAATGCACATGATGACGTGACATGATGCAACACGCAAGCACATGACAATGCAACAACATCGAATAACTGCACGACACCTGGCACATCGGTCTCGGGGCGTTACACAGACCCTAGCTTTTATTTACATGCTCTTTATTATCTCGCAAACCTATCCAACAACACCTACAAAGTACTTCTAGTTTCATACTCATTCTAGGTAAAGCGAACGTTAAGCGTGCGTAGAGTTGTATCGGCAGCTCAAGTTTATATGCATTATCATTTATTTTCTCTAACACCTTAAAAGGAACATCAGCACATGGCATTAGCTTTGATTTGCGCAAATTAGGAAATCTATCCTTACGCAAATGTAACCAAACAAGATCTCCAGGTGCAAACACAACATGTTTTCTACCCTTATCTCCAGCAAGTTTATATTTAGCATTCATACGCTCAATGTTTTCCTTAGTTAACTCATGTGTTTTTAAAATCAATTTAGCACGTTCTTTAGCATCAAATTAACCTTCTCCAAAGATGGAAGAGGCAACAAATCAATAGGTGCACGAGGTAGGAAACCATACACAATTTCAAAAGGGCACATCTTAGTAGTAGAATGCAATGAACGATTATAAGCAAATTCTATATGAGGCAAGCATTTTTCCCATATTTTCTTATTATTCTTCAAAACAGCCCTAAGCATAGTAGACAATGTTCTATTGACTACTTCAGTTTGTCCATCAGTTTGGGGGTGACAAGTAGTACTAAAAAGCAGTTTAGTCCCCAATTAGCTCATAAACATCTCCAAAAGTGGCTAAGAAATTTAGTATCACAATCTGAAACAATCGTATTTGGCACACCATGCAAGAGAATAATTTGACGAAAGAACAAATCAGCAACATTAACAGCATCATCGCTTTTATGACATGGTATAAAGTGTGCCATTTTCGAGAATCTATCCACGACAACAAATATGCTATCCCTCCCCTTATTTGTTTGAGGTAAACCTAAAACAAAGTCCATAGATATATCCTCCCAAGGAACACTAGGTACAGGCAAAGGCATATATAAACCATGAGGATTGAGTTGTGACTTAGCTTTTTGACATGTAGTGCAGCGAGCAACAAAATGCTCAACATCCCGTCTCATCTTTGGCCAAAAGAAATGTGTAGCAAGTATATCCTCCGTCTTCTTAATGCCAAAGTGTCCCATCAATCCTCCTCCATGCGCCTCCTGCAACAACAAAAGACGAACGGAGCTAGCTGGAATGCATAGCTTGTTAGCACGAAACACAAATCCATCGTTAAGAATGAACTTGTTCCAAGTTCTCCCTTCCTTACAATTCTGCAATACATCTTTAAATTCAGCATCATGCACATATTGATCTTTGATGGTCTCCAAACCAAATATTTTAAAGTCAAGTTGTGAAAGCATAGTATAACGACGAGACAAAGCATCAGGAATAACATTTTCTTTACCCTTGTTGTGTTTAATGACATAAGGGAAAGTCTCAATGAATTCAACCCATTTAGCATGTCTACGGTTCAGTTTTGCTTGACTTTTAATGTGTTTCAAAGATTCATGATCAGAATGTATAACAAATTCCTTGGGCCATAAATAATGTTGCCATGTTTCTAAGGTCCGAACAAGAGTATATAATTCTTTATCATAAGTAGAATAGTTCAGACTAGGCCCACTCAATTTTTCAGAAAAGTATGCAACATGTTTGCCATCTTGTAATAACACACCTCCTAATCCAATTCCACTAGCATCACATTCAAGCTCAAAAGTCTTATTAAAATCAGGAAGTTGGAGTAAAGGAGCATGTGTCAACTTATCTTTCAATACCGTGAAGGCTTCTTCCTATGTGGTACCCCAAAGAAAAGGCGCATCCTTCTTTGTAAGCTCGTTGAGAGGTGCAGCAATGGTGCTGAAATCACTCACAGAACGCCTATAGAAACCAGCGAGGCCAAGAAAACTCCTCACTTGTGTGACCGATTTGGGCTGCGGCCAACTCTCAATAGCTTCAATCTTGGCTTTATCAACTTCAATTCCCTGTGGAGTAACAACATAGCCAAGAAAAGATACTCGGTCGGTGAAAAAGGTGCACTTTCCAAGGTTACCAAACAAACGTGCATCACATAGAGCAATAAAAACAGCACGTAAATGTTCCAAATGTTCCTCCAAAGATTTGCTATAAATCAATATGTCATCAAAGTAAACTACCACAAATGAAAGCACGTAAAACTTTGTTCATTAATATCATGAAAGTACTAGGTGCATTAGTTAACCCAAAAGGCATGACTAACCACTCATATAATCCAAACTTAGTTTTAAATATTGTTTTCCATTCATCTCCCAATTTCATACGAATTTGATGGTATCCACTACGCAAATCAACTTTGGAGAATATTGTAGAGCCACTCAACTCATCAAGAATATCATCTAGCCTAGGAATAGGGTGATGACAACAAATAGTAATATTATTAATGCCTCTACAATCAACGCACATACGCGACGTACCATCCTTTTGCAGCACAAAAATGATAGGAACAGCACAAGGACTAAGGGATTCGTGTATATAACCTTTGTCGAGCAGCTCTTGTACTTGATGCATAATCTCCTTCGTCTCCTATGGATTGGTATGGTATGGTGCACGGTTGGGTAATGATGCACCGGGAATTAAGTCAATTTGATGCTCAATCCCTCGAATAGGTGGTAATCCCGGTGATATGTCTTGTGGAAAGACGTCACTGAACTCCTGCAAAATGTTAGTGATAGCAGGAGGCAAAGAGGAAGGAACGTCCTCGAATGAAAATAATGCCTCTTTGCACACAAAAGCATAGCAAACAGATTTGCTAAAATCTAGATCATCAATATCAGATTTGGTGGCAAGTAAAGATGCACTTTTCAATTTAATTTCAGAAGCAACACTAGATGGTTTATTATTAGGCTTCATTTGTTGCTCAAATTCTTTTGCCACAATCTGATTTTCACTCTTATTTCGCTCATGTTTTGCTTTATTAGCTCTATTAATATTATCTTTCAAAATGGAATCACGAGTCATAGGAAGCAAAGTAATATTTTTGTCCTTATGAATAAGAGTATACTGATTTTTTCCACCACAGTGTACAGAATTTTTATTAAATTGCCATGGTCTACCAAGTAATAAGGAACATGCTTGCATAGGTACCACATCACAATCAACATAATTAGCATATGTAGAGATACTAAAATGCACACGAACAGTACGTGTTACCTTAACCTTGCCGCTGTTGTTGAACCATTGGATGTAGTAAGGATGTGGATATGGTCTTGTGGTGAGAGATAGCTTCTCCACCATCTCCATGCTAGCCAAGTTGTTGCAACTCCCTCCATCTATGATGACGCGAGCATAACGTCCCTTCACAACTCCCTTTGTATGGAACAAATTATGCCTCTGATTTTGCTCAGCTTGTGTAACCTGCACACTCAAAACACGTTGAGCAACTAAACTTTCATACCTATCAGCATCTTCAGTAGCCATGTATTGCGTCTCATGATCAGAATCATCTCCACTGTGTTCTTCATGTGTAATAAGAGCCAAAGTCTTCTTATCATAGTCACTAGTGGACTCATACCCACCATCCTCGGTAGCAATCATGACACACTGAGATTTGCATTCTCTCGCAAAATGTCCTCTTCCCTTACAACGACGACAAATAATATCACTTGTGTGCCCAGTTGATGCCATGGAAGAAGAAGAGCTCTGCGCAGGCCCGGCAGGTGTGCTCTTGGTAGATAGTGGAGGTTGTGCCTGCTTTCTTGTATCACGGCTGGAAGTGGCACCTGATGGAGGTGCTTGTGCAGTGGAAGTAGAGGATGCACGTGGTGTCCATGATGAAGATCGACCTGTAGAAAAGTTAGTTCGCGCCAATGCCTGTCGATCCTGCACTTCACGTCCAGCTTTACAAGCAAGATGGAATAAACGAGTGATATTATTATACTCCTTATACTCTAGAATGGTCAGAATCTCTCTATTTAATCCACCCATAGAACATGCAAGCATAGATTCATTCTCCTCAACAATACCACATCTAATCATGCCAGTTTGTAATTCCTGATAATATTCTTCTACAGAATTTTTTCCTTGTCTTAAACGCTGCAATTTTTGAATTAATTCATGTTGATAATATGGTGGAACCCAACGAGTACGCATATCAGTTTTCAAAGAAGCCCAAGTAGTTGGAATAGGATATAATCTACAATGTTCAAACCACCAAACACATGCAAAACTAGTGAAAGCACAAACAGCAGTAGGAACACGTCTGTCCTCGGGATATTGTAAACATGTAAAATGTTGTTCAGTTTCTAACTTCCAAGTAAGATATATATCAGGAACATATCTACCCTCAAATGGTGGAATATTCAACTTCAGTTCAGGAAAAAGGTCATGATCTCGTACCTCAGGTGGTGGTGCAGCCCTACCGTTGCAATGATATACCTGAGAACGACCTGGTGGTGGTGCTTGTGGTTGCATGTAGTTCTGATTTTGATCAACCCAGGGGCGAATCTAGCTTGTAGCCTGTGGGGGTGAATGCCCCCACTCGTTTTCTTAGCCCACTTGTACTAGGCTCGTAGTACAGAGCGTTGCCCCCGCTCAGCTTAATATATTTGCCCCCACTCAATCATTTTTCTGCTCTAAATTCGAAGCCCATTTACGAGAAATAATGGCTTAGAACAGCAGCACAGCCCATTAGATACAACCCAATACGAAGAGGCTATCTACTCGAATGAATGGAAACGAATTAACACATCACACACGTCACGCACGGCAGTGAGGGAGTTCCCGAGTCGGAGTTGCTCAGATGCGTTCGCCGCCTGGCTCCCTGGCGTGATAAGCCGCCGACGCCTTCCGCCCTGCGTTGCACCTGCATGGTGTGCCTCCGGCGGTCGCCTCGATCCGCGGCCTGCAGGCCGGCTGGCCGTCCGTCAGATTAGCACAAGGAAGACGTTGCGCCATTGATCGATCAAGGTAAGTGGTAAACCCTAAGATGCGTAGGTTCAGTTTCTTTCTTCTAATTTCCAATTATAGTTATATTCCGATTTTCATGTTAGAGAGGCAATCGTATCAAATATCCATGTATTGAAATTTTAATATATGGATTGGTAATCGTATCATATATGTTGTTGGGGAACGTAGTAATTTCAAAAAAATTCCTACGCACACGCAAGATCATGGTGATGCATAGCAACGAGAGGGGAGAGTGTTGTCTACGTACCAACGCAGACCGACTGCGGAAGCGATCACACAACATAGAGGAAGTAGTCGTACGTCTTCTTCCCGATCCGACCGATCCAAGCACCGTTACTCCGGCACCTCCGAGTTCTTAGCACACGTTCAGCTCGATGACGATCCTCGGGCTCCGATCCAGCAAAGCATCGAGGAAGAGTTCCGTCAGCACGACGGCGTGGTGACGATCTTGATGTACTACCAACGCAGGGCTTCGCCTAAGCACTGCAACAATATGATCGAGGTGGAATTTGGTGGCAGGAGGCACCGCACACGGCTAAGGAACGATCACCAAGGATCAACTTGTGTGTCTAGAGGTGCCCCCTGCCCCTGTATATAAAGGAGCCAAGGGGGAGGGGTGCGCCGTCCAGGGAGAGGGCGCAGGAGGAGTCCTACTCCCACCGGGAGTAGGACTCCCCCCCCCCAATCCTAGTTGGACTAGGTTTCCCAAAGGGGGAAAGAGAGAGAGGGGGGCCGGCCCCTTCTCCTAGTCCTAATAGGACTAAGGGAAGGGGGGCGCGCGGCCACCTATGGGCTGCCCCTTTTCTCCTTTCCACCAAGGCCCATGAAGGCCCATATGGCTCCCGGGGGGTTCCGGTAACCTCCCGGTAATCTGGTAAAATCCCGATTTCACCCGGAACACTTCCGATATCCAAATATAGGCTTCCAATATATCAATCTTTATGTCTCGACCATTTCGAGACTCCTTGTCATGTCCGTGATCACATCCGGGACTCCGAACTACCTTCGGTACATCAAAATGCATAAACACATAATAACTGTCATCGTAACGTTAAGCGTGGGGACCCTACGGTTCGAGAACAATGTAGACATGACCGAGACACGTCTCCGGTCAATAACCAATAGCGGTACCTGGATGCCCATATTGGCTCCTACATATTCTACGAAGATCTTTAACGGTCAGACCGCATAACAACATACGTTGTTCCCTTTGTCATCGGTATGTTACTTGCCCGAGATTCGACCGTCGGTATCCAATACCTAGTTCAATCTCGTTACTGGCAAGTCTCTTTACTCGTTCCGTAATACATCATCTCACAACTAACATCTTAGTTATAATGCTTGCAAGGCTTATGTGATGTGTATTACCGAGAGGGCCCAGAGATACCACTCCGACAATCGGAGTGACAAATCCTATTCTCGAAATACGCCAAACCAACATCTACCATTGGAAACACCTGTAGTACTCCTTTATAATCACCCAGTTACATTGTGACGTTTGGTAGCACCCAAAGTGTTCCTCCGGCAAACGGGAGTTGCATAATCTCATAGTCATAGGAACATGTATAAGTCATGAAGAAAGCAATAGCAACATACTAAACGATCGGGTGTTAAGCTAATGGAATGGGTCATGTCAATCAGATCATTCAACTAATGATGTGACCTCGTTAATCAAATAACAACTCTTTGTTCATGGTTATAACCATCTTTGATTAACGAGCTAGTCAAGTAGAGGCATACTAGTGACACTCTGTTTGTCTATGTATTCACACATGTATTATGTTTCCGGTTAATACAATTCTAGCATGAATAATAAACATTTATCATGATATAAGGAAATAAATAATAACTTTATTATTGCCTCTAGGGCATATTTCCTTCAGTCTCCCACTTGCACTAGAGTCAATAATCTAGATTACACATTAATGATTCTAACACCCATGGAGCCTTGGTGCTGATCATGTTTTGCTCGTGGAAGAGGCTTAGTCAACGGGTCTGCAACATTCAGATCTGTATGTATCTTGCAAATCTCTATGTCTCCCACCTGGACTAGATCCCGGATGGATTTGAAGCGCCTCTTGATGTGTTTGGTCCTTTTGTGAAATCTGGATTCCTTTGCTAAGGCAATTGCACCAATATTGTCACAAAAGATTTTCATTGGACCCGATGCACTAGGTATGACACCTAAATCGGATATGAACTCCTTCATCCAGACTCCTTCGTTCGCTGCTTCCGAAGCAGCTATGTACTCCGCTTCACATGTAGATCCCGCTACGATGCTTTGTTTAGAACTGCACCAACTGACAGCTCCACCGTTTAAAGTAAACACGTATCCGGTTTGCGATTTAGAATCGTCCGGATCAGTGTCAAAGCTTGCATCAACGTAACCTCTTACGGTGAGCTCTTTGTCACCTCCATATACGAGAAACATATCCTTACTCCTTTTCAAGTATTTCAGGATGTTCTTGACCGCTGTCCAGTGATCCATTCCTGGATTACTTTGGTACCTCCCTACTAAACTTATAACAAGGCACACATCAGGTCTGGTACACAGCATTGCATACATGATAGAGCCTATGGCTGAAGCATAGGGAACATCTTTCATTTTCTCTCTATCTTCTACACTGGTCGGGCATTGAGTCTGACTCAACTTCACTCCTTGTAACACAGGCAAGAACCCTTTCTTTGCTTGATCCATTTTGAACTTCTTCAAAATCTTGTCAAGGTATGTGCTTTTTTGAAAGTCCAATTAAGCGTCTTGATCTATCTCTATAGATCTTTATGCCTAATACGTAAGCAGCTTCCCCGAGGTCTTTCATCGAAAAACTTTTATTCAAGTATCCCTTTATGCTATCCAGAAATTCTATATCATTTCCAATCAGCAATATGTCATCCACATATAATATCAGAAATGCTACAGAGCTCCCACTCACTTTCTTGTAAATACAGGCTTCTCCAAAAGTCTGTATAAAACCAAATGCTTTGATCACACTATCAAAGCGTTTATTCCAACTCCGAGAGGCTTGCACCAGTCCATAAATGGATCGCTGGAGCTTGCACACTTTGTTAGCTCCCTTTGGATCGACAAAACCTTCTGGTTGCACCATATACAACTCTTCTTCCAGAAATCCATTCAGGAATGCAGTTTTGACATCCATCTGCCAAATTTCATAATCATAAAATGCGGCAATTGCTAACATGATTCTAACAGACTTAAGCGTCGCTACGGGTGAGAAGGTCTCATCGTAGTCAACCCCTTGAACTTGTCGAAAACCTTTTGCGACAAGTCGAGCTTTACAGACAGTAATATTACCGTTAGTGTCAGTCTTTTTCTTGAAGATCCATTTATTCTCAATTGCTTGCCGATCATCGGGCAAGTCAACCAAAGTCCATACTTTGTTCTCATACATGGATCCCATCTCAGATTTCATGGCTTCAAGCCACTTTGCGGAATCTGGGCTCACCATCGCTTCTTCATAGTTCGTAGGTTCATCATGATCTAGTAGCATGACTTCCAGAATTGGATCACCGTACCACTCTGGTGTGGATCTCACTCTGGTTGATCTTCGGGGTTCAGTAGTATCTTGTCATGAAGTTTCATGATCATCATCATTAGCTTCCTCACTAATTGGTATAGGTGTCGCAGAAACAGTTTTCTGTGATGTACTATTTTCCAATAAGGGAGCAGGTACAGTTACCTCGTCAAGTTCTACTGTCCTCCCACTCACTTCTTTCGAGAGAAACTCCTTCTCTAGAAATGATCCATTCTTAGCAATGAATGTCTTGCCTTCGGATCTGTGATAGAAGGTGTACCCAACAGTCTCCTTTGGGTATCCTATGAAGACACATTTCTCCGCTTTGGGTTCGAGCTTATCAGGTTGAAGCTTTTTCACATAAGCATCGCAGCCCCAAACTTTAAGAAACGACAACTTTGGTTTCTTGCCAAACCATAGTTCATAAGGCGTTGTCTCAACGGATTTTGATGGTGTCCTATTTAACGTGAATGCAGCCGTCTCTAAAGCATAACCCCAAAACGATAGCGGTAAATCAGTAAGAGACATCATAGATCGCACCATGTCTAGTAAAGTACGATTACGACGTTCGGACACACCATTACGCTGTGGTGTTCCGGGTGGCGTGAGTTGCGAAACTATTCCACAATTTTTCAAATGTATACCAAACTCGTAACTCAAATATTCTCCTCCATGATCAGATCGTAGAAACTTTATTTTCTTGTTACGATGATTTTCAACTTCACTCTGAAATTCTTTGAACTTTTCAAATGTTTCAGATTTGTGTTTCATTAAGTAGATATATCCATATCTGCTTAAATCATCTGTGAAGGTGAGAAAATAACGATATCCGCCACGAGCGTCAATATTCATCGGACCACATACATCGGTATGTATGATTTCCAACAGATCTGTTGCTCTCTCCATAGTACCGGAGAACGGTGTTTTAGTCATCTTGCCTATGAGGCACGGTTCGCAAGTACCAAGTGATTCATAATCAAGTGGTTCCAAAAGCCCATCAGTATGGAGTTTCTTCATGCGCTTTACACCGATATGACCTAAACGGCAGTGCCACAAATAAGTTGCACTATCATTATCAACTCTGCATCTTTTGGTTTCAACATTATGAATATGTGTATCACTACTATCGAGATTCATCAAAAATAGACCACTCTTCAAAGGTGCATGACCATAAAAGATATTACTCATATAAATAGAACAACCATTATTCTCTGATTTAAATGAATAACCGTCTCGCATTAAACAAGATCCAGATATAATGTTCATGCTCAACGCTAGCACCAAATAACAATTATTTAGGTCTAATATTAATCCCGAAGGTAGATGTAGAGGTAGCATGCCGACCGCGATCACATCGACTTTGGAACCGTTTCCCACGCGCATCGTCACCTCGTCCTTTGCTAGTGTCCGCTTATTCCGTAGTCCCTGTTTCGAGTTGCAAATATTAGCAACAGAACCAGTATCAAATACCCAGGTGCTACTGCGAGCTCTAGTAAGGTACACATCAATAACATGTATATCACATATACCTTTGTTCATCTTGCCATCCTTCTTATCCGCCAAATACTTGGGGCAGTTCCGCTTCCAGTGACCAGTCTGCTTGCAGTAGAAGCTATCAGTTTCAGGCTTAGGTCCAGACTTGGGTTTCTTCTCCTGAGCAGCAACTTGCTTGCTGTTCTTCTTGAAGTTCCCCTTCTTCTTCCCTTTGCCCTTTTTCTTGAAACTAGCGGTCTTGTTGACCATCAACACTTGATGCTCCTTCTTGATTTCTACCTCCGCAGCTTTCAGCATTGCGAAGAGCTCGGGAATAGTCTTGTTCATCCCTTGCATATTATAGTTCATCACGAAGCTCTTGTAGCTTGGTGGCAGTGATTGGAGAATTCTGTCAATGACGCAATCATCCGGAAGATTAACTCCCAATTGAATCAAGTGATTATTATACCCAGACATCTTGAGTATATGCTCACTGACAGAACTGTTCTCCTCCATCTTGCAGCTATAGAACTTACTGGAGACTTCATGTCTCTCAATCCGGGCATTTGCTTGAAATATTAACTTCAACTCCTGGAACATCTCATATGCTCCATGACGTTCAAAACGTCGTTGAAGTCCCGATTCTAAGCCGTAAAGCATGGCACACTAAACTATCGAGTAGTCATCAGCTTTGCTCTGCCAGACGTTCATAACATCTGGTGTTGCTCCAGCAGTAGGCCTGGCACCCAGCGGTGCTTCCGGGACGTAATTCTTCTGTGCAGCAATGAGGATAATCCTAAGTTACGGACCCAGTCCGTGTAATTTCTACCATCATCTTTCAACTTTGCTTTCTCAAGGAACGTATTAAAATTCAACGGAACAACAGCACAAGCCATCTATCTACAATCAACATAAACAAGCAAGATACTACCAGGTACTAAGTTCATGATAAGTTTAAGTTCAGTTAATCAAATTACTTAAGAACTGCCACTTAGATAGACATCCCTCTAATCCTCTAAGTGATCACGTGATCCAAATCAACTAAACCATAACCGATCATCACGTGAGATGGAGTAGTTTTCAATGGTGAACATCGTTATGTTGATCATATCTACTATATGATTCACGCTCGACCTTTCGGTCTCTGTGTTCCGAGGCCATATCTGCATATGCTAGGCTCGTCAAGTTTAACCTGAGTATTCTGCGTGTGCAAAACTGGCTTGCACCCGTTGTAGATGGACGTAGAGCTTATCACACCCGATCATTACGTGGTGTCTGGGCACGACGAACTTTGGCAACGGTGCATACTCAGGGAGAACACTTCTTGATAATTTAGTGAGAGATCATCTTATAATGCTACCGTCAATCAAAGCAAGATAAGATGCATAAAAGGATAAACATCACATGCAATCAATATAAGTGATATGATATGGCCATCATCATCTTGTGCTTGTGATCTCCATCTCCGAAGCACCGTCATGATCACCATCGTCACCGGCACGACACCTTGATCTCCATCGTAGCATCGTTGTCGTATCGCCAATCTTATGCTTCCACGACTATCACTACCGCTTAGTAATAAAGTAAAGCATTACATCGCGATTGCATTGCATACAATAAAGCGACAACCATATGGCTCCTGCCAGTTGCCGATAACTTGGTTACAAAACATGATCATCTCATACAATAAAATTTAGCATCATGCCTTGACCATATCACATCACAACATGCCCTGCAAAAACAAGTTAGACGTCCTCTACTTTGTTGTTGCATGTTTTACGTGGCTGCTACGGGCTTAAGCAAGAACTCATCTCACCTACGCATCAAAACCACAACGATAGTTTGTTAAATAGACTCCGTTTTAACCTTCTCAAGGACCGGGCGTAGCCACACTCGGTTCAACTAAAGTTGGAGAGACAGTCGCCCGCAAGCCATCTATTTGCAAAGCACATCGAGGGAACCGGTCTCGCGTAAGCGTACGCGTAATGTTGGTCCGGGTTGTCTCGTCCAACAATACCGCTGAACCAAAGTATGACATGCTGGTAGGCAGTATGACTTGTATCACCCACAACTCACTTGTGTTCTACTCGTGCAAATAACATCAAACCAAAAAACCTAGGCTCGGATGCCACTGTTGGGGAACGTAGTAATTTCAAAAAAAAATCCTACGCACATGCAAGATCATGGTGATGCATAGCAACGAGAGGGGAGAGTGTTGTCTACGTACCAACGCAGACCGACTGCGGAAGCGATCACACAACGTAGAGGAAGTAGTCGTACGTCTTCCCGATCCGACCGATCCAAGCACCGTTACTCCGGCACCTCCGAGTTCTTAGCACACGTTCAGCTCGATGACGATCCTCTGGCTCCGATCCAGCAAAGCGTCGAGGAAGAGTTCCGTCAGCACGACGGCGTGGTGACGATCTTGATGTACTACCGACGCAGGGCTTCGCCTAAGCACTGCAACAATATGATCGAGGTGGAATTTGGTGGCAGGGGGCACCGCACACGGCTAAGGAACGATCACCAAGGATCAACTTGTGTGTCTAGAGGTGCCCCCTGCCCCTGTATATAAAGGAGCCAAGGGGGAGGGGTGCGCCGGCCAGGGAGAGGGCGCAGGAGGAGTCCTACTCCCACCGGGAGTAGGACTCCCCCCCCCAATCCTAGTTGGACTAGGTTTCCCAAAGGGGGAAAGAGAGAGAGGGGGCGGCCCCTTCTCCTAGTCCTAATAGGACTAAGGAAAGGGGGGGCGCGGCCACCTATGGGCTGCCCCTTTTCTCCTTTCCACTAAGGCCCATGAAGGCCCATATGGCTCCCGGGGGGTTCCGGTAACCTCCCGGTAATCCGGTAAAATCCCGATTTCACCCGGAACACTTCCGATATCCAAATATAGGCTTCCAATATATCAATCTTTATGTCTCGACCATTTCGAGACTCCTCGTCATGTCCGTGATCACATCCGGGACTCCGAACAACCTTCGGTACATCAAAATGCATAAACTCATAATAACTGTCATCGTAACGTTAAGCGTGCGGACCCTACGGTTCGAGAACAATGTAGACATGACCGAGACACGTCTCCGGTCAATAACCAATAGCGGGACCTGGATGCCCATATTGGCTCCTACATATTCTACGAAGATCTTTATCGGTCAGACCGCATAACAACATACGTTGTTCCCTTTATCATCGGTATGTTACTTGCCCGAGATTCGATCGTCGGTATCCAATACCTAGTTCAATCTCATTACTGGCAAGTCTCTTTACTCGTTCCGTAATACATCATCTCACAACTAACATCTTAGTTATAATGCTTGCAAGGCTTATGTGATGTGTATTACCGAGAGGGCCCAGAGATACCTCTCCGACAATCGGAGTGACAAATCCTATTCTCGAAATACGCCAACCCAACATCTACCATTGGAAACACCTGTAGTACTCCTTTATAATCACCCTGTTACGTTGTGACGTTTGGTAGTACCCAAAGTGTTCCTCCGGCAAACGGGAGTTGCATAATCTCATAGTCATAGGAACATGTATAAGTCATGAAGAAAGCAATAGCAACATACTAAACGATCGGGTGCTAAGCTAATGGAATGGGTCATGTCAATCAGATCATTCAACTAATGATGTGACCTCGTTAATCAAATAACAACTCTTTGTTCATGGTTATAACCATCTTTGATTAACGAGCTAGTCAAGTAGAGGCATACTAGTGACACTCTGTTTGTCTATGTATTCACACATGTATTATGTTTCCGGTTAATACAATTCTAGCATGAATAATAAACATTTATCATGATATAAGGAAATAAATAATAACTTTATTATTGCCTCTAGGGCATATTTCCTTCATATGGAACACTGATTGAGTTAGCTTAGTTTAATAATTTTGTGTAAATAAGTACGTGGAATAGACTAAATCCATGAATGTTAAACTTTACTGTATGTCAAAATTTTGAACGCTCGTATATTTGACATTGACAAGGAAGCTAATGAAGAGATTCTTTGGAAAATCAACAACCCACAATATGCCTAAAGAGGTGACAATTAAACGCTTCCTTGGGAAAAATCTCCGTGGGATGAAACAGAAGGAGGTAATGTGCTCAAGCTTATTTATCTATGAATTTTTACATTCTCTCTAGATTGAAACATGTTTCTATTTTCTTGCAGCTTGAAGACAACAAATTAATTCAAAACGGTCAGGAACAGCATATTGATATTTCTCAAGTTATTGCGCCTTAAATGGTTAGTTTATTTTTACTTTGGCAATGAACTTGACATAAGTATGTGTGTGTTGACATTATCTTATAAGGAAATATATGATTTTACTTCTTACACACTGTGTATGCTTGTGTGTTTAGTTTTTTAAATGATCTAGCCATTAGTTCATACACATCCCTTTGAAGAAAAAAAACATACACATCTTTGCCCCCTCTCGGTTTTCATCCTGGCCCCGCCCCTGGATCAACCCCATCCTCGTAATGGTCCTCCACCTCTGCAGTAGCAGCAAGAGCTACAGAAGCATCAACAGCGGCACCAGAATTTTGCCCATGGTCAATGGGAACGCGCTGTGCTCGTCCCACTTGATTTGGAAGGCGACGTTATTGTTGTTATTGTAGAGGTGCGTTAGGTACAGCCGATGGTGGTGGTGGAAGACGCGCGAGCAATTCATTAAACTTGTTATCGAGCTTTGTTTCGAACGTCTTATCCATGCCATCTATCTTCTCCATGGCTCTCCAAATTTATTTAGCACATCTTGCACCTGTCCACTCATCATTTGCTGAAAATTATCATGCAACTCCCTATTCGTCATGTTCTCCCAGTCAGTCTCGTCGGCTTGTGATCCTGCCATGGTTAGCAGCAATAGAAACACACAAGAATATGATCCTACAGACTACTAACAAGAGGTGGTGGTGGGTGTCACAAATCCGTCAAGCAAATCTCAAATTCTTACCAGTTCTTACCCAGCAGCAGGCCGTGATCGGCAATCGTCGTAGTCAAAACTCTCAAAGCTTGGATAGGGCGATTACCAGGGAGAGTCAGACGCACGACGTAGATGTATGTGGAGCTAGGAATGCTTATAATATGGTAGCAAAAGGGTCAGCAATAATCAATTCAGAGATGCAAAGTTGAATAAATGCTCAATGACGGTACTGTGCTAGTCCTAGGCTAGACCGTGCTAGAGACACGAGCCTAGAACACTACCAAAATCACGGCGCTGCACGTAAACAAGGGAAAATCACACTCTGGAATTTGTTTTGTTCGCTCTTTTTTTTGGCGCTCCTTTTTTGCAAAAAATCACTATAATGGCGAGTGTCCCAAAACTCTTCCCTCGTCAAATTGACAGGATGGGCACGATTTTTTTTGTTGACTTTTTTCGAAAATCAGGGCAGTGATGACGAAAAAGTGCGACAAAAAATCATTATGATGGCATGTGGCTCAAAAGACTCAGAAAAGCCTAAAAATAGGATAGGGAAAAAATTGCCTGCGAAAATTTTGGCCTAAAAACTGCCCGGGGGTCTCCTGACTTTTTTCCCAAAACCTACTCAGGTAAGGAATCACGAATCGGAAATTAGACGGATCTCGAAAACATACCTAATATGAAAGGACTCAGATTGGTGGTGGATATATAGTGGTAGGATATGACAACGGTGGTGTTATATGGATACGGATTGGTGGTGGTATATGGATACGGATTGGTGATGGTATATGAAGACGGATCGGTGGCGGATAAGCGGTGGTGGTTGATAACCCACAAGTATAGGGGATCACAACATTTTCGAGGGTAGAGTATTCAACCCAAATTTATTGATTCGACACAGAGGAAGCTAAAGAATATTCTCAAGTACTAGCAGCTGTGTTGGGGATATAACTACCAGGTATAACCCGTCCAGGATGGGCCGGGTCAATCACCATGGTGGGTTACTTGAAGGGATCTCTTTAAGGATCGAGAAGCTCACGATATATCAGATGGAGAAGCGTCAGCACGGAAAACGCGCAGGGTAACCCGGCGTGAGACAGCCTTGGACAGAGCCGGCACGATCATCAATTTTATGTTCAGAAGCATGATTAATTTAAGGTTCGTAGATACAAGATTTGAGTTGAAGAAAATTTAGAGTTGCATAATGCGTGTCGCTGTGATCAGACGATCCGTCGAAACCGGATCAATTTTCAGTGTATTGCCGAGACGGACAAAAGTTCTCCGCTGCAATACCTCGTACGCAGCCACCAAGTCGCTTCAGGACAGATTATTATTTTTTATTCTTTGAAAGGAAACTATGCACGAAGTAAATCGCATCCAGGGCAGCTGATCATGATGGCAACAAAAGGACTAGAGTAACAGCCATAGATTTGGATTTGCACGGGAAGTTAAAAAAGAAAAGAGGGGTGGAGCCACGATGGGAAGTTGATACCGCCACGGAGTCGGTCTCCGCCACGGAATCGCTTCGAGCGCCTGCTGCCTCTGCGGCTGAGACGAGCAGCGGCACTTCCAACCCGCCGGTCCGCGACCTGCCTCGCCTCCGCTACCGCAGTTCTGCTTGAGCCGTCTTTCTCGCTGTTCTTAAACCGCCGCTTCGCTGAGAGCCGACGCCTCCGAGTTGCCGTTTCCGTCGCCGCGACCTCAAGCCGGCCACGGCCCGTGATTAGTCTGGACCCCACCTCCCGTCCGAGTCGCTGCTGCAGGCCTCACGCCTCCACCGCAGACTCACCTCATGGGGAGCAAAGGAAAAGCGGCAGCCCGATGAAGTGTGCCAATACGAGGCAAATCAGGAATCTGCTGCTAATAAACAATTCAATCATGGAGCATCAATCAAGTAGAAGGTGCTACATATACGTACATCTAGGATGAGATTAGTAGTACTCCTTGGCAGTTTGGAGTAACAGTACGTAAAAAAGATGTTATAACAACAGAGCTCGCACCAATATCGGTGACATACACGCGCCAGGTCTAGACAGCATAAAGCCATAAACAGACCAGAGGCCATGTCATCACCTGTCCACGGAACGCTGTCCGGCGAACATATGTGTCAGCGTGTAAGGATATACATCAACTTCAATCACATGATGAAGATACAGGAATAAATTTCCAGTGCTTTGCGTAAGTCAATCGGACTATATTGATTCAAAGGAAAGTGCTAATTGGTCGGAAAACAAATGACCCAGAGGGTCGTGCTGGGCCGCCTGGTTTCAAGCTCCGCTACGGTCGCGCTTCAAGTCGCCGTCCTCACCGTTGCCATTGCGACCTCGGGCTGAGCTACTACAGTCGGCCTCATTCCGAGCTGCCACGGTCTCAAAAGTAGCTAAATTACCGTTGAAATTACTAGAGGTGATTCACAGACGCTATATACGACTTATTTATCGTCCAAATAAATCAGGTGATATCCATCCAAATTTGATTTATTAGCACATGTTGTTTTTGTCAAAGAACAAGTTTATCTTTGCCTTGGTGTGCAATATTGTTTATATAGGGCAGTTATTTATGATAAAAAATGATATTATACCTCGGAGATGGAGGCACGTCAACATCTTTTGGCACAGGTAGTCGTCGTTACTCGACGAACTCCCGCGTCGGTTTACAACGTCGTGGCCGTCTCTCGCGGCCGCACCGGTTCACAACGACACGGACAACTCGCCCGTCCACCCTCGCGGCCGGTTCACGCGTCCGCGCCGGTTTACAACATGGAGGACAATTTGCTCGTCCGCGCCGGTTTAGAACACCGGGCCGGCTCATCTGCTTAGCTCCCACGGCCGACTCACCTGTGAGTAATTTCAGCTTCACCCGGTGATCATCAACTCCGCGGTGATAATCTCTGACCTGACGCATCAGACGAAATCCATCCGGTATATTTTTATATTATATATTGCTTTTTTTAAAAAAGAGGAGCCATTACTTTGTCTTGCAAGTTCTTCAATGTAGGACAAAATAAATCACAAAGCTCTGAAGCTCTCAAATCCGGTTTAAGAATTTTCGGTTCAAAAAAGAATTAACTTCTCGCAAGTTCGAGTTTAAGAGGCCGTCAGAAAATTTCCGGGTCATCAGAAAGTATTCCGGTTTACAATCCGGTTCAAGGGAAAGATGTCTTCTACAAAGCTTTGGAGCTCTCAATATCCGGTTCAAAATCCCAGTTCAAGAAGGATTTATCTTTTGCAAATATTTAAAAGGTGCCGGAGAGGACCTGCTGCCATGATGCGCGGTTCAAACATGGGTATCCTGCCTTATTGGCTTATCATATTATTGATCACTTGGGGGCTTGGTCATGTCTGAACCATAGTCACACCTCTTGATCGGCTCAATGCCACCCCCATCACTTGGGGGCTTTGGTCGCGTCCGAACCATAGCAACACCTTTTGATAGGCGTAAAGCCACAACATCACTTGGGGACTTGTGGTCACATCTAAACCATAGTCACGCCTCTTGATCGGCCTAGTGCCACAACATCACTTTGGGGCTTGGTCGAACCCGAACCATAGCTACACCTCTTGATCGGCGTAATGCCAAAGCATCACTTGGGGACTTGTGGTCACGTCTGAACCATAGTCAGGCCTCTTGATCAGCCTAGTGCCACAACATCACTTGGGGGCTTGGTCGAACCCGAACCACAGCTACACCTCTTGATCGGCGTAATGCCAAAGCATCATTTGGGGACCTGGCTGACTCGAACCATAGCTACGCCTTTTTGGGGGCTTGGTCGTGTCCGACCATGGTAATGCCTCTTGATCGGCTCAAAGCCTCATTTGCAATGGTTTAATTTTTGCCTTTGCTTGAATTCTGTTCTTTTTTGCTAAAGACCTTTAACTTCTGTTGCGTTTTTAAACCAACATTGTTAATCCGGTTCGACTGTCAAAGTACAAATTGGCAGAACACGGTCAAATCTTAATCCAGAGACTATCTGCCCGGTTTGATTTTATGTTACCATCTTATCATGGAGTAATCCGGTGTTTGTTAACCCGGCTTGACTTTCAACTACAAGTTGTCAGTACATGACCAATTATAATCCGGCATTCATTAACCCGGTCTGGTTTTGACTAACAAGTCGCCAGTATTATATATGGATAATCCGGTGTCTATCATAACCCGGTACGGTTTTATCATAAACCGACACAATATGGAAAGAGTTATCAGTACTCAAGATTGGGATTATCACCCTTACTACAAAAAGTTGGTAAAACCAATGATGTGATTCAATGTCGTAGGTATGATATATTTTATATTTGATTATTCTTAAAGTGCAGCCTTGGTTATAAACCCAGGTTATATGTTGGGCATTATGACCCGTCCGGCGGTAAACCGCCAGGACACTTTAAACTTGTTGTATGCAGAAACAGATTGAATAAAGCATGATTATAAATCACCGGTGTTTATTAAACCGGCCTGGCTTTTGACTATAAGTCGCCAGTATGATGATAAATTATCCGGTGTTTATTAAACCGGCCTGGCTTTAAGACAATAAGTCACCAGTATATGATGAGAAATTATCTGGTGTTTGTTAAACCGGCCTGACTTTTGACTATAAGTCGCCAGTATATATTTGGATTGCGTCATTGGAATCATGCACTCATAAATCATTGGATTATATTATTCAAATCTTCAAATAGCTAACATGGCTAGATTTTATTATGGTTATCAATAACCAGTATTGTGATTAAAGTTTTCAAAGTCGCTTTAGCGCAATGGCTATTATATTATCAAAGGATATGATTTATTTTACCATTGAAGGAATAGTCCCGAGTCGCTGCAGGCTTACAACCCGGCACTTTGGGGCTACATTATTCAAATCGAGATTACATGCAAGTCTCATGTCGCTGCAAGCATGCATCATGACACTTGGGGGCTAATGCAAAGTCATTTTTACTAGTCTTATTGAAGACCCGACTCATCATATTATAATGAGACGGCCCTTGGGGCTACCAATTGCTCATGTCAACAATTCAAGGTACACAAGTTTTCGTCCATAATATTGAAGGATCCATTGCTCAGTTGGTAAAGCACAAAGCTCTTAACCTTGTGGACGTGGGTTCAAGCCCTACGATGGATGCTACATTATAAGATGTTATTTTCATTGAAGTATATATCAAGTCCCGGTTTAGTATTATCTTACTAAGCCGGCCCTTGGGGGCTACACATCACTGCTAAAATCTACATTATTATATTTACAAAGTTCCTGCTCATTATTGTATAATGACCCGGTCCTTGGGGGTTACACTGATTGAAGTTTTTATAAGCAATTACAAGTCCCAGGTTGCTGCAAGCATGACAACCCGACACTTCGGGGCTACATATATGGAGTATTCAGTTTATATGATTGAGATGAACAAATCGGATTTCTTCAAGGTTGAAACACTTATTGGAGCAAGTCTTAAGTTATCACTATGTTCTCCTCTTAAGACTTGGGGGCTATAGGTATTATGCATATAAAGGAGGAACGTCTTCAGTTTATCAATTTTGAGCAAATCAGGAAGATCAATTACATGACCCGGTGTTGACAACAATTATGACCCGGTGCCATCAATATTTATAAACCGGTCATTTTGGTAATATTAAACCGGCAAGTTTTACATCTTCAAACCGGCTGAATATCAGATAAGTATTTCAAGACCCATATTTCTTAAACCGGCGCTTTGGGAGCTGAGTCAAAGGAGTTATTCTTCACAATATTTCTCTGTGACAAACCAATGTCGGCGAATTGGTTATGAAGCTGGTCTGTTGACCCGGACTTCCCAGAAGGAGGAAATAACAAGGACTTAAGGGTGATCAGGTACCGGTTTACAAGAATTCTTAACCCGGAGCACAACCTGTCAAATTTGTTCTTGTGTTTGTTTTGCAGCATAAGTTTACCATGGATAAATCCAAGCTAAACTTGGGGGCTAATGTCGGGGATATACCCCGCGGCGTAAACCGGCCGGAAGTATAACCCGGCCGGACTAGGCATTTCATTGGTAAACCGCCAGAGGATTGGCGACTTACGTGTCTGGCGGTTCACTGGTATGACGATTCACGAGCCTGAAGACTCATTGGTGACCCGGCGCGTGTTCCAGATAGATGACAAGGCCCAAGGCCCAGTAGGCCGGTTTATGTTAATGGTAAACCGGCGGAGAGTTAAGACAGAGTCAAGACAGATGGTTAAGACAAATGGTAAACCGGCTGGTGTTAAACCGGCAGACAATGTTAAACCGGCATACCAATGTTAAACCGGCAGACGTTAAGAAGCCCATGAAGGGAAGTCAAAATAGTTTAAGTTAAAGTCCGAGTTGGACTCCACATGTAACCTACCCCTTCAACATATATAAGGAGGGGCAGGGCTCCCCAATAGGGGACAAGGTTCACAAGTTGGACAAGTTAGGTTTAGACAATAGCTCTCGCGATAGAGCACTCTTGTAACCGTGATCATCATCATCAATATCAATGAAGCAGGATGTAGGATTTTACCTCCACCGTGAGGGGCCGAACCTGGGTAAAACATTGTGTCTCTCGTCCCGATCAACCCCTCTCAAGCTACCACATAGATGTGTTGGCCTCGCGATTAAGTCCTGACACTAAGGACATCTGTCGTGACAATTCCACGACAGAAACCCAACGAGTATACGAGGTGACGGTTCATGATAAAGCTTGTAATGGGCCCAAGCCCAGAGGCAACTTAAGGCCCGTAATTGTAAACCGCCATGTATGAATAAGACTTGTAAAGTAAGGCATGTAAAAGAAGTCACCGAGCCGGACACGTTGTATGAACCGGCCGGGACTCTATAGGCCGCCATGCGTCAACCCGTGTATATAAGGGGACGACCCGGCGGTGGCTTAGGGCAAGAAACAACAGATCAAGAGCCAAGCAAGCGTATTTTGCTCCTTGGTCGTCGAAACCTAGCAATACCACGTCAACTGGACTAGGCTTTAACTTCACTGCAAGGGGACGAACCAGTATAAAACCTCTTGTGTCCTTTGTCCTGATTAACCCCTTTAAGCTTCCTAGTTGCGATGGCTCCACGACTAAGTCCTTTCACTAGGACATCTGCCGTGACAATTCCACGACAGTTGGCGCCCACCGTGGGGCCAACGCACGGTGGATTTGAGTTCTTGAAGGGCAGCTTCGAAGGGCTCAAGTGATAATTTGTGGGCTGGATGACCAAGAGTCGTCGCGGCAAGCTCTACATCGACAACGAAGGCTGGGGCCCCGACGCCGGCTCAATTGAGTACGGGTACCGGGTCCCCTTCGACGGAATCCACGTCTTCATCGGCCGGATCGGCGAGCCGGGCCCTGAGCTGGACATCTGCACCGACCTCATCGAGACGGCTCAGCGTGCGAGACCCGCCCGGACTCAGTCCACCGTAAAGCGTGCCTTCGTGGGTTGCATCCATGGAGGGGAGTTCTCTGAAGGGTCTGTGGATGGCGGTGAGACGGCCATCTATTCTAGCGGTGAGCCATCCACATGCGAGACAGATTCATTGTATCAACTACCAGATGGCGGGCTTGGGGGCTGTTCCGATGGCAGCAGTATTCCGGACCCCTTTGAGCCGCCGAACAGAGCGGGGGTCTTCGTGACTGGTACACAGCCCGCACAAAACTCTACAGCTGCGGCAACAATAACCTCTGGAACGGCCGCGACCGGGTCAGGAGACCCTGCGCGCCCGCCGGCTCAGGTACTGATGGATCTTATAGATAAGATGACGGCCATGTTGACCGCCGTGGTTGAACCGGCAGATAAGGCTCAGCATGATGCGGAGGTGGCACGGCTACGCGAAGAAGTATCTCAAGCCAAGGAAAACTTAGCGGCGAAGGACGTTCGGATGGCTGTGGAACGGGTGGCTTTGGACACCCGGGCACAACAGCTTCAATCAGAGGCTTTTCAGCTTTCGATGAATCTAAACGCGTCAAACGAGGTCATGAGGAGAAGGCACCAGAAGACTCAATCACGTATGCCCCTGACTTATGTGTTGGGAAATGTAGTAATTTCAAAAAATTTCCTACGCACACGCAAGATCATGGTGATGCATAGCAACGAGGGGGAGAGTCTGATCTACGTACCCTTGTAGATCGCAACGGAAGCGTTGACACAACGTAGTGGAAGTAGTCGTACGTCTTCTTCCCGATCCGACCGATCCAAGCACCGTTACTCCGGCACCTCCGAGTTCTTAGCACACGTTCAGCTCGATGACGATCCCCGGGCTCCGATCCAGAAAAGCTTCGGGGAGGAGTTCCGTCAGCACGACGGCGTGGTGACGATCTTGATGTACTACCGACGTAGGGCTTCGCCTAAGCACTACAACGGTATGATCGAGGTGGAATTTGGTGGCAGGGGGCACCGCACACGGCTAAGGAACGATCTCAAGAATCAACTTGTGTGTCTAGAGGTGCCCCCTGCCTCCGTATATAAAGGAGCCAAGGGGGAGGGGGCCGCCGGCCAGGAGGAGGGCGCAGGAGGAGTCCTACTCCTACCGGGAGTAGGACTCCCCCCCCCCAATCCTAGTTGGACTAGGATTCCCCGAGGGGGAAAGAGAGAGAGGGGGGCCGGCCACCTCTCCTAGTCCTAATAGGACTAGGGGAGGGGGGAGGCGCGCGGCCACCGTGGGCTGCCCCTTTCTCCTTTCCACTAAAGCCCATTAAGGCCCATATGGCTCCCAGGGGGTTCCGGTAACCTCCCGGTACTCCGGTAAAATCCCGATTTCACCCGGAACACTTCCGATATCCAAATATAGGCTTCCAATATATCAATCTTTATGTCTCGACTATTTCGAGACTCCTCGTCATGTCCGTGATCACATCCGGGACTCCGAACTAACTTCGGTACATCAAAATGCATAAACTCATAATAACTGTCATCGTAACGTTAAGCGTGCGGACCCTACGGTTCGAGAACAATGTAGACATGACCGAGACACGTCTCCGGTCAATAACCAATAGCGGGACCTGGATGCCCATATTGGCTCCTACATATTCTACGAAGATCTTTATCGGTCAGACCGCATAACAACATACGTTGTTCCCTTTGTCATCGGTATGTTACTTGCCCGAGATTCGACCGTCGGTATCCAATACCTAGTTCAATCTCGTTACTGGCAAGTCTCTTTACTCGTTCCGTAATACATCATCTCACAACTAACATCTTAGTTATAATGCTTGCAAGGCTTATGTGATGTGTATTACCGAGAGGGCCCAGAGATACCTCTCCGACAATCAGAGTGACAAACCCTAATCTCGAAATACGCCAACCCAACATCTACCATTGGAGACACCTGTAGTACTCCTTTATAATCACCCAGTTACGTTGTGACGTTTGGTAGTACCCAAAGTGTTCCTCCGGTAAACGGGAGTTGCATAATCTCATAGTTATAGGAACATGTATAAGTCATGAAGAAAGCAATAGCAACATACTAAACGATCGGGTGCTAAGCTAATGGAATGGGTCATGTCAATCAGATCATTCAACTAATGATGTGACCTCGTTAATCAAATAACAACTCTTTGTTCATGGTTAGGAAACATAACCATCTTTGATTAACGAGCTAGTCAAGGAGAGGCATACTAGTGACACTCTGTTTGTCTATGTATTCACACATGTATTATGTTTCCGGTTAATTCAATTCTAGCATGAATAATAAACATTTATCATGATATAAGGAAATAAATAATAACTTTATTATTGCCTCTAGGGCATATTTCCTTCATTATGATCCTAGGAATCTCTTCCACACACCCGGGGCTGGTCCCAGTAATCCGCCGGAGGCCAACCGGATTACAACACCCGGGGCTGGGGTGCCGGGTCAGCCGCGAGCTATGGAACCCCCCTCGGGTGAATATGGCTCCGCCTCGTCATACTCCAACACCGTTGGGTCATTTTTCTAACCCTTTGGAGAATCTGATTGCTGCATCAGCACGTTTGGCGGCTCTCCCAATGGAAGGCGATTCCCCGACGGTGATCGAAACGCGAAGGGTCAGAGACCTTGTTTAGACAGCTCTGGCACGGTAGGAGTCATACTCTTATAGTCGAGACAGGATCCATTCAACCCCTCGCCCAAGCCAGAGCCCAAGCTATAGCAGGCATATGGATTCAGCAGCTATGTCAAGCAATGCTCAGCGCCGTAACCAGCCACGCGGGTATGACCCGACGCATGATGGAGCTCTTAACTTGGTGGACCAGGAGAGGATCCGCCAAGAGGCGGAGCGGGCGGTTCAATAGGCAGTGGAGCAGGCGGCTCACCAAGCTTTTCCGGTTTATCGAACGACCACTGCTGAAGCAGGTGTGGCCATAAGGACAGGAGGTGTCCCTTGTCTGGTGCCGGCTCTGCGTAATGAGCGTTTGCCAAAGGACTTTAAGGGGCCTCGCAAGGTGCCTAATTACATAGCCGACTTACATCCTGGGGCATGGATTGAAAGTTATGAGATGGCCATGGAATTGTTGGAGGTCAGTGATGCAGCAATGGCCAAGTACTTCACTATGATGCTGGATGGAACAGCTCGCACTTGGTTGAAGGGGTTGCCACCCAATTCCATTGGCTCATGGGCAGAGTTAAAAGCTCGGTTCATCCAGAACTTCAAAGATACATGCAAGCAGCACATGTCAATTGTGGATTTTACTAATTGCAAGCAAGAGGAAGGTGAATCCATGACCCAATGGGTGCGCCGGGTGAAGGAAATAATACATTCATCTCATAAGATGGATGCCGGCTCCGCGGTCTTAATGTTGGAGAAAAATTGCTGTTTTGAACCTCTGAAACAGAAGCTGGGGAGGCTCAAGCGTGATTGTAATGACATGGGCCGACTGATGGCGGCTCTGGCCAAATACGCCGACTCTGATAGTACCAAGGATCTCGCGTATGACGAACAGAAGACAGGGAATGGAAAGAAGAATGGCAACGGCAAGGTTCACCAGCATCACCCAGCAAATCAAGGAGGTAACAATAAACGTAAGGCTGACGGTAGTCTGGAGTTTGTGGCTAACACTAACGCGCAGGGCAACAATCAACGGCGCAAGGGGAGGCCACCTCCTCGGTCAGGCGGGCCAGGTCCCACCCTCGAACAGTTGCTAACTGAACCCTGTCCAAGACACGTCACCCGGGATAAGCCGGCCACCCATCTATGGAAAGACTGCACGATCATGAAGGCTTTCAATAATTCTAACATGTTCGACGGTAGTCACGGACCTAGCAGTGGCTCAGGCGGTGGCGATTTCCATGGCCTGGGCGGCGGCTCAAGTGGTGGCGGTTTTCATGGCCTGGGCGGCGGTTCAAGTGGTGGAGGTTTTCATGGCCAGGGCCCTCAGGGCAATCAAGGTGGCTATAATCAGCAATCTGGCCAAGGTAGTCAACAACGACAGCAATCTGGGTATCAGAGTAACCCAAAGCAGCTAAACGGTGGGCAGTACCACGTGTTCACCACCAATTTATGCAAAAGGGACCAAAAACTTCATAAGAGAGCTGTGAATGCGGTTGAACCGGCGGTTCCATGTTATTTGAGATGGTCTGAGAAGCCTATTGTGTGGAGTAGGGAAGATCATCCTCCCCGGGTCGATAATCCGGATCACCTGGCTTTGGTGGTGGCCCCTTAAGTTGGTGGATACAAATTCACTAAAGTACTCATGGATGGAGGTAGTAGTATCGACATTCTCTATTATGAGATGTTCCCTCGCATGGGGTTGACTAACAAAAGTCTTAAGACATCCAACACCGTTTTCCATGGAGTAGTGCCTGGTAAGTCGGCATATCCAGTTGGTAAGATTGAGCTGGAAGTAGCCTTTGGAGATGAGCATGATTCTAAGGCGGAGAAGTTAACTTTTGAAGTGGTCAAAATCAAAAGACCGTATCACGCCCTGTTTGGACGTTCGGCTTATGCAAAATTCATGGCATGGCCGTGTTATGTTTATCTGCAGCTCAAGATGTCGGGTTATAAAGGAACTATCATAGTGCATGGAAGTCGGAAGATAGCTTTGGAATGCGAAGAAGGTGATGCTGCTTACGCCGAATCTGTTTGTGCGACAGAGGAATTGAAATTTTACAAGGATAATGTCGACCCGGCGGACATGACATCTTTGAAAAAGCCAAGCACGGAGCATGAGCCGGCGTTGAAGTTTAAATCAGCTGGCGATACCAAGATGATTGATTTTGTGCCTGGCGACTCATCCAAACAATTCATTATCAGTGCTAACTTGGATCCCAAATAGGAAAGCGCGATCATCGAGTTCATCTGTGAGAACCGGGACATCTTTGCATGGAAGCCTTCTGACATGCTGGGTGTACCGAGAGAACTCGCTGAGCACACTCTCAATATTGATCCCAAGTTTAAACCGGCCAGGTAGTTTCTTCGGCGGTTCAATGAGGAAAGGCGCAAGGCTATTGAAGAAGAGGTGGTCCGGCTCTTGGCGGCCGGGTTTATTGTTGAAGTTTTTCACCCATAGTGGTTGGCTAACCCGGTGCTTGTGCTAAAAAAGAACGACACTTGGCGTATGTGTGTGGATTACATGGACTTAAACAAGGCTTGTCCGGCTGATCCTTTTGCTCTCCCTCGTATTGATCAAATCATTGATGCTATGGCGGGTTGTGAGCGTTTGAGCTTTTTGGATGCTTATTCTGGCTATCATCAGATCAAAATGGCAGTTAAGGACCAGGAGAAGACGGCTTTCATTACTCCGTTTGGAGCCTTCTGCTATGTGTCTATGCCTTTTGGGCTTAAGAGTGCCCATGCCACTTATCAGCGGTGTGTACAGAATTGCCTTCATAATCAGATTGCGCGTAATGTTCATGCTTACGTGGATGATATAGTGGTGAAATCCAGAGAGAAGGAAACCTTGGTAGCTGATCTAAAGGAAACCTTTGATAACCTCCGGGTCTACAAGATGATGCTTAACTCGGCCAAGTGTGTTTTTGGAGTCCCAGCTGGCAAGCTTTTGGGTTTTTTGGTGTCGAACAGAGGCATTGAGGCTAACCCGGAAAAAATTAAGGTGATTACATCTTTGGCTAAACCAGCGTGCATCAATGACGTTCAGGGGCTGGCGGGTCGCGTTGCAGCTTTGAGCCGGTTCATAAGCCGGTTGGGTGAGAAGGCTATGCCGTTGTATCAAATGATGAAGAAGACGGATGATTTTGTCTGGAGTGACACTACTTATCCTGCCTTTGAAGATGTAAAAAGACAGCTCGCCGAACCTCTGGTCCTTGCTGCTCCGATTGAGGAGCCACTGTTGTTATATATGGCTGCTAACACACGTGTTGTCAGTGTGGCCATTGTTGTCGAGCGCATGGAGGCTGGCAAGGAACATCCGGTTCAACGGCCGGTTTATTACGTTAGTGAAGTGCTCATTGAGTCCAAACAGAGATATCCACATTGGCAGAAGCTTGTTTATGGGGTGTTCATGGCATTACTTTCAGGGTCATTCGATCACTATGGTTAGCTCTGCCCCTTTGGGAGATATTATTCAAAATAGAGAAGCCATAGGACGAGTCGCCAAGTGGGCCATTGAACTTGGGTCTCATGGTTTAAAGTATGTGCCACGTACTACAATCAAGTCTCAAGCACTGGTGGACTTCATTAATGATTGGACAGAGTTGCAGATACCTCAAGAGAAGCCAGACAACACATATTGGACGATTCATTTTGATGAGTCCAGACAGTTGGAAGGCTCGGGGGCTGGAGTTGTTTTATCTTCTCCTCGAGGTGACAAATTTTGTTATGTGTTGCGATTGATGTTTCCTTGTACTAACAACGTAGCTGAGTATGAGGCCTTACTCCATGGCCTTCGAATGGCTAGAGAAATGAGCTTAAGTCGGGTATGGTGCCTTGGCGACTCAGATTTGGTGGCTCAGCAAGTATCAGGCAAGTGGGGTTCCAAGGACCCTCACATGGCGGCTTATCGCCGCGAGGTTGACGCTGTTGCTGGACATTTCAAAGGTTATCAGGTGGAGCACATTGACCGCAGAAAGAATGAAGCGGCCGATGCTTTAAGCCGGTTGGGATCTCAGCGTAAGCCGGTGCCACCTAATACCTTTTTAGATGTTCTGCATAACCCTTCTGTCAAGTTTCCTACAGAAGAGGACTTGGCTATTCCAGACCCAGAAGCACAATTGGTGGCGGCTCTTCATGTCATTCCAGATTGGACAGTGCCATATTTGGCTTACATGGCCCGGGGTGAGTTGCCGGAGGATGAGACCTTGGCTCGATAGATAACCCGGAGGTCTAAGTCAATGACAATTTCCAATGGTGAGTTGTATCATCGCAGTGTCACCGGAGCGTTTCAACGTTGTGTCTCTCCTGAAGAAGGTCAAGAAATTCTTCGTGAGATCCATGAAGGAGATTGTGGCCATCATGCCGGTTCAAAGTCTCTTGTGGTCAAAGCTTTTCGTCATGGTTTTTACTGGCTAATGGCTCACGCTGATGCAGAGGATCTGATTAGTAGGTGCGATGGGTGTCAAAAATTTGCATGACGAGCGCACGTGCCGGCTCAAGAATTGCGGATGATTCCAATCACTTGGCCGTTTGCAGTCTGGGGGCTTGACATGGTTGGACCTTTCAAAAGGTCTAAAGATAAGAAGATGCACCTTTTGGTGGCAGTGGACAAGTTCACAAAATGGGTTGAGGCAGAGCCGGTCAGTAAGTGTGATGCGGCCACGATGGTTCCATTCATAAAGAAGGTGATCTTTCATTTTGGTTTTCCACATAGCATTATCACTGACAATGGCACCAACTTGTCCCAAGGAGACATGGAAGAGTTCTGTCAACGGGAGCATATCCGGCTTGATGTTTCATCAGTAGCTCACCCCCAATCCAATGGTCAAGCTGAAAGAGCCAATCAGGAAATCCTGAAAGGTCTAAAACCCCGGCTTATGGTCCCTTTACAATGGACGTCGGGTTGTTGGGTGGAAGAATTACCCTCTGTGATATGGAGTATCAATACCACCCCTAACAGGTCTACGGGTTATACGCCTTTCTTCATGGTTTATTGAGCAGAGGCAGTTCTGCCCAGTGACATCCCTCATGACTCACCCCGCGTGGCAACTTACGTTGAAGCTGATAACGAGCAAGCCCGACAGGATGTGCTTGACTTACTAGATGAGGAGCGAGACTTGGCAGCAGCCCGATCAGCAATTTACCAGCAGGACCTGCGCCATTATCACAACCGCCGGGTTAAGTCCAGAACCTTTCAAGAAGGTGACTGATACGTCTCCGTCGTATCTATAATTTTTGATTATTCCATGCCAATATCATTCAACTTTCATATAATTTTTGGCAACTTTTTATATTATTTTTGGGACTAACATATTGATCCAGTGCCCAGTGCCAGTTCCTGTCTGTTGCATGTTTTTGGCTTCGTAGAATATCCATATCAAACGGAGTCCAAACGGGATAAAAATGCACGGGGCTTATTTTTGGAAAATATGGAAAATTCGGAAGGAAAATCAACGCAAACCAGTGCCCGAGTTGGTCACGAGGCAGGGGGGCGCCCCCCCCCCTTAGGGCGCACCCCCTACCCTCGTGAGCCCACCGTAAGGTGGTTGATGCTCTTCTTTTGCCGCAAGAAAGCTAATATTCGGAAAAAAATCACGGCGAAGGTTTCAGGCCAATCAGAGTTATATATATACGAAACAGTGAAACAGGGCCAGAAGAGAACGCAGAAACAGAGAGAGACAAAGAGACAGATCCAATCTCGGAGGGGCTCTCGCCCCTCCCACGCCATAGAGGCCATGGACCAGAGGGGAAACCCTTCTCCCATCTAGGGAGGAGGTCAAGGAAGAAGAAGAAGGAGGGGGCTCTCTCCCCCTCGCTTCCGGTGGCACCGGAGTGCCACCGGGGGCCATCATCATCAGCGCGATCTACACCAACACCTCTGCCATCTTCACCAACATCTCCATCACCTTCCCCCCTCTATCTACAGTGCTCCACTCTCCCGCAACCCGCTGTACCCTCTACTTGAACATGGTGCTTTATGCTTCATATTATTATCCAATGATGTGTTGCCATCCTATGATGTCTGAGTAGATTTTCGTTGTCCTATTGGTGGTTGATGAATTGCTATGATTGATTTAATTTGCTTGTGGTAATGTGTGATGGCCTGGCTTATTAGGGATGATAGACTACTCATATCAATAAGGAATTCCTTCTTTTCTGAGAGCCCATCCGGACAGAACTCCCAAGTTAAGTGTGCTCAGCTTGGAGTAGTGTCAGGATGGGTGACCGACCGGGAAGTTGCTCCCGGGTGCGCACGAGTGAGGACAAAGTGCGCAGAAAAGACTAGTATTGATCTGTGGGTCCAGTCTAGATCCCGTCAGGAGTAACGACCACCGGCGGGTGTGTCCGGGGTGTTACAAGTTGGTAATCAGAGCCTTCCCCGACCTTAGGAGCCCCCCATTGCTTGATCATTTTTAGCAGCCGAGTTGTGTCTAGAAAAATGTTTTGAGTCCTTAGGAATTATATATCGGAGAGCTTAGGAATTCTTTTTACTTCCCAGTCTCTTCATCGCTCTGGTAAGGCATCCTGACGTAGAGTTTTGACTCTTCTCTTCTCAAATTTCACTAAAATTTTTAGGATCACGCGAGTATCTTGGTTTTGTTCCGATGGCTTATGATGAGAATACTGTCTTGGTGCCTCCTGTTAGGGGTTTAGTGGAAGTGTCCCGGGGAGTTGAGCTCTGAGGTGTTGTCATCATAATTTTATCGTTGCAATTCTGGTTTACTTGAGATATGTTCGCGACATCGAAAATCTCCTTTATGCAGTTCGTTGGTGAGATAACCTCGACGTCACCCAGTACTGGGGCGGGAGTTCGGGAGTATCGCCATAACTTGTATAACGGATGCTTTTCGAAGGTTGAGGTAGATGGTTTCCGAAGGTTTCTTGGTTATGTGTTGAAGGATGGATACAGCTGGATGTAGGATTTGCTAGTTTGGGTGAGATATTATGCTTCCCCTGTATCCCCAACACCTGATTGCATAACCGGAAAGTTTTCGGGAGTTTCATAGGTGGGAATTCAAGTAGCTCTTAGGATATCTTTTCGACAGATGTATGATATGAAATTGGGGTTCGACGTCTAGTGGTTTGCCTATTCACGGTCGATTTTACAGTGGTCTCGTTGTGTCTTAAAGAGTCCTTGGCTATGTTGACTCGGGGACGCTTCGTATGTCATGTGCACTGCCTTGTACATGATGGTGCTGTACGATCGAGCCCGTGTAGGTCCCACCACGAAAACTTCGGACGAAATCTCTATCATATGTTTGTTCCGGCTTATTCTGCAAGCCAACCCTTTGTTTTTGTTTTGAGTTGTGGTATTCGAGTTGCATCGAAGGCAAATGTTGATTCCATACCTTCCCCAATTGGTGTTCTCATGTTCCCATGTGAATACTAATCCTTCTTGATCATCAAGATTGTTTTTGTCAATCCTTTTCACCGGCGTGTTTTCTCTTCAAGTGGATCCGTCCATTTTCAACTTCCGCAAGATCGAGTATCAGTTCTTCTCAACGGTGTTCGTGTCATCCATCTCAAGTGGCATTTGTTTTCCCGCCCACCCACCCTTCTTCTTCGATGACTCGGATTTCTTATTCAAGTATCCTTTTATTGATGTGAAGTCTCTCCATTCTTTTCCGTCTATATTCTTACCCGGTGGTTTCCATGAAGATGTCCTACTAGTTCGTAACTTTTCATTCTTTTCTTCTCCGGTGGATCCAAGTCAAGCTTTGTGGATCATATCCTTCTTCCTCGTTTCAAATACCTTCTCATGCCGGTGCACCTCATATTCATTCACTTCTCGCTATTTAATTGTTCCGGAGTGCTCAAGATATCTCGAAGATTCGTGTTTCCACTCTACTTTCGTTCAAGTTCTTTCGAGGATGTTCCCTCATTCAAGCCATTTAACTCAACCGGTGCTTCCCCTCTTTTAATCATTCCAACGGTGTTTCTTTTGAGTGGGCCCTAACCCACAGGTCTTTTTCCAGGATCTTACCTGACTCTTCTTATTTTCCCGGAGCTAGCCTCAAATTTCTTTTCGAAGTTTGATGTAAGAATGATTGTCATCAGTCTTATGTTTTCCTCCAAGATCTTCCAAATTCTTTCCAACGTTGGCTCAACCTTTCCATCCTTCATTCCGGTGTGCCTCAATAATTCATGGTGGTGTTTCTCGTCGTCATTCTTAGTTTGGAAGACCAAAGAAGATTCTTCTTTCAACCTTGCTCCATTCTCTTCAAGTTTCGTGATTCTAGCTTGTTGCCATCCTCTCATAATTGTTCGATTGTGAGAATTCTTTTTATCCATCCGGAGCATTCAGGAGCCTTTTCGGTTTGTTATCCGGAGTCCGTCAATTCAGGTTTATTCATTCTCAGCTGTCAGTTATCAGTCTCCTATTTTACCGGTGCTTCGTTCAAGCGTTCTCTAATCAGTTCGTGATCTCCTCGTTCTCTTGTATTTAAATTCTCTCAAGCATCTTCGTTCATTTGCTAAATTCTTCCCGATGTCTCTTCATATTTTAATCGTTCCTTTTCAATTCTTATGGTGGTTCGTTCAAGATTTCTTCTTCTTTCTTATCATATCAATTTATTCGTTGTTTCAACCCTTCCGGTGGTTCGTTTAATACCTTCCCAAGTCTGAGGTTATATCTCTCTTAATCTTTTCTACAAGAATAAGTAATATGCAAAATCCGTTGATTGTCATCAATTTAAATTGGTGAAGGATAAGCATAATGTAATTCTTACTCTTGTTTCATCCAAATGATTGATTCCTTATTCCGGAGGTGCATCATATCACATTCTTGGTTCGAGATGCTTTATCTTTTCTTTCCCAAGAGTTCCAACCTCTTCCAATTATATTATAACGGAGATCTCTATCTAAATCATTACGAGGCTTCAACCTTATTCTTTACATCATTCAATTATTTTGGATCTTTCTTTTGTTTTTCGGAGTTTCTTCTTGGAGGTTCTACATGATGGTTCATCGAGGATTTAATTCCTTCTCGAAGTGCTCATCAAGATTTTTTTAGGGAGCTCTAGCTTTCTTCATATTGTAATCCGGAGTGCAATTATTCTTTCTTCCGTATTATTGGAGGTAGTATTATGCCATTCTTGATAATTTGAGTTCATGTTTTTCATGATTCACATGTTGTCAAGATTGGGATATTTTAAATCCATCAATCTCGTCATTGGAGTTATCTTGGGTTATATTGCACCTAAAGCCTTCCCTAAGGATCGTCGCTCTTATGGTGTTTATCAATGATCCAAGTTCTTCATTTATCCTCCCGGTGAAATAAGTTTCTCGTCTCTTTGTTCTTATCAATCCAATTTTTTCCCGTGAGTGGCAGGTTTTTCATCTCTTAATTTGAGAGGTATTCCATAAGACCATATCAAGCTTATTATTTTCGTTATTGGTTTTCCAACAACTCCGTTCGACCCTTGTCCTAAAGATGCCTTTTCAAGCTCTTTTGTGGCAGAAGTTGGCATTTTCTCCTCATTTCTCCTATTTCAGTTATCTATCTTCTATTCTTTTGTTCCGGAAGCATGGTGAAGCTGCTCTCTTCAACCCATCTTCTTGTTTATCAGGATCGGGTTCTTGTCGTGCCTATCCTTTTAACTGGAGTGTTGTGTCCTCTTTTCAAGTATCCTCTCATCTGTCAAGTTCAATTCCCTCCATTTACAGGCGGAGTGCTGTCCAAATTATATCACTCTTATTCCTTCCCTATCTTGCTTAACCGGAGCATTGTGCCCCTTTGTTCAAGTTCTTGTCGCCTTATCAAGTCTTGCATCCCTTTCTTAATCGGAGTATCGTGTTTTCATTTGAGCTCTCTCATCTTATCAAATTTTGACTCCCTTCTCAACCGGAGTGCTATCTGAGATCTTTCTTACCCCTAGTTCCATTCATTCAATAGTTCCGGTGGTAGTGTGTTGTGATTTCATCAAGTATCTTCTCATCTTATCAAGACCTTATTCAATTCTTTTTCTTTCCAACCGGAGTGCTGCCCGAATTTGGTCTTCCTTGATCCCCTTCCTTAACCGGAGTGTTTTCAGTATATATCTTCCCTTCAACCTCAAGGTTTTTTGCAATGTTCTTTCTTCCTCTTTTCTAAATGGTTGTTTTCGACTTTGTTCACCTTCGTTGTATTCTTTTCTAGATTTGTTTAACCTCTCAAGGTTCTTTGGTTTTACTCGCTTGTCAAAGAAGCAACTTAGCTTACCTCTTCTCTTTCCCTTCCGTTTTCCCTCCGGTGCCATTCTAGATCTCGGGACGAGATCCTCTCGTAGTGGTGGAGTGTTGTAACGCCCCGAGACCGATGTGCCAGGTGTCGCTCTGTTATTCGCTGGTGTTGCCTTATCATTGCTTGCGTGTCATGCATTGCATATCATGTCATCATGTGCATTTCATTTGCATACGTGTTCGTCTCATGCATCCGAGCATTTTCCCCGTTGTCCGTTTTGCAATCCGGCGCTTCGTTCTCCTCCGGTGGCCATTTCTAGCTTTCTTTCGTGTGTGGGGATTAAACATTTCCGGATTGGACCGAGACTTGCCATGCGGCCTTGGTTTACTACCGGTAGACCGCCTGTCAAGTTTCGTGCCATTTGGACTTCGTTTGATACTCCAACGGTTAACCGAGGGACCGAAAAGGCCTCGTGTGTGTTGCAGCCCAACACCCCTCCAATTTGGCCCAAAACCCACCAAACTCTGTTCCATCGTCTTGGTCGTTCGATCACGATCGCGTGGGCGAAAACCGCACCTCATTTGGACTCTCCTAGCTCCCTCTACCTATATATATGTGATCCCCTCCGAAATATTCGCGGTACAAACCCTAGATCTATCTTCCCCGTCGCCGCCGGACGAAAAACTCGCAGCCCGGACATGTCCGCTCCGCCCTCCACCTCACCCGGGCCAATCGGCGACCGCCACATCAGCTCAGCCGCCCCTCTCCTCCATTCGCGCGTCGCCACCTGTCCATCGCCGCCGCCGCCGCGTCACCGGACCCGCGGAGCCCGTGGCCGGCCCGCCCGAGCCGCCCCGGGCCAGATCCGCACCGCCGCTGCCTTCCTCCTCCAGCCCGACGCCGCGCCGCCCGCTCGGCTCCTCTTCGCTTGCCGGTTCTGCGCTGTGCCGCCGCCCCTTTGCCGGTCATCACCGGAGTTCCCCGCCGCCACCTCGTCCGTCGCCGGATCGCACCACCGTGGCCAGATCCGGGCTCCCCATGGCCGGATCCGCCCATTCCCGCCGGCCCCGCCGTGCCCGCCTGCCGGATCTGCCTCGCCCCGCCGCCTCGGGTCATCACCGGACCCTGCCGCCGCCACCATGGCTCACCTCGGCCTCGGGTGGAGGTCGGGGACGAGATCCCTCCCGCGTGGGCCACCTCCGCCGCACCGGCCCAGAGGCGAGGCCCAGCGCCGCCTCCCCGCCTGGCCTGCCTCCTGCACGTCCCGGGCCGCGCCTCAAGGCCCAGCGCCTCCCAGGCCATCTCCAGCCGGCTCCGTTGACCTGTCGCGTGGGCCGCGCCCGAGTCCGGCCCAGCGAGCGCCTCTGCCTCCTTCCGCGTGGGCCACCGCCTCTGCCCCACGGCCCAGCTCCTTCCGGCCCAGCGCGTCGCCCCGGCCTGCTACCTCTTCTTCCCCTCCGACCGGGCCAGGCCCAGGGTGAGCAGCACCCAGCGCCCCGCCTTGTTTTTTTTTCTTTCCTCGCGGCTGGGCCAAGCCAGATTCAGCCCGATTCATGTTTTTTTTCCTGCCTGCGATTTTGTCAATTATCCTGAGACGTCAGTTTTGCAGATTAGTCCCTAGACTTCATGCATATAATAACTCATGAACCGTGCATCGGATTAAAATGATTTATATATGAAACTTGCTCAGAATTTTGTGTAGATTAGTAATATCCAACTTTCACCCACGTTTAAAATGTTTAAAATGCTGTTTGCATATATTTGCCCCTATGCCATGCTAAAATGATTTAATTCATAACTAAATAACCGTAGCTCCGATTTAAATAAACTTTATATGTAAATGGGGTATAATTTTGCCTAGTTTATCATGGTAACATTGTTTTGCATGTTTAACAACTCTAAAATTATGTTTAGGGCAGAACAGTACCTAACCTTAAATTATGCATATGAGGATTTTTCGGAATTGTTGTTCGTTGTTTCCGGCCTCATTTAAACTTGCCTAGATAGGTAGTTTTGTTGTGCTTCACCTCTTGACATGCTTAACAACATTTAATATTGTTGGGTACATAACCGAGAGAGAACTAAATAATTGATGTGGTGTTTCGTCAATATGCAACTCGTTGCATATTGAGCTCCACTTAATTTGTAGAATTGTTTGTGCATTTTGCCATGCCATGCCCTCTTTAAACCGGACATGCATCATATTTGGTTGTGCATCATGCCATGGTCATGTCGTGGTTGTTTACTATGTTGTGTGCTTCTTTTCCGGTGATTGCTTCTTCGGATTGGTTCCGGTAACGTCGAGTTTGTGAGGATCCGTTCGTCTACGCCCGTTTGTCTTCCTCATGGACTCGTTCTTCTTCCTTGCGGGATTTCAGGCAAGATGATCATACCCTCGAAATCACTACTATCTTTGCTATGCTAGTTTGCTCGCTCTTTTGCTATGCCATTGCTACGATGCCTACCACTTGCTTGTCAGCCTCCCAAATTGCCATGTTCAGCCTCTAACCCACCATTGTCCTAGCAAACCGTTGATTGGCTATGTTACCGGTTTGCTCAGCCCCTCTTATAGCGTTGTTAGTTGCAGGTGAAGATTGAAGTTTGTTCCTTGTTGGAACATGGAGATGTTGTTCCTTGTTGGAACATTTATTTACTTGTTGGGATATCACCATATATCTTATTTAATTAATGCATCTATATACTTGGTAAAGGGTGGAAGGCTCGGCCTTATGCCTGGTGTTTTGTTCCACTCTTGCCGCCCTAGTTTCCGTCATATCGGTGTTATGTTCCCGGATTTTGCGTTCCTTACGCGGTTGGGCTATAATGGGAACCCCTTGACAGTTCACCTTAAGTAAAGCTTCTCCAGCAATGCCCAACATTGGTTTTACCATTTGCCACCTGGCCTTTTCTTTCCCTTGGGTTCTGCAGACTCAAGGGTCATCTTTATTTTACCCCCCCGGGCCAGTGCTCCTCTGAGTGTTGGTCCACCTGTCAGCTGCCGGTGGCCACCAGGGGCAACTCTGGGCTGGCCTACCCGTACCTAAGACAATCTGAGTGTGCCCTGAGAAAGAGATATGTGCAGCTCCTATCGGGATTTGTCGGCACATTCGGGCGGTATTGCTGGTTTAGTTTTACCCCGTCGAAATGTCTTGTTGTACTGGGATACCGAGTCTGATCGGAATGTCTCGGGTGGAGGTCTATTCCTTCGTTGACCGTGAGAGCTTGTCATGGGCTAAGTTGGGACACCCCTGCAGGGAATTGAACTTTCGAAAGCCGTGCCCGCGGTTATGGGCAGATGGGAATTTGTTAACGTCCGGTTGTAGAAAACCTGAAGTTGACCTTAATTAAAATGAATCAACCGCATGTGTAACCGTGATGGTCTCTTTCCGGCGGAGTCCGGGAAGTGAACACGGTTGTTGGAGTTATGGTTGACGTAGGTAGTCCAGGATCACTTCTTGATCATACTTTTATCGACCGTGCTTTGCCTTCTCTTCTGGCTCTCATTTGCGTATGTTATCCACCATATATGCTAGTCGCTTGCTGCAGCTCCACCTCATACCTTTACCTTACCCATAAGCTTAAATAGTCTTGATCGCGAGGGTGCGAGATTGCTGAGTCCCCGTGGCTCACAGATACTTCCAAAACCAGCTTGCAGGTGCCAATGAGTTCGTGCAGATGACACAACCAAGCTCAGGAGGAGCTCGTTGAAGACCTTGTTCATTTGTGTTGTTTCGTCCTAGTTGATCAGTAGTGGGGCCCAGTTGGGGTCGATCGGGACCTTTGTCGCATTTGGGGTTCTTCTTTTATTTTGGTTCCGTAGTCGGACCATGAGTGTAGTTGGTTGATGTAATGCTTTATTCATGTAATTGTGTGAAGTGGCGATTGTAAGCCAACTATGTAACCTTTTCCCCCTATTATATTACATGGGTTGTGTGAAGATTACCTCACTTGCGACATTGCCTTCAATGCGATTATGCCTCTAAGTCGTGCCTCGACACGTGGGAGATATAGTCGCATCGAGGATGTTACATAATGTTGCTGTCCTTTGGTGCCCATCATATGATTGCACGTGTGGATCACACCATAGGGTTAGTTGTATGTTGATAGGACTATGTATTGGAGGGCAAGAGTGACGGAAGCTTCAACCTAGCATAGAAATTGATGCATACGGGATTGAAGGGGGACCAATATATCTTAATGCTATGGTTGGGTTTTACCTTAATGAACATTAGTAGTTGCGGATGCTTGCTAATAGTTCCAATCATAAGTGCATAGAATTCCAAGTCAGGGATGACATGCTAGCAGTGGCCTCTCCCACATAATACTTGCTATCGGTCTGGTAAAGTAGTCAATTGCTTAGGGGCAATTTCGCAACTCCTACCACCACTTTTCCACACTTGCTATATTTACTTTATTGCCTCTTTACTTACAACAGCCCCTACTTTTTATTTACTTGCTCTTTATTATCTTGCAAACCTATCCAACAACACCTACAAAGTACTTCTAGTTTCATACTTGTTCTAGGTAAAGTGAACATCAAGCGTGCGTAGAGTTGTATCGGTGGTCGATAGAACTTGAGGGAATATTTGTTCTACCTTTAGCTCCTCGTTGGGTTCGACACTCTTACTTATCAAAACCTGTTGCGATCCCCTATACTTGTGGGTTATCAAGACCTTTTTCTGGCGCCGTTGCCGGGGAGCAATAGCGTGGGGTGAATATTCTCGTGTGTGTGCTTGTTTGCTTTATCGCTAAGTAATTTTTATTTGATGTTCTTAGTTGTTCTCTATCTTTAGTTATGGATATGGAACACGAAATACCAAAAAAATTAGGTGTACTTTCTGCTCATGGAGATGGGGAACCTCCTAAAACCCTCGATGTTGGTTATGTGAAAGATATTTTGTACTACTTTAATAATCCTAAGAAAACCCCATTCAATTATGTAATGGGAGTAACGTTGGATCAACGTGAATACTTTAGGGATTACCGCCTGACACAAAAAGGGAAACTATTATGGGATCAAATTCAGATATTGAAGTAGTATGCTAGACAACTATGCTCGGAATATGATTATACTTGTTGCTCTAGGATGAATTCTCCACACCTCCCCTTTTCATGCAAATTTAATGATAATGAAACCTTGGCTTCTTATGCTAGAGGTATATATGATTACTATGATGTGGAACAAATAGAAGAATTTGTTGCTTTTATGGGTTCTTATGAAATTGAATCTATGTTTAAAGAGTTTGATGATATTGATGATGCTTGTTATAGATCTGAAAATTTAGCTATCCCCAAATATTGCTATGAGAATCATGAATACAATTATGAAATTAATGCACTTATTAAGAAAGTCTCCGCTGTCCAAGAAGAGATTAATATTTTGCAGGAGTCTATGGAAGAAGAAATTGATGAAACTTTGAGCTCATTGGATGAAAAAGATGAGGAGGAGAGCGAAGAACAAAAGGAGGAAGAGCGGATTGATCACCCGTTCCCACCTTCTAATGAGAGTAACTCTTCAACTCATACATTGTTTAATTCCCCTTCGTGCTTACCGAAGGATGATTGCTATGATGACTGTTATGATCCCTTGGATTCTTTTGAAATATCCCTTTTTGATGATGCTTGTGGCCAAGATGCCAATATGAATAATGCTTATGGAGATGAACTTGCTATAGTTCCTTATGTTAAACATGAAATTGTTGCTATTGCACCCATGCATGATAGTCCTATTATCTTTTTGAATTCTCCCGATTATACTATATCGAAGAAGTTTGCACTTATTAAGGATTATATTGATGGGTTGCCTTTTACTGTTGCACATGATGATTTTGATGAATATAATATACATGTGCTTGCTGCTTCTACTTGCAATTATTATGAGAGAGGAACTATATCTCCACCTCTCTATGTTTCCAATACATTAAAATTGCAAGAAACTGTTTATAATATGCATTGGCCTTTACTTTGTGTGCATGAATTGTTCTTTTATGACATGCCTATGCATAGGAAGAGAGTTAGACTTCGTTGTTGCATGATATATGTTACTTTATGCTCACTACTAAATTACAAATCATTGTTAATTAAAATTGGCTTTGATATACCTTGGGATCCGGGTGGATTCATTACTTGAGCACTATATGCCTAGCTTAATGGCTTTAAAGAAAGCGCTGCCAGGGAGACAACCCAGAAGTTTTAGAGAGTCATTTATTTCTGTTGAGTGCTTTCATATAGTTTAAAAAACAAAAAAAATAAAGAGGGGAACCCAAAACTTTTTAAAAAGGAAAGTGAAAGTGAGAAAGAGAAGCACTGTTGAAGTGGGAGAGCTCCTTGAACTTTGTTCATGCTCACGGCAACTTTGTGAATCTTGATTACAGAAAAAATTTCAACAAAAATAATTATCCCCTTGTACAATTACATTGTATTATAAAAATAATGTGCCAAGGTTTGCCTTTAGGATGTTTACATTTGCTTGATGGTTTGAACGGTGCAGGACAGAAACTTTGGCTGTAGTGCGCAATTTTAAATTTTTATCTAGAACGTCAAATGGTTCTGATTCTTTTTGCACTGTATTCCTATACAAATTGTTTATTTTTCCTAATTTTGGTAGAATTTTTCAAGTATCATAAGTATGGCGAATGTTCAGATTATTACAGACTGTTCTGTTTTAGACAGATTCTGTTTTTGATGCATAGTTTGCTTGTTTTGATGAAACTATCGATTCATATCGGTGTATTAAGCCATGAAAAAGTTATATTACAGTAGACACAATGCAAAAACAAAATATTAATTGGTTTGCAACAGTACTTAGAGTAGTGATTTGCTTTATTATACTAATGGATCTTACTGAGTTTTCTGTTCAAGTTTTGTGTGGATGAAGTGTTCGATGATCGAGAAGGTCTCGATGTGAGAAGAAGGAAGAGAGGAAAGAGCTCAAGCTTGGGGATGCCCGAGGCACCCCAAGTAAATATTCAAGGAGACTCAAGCGTCTAAGCTTGGGGATGCTGGGGAGGCATCCCCTCTTTCTTCAACAAGTATCGGCATGTTTTCGGATTCGTTTCGTTCATGCGATATGTGCAATCTTGGAGCGACTTTCCTTTAGTTTTCATGTTTCTTTTTTGCACCATGATGGTATGAGATAGTCCTTGGTTGATTTATAGAATGCTCTTTGCACTTCACTTATATTCTTTGAGTATGGCTTTATAGAATGCTTCATGTGCATCGCTTATATCATTTGAAGTTTGGATTGCATGTTTCTCTTTACATAGACAACCGCCATTTGTAGAATGCTCTTTTGCTTCACTTATATTTGTTAGAGCACGGGCATATCTTTTGTAGAAAGAATTAAACTCTCTTTCTTCACTTATATCTATTTAGAGAGATGACAGGAATTGGTCATTCACATGGTTAGTCATAAAATCCTACATAAAACTAGTAGATCACTGAATATGATATGTTTGATTCCTTGCAATTGTTTTGCGATATATAGATGGTAATATTAGAGTCATCCTAGTGGGTAATTGTGGATTGTAGAAATACTTGTGTTGAGGTTTGTGATTCCCGTAGTATGCACGTATGGTGAACCGTTATGTAACGAAGTCGGAGCATGATTTATTTATTGATTGTCTTCTTTATGAGTGGCGGTCGGGGACGAGCGGTGGTCTTTTCCTACCAATCTATCCCCCTAGGAGCATGCGCGTAGTACTTTGTTTCGATGACTAATAGATTTTTGCAATAAGTATGTGAGTTCTTTATGACTAATGTTGAGTCCATGGATTATACGCACTCTCACCCTTCCATCATTGCTAGCCTCTTTAGTACCGCGCAACTTTCGCTGGTACCATAAACCCACCATATACCTTCCTCAAAACAGCCACCATACCTACCTATTATGGCATTTCCATAGCCATTCCGAGATATATTGCCATGCAACTTCCATCATCATCATATACATGATTTGAGCATCATTGTCATATTGCTTTGCATGATCGTAAGATAGCTAGCATGATGTTTTCATGGCTTGTCCGTTTTTTTGATGGCATTGCTACGCTAGATCATTGCACATCCCGGTACACCGCTGGAGGCATTCATATAGAGCCATATCTTTGTTCTAGATATCTTGTAATATTGAGTTGTAAGTAAATAAAAGTGTGATGATCATCATTATTAGAGCATTGCCCCAGTGAGGAAAGGATGATGGAGACTATGATTCCCCCATAAGTCGGGATGAGACTCTGGACTTTACAAAAAAAATAAAAGAGGCCAAAGAAGCCCAAATAAAAAAAGAGGCCAAAGAAGCCCACCAAAAAAATAAAAAATAAAAATAAAAAAATGAGAGAAAAAGAGAGAAGGGGCAGTGCTACTATCCTTTTTCCACACTTGTGCTTCAAAGTAGCACCATGTTCTTCATATAGAGAGTCTCTTGAGTTATCACTTTCATATACTAGTGGGAATTTTCATTATAGAACTTGGCTTGTATATTCCAACGATGGGCTTCCTCAAATGCCCTAGGTTTTCATGAGCAAGCAAGTTGGATGCACGCCCACTTAGTTTCAGTTTGAGCTTTCATATACTTATAGCTCTAGTGCATCCATTGCATGGCAATCCCTACTCACTCACATTGATATCTGTTGATGGGCATCTCCATAGCCCGTTGATACGCCTAGTGGATGTGAGACTATATTCTACTTTTTGTCTTCTCCACCATCATATTCTATTCCGCCTATAGTGCTATGTCCATGGCTCACGCTCATGTATTGCGTGAAAGTTGAAAAGGTTTGAGAACGTCAAAAGTATGAAACAATTGCTTGGCTTGTCATCGGGCTTGTGCATGATGTGAGTATTTTGTGTGGTGAAGATGGAGCATAGCCAGACTATATGATTTTGTAGGGATAACTTTCTTTGGCCTTGTCATTTTGAAAAGACATGATTGCTTTATTAGTGGGCTTGAAGTATTATTGTTTTTCTGTCAAATGATAGACTATTGCTTTGAATCACTCGTGTCTTAATATTCATGCCATTATTAGACATATGATCAAGATTATGCTAGGTAGCATTCCACATCAAAAATTATCTTTTTTATCATTTACCTACTCGAGGATGAGTAGGAATTAAGCTTGGGGATGCTGATATGTCTCCATCATATCTATAATTTTTGATTGTTCCATGCCAATATCATTCAACTTTCATATACTTTTTGGCAACTTTTTATATTATTTTTGGGACTAACATATTAATCCAGTGCCCAGTGCCAGTTCCTGTCTGTTGCATGTTTTTGGTTTCGCAGAATATCCATATCAAACGGAGTCCAAACGGGATAAAAACGGACGGAGCTTATTTTTGGAAAATATGGAAAATTCGGAAGGAAAATCAATGCGAACCAGTGCCTGAGGTGGTCACAAGGCAGGCCCCCCCTAGGGCGCTCCCCTACCCTTGTGAGCCCACCGTAAGGCGGTTGACGCTCTTCTTTTGCCGCAGGAAAGCTAATATTCGGGCAAAAATCATGGCGAAGGTTTCATTCCAATCGGAGTTACGGATCTCCATATATATACGAAACGGTGAAACAGAGCCAGAAGAGAACGCAGAAACAGAGAGAGACAAAGAGACAGATCCAATCTCGGAGGGGCTCTCACCCCTCCCACGCCATAGAGGCCATGGACCAGAGGGGAAACCCTTCTCCCATCTAGGGAGGAGGTCAAGGAAGAAGAAGGAGGGGGCTCTCTCCCCCTCTCTTCCGGTGGCACCGGAGTGCCACCGGGGGCCATCATCATCACTGCGATCTACACCAACACCTCCGCCATCTTCACCAACATCTCCATCACCTTCCCCCTCTATCTACAGCGGTCCACTCTCCCGCAACCCGTTGTACCCTCTACTTGAACATGGTGCTTTATGCTTCATATTATTATCCAATGATGTGTTGCCATCCTATGATGTCTGAGTAGATTTTCGTTGTCCTATCGGTGGTTGATGAATTGCTATGATTGATTTAATTTGCTTGTGGTTATGTTGCTATCCTTTGGTGCCCATCATATGATTGCGCACGTGGATCACACCATAGGGTTAGTTGTATGTTGATAGGACTATGTATTGGAGGGCAAGAGTGATAGAAGCTTCAACCTAGCATAGAAATTGATGCATACGGGATTGAAGGTGGACCAATATATCTTAATGCTATGGTTGGGTTTTACCTTAATGAACATTAGTAGTTGCGGATGCTTGCTAATAGTTCCAATCATAAGTGCATAGAATTCCAAGTCAGGGATAACATGCTAGCAGTGGCCTCTCCCACATAATACTTGCTATCGATCTAGTAAAGTAGTCAATTGCTTAGGGGCAATTTCGCAACTCCTACCACCACTTTTCCACACTCGCTATATTTACTTTATTGCTTCTTTACTTACAACAGCCCCTACTTTTTATTTACTTGCTCTTTATTATCTTGCAAACCTATCCAACAACACCTACAAAGTACTTCTAGTTTCATAATTGTTCTAGGTAAAGCGAACGTCAAGCATGCGTAGAGTTGTATCGGTGGTCGATAGAACTTGAGGGAATATTTGTTCTACCTTTAGCTCCTCGTTGGGTTCGACACTCTTACTTATCGAAAACTGTTGCGATCCCCTATACTTGTGTGTTATCAGTGACCTGGTGCTCCGGCTCATCCAGGATCAGTCTGATGCACACAAGCTATCCACACCTTGGGAAGGACCCTTTGTGGTCAGCAAAAACTTAAACAACGGGTCATATTACCTTATCGATGTTCGAGAGCACCGAGACTCACGTAAGTCCGAGGAGGAGACCTGTCGTCTGTGGAATATTGCTCATCTCCGGCCTTACTACACTTGAGCCACCGGCTCTCATAATGTACATACTTTGACGTTGTATATATTATGATAAGTAATAAAGTAGGACCTCTGTCCTTTTTTGATCATATATCTTTATTATTCTAATTATTCAAATGACCTGTTGGGGGCTGATCGTATTCGAATCTAGCTTAACCCTTTTGGTATGGCTCATGATCATATTCGAATCTAGCCGTTAAACCTCATGGTCACCAGGGGGCTTCCTGTTTAAACATAGGTCATATCAAACCAAAGAGAACATAGCTGTCGTAACCCTCTTGATCGGCGCAAAGCCAAACTCATTAGGGGGCTTCTTGATCATATCTGAATCATAGCTTAACCCCTTTTGAGTCCGACTTGGATCGTAATCGAATCAGGGTCGTTAAAAACCTCTCAAGGTCATTTGGGGGCTTCCTGTTCAAACGTAGGTCGTATTCGAACCAAAGAGAACATAGTTGTCGGTACCCTCTTGATCAGCGCAACGCCAAAGCCACTGGGGTCTACATGATCGTATTCGAATCCTAGCTTAACCTCTTTCGTCCGGTTTACTGGTCATATTAGAATCAGAAGCCTCCAAATTATTCTTAATGCTTGATTTACATCGTTTGCAATATACTATTTTGTTTTACTGGTTTTTTGTTGTCTAAAATCTAACTGTAAGTATGGTTTCAATTTAAACCGGCTCGGTTATTGGACAATGAGTTGCCAAGGTGTAACAATCATCAGGCATATGGAGGTATTGACTTCTACAAAGGTTGGGTTGTCAACCTTACTATCCAGGTCATATAAGTCGGCAGTTCAGAGTCAAAGAACACAGATGCGATTATTTGTGTTTTTTTCTTTAATCAAAGGCTTTTTCAGCCTTGTTTATCTTTACATCTGGTCCTGATTATTCCCCTATGATGATTTCATAGTTATGTATCGGGTGTTTTGACCCGTCCAGCGATAAACCGTGAGGACAGTTTTTTCATCTTTTGCATACAGGAACATATTTAAACACTGGAGATGTGATAAAGGATATAATGCATATATTGACATGACTGGTAAAACAGTCATATGCAACATAATATGCACGACAGCATCGGCAAAACGCATAGTTTTCAAGCTAACGGATTACAAGGCATTGAGAGCCCAAAAGGTTAAAACTATTTTCTCTCCTAAGCAGATGTCAAGCTAAAAGCCGGATTATTTGGACGGTTATGACTCCTCCCTCGCCGGTTCACCTCCCTCCACTGGTTGGAAGCTGGGTTTCGACCAATCAAAGCCATCCAGAGCAACGAACTCAGCTTCATCGTCAATTAGACCAGCCGGGTCAATTTCTGGGGCAAAGGTGTGTTGGCAAACCGGCGGGATAAGATCTGCCACTTTATACGAGGGAGTCGCCATCTTCTTATTATCAACATCAAAACCTGGCTGATATTTATCAATGTTGGTTTCCTCGCCATGGATGGTAGCATGGGGACGAAGTCCCCTCACACAAGCAACAAAGTCATCTTGGTCAAATGGAGTTCCGTCTTCCTTCAAGGGGGTACCCCTTGGCTACATCCGCTGGGTCTAGCTCCAGCACCCAGGCTTTGGAGCGGCTTAGGGAAGTTAGGGCTCCGGCTCTTACACAAGACCGCTTGACCTCTTGGAATCTGGCGGGTAAAATAGATAGCTTCTTCAAAACGTCACTCAAGAGGTTGGGTCCTTGGTTGGCTGGGGAGATAATAGCAAGTGCCCGTTGAGCCCCAGTATCTAGTTGCTCCACCAAGGTGTAAACCGCCTTGAGTTTTGTCACGCTATTTTGACTCATATTGTTGCTCTGTGGACCTATGAGCATTTAAAAAAAGGTTAAGCAGGCGGATTATATTTCTGGCAAAAATAGAGTGTAAGTAACTAATGCAAATGACTCACCAAAGATTACGGAGACCATCTGAGACACGCGGTTTTTTAAGCCGGTAGGCTCCGTGGTAACCTCCTTGAGAGCCGCTTCTGCTGTCTCAGCATGTTGTATCAGCAAGGTTTTCTCATCGGCCCACGATTTCTTCTTTGCATCAAAACTGGTCTTCAGCTTTTCAGCTTCAGAGAGGCTCAACTGGAGTTTGGAGTCATTGTTCTTTATCTCTGCCTCTTGATCCGCCAACCGGGTCTTTGCATCCGTCAATTGAGAACCCAATTTAGTTAGGGCGGTCTACAAACATGCACAGCTGTGTTAAAATTTATTTCAATAAAGGTTACAATGATTAAAGTCCCAAGTACTTTGCAACGCAACACCACTTGGCACTTGGGGGCTAATGTCTGCCAAAGCAATTTTTGAAAATGCAAAATGGCTCTTCTATGCTTAAAGTCCCAAGTGTTTTACAAGTAACAACACTTGGCACTTGGGGGCTAATGCATGATATTAAGAAAGTTTTTTCATGTTGAGCCGGATCACACTATTTGTTTAGGCTGATTCAAGACAGTTATGAAGTCAAGTACCGGCTCATTCATGATAAATTGAGCCAGCCCTTGGGGACTATAGGTGAACTTTATGCTGGACTTAAGGAAAATCTAAGACAGAGCATCAACCTATATCACAAAGTCTACAGATCATTCAGGTTCATCATAATCCAGAGACTTGGGGGCTGGCAGAGCATATGTAAGCTAGTGAAAGCCAGAGAACGTACCTCATATTTCAGTTGCAATTGCTTGACCATCTCAATTTCAGAGTCACGACTGGAATGCACATGACTGAGGTATCCAGATAGCACGTCACTAATGTTCATGTGAGCGTAGTGAGAGACGTCAAACCGCACTTTATGCCTTTCCAGAGGCTCTTGTTTGGCAGAGTGCCTGGCCAGTACAGTTGGATTGTCCAGCTCAACGAATCTGCTACCAGTGATTAGGACGTCATTGTCAGAAGACGCCGGCGGGTTAGCTAAGCTGGACGGCCCGGTGGTGGATGGATTGAGAATGGTTTCATCAGCTGATGGCTCAGGAAGGTCGGTTTGAATGTTGGCAGCCGGGTCTTCTGGTGCTTCAGATTGTTCAGGAGCAAAAGTTGGTATTGCTAGTTCAGGTGTAGGATCTTTCGGGTCTTCTGTCGGTTTAGTGACCTTGGCTTTCTTGGACCTTGCTTGACCGCTAAGAAAGATTTCATGAGTTAGTATAATGACGTAGTCATTAAAAATGCAGAAGAAAGATAATTTCCTTTACCCAGGGGCAGTCTTGAAAGCCGGAAACTGAGTTTCAGAAAAATCGCCGGACCAACAAGAAACCTCCTGCAATAGTAAAATCACAGTTAAGAGGGCAATGCAATAGATTCATTGATGAAAGTAAGAGACAAAGGTGAAAGAAACCTCATTTTGGCATTTCCGAGGAGTCTTCGGTAAGCGGGAGGGCAGTTCATTGTCGTCACTGGTCCGGACCTGACGGTGGCTCTCATGTTGCTGCTTTTTCAAAAGAAAATGAAGATCCAAATAAACCAAAGGGTGTGAAAACCTTACTTTCCGGGTTACCATTCGAGGTTTCGGTCTTGGCAAAGGTTCTGAGTCAGAGGAAATAGTTACCTCTTCTTCTACAGCCTGGTTGGCCCCCGTATCATCCTAGCAATAGTCAGTGTCAATAAGGTTGTTAAAAAACAGGACAAGGGAGTCAAGGGCTACCTCCGACTCAGAAATATCATCCAGCTTGAACATATCAGAAGCAGTCTTTTTCTTCTTGGACTTTCGGGTTGTCTTCCTGGCGGCTATAGCGGTGGCTCTAACCTTCTTGGCGGCTTCATGATCATATTTGGCCTTCCAGAAGTCAGATTTGGCCTATAGGCAAATAACAGGTTAAAAGTCAGGCAAATATTTAACTACTAAAGAAAAAAGGAGGTCAAGGGGGTTCACCTCTGGTGCCGGGTTAAGTTTGCAGAAAGGATTTAATCCAACCTTACTGCAGTCCTTGTATTTTCCGTTCACGAGGATGGTTGACATTGCAACAATGTCCTCTTCAGTCAGTTGTACAGAACTATGACGCAGAGGGTCATCTGGGCCTCCGCCATATTTATACATCAAGTTGGATCGATGGCTCAGAGGGATGACCCGCCATGTGATCCAGCAATGGATCAGATCAACTCCAGTTAGGCCATTTCCCAATAAGGCTTGAATCCTTTTGATAGATGGGATAAGCTTCTCGCGTTCAGCAGAAGTAAGCTTGTCAGGGAGCACAAACTTAGAATCAAGACGCTCCGCGCGATAACCCGACAATGGTTTTTCATCAGCTGGCGACGTGTCTTGGCAATAGAACCAAGTTTGGTTCCAATCTTTGGGATGGCTTGGTAAGACTACTAAGGGAAAGACATCACCCTGTCGGCGTTGAATCGAGATTCCACCAAGTTCCAAGCTAAGGCCGTTGGTGCATTCATTCTGGCAATTCAAATAGAAGTACTCTCTGAAGAATTCCACAGTAGGTTCTTCTTGAAGGTAAACCTCAGAGAGAACTTGAAAATTAGAGATGTTGGCTATGGAGTTGGGTCCAAGATCTTGTGGATGAAGCTTGAAAAAATGCAGAACGTCTCTGAATAACTTTGAGCCGGGTGGTGAAAAACCCCGATTCATGTGGTCAGTAAAGATGATAACTTCACCGTCTTTGGGCTGAGGCCGTTCTTCGGCCGGGTCAGGAGCACGATAGGACATAATGGTCTTCGCCGGTAAATATCCGATCGTCACAAAATCTTTCAAGGTGTCTTCAGTAACTGTGGAAGGGACCCAGTTGTAGACTGTTGGTGCTTTTGACGGCCTGATGAAAAAGGACTAGCTGAAAAGAAAGCAATTTTCCGGTTCAAATTAATTGGTGGAGTTATAGGTTAGTGATTATAGTATAGATGAGTAATGGCGGCTTAAGTAAGGGCTAATGATATATAAAGGAAAAATGAGCCAGCATGATAAGCCGCCATGACTAAAGATATTCAAAGGTTGCCTGAGTCAGAATTGGCTAAGTGCTGAGATAAACAAGTTTAACAAGTTGTTGCCATTATTTTGGATCAAGATGGTTCAAAAAAATCTAGACCTAAAAAACCAGCACACAGGAGTTCATCGGTTCTAAGGGGACCTTTGTGTTGGGGAACGTTGCAGAAAACAAAAAATTTCCTACGGTTTCACCAAGATCCATCTATGAGTTCATCTAGCAACGAGTGATCGGATGCATCTACATACCTTTGTAGATCGCGAGCGGAAGCGTTCAAAGAACGGGGATGAGGTAGTCGTACACGACGTGATCCAAATCACCGATGACCAAGCGCCGAACGGATGGCACCTCCGCGTTCAACACACGTACGGAGCGGATGACACCTCCTCCTTCTTGATCCAGCAAGGGGAGAGGAGAGGTTGAGGAAGATGGCTCCAGCAGCAGCACGATGGCGTGGTGGTGATGGAGTTGCAATACTCCGTCAGGGCTTCGCCAAGCACTATGGAGGAGGAGGAGGTGTTGGAGAGGGAGAAGGAGGCAACCAAAGGCGTGGATGAAAAGCCCTCCTTCCCCCACTATATATAGGAGGGCCTAGGGGGGCGCCGGCCCTAGGAGATCCAATCTCCTAGGGGGGCGGCGGCCAAGGGAGGTTTCCCTCCCCCCCAAGGCACCTAGGGGGTGCCTTCCACTTGTGGGACTCTTCCCCTTTTGAAACCCTAGGCGCATGGGCCTCTTGGGGCGGGTGCCCTTAGCCCATGTAGGCCAAGGCGCACCCCCTACAGCCCATGTGGCCCCCCGGGGCAGGTGGCCCCACCCGGTGGGCCCCCGGGACCCTTCCGGTGGTCCCGGTACAATACCGGTGACCCCGAAACTTGTCCCGATGGCCGAAATAGCACTTCCTATATAAAATTCTTTACCTCCGGACCATTTCGAAACTCCTCGTGATGTCCGGGATCTCATCCGGGACTCCGAACAACATTCGGGTTACTGCATACACATATCCCTACAACCCTAGCGTCACCGAACCTTAATTGTGTAGACCCTACGGGTTCGGGAGACATGTAGACATGACCGAGACGACTCTCCGGTCAATAACCAACAGCCGGGATCTGGATACCCATGTTGGATCCCACATGCTCCTCGATGATCTCATCGGATGAACCACGATTTCGAGGATTCAAGCAACCCCGTATACAATTCCCTTTGTCAATCAGTATGTTACTTGCCCGAGATTCGATCGTCGGTATCCCAATACCTCGTTCAATCTCGTTACCAGCAAGTCACTTTACTCGTACCGTAATGCATGATCCCGTGACCAAACACTTGGTCACCTTTGAGCTCATAATGACGATGCATTACCGAGTGGGCCCAGTGATACCTCTCCGTCATACGGAGTGACAAATCCCAGTCTTGATCCATGTCAACCCAACAGACACTTTCGGAGATACCCGTAGTATACCTTTATAGTCACCCAGTTACGTTGTGACGTTTGGTATACCCAAAGCACTCCTACGATATCCGGGAGTTACACGATCTCATGGTCTAAGGAAAAGATACTTAACATTGGAAAAACTCTAGCAAACGAACTATACGATCTTTATGCTATGTTTAGGATTGGGTCTTGTCCATCACATCATTCTCCTAATGATGTGATCCCGTTATCAATGACATCCAATGTCCATAGTCAGGAAACCATGACTATCTGTCGATCAACGAGCTAGTCAACTAGAGGCTTACTAGGGACATGTTGGTGTATGTTATTCACACATGTATTACGATTTCCGGATAACACAATTATAGCATGAATAAAGACAATTATCATGAACAAGGAAATATAATAATAATGCTTTTATTATTGCCTCTAGGGCATATTTCCAATAGTCTCCCACTTGCACTAGAGTCAATAATCTAGTTACATTGTGATGAATCGAACACCCATGGAATTCTGGTGTTGATCATGTTTTGCCCTAGGGAGAGGTTTAGTCAACGGATCTGCTACATTCAGGTCTGTATGTACTTTACAAATATCTATGTCTCCATCTTGAACATTTTCACGAATGGAATTGAAGCGACGCTTGATGTGCCTTGTCTTCTTGTGAAACCTGGGCTCCTTGGCGAGTGCAATAGCTCCAGTGTTGTCACAGAAGAGCTTGATCGGCCCCGACGCATTGGGTATGACTCCTAGGTCGGTGATGAACTCCTTCACCCAGATTGCTTCATGTGCTGCCTCCGAGGCTGCCATGTACTCCGCTTCACATGTAGATCCCGCCACGACGCTCTGCTTGCAACTGCACCAGCTTACTGCCCCACCATTCAAAATATACACGTATCCGGTTTGTGACTTAGAGTCATCCAGATCTGTGTCGAAGCTAGCGTCGACGTAACCCTTTACGACGATCTCTTCGTCACCTCCATAAACGAGAAACATTTCCTTAGTCCTTTTCGGGTACTTCAGGATATTCTTGACCGCTGTCCAGTGTTCCTCGCCGGGATTACTTTGGTACCTTCCTACCAAACTTACGGCAAGGTTTACATCAGGTCTGGTACACAGCATGGCATACATAATAGAACCTATGGCTGAGGCATAGGGGATGACACTCATCTCTTCTATATCTTCTGCCGTGGTCGGACATTGAGCTGAGCTCAATTTCACACCTTGTAGCACAGGCAAGAACCCCTTCTTAGACTGATCCATATTGAACTTCTTCAATATCTTATCAAGGTATGTGCTTTGTGAAAGACCTATGAGGCGTCTTGATCTATCTCTATAGATCTTGATGCCTAATATATAAGCAGCTTCTCCAAGGTCCTTCATTGAAAAACTCTTATTCAAGTAGGCCTTAATGATGTCCAAGAGTTCTATGTCATTTCCCATCAAAAGTATGTCATCTACATATAGTATGAGAAATGCTACAGAGCTCCCACTCACTTTCTTGTAAACGCAAGCTTCTCCATAAGTCTGCGTAAACCCAAACGCTTTGATCATCTCATCAAAAACGAATGTTCCAACTCTGAGATGCTTGCACCAGCCCATAAATCAAGCGTTGGAGCTTGCACCTTGTCAGCATTCTTAGGATCGACAAAACCTTCCGGCTGCATCATATACAATTCTTCCTTAAGGAAACCATTAAGGAATGCCGTTTTGACGTCCATTTGCCATATCTCATAATCGTAGAATGCGGCAATTGCTAACATGATTCGGACGGACTTCAGCTTCGCTACCGGTGAGAAAGTCTCATCGTAGTCAACCCCTTGAACTTGTCGATAACCCTTAGCGACAAGCCGAGCTTTATAGATGGTCACATTACCATCCGCGTCTGTCTTCTTTTTAAAACTCCATTTATTTTCTATGGCTCGCCGTTCAACGGGCAAGTCAGTCAAAGTCCACACTTCATTTTCATACATGGATCCTATCTCGGATTTCATGGCTTCTAGCCATTTGTCGGAATCCGGGCCCGCCATCGCTTCTTCATAGTTTGAAGGTTCACCGTTGTCTAACAACATGATTTCCAAGACAGGGTTGACGTACCACTCTGGTGCGGAACGTGTCCTTGTGGACCTTCGAAGTTCAGTAGCAACTTGATCTGAAGTTTCATGATCATCATCATTAACTTCCTCTCTAGTCGGTGCAGGCACCTTAGGAACATTTTCTTGAGTTGCGCCATTTTCCGGTTCAAGAGGTAATACTTCATCAAGTTCTACTTTCCTCCCACTCACTTCTTTCGAGAGAAACTCCTTCTCTAGAAAGAATCCATTCTTGGCAACAAAGATCTTGCCCTCGGATCTGAGGTAGAAGGTATACCCAACAGTTTCTTTAGGGTATCCTATGAAGACGCATTTTTCCGACTTGGGTTCGAGCTTTTCAGGTTGAAGTTTCTTGACATAAGCATCGCATCCCCAAACTTTTAAAAGCGACAGCTTAGGTTTCTTCCCAAACCACAATTCATACGGTGTCGTCTCAACGGATTTCGACGGAGCCCTATTTAAAGTGAATGCGGCAGTCTCTAAAGCATAGCCCCAAAAAGATAGCGGTAAATCGGTAAGAGACATTATAGACCGCACCATATCTAATAGAGTGCGATTACGACGTTCGGACACACCGTTACGCTGAGGTGTTCTAGGCGGCGTGAGTTGTGAAACTATTCCACATTTTCTTAAGTGTGTGCCAAATTCGTGACTCAAGTATTCTCCTCTACGATCTGATCGCAAAAACTTGATTTTTCTGTCACGTTGATTCTTAACCTCACTCTGAAATTCCTTGAACTTTTCAAAGGTCTCAGACTTGTGTTTCATTAAGTAGATATACCCATATCTACTCAAGTCATCAGTGAGGGTGAGAACATAACGATAGCCACCGCGAGCCTCAACACTCATTGGACCACATACATCAGTATGTATGATTTCTAATAAGTTGGTTGCTCGCTCCATTGTTCCTGAGAACGGAGTCTTGGTCATTTTACCCATGAGGCATGGTTTGCACGTGTCAAATGATTCATAATCAAGAGACTCTAAAAGTCCATCTGCATGGAGCTTCTTCATGCGTTTGACACCTATGTGACCAAGGCGGTAGTGCCACAAATATGTGGGACTATCATTATCAACCTTACATCTCTTGGTATTCACACTATGAACATGTGTAGCATTACGCTCGAGATTCATTAAGAATAAACCATTCACCATCGGAGCATGACCATAAAACATATCTCTCATATAAATAGAACAACCATTATTCTCGGATTTAAATGAGTAGCCATCTCGAATTAAACGAGATCCCGATACAATGTTCATGCTCAAAGCTGGCACTAAATAACAATTATTGAGGTTTAAAACTAACCCCGTAGGTAAATGTAGAGGTAGCGTGCCGACGGCGATCACATCGACCTTGGAACCATTCCCGACGCGCATCGTCACCTCGTCCTTCGCCAGTCTCTGTTTATTCCGCAGCTCCTGCTTTGAGTTACAAATGTGAGCAACTGCACCGGTATCAAATACGCAGGAGCTACTATGAGTACTAGTAAGGTACACATCAATTACATGTATATCACATATACCTTTCGTTTTGCCGGCCTTCTTGTCCGCTAGGTATTTGGGGCAGTTCCGCTTCCAGTGACCGCTTCCCTTGCAATAAAAGCACCAGTCTCGGGTTTGGGTCCGTTCTTTGGCTTCTTCCCGGCAGCTTGCTTGCCGGGCACGGCAACTCCCTTGCCGTCCTTCTTGAAGTTCTTTTTACCCTTGCCCTTCTTGAACTTAGTGGTTTTATTCACCATCAACACTTGATGTTCCTTCTTGACTTCTACCTCCACTGATTTCAGCATTGCAAATATCTCAGGAATGGTCTTTTCCATCCCCTGCATATTGAAGTTCATCACAGAGCTCTTGTAGCTTGGTGGAAGCGACTGGAGGATTCTGTCAATGACCGCGTCATCCGGGAAATTAACTCCCAGCTGAGTCAAGCGGTTATGTAACCCAGACATAGTGAGTATGTGCTCACTGACAGAACTATTTTCCTCCATCTTACAGCTGAAGAACTTGTCGGAGACCTCATATCTCTCGACCCGGGCATGAGCTTGGAAAACCATTTTCAGCTCTTCGAACATCTCATATGCTCCATGTCTCTCAAAACACTTTTGGAGCCCCGGCTCTAAGCTGTAAAGCATGCCGCACTGAACGAGGGAGTAATCATTAACACATGTCTGCCAAGCGTTCATAACGTCTTGGTTTTGTGGGACGGGAGCTTCACCTAGCGGTGCTTGTAGGACATAATCTTTCTTGGCAGCTATGAGGATGATCCTCAGGTTCCGGACCCAGTCCGTGTAGTTGCTGCCATCGTCTTTCAGCTTGGTTTTCTCTAGGAACGCGTTGAAGTTAAGGACTACTTTGGCCATTTGATCTACAAGACATATTGTAAATATTTTAGACTAAGTTCATGATAATTAAGTTCATCTAATCAAATTATTTAATGAACTCCCACTTAGATAGACATCCCTCTTCTAGTCATCTAAGTATAACATGATCTGAGTCAACTAGGCCGTGTCCGATCATCACGTGAGATGGCCTAGTCAACATCGGTGAACATCTTCATGTTGATCATATCTTCTATACGACTCATGCTCGAGCTTTCGGTCTTCTGTGTTCCGAGGGCATGTCTATACATGCTAGGCTCGTCAAGTCAACCTAAGTGTTTGCATGTGTAAATCTGTCTTACACCCGTTGTATGTGAACGTTAGAATCTATCACACCCGATCATCACGTGGTGCTTCGAAACAACGAACTGTCGCAACGGTGCACAGTTAGGGGGAACACTTGCTTGAAATTATTATGAGGGATCATCTTATTTACTACCGTCATTCTAAGTAAACAAGATGCAAAACATGATAAACATCACATGCACTCAAATAATAATAGTGACATGATATGGCCAATATCACATAGCTCCTTTGATCTCCATCTTGGGGCTCCATGATCATCTTGTCACCGGCTTGACACCATGATCTCCATCATCATGATCTCCATCATCGTGTCTCCATGAAGTTGCTCGCCAACTATTACTTCTATTACTATGGCTAATGTGTTTAGCAATAAAGTAAAGTAATTTACATGGCGTTTCTCAATGACACGCATGTCATATAAAAAATAAAGACAACTCCTATGGCTCCTGCCGGTTGTCATACTCATCGACATGCAAGTCGTGATTCCTATTACAATAGCATGAACATCTCATACATCACATATAGATCATTCATCATTCATCACAACTTTGGCCATATCATATCACAAAGCACTTGCTGCAAAAACAAGTTAGACGTCCTCTAATTGTTGTTGCAAGTTTTAGGTGGCTGAAATAGGGTTCTAGCAAGAACGATTTCTTACCTACGTGAAAGCCACAACGTGATTTGTCAACTTCTATTTACCCTTCATAAGGACCCTTTTCATCGAATCCGCTCCAACTAAAGTAGGAGAGACAGTCACCCGCCAGCCACCTTATGCAACTAGTGCATGTTAGTCGGTGGAACCGGTCTCATGTAAGCGTACGTGTAAGGTTGGTCCAGGCCGCTTCATCCCACAATACCGTTGAAGCAATATAAGACTAGTAGTGGCAAGAAAGTTGACAACATCTACGCCCACAACAAATTGTGTTCTACTCGCGCAAGAAGAACTACGCATAGACCTAGCTCATGATGCCACTGTTGGGGAACGTTGCAGAAAACAAAAAATTTCTTACGGTTTCACCAAGATCCATCTATGAGTTCATCTAGCAACGAGTGATCGGATGCATCTACATACCTTTAAAGATCACGAGCAGAAGCGTTCAAAGAACGGGGATGAGGTAGTCGTACACAACGTGATCCAAATCACCGATGACCAAGCGCCGAACGGACGGCACCTCCGCGTTCAACACACGTACAGAGCGGATGACGTCTCCTCCTTCTTGATCCAGCAAGGGGAGAGGAGAGGTTGAGGAATATGGCTCCAGCAGCAGCACGACGGCGTGGTGGTGATGGAGCTGCAATACTCCGTCAGGGCTTCGCCAAGCACTATGGAGGAGAAGGAGGTGTTGGAGAGGGAGAAGGAGGCAACCAAAGGCGCGGATGAAAAGCCCTCCTTCCCCTACTATATATAGGAGGGCCTAGGGGGGCACCGGCCCTAGGAGATCCAATCTCCTAGGGGGGCGGCGGCCAAGGGAGGTTTCCCTCCCCCCAAGGCACCTAGGGGGTGCCTTCCACTTGTGGGACTCTTCCCCTTTTGAAACCCTAGGCGCATGGGCCTCTTGGGGCTGGTGCCCTTGGCCCATGTAGGCCAAGTCGCACCCCCTACAGCCCATGTGCCCCCCCGGGGCAGGTGGCCCCACCCGGTGGGCCCCCGGGACCCTTCCGGTGGTCCCGGTACAATACCGGTGACCCCGAAACTTGTCCCGATGGCCGAAATAGCACTTCCTATATATAATTCTTTACCTCCAGACCATTTCGGAACTCCTCGTGACGTCCGGGATCTCATCCGGGACTCCGAACAACATTCGGGTTACTGCATACACATATCCCTACAACCCTAGCGTCACCGAACCTTAATTGTGTAGACCCTACGGGTTCGGGAGACATGTAGACATGACCGAGACGACTCTCCGGTCAATAACCAACAGCAGGATCTGGATACCCATGTTGGCTCCCACATGCTCCTCGATGATCTCATCAGATGAACCACGATGTCGAGGATTCAAGCAACCTCATATACAATTCCCTTTGTCAATCGGTATGTTACTTGCCCGAGATTCGATCGTCGGTATCCCAATACCTCGTTCAATCTCGTTACCGGCAAGTCACTTTACTCGTACCGTAATGCATGATCCCGTGACCAGACACTTGGTCACCTTTGAGCTCATAATGATGATGCATTACCGAGTGGGCCCAGTGATACCTCTCCGTCATACGGAATGACAAATCCCAGTCTTGATCCATGTCCAGGAGTTACACGATCTCATGGTCTAAGGAAAAGATACTTGACATTGGAAAAACTCTAGCAAACGAACTATACGATCTTTATGCTATGTTTAGGATTGGGTCTTGTCCATCACATCATTCTCCTAATGATGTGATCCCGTTATCAATGACATCCAATGTCCATAGTCAGGAAACCATGACTATCTGTCGATCAACGAGCTAGTCAACTAGAGGCTTACTAGGGACATGTTGGTGTCTGTTATTCACACATGTATTACGATTTCCGGATAACACAATTATAGCATGAATAAAGACAATTATCATGAACAAGGAAATATAATAATAATGCTTTTATTATTGCCTCTAGGGCATATTTCCAACACTTTGTACAAGAGAAAGGGATATGCTAGCATCTGAAATGGATGCAAAACAACTACCGCATAGGTTCTGTACTTCTTTCAGATCAAAGGAGGGTGCAGTGGAGAAACTGCAAGGAATCTGCAATGAACAGCGAAGAACACAAGAAAGAAATCCGCGAACCCTAATGCAGATCTAAGGTGTGAGAAAGCTGTGGAGGATCGCCGCCGTTCTCTGGACGAGCACAGGGTGATGCAGCAGCCAAAGTTGAGGACGGCGATGAGCGCTGCGGTGGCGGCGGAGCTCGAATGGCAGAGAGGTGGCGAGAGAAGGAAGAAGAAGAAATAGGAAGGACCGACAATGCCTATTTATAAGGAGATAGGTGAACAGGTAGGCGCGAAAATAGAGGAAGGCTAAAAGTAATGATTATCTAGCTAAATGGACATCTCGATTTTCGGAAACCATTTAAGATAAAGATCCGTTACAGATGACGTCATGGTGGGTTCCCAAATTTTCTGAAGATGACATCATGGTGGCTTCCAGAGCTTTACAAACAGCAGAAGATGGATTTCGTCCAAGTGTTGGAGATTGACAAGAACAAAGTTCAAATCAACCTGGGGCCTAATGTTGGGGATATAACTACGAGGTATAACCCGCCCAGGATGGGCCGGGTTAATCACCATGGTGGGTTACTTAAAAGAAGCCTGACGAGTATACGAGGTGACAATTCATGATAAAGCTTGTAATGGGCCCAAGCCCAGAGGCGGCTTAAGGCCCGTAATTGTAAACCGCCATGTATGAATAAGACTTGTAAAGTAAGGCATGTAAAAGAAGTCACCAAGCCAGACACGTTGTATGAGCCGGCCGGGACTCTGTAGGCCGCTAGGCATCAACCCGTGTATATAAGGGGATGACCCGGCGGCAGCTTAGGGCAAGAAACAACAGATCAAGAGCCAAATAAGCGTATTTCGCTCCTTGGTCAACGAAACCTAGCAATACGACATCAAGTGGACTAGGCTTTACCTTCACCGCAAGGGGCCAAACCAGTATAAAAACCTCTCGTGTCCTTTGTCCTGATTAACCCCTTTAAGCTTCCTAGTTGCGATGGCTCCATGACTAAGTCCTTTCACTAGGACATCTGCCGTGACAATTCCACGACAAGTTGAGTTGTCAATTCAACCACACCTGGAAACTTAATATCTGCAGCAAGGTATTTAGTAGCAAAGTAATATGATAGTAGTGGCAACGATAGCAAAAGTAATGGTAGCAAAAGTAATATATTTTTGGTTTTATAGTGATGGTAACAGTAGCAACGAAAAAGTAAATAGGCGAAGAACAATATATGGAAAAGCTCGTAGGCATTGGATCAGTGATGGAGAATTATGCTAGATGCGATCGATCATGTAACAGTCATAACCTAGGGTGACACAAAACTAGCTCTAGTTCATCCATGTAATGTAGGCATGTATTCCGAATATAGTCATACATGCTTATGGAAAAGAACTTGCATGACATCTTTTGTCCTACCCTCCCATGGCAGCGGGGTCCTATTGGAAACTAAGGGATATTAAGGCATCCTTTTAATAGAGTACCGTACCAAAGCATTAACACATAGTGAATACATGAACTCAAACTACGGTCATCATCGGGAGTGGTCCCGATTATTGTCACTTCGGGGTTGCCGGATCATAACACCTAGTAGGTGACTATAGACTTGCAAGATAGGATCAAGAACTCACATATATTCATGAAAACATAATAGGTTCAGATCTAAAATCATGGCACTCGGGCCCTGGTAATAAGCATTAAGCATAGCAAAGTCATAGCAACATCAATCTCAGAACATGGTGGATACTAGGGATCAAACCCTAACAAAACTAACTCGATTACATGATAAATCTCATCCAACCCATCACCGCCCAGCAAGCCTACGATGGAATTACTCATGCATGGCGGTGAGCATCATGAAATTGGTGATGGAGGAAGGTTGATGATGACGATGGCGACGTATTCCCTTCTTCGGAGCCCCGAACGGACTCCAGATCAGCCTTCCTAAGAGAGTTTAGGGCTTAGCAGCGGCTCCGTATCGTAAAACGCGCGGAATCCTTCTCTCTGATTTTTTTTCTCCCCGAAAGTGAATATATGGAGTCAGGGTTGAGGTGAGTGGAGCATCAGGGGGCCCACGAGGCAGGGGGCGCACCAGGGGGCAAGCGCGCCCCCACCCTCGTGGATAGGTGGAGGCCCCCCTGACATGGATTCTTCATCTAGTATTTTTTATATATTCCAAAAAAATTCTCCGTTGATTTTTAGGTCATTCCGAGAACTTTTATTTCTGCACAAAAATAATACCATGGCAATTCTGCTGAAAACAGCGCCAGTCCGGGTTAGTTCCATTCAAATCATGCAAGTTAGAGTCCAAAACAAGGCAAAAGTGTTTGGAAAAGTAGATACGACGGAGACGTATCAACTCCCCCAAGCTTAAACATTTGCTTGTCCTGAAGCAATTCAGTTGATAAGCTGAAAGTGATAAAGAAAAACTTTTACAAACTCTGTTTGCTCTTGTTTTGTAAATATGTAAAGCCAGCATTCAGGTTTTCAGAAAAGATTATGAACTAACCATATTCACAATAACACTTAGGTCTCATGTTTACTCATATCAATGACATAATCAACTAGCGAGCAATAATAATAAATCTCGGATGACAACACTTTCTCAAAACAATCATAATATGATATGACAAGATGGTATCTCGCTAGCCCTTTCCGAGACCGCAAAACATAAATGCAGAGCACCTTTAAAGATCAAGGACTGACTAGACATTGTAATTCATGGTAAAAGAGATCCAATCAAGTCATACTCAATGTAAACTAACAGTAATGGATGCAAATGACAGCGGTGCTCTCCAAATGGTGCTTTTTAATAAGAAGATGATGACTCAACATAAAAGTAAATGGATAGGCCCTTTGCAGAGGGAAGCAGGGATTTGTAGAGGTGCCAAAGCTCGGTTTTGAAATAGATATGAATAATATTTTGAGCGGTATACTTTCATTGTCAACATAACAACCGAGAGATCTCGATATCTTCCATGCTACACACATTATAGGCGGTTGCCAAACAGAATGGTAAAGTTTATACTCCCCCTCCACCAACAAGCATCAATCCATGGCTTGCTCGAAACAACGAGCGCCTCCAACTAACAAGAGTCCCAGGGGAGTTTTGTTTGCAGTTATTTTGATTTGATTTGCATAAAGCATGGGACTGGGCATGCATCCCGGTGCCCAGCCATGTTCTCGTGAGTGAGGAGCGGAGTCCACTCCTCTGGAGAATAGCCCGCCTAGCATGGAAGATACAGACAACACTAGTTGATACATGAGCTATTCGATCATACAAAACAGAATGTTTATTTGAAGGTTTAGAGTTTGGCACATACAAATTTACTTGGAACGGCAGGTAGATACCGTATATAGGTAGGTATGGTGGACTCATATGAAACAACTTTGGGGTTTATGGAATTGGATGCACAAGCAGTATTCCCGCTTAGTACAAGTGAAGGCTAGAAAAAGACTGAGAAGCGACCAGCTAGAGACCGACAACAGTCATGAACATGCATTAAAATTAATCAACACCGAATGCAAGCATGAGTAGGATATAATGCACCATGAACATAAATATCGTAGAGGCTATGTTGATTTTGTTTCAACTACATGCGTCAACATGTGCCAAGTCAAGCCACTCGAATCGTTCAAAAGAGGATACCACCCTATCATACCACATCACAACCATTTTAATAGCATGTTGGCATGCAAGGTAAACCATTATAAGCTCCTAGCTAATTAAGCATGGCATAACAACTATAATCTCTAATTGTCATTGCAAACATGTTTTTTTCATAATAGGCTGAATCAGGAATGATGAACTAATCATATTTACAAAAACAAGAGAGGTCGAGTTCATACCAGCTTTTCTCATCTCAATAAGTTCATCATATGATCATCATTATTGCCTTTCACTTGCACGACCAAATAGTGTAGATAATAATAATAGTGCACGTGCATTGGACTAAGCTGGAATTTGCAAGCATTCAATTCAAGAGAGAAGACAAGGTAATATGGGCTCTTTGTTAGATCAACAATAATGCATATGAGAGCCACTCAATCATTTTAATCATGGTCTTCTCCTCTCAACCCCCAAAGAACAAGAAACAAATAAAACTATTTACACGGGAAAGCTCCCAACAAGCAAAAGAAGAACGAGAAATCTTTTTTGGGTTTTCTTTTTAATTACTACTACAAGCATGGAAAGTAAACTAGCTAAAAGCTACAACTACTTTTTTGTTTTTTCTTAAGGTTTATCAAACACACAAGAAGAAAGCATAAAAAGGGAAAATAAACTAGCATGGATGATATAGTGAAAAAGTATGAGCACCGACAACTAGCATGAGTGTGTGAACATAAATGTAATGTCGGTGAGAAATGCGTACTCCCCCAAGCTTAGGCTTTTGGCCTAAGTTGGTCTATGGCCATGGCTGGCCTGGTAGATATCCAAAGTTGTAGTTGGGATCATACTGAGAAGAATCCCCCTGGTGCCACTAGTTGGCGATCTCTTTCGGATTCCACTGATAAACAGACTTCCAGTGAGGATCAAATTGTGGTTCCGGCGCTGGCTCTGTAGCTGGTGTGGGGTTTCGGTAGGCGTGAATGGCCTCCGGCGGAACAAGGTACTTGCTTGCAGATAAGTCAAACAAGGAAGGAGCAGGCAAAGTAATAGTCTCAGGGTGATTTTTATCAAATATCAGCTTGTACTTAAGCATCTTCTCCTTATTCTTAACGATAAAATCATGTGCTACCATACTCTTATAGTCTAGAAAAACAGGAGGCAGCAACTTCTCTTCCTTCTCATAATGCCTAATACGTATGTTAAAATGTGCAGCGAGGCGCGAGGCAAAGATACCTCCCAAAATGGGGCCCTTGGTACGGTTAAGGTTTAACCGCTTTGCAACAATAGCGCCCATACTAAATGTGTCATCACGGAACAAGGCATGGCACAAAATAACAATATCAGGGGCACTAAGGTTGCCACAGTTTCCGCGACCAATTAAGCATCTACTAGCAAATATTGCGAAGTAACGTAAAACAGGAAAATCTATGCTAGTAATTCTTGCATCGGAAACTTTCCTTGTTTCCCCTACAGCAATTGTATCAATAAACCCTTCCACATCATCACGATGTGGTTCCTCTACACTGCCCTCAAAAGGGATCAAACAAACCCGACAAAAATCATAAAGTGACATCTCCTTATGCTCATCATATAAATAAAATTCCATCGTAGGTGGTGAGCTCCTAGCATGGGAATGAAAGTTTTGCACAAAGATATTGGTGAGTAAGAGATACTAATCGCATTGGTCGTGGAGGAAGGCGGTGAGGCCTGCATTCTCAGCCAATTCATAGAAATCATCATAAATCCTGGCTGCTCTCAAGAAATCATCACAAGGCCATTCACACACGAACCTCCGCGGTGCGAGGGAGATTATACTTGGGTTTCTTGTTCTCTTCACTCTGTTTATCCTTCGAGCTTCGCCTCGATGAGCCCCTCAAAAATCTCTTCATTATTTTCTAAAAAATTCTGAAATTTTTAGTAACTTCAAAATAAAAGTGAACCAAACTCAACAAAATTGATAGCAACTACTCCCACAAGTGCCTAGAGACTATATCATGCATTAAAACTACTTTTGACCATATAAATTTGACATGCAAGCTAAAGAATAGGGTTACCTAAGTAGCAAAAATTTGCAATAAATAAATCACTAGAACAAAAACTAATTGGACCATTGGAGGAGTCACATACCAAGGAACAATCCCCCAAAGCAGTTTTGTGAATGGAGCTTTGAGCTAGGAGATCGAAAATGGCAGCAAGATGAGCTTGGACTCGGGTTTGAGCTGGCTAGTGATTTTTTTGGGGAGGAAGAAGGAGTGTGTGGTAGCTGGAATAAGTGGAGGGGAGCCACCATGGGCCCACGAGGAAGGGGGCGCGCCCTAGACCCTCGTGGCTAGGTGCTTGCTCCCCCTGCTGTGTTCTCAGTGCCAGATATTCTCAAATATTCTAGAAAAATCATATTTAATTTTCAGGGCATTCGGAGAACTTTTATTTTCGGGGTATTTTTTATTGCATTGATAATTCAGAAAACAAACAAAAATATACTATTTTTGCTTTATTTAATATAAATAACAGAAAGTGAAAAGAGGGTACAGAGAGTTGTGTTTTCTAACTTCATCCATCTAATGTTCTTCAAAAGGAATCCACTAACAAGGTTGATCAAGTCTTGTTAACAAACTCATTCTGAATAACATGGAACCGGAGAAATTTCGAATAACACTAGGTTACCTCAACGGAGATATGCACGTCCCCAATAATAAGAATATCATATTTCTTCTTAACAGTAGGTAGAGGAAATTCAAAACCTCAAATAGTAATTGTTGAAATTTTTCCAATAGAATTGATATTGTGGACTTCAGGTTGTTTCCTCGGAGAGTGTACTGTATGCTCATTACCATTAACATGAAAAGTGACATTGCCTCTGGTGCAACCAATAACAGCCCCTGCAGTATTCGAAAAGGGTCTTCCAAGAATAATAGACATACTATCGTCCTCGGGAATATCAAGAATAACAAAGTCCGTTAAAATAGTAACGTTTGCAACCACAACAGGCACATCCTCACAAATACTGACAGGTATAGCAGTTGATTTGTCAGCCATTTGCAAAGATATTTCAGTAGGTGTCAACTTATTCAAATCAAGTCTACGATATAAAGAGAGAGGCATAACACTAACACCGGCTCTAAGATCACATAAAGAAGTTTTTAAATAGTTTCTTTTAATGGAGTATGGTATAGTTGGTACTCCTGGATCTCCAAGTTTCTTTGGTATTCTACCATTAAAAGTATAATTAGTAAGCATGGTGGAAATTTCAGCTTCCGGTATCTTTCTTTTATTAGTAATAATATCCTTCATATACTTAGCATAAGGATTCATTTTAAGCATATCAGTCAAACGCATACGCAAAAGATATGTCTAATCATTTCAGCAAAGCGCTCAAAATCCTCATCATCCTTTTTCTTGGATGGTTTAGGAGGAAAGGGCATGGGTTTCTGAACCCATGGTTCTCTTTCTTTACCGTGCTTCCTAACAACAAAGTCTCTCTTATCATAACATTGATTCTTTGATTGTGGGTTATCAAGATCAACAGCAGGTTCAATTTCTACATCATTATTATTGCTAGGTTGAGCATCAACATGAACATCATCATTAACATTATCACTAGGTTCATGTTCATTACCAGATTGTGTTTCAACATCAGAAATAGAAATATTATTGGGATTCTCAGGTGTGTCAATAACAGGTTCACTAGAAGCATGCAAAGTCCTATCATTTTTATTTTTCTTCCTTTTAGAAGGACTAGGTGCATCTACATTAGCTCTCTGAGAATCTTGCTCAATTCTCTTAGGGTGGCCCTCAGGATACAAAGGTTCCTAAGTCACTTTACCTCCTCTAGTTGCAACTCTAACGGCAAAGTCATTATTCTTACTATTTAATTCATTGAGCAAATCATTCTGAGCTTTTAGTACTTGTTCTACTTGAGTGGTAACCATAGAAGCATGTTTACTAATAAATTTAAGTTCACCTTTAACACTAGCCATATAATCACTCAAGTGTTCAATCATATAAGCATTATGTTTCAATTGTCTACCAACATAAGCATTAAAATCTTCTTGCTTAACCATAAAGTTATCAAATTCATCCAAACATTGGCTAGCAAACTTAGCAGGAGGGGTTTCAGCTTTATCATATCTATAGAGAGAATTTACCTTTACTACCTGTGTCGGGTTATCGAGACCATGTGTTTCTTCAATAGGTAATGAATTAAGACCATGTATTTCTTCAACAGGAGGTAAATTCTTAACATCTTCAGCTTTAATACCTTTTTCTTTCATAGATTTCTTTGCCTCTTGCATATCTTCAGGACTGAGAACAGAATACCCCTTTTCTTCGGAGTTGGCTTAGGAGTTGGTTCAGGAAGTGTCCAATTATTTTCATTGGTCAACATATTCTTCAATAGAATTTCAGCTTGATCAATTGTTCTTTCCCTAAAAAACACAACCAGCACAACTATCCAGGTAATCTCTAGAAGCATCGGTCAGTCCATTATAAAAGATATCAAGTATTTCATTTTTCTTGAGAGGATGATCAGGAAAAGTATTAAGTAATTGGAGAAGCCTCCCCCAAGCTTGTGGGAGACTCTCTTCTTCAATTTGCACAAAATTATATATTTCCCTTAAAGCAGCTTGTTTCTTATGAGCGGGGAAATATTTAGCAGAGAAGTAGTAAATCATATCTTGGGGACTACGCACACAACCAGGATCAAGAGAATTAAACCATATCTTAGCATCACCCTTTAATGAGAATGGGAATATTTTAAGGATATAGTAGTAGCGAGTTTTCTCATCATTAGTGAACAGGGTGGCTATATCATTTAATTTAGTAAGATGTGCCACAACAGTTTCAGATTCATAGCCATAGAAAGGATCAGATTCAACCAAAGTAATTATATCAGGATCAATTGAGAAATCATAATCCTTATCAGTAATAAAGATAGGTGAAGTGGCAAAAGCAGGGTCATATTTCATTCTAGCATTCAAAGACTTTTCTTTAAGCTTAGCTAATAATTTCTTAAGATCACTTCTATCATTGCCACTAGTAGAAAAAGGGGCTTTCATTCGGGCCTAGCCAGCCCATTAGTCCCGGTTCTTCCATGAACCGGGACCAATGGATGCACTCGTCCTGGTTCTTTAGCCCAAGGGGGCGGCCGGGGCCTCGTGGGCATTGGTCCCGGTTCGTATGGACACATTTGTCCCGGTTCTACGCACGAACCGGGACCAATGGGCCTCGCTCCTGGCCCACAAACATTGGTCCTGGTTCTTGGCTCGAACTAGGACAGAAGGTTGGGCTTTAGTCCCGGTTCCAGCCACGAACCGGGACAAATGAGTTTCCCATATATACCCCATCGCCGGCGAGCAGAGCACTCCACGGTGCTCTGTTTTTTGCTGGCCGATGAGGAAGGGCATTTGGGTGCTCTAGCTCACCTCTTATGCATGTGAGGTGTTCGATGAAATGCCCGAGCCACACTAGTTAAGCTTTCTCCTCTCGAAGCTCGACCTCCGAGCTCCATTTTTTTGAGATTAGTCTAGGTTTAGCGGTCTGTCACGCCCCGTCCTCGTCTTCACCGCCGTCGATCGCCCGCGCCGATCTCGCCGTCGGCACCACCGTGGTGAGCCTCATGTTCTTATCTTCTTTTTGAAAGAAAAAAATCTTACTTTAGATAGATACTTGTCTAATGTTCTTACTTTTTACACACATAATTATATATAATGCACGCAGATGAACCGGTAATGGATGTACGGTGACAGACACACCTCCGAGTACATTAAGGGCGTTCCTAAATTTCTTGAAGTGGCTGAGGCAAACAAGCAGAATGCTTTTATGTGTTGTCCATGCCCTGATTGTGGGAATACGAGGTCTTACTCTGACAAGAAAATCCTTCACACCCACCTGCTTTATAAGGGTTTCATGCCACACTATAATGTTTGGACGAAGCGCGGAGAAATAGGGGTTATGATGGAAGACAGCGAAGAAGAAGAGGACGATGACAACTATGTGCCCCTGAGTATAGTGATGCTGCAACGGGGGAAGCTGAAGATCAAGAGTAACCAGATGATGTGCCTGATGATGATCTCCGCCGGGTCATTGTTGATGCAAGGGAAAAGTGCAAAAGTGAAAAGGAGAAGCTGAAGTTCGATCGCATGTTAGAGGATCACAAAAAAGGGTTGTACCCCAATTGCGAAGATGGAAACACAAAGCTCGGTACCATACTGGAATTGCTGCAGTGGAAGGCAGAGAATGTTGTGCCTGACAACGGATTTGAGAAGCTACTGAAAATATTGAAGAAGAAGCTTCCAAAGGATAACGAATTGCCCGACAGTACGTACGCAGCAAAGAAGGTCGTATGCCCTCTAGGATTGGAGGTGGAGAAGATACATGCATGCCCTAATGACTGCATCCTCTACGCGGTGCATACAAGGATTTGAATGCATGCCCGGTATGCGGTGCATTGCGGTATAAGATCAGACGAGATGACCCTGGTGATGTTGAGGGCGAGCCCCGCAGGAAGAGGGTTCCTGCGAAGGTGATGTGGTATGCTCCTATAATACCACGGTTGAAACGACTGTTCAGAAACAAAGAGCATGCCAAGTTGATGCGATGGCACAGTGAGGATAGTAAGAAAGACGGGAAGTTGAGAGCACCCGCTGACGGGTCGCAGTGGAGAAAAATCGAGAGAAAGTACTGGGCTCAGTTTGCAAGTGACCTGTCGGTGTCAAAACCGGCGGATCTCGGGTAGGGGGTCCTGAACTGTGCGTCTAAGGCGGATGGTAACAGGAGGCAGGGGACACGATGTTTTACCCAGGTTCGGGCCCTCTTGATGGAGGTAAAACCCTACGTCCTGTTTGATTTATTCTTGATGATATGAGTATTACAAGAGTTGATCTACCACGAGATCGGAGAGGCTAAAACCTAGAAGCTAGCCTATGGTATGATTGTATGTTGTCCTACGGACAAAAACCCTCCGGTGTTATATAGACACCGGAGAGGGTTAGGGTTACACAAGGTCGGTTACAAAGGAGGAGATATCCATATCCGTACTACCTAGCTTGCCTTCCACGCCAAGTAGAGTCCCATCCGGACACGAGACGAAGTCTTCAATCTTGTATCTTCATAGTCCAACAGTCCGGCCAAAGGATATAGTCTGGCTGTCCGGAGACCCCTAATCCAGGACTCCCTCAGTAGCCCATGAACCAGGCTTCACTGACGACGAGTCCGGCGCGCAGTGTTGTCTTCGGCATTGCAAGGCGGGTTCCTCCTCCGGATATACCACAGAAGAGTTCAAATAAAGGATAGTGTCCGACCCTGCAAAATAAGTTCCACATACCACCGTAGAGAGAATAATATTTCCACAAATCTAATCTGCTGACACGTTTTGGCCACATGACATTAAGCCATGGCCCGGTGATTATTCGAACCGTTTCCTTTAACTAGCCCCGCACATAACGCGAAGCGGTTTTTTGACACATCTTGTCAAAGCAGAGATCGTGCCCCCCTTATTACGGGATTCTCATCAATACGGGCGTGGGTAACCCAACCACACCATCGATTATGGTGCTTGGGGGATAAGCGAGTTTTACCAGGCTAGTGGGGGCGCATAGTTTCGGCCGCCCTTATAAAAGGACAAGGTTTAACCTTTTTCTACCCACGCCTTCTTCCTCCTTGCCTATCCGTTCTTGCGCACTCGAGCTCCAACCCCCAAGTCCACATCCTTCCCCTCAACCTTCTCCAAACATGTCTGGAGCGGGGGGCAAATGGATGGCTTCCTCCGTTACGGAGGGGCGCATCAAAAAGCTGCGCGGCGCCGGATACTTAGCCGCGAATATCGCGCATCGGCTGCCCGCTGCGGGGCAGATCGTTCCTACCACGGAACCTCATGAGAGGGTAGTTTTCCTCCACCACTTCCTCCGTGGACTGGGGTTTCCCCTTCATCCATTCGCCTATGGTCTCATGTTCTACTACGGGTTGGACTTTCATGATCTGGCCCCGAACTTCATCCTCGACATTTCGGCGTTCATCATCGTCTGTGAGGCTTTCCTCCACGTCCGGCCCCACTTCGGCCTGTGGCTGAAGACCTTTAACATCAAGCCGAAGGTGGTGGGAGGCCAACAAGCAGAATGCAGCGGAGCCATGGTGGGCAAGATGACCAATGTCACATGGCTTGAGGGCTCCTTCATGGAGACCATAAAGGGGTGGCAATCGGCCTGGTTCTACATCACCTAGCCGCGCGACACCAAATGGGCGGCGCCCCCGAGTTTCGATCCGGATTCCCTACACGGTTCACTTCCTGGAAAGAGAAGGGTTTGTCGTGGGGTTCATCGGTGGAGCTGGATGGACTCCAGAAATGTATCCGGAGTATGGCAAGCAAGAAGCTCAAGCTTGTCAACATAGTCCAGGTCATGCTCATCCGCCGGATCCTCCCGTGTCAACAACGGGATTTTAACTTGTGGGAGTTCGACCCGGCCCAGCACTAGACTCTGAGCGAGCTCTTCGACATGGCGCACAAGGACGTCTGGAAGGTGTTGTTCAAGGGCGCTGAGGTCCCTCCCTCCCTCATCGAGGACCGCGGGCTAAGCGCGAAGCGCCAAGCGCATTCGGTGAGTTCTATACATCCGGTAGGATATTTATTTCCCCTAGCTTAACCATGTGCGGGGTTTGAGCTCCATGCCTTTGACAGGACTAGGTGGAGACGTCGGGGCAGATTAACTGTCCGGACCCTCTGCCCGAAGACACTGCGGACGCTCTCCTGACGGAGATGCTGACTCTGGCTCCTTACAAGGTGCCGGAGAAGACCAAGAAGGCCAAGGGAACCCGAAAGAGTTCCTGACGCCAGGTGTTATCAGACTCATCGTCTGATAACTCCACGACGCACTCCTCCCCCGAAGATGAGGAGGAAGATGAAGATGCTCCCCCTCCAATCGGGGGAGACAAGAACAGGAAGGCCGCCCCAACCTGGGGGGCCGAAGGGTCCAAGAAGGGAAGGACTCTCCTTCCGGACTACTCCACCACCGCCGCCGAAGGCAAAGATGAGTGGCTGCTCAGGGACAAGCCCCTGGCGAAGTCGTAAGTATTCAGATGCCAGAGTAACTCATAGCATACCTTTGTCGCACTGCCTATCCTAACGCCGAACTATGCACACCGCCACGAGCCCGTATCGACGTATCGTCGGACGGCTCCCTGGGCTCGTCAGATATGGATAGCGATCCACTTCCGACCGCCACCTCCCCTTGCCCTACAGACAACGCCGAGGTATTGTCTCAAGAGGCACCGAGTCGAGGGGAGACAGTCCTGGAGGCGCCTCAAGACGACCTTTCGGACTCCGGGAGCAGAGGGAGCAAGGCTCCCGAGGGCTCCGAGTTCGGCCCTCAGCCGAACACCGCGCCGGAACCCCCGGTGGTTCCAGACTCGGTCAGGCGGCCTCCTTCCAAAAGGGGCAAGACGCCTGTGCCGGTGACCTCTGTCCATCCAGAGGCACCAGACAATCTGCTGGAGCACTTTGCAGCGCTTCCATCGACGAAGAGCACCGCACTATTATGAGTGCGGTGGTCCAGAAGGTTCAGTCCGCCAAGAGCGGACTGACTGAAGCCGGTGCCAGCCTTCTAACAGGATTTGAGGTAAGTTTTTGAAATATGGGGGAAAATATTACCGCATAGACAGTAGCCCCTGATGCTCTGTTCAGTGTTCACAAAGAAAAGCCGAACAGAGGATCAAACAATATTGCAGGAGTCTAATATAAGTATGTCAATATGCGTATGCAGGCTTCAGTATTGGCCTCTGCCGCACTAACTGCAGAGGTCGCCGCACTGAAGCAGGACCTTAAAGGGTCCAAGGACGAGCTCAGCCTTGCCAAGAGGCAGCTCGGGGAGAACAAAGGTAAGTAGTACCTAGTCTATGGATATGTATAAAGAGAATGCGATTGCAAAATGACAGGATCATCGTAAATTTGCCAGGGGCCACGACCAAGGTGGCGACCCTGAAGCAAGCGCTATCCAAGGCTAAAAACAAAGCGGCCAAGGAGTGCACCAAGCGGGAAAGGCATAAGGCACGGGTGGACGAGGTGCAACAAGAGCTCCACGCTCTCGTGACTTGAAGACGCGAGAGTCTGAGCTTGTCGCGGCCCTCGAGAGTGCGAAGAGTGCCAAGGCCGAAGACCAAAAGGCCCTCCAGGAGATTGAAGCGATGAAGAAGATAGCGGCGGGTAAGGCATTCTATATGCAAAGCAAGCATGTGAAAGTAAATTACCTGTTACTTACCCGAATCCGGAGCTCTCCAGGAGCATTCGCAGATTTGCCCCGCAGCGTGTCAGATGCCGCAACATTTTACCAGGCCGAGGAGGGGAGCTCAACGGAGAAGTTGTTTTGGGCCCAATATACTAGGACCGAACACCCGGTGCCTATGAGCGACCAGCTAAAGCAGTTGGTCGAGCTACACAAGGCGGCCGAACAGGCCATGAAGGGCTTTATAATCCGGCTGCGGCCTGGCGACGCCCTTCCGAATAGCTACTTCGACCTGGTGAGGCGGCTTGTGGATGCCTGCCCACGGCTGGAAGTCGTTAAGCGGTCCGTCTACATCAAAGGTGCACGCCGGGCTTTCGCCCGTGAAAAGGTGCAATGGGCCAAGCTAGACGCCGTGAAGCTGATCAAGGAAGGGCCGTCGGAGGGCAAGGAGCATCGCCACCCCGAGATGTACTATGAGGGTGTCCTGAAGGGTTCCCGTCTCGTAGCGGACGAGTGTACCAAAGATACAATATTTGAGTAAACCCGCTCGTGTAATCCTGTATTCATGAAAACTTGTTCATATGTGCTATGCAACGCTTGTTTGAATTTAAAATATTACCTTCTGTTCGGCTGTTTATCAAATCTGAGAGATGGCTAGTCGTCGGCTTCTCCCCCCATGCCACGAGTGCTGGGGTGTTCGGGATAAACCTGAGCACTCTTGTTCCCATTTTTGGGTCCTTCGAGGGAGGTGCTCAGCACAACGAACAAGGCAATCGGACTATAATGCGTTATCACTCTCACTTAGCCATAGAATTCTATAATTTTAAATTTCAGCGAAGCCCCTAGTGTTCGGAACGCCGAACTCGAGGCGCCATACACACCTTAAGCTGGATAGGGCCGACTCCTCGCTCTAAGCGGCATAAGTCTTGAAGGACTCGAAAACCTCTCAAACAGCGACCAGTCTCTCGCCTTATCATGACAGTCAGTTTTAGCTTTCTCTACTGAGGTGCTTAGCCCAGCAGAACCGGGGCATTATCGTAGTAGTTCTCCAATGCTACCTTAGCCGATATAGCGGAACGTAAGGTACCAAAACATGGGAGTCGGGCTGTAACATCCCAAATTTTCAATTTGGACTGTTATACATTAGATCATCATGCATATCATATTTTCTTGCATTTTGGTCGATCCTAGAAATTTCACGCAACTCAAGGACCCTCGGAGAGAGTTGGAGATTTCGTTATTTTCATATTTGAGTTTTCTCAAACTTTGAAAAGAGGATCATTGGATTTGTCGGAGTTTAATTGCAGTTTATTTGGATTAGGGAAAAATGCGTGTTTTCAAAATTTGCATCTAGGTCCCGAGGAAAGTTCATTTTGTTCGACTCATTTTTAGGAGTCGGGGAAAATTTACTTTGGGAATTTTCGAGTTCGTTTAGATGTTCTTTTCTGTGTTTTTCTACGCGCGTAACCGATTTAAAAAAATTCCGCGTCGCGCGCCTAGGCCAAGGCCCAGCAGCAGGCCAGGCCGGCCACCACGCGCGCGCCCGCGCGCCAAGCGCCGCCGCCGCCCCGAAGCCGAGTCCTAGGACTCTAGCTCCCCCCTCCTCTTTCTTGCCCCCTCCCCCAAGTTTTATCCCCCTCCCCCTCTTTAAATACCCCCACACCCCCCCTTTTTGCCACACCACCCCGCGCCCCTCACCCCGCGCCCCAAGCCGCCTAGCGCCGCCGCCCTAGCGCCGCCGCCGCCCCTTAGCGCCGCCGCCGCCGCCCAACGCCGCCGTCGCCGGAGCCTCGACGAGGTAGCTGCGCCTCTCTCTTTTCCTCGGTTCGGTTTTTTTCAGAAAACCGTTCCGGTTCTTTTCTTTTTCTTCCGGTTCTTCTTTCGTTTTTCGTTTCGGTTTTCTTTCGAAACCCTATATCGGTTTTTCGTTTTCTTTTCCGGTTTAGTTGCCTAGAGACCGTTCGCCGGACCGTTCGTCCTAACGAACGTGATCACCGGTTATTCCCGGTTAACGAACGTCCGTTCGTTTAACCGTTCTTCTTTTTCTTTTCACCGGATTTATTCCGTGATCGCGATCTCAGATCCGATCTCCGTTCTAGTCTATCTTCTCGCTCGTTTATCAGAATCAGGTGATTCAAGCGCCTGGAGTTTTGTTTCAAAACCGCCGTTCCGACTAATCAACTTAAATAAGTTTTTGCTACTGTAAAACTTGACCTAGTTTCAACTTGCTAGAACCGAGTTGTTTTCTTCCGCCGTTGTTTTCCGTTGCTTTGTTCGGTTCTTTCTTTCTTTGCAACCGGAATTCTTAAGTTGAACTATCTAGTTCGATCTCTTGTTCGAGTTTTACTTGTGCATTAGATGAGTACTTATTGTATGCCTGTTGTTTGTCTGCGATAGATTACCCGGATTGCACCGCCTGTTACTTCGAATCCCTAGGACTCACGGATCATCAGCAAGGCAAGTAACACTTTGATCATACCTTTTCTACAACCCAGTTTTATTGCATTAGATCAATCCTCACACATTGCATGATTAGGATCTAATTAAATTGTGGGATGGGAAGTAGATGAGGTAGTACCTATTACCTGTTTACTATGAAACCTTTGGGAGTTACTTCTACGTTTGCTTATTATGCCATGCTATGCTAGTAGACGTGGATTGGGTGAGTGATATCCATGACAGATGTGAGATTGATAATTTTAATGGTTTACTTAAGGTGGCAACTTAAACACACATCTGGGTGGATTGAGGCACCTGATGTCTATCAGGACTTGCCTGTTTTCTTTTGGACCGCCACCCAGGCTCAAAGGGATCATAAGATCTTTCATGCTAGAAACTTCCGTGTGCAGCCACAAGCCAATATGGGCTCTGGCATAGTTGACTAAGTCGTGCGAACTCTTACAGGGTAGATGTAACACCCTGGACACACCCGCCGGTGGTCGTTACTCCTGGCGGGATCTAGACTGGCCCCACAGATCAATACTAGTCTTTTCTGCGCACTTTGTCCTCACTCGTGCGCACCCGGGAGCAACTTCCCGGTCGGTCACCCATCCTGAAACTACTCCAAGCTGAGCACACTTAACTTGGGAGTTCTGTCCGGATGGGCTCCCGGAAAAGAAGGAATTCCTTATTGATATGAGTAGTCTATCATCCCTAATAAGCCAGGCCATCACATACACCCCCACTCAGAGGAACCGACGTCCTCGTCGGGCCACAGGAACGTTCCCTCTTGGCACAACCGTCTGTGCATCCAGTCCGGTACATGTGCCATGCCGTGTGCCACGACGGGTCACAAACGTCATGAACAACATGACCGCGCACCTGTCCACAACCATCCATGTAACCGCGAGGGTCGGCTCTAATACCAACTTGTAACACCCTCGATGCGACTATATCTCCCACGTGTCGAGGCACGGCTTAGAGGCATAATCGCATTGAAGGCAATGTCGCAAGTGAGGTAATCTTCACACAACCCATGTAATATAATAGGGGAAAAAGGTTACATAGTTGGCTTACAATCGCCACTTCACACAATTACATGAATAAAGCATTACATCAACCAACTACACTCATGGTCCGACTACGGAACCAAAATAAAAGAAGAACCCCAAATGCGACAAAGGTCCCCGATCGACCCCAACTGGGCCCCACTACTAATCAACTAGGACGAAACAACACAAATGAACAAGGTCTTCAACGAGCTCCTCCTGAGCTTGGTTGCGTCATCTGCACGAACTCATCGGCACCTGCAAGCTGGTTTTGGAAGTATCTGTGAGCCACGGGGACTCAGCAATCTCACACCCTCGCGATCAAGACTGTTTAAGCTTATGGGTAAGGTAAAGGTATGAGGTGGAGCTGCAGCAAGCGACTAGCATATATGGTGGCTAACATACACAAATGAGAGCGAGAAGAGAAGGCAAAGCACGGTCGATAAAAGTATGATCAAGAAGTGATCCTGGACTACCTACGTCAACCATAACTCCAACAACCGTGTTCACTTCCCGGACTCCGCCGGAAAGAGACCATCACGGTTACACACGCGGTTGATTCATTTTAATTAAGGTCAACTTCAGGTTTTCTACAACCGGACATTAACAAATTCCCATCAGCCCATAACCGCGGGCACGGCTTTCGAAAGTTCAATTCCCTGCAGGGGTGTCCCAACTTAGCCCATGACAAGCTCTCACGGTCAACGAAGGAATAGACCTCCACCCGAGACATTCCGATCAGACTCGGTATCCCAGTACAACAAGACATTTCGACAGGGTAAAACTAAACCAGCAATACCGCCCGAATGTGCCGACAAATCCCGATAGGAGCTGCACATATCTCTTTCTCAGGGCACACTCAGATTGTCTTAGGTACGGGTAGGCCAGCCCAGAGTTGCCCCTGGTGGCCACCGGCAGCTGACAGGTGGACCAACACTCAGAGGAGCACTGGCCCGGGGGGGTAAAATAAAGATGACCCTTGAGTCTGCAGAACCCAAGGGAAAGAAAAGGCTAGGTGGCAAATGGTAAAACCAATGTTGGGCATTGCTGGAGAAGCTTTACTTAAGGCGAACTGTCAAGGGGTTCCCATTATAGACCAACTGCGTAAGGGACGCAAAATCCGGGAACATAACACCGATATGACGGAAACTAGGGCGGCAAGAGTGGAACAAAACACCAGGCATAAGGCCGAGCCTTCCACCCTTTACCAAGTATATAGATGCATTAATTAAATAAGATATATGGTGATATCCCAACAAGTAAATAAATGTTCCAACAAGGAACAACATCTCCATGTTCCAACAAGGAACAAACTTCAATCTTCACCTGCAACTAACAACGCTATAAGAGGGGCTGAGCAAAGCGGTAACATAGCCAATCAACGGTTTGCTAGGACAATGGTGGGTTAGAGGCTGAACATGGCAATTTGGGAGGCTGACAAGCAAGTGGTAGGCATCGTAGCAATGGCATAGCAAAAGAGCGAGCAAACTAGCATAGCAAAGATAGTAGTGATTTCGAGGGTATGATCATCTTGCCTGAAATCCAGCAAGGAAGAAGAACGAGTCCATGAGGAAGACAAACGGGCGTAGACGAACGGATCCTCACAAACTCGACGTTACCGGAACCAATCCGAAGAAGCAATCACCGGAAAAGAAGCACACAACATAGTAAACAACCACGACATGACCATGGCATGATGCACAACCAAATATGATGCATCTCCGGTTTAAAGAGGGCATGGCATGGCAAAATGCACAAACAATTCTACAAATTAAGTGGAGCTCAATATGCAACGAGTTGCATATTGACGAAACACCACATCAATTATTTAGTTCTCTCTCGGTTATGTACCCAACAATATTAAATGTTGTTAAGCATGTCAAGAGGTGAAGCACAACAAAACTACCTATCTAGGCAAGTTTAAATGAGGCCGGAAACAACGAACAACAATTCCGAAAAATCCTCATATGCATAATTTAAGGTTAGGTACTGTTCTGCCCCAAACATAATTTTAGAGTTGTTAAACATGCAAAACAATGTCACCATGATAAACTAGGCAAAATTCTACCCCATTTACATATAAAGTTTATTTAAATCGGAGCTACGGTTATTTAGTTATGAATTAAATCATTTTAGCATGGCATAAGGGAAAATATATGCAAACAGCATTTTAAACATTTTAAACGTGGGTGAAAGTTGTATATTACTAATCTACACAAAATTCTGAGCAAGTTTCATATATAAATCATTTTAATCCGATGCACGGTTCATGAGTTATTATATGCATGAAGTCTAGGGACTAATCTGCAAAACTGACGTCTCAGGATAATTGACAAAATCGCAGGCAGGAAAAAAAACATGAATCGGGCCGAATCTGGCTTGGCCCAGTCGTGAGGAAAGAAAAAAAAACAAGGCGGGGCATTGGGTGCTGCTCACCCTGGGCCTGGCCCGGACGGAGGGGAAGAAGAGGTAGCAGGCCGGGGCGACGCGCTGGGCCGGAAGGAGCTGGGCCGTGGGGCAGAGGCGGTGGCCCACGCGGAAGGAGGCAGAGGTGCTCGCTGGGCCGGACTCGGGCGCGGCCCACGCGACAGGTCAACGGAGACGGCTGGAGATGGCCTGGGAGGCGCTGGGCCTTGAGGCGCGGCCCGGGACGCGCAGGAGGCAGGCCAGGCGGGGAGGCGGCGCTGGGCCTCGCCTCTGGGCCAGTGCGGCGGAGGTGGCCCATGCGGGAGGGATCTCGTCCCCGACCTCCACCCGAGGCCGAGGCGAGCCATGGTGGTGGCGGCAGGGTCCGGTGATGACCCGAGGCGGCGGGGCGAGGCAGATCCGGCAAGCGGGCACGGCGGGGCCTGCGGGAATGGGCGGATCCGGCCATGGGGAGCCCGGATCTGGCCGCGGTGGTGCGATCCGGCGACGGACGAGGTGGCGGCAGGGAACTCCGGTGATGACCGGCAAAGGGGCGGCGGCGCAGCGCAGAACCGGCAAGCGAAGAGGAGCCGGGCGGGCGGCGCGGCATCGGGCTGGAGGAGGAAGGCAGCGGCGGTGTGGATCAGGCCCGGGGCGGCTCGGGCGGGCCGGCCACGGGCTCCGCGGGTCCGGCGACGCGGGGGCGGCGGCGGTGGACAGGTGGTGACACACGAGTGGAGGAGAGGGGCGGCGGAGCTGACGTGGCGGCCGCCGATTGGCCCGGGTGAGGTGGAGGGCGGAGCGGACATGTCCGGGCTGCGGGTTTTTCGTCCGGCGGCGACGGGGAAGATAGATCTAGGGTTTGTACCGCGAATATTTCGGAGGGGATCACATATATATAGGTAGAGGGAGCTAGGAGAGTCCAAATGAGGTGTGGTTTTCGCCCACGCGATCGTGATCGAACGACCGAGACGATGGAACAGAGTTTGGTGGGTTTTGGGCGAAATTGGAGGGGTGTTGGGCTGCAACACACACGAGGCCTTTTCGTCCCTCGGTTAACCATTGGAGTATCAAACGAAGTCCAAATGGCACGAAACTTAACAGGCGGTCTACCGGTAGTAAACCAAGGCCGCATGGAAAGTCTCGGCCCAATCCGGAAATGTTTAATCCCCACACACGAAAGAAAGCTAGAAATGGCCACCGGAGGAGAACGAAGCGCCGGATTGCAAAACGGACAACGGGGAAAATGCTCGGATGCATGAGACGAACACGTATGCAAATGAAATGCACATGATGACATGATATGCAATGCATGACACGCAAGCAATGACAAGGCAACACCAGCGAATAACAGAGCGACACCTGGCACATCGGTCTCGGGGCGTTACAGTAGACTAGCAGATGTAGGGGAAAGTAGGTGTACCGGTCTATCCATCGTAAGGTGCTAGTGCTTCTGAAAGACTGTGTCTCGGTCATCCGTTTCTCAAACACCTTGTAGTGCGAGAAATGCAACGGAGGCGATCGAGTCTTGTGGGGAAAAGTGCGCAAACCTCTACAGAGTGTAATAAACTAATCATGATTAGCCGTGTCCCCGGTTATGGACATCTTGAGTATCTAGTACTTGAATATCATGTGAATCTCATCATGTTACTCTAATTAATATTGTTGGGTTTTAATTGTTCACTTAATTGGGATCGGAATGCTGTCAACCATTCTCAATGTTCAACTACCATGATAGTTAAATAAATTTATTCCTTTGCAGTAGGGAAAAACTGGCTTTACGCAAAATTGTAACCATAGAGCTTTCCACCAGCCAATTATGCATATAGTGTAGCTGTTTCATTCCATTACTCTCTATGTGTTACATTGCCAGCATATTCCATGTGCTGACCCGTTTTCGGGCTGCAACTTTAAATGTTGCAGACTTTTCAGACGACGATTAAGATGCTTTTAGCTCGTGGTTCTATACTCAGTGATGCCGTTGGAGTTGATGGACCCATTTATCTTCCAAGTCTTCTGTTGTTATCGATATTAGATGGCCTTAAGCCATATTTATTGTAATAAGTTCTCTTTTGAGACACCGATGTAATAAGTGTGTGGTTGCTACTCTGCTATAAATCCTTCGAAGTACTGTGTGGTGTCAGCATTACTGATCCAGGGATGACACCGGAACACAGAGACTTGATCCATTCGGGTCGGGTCGCTACACGGGCAAACCCAACTATTGACCCAAGACATGATTCGGAGCTGATGCATATAATGCTATAAGTTCGGGGTGCCGCACTATTGAAAGTGTCCGGACTTCTCACGCCGTATTGTGGGGTATGCTTAAGCCCCTAGCGTATTGGCCGTACCAGAGTGTACGGGTGCTGGATGTCATGAATGAACATATATATATATATATATATATAAAGAAGAATGCAATAATAGTCCTAATGCTATGCATTGTTTATTCAAAAAGGTGCGTTAAAGCAGAATGATACATGCAGTGCAATAAGCAAAAAGTAGGACTATGTCCCCTCCAAGGGCGAGCTAAAGAATAGTATTAAGGCAAGTATTACACTCCTTATCGTAATCCACCTGGGAGTTCTGTGGTGTGACGTAGCTTTCTGCCTTCTTGGTTGCTGCATCATATGTTCGACAATCATGCTACCGGACCGGTTTCCAGAGATTAAAGTCCTGAAAAGGAAATAACAAGAACGGGAAGCCCCTAGTGCGGTTTAAGCCGCGTCTTGGGGCGTGCCGTAGTCATGCCCCCTCCCCACATGTGCCCATGGTATTTTTAATGCGTAATTATGTACGCATGGCACGAACTTCGCCATTTGGCTTGGGCCGGGGTGGGGGCTGCATTGCTATGCAAGCTCAGAACGTGCCAGGCGGTCCTGTTGCTGATTACTCCGGGCGCGCTTGAAGGTGTTTGGGTCCTTAAACGCCGAACTAGTGGATTGCCTTAAGAGGCTGCTTTGCGCTTCCGCTGCGAGGGCTGCAGTGTGCTCCTCCATTCGAAGAGAGCGCTCTGTGTTTCCGTTAATTGTAATGACCCCCAGAGGTCCTGGCATCTTGAGCTTGAGGTATGCATAATGCGGTACCATATTGAATCTCGCAAATGCGGTTCGCCCGAGCAGTGCATGATAACCACTACGGAACGGGACTATATCGAAGATTAACTCTTCACTTCGGAAGTTATCCGGGGATCCGAAGACCACTTCTAGTGTGACTGAGCCTGTGCAATGGGCCTCTACACCTGGTATGACGCCTTTAAAGGTTGTTTTTGTGGGTTTGATCCTTGAGGGGTCTATACCCATTTTGCGCACTGTGTCCTGGTAAAGCAGGTTCAGGTTGCTGCCGCCATCCATAAGGACTTGAGTGAGGTGAAATCCGTTAATGATTGGGTCTAGGACCAGTGCGGCGAATCCGCCATGACGGATACTAGTGAGGTGGTCCCTGCGATCGAAGGTGATCGGGCAGGAGGACCATGGGTTGAACTTTGGGGCGACTGGCTCCAACACATATATGTCCCTGAGCGCACGCTTCCGCTCCCTCTTGGGGATGTGGGTTGCGTATATCATGTTCACCGTCCGCACTTGTGGGGGGAACCTCTTCTGTCCTCCGGTGTTCGGCTACCGGGGCTCTTCCTCGTCATCGCTATGTGGCCCCTTATCTTTGTTTTCGGCATTTAACTTGTCGGCCTGCTTGAATACCCAACAATCTCTATTGGTGTGGTTGGCTGGCTTGTCAGGGGTGCCGTGTATTTGACACGAGCGATCGAGTATGCGGTCCAAACTGGACGGGCCCGGAGTGCTTCTTTTAAATGGCTTTTTCCGCTGACCGGGTTTCACTACAGGAATCCAGTATTTTGCCGTCTGCCATGGCGGACGACAAAGGCACGGACGGCGGACGGGAAAGAGCTTTGCCGTCAGTGGCGGACAGCAAACAGTGACGGCAAAGACAGGGTCGGCAAATAGGTCCTTTGTCGTCTGCTTTTTATGGTGGACGGCAAAGAGCCCTTTGCCTACAGCGGCGGACGGCAAAGAGGAGGGACGGCAAAAAACTAGACGTCCGCCAGCGTTAGTCCGTTAGGCGGCTAACGGCGGCCTTTGCCGTCCGCTAGCGGATGGCAAATTTGAGCGCCTCTTTGCCGTCCGCCAGTTGACGTCAGCAATGCGTCAGCGCCCGCTATGTTTTGCCGTCTGCCATGGCGGACGGCAAAGGCAAAGTCTTTGCCATCAGCTTAGCTTTGACGTCCGCCACGGTAGGCAAATTTGCCAAATGGCCCATCCCTCAGGAAGCACAGGTGGGCACCACGTGCCCCCTTTGCCGTCTGCCACCGACGGCAAAGGCGTCTTTGCTGTCTGCCGCGGACGGCAAAGAGCCTGTGCTGCCTCTTTTTTATTCTGTTTTTCTTATATCCAACAATTATCACAGCAAATATATCATAGCACATATATCCATCACATAAATATCCAGCACATATATATCCAACATAATAAATATCCAGCACATATATATCCATCCATACATACATAGTAGGTTGCACATAGTTCCATCGATCCATACATATTACAATATGCAAAGTTTCATCATAGCAATCTAGTTTCATCATAGCAAGCGAGCAGAATACAAGAAGTGCATCAAAGGAAAAAACAAGCAATCCATCATAGGAAGCTGGCTTCCGTGAAGTGAATGAAACCTGCAAAATGACAAATAAGAAAGTTAGAAAAAGAATACTAGAAGAAGAATTAGAGTAGAAGAAAAAGAATAGAAGAAGAAGAAGACTAGAAGAAGAAGTATATGCCATTTATTAGCTAACTTAGGTGAACTGGATCATTTATGAGCTAAATTAGTTGAAATGGATCGTTTATGAGCTAACTTAGGTGAAACGGATCGTTTATTAGCTAACATAGGTGAAATGGATCGTTTATGAGCTATCTTAGGTGAAATGGGTCGTTTATGAGCTAACCTAGGTGAAATGGGTCGTTTATGAGCTAACCTAGGTGAAATTGATCATTTTGGAGCTAACTTAGTTGAAGTGGGTCGTTTATAAGCTAACTAAGGTGAAATGCCACTTTTTTTAGCTAACTAAGGTGAAATGGATCGTTTTTTAGCTAACTTAGGTGAAATGGGTCATTTTGGAGCTAACCTAGGTGAAATGGGTCATTTTAAAGCTAATGTAGGTAAACTGGATCATTTAGGAGCTAATCTACATAAAATGGGTCATTTTAGAGCTAAATTGGATAAATTGGATCACTTGTAAGCTAACTAAGGTAAAATGAGTCATTTTAGAGCTAACTTAGGTAAAATGGATCGTTTATGAGCTAACTAAGCTAATTATGCAATGTTTGACATAAGTAAGCTAAGTACATATCGTTTTAGAGCTAACTTAGGTAAATGGATGGTTTATGAGGTCAGTAAGCTTATTAAGTCATTTTGGAGGAAAAGAAGCTAACTCTAGGTCATTATGGTAAGCATATTGGAGGAAATAAAGCTAAGTCTAGGTCTTTATGCATTTGTTAATCAAAACACTAGAGAAACTTACTGTGATCAGGGAGGTGTAGGAGCGGGCTGGCTCGTGCCGGTAGCTGGAGAAGGATCGTGCGATGCGTTTCTGGAGTTAAGCTGCACCAAAGATCATTTCCAATGTCTCGTTAGCATTATGACACTCAAATGTTAAGACTAGCAAGTAATGTCCATTCAAATTAAACTCACCGTGCTCCCAGGAGCAATCACTGGCATCGGCGGAGCGGTCTGACCGGACTTCTCGCACACAGACTGCACATTTGGTTTTCACAACAGAGTCATACTAGTTAGTAATGAGACTCAAATGTTAAGACTAGCAAGTAATCTGCAGAAGAAACTTACCACAAGGAGCTCGTGCATGGCCCTTTCCTGCATGTCATTTCGTGCCCTCTCCTCCTCCAACATCTTTGTCGTCCTCTCCTCCAACTCCTGCTGCCTCTCCGCCGCCTCCGCCAGAAGTTTCTCCGTTCTATCTCTCTCACTCTGTATAGCAGCTTGCAACACCACTCACATGACCATTTGTAATCATTGATGGAAATGCACACAATGTAATGGAGAAAGATAGCTGAGTATGTATAACTAACCTTGAAGGCGAGTTGGACTAGCCGTTCACGAGGCCTTATCTCAGGAGCGGAGCTCGATTGGCACGCCTTGATCTCCGGGAGAGTGCTAGGACAACGGATAAGTCCATCTCCCATGGCTATGGAGCCATGGGACCTCCCGCCACCAGATATCATCAGCAGCTCTGTATCAATGGGACCCTGGCTCGGGTTAAAGTCCTCCCCTTTCCTCGCCTTCCCCTGATCTCTATATTGCACAAGCTTGTCATGGGCGGAGATGTTGGTGAAGTTCTTTAGATCATCGAGGTCAGACACAGAGAATGCCTTGACTTTCTTGTAAGGGCCAGTGTGGGCCATGGCATACAGGTCGTACACCTCTAGCACCTTATCCGCCTTATTGTAGCGTGCCTGAAAGAGAGAAACAAAGTAAATTAGTAATTAAAGGGCTAAAGCTAGCATGATGAATGAATTTCATGAATCATGAAGCAAACCACATACCCAGTTCCGCCCGTACTGAAATAAGTTGGAGCTGCCTTGGTGGTGTGGCACACCTTCCATTTGGGCATGTTTGTCCTTGGCCTCTTTGTGGGTGGCCCGCCATTCTTTTGAGCACCACGCATTGACCAACACCTCCCAACAATCCATCCGACCCGCACACCATCTCGGAGGGGCCTAAGTTAGCAAATAGAAACTTGAGTGCTACGGCTATGAATTACTAAATGAAGGAAGTAAGTACAAGGCCTTAAGAATTACCTTCATGTACTGCTCCTTACTCAAGAACTTATCGCGGCACTCCTGCTTGGGCTTCTTGATCCCACGCCCGGCGTAGTAGTCTCGAACAGCCTGCACCCGAACCTCATGACGTAAGTTTTGAAGTAGGCGCTTGCACTCCTTGTGGATAACATGTGCCGCCTCCTCCTCGTATCCCTCCTCACACCTGTAGAATGTCTGCAATCAAATGAGACAATATTGATTAGTACAATTAATAACTAGCTAGTTGAATATTTTTAATTGTGTAAAGGAGAAATTACCGAGAACTTTCTGATCACCACGTCTGCCCTCGTCTTGCACAAGACACCGTCGATAATCTCACCCGGCGGGGCCGGGGCAGCCAAGTAGTGCTCCCAACTCAATCCAACCTCAGGAAGCCGACCCTCACCAGGCAACATGACAAACCCCGGGAAGTTTTGCCGAATCAGAACTCCAAGGACGGAGTTGGGCCGGCTGATACTTTCATGGTGGTCCCAACCCCTGCAGCATGACAAGGCCAACACATCAGTTATTTGAAGAAACGTGAATGCAGAAGGTACAAAAAGATTAAATGCACTTACATATCCCCATCAGGGAAAATCAACCACCTCTGCTCGCGGGTCGCTGGCACGGACGGGAGCCGTGTAGCACCACACTGGTAGATGTTGGCCCCTCCTCCCCCTCCTCCTCAAAATTAGTCGGCTCCCCGCCATCATCAGCATGGCCACTCGGCTCCTCAGGCTGACCCGACCAGGTACCCCATCCAGACGTGTGCTCCTCTAGGGTCTCGTGGGCCGAAGACCCGTGGACCGGAGGCTCGTGGACTGGAGTCCATGCAGCCTCCTCCTCAGACGAGTCCACCCTAGCAGTCACGTGCTCGGGTGAAATAGCTGGGGGCGGCGGCGAGGAAGGCACCGTAAGAGTCACCCTACCTCCTCTCCCGCGACCACGTGCTCCACCTCCTCTCTTCTTCTTACCTCGTCCCCTGCTGGGCACCGCGGTCGACGAAGAAGGGCCCGGCGGTGTCGCCATACTGTCCAGCAACGCTCGGCGGAGAGGTGTGTGTGGAATGGAAGACCTCGCCGACAAAGAAGGGGCCTCGGCGCGCTCCCGACCAGTGCCCACCATCTTTCAACACCTGCCATGACAAAGAACAAACTAAATTAGTACAACATAAAAAAAGTACCGACATGAATAATAATATGTATATCACTTAAGCGTATCATCATCAAGTACAACATAAAAAATTGAATACCTGACACTACTAATAATCTCGATCAGTATCATCAATAAATGCATAATCATCATCATCACTATAATCAATGATGGGCTCATAGGGTTCATTGGCATCAACATGTGCAAGGCCACCTTGACGTAATCGGTCAAGCATTGACAGGTCATCCGCAGCAGTAACCTCTTCTTGTTCCGGCTCTTCTTGTTCCTCCTCTGGGGTGATGTCGGATTCATTGTCGCTGTCTACTTCAATGTTTTGGGGTGAAGTATAGTGGTTCTTGAAATGCTTTTTGGAAAGACGTGTCTCTTGGAAGAATTCTCCTTCATATGTGTCTGGGTTAATGTGAGGTTCATAATCCTCTTCCTTTGGGGGAGAAAGTGTAGCACGTGGCGGCACTTCATAAACGACATCCCAACCTTTCAGATTTGGATTAGTTTGGCAGGCCCACGGTAGATAGAATACTTGGGTCGCCTGTTGAGCCGTAATATAGACATCAGGAACATCTAAATGGGTGCTTTGGTTGATTTCAACTAGCCCTATATGTTCATGAGTCCTTCTAGTCTCCTTCGGCTGAAACCAATAACATTTGAAGACTACGACATTCGGTGGGTTTTCACCATAGAACAGAAGTTCATAAATTGCTTCAACTCTCCCATAATACTCGGTACCTCCTTCGCCGATAGCAGATACACAACAATTTGTAGACTTTCGGTCGGCCATAGATAGCTCTTTGCCATAGGTACGAAAGCGATACCCGTTGATGTCATACTTGTCAAATGAATGGACCTTATAGTCAAAACCATTAGCGACTTGTCTCAATTCAGCGTCCATAGACTCTGAATTAGCCTACAAGTTTAATATGAAAGGATTGTTGCATTACGCACAAATTAGCGTATGAAATGAAATTGTCTAATAGAAATTACCGTTTGTTTGAACCAAGAGATGAAACCGGAATAGCCGCCTCCTTGCTTTGCGAGAAGCTCATACTCTTCAACGGAATCCTTTTGGATCTCCGCTCCATACGAGAATATGGCGACGTAATGACTGTATGACATATCCAGGAATAAGAACAGTTCAAAGGAAATAGAAGTTGCGAAACAATGTACCGAGAACTTACTCGATGTACGGCCGCACTTCTATCAGGTTGTTGAAGATATACAATGAAATGGTCCGCCATTCTTCATTATCCAAAGATACTGGATGTGAAACACTAGCTGGTGCAAGATTCCCTTTGAATAGGCTGAGGTTGGATCCACCCTTTTTAGGGTCGTCAGCATTGTACCGAGGCTTCGGATTTTGCAAATGACGATTTTTGGCTTCGTAGTGTGCTGTTACGAAGTTTGCCGCCTCCTCTGTGATGAATGCCTCAGCCATCGATGCTTCAATTCTATGTTTATTTTTACATTTTTCTTGAAGCATTTTCTGCATCCTCTCAGTTGGGTAGCACCAACGATTTTGCACGGGCCCCCCCAATCTTGCCTCGGTCGGGAGATGCAAAATCAAATGCTGCATTGGATTAAAGAAGCCCGGTGGAAACATCTTCTCTAACTTGCAGATCAACTCCAGCGCCAACTCTTCCATTTCTTCTAGCATGCTAGGCGGTAGTTCTTTCGCACAAAGAACACGGAAGAAATAGTTGAGTTCTGCCAGTACTAGCCATTCATCCTCAGGGATGAAGCCATGCAACAACACCGGCATTACCCGCTCAATCCATATGTGACAATCATGACTCTTGAGACCAAATATCTTCAGTTTATCAAGATTCGCTCCCCTCTTTAGATTCGCTGCATACCCGTCGGGGAACATCAACTGCTGTTGCACCCACAAGATAATTTCCCTCATAGTTGGCCTTCCAAGATTGAACCATGCCTTTGGCTTCGTCCAGTTCTGCTTTCCTTTTGGTTCTTTCATGTTTTGTAATGGCCTATCACATAGCGCCTCCAGATCAGCTCTAGCCTTAGTATTATCCTTTGACTTCCCATCTATGTCGAACAATGTACCAAAAAGTGCCTCGGTGATATTCTTCTCAGTGTGCATCACGTCGATGTTGTGTGGGCAAAGGAGGTCTTTGAAGTAAGGCAGATCCCATAAGCATGTTTTGTGAGTCCACGCGTGCTTAGTATTATTCCCCTTGAAGTACCCTGGACGTTGTGGATCTGGCTCGAGAGTGTTTAACTGATCCAGGGTCTGTTGGCCTATCAATGCAGGTGGTGCAGAGTTTTTAACAACTCTACCTCTGATGAAGTTCTTCTTGTCTTTCTGAACTTATGGCGAGGATCCAAGAACTGTCTATGCATGTCGAAGCAAGAAAACTTGCGAGCGGCCTGAAGCCAACGAAACTCAAGAGCTCCCTTGCATGTGTGGCACGGGAACCTTCCATGCACACACCAGCCAACGAATAGCGCATATGCCGGCAAGTCATGCGTCGAGTACATGTACCAGACACGCATTATGAAGTTCCGTTTGCTATAGGCGTCGTATGTCTTGAACCCATTATCCCAGGCTTCTTGCAATTCGTCCTTAAGCGGCTGCATGTACACATTCATATTTTTCCCCGGATAGTTGGGCCCTTGAATTATCAACGTCAGGAAAATGTTCTTTCTTTGCATAATTTGTCCGGGGGGAGATTGAGTGGAAAGACAAATACAGGCCAACAACTGTATTGGGCTGCCGTCATACCAAACACATTGAACCCACCCATGCTGATGCCAACTCGAGGATGCCTCGGATCTGCCGCTTTGTCAGCATGTAATTCATCAAACTTTTTCCACGCAACACCATCCGATGTGTGTACCATCATCAGATTCCCATCTGCATCTAGTTCGGTTCTTTTGCCTGTTTTGTGCCATGTCATCTGTCTGGCCGTCTCTTCGACCATGAAAAGACATTGAAGTCTTGGTACAATTGGCATATACCGAAGAACACTAACGGGGATTTTGGTCTGTGTCTTCTCACCCATACCGTTGTCTACCACAATATACCTGGAAGACTTGCAAATGGGACAATAGTTCAAGTCCGCATAGTCAAGCCTAAATAAGGCACATCCTTTCTCACAGGCATGTATCTTCTCATAGGGCATCTTCAGTGCATGGAGGATTTTGTCAGGCTGGTACAGGTTTGCAGGCATTACATGCCCTTTGGGTAGAAAGCGTCCAAATACTGTCATAATTGCGTCATAGCATTCTCTGCCCAAGTTGAACTGAGCCCTCAGAGCCATTACTTGTGAGATGGCATCCAACTGACAAAGCTCAGTGTGCTCGTGGAGCGGACGTTTTGAAGACTCCAACATTTCATTGAAGGCCTTTGCAGATTCCTCCATCTCCTCGTCCGAATCCCGAGCATCATCATAGTCTTGCACCATGTTTTCCATCCCGGTACCATGCTCGTCGGTGTGGCGACGATCCACCTCAGCTCGGTCACGTTGGGCAGACTCACCATGAAATGTCCACACCGTATAATCGGGCGTAAAACCACTCTTCTGCAGGTGTTTGCCCATTTCAGCCTCTATCCTCTTTTCCTAATTGCCGCACCGGAAATAGGGGCACCAGGTTTTCTTCTGGCCATTTGCAAATGCGGCTTGCACAACCCCCTTGGTTTTTGTGAACCATTCAGCGCTCCATTTGTTCTGACCAGTGTGACCGGTATACATCCACGCACGATCACTCATCTTAACTTTCAGAGCTACTGGACACACAATAATTATATATGTAATTCACCATGTATATATTCATCAGTTGATCTACTTTGTCAATTTTATTATGTCCATGCAACCTACACTCTAATAGGTAATGATAGGTCCTAATCCCACCTGTGTATGTGATTGGGTTCATTTTCCCATGCTATGCTCCGCATCCGACGCAAAATTTCGGCAGCACCTCCCCACTGTTCTCCTGATACACGTCTCTGCAATAAACAGAGAGGATGTGTACCCGGAGAACAACAGGGGAGGCACTGACAAAATTTATGCGTCAGATCCGGAGCAAACAATATGGGAAAACGAACCCAATCTACACATACTTGGGTTGTCCATGGATAGCGTTGGACAATTCGAAAGAATCAAGGTTATAAATATGCAAATGCATGCATATTTATAACTATGACGCTTTTGAACGGGAGACACATATTGGTTACGCATACTGATGATTCAAGAGACATATATAGCTAGCTATCAAGTTTCATCGGAATAGATCAAATAATTAATGGGGGAGGAGGACATGTCATTTGTGCTCAAACACCAAACCTCGCAGCGATGAAACAACTGCACATTTAAAACTACCCGATCAACACAATTATATATGATGTTTTTCATAACAAAATCGAAAAATATATGACCTAACTAATAATTCACAAATATATGACCCCGTCGGCCTCTGGAAGGCCAAAGAACACCTTTTCGGGAGGTGTCGGGGGTCGGGGTGTCGTGTCGGTGTCGGGGTGCCGTGTCTAGGTCGGGGTGCTGTTTCGGGGTCGGGGTGTCGTGTCGGGGTCGGGGTGTCGGGGTCAGGGGGTCAGGTGGTCGGTTGTCGGGGTCGGGGTGTCGGGTTAGGCTCGATGTCGGGGTGTCGGGTCAGGCTCGGGGTCGGGGTCGGGGTCTCGGGGTCGGGGTGCCGGGTCGGGGTCGGGGTGCCATGTCAGTGCTGGGTGTCGGGTCAGGCTCAGGGTCGGGGTGTCGGGGTCGGGGTCGGGGTCGTGGTCGGGGTCGGGGTCGGGGTCTCGGGGTCGGGGTGTCGTGTCGGGGTGCCGGGTCGGTGTCGGGTTTTTTCCTCTTTTTTTCCTTTTCTTCTTCTTCCTCTTCTTCCTTTTCTTCCTTTTCTTTCCTTCTTCTTCTTCTTCTTTTTCTTCTTCCTCCTCCTTTCCTTTTTCCTCTTCTTCTTCTCCCCCTCTCCTCTTTTTTCTTCTTCTTCTTCTTCCTCTTCTTCTTTTTTCTTCTCCTCCTCCTCTTCTTCTTCTTCCTTTCCTTTTTCCTCTTCTTCTTCTCCTCCTCTCCTAAAACTAAACTAAACCTAAACCTAAATCTAAAACTAAAACTAAAACTAAATATAAACTAAATATAAACCTAAAACTAAAAAATAGAAAAAAAGAAAAAAAACTAAATCTAAACCTAAAACTAAACTAAACCTAAACCTAAACCTAAACCTAAAACTAAAACTAAAACTAAATCTAAACTAAACATAAACCTAAAACTAAAAAAATAGAAGAAGAAAAAGGAAAAAAGAGGAGGAGAGCTCACCTGGGGCTGGGCCGGTGGAGGAGGTGGCCGGTGGAGGAGGGGGCAGGACGGCCTGGGGCGGCGGCGTCGGGCGGCAGTGGCGACGGGGTCGGGCCCGGTCGGGGCGGTGGGGCGAGGGGGGCTGGGGCGCGGCGGCACCGAGACGGCAGGGCGGCAGGGGCGACGGGGTGGGGGACAGGTGGGGCACTGGGTGGTGGGGCGACGGCGTCGGGCGGCAGTGGCGACGGGGCGGGGGCGGTAGGGCGGCGGGGTGTTGGGGCAACGGGGCGGCGGCGAGTGGTGGGGGTGGCGGCGCGCGTGTGAAGAGCAGGGAGAGAAACAGAGAGAGAGGGGCGGGGTGGGGCGCGGCCGTTGACGTTAGATATGTTAAATCTTTGCCGTCCGCCCCCCTTTGTCGTCCGCTTATTTTCTCTTTGCTGTCTGCTAGCAGACGGCAAAGAGGAGGGTCGTTAAGTTTTTTTAAGCAGCTCGTCAGTGGGGCCCCCTTCCTCTTTGCCATCTGCTAGCCGACGTCAAAGAATCTTTGCCGTCTACTAGCGGACGTCAAAGAATCTTTGCCGTCTGCTAGCGAACGGCAAAGAACTGGCTGATGGCAAAGAAGGTCTTTGCCATCAGCCAGTTCTTTGTCGTCTGCTTTTGGGTAGCTGATGGCAAAGAGCTTCTTTGTCGTCTGCTAGCAGACGGCAAAGAGCTGGCAGATGGCAAAGTAGCTGATTCCAGTAGTGTTTAGAGCCTTTGAATCCGGGATTGACTGCCGTATCCTCGCTATTGTCGTTGTTAATGCAGCGCTTATGCTTGTTGCGACGTGACCTGCCATTGCCGTCCTTGGTATCCGAAGTACCACGGTTCTTTGATATGTTATTACTGTGAGCCAGCCAGTTGTCTTCTCCCGCACAAAAGCGGGTCATGAGTGTCGTGAGGGCTGCCATAGATTTCGGCTTTTCCTGACCAAGGTGCCGGGCTAGCCACTCGTCGCGGATGTTGTGTTTAAAAGTTGTTGGGGCCTCTGCTTCCGGACAGTCGATGATTTGATTTTTCTTTGTTAGGAACCATGTCCAGAATTGCCTAGCCGATTCCTCTGGCTGCTGAATTATATGGCTCAGGTCATCGGCGTCTAGTGGTCGCACATAAGTGCCTTGAAAGTTGTCGAGGAATGCGGCTTCCAGATCTTCCCAACAGCCAATGGACTCTCCTGGCAAGCTGTTGATCCAATGCCGAGATGGTCCTTTAAGTTTGAGTGGGAGGTATTTGATTGCGTGTAGGTCATCACCGCGGGCCATGTGGATGTGCAGGAGGAAATCCTCGATCCATACCGCAGGATCTGTCGTGCCATCGTATGATTCTATGTTTACGGGTTTGAAACCCTCTGGGATTTGATGATCCATTACTTCATCTGTGAATCATAAGGGGTGTGCGGCACCTCTGTACTGGGCTATATCGCGACGCAGCTCCAATGAGTCTTGCCCGCTGTGTTCGGCCTGGCCGGATTTACTTTTACTGTATCCGGTGTGACGTTTATCGTCTCGCGTAGTGGCGCGCCCTCGTGATCTGTAGATCAATCTTGCATGTTTTCCTTTGTCCTCCAGTATGTATCGCAGGTCTAGCATATTTCCCCATGCCTTTTTGTTTGAATGGCGCTGGGGTGCAGGCTGAGCTTTTGGCTAGAATGCATCTCTATCGCGGCCACGAGGTGGCCGATCAGCTGCGTCATACGCTTCTTCCTCCAGTCGGGGTAGCAACCTGCATTTTGGGTAACTCTTGGAGGGGCGTTCGAGTTTATATTCCTCGGCCGCGAGGACTTCAGTCCATCTATCAGCTAGCAGATCTTAATCAGCTTGAAGTTGCTGCTGCTTTTTCTTAAGGCTATTTGCCGTGGCTATAAGACAGCGCTTGAAGCGCTCTTGTTCGACGCGATCCTCTGGCACAACGAATTCGTCATCGTCGAGGCTTGCCTCGTCTTCGAAGGGGGCATGTAATTATCATCCTCCGCCTCTCCATCTGCCACTCTCTCTGGAGGGCTGGCCTCTCCATCCTCCTGTCCTAGATCGTGCTGGAGGGAATTGTTGCCATCTTTGGTACTATCCAGAGTGTTATTATCTCCTGTGCCGGTATCACCACTTTTGCTTTGGCGGGACTTAGAGCGGCGCCGCTGACGTCGGCGCTTGGGTTGCTTCTTGGAGGGGTCATCCTCCGCTGTCTCTTCGCCATTGCCTTCTTTGGGTGTGTCCACCATGTATATATCGTATGATGAGGTGGCTGTCCAGTGCCCTGTGGGTACTGGTTCCTCTTTGTCTCCCGCATCGTCGTCCATACCGTCGATGTCTTCGGAGTCGAAGTCGAGCATGTCAGTTAAGTCGTCGACAAGGGCTACTAAGTGGGTGGTGGGTGGGCAGTGAATTTCTTGGTCGTCCGCATCCCAATCTCGCCGGACATAGTTCGGCCATGATCCTCCTGACAAGGAGAGAGACCTTAATGAGTTCAGTATGTCGCCAAAGGGCGAGTGCTGAAAAATATCCGCGGAGGTAAACTCCATGATCGGTGCCCAATCGGATTCGCTAGGAACAGGCGCAGGTGGTTCGGAGTCTGTGGCCGGAGAAGGATCCGGTAGTCTGACAACTCGGCTCTCATGCAGGGTAAGGTCGATGTTTGGCTCGATCACCGCTGAGGGTAAGGCCTCTGTGATGGGGTCCATCCACCCGTCCATGGACGGCGCAACTGGCTCCAAATTGAGGGTCGGAGCGGCTGCCGGTGCGATCTCCTGAACACTGTCTGGTGGTAGAGCTAAATCATACTCATCGTGACCGTGTGACGCACAAGGCAGAGGCTCGAATCCATTGAAGATCAAGTCTTGCGGATATCGTCCGTGTAGTTTAAGCTTCCAAACCTGACATGGTGGCCAGGGGCGTAACTTTTGATCTGCTCCAGATGGCCAAGCGAGTTGGCCCGCAGTGCGAAGCCGCCGAACACAAAGATCTGTCCGGGGAGAAAAGTCTCACCATGGACTGCATCGCTATCGATGATCGTAGGAGCCATCAAGCCTAACGGCGACGATACAGAGGAACTCTCAATGAAAGCACCAATGTCGGTGTCAAAACCGGCGGATCTCGGGTAGGGGGTCCCGAACTGTGCGTCTAAGGCGGATGGTAACAGGAGGCAGGGGACACGATGTTTTACCCAGGTTCGGGCCCTCTTGATGGAGGTAAAACCCTACGTCCTGCTTGATTTATTCTTGATGATATGAGTATTACAAGAGTTGATCTACCACGAGATCAGAGAGGCTAAACCCTAGAAGCTAGCCTATGGTATGATTGTATGTTGTCCTACGGACTAAAACCCTCTAGTTTATATAGACACCGGAGAGGGTTAGTGTTACACAAGGTCGGTTACAAAGGAGGAGATATCCATATCCGTACTGCCTAGCTTGCCTTCCACGCCAAGTAGAGTCTCATCCGGACATGAGACGAAGTCTTCAATCTTGTATCTTCATAGTCCAACAGTCCGGCCAAAGGATATAGTCCGGCTGTCCGGAGACCACTAATCCAGGACTCCCTCATGACCCAAGGAATGTATGGTTTGCTTTAAGCGCGGATGGCATTAATCCTTTCGGGGAGCAGAGCAGCAATCACAGCACCTGGCCCATGACTCTATGTATGTATAACCTTCCTCCTTAGATGTGCATGAAGCGGAAGTTCATTATGATGCCAATTCTCATCCAAGGCCCTAAGCAACCCGGCAACGACATTGATGTGTACCTAAGGCCATTAGTTGAAGAACTTTTACAGCTGTGGAATGGAAACGGTGTACGTGCGTGGGATGAGCACAAACATGTGGAATTTAACCTGCATGTGTTGCTGTTTGTAACCATCAATGATTGGCCTGCTCTCAGTAACCTTTCAGGACAGACAAACAAGGGATACCACGCATGCACGCGCTGTTTAGCTGACACCGAAAGTATATACCTGGACAGATGCAGGAAGAATGTGTACCTGGGCCATTGTCAATTTCTCCCGACCAACCATCAATGTCGAAAGAAAGGCGAGCATTTCAAAGGCGAGGCAGATCACCGGAAGAATCCCGCCATGTGTACCGGTGATCACGTACATGATATGGTCTCTGATTTACACGTAATATTTGGAAAGGGTCCCGGCGGACTAGCTATTCCGAATGACGCTGAGGGACGCGCACCCATGTGGAAGAAGAAATCTATATTTTGGGACCTACCCTACTGGAAAGAGCTAGAGGTACGCTCTTCAATCGACGTGATGCACGTGACGAAGAACCTTTGCGTGAACCTGTTAGGCTTCTTGGGCGTGTATGGGAAGACAAAAGATACACCTGAGGCACGGGAGGACCTGCAACGTTTGCACGAAAAAGACGGCATGCCTCCAAAGCAGTATGAAGGTCCTGCTAGCTACGCTCTTACCAAAGAAGAGAAGGAAATCTTTTTTGAATGCCTGCTCAGTATGAAGGTCCTGGCTCGCTTCTCGTCGAATATAAAGGGAATAATAAATATTCCAGAGAAAAGTTCTAGAACCTAAAGTCTCATGACTGTGACATGATTATGACGCAACTGCTTCCGGTTGCATTGAGGGGGCTTCTACTGGAAAACATCTGATTAGCCATCGTGAAGCTATGTGCATTCCTCAACGCAGTCTCTCAGAAGGTGATCGATCCAGAAATCATACCATGGCAATTATGCTGAAAACAGCGTCATTTCGGGTTAGTTCCATTCAAATCATGCAAGTTAGAGTCCAAAACAAGGGCAAAAGTGTTTGGAAAAGTAGATACGACGGAGACGTATCAGTGGTAGATGGCACGGGCGATGATGATGGTGCGGCGGCATGACAACTTATGACCGGAACTCGAAACTCTAAAAGACTAGACTCTAAGACCAGCAACTAGACACGACGATGCAACCGCAAATTCAACAAAGCAAAATACTAAAATTACTATGCAAAGGCTCAGACTGGTTCGGATATGATGAACTAACCCTAATTTTTTTGGCTTTTTCGTGGACTCTAGGTATGAAGAACAGACTCGATCTAAACTACAAAAAACTGTAAAATCTCATCGAGCAACCTGGAAATATGATACCACTTGATAGAGGCAAAGGTGTCCCGTCTTTCGACAAGATGGTGGCTATCGTTTTGGTGGAAGCCGACTTTGACGATCCGACTACGAACATGCGAGGACGTCGCGCCTTAGCAATCGCTAAACCAACTCCAAGAGGTTATTGACCACGGTGGAGCACGATCAACCTGACCACGAAGGTTTGTTTCTTGCACGCAAACGAAGAACAAGCAAGAAACTAAGATTGCAATCTGGATATTGCGAATATAAGAGGAAAGCTTTATTGATCAAGGTGGGGTTCTGTGACACCTTTGTCTGGTCATTGAACACAAACGAAGTACGCGAAGTTGCAGCTATGGCGAACTTTAATCTAAACAAAGATCCCAAGTCTAAACGACGCCCTAGGGGCTGTATATATGGAGGAAGAGGGGGGATTTCGTGGCCCTTGGAGGAGGGGTCCGAAACCAACCCTAACTCTTGTTTGCCCACACATACGGACTCTAAAAACAACCTATACTTAAGTATTTCGAAAATACATGGGCCTGGCCCAATAATAAGGTGACACGGCACCTAGAATAGCCTCTAGACGAAATTTATGAAGTGGCATCTTGTATATTTCATCCAAGGCTTCATGCACTCCTTATGGTGGCTTCAAAGTCCTGAAATCATCATGTGTAACTCCGTTCTTGATCCCCTTGCACATGCCATCATGTCCATGCTTGGTCTTGCTCCAGTGTTCATCCCTCTTATCCATGCCAGGCCCTTCATTTGTAAGCAAAACAAATGTATCCAATTTAGGCAGCATCATATTCTCATGAACATTAGAATCATTACCAAGAAACGGAAGTACCTGATAATTTAATTGGCGTGCGCAAGCTCTATTAATTGGTCCAGTATGTATAGCAGCAGGGGTTGTGGGTGTAACAATGGTATTGGTGTCCTCATCAAACGTCAATGTAGTCATCTCTAAAGCATAACAACCAAACGATAGCGGTAAATCAGTAAGATACATCATACATCGCACCATATCTAATAAAGTGCGGTTACGATGTTCGGACACACCATTACGTTGTGGTGTTCCAGGTGGCGTGAGTTGCAAAACTATTCCGCGTTGTTTAAAATGAAGATCAAACTCATAACTCAAATATTCACCTCCACGATCAGATCGTAGAAACTTAATTTTCTTTTTATGATGATTTTCCACTTCACCCTGAAATTCTTTGAAGTTTTCAAATGTTTCAGACTTATGTTTCATCAAGTAGACATACCCATATCTTCTCAACTCATATGCGAAGGTCAGAAAATAACGATACCCGCCACGAGCATCAATACTCATCGGACCGCATACATCAGTATGTATTATTTCCAGTAAGTCTGTTGCTCGTTCCATTGTTCCGGAGAACGGAGTTTTAGTCATCTTGCCCATGAGGCATGGTTCGCAAGCATCAAGTGATTCATAATCAAGTGATTCCAAAAGCCCATCAACATGGAGTTTTTTCATGCGCTTTACACCAATATGACCTAAATGGAGTGCCACAAATAAGTTGCACTATCATTATTAAACTTATATATTTTGGCTTCAATACTATGAATATGTGTATCACTACTATCAAGATTTAGTAAAAATAGACCACTCATCAAGGGTGCATGACCATAAAAGATATTACTCATATAAATAGAACAACCATTATTCTCTGATTTAAATGAATAACCGTCTCGCATCAAACAAGATCCAGATATAATGTTCATGCTTAACGCTCGCACCAAATAACAATTATTTGGGTCTAAAACTAATCCCGAAGGTAGATGTAGAGGTAACGTGCCGACGGCGATCACATCGACTTTGGAACCATTTCCCACGCGCATCGTCACCTTGTCCTTAGCCAATCTTCGCTTAATCTGTAGCCCCTGTTTCGAGTTGCAAATATTAGCAACAGAACCAGTATCAAATACCCAGGCGCTACTGCGAGCATTAGTAAGGTATACATCAATAACATGTATATCAAATATACCTTTCACTTTGCCATCCTTCTTATCCGCCAAATACTTGGGACGGTTCCTCTTCCAGTGACCAGTCCCTTTGTTGTAGAAGAACTCAATCTCAGGCTTAGGTCCAGACATGGGCTTCTTCACTTGAGCAGCAACTTGCTTGCCATTCTTCTTGAAGTTCCCCTTCTCCCCTTTGCCCTTCTTCATGAAACTGGTGGTCTTGTTGACCATCAACACTTGATGCTCCTTCTTGATTTCTACCTCCGCAGCCTTTGGCATCGCGAAGAGCTCGAAAATTGTCTTATCCATCCCATACATATTATAGTTCATCACGAAGCTCTTGTAGCTTGGTGGCGGTTATTGAAGAACTGTGTCAATGACACTATAATTAGGAAGATTAACTCCCATTTGAGTCAAGTGGTTGTGGTACCCAGACATTCTGAGTATATGTTCACTAACAGAACTATTCTCCTCCATCTTGCATCTATATAATTTATTGGAGACTTCATATCTCTCAATCCGGGCATTTACTTGAAATATTAACTTCAACTCCTGGAACATCTCATATGCTCCATGACATTTAAAACATTGTTGAAGTCTCGGTTCTAAGCCATAAAGCAGGGCACACTGAACTATCGAGTAGTCATCAACACGTGTCTGCCAGGCATTCACAATGTCTGCAGTTGCTAGCACGAGTGGTACACCTAGCGGTGCTTCCAAGACGTAATTCTTCTGTGCAGCAATGAGGATAATCCTCAAGTTACGGACCCAGTCCATGTAGATTCTACCATCATCTTTCAACTTAGCTTTCTCTAGGAACGCATTAAAATTCAAGGGAATGGTAGCACGGGCCATTGATGTACAACAACATAGATATGCAAAAACTATGAGGTACTAAATTCATGATAAATTAAAGTTTAATTAATCATATTACTTAAGAACTCCCACTTAGATACACATCCATCTAGTCATCTAAATGATCACGTGATCCATATCAACGAAACCATGTCCGATCATCACGTGAGATGGAGTAGTTTTCAATGGTGAACATCACTGTGTTGATCATATCTACTATATGATTCACGTTCGACCTTCGGTCTCAGTGTTCCAAGGCCATATCTGCATATGCTAGGCTCGTCAAGTTTAACCCGAGTATTTTGCACGTGCAAAACTGGCTTGCACCCATTGTATGTGAACATAGAGCTTATCACACCCGATCATCACATGGTGTATCGGCACGACGAACTGTAGCAACGGTGCATACTCAGGGAGAACACTTCTACCTTGAAATTTAGTGAGGGATCATCTTATAATTCTATCGCCGTAATAAGCAAATAAAGATGCATAAAAAGATAAACATCACATGCAATCAAAATATGTGACATGATATGGCCATCATCATCTGTGCCTTTGATCTCCTTCTCCAAAGCACTGTCATGATCTCCATCGTCACCGGCTTGACACGTTGATCTCCGTCGTAGCATCATTATCATCTCGCCAACTATTGCATCTAAGACTATCGCTACTGCTTAGTGATAAAGTCAAGCCATTACATGGTGATTGCATTTCATACAATAAAGCGACAACCATAAGGCTCCTACCAGTTGCCGATAACTTTTACAAAACATGATCATCTCATACAACAATTTATATCTCATCATGTCTTGACCATATCACATTACGACATGCCCTGCAAAAACAAGTTAGACGTCCTCTACTTTGTTGTTGCAAGTTTTACGTGGCTGCTGTGGGCTTCGAGCAAGAACCGTTCTTACCTACGCATCAAAACCACAACGATTTTTCGTCAAGTATGTTGTTTTAACCTTCAACAAGGACTGGCCTAGTCAAACTCGATTCAACTGAAGTTGGAGAAACAGACACCCGCCAGCCACCTGTGTGCAAAGCACGTCAGTAGAACCAGTCTCATGAACACGGTCATGTAATGTAGGTCCGGGCCGCTTCATCCAGCAATACCACCGAATCGAAGTAAGACGTTGGTGGTAAGCAGTATGACTATTATCACCCACAACTATTTGTGTTCTACTCGTGCATATCATCTACTCATAGACCTGGCTCTGATACCACTATTGGGGAATGTAGTAATTCAAGAACAAATCCTACGATCATGCAAGATCTATCTAGGAGATGCATAGCAACAAGATGGGAGAGTGTGTCCATGTACCCTCGTAGACCGAAAGCGGAAGCATTATGTAACGCGGTTGATGTAGCTGAACATCTTCACGATCCAACCGATCCAAGTACCGACATTACATGGCGGGTGTCTATTTCTCCAATTTTAGTTTAATTGAATTTGACTATGGCCGGTCCTTGTTGAAGGTTAAAACAGCAAACTTGATAAATTACCGTTGTGGTTTTGATGCGTAGTTAAGAACGGTTCTTACTAGAAGCCCGTAGCAGCCACGTAAAACTTGCAACAACAAAGTAGAGGACATCTAACTTGTTTTTGTAGGGCATGTTGTGATGTGAAATGGTCAAGACATGATGTGATATACATTATTGTATGAGATGATCATGTATTATAGAAGTCAGTGGCAACCGGCATGAGCTTTATGGTTGTCTCTTTATTGTATGAAATGTAAAACGCCATGTAATTGCTTTACTTTATCACTATGTGTTAGCGATAGTTGTAGAAGCAATAGTTGGCGAGACGACAAATGCTACGATGGAGATCAAGGTGTCAAGTCAGTGATGGCGGAGATCATGACGGTGCTTTGGAAATGAAGATCAAAGGCACAAGATGATGATGGCCATATCATGTCACATATTTTGATTGCATGTGATGTTTATCTTTTATGCATCTTATTTTGATTAGTATGGCGGTAGCATTATAAGATGATCCCTTAACAAAATTTCAAGGTATAAGTGTTCTCCCTGAGTATGCACCATTGTGACAGTTCGTCGTGCTGAGACACCACGTGATGATCGGGTGTGATAGGCTCTATGTTCACATACAACGGGTGCAAGATAGTTTTGCATATGTGGAATACTCGGGTTAAACCTGATGAGCCTAGCATGTATAGAGATGGCCTCGGAACACTGGAGACCGAAAGGTCGAACGTGAATCATATAGTAGAAATGGTCAACATAGAGATGTTCACCGTTGATGACTACTCCATCTCATGTGATGCTCGGACATGGTTTAGTTGATTTGGATAATGTATCATTTAGATGACTTGAGGGATGTCTATCTAAGTGGGAGTTCTTAAGTAATATGATTAATTGAACTTAATTTATCATGAACTTAGTCCTAATAGTATTTGCATATCTGTGTCGTAGATCAATAGCTCGCGTATAGCTCCCCTGTTTTACTTTTGATATGTTCCGAGAGAAAACTAAGTTGAAAGATGATAGTAGCAATGATGCAGACTGGGTCCATGATCTGAGGATTATCCTCATTGCTGCACAAAAGAATTGTGTCCTTGATGCACCGCTAGGTGACAGACCTATTGCAAGAGCAGATGCAGACGTTATGAATGTTTGACAAGCTCGGTATGATGACTACTTGATAGTTTAGTGCACCATGCTTTACGACTTAGAACCGGGACTTCAAAAATGTTTTGAATGCCATAGAGCATATGAGATGTTCCAAGAGCTGAAAATGATATTTCAGACTCATGCCCGTGTTAAGTATGATATCTCTGACAAGTACTTTGCCTACAAGATGGAGGAGAATAGCTCAGCTAGTGAGCATGTGCTCAGAATGTCTAGGTACTACAATCGCTTGAATCAAGTGGGAGTTAATCCTCCAGATAAGATAGTGATTGACAGAGTTCTCTAGTCACCATCACCAAGTTACTAGAACTTCGTGATGAACTATAATATGCAAGGGATAACAAAAACGATTCCCAAGCTCTTCGCGATGTTGAAACCGGTGAAGGTAGAAATCAAGAAATAGCATCAAGTGTTGATGGTTAAAAAAGAACACTAGTTTCAAGAAAAAGGGAAAGGGAAAGAAAGGGAACTTCAAGAAGAATGACAAGAAATTTGCCACTCCCATGAAGAAACCCAAAGCTAGACCCAAACCTGAAACTGAGTGCTTCTACAACAAAGGAAATGGTCACTTGAAGCAAAACTGCCCCAAAAACTTGGCGGATAAGAAGGATGGCAAAGTGAACAAAGGTATATTTGATATACATGTTATTGATGTATACTTTACTAGTGTTCATAGTAGCCTGTGGGTATTTGATACCGGTTCAGTTGCTAAGATTTGTAACTCGAAACAGGAGTTGCAAAATGAACAAATACTAGTTAAGGGCGAGGTGACGATGTGTGTTGGAAGTGATTCCAAGGTTGATAAGATCACCATCGCACACTCACTCTACCTTCGGGATTACTGTTGACCCTAAATAAATGTTATTTGGTGTTTGCGTTAAGCATGAATATGATTGGATCATATTTATTGCATACGGTTATTCATTTAAGACAGATAATAATTGTTGTTCTATTTACATGAATAAAACCTTCTATGGTCATACACCCAATGTGAATGGTTTATTGAATCTCGATCATAGTGATACACATATTCATAATATTGATACCAAAAGATGTGAAGTTGATAATGACAGTGCAACTTATTTGTGGCACTGCCGTTTAGGTCATACTGGTGTAAAGCGCATGAAGAAACTCCATGCAGATGGACTTTTGGAATCACTTTATTATGAATCATTTGATACTTGCGAACCATGCCTCATGGGCAAGATGACTAAAACTCCGTTCTTCGGAACAATGGAGCGATCCAATAACTTATTGGAAATAATACATACTGATGTATCCGGTCCAATGAGTGTTGAAGCTCGTAGCGGGTATCGTTATTTTCTGACCTTCATAGATGATTTGAGCAGATATGGGTATATCTACTTAATGAAACACAAGTCTGAAAACGTTTGAAAAGTTCAAAGAATTTTAGAGTGAAGTAGAGAATCATCGTAACAAGAAAATAAAGCTTCTACAATCTGATCACGGAGGCGAATATTTGAGTTACGAGTTTGGCCTTCATTTAAAACAATGTGGAATTGTTTCACAACTCACGCCACCTAGAACACCACAACATAATGGTGTGTCTAAACGTCGTAAATGTACTTTGCTAGATATGGTGCGGTCTATGATGTCTCTTACCAATTTACCACTATCGTTTTGGGGTTATGCATTAGAGACAGCTGCATTCACGTTAAATAGGGCACGGTCTAAATCCATTGAGACGACATCGTATGAACTATGGTTTGGCAAGAAATCTAAGATGTCGTTTCTTAAAGTATGGGGTTGCGACACTTATGTCAAAAGGCTTCAGCCTAGTAAGCTTGAACCCAAATCGGAGAAGTGCGTCTTCATAGGACACCCTAAGGCAACAATTGGGTACACCTTCTACCACAGATCCGAAGGCAAGATTTTTGTTGCCAAGAATGGAAACTTTCAAGAGAAGGAGTTTCTCCCGAAAGAAGTGAGTGGGAGGAAAGTAGAACTTGATGAGGTAATTGTACCTTCTCTCAAATTGGAAAGTAGCTCATCACAGAAAACCATTCCCGTGATGCCTACACCAACTAGAGAGGAAGCTCATGATAATGATCATGAAACTTCAGATCAAGTTACTTTTGAACCTCGTAGGTTAACCAGAGCACAATCCGCACCAGAGTGGTACGGTAATCATGTTCTGGAAGTCATGTTATTAGACCATGACGAACCTATGAACCATGAAGAAGCTATGATGAGCCCAGATTCCGATAAATGGCTTGAGGCCATGAAATCTGAGATAGGATCGATGTATGAGAACAAAGTGTGGACTTTGGTTGACTTGCCTGATGATCGGCGACCATAGAAAATAAATGGATCTTCAAGAAGAAGACTAACGCTGATGGTAATGTTACTACCTACAAAGCTCGACTTGTCACAAAAGGTTTTTGACAGGTTCAAGGAGTTGACTACGATGAGACTTTCTCACCCGTAGCGATGCTTAAGTCTGTCCGAATCATGTTAGCAATTGCTGTATTTTATGATTATGAAATCTAGCAAATGGATGTCAAAATTGCATTCCTTAATGGATTTCTTAAAGAAGAGTTGTATATGATGCAACCAGAAGGTTTTGTCCATCCTAAAGGTGCTAACAAAGTGTGCAAGCTCCAGCGATCCATCTATGAACTGGTGCAAGCATCTCAGAGTTGGAATATACGCTTTGATGAGGTGATAAAAGCATATGGTTTTATACAGACTTTCGGAGAATCCTGTATTTACAAGAAAGTGAGTGGGAGCTCTGTAGCATTTCTAATATTATATGTGGATGACATATTGTTGATTGGAAATGAAATAGAATTTCAAGATAGCATAAAAGGATGCTTGAATAAGAGTTCTTCAATGAAAGACCTCGGTGAAGCTGCTTATATATTGGGCATCAAGATCTATAAAGATAGATCAAGACGCTTAATAGGACTTTCATAAAGCACATACCTTGATAAAGTTTTGAAGAAGTTTAAAATGGATCAGTCAAAGAAAGGGTTCTTGCTAGTGTTACAAGGTGTGAAGTTGTTGAGTCAGACTCAATGCTCGACCACTGCAGAAGATAGAGAGAAAATGAAAGTCATTCCCTATGCCTTGGCCATAGGTTCTATCATGTATGCTATGTTGTGTACCAGACCTGATGTGTGCCTTGCTATAAGTCTGGCAGGGAGGTACCAAAGTAATCCAAGAGTGGATCACCGGACAGCGGTCATGAACATCCTGAAGTACCTAAAAAGGACCAAGGATATGTTTCCCGTTTATGGAGGTGACAAAGAGCTCATCGTAAATGGTTACATCGATGCTAGTTTTGACACTGATCCAGGTGACTTTAAGTCACAAACCGGATATGTATTTGTATTGAATGGTGGAGCTCTCAGTTGCTGAAGTTCCAAGCAGAGCGTCATGGCAAGATCTACGTGTGAAGCGGAGTACATAGCTGCTTCGGAAGCAGCAAATGAAGGAGTATGGATGAAGGAGTTCATATACGATCTAGGTGTAATACCTAGTGCGTCGGGTCCAATAAAAATCTTTCGTGACAATATTGGAGCAATTTCCTTAGCGAAGGAATCAAGATTTTAGAAAAGAACCAAATGTTGGAGATATGCCCTAGAGGCAATCATGTATGATGATATTTCCTATGTGTTTATGAATAAAGATAGTCCTTGGACATTATCAATGATGTGTATCAGCAAGTACGTGACTTGTTTGCGGGACTATGCATTGTATGATGAACGTCCTAAAAGGTCCCTAGTCGAAAGGGCTGTGTGGACGCGCAGCCAACTAGACTAGCATATGACACGGTCGATGGCTTGGTCTCACTAGCCATGGGGCATTGGATGCTAACCGGATAATATGGACTCGGAAGGATCTGGTCATATTCGATGTAGTCGGATCCAAGTTGAGATAAGGTTCGAGTCGGACAGACCCAACTATGAGACGCAATGATATGTCATCTGTGAGTCTCTAGTACAACATATGTTCTATGTCCTAAGACCTTAGCTGGCGCATGTACTCGGGATGGTAACAGACTGTTTTGGGCCAACCAGACGCTACTCTGTGACTGGGTAGTTACAAAGGTAGGTTTCAGGCTTGTCCAGACCCATGTTGCGAGACATGGTCGAGCAAGATGGGATTTGCCCCTCCGATAAAGAGAGATATACTCTGGGCCCCTCGTGTGATCCGACCAGGATAAGCATGGCCATGCGACAAGGATTATGAGATAATCTGGTTTGTGGTCGGCATCACTGGAACGAGAAAGAGGTTGTGCTAGCACAAGGATGACAGACTCGCCTTGATCCCGACAACATATATCGTGTGGCAAAAGGAATGGAAGTGTGATGTACATGTTCGCCTAACCAGCTTCATCATCAGCTTGGTGGTCGGCACGCCTTGCTAGAGGCCGCTAGCAGCCATGTAGTCCGGATGTGATCCGAACTATGACCAAGCCGGCTTGAACCTAAGGGGTCGCGTGCTTAAGGGAAGGAACCTATGAGGTCAGATCCGATGACACTGGTCGGATGTGATCCGAGCTGTATTCGAATTGTGGCCGAGTAGACTTATGGGCTTTAGGGTCCGTGCGAGGCCCAAGTATTGAGCCCGCGATGGACACCTATATAAAGTGGGGTGCGGCAAACTCATGCGGTTGATCGCTTCGGCACTGTCGCTAGGGTTTGCATGTGTTGCGAATAGACACCTCCACTCGCTGCCGGTTGTGTGATCGGACCTAGCAGTCCGCCGCACGATGTTCCTCCTGCACGCGCGGATACCGTTAGAGGCGGTGCACTTGCGTCGCTCCGGTGAACCTGTACATGGGACCGACGACCGGTTGTACGACGGAGATCGCACAAGGAGGAGACGATCCACGCGGATGCTGCCCCAACTCTTCTTCTGCTACACGGCACCGAGCGTCTAGAGGTAACGAAATGTGATCCATCTCCCGTAACATGTTTTTGGCTGTTCTGCACGTAGGAAAATTTTAAATTTGCAGTCGATGCACCCTACCGTAGATCCCAACACCAAACACATCAAGAGAAGCTTCAACTCCATCTGTGATCAAGTCAAGGAGGGAGACATAGAGATTTGCAAAATACATACGGATCTGAATGTAGCAGACCCATTGACTAAACCTCTTCCACAAGCAAAACATGATCAAAACCAAGACTCCATGGGTGTTCGAATCATTACAATGTAATCTAGATTATTGACTCTACTGCAAGTGGGAGACAGAAGGAAATATGCCCTAGAGGCAATAATAAAGTTTTTATTTTATATTTCCTTATTCATGATAATTATTCATGCTAGAATTGTATTGATTGGAAACCCAAATACATGTGTGAATACATAGACAACACTGTGTCCCTAGTGAGGCTCTACTTGACTAGCTCGTTGATCAAAGATAGTTAAGGTTTCCTAACCATGGACATGAGTTGTCATTTGATAACGTGATCACATCATTCGGAGAATGATGTGATGGACAAGACCCATCCGTTAGCTTAGCATAATGATCGTTCAGTTTTATTGCTATTGCTTTCTTCATGTCAAATACGTATTCCTTCGACTATGAGATTATGCAACTCCCGAATATCAGAGGAATACCTTGTGTGCTATCAAACGTCACAACGTAACCAGGTGATTATAATGATGCTCTACAGGTATCTCTGAAGGTGTTTGTTGGGTTGGCATAGATCAATATTAGGATTTGTCACTCCGAGTATCGGAGAGGTATCTCTAGGCCCTCTCGGTAATGCACATCACAAGAAGCCATGCAAGCAAACTGACTAATGTTTAGTTACAAGATGACGTATTATAGAATGAGTAAAGAGACTTGTCAGTAACGAGATTGAACTAGGTATGTGGATACCGATGATCAAATCTCGGGCAAGTAACATACCGATGATAAAGGGAATAATGTATGTTGTCATAAAGGTTCGACTGATAAAGATCTTTGTAGAATATGTAGGAGTCAATATGAGCATCCAGGTTCCGCTATTGGTTATTGACCAGAGAGGTGTCTTGGTCATGTCTACATAGTTCTCGAACTCGTAGGGTCCGCACGCTTAACATTCGACGACGATTTAGTATTATATGAGTTATGTGATTTGGTGACCGAATGTTGTTTAGAGTCCCGGATGAGATCACGGACATGACAAGGAGTCTTGAAATGGTCGAGAGGTAAAGATTGATATATAGGATGATAGTATTCAGACACCAGAAGTGTTCCGGATAGTATCGGGTATTTATCGAAGTACCGGGGGGTTACCGGAACCCCCGGGGGAAAGATATGGGCCATAGGAGGGGATCACACCGGCCCACAAGGGGTGCCCCCCCAAGGAAGTAGGACGAATTGGAGAAGGGAAAGAGGGGGTTGTCCCCCCCTTTCCTTCTCTCCTTCCTCTTCCCTTTTCCCCGCCGGAAATAAGGAAAGGGGGGAGGACGAATTGGGGAGGACCCCAATTAGGATTCCTCCTACTTGGGGCGCCCCATGGCTGCCTCTTCTCCCCTCCCACCTATATATACGTGGGGAGGGGGCGCCTAGAACACACAACATCAATTGTTAGCCATTGATGTCTACTACACAACCTTCTTCTTGTAGATGTTGTTGGGCCTCCAAGTGCAGAGGTTTGTAGGACAGTAGCAAATTTCCCTCAAGTGGATGACCTAAGGTTTGTCAATCCGTAGGAGGCGTAGGATGAAGATGGTCTCTCTCAAGCAACCCTGCAACCAAATAACAAAGAGTCTCTCGTGCCCCCAACACACCCAATACAATGGTAAATTGTATAGGTGCACTAGTTCGGCGAAGAGATGGTGATACAGGTGGTATATGGATAGTAGATAATAGTATTTGTAATATGAAATTATAAAAACAGCAAGGTAACTAATGATAAAAGTGAGCGTAAACGGTATTGCAATGATAGTAAACAAGGCCTAGGGTTCATACTTTCGCTAGTGCAAGTTCCCTCAACAATAATAACATAATTGGATCACATAACTATCCCTCAACATGCAACAAAGAGTCACTCCAAAGTCACTAATAGCGGAGAACGAACGAAGAGATTATGGTAGGGTACGAAACCACCTCAAAGTTATTCTTTCCAATCAATCCGTTGGGCTATTCCTATAAGTGTCACAAACAGCCCTAGAGTTCGTACTAGAATAACACCTTAAGACACAAATCAACCAAAACCCTAATGTCACCTAGATACTCCAATGTCACCTCAAGTATCCGTGGGTATGATTATACGATATGCATCACACAATCTCAGATTCATCTATTCAACCAACACATAGAACCTCAAAGAGTGCCCCAATGTTTCTACCGGAGAATCACAACGAAAACGTATGCCAACCCCTATGCATAGGTTCATGGGTGGAACCCGCAAGTTGATCACCAAAACATACATCAAGTGAATCACGTGATATCCCATTGTCACCACAGATACGCACGGCAAGACATACATCAAGTGTTCTCAAATCTTTAAAGACTCAATCCGATAAGATAACTTCAAAGGGGAAACTCAATCCATTACAAGAGAGTAGAGGGGGGAGAAAACATCATAAGATCCAACTATAATAGCAAAGCTCGCGATACATCAAGATCGTATCACCTCAAGAACACGAGAGAGAGAGAGAGAGAGAGATCAAACACATAGCTACTAGTACATACCCTCAGCCCCGAGGGAGAACTACTCCATCCTCATCATGGAGAGCACCGGGATGATGAAGATGGACACCGGAGAGGGATTGCCCCCTCCGGCAGGGTGCCGGAACGGGTCTAGATTGGCTTTCGGTGGGTCCGGAGGCTTCTGGCGGCGGAACTCCCGATATATTGTGCTCCCGGGTGTTTTTAGGGTATATGGAGATATATAGGCGGAAGAAGTACGTCAGGGGAGCCACGAGGGGCCCACGAGGGTGGAGGGCGCACCCAGGGGGGTGGGCGCGCCCCCCTACCTCGTGGCCTCCTCGAAGCTTCCCTTACGTGGACTCCAAGTCTCGCAGGCTTCTTCTGATCCAAAAATAAGTTCCATGAAGTTTCAGGTCAATTGGACTCCGTTTGATTTTCCTTTTCTGCGATACTCTAAAACAAGGGGAAAAAGAAACTGGCACTGGCCTTTGGGTTAATAGGTTAGTCCCAAAAATAATATAAAAGTGCATAATAAAGCCCATAAACATCCAAAGTTGATAATATAATAGCATGGAACAATCACAAATTATAGATACGTTGGAGACGTATCAGCATCCCCAAGCTTAATTCCTGCTCGTCCTCGAGTAGGTAAATGATAAAAACAGAATTTTTGATGTGGAATGCTACCTAACATATTCATCATGTATTTCTCTTTATTGTGGCAAGAATATTCAAATCCATAAGATTCAAGACAAAAGTTTAATATTGACATAAAAATAATAATACTTCAAGCATACTAACTAAGCAATCATGTCTTCTCAAAATAACATTGCCACAGAAAGCTATCCCTACAAAATCATATAGTCTGGCTATGCTCCATCTTCACCACACAAAATATTTAAATCATGCACAACCCCGATGACAAGCCAAGCAATTGTTTCATACTTTTGATGTTCTCAAACTTTTTCAATCTTCACGCAATACATGAGCGTGAGCCATGGACATAGCACTATAGGTGGAATAGAATGGTGGTTGTGGAGAAGACAAAAAGGAGAAGATAGTCTCACATCAACTAGGCGTATCAACGGGCTATGGAGATGCCCATCAATAGATATCAATGTGAGTGAGTAGGGATTGCCATGCAACGGATGCACTAGAGCTATAAGTGTATGAAAGCTCAAAAAGAAACTAATTGGGTGTGCATCCAACTTGCTTGCTCACGAAGACCTAGGGCATTTTGAGGAAGCCCATCATCGGGATATACAAGCCAAGTTCTATAATGTAAATTTCCCACTAGTATATGAAAGTGACAACATAGGAGACTCTCCATCATGAAGATCATGGTGCTACTTTGAAGCACAAGTGTGGTAAAAGGATAGTAGCATTGCCCCTTCTCTCTTTTTCTCTCATTTTTTAATTTGGGCCTTCTCTTTTTTTATGGCCTCTTTTTTTATTTGGGCTTCTTTGGCCACTTTTATTTATTTATTTTCGTCCGGAGTCTCATCCCGACTTGTGGGGGAATCATAGTCTCCATCATCCTTTCCTCACTGGGACAATGTTCTAATAATGATGATCATTACACTTTTATTTACTTACAATTCAAGAATTACAACTCGATTCTTAGAACAAAATATGACTCTATATGAATGCCTCCGACGGTGTACCGGGATGTGCAATGATGCATGAGTGACATGTATGAAAGAATTATGAACGGTGGCTTTGCCACAAATACAATGTCAACTACATGATCATGCATAGCAATATGACAATGATGGGGCGTGTCATAATAAACGGAACGGTGGAAAGTTGCATGGCAATATATCTCGGAATGGCTATGGAAATGCCATAATAGGTAGGCATGGTGGCTGTTTTGAGGAAGATATATGGTGGGTTTTGAAGGAAATATGCCCTAGAGGCAATAATAAAGTTATTATTTATTTCCTTATATCATGATAAATGTTTATTATTAATTCTAGAATTGTATTAACCAGAAACATAATACATGTGTGAATACATAGACAAACAGTATGTCACTAGTATGCCCCTACTTGACTAGCTCGTTGAATAAAAGATGGTTAAGTTTCCTGGCCATAGACATGAGTTGTCATTTGATTAACGGGATCACATAATTAGAGAATGATGTGATTGACTTGACCCATTCCGTTAGCATAGCAATTGATCATTTTGTTTGTTGCTATTGCTTTCTTCATGACTTATACATGTTCCTATGACTATGAGATTATGCAACTCCCGTTTACTGGAGGAACACTTTGTGTGCTACCAAACGTCACAACGTACCTGGGTGATTATAAAGGTGCTCTACAGGTGTCTCCGAAGGTACTTGTTGGGTTGGCATATTTCGAGATTAGGACTTGTCACTCCGATTGTCGAAGAGGTATCTCTGGGCCCACTCAGTAATGCACATCACTATAAGCCTTGCAAGCATTGCAACTAATGAGTTAGTTGCAGGATGATGTGTTACGAAATGAGTAAAGAGACTTGTCGGTAACGAGATTGAACTAGGTATTGAGATACCGACGATCGAATCTCGGGAAAGTAACATACCGATGACAAAGGGAACAACATATGTTGTTATGCGGTTTGACCGATAAAGATCTTCGTAGAATATGTAGGAGCCAATATGAGCATCCAGGTTCCGCTATTAGTTATTGACCGGAGACGTGCCTCGGTCATGTCTACATAGTTCTTGAACCCGTAGGGTCCGCATGCTTAACGTTACGATGACAGTTTTATTATGAGTTTATGTGTTTTGATGTACCGAAGGTTGTTCGGAGTCCCGGATGCGATCACGGACATGACGAGGAGTCTCGAAATGGTCGAGACATGAAGATTGAAATGTTGGAAGCCTATTGTCGGTGTCAAAACTGGCGGATCTCGGGTAGGGGGTCCCAAACTGTGCATCTAAGGCGGCTGGTAACAGGAGGCAGGGGACATGATGTTTTACCTAGGTTCGGGCCCTCTTGATGGAGGTAAAACCCTACGTCCTGCTTGATTATTCTAGATAATATGAGTAGTACAAGAGTTGATCTACCACGAGATCGGAGAGGCTAAACCCTAGAAGCTAGCCTATGGTATGATTGTATGTTGTCCTACGGACTAAAACCCTCTGGTTTATATAGACACCGGAGGGGGCTAGGGTTACACAAGGTCGGTAACAAAGGAGGAGATATACATATCCGTATTGCCTAGCTTGCCTTCCACGCCAAGTAGAGTCCCATCCGGACACGGGACGAAGTCTTCAATCTTGTATCTTCATAGTCCAACAGTCCGGCTGTCTGGAGACCCCCTAATCCAGGACTCCCTCAGTAGCCCCTGAACCAGGCTTCAATGACGATGAGTCCGGCGCGCAGTGTTGTCTTGGGCATTGCAAGGCGGGTTCCTCCTCCGAATACACCAAGGAAGAATTTGAATACAAGGATAGTGTCCGACCCTGCAAAATAAGTTCCACATACCACCGTAGAGAGAATAATATTACCACAAATCTAATCCGCTGACACGTTTTGGCAGCATGACATCACGCCACGGCCTGGTAATTATTTGAACCGTTTTTCTTTAACCAGCCCCGCACATAACGCAAGGCGGTTTCTTGACATGTCTTGTCAAAGCAGAGATCGTGTTCCCCTTATTACGGGATTCTCATCAATACGGACGTGGGTAACCCAACCGTGCCTGTCGGATTTCGGGTTCCGGCAGACCCTTGAGGTTCGAACACTGGGGTGCACACGGAGATTTCGCCTCCTACCTACCTGCACCCCTCCGCCATGCTAGGATCTAAACTACGGAAAGAACAACACAAGAGACACAGGGTTTATACTGGTTCGGGCCACCGTTGTGGTGTAATACCCTACTCCAGTGTGTGGTGTGGTGGATTGCCTCTTGGGCTGACGATGATGAACAATACAAGGAAGAATAGCCTCGCGAGGGTCTATTCTTGGCTGAGGAGATGAACTGCTGGGAGGAGTTCAGTCACCTTTCTCTCTCTCCCTCTCTCTCTCTGCTTCCAACCGAAAAGAGACCCCTTGCTATGTGGGTGGCTGGTCCTATTTATAGAGGCCCTGGTCCTCTTCCCAAATATCGAGCGGGAAGGGAGCCAACAATGGCGGGCTAATTTAAAAGGGGACAGCCGGTACCAGCTATCCTGACAAAAGTAGTCTTCGCCTACACAAAGCTCTGGCGGTGACGCCGTCTTGGGCTCCACAGTGACCTCCGCCTCGTAGTCCTCCTGGTCTTGGTCTCGTTGCACCGAAATGGCAACCTTTGCCTGATGCCTCGGTATTCCGCGGCTGTGCTTGGCCCCTTTGCACCAAAGAGGAAAGGAGGACGATGCGCTGGCTGGCACCCGCCTGGCGCCCTGAGTCGTCATGGCTTGCGTCACGGGCACCTCGTGAGGTACCCCGCCTTGATCTCTCCGCCTCCTCGTGAGCCAGCCTAATGAGGCCGTGCCTGAGGAAGCTCCACGTCGTCCGCCCCGCGAGGCTTGGCCCCTCGCGAGGGTCTTGGGTTTGCGTTGGTGGAGATGGGCCGTGCTGGGCCCCCCTTTGAGCCACGCCGCAGGCCGCAGGCAGGCAAGTCTGGGGACCCCCGTTCCCACAACGCTGACAGTAGCCCCCGGGCCCAAGGCGCGCCCGGGCTTGGCCGTGTAGGGAGGCGAAAGGGCAAGAGCGAAGCGCCGCGGGCCCTAACAGCCTACGGCCTTGGGCGCCACGTGGCGGTTGATTGGATGTGGGCGTCTCCACTTCCCCATGGCGCCTCTGCAACTGCACGGATTGGACAAGTCCCTGTATGCAAAGCGGGTCATGATTACCTGCGATCGTGGGGGCCGTCGGTTGGCCCTTGCCAGCTATAAGTACTGATCGACGCGCGCCCTTCCAGTTCATCCCTCCTTGCTTCTCCTTCTTCTTCATGGCCCCGTCGAGGAGGTTCTCGGCCGCGGAGAAGGGAAAGGCTTGCCAGGTTGAGCATGCCTCTCCCCCGCCCAAGCGCGGCCGAGGGCGTCCCCGCAAACATCCTGTGGCCACCACGGCAGCTCCCCGCGGCCGCGAAGACGCTTTCCAGCATGGTGGCAGGCGGATTGCTGCGGTCAGGGGGTGCACTCCGGCTGCGCGTCCCCCTATGCCGCGCTTTCGCGCTGCTGAGGTGCTGCCGGAGTTCGTCGTGTGGTCGGCGGAGCCGACTAGCACCCGGCTTCCACTTCCTCGCTTCCTCCTTGGCGAGCTCCCGGCCGGTGCCCCGGGCGGCCTCTAGCTTCAGGCCGACGGCTGCTGCAGCCAGGCCTCATGGGTTTCACTGGAGGTCTCCGCAGCCGGGAGCCTGGCCCTGGCCCGCGGTTGGCAATCGTTTGCCCGCGCGCATGGCCTGGACCTGCACCCTACACTTCAAGTTCGACGGTGATGCCACCCTCTACGTGAGGGTGTTTGGGGAAGATGATCGCCCCGCAGGGTGTTTCCCCGAGGGTGACGACCGACCCAGGCCCTGTGTTTGTGTCGCGGTGCTCGAGGGGCATGGACTGGAGGGGTGCTCCTGCAAGGGGCCCAGGTCGCGAACCCTTTGAATGACTAGGATAGGAACACTCGCGAGGGCGCTCGGCTGCCCCCCTCATGAGGCCTTGCGCAAGAGAAATCGAGGCAGGAAAATGAAAAGTCGAAGAACCACAAGCCAAAGACGGCAACAACTTCAATAAAACTTCGAATGAGAAGAAATAAGCCAACTGCGGAAAGCAAATGAAAAGCCGCGTCCGGCACCTAATCTAGTCTTCGACGTCTTCTCACCAGCGCGGAGCTAAGTGCTGCCACTAGGCGTGGGAGGGAGCCCCAGGGCCTGAGGCCGGCGCTCCTGAGACTCCGGGCCGTGTACAGCCCCAACTCATTATTACGTGAGAGTGTCACGGGCGGCGAGCTTCACAGGCGTTGGCCTTCTTCACGGGCTCCGGGCCTTTTTCGAAATGCGATAGCTTCATAGGCATTCGCCTTCTTCACAGGCTCCGGGCCTTTTCCAAAACGTGATAGCTTCACAGGCATTCGCCTTCTTCACAGGCTCCGGGCCTTTTCCAAAATGCGATAGCTTCACAGGCATTCGCCTTCTTCACAGGCTCCGGGCCTTTTCCAAAACGCGATAGCTTCACAGGCATTCGCCTTCTTCACAGGCTCTGGGCATTTCCAAAACGTGATAGCTTCACAGGCATTCGCCTTCTTCACAGGCTCTGGGCCTTTTCCAAAACGTGATAGCTTCACAGGCATTCACCTTCTTCACAGGCTCTGGGCCTTTTCCAAAACGCGATAGCTTCACAGGCATTCGCCTTCTTCACAGGCTCCGGGCCTTTTCCAAAACGTGATAGCTTCACAGGCATTCGCCTTCTTCACAGGCTCCGAGCCTTTTTAGGGGTAGAACCTCCGGAGGTGCTGGATGTTCCATGTGTTCTGGACTGGCACCCCCTCCTGAGTCTCCAAGCGCACGGAGCCAGGCCTGGAAACATGAACAACTTTGAACGGGCCCTCCCACATGGGAGAGAGCTTGTGCAGCCCCTTCCTAGAGAGGACCCGCCTGAGCATGAGGTCTCCTACCTCGAGAGTTCTGGGGCGGATGTTGCGGCAGTGATATCGCCGCAGAGCTTGTTGGTACCTCACCGCTCGTAGCGCGGCTTCTCGGCGACGTTCCTCCCCCAGCATGAGGTCCATCCCCCGCATGGCGTCCTGTTGCGTCTTGTCGAACGCCAGGACCCGCGCAGAGCGACCCCTGACCTCATGAGGGAGGACCGCTTCGGCTCCGTAGACCAGGAAGAACGGGGTCTCCCCAGTCGGCTTGGTCGCGGTTGTGCGGATGGACCACAACATGGACTGAAGCTTGTCGTACCAACCTCTGCCGCAGGCCTCCAGCTTCTTCTTGAACATCCTGGTCTTGAGGCCCCTTAGGACCTCCGCGTTGGCTCGCTAGGCCTGGCCATTGCTTCGGGGGTGCGCCACTGAAGCGTAGCATATCTGCATTCCAAGGTTAGCACAGTATGTTTTGAAGAGGTTACTTGTGAACTGCGAACCGTTGTCCGTGATGATGCGATTCGGCACCCCGAACCGGCTCACGATGCCCTTGATGACCTTCACCGTGGAACCCGCGGGGATGGTGCGGACGGCCTTTACTTCAGCCCACTTGGTGAACTTGTCCACGGCAACGTAAAGGTAGCGGTAGCCCCCTGGCGCCCGAGGAAACGGGCCCAAGATGTCCAGCCCCTAGACTGCGAATGGCCACGAAAGGGGGATAGTCTGCAAGCCTCCTGCTAGCTGATGGATTTGCTTGGCGTGGAACTGGCAGGCCTCACAAGCTTTCACTAGTTCGACGACGTCATTGAGCGCGGTGGGCCAATAAAACCCACTGCGGAACGCCTTGCCGACGAGGGTCCGTGATGATGAATGATGTCCGCAGTCTCCGCCGTGTATATCATCTAGTAGTTCCTTCCCTTGCTCCCTGGAGATGCAGCGCAGGGATACATCATTCAGTCGCTTCAGGTAGAGCTCTCCATCCTTGATGCAGTATGCCGTGGCCTGGCGTGCCACTTGCTCTGCTTCCTCCTCCTTCTCCGGCAAGGTCCCTTGCGTTAAGTAACTCCGGAGCTCCGTGATCCAGCATCCCTCCTGAGGTTCCATCGTCAGGAGCAGGCGTGCTCCTAAGGCCGGGCCGCAGGTCGGAGCTCGTGAGGCAGGTGGCTGGGGGAGCTCCTCCCGAGGCTGAGCCGTGTTTGACATTGACGGCAGGGCCGAGGGCTTGAAGAGCCGCTCCTCAAAAACGCCAGGCTCCTGAGGTAACCGCCTGGACGCCCGTTTGGCGATGTCGTCGTCCTCCTGATTGGTGCCACGGGGCACATGCTGCAACTCCAACCCCCAGAACTGCTTCTCCATCCTGCGGACTTCCGCAAGGTAGGCTTCCATGTGCTCATCCTTCGGCTCGTACACCTTGTTGGAGAAATTGACAAGGAGCTGCGAATCGCCCTTGATAGTGAGGCGTTTCACCCCCAGGGCAGCTGCGGCCTTCAAGCCTGCTATTAAACCTTCATACTCCACTATGTTGTTGGAGACCTTTTCACCGTGCTAGAAATAGAGCTGCACAGCGTAATAGAGCTTGTCCTGAGTGGGCGATATAAGCACCGCCCCAGCCCCAGCGCCATGCCTGGAGAACGCCCCATCGAAGTGCATGACCCAGCCTTCTGGCGCCTCGCTTCCCGGGGATAGGGACCAATCCTAGTCAGCCTTGAGGCCTGGCGCCTCCGTCCATTCTGCCACAAAATCCGCCAACGCAGCTCCCTTGATGACTCTGGTCGTGCTGAATTCCAGCTGAAACGCTTGCAGTTCTATGTTCCACTCAGCGACCCTTCCAGCTGAATTGGGGCTCCTGAGCACTCTCTCCAGGGGGTATGACGAGACGACCTTGATGGGGTGCCCCTGAAAATAGTGCCGCAGCTTGCACGAGGCCACCAGTAGTGCGAGGAGGAGTTTCTGAGGCATGGGGTACCGCGCCCTTGCATCCCGCAACACTGTGCTGACGAAGTACACTGGGTGCTCAACAAGGTGGAGTGCGTCAGTGCTGGTGGCTCCCTTCGGAGACCATGGCGCCTCTTGAGGCAACGAGGCCTCCTGAGACTGGCCATCTGGGAGAGGGGCCTCTTCCGCCTCCGGTGCGCCCCTCTGCGGCGGCTGATCCTCCTCAGCCTCTGCGGCGGTTTCTGTGGGCCTTCCTTGTTCCTATTCCGCCTTGTCCCGGGCCGATGCTGCGGTTTTGATTCGACGCTCCTCTCTGACTGCCGCCAAGGCTGCGCTGGCGGAGTAGGTAGTGGCGGCGAGGTAAAGCACTAGGGGCTCTTGAGGGCGCGGAGCCACCATGACCGGTGGACTGGTCAGGTATCTCTTGAGATCCTGGAACGCCTTGTCGGCCTCTTTAGTCCACTCGAAGGGCCCCTTTTTCTTCATTAGCTGGAAGAAGGGTAGCGCTCGCTCCCCCAACTTGGAGATGAAGCGCCCTAGCGCGGTCACGCACCCCGTGAGCTTCTGCATTTCTCTGAGGGTCTTTGGCGGGCTCATGTCTTCCACTGCCTTGACCTTCTCCGGGTTAGCCTCGATGCCTCGGTGGGACACGAGGAAACCCAAGAGCTTGCCTGAGGGGACTCCGAACACACACTTCTCTGGGTTGAGCCGTAGGTTCACTGTGTTGAGGCTCGCGAAGGTTTCCTCCAGGTATTGTATCAAGGTCCTGGCCTCCCGATACTTTACCACAATGTCATCGACGTAAGCTTCAACATTCTTCCCGAGCTACGGGCCCAAGGTGATGTGCATCAGCCGTTGAAAGGTCGCCCCTGCGTTATGCAGCCTAAATGGCATGCATGTGTAGCAGTACACCCCACACGGGGTTAGGAAGGCTGTCTTCTCGACGTCTTCTACCGCCATCTTGATTTGGTGATACCAAGAGAAGGCATCCAGGAAGCATAGCAAGTCGCATTCCGCAGTGGAATCGACGATCTGGTCGATGCGGGGGAGCGGGAATGGATCTTGCGGGCACGCTTTGTTGAGGTTGGTGAAGTCGACACACATGTGTTCCTTCCGTCCCTTCTTTGGCACAACGACAGGGTTGGCCAACCAATCTGGGTATCGGACCTCGCGAATGGCCCCAGCGGCCTCTAATTTGCGGGTCTCTTGGACGATGAAGGCCTGCTTTTCTGTGGACTGCCGCCTGGCCTTCTGCTTCACAGGGCGCACGTTGGGGCACACGTTGAGGTGATGCTCGATTACACTCCTAGGGATCCCTGCCAACTAGTCTGGCTCCCAAGCGAATACCTTCTTGTTTGCACGCAGGAATCCGACCAGGGCCTCCTCCTGCTCGGGTTTGAGGTGGGCGCCTATGGTGAAAGTGGTGTTGGTGGACCCGTCCTCATCGACGGGTATCTGCTTGGTTTCTGCCTTGTCTTGGGTGAACAACTGTTTCTTCTTGGCGGGTGCAGCTCCCTTGGGCTCGGGGGCCTCCAAGTCGGCGGGCTGTGCCGACACCGCTCTCTTGAAGACGAGCTTGAGCACCCGCAGAGCGTCCCCGGTGTCCCCGTGCACGGTGAGGACACCGCTGCTCCTGGGCATCTTCATGAGGTTGTACGTCGGGTGCGTCGCGGCCATGAACTGGGCCAGCGCTGGGTAGCCGAGGATGGCGTTGTAGGGGAGGCCGATGGGAACGATGTCGAAGTCGACCAGCTCCGTGCGGAAGTTGTCGTAGGTGCCGAAGGTTACTGGGAGCCGGATCTGTCCCAAGGAGCCGGACGATCCGCCCCCAACGCCTGAGAAGGGCCGGCTGGGTCGCAGCCGTTCCTGGGGTATGCAGAGGAGATTGAAGGCCTCGACCGAGAGCATGCTGAGGCCCACACCGCCATCAATGAGGGTTCTGGTGACGGCCACCTGGCAAATGGTGGGGTTGCACAGCATGGGGAGCGCACCCGAGCAGGCCGAGTTGGAGGGGTGGTCCTCCGAGCTGAAGGTCAGGCCAGTCTCGGGCGCTGCCCGATCCAGGTGAGCCCCCTGCCGCGTGGAAGCGGCGCTGACCCGGCGGATGAACGGCTTGACATGGTGACTTGTGGGCGGCACCGGCGAGCCGCCCAGGAGGGCCGCGACGACCGGGGGTGTCGGTGTATCGCGATGTGCGGGGAAGAGGTCGCGGGGCTCTTCTCGAGAGGCCACGGAGGCTGCCGGCGGGTGGGGCAGCCATGCGCACGAAGCACCGGTAAGGGCCGCGGGGAGCCAGTTGGCCGCAACCCTATCGTTACCCCCTGCTTCAAGGAGGGCCTCCTCGCTCGCCAGCAAGAAGGCCAGCTGATCTGTCGCGCCACTGTAGCGCGGCGGCGTCGTTGGCTTGAGCTTGTCCGGCCACCGTACCCGTTGCAGGGCTGGGACCCGGCCTCGGAGCCCCCTGGCCCCCGTGCTGGCGCCGGTGGCCGGAGCGGGCGACGCGCTGCTCATCGCGAGGCAGGCCGTGGCGGTGGCGGAAGAGAAAACTCCGGTGCACCCCCTACCTGGTGCGCCAAATGTCGGATTTCGGGTTCCGGCAGACCCTTGAGGTTCGAACACTGGGGTGCGCGTGGAGATTTCGCCTCCTACCTACCTGCACCCCTCCACCATGCTAGGATCTAAACTATGGAAAGAACAACACAAGAGACACAGGGTTTATACTGGTTTGGGCCACCGTTGTGGTGTAATACCCTACTCGAGTGTGTGGTGTGGTGGATTGCCTCTTGGGCTGATGATGATGAACAATACAAGGAAGAACAGCCTCGCGAGGGTCTGTTCTTGGCTGAGGCGATGAACTGCTGGGAGGAGTTCAGTCACCTTTCTCTCTCTCCATCTCTCTCTGCTTCCAACCGAAAGGAGACCCCTTGCTATGTGGGTGGCTGGTCCTATTTATAGAGGCCCTGGTCCTCTTCCCAAATATCGAGCGGGAAGGGAGCCAACAATGGCGGGCTAATTTGAAAGGGGACAGCCGGTACCAGCTATCCTGACAAAAGTAGTCTTCGCCTGCACAAAGCTCTGGCGGTGACGCCGTCTTGGGCTCCACAGTGACCTCCGCCTCGTAGTCCTCCTGGTCTTGGTCTCGTTGCACCGAAATGGCGACCTTTGCATGATGCCTCGGTACTCCGCGGCTGCGCTTGCCCCCTTTGCACCAAAGAGGAAAGGAGGACGATGCGCTGGCTGGCACCCGCCTGGCGCCCTGAGTCGTCATGGCTTGCGTCACGGGCACCTCGTGAGGTACCCCTCCTTGATCTCTCCGCCTCCTCGTGAGCCAGCCTGATGAGGCCGTGCCTGAGGAAGCTCCGCGTCGTCCGCCCCGCGAGGCTTGGCCCCTCGCGAGGGTCTTGGGTTTGCGTTGGTGGAGATGGGCCGTGCTGGGCCCCCCTTTGAGCCACGCCGCAGGCCGCAGGCAGGCAAGTCTGGGGACCCCTGTTCCCAGAACGCCGACAGTGCCTAGGACTCCTAGATTTTAGGCAAGTCCCAAACGGCCACGAGGAGGACGCTTGATATTCACCCTCTTTATAAAGGGACAAGGATGTTACTTTTTTCCCTCCCGTGCTCAATCGAATCCCTCCCCCGCCTCGAGTTCTAACACCCAAAGCCAAGGTCAGGTGCTTCGGACCTTCAATCATGTCTGGATCCAGCCTTCAAGGCCGGTGGATGTCTTCTTCCGTCACGGAGGAGGGCATCAAGAAGTTGAGGGAGGCCAGATATCTGACCGTCGAAATTTCGCATAGGCTGCCCGCCCGAGGGCAGGTCGTCCCTACTCCCGAACCCAACGAGAGCGTTGTGTTCGTCTCCCACTTCCTCCGAGGACTAGGCCTCGCTCTGGATCCCTTTGTCAGGGGTGTTATGTTCTATTACGGGCTGGATTTTCACGATCTGGCCCCGGACTCCCTTCTTCACATCTCGTCATTTATTGTTATCTATGAGGCCTTCCTCCGCATTACCCCTCACTTCGGCTTGTGGCTCAAGACCTTCGATGTGAAGCCAAGGATGGTCGAGGGACAGTACATAGCGTGCGGAGGTGCTTTAATAAGCAAAATTGCTGATGCTCCATGGCCAAAGGGTTCCTTTCCAGAGGTGTACGAATTGTGGCAACTGGAGTGGTTTTACGTCACAGCTCCCCAAAGTGCCAAGTGGGAGCTGCCCCCACCTTTCGCTCGGGCCCTCCACCACAACTGATGTCATGGATCAGCAGGGGACTGAGCTGGGGTCCAGCCAAGGACGTGCCAATACTGCAGAGCCGTATCCGAGATCTCTTCGAGGGAGATTCCAGTCTGGTTATGGTAATGCAAGTCATGCTGGTTCGTCGAGTCCAGCCTTGCAAACGCCGGCCCTCCGTATGTGGGAATTCAACCCAGAAGGACCGCGCACTATTTAGAATTTCCTCGGCATGACGCACGAGGAGATGTACAAATCGTTCTTCGGACCCCAAATAGAGTGTCCGGACACTACCGAGGACGTGGGCCTGAGCAGCAACCACACCGCTGCCCAAGTAAGTAATCCCATGGCCGAACACACCGTCCTTTTATTTGTCATGACATCATTCTGAAGAATCGCTCTTTGACCAGGACTGGATAACAAAGGTGAAGATGATCCGGTGTTCGGCCCCCTTCCTGAAGGCTTGGACAATCCGGTGATGGAAAAGATGCTTGAGCCAGCACCTTGTCCGGTGCCCTCAAAGGAAGATGAAGGGGGAATAAAGAGGGCGAAAGCGGGCCTCCATCGCTACCTATTCCAACCGAGGGAATGAGCGCCTCCGCGAGGGAGGATAACCGAGGGGAAGAATCTAACATTCTCTCTCCCCGTGGAAGGAAGAGGACTACCTCCGAAGATCCGGAAATCAAGGTTTCCAAACGGGAGAAGAAATCTCCGCCAGAGGGTCCTGCCTCGGAGGGTGTTCTTGCTGCACAATGTCCGCGCGGGGATCAGCCCTCTAACGAGCTGTAAGTAATCAAAAGGTATTTAATAGTGAAGATACCCTACCTTACTTCTGAGGAAAATAACCGAAGTATTTATCTTGCAGTTCGGATCTTAGCCCTTCTCAGTTGAGCTCGTCTTTCGGGGATCTTCTTCCGGAGATGATGGAGAGCGAAACGCCTCCTCCTGCCACACCGCCTTACGAAGCGGGTGACCCTGAGGTGTCGTCGCGGAGGGCTTCTCCTGATCCAGCAAGGCCAGAAGGTAATCCTATGGCCACCCGAAGTCCTCAGTATCCGGCTCTCGAAGAGAGCAATCAAAAGAGTCCGGCATCGTCTGGTGCGCGGTCGGATGTACGGAGGGATCTGCTGGAGAAGGCGATTATCTCAGAAGAGCACCGCACATTGATGGGTACGATGATTGAAAGGATTTCGTCCGCCGAAAGTGGGTTGCATGAAGCCTTTATGAGTCTACAGACGGGTTTTGAGGTACGTGAAATGATGTACATTTTTGACAGTACTGCACATATTTAGGTGTGCCCTGTGTAGATAGTAGCCCCTGAGACTCTGGTTGTCATCGAAAACGGCGGCAAATAGAGGATCATAGTCCCAGGTAATAACCAGACTGCCTTTATGTGCAGGTGATGGAGGCTCCGATGGCTAGCCGGACTGATGGGTATGCCGAACTAAAGCGGCAGCTGGATGCAGCAGATGCCGACATCGTGCTTGTCAACGAGCGGCTTGACGAGGCATAGGGTGAGTGGCCTTTCTGGTGATCGTCACATAATAAGAGCAGCATGATGCCAGTATATTTAATGTGTTGTGACTGCAGATGGAGCGGCCACCGTGGAGAGCCTTCGGGCGGAGCTTGCCCGAGCCAAGGAGCAAGCAAGGAGTAGCAATGCGGCTGCTTTGCAGGCGGCCGAAGAGTTAAGGGCCGAACAGGCCGCACATTGCGAGAGCAAAGAGAAAATGGCCAAGATGGTTGTAAAGTTAAAAGATACTACCGACCGTTGCTAGCTTCTTGAAGAAGAAAACCGGGCGAAGGCGACGGACCTGGAAAAGGCCACGATGGTGACCAAAGACACCCGCTCTGTGATGAGAGCGGAAAAGGAGGAGCTGCGTCAAGCCGGGGATATCGCGGCTGGGAAACCCTTTATGCCGCGGAGGAAGTTTGGAGATCCTCGGTATGCCCCTCTGGACCGGCTGTGGAGTTCGGCGGACGCATATCTGGACTTGGCGGCGAGTGCTATCGATGTGGCCAAATACTTTCGAGATCAAACAGATCGTGAAGTGGACAAGCTATTCTAGTCACAATTTAACGTTCCAGAGCGTTCGCTTCCATTGACTGATCGGCTTGCCGAATGGGCCGAGCTGAGTAGATTGTCCGGACTCGCCATGAGGTCTGTTGTGGATCATCTGTGGCCGGAAAGGCCAAAGCCGAACAGCTATTTTAGTTTGGTGCAGCAGTTCCTTGGTGCGGTGCCGCGCATTAATGCGATGAAGAGATCGGTGTGCATAGAAGGCTCGCGGATGGCCCTTGCCCGTGTCAAAACATACTGGGCGGAGATGGATGCCACCACTATTGCGGTGCAGGGTTCGGCCAAAGGCCGAGTGGCTGCCGAACACTATTTTGAAGAAGTTCTTGAAGGCGCTCATTCGATAGAGGCCCAGTGCTCGAAGAATATTATGTTTGAGTGACATGTATTCCCATTGTAAAAACAATGTTTTATTAAGTTTATCAAGGTTGTATTTATACCTTTGCCCGAAAGTATTATGATGCCTCCTGTGCGGCCGTTTATGTATATATGTATATAACCTAAAAGATTGCAGTCGTCGGCTTCAGCCCCCACACATATAATGCGCGGGTGTTCACAGAAGACGCATGTTCGCACTTGACCCAACGTCTTGGTCCATTAAGGAGGTGATAGCACAGCGAACTAGGCAACCGGACTATAATGCTTTAACACTTTCACTTAGCCAGAGGAGTTTGACAGTGGGGATACTATATAGCCCCTGGTGGCTCCACACTCATCCGAATTCGGGGTGCGTACATGCCTGGCCGAGAAATGGCCCTTCGTTAAGGCGGAGGAATCCCAAAGATTCTGATAGGTCATCGAGTGGTTGACCAGTCTCACGCTATATCATGACAGTCAATTTTCGGCTTTCTCTACTGAGGTGCTCGTCCGGATAAACCAGGGCACAATCGTAGTAGTTCTCCTAGTGCCGCCTTAGCCGATAGAGCGGAACGTAAGGCAGCAAAACACAGGAGCCGGGTAAACCCAACATTTGACCAAAGACATGATTCAGAGCTGATGCATATAAGGCCAAACTCGCGATGCCGAACACTCCCTAAGGTATTTGGTCTTTATGGTGTAAACCGGGCCTAAACAGTGCCCTTTGTAATAAGCCCCTAGTGTCCAGTTACATGCAATATTCTGACGTGGCCACATGCCAATACGTCAGCATCCTTCTCAATTGTACTGAGAATCCAAGGGATGTGTATCAACAAGAGACAGTAAAAAAGGTTTACACAGGGTCTTAATCTAAAAAGAATCCTTGGAACGGGTCCCTGCTGCACGTCTGCGCCTGTGTCTCCATTGTGCCGTATTCTGGACGGGTGTAGCACGATGGTCATCTGAAAAAAAGAGGAACTTAATTGAAAAGTTGTCGTGCAAAAGGTAAGTTATACTAAATAACTAATATGAGTAAAGTTGAGCCTGATTGTCACTTGTGCGCGCGCGTTGAGCCCCTTGTATTATAATAGGGGTATAGCCATCAAACCTGTATCAATTACCTATAGCAGTACCGGACTCGTCCAACCGTATCCGTGGTCTTAACGACCTGTTAGATGCTTTAGTTGGTGAGGCTGTTTAGTGTGCGGCTGCTAAGGCAGCCGCACGGTCTTCCATGTGCAAGGAGCGCTCAATATTTCCATTTACTATAATGATGCCACATGGACCGGGCATCTTAAGCATGAGGGAAGCATAATGCGGTATTGCGTTAAAGCGAGCGAAAGCTTCACGTCCGGGTAGTGCTTGATAGCCGCTTTGGAACGGAGCGATGTGGAACGTTAAATTTTCGCTGCGGAAGTTATTGGGAAAGCCGAATATAACCTCTAGTAGCAGTGAGCCCGTGCAATGGGCCTCTAGGCCTGGCATTACTCCTTTAAAGGTAGTATTGTTGTGGCTAATTTTTGTTGGATCTATCCCCATTTTGCGGACTGTGTCCTGATATATCAGGTTTAAACTGCTGCCACCGTCCATCAGGACTCGTGTGAAGTGGTATCCGTCAATTATTGGGTCTAATACCAAGGCAGCCCATCCTGCCCGATGGATACTTGTCGAGTAATCTCGATGGTCGAAGGTGACCGGTTGGGACGACCAGTGGCAGAACTCCGCTGTGATAGGCCCTGGGACATATCTCTCTAGGAGTGCCGCTTTGTTTCTCCCCTTTGTTACGTGTAACATGTTTACTATTTTAACTTCTGGTGGGAATTTGTTTTGTTCCCCAGTGCTTTGCTTGCGAGGCTCGTCCTCGTCTTCACTTGGTGTATCCTGCCCCTTGTGTTCGGCGTTGAGCTTGCCGGACTGCTTGAAGACCCAACATTCTCTATGGGTATGATTTGCAGGTTTATCAGGGGTGCTATGGATCTGACATATTTGGTCCAGAATCTTGTTTAGGCTGGACAGTTCGTCTTTCTTGCCTTTGGGGGGCAGCTTTTGCTGACCTGGCCGAGAGCTTTTGAATCCGGCGTTTACCGTTGTGCTCTTCGGGCTGTCTTCTTTATTTCGGCGCTTGTTTTTGCTACGTCGTGATTTCCCGTTTCCGTCCCTGACTTCGGATATACTTGGGTCGCTGGTGCTGCATCGGGCTAACCAACTCTCCTCGCCCGCGCAAAACCGGGTCATGAGGCTTGTTAATGCTGCCATTGTTCTCGGCTTTTCTTGGCCGAGGTGTCTGGCAAGCCATTCATCTCGAACGCTGTGCTTGAAAGCTGCTAAGGCTTCAGCGTCCGGATAGTTGACTATTTGGTTCTTGTTAGTGAGGAACCTGTTCCAAAGCTTTCGGGATGACTCTCCGGGCTGTTGAGTTATATGACTTAAATCGTCTGCATCCAGTGGTCGGACATAGGTCCCTTGAAAATTTGCCCGAAAGGCGTCTTCGAGCTCTTCCCAGCTTCCAATGGAGTTTTTGGGGAGGCTTTTAAGCCAGTGCCGAGCTAGGCCTTTGAGCTTGAGGGGTAAGTATTTGATGGCGTGGAGATCGTCTCCTCGAGCCATATGGATATGGAGGATGTAGTCCTCAATCCAGACCCCAGGGTCTGTCGTTCCATCGTACGCCTCTATGTTTACGAGTTTGAATCCCTCTGGAAATTCATGGTCCAGCACCTCATCGGTGAAACATAGGGGGTGCGCGGCACCCGTGTATTTGGGTGTACGGTGGTATTGGGATGTTTGTTGTGTTGCATTGCATGCTGGAGCGTGCTTGCGTGGCCCGTAGATGGATCTGGTTGTGTCATACTTTGGATGCGAGTCCTCACATGGATCGCTTACCGGCTTATGTGCGGCGTCATTTGCCGTTCTATGTTGGCCACGAGGTCGTCTATCCGACTGGATGGTCGTTTTCTTTTTTGATTGCGGGGGATCTAAGGCCTCCTCATCGAATTCAGGTAGCAGCTTTCACTTCGGGTAGCTCTTGGTGTGGCGATTACCGTCGTACTTCGCTGCAGTGTTGAGTACTTCACTCCATCTGATTCTGAGTGTGTCTTGTGTAGCCCTGAGCCTTTGCTTCTGCTTTTTCAAACTCCTCGCAGTGGCAACCAGCCTTTGATGGGCATTCTGTTGCTTCGGATGCCTGTCCGGTGTGATATCATCCGGACTGTTATCTTTGATGGGGTCAGGTTGTTCGGTTTGATTCTCCGTGTTGCCCTGGTCGGGCGATGGTTCACCCTGCTCTATCGCTGGGTCTATATGACCGCTGTTTCTGCCGAGGCAGGATTTGGAGCGACGCTTACGCCGCCGCTTTGACTGCTTCTCGAGGGAACAACCCTTCGCTGCGTCCTTCCGTTCCTCGTCGTCATCTTCTTTGGGTGTGTCCACCATGTATACATCATATGATGAAGTGGGCGTCCAGTGCCCTGTGGGCAGTGGTTCCTGTTCGTCTCCTGCATCGTCGTCCATACTGTCGATGTCTTCGGAGTCGAAGTCGAGCATGTCGGTCAAATCGTCAACAGTGGCTACTAAGTGGGTGGTGGGTGGGCGGCGAATTTCTTCTTCATCCGCATCCCAATCCTGCCGAACATAGTTCGGCCCGGACTCTCCTGACAGGGAGAGAGACCTTAATGAGTTCAGTATGTCACCGAAGGGCAAGTGTTGAAAAATATCCGCGGAGGTAAACTCCATGATCGGCGCCCAGTCGGATTCGATAGGTACGGGCGCAGGCGGTTCGGAGTCCGTGGCCGGGGAAGAATCCGGTAGTTCGGCGTCACGGCTCCCGTGAAGGATAAGGTCGATACTCGGCTCGATCGCCGATGAGAGTGCGGCCTCCGTGGTGGGGTCTATCCACCCATCCACGGATGGCACAACTGGCTCCGAATTGAGGGTTGGAGCGGTTGCCGGCGCGATCTCTTGAACACTGTCCGATGGCAGAGCTAAATCATGCTCATCGTGACCGTGTGGCGCATTAGGAAGGGGCTCGAATCCGTCGAAGATCAAGTCTTCGTGGGTATCGGCCGTGTAGTTTAAGCTTCCAAACCTGACCTTGTGGCCAGGGGCGTAACTCTCGATCTGCTCTAGATGGCCAAGCGAGTTGTCCCGCAGTGCGAAGCCGCCGAACACAAAGATCTGTCCGGGGAGAAAAGTCTCACCCTGAACTGCATCACCATCAATGATTGAGGGAGCCATCAAGCCTAATGATGAAGACACAGAGGAACTCTCAATGAAAGCACCAATGTCGATGTCAAAACCGGCGGATCTCGGGTAGGGGGTCCCGAACTGTGCGTCTAAGGCAGATGGTAACAGGAGGCAGGGGACACGGTGTTTTACCCAGGTTCCGGCCCTCTTGATGGAGGTAACACCCTATGTCCTGCTTGATTATTCTTGATAATATGAGTAGTACAAGAGTTGATCTACCACGAGTTCAGAGAGGCTAAACCCTAGAAGCTAGCCTATGGTATGATTGTATGTTGTCCTACGGACTAAAACCCTCGGTTTATATAGACACCGGAGGGGGCTAGGGTTACACAAGGTCGGTTACAAAGGAGGAGATATACATATCCGTATTGCCTAGCTTGACTTCCACGCCAAGTAGAGTCCCATCCGGACACGGGACGAAGTCTTCAATCTTGTATCTTCATAGTCCAACAGTCCGGCCAAAGGATATAGTCGCGCTATCCGAAGACCCCCTAATCCAGGACTCCCTCACCTATGTTTGGATATTGGAAGTGTTTCAGGTGAAATAGTGATTTTACCGGAGTACTGGAGGGGTTACCGGAACCCCCCAGAGGCTATTGGGCCTTATGGGCCCAAGTGGAGGAAGAGGATAGGCGGCCAAGGGGCAGCCGTGCGCCCCTCCCCCCCCCCCCCCCAAGTCCGAATTGGACAAGGAGGGGGGCGCCCCCCCCCCTTCCTTTCCCCTCTCTCCTCCTTCCCCCCAAGTCCTAATCCAACTAGGAAAAAGGAGGGGAGTCCTACTCTCCGGCGCACCTCCACCTATGGCCGCCTGCAACCCCCCCCCCCTTGCTCCTTTATATACAGGGGTAGGGGGCACCCCAGAGACACAACAATTTATCATTGATCTCTTAGCCGTGTGCGGTGCCCCCCTCCACCATAGTACACCTCGATAATATTGTAGCGGTGCTTAGGCGAAGCCCTGAGTCGGTAGAACATCAACATCGTCACCATGCCGTCGTGCTGACGAAACTCTCCCTCAACACTCGGCTGGATCGGAGTTCGAGGGACGTCATCGAGCTGAACATGTGCTGAACTCGGAGGTGTCATACGTTCGGTACTTTATTGGTCGGATCGTGAAGACGTACGACTACATCAACCGTGTTGTGCTAACGCTTCCACTTTCGGTCTACGAGGGTACGTGGACAACACTCTCCCCTCTCGTTGCTATGCATCACCATGATCTTGCGTGTGCGTAGGAAATTTTTTAAAATTACTACGTTCCCCAACAGTGGCATCCGAGCCAGGTTTTATGTGTTGATGTTATATGCACGAGTAGAACACAAGTGAGTTGTGGGCGATATAAGTCATACCGCTTACCAACATGTCATACTTTGGTTCGGCGGTATTGTTGGATGAAGCGACCCGGACCGACATTATGCTTACGCTTACGCGAGACTGGTTCTACCGACGTGCTTTGCACACAGGTGGCTTGCGGGTGTTAGTTTCTCCAACTTTAGTTGAACTGAGTGTGGCTACGCTTGGTCCTTGCGAAGGTTAAAACAGCACCAACTTGACAAACTATCGTTGTGGTTTTGATGCGTAGGTAAGAACGGTTCTTGCTCAGCCCGTAGCAGCCACGTAAAACTTGCAACAACAAAGTAGAGGACATCTAACTTGTTTTTGCAGGGCATGTTGTGATGTGATATGTTCAAGACGTGATGAGATATAAGTTGGTGTATGAGATGATCATGTTTTGTTGAAGCTATCGGCAACATGCAAAAGCCTTATGGTTATCTCTCTATTGCATAAGATGTAGGCGCCAAATAATTGATTTACTTTATCGCTATGCGATAACAATAGTTGCAAGAGCAATTGTTGGCGAGACAACCATGTGACGACACATTGATATAGATCAAGATGATGGAGATCATGGTGTCATGCCGATGACGATGGAGATCATGACGATGCTTTGGAGATGGAGATCAAAGGCACAAGATGATGATGCCATATCATGTCACATATTATGATTGCATGTGATGTTTATCTTTTATGCATCTTATTTTGCTTTGATTGATGGTAGCATTATAAGATGATCTCTCACTAAATTTCAAGATAAAAAGTGTTCTCCCTGAGTATGCACCGTTGCCAAAGTTCGTCGTGCCCAGACACCACGTGATGATCGGGTGTGATAAGCTCTACGTCCATCTACAACGGGTGCAAGCTAGTTTTGCACATGCAAAATACTTAGGTTAAACTTGACGATCCTAGCATATGCAGATATGGCCTCAGAACACTGAGACCGAAAGGTCGAGCGTGAATCATATAGTAGATATGATCAACATAGTGATGTTCACCATTGAAAATTACTCCATTTCACGTGATGATCGGTTATGGCTTAGTTGATTTGGATCACGTGATCACTTAGATGATTAGAGGGATGTCTATCTAAGTGGGAGTTCTTAAGTAATTTGATTAATTGAACTTTAGTTTATCATGAACTTAGTCTTGATAGTATTAGCATATCTATGTTGTAGATCAATAGCTCGCGTTTAGCTCCTCTGTTTTATTTTTGATATGTTCCTAGAGAAAACTAAGTTGAAAATTTTTAGTAGCAATGATGTGGATTAGATCCATAATCTGAGGATTATCCTCATTGCTGCACAGAAGAATTATGTCCTTGATGCACCGCTAGGTGACAGACCTATTGCAGGAGCAGATGCAGACGTTATGAACGTTTGGCTAGCTCAATATGATGACTACTTGATAGTTTAGTGCACCATGCTTAACGGCTTAGAATCGGCGCTTCAAAGACGTTTTTGAACGCCATGGAGCATATAAGATGTTCCAAGAGTAGAAATTGGTATTTCATACTCATGCCCGTGTCGAGAGGTATGAGACCTCTGACAGTACTTTGCCTACAAGATGGAGGAGAATAGCTCAACCAGTGAGCATGTGCTCAGATTATCCGAGTACTACAATTGCTTGAATCAAGTGGGAGTTAATCTTCCAGATAAGAGAGTAATTGACAAAGGTCTCTAGTCACTATCACCGAGTTACTAGAACTTAGTGATGAACTATAATATGCAAGGGATGACAAAAGTAATTCCCAAGCTCTTCGTGATGCTGAAATCGATGAAGGTAGAAATCAAGAAAAGCATCAAGTGTTGATGGTTGACAAAGACCACTAGTTTCAAGAAAAGGGCAAAGGGAAGAAGGGGAACTTCAAGAATAACGGCAAGCAAGTTGCTGCTCAAGCGAAGAAGCCCAAGTCTGGACCTAAGCCTGAGACTGAGTGCTTCTACTGCAAAGGGACTGGTCACTAGAAGCAGAACTGCCCCAAGTATTTGGCGGATAAGAAGGATGGCAAAGTGACGAAAGGTATATTTGATATACAGATTATTGGTGTGTATTTTACTAGTGTTCGTAGCAACCCCTCCGTTTTTGATACTGGTTCAGTTGCTAAGAGTAGTAACTCGAAACGGGAGTTGCATAATGAATAGAGACTAGTTAAGGGTGAAGTGACGATGTGTGTTGGAAGTGGTTCCAAGATTGATATGATCATCATCGCACACTCCCTATACTTTCAGGATTAGTGTTGAACCTAAATAAGTGTTATTTGGTGTTTGCGTTGAGCATGAATATGATTTGATCATGTTTATTGCAATACGGTTATTCATTTAAGTAAGAGAATAAATTGTTGTTCTGTTTACATGAATAAAACCTTATATGGTTACACACCCAATGAAATTGGTTCATTGGATCTCGACCGTAGTGATACACATATTCATAATATTGAAACCAAAAGATGCAAAGTTAATAATGATAGTGCAACTTATTTGTGGCACTGCCGTTTAGGTCATATTGGTGTAAAGCGCAAGAAGAAACTCCATGCTGATGGACTTTTGGAATCACTTGATTATGAATCACTTGATGCTTGCAAACCATGCCTCATGGGCAAGATGACTAAGACTCCGTTCTCCGGAACAATGGAGCGAGCAACTGACTTATTGGAAATAATACATACTGATGTATGCGGTCCGATGAGTGTTAAGGCTCACGGCAAGTATCGTTATTTTCTTACCTTCACAGATGATTTGAGCAGATATGGGTACATCTACTTAATGAAACACAAGTCTGAAACATTTGAAAAGTTCAAAGAATTTCAGAGTGAAGTGGAGAATCATCGTAGCAAGAAAATAAAAGTTTCTACGATATGATCGCAGAGGTAAAATATTTGAGTTAAGAGTTTGGCCTTCAGTTAAAACAATGTGAAATAGTTTCACTACTCACGCCACCTGGAACACCGCAGTGTAATGGTGTGTCCAAATGTCATAACCGTACTTTATAAGATATGGTGCGATCTATGATGTCTCTTACTGATCTACCACTATCGTTTTGGGGTTATGCATTAGAGACAGCTGCATTCACGTTAAATAGGGCACCATCTAAATCCGTTGAGACAACACCGTATGAACTATGGTTTGGCAAGAAACCTAAGCTGTCGTTTCTTAAAATTTGAGGTTGCAATGCTTATGTGAACAAGTTTCAACCTGATAAGCTCAAACCCAAATCGGAGAAGTGCGTCTTCATAGGATACCCAAAAGAAAATGTTGGGTACACCTTCTATCACAGATCCAAAGGAAAGATATTCATTGCTGAGAATGGATCCTTTCTAGAGAAGGAGTTTCTCTCGAAAGAAGTGAGTGGGAGGAAAGTAGAACTTGATGAGGTAATTGTACCTGCTCCCTTACTGGAAAGTAGTTCATCACAAAAATATGTTCCTGTGACTACTACACCAATTAGTGAGGAAGCTAATGATGATGATCATGTAACTTCAGATCAAGTTGCTACCAAACCTCGTAGGTAAACCAGAGTGAGATCTGCACCAGAGTGGTACGGTAATCCTGTTCTGGAGGTCATGTTACTTGACCATGACGAGCCTACGAACTATGAGGAAGCGATGATGAGCCCAGATTCCGCGAAATGGCTTGAGGCCATGAAATCTGAGATGAGATCCATCTATGAGAACAAAGAATGGACTTTGATTGACTTGCCCATTGATCGGTGAGCCATTGAGATTAATGAAGGAAATATGCCCTAGAGGCAATAATAAAGTTATTATTTATTTCCTTATATCATGATAAATGTTTATTACTCATGCTAGAATTGTATTAACCGGAAACATAATACATGTGTGAATACATAGACCAACAGAGTGTCACTAGTATGCCTCTACTTGACTAGCTCGTTAATCAAAGATGGTTATGTTTCCTAACCATGAACAAAGAGTTGTTATTTGATTAACGAGGTCACATCATTAGTAGAATGATCTGATTGACATGACCCATTCCATTAGCTTAGCACCCGATCGTTTAGTATGTTGCTATTGCTTTCTTCATGACTTATACATGTTCCTATAACTATGAGATTATGCAACTCCCGTTTACCGGAGGAACACTTTGGGTACTACCAAACGTCACAACGTAACTGGGTGATTATAAAGGAGTACTACAGGTGTCTCCAATGGTAGATGTTGGGTTGGCGTATTTCGAGATTAGGGTTTGTCACTCTGATTGTCGGAGAGGTATCTCTGGGCCCTCTCGGTAATGCACATCACATAAGCCTTGCAAGCACTGCAACTAATATGTTAGTTGTGAGATGATGTATTACGGAACGAGTAAAGAGACTTGCCGGTAACGAGATTGAACTAGGTATTGGATACCGACGATCGAATCTCGGGCAAGTAACATACCGATGACAAAGGGAACAACGTATGTTGTTATGCGGCCTGACCGATAAAGATCTTCGTAGAATATGTAGGAGCCAATATGGGCATCCAGGTCCCGCTATTGGTTATTGACCGGAGACGTATCTCGGTCATGTCTACATTGTTCTCGAACCGTAGGGTCCGCACGCTCAACGTTACGATGACAGTTATTATGAGTTTATGCATTTTGACGTACCGAAGGTTGTTCGGAGTCCCGGATGAGATCACGGACATGACGAGGAGTCTCGAAATGGTCGAGACGTAAAGATTGATATATTGGAAGCCTATGTTTGGACATAGGAAGTGTTCCGGGTGAAATCGGGATTTTACCGGAATACCGGGAGGGTTACCGGAACCCCCCGGGAGACTAATGGGCCTATTGGGCCTTAGTGGAAAAGAGAAAAGGGGCAGCCCACAGCTGGCCGTGCCCCCCCCCCCCCCTTCCCCAAGTCCTAGTAGGACTAGGAGAAGGGGCCGGCCCCCCTCTCTCTCCTTTCCTCCTTGAGAGTCCTAGTTGGAATAGGATTGGAGGGGGGAGTCCTACTCCCGGTAGGAGTAGGACTCCCCCTGCGCCTCCCTCTCTCTGGCCGGCCAGCCCCCCTCCCTCCAACCTTTATATACGGGGGCAAGGGACACCCCAAGACACACAAGTTGATCCTTGAGATCGTTCCTTAGCCGTGTGCGGTGCCCCCTGCCACCAAATTCCACCTCGATCATACCGTTGTAGTGCTTAGGCGAAGCCCTGCGTCGGTAGTACATCAATATCGTCACCACGCCGTCGTGCTGACGGAACTCTTCCTCGACGCTTTGCTGGATCAGAGCCTGAGGATCGTCATCGAGCTGAATGTGTGCTAAGAACTCGGAGGTGCCGGAGTAACGATGCTTGGATCGGTCGGATCGGGAAGAAGACGTACGACTACTTCCTCTACGTTGTGTGATCGCTTCCGCAGTCGGTCTGCGTTGGTACGTAGACAACACTCTCCCCTCTCGTTGCTGTGCATCACCATGATCTTGCGTGTGCGTAGGAAAATTTTCGAAATTACTACGTTCCCCAACAGTGGCATCCGAGCCTAGGTTTTATGGTTTGATGTTATTTGCACGAGTAGAACACAAGTGAGTTGTGGGCGATACAAGTCATACTGCCTACCAGCATGTCATACTTTGGTTCGGCGGTATTGTTGGGTGAGACGATCCGGACCAACCTTACGCGTACTCTTACGCGAGACCGGTTCCCTCGACGTGCTTTGCACATAGATGGCTTGCGGAAGACTGTCTCTCCAACTTTAGTTGAACCAAGTGTGACTACGCCCGGTCCTTGAGAAGGTTAAAACGGAGTCTATTTGACGAACTATCGTTGTGGTTTTGATGCGTAGGTGAGATGAGTTCTTACTTAAGCCCGTAGCAGCCACGTAAAACTTGCAACAACAAAGTAGAGGACGTCTAACTTGTTTTTGCAGGGTATGTTGTGATCTGATATGGTCAAGACATGATGCTCATTTTATTGTATGAGATGATCATGTTTTGTAACCGAGTTATCGGCAACTGGCAGGAGCCATATGGTTGTCGCTTTATTGTATGCAATGCAATCGCGATGTAATGCTTTACTTTATTACTAAGCGGTAGTGATAGTCGTGGAAGCATAAGATTGGCGAGACGACAACGATGCTACGATGGAGATCAAGGTGTCGCGCCGGTGACGATGGTGATCATGACGGTGCTTCGGAGATGGAGATCACAAGCACAAGATGATGATGGCCATATCATATCACTTATATTGATTGCATGTGATGTTTATCCTTTTATGCATCTTATCTTGCTTTGATTGACGGTAGCATTATAAGATGATCTCTCACTAAATTATCAAGAAGTGTTCTCCCTGAGTATGCACCGTTGCCAAAGTTCGTCGTGCCCAGACACCACGTGATGATCGGGTGTGATAAGCTCTACGTCCAAATACAATGGGTGCAAAACAGTTGCACACGCAGAATACTCAGGTTATACTTGACGAGCCAAGCATATACAGATATGGCCTCGGAACACGGAGACCGAAAGGTCGAGCGTGAATCATATAGTAGATATGATCAACATAACGATGTTCACCATTGAAAACTACTCCATCTCACGTGATGATCGGTTATGGTTTAGTTGATTTGGATCACGTGATCACTTAGAGGATTAGAGGGATGTCTATCTAAGTGGGAGTTCTTAAGTAATTTGATTAACTGAACTTAAACTTATCATGAACTTAGTACCTGATAGTATCTTGCTTGTTTATGTTGATTGTAGATAGATGGCTCGTGCTGTTGTTCCGTTAAATTTTAATGCGTTCCTTGAGAAAGCAAAGTTGAAAGATGATGGTAGCAATTACACGGACTGGGTCCGTAACCTGAGGATTATCCTCATTGCTGCACAGAAGAATTACGTCCTGGAAGCACCGCTGGGTGACAGGCCTGCTGCTGGAGCAACGCCAGATGTTATGAACGTCTGGCAGAGCAAAGCTGATGACTACTCGATAGTTCAGTGTGCCATGCTTTACGGCTTAGAATCGGGACTTCAGCGACGTTTTGAACGTCATGGAGCATATGAGATGTTCCAGGAGTTGAAGTTGATATTTCAAGCAAATGCCCGAATTGAGAGATATGAAGTCTCCAATAAGTTCTATAGCTGCAAGATGGAGGAGAACAGTTCTGTCAGTGAGCATATACTCAAAATGTCTGGGTATAATAATCACTTGATTCAGATGGGAGTTAATCTTCCAGATGACTGCGTCATTGACAGAATTCTCCAATCACTGCCACCAAGCTACAAGAGCTTCGTGATGAACTATAATATGCAAGGGATGAACAAGACAATTCCCGAGCTCTTCGCAATGCTGAAAGCTGCGGAGGTAGAAATCAAAAAGGAGCATCAAGTGTTGATGGTTAGCGAAACCACTAGTTTCAAGAAAAAGGGCAAAGGGAAGAAGAAGGGAAACTTCAAGAAGAACAGCAAGCAAGTTGCTGCTCAAGAGAAGAAACCCAAGTCTGGACCTAAGCCTGAAACTGAGTGCTTCTACTGCAAGCAGACTGGTCACTGGAAGCGGAACTGCCCCAAGTATTTGGCGGATAAGAAGGATGGCAAAGTGAACAAAGGTATATGTGATATACATGTTATTGATGTGTACCTTACTAGAGCTCGCAGTAGCACCTGGGTATTTGATACTGGTTCTGTTGCTAATATTTGCAACTCGAAACAGGGACTACGGAATAAGCGGACGCTAGCAAAGGACGAGGTGACGATGCGCGTGGGAAACGGTTCCAAAGTCGATGTGATCGCGGTCGGCACGCTACCTCTACATCTACCTTCGGGATTAATATTAGACCTAAATAATTGTTATTTGGTGCCAGCGTTGAGCATGAACATTATATCTGGATCTTGTTTGATGCGAGACGGTTATTCATTTAAATCAGAGAATAATGGTTGTTCTATTTATATGAATAATATCTTTTATGGTCATGCACCTTTGAAGAGTGGTCTATTCTTGTTGAATCTCGATGATAGTGATACACATATTCATAATGTAGAAGCCAAAAGATGCAAAGTTAATAATGATAGTGCAACTTATTTGTGGCACTGCCGTTTAGGTCATATCGGTGTAAAGCGCATGAAGAAACTCCATACTGATGGGCTTTTGGAACCACTTGATTATGAATCACTTGGTACTTGCGAACCGTGCCTCATAGGCAAGATGACTAAAACACCGTTCTCCGGTACTATGGAGAGAGCAACAGATTTATTGGAAATCATACATACCGATGTATGTGGTCCGATGAATATTGAGGCTCGTGGCGGATATCGTTATTTTCTCACCTTCACAGATGATTTAAGCAGATATGGGTATATCTACTTAATGAAACATAAGTCTGAAACATTTGAAAAGTTCAAAGAATTTTAGAGTGAGGTTGAAAATCATCGTAACAAGAAAATAAAGTTTCTACGATCTGATCGTGGAGGAGAATATTTGAGTTACGAGTTTGGTGTACATTTGAAAAATTGTGGAATAGTTTCGCAACTCACGCCTCCCGGAACACCACAGCGTAATGGTGTGTCCGAACGTCGTAATCGTACTTTACTGGATATGGTGCGATCTATGATGTCTCTTACTGATTTACTGCTATCGTTTTGGGGTTATGCTTTAGAGACGGCCGCATTCACGTTAAATAGGGCACCATCAAAATCCGTTGAGACGACACCTTATGAACTATGGTTTGGCAAGAAACCAAAGTTGTCGTTTCTTAAAGTTTGGGGCTGCGATGCTTATGTGAAAAAGCTTCAACCTGATAAGCTCGAACCCAAATCGGAGAAATGTGTCTTCATAGGATATCCAAAGGAAACTATTGGATACACCTTCTATCACAGATCCGAAGGCAAGACTTTTGTTGCTAAATTCGGAAACTTTCTAGAGAAGGAGTTTCTCTCGAAAGAAGTGAGTGGGAGGAAAGTAGAACTTGACGAGGTAACTGTACCTGCTCCCTTATTGGAAAATAGTACATCACAGAAAACTGTTTCTGCGACACCTATACCAATTAGTGAGGAAGCTAATGATGATGATCATGAAGCTTCAGGACAAGATACTACTGAACCACGTAGATCAACCAGAGTGAGATCCGCACCAGAGTGGTACGGTAATCCAGTTCTGAAAGTCATGCTACTAGATCATGATGAACCTACGAACTATGAAGAAGCGATGGTGAGCCCAGATTCCGCAAAGTGGCTTGAGGCCATGAAATCTGAGATGGGATCCATGTATGAAAACAAAGTATGGACTTTGGTTGACTTGCCCGATGATCGGCAAGCAACTGAGAATAAATGGATCTTCAAGAAAAAGACTGACGCTGACGGTAATATTACTGTCTATAAAGCTCGACTTGTCGCGAAAGGTTTTCGACAAGTTCAAGGGATTGACTACGATGAGACCTTCTCACCCGTAGTGATGCTTAAGTCCGTCAGAATTATGTTAGCAATTGCCGCATTTTATGATTATGAAATATGGCAGATGGATGTCAAAACTGCATTCCTGAATGGATTTCTGGAAGAAGAGTTGTATATGATACAACCAGAAGGTTTTGTCGATCCAAAGGGAGCTAACAAAGTATGCAAACTCCAGCGATCCATTTATGGACTGGTGCAAGCATCTCGGAGTTGGAATAAACGCTTTGATAGTGTGATCAAAGCATTTGGATTTATACAGACTTTTGGAGAAGCCTGTATTTACAAGAAAGTGAGTGGGAGCTCTGTAGCATTTCTAATATTATATGTGGATGACATATTGCTGATTGGAAATGATATAGAATTTCTGGATAGCATAAAGGGATACTTGAATAAAAGTTTTTCGATGAAAGACCTCGGGGAAGCTGCTTACATATTAGGCATAAAGATCTATAGAGATAGATCAAAACGCTTAATTGGACTTTCACAATGCACATACCTTGACAAAATTTTGAAGAAGTTCAAAATGGATCAAGCAAAGAAAGGGTTCTTGCCTGTGTTACAAGGTGTGAAGTTGAGTCAGACTCAATGCCCGACCACTGCAGAAGATAGAGAGAAAATGAAAGATGTTCCCTATGCCTCAGCCATAGGCTCTATCATGTATGCAATGCTGTGTACCAGACCTGATGTGTGCCTTGCTATAAGTTTAGCAGGGAGGTACCAAAGTAATCCAGGAATGGATCACTGGACAGCGGTCAAGAACATCCTAAAATACCTGAAAAGGACTGAGGATATGTTTCTCATATATGGAGGTGACAAAGAGCTCACCGTAAGAGGTTACGTTGATGCGAGCTTTGACACTGATCCGGACGATTCTAAATCGCAAACCGGATACGTGTTTACTTTAAACGGTGGAGCTGTCAGTTGGTGCAGTTCTAAACAAAGCGTCGTAGCGGGATCTACATGTGAAGCGGAGTACATAGCTGCTTCGGAAGCAGCAAACGAAGGAGTCTGGATGAAGGAGTTCATATCCGATCTAGGTGTCAGACCTAGTGCATCGAGTCCAATGAAAATCTTCTATGACAATACTGGTGCAATTGCCTTGGCAAAGGAATCCAGATTTCACAAAAGGACCAAACACATCAAGAGACGCTTCAACTCCATCCGGGATTTAGTCCAGGTGGGAGACATAGAGATTTGCAAGATACATACGGATCTGAATGTTGCAGACCCGTTGACTAAGCCTCTTCCACGAGCAAAACATGATCAGCACCAAGGCTCCATGGGTGTTAGAATCATTACTGTGTAATCTAGATTATTGACTCTAGTGCAAGTGGGAGACTGAAGGAAATATGCCCTAGAGGCAATAATAAAGTTATTATTTATTTCCTTATATCATGATAAATGTTTATTATTCATGCTAGAATTGTATTAACCGGAAACATAATACATGTGTGAATACATAGACCAACAGAGTGTCACTAGTATGCCTCTACTTGACTAGCTCATTAATCAAAGATGGTTATGTTTCCTAACCATGAACAAAGAGTTGTTATTTGATTAACGAGGTCACATCATTAGTAGAATGATCTGATTGACATGACCCATTCCATTAGCTTAGCACCCGATCGTTTAGTATGTTGCTATTGCTTTCTTCATGACTTATACATGTTCCTATAACTATGAGATTATGCAACTCCCGTTTACCGGAGGAACACTTTGGGTACTACCAAACGTCACAACGTAACTGGGTGATTATAAAGGAGTACTACAGGTGTCTCCAATGGTAGATGTTGGGTTGGCGTATTTCGAGATTAGGGTTTGTCACTCCGATTGTCGGAGAGGTATCTCTGGGCCCTCTCGGTAATGCACATCACATAAGCCTTGCAAGCACTGCAACTAATATGTTAGTTGTGAGATGATGTATTACGGAACGAGTAAAGAGACTTGCCGGTAACGAGATTGAACTAGGTATTGGATACCGATGATCGAATCTCGGGCAAGTAACATACCGATGACAAAGGGAACAACGTATGTTGTTATGCGGTCTGACCGATAAAGATCTTCGTAGAATATGTAGGAGCCAATATGGGCATCCAGGTCCTGCTATTGGTTATTGACCGGAGACGTATCTCGGTCATGTCTACATTGTTCTCGAACCGTAGGGTCCGCACGCTTAACGTTACGATGCCAGTTATTATGAGTTTATGCATTTTGATGTACCGAAGGTTGTTCGGAGTCCCGGATGAGATCACGGACATGACGAGGAGTCTCGAAATGGTCGAGATGTAAAGATTGATATATTGGAAGCCTATGTTTGGACATAGGAAGTGTTCCGGGTGAAATCGGGATTTTACCGGAATACCGGGAGGGTTACCGGAACCCCCCGGGAGACTAATGAGCCTATTGGGCCTTAGTGGAAAAGAGAAAAGGGGCAGCCCACAGCTGGCCGCGCCCCCCCCCCCTTCCCCAAGTCCTAGTAGGACTAGGAGAAGGGTTACCACAATAGTGATCTAGGAGTAGATCACGGGACATTGGTCAAAATTATCATTAGTGGAATAAGGATATGTTTCTCGATTATGGAGGTGACAAAAGGTTCGTCGTAAAGGGTTACGTCGATGCAAGTTTTAACACTGATCCAGATGACTCAAAGTCTCAATCTGGATACATATTTAAAGTGGGAGCAATTAGCTAGAGTAGCTCCGTGCAGAGCATTGTTGACATAGAAATTTGCAAAATACATACGGATCTGAATGTAGCAGACCCGTTGACTAAACTTCCCTCACAAGCAAAACATGATCACACCTTAGTACTCTTTGGGTATTAATCACATAGCGATGTGAACTAGATTATTGACTCTAGTAAACCCTTTGGGTGTTGGTCACATGACAATGTGAACTATGGGTGTTAATCACATGGTGATGTGAACTATTGATGTTAAATCACATGGCGATGTGCACTAGATTATTGACTCTAGTGCAAGTGGGAGACTAAAGGAAATATGCCCTAGAGGCAATAATAAAGTTATTATTTATTTCCTTATATCATGATAAATGTTTATTATTCATGCTAGAATTGTATTAACCGGAAACATAATACATGTGTGAATACATAGACAAACAGTATGTCGCTAGTATGCCTCTACTTGACTAGCTCGTTGAATCAAAGATGGTTAAGTTTCCTAGCCATAGACATGAGCTGTCATTTGATTAACGGGATCACATCATTAGAGAATGATGTGATTGACTTGACCCATTCTGTTAGCATAGCACTTGATCATTTAGTTTGTTGCTATTGCTTTCTTCATGACTTATACATGTTCCTATGACTATGTGCAACTCCCATTTACCGGAGGAACACTTTGTGTGCTACCAAATGTCACAACGTAACTGGGTGATTATAAAGGTGCTCTACAGGTGTCTCCAAAGGTACTTGTTGGGTTGGCGTATTTCGAGATTAGGATTTGTCACTCCGATTGTAGGAGAGGTATCTCTGGGCCCACTCGGTAATGCACATCACTATAAGCCTTGCAAGCATTGCAACTAATGAGTTAGTTGCGGGATGATGTGTTACGGAACGAGTAAAGAGACTTGCCGGTAACGAGATTGAACTAGGTATTGAGATATCGACGATCGAATCTCGGGCAAGTGACATACCGATGACAAAGGGAACAATGTATGTTGTTATGCGGTTTGATCGATAGAGATCTTCATAGAATATGTAGGAGCCAATATGAGCATCTAGGTTCCGCTATTGGTTATTGACCGGAGACGTGTCTCGGTCATGTCTACTTAGTTCTCGAACCCGTAGGGTCCGCACGCTTAACATTACGATGACAGTTTTATTATGAGTTTATGTGTTTTGATGTACCGAAGGTTGTTCGGAGTCCCGGATGTGATCACTGACATGACGAGGAGTCTTGAAATGGTCGAGACATGAAGATTGATATATTGGAAGCCTATGTTTGGATATCGGAAGTGTTCCAGGTGAAATAGTGATTTTACCGGAGTACCGGAGGGGTTACCGAAACCCCCCGGAGGTTATTGGGCCTTATGGGCCCAAGTGGAGGAAGAGGAGAGGCGGCCAAGGGGCAGCCCCCCCCCCCCCCAGTCTGAATTGGACAAGGGGGAGCGGCGCCCCCCCCCCCCCCTTCCTTTCCCCTCTCTCCTCCTTCTCCCCATGTCCTAATCCAACTAGGAAAAAGGAGGGGAGTCCTACTCCCGATGGGAGTAGGACATCGGGAGTAGGACTCCTCCGGCGCGCCTCCTCCTATGGCCGGCCGCACCCCCCCCCCCTTGCTCCTTTATATACGGGGGTAGGGGGCACCCCAGAGACACAACAATTGATCATTGATCTCTTAGCCGTGTACGGTGCCCCCCTCCACCATAGTACACCTCGATAATACTGTAGCGGTGCTTAGGCGAAGCCCTGCGTTGGTAGAACATCAACATCGTCACCACGTCGTCGTGCTGACGAAACTCTCCCTCAACACTCAGCTGGATCGGAGTTCGAGGGATGTCATCGAGCTGAACGTGTGCTGAACTCGGAGGTGACGTACGTTCGGTACTTCATCGGTCGGATCGTGAAGACGTACGACTACATCAACCGCGTTGTGCTAACGCTTCCGCTTTCGGTCTATGAGGCTACGTGGACAACACTCTCCCCTCTCGTTGATATGCATCACCATGATCTTGCGTGTGTGTAGGAATTTTTTTGCAATTACCACGTTCCCCAGTTTATGGTACCGGCGAAAGTTGCGCGGTACTAGAGAGGCTAGCAATGATGGAAGGGTGAGAGTGTGTATAATCCATGGACTCAACATTAGTCATAAAGAACTCACATACTTATTGTAAAAATCTATTAGTTATAAAAAAAGTACTATGCGCATGCTCCTAGGGGGATAGATTGGTAGGAAAAGACCATCGCTCGTCCTCGACCGCCACTCATAAGGAAGACAATCAATAAATAAATCATGCTCCGACTTCATCACATAACGGTTCACCATACGTGCATGCTACGGGAATCACAAACTTTAACACAAGTATCTCTCAAATTCACAACTACTCAACTAGCATGACTCTAATATCACCATCTTCATATCTCAAAACAATCATCAAGTATCAAACTTCTCTTAGTATTCAATGCACTCTATATGAAAGTTTTTATTATATCCCTCTTGGATGCCCATCATATTAGGACTACTTTCATAACCAAAGCGAACTACCATGCTGTTCTAAAGACTCTCAAAATGATATAAGTGAAGCATTATAGTTCATTAATTTCTTCAAAATAAAACCACCACCGTGCTCTAAAAAGATATAAGTGAAGCACTAGAGCAACAACAAACTACTCCGAAAGATATAAGTGAAGATCAACGAGTAGTCGAATAATTATGCAACTATGTGAGGAGTCTCAAACATTTAATAATTTCAGATCTTGGTATTTTATTCATACAGCAAGCAAAATTAAAGAAAATAAAATGACGCTGCAAGCAAAACACATATCATGTGGCGAATAAAAATATAGCTCCAAGTAAAGTTACCAATGAACGAAGACGAAAGAGGGGATGCCTTCCGGGGCATCCCCAAGATTAGGCTTTTGGTTGTCCTTGAATATTACCTTGGGGTGCCTTGGGCATCCCCACGCTTAGGCTCTTGCCACTCCTTATTCCATAGTCCATCAAATCTTTACCCAAAACTTGAAAACTTCACAACACAAAACTTAACAGAAAACTCGTAAGCTCCGTTAGCGAAAGAAAACAAAACACCACTTCAAGGTCCTGTAATGAACTCATTGTTTATTTATATTGGTGTTAAACCTACTGTATTCCAACTTCTCTATGGTTTATAAACTATTTTACTAGCCATAGATTTATTAAAATAAGCAAACAACACACGAAAAACAGAATCTGTCAAAAACAGAACAATCTGTAGTAATATGGATCAAACATATACTTATGGAACTCATAAAATTCTCAAATAAATTTCTGGACCTGAGGAATTTATCTATTACTCATCTGAAAAAATAATTAACTAAATAGCACTTTCCAAATAAAAATGGCAGCAATTCTCGTGAGCGCTAAAGTTTCTGTTTTTTACAGCATGATCAACAAGACTTTCCCCAAGTCTTCCCAAAGGTTCTACTTGGCACAAACACTAATTAAAAGATAAAAAAACTCAGTAATAACAGAGGCTAGATAAATTATTTATTACTAAACAGGAGCAAAAAGCAAGGAACAAAAATAAAGTTGGGTTGCCTCCCAACAAGCGTTATCGTTTAATGCCCCTAGCTAGGCATGATGATTTCAATGATGCTCATATAAAAGATAAGAATTGAAACATAAAGAGAGCATCATGAAGAATATTACTAATACATTTAAGTCTAACCCACTTCCTATGCATAGGGATTTTGTGAGCAAACAACTTATGGGAACAATAATCAACTAGCATAGAAAGGCAGAACAAGCATAACATTAAAACTTTAAGCACATAGAGAGGAAACTTGGTATTATTGCAATTCCTACAAGCATATGTTCCTCCCTCAAAATAATTTTCAGTAGCATCATGAATGAATTCAACAATATAACCAGCACCTAAAGCATTCTTTTCATGATCTACAAGCATAGAAATTTTACTACTCTCCACATAAGCAAATTTCTTCTCATTCGAAATAGTGGGAGTATCATAAGAGACTCGAATACTATAAATTGTTTCCACATTCAAAGAGTAATGTTCATAAAAGGGGTAATCATAATCATGACAAGTTTTATAAATATAATCACTACTTTTTATAGCATAAGTATCATCACAATAATCATCATAGGTAGGAGGCATGCTATCATCATTATAAATTTGCATATCAAAACTTGGGAGACTAAAAATATCATTTTCATTAAGCGTAGCATCCCCAAGCTTGGGACAAACATTAATTGCAGCAAATATATTCTCAAAAACATCATATTCATCAAGCATAGCATCCCCAACCTTGGGCCTTTTCATATCATAAGCATAATCACTCTCATCATTAATAGTATAGATAGCACCAATAGTATAGCAATTATCATATTATTCCAAGCAAGTGCCAAAAAGATTTTCAAGATCATAAGAAGTATCATTATCTTCCACAATTATATTTTCATGAGGCACAATAGTAATAGGAGCAGCATTATTTGGGAGAGATATCTTTTTACCTCTCTTCCTTTTTCTTTTATTCTTCTTCACCACATCATGTGTGGATTCAATCCTCTTTTTGGAGCTCCTTATTAATGAGATTGGTTAAATAGGAGGCTCCTCCTCGTTACCTGATTCATCATAAGAAATAATAGGAGGGTATTGGGAAGTCTCTTCCCTTTCATTAGTGTTCTCTTCATCTTCTATTGGCAATATAAGGATTTTCAATGCAATTCACCGCACAATACATATAAATTTCCTCTAGATCAAAACCAAGAAGTTTATAACAGGCAAATTCTGGAAGATGCCCAGTTATATGTTTCATTTCTTCGCAACCCATAAGCAAGCTAAGTTCATTATAATGTGCAAGGGAAATCAACTCATCACAATTTTTGGACATAATTAGATCATGAAACAATTGCATCGGATAGCTAAATGACCACTTTCATTGCAAAGTCCACAAGTACGACAAAGAAAAAATAAATTTTCAGCACAATCATGTAGCCTTTCTTGCAACAATTTAGTTTCTAAGTGCTTATGCCTCTTGCAATATCTATCTTCCCTATTTGGTGTGTACTTGCAAACCCAATGCACTCCACAAAAATTGACATGTTCATAGGAGACATTTTCATCATAACTAGTGCAATCATCATTAGTACCATGGATATTCAAGGAGTTCATACTAACAACATTGCAATCATGCTCATCATTCAAATATTTAGTGCCAAATATTTTAATGCATTCTTCTTCTAACACTTTGGCACAATTTTCCTTTCCATCATACTCACGAAAGATATTAAAAAGATGAAGCGTATGAGACAAACTCAATTCCATTTTTATAGTTTTATTTTATAAACTAAACTAGTGATAAAACAAGAAACTAAAATACTCGATTGCAAGATCTAAAGATATACCTTCAAGCACTCACCTCCCCGGCAACGGCGCCAGAAAAGAGCTTGATGTCTACTACACAACCTTCTTCTTGTAGACGTTGTTGGGCCTCCAAGTGCAGAGGTTTGTAGGACAGTAGCAAATTTCCCTCAAGTGGATGACCTAAGGTTTATGAATCCGTAGGAGGCGTAGGATGAAGATGGTCTCTCTCAAGCAACCCTGCAAACAAATAACAAAGATTCTCTCGTGCCCCCAACACACCCAATACAATGGTAAATTGTATAGGTGCACTAGTTCGGCGAAGAGATGGTGATACAAGTGGTATATGGATAGTAGATAGTAGTATTTGTAATCTGAAATTATAAAAATATCAAGGTAACTAATGATAAAAGTGAGCGTAAACGGTATTGCAATGATAGTAAACAAGGCCTAGGGTTCATACTTTCGCTAGTGCAAGTTCCCTCAACAATAATAACATAATTGGATCACATAACTATCCCTTAACATGCAACAAAGAGTCACTCCAAAGTCACTAATAGCGGAGAACGAACGAAGAGATTATGGTAGGGTACGAAACCACCTCAAAGTTATTCTTTCCAATCAATCCGTTGGGCTATTCCTATAAGTGTCACAAACAGCCCTAGAGTTCGTACTAGAATAACACCTTAAGACACAAATCAACCAAAACCCTAATGTCACCTAGATACTCCAATGTCACCTCAAGTATCCGTGGGTATGATTATACGATATGCATCACACAATCTCATATTCATCTATTCAACCAACACATAGAACCTCAAAGAGTGCCCCAAAGTTTCTACCGGAGAATCACGACGAAAACGTGTGCCAACCCCTATGCATAGGTTCATGGGCGGAACCCGCAAGTTGATCACCAAAACATACATCAAGTGAATCACGTGATATCCCATTGTCACCACAGATACGCACGGCAAGACATACATCAAGTGTTCTCAAATCTTTAAAGACTCAATCCGATAAGATAACTTCAAAGGGGAAACTCAATCCATTACAAGAGAGTAGAGGGGGGAGAAAACATCATAAGATCCAACTATAATAGCAAAGCTCGCGATACATCAAGATCGTATCACCTCAAGAACACGAGAGAGAGAGAGAGAGAGATCAAACACATAGCTACTGGTACATACCCTCAGCCCCGAGGGAGAACTACTCCATCCTTGTCATGGAGAGCACCGGGATGATGAAGATGGACACCGGAGAGGGATTGCCCCCTCCGGCAGGGTGCCGGAACGGGTCTAGATTGGCTTTCGGTGGCTACGGAGGCTTCTGGCGGCGGAACTCCCGATATATTGTGCTCCCGGGTGTTTTTAGGGAATATGGAGATATATAGGCGGAAGAAGTACGTCAGGGGAGCCACGAGGGGCCCACGAGGGTGGAGGGCGCACCCAGGGGGTGGGCGCGCCCCCCTACCTCGTGGCCTCCTCGAAGCTTCCCTTACATGGACTCCAAGTCTCCCGGGCTTCTTCTGATCCAAAAATAAGTTCCGTGAAGTTTCAGGTCAATTGGACTCCGTTTGATTTTCCTTTTCTGTGATACTCTAAAACAAGGGAAAACAGAAACTGGCACTGGGCTCTGGGTTAATAGGTTAGTCCCAAAAATAATATAAAAGTGCATAATAAAGCCCATAAACATCCAAAGTTGATAATATAATAGCATGGAACAATCAAAAATTATAGATACGTTGGAGACGTATCAGCATCCCCAAGCTTAATTCTTGCTCGTCCTCGAGTAGGTAAATGATAAAAACATAATTTTTGATGTGGAATGCTACCTAACATATTCATCATGTATTTCTCTTTATTGTGGCAAGAATATTCAGATCCATAAGATTCAAGACAAAAGTTTAATATTGACATAAAAATAATAATACTTCAAGCATACTAACTAAGCAATCATGTCTTCTCAAAATAACATGGCCAAAGAAAGCTATCCCTACAAATCATATAGTCTGGCTATGCTCCATCTTCACCACACAAAATATTTAAATCATGCACAACCCCGATGACAAGCCAAGCAATTGTTTCATACTTTTGATGTTCTCAAACTTTTTCAATCTTCACGCAATACATGAGCTTGAGCCATGGACATAGCACTATAGGTGGAATAGAATGGTGGTTGTGAAGAAGACAAAAAGGAGAAGATAGTCTCACATCAACTAGGCGTATCAACAGGCTATGGAGATGACCATCAATAGATATCAATGTGAGTGAGTAGGGATTGCCATGCAACGGATGCACTAGAGCTATAAGTGTATGAAAGCTCAAAAAGAAACTAATTGGGTGTGCATCTAACTTGCTTGCTCATGAAGACCTAGGGCATTTTGAGGAAGCCCATCATCGAGATATACAAGCCAAGTTCTATAATGAAAATTTCCCACTAGTATATGAAAGTGACAACATATGAGACTCTCTATCATGAAGATCATGGTGCTACTTTGAATCACAAGTGTGGTAAAAGGATAGTAGCATTGCCCCTTCTCTCTTTTTCTCTTATTTTTTTATTTGGGCCTTCTCTTTTTTTATGGCCTCTTTTTTTATTTGGGCTTCTTTGGCCTCTTTTATTTATTTATTTTCGTCCGGAGTCTCATCCCGACTTGTGGGGGAATCATAGTCTCCATCATCCTTTCCTCACTGGGACAATGCTCTAATAATGATGATCATCACACTTTTATTTACTTACAACTCAAGAATTACAACTCGATTCTTAGAACAAAATATGACTCTATATGAATGCCTCTGGCGGTGTACCGGGATGTGCAATGATGCATGAGTGACATGTATGAAAGAATTATGAACGGTGGCTTTGCCACAAATACAATGTCAACTACATGATCATGCATAGCAATATGACAATGATGGAGCGTGCCATAATAAACGGAACGGTGGAAAGTTGCATGGCAATATATCTCGGAATGGCTATGAAAATGCCATAATAGGTGGGTATGGTGGTTGTTTTGAGGAAGATATATGGTGGGTTTATGGTACCGACGAAAGTTGCGCGGAACTAGATAGGCTAGTAATGGTGGAAGGGTGAGAGTGCGTATAATCCATGGACTCAACATTAGTCATAAAGAACTCACATACTTATTGCAAAAATCTATTAGTTATCAAAACAAAGTACTACGTGCATGCTCCTAGGGGGATAGATTGGTAGGAAAAGACCATCGCTCGTCCCCGACCGCCACTCATAAGGAAGGCAATCAATAAATAAATCATGCTCCGATTGCATCACATAACGGTTCACCATACGTGCATGCTACGGGAATCACAAACTTTAACACAAATATCTCTCAAATTCACAACTACTCAACTAGCATGACTCTAATACCACCATCTTCATATCTCAAAACAATCATCAAGTATCAAACTTCTCTTAGTATTCAATGCATTCTATATGAAAGTTTTTATTATATCCCTCTTGGATGCCCATCATATTAGGACTAGTTTCATAACCAAAGCGAACTACCATGTTGTTCTAAAGACTTTCAAAATGATATAAGCGAAGCATGAGAGTTCATTAATTTCTTCAAAATAAAACCACCACCGTGCTCTAAAAAGATATAAGTGAAGCACTAGAGCAACAACAAACTACTCCGAAAGATATAAGTGAAGATCAACGAGTAGTCGAATAATTATGCAACTATGTGAGGACTCTCAAACATTTAATAATTTCAGATCTTGGTATTTTATTCATACAGCAAGCAAAACTAAAAAATAAAATGACGCTGCAAGCCAAACACATATCATGTGGCGAATAAAAATATAGCTTCAAGTAAAGTTACGGATGAACAAAGACGAAAAAGGGGATGCCTTCTGGGGCATCCCCAAGCTTAGGCTTTTGGTTAGCCTTGAATATTATCTTGGGGTGCCTTGGGCATCCCCAAACTTAGGCTCTTGCCACTCCTTATTCCATAGTCCATCGAATCTTTACCCAAAACTTGAAAACTTCACAACAGAAAACTTAACAGAAAACTCGTAAGCTCCGTTAGCGAAAGAAAACAAAAAACCACTTCAAGGTACTGTAATGAACTCATTCTTTATTTATATTGATGTTAAACCTATTGTATTCCAACTTCTCTATGGTTTATAAACTATTTTACTAGCCATAGGTTGAGGAAAATGGAGGTGCATTATATGATCTTCAAAACGGGAGAGTAGAAGAATAAAATTACTACTGATACTACTTTGTCCGGGATTAAAGGTCCACTTAGGCTGGTCATAGTGGGGAGTAACTTATACTAGTGTCATGTATATGACACTAGTCTAAGTTATTACCTTCATAATGTAAAGTAACATAGTAGTAATGGCATAGATATGTTCATTTATTAGCTTGTAGACTCATCCTTTTTCGGGAAAACGTATGTTACAGTAACATATTGTGTTACTCTAAACACCTTTCTCCTCATGAAATACATGCCACATAAGCAAAATTTTCTTGAAATGCGCTATGTTACTACCTAAATTACTCCCACTATGACTAGCCTTAGCCTAAACTCTCGGACCAAGGCACGATATTAATTTTGAGGATGCGTGATATTCGAGCACAGTAACCACCAATGAAATTAGCAGGGAGTTAATGCATGCAGTGAGTTTAGCGGGCAGCTTTCACATGTAGTCAGGCCCTGTTTGGTTTATAAGTCTTAAGACTATTTTTAGTCCCAACTAAAAAGTCGCTAGTCCCTAAAAAGTCCCTACCTGTTTGGTTCCTAGACTAAACATGGAGTAAAAGACCATGTTACAACTAAAAATCCCAATAAGACTCTCTCTCAGGGTCTTCTTTCATAAGTTCCGAATGCCCACTTTAAGTTCCTAGAAGTCCCTTCTGTTTGGTTTAGATGAGACTAAAAGGAACCTTTTTAAGTCCCTACATCAATAAGTCCCTGTAAACAAACACCCCCTCAGTCGCGTGCGTCGCCTTCAGACACGGATTGAGAGAAAAAAACAACGATGCATGTCAGCGGCCTTGAAAAAAGGGGCTCAGCTCGATGGCTCGCCGGGCCTACAATCCCGGGCGGAGGTAGTAGTTACATTAAATAGAGAAATGTAGAAGAATTGATTAATAGATCAGAGGGAGTGGCATCTCTAGCATGTTTGGAAGCAAGTTAGGCTGGTCGTAATGGGAGTATCATAGGTAGTATCATGCATGTCAACTAGGCAAATTTAATGAGGTGGCATAGAATTAAATGAAGAAAGAGAGAGTTAAGTATCATATCATGATACCGTATCATATTAAATGTTGTGCTACTATGTGTCATGCATAGCAATAAATAAAATCATCTATAATACTAACATATAATACTATGCACTATGGATGTAGTATCATACACTAGTATCATATGCATAATACTAGTCTATGATACTTGCCATTACGACCAGACTTAGGTCGGGTGACCAATCAACTTAAGGCTCAGACCGAGTGGAAATGTCTACTTTTTTTGGACAATTACAATTGTCGTTTGACTTTTCGGATTAAAAGATTCATAATAATGGTTGTGTGCATCAAATGATGTAGAAGCCAATAATACTTTTATAGGGAAACAAATACAAACAACACATAAATATATTTATATAAGTTTTTTATAAAAAAAGATTATAAAAAAAGATTACTCCAGGCCTCTGCATCATTATTGTGCACACAAAGTAATATTTAACATAGTGAAACTTCACACAACGGTTACAACTTACAGCATGCTCATACATTCAGGTAGGGTTGAGATCTTCTGCAGTACGGTACGATCGCTGTCGTGTGGACCTTAGCATGCGGCCTCACGTGTCATCTGCACTACGGCACTGCAGCATACCAACTACTCCAACGCTCCACACAAACGTGCGCCACTTATCGGCTTATTGCTCTACCTCCGCTCATGCCTATTGTTCACAAACACGCTGACTGGCGCCTAGTGCTGGCCAGGCAGCTTTTCCTTGATCTTGTCCATAATACCTTTCTTCTCGCCGGTGCCTGTCACCCCGGCGTGACCTTGCTGGCTGTAAGCACCGCCGGTCGCCGTGGTCCCGTGTGCTCCGGTGCCGGTCACTCCTGGGTGCCCTTGATGACCGTAAGCTCCGCCCGTTGTCGCGCTCCCATGCGTTCCAGCGCCGGTCATACCAGCGTGCCCTGGCTGACCACCATAGCCCCCACCGGGAGCGGTGTTCCCATGCACTCCGGTGCCAGTCATCCCGGGCTGCCCGTAGGCGCCAGCGGTCGGCATGGCGTGCTGCTCGTTCTTGTGATCTCCCGGGAGTTTCTCCATGATCTTGTCCTTCATGCCCTTCTTCTCACCAGCCGCCATGGTCCCGTGCGCCCCGGTGCCGGTCATGCCGGTCGGAGCGGGCTGCCCGTAGGTGCCGGCCGTAGCCGTGGTCCCGTGCGCTGCAGTGCCAGCCGGAGCGGGCTGCACGTAGTAAGGGCCGCCGGCCGCCCCGGTGCCGGTAATGCCGGCGGGCGCAGCCGGCTGGCCGTAAGTCTGCTTGCGGGCCCCGGGAAGCTTCTCCTTGATCTTCTCCTTGATACCCTTCTTCCTCCGTCCACCCATGCCATCGTCCTCTGACTATATCAATCAAAACGGAGCAAATTAATAGAGTACAAGTTTGATAGTACTAGGCTAGCCATGGGAATAACAACGTGTCAATGGCAGTACATGCATCCATTTACAGCCGATCGATGCATTGCGCGCAAGAAGAGAGAGCCTATACGTACCGAGCTGGAGCTGGAGCTGCTGGACCGGTGGAGTATGCCGCGGGTCTTGTGCTCCTCCCTGCCGGGCTGCAGCTGCCCGCCGGCGGGTGCCCCCGTCACGGCGGTGGTGGCTCCAGGTGCGGCGGCGACCGGGTTGCCGTGCTGGTCAACGAGGTTGCCCTGCTGCCCCTGGTATTCCATCTTACGTAGGTGACGCTTGTTTTGTACTACTACTGTGACAAATAGCAATAGGTCGGTCTCCAAACCAAATGCAAGGGAGTTGTTTGTAGCTAGTGATGCGGGAGAAGTGCAGAGGCTGGGAGGTTTATTTATACCGCCGTAGAGTTCGATACGGCGATCCAGGAGCACGCCGCGGAAGGGCCACGCGTGTACTCTTTTCGTTTTCCGGGAGGAGAGGCGACGTGTCCATGGAGTACGTGGTTATTCGGGAGTAGGCATAAAGAAAAACCTAGCTGGCTACGTGTACCGTGGCGCGGTATGCGCCGGTGGTGCCACGAACCTCTTCTCAGGGGCGTTCTGGAAGGGTGACCCGTGACCGGATGGGTGAACTAGCTGGCCGTTTCGGAAGTGCCAGCGCGATCGATCGGCCCGCTCCGCCGCGTCCGATCTTCTCCGGCGTGAAAAATGGCTGGGTTGCCACTGTTTGTAAAAATTCACAAAGCACCTCCATCAATCAAATATAATAAAAAATGCATTGAGGTTTCTGAACCACCGGACGACTACTCCCACCGGCAAAACAACACGTCGATGCTCCTCTTCCATACTACCAACATGAAGAACCCTTGAATCAATGTAAAAAACCTTGCACCAAATCTCGATGTCGCTTACTCACGACGAGAAACTCTAACCTCATTATCTCAGTAAGGACTAAAACCCTAACCTCTCCCAGCTACGAGCCGTCGAAGCGATAAGCAGGAGGAAGCGGATCCACGGACTCAACAACGAAGATAAAGAGGGGGAAAGCTTTGCCCTGGTCATTTTACAAAAGGGAAAAGAAAGGGGACGTTGTTGTATAGATGGGCTCACTTTTTTTATCTTAAATGGAAAACTCTGTTCGTACATACCCATGAAGTCTTCGTATTCAAAATACAAAATCTTAAACTTATGGATAAATATGTTACATAGGAGATTTGCGGGAGTACATGTCCTCCCCTCCACTATTTTCTCGCTGGTTTTAGCTGATTGTTTTACTAAACGAGTAGGTCCTTATGAGGGTTTAGCAATATGTAACAAGATAGGCATGTTAGATATCTTTAGCCGGGGGAGTGTTGAGTACCCGGACATGTCAAAAATTCTCGGCGCCGAGAGAAAAACGAGATTCAGTAAGGGCTGTAGCTACCGGGTCCGAAGGAGGCTGACCGTGAATCAATTCCATCTGTTAGGGCGGGCAAGTTGCATAGTCAAACTCACCTTCATCCACTTTTCATGGACTGGCGCGGGCAAGCGCCGATGTCTGGAGCAGGAGATGGAAGCTTGTGTTGAGGAGGCTGTCTATATCCCTTTCCCCGAACAATTTGTACCTACAACCTCCACCTCAGCCTGTAACAAAATCATAAAAAGGAGGTGTAGTGTGGTATTAATAATTTTAGAATTCACATAAAAAACCCTAAAATATTCTATTTATAAATAGTTAACCCCATTATTAGTTTTCTTACGTATGTGTGCTTCCATGTCGCCATAATTGACACTGGAGAGCACATGTGCATGGCTACCGGGAATAGGGTAGTGTCGGCAAAGATCCGCCGCAAGCCCGCGATGCTTCAACCGCCTGCCAAGAACACCGTGACCATAAAAAATTGCAAAAGCTGGCATCGCAACTCATATGAGGCATCGTTCGCGGCTTGGAACAACATGTAGTGAAGCCAAACCAAGATCCGGCTAGCCATGCACCTGCATTCCCCTTCTGGTTCCTGGCTTGTCGGTGGTGTCGGTCGCCATCTAGCACTCCGCGTCGGCTCTCTATACCCTATCGCCTTCCCGTCCACCTACTTGCCATGTCGGGCCCACAGCTTGCGTTTCTGGGCGGCGCTCAGCGCCACCCTCTGACTGCCGATTCCCAACAAAAGTAGTCATAGGTTCCATGAAAAGTTGCCACCGGTCGCAACACCTCACATGTCGATCCTAGCAAAAAGCAGTTGTCAGTCCCCAACAAATCCATCGCCAGTCGTAGCAAAACCTTCGCTGCCCGCAACAAAAGCCGCAGCTCACCGACTTGTGGTTTCCATATAGCCAGCACGAAGTGTCGTGGGTTTGTCACGGCAGATGTCCTTGTGAAAGGACTTAGTCGTGGAGCCATCGCTACGGGTTAGCTTTAAGGGGTTAAACCGGACAAAGGGACACGGGGAATTTTATACTAGTTCGGCCCCTTCGAGGAAGGTAAAAACCTACGTCTAGTTGTGATTGGTATTGCTAGGATTTCGAAGGCCAGGGAGCGAAACCGCTTTGTCTGGCTCTCGAGTTGTTGTCTGTTGTCCTGAACCGCTGCCGGGCCGTCCCCTTATATACATGGGCGGCGCCCGTCGGTTTACAGAGTCCCGAGACCGGCTCATAAACGTGTCTGGTTCGGTCTCCACTCTTTCTATCTTATAATACAAGTTTCATACAAATGTCGGTTCACGGCTACGGGCCTTACACCGGTTCTGGGCCCTGGACCTTTCCTCTTCTGTCTACATGGGCTTCAAGCATAATCAACTACGGATGAAGTTAACCCGGCCTTTCCTGGCCGGTTTACGCCCAGTAGTAATATCCCCAACATTAGGCCCCAGATTGATTTGAACAAGTTCATGTCAATCCTTAGTAAAAACTTCGTCTTCAACATCTTCTCATATTTTAGTAAACCGCCGTGACATCATCTTCTCGGATCGTGGTAAACCATCGTGTAGGATCGAAAGTATGTCTAGAGGGGGGGTGATTAGACTACTTGACCAAATAAAAACTTAACCTTTTCCCAATTTTAGTTCTTGTCAGATTTTAGCTATTTTAGGACAAGTCAAGCAATCATCACACAATTCAAGCAAGCATGCAAAGAGTATATTGGTAGCGGAAAGTAAAGCATGCAACTTGCAAGAATGTAAAGGGAAGGGTTTGGAGAATTCAAACGCAATTGGAGACACGGATGTTTTTCCCGTGGTTCGGATAGGTGGTGCTATCCTACATCCACGTTGATGGAGACTTCAACCCACGAAGGGTAACGCTTGCGCGAGTCCACGGAGGGCTCCACCCACGAAGGGTCCATGAAGAAGCAACCTTGTCTATCCCACCATGGCCATCGCCCACGAAGGACTTGCCTCACTAGCGGTAGATCTTCACGAAGTAGGCGATCTCCTTGCCCTTACAAACTCCTTGGTTCAACTCCACAATCTTGTCGGAGGCTCCCAAGTGACACCTAGCCAATCTAGGAGACACCACTCTCCAAGAAGTAACCAATGGTGTGTTGATGATGAACTCCTTGCTCTTGTGCTTCAAATAATAGTCTCCCCAACACTCAATTCTCTCTCACGGGATTTGGATTTGGTAGAAAGAAGATTTGAGTGGAAAGCAACTTGGGGAAGGCTAGAGATCAAGATTCATGTGGTAGGAATGGAATATCTTGGCCTCAACAAATGAGTAGGTGGTTCTCTCTCAGAACATATGAGTTGGAAGTGTAGATGTGTATTCTGATGGATCTCTCCACGAGTTAAGAGGAGATCGAGGGGTATATATAGCCTCCACACAAAATCCAACCGTTACACACAATTTACCAATCTCAGTGGGACCGAATCAACAAACTCGGTCGGACCGAAATAGTAAACCTAGTGACCGTTAGAGATTTTCGGTGGGACTGACATGCAACTCGGTAGGACCGATATGGTTAGGGTTAGGGCATAACGTAATCTCGGTGAGACCGATTACACAAACTCGGTGAGACCGATTGGTAATAAGCTAACCAGAGGGTTGGTCAGGCAAACTCGGTGGGACCGATTCGCTCTTCTCGGTGAGACCGAAATGTTACGAAAAGGAAATAGTGAGTTTACATTGCAATCTCGGTGGGACCGATCCGCTCTTTCGGTGAGACCGAAAAGTTTCGAAAAAGAAACAGAGAAATTGCAATCCCATCTCGATGAGACCGAGATCCCTATCGGTAGAACCGATTTGCTTAGGGTTTGGCAATGGCTATGACAAGTGAAACTCGGTGGCGCCGGGTTGAAAGAATCGGTAGGGCCGAGTTTGGCTTTGGGTTTAGGTAAAATGTGGATATGGGAAAGTAGCTGAGGATTTTGGAGCATATCATTAAGCACATGAAGCAAGAGGCTCATTAAGCAACACCTCATCCCTCCTTGATAGTATTGGCTTTTCCTATGGACTCAATGTGATCTTGGACCACTAAAATGTAAAATGAAGAGTCTTGAGCATATGAGCTAGAGCCAATCCTTTGTCCTTAGCATTTTGAGGGTTCCACTTTCACCATCCATGCCATGCCAATCATTGAGCTTTCCTGAAATGATCATCTTGGAATAGCATTAGCTCAATGAGCTATATGTTGTTATGAATTACCAAAACCACCTAGGGATAGTTGCACTTTCAATCTCCCCCTTTTTGGTAATTGATGACAACATATAGATCAAAGCTTCGACAAATAATAATAAGAATGAAATATATCGTTGCTTTGAGAAGTCTGTGATAAGTAAGAGCTCCCCCTAAATTTGTGCATATTTAAAATTTGCTTTGGACTGCAAATGCACAAAGAGTTAGAGTCATGGGTTACTCTTCCATGTCACATACATCTTGGTGGAGCGCTCAAAAAGATAAGAATGAAATATATGCACTCATCAACAAAGAAAGTGAATGATCACATAACATAGATAAGATATATCAAGCATGCATAAGTGTAGCTTATGATCAAACACATGATCATCAATGTCTCACAAGCATATCAAAGTATCTCAACCAAAAGCAAACAAAGTTTGAAAAACCACCAAATAAAGCAAGAGAGAATAAAAGCAACACTCTCTCTCTCGAAACCTATGATCTATACATTTTTCTCCCCCTTTGGCAACAAGTTACCAAAAAGTTCCTAGAAAATGCATAGTGCTAGATCGACTCTCAGGCTTGATCTTCTGGTGGTGGTGGAGTCTGGATCACTCCACGGACGAAGGCTTCTGTAGACGTGGTTGGAGCTGGAGCTGAAGTAGATGCTGGAGCTGGTTGGGCTGGTGCTGTGGCTGGAGCTGAGGTGGTGGCTCTGGTGTCAGGAACTGGCACTGCAGTCGACCTCTAAGCTCGTGGCACTCTGGCAAATGCATCAGTTGTAGTCTTCCATCTCCTCTCCTGCATGTCATCTTGAAGTTGCTCCACTGCAGACCGAATCTCTGTTACTTTGACATCCATGTCATAGAACTTTTGTTCTATGATCCTCTCTAAGCTCACCTGATTCTGAGTGAGGGTGGCCAGTCCTTTCTCAATCCTCAGTGTGGATGCAATCAAGTAACTAAGCTGCTCTTGCTTGTTTTTCAGGAAATACTCAGATGCCTCCTCTTGAGTTGGCATCTTGGCAGCTTTCTCCTTCCTTGCCTTCTCCTTCTGCAGCAGCCTCTTTGGGTTCAGATCCCAAAGGGACTTGAGTAGATGCTCTGGCCTTTGGCATAGGCTGCCTTCCTGCTGGCCTTTTAATTTTCAATCCTGGCTTTGTGCTTTGAGCTGAGCCATATTCCTTCTTGAGCACAACTTTCTTGGAAGTGGCTTCTTCTTCTGCCACCTAGTCCTCATCCTCTGATTCTGAGGTTCATTTCTTTCTTTGTCTGGTGGCAGCTTTTGGCAAGTTACTAAGAGTGCTCCTGCTGCCTTCATCTGAGGAACTGGAGGGACTAGTGCCCTCACTCATGTGCACTTGCTGCTCTGACAGGTTTTGGCTATCACTCTGATCTGACATGATGAACAGGCTGACTGCTGACCCTGTGAACAGTTTATAGATGAGGTAGAGTGGATGAGCATCACAAAATGCAGAGATTTTTGCAAAAGAATGATTCAAAATCTTAGTTTTAGTTTCCCACAGAAATCATTTCGGATTTACCGATTTTTAAACTCGGTGATACCGAAGCAGTTTTGGAACCTAAACTAGTGAACTCGGTCAGACAGAGTCACAGTTCGGTGGCACCGAGACTGCTAGGGTTTCACAAAGTTCCAAAATCGGTCACACCGATTAGTAATTCTCGGTCAGACCGAGTCTCACTTGTGCAATGGCATGAGCCAAATCGGTGGGACCGAGTTTTTCAACTCGGTGGGTCCGAGATGGTTTCGGCAGAAACCTAACCCTAAAGTTTTTGAATCAATCCTATTCTACGAATGCATTGACTGGATAGGAGTGTTTCAATCGTGGCTAGAAACAATAAGATCACAATGTGCTAGGAATCAGATTGGGGATAGCACAAAGATCGAGTCCATACCCTAGTTCGGTGGAGACTCGCTACAGCGGCAACGGCGGGGTTGAATTCCGTTGACGGCGATGGAGACCAGCGACTGGAGGCGGCTGGTGGCGAGGAGACGATCCGGAGACCACGTTGGCAGAGCGAGCTATCGCGCGGGCGAAGGGGTTCGGAGAAATTTCCAAATTTTTGCCCGTGCCTATATATAGCCCGACCCTGTCGGTGTGACCGAGTGGAACAACTCGGTGGCACCGAGATGCAAAACTGTATACAGTTATTGCAACTCGGTGTGACCGAATGGTTCAAATTGGTTGCACCGAGATCGAAAATTCAGATCAACTTAATGATCTCGGTAGGACCGAAGTAGGATATCGGTCAGACCGAGAATCACAAAGAGGTTTTGGAAGTTTAAGTCTATGATGAATCGGGGACTCCGAGTGCTCCTCACACAAAGTGGTTCGAATCTGACTTGATCAAATTTTGTGATGTAGCATGAATAGAGTTTGAGACGAGAAAAGCATAGATAGCTAGAGGAGGTTCTTAGGCATTCTTGTCCATCCACTTGGCAAAAGGAAATAAAACCAAACAAACAAAACAACAAGTGGATGTCCTCGAATGAGTAAAATATGCAACCAACATGCTCACACAATAAAATGGCAATTGAAATATGTGACAAAGCATGCACAACCAATTCTAGCATCTATCAAGCAATTGGCGATGACTAGGTCATCTATATATGAGTATATTGACTTAGGAGTCAAGTGAGAACACTTGATCATAGGTCATACTCATCGTTTAAGCTCAAGTGGGGTTACCACTTTTACATAAAGCATTGTTGTGTTCACATCTTTAGAGTTGCTTTAGCTCAAGTCTTAGAGTAAAGCTCCCCCTAGATGTGATATCCCCCCTAAGAGGGATGAACTAACCTTGGGTTTTGTCGATAATGACTTCATGTAGATGTTGAAGATGTGGATGCTCAATGTTGATGTAGATCACTTGGAGCTATCCATTTGAGTGAATTGCAATTTCAATACCTACATGGGTTAGTCCCACAAGGAACAAACAAGGATATCCATAGACATAGAGTGATGCACACACAAGATGATGTCCATGAAAACTTTTAGGTTACCTTGTCCCTTGTCTTACCAACAAGAGGGTTTGTGACTCCTTGAACTAGTGCAAGATGTGGAAGTTGATTGCACTTGTTCTTGCCAAAATGATAAGAGTGAAGTATGTTGGCGGAGTCACCCTCAAGAACTATCTAGTTCTTCTTCTTTTGGATCCACACCATCTTGATGGGAATCCTTGGAGTTGTAGTCGTACTTGATGAAGTGGAACTTGAAGTGGTCTTGGGAATCCACTTGACTAAGGTCTTAGGAGCTTCTTCAAATGCATCAATTTCCTCTTGAAGCTTGTCCTTGCCTTTTTGCTTGTAGTCTTGTGGTGGAAGATCATCTTGAGCTTGTGTCCCCTTGAAGGAAGTAGGATCATACTTCTCTTATTGAGGAACAAACTTTGTCTTGGGATATTGATCTTCTTCCCACTCAACTCCATTGGCATTGAACTTTCGTTCAAAACCAACACCTTGATTCTTCCGGTGCCTTCCTTGCTTGCGCACAATTTCTTCGAATTGCTTACTCCCGACAAGGCTTTTGTACACTCCTTTCTCTATAATTCCCTTCAATAAGCTATTTTCTTGCTCAAGTGTAACTTGGCTAAGAGAATCATTAGTGAAATCAAGAGAACTACTAGAGGCAACAATATTGGATTTAGCATGATCATTGTTACTACTAGAGGAAGAATCTTTCTTGTTCTTGTTACTAGACTTGACTTGAGGCATGTAAGTGGATAAGAGTAAACGCTTGGCAATGTAAGAAGAACTTTTTTTCAGGAGATCATCATTGATTGCCTTTAAAAACTCATGCTCTTGCTCAAGATTGAGCTTTTCAAAGCGTAACTTCTCATGAGCTCTTAAAAGTTCTCGATGATCTTCGAAGATAGTTTCATGAGCTAACTTAAGAGTGTTTAGTTCTTTAGTTAGAGCCTCAATCTTCTCCTTATCATTGTCATTCGTTTTATCTTGATTAGCATGATTAGTTGACGTTTCATCGTAGTATTCATCACTAGAGTTGTCAACAAGTAAATCATCATCACCTAACAAGTCATCTTCATCACTATTAAAATCAACATACTCGGGGTGTGTTACCTTAGGACCTTTGGCCATGAAGCATCTTCCAATTCCTTCATTTGGTGAGTCAAATATATCGTAGGAGTTGGTTAACACAAGTGCTAGACCGGCAACACCTTCATCTTGAGTATATTCGGAATCAGAGTGATAACTTCTCTTGGAGTGGTTGTCGGAGTCGGAGCCGGATACCCATTCACCAACATGAGCCTAATGTCTTTGTTTTGTGTAGCTCCTTGATGATTTTTCCTTCCTTTCCGAATCCTTGCTTCTCCGTGAGTGTCTTCGTTCATAACGATCATCTCTACTCCTTCTCTCTCTTGGTGGTGATTCTTCTCTTTTGCTTCTTCTTTTTGGAGAGTCTTCTCTTCTCTTGTAGGGAGCCGTACACTCATTGGAATAGTGTCCGGGTCTTCCACAATTGTAGCAGTTTCGCTCTCGACTAGAAGATCTTTTGTCATTGTAGGACCTTGACTTGGAGCTTCTATCTTTGCTTCTACTCTTGTAGAACTTGTTGAAGTTTTTCACCATTAAGCTCAATTCTTCATTGAAGTTTTGTTTCTCACTTGATGATGTAGGGGCTTCACATGAGGCTTTGTAGGCACCACTTGATTTGTTGTGAAGTTCTTCTTTGTCCTTAAGTGACATCTCATGAGCAACAATTCTTCCAATTACCTCCGTTGGCTTGAGATCTTTGTAATTGGGCACATTTGGATCAATGTGCACACGGTATCATACTTTCCATCCAATGCTCTTAGAATCTTCTTGATGATGAATCTATCGGTCATCTCTTCACTCCCTAAGCCGGCAATCTCATTTGTGATGAGAGCAAGCCTAGAGTACATTTCAGCGACACCTTCACCATCCTTCATTTTGAACTTGTCAAGTTGACTTTGAAGCACATCCAATTTGGATTCCTTGACGGAGTCGGTACCTTCGTGCATATCAATCAAAGTGTCCCAAATTTCCTTTGCATTCTCAAGACGGCTGATTTTGTTGAATTCTTCGGGGCACAATCCGTTGAAGAGAATATCACAAGCTTGAGCATTGTATTGCAACATCTTCAACTCATCTGCGGTAGCTTCACGGTTTGGTTCTCTCCCATCAAAGAAGTCACCTTGCAAACCAACACAGACAATAGCCCAAACGGCGGGGTTATGTCCAAGAATATGCATTTTCATTTTATGCTTCCAACTAGCAAAATTAGTACCATAAAAGTAAGGACCTCTATGGTGATAATTTCCCTCGCTAGACGCCATACTCTCCTAGGTTGTGAAACCAAGGCCATCACCACCAAAAGCTATGGAATCAAAGCAAATGGAGACCAAGGCTCTGATACCACTTGTAGGATCGAAAGTATGTCTAGAGGGGGGGTGATTAGACTACTTGACCAAATAAAAACTTAACCTTTTCCCAATTTTAGTTCTTGTCAGATTTTAGCTATTTTAGGACAAGTCAAGCAATCATCACACAATTCAAGCAAGCATGCAAAGAGTATATTGGCAGCGGAAAGTAAAGCATGCAACTTGCAAGAATGTAAAGGGAAGGGTTTGGAGAATTCAAACGCAATTGGAGACACGGATGTTTTTCCCGTGGTTCGGATAGGTGGTGCTATCCTACATCCATGTTGATGGAGACTTCAACCCATGAAGGGTAACGGTTGCGCGAGTCCACGGAGGGCTCCACCCACGAAGGGTCCACGAAGAAGCAACCTTGTCTATCCCACCATGGCCATCACCCACGAAGGACTTGCCTCACTAGCGGTAGATCTTCACGAAGTAGACGATCTCCTTGCCCTTACAAACTCCTTGGTTCAACTCCACAATCTTGTCGGAGGCTCCCAAGTGACACCTAGCCAATCTAGGAGACACCACTCTCCAAGAAGTAACAAATGGTGTGTTGATGATGAACTCCTTGCTCTTGTGCTTTAAATGATAGTCTCCCCAACACTCAATTCTCTCTCACAGGATTTGGATTTGGTGGAAAAAAGATTTGAGTGGAAAGCAACTTGGGTAAGGCTAGAGATCAAGATTCATGTGGTAGGAATGGAATATCTTGGCCTCAACACATGAGTAGGTGGTTCTCTCTCAGAACATATGAGTTGGAAGTGTAGATGTGTTCTGATGGCTCTCTCCACAAGTTAAGAGGAGGTGGAGGGGTATATATAGCCTCCACACAAAATCCAACCGTTACACACAATTTACCAATCTCGGTGGGACCGAATCAACAAACTCGGTCGGACCGAAATAGTAAACCTAGTGACCGTTAGAGATTTTCGGTGGGACTGACATGCAACTCGGTAGGACCGATATGGTTAGGGTTAGGGCATAACGTAATCTCGGTGAGACCGATTAGACAAACTCGGTGAGACCGATTTGGTAATAAGCTAACCAGAGGGTTGGTCAGGCAAACTCGGTGGGACCGATTCGCTCTTCTCGGTGAGACTGAAATGTTACGAAAAGGAAACATTGAGTTTACATTGCAATCTCGGTGGGACCGAGCCGCTCTTTCGGTGAGACCGAAAAGTTACGAAAAAGAAACAAAGAAATTGCAATCCCATCTCGGTGAGACCGAGATCCCTGTCGGTAGAACCGATTTGCTTAGGGTTTGGCAATGCTATGACAAGTGAAACTCGATGGCGCCGGGTTGAAAGAATCGGTAGGGCCGAGTTTGGCTTTGGGTTTAGGTCAAATGTGGATATGGGAAAGTAGCTGAGGATTTTGGAGCATATCATTAAGCACATGAAGCAAGAGGCTCATTAAGCAACACCTCATCCCTCCTTGATAGTATTGGCTTTTCCTATGGACTCAATGTTATCTTGGACCACTAAAATGTAAAATGAAGAGTCTTGAGCATATGAGCTAGAGCCAATCCTTTGTCCTTAGCATTTTCAGGGTTCCACTTTCACCATCCATGCCATGCCAATCATTGAGCTTTCCTGAAATGATCATCTTGGAATAGCATTAGCTCAATGAGCTATATGTTGTTATGAATTACAAAAACCACCTAGGGATAGTTGCACTTTCACATCGTGACATCATCTGTTTAAAAACTGTGTATGACACATCTTCATTAATGGGTCTCCGACAATCGAGGCGATAGCTTCGCCTCACTTCCAAATTTTTGGGCCCTCGATTTTCGCGCCTGACACTTATCCCTTGCCTTTATAAATAGGACCGAGGGGTCATTTTCACCTTTTCCCCCTCGTGCCTCTTCGCGTCGTCTTCCTTGCGCTGCTCAGCCTCTGGAGCTCCGCCGCCGCCGTCGACCGTCGCCTTTGCTCTGACCCTGGCCGCTGCATCACCCTGAACGCACCAGAATACTGCGGCGCCTTTCCGCTTCCTCACCAGCTCCGGTAAGTTCTCTGCTTTTTTCGCCACAGATCTGTTCTAGGGTTTCGACATTCTTCGCAGTTCTTCTGAAGTTCATCAGTGCTTCAGTGTTGTTCTTCCCTGTTCTGCCTTTAGTCTGTAGATGGACACTTCGTGCTTGACGTATCCCTTGCCGTAGCTAACCTACCATTGTCATCACAAACCCTTATGCGCAAAGAACTGATCTAGTCCTTCATAAATTGCTTCGGTTCTGGACCCCTTCTAGATCCAAATATTTTTGCTTTTCTGTCTTATCTTAGATCCGAAAATTTTATATGTCACTGTGAGATCTGTTTCTATGTCCATGTGAGATCCATTTCTCCTTGCACCAATATAGGCGGTTTAACCTTGTATAAGCAGTCTATGCCATTAGCCCTCTGATAAATTGGAGGAGCATTCTACCTTCATAATTATGCTCCGGTTTAACAGTGTCTGAGTAATCATGTGCTAGTATTACCTTTTTATCTTATTGCATTAGTCTCCGATTTATACCATTTCACATATCAGTATGTTTCTTACCCCCTTGTCTCTTGCATATAATCATGCGTAATTTATAAACCGACCTTTCATTTTCAGCTTGTTTGCTTCGCAATGGCCAAACAATTCACTGCCTGCAACTGGGCTCGTTCCCGGGTTACTGAGACTCAATTGAATGAGATGGTTAGCATCGGCTCCCTGCCTAAGAAAACTAAAATCAAATGGCGAGTTCCAGGAACAGAAAATCCTCCAACCCCAAGGCAGGGCGAGGTGGTGGTCTTTGTTGACCATATAGGCCGTGGCTTCAAACCTTCAGGGTCAAAGTTTTATCGAGATGTGCTTGCCAGCTTCCAACTTCATCCGCAAGATATTGGTCTCAACTCGGTTTCTAATTTATGCAACTTCCAGGTCTTCTGTGAAGTATATTTACAAGAAGAACCAACTGCAGAACTGTTCCGGGATTTCTTTCACTTAAACTGGCGCACCGAGTTTGTAAATGGCCCAAACACAGAACTTGGTGGTGTCTCGATTCAAAAGCGGAAAGAAGTTGAATTTCCTCATGCCAAACATCATAGCCATCTAAAGGAATGGAATCAAACTTGGTTTTATTGCAGAGACACTTCGCCTGAAGATGAAAATCCCCTCCCCGGCTTTCGTGATCACAGACTATCCAATACTCACCCCATGCCACAACACCTGAGCTCTTTAGAAAGGGCAAAACACACTCCTCAACTCGCCAAACTCCCGGCCTTTATGGCAAACGGTTTAACAGGCGTGGACTTTGTGCGATGTTGGATATCCTGGAGTATCTTGCCGCTAAGCCGGCGCCCCGGTTTAATGTGTGAATATACCGGTGAGGTTGATGACCCTCAACGCCATTGCAACATCCAATTATCTGAGGAAGAAGTCACTGAAGGTGTAAAGAAAATTCTGAATGAGTCGGAACTGATCTGTAGTCAAACCGGTCTGAGTCCCTTCTATGCCAAGAACAAAACGCCTGCTATAAGCATTATACTTCCTCTTTATCTCTAATATCTTTAACTTATGCAACCCGTAACCCTTCTTCTTTATATGTAGGGTGATGACCCCTTCTGGAAACGGAAAACCGTAGAGAAAGCGGCAAAACTGACTGAAGACAAAGCGTTCAAACCATCCCGCCCAAAGACCAAAGCCGTAAAACGGACGTCAAAATGGAAAACGGATGACCGGATTAATATGGAGCTTGATGATGATACTGATGATCCAGAAGTTGAGGTAGAACTTGACTCACTTGGCTCTCTTTTCATGCATCTCATTAACAATGATCTTCCTCAGGAGGACGCAGAAGCTAGTCAAGCTGATGACGTAGAGGTAATTACCCTTTCCTCCGGTTCAGACTCTATGCCAACACAAAAAACTCGCCAAGCAGTCCGGAAAGTAAGCTTTTCTCATCCTCTTGCTCACTTGGATCCAACATTTATTTTGAAGACTCAGCAACATGAAGCTCGCCGGACAACCCGGCATAGTGGCCAACAGGTCACTTCAGCCGGTTTACCTGACACTCCGGTTCGGAAGCGCCGGTCTGAGGTCTCTCCTACTTCTGACCATTCTTACCCCAAGGCAGGTTATTTCGGACAGCCTCTTAATCCGTCCGATTCAAATTATCAGGTGACACCTCCTTCATCTTCTGGTGAATCGACAGCAACTCAACTCCCCCCTTTGAAAACTATGGCCAGGTGAGTTGTAAAAACCTTTCCTTTAATGCGCCATAAATCCTTTGAATAGGATGTTAATCCTTTTTATTCTGTTTGCAGGGCCAAAGCCAGACCCAGCAAGAAAGCTCGGGTCACCAATCCGCCAGAAGACCCTGTCGCCGAAGAAGAAGAACCAAGAGGTGAACCGGAACAGACTGTTGAACCGGAAGGCCCCCATCCTGAAGCTACTTTTGATGATCCACCCCTTGAAGGCCAACATACCGATGAACCAACAGATGCTGAGCCTGCCGCACCCGATACTGAACCGGCAGAGCCAATCCGGGCTAGTCCGGTGAAAGACACTGAAATTCCAACATCATCCACCAACAATCCTGAAGGCCAGTGGTTGAAGAACTAGCCGGTTTGAAACGGCAAATCAATGCTATGACCTCTGCTATCTTTGGTAAGTGTCTGCTTATGTATGTTGCGCCAGTCGATGAATCTTATAACTGACCAAAATGTTGATAAAATCTTTGGCAGGCACTTGGATCGCTCATCTTGGTACAGATATGCGGATGAAGCTCAAAGCGGCATATACATTGGTTGAACAGCTATACTCTGGGTCTCAACGGGTTATTAGCACGACAGCTTATAACAAACCGGCTCCAACTTTGATTAAGGAAACCCTTGAGAAGCAGGGCATGTTACCAGCCCATATTGCCGAGTTGAAGAGAGCAGCTGCCAGAGCAGGAGCTTTAACCGCCCTTATTCGAGCCAAAGCCTGGATTCCAGACCTTGAAGTGGAGGATATCATCAAAGGATACCCAGGCATTAAAGAAGACGATTCAAACTTCGACAATGATGATCTTCGGCAGCTGACCAAACAGATGCGGCCGGCGGCCAGCAAGTTGGCTGATGATATCGATTTGTCCCATTTTCAACCGTTTTATGATGCAGAAGGGAAAAGACAGCCGGCCGAAATCCATGAAGTTGAAGAACTTGTGCCTCCGACTCGTAAGCACACCTACGCCCCTGATATGAACCCTTCCAATCTTATCCATGAGGAAGCAGTGTTTCAAGCGTTAACTGGAATCGATTGGTCAACGGCTGATTTCCAGCGTCTGGGGAGGGATGAAGAAGTGCCTGCACCAACTGACCCTCAACCGTCAAACCGTTGCGATGAAGAGTCCTGATCCGGTCGCCAGTTTATATGGCTACTGTGAAAAACAATGATATTGTTTGAGCTGCTTTGAAGCTTCATGTAATAGGATAGTTGAAACTCCGTTTATCTGCCATGCCATCGAGCATGTTTCATAATACTTTGTGACAATCTGTACCGCCCTTTGGGATATATTTATGCATAACCCATGATGAATTGCGTTCCTGGGTACAACAACTTAAAAGTATCCAGCGGTTTACCGCTAGACGTGTCATGATATCCAAGAAGTATATAGTACCTAGATGAATAATCAAGTGTTTGTACAAAAGTAATGTACAGAACATACCTCATTGGTTGACCAAACGTGTATACGGCAAATGTGTTAATACCAATCCGGAATGTTGATAACTCCATCTTCATAAGGCCGGTCTATATATTAAACCAGACCGGGATAACCACCAGATTTTCTTTATAATAATGGCAATTTAGTCAAATCAGACTGGGTCAATTTAACACCGGTTTATAATTGATCATGTGCCCACAACTTGAAGTTGAAAAGCAAGCCGGGTCAAGGTCGCTGATTTATCAAAAAATACTTATGATTTTCAACAAACAAAATTCAAACAGGAAAATATGCAAGGCTTTTTACGAGCTATAAGGCTCCAAATCGAGGCTTTTCATGGGCTGTCAGGCCTCTGAGTTAAACCATTTAACAAAGCCTTTTAAGGTGGGCCTCCAATTAACCAATCATCGTTTTAACTATGATAAGTTCAGGGTCTGTAAAAGATTGACTTGTCAAACGTTCGATGGGTCATACCAGGATTACCTGGACAGGAGTGGCTTACTTGATGAAGGCAGGTTAACCTAGGTTTTTAGATGAATACACCAGGCTTCCAAGCCGTGGCTTGATAGCCAATTACGAGGGTCCTTTCAAACTCTTTGTTGCTTTGCAAAAAGAGCCCTCCAGCCGGTTAGGCGTCGCGTTCTGAGCATCCAAGAGACATTGTGGATTGCCGGTGAATGAAGTCTGTGAAGGTTTGGGAGTCTACCTTGAAGACTTACCAGAGTGATTGGGCGAGGTCTGTGTGACCTTAGCTCAAGGAGAATACGGTGAGGACTGGGTGTCCTGAGCTGCGTGTTCAGGACTGGGTGTCCGGGACTGTGTGTCCTAAGGTTTAAATACCTAGCCGCTCCAACCAAACGTACAGTTGTCACAGCAACTGGAACTGGTCCAACAAATCATTGTCTTCAACGAGTCACTGGTTTCATCTTCACTTCCTTTTACTTACTGATTACTCATTGTGAAGTCATTGCATGTCTGTTCTATCTTTTGTCTTCACAACGTGAGTGTATGATCTGTTTGGCTTCATAATATCTTCCTACCTGATCCTTATTACACTGTAGCTATTTGTCACTGTGCTTTCACTCTGTTGATACGTGACCATGGCTTGCCTAGTGTAGTCTAACTTCCGCTGCATAGTAATAGGCATATCTCTACTGTTTGTCTTCATAACTTCCACGTTTTGAAGACTTTCATAAAAATCGCCTATTCACCCCCCTCTAGTCGATATAACGCACTTTCAGCCACAGCTTGCAGTATGTCTTCTAGCAAAAGCTTCAGAATGCTGGCTTTGGCATCGGAGGCTTGGGCATGCTGGCATGAGGAACCTCCACACCCTTGCAAAGAATAAGCATGTCATAGGCATCGAGGGCATCAAGTTCAAGAAAGATCACTTATGTGGTGCCTGTGAAGCAGGGAAGATGACGAGGGACAAACATCCCTCGAAGACAATCATGACCACTACTCGACCCTTCGAACTGCTTCACATGGATCTTTTTGGTCCCACTCACTACTCAACTTTTACCACTACTGCTTGCCTATATGGCTTTTTCATTATTGATGATTACTCTAGATATACTTGGGTGCACATAATCCTTTACAAGACTGAAGTGCAGGATGTCTTCAGACGCTTTGCCAATCGAGCAATGAACAACTATGGCGCCAAGATAAAGCACATCAGAAGTGACAATGGCACTGAATTCAAGAACACTGGCCTTGATACATATCTTGATACCTTGGGCATCACACATGAATTCTCAGCCCCGTACACGCCACAGCAGAATGGCGTCGTCGAACGCAAGAACAGAACACTCATTGAGATGGCCAGAACGATGCTAGATGAATACAAGACTCCAAGAAAATTCTGGCCTGAAGTCATTGACACTGCATGCCATACAATCAACCGTGTTTATCTTCACAAGATTCTTAACAAGACATCTTATGAACTCCTAATTGGCAAGAAGCCAAATGTCAGTTACTTCAGAGTATTTGGCGCAAGGTGCTGGATTAAGGACCCACATCACACCTCAAAGTTTGCACCAAAAGCACATGAGGGTTTTATGCTTGGATATGGAAAGGATTCGCACTCCTACAGAGTTTTCAATCTCTTTCATTACAAAGTGGTTGAAACAGTGGATGTGCGGTTCGATGAGACCAATGGTTCACAAAGAGAGCACCTGCCAAATGTGCTAGATGAAGTTCCATCTAGTGAATCAATCAAGCTAATGAGAACTGGAGAAATCATACCTTCTGAAGCTCATCCTGAAGAGGAACTCATCATCTCCGCACCAGATCAACCTGAAGACAATGCTCAACCTGAAGACAATTCCTCCAACAACGACAATGATCAGCAAGAGCAAAGTCTTCGCCCTGTACATCCACGCGTTGACAATGAAGTGCAGATTGAAAGAATAATTGACAGCATCAATGCACCCGGTCCACTCACTCGTTCAAGGGCAACTCAGCTGGCAAATTTCTGTGGGCACTTCGCATTCGTCTCAATTACAGAGCCCAAGAAAGTTGAAGAAGCCTTCATGGAACCTGAATGGATTCAAGCTATGCAAGAAGAGCTTCAACAGTTTGAGCAGAACAATGTATGGGAACTGGTTAAGCGTCCTGATCCACGGAAGCACAATATAATAGGCATCAAATGGATATACCGCAACAAGCAAGATGAGCATGGTCAAGTTGTCAGAAACAAAGCTCGTCTCGTTGCTCAAGGATATACTCAAGTGGAAGGCATTGACTTTGATGAAACATTTGCTCCTGTGGCTAGACTTGAAGCCATACGTATACTGCTGGCCTATGCAAATCATCGTAACATACTTCTATATCAAATGGACGTGAAAAGTGCCTTTCTCAATAGCAAGATTGAAGAAGAAGTGTATGTTGCACAACCGCCAGGGTTTGAAGATCCAAAACATCCTAACATCGTATACAAGCTCAACAAGGCATTGTATGGCCTCAAACAAGCCCCTCGGGCCTGGTATGACACACTCAAATATTTCCTGAAGAGCAAAGGCTTCATACCTGGTTCCCTAGACCCCACTATCTTCACGAAGACATATGATGGTGAACTGTTTGTGTGCCAAATATATGTGGATGACATTACCTTCGGCTGCACCAATCAGAAGTACAGTGAAGAGTTTGGCTATATGATGCAAGAGCAATATCAGATGTCTATGATGGGGGAGCTGAAGTTCTTCCTCGGTCTTCAAATACGACAACAACGCAACAGCATCTTCATATCTCAAGAGAAGTATCTCAAAGAGTGCCTGAAGAAGTTTGGTATGCAAGACTGCAAAGGCTTCACAACACCAATGCTAGCCAAACATCATCTGGGTCCCGACGACAATGGTAAAGAGTTCGATCAAAAGGTATACCGCTCCATGATTGGTTATTTGCTTTATTTATGTGCATCTAGGCCAGATATTATGCTTAGTGTTTGCATGTGTGCTCGATTTCAAGCGGCACCAAAGGAGTCGCATCACTTAGCTGTGAAGCGAATTCTTCGATATTTGGCTCATAGCCCAACTCTAGGACTATGGTATCCAAAGGGCTCAGAGTTTGATCTGGTTGGATTCTCGGATACTGATTATGCTGGTGACAAGGTTGATCAGAAGTCTACATCAGGCACATGTCACTTTCTGGGACGATCACTTGTATGTTGGTCTTCAAAGAAGCAGAACTGTGTATCCCTCTCCACTGCTTAATCTGAATACATTGCTGCTGGATCTTGCTACGCTCAGCTTTTGTGGATGAAGCAAACTCTCAAGGACTATGGCATTCATCTGAAGCAAGTGCCACTTTACTGCGACAACGAAAGCGCCATCAAGATTGCCAACAACCCAGTTCAACACTCGAAGACAAAGCACATAGAAATTTGTCATCACTTTCTCAAAGATCATGTTGTGAAGGAAGATATTGATATCATACACGTCAACACTGAAGAGCAATTGGCAGATATCTTCACCAAGCCCTTGGATGAGAAGAGATTTTGCAAGTTACGGTATGAGCTAAATATCCTGGAATCCTCAAATGTCCTGTGATCAGGCACACATCCTAACACTTATGCATATTGATGACTTAGATGTGCAACACACGAAGTAACGTATATCTTCAATCAATGAAGACATACATTCTAAGTGTGAATACATTAATGTGGAATTTGACTTTGGAGCGCCACGATAATTGTGCGCCGTGTCTGGGTCTAATACTTCCTATACGGTGGGTAACGCCACCACCAAACGTTCTATTTTGAAGTGTTTCACTCATGGCGTTACCTTGCAATGTCTTCACATTTGGTTTGGCTTCAATCTCAACATGTCTTCATGATTATCTTCACTACATTGATTATATAGATATTTATATACTAGTGTTCTGTCCTCTACAACATTCACTTATAGCTATGTCTTCCTTGAATATTTTGAACTAAGTAAATGTGATCGGACCCTAACCTCTCTATGCTTTCTATCTTAAATCCTATCTCTCCAAGTCATATGCATTCTATTGAAACTGTCGAATGTCTTCTCTGCGCCCTTGTCAGCAGAAGACACAGAGACAACCTTTAAGTCCGTTTTAAATGCTCATTCATCCACATGAAATCCGGAGAAGTAGGAACGACCACCCGACAATCCAGGCGTGCGTGGGACATGGAACAAACCCCAAAATTCCGCATGATGGCCACGTGTTACTCAGATGCGAATCGCTAGGGGCACCTGTGTAATAGCGCAGTGCCGCCCCTATACCTATAAATACACACTCACAGCGGTCATTATCCCTTCTTCCACCCTCGCACGAACCCTAGCGCCACCGCTAGCCCTCGACGACGCCGGCGACAAAGCGCTTCACTGCCGCAACCTCTCCGACACCGTCTTCACGCCGATCGCGGACATCGTCCTCTCCGCCGTCGCCGTAGGTGTCCTCCGTCGTCAAGTTAGGGCACGGAAGATTGAACTGCTCGGCCTCATCTCCCACTCCGTCTAGCAGTTCCTAATGTGGTAAATAAAACTTCTTTTTACGGCCCCTTTTGATCCTATGGCTTTGTCACTTTCTACCATAAGAAGTTTCTATTCACACAAGTTAGATCTCTCTCATACTGCATCTCATAACATGCCTAGTATATTCACTTGTGCTTCACAAAGTAGTTAGATTCCTCACTTGTACTGATCTTTGGGTTCGTACAAATCTGGAACCAACTTCTTATTTATGAGTGAATGTCTTCGCACGATGAGGTCAATGTCTTCTAAACTGATTTATCTTCAAAATCTTCTGAGAATGCATATGACCTCTTCCCCTTCCCTCGCACCTTAATGCTGTCACAGGTACATGTCCGTGGGAGAATCCTTTGGTTCTCATAGTCTGCATTCATTTGCAGAATTCTTACAGCATCACATAAATTCTCCTGAAGCCAGTTCCTGTTGGTCCAGCAAGAGAAAGCCTTTGAAGCCTTTGAACGTCTTGAAGCCTTTCAAGTTAAAGTTTATGGCTTCAAAGAAAGCAGCAAGGAAGGGGGGCAGACAACGTCGTGGCGGAACATCCAGAGATCTGCCAGATGAACTCGCAGAAATGTACAAGACAGATCCTGAAGAGGATTACAGTCAGCGCAAGACCCGAATCCTATGGATTCGATGATATTGGGCAGAACAATGGTTCAAATACCGCTTCACAACCCAAGAGTATGCTGAGAAAAGTGCCATCAAAAGACCGTGGGGGACATCCTATACAAGAATCTTCTTCCCAGGTCCAGAGATGAAGCCATTGCCCAAAGCTTCTATCCATGCATGGTCCGTGGGCCACAGCCTGATGATGCACATCCGTCGTCACTACTCTGGTGTCGTGACGACCATCTGTTCAAGCGCAACTTCTAGTTTGCTCAAAACTCAGCGAAGCAGAACAAGAAGAAATTTGGGTTAGACTTCAACCCTGGTCCCTCAGCACCAAGGGTAGATGGCACACGAGAAGCAGAACCCAATGTCATCGGTCCTTATGCCAACCTTGAAGGCCTCATCACCCGCATCTTAGTTCAAGGGACTGCAGTGAATGAGCCTCCAGCTGACTCTGAATCAGAAGAAGCTCCTGCAGTGCTGAAGCCAAAGAAGATGAATAAGCCTAAAGCTTCAAAGCCTGCTCCTTCACCCAAAATTTCAAGGGCGAAGCCACTGGCAACTGCACCTCCTAAAGACAGTGTGCCATCTGAAGACTTATCACGCATCTCAAAGCCCCAGAAGGCCAAGGTGCCTCTGCCACATAGCGGCCAAGAGCTCACAGCTGCTGCCATTCTACGCAATGATGACATTAACCTGTCAAGTGATGAAGACCTAGCAGATGACGCTCTTGAGCAACTCATCAAGAGCAAAGAAGAAGCAGAAATCTTCAATGATCTGCCACTCTTTGATGTAACCATCATCCACAACTTCATTGACGAGTGGTTTGACACGCCCAACATCAGCTTTGATGATCTGCAGCTACCCATTGGCCTCAGTGTCGCCTTCCATGGCGCCATTGCTTCAGAACTAGCCATCGCCCAGCGCGTTGTTGAGCTGAAGCAGAAGATTGACTATGAAAAGGCTCAGTTCAAGAAGCATATGGCCAAGCTCAGCGTGCAAGATGTGAAGAACTTCAAGATCATGCTGCACGAGCTCAAGGAAGCCTTTCTGAAGAAACGTGCAGAAGCTCAAGGTTCGCGTGAGCGCATGAAGACTCTGGCTGACAGATGTGTGCAAGCCTACAATGAGGCTGAGAAGCGCAAGGCACTTGGGCGTCCTGGCATCGACTCCAGGATGGCCGCAAAGAAGAAGAAGAAGTCTGTTACAGCTGAACGCGATGCACCAAGGCAGGAAGCAGTTCTGATTGTCTTCCCCACAAGAATGACTGGCTCGAAGCCGAAAAGCCGGTCAACAGCTTCAGAGCTCAAGAAGACGAGGACTGCTGAGGCTGAAGTGAGGAAAAGGAAATATCATGAAGCCTCTCCTACTGCCCCCTCCAAGAAAAAGAGAAAGACAAAGAAAGATAGGGCTGCTCCCACAGAGCCCTTGGTTGTTGAACCCATTTCCATGGTTCACCCCGACACCAATCCACAAGAACGCCAACTGACCATCCATGTGCTGGCTTTCACAGAGGCTCGTGGAGCTGAAGACATTCCAGCAGCTGATCCCATCGCTGCTGAAGACATTGGTCAACCTGACAATGTAGAAGATGATGCAGTCCTTCCTCAGCAAGACAACAACGAACTCATCAGCATTGGTCGTCCATTGACGCTAATTGCCCAGGATGCCTCATGGGCGGATCGCCCACAAGAGGAAGAAGACAATGAGGCCCAGCCCACTCAAACTCCACAGGCGTCGCCCGCGTTGCGCAGGCGTCGCAAAGGTCCAAGGCCTCACGTCTCTGCTGAAGACATTCCGGGTGCATCAGCCGAACAAGAAGAAGTACCACAAGTCCCCTCGTCTCACCAAGAAGCAGTTCTTACAGAGAATGTGCTTGCGTCCGACCCTCCAGCTCGTCAAGTGGAGGATGAAAATCATGAGGCTGCCACAACTAACAATGAAGCTAATGTGGAGCCCTCCCCACCAAAAGCATCAGAAGACAGCGAAGCCACTGATCCTAACACTTCTGTTCCTGAGTCTGCTGCCGGTCCCCAGTTCGACTATCATGTTGAGCACAGGCCTCAGGTACAGAAGCCAATCCCAAGACTGCCAAGGTTCCCAGGTCCTGCATCAGCACCTGGCTCCTTCAACATCAATGGCTTCAGGGCAGACAATACATTCTTCAATAGCTCCAAGAACCCCTACTCAAGGGAAAGGATTTCATCAGATCGGTTCTGGAGCTATCCTCAGCGAAGTTATTACTCACGCATACTGTACAACCAAGGTCGCATCTTCCCACACAAGCGCCTTAACGTTGAAGCTATAGTTGGTCTGCCCTGCCTAGAAGAAGCTTTGGATTGCTTCAAGCAAGTTGGACTGCTGCCATTCATAATTGACCAAGAGCATTGGAATGAAGAGCTGCTGCTCCAATTCTATGCCACACTCCACATCCGTGGGTACAACAGAGATCCAAAGACTTGGGTCCTGGAGTGGATGACCGGCAATGTTCATCACGAAGCCAATGCATTTGACATCATTGAGCTCACTGGCTTGCCCACTCCTGGCGATCTCTTCGAGCAAGGTTGTCAGCTGCATACTGAAGCTATTGAGAGCATCTTTCAGAGGCCTGAACCTGATATGAGTCAGATGCTCAGCATGATGAAGCCATTGCCCTAAGATGCTGCTTATCCCACAGAGTTCTTCGTTGAAGACCTTGAGTATCTGCCAAAAACCATCTATCACATCATCAGGCGGACTCTCTGGCCCATTAAAGGACACTCTCCAAATGCCAAGATTGAGGGTGCAATGAAGACTTTGATATTCTATATCCTTCATGGCAAATGCTTCAATGCACAGGACTTTTTCATACGCCAACTTGCTGCATCAGGCTCTCATCTGTTTGGTTTGAAGTTCTACGCCCCTTGGGTAATGCGGCTGATCAAACTTCACTCTGCTATCATGTATCAGCCCTCTGCCCGCAACCATCGTATCTTGCCAAGCTCCTTGTGCTCTACCACAATGGCTACGCTAACAGCCCGGGCATTAGCAAACCACATATAATAATAATGTCTCTTTATCGATCGACGCTGCAAGCACGGGCGGTTCAGCTAGCTGCCTCTTCAGATCCTCGAACGCCTTATCAGCTGTCTCGCTCCAATGGCCTTCTCTCCAAGGTGACTGATAAACCAGCTCAAGGCTGTAATCCGGCCAGCCAGACATTGAACATCGTTAATACACGCCGGTCTAGCCAAGGATGTAATTGCCGTAATCTTTTCCGGATTAGCCTCAATGCCTCTGTTTGATACCAGAAAGCCTAAGAGCTTGCCTGTCGGGACACCAAAGACACACTTCTCCGGATTGAGCATCATCTTGTAAACCCGAAGATTGTCAAAGGTTTCTCGTAGATCATCTATCAATGTCTCCTTCTTTCTGGACTTGACCACAATATCATCCACATATGCATGAACATTGCGCCCAATTTGTTTATGAAGGCAATTCTGAACACATTGCTAGTAAGTTGCCTGGGCACTCTTGAGTCCAAACGGCATGGAAACATAGCAGAAGGCTCCAAAGGGAGTTATGAAAGTTGTCTTCTCCTGTTCCTTAACCGCCATTTTGATCTGATGATAACTAGAGTAGGCATCCAGAAAACACAAACGGTCACAACCCGCCGTAGCATCAATTATCTGATCAATGCGAGGGAGAGCAAAGGTGTCTGCAGGGCAAGCCTTGTTTAAATCTATGTAGTCCACACACATGCGCCAAGTGCCGTTTTTCTTAAGAACCAGCACCGGATTGGCTAACCACTCTGGATGAAAAACTTCGACAATAAACCCAACAGCCAACAGATGAGCTACCTCTTCACCTATAGCCTTACGTCTCTCCTCATTGAAACGGTGGAGGAACTGCCGGACCGGTTTGAACTTAGGATCAATGTTGAGTGTGTGCTCAGTGAGTTCCCTCGGTACACCTGGCATGTCAGAAGGTTTCCATGCAAAGATGTCCCGATTCTCACGGATGACCTCGATGAGCGCGCTTTCCTATTTGGGATCCAGATTAGCGCTGATGCTGAACTGTTTGGATGAATTGCCAGGAACAAAGTCAACCATCTTAGTGTTTGTGGCCGATTTGAACTTCAACACCGGATCATGCTCTCTAGTTGGCTTTTTCAAAGAGGTCATGTCTGCCAGATCAACTTGCTCCTTATAGAATTTCAACTCTTCCGTGGCACAAACCGACTTGGCATAAGCCGCATCACCTTCCTCACACTCCAAAGCAATCTTTCGACTTCCATGTACCGTGATGGTCCCTTTATGACCTGGCATTTTAAGCTGTAGATAAACATAACATGACCTCCCAAACAAAGCGTGGTACGGACTTTTGATCTTTACCACCTCAAATGTCAATGTTTCTGACCTTGAATCATAGTCATCTCCAAAAGCTACCTCCAAAGCTATCTTGCCAATGGGATATGCAGACTTACCAGGTACCACCCCATGAAAGACCGTATTTGACGGTTTAAGATCCTTATCTGTCAACCCCATACGGCGGAATGTATCATAATACAAAATATTGATACTACTTCCCCCATCCATGAGCACTTTAGTAAACTTGTATCCCCCAACTTGAGGGGCTACCACCAGGGCCAAGTGACCCGGATTATCAACCCGGGGTGGGTGATCATCTCTACTCCACAAAATAGGTTGCTCAGACCAGCGTAAATATTGAGGTACTGCCGGCTCAACAGAGTTTACTGCCCTTTTGTGAAGCTTCTGATCACGTTTGCACAAACTAGTAGTGAAGACATGATATTGCCCGCTGTTCAGCTGTTTGGGATTGCTCTGATAACCCGACTACTGCTGCTGCTGACTCCCCTGATGGTTGTAACCTCCCTGGTTGCCTTGGTGCCCTTGATTGACGTGTCCGGTTTGGTTGCCTGGAAACCCTGAACCGGAACCACCACCTCCGTAACCCGACCCGTGGAAACCTCCTCCTGAACCACCGGGCGGGCCGTTGTCATATTGGAACATATTGGAATTCTTGAAATCCCGCATGATATAACAGTCCTTCCAAAGATGTGATGCCGACTTCTCCTTCGATCCATGCTTTGGACAGAGCTGATTTAACAAGTGCTCCAATTTGTTGCCTGAACCTCCACCCCTCTGAGGCTGCTTGCCCTTACGGCGCTGGCCATTCTCCTACGCGTTGGTATTTGCAACAAAGTCCAAGCTACTGTCGGTCTTGGGCTTACCACCGTTTCCATGGCCTGCCGGATTACATTGCTGACCTTTGGCATTGCTGTTCTTCTTACCTTTCTTCGGTTTGTCCTCCTCTGAATCCGGATCCTTGGTATTATCTGAATCGGCGTATTTAACCAAAGCGGCCATGAGTGTTGACATGTCATTGCAATGACGTTTGAGCCTTCCCAACTTCTGTTTTAACGGTTTGAAACGACAATTGCCCTCTAATGTTAACACTGCAGTGTCTGCATTGATACGATCTGATGAATGCAAAATCGCTGAGACCCGTTTGACCCAATGGGTCGTGGACTCCCCTTCCTCTTGGACACAAGCGGCCAGATCTACGATTGACATCGGCTGCTTACACGTATTCTTGAAGTTCTGGATAAACCGGTGCTTCATTCGGCCCATGATCCAACAGAGTTGGTCGGCAAGCTCTTCAACCAAGTGTGAGTTGTTCCTTCCAACATCATGGTGAAATATTTAGCACACACTGCCTCATCCACATCTAACATCTCCATTGCCATCTCATAGCTCTCCACCCACGCCTCTGGTTGCAAATCGACGGTGTAATTTGGTACCTTACGAGGTCCCTTGAAATCCTTGGGCAGTCTCACATTACGCAAAGCGAGGGTTAAATATGGCACCCCTAAGGAACTGAACATCACTCCTGGCTCCACGGAGGCCGTGGGGTGAACCGGAGTATGCTGTCGTGCTCCATGTCGAGCTGCCAACTCGGCCTCCCGATGTGCGCGGCCATGGTCCACAACATCTTGCGCATTAGCGCCTCCCCCGGCCGGGTTGTTCCCTCGTGGTGAATTTCGGCAACGTGCACTACTGGACACGGCCGGTTCGTCCTCCACATGTCTGCTATAACTCCGGCTTGGACGGGGAGTGGAATGAATCCTCTCACGACTGTGTGAATACGCCTGCTGTTGATTTAGTGCTGTTTGAAGGAGATCCCTGGCCCGACGTGCTTCCACTACAACTGGTGACTCGCCGTCGGTTGGGAGGGCCGCCAGGCGTGAAGCGGCGGCCACAATGTTGTCCAACGGGTTGGAATAATGCCCGGGCGGTGTTGATACATACTGTGGCACAACGTTGTTCTGGCGAGGCGGGTCCGTCGTGCGTGGTTGAACTGGCGCTCCTGCTCCCGGCGCCCCCGCCCGGTTTAGTGTGGGTTGGCTACCAGCTCCTGCTCCTGGTGTGTTGAAGAGATTCTGTGGCTCATAAACCGACGGGAGATGTGATCGATACCTTCTTCTCATGACTTCCTCTGAAGCATTCTGATCCAGTCTAATCCGGTAGGCATGTGCTTCCAATTCAGCCCGCTCTGTAGCCATCCTAGCATTCTCTGTTGCCAGGCCCGCTTTAGCCTGGGCTATTTGATCTTTCACCTTTGCAATCTCCGCATTGTGCTGATCCCTGGCTGCTGCATCCACCGCCGTGGCCATCAACATTGCCAAAGCGTCGAACAAATCAGACAGGACTTGGGCCGGAGGCGGCGTCGAGCTTCCTGCCCCTGCTGGTGTGGCCGTTGTTGAACCGGAGAGCATTGCTGCGGCGGTAGATGAATGATGCGCCGATTGTGTGTCGGCCATGAAGATGGCGGCCCGGTTTGGTAGATCGGGGGAATCCGGAATACTGTTGCCCTCGGATCCTCCCTCAATCCGTCCGTCCTGCAATTGGTAAAGTGATTCGGTCTCTCCAGAAGACTCATCATCAGAACAGACCACAGTCTCTCCATCGAACACCGGTCCGTCCTCGTACCTCGATCCATGGATGACACCCATGAAAACATGCCTTGCCTCGGGCTGAACCGGCGAAGAACTTGCACGCCGAGCCGTTTTGATGATGTCGGTGTAGATGTCCGGCTCGGGGGCCGGTTCGCCGATCTTGCCAATGAAGATGTGAATCCCACCAAAGGGGACCCGGTACCCGTATTCGATTGAATCGGCCTCGGGACCCCATCCTGCGTTGTCGATGTAGAGCTTGCCGCGACGACTCTTCATCATCCGGCCCACAACGTATCCCTTAAGTCCATCGAAGCTGCCCTTCAAGAACTCAAAACCATCGTGCGATAGCCCCACGGTGGGCGCCAACTGTCGTGGGTTTGTCACAGCAGATGTCCTTGTGAAAGGACTTAGTCGTGGAGCCATCGCTACGGGTTAGCTTTAAGGGGTTAAACGGACAAAGGGACACGGGGAATTTTATACTAGTTCGGCCCCTTCGAGGAAGGTAAAAGTCTACATCTAGTTGTGATTGGTATTGCTAGGATTTCAAAGGCCAGGGAGCGAATCCGCTTTGTCTGGCTCTTGAGTTGTTGTCTGTTGTCCTGAACCGCTGCCGGGTCGTCCCCTTATATACATGGGCGGCGCCCGTCGGTTTACAGAGTCCCGAGACCGGCTCATAAACGTGTCCGATTCGGTCTCCACTATTTTTGTCTTACAATACAAGTTTCATACAAATGCCGGTTCACGGCTACGGGCCTTAAACCGGTTCTAGGCCCTGGACCTTTCCTCTTCTGTCTACATGGGCTTCAAGCATAATCAACTACGGATGAAGTTAACCCGGCCTTTCCTGGCCGGTTTACGCCCAGTAGTAATATCCCCAACACGAAGCATCCCACTTGTTGCAATGCGACCGACCCTTGCATCTCACATGAATGGTGACCCAAGGCGAGCGATGATGCATGCTACAACATTGGTGCCCCCCCCCCCCCCCCGCCCGCAACGCATGTGTTGGCATCTCTCGCCCTTGGGAAGGGGAGGCAAAGGAGAAGGAGCTAGATGTCACTTGGGCAAAGGGGGGGGGGTGTGCTTCGGCCGCATGCGACATTGAGGACCAATGAGGTGCATGTGGGCGGATGTGCGCGACTGACTCAAGGAGCACAATAGAGATAGTTTTGGAGCTTCGGGGTGGGCTAGACGAGTGAGGGGGATTTGAGGTTAGGGAGTGGTGGAAAAATGACGACGTGTGACCACGTAGTACTCGCTAGAGAAGAAGATAAGGTGGGGAGGAGGCACGGTGTACACACGACCCACTGCTGCGTGGGGCCATCGGGTGCGACCGGCCATTTTGAATTGTTTGGTCTGATTTTTTAAGATGACGATTTCAGGAATTAGGAGGTTGAAGTTTAATTTCGAGGAGCCGTAGTTTAAAACCGACTTCCACGTTGCTTTAAAAAAAAACGACTTTCCACGGAAGAAAGCAAAAGAGAAATCGCCGTCGAGTCGGTCTGCCAGCGCACGTGACCGCGACCCAAACCCGAACCACTTGTCCCGAACCGCGTCTCCTCCTTCGCCCGCTCTCTACACATCTCTTTGCCCCGAGACTAGGGTTCCGGCCCCGCCACTCCCGCCGCCGGCGCCGCCATCCCCTCCCGCCCCCCGTCCGATTCATCTCCTCCCCTCTTCAAGCCATACAGTCCTCGTCATCTCCTCCGCCAGGTCCCGTGGCCCACCTTCGCCGCGGCTCTCTGCCACGACTCCGGCCGTGGTCCACCACGACTTCTGGCGGCTGCGCCCGTCAGCTCGCGCACGATCTCGCACACGGCTGCGGTTCCGCACGAGCTCGCCTCCGCCTACCTGTTCGCAAGGTATTTTCTAATCAATTACTGCAGTATTTGTTGTGCAATCGAGTCTTATATGCGGTTGATTGGGGAAGTATATGGTGTTGACTGGAGAAATATATGCCGTGCACGGGTGCTCAGATCAGATGTTTCCGGTGAGCAATTTTGTTTGCGCATGGTGTCCCGATTTTGCTGTGGTCTATGGGGTGACAGTGAGTAATCTGTAGTTATTTAAGCCATGGCTGCGAGAAAATTATCTTTGATTTTAGCATTCATGTTTAAGAAAAGTACGGCAAAGCAAATACCCTTGTTCTGATCTAATATGGCAGTCAAACCATGCACTAGGAGAAGAAATCTAATGCATAGACTTAAGTAAATAGGCCAAGCTATATTGGTATATCCAGTATCTGAAGGTAAACGGTTGATGCTCTAATTTTTTCTCATCAACAGTTAGTTTTTCAGCACTTGCATGTCTGGAAACCGGTTGGATTGGCATATTAGGAAACTGCACACACAAAAACAGTATGATGGACTTATTTATTGAAGCCTATGGATTAGGATTCTTCTACTTGTATGCTTTAAAGGGTTTGTCTGTGATACTAGGTCAGAACACAGAGAGTTAAAGCTGATCTAATATCTGTGGTCTGTTTTGCTATTTGTGTTTTAATTTGAAGAATGCTTTTTTTATCATCCCTCTATTAGTGTACCATGGGAAAAACCATAAGCTGGTGGGTGCAATTATTCTTATAAACTAATTCCCTCCCTGGTAAGTTCATCCCGGTGGAGCAGAGCTTGCCATTGTTGTACTCATGCTGCATTCTGTATTTTTCTCCGATGCATTGGCCCTTTTCCGAACGCAGGAACCCATCAGAATTCTGGACAAATCGTTCTGTTCTATGCACAGTTCCTGCATTCCGGACATGCCTCTGGTATAATTAACACAAAATGTAGTCCACAATATGATAAGTAAGTTGAGGAATGGCCATATCTAGCAGCAACAAATGCTCATGGATTGATTAACACTTGAATTTCAGATGATTTATTTTTGTTCCCTGCAGAAGTTCCATTGTGATGTAGTGATATGATGGCTTAACTTTATGGTGTCATGCTTTTTTTTACAGGATACACCAAAAAATATCTACGCCCCAAAATTTGGAAGATCACCAAGAATTAGCAGGATAACACGAGTGCTGAATTCTGGAAATGGATCGTGGGCGATATGCTCCACAGCATGGATGGGAGAACAACAGTGTAATTGCAGCCTTTTTCTTTATTAACTACCAAGGATGCTGAAGATAGCAGATCTAGTGGCATGTGATTGCCTTCCGTGTAACAAGCGTTATGTTGTAAATAAATTCAAGAAGCGGCCGTTGCTTAAATGGAATGGATTTACCTGCCTGTTCTGTAGACTTTGCTGCTGACTCAACTTACTCTGTTGAATCTACAGGCACCTGATGGGTATGGCGCCATTAATGAGCCAGACTTTAGGTGAGTCAAGTATTTCCTGTTAAAATATGCATATAAACACCAAGTGCTTCTTATATGTACTTAATATTGGTACCTTGTATTCTTAAAGTAGATGTAATGTTTGTCCATTTATATTTGACATGCATTTCCCCCTTGAAGTGCTTTGTCATATTACCATATTCCTACTGCTAAGTGCTAACTCAATTTGCAGGGCTGGTGAATCCTACATTGGTAGGAGATATGTGGATGAAGGCTTTCCTAGTGATCGAAGGGGTGGATTTGGTCCAGATATACATGATAGAAATATGTATCCACCACCACCCTCTGCTGGCACCATGTGGTCTCAGCCTCGAAGAAATTTCGATGAAGAATTTGCAACTACAAAAGAGTACAGAAGGTACACTTCTGATTTTTGCAATGATGGGAATATCATGAATTTGATTCCTATAGCGGGATTGAAAGACTGTGATAATTATCGTGTTACTTCAAAAAAGAAGAAGAGAATGACTGTTAATCTGGTCGTTGTGATTTTTCTGTTCATAGGAACAAAAGGATTGGAAGTAGAGATCGTGGGGAGTTTGGTGCTGAGTTTGCAGACCGTTACCAAGGCGGAGAAGATAACTATGAGAGAGATCATCAATACGGACGCTACAGCTGTGATTCGGACTATGAGAGGAGCAGGAGAGATGGTAGTCGGAGAAGACTTGACTCGTTTGAGCATGAACGTGAAAGAAAAGGGTTAAGTCATGAAAGAGACGAAAGCCCATATGTCCGCCATAGCCGTTCTCGGTCACGTGGGCGTGATAACCGATCAAGATCTCGGTCAAGGTCATGGTCTCCACGTGGCAAAAGTCGTAATTGGGGCCAAAGGGATGGCTTCTATGACGATACTCGCTTTGAGAGAAGAGGAGAACAGGACTGGGATGAAAGAAGGCATGATGATTTGGTGGTGAGGACTGAGGACTGAGGGCATACTTATATTTTCCTTTCGTGTTTTATAACATATAAAAGCTAATTAAATTTGCATTATTACTTGCAGGCGCCATCTGCGACTGTTGTTCTTAAGGGTCTGTCCCAGAAGACCAATGAAGATGACCTATATCAGATTCTTGTACAAGTTCCTCGTCATAAACTGTTAAAAGTGGTTGGAAGTGTATTGTCTCGTTCATTTTAATCATTTGGGTCTGGTCTCTTTTAGGCTGAGTATGGCCCTCTTCGTAGTGTGCGTGTGATCAAGGAACGACCCTCCGGCGTGTCTCGAGGATTTGCTTTTATTGACTTCCCTACTGTGGTACTAACCGTACAAGTGCTCGGAGCTGTTAATTACTGATTTAGACTGCCAATTGCTGTTATGCTCACAAAGATTTGTGTGCTCCAACAGGAAGCTGCCCGCAAAATGAAGGAAGCTACTGGAGACAATGGCCTTCTAATTGATGGTAGGCAGATATTTTCTGAGTACAGGTCTGTGTCCTTACCTTCAAGATGCAGTGCAAATTATTCGTGTGATGCAGTTGTTGATTATGCAACTTCAGAATTGCAGTTAAGCTAATGTCTTTCTGAAATTTTTAATGCAATAGCTTTATAATTGTAAGAACTGCAAAGCTTGTACACTGCTCGAATCAATTAGTATAGACACCATACTTGGTTACTGTCGTGCCATAAGAATCCATGATTGTGGAACCACTGGTTCTCTTTTGTCTCACAATCATCATGTTAGTAATTCTCACTGGAGCTTGCATTGATATGCCAAACTGTCAGATGACTCTCTCTTGGTGTACCTTTTTGTGTTTACTACCGTTTGAACAAGTTCTGTCTGCCCATTAGCAATCCAAGCTAATTGCCAACTGCCATCCACTGATCCAAATTGCATATGATGTAGGCGAAATCAAATGAGACAATAATTTATAGTTTATTTGCTGGCATTAAAGATTGGCATAATAGATTTTGTTTTGATACTTTGCCAGCTTTGAATGCTATTCTTGTATTGTATGTCATTTATTTGTACATGAGGTCACTATGCAGAAAGGGACATCCGGAGGAGATTAAATAGAACATTAACTTTAACTTGTACAGAAATGACTTTTTGAGCCGTTATATTCTCTCTTCTAAAGATTTTTGCTCTTATATACCATAGTCCTTTTGTGCTCATAGCCATATTCCTTATCTATTATGTTTGTGCTGTAACAATTTCTGCTGACTGCCATCATCCCTGCAGTAGTAAACCAACTGGTGGGACGAGTGGTGATTCTTTTGGACAAGAACATATTACGAGGTCTACCTACGGGCGCAGGACCATATCCACAGCATGTGATTGGATATGTACTATATGTGGCTGTATGAATTTTGCCCGCAGAACCTCCTGTTTTCAGGTATATTCTGGTCTCATGTAATGCAAATTACTGTGTAGCAATTCTTTATTAGGAAGTTAAGTTATGCTTTACATACAGAAAATGGAGATATTGGTATTTAAGAAAGCAAATTGCATTACTCTGAAATCTAATTTGCTTCATTTCCCCCCAGTCAATGGTGTGATCTACACTTAATTCCTTCCAAATGCAATGTGTTTTCCACTTAGTCTGGTTTAATCGCTGAGGGCACCTTTCTTTGTTTTCCCATTTAATCGCAATATATCTCTTGACTCTTGTTAACATTGAGTTGCAAAACCTAGTCCGGAAAAGTGGGTGTCTTGTAGCAGTTCAATTATCTGTGATTTCTTGAACCTATATATTCACAATATCTCCATCTTAAGAGTTAGTTAAGAGTCTCCATATGTTTACGCTTCCGGATACAATTATTAATTACATCACCCAGATGTTGGATGGATTGGACTTCATGTCTATGTGAAGTATCTATATGGGCCTGTTTGGTTTGTGACTATCTTTGCCATCTTTGCCACATGTTGCGATATTATTTTTGCCACACTTGCCTAACTTGAGGTGCTTAAATTTTTAGACATACTTTGGGTTGCCTCAGGGAATCTTGCCACACTTTTTGTGTGTATGCCATGTGGCGCTTATTGCTCATTAAATAATTTTTGCCTGAGGTGTGGCCAGAACCGAATGCCCACCTACTTGGTCAAACTTGCCTAACTTGAGGTGTGGCAAATTGTGGCTAGGAACCAAACAGACCCTATATCCTTGCAACTGCAATGCTATCTGTTGTCCACTCCAACTAAATTATCTTTTGAAGAAAAACCAAATTCAGTCGTCCAAATCTCAACAACAGTTATATAACTCACGTATTTGCCACTGCTTGCATTTTTTTGGGGGTGTTGTCATAATGGGTTATAAAAATAAAAATAGAAGGAAGAAAATAATAAAGTCAAAACCTTGGATCATCGATAGATCATGGACATGTCTACACTCTGGTAACATAGGACCCTGCTCCTCCATGTCCACATAAATTATTTGCTTGCAGGATGTTTTCTGAACATCAAACTGTGGAAAAACATATCTTCCAAAACATGTCACCTCTTTTTGGCTCTGCCGGACCAGGTTCTGGTTTTTGAAACCTGGCAATAGCACCTTTGAGATAATAAGTTGTGTTCAATTTAGTAAGATTTGAGAATAACTCATGTCCCATGCTGCCTTAGTTACATGGTAACGGGCTAAAGGCTGACAAATAACAGCTGTTGGATAATTACTTGTCTACTTGTAAGTTCGTGGTTGCTCTTGCTTTCCGTTTCCAGCTAATTGCATGTTTACTTGTATTCTCACAGTGCAACGAGCCACGTACTGACGATGCTCCACCAGCTGATGCAGCATCTTCCATTCAACCGTTTGGCAAACGGGGATCTGAAATAGGCAAGTTTGTGTCTTGTTTTTAGAATTATGTGAAATATGTAGTACATTGCCTAATTATATACTGTCATTGCAGGTCCAACTCATGTCTTAGTTGTTCGTGGTCTGGATGAAAATGCTGACGAGGAAATGCTTCGATATGAATTTGCTAAACATGCTCCAATAAAGGTAGGCAGAAGCTATTAACTCTTGTAACTATAATTGTTTCTTTTCTGTAGAGTTACATGTCAAACTCTCTGCAGGATATCCGGCTTGTTCGGGACAAATTTACTCATGTGTCTAGAGGTTTTGCATTTGTCCATTTTCATTCGGTAAGTACTAGTGGATCACTAGGAGTAGGTTTTATCTGATGTAAATTTTTGACAGTCACTATACATCCATCTGTGCTAGGTTGAAGATGCCACGAAAGCTCTTGAAGCTACAAATGGGATTAGACATGAGAAAAATGGCCAGGTGTTACGTGTAGCCTATGCTAAAAGCACGCTTGGACCTGCATCGGTGGCTTCACAGTCAAACAGCCTTGCTGCAGCAGCCATCGAGGCTGCATCATTTGCCCAGCAGGTCTGTTATAGTAATACATATTTTTGGTCAAATTGATAAGCCATACTACCTTGCCTTTTTTTTGGTAGTTAATTAAGACTTCGTCATGCTTTCATGTTACTATCTCCATTTCAAATATAGGCATTATCTTGGTCACTGACATGATCTAAAATACAGACACTTAGCTGTTACATTTTGCGTACACATAATTTTAAAACGTACGCTACACATTCTAGAACTGCATCTATTTATTTCGGGGTATACAGTTTTTGCCGATTCTATACATGGTCTGGTTATTTACTCTTATTTACCTTTTCGATCAGTATGATGCTGTGGGTTGGGCCCCAAAAGAGTACAATGCTGAGGACAATGTAGATGGTAATTCAGAATCTCAGAAAGATGTTTCTGCTCCACAGTCCGGATTTGTTTGGGATGAGAAATCGGGCTATTACTTTGATTCTTCTTCTGGATTCTATTATGATGGAAATACTGGTAAGTACGCAAGTATACTGTTGCTATCTGAAAGCTTATCTGTGCAGCTGAAACAGTTCTGCTACACTCCCCTTGCCTTGGGAGATGTTTATGACTGAATTTATTAAATTGTTCTTATTTCAGGCCTTTACTACGACAGTAATGTTGGAGTTTGGTATTCGTATGATCAGAAAACTCAACAGTATCTTCCATGTAATGAAAGCAACAACAATAAGGCAACCGGGGACATGGCCAATGAAAGTCAAAGTAATGGCAGTAAGAAAGTGGTGATTTCTGCACCTGCAGCCACGGTTAAACAAAGTGAGAAAACTTCATTGCCTGAAGCTGTTCAAGCTGCGGCCAATGCAGCGTTGGCTGCTGAAAAGAAAGAAAAAGAGAAAGCAAAGGAGATAAAGTTGGCCTCGAAAACTAATCTTTTAGCCAATAAGAAGAAGATGAATAATGTCCTAGCAATGTGGAAGCAAAGGAATAAAGAAGGCCAGGCTACACATGTTGCCCTTGATGATAAGGAACCATCCAGATCCGTTGTTGACAAATTAAACAATTCATCCAGTGCGATTGGATTCTCATTGAAGGCCAAACCTAAGTCTGATATTGGAAATTCTAAGGACATGAACTTGGTTGCTGGATATAATTCTCTTGGCCGCGAAACTGGAGGCTCTCAAATACTGGATTCTGACATAAAGCCTAGGCCTGTTAGTAATAGCTTAGGAACTACTGTTATGGGTGTGATAAGAGGTTCTGGCAGGGGAGCAGTCAACACATTTCATGCATCATCTGATGCTGGTGGCAGTATTTCTTCTGATATAACCGCAAGCACAAGTGTGCTAATGACAAACACCGAGACACACACTGCTTCCACACCCTTCAAAACAGATTTATCTTCTCTAGGATCATATGCTTCACCTGCAGTTTCTGGGAGTGCTAAGCGACGGTTCTCCGAGGCACCAGGGCAATCTCAGTACAGAGATCGGGCTGCAGAAAGACGAAGTCTATATGGATCAACTTCATCGCTTCCCAATGATGGACTGGATACAAGTAAGAATACACTTTCTTTATTTCTCATCATGACACATTGTACAGTTGTTTCTTCTTTCCTAGACTCATTTCTAGAGCACAATATGTCACGAACAAAATAGTGCCCTTACTCTGATAAATTTTGTGACTCTCATTTGTGTTCTACTGAGTGCTGACAGTATATCCAGCCTTTATTTATTAGGCCGAACTTGGTGTGGATGGACTCTGTTGCTTGATCCTACGCAATTATGCATTATAGGACCAATGTTTTCCGTCTTGCTTGTTCAAGATCTGTATTAATATTCTGGAAATTCCTTGTTAAGCTGGTGAATATTCGTCTCGAAAGGGTTCAAGTGAGATGGGATCAATGCCATTTCCTCCAGGGGTGGGTGAACGTTCTGTTGGTGAAAGTGACAACACTGAAAATTATGAGGTGATCACTGCTGACAGAGCAATAGACGAAAACAATGTGGGCAATCGAATTCTGCGTAACATGGGCTGGCAAGAAGGACTGGTATGTTTACCTATTTCTCAGCTTTTAGCCTCTTGGATGCTGCATTGGATCACACAAGTTTTTAGTGCCTCCATAATTTTCTTGCTTTTGCTGTTTCTATATTTTTGAAAACCATTCTGCTGTTGTTGTTTTAATAAAATCAATTGTGCATGGCCTCTTATCTTAATATGTTGAATGTTTTTTTTTCAATCCCTTTGTAACTTGGCTCACCTTATCTTTAATAATTGCTTGTTTGCCACTCTTGACTGAGCTAATATTATTTTTTTGCATCTTTTGTTTAATTGGAAAATTGCTAAAGTTACTGCGAATAAATTATAAACTTAATTTATTTTTAGCTTAAAACATTTATTGGGCATAAACTGTTAGGCACACAAAGTTAATACGACTACAGATGGATCAGTTTGCCAATAATTCCTACAGAATGGAAGCTGGGTGTCTTGAACATTCCTTCTGACGTGAGCATGTATTGGTATTTTTCCCTTGCAACTATTTTGCAAAATACCCAGGGCCTTGGAAAGGATGGCAGTGGCATCAAGGAGCCGGTGCAGGCCAAGCCTGGTGACGTGAGAGCCGGGCTTGGTAGTCAGCAGAAGAGAGCTGCTGACCCATCACTGGAGGCCCGAGCTGGCGATAGCTATAAAACCATAATCCAGAAGAAGGCCATTGCGAGATTCAGGGAGATGTCCTAAGTGCTTTCTTTATTTCATCGTCGTGTATAATTAGTCCGGCTACTCGTTTTTATCGGTGTTAATGTCAAAACCCCCAATGCTGTGTGCATTTGTACTGTTAAATTTCTCTTATGTGTCTGGCTCCATAAATCTTGGTGTAATTTAAGCACCGAGTATAGATTTAATTTGTGTACTCACATTGTTCTGAAACTAGCTCTGTACCTGTTTTTCTTTTCTTGCCTACTTGAATTCAATGGTATCGAAATTTACCTGTTAGTGGAAATCGTCGCTTGCGCACTAGAAGAAAGTATGTTGCACGTTTGGCATGGTGCACAGCTAGTCTACTGCTGTGTTCTGTTTTCCCCTGAAAAGTTATGTCAAGCAACAATTAGAATAAGAAACTCACGGGAATGAAAGTAACACGAGACAAAAATAAAAGCCAAAAGGATTCTCTTGGCAACCACATTTTTATAGTTGCAAGGAAGAGTTAGGTTTACTGTAGCTACCATAACATCCCTTGATAAGTATAGCACAGTTTGTCCCCGTCGGACGGCCAAGATCGTGGAAAATTGCAGAGGATTTGGTTGTATACTGAGAGATTTTTTATGATAAAATGGCACGTATTTCCTGGGATTTTGATCTGGTCACACTTTGTTTTTTTCCTTGTAAGATGACAACATGTTTGACTGACTGTTGGACAAAATGGCACAGAATGAAGATTTTCTATATTTCCATGTGTGGGCCCACCCGTCATATACTTCGGGCGAGTCTGCCCTCCATTGTTTTTTCCTCTGGTTCGATCGACTCCTCGGTACAGAAGTGCCCGATCCAAATCACAGGCGCCCACTGAGAGTGCAGTAGAGGGAGAGAGAGAGGGAGCAGCGCAGCCGCATGGCGACGCTGCCACAGCGGTTCAAGCTGCTGGCGACGAGGTGCGCGGCGGGGGCGCCCAGCCCCTCGCGCAGCCCCGCGCCGTCCTACGCCACCAGCCCCGGGTACCGCCTCCGGCGCCGCCGCGGGTCGCGCCTGCGCCGCTTCCTCTGCCGCCGCGTCGGCGGCGGGCTGCCGGAGCCCGCGGGGCGCCGGGAGGAGGACAAGAAGCCGCTGGTGGGCCGCGGGAGCCGCACGCTGAGGGATCTGTTCGTCGCGTCGCCGGAGGCGGGGCGCACCCGCCGCGGGTGCGGCTGCGACGCCGACAGCGACGACGACGACGAGGAGGAAGCAGGGCGCGCCGGCTCCGGCGGCGCGTCGGGGACGGCCAGCGGCGGGGGCGGGAGGAGGTTCCGGGCCGCCGGCGGGGGCCTGCGGAGCCTCCTGATGCGGCGGAGCTGGCGGCCGGTGCTGGTGGCGATCCCGGAGAGCGAGGGCAAGATCGAGCTCGGCGCCATCGAGGAGTAGATCAGCGACATGACAAGAATTGCATTCCCCCGGCCGCCGGCCGCCACGGATCGGAGCCGGGAATCTCGCGTCGCTTTCCGCCGTCCGTCCTCTTTTTCTTTCTTGATGATTGTTTGTCTCTTTTCCCCACCTTTCGTAGGCGTCTGTCCGTCCCTGTGAATACGGAAATAGTACCAGATTACTGCCACACTGTTATCCCAAACCGTGAGTGCACAAGAACAAAGGCGGTGTGTGCCCGGTGATCTTGTCAGTAATAGGAGCACTGCGGTTCGCTAGACAAAGCCAGGTGCAGCAATGCATGATGGCTGATGAGTACTCCAGAGTAGAGTAGTAGCTCCGGTGATCTTGTCAGCAATGGGAGCACTGCACTTAGACAAGGCCAGACGCAGCAATGTGTGCTCCAGTAGAGTGGTACTCATGTACCTGCCGCAGTGCCAACACAGGTTATCCGAGAAATGTTTACTGGCAAGATAACTTGAACCAGCGTAGTAGAACCTACAGGGGTAGAGCTTTATTTATGTCTGCCACAGTGTAGCACTGTGGCACAGCTTCATTTGTGACCACACACAATCAATGAATCTGGAGTTGGATGTGCCTGGGCCTGCATGCGTTATTAGTTTAACCGACCAATGGGCCAGCGTGTCCAGGTACAATCAACTGATGATCAGCTCAGCTCGGACAGATATTATATTTTTCAACTGAGCGAGCCATGTGAGTTTTTTGCACGCTGAAAAAGTGGCACCAACACAAGTTCAGCTGTTCAGAAGAGATGAGAAACGAAATCGCAATGCAATCCAATCACTACCAAAGATGAGGACCAGTAATACCGTCTAGTACATGATTAGTTTCCGGAGGTGAAAAAGGAAAACTGTTTCTTCCCGGGCTCGCTGGCTCTTGGCCTTGTATCACATCATACGGGCTGCCGCTGGGGGTGGGGACGAAAGTGAGGAGATGGATCAGCCGGCGCCGTCGTGAGGGCAACCCGACGGCAACCGTTTTGTCCGGATGGTCGGAGGTTCGGGTCGGGTACCAACACTGGGAGCGACGATGCACGAGATATCTATCTTGGGTCCAATGCATCTCATCATAGGCGTATCTATCACCAAGGGGCAAGGAGTGGAATCGCTGGTACGTTGCGATGTTCATGAATAAACAGCTACAGTAGAGATGAAAATAGAACGAAAGGTTACTTCAAATGAAAGAAGCCGTCCCGAAAGCTGACCTTCACTTGTTTTGTGATCGTAGACCTTCTAAAATGGTTATTCGATTCTCCTTTTTAAAGAAGGCAAGAGACTTGTTAGTTTCATTGATTAAGAAGAAGGTTTACACATAAGCTGTGAGGCAGCAAAATGAAATGGTCTACCCTCGCAACATAACAATACTCAGCTCCCCGCCATTCCTTCCCAAATCCCTGCCTGCCTGGTCCCGTGCTGTTTGTGGTCGCAATGCTGCTAGAGATCTCGCCGAGCCCAAAAACGTTTTCAGGTTTGCGGCCAAGGTTTGAGAAAAACACCGCCTTTTTATTCCCACTTTTCACAATGATTGCAAGTTTCTAGATCGTTTGTTTGATTTCCTGAAGGAATTTTGTCTCCTGTCTGCAGATGAGGCGGCCCTGCGAGACGATGCCTGTCTCTGTCTTGCCGCCTCTGTCAAACTGCAAAAGGTTTTGGAGACGGCGGGGCAAGTGTTAGGCGGTGCGTGACGTTGATGAGAATACTAATTTCTTCCACGCACAAACTTCCCAGCGCCGGCGATCGAACGCAATCCCTGCCCTGAACATCGATGACAAGATGGTTTTTGGCCACACGGCTAAGGCCGATGCCCTCCTTTGCTTCTGTTGGAAATATGCCATAGAGGTAATAATAGTGTATTATTATATTTTTGTATTCATAATTAAGAGTCCATATTTCATGCTATAAATGCTATGATCCTAGAATACTTGATTTAGTGGAAAACTCGTATGCACGTGTGAAATAAGAAATGGTAAATAATAGGTTCCTAGTCTCACCTCTAAGACTGGTCAAGTGTTGTTGGTCATCATGTTTACCGGATTTTAGGATATCGTTAAGTGTAACGATAGTCCTAAAACAACATTGAGAGTATGACGTTCTGAATCGACCCAAACTTGTTTGTTATGCATTGAGATAATATTATCTGAAATCAATTGTTATAACACGGAGTGCTTACATGTGTTTTTAGTTTCTTAGACCACGAGAGTATCGTAGTCACTTCTTACCGTACAGTGAACATTGGTGTTGCTCAAACATCATCCGTAACACGATGATCATAACGACAGCTACAGGTTCATCGAAAAATTTGACAAGGGACTAGATAGCTCGCGAGTGGGATGTGCTCCTCCGACAATGGAGAGATATTCTTAGGGCCCTCTTGTTGTGACGACATCAATCATTGTCTCGCCAGACACAGGTGACTATGTCACGGGGATGCCGAAACACTTCAACGACAAAAGAACAAAACTGGTAACAGGGATGACGGTATAGTGAGCATGTGTATTACTTAGGAGGATACCGATGCATCTCGGGTTTTGTAAAGTATCGCGAAGAAAAGGGAACATCACATGATAACCAACGGTTCACTCAAATGTCATTCGTGTAATCATAGGAATCGATATGGACGTCCACGGTTCCGCTATCGATCATTGAACGAAGGGGTTTTGTTCATGTCTATGATTTAGCGAACCTACGGGGTCACAAGCTTAAGGTAATCATGGTCTGCTGAGTGTTAGTAGGAAGAGAGTATCGATTATTTATTTGTGGAATTGTTTCATTAATATTCGAAATAGTTCTGAGAAGAACCAGAAGCATTTCCGGGTCACGAAAAGAGTTTCAGATGTTTCCAAAAATGTTCTGTTGCGAGGACACTTTGGTTGGGACAAGGGGTAAGGCCCACGAGGCTTGATGTCAGTGGAAAAGGGGTTTTGCGAAAGATAGGAGCCAGACGCCAGGGTCCCTGGCGTCTGGTCCTAGGCCAGACGCCAAGGTTCGTGGCGTTTCCGGAAACGCCAGGAACCTTGGCGTTTTGTGTTGGAAACCGAGAGGACTCTTCCTTGCATTCCAAACCGACTTTGGGGAGGCCCTCTCCTCAAGTTACGACCCAAGGGCTCAACATATAAATAGAGGGGCAGGGCTAGCCCCTAGAACACAAGTTTTATAGTCTCATCTAGTTCCTCTAGTTCTAGTTCTAGTTGATCCTAGTTGATCTAATTAGAGATAGACCTAGTTCCTCTAATCCTCATAATTAGAAGCCCAATGTGGTTCTAATCTCCTCCCTCTAATTCTCTGGTGACGATTAGCTCTGGGCGTCGAAGTGCTGCCGGATCATGAAGACCGTACACTTGCAACCAAGTAGAGAGGCCATGCTTTCTGTCTTTCGTTTGAGGGCGGATCGCGGGGTCGTTCATCGACAGTTCAAGGGACTTCAAGTACGATCTACACCGACTCGTCTACTCCCGCCGCACTCCAGAGTCGGTAACAATCGTGATCCAAACCGTTTATACATCTTCACATTATTCCTGGGTGATTGTAGGGCAATTTTTTTTGTTTTCTACTATGTTCCCCAACAACTTCTACTTTGAGCTCCTGGGGCAGCACAGGAGTCCATGTGTTGCTTTGATTTTGATGCATTGTATGCACAGGCCTGCCACATTGATGGCCCGATGCTTGTGGCTCAATTCAAACCGACCGAAATGGAGGCCTCATTCAATTTGCTGGACCGCACCAACACTCCCGAGCCGGATGGGCCTGTGCCTACTTTCTACAAAGCGACCTGGGTGTATGTGTGAGCGACGTGCAACGCCTTTTCGATGAGCTGTGTGCAGGCGGCGCCTCGCTCGATGCCATCAACCTGGCATTCATCGTCCTCCTGCCCAAGGGGGACGGTGTGCCTACCCCCGGCGTCTTCCGCCCCATGTCAATGCAGTACACCGACGTTAAGATTCTCTATAGAGGGCTGGCTCAAGGTTCGGTTCACGTATCGCGGGTCTCGGCCCTTTCTTCTCCGAGGAACCCCCTTGGAACACTTTCCTAAACATTTTCTTCCTCTTTGAAAAATTTCTGAAATTTTTAGTGACTCAAAATAAAAGTGAACCAAACCCTACAAGATTGATAGAAACTACTCCCACAAGTGTCTAGAGGCTATATCATGCAACAGAACTACTTTGAACTATATAAATTTGGCATGCAAGCTCTGATGGTAGCTGGAACTACGTCGGTGTTTCCCCGAAGAGGGAGGGATGATGCAGCACAACGGCGGTAGGTATTTCCATCACAAAGCACCTCTTCCCATGGCAAGAAAAATCGATCTAGTTGGCCTAACTAAACCAAAGATTCGATGAAGAAATATGAGGCTATAAATAATCATGCATATAAGATATCAAAGAAACTCAAATAATATTCATCGATATCGATCTGATCATAAACTCAAAGTGCATCGGATCCCAACAAACACACCATAAAAAGAGTTACATCAAATAGATCTCCAAGAGACCACTGTATTGAGAATCAAGAGATAGAGATAGAGATAGAGATAGAGATAGATAGATAGATAGATAGATAGAGAGAGAGAGAGAGAGATAGAGATAGATAGATAGATAGATAGATAGAGAGAGAGAGAGAGAGAGAGAGAGAGAGAGAGAGGAAGCCATCTAGCTATGCCTACGGACCCATAGGTCTATCATGGACTACTCACGCATTGGAGAGGCACCTATGAGGATGATGAACCCCTCTGTGATGGTGTTAGATTGGATCTCGTGGTTCTAGAACTTGCGACGAGTGGAATTTTTTTCGTCTGCTCCTCTAGGGTTTCTGGAATGTTTGGGAATTTATAGGGCTAAGTGAAGGAAATATGCCCTAGAGGCAATAATAAAGTGTTATTTATATTTCCTTATATCATGATAAATGTTTATTATTGATGCTAGAATTGTATTAACCGGAAACTTAGTACATGTGTGAATACATAGACAAACAGAGTGTCCCTAGTATGCCTCTACTTGACTAGCTCGTTAATCAAGATGGTTAAGTTTCCTAGCCATGGACATGTGTTGTCATTTGATGAATGGGATCACATCATTAGAGAATGATGTGATGGACTAGACCCATCCGTTAGCTTAGCACTATGATTGTTTAGTTTATTGCTATTGCTTTCTTCATGACGTATACATGTTCCTATGACTATGAAATTATGCAACTCCCGAATACCATAGGAACACTAAGTGTGCTATCAAATATCACAACGTAATTGGGTGATTATAAAGATTCTCTACAGGTGTCTCCGATGGTGTTTGTTGAGTTGACATAGATCGAGATTAGGATTTCTCACTCCAATTGTCGGAGAGGTATCTCTGGGCCCTCTCGGTAATGCACATCACTATAAGCCTTGCAAGCAATGTGACTAATGAGTTAGTTACGGGATGATGCATTACGAAACGAGTAAAGAGACTTGCTGGTGATGAGATTGAACTAGGTATGATGATACCGACGATCGAATCTCGGGCAAGTAACATACCGATGACAAAGGGAACAACGTATGTTGTTGTGCGGTTTGACCGACAAAGATCTTCATAGAATATGCAGGAACCAACATGAGCATCCATGTTCCGCTATTGGTTATTGACCGGAGATGTGTCTCGGTCATGTCTACATAGTTCTTGAACCCATAGGGTCCGCACGCTTAACGTTCGATGACGATATGTATTATGAGTTATGTGATTTGATGTACCGAAGATTGTTCGGAGTCTCGGATGAGATCACAGACATGACAAGGAGTCTCAAAATGGGTGAGACATAAATATTTGTATATTGGAAGGCTACATTCGGAAACCGGAATGGTTCGGGTCGTTTTAGTTAAGTTTTGGAGTACCGGGGGTTACCGGACCCCCCGGGAAGTTATTGGGCCTCATGGGCCTAATGGTGGAAGAGAGGAGGCATGCCAAGGTGTGGCGCGCGCCCCCTAGCCCAAACCAAATTGGACTAGGGCTTCTACATCAACACCATAGCCTCTCCGATGAAGCGTGAGTAGTTTACCACAGACCTTCGGGTCCATAGTTATTAGCTAGATGGTTTCTTCTCTCTCTTTGATCTTCAATACAAAGTTCTCCTCGATGTTCTTGGAGATCTATTCGATGCAATACTCTTTTGCGGCGTGTTTGCCGAGATTCGATGAATTGTGGATTTATGAACTTGATTATCTATGAATATTATTTGGTTCTTCTCTAAATTCTTATATGCATGATTTGATATCTTTGCAAGTATCTTTGAATTATCGGTTTAGTTTGGCCTACTAGATTGATCTTTGTTGCAATGGGAGAAGTGCTTAGCTTTGGATTCAATCTTGCGGTGTCCTTTCCAAGTGACAGTAGGGACAGCAAGGCACATATTGTATTGTTGCCATCGAGGATAAAAAGATGGGGTTTATATCATATTGCTTGAGTTTATCCCTCTACATCATGTCATCTTGCTTAACGCGTTACTCTGTTCTTATGTACTTAATACTCTAGATGCATGCTGGATAGCGCTCGATGTGTGGAGTAATAGTAGTGGATGCAGAATCGTTTCGGTCTACTTGACACGGACGTGATGCCTATATTCACGATCATTGCCTTAGATATCTTCATAACTATGCGCTTTTCTATCAATTGCTCGGCAGTAATTTGTTCACCCACTGTAATACATGCTATCTTGAGAGAAGCCACTAGTGAAACCTATGGCCCCCGGGTCTCTTTCTTATTATATTGCATCTCTTTTATTTACATCACATCTCGTTTACTATTTTTCAATCTTTACTTTCAAATTTATACAACAAAAATACCAAAAATATTTATCTCACTATCTTTATCAGATCTCACTTTTGCGAGTGACCATGAAGGGATTGACAACCCCTTTATCGCGTTGGTTGCTGATAACCCACAAATATAGGGGATCGCAACAATTTTCGAGGGTAGAGTATTCAACCCAAATTTATTGATTCGACACAAGGGGAGCCAAAGAATATTCTCAAGTATTAACAGTTGAGTTGTCAATTCAACCGCACCTGAAGGACTTAATATCTGCAGCAAAGTATTTAGTGGCAAGTAATGGTAACAGTGGCAAAAGTAACAATATTGGTTTTGTAGTGATTGTAACAGTGGCAACGGTAAAGTAACTAAGTAGAGATCAATATGTGAAAAGCTCGTAGGCAATGGATCAGTGATGGATAATTATGTCAGATGCGATTCCTCATGCAACAGTTATAACATAGGGTGACACAGAACTAGCTCCAGTTCATCAATGTAATGTAGTCATGTATTCCGAATATAGTCATACATGCTTATGGAAAAGAACTTGCATGACATCTTTTGTCCTACCCTCCCGTGGCAGCGGGGTCCTATTGGAAACTAAGGGATATTAAGGCCTCCTTTTAGTAGAGTACCGGACCAAAGCATTAACACTTAGTGAATACATGAACTCCTCAAGCTACGGTCATCACCGAAAGTGGTCCCGATTATTGTCACTTCGGGGTTACCGGATCATAACACATAGTAGGTGACTATTGACTTGCAAGATAGGATCAAGAACTCACATATATTCATGAAAACATAATAGGTTCAGATCTGAAATCATGGCACTCGGGCCCTAGTGACAAGCATTAAGCATAACAAAGTCATAGCAACATCAATCTCAGAACATAATGGATACTAGGGATCAAACCCTAACAAAACTAACTCGATTACATGATAAATCTCATCCAACCCATCACTGTCCAACAAGCATATGATGGAATTACTCACGCACGGTGGTGAGCATCATGAAATTGGTGATGGAGGAAGGTTAATGATGACGATGACGACGGATTCCCCTCTCCGGAGCCTCGAACGGACTCCAGATCAGCCCTCCCAAGAGAGATTAGGGCTTGGCGACGGCTCCGTATCATAAAACACGATGAATCCTTCTCTCTGATTTTTTCCCCGAACGTGAATATATAGAGTCGGAGTTGAGGTCGGTGGGGCCTCAGGGGGCCCACAAGATAGGGGGGTGGGCGCGCCCCCACCCTCATGGGCAGGGTGTGGGCCCCCTGACGTTGATTCTTTCGCCAGTTTTTTTATATATTCCAAAAATATTCTCCGTGAAGTTTCAGGTCATTCCGAGAACTTTTGTTTCTGCACAAAAATAACACCATGGCAATTCTACTGAAAACAACGTCAGTCTGGGTTAGTTCCATTCAAATCATGCAAGTTAGAGTCCAAAACAAGGTCAGAAGTGTTTGGAAAAGTAGATACGATGGAGACGTATCAACTCCCCCAAGCTTAAACCTTTGCTTGTCCTCAAGCAATCTAGTTGACAAACTGAAAGTGATAAAGAAAAACTTTTACAAACTCCGTTTGATCTTGTTGTTGTAAATATGTAAAGCTAGCATTCAAGTTTTCAGCAAAGATTATGAACTAACCATATTCACAATAACATTTAGGCCTCATGTTTACTCATATCAATGGCATAATCAACTAGCAAGCAATAATAATAAATCTCGGATGACAACACTTTCTCAACAATCATAATATAATATCACAAGATGGTATCTCGCTAGCCCTTTTTGAGACCACAAAACATAAATGCAGAGCACCTTTGAAGGTCAAGGACTGACTAAACATTGTAATTCATGGTAAAAGAGATCCAGTCACAGTCATAATCAATGTAAACTAATAGTAATGCATGCAAATGACAGCGGTGCTCTCCAACTGGTGCTTTTTAATAAGAGGGTGATGACTCAACATAAAAGTAAATAGATAGGCCCTTCTCAGAGGGAAGCATGTATTTGTAGAGGTGCCAAAGCTTGATTTTGAAATAGAGATAAATAATATTTTGAGTGGTATACTTTCATTGTCAACATAACAACCGAGAGATCTCGATATCTTCCATGCTACACACATTATAGGCGGTTCCCAAATAGAATGGTAAAGTTTATACTCCCCCTACCACCGACAAACATCAATCCATGGCTTGTCCGAAACAACGGGTGCCTCCAACTATCAATAATCCCGGGGGAGTTTTGTTTGCAATTATTTTAATTTAAGCATGGGACTGGGCATCCCGGTTACCAGCCATTTTTTCGTGAGTGAGGAGTGGAGTCCACTCCTCTTGAGAATAACCCGCCTAGCATGGAAGATATAGACAACCCTAGTTGATACATGAGCTATTCGAGCATACAAAACAGAATTTCATTTGAAGGTTTAGAGTTTGGTACATACAATTTACTTTGAACGGCAGGTAGATACCGCATATAGGAAGGTATGGTGGACTCATATGGAATAACTTTTGGGGTTTATGGAAGTGGATGCACAAGCAGTATTCTCGCTTAGTACAAGTGAAGGCTAGAAGGAGACTGGGAAGCGACCAACTAGAGAGCGACAACATTCATGAACATGCATTAAAATTAATCAACAATGAGTGCAAGCATGAGTAGGATATAATTCACCATGAACATAAATATCGTGGAGGCTATGTTGATTTTGTTTCAACTACATGCGTGAACATGTGCCAAGTCAAGCCACTCGAATTGTTCAAAGGATGATACCACCCTATCATACCACATCACAAGTATTTTAATAGCATGTTGGCACGCAAGGTAAACCATTATAAACTCCTAGCTAATTAAGCATGGCATGAGCAACTATAATCTCTAATTGTCATTGCAAACATGTTTCATTCATAATAGGCTAAATCAGGAAGGATGAACTAATCATATTTACAAAAAACAAGATAGGTCGAGTTCATACCACTTTTCTCATCTCAATCAGTTCATCATATATCGTCATTATTTCCTTTCACTTGCACGACCGAACGGTGTGGATAATAATAATAGTGCATGTGCATTGGACTAAGCTGGAATCTCCAAGCATTTAATACACATGAGAAGACAGGGTAATATGGGCTCTTGGTTAGATCAACAATAATGCATATGAGAGCCACTCAACATTTTCATCATGGTCTTCTCCTCTCGACCCCCAAAGAAAAGAAAGGAAATAAAACTATTTACACGGGAAAGCTCCCAACAAGCAAAAGAAGAACGAGAAATCTTTTTTGGGTTTTGTTTTAATTACTACTACTACAAGCATGGAAACTAAACTAGATAAGAGCTACAACTAGTTTTTTCTTAAGGTTTTTCAAACACACAAGAAGAATGCTGGAAAAGAAAATAAACTAGCATGGATAGTACAATGGAAAAGTATGAGCACCGACAACTGGCATGAGTGTGTGAATATGAATGTAGTTCCGGTGAGGAATACGTACACCCCCAAGCTTAGGCTTTTGGCTAAGTTGGTCTATGGCCATGGCTGACCTGGTGGGTATCCAAAGTTGTAGCTGGGGTTGTACTGAGATGCAGCAGCTACTGCTTGACGAGCTGCAGCTTGGAGGCGATCTGCCTCCGTCCTCCTCTCATACTCATTCGCCTCCTCCCTGGTTATAACATATCTCCTTTTTGCCTGAAAGTCAAAGAAAGCAGGAGCAGGGAGAGCAACATGGACGGTGCGCCATCTGTCAAAGATTAGTTGGTACTGGAGGAACTGATCGTTCCTCTCAACAAACTGATGGCGAATCATGGCATTATAATCTAGGTAAGCAGGAGGCAACTCAATATCATTTCCACGTATTGGTATATCAAGATAGTTAGCTACACGAATTGCATAAATTCCACCAAAAAAATCTCCACTTATACTGTTGTGATGCAACCTACGTGCAACAATAGCCCCCAAATTATATTGTTTATCACCTAATACCGCACTCTTGAGGACACTAAGATCTGGAACACACATGTGACAAGCCTCATCTTTACCGTTAATGCATCTACCAATGAAGAGAGCAAAATAATGTAAGGGAAATGAATGCTCCCTATGGTAGCTTGTGTAATCTCCCTAGACCCCCCCACAGTAATACTAGCAAGAAAGTCTTTATATTCAGATTTGCGAGGTTCACTAACATTGCCCCAGTGCGGGAGTTTACAAGTAGTATTATAATCTTCTAAGTCCATGGTATATGATTTATCATAAAGATCAAATAGGACAGTGTGATAATTGCGCGAGGATGTAAATTTAAACCTTCTCATAAATGAATCAGTTAGATAGAGGTATTGCCAGCACTTATCTGACGCGAAGCTCTCAAGATCAGCGTTACACACATATGCGTCAAATTCATCCTTGATGCCTGCCTGGACCATGAAATCCTCTGACGACCATTCACAAGGCCGCACTTGAGCTTCCCTTGGTAGTTCATTGTCCGGCTCACGTATCGCGAGCCTTGGGCCTTGCTTCCTTGAGGAACCACCTTGGTACATTTTCCTAAACATATTCCTTCCTCTGAATTTTTTTTGAAATTTTTAGTGACTCAAAATAAAAGTGAATCAAACTCAACAAGATTGATAGCAACTACTCCTACAAGTGCCTAAAGGCCATATCATGCATTAAAACTACTTTTGACCACATAAATTTGACATGCAAGCTCAAGAACAGGGTCACCTAAGCAGCAAAAATTTACAATAAATAAAGCACTAGAACAAAAACTAATTGGACCATGGGAGGAGTCACATACCGAAGAACAATCCCCCAAAGCAGTTTTGTGAATGGAGCTTTGCACAAGGAGATCGAAAATGGCAACAAGATGAGCTAGAACTCGGGTTTGAGCTGGTGGAGGATTTTTTCTGGAGGAAGACGAAGTGTGTGGGTGCAAGGATAAGTGGAGGGGGGCACGTGGGGTCCACAAGGCAGGGGGCGCGCCCTGGACCCTCGTGGCCAGGTGGTGAGGCCCCCAGGTGTGTTCTTAGTGCCAATAATTCTTAAATATTCTAGAAAAAACCATATTAAATTTTCAGGACATTTGGAGAACTTTTATTTTCGGGATATTTTTTATTGCAAGGATAATTCAGAAAACAGACAGAAAATACTATTTTTGCTTTATTTAATCTAAATAACAAAAAGTAAAAAGGAGGGTAGAGAGAGTTGTGCTTTCAAACTTCATCCATCTCATGCTCATCAAAAGGAATCCACTATCAAGGTTGATCAAGTCTTGTTAACAAACTCTTTTCGAATAACATGAAACCGGAGAATTTTCAAATAACACTAGGTTACTGATACGTCTCCAACGTATCTATAATTTTTGATTGTTCCATGCTATTATATTATCTGTTTTGGATGTTAATGTGCTTTATTTTACACTTTTATATTATTTTTGGGACTAACCTATTAACCGGAGGCCCAGCCCAAATTGCTGTTTTTTTTCCTATTTCAGTGTTTCGTAGAAAAGGAATATCAAATGGAGTCCAAACGGAATGAAACCTTCGGGAACGTGATTTTTGGAACAAACATGATCCAGAGGACTTGGAGTGGACGTCAAGCAATCAATGAGGCGGCCACTAGGCAGGGGGGCCACGAAACCCTATTTCCACCGCCGCAACCTTCTGTACCCAAGAGATCCCATCTTGGGGCCTTTTCCGGAGCTCCGCCGGAGGGGGCATTGATCACGGAGGGCCTCTACATCAACTCCATGGCCCCTCCGATGATGTGTGAGTAGTTTACTTCAGACCTTAGGGTCCATAGCTAGTAGCTAGATGGCTTCTTCTCTCTCTTTGGATCTCAATACAGAGTTCTCCTTGATTTTCTTGGAGATCTATTCGATGTAATCTTCTTTTGCGGTGTGTTTGTAGAGATCCGATGAATTGTGGGTTTATGATCAAGTTTATCTATGAACAATATTTGAATCTACTCTGAATTCTTTTATGTATGATTGGTTATCTTTGCAAGTCTCTTCAAATTATCAGTTTGGTTTGGCCTACTAGATTGATCTTTCTTGCAATGGGAGAAGTGCTTAGCTTTGGGTTCAATCTTGCGGTGCTCGATCCCAGTGACAGAAAGGGAAACGACACGTATTGTATTGTTGCCATCGAGGATAAAAAGATGGGGCTTACATCATATTGCATGAGTTTATCCCTCTACATCATGTCATCTTGCTTAAGGCGTTACTCTGTTCTTATGAACTTAATACTCTAGATGCATGCTGGATAGCAGTCGATGTGTGGAGTAATAGTAGTAGATGCAGGCAGGAGTCGGTCTACTTGTCATGGACGTGATGCCTATATACATGATCATGCCTAGATATTCTCATAATTATTCGCTTATCTATCAATTGCTCGACAGTAATTCGTTCACCCACCGTAATACTTATGCTATCTTGAGAGAAGCCACTAGTGAAACCTATGGCCCCCGGGTCTATTTTCCATCATACAAGTTTCCAATCTATTTTATTTTGCAATCTTTACTTTCAATATATATCATAAAAATACTAAAAATACTTATCTTATTATTATCATCATCTCTATTAGATCTCACTCTTGCAAGTGGCCGTGAAGGGATTGACAACCCCTTTATCGCGTTGGTTGCGAGGTTCTTATTTGTTTGTGTAGGTACGAGGTGACTCACGCGTGGTCTCCTACTGGATTGATACCTTGGTTCTCAAAAACTGAGGGAAATACTTACGCTGCTTTACTGCACCACCCTTTCCTCTTCAAGAAAACCAACGCAGTGCTCAAGAGGTAGCAAGAAGGATTTCCGGCGCCGTTGCCGGGGAGATCTACGCCAAGTCAAGACATACCAAGTACCCATCACAACTCTTATCCTTCGCATTACATTATTTGCCATTTGCCTCTCGTTTTCCTCTCCCCCACTTCACCCTTGCCGTTTTCTTAGCCCCTTTTCTTTGCCTTCTTCCCGTATGTATCTTTGTTAGTGTTTCCATGTGCCTGCCATCTGCTTGCATCTTTGCTTGCTGAAAATCTATTAATATGGATCCACTTAAAGTATTCTACTTGGATCATCTTCGATCCTTATGCGCTTGAGCTGAAACCCCAACTAGCCTAGTTGATGGGAAATCTTTAGATGATCATGCTCATTTTGTGCATCACCGTTTGTCTGAAAAAGGGACACTCTTATGGGATCAAATAAACAGATTGCTATGTTATGCTTGGAATCTTTGTGAAATTTGTGATCTTACTTGTTGCTCTAAGAACCCTAAAAAACTCCCCCCTACCTATGTGAGTTTAATGATAATGAAATCTTATCTTCTTATGCAAAGGGTGTTTATAGTTACTACGACATCGAACAAATTGAAGAATTTGTTGGTTTTAAGGGTGCTTATGAAGTTGCTTCTTTGATTGAAAAGTATGATGTTACTCTCTATGAATCTTAAATATTTCTATGAAAACTATGCTCATAATGTATATGTCAAATAATTTATTGAAAGAATGGCCGTTGCTTCGGAAGAAAATAATGATATGCATGAATCTATAGATAATTATGATTCCGATGATTTGATTGAAATATCCCTTGATGAACATGATGCTTGCTATTCTTGTGGCCATGATGCCAATATTTATGAAGATGAATTTGCTATAGTTCCTTATGTTAAACATGAGATTGTTGCTATTGCACCCATACTTGATGGTTCCTTCGATGAAAAGGATGATTGCAATGATGTTATTATAAATTCTCTTAGTGTCAATTGTGCTAATAATATGCAAAACCCTAAGCTTGGGGATGCTAGTTTTGATATGTCCACTATTTGTTGCAATGATCATGATTGGGGTGATTCTTCTTATGATCTTGAAAATTTATTTAATCCCCATGATGAATATGAGATTGATAATAGTGTTTGCAATATTATTGAAAGTGGGTTTGGAAGAGGGTCAACTTTAGATCCCACATATTTGGAGAATGTTCAATCTTATGAAGTTTTTGATAAAAGTGGGTTTGGAGAGGTCATGACTTTAGTTAATGTTAATCCCACTATTTTGGAAGAGTGTCAACTTTGCATGCATGTGGATCGTGTTGAAAATATTTTATGTGATAGCTATTTTGTTGAATTTGCTTATGATCCCACATGTAATTATTATGAGAGAGGAAAATATGATTGTAGAAATTCTCACGTTACTAAATTACCTCTCCTTATGTTGAGATTGCTATTGTTTCTTTCCGCTTCCTTGCATATGCTAGTTTTTGCTTGCTATGATAATTTGTTTGCCTATAAGATGCCTATGCATAGGAAGTATGTTAGACTTAGATGTGTTTGTCACATGTTTTATGATGCTCTCTTTGTGCTTCAATTCTTGTCTTTCATGTGAGCATCGTGGAAATCTTATGCCTAGCTATAAGGCTTTAAAGAAAAGCGTTTGTTGGGAGACAACCCAATATTTTTCCTTGGTGTTATTCAATAAATAATTTATCTAGACTCTGTTTTGGTTGTGTTTTTTGTGTTTAATTAGTGTTTTTGCCAAGTAGAACCGTTGAGAAGACTTGGGGAAAGTCTTTTTGATCTTGCTTAAAAAACAGAAACTTTAGCACTCACGAGAATTGCTGCCATTTTTTATTAAAGAGTGCTATTTTGTTAATTATTTTTGAAGATGATTAATAGATAAATTCCTCAGGTCCATCAATTTATTTTAGAATTTTTGGGGTTCCATAAGTGTTCGAAACCTTCAGATTACTACAGACTGTTTTGTTTTTGACAGATTCTGTTTTTCGTGTGTTGTTTTCTTATTTTGATGAATCTATGGCTAGTAATAGAGTTTATGAACCATATAAAATTTGGAATACAGCAGGTTTAACACCAATATAAATCAAGAATGAGTTCATTACAGTACCTTGAAGTGGTGGTTTGTTTTCTTTTACTAACGGAGCTCACGAAGATTTTCTTTTAAGTTTTGTGTTGTGAAGTTTTCAAGTTTTGGGTAAGGATTTGATGGATTATGGAACAAGGAGTGGCAAGAGCCTAAGCTTGGGGATGCCCAAGGCACCCCAAGGTAAAATCCAAGGACACCAAAAAGCCTAAGCTTGGGGATGCCCCGGAAGGCATCCCCTCTTTCGTCTTCGTCCATCGATAACTTTACTTGGAGCTATATTTTTATTCACCACGTGATATGTGTTTTGCTTGGAGCGTCTTGTATGATTTGAGTCTTTGCTTTCTAGTTGACCACAATCATCCTTGCTGTACACACCTCTTGGGATAGACACACATGAATTGTAATTTATTAGAATACTCTATGTGCTTTACTTATATCTTTTGAGTTGTGTTGGGGATATGATTAATGGAGGTAAACCGGCTAGGAGTGTCTGGGTTAGCTCCATGAAGATAGAAGCCCATGAAGACGTAAGGATGGTGGCACTTTACGAAGGCCCAAGGCCCAAAGGCGGGTTAAGGCTTGTAGATGTAAACCGACCCTGTCATGTAACTTGTATTGTAAGTTAGAGGAATAGAGACCGAGCCGGCCACGTTTATGATCCGGCCTCAGGACTCTGTAACCGGCAGGCGTCAACCTATGTATATAAAGGGACGACCCGACCGCGGTTTAGGGACAACAGACAACAACTCGAGAGCCAGGCAAAGCGGATTCGCTCCCTGGTCATCGAAACCCTAGCAATACCAATCACAACTAGACGTAGGCTTTTACCTTCATCGAAGGGGCCGAACTAGTATAAAGTTCCTTGTGTCCCTTGTTCGATTTAACCCCTTTAAGCTAACCCGTAGTGATGGCTCTACGACTAAGTCCTTTCACAAGGACATCTGCCGTGACAACCCCACGACAGTTGGCGCCCATCGTGGGGCTATCGCACGGTGGTTTCGAGTTCTTGAAGGGCAGATTTGATGAACTCAAGGGATATGCTATGGGCTGGATGACGAAGAGTCATCGCAGCAAGCTCTACATCGACGATGCAGGATGGGGTCCCGAGGCTGGTTCAATCGAATACGGGTACCGGGTCCCCTTTCATGGGATTCACGTCTTCATCGGCAAGATTGATGAACCGGGCCCTGAGTCGGACACCTGCACCGACATCATCGAGACGGCTCAGCGTGCAAGCCCTTCCCCGGTTCAGCCCACAGCAAGGCATATTTTCGTAGGTGTCGTCCATGGGGCGGAATATGAGGATGGACCGGCATCTGATGGAGAAACCGTTGTCTGCTCTGATGACGAGTCTTCAACAGGAGAGACCGAATCGCTGTATCAGTTGCAGGACGGCCAGATTAGTGGAGGTTCCGATGGTAACATTATTCCGGACCCCCTCGGTCTGCCAAACCGGGTCACTATCTTCATGGCCGGCACACAATCAGCACATCACTCATCCACCGCCACGGCAATGCTTTCCGGTTCAGCAACATCAACGCCGGCGGGAGCAGGGGGCTCAGCGCCACCTCGCTCTCAAGTTTTGTCCGATTTTTTCGACGCTTTAGCAGCATTGATGGCCGCGGAGGTGGACGCAGCAACCCGAGATCAGCACAATGCGGAGATTGCAAAGGTGAAAGATCAAATAACTCAGGCTAAAGCGGACTTGGCAGCAAAGAGCGCTAGGATGGTTACAGAACGGGCCGAGTTGGAAGCTCAGGCCTACCGACTTAGGTTGGACCAGAATGCCTCAGAGGAGGTCATGAGAAGAAGATACCGGTCGCACCTCCCGCCGGGTTATGAGCCAAGAAATCTCTTCAACACGCCAGGAGCCGGAACCAGTAACTAGCCAGTGGTAAACCGGACGGAGGCGCCGGGAACAGGAGCGCCGGTCCAGCCACGCACGATGGACCCGCCTCGTCAGAACAACGTTGTACCGCAGTATGTTCCGACACCCCCGGGGCATTACTCTAACCCGTTAGACAACATTGTGGCCACCGCTTCACGATTAGCAGCACTCCCAGCTGACGGCGAGTCACCAGTTGCGATCGAGACACGACGGGCCAGAGAGCTCCTTCAAACAACTTTTAACTAGCAGTAGGCTTATTCGCATAGTCGCGAGAGGATTCATTCCACCCCCGTCCAAGTCGGAGCTATAGCAGGCACGTTGAGGATGAACTGGCTATATCAAGCAGTGCACGTCACCGTAACTCGCCGCGAGGGCACAACCCGGCGGGTGGAGGTGCTAATGCGCATGATGTGGTGGATCATGGTCGTGCACGTCGAGGGGCCGAGTTAGCCGCTCTACATGCCGCTCGTCAACCTACTCCGGTTTGACCTACCGCTTCAGTGGAGCCAAGCGTGGTCTTCAGTTCTTTAGGGGTGCCGTGTCTTACCCCCGCTTTGCGCAATGTACGACTGCCCAAGGATTTTAAGGGCCCTCGCAAGGTACCCAATTACACCGCCGATTTACAACCAGAGTCATGGGTTGAAAGCTATGAGATGGCAATGGAGATGTTGGATGTGGATGAAGCGGTGTGTGCTAAATACTTCACCATGATGTTGGAGGGGACAACTCATACTTGGTTAAAGAGCTTACCAGCCAACTCTGTCGGATCATGGGCCGAATTGAAACACCGGTTTATCCAGAATTTTAAAGATACCTGTAAGCAGCCTATGTCGATTGTGGACCTGGCCGCTTGTGTTCAAGAGGATGGAGAGTCCACAACTTATTGGGTGAAGCGGGTCTCAGCTATTCTGCATTCGTCGGATCGCATCAATGCGGATACAACAGTGTTAACATTAGAGGGCAATTGCTGGTTTCTACCGCTAAAACAGAAGTTAGGAAGGCTCAAACGTCACTGCAATGATATGGCAACACTTATGGCCGCTTTGGTTAAATATGCTAATTCAGATAATACCAAAGACCCTGACTCAGAGGAGGACAAACCGGGGAAAGGGAAGAAGAACGGCAACACCAAGGGATAGCAGCATAACCCGACAGGTCATGGGAACAATGGTAAGCGCAAGGCAGACAATAGTTTGGACTTTGTGGCTAACACTAATGCTCAGGATAACGGTCAGCGTCGTAAGGGCAAACAACCCCAGAGGGGTGGAGGTTCAGGCCCCAATCTGGAGCGCCTATTAAATCAACCTTGTCCAAAGCATGGATCGAAGGAGAGGCCAGCTTCACATCTTTGGAAGGATTGTTATATCATGCGAGAGTTCAAGAACTCCAATATGTTTCAATACGACAATGGCTCGCCCGGCGGTTCAGGAGGTGGTTTTCATGGGCCGGGTTATGGAGGCGGTAGCTCCGGTTCAAGATTTCAAGGCAATCAAACCGGACATAGCAATCAAGGGAGCCAGGGCAACCAGGGAGGTTATAACCATCAGGGGAATCAACAGCAGGAGCAGTCGGGTTATCAGAGCAATCTGAAGTAGTTGAATAGTGGGCAGTATCATGTCTTCACCACTAGCTTGTGTAAGCGTGATCAGAAGCTTCCCAAGAGGGCCGTGAACTCTGTTGAACCGGCAGTGCCTCAGTATTTGTGCTGGTCTGAACAACCCATTTTATGGAGTAGAGAGGATCACCCACCCCGGGTTGATAATCCGGGTCATCTGGCTTTAGTGGTGGCACCTCAAGTTGGGGGGTATAAGTTCACCAAGGTGCTCATGGATGGGGGAAGCAGTATCAATATTCTCTACTATGACACCTTCCACCGTATGGGGTTGACAAATAAGAATCTTAAACCGTCGAACACCATTTTTCATGGTGTGGTGCCCGGTAAATCTGCATATCCAGTGGGCAAGATAGCCCTAGAGGTGGCCTTTGGAGATGATCATGATTCAAGGTCAGAAACATTGACTTTTGAGGTGGTGAAAATCAAGAGTCCGTATCATGCCCTGTTTGGGCGACCGGCTTATGCCAAGTTTATGGCGAGGTCGTGTTATGTTTATCCGTAGCTTAAGATGCCAGGTCATAAGGGGACCATCACGGTACATGGGAGCATGAAAATTGCTTTGGAATGTGAGGAAGGTGATGCGGCTTACGCTGAGTCAGTTTGTGCCATGGAAGAGCTAAAGTTTTATAAAGACAAGGTTGATCCGGCAGACATGACTTCCTTGAAAAAGCCAACTACAGAGCACGATCCGGCGTTGAAGTTTAAACCGGCCACAGACACTAAGATGGTTGATTTTGTTCCTGGTGATTCATCCAAGCAGTTCAGCATCAGCGCTAACTTGGATCCTAAATAGGAAAGCGCGCTCATCGAGTTCATCCGTGAGAACCAGGACATCTTTGCATGGAAGCCTTCTGACATGCCAGGTGTACCGAGGGAACTCGCTGAGCACACACTTAATATAGATCCTAAGTTTAAACCGGTCAGACAGTTTCTCCGCCGCTTCAACGAAGAAAGGTGCAAGGCTATCGGTGAGGAGGTAGCTCGGCTATTGGCCGCAGGGTTTATCGTGGAGGTCTTTCACCCGGAGTGGTTGGCTAATCCGGTGCTGGTTCTTAAGAAAAACGACACTTGGCGTATGTGTGTGGACTACACAGATTTGAACAAGGCTTGCCTAACAGATCCCTTTGCCCTCCCCCGTATTGATCAGATTATTGATGCTACGGCGGGTTGTGACCGTTTGTGTTTTCTGGATGCTTATTCTGGTTATCATCCGATCAAAATGGCAGTTAAGAACCAGGAGAAGACAACTTTTATAGCTCCCTTTGGAGCCTTCTGCTATGTCTCCATGCCCTTTGGGCTCAAGAGTGCCCAGGCGACTTATCAATGCTGTGTTCAGAATTGTCTTCATAAGCAGATTGGGCGCAATGTTCACGCATATGTGGATGATATTATGGTAAAGTCCAAGAAAGAGGAAACATTGATAGATGACTTAAGAGAAACCTTTGATAACCTCCGGGTTTATAAGATGATGCTTAATCTGGACAAATGTGTCTTTGGTGTTCCGGTAGGCAAGCTCTTGGGTTTTCTGGTATCTAACAGGGGCATTGAGGCTAATCGGGAGAAGATCACAGTTATCACCTCTTTGGCTAAACCGGCATGTATCAATGATGTTCAGCGTTTGGCAGGCCGGATTGCGGCTTTAAGCCGGTTTATCAGTCGTCTAGGGGAGAAGGCTATCCCGTTATATCAGATGTTAAAGAAAACGGATGACTTTGTCTAGAGCGATGCGGCTGATAAAGCGTTCGAGGATCTGAAGAGGCAGTTAGCTGAACCGCCTGTGCTTGCGGCTCCGATCGATAAAGAGCCTTTACTGCTGTATGTGGCTGCTAATGCCAGGGGTGTTAGTGTGGCTATTGTTGTGGATCGCAATGAGGCTGGAAAGGAATATCCAGTTCAATGGCCGGTTTATTATATCAATGAGGTGCTTATCGAATCAAAGCAGAGATATCCACATTGGCAGAAGCTAGTATATGGGGTGTTTATGGCAAGCCAGAAGCACACACATTATTTTCAGGGTCATCCTATCACAGTGGTCAGTTCAGCCCCTCTGGGAGATATCATTCAAAACAGAGAAGCAACTGGCTGTATTGCCAAGTAGGCTATTGAGCTTGGACCTCACGGGCTCAAATATACACCTCGCATAGCGATCAAATCCCAGGCACTCATGGACTTCATCAATGATTGGACAGAGTTGCGCTCACCAGAGGAAAAGCCAGATAACACGTATTGGACTATTCACTTTGATGGGTCCAGGCAATTGGAGGGCTTGGGGGCTGGAGTCATATTAACTTCCCCACGAGGTGACAAGTTTTGTTATGTTCTTTGCTTAATGTTCCCTTGTACTAACAATGCAACTGAGTACGAGGCCTTACTCCATGGTCTTCGGATGGCTAATGAGATGAACTTAAGCCGGGTTAAGTGCTTCGATGACTTGGACCTGGTGGCCCAACAGGTATCCGGCACTTGGGATTCTAAGGACCCACTCATGGCTGCATATCGACGAGAGGTGGACATAGTGACTGGTCATTTCAAGGGTTATCAAGTTGACCATATAGACCAGAGAAAGAATGAAGTGGCGGACGCTTTAAGCCGCCGGTCCCACCTAATGTCTTCCTCGACGTACTACATAATCCGTCGGTCAAGATACCAACAGAGGAGGAGTTGGCTATTCCTGACCTGGAGGCCCAATTGGTGGCAGCTTTGCATGTTATACCGGATTGGACAGTCCCGTACTTGGTTTACATGAACTGGGGCGAGTTACCAGAGGACGAAACCTTGGCCCGACAGATAACCGGCTTTCCAAGTCAATGATCATAATCAATGGGGAATTACATCGTTACAACGTTACAGGGGCAATTCAGCGTTGTATATCTCCTCAAGAGGGTTGTGAGATTTTGCGATAAATCCACGAAGGAGATTGTGGTCACCACGCCGGTTCAAAATCCTCGGTGGCTAAAGCTTTTCGTCACGGTTTCTATTGGTTAACATCTCATGCGGATGCTTGGATTTAGTCAAAAGGTGTGACGGTTGTCAAAAATTTGCACGCTGCACTCATGTTCCGGTTCAGGAGTTGAGGATGATTCCAATAACTTGGCCGTTTGCGACTTGGGGGCTTGATATGGTTGGACCCTTTAAGAGATCCAAGGACAAAAAGACCCACCTGTTAGTGGCAGTTGACAAGTTCACCAAGTGGGTGGAAGCAGAGCCAGTCAGTAAGTGTGATGCAGCCACGACGGTTCAATTCATCAAAAAGGTGATATTCTAGTTTGGTTTCCCACACAGTATTATAACTGACAATGGTACTAATCTATCAAAGGGTGAGATGGAGGAATTTTGCAAACGTGAGCACATCCGGCTTGATGTAGCATCAATGGCTCACCCCCAGTCTAATGGTCAAGCAGAGAGGGCAAATCAAGAAATTTTGAGAGGTATTAAACCCCGGCTTATGGTTCCTTTAAAGCGGACACCGGGTTGTTGGGTGGAGGAGTTACCTTCTGTGTTATGGAGCATCAACACCACACCTAACAGATCTACGGGTTACATGCCTTTCTTCATGGTTTATGGAGCAGAGGCGGTTCTTCCTAGTGACATCCATCATGACTCGCCCCGTGTGGCGGCTTATGTTGAAGCTGATAATGAGAAAGCACGTTAGGACTCAATGGACCTGTTAGATGAGGAGCGTGATCTCGCAGCAGCACGTTCGGCGATTTATCAACAAGATCTCCGATGTTATCACAACCGTCGGGTTAAGACTAGAACTTTTCAAGAGGGCGATCTGGTGCTCCGGCTCATCCAGGATCAGACTGATATGCACAAGTTATCCCCACCTTGGGAAGGACCTTTTGTGGTCAGCAAAAATCTGCACAACGGGTCATACTACCTCATTGATGTTCGAGAGCACACAGACTCACGTAAATCGGAGGAGGAGACCAAGCGGCCGTGGAATATAGCTCGTCTTCGGCCTTACTATACTTGAGCCACAGGCTCTTCTTATGTACATACTTATGACAATGTATATATTATATAATAAACCGGAGCCTCGAATAAAGCGGGGTCTCTGTTCTTTTTACATCATGTGTGAGCCTACAAGAGCTTCTACTGACAAAGTAGCGTTTTATTAACCCGACCTATATGGCCACACAGATATAAAGAAAATCACTAGGGGGCTTGGTCGTATCCGAACCATAGCTACACCTCTTGATCGGTTTAAAACCAAAAAGGGATATCACTAGGGGGCTTGGTTGTCTTCACACGATAGCTACACCTCTTGATAGGCTTCAAGCCAAAAGGAAATTATGTGGAACCAAAGAGAGTCTGTTGCATTAAGCACAGCTCAAACATAGGTAACCACTGAGCACAGCTCAAATATTACATGGGGGCTCCTTGCTTCTCAAAGAACAACGAGCTTGCACCCTTGTAATAGGCTATCAAGCCAGGCTTCGAAGCCAGGTGTATTCACCTAAAACCCCGGGTTATCCTGCCTCTTTAAGTAAGCCACTCCGTCCAGGTAAACCTGGTATGACCCATCGAATGTTTGACAAGTCAATCCCATGGACCCTGAACTTGCCAAAGTTAAAACGGTGATTGGTTAAAGATTGAGGTCCATCTTAAAAGGCTTTGCAAAATGGTTTAACTCAGCAGCCTGGCAGCCCATGAAAAGCCTTGATTTAGGGCCTGGCAGCCCATGGAAAGCCTTGCATATTTCTTTTGTCTTTTTTGTTTTTTATGATAAGGGATGTATGAATATTTTTCTGATAAACCGGTGTTCATTACAACCTGGCATGACTTTCAACGCTTAGTTGCTAGTACATGATCAGTTTTTAAACCGGTAGTGTACTGCTTCGGTCTGGTTTTGACTAGATGTCGCCAGCATTATGCGAATAAATCAACGGCTATTCTAGCCCAGTATGGTTTCTATATGAACCGACAAGAGGGCAAGGAGTTATCAACGCTCCGGATTGGTGTTTTTCACCTTTACCATACAAGCAATTGGTCAGCCAAACGAGGTATGTCACAGATATTATTTATTTCATTTGGTTAATACAAATCTTGGTTATTCATCCAAGTTACATATATATTTTTGGGCATCATGACCCGTCCAGTGGTAAACCACTAGGACACTTTCAAGTTCTTGTATGCAGGAACACAAATCATAATGGACTATGCATAAATAGATCCCAAAAGTGAAACAAGTTTTCAAAGTATCAAGCAACCTAAACATGCTCGATGTCATGGCAGATAAATGTGTTTCTGCTGTCCTATTACAAGGCGTTTCAAAACGGCCCAAATTGAATACTTGTTTTCAAGAAGTGGCAGACTGTAGCTGATAAACCGGCCGCCGGTTTAGGATTCTTCGTTGGGACGGCTTGACGATTGAGGGTCATCTTGCGCGGTTACATCCTCTTCATCCCTCCCCAGACGCTGGAAATCAACCGTCGACCAATCAATTCCGGTTAAAGCTTGAAACACTGTCTCTTCATGGATAAGGCTAGAGGGGTCAATGTCAGGAGCGTAAGTATGCTTACGGATTGGAGGCACAAGATCTTTAACATCATGGATCACCGCGGGCTGTCTCTTTCCCTCGGCATCGTAAACCGGTTGGAAATGAGATAAATCTGTGTCCTCCGCCAGTTTGCTTGCTATTGGCCGCATCTCCTTTGTCAGCCTTCGCAGATCGTCATTGTTGAAGTCTGAGGCATCTTGCGGCTGATCTCTTCAGTTCATTGATCCGGACAGGTAGCATGGCCAGCTTCTCAATTGTTTCCTTTATCAACGATGGCGCCGGCTTGTTATAGGCGGCAGTGTAAATGGCACATTGGGATCCAGAAAACAACTATTCTATCAGTGTGTAGGCCGCTTTAAGTTTCATCTGCATATCAGAGCCTAGATGAGCAATGCGGGTCCCTGTCATGGTTTAGCATCAGTAAACTGGTCGTTGATAAGATCTTATGACTTAGACAAACTGCATAAGGAGGTACTTACCAAACACAACGAAGGTCATGGCGTTAATTTGCCGCTTCAAGCCGGTCAGTTCGTCAACCACCGGTTTTATGGCTACTTCTGCATCCTCGGCCTTCTTTGTTAAACCGGCCTTCTCCGTTTCCCAGTCTGCACGTTCTTTATCAAAAACTGCTTTCAACTTCTCCATAGCTGCTAAGACATTGGTCAGCTCTTCTTTGGCTTTGGCAGCCTCTGTTTGCTGAGATTTGATGTTCTCTTGAAGATCAGCGGTTTGGGCATCCCTTTTACTCATCTTGGCCTGCAAAGGCGAAGATATATCAACAATGAGAGGTGTATTTTCTAAGTACCAAGCGTGTAACAAGTTATGCACTTTGTACTTGGGGGCTAATGCCTACTTGCTCTGTCATCAACATATTTTTCACAAGTCTCAAGTACAATGCAAGCATTATCCTTAACACTTGGGGGCTAATGTACATCTGTTCAAAACTGATGCATTGATTAAAAACCCGATTTACCTCACAAGGCTAAACCGGCCCTTGGGGGCTACACCGAGGAAAACTACATGAATACAATGGTAAAGTACCGGTTTGTTTCTAAACGATGACTTGACATATGGAGGATCAACATGCAAGGATTAAGATATTACAAAGTCCCGGCTTATGATTAGCATCATAAACTGGCCCTTAGGGGCTACTTGGGCTGATGTTTATACTTTGAAATCAATAAAGGAAAGGTGATGAAAATACCTCATAGTGTTCTTTCATCAGGTTCACCAAACCAGCTTCGTAATCACGGTTTGAGTGCAGATGGTTTAAAAAGCCGGAGTGGAGTTCTTCAGCGCCGAGATGGGCGTAGCTTGACAAGTCAGTGCTCCATTTGCCTTTTCCATGGTAGCACGCTCTTCCTTGGCACTATGTTTGGCCAAGATTACAGGATGGCCAGCAGAGTTGTGGCCCATACCGGTAATGATAACATCGCCTTCTTTGTCTCCAGCAGCTTTTTCTGGAGTTGATGGGGTTTCAGTAGCTCTCACCGGACTAGAATGCCTATCATCAGCTCGATTTGGATCGGCCGGTTCAGCATCAGGCGCAGCAATGTCAACTTCTGGTTGTTCATCGAGATTTTGATCTTGAGGGGGTGGCTCATCAAAAGTAGCTTCAGGATTGGGACCCTCCGGTTCCATAGCTTGTTCCGGTTCAACCGTTTGCTCCGGTTCATGAGCCGCCTGGTCTTCGGGCGGATTGTTCACCGGAGCCTTTTTGCTGGGTCTGGCTTTGGCTCTAAAACAGGGAAAGATGCGAAAGTTAAGCATAGTATACAAAGTATGGAAACATTCAAAGAAGGGGTTTAAGTACTTACCCAGCTACAGTTTTTAGGGGAGGAAGTTGGGTTGCTGTTGACTCGCCAGAAGATGAGGGAGGTGTCACCTAATAATTTGAATCGGACGGATTAAGAGGTTGTCGGAAATAACCTGCCTTGGGATAAGAATTGTCAGAAGGAGGTGAGACCTCAGATCGGCGCTTTCGAACCGGGGTGTCAGGTAAACTGGCCGAAGTGACCTTTTGGCCGCTGTGCCGGGTTGTGCAGCGAGCCTCGTGCTGCTGCTTCTTAAAAATAAATGTTGGATCCAAGTAAGAAAGAGGATGAGAAAAGCTTACTTTCCGGACCGCTTGACGGATTTTTTGTGTTGGCATAGAGTCTGAACCGGAAGAAAGGGTAATTACCTCTACATCATCAGCTTGGCTGCCCCCCACGTCCTCCTGATAAGTATCATTGTTAATGAGATGCATGAAAAGGGAGCCAATTGAATCAAGTTCTACCTCAACTTCCGGTTCATCCGCATCATCATCCAGTTCCATGTTGATGCGTTTAGCTGCCTTCCGCTTTGAGGTTCTCTTGACGGCTTTTGTTTTAGGACGGGATGGCTTTGCCGCTTTTTCTTGAGGTTTCTTCTTCCAGAACGGATCATCACCCTATTTTAAAGAGGAGCAAAGGATATTCAAGCCTGTACAGTACAAGGATATCAAGTGTAAAGTGGAAGATGGTACTTACAGCTGGCGGTTTGTTTTTAGTATAGAAGGGGTTTAATCCGGTTTGGCGACAGACCGCCTTCGATTCATTCAAAATCTTCTTGACACCCTCAGTGACTTCTTCATCGGTTAACTGAATATTGATGTGACGTTGGGGGTCTTCTACTTCACCAGTGTACTCACACATTAAACCGGAGCGGCGACTTAATGGTAAGATGCTCCAGGATATCCATCAACGCACAAAGTCGACGCCTGATAAACCGTTGGCCATAAAGGCTCGAAGCTTGGTGAGTTGATGAGCATATGAGGCCTGTTCCATAACACTTAGATGTTGCGGCAGTGGATGAGTGTTGGAAAGCCGGTGGGCATGATAACCCGGCAGAGGGTTCTCGTCTTTAGGGGAAGTGTCTTTACAATAGGACCAAGTTTGGTTCCACTCTTTGGGGTGACTGTGCAGCTTGGCATGATGAAATTCAACCTCTTTTCTTTTTTGAATAGAGACGCCACCAAGTTCAGTGTTGGGTCTGTCTACAAATTCAGTGCGCCGATTCAGATGGAAAAAATCCCGGAACAGCTCAACAGTTGGTTCTTCTTGTAAGTACACTTCATAGAAGACTTGGAAATTGCATATATTGGATACTGAGTTAGGTCCAATATCTTGAGGGTGGAGCTAGAAACTGGCAAGCACATCCTAGAAAAACTTTGACCCGGGCGGTTTGAAACCACGGCCTATGTGATCAACAAATACCACTACCTTACCCTGCTTAGGGGTAGGAGGATTCTCCGGTCCAGGAACTCGCCACCGGATCTCATTCTTTTTTGGTAAGGTGCCAATTCTGACCATTCCGTTAAGCTGCTCCTCGGTAACCCAGGAAGGAGCCCAGTTACAGGCGTAAAACTGTTTGGCCATTACAACTGAAAAGCTGAAAAGAAATACCGGTTTACAATTCATTCATGGTGGTGCATAAGGTGACTGGAATAAAGATATACAAGTATGTAAAATTTCGTAAACCGGAGACTGATACAATAAGGAATGACAAGGTAACATCGGAACAAAGGTATATGCATACTGTTAAACCGGAGTTTGACAACAGAGATAAAGGGCTTGGCGGTTCACAGGGGACTAATGGTATGTGATAGATTGCTTTCTACAAAGGTAAACCGCCTATGGGATAAGGAGGATACAGATCTAAGGTAAGAACGACTAAGTAAGGTAAAACAGGTTCCACAAGGGGACATGGAAATTTTGGATCTACCGAAGGATAGGAAAGCAAAAATATTTTGACCTAAAAGGGTTGGTCCCGAAGCAGTTCGTAAAGGTTCAGATCAGTTTTTATGCGCACAAGGGTTTGTTGTGGTAGTGGAAGATAAACCATTACGCGGAAGATATCAAGCTTGAGGTTTTTTATCCATAGACTAAGGAGGAACAGAGAAGAGCAGCACCGAAGCCCTGATGAACTTCGATGAACTGCAAAGAAAAAGGAAACCCTAGAAAGATCTACAAAGGGGGAAGGGAAAGGACTTACAACGACTGTTGAGGCAACGGAGGCATGCCGCAGCTCTCTGGTGCAACCAGGTTGATGCAACGGCCAATGGAGAGGCAGAGGCGAAGCTCGGCGACGGTGGTGGTGCTCGGGTGCAGATACGTCACAAGGAGGAAGAAGAAGCGAAGGAGGCGAAGGGGGAAAAGAGAATGGCCCTTGGGCCTATTTATAAGGTGAACCGATAAGCGACAAGTGCGTAAATCGAGGAGCTTAAAATGGATAGTTAATAAGGATGTCACCTCGAGGGTTGGATATTCATTAATGAAGGGTACCTTTGGCTTCAACGGATAGATGACGTCATGACGGTTTACTACGGATCTAAAGGATGAAATCACGATGGTTTACCAGATTCATGCGAAGGTGCCAGGGCAAGAATTTTTCTAAGTATTGGAGATTGACATGAACAAGTTCAAATCAATCTGGGGCCTAATGTTGGGGATATGATTACTGGAGGTAAACCGGCTAGGAGTGGCCGGGTTAGCTCCATGAAGATAGAAGCCCATGAAGATGTAAGGATGGTGGCGCTTTACGAAAGCCCAAGGCCCAAAGGCGGGTTAAGGCCTGTAGATGTAAACTGACTCTGTCATGTAACCTGTATTGTAAGTTAGAGGAATAGAGACCGAGCCGGACACGTTTATGATCCGGCCTCGGGACTCTGTAAACCGGCGGGCGTCCACCTATGTATATAAAGGGACGACCCGGCCGCGGTTTAGGGACAACAAACAACAACTCGAGAGCCGGGCAAAGCGGATTCGCTCCCTGGTCATCGAAACCCTAGCAATACCAATCACAACTAGACATAGGCTTTTACCTTCATCGAAGGGTCCGAACTAGTATAAAGTCCCTTGTGTCCCTTGTTCGGTTTAACCCCTTTAAGCTAACCCGTAGTGATGGTTCACGACTAAGTCCTTTCACAAGGACATCTGCCGTGACAACCCCACGACAAGTTGGATAATTTTTGCTCTAGTGCTTCGCTTATATCTTTTAAAGCACGGCGGCAGTTCTATTTTATAGAAATAATTGATCTCTCATGCTTCACTTATATCATTTTGAGAGTCCTTAGAACAGCATGGTAATTCACTTTGGTTATAAATTTTAAATGCTAATATAAGTTGGATGCTTGATACTCCCTCTGTACCGAAATAGTTGTCGCTGGAGTAGCTGAACTTGTGTTGAAGTTAGCAAGTCCCGTAGCATGCACGTATCGTGATATTAGAAGTGTGCTAGTTGAGTAATTGTGAAATTGATGAATACTTGTGTTGAAGTTGGCAAGTCCCGTAGCATGCACGTATGGTGAATGTTATGTGACAAATTTGAAGCATGGGGTGTTCTTTGATTGCTTTCCTTACGAGTGGCGGTCGGGGACGAGCGATGGTCTTTTCCTACCAATCTATCCCCCTAGGAGCATGCGCGTAGTGCTTGGTTTTAATGACTTGTGGATTTTTGCAATAAGTATGTGAGTTCTTTATGACTAATGTTGAGTCCATGGATTATACGCACTCTCACCCTTCCACCATTACTAGCCTCTTCGATACCGTGCATTGCCCTTTCTCACCTTGAGAGTTGGTGCAAACTTTGCCGGTGCATCCAAACCCCGTGATATGATACACTCTATCACACATAAGCCTCCTTATATCTTCCTAAAAACAGCCACCATAACTACCTATTATGACATTTCCATAACCATTCCGAGATATATTGTCATGCAACTTTCCACCGTTCCATTTATTATGACACGCATCATCATTGTCATATTGCTTTGCATGATCATGTAGTTGACATCGTATTTGTGGCAAAGCCACCATTCATATTTTTTTCATACATGTCACTCTTGATTCATCGCAATCCCGGTACACCGCGGAGGCATTCACATAGAGTCATATTTTGTTCTAAGTATCGAGTTGTAATTCTTGAGTTGTAAGAAAATAAAAGTGTGATGATCATCATTAGAGCATTGTCCCATGTGAGGAAAGTATGATGGAGACTATGATTCCCTCACAAGTCGGGATGAGACTCCGGACGAAAAAAATGAGAGAAAAAGAGAGAAGGGACAATGTTACTATCCTTTTTCCACACTTGTGCTTCAAAGTAGCACCATGATCTTCATGATAGAGAGTCTCTTATTTTGTCACTTCCATATACTAGTGGGAATTTTTCATTATAGAACTTAGCTTGTATATTCCAATGATGGGCTTCCTCAAATGCCCTAGGTCTTCGTGAGCAAGCGAGTTGGATGCACACCCACTTAGTTTCTTTGATGAGCTTTCATATATTTATAGCTCTAGTGCATCCGTTGCATGACAATCCCTACTCCTTGCATTGACATCAATCGGTGGGCATCTCCATACCCCATTGATTATCCGCGTCAATGTGAGACTTTCTTCCCTTTTGTCTTGTCACACAACATCAATCATCATATTCTATTCCACCCATAGTGCTATGTCCATGGCTCGCGCTCATATATTGCGTAAAAGTTGAAAGAGTTTGAAAAGGCTAAGTATGAAACAATTGCTTGGCTTGTCATCGGGGTTGTGCATGATGAGAACATTTTGTGTGACGAAAATGAAGCGTGGCCAAACTATATGGCTTTGTAGGGATAAGTTTTCTTTGGCTATGGTATTTTGATAAGACATAATTGCTTGATTAGCATACTTGGAGTATTACTATTTTTATGTCAACAATAAACTTTTATCTTGAATCTTTCGGATCTGAACATTCATGCCACAATAGAGAAAAATACATTGAAGAATATTCTAGAAAGAATTCCACATCAAAAATTTTGTTTTTATCATTTACCTACTCGAGGACAAGCAGGAATTAAGCCTGGGGATGCTGATACGTCTCCAACATATCTATAATTTTTGATTGTTCCATGCTATTATATTATCTGTTTTGGATGTTAATGGGCTTTATTTTACACTTTTATATTATTTTTGGGACTAACCTATTAACCGGAGGCCCAGCCCAAATTGCTGTTTTCCCCCTATTTCAGTGTTTCGTAGAAGGAATATCAAACGGAGTCCAAACGGAATGAAACCTTCGAGAACGTGATTTTTGGATCAAACATGATCCAGAGGACTAGGAGTGGACGTCAAGCAATCAATGAGGCGGCCACGAGGTAGGGGGGCACGCCTACCCCCTGGGCGCTCCCTCCCCCTCGTGGGCCCCTCGTAGCTCCACCGACCTACTTCTTCCTCCTATATATGTTCACATACCCCGCAAACATTCAGGAGCACCACAAAACCCTATTTCCACAGCCGCAACCTTCTGTACCCAAGAGATCCCATCTTGGGGCCTTTTCACGAGCTCCGCCAGAGGGGGCATTGATCACGGAGGGCCTCTACATCAATTCCATGGTCCCTCCGATGATGTGTGAGTAGTTTACTTCAGACCTTCGGGTCGATAGCTAGTAGCTACATGGCTTCTTATCTCTCTTTGGATCTCAATACAAAGTTCTCCTCGATTCTCTTGGAGATCTATTCAATGTAATCTTCTTTTGCGGTGTGTTTGTCGAGATCCGATGAATTATGGGTTTATGATCAAGTTTATCTATGAACAATATTTGAATCTTCTCTGAATTCTTTTATGTATGATTGGTTATCTTTGCAAGTCTCTTTGAATTATTAGTTTGGTTTGGCCTACTAGATTGATCTTTCTTGCAATGGGAGAAGTGCTTAGCTTTGGGTTCAATCTTGCGGTGCTCGATCCAAGTGATAGAAAGGGAAACGACACATATTGTATTGTTGCCATCGAGGATAAAAAGATGGGGTTTACATCATATTGCATGAGTTTATCCCTCTACATCATGTCATCTTGCTTAAGGCGTTACTCTGTTCTTATGAACTTAATACTCTAGATGCATGCTGGATAGCGGTCGATGTGTGGAGTAATAGTAGTAGATGTAGGCATGAGTCGGTCTACTTGTCATGGACGTGATGCCTATATACATGATCATGCCTAGATATTCTCATAATTATTCGCTTTTCTATCAATTGCTCGACAGTAATTTGTTCACCCACCGTAATACTTATGCTATCTTGTGAGAAGCCACTAGTGAAACCTATGGCCCCCGGTCTATTTTCCATCATACAAGTTTCCAATCTATTTTATTTTGCAATCTTTACTTTCAATCTATATCATAAAAATACCAAAATACTTATCTTATTATTATCATCTCTATCAGATCTCATTCTTGCAAGTGGTCGTGAAGGGATTGACAAACCCTTTATCGTGTTGGTTGCGAGGTTCTTATTTGTTTGTGTAGGTGCATGTGACTCGCGTGTGGTCTCCTACTGGATTGATACCTTGGTTCTCAAAAACCGAGGGAAATACTTATGCTGCTTTACTGCACCACCCTTTCCTCTTCAAGGGAAAACCAACGCAGTGCTCAAGAGGTAGCAGTTACCTCAACAGGGATATGCACATCCTCAACAATAAGAATATCATATTTCTTCTTGACAGTAGGAAGAGGAAATTCAAAACCTCCAATAGTAATCGTTGAAGTTTTTCCAATAGAATTAATACTGTGGACTTGACGTTATTTCCTCGAAAAGTGTACCGTATGCTCATTACCATTAACATGAAAAGTGACATTGCCTTTGTTCCAATCAATAACAGCCCCTGCAGTATTCAAAAAGGGTCTACCAAGGATAATCGACATACTATCGTCCTCGGGAATATCAAGAATAACAAAGTCCATTAAAATAGTAACGTTTGCAACCACAACAGGCACATCCTCAAAAGTACCGACAGGTATAGCAGTTAATTTATCAGCTAGGTGTCAACTTATTCAAATCAAGTCTACGATATAAAGAGAGAGGCATAACACTAACACTGGCTCCAAGATCACATAAAGCAGTTTTAACATAGTTTCTTTTAATGGAGCATGGTATAGTTGGTACTCCTGGATCTCCTAGTTTCTTTGGTATCCCACCCTTAAAAGTATAATTAGCAAGCAAGGTGGAAATTTTAGCTTCTGGTATCTTTCTTTTATTTGTGACAATATCTTTCATATACTTAGCATAAGGATTCATTTTAATCATATCAGTCAAACACATACACAAAAAGATAGGTCTAATCTTTTCAGCAAAGCGCTCAAAATCCTCATCATCCTTTTTATTGGATGGTTTAGGAGGAAAAGGCATGAGTTTCTGAACCCATGGTTCTCTTTCTTTACCGTGCTTCCTAGCAACAAAGTCTCTCTTATCATAATGTTGATTCTTTGATTGTGGGTTATCAAGATCAACAACAGGTTCAATCTCTACATCATTGTTATTGCTAGGTTGAGCATCAGTACGAACATCATCATTAACATTATCACTAGGTTCATGTTCATTAACAGATTGTGTTTCAACATCAGAAATAGAAATATCGTTGGGATTCTCAGGTGTGTCAACAATAGGTTCACTAGGAGCATGCAAAGTCCTATCATTTTTCTTTTTCTTCGTTTTAGAAGGACTAGGTGCATCAACATTAGTTCTCTGAGAATCTTGCTCAACTCTCTTAGGGTGGCCCTCAGGATATAAAGGTTCCTGAGTCATTTTACCCCCTCTAGTCACAACTCTAACAACATTATCATTTTTCTTTTTATCTAATTCATTGAGCAAATCATTCTGAGCTTTAAGTACTTGTTCTACTTGAGTGGTAACCATAGAAGCATGTTTACTAATAAGTTTAAGTTCACCTTTAACTCTAGACATATAATCACACAAGTGTTCAATCATATAAGCATTACTTTTCAATTGTCTACCAACATAAGCATTGAAGTTTTCTTGTTTAACAATAAAATTATCAAACTCATCCAAGCATTGGCTAGCAGACTTATAACGAGGAATATCACCTTCATCAAAATCTCTAGAGAGAATTTACCTTTACTACCTGTGTCGGGTTATCAAGACCATGTATCTCTTCAATAGGTGGTAAATTCTTAACATCTTCAGATTTAATACATTTTTCTTTCATAGATTTCTTTGCCTCTTGCATATCTTCAGGACTGAGAAATAGAATACCCCTTTTCTTCGGAGTTGGCTTAGGAGTTGGTTCAGGAAGTGTCCAATCATTTTCATTACTCAATATGTTATTCAATAGCAATTCAGCTTGCTCAACAGTTCTTTCCCTGAAAACACAACCAACATAACTATCCAGGTGGTCTCTGAAAGCATCGGTTAGTCCATTATAAAAGATATCAAGTATTTTATTTTTCTTGAGAGGATGATCAGGCAAAGCATTAAGTAACCGGAGAAGCCTCCCCCAAGCTTGTGGGAGACTCTCTTCTTCAATTTGCACAAAATTATATATTTCCCTTAAGGCAACTTGTTTCTTATGAGCGGGGAAATATTTAGCAGAGAAGTAATAAATCATATCCTGGGGACTACGCACACAACCAGGATCAAGAGAATTAAACCATATTTTAGCATCACCATTTAATGAGAATGGAAATAACTTAAGGATAAAGTAATAGCGAGTTTTCTCATCATTAGTGAACTGGGTGGCTATATCATTTAATTTAGTAAGATGTGCCACAACAGTTTCAGATTCATAGCCATAAAAGGATCAGACTCAACCAAAGTAATTAACTCAGGATCGACAGAGAAATCATAATCCTTATCAGAAATACAGATAGGTGAAGTAGCAAAAGCAGGGTCATATTTCATTCTACCAATCAAGGATTTTTCTTTCAGCTTAGCTAACAGTTTCTTAAGATCATATCTATCATTGCAAGCTAAAAAAGTCTCTAGTAGTTTCTTCATCCATAACATAACCCTCAGGCACAACAGGCAATTCATATCTAGGGGGAGAATCTTCATCATCACTTTCATCAATATTATCAGTTTCAATAATTTCATTCTCTCTAACCCTAGCAAGTTGTTCATCAAGAAATTCACCTAGTGGCACAGTATTATCAAGCATAGAAGTAGTCTCATCATAAGCACCATGCAAAGCAAAAGTGGCATCATCGATAACATGCCACATATCATAATGAATAGCAGGACTAGGTGTCGTAAGTTTACTCATAATAGAAGGTGAATCAAGTGCAGAGCTAGATGACAGTTCCTTACCTCCCCTCGTAGTTGAGGGATAAATCTTGGTTCTTTCCTCTTTCAAGTTCTTCATAGTGATTGTCGGTGTCAAAACCGGCGGATCTCGGGTAGGGGGTCCCGAACTGTGCGTCTAGGCTGGATGGTAACAGGAGGCAAGGGACACGAAGTTTTACCCAGGTTCGGGCCCTCTCGATGGAGGTAAAACCCTAGGTCCTGCTTGATTAATATTGATTATATGGGTAGTACAAGAGTAGATCTACCACGAGATCGAAGAGGCTAAACCCTAGAAGCTAGCCTATGGTATGATTGTTGTTGTGTATGTTGTCCTACGGACTAAAACCCTCCGGTTTATATAGACACCAGAGAGGGTTAGGGTTACACAAAGTCAGTTACAATGGTAGGAGATCTGCATATCTGTATCGCCAAGCTTGCCTTCCATGCCAAGGAAAGTCCCTTTCGGACACGGGACGAAGTTTCAATCTTGTATCTTCATAGTCCAGGAGTCCGGCTGAAGGTATAGTCCGGCCATTCGGACACCCCCTAATCCAGGACTCCCTCAGTAGCCCCTGAACCAGGCTTCAATGACGACGAGTCCGGGGTGCAGATCGGCATTGCAAGGCGGGTTCCTCCTCCAAGTACTTCATAGAAGATTTTGGACACAAAGATAGTGTCCGGCTCTGCAAAATAAGTTTCCACATATTGCCATAGAGAGAATAATATTTACACAAATCTAATCTGCTGACGTATTCCGTAGTGTGACACACCACGACCAAGCCTTTATCCGAGTCGTTTCATTATCCCACCTCAGCGCGTCATGTGAGGCGGTTTCCTCGGCACGTCTTGTTAAAGCAGAGATCGTGTCCCCTTATTTCGGGATTCTCATCAATACGGGCGTGGGTAACCCAACCGCTTCTAGGACTCCTAGATTATAGGCAAGTCCAAACGGGCACGGAGAGGACGCTTGATATTCACCCTCTTTATAAAGGGACAAGGCTTTTATTTTTCCCTCCCGTGCTCAATCGAATCCTTCCCTCACCTCAAGCTCAAGCGCCCAAAGTTCAGGTCAGGTGCTCCGAACCTTCAGTCATGTCCGGATCTAGCCTTCAAGGTCGATGGGTGCCTTCCTCCGTCACGGAAGAAGACATCAAAAAGTTGAGGGAGGCCAGATATCTGACCGCCGAGATTTTGCATCGGCTGCCTCCCCGAGGGCAGGCCGTCCCGACCCCCGAACCCAACGAGAACGTCGTGTTCGTCTCCCACTTCCTCCGAGGTCTAGGCCTTGCTCTGGATCCTTTTTTCAGGTGTTTGATGTTTTACTACGGGCTAGACTTCTATGATCTAGCTCCGGACTCCTATCTTCATATCACGCCATTTATTGTCGTGTGCGAGGCCTTCCTCCGGGTTACCCCTCACTTTGGCCTATGGCTCAAGACCTTTGAAGTGAAGCCGAAGATGATCCAGGGGCAACATGCAGTGTGTGGAGGTGCCTCAATACACAAGATGACAGGAGCTCTGTGGCCCAAAGGTTCCATCCCAGAGATGTCTGAATTGTGGCAACAGGAGTGGTTCTATATCACAGCTCCTAGAAGTGCCAAGTGGGCGGCCCCCTTGTTTTTCGCTCGGGCCCTCCACCACAGCTAATGTCATGGATCAACAGAGGTCTGAGCTGGGGTCCAGCCAAGGACGTGCCTGTACTGCAAAGCCGCATTCGAGATCTCTTCAATGGAGATTTCAGTTTGGTTGCGGTAATACAGGTTATGCCGGTCTGTCAAGTCCAGCCTTGCAAACGCCGGCCTCTTTGCCTGTGGGAGTTCAATCCTGAGGGACCGCGTGCCATTCAAAATTTTCTTGGCCTGACGCACGAGGAGATGTACAAGTCATTCTTTGGACCTCAGGTGGAGTGTCCGAAAATCACCGAGGACGTGGGCCTGAGTAGTAACCGCGCCGCCGAACAGGTAAGGCATCTTCCGGCCGAACATACTATCTCTCCTTTGTTACGAAGTTATTTCTGAGAGTTCGCTTTTTGACCAGGACTGGCTAACAAAGGCGAAGTTGATTCGGTGTTCGGCCCCCCTCCTTGAGGGTTTGGAAAATCCGATGTTGGAAAAGATGCTCCAGACCGCACCTTGCCCGGAGCCCTTGAAGGAAGATACTGTGGAGGATAATGCGGGCGGACGCGGGCCCCCAACGCTGCCCATTCTAGCCGAGGGAGCAAGCGTCTCCATGAAGGAAGACGACTAGAAGAGGAAAAGGACTGCGCCCGGGGATTCGAAAGCCGAAACTTCCAAACGGGAGAAGAAGTCTCCCACAGAGGGTCCTACCTTGGGGACGCTGTTGCCGCACAAAGTCCGCGGGGGGATCAATTCTCCCGCGAGTCGTAAGTGGCCCGAAATACTTTAATAGTACAGATATGCCGTCTTTTTCTTCTGAGAAAATAACCACCACATATATTTTTGCAGTTCGGGCCTTAGCCCCTCTCAAATGAGCTCGTCTTCGGGGGATCTTCTTCCAGAGATGATGGAGAGCGAAACGCCTCCTCCAGACTCCTCCGTTCTGGAAGCGGGCGACCCTGAAGTGTCATCGCGGAGGGCCTCTCCGAGTCCGGTGAGACCGGAAGATAATCCCATTGACCCCCGAAGCTCCCAGTGTCCGGCTCCCGAAGAGAGCAGACAAAAGAGTCTGGCACCGTATAGTGTGCGATCGGATGTTCTGAGGGAGTTGGTGGGGCGAGCGGCCATCCCAGATGAACACCGTGTGCTGATGAATACGGTGATGGAGAGAATATCGTCCGCCAAAAGCGGACTGCATGAAGCTTTTATGAGTCTACTGATAGGCTTTGAGGTACATAAAGGAATGTATGATAGTCCTGCACATGCTAGGTGTGCCCTGTGTAGATAGTAGCCCCTGAGACTCTGGTTGTCGTCGGAAACGACGGCGAACAGAGGATCACATTCCCAGGTAATAACCATACTGCCTCTATGTGCAGGTGATGGAAACTCCGGTGGCTAGCCGGACTAGCGAATTTGCCCATTTAGAACGGCAGTTGGATGCGGCAGACGTCGACATCGAGCTTGTTAACAAAAGGCTTGATGAGGCACAGGGTAAGTGTCATTATCTGGTAAAGGCCACATAGGAATAGCAGCATGATGACAGTATCTTTAATATGTTGTGACTGCAGACGTAGCTGCCACTGTTGAAGTCTTGCGGGCAGAACTTGCCCGAGCCAAGGAACAAGCGAGATTGGGTAATGCGGCTGCTTTGAAGGCGGCCGAAGAGTTGCAAGCCGAGAAGGCCGCGCATGGCGAGAGCCGAGACAAGATGGCCAAGATGGCCATAGAATTAAAAGCCGTCGCCGACCGTTGCCGGGTTCTTGAAAAGGAAAACCAAGCGAAGGCATCGGACCTTGAGAAGGCTGCTGCGACGAAAAAGTACCTCCGCTCTGCTATGAGCGCAAAGAAGGAGGAGCTGCGGGAAGCCGGGGATATTGTAGCTGGGAAATCCTTTATGTTGTGGAGGAAGTTCGGAGATCCACGGTATGCCCCTCTGGATCGGCTGTGGAGTTCGGAGGATGTATACATGGATTTGGCGGCGAGCGCTGCCGATACGGCCAAGTATTTCCAGGGTCAGACGGACCGTGAAGTAGACCAGCTATTTTGGAGACAATTCCATTCTCCCGAGCGTACGCTTTCCTTGACTGACCAATTAGCCGAATGGGCCGAACTAAATAGGTTGTCCGGACTTTCCATGAGGTCTATTGTGGACCAGCTATGGCCGGAAAGGTCAAAACCGAACAGCTATTTCAGCTTGGTGCAGCAGTTCCTTGACATGGTGTCGCGCATTAATGCGATGAAGAGGTCGGCATGCATAGAGGGCGCACGGATGGCCTTTGCCCGTGTTAAAGCATACTGGGCGGAGATGGATGCTACCACTGTTGTAGCACGGGATTCGGCCATAGGTCGAAGGGCTGCTGAGCACTACTTTGAAGAAGTTCTTGAGGGTGCCTGTTTGATAGAGACCCAGTGCTCAAAAAATATCATGTTTGAGTGATATGTAATCTCATTGTAAGCAAAATGCTTTTATAGATTTTTATAAGGCTATTTTTATACTTTTGCCTGAAAGTAATATGATGCCTCCTGGGCGGCCGTTTATGTATACACGTGTATAACCTGAAAGATTGCGGCCGTCGGCTTCAACCCTCACGCATATAATGCGGAGGTGCGCGCAAAAACACACATTCATACTTAACCCAACGTCTTGGTCCTATTAAGGAGGTGATAGCGGAGTGAGCGAGGCAACCGGACTATAATGCTTTAGCACTTTCACTTAGCCATAGGAGTTTGACAGTGGGGCTACTAGATAGCCCCTGGTGGCTCCGCACTCTCCCGATCTCGGGGTGCGTACATGCCTGGCCGGAAAATGGCCCTTCATTAAGGCGGAGGAATTCTAACATTCCCATAGGTCATCGAGTGGTTGACCAGTCTCATGCTATATCATGACAGTCAGTTTTCGGCTTTCTCTACTGAGGTGCTCGTCCGGATGAACCAGGGCACAATCGCAGTAGTTCTCCTGGTGCTACCTTAGCCGGTAAAGCGGAACGTAAGGCACCAAAACACAGGAGCCGGGCAAACCCAACATTTGACCAAAGACAATGATTCGGAGCTGATGCATATAGGGCCAAACTCGCGACGCCGAACATTCCCTAAGGTATTCGGTCTTTGTGGTATAAACCGGGCCTAAATAATGGCCTTTGTAAGAAGCCCCTTGTGTCCAGGTACGTGCGTTGTTCTGGCGTGGCCACATGCCAAGACGTCAGCATCCTTCTCAACGGTGGATATGTATCAACAAGAGATAGTAAAAAAGGTTTACGCAGGGTCTTAATCTAAAAAGAATCCTTGTGCCATATCCTGGACGGGTGTAGCACGATGATCGTCTGTAAAAGAGAGGAATTTAGGTGAAAAAGTTGTCGTGCAAAAAGATAGTTTGTTAAAGAAACCATGTATAATTCAAAATGAGAAGAAATTGCCACTTGTCTGCGCATGTTGAGCCCCTTGTATTGACAAATAGGGGTTTGACCGTTTATTCGGTATAAGTAGCGGCGCCAGACTCGATTAGTTGTGTCTGAGGTCTTGACGACCTATTGGACACTTTCGCTGGTCCGGCGCCTTTAGTGTGCGGCTGCCAAGGCAGCCTCACTCTCTTCGGCACAGAGATCGCTTGATATTTCCATGCACTGTAATGATGCCACGTGGACCGGGCATCTTGAGTGTGAGGGAGGCGTAGTGTGGTATTGCATTAAAGCGAGCGAAAGCTTCGCGTCCGAGCAGTGCTTGATAGCCACTTTGAAACGGAGCGATGTGGAAAGTTAAATGCTCGCGACGGAAGTTATCGGGGGGGGGGGGGCAAATATAACTTGTAGTAGGAGGGAGCCCGTACAACGAGCCCCTGGGCCTGGCGTTACTCCCTTAAAGGTAGTATTGCTATGGCGAATTTGTGTTGGGTCTAACCCCATCCCGCGGATTGTATCCTGATATATTAGGTTTAGGCTACTGCCGCCGTCCATCAAGACTCGTGTGAAGTGATATCCACCAATTACTGGGTCTAATACCAGGGCAGCCCATCCTGCGTGTCGGATACTTGCTGAGTAATCGCGATGGTCGAAAGTGATCGGTTGAGACGGCCAGTGGCAGGACTTCGCGGTGACAGGCACTTGGGTATATTTTCCTGGGAGTGCCGTGTTGTTTTTTCCCTTGATCACGTGTAACACGTTTACTGTTTTGACTTCTGGTGGAAATTTCTTTTGTTCCCCCGTGTCTTGCTTGGGGGGCTCGTCCTCGTCTTCACTTGGTGTATCCTCCCCCTTGTGTACTGCGTTGAGCTTGCCGGACTGCTTGAAGACCCAACATTCTCTGTGGGTATGATTAGTAGGTTTACTAGGGGTACTATGGATCTGACATACTTGGTCTAGAATATTGTTGAGGCTGGACAGTTCATCCCTGGTGCCTTTAGGGGGCGGCTTTTGACCTGGCCGAGAGCTTTTGAATCCGGCATTTACTGTTGTGCCCTTCGTGCTATCTTCTTTATTCCGGCGTTTGTTTTTCTGTTGCACCGTGATTTCTCGTTTCCATCTCTAACTTCAGATGTACTGGGGTCGCTGGTGCTGCATCTGGCTAGCCAGCTGTCCTCGCCCGCGCAAAAGCGGGTCATGAGGTTTGTTAATGCGGCCATCGTTCTTGGCTTGTTTTGGCCTAGGTGTCTGGCGAGCCATTCGTCACGGACGCTATGCTTGAAAGCTGCCAAGGCTTCGGCGTCCGGACAGTCGACAATCTAGTTCTTTTTAGTAAGAAACCTGTTCCAAAGCTTTCGGGCTGACTCTCCGGGCTGTTGAGTTATATGACTCAAATCGTCCGCATCCGGAGGTCGTACATAAGTCCCTTGAAAATTTGCCCGAAAGGCGTCTTCGAGCTCTTCCCAACTTCCAATGGAGCTTTTGGGGAGGCCTTTGAGCCAGTGACAAGCTGGCCCTTTGAGCTTGAGGGGTAAGTACTTGATGGCGTGGAGATCATCTCCTCGAGCCATATGGATGTGAAGGATGTAGTCCTCAATCCAGACCCCAGGGTCTGTTGTTCCGTCGTATGCCTCTATGTTTATGGGCTTGAATCCCTCTGGAAATTCATGGTCCAGCACCTCATCGGTGAAACATAGGGGGTGTGCGGCACCCCTGTAGCTGGGTGTACCACGTTGTTCGGATGTTTGTTGTGTTGCATTGTATGCTGGGGCGCGCTTGCGTGGTCCATAGATGGATCTTGTTGCGCCATCCTTTGGGTGCGAGCCCTCGCATGGGTCGCATATTGTATTGTGAGCGGTGTTGTATGCCGCTCTGTGTTGGTAGAGGGGTCGTCTATCCGACCAGGTGGCTGCTTTGATATTTGGTTGTGGGGGGTCTGAGGCCTCCTCATCGAATTCGGGTAGCAGTTTCCGCTTTGGGTAGCTCTTGGAGGGGCGATTGTCGCCATACCTTGCTGCAGTGTTGAGTATTTTACTCCATCTGATTTGGAGTGTGTCTTGCACGGCCTTGAGCCTTTGCTTCTGCTTTTTAAGACTCCTCGCGGTGGCAACAAGCCTTTTACGGGCAATCTGCTGCTCCGGGTGCCTGTCCGGCGTTATGTCGTCCGGACCATTATCCTTGATAGGATTTGTTTGTTTGGTTTGATTATCCGGATTGCCGTTGTCCGACAGCGGTTCTCCCTGCTCCAGCGCTGGGTCTATGTGATCTCTATTTCTGTCGAGGCAGGATTTGGGGCGGCGCTTGCGTCGCTGCTTTGGCTGCTTTTCTAGGGAACAAGCCTTTGGTGCGTCCTTCCGCTCCTCGTCGTCATCTTTTGGTGCGTCCACCATGTATACGCCATATGACGAGGTGGCGTTCCAGGGCCTAATAGGCACTGGTTCTTCATCGTTTCCTTCATCGGCGTCCATACCGTCGATGTCTTCGGAGTCGAAGTCGAGCGTGTCGGTTAAATCGTCGACAGTGGCTACAAAGTGGGTGGTGGGCGGGCTTTGAATTTCTTCATCGTCCGTATCCCAATCTTGCTGACCGTAGTCCGGCCAGGGCTCTCCTGATAAAGAGAGAGACTTTAGTGATTTCATAATATCGCCAAAGGGCGAGTGCTGAAAGATGTCCGTGGCAGTAAACTCCATGATCGGCGCCCAATCGGATTCGATCGGCAGAGGCGTGAATGATTCAGAGTCCGGAGAGGAGTCCGGCTCCTTAGAATCACGAGTCTCGCGAAGTGCGGGGCTGGTGTTCGGCTCGATCACCGTTAGGATCGCAACCTCCGAGGTGGCGTCCAACCACCCATCCTCGATCGGCGCAGTTGGCTCCGAATTAAGGGTCGAAGCCGATGCGGGTGCGGCCTCCAGGGCACTGTTCGGTGGCAGAGCTAGATCATGCTCGTCGTGATAGTGCGGCGCGCTCGGCAGTGGCTCGAATCCGTCAAAGATCAAGTCCCCGCGGATGTCAGTCGTGTAGTTTAAACTTCCAAATCTGTCCCGACGGCCAGGGGCATAGCTTTCGATCTGCTCCAGATGGCCAAGTGGATTGGCCCGCAGTGCGAAGCCGCCGAAGACGAAGATCTGTCCGGGGAGGAAGGTCTCACCCTGGACTGCATCGCCATTGATGATCGTAGGAGCCATCAAGCCTGACGTTGACGACACAGAGGAACTCTTAGTGAAAGCACCAATGTCGGTGTCAAAACCGGTGGATCTCGGGTAGGGGGTCCAGAACTGTGCGTCTAGGCCGGATGGTAACAGGAGGCAAGGGACACGAAGTTTTACCCAGGTTCGGGCCCTCTCGATGGAGGTAAAACCCTACGTCCTGCTTGATTAATATTGATGATATGGGTAGTACAAGAGTAGATCTACCACGAGATCAAAGAGGCTAAACCCTAGAAGCTAGCCTATGGTATGATTGTTGTTGTGTATGTTGTCCTACGGACTAAAACCCTCCGGTTTATATAGACACCGGAGAGGGTTAGGGTTACACAAAGTCGGTTACAATGGTAGGAGATCTGCATATCCGTATCGCCAAGCTTGCCTTCCACGCCAAGGAAAGTCCCTTCCGGACACGGGACGAAGTCTTCAATCTTGTATCTTCATAGTCCAGGAGTCCGGCTGAAGGTATAGTCTGGCCATCCAGACACCCCCTAATCCAGGACTCCCTCAGTGATCAATAGATATAAATCCCTAGTGACTCAAAGAATAGAGCTATGATCGCTAGCAACGGCGCCAGAACATAGTCTTGATAACCCACGGATCGCAATAGTTTTCGAGGGTAGAGTATTCAACCCAAATTTATTGATTCGACACAAGGGGAGCCAAAGAATATTCTCAAGTATTAACAGTTGAGTTGTCAATTCAACCGCACCTGAAAGACTTAATATCTGCAGCAAAGTATTTAGTAGAAAAGTAATATGGAAGTAACGGTAACGGTGGAAAAGTAACAATATTAGTTTTGTAGTGATTGTAATAGTGGCAACTGTAAAGTAACTAAGCAGAGATCAATATGTGAAAAGCTCGTAGGCAATGGATCAGTGATGGATAATTATGTTGGATGCGATTCCTCATGCAATAGTTATAACATAGGGTGACACAGAACTAGCTCCAGTTCATCAATGTAATGTAGGCATGTATTCCGAATATAGTCATGCGTGCTTATGGAAAAGAACTTGCATGACATCTTTTGTCCTACCCTCCCGTGGCAGCAGGGTCCTATTGGAAACTAAGGGATATTAAGGCCTCCTTTTAATAGAGTACCGGACCAAAGCATTAACACTTAGTGAATACATGAACTCCTCAAACTACGGTCATCACCGGGAGTGGTCCCGATTATTGTCACTTCGGGGTTAACGGATCATAACAAATAGTAGGTGACTATTGACTTGCAAGATAGGATCAAGAACTCACATATATTCATGAAAACATAATAGGTTCAGATCTGAAATCATGGCACTCAGGCCCTAGTGACAAGCATTAAGCATAGCAAAGTCATAGCAACATCAATCTCAGAACATAATGGATACTAGGGATCAAACCCTAACAAAACTAACTCAATTACATGATAAATATCATCCAACCCATCACCGTCCAGCAAGCCTACGATGGAATTACTCACGCACAGCGGTGAGCATCATGAAATTGGTGATGGAGGAAGGTCGATGATGACGGTGGTGACAGATTCCCCTCTCCGGAGCCCCGAACGGACTCCAGACCAGCCCTCCCGAGAGAGATTAGGGCTTGGCGGCGGCTCCGTATCGTAAAACATGATGAATCCTTCTCTCTGATTTTTCTCCCCTAACGTGAATATATAGAGTCGGAGTTGAGGTCGGTGGAGCCTCATGGGGCCCACGAGCTAGGGGAGCACGCCCAGGGGGTGGGCGCGCCCCCACCCTCGTGGATAGGGTGTGGGCCCCCTGACATTGATTCTTTCACCAGTATTTTTATATATTCCAAAAATATTCTCCGTTAAGTTTCAGGTCATTCCGAGAACTTTTACTTCTGCACAAAAATAACACCATGGCAATTCTGCTGAAAACAGGATCAGTCCGGGATAGTTGCATTCAAATCATGCAAGTTAGAGTCCAAAACAAGGTCAAAAGTGTTTGGAAAAGTAGATACGATGGAGACATATCAGTTGCAAGGTTCTTGATTATTTGTGCAGGTACTAGGTGACTTGTGTGTTGTCTCCTACTGGATTGATACCTTGGTTCTCAAAAATTGAGGGAAATACTTACGCTACTTTGTTGCATCACCTTTCCTTTTCAAGGGAAAACCAACGCATGCTCAAGAGGTAGCATGTGTTCCCCAACACTAAGAGGCGGTGAAGGAGACCTCCGCAGGCCCCACAACCCACCAGGGCGCGCCCTTGTGTCTTGTGGTCCCCATGGGACTCCTCCTATGTGCTATCTCGGCCCCCAAGGTGTCTTCTAGTCCAAAAACATTTTCCAAAAAGTTTCACTGCGTTTGGACTCCATTTGGTACTTATTTTCTGTGAAGTAAAAAAACAAGCAAAAAACAACAACTGGCACTAGGCACTGTGTCAATAGGTTAGTCCAAAAAATGATATAAAGTTGCTATAAAATGATTTTAGAACATCCAAGAATGATAATATAACATCATGGAACAAGCAAAAATTATAGATACGTTGGAGACGTATCAACATCCCCAAGCTTAATTCCTACTCGTCCTCGAGTAGGTAAATGATAAAAACAGAATTTTTGATGTGGAATGTTGCCTAACATGTTCATCACATATTATTTTCTTTTGTAGCATGGACATTTGGACTTTTATATGGTTCAAAGCAATAGTCTATATTTGTCATTATAACTTCAATACTCAAGCATATCAACAAGCAACCATGTCTTTTAAAATATCAACACTAAAGAAATTTATCCCTAGCCCATCATGAACAATCATTGATTCATTCATGAAACACACTCGAATATTAGCTACATCCAATGCTCAAGTACGATCATAGTCCTCCCTAGTTGGTACTTTATAGAGAAGATGGAGACTCAAATAAAAAATTGCATAAAGTAAATAGATAGGCCCTTCGCAGAGGGGAGTAGGTATTTGTAGAGGTGCCAGAGCTCAAAGCTTAAATTGAGAGATAAAATATTTTGAGAGGCATGTTTTCCCGTCAATAATTCCCAACACTTTCCATGCTAGATATATCATAGGCAGTTCCCAAACATAAAATAAAGTTTATTCCTTTTTCCACCATACCTTCACACTCCATGACTAGCCGTATCCACGGGTGTCGTCCATACCAACACTTTCCAAAGAATTTATTATTTGACAACATAAAGTAAATTTCTTTTCCATTTTGGGACTGGGCATCCCTATTACCGCCATACTCTTGTGCAATGACAAGTGAATAAACACTCATCTTGAGAATAACACACCTAACATGGAAAATATTGGCCACCCCCTGCCACTTCATGAGCGGTATGGGCACACAAAAAGAAAATTCATTTTGAAAATTAGAGCTGGCACATACAAATTTGCTTAGAACGGCATAGAAATACTACATATAGGTAGGTATGATGGACTCATATGACAAAACTGGGTTTAAGGATTTTGGATGCACAAGTAGTATTTCCACTTAGTACAAGTGGAGGCTAGCAAAAAGATTGAGAAGCAACCAACCAAGAAACGAAAATTCTCATAAATGAGCATTAAGCATAACTAACACCAAATAATTCACCATAAGTAGGATGTAATTTCATTGCATAACTATTGAATTTCGTGCTTGCATAGCGAATCACAAACCTTAACACCAATATTCTTACTAAAGCATAATTACGCACCAACATGACTCATGTATTACTATCATCATATCTCAAAATTATTAGAAAGAATGAAGTTTATTTTGTCCAATGATCTTCATGAAAGTTTTTATTATACCCCTCTTGAATATCTATCACTTTGGTACTATTTTCATATGTTGCTTTTGATAAGCTAAAAAAGTGAAGAACATGAGCATACAAAATTTCTTCTCTCAAAATAATATAAGTGAAGCATGAGAGAATTTCTTCAAAAATTTACTAACTCTCAAATAAATCGAAGTGAATCATGAGAGCATTTCTTCAAAAATATTAAAGCACACCGTGCTCCAAAAGATATAAGTGAAGCACTAGAGCAATTCCATAGCTCAAAAAATTGAAGTGAAGCATAAAGAGCAATTCTAACAAATCATAGCATAATTTTGGCTCTCTAAAATAGGTGTGTGCAGCAAGGATACTTGTGACAAACAAAAAAGCAAAACACTCAAAGGCACATATAATACAAGGCGCTCCAAGCAAAACTCATGATATGTGACGAATAAAAATATAGCTCCAAGTAAAATACCAATGGTCGTTAGAAGAAAGAGGGGATGCCTTCCGGGGCATCCCCAAGCTTAGTTGCTTGGTTCCCTCTGAATATTAACTTGGGGTGCCATGAGCATCCCCAAGCTTAGGCTCTTGACACTCCTTATTCCTTCATCCATCGTGATCTCACCCAAAACTTGAAAACTTCAATCACACAAAACTTAACAAAACCTTCGTGAGGTCCGTTAGTATAATAAAGCAAATCACCACTCTAAGTACTATTGAAAACCCATTCATATTTTATTATTGCGTTACACCTAACATATTACAACTTTACTATGGTTTATACCCTCCAATACAATCCATAGATTCATCAAAATAAGCACACTATGCAACGAAAACATTATCTATCAAAAACAGAACAGTCTATAGTAATCTGGACTCTAACCATACTTATGTAACTCCAAATATTCTTAAAAATTAGGACGATGTAGACAATTTTTATATCATTCTTGTGTAAAAAATTCAGAAACTTTCCTCACTTTTGTGATTTAAGAAAATTATTTTACTAGACGAAAAAGTTTCTGTTTTCCAACAAGATCAAATCAACTATCACCAAACATAATCCCAAAGGCTTTACTTGACACAAAACTTAATTGAAACATAAAAACACAATCATAAAAGTAGCTTAATTGTGTGAACACTTAAGAACAGAAATAAAAAAGTGAAATAAATTTTATTCATTGGGTTGCCTCCCAACAAGCGCTATTGTTTTATGCCCCTAGCTAGGCATAATGCATAGATTCAAGTATTGTCATCTTTAGTCTTCAACTCCTCAATCACACAACCAAAATTCTTCAAGGATTTATCATGCATACTTTCAATAATAATACTTCTAGGAATAAGACTGAAAATTCATTCTTGCAAGTAGGGCCTTTTACCACTTCAACAAAATTGGGATGAATACTAATCATTTTAAGATCTTTTTTGTTGTTATTAGAAGTAGTACCCTTGTTCTTAGTGACTTGAGTAGACTTGCAAATTTTTATGGGAGTTTTTTCAATGGTTTTAACAGAAGAAAAGGCCAAGCTTAAGTTACTAAAAATTTCTTCTAATTTATCAATCCGAGAAGGGATTTCTTCTATTCTTTCGTTAACTACAACTTCCTTTTCCCTGAGCAATTTAAAAACATGTCCCGCTTTTGACCCAATTTTATTAGCAAGACTATGCATTTTTAATCCAATTTTTCAACATGTTCTTCATTGAGCATTTTCTTTTCAATAGCATCAAGCCTTTGCATAACATGCTTAAGAGTTAAAAAAGTTTCATTGATAATGAGAAGTGGTGTGGTGCACCCACTAGATCTCCCATAGCACTAAAAGCATCCAAAGTCGGGCACATCAAGAAATTTCCACCGGTAATCGTATCAAGGACGAATCTATAACAAGTGGTGATGCCCACATAAAAACTGCGAAGAAGAACACCAGTAGATTGCTTACGAATAGATCTATTATGAGCATTGCAAATCCTATACCAAGCATATTTTAGATTATCCCCTCCCCTTTGCTTAAAATTGAGAACTTCATTCCCGGGGGTACACGCAATAGAAGAAGAACTAGCCATAACGACAAAGTAGGCAAGCAAGATCGCAAGCAAAAAGATAGATCTGACGAGAAAAAGGCAAACGAAAAAGAAGGCGAGTAAAAGGCACAATTTTGTGAAGTAGGGGAGATGAAAATGAGAGGCAAATGGAAAATAATGTAAACTGCAAGGAGATGAGATTTGTGATTAGGAACCTGATAGATGTTGATGATTTCTTCCCGGCAGCGGCACCAGAAATTCCTTTTGATGCGGCTAGAAACTGTGTCGGTGTTTCCCCAAAGAGGAAGGGATGATGTAGTACAACTATAGTAGGTATTTACCTCAGTTATGGAACCTAGGTATCAATCCAGTAGGAGAACCAAGCAACAGTATGTAAGCAACAGTATGTAAACGGTACATGCACACAAAGAACAAATCCTCGCAACCCAACACGTAAGAGGGGTTGTCAATCCCTCCTCGGTAAAATGATAGATTGGTTTGTGCGTGTTTGGATAAATAGATCTCAATAAAATGTGAAATAAAATAAAGAAAGAAACAACGCAGCAAGGTATTTTGGGTTTTTTAGAATAATAGATCTGAAAACAAATATGGTGGAAAATAGATCTGAAAGCAATATAATAAAAGATAGACGCGGGGCCGTAGATTTCTCTAATGGCTTCTCTCGAGAAAATAGCATACAATGGGTAAACAAATTACTGTTGGGCAATTGATAGAAGATTGAATAATTATGTCGATATCCAAGGCAATGATCAATATATAGACATCACGTCCAAATTAGTAGACCGAAACAATTCTGCATCTACTACTATTACTCCACACATCGACCACTATCCAGCATGCATGTAGTGTATTAAGTTCATGGAGAAACGGATTAATGCAATAAGAACGATGACATGATGTAGACAAGATCTATTCATGTAGGAATAGATCCCATGTTGTTATCCTTAATAGCAACAATACATACGTGCCTTGCTACCCCTTCTGTCATTGGGTGAGGACGCCGTAAGATCGAACCCATCACAAAGCACTCTTCCCATGGCAAGAAAAATCGATATAGTTGGCCTAACTAAACCAAAGATTCGAAGAATAAATACAAGGCTATAAATAATCATGCATATAAGAGATTAAATAAACTCAAATAATATTCATGGATACAGATCTAATCATAAACTCAAAGTTCATCGGATCCCAACAAACACACCGCAAAAAGAGTTACATCAAATAGATCTCTAAGAGACCATTGTATTGAGAATTAAAAGAGAGAGAGAGAGAGAGGAAGCCATCTAGCTACTGCCTACGGACCCATTGGTCTATGGTGGACTACTCACGCATCATCGAAGAGGCACCAATGAGGATGATGAACCCCTCTGTGATGGTGTTAGATTGGATCTCGTGGTTCTGAAACTTCGGCGGCTAGAATTATTTTTCATCTGCTCCTCTAGGGTTTCTGGACTACTCACGCATCATCGGAGAGGCACCAATGAGGATGACGAACACCTCCGTGATGGTGGACTACTCACACATCATCGGAGAAGCACCAATGAGGATGATGAACCCCTCCATGATGGTGTTAGATTGGATCTCGTGGTTCTGGAACTTGCGGCGGCTGGTATTGTTTTTTGTCTGCTCCTCTAGGGTTTCTGGAATGTTTGGGAATTTAGAGGGTGAAGAGGCAGTGCAGGAGACCTCCGTGGGCCCCATAACCCACCAGGTCATGCCCTGGTGTCTTGTGGTCTCCACGGGACTCCACCCAGGTGCTTTCTTGGTCCCCAAGGTGTCTTTTGGTCCAAAAAATTTCCAAAAAGTTTCGCTGCGTTTGGACTCCGTTTGGTACTGATATTCTGCGAAGTAAAAAACAAGCAAAAAACAACAACTGGCACGGGGCACTATGTCAATAGGTAGTCCCAAAAAATGATATAAAGTTGCTATAAAATGATTGTAAAACATCCAAGAATGATAATATAACAGCATGGAACAAGTAAAAATTATAGATACGTTGGAGACGTATCAGTACTTTGCGAGATAATAATAGTTAGTTGTTTAGTAGAAAAAAATTATAACACAAGAAAAGTATTTTGTCCCTAGGCAATGGATAACTAGACCGGTAATCATTATTGCAATTTTATATGAGGGAGAGGCATGACCTAACATACTTTCCGTACTTGGATCATATGCACTTATGATTGAACTCTAGAAAGCATCCGCAACTACCAAAGATCATTAAGGTAAAACCCAACCATAGCATTAAATATCAAGTCTTCTTTACTCTCGTACACAACAACCCACTTACTCGGATATAAGCTTCTGTCCCTCTCGTCACCCACCATAAGCAAATCATGAATGTATTGCCACACCCTACAACGGGAATCCCTCACGCTAGTGTGACATGGAGGGCACCATAGGACAACACCAAAAGTAAAACATACAACTCAAACCAATCATGATAATCAATTAACACCCATAGCGTTGAGCACCATGTTTAAGTCGAGATTACAGTAGGGAAAAGAGGTGTTACGCCGCTGCATAGAGGGGACAAGAGTTGGTGTTGACGGTAGCGAGGTTGTTGGTGTAGATCGCTGTCACGATCCTTGCCCCGATGATACTCTAGCGCCACCGGAAGAGAGGGGGAGAGATCCCCCTCCTTCTTCTTCCTTGTCCTCCCCCTAGATGAGAGGAGATTTCCCCCTCTGGTACATGGCCGCCATGGCGGCGGAGGGGCGGGAGCCCCTCCGAGATTGGATCTCTCTCTCTGTTCTCTTCTGTTTCGCGTTCCTATTTTCTGGCCCTTCACCTTTTCTTAAATTCCTGGAGATTCATAACTCCCATTGAGCTGAAATTTTGAGGGGAAATTTATCCATAAATTATCTTTCTCGCAGCGAAAGAAGGGCAACAACCGCCTTAAGAGGTGCCTACTACCCACCAGGGCGCGCCTGGCTCCCCCGGCACGTCCTGATGCCTAGTGGACCCCTCAAGCACCGTCTTGCTATGATTCTTCTTCCAAAAATTCACATATACTCCAAATAAATCTCCGTAATTTTTTAGTCGAATAAATCATGCAGCAAACATGGAACTGGCACTGGGCATTGGATCAATTTGTTAGTCTAATAAATCATATAAATTGTTGCCAAAAGTATGTGAAAGTTGTATAATATTGGCATAGAACGATAAAAAATTATAGATATGACGAAGACGTATCACAATACGCATAGTTCGATGGACTTGGAGCTTCATTACTAAGTCTTGAGTTGCCTAAAAAAGGCTATGAGGGTGTTTTGGCTCCCAGATGCATTTGCTCCCACATGGATAGTAAAATAAAAAATAGTAAAAAGAATAAAAATTTATGATTTTTTTTTGTTGATGCTCATGTTAGTGCGCAAGCATGCTTGACAACTTTCATGCGAAATGAAGCAACAATGTTTCGTTGGTAAAAAAACTTTGGATGTAACATTTGGTGTTCAAAATTTTCTTTTGCACCGGCCAAAATGCTTAACCTTTTACCTAAAAATTTGCATGTAGCCTTTGGATGTGACTATGAACACATCAAATTTTTTTTGGGATCTGTTTGACATTCCAAAAATTATTTTCCATGCGCAGGAGCGCGTGCATCTAGGAGCCGAATTGGATTTCCGATCTGTTGTCGCTTTTCCGCATTAATCAAAGTTAAAATATACATCTAGGACTAGTATATAGAGTTGCAAGCAAGAAGACACAAGAAGAACCCAAGATTAAGGGCATCTTCGCATCCACTGGTGGGTTACAGGTATAATAGATAAGATAAGACTACTGCTTAGACCTGGCATATATGTAGTGTCGTGGGCACATCGATTCAGTATGTCCAGTGTTCGCCCAATTTTAGGATATCAAACCATCTTAACAGGGGATATTAGAGGAATCAAGAACAGAAAATCGGGCCCTCCTATTTCCCACCTCTTATTTGCGGATGATAACATCTTTTTTGTGAAGGGGGACAATAAAAGCACAAACAATCTTAAAATTGTTCTCGAGACCTACTTTAAAGGTTCAAGTCAGAAGATCAACTTGCACAAGTCATCTGTCTTCTTTGGACCTCATTGTGACAAACGGGTGAAGGAGTGAGTAAAGAACACATTAGGGGGTCCAAGATGAGTCTCTGCAAGCCACTTACCTTGGCATGCCTTCTTGGGTGGGACGCTCTCCAACGAGAAATTTCAATTTCCTCATTGGAAGGCTATGGAAGAGATTAAACAGGTGGAATGATAGACCATTATCCAGAGCAGGTAAATAAGTACTTCTAAAGTCGGTGGCTCAAGCCATCCCGACATATGTGATGAGCTGCTTCCAAATTCCAACATCAATATGTGAGAACATGCGAAGACCTATCTCCAATTTCTTGTGGGGAATGGAAGATGGGAGGAAAAATTCATTGGAGGTCTTGGGATTGGTTATGCTCACACAAGTATCTCAGAGGAATGGGATTCAGGGACTTGGTGATTTTTAATCAAGCCATGCTTGCAAAGCAGTGCTGGAGGCTCTTAGTGAACCCCAATATCTTATGCTTCAAGGTATTAAAAGGAAGATATTTCCCGCATGCACATTTTTGGAGGTCAGGATGCCGAAGATCAGCTTCCTACACATGTCGCATCATATTGTTTGGTAAGAAACTCCTTCCGAAGGGCTTATTGTGGCGAGTAGGAGATGGAAAGCAAATATCTTTGATTAAAGATAATTAGATCCCAGACTCATTTCCTAGCATCCCTTGAACAAATTTCCCGGTGGAGGAGGATAAGACTGTCAACCATTTGTTTTCAACTGATGGAAAATCATGGAACGGTGTGGCTGTTAGTGAAATGTTTCGAAAAGACCTGGCTATAAAGATTCTCAAGATCCCTCTAAGTTGAGAAGGGTGCTCGGATTTCGCATCATGGCCATACACCAATGGAGGCACCTACACAGTATGGTCTAGGTATAACCTTGCAAGATCCTTATCCTTCTGGCAGTACTGCAACTCTGATGGTAGAGGATCAACCTCAAACTTGAAGAAAACAGGGAAAATATGGAGGAAACTCTGGAGGATACAATGCTCAAATAGAATGAAGATAATCTTATGGAGAATGGCTCATAATTGTCGACCTACTGGTGAACAACTCCAGAAATGTAGAATTCCTACGAAGTACAAGTGTTTTATTTGTAATAGAATTGAGACAGTGGAACATTGCTTCTTGTTTTGCCATTATGTCAAAGAAATTTGGGCCGGGCTGAAAAGGTCTTTTCATATCTTGCTAAATCTGAAGGGGTTTATCAATATTCGGCAATGGTTGCTGGAATGGGTAAATGTTGCATCAGATCTTCACACAATGTATTTTGCTGTGGCTATATGGCACATCTGGGGTAACAGAAATAACATAAGAAATGGTGAGAGTTTGCCTCATCCGCATCGTGTGGCTGGGAAGATTAAAGCCTATATTGATTTCATCTTATTGAACAATTTCATATTGAAGCAGTCCACTGGCGTGAGAGCCAAACATCAGTCCAGAAATGGTCTCCGCCACCGGAGGGTTCGGTGTTGATAAATGCTGATGTTGCAATCCTCTCCCAGTCATCACGAATGGGAGTGGGCATAGTAATAAGAAGTCACCTCGGACTAGTGCTAGCAACCAAAAGGAGGTATGTGGACCAAGTGGTTAACCCTGAACCGGCGGAGGCCATTGCTATCTGTTGTGCACTAGAATTTGCTAAAGAAGCGGGCTTCCAAAGAATTGTCGTCGCATCTGATTGCACCACTTTGGTCAGCAAAGTGACAAGTGCTGCGATGGACAGATCTCAATCAGGTGTCATCGTTTTTTATACTAAGAGTAGGGCTCCAAAGTTTTTATCTTGTTTGTTTACTCATGTTAGTCGGTCATGTAATATGGCAGCTCATGTTCTGGCAAAATCATCGGAACATGATCTTGGGTCATGTTGGTTCGATGAAGTTCCTGAGATAATCAAGAATATTGTATGTAATGAACAATCTCTGTTTGTATAAATAAAGTTGCCATTTGTCTAAAAAAATCATCTTAACATTTTTTAACATGATGGAGTAAACTACTAGTAGCATAGTGCACAAGAAACGAAATTAACTTTGGCACATGGGAGCATATGCTCCTACCATCGAAAAATATATTTCAAAATGTCAAAAAATCCGAACACAAATCTGACGTGCACATCTCAACATTGTATTTACACACCGCAAGTTTCGGTGAAAACCCGACATTTCATACACCTTATGTAAAAAAGAAAAAAAAACATGTCTCATGAAAAGCCTTTTTTAACACTAAATTTTTCCTTTTTTGCATGTGAGACAAAAGTTCTCGGTTTTCCACTAAACGAGTTTATATGCACGTAGAATATCGAGATGTACGCAAGAATCATCTTGTCAGAATTTTGTGACATTTTAAAATATGTTTAGAACACATTTTAAAATCCAGGAGCATATCAAAACGCCACTCTCGAGAAGAAACTGCTACTGGGTTGGGCAAAAACAAAAAGATGAAACCATTTGAATGTGGGCTGAAATGCTGAATATATTTATTCTTTAATCCATCACATCAGTTTCACGACAACAAGGTCAATTCATTTGTTCCCCTCTACAGTATCCCAGCAAGCTCGCCATCGTGCCACCGAATGGGCATCTCTCTGATAGTACCCCTTTAAACATCATAGTGCAGCCTCAGGAACATCAGGTCAAAAGGCTACAAGGCTATATAAATCATCACATGCTCTGCTTCAGGTGCAGACGCTGCGTTTGCGACATCTACGCTGCTCATCTCCCTGTCGAAGGGAAGAGTTCGGATATACATATGGACCGGAGGAACTGAAATTGTCGATAAACATTCAGAAGACAGACCGTTAGACATGATGAATCCATTGATAAGATGCACATGGGTGCATGGTGGAGAACAAAGGCCCTATGCTAGTACTATTCGTTAAAAGAAGAGAAATACCTCCTAGACGACATCAGACGGGAAGAAGTGGCTGCCTCTCATCAGATCCATGGCGGTGTTTAGCCTGTATGCACATATGGAATGGTTGTCGGACTTACAAATTTGGCAAAAACAGCGCCTTGAAAGTATAGTTACCTCACTTGCCACCGTGTCAACTTTGACAATTACAGATTCCTCTAATCTGTTGGACAAGGCATCCATCAAAACACACATATTAGTATATTACTAATGAAGTGCATCAAGTTTTCATTGGCTACAGAAGAAAACAATTAATTTCTTCTGAAGGCGGATCGCAGGATGAAACTTCAGAGCAATTTGGGTGCACCAAGTATCAACTAGTCGAGTACAAAACATGACTGACCTGTCATCCTCAGCATCAGACATCTCAATTTTGCTGCTTGGCACTTGATCCTTAATTTGGTTTGCGAGATACTGCACCAAAGACCCATCAAAAACATGTAAGGGTAGAAGTAACTTCAATGATTGAATCAACAAAGAAGGGAAGGCAGGTTACCTGATGCATAGATATAATTACTATCGATATTCCAAGAACAAAATTTATAGTCAGAGTATGACCGAACAGTATAGCAGACGCTACCCCAGTAAAGATTGTGGCGATTGTGGATGAGTACTTCTTCAAAATTGTATCTGCATTCACCATTAATGTGCTGAATCTCACCACATTCACTTTCCAAAACTAACATACAGTAACCAAATTGCACGTCATAGAATTAGAATAGACATGTATATATGTATGCTCCCACGACTTAGGACTGAATAATTAGTGCTCATGTTCAGTGTGTTTTATGTACTCCGATTTTAAGCAAAAACTTCGATTAGTTAGATGCTGAATATTTAATGGCAAAGTTTTGGTGTGTACATGCCACGTAAATAGAATAAGAAGTCTTCAAGGATACTGAAGAAACGTGATACATTTCAAGAGCATGTCAAACAATTACTAGGGAAGTTTTTATGCTGGTAACATACCTGCATATTTGAAGAAAAATGACGAAAGTATGCCTTGTGCAGCATTGTTGCAAATAAGAAACATGGTGGCCTTTGAATGCCCTTCCAGAATGTGAAAGCTACGAGGCCCTGTAAATTTTACACAACCAATATCTTATAGCAAGCTAACATAAGGCCAATTTGTATCCACAGAGCAAAATGTTTTGGCAACACAACACAGAACAAAAGAAAAGGACACAAAAGTTACACTGTTTATCATGAAAGAGACGTACTCCAGAAAATTACCTTGGATGAGGGCAGTGATCACAAGCCCAAGGAAATTAAATATTGCACCATATCCATACAGAAATAAGTTCTGTAAAGATGACAAGCATGATGAGAAGTAGCTTTTTAGAGAAATAGAACAAATGCATTAATATACTTAGGACATTGTCATTGAGTAGCAAATAGTGCCTGACAGAAATAGCCATAGAAGAGTACACAAGGATAAGGTAATACCTGAAGATATATGCTGGTATCGAACTGGCTTTTCAGAGCCTTTTCATTGTAAACTGAGGCCAATGCAGGAACTGTTATCTGATTGCGCACAAAATTAGTACGCAATGTCACATGTCACCTTAATTCTACTCTCTAAAAAAATTCATTTTTACACTTTGTTAACAACATTCAAATGAGAAAGAAAAGCTCCATATTGTCCCCATGTGAAACATTTGAATGTATAAATTCTATCCCAGAGTGCTTACACAACCAATTATTCTTTCCACTGGAAAATTACTACAAGTTCTGGATCATATTAGGTAGACGCTGAAGTTGCAGGTAACCAAAAGCTGAACCGTAATATCAAGTAATATGGTTGAAAGCAAGAAATAGCATGCACCAAGCACTGTACCAACCAGACAAAAAACTACAACATTTCTGATTAATTACAGCTAAGGAGCAGGGCCTATACAACTATTACATAAATGATAGTTCTGCTAGCCTCCCAAATTTCATCAGCAGACTACTCAGGCACAAATTGTTTGAAAGGAAGTATGAGACAAATTAATTAAAAACTGAGCCGAAAGTCAAAACTTACAAAAAATAGTGTGTATAGGTAGGCCCCAGCTGCAACAGGAAGACCAAGTGCAGTAGAACCTTCAGGCAGTGATTTCAGCTGATTAACAGATATTCCAATTAACAACAGAGCAAGGGCTTCCCACTGTTGACAAAAAACAGGATGATGTCAATTACACAAGTTCATGGCATCGCAAAATAAGTTCAGATACATGACTGATGGTAATTAAGAGAAAACTTACCTGAATTGTGGAAAAACGCCTCCTCAGTAACACCTTTAGGAGCACAGCAATTATCAGAACCTACAAACATCGATATAATACATACTTATGATTACAGACCACAAAAGTGTACTCCAGATGCAGCCAGGCCCCAAATGAATGTTAATGACTGAAAGTCATATTCCAAAACTGAGATTACTATGAGGTTATGCATCCAACTAAAAAAAAAGGAGGTTGTGTATCTTGCAAGTAAATCATGAACGAAAGAATGTGTGCCCATCCAAATGAACATGTGTGGCCCATGCATGCATGGACCAACCTTGAGATTGTGCAACTACCAAGGCTCAGACATCTAACATCTTGTAAAGAAGGAAACTACAATACCTTGAGATTACCCAGCATTTTCACTGTCGCAGGATTAAAGTATAGCTGCATAACACAGAGGAACAATTCTGTTGGTTAGAAATTTTGCACCAGATTCAAGTTACACCAATATAAATGTTGGGCTCCGCTAGTTTACTTTTTTAACAGAAAAGAGAGTGAGAAAAGGTTACTATGCCAAGTCAAATTACCGAGGTCTTATCAATTCTTTACCTGCATTGTAAACTTCAAATAATTGTTGATGGCATAGAGAAAAGCAGGCACCGCGAGAAGAACATTGTTGCGGGCAGCCTGTCAAATGGTAAATAATTAGCATCACATATTAGATCACTGAATTTCTGCTATTTTTGCCTTCACAACAAAAATATAGGTAGACTGATGGACAGTAGAAAGTAATAAATGATTAGCCATCAGTTAAGTTATGCTATCATGTAGCAATTTGACAGCATATGGCCAGGTAATGGGGATACACAACCACAAGTTCTCTTCAAACAAGATAGCATGCATATCCATCATGCAGGTTTTTCAATTGAAATCACGCAAGGAATTGACAAGATGTTGCATAGTTACTCACCTGCACAAATGTTGAAACTGTGAGAAGTGGCTTCTCTCCCACCTTTACACGCCTAGCCTGCATGAGGTAAAACCAAACATGATAAGGGAGTCAGTCACAGAAATCACCACAAAAGGAAGTCTTATCTAATCAATGTTGCGAATAAAACGTGAGAATATTATACAGAATGTTCATTCAGCTAACTTGGCAGCAAACTCAAGTGAACAAACAGAACACCTAACCTCACAGGAATTAGATTATTTTCTAATCTCGATAATAATCAAACTAAAGAATATGGACATGAAGACGAATCATATCAAAGCAACGGATTACAACGGAACTGGCGATGATTCCACATACCTGGAAGAACAGCATGATGATGGCAAAGATAACTTTTGTAATCTCTGTCAAGAAGTTCACACTGACTGGGCTAAATTTGAATTTCCCATCCACTTTACACATGTATACCAATATCGGCTACAGAAAAGGAGGTAGAAATGTGTCAACAGACATGAGAATGTGCAACATGAAATGCCCATAAGTTAATGAAAACCTGGATGAAGATGCTCAGTTGGCTACATAATTTATTAACACTGTTACTCTAGTCTTAATAAATCCTAGAATTAATTTACTGTTAGGTATCAGCGATACGAGTTATAGAAAAGTCTAGATAGTAAGCAGATATCGGTTCTTCTACAGGCAGCTGGCACGTGTTTCTAGGCAAATGCTAACATCAGTATACAGTGGAGAGCATCCAAGTAAGCACTTCAAAATATCAGTACTTTTTCATCTATTAATGCCCCCCTTCTGCAACAATGGGCGCCGTCTAGTTACTCTAGTAATACAAAACTGACACCGAGAAACAGAGCTCAGGAAACTCCATACTGAAAAACTAGCATCAGCCGCTACTGCAGCTAACCATATGCACAAAACAGCGAATTAATTAACCCCGAAACCACTCAATTCGCCCCCTCCACCATCCCATCGCAGCACAACACTAACTGTTCAATCGTTACACGACAGTATGACACTTAGCAAATTCGAGACAGGCCAGACACACTGATAACACCGAGCAGAATGCAGAGAGGAAGCAAGCGTGACCTGGAGGCCGGCGAGGACGCAGTCGCCGGATACGAGGAGGACGTTGAGCGCGCGCTGCCGCGACGACACGGTGCTCCGGTGGCTGTCGTAGGCCTTGGACACGGCCGCCGCCGGCACGGCCACCTTGGCGTGGCACACGCTGCATTCCACCTCCCCGCTCATCTCCTCCGCCTTAGGAGGAGCCCCGCCAAAGCCCTGCGTACGATTCGGGGGAGCAGCGCCGACAAATGGCGGAGGGTTCCGGGGAAATCGCCCCAGAAATCGCGGAAAATTGCGGGCCGGGCAGGGGCGAACCGTGGGGGAGGCGGGAGCCCTAGCCGCCGGCGGGCGCGCCCACCATGGGACGGGAGCTCGCGGCGGCGGAGGCGATCGCGATGCGAAGCTCCTGGAGGGCGCGAGGCGGAGGGCGAGGGGCAATGGGGGAGCGGAGGAGAGGGAGAGGTCAGAGGCGAGGCGAGGCGAGGAGCGGAAATATAAATTCCGTGGGAATATCCCTTCGAGAACGAAAGGGGAAAGGGCTTTTCTGCGAGGTTTTATCTTTCCATAAAAGCCCCTGGCATTTACTTGTTTCCATACGAGGTCCCCCGTATTAACATCTTGCCTCTCTTTCCTTGGGGGGCAATAATGGGTTTAATTTTTTTTCTAAAAGAATGAGTAGTATATTTCTTCCGTTTCTGCACGCATGAAATGCTTATTATTCTGTTACCAAACAAGTATGATGTTGTGCTGAACTATTTTTGCATTTTGTAAAAAAATGCCAAAAATAAAGGCTAGGCAAAACATGATGATCAAAATCCACCGTCATACCAAACACGGTCAAAATATTTCATAAAAATTTACATTAATCACGTTAGATTCTTGTTGAAGATGACTTTGGTGCCCCTGTGGATGAATGTGAAAAACTCGCTGGAACCGCGGGGCTTTTCCGATCACCGCAGTGCTTACTTTGGTCCGTCATAATTGGCTAGGATTACCCGATATACTCAAGCATGTGAATGGCATGAAACTATTGCCCTATTAATGCGTGCCATTTTTAGACCTACGCCTTTAGGATCATTATTAACTTGTTCCTTTTTTTAGGGAAATACTAATCCGTTCCTTTTATAACGCAGGTGTGCACCAAATAGCGTCCAAATTCAGTGTTCAGTCCACTTCACCAGCGCTGATTCATGTCAAAGTTTTCTGCCACATGTCACATGTTGCTTCAAAATACTACCCCCAAAAATCATGTCGAGCTAATCGGAGCCGAACTGGCCTGAGCATGCCGGAAAGTGCAGGGGGCGAAGTGAAACTCGGCACCGTCCATTTTCTGCCTCTGCTCGCGGAGGAGAGACGGCGAGTTACGCAGACCGACAAAGTGGAGGCTGCCCAGGCGCACACACCAGCGAGCCGGTGTGCCGAAGCTGCCCCCATCCTCCGGCCGTGCCCGGGGCCGACGGGCTCGAAGAGGGCAGGGGTGTTTCCGGTACTTCGTGTCCCGCACGCAGGTGCGACCGCGCCGAACCGTTATTAGGCGGACGAATGGTGCGATGGATAAAATTGATTATTGGTTGCGGGCTACGAGGAGGGGCTCGGCTTGCGTGGGTAATCGCTATCCGGTCCGGAGTCAAGCCTGCACATGGGAGCATCCGGGCCGTTGGGGCCCGTGCAGGCGCCACGTGTGCTGCGTCTGCGGGGGGACTGGCACCGACACAGAGCCAAGGGGAAGATCGGTTTGGGTCATACAGAGGCCCTTTGGCAGGAGAAATACTCCTACTGTCCTACAAGGCAGTGTCATCTTTATTACTCCCTCCGTTCCAATATTTGTCTTTCTATAGATTTGAACAAGTGGCTACATACGGAGCAAAATGAATGAATCTACATTTGAAAATATGTCTATATACATCCGTATGTGATAGCCCATTTGAAATCTCAAAAAGACAAATATTTAGGAACGGAAGGAGTGTTTCAAAAGGTTTTGAACAAAATGTGCGTCTTTCAAAACATAATTTTGAGTTTATAGCGAAACAGTTGGACAGTGTAGGTGTTGATGGGCGCGCCATCACACATGCACTCGCTCACAGGGCACATGCTTAAAAACTAGAGCGTCGGAGCTTTCAGGATTGAAGGTCCATCGCGTTGTTGTTGATGGAAAATACATGTGTGGTCAATCAAATATAGCAATGTCGTGGGGTTTTATTCGTTAAAATGCCATGGATGACAACCTTGATCGGTAGGCGGTGAGATGGGGCAGCTGATGATGTCCGGAACAAAGGCGACAATATAGTTGCGGGAGAAAAGCTCATCGAGGTGGTTGGCTGGTGAGAAGAGAACATAGCGGTGAAGGCATATCTTGAGGATGGTGACACTAGGGAAGGGAAGGCGAGGGTGGTGAGTGCCTTCGAGGCTGGCCATGGCTCCGCTTTGGTTCACGTCGGCGCGCTCATGTATTTTGTAGTCATCACCTGCCTTTTGGCACCCTCCGGTAGCTTCAACTTGCACTGGCATCTCAGGCCGGATTCACCCACAAGCACACGCTCAACTTATGATTTTGCACATAGTACTCATTTTTGTTCTCTTGCCATGAGAAACAACAAGAGAGGTCGGGCACCTTTGGCAGGAGAAACAAGTGTTCAAAAAGTATTAAATGAAACATAATTTTGAGTTCCTTGTAAAACAGTGAAACTGTGTAGGTGTCGACGTGCGCACCAACACACACCACTCGCTCGCACGACGCATGCTTGAAAATCAGAGCGTTGGAGCTTTCGGGATTGAAGGTCCAGCGAGTTGTCACTGATGAAAAATATGTGTCATCAAATATAGCATTGCCATGGGTTTTATTCATTAATATGTAATCGATGACAGCCTTGCACTCGGTGGGCTGTGAGATGGGGTCAGCGATGATGTCCATAGCGAAGGCGATAATATAGTTGCGGGAGAAAAGCTCATCGAGGTGGTTGCCTAGTGAGGAGAAGACCTGGTGGTGGAGGCATATCTCGAATATGGTGATAACAGGGAAAGGAACGCGAGGGCGGCGAGTGCCTTTGAGGTTGGCCATGGCTCCGCTTTGGTTTACATCGGCATGTTCACATGTTTTGTAGCCATCACATGCCTTGTGGCAGCCTCTGGTGGCCTCATCTTGCACCAGCATCGCAGGTCGTATTCACCCGCGAGCACACGCTCAACGTATATTTTTGCGCATAGTACTCATTTCATTTTTGTTCTCTTGCTAGTTAATGTGAGATTAAGGCGGCCTCTCACAAATGAAGTAGTTACCTCCAAAAAATGGCAGACGATGATCTAAAATAAGGTGGAAAATTTGTTTCTCAAGAAGATTTGACTTCTTTTAAAAAATGACTCAATGGAAAATTAGCAGGCAATGCATTTTCTTAAACAAAGTTTTGAATTTGTTGTAAATAGCGGTACAATGTAGAGGCCAACACACACACCATTACACACACCCATCCACTCACTCACACAACACATACTTCAAAATTAGAATATCAGAGCTTTCAAGATCAAAGAATTCACCGTATCGCTATCAATAGAAACATCATCTCTCACAGAAAAAATGTTTTAATGAGAGACACATGGCTTGAAATATAGTATCGCCATTGGTTTTGTTCTTTAAAATGTAGTTGGAGACAACATCACACGTGGGTGGACTATGAGACAGGGCTAAATATGATATCAAATTGAAGACAATAATATAGCTGAGGGAGAAAACCTCACCGAGGTGCTTGGTGAATGGTGATACGTTCATTTTGCAACACCATTTCTTATTATAATTTTCTCTTTATTATTGATATTTTACACATTGTTTCCCACTTATAATTTCTTTTTTCCTTTCAATTTGCATGAAACACACGAGAGGGAATTTGCCGGGAAATTACGAAAACATGAGAGAAAATGTACCGGAAGAAAAAACAAATCTTCTGAGCTCCAAAAAGACCAAAAAATGTTTCGGAAGAAAAGGAGCCAGGAGCCACAAGATACGTCGAGGGGTCCATAGGGCCTCCACTCACCCCTAGGCCGTGTGGAGCCCCTGGCCTTCGCATTCCGACACCCTTTGGCCTATATTTTCCATCTGACCTAAAAATCAGTGAGGGCTTTTTTGCCACTGTCTCAAGGCGGAGCACTTTTGCCCTACGACAGGCTGATTCTACGAGAGATCTATCCCTCTGGGAGGGGGAATTTGAAGTTATCGCCATCATCAACACTTCGATCATCATCTCCATCAACAGTGTCATCTCCATCAGCTCCCTCAACCCCAGCTTTCTGATCAATGAACTTTTACCTCACCCTTTGCTGAGTATAATTTCTGGCGTTAATTACTCCTTATAGTTATGCTTACAAGTTTTATTGATGAAAGATTCATTTGTTCAGACTGTTATTCATATATTCATCTTCAGTGACCAGGATCTCTATAATGTGTTGTGAGTACTCAATAACATTCTTGAGGACATGGGATAAACCTTCTTGTTATTAATCTTGTGAAGTTGAATATAGTTCAGTATATTGATATTGTGTTGTGGTGTAATTCTCTAGTGGTGATGTGCAGGTGTTGACTCATATCACTTCACCTTTATGAGCCTAGAGTAGAGCATTGTGTGATTAGTTTGTTCATGACGGGTGATTGCAGTGATGGAAACTATCAAACCCTAACTTAATGAACTATTGCATGAGGGGCTTTTTGAATTTTGATGCCTAATTATTTAGCTTTAGTATTGAAAAAGAAACCACACATACGGTCAGGTCACATAAATGCTTCTTCGGCTTACAATTCCCAGCCAACAACTGTAACTCATGCACTTAGTCCTAGCTCTTGATCTTTCCTTCCTTGCAAGTGGTTACCTGTGTGCCTACCAATATTTACTTACCTTAATGGTGCGCTAACTTTAGAACGAGGATTTTCAATTTTTTATCAGGGGGGCTATGCAACAATTCGATCATTGCAACACCAAAGTTTAGGACTATGGTTCATTTGGATTGTAATCCTAATGACGTAAAACCACCGGCTTGTCCTTAGTAAAATTAAGGATGGGACACCTATTGAACCATTGCACTTTTGTTACTATTTACTTTTTTTTCAATTACTCTTGTGATAAAAATGAAGGAAATATGCCCTAGAGGCAATAATAAAGTTGTTATTTTATATTTACTTATACCATGATAAATGTTTATTATTCATGCTAGAATTGTATTAACCGGAAACTTGATACATGTGTGGATACATAGACAAAACACCGTGTCCCTAGTAAACCTCTACTAGACTAGCTCGTTAATCAAAGATGGTTAAGTTTCCTAACCATGGACATGTGTTGTCATTTGATGAATGGGATCACATCATTAGGAGAATGATGTGACGGACAAGACCCATCCTTTAGCATAGCATATTGATCATTCAGTTTTATTGCTATTGCTTTCTTCATGTCAGATACATATTCCTTTGACTATGAGATTATGCAACTCCTGGATACCGGAGGAATGCCTTGTGTGCTACCAAACGTCACAACATAACTGGGTGATTATGAAGTTGCTCTACAGGTATCTCCGAAGGTGTTTGTTGGGTTGGCATAGATCGAGATTAGGATTTGTCACTCCGAGTATTGGAGAGGTATCTCTGGGCCCTCTCGGTAATGCACATCATAAGAAGCCTTGCAAGAAAAGTGACTAATGAGTTAGTTACAAGAGATGTATTACGGAATGAGTAAAGAGACTTGCCGGCAACGAGATTGAACTAGGTATGTGGATACCGATGATTGAATCTCAGGCAAGTAACATACCGATGACAAAGGGAATAACGTATGTTGTCATAACGGTTCGACCGATAAAGATCTTCGTAGAATATGTAGGAGCCAATATGAGCATCCAGGTTCCGCTATTGGTTATTGACCGGAGAGGTGCCTCGGTCATGTCTACATAGTTCTCGAACCTGTAGGGTCTGCACGCTTAACGTTCGATGACGATTTAGTATTATATGAGTTATGTGATTTGGTGAACGAATGTTATCCGGAGTCCTGGATGAGATCACGGACATGGCGAGCAGTCTCAAAATGGTTGAGAGGTAAAGATTGATATATAGGACGATGGTATTCGGACACCAGAAGTGTTTTGGAGGGTATCGGATACATATCGGGTCATCGGAAGGTGTTTCGGGTACCCCGACAATCCTATGGGCCATATGGGCCTTGTTAAGGAAGTCAAGGAACACACCAGCCCACAAGGGCTGGTGCGCCCTATAAGGCTATAGGAGGAGGAGAAGGAAATGGGGGAAGGGAAAGGAAAGTGTGGATTAGGATTCCCACTTCCTTCCCTCATCCCCCCTCTTTCCTTCCCCTTCAGGGCTTGTTCGGTTAATCCTCCTCCCAAGAGGATTGGAGGGTGTCGGTGTTCTAGGACCGGGGGTGCCCAAACTTGCCTGCGAGCGTGGCTCCACCAACGGCCTAGTACGGACCAGCTTCAGCAGCGACCCCCCAAGACCCTCGCGAGGCGGACGACACCAAAACCTCCCTGGGGGTGGCTTCACTAGGACAGCTCCCAAGGAGCGGAGATATCTATGCAAGGGGCATCTCGCGAGGGTCACGTGACATGAGCCATGACGACCAAGGCCGGGCGGGCGCCAGCGGGCGTAGTGTACTAGTTTCCTCTTTGGTGCTAAGGAGGCAAGCGCAGGCGCGGGGTCCCGAGGCATCAGGCAAAGGTTTCCATATCGATGCAACAAGACCAAGACCGCCAGGACGGCAGGACGGAGGTCATTGCGGAGCCCACAGCAGCATCACCACCAGAGCCTTTGACAGGTGAAGACCACCTTTTGTCAGGATAGCTTGTACTAGTTGTCCCTCATTCAAACTTGGCCGTTGTGGGATCCCTTCCCACCTAACATTTGGAAAGAGGACCAAGGCCACTATAAATAGGACCTAGCCACCATCATAGAGGGGGATCAGATCAATTCTACCCGGACGAGCTCACCAGCTCATCTAGCTCAAGAACACCTCACCTCCTGAGGCGGTTCATCCACTATACTAGTTCATCCTCAGCCCCACGAGGCAATCCACCCACAAACTAGAGTAGGGTATTACACCGCAAGGTGGCCCGAATCAGTATAAACCCCCGTGTCTCGTGTTCTTTGGGTCCATCGAGCTAGACCATGGGATCGTTGAGCGAGCGAGCTAGGAAGAGAGTGTTCTTCGTGCACACCCCAGAGTTCGAACCTCACAAGGGTTTGCCGGAACCCGTAATCCGACATTTGGCGCGCCAGGTAGGGGTGCGCTGAAACCTCTTTTCCGCCGATCGACGTCCCACTGATCCACCGCTTCCATGGCTGACGCTCGTCGAGCCCGTGCTAAGCATCGAGCCGCTCTCAACGCTCGTGTCGCCGAGACGGCGCCCATCGGCGGGCCTCCTCGTCGCTCTCCATCACCCGCTGCCAATGCCACCACCGGCCCGGCGGGGAATGAGCAGCAAGCTTTGTTGCTGCACCCCTCCGTGCGGAGGGACGGATGCACCTCCACCTCGTCATTGACTCCGGCCGGCTCGTCGTCCCACGCTCACCGCGGGCCCGCGAACACGCAGGCCGTGCTGCTCATGGCATGCGAGCCCCTATGTCACTGCCCCGTCGATGACCTCTACGAGGACTGACTGGACCACATCGCCGAACTCATCAGCGCTGCTGGGCCTCTCCTACACCATCCCTTTTGCTGCCTCGTCCACCACCTTCTACGGGCGACGTAGCCCATGGAGGACCTCTGCTACCTCCACATCAAGACGTCGCCCTCGCACCAAGACGCGTGGCCCCGCGGCGCGACCCACTGCGCAGGGTGCCCGCGCATGAAGAAGGAAGCTGCCGGGAAATCCCGCGAACGCAAGAAGATGCTCCTGCACTCCCAACACCACCACGTCAAGACCGTGCGCCTCCTGCGGCTGCGGCGCGTGGGTACCAAGACCAGGCTCCACCTCCACGACGGGCTCCAGTCACCACCGCGGGCTGCCGAGCCTTCACCCCCGAGCTGCGTGGTGTTATCTGGCCCGATAAGTTCAAGCCCGACCTGCCTCTGCGCTATGACGGCACCCCCGACCCTGCCGAGTTCTTGCAGCTCTACGAGTTGAGCATCGAGGCGGCCAATGGCGACGAGAAAGTTATGGCGAACTGGTTTCCCATGGCTCTCAAAGACGGTGCGCGCTCGTGGCTCTTGAACATGCCCACGGGATCGATCTCCTCCTGGGGAGAGATGCGCGAGTGCTTCGTCGCCAACTTCCAAGGCACTCGCGACCACCCGCCTGCCATTGGTGACCTGCGGTGCATCAAGAAGCAGCCAGGGGAGACCCTGCAGAAGTACATCCAGCGTTTCAATAGCATTCACCTCGAGATCCCCAAGGTAATGGACGAGGCCATCATCTCAGCATTTTCCGATGGCATCCGTGATGTCAAGATGAAGGAGGAGCTCGCCATACACGAGGACCTGTGCACGGCTCTGGAGATGTTTAACATGGCGACCAAGTGCGTGAGAGATGAGGAGGGACACCTTTCCCTCCTCGAGCTTCCAGCTGCCGACCCAAAAGACAAGAAGGCCAAGACCAAGGATGTGAAGCGCAAGGGGGCTGTCATGCTCGCGGCGGAGCCGGAGATGAAGCGCGACCTGCGACCACCCCGAGTCATCCAAGGCCAACCGCCCGTTCTGCGCTTTCCACAACATGCACAACCACAACACCAACAACTGTCGTGGAGGAGGCCGAAGTGGAGGATGCTGGGATGACCGCGGCCCCCGCCAGGAGTGGCGCGACCAGCCTCACGAGGATCGCTGGCAGGACCAGCCTCGCGAGGAACGCCCTCAGGGCAATGATGTCCTCCCTCCATTGCCGCCGCCTAGGAGGAACGATGACCATCAACAGGACGAGGGGGTTGGGGGCTTCCAGGAGCCTCGTGCCATCGCTTGCATATTGGGTGGCGCTCAGGCCCCAGCCTCTCAACGCATCTTCAAGCAGTTTGCTCGCGAGGTGAATGCAGCCCTCCCCAGGCTCGAGGCCACGTGCCCGCACAGGTGGTCCAAGTACACCATTACCTTCAGCTCATCTGATCAGGTCAAGTCCGCGGCAACTGCCGGCGTCCTCCTGATGCTTTGCTCGCCCATCATCAGCAACGTCCTCGTCACTAAGACCCTCATTGATGGCGGCGCATGGCTCAATGTCCTTTCCGTTGAAACGTTCGACCGCCTCCAAGTGCCGTATGATCAGCTCCAGCCAACCAAGCCCTTCTCATGGCGAGGACGACGAGCTGCGCGTCTGTGTCAACATCCCAGGGCTCAACAGGGCTACATCCCAGGAGCGTTTCTGGCCCTCATGCATTGGTCGATGCGAGGGTCCACCTCACAGCTATGTTCGCATACCATTCGGCCTGCCGAACGCGGCTGTCACCTCCCAGCACCACCCGAGGAGCATTTTGGCGGCTCAGGAGGCTAGGCATCACGCAGTCCTGGCGGAAATGGCGCCCGTTCTTCATGAGCCTCCCGGGCCCCCAGAGCCTCCCGAGGCTCTGGACTCAGGCGACTCGCGAGGAGCAACTTCTTCAACGTGCGTCTTCAACCACTTCAACACCTCCCCAGCAATGGTACCAGGTGACTCTTTCCGATTTATTCAGTTGGGGGCGCCCCTCGGGCAGCATTATCCCTAAGTCGCACGGGCCTGTCCCTGCGACATGTATCCTTTTGCATCTCTAGCATACTCTGTTTGGGGCGCCCCTCGGGATGCATCATCCCCAGGCCACATGGGTCCGTCCCTATGGCATGTATCGCATTTATCTGAATTAGCTTGTCTCCTTCCATGAGCTACCTTATCTTTATCACTTGCCAGTCCGGCACTTCAATGCCATGAACGTCGTGCACCCTTGCGAACCCACCCACGACCGCCTCATGATTAAGGACCGGCACGAAGTCTGTGCTCGTGTCCGTCCCTGCAGCGTCGCTAAATCCAAGTGGCTGAGCTCTGGCTCACAGGCTAGCTCCGTGTATGTCACCTCCCATGGTGTCGGTGTTCTGGGAACTGGGGTCCCCAGACTTGCCTACCTGCGGCCTGCGGCGTGGCTCAAAGGGGGGCCCAGCACGGCCCGTCTTCATCAACACAGACCCAAGACCCTCGCGAAGGGGCAAGCCTTGCGGGGCGGACGACACAGAGCTTCCTCAGGCACGGCCTCATCAGGCTGGCTCGCGAGGAGGCGGAGAGATGACGCAAGCCATGACGACCAAGGGTGCCAGGCGGGCGCCAGCCCGCGCAGTGTCCTCCTTTCCTCTTTGGTGCAAAGGGAGCAAGCGCAGGCGAGAGCATCAAGCAAAGGCACCCGTTTCGGTGCAACGAGACCAAGACCAGTCCAACGGCAGGGAGGAAGTCATTGTGGATCCCAAGCCAGCGTCACCACCAGAGCCTTTGGTAGGCGAGGACCAACTTTAATCAGGATAAGTGTACCAGATGTTCCCCTTCAAAATGGCCAATTGTTGGCACCCTTCCCGCTCAATATTTGGAAGAGGCCCAGGGCCTTTGCCTATAAATAGGACTAGCCACCCACAGGGTAGAGGGGATCGCAATCAAGAAGGGAGAATCTAGAAGCCAAGAGAGAAACTAGCTAGGATCGGATCGAGTAGCATCGCACAGAGAGAGAGAGAGAGAGAGAGAGAGAGAGAGAGAGAGAGAGAGAAGGGCGACTGAACTCCTCCTAGCAGTTCATCCCCCCAGGCAAGAACAGACCCCCGCGAGGCTGTTCTTCCTTGTATTGCTCATCATCATCATCCCAAGAGGCAATCCACCACACCACACACTGGAGTAGGGTATTACACCACAACGGTGGCCCGAACCAGTATAAACCCTGTGTCTCTTGTGCTGTTCTTTCCATAGCTTAGATCTTAGCGAGGCGGAGGGGTGCAGGTAGGTAGAAGGTGAAATCTCCACGCGCACCCCAGTGTTTGAACCTCAAGGGTCTGCCGGAACCTGAAATCCGACATTTGGCGCGCCAGGTAGGGGTGCGCCGGAATCCACCTTCTACCGCTTCGTGTCCCGTCGCGTCGTCATCACCATGTTCGGTGACCAGGCGGGCAACCCAGATCCTTGGGCGGCGTGGCCCGCCAGCGCAGAGCCGCTCGCCTCGGGTGACCCCATGCCCCAGGCAGCTCGTGGTCCGTAGGGTGCTGCGGGCCGCGGGCGACACGGACAGGCTTCGATAGCTCTCACACCGCGGCAGGCACGGTCGGCAACAAGGGCCTCCAATCACGCCGCGACCACGACACCGTACACCCGCCGGGAGCAGGCGAACTCGAGGGCCGCGCTCACGGTGGCCCGAGAGCTGCTGCAGTGCAGGCTGCTGGAGGGCGGCCGCGACGTGCTGCTGGAGCGGGTGGCAGATCTCCTGGGCTTCGCCGCCTCGGGGGCTCACCCGTTCTGCACCCAGCTCCCATCTCAAGCCCAGGGCGGCCCGTGCGGGGGCTCCACGCGCGCCCGCGGGCTCCAAGGCTACTCCAACGCTAGCGAAGCTGTCGGCACCGGACTGGCGGTGGCGCTGCCCCCGCTCCTGGTCCGTGAAGAAGAAGGACTCGACGCGACCCATGGCCCCAGTGGACAGCCGCGCTATCACCCCACGGTGGGCGTGTCAAGCAGAGCTGCATGGCACGCGGAGCACTACGGCATGGCCTTCAGGATGACGGCGCCAGAAGAATACATGCCCCACATGATGGACCAAGGGCACCCTCACGAGGGCGAACAAGGCTCGCTCCTCAGCCCAAGCTGGGGGGACGAGGCGCCAGAAGCTAAGCTCCTCCAGGAGCCCCGGGACAGTCCCACCGACCACGCTGGAGGCAGCGATTATCGGGTACCGCTAATTCCTCAGGAGCAGGCATACGCTAATCATGGATCGCAGGAGGTGCAGGTCGCCATAGCGAGCAGCTGCCCCGCTCCCATAGTCTCCTACCCCTCGGGAGGAGGGCGCAGGGGGCTGCAGGAGAGGGGCCGAGATCCGACATCACCACCGCGGCGTTCGGAGCAAGGTGTTCTCAGGAGGCAGGCCCTCTGCTGGGGAGGTGCCTCAGGGCCTGCCCCTGGCGGAGGACCCGTGGTCGTCGGGGGAACCGCTGGCGACCGCTCTACCCCATCGGCGGCGTCCCGGTTTCCGGTCGTCGTTGATGGCACTAGAGTGTGGCACAAGGCGGGGCCCTCGTCTGGCGATATGAAGCAAGGCCGGTACCTATGAAGAAGGCCCAGTGCCTGTGAAGCTCGCCACCCCGTTACACTCTCACGTAATAATGAGTGGGGCTGTACACGCCCCGGAGTCTCAGGGGTGCCGGCCTCAGGCCCTGGGGCTCCCTCCCACGCCCAGTGGCAGCACTTAGCTCCGCGCTGGTGAGAAGACGTCCAAGACTAGATTAGGTGCCGGACGCGGCCTTTTGTCTGCTTTCATTGCTTTTCCCTTTGGTCGTCACTTTCCCCCGCTGGATTTAAGTTGGATTCGAATTTGAGATTTGCGTGTGTTCGGGGAAGGGGTGCTTAGTCTCGTTCGAGCAATTTCTCGCGTTTTGATTGCCACTTCGCCTCAGCTGCCTCCCCTCGTGAGCCCCTTGCGAGCGGGGTCAGGCCCAACTTGCGCGCAGCCCAGACTGCCGCCGCCGTGTCCTCTCAGGAGGTTTTTTTACTGCAGATCCTACGGATTCGATCAGGGAACACTCGGGACACCACAACCTCCCACAGGCTACCTCAGGGCCCGCACAGGACAAAGGTAAACTAGCCGACCAGCGCGTTGCTTAAGCCAACCACTTGGCGCGGGCGCATGGGCAATGTAATGTCTACTAATACGATGAACACAAGTTTTACATGAGGGGCTCCCCCTCCAAAATGCTCTCACAGCCATCAGGCCAAAGCCTGAGTTCTATTCATGCAGGGTAAGGAAGCAGGAACGATGCACAATCAGTCGGATAAATCCCCCAATGCGTCCTCAGGAGCACCACCCGAACCGTTGCTGGCGTCGCTGGACTCGCCATTGCTGTCTGCGTCGCCGCCAGCAGCGGCAGGGCCGTTCACCACACCGCCCTCGTCGGCAGCCACGATCACGCTGTCGTTGTCTGAAGCGAAGGCCCTGATAAGAGCATCCACATTGTCTTCCACCCAGTGTGCCAGGTCGTCTCGGACGGCCTGGGGGACTGGGGTGATGGCGGCGTCGAAATCGAAGTGGGGATCCATGTTCCGGAGATGGCTGAAGACGCGAGAAAAGGCGCGCCCGAGCAGGGCGCGGATCCTCTCCTCCACCAACCCGTCAACCCTGACCGACCGCGCCTCCAGCTGCGTCACCACGTCGGTGAAGAACTAAAGGTTGCCGACGTAGTTGACTGCGTGCGGCTCGCCAACAGCCGCCTCGCAGATGTTGCCCAAGGCTGTGTTGGCTCTCTCCCGGAGCGTGGTGAGCATGGGGCCATGCTCATGCTCCAGGATCCGCCGCTGACGTATATCGTCCGCATTCTGGCGCGCGACGACCTCAGCCTCCTCCACCCGCTGGCGAAGAAGGAGCACCTCGGCCTGGGAGGTGGTTGACTCCCCTTGCGCTACCTCAAAGGCGGCCCGAAAAGCATCGGCCCACCGCGTCGCTTCCTCCAGCTTGGCCCTCAAGGCAGCAGTCCTACCTTCAGCCTCGGCCCTGATCAACCCCAGCCTCTCCTCGAACTCGTGCTCGAGGTTCAAGCGCGCCAACGCCACCCGACGTCTGACCTCCTCCAGGACACGGGCTTCCCGTGCAGCGACATCATCCTCCGCCTGCGTCACCAAGCGCCCCTCGTCTCCAGACGCTCGTACTCGTGGGTACGTTCGGCGGCTTCCAGCGTTAGTGCCTCCTCATGCTTCTGGAGCTCTGCTGGGTCGCCAGAGGCCACCTTCATCGACGCGAGGGCTGCCTCGCGCAGCTCCACTTGGTCCTCCAGTGAGTGGCACCAGGCCAGGAGCTCCCGAGCCTGCTCCTCCGCCGCCTCTCGCCGCCGATCAGCTTCCCGGGCCTCCTCAGCAGCCCAAGATCAGGCCTCCCGAGAGGCCACCAGTGATGCCTTGGCCTCTGCGTCGTCAAGATCGCGCTGACAGCGCGCAAGGGCGATGGCGCCCTCCAGCTCACACCTCTCTGTAGCCAGGCGCAGGCCCTCGGCCTCAAGGCGCGCATCTTCATCAGCAAGCTCCTCACCAAGCAGGCTCACCGCGTCAGCCGCCCTTCGAAGGAATCCTTGGAGAAGAGCGCGATGCTCCCGGGCGCGCTCGAGCACGTCTTCCACACCATCATCTGCCCCGAGCAAGCGCCGGGGGCCACGAATCAGCATTCCCCCTCTGGGCAGGGGGCTGGCACCCTCGCCACGGCCGGGCACGCCATGCTAGAAGCCCGGCCTGGAGCCAGCCCGTCCCTAGATGAAGAGCGCAGGGAGCGCCTCAGCCAATCACAGTCCACGACTAGGCGAGAAGCCCACGGCAGGCTGGCTATGCCACGAGAAGGCCCGCAAAGGAGGATTGCGAGGTGCGCAGGCCCATGATGCGCCTCGGGACGGTTCGCCTCTCCGATCGCCCTCACCACAAGGGCTCTGCTGCTCGGAGCGCTTGAGGACGGTGGAGGGGGCGAAGCCAAGGGGGACGGCACCTCAGCCATCTCCGCGAGCTCGGCTGGAAGGGGCCTGCGGAGCAAGGATTAGTAAAAGCAACAGAAGGATCGGGAGCTGGGAAAGGAAAAGGCTTACTCATCAGTGGCGAAGTACTTCCTACGCTTCAGCAGGCGACAAGGGTAATCATCGCCCAGGGCCTCCCTTCTCTTCCGGAGGGCCTCAAAGTCCACGCAGAAGCGGCCCAAGAGTTGAGCACAGGGATCAACCTGCGACGAAGACAGAGCGTCAAGGCGATCCGTGTCAGGGGCGCCTGCCTGATGCGCGCTGCCAATCGCCTCGCCAAGAGAAGCGGCTGGAGCCTCAGGGGCCTCAGTCGCAGGCGTTGAGGGAAGCTGCTTGCCACCCTCAGCCTCAGTGGCACGGGCCCCAAGAGCTGCTCCCTCATGAGCATCGCCCGGCGCTGTCACCCCGCCGGGAGCCCCCTCGGCCTCTGGCGCCTCATGCCTCCCTGCTCCGCCACTTGAGGAAGAGTCGCCTTGGCCGACTGGAAGGGCAGTCACCATCACTGGCTTCTCGTAAGGCCCCTGGAGGCCGGCGGGGCACGGCCCCCACTCATCAAAGATAGGCATCTGATTCACAAAATTGCCCCTGTTCTGGCAGAGGTACAGCAAGGCCCCTCCTTGCTGGATGCTGCCAGGGTTGGGGTCCCCAGTCAGGATCAAGAGCGCTGTCCTCAGCACTTCAGGCGTCAGGTCCTCTTCCTGGAGCCTCATACGATCATCACGCCCGCTGAAGGCCCACATCCGACGGGAGTGGCATTGGAGAGGAGCAACGCGGTGTAGCAGGAACTCCTTCACCACCTTGGGCGCTGTCACGCCAAGCGACCTCACGAACGCGAAGCGGTGCCAGACGAAGATGAGCCCGGGGCTCTCAAGCGTCTCCTGGCCCCAGCCCGAATTGGGGACAGCAGGCGAAGTTGGCTCCGATAGCAGGGGGCTGGGCACCCCTACATCCACATACAGCCACCGCTCGCGGAACCCAGCCACAGGCGGAGGGAGCCTGAAGTCAATCCTTGAGGCCGCTGTCTCAGACGCGGCAGCGAAGCTCACGCACGCCGAGCATTGGGTAGGGTCGACAAGACGCAGAGAGAAGAAGTGGCGCAGCAAGGCAACCGAAGGAAGGATGCCCATCATCGCCTCGCAAACAAAGGCGAAGACCGAAAGAAGGGTGATGGATTCAGGACCCAGATGCATCATGTGGATCTGATAGTTGGAAAGCACGGCATTGAAGAAATCAGAAAAGGGGGGAACCAGACCCACCCACAGGGTGTCGGCAAAATACTGGACCTCGGTGACTATTCTATCGATGGAGAAGTGAGACGCGGGCCAGGCCGTCGTCCTCCCGCATTCGTTGAAGATAGTGGCCAGAGCCGAGCTGACCTTGTCCAAGCCCTCAGCGGGGGCCGCCAACGACGGCGAGCAAGGCGGAGGCATGGGTTTCTTCCCTCTTCCCTTCTTCGTCGGAGCCATGGCGATAGGAAGGGGGGGAAGGTTCGAGATTGGGTTGAAAACAAAAGCTGGAGTTCGAGCGGAGGAAGGACAAATGGCGCTCGAGCAACAGAAAGGGGAGCGGCTGTGTACGACTACGAGTCTGCCTAGCATGGTGCAAAATAAGGGGGGCATGGGGGAACAGTGCCACCCACGCCCAATCAACCGCCATGCGGCGCCCAAGGCCGCAGGCTGTTAGGGCCCGCGGCGATTCGCCCTTGCCCTTTCGCCTCCCTGCACGGCCAAGTCCGGGCGCGCCTTGGGCGCGGGGGCTACTGTCGGCGTTCTGGGAACGGGGGTCCCCAGACTTGCCTGCCTGCGGCCTGCGGCGTGGCTCAAAGGGGGGCCCAGCATGGCCCGTCTTCATCAACACAGACCCAAGACCCTCGCGAGGGGCCAAGCCTCGCGGGGCAGACGACACGGAGCTTCCTCAGGCACGGCCTCATCAGGCTGGCTCGCGAGGAGGCAGAGAGATCAAGGCGGGGTACCTCACGAGGTGCCCGTGACGCAAGCCATGACGACCAAGGGTGCCAGGCGGGCGCCAGCCCGCGCAGTGTCCTCCTTTCCTCTTTGGTGCAAAGGGAGCAAGCGCAGGCGAGAGCATCAAGCAAAGGCACCCATTTCAGTGCAATGAGACCAAGACCAGTCCAACGGTAGGGAGGAAGTCATTGTGGAGCCCAAGCCAGCATCACAACCAGAGCCTTTGGCAGGCGAGGACCAACTTTAGTCAGGATAAGTGTACGAGATGTTCCCCTTCAAAATGGCCAATTGTTGGCGCCCTTCCCGCTCAATATTTGGGAAGAGGCCCAGGGCCTTTGCCTATAAATAGGACTAGCCACCCATAGGGTAGAGGGGATCGCAATCAAGAAGGGAGAATCTAGAAGCCAAGAGAGAAACTAGCTAGGACCGGATCGAGTAGCATCGCACACACAGAGAGAGAGAGAGAAGGGCGACTGAACTCCTCCTAGCAGTTCATCCCCCCAGCCAAGAACAGACCCCGGCGAGGCTGTTTTTCCTTGTATTGCTCATCATCATCAGCCCAAGAGGCAATCCACCACACCACACACTGGAGTAGGGTATTACACCACAACGGTGGCCCGAACTAGTATAAACCCTGTGTCTCTTGTGCTGTTCTCCATAGCTTAGATCTTAGCTAGGCGGAGGGGTGCAGGTAGGTAGAAGGCGAAATCTCCGCACGCACCCCAGTGTCTGAACCTCAAGGGTCTGCCGGAACCCGAAATCCGACACATCGTCCTTGGTGCTTGGCCCTCACATGAGCCAATCGTGGGCGGATGAGCTAGGGCGCGTGACCCGGTGCCTCGCCACCATGGGAACCGCCTATCGGTTGTCTTTCTTTAGGATTTTTCGCGTGAGAAGACTAGGTACGATGTCTGTGCTCGGGTCCATCCCTGCGGCGTCAATAAACCCAATGGTTGAGCTTTGTCTGGCGGGCTGGCACCGTTCACATCACCTCGTGGGGTCGTTGGTGTTTGGACTTCTCATGTGATCACCTCAGGAGAGTCATTTGGCACAGGTTGTCTAACCATCTCGCAAGGCCACCTTAGCTGACAAGAATCAAGTTCAGGCGCAACCCGCCTTGAGGTAGGGCCTCGTGAGTCCCGCGCTGGCTCATGAGTGCCTAGATACACCTCATCTAGCCTTGCTGTGCAAGCCACGTGTCAGGGCGGGGTTGTACCCGCCCTGGGGGTTCCACTCAGAGGGAGCCCCCACCCACGCACTAGTGGAAGCTGAAGGAAATATGCCCTAGAGGCAATAATAAAGTTATTATTTATTTCCTTATTTCATGATAAATGTTTATTATTCATGCTAGAATTGTATTAACCGGAAACATAATACATGTGTGAATACATAGACAAACAGAGTGTCACTAGTATGCCTCTACTTGACTAGCTCGTTAATCAAAGATGGTTATGTTTCCTAACCATGGACAAAGAGTTGTTATTTGATTAACAGGATCACATCATTAGTTGAATGATCTGATTGACATGACCCATTCTGTTAGCTTAGCACTTGATCGTTTAGTTTGTTGCTATTGCTTTCTTCATGACTTATACATGTTCCTATGACTATGAGATTATGCGACTCCCGTTTACCGAAGGAACACTTTGTGTGCTACCAAACGTCACAACGTAACTGGGTGATTATAAAGGTGCTCTACAGGTGTCTCCGAAGGTACTTGTTGGGTTGGCGTATTTCGGGATTAGGATTTATCACTCCAAATGTCGGAGAGGTATCTCTGGGCCCTCTCGGTAATGCACATCACTTAAGCCTTGCAAGCATTGCAACTAATGAGTTAGTTGCGGGATGATGTATTACAGAACGAGTAAAGAGACTTGCCGGTAACGAGATTGAACTAGGTATTGGATACCGACGATCGAATCTCGGGCAAGTAACATACCGATGACAAAGGGAACAACGTATATTGTTATGCGGTCTGACCGATAAAGATCTTCGTAGAATATGTAGGAGCCAATATGGGCATCCAGGTCCTGCTATTGGTTATTGACCGGAGATGTGTCTCGGTCATGTCTACATTGTTCTCGAACCGTAGGGTCCGCACGCTTAAGGTTTCGATGATAGTTATATTATGAGTTTATGAGTTTTGATGTACCGAAGGAGTTTGGAGTCCCGGATGAGATCGGGGACATGACGAGGAGTCTCGAAATGGTCGAGACGTAAAGATCGATATATTGGACGACTATATTCGGACTTCGGAAAGGTTCCGAGTGGTTCGGGTATTTTTCGGAGTACCGGGGAGTTACGGGAATACGGGGGAGAAGTATTGGGCCTTATTGGGCCATACGGGAAAGAGAGAGGGGCTGCCTAGGGCAGGCCGCACGCCCCCCCAAGGCCTAGTCCGAATTGGACTAGGGGGAAGGGCGGCGCCCCCTCCTTCCTTCCCTTCTCCCTTCCCCTTCCTTGTCTCCTACTCCTACTACATGGAAGGACTCCTAGTTGGACTAGGAAAGGGGGAATCCTACTCCCGGTGGGAGTAGGACTCCCCTAGGGCGCGCCATAGAGAGGGTCGGCCCTCCCCTCCTCCACTCCTTTATATACGGGGGCAGGGGGCACCCCATAGACACACAAGTTGATCTTCGTGATCGTTCCTTAGCCGGGTGCGGTGCCCCCCTCCACCATATTCCACCTCGGTCATATTGTTACAGTGCTTAGGCGAAGCCCTGCGATGGTAGAACATCAAGATCGTCACCACGCCGTCGTGCTGACGGAACTCCTCCCCGACGCTTTGCTGGATCGGAGCCCGGGGATCATCATCGAGCTGAACGTGTGCCAAGAACTCGGAGGTGCCGGAGTAACGGTGCTTGGATCGGTCGGACCGGGAAGACGTACTACTACTTCCTCTATGTTGCGTCAACGCTTCCACTTCGGTCTACGAGGGTACATAGACAATACTCTCCCCTCTCATTGCTATGCATCACCATGATCTTGTGTGTGCGTAGGAATTTTTTTGAAATTACTACGTTCCCCAACAGTGGTATCAGAGCCTAGGTTTTATGGTTTGATGTTATATGCACGAGTAGAACACAAGTGAGTTGTGGGCGATATAAGTCATACTGCTTACCAGCATGTCATACTTTGGTTCGGCAGTATTGTTGGATGAAGCGGCTCGGACCGACATTACGCGTACGCTTACGCGAGACTGGTTCTACCGACGTGCTTTGCACATAGGTGGCTGGCGGGTGTCAGTTTCTCCAACTTTAGTTGAACCAAGTGTGGCTATGCCCGGTCCTTGCGAAGGTTAAAACAACACCAACTTGACAAACTATCGTTGTGGTTTTTGATGCGTAGGTAAGAACGGTTCTTGCTAAACCCGTAGCAGCCACGTAAAACTTGCAACAACAAAGTAGAGGACGTCTAACTTGTTTTTGCAGGGCATGTTGTGATGCGATATGGTCAAGATGTGATGAGATATAAGTTGTTGTATGAGATGATCATGTTTTGTTGAAGTTATCGACAACTGGCAAAAGCCTTACGGTTGTCTCATTATTGCATAGGATGCAAGTGCCAAATAATTGCTTTACTTTATCGCTATGCGATAGCAATAGTTGGCGAGACGACCACGTGACGACACATTGATATAGATCAAGATGATGGAGATCATGGTGTCGTGCCGGTGACGATAGAGATCATGACGGTACTTTGGAGATGGAGATCAAAGGCGCAAGATGATCATGGCCATATCATGTCACATATATTGATTGCATGTGATGTTTATCTTTTCTGCATCTTATCTTGCTTTGATTGACGGTAGCATTTTAAGATGATCTCTCACTAATTATCAAGAAGTGTTCTCCCTGAGTATGCACCATTGCCAAAGTTCGTCATGCCCAGACACCACGTGATGATCGGGTGTGATAAGCTCTACGTCCATCTACAACGGGTGCAAGCCAGTTTTGCACACGCAGAATACTCGGGTTAAACTTGACGAGCCTAGCATATGCAGATATGGCCTCGTAACACGGAGACCGAAAGGTTGAGCGTGAATCATATAGTAGATATGATCAACATAATGATGTTCACCATTGAAAACTACTCCATTTCACGTGATGATCGGTTATGGTTTAGTTGATTTGGATCACGTGATCACTTAGAGGATTAGAGGGATGTCTATCTAAGTGGGAGTTCTTAAGTAATATGATTAATTGAACTTTAATTTATCATGAACTTAGTCCTGGTAGTATTAGCATATCTATGTTGTAGATCAATAGCTCGCGTTGTTGCTTTCATATGTTTATTTTGATATGTTCCTAGAGAAAATTGTGTTGAAAGATGTTAGTAGCAATGATGCGGATTGGATCCGTGATCTGAGGTTTATCCTCATTGCTGCACAGAAGAATTATGTCCTTGATGCACCGCTAGGTAACAGACCTATTGCAGGAGCAGATGCAGACGTTATGAACGTTTGGCTAACTCAATATGATGACTACTTGATAGTTTAGTGCACCATGCTTAACGGCTTAGAATCGGGACTTCAAAGACGTTTTGAACGTCATGGACCATATGAGATGTTCCAGGAGTTGAAGTTAATATTTCAAGCAAATACCCGAGTTGAGAGATATGAAGTCTCCAACAAGTTCTATAGATAAAAGATGGAGGAGAATCGCTCAAGCAGTGAGCATGTGCTCAGATTGTCTGGGTACTACAATCGCTTGAATCAAGTGGGAGTTAATCTTCCAGATAAAATAGTGATTGACAGAATTCTCTAGTCACCATCACCAAGTTAGTAGAACTTCGTGATGAACTATAATATGCAAGGGATGACGAATGTAATTCCCAAGCTCTTCGTGATGCTGAAATCAACGAAGGTAGAAATCAAGAAAAAACATCAAGTGTTGATGGTTAACAAGACCACTAGTTTCAAGTAAAGGGCAAAGGGAAGAAGGGGAACTTCAAGATGAACGGCAAGCAAGTTGCTGCTCAAGTGAAGAAGCCCAAGTCTGGTCCTAAGCCTGAGACTGAGTGCTTCTACTGCAAAAGGACTGGTCACTGGAAGCGGAACTACCCCAAGTGATTGGCGGATAAGAAGGATGGCAAAGTGAATATAAGTATATTTGATATACATGTTATTGATGTGTACTTTACTAGTGTTTATAGCAACCCCTCAGTATTTGATACTAGTTCAGTTGCTAAGATTAGTAACTCGAAACGGGAGTTGCAGAATAAACAGAGACTAGTTAAGGGTGAAGTGACGATGAGAGTTGGAAGTGGTTCCAAGATTGATATGATCATCATCGCACTCTCCCTATACTTTCGGGATTAGTGTGGAACCTAAATAAGTGTTATTTGGTGTTGATCATGAATATGATTTGATCATGTTTATTGCAATACGATTATTCATTTAAGTAAGAGAATAAATTGTTGTTCTGTTTACATGAATAAAACCTTATATGGTTACACACCCAATGAAAATGGTTCGTTGGATCTCGATCATAGTGATACACATATTCATAATATTGAATCCAAAAGATGCAAAGTTAATAATGATAGTGCAACTTATATGTGGCACTGCCGGTTAGGTCATATTGGTGTAAAGCGCATGAAAAAACTCCATGCTGATGGGATTTTGGAATCACTTGATTATGAATCATTTGATGCTTGCAAACCATGCCTCTTGGGCAAGATGACTAAAACGCCGTTCTCCGGAACAATGAAGCAAGCAACAGATTTGTTGGAAATCATACATACTGATGTATGTGGTCCGATGAATATTAAGGCTCGCAACGGGTATCATTATTTTCTGACCTTCACAGATGATTTGAGCAGATATGGGTATATCTACTTGATGAAACACAAGTCTGAAACATTTGAAAATGTTCAAAGAGTTTCAGAGTGAAGTGGAGAATCATCGTAACAAGAAAAATAAAAGTTTCTATGATATGATCGTGGAGGAAAATATTTGAGTTACGAGTTTGGTCTTCAATTAAAACAATGTGGAATAGTTTCACAAACTCATGCCACCTGGAACACCACAGCATAATGGTGTGTCTGAATGTCATAACCATACTTTATTGGATATAGTACAATCTATGATGTTTCTTACCGATTTACCAATATCGTTTTGGGATTATGCATTAAAGACAACTGCATTCACGTTAAAAAGGGCACCATCTAAGTCCATTGAGACGACACAATCTGAACTGTGGTTTGGCAAGAAACCAAAGTTGTCGTTTCTTAAAGTTTGGGGTTGCGATGCTTATAAGAAAAAGTTTCATCATGATAAGCTCAAACCCAAATCGGAGAAATGTGTCTTCATAGGATACCCAAAGGAGACAGTTGGGTACACCTTCTATCACAGATCCGAAGGCAAGACATTCGTTGCTGAGAATGGATACTTTCTAGAGAAGAAGTTTCTCTCGAAAGAAGTGAGTGGGAGGAAAGTAGAACTTGATAAGGTAATTGTACCTTCTCCCTTATTGGAAAGTAGTTCATCACAGAAATCTGTTCTTGTGACTACTGCACCAATTAGTGAGGAAGCTAATGATGATGATCATGTAACTTCAGATCAAGTTACTACCGAATCTCGTAGGCAAACTAGAGTGAAATCCGCACCAGAGTGGTACGGTAATCCTGTTCTGGAAGTTATGTTACTAGACCATGACGAACGTACGAACTATGAGGAAGCGATGATGAGCCCAGATTCCGCAAAATGGCTTGAGGCCATGAAATCTGAGATGGGATCCATGTATGAAAACAAAGTGTTGACTTTGGTTGACTTGCCCGATGATCGGCAAGCCATAGAAAATAAATGGATCTTCAAGAGGAAGACGGACGCTGATAGTAGTGTTACTATCTACAAAGCTAGACTTGTCGAAAAAGGTTTTTGACAAAGTTCAAGGTGTTGACTACGATGAGAGTTTCTCACTCGTATCTATGCTTAAGTCTGTCCGAATCATGTTAGCAATTGCCGCATCTTATGAAATCTGGCAAATGGATAACAAAACTGCAATCCTTAATGGATTTCTTAAAGAAGAGTTGTATATGATGCAACCAAAAGGTTTTGTCAATCCTAAAGGTGTTAACAAAGTATGCAAGCTCCAGCGATCCATCTATGGACTGGTGTAAGCATCTCGGAGTTGGAATATACGCTTTGATAAGTTGATCAAAGCATATAGTTTTATATAGACTTGCGGTGAAGCCTGTATTTACAAGAAAGTGAGTGAGAGCACTACAGCATTTCTGATAAGTATATGTGAATGACATATTGTTGATCAGAAATAATGTAGAATTATTCTGCAAAGCATAAAGGAGTGTTTGAAAGGAGTTTTTCAAAGAAAGACCTCAGTGAAGCTGCTTACATATTGAGCATCAAGATCTATTGAGATAGATCAAAACGCTTGATAAGTTTTTTCAATGAGTACATACCTTGACAAGATTTTGAAGTAGTTCAAACTGGAACAGTCAAAGAAAGAGTTCTTGCCTGTGTTACAAGGTGTGAAATTGAGTAAGACTCAAAGCCCGACCACGCCAGAAGATAGAAAGAGAATGAAAGTCATTCCCTATGCCTCAGCCATAGGTTCTATAAAGTATGCCATGCTATGTACCAGATCTATTGTATACCCTACACTGATTTTTGGCAAGGGAGTACAATAGTGATCTTGGAGTAGATCACTGGACAGCGGTCAAAATTATCCTTAGTGGTATAAGGATATGTTTCTCGATTATGGACGTGACAAAAAGGTTCGTCGTAAAGGGTTACGTCGATGCAAGTTTTTGACACTAATCTAGATGACTCTAAGTCTCAATCTAGATACATATTGAAAGTGGGAGCAATTAGCTAGAGTAGCTCCGAGCAGAGTATTGTTGACATAGAAATTTGCAAAATACATACGGATCTAAATATGGCAGACCCGTTGACTAAAATTATCTCACAAGCAAAACATGATCACACCTTAGTACTCTTTGGGTGTTAATCACATAGAGATGTGAACTAGATTACTGACTCTAGTAAACCCTTTGAGTGTCGGTCACATGATAATGTGAACTACGGGTGTTAATCACATGATGATGTGAACTATTGATGTTAAATCACATGGCGATGTGATCTAGATTATTGACTCTAGTGCAAGTGGGAGACTGAAGGAAATATGCCCTAGAGGCAATAATAAAGTTATTATTTATTTCCTTATTTCATGATAAATGTTTATTATTCATGCTAGAATTGTATTAACCGGAAACATAATACATGTGTGAATACATAGACAAACAGAGTGTCACTAGTATGCCTCTACTTGACTAGCTCGTTAATCAAAGATGGTTATGTTTCCTAACCATGGACAAAGAGTTGTTATTTGATTAACGGGATCACATCATTAGTTGAATGATCTGATTGACATGACCCATTCTGTTAGCTTAGCACTTGATCGTTTAGTTTGTTGCTATTGCTTTCTTCATGACTTATACATGTTCCTATGACTATGAGATTATGCAACTCCCGTTTACCGGAGGAACACTTTGTGTGCTACCAAACGTCACAACGTAACTGGGTGATTATAAAGGTGCTCTACAGGTGTCTCCGAAGGTACTTGTTGGGTTGGCGTATTTCGGGATTAGGATTTGTCACTCCGAATGTCGGAGAGGTATCCCTGGGCCCTCTCGGTAATGCACATCACTTAAGCCTTGCAAGCATTGCAACTAATGAGTTAGTTGCGGGATGATGTATTACGGAACGAGTAAAGAGACTTGCCGGTAATGAGATTGAACTAGGTATTGGATACCGACGATCGAATCTCGGGCAAGTAACATACCAATGACAAAGGGAACAACATATGTTGTTATGCGGTCTGACCGATAAAGATCTTCATAGAATATGTAGGAGCCAATATGGGCATCCAGGTCCCGCTATTGGTTATTGACCGGAGACGTGTCTCGGTCATGTCTACATTGTTCTCGAACCATAGGGTCCGCACGCTTAAGGTTTCGATGACAGTTATATTATGAGTTTATGAGTTTTGATGTACCGAAGGAGTTCAGAGTCCCGGATGAGATCGGGGACATGACGAGGAGTCTCGAAATGGTTGAGACGTAAAGATCGATATATTGGACGACTATATTCGGACTTCTGAAAGGTTCCGAGTGGTTCGGATATTTTTCGGAGTACCGGGGGGTTACGGGAATACGGGGGAGAAGTATTGGGCCTTATTGGGCCATACGGGAAAGAGAGAGGGGCTGCCTAGGGCAGGCCGCGCGCTCCCCCAAGGCCTAGTCCGAATTGGACTAGGGGGAGGGGCGGCGCCCCCTCCTTCCTTCCCTTCTCCCTTCCCCTTCCTTGTCTCCTACTCCTACTACATGGAAGGACTCCTAGTTGGACTAGGAAAGGGGGAATCCTACTCCCGGTGGGAATAGGACTCCCCTAGGGCGCGCCATAGAGAGGGCCGGCCCTCCCCTCCTCCACTCCTTTATATACGGGGGCAGCGGGCACTCCATAGACACACAAGTTGATCTTCGTGATCGTTCCTTAGCCGTGTGCGGTGCCCCCCTCCACCATATTCCACCTCGGTCATATTGTTACAGTGCTTAGGCGAAGCCCTGCGACGGTAGAACATCAAGATCGTCACCACGCCGTCGTGCTGACGGAACTCCTCCCCGACGCTTTGCTGGATCGGAGCCCGGGGATCGTCATCAAGCTGAACGTGTGCCAAGAACTCGGAGGTGCCGGAGTAACGGTGCTTGGATCGGTCGGACCGGGAAGACGTACTACTACTTCCTCTACGTTGCGTCAACGCTTCCGCTTCGGTCTACGAGGGTACGTAGACAATACTCTCCCCTCTCGTTGCTATGCATCACCATGATCTTGCGTGTGCGTAGAATTTTTTTGAAATTACTACGTTCCCCAACAGAAGCACCATGCTCCGCGCTGGCAGTCGACACTGTCAAGGCGCGGCTATGTCATGCAAGTGCAGAAGCACCATGCTCTGCACTGGTGATAAACAACTGAGGGCGGCCCCATGGCCGCATCAACCTCAGGGAGCCACCAGGCTCAGTGGCCAGCCTCATCGCAACACTTTCCCCCGGGAGAGTCGCGCGAGGGGGCTAGGCACGGGGGCTGCGCTTAGGTCATGCCTAGCGTACACCACCCAGCCATGTCCCTCGGACCTAGTCGTCGCGCATCCCTCCCGAGCGGGACCTCGGCGAGGAAAGGTATGGAGGTATGTTTGCACGTCAAGGGTGACTCCTGAGCATCGCGACTCAGGAGCCTAACTGGTCACGTAGCCCCTCACCCCTTGGCCTCGTCTTGGTGATCCGGACGACCCAACAGCGGCTGAGGTACTACGGCAAGGACATGAACGAAGGGCCTCAGGGGTTGTGGTCGCCCCCTTCTTCTTCACCACCGATGTTGGCCTATAAGTGCAAGGGGAGACGTCAAGAAACTACGACAAGGACATGAACGAAGGATCAGGACAAAGTGCTTACTGGTCTACAGCGGCGTACTCCCTCGCCCTCTTCTGGAGCACCAGCCCGAAGGCTTCGCGGCCTGGGGCACTGGCACACGAGCCCCAGGGGCAGGCAAGGGCGCGACGGCCAGACCCGCAGCAGCGCCGGCTGGCGACAGAGCAGAAGCGTCGCCTCGAGAGATCAACATCAATATGCTCTTCCTCGGGACCCCGGCCGGCGGCTTCTTTGGAGGGGTGCCCCCGGACCTAATCATGACCCCGGCAGGGTTCGGCAACTCCCTCACCGGATGCTCGCCGGCCTCGTCGTTGTCAGGGAAGATGTGGAGGAGATCCGCCACGCGAAGAGGAGAAGTCTCCCCCGCCCCCTCCTGGGTCGCCTCTGAGTCAGGCCTCTCCCCCTCGGCGGACTCGCCGGAGGACACCATCACCGGGGCCGCCGCCACTGGGGCCCCGGTAGGCGCCGGCGGCTCGAGCCCGCGCTCGTTGAAGACGGGCATGCGGAGGCGATCTTTGCCCCATCCGGGCGGTGGTACAATGGAAGATGGGTATCAGGCGGGTACCCATGATCCTCCGCAACCAAGAGGTGGAGAACCTTGTCCAGCTCCTCGTCGGACAAGGCATCCGGGCATAGGCGGAGGTCACCTCCTTCTTCCAATAACCTCCACAAGGATCGCGAGCACGCCTGGAGTGGGGCCAGGCGCTGCGATAGGAACTCCTTGACGATCATGGCCCCCATCAGCTTCTCCGCCTTTGGATCGTCCGGCTTCAGGTCGGCCGCCACCCTCCCCAACATCTGCTCCGCCCGCGGGTCGGCGAGCTTCGCGCTATTCCACCCCTCGTGAGGCACTAGCCTCCTCGTTGGTGGCACTAGCCGAGGGTAGGGGCTCTTGGCATCCATAATGATCCATTTATTTCGGAAGCCCTTTGCCTTCTTCTCGGCTCTCGAGATTGCGTTGCTTCCGTTTGCCGCAACAAAGTTGGCGCACCCCAAGCATGGGCCATCCTTATTCCGGAGGTAGAAGAAATGGCGAAGTAGCACCACGGATGGCATCACGCCCACGAATGCTTCGCAGTAGAAGGCGAAGATCGATAGGAGGAGGCGGTAATTGGGATGAAGATGGAGGGCGTGGAGCTTGTAATGGAGGAGGACGGCATAGAGAAATTCAGAGAAAGGGGGGACCAGCCCCACAAAGACGCTATGCATGAAGAAGGGGTAGAAGGTACTACCCGAGGCCTCTAGCTTGTCGGAGCCGTCCTGAAGCGCGGTCTATCCGCCCTCATTGATGTCGCCCGCCGCCATCAGGAGCGCGGTGGCGAAGTTCTTCTCCAAGACATTAGGCACGCTCAGGGCGGGCTCGAACAAGGAAGGCGAGCACACGACCTTCGCCTTGTCAGACGCCATCGGCTGCAAGCTTGGGGAGGAGTCCTGGAGGATCTGGAGTCTCTCGGGGTGAGAAGAAGGGGATCTGGAGCAAGACGAAGGAAGACAATGAAGACTCTATAGCGTGCGCTGGCCTTTTGTCAGGCGACAATGGTTGCCGAGGCCGCGTGAGAAAGCGAAGGCGCCCGCGTCCCACAAATCGCCACATGTAAATAAAGGCCGCAGGCGGTTGGGGCCCGCGGCGCTCCGCACTTGCCCTTTGGCTTTGCCTCGAAGCCAAGTTCGAGCACGCCTTGGGCCCGGGGGCTACTATCGGCGTTCTGGGACCGGGGGTGCCCAGAGTTGCCTGCCTGCGACCCGCGTGCGTGGCTCCACCAACGGCCTGGTATGGCCCAGCTTCAGTAGTGACCACCCAAGACCCTCGCGAGGGGCCAAGCCTCGCGAGGCGGACGACACCAAGACCTCCCTAGGGGTGGCCTCACTAGGCCGGCTCCCGAGGAGCGCAGATATCTATGCAAGGGGCACCTCGCGAGGGTCATGTGACATGAGCCATGACGACCAAGGCCAGGCGGGCGCCAGTGGGCGCAGTGTATCGGTTTCCTCTTTGGTGCTAAGGAGGCAAGTGCAGGCGCGGGGTCCCGAGGCATCAGACAAAGGTTTCCATATCGGTGCAACAAGACCAAGACCGCCAGGATGGCAGGACGGAGGTCATCGCGGAGCCCACAACAGCATCACCACCAGAGCCTTTGACAGGCGAAGACCACCTTTTGTCAGGATAGCTTGTACTAGTTGCCCCCCTTCAAACTTGGCCATTGTGGGATCCCTTCCCGCCTAACATTTGGGAAGAGAACCAAAGCCACTATAAATAGGACCTAGCCACCACCATAGAGGGGGATCGGATCCATTCCACCCGGACGAGCTCACCAGCTCATCTAGCTCAAGAACACCACACCTGCTGAGGTGGTTCATCCACTGTACTAGTTCATCCTCAGCCACATGAGGCAATCCACCCACAAAATGGAGTAGGGTATTACACTGCAAGGTGGCCCGAACCAGTATAAACCCCCGTGTCTCTTGTTCTTTGGATCCGTCGAGCTAGGCCATGGGATCGTTGAGCGAGCGAGCTAGGAAGAGAGTGTTCTTCGTGCGCACCCTAGAGTTCAAACCTCACAAGGGTTTGCCGGAACCCGTAATCCGACAGAGGGGATTGGCAAGAATTGAGATGTATTTTGACTTATAAGAGGTTTAAATCCCCCTCAAACCCCTTCAACCCCCTCGGATCCACACGCAACCGAACAAGGCCTCATGCATACATGGATAGGGGGCGTAGGGCAAGGCAGGGCCCCTAGGGGTGGCGGCCAACCCTAGGGCGCCCCTAGCTGCCTCTCCTCCCCTCCCACCTATATATATGTGGGGAGGGGGCGCCAAGAATACACACCAACAATCTGTTACCCGTGTGCGGCGTCCCTCCATAGATTACACTGAGGGAGTCCTAGATTAAGGGGTCCTCGGATGGTCGGGCTATGTGACATGGGCCGGACTGATGGGCCATAAAGATACGAGATAGAAGGCCTCCCCCTGTGTCCGGATGGGACTCTGCTTTGCATAGACGGCAAGTTTGGCAATCGGATGTGTAGTTTCCTTTGTTTGTAAATCGACTCTGTACAACCCTAGCCCCCTCTGGTGTCTATATAAACCAGAGGGTTTAGTCCGTAGAGGTAATCCCAAAATCATACAGGCTAGACCTTTAGGGTTTAGCCATTACAATCTTGAGGTACATCGACTCTTGTAACCCCTATACTCATCAAAGTCAATCAACTAGGAAGTAGGGTATTACTCCATTAAGAGGGCCCGAACCTGGGTAAACATTGTGTCCCCGTCTCCTGCTACCTTTGATCCTCAGACGCACAGTCCGGGACCCCCCTACCCGTGATCAGCCGGTTTTGACACCGACTTTGGTGCTTTCATTGAGAGTTCCTTTGTGTCGTTAATAGAAGGATCGATGGCTCGCCTTGTCATCAATGACAAAATCACCTCTGGAAGGGCCATAGTTCCGGGGCAGATCCTCCATCTCGGTAGTTTTGCCGTGGGTGCCCGCTCGGCCGTTAAGCCAAAGGCCTTCCCCCAAATCGCCAAAAATCATCTCCGCATCAGCCTCGAACACTCCGACAAGATGGATCCGGCAGATATTTCGTCCTTGAACAAACTGCTATATCACATCGCCGCCTTGGGGGTCGCAATAGACTATGATCAGATTGGGCTTAAACCCGATCAAAGGGAAATCAGGTCCCCACCAACCACCCATCTGATGGCAGTTGTGGAGGAACAAGCCGGAGGTACCTCTCCTCCTATGCTGAGAACAAGCTATGTTCGGATTTCCGAGCCTTGGGAGCCGGATACCCATCTTCGGGAAGATACCTCCTGTCCTCCAAACAAAGAACCATGCGCTAAGCCTGAAAACTCTCAGGACACTCCAGATCCTGGGCTAGCAACCTCAGAAATTCTTCAATCTCCGGATTCCACGGCGGGTCAGGGTTCGGATTTAACCCCGCCCACCCACCAGAAGAAATAATCTCCAAGCAATTCTGGTCCGCCGGACATATGCAATCTAATGTACGTACGACAGCAACCGCAGGAAACAGTCCATCACTTTTGGGCTAGATTGCTCCTTGTTAAAAACAATATCAAAGATTGCTGCGACAAGGACACAGTTTTAGTATTCTGCCGCAACTGTATGAACAAGGGGATCCTCATGCCTTCAACCAATGTCGTATACTGCACTTTGCAGAATTGGAACGCATAGTACGGAAATATTGTGCAATGGAAAGCGCCTGGAAAGCCTAGACAGCCTGGTGAGAACCACCCGCCTTTAAGCCACCCACCGGACGGGCAAAAAGGATGCACCCTCGAGGGGCACCCGATCATCATCCCGCGGATAGGAAAATTAAGCCCTTAACGGGACACAAAACTATCCTTGATGAATGGCTTGACAGGCCCTATCAGATACACACGACGCCGAATTCCGAACCAACACACAGCCTTCGGGCATGTTGGGTACTCCGGCAGGTGGCTAAGAGCGGTGAGGCTGTCCTCACGAATACAACCTCAGAGAAATACCCTCCGGAGGACGACGATCTCAACGTCTTCACGGTCTTTGAGACCTTTTCTTCAAATAATCGGCGTAAAAGGGCACTCCACGACCTCGCCGAAGTCAACCAAGTAGCCGCAGTAAACCCTTGGAACGATATGGCGATAACTTTTACCGCCAATGACGAACCAAGGGCTCGATCAGTCTGCGCACCAGCTGCTTTGGTCTTAAATCCAATCGTCGACGGCTTTCGACTCGCTAAAGTGCTCTAGGACGGCGGCAGTGGACTGAACCTCATCTACAAGCACACGCTTGATAAAATGCAAATAGACAAGAGCCGCATCGAGCAGAGCAGTACAACCTTTCGAGGCATTATCCCCAGTCGAGAAGCATGATGCTTGGGGAAAATTAAACTTGATGTGGTATTCGGCACGCCAGAGAACTATAGGTCTGAAGAGTTAATCTTCCATGTGGCACCTTTCAACAACGGATATCACGCCCTGTTGGGGCGAGACACATTATCGCGCTTTCAAGCCATACCCCATTACGGGTACATGAGGCTCAAAATGCCCGGGCCCAACAGAGTTATCACTATCACTAGTGATCCAGACGTAGCACTCCACGCCGAAAGTAAAACCGCATCCCTGGTCCTCGAGGCATTATCCGAGGCCCTTGCGGCCGAGGAGCTCACCACTCTGCGTTCCACAGTGGACAGAGACGACATAATCCTCGATAAAAGGCCCAAGTCCACCTCTTTCAAGCCAGCAGATGAAATAGTCAAATTCCAAGTTTACCCGACGGATCCTAATAAAACAGCAGCCATTGGAGCACAGCTAGATCCAACGGTCGACGCCGCTCTAGGAGCATTCCTGCACGAGAATTGGACATCTTTGCATGGCATCCTTCAGATATGCCAAGAATCCCACGCAGACTGGCCGAACACAACCTCAACATAATAAAGGGGTTCAAGCCAGTTAAGCAAACACTGCAGCGATTTTCCGAACCCAAGCGACAAGCTATGGGGGAGGAGCTAGCCAAATTACTTGAAGTCGGGTTCATTAGAGAGATGAAACACCTGGATTGGCTAGCAAACCTGGTCATGGTGCCAAAGAAGGACAAATTCTGGCGCCTTTGTGTCGATTTAAAAGACCTCAACAAGGCCTGCCCTAAGGACCCCTTCCCACTGCTCTGCATTGACCAAATCATTGATGCAACTGGAGGACACGATTCACTGTGTTTCCTCGACGCATACACCAGATACCATCAGATTAAGATGAAGGAACCCGATCAGGCTGCAACGGCATTCATTACTCCGTATGGGCCTTTTTGCTTCAATACTATGCCTTTTGGACTCAAAAATGCCAGCGCCACTTACCAGTGCATGATTCAAACATGCCTGGAAAAACAAATCGGCAAGACGGTGGAGGCATACGTAGATGATGTAGTCATCAAAACTAAACATGTCGAATCATTAGTGGACGACTTGCGCCTTACATTTGACAACCTCGGAACATATGACATACGGCTCAATCCGAAAAAATGTGTTTTCAGCGTTTCGGCCGAAAAACTACCCGGGTTCATTGTTTCCAATAGAGGAATTAAAGCAAATCCGGCCAAAATCCGAGCCGTGTCACAGTTGGCAACACCAATGGACCTAAAGCAGGTCCAAAAACTAGCTGGGTGCATGGCAACCTTGAGCCGCTTTATCTCCAGATTGGGTGAGAAGGCAATGCCACTATATCGCCTGCTCCGACGCACCGACCACTTTGAATGGACGGATGCAGCAACAACCGGGTTGGAAGAAATAAATTGTTAGCAAACAACCCAATCCTTGCCACACCCACTACAAAAAAATACACTTCCGTGATGATACGTGTTTGTCACAGTAGGTCGCATTTTCTGTCATGCATGTACATCCATGATGATTTTATGACAGAATCAAGATAGTCATACCTGTGCTGTCGTAGAAGTTTCCCATGACATTAGCAAAATTATCATCACGGAAGTGTCCACTTCCATGACAATAAATCACGCGTCATAGAAGTGCTTTCGTCAAGGGTGACCGACATGTGGCATCCACCGTAACGGAACACCGTTAAGCTATCGGGTCTGATTTTGGATCCGATAACCCATTAACAGCCCGGACCAATGGGGATTTTCCACGTGTAAAATCATCATTGGCCGCAGGAAACACGTGTTGCCTCACCGTTGGGACAGATGTCATCCACTCATTGGACAGGAGGCGCCTATGATAGGTCGACACGTGGCACGGCCCAACAGTGGCCCATTCCGGTGAAAAAGGCCGGCTAAGTAAAAATTAGCAGGCCGGCCCATATAAGGCCTACTTTTCTCAGGTCCATTTAAGCCCACGACCCATACGAGATGTGCCAATTCGGCCCGTCAATGGCCCATTAAAGATTTGACACCGTTGCAGCCCATCGTCAGTTCGAGCCCGTTAATAGCCCGCTATATATTTGGGCTCAATATCGGCCCGATGAGATTTCGGCCTGTTAATGGCCCATTTAATGGATGGGCCAATTTTCAGGATGTACATCTGTCGGCCTTTTACCGACCCATTTAAATGTTGGGCTAATTTCTGGCCCGGTGTGTCTTTCAGCCTGTTGACGACCCATAAATCTGATGGGCCATTTGTAGTCGGACTTGAATTTTGACCTTTTAGCGGCCCATTTAAGTGTTGGGCCAATTTCTGGCCCGGTGTCACTTTTAGCCTGTTGACGACCCATAAATCAGTTGGGCCATTTGTAGTCGGACCTGAGTTTTGGCCTTTTAGAGACCATTTTAAGTGTTGGCCAATTCCCAGCCCTGTGTGCCTTTCGGCCTGTTAACGGACCATAAATGAGTTGGGCCATTTGTAGTCGGGCCTTAGTTTTGGCCTTTTAACGGCCCATGCCCTTCATGGTCCAATACCAGCCCGGTTTCTCTTTCGTCCTGCTAAAGGCCCACAACACAGTTGGGCCGTTTACAATACGACCTGACTTTCGGCCTCTTAGCGGCCCATGCTCTTCATGGTCCAGTACAAGCCCGTTGTCTCTTTCGGCCTGCTAAAGGCCTACAGTATAGTTGGGCCATATATAGCCCTAACTTAGTAACGGCCTGTTAACGGCCCGTGAAATAAATTGGGGCCACCTGTTGCCCGCTTCGATGTCGGCCTGTTAACGACCCGGGAGGTAAGAGGGCCGACCATTAACTTTCGGCCTAGTAACGGCCCATTAACTTAATGGGCCCACTAAAGTTCGTTCATGTCTTTAGCCCAAATTAGATAATTTGAGCCCATTACGATGAGCAATTATGCACAGGACCAAAACCGATTAAGCAAAGGTACGGCATACAGGGAATAACGTTGCACATCCAACATATATTACAGGAAATTACATCCACTGGGCAATCAAATATTGATGCCAGCGCAAATAAATGAGCAGAACCTAACCATCTACAACGTCACAATCTGCAACCTCAGCACAGATGACACCCATAAGCATGTGGGCAAGTTCTTGCTGCTTTGCTACACTGTCTCTGAAAACATTGAACAGTTGTTGTGTCGCACGACTTTGCACCTCTGATTCATCCACCATTTCCATCATTGCTTCAACAATTAATTGGTTCACAAACATACATTTATTCCGTTGCATTCGAGACACAGGATACTGAACAGATCCAGATGGCGATTTTGGCAGGCTTGTATATTTGATAGTGGAGAGTGTCTCGACCACTGCATCATAGCATAAATTAGGACGGGAACCAAACAGATTAATCATGAGTTATTGCCATATTACCTGGCCTAGATTTACTGGAAAGAAACAATGGGGTTGCCTTGCTGTTTTCAGAGTTTGTCTTCTACCTTCAGCAGCCTGCACAAAATTAACACACTAGCATTGCTATCATTGGCTAAGTCAGATAATAGGAAAGCAACATTGACACAACGAACGTTTGGGCAACTAGCCTACACCAAATTAACACAATATGACACAGCTATCATCAGCCAGGTAAGGTAATACAAAAGCAACATTGACACAATGAATGAATGGGCAACCAGAGAAGCACTACAATTCAGTAATGTGCGTGATATGAGATAGTACATTCATGCAGCTCAGTATGCAAAACTACCAGGCAGTTTTCCTTACAAAAATCAACATTGGCGCCTTTAACATTTTGCTACAACTAATTTTAGATCAGATAAAGGTTAGATTCATGCCGATTAACAAAATACATGCTGATGTAAAAATATAGTGATATACAACAGGTACTTACATCAACATTGGAGCATAGAGAATTCTCGCAAGATATTTTCCTCAAATACGATCCCAATGGAGGAAGTCTTGTATCATTTAACCTTATTTTCTAAAAGAGAGATGGGTAATAAACATGTAGAAAATATGATCAGAATGCTATAAAACTTCATTATGCGAGGATACACACACGCTTCTTATAATGGAGTTGACATTCTTTTGCTGGACTGGAGCGGACTAGTTCTTTGGCCACTGAAATCTGCTTATTATCAGTGGGAGTTGGGTTTCTCTGTGCTGGAGTAGTATCTATGAAAAATGGAGTTGGTTTATTATCTCCTGGCGTTTGGATCTTTTGCAAAGACCTGGTTTGTAACCCTTCAGATTCTAACATAGCCGTCTTCCCCTTGCATGCCTTATATAGAAGAATGGTGATTCTGTTATAAAACATGCTACAACAGAGATGGAATAGGTACTGAAGAATAGAAAGGCATGACATATTGACATGTATTCCCTCCATCTGGAAATAAATGGATGGGTCTAGGCGTATTTCAGTTCTAGATACATCCAGTTTTATCCATTTCTGTGACATTTAATCCGGATGGAGGGAGTATGATGTAAGAGCTAGGGATACGACAGGACAACACAGTAAAAAAAACAATGAAAAACCCACTACAGAACCCAAGTATTCAAACCCATTGATATGAGATAGTACACTCATGCAGCTCAGGATGCAAAACTACCAGGCAGTTTTCCTTGCAAAAATCAACATTGTGGCCTTTAATCATACATTTTTGTATAACTAAATTTATATCAGATAAAGGTTGGATTCACGCCGATTAACAAAATACATGCTGATGTAAAAATATAGTGATATACAACAGGTACTTACATCTACATTGGAGCACAGAGAATTCCTGCAAGAATCTGTCCTCATAAACGATACCATTGCAGAAATTCTTCTATCTATTAAGCTTATTTTCTAAAAGAGAGATGGGTAAGAAACATGTAGAAAATATGATCAGCATGCTGTAAAATTTCATGATGCAAGGATACGCACACGCTTCTTAGAATTGAGTTGACATATTTTTGCTGGACTGGAGTGGACTAGTTCTTTGGCCACTGGAATCTGCTTATTATCAGTAGGAGTTGGGTTTCTCTGTGCTGGAGCAGTATCTATAAAAACTAGAGTTGGTTTATTATCTCCTGGCATTTGGATCTTTTGCAAAGGCCTTGTTTGTAACCCTTCAGATTCTAACATAGTCGTCTTCCCCTTGCATGCCTTGTATAGAAGAATGGTGCTTTAATTATAAAACATGCGACAGCAGAGAGATGGAATAGGTATTGAAGAATAGAAAGGCATGACATATTGACATGTATTCCCTCCATCAGGAAAAAAATGGATGGGTCTAGGCATATTTCAGTTCTAGATACATCCTTTTTTATCCATTTCGGCAATATGTAATCCGGACGGAGGGAGTATGGTGTAAGAGCTAGGGATACAACAGGACAACACAACAAAAAAACACTAGTTGAATGTAAAACTGTATGCTAGCAGAATACGTACAGAAATAGCTAAGACAACATACACGTGTATGATTGGGAAAATAAGATGGCCTTGCAACAGAGCACTAGAACAACACTTCAATGTAAAAAACATGGTATGGTAGACAGATGAAGTACATACTGATGAATAACAATGCACAAGATATTTAGAAGCATGATGTCCAAATTAAGCAGATGGCATTGTGATAGAGTAGAATGACAGTACTTGAATTTGAAAACATGTTATCATGAATGGAATAGGTACTGAAAAACAGGAAGGCATGACATATTTACATGCACTGTTCAAGATATCTTCTGATATTCCGATAAATCGGTCGATTTATCGCTTACCCGTGTCTGGCCGATAAGATAAATCAACCGATAAATCAGCCGATATGATGATAAATCGGCCGATATGCTGATAAACTGGCCGATTTATCCCTTATCATGGGTTGACCGATAAGTTCCCGATAAGCGATATCTTCAACATTGTTTACATGCATGATCAACATGCTAAGCACATGGCATTGCAACAGAGCAGATACACTCCAGGACATTATATGCATGTTGTACCCATATCACAGGCCAAGTTAGAGCAAGGACCTTGTGGGGTGAAGAGGATTCATCATCTTTCTGCAAGTTTTCTGAAGAACTGCCTTTACATGTTCCATCACATTGGGTATCATTGACATCAAGTTTATTGGGCTTTACATTGCTCAGTGAGGTTCTTGTGGATATATCAGTCTGTGCAATTATATCTGACATGCATGGAAGACAACTAGTAGTTAGATTTATGTAATGAGTGCCTGTAGGAGACGACATAAATAGTAGGACTAGGGTTAACTAGCAGCAACATGTTTCATAAACTAAAGGGAGAACACAGATGAAAGCTACAAAATATGTATCATTTGTACTCGAGATTAACTAGATGGCACACAAAAGAATTAAAGAACAACATAGGTAATACTAGAAGTGGTATAATACTATAATCACCAGCATGTGGGATAGCATTGGCTGATGGATGATAACTATGGAACAACGTTACCTAAAGAACAAGTATCTTAGCTGAACTATGGAATAGTGTTAACTCCTGAACAAGACCCGTAAGAGATCAACATGAATATACAGTGAAATGTGATGATCTATTTTCCATGCTTAGATGAATAACAAAGCCATAAATGTTGCACACAAGTAAGATGAGGGTACAACCTATCTGGCTGCCATCCATAGGAGTGAGCATCATGTGCTAACTTGTCGATGGCCCTGCAGTTGTTGTGGCTGTCCATGTCGGGCACACGCATTCGACGCAGGGAGCTGTTGAGTGGGGACTATAGCTCCCTTTTGGTGTATGCTTCCCTTGTTGGAGCAGCTGCGGTGAGTCGGAAGACGGTGTGTCTGAAGATGCAGATAACACATAATGTTCAGAACGACATATCTCTTTGATCTGCAGAAATACACTAAGAGATCAACAGCAAGGTACGAGAGTGGTCACATGTCTGTTGACTGAAGACTAAATTGGGGTCACATGATTTTATTTTATTTTGGTACTGTCCGATCTACGCCGGATGGCTGGCCGTCTTGTGCCTTCCGGCTGACACTGTTCGGAATCTTCCCCGAAGAGCCAGCGACCAATGGCAGAGCAGCCTGCCTCCGCCGTCCGTGGCCCTGGCCAAAACCCCGCTCCCCGCCCCACCGTACTGCCGTGGTTGCGCCGCCCCGGGCCAATCCACAAAGACTCCCCGTCATCCAGATCCGGCGGTGGCAGTACCTTCAACCCACGCAACTCTAAAAGATAGCCATCTAAGCGCTGCTTCTGTGGTGAACTTGCGGTCCTGCACCCTTACATTAGACACCAGCCAACCGACAACCTAGGAGCTCCTCCGCCTCGAGGGGTGCTACTTCCCATTGGGAACCGATTGGCCCAGAATAAAAATTCAGACAACTGACGCCTAAATAAAGTGATTTGAGATGAGGGTGCGACCTATCTGGCGGCATGGTGAAGTAGGCAGGTCCAGCTACCGAGTCGGTGAGGCCGACGCGATTGCGGTGGCGACCGGTGGCAGGGAAAGATCAATGTCGCGATGGTCGATGGCTACGCGGAAGCAGCGCCAGGACTTTGGACGGATCCGAAGTTGGAGCTGCTCTGGCGCCGTGAACAATGGAGGGGGTGAATCGGCTCCGGTATGGTTCACGCGGCCGTCGTCGAGGCAGCACCAGCAGCACGGAGTAAGAGGCACACGGCCCAGTGCACGAAGGCAAATGGACAGCATCTCCGGCATTAGGGAGGAGGGCGGCTGTGAAATTGGTGCGGTGGGGGGCGCCATGGAGGTGGGACTAAGGTTTCACGGCTCGGGAGAAGGGAGCTTCCCGGGGAGAAGGTGATTTGGCGCCCACGAGGTATGAATGGGGGCGGGCGGGGGGGGGGGGGGGGTTGGGAGGGGAGTGGAACCATGTCTTACGGACGCATTTGTCTGAAATGTGAGGGGGAGTTACAGTTCTACCCTTGCCTATAGGCTTCTCGGTTTGGGTCTGTGTAACTGAGGGTCGGGGATAGTAGAGTAACTTTGCTTCTCCCCAAATAGTGGGTGGGAGCGATTTCGGGCGAGGAGGGCGTGTTTTGAACTATAGTGGGCGTGAGCGATTTCGGGCGAGGAGAGCGTGTGTTGAAATAGTGGGCGCGAGCTATTTCGGGCGAGGAAAGCGTGTTTTGCCGACCATGGTTTATGAATTATTTGGCACATGTCATTTCGGCCGAGGAGAAGGCGCGCTTGGATGAAGTTACGAACCTACCCTCGATGTACAACGGGCCAATTGATGCGTGTCCCACATAGGACGGTAATTTCACGTCTCCCATTTATTTGCTCGGGCGAATTCCACCGAGCAGAGAGGATGTTTAACGGTTCGTTCAAATTTTGGGAGAACGAGCATCCACGTCTACCTTACCAAGTCGATTCGGATCAAATTTTGAAATATTAGCTTGCCACCTCTTTTTTAGATGGAGAGATGATGCTCGGGAGTAATGTGTTTTTACATGCTCGTTGCTAGCGATTTACTATATGACAAATAGTTGACCCACTCAAAAACGCGAATCAAACCCAAAACGAAATATCTCGATTCAATGAAATAGCTCGTTCAGTAGGTCAAATTAGTGAACTAAATCTAAAATAGTGACAACCTCTTCGACGCACTGGTGGCCCTGCGACTGCCCACCGTCGCGCCGGAGAATGTCCACCTCGAGGTCGCGCTCACCGCGCAACGCCTGGCGCAGCAAGTCACCATCGACATAATCACCCACGTCTACGCGCAAATCGTCCACAAGGACTTCTACATGCAAGAGGAGGACGATAGGACCCTGGCCTTCTTTGATCGCAGGGCAACCTTGGACGGCACTGTTCAGAAGCACGTTGAGCTCGCCGCCAACGCCGCTGCTCCTCACACGTCGGTTGGTGACCCGGCGCACTAGGGTGTGAGGATGTCGTTGATGGATCCGTATGTATTTTTATCTTTCCGTCAAATCCATGTAGTAGTATATGATACTATAGTAATTATCTTACCTTTCGCATCAACTTCATAATTTTCGTACGTACTCCATGCATGAACGGCGCCAGAACCAAACTTCTCATTACTCTAGGCAAAATCTTTATTTTCTATCTATCGGTCGCACCATGGAGCAGAACCAAATTTTACAAGTTACGAGTTCAAAAGGAAAAGCCTGCCGTGTTCGCGTCGCACCCCCACACGGTTGGTCCAGCACGCCGCTCAAGCGGGAATGCGTGCGGTGTTGCATTTTCACTTACAAGTGGGACCATAGTTGAGCAAACCGACTATCGGCAAACCGCCACCCCGCCCACCGCGCGATGGCTGAGAAAACAGGAGGGAGAAGAGATGGTTGTAGCACGGACTCCAAGAAAATTGGTGTCGGATGCGACTCGTGTGGGTGGCGTGTGCCGTACTGCTAGACGTGAATGCTAGTTATGGCCCATGCCACCCCACTATATCGAGCCTATATCGAGGTACGTAGAACAAATTTCCTGCAGTCCGTGCTCAGCCCTCCTCTATCTCTCTTCTCAGCCAGCCAGCGGATGCATGGAGCCCATCGTCTGTTTGCTCACATGTGGCCCCACATGTCAGTGAAAATGCAAGAGGACCCACTGAACCTGCACATCTTTCACCTCGACGTGCTGGTGATGAAAAACAAATCCAATAAAGATCTTCGGTAGCCGCTTTTGGAGTTACTCAAGAGTAGTAAGATTCTATTTACAGTTTAACCCAAGATGCACATCTCGTGGCTTCAACTACCACTCTATTTTCTTTCATGACATGACCTGGATGCTGGATGTCCCACGTGTCGGCAAAAGGAGGAAGAACCCGACCAAATCTTCGGTTGTGCTCTCGGATTAGACTAGTTGTGCTAACTTAAATTTTTATTGTGTACTCCCTCCGTTCCAAAATACTTGACTTCCATTTGTCCAAAAATGGATGTACCTATATACTAAAACATGTCTAGATACATATATATTTTGACAAATAGAAGGCATGTATTGTGCAACGGAGGGAGTAGAATGGATGCAAGTTTTTGTATTGGGAAGAAGAGTACATCCATATATTGATAGAGCGCAATTTAGTAGATGTTCTATCACTTTTAGCTAGCACAGAGGCTAGAGATGAGATTAGTGCACTTGTTGATACTCCTACTAGAATAGAGGCTAGACATGAGGCTAGATGCGAGGAAGCAGTGTCTACTTCTTTACACTCGAAGAAGAAAGAAGCATGCAAGATCGAGCCTCCGCAGATCAACAATGAATGCATCGAGAAGGCACTAATCCAACTTACAGGAGTAGTATAATGGATTCGTGTGGTTCTTGTTTTCTTTGGTCTTGCTTTTCTAGTCAAAATTATCGTTGGAGTTTGTGCAAAACGGAGGTCCGTTTGGGGTCGTGCATTGGAGTTGGCCTTACAAGTGGGACCGCAGTTAAGGAAACCGACTATCTGCAAACCCCCACCTCACCCGCCGCGCGATGGCTGAAGTTAGAGAAACGACAAGGTTGAAGAGATTGCTATAGCACGGACTCCAAGAAATAATATGGTGTCAGATGGATGTCGTGGTGGTGGCGTGTTCCGTACTCCTGGACGTGAATGCTTGTTCTGGCCCATGCCACCCTACTACTCCTACTACTAACTCCTACTATATAGTACTAGTATCGAGGATTCGAGGTGCTGGTTACATACAACGAACACATTAACATATGGCTACAATAAAAACACCCGCCCGACGCGCGAAGCATGTGAAGCTAGTACAAATAGTGTACTACTATTGTTGATTGGCCTCATCCGATAACCTGTTGCAATGCACGTACAATTATGTATTCGGAAAATATTTTTTTGCATCGTCGCACCACTCAATCAGAGAAGTGACTCGAAAGCCATTCATAAATTTAGTAAGTTTATCACAGGCATATCATTTTATTACATACAACAGGTCATCAACCCACATCGACAACGAGGATACATTATAAATACTAAAGTTTTCACCACACAACAAATAACAAGCAATGAAATGAACTTCAACTCAACCATTCCTCGGCATTGGAAACGCTTGCTTTGAACCACAAGTGATTCTCTGGGACGGGCCATCTATTGTCGATCTGGAGACCAACACAGGACTGATCATCCAGGCTGAAGCGGCCTACTATATCATTACCAGGGTAGGGAACCACCCAAATGTCCGAGGTATAGACACAGTTGCTTCTCATAAATGGTACTAGTAACGTTGTGTCAACAACAGTTGGATCGCCTTTCACCATCATCGGATAGTTTTGTCCAAGGAAGAGCGAGTTTTCTCCAAGACTATCAATTCGGTACCAGGGAGAAGGAGTTGGCGCTAGCACACTAGTATCCACCCCGAATACCATGCAACGGGTTTTGGAATAGGTCCGTAGAGTGCGACCATGGGAGACTACACCTGCTTCCTTAGCAGTAACATCATCAGTGGGTTGTATACACACAAGAAGAGGTGATCCATCGGAATTAGTTGCCAGGCGCCACGGAGTATATGGGTGTTGCTCGTCCTCATGATCGTGATCATCACCATCATCATCTCCCCCTTGGTTATAAAATTTTTCAAGTATAGGTGGTGGGATGTTCACATGACCTTGGAAACACAAGAAGAAAGTTAATTAGTAAACGGAAACTTGCTAACCTGCATGCATGTGGATGAAACAATTATAATTACGGTGGAAGACAAACATACCGAAAGTACGAGGATCCCATGCAAAAATAGTGCCACGAGTGGTGGCAGCAAATACAAGGCCCTCGTATTGAATTGCATCACAATACTCATCCGTGTACAGAAACTGATTTTTGAGCAATATCCATCGAGTCAAACCACCAAGGACGACAACAAGCTTGTCAAAGCTAGCAACAACTTCATAGTTGTTGTAATTCCAAGAGCGGTTGGGAACTCGACAAATTGTTATCTTCCGTAGAAGACAGTCACCATGATCGTATTTGAACGTGCGTACAATACCGGTGTGCTTAACCTCTAGGCAGTCTGCTGAGATTTTTGGAAGTGGAACCCGGTCACGAGTGTACACATTCACAAGTTCCCACTCGCAGTTGGACCCAATGTAAACAACCCAATCTCCATTTGCGCTCGCCCAAGCCTTGCCCTCAAGCGATGGCATCTTAACATCATACGTATCATTATCAAGCGGCATCAACTTGCACAGGGCGAGGCCTCCGTTGTGCCGGCGCCAGTCATCAGGGTCACGGCGAAGAAGATAGGGGAGATCAAACCGCTCCTTAACTCTTGGGTTCCTTGTAATGATGTTATTAGTTGAGTCGAGAATGGGCTTGAACGAACTTGCCATGCTAGCCGAGGTGATGATGTCACACCGATCAATGAGTTCCTCCACCACGTCATCTTTTAGATCGGGGCACGAATAACAGGGTCATTTCCGGCATGTTCCCTCCATGGAGAAGACGATCGAACAATGGCAGAAGAAAGGGTGAAGGGCTGAAGGAAAATGGAGGAGGGAGGGGAAGAGCGTGCGGCAATAGTTCCAAATCGAGAGGGAAAGGCGAAGAGTCGGTGGACGGTTGCGAGTTTACCACGGTTCACGAAGAGGCGCCCCAGCCTACACGCCCGTTCGGAAATACTCCTACTACTCGCCGTCGTCTCACTGATATGTTGGAACGGGACCACATGTCAACAAAACATGGTGTGTAATTTCTCGTGCAAAATGCGATCTCGCCGCGTTGGCCCGAGGTGCCGCATTAGTTATCGACCTTTATTTTTTTAATGGCGTGCCGATCAGTTTTGAAGCACGACTAACTGGTACTGTACGCAGAGAAAATATAAACTACTCTACCACTACTCCAGCTCCAGTACTAGTAGTATAAAAAGGATATATAGACTGGAGCTTCAGCGCTTTCTTGCTAAGGGATGCCCACTTGCTTCTCACACTGCCACCCTTTCTCCTGATCTAAAAAGACGGCCACTCTCTCCCTCCTCACCGATGGTCACAGATCCGTCGGGGAAGAAAAGGACGTGCAGCGTTGACACACTCGTCGTCGGCGAGCGAGGTCATGCACTGACGACAAGGCCATCCTCTCAGACCTAGCGCCCATGCGGGATGGCCTCCGTCCCCAAGCTCGCTGCCGTAGTGTGTGCGGAGGACGACGACCATGAGCGAAGCCACTTCCCGCCGACCCTCAGGTATGCTACCTCTTTTCAAACCATAACCTTGTTCTATTGCCCCATCTGCCACATCGTTGCATGTGGATCTTTTTCCACTCCACCATCTTCCCAATTTGCTATCCTCTGCTTTGCTGGCCACGCAGACAAAAACCACAATTTGCACTATTAAAGGAAACCCTACTTCATGCAGACTAATCCATTTCTGGGTTGAATAAGGAAAGGAAGGGAGACTGTACTGTCCAAGAGAGTAGGCATCGAACCCGCATCTAGGTTAAAAAGGGGAAAATCAGTAGCTAAGGAACGAGTCTCAAGTCTCTTTGTTGAAGAAGGGTAGAAAGGCATGACAACGCAATAGAGAATGACCAGGTCGATCGGTTTGTTGTCCTCGCATAGGAAAAAGGTGGCTAAAGAGAACAAAAATGGGACGTAATCCACATATGCTGCCTGGATATTTGTTTCTCTGGGCAACCATACCTCCCTCACCACTCTGCGTCCGTGGAGGTACATCGTACTGGTGCGCCCACTATCCGAATGGGCCTCCCATGCTCTTATTGCCACTTTTTTTGCTGTTAGTATAACGTCAACAATCAAGTCAAGCAATGCTACTACTAAAGTGATGTCACATTTAACTAATGCCGCTCTCAGTCTAATGCCACCGATAAATTTAAGCAATGCCATTTAATGTCACTGGATTATTTCAGGGTTAGCTGTTAATTGTGGATGTATTAAAGATTTTTCAGCTAAGGCATTCTAATGCTGTTGCACAGCCAGTATACCAACGATGAAACTTGTTACTACCTTCAGATTTTTGCACTATTAATGCTTATAGATTACATACCTCACTTTCATGAGATAAGTTAATTTTTTTGTACAGTGTCACCAAAATGCCAAGGCGCTGATGTCATTTTATTTTGGTTAAACTGCACAGACAATTATGAAGATAAGAGGGAATTTCAAGAGTGGGCACCTCCTCCTCCGGCTGTTCTCTTGATTCGTTCGATCAAGTTTTTATGTTTGATCGATTATCAAGATTGGGATAGGAATTTTTAAGGCCCCCCCGAGTTTGAAATGATATTTACCTTAAGCTTGGAGGTACATGGTTTGCAATTTTTATACTGTCATTAGTTAATAATGCTAGTTACCTTCAGACTTTTGTATTTGGTTTAATGCTCATGCACAGCTAGTATACCAATGCTGAAACTTGTTACCTTTACATTTTGTATTGTTAATTCTTATAGAAACCTTCCAGTGCTAGAGTTTATTGTAATCTGTTCAGTAAAACCATTGTACTGTACCATGTAATAAACTAACTACTCTACTGTTGCACTAGCCACTGGATTAGTGTATATTTTTAGTATTCGAATGGTGTTGCATTAGCGTATAGACATAAATAAAGTGTGGCAAGCTTTCCTAGATATGTGCTCAAGAAAAGTACTACCTATTTTTCTAAATACTAGACGTTTGGGTACTTTAAATTGAACCGCGAAAACGTCTTATATTAAGGAACAAAGGGTGTAGAGTTCACTCAAATTATCCCGGCAAAGCTAGTCACACCTTTGTTAAAATTAATGTTCATTATGTTATCGGAGGAGGTCTGTATGTTTGTCTCTAATGCCTGTCGACTACATACCTGACATCATGATGTAATGTTAAGTCATTTCCTTTTGTACAGTGTCACTGAATTGTCAAGGTAGTGATGGCATTTTATTTTAGTAGAACTTCACAAAATTTGCTTAAAAGAAGAGGAAAGGTCAGGAATGGCTCAGTTTTTCAGAAAAAACTATGTATGCCTTCCTGACATCAGCCGCTGTTGCTTTATTTATTCCTTCAAACAGGTGGTTAGAAACAGTCTTGCTACCTTTTCCCATTAAGAAATTGGAATGCTTATATTTGTGAGTCTATGCTTCAACTAGCGCCACTTTTAGAGTAATCACACTTTCAATATCTATGCAAACAGGGATGCTCGATTTTAGTGGAACTACACAAAAAGTCCAACTGGTTCAACAATAGGAGCATGTTTTTTCCAAACCTTTATATCCAATTGGTGGCACTATGAGCTGTTCGTTATGAAGGTACATGGTTTGCTACTATCTTGCTACTCTTTTTGTACTGTCATTAGATAGTAATACTAGTGGTTTGCATGTGAATTTATTGGCAGGTTGGACCTACATTGGAGGTGCAGGACATGATTCAATGATTGGATGCTCAATTTCGGTTGTATCGATTTCACCTCTTCCATCACTGTGAACATGGATATCCTTGGTCTGATGAAGAATAGGCGCTATATTTGTGCTCTGAACCAGCAAATCAATTCAGTATGAAATTCTCCAGGGCAAAACATAACTGTGTGAGATTGTCCAGTGCAGAACATGACAGATGCTAAGCGAAAGAGACATGTTTAAACCAAAAATACAAGGTGTGGTATATGTTTACTAGCTGCTTGATATTTGTGCAGACAGAGATGTCTTCCCGTTGCTATTTGGCAAATAAACAAAGTGTCCGCAATTTTGGTTTAACTGCACAAGAGAATAGTATAGTAACTGCATGCAGTGCCATTTGAAAATAGACACAGAAAGATTGGATAGTCACTTCATGGACTGCAGAAAAGTAGTACTGTACTATTTATTGGCCAACACTAGGTGCTTCATTGCTTTGGTCTGATTATACAATGGGCATCATTTTGCCTAAGTTAAAGTTTGTATTCTGAAAATAGTCTCGCAGTGTGATCGAGAGAAGACCAAATCATATTGTAGTGGATGTTCCTCCATCATGTGTGGTCATTCTCATGGTTTCAACTGTTGGTGAAACCACATACGTTTGCAAGAGGAATTGTAGACTTCACAAACAAATTTGTCTTTTAGTCTGTACGGAATGTTGGCCAAGAGAAGCATCCATGTTAGTAGGAAGAACATATGTTTTTTCTAGATCTTTGCTTTTGGAGCTACATATTTGTATATGATCTGTCAATCATTGAGATGCATCAACATGTTGATCTTATGTATGGGAATCGTACTAGTTAGTTTTAGTTGCGACGCAAGATCCGAAGTGGCTGATCTTTGCTTTTGGAGCTACATATTTGTATATGATCTATGAATCATTGAGATGCATTAAGAGATACTTATTTCTATTCGCTCAGTGTTTACAAGTTACTGATCGATCACTAGCTAGCCTACAAATGCGCTCCTGGTAGTTTTATTTGCGATGCAAGATGCGAAGTGACAGTTTTTTGAATAAAAATGCCTACCTCTGAAGAAACTGACAAGCTACACTATCGATCCTACACGGATAAAAATGCCTACCTCTGAAGAAACTGACAAGCTACACTATCGATCCTACATGGATAAATAGCGGATCACGCACGTACTACCTCCTTTCCAGTTTGCAGGGCTCAATTCAAGAAATGACCTACTCGATCCTACACGAATAAATAGCGGATCACGCACGTACTAGTACCTCCTTTCCGGTTTCCAGGGCTTAATTCAAACCACTCACCAACCATGGTACACCCTCCGTCCGGGTTTAATAGTCCCGTGAGCAAAGCAGCAAGACCAAGGCATGGCAATAATTAACGGCATGCAGAAGTTTAAGCCTAATTAATTCCAGCAATTTAAGTGGCTGCATGCGTGCCCTCGGCTGCGACTCGTTGCATGCTACTTCGCGTACTGCCTACGAGCGATTCTGAGTGCCTGCATGCAGCCGGCCATAATTAAGGCAGCTAATTGATGCGAAAAAAGATACGCTTTAATTGTTGTGGGCTTTTTAAATCCGTGGAATCATTATTGAAAAGGAGGGAGATGATTCGAGTGCACTCGTTTGACTGCCATGCCGGCGTGCGACCTAGACGGGACGGGACGACACAGTCATAATTTTAGTTTCTCTAGTTTTCCACGGCAAGCTGGCGCGCTAAGCTATTATGCATTGAATTCCGATGACCGTCGCGCTACCTTCCGCCTATAAGTACAGTTTCCCGGCCTTCTCCGGTGCCATCGTGACCCAACTCACCATATCCTCATAAGCCCCCACCGGCCCGACCTCGCTCGCCACGTCCGCCATGCCCCCGCCCGTCCGCGGTAGGCAACGCCGGAGGCGGTCACCGCCGGAACTAGTGTTCGGGTTTTCACCGGAAGGCGGACGGAGGGAGGAGGTGTCGGTGTCAAAACCGGCGGATCTCGGGTAGGGGGCCCCGAACTGTGCGTCTAAGGCGGATGGTAACAGGAGGTAGGGGACACGATGTTTTACCCAGGTTCGGGCCCTCTTGATGGAGGTAAAACCCTACGTCCTACTTGATTATTCTTGATAATATGAGTAGTACAAGAGTTGATCTACCACGAGATCGGAGAGGCTAAACCCTAGAAGCCAGCCTATGGTATGATTGTATGTTGTCCTACGGACTAAAACCGTCCGGTTTATATAGACACCGGAGGGGGCTAGGGTTACACAAGGTCGGTTACAAAGGAAGAGATATCCATATCCGTATTGCCTAGCTTGCCTTCCACGCCAAGTAGAGTCCCATCCGGACACATGACGAAGTCTTCAATCTTGTATCTTCATAGTCCAACCGTCCGGCCAAAGGATATAGTCCGGCTGTCCGGAGACCCCCTAATCCAGGACTCCCTCAGTAGCCCCTGAACCAGGCTTCAATGGCGATGAGTCCGGCGCGCAGTGTTGTCTTCGGCATTGCAAGGCGGGTTCCTCCTCCAAATAGACCACCGAAGAGTTTGAATACAAGGATAGTGTCCGACCCTGCAAAATAAGTTCCACATACCATCGTAGAGAGAGAATAATATTTCCACAAATCTAATCTGCTGACATGTCTTGGCAACATGACATCAGGCCACGGCCCGGTAATTATTTGAACCGTTTTTATTTAACCAGCCCCGCACATAACGCGAGGCGGTTTCTTGACACGTCTTGTCAAAGCAGAGATCGTGTTCCCTTTATCACGGGATTCTCATCAATACAAACGTGGGTAACCCAACCGTGCTTGTTGGTATGACTCCTAGATTTTAGGTAAGTCTAGAATGGCCACGAGGAGGACGCTTGATATTCATCCCCTTTATAAAGGGACAAGGCTTTTTCTTTTTTCCCTCCCGCGCTCAATCGAATCCTTCCCCCGCCTCGAGTTCTAACACCCAAAGCCCAGGTCAGGTGCCTCGGACCTTCAATCATGTCCTGATCCAGCCTTCAAGGCCGGTGGATGCCCTCCTCCCTCACGGAGGAGGACATCAAGAAGTTGAGGGAGGCCAGATATCTAACCACCGAAATTTCGCATAGGCTGCCCGCCCGAGGGCAGGTCGTCCCTACTCCCGAACCCAACGAGAGTGTTGTGTTCGTCTCCCACTTCCTCTAAGGACTAGGCCTCACTCTGGATCCCTTTGTTAGGGGTCTCATGTTCTATTACAGGCTGGATTTTCACGATATGGCCCCGATTCCCTTCTTCACATCTCGTCATTTTTTGTCGTGTGTGAGGCCTTCCTCCGCATTACCCCTCACTTCGGCCTGTGGCTCAAGACCTTCGATGTGAAGCCGAATATGGTCGAGGGGTAGTACGTAGCATGCAGAGGTGCTCTTATAAGCAAAATTGCTAACGCTCCATGGCCAAAGGTTTCCTTTCCAGAGGTGTCCGATTGTGGCAACGGGAGTGGTTTTACGTCACAGCTCCCCGAAGTGCCAAGTGGGTAGCTGCCCCCACCTTTCGCTCAGGCCCTCCACCATAACTGATGTCATGGATGTGACACCCCAAAAATTTTGACCTTGTTTTAATGAATTAAAATTTTTCCTGGAATTAAAATTTTGGATTTCTGAGCTCCATTTTGATTTTTTTAAATCATTTCCTTCCCTGTTATGTTGAGTTTTTTCCCATAGAGAAAACTTTTCAAATATGTTATTGGAATTGTTTAATCTCTCAAGAAAAACTTTTCTTTTATCAGTATAACTAATTAGATAATTAATTTGTTTAACCTTTACTTTCTTGAAAATGGTTTTTCAAGGTTAAATGGCCATATTTGAACTACAACCATTTGATAAATTCACTTAATATCCCCACAAATTTTTTGAAGAAGTCATGTGATGTTGTTAAATAACTTTTGTGCAAAAACATCTTTATTTAATGAAATATTTTGAGTTCTACAGCAAATCTTTCTTCTCTGGTTCAGTGGGCATTTTGCACTACAACTCTTTTAAATAATTCTTTCTAGCCTCTACCAAAATTTTGGGATGTTAGTAGTATCATATGATTCAACTTTATGTAAAAACGCAGTGATGTTATTAGCAAATTTTGAGTGAATCAACCTCATTTCCATTGTGGACCAACTTGATGGTTTGTACAGCAACCATGTTTTTGCTTGCTCTTTAGCCCTTGATTATTTCTCCTACTTGTAGTCCTCCATGTTAAACCCTTAAGTCCAGGAGCATGCACCCTTTGGATCATTTTTGGTTCATGAAATAATGCCATTTATTTCCTGTCCAGAATTGAAGATTTGGAAAACTTGTACTAACAAGTTTCTTCTTTTGCCAAACTAACCTCACCAATCTCTCTTGCATCTAAAGAGACACTGATCTGGAGTTTTTGACCACTCCAAGACTTGCCTAAGTGCCCTTGGCATTTTGTCAAACACCTTATGGGCATGATCTGTTCTGGCATGATGCTTGACATTGCACTATGATCTTGCACCTCTGATCAAACTAGCTTGTCCACTAGACTCCCAGTTGCCCCTAACCTCGATCTGCTAGACCCCAACCTCACCTGTGACCTGTAGCATGCCGCGGCATTGTGACGAACACCTTCGGTGCGTGCACTGGTCGCGCCCAGAGCGCGCGAATTGCAGCCGCGCACTCAAGCCGCCGCGTCGCGCCCCTGTCTTGGCCCGCACGGCAGCACCCCGCCAAGCGCTACCCTCCTCGCAGCTACGCGCCAAGCCCCCTGGCACGCTACAGCGCCGCCGCCAGAACCCCCTTGGCAGCATGCCACGGCCGCCCGACAGCCCCTACTCATGTCGGCGCCGCCCAAGCCCTCCCCGCTCGCCACCTGGCCCCTGGAATAGCGCGAGCTCATCCACAAGAGTGTCGCCTAGCCCTCGTCGCCGCCATGTCGCCCTAGCTACAGAGAGGCGGTTCGTCGGGGAGCTTATCCACGGCCGCCGCGGAACCGCCTTGCCTCGCCTATTTAAGGAGCCCCGAGCTCGTCTCCGCACGCAGGTAGTCTCAAGAGGTCTCCAGGAAGCTCCATTGGCAGCCAATCGACCAGGGGAGGTCTCCTTCCCCATCTCCGGCAACCGCAGCCGCCGCCACTGCTCCGACCATTCCGGCGCCACCAGGACCTCCCCCTCCCATTTCTCTTCACCAGGAACCCTCTCATCCTCCCGTGAACTCGTTCCCCTACTCAATCTTGATCGGGAACCACCTTAGCCCCAAACCCACTTCGCCCCCGAAGCCATCTCCGCCGCGATGCTCGTCGCCGGCAACTCCGTCCACGTCGGCGACCATGGAGGGTACCCCCGAGTTCTTCTCGACCTCCTGAGCACGCCCATGCACTCAGATCACCAAGAGACGCCGCCATTCGCCGGCGAGCCTTGCCGGAGCTCCGCCTCTGTTCGGTCAGGGGGGGAGACGACGCGCGCGTGGACTAGTCAAACCTGACCAGTGGGCCAGGCGGGCCCACTGTCAGTGACACACGCGCCGCCCACGCTGGATAAGTGGAGGCGTAAAGGCATAAGTACGTCTCCTCTGAGCAAAAGCGTAATGCCATTCGAACCGTTTTCTTTTTCTGAATTTTCTTTTAAACAGATTTGACCAGAACTTTGACTGCCTATAACTTTTTAAATACAACTCCAAATGAGTTGATTCTTTTTCCTACCTTCCTCAAATTTGGTCTAGTTTATTTTAAGATTTATTTGAAAAATTTTCAAACAACTTTTTTGTACTGTTTTTGAAATGTGTGTTAATTCAAATATATTTTTAAAATAGGATTTTTGGAGAGAGGGAAGAAACTTTCAAAAGTTTTGGAGAGCACCTCACCCCTCCACAACTTAAAGGCAAGCATTCTGAACCCTGGCATAATGTTTTTGGTGTGTTATTTGTCACGTTTATAACACCACCTTATTTCGGAGGACTTGTTATTTCATGTGATATGATCATATGCATGGAAGCATATTAGTGATTTCCTTGCTGTTGGAAATGAATATTTTTGTGATGGTAATCATCCTCATGTGCCTTGCATGCATGCCGGAAAGGAATCCGGGAAAGCCTCGGCCTTGGGTAGGCGTGAGCTTGTCACCGGTCCGCGTTGGGACGGTTATGTCCGGTATGGCATGGTAAGGTATATTGAGTGGTGATTTCGATGGTTGAAATATATTTGATATACATGTCATGCAGGGAACTTATAAACCTCCCGAGTCGACCGCAGATCGTGTCTTGTTCCAGTAACCCCCATACTTGCCTCGTACTACCACTCGTCCCTGCCGCAGGTAGGGTACGGTTCAGTAAGTCGTCAACCCCTTTCCAACACACACCGTACAGAGAGGCCATGGTGGAAGATATCGGTTGTAGCCGGTAGGCATGCCACCTGGTCCGGGGGCATGGGTGTTTCCGGTTGGTACCGAGAGGGGAGGCCACCCCTTAGAGCGCGCGATATAAATTTGATCCCATGCTACGCGAGGTTGTAGCCTCCCCACTTAGAGTTTTGCTTAACAAATGTTGTGGGTGATTCCAGACACCGATGAGTTAAGCTGGTGTGTGCAAGGTTAGGAGTGTTTTCAACAAAAAGGCCGTAGGCGGAATTAGTCTCGATGGACTAAAGGAATCCGTTACTCGTGGGTAAAGAGTACACCCTCTGCAGAGATTAAAAACCTATTCGAATAGCCATGTCCATGGTTAAGGATTACAGTCTGGGATGGGTCAAGTGTTGGTCTTAGTGTCGGTCTTCGGAGGTGAAATTGTTAAACCAAACTTGGATACTGATCGGTGACTTGTGAGGACCACGATTATTATTTTGTGATGGACTAACCTCTTGTATTGTTTGTATTATCGAGTATCCCTGGGATGGTTCTACCCCTGGATATTCATGGTGATTATTTATTTCTAAGCCCAGTTAAATGTTTATTCCTGTGGATGGACTAACCCGTCATTTATCATGAACTGAATATCTATTATGAAGATTATTTACTTGTGAATAAAGCCCTTTCTGTGATGTCGCTCAGACGTCCGATTGTGGTATTTCTTTTAAAGCCCTTTCTGTGATGTCGCTCAGACGTCCGACTGTGGCATTTCTTTTAAAGCCCTTTCTGTGATGTCGCTCAGACGTCCAATTGTGGTATTTCTTTAAAGCCCTTTCCGTGATGTCGCTCAGACGTCCGACTGTGGTATTTCTTTTAAAGCCCTTTCTGTGATGTCGCTCAGACGTCCGACTGTGGTATTTCTTTTAAAGCCCTTTCTGTGATGTCGCTCAGACGTCCGATTGTGGTATTTCTTTTAAAGCCCTTTCTGTGATGTCGCTCAGACGTCTGACTGTGGCATTTCTTTTAAAGCCCTTTCTGTGATGTCACTCAGACGTCCGACTGTGGCATTTCTTTTAAAGCCCTTTTTGTGATGTCGCTCAGACGTCCGACTGTGGCATTTTATTTCCACTCCATTATTGCTTATTCATGTTGCATTTTAATAACCCGCTTGCATACATAAAAGATATTTTATTTGTGACTAATGAGGTGATCATAGAATATTTAAGTGCATGATTATCAATTATATTATTCCAGTGTTCTTAATGTTTGCGAGTACATTCAAAGTACTCACTGGCTTGTCCCTGGCTATTGTCTTGGCCAGATATTTGCATGGAAAGGAACGATGCGGTGACAGCCCCGGAAACTAGCAACGGTGATAGCAGCCTCGCGAAGATAGGAGTTAACCTGGTCAGCTGTTCCCGTGGGAAATGGAGTCCCATACACTGATGATTCACAAACCGCTTCCGCCATCAACCATTAGAAAACCATCTGATGTACTCATAGGCCACAATGGTCTTGTACTGCACCTTTTGTACTTTTGCTTGGAATTTCTGTATCAAGTTGATACCTCATCAGCTAACAGTAATCCTGGGGCTGGTGAGCACAGTGGCCATTTTCTGGGAATTTAATGCCCGGAAAACTGGTCGCGACAATGGATCAGCAGGGGGCAGAGCTGGGGTCCAGCCAAGGACGTGCTAATATTGCAGAGCCGTATCCAAGATCTCTTCGAGGGAGATTTCAGTATGGTTATGGTAATGCAAGTTATGCTGGTTCATCGAGTCTAGCCTTGCAAATGCCGGCCCCTCCGCTTGTGGGAATTCAACCCGGAAGGACTGTACACTATTTAGAATTTCCTCGGCATGACGCACGAGGAGATGTACAAATTGTTCTTCGGACCCCAAATAGAGTGTCCGGACACTACCGAGGACGTGTGCCTGAGCTGCAACCGCCCCGCTCCCCAAGTAAGTAATCCCATGGCCGAACACACTGTCCTTTTATTATCATGACATCATGTTGAAGAATCGCTCTTTGACCAGGACTGGATAAAAAAGGCGAAGATGATCCGGTGTTCGGCCCCCCTTCCTAAAGGCTTGGACAATCTGGTGCTGGAAAAGATGCTCGAGCTGGCACCTTGTCTAATGCCCTCAAATGAAAATGAAGGGGGGGGGGGAATAAAGCGGGCGAAAGCAGGCCTCCAACGCTACCTATTCCAATCGAGGGAATGAGCGCCTCCGCGAGGGAGGATAACCAAGGGGAAGAATCTGACATTCTCTCTCCCCGGGGAAGGAAGAGGTCTACCTCTGAAGATCCGGAAACTAAGGTTTCCAAACGGGAGAAGAAATGTCCTCCAGAGGGACCTGCCTCGGAGGGTACTCCTGCCGCACAATGTTCGCGCGGGGATCAGCCCTCTACCGAGCTATAAGTAAAAGGGTATTCAATAACAAAAATATCTTGCTCTATTTCTGAGAAAAATAATCGAAGCATTTATCTTGCAGTTCGGATCTTAGCCCTTCTCAGCTGAGCTCGTCTTCGGGGGATCTTCTTCCAGAGATGATGGAGAGCGAAACGCCTCCCACTGCCACACCGCCTTATGAAGCGGGCGACCCTGAGGTGTCGTCGCGGAGGGCTTCTCCTGATCCGGCAAGGCCAGAAGGTAATCCTATGGCCACCCAAAGTCCTCAGTATCCGGCTCTCGAAGAGAGCAATCAAAGGAGTCTGGCACCGTTTGACGTGCGTTCGGATGTACGGAGGGATCTGCTGGAGAAAGCGGCTATCTCAGAAGAGCACCACACATTGATGGGTACGATGATTGAAAGGATTTCGTCCGCTGAAAGCGGGCTGCATGAAGCCTTTATGAGTCTACTGACGGGTTTTGAGGTACGTGAAATGATGTACATTTTTGAAAGTACCGCACGTTTTTAGATGTGCCCTGTGTAGATAGTAGCCCCTGAGACTCTAGTTGTCGTCGAAAACAGCGACAAACAGAGGATCATAGTCCTAGGTAATAACCAAACTGCCTTTGTGTGCAGGGGTGGAGGCTCCGGTGGCTAGCCGGACTCATGGGTATGCCGAGCTAAAGCGGCAGCTGGATGCGGCAGATGCCGACATCGTGCTTGTCAACAAGCGGCTTGACGAGGCGCAGGGTCAGTGATTTTTCTGGCGATTGTCACATAATAAGAGCGGCCTAATGCCAGTATCTTTAATATGTTTGTGACTGCAGATGGAGCGGCCACCGTGGAGACCCTTCGGGCGGAGCTTGCCCGAGCCAAGGAGCAAGCAAGGAGTAGCAATGCGGCCGCTTTACAGGCGGCCACAGAGTTAAGGGCCGAATAGGCCACACATTGCGAGAGCAAATAAAAAAATTGCCAAGATGGCCGTGGAGTTAAAAGATGCTGCTGATCGTTACCGGCTTCTTGAAGAGGAAAACCGGGCGAAAGCGACCGATCTGGAGAAGGCCCGGGTGGCTGCCAAGGAAGCCCGCTCCAAAATTAGAGCGATGAAGGAGGAGCTGAATCAAGCTGCAGATATCGTGTCTGGGAAGCCCTTCTTGTTGCGGACTAAGTTCGGAGATCCGAAGTATGCTCCTCTGGACCGGCTATGGAGTTCTACGGACGCGTACATGGATTTGGCTGCCAGCCTGTCGATGCCGCCGAGTACTTCAAGGATCAGAAAGGTCCCGAAGTGGAGAAGCTGTTCTGGTCACAGTTTCATGCTCCGGTCCGTCCGCTTCTGCTCAATGAGCGATTGACCGGTTGGGCCGAGCTCCATAGATTATTCGGACTGGCCATGAGGTCTATTGTGGATAATTTGTGGCCAGGAGGGCCAAGGCCGAATAGCTACTTTAGCTTAGTGCAACAATTCCTTGGCGCTGTGTCACACATCAATGCTGTAAAGAGGTCTGCGTGCATAGAAGCCTCACGGATGGCCCTTGCCCATGTCAAAACATACTGGGCGGAGATGGATGCCACCACTCTTGCGGCACAAGGTTCGGCCATAGGCCGAGTGGCTGCCGAGCACTACTTTGAAGAAGTTCTTGAAGGCGCTCGTTCTATAGAGGCTCAATGCTCGAAGAATATTATGTTTGAGTGACATGTATTCCCATTGTAAAAAAAATGTTTTATTGAATTTATCAGGGCTGTATTTATACTTTTGCCCGAAAGTACTATGATGCCTCCTGTGCGGCCGTTATGTATATATGTATATAATCTGAAAGATTGCAGTCGTTGGCTTCAGCCCCCATGCATATAATGCAGGGGTGTTCGCAGAAGATGCATGTTCACACTTGATCGAACGTCTTGGTCCATTAAGGAGGTGATAGCGCAGCAAACTAGGCAATCGGACTATAATGCTTTAACACTTTCACTTAGCCAGAGGAGTTTGACAGTGGGGCTACTATATAGCCCCTGGTGGCTCCGCACTCGTCCGAATTCGGGGTGCGTATATGCCTGGCCAGGAAACGGCCCTTCGTTAAAGCGGAGGAATCCCGAAGATGCAGCTAGGTCATCGAGTGGTTGACCAGTCTCACGCTATATCATGACAGTCAGTTTTCGGCTTTCTCTACTGAGGTGCTCGTCCGGATGAACCAGGGCACAATCACAGTAGTTCTCCTCATGCCGCCTTAGCCGATAGAGCAGAACGTAAGGCAGCAAAACACAGGAGCCGGGCAAACCCAACATTTGACCAAAGACATGATTCGGAGCTGATGCATATAAGGCCAAACTCGCGACGACGAACACTCCCTAAGGTATTCGGTCTTTGTGGTGGAAACTAGGCTTAAGAAGTGCCCTTTGTAATAAGCCCCTGGTGTCCAGGTACGTGCAATATTCTGACATGGCCACATGCCGATACGTCAGCATCCTTCTCAATTGTACTAAGAATCCAGGGGATGTGTATCAACAAGAGACAGTAAAAAAGGTTTACGCAGGGTCTTAATCTAAAAAGAATCCTTGGAACGGGTCCCTGCTGCACGTCTACGCCTGTGTCTCCATTGTGCCGTATCCTGGACGGGTGTAGCACGATGGTCATTTGTAAAAGAGAGGAACTTAGTTGAAAAGTTGCCGTGCAAAAGGTAAGTTATACTAAATAAACAATATATAGTTCAAAATGAGTAAAGTTGAGCCTGATTGCCACTTGTGCGCGCGCGTTGAGCCCCTTGTATTGTAATAGGGGTATACCCATCAAACCTGTATCAATTACATATAGCTGCACCGGACTCGTCCAACCATGTCCTTGGTCTTAATGACCTGTTAGATGCTTTAGTTGGTGAGGCCGTTTAGTGTGTGGCTGCCAAGGCAGCCGCGCAGTCTTCCGCGCGCAAGGAGCGCTCAATATTTCCATTTACTATAATAATGCCACGTGGACCGGGCATTTTAAGCATGAGGGAAGCGTAATGTGGTATTGCGTTAAAGCGAGCGAAAGCTTCACGTCCTAGTAGTGCTTGATAGCCACTTTGGAACGGAGCGATGTGGAAGGTTAAAATTTTCACTGCGGAAGTTATCGAGGAAGCCGAATATGACCTCTAGTAGTAGGGAGCCCGTGCAATGGGATTCTGGGCCTGGTGTTACTCCTTTAAAGGTAGTATTGCTATGGCTAATTTTTGTTGGGTCTATCCCCATTTTGCGGACTGTGTCTTGATATATCAGGTTTAAACTACTGCCGCCATCCATCAGGACTCGTGTGAAGTGGTATCCATCAATTATCGGGTCTAACACCAAGGCAGCCCATCCTGCATGCCGGATACTTGCCGAGTAATCCCGATGGTCGAAGGTGATTGGTTGGGACGACCAGTGGCAGAACTCCGCTGTGATAGGCCCTGGGACATGTGTCTCTAGGAGTGGCGCTTTGTTTCCCCCCTTTGTCACGTGTAACACGTTTACTGTTTTAACTTCTAGTGGGAATTTCTTTTGTTCCCCAGTCCTTTGCTTGCGCGGCTCTTCCTCGTCTTCACGTGGTGTATCCTGCCCCTTGTGTTCGGCATTGAGCTTGCCGGACTACTTGAAGACCCAACATTCTCTATGGGTATGATTTGCAGGTTTATCGGGGGTGCTGTGGATCTGACATATTTTGTCCAGAATCTTGTTTAGGCTGGACAGTTCGTCCCTGTTGCCTTTGGAGGGCAGCTTTTGCTGACCTGGCCGAGAGCTTCTGAATTCGGCGTTTACCGCCATGCTCTTTGGGCTGTCTTCTTTATTCCGACGCTTGTTTTTGCTGCATCGTGGTTTCCCGTTTTCGTCCCTTACTTCGGATGTACTTGGGTCGCTAGTGCTGCACCGGGCTAACCAGTTGTCCTCGCCTGCGCAAAAGCGGGCCATGATGCTTGTTAATGCTGCCATTGTTCTCGGCTTTTCTTGGCCGAGGTGTCTGGCGAGCCATTCGTCTCGAATGCTGTGCTTGAAAGCTGCCAAGGCTTCGGTGTCCGAACAGTCGAGTATTTTGGTTCTTTTTAGTGAGGAACCTATTCCAAAGCTTTCGGGCTGACTCTACGGGCTGTTGAGTTATATGACTTAAATCGTCTGCATCTGGTGGTCGGACATTGGTCCCTTGAAAATTTGCCCGAAAAGCATCTTCAAGCTCTTCCCAGCTTCCAATGGAGTTTTCGGTGAGGCTTTTAAGCCAGTGCCGAGCTGGCCCTTTGAGCTTGAGCGGTAAGTACTTGATGGCGTGGAGATTGTCTCCTTGAGCCATGTGGATATGGAGGATGTAGTCCTCAATCCAGACCCTAGGGTCTGTCGTTCCGTCGTACGCCTCTATGTTTACGAGTTTGAATCCCTCTGGAAATTCATGGTCCAACACCTCATCGGTGAAACATAGGGGGTGTGCGGCATCCCTGTATTTGGGTGTACCGTGATGTTCAGATGTTTGTTGTGTTGCATTGCATACTGGAGCACCCTTGCGTGGCCCGTATATGGATCTGGTTGCGTCGTCCTTTTGATGCGAGCCCTCGCGTGGATCGCATACTGGCTTATGTGCGGCGTCGTTTGCCACTCTATGTTGGCCACGAGGTCATCTGTCCGACCGGATGGCCGTTTTGTTTTTCAATTGCGGGGGATCTAAGGCCTCCTCATCGAATTTAGGTAGCAACTTTCGCTTCGGGTAGCTCTTGGTGTGGCGATTACCGCCGTACTTCGCTGCAGTGTTGAGTACTTCACTCCATCTGATTCTGAGTGTGTCTTGTGCAGCCCTGAGCCTTTGCTTCTGCTTTTTCAGACTCCTCGCAGTGGCAACAAGCCTTTGATGGGCATTCTGTTGCTCCAAGCGCCTGTCCGGTATGATGTCGTCCGGACTGTTATCTTCGACGGAGTCGGGTTGTTCGGTTTGATTCTCCGTGTTGCCGTGGTCGGGCGATGGTTCACCCTGCTGGGTCTATATGATCGCTGTTTCTACCGAGGCGGGATTTGGAGCGGCCCTTACGCCGCTGCTTTGACTACTTCTCGAGGGAACAACCCTTCGCTGCGTCCTTCCGTTCCTCGTCATTGTTTTCTTTGGGTGTGTCCACCATGTATACATCATATGATGAAGTGGGCATCCAGTGCCCTGTGGGCAGTGGTTCCTGTTCGTCTCCTGCATCATCGTCCATACTGTCGATGTCATCGGAGTCGAAGTCGAGCATGTTGGTCAAATCGTCAAAAGTGGCTACTAAGTGGGTGGTGGGTGGGCGGCGAATTTTTCGTCATCCGCGTCCCAATCCTGCTAAACATAGTTTGGCCAGGACTCTCCTGACAGGGAGAGAGACTTTAATGAGCTCAGTATGTCACCGAAGGGCGAGTGCTGAAAGATATCCGCGGAGGTGAACTCCATGATCGGCGCCCAGTTGGATCCGATAGGCGGTTCAGAGGCTGTGGCCGAGGAAGAATCCGGCAGTTCGATGTCACGGCTCTCGTGAAGGGTAAGGTCGATATTCGGCTCGATCGCTGATGAGAGTGCGGCCTTCGTGGCGGGGTCTATCCACCCGTCCATGGATGGCGCAATTGGCTCCGAATTGAGGGTCGGAGCGGTTGCCTGAACACTGTCCGATGGTAGAGCTAAATCATGCTCATCCTGACCGTGCGACGCTCTTGGCAGGGGCTCGAATCCGTCGAAGATCGAGTCTCCACGAATGTCGGCCGTGTAGTTTAAGCTTCCGAACCTGACCTGGTGGCCAGGGGCGTAACTCTCAATCTGCTCCAGATGGCTAAGGGAGTTGGACCGCAGTATGAAGCCGCTGAATACAAGGATCTATCCGCGGAGAAAAGTCTCACCCTGGACTGCATCACTATCGATGATCGAAGGAGCCATCAAGCCTAACGGTGACGACACAGAGGAACTCTCAATGAAAGCACCAATGTCGGTGTCAAAACCGGCGGATCTCGGGTAGGGGATCCCGAACTGTGCGTCTAAGGCGGATGGTAACAAGAGGCAGGGGAGACGATGTTTTACGCAGGTTCGGGCCCTCTTGATGGAGGTAAAACCCTACGTCCTGCTTGATTATTCTTGATAATATGAGTAGTACAAGAGTTGATCTACCACGAGATCGGAGAGGCTAAACCCTAGAAGCTAGCCTATGGTATGATTGTATGTTGTCCTACGGACTAAAACCCTCCAGTTTATATAGACACCAGAGGGTGCTAGGGTTACACAAGGTCGCTTATGAAGGAGGAGATATCCATATCCGTATTGCCTAGCTTGCCTTCCACGCCAAGTAGAGTCCCATCCGGACACGGGTCGAAGTCTTCAATCTTGTATCTTCATAGTCCAACAGTCCGGCCAAAGGATATAGTCCGGCTGTCCGGAGACCCCCTAATCCAGGACTCCCTCAGGAGGCATTCTATCTGTCTTTAGATGGCAATGTGGAGATCGAGGAGTTGTTGGCGCGTGACCGCATGGCGGAGGAGCAGGAGTTGTTGGAGCACGACCGCCTGGCGGAGGAGCAGCGTATCGCCGATTTGCGCCGCCAGCGAGACATGGAGTAGCAGCGCACCGATGCTCTGAGTCGCGAGCAGAGTGCCCGCAATTGGGCCGACTACATGGAGGCCGGCGCTCGGCAAATAGCCCTGGAGGCTATCGGGCATGCACGCGTTCGCGATGCTGATTTTTACTACCAGCTCGTCAAGTGGGTTTCCCGCTTGGAAGCCGAAGCTTCGGTGGACCACGTCGGCATGGAAAGGGCCAACGCGCGTGAGCAACGTACCCTATTGCACCTCTTGCAAGTCCGAGGTGAGGCGCACGACGCCGGTGCCGGCGTTTAGCGTGTACCATAGATGGCGGCTGGCATCGTCTAGTTAGCTAAGAGTAAGTTAGTACTTGTACGCTACTAGAGTATTAGTGGGAGTAGATAGTTAACTTGGCCATGATGGTTGTCAACGTGGAAGTTCAGTACTCTATATGTGGATCAGACCTGTTACTTTGCTTTGAATGTTGAACTTTCCGTTTGAACGTATGGAATGGGCTGTTATTTTTTAAATGGGTTGTATTTGTCCTCCACGGGTTTAGAGGCTGACTTGTGGGCCTAGCAAGTTGACGCGTACACAATCACGAAATGATTGTACGTGGAGAGGATGATGGCAGGGACTAGCCAAGGTCATGACAGTACGCAAGCAAGTGCCTCCTTATTTCTAGCCAATAAAAAATGGCTCCTCCTAGTGGATTTCTGACATCCGGGTCCCATGCCATTGTCAACATAGTCAATAAACGAGAGAATTGCACAACGAGCGGCTGGCACCAGGGACCCAGCAGCTCGGCCAGTTATTTTAGTTTTGGGTTAATTTGATAAATGCCACTCCAAATCTGGTGTATCCGAGAAATGCCACTGCAATTTCCAAACTTTCAAAAATGCCATTTCATGCCATTTCTAGTGGCATTTTTCAAAGTCTGGAGTGGCATTTTTCAAAGTTTGCAAACTGCAGTGGCGTTTTTCAAAGATTGCAAAAATTGCAGTGGCATTTTTCAAAGTTTGGAAATTGCAGTGGCATTTTTATGAATCACCATAATTGGAGTGGCATTTATCTAATTTGTTTTTGAGACGGTAGCAGGGTGTCAACTGGGCTGTGCGGGACACTCTGGCCTGTCTAGACAGCCTTTTCTTTTGTGTTTACCACAGACCAGCCCAATAGTTTTTTTTCTTCCGGAAAATGGCTAGCCCAGTTTTTTTGTGATTTGTCAAGTAAGTCGCTTTATCAGGCCTGTTGGGCTGCAAATCTTTCAAGACGAGGAGAGCTTCATTCAGCTGGCCGAGAAAATGGCCTATCAGTAATGAGAAATGGGCTGTACATTTTTAAAACACATCAAACCGGCAATTAGTTTCAAATATCTTTTTTTTCATTTCGAGATTTTAAATTGCATTGATGTTTATGTGTGGACAATTTATTGGATTTTATATTGATATACGTTTATTTTTAAAATCAGTCTAAATGTGAATCAAAATTTTGGGATTAAAAATAGTTCAGACCGCACCGACATATGCAAAATTTCGTATACTTTTTTAACCGTGGCCACAATATGGGTTGTAATGCTAACAAAAAGAATATGGGCTCCAAAAAAACCCGTAAGAATTAGCAAATGGGCTGTAAATTATTTGAAATAATGGCAGATGGGCTGTATGTTGTTTTCCACAGATTTGAGGCTTTCCACAGATGGCCTGTATACTGTTGGATGTCCATCCAACGGCCGTCGTGCTTCTTCAATCTCTGCTCTTCCTGCTCCAGCTGCTCAAACAAGCGCCGGCGGGACTGCCTGCTCCCTCCTCCCCGCGGCCGACTGTGCTGCCACGCATGCCTCACCACCCCACCGTACTCCCATCGCTGGCCTAGCCATCCCTCTACTCACCCACACCTGCTGTTATTCTTCGGCGACGGCAGACGAACCAGTAAAACCCTCGTACAGTCGTACTCCCCTCCGTGTGGGTAACAAAAACAACTACCGAGTCTTCCCTACCTCCGTGTCGTTCCCTTCCTAGGCCTCGCCGTCGTCCACCGCCCTGGTGCTCTCGGCGTGGCGTGGTCAACATGGTCAACGACCGACATGCATCTAAAGTGGACTGTACGTGGAGAGGCTGACAGCTGGTTCCACGGCCACATGCAAGGAAATGCCTCCTTATTACGCGCAAAATAATGATTCCTCCACCTGACATCTGGGACCCATTGAAAGGGCCTCTGTATTTTGCAAAAAAACGGTACCGCTGTTGACAGCTCGGACCCACCAGCTATATCTTCGCTCGGAAGGAAGTGCCTCCTTATTACGCACAAAAAAATGAATACTCCCCCTGCTAGCTGGGACCCAGTATAGTGGGCCTACTAAGTTGACGGGGACGAAGGGCTTTGTCAACTTAGTGAATATGCACGATTCTAGCTCGACTGACCGTACGATGTCCATCCAACGGCCGTAGTGCTTCTTCAACCTACGGTCTTCTTGCTCCAGCTGCCCAAAGCAGTGCCGGTCGTGCCGCCTGCTCCTGCCTCCCATGGCCAGCTGTGCTGCAGCGGAGGCCTCACCTCCCCCATACTACTCCCACCGCTGGCCAGACCATCCCTCCACTCCACTCACCCACACCCCCTATTATTCTGCGGCGACGGCAGCACAGCCGAACCAGTGAACCCTCGTACTCCTCTCCGCGTGGGCATCCACTGCCGCGTCTTCCCTGGCTCCGCGTCGTCTCCTTCCTAGGCCTCGCCGTCGTCCACCACCGTGGTGCTCTCGGCGCGGCGTGGTCAATGTGGTCAACGAACGAATTCCATCGGAAGAATACTGTATGTGGAGAGGTTGACAGCTGGGTCCATGGCAGCCGCAAGGAAGTGCCTCCTTATTACGCGGAAAATAATTATTCCTCCACCTGACAGCAGGGACCCACCGGACGCCCACCAGTATTTCACGAAAAAAACGTTTGCCCCTGACTACTGGGACCCACCCGACGGGCCACTGTATTTCGCGAAAAAAACGTCCCCCCTGCTGTCAACTCGGACCCACCGGAAGTGCCTCCTTATTACGCACAAAAAAAATGAATACCCCCTGCTAGCTGGGACCCACCTTGGTGGGAGGCTGACTTGTGGGCCTACTAAGTTGACAGGGACGGAGGGCTTTGTCAACTTAGTCAATATAAACAATTCTAGCTCAAGTGACCGTACGATGTCCATCCAACGGCCGTAGTGCTTCTTCAACCTCTGGTCTTCTTGCTCCAGCCGCCCAAAGCAGCGCCGGTCGTGCCGCATGCTCCTACCTCCCGTGGCCGGATGTGCTGTCGTGGAGGCCTCACTGCCCCCTACTATTCCCACCACTGACCAAGCCCTGCGGTGACGACAGCCTCACACCGCAGCCGAACCAGTGAACCCTCGTACTCCTCTTCGTGATTGCTTCCGCTGCCGCGTCTTCCTCGGCTCCGCGTTGTCCCCTTCCTAGGCCTCGCCGTCGTCCACCGCCCCGGTGCTCTCGGAGCGACGTGGTCAACGTGGTCAAGGAATGACTTCCATCGGACGTGGACTGTACGTGGAGAGGCTGACAGCTGGGTCCACGGCCGCAGCAAGGAAGTGCCTCCTTATTACGCAGAAAATAATGATTCCTCCACCTGACAGCTGGGACCCACCGGATGGGCCACTATATTTTGTGAAAAAAATGTTTCCGCCTTGTCAGATTTCGGGTTCCGGCAGACCCTTAAGGATCGAACACTGGGGTGCACGCGGAAATCTCGCCTTCAACCTCTCCGTCTCGATGGGATCTAAACTACTAAAAGAGCTGCACGAAAGACATAAGATTTATACTGGTTCGGGCCACCGATGTGGTGTATTACCCTACTCCAGTGTGTGGTGGATGGATTGCCTCCTGGGGCTGGTGTGGATGAACAATACAAGGAAGAACAGCCTCGCGAGGGCCTGTTCTTGGCTGTGGTGATGAACTGCTATGAAGAGTTCAGTCACCTTTCTCTCTCTTTCTCTCTCAGATCCCGGACCGAACCGAACCTGACCTCACCTCCCGCCGACCCCTTGCTATGTGGGTGGCTAGTCCTATTTATAGAGGCCCTGGTCCTCTCCCCAAATATTGAGCGGGAAGGGATCCAACAATGGCGGGCTAATTTGAAGGGGGACAACGAGTACATCTATCCTGACAAAAGCAGTCTTCGCTTGCCAAAGGCTCTGGTGATGACGCCGCGCTGGGCTCCATGGTGACCTCCGTCTCGTAGTCCTCCTGGTCTTGGTCTCGTTGCACCAAAGTGGCAACCTTTGCCTGATGCCTCGGTACTACGCGGATACGCTTGCCCCCTTTGCACCAAAGAGGAAAGAGGGACGCTGCGCGCGCTGGCACCCGCCTGGTGCCCCGCGTCGTCATGGCTTGCGTCATGGGCACCTCGCGAGGTACCCCGCCTTGATCTCTCCGCCTCCTCGCGAGCCAGCCTGACGAGGCTGTGCCTGAGGATGCGCCGTGTCGTCCGCCTCGCGAGGCTTGGCCCCTCGCGAGGGTCTTGAGCCCCGTGTTGATGAAGTTGGGCCGCGCTGGGCCGCCACTTGAGCCACGCCGCAGGCCGCAGGCAGGCAAGTATGGGGACCCCCGTTCCCAGAACGCCGACAGTAGCCCCCGGGCCTAAGGCGCGCATGGACTTGGCCGTGCCGAGAGGCGAAAGGGCAAGGGCGAAGCATCGCGGGCCCCAACAGCCTGCGGCCTTGGACACCGCATGGCGGTTGATTGGACGTGGCGCCTCCGCTTCCCCACGACGCCTTGGTGATCATGCGAGTTGGACAAGTCCCTGCATGCAGAACGTGTTATGATTACCTGTGATCGTGGAGACCAGCGGTTGGCCTTCGCCGGCTATAAGTACGGCACCGCTCGTGCCCGTCCAGTCCATCTCCTCTTGCTCTCTCCTTCGCCTCAGTTCTTGCTCCGCCTTGGTGTGATGGCTCCGATTCACCGATTCTCTGCAGCGGAGAAGGGAAAGGCTCCTCGAGAAGGGCCAGACCCTCTCCCGCCGAAGAAGCGACTCGCCCATTGCAGCCGGGACGATGAGGACCATCCGGTGGTGGTGAGGCCCTGGGGCGAGCGGGCTCCGCCGAGGTTCCCGCTGCCCTTGTACGCCCACGTCGAGGGCCCCGGAGGTGTTGATGCTGATCCCCGCGGTCAGCGCCGTCGTCGGCGCCGTCGGGTTACGAAGGCGTGGGTGGTTCCTCCTGGAGTCCATGCCGAGGGCTCCTCTCGTGAGTTCGTGCTCCATGTCGTCACTCCTCTTCAGTCCTGGATCCGTCTTCCTCCCTTCTTTGCCTCCATGGTTCTTCCTGGGGGGCCTCTGGAGCTCCAGCTGCAGCACGCCGACTGCGACGCCCCCGCGACCAAGGCCGAGGTCGTCGTCGCTGCCCCGGGCACGGTCTACATGTCCCGCGGCTGGAGGGAGATCGCCCGGGTCTGCAGGGAAAGAGGCGTCTTCACGGTCCACCTGGAGTATGATGGCGCGGCGGTGATGTTCTTCAAGGTCTTCGACGCGATCGGGCGCCGGCTGGAGTGCTGCCGCGGGAGAGGCGGCCAGGACCTCGCCCTGGTGAGGGCTAGGCCCGTCGACCGCCCCCTTGGCAGTGGTGCCTGAGGGTCCAGCGGCTCCAGCGAAGGCTTCGTGACTCCGGAGACGAGCGACGACAGCTACGAGCCCCCGAGTCGTCGCCGCTCCAGGAGCAGGGCGGACGCGTCAAGCCGTCGCCAACCCTGATCTGGATGGGGTTGGCACCGGTGCCTGACGGCCCACTGTTGATGATGGCGTCTCCCGCAGTAGCTCATGTAGTTATCGTCCCTGAGGATCCGCTCCCTGCGAGGAATCAGAATGCGCCCGTGGGGGCTTGTAAGGTGTCTGTAGTCCTGTTTGTTAATATGTATGACCTTTTGACGTGGACCCGAGTGAGCTACTAACTCCGTTATAGTTCAGCCTTCCCTTTCGCACCTCACAAGGGCTTGGTGCTCTACGCCGACAGGTCCCAGTCCCAAGGCGGCGTCAGCCGTCGCTGGTATGCCAGGTCGCGATGCCGTGGTCAAGGCCAGGAGGTGAGCGACCCGAGGTCCGGTAAGAGCCCCTGAGTCGCGATCCTCAGGAGGTCCCCTTTGGCGCCCAAGCAGCCATCACTTAGTGAGAAAGGGAAGCAACGTCACTAGTACGGAGTTGCTTTAGGTGCGGGGGTAGTGCTGCAGCAGCCAGTGCCGTGGGTGGTAACTTATCTTGAGGACCAGGGGCCGTTCTAGGTGTGCCGTTGGGTCCGTGCGTGGATAGGAGCGGAAACGCCCGGCAAGGTCCTTGCGAGGCCCCTTCTTCCCTGCCTCTGCTCCCCTTTCTGCTCTACGTCCTCGGGTCCCAGCCCTCGAGCTTGTCTCAGCCGTCGCTGGTATGCCAGGTCGCGATGCCGTGGACAAGGCTAGAGGGTGAGGGCTGGAGAGCCAGTAAGAGCCCTGAGTCGCGATGCTCAGGCACCCCCCTTTAACGTGCAAGCGGTTCACGCGGGCGAGGGCGAAGGAAACCTTGTGAGGGCCTCGGCTTGCGCGGTTCCCTCCAGGGATCCTGCAGGGTCATCACATAAAGAAGATGGTGTTGCCACGGCGGCCATTAGTCGATCGTTAGTCACTCAAGAGCTTGCTGGTTGAGGCAGACGAGGCGTATCTGGGCACCCGTGAGCTAGCACGGGACTCCCGAGGCCCTACCTCTGGGCGGGTTGCGCCCGGCACTGGGCCGTATCTTGAGATGTGTCCCTGCAAAATTCGGTTAGATGCCGGTACTCTACGTCCTCGGGTCCCGGCCCTCGAGCTTGTCTCAGCCATCGCTGGTATGCCAGGTCGCGATGCCATGGACAAGGCCATAGGGTGAGGGCTGGAGAGCCAGTAAGAGCCCTGAGTCACGATGCTCAGGAACCCCCCCTTTAACGTGCAAGTAGTCGACATGGAGAAAAAGGGATGCCGCGGACGGGCAACAAGCAATGAAGCGTGACAAGCAAATGCATAGTTGGAAATAAACGCGACGGAGATACACGCCGCTGGGCCTGGCCCCAGGGGCTTGGGGATGATGTAGCCCGAGGGGCGCCCCCAATCAAGGCAAGCTTACTACCGAAAAGTAAATGCAGGTACATGCCGCAGGGACAGACCCACACGGCCTGGGAGTGACGCACCCTGGGGGGGGGCGCTCCCAGCTGGGGATAAGGCTTGGAAGATGTCACCTGAGGATGTCATTGGCGAGGTGGTGTTGGTGCAGCAGGCTTGGCGAGCTGTGGAAGCCGATCCTCACGAGCCCCCAGGCCCCGGGGCCTCGGGAGGCTCCGGAGGCACTGGTGACTCCTTGCGAGCTGTCTCCACCTCCGCCAGAGCCGTGGACCGCCTGCCTTCCTGAGCCTCCACGATGCCCCTCATGAGGCGCTGGTACACCGCAGCCATGCTCGGCAGGCCGTAAGGCATGCGAACATAGCTGTGGGGTGGACCTCCGCAGCGCCCCACTTGCAAGGGCCAGAGGCGCTCCGTTGTGGCGATCTGATTGAGCCCTGGTACTTCGATGCGGACGCGCAGCCCACCATCCTCGCCTAGATGTGGGGCCACGGCTGGCAAGCGGCGGCAGCCTCTCATGATCCTTTTCTCCTGTAGCTCTTGAATGGCCTCGTCAACGAACTCTTGCTGGTCTGATCTTCCTCGCCTGGCTCCCTCTCGAGGGAAACATGCTGCGAAGCACGCCTCCACATGGTGCCCAAGCGCCTCCCTCGTGACCCTGGCTAGGTCGGTGGCCCTCCAGGTGAGAGCCCCCGAGCCCTGCCTGAGGAGGGCGCCGGGCGCGCTTTCCTATGTGATGGAAGGAGGGTCCTCCCGAGCAGGCACGGGCCCTGAGGGGCCTGCCTCCTGAGGGGCCCAGCCTGACGACGTCTTCTTCTTCTTCTTGGGGGTGGTCTCAGGAAGCCTCCTGATTCCGCGATCTGGGTCCTCCAGCGACGCGGCCTGATAGGCTCTCTCCAGGGAACACACTGCATCCTTCTCTTCGCAGGGCACCGTGATGACGCCGCCACTTCCTGGCATCTTGAGGACGTTGTAGCCATGGTGAGTCGCAACCATAAACTTGGCCAGCGTTGGGTACCCGCGGATGGCGTTGTACGGCAGGCGGATGTGGGCGACGTCGAAGTCGATGAGCTCGGTGTGGTAGTTGCTGCGGGCTCCGAAGGTGACAGGGAGGCGGACCTGCCCGATCGGGACTGTGGAACCGTCAGTGATCCCGGAGAAAGGCCTGGTTGGCTGAAGCTGGTCGTAGGGCACTTGGAGATTGTTGAATGTTTCCACGGACAGGATGTTGAGCCCTGCCCCGCCATCGATGAGGGTTTTGGTGACCAGCACGTTGCTGATGACCGGGGAGCAGAGCATCGGGAGGACTCCTACAGTGGCTGCGCACTTGAGCTGGTCTGCCGAGCTGAACGTGATGGGGCACGCCGACCACCTGAGGGGGCGCGTTGCTTCGAGCTTGGGGAGAACTGCATTCACTTCATGGGCAAACTGCTTGAAGATATGTTGGGAGGCTGGGGCTTGAGCTCCGCCCAGGATGCAGGCGATCGCGCGTGGCTCTTGATGGCGGTCTTCGTTCCTCGGTGGAGGCGGCAGCGGAGGCAGGCCTGTGTTGCCATGAGGGCGATCCTCGCGAGGTTGGTCTCTCCAGTCCCCCTCACGAGGCAGGTCCCACCAGCGGTCCTCGCGAGGCTGGTCGCGCCACCCCTGGCGCGGGCCACGGTCTTCCCAGCACCCTGGGTTTCTTCCTCCTCCTCGGCCGTAGCCCCGGTCAGCACGGTCAGGGCGACGGCTGATCCTTCCTTCTCGTACAGCGCGGAGCTCTTGACATTCGTTGGTGTTGTGGGTGTGGAGGTCATGGTACACACAGTACCCGCTGCCTCTGGAGGGTTCGGGCAGATCCTTGCCCCGCTTGGTGTCTGGTTCTGCCGCGAGTACGGCAGCCTCCTTGCGCTTGGCGTCCTTGGCTTTGGGCTTCTTCTCTTCTGGGTCCACGGCAGGCAGCTCGAGGAGGGAGAGACGTCCCTCCTCAGCCCTGGCGCAATTGTTCGCCAAGTTGAACAACTCCAGGGTGGTGCAGAGGTCTTCGTGCATCGCCAGCTCCTCCTTCATCTTGACGTCACGCACGCCGTCAGAGAAGGCGGAGATGATGGCCTCTTCGGACACCTTGGGGATCTTGAGGCGCGCGCTGTTGAAGCGCTGGATGTACTTTTGCAGGGTCTCTCCAGGTTGTTGCTTGATGCGATGCATGTCGCTCACGACGGGCGGCCGGTCGCGAGTACCTTGGAAGTTGGCGATGAAGCGGGCGCGCATCTGGTCCCAGGAGGAGATCGTGCCTGGAGCCAGATTCAGGAGCCAGGTTCGCGCCCCTTCCTTCAGCGCCATGGGGAACCAGTTAGCCATGACCTTCTCATCCCCGCTGGCAGCCTCGATGCCCAGCTCATAGAGCTGGAGGAACTCTGCGGGATCGGTTGTGCCGTCGTAGCGAGGAGGCAGGTCGGGCTTGAACTTGCCGGGCCACGCGACGCTGCGCAACTCAGTGGTGTAGGCGTGGCAGCCCGCGGTGGCCACGAAAGGCCTCAGTTGGTGGAGAGCTTGGTCTTGAGGGTCCCCACGCGCTGCAGCTAGGAGCAGGGCGGGGTCTTGGCGTGCCGGAGCTGGAGCAGGGTCGCGGTGTGCTGGAGCAGGGAGCACCCTGGCAGCCCCTTGCGGGCGAGGAACTTCTTGGCAGCTTCGCTCTTGCTGCGCTGGCGCCTGACGGAGCGGGTTCCGCCCAGGGACCAAGCGCCTTGGAGCCATGGCATCTTCTGAGAGGGGAGGCAGCTGGTGCGCCTCTGGAGCTTTGTTGCCGCGCGGGGCGGAGTGCGGCGCAGAGGGACGGACGGCGCGGACAAGCTCGGCGATGCGGTCGAGCTATTCTTCATAGACGTCGTCGACGGGACGGTAGCGCAGGAGCTCGTTTGCCACGAGGAGCGCAACCCGAGCCTCCAAGGGTGCACGAAGCGCGCGGGACGAAGAACCGGCTGGAGCGAGTGATGGAGTGGCGGTGCGGTCGTCTTGCCGCACGGACGGGTGCTGAGACGATGCCTGCTGCTCACCCCCTGCCGGGCCGGTGGCGGCGTTGACGGTGGGTGACGGGGAACGACGAGGACGCCCACCGACGGGGGCCGTTTGGGCGACGCGAGAGGCGATGGCGGCCCGGCGCTCAGCGTAGGCCCGATGAGCGTCAGACATGGATGCGACGGTCGGAGGAGAGCAGAGCGGTGGAAGACGAATTCCGGTGCACCCCTACCTGGCGCGCCAAATGTCGGATTTCGGGTTCCGGAAACCCTTAAGGTTCGAACACTGGGGTGCGCGCGGAAATCTCGTCTTCAACCTCTCCGCCTTGATGGGATCTAAACTACTAAAAGAGCTGCACGAAAGACACAAGATTTATACTAGTTCGGGCCACCGATGCGGTGTAATACCCTACTCCAGTGTGTGGTGGATGGATTGCCTCATGGGGCTGGTGTGGATGAACAATACAAGGAAGAACAGCCTCGCGAGGGTCTGTTCTTGGCTATGGTGATGAACTGCTATGAAGAGTTCAGTCACCTTTCTCTCTCTTTCTCTCTCAGATCCCGGACCGAACCGAACCTGACCTCACCTCCCACCGACCCCTTGCTATGTGGGTGGCTAGTCCTATTTATAGAGGCCCTGGTCCTCTCCCCAAATATTGAGCGGGAAGGGATCCAACAATGGCGGGCTAATTTGAAGGGGGACAGCGAGTACATCTATCCTGACAAAAGCAGTCTTCGCCTGCCAAAGGCTCTGGTGATGACGCCGCGCTGGGCTCCATGGTGACCTCCGTCTCGTAGTCCTCCTGGTCTTGGTGAAGCGTACGTAGCGTTGTCATTCTGGTCGCGAACGTGTACATACATATATACTGGTGGATGTAGAGGCGCGCACATTTCGTAGTAGAGGCGCGCACGTAGCATGTACACGTACGTGCAACAGCCAGGGTGCAAGAAAGAAAATACGGCCACGTATGTGTACCTACGGGCGGGGTCTCGAATGCCTACTCACGCATACGTATTCCGAGGGCTCGTGTACATGGCTGGGTCGGAACGGAGAAACAGTGTCATCGTCGTCGTGTTCATGGGGAGGCAATGGAATGCATCGTGTTCATGTGGAGGCAATGGAATGCGTCGTGTTCATCGGGAGGCAACAAAATGCGTCGTGTTCATCGTGAGGCAACGGAACGCGTGGGAGCCAACCGGCTGGTGTCGTGGTTCTAACTTTGACAGTGATGTAGGGGGGTATGTATGGAGAGGCTTGATCTTAGCTATGGAGGAGTTGTAAGCACACGAGGATTACGAGTTCAGGCCCTTCTCGGAGGAAGTAACAGCCCTACGCCTCAGTGCCCGGAGGCAGTCGACTGAATTATGTGTGTATGAATAACAGGGGTGCGAACCCTTGATACCGAGGAGGGGGGTGGCTTATATAGAGTTTGCCAGGCCCCTCCAGCCCTCAGTAATGCAGGGTTTAAAGTACATTAAGAATGGGGGTTACTAGTAACACCCCTAATAAAGTGCTATGATGACCATAAAAGCTACTTAATGACCGACCCCTTTGCGTGCGGAGTGACTTTAGATCTCCTGGCAGTCGAGTGGTTGGCTTCGTGGTCGAGTGATAGCTTCGTGGTCGAGTGTCTTGAATCCGTCTAGTGGGATACCTCCAAGTTGATTGAAAGGTGACTTCTTCTAGGGATGTCCTTGAGTAGGGCACTTAGGACAGGTCCATGCCCCTACCCTAGGTACGTAGCTTCATCATTAGCCCCGAATGGATCGAGGTTTGAGTGGGGAAGGAGTTGGGGATCTTTCCGACTGGTTCTTCATGTTATATGAATGTCTTGTTTTGGATCAATTGTCACGGATGACGTCGTCAACTTCTTTCAGTCGCCTTGATCCATTCTAGGCCTCTTGTCGAGTGAATTTCTTTACTTGTGAAGTTCCGAGTGATGGTATGAAAGGGATCTTCTGTTTGACGAGTTGTTCTGCGGCCCGCGGATTTTGCGGGATTTGAATTTCGGGAAGCGCGCGGGACGGGGGGCGGCCGCGGTAATAGGATGGGATAGGACGGAAGCTCCTCGATCCTTGCGCCACCTTTTTCGCCATGTACCGCGCGCACGCCTGTTGCGGGATTTGATGGGATTGCCTGGGCCTACCAGTCAGCCACTCGGAAGCGACCTCTTATAAGTTGCCGGCTCGGGGCCCCCGAACAGTGCGCCTCCACTTTTCCCTCTTCCTTCACAAGATCCTCCATCACCTCCGCTCTCACCTTGGTGCCATAGGCCTGTTCGAGCTTCGCCAGCGACGATGGTGAAGGAGAAGACGTCAGCTCTGGAGCGCGCGAAGAAGGCGGCGGTGCAGGGGAAGGGGAAGAAGTCCCCTCGGGGCGGACCTTCCTCGAGGACTACTCTGCCCAAGGATTGGATCCAGGGCGACTGGATGCCGTCAGCGATTCGGCAGGATGATCTTGATGATCTTGTCGAGGGGGGATTCAGTCCCCACGAATCTGCGCATCTTTCGAGGAAAGAAGTCGAACCCCAGCCTCGTGATGGTGAGTGCGTCCTCCTCACTACCCATATCAATCACGGATTCTCTCTGCCTCCTCATCCTTTTTTCGGGAGCTTCTTGAACTTCTTCGGAGCGTAGCTCCATCACTTTACTCCCAATTCTATTGTGTATCTTGCTGCTTTCGTTTCCTTGTGTGAAAACTTCTTGGGTTGCCGCCCGCATTGGGGACTCTTCAAGCACATCTTCACTTGCCGCTCTCAGTCGGTCAAGAAGGCCAAGTCGAGTGACGAACGGACGCAGGTGATTCAGCTGTGCGGGGGCCTGGCGATCCATATGAGGGGAAAAAGTTCCTTTCCATCTATCACTTTTCCTGGGTGGCAATCAACTTGGTTTTACTCCAAAGACCAGGTGACCCCGGGACAGTCAACTAGGCTTCCCCCTTTTTCTCTGAATCGAGCACAAAACGCTGCCTCTCTGAAAGTGACGCCGGAGGAAAAGGCGCAAGTCAAGGTGCTGGTCGGTCGAGTGGTTCAGCTTGTCTGCGAGGGTGTGACTGGCATGGACTTGCTGGAAGTCTTCCTTCGGAGGCGTATCCAACCGCTTCAGGCTCGGGACCACCGGATGTGGCTGTACTCGGGTCTCGAAGACACCACTCGGATCCACCCAAAGGAGGTCACTGACAAGATGTTGGAAGGGTGGCTGTCGAGTATCACAGGGAACAAGGACAACCCCCGAGGTGCCAGGAGGATTCCTCCACTCGACCAATCATATGAAGTGGATCAGGTCTGACCTTGCGTTTTCGACTGAGATCTTGCTTTCTTTATTTGTTCTCTTTGGATCAGTCGATTGACTTTTGTCTTGTTTGCTGTCCTCTAGGCCACTACCGAGATGTACTCGACACCCAATGGAGCACAGGAGAAGGCCGAGGAAGGAGAGGCGAGCGGAGGCAAAAGTGGAGACGAGAGAGAAGAGTGGGAATCTGACGGCGAAGGAGAGGGGGATGATGACGACGACTCCAGTGAAGAAGAGGAGGAAGAAGTCGAACCTCCCCGCTCGGAACGGCAATCCAAGCTTACACACGACCCTGCGCGGGAACGTGGTAAGGCGACTGTCCCTGTTGGGCAGTCGTCGAAGCATCCTCGGACCTCATCTCCAACACCGACAGAAAAAACTCCCAAGCATCCACACGCGACGCCGTCCAACCCGCCCAAGGCTCTGCCCAAGATGAAGATGACTGTCCCCACCATTTCTGGGTAATAGTAGAATTTGTTTTCCTTTGTCGAACATGACGGACTCTTGGTCAACTCGTTGAATAAGCCGACTGACTTTCGAAATTTGCAGTGCTGCCACCTTGGAGATCTCCACCAAGGACGATGATCAAGAGATGGAAGACGCTGTTACCTCCAACCCTGGTATGATTACTGATGCTCTACTTTAAGTCGACTGACTATTTCCCATAATCCCGGTCGATTGGATTTTTCTTGTAGCTCCTCCTCATGTCATCGACCTCCCTGATGATGAAGACGAAGTGCCGCTGAGGGCGAGAAGGAACAGGAGGGCGCCGGCTGGCCAGACCCCACAAACTACTTCGGCTCCAGAGGCCGTAGCTCGGGAGGGTGGTGACACCACTCGGGCTTCTGTGACCTTCGCTGTTCCTCTGATGAGTGTCCGGCCTTCGACGTCGACTGAAAATCCGCCTTCGCTTTTTGCCACACACCACGTCCCGGAGGACCAAGCAGGTGCCGCTAAGGAGGCTATACGCCAGGCGGGGATAATGATGGAGCAAGTGAAGGTGGTCCGGGAAGCCAGCCAAGCAGCTTATGACGTGAGTTCAGCTCTTTAGAGCAACGTCCAGGTCAGTCGATTCACCGCTTGTTCTGTTAGGATATGCTATCTGAAGAATCTCTTTTCCGAAGATCTTTATACCTGTACACCCACTGGGTGTAGTCCCCGAGACTACGATGGACTGCTGGCAGTCGACTGTAGTCTTTATATTGTGTTGTTTTAGTTGAACTTCTTCACTCGATCTGGTCAGGACATGTCGAATGGAACTGTACACGGTCGACTGCGGGCAGTCGATTTTTTTTGGTCGAACCAGTGGGGGCACGCTGAGTGCACCCACTAGGTGTAGTCCCCGAGACTACTGTCGAATGTTTTTGATTCGGCTGTAGTCTTAGAAACGCCATCATTGTCTCTTGGTTACTCGGAAGCAACTTATCTTGGACGTCTGTCGACTGATTTTTTGCAGAAATCCTGCGAACTTGTGGCTCGCTACACTGAGTTGGAGAACAAACAGATCCAGCTCAACCTTGACTTGAAGCTTGCTCAGGAGAACTTGCAGAAGGCGAGGGACCAAGCAAAAGGTATGGTTGGTGAGCTTTTGTCCACTGTCCTTTCTTTCTGGCCGTACTCGATGTTGATCTCACTTGCTGTTTCATAGACAAAGTGGAGGAGGCTCTGAAGAAGAAGGATCAAGACCTTGCCAAAGCTCAGAAGGAGGCCCTGAACAAAACGAAGCTTGCTGAAGAAAAACTGGCTTCGGTCGGTACTCTTGAAAAGGAAAACTCCAGGCTGAAAAGTGCTCTCGACGTGGCTAATCAAGAGGTCATCCGTCTGAAGAAAGACAAGATGACTCTGAGTGACCAGGCAGGTGAACTGGCGGGGCAGAGGTATGATCTGGAGGTTTATCTTGGTGGACTCGCCAAGAAGCTGTTCGTCATGCTCGAGGGTAATTACTCCGGTCCGACTGACTTGCAGTTAGCAAACCTGCAAAGAGTTATTGACTTATCCTTGAATTGTGTTCACAGAATTCTGCCAGAACTTTGAAGAGGAGACCAGTCGAGTGGAGACAGGCTTGGACCCCATCAATTCTCCAGTGAAGGACGAGGCTGCTATGAACGTGCTCCGACTGGAATCTCGTGTTGCCAGAGTTGTGGACTATCTTGCTCGGTTGAAGATTGCGATGTCGCGGATCGACTGTCACACCCTAGCTAGTCCATGCATTAGAGTGTGCATCATGTTTACTTTCATCAGAAACTTGAAATGGGGAAGGCAGAACCCCCAGCATCCCCCCTGAAATCAACTAGGGTTTACTAAAAATAATTTCAATGAACCTGAAATGCCCTTCTAAAATGTTCACCCTCTTTGCCTTGGGTTAGAACCTCTGGGAAAATAGGTGCACATTTTTCTAGGTCAACAGAAGGTCATTGATTTAAATCATAAATATTTGAATTTGGGCATTTAAATGCTATAAAATAATTCAAATGCTCAAATAATTCTGGAAATAAATGTTTGCTGTTAGGAATAATTCCAACAGAGTCCACAATTATTTTCAGGATTTTAGAAAGTGCCTAGGTATTTTAAATAAAGCCCTAAAGCTACAGAAAAATAGAAAAGGAAAACAAAAATCAAAAAAAGGGAGAAAGAAGCCACTTGGGCCTTACCTGGCTCGGCCCAGCTGACTGGCCAGCGCCAGTCACCCCCTACCTCGCGCCAGGAGGCAGGGGCGCGTGCTCGCCGCGCGCCGGCCATGCGCCGGCCACCTCCTGCTTCTGCCGACGCTGGGAGGCGCCCAGAGACGCCACGAGACCCCCTCGACCCTCTCTCGTCCTCTCTCACTCTCCCCCTCGTCTCCCTCATCCTCTCCCGCGATGGCCGAGCGCGTCCCTCGCCGCCGATCGCCGTAGTCGCCGCTAGAGACCTCCCCTCGCCCCTTCGACGAGTCCATCAGCTTCGCCTCGACTCCCTCGTCCTCCCCACCGAGCCACGCTTCGCTGGAAGCCCTGCAACGCCGCCTTCGCCCTCGTCTTCAACCTCGGGCATCCGAGATCGCCGGCGACCTCACTTCTTCTCCAGGCCGTCCCCGAGCCCGCTGAGACCACCGCTGCACTCCCCGTGAGCCTCTCCTTCAATCCCCACCTTTCCCTTGCTCGTTTGCGCCCTATAGCTCCGATTTCCTCTGCGGCCGAAGCTCGCCGGCGTCGTGCCTCGTCACCGTCGTGGCCAGGGCCACCGTGGCTTGAAGCCAGGCACACCACCATGCTCAGCGCAGTCCCAGGAGCCTAACGCACCACTCCCCGCGCATCGCCGTGCCCCGTAGCGTTGGATTCAACCACGCCCGAACTCCGGCGATCGCCAAGGTCGTCGCCGGCGTCGATCCTGGCCACCTCGCGCCCTCCCACTACCACCGCTAGATGCGCACGAGCCCCAGCTCGCCGTAGAACCCAACCACGTCGCAAATGGTGCCCTGTGGGCGATTTCCGCAGCGCGCCACCGCGTCTGGCCTCGCCGGCGGCTAAACGCCGGCAGGTTTTGACCCGCTGACCGACGAGGTTGACCTGCTGACCTGGGTTGACCTCCCCCCTCTCTCTCACCGACATGCGGGCCCCGCCCGACTAATTAGCCTATTAGTGCTAACTAAACAGATTAGTTTAATTAGTATAGTCACTCACTAGTGGGCCTTGCTAGTTAATTAGGCTAACTAAATGTAGTTAGTGCATAGAGACACTGACCAGTGGGCCCCACCAGTCAGGTTTGCCCTGGCTGGCGCCTTTGACCTGCTGACGTCACCCTGACGCATTGCTGACGTAGTAATTGTTTTTCTGGAATTATTTTTATTCAGGAAATTCCAGAAAATAGTTCAAACTTCAAAAATTCATAGAAATTCAACCATAGCTCCAAATGAGATAAATTATATATGAAAAATTATCAGAAAAATTCAATATATGCATCTGTAATGGTTTCATGCATGACAAAACAAGTTTACCTTGCTGTTTAAGAAGAATAAGGTAATGCACTATAAATGCCATGTTTAATGAGCTAATATTTGAATCTTTGATTCAAATGAGTTCATCCCCTTCTATTCTAGCTTGCATTAGGCCAAGACACAATCATATTGCCATGTCATAGCATGCATCATATTGTTGCATATCGTCATGTGTTGATTGTGTTCCGATGTGTTCTTCGTGGTAGGTTCTGCCTCCGAGGATATTCACGAGTATCCAACTAAAGGGCAGTATCCGGCTACCACTCCATCAGGCAAGCAACCATTGATCATTCCGATACAAACCCATGTTCTCGCCTCTGCTCTTGTTTACTGCATTAAGACAACGCGATTCAAACTGCTGTGTGCTACGGTAGTTGAACCCTTATCCTCTGCATGACCTGTCATTGCCACAGTAACTAGATGAAACCCACTAGCATGTGTAGGAGTTGATTGAGCCATGTTTTGTGTTTCCTACCTTGCTATGCCTGCTATGCTTAGAGTTGTGTCAGGTCTGGTCCAAGGTTGTCAGAATCGCAATTCTGTTATACGATTCTACGACTTTACGATGCAAACTAACCCCTATGATTCTACGATTTTAGTTCTTAGAATCTATGACTTTACGATCCTGATAGTGAAGATCCTATGATTTGCGATCCAACCATCGAAGCTCCGATCCGATTCAAAATCACGATTCTGACAACCATGGGTCTGGTTCATCTGGGTGATGGGCTAGAGTGAAATGCTTATGTTGGTAATATGAGGGATGTGTTGAACATGTTTTGGTAAAGGTATCGATGAGAGGCCATGTAGGAGTACATGGTGGGTTGTTTCATTTAGACCGTCCCTAAGAACTGAGATCTGTATGCGTGATTTAAGATTCAGCTACTACCACACATTGGGCCCTGAGATATGACCCCGCTCGACTTACTGACCCCTCTCGCCTCTGTCCAGGAGTTGCAACTAGTTTCTGGTGTTTGTAGGACATGTGTTGGCGGCCGTGCGTAGCGCTGACCCTAGGGGTGGGCTATGTTGCGGTAGATACACCGTGGCATGATGTACCGAGTCACCCGTTTGGTGTCTCAGGAACCCTGTTCACATCGTTTGGGGCCGTTGAGGACACCCCGGCCGGATTTCCTTGCGGATGGAACCTGAATAGGTGATAAACCTGGACTAGAGACTTGTGAGGTTAGTTAGGTCGTGTTCTACACCCACGTCGGTTTTCGCTTGAAGTCTGCCGAGCACATACCGTGTGCAGACGCTAAGTGGTGGAAACATGTGTGACGAAGTACACCCCTGCAGGGTATCAAACTATTCGAATAGCTGCGTCCGCGGTGAAGGACTACTTGGTTGCCTATATAGTTCATAGACAAGTTAATGGATACTACTAAAAGACTCAAGATAAGTGTGAGTACCGAGGATGGCCCTCTCGTAGGATGACGAGGGAGGATCCCCGGTGGAGTATTGTGTTGGTGAGTAGTGGACTCGTGTGCGAGAACTATTTTACTAAAGAGGTTCCGTAGGATAGCTTAGCCAAGAGTCAAAGCTGGCTTGCTGCATAACCCCCACCACCTTCTTGAGAATGAGCATGTATAGTAGGTTCTGATGTAAGACTTGCTGAGTACCTTTGTACTCATGTTTGCTTATTTATTGTTTTCAGACGACAACACTGCCCCCTCCGATGGGTTTTATGTAGACCTTGACGTCGACGAGTGACTAGCCACCCAGGTGGTGATCCTGGCCATGGAGGGCCCTATGTAGATAGACAGACTTCGAGAAGCCTTCTTTCTTTGTAGAGTCTGTACTCAGACTAGTTGCTTCCGCACGTGCTTGTATGATTGTATAACTTGAGTGTCGGGTCATGTGACCCTATCTGTATGACATGTTATGTATGGCTCTCTGGTGCCTTTAAATAAAGTACTTGAGTTGTAGAGTTTTGTTGTGATGCCATGTTGTTTGCACTCATATCGGGCATATTGTGTGTATGATTGAAATGCTTGGTATGAGTGGGATCCGACAATCTAGTTGTTTTGCCTTGGCAGCCTTTCTTATGGGGAAATGTAGTCTAGTGTTCCTCGAGCCATATTAGTCCGCTACAGCCCGGTTCACCGGAGTCCTGCTAGCCCAGCACTACTGTTCAGGACACTTGACTGGCCGGCATGTGTTTCACTTCGTCCCTATGTCTGTCCCTTCGGGGAAATGTCACGCGGTGACTTCCGGAGTCCTGCCTAGCCTGCTATAGCCCGGGATCCTCGGAGTCCTGTTAGCCCAGTGCTACAGCCCGGAATCACTCGTTGATGACCGACATGTTCGATGTGATTCATGTATGCCTGTCTCCATAGGTCTGTGCCGCTTTGGGTTCACGACTAGCCATGTCGGCCCGGGTTCTCTGTCATATGGATGCTAGCGACACTATCATATACGTGAGCCAAAAGGCGCAAACGGTCCCGGGCCATGGTAAGGCGACACCTGTGGGATGCCATGCGTGAGGCCGCAAAGTGATATGAGGTGTTACCGACTAGATCGATGTGGCTTGGAATCCGGGTCCTGACAGCGTTGGTATCAGAGCCGGACTGCCTGTAGGTTCGTTGAGCCAAACTGGTCGATGTCGGGTCTAGAAATGCTTTAGTTATATGTAGGGGAATTGATTGTGGGAGGGAACGTAAGGTTCTTTTACTCCTTTACCTATGCCTCTGATCTGAGTCATTCTCTCCTCATTCAACGTGGGTTAAGGACTAGGCTCTCTTCTTCTATCAGGTTCACGTGTTACTAATCCGTAGTAGCTTATAGGATTATTGTTACGAGTTCCAGTTCAGTTCCTACTATTCCTAGCATGTTGCTTATTGAATCAGAACCTTGATATGATGTTGTTGAGTGGTATTGTGAACTGTTGTGGATGTCTCAAATCTTTTTCTGAGCATTTACAGCCGTTATGCTGTCCAATTTTCCCTAGAAATTCTAATGTCTTTGCATTGTGGTGGTGCTTTCAGATGGCCAACCGTCCTAAAAAACAAGTGGTTCGCCTGACCAGGTGCCTCGACGTGCCCGGTCATACTGCTATGTTAGTCCGGGTCATGATCGAGATGTGTTACCGCTGGTATCCCGAATACACTGTCGAAGAGCAGTTCCGTGACTTTAATCAAAGCCAGTATTTCTGCACCGTCAGGATATTTCCTTCCTATCCTGGATCTACCGAGCCCCTTCACTATTCCTATGGACTCGGGGTTACCATTGAGATGGCTGTGCAGGATGCTGCCTATTCCATGCTGACCATCATGCGAGTCCGGACTGGCCGGAACACTGATTTCCGTTACATGCCAGCTTCACTTCCAGGAGCGCAAGGGTATCTTCAGGCTATCTATGCTGACTCCACTCAGGAGGACTCATTAACTCGTACCACTGCCGAGATGCTCGAAGATAAGGACCGAGAGAATCGGGCCTTGAGGTTGGAGCTTTTCAATACCCGTGCTGATCATTGGGCCACATTGACTCGGTTTGCACCTACGGTGCAAGCTGGATGTATGGATACAAGGGATCTGTATCCTGTGAGGTCAGCTCTGCCAGACATGGTGGATTGGCGTGATGTGGGAGGCATCACCCCACCCCGTGGTCCCCGCAGGCCACCGTTTGTTGGTCCAAGACATCATCCTAGCCCCTATGGTCCACAGGCTCCTCAGGACCGTCTGTTTCCGGATGATCACGTTGAACTTCCAGGCTATGGAGGTGACTTCTATGAGGACTACTACGGAGCTGTCTGAGTTAGTAGTAGTACCACTAGTATTGTAGTAGTTGTATCTCCACTGTCCTGCGTGACTTGTGGAATATGACTTTGCGTGTAATCGATTCCGGAGGTGTAGACAAATAATGTATAGGAGCTTGGAATGCCTCCGATGAGATGTAACGTCTTTCATCATAGTAGTACTGTAGCCTGGGCTTGTACTAAACTATGTATGGTGTGTATGACCGTTGGTATATATATGGCAGTTTATATTACCATGACATACGGATGAACATCTCTGCATTCCGTGTTATTTACATTCTGCACTTCCTTGCTAAGTTTGAGCCATCCTTGTCTAAACCGTTGTCTTGTTTTCTCCTAGGATGGTCAACACCCGCGGAAACCCTGCTGTCCTGGAGCAGGGGGCAGCCAGTGCAGCTAGAGGTGAAAATCTGCCTCACCTGCCTTCTCTGGCCGAAGTGATGCTGGAGGCAGAAAGAAACAAGCGTGAGACCAACCGCCTGCTGGAGCGGATTGAGCAGAACACTGCACGCCACCCACGAAATGACTTGGTGTCAATCAATGACTTTATCAAGCTGTACCCACCAAAGTTTAACCATTCCGTCGAGCCCCTCGACGCGGATGACTGGCTTCGCAGCATCACCCACAAGCTACGTTCTGCCAACGTAGCCGAAGCCGACAATGTTACCTATGCTGCCTATCATCTCGAAGGCCCCGCTAGCCATTGGTGGGAAAACTTCGAAGCTATGCGCCCGGTCGGTCAAATCACTACTTGGGCTGAATTAAGTGAGGCTTTCCGTGAGCATCACATTCCGGAAGGTCTCATGGATCGCAAGAGGGAGGAGTTCTGCAACTTCACCCAAGGAAGACTGACTGTGGATGCTTACAGTCGTGAATTTGGGAATCTGGCGCGTTATGCCCCTGAAGAGGTTTCTACTGACGCCAAGAAGCAGGCAAGATTCCACAAGGGACTTAGCCCCGAGCTTTGCCGCGATCTCCGTCTGCACGAGTGCACATCTTTTCAGAAGTTGGTCAATAAAGCCATCAGTGCTGAGACAGGCCAGACTGATTATGATGCTTCACGCAAGCACTCCCGTGATTTTGGCTCTTCATCCGGCTCTTGAGCTCAGAAGCGCCGGGTGTGGATCCCAAGCACGACACTGCCACCCAGATTCATCCCAAGGCCATCCTTTGGGGCGCCTCGTCCCAACCAGCAATTCGCACCGCCCAAGCCCTATGGTGGCCCCGCTGCTACCCTGCTCCACGCCCCAATGTGGTAACATGCTTCAAGTGTGGAGAGCCGGGTCACTATAGCCGAGAGTGTCCCCAGAACAACAACCCCAATCAAGCTGGAAAGTCCGTTGGCCGTGGTAAGCCCGCGGGAAAGACTTTCTACGCCAAGCCGGCCACCACTGCACGTGGCCATGTCAATTATGTTTCAGCCGAGGAGGCTCATGAGGATCCCAACGTCGTCCTTGGTACGCTCCTTGTTAACTGCCATCCGGCATCTGTTCTTTTCGATACTGGAGCATCTCATTCATTCATATCCGAGAACTATGCTCGATTGCATAACACTACATTCTGTGACATGCCCACTTCCATGGTAATTCAAACTCCGGGTTCCAAATGGCAAACTTCTAGGGTAAGCCATGGGAACGAAATTCTTGTCGATAGTCTTGTCTTCCTTGCATCCTTAATAGCTCTCAAGTCCTCAGACATAAACATCATCTTAGGTATGTACTGGATGACAGCTCATTATGCTAATATTGACTGTGCCACTAGGACCGTTCAACTTACTCACCCCTCGGGCAAGCCAGTTAATGTATTAACTCGAGTGGCCAAGCGCCAACTTTACTCCCTAAATGCCAACCCTCTTCCAGACCTTGAGGATGTTCCGGTAGTCCGAGACTTTCCGGATGTATTTCCAGAAGAACTGCCAGGTGTTCCACCTGACAGGGATGTCGAGTTTGTGATAGACCTTGTTCCAGGAACCATTCCAATTTCTAGAAGACCCTATAAGATGGCACCCCTAGAACTAGCCGAGCTTAAGAACCAACTCGATGAGTCCTTGAACAAGGGTTTCATCCGTCCTAGTTCCTCTCCTTGGGCTTGCCCCATCCTCTTCGTCAAGAAGAAGGATGGAACAGATCGAATGGTTGTGGATTACCGACCCGTCAACTTGGTCACCATCAAGAACAAATACCCGCTTCCCAGGATCAACGATCTGTATGATCAGCTCGCTGGATCCTCAATCTTTTCCAAGATGGATTTGAGGTTAGGTTACCATCAAATAAAAATCAGAAATGGGGACATTCCCAAATCGGCCTTTGTTACTCGTTATGGCCAATACGAGTACACCGTTATGTCCTTCGGTTTAACCAATGCCCCGGCCACCTTCTCCCGGTTAATGAACTCGGTTTTCATGGAGTACTTGGATAAATTCGTTGTAGTATACCTCGATGACATACTCATCTACTCCAAGAATGAAGAGGAACATGCCGAACATCTAAGGCTGGTATTGATGAAACTTCGAGAGCATCGCCTTTATGCCAAATTCTCCAAGTGGGAATTTAGGTTGCCAGAAGTGACCTATCTAGGCCATGTAATCTCTCGCAAGGGTATTGCTGTCAATCCCGAGCGAGTTCAAGCCGTCCTTGATTGGACTCCACCTGAAACGGTCAAGCAAGTTCGGAGTTTCCTTGGCCTAGCGAGCTATTGTCGCCGCTTCGTCGAAAATTTATCCAAGGTTGCTAAACCTCTAACTGAACTCCTCAAGAAAGATAAAAAGTTCGAGTGGACTCCGCAGTGCGAGTTCAGCTTTTAGGAACTGAAAAGATGCCTGACATCTGCCCCCGTACTGGTACCAACAGACTTCTCCAAGGACTTTATTATCTATTGCGACGCCTCGCGACAAGGACTAGGTTGCAGACTCATGCAAGATCGTCAGGTAATTGCCTATGCTTCATGGCAATTACACCCGCATGAGGAAAATTATCCTACACATGATCTAGAGCTTGCAGCTGTAGTCCATGCACTTAAAACCTGGCGACATTACCTTCTCGGTAATCGTTGCGAGATCTTCACCGATCACCAAAGTTTGAAATATATCTTCACCCAACCAGATTTGAATCTCAGGCAAAGACGTTGGGTCGAGTTGATCTCGGATTACGACTTAGGTATAACTTACACCCCGGGCAAAGCCAATGTCATGGCTGATGCACTATGTCGTAAGTCCTATTGTAACAACCTGATGTTACAACAAAGTCAACCACTTCTCCATGAGGAATTTCGTAAGCTTAATCTTCACATTGTTCCTCGAGGATTCCTATCCACCCTGGTGGCGAAACCTACCCTTATGGATCAAATCATAGCTGCCCAGAAGCGTGATAAGGGCATATCTCGGATTAAGGAAAACATCGTTAGCGGAGTTGCTAAATGTTTCTTCATGAATGAGCAAGGTGCTGTCTTCTTCGAGAACCGTCTGGTGGTTCCCAAGAAACAACATCTATGCCAGTTGATCCTTAAGGAAGCTCATGAATCCCCTCTCACCATTCATCCCGGTAGTACTAAAATGTATCAAGACCTACGCCAGAGGTTTTGGTGGACTAGGATGAAGAGAGAAATCGCTCAATACATTGCTAATTGCAACATCTTTCATCATGTTAAAGCAGAGCACCAACGGCCTGCTGGCACCCTTCAACCTTTGGCTATTCCTGAATGGAAATGGGATAAAATTAGTATGGATTTCATCACTGGGTTTCCCAGGACCAAGAGAGGGAATAATGACATCTTCGTTGTGATCGACCGACTTTCCAAAGTAGCCCACTTTCTACCTATTCGTGAGAGTATCACCGCTAGCCAGCTAGCTGATTTATACATCTCCCGAATAGTGTCTCTTCATGGTGTTCCATTGGAAATCAACTCAGACCGTGGGAGTCTCTTCACCTCTCGATTTTGGGAAAGTTTCCAAAATGCTATGGGAACTCATCTCTCCTTTAGCACCGCCTTCCATCCCCAATCAAGTGGTCAAGTAGAGCGAGTCAATCAAATTCTGGAAGATATGCTCCGAGCTTCTGTTATCTCATTCGGAATGAGTTGGGAGAAATGCCTTCCATTCGCGGAGTTTGCTTATAACAATAGTTATCAAGCCAGCTTGGGCAAAGCTCCTTTCAAAGTTCTCTATGGACGAAAATGTCGAACGCCTCTTAACTGGTCAGAAACTGGGGAAAGACAACTCTTTGGCCCGGATATGATTCAGGAAGCGGAAGAGCAGGTTCGCATTATTCGTGAGAAATTGAAAACAGCCCAATCTCGTCAAAAGAGTCAATATGATCGTAAACATAAGCCTATGACTTAGGAAGTTGACGAGAAGGCTTACCTTCGGGTTACCCCGTTAAAGGGAACCCATTGTTTCGGTATCAAAGGCAAATTGGCTCCTTGCTACATTGGACCCTTTCGCATTCTTGCCAAACGAGGAGAAGTTGCCTACCAATTGGAACTACCTCTGTATCTTTCCAGAGTTCATGATGTCTTCCACGTTTCACAACTCAGGCGTTGCTTCGCGGATCCTATCCGTGGAGTGGACCACGAAACGCTTGATCTACAAGATAACCTCTCTTATCGGGAATATCCCGTTCGTATCCTTGATCAAGCCGAGAGTACCACTCGACGTCATAATATCAAGTTTCTCAAGGTTCAATGGTCACACCATTCCGAGAAAGAAGCCACTTGGGAAAGGGAGGATCGTCTTCGACTCGAGTACCCCACCTTCTTTCCAGAGGATCCTAAATCTCGGGACGAGATTCTTTTGAGTGGGGGTGAGTTGTCACACCCTAGCTAGTCCATGCATTAGAGTGTGCATCATGTTTACTTTCATCAGAAACTTGAAATGGGGATGGCAGAACCCCCAGCATCCCCCCTGAAATCAACTAGGGTTTACTAAAAATAATTTCAATGAACCTGAAATGCCCTTCTAAAATGTTCACCCTCTTTTCCTTGGGTTAGAACCTCTGGGAAAATAGGTGCACATTTTTCTAGGTCAACGGAAGGTCATTGATTTAAATCATAAATATTTGAATTTGGGCATTTAAATGCTATAAAATAATTCAAATGCTCAAATAATTCTGGAAATAAATGTTTGCTGTTAGGAATAATTCCAACAGAGCCCACAATTATTTTCAGGATTTTAGAAAGTGCCTAGGTATTTTAAATAAAGCCCTAAAGCTACAGAAAAATAGAAAAGGAAAACAAAAATCAAAAAAAGGGAGAAAGAAGCCACTTGGGCCTTACCTGGCTCGGCCCAGCCGACTGGCCAGCGCCAGTCACCCCCTACCTCGCGCCAGGAGGCAGGGGCGTGTGCTCGCCGCGCGCCGGCCACCTCCTGCTTCTGCTGACGCTGGGAGGCGCCCAGAGACGCCACGAGACCCCCTCGACCCTCTCTCGTCCTCTCTCACTCTCCCCCTCGTCTCCCTCATCCTCTCCCGCGATGGCCGAGCGAGCCCCTCGCCGTCGATCGCCGTAGTCGCCGCTAGAGACCTCCCCTCGCCCCTCCGACGAGTCCATCAGCTTCGCCTCGACTCCCTCGTCCTCCCCACTGAGCCACGCTTCACCGGAATCCCTGCAACGCCGCCTTCGCCCTCGTCTTCAACCTCGGGCATCCGAGATCGCCGGCGACCTCACTTCTTCTCCAAGCCGTCCCCGAGCCCGTTGAGACCAACGCTGCACTCCCCGTGAGCCTCTCCTTCGATCCCCACCTTACCCATGCTCGTTTGCGCCCTATAGCTCCGATTTCCACCGCGGCCGAAGCTCGCCGGCGCCGTGCCTCGTCGCCGTCGTGGCCAGGGCCACCGTGGCTTGAAGCCAGACACACCACCGTGCTCAGCGCAGTCCCAGGAGCCTAACGCATGACTCCCCATGCATCGCCGTGCCCCGTAGCGTCGGATTCAACCACGCCCGAACTCCGGCGACCGCCAAGGTCGTCGTCGGCGTTGATTCCGGCCACCTCGCGCCCTCCCAGTACCACCACTAGATGTGCACGAGCCCCAGCTCGCCGTAGAACCCAACCACGTCGCAAATGGTGCCCTGTGGGCGATTTCCGCAGCGCGCCACCGCGTCTGGCCTCGCCGGCGGCTAAATGCCGGCAGGTTTTGACCCGCTGACCGGCGAGGTTGACCTGCTGACGTGGGTTGACCTCCCCCCTCTCTCTCACCGACATGCAGGCCCCGCCCGACTAATTACCCTGTTAGTGCTAACTAAACAGATTAGTTTAATTAGTATAGTCACTGACTAGTGGGCCCTGCCAGTTAATTAGGCTAACTAAACGTAGTTAGTGCACAGAGACACTGACCAGTGGGCCCCACCAGTCAGGTTTGACCTGGCTGGCGCCTTTGACCTGCTGACGTCACCCTGACGCATTGCTGACATAGTAATTGTTTTTCTGGAATTATTTTTATTCGGGAAATTCCAGAAAATAGTTCAAACTTCAAAAATTCATAGAAATTCAACCATAGCTCCAAATGAGATAAATTATATATGAAAAATTATCAGAAAAATTCAATCTATCCATCTGTAATGGTTTCATGCATGACAAAACAAGTTTACCTTGCTGCTTAAGCAGAATAAGGTAATGCACTATAAATGCCATGTTTAATGAGCTAATATTTGAATCTTTGATTCAAATGAGTTCATCCCCTTATATTCTAGCTTGCATTAGGCCAAGACACAATCATATTGCCATGTCATAGCATGCATCATATTGCTGCATATCGTCATGTGTTGATTGTGTTTCGATGTGTTCTTCGTGGTAGGTTCTGCCTCCGAGGATATTCACGAGTATCCAACTAAAGGGCAGTATCCCGCTACCACTCCATCAGGCAAGGAACCATTGATCATTCCGATACAAACCCATGTTCTCGCGTCTGCTCTTGTTTACTGCATTAAGACAATGCGATTCAAACTGCTGTGTGCTACGGTAGTTGAACCCTTATCCTCTGCATGACCTGTCATTGCCACAGTAACTAGATGAAACCCACTAGCATGTGTAGGAGTTGATTGAGCCATGTTTTGTGTTTCCTACCTTGCTATGCCTGCTATGCTTAGAGTTGTGTCAGGTCTGGTTCATCTGGGTGATGGGCTAGAGTGAAATGCTTATGTTGGTAATATGAGGGATGTGTTGAACATGTTTTGGTAAAGGTATCGATGAGAGGCCATGTAGGAGTACATGGTGGGTTGTTTCATTGAGACCGTCCCTAAGAACTGAGATCTGTATGCGTGATTTAAGATTCAGGTACTACTACACATTGGGCCCTGAGATATGACCCCGCTCGACTTACTGACCCCTCTCGCCTCTGTCCAGGAGTTGCAACTAGTTTTTGGTGTTTGTAGGACTTGTGTTGGCGGCCGTGCGTAGCGCTGACCCTAGGGGTGGGCTATGTTGCGGTAGATACACCGTGGCACGGTGTACCGAGTCACCCGTTTGGTGTCTCGGGAACCCTGTTCACATCGTTTGGGGCCGTTGAGGACACCCCGGCCGGATTTCCTTGCGGATGGAACCTGAATAGGCGATAAACCTGGACTAGAGACTTGTGAGGTTAGTTAGGTCGTGGTCTACACCCACGTCGGTTTTCGCTTGAAGTCTGCCGAGCACATATCGTGTGCAGACGCTAAGTGGTGGAAACATGTGTGACGAAGTACACCCCTGCAGGGTATCAAACTATTCGAATAGCCGCGTCCGCGGTGAAGGACTACTTGGTTGCCTATACAGTTCATAGACAAGTTAATGGATACTACTAAAAGACTCAAGATAAGTGTGAGTACCGAGGATGGCCCTCTCGGAGGATGATGAGGGAGGATCCCCGGTGGAGTATTGTGTTGGTGAGTAGTGGACTCGTGTGCGAGAACTATTTTACTAAAGAGGTTCCGTAGGATAGCTTAGCCAAGAGTCAAAGCTGGCTTGCTGCATACCCCCACCACCTTCTTGAGAATGAGCATGTATAGTAGGTTCTGATGTAAGACTTGCTGAGTACCTTTGTACTCATGTTTGCTTATTTATTGTTTTCAGACGACAAAACTGCCCCCTCCGATGGGTTTTATGTAGACCTTGACGTCGACGAGTGACTAGCCACCCAGGTGGTGATCCTGGCTATGGAGGGCCCTATGTAGATAGACAGGCTTCGAGAAGCCTTCTTTCTTTTTAGAGTTTGTACTCAGACTAGTTGCTTCCGCACGTGCTTGTATGATTGTATAACTTGAGTGTCGGGTCATGTGACCCTATCTGTATGACATGTTATGTATGGCTCTCTGGAGCCTTTAAATAAAGTACTTGAGTTGTAGAGTTTTGTTGTGATGCCATGTTGTTTGTACTCATATCGGGCATATTGTGTGTATGATTGAAATGCTTGGTATGAGTGGGATCCGACAATCTTGTTGTTTATCCTTGGCAGCCTTTCTTATGGGGAAATGTAGTCTAGTGTTCCTCGAGCCATAGTAGTCCGCTACAGCCTGGTTCACCGGAGTCCTGCTAGCCCAGCACTACTGTTCAGGACACTTGACTGGCCGGCATGTGTTTCACTTTGTCCCTATGTCTGTCCCTTCGGGGAAATGTCACGCGGTGACTTCCGGAGTCCTGCCTAGCCTGCTACAGCCTGGGATCCCCGGAGTCCTGTTAGCCCAGTGCTACAGCCCAGAATCACTCGCTGATGACCGACATGTTTGATGTGATTCATGTATGCCTGTCTCCATAGGTCTGTGCCGCTTTGGGTTCACGACTAGCCATGTCGGCCCGGGTTCTCTGTCATATGGATGCTAGCGACACTATCATATACGTGAGCCAAAAGGCGCAAACGGTCTCGGGCCATGGTAAGGCGACACCCGTGGGATACCGTGCGTGAGGCCGCAAAGTGATATGAGGTGTTACCGGCTAGATCGATGTGGCTTGGAATCGGGGTCATAACATCGACACATCGCTTTGGCCTAGGACGACGCTTCAGAATGACCTCGAGTCCCTAATGACTCGACTGAATGAAGTCCCAGGTCGAGTGGTGGAATGGAAGAAATCTTCTGCTAGATGTGGCGCTGACATCGCTCTATCTCTGGTCCGCGTCCACTGTAAGGAGGTGCGAGAAGAAAAGTTGGCCGCCATCCAAGTTGCCAATACCAGGAAGCACAACTTTCAAGACTTCATGGAGACTTTCATTGCTGCTGCCACTCGCATTGCAGACGGGATCGACTTGGACGAGTTCGTCACCCCTTCCAGTCCTCCGCCTAAGGAATAAAAACTTTTATGCTTCACTTTAAATTTGCCTCGGAATGCAGAGTGGATTTTGTAACCGTTAAACTCTGTCGAGCTGGAGGCTCGAGTGCTTTGATCTGCGGTCTAGGACCTTTGGATCTTATCTGAACTTGATTTATCGTTGAATATCTTCGTGAATTATCTGTTGAGTGGAACTTGTTCTTCACTCGAAATAACTTTGTATTTGTGGTGCAGCTCCTAAGGAGAAGGTAGCAGTCGATTTGCACCTCATCGTCCTTGTGGATTGGGATGCGTTCCGTACTTAGGTGAGCACTGGGCTGCAGCTAAGCCCCTGAGTGGGAGGTCTGCTCTTCACTCGATAGGATTTTAAAAACTTAGGCGAGCACTGGACTGCAGCTAAGCCTCCGAGTGGGAGGTCTGCTCTCCACTCGGTAGGATTTTTTCAAACTTAGGCGAGTACTGGACTGCAGCTAAGCCTCTGAGTGGGAGGTCTGCTCTCCACTCGGTAGGATTTTTTAAACACTTAGGCGAGCACTAGGCTGCAGCTAAGCCCCCGAGTGGGAGTCTGGCTCGCCACTCGGTAGGATTTTAAAAACTTAGGCGAGTATTGTACTGCAGATAAGCCTCCGAGTGGGAGGTCTGCTCTCCACTCGGTAGGATTTTTTAACCACTTAGGCGAGCACTGGGTTGCAACTAAGCCCCCGAGTGGGAGGTCTGCTCTCCACTCGGTAGGATTTTTTCAAACTTAGGCGAGTACTGGACTGCAACTAAGCCCCCAAGTGAGAGTCTGGCTCGCCACTCGGTAGGATTTTTTAAACACTTAGGCGAGCACTGGGCTGCAGCTAAGCCCCCGAGTGGGAGGTCTGCTCTCCACTCGGTAGGATTTTTTAAACACTTAGGCGAGCACTGGGCTGCAGCTAAGCCCCCGAGTGGGAGTCTGGCTCGCCACTCGGCAGGATTTTAAAAACTTAGGCGAGTACTGGACTGCAGCTAAGCCTTCGAGTGGGAGGTCTGCTCTCCACTCGGTAGGATTTTTTAACCACTTAGGCGAGCACTGGGCTGCAGCTAAGCCCCCGAGTGGGAGGTCTGCTCTCCACTCGATAGGATTTTTTAAACACTTAGGCGAGCACTGGGCTGCAGCTAAGCCCCCGAGTGAGAGTCTGGCTCGCCACTCGGTAGGATTTTTTAAACACTTAGGCGAGCACTGGGCTGCAGCTAAGCCCCCGAGTGGGAGGTCTGCTCTCCACTCGGTAGGATTTTTTAAACACTTAGGCAAGCACTGGGCTGCAGCTAAGCCCCCGAGTGAGAGTCTGGCTCGCCACTCGATAGGATTTTTTAAACACTTAGGCGAGCACTGGGCTGCAGCTAAGGCCTCGAGTGGGAGGTTTGCTCTCCACTCGGTAGGATTTCTTAAACACTTAGGCGAGCACTGGGCTGCAGCTAAGCCCCCGAGTGGGAGGTCTGCTCTCCACTCGGTAGGATTTTTTAAACACTTAGGCGAGCACTGGGCTGCAGCTAAGCCCCCAAGTGAGAGTTTGGCTCGGCACTCGATAGGATTTTTTAAACACTTAGGCGAGCACTGGGCTGCAGCTAAGTGTAACGCCCCGAGACCGATGTGCCAGGTGTATTCCAGTTATTCGCTATTGTTGCCTTGTCATTCGCTTGCGTGTTGAATCTTGTCATGTCATCATATGCATTGCATCATCATGTTTTCTAAACTTCCATTAGCCCGGGTTCTCCCAGTTCCGTCCGTTGTTCGTTCTGAGCCCAGACACACTTGCACGCGCCCGCGGCATGTCCGAAATAGTATTTTATAAGTGGCCGGGAAATGTGCTCGGATGTCGGGACCCCGATCCTAGGTCACACCGATCTAGCCGGTAACACCTCATATCACTTTGCGGCCTCACGCACGGTATCCCACGGGTGTCGCCTTACCATGGCCCGGTACCATTTGCGCCTTTTGGCTCACGTATATGATAGTGTCGCTAGCATCCATATGACAAAGAACCCGGGCCGACATGGCTAGTCGTGAACCCAAAGCGGCACAGACCTATGGAGACAGGCATACATGAATCACATCGAACATGTCGGTCATCAACGAGTGATTCCGGGCTGTAGCACTGGGCTAACAGGACTCCGGGGATCCCGGGCTGTAGCAGGCTAGGCAGGACTCCGGAAATCACCGCGTGACATTTCCCCGAAGGGACAGACATAGGGACGAAGTGAAACACATGCCGGCCAGTCAAGTGTCCTGAACAGTAGTGCTGGGCTAGCAGGACTCCGGTGATCCGGGCTGTAGCGGACTACTATCGCTCTGAAGCACTAGACTACATTTCCCCATATGATAGGCTGCCAAGGATAAACAACTAGATAGTCGGATCCCACACATACCAAGCATTTCAATCATACACACAATATGCTCGATATGTGTGAATACAACATGGCATCACAACATAACTCTACAACTCAAGTATTTATTCATTAGGCTCCGAAGAACGAGATATTACAAACATGGGTCTCATGACCCAACATACAGAGCATACAAGCAACAAGCACATGCGGAAGCTTAGCTTGTCTGAGTACAGACAACTACAAATGAAAAGGGCTGAGAAGCCTGACGATCTACCAAATCCTGTCGAGGGCACAAGATCGTAGCTGAGGTATCAAGCTAAACATCGAAGTCCACGCGGAACTACTAGCGAGACTGAAGTCTCTCTGCAAAACATAAATTAAGCAAACGTGAGTACAAAGGTACTCAGCAAGACTTACATCAGAGCTAAACTACATATGCATTGGTATCAACAAGGGGGTGGTGGAGTTTAACTGCAGCAAGCCAACTTTGACTCAGTGGCTAACCTGAACTACGATTGCGAGCAACTCTTTTGAGGTGGCGCACAAGAGTCCACATATTCACCAATCAATACACCACTATGGATCCGCTCTCGTCTCCCTACGAGAAGGCCATCCATAGCACTCACGCTTATCTTGCGAGTTTTAGGGTATCCACTTTCACTTGTCTATGAACTATGCAAGGGGTCCAAGTTTCCATATCCGAGGAATCCAGCTATTCGAATAGATAATGATAACCCTGCAGGGGTGTACTTCTTCACACACGCTCTCACCACTTATAGCCCTGTACACATCATGTACCTCGGCAACCTTCAAGCGGAAAACGGGTGAGGGTGTCGGCCACGGCCTACCTAAACACTTAAGTCTCTAGTCCAGGTTTATCGCCTATTCGGGTTCCATCCGCGAGGAGATCCAGCCGGAGTTTCGCTCACAGCCCCAAACAATGTGTGCAGGGTTCCCGAGACACCAAACGGGCGCCCGCTACACCGTGCCACAGTGTATCTACCGCAACATAGCCCACCCCTAGGGTCAGCGCTACGCACGGCCGCCAACACATATCCTACAAACACCAGAAACTAGTTGCAACTCCTGGACAGAGTACTAGGGTGATTAAGAAGCCGAGAGGGGCCATTGGTTTCGGGCCCAATGCGTGGTAGTAACTGTTCATGGATCACAGACACAGACCTCAGTTCCTGAGGACGGCTGCAATGAGACAACCCACCATGTACTCCTACATGGCCTCTCACCGCTACCTTTACCAAATCGTCTTCACACACTTAGCTCTTAACAGTAGGACATGTTTACACACCTCCGATTCATCCCCGATGAATCGGACCTGACTCAACTCTAAGCAGTAGCAGGCATGACAAACAACCATGAATGAGTAGGCACATCAGGGCTCAAACAACTCCTACTCATGCTAGTGGGTTTCATCTATTTACTGTGGAAATGACAGGTCATGCAGAGGATAAGGGGTTCAAATACCGCAACAGGTAACAGATGAATTGTTGTTGTCCTAATGCAGTAAAAGAGAGCAGGAGCGAGAGAGGGGGATTGTATCGGAATGAACAAGGGGGTTTTGCTTGCCTGGCACTTCTGAAGATTTCATTGGGTCTTCATCAGTGTCAATGATCACAGCGTTGGTACAACGTCTATCGAGAGGGGACAAATACCGGCAACAGGAGAAAGAAACACAATCAATGCAATGCACAATATGATGCATGATCATGACATGTCAATATGCTGTGGTTTGAGCTAATGTAACTAGCTATGATTTAAATGAAGTTGGTTTGAGTACAAGATTCAAATTCCAACCCCATATATGATTATTTAAATGCCCTTTATTTGTTTTGTCCAAAACAGAGGACAAACATTGCTCAAACATGCATGAAAATGGTACAGATGGATTCCTTGAATTTTTCTGATAATTTTACATATATAATTTATCTTATTTGGAGTTACGGTTGAATTTCTATGATTTTTAGAAGTTTTGGGTATTTTCTAAAATAAATAAATCATTTAAGATTTATTTAAATCCCAGAAAAGGATTACTGCATCAGCATGACATTGTCATGACGTCAGCAGGTCAACGGGGCAGGGTCCAGGTCAAACCTGACAGCCTGGGCCCACCGGATTTAATCTAATCCTAACTAGAAATAAAACTTGTGGTTAAATAACATGGTGGGGTCCACTGCCAGTGACTATGGTGGTTAATTAGTGGCTGGGTTAGGCCCTAATTATAGGGCCACGTCAGCGTCACCGGAGTTGTGCCGGCGGTGACAAAACCGACGACGGAGGCGCCGCGGGAAGGCGCTACAGGGGGCGGTTTCGAGCGCGGTTTGGCTCATTGGAACGCCCGCGATGCAGCGCGTCCAACTGTGGCTGTGGCTGTGGCTGTGGTGGCCGGTAGCGGCAACTGCGGTGAGCGAGGCGGCGGCCGGAGCTCGGGACACACGGGCGCAGGGTTTCAGCGCGAGCTTAGAGCAATGGCGTGGCGTGTTCGCTTCCTGGGGACGCGTTGAGCATGTTGGTGATGCTAGGGTGGGCGGGAGAGCACACGAGCATGGAGCTCGTCGGCCATGGCGGCGGCCGGAGCTCGGAGCTTGCGGGCAAGGTGCTACGGCACGGAAAAGAGCAAAACGAGGGAGGGGGAGGGGGAAGGAGCTCACGGTGAACTCGATGGCGTCGTCAGCAAGGTCGGGGAAGCACCCAAAAGAGCGGGGCGGCGATGGGGATCTCCGGCGTCCAGGGTTGAAGAAGAAGACGGGGGGAGCACTCGGGGCTTCCGGCGTCACGTGGGTTGGTGGAGACTAAGAGGAAGGCGCGGCGGTTCTTCTGGAGGCGTCGGCGGAGCGTGGGGTGGCCGGTGGCTGCGGCAGAGCACGGCGGCGTCCTCTGGTGTGCTCGGGAGGAGAGGGGGAGGAAGCCAGAGGAGGGGAGGAGCTGCGGGTGTGAGAGAGAGGTAAGGGGGAGGGCGCGTGGCCGTCTCCGTGGCGCTGGGAGAGACCAGGGGCGAGGAAGCAGGAGGTGGCGTCCGGTGCGTGCGCGGGCGACACGCCGTCGTCCTCCTGGCAGGAGCTAGGGGATGACTGGCAACGGCCTGGTGGGCTGGGCCGCCAGCAACAGTACCAGGCCACAGGTGAGTGGGCTCTAGGTAGGCCTCTGCTCTGTTTATTTCTGTTTTATTTTGTTTTTATTTATTCATTTTGCCACTGATTCAAATTCAAAAGAAATCCAAAATAGGGCAAAACCTTCTAAATATTATTATGTTGCCATTATGGACTTTTCCAAAGGCACATAAATAATTTCAGGGCCTTTTGGATTATATTCTATATAAAATGAATATAATCCAAAAGTCAAATACTTATTGATTTAATTTCAAAGGCCCAAAATAATTATCCCTGAGACTCCAAAAATATTGGTTTGAATTTTACCTCTTGCCAATATTTTTATAGATTAACAGGAACATTTCTTGGGTTCATTTGAGGCAATTTTTTTACTTTGGCCATTTTCAAAAGATTCCTGAGGCTTGAGCATTTCCTCAATTCAACTTTCAGAAATTTAGACATGATGCATGGATGGTTATGAAACTAATTGCAAACAAACTCTAGGGCTGTGACAACTCACCCCCACTAAACAAGAATCTCGGCCCGAGATTCGAGACGTGAGGTAAGAAGGAAGGGGGGTACAACTAACACGGTCTTCACAATCCAGGTTGCATCTCATAAGGTTGTTGATCCGATCACCATCATTGTCTTGATGTCTTGCTCTGAGAATTTCATCCACTCATGACAATGAGAAGGAAGGAGAACCCTAAAAAGTCGATCTCCTCGAAGATCAGGCAACTCACGATCAACTCACGGAGTGAGACATAGAAACATCTCGCGAACTGAGAGGCAAAACTTGCATCAGGAGCGATAGAAGAAACAATTTGACGAGGGTTTCAAAGTAGCGAGGGGAATTGCCATGATTCTAAAACAGGGCACCTCGGGGAAGGTGACTCAAAGAACTATTCCCTTAAGTGGCAAAAAGAATTACTTTTGATTCGGAGATCATAGAAACTCTTTATACCAGCCTAAGGCAATCACAAACGATCAGTGGAAGGAGTTCGAAAGAATGACATACTCGGACTAGGATGGATGATGTGGACTACCTTGTTGAAGACAACGCAATGGATGATTTTTGCTTATCATCGGAAATGGATGGGACCCATGGTAAGTCCACTTTTGAAGATGATCCTGAACAGCAGCTACCGAGGTGCAAGCTGGGAACAAAATGCAAATGTTGGGAATGATTCTAGTAACTGGGGAGTAAGTTCACCGGCAAAGGTGATTCCACCAATTGGATGGATATCGAACAACTGAGAGAACGGAGGCACATTCCAGTTAACGACAACATTAGAACCTAGTGCCTGAGCGTGCTCTCAAGAACTTGAGCATTTCCATACTCATCAAGGTTCCGCCAATATCCGTGTCAAGGATCCTGGCAACACAACATGCTACCATGATGAATAATGGTGGAAGATGCAGATGCAAAGGAAGATAACACTTTCTCAGATTGCACCTTAGCGAAGCCAAGGAAACAAAATCTGGATGATCGACCGAGAGACATTTAGCACTCCGCTCCTAATGTTCTCCTTGATGTACTGGTTACCACGGTCATGCTTTAAGCATCGGCATAGCCACCAAGTAGTGGTCGGACTTCGGAATACAATAGATCCATAAGGAACAACTTCTGGAGTAAATCCTACGAAATCCTCATGGGAATGTGGCCAACTTTCTTCAATCGAGATACTACAATAATAGGTCTTCCGGCTGGATGTGTTGGCCACGACATCCACTTTACCGGTTATCGAGAGACCAATATTATAGTTCTTGGAAAATGCTCCAACCATCATATCTGCCTGAGATTCAGATCTGGTTGGTGACAGGATATTCTAGACTCATCGAGTCTAGAAAGGAAAATGAAGATTTGCAACACAAATCGACGAGATGACATTGTGAGATTCTCGGGAAAATGAACTACGGTAGTAAGCTCCAAAATATGAGCCGGTTCTGCTACAAGCATGTGAACACGTTGTCCTAGACAAGCATGGTCACCTGGTAGTCTTAAAATGAAACACTACCGAGTTCAGGGGGAACCATCAACGAGGATATCGAAGTCCTTGCGTAGGTCTAACCCTTAAGAAGAACTTCTTCTCCTTGAACAAATCAATCAGTGGCTTGGTGTGCTAGGGATACGTATAGAATGTAGATGATCAGTCTATCAGACCATAGGATACTTCGCACATGCATGACTAACTTGGGATGATTCCGGAGGAAGCAAAAACAAACTTTCTCGAATTCACGGCGGCAACTTACATCAGATGCACATGAATTAGAGGAAGTCACATCTTTCAACCGGACATATGCTTCATGATCGAGACATGAGGGCAATGCTTATAAAGTTTCCAACACTAGCTGGATGTTCAACACAATCATGGAGGAGACAAAATGCCGCTGATGGGCTCAACAGCAACTCATCGGAATTTCCATATCACTGGACTTCCACCACTATGTGAACAATGTGATAGTATTGGTCAGACCAAAGATATAATGGTGTATGCTCGAGGGAAAACCGCAAGTAAGACAACATTACGAACATCGTTGGTTCTGATTTGATTTGACGATAGCCCACACTCAAATCAAGGTTTGGACAAGATAATAGATACAACAACTGATCACGAGGACCAATTGGTGAAGATATCATCTTTCTTCAACACACACACACCCAAGGATATCCCTTAGGGATGAACTAAGTCGGACAAGTTTTCATCTTCCAACTCTCCAAGTTGTTGTTAAGCTTAACCAACTAGCTCAGGGGTATCCAACACAGGTTCTTGGGGAAAAGTGGTTTATCGGAAAACCAACTTGAACACGAACTCAACATAACGGTCAGATGACAACCTGGTAACACTTCCGAGAAGATATTCGGAAAATCACGAACCACCGGTATGTTACTAAGCTCGAGAACAACCTTGCTTTTCAGGGCAAGATGATATGATCGATAGAGCAAGGGTTTGGCAAAATCCTAATCCATTGATCGAAGTGTGCACCAGAAATATGGACTAGGTAGCACGATCAGTCTTAGAATGATAATTCAATAACCAACACGCTAAGAATGAGAATATTGTCCATTAACTACCAAGCAACGGAGTTGCTAGGAGTATTGATTTCACACATCACGGTTCACTTGTCGGCATTCCGGTTGCAACAACACTGAAACCGAGAAATGAATAATGATGGAGAGAGTATCACTGCGTCAAGAATTCATAGGAGAAGGTGCAATTCTCACGACGCTCTTGACATAAAGTGGCTAATACTTCAGGGTAGAACAGAACCAAAAGCTGGATTGGCGTTTTGATCTGCGGAATACAACCACTTTGACCCGATCCGAGAAATGGATGAGGTACTGGAGTTTGTTTCTCCTAGTCATTCTAAATTAGAACGGCTCGACGGACCACAATAATAAAAGGCACCGATGAACACAAATGCACAACTATTCCTGACTATCAATTGATAGACGAAGGTCAGAAAACAACTAAAGAGGGACAACTCAAGGAACATATAACTTTCTGAGTTGTGGATGCATAGATTAGTATGTCGAGCAAAGCTCAACATATTTCTTCCAGATAACCCATGCAGAAAGGTAGAACTGGCAGAGCCACAATATAGAATGGAGAACTCATCAAGAGCACTCTGGTTGTGATCCTTTGGTTCAAGAACTTCTGCCATAAGTGGTTCATAGTATTTGGAAGAAGGAAATACCACGGACCTCGAGGTCTATCACAAGGTTTACTAATGTCCTAAGGAACTAGCAAACACTAACGACATGAAGTAGGGTGAATCTCGGGTTCAAAAACCCAGGAATAGAATGCCTACTAACTAAATGGCATCACGGGATGCTTTCGAGAATGATGGCCAGAATCATCACACTGGGAACACAAAACATGGTTCGATTACTAGGTGATCCTCTAAGACACCTAGGGTCATAATAATAGCTCCAACATATATGTCGAGGCAATAGAGTACCTCAACTGGCAAGTAGTGTGATTAATCTGGCCCAAATGGACATCAGGAACAGGGGAAAGGATTTGCAAATGCATCGGACTATTTAGAAACCTGGGATGACTCGGACAGCATAACGGCTGTAAATGCTCGAAAAGATTTGAGACATCCTGCAGAATGGTGGCATAACCACTCAGAATCATAATATCAAGGTTCTGAGGCCAGTTATGAATATATGGAAGTAGTAGGAACTAAACTGAGGCTTGAACTCAACAATCCTAGGCAACTACAGTTTAGTAACACGTCATCCTGATAGATAGGTGAGAAGTCCTAATTCTTAATCCCCGTAGAAAGGAAGAGGTTGACTCAGATCAGAAGGGCATGAGAATAAGGAGTAAAAAGAGCCTTACGTTCCCTTCCACAATCAATTCCCTTACATAACTAAAGCATTTCTAGACTCAACTTTGACCAGTTTGGCTTGGTAGACCTACAGACAGTCAGGCTCTGATACCAACGCTGTCGGGACCCCGATCCTAGGTCACACTGATCTAGCCGGTAACACCTCATATCACTTTGCGGCCTCACGCATGGTATCCCACGGGTGTCGCCTTACCATGGCCCGGTACCGTTTGCGCCTTTTGGCTCACGTATATGATAGTGTCGCTAGCATCCATATGACAAAGAACCCGGGCCGACATGGCTAGTCGTGAACCCAAAGCGGCACAGACCTATGGAGACAGGCATACATGAATCACATCGAACATGTCGGTCATCAACGAGTGATTCCGGGCTGTAGCACTGGGCTAACAGGACTCCGGGGATCCCGGGCTGTAGCAGGCTAGGCAGGACTCCAGAAATCACCGCGTGACATTTCCCCGAAGGGACAGACATAGGGACGAAGTGAAACACATGCCGGCCAGTCAAGTGTCCTGAACAGTAGTGCTGGGCTAGCAGGACTCCGGTGATCCGGGCTGTAGCGGACTACTATCGCTCTGAAGCACTAGACTACATTTCCCCATATGATAGGTTGCCAAGGATAAACAACTAGATAGTCGGATCCCACACATACCAAGCATTTCAATCATACACACAATATGCTCGATATGTGTGAATACAACATGGCATCACAACATAACTCTACAACTCAAGTATTTATTCATTAGGCTCCGAAGAACGAGATATTACAAACATGGGTCTCATGACCCAACATACAGAGCATACAAGCAACAAGCACATGCGGAAGCTTAGCTTGTCTGAGTACAGACAACTACAAATGAAAAGGGCTGAGAAGCCTGACTATCTACCAAATCCTGTCGAGGGCACAAGATCGTAGCTGAGGTATCAAGCTAAACGTCGAAGTCCACGCGGAACTACTAGCAAGACTGAAGTCTCTCTGCAAAACATAAATTAAGCAAACGTGAGTACAAAGGTACTCAGCAAGACTTACATCAGAGCTAAACTACATATGCATCGGTATCAACAAGGGGGGTGGTGGAGTTTAACTGCAGCAAGCCAACTTTGACTCAGTGGCTAACCTGAACTACGATTGCGAGCAACTCTTTTGAGTGGCGCACACGAGTCCACATATTCACCAATCAATACACCACTATGGATCCGCTCTCATCTCCCTACGAGAAGGCTATCCATAGCACTCACGCTTATCTTGCGAGTTTTAGGGTATCCACTTTCACTTGTCTATGAACTATGCAAGGGGTCCAAGTTTCCATATCCGAGGAATCCAGCTATTCGAATAGATAATGATAACCCTGCAGGGGTGTACTTCTTCACACACGCTCTCACCACTTATAGCCCTGTACACGTCATGTACCTCGGCAACCTTCAAGCGGAAACCGGGCGAGGGTGTCGGCCACGGCCTACCTAAACACTTAAGTCTCTAGTCCAGGTTTATCGCCTATTCGGGTTCCATCCGCGAGGAGATCCGGCCGGAGTTTCGCTCACAGCCCCAAACGATGTGTGCAGGGTTCCGGAGACACCAAACGGGCGCCCGGTACACCGTGCCACAGTGTATCTACCGCAACATAGCCCACCCCTAGGGTCAGCGCTACGCACGGCCGCCAACACATATCCTACAAACACCAGAAACTAGTTGCAACTCCTGGACAGAGTACTAGGGTGATTAAGAAGCCGAGAGGGGCCATTGGTTTCGGGCCCAATGTGTGGTAGTAACTGTTCATGGATCACAGACACAGAACTCAGTTCCTGAGGACGGCTGCAATGAGACAACCCACCATGTACTCCTACATGGCCTCTCACCGCTACCTTTACCAAATCGTGTTCACACACTTAGCTCTTAATAGTAGGACATGTTTACACACCTCCGATTCATCGCCGATGAATCGGACCTGACTCAACTCTAAGCAGTAGCAGGCATGACAAACAAGCATGAATGAGTAGGCACATCAGGGCTCAAACAACTCCTACTCATGCTAGTGGGTTTCATCTATTTACTGTGGAAATGACAGGTCATGCAGAGGATAAGGGGTTCAACTACCGCAACAGGTAACAGATGAATCGTTGTTGTCCTAATGTAGTAAAAGAGAGCAGGAGCGAGAGAGGGGGATTGTATCGGAATGAACAAGGGGTTTTTGCTTGCCTGGCACTTCTGAAGATATCATTGGGTCTTCATCAGTGTCAACGATCACAGTGTCGGTACAACGTCTATCGAGAGGGGACAAATACTGGCAACAAGAGAAAGAAACACAATCAATGCAATTCACAATATGATGCATGATCATGACATGTCAATATGCTGTGGTTTGAGCTAATGTAACTAGCTATGATTTAAATGAAGTTGGTTTGAGTACAAGATTCAAATTCCAACCCCATATATGATTATTTAAATGCCCTTTATTTGTTTTGTCCAAAACAGAGGACAAACATTGCTCAAACATGCATGAAAATGGTACAGATGGATTCCTTGAATTTTTCTGATAATTTTACATATATAATTTATCTTATTTGGAGTTACGGTTGAATTTCTATGATTTTTAGAAGTTTTGGGTATTTTCTGAAATAAATAAATCATTTAAGATTTATTTAAATCCCAGAAAAGGATTACTGCATCAGCATGACATCGTCATGACGTCAGCAGGTCAACGGGGCAGGGTCCAGGTCAAACCTGACAGCCTGGGCCCACCGGATTTAATCTAATCCTAACCAGAAATAAAACTTGTGGTTAAATAACATGGTGGGGTCCACTGCCAGTGACTATGGTGGTTAATTAGTGGGTGGGTTAGGCCCTAATTACAGGGCCACGTCAGCATCACCAGAGTTGTGCCGGCGGCGACAAAACCTACGACGGAGGCGCCGCAGGAAGGCGCTACAGGGGGCAGTTTCGAGCGCGGTTTGGCTCGTTGGAACGCCCGCGACGCAGCGCGTCCAGCGGTGGCTGTGGCCGTGGCTGTGGTGGCCGGTTACGGCAACTGCGGCGAGCGAGGCGGCGGCCGGAGCTCGGGACACACGGGTGCGGGGTTTCAGCGCGACCTTAGAGCAACGGCGTGGCGCGTTCGCTTCCTGGGGACGCGTTGAGCATGTTGGTGATGCTAGGGCGGGCGGGAGAGCACACGAGCATGGAGCTCGTCGGCCATGGCGGCGGCCGGAGCTCGGAGCTCGCGGGCAAGGTGCTACGGCACGGAAAAGAGCAAAACGAGGGAGGGGGAGGGGGAAGGAGCTCACGGTGAACTCGATGGCGTCGTCAGCAAGGTCGGGGAAGCACCCAAAAGAGCGGGGCGGCGATGGGGATCTCCGGCGTCCAGGGTTGAAGAAGAAGACGGGGGGAGCACTCGGGGCTTCCGGCATCACGTGGGTTGGTGGAGACTAAGAGGAAGGCGCGGCGGTTCTTCTGGAGGCGTCGGCGGAGCGTGGGGTGGCCGGTGGCCGCGGCAGAATAGCGGCGTCCTCTGGTGCGCTCGGGAAGAGAGGGGGAGGAAGCCAGAGGAGGGGAGGAGCTGCGGGTGTGAGAGAGAGGTAAGGGGGGGGGGGGGGCGCGTGGCCGTCTCCGTGGCGCTGGGAGAGACCAGGGGCGAGGAAGCAGGAGGTGGCGTCCGGTGCGTGCGTGGGCGACACGCCGTCGTCCTCCTGGCAGGAGCTAGGGGATGACTGGCAACGGCCTGGTGGGCTGGGCCGCCAGCAACAGTACCAGGCCACAGGTGAGTGGGCTCTAGGTAGGCCCCTGCTCTGTTTATTTCTGTTTTATTTTGTTTTTATTTATTCATTTTGCCACTGATTCAAATTCAAAAGAAATCCAAAACAGGGCAAAACCTTTTGAATATTATTATGTTGCCATTATGGACTTTTCCAAAGGCACATAAATAATTTCAGGGCCTTTTGGATTATATTCTATATAAAGTGAATATAATCCAAAAGTCAAATACTTATTGATTTAATTTCAAAGGCCCAAAATAATTATCCCTGAGACTCCAAAAATATTGGTTTGAATTTTACCTCTTGCCAATATTTTTATAGATTAACAGGAACATTTCTTGGGTTCATTTGAGGCAATTTTTTTACTTTGGCCATTTTCAAAAGATTCCTGAGGCTTGAGCATTTCCTCAATTCAACTTTCAGAAATTTAGACATGATGCATGGATGCTTATGAAACTAATTGCAAACAAACTCTAGGGCTGTGACATCGGAATGGGATGAAAGTTGGCGTGCGGTGTTGTTTTGTTGTTAGTAGACCGCCTGCCAAGTTTCATCGCGTTTGGAGTCCGTTTGACGCCCCAACGGTTAACTATAGCGGCAGTATAACCGGTCTACGTCGGACGTTTTCGGTCTTCGGAAACAGTCGCCGGGCCTCTCTCTCTTCTCTTCTCTCAGCTCAAGCCCTACTGCACAGCCCACAAGTTCCAACCGACCCCTCGCGCGCGTCCGGAAATTGTCCCGGACCCAACCCGAGCTGTCGCCACCGTTGCGTCCGGATCATCCCCAAACGTCTACAAAATGTCACCGTTTTCTTATTTGGACTTCCTAGCTATTTTATTCGCGATCGTCCGATTGCGATCGGAGGGACCAAATACCCCTAACCAAAATCCTCGTTGCTATATAGACAGATCAAACCCCTAGCCCTAGCCTGTCCCATCCGTCCATTCCGCCCGCCCGCCGCCAGGCCACCTGGTCTCCTCCTCGGCTTCCTCGCCGAGCCAACCACCATCCATCCTGATCCACCTCCCTCCAACCAGCCCCCAACCACCTCCCTGGGTTTCCGCGTAGCCCAAATCGCAGCAGCCAACAACATCCTCCTACCAGAGCAAGCACGGCCATGGCCACGCCCACCGAAGCTCTGCACCACCCCAAGCTACTCTGCCTCCGGTGTCATCCCGCTCATCCCGGCCTCCTCTACGCCCGGAGCTCTCCTAGCCGTGCGTCTCCTCCTCGTTCCCAGCGAAGCCCCGTCCTCCCGAGCTCTCCCGCAGGCAGCCCCACGCCCGATCCAGGCGGGATCGAGGCGACCACCTCGTGCACGCCAAGTCCAATCGTTGGACCAGCTCCACCACCAGGCGGCACCAATCCTTCTCTTTTCCTTCTTCCCCTGGTGCTTCTCCCCCTCTTTAATCTGCACGTTGTTGTTCTAATTCTCCGTTGCCTCTGTGGTTTGCAGAGGCCGAAGCCGACGCCGCCATGCGAGCCTTGCTGAAGCTCCACCCGCCCCGGATCCACGTCCTCCGGCTTCCCCCATGTAACCTCTGTCCTCGCCCCGCGCTAGTTCTGCGCCTTGCCGTGGCGCCGCGGCCGGTGAGTGCTGCCGTTCGACAAGGCCCCTCTCGGCCTCCATGTTCCCTTCCCCGATTTGCTTATCTCTGAATCTCTCTCTCTCTCTCTCTGAACCAGTCTCGCAGGCCACCATGGTCAGCCCAGGAGCTCTCTCGCAGTCGCCTTGCTCCACCCTCGCCGTCGTCCCGCTGCTCCCGGAGCCGCACCTTCCTTCGTTCCCTGCACCGCCGCGTCGCCGGAGCAGGAGCTCCATCCGCCGCCGCGCCCTGCATCGGCTGAAGCTGCCCCGCGCCTCGCCTCCTCTGTCTACTTCCTCTGCATCGAGCGAGGCCAAACAACCGCGCCCTCGTTGACTTCTCATCGTGAGGCTCCAGTCAGCCTCGTCCCGATCCCAAGGCCCAGCCTGCCTCCTCCCTCCAGCGCCCCAAGGCCCAACGGCGCCTCCCCTTCGCCCGATCCAGTCCAGCCGGCCCAAGTGGCCTGGTGAGGCCACCCCAGCGCCTTCCTCTAGTTTTTTTCCTGTTGGGCCAGTCCGCCTTTGTTTCGGCCCAGTGTTTTTTTTCAGATCTGCGTACTTGTCTATTTTTCCTGAGACTACAGTTTTGCAGGTTACCCCTCCATGTTCGTGCATATAATAGCTCACAATTCGTGCATCGGATTAAAATGATTTACATATGAAACTTGCTCAGAATTTTGTCTAGTTTAATTATATGTCACTTTCATCCATGTTTAAAATGTTTAAAATGCTGTTTGTTTAAATTTGTTTAAATAACTTGCTGAAATGCCTTATTTCATAACTAATTAACCGTAGCTCCAAATTTAATTAACTTTATATGTAAATGGGGTAGAAAAATGCCTAGTTTAACATGGTGGCTTTACTTTGCATGTTTAACAACTCTAAAATATTGTTTAGGGCAGAACAGTACCAAACCTAAATTATGCACATGAGGAGTCTCCGGACTTGTTGTTTTGTTGTTCCGGCCTCATTTAAACTTGCCTAGATTAGATAGTTTCATCATGCTTCCCCTCTTGCCATGTTTAACAACATTTAATATTGTTGGGTACATAAACGAGACCGAACTAAATAAGACTCGTGGTGTTTCGTCAATATGCAACTCATTGCATATTGAGCTCCACTTAATTTGTAGTGTTGTTTGTTGCACTTTGTCATGCCATGCTTCATTTAACCGGACATGCATCATACTCGATTGTGCATCATGTCATGATTATGTGATGATTGTTTATTATGTTGTGTGTTTCTTTTCCGGTGATTGCTTCTTCGGGTTGGTTCCGATAACGTCGAGTTTGTGAGGACCCGTTCGTCTACGTCCGTTTGTCTTCTTCATGGATTCGTTCTTCTTCCTTGCGGGATTTCAGGCAAGATGATCATACCCTCGAAATCACTTCTATCTTTGCTTGCTAGTTGCTCGCTCTTTTGCTATGCCTATGCTGCGATACCTACCACTTGCTTGTCATGCCTCCCATATTGTTGAACCAAGCCTCTAACCCACCTTGTCCTAGCAAACCATTGTTTGGCTATGTTACCGCTTTGCTCAGTCCCTCTTATAGCGTTGTTACTTGCAGGTGAAGATTGAAGTTTGTTCCTTGTTGGAACATGGAGATGTTGTTCCTTGTTGGAACATGTTTACTTGTTGGGATATCACAATATATCTTATTTAATTAATGCATCTATATACTTGGTAAAGGGTGGAAGGCTCGGCCTTATGCCTGGTGTTTTGTTCCACTCTTGCCGCCCTAGTTTCCGTCATATCGGTGTTATGTTCCCGGATTTTGCGTTCCTTACGCGGTTGGGCTATAATGGGAACCCCTTGACAGTTCGCCTTAAGTAAAGCTCTTCCAGCAATGCCCAACATTGGTTTTTCCATTTGCACTAACAACCTACCACCTTCCCTTGGGTTTTCGCGAGCCCGAGGGTCATCTTTATTTTAACCCCCCCCCGGGCCAGTGCTCCTCTGAGTTTTGGTCCAACCGAGCGATGTCCGAGGCTACTAGGGGCAACTCTGGGCTGGCTTACCCGACGTCTGGCTCATCTGAGTGTGCCCTGAGAAAGAGATATGTGCAGCTCCTATCGGGATTTGTCGGCACATTCGGGTGGTGTTGCTGGTTTAGTTTTACCCTGTCGAAATGTCTTGTTGTACCGGGATACCGAGTCTGATCGGAATGTCTCGGGTGGAGGTCTATTTCTTCGTTGACCGTGAGAGCTTGTTATGGGCTAAGTTGGGACACCCCTGCAGGGATTTGAACTTTCGAAAGCCGTGCCCGCGGTTATGGGCAGATGGGAATTTGTTAATGTCCGGTTGTAGAAAACCTGAAGTCGACCTTAATTAAAATGAATCAACCGCGTGTGTAACCGTGATGGTCTCTTTCCGGCGGAGTCCGGGAAGTGAACACGGTTGTTGGGGTTATGCTTGACGTAGGTTGCTATAGGATCACTTCTTGATCATACTTTTATCGACCGTGCTTTGCCTTCTCTTCTCGCTCTCATTTGCGTATGTTAGCCACCATATATGCTAGTCGCTTGATGCAGCTCCACCTCATACCTTTACCTTACCCATAAGCTTAAATAGTCCTGATCGCGAGGGTGTAAGATTGCTGAGTCCCTGTGGCTCACAGATACTTCTAAAACCAGCTTGCAGGTGCCGATGAGTCCGTGCAGATGATGCAACCCAGCTCAGGATGAGCTCGATGAAGATCTTGTCCTTTGTGTTGTTTCGTTCTAGTTGATTAGTAGTGGAGCCCAGTTGGGGTCGATCGGGGACCTTTGTCGCATTTGGGGTTCTTCTTTTATTTTGGTTCCGTAGTCGGACCTTGATTGTACCTGTTTTATGTAATGCTTTATTCATGTAATTGTGTGAAGTGGCGATTGTATGTCAACTATGTATCTTTTTCCCTATTGTATTACATGGGTTGTGTGAAGATTACCTCACTTTGCGACATATGCCTTCAATGCGATTACGCCTCTAAGTCGTGCCTCGACACGTGGGAGATGTAGTCGCATCGAGGGTGTTACAAGTTGGTAATCAGAGCCTTCCCCGACCTTAGGAGCCCCCACTGATTGATCGTTTTTAGCGGCCGAGTTGTGTCTAGAAAAATGTTTTGAGTCTTCTAGGAATTATATATCGGAGAGTTTAGGAATTCTTTTTACTTCCCAGTCTCCTCATCGCTCTGGTAAGGCATCTTGACGTAGAGTTTTGACTCTTCTCTTCTCAAATTTCACTAAATTTTTTTAGGATCACGCGGGTATCTTGGAATCGTTCCGATGGTTTTGTGATTAGAACATTGTCTTGGTGCCTCCTGTCAGGGGTTTAGTGGAAGTGTCCCGGGGAGTTGAGCTCTGAGGTGCTGTCGTCATAATTTTATCGTTGCAATTCTGGAATACCTGAGTTTAGTACGCCGACATCGAAAATCTCTTTTATGCAGTTCGTTGGTGAGATAACCTCGACGCCACCCAGTACTGGGGCGGGAGTTCGGGAGTATCGCCATAACTTGTATAACAGATGCTTTTCGAAGGTTGAGGTAGATGATTTCTGAAGGTTTCTTGGTTATGTGTTGAAGGATGGATACAGCTGGATGTAGGATTTGTTAGTTTGGGTGAGATATTATGCTTCCCCTGTATCCCCAACACCTGATTGCATAACCGGAAAGTTTCAGGAGTTTCATAGGTGGGAATTCAAGTAGCTCTGAGGATATCTTTCCGACAGATGTATGATATGAAATTGGGGTTCGACGTCTAGTGGTCCACCTATTCACGGTCGGTTTTACAGTGGTCTCGTTGTGTCTTAAAGAGTCCTTGGCTATGCCGACTCGAGGACGCTTCGTATGTCATGTGCACTGCCTTGTACATGATGGTGCTGTACGATCGAGCCCGTGTAGGCCCCACCACGAAAACTTCGGACGAAATCTCTATCATATGTTTGTTCTGGCTTATTCTGCAAGCCAACCCTTTGTTTTTGTTTTGAGTTGTGGTATTCGAGTTGCTTCAATGTCAAGTGTTGATTCCATACCTTCCCCAAATGGTGTTCTCATACTCCGATGTGAATACTAATCCTTCTCAATCACCGAGTTCGTCTTGTCAATCATTTTCACTGGTGTGTTTCTCTTTAAGTGAATCCGATCATTTCAACTTCCGCAGGATCAAGTATCAGTTCTTCTCAACGATGTTCGTTTCATCCATTCCAAATTGTCTTTGTTTTTCCCACCCTCCCTCCCTTTGTTTTTTCTCCAAGGACTCAGATGTCTTAATCAAGTATCCATCTTATTCGTGTGAAGTCTCTCCATTCTTTTCCATCAATATTCTTATCTGGTGATTCTCATGAAGATTCTAACGGTGCTTCAAGTTCCTATCTCATCACTCGTTTTCTTCTCCGGTGGTTTCAAATCAAGCTTTTCTATGTTGATCATATTCTTTTCCTTGTTTCAAATGCCTTCTCATACCGGTGCTCCTCATATTCATTCACTTCTCGGTATTCATTTGTTCCGGAGTGCTCAAGATATCTTGAAGATTCGTGCTTCCACTCTGCTTTCGTTCAAGATCTTTCGAGGTTGTTATCTCATTCAAGTCATTTAATTCAACTGGTGCATTCTCTCTTTTAAATCGTTCAACGGTGTTTCTTTTGAGTGGGCCCTAACCCACAGGTCTTTTTCCAGGATTTTACCTGTCTCTTCTTATTTTCCCGGCGTTACTCTCAAATTCTTTTCCAAGTTTGATGTAAGAATGAGTTATCATCAGTCAAATGCCTTTCTCCTTGATCTTTCAAATTCTTTTCATCGTTGGCTCAACCTTTCCATTATTCATTCTGGAGTGCCTCAACAATTCACGGTGGTGTTTCTCGTCGCCATTCTCGGATTTTGAAGACTGAAGAAGAGTTTTACCTCCATATCTTATCCGTTCTCTCAGAGATTCGTGATTCTAGTTCGAGCCCATCCTCTCATAATTGTTTTTGATTGTCAGAATTCTTTTCACCTATCCAGAGCAATTCAAGATTCTGTCCAGTTTGATTATCCGGAGCCCACCATCTAAGATTTATTCATTCTCAGCTTTAAGATATCATTCTCCAAATCTTACCGGTGCATCGTTCAAGTGTTCTCTAGTCAGCTCGTCATCTCTTCGTCTCTCATATATAAATTCTATCAAGCATCTTCATTCATTTTATAATTCTTCCCGGTGTTTCTTTATCTTCTCTTTGTTCATTTCCAATTCTTATGGTGGTTTGCTCCAGATTCTAGTCCATGGTTATCATATCAACTCATTCGTTGTTTTCCAAATTCTACCGGTGTTTCTTTGAAGACCTTCTCAAGTTTGCGCTATCTCTCTCTTAATCTTTTTCTACAAGAGTAAGTAATATGTCAAATTCTTTGATTGTCATCAATTTAATTGATGAAGGATGAGCATAATGTAATTCTTATTCTTGTTTCATCCAAATGATTAATTCCCTATTCCGGAGGTTCATCAAAAAATTCTTGATTTCAATTGTTTCATCTTCTCTTTTTTTCCTGGAGTTCCAACTTCTTCCAATTATTTCACCACGGAGATCCATCTAATAATTGCAAGTCCTCACCTTGTGTTTTCAACTTCTCCTTTCCTTTCGTGTGATTATTCTTTTGTTACCGGAGTTCTTCATGGAGGCGCTACATGATGGTTCATAAAGGATTTAATTCATTCTCTAAATGTTCATCAAGTTTCTTTTCACAGAAGCTCAAGCATTCTTCATCTTGTAATCCAGAGTGAAATTCTTTCACGCATATCTTTTGAGGTGGTGTTATGTCATTCTTGATAATTTCCCTTCGTGCTTCGTGTTTCACAAGTTATCAAGATGAGGTATTTAAATCCACCAATCTCGTCATTGGAGTTACCTTGGGTTATATTTCACCTAAAGCCTTCCCTAAGGTTTGTTGCTATCTATGGTTCTTATAAAGGACCCAAGTTCTTCTTTATCCTTCCGATGAACAAGTTCCTTGTCTTCCTGTTCTTATCAATCCAATATTGTTTTCCGTTAGTGGCGGAATTTCACCTCAAGTTCTAGAGATGTTTTCCATAAGCCCACTACAAGCTTATCCTCTTTGTTGTTATTTTCCCAACAACCCCGCGCAATCCTTTTCTTGCAAGGATGCTTTCCAAGTTCAATTGTGATAGAAGTTGTCATTTTCTTCTCCGTTCTTTCGTTCCGACGATCTACCTTTGATTCTTTCATCCGGAGGTATTGTGATGTTGCTCTTTTCTCTCATCATCTTGGGTCATGTTCTTTTCATGCTTATCCTTTTAACCGGAGTATTGTGTTCCTTTTCTCAAGCTCTTTCATTTAATCAAGTTTGTCATCTCTTTTCAACCGGAGTGTTGTCTGAGATCTTTCTTACCCCTTGTTCCATTCATTCAATAGTTCCGGAGGTTGTATGTTGTGATTTCATCAAGTATCTTTTCATCTTACCAATTTCTTATTCAATTCCATTTCTTTTCAGTCAGAATGCTGCCCAAATTATATCATTCTTAATCTGTTTCTATCTTGTTCCAACCGGAGTGGTTTCAATATTTATCTTGCCCTTCAACCTCAAGGTCTTTTCACAATGTTCTTTGTTACTCTTTTCTAAAGGAGTGTTTTCGACCTTATTCACCTTCGTTGTGCTCTTTCTCAAATTTATTCAACCTCTCAAGGTTGTGGTTTCACTCGTTTGTTAAAGAAGTAATTTGTTTTACCTCTTCTTTTTCTCTTCCGTTTTTCCCTCCGGTGCCATTCTAGATCTCGGGACGAGATCCTCTCGTAGTTGTGGAGTGTTGTAACGCCCCGAGACCGATGTGCCAGGTGTATTCCAGTTATTCGCTGTTGTTGCCTTGTCATTCGCTTGTGTGTTGCATCTTGTCATGTCATCATATGCATTGCATCATCATGTTTTCTAAACTTGCATTAGCCCGGGTTCTCCCAGTTCCGTCCGTTGTCCGTTCTGAGCCCAAACACACTTGCACGCGCCCGCGGCATGTCCGAAATAGTATTTTATAAGTGGCCGGGAAATGATCTCGGAATGGGATGAAAGTTGGCATGCGGTGTTGTTTTGTTGTTAGTAGACCGCCTGCCAAGTTTCATCGCGTTCGGAGTCCGTTCGACGCCCCAACGGTTAACTATAGCGGCGGTATAGCCGGTCTAACGTCGGACGTTTTCGGTCTCCGGAAACAGTCGTCAGGCCTCTCTCTCTTCTCTTCTCTCAGCTCGAGCCCTTCTGCACAGCCCACAAGTTCCAACCGACCCCTCGCGCGCGTCCGGAAATTGTCCCGGACCCAACCCGAGCTGTCGCCACCGTTGCGTCCGGATCATCCCCAAACGTCTACAAAACGTCACCGTTTTCTTATTTGGACTTCCTAGCTATTTTATTCGCGATCGTCCGATTGCGATCGGAGGGACCAAATACCCCTAACCAAAATCCTCGTTGCTATATAAACAGATCAAACCCCTAGCCCTAGCCTGTCCCATCCGTCCATTCCGCCCGCCGCCGCCAGTCCACCTGGTCTCCTCCTCAGCTTCCTCACCGAGCCAACCACCATCCATCCTGATCCACCTCCCTCCAACCAGCCTCCGACCACCTCCCTGGGTTTCCGCGTAGCCCAAATCGCAGCAGCCAACAACATCCTCCTACCCGAGCAAGCACGGCCATGGCCACGCCCACCGAAGCTCTGCACCACCCCAAGCTACTCTGCCTCCGGTGTCGTCCCGCTCATCCCGGCCTCCTCTACGCCCGGAGCTCTCCTAGCCGTGCGTCTCCTCCTTGTTCCCAGCAAAGCTCCATCCTCCCGAGCTCTCCCGCAGGCAGCCCCGCGCCCGATCCAGGCGGGATCGAGGCGACCACCTCGTGCACGTCGAGTCCAATCGTCGGACCAGCTCCACCACCAGGCGGCACCTCTCCTTCTCTTTTCCTTCTTCCCCTGGTGCTTCTCCCCCTCTTTAATCTGCATGCTATTGTTCTAATTCTCCGTTGCCTCTGTGGTTTGCAGAGGCCGAAGCCGACGCCGCCATGCGAGCCTTGCTCAAGCTCCACCCGCCCCGGATCCACGTCCTCCGGCTTCCCCCATGTAACCTCCATCCTCGCCCCGCGCTGGTTCTCCGCCTTGCCGTGGTGCCACGGCCGGTGAGTGCTGCCGTTCGACAAGGCCCCTCTCAGCCTCCATGTTCCCTTCCCCGATTTGCTTATCTCTGAATCTCTCTCTCTCTCTCTCTCTCTCTCTCTCTCTCTCTCTCTCTCTCTGAACCAGTCTCGCAGGCCACCATGGACAACCCAGGAGCTCTCTCGCAGTCGCCTTGCTCCACCCTCGCCGTCGTCCCGCTGCTCCCGGAGCCGCACCTTCCTTCGTTCCCTGCACCGCCGCGTCGCCGGAGTAGGAGCTCCATCCGCCGCCGCGCCCTGCATCGGCTGAAGCTGCCCCGCGCCTCGCCTCCTCTGTTTGCTTCCTCTGCATCGAGCGAGGTCAAACAACCGCACCCTCGTTGACTTCTCGTCGTGAGGCTCCAGTCAGCCTCGTCCCGATCCCAAGGCCCAGCCTGCCTCCCCCTCCAGCGCCCCAAGGCCCAACGGCGCCTCCCCTTCGCCCGATCCAGTCCAGCCGGCCCAAGTGGCCTGGTGAGGCCACCCCAGCGCCTTCCTCTAGTTTTTTTTCCTGTTGGGCCAGTCTGCCTCTGTTTCGGCCCAGTGTTTTTTTTTCAGATCTGTGTACTTGTCTATTTTTCCTGAGACTGCAGTTTTACAGATTACCCCTCCATGTTCATGCATATAATAGCTCACAATTCGTGCATCGGATTAAAATGATTTACATATGAAACTTGCTCAGAATTTTGTCTAGTTTAATTATATGTCACTTTCATCCATGTTTAAAATGTTTAAAATGCTGTTTGTTTAAATTTGTTTAAATAACTTGCTGAAATGCTTTATTTCATAACTAATTAACCGTAGCTCCAAATTTAATTAACTTTATATGTAAATGGGGTAGAAAAATGCCTAGTTTAACATGGTGTCTTTACTTTGCATGCTTAACAACTCTAAAATATTGTTTAGGGAAGAACAGTACCAAACCTAAATTATGTACATGAGGAGTTTCCGGACTTGTTGTTTTGTTGTTCCGGCCTCATTTAAACTTGCCTAGATTAGATAGTTTCATCATGTTTCCCCTCTTGCCATGTTTAACAACATTTAATATTGTTGGGTACATAAACGAGACCGAACTAAATAAGACTCGTGGTGTTTCGTCAATATGCAACTCGTTGCATATTGAGCTCCACTTAATTTGTAGTGTTGTTTGTTGCACTTTGTCATGCCATGCTTCATTTAACCGGACATGCATCATACTCGATTGTGCATCATGTCATGATTATGTGATGATTGTTTATTATGTTGTGTGTTTCTTTTCCGGTGATTGCTTCTTCGGGTTGGTTCCGATAACGTCGAGTTTGTGAGGACCCGTTCGTCTACGTCCGTTTGTATTCTTCATGGATTCGTTCTTCTTCCTTGCGGGATTTCAGGCAAGATGATCATACCCTCGAAATCACTTCTATCTTTGCTTGCTAGTTGCTCGCTCTTTTGCTATGCCTATGCTGCGATACCTACCACTTGCTTGTCATGCCTCCCATATTGTTGAACCAAGCCTCTAACCCACCTTGTCCTAGCAAACCGTTGTTTGGCTATGTTACCGCTTTGCTCAGCCCCTCTTATAGCGTTGTTAGTTGCAGGTGAAGATTGAAGTTTGTTCCTTGTTGGAACATGGAGATGTTGTTCCTTGTTGGAACATGTTTACTTGTTGGGATATCACAATATATCTTATTTAATTAATGCATCTATATACTTGGTAAAGGGTGGAAGGCTCGGCCTTATGCCTGGTGTTTTGTTCCACTCTTGCCGCCCAAGTTTCCGTCATATCGGTGTTATGTTCCCGGATTTTGCGTTCCTTACGCGGTTGGGCTATAATGGGAACCCCTTGACAGTTCGCCTTAAGTAAAGCTCTTCCAGCAATGCCCAACATTGGTTTTACCATTTGCACTAACAACCTACCACCTTCCCTTGGGTTTTCGCGAGCCCGAGGGTCATCTTTATTTTAACCCCCCCGGGCCAGTGCTCCTCTGAGTGTTGGTCCAACTGAATGATGTCCGAGGCTACCAGGGGCAACTCTGGGCTGGCTTACCCGACGTCTGGCTCATCTGAGTGTGCCCTGAGAAAGAGATATGTGCAGCTCCTATCGGGATTTGTCGGCACATTCGGGCGGTGTTGCTGGTTTAGTTTTACCCTGTCGAAATGTCTTGTTGTACCGGGATACCGAGTCTGATCGGAATGTCTCGGGTGGAGGTCTATTCCTTCGTTGACCGTGAGAGCTTGTTATGGGCTAAGGTGGGACACCCCTGCAGGGATTTGAACTTTCGTAAGTCGTGCACGTGGTTATGGGCAGATGGGAATTTGTTAATGTCCGGTTGTAGAAAACCTGAAGTCGACCTTAATTAAAATGAATCAACCGCATGTGTAACCATGATGGTCTCTTTCCGGCGGAGTCCGGGAAGTGAACACGGTTGTTGGGGTTATGCTTGACGTAGGTTGCTATAGGATCACTTCTTGATCATACTTTTATCGACCGTGCTTTGCCTTCTCTTCTCGCTCTCATTTGCGTATGTTAGCCACCATATATGCTAGTCGCTTGCTGCAGCTCCACCTCATAACTTTACCTTACCCATAAGCTTAAATAGTCTTGATCGTGAGGGTGTAAGATTGCTGAGTCCCTGTGGCTCACAGATACTTCTAAAACCAGCTTGCAGGTGCCGATGAGTCCGTGCAGATGACGCAACCCAGCTCAGGAGGAGCTCGATGAAGATCTTGTCCTTTGTGTTGTTTCGTTCTAGTTGATCAGTAGTGGAGCCCAGTTGGGGTCGATCGGGGACCTTTGTCGCATTTGGGGTTCTTCTTTTATTTTGGTTCCGTAGTCGGACCTTGATTGTACATGTTTGATGTAATGCTTTATTCATGTAATTATGTGAAGTGGAGATTGTAAGCCAACTAAGTATCTTTTTCCCTATTGTATTACATGGGTTGTGTGAAGATTACCTCACTTTGCGACATATGCCTTCAATGCAATTATGCTTCTAAGTCGTGCCTCGACACGTGGGAGATGTAGTCGCATCGAGGGTGTTACACTAAGCCCCCGAGTGGGAGGTCTGCTCTCCACTCGGTAGGATTTTTTAAACACTTAGGCGAGCACTGGGCTGCAGCTAAGCCCCCGAGTGGGAGTCTGGCTCACCACTCGGTAGGATTTTTTTCACAAACTTAGGCGAAACGGATTTGCAGCTAAGCTACCCACTGGGTGATTTCATACGCAAACAAAGGCGACAACAATTATAGGAAGAATTGTAACACTCTTCATAAATAGACTACAGAAGTTTTTCTTATTACATCTCATCCGAATGAGAATTCAAGTGTAAAAGGGGCGGAGCAGTTCCGCATTCCAAGCTCGTGGCTCATCGATCAGGCGACCGATATTGTAAAGGTGATATGCTCCATTGTGGAGGACTCTGGTGACGATGAAGGGGCCTTCCCATGTAGGGGCGAGCTTGTGTGGTTTCTGTTGATCCACTCGGAGGACCAAATCTCCTTCTTGGAAGGCTCGACTCTTCACATTTCTGGCATGGAATCGACGCAAGTCTTGCTGGTAAATGGTTGATCAGATCATAGCCATTTCTCTTTCTTCTTCCAGGAGGTCGACTGCATCTTGCCGGGCTTGTTCTGCTTCGTCTTCGGTGTAAAGCTCGACTCGTGGCGCATTGTGAAGTAGATCGCTCGGCAGGACTGCTTCAGCTCCGTAAACCAGAAAGAACGGAGTTCTTCCAGTCGACCGATTTGGGGTGGTCCTCAATCCCCATAGAACTGATGGAAGCTCGTCGACCCATGCGCCTGCTGCGTGCTTGAGATCACGCATCAGCCGAGGCTTTAGTCCTTTGAGAATCAGACCATTTGCCCTTTCTGCTTGACCATTCGACTAGGGATGGGCGACCGATGCATAGTCGACTCGCGTGCCTTGAGAGGCGCAAAAAGCTCTGAACTTGTTCGAATCAAAGTTTGACCCATTGTCAGTGATGATGCTATGCGGGACTCCATATCTGAATGTTAACTCCCTAACGAAACTGATAGCAGTGCAAGCATCAAGATTCTTGATAGGCTTAGCTTCAATCCATTTGGTAAACTTGTCGACTGCCACAAGCACATGTGTGAAACCGCTCCTGCCTGTTCTTAGTGGACCAACCATGTCCAGTCTCCAAACAGCGAAGGGCCAGACGAGTGGAATGGTCTTCAGGGCTGATGCAGGCTTGTGTGACATGTTGGAGTAGAACTGGCACCCTCCACACTTGTCGACTATCTCTTTTGCCATTTCATTCGCTCTTGGCCAGTAAAATCCCTCCCGGTATGCTTTAGCCACAATGGTCCGAGAGGACGCATGATGACCACAGGTCCCCGAGTGGATATCATCAAGGATTATCTGACCTTCTTCTGGTGTTATACACTTCTGACCGACACCAGTCGCGCTTTCTTTATACAACTATCCCTTTATGACTGTAAAGGCCTTGGATCGATGGACGATCTGTCGAGCCTCTTCTTCGTCCTCCGGGAGTTCCTTTCTCAGGATATACGCGATGTACGGTATCGTCCAGTCGGGGGTGATCGCCAAAACTTCCATGATTAGGTTGACCACTGCCGGAATTTCAACTTCAGTCGGATCTGTGGCGCTCTTTGGCTGCGAGGCTTCATCTGTAAAAGGATCTTCTTGGACTGATGGCGAGTGGATGTGTTCCAAGAACACATTGCTGGGGATGGCTTCTCTCTTGGAGCCTATCTTTGCCAAATCATCAGTCGCTTGATTTTTTAGTCGGGGGATCTGATGGAGCTCTAACCCCTCGAATTTCTTCTCTAACTTCCTCACTACATTGCAATACCCAGTCATAGCTGGACTTCTGACGTCCCACTCCTTCATCACCTGATTAACCACCAAATCTAAGTCGCCATAGACCATGAGGCGACGGACGCCGAGTGAAATGGCCATGCGCAACCCATACAAAAGTGCTTCATATTCTGCTTCGTTATTGGAGGAATCAAAGTGAATCTGGAGAACATATCTGAGCTTATCTCCTCGGGGGGAAACCAATACTACCCCAGCACCGGAACCATTCAGCATCGTAGATCCATCTAAGAACATGGTCCAGTGCTTCGAGTGAACTTGAGTCGAAAGTTGCTGTTCGATCCACTCGGCAATGAAATCTGCAATTGCTTGGGACTTGATAGCTTTCTTTGCCTCAAACTTGATATCTAGGGGAAGAAGTTCAATCGCCCATTTGGCCACTCGACCAGTTGCATCTCTATTGTGCAAAATCTCTGATAGCGGAGCGTCGCTGACGACTGTAATGGAATGATCAGAGAAGTAATGTGCAACCTTCTTTGTGGTCATATAAATTCCATATACAAGCTTCTGGTAGTGAGGATATCTTTGCTTTGAAGGAGTCAAAACTTCAGAAACATAATATACTGGGCGCTGAACTTTGAAGGCCTTTCCTTCTTCTTCCCGCTCGACCGTAAGTACTGTACTGACAACTTGTCCTGTGGCTGCAATGTAAAGCAGCAAAGGCTCCTTGCTGATTGGGGCAGCAAGCACCGGCTAGGTGGAGAGCAAAGCTTTTAGCTCTGCAAATGCTGCATCAGCTTCCGGAGTCCACTCGAACTTGTCGGACTTCTTCATCTTAAAATCAATGCACATGCGAAGTGACTTGTCCTTCTTGGGGACCATGACAACATTGGCGAGCCACTCGGAGTGGTAAATTTCTCGGATGAACTCCGCTGCTAAGAGCCGAGCCACCTCCTCGCCAATGGCCTTCCTCTTCCGGACGGCGGACCGTCGAATATGTTCTTTCACAGGTTTAAATTTTGGGTCGACTTGTAGGCGGTGCTCAGCCAACCCCCTGGGAACTCCAGGCATGTCAGAAGGCTTCCATGCGAAGATGTCCAAGTTCTCACAGAGGAACTGGATGAGCGCTTCTTCCTATTTGGAGTCAAGCATCGTTGAGATGTGAGTCGGAGCAGCATTTGGATCGGTCGGGTGAATGTGAACTGCCTTCATTTCACCGGACGACTAAAAAGCTGATTCTGAAGCAGGCTTCTTAGCTCGTAGCAACTCACTTAGATCTGCAGTCTTCTGATACTCTTGCAGCTCGACCACTGCCATCTGAGCGTCAGCAATCTTTGAGCCTTTCTAAAAACACTCTTCTGTCGTCTTCCGATTGCCTGTAATAGTGATCACACCTTTGGGACCAGGCATCTTCAATTTGAGATACACATAACATGGTCGAGCCATGAAGCGTGCATAAGCTGGCCTGCCCAAAATAGCATGATAAGCACTTTGGAAATCCACAACTTCGAATGTCAACTTTTCCTTGCGGTAATTCTTGGAATCACCGAAAACCACATCAAGAGCAATTTGGCCAAGTCACTCGGCTTTCTTCCTAGGAATGACTCCATGGAAACTCATGTTACTGGTACTGAGCCTGGACATCGGAATGCCCATCCCTTTCAATGTTTCTGCATACAGTATGTTCAAATCGCTGCCTCCATCCATTAGGGCTTTGGTCAGTCGAGTGCCTTCGACAACTGGGTCGACCACCAGAGCTTGCCTCCCAGGGGTGGCAATGTGCGTAGGGTGATCAGACTGATCGAATGTGATGGCAGTCTGGGACCACTTCAGATAATTGGGTGTTGCCGGAGCATCCATATTTACCTCACGGTTAATAACCTTCAGTCGACTTTTGCTCTCAACAACAGCAAAAATCATCAGGGTGGAATTGACCTGGGGGTACCCATCGTCACTATCTTCCTTGTCCTCAACTTTGTGCGACTCTTTTTCCTTATCTTTGGACTGCTTGCCCTGAAACTGCTGGATCAGGAGCCGACACTGTCGAGTGGTATGCTTTGGGTAAATGAATTTACCCTCTTCATCTTTCTTGGTGTGGATGTGACACGGTAGATCCAAAACATCATTTCCATCTTGGTCTTTATCTTTCTTAGGGTTCCAAGGCCCTTTGGGTTTTCCCTTAAATTTTCCCTGGGTTACGGCCAGGGCCTCTCCACGAGCGGCTGGCTCGGCTTTCCTCTTCTGTTTCCGACTAGAATTTCCTCCGGTTTCCTGGGCGACTGCTTTATGCTTGCCACTCCGGAGTCGATCCTCATCTTCACCATTGGCGTATTTGGTGGCAATCTCCATCATTCGATTCAGAGACATCTCTCCGGTTCGACCGAACTTCAGATTCAATTCTCTGTACTTAACGCCTTCTTTAAAGGCACAAACTGCTTGATGATTTGGTACATTTTCAACTGTGTGATGCAATGTGATCCACCTCTGGATGTAATCCTTTAGAGTTTTATTCGGTTTCTGCACGCAAGACCGCAATTCCATAAGGCCTGCAGGTCGCTTGCATTTTCCTTCAAATGTGGTGACAAACACTCGGGAGAGATCCTCCCAAGTGTAAATGCTACTGGGTGCTAACTGACTCAGCCACGCTCTGGCCGAGCCTTCTAACATGAGAGGCAGGTGCTTCATGGCTACCTCATCATTCCCACTGCCAATCTGGACAGCCACTCGGTAATCTTCGAGCCAAGTATCGGGCTTGGACTCACCGGTGAACTTACTAACTCCAGTCGCCAACCTGAAGTTGGGAGGAATTACCGCGGCTCTGATGGCTCGACTGAAACACTCCGGTCCTGAAACATGTACTCTGCTACTGGTAGGCGCATCTCTGTCGTGGCCTTCTCGGTGAGCTCTATTCCTGTCGACCAAACCTTGAACGAGAATGGATCTCGCATCAAAGCCTGGTTCCCTGGGGTCGACTGGAATTCTCCGCCCAACACTATGAGGGCGCATGTCATCCTGCTGTCGAGGCACATATGATCCACTCCTCGGGGTAGGGGTTGGCACTCGACGTCGATCATCACGATCGAATCGGTGATCATACTGCTCATTCCTTCTGTACTGATCATGCCGGTCTCCACGTCCCTCACGCCTCGGAGGCGATCTTGGGCTGTGAGCCGACTGGACTGTATCCGCTGCAACGGATCGACTGTGGGTCCTGTTCCGCGGCTGAAAAACAGTGGAATTCTGGTCTCCTGCTGCCCGGAGCAACGCTCTGATTTGCAACAAACCTCTGCCAGCCTCCGACTGGGAGGGCTGAATTGACACTGCTATACGGGCTGCAGCTGCTAAATTTTGAATCGGAGTTCGATATACCTACGGGGGCGGAAAGAGTTGACGTCGACTGGATTCCAGAGCCCGCTGACGCTCTCGCTCGTCGAGTGCTCACTGAAGATTCTCCAGTCGAGTGCGCTCGGCCAAGTTAGCCAAGCGCGCATCCTCCAAGGCCCGGGCCTCGGGGGTTTCTCCAACGATAGGAGTGCGGAGTGCATCCATGTTTCGGCGGCGAAGCTCCTCTCGCTGCACTGACGTGAGAGGCTCGGGGAGATACTCTTTGTGGGGACGCGACGGGTCGCCTCCATCCGCGCCTCCGTCAGTGCGGGGAAAACCGAGAGGACTGTGTGGCCCATCGATCACCAGAACCTCTGCCGCCGGGTCACTACTATCCCATTCGGATGCGGTCTCTGCGGAGCCAGTCGAACAGGCCGTAGAGGGATTCGTCGGGCTCGATCGCCGCGACTTGTGGGGTGGCCGACTGGCGGGCCACTGCATGCCTCACCCACCTCTGAAGCCTCGACCGACCGGAGCGCTTGCGCCAGCGAGAAACAGGGCGGGGAGATGCCACAGGAGCCGACCGATACTGGGTCGACGGCTGCCGCAGGAGGACACCACGGACGCATGCGCGAAAGTGCATCGCCCCACGGACGGGGAGCGCGTCGATGTCGAGTGGAGGCTCCTGAAGCCAAGCGGAGTCGTCGGCGATGAACGAGAGGGCGCCGAGACGGATCTCACGACCCTCCACCAAAGCTCCGCCCAAAACCATGATCAAAGAGATCAGAAAAAATCGCAACTTCTCCAACTAGGCGCTAAGACTCCTAGCCCCACGGTGGGCGCCAACTGTCGTGGTTCTAACTCTGACAGTGATGTAGGGGGGTATGTATGGAGAGGCTTGATCTTAGCTATGGAGGAGTTGTAAGCACACGAGGATTACGAGTTCAGGCCCTTTTCGGAGGAAGTAACAGCTCTACGTCTCGGTGCCCGGAGGCAGTCGACTGAATTATGTGTGTATATAACAGGGGTGCGAACCCTTGATACTGAGGAGGGGGGTGGCTTATATAGAGTTCGCTAGGCCCCTCCAGCCCTCAGTAATGCAGGGTTTAAAGTACATTAAGAATGGGGGTTACTGGTAACGCCCCTAATAAAGTGCTATGATGACCATAAAAGCTACTTAATGACCGACCGTTTGCATGCGGAGTGACTTTAGATCTCCTGGCAGTCGAGTGGTTGGCTTCGTGGTCAAGTGATAGCTTCGTGGTCGAGTGTCTTGAATCCGTCGAGTGGGATACCTCCAAGTTGATTGAAAGGTGACTTCTTCTAGGGATGTCCTTGAGTAGGGCACTTAGGACAGGTCCATGCGCCTACCCTAGGTACGTAGCTTCATCAGCTGGGTCGGAACAGAATGCGTGGTCGTGTTCATCGGGAGGGCTTGGATGGAACAGGCGATGGAAACGAGGCCTCACGTACCGCAGAACGGAGGAAACGGACCTCCTATGATCGAAACGGGGGTCTTGTTGATCGGGAGGGGTGTGGCGTACGGAAAAACGGAGGAAACAGACCTCCTACGGTCGAAACACGGGTCCTGTTGATCGGGAGGGGTGTGGCGTACCACAAAATGGACGAAACGGACATCCTACAGTCGAAACAGGGGTCCTGTTCATCGGGAGGGGTTTGGCGTACCACAAAACGGGACTCCACGGGATACTTTCATCTCCACCATCGACCTCCTCCAGCCTCCACAGGCTACCGTCGACCTCCTCCAGCCTCCATGGGCTCCTGTTCATCCAGCCTCCACCGCGCGCTACTCCACCGGCTACTGTTCAACCACCCCTCCACCGTCTACTGTTCATCCAGCCCTCCACACCACGGGGTCCTGTTCAACCACCCCTCCACGGGCACCCCTCCACCGTCTACTGTTCATCCAGCCCTCCACACCACGGGGTCCTGTTCATCCAGACGCAACGCCACCGCTCACTTCTCATCCACCCCCCCGCAACGCTCATTGTTCATCCAATCGATCGGCTTCAGTTAGTAGTAGTAGCAATGGAATCACTCGGTCGGGTTCAGTTAACAGCCATCGATCGATCGCTGGAGTTCAGTAACGCGTAGCCTACAGTGCAATTGCTCGGGTTCAGTTAGAGCCCAACACCTCGCTCGGGTTCAGTTAGAGCCAACGCCTCGCACACACGCGCGTACGTGTACGAGAGAAACACGCATCACTCAGCCCCCGACCTCCCACCTTAACCGGGAACTCCCCGAAATTTCCCTCCCCCTTGCTTTTACCATGGTTTTTTCTGTCATGGACGGCCCAAAGAATGTCATGCAGCTGCGTCTCCGGCCCGCCCATGACGAAAAGCCCATTTTTTGTCATGATTTTTTGTCATAGAAGTAGGAGCCCACCACATCTATGATGATACCGGGTTTTGTCACAATTATCGTCATAGAAGTGTCATATGTATGACAGATTTTTTTTTCGTTCGGCACAAAATGTCACGGATGTGTCTTTTTTTGTAGTGACCTAAAGTCGGCGAACCTATGCTGCAATACCTACCTCCAACTCACCAGGTGGTGAGTGTTGTGCTCGTCGTTGAACGAGAGGAGGAGGGGCACAAATTCCCACTCCAAAAACCAGTATACTACGTATCAACAGTTCTCATGCCATGCAAATCCCGACACCCGCACTATCGAAAGATAGCATATGCGGTTTTCATGGCATCTCGGAAGCTACGACACTACTTTCAAGAGTGCTCGATCATGGTGGCCTCCGAGGTACCACTCAATGACGTCATAAACAATCAAGACACCACTGGCCAAATTGCAAAATGGGCTATCGAACTATTACCATTTGAAATAACATACAAGCCACGCCGAGCTATTAAATCTCAGGTGCTGGCCGACTTCGTTACCGAGTGGACAGATGCCGAACTCCCTAAAGAATACGGCACAAACTCCAACTGGGTGATGTACTTTGATGGCTGATACGTTTCCAACATATCTATAATTTTTGATTGTTCCAGGCTATTATATTATCTGTTTTGGATGTTAATGGGCTTATTTATACACTCTTTATATTATTTTTGGGACTAACCTATTAACCCAAGACCCAGTGCAAATTGTTTTTTTGCCTATTTCGGTGTTTCACGGAAAAGGAATATCAAACGGAGTCCAAATGGAATGAAACCTTCGGGAGAGTTATTTTTGGAACAAACATGATCCAGGGGACTTGGAGTAGACGTCAAGAAATCAACGAGGAGACCACGAGGCAGGGAGGCGCGCCCCCACCCTCGTGGGCCCCTCGTAGCTCCACCGACCTACTTCTTCCTCCTATATATGTCCACATACCCCGAAAACATCCAGGAGAAGCACGAAACCCTATTTCCACCGCTGCAACCTTCTGTACCCAAGAGATCCCATCTTGGGGCCTTTTCCGGATCTCCGCTGGAGGGGGAATCGATCACGGAGGGCTTCTACATCAACACCATAGTTTCTCCGATGATGTGTGAGTAGTTTACCACAGACCTTCGGGTCCATAGTTATTAGCTAGATGGCTTCTTCTCTCTCTCTTTGGATCTCAATACAATGTTCCCCTCGATCTTCTTGGAGATCTATTTGATGTAACTCTTTTTGCGGTGTGTTTGTCGAGATCCGATGGATTGTGGGTTTATGATCAAGTTTATCTATAAACAAATTTGATTCTTCTCTGAAATATTTTATGTATGATTGGTTATCTTTGCAAGTCTCTTCGAATTATCAGTTTGGTTTGGCCTACTAGATTGATCTTTCTTGCAATGGGAGAAGTGCTTAGCTTTGGGTTCAATCTTGCGGTGTGCTTTCCCAGTGACAGCAGGGGCAGCAAGGCACACATTGTATTGTTGCCATCGAGGATAAAAAGATGGGGTTTATATCATATTTCTTGAGTTTATCCCTCTACATCATGTCATCTTGCCTAATGCATTACTCTGTTCTTATGAACTTAATACTCTAGATGCATGCTGGGTAGCGGTCAATCTGTGGAGTAATAGTAGTAGATGCAGAATTGTTTCGGTCTACTTGTCGCGGACGGGATGCCTATATACATGATCATGCCTAGATATTCTCATAATTATTCACTTTTCTATCAATTGCTCGACAGTAATTTGTTGACCCACCATAATACTTATGCTATCTTGAGAGAAGCCACTAGTGAAAGCTATGCCCCACCGGGTCTATCTTTTATCATATAAGTTTCCAATCTATTTTTATTTTGCAATCTTTACTTTCAATCTATATCATAAAAATACCAAAAATATTTATCTTATTATCTCTATCCGTAAGTGAGCGTGAAGGGATTGACAACCCCTTTATAGCATTGGTTGCGAGGTTCTTATTTGTTTGTGTAGGTACGAGGGACTTGAGTGTAGTCTCCTACTGGATTGATACCTTGGTTCTAAAAAACTAAGGGAAATACTTACGCTACTTTGTTGCATCACCCTTTCCTCTTCAAGGGAAAACCAACGCAGTGCTCAAGAGGTAGCAAGAAGGATTTCTGGCGGCGTTTACGGGGAGATCTACCACAAGTCAAGACATACCAAGTACCCATCACAAACTCTTATCCCTCGCATTACATTATTTTCCATTTGCCTCTCGTTTTCCTCTACCCCACTTCACCTTTGCCTTTGCCTTTTCTTCGCCCTCTTCCCGTATGTCTTTTTGTTTGTGTTTCCACGTGCCTTCTATTTGCTTGCATCTTTGCTCGCTAAAAATCTATTGATATGGATCCACTTAAAGTGTTCTACTTGGATCATCTTCGGTCCTTGTGCGCTCGTGCTGAAACCCCAACTAGCCTAGTTGATGGGAAATCTTTAGATGAGCATGCTCATTTTGTGCTTCGCCGTTTGTCTGAAAAAGGGAAACTCTTATGGGATCAAATAAACAGATTGCTGTGTTATGCTTGGAATCTTTGTGAAATTTGTGATTTTACTTGTTGCTCTAAGAACCCTAAAAATCACCTTCCCTACCTATGTGAGTTTAATGAAAATGAAATCTTATCTTCTTATGCAAAGGGTGTTTATAGTTACTACGATATCGAGCAAATTGAAGAATTTGTTGATTTTAAGGGTGCTTATGAAGTTGCTTCTTTGATTGAAAAGTATGATATTACTCTCTAAAAATCTAAAAATCTTGACATACTTAAATATTGCTATGAAAACTACGCTCACAATGCCTATGTTAAGGAATTTATTGAGAGAATGACCGTTGCTTTGGAAGAAAATAATGATATACACGAATCTGTAGATAATTATGATTCCGATGATTTGATTGAAATATCCCTTGATGAACATGATGCTTTCTATTCTTATAGCCATGATGCCAATATTTATGAAGATGAGTTTGCTATAGTTCCTTATGTTAAACATGAGAGTATTGCTATTGCACCCATACTTGATAGTTCCTTTGATGAAAAGCATGATTGCAATGATGTTATTATAAATTCTCTTAGTGTCAATTGTGTTAATGGTATGCAAAACCTCAAGCTTGGGGATGCTAGTTTTGCTATGACTACTATTTGTTTCAATGATCATGATTGGGGTGATTCTTCTTATGATCTTGCAAATTTATTTAAGCCCCATGATGAATATGAGATTGATTATAATGTTTGAAATAATATTGAAAGTGGGTTTGGAAGAGTGTCAACTTTAGATCCCACATATTTGGAGAATGTTCAATCTTATGAAGTTTTTGATAAAAGTGGGTTTGGAGAGGTCATGACTTTAGTTAATGTTAATCCCACTATTTTGGAAGAGTGTCAACTTGGCACGCATGTGGATCACGTTGAAAATATCTTATGTGATAGATATTTTGTTGAGTTTGCTTATGATCCCACATGTAATTATTATGAGATAGGAAAATATGATTGTAGAAATTTTCATGTTACTAAATTACCTCTCGTTATGTTGAGATTGCTATTGTTTCTTTCTGCTTCCTTGCATATGCTTGTTTTTGCTTGCGATGATAATTTGTTTGCCTATAAGATGCCTATGCATAGTAAGTATGTTATACTTAGATGTTTTTGTCATGTGTTTTATGATGCTCTCTTTTGTGCTTCAATTCTTGTCTTTTATGTGAGCATCATTGAAATTATCAATGCCTAGCTAGGGGCGTTAAATGATAGTGCTTGTTGGGAGGCAACCTAATTTTATTTTTGTTTCTTTATTTTTGGTTCTGTTTAGTAATAAATAATTCATATAGCCTCCGTTTAGATGTGGTTTTATGATTTTAATTAGTGTTTGTGCCAAGTAGAACCTTTGCGAAGACTTGGGGGAAGTTTTAGTGATCTTGCTGTAAAAAACAGAAACTTTAGCGCTCACGAGATTTGCTGCCATTTTTTACTGGAGAGTGCGATTAGGTTTATTATTTTTGAAGATGATTAATAGACAAATTACTCACGTCCACCAATTTATTTCATAATTTTTGGGGTTAAATAAGTATTCTATACCTACAGATTACTACAGACTGTTCGGTTTTTGACAGATTCTGTTTTTCATGTGTTGTTTGCATATTTTGATGAATCTATGGCTTGTATCGGAGGGTATGAACCATAGAGAAGTTGGAATACAGTAGGTTTAACACCCATATAAATAAATAATTAGTTCATTACAGTACCTAAAGTGGTGGTTTGTTTTCTTATACTAACGGAGCTCATGAGATTTTCTGTTGAGTTTTGTGTTGTGTAGTTTTCAAGTTTTGGGTAAAGATTTGATGGATTATGGAATAAGGAGTGGAAAGAGCCTAAGATTGGGGATGCCCAAGGCACCCCAAGGTAAAATTCAAGGACAACCAAAAGCCTAAGCTTGGGGATGCCCCGGAAGGCATCCCCTCTTTCGTCTTCTTCCATCGGTAACTTTACTTGAGGCTATATTTTTATTCACCAAATGATATGTGTTTTGCTTGGAGCGTCTTGTATGATTTGAGTCTTTGCTTTTTAGTTTACCACAATCATACTTGCTGTACACACCTTTTTGGAGAGACACACATGAATTGGAATTTATTAGAATACTCTATCTGCTTCACTTGTATCGTTTGAGCTAGATAATTTTGCTCTAGTGTTTCACTTAAATCTTTTAGAGCACGGTGGTAGTTTTATTTTATAGAAATTATTGATCTCTCATGCTTCACTTATACTATTTTGAGAGTACTTTAGAACAGCATGGTAATTTTCTTTGGTTATAAAATTGGTCCTAATATGATAGGCATCCAAGATTGGTATAATAAAAAGTTGCATAAAAAGTGCGTTGAATACTATGAGAAGTTGGATGGTTGATAATTGTTTTGAGATATGAGGATGGTGATATTAAAGTTGTGATAGTTGAGTAGTTGTGACTTTGAGAAATACTTGTGTTGAAGTTTGCAAGTCCCGTAGCATGCACGTATGGTAACCGTTGTGTAACAAATTTGAAACATGAGGTGTTCTTTGATTGTCTTCCTTATGAGTGGCGGTCGGGGACGAGCGATGGTCTTTTCCCACTAATCTATCCCCATAGGAGCATGCACATAGTGCTTGGTTTTTGATGACTTGTAGATTTTTGCAATAAATATATGAGTTCTTTATGACTAATGTTGAGTCCATGGATTATACGCACTCTCACCCTTCCATCATTGCTAGCCTCTTCGGTACCGTGCATTGCCGTTTCTCACCTTGAGAGTTGGTGCAAACTTTGCCGGTGCATCCAAACCCCGTGATATGATATGCTTTGTCACACATAAACCTCCTTATATCTTCCTCAAAAGAGCCACCATACCTACCTATTATGGCATTTCCATAGTCATTCTGAGATATATTGCCATGCAACTTTCCACCGTTTCATTTATGACACGCTTCATCATTGTCATATTGCTTTGCATGATCATGTAGTTGACATCATATTTTTGGCAAAGCCACCATGCATAATTTATCATACATGTCACTCTTGATTCATTGTCTTTCCCGGTACACCACCGGAGGCATTCATATAGAGTCATATTTTGTTCTAGTATCGAGTTGTAATCATTGAGTTGTAAAAAATAGAAGTGTGATGATCATCATTAATAGAGCATTGTCCCAAAAAGGCCAAAAAAAGAAAGGCCCAAAAAAAGGAAGAAGAAAAAAAGAAAAAAAGAAAAGAAAGAAAAAGGGACAATGCTACTATCCTCTTTTTCCACACTTGTGCTTCAAAGTAGCACCATGATCTTTATGATAGAGAGTCTCTTGTTTTGTCACTTTCATATACTAGTGGGAAGTTTTCATTATAGAACTTGGCTTGTATATTCCAACAATGGGCTTCCTCAAATGCCCTCGGTCTTCGTGAGCAAGCAAGTTGGATGCACACCCACTTAGTTTCTTTTGTTGAGCTTTCATACATTTATAGCTCTAGTGCATCCATTGGATGGCAATCCCTACTCCTTGCATTGACATCAATTGATGGGCATCTCCCTAGCCCATTGATTAGCCTCATCGATGTGAGACTTTCTCCTTTTTCTCTTCTCCACATAACCCCCATCATATTATTTTATTCCACCAATAGTGCTATATCCATGGCTCACGCTCATGTATTGCGTGAAAGTTGAAAAAAGTTTGAGATTACTAAAGTATGAAACAATTGCTTGGCTTGTCATCGGGGTTGTGCATGATGAGAGCATTCTTGTGTGATGAAAATGGAGCATGACCAAACTATATGATTTTGTAGGGATTAACTTTCTTTTGCCATGTTATTTTGAGAAGACATGATTGCTTAGTTAGTATGCTTGAAGTATTATTGTTTTTATGTCAATATTAAACTTTTGTCTTGAATCTTTCAGGTCTGAATATTCATGCCACAATAAAGAAAATTACATTCACAATCTTGCTAGGTAGCATTCCACATCAAAAATTCTATTTTTATCATTTACCTACTCAAGGACGAGCAGGAATTAAGCTTGGGTATCTATAATTTTTGATTGTTCCATGTTATTATATTATCTGTTTTGGATGTTAATGGGCTTATTTATACACTTTCTATATTAATTTTGGGACTAACCTATTAACCCAAGGCCCAGTGCAAATTGATGTTTTTTGCCTATTTCAGTGTTTCGCAGAAAAGGAATATCAAATGGAATCCAAACGGAATGAAACCTTCGGGAGAGTTATTTTTGGAACAAACATGATCTAGGGGACTTGGAGTAGAGGTCAAGAAATCAACGAGGAGGCTACGAGGCAGGGAGGCGCGCCTGCCCCCTGTCGGGGGTTGGGTGCGACATATGCTAAAGGATGGCTCATCATGGTGGGGGCGAGTAGAACGTCGCCGGTGCCTGGAAACGGGATGAGGCGTAGACATGCACACCGGCGAATCTTACCCAGCTTCAGGGCTCTCCGGGGAGATAATACCCCTATTGCTGCTCTACGGGTCTCCGCATGATCACTATATCAACGTGTTACACGATTGCTCCTTGAGCTGTTTCCTGGAGGTAGGAGAGGGAAAGGCTAGCTCTCTCCCTCCTATATGATCTGGTCTAGAGCTAATGGATTCCAACCCTTTGCATGGGTGTCCTGGGGGGTTTATATAGGCCTACCCCCCAGGGGTACAACGGTAATCTGGCTGGGCGCGGGCCTAGCCGTCAGTGTCTCCGGCCTCCGTCTTCTCCGCCGACTGGTGGGCCCTGCCGACTGGCTAGGTACGGAGCCGACAGGCCGTGTCCGCCGCGGGCGCGTCTTGCCGGCTGCTGATTACTGTAGCCGTGCTTCTGATGACGCGGGCTTGGTCATGGAGTCGTGGCAACAGCCCCGCCGCCTGGCGGGCGATCACTATTACCAGTCTCTGTCACATCTGATTAATGGCGCGTGGGCCCCGGGGGAGGATCTGGCCGACTCTCGGGGGTCGACTCCCAATGGGTCCGACTGGGGTGCACTTGCCGTCTCCTGGGGTCCCACTGGGTGGTGGGACCCGCCGCCCTAGGGTCATACAGACAAGCCGTCGTGGGCACATGATTCGGTCCTTTGGTTCTGATGTCAGGGCCGGCACGACAATAGTGCCACGCCGCACGGAGATCTTCCCGGGTACGGCGTGCTGTAGCCATGCCTGCCCCTGGTAAGGGGTGGGAGTGGGCTTGACTGTAGCCACACCCCGTCCCGTCCCTCTTGATGAGGGCATGGGGTTTGTTGGAGACGCGGGCCGACTCCTGAAAGCCGGCTTCTCTGGAAGCCGCCAGTCAGGAGTCGGCTTACCTGAAGTCGTCAACGGGACTCGGTCGCGAGTGGGCAGTCGGCTGCCCTGCCGCCGACTTCTCAGAAGGCGGGTCTTCGTCCTGAGGTCGTGAGGGGTGCAGCCTACCCCGATGTCTTGAAAGGTTCTGGGGCTCGGGTTAGCCTACCTGAGGGAGTCCTGAATTAGGGGGTGTTCAGATAGCCGGACTATACCTTCGGCCGGACTCTTGGACTATGAAGATACAAGATTGAAGACTCCGTCCCGTGTCCGGAAGGGACTTTCCTTGGCGTAGAAGGCAATCTTGGTGATACGGATATGAAGATCTCCTACCATTGTAACCGACTCTATGTAACCCTAACCCTATCCAGTGTCTATATAAACCGGAGGGTTTTAGTCCATAGGACAACATACACATCACCAATCATACCATAGGCTAGCTTCTAGGGTTTAGCCTCCTCGATCTCGTGGTAGATCTACTCTTGTACTACCCATATCATCAATATTAATCAAGTAGGACGTAGGGTTTTACCTCCATCGAGAGGGCCTGAACCTGGGTAAAACTTTGTGTCCCTTGCCTCCTATTACCATCCAGCCTAGACGCACAGTTCGGGACCCCCTACCCGAGATCCGCCAGTTTTGACACCGACATTGGTGCTTTCATTGAGAGTTCCTCTGTGTCATCGCCGTCAGGCTCGATGGCTCCTACGATCATTGATAGCGATGCAGTCCAGGGTGAGACCTTCCTCCCTGGACAGATCTTCGTCTTCGGCGGCTTCGCACTGCGGGCTAATTCGCTTGGCCGTCTGGAGCAGATCGAAAGCTATGCCCCTGGCCGTCATGTCAGATTTGGAAATTTAAACTACACGGCTGACATCCACGGGGACTTGATCTTTGACGGATTCGAGCCACTGCCGAGCGCGCCGCACTGTCACGACGAGCATGATCTAGCTCTGTCGCCGAACAGTACCCTGGAGGCCGCACCCGCATCGGCTCCGACCCTTAATTCAGAGCCAACTGCGCCGATCGAGGATGGGCGGTCGGACGCCACCCCAGGGGCTGCGACCCCAACGGCGATCGAGCCAAGCACCAACCCCGTACTCTGCGAGACTCGTGACTCCAAAGAGCCGGACTCCTCTCCGGACTCCGAACCCTCCTCGCCCCTACCGATCGAATCTGATTGGGTGCCAATCATGGAGTTCATTGCCGCGGACATCTTTCAGCACTCGCCTTTGGGCGATATCCTGAAATCATTGAAGTCTCTCTCTTTATCAGGAGAGCCCTGGCCGGACTATGGTCAGCGAGATTGGGATACGGACGATGAAGAAATTCAAAGCCCACCCACCACCCACTTTGTAGCCACTGCCGACGATTTAACCGACATGCTCGACTTCGACTCCGGAGACATCGACGATATGGGCCCTGGAACGCCACCTCATCATATGACGTATACATGGTGGACGCAGCAAAAGATGACGACGAGGAGCGGAAGGATGCACCGAAGGCTTGTTCCCTCGAAAAGCAGTCAAAGCGGTGACGCCAGCGCCGCCCCAAATCCCGCCTCGACAGAAATAGCGATCACACAGACCCAACGCTGGAGCAGGGCGAACCGCTGCCGGAAAACGGCAATCCGGAAAATCAAACCAAACAAACAAATCCTATCAGGGATAATGGTCCGGACGACATAACGCCGGATAGCCACCCGGAGCAACAGACTGCCCGTAAAACGCTTGTTGCCACCGCGAGGAGCCTGAAAAAGCAGAAGCAAAGGCTCAAGGCCGCGCAAGACACACTCCAATTCAGATGGAGTAAAATACTCAGCACTGCAGCAAGGTACGGCGACAATCGCCCCTTCAAGAGCTACCCGAAGCGGAAGCTGCTACCCGAATTCGATGAGGAGGCCTCAGAACCCCCACCCCAAATATCAAAGCAGCCACTCGGTCGGATAGATGACCCCTCTACCAATACAGAGCGGCATACAACGCCGCTCACCATACCGCACGCAACCAATGCGAGGGCTCGCACCCAAAGGATGGCGTAACAAGATCCATCTATGGACTACGCAAGTGCGCCCCAGCGTACAACGCAATACAACAAACATCCGAACAACGCATTACACCCAGCTACAGGGGTGCCACACACCCCCTATGTTTCACCGATGATGTGCTGGACCATGAATTTCCAGAGGGATTCAAGCCCGTAAACATAGAGGCATACGACGGAACAACAGATCCTGGGGTCTGGATTGAGGACTATATCCTTCATATCCATATGGCTCGAGGAGATGATCTCCACGCCATCAAATACCTACCTATCAAGCTCAAAGGGCCAGCTCATCACTGGCTCAAAGGACTCCCCGAAAGCTTCATCGGAAGTTGGGAAGAGCTCGAAGACGCCTTTCGGGCAAATTTTCAAGGGACTTATGTCCGACCTCCGGATGCGGACGATTTGAGTCATATAACTCAACAGCCCGGAGAGTCAGCCCGAAAGCTTTGGAACAGGTTTCTTACTAAAAAGAACCAGATTGTCGACTGTCCGGACGCCGAAGCCTTAGCAGCTTTCAAGCATAGCGTTCGTGACGAATGGCTCGCCAGACACCTCGGCCAAAATAAGCCGAGCACGATGGCCGCATTAACAAACCTCATGACCCGCTTTTGCGCGGGGGAGGACACCTGGCTAGCCAGATGCAGCACCAGCGACCCCAGCACATCTGAAGTTAGAAGATGGAAATGGGAAATCACGACGCAACAGCAATAACGAACGCCGGAATAAAGAAGACTGCACGAAGGGCACAACAGTAAATGTCAGGTTGAAAAGCTCTCGGCTAGGTCAAAAGCCGCCTAAGGGTACCAGGGATGAACTGTCCAGCCTCAACAAAATTCTGGACCAAGTATATCAGATCCATAGTACCCCTGGTAAACCTGCTAATCATACCCACAGAGAATGTTGGGTCTTCAAGCAGTTCGGCAAGCTCAACGCCGTACATAAGGGGGAGGATACACCAAGTGAAGACGAGGACGAGCCTCCCAAGCAAGACACAGCGGAACAAAAGAAATTTTCACTAGAAGTCAAAACAGTAAATGTGTTACACATAATCAAGGGAAAAAACAATTCGGCACTCCCAGGAAAGTATACCCAAGTGCCTATCACTACGAAGTCCTGCCACTGGTCCTCTCAACCGATCACTTTCGACCATCCCGATTACTCAGCAAGTATCTGACATGCAGGATGGGCTGCCCTAGTATTAGACCCAGTAATTGGCGGATATCACTTCACAAGGGTCTTGATGGACGGCGGTAGTAGCCTAAACCTAATATATCAGGATAGAATCCACAGGATGGGGTTAGACCCAACACAAATTCGCCTTAGCAATACTACCTTTAAAGGAGTAACGCCAGGCCCAGGGGCTCGTTGTACGGGCTCCCTCCTACTACAAGTTATATTCGGCTCCCCCGATAACTTCCGTCGCGAGCATTTAACTTTCCACATTGCTCCGTTTCAAAGTGGCTATAAAGCACTGCTCGGACGTGAAGCTTTCGCTCGCTTTAATGCAATACCGCACTACACCTCCCTCACACTCAAGATGCCCGGTCCACATGGCATCATTATAGTGCACGGAAATATCAGGCGATCTCTGCGCGCCGAAGAGAGTGAGGCTGCCCTGGCCGCCGCACACTAAAGGCGCCCGGACAAACGAAAGCATCCAATAGGTCGTCAAGACCTCAGATACAACTAATCAAGTCCGGCGCCGATATTTATACGGAAACAAGTGGTCACACCCCTATTTGTCAATACAAAGGGTTCAACACGCGCAGACAAGTGGCAACTTCTTATCATCTTGAATTACACATGGTTTCTTTAAGACCCTGCGTAAACCTTTTTTACTGTCTCTTGTTGATACATATCCACCGTTGATAAGGATGCTGACGTCTTGGCATGTGGCCACGCCAGAACAATGCACGTACCTGGACACAAGGGGCTTCTTACAAAGGCCATTATTTAGGCCTGGTTTTTACCACAAAGACCAAATACCTTAGGGAGTGTTCGGCATCGCGAGTTTGGCCCTATATGCATCAGCTCCGAATCATTGTCTTTGGTCAAATGTTGGGTTTTCCCGGCTCCTGTGTTTTGGTGCCTTACGTTCCGCTTTACCGGCTAAGGTAGCACCAGGAGAACTACTGTGATTGTGCCCCAGTTCATCCGGACGAGCACCTCAGTAGAGAAAGCCAAAAACTGACTGCCATGATATAGCGTGAGACTGGTCAACCACTCGATGACCTGTGGGAATGTTAGAATTCCTCCACTTTAACGAAGGGCCATTTTCTGGCCAGGCATGTACGCACCCCGGAACCGGGAGAGTGCGGAGCCACCAGGGGCTATCTAGTAGCCCCACTGTCAAACTCCTATGGCTAAGTGAAAGTGCTAAAGCATTGTAGTCCGGTTGCCTCGCTCGCTCCACTATCACCTCCTTAATAGGACCAAGACGCTGGGTTAAGTGTGAACGCGTGCTTTTTGCGAGCACCTCCACATTATATGCGTGGGGGCTGAAGCCAACGACTGCAATCTTTCAGGTTATACACATGTATACATAAACGGCCGCCCAGGAGGCATCATATTACTTTCAGGCAAAAGTATAAAAATAGCCTTATAAAAATTTATAAAAGCATTTCGCTTACAATGAGATTACATATCACTCAAACATAATAGTTTTTGAGCACTGGGTCTCTATCAAACGGGCACCCTCAAGAACTTCTTCAAAATAGTGCTCATCAGCCTTTCGACCTATAGCCGAATCCCGCGCTGCAACATTGGTAGCATACATCTCCGCCCAGTATGCCTTAACACGGGCAAAGGCCATCTGTGCGCCCTCTATGCACGCCGACCTCTTCATCGCATTAATGCGCGGCACCACGTCAAGGAACTACTACACCAAGCTGAAATAGCTGTTCGGTTTTGACCTTCCCGGCCACAGCTGATCCACAACAGACCTCATAGAGAGTCCGGACAACCTGTTTAGTTCGGCCCACTTGGCTAATTGGTCAGTCAATGAAAGCGGACGCTCGGGAGAATGGAATTGTCTCCAAAACAGCTGGTCTACTCCATGGTCTGTCTGGCCCTGGAAGTACTTGGCTGCATCGGCAGCGCTCGCCGCCAAATCCATATAGACATCCTCCGAACTCCATAGCCGATCCAGAGGGGCATACCATGGATCTCCAAATATCCTCCGCAACATAAAGGATTTCCCAGCTACAATATCCTCGGCTTCCCGCAGGTCCTCCTTCTTTGCCCTCATAGCAGAGCGGAGATCCTTTTTCATCGCAGCAGCCTTCTCAAGGTCCGATGCCTTCGCTTGGTTTTCCTTTTCGAGAACCCAGCAACGATCGGCGGCGGATTTTAATTCCACACCCATCTTGGACATCTCGTCTCGGGTCTGGCCATGCGCGGCCTTCTCGGCTTGCAACTCTTCGGCCGCCTTCACAGCAGCCGCATTACCTAACCTCGCTTGTTCCTTGGCTCGGGCAAGTTCTGCCCGCAAGGCTTCAACAGTGGCAGCTCCATCTGCAGTCACAACATATTTAAGATACTGACATCATGCTACTCTTCCTGTGTGGCGTTTACCAGATATTGACACTTACCCTGTGCCTTGTCAAGCCTTTTGTTAACAAGCTCGATGTCGGCGTCTGCCGCATCCAACCGCCGTTCTAAATGGGCAAACTCGCTAGTCCGGCTAGCCACCGGAGCTTCCATCACCTGCACATACAGGCAGTATGGTTATTACCTGGGAATATGATCCTCTGTTCGCCGTCGTTTCCGACGACAACCAGAGTCTCAGGGGCTACTATCTACACAGGGCACACCTAGCATGTGCAGGACTATCATACATTCTTTTACGTACCTCAAAGCCTGTCAGTAGACTCATAAAAGCTTCAAGCAATCCGCTTTTAGCGGACGATATTCTCTCCATCACCGTATTCATCAGCACATGGTGTTCATCTGAGATGGCCGCTCACCCCACCAACTCCCTCAGAACATTCGATCGCACACTAGACGGTGCCGGACTCTTTTGTCTGCTCTCTTCGAGAGCCGGACATTGGGAGCTTCGGGGGTCAACGGGATTATCTTCTGGCCTCACCGGACTCGGAGAGGCCCTCCGCGACAACACTTCAGGGTCGCCCGCTTCTAGAGCGGAGGAGTCCGGAGGAGGCGTTTCGCTCTCCATCATCTCTGGAAGAAGATCCCCCGAAGATGAGCTCATTTGAGAGGGGCTAAGGCCCGAACTGCAAAAATATATGCGGTGGTTATCTTCTCAGAAGAAAAAGATGGCATATCTGTACCATCAAAGGTATTTCGGGTCACTTAAGACTGGTGGGAGGATTGATCCCCCCGTGGACTTTGTGCGGCAACAACGCCCCCCCAAGGTGGGACCCTCTGTGGGAGACTTCTTCTCCCGTTTGGAAGCTTCGGCTTCTGAGTCCCTGGGCGCAGTCCTTTTCCTCTTCTGGTCGCCTTCCCTCGTGGAGACGCTCGCTCCCTCGGCTAGAATGGGCAGCGTTGGGGGCCCGCGTCCGCCCGCATTATCCTCCACAGTATCTTCCTTCAAGGGCTCCGGGCAAGGTGCGGCCTGGAGCATCTTTTCCAATACCGGATTTTCCAAACCCTCAGGGAGGGGGGCCGAACACCGAATCAACTTCGCCTTTGTTAGCTAGTCCTGGTCAAAAAGTGAACTCTCAAAGATAACTTCGTAACAAAGTAGAGAAAGTATGTTCGACCGGAAGATGCCTTACCTGTTCGGCGGTGCGGTTGCTACTAAGGCCCACGTCCTCGGTGATGTCCGGACACTCCGTCTGAGGTCCGAAGAATGATTTGTAAATCTCCTCGTGCGTCAGGCCAAGAAAATTTTGAATGGCACGCGGTCCCTTGGGATTGAACTCCCACAGATGAAGAGGCCGGTGTTTGCATGGCTGGACTTGACGAACCATCATAACCTGTATCACCGCAACCAAACTGAAATCTCCATTGAAGAGATCTCGAATGCGGCCTTGCACTATAGGCACGTCCTTGGCTGGCCCCCAGCTCAGACCTCTGGTGATCCATGACATCAGTTGTGGTGGGGGGCCCGAGCGGAAGACAGGGGGGCCGCCCACTTGGCACTTCTAGGAGCCGTGATGTAGAACCACTCCTGTTGCCACAATTCAGACACCTCTGGGATGGAACCTTTGGGCCACGGAGCTCCCGTCATCTTGCGTATTGAGGCACCTCCACACGCTGCATGCTCCTCCTCGACCAACTTCGGCTTCACTTCAAAGGTCTTGAGCCATAGGCCAAAGTGAGGGGTAACCCGGAGGAAGGCCTCGCACACGATAATAAATGTCGTGATATGAAGAAAAGAGTCCGGAGCTAGATCATGAAAATCTAGCCCGTAGTAAAACATCAAACCCCTGACGAAAGGATCCAGGGCAAAGCCTAGGCCTCGGAGGAAGTGGGATACGAACACGACGTTCTCGTTGGGTTCGGGGGTGGGCATGGCCTGCCCTCGGGGAGGCAGCCGATGCAAAATCTCGGCGGTCAGATATTTGGCCTCCCTCAACTTCTTGATGTCTTCCTCCGTGACGGAGGAAGGCATCCATCGGCCTTGAAGGCTAGATCCGGACATGACTGGAGGTTCGGAGCACCTGACCTGAACTTCGGGCATTTGAGCTTGAGGTAGGGGAAGGATTTGATTGAGCACGGGAGGGAAAAATAAAAGCCTTGTCCCCTTTATAAAGAGGGTGAATATCAAGCGTCCTCTCCGTGTCCGCTTGGACTTGCCTATAATCTAGGAGTCCTAGATGCGGTTGGGTTACCCACGCCCATATTGATGAGAATCCCGGAATAAGGGGACACGATCCCTGCTTTAACAAGACGTGCCAAGGAAACTGCCTCGCATAACGCGCTGAGATGGGACAGTAAAATGGTTCAAATAAAAGCTTGGCCGTGGGGTGATGGCACACTACGAAATAAGTCAGCAGATTAGATTTGTGTAAATATTATTCTCTCTATGAAGTACTTGGAGGAGGAACCCGCCTTGCAATGCCGAAGACAATCTGTGCGCCGGACTCGTCGTCATTGAAGCCTGGTTTAGGGGCTACTGAGGGAGTCCTGGATTAGGGGGTGTTCGGATAGCCGGACTATACCTTCGGCCGGACTCTTGGACTATGAAGATACAAGATTGAAGACTCCGTCCCGTGTCCGAAAGGGACTTTCCTTGGCGTAGAAGGCAAGCTTGGCGATACGGATATGAAGATCTCCTACCATTGTAACCGACTCTATGTAACCCTAACCCTACCCGGTGTTTATATAAACCGGAGGGTTTTAGTCCGTAGGACAACATACACATCAACAATCATACCATAGGCTAGCTTCTAGGGTTTAGCCTCCTCGATCTCGTGGTAGATCAACTCTTGTACTACCCATATCATCAATATTAATCAAGCAGGACGTAGGGTTTTACCTCCATCAAGAGGGCCTGAACCTGGGTAAAACTTCGTGTCCCTTGCCTCCTGTTACCATCCAGCCTAGACGCACAGTTTGGGACCCCCTACCCGAGATCCGCCGGTTTTGACACCGACACTACCCGTGGCCCATTACCCCGACAGTAGTCCCCGAAGCTGGTGAGGCGCCGCGGACGATCGGCTGAGAAGCCTCAGCAGTTTCTCTCTCCGGGTGCTCGACACATGGCTCTTGCTTGATTTCTGCTGGGCCGACTAGAAGGAGTCGGACCCGCCCAACTCTGACTTGTACAGTATTTCGAACGTCCTGGTGGGATCCAAGTAGCGTGCCGGCTAAGCTTCCAGGCCGCCGCCCGTTGCGGGCCCGTCACGCGGCAACGCGCGGCCGGGCTAGTCTGCCGTCCTACGGGCGTGACGGGACAGGCCCATAGGAGGGCCCCGCCACTACCGCACCTCGGCCCTCGAGCGGATCCGCTGTGGCCCGTGCAGACGGTTGGGATTCTTGTGAAGTTACTGCGCGTAGTAACTTTGTCATAGAAACATGGGGGTCGTGGGGTCGTGGGCGCAGTAAATCCCACGCCCGCCCCTTGGCTTCGCAGCCCATGAGGCTATAAGTAGGGGGAGGAGGGGGGCGCGGCAGAGCACGCGCGCCCCTCTTTCCCACTACTCCTTGCTCTTCTCCTTCTTCTTCTTCCTTGCTCCGCCGCGTGCCCAAGCTTTGCCGAATACCATGGCAATCAGCTCGCGATGAGTTCATCTTCTGCCACCGCGCCTCCCTCGGTGCATTCCGGCAACTGGGGCGGCTCAGAAGTGCACGACGACCACATCGTGTTCCTCCGCAAGACTCGTCGTCTCCCCGACGAAGATCACGTGTGGGTGCGTCTTGCACCGAAGGGGGAGATTTCCCCTGCGCTGGAGGATGGCGAGCGGGTCATCTTCCGCTCGCACTGCCTGCGCGGATTGGGGCTGCCGGCGAGCAGCTTCTTTTGCTCTTTTCTGGAGTTCTACGGCCTCCAGCCGCACCACCTCACGCCCAACACGGTGGTGCTGCTGTCCGCCTTCGTGGTCTTGTGCGAAGGCTTCCTCGGGGTCCTCCCCACCCTCGAGCTCTGGGGGGAGTTCTTCTTCTCCAAGCTCGGCACCCAGGCCGCAGGCGTGCTGGCACAATGCGGCGCTTTCGTCGCCGTGCGGAGATTGGGGGCCGACAACCCCTTCCCCACCATCAAGCTGATAAAGTCGGAGAAGATGTGGCAGCGCTCGTATTTCTATGTCATGAGCGTGTTTGCGAGGGGCGATTGGGTCAACCTGCCGGCTTTCGAAGCCGGCCCGCCGGCTGGGAGACTGCCCAACTGGTCGTACCTGGCCAAGTCGCTGACGCCTGCGGGAGCCGGCGCCGTCGCGCGACTCCGAGTGCAGACGTAGTCGGAGGGATTGACTGGTCCAGACCTGCTGGCCACCTTCGTGGCGCGCCGAGTTCTCCCGCTCCAAGGTCGCCCCGACATGATATGCCAAATGAGCGGGCACCATGATCCGAGTCGGATGTGCACCAAGGACATGCCTCACGAGGAGGTGGCCTACATGGTGAACTACCTCTCGGACAGGAAGCTCCTGGAGGATTGGCGGTTCGGCAAGGAGCTGTACTCTCGCGCCAACCCCCCGCCCATAGTGAGTTTCCTTTTTCCTTCTTTCTTTGAATTGTCTTCTTTCTTGCCGAGTTTATCTTGTCCGACCTGACCAGTCGGCTTTGGTCAGAATCCCCTCCTCCATCCATCAACTGGCACCACGGGGCCGGCCCGCGAGTTCCTCGCCGACCGGGCGGAGAGCGACGTCGACGACCCCGATCTGGGGGCGGCGGCTTTGGAAGACGACGCTGAGGGAGGAGGCGGCCCGTGGCTCGGGGCCAGTCTAGAGGACTGGCCTGATGATGAGGAGGAGGTCGCCCCCCGCCATCGGCCAGGAGCCAGTCACCCCGGCGCGGGTTCTTCTGCCGCGCCGGGTGCTCTAGGCGGTAGGAAGAAGCGTAGGGCCGTGCCAACCTTGTTTGAAAGTTGGCCGAAGAAGCCCAAGAGTTCGGCTACGATGACCCGATGGGACGAGGCGGCTGCGAAGGCCATCCGCTTCCGTAAGGAAGTGAAGAAGCCGCCACTGGTCTCCGCGTGAGTATTCCGTCTCAACGCGTTATTCTTTCTTTGTGGCTTTGTCTGAGTCTTTTACTTGCTTTCCTTGCTTCAGGGCTCCCCTCACTCATGAGAGGGTCGTTGCTGCCTCCGTCATGGGGTCAGCGGAGACGTCCGCCTCCACTCGGCGGATTGACCCCGCCGCCGACCTTCGGGAGGCGATGGAGCGGAATGCGCAGGAGAAGCGCAACGAGGAAGAGGCCGCCCGCCTGGAGAAGGTGGAGGCCGATAAGGCGGAGGCCTCCGCCAAGAAGAAGCTGGCCGAGGCCGAAGCCGCCGCAGCGGCGAAGCGGCAGGCTGAGGAGGCCGCGCACCACCAATCGGCGGTGTTCGTCACCCCGCTGAACTCTGCGTCGCCGCCTCCGGAGTTCACGGGGTAGATTGGGGAAGCCGGCGGCGAGAACCCCGTCCTGGAGAGGGAAGGCGGCGACTCCTCCACGCCGGATGTGATCGTTCCGCCGCCACCTCCGCTGCCATCTGGGAGCGCGCCGCCGCCGTCTGGGACCGTGCAAGGCGAACAGCCGGCAGTCCCGCCGGTGCCACCGACCGAAGACGAGGCCGTGGCGAGGCTACTCCTTCGAGTTGGCTCGCCAACGCGCCACCGTCTTGAGAAGGCGACTTCGGCGCCACGCTGTCGGATTTCGGGTTCCGGCAGACCCTTGAGGTTCGAACACTGGGGTGTGCGCGGAGATTTCGCCTCCTACCTACCTGCACCCCTCCGCCTTGCTAGGATCTAAACTATCGAAAGAACAACACAAGAGACACAGGGTTTATACTGGTTCGGGCCACCGTTGTGGTGTAATACCCTACTCCAGTGTGTGGTGTGTGGATTGCCTCTTGGGCTGATGATGATGAGCAATACAAGGAAGAACAGCCTCGCGAGGGCCTGTTCTTGGCTGGGACGATGAACCGCTGGATGGAGTTCAGTCACCTTTATCTCTCTCTTTCTCTCTGCTTCCAACCAACCGACTGATCGAACCCCCTCTAACGAACCTCTTCCTTCCAACCTCCCCTCACTTGATCTATGGGTGGCTGGTCCTATTTATAGAGGCCCTGGTCCTCTTCCCAAATATGGAGCGGGAAGGGAGCCATCAATGGCGGGCTAATTTGAAGGGGGACAGCAAGTATCAGCTATCCTGACAAAAGTAGTCTTCGTCTGCGCAAAGCTCTGGTGATGACGCCGTCTTGGGCTCCACGGTGACCTCCATCTCGTAGTCCTCCTGGTCTTGGTCTCGTTGCACCGAAATGGCAACCTTTGCCTCATGCCTTGGTACTCCGCAGCTGCGCTTGCCCCCTTTGCACCAAAGAGGAAAGGAGGACACTGCGCGGGCTGGCACCCGCCTGGCGCCCTGAGTCGTCATGGCTTGTGTCACGGGCACCACGCGAGGTACCCCGCCTTGATCTCTCCGCCTCCTCGTGAGCCAGCCTGATGAGGCCTTGCCTGAGGAAGCTCCGCGTCGTCCGCCCCGCGAGGCTTGGCCCCTTGCGAGGGTCTTGAGTTTGTGTTGGTGAAGATGGGCCATGCTGGGCCCCCCTTTTGAGCCACGCCGCAGGCCGCAGGCAGGCAAGTCTGGGGACCCCGGTTCCGAGAACACCAACAGTAGCCCCCGGGCCCAAGGCGCGCCCGGACTTGGCCGTGCAGGGAGGCGGAAGGACAAGAGTGAAGCACCATGGGCCCTAACAGCCTGCGGCCTTGGGCGCCGCGTGGCGGTTGATTGGACGTGGGCATCTCCACTTCCCCATGGCGCCTCGGCAACTGCACGGATTGGACAAGTCCCTGCATGCAAAACGGGTTATGATTACCTGCGATCGTGGAGGTCGGCGGTTGGCCTTCGCCGGCTATAAGTACGGAACGGCGCGCGCCCTTCCAGTTCATCTCCCCTTGCTTCTCCTTCTTATTCATGGCCTCGTCGAGGAGGTTCTCGGCCATGGAGAAGGGGAAGGCTTGCCAGGTTGAGCATGCCTCTCCCCCACCCAAGCGCGGCCGAGGGTGCCCCCGCAAACATCCTGTGGCCACCACGGCAGCTCCCCGCGGCCGGGGAGATGCTTTCCAGCATGATGGCGGGCGGATTGCTGCGACCGGGGGGTGCGCTCCGGCTGCGCGTCCCCCCATGCCGCGCTTTCGCGCTGCTGAGGTGCTGCCGGAGTTCGTCGTGTGGTCGGCGGAACCGACCAGTACCCGGCTTCCACTTCCTCGCTTCCTCCTTGGCGAGCTCCCGGCCGGCGCCCCGGGCGGCCTCTGGCTTCAGGCCGACAGCTGCTGCAGCCGGGCCTCTTGGGTTTCAGTGGAGGCCTCCGCAGCCGGGAGCCTGGCCCTGGCCCGCGGTTGGCAGTCGTTTGCCCACGCGCGTGGCCTGGGTCGTCGGTGCACCCTACACTTCAAGTTCGACGGCGACGTCACCCTCTATGTGAGGGTGTTTGGGGAAGATGGTCGCCGCGCAGGGTGTTGCCCCGAGGGCGACGAGCGCGGCTGGGAACCTGGCTCCGGCGATGATGAAGAGGGCAGCGCTCGCACGGCTGGCGGCGCTCAGGGTTCCTCAAGCTTCTCTGGTTCTTCTTCAGGCGGCGGCTCTTCTAGCGGTGGCCGCGGTCAGCCTCCACGCCGTCGTATCTGCTTGGGAGGTGGTAGCGTGTCCGCCCGCCGTCGCGCCCTGGTGAAGCGCGAGAGGGAGTCCGCCTGAGCTCCGGAGGCAGCTCGGGCTTCCCTGTGGGCTGGTGTGAGGCGAGCTGCACCAGATTCGTTCTTTCTTTCCTTTTTCCTGTGCAAAAAGGATAGTAGTGTGGAGCCCCGCGGGGCCGTGTAGGGGTTATTGCTGTTAATCATCGTTTTGCTTTCTTTATCGTACCTCCCGGCTATGTGCCCGCGCGTGGATAGTTCCCGGCCCCGGCCGTGGGGGCGACCGACCCAGGCCCTGTGTTTGTGTCGCGGTGCCCGAGGGGCACGGACTGGAGGGGTGCTCCTGCAAGGGGCCCAGGCAGCGAACCCTTTGAATGACTAGGATAGGAACACTCGTGAGGGCACTCGGCTCCCCCCCTCGCGAGGCCTTGCACAAGAGAAATCGAGGCAGGAGAGTGAAAAGCCGAAGAACCGCAAGCCAAAGACGGCAACAACTTCAATAAAACTTCAAATGAAGAGGAACAAGCCAACTGCGGAAAGTAAATGAAAAGCCGCGTCCGGCACCTAGTCTAGTCTTCGACGTCTTCTCACCAGCGCGGAGCTAAGTGCTGCCACTGGGCATGGGAGGGAGCCCCAGGGCCTGAGGCCGGCGCTCCTGAGACTCCGGGGCGTGTATATCCCCAACTCATTATTACGTGAGAGTGTCACGGGCGGCGAGCTTCACAGGCGTTGGACTTCTTCATAGGCTCCGGGCCTTTTCCAAAATGCGATAGCTTCACAGGCATTCGCCTTGCTTCACAAGCTCCAGGCCTTTTCTAAAACACGATAGCCTCACAGGCATTCGCCTTGCTTCACAGGCTCCAGGCCTTTTCCAAAATGCGATAGCTTCACAGGCATTCGCCTTGCTTCACAGGCTCCGGGCCTTTTCCAAAACGTGATAGCTTCATAGGCATTCGTCTTGCTTCATAGGCTCCGGGCCTTTTGCAAAACGTGATAGCTTCACAGGCATTCGCCTTGCTTCACAGGCTCCGGGCCTTTTCTAAAACGCGATAGCCTCACAGGCATTCGCCTTGCTTCACGGGCTCCGGGCCTTTTCCAAAACGCGATAGCTTCACAGGCATTCGCCTTGCTTCACAGGCTCTGGGCCTTTTCCAAAACGCGATAGCTTCACAGGCATCTGCCTTGCTTCAGAGGCTCCGGGCCTTTTTAGGGGTAGAACCTCCGGAGGTGCTGGATGATCCATGCATTCTGGACCGGCACTCCCTCCTGAGTCTCCACGCGCGCGGAGCCGGGCCTGGAAACATGAACAACCTTGAACGGGCCCTCCCACATGGGAGAGAGCCTATGCAGTCCCTCCCTGGAGAGAACCCGCCTGAGCACGAGGTCTCATACCTCAAGAGTGCTGGGGCGGATGTTGCGGCAGTGATATCGCCGCAGTGCTTGTTGGTACCTCGCCGCTCGCAGCGCGGCTTCTCGGCGACGCTCCTCCCCCAGCACGAGGTCCATCCCCCGCATGGCGTCCTGCTGCGCCTCGTCAAACACCAGGACCCGCGCGGAGCGACGTCTGACCTCGTGAGGGAGGACCGCTTCCGCTCCGTAGACCAGGAAGAACGGGGTCTCTCCAGTCGGCTTGGTCGCGGTGGTGCGGATGGACCATAGCACGGACTGCAGCTCGTCGTACCAACCTCTGCCGCAAGCCTCCAGCTTCTTCTTGAACGTCCTGGTCTTGAGTCCCCTCATGACCTCCGCGTTGGCTCGCTCGGCCTGGCCATTGCTTCGGGGGTGCGCCACTGAAGCGTAGCATATCTGCGTTCCAAGGTTAGCACAGTATGTTTTTAAGAGGTTACTGGTGAACTGCGAACCGTTGTCCGTGATGATGCGATTCGGCACCCTGAACTGGCTCATGATGCCCTTGATGAACTTGACCGCGGAACCCGCGGGAATGGTGCGGACAGCCTCTACTTCGGCCCACTTGGTGAACTTGTCCACAGCAACGTAAAGGTAGCGGTAGCCCCCTGGCACCCGAGGAAACGGGCCCAAGATGTCCAGCCCCCAGACTGCGAATGGCCACGAAAGGGGGATAGTCTGCAAGCCCCGTGCTGGCTAATGGATCGGCTTGGCGTGGAACTGGCAGGCTTCACAAGCTTTCACTAGTTCGACGGCGTCATTGAGCGCGGTGGGCCAATAAAACCCACTGCAGAACGCCTTGCTGACGAGGGTCCATGATGATGAATGATGTCCGCAGTCTCCACCGTGTATATCTTCCAGTAGTTCCTTCCCGTGCTCCCTGGAGATGCAGCGCAGGGATAAATCGTTTGGTCGCTTCCGGTAGAGCTCTCCTTCTTTGATGCAGTATGCCATGGCCTGGCGCGCCACTCGCTCTGCTTCCTCCTCCTTCTCCGACAGGGTCCCTTGTGTTAAGTAGCTCCGGAGCTCCGTGATCCAACATCCCTCCTGAGGTTCCATCGTCAGGAGCAGGCATGGTCCCGAGGCCGGGCCACAAGCCGGAGCTCCTGAGGCAGGTGGCTGAGGGAGCTCCTCCCTGGGCTAAGCCGTGTTTGATAATGACGGTAGGGCTGAAGGCTTGAAGAGCCGCTCCTCGAAAACGCCAGGCTCCTGAGGTAACCGCCTGGACGCGCGTTTGGCGATGTCATCGGCTTCCTGATTGGTGCCACGGTTCACATGCTGCAACTCCAACCCCCAGAACTGCTTCTCCATCCTGTGGACCTCCGCAAGGTAGGCTTCCATGTGGTCATCCTTCGGCTCGTACACCTTGTTGGAGAAATTGACAAGGAGCTGCGAATCACCCTTGATGGTGAGGCATTTCACCCCCAGGGCAGCTGCGGCCTTCAAGCCCGCTATCAAACCTTCATACTCCGTTATGTTGTTGGAGACCTTTTCACCTTGCTGGAAACAGAGCTCTACGGCGTAATAGAGCTTGTCCTGGGTGGGCGATATAAGCATCGCCCCAGCCCCTCCATCGTGTCTGGAGAATGCCCCATCGAAGTACATAACCCAGCCTTCTGGCGCCCCACTTCCCCGGGACAGGGACCGATCCTCGTCGGCCTTGAGGCCTGGCGCCTCCGTCGATTCTGCCACAAAATCCGCCAACGCTGCTCACTTGATGACTCTGGTCGTGCTGAATTCGAGCTGAAACGCTTGCAGCTCTATGTTCCACTCAGCAACCCTCCCAGCTGAATTGGGGCTCCTGAGCACTCTCTCCAGGGGGTATGACGAGACGACCTTGATGGGGTGACCCTGAAAATAGTGCCGCAGCTTGCGCGAGGCCACCAGTAGCGCGAGGAGGAGTTTCTGAGGCATGGGGTACCGCGCCGTAGCATCCTGCAACACTGTGCTGACGAAGCACACTGGGTGCTCAACGAGGTGGAGTGCGTTAGTGCTGGTGGCTCCCTTCGGAGACCACGACGCCTCTTGAGACAATGAGGCCTCCTGAGACTGGCCATCTGGGAGAGGGGCCTCTTCCACCTCCGGTGCGCCCCTCTGCGGCAGCTGATCCTCCTCAGCCGCTGTGGCGGTTTCTGTGGGCCTTCCTCGTACCAGTTCCGCCTTGTCCTGGGCTGCTGCCGTGGTTTTGATTCGACGCTCCTCTCTGACTGCCACCAGGGCTGCGCTGGCGGAGTAGGGAGTGGCGGCGAGGTAAAGCACCAGGGGCTCTTGAGGGCGCGGAGCCACCATGACCGGTGGACTGGTCAGGTATTTCTTGAGATCCTGGAATGCCTTGTCGGCCTCTTCAGTCCACTCGAAGGGCCCCTTTTTCTTCATTAGCTGGAAGAAAGGTAGTGCTCGCTCCCCCAACTTAGAGATGAAGCGCCCTAGCGCGGTCACGCGCCCTGTGAGCTTCTGCATTTCTCTGAGGGTCTTTGGCGGGCTCATGTCTGCCACTGCCTTGACCTTCTCTAGGTTAGCCTCGATGCCTCGGTGAGACACGAGGAAACCCAAGAGCTTGCCCGAGGGGACTTCGAACACACACTTCTCTGGGTTGAGCCGTAGGTTCACTGCATTGAGGCTCGCGAAGGTTTCCTCTAGGTCTTGTATCAAGGTCCTGGCCTCCCGAGATTTTACCACGATGTCATCGACCTAAGCTTCAACATTCTTCCCGAGCTGCGGGCCCAAGGTGATGTGCATCAGCCGCTGGAAGGTCGCCCCTGCGTTATGCAGCCCGAATGGCATGCAGGTGTAGCAGTACACCCCACACGGGGTTAGGAAGGCTGTCTTCTCGACGTCTTCTACCGCCATCTTTGTCTGGTGATACCCAGAGAAGGCATCTAGGAAGCATAACAGGTCGCATTTTGTAGTGGAATCGATGATCTAGTCGATGCGGGGGAGCGGGAATGGATCTTGCGGGCACGCTTTGTTGAGGTTGGTGAAGTCGACACACATGCATTCCATCCCTCCCTTCTTTGGCACAACGACAGGGTTGGCCGACCAATCTGGGTATCGGACCTCGCGAATGACCCCAGCGGCCTCTAATTTGCGGGTCTCTTGGACGATGAAGGCCTGCTTTTCTATGGACTGCCGCCTGGCCTTCTGCTTCACAGGGCGCACGTTGGGGCACACGTTGAGGTGATGCTCGATTACACTCCTCGGGATCCCTGCCAACTGGTCTGGCTCCCAAGTGAATACCTTCTTGTTTGCATGCAGGAACCCAACCAGGGCCTCCTCCTGCTCGGGTTTGAGGTGGGCGCCTATGGTGAAAGTGGCGTTGGTGGACCCGTCCTCATCGACGGGTATTTGCTTGGTTTCAGCCTTGTCTTGGGTGAACAACTATTTCTTCTTGGCGGGCGCAGCTCCCTTGGGCTCGGGGGCCTCCGAGTCGGTGGGCTGTGCTGATGCCGCTGTCTTGAAGACGAGCTTGAGCACCCGCAGAGCGTCATTGGTGTCCCCGTGCATGGTGAGGACACCGTTGCTCCCGGGCATCTTCATGAGGTTGTACGCCAGGTGCGTCGCGGCCATCAACTGGGCCAGCGCTGGGTAGCCGAGGATGGCGTTGTAGGGGAGGCCGATGGGGGCGATGTCAAAGTCGACCAGCTCCGTGCGGAAGTTGTTGTAGGTGCCGAAGGTTACTGGGAGCCGGATCTGTCCCAAGGAGCTGGACGATCCGCCCCAATGCGTGAGAAGGGTCGGCTGGGTCGCAGCCGTTCCTGGGGTATGCAGAGGAGATTGAAGGCCTCGATCGAGAGCATGCTGAGGCCCGCGCCACCATCAATGAGGGTTCTGGTGACGGCCACCTAGCAGATGGTGGGGGTGCACAGCATGGGGAGCGCACCCGAGCAGGCCGAGTTGGAGGGGTGGTCCTCTGAGCTGAAGCTCAAGACAGTCTCGGGCGCCGCCCGATCCAGGGGAGCCCCCTGCCGCGTGGAAGCGGCGCTGACCCGGCAGATGAACGGCTTGACGTGGTAACTTGTAGGCGGCGCCTGCGAGCCGCCCAAGAGGGCCACGACGACTAGGGGTGTTGGTGCAGCGCGATAGGCGGGGGAGAGGTTGCGGGGCTCCATGGGCGCGCGGAGCGCGCGGGACGAAGAACAAGTTGGGGTGAGCGAGGGAGTTGCGGTGCGGCCATCTTGCCGCACGGACAGATGCCGGGACGATGCTTGCTGCTTGTCCCCCACTGGGCCGGTGGCGGCGTTGACGGCAGGTGACGGGGAACGGCGAGGACGCCCGCCGACAGGGGCCGTCTGGGCCGTTGTCACTCGCTCAAAAACTTATCCAAGGTGTAGTTCTTGAACTCGGAGCCGTTGTCACTTATCCAAGGTGTAGTTCTTGAACTCGGAGCGGTTGTTTATTATTGTCAAGATCTTTGCATTGTGTTGTCGTTGAGCTTTATTTGCAAAGTCGATGACGGTTTGTTGGGTCTCGCTCTTCCTCTTGAAGAAATATACCCAAGTGTATCTTGAATAGTCATCTACAATCACCAAGCAATACTTTCTACCCCCAAGACTATCAAAGGATGGAGGTCCAAAGAGATCCAAATGAAGGAGCTCCAAAGGCCTCTTCGAGTAGATGATAGTCGTGGGAGGGTGGGCCTTCTCATGTAGCTTTCCTTTGATGCAAGCATTGCAAGCACGATCTTTGGCAAAACTAACATTTGTTAGTCCACGGACATGGTCCCCCTTGAGAAGACTTTGGAAAGATCTCATATTGACATGGGCGAGACTGCGATGCCAAAGCCATCCCACGTCAACTTTAGCCATTAGGCATGTCGCGGTCTTAGTGGGTCACTCCGAAAAGTTAATCACATAGAGACCGTTCTCGACATGCCCAACAAAGGCTACTTTAAGAGTCTTGATCCATAAGAGGGCCACGGTATCAATATCAAAGAAAGTGGCAAAGCCCATGAGTGCTAGTTGATGAATGGAAAGTAAATTGTATACAAGGGACTCAACAAGCATGACCTTCTCGATCGTAAGATCATGAGAAATGACAACTTTGCCAAGTCCCAATACCTTAGAAGATGATGCGTCACCCCACTCGACGTTGGTGGGCATGGATGTAATCTTTTGCACGTCCACCACCAAGTCCTTGCTTCCGGTCATATGATTAGTAGCTCCACTATCGAGCAACCATGATCCCCCACCGGAAGCAAATACCTACAAGAGATCAATGCTTGGTTTTAGGTACCCATTTTGTAATGGGTCCTTTGATGTTAGTAACAAGGGTCTTAGGAACCCAAATAGACCATTCAATGTACTCATAAGGAGAGCCAGCAAATTTGGCATAAACATGCCCATCTCTAGCACGACACAACACATAAGAAGGGTTAAAGTTGCCGGCTTTGTTAGGAAGGGAAGCGTTTCCCTTCTTGGCATCACCACCCCTCACGGAGTTCTTCTCCTTCTCCTTTGTAGCTCCCTCTCCCTCCTTCACAAAGGTTTGCTTGAGAGGAGGAGTTCGTTTAGCTTTGTCATTCTTGTTCTTGTTCTTGGACTTGGGCGCGTACCCAATCTGTCGTGGGTTTGTCACGGCAGATGTCCTCATGAAAGGACTTAGTTGTGGAACCATCGCGACGGGTTAGCTCAAAGGGGTTAAACCGGACAAGGGGACACGGGAGTTTATACTTGTTCGTCCCCTTCGATGAAGGTAAAAGCCTACGTCTAGTTGTGATTGGTATTGCTAGGGTTTCGAAGGCCAGGGAGCGAATCCGCTTTGTCTGGCTTTCGAGTTGTTGTTTTCTGTCCCTAAACCGTGGTCGGGTCGTCCCTTTATATACATAGGTTGACACCCGCCGGGCTACAGAGTCCCGAAGCCAGTTTATAAACGTATCCGGTTCGGTCTCTCTCTTTCTATCTTACTATACAAGTTACATGACTGGGCCGGTTTACATTTACATATTGTACTCGCCTCTGGGCCTTCCGTAAAGCGCTAGCATCTTTACATCTTCATGGGCTTCTAATCTTCAAAGAGTCAACCCGGCTACCCAAGGCCGGTTTACCTCCAGTAGTAATATCCCCAACATTAGGCCCCAGATTGGGTTGAACTTGTTCATGTCAATCTTCCACACTTTAGAAAAAAAATCTTCTCTCTTGTCTTCATTTTGATCTTGTAAAACGCTGTGACGTCATACTTCAAAATTATGATAAACCGTCCTGACATCATCCATCCGTTGATATCGGAGATTTCCTTCATTTAATATATATCCAGCTATCGAGGCGATACCTTTATTAACTTATCCATTTTTTGGATTCCTCGATTCCCGCACTTATCATTTTTCACTTCACCTTATAAATAGGACCGAGGGGTCATTTCCACCGTCCCCCCCCCCCGTGCCTCTTCGCATCGTCTTCCTCGCGCCGCTCAACCTCTGGAACTCCGCCGCCACCGTCGACCGTCGTTTCTGCTCCGACCTCGGCCGCTGCATCGCCCTAAATGCACTAGAGAACTGCGGCACCCTTCCGCTTCTTCACTAGCTCCGGTAAGCTCTGCTTTTTTCACCATAGATCTGTTCTAGGGTTTCGATATTCCTCCCAATTCTTCCGAAGTTCATCAGTGCTGTTCTTCCATGTTCTTCCTTTAATAGATGGACACTTCATGCTTGATACATCTCTTACTGTAGCTTACCTACCCTGATCACACTACAAGAAATATGTCAACTTGTGACCACCACTATTGGTCACTGAATGGTCACGAATTTCCATTTGTGACCTTTTTGTGACCAAAAACATAAGGTCAAAAGCTGGCCGTCGTAAACTGACTATAGCGACCTTTCTTCTGGAATGGTCGCAAACATTTATGACCAAAATATGTCCACTGTGGCGTTTTGGTCACTAGCAACCTCCGCAGGCCACGTAGGCATCCAGCGTGGCAAGCTGATGTGGCACAAGATTCAGCCCGGTCCAATTCGGTTTTCTACATGGGCCTAGCCCAATAATTCGGCCTTTTTAATGTATTTTTTTCTTGTTAATTTTCGGTAGCTACATGGGCTTGGGCCATTAATTCAGCCTTGTTTTTCTAAGATGCAGCCTTTTACAGTCTACTAATTTTTTTATTTTCGTCCTTTTTTTGCCATTGGTCCCACCAATCAGATTGGTCCCACTTGTCATGCTTATCACAAAATTGATCCCACACATCAAAAATTCCAAAATCTGTCAAACAACCATTATAACTTGGACCCCCTTGTCAGGTTTCCATTTGACGGGTATTCAAATCACATACACAACCATTATTTCAAACAATCCAAATAGCAAATGAAATTCGTCCAAAACAACACGGCATTAGTCTATTACAAACATTAAAGTATACTACAGCCCAAATAAGCCTACTACTGCCTACATTTATAACACATAATATGCTAGTCTTTGTTGATATGCTTCACAACTTCGAACTTGGATTCACACTTCACCTATGCAAAAAACAAGAATGAACATATAAGAATAAGAATGTGCACAGAACATCAAACAGTAGCCAATGAGGGATCCAATAACTTATAAGCAAGAATTGACAGCAAATGAGATGTACATAAATAGTATGACTAACACTAACTAGTATGCGTTCATGGAGCGACTAAAATGTTCTCACTAGCTATGTTTTTTTAGTATACAATATACTCACATGTGCAACTCTCTAAATTGATCATAGATATGAAAACTGTAGGTGTGCTGCAGGCCAGATCATCATATTTGAGCATTAATATTTCTGTATTACTACACAACAACTACAACACTAGGAGTACACAGCAACTAGTAGCAGAACTAGAAAAATAACCAAATTGAGTGTACATCAATATCATCAGGAACATGAGTATAACAAGCATCTTGCTTTACTGGGATACAGTGACACAGCAGAATTACTAGGATACAGTAACACAACAGCAATAAGATAACATATTATGTGCTACAGGCTGATATTTCCAAAGTGGCACGTTTGATATGCTAAGGATTTGTCGATCTAATCCAGGTTTTGTTTTACAAATTAGTTTTTCTGTAAATTCAGCTAGTGTTCAAGTTATAAATAGTTTCTTTTTACTTGCCATCTTTGTTTCTTCTCCGTGACATTTAGTAGCACACAGGAGTATATCTTGCTATGTCTATGCATTGCAAAAGCCAAACCAATACTAAATATTATTGCAAACCTAACATACTTGAACATCTTGGTCAGGGCAAGAACAGACCTGATGAGCTCTGAAGTTGAACGAATGGTGAACGAGCCCGTGGAGAGGCAAAGCACCTGCATTTGACACAAACTGCTAAGGATCAATGCAAACCAAACACACTATTGATATTGTACAGAAATGGGTAGTAGGATTCAGAAACTGTGAATGTGATACAGTAAAAAATTGCATGCTATGCACATCAAGTTAAAAGGCACAAGTTATATAGTAGCCTCAAGCAGAGCAAGTGTACAGCAAGTTGATAAAAGAATGCTCAGTCTTGCCGTGGACTCACAATCCACATCCAACAGCCCACCATCTTGTATATACATCCAAACCATAAAAATAGTGGTCAAACAACAAGGTAGTGCAAAGAAATTAAGTAAACTATTGGATATTAAGTAGTATACTCATGTGGTGAATTTTATGGAATACTTAATCTATACTATGCATCTACCAAAAATAAATCTCCATGAATAGGTTCTGATGCCAAACAATCCAAAGGCATCTAACTGAAAAGGGCAAAAAAGTGGTGCTTCTGCTGCAGTGAATTGAAACCCAAAGCAACCCCAAACCGCAGCAGACTAAACTAGCTAGCTCTAGGAGAACTAAAACGCTAGCTGCAAGCAAGGAATGGAGGAATGGATGGTCACCGTTACTGAAGTTGATGCTTCAGGAGCCCGCCCGGCGTAGTGGTTCAGGTGGTCGAGGAAGAAGAGGAGCATTACTGCATAATCATCATGAAACATAGCTGGACACTTCACTTGTGTTAAGAACCAAGCAAATGGTAGTATAAGCACATGATGCACAAGTATATTAAACGGAGCAGAAAAATGTGCGTGCTGTGTTTAATCCCTCGACATGAACAGTTCAGCTTCAGTTGGGTTTTACTTCAGTATGTCATCTGAAGAAAAAGGGGACATGTTTTTGTTCCATTATTTCATTCACTAGATTAGTGTTCACCATTGATTTGTAAATCAAGTTCATGAACAGTAGAAGTGTTGAAAATATTCAGTTTCATCAGGCTTGGATCTTGACACTAGTCATTTGCATGGATATATGTTTTTTCTTAGATGGTGTTGCTACTGCATATTCATTCATAACAGAAACTCAAGATCCAAAAGGGAGGGATGCTCCAGTTCTAGTCTCACGGTCTAACCATACACATACATACAAATTGCTTTAACCAACATGTTTCATATATATCAGTACAATTGCAAGTAGCAGGACTGGATGATGAAGAAACAAAACATATAGTACATGTTGAGATTTGATGAGTATGAAAACCCTACCTCTGCTTGACGACTGGCTTGGTCATGGTGTTGATGGAGCGTGCCATGAAGTGGGTGGGGGTCCTTTTTCTCCTCCTTGAGCTTCGCGTCAGTCCATCTAGGGGTCCTCCTGTGATGAACATATCCGTTAGAGAATCCAATCGAAGGAAAAGGAAGGGGAAAGGAGAGCAAATCGAGAGAGAGGGGCGGACCTTATCCCTATCCCGGCAGCGCAGGTTGTGGGAAAGGAGCTGAGCCATGAAGTGTGCCATGAAGACCTTCCAGTGGTCCTTCTCCTCCTCCTCCGCCAATACCCCTATGGGTATGCTGAGTTCTTCTGCATCAGCAGCACGAACTTGACAAACACAGGAACCATGTCTGCAAACTCGAATTGAATCGAATCAGAGAGAGAGGGAGAGGCGTGGGGAGGAGAAAAGGGGAGAGATAGGGGACCTTGTGGATGAGATCCATGGATCTGGCCACGGCTGCCCTGCTGCTTGATTTGGACCGGATGCGGCGGCGGCTCTGGGTGGGGATGCGGGTGCGACGTGGATGAGGAGGGGCGGCGGCATGCGTCGGAGGTATGGGTGTGGGGAGTTGTTGATGGGGATTGTGTGGCGGGTGACCATGGGATTCAGAGGCAGCGGTGATCTGGCGTTGGCAGCCAATGGAGTTGACAGCGGTGATCTGGCCTCGCCGTCGCCGGAAGTGGTGGATCCTAGCGAAGTTAGGGGTGGTGGCCAAAACCCTAGCTAGCCACGGGGGGTTGCTGGAAGGCGGGAGCGACGATTCTGGCCGGAGGCGAGGGAGGAGTGGAGGGGAGGGAAGGGGAGGGTGTAGAACGGTGGCGAGGGGAGGGGTGGGTGGCGGAGGCGAGGGGAGAGGTGGGCAGTGGAAGGAAGGGGAGGACGGGGCGGCGGCGGAGGGATCTGGATTGGGAAGATGAGTGGGGGCGGGGAGGGATCTGGATCGGCTAGGGTTCACGCACGTGTAAGAGAGAGAGGCTGCACTGGGTTGGATTAGATCGACGGATGGATTGATGTATGGATGGACGGATGGACGGATGTTTGCCACGTCATCGATCCATGTCACAACGGATTCCACCAATCAGAATTCAGCCTATGTTTCTCTTATAGTTTTTATCCTCTTATTTGGGGCAAACATTCAACATATTAACCACTTATAGTTTCCTTTCAAAAAAACACTTATAGTTTGTTAAAATGAAATAATATTGTGCACATGTGTGTGTCTTGTGATGACAAACAATGTTGATCTGGGGAGTACTCATTTTCATTGCACAAAAGAGCCGTTTTCTGTTTTTCGAGTGCCCGAAATGGTTTTTTGTGAAGGACCTACCATACATCTATTGCAAAATTGGACCAAATCATTTTTCTAAAATCATTTTGCATTTTCTTTGGACGAAAAAACCATTTTCCGTTTTCCGAGTGCCCAAAAGGAGGTTTTTTTGTGAAGGACCTCCAAAATAATTGTTGCAAAATTGGACCAAATCATTTTTCTAAAATACTAAGACATATTTAATGCACAATTGACAAAATGGTTGGGTGTAATAAGTTTTGATCCACCTCTCGTGAAAAAGACAAATTTCCGCCGATTCAGCTGGAAGCGGGTCAAATTTGAACTGCAGGTGCCTCATAGTTTATTATTTATTTTTTCCAGAAATCATTTATAGGTACACAAGTATCTATTTAATAAGAGAAACACCAAAAAAATTCCAAGATTCAACCACTAGCTAGGAACGGTCATTCCCGCCGTTTTGACCGCATTTTGAAACAGGCATAAAAAATTCAAAAAAATCAAAAAATTGGGAAACCTTCGCATTGTGTCATTATATGTGGCCAAGTTCCCAGGAAAAATAACAAACGTGTAATACGACAATTATTTTAAAAAAGTGTTCTCAGAAACGAGCTATCACGTGTGGAGATCAATGGCTTCCAAGCCAAATGACCAATCTTATGGCCACATTCATGGCATAGTTTGTTCAAATGATCTCATATTGTGCACAAGGGTGCATATTGGAATGGCAAACAATGTTGCCAAAATCATTTTCCATTTTCTTTGGACGAAAAAACCATTTTCCGTTTTCCGAGTGCCCAAAAGGAGGTTTTTTTTGTGAAGGACCTCCAAAATAATTGTTGCAAAATTGGACCAAATCATTTTTCTAAAATACTATGACATATTTAATGCACAATTGGCAAAATGGTTGGGTGTAAAAAGTTTTGATCCACCTCTCGTGAAAAAGACAAATTTCCGCCGATTCAGCTGGAAGCGGGTCAAATTTGAACTGCAGGTGCCTCATAGTTTATTATTTATTTTTTCCAGAAATCATTTATAGGTACATAAGTATCTATTTAATAAGAGAAACACCAAAACAATTCCAAGATTCAACCACTAGCTAGGAATGGTCATTCCCGCCGTTTTGACCGCACTTTGAAACGGGCATAAAAATTCAAAAAAAATCAAAAAATTGGGAAACCTTTGCATTGTGTCATTATATGTGGCCAAGTTCCCAGGAAAAATAACAAACTTGTAATACGGCAATTATTTTAAAAAAGTGTTCTCAGAAACGAGCTATCACGTGTGGAGATCAATGGCTTATAAGCCAAATGACCAATCTTATGGCCACATTCATGGCATAGTTTGTTCAAATGATCTCATATTGTGCACAAGGGTTCATATTGGAATGGAAAACAATGTTGCCTAAGGAATTTTTCATTTTTGTTGGACGAAAAAACCATTTTCCATTTTTCAAGTGCCCGAAAGGAGGTTTTTTTGTGAAGGAACTACCAAATAATTGTTGCAAAATTGGACCAAATCATTTTTATAAAATACTAGGCCATATTTAATGCACAATTGGCAAAATGGTTGGGTGTAAAAATTTTTGATCCACCTCTCGTGAAAAAGACAAATTTCCGCTGATTCAGTTGGAAGCGGGTCAAATTTGAACTGCAGGCGCCTCATAGTTTATTATTTATTTTTTACAGAAATCATTTATAGGTACATAAGTATCTATTTAATAAGAGAAACACCAAAAAATTCCAAGATTCAACCACTAGCTAGGAACGGTCATTCCCGCCGTTTTGACCGCATTTTGAAACGGGCATAAAAAATTCAAAAAAAAATCAAAAAATTGGGAAACCTTTGCATTGTGTCATTATATGTGTCCAAGTTCCGAGGAAAAATAACAAACTTGTAATACGACAATTATTTTAAAAAGTGTTCTCAGAAACGAGCTATCATGTGTGGAGATCAATGGCTTTCAAGCCAAATGATCAATCTTGTGGCCACATTCATGGCATAGTTTGTTCAAATGATCTCATATTGTGCACAAGGGTGCATATTTGAATGGCAAACAATGTTGCCTAAGGAAGTTTTCATTTTCGTTGGACCAAAAAACCATTTTCCATTTTTCGAGTGCCCGAAACGAGGTTTTTTGTGAAGGAACTACCAAATAATTGTTATACAATTGGACCAAATCATTTTTATAAAATACTACGCCATATTTAATGCACAATTGACAAAATGGTTGGGTGTAAAAGTTTTTGATCCACCTCTCGTGAAAAAGACAAATTTCCGCCGATTCAGCTAGAAGCGGGTCAAATTTGAACTGCAGCTGCCTCATAGTTTGCTATTTATTTTTTCCAAAAATCATTTCTAGTTACATAAGGACCTATTTAATCATAAATACATGGTTTGGTGGCGATACGTCAAGGTTTGGGCGGTGGCCGAGGGCCCCAACTCTAGAGCGCGTAAACTCGCATGCCTGTCGCGTGGTCACCGCGTGACCGTAATGTTTCCATGTGTTTTGGGCGGCCTAGGCATGTCTAGTGGGTTGGGCACTCCCCAGGTTGGTGCTAGGAAGAAAATTACAACATAAGATTCTCACGAGGAGACCGATCGATGCTCAAACATGAATTAGCAGCCAAGTGTTTGATTAGCGGTACGGGAAATGCACATGGCCAATGGGCGTGAGTTTTGGCTGAGGATGATCATCTACTAAGTAGAATGTCTTCACAAATTTTGAGCTCAAAAGGAGGATCCTAGGTGGTACTTGCTTTGCATAGTACCACGCTGGACAAAAATATGAATGTTGAAGCTGGGCTCAAAATAATGAATGGAGTGAGCTGAAATTTTGTGGAGGATAGTTATTTGGGCATAGGAAAGCATTGTAGAAAATTGATACCATTTGGACATGCCAAAGTAGTAGTTCCTTCACAATGAACTTCTATGGACACAAACTTGGGAAAACTAGTGAGAGAGATTGGATGAATGAAATGAGCTCAAAATTGGTGTAGGTAAGTTACTTAGGTATGGTCATGCGCTGGTAAATTTTTAGATCATTTGGGTAAGCCTAGCTAGTACTTACTTCACAAAGCTTCTCTCGAGGTAGAAACTTTTGAAATTTCCCAAGAAAGATTTACTAGGAAAATTGAGCTGAATATTATCATGTGGCAATGATTTGGGTATGGAAGAGTGCCCGAAAAGTTTGAGGGTAATAGGAGGGGGTCTATATAACACTTGCTTTGCAACGTGCCAATTTGTCCATAAAATATAAATTGAACCTAGGCTCACATAGATGATTTGACTGAGCTGCAATTTGGAGCAGGGTGATAATTTGGGCATATGAAGGAACTGTATAAATTTCATGTCATTTAGAGATATAAAAAAGGTACTTCCTTCCCAATGCTTCTAGGTGGACAAAAACTTTGGAAATTTGCCGAAGAAGATTTGCTAGGCAAATGGAGCTGAATTTTGTCATGCAGTAATGATTTGGATAGGAAAGAGTGCCCAAAAATTCCGAGGGCAATCAAGAATATATAAATAGCACTTCCTTCATAAAGTGTTGTTGTGAACAGAATAAGAAAATGAATATTGTTGAATTAGTTTTGAACTAGGCAAGGAAGGATTTTTACATATTTGATGAAGATATGCCGCAAAGAATTTATGAGATTTTTTTGGGAATTTTGGGAATGATAGAAATATAGGTTGCTTCACAACCTAGGGCAAAAACTGCCACATGGACATGACACATAGGCAAAACTGATGAGATGGTGCCTAGTCATCACAACCCACCACAATCTACAAGGCTATGACCATCTATATTGGTCATTAACAACTAGAAATAAGGCAGCGGACTAGCACTGTTTGCTTTGTGACCATTTCGTGTAAGGAAATTATGACCTTTCTGACCAAAATGGTCGCAATGGTTTAGGGTTTGGAGCCCCCTGAACAGCTTTTGACCAATTGGTCTAAAATGGTCATAAATTTATGACCAATTCTTCGAGGGTCACTGACAGAAGGTCATAAGTTGACATATTTCTTGTAGTGTCATCACAAATTTTTATGTGCAAACAACTGATCTGTCTGTCAAAAATTGCTTTAGTTCTGTACCCCTTCAAGATCTGATTATTTTTGCTTTCCTGTCTTATCTCGTGATCTGAAAGTATTATACATCACTGTGAGATCTATTTCTCCTCACGCCAATATAAGCAATTTTACATTGGATAAATAGTCTATGCCATTAGCCCTCTGATAAACCGGAAGAGCATGTTACCTTTATATAAATACTCCGGTTTAACAATGTCTGATCAATCCTGTGCTAGCATTATCTTCTTTCTCATTATACTAGTCTCCAGGTTGTACCATTTATTATATCAGTACGTTTCTTACTCCCTTGTCTCTTGTGTATGATCATGCATAATTTATAAACTGACCTTTTATTCTCAGTTTGTTCGCTTTGCAATGGCCAAACAATTCACTGCCTGCAACTGGGCTCGTTCCCGGGTTAATGAATATCAACTGGATGAGATGGTTAGCATTGGCTCTCTGCCTAAGAAAACTGAGATCAAATGGCGAGCCCCAGGAACTGAGAATCCTCCAACCCCAAGACAAGGTGAAGTGGTAATCTTTGTTGACCATATAAGCCGTGGTTTCAAACCGCCAGGGTTGAAATTTTGTCGAGATGTGCTTGCCAGCTTCCAACTACATCCACAAGATATTGGTCCCAATTCTGTCTCCAACTTATGCAATTTCCGAGTCTTCTGTGAAGCCTATTTACAGGAAGAACCAACTGCCGAATTGTTTCAGGATTTCTTTCACTTAAACCGGCGCACAGAGTTTGTGAATGGCCCGAATACAGAGCTTGGTGGTGTTTCGATTCAAAAGCGGAAAGAAGTGGAATTTTCTCATGCCAAACACCATAGCCACCCAAAGGAATGGAACCAAACATGGTTCTATTGCAAAGACACTTCGCCTGAGGATGAGAATCCCCTCCCCGGCTTCCGAGATCATAGATTATCCAATATTCACCCAATGCCACAACGCCTGAGCTCCTCAGAAAGGGCAAAATATGCTCCTCAAATCGCCAAGCTCCGAGCCTTTATGGCAAACGGTTTAACATGTGTGGATTTTGTATGCTGTTGGATATCCTTGAGTATCTTGCCGCTAAGCCGGCACCCCGGTTTAATGTGCGAATATATCGGTGAGGTTGACGATCCTCAACGCCACTGCAACATCCAATTATCTGAGGAAGAAGTTACTGAAGGTGTAAAGAAGATTCTGAATGAATCGGAACTGGTCTATAGTCAAATCGGCCTGAGTCCCTTCTACACCAAGAACAAACCACCTGCTGTAAGGATTACACTTCCTCTTCATCTCTAATATCTTTGACTTATACAAGCTGTAATCCTTCTTCTTTATATGTATAGGGTGATGACCCCTTCTAGAAACGGAAATCCAGAGAGAAAGCGGCAAAGCCAACTGGAGACAAAGTGGCCAAGCCAACCTACCCGAAGACCAAAGCCGTGAAACGGACATCAAAGCGGAAAACGGCTGACCGGATTAATATGGAGCTTGATGATGATACTGATGACCCAGAAGCTGAGGTAGAACTTGACTCACTTGGCTCTCTTTTTATGCATCTTGTTAACAATGATCTTCCGCAGGAGGAGGCCAAAGCTAGTCAGGGTGAGGACGTAGAGGTAATTACCCTTTCCTCCGGTTCAGACTCTATGACAACACAAAAACCCCGCCAAACAATCCGGAAAGTAAGCTTTTCTCATCCTCTTGCTCACTTGGATCCAACATTTATTTTGAAGACTCAACAGCATGAGGCTCGCCGGACAACTCGGCATAGTGGTCAATAGGTCACCTCTACCGGTTTACCTGATACCCCGGTTCGGAAGTGTCGGTCTGAGGTCTCTCCTACTTCTGACCATTCTTACCCCAAGGTAGGTTATTTCAGACAGCCTCTTAATCCGTCCTATTCAAATTATCAGGTGACACCTCCTCCTTCTTCTGGTGAATCGACAGCAACTCAACTCCCCCTTTGAAAACTGTGGCTGGGTGAGTTACGAAAAACCTTTCCTTTCCATGTGCCCTATATCTTTTGAATAGGATGTTAACCCTTTTTATTCTGTTTGTAGGGCCAAAGCTAGACCTAGCAAGAAAGCTCGGGTCACCAATCCGCCAGAAGACCCTGTTGCCGAAGAAGAAGAACGAAGAGTTGAACCAGAGCAAACAGGTGAACCGGAAGGCCTCCATCCTGAAACAACTTTTGATGATCCGCCCCTTGACGTCTAGCATACTGACGAACCCACAGATGTTGAGCCTGCCGCCCCTGATGCTGAACCGGCAGAACCAAACCGGGCTAATCCAATGAAAGATACTGAAATTCCATCATCATCCGCCCGCAATCTTGAAGGCCAAGGCGATGATGTTATTATTACCGGAGCCGGCCACAGTTCTCCTGGTCATCCCGTCATTTTGGCTCAGCATAGTGCCAAAGAAGAGCAAATTGCCAGGGATAAAGGTAAATGGAGCAGCGATTTATCAAACTATGCTCATCTTAACGCTGATGAGCTTCATTCCGGCTTCTTGAACCATCTGCACTCAAACCGGGATTATGAAGCCGGTTTGGTGAATTTGATGAAAGAACGATATGAGGTAAATTCTCCTCCCTTGCACATTGATTTATAGCTGAAATACTATTCCAAGTAGCCCCCAAGAGCCGTTTTCTGATTGTCAATCATAAACCGGGTCTTTGTAACACTTTAAGGATCCCATCATTAATTTTTGCCAAGGCGTGTCTTCAATCATAGACAAAACTCGTGTTTGAAAAATGAGATAACATTCTGTAGCATAGCCCACAAAGGCCGGTTTAACTTGGCAAGTTAATCCGATTTTTATTCCATACCGCCAGGTAATAACAAACGTACATTAGCCCCCAAGTGTCAAGGATAATGCTTGCATTGTTCTGGAGACTTGCATAGAAGGTAGTATTTGAGAGCAAATAAGCATTAGCCCCCAAGTATGAAGTGGATAACTTGTTATATGCTTTATACTTAGTGCATATATATGTTGTTTTGTTGAAGATACCTTCAATGTTGCAGGCTGAACTGAGAAGCAAAGATGCCAAACACGCTGACTTGCAAGAAAATGTGAAGTCGCAACAAGCCGAAGCTGAAAAAGCCAAAGAGGAGCTGACCCAGGCCCTGGCCGGAATGGAAAAATTGAAAGAATCCTTCAATCAAGAACGTGCTGCATGGGAAACCAAAAAAGCCGGTTTGACCAAAAGAGCCGTAGATGCCGAGGAAGCCTTGAAACCGGTGGCTGAAGAACTAGCCGGCTTGAAGCGCCAAATCAACGCTATGACCTCTGCTATCTTTGGTAAGTATATCCTTATGTATGTTGCATCAGGAAATGAATCTTAAAACTGACCACGATGTTGACAAAATCTTTGGCAGGAACTCGAATCACCCATCTTGGTGCAGATATGCGGATAAAGCTCAAAGCGGCATACACATTGGTTGAGCAGCTATACTTTGGATCTCAGCAAGCCATTAGTACAACAGCCTATAACAAACCGGCGCCAACGTTGATTAAGGAAACCCTTGAGAAGCTGGGCATGTTACCGGCGCGTATTGCCGAGTTGAAGAGAGCCGCTACAAGAGCCGGAGCATTAACTGCCCTTATTCGAGCCAAGGCCTGGATTCCAGATCTTGAAGTGGAGGATATCATTAAAGGGTATCCAGCCGTTAAAGAAGACGGTTCAAACTTTGACAATGATGATCTTCGGTGGTTGACCAAACAGATGCGGCCAGTGGCCAGCAAATTAGCTGAAGACACTGATTTGTCCCATTTTCAACCGTTTTATGATGCAGAAGGGAAAAGACAGCTGGCCGAGATCCATGAAGTCGAAGTACATGTGCCTCCGATTCGTAAGCGCACTTATGCCCCTAATATTAACCCTTCTGATCTTATCCATGAAGAAGCAGTATTTCGAGCCTTAACCGGAATCGATTGGTCAACGGCTGATTTCCAGTGGCTGGGGAGGGATGAAGAAGTGCGTGCACCAACTGATCCGCAAGCGTCAAACCGTCGTGAGGAAGAATCTTGATCTGGTCGCTAGTTTATATGGCTACTGTGAAAAACAATGGCACTGTTGAGCTGCTTTAAAGCTTCATGTAATAGCATAGCTGAAACTTTGTTTATCTGCCATGCCATCGAGCATGCTTCATAGCCCTTTGTGACAATCTGTGTCGCCCTTCAGGATATATTTTATGCATAATCTATGATGACTTGCCTTCCTGGGTACAAAAAAGTTAAAAGTGTCTAGCTGTTTACCGCTAAACATGTCATAATATCCAAGAAGTATATAGTACTTGAGCTGAATAATCAAGTATTTGTACAAAAAAATAATGTACAGAACATACCTCCTTGAGTGAGCAAACGTGTATACAACAAAGGTGTTTAACACCAACCCGATACGTTTGATAATCTCATCTTTCATAATGCCGGTCTATCTATTAAACCGGACCGGTATACCTACCGGATTTTCGTCATAATACTGGTGATCTAGTCAAACCATACCAGGTCAGTGACCACCGGTTTATAACTGATCATGAGCCAACAGCTGATGGTTGGAAAGCAAGCCGGATCAAGGATGCCGGTTTAACAAAAAATACTTATGATTGTCAACAAACAAAATTCAAATAGGAAAATATGCGAGGCTTTTTACGAGCTGCCAGGCTCCAAATCGAGGCTTTTCATGGGCTGCCAGGCGTCTGAGTTAAACCATTTAACAAAGCCTTTTAAGATGGGCCTCCAATTAACCAATCACCATTTTAACTATGACAAGTTCAGGGTCTGTAAAAGATTGACTTGTCAAGCGTTCGATGGGTCATGCCAGGATTACCTGGATAGGAGTGGCTTACTTGATGAAGGCAGGTTAACCCGGGGTTTTAGGTGAATACACCAGGCTTCCAAGCCGTGTCTTGATAGCCAATTATGAGGGTCCTTTCAAACTCTTTGTTGCTTTGCAAAAAAGATCCCCCAAGTAACTTTGTGACCGATGCACAGCGTGTGCCTATGTTTGAGTTTGTACAGTGCACAATACTCTCTTTGGCTCCACAAATTTTTCCTTGCGTGGCTGAAATGCCTATCAAGAGGTGTAGCTGTGGTTCAAACATGACCAGGCCCCCTAGTGATTTTCTTTATCTTTATGCAGTTGCTAAATCCGGTTTAACAAAGACTCCGCTTTGACCGTTAACTTGTAAAAGCACACATAAGAAAGAACAGATACCCCGCTTATAACGGAGGCTCCGGTTTATTATATGGTATATACACTGTCATAAATATGTACGGGTGAAAAAGCCTATGGCTTCAAGTATAGTAAGGCCGAAGGAGAGCTATGTTCCATGGCCGCTTTGTCTCCTCCTCTGATTGACGTGAGTCTTCACGCTCTCGAACATCAATGAGGTAGTAGGATCCGTTGTGCATATTTTTGCTGACCACAAAGGGTCCTTCCCAAGGGGTGGATAACTTATGCATATCAGTCTGATCCTGGATGAGCCGGAGCACCAAATCACCTTTGTCGGCGTTCTGGGAACGGGGGTCCCTAGACTTGCCTGCCTGCGGCCTGCGCCGTGGCTCAAAAGGGGGCCCAGCGCGGCCCATCTTCACCAACACAAACTCAAGACCCTTGCGAGGGGCCAAGCCTCGTGGGGCGGACGACGCGGAGCCTCCTCAGGCACGGCCTCGTCAGGCTGGCTCGCGAGGAGGCAGAGAGATCAAGGTGGGGTACCTGACGAGGTGCCTGTGACGCAAGCCATGACGATCAAGGGCGCCAGGCGGGCGCCGGCCCGCGCAGCGTCCTCCTTTCCTCTTTGGTGCAAAGGGGGCAAGCCAGCCGCGGAGTACCGAGGCATCAGGCAAAGGTTGCCATTTTTGTGCAACAAGACCAAGACCAGGAGGACTACGAGACGGAGGTCACCGTGGAGCCCAAGACGGCATCATCACCAGAGCTTTGCGCAGGCGAAGACTACTTTTGTCAGCATAGCTGATACTTGCTGTCCCCCTTCAAATTAGCCCGCCATTGTTGGCTCCCTTCCCGCTCAATATTTGGGAAGAGGACCAGGGCCTCTATAAATAGGACCAGCCACCCACATAGCCGGGGGTCGAAGGGTCTCTAGTTGTCGGCTGGTTAGAAAGAGAGAGAGAGAGAGAGAGAGAGAGAGAGAAAGGCGACTGAACTCCTCTCAGCAGTTCATCGCCTCAGCCAAGAACAGACCCTCGCGAGGCTGTTCTTCCTTGTACTATTCATCACCATCAGCCCAAGAGGCAATCCACACACCCCACACTGGAGTAGGGTATTACACCACAATGGTGGCCCGAACCAGTATAAACCCAGTGTCCCTTGTGTTGTTCTTTCGATAGTTTGATCCTAGCATGGAGGAGGGGTGCAGGTAGGTAGGAGGCAAAATCTCCGCGCGCACCCCACTGTTCGAATCTCAAGGGTCTGCCGGAACCTGAAATCCGACATTTGGCGCGCCAGGTAGGGGTGCACCGGAAATCGTCTTCCACCGCTCCGTTCTCCTCCGACTATCGCGCCCATGTCTGGCGCTCGTCGGGCCCGTGCAGAGCGCCGGGCCGCCTTCGCTTCCCGCGTAGCCCAGCCGGCCCCTGTCGGCGGGCGGCCCCGCCGTTCCTCGTCACCGGCCATCAACGCCGCCACCGGCCCGGCGGGGGACGAGCAGCAAGCATCGTCCCGGCATCTGTCCGTGCGGCACGACGGCCGCACCGCAACTCCCTCGCCCACCCCAGCTGGTTCTTCGTCCCACGCGCTCCGCGCGCCCATAGAGCCCCGCAACCTCTCCCCCGCTTATCGCGCTGCACCGACACCCCCAATCGTCGCGGCCCTCTTGGGTGGCTCGCAGGCGCCGCCTACAAGTTACCACATCAAGCCGTTCATCCGCCGGGTCAGTGCCGCTTCCACGCGGCAGGGGGCTCCCCTGGATCGGGCAGCGCCCGAGATCGGCCTGAGCTTCAGCCCGGAGGACCACCACTCCAACTCGGCCTGCTCGGGTGCGCTCCCCATGCTATGCACCCTCACCATCTGCCAGGTGGCCGTCACCAGAACACTCATCAATGGCGGGGCGGGCCTCAACCTCCTCTGCATATCCCTGGGACGGTTGCAGCCCAGCCGGCCCTTCTCAGGCGTTGGGGGCAGTTCATCCAACTCCTTGGGACAGATCCGGCTCCCAGTGACCTTCGGCACCTACGACAACTTCCGCACGGAGCTGGTCGACTTCGACATCACCCCCATCGGCCTGCCTTACAACGCCATCCTCGGCTACCCAGTGCTGGCCCAGTTCATGGCTGCGACGCACCCGGCGTACAACCTCATGAAGATGCCCGGGAGCAGCGGTGTCCTCACCGTGCATGGGGATAACGGTGACGCTCTGCGGGTGCTCAAGCTCGTCTACAAGGCAGCAGCGTCGGCACAACCCGCCGACTTGGAGGCCCCCGAGCCCAAGGGGGCTGCGCCCGCCAAGAAGAAGCAGTTGTTCACCCAAGAGAAGGTAGAAACCAAGTAGATACCCGTCGATGAGGACGGGTCCACCAACGCCACTTTCACCATAGGCGCCCACCTCAAACCCGAGCAGGAGGAGGCCCTGGTCGGGTTCCTGCGTGCAAACAAGAAGGTATTCGCTTGGGAGCCAGACCAGTTGGCAGGGATCCCCAGGAGTGTAATCGAGCATCACCTCAACGTGTGCCCCAACGTGCGCCCTGTGAAGCAGAAGGCCAGACGGCAGTCCACAGAAAAGTAGGCCTTCATCGTCCAAGAGACCCGCAAATTAGAGGCCGCTGGGGTCATTCGCAAGGTCCGATACCCAGATTGGTTGGCCAACCCTGTCGTTGTGCCGAAGAAGGGAGGGAAGGAACGCATGTGTGTCGACTTCACCAACCTCAACAAAGCGTGCCCGCAGGATCCGTTCCAGCTCCCCCGCATCGACCAGATCGTCGATTCCACTGCGGAATGCGACCAGCTATGCTTCCTGGATGCCTTCTCTAGGTATCACCAAATCAAGATGGCGGTAGAAGACGTCGAGAAGACACCTTCCTAACCCCGTGTGGGGTGTACTGCTGCACCTGCATGCCATTCGGGCTGCGTAACGCAGGAGCGACCTTTCAGCGGCTGATGCATATCACCTTGGGCCCGCAGCTCGGGAAGAAAGTTGAAGCTTACGTCGATGACATCATGGTAAAATCTCAGGAGGCCAGGACCTTGATACAAGACCTGGAGGAAACCTTCACGAGCCTCAACGCAGTGAACCTACGGCTCAACCCAGAGAAGTGTGTGTTTGGGGTCCCCTTGGGCAAGCTCTTGGGTTTCCTCGTGTCTCACCGAGGCATCGAGGCTAACCTGGAGAAGGTCAAGGCGGTGGAAGACATGAGCCTGCCAAAGACCCTCAGAGAAATGCAGAAGCTCACAGGGCGCGTTACCGCGCTAGGGCGCTTCATCTCCAAGTTGGGGGAGCAAGCACTACCCTTTTTCCAGCCAATGAAGAAGAAGGGGCTCTTCGAGTGGACTGAAGAGGCCGACAAGGCGTTCCAGGATCTCAAGAAATACCTGACCAGTCCACCGGTCATGGTGGATCCGCGCCCTCAAGAGCCCCTAGTGCTTTACCTCGCCACCACTCCCTACTCCGCCAGCGCAGCCCTGGTGGCAGTCAGGGAGGAGCGTCGAATCAAAACCATGACAGCGGCCCGGGACAAGGCAGAATAGGGACAAGGAAGGCCTACAGGAACCGCCATCGCGGCTGAGGAGGATCAGCCATGGCAGAGGGGCGCACCAGAGGCGGAAGAGGCCCCTCTTCCAGATGGCCAGTCTCAGGGGGCCTCATTGCCTCAAGAGGCACCACGGTCTCTGAAAGGGGCCACCAGCACTGACGCACTCCACCTCGTTGAGCACCCAGTGTACTTCGTCAGCTCAGTGCTGCGGGATGCAAGAGCACGGTACCCTATGCCTCAGAAACTCCTCCTCGCGCTACTGGTGGCGTCCCGCAAGCTGCGGCACTATTTTCAGGGTCACCCCATCAAGGTCGTCTCGTCATACCCCCTGGAGAGAATGCTCAGGAGCCCTAATTCAGCTGGAAGGGTCGCTGAGTGGAACATAGAACTGCAAGCATTTCAGCTCGAATTCAGCACGACCAGGGTCATCAAGGGAGCAGCGTTGGCGGATTTTGTGGTAGAATGGATGGAGGCACCGGGCCTCAAGGCCGATGAGGATCGGTCCTTATCCCCGGGAAGCGAGGCGCCAGAAGGCTGGGTCATGTACTTCGATGGGGCGTTCTCCAGGCATGGCGCCGGAGCTGGGGCGGTGCTTATATCGCCCACACAGGACAAGCTCTATTATGTCGTGCATCTCTGTTTCCAGCAAGGTGAAAAAGTCTCAAACAACATAGCAGAGTATGAAGGTTTATTAGCGGGCTTGAAGGCCGCGGCTGCCCTGGGGGTGAAACGCCTCACCATCAAGGGCGATTCGCAGCTCCTTGTCAATTTCTCCAACAAGCTGTACGAGCCGAAGCATGAGCACATGGAGGCCTACCTTGTAGAGGTCCGCAGGATGGAGAAACAGTTCTAGGGGTTGGAGTTGCAGCATTTGCCCCATGGCACCAATCAGGAGGCCGACAACATCGCCAAACGTGCGTCCAGGTGGTTACCTCAGGAGCCTGGCATTTTTGAGGAGTGGCTCTTCAAGCCCTCAGCCCTGCCGTCATTATCAAACACGGCTCTGCCCCAGGAGGAGCTCCCCCAGCCACCTGCCTCAGGAGCTCCGACGTGTGGCCCGGCCTCAGGAGCACGCCTGCTCCTGATGATGGAACCTCAAGAGGGATGTTGGATCGCGGAGCTCTGGAGCTACCTAACGCAAGGGACCCTGCCGGAGAAGGAGGAGGAAGCGGAGCAAGTGGCACGCCAGGCCACGGCATACTGCATCAAAGACGGAGAGCTCTACCGGAAGCGACCAAACGATGTATCACTGCGCTGCATCTCCAGGGAGCAAGGGAAGGAAATACTGGAAGATATACACGGCGGAGACTGCGAACATCATTCATCATTGCGGACCCTAGTCGGCAAGGCGTTCCGCAGTGGGTTTTATTGGCCCACCACGCTCAATGACGCCGTGGAACTAGTGAAAGCTTGTTAGGCCTGCCAGTTCCACGCCAAGCAGATCCATCAGCCGGCAGGGGGCTTGCAGACTATCCCCCTTATGTGGCCATTCACAGTCTGGGGGCTCGACATCTTGGGTCCGTTTCCTCGGGTGCCAGGGGGCTACCGCTACCTTTACGTTGTCGTGGACAAGTTCACCAAGTGGGCTGAAGTGGAGGCTATCCGCACCATTCCTGCGGGTTCTGCAGTCAAGTTCATCAAGGGCATCGTGAGCCGGTTCGGGGTGCCGAATCGCATCATCACGGACAATGGTTCGCAGTTCACCAGTAACCTCTTCAAAACATACTGTGCTAACCTTGGAACACAGATATGCTACGCCTCAGTGGCGCACCCCCGAAGCAACGGCCAGGCCGAGCGAGCCAACGCGGAGGTCCTGTGGGGCCTCAAGACCACGATATTCAAGAAGAAGCTGGAGGCCTGCGGCAGAGGTTGGTTCGACGAGCTTCAGTCCGTGCTGTGGTCCATCCGCACCACCGCGACCAAGCCGACTGGAGAGACCCCGTTCTTCCTGGTCTACGGAGCGGAAGGGGTCCTCCCTCACGAGGTCAGACGTTGCTCCACGCGGGTCCTGGCGTTCGACGAGGTGCTACAGGATGCCATGCGGGGGATGGACCTCGTGCTGGGGGAGGAACATCGCCGAGAAGCCGCGCTGTGAGCGGCGAGGTACCAACAAGCGCTGCGGCGATATCACTGCCACAACATCCGTCCCAGGACTCTTGAGGTAGGAGACCTCGTGCTCAGGCGGGTTCTCTCCAGGGAGGGACTGCACAAGCTCTCTCCCATGTGGGAGGGCCCGTTCAAGGTTGTTCATGTTTCCAGGCCCGGCTCCGTGCGCTTGGAGACTCGGGAGGGAGTGCCGGTCCAGAATGCATGGAACATCCAGCACCTCCGGAGTTTCTACCCCTGAAAAGGCCCAGAGCCTGTGAAGCAAGGCGAGTGCCTGTTAAGCTATCGCGTTTTGGAAAAGGACCAGAGCGTGTGAAGCAAGGCGAGTGCCTATGAAGCTATCGCGTTTTGGAAAAGGCCCGGAGCCTGTGAAGCAAGGCGAGTGCGTGTGAAGCTATCGCGTTTTGGAAAAGGCCCAGAGCCTGTGAAGCAAGGTGAGTGCCTGTGAAGCTATCGCATTTTGGAAAAGGCCTAGAGCCTGTGAAGCAAGGCGAGTGCCTGTGAAGCTATCGCATTTTGGAAAAGGCCCGGAGCCTGTGAAGCAAGGCGAGTGCCTATGAAGCTATCGCGTTTTGGAAAAGGCCCAGAGCCTGTGAAGCAAGGCGAGTGCCTGTGAAGCTATCGCGTTTTGGAAAAGGCCCGGAGCCTGTGAAGAAGGCGAATGCCTGTGAAGCTATCATGTTTTGGAAAAGGCCCGGAGCCTGTGAAGATGGCCAACGCCTGTGAAGCTCGCCGCCCGTGACACTCTGACGTAATAATGAGTTGGGGCTGTACACGCCCCGGAGTCTCAGGAGCGCCGGCCTCAGGCCCTGGGGCTCCCTCCCACGCCCAGTGGCAGCACTTAGCTCCACGCTGGTGAGAAGACGTCGAAGACTAGATTAGGTGCCGGACGCGGCTTTTCATTTGCTTTCCGTAGTTGGCTTGTTCCTTCTCATTTGAAGTTTTATTGAAGTTGTTGCCGTCTTTGGCTTTCGGTTCTTCGGCTTTTCGCTCTCCTGCCTCGATTTCTCTTGTGCAAGGCCTCGCAAGGGGGGAGCCAAGCCCCCTCGCGAGTGTTCCTATCCTAGTCATTCAAAGGGTCCACGACCTGGGCCCCTCACAGGAGCACCCCTCCAGTCCGTGCCCCTCGGGCACCGCGACACAAACACAGGGCCTGGGTTGGACGCCCCCCCACGGCCGGGCTCGGGAGCTATCCACGCTCGGGCACATAGCCGGAAGGTACGGTAATGAAAGCAAAATGATGATTAACAACAATAACCCAAACACGCCCCCGCGGGGCTCCGCACTATTGTCTTTGTTACGCAGGAAAAAGGGAAAAGGAAGAACAAATCCGGCACGGCTCGCCTCACACCGGCCCACAGGGAAGGCCCGAGCAGCCTCCGGAGCTCAGGCGGACTCCCTCTCATGCTTCACCAGGGCGCAACGGCGGGCGGACACGTTGCCACCCCCAAGCAGATACGACGGCGTGGAGGCTGACCGCGGCCACCGCTAGAGGAGTCGCCACCTGAAGAAGAACCAGAGAAGCTTGAGTAACCCCGAACGCCGCCAGCCGCACGAGCGCTGCTCTCTCCATCATCGCCGGAGCTGGGTTCCCAGCCGCGGTCGTCACCCTCGGGGCAACACCCTGCGCGGCGACCATCTTCCCCAAACACCCTCACGTAGAGGGTGGCGTCACCGTCGAACTTGGAGTGTAGGGTGCACCGACGGCTCAGGCCACGCGCGCGGGCAAACGTCTGCCAACCGCGGGCCAGGGACAGGCTCCTGGCCACGGAGACCTCGAGAGAGACCCATGAGGCCCGGCTGCAGCAGCCGTCAGCCTGGAGCCAGAGGCCGCCCGGGGCGCCGGCCGGGAGCTTGCCGAGGAGGAAGCGAGGAAGCGGAAGCCGGGTGCTAGCCGGCTCTGCCGACCACACGACGAACTCCGACAGCACTTCAGCAGCACGAACGCGCGGCCTGGGGGGACGCGCAGCCGGAGCGCGCCCCTCGGCTGCAGCAATCCGCCCGTCGCTGTGCTGAAGATCGCCTTCACGGCCGCGGGGAGCCACCGTGGTGGCCACAGGATGCTTGCGAGGGCGCCCTCGGCTGCACTTGGGAGGGGTACAGGCAGGCTCAACCCGGCAAGCCTTCCCCTTCTCGGCGGCCGAGAACCTCCTCGACGGGGCCATGAAGAAAGAGGAGAAGCAAGGGGGGATGAACTAGAAGGGCGCGCGCCGGTCCAAACTTATGGCTGGCGATGGCCAACCAACGGCCTCCACGATCGCAGGTAATCATGATCCGTTTTGCATGCAGGGACTTGTCCAATCTGTGCAGTTGCCGAGGCACCGTGGGGTAGTGGAGACGCCCACGTCCAATCAACCGCCACGCGGCACCCAAGGACGCAGGCTGTTAGGGCCCACAGCGCTTTGCTCTTGACCTTCCGCCTCCATGCACGGCCAAGTTCGGGTGCACCTTGGGCCCGGGGGCTACTGTTGGTGTTCTGGGAACGGGGGTCCCCAGACTTGCCTGCCTGCGGCCTGCGGCGTGGCTCAAAAGGGGGCCCAGCGCGGCCCATCTTCACCAACACAAACTCAAGACCCTCGCGAGGGGCGAAGCCTCGCGGGGTGGACGATGCAGAGCCTCCTCAGGCACGGCCTCGTCAGGCTGGCTCGCGAGGAGGCGGAGAGATCAAGGCGGGGTACCTCACGAGGTGCCTGTGACGCAAGCCATGACGATCAAGGGCGCCAGGCGGGCGCCAGCCCTCGCAGCGTCCTCCTTTCCTCTTTGGTGCAAAGGGGGCAAGCATAGCCGCGGAGTACCGAGGCATCAGGCAAAGGTTGACATTTCGGTGCAACGAGACCATGACGAGGAGGACTACGAGACGGAGGTCACCGTGGAGCCCAAGACGGCGTCATCACCAGAGCTTTGCGCAGGCGAAGACTACTTTTGTCAGGATAGCTGATACTTGCTGTCCCCCTTCAAATTAGCCCGCCATTGTTGGCTCCCTTCCCACTCAATATTTGGGAAGAGGACCAGGGCCTCTATAAATAGGACCAGCCACCCACATAGCCGGGGGTCGAAGGGTCTCTAGGGGTCGGCTGGTTAGAAAGAGAGAGAGAGAGAGAGAGAGAGAGAGAGAGAGAGAGAGAGAAAGGCGACTGAACTCCTCCCAGCAGTTCATCGCCTCAGCCAAGAACAGACCCTCACGAGGCTGTTCTTCCTTGTACTGTTCATCACCATCAGCCCAAGAGGCAATCCACACACCCCACACTAGAGTAGGGTATTACACCACAACGGTGGCCCGAACCAGTATAAACCCTGTGTCCCTTGTGTTGTTCTTTCTATAGTTTGATCCTAGCGTGGCGGAGGGGTGCAGGTAGGTAGGAGGCGAAATCTCCGCGCGCACCCCAGTGTTCGAACCTCAAGGGTCTGCCGGAACCCGAAGTCCGACAACCTTCTGGAAAGGTTCTAGTTTTAACCCGGCGGCGGTGATAACGCCGAAGATCTTGTTGATAAATTGCCGAATGCGCTGCTGCAAGATCCAGCTCTTCATCCAACAGGTCCAGAGAATCCTGACGTGCCTTCTCATTATCAGCTTCAACATAAGCTGCCACACGGGGCGAATCATGACGGATGTCACTAGGAAGAACCGCCTCTGCTCCATAAACCATGAAGAAAGGCGTGTAACATGTAGACCTATTGGGTGTGGTATTGATGCTCCATAACACAGAAGGTAACTCCTCGACCCAACAACCCGGCGTCCGCTTTAAGGGAACCATAAGCCTTGGTTTGATACCCCGCAAAATTTCTTGATTTGCCCTTTGCGCTTGACCATTAGATTTGGGATGAGCCACTGATGCTAGATCAAGCCGGATGTGCTCACGTTGACAGAATTCTTCCATCTCTCCTTTTGACAAGTTAGTGCCATTATCTGTTATAATGCTATGTGGAAAGCCAAACCGGAATATCACCTTTTTGATGAATTGAACCGCTGTGGCTGCATCACACTTGCTGACTGGCTCTGCCTCTACCCATTTAGTGAATTTATCAACTGCTACTAATAGATGGGTCTTCTTGTCCTTGGAGCGCTTGAAGGGTCCAACCATATCCAGCCCCCAAGTGGCAAAAACGGCCACGTAATTGGAATCATGTGCAACTCTTGAGCCGGAACGTGCGCACGGCGGGCAAACTTCTGACATCCATCACATCTTCTGAACAAATCCTCCGCATCAGCATGCACTGTCAACCAGTAAAAACCATGGCGAAAAGCTTTAGCAACCAACGACTTTGAACCGGCGTGATGACCGCAATCCCCTTCATGAATTTCTCGCAAAATCTCATAACCTTCTTGAGGAGAAACTCATCGTTGAATCGCTCCTGAAACACTGTAACGATGTAACTCCCCATTGAGTATGGTCATGGACTTGGAACGCCGGATTATCTGTCGGGCCAACATTTCCTCAGCTGGTAACTCGCCCCGGTTCATGTAATCCAAATATGGGATCGTCCAATCCGGTATGGCATGCAAAGCTGCCACCAATTGAGCCTCCGGATCAGGAGCAGCCAAATCTTCTTCAGTTGGTATTTTGACTGATGGACTCTGCAACACATCAAGAAAGACATTGGGCGGAACCGGTTTATGTTGGGAACCAAGACGACTTAAAGCCTCCGCCGCTTCATTTTTCCGCCGGTCTATATGGTCCACCTGATAACCTTTAAAGTGACCAACCACTTTGTCCACCTCTCGCTGATATGCAGCCATGAGCGGTCCTTAGAATCCCAAGTGCCAGATACTTGCTGAGCCACTAGATCTGAATCGCCGAAGCACTTAACCCGGCTCAAATTCATCTCTTTAGCCATCCGAAGACCGTGGAGTAAAGCCTCATATTCAGCTGCATTGTTAGTACAAGGGAACATTAAACGGAGGACATAACAAAACTTATCACCTCGTGGGGAGGTGAATACGACTCCAGCCCCCGAACCCTCTAGCTGTCTGGACCCATCAAAATGAATAGTCCAATATGTATTATCTGGTTTCTCCTCAGGTGCCTGTAGCTCCATCCAATTGTTGATGAAATCTACGAGTGCCCGGGACTTGATCGCCGTGCGGGGTATATATCTGAGCCCGTGGGGTCCAAGCTCAATGGCCCACTTGGCAATCCGGCCGGTTGCCTCTCTGTTTTGAATGATGTCACCCAGAGGAGCTGAACTGACTACTATGATAGGATGGCCCTGAAAATAGTGTTTGAGCTTCCGCCTTGCCATAAACACCCCATACACCAGTTTCTGCCAATGCGGATACCTCTGCTTTGATTCAATGAGCACCTCACTGATATAATAAACCGGCCGTTGAACCGGATACTCTTTGCCACGCTCTTTGCGCTCTACCACAATGGCTACGCTGACAGCCCAGGCATTAGCAGACACATATAATAATAAGGGCTCTTTATCAATCGGTGCTGCCAGTACGGGCGGTTCCACGAGCTGTTTCTTCAAATCTTCAAATGCCTTATCAGCTGCTTCACTCCAGACAAACTTATCCGTTTTCTTGAGCATCTGATATAAGGGAATGGCCTTCTGTCCAATGCGGCTGATAAACCGGTTCAAGGCTGTAATCTGGCCGGCCAGACGTTGCACATCGTTAATACACGCCGGTTTAGCCAAGGACGTAATCGCTGCAATCTTTTCCGGATTAGCTTCAATGCCTCTGTTTGAAACCAGAAAGCCTAAGAGCTTGCCTGCCGGGACACCGAAAACACACTTCTCCGAATTGGGCATCATCTTGTAGACCCGGAGATTGTCAAAAGTTTCCCGTAGATCATCTATCAACGTGTCCTCCTTTCTGGATTTGACCACAATATCATCTACATACGCATGGAGATTGCGCCCAATTTGCTTATGAAGGCAATTCTGAACACATCGCTGGTAAGTTGCCTGGGCACTCTTGAGTCCAAAGGGCATGGAAACATATCAGAAGGCTCCAAAGGGAGTTATAAAGGTTGTCTTCTCCTGGTCCTTAACTGCCATTTTGATCTGATGATAACCAGAGTAAGCATCCAAAAAACACAAACAGTCACAACCCGCCGTAGCATCAATTATCTGATCAGTGCGAGGGAGAGCAAAGGGGTCTGCAGGGCAAGCTTTGTTTAAATCTGTGTAGTCTACACACATGCGCCAAGTGTTGTTTTTCTTAAGAACCAGCACCGGATTGGCTAACCACTCTGGATGAAAAACTTCAACAATAAACCCAGTAGCCAACAAACGGGCGACCTCTTCACCTATAGCCTTGCGCCTTTCCTCGTTGAAGCGGCGGAGGAACTGTCAGAACGGTTTGAATTTCGGATCAATGTTGAGTGTGTGCTTAGCGATTTCTCTCGGTACACCTGGCATGTCAGAAGGTTTCCATGCAAAGATGTCCCGATTCTCAAGGATGAACTCGATGAGCACGCTTTCCTATTTGGGATCCAGGTTAGCGCTGATGCTGAATTGTTTGGATGGATCGCCAGGGACAAAGTCAACCATCTTAGTATCTATCTGATTTGAACTTCAATGCTGGATCATGTTCCGTGGTTGGCTTTTTTAAGGAAGTCCTGTCTGCCGGATCAACTTGCTCCTTATAGAATGTTAACTCCTCCGTGGCACAAACCGACTCAGCATAAGCCGCATCGCCTTCTTCACACTCCAAAGCAATCTTTCTACTTCCATGTACTGTGATAGTCCCCTTATGACCTGGCATTTTAAGCTGCAGATAAACATAACATGGCCTTGCCATAAACTTAGCATAAACCAGCCGCCCAAACAGAGCGTGATACGGACTTTTGATCTTCACCACCTCAAATGTCACTATTTCTGTCCTTGAATCGTAGTCATCTCCAAAAGCTACCTCCAAAGCTATCTTACCAACAGGATATGTAGACTTACCAGGCACCACACCATGAAATACCGTGTTCGATGGTTTAAGATCCTTATTTGTCAACCCCATATGGCGGAATGTATCATAATTCAAAATATTGATACTACTTCCCCCATCCATGAGCACTTTAGTGAACTTGTATCCCCCAACTTGAGGGGCTACCACCAAGGCCAAATGACCTGGATTGTCAACCCGGGGCGGGTGGTCCTCTCTGCTCCCCAAAATAGGTTGCCCCGACCAGCGTAAATACTGAGGTACTGCCGGCTCAATAGAGTTGACTACCCTTTTGTGAAGCTTCTGATCACGTTTGCACAAACTAGTAGTAAAGACATGATATTGCCCGCTGTTCAGCTGTTTGGGATTGCTCTGATAACCCGACTGCTGCTACTGCTGTTGCTGATTCCCCTGATGGTTGTAACCTCCCTGGTTACCTTGGTGTCCTTGATTGACGTGTCCGATTTGATTGCCTGGAAACCCTGAACCGGAACCACCGCCTCCGTAACTCGGCCCGTGGAAACCTCCTCCTGAATCGCCGGGCGGGCCGTTGTCATATTGGAACATATTGGAATTCTTGAAATCCCGCATGATATAACAATCTTTCCAGAGATGTGATGCCGGTTTCTCCTTTGATCCATGCTTTGGACAGGGCTGATTTAACAAACGCTCCGAATTGTTGCCTGGACCTCCACCCCTCCGGGGTTGCTTGCCTTTATGGCGCTGGCCATTCTCCTGCGCGTTGGTATTTGCGACAAAGTCCAAACCACTATCGGCCTTGCGCTTACCAGCGTTTCCATGGCCTGCCAGATTGTGTTGTTGGCCTTTGGCATTGCCAGTGTTCTTACCCTTCTCCAGTTTGTCCTCATCTGAATTCGGATCCTTGGTATTATCTGAATCGGCGTATTTAACCAAGGCAGCCATGAGTGTAGCCATGTCGTTGTAGTGACGTTTGAGCCTTCCCAACTTCTGTTTCAATGGTTTGAAACCGCAATTACCCTCTAATGTTAACACTGCGGTGTCTGCGTTGATACGATCTGACGAATAAAAAATCACCGAGACCCGTTTGACCCTATGGGTCGTGGACTCCCCTTCCTCTTGGACACAAGCGGCCAGATCTACAATTGACATCGGCTGCTTACACGTATCCTTGAAGTTCTGGATAAACCGGTGCTTCAATTCGGGCCATGATCCAATAGAGTTGATCGGCAAGCTCTTCAACCAAGTGCGAGCTGTTCCTTCCAACATCATGGTGAAATATTTAGCACCCACCGCCTCGTCCACATCTAACATCTCCATTGCCATCTTATAGCTCTCCTTACGAGGACCCTTGAAATCCTTGGGTAGTCGCACATTACGCAAAGCAGGAGATAAACACGGTAGCCCTAAGGAACTAAACATCGCCCCTGGGTCCACGGAGGCAGTGGGGTGAACCGGAGTATGTTGTCGTGCCTCGTGTCTAGCTGTCAACTCGGCCTCTCGACGTGCGCGGCCATGATCCACAACATCTTGCGCATTAGCACCTCCCCCAGCCGGGTTGTCCCCTCGTGGCAAATTTCGGCAGCGTGCACTACTGGACACGGCCGGTTCGTCTTCCACGTGTCTGCTATAACTCCGGCTTGGGCGGGGAGTGGAGTGAATCCTCTCACGGTTGTGTGAATATGCTTGCTGTTGATTTAGTGCTGTCTGAAGGAGATCCCTGGCCCGACGCACTTCCACTGCCACTGGTGACTCGCTGTCGGTTGGGAGGGCCGCCAGGTGTGACGCAGCGGCCACAATGTTGTCCAACGGGTTGGAATAATGCCCGGGCAGCGTTGATGATACAACGTTGTTCCGGCGAGGCAGGTCTTTCATGCGCGGCTGAACTGGCACTCCTGCTCCCAGCGCCCCCGCCTGGTTTAGGGTGGGTTGGTTGCCAGCTCCTGCACCTGGCGTGTTGAAAAGATTCTGCGGCTCATAAACCGACGGGAGACGTGATCGGTACCTTCTTCTCATGACTTCCTCTGAAGCATTCTAATCCAGTCTAATCTGGTAAGCCTGTGCTTCCAACTCGGCCCGCTCCATAGCCATCCTGGCGTTCTCTGCTGCCAGGTCCGCTTTGGCCTGGGCTATCTGATCTTTCACCTTTGCAATCTCCGCATCGTGCTGATCCCTGGCTGCTGCGTCTACCTCCGCGGACATCAATGTTGCCAGAGCGTCGAACAAATCAGATAAGACTTGGGCCAGAGGTGGCGCCGAGCTTCCTGCCCCTGCTGGCATGGCCGTTGTTGAACCGGAGAGCATTGCTGCAGTGGTAGATGAATGAGGTGCCGATTGTGTGCCGGCCATGAAGATGACGGCCCGGTTTGGCAGACCGGGGGAATCCGGAATACTGTTGCCCTCGGATCCTCCCTCAATCCGGCCATCCTGCAACTAGTAAAGCGATTCGGTTTCTCTAGAAGACTCATCATCAGAGCAGACTACGGTTTCTCCTTCAGACACCGGTCCGTCCTCGTGCCCTGATCCATGGATGACACCTACGAAAACATGCGTTGCCTCGGGCTGAACCGGCAAAGGACTTGCATGCTGAGCCGTTTCGATGATGTCGGTGCAGATGTTCGGCTCGGGGGCCGGTTCGCCGATCTTGCTGATTTAGACGTGAATCCCACAAAAGGGGACCCGGTACCCGTATTCGATTGAATCGGCCTCGGGACCCCATCCTACGTTGTCGATGTAGAGCTTGCCGCGACGACTCTTCGTCATTCGGCCCACAGCGTATCCCTTAAGTCCATCGAAGCTGCCCTTCAAGAACTCGAAACCATCGTGCGATAGCCCCACGGTGGGCGCCAACTTTCGTGGGTTTGTCACGGCAGATGTCCTTGTGAAAGGACTTAGTTGTGGAACCATCGCGACGGGTTAGCTCAAAGGGGTTAAACCGGACAAGGGGACACGGGAGTTTATACTAGTTCGGCCCCTTCGATGAAGGTAAAAGCCTACGTCTAGTTGTGATTGGTATTGCTAGGGTTTCGAAGGCCAGGGAGCGAATCCACTTTGTCTGTCTTTCGAGTTGTTGTTGTCTATCCCTAAACCGCGGTCGGGTTGTCCCTTTATATACATAGGTTGACGCCCGCCGGGCTACAGAGTCCCCAAGCCGGTTTATAAACGTATCCGGTTCGGTATCTCTCTTTCTATCTTACTATACAAGTTACATGACTGGGCCGGTTTACATTTACATATTGTACTCGCCTCTGTGCCCTCCGTAAAGCGCTAGCATCTTTACATCTTCATGGGCTTCTAATCTTCAAAGAGTCAACCTGGCTACCCAAGGCCGCTTTACCTCCAGTAGTAATATCCCCAACACAATCCCTTACTTGGCCACAACTCCCTTTTGGTTGGTCAAAAGGTCGTTGAGGTTCTTCTCGCCCTGTATGCAAGACACAAGACCTTTCTCAAGTTGCACCTGTATCTTAGCGTTCTCCTCAACAAGATGCACATGCTCACAACATGGGTTTGTAGCATTTGCATTATCAATTAACATCATACGAGGAAAAATGGCTTTCTCCTTGGTTAGCTTTACTTGAAGTTGATCATGAGACTCTTTGAGGCTAGCATGAGAACCCTTCAAGACCTTGTGAGCCTTGTCAAGTAGATCAAACTCCTCTTTGAGTCTAGCAAGATCAACCCCAAGTTTGGCCTTCTCGGAGTTTAGCACACGAGAAACAACGAGAGCATGATCCAAATATTTCTTTAACTTAGCATGATCAACATTGTGTGACTCCTCAAGAGCCAAACGAAGACCACACTCATCCTCAAGAGCATTGGAAAGATCCGAAATCTCATCAGTATAGTCACAACTATGCCCCTCCATCTTGGAGATAGTATTTTCATGAGCCTCGATCACGTCATTGGCTTCACCAAGTTGTTCCAAGAGAGCAACAAAATGCTTCTTGGTTTTACCCTTGAGTTTACCCATAAAGGATTCAAACTCATTATCCTCCACATTAGGTCCCTCACATTCATCAATGCAGTTCGTCAAGGAAGGATTATTAATGATGGTAGCTTTGATGTTGGGGGTTACCATGTTGGTGGCTTTAGCAATGAGGCACTTGGCGGTGATGTTCTCATTGGGTGAGTCGAAGAGAGATATCCGTGGAGTTTTTGCAATGGCAATGGAGGCCATGGAAACCGACTCACCATATTCATAATCCTCATCATCCTCATGGTACTCTTCTTGAACCACCAACGCCTTGTGAGGGGTTTTATTGGTGAAGTTGCTCTTGTTGGGGAAAGACTTGGCTTTGTCCTTTCGAATGAGCTTGCCACCATTGTCTTCCCTCTTCTCATACGGGCACTCCGCAACAAAATGACTCACATTGCCACAATTGTAACAAGTCCTCACACGTTGCTTGCTCTTCGTGCCACTAGAGCTGTTCTTGTTAAAGTTTGTCCTTGAGTTTTTCTTGCTCCAAAATTGGCTTGAAGCAAGTGTCATGTGTTCATGATAGGCATACTTTGTATCTTCGGGGTTGCTTTCCTCTTCTTCCTCTTCTTCCTCTTCTTCAACACAAACCTTGGCCTTCAGTGCAAGGTTGGGCTTCTTTGCCCTTTGAGAATGAAGCATTGCATTGTCGGCGGTCTTGTCCAAGATGTTCATAGCCACAAACTCATCCAACACTTCACTTGAGATCAAAGTGTGGAAGTTCGGCCTTCGACGAATGACGGAGGACATGGCCTTGTGGTACGGCATCATTGCCTTGAGGAATTTGCTCTTGATCCAATTGTCATCCATGTCCTTGCTCCCATGATCTCGGAGTGAGACCGCGAGTTTGGTTACTCTCCGATAAAGCTCACGAGGTTCTTCATCTTCTTTCATTGCAAACTCATCGGCTTCATCTTGCACTACTTCATAGTTGGAGCGTTGAATGCTTGCGCTTCCCCGGTAGAGAGAGACAACACAAAGCCAAGCATCTTTGGCCAAGGCGAAGGGCCGAAGATGAGGTAGATCTTCGGGTGGAATTGCATCTTGAATGATGAAGATAGAATTCTCATTGATTTGATTATCCACGGCTTCTCGAGGAGTGAAGTTGCTTGGATCATGTGGATGGAAACCTTCTTCAATGATTCTCCAAAGATTAGTGTTCACATGATTTAAATGACACTTAAAGCGATAGACCCAAGAATCAAAGTCCTCAATTTTCACAATATTCGGGGGAGGACCGCCATGATTCAAATCAGTGGAAGGAATCGGTCCACCAAAAACAAGTGGTGGTTCCACATGGGTAAAGATGCTGGTGCCATTTTTACCACTAAAAGAAGGAGCCTTTTCACTACTAGCTTCCCCCTTGTCGGAGATAGCATCCGTCACCTTGTCAGTGGGATCACCCACTTTCAACGGTGCGGTGGATAGTTTAAGCCCTTCAATGAATTTAGTAAACATGCTTTCAACCTCGGTCATCATGTAGGTTTTCAATGTCTCCAAGGCTACATTGAACTCCTCACGAGAGACCGAGGTTCCCCTATCGCCCGTAGATGAGATCGGATTCACACTGCAGTGTTCCTCCACACCGTCTACGGTATCAACCATACTCTTCAGACGGCAAAGTCCTTAGTAAAGAGACGAGGCTCTGATACTAATTGAAAGGATCGATATGGTTGACTAGAGGGGGGCTGAATAGGCAACTAACAATTTTTAGCTTTTCTTTACCAAATTAAACTTTGCATCAAAGTAGGTTGTCTAGATGTGCAATTAGGTGAGCAACCTATATGATGCAACAACAACGAACATACAAGCAAGCAAGAGAAGTAACACTAATAAGCTTGCACAAGTAAAGGTAAGAGATAACCAAGAGTGGACCCGGTGAAGACGAGGATGTGTTACCGAAGTTCCTTCCTTTTGAGGGGAAGTACGTCTCTGTTAGAGCGGTGTGGAGGCACAATGCTCCCCAAGAAGCCACTAGGGCCACCGTATTCTCCTCACGTCCTCACACAATGCGAGATGCCGTGATTCCACTATTGGTGCCCTTGGAGGCAGTGACCAGACCTTTACAAACAAGGTTGGGGCAAACTCCACAACTCAATCGGAGGCTCCCAACAACACCACGAAGCTTCACCACAATGGACTATGGCTCCGTGGTGACCTCAACTGCCTAGGGTGCTCAAACACCCAAGAGTAACAAGATCCGCTAGGGATTGGTGGTGGATTCAAATTTTCTCTTGGTGGAAGTGTAGATCGGGGCCTTCTCAACCACTCCCGAGCAAATCAACAAGTATGATTGTCTAGGGAGAGAGATCGGGCAAAAATGGAGCTTGGAGCATTAATGGAGCTTATGGGGGGAAGAGGTGGGTCAACGAGGAAGAAGGGGACCCCCTTTTATAAAAAAGGACCCCATCCAACCGTTACCCCCAAAACAGCCCCGCAGAGGGCGGTACTACCGCAGGGGGCAGCGGCACTACCGCTAGACCCAGCGGTACTACCGCTCCCCCTTGCGGTACTACCGCCCAGCCTGGGAGGGCTTGAAGAAAGAGGAGCGACTGGCCCAGCGCGGTACTACCGCTCTCGAGCGGTACTACCGCACCTACTACCACTGCAAGTGCCGCTCAACCCAACACGAGAAGTGCCCCCCTCGAGTCGAGGCGATAGTGGCTCGATACCGCAGCGGTACTGCCACTGAGGACCCTCAAGCGGTACTACCGCTGGGCACCGCGGTACTACCGCTGGGCACCGCGGTACTACCGCTGGGGCCAAAGACTGCCCATACAGCAGGGAATTAAACCTCCAACGACGCGGGGAGGCCCAGAGGGTGTGAAACGGAAGTGTACGTGATGATTCCACCCTAGCCTTACCAAAGCAGACCCCCTCTTGATAGTACGGTGACTCCTACGAAACTAGTCCACCAACAAGAAACGAAAGAGCTACACTGTCTTGAAAATCACTCTGAGGGGAAAGAAATCGACTCGAGCCAAAGGATTAATCTCTAAAATGCTCAAAGCACATGGTTAGTCCGCAAATATGTTGTCATCAATCACCAAAACTACATCAAGAGAGAATGCCTTAACAACAGTCCATTATGTATTACAAATCATGTATACGGACTCCAATAACGCAGCCAAATATGAGGCACTACTACATGGTGTCTGGATGGCTGTTTCTATGGGCATTCAATGCCTCGAGGTGTGCAGGGATTCAAACCTCGCAATATCCCAAATAAATGGAGAATTCGATGCAAAAGATCCAAACACGGCGTCCTACCGCAATGCCGTGCTCAAAATATCAGCTCGGTTTGAGGGGCTCCAGTTTCATCATGTAGCCCGAGACAGTAATCAAGCAGCGGACATCCTTGCTCGAATGGGCGCTAAACACGACCCCGTCCCGCCTAACACCTTTGTGGAAAGGCTCTTTAAGCCATCCGTGGTATGGCAGGACGAGGGCGGAAATACTAGTCCGGCACCGATCAAACCCCAAATGCCGAACACGATTCAGATGTCATCAGGGGCTCGGGCACAGAACCAACGCCTTCTTCCCATGTAATCATGGCGGTAATTGCTCCATGGACCGAACATTTCTTGGCCTACCTTAATAGGTGGGAGCTCCCTGATGACCAGAATGAGGCTCGTTGTATCGTTCGACGCTCGAATGCCTACAAAGTTCATGAAGGAGAGCTCTACAAGAAGAGCACTACTGGAGTCCTTCAAAGATGTATCTCCGAAGAGGAGGGGCAGAAACTGTTGGCCGAAATACATGCTGGCCTCGGCGGCCATCATGCCATAGCTTGGGCCCTTGTAAGTAAGGCCTTCCGTACAGGTTTGTTTTGGCCTACGGCCTGGGCAGATGCACAAGACCTCGTACAGCGCTGTGTTGGATGCCAGCTCTTTGCCAATCAAAGCCATATGCCACCCACTGCCCTACGGACAATCCCCATTACTTGGCCTTTCACGGTTTGGGGGCTGGACATGGTCAGACCCCTTAAAGGGGGAAGCCATAAGAAAACATACTTGCTGGTTATGGTAGATAAATTCACTAAGTGGATAGAGGCCAAACCAGTTAAAACGGTTGAAGCCGAACCAGTGATAGACTTTATATCCGGTGTCATACACTGGTATGGTGTCCCACACAACATTATTACTGACAATGGCTCTAACTTTAGAGACGATGAGGTAAAAACTTGGTGTGCTAATCTGGGCATTAAGCTCGATTACGCCTTCATTTATCACCCACAAACAAACGGTCAAGTTGAATGGGCCAATGGCCTGATAAAGAGTGGCATCAAACCTAGACTAGTGCGATCCCTAAAGGAGTCGGATAAACACTGGGTCGAGGAGCTCGACTCCGTACTCTGGGGGCTGCGGACCACGCCCAATCGCACGACCAGATACACAACATTCTTCATGGTGTACGACACAGAGGTTGTCTTGCCCTGCGATATTATTCATGACTCACCTTGAGTATGCATTTATGAGGAGAGAGAGGCCGAGCACGATCGGTAGGACGACTGAGATGGCCTGGATGAGGAGGAGCGTGATGTCGCAAAAGCCCATTCCGCTTTCTACCAACAACAAGCTCGAAGATACAAAAGCAGAGAAGTGCGGGCAAAGACTTATAATGTCGGTGAACTCGTGCTACGCCTACCAGCTAGAGAAGAAAAAGGACAAGCTCAAGCCTAAATGGGAGGGTCCCTTCATTATAGATGAAGTTTTCACTTGAGGAGCCTATCGCCTTCGCAATGCATCGGACAATCGTTTAGAGCCGAACCCATGGAACGCTGCCAGGCTCCGAAGGTTCTACGCCCAAGTCTGGACACATACCTTTGTTCGTTCCCTTTTTATCCTTTTCAATTTTTTCCTTTTTTGTTTTCCTTATGATTTATAGCATGTGTTTGGGTATAAGCCGCACACTTGAGGGGTACGCATCCTTCCTGTCATCACCATATATATGTGTTGTTTGCTCACATACGTCCTGTCTTCACCATCATATGCACCTCTATGACTTAAGTTTTTGCCAAGCTGGGTTGCCTGGCTCCTTTGCTTATGCCCTACATTGCCGCTTTTTCGGCTAGGGCATAAAGAGAGCACCTTTGCGATTGTTACAACCGGGTCATCCGGACATGTACCTCAGATGGGTGAAGCCGAAAGCTAGCGTTCTTAAGGGAATAATTGGTCGGAGGACAAACGACCAACTGCCTTCGTTGCAATATAAACTATCAAAATACAAAGACTCCGGTGATCCTTTCGCATCACGGCTTAGTCATGCATAAATAAATGCATGTTGACCCAGGGAGAGGAACCCTTAATGGAACTATTCTCTCTGGAACATGTTTCTTATGTTAAAAAGTAATATAACATAACCCCCCGCCCCCCCCGAATACAGTTTGTCTGTTCAAGCACTAAGGCCGGATTGCCTGGTTTCCGAACATACTTGGTGTTTCCCACAGGTATAGTGTTCGGAAACACTCCACCCTTGGGGTTTGGAGGTCGAAGCGGAAGGTCTGCCATGACAATCTTTTACAATTTGGCCGGAGATAAGTTTGATGATAAAGTGTATTGTTACATGAAAGCAGACACCTTCTCTTTATCTATGCCATCTATCAGGCTGTCTAGTTTACAGTCCTGCTGTGAAAATTTGGCGCCTATCTTTACTTGGTCATACACTAAGCTAACCAGAATTTCTTGTCCGTCTGGTCCCCGAGGTCCGACCCGGCCATATGATTCGGATCAAGTCCGATATACCGCGTTTTCACCATGGCCCAGGCTTCTCGTGCACCTTCTCGACATGTTGATGCCCTCCATAGCTCAAAACAAAGACGAGCTCACTTGAATAAATTCGCGAGCTCCCCCATCATTCCTGGAGGAGAATTGGATGGCCATAAAGCCTTGGACATGTTCCTCATTGCTTTCCAAGGTCGCTCGTGCACTTTTTTGACTGGGAACTGTAGGGGAACCCCCCACAACAATTAACTTTTATTTAAAGCAGAAGATACAAAGTACAATGATTACAAGGGGTAATCAGAACTAAAAGGAAAAAAGGAAAGAGAACTAATCTACTGAGATATCAAAAGAACCTCAAGGGGGTAAGAAAGAAATCCATTTTAGCAGGTCCTCCTTGTATCTAGCCTTCACTCTGTGCTGCATGAGTGTAATATCATGGATGAAGGCACATCTCCATTTATTAAAACATTTCCTCTCATGCCTGAACACTTTTGCATCCCTTATTATCCAGATGTTCTAGCAAGCAACAAAAACAACTTCAGTAAAAAAAGGCTGAGCAAAATTCTGCTTGGCTTGCATAACAATGGCAGACATGTCATCCCCAGGTGACCATGTAATTTGCAGATATCTCCATATTCTGACACTGAAATTACATTCAAAGAATAGGTGATTTCTGGTTTCCCTAGTTCTCAAGGGACAAAGAAGGCAGTTAACCCCATCATCAAGATGCCAATGTCTTCTTTCGACCATGTCCTTAGTATTAAGCATGTCCATGATTAACATCCAGGTAAACACTTTGATTTTCATTGTGCAGGAGGATTTCCAAATCCAAAGAAGAAGTGGATTGAAGGACATGTTACAATGCATGAAGGGGTAGAATAGCTTGGGCTTGAAAGCATTACATGTCCCCTGCCAGAACCAAGTGTCCTTTTGCTCCACTTGTTTGCTACAGGAAGCCATAAAATCTTGTACAATCAAGAACTCCAAATATGCCTGAGCAGATAGAGGTAGATGGAACATGGTAATCATATCCTGTGAGTGGAAGACCTCATAAACTGTGACCCATGGATCTTTGACATAAGAAAAGAGCCTAGAGAACCTTGATTGCAAAGGTGTAACTGAATCCCCAATCTTCCACTTATCAGACCAAAACAGAGCAGAGTTCCCAGAGTTAACTTGAATTCAAGTAGTGTTTCTGTAATGATCCAACAACTTGCAGATATCCTTCCACCAAAAGGAACCACAAATGGCAGTTCCCTGAGGAACAGAAGAGTGATAGTAGGTGTCCCAAATAAGAGAAACCCATGGTAGGTCAACTCTATTTAAAAATTTGTGCAAATGTTTTAGCAACACAGCCATGTTCTGTACACCCAAATTCAAAACTCCCAGCCCTCCTTTATTTTTAGGCCTACAAATGAGGTCCCAAGCTGCCAAAGGTGGTGAAGGCTCATCCCTGTGCTTTCTACATAGATACTGCCTCTGAATTCTCTCAAATTGCTTTAAAATTCCTGCAAGTGCAAGCAAACTACCAAGATAAAAGATGCGCAAGGAAGACAGAGCAGAATTGAGGAATTGAAGCCTTTTCCCTTGATCCAGAAATGAAGAACTGGTTGTCATCCTCCTTTCCATATAGTCCACAAGTGGCATGAAATCCACCATTTTAGGCCTGGTAGTACCAACAGGCAGGCCCAGATAAGTGAAGGGCATTTTACCCACTTGACATCCAAAAGCAGCAGCCAAACCATTGATAGAGTCCTCATCAACATTAATGGGCACCATAGAAGACTTATGATAATTAACCACCAAACCAGTTGATGTGGAAAACACATGTAACATGTCCTTCAGAGCCAAAAGCTGAATTTTGTCTGCAGGTAAGATGATTAGAGTATCATCAGCATATTGCACTATTGGATAATCTTGATCATGGCATGGTATAGGCATCTATAGAATTCCCCTCCTGAACATATCATTAACCACTGACTGCAACAGATCAGCAGCAATAACAAAGAGTAAAGGTGAGAGAAAATCCCCTTAGCTCACCCCTTTCTTACAAAGAAACAGCCTACCAGGCACACTAGTAGAACAGATGATGTCCCAGTGGAGAGAAATTGCTTGACCCAGGAGATCCATTTCTGATTGAAACCTTTGAACTTGAGGATATGCAGAATAGCTTCATGTTCAATTGAGTCAAAAGTCTTTTCAAAGTCTAGTTGAAGAATTATGATAGGCCTCTTGGATTGATGACACTGATGCAAATACTCCAGAGACCAACCAATACAATCCTGAATAGTTCTACTCTTAATAAAACCATAATGATTCTTATGGATACATGCCATGATGATCTTCTGGAACCTATTAGCAGCCATTTTAGATAAAAACTTGAGCCCCATCCCTGTCAAAGAAATTGGCCTGTAATCTCCAACTTCCTCAGGAGCCAGCTTCTTAGGGATCAAGGTGATGTAAGAGCCATTAATATTCTCTAGATTTGCATTTCTAGAATGAAAAGACTCAGCCAACTCATAAAAATCCTGACAGATAATGTGCCAGCACTTTTTGAAGAACAATCCATTAAAACCATCAGGTCCAGGGGCTTTATCAATGGGCATATGCTTGACTGTGTCATCCATTTCCTCCTTTTTGAAAGGCTCAATAAGAAAATCCAGCCCATCCACAAGTTTTAGCAAGGTACTGAGGTCAAAACCCATGACTATACCAGAAGAAACACCCATTCTGTTCTTGAAACAATTCGAGATAATTGCCTCCATATGAGAATGTCGAGAGACCACTGACCCATCAATATCTTTCAAAGAAGCAATAGAGTTTCTTCTATGCCTCAGTGGCCATTGCATGAAAGAATTTAGTGTTCTCTCCTGCCAATTTAATATACCTGATTGTACACCTTTTTCCAATAAAGAAACTGTAGATGTAAAAGGTTTTCCACATGCAGTTTAACCACTTTTCCGAAGTTAAATTCAGGTCTAAACAAAGGCCTTAACTCCTCAAGACCATTAATACATAGTATGACCTCATTGCATTTAGAAATCAAGACTTTCAGCTTAGAAATATTCAGTTGACACTTTTTCGAAGCACCTCTCAAACACTTAAATTTATCAGCTATCCTGGCAGTGATGTGAGGTTTATTAGAAGGTTTCTGCCATGAATTCTGCACACATTCCATAAACCCCTCAAGCTCCACCCAATAATTTTCAAAACGAAATATTTGAGATTTGGGGATAGAGGTTTTAATTGTGACCACACATGGCACATGATCAGAAGTAGTTCTGGCCATGGGCAAAATGCCAGTCATAGGATATGAAGTTATCCAATCAACAGATGTGAAGAACCAGTCCAACCGCTCTAATAAAGGGTGATCTTGCATATTAGACCATGTGTAAGATCTACCCTTAAGAGGTAGCTCCAGCAGTCCTAATTGAGCAATGATTTCATTGAAAATAAAAATATCATTCAGACCCCCCAGGCAGATTCTTTTTATCAAGTGATCTTATGAAATTCAAATCACCCACCAGGAGCCAATTTTCCCCCAAAGGTATTTGCAAATTATACAGCCAACTGACAAAGTTATCCCTGGCTTCCCCTAGACAGGGGCCATACACAGATACTAAGGACCATTTCTCATTATTCTACTTGGAAATGAACTGAACTCGGACTGCAAATGGCTGTATCTCAATCACAGTGCCCCACAAAGTAGAGGAGTTCCAAACAACCAAAATTCCCCCAAAAGCTCCAACAGAAGGGGAGAAGGCAAAACTATCAAATCTTTTGGGGCAAAAGGATCTAACTGATCTAAAATCAAAAGAATCACACTTAGTTTCTTGAAAGCAAGCAATAACACAGTTACTCTCATCCAGCTTCTGCCTGACATCTCTTTGTCTTGCATCTGAGTTCAAACCTCTAACATTCCAGCATAACACACTCCACTTCTTACATGCATTACTCATTAAAACATATATGAGTAGATAGTAAGTTTTATGGCACTTAATGCCAGCAAAAATAAAAGTAGCATAGGTCCAACATAGCACAAATAAACCATTACAGGGTTCAACAAAATAACACAACCCTGACATATGAAGACCAAAATAAAGCAGCTGCCACCCCACTCACTAAAATGCCACTACACATTTGCATCATTATTAGGAGTAGCAGAGGGATTGGCCATAAGCTTCTCCACAGTAAGAAGATCATCTACTATGCCAAGCTCATTTCCAATCTGCTGTAGCTTGCTGATCAAAGTTGGAGGTGGGAGATCTTCAAGTTGTTCATCCTACAGGTTATCTGACAGAGTTGCAGAAAAAGGCTTGGACTTGGGCTTCCTCCTCTTGGACTGCATGGGCAGCTCCTGGAAAATTGGCTTGAAACCATCCCTCTGCAGAGATCCTCTGGTACACCTCCTAACAGATGTCTCCACAATTGGAGTGGGCGCCAAGGTCTTCCTTGGCCTTCTGCTCATTCTCTGTTCCTGAGTTGGTGTAGCATCAGACACTGTAGGATGGTCAGATAGCATTGCCTCTCTGTCAGAGGAGCCTTCATTAGATGGAAAGAGGTCCCTTGCCACAGGCATGTGCTCCTGTTCAGGTGCCTGATAGGTCAATCTTGGCACATCAAATGCCAAATCCCAACTCCTCTTGGAAAGCACATTAGACTGAATAGGCAGCATGTCAATAGACATGGTTAGCTGAAAACTAGCAGCAGATTGCAGAATAGTTTCAAAATTCCTTCTAAGGGCCAACTCTGGAGGCAGTTCAGGCCCAAAGAGCACTTTGGGCACATCAAAGGTGGCAACAAAAGGCACAGCAGCAACTTCAAAAGCGTGCACTTTGGATAGCTTTTGCAGCAAGTCGCCTTGAAATACGGACACTTCTCCCTCGGGCCGCCTAGTTAATAAACCTACAGGAACAAATCTCATAAAACTTTCCATCAGGGGATCTTATGAAAGTTAGGTTCAAGAAAATACTAAATATGTCGCCTTTTAGCTTTCTGTTCTCCTTCAAGGCATTCGACAATTGGGCTCTTACGTCATTTAGCTCTTCGGCTTGCTTGGCGTTGGCATCTTGTAGTTTGTTCTTCCCATTAATGGTCCATGTTAATACACATTGACCAGCAGCTTCTTGCCCTTCGGCATGTTGTTTGTCCACCTGAGCAGCCTTTAGCCTCTCCTCCAACTGATCCGCCGATCCTATGCTGTAAATAAAACAATGCATATTCAACAATGATTGTTTGCACAAATTCGTATTTTCCAGACACTGTTGTGCTTACCATCCGGCGCCTTCTTGGATTTCTTCAAATTTTCTAGTTCGGCGGTGACAACAGTTAGTTTGGTCTGACATTCTTCAAGCTCCTTGGACAACATGCTATTTTTCGCCGTGAGTACTTGATAATATAAACGACCCTTAAATTAGTTGGGCCAACTACTTCAAGTCTCGGGGCTACTGGCACATGATTATTGAATCCACACAAAGTTCTTACCCGCATATCCTTTGGAAGCTGGTGAGTGGCTCCGGCAAGTCCATCCCGAGCAGCTCGGATATATGCATCCGCAGAACTGAGTGCATTGAACGCCTCTTCGGTAAAATTTGGGTCGTGCATGGCCTCTTTCCGCCGCCGATGATTCATCGCACTCTCCACTTCGGAATTGGTGACAGACACATTATCTGAATCCTCTTGGAGATGAAAATCCGGCATTTTGCCTGTATCAACCCTAGTCCTTATGGCAGGGTCTAGGGCTGGATTAGTCGATGCATGGCCGGCGACGTCCCCGGATATCGTCCGGCGTATGCTCTTCCTAAAAAATGGCCCAGCAGAAAATGTCACAATTCGGCCTATCCACCGAGTTCATGTTAAAAACTATACCTCTTTGGTGAAGGTGGGGGCTCGGTAGTATCACCGTTTGCCCTTCTTTTTAAAGACTTGCCCTACGCAGGCGCTGCCTTCTTAGAGGACACCTTTGATACAGCTCGGCGAGACAAGCGCTGCCCCTTCGGAGCATGAGATAGTGCGGTGGGTGAGGCGCAATGGGAAAACTCTTTTGGAGAAGACGTCTCCTGGGTACTTACATGGGAGGAGGGGAGAAGGCCGGGGTAATCGGCTATAATAGCCACTTCCGTGCCATCGTAGCTCGCCTGATAAAAGACTCCCTCCTTAAGTTCTGTGAATATATCCGGATCTTCTTCATATTCGGGACCCAGGTCTCGAACATGGTCCTTTGGCTGCGGAGCGGGGCTGTAGCTCCCCTCGATGACCTTTCTCCATTCATATTAAAAGTAGACGGATTAAATTCGACTAGCATAACTCTGGAAAAAGGTTGAGTAAGGCCAATACTCGAAAAACTCACCCAGTCGATGGGGTTATACATGGAAAAACCTTCCCGACATTTCAAGTGAGTGAGGTCTTCCTTCTCCCCTTTGTAAAGGTCAGCTAAGATGGTGGCCAGGGCAGCAAAATTGTCCGGAACCTTGCGTAGGCAACGGGATGCATCATCCTCCCCGTTGTAATTCCACATATGAAAGCCTCTAGATTGGAGCGGCTGAACGCATCGCGTTATTGAAATCGCCATTACCTCAATTATAGAGAGCCCGGAGTTGGCAAGCACTCTGATCTTTCTTGCTAACCTCACGACCTCCGCATTGTTTTCTTCCACGAGGCTTCAGGGACGCCAGCTGGCGCGCTTCTTTAAAGGAGCACTGGAGAATTCGGGAAGAGCACGCCGGATTGGGTCCGGAAGAATGACGTCTTCAATATAAAACCATTCTGTGGGCCACTCTTCGGATGCCTTCTTCGTAGTGCCGGACAGGTATCCTTTCCCGGCTATGCGCCATACTTCGGCGCCGCCCACCTTGAATATAGATCCCTTTTGGCAGTGGGGGACGAGGCAAAAAAATTTCTGCCATAGCTCGAAATGGGCCTCACAGCCTAGGAACAGCTCGCAGAGAGCAACGAAGCCTGCGATATGCAGGATGGAGCCTAACGTCAGATTGTGCAGTTGGAGGCCATAATACTCCAGGAGACCTCTGAGGAAAGGGTGGATAGGGAATCCTACGCCTCTCAGAAGGAAGGAAATGAAGCACACCCGCTCCTCTTTAGAAGGATTGGGGAAATTCTCCGCCAGGGCTTCGCCATCGAGGGAAGTTAACCCATCCCGAACGGAGACTAGATCCGCTAGAGGAAGATATCCCTGTGTGTGAAGTTTATTCGGATGGGCGTGCGACACTGAGCAGCTTTCCCAATCACCTTTTTGAGGGTCGTGGGCACATGAAGAAGAGCTAGGAGTCCCGGCCATGTTTGGACGATTTCCTATGGCGAGTCCTAAGGATTTCCGCGTGGTGTGGAATGTCATATGAGATCTAATCTCCTTAAATAGACTCCATCCCTGCGTGGTCAAGGGGTTATTTGTAAAAGATACCTAGACCATTCGCATTCGTTTGACATGTGGAAGCCGAGGGGACGGCGGCAAAAAAATATGATATTTAAATGTGGAGCCGAACTATCGTCAATCCGAAGTATATTGGAGAACCCACCTTGCAAAGTCGAAGACATAAAGCCGGATACTACATCGTCATTGAAGGCAAGTTCGGGGGCTACTAAGGGAGTGTTAGATTAAGGGGTCCTCGGATGGTCGGGCTATGTGACATGGGCCAGACTGATGGGCCGTAAAGATACGAGATAGAAGGCCTTCCCCCGTGTTCGGATGGGACTCTCCTTTGTGTAGACGGCAAGTTTGGCGATCAGATGTGTAGTTTCCTTTCTTTGTAAACTGACTTTGTACAACCCTAGCCCCCTCCGGTATCTACATAAACCGGAGGGTTTGTCCGTAGAGGCAATCACAAAGTCATATAGGCTAGACATTTAGGGTTTAGCCATTACGATCTCGAGGTAGATCGACTCTTGTAACCCCTATACTCATCAAAGTCAATCAAGCGGGAAGTAGGGTATTAACTCCATTAAGAGGGCCCGAACCTGGGTAAACATCATGTCCCCCGTCTACTGCTACCTTCGATCCTCAAACGCACAATTCGGGAACCCCCTATGCGAGATCAGCCGGTTTTGACACCGACATACACCCTCGGTCATATTCTCGCGATGCTTAGGCGAAGCCCTGTGTGGATCACTTCACCATCACCGTCACCACACCGTCGTGCTGACGGAACTCATCTACTTCCTTGACACTCTACTGGATCAAGAGTTCGAGGGACGTCATCGAGCTGAACATGTGCAGAACTCATAGGTGCCATACGTTCGGTGCTTGATCGGTCCGAATGAGAAGAAGTTCGACTACATCGACCGCATTGTCAAACGCTTCCACTTCGGTCTATGAGGGTACGTAGACACACTCTCCCGCTCTCCTTGCTATGCATATCCTAGATAGATTTTGCGTGAGGGTAGGAATTTTTTTGAAATTGCATGCTACATTTCCCAACAGTGGCATGCGAGCCAGGTCTATGTGTAGATGATATGCATGAGTAGAACACAAAGAGTTGTGGGCGGTGATCCTCATACTACTTACCACCAATGTCTTATTTTCATTTGGTGGTATTGTTGGATGATGCGGCCCGGACCAACCTTACATGACCACATTCATGAGACCGGTTCCACCGACAGACATGCAACTAGTTTTGCATAAAGGTGGATGGCGGGTGTATGTTTCTCCAACTTTAGTTGAATCGAATTTGATTGCGGCAGGTCCTTGTTGAAGATTAAAACAACAAACTTGATAAATCACCGTTGTGGCTTTGATGCGTAGGTCAGAACAATTCTTGCTAGAAGCCCGTAGCAACCACGTAAAACTTGCAACAACAAAGTATAGGACGTCTAACTTGTTTTTGCAGGGCATGTTGTGATGTGATGTGGTCAAGACATGATATACGTTATTGTATGAGATGATCATGTTTTCTAAAAGTTACTGGCAACCGGCAGGAGCCTTATGGTTGTCTCTTTATTGTATGAAGTGAAAACGCCATGTAATTGCTTTACTTTATCACTATGCGTTAGTGATAGTTATAGAAGCAATGGTTCGCGAGATGACCACGACACTACGATGGAGATCAAGGTGTCAAGCCAGTGACGATGGACATCATGACGATGCTTCGGAGATGGAGATCAAAAGCACAAGATGATGATGGCCATATCATGTCACATATTTTGATTGCACATGATGTTTATCTTTTATGAATCTTATTTTGCTTAGTACGGCGGTAGCAATATAAGTTGATCTGAGGGAGTCCTGGATTGGGGGTATCCAGACAGCCGGATTATATCCTTTGGCCAGACTGTCGGACTATGAAGGTACAAGATTGAAGACTTCGTCCTGTGTCCGGATGGAACTCTCCTTGGCATGGAAGGCGAGCTTGGCAATACGGATATGTAGATCTCCTTCCTTGTAACCGACTCTGTGTAACCCTAGCCCCCTCCGGTGTCTATATAAACCGGAGGGTTTAGTCCGTAGGACCAACAACAACAATCATACCATAGGCTAGCTTCTAGGGTTTAGCCTCTTCGATCTTGTGGTAGATCAACTCTTGTACTACTCATATTATCAATATTAATCAAGCAGTACATAGGGTTTTACCTCCATCGAGAGGGCTTGAACCTGGGTAAAACTTCGTGTCCCTTGCCTCCTGTTACCATACAGCCTAGACGCACAGTTCGGGACCCCCTACCCGAGATCCGCCGGTTTTGACACCGACATTGATGCTTTCACTGAGAGTTCCTCTGTGTTGTCAGCGTTAGGCTGGATGGCTCCTTCAATCATCGATAGTGATGCAGTCCGGGGTGAGACTTTTCTACTCGGACAGATCTTTGTATCCAGCGGCTCCGCACTGCGGGCCAACTTGTTTGGCCATCTGGAGCAGATCGAGCGTTATGCCCCTGGCCACTAGGTCAGGTTTGGAAGCTTAAACTACACGGCCGACATCCGCGGAGACTTGATCTTCGACGGATTTGAGCCCCTGCCGAGTGCGTCGCACGATCACGATGAGCATGATTTAGCTCGGCCATCGGACAGTGTTCAGGAGACCGCACCGGCAACTGCTCCGGCCCTCAATTCGGAGCCAATTGCGCCATCCATGGACGGGTGGATAGACCCCGCCACGGAGGCCGCATTCTCAGCGGCGATCGAGCTGAGTATCGACCTTACCCTTCACGTGAGCCATGACGCCGAACTACCAGACTCTTCCCCAGCCACGGACTCCGAACCGCCCGCGCCCGTGCCTATCGAATCCGACTGGGCGCCGATCATGGAGTTCACCTCCGCAGATATCTTTCAGCACTTGCCCTTCGGCGACATACTGAATTCATTAAAGTCTCTCTCCTTGTCAGGAGAGTCCTGGCCGAACTATGTCCGGCAGGATTGGGATGCGGATGACGAAGAAATTCGCCACCCACCCACCACCCACTTAGTAGCCACTTTCGACGATTTGACCAACATGCTCGACTTCGACTCTGAAGACATCGACGGTATGGGCGACGATGCAGGAGACGAACAGGAGCCACTACCCACAGGGCACTGGACGCCCACTTCATCATATGATGTATACATGGTGGACACACCGAAAGAAAACAGCGACGAGGAACGGAAGGACGCAGTGGAGGATCGTTCCCTCGAGAAGCAGTCCAAATCCCGCCTCGGCAGAAACAACGATCATATAGACCCAGCGAAGGAGCAGGGTGAGCCAGCGTACGACAAACACGAAATTGAACCACCGTCCGACCATGGCAACACGGAGAATCAAACCGAACAACCCGACTCCGGCGAAGATAACAGTCCGGATTACATCACACAGGACAGGCACCCAGAGCAACAGAATACCCATCAAAGGCTTGTTGACACTACGAGGAGTCTGAAAAAGCAGAAGCAAAGGCTCAAGGCTGCACAAGACACACTCAGAATTAGATGGAGTAAAGTACTCAACACTGCAGCAAAATACGGCGGTAGTCGCCACACAAAGAGCTACCCGAAGCGAAAGTTGCTACCTGAATTCAATGAGGAGGCCTTAGATCCCCCGCAATCAAAAAACAAAACAGCCATCCGGTTGGATAGACGACCTCGTGGCCAACTTGGAGCGGCAAATAACGCCGCACACAAGCCAGTACGCGATCCACGTGAGGGCTCGCATCAAAAGGACGGCGCAACTAGATCCATCTACGGGTCAAGCCAGCGCGCTCCAGCATGCAACGCAACACAAGAAAAATCCGAACACCACGGTACACCAAAATACAGGGGTGTCGCAAACCCCATATGTTTCACCGATGAGGTGCTGGACCATGAATTTCCAGAGGGATTCAAACCCGTAAACATAGAGGCATACGACGGAACGATAGACCCTGGGGTCTAGATTGAGGACTACATCCTCCATATCCACGTGGCTCGAGGAGACGATCTCCAAGCCATCAAGTACTTACCCCTCAAGCTCAAAGGGCCAGCTCGGCACTGGCTTAAAAGCCTCCTCGAAAACTCCATTGGAAGCTGGGAAGAGCTCGAAAACACTTTTCGGGCAAATTTTCAAGGGACCTATGTACGACCACCGGATGCAGACGATTTAAGTCATATAACTCAACAGCCCGGAGAGTCAGCCCGAAAGCTTTGGAATAGGTTTCTCACTAAAAAGAACCAAATAGTCGACTGCCCGGACGCCGAAGCCTTAGCAGCTTTCAAGCACAGCGTTCGAGACGAATGGCTTGCCAGACACCTCGGCCAAGAAAAGCCGAGAATAATGGCAGCATTAACAAGCCTCATGACCCGCTTTTGCGCGGGCGAGGGTAGCTAGTTAGCCTAATGCAGCACCAGCGACCCAAGTACATCCGAAGTCAGGGGCGGAAACAGGAAACCACGACGCATCAAAAACAAGCACCGGAATAAATAAGACATCCCGAAGTGCACGGTGGTAAATGCCGGATTCAGAAGCTCTCGGCCAGGTCAGCAAAAGCTGCCCTCCAAAGGCAACAGAGACGAACTGTCCAGCCTAAAGAAGATTCTGGACAAAATATGTCAGATCCACAACACCCCCGATAAACCTGAAATCATACCCATAGAGAATGTTGGGTCTTCAAGCAGTCCGGAAAGCTCAACGCTGAACACAAGGGGTAGGATACACCAAGCGAAGACGAGGAATAGCCTCGCAAGCAGAGCATTGGGGAACAGAAGAAATTCCCACCAGAAGTCAAAACAGTAAACGTGTTACACGTGATAAAGGGGAGAAACGAAGAGGCACTCCTAGAGACACATGCCCCAGGGCCTATCACCGCGGAGTTCTGCCACTGGTCGTCCCAACCGATCACCTTTGACCATTGGGATTACTCGGCAAGTGTCCGACATGCAGGATGGGCTGCCTTGGTGTTAGACCCGATAATTGACGGATAGCACTTCACATGAGTCCCGATGGACGGCGGCAGCAGTTTAAACCTGATATATTAGGACATAGTCCGCAAAATGGGGATAGACCCAACAAAAGTCAGCCATAGCAATACTACCTTTAAAGGAGTAACACCAGGCCCAGAAGCCCATTGCACAGGCTCCCTGCTACTAGAGGTTATATTCGGCTTTCCCGATAACTTCCGCAGCGAAAAGTTAACCTTCCACATCGCTCACTTTAACGCAATACTACATTACGCTTCTCTCATGCTTAAGATGCCCGGTCCACGTGGCATCATTATAGTAAATGGAAATATTGAGCGCTCCTTGCGCGCGGAAGACCGTGCGGCCGCCTTGGCAGCCGCACACTAGACGACCTCACCAACTAGAGCATCTGACAGGTTGTTAAGACCACGGACACGGTTAGACGAGTCCGGTGCGGCTATATATAATTGATACAGGTTTGATGGCTATACCCCTATAACAATACAAGGGGCTCAACGCATGTAAACAAGTGACAATTAGGCTCAACCTTACTTGTCTTGAACTGTACATGGTTTATTTAGTATAACCTACCTGTTCGCACGATAACTTTTCAACTAAGTTCCTCTCTTTTTCAGATGACCATTGTGCTACACCCGTCCAGGATACGGCACAACGGAGACACAGGCGCAGATGTGCAGCAGGGACCCGTTCCAAGGATTCTTTTTAGATTAAGACCCTGCGTAAACCTTTTTTCCTGTCTCTTGTTGATACACATCCCCCGGATTCTCAGTACAATTGAGAAGGATGCTGACGTATTGGCATCTGGCCACGTCAGAATATTGCACGTACCTGGACACTAGGGGCTTATTACAAAGGGCACCGTTTAGCTCGGTTTACATCATAAAGACCGAATACCTTAGGGAGTGTTCGGCGTCGTGAGTTTTGCCTTATATGCATCAGCTCCGAATCATGTCTTTGGTCAAATGTTGGGTTTGCCCAGCTCCTGTGTTTTGCTGCCTTACATTCCGCTCTATCGGCTAAGGCGGAACCAGGAGAACTACTGCGATTGTGCCCTGGTTCATCCGGACGAGCACCTCAGTAGAGAAAGCCAAAAACTGACTGTCATGATATAGCGTGAGACTGGTCAACCACTCGATGACCTAGCAGAATCTTCGGGATTCCTCTGCCTTAATGAAGGGCCGTTTCTCGGCCAGGCATGTACGCGCCCCGAATTCGGATGAGCGCGGAGCCACCAGGGGCTATATAGTAGCCCCACTGTCAAACTCCTCTGGCTAAGTGAAAGAGTTAAAGCACTATAGTCCGATTGCCTAGTTCGCTGCGCTATCACCTCCTTAATGGACCAAGACGTTGGATCAAGTGTGAACATGCGTGTTCTGCGAACACCCCCGCATTATATGGGTGGGGGCTGAAGCCGACGACTGCCATCTTTCAGGTTATATACATATATACATAAACGGCCGAATAGGAGGCATCATAGTACTTTTGGGCAAAAGTATAAATACAACCTTGATAAACTCAATAAAACATTGTTTTTACAATGGGAATACATGTCACTTAAACATAAAATTCTTCGAGCACTGAGCCTCTATCAAACAAGCGCCTTCAAGAACTTCTTCAAAGTAGTGCTCGACAGCCACTCGGCCTATGGCCGAACCCTGTGCCACAACAGTGGTGGCATCCATCTCCGCCCAGTATGTTTTGACACGGGCAAGGGCCATCCGTGAGCCTTCTATGCACGCCGACCTCTTTACAGCATCGATGCGTGGCACAACACCAAGGAATTGTTGCACTAAGCTAAAGTAGCTATTCGGCCTTTGCCTTCCTGGCCACAGATGATCCATAACGGACCTCATGGCAAGTTCGGATAAACCATGGAGCTCGGCCCAACTGGTCAATAGCTCATTCAGCAACAAAAGACGGACTGGAGTGTGAAACCGTGACCAGAACAATTTCTCCACTTCAAGACCTTTCTGATCCTTGAAGTACTCGGCCGCATCAACAACACTTGCAGCCAAATCCATGTACTCTTCCGCAGAACTCCAAAGCCGGTCCAGAGGAGCATATTTCAGATCTCCGAACTTAGTCCGCAACAAGAAGGGCTTCCCAGAAATGATATCCGCAGCTTGATTCAGCTCCTCCTTCGTCACTCTAATTTTGGAGCGGGCTTCCTTGGCAGCCACTCGGGCCTTCTCCAGGTCTGTCGCCTTCGCCCGGTTTTCTTCTTCAAGAAGTCGATAACGGTCAGCAGCATCTTTTAACTCCACGGCCATCTTGGCAATCTTTTCTTTGCTCTCGCAATGTGCGGCCTATTCGGCCCTTAACTCTTCGGCCGCCTTTAAAGCGGCCGCATTATTACTCCTTGCTTGCTACTGGGCTCGGGCAAGCTTCGCCCGAAGGATCTCCACGGTGGCAGCTCCACACTACAAAAAAAAGACACATCCGTGACATTTTGGGCCGAACGAATTTTTTTTCTGTCATACATATGATACTTCTATGACGATAATTGTGACAAAACCCGGTATCATCATAGATGTGGTGGGCTCCTACTTCTATAACAAAAACTCATGCAGAAAATGGGCTTTTCGTCCTGGGCGGGCCGGAGACGCAGCTGCATGACATTCTTTGGGCCGTCCATGACGGAAAAAACCATGGTAGAAGTGAGGGGGAGGAAAATTTTGGGGAGTTCTCGGTTACGGTGGGAGGTCGGGGGCCGAGTGGTGCGCGTTTCTCTCGTACACATACGCGCATGTGTGTGAGGCGTTGGTTCTAACTGAACCCGAGCGAGGCGTTGGGCTCTAACTGAACCCGAGCAATTGAACTGCAGGCTACGCGTTACTGAAACCGAGCGATCGATCGATGGCTGTTAACTGAACCCGATCGAGCGATTCCTTCACTAATGCTACTAACAGAAGCCGGTCGATGGGATGAACAGTGAGCGTTGCGGGGGGTTTGGATGAACAGTGAGCGGTGGCATTGCCTCTAGATGAACAGGACCCCGTGGTGTGGTGGAGGGCTGGATGAACAGTAGACGGTGGAGGGGTGCCCGTGGAGGGGTGGATGAACAGGACCCCGTGGTGTGGAGGGCTGGATAAACAGTAGACGGTGGAGGGGTGGTTGAACAGGATCCCGTGGTGTGGAGGGCTGGATGAATAGTAGACAGTGGAGGGGTGCCTGTGTAGGGGTGGTTGAACAGGACCCCGTGGTGTGGAGGGCTGGATGAACAGTAGATGATGGTGGGGTGGTTGAACAGTAGCCAGTGGAGTAGCGCGCGGTGGAGGCTGGATGAACAGGAGCCCGTGGAGGCTGGATGAACAGGAACCCGTGGAGGCTGGAGGAGGTCGTCGGTGGAGATGAACAGTAGCCCGTGGAGTCCCGTTTTGTGGTACGCCAGACCCCTCCCAATGAATAGGACCCCTGTTTCGACCGTAGCGCTCCAACACAAGTCTGTTTCCTCCGTTTTGCGGTACGCCACACCCCTCCCGATCAACAGGACCCCTGTTTCGACCGTAGGAGGTCCGTTTCCTCCGTTTTTAGGTACGCCACACCCCTCCCGATGAACAGGATCCTGTTCCGAACATGGCCGGTTGAACACAACGTCGTTTCCTCTGTTCTGCGGTACGCCAGGCCTCGTTTCCATCGCATGTTCCGTCCAAGCCCTCCCGATGAACACGACGCATTCTGTTGCCTCCCCATGAACACGATGATGACGTTGTTTCTCCGGTCCGACCCAGACATGTACACGAGCCCTCGCCGTACGTATGCGCGAGTAGGCGTTCAAGACCCCGCCCGTATGTACACATACGTGGCCATATTTTCTTTCTTGCACCCTGACGGCTGTACGTAGGTGTACATGCTACGTGCGTGCCTCTACTACGACACATGCGCGCCTCTACATCGACCATTATATATGTACGTACACGTTCGCGACCAGAATGACAACGCTACGTACGCTAAACCAGGTGGGCCCCAACTGTCAGGCACTTCCTTGCGTGCGAAGATGTAGCTGGTGGGTCCTATTAGTCAGGGGGCGAATCAGTTTGTTTTTTTTGCCCGGACGCACTTCCTTGCGTGCGAAGGTGTAGCTGGTGGGTCCCAGCAGTCAGGGGGTGATAACCCACAAGTATAGGGGATCGCAACAGTTTTCGATAAGTAAGAGTGTCGAACCCAACGAGGAGCTAAAGGTAGAACAAATATTCCCTCAAGTTCTATCGACCACCGATACAAATCTACGCATGCTTGATGTTCGCTTTACCTAGAACAAGTATGAAACTAGAAGTACTTTGTAGGTGTTTTCGGAAAGGCTTGCAAGAAAGTAAAGAGCACGAAAATAAAACTAGGGGCTGTTAAGGTAAAGAAGCAACTAAAGTAAATATAGCGAGTGTGGAAAAGTGGTGGTAGGAGTTGCGAAAGTGTCCCTTAAGCAATTGACTACTTTACTAGACCGATAGCAAGTATTATGTGGGAGACGCCACTGCTAGCATGTCATCCCTGACTTGGAGATCTATGCACTTATGATTGGAACTATTAGCAAGCATCCGCAACTACTAATGTTCATTAAGGTAAAACCCAACCATAGCATTAAGATATATTGCCCCCCCTTCAATCCCGTATGGATCAATTTCTATGCTAGGTTGAAGCTTCTGTCACTCTTGCCCTCCAATACATAGTCCTATCAACATACAAACTAACCCTAGGGTGTGATCCACAAGCGCAATCATATGATGGGCACCAAAGGACAGCAACATAACCAGAAGCAAATTAAATCAATCATAGCAATTCGTCAACCACCGATAGGACAACGAAAATCTACTCAGACATCATAGGATGGCAACACATCATTGGATAATAATATGAAGCATAAAGCACCATGCTCAAGTAGAGGGTACAGCGGGTTGCGGGAGAGTGGACCGCTGTAGATAGAGGGGGGAAGGTGATGGAGATGTTGGTGAAGATGGCGGAGGTGTTGGTGTAGATCGCGGTGATGATAATAGCCCCCGGTGGCACTCCGGTGCCACCGGAAGCAAGGGGGAGAGAGCCCCCCTCCTTCTTCTTCTTTTTCCTTGACCTCCTCCCTAGATGGGAGAAGGGTTTCCCCTCTGGTCCATGGCCTTCATGGCAAGGGAGGGGCGAGAGCCCCTCTGAGATTGGATCTGTCTCTCCGTCTCTCTCTGTTTCTGCATTCTCAGATTCTTCCCTTTCACCGTTTCTTATATTCCCGGAGATCCGTAACTCCGATTGGGCTGAAATTTTGACACGATCTCTATCCAGAAATTAGCTTTCTTGTGGAGAAAGAAGGGCTCCAACCGCCTTATAGGGTGGCCATGAGGGTCAGGGGCGCGCCCCCTACCTCATGGGCCCCTCGAGCATCGTCTCGCGTGGATTCTTCTTCCCAAAAATCATATATATTCCAAAAAAAATCTCCGTCAGTTTTTATTCTGTTTGGACTTCGTTTGATATGGGTATTCTGCGAAACAAAAAAACATGCAATAAACAGGAACTGGCACTGGGCACTGGATTAATATGTTAGTCCCAAAAATAGTATAAAAAGTTGCCAAAAGTATGTGAAAGTTGAATAATATTGGCATGGAACAATCAAAAATTATAGATACGATGGAGACGTATCAGGGGGGAAACGTTTTTTTTGCGAAATACGGTGGCCCGTCAAGTGGGTCCCCGCTGTCAGGTGGAGGAATAATTATTTTGCACGTAATAAGGAGGCACTTCCTTGCTGCGGCCGTGGACCCAGCTGTCAGCCTCTCCACGTACAGTCCACGTCCGATGGAAGTTGTTCCTTGACCACTTTAACCACGCCGCGCCGAGAGCACCAGGACGGTGGACGACGGCGAGGCCTAGGAAGGGGACGACAGGGAGCTAGGGAAGACACGGCAGCGGAAGCCCGCGCGGAGAGGAGTACGAGGGTTCACTGGTTCAGCTGCGGTGTGAGGCTACCGTCGCTGCAAGGCCTGGCCAACGGTGGGAATAGTAGTGGGCAGTGAGGCCTCCGCGGCAGCACAGCCGGCCACAGGAGGCAGGAGCATGCGGCATGACCGGCGCAGCTTTGGGCGGCTAGAGCAAGAAGACTAGAGGTTGAAGAAGCACTACGGCCGTTGGATGGACATCGTACGGTCATTGGAGCTAGAATCGTTCATATTGACTGAAGTTGACAAAGGCCCCCGTCCCAGTCAACTTTGTAGGCCCACAAGTCAGCCTCCCACCATGGTGGGTCCCAGCTAGCAGGGGGAGTATTCATTTTTTGTGCATAATAAGGAGGCACTTTCGGTGGGTCCGAGCTGACAGCGGAGGAATGTTTTTTCGCCAAATACGTTGGCCCGTCTGGTGGGTCCGGGCAATCAAGGAGGAAATGTTTTTTTCGCGAAGTAAGGTGGCCCGTCCGATGGGTCCCTACTGTAAGGTGGAGGAATAATTATTTTGCGCGTAATAAGGAGGCACTTCCTTGCGGCCGCCTGGACCCAGCTGTCAGCCTCTCCACGTACAGTACTCTTCCGATGGAAGTCGGTTGTTGACCACGTTGACCACGCTGCACCGAGAGCACCAGGGCAGTGGTCTGGACGACGTCGAGGCCTAGGAAGGCGACGACGCAGAGCTGGGGAAGGCGCGGCAGTGGAAGCCCGCGCGGAGAGGAGTACGAGGGTTCACTGGTTCGGCTGCAGTGTGAGGCTGCCATCACCGCAGAATAACAGTGGGTGTGGGTGAGCGGAGCGATGGCCTGGCCAGCGGTGGGAATAGTATGGGGGCGGTGAGGCCTCCGCGGCAGCACAGTCGGCCACGGGAGGCAGGAGCAGGCGGCACGACCGGCGCTGCTTTGGGCGGCTGGACCAAGAAGACCAGAGGTTCAAGAAGAACTATGGCCATTGGATGGACATCGTACGGTCACTGAAGCTAGAAATGTTTATTATTGACTAAGTTGACAAAGCCCTTGGTACGCTCCAACTTAGTAGGCCCACAGGTCAGCCTCCGAAATGGTGCGCCCCAGATGTCAGGGGGAGGAATCATTTTTTGGGCGGCTGAAGCTAATAATATCCGAGATTGAAGAAGAAGCACGACATCCGTTGGATAGACATCCAACGGCCACTGCTGCTAGAACCGTGTGTTGACTATAATAAGTTGGCAAAGCCTTGCATACGCGTCAACTAATTATTTTTAGGGGACGCGTCACTTAGTAGGCCCACAAGTGTGTGGCAGAGAACTTATAGCCCATTTGCATTTTGTAAGAATGTACAACCCATTTTGGAATTCTAATGGAATTTACAACAGCCCATTTATAGTTTGTTAAAAGTACAACCCATTTTCTAGCTAGGACAATGATTAATAATTTCAACCAACCATTGAAGACATAATTCAATAAAATTCCCCACATTTTGATGGGCACCGAAATATTTTAACCCGAAATTTTTAGTCAGATTAAATATAAATTTGTATTACGTAAAGATCCAACGAAACATTGCGCGCGCAACAATGAAAATTTAAGATTTTCAAAATCCATAAATAACATTTTATAAACTAATTTCGTGTTTGGTGTATTTTTTTATAGTTACTGCCCAGTTTTTATAATTACATCCCATTTATTATTTTTTAAAGCCCATTTTCCTGTTAAGCCTAATGCATCCCTCCTAGGAAAGATTTGCAGCCTAGCGGGGCGGAGAATAACAAGTTGACCTTGCCTGGGTATTCCTCAAAAAGACGTATAGCTGGGCTAGCCATTTTCATCTTGAAAAAATTAGTATCTGGGCTGGATATCTGGCCTAGGCTAGATGGGCCACAGCCCGCCCAGTTAATACCCTGCTCTCCTCTGAACAACAATGAAATTATCGCCAAGAAAAACTCTGCAGTGATCACGCCTCAAAAACACAAATACTGCTCGAGCTGCTTGGTCCTAGCTGTCGGCCGCACCTTGTGCAATTCTCTCATTTATATTGACTACATAGGTTGACAATGGTGTTGGACCGTGATGTCAGGAAACCAGGAGAAAGCAAAAAAAACTATAGTTGTACATAATAAGGAGGCACTTGCGTATGTACGGCTATGGCCCTAGTGGCTCCCTAGTGTCATCCAGTCAAAATAAAGTCATCTCCTGAATCCTCATGTTCGTTGACGATGTTAACAACGCTCGGCGCCACGGTGAGCGCAACAACTCGAAGGACAACGGAGAGGGCTTGCGGGCCCTACGGATGGTCTGATATAGCGCCCGCTACTCATTCATGAAGCTAGGATCATCGGACACCTATGAGCACCTTCGAGAAACTGAGACGGCATGAAACGGTAAGGCCGCGCTTGGGAGCTCTGGTTTATTTCAAACATGTATTAACATACAAGTGTAATTTACTCGTCATTGAAAACAACGCGTAAAATACAGGCGTGATGAAACCGAGGGCCCGAGGTCTGTAAGTAAAACCGGCGGGTTATGCGTGTAATTTGAGAGACCAGTGTATATTTTACGAGCACTGCTATATGTACGACATTACCAAACGATACATGCACGATGTGCGTATCATGCCATCCATGGGCCAGGCTGAAACAACAGCTAACGGCTGGATTAGCAATCGTCCGAGTGTCATTCAGCGTTTTTATCATGTGTCAAGTACTTCTGATATTTTACTAGTCGAAATCGACCAACCAAGCGCCTTCGCCCGAGACCATCTGCTTTAATTTACAAGTGTTAGTTTTACAAGCGGTTTTGGTTGGAAAATGATGATCCAATCATGGCCTAATATCATGGGTTGGTCGGAAGATTATATGGTTTAACGTCTAACCTTCCCGACTTGTCGTATAGGCTATGAATGAAACATCAGACGACGAACTTCTTAAGCATGGAAACAACAGAAGAGGATGATCTTCTTAACAAGCAAATCACTGGCATTAGATCAACATGCAAAACAATACGAAGCATTATTCTCAGGAGGCATGGTGAATAGCTCATGATGCCGCATGCCACAACATTCCAAGCTCAACTTTGCAATCAAACACAAGGCCTGACATTACATAGACAATATTCAGAACAAACTCTTAGCACATGAATATCTTAGCAGAGTAACTATTTACTTCTAAACTGAACACAGGAATAGGAAAAAACACTCGATGCTACTCACAGCAAGGGCGTCCCACTCAAAAATATCAAATGCATGTCTTCTGGCTAACATCAATGAGCAAATTTTGACAAGGTTTTCCAATTCCAATATATTAAACTAACGTCTTCTTGCTAACACCAATGATTAAACTTTGACAAGCTTTTCCCATTCAAAATATGTAATGCCTATGATCGTGGAGTCCTGTCGTAGCTTTTATACTTGTTTGGGCACTTTTTGCCCATGGCACTCCATGTATTGTTAAATTACCAATGGTCTCTGCAGACTAGTCATGTCACCGGTGTCTAATAATACTCTGTAAAGCTTCTCGGTCATTCCTTCTGTAATGTAGCGCAAACAGTGATAGCTTCTTTCTGCAAAGTGGAACGACCAACTAGACCCAGTAATGCAGCAGTTTGCATTACACATTGGCTCCTTATTAAGCAACGGTAAAGGAAGTAATGTAGATAAGGTTCAGGATAGTGACACATCCTGTCTTGGTTTAGTGTTCGAGTTACTTGCCACTACCGCTTGCACAAGCTATTCAAACTCACTATCTGAATCAGTTCGGTTTCTTGAGTCTCAACTACAAGCTGAAAGACATCGATTAGCTGTGCTGCGACAAGAAGCGGAAGGACTGCGGAAGTCCCTGGAGCATTCAGATGCATACTTTCTGGTGCAACAACAAGCATTGGAGGATTTTAGCGCCAAACATGACAAAGCTAATCAGATTGCTAAGCTTATTGCCAGCATGGTGGATACCCAGGATAATGTTTCTTGAGCTCTTCTGAAGTTGTTTCAGTTATGCTCTTGTTTTGCTGCCGCGTTTATTTGCACTGGTGGCCAATTTTGATGGCCAGTGTATGTGATATGCTGCTTTGTTCCCTATATTTGCACTGGTGGCAAACTTTGATGCCCAGTGGATGTAATATGTGTAATAGCCGTGATAGCCTATCATTAGTTGCTTGCTTATTTTTTCCCTTGTTGTCTTGTTTATTTGTTTGCTTGTAGTCATTGCAGTTCTTTTTCCGTGGTTAAGTAGTGGCTGCAATAACCTATTTTTTACAACTAGGCCACAATAACCATGGGCTAATATTTATGTAGTGACACTGGGCCTCCTATGGGCCGTAGAAACAGTGGGCCTTCTACGGGCCGTAGAAACATTAGGCCTTCTACGGGCCATAGAAACAATGGGCCTTCTATGGGTCGTATCATCAATGGGCCTTATACGGGCTGTATGATTGATTGGCCAAACATGGGCCAATAATAGGCCGTATTATGGCCGTAAACGGGCTAGAGTTGGAATCGTCCATTCATGGGCTGACCGTAACGGGCCATCGTTAATAGGCCGTATTTGATGGCGCTATGAAAATGGCCCAACGTATTAACGGACCACAAACGGGCCGACTGTAACCACGGGCCATAAGTAAACGAATGCTGGAAATGAGCCCAAGAATAAATGGGCTCTAAGAAGGCCGAAAGATAAGATGGGCTGGAAACGACCCAACGAAATGACGGGCCGTTAATGGGTATAAAGTGATACACTGTTCATTACGGGCTAGTTTCACCACAGGCCGTTAATGGGTGTAAAGTGATACACTGTTCATTACGGGCCAGTTTCACCACGGGCCGTTAATAGGCCAAGAGTTACATAGGGCCTCATATGGGCCGAAAGACGTCATGGGCCATACATGGGCCAGAAGTGAAAACGGGTTGGAATCATATTGGATGGCCCAGATGACGCTACTGAGCATAATTCGGATAGGGCATAACGGGCCTTGGGTTAGCGGGCTGTAAATGGGCTATATGCGAACAGGCCATTAACAGGCTTTCCATGGGCCGGCCCGCCACCTTTTGACCAAGTCAAACGGGCCGACCTTTTCACAGGAATAGGCCTCTGTTGGGCCGTGCCACGTGTCGACGTATCATAGGAACCTTCCGTCCAATGAGTGGTTGACATCTGTCCGAACGATGAGCCGACACATGTTTCCTCCAGCTAATGATGATTTTACACGTGGAAAATCCCCATTGGTCGGGGCTGTTAACGGGTTATCGGATCCAAAACCCGACTCGATAGCTTAACGGCGTTCCGTTACGGTGGATGCCACGTGTCGGTCACCCTTGACGAAAGCACTTCTGTGACGCGCGATTTATCGTCATGGAAGTGGACACTTCTATGATGATAATTTTGGTAATGTCATGGAACACTTCTACGACAGCACGGGTATGACTGTCTTGATTCTGTCATAAATTTGTCATGGATGTACATGCATGACAAGAAAAGCGACCTACTGTGACAAACACGTATCATCACGGAAGTGTATTTTTTTGTAGTGCCATCTTTAGTCACAACATATTAAAGATACTGGCATCATGCTGCTCTTACTATGTGATATTCACCAGAAAAATCACCTACCCTGTGCCTCGTCAAGCCGCTTGTTAACAAGCACGATGTCGGCATCTAACGCATCCAGTTGCCGCTTTAGTTCGGCAAACCCATTAGTCCGGCTAGCCACCTGCACATAAAGGCAGTCTGGTTATTACCTGGGACTATGATCCTATGTTTGCCTCTGTTTTCGACGACAACCAGAGTCTCAGGGGCTACTATCTACACAGGGCACATCTAAAAATGTGCGGTACTGTCAGCAAAGTACATCATTTCGTGTACCTCAAAACCTGTCAGTAGACTCATAAAGGCTTCATGCAACCCGATTTCGGTGGACGAAATCCTTTCTATCACCGTACCCATCAACGTGCGGTGCTCTTTTGAGATAGCCGCTTGCTCCAGCAGATCCCTCAGTACGTCCGACCGCACACCAGACGGATACTGAGGACTTCGGGTGGCCATAGGATTACCTTCTGGCCTTGCCGGATCAGGAGACACTGGTAGAAAAAGGGCCTGTAGTCCCGGTTCGTAAGGGCCTTTTGTCCCGGTTCTAGAACCGGGACTAAAGGGTCGGTACTAATGCCCTGTCCCTTTAGTCTCGGTTCAATCCAGAACCGGGACAGATGGGCCTCCATGTGGCCTGTGCACGGAGCCTAGGCAGGAGACCCTTTGGTCCCGGTTGGTGGCACCAACCGGGACCAATAGGCATCCACGCGTCAGCATTTCTGTGGCTGGGGTTTTTGTTTTTTTTTTGAAAGGGGGGGGGGTTGGGGGTTTTGGGGGGGGGGTTAATTTAGGTGTTTCATATATTGTGTTAGCTAGCTATAATTAATAGAGAGAAGTGTCCTCTCTTATGTTCGTGCTTGGTCGATGCTACGTACTATACATACGTATAGAGAGGACTAGACACGCTAGTTAGCTAGTAAGCAAACGAAGGAAACAGAAGATCGTCATGAACATATATGCATACAGAGAGAAGTGATATCGACCACCTCTCCTTCTCCGAGAGATTGGTCGAACAACAAGTTCTCGTATATCTATCCGACACTACCGGCTACATATATACAATAATTATCTCTTACAGATATAATCATACGGACTCATGGTCCACATAGTATTCTCCGTCTTCAGCGATCACGTGGTCAAGAATGAATGCCGCCAATTCCTCTTGAATTGCTCGCATGCGAGCTGGTGCTAGGAGTTCATCCCGCTTCTGAAACATCTAATTTGAAGAAGGGGGTCAATACATATATATATGAATGAATGAAACTCAACACAAATGATGGTAATAAAATAAAATTGTGAATGTTGTTATTTACGTACTTCATATTGTTCGTCAGAGTACCCGCCCCGCTCACAGGTCGTGTGGTGGATGGACTCGCAGACGTAGTATCCACAGAAATCATTCCCTTGTTCCTGCCACAACCACTTTAGAAGAAATAGAGGTCAATCAAACTGATAAGCAAGAATGCTAAATGGTATTGATGAAACTAGCGCTTGAGTCACTAGGAGATGCGCGGAACATGCTACTATAGTACTTACTTTCGGGTGTCTAAATTACAGCTCCTTCGGCAGTCCCGGAACTTTTCTGGTGAATTTTCTCCAAACCCTGCCGGACAAAGAAAACAATTACTTGATATCAGGAAATGAACAAAGTTGCTGATATGGTGGATAATGATCGATTTAACTTACTTCTTGAGGATTTCAGTCATGTCCGCATACTCCTGGGGATTTTTTCGTTTAGAGTCCAAGACAGTTACTACTCCCTGCTCAAGCCTAATCTCTAGGAGAATATAGTGGTACCTGCGCACGCATGCATAACTCATCAATTACATTACTATAACCTGGACTAATATATAAGGGAAACCGGATATGCACAAGATAGTAACACTCACTTGAAGTTGTAAGGAAAGAGTATTATATCTTTGTTTTCATTTTGTTGAATGATCGTAGCAAGTTGGCCTCGGTATCTTCAGGACGATGTTCAACCTCAGTTGCATCTATGAGATATGTGTTAACGAACCCAATATCACCGATTTGTCTTTTCTTCAATTCGGCGATCTTCAATCTGCATAATATAGTGAGGATAATTATAAATACATGCAATGAAAGAGATGATCTATATAGAGAGACTTAATGACAGAAGTAGTAGTACTTACAGACAGTAGCAGGTGACCGTTGTTTTGTCGAGGGCCAATTGATTGAAAAACTGATAGAACTCCTCAAATGGAATAGGCAACAGTTCAATTCCAACGAGGTCATGCTCCAGTTTAACTCTCGCATACAAAGTACTCCTCCCCTCAGACTCTCTGCAGATTTTCAAGTACCAATCATGTAATCTTCGCATCATCGTTGTTAAAGATTTTTCATCTTTGACGAGAGGCTTCCCGTACTCGTATCTGTGTATCTGCACCTCCATGGCATCATAATGTCCATCGTCGGGCAGGTAATCGTCAACATTGCAATAACCGGGCACCATCCTCGGATCGACGATGTCGCTAGGCACCTTGAGCGGGGGGCACGATTTCTTCGCTTGTTCGCCGAGCTGGGCAATTTGTTTCCCAGCAGCTCGTCATTCTTTTAGCCTTTGATCACTGATTGTACTTCCCGACCGCTCCGCTTCGGCCCATGTCTTTGCAATAATGCGCTCATAGTTGCCTTTCGGCGGAGACTTGTGTGGTTTTGCCAGGGCAGCCAGAGTGCGCTTCACCTTCACTGGATCTACCTTCTCCTCCGGAGGTGGATGTCTCTTTGCTTTCAACCCTTGAAACCAGTCATCCACTTCAGTTCGCGCGATCTTCGCGTTCTCCTCCGGCGTCCTCTCGTATGGTAACTTCTATGGACTCTTCAGAGAAGGACCGAATCTGTATGTCCTCCCGCCTCTGGTTGTACTGCTAGACGCCGTCCGAGCAAACGGAGTGGTTGTCTTCTTTACTTGCTTATGAGGCGGAGGAGAAGGACTACGACGCGCCGGATCAGCTGCCGGAGCGGCGGCGGGTCTCTTCCGCCCTTGCTGACGAGGCGGAGAAGGAGGAGGCTGGCTGCTCGGGCGCGCCAGCGCAGGCGGAGAAGGAGGCGGAGTGCCACCACGCGCCGGAGAAGGAGCCGGCCGAGGGCCCTGATCGTCACTTGCCGAAGGAGGAGGCGGTGGAGGAGGCGGAGTGCCCTGACTCGCCGGAGGAGGAGGAGGTGGTGGAGGCGTCCAGTTGAGAAGGTTGATGAGCTCCTTCCACCATAGGCATGGAGTCTTCAGAGCAGACCCCAGCCGAGTCTCCCCTTCACCGGTAGGGTGGTCAAGCTGGAGGTTCTCAAATCCCTTCATTATTTCATCCACCATCACCCTAGCATATCCTTCTGGAATGGGTCGGCAGTGAAAAGTTGCGCCGGGTTCAGTAGGATAAACAGAGCCAATAGCCGCCTTGACCTTCAAATTCATCCATTGCGTCATAAGGTGGCAATTTTGAGACTACGTGATAGCATCCACAGGATAGCTGGCAGGAGCCGTCAAGGCATGCTCCGGCTGAAGCAGCTCGGTGGAAGCCATGCTGCTTCTGCGCCGAGATGGCGGGGTAGCTTCGGCAGTACGTTTGCTGCGATTTGCTTCTCGTTCCTCTGTCGCGTCTACCCTTGCTTACAGCGCCTGCATTTGGGTCTGCTTCATTTTTTTCCTCCTCTCATGGGATTTGTAACCGCCTATGTCCGGAAACCCAACCTTCCACGAAATGGAGCCTGGCGTGCCTCGTGTCCGTCCAGGGTGCTCAGGATTCCCGAGGGCCATTGTGAGCTCGTCATTCTCTCTGTCTGGAAAGAACGTCCCTTGCTGCGCTGCTTCGATATACTGCTTAAGCTTCCTGACTGGTATGTCCAGTTGATCGTTCGTCCAAATGCACTTCCCTGTTACAGGGTCCAAGGTTCCGCCAGCCCCGAAGAACCAAGTCCGGCAACGGTCTGGCCAGTTAATTGTCTCTGGTTCGATCCCTTTATCAACCAGATCATTCTCAGTCTTGGCCCACTTAGGCCGGGCTACGAGGTACCACCTGACCCCGTGCGATGGTGATGCTTCTTCTTCGCAACATTTTGCTTGTTTGTCGCCGACATCTTCTTTCTCTTTTCCGATGTCTTGTGGGCCACAAATGCGGGCCAGTGATCTCTGATCTTCTCATATCTTCCCTTGAATTCTGGTGTCTCATTATTTTCGACAAACTTATTCAGCTCTTTCTTCCACCTCCTGAATAGTTCTGCCATCCTCTTAAGAGCAAAAGACTTGATTAATTGCTCTTTAACTGGGTTCTCTGGATTATCCTCTGGCGGTAGGGTGAAATTTGTCTTCAGCTCAGTCCAAAGATCATTTTTCTGCATATCATTGACATAAGACACCTCAGGGTCTTCTGTAGCCGGCTTAAACCATTGCTGGATGCTTATTGGGATCTTGTCCCTAACTAGAACCCCGCACTGAGCAACAAATGCGTTCTTTGTTCGGATGGGTTCAATCGGTTGGCCGTCGGGCGCGATTGCTATGATCTCAAACCTTTCATCTGAGCTCAACTTTTTCTTCAGGCCTCGTCTCTTTACCGAAGTTGTGCTCGATCCGGAGGGCTAGAAAAAAGAACAAAGACTTAATTAATATGTGTACATACCAAAACAATGAATACATCAATCAGCTAGTCAACACAGGCTTAACTAATATATATACCTGGCCGGACTCGGTTCGGTCACCGGAGCCGTCATCACGGTCTCCTTATTGCACCGGCATTGGGTCACCGGAGCCGTCCTCATGTTCTTCTTCTTGCACCGCCATTAGGTCACCGTAGCCAGCTTCTTCACCCTCTCCTTCCAGACCATCGGTGTCATTGAGAAACAACAAGACGGCATCACTTCCTTCTGCGATTATGTCCCTCAACAACGCTTCTTTTGCTTCGTCTCCGGCGGTGTCCATAGTTTCTACAAATATTTACAACATGTCAATTATTATTCAAACATGACAGATGGATATATTAGTGGCAAACATAGAACTAGCTACCTAATCATAGTAAGGAATCATATATATTAATTATTGGCCTCGACGCTGCTTCTCTAGGGTTTGGGGTGGCCTCGACAATGCTTCAAGCGTTTGGGGTGGCCTCAAGAACACTTCAAGGAGGGGGTAATATCGACCCCCCCCCCACGTGTTGAAGCTATCGGGAGGGGGTATATATCGACAACGACGACACTACATCTATGTCCCTCGACGACCCTCTTTTTTTTCTTCCTCTTCTTTTTTTATCCTCTTCTTCCTCTCATGTTCGAGAGGATCGCTGAGGGGTCGGGAGGTTGCCTAGTGTCAAAGGATTCAATAAAACCATGTCTTCATCATTAGGCGAAAGTAATAGGTGCATAATGGTACGAAGCTCTCCAAAGTTATTTTGGAACGGAGTCCTAGATAGGATATTTCGCTTTTTGGTACAAAGTTCAGCAAGAACCTTCCAAATATCGTTATTTGGAAGGCATTTGCTGAAATTCATACAAAAAGGCAAATTATCCTATCCGGGACACCATTCCAAAATAACTTTGGAGGACTTCTTCATGCCCTGGTTAATTCTGGCTAATGATGAAGCCATGGATTTCTTCAATACATTGACAGTAGGAAATCTCTCTCTCGACCCCTCGGTGATCCTCGACCCCTCGAACCCTCGACGACCCTGGAACCCTCGACCCCTCGGCGATCCTCTTCTTCCTCTCATGTTCGAGAGGATCGCCAAGGGGTCGGGAGGTTGCCTAGTGTCAAAGGATTCAACAAAACCATGTCTTCATCATTAGGCGAAAGTAACAGGTGGATGATGGTACGAAGCTCTCCAAAGTTATTTTGGAACGGAGTCCTAGATAGGATAATTCGCTTTTTGGTACAAAGTTCAGCAAGAACCTTCCAAATATCGTTATTTGGAAGGCCTTTGCTGAAATTCATACAAAAAGGCAAATTATTCTATCCGGGACACCATTCCGAAATAACTTTGGAGGACTTCGTCATGCCCTGGTTACTTCCGGCTAATGATGAAGCCATGGATTTCTTCAATACTTTGACACTAGGAAACCTCTCTCGACCCCTCGGCGATCCTCGACCCCTCGAACCCTCGACGACCCTGGAACCCTCAACCCCAAGACGACCCTCAATCCCTCGACCCTATAGAACCCCCGAACCCTCGACCCTTGACCCCTTAACGACCCTCGACCCTCTACCCTAGTTCCCGACCCTCGACCCCTTGGCGATCCTCGACACCCTCGTTCCCGATAAAAATTAAGAAGAACAATAAGAAGAAGAAGAAGAAGAAGAAGAAGAAGAAGAAGAAGAAGAAGAAGAAGAAGAAGAAAGAGGAGAAGAAGAAAGGAATAGCTAGAGGAGAAGATCGAAGAAAAAAAAGAAGAAAAAAAAGAGGAGAAGAAGAAAGGAATAGTGGAGAAGAAGAAAAAACAGAATATATACTATTTTCTCTTCTTCTCCACTATTCCTTTCTTATTCTCCTCTTCTTTTTCTTCTTTTTTCTTCTTCTTATTTATTTCTCCTTTTCTTCCTCTCCTCTTCTTCTTTCTAAGTCCTGCTTATATACACAGAGTATTGGTCCCGGTTCGTGCCACTCTCGACCCCTCGTCCCTCTCTCGACCCCTCGATGACCCTCGTCCCTGATAACATTTTTTTCTCCCCTCGACCCCTCTAGACCCCTCATCATCATCTATCACCCCCCTCATTTTCTTTAGCATATATCCATGAACAAAATAATAATTCATATATAGAAAAAATGCTATATGAACATACATACATATGAGCATATACAGAGAGCATATACATAGCCAAATCCATATACAGAGAGCATATACATACATACATAGCCAAATCCAAATACATATGAGCATATACATACACATATGAAAAAATTTATCACACACAGAGAGCAGCGGCGGCGACAGCGATGGTTAGAGCGACAGGGATCGATGGGAAGGGGGGAGCTCACTGGGGGCGCGACGGGGAGGAGGCCGGCGATGTAGCGCAGGGCAACGGGAAGGGGGCGGAGATGGCGCACGCAGCGACGAGGAGGAGGCCGGCGACGGCACACGCAGCAACGGGGAGAAGGCCTGCAGCGGCGCGGGGCGACGGCGACGGGGAGCGGGCGACGACGGGCTCGGGGCGGCGACGACGACGACGATGAACGACCAAGAGGCGTCGAGGGGGAATGGGAGCGGTTGGCGAAATTTTCACAAGTGCTACCTTATATACCCAGAGCAATGGTCCCGGTTCATGGCACGAACCGGTACCAATGCAGACCTATGGTCCCGGTTCGTGCCACCAACCGGGACCATAGGTCTCTTTTCAGCAGCTGAAAGGGCGGGAAGCAAAGGCCTATGGTCCCGGTTGGTGGCACCAACCGGGACTAAAGGGGGCATTGGTCACGGTTCGTGGAACGAACCGTGACCAATGCCCCCTTTAGTCCCGGTTGGTGCCACCAACCGGGACCAATGGCCTTGTGCTGCCCCGCGCCCAAAAGTTTAGTCCCACCTCGCTAGTTGAGAGGGCTCAGGAGTGGTTTATAAGCGCTGATGCGCCCACCCTCCCGAGCTCCTCTCAACTGCAGGCTTTCGAGCCTAATCTGTCACTGCAATGCCTGTGGGCCTACTGGGCCTGCTGCGGGCCTGAATCCTGGCCCATGGTTGGGTTTCTAGTCGTATTCAGGCCGTGGTGGCCCAGTAGGTGGCATTTTTTTGTTTTTTATTGCTTTATTTATTTTATTTTGTTTTTTGCTTTATTTTTTAATTCTTTATGCTTTTAGTTTTAGAAAAATTATAAACTTTTTGTTAATGCCATTAGTTTTCAAATTTGAAAACACTTTTTTAGTTTTTTTTGTTTTCTTTGTTGCTTTATTTATTTTATTTTGTGATTAACTTTACTATAAAAATAGTTTTTTCCTGTTTTTTTATTTGTTTTTTGCATTATTTATTTTCTTTTGTTTTTTGCTTTAATTTTTAATTCTGTTTGCTTTTAGGTTAGCAAAATTATAAACTTTCTGTTAGTGCCATTAGTTTTAGAAAAATTATAAACTTTCTGTTACTGCCATTAGTTTTACAAAAATTATAAACTTTCTATTAGTGCCATTAGTTTTCAAATTTGAAAACACTTTTTTAGTTTTTTTTTCTTTGTTGCTTTATTTATTTTATTTTGTGATTAACTTTACTATAAAAATAGTTTTCCCTGTTTTTTTGATTTGTTTTTTGCATTATTTATTTTCTTTTGTTTTTTGCTTTAATTTTTAATTCTGTTTGCTTTTAGGTTAGCAAAATTATAAACTTTCTGTTAGTGCCATTAGTTTTAGAAAAATTATAAACTTTCTGTTAGTGCCATTAGTTTTCAAATTTGAATAGTTAAAATTTGAATTCTTTGAAAATTGTTTGAATCACAAGTTTGTGATTAACTTACTAAAAAATGAGAATAGATGCGCTTATAGAGAAAATTCAACCTAAATTCCTAGTAAATTTCTATTAATTTCAGAGAAATTCACTATGAATTTAGGTTAAACTTTTCTCTATTAGGGCATCTATTTTCACTTTGAGAGGAGCTCAACAAGGCAGAGAGGGAAGGGCTTATAAACCGGTGTGAGCCCCCTTCGGTTGGCGAGGTGGGACTAAACTCTGCCCGCAACGAGGACCAACCCTTTAGTCCCGGTTTGTGGCACAAACCGGGACTAATGGTCATGGGCCAGGGGCGAGGAGCAAAATTATAAACTTTCTGTTAGTGCCATTAGTTTTAGAAAGTTGAAAGTTGAAAGCTGGCATGGGCCAAGGACTAATGGTCATGGTATTACGAGGGCCGAACCATAAGACATGAAAGCGTTTCAAATGAACTCTGAAAAAGTTGAAAGTTGGGATGGTATCATAATTTCACCCACATAGCATGTGCATGTACAAAACGGACAATGGTAGCATGTTTGTGTGTTACAAAGTTGCGGGAGAAAGTCTTCACTTTTTCTTCGCTTGTTTCATTTGCTTATTGCGCCGTAACCATGGATAATCTTCATTGTTTATCACGATGCTTGGGTCAGCCTTGACACTGAAGGGAGGAATTTCATGAAACTTTTCATAATCTTCAGACATGTCTGTCTTGCCGTCCACTCCCAGGATGTCCCTTTTTCCTGAAAGAACTATGTGGCGCTTTGGCTCATCGTATGATGTATTCGCTTCCTTATCTTTTCTTTTTCTCGGTTTGGTAGACATGTCCTTCACATAGATAACATGTGCCACATCATTGGCTAGGACGAACGGTTCATCAGTGTACCCAAGATTTTTCAGATCCACTGTTGTCATTCCGTACTGTGGGTCTACCTGTACCCCGCTGCCTAACAGATTGACCCATTTGCACTTAAACAAAGGGACCTTAAAATCAGGTCCGTAGTCAAGTTCCCATATGTCCAATATGTAACCATAATATGTGTCCTTTCCGCTCTCGGTTGCTGCATCAAAGCGGACACCGCTGTTTTGGTTGGTGCTCTTTTGATCTTGGGCGATCGTGTAAAATGTATTCCCATTTATCTCGTATCCTTTGTAAGTCAATACAGTCAAAGATGGTCCCCTGGACAACAAGTACAACTCATCACAAACAGTGTTGTCACCTCTAAGACGTGTTTCCAACCAACTGCTGAAAGTCCTGATGTGTTCACATGTAATCCAGTCGTCGCACTGCTCCGGGTGTTTGGAGCGCAAACTGTTCTTGTGTTCATCGACATACGGGGTCACCAAGGTAGAGTTCTGTAGAACTATGTAGTGTGCTCGAGACCAAGAATATCCGTCCCTGCATATTATTGAGTCTCTTCCAAGAGTGCCTTTTCCAGTCAGTGTCCCCTCATACCGCGATTTAGGGAGACCTATCTTATTAAGGCCAGGAATGAAGTCAACACAAAACCCGATAACATCCTCTATTTGATGGCCCATGGAGATGCTTCCTTATGGCCTAGCACGGTTACGGACATATTTCTTTAGGAATCCCATGAACCTCTCAAAGGGGAACATATTGTGTAGAAATACGGGCCCCAGGATGACAATCTCGTCGACTAGATGAACTAGGACGTGCGTCATGATATTGAAGAAGGATGGTGGGAACACCAGCTTGAAACTGACAAGACATTGTGCCACATCACTCCTTAGCCTTGGTACGATTTCTTGATTGATCACCTTCTGAGAGATTGCATTGAGGAATGCACATAGCTTCACAATGGCTAATCGGACGTTTTCCGGTAGAAGCCCCCTCAATGCAACCGGAAGCAGTTGCGTCATAATCACGTGGCAGTCATGAGACTTTAGGTTCTGAAACTTTTTCTCTGGCATATTTATTATTCCCTTTATATTCGACGAGAAGCCAGTCGTGACCTTCATACTAACCAGGCATTCAAAGAAGATTTCTTTCTCTTCTTTCGTAAGAGCATAGCTGGCAGGACCTTTATACTGCTTCGGAGGCATGCCGTCCTTTTCGTGCAAACGTTGCAGGTCCTCCCGTGCCTCAGGTGTATCTTTTGTCTTCCCATACATGCCCAAGAAGCCTAGCAGGTTCACGCAAAGGTTCTTCGTCACATGCATCACGTCGATTGAGGAGCGGACCTCTAGGTCTTTCAAGTAGGGTAGGTCCCAAAATATAGATTTCTTCTACCACATGGGCGCGTGTCCCTCAGCGTCATTCGGAACAGCTAGTCCACCGGGACCCTTTCCAAAGATTACGTAGTGTAAATCATTGACCATAGCAAGCACGTGATCACCGGTGCGCATGGCGGGCTTCTTCTGGTGATCTGCCTCGCCTTTGAAATGCTTGCCTTTCTTTCGACATTAATGTTTGGTCGGAAGAAATCAACAATGGCCCAGGTACACATTCTTCCTGCATTTGTCCAGGTATATACTTTCAGTGTCATCTAAACAGTGCGTGCATGCGTGGTATCCTTTGTTTGTCTGTCCTGAAAGGTTACTAAGAGCGGGCCAATCATTGATGGTCACGAACAGCAACGCCTTAAGTTTAAATTCCTCCTATCTGTGCTCATCCCACGTACATACACAGTTTCCATTCCATAGCTGTAAAAGTTCTTCAACTAATTGCCTTAGGTACACATCAACTTCGTTGCCGGGTTGCTTAGGGCCGTGGATGCGAACTGGCATCATGATGAACTTCCGCTTCATGCACATCCAAGGAGGAAGGTTATACATACATAGAGTCACGAGCCAGGTGCTGTGATTGTTGCTCTGCTCCCTGAAAGGATTAATGCTATCCGCGCTTAAAGAAAACCATACATTCCTTGGGTCCTTTGCAAACTCATCCCAGTACTTTCTCTCGATTTTTCTCCACTGCGACCCTTCAGCGGGTGCTCTCAACTTCCCATCTTTCTTTCGGCTCTCACTGTGCCATCGCATCAACTTGGCATGCTCTTCGTTTTTGAACAGACGTTTCAACCGTGGTATTATAGGAGCATACCACATCACCTTCGAAGGAACCCTCTTCCTGGGGGGCTCGCCGTCAACATCACCAGGGTCATCTCGTCTGATCTTATTCCGCAATGCACCGCATACCGGGCATGCGTTCAGATCCTTGTATGCACCGCGGTAGAGGATGCAGTCATTAGGGCATGCATGTATCTTCTCCACCTCCAATCCTAGAGGGCATACGACCTTCTTTGCTGCGTATGTACTGTCGGGCAATTCGTTATCCTTTGGAAGCTTCTTCTTCAATATTTTCAGTAGCATCTCAAATCCTTTGTCAGCCACAGCATTCTCTGCCTTCCACTGCAGCAATTCCAGTACGGTACCGAGCTTTGTGTTGCCATCTTCGCAATTGGGCTATAACCCTATTTTGTGATCCTCTAACATGCGATCGAACCTCAGCTTCTCCTTTTGACTTTCGCATTGCGTCCTTGCATCGACAATGACCCGGCGGAGATCATCATCATGGGGCACATCGTCTGGTTCCTCTTGATCTTCAGCAGCTTCACCCGTTGCAGCATCATTGGGCACATCGTCTGGTTCCTCTTGATCTTCACCAGCTCCCCCCGTTGCAGCATCACCGTATTCAGGGGGCACATAGTTGTCATCATACTCTTCTTCTTCGCCGTCTTCCATCATAACCCCTATTTCTCCGTGCCTCGTCCAAACATTATAGTGTGGCATGAAACCCTTGTAAAGCAGGTGGGAGTGAAGGATTTTCCGGTTAGAGTAAGACATCGTATTCCCACATTCAGTGCATGGAAACGTATATCCATTGCCGGTTCATCTGTGTGCATTATATATAATTAAGTGTCCAAATTAATAGAAGTTCATCATCACATTAAAACCAAAGTGCATACATAGTTCTCATCTAACAACATATAGCTCTCCAGAGCATCTAATTAATTAAACCATACATTGAAACTATGTAAAACATTTCAATGTGAAAACAAATGCGATCATACTCGCAACCAAGGTAACGATTGATCCAACGGCATAATGATACCAAGCCTCGGTATGAATGGCATATTTTCTAATCTTTCTAATCTTCAAGCGCATTGCATCCATCTTGATCTTGTGATCATCGACGACATCCGCAACATGCAACTCCAATATCATCTTCTCCTCCTCAATTTTTTATTTTTTCCTTCAACAAATTGTTTTCTTCTTCAACTAAATTTAACCTCTCGACAATAGGGTCGATTGTCATTTCCGATTCACATACATCCTACATAAATAAAATCTATGTCACATTGGTCGGCATAATTTTCATAAACAATAAATGAACCAATAGTTATAAAGATAATATATATACCACATCCGAATCATAGACAGGACGACTGCCGATGGGGGCGGATACCAAAACCATCGCACTATATAAGATGCAATAATAAAAGTAAGAAAATAATACAAGTATCTATGTGAACATACAAGTAAGAATATTTTTCCTTTCAGAAAGACGATAAAACAAGAGGCTCACCACGGTGGTGCCGGCGATGAGCTCGGCGCGGGTGATCGACGGCGGTGAAGACGGGGACGGGGCATGACGGACCGCTAAACCAAGACAAATATTATGGAAAATGGAGCTTGGAGGTCGAGCTTGGAGAGGAGAAAGCTTAAGTAGTGTGGCTTGGGCATTCCATCGAACACCTTGTGTGCATAGGAGGTGAGCTAGAGCACCACCAAGCCCTCTCCCCCTCGGCCAGAGAAAAACAAAGCACTGGGGTGCTCTGCTCGTGAGCGAGGGGTATATATAGGCACCTCAATGGTCCCGGTTGGTGGCATGACCCGGGACTAAAGGGGAGCCTTTGGTCCTGGTTCAAGCCACCAACCGGGACCAATGGTGGTGGGCCAGGAGCGAGGCCCATTGGTCCAGCTTCATCCCACCAACCGGGATCAAAAGGTCCAGATGAACCGGGACCAATGGACCACGTGGCCCCGCCGGCCCCCTGGGCTCACGAACCGGGACCAATGCCCACATTGGTCCCAGTTCTGGACTGAGCCGGGACTAATGGGCTGACCCGGCCTGGACCAAAGCCCTGTTTTCTACTAGTGAGAAACCCTCCGCGACGACACCTCGGGGTCGCCCACCTCGTGAAGCGGTGTGGCAGGGGGAGGCGTTTCGCTCTCCATCATGTCTAGAAGAAGATCACCTGAAGACGAGCTCTGCTGAGAAGGGCTAAGATCCAAACTGTAAGATAAATGCCTCGGTTATTTTCCTCAGAGGTAAAGCGAGATATTTTCATTTAACCTTTTACTTACAGCTCAGTGGAGGGATGATCCCCTTGAGGGCATAGTACGGCCTGGGTATCCCCCAGGGCAGGACCCTCCGGTGGAGATTTCTTCCCCCGTTTGGAGACCGTTGTCTCGGGATCCTCAGAGGCGGTTCTCTTCCATCCCTAGGGAGAGGAAGTTTCAGTTCCTCCCCCCCAGCTAACCTCCTTCGCGGAGGCGCTAGCCTCCTTGTTCCCCCCTTTATCTTCTCCTGAGGGCGCTTGATAAGGCGCGATCTCCAGCATCCTGGTTAGCACGGGATTTTGTGAGGTCTCAGGGAGGGGGGGCGAACACCTGATCAACTTTGCCTTCTCTATCCAATCCTGGGTCAAAGAGCAGCTTTTAGGGCAATGTTGCGATAAATAAACGGGCAGTGTGCTTAGATGCGGGGCTACTTACTTGGGTATCCAGGCGATTGCAGCTCAGACCTGCATCCTTAGTGATGTCCGGACACATTATTTGTGGTCCAAAGAACAATTTGTACATCTCTTCACGCATCATGCCAAGGAAATGTTGAATAGCTCGCGGTCCTTCTGGGTTGAATTCCCGCATGCGAAGGGGCCGGCGTTTGCAAGGCTGGACTTGATGAACTAGCATGACTTGCACTACCATAACCAGACTGAAATCACTCTCAAAGAGATCTTGGATACGGCTTTGCAGTATTGGCACGTCCTTGGTTGGACCCCAGCTCAGCCCCCTGCTGATCCATGACATCAGTTGTTGTGGGGGGCCTGAGCCAAAGGTGGGGCAGCTACCCACTTGGCACTTCGGGGAGGTGTGATGTAGAACCACTCCCGCTGCCACAATCCGGACACCTCTGGGAAGTAACCCTCAGGCCATGGAGCGCCAGCAATTTTGCTTATTGAAGCACCTCCGCACGCTGCGTGCTGGCCCTCGATCATCTTCGGCTTCACATCGAAGGTCTTGAGCCACAGGCCGAAGTGAGGGGTAATGGGGAGGAAGGCCTCACATACGACAATAAATGTCGAGATGTGAAGAAGGGAATCCGGGGCCAGATCGTGAAAATCTCGCCCATAATAGAACATAAGACCCCTAACAAAGGGATCTAGAGTGAGGCCTAGTCCACGGAGGAAGTGGGAGACGGACACGACGCTCTCGTTGGGTTCGGGAGTAGGGACGACCTGCCCTCTGGGCGGGCAGCCGATGCAAAATTTCGGCAGTCAGATATCTGGCCTCTCTCAACCTCTTAATGTCCTCCTCCGTGACGGAGGATGGCATCCACCGACCTTGAAGGTTGAATCCAGACATAGTTGAAGGTCCGAAGCACCTGACCTGAGGTTTGGGTGTTAGAACTCGAGGCGAGGGAAGGATTTGATTGAGCACGAGAGGAAAAAAGAAAAACCCTTGTCCCCTTTATAAAGAGGGTGAATATCAAGCGTCCTCCTCGTAGGCGTTTGGGACTTGCCTAAGATCTAGGAGTCCTACCAACATGCACAGTTGGGTTACCCATGTCCGTATTGATGAGAATCCCGTAATAAAGGGGACACGATCTCTGCTTCGACAAGACGTGCCATGGAAACCGCCTTCGGAACACGCTGAGATTGGTTTTGAAAAACGATTCGAATAAAGACCTGGCTGTGGTGTGATGTCACACTACGGGGTACGTCAGCAGATTAGATTTATGGAAATATTATTCTCTCTACAGTGGTATGTGGAACTTGTTTTGCAGAGCCAGACACGATACTCGTGTTCAAAATCCTCTATGAAGTATTCATAAGAGGAACCCGCCTTGCAATGCCGAAGACAATCTGCGTGCCGGAGTCATCGTCATTGAAGCCTGGTTTAGGGGCTACTGAGGGTGAGGGAGTCCTGGATTAGGGGGTCTCTGGACAGCCGAATTGTTAGACTATGAAGATACAAGATTGAAGACTTCGTCTCGTGTATGGATGGGACTCTACTTAGCGTGGAAGGCAACCTAGGCAATACAGATATGTATATCTCCTCCTTTGTAATCGACCTTGTGTAACCCTAGCCCCCTCCAGTGTCTATATAAACTGGAGGGTTTTAGTTTGTAGGACAACATACAATCATACCATAGGCTAGCTTCTAGGGTTTAGCCTCTCCGATCTCGTGGTAGATCAACTCTTGTAATACTCATATCGTCAAGAATAAATAAGGCAGGACGTAGGGTTTTACCTCCATCAAGAGGGCCCGAACATGGGTAAAACATCGTGTCCCCTGCCTCCTATTACCATCCGCCTTAGATGCACAGTTCGGGACCCTCTACCCGAGATCCGCCGGTTTTCTCCTCGAACATTGGTGCTTTCATTGAGAGTTCCTCTGTGTCGTCGCCGTTAGGCTTGATGGCTCCTGCGATCATCGATAGCGATGTAGTCCAGGGTCAGACTTTTCTCCCCAGACAGATCTTTGTGTTTGGCGGCTTCGCACTACGGGCCAACTCGCTTGGCCATCTGGAGCAGATCGAAAGTTACGCCCCTGGCCAGCAGGTCAGGTTTGGAAACTTAAACTACATGGCCGATATCCGCGGAGACTTGATCTTCGATGGATTCGAGCCCCTGCCTTGTGCGTCGCGCGGTCACGATGAGTACGATTTAGCTCTACCATCGGACTGTATTCAGGAGATCGCACCGGCAGCCGCTCCGAGCCTCGATTCGGAGCCAGTTGCGCCATCCATGGATGGGTGGATGGACCCCGTCACGAAGGCCATACCCTTAGCGGCAATCGAGCCGAATATCGACCTTACCCTTCACAAGAGCCATGTTGCTAAACTGCCGGATCCTTCTCCGGCCACGGACTCCGAACCGCCTGCGCCCGTTCCTATCGAATCCGATTGGGCGCCGATCATGGAGTTTATCTCCACGGATATTTTCCAGCACTCGCCCTTCGGCGACATACTGAACTCATTAAGGTCTCTCTCGTTGTCAGGAGGATCCTGGACGAACTACGTCCGGCAGGATTGGGATGCGGATGACGAAGAAATTCGCCGCCAACCCACCACCCACTTAGTAGCCACTGTCGATGACTTAACCAACATGCTCGACTTTGACTCCGAAGAAATCGACGGTATGGACGATGATGCAGGAGTCGAGGAGGAACCACTGCCCACAGGGCACTGGACGCCCACTTCATCACATGACATATACATGGTGGACACACCCAAAGAAAATAATGACGAGGAATGGAAGGACGCGGTGACGGGTGGTTCCCTCGAGCAGCAGTCAAAGCGGCGGCGTAAACAACCCTCATGACCTGCTTTTGTGCGGGCGAGGACAGCTGGCTAGCCCGATGCAGCACCAGCGACCCAATTACATCCGAAGTTAGAGATGGAAACGGGAAATCATGACGCAGCAAAAATAATAAGTGCCAGAATAAAGAAGACAGCCCGAAGAGCACGGCGGTAAACGCCGGGTTCAGAAGCTCTCGGCCAGGTCAGCAAAAGCCGCCCTCTAAAGGCGCCAGAGATGAACTGTCCAGCTTAAACAAAATTCTGGACCAAATATGTCAGATCCATAGCACCCCCGATAAGCCTGCAAATCATACCCACAGAGAATGTTAGGTCTTCAAGCAGTCCAGCAAGCTCAACGGCAAACATAAGGGGCAGGATACACCAAGCGAAGATGAGGATGAGGCTCGCAAGCAAAACACTGGGGAACAGAAGAAATTTCCACCAGAAGTCAAAACAGTAAACGTGTTACACGTGATAAAGGGGAGAAGCAAAGCGGCACTCCCAGACAAACATGCCCAAGGGCCTATCACCGCGGAGTTCTGCCACTGGCCGTCTCAACCGATCACCTTCGACCATCAGGATTACTCAGCAAGTATCTGGAACGCAGGGTGGGCTACCTTGGTACTAGATCCAATAATTGACGGATACCACTTCACATGAGTCCTGATGGACGGCGGCAGCAGCTTAAACCTGATATATCAGGACATAATCCGCAAAATGGGGATAGACCCAACGAAAATTTGCCACAACAATACTACCTTTAGAGGAGTAACGCCAGGCCCAGGGGCTCATTGCACGGGCTCCCTGCTACTAGAGGTTATATTCGGCTTCTCCGATAATGTCCATAGCGAAAATTTAACCTTCCACATTGCTCTGTTCCAAAGTGGCTATCAAGCACTACTTGGACGCGAAGCTTTCACTCGCTTTAATGCAATACCGCATTACGCTTCCCTCACACTTAAGATGCCCGTTCCACGTGGCATCATTAGAGTAAATGGAAATATTGAGCGATCCCTGCGCGCCGAAGAGAGTGCGGCTGCCTTGGCAGCCGCACACTAAAACGGCCTCACCAACTAAAGTATTTGATAGGTCGTCAAGACCACGGACACGGTTAGACGAGTCCGGCACAACTATATGAACTTCATACAGGTTTGATGGCCACGCCCCTATTACAAATACAAGGGGCTCAACGCGCGCAGACAAGTGGCAATTTTTACTCATCTTGAACTGTAAATGGTTTCTTTAAACCCACCTTTTTGCATGGCAACTTTTCACCTAAGTTCCTCTCTTTACAGATGACAATCGTGCTACACCCGTCCAGGATACGGCACAACGGAGACACAGGCGCAGACGTGCAGCAGGGACCCATTCCAAGGATTCTTTTTAGATTAAGACCCTGCGTCAACCTTTCTTATAGTCTCTTGTTGATACACATCCCTTGGATTCTCAGTACAATTGAGAAGGATGCTGATGTCTTCGAATGTGGCCACGTCAGAACAATGCACGTACCTGGACACCAGGGGCTTCTTACAAAGGGCACTGTTTAGGCCCGGTTTACACCATAAAGACCGAATACCTTAGGGAGTGTTCGGCGTCGCGAGTTTGGCCTTATATGCATCAGCTCCGAATCATGTCTTGGGTCAAATGTTGGGTTTGCCCGGCTCCTGTGTTTTGCTGCCTTACGTTCCGCTCTATCGGCTAAGGCGGCACCAGGAGAACTACTGCGATTGTGCCCTGGTTCATCAGGACGAGCACCTCAGTAGAGAAAGCCGAAAGCATTATAGTCCGGTTGCCTAGTTCGCTGCGCTATCACCTCCTTATTAGGACCAAGATGTTGGATTAAGTGTGAATACACGCCTTCTGCGAACACCCCCGCATTATATGCGTGGGGGCTGAAGCCAACGACTGCAATCTTTCAGGTTATATACATGTATACATAAAACGGCCGCACAGGAGGCATCACAATACTTTCGGGAAAAAGTATAAATACAGCCTTGACAACATTAATACAACATTGTTTTTACAATGGGAATACATGTCACTCAAACATAATATTCTTCGAGCACTGGGCCTCTATCAAACGAGCACCCTCAAGAACTTCTTCAAAATAGTGCTCGCCAGCCACTCGGCCTATGGCCGAACCCTGCGCCGCGACAGTGGTAGCATCCATCTCCGCCCAGTATGCTTTGACACGGGAAAGGGCCATCCGCGAGCCTTCTATGCACGCCGACCTCTTCATCGCATTGATGCGCGGCACCGCACCAAGGAACTGTTGCGCCAGGCTAAAATAACTGTTCGGCTTTGGCCTTTCCGTCCACAGCTGATCCATGACAGACCTCATGGCGAGTCCGGACAACCTATTGAGTTCGGCCCATTCGGCTAGCTGATCGGTCAATGGAAGCGGACGCTCTGGAACGTTAAACTGCGACCAGAACAGCTTGTCCACTTCCTAATCTGTTTGATCTCGGAAGTATTCAGCCGCATCGACAGCGCTCGCCGCCAAGTCCAGATATGCGTCTGCCGAACTCCACAAGCGATCCAGAGGGGCATACCATGGATCTCCGAACTTCCTCCGCAGCAAAAAGGGCTTCCCAGCCACAATGTCACAGGCTTTACGCAGCTCCTCCTTCTTCTCTCTCATGGCAGAACGGGTGTCTTTGGTCGCCATCGTGGCCTTTTCAAGGTCCGTCGCCTTCGCTCGGTTTTCTTCCTCAAGGAACTGACAACGGTCGGTAGTGTATTTTAACTTTATGGCCATCTTGGCCATTTTCTCTTTGCTCTCACAATGCGCAGCCTTCTCGGCTCTTAACTCTTCAGCCGCCTTCAAAGCAGCCGCATTACTACTCCTTGCTTGTTCTTTGGCTCGGGCAAGTTCCGCCCGAAGGGTCTCCATGGTGGCAGCTCCATCTGCAGTCACAAAATATTAAAGATACTGGCATCACGCTGCTCTTACTACGTGACATACACAAGAAAATATCACTTACCCTGTGCCTTGTCAAGCCGCTTGTTAACAAGCTCGATGTCGGCATCCGCCGCATCTAGTTGTCGCTTTAGTTCGGAAAACTCATGAGTCCGGCTAGCCACCGGAGCTTCCACTACCTACACATAAAGGCGGTATGGTTACCTGGGACTACGATCCTCTGTTTGCCGCCGTTCTCGATGACAACCAGAGTCTCAGGGGGCACTATCTACACAGGGCACACCTAAAAATGTGCGGTACTATCACAAAGGTATATCATTTTACGTACCTCAAAGCCCGTTAGTAGACTCATAAAGGCGTCATGCAACCCGCTTTCGGCGGACGAAATCGTTTCCATCACCGTACCCATCAACGCATCGTGTTCTTCCGAGATGGTCACTCGCTTCAGCAGATCCCTCAGTATGTCCGACCGCATACCAGACGGCGCCAGACTCTTTTGTCTGCCCTCTTCAAGAGCCGGATGCTGGGGACTTCGGGTGACTATGGGATTATCTTCTAGCCTCGCCAGATCCGGAGAGGCCCTCCGTGACGACACTTCAAGGTCACCCGCTTCTTGAGCGGGGGAGTCTGGGGGAGGCATTTCTCTCTCCATCATCTCCGGAAGAAGGTCCCCTGAAGACGAGGTCTGTTGAGAAGGGCCAAGATCCGAACTGCAAGATAAACACTTCAGTTATTTTCCTCGGAAGTAAGGTGGAATATCTCTACTATTAAGTAAATTTTGATCACTTACGACTCGTTAGAGGGCTGATCCCCACACGAACTTTGTGCGGCAAAAGCACCCTCCGAGACGGGATCCTTTGGTGGAGTTTTCTTCTCCCGTTTGGAAACCTTGGTTTCTGGATCATCAGAGGCAATCCTCTTCCTCCCCCAGGGTGAAGGAATGTGAGACTCCTTCTCTTGGCTACCCTCCCTCATGGAGGCGCTCGTTCCCTTGGTTGGAACAGATAGCGGTGGAGGCCCGCTTTGGCCCTCTTTATTCCCCCCTTCATCTTCCTTTGCGGGCACCAGGCAAGGTGCTGGCTCGAGCATCTTCTCCAGCACTGGATCGTCCAAGCCTTCGGGAAGGGGAGCCGAACACCGGATCATATTCGCCTTTGCTATCCAGTCCTGGTCAAAGAGCGATCCTTTAGAATGATGTCATGATAAAAGAAAGACAGTGTGTTCGGCTAGAGGGTTACTTACTTGGGCCGCTGTGTGGTTGCTGCTCAGGCCCACGTCCTCGGAGGTGTCCGGACACTCTATCTGGGGTCCGAAGAACGACTTGTACATCTCCTCGGGCGTCAGGCCGAGGAAATTCTGAATAGCGTGCGGTCCTTCTGGGTTGAATTCCCATAAACGGAGGGGCCGACGTTTGCAAGGCTGGACTTGATGAATCAGCATGACTTCCAATACCATAACTAAACTAAAATCTCCCTCGAAGAGATCCCAGATGTGGCTCTGCAGTATGGGCACATCCTTGGCTGGACCCCAGCTCAGCCCCCTGCTGATCCATGACATCAGTTGTGGTGGAGGGCCCGAGCGAAAGGCGGGGGGAGCTACCCACTTGGCACTTCTGGGAGCGGTGATGTAGAACCACTCCCTTTGCCATAGTCCGGACACCTTTGGAGAAGGAACCTTTTGGCCATGGAACTCCAGCAATCGTGCTTATTAATGCACCTCCGCACGCTGCATACCGCCCCTCGACCGTCTTCGGCTTCACATCAAAGGTCTTGAGCCACAGGCCGAAGTGAGGGCTAATGCGGAGGAAAGCCTCACATACGACAATAAATGCCGAGATGTGGAGAAAGGAATCCTGGGCTAGATCATGGAAATCAAGCCCGTAATAGAACATCGAGCCCCTTACGAAGGGATCTAGAGTGAGGCCTAGTCCTCGGAGGAAGTGGGAGATGAACACGACGTCTTTGTTGGGTTCGGGAGTAGGAACGACTTGCCCTCGGGCGGGCAGCCGATGCGAGACATCGGTGGTCAAGTATTGTGACACCCCGGATATGACTTTCCCAATATGTAATCCAACTCTTGCCGTTTCCGGCCTTAAGTTAATTTATTTTCTCGGGTTCGGGTCTTTGTCTCCGTGTGTTGTTATCGTTGTCATGCATCTCATATCATGTCATCATGTGGATTGCATTTGCATACGTGTTCTTCTCATGCATCCAAGCTTTTTCCCCGTTGTCCGTTTTGCATTCCGGCGCTTCGTTCTCCTTCGGTGGTCAATTCTACCTTTCTTTCGTGTGTGGGGATTAAACATTTCCAGATTGGACAGAGACTTGCCAGGCGGCCTTGGTTTACTACCGGTAGACCGCCTATCAAGTTTCGTACCGTTTGGACTTCGTTTGATACTCCAACGGTTAACCGAGGGACCGAAAAGGCCTCGTGTGTGTTGCAGCCAACTCCCCTCCTTTTTGGCCCAAAACCCACCTAACCTTGCTCCATCATCTAGAGCGTTCGATCACGATCGCGTGGCCAAAAACCGCACCTCATTTGGACTCTCCTAGCTCCCTCTATGCCTATAAATAGGTCTCCCCCCGAAATCTGGATCCTTCCCCGTCCTAACCCTAAAATTTCGGATCTCCGCCTCCGCCGGACACGTCCGGACGGAGCCGAACGCGTCCGGATCCGCCATCCGCCAACTGCCGCCTGCCATGTGGCAACCGGCGCCCACCGCCGCCGCGGCCCGCGGAAGCCTGCGGCCGGCCCTCTCCGCACCGCCACCGGGCTGCGCCCCGCGCCGATCCTCCGCCCGCGCGCCGCCTTTTTTCCCCGACGCGACAAGCCGCCGCCTCCGCCGCCCAGCTCGCCGGCCGCCGCGCCCGCCGTACCATGCCTCGCCGCCCCTGCCGCGAGAGCCCGCCGCCGAGGAGCGCCGCACCCGTGCCGCCCGACCTTCCTCTCCGCCGCCCGAAGCCCGCCTGCGTCGTCCCCGTTCTTCTCCGGCACGAATCCGCCGCCGCGTGCCTCCGCGATTCCGGCCAACAATCCTCGGGAGGCGTGCCCGATCTAGATCCAGCTACAGTAAACCCTAATTCCGCGAGGTGGTTTTTCTTCGAAGTCCTCAAAATCTCAGATCCATGTGCCCATCTTCATCATGCTATATCTCCGCATCCGTAGCTCCGATTTGGGCATATAGCATATCAAAATGTTCGTCTCAGAGAGTACATTATTTCATTCCATTGCATCATTTTCATTAGAGTTCATATTGATGCCCGAAATGCTGTTAGAAGAGGGCTACTTGAGATAATTGTCAGATCTGCTACTTCATCTTAGACATTTGTCATTTTTGCCATGATTGTTGTGTGCATGATATGCCCATGAGTTCTACATATGTTTTGTTAAGGGTTTTGTCATCTTTCCAGAGGTGCAACCCATGTATTTTTGTGATGTGTGTGGTGACTAGTGCAAGCTTGCAAAGTGAGGCACTTGGTAACTCTGTTTTCAGGGACTTAGTAATTTCACTAAGTCCTGGGATCGTTTATCTCATGATGCCATATGTTCAGGTTGTTTCCTAGTGATCCATGCCTCTTTTGAGGATGATCAGTAAAGGAATTTTGTTAATATTGTAGTGCTCTATCCATCCATGTCTTTGTTTGCATATATGGAGCAATCTACCTTGAGTCAATCGAGCGCTACTTTTGCTTCGTTGTGAATCTGGGCAGATCGTCAACTTGTTTGCGATTTTGCCGATGTTATTGTAGTTGATCTGTGCATGCTATGCCATTGTTCTTGACATGTCTAACTTGAATTTTGTGCCTTCTTAATGGATGTATACTTGTCTTGCCATGACTTGCACCGTAGTGAGTGCATCGAGCTCGTAAACATGCCTACTTGAGTTATGTTTCAGCATGTCCCAGTTTTCACTAAGTCTGAAAACTGATTATGTTTTTGCGATGTTCACATGCTTGCAAATGTATTTTGTGATCCCTTTTGGCTCAAGGTCACTAAGGGACTTTTGTTAAGCTCTTTGAGTAGCTCCATGCCATGTTTTACTTTGCCATGTTCAGGTCCTGTAACATGTTGTTTTGGTGCTCCGAAGAGGGCTATATGATCTGAAATTCCAGACAAGTGTTAATTTCACTTAGTCTGAGATGTGTTTTACCATTTGCGTTTTTGCCATGCTTGTTTGAACCTCCTAATGGATGAATTAGCCATAGCTCAGTGCTAGACTTTTGTTAAGCATCTTGAATGCATCCCTGCCATGTATTTTGTTGCCATGTTTGAGTGCTGTAGCATGTTCATCTCATTGCATTTAGTTGGCTACTTGCTGTAAATCGCAGACCGGTGTCATATTTGAATCGCTTGCCATTTCCAAACCGTAACTTCGATTCCGGTGATCTTTATATCGTTTTCAAGTGATTTCATCTCATATTTCCAGTGGCACACTTAGTTTTCCAAGTTGAGGCCAGGTTCATGCATTTCCTGTCATATCTTGCATAGGCATCCCGCATTGCATCCCGCATAGCATATCATCATTGCACCATCTTGTTTGATCCTTGCACGTGGTTGATTGTGTTCTTGTTGCTTGTTTGTCTTGTTTGGGTAGAGTCGGGAGACGAGTTCGCTAATGAGGAGCCCGTTGAGTTTGCTTTCGAGGATCCAGTCAACTCTGACAACTTTGCAGGCAAGATGATCATACCCTCGAAATCACTACTATCTTTGCTATGCTAGTTTGCTCGCTCTTTTGCTATGCCAATGCTACGATGCCTACCACTTGCTTTCAGGCCTCCAAAATTGCCATGTTCAGCCTCTAACCCACCATTGTCCTAGCAAACCGTTGATTGGCTATTTTACCGCTTTGCTCAGCCCCTCTTATAGCGTTGTTAGCTGCAGGTGAAGATTGGAGACCGTTCCTTGTTGGAAAATTTATTTACTTGTTGGGATATCATTACGTTGCCATGTTATCTTAATGCATCTATATACTTGGTAAAGGGTGGAAGGCTTGGCCTCTCGCCTAGTGTTTTGTTCCACTCTTGCCGCCCTAGTTTCCGTCATATCGGTGTTATGTTCTCGGATTTTGCGTTCCTTACGCGGTTGGGTTATAACAGGAACCCCTTGATAGTTCGCCTTGATTAAAGCTTTTCCAGCAATGCCCAACCTTGGTTTTACCATTTGCCACCTAGCCTCTTTTTCCCTTGGGTTTCCGAAGCCCGAGGGTCATCTTATTTTAAACCCCCCCCCCCCCCCCCCGGGGCCAGTGCTCTTGTGAGTGTTGGTCCGACTGAGCTGCCTGCGGGGCCACCTCGGGGAAACTTGAGGATTGGTTTTACTCGTAGCTAGTCTCATCTGAGTGTGCCCTGAGAACGAGATATGTGCAGCTCCTATCGGGATTTGTCGTCACATTCGGGCGGTGTTGCTGGTCTTGTTTTAACCTGTCGAAATGTCTTGTTGTACCGGGATACCGAGTCTGATCGGAATGTCTCGGGTGGAGGTCTATTCCTTCGTTGACCGTGAGAGCTTGTCATGGGCTAAGTTGGGACTCCCCTGCAGGGATTTGAACTTTCGAAAGCCATGCCCGTGGTTATGGGCAGATGGGAATTTGTTAATGTCTGGTTGTAGATAACTTGAACCCTAATTTAATTAAAAGGAATCAACCATGTGTGTTACGGTGATGGCCTCTTCTCGGCGGAGTCCGGGAAGTGGACACGGTGTTGGAGTAATGCTTGCGCAGGTTGTCCTCTAGTTTCTCGCTCGCGCTTTGCCTCCTCTTCTCGCTCTCTTTTGCGAATAAGTTAGCCACCATATATGCTAGTCGCTTGCTGCAGCTCCACATATATTTACCTTACCCTACCTATTAAGCTTAAATAGTCTTGACCGCGAGGGTGCGAGATTGCTGAGTCCCTGTGGCTCATAGATTACTATTACACCAAATGCAGGGCCAGATGATACAGCTCCAGATGGTGTGCTTGAGCTCAAGTGGGAGTAGGACGAGGACTCTCAGCATTACTATGTGTCTTTTCCTGATGATCAGTAGTGGTGCCCAGTTGGGGTGATCGGGACCATGTCGCTTGTTGGGTTATCTTTTATTTTGGCGCCGTAGTCGGGCCATGAGTGTTTGGATGATGTATGTTATTTATGTACTTGATTGACATGGCGACTGTAAGCCAACTATGTTATCCCTTTTATTTATCTATATTACATGGGATGTTTGTGATGATTGCCTGACTTGCGACATATGCCATCAATGCGATTATGCCTCTAAGTCGTGCCTCGACACATGGGAGATATAGTCGCATCGAGGGTGTTAAAAGTTGGTTATCAGAGCCTTCCCCGACCTTAGGAGCCCCCACTGATTGATCGTTTTTAGCGTCCGAGTTGTGTCTAGAAAATGTTTTGAGTCAATTAGGAATTATATATCAGAGAGTTTAGGAATTCTTTTTACTTCCCAGTCTCCTCATCGCTCTGGTAAGGCATCCTGACGTAGAGTTTTGACTCTTCTCTTCTCAAATTTCACTAAAAAAATTTAGGATCACGCGGGTATCTTGGAATCGTTCTGATGGTTTTATGATGAGAGCATTGTCTTGGTGCCTCCTGTCAGGGGTTTAGTGGAAGTGTCCCGGGGAGTTGAGCTCGGAGGTGTTGTCATCATAATTTTATCGTTGCAATTCAGGAATACCTGAGTTTAGTATGCCGACATCGAAAATCTCTTTTATGTAGTTCGTTGGTGAGATAACCTCGACGCCACCCAGTATTGGGGCGGGAGTTCGGGAGTATCGCCATAACTTGTATAACGGATGCTTTTCGAAGGTTGAGGTAGATGGTTTCCGAAGTTCTTCTTGGTTATGTGTTGAAGGATGGATACAGCTGGATGTAGGATTTGCTAGTTTGGGTGAGATATTATGCTTCCCCTGTATCCCCAACACCTGATTGCATAACCGGAAAGGTTCGGGAGTTTCATAGGTGGGAATTCTTGTAGCTCTAGTTCTTCTTCCACGGATATTGGTTTGAGATTGGGATTTCTTACCGATTATTCGTTCTTGATCCGTACCTTGTTGATTTACTTCTTCTACCTAATTCTACGTGGCTTCTCAATTTATGGATATGTGACCATTTCAAGAGGAATGCATTCGTTCGCTTTGTTTGGATGTGAAGACTTTATGTTGCAATTTTCATTCCGTTGGATTCAGCTTCAATATTTTGTCTATCAATGTGCTAATGGTGGTCAACCTCTTCAGGATGGCTCCTCCAACGCGCACGACTCCAAATCCTGATCTGCCACCACCTCCACCTCCTCCAGAGGCATGGCAAGCTGTGATGGCCGCAACCAATGCAAACACGCAGTTGATCATGCAAATTCTCCAAGAGAGGAATCAAGGCAATCAAGGGAATCAAGGCAACAATCAGAACCACTTTGCTACACTGAACCAGTTCCTTGCTAATGGGCCAAAGACGTTCAGCAATTGTGTTGAGGCAACTGATGCTGACGATTGGCTTGTGGATCTGTGTAAGCATTTTGAGTGCAGCAACGTCACGCCTGAAGATTTCGTCAAGTTCGCTTCCTTCCAACTCAAAGATCAAGCTGCAGAATGGTTCCAGCAGTACAAGGATTCCAGAGGTGGTTGTCGGATTCACGGGTTCCGGCAGACCCTTAAGGTTCGAACACTGGTGTGCGCGCGGAGATCTCGCCCTCTACCTCCCCGTCTCACAAAGATCTAAACTATGGAAAGAACTGCACAAGAGACACAAGGTTTATACTGGTTCGGGCCACCGTTGTGGTGTAATACCCTACTCCAGTGTGTGGTTGGTGGATTGCCTCTTGGGGCTGGTGATGATGAACGATACAAGGAAGAACAGCCTCGCGAGGGTCTGTTCTTGGCTGGGGCGATGAACTGCTAGGAGGAGTTCAGTCACCCTTCTCTCTCTCTTTCTCTGATTTCGATCACCCCTACCATGTGGGTGGCTGGTCCTATTTATAGGGGCCCTGGTCCTCTTCCCAAATATCGAGCGGGAAGGGAGCCAACAATGGCGGGCTAATTTGAAGGGGGACAGCAAGTATCAACTATCCTGACAAAAGCAGTCTTCGCCTGCGCAAGGTTCTGGTGATGACGCCGTCTTGGGCTCCACGGTGACCTCCATCTCGTTGTCCTCCTGGTCTTGGCTTCGTTGCACCGAAATGGCAACCTTTCCCTGATGCCTCGGTACTCCGCGGCTGCGCTTGTCCCCTTTGCACCAAAGAGGAAAGGAGGACGCTACGCGCTGGCACCCGCCTGGTGCCCTGGCTCGTCATGGCTTGCGTCACGGGCACCTCGTGAGGTACCTCGCCTTGATTTCTCCGCCTCCTTGCAAGCCAACCTGACGAGGCCGTGCCTGAGGAAGCTCCGTGTAGTCCGCCTCGCGAGGCATGGCCCCTCGCGAGGGTCTTGGGCCTTGTGTTGATGAAGATGGGCCATGCTGGGCTTCCTTTGAGCCATGCCGCAGGCCGCAGGCAGGCAAGTCTGGGGACCCCCGTTCCCAGAACGCCGACAGTAGCCCCCGGGCCCAAGGCGCGCATGGACTTGGCCATGCCGAGAGGCGAAAGGGCAAGGGCGAAGCGCCGTGGGCCCTAATTGCCTGCGGCCTTAGGCGCCACGTGGCGGTTGATGGGACGTGGGCGTCTCCACTTCCCCATGACGCCTCGGTGATCGCGCGAGTTGGACAAGTCCCTGCATGCAGATCGTGTCATGATTACCTGTAATCGTGGGGGCCGGCGGTTGGTCTTCGCCAGCTATAAGTACGAAGCTGTGCGTGCCCTTCCAGTCCATTCCTCCTGGCTTCTCCTTCTTCCCGATCCTTGCTCCGTCTTGCTACGATGGCTCCATTGAGGAGGTACTCGGCTGCGGAGAAGGGGAAGGCCCTGCGGGTCGATCCTGCCTCTCCCCCGCCCAAGCGCGGTCGTGGGCACCCTTGGAAGCATCCGGTGGCCGCCCCGGTAGCGTCTGGTGGTCATGGTGGCGGCTCCCAGCATGGCGGTGGGCGAGCCGCTGTGGCCGAGGGACGCGCCTGGGTTGCGCGCTCCCCCAGGGCGCGCTTTCGCGCTGCGCAAGTGCTGCCGGAGTTCGTCATCTGGTCGGCGGAGCCGACTAGCGCCCGGCTCCAACTCCCTCGCTTCCTCCTTGGTGAACTACCGGCCGGTGATCCTGGTGGCCTCTAGCTCTAGGCGGAGGGCTGCTGCAGCAGGTCCTCGTGGGTCGCGCTGGAGGTCTCCGCCAATGGGGGTCTGGCCTTAACTCGTGGCTGGCAGGCGTTCGCCCGCGCTCGCGGCCTGGGGCGCCGGTGCACCCTGCACTTCAGGTTTGACGGCGACGCCACCCTCTACGTGAGGGTGTTTGGGGAAGATGGTCGTCGCGCGGGGTGTTGCCCCGAGGACGACGACCGCGGCTGGGGCCCCGCACCGACGGTGATGAAGGACATAGTGCCCGCACGGATGGCGGTGCTCGAGACTCCCTGAGCTTCGTCAGCTCTTCCTCAAGCGACTCCTCCAGCAGTGGCCGCAGTCAACCCCCGCGCCATCGAGCTTGCTTGGGAGGTGATGGCTCGTCCGCCCGGCGTCATGCCCCGGTGAAGCGCGAGAGGGAGTCTCCTTGAGGTCCGGAGGCAGCCCGGGTCGCCTCCGCGGGCTGATGTGAGGAGGGCTGCGCCGGACTCGTCCCTTCCTTTCCCTTTTGTTTCCTGTGTAAGACAAAACAGCTGCATGGAGCCCCGTTGGGGCGAGTTGGGAATTATTGCCGTTTTAGCCATTACCTTGATCTGATTTTTGCGCCTCTTAACTATACGCCTGTGCGTAGATAGTCTTTGACCCCTGCCAGGGGGGCGACCGACCCAGGCCCTGTGTGCGCGTCGCGGTGCCCGAGGGGCACGGACTAGAGGGGTGCTCCTGTAACGTGCCCGGGCCATGAAACCTTCCAGCGGCTAGAGCAGAAACGCTCGCGAGGACGTTTCAGCACCGTCCCTCGCGAGGTCGTTTATAAGAGAAACCAAAGTGAGGAGCGAAAACCGACGAACCACAAATCAGCAACAGCGACAACCTCAATAAGACTTCAAATGCAAGTAAACACGTCAACTGCGGAAAGCAAATGAAAAAGCCGTGTCCGGCACCTAATCTAGTCTTCGACATCTTCTCACCAGCGCGGACCTAAGTTCTGCCACTGGGCGTGGGAGGGAGCCCCAGGGCCTGTGGCCGGTGCTCCTGAGACTCCGGGGCGTGTACAGCCCCAGTCATTATTACGTGAGAGTGTCACGGGGCGGCGAGCTTCACAGCCATTGGCCTTGCTTCAAAGACTCCGGGCCTTTTCCCAAACGCGATAGCTTCACAGGCACTCGCCTTGCTTCATAGGCTCTGGGCCTTTTCCAAAACGCGATAGCTTCACAGGCACTCGCCTTGCTTCACAGGCTCTGGTCCTTTTCCAAGAAAGGATGGTCTTCATAGGCACTCGCCTTGCTTCACAGGCTCTGGGCCTTTTCCAAAACAGGGGAGGTCTTCACAGGCACTCTCCTTGCTTCACAGGCTCTGGGCCTTTTCCAAGAAAGGATAGTCTTCACAGGCACTCGCCTTGCTTCACAGGCTCTGGGCCTTTTCCAAAAGAGGGGAGGTCTTCACAGGCACTCGCCTTGCTTCACAGGCTCTGGGCCTTTTAGGGGTAGAACCTCCGGAGGTGCTGGATGTTCCACGCGTTTTGGATCGGCTCCCCCTCTTGAGTCTCCAAGCGCACGGAGCCAGGCCTGGAAACATGAACAACCTTGAACGGGACCTCCCACATGGGAAAGAGCTTGTGCAGCCCTTCCCTGGAGAGAACCCGCCTGAGTACGAGGTCTCCTACCTCGAGGGTCTTGGGACGGATGTTGCGGCAGTGATATCGTCGTAGCGCCTGTTGGTACCTTGCCGCTTGCAGCACGGCTTCCCGGCGGCGTCCCTCCCCTAGTACGAGGTCCATCCCCCGCATGGCGTCCTGCTGTGCCTCATCAAACGCCAGGACCCACGCGGAGCGATGCCTGACCTCGTGAGGAAGGACTGCTTCGGCTCTGTAGACCAGGAAGAACGGGGTCTCCCCAGTTGGTTTGGTTGCGGTCGTGCGGATGGACCACAACACGGACGGGAGCTCGTCGTGCTAGCCTCTGCCGCAGGCCTCCAGCTTCTTCTTGAATGTCCTGGTCTTGAGGCCTCTCAGGACTTCCGTGTTGGCTCGTTTGGCCTGCCCATTGCTTCGCGGGTGTGCTACCGAAGCGTAGCATATCTGCGTCCCAAGGTTAGCACAGTATGTTTTGAAGAGATTACTGGTGAACTGCGAACCGTTGTCTGTGATGATACACCTCATGAACTTGATTGCGGAGCCAGCGGGGATGGTACGGACAGCCTCCACTTCTGCCCACTTGGTGAACTTGTCAATGGCGACGTAGAGGTAACGGTAGCCCCCTAGCGCCCGAGGGAACGGGCCCAGGATATCCAGCCCCCAAACTGCGAAAGGCCACAAGATGGGTATTGTCTACAGGCCCCCCGCCGGTTGATGGATCTGCTTGGAATGAAACTGGCAGGCCTCACAAGCCTTTACCAATTTGATTGCGTCGTTGAACGCGGTGGGCCAATAGAACCCGCTGCAGAATGCCTTGCCGACGAGGGTCCGTGATGATGAGTGGTGTCCGCAGTCTCCGCCGTGTATGTCCTCCAGTAGTTGCTTTCCTTGCTCCCTGGAGATGCAGCGCAGAGATACACCGTTTGGTCGCTTCCGGTAAAGTTCTCCATCTCTGATGCAGTATGCCGTGGCCTGCCGTGCCACACGCTCCGCTTCCTCTTCCTTTTCCGGTAGAGCCCCTTGCGTTAAATAACTCTGGAGTTCTGCGGTCCAGCACTCCTCCTGAGGTTCCATCGCCAGGAGCAGGCGTGCTCCTGAGGCCGGCCCACAGACCGGGGCTCCTGAGGCTGGCGGCTGGGGGAGCTCCTCTCGAGACTGAGCGGTGTTCGATAACGTTGGCTGTGCTGAGGGTTTGAAGAGCCGCTCTTCGAAGACGCCAGGTTCCTGCGGCAACCGCCTGGATGCCCGTCCGGCTGTGTCGTCAGCTTCCTGATTGGTGCCACGGGGCACGTGCTTCAGCTCCAGCCCCCAGAACTGCTTTTCCATCCTACGGACCTCCGCTAGGTAGGCCTCCATATGCTCGTCCTTCGGCTCGTACACTTTATTGGAGAAGTTGACTAGGAGCTACGAGTCGCCCTTGACGGTGAGGCGTTTCACTCCCAGGGGTACTGCGGCCTTCAACCCGGCTATCAGTCCCTCATATTCTGCAATGTTGTTGGAGACCTTTTCACCTTGCTGGAAACAGAGCTGCACGACATAGTAGAGCTTATCCTAAGTGGGCGATATCAGCACCGCACCAGCCCCCGCACCGTGTCTGGAGAACGCCCCATCGAAGTACATGACCCAGCCTTCCGGCGCCTCACTCCCTGGAGAGAGGGACCGATCCTCGTTGTCCCTGAGGCCTGGTGCCTCCGCCCATTCTGCTATGAAATCCGCCAACGCTGCTCCTTTGATGACCCTGGTCGTGCTGAACTCGAGCTGAAATGCCTGCAGCTCCATGTTCCACTCGGCGACCCTTCCGGCTGAGTTAGGGCTCCTGAGCACTCTCTCCAGGGGGTACAATGAGACGACCTTGATGGGATGAGCCTGGAAGTAGTGACGCAGCTTGCGTGAGGCTACCAGTAGCGCGAGGAGGAGCTTTTGAGGCATTGGGTGCCGTGCCCTCGTGTCCCGCAACATCGTGCTAACAAAGTAGACGGGATGCTCAACAAGGCTGAGAGTATCTAGGGTCGCGACGCCCTCGGGAGGCAAGGGCGCCTCGCGAGATGACGTGGCCTCGGGAGGTTGACCATCCGGGCGTGCGGCCTCGCCTGCCTATGGTGCATTCTTCGGCAGTTGACCCTCCTCAACTACGGTTGCGGCTTCTGCAGGCTTTCCTTGTTCCCGTTTTGTCTTGCCTTGGGCTGCCGCTGCGGTCTTGACTTGGCGTTCTTCCCTAACCGCCACCAGAGCTGCGCTGGTGGAGTAGGGGGTGGCAGCGAGGTAAAGCAGCAGGGGCTCCTGAGGGCGCGGAGCCACCACGACTAGGGGACTGGTCAGGTACCTCTTGAGATCTTGAAACGCCTTATCTGCCTCTTCAGTCCATTCAAAGGGCCCCTTTTTCTTCATCAGCTGAAAGAAAGGCAGCGCTCGCTCCTCTAATTTGGAGATGAAGCGCCCTAGCGCGGTCACGCGCTCGGTGAGCTTCTGCATTTCTCTGAGGGTCCTTGGCAGACTCATGTCCTCGACCGCCTTTACCTTCTCGGGGTTGGCCTCAATGCCACGATGGGACACGAGGAATCCCAAGAGCTTGCCCGAGGGGACGCCAAACACACATTTCTCTGGGCTGAGCCGCAGGTTTACTATGTCGAGGCTCGTGAAGGTCTCCTCCAGGTCTTGTATCAGGGTCTTGGCCTCCCGAGATTTTACTACAATGTCATCAACATAGGCTTCGACATTCTTTCCGAGTTGCGGGCCCAAGGTGATGTGCATCAGCCGCTGAAAGGTTGCCCCTGCGTTACGCAGTCCGAACGGCATGCATGTATAGCAGTATACCCCGCACGGGGTTAAGAAGGCGGTCTTCTCAACGTCTTCTACCGCCATCTTGATCTGGTGATACCCGGAGATGGCATCCAGGAAGCATAGCAGGTCACACTCTACAGTGGAATCGACGATCTGGTCGATGCGGGGGAGCGGAAACGGATCTTGCGGGCATACTTTGTTGAGGTTGGTGAAGTCGACACACATGCGTTCCTTCCCCCCTTTCTTGGGCACAATGACAGGGTTGGCCAACCAATCCGGGTATTGGACCTCACGAATGACCCCAGCGGCTTCTAGCTTGCGGGTCTCTTGGACAATGAAGGCCTGCTTCTCCACGGACTGCCGCCTGGCCTTCTGCTTCACGGGGCGCACATTTGGGCACACATTGAGGCGATGCTCGATGACACTCCTGGGGATCCCCGCCAGCTGATCGGGCTCCCAAGCAAATACCTTCTTATTCACGCGCAAGAACTTGACCAAGGCCTCCTCCTGCTTAGGCTCAAGGTTGGCACCTATGGTGAAAGTGGCACTGGAGGACCCGTCCTCGTCGACGGGTATCTGCTTGGTTTCTGCCTTGTCCTGGGTGAACAACTGCTTCTTCTTGGCGGGCGCAGCTCCCTTGGGCTCAGGGGTCTCCGCGCTGACGGGTCGTGCCGATGCCGCCGTCTTGAAGGCAAGCTTGAGTACTCGCAGGGCGTCCCTGGTGTCCCCGTGCACGGCAAGGGTGCCGCCGCTCCCGGGCATCTTCATGAGGTTATACGCCGGGTGCGTGGCAGCCATGAACTGAGCTAGCGCCGGGTAGCCGAGGATGGCGTTGTAAGGGAAGCCGATGGGGGTGATGTCGAAGTCGACCATCTCCGTGCGGAAGTTGTCGTAGGTGCCGAAGGTTACCGGGAACCGGATCTGTCCCAGGGAGTCGGATGATCCGCCCCTGATGCCCGAGAAAGATTGGCTGGGTCGCAACCGCTCCCGAGGTATGCGGAGGAGGTTGAAAGTCTCGACCGAAAGCACGCTAAGGCCCGCGCCACCATCAACGAGAGTTCTGGTGACGGCCACCTGGTAGATGGTGGGGGTGCACAACAGGGGGAGCGCGCCCGAGCTGACCAGGTTGGTGGGGTGGTCCTCCAAGCTGAAGGTCAGATCGGCCTCGCGCGCCACACGGTCCGGGGAGCCCCCTGCCGTGCGGAAACGGCGCTAACCCGGCGGGCAAAAGGCTTGACGTGGCGACTCGTGGGCGGCGCCTGTGAGCCACCCAGGAGGGCCACAACGACCGGAGGCGTCGATGTTGCGGTGCATGTCGGAGTAAATAGCCATGGGTAGCCTAGCCGGCTTCCCCTGGCCAATCTGAAAAAATTACGAGCCCGCCCGGCTCTCAAGAGGACTCAAGACCTGGGGCCGCCCCCTACCGGCTATCTTCTAGGCCGGCTTCAGGGGCAGCCCGCCCTTTACCCTCATGAAGAAAGTTGTGGGAGGGCCGACTGCGAGAAGCCGGCTGCAAAGAGGCCGACTCCAAGAAGCCGGCTCCCATAAAGCAGTCAAGGCCGTACCCGCAAAGAACGCGTCCACCCCGCGATGATGAAGCGGGGCGTGGCTACAGTGGAGCCTGCCACCCCCAAAACCCGGAGCACGCCTGGTACAGTGCGCCGTACGGGTGGCCACGACCCGTCCGGCGCGGCACTGTTGCCACGACGGGCCACCGGCGTGGCCCCCGAGGCGGTGCACCCCTTCAGGCAGAGAGATACCAAAGGTGGACGCACCTCCTCCCAAGTTGTCCCGATGGAGAGCCGGCCCCCCATAGCCGGCTCGCCACTCTCCTCGAGGGAGACGCCCATTAAGGAGACAAGATACGGAGGGGCTACAGTAATCGCCCGCCAGGGCGGCAGTACTGTAGCCACGCTTACCCCGACCAAGCCTGCGTCAATAGCACGTTGCAACAGCAACCAGCCACCGACCAGCCCTGGATAGTGGGGCCTGCCTGTCGACCAAGGAGCCGGCAGCCGGCGGGACCCACCAGTCGGCGGGCCCCAGCAGCCGACGCAGAAGCCGGCAAGCACAGTCGCAGACAGCTGGGCCCCGCTCCCAGCTGGTTTACCATTGTACCCCCAGGGGGTAGGCCTATATAAACCCCCCGGTGCACCCATGCAAAGGGTTGGACTCTCTAGTTAGACTTAGACACCATACAAGGGGAAGAAGCAAGTTGTGCCCTTCTTCCTACTCCCACCCAAACAGCTCAAGGAGCATTGTGTAGCTACCTGTTCATTTAGTAACCATGCGGAGACCCCGCAGAGCAGCAGTAGGGGTGTTATCTCCCCGGAGAGCCCTGAAGCTGGGTAAGATTCGCCGGCGTGCATGTCTTCGCCTTATCCCGTTTCCAGGCACCGGCGATGTTTTATTGGCTCCCACAATGATAAGCCACCCGTTGGCATATGTCGCACCTACCACCCGACATTTGGCGCCCATCGTGGGGCCAGGTGCACCGTCGTCCGGAGACCTGTTCTGGACGGGAACCCTCTTCGTCCCTCGCGAGCGTAGCCAGCCCGGCTCGCCCGATGGCGCTTGCCATGACGCGCTGCAAGGCGTCACCGACATCTGCGCGGCCAGCGGCCTCGCCGATCTCTTCAACAAGGCCTGCATCTCCGACGAGCTCGTCTCTGATGCGGGCACCGACCACCTCGCCAACCTCCTCGGCCAGCTCCACGTCTCCAGCGAGCCTGCTGCAGATTTCGAGTCGGTTGGCTCCACCGACCCGATGCCTGTCGACTCCGACACGGCGTCCTACGACACCTTCCCCACCAACGTCGCGATCTACAATGACCCGCTCCCTCCGGCCGGCGATTGCGATACTGTCACCACTGAGGTGATGGTTATCGGCCATGACGGCCCGGCCGACGAGGGCGCCCACGACGCCCCCCGTGCAGCAGCCCACGACTTGTCCGTCCCCTCCCTGCTGATGCCGACGACGAAGTACTGGAGGCGCGCCGCCTCGCCCTCCTCGCAGAGGGCCGGCGGCTGGCCTCCGTAAGATGCCTCACCGAGGCCTACCAGCGTGAAGTTGACCGCGCCGCCTTCGGCACGCCGGCCCCGGCTGGCCCAAGCCAGGCTGGTGCTGTCAGGCAACGCGGCGCCGTCATCGCCGACACGCTTGGAGTCGATCGCCCGGTCTACGCCACTCCGCTCGAGAACCTGCGCGCCGCCTAGGCGGCCGTAGACGAGCTGGACGGCTTGGAAGCCGAAGACCTCCCCCACATGACGCGGCGCATACAACAACTAATTGACGCGGCTGCTCAGCGGCACAAAGCCGACGCCTGCGCGGGGAGCCCTCCCCCGCGCCGCGATCACGGCGCGACTTCCCGGTCGCCGACTACGAGCAACACCCGCGCGCGGCACGAGAAAGAGCCGCTTCCAGCCAAAGCCGGACCCGAATCTCCATTGAGCGAGACGCTGACGGCCGTCCCCGAGCCATGGAATGGCGGGGCAGCCCGCCTCCGCCTCGAGCTCGTGGAGAGAGATACCCCACCCCTCCTCCAGTGGCGCACCGGACTCTCAGCGGCCGGCTAGGTCGTCGCGAAGGAGTCGGCGAGAACGACGCCCGCCACCGGATCGACCGCCTGGCCAGATCCCTGGTGCTAGAAGAAGAAGACGATGTCGGCCCGCCATGCTTTGGCCCCCGCATCCGCGAGGAGCCCTTCCCCAAAGGGTTCTCGCTCCCGAGAGACACGCCCAAGTACAACGGCTCGGTGAAGCCGGAAGACTGGCTGACCGACTACTCCACAGCCGTCAGCATCGCCAACGGCAACCGGCGCGTTGCCGTGAAGTACGTGCCCCTCATGCTGCAAGGCACGGCACGGACTTGGCTCAACAGCCTCAAGCCTCTCAGCATCAACAGCTGGGTAGATTTCACTAAAGCCTTCGTTCGCAACTTCACCAGCACCTACAAGCGGGCTCCCAAGCCCAGCCAGCTCTCCCTGTACATACAGGGCCCAGCCAGTCCACCCGCAACTACCTCACGCGTTGGGCCGAGCTCCGCAATTCTTGCGAAGGGGTGCACGAGGTGCAAGCCATCGAATACTTCACTGCTGGGTGCCGAGAGGGCACCCTCCTCAAGCACAAGCTCCTTTGCGACGAGCCGACTACCCTCGACGAGCTCCTGAACATCGCCGACAAGTATGCCACCGCCGACTCTTCGATGAAGACCGAGCTCCGGGTGGACGCGTCCGGGAAAGTGCTTAATCCGGCGCCCCAAACGCCGGCGGGAGATTCCGGCCGACGCCAACATCAGAATGACCAGAAGCGCAAAGGCCCTGCGCCGCCTCCCGCTAGCCGGCAAGTGGCCACGGTCGAAGACGCGCCGCCTGAGGGGCGGCCCGCGCCCAAGAAGCCCAAGGGCGGCCGGCCGGCTTGGCAGCTGGCTTTCTCCTATGAACAAACTCTTGACGCCCCGTGCAAGTTCCATAGCGGCGCGAAGCCGTCCAACCATACAACCCGAAAGTGTAACTGGCTCGCCCGAATCTCCAAGGGCGAAGGGCTCATGCCGACTTCGCCTGCCGGCCCGCCGCCTCCGGCTCCGCCGCCCAAGGCCGCTCGGCCCGCGGTCGACGCCGTGCAGGATGAGTTCCCCGACAAGCAAGCATCTTACATCGTCTTTACGAGCCAGCCCGAAGACCGGCACAACAAGTGCCGAGAGCATCAAGAAGTCAACGTGGCCGCCACCAACCCAGCCAGACACATGCATTGGTCAGAGAAATCCATCAGCTGGAGCCGGGCCGACCACCCAGAGGTGATGCCATCCCCCGGCTCCTACGCTTTGGTCCTGGAGGCCACCCTCGCGATGGACACGCGCGCCGCCCACTTCTCCCGCGTACTGATCGACGACGAAAGCAGCATCAACATCCTGTATCGCGACACCCTGGAGAAGTTGGGTGTCAAGACAAAACAGCTTGTGCCGACTCGGACGGTGTTTCACGGCATCGTACCCGGTTTGTCCTGCGCCCCGATTGGCAAGATCAAGATCGACGTACTCTTTGGGGGCAAGGATCATTTCCGCTGGGAAGCGATCTGGTTCGAGGTGGTGGACCTGGAGAGCCCTTACCACGCCTTGCTTGGCCGACCCGCCTTGGCCAAGTTCATGGCGGTCCCCCACTACGCATACCTCAAGATGAAGATACCAAGCTCCAAGGGCATCATCACCATCACCGGCGACTACAAGAAGTCTGCCGACTGTGCCGCGGCCAGCAGCCGGCTGGCCGAATCCCTCGTGATTGCCGAAGAAAAGAAAATGCTGGACCGGGTCGTGGCCCTGGCCAGCAAGCAGCTGAGCCAGCCCGTCGACTCCAAGGAGTATGATGCCCAAGGATCTTTCCAGCCGGCCAAGGAGACCAAGAAAATACAGCTCGACCCCGAGCACCCCGAAAGGTTTGCCGTCATTGGGGCAAGCCTAAACAGCAAATAGGAAGGCGAGCTCATCGATTTCCTCCGTGAGAATCGGGATATCTTTGCATGGTCCCCCAAGGACATGCCGGGTGTTCCGAAGGATTTCGCCGAGCACAAATTACATGTGCGGGAGGACGCAAAACCAGTCAAGCAGCCTCTCCACCGACTGTCAGAGGAGAAGAGAAGGATCATAGGGGAGGAGATAGCCCGGCTTCTTGCAGCTGGCTTCATCATGGAAGTTTTCTTCCCGGAGCGGCTCGCAAACCTGGTTCTCGTGCTGAAAAAGAATAACAAGTGGTGCATGTGTATAGACTACACAAGCCTCAACAAAGCCTGCCCCAAAGATCCCTTCGCCCTGCCCAGAATTGACCAAGTGATAGAATCCACAGCCGGATGCGAGCTGTTGAGTTTTTTGGATGCTTATTCAGGATACCACCAGATAAAACTGAACCCGGATGACCAGCTGAAGACCGCCTTCATCACGCCATTCGGAGCCTTCTGCTACCTGACCATGACGTTCGGCTTGAGGAATGCCGGCGCCACCTTTCAGCGTTGCATGCAGAAGTGCCTCCTCACGCATCTCGGCAAAAATGCCCATGTCTATGTGGACGATATCGTGGTGAAGACGGAGAAGCGCGGCACTTTGCTGGAAGACCTGAAAGAGACATTCGAGAACCTACGTCGGTTCCGAATCAAGCTCAACCCTGAGAAATGCGTGTTCAGAGTGCCAGCCAGCCAGCTCCTAGGCTTTCTGGTCTCCGAACGCGGCATCGAGTGCAACCCAGTGAAGATCAAGGCCATCGAGAGGATGGCGATCCCAACCAAGCTTCGAGAAATCCAGAAGTTCACCGGGTGCCTGGCCTCTTTGAACCGCTTCATCAGCCGGCTCGGAGAGAAAGCTCTCCCCCTCTACCGCCTCATGAAGAAGAGCGCTCACTTCGAGTGGAATGACCAGGCCGACCAAGCTTTCCACGAGCTGACGAAAATGCTGGCCACGCTGCCTGTCCTGGCGGGGCCGACTGAGAAAGAGCCCATGCTCCTTTATATTGCCGCTACTAGCCGGGTGGTCAGCACCGTCATTGTAGTCCAATGCCCCGAAGAAGGCCAAGCCCAGCCGGTCTAGAGGCCGGTGTATTACTTGAGCGAGGTGCTGTCTGCCTCAAAACAGAACTACCCACACTACCAGAAGATGTGCTATGGCGTGTAATTCACTGCCAAGAAGCTGAAGCCGTACTTTCAAGAACATCCCATCACGGTCGTATGCACTGCCCCGCTGGCCGAGATTGTAGGCAGCCGGGATGCATCCGGCTGGGTGGCTAAGTGGGCCATCGAGCTGGACCCTTACACGATCTTCTACCAGCCCCGCACCGCCATCAAGTCACAAGCACTGGCCGACTTCCTCGTCGACTGGGCCGAGACCCAGTACTTACCACCAGCTCCTGACTCCACCCATTAGCGCATGCACTTTGACGGATCCAAGATGCGCACCGGCTTGGGAGCCGGCGTCGTCCTTACCTCTCCTAAGGGCGACAAGCTTAGATACACGCTGCAGATCCACTTCGCCGCCTCCAACAACGTGGCCGAGTACGAGGCGCTCATACATGGGCTTCGGCTTGCCAAGGAACTCGGCATCCGCCGGATCCTGTGTTATGGCGACTCGGATTTGGTGGTTCAGCAGTCATCTGGCGACTGGGACGCCAAGGATGCAAACATGGCAAGCTACCGCTTCCTAGTGCAGCAAATCAGTGGGTACTTTGATGGATGCAAATTCCTCCACGTACCGCGAGCCGACAACGAGCCAACAGATGCCCTGGCCCGAATAGGCTCCATGCGGCAAGCAATACCAACCGGCGTCGCCCTACAACGCCTCCTCAAGCCGTACATCAAGCCGTCTCCGGAATCCGACTCCATCTTCGTGCCGCTTAACTTCGACGGGGCCGGGTCTGGCTCGAAGAACCAAGCAGTCAGCCCGGGGACTTCAGTACTCGGCTCGGGAACTGCAGTAGCCGGCTCGGGGACTGCCGCACCCGGCTCGGGGACTGCGGTAGCCGGCCCGGGGACTGCCATCGCCGGCCTGAGGACTGCGGTAGCCGGCCCGGCGACTGCGGTAGCCGGCCCGGGGACTTCTTCAGCACAGCAAGCGGCGGCCGACTCCAGCACTTCATCACCCAGCCCGCCCACCCTGATGGCTGTAGCCACATTGGCGGCAGGGGAGGTTGCAGCTCCATCATGGGCTCAATCCATCCTCAACTTCTTAGTGAACCAAGATCTGCCGGCTGACGAAACAGAAGCGAGACAAGTCCGACGTCGAGCCGGAGCATACACAATCATCAACAGAGAACTTGTCAAGCGCAGTGTCACCATAGTCCTACAGCGATGCGTCGAGCAGGAGAAGGGCATTGCAATCCTCAGAGATATACACCAGGGAGAGTGCGGCCACCACGCCGCCTCAAGATCACTCGTCGCCAAAGCCTTCCGCCACGGTTTCTTCTGGCCGACTGCTTTGGACGACGCCAAAGAGCTAGTCAAACACTGCAAAGGCTGCCAGCTTTTCAGCTCCAAGCAACACATGCCGGGTTCGGCACTCAAGACCATTCCCCTCACCTGGCCCTTCGCCATCTGGGGACTGGACATGGTGGGCCCATTCAAGACGGCGTGCGGCAGCATGACGCATTTGCTCGTCGCCATGGACAAGTTCACCAAGTGGATCGAGGCAAAGCCGATCAAGAAGCTGAATGGGCCGACTGCGGTGACTTTCATCACAGATATAACAACCCGGTACGGCATACCGCATAGCATCATCACCGACAATGGTGCGAATTTTGCCAGAGGAGCCTTGGCACGATTCTGCGCTACACAAGGTATCCGGCTGGACCTTGCGTCCATCGCGCACCCGCAGTCAAACGGCCAGGTCGAGCGAGCAAACGGCCTCATCCTCTCCGGCATCAAGCCCCGACTGGTCGTACCTCTGGAGCATTCAGCCGGCTGTTGGCTCGACGAGCTGCCGGCTGTCCTATGGAGTCCGCGTACTACCCCAAACAGATCAACAGGCTTCACTCCTTTCTTCCTCGTGTACGATGCTGAGGCAGTCATCCCAACAGACATCGAGTTCGACTCTCCTCGGGTAACCATGTACACGGAGGCGGAGGCCAAAGAAGCACGAGAAGACGGCGTCAACCTGCTGGAAGAAGGCCGGCTGCTAGCCCTCAGCCGGACTGCCATCTACCAGCAGGGTTTGCGCCGCTACCACAGCTGGAAGGTTAGGCCAAGATCCTTCCAGGAGGGCGACCTTGTGTTCCGGCTGATCCAGCGAATAGCCGGCCAGCACAAGCTTGCAGCCCCCTGGGAAGGCCCCTTCATCGTCAGCAGAGCTCTAGGCAACGATTCCTACTACCTCATCAACGCGCAGAAGCCCAAGGCACGCAAGAGAGACGACTCCGGCAAGGAGTCGGAACGACCATGGAACGCCAACCTCCTTCGAAGATTTTACAGTTGAAATGCAGTATGTATCGCGTCAACGTTTGTATTAAGTACGAGACAATAGGCTCCCCGAGGAGGACTCGGGGACTGCCATCTTTTATCTATGAATGGAAATTATCATGCGTATGATATCATCTTTTCATTTATTTATTTCGTCCAGCACCGGGTTCGACGAGTCGGCCCGGGGAGTAGCCGACTGGAGTTATATTAGGAGTCCTACCCGCGGTCAGACAAGTAATGTGCCGACACCCAGGCTTAGCTCTTGCCAAAATCGCAGCTCGAAGGACTGGCTGCCCGGCTGGCAAGAGTCATAAGCCGGAAAGGGTGTGCACACGAAAAACGGCTAGGGACTAACGGACTTATATAACAAAAGCCGGCTTGCCGCCTCCCGCCGACCGACTACCAGAGTAGCCGGCCGGACGGCTTGCATTCAGTTCACTTCAAATCCAAGAAAGCTCGAGTACTTGCCTTCCCAAAGAGGGAAGGCGGCAAAGGAAAAAGCCTAAGGATGAAAAGTGCACTCGAATGGAAACCAAAACATGCATACAATAATAGTTACACAAAGGTCCTCTAGAGAGGTCAGCATCCAACATGGTTTGATACACCCCTAGTGGGTGGAATTGCGAAAACTTAAAGTTGTTCGAAAAGACAAAAACAGGAACAACAAGGACGGCAGATCAAGCCGGCGGGGCCGCTGATGAGCCGGGCTGGGCGGTGGAGACGGTTGCGCCGGTTGAAGGATCGGCCGGCTGACCAACTTCGGCCTGATCACCGCCCCCGGCAGAGGGCGCGCTTCCGCGCGGCTCGTTGCTGGAGGCACGGTCGGCTTGAGGGCGGTCGGTCGTTCCACTAGCCGGCTCGGCGTCTTCACCGTCCTCTTCCTCGTCATCCTCGCCCTCGTCGCTGGAGGCAATCTCTTCGGCCGAGTCCTCGCCCACCGCCGGGTTCAGCCCGAACCACTCCTCCGGCTGGGTGACGCCGTCGTCATTAAGTTCCGGCGCGAAGACGCTGGTGTCGGTGCACTCGGCGATCGTCGAGGCGCGCTGGGCGATCGCCGGCCGTACCTCCTCCAGCTCCGCGTCGGCCTCTAGCCGCCAAGTTCGCAGCTGGTCCAGGCTTAGCCCTGGGTACCATGCACGGACGAACTCCAACGCATGCCCGGCTCGAAGACGGGCTGCCGACGCCTTCCAAGCTTCAAAGCGGCCGACTGGGACTTCCAGCCAGTCGGTGGTCCGGCTTGGGGTGCGGGGGTCATCTGGCCAGGCCAGAGCGCGGCCAGCACCTGCGCCCCGGCACGTTGGAGCTGGCGGAGCATCCAATGGGCCGGCTGCAGTCGCGCCTGGACGGCAATGAGCTACTCCGCCAATGTTTGATTTGCATCCGGCGCTATGTCAGCTCCAGCCTGACGGCGCGCCTCGCGATGGGCCTCGATGGCTTGGGTGGCGAGAACGGAGTGGCCGGGAAAGTAATCTGCACACAGTAACAAGCACAGGTCAGAATAAACTCCAGGCAGCTAGCAGATGGAGGAAGGGCAAGAAAAGTGGCTTACCATCGATCAGGTCTTTGATTCGGCCAAAGCCTTCCTCCAGCGCCTGACGCGTCTCGGCCCAGCTCGCCGCCTTGATATCAAACTCCGCCTTCAGGGCAGCCTCGCCGTCCCGCGCCTTCTGCAGGGCCGCCTTGTGGCTTTCTTCCTGGTTGGCCAGTTTCTTGACCAGGCGGTCGCGCTCCTGGACCAAGTCGGCGTACTCGGCGTCCCTGGCGCGAAGAGCGGTCTGCGCCTCGCCGAGCTCCCTCCGCAAGTCGGCATTGGCCCCTGCATGAGCAAGAGACAAAGAGAAAAAGTCAACAAGGGAAAGGTCGTCAAGGAAGATCCGACCCGACTGCTCAGCAGTCGGCCCGAATCTCGGGGACTACCACCCAGTGGGTGCGCTGTCGCGCCCCCACAAGAGACAGATAAGAGCAAAGTACTTACGACGGCTGCGGGCCAGGTCATCGGTCTTCCGGCCCAGCTCCTGAGCCTGGGAGTTGAAGGCGGCAGCACGAGAGTTGTGATAATCCTAAGGATCAGACAGAAGATAGGGTTAAGATAGTCGTCAAGAAAGATCCGACCGACTGCGCTGCAGTCGGCCCGGATCTCGGGGACTACACCCAGTGGGTGCGCTGGTGCGCCCCCACGGAAGAAACCAGAGGACCAGAGCAGTCGAGAAGTGAAAAACTTACCCGGATAGCAGACCGCGTCAACAAGAACTCTTGAGTATATTGCTGCAGGAGGGCGGCCTGAGCCTGTAGCCGGCTCCGAACCCCTTGGGCCGCCACGTTCAGCTCGCCACTCCCTCCGCTGGGAGTCCACCTGGACTTGGCAGAGCTGGCCGCCTCCAAGGCTTCTGCCGACTGGTTGGCACCAACGGCTTGGCGTGTGTCCGGCGGGGTCGTGTTCTCTCCGGCGCGCTGGCTCGCCGCCAGCTGAATCTCAAGACCGGCTCCGGCCTCGGGTGCGCCCTGGGCCGGCTCCTCCGGTGCCGCCGACGACTGGCCGCCTTCGCCCGCTCCGGTTGGCGCTGCCGGCGGCGTCCTCTCCGCGAAGACCTCGAAGAGATCCTCCCTTTGCACCGGCGGCTGATCTGGGTGATCTCCTCCGCCATGGGCAGCGGGATGTCCGGGTCCATGGTGCAGAGGGGGATGGCGAGCAGCGGAGGCCGGCTACGCGTGCCTTCCGCCCCTGTTTCCGCGGTCGCCCGCTCCGACGGAGTCTCGGCTGCCGCGTCAGCCCGCTCCTTCGCTGCCTGGGCGGCCTCCCGCTCCGCCGCCTCCCTCTCCTCTCGCGCCTCACGGGCGTTCCGCAACGTGGCTTCCGCAAGGTCGGCGCGGGGGCCACGCGGCGGGGCCCTGAGGATCCAGCTCCCGGCCCAACCACAGAGCCGCCTGGGCCCCGCTCAAGGGAGAGCGGCGCCCTGCTCAGAAATTGGAGGAGGGTTAGAACAAAAGAAGACAACAAAAAACAAGCACGCAAGCAGCCGAAGACTTACGACGAAACCACCTGAGGCTGTGTCACCGTCCTCCGGAAGCGGGCCACCTTCGCCGCCGCCTCGTCTCGCTTCGTTGCCGCGGTGGAGGCCCTCGTCTTCTTCGGCCGGCTGCCGAAGAGAGGAAGCGCGGCCCGGCGCTTCGACGTTCCACCACCGGCAGCTGGTGCGGCGGACGAGCCCGCGCTGTGACGATCGGCTGCCGGCTGGCGGCGCGGGATTTCTTCGGCGTCGTGTCATCCGGCCAGTCGTCAAAGCTGGCTGAGAGCCCCGTGCCTCCGGGCTCGGCGACGTCCCCCATGGCGGCGTCCTCCATGGCGGCCGCCCCCAGATCCGAGTCGTCAATATCATCTACCGCATGGGCAGGGGCATACTGGCGCTCAACTCCTGCCGCCCCGGCTGGCGGCGGAAGAAGAGTGTTCTGATAAAAAGAAACCGCCTGGTCAGAAGCCGGCCGGCATAAAGCCGGCTGATGACAGAAAGAAGATAGAAAGAAAAACTTACCACGGGCGGTGGATGGGCGCGAGAGTATGGCGCCTTGCCGTATTGCCAGTCGTCGGCGAGCTTGAGGTTGGCGATGTAGTTTACCATGAGCGCTACCTCGGCATGGGGCATGTCCCATGTGCTCATCCGGCATGGGTCAAGGCGGCCGCTCATCTGGCATAGCATGTGGGGCCGGCTTTGAAGGGGAACGATCCGGCGCTCCACAAAGGCGGCCACCAAGTCGGCTCTGCGCAGGCCTTCCGACTGGATCATTACCCGAAGCCGGGCGATGGCGGCGTTCCCAGCCGGAGATAAGGACTTGGAACTGAAGCCCCAAGACGGCTGCCTCCCAGCCGGCGGGCCGGCTACGTAGGCCGGCAGATTGACGTGGTCTCCTTGCGAGGCGATGTTCTTCACGTAGAAGTATGATTTTTGCCAGAGCTTCACCGATTGGATTAAAGGGATGTGCGGGAAGGGATTGTTCTCGCCTGACATCTTCATAGCAATGAAGGCCCCGCAGGGGGCGGGCACGCCGGCGATGACGGTGCCGAGCTTGTTCTGGAAGAGCTCCGCCAAAGCTCCAGCGTGGGCAGCACTCCCAAGAAGCCTTCACAGAGGGAGACGAAGGCCGACAGCAGCATCACCGCGTTGGGCATGAGGTGATGCGGCTGGAGGCGGTAGAAGTCGAGGAAGGAACGCATGAACCCACTCGCCGGGAGGCCGAAGCCGCGCAGGTAATGCGCGCGGAAGACGACCCGCTTGCCTTCCTCCGGCCGGCGAGATTTCCGTCTCCGACGCTAGACAAACCTGCACGAGGTTGGCGGCGGGCAGGCGCCGGGTCCGGCGGAGAAACTCTATGTGATCGTCGTGGACATTGGAGCCGTCCCACGAGCTCGACAGTGCCATGGACATGGAGGCATGGGGAAGCTGCGACGGGAAGTTGCGTTGGGCGCGAGAGGAAGAAGAAGAGAAAAGAGAACGAGTAGGGACGGGGAGCGGGGGAGCGAGCGAGCTTTGCATCTCCCCCTCCCCCTCCTACTTGTAGGCTCGTGCGCCGGAGCCAAGGAGGCGCGGCGTGGGGGGTCATGGGGATCGATCGTGCCCACTTCCCCCACGCCCCGCATTTATTGCGCACTAAAGACAAGAACGAACGGCCACGGGAAGGCGAGCAGTCCCCTCGGGCCACAGAAGACCTCGTGCGACGGTAGGAATTCTCCACCACGTGGCCCATCATGGGGCCCGCGGGCGGCCCGCGGGTCAACCACGGTCGTGTTGATAAAACAAAGCTCCGAAGTCGGCCTACGACGGTGAGGTCGGCTCCTCAGGGTATGAAGCTGACCAAGCTTATCGTCCCTATGTCCGCCGCGAAGCTCGCTTAGCTTCGGGGACTACTATCGGAGTAAATAGCCATGGGTAGCCTAGCCGGCTTCCCCTGGCCAATCTGAAAAAATTACGAGCCCGCCCGGCTCTCAAGAGGACTCAAGACCTGGGGCCACCCCACCCCCCCCTGCCGGCTATCTTCTAGGCCCGCCCTTTACCCTCATGAAGAAAGTTGTGGGAGGGCCGACTGCGAGAAGCCGGCTGCAAAGAGGCCGACTCCAAGAAGCCGGCTCCCATAAAGCAGTCAAGGCCGTACCCGCAAAGTACACGTCCACCCCGCGATGATGAAGCGGGGCGTGGCTACAGTGGAGACTGCCACCCCCAAAACCCGGAGCACGCCTGGAACAGTGCGCCGTACGGGTGGCCACGACCCGTCCGGCGCGGCACTGTTGCCACGGCGGCACCGACGCCATCCACGATGGGCCACCAGCATGGCCCCCGAGGCGGTGGGCCCCTTTGGGCAGAGAGATACCAAAGGCGAACGCATCTCCTCCCAAGTCGGCCCGATGGAGAGCCGGCCCCCCATAGCCGGCTCGCCACTCTCCTCGAGGGAGACGCCCATTAAGGAGACAAGATACGACAGGGCTACAGTAATCGCCCGCCAGGGCGGCGGTACTGTAGCCACGCTTACCCCGACCAAGCCCGCGTCAATAGCACGGAGCAACAGTAACCAGCCACCGACCAAGCCCTGGATAGTGGGGCCTGCCTGTCGACCAAGGAGCCGGCAGCCGGCGGGACCCACCAGTCGGTGGGCCCCGGCAGCCGGCGCAGAAGCCGGCAAGCACAGGCGCAGACAGCTGGGCCCCGCTCCCAGCTGGTTTGCCATTGTACCCCCGGGGGGTAGGCCTATATAAACCCCCAGTGCACCCATGCAAAGGGTTGGACTCTCTAGTTAGACCGAGACACCATACAAGGAGAAGAAGCAAGCTATGCCCTTCTTCCTGCTCCCACCCAAATAGCTCAAGGAGCATTGTGTAGCTACCTGTTCATTTAGTAACCATGCAGAGACCCCGCAGAGCTGCAGTAGGGGTGTTATCTCCCCGGAGAGCCCTGAAGCTGGGTAAGATTCGCCAGCGTGCATGTCTTTGCCTTATCCCGTTTCCAGGCACCAGCGATGTTTTATTGGCTCCCACAACGATAAGCCACCCGTTGGCATATGTCGCACCTACCACCCGATAGTGCAGCTACTCCGCCGCGTAGGAAGATGCTGGGGGGGTGCTTGCCGCTCGTTCCCCGCCGGGCCGGTGGCGGTGTTGACAGCGGGCGACGGGGGACAACGAGAACGCCCACCGGCGAGGGCCGCCGGGGTGACGCGAGCTCGACTGGCACCGTACATGGATGCGGCGGTCGTAGGAGACCGGAGTGGTGGAAGACAAATTCCGGCGCACCCCTACCTGGCGCGCCAAATGTTGGATTCACGGGTTCTGGCAGACCCTTAAGGTCCGAACACTGGGGTGCGCGCGGAGATCTCGCCCTCTACCTCCCCGTCTCACAAAGATCTAAACTACGGAAAGAACTGCACAAGAGACACAAGGTTTATACTGGTTCGGGCCACTGTTGTGGTGTAATACCCTAATCCAGTGTGTGGTTGGTGGATTGCCTCTTGGGGCTGGTGATGATGAACGATACAAGGAAGAATAGGCTCGCGAGGGTCTGTTCTTGGCTGGGGCGATGAACTGCTAGGAGGAGTTCAGTCACCCTTCTCTCTCTTTCTCTGATTTTGATCCCCCCTACCATGTGGGTGGCTGGTCCTATTTATAGGGGCCCTGGTCCTCTTCCCAAATATCGAGTGGGAAGGGAGCCAACAATGGCGGGCTAATTTGAAGGGGTACAGCAAGTATCAACTATCCTGACAAAAGTAGTCTTCGCCTGCGCAAGGCTCTGGTGATGACATTGTCTTGGGCTCCACGGTGACCTCCGTCTCGTAGTCCTCCTAGTCTTGGCCTCATTGCACCGAAATGGCAACCTTTGCCTGATGCCTCGGTACTCCGCGGCTGCGCTTGTCCCCTTTGCACCAAAGAGGAAAGGAGGACGCTGCGCGCGCTGGCACTCGCCTGGCGCCCTGAGTCGTCATGGCTTGCGTCACGGGCACCTCACGAGGTACCCCGCCTTGATTTCTCCGCCTCCTCGCGAGCCAACCTGATGAGGCCGTGCCTGAGGAAGCTCCGTGTAGTCCGCCTCGCGAGGCTTGGCCCCTCGCGAGGGTCTTGGGCCTTGTGTTGACGAAGATGGGCCATGCTGGGCTTCCTTTGAGCCACGCCACAGGCCGCAGGCAAGCAAGTCTGGGGACCCCTGTTCCCAGAACGCCGACAGTGGTCGTTTGATCACTTGGGATGAATTCCGTCAAGATTTCCGAGCTCATCACATCCCTCAGAGTGTGACTGAAAGTAAGCGTGAGGAATTCCGCAACCTGAAGCAAGGCTCTTTGTCTGTCTATGACTACAACAAGTTGTTCCAGAAGCTCGCCCGCTTTGCCAAGCAGGACGTCCCTGATGAGAAGAGCATGATATACCAGTTCAGGGGTGGTCTCAAAGAAGAATTTCAGCTCGCTCTTGTTCTCTTTGAGCCGTTGAGGTACGATGAGTTCTACAACATGGCACTGAAGCAAGAGGCCGCTCAACTGAGGTGTGATGCTTCCAAGAAGCGAGTCAGAGATGCTACTCCTTCTTCCTCTACTCAAGTGGCCAAGCAGCAGAAGTATTGGCTTCCTCCTCCTCCGTTCCGTCAGCCATATCAGAAGAGCAAAGGTGGCAGTGGTTCTTCCCACCCACCCAACCCTGGCTTTCAGAACAAGACTTCGTCTCAAGCTCCAAGATCGAGTGCTCCGTACCACTGTCCGCTTTCAGAGGTCACGTGCAACAAGTGCCAACAGAAGGGTCACTATGCCAACAAGTGTTTCAACTAGAGGCGTCTTCCTCCTCCTCCTCCTGTCAGAGCGGCAAGTGCAGTTGTGGTCAAGCATAACCCCAAGCACGCCAAGGTCAATTTGTTGAATGCAGCTCAGGCAGAGGATTCTGCAGACGTCATCATGGGTAACCTTCCTGTTAATGATATTCCTGCAAAAGTACTTTTTGACTCTGGTGCATCGCATTCCTTCATGTCATTCCCATTTGCATCGGAGAACAATTTTAGTACTAAGGCTTTACCTAGAGCTATGCAAGTCGTCTCTCCGGCTAAGTGTCTGAGTTCTAGTATGATGATTCCGGATATTTCTATCATGATGCGTGATTTCAAGTTTCTGGCTTCTCCAATGGTTCTTGGTAACTCGGATATTAATCTTATTCTCGGGATGGACTGGCTCTCTAAGCACAAGGCTCAGCTTGATTGTACTGCCAGGCAGATTCTATTGACTCATTTGTCTGAGGATGTAATTTTCTTTGCCGCTCGGGATAATACCATCCGTTTGTTTTCTCTCAATAAGAAGGGTGAATTGGATGCTATCTCGCAAATTCCAGTCGTTTGCGAATATCAAGACGTCTTTCCAGAAGAGCTTCCAGGAATGCCTCCGCACCAGCCAGTTGAATTCGTTATTGATCTTGAGCCTGGTACGGAACCTGTGTGCAAGCGTCCTTACAAGCTCGGACCTGAAGAATTGAAGGAGCTGAAGAAGCAACTCGATATTCAAGAAAGAATGGGTCTCATCCGGCCCAGTTCTTCTCCGTGGGGTTGTGGTGTTCTTTTTGTGAAGAAGAAGGATGGAACGGACCGACTTTGTGTTGATTACCGTCCATTGAACAAGAAGACCGTCAAGAACAAATACCCACTTCCCAACATCAACGAGCTGTTCGAACAACTCAAGGGTTCCCAAGTTTTCTCCAAGCTTGATCTCCGTATGGGTTATCATCAGATTCGAATCCGTGAGCATGATATTCCCAAGACGGCTTTCAGGACAAGCTATGGTTCATATGAATACACTATCATGTCTTTTGGCCTCGTCAACGCTCCTCCGACGTTCTCTCGCATGATGAACTTCATCTTCAATGCCTACACCAATGACTTTGTTTTGGTCTATCTCGACGACATTCTGGTTTTCTTGAAGAACAAGGAAGATCATGCCAAGCACTTGCATTTGGTTCTCGACAAGCTGAGGGAACACCAGTTCTACGTCAAGTTCTCCAAGTGTGAATTTTGGCTCGATGAGGTTCTTTGTCTTGGTCATATCATCTCTGCCAAGGGCATTGTCGTGAATCCGGAGAAGGTATCTGCAATTGTTAATTGGGAACCTCCTCAGAACGTGAAGCAACTCCGTAGCTTCCTCGGTCTCGCAAGCTACTGCCGAAGATTCGTTGAAAACTTTTCTAAGATCGCGAAGCCTCTCTCAAAGCTTCTCCAGAAGCACGTCAAGTACGTTTGGTCTCCGGAGTGTGATATTGCTTTCAACACTTTGAAAGAGAAATTGATCACTGCTCCAGTTCTGACTCCGCCTGATGAATCCAAGTCGTACGAGGTCTTTTGTGATGCCTCTCTCCAAGGTCTCGATGCAGTGTTGATGCAAGAGATAAAAGTTGTTGCTTATACCTCTCACCAGTTTAAGCCTAATGAGAAGAACTACCCCACTCATGATCTCGAGTTGGCGGCAGTTGTGCATGCTCTTTTGACTTGGAGACATCTTCTATTGGGAAGAAAAGTGGACATTTTCACTGATCACACTAGTCTCAAGTACATCTTCACTCAGCCTAATCTCAACCTTAGGCAAACTCGATGGGTCAAAATGATTCAAGAGTATAATCCGAGTATCGAGTATACTCCAGGCAAGGCCAATGTGATTGCTGACGCATTGAGCAGGAAAGCGTATTGCAACAGTCTGATTCTCAAGCCTTACCAACCCGAGCTTTGTGAAGCTTTCTGCAAACTTAATCTGCAAGTTGTTCCTCAAGGTTTCCTCGCCAACCTTCAAGTCTCTCCTACCTTGGAAGACCAGATTCGCCAAGCCCAGCTTCTTGATGCAATGGTGAAAAAGGTGAAGATGGGGATTGCCAAGAGTCAACCCAAATACAAGTGCTACCGCCTTGATGACAAGGACACTCTCTTCTTCGAGGATCGAATTGTTGTACCCAAAGGTGACCTCCGCAAAGTGATCATGAACGAGGCTCAAAATTCTCTCCTCTCCATCCACCCTGGGAGCACGAAGATGTATCAGGACCTTAAGCAGGCTTATTGGTGGACTCGAATGAAGTGAGAGATTGCTCAATTCGTGAATGAATGTGATGTCTGCAGAAGAGTGAAGGCAGAACACCAAAGGCCAGCGGGTCTCCTCCAACCTCTTGCCATTCCAGAATGGAAGTTTGACCACATTGAAATGGACTTCGTGACTGGGTTTCCAAAGTCCAAGCGTGGCAATGATGCTATATTCGTTGTCATTGACAAACTCACAAAAGTGGCTCATTTTCTGCCTATCAAAGAGTCGATCACTGCAGCTCAATTGGCGGAACTCTATACCTCTCGAATAGTCTCTCTGCACGGTATTCCTCAGGTGATCTCTTCAGACCGTGGCAGCATCTTTACCTCAAAGTTTTGGGATTCTTTTCAGAAGGCCATGGGCACGAACATCCGCTTCAGCACAGCTTTCCATCCTCAAACAAGCGGTCAAGTTGAGCGTGTCAACCAGATTCTTGAAGATATGCTCAGGGCTTGTGTGATCTCCTTCGGCATGAAGTGGGAGGATTGTCTTCCTTATGCTGAATTCTCCTACAACAACAGTTTTCAAGCAAGTTCGGGCAAGGCCCCATTTGAAATTCTGTATGGCAGGAAGTGTCGTACCCCTCTCAACTGGTCTGAAACTGGTGAACGTCAGCTTTTGGGAAATGACTTAATCACCGAGGCAGAAGAAATGTGCAAAGTCATTCGTGATAACCTCAAAGCAGCCCAATCCTGCCAGAAGAGCTACTATGATAGTAAGCACCGTGATTTGGCTTTCGAGATCAGAGATCATGTTTACCTCCGCGTCTCTCCTATGAAGGGTACTCGTCGCTTCGGTATCAAAGGGAAGCTTGCCCCTAGATACATGGGACCTTTCAAGATTGTCAGCAAGAGAGGCGACCTCACCTATCAACTCGAGCTTCCATCAAACTTTGCAAATGTTCATGATGTGTTCCATGTCTCTCAGCTCTGAAAGTGCTTCAAGACGCCTGACCGCACCGTCAACTTCGAGGACATTGAGCTCCAAGAAGATCTCTCCTATCGTGAGCACCCCGTTGCTATCCTTGAAGAGACTGAACGCAAGACTCGCAACAAGTCGATCAAGTTCCTCAAAGTCAAGTGGTCACACCATTCCGACCGTGAAGCTACCTGGGAACGCGAGGATCACCTCCGTTCTGAGTACCCGGCGTTCTTTCAGTCCTAGATCTCGGGCAAGATCTTTTCGTAGTGGTGGAGTGTTGTAGCACCCCGGATATGACTTTCCCAATATGCAATCCAACTCTTGCCGTTTCCGGCCTTAAGTTAATTTATTTTCTCGGGTTCGGGTCTTTGTCTCCGTGTGTTGTTATCGTTTTCATGCATCTCATATCATGTCATCATGTGCATTGCATTTGCATACGTGTTCTTCTCATGCATCCGAGCTTTTTCCCCGTTGTCCGTTTTGCATTCCGGCGCTTCATTCTCCTCCGGTGGTCAATTCTACCTTTCTTTTGTGTGTGGGGATTAAACATTTCCGGATTGGACTGAGACTTGCCAAGCGGCCTTGGTTTACTACCGGTAGACCGCCTGTCAAGTTTCGTACCATTTGGACTTCGTTTGATACTCCAGCGGTTAATCGAGGGACCGAAAAGGCCTCGTGTGTGTTGCAGCCCAACACCCCTCCTTTTTGGCCCAAAACCCACCTAACCCTGCTCCATCATCTAGAGCGTTCAATCACGATCACGTGGCCAAAAACCGCACCTCATTTGGACTCTCATAGCTCCCTCTATGCCTATAAATAGGTCTCCCCCCGAAATCCGGATCCTTCCCCGTCCTAACCCTAAAATTTCGGATCTCCGCCGCCGCCGGACACGTCCGGACGGAGCCGGACGCGTCCGGATCCGCCATCCGCCAACCGCCGCCTGCCACGTGGCAACCGGCGCCCGCCGCCGCCACGGCCCGCGGAAGCCCGCGGCGGGCCCTCTCCGCACCGCCACCGGGCTGCGCCCCGCACCGATCCTCCACCCGCGTGCCGCCTTTCGTCCCCGACGCCGACAAGCCGCTGCCTCTACCGCCCAGCTCGCCTGCCGCCGCGCCCGCCGTACCGTGCCTCGCCGCCCCTGCCGCGGGAGCCCGCCGCCGAGGAGCGCCGCGCCCGCGCCGCCCGACCTTCCTCTCCGCCGCCCGAGGCCCGCCGGCGCCGCCCCCGTTCTTCTCTGGCACGGGTCTGCCGCCGCGTGCCTCCGTGATTCCGGCCGACGATCCTCGGGAGGCATGCCCGATCTAGATCCAGCTATAGTAAACCCTAATTCCGCGAGGTGGTTTTTCTTCGAAGTCCTCGAAATCTCAGATCCATGTGCCCATCTTCATCATGCTATAGCTCCGCATCCGTAGCTCCGATTTGGGCATATAGCATATCAAAATGTTCGTCTCAGAGAGTACATCATTTCATTCCATTGCATCATTTTCATTAGAGTTCATATTGATGCCCAAAATGCTGTTAGAAGAGGGCTACTTGAGATAATTGTCAGATCTGCTACTTCATCTTAGACATTTGTCATTTTTGCCATGATTGTTGGTGCATGATATGCCCATGAGTTCTACATACGTTTTGTTAAGGGTTTTGTCATCTTTCCAGAGGTGCAACCCATTTATTTTTGTGATGTGTGTGGTGACTAGTGCAAGCTTGCAAAGTGAGGCACTTGGTAACTCTGTTTTCAGGGACTTAGTAATTTCACTAAGTCCTGGGATCGTTTATCTCATGATGCCATATGTTCAGGTTGTTTCCTAGTGATCCATGCCTCTTTTGAGGATGATCAGTAAAGGAGTTTTTTTAATATTGTAGTGCTCTATCCATCCATGTCTTTGTTTGCATATATGGAGCAACCTACCTTGAGTCAATCGAGCGCTACTTTTGCTTCGTTGTGAATCTGGGCAGATCGTCAACTTGTTTGCGATTTTGCCGATGTTATTGTAGTTGATCTGTGCATGCTATGCCATTGTTCTTGCCATGTCTAACTTGCATTTTGTGCCTTCTTAATGGATGTATGCTTGTCTTGCCATGACTTGCACTATAGTGAGTGCATCGAGCTCGTAAACATGCCTACTTGAGTTATGTTTCAGCATGTCCTAGTTTTCACTAAGTCTGAAAATTGATTATGTTTTTGCGATGTTCACATGCTTGCAAATGTATTTTGTGATCCCTTTTGGATCAAGGTCACTAAGGGACTTTTGTTAAGCTCTTTGAGTAGCTCCATGCCATGTTTTACTTTGCCATGTTCAGGTCCTGTAACATGTTGTTTTGGTGCTCCGAAGAGGGCTATATGATCTGAAATTCCAGACAAGTGTTAATTTCACTAAGTCTGAGATCTGTTTTAACATTTGCGTTTTTGCCATGCTTGTTTGAACCTCCTAATGGATGAATTGGTCGTAGCTCAGTGCTAGACTTTTGTTAAGCATCTTGAATGCATCCCTGCCATGTATTTTGTTGCCATGTTTGAGTGCTGTAGAATGTTCATCTCATTGCATTTAGTTGGCTACTTGCTGTAAATCGCAGACCGGTGTCATATTTGAATCGCTTGCCATTTCCAAACCGTAACTTCGATTCCAGTGATCTTTATATCGTTTTCAAGTGATTTCATCTCATCTTTCCAGTGGCACACTTGGTTTTCCAAGTTGAGGCAAGGTTCATGCATTTCCTGTCATATCTTGCATAGGCATCCCGCATTGCATCCCGCATAGCATATCATCATTGCACCATCTTGTTTGATCCTTGCACGTGGTTGATTGTGTTCTTGTTGCTTGTTTGTCTTGTTTGGGTAGAGCCGGGAGACGAGTTTGCTAACGAGGAGCCCGTTGAATTTGCTTTTGAGGATCCAGTCAACTCTGACAACTTTACAGGCAAGATGATCATACCCTCGAAATCACTACTATCTTTGCTATGCTAGTTTGCTCGCTCTTTTGCTATGTCAATGCTACGATGCCTACCACTTGCTTTCAAGCCTCCCAAATTGCCATGTTCAGCCTCTAACCCACCATTGTCCTAGCAAACCGTTGATTGGCTATTTTACCGTTTTGCTCAGCCCCTCTTATAGCGTTGTTAGCTGCAGGTGAAGATTGGAGACCGTTCCTTGTTGGAACATTTATTTACTTGTTGGGATATCATTACGTTGCCATGTTATCTTAATGCATCTATATATTTGGTAAAGGGTGGAAGGCTTGGCCTCTCGCCTAGTGTTTTGTTCCACTCTTGCCGCCCTAGTTTCCGTCATATCGGTGTTATGTTCCCGGATTTTGCGTTCCTTACACGGTTGGGTTATAATGGGAACCCCTTGATAGTTCGCCTTGATTAAAGCTTTTCCAGCAATGCCCAACCTTGGTTTTACCATTTGCCACCTAGCCTCTTTTTCCCTTGGGTTTCCGGAGCCCGAGGGTCATCTTTATTTAAACCCCCCCCCCCCCAGGCCAGTGCTCCTGTGAGTGTTGGTCCGACTGAGCTGCCTGCGGGGCCACCTCGGGGAAACTTGAGGGTTGGTTTTACTCGTAGCTAGTCTCATCTGAGTGTGCCCTGAGAACGAGATATGTGCAGCTCCTATCGGGATTTGTCGTCACATTTGGGCAGTGTTGCTGGTCTTGTTTTAACCTGTCGAAATGTCTTGTTGTACCAGGATACCGAGTCTGATCGGAATGTCTCGGGTGGAGGTCTATTCCTTTGTTGACCGTGAGACCTTGTCATGGGCTAAGTTGGGACTCCCTGCAGGGATTTGAACTTTCGAAAGCCGTGCCCGCGGTTATGGGCAGATGGGAATTTGTTAATGTCCGGTTGTAGATAACTTGAACCCTAATTTAATTAAAATGAATCAACCGTGTGTGTTACCGTGATGGCCTCTTCTCGGCGGAGTCCGGGAAGTGGACACGGTATTGGAGTAATGCTTGCACAGGTTGTCCTCTAGCTTCTCGCTCGCGCTTTGCCTCCTCTTCTCGCTCTCTTTTGCGAATAAGTTAGCCACCATATATGCTAGTCGCTTGCTGCAGCTCCACATATATTTACCTTACCCTACCTATTAAGCTTAAATAGTCTTGATCGCGAGGGTGCGAGATTGCTGAGTCCCTGTGGCTCACAGATTACTATTACACCAGATGCAGGGCCAGATGATACAGCTCCAGGTGGCGCGCTTGAGCTCAAGTGGGAGTATGACGAGGACTCTCAGTGTTAATATGTGTCTTTTCCTGATGATCAGTAGTGGTGCCTAGTTGGGGTGATCGGGACCATGTCGCTTGTTGGGTTCTCTTTTATTTTGGCGCCGTAGTCGGGCCATGAGTGTTTGGATGATGTATGTTATTTATGTACTTGATTGACGTGGCGTGTGTAAGCCAACTATGTTATCCTTTTTATTTATCTATATTACATGGGATGTTTGTGATGATTGCCTGACTTGCGACATATGCCTTCAATGCGATTATGCCTCTAAGTCATGCCTCGACACGTGGGAGATATAGTCGCATCGAGGGTGTTACAAGTATCTTGCCTCCCTCAACTTCTTGATATCCTCTTCCATGACGGAGGAGGGCATCCACCGGCCCTGGAGGCTGGATCCGGACATGATTGAAGGTCTGAAGCACCTGACCTTGGCTTTGGGTGTTAGAACTCGAGGCGGGGGAAGGATTCGATTGAGCACGGGAGGAAAAAAGTAAAAACCTTGACCCTTTATAAAGAGGGTGAATATCACGCGTCCTCCTCATGGCCGTTTGGGACTTGCCTAAAATCTAGGAGTCCTAGGCGCGGTTGGGTTACCCACGCCCGTATTGATGAGAATCCCGTAATAAGGGGGACACGATCTCTGCTTTGACAAGACGTGTCAAAAAAACTGCCTCGCGTTATGTGCGAGGCTAGTTAAAGGAAACGGTTCGAATAATCACCAGGCCATGGCATAATGTCATGTTGCCAAAACAAGTCAGCAGATTAGATTTGTGGAAATATTATTCTCTCTACGGTGGTATGTGGAACTTATTTTGCAGGGTCGGACACTATCCTTGTATTCAAATTCTTCCATGGTGTATTCGGAGGAGGAACCCGCCTTGCAATGCCGAAGGCAATACTGCGCGCCGGACTCATCGTCATTGAAGCCTGGTTCAGGGGCTACTGAGGGAGTCCTGGATTAGGGGGTCTCCGGACAGCCGCACTATATACTTTGGCCGGACTATTAGACTATGAAGATACAAGATTGAAGACTTCGTCTCGTGTCCGGATGGGACTCTACTTGGCGTGGAAGGAAAGCTAGGCAATACGGATATGTATATCTGCTCCTTTGTGACTGACCTTGTGTAACCCTAGCCCCCTCCGGTGTCTATATAAACCGGAGGGTTTTGGTCCGTATGGCAATATACAATCATACCATAGGCTAGCTTCTAGGGTTTAGCCTCTCCGATCTCGTGGTAGATCAACTCTTGTAATACTCATATCATCAAGAATAAATCAAGCAGGACGTAGGGTTTTACCTCCATCAAGAGGGCCCGAACCTAGGTAAAACATCGTGTCCCCTGCCTCATGTTACCATCCGCCTTAGACACACAGTTCGGGACCCCCTACCCGAGATCAGCCGGTTTTGACACCGACAGAGGGAGTCCTGGATTGGGGGGGTATCCGGACAGCCAGATTATATCCTTTGGCCGGACTATTGGACTATGAAGATACAAGATTGAAGACTTCGTCCCGTGTCCGGATGGAACTCTCCTTGGCATGGAAGGCAAGCTTGGCAATATGGATATGTAGATCTCCTTCCTTGTAACCGACTCTGTGTAACCCTAGCCCCCTCCGATGTCTATATAAACCGGAGGGTTTGGTCCGTAGGACCAACAACAACAATCATACCATAGGCTAGCTTCTAGGGTTTAGCCTCTTCGATCTCGTGGTAGATCAACTCTTGTACTACTCATATTATCAAGAACAATCAAGGAGGACGTAGGGTTTTACCTCCATCAAGAGGGCCCGAACCTGGGTAAAACATTGTGTGCCCTGCCTCGTGTTACCATCCGCCTAGACGCACAGTTCGGGACCCCCTACCCGACATCCGCAGGTTTTGACACCGACATGACCCCTTAACTAAATTTCAAGGTAAAAGTGTTATCCCTGAGTATGCATCGTTGCTACAGTTCTTCGTTTCGAGACACCACGTGATGATCTGGTGTGATAGACTCTACATTCACATACAACGTGTGCAAGACATTTTTGCACATGCGGAATACTCGGGTTAAACTTGACAAGCCTGGCATGTACAGACATGGCCTCGGAACACTGGAGACTGAAAGGTCAAATGGGAATCATATAGTAGATATGATCAACATAGAGATGTTCACCATTGATTACTACTCCATCTCATGTGATGATCGGACATGGTTTAGTTCATTTGGATCACGTATTGCTTAGATGACTTGAGGGATGTCTATCTAAGTGAGAGTTCTTAAGTAATTTGATTAATTGACCTTAATTTATCATGAACTTAGTCCTGATAGTATTTGCATATCTATGTTGTTGATCAATAGCTCGCGTTGTAGCTCCCCTATGTTTTTGATATGTTCGTAGAGAAAACTAAGTTGAAACATGATAGTAGAAATGATACGGATTGGGTCCGTGATCTGGGGATTATCCTCATTGCTACACAGAAGAATTATGTCCTTGATGCACCACTAGGTGACAGACCTAGTGCAGGAGCAGATGCAGACATTATGAATGTTTGACAAGCTCGGGATGGTGACTACTTGATAGTTTAGTGCATCATGCTTTACGGCTTAGAACCGAGACTTCAAAAACGTTTTGAACTCCACAGAGCATATAAGATGTTCCAAGAGTTGAAATTGGTATTTCAGACTCATGCCCATGTCGAGAGGTATGAGATCTCTGACAAGTAATTTGCCCACAAGATGGAGGACAATGGCTCAGCCAATGAGCATGTACTCGGAATGCCTGGGTAGTACAATCGCTTGAATTAAGTGGGAGTTAATCTTCTAGATAAGTTTGTGATTGCCAGAGTTCTCTAGTCACTATCACCAAGCTATTAGAACTTTGTGATGAACTATAATATGCAAGGGATGATGAAAACGATTCCTGAGCTCTTCGCAATGCTGAAATCGGCGAAGGTAGAAATCAAGAAAAAGCATCAAGTGGTGATGGTTGACAAGACCACTAGTTTCAAGAAAAGGGAAAAGGAAAAGAAAGGGAACTTTAAGAAGAATGACAAGCAAGTTGCCACTCTGTGAACAAGCCCAAAGTAGACCTAAGCCTGAAACTGAGTGCTTCTACTTCAAAGGGAATGGTCATTGGAAGTGCAACTACCCCAAATACTTGGCGGATAAGTAGGATGGCAAAGTGAACAAAGATATATTTGATATACATGTCATTGATGTGTACTTTACTAGTGTTCATACTAACCCCAGGGTATTTGATATCGGTTCAGTTGCTAAGATTTGTAACTCAAAACATGAGTTGCAAAATGAACAAAGACTAGTTAAGGGAGAGGTGACGATGTGTTTTGGAAGTGATTCCACGGTTGATAAGATCACCATCGCACACTCCCTCTACCTTCGGGATTAGTGTTGGACGTAAATAATGTTATTTGGTGTTTGCGTTGAGCATGAATATGATTGGATCATGGTTATTGCGATACAGTTATTCATTTAAGTCAGAGAATAATTGTTGTCTGTTTACATGAATAAAACCTTCTATGGTCATACACCCAATGTGAATGGTTTATTGAATATCGATCGTAGTGATACACATATTCATAATATTGATGCCAAAATATGCAAAGTTGATAATGATAGTGCAACATACTTGCGGCACTTCCATTTAGGTCATATTGGTGTCAAGCGCATGAAGAAACTCCATGCAGATGGGCTTTTGGAATCACTTGATTATGAATCATTTGATACTTGCGAACCATTCCTCATGGGAAATATGACTCAAACTCCCTTCTCTGGAACAGTAGAGCGAGCCAATGACTTATTAGAAATAATACATGCCGATGTATATGGTCCAATGAGTGTTGAGGCACGCGATGGGTTTCGTTATTTTTTGACATTCACAGATGATTTGAGCAGATATGGGTATATCTACTTAATGAAACACAAGTCTGAAACATTTGAAAAGTTCAATGAATTTCAGAGTGAAGTGGAGAATCATCGTAACAAGAAAATAAAGTTTCTACGATCCGATCGCGGAGGCGAATATTTGAGTTACGAGTTTGGCCTTCATTTAAAACAATGTGGAATAGTTTCACAACTCAGGCCACCTAGAACACCAAAGTGTAATGGTGTGTCCGAACATCGTAACCATATTTTATTAGATATGGTGCTATCTATGATGTCTCTTACCTATTTACCACTATCGTTTTGGGGTTATGCATTAGAGACAGCTGCATTCACGATAAATAGGGCACAGTCCAAATCCGTTGATACGACACCGTATGAACTTTGGTTTTGCAAGAAACCTAAGCTGTTGTTTCTTAAAGTTTGGGGTTGCGACACTTATGTCAAAAGGCTTCAGCATGATAAGCTAGAACCCAAATCGGAGAAGTGCATCTTCATAGGAGACCCTAAGGAAACAATTGGGTACACCTTCTACCACAAATCCTAAGGCAAGATCTTTGTTACCGAGAATGGAACCTTTCTAGAGAAGGGGTTTCTCTCGAAAGAAGTGAGTGGGAGGAAAGTAGAACTTGATGAGGCAATTGTACCTTTTCTCGAATTGGAAAGTAGCACATCAGTGAGATCCGTTCCCGTGATGCCTACACCAACTAGAGAGGAAGATAATTATGATGATCATGAAACTTCAGATCAAGTTACTACTGGACCTCGTAGGTCGAACAGAGCACATTCCGCACCAGAGTGGTACAACAATCCTGTCCTGGAAGTCATGTTATTAGACCAAGGAGAACCTACAGACTATGAAGAAGCTATCACTACTAGGAAAACGGCTATAGATGAAATGGACACTAATGGCGCACCACGTGTGTGGTGCGCCATTAGAATATAGCAATGGCGCACCGCATACAGGTACGCCATTAGTAATATATTACTAATGGCGCACCTGGTGTGCGGTGCGCCATTAGAAGTTTTGAAAAAAAATAAAAACAAAATTTGTTACTAATGGCGCACCGTGGTTGTGGTGCGCCATTACTAGTTGACATAGTAATGGCGCACCACACCCACGGTGCGCCATTAGAAGTTTTAAAAAAATGTAAAAAAATTAAAAAAATTTGTTAGTAATGGCGCACTAGTGGACAGTGCGCCATTACTAGTTTGCCCGGCTTCCACCGAATGCACCCCCCCGGACCACCTGTTCAGTTTTAAAAAAATAAAAAAATGATAAAATGTCAAAAAAATAAAAGAAAATATGTTTGCCATGTGATATGTGGTCTAGTTGTTGGGAAATTTACAAATATAAATTTCGACTTTATTTGCAAAATCTCTCTAGAAATTTGTAAAATGGGCATAACTTTTGCATACGAACTCGGATTAAAAAGTTTTATATATGAAAAATCATCTACTCTAAAAGTTACATCCGAATTTAACAGGGGGAATCCCCAAAAACCTAACACAAAAAAAGTTATGGGGCTTTCAAGATCTAGAGGCAAAAAAATTCAAAAAAAAGGTTTTGAAATTTTTTTTAATTTTTTTTTCAAAAAATGATACGTAATATGACTGGGAAGTTTGAAATATTTTTCAAAATTTCATCATAGTCATGAACATGAACAAAGTCCTAGACATCAACAAGGTATAATAGGATTGATATGCTAGATATATCAACAAGTGCCTGTGAAGTGAGCTGTTGCTGGGGTTGGATAGAACTCTGAAGTTAAGCGTGCTTGGGCTGGAGTAGTGTGAGGATGGGTGACCTTTCGGGAAGTTTGACCACGGAGTGCGATTTGACCTGAGATTAAGACATAATGACCTAAGATTAAGAAAAAATTTGAAAAAAAATTTGAAAAAAATTTGTTACTCATGGCGCACTTCTATGTGGTGCGCCATTAGTATACCAGATACTAATGGCGCACCGTGGGCCATACTAATGGCGCACCACACAGGTGCGCCATTAGAAAAAAAATTCTAATGGCGTGATGCTAGTGGCGCACCAGTAGTGCGCCATTAGTAGCGAAAATAGGTGCGCCACTAGCAGCCCTTTTTCTAGTAGTGTATGATGAGCCCAGATTCCGACAAATGGCTTGAGGCCATGCAATCTGAGATAGGATCTACGTATGAGAACAAAGTGTGGACTTTGGTGGACTTGCCCAATGATCGGTAAGCCATTAAGAATAAATGGATCTTCAAGAGGAAGACGGACACTGATGGTAGTGTTACTATCTACAAAGCTCGACTTGTCGCATAAGTTTTTCAACAAGTTCAAGGTGCTGAGTACGATGAGATTTTCTCACTCATAGCGATGCTTAAGTCTATCCGAATCATGTTAGCATTTGCCGCATTTTATGAAATCTGGGAAATGGATGTCAAAACTGCATTCCTTAATGGATTTCTTAAAGAAGAGTTGCATATGATGCAACCAAAAGGTTTTGCCGATCCTAAAGGTGCTAACAAAGCGTGCAAACTCTAGCGATCCATCTATGGACTAGTGAAAGCATCTCAGAGTTGGAATATACCCTTTGATAAGGTGATCAAAGCATATGCTTTTATACAGACTTATGGTGAAGCCTGTTGATGGACTCCTGGATTAGGGGGTCCCCGGGTCTCCGAATTATTCAAAATGGGCCAGACTGATGGGCCGTGAAGATAAAGCAGAGGACCAACCCCCGTGTCTGGATAGGACTCCCATATGCATGGATAGCAAGTTTGGTGTCCGGGTGTACTTTTTCTTTCCTTTGCAAACTGACTCTGTACAACCCTAGGCCCCTCTGGTGTGTATATAAGCCGGAGGGGTTAGTCCATAGAGGCTATCAGAATACTCATAGGCTAGACAACTAGGGGTTAGCCATTACGATCTAGAGGTAGATCAACTGTTGTAACCCTTATACACATTGAATATAATCAAGCAGGACATAGGGTTTTACCTCCTTTAAGAGGGCACGAACCTGGGTAAACATTGTGTCCCTTGTTACCATCGATCCTCAGATACACAGCTTGGGACCTCCTACTCGAGATCTGCCGGTTTTGACACCGGCATTGGTGCTTTCATTGAGATTTTTGTTGCGTTGTCAACAGTAGGATCGATGGCTCTCCTTGTCATCAACGATGACGCTGCTTTCGGGGAGATCTTTCTCCCCTGTCAACTCTTTGTGTTTGGTGGCTTCATGCTACGTGCCAACTCAACCGGTCACCTTCAGCAGGTCGACAGCTACGCCCTTGGTCACCAGATAAGGTTTGGATGTTTGAACTACATCGCCGATATCTGAGGAGATTTGATCTTCGAGGGGTTCTCGGCCGCCGCTCCCCACCCATACGAAGAAGGCCCTCCATCATTAAATCCCGTTCAGGGGTCGACTCTCATGCCCGCCCTGGCCTTAGATCCGGGGCAGACCACTCTGTCCGAAGAAAGGAGGGTGAACCCCGCCGGACAATCTCCCATCAAGGTGCTTCCAGCCGAAGACCCAGATGTGATCCTGCCGTCAGCGAACCCGGACTCAAACGGGGCTCTCCCCATCATCAGTAAGCCGCTGGATGTCAACTCCGATTTCTTGAGGTCTGCGTCCATCAGGCTTGGTCCAATGGTTATTACTGAACCTAGCCCCACAGATACTCAAACACGTGTCCAGCTTTCGCTCTTAAACGAAACACTGGAACTAATGCGATCTGATACGTCTCCAATGTATCTATAATTTTTGATTGTTCCATGCTGTTATGTTATCATTCTTTGATGTTTTATAATCATTTTATATCATTTTTTGGTACTAACCTATTGACATAGTGCTAAGTTCTAGTTGCTCTTTTCTGCATATTTTTTACATCACAGGAAACAAAGTCCAAACACAGCGCCTGGGCCCGAAGACATCCAATGGGCCCGAGAAGCGCCTGAGGGTGCTCCGAGGGGAGCACAACCCACCAGGGCGCCCCTAGAGGCCCAGGCGCGCCCTGGTGGGTTGTGCCCACCTCGGGTGCGTCCCGAACTGACTCTTTGCTCTATAAATACCCCAATATTCCAGAAAGCCTAGGGAAGTCGACGAAAATCAATTCCAGCTGCCACAGAGTCCAGAACCACCAGATCCAATCTAGACAACATCATGGAGGGGTTCATCATGCCCATCGGTGCCTCTCCGATGATGCATGAGTAGTTCTTTGTAGACCTACGGGTCCGTAGTTAGTAGCTAGATGGCTTCCTCTCTCTCTTTTAATTCTCAATACAATGGTCTCTTGGAGATCCATGTGATGTAACTCTTTTTGCGGTGTGTTTGTTCGGATTCGATGAACTTTGAGTTTATGATTAGATCTATCTTTTTATCCATGAAAGTTATTTGAGTCTTCTTTGATCTCTTATATGCATGATTGCTTATAGCCTCGTATTTCTTCTTCGATATTTGGGTTTTGCTTGGCCAACTTGATCTATTTATCTTGCAATGGGAAGAGGTGCTTTGTGATGGGTTCGATCTTACGGTGCTTGATCCCAGTGATAGAAGGGGAACCGACACATATGTATCGTTGCCATTAAGGATAACAAGATGGGGTCAATTTCTACATAAATAGATCTTGTCAACATCATGTCATTGTTCTTATTGCATTACTCCATTTCTCCATGAACTTAATACACTAGATGCATGCTAGATAATGGTTGATGTGTGGAGTAATAGTAGTAGATGCAGGCAGGAGTCGGTATACTAATCTTGGACGTGATGCATATATAATGATCATTTCCTGGATATCGTCATGATTATTTGAAGTTCTATCAATTGCCCAACAGTAATTTGTTTACCCACCGTTTGCTATTTTTCTCAAGAGAAGCCACTAGTGAAATCTACGGGCCCTGGGTCTCTTCTTTATTATATTTGCCTTTTACGATCTAATTTCCTTTGATTTTATTTTAAAATCTATTAAACCAAAAATACAAAAATACCTTGCTGCACTTTATTCTATTTGCCGTTCGATCTATCAATTATTACAACTCTCTCACGTTTGTTTAACACGTCGGGTTGTGAGTATTTGTTATTTGTGTGTAGGTGATGTTTACGTAGTGTTGCTTGGTTCTCCTACTGGTTCGATAACATTGGTCTCATCACTGAGGGAAATACCTACCGTTGATGTGCTGCATCATCCCTTCCTCTCTAGGGAAATATTGACGTAGTTCTAGCAAACATCACGATCTCTTGCCATCACGGAAGTATTACCGCCGAACTATGCCCAGTTTGAACTGGGGGCTGAGAGTATGGAATTTTACGTCCCACCCACCACCCATTTAAGAGCCACTATCGACGACCTAACCGACATGCTAGACTACACCTCCGAAGACATCGATGGCATCGACGACGATGCCGGAGCCGAACCAGGTCAAAACCCGCCTATCACTTGGCGTTGGACAACCACTTCTACTTACGATGTATACATGGTGGACACGCCTGAGAAGAAGGACGACGATGGCACTCAAGAACCAGATGAGGATAAGCCCATCGATGAACCACCAAAACGCTAACGTCAGCGGCGCCGCTCTCGATCGCATCGAGCGAGGCAAAGCAATACCGGCACCGGAGATAATGACACTCCGGACAACGCCGGAGACTCCGACCACCCCGTTGAGCCTGCGTTCGAGCAGGATGAGAGGAAAGAGGATCAGGTCAACCCCGACGAGCTCACCGATCACGGGGATTCGGAAGATAATAACTACTTACCTGTCTCTGAAGAGGATGTTAGCCTCGGTAACAAAGATTTCATCATCCTAGAGGAAACCCTCGAACAAGAACACTTCAAGTGATGGCTCATCGCTTCTGCACGGAGCCTGAAAAAGAAACAACAATAGTTACAAGCCGAACAGGATACGCTCAATGACAGATGGACCAATGTCCTAGCCGCTGAAGAAGGATACGGCCTTGAGCGCCAAACTACACTACAAAAAAAGACACATCCGTGACATTTTGGGCCAAACGAATTTTTTTTCTGTCATAAATATGACACTTCTATGACGATAATTGTGACAAAACCCGGTATCATCATAGATGTGGTGGGCTCCTACTTCTATGACAAAAAATCATGATAGAAAATGGGCTTTTCGTCTTGGGCGGGCCGGAGACGCAGCTGCATGACATTCTTTGGGCCGTCCATGACGGAAAAAACTATGGTAGAAGCGAGGGCGAGGAAAATTTCAGGGAGTTCCCGATTACGGTGGGAGGTCAGGGGCCGAGCGATGCGCGTTTCTCTCATACACGTACGCGCGTGTGTGCGAGGCGTTGGCTCTAACTGGACCCGAGCGAGGCGTTGGGCTCTAACTGAACCCGAGCGATCGATCAATGGCTGTTAACTGAACCCGATCGAGCGATTCCTTCGCTACTACTGCTAACTGAAGCCGATCGATTGGATGAATAGTGAGCATTGCGCGGGGGGGGGGGGGTTGGATGAACAGTTAGCGGTGGCGTTGCCTTTGGATGAACAGGACCCCGTGGTGTGGAGGGCTGGATGAACAGTAGACGGTGGAGGGGTGCCTGTGGAGGGGTGGTTGAACAGGACCCCGTGGTGTGGAGGGCTGGATGAACAGTAGACGGTGGAGGGGTGGTTGAACAGTAGCCGGTGGAGTAGCGCGCGGTGGAGGCTGGATGAACAGGAGCCCGTGGAGGCTGGAGGAGGTCGGCGGTAGCCCGTGGAGGCTGGAGGAGGTCGATGGTGGAGATGAACAGTATCCCGTGGAGTCCCGTTTTGCGGTACGCCACACCCCTCTCGATGAACAGGACCCCCGTTTCGACCGTAGGAGGTCTGTTTCGTCCGTTTTGCGGTACAGCACACCCCTCCCAATCAACAGGACCCCCGTTTCGACCGTAGGAGGTCCGTTTCCTCTGTTTGGCGGTACGCCACACCCCTCCCGATCAACACGACCCCCATTTCGACCGTAGGAGGTCCCTTTCCTCCGTTTTGCGGTACACCACACTCCTCCCGATCAACAGGACCCCCGTTTCGACCGTAGGAGGTCCGTTTCCTCCATTTTGCGGTACGCCACACCCCTCCCCATGAACACGACGCATTCCGTTGCACCCCATGAACACGACGACAACGACGATGTTTCTCCGTTCCGACCCAGCCATGTACACGAGCCCTCGCCATATGTATGCGCGAGTAGGCGTTCGAGACCCTGCCCATATGTACGTACGTGGCCGTATTTTCTTTCTTGCACCCTGGCCGCTGTACGTACGTGTACATGCTACGTGCACGCCTCTACTACGACAAGTATGGGCCTCTACTACGACACGTGCGCGCCTCTACATCGACCAGTATATATGTACATACACGTCCGCGACCAGATTGACAACGCTACGTATGCTTTGACCTGGTGGGTCCTGACTGTCAGGCACTTCCTTGCCTGCGAAGATGTAGCTGGTGGGTCCCAGCAGTCAGGGGGGCGAATCGTTTTGGTTTTTTGCCTCGACTCACTTCCTTGCGTGCAAGATTTAGCTGGTGGGTCCCAGCAGTCAGGGGGCGAATCATTTTTTTCGGACGCACTTCCTTGCGTGCAAAGGTGTAGCTGGTGGTCCCAACAGTCAGGGGGGGAATGTTTTTTCGCGAAATACGGTGGCCCGTCCGGTGGGTCCCTGCTGTCAGGTGGAGGAATCATTATTTTCCGTGTAATAAGGAGGCACTTCCTTGCTGGCGCCGTGGACACAACTGTCAGCCTCTCAACGTACAGTCCACGTCCGATGGAAGTCGTTCCTTGACCATGTTGACCACGCCGTGCCGAGAGCACCACGGCGGTGGACGATGGTGAGGCCTAGGAAGGGGACGACGCGGAGCCGGTGAAGACGCGGCAGTGGATGCCCACGCGGAGAGGAGTATGAGGGTTCACTCGTTCGGCTGCGGTGTGAGGCTTCCGTCGCCGCAGGGCCTGGCCAGCGGTGGGAATAGTAGGGGCCGCTGAGGCCTCCGCGGCAGCACAGCCAGCCACGGGAGGCAGGAGCAGGCGGCACCACCGGCGCTGCTTTGGCGGCTGGAGCAAGAAGACCAGAGGTTGAAGAAGCACTACGGCCGTTGGATGGACATCATATGGTCACTGGAGCTAGAATCGTTCATATTGACTAAGTTGACAAAGCCCTCTGTCCCCGTCAACTTAGTAGGCCCACAAGTCAGCCTCCCACCAAGGTGGGTCCCAGCTAGCAGGGGGAGTATTCATTTTTTGTGCGTAATAAGGAGACACTTCCGGTGGGTCCGAGCTGACAGCAGGGGGAACATTTTTTTCACGAAATACGGTGGCCCGTCCGGTGGGTCCCAGTAGTCAGGGGGGAACGTTTTTTCACGAAATAAGGTGGCCCGTCCGGTGTGTCCCCGCTGTCAGGTGGAGGAATAATAATTTTGCGCGTAATAAGGAGGCACTTCCTTGCGGCCGCCGTGGACCCAGATGTCAGCCTCTCCATGTACAGTACTCTTTCGATGGAAGTCGGTCGTTGACCACGTTGACCGCGCCACGCCGAGAGCACCAGGGCGGTGGACGATGGCGAGGCCTAGGAAGGGCACGACATGGAGCCGGGGAAGACGCAGCAGCGGAAGCCCGCGCGGAGAGGAGTATGAGGGTTCACTAGTTCGGCTGCGGTGTGAGGCTGCCGTCGCTGTAGAATAACAGGGGGTGTGGGTGAGTGGAGGGATGGCCTGGCCAGCGGTGGGAGTAGTATGGGGGCAGTGAGGCCTCCGCAGCAGCACAGCCGGCCGCGGGAGGCAGGAGCAGGCGGCACGACCGGCGCTGCTTTGGGCGGTTGGACTAAGAAGACTAGGGGTTGAAGAAGCACTACAGCCGTTGGATGGACATTGTACGGTCACTGAAGCTAGAATCATTTATATTGACTAAGTTGACAAAGCCCTTGGTACGCTCCAACTTAGTAGGCCCACAGGCCAGCCTCCGAAACGGTGCGCCCCAGATGTCAGGGGAGGAATCATTTTTTGGGCGGCCGAAGCTAAGAATATCCGAGATTGAAGAAGAAGCACGACATCCGTTGGATAGACATCCACCGGCCACTGCTACTAGAACCGTGTGTTAACTATAATAAGTTGACAAAGCCTTGCGTACACATCAACTTAATTTTTTAGGGGACGCGTCACTTAGTAGGCCCACAAGTGTGTGGCAGAGAACTTATAGCCCATTTGTGTTTCGTAAGAATGTACATCCCATTTTTGAATTCTAATGGAATTTACAACAGCCCATTAACAGTTTGTTAAAAGTACAGCCCATTTTCTAGCTAGGACAACGATTAATAATTTCAACCAACCGTTGAAGACAGAATTCAATAAAATTTCCCACATTTTGATGGGATCCAAAATATTTTTATCCCGAAATTTCTAGTCAAATTAAATATAAATTTGTATTATGTAAAAATCCAACAAAACATTGCGTGCGCAACAATGAAAAATTAATATTTTAAAAATCCATAAACAATATTTTATAAACTAATTTCGTGTTTCGTGCATTTTTTATAGTTACTGCCCAGTTTTTATAATTACATCCCATTTATAATTTTTTAAAGCCCATTTTCCTGTAAAGCCTAATGCATCCCTCCTAGGAAAGATTTGCAGCCCAGCGGGGCGGAGAATAACAAGTTGACCTTGCCTGGGTATTTCTCAAAAAGACGTATATCTAGGTTAGCCATTTTCATCTTGAAAAAAATAGTATCTGGGTTGGATATCTGGCCTGGGCTAGACGGGCCACAGCCCGCCCAGTTAATACCCTGCTCTCCTCTGAACAACAACGAAATCATCGCCATGAAAAACTCTGCAGTGCTCACGCCTCAAAAACACAAATACTGCTCGAGCTGCTTGGTCCCAGCTGTCGGCCGCACCTTGTGCAATTCTCTCGTTTATATTGACTACATAGGTTGACAATGGTGTGGGACCGTGATGTCAGGAAACCAGGAGAAAGCAAAAAAAATATAGTTGTACATAATAAGGAGGCACTTGCATACGTACGGCTATGGCCCTAGTGGGTCCCTAGTGTCATCCAGTCAAAATAAAGTCATCTTATGAATCCTCATGTTCGTTGACGATGTTAACAATGCTCGGTGCCACGGCGAGCGCAACAACTCGAAGGGCAATGGAGAGGGCCTCGCAGGCCCTATGGATGGTCTGATACAGCGCCCCCTACTCATTCAGGAAGCCAGGATCATCGGACACCTATGAGCACCTTCGAGAAACTGAGACGGCATGAAACGGTAAGGCCGCGCTTGGGAGCTCTGGTTTATTTAAACATGTATTAACATACAAGTGTAATTTACTCGTCATCGGAAACAACACGTAAAATACAGGCATAATGAAACCGAGGGACCGAGGTCTGTAAGTAAAACCGGCGGGTTACGCGTGTAATTTCAGAGACCAGTGTATATTTTACGAGCACTACTATATGGACGACATTACCAGACGATACATGCACGACATGCGTATCATGCCATCCATGGGAAAGGCTGAAACAGCAGCCAACGGCTGGATTAGCAATCGTCCGAGTGTCGCTCAACATTTTTATCGTGTGTGAAGTACTTCCGATATTTTACTAGTCGAAATCGACCAACAAAGCGCCTTCGCCCGAGACCATCTGCTTTAATTTACAAGCGTCAGTTTTATAAGCGGTTTTGGTTGGAAAACGATGATCCAATCACAGCCTAATATCATGAGTTGGACGGAAGATCATATGGTTTCATGTCTAACCTACCAGACTTGTCGTATAGGCTATGAATGAAACATCAGACGATGAACTTCTTAAGAACGGAAACAACAGAAGAGGATGATCTTCTTAACAAGCAAATCACTGGCATTAGATCGATAGGAAAAACAATATGAAGCATTATTCTCAGGACGCACGGTGAACAGCTCAGGATGCCGCATGCCAGAACATTCCAAGCTCAACTTTGCAATCAAACACAAGGCCTAGCATTACATAGAAAATATTTAGAACAAACTCTTAACACAGGAATATCTCAGCAGAGTAACTATTTACTTCTAAACTGAACACAAGAATAGGAAAAAACACTCGACGTTGCTCACGGCAAGGGCGTCCCACTCAAAAATATCAAATGCATGTCTTCTGGCTAACATCAATGAGCAAATTTTGACAAGGTTTTCCAATTCCAATATATTAAACTAGTGTCTTCTTGCTAACATCAATGATTAAACTTTGACAAGCTTTTACCATTCAAAATATGATATGCCTATGATCGTGGAGTCCTGTCGTAGCTTCTTGTACTTGTTTGGGCATTTTTTGCCCAGGGCACTCCACGTGTTGTTAAATAGTCAATGGTCTCTGCAGACTAGTCATGTCACTGGTGTCTAATAATACTTAGTAAAGCTTCTCAGTCATTCCTTCTGTAATGTAGCGCAAACAGTGACTGCTTCTTTCTGCAAAGTGGAACGACCAACTGGACCCAGTAATGCAGCAGTTTGCCTTACACATTGGCTCCTTTTGTGAAGTTCAACTAAAATCAAAGTCGGAATAAAACCAAGCTTTAATTTTTCTATCCCTGTAAGCAACAATAGGTATAAGGGAAACAATTACTGTGAAATAACGGTTGATGACTTGTACTCCCAAAATAAAAGCATCTACTGATCTACTTTATCTTAATGGGAAACAAAGCAGGAGAGTAGCAATTCTCCATCAGTATGATTCATTCATATTGACTGAGACATTATCTTAACAATGCCTTGTTTCAACATGTATAAAGAACGACAAAGCAGAAATGTACCATTCCTAAAACAATGCAACTGATTCATTTTAACAGAGACATTATCTTAACAATACCTTGGTTAAACATGTAGAAAGAACTACAAAGTAGGATAGTACCAATCCTAACAAGTGTTGCAGTTTTGAACTAAGATTCAGTAGTTAATTAATTCTGAGAGTGGCATTGCTTAATTTTACCAGCAGCATTAGATTAACGAAAAGCATAAATAGTTCTAGGGAGAGTGGGCGCAACAACAGTATGTGCTTCCATCTACTTATAAAGGGGGTGATGTAGAGTTTGTTGTAACAAAGCAACAAGCATCATGTCTGGGTTGGTCCCATTTTTGTTCACTATTTAATGGGAAAAGACAGCAATACAATAGCTTCAATTCAACATTTATTTAAAACAGTACCAATACAAGTAGCACAACATCTCAAAGCACACCGCACAATCATGTGGATGAAGGCCTGTATTGACCTTTCATGAGACGGGCAAGATAAAATACGAATCTTCCAACACGAATAGGAAATCCAATCTCGTTTTGTGTAGTTGCACTGAAATCAAGCAAAGTGTTTCGCGTAGCGAAACAAAATGTCGCAATAGCAACAAGTTGAATAGATATCCATGTTTAAACAGAGGCAAAAAGGAATAAATTACTGGCTAATAAAGGAGGATGAAACATGCGGCCACAAAAATGGTAATCCCGCCAATCCCTAACAAGTGTTGCAGTTTTGAAATAAGATTCAATAGTTAATCCTGAGAGTGGCATCAATTACTGGCTTATAAAGGGGGTGATGCCGAATTTTTTGTAACAAAGCAACAAGCATCATGTCTGGGTTGGTCCCATTTTTGTTCACTACTTAATGGGAAAAGACAGCAATACAATAGCTTCAATTCAACATTTATTTAAAACAGTACCAAAACAAGTAGCACAACATCTCAAAGCACACTGCACATCATGTGGTTGAGACCAAGATTTGAAACAACTCGTCACAAAGACTGGAAACAAATCTCGATCTCCTTTTGTGCAGTTCCCCCAAAATTAAGCAAAGTCACCGGTGTGACATTTAACTTGAACTGCACAAAACACTCTTAAAACATAAGTGTTTCGAGTAGCGAAGCAAAATGTCGCAATAGCAACAAGTTGAATCAATACCCATGTTTTAACAGAGGCAAAAAAGGAAACAATTACTTGCCGATAATGGAGGATGAAACAAACGGTGACAGAAAGAAGCATCTAACTTATCTTGGATGGAAAACAAAGTAGGACAGTAGCATTTCTAAAACGGTTGCATTGATTCATATTAACAGAGACATTCTCTTGAAATAACATTCATTAAAAAATGTAATTTACTTTTAACAGTGGCATTGCTTCAATTTTCCGGCAGCATTCTTAGATTAACAACATCAAAATAGTTGTATGGGACATGCCAGCACCATGTGCGTCCACACGTATAAATGGGTGATGCAGAGTATGTAGCCAAGCAGCAGATATGCGCTGGTCCCAAATTTGTTCTCTTTGAACCTTCTTCCTATGTGAGGGCAGCAAAACTAGTCCTGCACAAACTACTCGACCCCCCCAGTTTCTTTCCCTTTTCAACAAAGAGATCGGTTCCTTAAAGATGTGTGTACTGGGTTACCCCCGTTTTCCCTTTTTGACCTACAAAGCGGCTGGATAGCCAGTCTATACTACTTTCCGCCCCTCCTTTCCTCATTGAACCACGTCCTAGATTCTTGCTCCAGCCCACCGCACCCTTCTTTCCTCTTTGAACCAAGACCTAGATTCGACTACAGATCGAAAAAGATCCACATGCAGCTAGAGCAACGACGGTTTCAAAGAAATTCATACCTTAGGGTCGTCGGGATGTGGCAAGGCGTGCGGCGGGAGGCCAGATCTGCCCACACTACGTATGGTAGCAAGGAAGAAGGGATCAGCGGCCCTCCCGCACAGGTGCTAGGTGAAAGAGAACAGCGCAGCCGGCAGTGGATTGCCTCCCTCGCCAAAGGCGATAGATTGCTGCACCTCCTCCCCTTCCCGGTGTGACGGGATATGGACGCCTCCTTCACCAGCTGTGAGGGGGGAGAGAGAGACAAGAGTCCAACGCAGTCCTGTTTAGATCTGGTGAAGATAGGGTGAGAGACTGTGAATATAGCAAACCCTAGCAAATGAACGCTGAGCCTCCAGCGTGTAATATATATGTAGTGCGGCGATCTTGTGGAGAGTGCAAACCCTAGCGAACAAGCGCTGAGGCTCCCACTTATATATATATATATATATATATATATACTACTATAGTACGGATTGAGCGCCGATGCCTTCACTGCACCTGCTTTTGGTTGTATGACAAGTGAGCCAGCCACATTTTGGGCCCACCTGTCATAAATCCAAAGGCAGGTGCACTAAGTCAATGAAGCTGCGTCCATATAGTACTCTCGTGTATACGACTAATATATAATGAAGTGGTTTTCTTATTCTCTCCATAACAATCGTTTTAAATTGTGTAAGTATGGAATGAAACTCTTTATTTAATGTACAGTGAAGAAAACTAGTACTACTTCCGATGAACTAACGATCCACGCCCACGCGTCCTGGTCGCACTTCCTGTCCTTCACGTGTGGTACACTACCCTCCCTTATGTGAACAACCACACAGGTGCCAAATTATCAGAAACGTGTGAGAGTGTGTACAAATAAAGAATTTTAATTCCAATTATCAGAAAGGTTTGAGAGTATTACAAAGTTTGACTTCAGTCAAATATAATATGCGGAGTAAATAAAAATGGAGGGCTACTACATCCATCCGGGTTTTTAGTCCACACCATTTTTTAAATCAAAGCTAATAGCTGGACAAATAAAATTACAGGGGAGCTGGAGACAAAGTTGTGAGAAGGCTTAGAAATCAATACAAAACTTATGCTCTTAGTACCAACGTCGATCCTTCTTCGAGGAAACAGTTGGTCATAGCCAATTGTGTGATAAAATTTCACCAACGTGAAAGACGACTGCGTCTCCAATGCAACCAAGGTGAACTGACGAAGGATATCATCTTTGTGCGTAAACAAGCAAAGAGCACTGATGGAAGACAACTTGTTTTTCATTGAAAATCGATCAGCTTCACCAGCCGACGCAACCATGAGGCGCAACCATGAGCATCGATAGGTCATCGTGGTGATGCATCATCCATTTGGCATCAATTTTGCGTGAGGCACCTACGAAGTTCGACAAATCCTCACTATGGTTTGTTTCTTCTCAGTAATCAAGCTCGAGGAAGGAAGAACCACGTGGCAGAGGACAGTGAGGCGGAACAACAATGGCCATCCAATTTTGTGCAGTTCCACTAAAATTGAGGAAGACATGCCCGGGTATGGAGACACACATCGCTGTTTCCAAAAATATAAAAAAGGGTTAGCAACGACATCTCAATTGTCAATAAGGATTAATGAAAAGTACACCAACAAACAGAAGCATCATAATTATCTTGATGGGAACTAAACCAGGATACCCGAGAAAAAAGCATTTCTTCATTTAACCAGTGATACTACTACCACTATATGGACAATGACCGCACAACCACCATGTACTTTTTGTCGAAACAACATGTATACCTCCACTGAGGCATAAATCAGGACAACTTTTCGAGTGGCATGTCCTCTATAATAGCACTAGTAGGTGATGTTGGACCAGCCTACGAACCCTAGCTACTATGCATGGGGAGCTGGGGAGTAGTCGCATAGAAGAAAACCCGCAGCGACCTGGGGCACTGGACCAGTACAAGAAGTTATACCTCAGGTGCGCGAGATGTCGTTTAGGCGGGCGGGCGGGATCTTCACACACGACGGCAGCGAACAAGGGCGCGGAGGATCTTCATCCGCGCCAGCGTCAGCTCCGAGAGGACGGTGCGCTTCGGCTTCCTCCGTCGCCGACAGCGACAACATTAACGCTGCACCTCCTCACCTCCCGCAGCGGACGAGATTCGGGCGGGTTTGTGACCACCGGTGAGGAGATAGATAGAGTGGACACTGTCATCTTGTTTTGATATGGAGAGGGTGAGATAGCGAGACGCGAGAAACTCTATCAAACAAGAGGCTATAATGGAGTAAAAAAATCTCTCCATAGTAGTGGTTTTAAATAGAATACGGGCATTCCCGGAAAAAAGAAACGAAAACTGGTGGACAATTTTTTAAGGGTCTGTCTAGGACACATCTAGATGTGACATAGTTATGTCACATCTAAGTTGATGTCCACTCTGTTTGTGGTCTATTTTTTTTTCCTAGTTTTTTTTGTTTCTTGTTGCTACATTATATAATTGTGGGAGCTTAGATGTGATATCTTTAAATAACATCTAGATGTGAAATAGACAAACTGATTTTCTAACGTACCAAGAAAGAAAACTCAATCAACAACACGCCCCCGCTTCCAAGTCGCGAGAGTCGTCGCGCACACACACCTAGACATAGACATGCATATCCGTGTTTATGTAAAATTCCATCTCCATCTCCAATCATATTTGTCCAACTGGCAGATTATTTACGTTGTTAATTATATACGCAGCAACATTAACGTACAACATCTCTTGTTTGCGCACGCCCGGACCGCTGCCACGGCCGGTCCTGACCAACCCGAACCCTCTTCATCACCCGCGCGTGCTTCTCGCCCGAAACGGTCAGTGCCGCATTCATGCCCGGCCAGAGCAGACGCGACCTCTCACTGGCGTCGGCATTGAAGCAGCGCGTCGGCCGAGAGAGCGTTGCCCGCGCCACTTCCGGGTGCACGCGGCTGCTCCGCGTTCAAAGGTCGCAATAGCCTGCTACAACATGCATGTAAAAAGTTCTTGGGATTCCGTGCTACAGCTAGCTGTCCTCCCCCAACTCGTCAATCTCTTCCAGTAGTGCTAGTACTCCATGGCGCGATCCATCAACAAGCAGGCGAGAAAGTTATCGTATACTCGGTTTGTGGTGAGTGGCATGCCAAGCGACCGTGTGGGGTCGAGCCGTGGAGGAGGGTGAGACGTGAAAACGACAGACGTGATTTAAACGTTGGTTTTGCTCGATGGCGCGATCCAATGAAACAAAACGTTGGTTTCTCTCTGTTTCCCTTTTTTCTTCAGAAAAACGGAAACTTACCACTCCATTTTCATTCCTATTCCAAGGTTGCCCCGTTACAACATTCCATCAAATACAAAGGAAAACTAACACGCATGCTGATGCATCTCAATGATTCACAGATCATAGCCAATATTTACTTCACAACTAAATAAAAAAGTTGTGAGAGCGTGTACGAAAGAAAAACTACTGATGGGGTCACTACGACTTAAACCCTAAACCCTGAACATGATTTAATTTCCTGGCCAGGTAGAACCTGTCGAAGGAAAGACGACTGGCACCCTCGGATCATACGATGCTTTTGTGTAGTTCCACTAAAATCGACCTGAGCATCCATGATGGCAAAGATATTGAAGAATTGTGATTAGAATAATAGTACTGGCACTAGTTCATGAGACATAAACTCATCACAAGTAGAAGCTGGTGGAAATAGAGAAAGATCGACATGGAGATGGAGCTACGGCAGTGGAGCAAGCCGGCTCCAAAAGGAAGATGGACTACCTGAGACGTCGGGTTGTAGCTAGAAGGGCGGTTGGGATGCGGCATCGGCCCATACCGCGGTGACCCCCGATTGGGACGCACCGACTGTGGGTTTTCTCCCTCACCGATGTCGACCGCATCTACGCAGAACATTGTTCCCTTCCCCCAGCTGTGGGATCAGGCCCGTCGTTCTATGCTTGTGAAGAGAGCAACCTAAGCACGCAGGCTTGTAGCTTAGGCTCCTGCTAGTGTATATATAGTGCTTTTTTTTCTCTCTCCATATCAACCATTTTATATCGCATACGTGTCATTCAAGAGTGAAATGATGGTTGCTTCTTCCGACTAACTTACTTTGTGATTTGGCTGCTCCTTAGTGGCCCCTACACGTACTCCCCCTACGTGTATGCAATAGTCACACATACATATGGACGTAAAAACGCGCGCCACGTCCTAATGCATGCATGTCCGAGCACACGACGGAACACACACGGTCACGCTCAAGTGCTCAACCTACACGTGCATGCACACACATACTCAGTCAGGGTGAGCTAGTGACTGTATAGACACCGGAAAATATATATATTGAGCGCAATGAGCGTATTATGAAGTCCATTGACCGTATTTTTACAAATATACAATGACAGACAGTGTATTTATTTCGTTTGAAATTAAGCCATATTAACCGGAGAGGAGGCAGTATGGACTAGCATTACTTTGCTGTGTCCTGTCAACTTGCCGAATGAGGAGAAGGTTGCAGGACGGGAGAAGCTTGCACGCGGTGGCTCGCAGGACAAGGAGAAACTTTTGACTAATGCAAGCTCTCCCTCGCTCAGACGGTGGACGTGCAACAGTTAACTCGGTGTCAGATTGCCAGAAGCATACACTATACTACTAGTGCTATTATTGTTCGACTTCCCGAATAGGCGAACAGCCAAGCGCAAAGTTTACTAGTACTACTACTATAGTCTATAAAGGTATGTACTATACTAGTACTAGGAACCGGATGGAGGAGCGTCTGCACTCTTATTATAATTTTAAAATGTGATAAAGCAATCTTCAACACATTTGGTTCTCTTCGAGGGTTCTCGCATGTGATAATGGAAGTTGATTGCATGGAAAACTTGCCATAATTCTCGCTTAATCCTGGCTCATATCCTGTTATAAATAATAGCTCTTAGTAATATTTCCTCTTTTTTTTGTTATTCAGCATGTAAACAGGTCAGCAAACCTTGCGATGCATCTTCGTGCGAACCGTGCTTGCTGCACTTTGAATGTGGCCGAGAGCTTGCTTGATGAAACACCTCGCTTCCTACTTCTTTTTTTGCAAGGTACCTCGCTTCCTAGTGACCAGTGTCTTGGTTGATCGTCCTATAAGAATGCTTATATATGAATAAAGCTCTCTCATTTACCCGCAAAAAAGATTAAGCCATATTAACCGGAAAGGAGGGAGTACGGACTAGCACTACTTTTTGGTGTGTCCCGTCAACTCGCAGAATGAGGAGAAGCTTGCAGGACAAGGTGAAGCTCACTTACGCCTTTTGACTAATGCAACCTACCCTCGGTGGACATGCATCAGTCCATTCGGTGTCAGATTGTCAGAGGCATACACTGTAGTACCCAACATGCGGAGTACCATCATTGTTCGACCTCACGAAGAGGCGAAGAGCCAAGCGCAGTAGTACAAGTGGTACTACTACTAGAATGCATGGTGGAGCGTCTGTACTCTTATTTTTTATCCCTGATAAAGTAAACGTTTATTCCGTAGAAGGGCAGTAAACGTCAGCCCAACATGTAATGAATGATATCGATCAACCAACCATGCTCGAATATATCTTGGCCTCCGTGCGAGCCCGTTTGTCTCTCTCAAGGAATGGCGGGTTGGCTCTTTGCCGTCAATTGAGATCGGTTTGCTCACACTCATGTCCCACATGTCAGTGATATGCCAAGAGGAGGTGCGTTGACCGACTGGCCATACGCGTACTTGGTTTTTCACCTTCATACTACTCCTCCCTCCGTCACGGTTTACAGGGCACGCTTCATTATGATGCATTTCTCTCAATGCATTTCCACCACCAGAGAGACTTTAGACGCGTTTGGTTTAATGCTCAATTAATTAGGGCGTGGTAACCGCAATCAAGTCCACAATTTTCTCTCCATGTACTATACTATTACGGAGTGGAGTAAGTGCATGCATTTGTGTACTCGGGGTGGAAGCACTGCATGCATGTGTGTACACATTATTCCCTCTAGTAATAGATGCCGTGCTATAATTACCAATGCTATTTTTCAGGCCGATCGCTAGTCGCCTTGGTCCCACAGATTTTTTTTTTCTGAAGTGCGCTGTATAAACAGTGACGGATGGAGTAGTATGAGCAGATTCAAAGAAGAGCGTATTGATGGTTGCTTCTTCAAAGCAACTTATAGTGGGAAAGGTGGGGCTTATGATTTGACTGATCATTACTCACTATTAATGCGGCGCAATGACCGGGCTGAGTCTCCCATGCGGTTGTGCACTACCCCCTCGGTTCTTAAATATACTCCGGAGTATTTGTCTTTCTAGAGATTTCAACGAGTGACTACTCAAATATTTGTCTTTTTAGAGATTTCAAATGGACAGGCACATACGGATGTATATAGACATATTTTAGAGTGTAGATTCACTCATTTTTCTCCGTATGTAGTCACTTGTTGAAATCTCTAGAAATACGAATAGAATATTTAGGAATGGAGGGAGTACTCATACAAAGGAAAATGAGTGAATCTACACTCTAAAATATGCCTGTTTGAAATTTGTAAAAACACAAATATTTAGGAACGAAGGAGTATAATTTTGTGCATGGCACATGGACCCGGATGATGAAGAGGCTTCTGGCAATGCTATCAAGCTTCCATCATTTGTTTACATAATTGACATACTATACAAATAATTTTCCAGCGACATGAAATTGTACAATGGTGTGAGCTTTCAGCTTTTGTTTCGCGTGTCTTGCCATCGATGCTCTTTCGAAAACAATAAAAAACTAACTTCCTTGATAATGCATGTCAATTATTTGCAGTCAGAGCTAATAATTACATCACAACTGAAGACAAAGTTTTGAGAAGGTGTTAAATTAAAATTGATCCATGCTTTCATTGGCAACAACGTCCCCCCAGCTCTGTCTAAATCAACAAGGCATGTTGGGAAAAAAGTAGCTGTCTGGAGCATGCAACATTCCGATCATTTTGTGCAGCTCCACTAAAATAGAGGCGAGCGTCCCTGTTCCAAAGATATTAAGTGTGATTACGATAATAGAGGACTGTTGATGAAACAATAAACACACAAATAGAAGCCGGTCACCTTTGCAGTCTCTCTTAAGACTAACTAGTTGGAGAAGATTAGGCTCGGAGTTGGATGAGGAGGATAGAGCAAAACCAATCTCCCTTTGTGCAGTCGCACTGAAATGTAGAGATGTTACCCGTGCGCCATTTTATTACAACTGCACAAAACACTCTTAAGAAAAAAGTGATTTGTGCAGTTCACCAAAAGGTCGCAATGGCAACGAGGTGAAATGGATAGCCCTGTTTGCAAAAAAGAGGTAGAAAGGAAACAATTACTGGCCAATAACAGTTGATGACACTTAATATCTTTGGAAGATAACAACACGGTTGTGTTTGTCTAAAACGGTGTCAGGACGAGAATGCAATATGGAAAGTACGCCGGACGAGCTACGTTTTGGGCAAAGAACTATGGAAGATCCACATGCAGCAACGTGGGAAGACGGGCAGTGGACCAAGGCCGGAGGGGATACCTGGAGGTCATCAGGATGTAACTAGGTGAGCGGCGGCGGGCGGAATCTGTGAGCAGGTGGCATAGGCCCTGCCGCGCCGGAGCTTGGTCAGATAGAATGGCGTGTACCGGAGATTGGGGCGTGCTGCCTCGGCGCCGTCGAACGGAGAAACGATGCACTTCCTCCCTTTCCCCCGGCGGACGGGATGTGGCCGGATCAATGACCAACGGTGAGAGAGAGAGGCCACCTGAAAGTGCAACTATCCCTAGGTGGTTTTGGTAATTCATAACAACATATAGCTCATTGAGCTAATGCTATTTCAAGATGATTATTTCAGGAAAGCTCAATGATTGGCATGGCGTGGATGTGAAAGTGGAACCCTCAAAATGCTAAGGACAAAGAATTGGCTCAAGCTGAAAAGTTCAAGACTCTTCATTTTATATTTTAGTGATCCAAGATCACATTGAGTCTTTAGGAAAAGCCAATACTATCAAGGAGGGATGAGGTGTTGCTTAATGAGCCTCTTGCTTTATGTGCTTGGTGATATGCTCCAAAATCCTCAACCACTTTTCCATAGAGACAAATGACCTAAACACTAAGCCAAACTTGGTCATACCGATTCTTTCAATCCGGCGCCACGGAGTTTCGCTTGTCATTTGCCACTGCCAAACCCTAGCAATTCGGTCCTACTGATAAGGATCTCGGTCTCACCGAGATGGGATTGCAAACTCTCTGTTTCCCTTTCGTAACTTTACGGTCACACCGAAAGAGCGAATCGGTCCCACCGAGATTGCAATGTAAACTCTATGTTTCCTTCTTGTAACTTTTCGGTCTCACCAAAAGAGCGAGTCGGTCCCACCGAGTTTGCCTGACCAACTCTCTGGTTAGCTTATTGCCAAACTCGGTCTCACCGAGTTTCTGCAATCGGTCTCACCGAGATTACGTTATGCCCAAACCCTAACCGAATCGGTCCTACCGAGTTGCATGTCAGTCCCACCGAAATTCCTAACGGTCACTAGGTTTACTATTTCGGTCCGACCGAGTTTTCTGATTCGGTCCCACCGAGATTGGTAAATTGTGTGTAATGGTTGGATTTTGTGTGGAGGCTATATATAGCCCTCCACCTCCTCTTCACTCGTGGAGAGAGCCATCAGAACACATACACCATTCCAACTCATATGTTCTGAGAGAGAACCACCTACTCATGTGTTGAGAACAAGATATTCCATTCCAACCATATGAATATTGATCTCTAGCCTTCCCCAAGTTGCTTTCCACTCCAATCTTCTTTCCACCAGATCCAAATCCTATGAGAGAGAGTTGATTGTTGGGGAGACTATCATTTGAAGCACAAGAGCAAGGAGTTCATCATCAACACACCATTTGTTACTTCTTGGAGAGTGGTGTCTCCTAGATTGGCTAGGTGTCACTTGGGAACCTCCGACAAGATTGTGGAGTTGAACCAAGGAGTTTGTAAGGGCAAGGAGATCGCCTACTTCGTGAAGATCTACCGCTAGTGAGGCAAGTCCTTCGTGGGCGATGGCCATGGTGGGATAGACAAGGTTGCTTCTTCGTGGACCCTTCGTGGGTGGAGCCCTTCGTGGACTCGCGCAACTGTTACCCTTCGTGGGTTGAAGTCTCCATCAACGTGGATGTAGGATAGCACCACCTATCCGAACCATGGGAAAAACATCCGTGTCTCCAATTGCGTTTGAATCCTCAAAACCCTTCCCTTTATATTCTTGCAAGTTGCATGCTTTACTTTCCGCTGCCAATATACTCTTTGCATGCTTGCTTGAATTGTGTGATGATTGCTTGACTTGTCCTAAGATACTTAAAATCTGCCAAGAACTAAAATTGGGAAAAGGTTAAGTTTTTATTTGGTCAAGTAGTCTAATCACCCCCCCCTCTAGACATACTTTCGATCCTACACCACCGCACTCCCTTTCCCCCCTCTAGATATCTTGCCCATCCTTTTCTTCATTACAATTCCATTTGTTGAAAATGTTTGTACATTAAACTACTCTTCCTGTGAATCAGCCATTTGGGTGGGAGATGGAAAAATCTGGAGTGAAAACAAGGCCTTCAGAGCAGACAGTGCTACCTGTCGAAGCAGATCTCTTGTTGGGTCCCGATAGCTCCTCAGAGATGGATTCAGAGACAGATGACCAGTCCTATTCCCCCACTGAGGTGTATGCTCTAACTTGGCACGGTTATACTGCTCATATCATGCATACGGTGTCTTGCATTGCATGGTTTAGACATCATATACACAATATTCAACACCATGTTCTTAGTTCAGACATCATATCGAATGACCTCTGTTTAGCATATAAATCACATATGTGAATTAAATGATGCAATCTTGATTACTTAGATAACATGTAGGTGAATTATGTCATGCGATCATGTTTAGTTATTCATCATATCTTTGAATTATGTTATGCTATGCTATCCAGTTTAGATAGACATCATATATGTGAAATTATGTCATGCTATCCGTTTTAGTTAAACAATATACATGTCACCTATTTCATGCCCTATTTTTTCCACACTATCTATTGCATCTGTCTCTCATACAATGTCTGTACATTCAACTATGTTTCCTGTTTATCAGCCATTAGAATTGGAGCGGGTGATGCCAGTATCTAGCGGACTAAAAACATGTTCTTCAAATAAAACAGTGCTACCTCTTGGTGGAGATGGCACCCCGGTTCTACATGCACAAGAACCAGCCCTACCACACATAACCCAAACTCTCGCAGATTGTACCCCTACTGCGATGGACAGAGAACCAGCTTCAGCCAATCTAACCCCAACCCCAGCTACTATCACGGCGAACCCCAACTCCACCAGTTAGTACGCCTATTCCTGTGAAGGAAGCACAGCCAGCTAGTCATAGTAGCATCTATCACATTTGATGTTGTTAAATCGTATGTGCGTATCTTCCCATCTTGGAAATATTACACTGAAGATGAAGGAAAATGCCAGTTGCAGGTGTTTGTCCAGGAGTTATGTGTGTCGGATTTCGGGTTCCGGCAGACCCTTGAGGTTCGAACACTGGGGTGCGCGGGGAGATCTCTCCCCTACCGATCTACGTCCAATCTCCTCGCGTGATTTGAGCTGGAAACAACGAACAACAAAAGGGACACAAGGTTTATACTGGTTCGGGCCACCGTTGTGGTGTAATACCCTACTCCAGTGTGTGGTGTGGTGGATTGCCTCAGGGGCTGATGATGAACAGTACAAGGGAAGAACAGCCTCGCGAGAGGTGTTCTTGAGCTGGTGCGATGAACTGCTTGGGTGAGTTCAGTCGCCTCTCTCTCTCTACTAGGGTTCTACCAGACCTCTCGATGTTTTTGGTCCCTTCTTCTCTCTATCTCTCCCTCTGGGTGGCTAGCTCTATTTATAGAGGCCCAGGGCCTCTCCCCAAATAATGAGTGGGAAGGGCGCCCACAATTGGCCATTTTGAAGGAGAACATCTAGTACAAGTTATCCTGACCAAAGGTGGTCTTTGGCTGCCAAAAGTATTGGTGATGACGCCGTCTTGGGCTCCACGGTGACCTCCGTCCTGCCGCTCTCCTGGTCTTGGTCTCGTTGCATCGGAATGGTAACCTTTGCCCGATGCCTTGGCCTGTGCTTGCCCCCTTTGCACCAAAGGGGAAAAAAGTACACTACGCAGGCCGGTGCCCGCCTGGCGCCCGCCTGATCTCGATCGTCATGGCTTGCGTCACGGGCTCCTCGCGAGGTACCCCTGCCTTGATCTCTCCGCCTCCTCGCGAGCCTGCCTGATGAGGCTGCCTCTGAGGAAGCTTCCTGTCGTCTGCCCCGCGAGGCTTGGCCCCTCGCGAGGGTCTTGAGCTTGAGCTGATGAAGATGGGCCGCGCTGGGCCCCCACTTGAGCCACGCCGCAGGCCGCAGGTAGGCAAGTCTGGGGACCCCCGTTCCCAGAACGCCGACAGTAGCCCCCGGGCCCAAGGCGCGCCCGGGCTTGGCCTAGCAGGGAAGCGATGGGGCAAGCGCAAAGCGCCGCGGGCCCTAACAGCCTGCAGCCTTGGGCGCCGCATGGTGATTGATTGGACGTGGGCGTCTACGCTTCCCCACGACGCCTCGCCAACCGTCTATCTGACAAAAGAGGTGCCCGGGCCGGACTTACTTGCTTTGTTCTCGTTCGCCGTGCCCCAAATCCCCTTTCTCGCTCTCCTCCTTCTTGCTTTCGAAATCCTCCAGATCTGTCTCAATCTTTCTCGCCCGGCGCGCCATGGCGCCTCGCAAGTCACCGACCGAGGCTTGGTACTCGCCAGCCCTGGATTCCCCGAACTTGCCTGAGAAGAACCTTGCCCTCACGCTGTCACAGCCCTAGCTTTACCCTGGCCTTGGACTAGTTTGGTTGTTGCATCATGTTTAAATTCAATTGAAATTTGAATTGAGGAATTTTCCAAGCCTAAAAATAACCAATATTTAAATCTCATCAAATGAGTCCAAGAAAATATTCCTATTATTCTATGAAAATATTGGCATGAGGTGAAATTCAAACCAATATTTTTGGAGTCACAGAAATAATTTATTTGGGCCTTTGATTTAAATCAATAATATTTTTGGGTTGGAATTATTTCTGTTATATAAGAAATAATGTCCAAATAATCCTAAACTGAAATGTTCCATGTTGGGTTTATTCCATACACTGAGCATGAGCAGTTTGGTGATTTTTGGAAGTGTCTAAGTATTTTTAATAAAGCACTAAAGACTACAGAATAATAGAAAAAATAAAAGAGAAAGAGGGAGAACCTACCTGGTGGGCCAACCGGCCCACCACTGTAGCAGCCCAGCAGGGCAAAGCCAGCCCAGCCCACCTCCACCTCCCTGTCGTCTTCCACCTCCTGCCAATGGGCAGGAGGGTGTGTCACTGCGCGCGTGCTCGCCCCTGGCCACCTACTGCTTCCTCCCCGGGCCTTCTAGCGACGCCACAGTGACGCCCCGTGACCCCTCGCTCCTCTCCCTCACTCTCTGCTCTCCCCCTTGCCCTCTGCTCCCTCTCCCGAGCACACCCGAGCGGAGCTCGTCGTCGTCGATGCAACTTACCGCGGCCACCGTCCATTCCGTGCCTCCCCGATGGGTCCAGAGGAACCGCCATCGCCTTATGCGTCATCTACACCAACCCATTCGACCGAGGGAGCCCTGTAGCGTCTTCCCCGAGCTCATCCCCAACCTCCAGCCGCCGGCAACCTCACCGGCGATTCACCGCCATCTCCGCCTCCCCGAGCCCGCTTACTCCTCCCTTGAGATCATTGTGAGCTCCGACACCTTTCCCCCTCCTCCCCGAGATTGTTTCCGTCCTCTAGCTATGGCAGCCGCCGTATCCGAGCGCCGCCGTCCACCATGGACGTTGCTCTCGCAGCCACCGTGCGTCTCCACTCGAGCTTGAGCCTCCGGCGTGCTCCTGGAGCAACGGAGAGGCCAACGCAGTCGCTAATTGGCCCCCTAGTGCATCGCAGCCTCGTGCCCGCATGTTCCCGAACTCCGGCCACCGCCGCGAGCTCCATTCCGGTAGCATGTTGTGTTGCCAGGATCCTTGACACGGATATTGGCAGAACCTTGATGAATACGGAAATGCTCAAGTTCTTGAGAGCACGCTCAGGCACTAGGTTCTGATGTTGTCGTTAACTGGAATGTGCCTCCGTCCTCTCAGTTGTTCGATAGCCATCCAATTGGTGGAATCACCTTTGCCGGTGAACCTTCTCCCCAGTTACTAGAATCATTCCCAACATTTGCATTTTGTTCCCAGCTTACACCTCAGTAGTTGCTGTTCAGGATCATCTTCAAAAAATGGACTTACCATGGGTCTCATCCATTTCCGATGATAAGCAAAAATCATCCATTGCGTTGTCTTCAACAAGATAGTCCACATCATCCATCCTAGTCGGAGTATGCCATTCTTTCAAACTCCTTCAAAGGATCAATTGTGATTGCCTTAGGATGGTATAAGGAGTTTCAATGATCTATGGATCAAAAGTAATTCTTTTTGCCACTTAAGGGAATATTTTTGCGAGTCACCTGCCTTAAGATGTCTCGTTATGGTATCATGGCAACTATTTCCTCGCCACCTTGACACCATCCACCATCTTTCTAAGCGTGGAATTGCTGCCCACAAATCAAACCCCGTCGTTGTTCTTCCATCCCTCTCGATGTGTTCTGTGTCTCAACTCAAGATGTTTCAACATCTCATTCCGCGAGTTGATATTGTTTAGCTCGATCTTCGAGAAGCTCAATCCTAGTTGAGTTTCTTTCCGTCGTCATCGCGTGGATGAAGATCTCAAAAGCGAGGATGTCAAGATCGACATGATGCAATGAATCAACATCTTCGAGAAGGGCAATCGGATCATGAAGATTCTTTATTGGTGTTCCATCTGTCTTCTTACCTCACGTCTTGAATCTCGGGACGAGATTTTTGTTTAGTGGGGGTGAGTTGTCACAGCCCTAGAATTTGTTTGCAAATAGTTGCACAAGCATCCATGCATCCTGTTTAAATTCAAGAAACTTGAATTGAGGAAAATTGAAAGCCTCAAAAATTTTATTTAAAAGAAGGGCAAATAACCCTGGAAATGCATCCAATGTTTCCAAAATGCTCCCCAATGATGTTTAATATTTATGGCAAGGGTTTTGGTCCAAACCAAAAAATATGGAACATTTTTGAGGAATTATTTTGGCCATTTGGATTTAAATCAATAAATATTTGAGTTGGATTTAATTCTTATATAAAGAATTGCAGGTCCAAAAATCCTGAAAACCTGTGAGTGGCTTTGAATATATTGCATCAAGCCACATAAATATTTTCAGGAGCTACTAAATGATTTGGTCTGTGAATCAAATCAAAACAGAATTGAAATATTAGAAAACATAAATTAAATAGGTTCAACCAAAATATTTTCAATGACCTCAAATATCCTTTTAAAATGTTCATGATATATGGAAAAGGGTGAAAGCCTCTACCAGAGATGATGCATATTTTTTCAGGACATTTTGGTCATTGAATTAAATCATTATGGTTTTTGAGTTGGAGTTTAAAAGTTACCATTAAATATTGGTTGCTCCAAATATTCTGAAATTTATTGTGTGGTTTGGAAATAATTCAAATATCCCTCGCAAAAATTTACAGAAATAACCAAAGTGTTTTGGTTGGTATTTTATTTGCAAACATAAAGTAGAAAATAGAAAACAGAATAAATTAGAAAAAACAGAGAGAGAGGAAACCCACCTAGCCTCACCTGAGCAGCCCACCTACCTGGCTAGGCCCAGCACGGCCCGGCCCATCTGGCCGCGCCAGTCATCACCTACCTCTGCCAGTAGGCAAAGGAGGGAGACAGCGCACGCGCGCCCGCGGCGCCACGCACCTCCCTGCTCGCCTGCGTCATCGAGGCCACCGCGACGCCTCGGGCCTTCTCTTCGGCGCCGCCCCGAACCCCTGGACGTCTCACTCTCCCCCTCTGCCCTCTCTCCCTCTCCTCTGATCGCCATGGCCGACGCTGCCGAGCGCTCGCCACCGTGAAGCTCGTAGCCACCGTGCTCCCCTCGCCTCCCCGACGTGCCAAGGAGCTCCTCCGTCGACCTCTACATCGTCTTCGTCAAGCCACGCGAGCAGACGTGCCTCGCCTCACCATCCCCGACCCCTTCTTCCTCCTCGGTCACCGGAGATCCATCTCGCCGCCCCGACCGCTCCTGGCCTCTTCCGAGCTTGCTGTCCGCACCGCTGCAACCGCCGTAAGCCTCTCCCTCGAACCCCCCTCTCCATTGTCCCATTTTCACGTCGTAGCGCCGTTCCCCACGAGCACCGGAGCCGCCGTCCGCCATTGCTGCTGCACGCGTAGCCTCCGTGCTCCCCTGGCCTCACCGTGCTGCTCTTAGTGCTCCCCATGTCTAGCCGGTGCTGCCCAGCCTCCCCATTTGCTCCCTGATGCACCGTAGCGACGAATCTGTTGAGCCCGTGCTCCGGCCGCCGCCGTTTTGGTCGCCGTCGTCGACTCCGTCCATCCCCGCTCGAACCACGACCACCCACGGTTGCGTCTCTCTCCCCTCTTTCAAACGCACCCTTCCGCGCGTCGAACGTTGGCCCGTAGAGCAATTCCGAAGCGGGCACCGCTGCGGCCTGTCGTCGCCGACGGTTAAACGCCGGTGGCCGACGTGGCGCCGTCATTAGGGGCTAATCACACCCTAGTTGACCCCCTGGGTCACTGGCGCGTGGGCCCCAGGCCACTAATGAACCAGGATTAGTATTAACTTAAATTAGTTAAACTAATGACCCTGACACGCGGGACCCACATGTTAGAGTTGACCTGGACCGTGCCTTTGACCTGCTGACGTCACCCCGACGTCAGGCTGGCGCAGTTAATAATTTTTGGATTTAAAATTATTCAGGAAATTCCAGAAAATTGCCTAAACTTCTAAAAATCATAAAAATTCAACCGTAACTCCAAATAAAATAAATTATATATGTAAAATTGTCAGAAAAATTAAAGGAATCTGTTTATGGCATTTTCATGCATGTTTGAACAACTTAACCTCACTGTTTAGTCCAAAACATGATAATGCACTATTTGAATTCATAGATTGAATTTGAATTTGAACCTAGTGTTCAAACCAACTCCATTTAACATATTGCTAGTTGCATTAGCTCAAACCATAGCCTATTGCCATGTCATGATCATGCATCATATTGTGCATTGCATTGATTGTGTTTCTTTCTCTATTGCCGGTATTTGCCCCCTCTCGATAGACGTTGTACCGATGATGTGATCGTTGACACTGATGAAGACCCAATGATATCTTGAGAAGTGCCAGGCAAGCAAAACCCCCTTGTTCATTCCGATACAATCCCCCTCTCTCGCTCCTGCTCTCTTTTACTGCATTAGGACAACCCGTTTCCTCTGTTACTTGCCGCGGTAGTTGAACCCCTTATCCTCTGCATGACCTTTCATTGCCACAGTAAATAGAATAAACCCACTAGCATGAGTAGGAGTTGTTTGAGCCCTGATGTGCCTACTCATTCATGTTTGCTTGTCATGCCTGCTATTGCTTAGAGTTGTGTCAGGTCTGATTCATCGGGGATGAATTGGAAAGTTGTGAACATGTCCTACTGTGTGTGAGCTAAGTGTGTGAACACGATTTGGTAAAGGTAGCGGTGAGAGGCCATGTAGGAGTGCATGGTGGGTTGTCTCATCGAAACCGTCCTCAGGAACTGAGTTCTGTGTTTGTGATCCATGAAACAGCTACTACCACACGTTGGGCCCTGAAATATGACCCCGCTCGACTTACTGACCCCTCTCGTCCTCTGTCCAGGAGTTGCAATTAGTTTCTGGTGTTTATAGGGTATGTGTTGGCGGCCGTGCGTAGCGCTGACCCTAGGGGTGGGCTATGATGCGGTAGATACACTATGGCATGGTGTACCGGGCGTTGGTGTCTCGGGAACCCTACACACATCGTTTGGGGCTATGAGCGAAACTCCGGCCGGATCTCCTCACGGATGGAACCCGAATAGGCGATAAACCTGGACTAGAGACTTGTGTGGTTAGTCAGGTCGTGGTCTACACCCACGTCGGTTTTCGCTTGAAGTCTGCCGAGCACATGCCGTGTGCAGACGCTAAGTGGTGGAAACATGTGTGACGAAGTACACCCCTGCAGGGTTATAAATGATCTATTCGAATAGCCGTGTCCGCGGTAAAGGACTTCTGGGTTGCCTATAACAGTTCATAGACAAGTGAAAGTGGATACTCTAAAACTCGCAAGATAAGTGTGAGTGCTATGGATGGCCTTTCTCGTAGGGAGACGAGAGCGGATCCATAGTGGTGTATTGATTGGTGAATATGTGGACTTGTGTGCGCCACCTCAAAAGAGTTGCTTGCAGTCGTAGTTCAGATAGCCACTGAGTCAAAGCTGGCTTGCTGCAGTTAAACTCCACCACCCCCCCATTGTTGATACCGATGCATATGTAGCTAGTTCTGATGTAAGTCTTGCTGAGTACCTTTGTAATCACGTTTGCTTAATTTATGTTTTGCAGAGAGATTTCAGTCTCACTAGTAGTTTCGCGTGGACTTCGACGTTTAGCTTGATACCTCAGCTACGATCTTGTGCCCTCGGCAGGATCTGGTAGATAGTCAGGCTTCTTAGCCTTTTTCATTATAGATGTCTGTACCAAGACATGTTAAGCTTCCGCATGTGCTTTGCATTGTATGCTATGATTGTTGGGTCATGAGACCCATGTTTGTAATATCTCGCTCCTCGGAGCCTAATGAATAAATACTTGAGTTGTAGAGTTATGTTGTGATGCCATGTTGTATTTACACATATCGAGCATATTGTGTGTATGATTGAAATGCTTGGTATGTGTGGGATCCGACTATATAGTTGTTTATCCTTGGCAGCCTATCATATGGGGAAATGTAGTCTAGTGCTTCTGAGCGATAGTAGTCCGCTACAGCCCGGATCACCGGAGTCCTGCTAGCCCAGCACTACTGCTCAGGGCACTTGACTGGCCGGCATGTCTTTCACTTTGTTCCTATGTCTGTCCCTTCGGGGAAATGTCACGCGGTGACATCCGGAGTCCTGCCTAGCCTGCTATAGCCCGGGTTACCGGAGTCCTGTTAGCCTAGTGCTACAGCCCGGATTCACACGCTGTTGACCAACATGCTCGAGGTTGATTCATGTATGCCTGTCCCCATGGGTTAGTGCCGCTTTGGGTTCACGACTAGCCATGTCGGCCCGGGTTCTTTGTCATATGGATGCTAGCGACACTATCATATATGTGAGCCAAAAGGCGCAAACGGTCCCGGGCCAGGTAATGTGGCACCCGTGGAAATACCGTGCGTGAGGCCATAAAGTGATATGATGTGTTACATGCTAGATCGGTGTGACCTAGGATCGGGGTCCTGACACCATGTAGGAGTACATGGTGGGTTGTCTCATTGAAACCGTTCTTAGGAACTGAGTTCTATGTTTGTGATCCATGAAACAGTTACTACCACGCATTGGGCCCGAAACCAATGGACCCTCTCGGCTTCTCGATCACCCTTGTCCTCGGTCCAGGAGTTGCAACTAGTTTCTAGTGTTTATAGGATATCTGTTGGCGGCCGTGCGTAGCGCTGACCCTAGGGGTGGGCTATGATGCGGTAGATACATCGTGGCCGGGCATGCCGGGCGCCCGTTTGGTGTCTCGGAACCCTGTACAAAACATCCGGGGCCGTATGTACAAACCTCGGCCAGACTCCCTGCGGATGGAACCTGGATAGGCGATAAACCTGGACTAGAGACTTGAGTGTTTAGGTAGGCCATGGCCGACACCCTCGTTGGGCTTCCGCTTGAAGGTTGCCGAGTACTTGTCGTGTAAACGGCGGTAAGTGGTGAGAGCGTGTGTGAAGAAGTACACCCCTGCAGGGTTAACATCATCTATTCCAATGGCTGTGTCCACGGTAATGGACTTCTGGGTTGCCTATAACAGTTCATAGACAAGTGAAAGTGGATACTCTAAAATGCGCAAGATAAGCGTGAGTGCTATGGATGGCGTTCTCGTAGGTAGACGGGAGCGGATCCATAGTGGTGTATTGATTGGTGAATATGTGGACTCGTGTGCGCCACCTCAAAAGAGTTGCTTGCAGTCGTAGTTCAGATTAGCCACTGAGTCAAAGCTGGCTTGCTGCAGTTAAACTCCACCACCCCCTTTATTGATACCGATGCATATGTAGATAGTTCTGATGTAAGTCTTGCTGGGTACATTTGAACTCACGTTTGCCTATTTTATGTTTTGTAGAGAGACGTCAGTCTCGCTAGTAGTTCCGTGTGGACATCGACGTTTAGCTTGATACCTCAGCTACGATCTTGTGCCCTCGGCGGGATCTGGTAGATAGTTAGGCTTCTCAGCCTTTTCCATTTATAGATGTCTGTACTCAGACATGTTAAGCTTCCGCATGTGCTTTGACTTTGTCGGCGTTCTAGGAACGGGGGTCCCCAGACTTGCCTGCCTGCGGCCTGCGGCGTGGCTCAAGTGGGGGCCCAGCGCGGCCCATCTTCATCGACACGAGGCTCAAGACCCTCGCGAGGGGCCAAGCCTCGCGAGGCGGACGACACGGCGCATCCTCAGGCACAGCCTCGTCAGGCTGGCTTGCGAGGAGGCGGAGAGTTCAAGGCGGAGTACCTCACGAGGTGCCAATGACGCAAGCCATGACGACACGGGGCACCAGGCGGGTGCCAGCGCGCGCAGCGTCCCTCTTTCCTCTTTGGTGCAAAGGGGGCAAGCATATCCGCAGAGTACCGAGGCATCAGGCAAAGTTTGCCACTCTGGTGCAACAAGACCAAGGCCAGGAGGACTACGAGACGGAGGTCACCATGGAGCCCAGTGCGGCGTCATCACCAGAGCCTTTGGCAGGCGAAGACTGCTTTTGTCAGGATAGATGTACTCGCTGTCCCCCTTCAAATTAGCCCGCCATTGTTGGATCCCGTCCCGCTCAATATTTGGGGAGAGGACCAGGGCCTCTATAAATAGGACTAGCCACCCACATAGCGGGAGGGGGGGGGTCGGTTCATTGGTTCGTTCGGTCCGCAAGTAGAGAGAGAGAGAGAGAGAGAGAGGGTGACTGAGCTCTTCACAACAGTTCATCACCACAGCCAAGAACAGACCCTTGCGAGGCTATTCTTCCTTATATTGTTCATCCACACCAGCCCCAGGAGGCAATCCATCCACCACACACTGGAGTAGGGTATTACACCACATCGGTGGCCCGAAGTAGTATAAATCTTGTGTCTTTCGTGCAGTTCTTCTAGTAGTTTAGATCCCATCGAGACGGAGAGGTTGAAGGCGAGATTTCCGCGCGCACCCCAGTGTTCGAACCTTAAGGGTCTGCCGGAACCCGAAATCTGACATTTGGCGCGCCAGGTAGGGGTGCGCCGGAATTCGTCTTCCACCGCTCCGCTCTCCTCCGACCGTCGCATCCATGTCTGATGCTCGTCGGGCCCGCGCTGAGCGCCGGGCCGCCATCGCCTCTCGCGTCGCCCAGACGGCCCCCGTCGGTGGGCGTCCTCGTCGTTCCCCGTCGCCCGCCGTCAACGCCGCCACCAGACCGGCGGGGGGCGAGCAGCAAGCATCGTCTCAGCACCCGTCCGTGCGGCAAGACGGCCGCACCGCCACTCCGTCACTCGCACCAGCCGGTTCTTCATCCCGCGCGCTCCACGCACCCTTGGAGGCTCGGGCTGCGCTCCTCGCGGCAAACGAGCTCCTGCGCTACCGTCCCGTCGACCACTTCTACGAAGAGTGGCTCGACCGCGTCGCCGAGCTTGTCCGCACCGCAGGGGGCTCTTCCGCGTCGTCCGTCCCTCTATGCCGCACTCCGCCCCGCACAGGCAACAAAGCTCCGGAGGCGCACCAACCGCCTCCCCTCCAAGAAGATGCCGTGGCTCCAAGGCGACTGGCCCCTGGGCGGAACCCGCTCCGCCAGGCGCCATCGCAACAAGAGCGAAGCTGCCAAGAAATCCCATGCCCACAGGGGGCTTGTAGGATTGAAAGTATGTCTAGAGGGGGGTGATTAGACTACTTGACCAAATAAAAACTTAGCCTTTTCCCAATTTTAGTTCTTGGCAGATTTTAGCTATCTTAGAACAAGTCAAGAAATCATCACACAATTCAAGCAAGCATGCAAAGAGTTTATTGGCAGCGGAAAGTAAAGCATGCAACTTGCAAGAATGTAAAGGTAAGGGTTTGGAGGATTCAAACGCAATTGGAGACACGGATGTTTTCCCGTGGTTCGGATAGGTGGTGCTATCCTACATCCACGTTGATGGAGACTTCAACCCATGGAGGGTAACGGTTGCGCGAGTCCACGGAGGGCTCCACCCACGAAGGGTCCACGAAGAAGCAACCTTGTCTATTCCACCATGGCCATCGCCCACGAAGAACTTGCCTCACTAGCGGTAGATCTTCACGAAGTAGGCGATCTCCTTGCCCTTACAAACTCCTTGGTTCAACTCCACAATCTTGTCGGAGGCTCCCAAGTGACACCTAGCCAATGAGGGATACACCACTCTCCAAGAAGTAACAAATGGTGTGTTGATGATGAACTCCTTGCTTTTGTGCTTCAAATGATAGTCTCCCCAACACTCAACTCTCTCTCATAGGATTTGGATCTGGTGGAAAGAAGATTTGACTGGAAAGCAACTTGGGGAAGGCTAGAGATCAAGATTCATATGGTAGGAATGGAATATCTTGGTCTCAACACATGAGTAGGTGGTTCTTTCTCAGAACATATGAGTAGGAATGATGTATGTGTTCTGATGGCTCTCTCTTCGAATGAAGAGGTGGTGGAGGGGTATATATAGCCTCCACACAAAATCCAACCATTTGACACAATCTACCAATCTCAGTGGGACCAAATCAGAAAACTCGGTCAGACCGAAGTGGTAAACCTAGTGACCGTTAGGAATTTCGGTGGGACTGAGATCCAACTCGGTAGGACCGATTCGGTTAGGGTTTGGGCATAACGTAATCTCGGTGAGACCGATTGCACAAACTTGGTGAGACCGAGTTCGGCAATTAGCTAACCAGAGAGTTGGTCGGGCAAACTCGGTGGGACCGACTTGCTCTTTCGGTGAGACCAAAATGTTACAAGAAGGAAACATAGAGTTTACCTTGCATTCTTGGTGGGACCGATTCTCTCTTTCGGTGAGACCGAAAAGTTACGAAAGGGAAACAGAGAGTTTGCAAGCCCATCTCGGTGAGACCGAGAACCTTATCGGTAGGACCGAATTGCTAGGGTTTGGCAGTGGCAAATGACAAGTGAAACTCGGTGGCGCCGGATTGACAGAATCGGTATGACCGAGTTTGGCTTAGGGTTTAGGTCATTTGTGGATATGGAAAGGTGGTTGAGGATTTTGGAGCATATCACTAAGCACATAAAGTAAGAGGCTCATTAAGCAACACCTCATCCCTCCTTGATAGTATTGGCTTTTCCTAAAGACTCAATGTGATCTTGGATCACTAAAATATAAAATGAAGAGTCTTGAACTTTTGAGCTTGAGCCAATTCTTTGTCCTTAGCATTTTTCGGGTTCCACTTTCACATCCATGCCATGCCAATCATTGAGCTTTCCTGAAATAATCATCTTGGAATAGCATTAGCTCAATGAGCTATATGTTGTTATGAATTACCAAAACCACCTAGGGATAGTTGCACTTTCAATCTCCCCCTTTTTGGTAATTGATGACAACATATAGATCAAAGCTTCGACAAATGATAATAAGCATGAAATATATCGTCGCTTTGAGAAGTATGTGACAAATAAGAGCTCCCCCTAAATTTGTGCATATTTAAAAGTTGCTTTGGACTGCAAATGCACATGGAGTTAGAATCATGGGTTACTCTTCCATGTCCCATACATCTTGGTGGAGCGCTCAAAAATGATAAGATTGAAATACATGCACTCATCACCAACAATAGTGAATGATCACAAACGATAGATAGAATGATAATATTTAAGCAAGCATTAAGCAAACGTTAAGTGTAGCTTATGATCAAACAATTGATCATCGATGTCGCACAAACATAAGGGCATAGTATCTCACACACAAGCAAACAAAGTTCGAAAAACCACCAAATAAAGCAAGAGAGAAAAGCAACACACACTCTCTCTCTCTCTTGAAGCCTATGATCTATACATCTTCTCCCCCTTTGGCAACAAGTTACCAAAAAGTTCCTAGAAAATGCATAGTGCTAAGTCGACGCTTAGGCTTGATCTTCAGGTGGTGGTGGAGTCCGGAGCATGCCAAGGACGAAGCCTTCAGTAGAAGTGGTCGGAGTCGAGGCTGAAGTGGATGCTGGAGCTGGTGGAACGGAGGTTGTAGCTGGTGCAGATGTTGTGGCTCTGGTGTCAGCAATTGGCAGTGCAGACGACCTCGGACCTCGTGGCACCCTGGCAAACGCATCAGTTGTGGTCCTGCCTCTCCTTTCATTCATGTCCTCCTGAAGCTGCTCCATGGCGGTCTGTATTTCTGTCACCTTGATGTCCATGTCATACAATCTCTGTTCCATGATCCTCTCTAGGCTCGCCTGGTTCTGAGTCAGGGTGGCAAGTCCTTGCTCAATACGTAGGGTGGATGCTATCAGGTAACCGAGCTGCTCTTGTTTGGTCTTCAAGAAGTAATCAGATGCCTCTGCTTGAGTAGGCATCCTGGCAGCTTTTTCCTTCCTCGCCTTCTCCTTCTGAGCTTGTGCATGTGCAGATGAGGGTTCATTTTCAGTCATAACCACTTGGTTATCCTCAAAATCTGGACGGATGGGCAGGTGTTCCTTATCCAATAAACACACGCCCGTGCCCATCTTGGAGTTGATGAGCTCCTGAATCTGTGGGGCATACCCACAACTCCTCTTCTGGTCTGCAGCTGTCCTCTTGATTGTTTCCACAATGAGACTCATGACCTTGAATTTCTGAGGCACGTCAAAGACATGAAGCAGGTTGATCACGTGACCTCTGATCATCTTGTGATCTCCAGATTTGGGCAGAAGGGTGTGCCTAAGGATACAGTTGATCGTAGGCAATCCTGAGAGCAGATAGTGCACGGAGCCAAACTTGAATGTGTCAAGCGCTTCATTCGGGATCTCCTTGTACATGTTGGACATGGAGTTGTGATCCATCTTTTTCTTGGCATAAATGTCCAAGTCATCAGCTTGCTCCTCCAGGGCATTGATCCACTTCGCCCATTCTTCCACAGTGGATTGGTACCTTGTACCCTCAGACATCCATGTGATCCTGCCATCCGGATAAAAGTGTGCCGTGGAGTAGAATTGCATGATCAGCTCCTCGTTCCACTTCGTGAGCTTCTGCCCAACAAAGTCTGCAACTCCACAAGCACTAAAGCTGTCAAATACACCGGGGTAGTGCTCTTCATTGTCCTTGATGTAGGTCTAGTCGACCCATCTCATGTCACAAACGATCGTCTTCTTGTCAAGCAAAACAGTCTCATAGAAATCTTGTTGCTCCTTGGTATGGAATCTGTAATCCATGGCAGTCCTTCTCCTAGAAGCATACGGGTCTGCTTCTCTCCATTTCCTCAGCCATGAATCTCTCATGAGCTTCATATCCTCAGCCACAGGATGAGCATCGTTGTGGTCTGGGATCTTGGGCTTGAGCTTCCTAAGGACATTTTCTTCCTCTTCAATAGCTTCAGGCATTGGGGCCTTGTTCTTTTCTGTAGCTGGGATGCTTCGTGTATTTCTCTTGGGTGCACTCTTAGGCTTAGATGCAGCCTTAGGTGCATCCTTGGGCTTGGATGCAGCTGTTCCTGACCTTATAGCATCTCCCATGAGTTTGGCTGCCTTGGGTGCTGGTGCAGCAACCTCTTCTTCTTCTTCCTCCTCATCGACCATGATGGAGGCCTTCCCAAGCACTCTGGCTACAGTCTTTTTCACCCTCTCTTTCCTTTTCTTGCCCCCAGCAGCAACGGGCTCAGTGGGAGCAGGCTTCATAGTTGAAGCCCTAGCCTTTGACATGGGCTGCCTACCTGCTGGCCTTTTGATCTTCAGCCCTGGCTTGGTTCCTTGAGCTGGTTCAGCTCTCTTTGATGTGGCCTCTTCCTCTGCCACATAGTCTTCATCCTCAGAATCAGACGTTCTCTTCTTCCTTTGACGTGTGGCAGCCTTGGGCAGATTGCTGGGGGTGCTCCTGCTGCCATCATTAGAAGAGCTTGAGGGGCTAGTGCCCTCACTCATCACAACTTGCTGCTCAGACACATTCTGGCTGTCACTTTGATCAGACATGTTGCACACTAACTGCTGACCCTGTGAATAGATTATGGATAAGATAGAGTGGATGAGCATCACAAAAAGCAGAGATTTTTGCAAAAGATTAATTCAAAAACTTACTTTTAGTTTTCCAAAGAAAGCATCTCGGATCTACCGATTTTCAAACTCGATGACACCGAAGCAGTTTTGGCACCAGAACTGGTGAACTCGGTCAGACCGAGTCACAGTTCGGTGGCACCGAGACTGCTAGGGTTTCACAGAATTCCAAAATCGGTCGCACCGATAAGTTATTCTCGGTCAGACCGAGTTTCACTTGTGCAATGACAAAAGCCAGATCGGTGGGACTGAGTTTTTCAACTCGGTGGGTCCGAGATGGTTTCGGCGGAAACCTAACCCTAAAATTTTCGAATTAAACCAATTCTACGAGATCATTGACTGGATAGAAGTGTTTCAATCGTGGCAAGAATCATAATGATCACAATGTGCTAGGAATCGGAGTGGGGAATAGCACAAAGATCGAGTCCATACCCTAGTTTGGCGGAGACTCGCTACGGCGGCAACGGCGGGGTAGAAATCCGTTGACGGCGGCAGAGACCAGCGACTGGATGCTGCTGGCGACGAGAAGACGATCCGGAGATCACGAAGGCAGAGCAGGCTATCGCGCAGGCGAAGAGGTTTCGGAGGAATTTCCAAAATTTTGCCCGTCACTATATATAGCCCGACCCTGTCGGTGTGACCAAGTGGAACAACTCGGTGGCACCAAGATGCAAAACTGTGTGCAGTTATTGCAACTCGGTGTGACCGAAAAGTTCAAATCAGTTGCACCGAGATCGAAAACCTAGATCAACTTAATGAACTCGGTAGGACCGAAAATGGAGTATCGGTCAGACCAAGATTCATAAAGAGGTTTTGGAAGTTTAAGTCTATGACGAATCGGGGACTCCGAGTGCTCCTCACACAGAGTGGTTCGAATCTGACTTGATCAAGTTTTGTGGTGCAGCATGAATAGAGTTTGAGACGAGAAAAGCATAGATAGCTAGAGGAGGTTCTTAGGCATTCTTGTCCATCCACTTGGCAAAAGAAGAAAGCCAAACAATCAAAACAACAAGTGGATGTCCTCGAATGAGTAAAATATGCAACCAACATGCTCACACAATAAGATGGCAAATGAAATATGTGGCAAAGCATGCACAACCAATTCCAGCATCTATCAAGCAATTTGCGATGACTAGGTCATCTATATATGAGTATATTGACTTAGGAGTCAAGGGAGAACACTTGATCGTAGGTCATACTCATCGTTTAAGCTCAAGTGGGGTTACCACTTTTACATAAAGCATTGTTGTATTCACATCTTTAGAGTTGCTTTAGCTCAAATCTTAGAGTAAAGCTCCCCCTAGATGTGATATCCCCCCTAAGAGGGATGAACTAACCTTGGGTTTTGTCGATGATGACTTCATGTAGATGTTGAAGATGTGGATGCTCAATGTTGATGTAGATCACTTGGAGCTATCCATTTGAGTGAATTGCACTTTCAATACCTACATGGGTTAGTCCCACAAGGAACAAACAAGGATATCCATAGACATAGAGTGATGCATACACAAGATGATGTCCATGAAAACTTTAGGTTACCTTGTCCCTTGTCTTACCAACAAGAGGGTTTGTGACTCCTTGAACTAGTGCAAGATGTGGAAGTTGATTGCACTTGTTCTTGCCAAAATGATAAGAGTGAAGTATGTTGGTGGAGTCACCCTCAAGAACTCTCTAGTTCTTCTTCTTTTGGATCCGCACCATCTTGATGGGAATCCTTGGAGTTGTAGTCGTACTTGATGTAGTGGAACTTGAAGTAGTCTTGGGAATCCACTTGACAAAGGTCTTGGGAGCTTCTTCAAATGCATCAATCTCCTCTTGAAGCTTGTCCTTGCCTTTTTGCTTGTACTCTTGTGGTGGAAGATCATCTTGAGCTTGTGTCCCCTTGAAAGAAGTGTCATACTTCTCTTGTTGAGGAACAAACTTTGTCTTGGGGTATTGATCTTCTTCCCATTCAACTCCATTGGCATTGAACTTTCGTTCAAAACCAACACCTTGATTCTTCCAGTGCATTCCTTGCTTGCGCACAATTTCCTCGAATTGCTTACTTCCGGCAAGGCTCTTGTAAACACCTTTCTCTATAATTCCCTTCAATAAGCTATTTTCTTGATCAAGTGTAACTTGGCTAAGAGAATCATTAGTGGAATCAAGAGAACTACTAGAAGCAACATGTCGGGGGCGTCTGGTCCCTCGCACACCTATGGGGATCGGTGGACCGAGCCCCTTTTGGTTCGGCAGGGGGCGGTGGCTGCACAAAGAGCAGATCGAGGCGAAACACACGAGCGAGGCGATCGATTTACCCAGGTTCGGGCCGCACGGATGCGTAAAACCCTACTCCTGCTTTGGTGGTTGTATTGAGTTCTTGCTCGGGAGCGGCGAGTGCTACAGTACGCTCGAGTAGCTGGCGAGACCGAGCGTGAGAATGGCTGTCCTCCCCCTCTCTGTTGCGCATGGGCCTCCTTTTATATGTCTAAGGGGTCACCGACACGTGGCAATAGAGGTGAGGGTAAAAATGTAAAAGGGGTGGTAGTTGGATCCACCGCCTGCTACAGTTGTATCATACCTAACTCTGACGGCAGGGGACAAGGGCATTAAATGCCCGTCTGTGTCACCTTGACGGCCCAGAGAGGGACCGCTAGGAGCGCCACCGTTTGCCACGATGGTTCCTTGTTAGCGTCTGCTTGCCACCGCATGCCCCCGGCTGCACAGCCTCCCGCCACGTACGCCAGGAATGGTCCCAGGGCGACACGTTGGTGGGTGAGCTGGAGCGCGGGCTGCGGGGTAGTAGCTTGCCGCGGCAAGCGCCTTGCCGCGGGTGTTGTCTTGTCGCGTCCGGGAGCTTGTCGCTCACCGGGCCTTGTCGGGGCGTGCAGTGCGCCGCAGCGAGCTTCTAGAGATGCTTTGGTTGGTCTTCCCGGCAAGCTCCTCTTGCTGGGGTCTCGTCTCCTTCCCGGCAAGCTCCTCTTGCCGGGGTCTTGTTTCCTTCCCGGCAAGCTCCTCTTGCCGGGGTCTTGTTTTGCTCTTTGGATACTTTGTTCTTGAATGGCTCCGAAGGAGCCACGGAGGCTCTTGGCGGTCACCCGGCAAGCCTTGCCGCGGGTCGCTGCGACTGCCCGTGCACAAGTTCGGGATACTAAGGTACCCCTACTTTAGAACACCGACAGGAGCCCCCGGGCCTGGGCCATACACGGTGCCGAGCGCTGTTGGGCCAGGCCCAAAACAGTGCACGGGCACGCGCGGCCTAGGTCACGCCATAACTCACTCCGCACCCGCCGCGCTCTCCCCAAACGGCACGCGTCAAACGCGGCATCGTGGGAGAGATCGCGGGCGGTTTTCGAGGTTCCCACTCCCCACGATCACGGGGTGGGGAGAGGCTGCCCCATTTGTCGCCTCGGTTCCGCACGCCTGCCACGCGGCTCCCATGCACTTGGGGTCGCGGACGGCGGAGGCGGGAAACGGGGCTGTCGTGGGTCGAGGCAGCGGGTCGGCCCCAGCTCCCTGCCTCCCCGCGTCTTGATTCACTGAGCGGGGCGGCCGAGCCCCCACCTCGCTCGTTTATAAAGAGCGGGAGGGGAGGGCGGGAGCCCGCATCCTCCCATCTTCTCCTTCCTTCAACTTCTGCTCCCCTTCCTCCCATTCGCCATGGAGAAAGGGAACCCTGGTCCTTCGTCAGTGGCGGCAAGGGTTGCCGCCAGACAGCGCATCCCTCCCTCTCCCGCACACGTGGTGGCGGAGCCAGCCGTAAGGAGAAGAGGGAGGGGGTGAGGTCGTGGACGAGGACGTGGCGCTCGGGGAAGAGGTGGACGAGGCGGCGCGTCGGCTTCGCCTCCGCCGGCGGCTCCTCTTCCCGCGGTGGCCCATGCCGGGGACGACCCTTGCGAGTTCTTTGTCAGGCTGCGCCGGGCGCCTCGTCGTCGCCTCCGACTCCCGGATCCGTTTGCGGAAGTGGTGGAGTTGGACCCGCCCGAGACGCTGAGACTACACATGAGGGGCTGTGGGATCAGCGGCACGCGAGTCCGCGCCGAATTCCCAGCCCCCGGCGAGATGTATCTTGGCCGAGGGTGGAAGACGTTCGCCCGCATCCACAGCTTGACGCCGGGGCTCACCCTCCACTTCAAGTTGGTGGAGGGCGATCTCCTCTCCGTCAAGGTCTTCGGGTGCTTCGGCGTCCGGGCCCGGTGCTGCATGGAAAGCTCCTCCGACAGTGAAAGCTCCTCCTCGAGCGAGAGTGACGAGGAGGGGAGCGACAGCGATGATGAGGGGAGCGGGCGGCAGGATGGCGGGTCCGACTAGGTGTCGGGCGCCACTCCGTGCGGCACCGGCAACCCCATCATCCGTGTCGCCGGCTCCTTGAACTCCACGGGGTCGTCTCCTTGGGCGGCTGGCATAGGGAGGCTGTGGAAGAGGAAGAGGGCTGGCGGCAAGGCCGTCAAGCCGGAGTACGAGGGCGTGGTGCCCTCGACAGCGTGCTGACGTCCTGCCGCCTCGTCTTCGAGCCCCTCTTCCGGCGCTGCCATCACCGTCCAGCCTTGACGGCCCCCGGGATGTTCTCTTGGTGCTTTCTGCCCCTCGTAGCTTGCCTAGGCGCCCCTTTTGCCCTTCTTGCCTCCTTCGCCTACCTCCTGAAAAGAGGGACAGGAAAGGGATTACGGGCATCTTATCTTTTTAATTTGTAAGCCCTCGGGCCTTAGTTGCATTTAAAACCTGTAATCCTCTCTTTCATGTTTTTCATTCTCTATGGACTGTACCTGCATGGAATGTTTTAATGAAAAGGGGATGTTTGCCGGGTTACTTGTCTCGCGGGTAGAACCCACGCCAAGGAGCAAATCCTTGGTATCTTTCAGATAGACACTCCTTCCCCGGCAACAGGCCCTGCCGGCTTCCCACGTCGCTCGACCTTTCTCACGCTCTTGACGGAGGCAGGGGCGAGGCGGGTGCGGCCCCTCGTTTCATCCCTTTCCTGCCGCGACTACGACCAAAACTTGGCCCTGGGACCCTAGGGACCAGAGCTAAGGGAGCACGGTGGCTTTTGGGAAGAAACGAGGCTTCGTATTCCCAGTCCAAAAGAGAATGCATGAAGAGGGATGAAAGACTTATCTGAGACTGCAGCCCCCGGCAACTCTGGCTTGCCGTGGGGTGAACTTTGGTACTTGCAGCCCCCGGCAACACTGGCTTGCCGGGGTCTAGGTGTCGGCGCGTCCTTCCGCTCCTTTTCGTCCCCAGGCGGTCCGGCAAGGGTATGCGAGCCCTGCGAATCAAAGGAAACGAAAGACAGGCAAAGGGACGCACACTCGACCTCTAAGTTAGGGGTTAGCTGCTGTAAGGCACTATCAACCCTAACCAAGGACTCGACTCGACCTAGCATGCATGCTGTAACTCTGGGCGCCAGCGCTTCATTATCTTGTGCTCAGGGTCTGCGCCTGGCTTTGTACAAAGGATTACATGCAACAGCGGCAAGACTTGTACAAAAGGGTGGTTGCCGGACACGGTCCGACAACCGCGCCTTACGGGTAAAACTTACGAAGAAGCTCGATATTCCAGGAGTTGCTCACTGGTACGCCATCTTCGGTCTCCAGGCGGACAGCGCCAGGCCTGGTGACGCGTTTAACCCGGTAAGGGCCTTCCCACTTTGGCGTCAACTTGTTGGAATTCTTGGCGGACTGAACGCGCCGAAGAACAAGGTTGCCTTCCCATAGACTTCTGGCGTTAACTTTGCGGCTATGATAGCGGCGTAAAGCTTGCTGGTAGCGAGCGGCTCGCACAGCAGCCTGAAGACGATCTTCCTCAAGGAGCAGCACGTCATCTTGCCGCAGCCGCTCTTGCTCAAGCTCATCATAAGTGAGCACTCGAGGTGACCCATATACGAGTTCCGTGGGGATAACTGCCTCCGCTCCATAGACTAGAGCGAAGGGTGTCTGTCCAGTGGCTCGATTTGGCGTCGTCCTGATCGACCAAAGAACCACTGGCAGCTCCTCAATCCAGTTGCGTCCGCGCTTGTGCAGCCTGTCGAAGGTTCGGGTCCTAAGCCCGCGCAGCACTTCAGCATTTGCCCTCTCAGCTTGGCCGTTGCTTGTCGGGTGAGCGACAGAAGCAAAGCAGACCTTGGCGCCGAGATCTTGGACGTACTGCATGAAGGTGCGGCTCGTAAATTGTGTACCGTTGTCGGTGATTATCCTGTTAGGGATTCCGAAATGGCAAACAATCGACCTGAAGAACTTGACTGCGGACTGCGCCGTCACCTTTCTTCCTGGTTCCACTTCCGGCCACTTTGTGAACTTGTCGATTGCAACGTACGGGTACTCAAAGCCCCCGACTGCTCGGGGGAAGGGGCCGAGGATATCGAGCCCCCAGACCGAAAATGGCCAGGATAAAGGGATCGTCTGGAGAGCTTGAGCTGGCTGGTGTATCTGCTTGGAATGGAACTGGCACGCTTCACACTTGGTTACTTGTGCAGTTGCATCCTGGAGGGCTGTTGGCCAGAAGAAGCCTTGCCGGAATGCTTTTCCGACAAGAGCTCTCGCGCCAATGTCGTGACCACATATGCCTCCATGTATCTGTGCCAACAGCTTCTGTCCGTCTTCCCGAGGAATGCACTTCAATTTCACACCGTTTAGTCTTCTTCTGCACAGTGTGTTGTCGACAAACTGGTACATACTAGACTGCCGGGCTACTCTTTCCGCTTCTTCCGGTTCCTCGGGAAGCTCTCCCGTCTGAAGGAAACGGACAATCTGCTGAGCCCATGTCGGAGCCTGTGGCTCGACAACAAGGACTAAAGGCACATCTGCTACTGCGGGAACGTCCGTGTCAACGGCAAGAGCTCGTGGCTCTGCCAGAGCTTGACGTTCCCCGGCAAGCTTGCCGGAGCAAAACTTGTCGGGAGAATCTGCTGCAACGGAACAAACCCTGGGGCTTGCCGAAGCAGACCGCTCCTCAGCATTCTTGGCGTCGATCTTGGGGACCTTCTTGGCGGCGGCTTCGGGGAGCTTTGCCGGAAGATAGTCACGAGAGATCAACTTCCTCTTCTTGCTCTGTCTAGTTGATGGTGTTACGGATGGCTGAGTCAGCTTGAGCACAAAGGTCCCTGGTTCCATAGGTAACTTAAGTGCTTTGCACTTTGATAGGCCATCGGCAATGTCGTTCTCAGCTCTTGGAACATGTTCCATTTGCAGGCCGTCAAAGCGCTCTTCCAGCTTCCTCACTTCATCAACGTAAGCTTCCATCAACGGACTCTGGTAATCCTTGTTCACTTGGCGGACGACAAGCTGCAAGTCACCCCTGACAATGAGCTTCTTAATCCCAAGTTCTGCCGCGATCCTGAGACCGGCAAGCAAGCCTTCATACTCTACAGTATTGTTTGTCGCTTGCTCCTTGGGAAAGTGCATCTGGACTATGTACTTGAGGTGCTCTCCGGTGGGTGCGACAAGCAGTACACCAGCACCGGCGCCTTGCAGCGAGAAGGCACTGTCAAAGTACATGAGCCACTCTTTGCTTGCTTCCTTGGCGGGGATGCTCGTCTCCGAAATTTCTCCGTCTGGAGTTGGCGTCCACTCTGCTATGAATTCTGCCAATGCTCTCCTCTGGATTGTTGATGTACTCTCAAACTTGAGGCCAAAGCTTGACAGCTCCAGTGCCCACTCGACAATCCTGCCTGTTGCTTCCGGATTTTGCAATATCCTCTTCAGCGAGAAGCGCGTGACGACTGTGATCTCATGTGCTTGGAAGTAATGGCGCAGCTTTCTTGAGGCCATGAGAAGGCCGAAAAGCAGCTTCTGCACACCAGAGTACCTTGACCTAGCCCCCTGTAAAAGGGAGCTGACAAAGTAAACTGGGCACTGCACCATTTTCTTCTGCACCTCCTCTTGCATCTGCACAGATCCATCCTTGTCGGGACCTGAGCTCGTCGGGGAAGCCCCCTGCTTGTCGCCGGATGTGCTTGCCGCGGTCGCTGGCTCGTCATCTGCCTCTCTCTCCGCTACTAGCGCAGCACTAACCACTTGATTGGTTGCCGCTATGTACAGCAGCAACTTCTCTTGTGGTTTAGGTGCGACAAGTGTTGGAGTGGAGGACAGGTATCTCTTCACGTCTTGCAGCGCAGCCTCCGCTTCCGGAGTCCATCTCATTGGACCTGCCCTTTTCAAAATTTTGAAAAATGGCAGGGCGCGCTCAGCAGACCGAGAGATAAACCTGCTGAGAGCAGCTACGCAGCCGGCAAGCTTCCGTACATCCTTGACGTGCTATGGTGCTTCAATCTGCTCAATGGCCGTAACGCCCCAGATATTACTTTCCCAATTTGTACTCCAACTCTTGCCGTTTCCGGCATTAAGTTATATTTATTCCTCGGGTTCGGGTCTTTGTCTCCGTGTGTTGTTTTTGTTTTCGTGCATCGCATATCATGTCATCACGTGCATTGCATTTGCATACATGTTCATCTCATGCATTCGAGCATTTTCCCCGTTGTCCGTTTTGCATTTCGGCGCTTCATTCTCCTTCGGTGGCCATTTCTAGCTTTCTTTCATGTGTGGGGTTTAAACATTTCCGGATTGGACCGAGACTTGCCATGCGGCCTTGGTTTACTACCGGTAGACCGCCTGTCAAGTTTCGGGTCATTTGGACTTCGTTTGATACTCCAACGGTTAACCGAGGGACCGAAAAGGCCTCATGTGTGTTGCAGCCCAACACCCCTCCAATTTGGCCCAAAACCCACCAAACTCTGTTCCATCGTCTCGGCCGTTCGATCACGATCGTGTGGGCAAAAACCGCACCTCATTTGGACTCTCCTAGCTCCACTTATGCCTATAAATACCCCCTCCATTTCGGATCTCGTCTTCCACCTCGAAACCCTTAAAAAAGAGAGATCCAGCGCGCCGGCCGGACACGTCCGAGTCCGACCGGACAAATCGCACTGCCACCCCCGCACTAGTGGTTGGCCGCCACGTGGCGCCCCAGATCCGCCGCCGCCGCCGGCCTGGGAGGCCCAGGAGGGGCCCCCGCGAGCCCATCTCCGCGCCCGCCGCCGCCTGCCTTCTCCTCCGCGACCGGCCGCCGTCGCCGCCGTGTCACCTGGCTCCGGCGATCTGTGCCGGCTTCCTGCGCCGGAAGCCTCGGTCGTGAGGCTCACCGGACCGCCCCGGCCCTCGCCTCCCGTCGCCGCCTCGCGGGCTACCGGCGCCGCCTCGCTCGGCCCCCGCCGCGGGCGACCCCACCGCCCTTCGCCGTCGCCGGCCAACCCCGAATCCGGCGCCGATGAACCTCGTCCACAGTGCCCTGCTACAGTGCCGCCCCGGCCGATCCAGATCTGGACCCAACCCTAGATCCGGTTGACTTTCCCTCTTCTCCCCCTAATTTTTGTGCTAAGTTTGACCTGCCATATCTTTGCATCCATAGCTCCGTTTTGGACATATATATCAAAATCTTCGTCTCGACGAGTACATCATTTCATTCCATTGCATCATTTGTATTTGACGTCATCTTGATGCCCAAAATGCTGTTAGAAGGAGGCATCGTGAGTTAAATTGCAGATCCGTTAGCTCATCATTGACTTTTGTCATTTTTGCCATGATTATTGTGTGCTTGATATGCCTGTGCCCCTTTGGGATGAATTGTTAAGCATTTTGTCTTATTTCCAGAGGTGCCACCCATGCATTTTTAGGATGTGTGTGGTGTATTGTGCAATCTTGCAAAGAGGGGTACCTGAGATTGCTGATTTCAGGGACTTAGTGATTTTCACAAAGTCTGGGATGTTTTAGTTCATGATGCTATATGTCCAGCTTGTTTCCTAGTGATCCGTGCCCCTTTTGAGTATGCTCAGTAAGGGACATTTGTTAATCTTGTTGTGCTCTATCCATCCATGTCTTTACTTGTTATGTTGGAGCACCCTAGGTTGAGTCAATCGAGCTCAACTTTTGCATCATTGTTAATTTGGGCAGATCGTGAACTCTTTTGCGATTTTGCCGGTGCTATTGCTAGTGACTCGTGCATGCTATGCCATTGTTCTTGCCATGTCTAGCTAGAATTTTGTGCCTTCTTTATGGATATATGCTTGCCTTGCTATGACTTGCACCGTAGTGAGTGCATCGAGCTCGTTTACATGCCTCCGTGAGTTATGATTTCAGCATGTCTCAGTTTTCACAAAGTCTGAAAACTGATTGTGTTTCATCTATGTTCGTGTGCTCGTTAGAGTATTTTGTGAACCCTTTTGGCCCCAGGTCACTTTGGGTGTTTTGTTAAGCTTGTTGAGTAGCTCCATGAAATGCTCTTACTTGCCATGTTCAGGTTATGTTTCATGTTGTTTTGCTGCTCTGAAGAGAGCATCGTGGTCTGAAATTTCAGACTAGTGTTAATTTCACTAAGTCTGAAATCTGTTTTGCTTATTCAGTTTTGCCATGCTTGTTTGAACCCCTTAATGGATGAATTTGCCTATGGCCCGGTCCTAGTGATTTGTTAAGCATATTGTGTACATCCCTGCCATGTATTTTGTTTTCATGTTTGGTGGCTGTAGCATGTTCATTTCGATGCATTTAGGTGCCTACTTGTTGTATATCGCAGATCGGTTCGTTTCGTAAAACGCTTGCCATTTCCAAACTGTAGCTCCGATTCCTATGATCTTTATATCGTTTTCAGGGGATTTCTTCCCCTCTATCCAGTGGCACACTTTGTTTTCCAAGTTGAGGCCAGGTTCATGCATTTCCTATCATGTCTTGCATCTTGCATCCCGCATCGCATCCCGCATAGCATACCATCTTTGCATATTATTGGTTGCCCTTGCACGTGGTTGATTGTATCCTTGTTGCTTCTTTGTGTTGTTGGGTAGAGCCGGGAGACGAGTTCGCTGACGAGGAGCCCGTTGAGTTTGCTTTTGAGGATCCAGTCAACTCTGACAACTGTACAGGCAAGATGATCATACCCTCGAAATCACTACTATCTTTGCTATGCTAGTTTGCTCGCTCTTTTGCTTTGCCAATGCTACGATGCCTACCACTTGCTTGTCAGCCTCCCAATTGCCATGATTGAGCCTCTAACCCACCTTTGTCCTAGCAAACCGTTGATTGGCTATGTTACCGCTTTCCTCAGCCCCTTATTATAGCGTTGCTAGTTGCAGGTGAAGATTGGAGCCGTTCCTTGTTGGAACATTTATTTACCTGTTGGGATATCATTATATTGCTATGTTATCTTAATGCATCTATATACTTGGTAAAGGGTGGAAGGCTCGGCCTCTCGCCTAGTGTTTTGTTCCACTCTTGCCGCCCTAGTTTTCCGTCATATCGGTGTTATGTTCCCGGATTGTTGCGACCCTTACGCGGTTGGGCTATAATGGGAACCCCTTGATAGTTCGCCTTGATTAAAGCTTTTCCAGCAATGCCCAACATTGGTTTTACCATTTGCCACCTAGCCTCTTTTTCCCTTGGGTTTCCGGAGCCCGAGGGTCATCTTATTTTAACCCCCCCCCCCCGGGTCAGTGCTCCTCTGAGTGTTGGTCCAAACCATCAGCCGCCGGTGGCTACCAGGGGCAACTCTGGGCTGGCCTACTGGAAGTTTAGACAATCTGAGTGTGCCCTGAGAAAGAGATATGTGCAGCTCCTATCGGGATTTGTTGGCACATTCGGGCGGTGTTGCTGGACTTGTTTTGACCTGTCGAATCATCTTGTTGTACCGAGATACCGAGTCTGATCGGTGTGTCTTGGGAGGAGGTCTATTCCTTCGTTGACCGTGAGAGCTTGTTATGGGCTAAGTTGGGACCCCCCTGCAGGGATTGATCTTTCGAAATTCGTGCCCGCGGTTATGGGCAGATGGGAATTTGTTAATGTCCGGTTGTAGATAACTTGAACCTTAATTAATGAAAGTGAATCAACTGAGTGTGTTGCCGTGATGGCCTCTTCTCGGCGGAGTCCGGGAAGTGGACACGGCATTGGAGTTATGTTTGCGCAGGTTGCTCTCTAGTTTCTCGCTCGTGCTTTGCCTCCTCTTCTCGCTCTCTTTTGCGAACAAGTTAGCCACCATATAAGCTAGTCGCTTGCCGCTGCTCCACTTACATTACCCCTTTCCTACCTATTAAGCTTAAATAGTCTTGATCGCAAGGGTGCGAGATTGCTTAGTCCCTGTGGCTCACAGATTACTATTACACCAGATGCAGGGACAGATGATACAGCTTCTGATGGCGCGCTCGAGCTCAAGTGGGAGTACGACGAGGACTCTCAGCGCTACTATGTGTCTTTTCCTGATGATCAGTAGTGGTGCCTATTCGGGGTTAGATTCAGGGCCTTGTCGCATGTTGGGGGTCTTTTCTATTTTGGCGCCGTAGTCGGGCCATGAGTGAATTGTATGATGGATGTTATTTATGTACTTTGATGTGACATGGCGAGTGTAAGCCAACTATGTTTCCCCTTTATATTATTTATGTACATGGGATGTGTAATGATTTCCCGACTTGCGACATATGCCTTCAATGCGATTATGCCTCTAAGTCGTGCCTCGACACGTGGGAGATATAGTCGCATCGAGGGTGTTACAAGTTGGTAATCAGAGCCTTCCCCGACCCTAGGAGCCCCCATTGCTTGATCGTTTTTAGCAGCCGAGTTGTGTCTAGAAAAATGTTTTGAGTCCTTAGGAATTATATATCGGAGAGCTTAGGAATTCTTTTTACTTCCCAGTCTCCTCATCGCTCTGGTAAGGCATCCTGACGTAGAGTTTTGACTCTTCTCTTCTCAAATTTCACTAAAAAAATTTTAGGATCACGCGAGTATCTTGGATTTGTTCCGATGGCTTATGATGAGAATACTATCTGGGTGCCTCCTGTCAGGGGTTTAGTGGAAGTGTCCCGGGGAGTTGAGCTCTGAGGTGTTTTCATCATAATTTTATCGTTGCAATTCTGGTATACTTGAGATATGTGCGCGACATCGAAAATCTCCTTTATGCAGTTCGTTGGTGAGATAACCTCGACGCCACCCAGTACTGGGGCGGGAGTTCGGGAGTATCGCCATAACTTGTATAACGGATGCTTTTCGAAGGTTGAGGTAGATGGTTTCCGAAGGTTTCTTGGTTATGTGTTGAAGGATGGATACAGCTGGATGTAGGATTTGCTAGCTTGGGTGAGATATTATGCTTCCCCTGTATCCCCAACACCTGATTGCATAACCGGAAAGTTTCGGGAGTTTCATAGGTGGGAATTCAAGTAGCTCTTAGTATATCCTTCCCACAGATGTATGATATGAAATTGGGGTTCGACATCTAGTGGTTCGCCTATTCACGGTCGATTTTACAGGGGTCTCGTTGTGTCTTAAAGAGTCCTTGGCTATGCTGACTCGGGGACGCTTCGTATGTCATGTGCACTGCCTTGTACATGATGGTGCTGTACGATCGAGCCTGTGTAGGTCCCACCACGAAAACTTCGGACGAAATTTCTATCATATGTTTGTTCCGGCTTATTCCGTGAGCCAACCCTTGGTTTATTTTCAGTTGTGGCATTCGAGTTGCTTTGACATCATATGTTGATTCCATCCCTCGTTGATGTACCTCTTCTACCTGATTCTTCGTGGCTTCGCAATTTAGGAATATGTGACCACTTCAAGAGAAGTGCATTCGTTCATTTTGTTCGGATGTGAAGACTTTATGTTGCAATTTTCATTCCGTTGGATTCACCTTCAATATTTGTCTATTTGTGTGCTAACGGTGGTCAACCTCTTCAGGATGGCTCCTCCAATGCACACGACTCCGAACCCTGATCCGCCACCACCTCCACCGCCTCCGGAGGCTTGGCAAGCTGTGATGGCCGCAACTAATGCAAATACACAGCCGATCATGCAAATCCTCCAAGAGCGGAATCAAGGCAGTCAAGGGAATCAAGGCAACAACCAGAACCATTTTGCTACTCTGAACCAGTTCCTCGCAAATGGTCCAAAGACGTTCAGCAATTGTGTTGAGGCTACCGATGCTGACGATTGGCTAGTGGATCTGGGCAAGCATTTTGAATGCAGCAACGTCAGGCCTGAAGATTTCGTCAAGTTCGCTTCTTTCCAGCTCAAAGATCAGGCTGCAGAGTGGTTCCAGCAGTACAAGGATTCCAGAGGTGGACGTTTGATCACTTGGGATGATTTCCGTTGTGATTTCTGAGCTCATCACATCCCTCAAAGTGTGACTGAAAGCAAACGTGAGGAATTCCGCAATCTGAAGCAAGGCTCTTTGTCTGTCTATGACTACAACAAGTTGTTCCAGAAGCTCGCCCGTTTTGCCAAGCAGGATGTTCCTGATGAGAAGAGCATGATCTATCAGTTCAGGGGTGGTCTTCATGAAGAAATTCAGCTCGCTCTTGTCCTCTTCGAGCCGCTGAGATACGATGAGTTCTACAACATGGCACTGAAGCAAGAGGCTGCTCAGCTGAGGTGTGATGCTTCCAGGAAGCGAGTCAGAGACACTACGCCTTCTTCCTCTACTCAAGTGGCCAAGCAGCAGAAGTATTGGCTTCCTCCTCCTCCGTTCCGTCAGCCGTATCAGCAGAAGAGCAAAGGTGGCAGTGGTTCATCCCACCCACCCAACCCAGGCTTTCAGAACAAGACTTTGTCTCAAGCTCCAAGATCGAGTGCTCCGTACCACCGTCCGCTTTCTGAGGTCACATGCAACAAGTGCCAACAGAAGGGTCACTACGCCAACAAGTGTTTCAACCAGAGGCGTCTTCCTCCTCCTCCTCCTGTCAGATCAGCAAGTACAGCTGTGGTCAAGCATAATCCCAAGCACGCCAAGGTCAATATGGTGAATGCAGCTCAGCCAGAGGATTCGTCAGATGTGATCATGGGTAACCTTCCTGTTAACGATGTTCCCGCAAAAGTACTTTTTGATACTGGTGCATCACATTGTTTCATCTCGAGACCTTTCGCATCCAAGCACGGGTGGTTTTCTCAAGTTATGCATAAACCATTAGCAGTTGTCTCTCCGAGTAAATGCTTGCTTGCTAACTATGAAGTTCCGGATATTTCTATCTCGCTGGGTGACTTCAAGTTTCTGGCTTCCCCGATGATTCTTGGTAATTCTGATATCGATCTTATTCTTGGGATGGACTGGCTCTCTAAACATAAAGCTCAGCTTGATTGTGCAGCCAAGCAGATTCAACTGACTCATTCGCCTGAGGATGTCATTGTCTTTGCTGCTCGGGATAATACCATCCGGTTGTTTTCTCTCAGTGAGAAGGGTGAACTAGATGCTATTTCACAGATCCCAGTCGTTTGTGAGTATCAAGACGTCTTCCTAGAAGAACTCCCAGGAATGCCTCCGCACCGGCCGGTTGAATTTGTTATTGAACTTGAGCCCGGTACGGAACCTGTGTGCAAACGTCCCTACAAGCTCGGCCCCAAAGAGTTGAAGAAACAACTCGATGTTCAAGAAAGAATGGGTCTCATTCGGCCTAGTACTTCTCCGTGGGGTTGTGGTGTTCTTTTTGTGAAGAAGAAGGATGGAACGGACCGACTTTGTGTCGATTATCGTCCATTGAACAAGAAGACCATCAAGAACAAATACCCACTTCCCAGCATTAATGACCTGTTTGAACAACTCAAGGGTGCCCAAGTATTCTCCAAGCTTGACCTCCGTATGGGTTATCATCAAATTCGCATTCGTGAGCAAGATATTCCCAAGACGGCGTTCAGGACAAGCTATGGGTCATATGAATACACTGTCATGTCTTTTGGCCTCGCCAACGCTCCTCCGACGTTCTCTCGCATGATGAACTTCATCTTCAACCCCTACACCAATGACTTCGTTTTGGTCTATCTCGACGACATTCTGGTTTTCTCGAAGAACAAGGAAGATCATGCCAAGCACTTGCGTTTGGTTCTTGACAAGCTCAGGGAACATCAGTTCTACGCCAAGTTCTCCAAGTGTGAATTTTGGCTCGATGAGGTTCTTTATCTTGGCCATATCATCTCTGCCAAGGGCATTTCCGTCGATCCTGAGAAGGTGTCTGCAATTGTAAATTGGGAACCTCCCCAGAACGTGAAGCAACTCCATAGCTTCCTCGGTCTTGCATGCTACTGTCGAAGATTCGTTGAAAATTTTTCTAAGATCGCGAAGCCTCTCTCAAATCTTCTTCAGAAGCACGTCAAGTACGTTTGGTCTCCGAAGTGTGATATTGCTTTCAACGCTTTGAAAGAGAAATTGATCACTGCTCAAGTTCTGACTCCGCCTGATGAAACCAAGCCGTACGAGGTCTTTTGTGATGCCTCTCTCCAAGGTCTAGGTGCTGTACTGATGCAAGAGAAGAAAGTTGTTGCTTATACCTCTCGCCAGTTGAATCCTAATGAGAAGAACTACCCCACTCATGATCTCGAGTTGACGGCAGTTGTGCATGCTTTATTGACTTGGAGACATCTTCTATTGGGAAGGAAAGTGGACATTTTCACTGATCACAAGAGTCTCAAGTACATCTTCACCCAGCCTAATCTCAACCTCAGGCAGACTCGATGGGTCGAAATGATTCAAGAGTACAATCCGAGTATTGAGTATACTCCAGGCAAGGACAATGTGATTGCTGACGCTTTGAGCAGAAAAGCATATTGCAACAGTCTGATTCTCAAGCCTTATCAACCCGAGCTTTGTGAAGCTTTCCGCAAACTTAATCTGCAAATTGTTCCTCAAGGTTTCCTTGCCAACCTTCAAGTCTCTCCTACCTTGGAAGACCAGATTCGCCAAGCCCAGCTTCTTGATGCTATGGTGAAAAACGTGAAGATTGGTATTGCAAAGAGTCAGTCCAAGTACAAGTGCTACCGACTTGATGACAAGGACACTCTCTTCTTCGAGGATCGAATTGTTGTGCCCAAAGGTGAACTTCATAAAGTGATCATGAACGAGGCTCACAACTCTCTCCTCTCCATCCACCCTGGGAGCACGAAGATGTATCAAGATCTCAAGCAAACTTATTGGTGGACTCGAATGAAGCGCGAGATCGCTCAATTCGTGAATGAATGTGATGTCTGCAGAAGAGTGAAGGCAGAACACCAAAGGCCAGTAGGTCTCCTCCAACCTCTTGCCATTCCAGAATGGAAGTTTGACCACATTGAAATGGACTTCGTGACTGGGTTTCCAAAGTCCAAGCGTGGCAATGATGCTATATCCGTTGTCATCGACAAGCTCACCAAAGTGGCTCATTTTCTACCTATCAAAGAGTCAATCACTGCAGCTCAATTGGCGGAACTCTATACCTCTCGAATTGTCTCTCTGCACGGTATTCCTCAAGTGATTTCTTCAGACCGTGGCAGCATATTTACCTCCAAGTTTTGGGATTCTTTTCAGAAGGCCATGGGCACCAACATCCGCTTTAGCACTGCTTTCCATCCTCAAACAAGCGGTCAAGTCGAGCGTGTCAACCAGATTCTTGAAGATATGCTCAGGGCTTGTGTTATCTCCTTCGGCATGAAGTGGGAGGATTGTCTTCCTTATGCTGAATTCTCGTACAACAACAGTTTTCAAGCAAGTTCGGGTAAGGCCCCATTTGAAATCCTGTATGGTAGGAAGTGCCGTACTCCTCTCAACTGGTCTGAAACCGGTGAACGTCAGCTGCTGGTTAATGACCTAATCACAGAGGCAGAAGAAATGTGCAAGGTCATTCGTGATAACCTCAAAGCAGCCCAATCCCGCCAGAAGAGCTACTATGATAGTAAGCACCGTGATTTGGCTTTCGAGATCGGAGATCATGTTTACCTCCGCGTCTCTCCTATGAAAGGGACTCGTCGCTTCGGTATCAAAGAGAAGCTTGCCCCCAAATACGTCGGACCTTTCAAGATTGTCAGCAAGAGAGGCGACCTCGCCTATCAACTCGAGCTTCCTTCAAACTTTGCCAATGTTCATGATGTGTTCCATGTCTCCCAACTCCGAAAGTGCTTCAAGACGCCTGAGCGCACCGTCAACTTCGAGGACATTGAGCTCCAAGAAGATCTCTCCTATCGTGAGCAACTAGTTGCAATCCTTGAAGAGACTGAATGCAGAACTCGCAACAAGTCAATCAAATTTCTCAAAGTCAAGTGGTCACACCATTCCGACAGTGAAGCTACCTGGGAACGCGAGGATCACCTCTGTTTTGAGTACCCGGAGTTCTTTCAGTCCTAGATCTCGGGACGAGATCTTTTCGTAGTGGTGGAGTGTTGTAACGCCCCAGATATTACTTTCCCAATTTGTACTCCAACTCTTGCCGTTTCCAGCATTAAGTTATATTTATTCCTCGGGTTCGGGTCTTTGCGTGTGTTGTTTTTGTTTTCGTGCATCGCATATCATGTCATCACGTGCATTGCATTTGCATACATGTTCATCTCATGCATTCGAGCATTTTCCCCGTTGTCCGTTTTGCATTCCGGCGCTTCATTCTCCTCCGGTGGCCATTTCTAGCTTTCTTTCATGTGTGGGGATTAAACATTTCCGTATTGGACCGAGACTTGCCATGCGGCCTTGGTTTACTACCGGTAGACCGCCTGTCAAGTTTTGGGTCATTTGGACTTCGTTTGATACTCCAACGGTTAACCGAGGGACCGAAAAGGCCTCGTGTGTGTTGCAGCCCAACACCCCTCCAATTTGGCCCAAAACCCACCAAACTCTGCTCCATCGTCTCGGTCGTTCGATCACGATCGCGTGGGCGAAAACCGCACCTCATTTGGACTCTCCTAGCTCCACTTATGCCTATAAATACCCCCTCCATTTCGGATCTCGTCTTCCACCTCGAAACCCTAAAAAAAAGAGAGATCCAGCGCGCCGGCCGGACACGTCCGAGTCCGACCGGACAAATCGTGCCGCCGCCCCCGCACCAGTGGTTGGCCGCCACATGGCGCCCCAGATCCGCCGCCGCCGCCGGCCCGGGAGGCCCAGGAGGGGCCCCCGCGAGCACATCTCCGCGCCCGCCGCCGCCTGCCTTCTCCTCCGCGACCGGCCGCCATCGCCGCTGTGTCGCCCGGCTCCGGCAACCTGCGCCGGCTTCCTCCGCCGGAAGCCTCGGCCGTGAGGCTCGCCGGACCGCCCCGGCCCTCGCCTCCCGTCGCCGCCTCGCGGGCTGCCGACGCCGCCTCGCTCGGCCCCCGCCGCGGGCGACCCCGCCGCCCTTCGCCGTCGCCGGCCAACCCCGAATCCGGCGCCGACAAACCTCGTCCACCGTGCCCTGCTACAGTGCTGCCCCGGCCGATCCAGATCTGGACCCAACCCTAGATCCGGTTGACTTTCCCTCTTCTTCCCCTGATTTTTGTGCTAAGTTTGACCTGCCATATCTTTGCATCCGTAGCTCTGTTTTGGACATATGATATATCAAAATCTTCGTCTCGACGAGTGCATCATTTTATTCCATTGCATCATTTGCATTTGAGGTCATCTTGATGCCCAAAATGCTGTTAGAAGGAGGCATCATGAGTTAAATTGCAGATCCGTTAGCTCATCATTAACTTTTGTCATTTTTGCCATGATTATTGTGTGCTTGATATGCCTGTGCCCCTTTGGGATGAATTGTTAAGCATTTTGTCTTCTTTCCAGAGGTGCCACCCATGCATTTTTAGGATGTGTGTGGTGTCTTGTGCAAGCTTGCAAAGAGGGGTACCTGAGATTGCTGATTTCAGGGACTTAGTGATTTTCACAAAGTCTGGGATGTTTTAGTTCATGATGCTATATGTCCAGCTTGTTTCCTAGTGATCCGTGCCCCTTTTGAGTATGCTCAGTAAGGGACATTTGTTAATCTTCTTGTGCTTTATCCATCCATGTCTTTACTTGTTATGTTGGAGCACCCTAGGTTGAGTCAATCGAGCTCAACTTTTGCATCGTTGTTAATTTGGGCAGATCGTGAACTCTTTTGCGATTTTGCCGGTGCTATTGCTAGTGACTCGTGCATGCTATGCCATTGTTCTTGCCATTTCTAGCTAGAATTTTGTGCCTTCTTTATGGATATATGCTTGCCTTGCTATTACTTGCACCGTAGTGAGTGCATCGAGCTCGTTTACATGCCTCCGTGAGTTATGATTTCAGCATGTCCCAGTTTTCACAGTCTGAAAATTGATTGTGTTTCATCTATGTTCGTGTGCTCGTTAGAGTATTTTGTGAACCCTTTTGGCCCCAGGTCACTTTGGGTGTTTTGTTAAGCTTGTTGAGTAGCTCCATGCCATGCTCTTACTTGCCATGTTCAGGTTATGTTTCATGTTGTTTTGCTGCTCCGAAGAGAGCATCGTGGTCTGAAATTTCAGACTAGTGTTAATTTCACTAAGTCTGAAATCTGTTTTGCTTATTCAGTTTTGCCATGCTTGTTTGAACTCCTTAATGGATGAATTTGCCTATGGCCCGGTCCTAGTGATTTGTTAAGCATCTTGTGTACATCCCTGCCATGTATTTTGTTTTCATGTTTGGTGGCTGTAGAATGTTCATTTCGATGCATTTAGGAGCCTACTTGTTGTATATCGCAGATCGGTTCGTTTCGTAAAACGCTTGCCATTTCCAAACCGTAGCTCCGATTCCTATGATCTTTATATCGTTTTCAGGGGATTTCTTCCCCTCTATCCAGTGGCACACTTGGTTTTCCAGGTTGAGGCCAGGTTCATGCATTTCCTGTCACGTCTTGCATCTTGCATCCCGCATCGCATCTCGCATAGCATACCATCTTTGCATATTATTGGTTGCCGTTGCACGTGGTTGATTGTATCCTTGTTGCTTGTTTGTGTTGTTGGGTAGAGCTGGGATACGAGTTCGCTAACGAGGAGCCCGTTGAGTTTGCTTTTGAGGATCCAGTCAACTCTGACAACTGTGCAGGCAAGATGATCATACCCTCGAAATCACTACTATCTTTGTTATGCTAGTTTGCTCGCTCTTTTGCTTTGCCAATGCTACGATGCCTACCACTTGCTTGTCAGCCTCCCAATTGCCATGATTGAGCCTCTAACCCACCTTTGTCCTAGCAAACCATTGATTGGCTATGTTACCGCTTTGCTAAGCCCCTTCTTATAGCGTTGCTAGTTGCAGGTGAAGATTGGAGCCGTTCCTTGTTGGAACATTTATTTACTTGTTGGGATATCATTATATTTCTATGTTATCTTAATGCATCTATATACTTGGTAAAGGGTGGAAGGCTCGGCCTCTCGCCTAGTGTTTTGTTCCACTCTTGCCGCCCTAGTTTTCCGTCATATCGGTGTTATGTTCCCGGATTGTTGCGTCCCTTACGCGGTTGGGCTATAATGGGAACCCCTTGATAGTTCGCCTTGATTAAAGCTTTTCCAGCAATGCCCAACATTGGTTTTACCATTTGCCACCTAGCCTCTTTTTCCCTTGGGTTTCCGGAGCCCGAGGGTCATCTTATTTTAACCCCCCCCCCCCCGGGTCAGTGCTCCTCTGAGTGTTGGTCCAAACCGTCAGCCGCCGGTGGCTACCAGGGGCAACTCTGGGCTGGCCTACCGGAAGTTTAGACAATCTAAGTGTGCCCTGAGAAAGAGATATGTGTAGCTCCTATCGGGATTTGTCGGCACGTTCGGGCGGTGTTGCTGGACTTGTTTTGACCTGTCGAATCATCTTCTTGTACCGAGATACCGAGTCTGATCGGTGTGTCTTGGGAGGAGGTCTATTCCTTCGTTGCCCGTGAGAGCTTGTTATGGGCTAAGTTGGGACCCCCCTGCAGGGATTGATCTTTCGAAAGCCGTGCCTGCGGTTATGGGCAGATGGGAATTTGTTAATGTCCGGTTGTAGATAACTTGAACCTTAATCAACTGAGTGTGTTGCCGTGATGGCCTCTTCTCGGCGGAGTGCGGGAAGTGGACACGGCGTTGGAGTTATGTTTGCGCAGGTTGCTCTCTACTTTCTTGCTCGTGCTTTGCCTCCTCTTCTCGCTCTCTTTTGCGAATAAGTTAGCCACCATATAAGCTAGTCGCTTGCTGCAGCTCCACTTACATTACCCCTTTCCTACCTATTAATCTTAAATAGTCTTGATCGCGAGGGTGCAAGATTGCTGAGTCCCTGTGGCTCATAGATTACTATTACACTAGATGCAGGGACAGATGATACAGCTCCAGATGGCGCGCTCGAGCTCAAGTGGGAGTACGAGAAGGACTCTCAGCGCTACTATGTGTCTTTTCCTGATGATCAGTAGTGGTGCCTATTCGGGGTTAGATTCAGGGCCTTATCGCATGTTGGGGGTCTTTTCTATTTTGGCGTCGTAATCGGGCCATGAGTGAATTGTATGATGGATGTTATTTATGTACTTTGATGTGACGTGGCGAGTGTAAGCCAACTATGTTTCCCCTTTATATTATTTATGTACATGGGATGTGTAATGATTTCCCGACTTGCGACATATGCCTTCAATGCGATTATGCCTCTAAGTCGTGCCTCGACACGTGGGAGATATAGTCGCATCGAGGGTGTTACAATGGCCTTGATCTTGTCGGGATTAGCTTCGATCCCCCGCTGAGACACAAAGAACCCGAGAAGTTTGCCGGAAGGGACTCCAAACACACACTTCTCGGGGTTGAGCTTGAGGTTGACCTTGCGCAGATTTGCAAAAGTCTCTTCTAAGTCTTGGATCGGAGTCGCCCTGTCGTTGCTTTTGACCACTATATCATCCATGTAAGCTTCTACATTTCTGTGTATCTGTGGCTTCAAAGCAATATGGACTACTCTGGCAAATGTTGAACCAGCATTCTTTAATCCGAAAGGCATCCGTACGAAACAGTACGTGCCACATGGAGTAATGAATGCGGTTTTCTCCTCATCCTCTTCTGCCATGAAGATCTGATGGTATCCTGAATACGCGTCAAGAAATGAAAGCAACTCATATCCGGCTGTGGAGTCAACAATCTAGTCAATGCGCGGCAAGGGAAATGGATCTTTGGGACAAGCTTTATTAACATCAGTGAAGTCAATACAAAGCCTCCACTTCCCGTTTGCCTTGCGCACTACAACCGGATTGGCCAACCACGTTGGATGGAGCACTCCTCTGACGAGGCCTGCTGCTTCCAATTTCTTGATTTCTTCGGCTATGAATTCTTGGCGCTCCACCGCCTGTTTCCTGACCTTCTGCTTGACGGGCCGCGCATGAGGACAAACGGCAAGGCGGTGCTCAATTACCTTCCTGGGAACACCGGGGATGTCAGACGGTTGCCATGCAAACACGTCGACATTCGCCCGTAGGAAAGTAACGAGCGTGCTTTCCTATTTAGGGTCAAGCGTGGCACTGATGGTGAAGGTACCACCAGTGCTATCCTCCTTGGCGGACACCTTCTTGGTAAGTGGTGGAGCTGCCATCGTCTTCTTACTCTTGCCGGTGGAGCTCGATGGTGCGTCCTCGACAGCAGCGCAGCACTCCGAAGAGGTGCGCTTGCCGGAGTAGGCATCAGAGCACTCGCCGGACTTGGTCTTCTCCTTGCCGGTGGAGCTCGATGGTGCGTCCTCGACGGCAGCGCAACACTCCGAAGAGGCGCGCTTGCCGGAGTGGGCACCAGAGCTCTTGCCGGACTTGGTCTTCTTCCCCCCGGGAGCATCAGCGGCAAGTGTCTCGCGGTCTGTCGCGGCGGCAGCTTCTCGGTAGATCTTGTCGGCGCAGATAAGGGCGTCCTTCTTGTCGCCAGGGACAGAGATGACGCTTATAGGGCCTGGCATCTTGAGCATGTTGTAGGCATAGTGAGAGGCCGCCATGAACTTGGCGAGTGCGGGACGACCAAGTATCCCATTGTAGGGTAATGGGAAATCGGCAACGTCGAAGGTGACCCTCTTAGTCCAGAAGTTCATCTCGCTGCCGAATGTCACCGGCAGCGCGACTTTTCCCTTCGGCTTGCTCCTTCCCGGGTTAATTCCTTGGAATGTACCAGTTTCTTCGAGCTCGCTGTCCGGGATCTGGAGTTTCTGGAGCACAGCGGAGGAGATCAGATTCAGGCCGGCCCCGCCGTCAACTAGCATCTTGGTGACCTTGAGGTTGCGGATCGTTGGGGAAACCAACAACGGCAAGCACCCGACCGCAGTTGTGCGATCAGGATGGTCCTCAATGTCAAAGATGATAGGCGTGCTGGACCACTTCAGAAGCTTGCGTGATTCAACGGGTGGCTCTACCGCATTAACTTCCCGGAGCCACTGTTTGAGTTGGCGGTGGGAAGTATGCAAAGAAGCGCCACCGTCAACATACAAGACTTCTGTAGCCTTCTGAAATTCCTGCTCGCTGTTCTCAACATCATCCATGTCTTCGTCATCGTCTTCGTCTTCGTCCTTGTCGTGGCCGCGGGGAGGTCTGTCTCCTTGCCGCTGCTTGGCCTTGCCACGGCTTCCTCCCGGGCCAGCGCGCTTCTTGCCGGCTGCTCCACCGCCTCCTTGGGCTCTCTCCTTGTCGCGCCGCTCGTACTCAGCTTTTTGTTGCTGGACAAGCTGCTCGACCCTCTTGCAGTTTTGGAGATCATGGCCCTTGGTGCGGTAGATTTTGCAGTACTGCTTGTCGGAGCTGCCCTGCTTGTCGGCGGCCGCCACAGCCTGGCAGTTGGTGCACGCGGCAACCTCCTTGCCGGAGCTGCCAACTTTGGCTTGCTTGGCGGGGCCGTCATTGCCGGACTGCTCAACGACTAGCACCTCTTTGCCGCTCTTCTTCCTGTTGCGCCTCCGGTTTTTCCTTGCCGGGGCGGCATCCTCGCTGTCAGATCCCCCTGCTCCAGCATCCTCTCCGGGGAGTTTCCTCCCTTCTTCAGCGCATGCACACTTGTCGGCCAGAGCGTACAGCTCGCTGACGTCCCTGATCCTGCTCATCGCCATCTCCTCCCGCATCCTGTGATTACGCACGTTCTAATGGAACGCGCTGATAACCGCGGCAGGGTGGATGTCTGGGATGTTGCCCTGCACGCGGCTGAATCTCTGGATATACTTGCACAGGGGTTCTCCTTCCTTCTGGGCAAGCAGGTGGAGGTCACTCTCTTGGCCATGTGGTTTGTGGCCTCCTGTAAAGGCGCCGACAAACTAATGGCATAAGTCCGCCCAAAAGGATATGGAGTTGTCCGGCAAGTGCATGAGCCAGGATCTAACTTCGGGCTTGAGCACGAGCGGGAAGTAGTTGGCAAGGACCTTGTCGTCTCGCCCCCCGGCAGCTTGCACCGCAATGGTGTAGATGCTGAGGAACTCCGACGGGTGCGACTTTCCATCGTACTTCTCCGGCATGTCTGGCTTGAAATGCTTCTGGTTGGGCCACTGGACTTGCCGCAGCTCGCGGGTGAACGCAGGACAATCTGCCGCGTACGGCAAGTTACCTGGCTCTCCGGGTGCATGCACGTTAATAGAGGGGCCAGCGCGCAGGTCTGATTGACGCCGCGCTTCCCTTCGGCGCTCGATGCGTGTTCGAGCGTCTTCTTGCTGTCTCTCATGAAGAACTTGGCGTTGATCGCAACGAGCTTGCGGATCTGACGACGTGGTGGAGTAGCTGTCAAGGTGGATCCGGTGAGTCGGCGATCTTGGCCTTCGGGGCGGAGAGTGCACGGTGCTTGCACCCTCGCCGGTCTTGTCGCCACCGGCTCGTGCCTGGCTGACTTGCCGCGGCAGCGATGCGCTCGGCTGCCGTGGGTTGTCACCGTTGGCGAAGCCGATGAGGCTCTGGATAGTGGCCCTCCAATCGTCGATCTTCTCTGGCGCTGGAGGGTAGTCTAGGAGCAGCTGGGCACGCGCCAACGCTTCCGCCGGAGTGGTGGGCGGCGGCAGCGAAAGGTGCGAGGAGCGAGATATGCTCGGACTCCTAACTGTGTTAGAAGGAGCAACATCCCCTCCAAGCGACCGCGCCGCGCTCGCGCCAGCATGTTGGCGTGCGTGCTGATCCTGAGCACTCCGGGATCCGCCAGCTTGATCTTGGCCCAGCAGGCGTATGGTACCATGCGTACCATGGCACTGCGGGTCCCGCGCCTCCTGGGATGGGCGTGGTGCATGTACGGACGCCGAGGTCTTGGAGTGCGCGCGGTCGTTGTGGGAGGCGACCGCGCCGCCGACATGCGGCGCAGCCTAGTCCTTGGACCTGGCAGCGCCACGAGTCTCCCCGTCGGCGCCCGCTCTTCAGCCGGCGCCTGCGCCACCAGCCGTCCGCTCTGGCAACGGCAGGCTCGGCGCAGACGGAGCAGCTGCCTCCGAAATCTTCTTCTTCGGCGGCATGTTGATGAAGACGATGAAGATGCGGCTCGTGCGAACGCCGTAGCAGGTTCGCACAACCTCGACGCACCCCCTACCTGGCGCGCCAAAGATGTCGGGGGCGTCTGGTCCCTCGCACACCTATGGGGATCGGCGGACCGAGGCCCTTTTGGTTTGGCAGGGGGCGGTGGCTGCACATAGAGCAGATCGAGGCGAAACACACGAGCGAGGCGATCAATTTACCCAGGTTCGGGCCGCACGGATGCGTAAAACCCTACTCCTGCTTTGGTGGTTGTATTGAGTTCTTGCTTGGGAGCGGCGAGTGCTACAGTATGCTCGAGCAGCTGGCAAGACCGAGCGTGAGAATGGCTGTCCTCCCCCTCTCTGTTGCGCATGGGCCTCCTTTTACATGTCTAAGGGGTCACCGACACGTGGCAACAGAGGTGGGGGTAAAAATGTAAAAGGGGTGGTAGTTGGATCCACCGCCTGCTACATTTGTATCCTACCTAACTCTGACGGCAGGGGACAAGGGCATTAAATGCCCATCTGTGTCACCTTGACGGCCTAGAGAGGGACCGCTAGGAACGCTACCGTTTGCCACGATGGTTCCTTGTCAGCGTCTACTTGCCACCGCATGCCCCCGGCTGCACAGCCTCCCGCCACGTACGCTAGGAATGGTCCCAGGGCGACACGTTGGTGGGTGAGCTGGAGCGCGGGCTGCGGGGTAGTAGCTTGCCGCGACAAGCGCCTTGCCGCGGGTGTTGTCTTGTCGCATCCGGGAGCTTGTCGCTCACCGGGCCTTGTCGGGGCGCGCAGTGCGCCGCAGCGAGCTTCTTGAGATGCTTTGGTTGGTCTTCCCGGCAAGCTCCTCTTGCCGGGGTCTCGTCTCCTTCCCGGCAAGCTCCTCTTGCCGAGGTCTTGTTTCCTTCCCGGCAAGCTCCTCTTGCCGGGGTCTTGTTTTGCTCTTTGGATACTTTGTTCTTGAATGGCTCCGAAGGAGCCACGGAGGGTCTTGGCGGTCACCCGGCAAGCCTTGCCGCGGGTCGCTGCGACTACCCGTGCACAAGTTCGGGATACTAAGGTACCCCTACTTTAGTACACCGACACAACAATATTGGATTTAGCATGATCATTGTTACTACTAGAGGAAGAATCTTTCTTATTCTTGTTACGAGTCTTGACTTGAGGCATGTAAGTGGATAATAGTAAACGCTTGGCAATGTAAGAACTATTCTTGCGGAGATCATTATTGATTGCTTTTAAGAACTCATGCTCTTGCTCAAGATTGAGCTTTTCAAGGCGTAATTTCTCATGAGCTCTTAAAAGTTCTCGATGATCCTCGAGGATAGTTTCATGAGCTAACTTAAGAGTGTTTAGTTCTTTAGTTAGAGCCTCAATCTTTTTCCTTATCATTGTCATTCGTTTTGGCATGATTAATTAATGTTTCACCATAATATTCTTCACTAGAGTTGTCAACAAGCAAATCATCATCACCTAACAAGTCATCTTCATCACTATTAAAATCAACGTACTCGGGGTGTGTTACCTTAGGACCTTTGGCCATGAAGCATCTTCCAATTCCTTCATTTGGTGAGTCAAATATGTCGTAGGAGTTGGTTGACACAAGTGCTAGACCGGCAACACCTTCATCTTGAGTATCTTCGGAGTCGGAGTGATAACTTCTCTCGGAGTGGCTGTCGGAGTCGGAGCCGGATACCCATTCACCAACATGAGCTTGATGTCTTCGTTTTGTATAGCTCCTTGATGATTTTTCCTTCCTTTCCGAGTCCTTGCTTCTCCGTGAGTATCTTCGTTCAAAATGATCATCTCTACTCCTTCTCTCTCTTGGTGGAGATTCTTTGCTTCTTCTTTTTGGAGAATCTTCTCTTCTCTTGTAGGGAGCCGTACACTCGTTGGAATAGTGTCCGGGTCTTCCACAATTATAGCAGTTTCGCTCTCGACTAGAAGATCTTTTGTCATTGTAGGACCTTGACTTGAAGCTTCTATCTTTGCTTCTACTCTTGTAGAACTTGTTGAAGTTCTTCACCATTAAGCTCAATTCTTCATTGAAGTTTTGTTTCTCACTTGATGATGTGGGGGCTTCACATGACGCTTTGTAGGCACCACTTGATTTATTGTGAAGTTCCTCTTTATCCTTGAGTGACTTCTCATGAGCAACAATCCTTCCAATTACTTCCATTGGCTTGAGATCTTTGTAGTTGGGCATCATTTGGATTAATGTGCACACGGTATCATATTACCCATCCAAGGCTCTTAGGATCTTCTTGATGATGAATCTATCAGTCATCTCTTCACTTCCTAAGCCGGCAATCTCATTTGTGATCAGAGCAAGCCTAGAGTACATTTCAGTGACACCTTCACCATCCTTCATCTTGAACTTGTCAAGTTGACTTTGGAGCACATCCAACTTGGATTCCCTGACGGAGTCGGTACCTTCGTGTATATCAATCAAAGTATCCCAAATCTCCTTTGCATTCTCAAGGCGGCTGATTTTGTTGAATTCTTCGAGGCACAATCCGTTGAAGAGAATATCACAAGCTTGACCATTGTATTGCAACATCTTCAACTCATCCGCGGTAGCTTCACAGTTTGGTTCCCTCCCATCGAAGAACTCACCTTGCAAGCCAACACAAACAATAGCCCATACGGCGGGGTTATGTCCAAGAATATGCATTTTCATTTTATGCTTCCAACTAGCAAAATTAGTGCCATCAAAGTAAGGACCTCTACGGTGATAATTTCCTCGCTAGACGCCATACTCTCCTAGGTTGTGAAACCAAGGCTATGACCACCAAAAGCTATGAACATCAAGCCAAATGGAGACCAAAGCTCTGATACCACTTGTAGGATCAAAAGTATGTCTAGAGGGGGGTGATTAGACTACTTGACCAAATAAAAACTTAGCCTTTTCCCAATTTTAGTTCTTGGCAGATTTTAGCTATCTTAGAGCAAGTCAAGCAATCATCACACAATTCAAGCAAGCATGCAAAGAGTTTATTGACAGCGGAAAGTAAAGCATGCAACTTGCAAGAATGTAAAGGTAAGGGTTTGGAGGATTCAAACGCAATTGGAGACACGGATGTTTTCCCGTGGTTCGGATAGGTGGTGCTATCCTACATCCACGTTGATGGAGACTTCAACCCACGGAGGGTAACGGTTGCGCGAGTCCACGGAGGGCTCCACCCACAAAGGGTCCACGAAGAAGCAACCTTGTCTATTCCACCATGGCCATCGCCCACGAAGGACTTGCCTCACTAGCGGTAGATCTTCACGAAGTAGGCGATCTCCTTGCCCTTACAAACTCCTTGGTTCAACTCCACAATCTTGCCGGAGGCTCCCAAGTGACACCTAGCCAATCTAGGAGACACCACTCTCCAAGAAGTAACAAATGGTGTGTTGATGATGAACTCCTTGCTCTTGTGCTTCAAATGATAGTCTCCCCAACACTCAACTCTCTCTCATAGGATTTGGATCTGGTGGAAAGAAGATTTGAGTGGAAAGCAACTTGGCGAAGGCTAGAGATCAAGATTCATATGGTAGGAATGGAATATCTTGGTCTCAACACATGAGTAGGTGGTTCTTTCTCAGAACATATGAGTAGGAATGATGTATGTGTTCTGATGGCTCTCTCTTCGAATGAAGAGGTGGTGGAGGGGTATATATAGCCTCCACACAAAATCCAACCGTTACACACAATCTACCTATCTCGGTGGGACCGAATCAGAAAACTCGGTCAGACCAAATTGGTAAACCTAGTGACCATTAGGAATTTCGGTGGGACTGAGATGCAACTCGGTAGGACCGATTCGGTTAGGGTTTGGGCATAACGTAATCTCGGTGAGACCGATTGCACAAACTCGGTAAGACCGTGTTCGGCAATTAGCTAACCAGAGAGTTGGTCAGGCAAACTCGGTGGGACCGACTTGCTCTTTCGGTGAGACCAAAATGTTACAAGAAGGAAACATAGAGTTTACCTTGCATTCTCGGTGGGACCGATTCGCTCTTTCGGTGAGACCGAAAAGTTACGAAAGGGAAACAGAGAGTTTGCAAGCCCATCTCGGTGAGACCGAGAACCTTATCGGTAGGACCGAATAGCTAGGGTTTGGCAGTGGCAAATGACAAGTGAAACTCGGTGGCGCCGGATTGACAGAATCGGTATGACCGAGTTTGGCTTAGGGTTTAGGTCATTTGTGGATATGGAAAGGTGGTTGAGGATTTTGGAGCATATCACTAAGCACATAAAGCAAGAGGCTCATTAAGCAACACCTCATCCCTCCTTGATAGTACTGGCTTTTCCTAAAGACTCAATGTGATCTTGGATCACTAAAATATAAAATGAAGAGTCTTGAACTTTTGAGCTTGAGCCAATTCTTTGTCCTTAGCATTTTGAGGGTTCCACTTTCACATCCATGCCATGCCAATCATTGAGCTTTCCTGAAATAATCATCTTGGAATAGCATTAGCTCAATGAGCTATATGTTGTTATGAATTACCAAAACCACCTAGGGATAGTTGCACTTTCAGGGCTGCCAGGGCGATCCCTGCTCCGGCACGCCGCGACCCTGCTCCAGCTCCGGCACGCTAGGACCCCGCCCTGCTCCTAGCTGCAGCGCGTGGGGACCCTCAAGACCAAGCTCTCCACCAACCGAGGCCTTTCGTGCCCACCGCGGGCTGCCACGCCTACACCACTGAGCTGCAAAGCGTCGCATGGCCCGACAAGTTCAAGCCCGACCTGCCTCCTCGCTACGATGGCACAACTGACCCCACGGAATTCCTCCAGCTCTATGAGCTGGGTATCGAGGCTGCCGGCGGGGATGAAAAGGTCATGGCGAACTGGTACCCCATGGCGCTGAAGGAAGGAGCTCGAACCTGGCTCCTGAATCTGGCTCCAGGCACGATCTCCTCCTGGGACCAGATGCGCGCCCGCTTCATCGCCAACTTCCAAGGTACTCGCGACCGGCCACCTGCCGTGAGCGACATGTGCCGCATCAAGCAAGAACCCGGAGAGATCCTGCAAAAGTACATCCAGCGCTTCAACAGCGTGCGCCTCAAGATCCCCAGGGTGTCAGAGGAGGCCATCATCTCCGCCTTCTCTGACGGCGTGCGTGACGTCAAGATGAAGGAGGTGCCGGCGATGCACGAAGACCTCTGCACCTCCCTGGAGCTGTTCAACTTGGCGAACAAGTGTGCCAGGGCTGAGGAGGGACGTCTCTCCCTCCTCGAGCTGCCTGCCGCGGACCCAGAAGAGAAGAAGCCCAAAGCCAAGGACGCAAAGCGCAAGGGGGCTACCGTACTCGCGGCGGAACCAGACACCAAGCGGGGCAAGGATCTGCCCGAACCCTCCAGAGGCAGCCGGTACTGTGTGTACCATGACCTCCACAGCCACAACACCAACGAGTGTCAAGAGCTCCACGCCGTACGAGAAGGAAGGATCGGCCGTCGCCTTGACCGTGCTGACCGGGGCTACGGCCGAGGAGGAGGAAGAAACCCAGGGCGCTGGGAAGACCGCGGCCCGCGCCAAGGGTGGCGCGACCAGCCTCGCAAGGACCGCTGGCGGGACCTGCCTCGCGAGGGGGACTGGAGGGACCAGCCTCGTGAGGACGGCCCTCATGGCAACGCAGGCCTACCTCTGCTGCCGCCTCCACCAAGAAGGAACGAAGACCGCCATCAAGACGAGGGGGGCGGGGGCTTCCGGGAGCCGCGCGCGATCGCCTGCATCCTGGGCGGAGCTCAAGCCCCAGCCTCCCAACGCATCTTCAAGCAGTTTGCCCGCGAGGTGAATGCAGCCCTCCCCAAGCTCGAAGCAACGCGCCCCCTCAGGTGGTCGGCGTGCCCCATCACGTTCAGCTCGGCAGACCAGCTCAAGTGTGCAGCCACTGCAGGAGTCCTCCCGATGCTCTGCTCCCCGGTCATCAGCAACGTGCTGGTCACCAAGACCCTCATCGATGGTAGGGCAGGGCTCAACATCTTGTCCGTGGAAACATTCAACAATCTCCAAGTTCCCTATGACCAGCTTCAGCCAACCAGGCCTTTCTCCGGGATCACCGACGGTTCCACAGTCCCGATCGGGCAGGTCCGCCTCCCTGTCACCTTCGGGGCCTGCAGCAACTACCGCACTGAGCTCATCGACTTCGACGTCGCCCACATCCGCCTGCTGTACAACGCCATCCTCGGGTACCCAGCGCTGGCCAAGTTCATGGTCGTGACCCACCATGGCTACAACATCCTCAAGATGCCAGGAAGTGGCGGCGTCATCACGGTGCCCTGTGAAAAGAGAGATGCAGTGTGTTCCCTGGAGCGAGGCTTTCAGGCCGCGTCACTAGAAGACCCAGATCGCGGAAGCAGGAGGCTTCCTGAGACCACCCCCAAGAAGAAGAAGACGTCGTCAGGCTCAGCCCCTTAGGAGGCAGGCCCCTCAGGGCCCGTGCCTCCTCAGGAGGGCCCTCCGTCCATCGCATAGGAAAGCGCGCCCGGCGCCCTCCTCAGGCAGGGCTTGGGGGCTCTCACCTGGAGGGCCACCGACCTAGCCGGAGTCACGAGGGAGGCGCTTGGGCACCATGTGGAGGCGTGCTTCGCAGCACGTTTCCCTCGAGAGTGAGCCAGGCAAGGAAGATCAGACCAGCAAGGGTTCGTTGACAAGGCCATTCAAGAGCTATAGGAGACCAGGATCATGAGAGGTTGCCGCCGCTTGCCAGCCATGGCCCCACATCCAGGCGAGGATGGTGGGGTGCGCGTTTGCGCCGACGTACCAGGGCTCAATCAGATCGCCACAATGGAGCGCCTCTGGCCCTCGCAAGTGGGGCGCTGCGGAGGTCCACCCCACAGCTATGTTCGCATGCCTTACGGCCTGCCGAGCATGGCTGCGGCGTACCAGCGCCTCATGAGGGGCATCGTGGAGGATCAAGAAGACAGGCGTTCCGCGGCCTTGGCAGAGATGGAGGCAGCTCGCGAGGAGTCACAAGCGCCTCCGGAGCCTCCCGAGGCCCCGGGGCCTGGGGGCTCGTGAGGGTCGGCTTCTGCAGCCGTCAAGTCTGCTGCACCAACGCCACTACGCCGACGACATCCTCAGGTGACATCTTTCAAGTTCCGTTCTCAGCTGGGAGCCCCCTCCCAGGGTTGCATCACTCCCAGGCCGCGTGGGTCCGTCCCCGCAGCATGTATCTGCATTTACCCTTCCGTCGTTAGTTTGCCTTGTTGGGGGCGCCCCTCGGGCTGCATCATCCCCAAGCTGTTCGGGCCAGACCCAGCGGCGTGTATCCCCCTAGTGTTTATTTCCGACTATGCATTGCCTATCACGCTTAGCTGCATGGTGCCCATCCGCGGCATCTTCTCTTCCCATGTCGGCCACTTGCACGTTAAAGGGGGGGTGCCTGAGCATCACGACTCAGGGCTCTTACTGGCTCTCCAGCCCTCACCCTCTGGCCTTGTCCACGGCATCGCGACCTGGCATACCAGCGACGGCTGAGACAAGCTCGAGGGCCGGGACCCGAGGACGTAGAGTACTGGCATCTAACCAAATTTTGCAGGGACACATCTCAAGATACGGCCCAGTGTCGGGCGCAACCCGCCCAGAGGTAGGGCCTCGGGAGTCCCGCGCTGGCTCACGGGTGCCCAGATACGCCTCGCCTACCTCAACCAGCAAGCTCTTGAGTGACTAACGATCAACTAATGGCCGCCGTGGCAACACCATCTTCTTTCTGTGATGACCCTGCAGGATCCCTGGAGGGAACCGCGCAAGTCGAGGCCCTCACGAGGTTTCCTTCGCCCCCGCCCACGCGAACCGCTTGCACGTTAAAGGGGGGGGTGCCTGAGCATGGCGACTCAGGGCTCTTACTGGCTCTCCAGCCCTCACCCTCTGGCCTTGTCCACGGCATCACGACCTGGCATACCAGCGACGGCTGAGACAAGCTCGAGGGCCGAGACCCGAGGACGTAGAGCAGAAAGGGGAGCAGAGGCGGGGAAGAAGGGGCCTCGCGAGGACCTTGCCGAGCGTTTCCGCTCCTATCCACACACGGACCCAACGGCACGCCTGGAACGACCCCTGATCCTCAAGATAAGTTACCACCCACGGCACTGGCTGCTGCAGCACTACCCCCGCACCTAAAGCAACTCTGTACTAGCGACGTTGCTTCCCTTTCTCACTAAGTGATGGCTGCTTGGGCGCCAAAGGGGACCTCCTGAGCATCGCGACTCAGGGGCTCTTATCGGACCCCGGGTCGCTCACCTCCTGGTCTTGACCACGGCATCGCGACCTGGCATACCAGCGACGGCTGACGCCGCCTTGGGACTGGGACCTGTCGGCGTAGAGCACCAAGCCCTCACGAGGTTCGAAAGGGAGAACTCAGCTATGACGGAATCAACAACCCACAAAAATCCATAGCAAAGGTCATATATTAACAAACGGGACTACAAGCACCTTACAAGCCCCCATGGGGCGCATTTTGATTCCTTGTAGGGAACGGATCCTAAGGAATGCTAACTACACGGGCTCCTGCAGAAGATGCCATCATCAACAGTGAGCCGTCAGGCACCAGCGCCAACCACATCCAGATCAGGGTCGGCGACGGCCTGACGAGCCCGCCCTGCTCCGAGAGCGGCACCGGCTCGGGGGCTCGTAGCTGTCGTCGCTCGTCTCCGGAGTCGTGAAGATCTCGCTGGAGCCGCTGGACCCTCGGTCGCCACTGCCAATGGGGCGGTCGACGGGCCTAGCCCTCACCAGGGCGAGGTCCTGGCCGCCTCTCCCGCGGCAACACTCCAGCCGGTGCCCGATCGCGTCGAGGACCTTGAGGAACATCACCGCCGCGCCGTCATACTCCAGGTGGACCGTGAAGACGCCTCTTTCCCTGCAGACCTGGGCAATCTCCCTCCAGCCATGGGACATGTAGACCGCGCCCGGGGCAGCGACGACGACCTCGGCCTCGCTCGCGGGGGCGCCGCAGTCGGCGTGCTACAGCTGGAGCTCCATAGGCCCCCCTGGAAAACCATGGAGGCAAAGAAGGGAGGAAAGCGGATCCAGGACTGAAGAGGAGTAATGACGTGGAGCACGAACTCATGGGAGGAGCCCTCGGCATGGACTCCGGGAGGAACCACCCACGCCTTCACAACCCGACGGCGCCGACGACGGCGCTGACCGCGGGGATCAGCATCAACACCTCCGGGGGCCTCGACATGGGCGTACAAGGGCAGCAGGAACCCCGGCGGAGCCTGCTCGCCCCAGGGCGTCGCCACCACCGGGTGGTCCTCATCTTCCCGGCTGCAATGGGCGAGCCGCTTCTTCGGCGGGAGAGGGTCTGGCCCTTCTCGAGGAGCCTTTCCTTTCTCTGTTGCAGAGAATCGGCGAATCGGAGCCATCACACCAAGACGGAGCAAGAACTGAGGCGAAGAAGAGAGCAAGAGGAGATGGACTGGACGGGCACGAGCGGTGCCGTACTTATAGCCGGCAAAGGCCAACCGCCGGTCTCCACGATCACAGGTAATCATAACACATTCTGCATGCAGGGACTTGTCCAACTCGCACGATCACCAAGGCGTCATGGGGAAGCGGAGGCACCCACGTCCAATCAACCGCCACGCGGCGTCCGAGGCCGCAGGCTATTGGGGCCCGCGGCGCTTCGCCCTTGCCCTTTCGCCTCTCGGCACGGCCAAGTCCATGTGCACCTTGGGCCCGGGGGCTACTGTCGGTGTTCTGGGAACGGGGGTCCCCAGACTTGCCTGCCTACGGCCTGCGGCGTGGCTCAAGTGGGGGCCCAGCGTGGCCCATCTTCATCGACACAAGGCTCAAGACCCTCGCGAGGGGCCAAGCCTCGCGAGGCGGACGACACGGCGCATCCTCAGGCACAGCCTCGTCAGGCTGGCTCGCGAGGAGGCGGAGAGTTCAAGGCGGAGTACCTCGCGAGGTGCCCATGACGCAAGCCATGACGACACGGGGCACCAGGCGGGTGCCAGCGCGCGCAGCGTCCCTCTTTCCTCTTTGGTGCAAAGGGGGCAAGCGTATCCGCAGAGTACCGAGGCATCAGGCAAAGGTTGCCACTCCGGTGCAACGAGACCAAGGCCAGGAGGACTACGAGACGGAGGTCACCATTGAGCCCAGCGCGACGTCATCACCAGAGCCTTTGGCAGGCGAAGACTTCTTTTGTTAGGATAGATGTACTCCCTGTCCCCCTTCAAATTAGCCCGCCATTGTTGGATCCCTTCCCGCTCAATATTTGGGGAGAGGACCAGGGCCTCTATAAATAGGACTAGCCACCCACATAGCGGGGGGGTCGGTTCGTTGGTTCATTCGGTCCACAAGTAGAGAGAGAGAGAGAGGGTGACTGAGCTCTTCACAACAGTTCATCACCACAGCCAAGAACAGACCCTCGCGAGGCTGTTCTTCCTTGTATTGTTCATCCACACCAGCCCCAGGAGGCAATCCATCCACCACACACTGGAGTAGGGTATTACACCACATTGGTGGCCCGAACCAGTATAAATCTTGTGTCTTTCGTGCAGTTCTTTTAGTAGTTTAGATCCCATCAAGACGGAGAGGTTGAAGGCGAGATTTCTGCACGCACCCCAGTGTTCGAACCTTAAGGGTCTGCCGGAACCCGAAATCCGACAGACTTGTATGCTCTGAATGTTGGGTCATGAGACCCATGATTGTAATATCTCGCTCCTCGGAGCCTAATGAATAAGTACTTTGAGTCGTAGAGTTATGTTGTGATGCCATGTTGTATTTACACATATCGAGCATATTGTGTGTATGATTGAAATGCTTGGTATGTGTGGGATCCGACAATCTAGTTGTTTATCCTTGGCAGCCTCTCTTATGGGGAAATGTAGTCTAGTGCTTCCTTGAGCCATGGTAGTCCGCTACAACCCGGTTCACCGGAGTCCTGCTAGCCCAGCACTACTGCTCAGGACACTTGACTGGCGGGCATGTGTTTCACTTTGTTCCTGTGTCTATCCCTTCGGGGAAATGTCACGTGGTGACATCCGAAGTCCTGCCTAGCCTGCTACAGCCCGGGTTACCGGAGTCCTGTTAGCCCAGTGCTACAGCCCGGATTCACACGCTGCTGACCGACATGCTCGAAGTTGATTCATGTATGCCTGTCTCCATGGGTTAGTGCTGCTTTGGGTTCACAACTAGCCATGTCAGCCCGGGTTCTCTGTCATATGGATGCTAGCGACACTATCATATACGTGAGCCAAAAGGCGCAAACGGTCCCGGGCCATGGTAAGGCGACACCGTGGGAATACCGTGCGTGAGGCCGCAAAGTGATATGGGGTGTTACCAGCTAGATCGAGGTGACTTGGAATCGGGGTCCTGGCAGCTTTGGTATCAGAGCCTGACTGCCTATAGGATTACCAAGCCAAACCGGTCGAAGTCGAGTCTAGAAATGCTTTAATTATATAAGGGAATTGATTGTGGAAGGGAATGCAAGGCTCTTTTTACTCCTTATACCTCATGGCCTTCTGATCTGAGTCAACCTCTTCTGTTCTACGGGGATTAGGAACTAGGCCTTCTCATCTATCTATCAGGATGACGAGTTACTATGATAGAGACTTATAGGATTGATGGATTTCAGCCCAGTTTAGTTTCTACTACTTCCCTGTGTTCATAGTTGGTCTCGAGACCTTCATACTGTGATGTTGAGTGGTTATGCCACCATCTTGCTGGATGTCCCAAATCTTTTGAGCATTTACAGCCGTTATGCTGTCCGAGTCATCCCAGGTTTCTAACTAGTCTGATGCATTTGCAAATTCCTTCCTCCCGTTACCGACGTTCCTTTGGGCCAGTTTAACCACACTAATCGGTGAGTTGAGGTACTCTATTACCCCGACATATATGTTGGAGCTATTATTATGACCCCAGGTGTCTTAGGGAGTCACCTAGTAATCTAGCCATGTTTTGTGTTCCGGTGTGATAATTCTGGCCACCATTCTCGAAAGCATCCCGTGATGCCATTAGTAGTAGGTATTCTACTCCTGGGTTTTCGAACCCGTGATTCACCCTACTTCGTGTTGATAGTGTTGCTCGTACCTTTATAATATTAGTAACCTTTGCGATAGCCTCGAGGTCCGTGGTAATTCCTTCTTCCAAATACCATGAACCATCCTTGGCAGAAATTCGTTTGAATCAAAATATCACAACCAGGGTGCTCTTGAGGAGTACTCCATTCATATTGTGATTCTGTCAGTTCTTCCTTTCTGCATGGGTTATCCAGAAGAAATATGTTGAACTCGTTCGACATGCTAATCTATGCATCCACAACTCAGAAAGTTATATGTTCCTTGAGTTGTCCCTCTTTAGTTGTTTTCTGACCTTCGTCTATCAATTGATAGTCAGGAGTATGTGTGCATTCGTGTTCATCGATGCCTAGTATTCTTGTGGTTCGTCAAGCCGTTCTATTTCAGAATGACTAGGAGAAACAAACTCCAGTACCTCATCCATATCCGGGATTGGGTCAAAGCAGTTGTATTCCACAGATCAAAATGCAACCCAGCTTTTGGTTCTGTTCTACCCTGAATTATTACCCACTTTATGTCAGGAGCGTCATGAGAATTGCACCTTCTCTTATGAATTCTTGACGCGGAGATACTTCTTGCCATCATTGTTCATTCCTCGGTTCCCGTGTTATTGTAACCGAAATGCCGGCAAGTGGGTCGTGATGTGTGAAATCAATACTCCTAGCAACTCCGTTGCTTGGTAGTTAATGGACAATATTCTCATTCTTAGCGTGTTGGTTATTGAATCATCATTCTAAGATAGATTGTGCTACCTAGTCCTTATTTCCTGGTGCACTCTTCGATCAACGAGTTAGTATTTTGCCAAACCCTTGCTCTATTGATCATATCGCCTTGCCCTGAAAAGCAACATTGATCTCGAGCTTAGTATCATATCGGTGGTTCGTGATGTTCTGATTATCTTCTCGGAAGTATTACCTGGTTGTCACCTGGCCGCTATGTTGAGTTCGTGATCAAGTTGGTTTTCCAATAAACCACTCTTTCTCCAAGAATCTATGTTGGATATCCCTGAGCTAGTTGGTTAAGCCAAACAACAACTTGGAGAGTTGGAAGAAAAGCTTGTCTGAATTAGTTCATTCCAAAGGGATATCCTTGTGTGTGTGTGTGTTGAAGAAAGATGATATCTTCATCGATTGGTCCTCGTGATCAGTTATTGGATCTATTGTCTTGTCTAAACCTTGATTTGAGTATGGGCTATTGTCAAATCAAACCATAAACAACAATATTCGTAATGTTGTCTTACTCGTGGTTGACCCCTCGAACATGCACCATTATATCTTTGGGACTGACCAGTGCTATCGCCTTGTTCACATAATGGTGGAATTCCAGTGATATGGAAATCCCGATGAGTTGATGTTGAGCCCATCAGTAGCATATTATCTCCTCCATGATTCATGTTGAACGTTAAGCTAGTGTTGGAAACTTTTGTAAGCATTTCTTCATGCTAGCTCATGAAGCATACGCTTGGATGAAAGAAGTGACTTCCTTTGAATCACGTGCATTTGATGCAAGTTGCCGCCGTGGATTTGAGAAAGTTTGTTTTGCTTCCTCTGGAATCATCCCAAATCAGTCATGCATACGTGCGAAGTATTCTGTGGTTTGGAGACTTGCAACCTTCATTCTATATGTGTCCCTAGCACACCAAGCCACTGATTGAATTGTTCAAGGAGAAGAAGTTCCTTCTTAAGAGCATGCCTTATGCAAGGACTTTGATATCCTCGATGATGGTTCCCCACCTGAACTCGATAGTGTTTTATTATAAGACTACCATGTGGCCATTCTTGTCTTGGACAACGTGTTCACATGTGTGTAGCAGAACCCACTCATGTTTTGGAGTTTACTATCATAGTTCAAATCCCGAGAATCTCGCAACATCGTCTCATCGGTTTGTGTTGCAAACTTTCTTCCAGACATGTTGTCTGAAATATCCCGTTACCATCCAGATCTGAATCTCAGGCAGATACGATGGTTAAAGCTACTCCAAGATTTATGATGTAGGTCCCGACAAGTTTGATGTTCTGGCTGACACACCTAGCCGGAAGATCTATCGTTGTAGTATCTTGATTGAGCTATTTGACAATCTTCTCCATGAGGATTTAGTGCAACTTATTCTAGAAGTTGTTCCTCAGGGGTCGTTGTGCTCTCAGTTTCCTCGATTATGCTAGAACCATTCAAACAGTGGAATCACTCTCTACTGTTGAGTTTACCCCCAGTTACTAGAATCATTCCCAACATTTGCATTTTGTTTCCAGCTTGCACCGCCGTTGTGCCATTCTATCTTGGACTACCTTCTCGGTAATTCCTGGTCAGGATCATCTTCAACAGTGGTACTACCATGGGTTCCATCCATTTCCGATGATAAGCAAAGTCATCCATTGCGTTGTCTTCAACAAGGTAGCCCACATCATCCATCCTAGTCCGAGTATGCAATTTCTTCGAGCTTTTTCAAACAATCAATTGTAATTTTCCTTAAGCTGGTATGAAGAGTTTCAATGATCTATGGATCAAAAGTAATTCTTTTTGCCACTTAAGGGAACAGTCCAACGAGTCACCTTTGCCAAGGTGCCCCATTACGGGATCATGACAATTGTTTCCTCCCCACCTTGACACCATCCACCATCTTTCTAAGCGTGGAATTGTTGCCCACTAAATTAAACCCTCACATTGTTCTTCCATCCCTCTCGATGTGTTTTGTGTCTCAACTCGAGATGTTTCAACATCTCATTCCGCGAGCTGATATTGTATAACTCGATCTTCGAGAAGATCAATCCTAGTAGAGTTTCTTTCCGTCATCATCTCGTAGATGAAGATCTCAAAAGCGAGGATGTCAAGATCAACGTATGCTACAAATCAACAACTTTATGAGGTGCAACTTGGATCATGAAGATTGTGTTGGTCTTGTGCCCCCTCTGTCTTCTTACCTCACGTGTTGAATCTCGGGACGAGATTCTTGTTTAATGGGGGTGAGTTGTCACAGCCCTAGCTTTACCCTGGCCTTGGACTAGTTTGGTTGCTGCATCATGTTTAAATTCAATTGAAATTTGAATTAAGGAATTTTCCAAGCCTCAGAAAACCTCTAAAAATAACCAACATTTAAATCTCATCAAATGAGTCCAAGAAAATGTTCCTGTTATTCTGTGAAAATATTGGCATGAGGTTAAATTCAAACCAATATTTTTGGAGTCACAGAAATAATTTATTTGGGCCTTTGATTTAAATCAATAATATATTTGGGTTGGAATTATTTCTGTTATATAAGAAATAATGTCCAAATAATCCTAAACTAAAATGTTCCATGTTGGGTTTATTCCATACAATGAGCATGAGCAGTTTGGATTTTTGGAAGTGTCTAAGTATTTTTAATAAAGCCCTAAAGACTACAGAATAATAGAAAACAAAATTAAAAGAGAAAGAGGGAGAACCTACCTGGTGGGCCAACCGACCCACCACTTTAGCAGCCCAGCCGGGCAAAGCCAGCCTAGCCCACCTCCACCTCCCTATCATCTTCCACCTCCTGCCAGTGGGCAGGAGGGCGTGTCACTGCGCGCGCGCGCTCGCCCCTGGCCACCTCCTGCTTCCTCCACGGGCCTTCTAGCGACACCACGGAGACGCCCCGTGACCCCTCGCTCCTCTCCCTCACTCTCTGCTCTCCCCCTCGCCCTCTGCTCCATCTCCCGAGCACACCCGAGTGGAGCTCGTCATCGCTGACGCAACTTACCGCGGCCACCGTCCATCCCGTGCCTCCCCGATGGGTCCAGAGGAACCGCCATCGCCTTCTGCGTCATCTACACCAACCCATTCGACCGCGGGAGCCCTGTAGCGTCTTCCCCGAGCTCATCCCCAACCTCCAGCCGCCGGCAACCTCACCGGCGATTCACCGCCATCTCTGCCTCCCCGAGCCCGCTTAGTCCTCCCTTGAGATCGTTCTGAGCTCCGACACCTTTCCCCCTCCTCCCCGAGATTGTTTCCGTCCTCTAGCTATGGCAGCCGCCGTATCCGAGCACCGTCGTCCGCCATGGACGTTGCTCTCGGAGCCACCGTGCGTCTCCACTCGAGCTTGAGCCTCCGGCGTGCTCCTGGAGCAACGGAGAGGCCAATGCAGCCGCTAATTGGCCCCCTAGTGCATCGCAGCCTCATGCCCGCATGTTCCCGAACTCCGGCCACCGCCGCGAGCTCCATTCCGGTGGACTCCGGCCACCCCAGCTCCAGCCGTTGCCAGGAGTGGATGCGGGCGATTCCCAGCTCCGCGTAGATGCCCTCAGCACGCCCAGCCGCGGTCTGTAGCGTCGCCCCGACCAACTTCGGCGAGTTCCCGCCGCTGCTATGGTCGCCGGCGTCACCTACTGACATGGTGCCACTAGCTTAGGCGCTAAACTCGTTTAGTTAGTGCCTGTGTCAATGACATATGGGTCCCCGGGCCCAACTAGTTTAGTCTAAATCCCTATTAAGTTAGTGCTAATCGGTGTGGAACCCACGTGTCAACTTTGACTTTGGTCAAGTCAACGTTGACCGGTCCCACCTGTCATAGACCCCAAACCAGCCTGAGACACTCACCAGTGGGTCCCAGCGTCAGGTTTCACCTGGGCTGACGCTGTTGACTTGATGACATCATTCTGACATCAGGCTGACGCAGTAATGCTTTCTGGATTTTAAATAAATCAGAAATGATTTATTTAATTCAGAAAATGTCCAAAACTTCCAAAAATCATAGAAATTTAACCGTAACTCCAAATGAAATAATTTATATATGAAAAATTATTAGAAAAATCCAATCTATCCATTTATACTACTTTCATGCATGTTCAACCAACTTATACCCACTGTATAAGTGAAAACATGATAATGGCATTTTAAATGCTAAATATGGAGTTTGCATATGAACCCTTGGTCCATATGGACTCCATTTAAATTGTTGCTAGATGCATTAGTGCAAAACACATTCATATTGCCATGTCACAGCATGCATCATATTGTTGCATATCGTCATGTGTTGATTGAGTTCTTTCTCAGTTGCCGGTGTTTGTCCCCTCTCGATATACGTTGTACCGACGCTGTGATCATTGACACTGATGAAGACCCAATGATATCTTCAGAAGTGCCAGGCAAATAGAACCCCCTTGTTCATTCTGATACAATCCCACTCTCGGTCCTGCTCTCTTTTACTGCATTAGGACAACGATGATTCAACTGTTACATGCTGCGGTAGTTGAATCCTTTTCCTCTGCATGACCTGTCATTGCCACAGTAAATAGATGAAACCCACTAGCATGAGTAGGAGTTGTTTGAGGCCTGATGTGCCTACTCATTCATGTTTGTTTGTCATGCCTGCTACTGCTTAGAGTTGACTCAGGTCTGATTCATCGGGGATGAATCGGAGGTATGTAAACATGTCCTACTGTTGGGAGCTAAGTGTGTGAAGACGATTTGGTAAAGGTGGCGGTGAGAGGCCATGTAGGAGTACATGGTGGGTTGTCTCATTGAAACCGTTCTTAGGAACTGAGTTCTGTATTTGTGATCCATGAAACAGTTACTACCATGCATTGGGCCCGAAACCAATGGACCCTCTCGGCTTCTTGATCACCCTTGTCCTCTGTCCAGGAGTTGCAACTAGTTTCTGGTGTTTATAGGATATCTGTTGGCGGCCGTGCGTAGCACTGACCCTAGGGGTGGGCTATGATGCGGTAGATACACCATGGCTGGGCATGCCGGGCCCCTGTTTGGTGTCTCGGAACTCTGTACACATCGTCCGGGGCCGTATGTGGAAACCTCGGCCGGACTCCCTGCGGATGGAACCTAGATAGGCGATAAACCTGGACTAGAGACTTGAGTGTTTAGGTAGGCCATGGACGACACCCTCGTTGGGCTTCCGCTTGAAGGTTGCCGAGTACATGTCGTGTAAACGGCGGTAAGTGGTGAGAGCGTGTGTGAAGAAGTACACCCCTGCAGGGTTAACATCATCTATTCGAATAGCCGTGTCCGCGGTAATGGACTTCTGGGTTGCCTATAACAGTTCATAGACAAGTGAAAGTGGATACTCTAAAATGCGCAGGATAAGCGTGAGTGCTATGGATGGTGTTCTCGTAGGTAGACGGGAGCGGATCCATAGTGGTGTATTGATTGGTGAATATGTGGACTCGTGTGCGCCACCTCAAAAGAGTTGCTTGAAGTCGTAGTTTAGGTTAGCCACTGAGTCAAAGCTCGCTTGCTGCAGTTAAACTCCACCACCCCCTTTATTGATACCGATGCATATGTAGATAGTTCTGATGTAAGTCTTGCTAGGTACATTTGTACTCACGTTTGCCTATTTTATGTTTTGTAGAGAGACGTCAGTCTCGCTAGTAGTTCCGTGTGGACTTCGACCTTTAGCTTGATACCTCAGCTACGATCTTGTGCCCTCGGCAGGATCTAGTAGATAGTCAGGCTTCTCAGCCTTTTCCATTTATAGATGTCTGTACTCAGACATGTTAAGCTTCTCCGCGTTTAGCCAAGTCATCCCATGTATGACCCAAACGTCTGGCGGTGGGGGCCCATGCAGCGGCCGTGAACCGGCCTTCTTCCTTATCTACTCGATCCCCTCCTCGCACTAGCGTCGCTGCAGCTCCGTTTCCACGCCCCGAACCACCGGAGGCGCCGCCGTGGCCCACCCCCTCTTTCCCTCCTTTCTTTACTCTCTCTGATGGCCAACACTCGGCCCTGAATCCCTCGATCACCAACAATCATCTCTCACCGGAGATCCGATCCCCAAACAACCATCTCTGGCCAGAGATGGACATGACATAGCATTGCACGGACGTCATGCTGGAACTAGCATATGGCTTTGCTACAACCGGCTAGCGGAAGTGCTAGAACCAGCCAGCCAAACAGTCACAAACCGTGACAGCAGGAGCTGCCTCAGCGGTGGCCTCTGTCGTTTTTGCTACAACCCGGTTGACGGTGTCCTAGACTAGGGGGTACTCACCACATCATCTCCCGATCAGTTGGATTGGGCCGAGGACCCCCAGGACCATTTACTCATGGGCCAGTTCGGACAGCCAAAGACATATACATGAGGAAGATTCCACAAGACTTCGTGATCAAGACAAGGACTCCTCTCCACCGACGTATTTGACTAGGACTCTTGTTATCCTAGGCCTCTGGTATGTTATATAAGCCGAGGCCAGGCTAGTAAATAGAGGATTATGACATTACTCATCATAGTTGTAGGGTTTAGACCACAACATACGATCTCGAGGTAGATCAACTCTTGTAACACTCATATTCATCAATATCAATCAATCAGGACGTAGGGTATTACCTCCATCAAGAGGGCCCGATCCTGGGTAAACATCGTGTCTCCTTTCTCCTGTTACCATCGATCCTTAGACGCATAGTTCGGGACCCCCTACCCGAGATCTGCCGGTTTTGACACCGATAATGGTGCTTTCATTCAGAGTTCTGCTATGTGATCGGCAAAAGGATCGATGGCCCGTCTGCAGATTAACTAGGACATCAACATCTTCATCACTTGCTCGACTGGTCACCTTGGCTTGACCGAGGACTGTGTCCTGCCTCCGATCGTCATGTTCGGATCAGGGCCTTCATCAACACCAACTGCAATCTCTATCAAGATCATGGAGGAATCGTCCATTGAGCTCCGGGGCTCAACGTCAACATTGCCCTCGGGCGACCGTGCTGTTTTTCTGGACAGTGAACGCGTATCCGCTGCCATCGCCTCCTCCAGTGTCGTTTTAACGATCGTTTTGGTGGAATTGTGCGGAATCGAGTCTACAATAACCCTGGAAAATTTCATCAAGTTCCGATGGAGGAATCTCTGACAATCTACAATATGCCGGAGCCCTGTCAAATCCAGACGGGAATCTGGACGAGTTTAGGGCATGGTCTCTAGAGCCCATCTCGGAAGTCCTTTGGAAGATCCAACCATTCAACTGCTGCAGAATTCCCATATCTACCATCCCTCAAAATTTCAGCTCGATCCAACCGTCCAAACTTCGGGAAACCTTCCGATTAGTGCATCACTTTTCAGATCTGTTTCCTGTGCGAATACGGATCCGACCCGAATTCATGTTTCTTTATGAACGTGATATTTGACAACCTTTTTAAAAGGAATTTTCTTCTAAGGTATTGTGCATTGTTTTTAACATGCACCCATAAAATTTTAATCCTCCTCTAAGGTAATCGTCGCCAACACGCTGGTATCAAACCAGTCCGGCAATATAGCTCCACGACTGCCGACCTGCGCTAGACATGTCGTCGCTTTTTAAGCCGAGCTCAACTTCTTTGGATCCTCGCCTCGGCGAGCCAGACAAGAGTTTGGAATCACCAAGAATAAATCATCACCAACATCGCCGCCCCACGGATTACACGGAGCAGGCACACCGGCATCGCCGCATGGTCACTTCATCAAACCAGCATTGGTCGCGTCACAAGTTACGACCTGGGTCGGCATGGCCGCACTGTTACTTCTTCGAGCCAATGTCCATCACGCCGAACTACTTCAACACCTCGGCTGACATAGCAGCGACAACAACTCCTCACCGGCCTGCTCCGTCACCTCGGCTAGACCGGGAACTTGGCTATTTATTCATCAACATACTCTGGTGACTTCGGCGTCACCAGCCGACCAGCTTCATCATGTTAGCTGGGCCGAGGGCTTCGCCTTGGCAAGCCAACATTTGCCAGCATCACCAGGCCATCGCTCTATCGCCCATCAGGCAATGGGTGTGCGGATCGATTCCTGATTTTGGGAGTCGCTTTTCTTCGGAATGCTACAACAAATAAACTAGGTGCTATTAATCCTAACAATTTTTGCTTGTTGGGTTTATTTTTCTTAAGAAATCATTACTCTGGTTTGTTCCATCATCTATACACAGGTCTACCAAATGGCGGCCACATGAAAACGGTCGCGTGGTGGTTCGGTCGGTTTCCGTACATAGTTCGGCGAACGCCGCATCCGGTGCCCGGACCGCCCTGCAAATTTAGGCTTTGTCATGCCTTCACTGCGTCACGCTGATGCCCTGCATCGACATTAGCATCAACGCCAGGGCACATTTCTTTAAATAAATTATTTTTGCGTAATCCAATTATGCAAGGATTATATATATTATTATTATTATTTCCTGGGCCGCACTGTTTTATGTGTGCAGGTAATTGATTTTGACTGTGTTAGGTGGTCACTACTCCGGAGTGCCGAACTCCTTGCCCGAACACCTCCGGCTCGGGGGCTGGGACCTCGGCCATGCCAAGGACTGTGAACCTTGTCAGATCTGTCATAGATCAATGGGCGTCTTCGTCCTGCCACAAGCCTGAATCGCGTCATCAACACCGAGCACATTAACCAGCTAAGTTGCTTTCATGCTCAAAAACATTTAGTTTTAAATTTTGTTCGGTTTGACCAAGCAGTATACTTTTCGGCACAAAGTTGTTTGTGACAAAGTTCCTTGTCAAAACTTTGTTTGTGACGGGCATATTCAAATACCCCGTTTATTTGGGGGCTCCCTTGATGGAGCTTTTCCTCTTGCATATGATTATACTTGTACGGCTTCGTTCCTTGTTCGTGTATTACGCCACAATATGCACCATATTGACCTAAGCGATTTGCAAGATGGGTTGCCTCGCTCCTGTGTTTACCCCTACATTCCCGATTGTTCGGCTAGGGAGTAAAGGGAGCACCTCTGCGATTGTCACGGCCGGGTCATCCGAGCTCTGACCTTAGACTGGGTGAAGCCGAAGGCTAGCGCTCTTATGGTTTTCAATCATGGTCGGAACACAACGGAACTCATGAGTACAAAAAATCTATTGCACAAGTCTCATAGTAATAATGAGCACCGAAGAAAGGTATCGGTGGGAGTACTATTTTCTTTGAAGATGCTTCTTACACTTCGTCAGTAATATAGCATAAGTTCCCTGAGAGCGCTTTGTCTGTTACAGCCTTATGGCTTGATTGTCTGGTCATCGGAAACACCGCCGATACTCTCGACAGGTGGAGTACATGACACTTTTCGGCCCTTGGCTGAAGAGGAAGAAGCCGACGGTCGGTTAAGACGCGTTTAAAGTTCGGGTGAACATGATATAAGTACTTCGGTACATACACTCATTATACATAAAATTCTTTTACCCAAGTCACTTGGGGGCTCTTAAAATTAATATGAGATGTTTTATAGTAAATGTGTTTTCTTCTTGGTCATTGCAAAGTATTTTTCTACCGCTCCTTTTTCGACTCAAGTTTATGGTCAATAGCCGGATAGCATGTCTTCTCCCTGAAAGCTGCTTGAGTTTAGTTTGCTAAACTGACCTCGGAGAAGTACTCCGCCTTTGGGATGAGGAGCTTGAAGCCGTAGGCTGACCCACGTGAAGTCTTGAGATCGGATGTGTCATGTTAAAGCACGACAGGAGCACATTTTTTTCTTTTTTCCAATTTTTGGATTGTCACCGGACACTTGATCTTGTTCGGACATCAAGTTTTTACTGACGTTGTTTTGGTTTTCCAAGCTTATGGCACTTTCAAACTATTTGTGTGTTTTCAGCACAAGTCTCATAGTGCAACGCCGGACACCTTTAGAGATTCGGCAAAAACATTCTCAGATATTGCTATATATGCATCGGTTTCGAATTGTGTCTTCGGTCAATAGTTGGGTTGCCCGGCTCGTGCGCTTGCCTCCTACGTCTCACTTTGTTCGACTAGGTGTGCAAAGGGAGAACCATTGCGATTGTTCTTCCAGCTCACATGGTTAAGCACCTCAATGGAGAAAGCTGAAAACTGACTGTCACAATAAGCGTAAACTGGTCAGCGATCCGATGACTGTGTTAAATTACGGGCCATTCATAACATTGGCCGAAGTGTTTACGGCTTGACCTCGACTGTCACCGAACACTACCAGGGACTAGTAACTGGCCTCCCAAACTAATTCCTCAATATTTTGCTCTTACATTAGAGCTGAGGTTTCATGATCATGCTTAGCATGACAACCCAAAGAAAGGAACCCATCGCAGGACTATTTTCTTTGGAAGACATTTCTGATGTTAAACAGTAATATAACATATCTCTCTGCGTACCTTTGTTTATAAAACCGTATGGCTAGATTGCCTTGTTTGTCATAAATCTTTGCCCTCATAAAGGCTTTATAAAGTAGGACAAACACTCGGCTACTGGCCGAGGAGGTGGAAGCCGATGGTCAGTCAACAAAGTTTTGTACAATGCGGATCCGAGCATTAATGACGTAAAGTACTTGGATACATAGAGTCATTACACATAATTTGTTATTTTACTATGGATATCGATCCTTAATTCGGCCACCCGTGCCCGCATTAAGGCTCCGGGGCTACTGGGCTCCGGGCTTATCATTTACTAATATTAAAGGGGCACATTGATCCCCTGATCTGGTGTTGCCACCCGACCAGTGTCTCAGGGGCTACTGCATTGGCAATCCAGTGCAGAAAATTTAAGTGCAATATAGTTTTCGAGGAGATTATGATCCTCAGGTTGGTCGGCCGCACCTAACCTGAGTCTCGAGGACTCTACAAACTGCTTTTTGTGTCCTGAAGTATTCTGCCGAGCTAGGAGTTGATCCTCAGACCGATTTTGCAAATCAACCTGAGTCTCAGAGGCTACAGGGATCAGCGGTCTCATGTCATCCTTCAGGTGCATCTCGGGTTTTAGACTGATACACACCTTGAGGGCTACTGGCTATATATCTCGGTAGAGAATAAATTACACCAATCAAAAATATTGACAAAAAATCGGCCCATAGTCGGGGTGGTGCACCACCTCAGAAGCAGTCCGGCATAAAGCTCGTGCGCCAGTGGCTAGCTCCATAGAGGGCATTCCCGGCATTAAGCTCGGCTAAACTCTTTCAACTTCTTTCAACCAAGGTGATCTATGACACCTCGGATATAGTCCGGCGTTGGAGCTTGGACATAGTCCGGCGTTGGAGCTCGGATACATTCCGGCATTGGAGCTCTGAAGCGGTCCGGCATTGGTGCTCGTCGGCAAAAGATACCTCGAATATAGTCCGGCGTTGGAGCTCAGACGCAAGAGGACACTGCCGCCCGGGAACAACTTCAAACCCGAGGTGTCGCATAAAAATAACAAGGCATTGATAAAGGCCGAAGAATTAAAGGGCTCCTCGGATACCCGACGTGTGAGATCTCCATATTTAGCTCGGCAATCCTCAAGATAGAAGATGTGAAGATTTGTTGAACCAATTTTCAAGACCGATGACCGAAGACAAAGAATAGTTCGGAAGAACCGAGGAGCATCCCCAACTTGAAGACCGGTTCAGGGGGCTACCGATGGTGTCCTGGACTAGGGGGTACTCACCACATCGTCTCCCGATCAGTTGGATTGGGCCGAGGACCCCTATGACCATTTACTCATGGGCCAGTTCAGACAGCCGAAGAGATATACGAGGAATATTCCACAACACTTGGTGATCAAGACAAGGACTCCTCTCCACCGACGTATTTGACTAGGACTCTTGTTATCCTAGGCCTCTGGTATGTTATATAAGCCGAGGCCAGGCTAGTCAATAGAGGATTATTACATTACTCATCATAGTTGTAGGGTTTAGACCACAACATACGATCTTGAGGTAGATCAACTCTTGTAACACTCATATTCATCAATATCAATCAAGCAGGACGTAGGGTATTTGCTACCTCTTGAGCTTGCGTTGGATTTCCCTGAAGAGGAAGGGATGATGCAGTAGAGTAGCGTAAGTATTTCCCTCAGTTTTTGAGAACCAAGGTATCAATCTAGTAGGAGGCCACGCTCAAGTCCCTCGTACCTGCACAAAATGATAGATACTCGCAACCAACGCGATTAGGGGTTGTCAATCCCTTCATGGTCAATTACGAGAGTGAGATCTGATAGATATAATATTTTTGGTATAGAGATGCAAAGTAAAAAGTGAAGGCAAAGTAAAAAAGCAAAGCAAGATTAAAGTGATGGGGATTGATATGATGATAATAGACCCGGGGGCCATAGGTTTCACTAGTGGCTTCTCTCAAGAGCATAAGTATTCTACGGTGGGTGAACAAATTACTGTTGAGCAATTGATAGAATTGAGCATAGTTATGAGAATATCTAGGCATGATCATGTATATAGGCATCACGTCCATGACAAGTTGACCGAAACGATTCTGCATCTACTACTATTACTCCACTCATCGACCGCTATCCAGCATGCATCTAGAGTATTACGTTAAAAACAGAGTAATGCTTTAAGCAAGATGACATGATGTAGAGAGATAAATTCATGCAATATGAAATAAAACCCATCTTGTTATCCTCGATGGCAATGATACAATATGTGCCTTGCTTCCCTTCTGTCACTGGGAAAGGACACCGCAAGATCGAACCCAAAGCCAAGCACTTCTCCCATGGCAAGAACTACCAATCTAGTTGGCCAAACCAAACGGATAATTCGAAGAGACTTGCAAAGATAACCAATCATACATAAAACAATTTGGAGAAGATTCAAATACTATTCATAGATAGACTTGATCATAAACCCACAATTCATCGGTCTCAATAAACACACCACAAAAAGAAGAATATTACATCGAATAGATCTCCACGAGAGAGGGGGAGAACTTTGTATTGAGATCCAAAATGAGAGAAGAAGCCATCTAGCTAGTAACTATGGACCTGAAGGTCTGAGGTAAACTACTCACACTTCATCGGAGGGGCTATGATGATGTAGAAGCCCTCCGTGATGACGGCCCTCTCCGGTGGAGCTCCGGAACAGGCCCCAAGATGGGATCTCGTGGATACAGAAAGTTGTGGCGGCGGAATTAGGTTTTTCGCTCCTTATCTATTCGTTTGGGCGTACATAGGTATATATAGGAGGAAGGAGTACGTCGGTGGAGCTCCGAGGGGCCCACGAGGTAGGGGCGCCCCCCCCACCCTCGTGACCGCCTCTCTTATGCCTTGGCGTAGGGTCCAAGTCCCCAGGATCACGTTCGATGAGAAAATCACGTTCCCGAAGGTTTCATTCCGTTTGGACTCCGTTTGATATTCCGTTTCTTCGAAACACTGAAATAGGCAAAAAAACAGCAATTCTGGGCTGGGCCTCCGGTTAATAGGTTAATCCCAAAAATAATATAAAAGTGGAAAATAAAGCTCAATATAGTCCAAAACAGTAGATAAAGTAGCATGGAGCAATCAAAAATTATAGATACGTTGGAGACGTATCAGGCATCCCCAAGCTTAATTCCTGCTCGTCCTCGAGTAGGTAAATGATAAAAAGAGAATTTTTTGATGCGGAGTGCTACTTGGCATAATTTCAATGCAAATCTTCTTAATTGTGGTATGAATATTCAGATTAGGAAGATTCAAGACAAAAGTTCATATTGACATAAAAATAATAATACTTCAAGCACATCAACAAAGCAATTATGTTTTCTTAAAGTAACATGGCCAAAGAAAGTTCATCCCTACAAAATCATATAGTTTAGTCATAATCCATTTTCGTCACACAAGAATGCTCTCATCATGTACAACCCCGATGACAAGCCAAGCAATTGTTTCATACCTTAATAATTTCAAACTCATAAACTTTCACGCAATACATGAGCGTGAGCCATGGATATAGCACTATGGGTGGAATAGAATATAATGGTGGGGGTTATGTGGAGAAGACAAAAAAGGAGAAAGTCTCACATCAAGGAGGCTAATCAATGGGCTATGGAGATGCCCATCAATTGATATTAATGCAAGGAGTAGGGATTGCCATGCAACGGATGCACTAGAGCAATAAATGTATGAAAGCTCAACAAAAGAAACTAAGTGGGTGTGCATCCAACTTGCTTGCTCACGAAGACCTAGGGCACTTGAGGAGGCCCATTGTTGGAATATACCAGCCAAGTTCTATAATAAAAATTCCCACTAGTATATGAAATTGATAACTCAAGAGACTCTCTATATGAAGAACATGGTGCTACTTTGAAGCACAAGTGTGGAAAAGGAATAGTAGCATTGCCCCTTTTTATTTATTTTCTCTTTTTTTGGGCCTTCTTTTTTTTCTTTGGCCCTTTTTTTGGGACAATGCTCTATTAAATGATGATCATCACACTTTTATTTATTTACAACTCGATACTAGAACAAAGTATGACTCTATATGGATGCCTCCGGCGGTGTACCGGGATATGCAATGAATCAAGAGTGACAAGTATGAAAAAATTATGAACGGTGGCTTTGCCACAAATACTATGTCAACTACATGATCATGCTAAGCAATATGACAATGATGGATGTGTCATGATAAACTGGATGGTGAAAAGTTGCATGGCAATATATCTCGGAATGGCTATGGAAATGCCATAATAGGTAGGTATGGTGGCTGTTATGAGGAAGATATAAGGAGGTTTATGTGTGAAAGAGTGTATCATATCATGGGGTTTGGATGCACCGACGAAGTTTGCACCAACTCTCGATGTGAGAAAGGGCAATGCACGGTACCGTAGAGGCTAGCAATGATGGAAGAGTGAGAGTGCGTATAATCCATGGACTCAACATTAGTCATAAAGAACTCATATACTTATTGCAAAAATCTACAAGCCATCAAAAACCAAAGTAATACGCGCATGCTCCTAGGGGAATAGATTGGTAGGAAAAGACCATCGCTCGTCCCCGAGCGCCACTCATAAGGAGGACAATCAAATAACACCTCATGTTTCAAATTTGTTGCATAACATTTACCATACGTGCATGCTACGGGACTTGCAAACTTTAACTCAAGAACTTCTCAAATTCACAATTGCTCTACTAGCATGACTTTCATATTACTACCTCCATATCTCAAAACAATTATCAAGCATCCAACTTTTCTTAGTATTCAACACACTCAAAAGAAAGTTTCACATATCTTGAATACCAAGCGTGTTATTATTAAGAAAATTACCATGCTATTAAGACTCTCAAAATAATTTAAGTGAAGCATGAGAGATCAATAGTTTCTTTAAAACAAATCCACCACCATGCTCAAAAAAATCTAAGTGAAGGACATAGAGCAAAATTACTTAGCTCAAGAAGATATAAGTGAAGCACATAGAGCAAAACTACATAGCTCAAAAGATATAAGTGAAGCACATAGAGTATTCTATCAAATTTTAATTCATGTATGGCTCTCTAAAAAGGTGTGTACAGCAAGGATGATTGTGGAATACTAAAACACAAAGACAAAAATAATACAAGACGCTCCAAGCAAAACACATATCACGTTGGTGAATAAAAATATAGCTCCAAGTAAATTACCGATGGAGGTGGACGAAAGAGGGGATGCCTTCCGGGGCATCCCCAAGCTTTGAATTTTTGGTCTCCTTGGATTATCTTGTGGGTTCCATGGGAATCCCAAGCTTAGGCTCTTGCCACTCCTTGTTTCATAATCCATCAAAAGAATTCACCCAAAACTTGAAAACTTCACAACACAAAACTTAAAGTAGAAAACTCGTGAGCTCTGTTATCGAAAGAAAACAAAAGACCACTTCAAGGTACTGTAATGAACTCATTCTTTATTTCTATTGGTGTTAAACCTACTGTATTCCAACTTCTATATGGATTATAAACTATTTTACTAACCATAGATTCATCAAAATAAGCAAACAACACATGAAAAATAGAATCTGTCAAAAACAGAACAGTCTGTAGTAATATGTAGCTAGCGCAATATCTGGAACCCCAAAAATTCTAAAATACATTTCTGGACATGAGTAATTTATCTATTAATCATATTCAAAAAGAATTAACTAAATATCACTCTCCAAATAAAAATGACAGCAGTTCTCGTGAGCGCTAAAGTTTCTGTTTTTTACAGCAAGTTCAACAAGACTTTCCCCAAGTCTTCCCAACGGTTCTACTTGGCACAAACACTAATTAAACACAAAAACACAACCAAAGCAGAGGATAAATAAATTATTTATTACTAAAAATGAGAAAAAAGAAAGTAATAAAAATAAAATTGGGTTGCCTCCCAACAAGCGCTATCGTTTAACGCCCTTAGCTAGGCATAGAAGCGAGGATAGATCTAGGTATTGCCATCTTTGGTAGGCAATCCATAAGTGGCTCTCATGATAGTTTCATATGGCAATTTTATTTTCTTTCTAGGAAAGTGTTCCATGCCCTTTTTTAATGTAAATTTAAATCTAATATTCCCTTCCTTCATATCAATAATCGCACCAACTATTCTAAGGAAAGGTCTACCAAGAATAATAGGACAAGAAAGATTGCAATCTATATCAAGAACAATGAAATCTATGGGCACATAATTCCTATTTGCAACAATAAGAACATCATTAATCCTTCCCATGGGCTTCTTAATAGTAGAATCCACAAGATGCAAGTTTAGGGAGCAATCATCAAAATTACGGAAATCTAGCAAATCACACAAAGTCTTGGGAATAGTGGAGACACAAGCACCCAAATCACACAAAGCATAAAACTCATGATCTTTAATTTTAATTTTAATAGTTGTTTCCCACTCATCATAGAGTTTTCTAGGGATAGAAACTTTCAACTCAAGTTTTTCTTCATAAGATTGCATCAAGGCATCAACAATATGTTCGGTGAAGGCTTTCTTTTGACTATAAGCATGTGCAGAATTTAGCACGGATTGCAACAAGGAAATACAATCAATTAAAGAACAACTTTCATAGTTAAATTCCTTGAAATCCAATATAGTGGGTTTGGCATCATCTAGATTTTTATTTCTTTCAATCCCACTTTCATCAATTTCATCATAAAGATCTAAATACTCTGGATTTTTAGAACGCCTTCTAGGTAAAGGAAGATCATATTCAGTTTCATCAAGATTCATATTGCAAAACAAAGATTTAATAGGTGACACATCAATAACTTTTAGATCTTCATCTTGATTTTCATAGGAATTGGAAGAACACGCTTTAATAAAGGCATCTTTGGAAGCACGCATCCCAGCGGTTCTTTCCTTGCACTCATCAATGGAAATTCTCATGGCTTTGAGAGACTCATTGATATCATGCTTAGAAGGAATAGATCTAAGCTTTAAAGAATCAATCTCAAGAGAAATTCTATCAACGTTCCTACCCAAATCATCAACTTTAAGCAATTTCTCTTCAAGCAAAGCATTAAAATTCTTTTGTGAATTCATAAACTCTTTAACACTATTCTCAAATTCAGAGGGCACCTTATTATAATTTCCATAAGAGTTGTTGTAGGAATTCCCAAAATTATTAGAAGGATTACTAGGATATGGCCTAGGATTAAAGTTCCCTCTATAAGCGTTGTTACCAAAATTATTCCTACCAACAAAATTCACATCCATAGATTCATTGTTATTCTCAATAAAAGTAGACAAAGGCATATCATTAGGATCAGAAGAAACACTCTTAGTAGCAAATAATTTCATAAGTTCATCCATCTTTCCACTCAAAACATTGATTTCTTCTATCGCATGCACTTTTTTATTAGAAGATCTTTCAGTATGCCATTGAGAATTATTAACCATAATATTATCTAGGAGTTTAGTAGCATCTCCTAAAGTGATTTCCATAAAAGTGCCTCCCGCGGCCGAATCTAAAAGATTTCTAGAAGCAAAATTCAATCCGGCATAAAATTTTTGTACAATCATCCACAAATTCAAACCATGAGTAGGGCAATTACGTATCATTAATTTCATTCTCTCCCAAGCTTGTGCAACATGTTCATGATCAAGTTGCTTAAAGTTCATAATATCGTTTCTAAGAGAGATGATCTTAGCGGGAGGGAAATACTTAGAGATAAAAGCATCTTTGCACTTGTTCCAAGAATCAATACTATTTTTAGGCAAAGACGAAAACCAAGCTTTAGCACGAACTCTAAGCGAAAAAGGAAATAGTTTCAATTTAACGACATCATTATCGACATCTTTTTTCTTTTGCATATCACATAAATCAACGAAGCTATTCAGATGAGTAGCGGCATCTTCACTAGGAAGGCCGGCGAATTGAACTTTCATAACAAGATTCAACAAAGCAGTGTTGATTTCACAAGATTTAGTATTGGCAAGAGGAGCAATCGGATTGCTAAGGAAATCATTATTATTGGTATTGGTGAAGTCACACAATTTGGTAGTATCTTGAGCCATCGCGACAAACAAGAAATCCAACACATGAGCAAACAAAAGGCAAGCTGGAAAAAAGAGGCAAATAGAGAGGGAGGATAGAGAGAGAAAGAGGGCGAATAAAACGGCAAGGGTGAAGTGGGGAAGAGGAAAACGAGAGGCGAATGGCAAATAATGTAATGCGAGAGATAGGGATTGTGATGGGTACTTGGTATGTTAACTTTTTGCGTAGACTCCCTCGCGACGGCGCCAGAAATCCTTCTTGCAACCTCTTGAGCTTGCGTTGGATTTCCCCGAAGAGGAAGGGATGATGCAGCAGGGTAGCGTAAGTATTTCCCTCAGTTTTTGAGACCAAGGTATCAATCCAGTAGGAGGCCACGCTCAAGTCCCTCGTACCTGCACAAAACGATAGCTACTCGCAACCAACACGATTAGGGGTTGTCAATCCCTTCATGGTCACTTACGAGAGTGAGATCTGATAGATATAATATTTTTGGTATTTTTGGTATAGAGATGCAAAGTAAAAAAGTAAAGGCGAATTAAAAAGCAAAGCAAGATTAAAGTGATGGACATTGATATGATGAGAATAGACCCGGGGGCCATAGGTTTCACTAGTGGCTTCTCTCAAGAGCATAAGTATTCTACGGTGGGTGAACAAATTACTGTTGAGCAATTGACAGAATTGAGCATAGTTATGAGAATATCTAGGCATGATCATGTATATATGCATCACGTCCGTGACAAGTAGACCAAAACGATTCTGCATCTACTACTATTACTCCACTCATCGACCGCTATCCAGCATGCATGTAGAGTATTAAGTTAAAAACAGAGTAACACTTTAAGCAAGATGACATGATGTAGAGAGATAAATTCATGCAATATGAAATAAACCCCATCTTGTTATCCTCGATGCCAACGATACAATACGTGCCTTGCTGCCCCTTTTGTCATTGGGAAAGGACACCGCAAGATCGAACCCAAAGCTAAGCACTTCTCCCATAGCAAGAACTACCAATCTAGTTGGCCAAACCAAACGGATAATTCGAAGAGACTTGCAAAGATAACCAATCATACATAAAAGAATTCAGAGAAGATTCAAATATTATTCATAGATAGACTTGATCATAAACCCACAATTCATCGGTCTCAACAAGCACACCGCAAAAAGAAGAAGATTACATCGAATAGATCTCCACGAGAAAGGGGGAGAACTTTGTATTGAGATCCAAAATGAGAGAAGAAGCCATCTAGCTACTAACTATGGACCCAAAGGTCTGAGGTAAACTACTCACACTTCATCGGAGGGGCTATGATGATGTAGAAGCCCTCCGTGATGATGGCCCTCTCTGGCGGAGCTCCGAAACAGGCCCCAAGATGGGATCTCATGGATACAGAAAGTTGCGGTGGTGGAATTAGGTTTTTGGCTCCTTATCTGTTCGATTGGGGGTACGTAGGTATATTTAGGAGGAAGGAGTACGTCGGTGGACCTCCGAGGGGCCCACGAGGCAGGGGGCGCGCCCCCCACCCTCGTGACCGCCTCTTTGATGCCTTGGCGTAGGTCCAAGTCTCTGATACGACTCCAACGTATCTATAATTTTTGATTGCTCCATGCTACTTTATCTACTGTTTTGGACTATATTGGGCTTTATTTTCCACTTTTATATTATTTTTGTGACTAACCTATTAACCGGAGGCCCAGCCCAGAATTGCTGTTTTTTTGCCTATTTCAGTATTTCGAGGAAACAGAATATCAAACGGAGTCCAAACGGAATGAAACCTTCGGGAACGTGATCTTCTCACTGAACATGATCGAGGAGACTTGGACCCTACTCCAAGAAGTTTCCGGGGAGGTCACGAGGGTGGAGGCCCCCCCCCCCCCGGGGCGCGCCCCCCTGCCTCGTGGGCCCCTCGGAGCTCCACCGACATGCTCCTTCCTCCTATATATACCTGCGTACCCCCATTAGACCAAAGACGGAGCCAAAAACCTAATTCCACTGCCGCAACTTCCTGTATCCACGAGATCCCATCTTGGGGCCTGTTCCGGAGCTCCGCCGGAGAGAGCATCCATCACGGAGGGCTTCTACATCAACACCATAGCCCTTCCGATGTAGTGTGAGTAGTTTACTTCAGACCTTCGGGTTCATAGCTAGTAGCTAGATGGCTTCTTCTCTCTTTTTGGATCTCAATACAATGTTCTCCCCCTCTCTCGTGGAGATCTATTCGATGTAATCTTCTTTTTGTGGTGTGTTTGTTGAGATCGATGAATTGTGGGTTTATGATCCAACTTATCTATGAATAATATTTGAATCTTCCCTGAATTCTTTTATGTATGATTGAGTTATCTTTGCAAGTCTCTTCGAATTATCCGTTTGGTTTGGCCAACTAGATTGGTAGTTCTTGCAATGGGAGAAGTGTTTAGCTTTGGGTTCAATCTTGCGGTGTCCTTACTCAGTGACAGAAAGAGTTGCAAGGCACGTATTGTATTGTTGCCATCGAGGATAACAAGATGGGGTATTTATCATATTGCATGAATTTATTCCTCTACATCATGTCATCTTGCTTAAGGCGTTACTCTGTTTTTAACTTAATACTCTAGATGCATGCTGGATAGCAGTCGATGAGTGGAGTAATAGTAGTAGATGTAGGCAGGAGTCGGTCTACTTGTCACGAACGTGATGCCTATATACATGATCATACCTAGATAACCTCATAACTATGCTCAATTCTATTAATTGCTCAACAGTAATTTGTTCACCCACCGTAGAATATCTATGCTCTTGAGAGAAGCCACTAGTGAAACCTATGGCCCCCGGGTCTATTCTCATCATATCAATCTCCATTACTTTATTTTACTTGTTTTGCTTTTACTTTTCACTTTGCATCTTTATACCAAAAATACCAAAAATATTATCTATATCAGATCGCACTCTCGTAAATGACCGTGAAGGGATTGACAACTCCTAAGCGTTGGTTGCGAGTTGCTACCGTTTTGTGCAGGTACGAGGGACTTGCGCGTGACCTCCTATTGGATTGATACCTTGGTTCTCAAAAACTGAGGGAAATACTTACGCTACTGTGCTGCATCACCCCCTCCTCTTCAGGGAAAACGAACGCTAGCTCGAGACGTAGCAAGAAGGATTTCTGGTGTCGTTGCCGGGGAGGCCTACGCCAAGTCAAGTCAAGATTTACTCTCCCGTCAACGAGCCATTTCTGGCGCCGTTGTTGGGGAAGCCTACGCAAAAGTCAACATACCAAGTACCCATCACAATCTCTATCTCTCGCATTACATTATTTGTCATTTGCCTCTCGTTTTCCTCTCCCCCACTTCACCCTTGCCGTTTTATTCGCCCTCTCTTTCCCTTTGCCTTTTGTTTGCTCGTGTGTTAGTTTGCTTGCTTGTCGTGATGGCCCAAGATGCCTTTATTAAAGCGTGTTCTTCTAAATCCTATGAAAATCAAGATGAAGATTTAAAAGTTATTGATGTGTCCCCTATTAAATCTTTGTTTTGCAATGTGAATCTTGATGAATCTGATTATGATCTTCCCTTACCTAGAAGGCGTTCTAAGAATTCTGAGTTTTTAGATCCTGATGATGAAACTGATAAAAAAGGGAGTGAACGAAATAAAAATCTAGATATTGCTAAACCCACTATTTTGGATCTCAAGGAATTTAACTATGAAAATTGCTCTTTAATTGATTGTATTTCCTTGTTGCAATCCGTGTTAAAATCTCCTCATGCTTATAGTCGAAATAAGGCCTTTACCGAACACATTGTTGACGCCTTAATGCAATCTTATGAAGAAAAGCTTGAGTTGAAAGTTTCTATCCCTAGAAAACTCCATGATGAGTGGGAACCTACAATTAAGATTAAAATTAAAAATTATGAGTTTCATGCTTTGTGTGATTTGGGTGCTAGTGTCTCTACTATCCCCAAAGCTTTGTGTGATTTGCTAGATTTCCGTGACTTTGATGATTGCTCTCTAAACTTGCATCTTGCGGATTCCACTATTAAAAAGGCTATGGGAAGAATTAATGATGTTCTTATTATTGCAAATAGGAATTATGTGCCCGTAGATTTTATCGCTCTTGATATAGATTGCAATCCTTCATGTCCTATTATTCTTGGTAGACCTTTCCTTAGAACGTTTGGTGCAATTATTGATATGAAGGAAGGGAATATTAAATTCCAATTTCCCTTAAAGAAGGGCATGGAACACTTTCCTAGAAAGAAAACAAAATTACCATATGAATCTATCATGAGAGCCACTTATGGATTGCCTACCCAAGATGGCAATACCTAGATCTATCCTTGCTTTTATGCCTAGCTAGGGGCGTTAAACGATAGCGCTTGTTGGGAGGCAACCCAATTTTATTTTGTGTTTTTTGTTTTTGGTTTTGTTTAGAATAAATAATACATCTAGATTCTGTTTAGATGTGGTTTTATCTTTTAATTAGTGTTTGTGCCAAGTTAAACCTATTAGATCTTCTTGGAAGATAGTTATTTGATCTTGCTGTAATTTCCAGAATCTTTGCGCTCAGTGCCCGAATTGTCAAAAATCACCAGAACGTGATAAAATAGTGATTCCAATTGCTGATGATCAATAAACAAATTGCCCAGGTCTTCTAGTTTTGGTAGAATTGTTTGGGTTCCAGAAGTTTGCGTTAGTAACAGATTACTACAGACTATTATGTTTTTGACAGATTCTGTTTTGCGTGTGTTGTTTGCTTATTTTGATGAATCTATGGCTAGTAAAATATTTTATAAACCATAGAGAAGTTGGAATACGGTAGTTTTAACACCAATACAAATAAAGAACAAGTTCACTACAGTACCTTAAAGTAGTCTTTTGTTTTCTTTCTCTAACGGACCTCACGAGATTTCTATTGAGTTTTGTGTTGTGAAGTTTTCAAGTTTTGGGTGAATTCTTTTGATGGATTATGGAACAAGGAGTGGCGAGAGCCTAAGCTTGGGGATGCCCATGGCACCCCCAATATAGTCCAAGGACACCAAAAAGTCAAAGCTTGGGGATGCCCCGGAAGGCATCCCCTCTTTCGTCCACTTCCATCGGTAATTTACTTGGAGCTATATTTTTATTCACCACATGATATGTGTTTTGCTTGGAGCGTCTTGTATTATTTGTGTCTTTGCTTGTTAGTCTACCACAATCATCCTTGCTGTACACACCTTTTGAGAGAGCCATGTATGAATTGAAATTTGTTAGAATACTCTATGTGCTTCACTTATATCTTTTGAGCTTGATAGTTTACTCTATGTGCTTCACTTATATCTTTTTGAGCGTGATAATTTTTGCTCTAGTGCTTCACTTAGATCTTTCAGAGCACGGTGGTGGTTTGTTTTAAAGAAACTTGATCTCTCATGCTTCACTTAGATTATTTTGAGAGTCATTAATAGCATGGTAATTTGCTTAATGTTAATATACTTGGTATTCAAGATATGTGAAACTTTCTTTTTAGTGGGTTGAATACTAAGATAAGTTTGATGCTTGATAATTGTTTTGAGATATGGAGGTGATAATATCATAGTCGTGCTAGTTGAGTAGTTGTGAATTTGAGAAATACTTGTGTTGAAGTTAGCAAGTCCCGTAGCATGCACGTATGGTTAAAGTTGCGTAACAAATTTGAAGCATGAAGTGTACCTGGCTTGTGCATCCTTATGAGTGGCGGTCGGGGACGAGCGATGGTCTTTTCCTACCAATCTATCCCCCTAGGAGCATGCGCGTAGTACTTGATTTTTGATGACTTCTAAATTTTTGCAATAAGTATATGAGTTCTTTTGACTAATGTTGAGTCCATGGATTATACGCACTTTTACCTTTCCGCCATTTGCTAGCCTCTTCGGTACCGTGCATTGCCCTTTCTCACATTCAGAGTTGGTGCAAACTTCGCCGGTGCATCCAAACCCCGTGATATGATGCGCTCTTTCACACATAAACCTCCCTATATCTTCCTCAAAACAGCCACCATACCTACCTATCATGGCATTTCCATAGCCATTCCGAGATATATTGCATGCAACTTCCATCATCATCATCATCATGACATGCTTTACTTTTGTCATATTGCCGTTGCATGATCTTTTAGTTGACATCGTATTTGTGGCAAAGCCACCATGCATTATTTTTCATACATTGCACCATCCCGGTACACCGCCGGAGGCATTCATATAGAGTCATATCTTGTTCTAGTATCGATTTGTAATCATTATGTTGTAATCAATAGAAGTGTGATGATCATCATTATTAGAGCATTGCCCAATCAAAAAAAGAGAAAGGCCAAAAAGAAAAAAAAAGGCCCGAAAAAAAGAAGGAGAAAATAAAAGGGCAATGCTACTATCTCTTTTTCCACACTTGTGCTTCAAAGTAGCACCTTGTTCTTCATGTAGTGAGTCTCATATATTGTGCTTCAAAGTAGCACCATGATTTCATATAGTGAGTCTCATAAGTTGTCTTATTCATACTAGTGGGAATTTTCCATTATAGAACTTGGCTTGTATATTCCAACGATGGGCTTCCTCAAAATGCCCTAGGTCTTCATGAGGAAGCAAGTTAGATGCACACCCACTAGTTTTCTTTTGTTGAGCATTCTTAGCTCTAGTGCATCCGTTGCATGGCAATCCCTACTCCTTGCATTAACATCAATTGATGGGCATCTCCATAGCTCATTGATTAGCCTCGTTGATGTGAGACTTTCTCCTTTTTTGTCTTCTCCACACAATCCCCATCATCATATTCTATACCACCCATAGTGCTATATCCATGGCTCACGCTCATGTATTGCGTGAAAGTTTATGAGTTTGAAATTATTAAGGTATGAAACAATTGCTTGGCTTGTCATCGGGGTTGTACATGATGAGAGCATTCTTGTGTGACGAAAATGGATTATGACTAAACTATATGATTTTGTAGGGATGAACTTTCATTGGCCATGTTACTTTAAGAAAACATAATTGCTTTGTTGGTGCGCTCATGTATTGCGTGAAGGTTGAAAAAGTTTGAGATTATTTGAGTGTGAAACAATTGCTTGGCTTGTTATCGGGGGTATAGAAGTTGGGAACATCTTTGTGTGACGAAAATGAAGCATAGCCTAACTATATGATTTTGTAGGGATGAACTTCCTTTGGCCATGTTATTTTGAGATGACATAATTGTTTGATTAGTATGCTTGAAGTATTTTCATTTTTATGTCAATATGAACTTTTGTCTTGAACCTTTCGGATCTGAATATTCATACCATGATTAAGAAGATTTACATTGAAATTATGCCAAAGTATCACTCCGCATCAAAAATTCTCTTTTTATCATTTACCTACTCGAGGACGAGCAGGAATTAAGCTTGGGGATGCCTGATACGTCTCCAACGTATCTATAATTTTTTATTGCTCCATGCTAATTTATCTACTGTTTTGGACTATATTGGGCTTTATTTTCCACTTCTATATTATTTTTGGGACTAACCTATTAACCGGAGGCCCAGCCCAGAATTGCTGTTTTTTTTGCCTATTTTAGTATTTTGAGGAAACAGAATATCAAACGGAGTCCAAATGGAATGAATCCTTCGGGAACGTGATCTTCTCACCGAACGTGATCCAGGAGACTTGGACCCTACTCCAAGAAGTTTCCGGGGAGGTCACGAGGGTGGAGGGCGCGCCCCCTGGGTGTGCCCTCATGGGCCCTCGGAGCTCCACCGACGTGCTCCTTCCTCCTATATATACCTACGTACCCCCATTAGACCAAAGACGGAGCCAAAAACCTAATTCCACTGCCGCAACTTCCTGTATCCACGAGATCTCATCTTGGGGCCTGTTCCGGAGCTCCGCCGGAGAGGGCATCCATCACGGAGGGCTTCTACATCAACACCATAGCCCTTCCGATGAAGTGTGAGTAGTTTACTTCAGACCTTCGGGTCCATAGCTAGTAGCTAGATGGCTTCTTCTCTCTTTTTGGATCTCAATACAATGTTCTCCCCCTCTCTCGTGGAGATCTATTCGATGTAATCTTCTTTTTGTGGTGTGTTTGTTGAGACCGATGAATTGTGGGTTTATGATCCAACTTATCTATGAATAATATTTGAATCTTCCCTGAATTCTTTTATGTATGATTGAGTTATCTTTGCAAGTCTCTTCGAATTATCCGTTTGGTTTGGCCAACTAGATTGGTAGTTCTTGCAATGGGAGAAGTGCTTAGCTTTGGGTTCAATCTTGCGGTGTCCTTACTCAGTGACAGAAAGAGTTGCAAGGCACGTATTGTATTGTTGCCATCGAGGATAACAAGATGGGGTATTTATCATATTGCATGAATTTATTCCTCTACATCATGTCATCTTGCTTAAGGCGTTACTCTGTTTTTAACTTAATACTCTAGATGCATGCTGGATAGCGGTCGATGAGTGGAGTAATAGTAGTAGATGTAGGCAGGAGTCGGTCTACTTGTCACGAACGTGATGCCTATATACATGATCATACCTAGATAACCTTATAACTATGCTCAATTCTATTAATTGCTCAACAGTAATTTGTTCACCCACCGTAGAATATCTATGCTCTTGAGAGAAGCCACTAGTGAAACCTATGGCCCCCGGGTCTATTCTCATCATATCAATCTCCATTACTTTATTTTACTTGTTTTTCTTTTACTTTTCACTTTGCATCTTTATACCAAAAATACCAAAAATATTATCTATATCAGATCGCACTCTCGTAAATGACCGTGAAGGGATTGACAACTCCTAAGCGTTGGTTGCGAGTTGCTACCGTTTTGTGCAGGTACGAGGGACTTGCGCGTGACCTCCTACTGGATTGATACCTTGGTTCTCAAAAACTGAGGGAAATACTTACACTACTGTGCTGCATCACCCCCTCCTCTTTGGGAAAGACAAACGCTAGCTCGAGATGTAGTAGTCTCCTGGATCACGTTCGGTGAGAAAATCACGTTCCCGAAGGTTTCATTCCGTTTGGACTCCGTTTGATATTTCGTTTCTTCGAAACACTAAAATAGGCAAAAAAACAGAAATTCTAGATTGGGCCTCCGGTTAATAGGTTAGTCCCAAAAATAATATAAAAGTGGAAAATAAAGCCCAATATAGTCCAAAACAGTAGATAATATAGCATGGAGCAATCAAAAATTATAGATACGTTGGAGACGTATCAGTATTACCTCCATCAAGAGGGCCCGAACCTGGGTAAACATCGTGTCCCCTGTCTCCTGTTACCATCGATCCTTAGACTCATAGTTCGGGACCCCTACCCGAGATCTGCCGGTTTTGACACTGACACCGGTAATAGGTCTACATCGTATCTATATTTTTTTAATGTTTCATCCCAATATTCTACAACCTTTATATACTTTTGGCAATATTTTATATTATTTTTGGGACTAACATATTGATTCAGTGCCAGTTCCTCATTGTTACATGTTTTATGTTTCGCAGAATATCCATATCAAACAAAGTCCAAATGGGATAAAAATTTATGGAGATTTATTTTGGAATATATGTGATTTTTGGGAAAAATAATCAATGTGAGACGATGCCCAAGGGGCCCACAAGCTCGAGGGGTGCGCCCCTACCCTAGGCGCGTCTTGCAGGCTTTGTGGGGCCCTGTAAGGCGGTTGGTGCTCTTCTTTCGCTGCAAGAAAGATAGTATCCGAAAGAAAATCGTGTTAAAATTTCAGCCCAATCGTTGTTACGAATCTCCAGGAATTTAAGAAACGGCCTAGGGCCAGAAAATAGGAACGTGAAACAGAAGAGAAACAGAGAGAGAGATCCAATCTCGGAGGGGCTCCCGCCCCTCCACCGCCATGGCGGCCATGGACCAGAGGGGGAACTCTCCTCCCATCTAGGGGGGCAAGGAAGATGAAGAAGAAGAAGAAGAAGGGGAGGCCAAGGAAGAAGAAGAAGTATGTAGTGCAGTAGGTGTGCGTTCACATGCACTCCCCTCGTGACTCTAACTGGACTCTGGTGAAGCGTATTCTTCAATACATACGTGGCACTATGACCTTGGGACTCACCCTGACGGCTTCAGCCTCCACCAACATTGTTGCCTGCTTCGACGCCGTCTGGGCTGGTGCCCCAACACTCGTCGTTCTACGCCAGGCTACTGTGTTTATCTCGGGCCCTCGCTGATTTCGTGGTTGTCCAAGCGACCGCCCATGGTTTCTCGCTCGAGTGCTGAGGCAGAGTATCCGGCAGTGGCTAACGTTGTTGCCCAGTGCTCTTGGTTCTGTCAGTTGCTCCAGGAGTTGCTTTATGAGGTTCACAAAGCCACGATCGTCTACTGCAACAACGTCTCCGCCGTTTACCTCTCCTCCAACCATGTTCATCATCGCCGCATGAAGCATATTGAGCTTGCACTAGTAGAAAAAGGCTCATTTGTCCCGATTCCAAAGGCCCATTTGTCCTGCTTCTGGAACTGAGACTAAAGGGTCGGGACTAAAGCCCAACACCTTTAGTCCTGGTTCGCTTACGAACCGGTACATATGGTGCTCCATGTGGCCGCTGTGGCGAGTACAGGCAGGTGGGCCTTTGGTCCCGGTTGGTAACACCAACCGGGACCAAAAAAGCATCCACGCGTCAGCAGCTCAGGAGCTGGGGGTTTTGTTTTTTTAAGGGGGGGTTGGGGATTTTGGAGAGTTAATTTAGGGGTTTCATATATTGTGTTAGCTAGCTAATTGAGAGAGTGACCTCTCTTATCTCCGTGCTTGGTCGACGCTATGTACTATACGTATAGAGAGAACTCGACACACTAGATAGTAAGCAAATGAAGGAAACCATTAAGTAAACAAGATCGTCATGAACATATAAAGAGAGAAGTGATTGACCTCTCCTTTTCCGAGAGATTGGTCAAACAACAAGTTTTCGTATATCTATCTGACACTACTAGCTACATATATACAATATAAATCTCTTACAATCCCAAACATCTGAAGTCAAGTGCCACATGGTATTCTCTGGCTGGATTGATGACGTGGTCAAGAAAGAATCCCGCCAATTCCTCTTGAATTGCTCATATGCGATCTTTTGGTAGGAGTCATCCCGCATCTACCAGATCTAAATTGAAGACGAGGGTCAATACATGTGTATGAACAAAACTCAACACAAATGAAGGTAATAAAATAAAATTCTGAATATTTTTGCTTACGCACTTCATATTGTTTTTCAGAGTAGCCCCGCTTATTAGAGGCCATCGCATTGTAGATGTACTCGCAAATGTAGTATCCACAGAAATCATTCCCGGCTTCCTGCCACAAGCACTTTATGAGAAATAGAGGTCAATCAAACTGATAAGCAAGCATGCTAAATGGTATTGATGAAACTAGCTAGAATCAATGGGAGATGTGCGGAACTAGGTAGTAGTACTTACTTTTGGGTGTTTAAATTGCAGATCGGTCGGCAGTCTCAGAAAAATTGCGGTGAACTCTTTCCAAACCCTCTCGGACAAAGAAAAAATTACTTGATATAAGGAAATGAACAAAGTTGCCGATATGATGTGATAATGATCGATTGAACTTACTTCTGGAGCAGTCGAGTCATGTTCGCATAGTCCTCGGGATCTTTTCGTCTCGAGTCTAAGACGGTTACTTCTCCCCGCTCAAGCTTAATCTCTAGGAGAATAAAGTGGAATCTGCGCACGCATGCATAACTCATTAGTTACATTACTATAACCTCGAGTAATAAGGGAAACCGAATGTGCACAAGACAGTAACACTCACTTGAAGTTTTAAGGAAGGATTATCTTTGCTTTGATTTTTAAGCAACGATTGCAGCAAGTTGTCCTAGGTTTCTGAGACATTGTGTTTAACCATCCATTCATGTATGACATTTGGCTTAATGAACCCAATGTCATAGATTTGTGTTTTTTTGCATTCGACGATCTTCAATCTGCATAATATAGTGAGGATAATTATATATACATGCAATGAAAGAGCTGAGCTATACATAGATACTTAATTACATAAGTAGTACTTATAGACAGTAGCAAGCCATGAGTGATTTGTTGAGGGCCTTTTGATTGTAGAACTGGAAAAACTCATCAAAATCAACAGTAATCAGATCTTGTCCAACGAAGTCATGCTCCTCTTTAATTCTCATCGTCAAAGCATCCTTCCTAGACTTGTTGCAGGTTTCCATGTACCATTGATGGAATCTTCGCATCATCGTTGTTAGAGGGGGACTTCCATATTTGACGAGAAGCTTCCTGTACTGGTATCTGAATTGGTCCACCTCCATTGTATCTGTCGAATTTCGGGTTCCGGCAGACGCTTAAGGTTTGAACACTGGGGTGCACGCGGAAATCTCGCCTTCAACCTCTCCGTCTCGATGGGATCTAAACTACTAAAAGAACTGCACGAAAGACACAAGATTTATACTGGTTCGGGCCACCGATGTGGTGTAATACCCTACTCCAGTGTGTGGTGGATGGATTGCCTCCTGGGGCTGGTGTGGATGAACAATACAAGGAAGAACAGCCTCGCGACTGTCTGTTCTTGGCTATGGTGATGAACTGCTATGAAGAGTTCAGTCACCCTCTCTCTCTCTCTCTACTTGTGAACCGAACGAACCCACCCCCTACTATGTGGGTGGCTAGTCCTATTTATAGAGGCCCTGGTCCTCTCCCCAAATATTGAGCGGGAAGGGATCCAACAATGGCGGGCTAATTTGAAGGGGGACAGCGAGTACATCTATCCTGACAAAAGCAGTCTTCGCCTGCCAAAGGCTCTGGTGATGACGCCGCGCTGGGCTCCATGGTGACCTCCATCTCGTAGTCCTCCTGGCCTTGGTCTCGTTGCACCGAAGTGGCAATCCTTGCCTGATGCCCCGGTACTCCGCTGATACGCTTGCCCCCTTTGCACCAAAGAGGAAAGAGGGACGCTGCGCGCTGGCACCCGCCTGGTGCCCCGTGTCGTCATGGCTTGCGTCATGGGCACCTCGCGAAGTACCCCGCCTTGAACTCTCCTCCTCCTCGCGAGCCAGCCTGACGAGGCTGTGCCTGGGGATGCGCCGTGTCGTCCGCCTCGCGAGGGTCTTGAGCCTCGTGTTGATGAAGATGGGCCGCGCTGGGCCCCCACTTGAGCCACGCCGCAGGCCGTAGGCAGGCAAGCCTGGGACCCCCATTCCCAGAATGCCGACAGTAGCCCCCAGGCCCAAGGCGCGCATGGACTTGGCCGTGCCGAGAGGCAAAAGGGCAAGGGCGAAGCGCCGCGGGCCCTAACAACCTACGGCCTTGGACGCCGCGTGGCGGTCGATTGGATGTGGTGCCTCCGCTTCCCCACGACGCCTTGGTGATCATGCGAGTTGGACAAGTCCCTGCATGCAGAACGTGTCATGATTACCTGTGATCATGGAGACCGGCGGTTGGCCTTCACCGGCTATAAGTACAGCACCGCTCGTGCCCGTCCAGTCCATCTCCTCTTGCTCTCTCCTGCGCCTCAGTTCTTGCTCCGTCTTGGTGTGATGGCTCCATCGAGGAGGTACTCGGCCGCAGAGAAGGGGAAGGCCCTCCAGGTCGGTCCTGCCTCTCCCCCATACAAGTGTGGTCGCGGGCGCCCTCGGAAGCACCCGGTGGCCGCCCCGACAGCTCCCAGCGGCCGTTGGGGGGGAGGCTCCCAGCGCGGCGGCGGGCAAGCCGCCACAGCCGGAGGGTGCGCCTGGGTTGCGCGCTCCCCCAGGCCACACTTTCGCGCCGGGAGGCGCCGCCGGAATTCGTCATTTGGTCGGTGGAGCCAGCTCGCGCCTGGCTCCCGCTCCCTCGCTTCCTCCTTGGCAAACTCCCGGCCGACGCTCCTGGCGGCCTCTGGCTCCAGGCGGAGGGCTACTGCAGCAGGTCCTCGTGGGTCGCGCTAGAGGTCTCCGCCAGCGGGGGCTTGGTCTTCACTCGCGGCTGGCAGGCATTCGCCCGCGCTCACGGCCTGGAGCATCGGTGCACTCTGCACTTCAGGTTCGATGGCGACGCCACCCTGTACGTGAGTGTGTTTGGGGAAGATGGTCGCCGCGCGGGGTGCTGCCCTAAGGACGATGACCGCGTCCGCGGGCCCCGCTCCGATGGTGATGGGGGAGATAGCGCCCGAGCGGGCGGCGGCGTCAGCGACTCCCCCAGCCTCGTCAGCTCTTCCTCAAGCGACTCCTCCAGTGGTGGCAGCAGTCCTCCCCCGCGCCGTCGGGTTTGCCTAGGAGGTGGTGGTTCGTCCGCCCGCCGTCGTGCCCCAGCGCAGCGCGAGAGGGGGTCCGCCTGAGGCCCTGAGGCAGCCTGTGTCGCCGCCGTGGGCCGATGTGGGAGGGGCGGCGCCAGGCTCGTCTTTTTCCTTTCTCTTTTGTTCCCTGTGTAAAATAGAACAGATGCATGGAGCCCCCTTGGGCGTGTTGGGAAATGTTGCCGGCTATTACCTTGATCTCATTTTTGTACTTCCTGATTTCCCGCCTGTGCGTAGATAGTTTTCAACCCCTGCCGGGGAGTGGGGCGACCGACCCAGGCCCTGTGTGCGCGTCGTGGTACCCGAGGGGCACGGACTAGGAGGGGTGCTCCTGTAATGCGCCAGGGCCGTGAAACCCTCCTGTGGCTAGGGTAGAAACCCTCGCGAGGGCGCCTGAGCACCATCCCTCGTGAGGTTGTTCACGAGAGAAACCAAAGCGAGGGGCGAAAATCGACGAACCATAAATGAGCAATAGCGGTAACTCCAATAAGACTCCAAATGCAAACGAACACGTCAACTTCGGAAATCAAATGGAAAAGCCGCGTCCGGCACCTAATCTAGTCTTCGACGTATTCTCACCAGCGCGGAGCTAAGTGCTGCCACTGGGCGTGGGAGGGAGCCCCAGGGCCTGAGGCCGGTGCTCCTGAGACTCCGGGGCGTGTACAGCCCCACTCATTATTACGTGAGAGTGTCACGGGGCGGCGAGCTTCACAGGCATTAGCCTTGCTTCACAGGCTCTGGGCCTTTTTCCAAGGCGATGATCTTCACAGGCACTCGCCTTGCTTCACAGGCTCTGGGCCTTTCCAAAACGCGATAGCTTCACAGGCACTCGCCTTGCTTCACAAGCTCCGGGCCTTTTTCCAAAGCAATGATCTTCACAGGCACTCGCCTTGCTTCACAGGCTCCAGGCCTTTTTCCATAGCGATGATCTTCACAGGCACTCGCCTTGCTTCACAGGCTCCGGGCCTTTTTCCAAAGCGATGATCTTCACAGGCACTCGCCTTGCTTCACAGGCTCCGGGCCTTTTTCCAAAGCGATGATCTTCACAGCCACTCGCCTTGCTTCACAGGCTCCGGGCCTTTCCAAAAAGAGATGATCTTCACAGGCACTCGCCTTGCTTCACAGGCTCTGGGCCTTTTCAGGGGTAGAACCTCCGAAGGTGCTGGATGTTCCACGCATTCTGGATTGGCACTCCCTCCTGAGTCTCCAAGCGCGCGGAGCCGGGCCTGGAAACATGAACAACCTTGAACAGGCCCTCCCACATGGGAGAGAGCTTGTGCAACCCCTCCCTGGAGAGAACCCGCCTGAGCATGAGGTCTCCTACCTCGAGAGTCCTGGGGTGGATGTTGCGGCAGTGATATCGCCGCAGCGCCTGCTGATACCTTGCCACTCGCAGCGCGGCCTCCCGGCGACGTTTCTCCCCCAGCATGAGGTCCATCCCCCGCATGGCGTCCTGCTGCGCCTCGTCGAACGCCAGGACCCGCGCGGAGTGACGTCTGACCTCGTGAGGGAGGACTGCTTCCGCTCCGTAGACCAGGAAGAATGGGGTCTCCCAGTCGGTTTGGTCGCGGTGGTGCGGATGGACCACAGCACGGACTGCAGCTCGTCGTACCATCCTCTGCCGCAGGCCTCCAGCTTCTTCTTGAACGTCCTGGTCTTGAGGCCCCTCAGGACCTCTGCGTTGGCCCGCTCGGCCTGGTCATTGCTTCGAGGGTGCGCCACTGAAGCGTAGCATATCTGCGTTCCAAGGTTAGCACAGTATGTTTTGAAGAGGTTACTGGTGAACTGTGAACCGTTGTCTGTGATGATGCGGTTCGGCACCCCGAACCGGCTCATGATGCCCCTGATGAACTTGACCGCGGAGCCCACGGGGATGGTGCGGACGGCCTCCACTTCATCCCACTTGGTGAACTTGTCCACAGCGACGTAGAGGTAGCGGTAACCCCTGGCGCCCGAGGGAACGGGCCCAGGATGTCCAGCCCCCAGACTATGAACGGCCATTAAAGGGGTATAGTCTGCAGGCCTCCGGTCGGCTGATGGATTTGCTTGGCGTGGAACTGGCAGGGCTCACAAGCTTTCACCAGCTCTACGGCGTCATTGAGTGCGGTAGGCCAATAAAACCCACTGCGGAACGCCTTGCCGACGAGGGTCCGCAATGATGAGTGGTGCCCGCAGTCTCCGCCGTGTATGTCCTCCAGTAGTTCCTTTCCTTGCTCCCTGGAAATGCAACGCAGGAGTACATCGTTTGGTCGCTTTCTGTAGAGTTCTCCGTCTCTGATGCAGTACACAGTGGCCTGCCACACCACCCGCTCCGCTTCCTCCTCCTTCTCCGGCATGGTCCCTTGCGTCAAGTAACTCCGGAGCTCTGTGATCCAGCACTCCTCCTGAGGTTCCATCGTCAGGAGCAGGCGTGCTCCTGAGGCCGGGCCACAGACCGGGGCTCCTAAGGTAGGTGGCTGGGGGAGCTCCTCCCAAGGCTGAGCCGTGTTTGATAGTGACGGCAAGGCTGAGGGCTTGAAGAGCCTCTCCTCGAAGACGCCAGACTCCTGAGGCAGCCGCCTGGATGCCCGCTTGGCAATGTCGTCGGCCTCCTGATTGGTGCCACGGGGCACATGCTGCAACTCCAACCCCCAGAACTACTTCTCCATCCTGCGGACCTCCGCAAGGTAAGCTTCCATGTGCTCGTCTTTTGGCTCATACACCTTGTTGGAGAAGTTCACGGGGAGCTGTGAATCGCCCTTAATGGTAAGGCGCTTCACCCCCAGGGCTGCCGCGGCCTTCAGGCCCGCTATTAGACCCTCGTATTCCGCTATGTTGTTGGAGACCTTTTCACCTTGTTGGAAGCAGAGCTGTACGGCGTAGTAGAGCTTGTCCTGAGTGGGCGATATAAGCACCGCTCCAGCCCCAGCACCATGTCTGGAGAACGCCCCGTCAAAGTGCATGACCCAGCCTTCTGGCGCCTCACTCCCCGGGAAGAGGGACCGATCCTCGTCGACCTTGAGGCCTGGTGCCTTTGTCCATTCTGCCACAAAATCCGCCAATGCTGCTCCTTTGATGACCCTGGTTGTGTTGAATTCGAGCTGAAACGCCTGCAGCTCTATGTTCCACTCAGCGACCCTTCCGGTGGAGTTAGGGCTCCTGAGCACCCTCTCTAGGGGGTACGACGAGACGAATTTGATGGGGTGAGCCTAGAAGTAGTGACGCAGCTTGCGCGAGGCTACCAGTAGCACGAGGAGGAGCTTCTGAGGCATTGGGTACCGGGCCCTCGCGTCCCGTAGCACCATGCTAACAAAGTAAACCGGGTGCTCGACAAGGTTGGGAGCATCTGGGGTTGCTGCGCCCTCGGGAGGTAAGGGCGCCTCACGGGGCGTCGTGGCCTTGGGAGGTGGACCATCTGGTCGGGCGGCCTCTCCTGCCCCCGGTGCATTCCTCAGCAGCTGACCCTCCTCAGCTGCGGTTGCGGCTTCTGCAGGCTTTCCTTGTTCCTGTTTTGTCCTGCCTCGGGCTGCCGCTGCGGCCTTGACTTGGCGCTCCTCCCTAACCGCCACCAGGGCTGCGCTGGCGGAGTAGGGTGTGGCGGCGAGGTACAGCAGCAGGGGCTCCTGAGGGCGCGGAGCCACCTTGACTGGGGGACTGGTCAGGTATCTCTTGAGATCTTGAAACGCCTTATCTGCCTCTTCAGTCCATACAAAGGGCCCCTTTCTCTTCATCAGCTGGAAGAAAGGCAGCGCTCGCTCCCCCAGTTTGGACATGAAGCGCCCTAGCACGGTCACGTGCCCAGTGAGCTTCTGCATTTCTCTGAGGGTCTTTGGTGGACTCATGTCTTCGACCGCCTTGACCTTCTCGGGGTTGGCCTCGATGCCATGATGGGACACGAGGAATCCCAAGAGCTTGCCCGAGGGGACGCCAAACACACATTTCTCCGGGTTGAGCCGCGGGTTTACTGCGTCGAGGCTCGCGAAGGTCTCCTCCAGGTCTTGTATCAGGGTCTTGGCCTCCCGAGATTTCACTACAATGTCATCAACATAGGCTTCGACATTCTTTCCGAGCTGCTGGCCCAAGGTGATGTGCATCAGTCGCTGAAAGGTTGCCCCTGCGTTACGCAGCCCGAACGGCATGCATGTATAGCAGTATACCCCGCATGGGGTCAAGAAGGCAGTCTTCTCAACGTCTTCCACTGCCATCTTGATCTGGTGATACCCGGAGAAGGTGTCGAGGAAGCATAGCAGGTCGCACTCCGCAGTGGAATCGACAATCTGGTCGATGCGGGGGAGCGGGAACGGATCTTGCGGGCATGCCTTGTTGAGGTTAGTGAAGTCGACACACATGCGTTCTCCCCCCCCCCCCCTTCTTGGGCACAACGACGGGGTTGGCCAACCAATCCGGGTATCGGACCTCGCAAATGACCCCGGCGGCCTCTAGTTTGCGAGTCTCTTGGGCGATGAAAGCCTGCTTCTACGTGGACTGTCGCCTGGCCTTCTGCTTCATGGGGCGCACATTTGGGCACACGTTGAGGTGATGCTCGATGACGCTCCTGGGGATCCCCGCTAGCTGATCGGGCTCCCAAGCAAATACCTTCTTATTCGCGCGCAAGAACTTGACCAAGGCCTCCTCCTGCTCAGGCTCAAGGTTGGCGCCTATGGTGAAAGTGGCACTGGAGGACCCGTCCTCGTCGACGGGTATCTGCTTGGTCTCTGCCTTATCCTGGGTGAACAACTGCTTCTTCTTGGTGGGCGCAGCCCCCTTGGGCTCAGGGGCCTCCGCGTTGGCGGGCCGTGCCGACGCCGCTGTCTTGAAGGCGAGCTCGAGTACTCGCAGGGCGTCCCCGGTGTCCCCGCGCATAGTGAGGGTACCATTGCTCCCGGGCATCTTCATGAGGTTGTACGCCGGATGCGTGGCGGCCATGAACCGGGCCAGTGCCGGGTAGCCGAGGATGGCATTGTAAGGAAGGCCGATGGGGGCGATGTCGAAGTCGGCCGTCTCCGTGCGGAAGTTGTCATAGGTGCCGAAGGTCACCGGGAGCCGGATCTGCCCCAGGGAGTCGGATGATCCGCCCCCGACGCCCGAGAAGGATCGGCTGGGTCGCAGCTGCTCCCAGGGTATGCGGAAGAGGTCGAAAGTCTCGACCGAAAGCAAGCTGAGGCCCGCGCCACCGTCGACGAGGGTCCGGGTGACAGCCACCTGGCAGATGGTGGGGGTGCACAACAAGGGGAGCGCGCCTGAGCTGACCGGGTTGGTGGGGTGGTCCTCCGAGCTGAAGGTCAGATCGACCTCGCTCGCCGCCCGGTCCAGGGGAGCCCCCTGCCGCGCGGCAGCGGTGCTAACCTGGCGGGCAAAAGTCTTGATGTGGCGACTTGTGGCCGGCGCCTGCGAGCCGCCCAGGAGGGCCGCAACGACCGGAGGCGTCGGTGCCGCGGTGCAGTTGCTCTGTCGCGTAGGCGGACGCTGGGGTGGTGCTTGTAGCTCGTTATCCGCCGAGCTGGTGGCGGTGTTGACGGCAGGCGGCGGGGGACGACGAGAGCGCCCACCGGCGAGGGCCGCCGGGGCGGCGCGAGCCCGGCTGGCGCCGCGCATGGTTGCGGCGGCCGAAGGAGGGCGGAGCGGTGGAAGACGGATCCCGGCGCACCCCTACCTGGCGCGCCAAATGTCGGATTTCGGGTTCCGGCAGACACTTAAGGTTCGAACACTGGGGTGCACACGGAAATCTGGCCTCCAACCTCTCCATCTCGATGGGATCTAAACTACTAAAAGAACTGCACGAAAGACACAAGATTTATACTGGTTCGGGCCACCAATGTGGTGTAATACCCTACTCCAGTGTGTGGTGGATGGATTGCCTCCTGGGGCTGGTGTGGATGAACAATACAAGGAAGAACAGCCTCGCGAGGGTCTGTTCTTGGCTGTGGTGATGAACTGCTATGAAGAGTTCAGTCACCCTCTCTCTCTCTCTCTCTCTCTCTCTCTACTTGTGAACCGAACGAACCCACCCCCTGCTATGTGGGTGGCTAGTCCTATTTATAGAGGCCCTGGTCCTCTCCCCAAATATTGAGCGGGAAGGGATCCAACAATGGCGGGCTAATTTGAAGGGGGACAGCGAGTACATCTATCCTGACAAAAGCAGTCTTCGCCTACCAAAGGCTCTGGTGATGACGCCACGCTGGGCTCCATGGTGACCTCCGTCTCGTAGTCCTCCTGGCCTTGGTCTCGTTGCACCGTAGTGGCAACCCTTGCCTGATGCCTCGGTACTCCGCTGGTACGCTTGCCCCCTTTGCACCAAAGAGGAAAGAGGGACTCTGCGTGCTGGCACCCGCCTGGTGCCCCGTGTCGTCATGGCTTACGTCACGGGCACCTCGCGAGGTAGCCCGCCTTGAACTCTCCGCCTCCTCGCGAGCCAGCCTGACGAGGCTGTGCCTGGGGATGCGCCGTGTCGTCCGCCTCACGAGGCTTGGCCCCTCGCGAGGGTCTTGAGCCTCGTGTTGATGAAGATGGGCCGCGCTGGGCCCCCACTTGAGCCACGCCGCAGGCCGCAGGCAGGCAAGTCTGGGGACCCCCGTTCCCAGAACGCTGACAGTATCAAATACTACATCATCACCCAAGTAATCAGTAGGATTGGAACAGGGAACCATCCCTGGCAGATTTGCAACGATATCGCTAGACACTTTGAGTGGGGGCATGATTGGTTCGCCTGTTCACCGAGCTTAGGAATTTTTTCCCACTTCTTCGTTCTGCTAACCTTTTATCACTTGAAGTAGTTCCCGACCAGTGCGCATCTTCCAATGTGTTTTTAAGAGTGCAGACATGGTTGTCATCTAGTGAAGGCGGTGGTGGTTGCTTCAGGGGCATCGATAGTGCGCTTCGCTTTCACCAGATCTATCGTCTCCTTCGAAGGTGGAGGTTTCTTTGCAAAAAAGTCCCTCATTTGTCCTTCATAGATCTCCGTGCTTTCCTCCATGGTCCTCTCGTATGGTAACTTTTCAGGAGTCCTGAGAGATGGACCGTATCTGTATTGCCTCTTGCCTCTTGCTATACTGCTAGCCGCCGGAGCGGCGGCGGCTCTCTTCCGCCGTTGCTTACGAGGCGGATAAGGAGTCGGAGTGCTCCGACGCACCGGAGCAGCCGGAGCGGTGGCGTCTATCTTCCGCCATTGCTGACGAGGCGGAGGAGGCGGCGGAGAGCGGGCCTCGCGCGCCGGAGTAGTCGGAGAAGGAGGCGGAGTGCCTTGATCACTCACCAGAGGAGGAGGAGGCGGAGTGCCCTGACTCACCGGAGGAAGAGGAGGAGGCGGAGGCGTCCAGTTCGGAATCTTGATGTACTCCTTCTGCCATAGACATGGAGTCTTCAGAGCAAGACCCAGCTGAGTCTCCCCTTCACCTGTAGGGTGGTCAAGCTTGAGCTCCTCAAATCCCTCCGTTACTCCATCCACCATCACAACAACATAGCCATGTGGAATCGGACGGCAGTGAAAAGTTTCGACGGGTTGAGGAGGTGCAACAGAGCCGACGGCCGCCTTGACTTTGAGGTTTTGCCATTGCGTCATAAGCTGGCAATGTTGAGCCTCTGTGATAGCATCCACAGGGTAGGTAGGAGCCGTGAAGTCAGGCTGCTGAACAAGCTCGGCGGAAGCCACGCTGCTTCTCCACTGAGATGGTGGGGTAGCTTCTAGGGTAGCTTCAGCAGCTCGTTGGCTCTCAACTTGTTCCTCTAGATTTTGTACTCTTTCATTCAGCTTCTGCATTTTGCTCTGCTCCAGTTTCCTCTTCCTCTCCCGGGTTTTGTGACCGCCTGCATCGGGAAACCCAACCTTCCACACAACGAAGCCTGGTGTGCCTCGTGTTCATCCAGGGTGCTTAGGATTCCCGAGGGCCTCGGTTAGCTCGTCATTCTCTCTGTCGGGAATGAACGTCCCTTGCTGCACTGCGGCGATACACTTCTGAAGCTTCTTGACGGGTGTTGCAAGTTGCTCGTCCGTCCAGACGCACTTCCCTGTTTCAGGGTCCAAAGTTCCCCCAACCCCGAAGAACTAAGTCCTTGAATGGTCTGGCCAGTTCAATGTCTCTGGTTCGACCCCTTTAGCAAGTAGGTCATTCTCAGCTTTGTCCCACAACGGCCAGGCTTTCAGGTAGCCACATTACCCCGTGCGATGGTGAAACTTCTTCTTTGCAGCATTGTTCTTGTTTGTCTCTGACATCTTCTTACTCTTGTCAGATTTCTTGTAGACCACAAATGTGGGCCAATGATCTCTTATCTTCTCAAATCGGCCGGTGAATTCTGGAGTCTTCCCTTTGTCGACATACGTTGATTTCAACTCATTCTTCCACCTCCTAAATAGATCTACCATCTTCTCAAGAGCACACGCCTTGACCAATGGCTCTATAACTGGCTTATTCGGATCCTCCTCTGGCGGCAGGGTGAAATTTGCCTTCGGCGAGGTCCAAAGATCATCCTTTTGTCTATCGTTGACATAAGGAACATGAGGGTCTTCGTTCTTAGGCTTATTCCATAGCTGGATGCTGATCAAGATCATGTCCCTAACAATAGCCCCGCACTGAGCAGAAAATGCTTCCTTGGTCCGCCTGGGTTCAATCGGTTGGCCATCGTCTGAGATTGCTGTGATCGTGAACCTTTCATCCTGGTGCAACCTTTTTTTCAAGCCTCGTCTCGCTACCGAAGTTTGGCTTGATCCCGAGGGCTTTAAAAGAAGTCAGAGTTAATATATGTACATACCAAAACAACTAATGAATCAATTAGCTAGTCAGCACAGGCTTAATTAATATATATACCTCATCGGACTTTGCAACAGCTCCCTCCTCCGTTCGGTCACCGGAGCCGTCATCACGGTCTCCGTCTTACACCGGCATTCGGTCACCGGAGCTGTCATCACGGTCTCCTTCTTCCACCGGCATTCGGTCACCGGAGCCATCATGATCATGTCCTTCGTCCTCCATTGTTCGATCATCGGAGCCTTCGCCCTCTCCTTCCAGACCATCGGTGTCGTTGAGATACGACAAGACATCACCTCCGCCGAGGATTATGTCCCCTAACAACTGTTCTGTTTCCAAGTCTCTTTCCTCCATAGTTACTGCAAATATTAAAACATGGCAATTAATATACAAACATGAGAGATGGATATATTAGTGGCAAACATAGACCTAGCTAGCTAGCTAACCACAACAAGGAATATTAATTAGTGGCATCGACACTTCTATGGTTTGGGGTGGCCTCGACAACGCTTCTAGTGTTTGGGGTGGCCTCGACAACGCTCTTTTAACTTGATAAATTTGGGTGGCCTCGATGCTTCTAGGGTTAGGGGTGGCCTCTACAATGCTTCTAGGGTTAGGGGTGGCCTCGACGCTTCTAGGGTTTGGCCCGGACCGCCTCTCTCATGAATGTCCGACATCCGGACCGACAAGGGATTTAACAAAATGGCGCCATTCTGGATGTGCAAAAAATGGTCCCTATTTTTCCTGATCTCATCTACCCCTCTATATGTCACATTGTCTAGTGTCAAAGGATTCAAGAAAACCATGGCTTCATCATTAGCCGGAAGTAACAGGCGCATGATGGTATGAAGCTCTCCAAAGTTATTTTGGAACGGAGTCCTGATAGGATAATTCACTTTTTGGATAAAAGTTCATCAATAACCTTTCGAATATCGCTATTTGGAAGGCCTTTGCTGAACTTCGTACCAAAAAGCAAATTACCCTATCAAGACTCCTTTCCAAAATAACTTCGGAGAGCTGTTACTTCCGGCTAATTATGAAACCATGGATTTTTTCAATACTTTGACACAAGAGAACATGCACATATAGAAGCGTAGATGAGATCAGGAAAACTATGGATCAACTTAATTATGAACATCTGTAATGGGGGCATTCTTGATAAATCTCCTATAAATCTCGAGAGTTTGTTGGGTAGGGGCGGGAGGGGGTAGGAGATCGAGAATGTTTTTTCTAGGGTTTGGGTGTCCTCGAGAGTTGGTCGGGCGAGAGTGGGTTGATCGATGTCCCCCCTCATGTCGAGGTTATGGGAGTTTTCTTCTACACTTCTAGTGGTTTGGGTGGCCTCGAGAGTTTGTCAGGTAGGGGCAGGAGGGGTAGGAGATCGAAAACGCTTTTTTCTAGGGTTTGGGTGCCCTCCTAGCACAGCATAGCGACCCTCGACCCCTCAGCAATCCTTCACCCTCGACCCCTGAACGACCCTCGACCCCTCAGCGACCCTCGACCCCTCAATGACCCTCGACCCCTCAGCGACCCTCGACCCTATACCCTAGTTCCCGACCCTCGACCGCTCGGCGATCCTCGACACCCTCGTTCCCGATGAAGATAAGAAGAGGAAGAAGAAGAACAAAAGGAGGAGAAGAAGGAATAGATGAGAAGAAGAAAAAAGATGCGAAGAAGAAGGAATACAGAGGAGAAGAACTTTTTTTCTTCTTCCTCTTCTTATTTTTTCTCCTCTTCTTCCTCTCCTCTTCTTCTCCTTCTTCTCCTTCTTCCTCTTCTGATTTTCCATTTTCCTTTTTCCTCTCCTTTTTCTTCTTATTCCTTCTTCCTCTTTTCTTCTTTTTCCTTATTTTCCTTTTTCCTCTCTGAGGGAGTCCTGGATTAGGGGGTGTCCGGGTGGCCGGACTATACCTTCGGCCGGACTCCTGGACTATGAAGATACAAGATTGAAGACCTCGTCCCATGTCTGGAAGGGACTTTCCTTGGCGTGGAAGGCAAGCTTGGCGATAAGAATATGTAGATCTCCTACCATTGTAACCGACTCTGTGTAACCCTAGCCCTCTCTAGTGTCTATATAAACCAGAGGGTTTTAGTCCATAGGACGAACAACAATCATACCATAGGCTAGCTTCTAGGGTTTAGCCTCTCTGATCTCGTGGTAGATCTACTCTTGTACTACCCATATCATCAATATTAATCAAGCATGACATAGGGTTTTACCTCCATCAAGAGGGCCCAAACCTGGGTAAAACATCGTCTCCCCTGCCTCCTGTTACCATCTGGCCTAGACGCACAGTTCGGGACCCCCTACCCAAGATCCGCCGGTTTTGACACCGACATTGGTGCTTTCATTGAGAGTTCCTCTGTGTCGTCGCCATCAGGAAGGATGCCTCATCCCGTCTTTAAAGACGACACCGTTGCTAAGGGAGCTTTGGTTGTCGGCCAGACTCTTAGGCTATGTGGTTTCCTTATGACCACCCGTTCGGCTGCTGCGCCGACGATGACCTCTCGGGTCATCGAAAGCAATCTTCACGTCAGCTCGGAATTCGCCGAGCAGCTAGATCCAATGGGGCTTTTTTCCCTAAACAAGCTCTTAGATCGCTTCACCGCCCTAGGAGTCGCTACGGATTACGACCAGATTGGGTCTAAACCCGATCTGAGAGAGATTAACTCCCCCCAGGTCACCCATCATGTTGCCGTGGTAGAGGGACAGTGTGGTGACCCTTCATCTATCTTAAGGACTAGATATGTCCGGATTCCTGATCCCTCCAAGTCGGATACCCGCGGAGGGGAGGACATCACTCAAGACCTGAACTTAAAGTCTGGTGACGGGCTAGATTCATTGGACAGCATCCAAGAATCCAGACTTCCGAGTTCGGAAACTCCTTGGCCCCTGGGTCTCATATTGGGTGAGGTTTCGGATTTGATTCCGCCCACCCACCCATACATAAGCAATCTATCCCAAATTAGGCAAGAGCCCGAAGAAACAATACATCATTACTGGGCCAGATTCCTCCTGGTTATGAACAGGATAAAGGACTGCCGAGAGGAAGACGCAATTTCATTCTTCTGCAATAATTGCACGGACAAGGGAATCCTTAACGCCATAAGTCACTGTGATATTACACGCTTTGCTGACTTGGCGTCCATAGTACGAAAGTACTGTGCGATGGAAAGCGCCTGGAAAACCGAAACAAAATTTTGGGACAATCCGGTCTTGAATACAAACCCGGTCCGAAATAAAGGGGTTCATCATCGTCAGACACCTGGGTTCAATACCAAAAAGCAAAAGCCCTCTACAGGGCACAGAACCGTACTGGAAGGATGGCTTGATGGACCCTGTAAAATTCATAGTGCAGAGGGCGCCACACCAACTCACAGCCTTAGAGCATGTTGGATACTCCGGCAGGTGGCAAAAATTGGTGAAGATCTTCTAATTCTGGAAGCCACAGAAAGCCACCCCAGAGAAACCAGTACGGTATTTACAGCCTTCGAGACTTTCGCATCAAATAATATGCGAAAAAGAACACTCCGCGGCCTTGTCGAAGTCTACCAAGTAGCAACAATAAACCCATGGAGTGACACGGCTATTACTTTTAATGCCAGTGATGAACCTAAATTCCGAACAGCCCGAGCACCAGCCGCATTGGTCCTCAGTCCAATAGTGGACGGCTTTCATCTTACCAAGGTACTCATGGATGGCGGCAGCGGATTGAACCTCATTTATGAGGAAACCCTTCAAAAAATGGAAATAGACTGGAACCGCATTGAGTGAAGCAGCACAACCTTTAGAGGAATAATCCCTAGTCGGGAAGCGCGCTGTACAGGAAAAATCACACTAGATGTGGTGTTCGGCACGCCGGACAATTACAGGTCCGGAGAGGTCATGTTCCAGGTGGCCCCGTTCAGTAGCGGATATCACACTCTGCTAGGGCAGGAAGCATTTACAGTCTTCCAAGCAATACCCTATTATGGGTACATGAAGCTCAAGATGCCCGGGCCTAACGGAATCATCACTCTCGTTGGTGATCCGGACATAGCACTCCGCGCCGAAAACAAGACAGCCGCACTGGCCCTCGAGGCGCTATCCGAAGCCCTAGCAGCTGAGGAACTGACTGCGCTGTGCTCTATGGTGAATAGGGACGATGTGATACTTGATAAAAGATCCAAGTCCACCTCCTTTAAACCGGCGGACGAAATAGTCAAATTCCAGGTCCATCAAACGGACCCCAATAAAACAGCTTCCATGGGGGCACAGTTAAACCCTGATATAGACACCGCACTGCGAGAGTTCCTATGAGAGAACTGGGACATTTTCGCCTGGCACCCTTCAGACATGCCAGGAATCCCACGCAGGCTGGCTGAACACAGCTTAAATATCCTAAAAGGATTCAAGCTAGTCAAACAGGCTCTTCGGCGTTTTTCTGAACCTAAGAGACAGGTCATGGGAGAGGAGCTAGCCAAGCTATTGGAGGCCGGATTCATCAAAGATATAAAACATCCGGACTGGCTAGCAAACCTGGTGATGGTACGAAAGAAGGACAAATCCTGGCGCCTGTGCGTTGATTTCAAAGACCTTAACAAGGCTTGCCCAAAGGATCACTTCCCTCTCCCCCGCATCAATCAAATTATCTACGCTACCGCAGGACACGATTCATTGTGTTTCCTCGACGCATACTCCGGCTACCATCAAATAAAGATGGCAGAGTCAGACCAAGCCGCAACGGCATTCATCACACCATACGGCCCATTGTGCTTCAACACAATGCCCTTCGGGCTCAAAAACGCCGGCGCAACATATCAGCGCATGATTCAGACATGTCTGGCAAACCAGATTGGCAAAACAGTGGAGGCATACATAGATGATGTGGTCGTTAAAACAAGACATGTCGAATCTCTAGTAGACGACTTGAGGCTAACATTCGATAACCTCCGAACATACGACATCAAGCTCAACCCGGAAAAATGGGTTTTCAGCGTTCCAGCCGGAAAGCTCTTGGGCTTCATTGTATCCGGTAGAGGAGTTGAAGCAAATCTAGCCAAGATCTGAGCTCTGTCACAATTGGATATCCTGAAGGACCTCAAACAAATACAAAAATTAACCAGATGTGTGGCGGCTCTAAGCCGCTTTATCTCCCGCTTAGGAGAAAAGGCCCTACCCCTTTATCGCCTCCTTCGACGCACCGAAAACTTCGAGTGGACGGATGCAGCCACGGCCGGAATCGACGAAATAAAAGCCATCTTGGCAACAAACCCAGTCCTGGTCATGCCAAACATTGGCGAACCAATGCTATTATACATTGCAGCAACCCATCAGGTCGTAAGCGCAGTGCTTGTCGTCAAACGAGAAACGGGCGGACACAAATTCCCCCTTCAAAAGTCGGTCTATTATGTGTCCACTGTCCTTACTCCGTGCAAGTCACGGTACCCGCATTATCAAAAGATTGCGTACGCGGTATTTATGGCATCCCGGAAGCTGCGACACTACTTTCAAGAGTGTCCAATAACAGTAGCCTCGGAAGTGCCACTTAACCATATTATAAACAACCGCGACGCGACGAGCCGGATTGCAAAATGGGCCATTGAGCTCCTCCCGTTTGACATAACTTACAAGCCACGGCGAGCTATCAAGTCGCAAGTTTTGGCCGACTTCATCGCAGAATGGACGGAGGCCGAACTCCCTAAAGAGTACGGCACATATTCAAACTAGGTCATGCACTGCGACGGCTCCAAAATGTTGGCCGGTCTAGGGGCTGGCGTTGTTTTGACGTCCCCCACAGGAGACACAGTTCAATATGTACTCCAGATAATGTACAGAGACTCCAACAACGCAGCCGAATATGAGGCCCTTTTACATGGTCTCCGGATGGCAGTATCCATGGGCATTCAATGCCTAGAGGTGCGCGGGGACTTGAACCTCGCAATATCCCAAATAAATGGAGACTTTGATGCCAAAGATCCAAAAATGGCAGCTTATCGCAACGCCGTCCTAAAAATGTCAGCTCGGTTCGAAGGGCTCGAATTTCACCATATAGCCCGGGAAAATAATCAGGCGGCAGATGTCCTGGCACGCATCGGCGCAAAACACGATGTAGTCCCCCCCAACATCTTGTTGGAAAGGCTGTTCAAGCCGTCCGTACTATGGGAAGGGGAACCTGGCAATAGCATCCCGGACCCAACCGCACTGCCCGACACCGAACACTCTGACACAATTGGAGGCTCTGCCAATGAAATAACACCTTCAGCCCATGTAATAATGGTCGTCATCGCCCCGTGGACAGAACCATTCCTCGCCTACCTTACCAGGAAGGAACTCCCTGAGGACCAAAATGAGGCACGCTGCATAGTGCGGCGATCTAAAGCCTATAAAGTCCATGAGGGAGAGCTTTATAAGAAAAGCACTACCGGAGTCCTTCAAAGGTGCATCTCCGAAGAGGAAGGGCAGAACCTCCTTGCTGAAATTCATGCCGGACTCGGCGTACATCACGCTGCAGCTCTGTCCCTTGTAAGCAAGGCCTTCCGTACAGGCTTTTACTGGCCGACGGCCCGGGCAGACGCCCAGGACTTAGTCCAATGATGCGTCGGTTGCTAGCTTTTTGCAAACCAAAGCCATATGCCACCCATCGCCCTCCAAACTATCCCCATGGTTGGACCCCTTAAAGGCGGAACCCACAAGAAAAAAATACTTACTGGTCATGGTGGATAAGTTCACCAAATGGATAGAAGCCAAGCCTGTTAAGATGGCCGAATCCGGACCGGTGATACACTTTATGTCCGGGGTTCTACACCGTTACGGCGTCCCCCACAGCATCATCACTGATAACGGCACGAACTTTACGGTCGATGAGGTAAAACTCTGGTGCAAAAACATGGGCATCAAGCTCGATTATGCTTCCCTCTATCACCCACAAACCAACGGCCAGGTCGAACGTGCAAATGGTCTTATCATGAGCGGCATCAAACCTAGATTAGTGCGGTCCCTTAAGGAATCTAATACGCACTGGGTAGAGGAGCTCGACTCCGTACTCTGGGGGCTGCGGACCATGCCGAATCGCACCACCGGATACACACCATTCTTCATGGTGTACGGCGCAGAGGTAGTTTTGCCCTGCGACATAATTCATGACTCACCTCGAGTGCGCATGTACGAAGAAAGAGAAGCCGAGCTCGATCGGCGGGACAGTTTGGACGCCTTGGAGGAAGAGCATGACGTGGCAAAAGCCCGCTCCGCATTCTATAAACAGCAGGCTCGAAGATACCAAAGCAGAGAAATACAGGCCAAAAATTACAACGTTGGCAAATTAGTTCTACGCCTGCCGGAGAAGAAAAAGGACAAACTCAAGCCCAAGTGGGAAGGTCCCTTCATAATCGACCAAGTCCTAACTGGTGGAGCGTACCACCTGTGAGATGCATCGGATAACCGACTCGAGCCGAACCCATGGAACGCAGCCCGTCTACGAAGATTCTATGCCTAGTGCCGGACTCTGTGTTCGTCTCCTTCCTCTGTCCATTTTTTATATACTTTCTGTCTTACATTTCTCTCCTTCTCCTCTCTTTCTCTTATAGCCTTCAAAGGCTCATAAAGTGACACGCTATCCGCGCTCATTAAACTTGGGGGCTTCTTTAAACATAAGCTTATTTATACGGGCTTCATGCCCAACACATGTGTCACACTTCCACATGTACCTTTTATTCACCATTATATGCATCGATATGACTTAAGTTTTGGCCAAGCTAGGTTGCCTGGCTCCTGTGCTTACCCCTACGTTCCCGATTGTTCGGCTAGGTGATAAAGGGAGCACCTCTGCGATTGTTACTGCCGGGTCAGCCGGATGTGTACCTCAGACTGGGTGAAGCCGAAAGCTAGCGTTCTTAAGGGAATATTCGGTCGGTGAACTAAAGATGATCTTTTCTTTCACTTATTTATCTATACGCCCCGAGATGTTTTTCCTGTGTCTCTTTTCACAGAATGGACATGCACTTTAGGGCATGCCTCCCAGGGGAAGGAACCCCTAACGGAACTATTCTCCCTGGAAGATGTTTCTTACTAACCATGTAATATAACATAACTAGTTGGGCACTTGTTTGTTCAAGCACTAATGACCCCTACGCCTGGTCTCCATGCATACCCCGGTTCTTATATAACCGCGAGGGTATTCGGACACACTCCGGACCGTCAGGTCCCGAGGTTGAAGCGAAAAGGTCAACCATGACAAACGATCTACAATCCGGCTAGAAGGCATTACACATGTCAATTAAAATTACATAGTCAATCTGACTGATTGTATTCCTCTTCAATACCATCTAACAGGCTGTCTAGTTTACAGTCCTGTTGGGAATACTTTGCGGCCAACTCTACTTGGCCGTATACTAAGCTCACAGGGATCTCCTTCCCATCGGGCCCTACGGGTCCGACCTCGGCCATGTGGTTTGGGTCAGCCTTCGTGTACTGCGTCTTCACCATGGCCCAGGCCTCCCTGGCGCCTTGACGGCAGGCTGACATCTTCCACAATCGGAAGCGCCGCCACGCTCCCTTCAGCTTCTCTGCAAGCTCTCCAAGGCCTTCGGGCATGGAGACGGATGGCCACAAGGCCTGGGCGACGCCTTGCATCACCCGCCGAACTCGCTCGTGCAGTTGTGAGAGCTCGGGAAGAAGGTCACCCGTAGAACCGGGCATTTCCTCTGCAGGACGACCGGTTAGCATACCTACAGACATTACTCTGTTAGTCGATTTCCTCGCCGAACTCTTTTTTTTCAAAGTTCGTTTAAGCACTTACTATATATGCCGCGTTGAAGCCGCTGATTCTCCTTCACGGAGTCCGACAGCTGGGCACGAACGTCCTTCAGTTCAACGCCCAGCTTGGTGTTGGCATCTTGGAGATCGTTCTTCTCCCGCCTCACCTTTGTCAGCATGCTCTCACCAGCCTTTAGCTGGCGTCGGAGTTGTTGCACTTCCGGATTTAATCCGGTGCCATCTGCAATTTCATTTGTCAGATTTGCACCCATGCCGCACTTCGCAAAATACTTATCTTTCGAAGTGTATATTACTAGAGGGGGTCTCCTTGGGCTCCCCTGCCGCGGCTAGTGCGGCCTCAAGTTGGGCTTTGCACTCTTCCAGCTCCTGGGACAGTAGGGTATTCTTTTCTATAAGAACCTGCATAACAAATGATCCTTAAAACAGTTATTCTAACTGTTTCAAGTCTCGGGGGCTACTAGTATATATATAATTACCAAAATTTTCTTACCCGTATGTCTTTCACATACTGCTCCATGGCTCTGGCTAGACCATTTTGAGTGGCACGGAGGTACGCGTCTCCCGAATTGAAAGCATCCAATGCCTCTTGCGAGAAACAAGCGTCACGAAGAACTGTCCGGCGACGCCTGTGGTTCATGGCACTCTCCACCTCAGAATTGGTGGCAGACAGCCTGTCCGCATCCTCTGTCGGAGGAGCGTCCGGTGCGCGCCTTGTGTTCGCCTCTGCTTCCGGACCAGGCTTTGGAGCCTGGCTGGTGGGGGCGCGATTGGCAGCCTCTCCGGATATAGTCCGGCGAGATCTCTTCGTCCTGAAGAGAGCACGAGTGTTAATATGCCTCGAAGGAATAACACCTGGGAATAAGGCGGCGCGCTATACCTTTGCGCCGGTGCTTCAGTCCGGACCGCACTTCTTTTCAGCTCGCGGGGCCTTGCCGCCCCTTGTTGGCTAGTCGCCGTAGGCTCGGCCTCCCGTCTCAAGGACCTCCCCTGCAAAACACGGTTGTCATACGGCAATCGAAAACACGTGAGGACAGATCCCTTTTCAAAGTGCTGGGACTCCGGTCTCAGTTACCTGTGAGGCTGGAAGTAGCCCTGGATAATCGGCCGTAATGGCCACCAAGGCGTTGTCCTTGCTCAATTGATGAAACACTCCATCAATCAGCTCCATAGATAAGTCCGGATCCTCTTGAGAGGCCAGGTCAAGGGACCGTCCCGGATCCTCGGGTTGTGGAGGAGGGATGTTTATTTCTTTAACAGCCTGGCGCAGTTCCTACGTTGAAGTCGTTAGACTGAAAATTTAACAATGGGGACATAAAATAGATGAGCAAGTAAAAGTGTCCACTTACCCAACTTGGGGGATTGTACATAGAAAATCCACCCCGTGGGATGACGTGGAGAAATTCCTCCTCTTCTCCCTTGTACAAAGCGGACAAGGTCTTTATTAGAGCGGCAGCCGAATCCGGCCCCTTATGACCGTAGCGGGTGGCGTCGTCCTCCCTGTTGAAGTCCCATATGGGGCGGCCTCTATACTGAAGCAGCTGCACCCCTCGCATGATGCATGTGGCCATGACCCCGATCATGGTCAGTCCGGAATGAGCTAACAATCTTATCCGGCCCATCAGGTAAATAACATCACTGTCACTCTCCCTCTGAGGGCTCCGTGGACACCATCTTAGGCTCTTCTTTAGGGGAGCACTGTCGAACTCAGGGAGGCCGATCCGGACAGGAACCGGCAGCGGGACGTCCTCTATATAAAACCATTCCGAAGGCCAGTCTTCGGACGCCTTCTTTGGGGTTCCGGATAGATATCCGGTCCCGGCGATGCACCATACTTCAGCTCCGCCCACTTGATATATTGACCCCTCCTTAGAGCGGGGCACAAGGCAGAATAGCCTTTTCCACAGCGCGAAATGAGCCTCGCGGCCCAAAAACAGCTCGCAAAGGGCTACGAAGCCCGCGATATGCAATATGGAGGCGGGCGTGAGGTTGTGCAGCTGGAGGCCATAGAACTCCAGAAGCCCCCGGAGAAACGAGTGAATTGGAAATCTGAGCCCTCTTATTAAGTAAGGGGCAAGGCATACCCGCTCTCCTTTGGAGGGATTGGGAGCGCTCTCCGCTTGCTCTCCGCCATTATAGGTGGCAAGTCCGGCTCGAACCGGGACCATATAGGCCGGGGGGAGAAATCCCTTGGTCTGGAGCTTCACTAGCTCGCTGTGCAGGATGGAGCACCTCTTCCAATCTCCAGGCTGAGGGCTGGAAGGGTGAGAGGAGGAGCTGCAGCGGCCGGCCATGATAGAATGGACCTCTGTCAGATACACTCTGATGAATACTCGTGGAAGGGAGAAGGTGTGGTTTGGATCTAAATCCTCATCCCCTTAAATAGGCGGCTCATTCACGCGGCTAGGGGTGTAAATATAAACAACGCCCTGACTTTCAGTATTCATTTGACACATGGAAAACGGCCATTATTGGGCGTAGAAGCCAAGGAGCACTACATTTACAAGAAACCGGACACTGCTCAACAGGTACATGGAATTTGGAGAAGAACCTGCCTTGCAATGCCGAAGACAATTTGCGCGGCGGACTTATCGTCATTGCAGCCTGGTTCGGGGGCTACTGAGGGAGTCCTGGATTAGGGGGTATCCGGGTGGCCAGACTATACCTTCGGCCAGACTCCTGGACTATGAAGATACAAGATTGAAGACTTCGTCCCGTGTCCGGAAGGGACTTTCCTTGGCGTGGAAGGCAAGATTGGCGATACGAATATGTAGATCTCCTACCATTGTAACCTACTCTGTGTAACCCTAGCCCTCTTCGGTGTCTATATAAACCGGAGGGTTTTAGTCCATAGGACGAACAACAATCATACCATAGGCTAGCTTCTAGGGTTTAGCCTCTCTGATCTCGTGGTAGATCTACTCTTGTACTACCCATATCATCAATATTAATCAAGCAGGACATAGGGTTTTACCTCCATCAAGAGGGCCCGAACCTGGGTAAAAAAACATCGTGTCCCCTGCCTCCTATTACCATCCGGCCTAGACGCACAGTTCGGGACCCCCTAACCGAGATCCGCCGGTTTTGACACCGACACTCTCCACTAACCTAAAATGCACTAATAGTACAACTAACCTAAAATGCACTAAATCAACTAACCTAAAATGCACTAACACAAAATCGATATCTACTAACAACCTAAATAAAAAAATTAATACATATATGAAAAAAATCATCATATGAACAAAAAATATATGAAAAAAGCATACACCATCTATCATCAACATCATCATATCTATCATCAACATCATCTAACAATCATATGAAAAAAACGTATATGAACAAAGCAAGCTATAGGGGAGGAGGACAGGGAGGAAGGGGGCCGGCGGCCGGATTGTAGTGCGGGGCGGCATGGACCGGAGCGTTGACGGCGTCAGGGGTAGGGGCGACGTGGCATGGGGGGGCAGACGAACGGCATCGTGGTAGGGGCGGCGCGACGACGGTGTCGGGGGCAAACGGCGGAGGCGAGCCTCGGCGACGGCGATGACGACGGGGGGCGAGCCTTGGTGACGACGGGCGCGAGCGATGGCGGAGGCGGCGGGCGGTGGCGGGGCAGCCTGGCGGCGTCGATGTCGTCGGCGTCGTCGGGGGCTAATGCCAGATGAGAACTGAAAATTTCTAAGTGCTACTTTATATATCCAAAGCATTGGTCCCAGTTCGTGGCACCAACCGGGACCAATGGACCCCTTTAGTCCCGGTTGGTGCCACATACCGGGACCAAAGGTCTGTTTTCAGCAGCCCAAAGGGGTGCATTGGTCCCGGTTGGTGCCATGGACCGGTACCAATGCACCCCTTTCGCCCGGTTGGTGCTACCAACCGGGACCAAAGGCCTTGTGCTCGCGCGGTGCGGTGGGATGTTTAGTCCCACCTTGCTAGTTGAGAGGGCTCGAGAGTGGTTTATAAGCGCTGTTGTGCCCACCCTCTTGAGGTCGTCTCAACTGCAGGCTTTCGGAACTAATCTATCACTCCTTGCCTGTGGGCCTACTACATGCCTTAATCCTGGCCCATGGTTGGGTTTCTAGTCGTATTCACGCCGTGGTGGCCGAGTAGGTGGCATTTTTTATTTTTTCCAGTTTTTTGTTTTTATTTTTGCTTTATTTATTTTATTTTGTTTCTACTTACTTCTAAGTACTTACTGTTTTTGAGTGATTCTTTTTGCCTTTAGGTAATAAAAATTATAAATTTTCTATTAGTGCCATTAGTTTTTCAATTTGAATAGTTTAAATTTGAATTTTTTGAAATTTGAGTGAATCACTAGTTTGTGAATAACTTTACTATAAAAATAGATTTTTGAGTGATTCTTTTTCCTGTTATTTAATATTGCTGTGTTTCATCAGTATATTCAATTTGGTAATTTTTAGGTTATTTGAAATGTCTATTTTAATCAAAAACAGATTTGTTATTTTAGTTTGCTATTAAAGTTTCAAACAAAAAATTCTTTAGGAAAATTCTTTTTGCTATTAATGTTTTGAACAAAAAATACTTTGATAATTTTAGTTGCATAAATTTTATATAATTTTAGATTAAAAAATGCTAGAGGTTTATAAAATCTTTTTAGTTGATTCCTTTTGCTATTAGAGTTTCGTTAAAGTTTTCTAATTTATTTTTTTTGCTATTAGAGTTTCATTAAAGTTTTCTAGTTTATTATTTAAGTTCATTATTTTGGCTATTAGAGTTTTATAAAAGTTTTCTAGTTCATTCTTTTTGCTATTAGTTCATTCTTTGAGCTAAATGACCCTGAAATTGAAAAGCACTTCAAATGAACTCTGAAGAGGTTGAAAGTTGGCATGGTATCATCATTTCACCCAAGCATGTGCTAAAAGGTTGAGAGGGTTATGGAAAAAACTGCATGCAATTCGTGTACAAAATGGACAATCTCTTTCGAAGTATCAGGGTTTCGGACGAAAACTCATCTGTTACAAAGGGATTTTGTTTTTTGAACTTATTTGAACTCCAGACTTTTTGTGTGCTCAAAATGCACCATTCAAAGCCACATCATCAATTTTCAACCCTTTCTGACTTCATTTGTTATTTTTCATGAGTTTAATGATATTTCTGAGCTTTATGACCCTAAAATTGAAAAGCACTACAAATGAACTCTGAAAAGGTTGAAAGTTGGCATGGTATCATCATTTAAGCCACATAGAATGTGCTAAAAAGTTGAGAGGGTTAAGGCAAAAAACTGGATGCACTTCGTGTACAAAATGGACAATCTCTTTCGAAGTATTAGGGTGCGTTTCGCCAATTTTTTCTTCCGTTTACCACCAAAAAGAATTTTGTTTCTATCCAAGGTGGTACTACATTCTTATGAGTTTGTTTGCTAGAAAAATAATTTTCGTACGTGGATCGCACGTTGTGGCCGAGCGAAGCAAGCCCCCTTATTTTTCAGACTACGCAGTTGGGAAAATTCTATTTTCCGCACTGGGCAACAAATAGTCGAAGTTTCACATAGGACAACCTATAATGGCCTGGCCCATTTTTTTATTCCTGTGTTTTACTTCTATTTTGTTCTCCTTTCCCTATCTCTTTTTCCCTTCCAGGTTTATTTTTCTTTTAGAATTTATTTCATAAATTAAAAATTCTCAAAAAACATTCGAAATTAAAGAAAACAAATTTTGGAAAATGTTCAGAATTCCAAAATTTTCTTGCTATTTTGAGAAATATTTGAAACTTGCAAAAAGTTTCCCATTTTTTAATTTTATTATTATTTCACAAAATTGTCCGAACAACCAAAAGGAATTTTTTTTTCCTATCTGAGATGGTACTAAATTCTTATGTGTTTGTTTGCTAGAAAAATAATTTACGTACGTGGATCGCGCGTTGTGGCCCAGTGAAGCAAGCCCCCTTATTTTTCAGCCTACGCAGTTGGGAAAATTCTATTTTCTCCACTGGGCAACAAATAGTCAGAGTTTCGCACTGGACAACCTATAATGGCCTGGCCCATTTTTTTATTTCTCTATTTTATTTCTATTTTTATTCTCCTTTCCATGTCTCCTTTTACATTCCAGGTTTATTTTTATTTTTTTAATTTATTTCATAAATTAAAATTCTCAATAAACCTTGAGAATTAAAGAAAACAAATTTTGGAAAATGTTCAGAATTCCAAATTTGTTGCTATTTTGAAAAATATTTGAAACTTGCAAAAAGTTTCCCATTTTGTTATTATTTCACAAAATTGTCCGAGATTTCTAAAAATAAAATGGCATTTCAAAAATGCTCTAGATTCGAAAAATATTCCTGTTTTAGTGAACTTTTCACAATTAAAAATAATAGTCTTGTATAAAAGATACACATTTCCTAAAAAATCTTATGAATTTTCAATACATTTTCCCGTTTTTAAAAAATGTTCACAAATTTAAATAATGTTCATGCTTTATAAAAAAGTAGGTGTTTTCAGAAAATGTTTGTGAATTTTATAAGATGTTCCCTTTCATATTTTGTTTGTGTTTTTCCAAAAGGGTACATAATTTTCGAAAAACTTTTTAGGACTTCAAAAATTGTTCATGCTTCCAAAAATGTGCAAATACTTCATACCTTAAAATCCCCTCGTTTGAAATGATTGGAAGGAAAAGTAGACTAAATAACTCATGAGCCTTCTCTCACGAACGATGATGTAACAAAACTCTTAAATGCCCTCGATCAATGTATGGAAAAATAACGGATTGATTCCTTCACGCGCGGCGAAACCGAGAAGCTAAATATTCCTTTTTTGTGTGCACACAGGGGTTTGCTTGCGCATATACTTCTCATTGATTTTAAACGAAATTATTTTATCTCTTCATTGGTCCTTCTAATTAGTAAATCTATATATATATATATATAAGATAGTAGCTAGCGTCGACCAAGCACACAGATAACAGATGTCACTTCTCTCTATTAGCTAGCTAACACAATAAATGAAATCCATAAATTAACCCTCCAAAAACCCCTAACCCACCCCGCCCCTTTCAAAAAAAACAAAAACTCATGCTCCTGCCAGCTGCTGACGCGTGGAAGCCTTTTGGTCCCACTTGGTGATACCAACCGGGATTAAAGGTCCTCCTAACTAGGCGTCCCGCAGTGGCCACGTGGAGCCCCTTCTGTCCTGGTTCATAAGCGAGCCGGGACTAAAGGTTTTGGGCTTTAGTCCCGACCCTTTAGGCCCGGTTCCAGAACCAGGGCTAAAGGGCCTCTGGAACCGGGACAAATGGGTCGTTTTCTATTAGTGTGTTACAAAGGGATTTTATTTTTTCGAACTTAATTGAACTCCAGACTTTTGTATGTTTGAAATGAACCATTCATAGCCACATCATCAATTTTCAACTCTTTCTGACTTCATCTGGTATTTTTCATGCATTTACTGATTTTTGTAAGCTAAATGGCCCTAAAGTTGAAAAGCACTACAAATGAACTCTGAAAAGGTTGAAAGTTGGCATGGTATCATCATTTCACTCACATAACATGTGCTAAAAAGTTGAGTGGGTTACGGCAAAAAATGGATGCACTTTGTGTACAAAACGGACAATCTCTTTCGAAGTATGAGGGTTTCATACAGAAACTCATCTGTTACAAAAGGCATTTCATTTCTTCACATGTAACTACAGTGATATTCTAGATCAAAGGCATCATCATAATAGTGGTGGAGAGAAAGTCTTCACTTTTTCTTCACTTGTATCCCTTGATTATTGTGTCGAACCATGGATATTCTTCATTGTTTAACAGGGTGCTTGGGTCAGCCTTGACTTTGAAGGGAGGAATTTCATGGAACTTTTCGTAATCTTCATACATGTCTGTCTTGCCCTCCAATCCCACAATGTCTCTTTTTCCTGAACGAACTATCTAGCGCTTTGGCTCATTGTATGATGTATTCGCTTCCTTATCTTTTCTTTTTCTCGGTTTGGTAGACATGTCCTTCACATAGAAAACCTGCACCACATCATTGGCTAGGACGAATGGTTCATCTGTGTACCCAAGATTGTTCAGATCCAATGTTGTCATTCCATGTTGTGGGTCTACCTGTAGCCCGCCTCCTGACAGATTGACCCATTTGCACTGAAACAAAGGGACCTTAAAATCATGTCCGTAGTCAAGTTCCCATATGTCCACTATGTAACCATAATATGTGTCCTTTCCCCTCTTGGTTGCTGCATCAAAGCAGACACCGCTGTTTTTGTTTGTTGCTCTTTTGATCTTGGGCGATCGTGTAAAATGCATACCCATTTATCTCGTACCCTTTATAAGTCAATACAGTCGAAGATGGTCCCCTGGCCAACGAGTACAGCTCATCAGAAATAGTGACGTCACCCCTGAGACGTGTTTGCAACCAACTACCGAAATTCCTAATGTGTTCACATGTAATCCAGTCATCACACTGCTCTGGGTGTTTGGAGCGCAGAATGTTCTTGTGTTCATTGACATACGGGGTCACCAAGGTAGAATTCTGTAGAATTGTGTAGTGTGCTTGAGACCAAGAATGCTCGTCCCTACATATTATTGAGTCCCCTCCTAGTCTGCCTTTTCCAGTCAGTCTCCCCTCATACCGCGATTGAGGGAGACCTATCTTCTTAAGGTCACGAATGAAGTCAACACAAAACCCAATGACATCCTCTGTTTGATGGCCCATGGAGATGCTTCCTTCTAGCCTAGCACGGTTATAGACATATTTCTTTAGGACTCCCATGAACCTCTCAAAGGGGAACATATTGTGTATAAATACAGGGCCCAGAATGACAATCTCGCCGACTAGATGAACTAGGACGTGCGTCATGATATTGAAGAAGGATGGTGGGAACACCAGCTCGAAACTAACAAGACATTGCGCCACATCACTCCTTAACCTTGGTAGGATTTCTGGATCGATCACCTTCTGTGAGGCATTGAGGAATGCACATAGCTTCACAATGGCTAATCGAACATTTTCCGGTAGAAGCCCCCTCAATGCAACCGGAAGCAGTTGTGTCATAATCACGTGGAAGTCATGAGACTTTAGGTTCTGAAACTTTTTCTTTGGCATATTTATTATTCCCTTTATACCGAGCAGGCATTCAAAGAAGATTTCCTTCTCTTCTTTGTAAGAGCGTAGCTGGCAGGACCTTCATACTGCTTTGGAGGCATGCCGTCTTTTTCGTGCACATGTTGCTGGTCCTCCCGTGCCTCCGATGTATCTTTTGTCTTCCCATACACGCCCAAGAAGCCTAGCAGGTTCACGCAAAGATTCTTCATCACGTGCATCACGTCGATTGAAGAGCGGACCTCTAGGTCTTTCGAGTAAGGTAGGTCCCAAAGTATAGATTTCTTCTTCCACATGGGTGTGCGTCCCTCAGCGTCATTTGGAACAGATAGTCCGCCGGGACCCTTTCCAAAGATTACATGTAAATCATTGACCATAGCAAGTACGTGATCACTGGTACGGATGGCGGGCTTCTTCTGGTGATCTGCATCACCTTTGAAATGCTTGCCTTTCTTTTGATATTGATGGTTGGTCGGAAGAAATCGACGATGCCCCAGGTACACATTATTCTTGCATTTTTTTCAGGTATATACTTTTGGTGTCATCTAAATAGTGCGTGCATGCGTGGTATACCTTGTTTGTCTGCCCTGAAAGGTTACTGAGAGCAGGCCAATCATTGATGGTTACAAACAGCAATGCATGCAGGTCAAATTCCTACTGTTTGTGCTCATCCCACACACATACACCATTTCCATTCCATAGTTGTAAAAGACCTTCAACTAATGGCCTTAGGTACACATTAATGTTATTGTCGGGTTGCATAGGGTCTTGGATGAGAACTGGCATCATAATGAACTTCCGCTTCATGCACAGCCAAGGAGGAAGGTTATAGATACATAGAGTCACGGGCCAGGTGCTGTGATTGCTGCTTTGCTCCCCAAAAGGATTAATGCCATCCGAGCTTAAACTAAACCATACGTTCCTTGCGTCACTTGCAAAGACCTCCCAGTACTTTCTCTCGTTTTTTCTCCACTGCGACCCGACAGCGGGTGCTCTCAACTTCCCGCCTTTCTTATGGTCCTCTTTGTGCCATCACAACAACTTGGCATGCTCTTTGTTTCTAAAAAAACGTTTCAACCATGGTATTATATGAACATACCACATCACCTTCGCTGGAACCTCTTCCTGGGTCGCTCGCCGTCAACATCACCAGGGTCATCTCTGTTGGGGAACGCAGTAATTTTGAAAAATTTCCTACGCACACGCAAGATCATGGTGATGCACAGCAACGAGAGGGGAGAGTGTTGTCTACGTACCAACGCAGACCGACTGCGGAAGCGATCACACAACGTAGAGGAAGTAGTCGTACGTCTTCTTCCCGATCCGACCGATCCAAGCACCGTTACTCCGGCACCTCCGAGTTCTTGGCACACGTTCAGCTCGATGACGATCCTCGGGCTCCGATCCAGCAAAGCGTCGAGGAAGAGTTCCGTCAGCACGACGGCGTGATGACGATCTTGATGTACTACCGACGCAGGGCTTCGCCTAAGCACTACAACGGTATGATCAAGGTGGAATTTGGTGGCAGGGGGCACCGCACACGGCTAAGGAACGATCTCAAGGATCAACTTGTGTGCCTTGGGGTGCCCCCTGCCCCCGTATATAAAGGTTGGAGGAGGGGGAGCCGGCCGGCCAGGGAGAGGAGGCGCAGGGGAGTCCTACTCCCACCGGGAGTAGGACTCCTCCCTCCAATCCTAATCCTATTCGGACTCCCGGGGGGAAAAGGAGAGAGAAGGGGGGCCGGCCCCCTATCCTAGTCCTACTAGGACCTGGGGAAAGGGGGGGCGCCGGCCAGCTTGTGGGCTTCCCTTTTCTCTTTTCCACTAAAGCCCAATGGGCCCATTAGTCTCCCGGGGGGTTCCGGTAACCCTCCCGGTATTCCGGTAAAATCCCGATTTCACCCGGAACACTTCCTATGTCCAAACATAGGCTTCCAATATATCAATCTTTACATCTCGACCATTTCGAGACTCCTCGTCATGTCCGTGATCTCATCCGGGACTCCGAACAACCTTCGGTACATCAAAATGCATAAACTCATAATAACTGTCATCGTAACATTAAGCGTGCGGACCCTACAGTTCGAGAACAACGTAGACATGACCGAGACACGTCTCCGGTCAATAACCAATAGCGGGACCTGGATGCCCATATTGGCTCCTACATATTCTATGAAGATCTTTATCGGTCAGACCGCATAACAACATACGTTGTTCCCTTTGTCATCGGTATGTTACTTGCCCGAGATTCGATCGTCGGTATCCAATACCTAGTTCAATCTCGTTACCGGCAAGTCTCTTTACTCGTTCCGTAATACATCATCTCACAACTAACATATTAGTTGCAGTGCTTGCAAGGCTTATGTGATGTGCATTACCGAGAGGGCCCAGAGATACCTCTCCGACAATCGGAGTGACAAACCCTAATCTCGAAATACGCCAACCCAACATCTACCATTGGAGACACATGTAGTACTCCTTTATAATCACCCAGTTACGTTGTGACGTTTGGTAGTACCCAAAGTGTTCCTCCGGTAAACGGGAGTTGCATAATCTCATAGTTATAGGAACATGTATAAGTCATGAAGAAAGCAATAGCAACATACTAAACGATCGGGTGCTAAGCTAATGGAATGGGTCATGTCAATCAGATCATTCAACTAATGATGTGACCTCGTTAATCAAATAACAACTCTTTGTTCATGGTTAGGAAACATAACCATCTTTGATTAACGAGCTAGTCTAGTAGAGGCATACTAGTGACACTCTGTTTGTCTATGTATTCACACATGTATTATGTTTCCGGTTAATACAATTCTAGCATGAATAATAAACATTTATCATGATATAAGGAAATAAATAATAACTTTATTATTGCCTCTAGGGCATATTTCCTTCAGTCTCCCACTTGCACTAGAGTCAATAATCTAGTTTCACATCGCCATGTGATTTAGCAGCAATAGTTCACATCACCATGTGATTAACACCCATAGTTCACATCGTTATGTGACCAACACTCAAAGGGTTTACTAGAGTCAGTAATCTAGTTCACATCTCTATGTGATTAATACCCAAAGAATACTAAGGTGTGATCATGTTTTGCTTGTGAGATAATTTTAGTCAACGGGTCTGTCACATTCAGATCCGTAAGTATTTTGCAAAATTCTTTGTCTATAATGCTCTGCATGGAGCTACTCTAGCTAATTGCTCCCACTTTCAATATGTATCTAGACCGAGACTTAGAGTCATCTAGATTAGTGTCAAAACTTGCATCGGCGTAACCCTTTACGACGAACCTTTTTATCACGTCCATAATCGAGAAACATATCCTTATTTCACTAAGGATAATTCTGACCGCTGTCCAGTGATCTACTCCTAGATCACTATTGTACTCCCTTGCCAAATCAGTGCAGGGTATACAATAGATCTGGTATACAGCATGACATACTTTATAGAACCTATGGCCAAGGCATAGGGAATGACTTTCATTCTCTTTCTATCTTCTGCCGTGGTCGGGCTTTGAGTTTTACTCAACTTCACACCTTATAATACAGGCAAGAACTCTTTCTTTGACTGCTCCATTTTGAACTACTTCAAAATCTTTGTCAAGGTATGTACTCATTGAAAGACTTATCAAGCGTCTTGATCTATCTCTATAGATCTTGAAGCTCAATATGTAAGCAGCTTCACCGAAGTCTTTCTTTGAAAAACTCCTTTCAAACACTCCTTTATGCTTTACAGAATAATTCTACATTATTTCCGATCAACAATATGTCATTCACATATGCTTATCAGAAATGTTGTAGTGCTCCCACTCACTTTCTTGTAAATACAGGCTTCACCGCAAGTCTGTATAAATCTATATGCTTTGATCAACTTATCAAAGCGTATATTCCAACTCCGAGATGCTTGCACCAGTCCACAGATGGATCGCTGGTGCTTGCACATTTTGTTAGCACCTTTTGGATTGACAAAACCTTCTAGTTGCATCACATACAACTCTTCTTTAATAAATTCATTAAGGAATGCAGTTTTGTTTATCCATTTGCCAGATTTCATAAAATGCGGCAATTGCTAACATGATTCGGACAAACTTAAGCATAGATACGAGTGAGAAAAAGTCATCGTAGTCAACACCTTGAACTTGTCGAAAACTTTTGCGACAATTCTAGCTTTGTAGATAGTAACACTACTATCAGCGTCCGTCTTCCTCTTGAAGATCCATTTATTTTCTATGGCTTGCCGATCATCGGGCAAATCCATCAAAGTCCATACTTTGTTCTCATACAGGGATCATATCTCAGATTTCATGGCCTCAAACCATTTCGCGGAATCTGGGCTCATCATCGCTTCCTCATAGTTCGTAGGTTCATCATGATCTAGTAGCATGACTTCCAGAGTAGGATTACCGTACTACTCTGGCGTGGATCTTATTCTGGTTTACCTACAAGGTTCGGTAGTAACTTGATCTGAAGTTACATGATCATCACCATTAGCTTCCTCACTAATTGGTGTAGGTGTCACAGAAACAGTTTTCTGTGATGTACTACTTTCCAATAAGGGAGCAGGTACAGTTACCTCATCAAGTTCTACTTTCCTCCCACTCACTTCTTTCGAGAGAAACTCCTTCTCCAGAAAGTTTCCGAATTTTAGCAACAAAAGTCTTGCCTTCGGATCTGTGATAGAAGGTGTATCCAATAGTTTCCTTCGGATATCCTATGAAGACGTACTTCTCCGATTTGAGTTTCAGCTTATCAGGATGAAACCTTTTCATATAAGCATCGCAACCCCAAATTTTTAAGAAACGACAGCTTAGGTTTCTTGCCAAACCATAGTTCACACGGTGTCGTCTCAACGGATTTAGATGGTGCCCTATTTAACGTGAATGCAGCTGTCTCTAATGCATAACCCCAAAACGATAGTGGTAGATCGGTAAGATACATCATAGATTGCACTATATCCAATAAAGTACGGTTATGACGTTAGGACACACCATTATGCTGTGGTGTTCCATGTGGCATGATTTTGTGAAACTATTCCACATTGTTTTAATTGAAGACCAAACTCGTAACTCAAATATTTTACCTCTACGATCATATCGTAGAAACTTTTATTTTCTTGTCACGATGATTTTCCACTTCACTCTGAAATTCTTTGAACTTTTCAAATGTTTCAGACTTATGTTTCATCAAGTAGATATACTCATATCTGCTCAAATCGTCTGTGAAGATCAGAAAATAATGATACCTGTCGCGAGCCTCAATATTCATCGGACCACATACATCAGTATGTATGATTTCCAACAAATCTGTTGCTCGCTCCATTGTTCCGAAGAACGGAGTTTTAGTCATCTTGCCCAATAGGCATGGTTCGCAAGCATCAAGTGATTCATAATCAAGTGATTTCGAAAGCCCATCAACATGGAGTTTCTTCATGCTTTTTATACCAATATGACCTGAACGGCAGTGCCACAAATAAGTTGCACTATCATTATTAACTTTGAATCTTTTTTGGTTTCAATATTATAAATATGTGTATCACTATGATCGAGATCCAACGAACTTGTTTCATTGGGTGTATGACCATTGCAGGTTTTATTCATGTAAACAGAACAACAATTATTCTCTGACTTTAATGAATAACCGTATTGCAATAAACATGATCAAATCATATTCACGCTCAACGCAAAAACCAAATAACACTTATTTAAGTTCAACACTAATCCTGAAAGTATAGGGGAGTGTGCGATGATGATCATATCAATCTTGGAACTACTTCCAACACACATCGTCACTTCACCCTTAACTAGTCTCTGTTTATTCTGCAACTCCCATTTCGAGTTACTAATCTTAGCAACTGAACTAGCATCAAATACTGAGGGGTTGCTATAAACACTAGTATAGTACACATCAATAACATGTATATCAAATATACTTATGTTCATTTTGCCATCCTACTTATCCGCCAATCACTTGGGGTAGTTCCGCTTCCAGTGACCAGTCCCTTTGCAGTAGAATCACTTAGTCTCAGGCTTAGGATCAGACTTGGGCTTCTTCACTTGAGCAGCAACTTGCTTGCCGTTCTTCTTGAAGTTCCCCTTCTTCCCTTTGCCCTTTTCTTGAAACTAGTGGTCTTGTCAACCATCAACAATTGATGTTTTTCTTGATTTCTACCTTCGTTGATTTCAGCATCACGAAGAGCTTGGGAGTTGTTTCCGTTATCCCTTGCATATTATAGTTCATCACGAAGTTCTACTAACTTAGTGATGATGACTAGAGAATTCTGTCAATCACTATCTTATCTGGAAGATTAACTCCCACTTGATTCAAGCGATTGTAGTACCCAGACAATCTGAGCACATGCTCACTAGTTGAGCGATTCTCCTCCATCTTTTAGCTCTAGAACTTGCTGGAGACTTCATGTCTCTCAACTCGGGTATTTGCTTGAAATATTAACTTCAACTCCTGGAACATCTCATATGGTCCATGACGTTCAAAACGTCTTTGAAGTCCCGATTCTAAGCCGTTAAGCATGGTGCACTAAACTATCAAGTAGTCATCACATTGAGCTAGCCAAACGTTCATAACGTCTGCATCTGCTCCTGCAATAGGTCTGTCACCTAGCGGTGCATCAAGGACATAATTCTTCTGTGCAGCAATGAGGATAAACCTCAGATCACGGATCCAATCCGCATCATTGCTACTAACATCTTTCAACACAATTTTCTCTAGGAACATATCAAAATAAACACAGGGAAGCAACAACGCGAGCCATTGATCTACAACATGATTTGCAAAATACTACCAGGACTAAGTTCATGATAAATTTAAGTTCAATTTAATCATATCACTTAAGAACTCCCACTTAGATAGACATCCCTCTAATCCTCTAAGTGATCACGTGATCCAAATCAACTAAACCATAACCGATCATCACGTGAGATGGAGTAGTTTTCAATGGTGAACATCGTTATGTTGATCATATCTACTATATGATTCACGCTCGACCTTTCGGTCTCCGTGTTCCGAGGCCATATCTGTATATGCTTGGCTCGTCAAGTATAACCTGAGTATTCTGCGTGTGCAACTGTTTTGCACTCGTTGTATTTGAACGTAGAGCTTATCACACCCGATCATCACGTGGTGTCTGGGCACGAAGAACTTTGGCAACGGTGCATACTCAGGGAGAACACTTCTTGATAATTTAGTGAGAGATCATCTTATAATGCTACCGTCAATCAAAGCAAGAATAAGATGTATAAAAGATAAACATCATATGCAATCAAAATATGTGACATGATATGGCCATCATCATCTTGCTTCTTTGATCTCCATCTCCAAAGTACTGTCATGATCTCTGTCATCACCGGCATGACACCATGATCTCCATCATCTTGATCTATATCAATGTGTCGTCACACGGTCGTCTCGCCAACTATTGCTCTTGCAACTATTGCTATCGCATAGCGATAAAGTAAAGCAATTATTTGGCGCTTGCATCTTATGCAATAAAGAGACAACCATAAGGCTTTTGCCAATTGCCGATAACTTCAACAAAACATGATCATCTCATACAACAACTTATATCTCATCACGTCTTGACCATATCATATCACAACATGCCCTGCAAAAACAAGTTAGACGTCCTCTACTTTGTTGTTGCAAGTTTTACGTGGCTGCTACGGGCTTAAGCAAGAACCAATCTCACCTACGCATCAAAACCACAACGATAGTTTGTAAAATAGACTCCGTTTTAACCTTCGCAAGGACCGGGCGTAGCCACACTCGGTTCAACTAAAGTTGGAGAAACAGTCACCCGCAAGTCACCTATGTGCAAAGCACGTCGGGGAAACCGGTCTCGCGTAAGCATACGCGTAATGTCGGTCCGGGCCGCTTCATCCAACAATACCGCTGAACCAAAGTATGACATGCTGGTAGGCAGTATGACTTATATCGCCCACAACTCACTTGTGTTCTACTCGTGCGTATAACATCAAACCATAAAACCTAGGCTCGGATGCCACTGTTGGGGAACGCAGTAATTTCGAAAATTTTCCTACGCACACGCAAGATCATGGTGATGCACGGCAACGAGAGGGGAGAGTGTTGTCTACGTACCAACGCAGACCGACTACGGAAGCGATCACACAACGTAGAGGAAGTAGTCGTACGTCTTCTTCCCGATCCGACCGATCCAAGCACCGTTACTCCGGCACCTCCGAGTTCTTGGCACACGTTCAGCTCGATGACGATCCTCGGGCTCAGATCCAGCAAAGTGTCGAGGAAGAGTTCCGTCAGCACGACGGCGTGATGACGATCTTGATGTACTACCGACGCAGGGCTTCGCCTAAGCACTACAACGGTATGATCGAGGTGGAATTTGGTGGCAGGGGCACCGCACACGGCTAAGGAACGATCTCAAGGATCAACTTGTGTGCCTTGGGGTGCCCCCTGCCCCCGTATATAAAGGTTGGAGGAGGGGGAGCCGGCCGGCCAGGGAGAGGAGGCGCAGGGGAGTCCTACTCCCACCGGGAGTAGGACTCCTCCCTCCAATCCTAATCCTATTCGGACTCCCGGGGGGAAAAGGAGAGAGAAGGGGGGCCGGCCCCCTATCCTAGTCCTACTAGGACTTGGGGAAAGGGGGGGGGGCGCCGGCCAGCTTGTGGGCTTCCCTTTTCTCTTTTCCACTAAAGCCCAATGGGCCCATTAGTCTCCCGGGGGGTTCCGGTAACCCTCCCGGTATTCCGGTAAAATCCCGATTTCACCCGGAACACTTCCTATGTCCAAACATAGGCTTCCAATATATCAATCTTTACGTCTCGACCATTTCGAGACTCCTCGTCATGTCCGTGATCTCATCCGGGACTCCGAACAACCTTCGGTACATCAAAATGCATAAACTCATAATAACTGTCATTGTAACGTTAAGCGTGCGGACCCTACGGTTCGAGAACAATGTAGACATGACCGAGACACGTCTCCGGTCAATAACCAATAGCGGGACCTGGATGCCCATATTGGCTCCTACATATTCTACGAAGATCTTTATCGGTCAGACCGCATAACAACATACGTTGTTCCCTTTGTCATCGGTATGTTACTTGCCCGAGATTCGATCGTCGGTATCCAATACCTAGTTCAATCTCGTTACCGGCAAGTCTCTTTACTCGTTCCGTAATACATCATCTCACAACTAACACATTAGTTGCAGTGCTTGCAAGGCTTATGTGATGTGCATTACCGAGAGGGCCTAGAGATACCTCTCCGACAATCGGAGTGACAAACCCTAATCTCGAAATACGCCAACCCAACATCTACCATTGGAGACACCTGTAGTACTCCTTTATAATCACCCAGTTACGTTGTGACGTTTGGTAGTACCCAAAGTGTTCCTCCGGTAAACGGGAGTTGCATAATCTCATAGTTATAGGAACATGTATAAGTCATGAAGAAAGCAATAGCAACATACTAAACGATCGGGTGCTAAGCTAATGGAATGGGTCATGTCAATCAGATCATTCAACTAATGATGTGACCTCGTTAATCAAATAACAACTCTTTGTTCATGGTTAGGAAACATAACCATCTTTGATTAACGAGCTAGTCTAGTAGAGGCATACTAGTGACACTCTGTTTGTCTATGTATTCACACATGTATTATGTTTCCGGTTAATACAATTCTAGCATGAATAATAAACATTTATCATGATATAAGGAAATAAATAATAACTTTATTATTGCCTCTAGGGCATATTTCCTTCAATCTCATCTGATCTTATACCGCAATGCACCGCATACACGGCATGCGTTCAAATCCTCGTAGGCACCGCGGTAGAGGATGCAGTCATTAGGGCATACATGTATCTTCTGCATCTCCGATCCTAGAGGCATACAACCTTCTTTGCTGCGTACGTACTGTCGGGCAATTCGTTATGCTTTGGAAGCTTCTTCTTCAATATTTTTTGTAGCTTGTCAAATCCTTTATCAGGTACACCATTCTCTGCCTTCAACTGCAGCAATTCTAGTACGGTGCCGAGCTTTGTGTTTCCATCTTCGCAATTGGGGTACAACCCTTTTTGTGATCCTCTAACATGCGATCGAACTTCAGCCTCTCCTTTTCACTTTCGCACTGTCTCTTTGCATCAACAATGACCCGGTGAAGATCATCATCCGGCACATCGTTCGGTTTCTCTTGATCGTTAGCTTCCCCCATTGCAGCATTACCGTACTCAGGGGGCGCATAGTTGTCATCATCCTCTTCTTCTTTGCTATCTTCCATCATAACCCCTCTTCTCCGTGCATGGTCCAAACATTATTGTGTGGCATGAAACCCTTATCAAGCAGGCGGGTGTGAAGGCTTTTCGAGTCATAGTAAGACCTCATATTCCCACATATAGGGCATGGACAACACATAAAACAATTCTGCTTGTTTGCCTCAGCCACTATGAGAAAATTATTGATGACCCACGAGTATAGGGGATCAATTGTATCTCTTTTCGATAAGTAAGAGTGTCGAACCCAACGAGGAGCGGAAGGAAATGACAAGTAGTTTTCAGTAAGGTAATGTCTACAAGTGCTGAAATTGTAAGTAGCGAGTAGTTTGATAGTAAGATAATTTGTAACAAGCAAATAACGATAATAGTAACAAGTGTGCAGCAAGGTAGCCCAATCCTTTTGAGGCAAAGGATAGGCCAAAACAGTCTCTTATGATAAGCAATGTTGGGGAACGCAGTATTTCAAAAAAATTCCTACGATCACGCAAGATCTATCTAGGAGATGCATAGCAACGAGAGGGGGAGAGTATGTCTACGTACCCTCATAGACCGAAAGCGGAAGCATTGTGAAATGCGGTTGATGTATTCGAACGTCTTCACGATCCAACCGATCAAGTACCAAACGCACGGCACCTCCGCGATCTGCACACGTTCAGCTCAGAGACGTCCCTGGTACTCTTGATCTAGTTGTGGCCGAGGGAGAGTTTCGTCAGCACGACGGCGTGATGACGGTGATGATGAAGTTACCAACGCAGGGCTTCGCCTAAGCACTACAACGATATGACCGAGGTGGAATTCTATGGAGGGGAGCACCGCACACGACTAAACAATCAACTTGTGTGTCTATGGGGTGCCCCCTCCCCCGTATATAAAGGGGAGGAGGGGAGGGGCGGCCCTCATAGGGTGCGCCCAAGGGGGGAATCCTACTCCTAGTAGGAGTAGGTTTCCCCCCTTCCTAGTTGGAGTAGGAGAAGAAGGAAGAGAGGGAGGGAGAGAAGGAAAGGGGGCCCGGCCCCCACCCCAATTCGGATTGGGCTTGGGGGGGCACGCCCTCCACCTGGCCGCCTCCTCCTCTCTTCCACTAAGGCCCAACAAGGCCCATTGACTCCCCGGGGGTTCCAGTAACCTCCCGGTACTCCAAAAAATGCCCGAACTCATCCGGAACCATTCCGGTGTCTAAACATAGCCTTCCAATATACCGATATTTATGTCTTGACCATTTCGAGACTCCTCGTCATGTTCGTGATTACATCCGGCACTCCGAACTACCTTCGGTACATCAAAACACATAAAGTCATAATACCGATCGTCATCGAATGTTAAGCGTGCGGACCCTACGGGTTTGAGAAATATGTAGACATGACCGAGACTCATCTCCGGTCAATAAGCAATAGCTGATCCTGTATGCTCATATTGGTTCCTACATATTCTACGAAGATCTTTATCGGTCAAACCGCATAACAACATACGTTGTTCCCTTTGTCATCGGTATCTCACTTGCCCGAGATTCGATCGTCGGTATCTCAATACCTAGTTCAATCTCATTACCGGAAAGTCTCTTTACTCGTTCCGTGATGCATCATTCCACAACTAACTCATTAGTCACATTGCTTGTAAGGCTTATAGTGATGTGCATTACTGAGAGGGCCCAGAGATACCTCTTCGATACACGGAGTGACAAATCCTAATCTTGATCTATGCCAACTCAACAAACAGCATCTGAGACACCTGTAGAGCATCTTTATTGTCACCCAGTTACATTGTGACGTTTGATAGCACACTAAGTGTTCCTCCGGTATCCGGGAGTTGCATAATCTCATAGTCATAGGAACATATATAAGTTATGGAGAAAGCAATAGCAATAAACTAAACGATCATAGTGCTAAGATAACAGATGGGTCAAGTCAATCACATCATTCTCTAATGATGTGATCCCATTCATGAAATGACAACTCATGTCCGTGGTTAGGAAACTTAACCATCTTTGATTAACGAGCTAGCCAAGTAGAGGCATACTAGTGACACTCTGTTTGTCTATGTATTCACACATGTACTAAGTTTCCAGTTAATACAATTCTAGCATGAATAATAAACATTTATCATGATATAAGGAAATATAAATAACAACTTTATTATTGCCTCTAGGGCATACTTCCTTCAAGCAAAGCGTTCTTGAGGGTACACAGGAATTTTCATCTAGTTACTTTCATCTTGTTGGTTTGATTTGTGTTCGCTACTTTGATAATTTGATATGTGGGTGGACTGGTGCTTAGGTGTTGTTCTTACTTGAACAAACCTCCTACTTATGATTAACCCTCCTGCAAGCATCCGCAACTACAAGAAAAGTATTAAGAATAAATTCTAACCATAGCATTAAACTTTTGGATCCAATCGGTCCCTTACGAAATAGCGCATAAACTGGGGTTTAAGCTCCTGTCGCCCTCGCAACCCACCATCCAATTGCTACTCCGCAATGCATTCCCTTAGGCCCAAATATGGTGAAGTTTCATGTAGTCGACGTTCACATGACACCACTAAGGGAATCACAACATACATACTATCAAAATATCAAACACATATCAAATTCACATGATTACTTGCAACATGATTTCTCCCGTGACCTCAAGAACAAAAGTAACTACTCACAAATAATAATCATTCTCAAGATCAAATGGGTATTAATATGCATAATGGATCTGAACGTATAATTTTGCACCAAATAAACCATATAGTAATCAACTACAAGATGTAATCAACACAACTAGTCACCCCCTAACAACAATGTATAGTTCCGGTAACAAGATTGAATACAAGAGATGAACTAGGGTTTGAGATGAGATGGTGCTCGTGAAGATGTTGATGGAGATTTCCCTCCCCAAGATGGGAGAGTTGTTGGTGATGATGATGACGACGATTCCCCCTCCGGGAGGGAAGTTTCCCCGGCAGAATCGCTCCGCCGGAGGGCAAAAGTGCTCCTGCCCAAGTTCCCCCTTGAGGCAGCGGCGCTTTGTCTCGAAAGTCCTCCTCTTGTTTTTTAGGTCAAAACCACTTATATACCAAAAGATGGGCACCGGAGGTGGGCCGAGGAGGCCACAACCCACCAGTGCGCGCATAGGGGGCCTGGCGCGCCCAGGTGGGTTGTGCCCACCTGGTGGCCCCCTCTATTGTTTATTGGCTCTAGTATTTATCAAATAATCAATAAAAAAATCTCCGTAAAGTTTCAGCTTATTTGGAGTTGTGCATAATAGGTGGCCTGACGTAGCTTTTCCAGGTCCAGATTTCCAGCTACCGAAACTCTCCCTCTTGGTGTGTTCCTTGCAAATTATGAGAGAAAAGGCATTAGAATTACTCCAAAAAGCATTATTATGGATAAAAACATTATAAATAACAGTAAGAAAACATGATGCAAAATGGACGTATCAACTCCCCCAAGCTTAGTCCTTGCTTGTCCTCAAGCGAAAACTGAAATCGAAAAACATGTCCACTTGCTTTGAGAGAGAGAGGTGTCAATAAAAACAAAATAAGGACATATAGAAGCATCATGTTGATTATTATAAAAACAACAAAATTTAACATAGGGATTTTACCATAGAGCTTGCATCATATACTTCATGTGAATAAGTAACAGCTCATCACACAATCAAAGTATAAAGCAAAAACTCTATTAGAAACAAACAAACTATGCTCTCAGTCAACTTTGCAACTACAATTCATCATCTTTTCAGGAAGAGCCACGTGTCGGAGCCTTTAAATCAAGTCCACATACTCAACCATCATATAGTCTTCTATGATTGCTAACACTCACCTTTTACCCATGAGCAAAACGTTTCAACCAGACACATAGAAAGATAGGGGCTTATAGTTTTGCATCCCAACATCCTCACCTCAAGGGTGATGTCAACACTAATAACTCATGCCATCTATATTCAACTGGACATATGTGCCTAGATCTTTCCTCACCACATGATGCTTGCCAAAGGAGAAAAGTAAAAGGAATAGAGGGAAAAACTTCAACTCTTTGCATAAAAGTAAAAGATAGGCCCTTCACAGAGGGAAGCAGAGGCTGCCATGCGCTTATTTGTTTGTATGCTCAATCCCTTAGTGCAAGAGAACGTCACGTTGTATTCCCCCTTAAGATGACAACCTTTATTATGCAGTTTGTCGCTTTTATTCTTTGTCATCCAAGTTCGTACAACGCTTAGTTTTCTCTTACACTAAATGATCTCACACTTTTAGAAGCAATTTTTATTGCCTTTTTGCACCGATGACAACTTACTTGAGGGATCTTGTTCAATACCTAGGTAGGTATGGTGGACACTTGAAAAAGATTTGGGTTTAAGGGTTTTTGGATGCATAAGTAGTATCTCTACTTAGTACAGAATTTTTGGCTAGCAAAGATAGAGGGCAAGCACCACATGTTAAAGGATCTACGACAATATGACTTCTATGTGAATATAAACAAACATAAATCATTAAGTTGTCTTCCTTGTCCAACGTCAACAATTTTGGCATATAATATTTTGATGAGGGCTCACAATCACAAAAGATTTCAAGGATACTATATCTATATGTGAATCTTCTCTTCCCTTATTAATTCTTTCATGAGTTGCATCATTGACTAATGCTATGTTTGTTAATCCCTAATAAAATTTTCTTACTTATACTTTTCCTTATGTGGTGCTATCACCTATGATGTCGCTTGAAGCTACGTCGGTATTTCCCCAACGAGGAAAGGATGATGCAGCACAGCGGCGGTAGGTATCTCCCTCAGATATGAAACCAAGCTTATCAAACCAGTAGGAGAACCAAGCAACACAACGTAAAAAGCCCCTGCTGTCGGCGTTCTGGGAACGGGGGTCCCCAGACTTGCGTGCCTATGGCCCGCTGCGTGGCAAAGCCGGCAGGCCATATGGCCCATCTTCATAAACAAGGCATCCAAGACCCTCGCGAGGGGCCAAGCCTCACGAGGCGGACGACACAAGACCTCCTCTGGAGTGGCCTAGTCGGGTAGGCTCACGAGGAGCGGAGATATCAAGGCGAGGCAAACCTCACGAGGCTCTCGTGACGTGAGCCACGGCGATCGACACCAGGCGGGCGCCAGCATGCGCAGCGTCCTTGTTTCCTCTTTGGTGCTAAGGAGGCCTGCGCAGGCGAGGAGTACCGAGGCATCAGGCAAAGGTTGCCATATCGGTGCAACAAGACCAGGACCAGAAGGACAAAAGACGGAGGTCATCATGGAGCCCAGGACGGCGTCACCACCAGCCTTTCGCAAGCGGAGACCACCTTTGTCGGGATAGCTTGTACTAGTTGTCCCCCTTCAAATTTGCCCGCCGTTGTTGGCTCCCTTCCCGCTCAATATTTGGGAAGAGGACCAGGGCATATATAAGTAGAGCTAGCCACCACCGAGGGGGGCACGATTCAGATCATCCCCACACACACAAGTTAGCCAAGCACAAGAACACCTCAACCTGAAGAGACTGTTCTTCCCATTGTATTGTTCATCATCAGCCCTAGAGGCAATCCACCACCACCACACTGGAGTAGGGTATTACACCACAACGGTGGCCCGAACCAGTCTAAATCTTGTGTCTTTCTGTGTTGCGAGTTCGTCGAGTTCGTCCGCGAGATCTTAATGAGCTAGGGCATAGATCGGTGGGAGGAAAAGACTTCATGCGCACCCCAGTGTTCGAACCCTAAGGTTCTGCCTGAACCCCACATCCGATATTTGGCGCGCTAGGTAGGGGTGCGCCATACCTTCCCTTCCATCAGTTCGTCACTCCGTCACCCCATTTTCTGCATGGCGGATGCTCGCCGTGCTCGAGCTGAGCGTTGGGCTGCCCTCACCGCCCACGTTGCTCAGACGGCCCCCATCGGCGGGCCACCTTGTCGTTCTCCGTCTCCTGCTGCCAACGCTACCACCGGCCCTGTGGGAAACGAGCAGCAAGCGTCTTTGCTACATCCTTCGGTACGGCAGGACGACCGCACCGCCACTCCATCGCTGACCCCGGCCAGTTCTTCGCCTCATGCATGCCATGCTCCCATGGAGACGCGGGCCGCACTCCTCGTCGCAAACGAGCTCCTGTGTTATCACCTAGTCGACGACCTCTATGAGGAGTGGCTCGACCGCGTCGCCGACCTCATCCGCGCCGCAGGGGACTCCCCGACGCTATCCGTCTCTCTGCCTCACCCTCAGCCAGCCACGGGCGACGAGGCCTGGGGCACGCCTCCACCACCCCAGCCCAAAGACGGCGCCTTGGCACCAAGGCGCGCGGCTCCGCGGTGTGATCCGCCACGTTCGGTGCCCGCGCGCGAAGAGAGAAGCTGCCAAGAAATCCCTCGGCCGCGAGGAGCTGCACCCGCGCTCCCCACACCGCCTCGTCAAGACCGTGTGCCGCCCGCGGTGGCGCCACACGGACCTCATCAAGACCAAGCTCCACCTTCGAAGCGGGCCTGAATAACTACGGCCGGCTGCCGCGCCTTCACCCCCGATCTGCACAGCGTCGCCTGGCCAGGCAAGTTCAAGCCGGACCTGCCTCCTCACTACGACGGCACCGCTGACCCCGCGGAGTTCTTGCAGCTCTACGAGCTGAGCATTGAAGCAGCCAACGGCGACGAGAAAGTCATGGAAAATTGGTTTCCCATGGCTCTCAAGGACGGGGCCCGCTCCTGGCTCCTGAACCTGCAGCACAACTCGATCTCCTCCTGGGACGAGATGCATGACCACTTCGTCGCCAACTCCCAGGGCACTCGTGACTGCCCGCCGGCCGCGGGCAACCTGCGCCGCATCAAGCAACAACCAGGGGAGACCCTCTAGAAGTACATCTAATGCTTCAACAACACCCGCCTCAAGATCCCCAAGGTCACGGACAAGGCCATCATCTCCGCGTTCTCCGACGGTGTCCATGACGTCAAGATGAAGGAAGAGCTTGCTATCCACGAGGAGCTCTGCACGTCTCAAGAGCTGTTCAACCTGGCGACCAAGTGCGCAAGAGCTAAGGAGGGGCGCCTTTCCTCCTTGAGCTGCCAATCGCAGGCGCAGAGGAGAAGAAAGCCAAGGCCAAGGACGTGAAGCGCAAGGAAGCGGCAGTGCTAGCTGCGGAGCCCGACACCAAACGGGGCAGAGATCAGCCCGAGTCATCCATGGACAGCCGACCGTTCTGCGCCTTCCACAACCTGAACACCCACAACACCAGCGACTACCAAGAGCTCCGAGCCCTATGCGAGGGATGCTACGGTCGACGCCCCGAGAGCAGCGACCGGGGCTACGACCGCGGAGGAGGACGAGGAGGCGGACGCTGGGACAACCGTGGCCCGCGCTAGGAATGGCGCGACAGGCCTCGTGAGGACCACTGGCAAGACCATCCTCGCGAGGGGCCCTGGAGGGACCAGCCTCATGAGGATCGCCCCCAAGGCAACGCCGGTCTTCCTCCACTGCTGCCACCAAGAAGGAACGATGACCATCATTAGGACGAGGGGGCTGGGGGCTTCCAGGAGCCGCGTGCAATCGCCTGCATCTTGAGCGGCGCCCAGGCCCCAGCCTCTCAGCGCATCTTCAAATGGTTCGCTCGCGAGGTGAACGCGGTGCTCCCCAAGCTTGAGGCCGCGCGCCTGCTCAAGTGGTCCCGGTGCGCCATCACTTTTGACTCGGAAAATCAGCTCAAGTGCGCGGCCACCACCGGCGTCCTCCCGATGTTGTGTTCCCCAGTCATCAGCAATGTGCAGGTTACCAAGACCCTCATCAACGGTGGTGCAGGGCTCAATGTCCTGTCTGTTGACACATTCGACAACCTCCAAGTGCCATATGAGCAGCTCCAGCCTACCAAACCTTTCTCAGGAGTGACCGACGGCTCCACCACACCGATAGGGCATGTCCGCCTACCTGTCACCTTCGGCACGCACGACAACTACCGCGCCGAGCTCATCGACTTCGACATCGCCCACATCCGCCTGCCATACTACGCCATCCTTGGGTATCCGTCCCTGGCCAAGTTCATGGCGGTCACCCACCACGGCTATAACATCCTCAAGATGCCTGGAAGCGGCGGGGTCATCATGGTCCCATGTGAAGAAAGGGATGCGGTGTGCTCCCTCGAGCGCGCCTTCCAAGATGCAGCAATCGATGACCCCGACAGCAAAAGTGAGGGCCCTCCGGAGGCCATCCCCAAGAACAAATAGCTGCGCTGCGCAGGACCTCAGGAGGATGGCGTCGCGGCAGGAGCCTCATCAGGATCGGTGTCTGTCCCAGGGGCGCCTCCCTCCATCGCATAGGAAGGCGCGCCCAGCACCCTCCTCGGGCAGGGCTCAGGGGCTCTCTTCTAGAGGGCCTCAGGCCTTGCCAACCTCACGAGGGAGGCGCTTGGGCACCACTTGGAGGCGTGCTACGCGACACGTTTTCCTCAGGAGAACATAGGGAAATGGGTGCCCACCATGCAGGAGTTCATCGCCAAGACCACACGGGAACTGCAAGACACAAGAGCCATGCGCGGTGACAGCAGCTCACAGGGTGCGGCTCACCACCCAGGCGAGGGTGTTGAGCTATGCGTTTCCATCGACATCCCAGGGCTCAATAGGGTCGCGTCTCAGAAGCGCTTCTAGCCTTTGTGTGTGGGCCGTTGCAAGAGCCCGCCACACAGCTACGTTCGCATGCCCCTCGGCTTGCCGAGCATGGCGTCGGCCTATCATCGCAACATGCGGCGTGACCTGGCGGCTCAAGAGGCCAGGTACCGCGTCGTCCTGAGGGAATGGAGACGGTCTTCGGGGAGCCTCCTGAGCCCCCAGAGCCTCCCAAGGCTCAGGGCTCCGGTGGCTCATGAGGAGTCCTTTCTTCGACGCACGCCTTCAGTTGCACCAACTCTGCTTCGTGTACAGAACCAGGTGACATCTTCCAAGCTCGTTAAGCAGGGAGCGCCCCTTGGGCTGCATTATTCCCAGGCCGTGTGGGTCCGTCCCCGCGGCATGTATCCCTTTTGCTCACATCTTTAGCTTACCTTGCTAGGGGCGCCCCTCGGGCTGCATCATCCCCAAGCCGCTCAGGCCGGACCCGATGGCATGTATCTTCCTGCATTTACCCAAGCTGATTTGCCTTCCCTGCTCAATGCTACCTCTTGAGCACTTGCGTTGGTTTTCCCTTGAAGAGGAAAGGATGGTGCAGCAAAGTAGCGTAAGTATTTCCCTCAGTTTTTGAGAACCAAGGTATCAATCCAGTAAGAGGCCACGCACGAGTCCCTCGTACCTACACAAACAAATAAATCCTCACAACCAACGCGATAAGGGGTTGTCAATCCCTACACGGTCACTTACGAGAGTGAGATTTGATAGATATGATAAGATAATATTTTTGGTATTTTTATGATAAAGATGCAAAGTAAAATAAAAGGCAATAAAAATAAATAAGTATTGGAGGATTAATATGATTGAAGATAGACCCGGGGGCATAGGTTTCACTAGTGGCTTCTCTCGAGAGCATAAGTATTCACGGCGGGTAAACAAATTACTGTTGAGCAATTGATAGAATTGAGCATAATTATGAGAATATCTAGGTATGATCATGTATATAGGCATTACGTCCGAGACAAGTAGACCGACTCCTGCCTGCATCTACTACTATTACTCTACACATCGATAGCTATCCAGCATGCATCTAGAGTATTAAGTTCAAGAGAACAGAGTAACGCTTTAAGCAAGATGACATGATGTAGAGGGACAAACTCATGTAATATGAAATAAACCCCATCTTGTTATCCTCGATGGCAACAATACAATACGTGCCTTGCTGCCCCTACTTTCACTAGGAAAGGACACCACAAGATTAAACCCAAAGCTAAGCACTTCTCCCATTGCAAGAATGATCAATCTAGTAGGCCAAACCAAACTGATAATTCGAAGAGACTTGCAAAGATAACCAATCATAAATAAAAGAATTCAGAGAAGATTCAAATATTGTTCATAGATAAACTTGATCATAAACCCACAATTCATCGGTCTCAAAAAACACACCGCAAAAGAAGATTACATCGAATAGATCTCCACAAGATAGGGGGAGAACTTTGTATTGAGATCCAAAAAGAGAGAAGAAGCCATCTAGCTAATAACTATGGACCCATAGGTCTGAGGTAAACTACTCACACTTCATTGGAAGGGCTATGGTGTTGATGTAGAAGCCCTCCGTGATCGATGCCCCCTCTGGCGGACCTCCAGAACAGGCCCCAAGATGGGATCTCGTGGATACAGAAAGTTACAGCGGTGGAATTAGGGTTTTGGCTCCGTTTCTGGTCGTTTGGGGGTATGTGGATATATATATATATATATATATATATATATATATATATATATATATATAGGAGGAAGGAGTACGTCGGTGGAGCAACAGGGGGCCCACGAGGGTGGAGGGCGCGCCTGGTGGGGGTGGGCACGCCCCCCTACCTCGTGGCCTCCTGGTTGATGTCTTGACATAGGGTCCAAGTCCTCTGGATCATGTTTGTTCCGAAAATCACGTTCCCGAAGGTTTCATTCCGTTTGGACTCCGTTTGATATTCTTTTTCTGCAAAACCCTAAAATAGGTAAAAAAAACAGCAATTCTGGGTTGGGCCTCCGGTTAATAGGTTAGTCCCAAAAATAATATAAAAGTGTACAATAAAGCCCAATAATGTTCAAAACAGAATATAATTTAGTATGGAACAATCAAAAATTATAGATACGTTGGAGACGCATCACTTAACCTGCCTACGGTTATCGCCTGCTCGATTGCCACCTGCCATGGATACATTCACCCCGTGCAATTCGCTTGCGCGTTAAAAGGGGGGCTCCTGAGCATCGCTACTCAGGAGCTCTTACTGGCTCTCCAGCCCTCACCCCCGGGCCTTGACCATGACATTGCGACCTGGCATACTAGCGGCGGCTGAGCTCGCTCGAGGGCCGGGACCTGAGGACGTAGAGTGCTTGCACCTAACCGCCTTGCAGGAAGACACAGTCACCAAGACTCAAGACCAGGCTCAACCCGCCTTGAGGTAGGGCCTCATGAGTTCCGCACTGGCTCGCGAGTGCCCAGATACACCTCGCAGCCCTTTCGTGCAAGCCACGTGTCAGAGCGGGGATGTACACGCCCCGGGGGCTCCTCCCGGAGGGGGCCCCCATCCCACGCACAAGTGGAAGCACCATGCTCCGCGCTGGCCATCGACACTGCCGAGGAGTGGCTATGCCCGTGCACAAGCGAAAGCACTATGGTCCGCGCTGGTGATAAACAACTGAGGGCGGCCCCACGGCCGTACCAACCTCAGGGAGCCCAGAGCTCAGCGTCCGGCCTCACCGCAGCGCCTCTCCTTGGGAGAGCCGCGCGAGGGGGCTGGGCACAGGGGCTGCGCTTGGGCCACACCCAAGCGCACGCCACCCAACCAGGTCTCCCGGACTTGGGCGCCGTGCGCCCCTCCCGAGGCCTCGACGAGGGCAGGTATGGAAATTGTTTGCGCGTCAAGGGGGACTCCTGAGCATCGCGACTCAGGAGCCTAACTAGTCACGTAGCAGCTCACTCCTTGGTCCGTCCTGGTCTCTGGTCGGCCTAATAGCGGTTGAGGTATGTGCGGGGCCAGGCCCTACCGACATAGAACATCAGTCTATCCTCGCAAACTCTCCCTATAAGCTGCTTGCGCGTCAAGGGGGACTCCTAAGCATCGCGACTCAGGAGCCTAACTGGTCACGTAGCCCCTCACTCCTTGGTCCGTCATGGTTTCTGGTCGGCCCAATGGTGGTTGAGGTATGCGCGGGGCCGGGCTCTGCCGATGCAGAACGCAAAGCAAATAGGAAGGAAAACACAAAATCTCGAAGCAAATATTATAAACATATTGTCCTCACGATACCAAATGAAAAGTCTAAACGCCTCCCCGAGGCCTAATGCATGTTGCAGGAACGAAATAGGAGAGTAGCCGCAGGTCACCCCTGGATGCCGCCATCACCTGCAGAAGGCGCTACTTCGTGAGCAACATTGTCTTCGCCTTCACCACCAGTTGCAGGATCGGCGACATCGCCGGACAAAGGAGGGGAGACGAAGCCACGGAACTTCTCCAACAAGGTCTCCACCTGACCTTGCACAGCTACGGCGGCAGCCTCGTATTGGTCTTCAGCCACAGGCTCCAGCAGCTCGTCAAGGCAAACGTTGGGGTCGCGAAGGTGCAGGTGGCTGAAGACGCGAGTTAATGCAGCTGAAGACAGGACGCGAGCCTCTGCCTCCGCCATAGGACCAACACCGTCAACGACTTCCTTGAGCGCCTGCACCAAGAGAGGAAGCACCTGGGCAGGGCCGTCCTCGTCGGTGGCCAGCGACCTCTCCAGGCTGTGCTCGTAAAGCGCCTTCGGCACCTTGCGGGACCTCTTCTGGAGATCGGCAAAGGCCGCGCGGTCTTCGGTCAGGACTCGCGCCTTGGCGTCGAGCTCAGCATCCCTTGCCTTCGCCTCCCGCTCCAGCTCTTCCAACCGGTTGCGCTCGGCGGCCTGCGTCCGCCCCAACTCCGCCATCTCGGCATCACAGTTCTTGACGGCGTCCTCCCGGGCCTTCATTTCCGCCTCCTTCGCTTGGTGGCAGCGTGCTTCTTCGGCGAGCTTGGCGCGCATGCCCTGCAATCCGTCCTCCAGTGCCTGGTAGCGGTCACGGGCGACCTCGACGTCTTTCAACGCCATCTCATGACCGGCTGCGGCATTGGCGGCACTCTGCTTCTCCTTCTCAGAAGCCGCAGCGGCCTGGCCCAGCGCCGCGCGAACCGCCAAGTCGGAATGGAGCCAGCCTGAGGCCAGCTCCAGCCGCCTAGCCACAAGGCGTGGGTCTGCGCCCAGGAGATCCGCCTACAGCCGGGTCATCTCTAAGAGAGCACACTCCAGAGTAGCAGCAGGAGCAGAAGAACCTGGAAGTGGAGGTGCAGCAGTGGGAGGAGGCGAGATCGTCACCAAGGCCTGGGAAACCGCGACTTCAGGAGCAGCTGGAACCTCATCGGCCGCACCAGGCGCCGGCACTTCCGGAGCTGGCAGGGCCATGGGGGCTGGTTCCATGTGGCGATGCTCCTCTTGGCCCCGCGAGGATGACCGGGCTGGGGAGATGCGGGCGCTGCTCCCCCTTTCTTTGAGGAAGGAGGCACGGACGCCGCATCCTCCTTCCTCTTCTTCGCAGAAGACGACGGCCTGATCAACCAAGGGCCAGCATCAGGAAATGAAGAGTGCAAACAGGGACAAGGGGAAGCTCGAGACACATACTGATCCACCACGACATACTTCCGTTTAGGAAGCCTGAATCCTGACAGCATCGGGACGGGGGCGGCATCGCGAGGGACCAATGATGACCTACCTCTCGTCGGGATGGGGGGCTGCTCCCTCTCCCTTTGACGGGCGTCGGCCTCAGCATCGTCAGGAAGGGCGCGGAGGATCTCGGCCTTGCTCAGAGGGGAAGTCTCCCCCACCTCTTCCAGAGTCTTCTCCGGGTCCACCTCCTGTTCCCCCTCCCCACGGGGCTTGTTAGAAGGCACCTCCACCGGTTTCGGTGCCGCAGGGGTTCCCAGGAGCGCCGGCGGCACCAACCCACGCGCATCAAAGGTCGGCCCGGAGGCGACGAATTCCTCCCGATCCTTGCATTGGAACAAGGGGACGAAAGCGCTTGGTGGGTACTCCTGGTTGTCCCCAACTATGAGGCGCAGGACAGCGGCCAATTCATCATCAGGTAGGGCCCCTAGCCTCAGGCCGTCATGTTCCCCTCTTCTTCAAGCTCCCACAGGGGGCGTGCACGCGCCTGGAGTGGAGCTACTCGCAGGGTCAAGAACTCCCTCAAAAGCATGACCCCCGTCACCTTTGCCGCCCTCGCGTTGCCCGGCTTTAGGTCGGTCACCATCTGCCCCAACACTAACGAGGCCCGCTCATCAGCAAGATCCTCCCTAGGCCATCCCCAGTGGAAAGAGGGCGCCGCCGTGGGCAATGCCAGACGCGGATCGGCGCACTTGGCGTCCATCATGACCCATTTGGATCGAATGTTGTCGGCCCTCTTCCCGGTGCTCGAGATCAAGTTGGCCTTATAGGATGCGACGAAGTTAGCGCATTCGGAGATGTGACCCTCGCTGACATGGAGGAAGAAGAAATGGCACAGGAGCACCACAGACAACATCACGCCCAGGTACGCCTCGCAGTAGTAGTCAAAGATGGACAGGAGGAGGACAGAGTTGGGATGGAGATGCAACGCCTGGAGCCCGTGGTGGTCGAGGACTTCGTAAAATAAATTAGAGAAGGGAGGAACCAACCCGACGGCGACGCTGCTCGAGAAGAAGGGGAAGAAGGTGATTTCCTCGGGCTCCGGCACATCGGAGGCAAGCCGGAGCTCGGTCTCCCCCCACTCATTACTTTCGCCCGCCGTCAGCAAGTGCACGGAGGCGAGACTCTTCTCCATGACGGAGGGTGCCTCAAGGGTCGGATCATACCAAGCTGGCACTGAGGAAGCCTTGGCCTTGCGCGGTGCCATGGATCATAGCTATGGGATGAGATTGGAGCGGATCTAGAGACAGCGGTGGCGGAGAGCAAGGAAGGGGATCTGGAGCAAGGCGAGGAAGAAGCAATGAAGGCAAGTGCTACCTGCGCCAGCCTTTTGTCAAGTCGTGCAGTTGCCGAGGAAGCATGGGGAAGCAGAGACGCCCATGTCCAATCAACCGCCACGCGTCAACTGAGGCCGCAGGCTTTTAGGGGCCTGCGGTGCTCCGTACTTGACCCTTGGCTTCGCCACGAAGCCAAGCCCGAGCACACCTTGGGCCCGGGGGCTACTGTCGGCATTCTGGAAACGGGAGTCCCCAGACTTGCCTGCCTGCGGCCCGCTGCGTGGCTAAGCTGGCAAGCCGTACGGCCCATCTTCATCAACAAGGCATCCAAGACCCTCGCGAGGGGCCAAGCCTTGCGAGGCGGACGACACAAGACCTCCTCTCGAGTGGTCTAGTCGGGTAGGCTCACGAGGAGCGGAGATATCAAGGCGAGGCAAACCTCAGAAGGCTCTCGTGACGTGAGCCATGATGATCGACACCAGGCAGGCGCCAGCATGCGCAGCGTCCTTGTTTCCTCTTTGTTGCTAAGGAGGCCTGCGTAGGCGAGGAGTACTGAGGCATCAGGCAAAGGTTGCCATATCGGTGCAACAAGACCAGGACCAGAAGGACGGAAACACGGAGGTCATCGTGGAGCCCAAGACGGCGTCACCACCAGAGCCTTTCACAGGCGGAGACCACCTTTGTCAGGATAGCTTGTACTAGCTGTCCCCCTTCAAATTTTCCCGCCGTTGTTGGCTCCCTTCCCGCTCAATATTTGGGAAGAGGACCAGGGCATATATAAGTAGAGCTAGCCACCATCAAGGGGGGCACGATTCAGATCATCCCCACACACACAAGTTAGCCAATCACAAGAACACCTCAACCTTAGGAGGTTGTTCTTCCCATTGTATTGTTCATCATCCGCCCTAGAGGCAATCCACCACCACCACCACACTGGAGTAAGGTATTACACCACAATAGTGGCCCAAACCAGTATAAATCTTGCGTCTTTCTGTGTTGCGAGTTCGTCGAGTTCGTCCGCGAGATCTTAGCGAGCTAGGGCGTAGATCGGTGGGAGGAAAAGACTTCGCGCGCACCCCAGTGTTCGAACCTTAAGGGTCTGCCGGAACCCCACATTCGACACCTGCACACAAGTAACAACACCTCGCAACCCGACGTGTTAAAGGGGTTGTCAATCCCTTTCGGGTACGACGCCTCAAACGGTGCGTGGACAGGAGATAAATTTGTGATAGATAATGGATCGCAAATAAAATAAAGTGCAGCAATGTATTTTTGGATTTTTTTTGGTTTAATAGATCTGAATATAAAAGCAAATAAAAATTAGATCGCAAAGGCAAATATATGAGAAAGAAGACCCGGGGGTCGTAGGTTTCACTAGTGGCTTCTCTCGAGAAAAATAACAAACAGTGGGTAAACAAATTACTGTTGGGCAATTGATAGAACCTCAAATAATTATGACGATATCCAGGCAATGATCATTACATAGGCATCACGTCCAAGATTAGTAGACCGACTCTTGCCTGCATCTACTACTTTTACTCCACACATCGACCGCTATCTAGCATGCATCAAGTGTATTAAGTTCTTGGGAAAACAGAGTAATGCAATAAGAACGATGACATGATGTAGACGAGATCCGAGTGGTTGATATAGATCCGATCTTTTTATCCTTAGTAGCAACGATACATACGTGTCGGTTCCCTTTCTGTCACTGGGATCAAGCATCGTAAGATCGAACCCACTACCGGGCACCTCTTCCCATTGCAAGATAAATAGATCAAGCTGGCCAAAAAAAACCCAAATGTCGGAGAAGAAATATGAGGCTATAAGAGATCATGCATAAAAGAGATCAAAGAAACTCAAATACTTTCATGGATATAAAAAGATAGATCTGACCATAAACTCAAAGTTCATCGATCCCAACAAACACACCACAAAAGCGTTACATCATATGGATCTCCAAGAGACCATTGTATTGAGAATCAAAAGAGAGAGAGAGAGAGAGAGAGAGAGAGAGAGAGAGAGAGATGAAGCCATCTAGCTACTAACTATGGACACAAAGGTCTACAAAGAACTACTCACGCATCATCGGAGAGGCACCAATGGAAGTGGTGAACCCCTCTGTGATGGTGTCTAGATTGGATCTGGTGGTTCTGGACTCTGCGGCGGCTGGATGAATATTTTGTCAACTCCCCTAGGGTTTTGGGAATATTGGGGTATTTATAGAGAAAATAGGCGGTCCGGGGGGCACAACCCACCAGGGCGCACTTGGGCCTCCTGGCATGCCCTGGTGGGTTGTCCCATCCTCGGGACTCCCCCCAAGTGCAACCAGGGACCAATATGTTCCATCTGGTCCATAAAAAATCTCCATAAAGTTCCATGGTATTTGGACTCCGTTTGATATTGATTTTCTGCGATGTAAAACATTGAAAAAATAGCAAGTGGCACTTGGCACTATGTCAATAGGTTAATACCAAAAAAGATATAAAATGACTATAAAATGATTATAAAACATCCAAGATTGATAATAAAACAGCATCGAATAATCAAAAATTATAGATACATTGGATACGTATCAACCTACCATAGGATTAGTATAAAATCTTTTCATTATTTATTTCCTTTCTCCATTTATTTCCTTTCTCTTTTTCTTTCTTCCTTATTTCTTTCTTCAATTGCAACATGAAAGTAAAGAAAGAAAAAACTAAAACTAACTTCATTACATAACTTGCACACAATTACAATGATAGATCACTAAGCAAACTCTCAAAAGAAGAAATGATTGAACTAAACTTTATTTCATCTGAAAGCAAACGATTGAACTAAGATAAATAAAAGCAGAAAGATAGTGGGGTGATACGATACCGGGGCACCTCCCCCAAGCTTGGCGGAAGCCAAGGGGAGTGACCATAACCGATACTCAATTCTCCTTTTGGTGGTGAAGGAGATGATGGTAGTGATGAAGGAGAGATCTTGTCCTTGGAGGAGCTTGAAGAGGCCATGGTAGATGTGATCTGACAGAAAACAACAAGGAAAAAGAGAATAGAGGATTTCTCCGCGATACGGTGATCAACAGGTTCGGGAAGTATATATAGATTTTTTTTATCTTGTAGGGCAAGTATATGGTAGAAAAAGGAGTATAGGAGGTGTCCTAGGTGGGCACAATCCACCTGGGCGTGCCAGGCAAGCCTGGTGCACCTCGGTGTCTTGTGCCCACCAGGGTACGCTTCCTGGAAGTTTCTTTACTTCCAAAATTTTAAAATATTCCAAAACTGATAAAAAATATTTTTGCAGATTTTTCGGAGTCCGTTTACTTACCGTATCACGTACCTCCTTATTTTCACGATCCTGGAGGGTTCCAGAAGGACTCTTTTATGTGTTCTTCTGGTGTCAAAGTTCGGACAATATTGCTTTCAACATTAATAGGCATACCTGAGATATAATGCTTTATTCATTGCCCGTTAAAAACCTTCGGGTTAGTACCTTCGAAGTTATTATTTTGATGGCTCCAGACCGGCAAACCTCCTCGATGACATATGGGCCTTCCCATTTCGAGATGAGCTTCCCGGCAAAAAATCTAAAACGAGAGTTGTACATAAGAACATATTCTCCAACTTTAAACTCATGCTTTTGGATTATTTTGTCATGCCATCTTTTAACTTTTCCTTTGAATAACTTTGCATTTTCATAAGCTTGGGTTCTCCATTCATCTAATGAGCTTATATCAAATAACCTCTTTTCACCAGCAAGTTTGAAATCATAGTTGAGTTCTTTAACTGCCCAATATGCTTTATGTTCTAACTCAAGAGGTAAATGACAAGCTTTTCCATAAACCATTTTATAAGGAGACATACCCATAGGATTTTTATAAGCTATTCTATAGGCCCAAAGTGCATCAGCTAATTTCTTAGACCAATTCTTCCTGGACCTATTTACAGACTTTTGCAAAATTAATTTTATTTCTCTATTGCTATGTTCAACTTTACCACTAGACTGAGGATGATAGGGTGATGCAATTCTATGGTTAACATCATACTTATCAAGCATTTTACGGAAGGCACCATGAATAAAGTGTGAACCACCATCAGTCATTAAATATCTAGCTAGGGACTCCAAACCTTGGGAAAATAACTTCCTTAAGCATTTTAATAGAGGTGTTGTGATCATCAGTATTGGTTGGAATAGCTTCTACCCATTTAGTAACATAATCAAAAGCAACCAAAATATGTGTATACCCATTAGAGGAAGGAAAAGGTCCCATGTAATCAAATCCCCAAACATCAAAAGGTTCAACAGCAAGTGAATAATTCATAGGCATTTCTTGACGCTTACCGATATTACCTATTCTTTGACATTCATCACAAGAAGATACAAACTTACGGGCATCCTTGAAGAGAGTAGGCCAATAAAATCCTGATTGCAATACCTTGTGAGCAGTTCTATCTCTAGCATGATGCCCTCCATAAGCCTCGGAGTGACATTTCCATAGGAATTGTCCTTGTTCATGCTCAGGTACACAACGTCTAATAATACCATCTACTCCTTCCTTATAAAGATGCAGGTCATCCCAAAAGTAATGTCTTAAATCATAGAATAACTTTTTCTTTTGCTGGTATGTAAAGCTAGGTGGTAAATATATAGCAACAATGTAATTAGCATAGTTAGCATACCAAGGAGTACTATTAGTAACATTTATTGCGGCTAACTGCTCATCAGGAAAACTATCATCAATAGGAAGTAGATCATCAAGCACATTTTCAAGCCTAGACAAATTATCAGCTACGGGGTTCTCAGCTCCTTTTCTATCAATGATATATAAATCAAATTCTTGTAACAAGAGAACCCAACGAATAAGTCCAGGTTTAGCATCTTTCTCTTCCATAAGATATTTAATAGCAGCATGGTCTGTGTGAATATTTACTTTGGAATCAACAATATAAGGTCTAAATTTATCACAAGCAAACACTACCGCTAAGAATTCTTTTTCAGTAGTAGCATAATTTATTTGAGCACTGTCTAGAGTTTTACTAACATAATGGATAACATTCAATTTCTTATCAACTCTTTGTCCTAGAACAACACCACCAGCATAATCACTAGCATCACACATAATTTCAAAAGGCAAGTTCCAATCAGGTGGTTGAACAATAGGTGCAGATATTAAGGCTTTCTTGAGTGTTTCAAAGGCTTCTAAAAAATCATCATCAAAAACAAAAGGAACATCCTTTTGCAAAAGACTAGTGAGAGGCCTAGAAATTTTAGAGAAGTCTTTGATAAATCTCCTATAGAAACCAGCGTGACCTAGGAAACTACAAATACCTTTGATGTCCTTAGGACATGGCATTTTCTCAATTGCATCAACCTTAGCTTGGCCCACTTTAATACCTCTTTCAGAAATTTTATGACCCAAGACAATTCCTTCATTAACCATAAAGTGACACTTCTCCCAATTCAAGACAAGATTTGTTTGTTCACATCTCTGCAAAACTCGTTCAAGATTGCTTAAACAATCATCAAAAGACTTCCCATAAACAGAAAATTCATCCATGAAAACCTCAACGATATTTTCACAAAAGTCAGAGAATATAGCAGTCATACATCTTTGAAAGGTAACGGGTGCATTACATAAACCAAAAGTCATACGTCTATAAGCATAGGTTCCAAATGGACAAGTAAAAGTGGTCTTTTCTTGATCAGGTTGAGAAACAGGTATTTGTGAAAAGCTAGAATGTCCATCAAGGAAGCAAAAGTGTGTGTGCTTAGATAGTCTTTCAAGCATTTGATCAATAAAAGGTAAAGGGTAATGATCTTTTCTAGTTGCTTTATTTAATTTTCTAAAATCAATTACCATTCTATAGCATGTAACAACTCTTTGTGGAATGAATTCATTCTTATCATTAGGAACAATAGTAATACCTCCTTTCTTAGGAACACGATGAATAGGACTTACCCATCTACTATCAGCTATAGGATAAATTATACCTGCTTCCAGAAGTTTTAATATTTCCGTTCTTACCACCTCTTTCATCTTCGAATTCAACCGACATTGGTGATCAACAACTGGTTTAGCATTAGGTTCCATATTAATTTTGTGCTAACATAGAGTGGGACTAATTCCCTTTAAATCATCAAGAGTATATCCAATAGCATCCCGGTGATTCCTTACAACTTTCAATAATCTTTCTTCTTCATGTTCTGAAAGGTTAGCACTAATAATAACAGGATATATCTTCTTTTCATCAAGATAAGCATATTTCAAAGTGGTTGGCAATTGTTTTAATTCAAGCACAGGATCACCTTTAGGTGGAGGAGGACCTCCCAGAGTTTCAGTAGGAAAATTTTGTTTAAGGAGAGGACGTTGTTCAAAGAAAATCTTATCTATTTCATTTCTTTCATGCATGTGTAATCATTCTCATGGTCTAGCAAGTATTGTTCTAAAGGATCAGTAGGTGGCACAACAATAGAAGCAAGACCAATTAATTCATCCTTACTAGGCAATTCTTTTTCATGATGATTTCTACTAAACTTGGAAAAATTAGACTCATGAGACTCATCACCAAAGCTAACACCCACAGTTTGTTTCTTACAATCTATCTTAGCATTAGCTGTGTTCAAGAAAGGTCTAGCAAAGATAATGGGACAGAAGTCATCTTGTCGGGAACCAAGAACAAGAAAATCAGTAGGATATTTTATTTTCCCACACAAGACTTCAACATCTCTAATAATCCCACAAGGTGATATGGTGTCTCTATTTGCAAGTTTAATAGTAACATCTATGTCTTCTAACTCCGCATGTGATATGTCTTTCCTAATTTCTTGATACAAAGTGTAAGGGATAACACTGACACTAGCACCCATGTCACATAAACCATGATAACAGTGATCTCTTATTTTAACTAAAATGACAGGCAGGCTAACAACTGGTCTATTTTTATCCCTTTTTCGGGTTTAGCAATTCTAGCAGCTTCTGCACAGAAGTAAATAACATGCCCATCTATATCTTCCTTCAAAAGATCTTTAACCATAGCAACATTAGGTCCTACCCTAATTTTTTCATCAGGTTTAGGTGTTCTAACATAGCTTTTGTTAACCACAGTTGAAACTTTAGCATGTTCCTTTATCCTAACAGGAAAAGGTGGTTTCTCAATATAAGCAGAAGGAACAACTGGATCAATATTATAAAGTATAGTTTCCTCTTTAACTGGTATTGTTTCCTTAATTTCTTCTTTAAACCACTTCTCTTTAGGGAGTTCAACATGAGTAGCAAATGATTCACAAAAGGAGGCTACTATCTCAGAGTCAAGTCCATATTTAGTGCTAAACTTTTGAAAAGCATCATTATCCATAAAAGATTTAACACAATCATACTTAACTTTAATACCTGACTCTTTACAGTCGTCGAGTTCCCAATCTTCAGAGTTGCATTTAATTATTTCCAAAAGATCCCACTGGAATTCAATAGTCTTCTTCATAAATGAACCGGCACAAGAAGTATCAAGCATGGTTTGATCATTACGAGAAAGCCGAGCATAAAAATTCTGGATAATAATTTCTCTTGAGAGCTCATGGTTGGGGCATGAATATAATATTGACTTAAGCCTCCCCCAAGTTATAGCGATACTTTCTCCATCACGAGGCCAAAAATTTTATATATATATATATATATATATATATATATATATATATATAATTCCGATCATGATGAACTAAATGCATAGGATACATTTTTTGGTGGAACTCCAATTTCAAACAATTCCAATTCCATGATCCAATATCATCACATAGCCTATACCATGGCAATGCTTTCCCTTCAAAGATAAAGGGAAAACCTTTCTCATCACCTCATCTCCGGGTAAACCTGCAAGCTTAAACAATCCACAAATTTGTTCCACATATATCAAGTGCATATCAGGATGTTCAGTTCCATCTCCTGCATAAGGATTAGCTAGCAGTTGTTATATCATAAGGTGTAGTAGGTTGAGGGTGGCTAATTGTGGTTCCGGACGAGGTGAATATACCCCAAACAAACCCATCAAAGGATTGTTTTCCATAGTAACAAGTGACAATAAATTTCAGCACACTATATAAATGTTTCCTTACCGAATTCCACTTACCAAAGGTGCTTCACTCCCGGCAACGGCGCCAGAAAATAGCCTTGATGACCCACAAGTATCGGGGATCAATTGTAGATCTTTTTGATAAGTAAGAGTGTCGAACCTAACGAGGAGCAGAAGGAAATGACAACTAGTTTTCAGTAAGGTAATGTGTGCAAGTGCTGAAATTGTAAGTAGAGAGTAGTTTGATAGTAAGATAATTTGTAACGAGCAAGTAATGATAATAGTAACAAGTATGCAGCAAGGTAGCCCAATCCTATTGAGGAAAAGGACAGGCCAAAACGGTCTCTTATGATAAGCAAAGCGTTCTTGAGGGTACACGGGAATTTCATCTAGTTACTTTCATCATGTTGGTTTGGTTTGTGTTCACTACTTTGATAATTTGATATGTGGGTGACCGGTGCTTAGGTGCTGTTCTTACTTGAACAACCCTCCTACTTATGATTAACCCTCCCGCAAGCATCCGTAACTACGAGAAAAGTATTAAGAATAAATTCTAACCATAGCATTAATCTTTTGGATCCAATCGGCCCCTTACGAAATAGCGCATAAACTGGGGTTTAAGCTTCTGTCACCCTCGCAACCCACCATCTAATTACGACTCCACAATGCATTCCCTTAGGCCCAAATATGGTGAAGTGTCATGTAGTTGACGTTCACATGACACCACTAAGGGAATCACTACATACATACTATCCAAATATCGAACACATATCAAATTCATATTATTACTTGCAACATAATTTCTCCCATGACCTCAAGAACAAAAGTAACTACTCACAAATAATAATCATGCTCAAGATCAGATGGGTATTAATATGCATAAAGGATCTGAACATATAATCTTCCACCAAATAAACCATATAGTAATCAACTACAAGATGTAATCAACACTACTAGTCACCCCCTAGCAACAATCTGTAGTTCTGGTAACAAGATTGAATACAAGAGATGAACTAGGGTTTGAGATGAGATGGTGATGGTGAAGATGTTGATGGAGATTGCCCTCCCCAAGATGGGAGAGTTGTTGGTGATGATGATGACGATGATTTCCCCCTCCGGGAGGGACGTTCCCCCCGCAGAATCGCAACGCTGGAGGGCAAAAGTGCTCCTACCCGAGTTCCGCCTCAAGGCGGCCGCGCTTCGTCCCGAAAGTCCTCCTCTTATTTTTTTTCTAGGTCAAAACCACTTATATACCAAAAGATGGGCACTGGAGGTGGGCCGAGGAGGCCACAACCCACCAAAGCACGCCTGGGGGGCCTGGCGCGCCCAGGTGGGTTGTGCCCACCTGGTGGCCCCTTTCTGATGTTTATTGGCTCCAATATTTCTCAAATAATCCATAAAAAATCTTCGTAAAGTTTCAGCTCATTTGGAGTTGTGCAGAATAGGTGGCATGACGTAGCTTTTCCAGGTCCAGATTTCCAGCTGCCGGAACTCTCCCTCTTGGTGTGTTCCTTGCAAATTATGAGAGCAAAGGCATTAGAATTACTCCAAAAAGCATTATTATGGATAAAAACTTTATAAATAACAGTAAGAAAACATGATGCAAAATGGACGTACCAATTATGCACGCCCTCAATGTACTCGGAGGTGCGTCTGTTACTGTACATCCACTGCCGGTTCATCTGCGTGCATTATATAATTAAGTGTGTCAAAAACCATTACAGAACATCATGAATAGATAAGTGACCAAATTAATAGAAGTTCATCATCACATTAAAACCAAAGTACATGCATAGTTCTCATTGAACAACATATAGCTCTCCAGAGCATCTAATTAAACCATACATTGAAACTACGTAAAACATTTCAATGCAACAACAAATGCGATCATAATCGCAAGTATGGTAACAATTGATCCAACGACATAATGATACCAAGCCTCGGTATGAATGGCATATTTTTTAATCTTTCTTATCTTCAAGCGCATTGCATCCATCTTGATCTTATGATCACACTACAAAAAAAGACACATCCGTGACATTTTGGGCCGAACGACAAAATTTTCTGTCATGCTTATGACACTTCTATGACGATAATTGTGACAAAACCCGGTATCATCATAGATTTGGTGGGCACATACTTCTATGAAAAAAATGATGACAGAAAATGGGCATTTCATCCTGGGCGGGCTGGAGACGCGGATGCATGACATTCTTTGGGCCGTGCATGATGGAAAAAAGAGTGGTAGAAGCAAGGGCGAGGAAAATATCGGGGAGTTCCCGGTTACGGCGGGTGGTCGGGGCCAAGCGATGAGCGTTTCTCTCGTCCACGTACGCGTGTGTGTGCGTGGCATTGCTCTCTAACTGAACCTGAGCGAGGCGTTGGGCTCTAACTAAACCCGAGCGATTGCACTAGCTACGTTACTGAACCTGAGCAATCGATCCCTTGTTGTTAACTAAACCCGAGTGATTCCTTCGCTACTGCTAACTGAAGCCGATCGAAACCCGTTGCCTCGTTCCCTTGGTGAACAGTGAGCGTTGTTGGGGCGGTTTGGATGAACAGTTCCCAGTGGGGGTGGATGAACAGGACCCCGTGGTAGTAGAGGCCATTGCCGCTGGATGAACAGGACCCCGATCAAGCCGGTTGGGGGTGGAGAACAGGACCCCGTGGAGGGCTAGATGAGTAGGACCCCGTGGAGAACTGGATGAACAGAACCCCGTGGAGGGCTGGTTGAACAGTAGCCAGTGGAGGGCTGGATGAATAGTAGCCCGTGAAGGGGTGGTTGAACTGGACCCCATGGAGAGGGCTGGTTGAACAGTAGCCATTGGAGGAGCGGTGGAGGCTGGATGAAAACAAGCCCGTGGATGAACAGTCGCAAGTGGAGGCTGGAGGAGGTCGATGATGGATGAACAGTAGACCGTGGAGGCTGGAGGAGGTCGATAGTGGAGATGAACAGTATCCCCTGGAGTCCTGTTTTGCGCTACGCCACACCCCTCCCGATGAACAGGATCCCCGTTTCGACCGTAGCGCTCCAACACAAGTCCGTTTCCTCTGTTTTGCGGTACGCCACACCCCTCCCGGTCAACATGACCCAGTTTCGGCCGTAGGAGGTCCAAGAGAAGTCTGTTTCCTCCATTTTGCGGTACGCCAAACCCCTCCCGATGAACAGGATCCCGTTTCGACCATGGCCGGTCGAACACAAGGTCGTTTCCTCTGTTCTGCGGTACGCCAGGCCTCGTTTCAATTGGTTGTCCCATCCAAGCCAGTTGGCTCCTGATGAACCCGACGTATTCTGTTGCCTCCCGATGAACATGACGCATTCCGTTGCCTCCCCATCAACACGATGACGACGCAGTTTCTCCGTTTCGACCCAGCCATGTACACGAGACATGGCCGTACGTATGCGCGAGTAGGCGTTCGAGACCCCGCCCATATGTACGTACGTGGCCGTATTTACTTTCTTGCACCCTAGCCGCAGTACGTACTTGTACATGCTACGTGCGCGCCTCTACTATGACACGTGCCCTTCCTTACTCGACCACGGTTCATCGATGCAGCCTGTAGACAGACCGATCGACTAGTATGTACGTACATGTTCGCGACCAGAATGACAACGCTACGTACACTTCGACCAGGTGGGTTCCAACTGTCAGGCACTTCCTTGCATGCGAAGATGTAGCTGGTGGGTCCCAGCAGTCAGGGGCGAATCATTTTTTTCCCGTAATATGGACGCACTTCCTTGCATGCGAAGATGTAGCTGGTGGGTCTTAGCAGTCAGGGGGAAACATTTTTTTCGTGAAATAAGGTGGCCCGTTCGGTGGGTCCCTGCTGTCAAGTGGAGGCACTTCCTTGCTGCGGTCGTGGACCCAGTTGTCAGCCTCTCCACATACAGTACTCTTCCGATGGAAGTCGTTCCTTGACCACGTTGACCACGCCGTGCCGAGAGCACCAGGGCGGTGGATGACGGCGAGGCCTAGTAAGGGGACGGCGCGGAGCCGGGGAAGACGCAGCAGTGCATGCCCATGCGGAGGGGAGTACGTGGGTTGACTGCTTCGGCTGTGGTGTGAGGCAGCCATCGTCGGAGAATAACAGGAGGTGTGGGTGAGTATAGAAGGATGGCATGGCCAGCGGTTGCAGCACAGCCGAACACTGGAGGCAGGAGCAGGTGGCACAACCGACACTGGTTTGGGCGGCTGGACCAAGAAGACCAAAGGTTGAAGAAGCACTATGGCCGTTGGATGGACATCGTACGGTCACTGGAGCAAGAATCGTTCATATTGACTAAGTTGAAAAGGCCCTCCATCCTCGTCAACTTAGTAGGCCCACAAGTCAGCCTCACACTATGGTGGGTCCCAGCTAGCAGGGGGTATTCATTTTTTGTGCATAATAAGGAGGCACTTCCTTGCGTGCGAAGATATAGCTGGCGGGTCCGAGCTATTAGCGGGGGGCGTTTTTTTGCAAAATACAGAGGCCCTTCCGGTGGGTCCCAACTGTTAGGTGGAGGAATCATTATTTTGCACGTAATAAGGAGGCATTTCCTTATGTGCAGTCGCGGACCCAGCTGTCAGCCTCTCCACGTACCGTCCACTTCCGATGGATGTCGTTTGTTGACCACGTTGACCATGCCACGCCGAGAGCACCAAGGCGGTCGACGACGGTGAGGCCTAGGAAGGGAACAACACAGAGCCAGGAAAGACGCGGCAGTGGATGCCCATGCTGAGGGGAGTACGAGCGTTGACAGATCGACTGCGGGGTGAGGCTGACATCGCCGGAAAATAACAGGATGTGCGGGTGGGTAGGGGGATGGCCTGGTGGCAGCACAGCCGGCCACGGGAGGAGGGAGCAGGTTGTCCTGCCGGTGCTGGTTTGGGCGGCTGGAGCAGAAGATCAGAGATTGAAGAAGCACGGTGGTCGTTGGATGGACATCCAACAGTCACCGCTCTATGTTGACTAAGTGGACCAAGCCTTGCGTATGCGTCAAAAAGTTTTTTAGGACAATGTCATCATGAACCTAGTAGGCCCAGAAGTCAGCCTCCAAATCTGTGGAAAACAACATACATCCCATTAGCCATTATTTTCAATAATTTACACCCCATTTGCTAATTCTTAAGGATATTTTGGAGCCCATATTCTTTTTATTAGCATTACAGACCATATATTCTGGGCACTGCTAAAAAATTCAATGAAATATTTCATATTTCGGTGGGGTCTGAACTATTTTAATCACAAAATTTTGAGTCACGTTAAAAATAATTTTAAAAAATTATATCAAAAAAATTCTCCGCCAAAAAATGAATGAAATTTAAAATATTTAGTAGCAAGATGCCCGTGCATTGCACGGAACATGAAGATGCATTTGTATGAGTAGTTAACCTTGTGGGAGAAAAGACGATATTTTAATGTAATTGCTAGTTGGCTTTGGTTTTTATAAGAGTAGAGAGTAGAGAAATCCAGAAAAAAATGATATTTTAATGTAATTGCCGGTTGGCTTTGGTTTAAAAACATACAGCCCATTTCTTACAACTTATAGCCCATTTTCTGGGCAAGCCCATTTCTTACTACTTACATCCCTCGTCGTCTTGAAAGATTTGCAGCCTAGTAGGGCTGAGAAAAGCAAGTAGGCCTCGGTTTTGGTATTCTCAAAAAAAGAACTGGGCTAGCCATTTTCAGAAAGAAAAAATATATCAATTGGGCTCGTCATGTGCTTAAATAAAAGCGTAAGCGTGGGCTAGACGGGCCACAGCCCCCGCACAGTGCGCAGTTGAGCTCCATCTCTGAAACTAAAAAATAATTGGGCGAGCTGCTGGGTCCCTGATGTTATCTGCTCGTTGTGTAATTTTCTCGTTTATTGACTACATTGACAATGGTGTGGGACCTAGTTGTCAAACAATTGGGAGGAAGTATTTCATTTGGCTTGTAATAACGAGGCACCTGCTTGCGTAATGGAATGACCCTGGTGGGTCCCTACTATCAGCCTCTCCACGTACAGTCATCTCCTGATTCCTCTTGGTTGTTGACCATGTTGACAACGCTAAACAGCGGCAGTTACAACGAGCAAACTAAGGCGGAGAATGACGACAAGGCCTCGGACGGGAACGGACAGCAACCGTGGAAGATGCGGCAGTGTAGTGGTAGGTGGAGGGGAGTACGAGGGCAACAACATGCAACTCAAGCTTACAAACGGTACAAAAAGCCCAAGGATTAATTGTTCATCAATTTTTTAGACAAAACCCAGATTGAACATGGTAGTAACATCTAACCCAACCACTCTTTTTCGCAGTCACAAACAAATGGACCGGTCTGATCCATAAAATCAACATCCTGTGCAAAGAAAAATTATTTCGGGATGACTACACTTGTTGTAAGTAGAAGCCGAGCACGTTTAGAAGCCCATTTGTCCACCTGAAACTTCTTTTTTTGTTGTTCAACATGTCCGTCCGTGAGATCTCTTGCTGTAAAACTTAAGCCTCATGGATAATAGTAACCTCGCATTCAACAGGAAGAATGTGACAAAGCTTATGTTTGCCTGGTTGGATGCATATCTTTCCATTGTTATTGTCCGCAAACGAATGTCATGAGAACTGAGAAAATCCTCGTGCTTATTACGCCACCGATTGGTTATATGTTTTTCTCCATGTGGTTGCAGTACCTAAGTAGACATGAAGATTTGAAAACAGTTAAGGTATGAAAAAAGAGTATGTTGAAAGAGCAACAACTGAATGGTTAATTCTAGTACAATATATACGGTCTTTCAATGTGCATGCAATCATCACCTTTATATATAAATTCTCTAGAGACTGAAAGCATCGCAGCAAGCCAATAATTATGTTTAGATCATAACTAAACATTCTTATATATAAGATCTTGACAGAATCCAGCAGCATTGATAGGCTATCCATGGATGAACTCTTCATTGAGCATATAACATAATATTAGTACCCAAAGTGTACTCCAAGATGATATAAAACTTATGCGCACAAATGAAAATGCATCTTATGATTACAAATGTGTAGATGATAATATACGATACCTGAAAAAGTGTGGAGCCAAACACCAACTTGTTGTGATCATCAAACGGAGCACTAATTAGACCCAAGGTCTCCAGTTTGGGCGCAGGGACGATAGTTGTTGGAAATATGCTCTAGAGGCAATAAAAAATTAGTTATTATTATATTTCCTTGTTCATGATAATCGTTTATTATCCATGCTATAATTATATTGATAGGAAACACGGATACATGTGTGGATACATAGACAACACCATGTCCCTAGTAAGCCTCTAGTTGACTAGCTCGTTAATCAATAGATGGTCACGGTTTCCTGACCATGGACATTGGATGTCGTTGATAACGGGATCACATCATTAGGATAATGATGTGATGGACAAGACCCAATCCTAAGCATAGCACAAGATCGTGTAGGTCGTATGCTAAAGCTTTTCTAATGTCAAGTATCATTTCCTTAGACCATGAGATTGTGCAACTCCCGGATACCGTAGGAATACTTTGGGTGTGCCAAACGTCACAACGTAACTGGGTGGCTATAAAGGTACACTACGGGTATCTCCGAAAGTGTCTGTTGGGTTGGCACGAATCGAGACTGGGATTTGTCACTCCGTGTGACGGAGAGGTGTCTCTGGGCCCACTCGGTAGGACATCATCATAATGTGCACAATGTGATCAAGGAGTTGATCACGGGATGATGTGTTATGAAACGAGTAAAGAGACTTGCCGGTAACGAGATTGAGCAAGGTATCGGGATACCGACGATCGAATCTCGGGCAAGTATCATACTGATAGACAAAGGGAATTGTATACGGGATTGATTAAGTCCTTGACATCGTGGTTCATCCGATGAGATCATCGTGGAACATGTGGGAGCCAACATGGGTATCTAGATCCCGCTGTTGGTTATTGACCGGAGAACGTCTCGGTCATGTCTGCATGTCTCCCGAACCCGTAGGGTCTACACACTTAAGGTTCGATGACGCTAGGGTTATAAAGGAAGTTTGTATGTGGTTACCGAATGTTTTTCGGAGTCCCGGATGAGATCCCGGATGTCACGAGGAGTTCCGGAATGGTCCGGAGGTAAAGATTTATATATAGGAAGTCCTATTTCAGCCATCGGGACAAGTTTCGGGGTCATCGGTATTGTACCGGGACCACCGGAAGGGTCCAGGGGGCCCACCGGGTGGGGCCACCTGCCCCGGGGGCCACATGGGCTGTAGGGGGTGCGCCTTGGCCTATATGGGCCAAGGGCACCAGCCCCAAGAGGCCCATGCGCCAAGAAATGAGGGATAGGAAGAGTCCTAAAGGGGGAAGGCACCTCCGAGGTGCCTTGGGGAGGAGGACTCCTCCTAGCCGCACCCTTCCTTGGAGGAAGGGCCAAGGCTGCGCCTCCCCCCCTCTCCCTTGCCCCTATATATATGTGGGGGTGGGAGGGCAGCCATACCAATGTTCTGGTGCAGCCCTCCCCTTCTCCCTAGTCCTTCTCCTCTCCCGTGGTGCTTGGCGAAGCTCTGCAGGATTGCCACGCTCCTCCACCACCACCACGCCATTGTGCTGCTGCTGGATGGAGTCTTCCTCAACCTCTCCCTCTCTCCTTGCTGGATCAAGGCGTGGGAGACATCATCGGGTTGTACGTGTGTTGAACGCGGAGGTGCCGTCCGTTCGGCACTAGGATCATCGGTGATTTGGATCACGACGAGTACGACTCCATCAACCCCGTTCACTTGAACGCTTCCGCTTAGCAATCTACAAGGGTATGTAGATGCACTCTCCTTCCCCTCGTTGCTAGTCTCTCCATAGATAGATCTTGGTGACACGTAGGGAAATTTTGAATTTCTGCTACGTTCCCCAACAGTGGCATCAGAGCTAGGTCTATTGCGTAGATTCTATGCACGAGTAGAACACAAAGTAGTTATGGGCGTTGATATTGTTCAATATGTTTACCGTTACTAGTCCAATCTTGTTTCGACAGCATCGTGGGATGAAGCGGCTCGGACCAACCTTACACGTACGCTTACGTGAGACCGGTTCCACCGACTGACATGCACTAGTTGCATAAGGTGGCTGGCGGGTGTCTGTCTCTCCCACTTTAGTCGGAACGGATTCGATGAAAAGGGTCCTTATGAAGGGTAAATAGCAATTGGCATATCACGTTGTGGTTTTGCGTAGGTAAGAAACGTTCTTACTAGAAACCCATAGCAGCCACGTAAAACATGCAAACAACAATTAGAGGACGTCTAACTTGTTTTTGCAGGGTATGCTATGTGATGTGATATGGCCAAAAGGATGTGATGAATGATATATGTGATGTATGAGATTGATCATGTTCTTGTAGTAGGAATCACGACTTGCATGTCGATGAATATGACAACCGGCAGGAGACATAGGAGTTGTCTTTATTTATTTATGACCTACGTGTCAACATAAACGTCATGTAATTACTTTACTTTATTGCTAACTGTTAGCTGTAGTAGTAGAAGTAATAGTTGACGAGACAACTTCAAGAAGACACGATGATGGAGATCATGATGATGGAGATCATGGTGTCATGCCGGTGACAAGATGATCATGGAGCCCCAAGATGGAGATCAAAGGAGCTATATGATATTGGCCATATCATGTCACTATTATTTGATTGCATGTGATGTTTATCATGTTTATACATCTTATTTGCTTAGAACAACAGTAGTAAATAAGATGATCCCTCTTTAAAATTTCAAGAAAGTGTTCCCCCTAACTGTGCACCGTTGCGACAGTTCGTTGTTTCAAAGCACCATGTGATGATCGGGTGTTTGATCCTAACATTCACATACAACGGGTGTAAGACAGATTTACACACGCAAAACACTTAGGTTGACTTGACGAGCCTAGCATGTGTACAGACATGGCCTCGGAACACAGAAGACCGAAAGGTCGAGCATGAGTCGTATAGAAGATACGATCAACATGAAGATGTTCACCGACGTTGACTAGTCCATCTCACGTGATGATCGGACACGGCCTAGTTGACTCGGATCATGTAATCACTTAGATGACTAGAGGGATGTCTATCTGAGTGGGAGTTCATAAGATGAACTTGTTTATCCTGAACATAGTCAAAAGGATTTCGCAAATTATGTCGTAGCTCGCGCTTCAGTTCTACTGTTTAGTTATGTTCCTAGAGAAAATTTAGTTGAAAGTTGATAGTAGCAATTATGCGGACTAGGTCCGTAAACTGAGGATTGTCCTCATTGCTTCATAGAAGGCTTATGTCCTTAATGCACCGCTCAGTGTGCTGAACCTCGAACGTCGTCTGTGGATGTTGCGAACATCTGACATACACATTTTGATAACTACGTGATAGTTCAGTTAAACGGTTTAGAGTTGAGGCACCGAAGACGTTTTGAAACGTCGCGAAACATATGAGATGTTTCGAGGGCTGAAATTGGGATTTCAGGCTCGTGCTCACGTTAAGAGGTATAAGACCTCCGACGATTTTCTTAGCCTGCAGACTAAGGGAGAAAAGCTCAATTGTTGAGCTTGTGCTCAGATTGTCTGAGTACAACAATCATTTGAATCGAGTGGGAGTTGATCTTCCAGATGAGACAGTGATGTTTCTCCGAAGTCATTGCCACCAAGCTGCTAGAGCTTCGTGATGAACTATAACATATCAGGGATAGATATGATCCTTGAGCTATTCGCGACACCGCGAAAGTAGAAATCAAAAGGGAGCATCAATCGTTGATGGTTAGTAAAACCACTAGTTTCAAGAAGGGCAAGGGCAAGAAGGGATACTTCATGAAACGGCAATTCAGCTGCTGCTCTAGTGAAGAAACCCAAGGTTGAACCCAAACCCGAGACTAAGTGCTTCTGTAATAAGCGGAACAGTCACTGGAGCAGAATTACCCTAGATACTTGGTAGATGAGAAGGCTGGCAAAGTCGATAGAAGTATATTGGATATACATTGTGTTAATGTGTACTTTACTAGTACTCCCAGTAGCACCATGGTATTAGATACCGGTTCGGTTGCTAAGTGTTAGTAACTCGAAATAAAAGCTACGGAATAAACGGAGACTAGCTAAAGGTGAGCTGACGATATGTGTTGGAAGTGTTTCCAATGTTGATATGATCAAGCATCGCACGCTCCCTCTACCATCGAGATTGGTGTTAAACCTAAATAATTGTTATTTGGTGTTTGCGTTGAGCATAGACATGATTGGATTATGTCTATCGCAATACGGTTATTCATTTAAGGAGAATAATGGTTACTCTGTTTATTTGAATAATACCTTCAATGGTCTTACACCTAAAATGAATGGTTTATTGAATCTCGATCGTAGTGATACACATGTTCATGCCAAAAGATAGTAATGATAGTACCACCTACTTGTGGCACTGCCACGTAAGTCATATCGGTATAAAACGCATGAAGAAGCTCCATGTTGATGGATCTTTGGGCTCGCTCGTTTTTGAAAAGTTTGAGACATGTGAACCATGTCTATTGGTGTATATGCATGAAGAAACTCCATGCAAATGGACCGTTTGGACTCACTTGATTTTGAATCAGTTGAGACATGCAAATCATACCACATGGGCAAGATGACTGAAAGCCTCGTTTTCAGTAAAATGGAACTAGAAAGCAACTTGTTGGAAGTAATACATTTTGATGTGTGCAGTCCAATGAGTGCTGAGGCATGTAGTGGATATCGTTATGTTCTTGCTTCACAGATGATTTGAGCAGATGTTGAGTATATTTACTTGATGAATCATGAGTCTGAATTATTGAAAGGTTCAAGTAATTTCAGGGTGAAGTTGAAAGATCCTCGTGACAAGAGGATAAAAGATCTATGATATGATCATAGAGATGAATATCTGAATTACGAGTTTGGCACAGAATTAAGACATTGTGGAAATTGTTTCACAACTAATACAGCCTGGAACACCATAGTGTGATGGTGTGTCCGAACATCATAACTGCACTCTATTGGATATGATGCATACCATGATGTCTCTTATCGAATTACCACAATAGTTTATGGGTTAGGCATTAGAGACAACCACATTCACTTTAAATAGGGCACCACGTAATTCCGATGAGATGACACCGTATGAACTGTGGTTTAAGCTGTCATTTCTTAAAAGTTTGGGGCTGCGACGCTTATGTGAAAAGTTTCAGGTTGATAAGCTCGAACCCAAAGCGAATAAATGCATCTTCAAAAGACACCCAAAACAGTTGGGTATACCTCCTGTCTCAGATCCGAAAGCAATAAGGGATTGTTTCTAGAATTGGGTCCTTTCTCGAGGAAAAGTTTCTCTCGAAAGAATTGAGTGGGAGGATGGTGGAGACTTGATGAGGTTATTTAACCGTCTCTTCAACTAGTGCGTGGCAGGGCACCGGAAGTTGTTCCTGTGGCACCTACACCAATTGAAGTGGAAGCTTATGATAGTGATCATGAAACTTCAGATCAAGTCACTACCAAACCTCGTGGGATGACAAGGATGCGTGCTACTTCAGAGTGGCACGTAATCCTGTCTTGGAAGTCATGTTGCTAGACAACAATGAACCTACGAGCTATGGAGAAGCGATGGTGGGCCCGGATTCCGATAAATGGCTCGAGGCCATATAATCCGAGAGAGGATCCATATATGGAAACAAAGTGTAGACTTTGGAAGAACTACTTGATGGTCGTAAGGCTATTAGGTACATATGGATTTTAAAAGGAAGACGGACAATGATGGTAAGTATCACCATTAAGAAAGCTCGACTTGTCGTTAAGAAGTTTACCGACAAGTTCAAGGAGTTGACTACGGTGACACTTTCTCACTCGTAGCGATGCTAAAAGTCTGTTGGAATTATGTTAGCAGTCACTGCATTATTTTTGAAATCTTGCAGATAGGATGTCAAAACATTGTTTCCTCGACGATTTTTCTTGAGGAAAGGTTGTATGTGATACAACCGGAAGGTTTTGTCAATCCTGAAAGATGCTAATAAGTATGCAAAGCTCCAGCAATCCTTCTGAGGACTGGAGTAAGCATCTCGGAGTTGGAATGTTTGCTTTGATGATGATCAAAGATTTTGGGTTCATACAAGGTTTATGAGAAACTTGTGTTTCCAAAGAAGTGAGTGGGAGCACTATAGAATTTCTGATGAGTATATGTTGTTGACATACTATTGATCAGAAATGATGTAGAATTTCTGGAAAGCATATAGGGTTATTTGGAAAGTGTTTTTCAATGGAAAGCCTGGATTAACCTACTTGAACATTGAGCATCAAGATCTATAAGGATAGATCAAAATGCTTAATGGTACTTTCAAATGAGCACATACCTTGACATGATCTTGAAGGTGTTCAAGATGGATCAGTCAAAGAAGGAGTTCTTGCCTGAGTTGTAAGGTATGAAGTTAAGACTTAAAGCTCGACCATGGCAGAATAGAGAGAAAGGACGAAGGTCGTCCCCTATGCTTAAGACGTAGGCTCTACAGTATGCTATGCTGTGTACCGCACCTGAAGTGTGCCTTGCCATGAGTCAGTCAAGGGGTACAAGAGTGATCCAAGAATGGATCACAGGACAGCGGTCAAAGTTATCCTTAGTAACTAGTGGACTAAGGAATTTTTCTCGATTATGGAGGTGGTAAAAGAGTTCGTCGTAAATGGTTACGTCGATGCAAGCTTAACACCTATCCGGATAGCTCTGAGTAGAGATACCAGATACGTATAATGGAGCAACAATTTAGAATAGCTCCAAGTAGAACAATTATTTGGAATAGCTCCAAATAGACCGTGGTAGCTACATCTAGGAGATGACATAGAGATTTGTAAAGCACACACGGATCTGAAAGGTTCATACCCGTTGACTAAAACCTCTCTCACAAGCAACATGATCAAACCTAGAACTCATTGAGTGTTAATCACATAGTGATGTGAACTAGACTACTGACTCTAGTAAACTCTTGGGTGTTAGCCACATGGCAATGTGACCTGTGAGTGTTAATCACATGGCGATGTGAACTAGATTATTGACTCTAGTGCAAGTGGGAGACTGTTGGAAATATGCTCTAGAGGCAATAACAAATTAGTTATTATTATATTTCCTTGTTCATGATAATCGTTTATTATCCATGCTATAATTGTATTGATACAAAACACAGATACATGTGTGGATACATAGACAACACCATGTCCCTAGTAAGCCTCTAGTTGACTAGCTCGTTAATCAATAGATGGTCACGGTTTCCTGACCATGGACATTGGATGTCGTTGATAACGGGATCACATCATTAAGAGAATGATGTGATGGACAAGACCCAATCCTAAGCATAGCACAAGATCGTGTAGTTCGTATGCTAAAGCTTTTCTAATGTAAAGTATCATTTCCTTAGACCATGAGATTGTGCAACTCCCGGATACCTTAGGAATACTTTAGGTGTGCCAAACGTCACAACGTAACTGGGTGGCTATAAAGGTACACTATGGGTATCTCCAAAAGTGTCTGTTGGGTTGGCACGAATCGAGACTGGGATTTGTCACTCCGTGTGACGGAGAGGTGTCTCTGGGCCCACTCGGTAGGACATCATCATAATGTGCACAATGTGATCAAGGAGTTGATCACGGGATAATGTGTTACGGAACGAGTAAAGAGACTTGCCGGTAACGAGATTGAGCAAGGTATCGGGATACCGACGATCGAATCTCGGGCAAGTATCATACCGATAGACAAAGGGAATTGTATACGGGATTGATTAATTCCTTGACATTGTGGTTCATCCGATGAGATCGTCGTGGAACATGTGGGAGCCAACATGGGTATCCAGATCCCGCTGTTGGTTATTGACCGGAGAACGTCTCGGTCATGTCTGCATGTCTCCCGAACCCGTAGGGTCTACACACTTAAGGTTCGATGACGCTAGGGTTATAAAGGAAGTTTGTATGTGGTTACCGAATGTTGTTCGGAGTCCCGGATGAGATCCCAGATGTCACGAGGAGTTCCGGAATGGTCCGGAGGTAAAGATTTATATATAGGAAGTCCTATTTCAGCCATCGGGACAAGTTTCGGGGTCATCGGTATTGTACCGGGACCACCGGAAGGGTCCAGGGGGCCCACCGGGTGGGGCCACCTGCCCCGGGGGCCACATGGGCTGTAGGGGGTGCGCCTTGGCCTATATGGGCCAAGGGCACCAGCCCCAAGAGGCCCATGCGCCAAGAAATGAGGGATAGGAAGAGTCCTAAAGGGGGAAGGCACCTCCGAGGTGCCTTGGGGAGGAGGGACTCCTCCTAGCCGCACCCTTCCTTGGAGGAAGGGCCAAGGCTGCGCCTCCCCCCCTCTCCCTTGCCCCTATATATATGTGGGGGTGGGAGGGCAGCCATACCAATGTTCTAGTACAGACCTCCCCTTCTCCCTAGTCCTTCTCCTCTCCGGTGGTGCTTGGCGAAGCTCTGCAGGATTGCCACGCTCCTCCACCACCACCACGCCGTTGTGCTGCTGCTGGATGGAGTCTTCCTCAACCTCTCCCTCTCTCCTTGCTGGATCAAGGCGTGGGAGACATCATCGGGCTGTACGTGTGTTGAACGCGGAGGTGCCGTCCGTTTGGCACTAGGATCATCGGTGATTTGGATCACGACGAGTACGACTCCATCAACCCCGTTCACTTGAACGCTTCTGCTTAGCGATCTACAAGGGTATGTAGATGCACTCTCCTTCCCCTCGTTGCTAGTCTCTCCATAGATAGATCTTGGTGACATGTAGGAAAATTTTGAATTTCTGCTACGTTCCCCAACAATAGTTATTTGTGAAGGTTTATAACAATTATCAAGGAGCAACCTTTGAAGTGAAGGGGCATCTTCAATGATGAGCCGCCGTCCTTCAAAACAAATTCCAATTCTTTTAAGGTGAGGCGACTTTATTTGGAGACAACTGATAGGAATTTCTATTCCCAGAACAATCAGCAAGCGCTCCAGGGCAGGGCAACTGGAGTGGATGATGCGGTGCAGTGAGGCCTCCGACAGATAAACCACCACAAATGAAAGTTTTTTTAACAGTGGGAGTCAAAGCGATCGTCTGGTAGATGGCACTGGGTGAAGGTGGCGGCGTGGAGAGAGGAGGAAAACCGTGAGATGGACAACGGTGGTGTGGGCATGAATTCTTGGTGTGTTCATGGTATGGAACTTTTGTGGTAATGGTAGAACTCAAACTACTAGAGTTTTCTGAATTTAGGGGATGTCAGCCAAGCGTCCACCATGCCGGGTATGGACAGCAGGTAGTGTGTCAAGATGCAGAGGCGTTGAATGGGGCCCTTCTAGTGAGAGGAGACGATGGCTCTAAGGAGATCAAATTTAGGAAGGTCAGATATCTGACGATAGTCGAGATTGAGGGGCGTGGTGCGCCATAGAGGGCGCCACTAAGTTGAGAGGACTTGTGTGCGGCAGCAATCCTTTGTGGGGAGAAGCGAGATGATCTCCACAAGGATGGCATCTGGGAGATCGCTGATGCGGTCCACCGGCGACTCTACCGGTTCCTCAGATCCAGGTGGGGGTAGTGGGCTCACCGCTTCTCCCCGCGCTGCCGGGTGCGGGATCTACAACCGGCGTCGCCGCTGGCGGGAGCCTCATCTTCTTGGTGCTGGGGCCAGTCGACTCCATTTTCCTTGTGGGCGTCGCCCCGAGCTCATGGATTTGAGAAGAGTATCCAGAGACGAGCCTAGTGGCAGTGCGAGTGGGGAAGAAGGAGGGCTCGGGTTTTCTGTAGGAGTGGAAGAAGAGGAGCAGGTGTTTTCTATATGAGTGAGGAAGAAGGTGAGCGGGGGTTTTCTGGACAAGTGAGGAAGATGGGGAACAGGGGGAATTGGGGGGCGACGGAAGCGGGAGAGTCCAGCGAGCTGCAGTATAAATGGAAGCGAGGAGGAAGGAGGGTTTTTCTAGGATCGCCCCCTCTTCAAGAAATATGGGCTTCTCCTCGCAAAAAACAAAAACAAATGGGCTTTAAGATGGATAGGCTTTTGTATCGGCCTAGTCGGCTGCCCATGTTTCGTACTGGAGGGCCTTAACACTAGAGGCAGCCCGAGACACTCTCCAGCTTATTGCCCATTCGAAAGAAAAAAAGAGACACCTCCAGCTTATGGCTACTCATCGATAACCTTTTTCAACTTGGCATCCACCAAATTAGAGGTGCGGTACTGGATGCAGACACTCACACTGGTCGCGTAGCGCATGAAAGTGAGGTGTCAAATAACAGACCTACAATATACTTACTAGATTGTAAAGGTTCACATGCTAGTCAACATTCACAATAAACTAAGCTTCAGAAGATACGGTATGCATACTAACATTCAGAAGAACAAACGTTCAGCATGTTCATGCATCTCAATGATTCACCAAACTATAACCAATACAAAGCTGTGAGAAGGTGTGGAAATAAAGAAAATCGGACAATGCTTCTCTGAGCAAAGGGCCTCCCTGCGCACGCATTAATTTCCTAGGCATGCATGTTTCTTCTCAATGTTGCGAGCACTTTGAGCATGTTGGCAACTCCACAGCTAGCTAGCTGCCTCATCTTGCAATTGATGCTGACACATTTGTAGAAAACACATGAGGCAATAGAGATGACTCAACACGAGTCCATATTGTGCAGTTCCCTTGAAATAATCTTCATTGTCCTGAATCTTAAAAGATAGGAAAACAATAGCTATACTTAAACAGTGTTGCAAAACAGTAGCACATATCAATAGCTCGGCATGACAAAGCACGATCATCTGTACGAAGGGGATACTAAACTTCCTGAGGAAGATTATATATAATTTCATAAGTCCTTGGTTGATTTTCATCTTCGGTTGCACTGCTTGTTTGCTCCTCCACACATGACAGGATTGTTCCGCACTGCAATCAGCAAGTCAACGTACGAATAAGATTATTCCATCTTGCGGTGGTCATTGTACCTAGTTAAGAATGTAGGAATACCTGGAGCACCATGAGGTTAGCTGACAGCAGGTAGATGCAGCCATATAAATTTTGTGCGGTGCTACCAAAATTGAGGTTTGTATCCCTTCCCGTTATGAGAATTCTTCTTGAAGTTGGTAGAATGTGACGGCTTGTTCTTTGCATCAAACTTGCCTTTGCTCTGAGATTTGTTCTTGTTGTTTTGGGGCTGGTTGGGCTGGAAGTTCTTCTCGTGTACCATGTGGGCACTAGAAGCTCCATCAGCGATCCGAGCATGTGTGTCTTTTGCTCTCGCCTTCTCTTCAAAATCAAGAGTGCTAATGAGATCCGAAATGGAAAACTCATGTCTCTTGTTTTTCAGAGAAGTAGCAAAATTGTTCCACAAAGGTAGAAGCTTGGCAATGATGGTCCCAGCAACAAATTTGTCCGGCAACACACACTTAAAGTACTCAAGTTCCTTAGCGAGTGGCTGTATCTCATGAGTCTGTTGAACAACAGAGTGCCCATCAGTCATCTTGTAGTCACAGAATTGCTCCATGACGTACAACTCGTTGCCAGCGCCCGAGGCCCCAAACGTGGCCTCGAGCGCAGCTCACATGTCTTTGTCGTTGTCAAACAACATATATGAATCCACAATGGAATCATCAACAACACTCAGCAGGGCGACTTTGAAGAGGGTATCCATGTTCTCAAAAGCTTCCTGCTGTGTAGGATTAAGACCGTCCTCATGCTTACCCTTAGTGGTGTCATAGCAGTACATGATCTCAAACCAATATACTTCTCTTGTGCGCCACCTTTTATATTGCACCCCCTTAAAAGTAGGCGGCTTCAAAAGCGCAGCAAAACCACTCAGAGTAAATTGCCTATAATCAGGTTTTTGGATTGGATTGTTGAATATATGAGCAATTTACTATGAGATTTAATCTGGATCAACAGCAAATAGATCATGACGACAATTGCAAAGATCAAAGTAATGATGCGAACTAAACGAGGAGGACAGAATCACATACTGCACAACGGGAGCAGAACCGTTGTGGTTGATGTTGTTACTCATGTCGTTGATGAAGAGCTTACCGAGGTTAGGGAAGAAGGTTATCGTTGAGGAAGTCGGCGCTGGCAGCAATCACAGGAGTGTGCTCCCCAAAAACCTGATCGCCCTCTCCCGTACAGGATCACAAAAGGCGGGGTTCGGAGGACTGTTGTCCCTTCTCACGGTGCACGCCGGAAGGAGGGATGGAGAAGAATTGCATGGCGGCGCTAAGATCTGGAACGGTGCGAAACCATATGATACAACGGCGGCTAGGGTAGAGCCTGTCAGGTCGGTCGTGCGAGTAAGACCAAGTATAATAGTAGGCCTTTGGCCCAAACCCCACGTCCAAGTCAATAATAGCCCCACTATCCAAAAGAATCAGAAACGGCTGAGTAATTAAGGCGTCCATTAATTATTAATTAATGACTTAATAAATTTTCTGACCAACAAAAATATAGACCACGTGCATAGCTTTTGTCCTTGGACAGGCTCATTCCCGAAGAGAGCACGTGTAGGTTTCCTATTATCATGCTCATGCAAATGCTAGAATAGATCACATTATAAAGTGGTGCAACTCACACTCACCTACTCACACCACACTTAGAGCATGGTTAATAGTATAGTCAACATCCGGCTATATGAAGTTGACATATCATCTAGAACCAACCTAATAGCCTGCTAGTATAATAGTTAGTCCCTTTAGTATAATACTATATCATTAATAATGACCCCACCTTTTGTCTCACAAAGTATGTTGGAGCTCCTGCTACAACCGGCTATAAGTTTACAACCCGCTTCTCTTCTCTCTCCTTCAACTAAGCACAAATACTACTCCCTCCGTCCGGAAATAATTGTCCTCGAAATGGTTGTATGTAGACTTATATTAGTTATAGATACATCCATTTTATCCATTTATAGGACAAGTATTTTCGGACGGAGGGTATTTAAATCCTTATAGCCTGCTTATGTCATCTAATTGTAGTACTTGCTCTAAAGTTACTCTCCACTATGTAGTCTGAAATGTCGGGCGTGCAGCGGGCAACCCTTGGTCGGCGCGCCGCTTCAACGGCGGAAGCAGTGAGAGGTCGCGTCGCCCTAACTTGCCATCAATGTGGCGCGACGGGCTCAGCTGGCGCCGGGCGGGAAGCACGCACGGGAGGGGGGAGGGTTTTTTGGTGGGCCAAGAAAGTGAGAAGCCAACTTGGGATCGGTCCGGACGGGGAAATATCATGTGCTCCCATACTCACTAGTTTCATGCATATGACACTAGTCTATGTTACTACTCCCTCCTTTCTGGTTTATAGGGCTTATCTCAAAATCTTAGTTTTTTCCATTTTATAAGGATCAATTTGGTTGTTCCCCATCACAAGTTTAGATTTCAAGGTGCATTAAATAATTGCATGCAAGTATTAAGATAAAATTGACCAATGAATGTACTTTATGCATGCATGCATGCATTGCAATTAATACAATGGTAAACATAAATTTCTAAGGAAAACAAGAGCATTAATTGGGTGCTTTTGCAAATTACAAAAGGTATTCCACCGCTCATCATCTACCTTGGTTGGTGAGTTTTTCGAATTGAGCCCTATAAACCGAAAAGGACGGAGCCCTATAAACCGGAAAGGAGGGAGTAGTATAGTAAGAGCATGGTTAATAGTATGGCCAGCTGCTGGCTATATGGTCTTGCCACATCATCTATAGCCAACCTTATAGCCGGCAAGTACAATAGTTGCATGTAAATATGTACTACTTTTTTTATACATGGCCCACCTCCATCTCTCACATCATGCCTAGGAGCACATGCTGCAGCCGGCTATTAATCAGTAGCCCGCTTCCCTTCTCTCTCCTCCTCTCTCTCCTCCAACTCATCCAAAATATAATATTTAAAGGCTTACGACCCGCCTACTGAGGGAGTCCTGGATTAGGGGGTCCTCGGACAGCCGAACTATATCCTTTGGCCAGACTGTTGGGCTATGAAGATACAAGATTGAAGACTTCGTCCCGTGTCCGGGTGGGACTCTCCTTTGCGTGGAAGGCAAGCTTGGCAATTCGGATATGGAGATCTCCTCCCTTCTAACCGACTCTATGTAACCCTAGCCCCCTCCGGTGTCTCTATAAACCGGAGGGTTTAGTCCGTAGGATAACAACAATCAGAATCATAGGCTAGCTTCTAGGGTTTAGCCTCTACGATCTCGTGGTAGATCAACTCTTGTAATACTCATATCATCAAGATCAATCAAGAAGGAAGTAGGGTATTACCTCCATTGAGAGGGCCCGAACCTGGGTAAACATTGTGTCCCCCGCCTCATGTTACCATCCGCCTTAGACGCATAGTTTGGGACCCCCTGCCCGAGATCCGCCGATTTTGACACCGACATTGGTGCTTTCATTGAGAGTTCCACTGTGTCGTCACCATAAGGCTTGATGGATCCTTCGATCATCGGCAACGATGCGATCCTGGGTGAGGTTTTTCTCCCCGGACAGATCTTCGTATTCGGCGGCTTCGTACTGCGGGCCAACTCGCTTGGCCATCTGGAGCAGATCGAGAGCTACGCCCCTGGCTGATAACCCACAATTTGTTGGGGAACGTTGCATAAAACAAAAAATTTCCTACGGTTTCACCAAGATCCATCTATGAGTTCATCTAGCAACGAGTGATCGGATGCATCTACATACCTTTGTAGATTGCGAGCAGAAGCGTTCACTAGAACGTGGATGATGGAGTCGTACTCGTCGTGATTCAAATCACCGATGACCAAGCGCCGAACGGACGGCACCTCCGCGTTCAACACACGTACGGAGCGGATGACGTCTCCTCCTTCTTGATCCAGCAAGGGGGAAGGAGAGGTTGATGAAGATCCAGCAGCACGACGGCGTGGTGGTGGATGCAGTTGTCACGTGCAGCAGGGCTTCGCCGAGCGTCTGCGCGAGAGGGAGAGGTGTAGCAGGGAGAGGGAGGCGCCAAGGATGCAGGGTGCGGCTGTCCCCTCCCTCCCCTCATTTATATAGGCCCCTAGGGGGGTGCTGGCCCCTTGGAGATTGGATCTCCCAAGGGGGGGCGCCAGCCAGGGCTGGAGTAGCCCCCAAGGCAAGGTGGGGCGCCCCCCACCCCTATGGTTCCAACCCTTGGCGCATGGGGTGGGCCTAAGGGGGCGCACCAGCCCACTATGGGCTGGTTCCCCTCCTCACTTTGGCCCATGGGGCCCTCCGGGATGGGTGGCCCCACCCGGTGGACCCCCGGGACCCTTCCGGTGGTCCCGGTACAATACCGGTGACCCCGAAACTTTCCCGTTGGCCGAAACAGCACTTCCTATATATTATTCTTTACCTCCGGACCATTCCGGAACTCCTCGTGACATCCGGGATCTCATCCGGGACTCCGAACAACTTTCGGATTATTGCATATTCATATCTTTACAACCCTAGCGTCATCGAACCTTAAGTGTGTAGACCCTACGGGTTCGTGAGACATGTAGACATGACCGAGATCGCTCTCCGGTCAATAACCAACAGTGGGATCTGGATACCCATGTTGGCTCCCACATGCTCCTCGATGATCTCATCGGATGAACCACGATGTCGAGGATTCAAGCAACCCCGTATACAATTCCCTTCGTCAATCGGTATGTTACTTGCCCGAGATTCGATCGTCGGTATCCCAATACCTCGTTCAATCTCGTTACCGGCAAGTCACTTTACTCGTACCATAATGCATGATCCCGTGACCAGACACTTGGTCACTTTGAGCTCATAATGATGATGCATTACCGAGTGGGCCCAGTGATACCTCTCCGTCATACGGAGTGACAAATCCCAGTCTTGATCCGTGTCAACCCAACAGACACTTTCGGAGATACCCGTAGTATACCTTTATAGTCACCCAGTTACGTTGTGACGTTTGGTACACCCAAAGCACTCCTACGGTATCCGGGAGTTACACGATCTCATGGTCAAAGAAAGGATACTTGACATTGGAAAAACTCTAGCAAACGAACTATACGATCTTATGCTATGTTTAGGATTGGGTCTTGTCCATCACATCATTCTCCTAATGATGTGATCTCGTTATCAATGACATCCAATGTCCATAGTCAGGAAACCATGACTATCTGTTGATCAACGAGCTAGTCAACTAGAGGCTTACTAGGGACATGTTGGTGTCTATTATTCACACATGTATTACGATTTCCGGATAACACAATTATAGCATGAATAAAGACAATTATCATGAACAAGGAAATATAATAATAATGCTTTTATTATTGCCTCTAGGGCATATTTCCAACACAATTATAGGGGATCGCAACAGTTTTTGATAAGTAAGAGTGTTGAACCCAACGAGGAGTTAAAGGTAGAACAAATATTCCCTCAAGTTCTATCTACCACCGATACAACTCTACGCACACTTGACGTTTGCTTTACCTAGAACAAGTATGAAACTAGAAGTACTTTGTAGGTGTTGTTGGATAGGTTTGCGAGATAATAAATAGTACGTAAATAAAAGGTAGGGGCTGTTTAGATAAAGAAACAATAAAGTAAATATAGCGAGTGTGGAAAAGTGGTGGTAGGAGTTGTGGAATTGCCCCTAAGCAATTGACTACTTTACTAGACCGATAGCAAGTATTATGTGGGAGAGGCAACTGCTATCATGTCATCCCTGACTTGGAATTCTATGCACTTATGATTGGAACTATTAGCAAGCATCCGCAACTACTAACGTTCATTAAGGTAAAACCCAACCATAGCATTAAGATAAATTGGTCCCCCTTCAATCCCGTATGCATCAATTTCTATGCTAGGTTGAAGCTTCTGTCACTCTTGCCATCCAATACATAGTCCTATCAACATACAACTAACCCTATGGTGTGATCCACGCGCGCTCTCATATGATGGGCACCAAAGGATAGCAACATAACCACAAGCAAATTAAATCAATCATAGCAATTCATCAACCACCGATAGGACAACGAAAATCTACTCAGACATCATAGGATGGCAACACATCATTGCATAATAATATGAAGCATAAAGCACCATGTTCAAGTAGAGGGTACAGCGGGTTGCGGGAGAGTGGACCGTTGTAGATAGAGGGGGGAAGGTGATGGAGATGTTGGTGAAGATGGCGAAGGTGTTGGTGTAGATCGCGGTGATGATGATGATGGCCACGGCAGCGTTCCGGCGCCACCGGAAGAGAAGGGGAGAGGGGGCCCTCGTCTTCTTCTTTCCTTGACCTCCTCCCTAGATGGGAGAAGGGTTTCCTCTCTGGTCCTTTGCCTCCATGGCATGGGAGGGGCGAGAGCCCCTCCGAGATTGGATCTGTCTCTCTGTCTCTCTCTGTTTCTGCGTTCTGTTCTGCTGCCCTTTCACCGTTTCGGGTATATATGGAGATCCATAACTCCGATTGGATCGAAACCTTCGCCGTGATTTTTTTCCCGAAAATTAGCTTTCTTGCGGCCGAAGAAGGGCATCAACTGCCTTACGGGTGGCCCATGAGGGTCTGGGGCGCGCCTAGGGGGGCAGGCACGCCCCCTGCCTCGTGGCCACCTCGGGCACCGTCTCGCGTGGATTTTTCTTCCGGAATTTTCCAAATATTCCAAAAATAAGCTCCGTCCGTTTTTATCCCGTTTGGATTCCGTTTGATATGGATATTCTGCGAAACATAAAACATGCAACAGACAGGAACTGGCACTATGTTAGTCCCAAAAAATAGTATAAAAAGTTGTCAAAAGTATATGAAAGTTGTAGAATATTGGCATGGAACAATCAAAAATTATAGATACAACGGAGACGTATCAGCATCCCCAAGCTTAATTCCTGCTCGTCCTCGAGTAGGTAAATGATAAAAATATAATTTTTGATGTGGAATGCTACCTAGCATAATCTTGATCACATATCTAATCATGGCATGAATATTAAGACACGAGTGATTCAAAGCAATAGTCTATCATTTGACATAAAAACAATAATACTTCAAGCCCACTAATAAAGCAATCATGTCTTTTCAAAATAACAAGGCCAGAGAAAGTTATCCCTACAAAATCATATAGTCTGGCTATGCTCCATCTTCACCACACAAAATATTCACATCATGCACAACCCCGATGACAAGCCAAACAATTGTTTCATATTTTTGATATTCTCAAACCTTTTCAACTTTCACGCAATACATGAGCGTGAGCCATGGACATAGCACTACAGGTGGAATAGAATATGATGGTGGAGAAGACAAAAAGGAGAAGATAGTCTCACATCAACTAAGCGTATCAACGGGCTATGGAGATGCCCATCAATAGATATCAATATGAGTGAGTAGGGATTGCCATGCAATGGATGCACTAGAGCTATAAGTGTATGAAAGCTCCAACTGAAACTAAGTGGGTATGCATCCAACTTGCTTGCTCATGAAGACCTCGGCCATTTAAGGAAGCCCATCATCACAATATACAAGCCAAATTCTATAATGAAAATTAGCGGAGTGACCCGCGCATTTGCGCGGCTAGATTTACCTACATATTATTATATGTGTTTTAATTTCAACTCGGTTTGGACAATCCTATACACCTTTTTTTTGTCCATATAACTGCGTCAACAATGCATGTTGACATATATGAGCATGTATGTTGACAATTTTCCTCCATCGCTCCGTACTAATTGTTCTGGAATGAGAACATCAATCTTATACTACTGAAATTGATATTACAAATCAAAATGTGGACTTTGTATATATGGAGTTGCCTCTGCCCAGCGATATGAATGTTTCCTCTCACCTTCACGCTATGATGTCAACTTTTTCTAATCTTCACAGTGCGGAAATGGTTGATATCGACATCTATGACATACATTTCTTAGTTTTGTGTTGGCAGGCATGTTGATACATTTGAGATAAGTTACATCGGCAATTTTTCCCAGTCACTACTTGCATGTTACAACAATGAAATAAATTGCCTATTAATTCCAAGTTTCCCCTTTGTAGGTTAAATTCAATATATAAATAACATTATTTCTTGTAAAAATGTTTCATATTTTAGTTATTAATAGACAATGCATAATATCCATAAGAAAATCAATTTACTGTTCCTTATCTAACAAATACATAAATAGTTGTATCTATACACCCAATAAGAATTTTTCTATAAATCATATTCCAAACTTAGTTGTTGAAGTATTTCATATAAAGTTTGTACAAAGCCGAATCGATAATTCTTATTCATACTTTCCTATATAAAATATGATTTCATTATATAAAATCAATTTTATTTTTATATAGATTATGCCGCAAATATGAGCTAATTAAGGACTATCTAGAAATATTTTAAGAAAACAAATATGTTGCATCCGTTTTGTTCTGTATACTAAATTTCATATACAAACAATAATTTTCTCCTACATGGACATAATAAGATGCTTATATTTACATATATTTTTTTGCGGGTCACTTATATTTACATATTTAGCTATAAAGATTTTCATAAAATACTTATATGTCAATAGAATCTGATTTTTTTACTGCTAATTTTAGTTCTATATTTAAAATAAATTTGCGTCCTCCAAATTCGACATCCATTGAGAAATAACATTTTTCATTTTAGGACACACCAAGTTAGTCTGATTTACCCCGGAAAAAATAGTCATATTCAAAATTAACTTGCTTATGTCAGCATGATGTCTCATGTTCTCTTTGATGTATAACCGAATGGCTTTAGAATATTTCGATCTCAACTTGTTCTTTGATATATTGAATCTTTTAAAGCACATTTTCAAATGACTCGCTGAGTATTCTAGCTTAAGGCCCTGATTACCTTGTAGCTGCACGTTGTCATATGTGTGCTCCCTGAATGTCCCCAACGTTTTTTCATCACTTCGGGCCATTGCATATTCTCCGCTAGCGCTTTCTATAGGCTTCTTGTTGGTTTTTTTTAAGCATCAATACAGACACAAGCGCTCATATACACGCGCATACACTCATCCCTATGAATGCACACACGCACACCCTACTCCTATAAGCACCTCCGAGAGATTGAGCCGGCATATCATCTTGAGCGCTTTCTTTAGGCTTCTTGTTGATTGGGTGGTAGAATGGGACTAAAAGTATTTCATCGTGTGAATACAATAGTTTGGCTTGAATTTTGGAAAATATTGACTGTATCCTTCCGTCGGGCGCTGGGATGCATATCTAGTACGGGTACAAAAAAATTCTGAGTACGTATCCAGTCAGAATTTTAATCGGCAATTGTGGCTTCTCGTGTTCACATCTTGCACGTGATGGTGATTACACATGACGAACGCGTGACGGATCAATACGGCAATATACTTTTTGTAGATGAATATATGGCGATATAATAATACTACCTTGTATGCAAAAATCTATTACATCTCGACCCATATATCCTGATCTGATTTTGGACGTGCCATGTTGCACTCAACTAGTGGCTGGGGCGCCACCTGGTGGCGCCTCTTGAGGCGTTGCTATGCGCACTAACCAAGCGTCCAAGCTGCTGTAGTTATTAACGTGACAGTGTAGACAAGCGGAAGTGGTTAAAAATATAACACCATCACCATCAATTATCAAGCAAGAACTCTCCTTCAATTAATTATAGTAACCGGCCTGTCTTAGAAACAATTTTCTGCAACCAATTAAAAATGACAGAGGAGATGCAATGAAATGTAAGCTATATGAATTCCTTCATAGGAATGTGTTGTTACTTATATGAATAGGAGAAGATCCAGAGCACAGCTGACAGGAAATATGATACGATCTCTCTCCTGGTGCCCTCCGAACCATCCTCAACTGCACAAGCAAGACATAAGATATTAAGCAATTTTACAAACACTTCATCTTTACAAATTCAATGAGTACTCTCTAGCATATACTTTGAAAAGAAGAGGTCTTGTTCATCATTTCACAAAACCTGCATATTAGTATAGCAAGCAAAGGCATGCAAAATACTGGACATGTTTTTGTTCATGCACAGAAGCAGAGAAATAGCAAGATCTAGAAAAACAGCGCAAGAGTAATCTTGACAACGCCATCTCAAAGAAAGACCAGATGAGGTGAAGAAAAAAATGATGTATCTGGAGCAATTGTTTTCCTCTAGTTACCATTTGATTCAGTATTTTGTCCAATCTCAAAATCTAAGATATGCCCGTATCCAATTATTAATAAGTTAACTTGCAACTCTTGGCACAAAACATGAGCAGCTTGATAATAGAAGAGCCCTCAATTGTCCACTTTTGATGAAGGGAAATCAATTAGTTTTAAAATACATGGGAAAAGTTGATGTTAATAACTAATGTTTCTGCTGAAATAAAGTAGTCCACAATATGGGAAGCAAAAAAAAATGGCATGAAGGAACACTTGCCGCTTTCACACCCAGTAAAAGTAGTAATGATGTAGAAACCGATGGAATGCTTTTCTTCTTGTACTCAGTATTGATCTCACTTGATTCAGTTTCGGAAAACGATTTGCCGGAAGTGGCGTAAGTATCTGGTAACAAATTGAAAGATCAATAAATATGCACCAGTTGACCATATAACTTTCCAAAAGAAGAACAAGATGATTTGTTCCTGTAGTGACTGTTGCAAAAGAATATAGCCGAACAAAAGAACTCATATCAGAAGTTAAATAGACACCCATGTCAGGTTCATAAACTGTGATGCTAACTTTTGGTCATTTTCTTGTTTCACGAGCACAATTATTATTGAGAGGACAAGGAAAATCATGCTCGCCAATTCTTTTCATCCGAACAACCATAAATATTGTTTGAAACCTGAAAGCACAAGGTAAAGAATTGACTGAAAGAAACTTGGAGAACAAAAACCTAATTAGAGGACATGCTACCTTATTTGCTGATTTAATCTCAGATGAGTTGGTTTCTTTATCAATACTGTAATTGTTGTTTTCACAAGATGCAACAGAAGCACCATTTACTCTTGAAAGAAGAATTTGATTTGAGCCATTCATGTTGTTGATACAGTAATAGATTAGTATCAAGAATATAGCTATCAGTTGTTGCAAAGGATGACTCTCATACAGTGTCAAAATTCATGTCAAGCAGCTGACTGTCACCCCCTGGAAGAAGTGAATTCAGGTTAGTCAAGAATCGTCGGAACCAAAATCAGACAACGCAAAACTGAAACAGAACCGCCAGTTCAAGGTCAGCGGGAGCGGGGGTGTGGCGGCGGCCATGCCCGAGTCCCCGGCATCCATGAAGCGGAGGAGGAAAATATGAGCGAATGTTGGGGATGCACACACCATGGATGACCTCCTTGCCTCCATGGTCCACCGCCTCGAGGCAATCCGCCTCATCGGCCGATCTGGTTGGCGGGTGGAGCAAAAAGGCTGGTGGAGCAAAAAGGAGCTCGGCGGCCATGGCGCGGGCGCGATCAAGCAAACTTTTGGAAGAGGGGGACAGAGGCTCGACATTGAATAGATATATTATACCTGAAAGTGAACATTTGTATCAAAATGTTAGGGAAGACATCATCCTACAGAATTAGCTCCTGCTACAGAATTAGCTTGTGTGTGTCAAAATGTTAGGGAAGAGGTCACACAATTAGCTCCTGTGTATCAAATCTTCGGTAAGTATGTCTTGTATTGTATAACAGTATAAGTCAACATGCTACAAAATTTAAACAACAACTGTAACAGGATGCAAAATCAAAGGAGGTGTACAAGGAGGGAAAGGTAGCAATGATATATCTCTAACTAACTTTGAACTTACCTATCAACATAAGACATTTTCTTAATAATGGGCAGATTCTGCAAGCAAACCATTTTTCGCAAGAAAGGGGGTAAAATCAAGCATTTTACACAACTATAAATGATTTTCAGCCAAGAAGATGAAAGGAGGACAAAAATACCCATGAATACAAGATATAATTATTGAAGTTATTCTCTGCGACCATGATATAATCTATAGAAGTTAAAAGTAACTAGTTGACAGGAAACCTGTCTTTGATAAGACTGATGGTGAAGATGTAACCTTAGAAACAGCATTAGTGTCCAAAACAATTCAGATAGATCTGTACTCAATTTGTCATTGTGCCTTTTACATGGTTAGTAGAATTCCTTGTGATATATAATGCGACTAATTACTCTCACAATAAAAACAGGAGATATCAAGTCCAAGGAAGCACATGAAGTCAAGTACAAGCATGGAATCACTTCCTATTGTTCTTAATTAAAACCAAAGTTCTAAAAATATAGCACTGCAGAGGACCTTCAAGTTACATTTCTCATGAGCAGCTTCCAGCATTGACACCCAAATAAGAGCATTAATAATCTTTTCATCGCCAGCATTGACACCCTAATAAGAACAAATGCCACAGATATCCTGCAAAGTAAATTCCTATTATTGGTACTGAATTGCCAATGGCGTCATAAAAAAATATAAATTTCAATCAAAAGAATCCATGACGCATCAAATATTAAGCGGTAAATCAGCTCAAGTGAAAAGGGCATGGAATCCTGGCCTCAAGATTAAGTTTCGGTATAAATTGCAGGTACCACAAACTCAAGCTAATACAACGATATGCGAGAATCATGTGGAGATGATGAGAGACGAAATAAAAGGGAACTCACAGGAAGTGCAGATCAGGGTGAGAGGGAGAGAACCTGTAGGTCTAGCCGACGCCGTCGGAATCAGCAAAACCAGAGAGGAGGACGACCTCATGTGGACGAAATTTCAACAACAAAAAACTCCGCAAGTCTGAAGTGTCACAATTATATTTTTTGTTAGTTGTGTCTTAATCTGTACATTACATGATCAATGTATAATAGTACCCTACCTTTTTCTAAATGGCTCTTCTGATTTTTTGAGAGTAGTGCAGACCAATGAGATTATCTTAACTAAATTATCTCGCAATTCCATTAGAGACTACAGCAGTGGCAAGAAAGCATCATGGTTCAAGTTATGCAACTACCAACCTGTGTTTTATTGAAACAGAAGAAACTTAGCTTAAGTACATTATCTTACAACTTCCTTAGAGACTACAGAAGCAACAAAAAGCATCATGGTTTAGGCTTTGCAACTACCAAAATGTGATCTCACGCAAAGAAAAAAGACAGTAATTGTTCAGCTTAGCATCATGTTTCAGCTTACACAACTACCAAAATGTCAGTCTAAGTCATTGTCTAATGGTTTCAGAAAAAGGATCACGAGAAAGGTCACCCATTAATGTGATTCAGATTCAGCCTACCACAAGGTCAAAGAAGTTAATCTTCATCCACGTTGGCATCATCCGTTGCGCCGTTTTGCTCCTGCGGTACTGTTTTTTATCTAGTTTGCTCCATTATGCTCCAGGCTTCATTTTTTGCTTTTGAAATTGCAGAAAGAGTTGAGTGCAATAGAATAAATCTGAATGTTCTTTTATCACAATTGTGTCCTAATACAAAAGCTACTCGCCACAGGCGAAGGAATCCGAAATTAATGTAATACCACATTCATAAGGATATAGAGCCAATAGAATTGCATTGTTGTTCACTATTTATTTATTCTCCCATTTTATAACAATTGTGTGTAAATACAATAGCTATTCTCTACAGCCAAAGGAATTTCAAAATTCACACAACCCCTCGTTCATAAGGATATAAAGAGACGATAAAATTCCATTGTTGTTAGCGACTTCTATCTATTTATGCTCCCAGATTCTCACTAATAATCAACGGACTTTGCCACTTCACCTTCATTTGCATTGTCACATAGAGTTACTTATCCATGCAGCATCTAAACCCAAAGAATATATCTTTGATGGACACAACTGAGCAAGAGTAACAGACTAACAGAATGGAGACAAGTAGACAACAACACTGACCTTACAATGCACTTCTCAGGGGCTCAACAAACTCTGGGAACTCAATCTCATAGAGCGCCTTGAAGACATCTTCAGCGTTGATCATGTGCACCTTTCCTTCCTTGCACTCATCATTTGCCATGCAAATAAGATCAAACTCATGTTACTATTATTATCCCAAGAAGAAGCCTAATATTATGCTCTCTGGCACTCTCCCCATGATCAAATAGCAAAGCCATTAGCTAAAGACGTTCACCATGAAGATCCTAAACCAGCAGTGCTAACTGCTAACTGATGCCAATAAATTAACTTCCACTATTTTCTTCCCCCAAGAAACCCCCCAAAATTTAACATAAGCATCAAATTCGTCACCCAAAATACATAAGAACAACATTTCAGACTTCAGTCTACATGCTACAGCACCCAGCGGCAATCAAATTTAAACATCCATAGTGCATATTAGGCACTGATCCTGATAAATATATCTTGCTAGGCTGCTATTGTAAAAAAAAAACATACATTTAAGTTATATCTGCCCATGAATACATGTAAGGAACCACGTCAACCAAAATTGAACCAAGCTTTTTCCATTTCATTTTGAATCTCAATCAACACAAGGCTTTTCCTTTTTGAAACTCAATCTAACCACGATAGATTGACAACATGAGGAACTGAGGAAGAGGAATTGAGGACTTACCATATTGGAGGCTTGGAGATGGACGAGATAAGCAGTGAGTTGACACGACCGCCAGCCACTGCAGAAGATCGGAGTGTCCGAAGCTGCAGCCTCTAAATCAGAGAATGAAGATGGGGGAGGTCCACCGTGCTAGGAGGCCGGCAGCCAGGACCTCGGAGGGGGAGGCTCGCCATGCTTGGATGGAGACTTGGAGCGGCGGTAGTGGTAGCAGAAGCGCGGGATGTCGATGCCGCGACCTCGCAGGCCTGGAGAACGGAGAAGCCATTGGGGATCCGCACGGTATGGTCGTCGACAGACACCTCGAGCGCGTCCTCCGGGTTGGGCGGCAGATCGATGCGCGCCCCGCGGACGGGCTCCCACGGCGGCGGCGGCGGCTCCGAGTCGGCGGGCGGCACGGCCGCGCTGGCCTCCGGTGAGCTCACGGTGGCGCTCGAGCTGAGAACCTGGGAGGAGGTGAGGAGAGGTGGCAGCCTCTCCCTCGCTGGCGAGCGCGCGGGACACCCGCCTTGCTGTCGGGGGAGGAGCAGCGCCGCCCTTCCTATCAGATTAGCCACAAAAGTGAAGACCCTGAGGAGAAGCAGGCCTTTCTCCAGTCGGCAGCGCCAGAGGGGCGGCGGCGGCGGCGGCGGCGGCTGCCGCAACCTAATTGAGAGGAGGAAAAACGAAAGAGACAGAGAGACAAAAGAGGAAGAAGCGTGTATGGGGAGGAAAGAGGTAATACCACCCAGCTACCCTAACTTGTATAGAACGTGACGATTTAGTTTCAAACTTGCAAAACTATACCTTAACTTGCATCTCATGTAATGATTTAGTCCCACGACTCGACAATTGATAGGCAGGTGGTTGAAAGTCAGCGCACGCACTTTTACACAAAACTCCCTGCCGTTTCCTTTAATCAACACGCATTTGTACCCATAAACTAGGCCCGTACTCCTGATTCGCATTCTTCTCTCTATGGTCACTCAGTCCATGTTCGTGTGCGTGTGCACGGCACTGCAGGCAAACGGCGATCGTATATACATAAACGACGACGAACGACGAGAGTACAGTACAGAGTAGCACTACGTAGAGTGAAGCTGGCTCGGGAGGTCCAAAAGGGCGTTTTTTTGCTTGGCATCTGCTGGGGGCTGAGTGCTGACCTGGTTGGGCAATCTGAGCTCCTGATGGGTGATGGTCACAGCACAATTACTCCCACCCAACGACCAAGCGTGCGTACGTACGTACTGGCCAGTGGGCATGATGAATTGATGATCGTTGATGGGAAGGCCGAGTCGGAGACATAGATGGATGCATGTGCCGTGCCCGGGCGTACGCTGAGCTCCAGCCTCCAGGCCTGGTGCTGCAGGCGCGAGGAGGGCGGCGTCATTATTCTCGACAATAACGAGGACGAGGCCAGGCCGTCCAGCGCCCCACCGCGCGTCGGCGACCCTGGCCAGGGCTGCAGCAGGGACGGCGGCGGCACATGTGAGGCACGCGACGACGACGACAACGACGATGATGGCGACGGCGACGACTACACTCGTTTTTACAGGCTTCTCGGCATGTGCACGACAGCAACAGCGGTGGCGACTAGGCGTAGTTTGCGTGTTTTCATCGGCGGATTCACTTCGTCAAGGCCCGGCGCCCATCGACGCAGCGCCGGCGACTTCGCCGGCCCTTTCCGCCCGGTGCACAGCTTCAGCCACTCCGCTTCGCTCCTTCAGGTATGTCGCCCATCACCAGCACCCTCTGCTCCGGAGGTGGTGCCTGGCCACCGCTGGGTCCTCATGCCCACGCCGGGGCCAACGCGCACTCGGACGCCTGAGTCGGAGACATAACTTGGTCAAAGTTTGCAAACTTAAATAATCTATGCACACGACATTATAGAATGGATGAAGTACATATTAATATTTTCATTGTACCTGATCCATATAGTCAATCTAATCGACTCATCCCAACACATAGGAGGCAACAAACCAAACTAGCACCTCCTCACATGATCGCATGACCACCTTCTTTGTAAAATTTACACCCACACTCTCTCTCCGTTTTGAAAAAAAACACCCACACTCTGGTTTCATATGCTATAACATATTGTAGTCTATTAAGAGCATCTCCAGCCGTTCGGCCCCTCAGGGCGCCAAAAAAGAACCGTCTGGGGGCGAGCCGATGCTAGATTGGCGCGTGGGGACGACTTTGTCCCAGTCGTCGGCGGTGTTCCATACAAAAATATGAAAACTCGGCGATTCTGGCACGAACTCGGCGAAACTTCATTGAAATTTATAAAAAAACATGAAAACACGCAAACTACGCCTAGCCGCCACCGTCGTCTACATGCCGAGAAGCCTGCAGAAGCGGGTATAGTCGTCGCCGTCGCTATCATCATCGTTGTCGTCGTCGTCACGTGCCTCACCTGTGCCGTCGCCGTCCCTGCTGCAACCCTGGCCAGGATCGCCGACGCGCGGTGGGGCACTGGACGGCGTGACCTCGTCCTCATCACTGTCGAGGATGATCGCCCTCCTCGCGCCTGCAGCGCCAGGCCTGGAGCTCAGCGTACGCCCGGGCACGGCACATGCATCAATCTATGTCTCTGACTCAGGCCTTCCCATCAACGATCATCAATTCATCATGCCCACTGGCCAGTACGTACGTACGTACGCTTGGTCGTTGGGTGGGAGTAATTGTGCTGTCACCATCATCCATCAGGAGCTCAGATTGCCCAACCAGGTCAGCACTCAGCACCCAGCAGATGCCAAGCAAAAAAACGCCCTTTCGGACCTCCCCGAGTCAGCTTCACTCTACGTAGTGCTACTCTGTACTGTACTCTCGTCGTCCGTCGTCGTTTATGTATATACGATCGCCGCTTGCCTGCCGTGCCGTGCACACGCACACGCACTGGAACATGGACTGAGTGACGATAGAGAGAAGAATGCGAATCAGGAGTACGGGCCTAGTTTATGGGTACAAGTGCGTGTTGATTAAAGGAAACGGCAGAGGGTTTTGTGCAAAAGTGCGTGCGTTGACCGGTCCAGCCACCTGGCTGCCAATTTGTTGAGTTCTCATTGGCCCGGGACTGAATCATCACATGAGGTGCAAATTGGGGTATGGTGGAGTCAAGTTTTGCAAGTTTGGAACTAAATCATTACATTCTGTGTAAATTAGGGTACCTGGGGTGCTATTACCTCGGGAGGAAAGCCTAACAGCGAAACAAAAGCAAACGACGTGGCTATCGTGAGCTATTACCCTTAGATGCACAGCTGAATGGTTTTAATTCATACATGTCAATGATAGATTTATTTTATTGTAAAAAAAGATAGATTTATATCAACTATTTTTTTCATAAAAAACTCGTCCCAGATTTAGCGATTTTTGGATGTAACAGTCCATAGGATTTTTCTTATTTATTTAATGTATTGCATGTGTATCAAAAAGTGTGGTGCATAACAAATATTCCAATTTGTGTTGACTACCGCTTGGATCAATTTTATTTTGAGGGGTACTCGCAACTTTATTACTTAAACAATGTTGGGAATGTCATTCGTTACAATATGTAAAATGCAGTCGGGTGGCACATCAGACCAAACCATCTCTAAATCATTGCTAACCCCCACTTTAGCTAAAACATGAGCAGCTAGATTAGCTGTACGCCGAGCCCCGGTGACCTTGTACTCTTGTGTAGATCTAAGCATGTCTTTGATTTCTTCTACAAAAGGTCCCAATGCTGAGGTATTCTTGCTTCAGTCATTCAACATAGAGACAACGCTTTTGCTGGCTAGTTCCAAATGAATTTTCTGTACTCCTCTTTGTCGCTAGTTTAACCCCCCTCCTCGCAGCCAACACTTCAGCAACTTGAGGGTCAATAGCACTGGGGAAGAACGTTGCAGCTCCTCCTCTATAAGCACCTTCATGGTCTCGTAGGATCACTCCACCTCCCCCTTTGTCTTGCACTTTCAACACAGCACCATCTGTATTAACTTTAATCCATCCTTGGTCAGGCTGCTTCCAATGCTTGACCGATTTCGGCGTCTTGATCGTTTTTTGTTTTGTATGCCCCGAGAGCCACTCCCGTACATGATCACAAACGCTTTCTGCCACTGCACGGGGATCTGCAATTTTCTTGCCATCTCTCGCCTCATTCTTTGCTAACCACAACCCATATAGTCCCTGGATCATGAACTCTCCCAGTGTGGCTTGCGGCAGCGAACCAACTCTGCATCCATGTTGATATTTCATATTGGGTGCCCTCCATTGGCAGCGGAAGCACCACCGGAGCTCCCTTCTCCTCGCAGAGCAGCTTCCAGAACATGGCAAAATGTGGGCAGGCCCAGGACATGTGTTGATTGGTTTCTTCTTAAACACATGCGACACAAAAAACAGCCGGCTTGATCCGTCGTGTATGTAGTTCAGTACCAGCCGCAAGTTCGTTCTTCATGAGTCTCCAGTTAGTGGCCAAAGCACCAGCCAACCTTTGTGCTGCACCGCCGTAGTTGAAGATCCCGACTGTCTGGATTTCAACCCTTTCATGCTCATACGAAGATGATAGGCAGACTTCACAGTGAACTGACGGCTTTGATCAATTTGTCTTGTAGAAACTGAGTTAAACAATAATTGGTAAATTAGTCACGGTACAGTTATTCGGAAAAAAAGTCGAGTACAGTTGTGACTCCGTTTTGTTAAAGGATCCAACCATATAGTCCGTAGTTTCCTTCCGGCAAGCACGCAATTGATTTTCTTAGTGCGTACGTGATGGGATAAGTAGCCATGACTTGTAGCTGTTTTTTGGAAACTCTACCAGTTTCCTTTTTTTTTGACAAATTCTGCCAGTTTCCTTAATATATATTCCCACATGATCTATTTCTACCTGTCATGTCATGTCACACGTACGTGGTTGATTGGGTTTCTTTTGAAAAGAGAGGTCTTTACAGGCTATAGGTTTCCCAAGCATACATGAGACGTGCCTATTCTTTTTTTTCTTTTGAGGTGTAGAGACGTGCCTATTCTTTTATAACTATTCCTATGTCCCTAAGAAAATAAGCCTACGTGACAGGTTAAAATGTTTGTACGTGCCAATATTTTTTTACGTAACGCTTAGATCATTAAATCTCCGTTGTTAATATCAAAAATTGATGGTCAAGATAATTTAATATATGTGAATGAACGTAAAGGCTTGTTTGACTCTTATTTTAATTATGTAATAGATTCCCACTAATATATGAAAGTGATAACTCAAGAGACTCTCTATATGAAGAACATAGTGCTACTTTCAAGTACAAGTGTGGAAAAAGGATAGAAGCACTGCCCCTTCTCTCTTTTTCTCTCATTTTTTTATTTTTTTTATTTTTTGGTGGGCTTCTTTGGCCTCTCTTTTTTATTTGGGCTTCGTTGGCCTCTTCTGTTTTTTCTAAAGTCCGGAGTCTCATCCCGACTTATGGGGGAATCATAGTCTCCATCATCCTTTTCTCACTGGGGCAATTCTCTAATAATGATGATCATCACACTTTTATTTACTTACAACTCAATATTACAACTCAATGTCTAGAACAAAGTATGACTCTATATGAATGCCTCCGGTGGTGTACCGGGATATGCAATGATCTAGCGTAGCAATGACATCAAAAAGACGGACAAGCCATGAAAACATCATGCTAGCTATCTTACGATCATGCAAAGCAATATGACAATGAATGCTCAAGTCATGTATATGATGATGATGGAAGTTGCATGGCAATATATCTCGGAATGGCTATGGAAATGCCATGATAGGTAGGTATGGTGGCTGTTTTGAGGAAGATATATGGTGGGTTTAAGGTACCGGTGAAAGTTGCGCGATACTAGAGAGGCTAGCAATGGTGAAAGGGTGAGAGTGCGTATAATCCATGGACTCAACATTAGTCATAAAGAACTCACATATTTATTGCAAAAATCTATTAGTTATCGAAACAAAGTACTATGCGCATGCTCCTAGGGGGATAGATTGGTAGGAAAAGACCATCGCTCGTCCCCGACCGCCACTCATAAGGAAGACAATCAATAAATAAATCATGCTCCGACTTCATTACATAACGGTTCACCATACGTGCATGCTACAGGAATCACAAACCTCAACACAAGTATTTCTACAATCCACAACTACCCACTAGCATGACTCTAGTATCACCATCTTTATACCGCAAAACTATTGCAAGGAATCAAACATATCATATTCAGTGATCTACAAGTTTTATGTAGGATTTTATGACTAACCATGTGAATGACCAATTCCTGTCATCTCTCTAAATAGATATAAGTGAATCAAGAGAGTTTAATTCTTTCTACAAAAGATATGCCTGTGCTCTAACAAATATAAGTGAAGCACAAGAGTATTCTACAAATGGCGGTTTTCTATGTAAAGAGAAACAGGCAATCCAAACTTCAAATGATATAAGTGAAGTACATGAAGCATTCTATAAAGCCATACTCAAAAGATATAAGTGAAGTGCATAGAGCATTCTATAAATCAACCAAGGACTATCTCATACCAGCATGGTGCATAAAAGAAAAATGAAAACTAAATGCAAAAGACGCTCCAAGATTGCACATATCGCATGAACGAAACAAATCCGAAAACATACCGATACTTGTTAAAGAAAGAGGGGAAGCCTTCCGGGGCATCCCCAAGCTTAGACGCTTGAGCCTCCTTGAATATTTACTTGCGGTGCCTCGGGCATCCCCAAGATTGAGCTCTTGCCTCTCTTCCTTCTTCTCACATCGAGACCTTCTCGATCATCGAACACTTCATCCACACAAAACTTCAACAGAAAACTCGGTAAGATCCATTAGTATAATAAAGCAAATCACTACTCTAAGTACTGTTGAAAACCAATTCATATTTTATTTTTGCATTGTGTCTACTGTAATATAACTTTTCCATGGCTTAATCCACTGATATGAATCGATAGTTTCATCAAAACAAGCAAACTATGCATCAAAAACAGAACAGTCTGTAATAATCTGAACATTCACCATACTTCTGATACTTGAAAAATTCTACCACAATTAGGAAAAATAAAAAATGTGTATAGGAAGACAGTGCAAAAAGAATGAGAACCATTTGACGTTCCAGCAAAAAAATGTAAAATCGCGCACTACAGCCAAAGTTTCTGTCCTGCACCGTACAAACCATCAAGCAAATGTAAACATCCTAAAGGCAAACCTTGGCACGTTATTTTTATAATACAATGGAATTGTACAAGGGGATAATTATTTTTATTAAAAAGTTTTTGTAATCAAGATTTACAAAGTTTCCGTGAGCATGAACAAAGTTCAAGGCTAGCTCCCACTTCAACAATGCTTGTCTTTCTCACTTTCGCTTTCCTTTTTGAAAAAGTTTTGGGTTCCCCTCTTTATTTTTGTTGTTTTTAAACTAAATAAAAGCACTCAACAAAAATAAATGACTCTCTAAAACTTCCGGGTTGTCTCCCTCGCAGCGCTTTCTTTAAAGCCATTAAGCTAGGCATATAGTGCTCAAGTAATGGATCCACCCGGATCCCAAGGTATATCAAAGCCAATTTTAATTAACAATGATTTGTAATTTAGTGGTGAGCACAAGGTAACATGTATCATGTAATGACGAAGTCTAACTCTCTTCCTATGCATCGCCATGCCATAAAAGAACAATTCATGCACACAAAGTAAAGGCCAATGCATAGTATAAATAGTTTCTTGCAATTTTATCATATTGGAAACATAGAGAGGTGGAGATATAGTTCCTCTCTCATAATAATTGCAAGTAGGAGCAGCAAGCACATGCATATTATATTCATCAAAATCATCATGTGCAACAGTAAAAGGCAACCCATCAATATAATCCTTAATAAGTGCAAACTTCTCCGATATAGTGTAGTCGGGAGAATTCAAAAAGATAATAGGACTATCATGCATGGTGCAATAGCAAAAATTTTATGTTTAACATAAGGAACTATAGCAAGTTCATCTTCATAAGCATAATTCATATTGGCATCTTGGCCACAAGCATATCAAGCATCATCAAAAAGGGATATTTCAAAAGAATCAACGGGATCATAGCAATCATCCTTCGGTAAGCACGAAGGGAAATTAAACAATGTATGAGTTGAAGAGTTACTCTCATTAGAAGGTGGGCATGGGTAGCTAATCCGCTCTTCCTCCTTTTGTTCTTCGCTCTCCTCCTCATCTTTTTCATCCAATGAGCTCATAGTTTCATCAATTTCTTCTTCCATAGACTCCTGCAAAATATTAGTCTCTTCTTGGACAGCGGGGTAGTCCTCAATATATGGTTCAACATAGGCATTAGAAGCATAATTATCATAGCAATATTTAAGTATGTCAAAAATTTCAGATTTGTAAAGAGTAGCATCATACCTTTCAATCAAAGAAGCAATTTCATAAGCACCTTTAAAAGCAACAAATTCTTCAATTTGTTGAACATCATAGTAACTATAAACACCCTTAGCATACGAAGATACGATTCCATTGTCACTAAACTCACATTGATAGGGAAGGTGTTTCTTAGGGTTTTCAGAACAACAAGTAATATCATATATTTCACATAAATTCCAAGCATAGCATTGCAAACGATGAATTTGACCCAGTAAATTTTTCCCTTTTTCAGATATTCGGTGTCGCACATAACAAGCATGCTCATCTAAAGATTTGCCCTCAACTAAGCTAGTTGCGGTTTCAGCACGAGCACATAGGGATCGAAGATGATCCAAGTAATAAGCTTCAATAGTGTGATAGATTTTGAGTGGTTCTTCAACCATTGGTTTAGTAGGTACAACTAATTTTTTTGGTATTTTGTGTTTCCTACCCATAACTAAAGATAGAAAACAACTAAGAACAGCAAATAAAAATTACTTAGAGATAAAACAAACAAGCACACACGAGAATATTCACCCCACGCCATTGCTCCCCGGCAACGGCGCCAGAAAAAGGTCTTGATAACCCATAAGTATAGGGGATCACAACAGTTTTCGATAAGTAAGAGTGTCGAACCCAACGAGGAGCTAAAGGTAGAACAAATATTCCCTCAAGTTCTATCTACCACCGATACAACTCTACGCACACTTGACGTTCGCTTTACCTAGAACAAGTATGAAACTAGAAGTACTTTGTAGGTGTTGTTGGATAGGTTTGCGAGATAATAAAGAGTACGCAAATAAAAAGTATGGGCTGTTTAGATAAAGAAACAATAAAGTAAATATAGCGAGTGTGGAAAAGTGGTGGTAGGAGTTGTGGAATTGCCCCTAAGCAATTGACTACTTTACTAGACCGATAGCAAGTATTATGTGGGAGAGGCCACTGCTAGCATGTCATCCCTGACTTGGAATTCTATGCACTTATGATTGGAACTATTAGCAAGCATCCGCAACTACTAACGTTCATTAAGGTAAAACCCAACCATAACATTAAGATAAATTGGTCCCCCTTCAATCCCGTATGCATCAATTTCTATGCTAGGTTGAAGCTTCTGTCACTCTTGCCCTCCAATACATAGTCCTATCAACATACAACTAACCCTATGGTGTGATCCATGCGCGCTCTCATATGATGGGCACGAAAGGACAGCAACATAACCACAAGCAAATTAAATCAATCATAGCAATTCATCAACCACCGATAGGACAACGAAAATCTACTCAGACATCATAGGATGGCAACACATCATTGGGTAACAATATGAAGCATAAAGCATCATGTTCAAGTAGAGGGTACAACGGGTTGCGGGAGAGTGGACCGCTGTAGATAGAGGGGGGAAGGTGATGGAGATGTTGGTGAAGATGGCGGAGGTGTTGGTGTAGATCGCGGTGATGATGATGATGGCCACGGCAGCGTTCCGGCGCCACCAGAAGAGAAGGGGAGAGGGGGGGCCTTCGTCTTCTTCTTCCTTGACCTCCTCCCTAGATGGGAGAAGGGTTTCCCCTCTGGTCCTTGGCCTCCATGGCATGGGTGGGGCGAGAGCCCCTCCGAGATTGGATCTGTCTCTCTGTCTCTCTCTGTTTCTGCGTTCTGTTCTGCCGCTCTTTCACCGTTTCGGGTATATATGGAGATCCGTAACTCCGATTGGATCAAAACCTTCGCCGTGATTTTTTTCCGAAAATTAGCTTTCTTGCGGCCGAAGAATGGCATCAACTGCCTTACGGGTGGCCCACGAGGGTCAGGGCGCGCCCAGGGGGCAGACGCGCCCCCTGCCTCGTGGCCACCTCGGGCACCGTCTCGCATGGATTTTTCTTTTGGAATTTTCCAAATATTCCAAAAATAAGCTCCGTCCGTTTTTATCCCGTTTGGATTCCGTTTGATATGGATATTCTGCGAAACATAAAACATGCAACAGACAGGAACTGGCACTGGGCACTGGATCAATATGTTAGTCCCAAATAATAGTATTAAAAGTTACCAAAAGTATATATGAAAGTTGTAGAATATTGGCATGGAAGAATCAAAAATTATAGATACGACGGAGACGTATCACTGGCCATCAGGTCAGGTTTGGAAGCTTAAACTATACTACCGACATCTGCGGAGACTTGATCTTCGACGGATTCGAGCCCATGTCAGCTGCGCTGCACAGTCGCGACGAGCATGACTTAGCTCTGCCGCCGGACGGTGTTAGGGAGATCACACCTGTGGCTACTCCGTCCCTCAATCCGGAGCAGGTCGAGCCGTCCGAGGACGGGTGGATGGACCCGCCACGGAGGCCGCACACCCAGCGGCGATAGAGATGAATACTGACTCCACCTCCTACGAGACCCGTGTTCCCGGATCCTTGGATTCATCCCCGGCCACGGGCTCCGAACCACCTACGTATGTGCCTATCGAATCTGATTGGGCACCGATCATGGAGTTCACCTTTGTGGATATCTTTGAACACTCGCCCTTGGGCGACGTGCTAAATTCATTAAGGTCTCTCTCCTTGTCAGGAGTCCCTTGGCCGAACTGTGTCCGTCTTGAGTGGGAAGCGGACGACGAAGAAATTCGTCCCCCGCCCACCACCCACTTAATAGCCACTGTCGACGACTTAACCGACATGCTTGATTTCGGCTCCAAAGACATCGATGGTATGGACGACGATGTAGGAGAAGAACAGGGACAACCGCCCATAGGGCGCTAGACAGCCACTTCATCACACGATATATACATGGTGGATACACCCAAAGAAAACAATGACGAGGAACGGAAGGATGCAGCGAAGGATAATCCCCTCAATAAGCAACGAAAGCGACGACGTAGGCGCCGCTCCAAATCCCACCTCAGCAAAAACAGCGATAACAACGCAAGAAAGAATAATACCTCGGTCGACTCTAAAGCATACGACGGTCACATGGACCCAGCGATAGAGCAGGATGAACCAGCGGACGGTGAACATAGTACAAAGCCGCCGTCCGATCACGGCGACGCCAAGGGTAAAACTCATCAACCTGTCTCCGGAGAGGAGAACAGTCCGGACGACGATGCACACATCATCCCGGAAAGGCACTTGGAGCAAGAGGACCTCCATAGAAGGCTTATTGCCACCGCGAGGAATCTGAAGAAGCAGAAGCAAAGGCTTAAGGCCGGGCAAAATCACTACAAGAAATATGTCAACTTGTGACCACCACTATTGGTCACTGAATGGTCACAAATTTCCATTTATGACCTTTTTGTGACCAGAAACATAAGGTCAAAAGCTGGCCGTCGTAAACTGACTATAGCGACCTTTCTTCTGGAATGGTCGTAGACGTTTATGACCAAAATACGTCTACTGTGGTGTTTTGGTCACTAGCAACCTCCCCAGGCCACGTAGGCATCCGGCGTGGCAAGCTGATGTGGCACAAGATTGAGCCCGGTCCAATTCGGTTTTCTACATGGGCCTAGCCCAACAATTTGGCCTTTTTTTATATTTTTTTCTTGATTAATTTTGGTCAACTACATGGGCCAGGCCCAACATTTAAGCCATTTTATTTTTGGGCCGTAGCCTTTTTAGTCCATTGATTTTTCTAGTTTCAGCCATTATACATTGGGGTACCACTAGTAAGCCAGCCCCACATGTCATGCTTATCTCAAAATATGTCCCACATGTCAGAAATTTCGAAATTTGTCAAACAACCATTATAGCTTGGACCCTCTTGTCAGGTTTCCATTTCACGGGTATTCAAATCACATACACAATTATTGTTTTGAACAAACTAGAGAGCAAATGAAATTCATCCAAAATAAGACTACATTAGTCTATTACAATTCAGTATACTACAACCCAGATATGCGTACAATTACAACACATAATATGCTCCTCTTTGTTGATATGATTCACAGCTTCGACCTTGGATTCACACTTCACCTGTGCAAAGAATAAGAATGTGTTCATGGAGTGATCCAATAACTTATAAGCAAGAATTGACATCAAATGCCATGTAGGTAAATAGTATGACTAACACTAACCAGTATGTATTCATGGAGTGACAAATGTTCTCACTAGCTAGGATTTTTTTGGTATATAGTATACTGACATGTGCAACTCTAACTAAATTGATCATAGAAATGAAAAGAACTGTAAGCATGTTTTTTTGGGTATATAGTATACTGACATGTTCATTCAGAATCCACGCAACAACAGTTACACATTCAGAATCCAGTCAAATTTTAAGCAACAGCAGAACAAATCTAACAAACCAGACCATAATCAGCATGCATCGGGATTTATGGTTCTAGCAAAAAAGTGGCTGACTAACAAACTAGATATGCTTCTGCAGACTAACAAAATGGCAGCAAACATACTAATCAGATTGATTCGTTCAATTAGGCAGGCAGGCAGTTAGTCCATGTGGCTAATTTATACAAGTACTACCTAGTGCATTCCTTGCTGCAAACTAGGTAATCATCACCAAACTAAACTGTTGAATGATGCCGTCCACCAATGATAGATACATAGCGTGTACTGCAGTGGTGTAATAAGGCATGATTTTGTTGAATCCTACATGTACGTACGTACGTATGTACTGACGGATGGCATGGTTTGAATCCATCAATCAAAGAGACAGACGAACTGGCTTGGATCTGCTCACCTATAGTGTACTGTACGACAGGGGCAGCAATCCAGCCAGCATCTGCGCGAGTGTGGAGCACAGCCGCCGTCATCTGCACGAGCTCGCTCCTTCCTTGGTAGAGGGCAGCAAGGTCCAAGCCATGGCCTTGATGTCCGCCGGCGGATCTGGTGGATGCGCCCCCTGCCGCACCAAGATCGAGGGGACAAGGTTCTTGGAGGAAGCGACCAAGCCGCGTCCGCCATGCACAGGGCCATGACCAGGCGTCGGGGAGGACGGGGCTGGAGTCGGGCATTTCGGGAACTCCTACAAATGAGATGGAAAGCAGATTAGTCACAAGTAAACAATCACTGTTTCCATCAGTACATTGACACTTGTAAGTAATACATCATTCACTTAAAACAAGTAAGGTCAAATATTTACATGACATGACACAGGAGGCATATGTTGCCAGTCAAAGATGGCACTTCTATAGGCCTTTAAAAAAACCATACAAGTCAGTGATGCTCCAACACAACACTCATGGACTAAAATAACAAGATAAAAAGATGTTGCCAGACAAAGATGGCACTTGTATAGACCTTGAAAAAATACATACAAGTCAGGTATGCATACTAATTTTACTAATATGTTATAATTGTCTACTCTGGAGTTGCAGCATCACTTCACAACATGCTACACTCTTAGGTATGTTAAGCAACGCCTATTAATCTGAACTTAGTGTTGATAAAAAGTGTCTGCTGAATTCCATAGGGCAACATATGAAGTGAGGAGATTTATTCCTCATGACACTACAGGTAGATATCAAGAACACAAACTAATAGCTATAGAAGCATAACATAGTGAACATCATTCGCATGCTATTCAGTACGATATCTCAGATTTTTCAACTAAGCAAAACATGCATACTGTAACACTTCAGTACGAATGTAAGTAATGTCTCTTCCATCATCATCTTCTTGCGTAACAACAAACGAGAGGATGCACACATTTTAGTATCACCAATCAGTCTAGTTATCTGCTAACATACAAATAACCAGACACATCTTTACTGATAAACATGACATAGCTGTCAGCCATGTGGAAAAGACAAGCTTATGATGTTACATGCCGATTACAGAGGAGTATTTTCGTGGAACCTGAGCCTAGAGAAGAGAATAAAGGATAAGCAGTGGTTCTATAGCAGCCTGGAATATGTGGACGCATATACATACTGAACAAATGGTACAAGCAGTAGGGGACAAAACATCACAATGGGTCATGCTATCGCCAGGCTTAAATTGTATCCTCATTAGATACTTTGATGTTGATGGTTCCTGATAAGTATGCGCAACCTTGTACCGAGCGACAAATTAATGAGATGCTTGATGTCGATGGTTTATACAACCTTGCACCCATCGACAAATTAATGAGACACTTGATCTTGATGGTTGCTACACAACCTTGTGCCTATTAGCAAAATTTTGGTACTGTAGAGTACGACTAGCTATCTACGACGGAGCCGAGGGAACGGTTGCACGGGTCGATTCCTCGATTGCGGTGTCCCTAGAGATCCCAAACGGCTATCCTGTGTAGGACACGTTTCCAAATTCTGAAGGCAGTAGGAACCATAGCAAAACGATTTTATTCACTTGGAAGCGGCTTTGTATGTTCAGTTAGCATAACAGATAACATTTGCGTAGCACTTCAGTACGAATGTAATCTCACCAATCAGTCTGGAACCGCAGGAATCTTGGCATGCACACATTTTAGCAAGCGTCTTCCCTGCGATGGAAACAGCACCGACGAGAGATGTCAAACACAAGCCTCACGAAAATTTAGAACAGCAAGGTACGAGTACCGGATGACAGCAGGAAGAAACCACACCTGAGATGTAAGGCTGCAAAACACCGGCACCGCGGACGCCCGTCCATCCAGCCAGCCAGCCTCCGGCAATGGCGGCACGCGAGGTCACCAACCACGTATGCATGCCCAAGATGAATGTAATCAGTCTAGGTCCCGCCGTACATGAGAGGAGATGGAAGACTTGGCAAGGACGGCGTACATACCTTGGGCATCTAGGTCCCGCCGGAGATGCGCCGTCGTCGACGACCACCGCAGTAGCAATCTCCGGTGTGGTCCGGTGTGCCGCACCAGACCGAGAGCAGGCGGTGGATCCCGATGCGGCCGGCCTCCATCACGCAGGTGGGTGCGGATCCGGCACCGCCGTCGCCGGAACTGGTGCGCCCCATCTATCCATCCATGGGTGGGCGTGGGTGGGTGGGTGGATCCGTGGAAAAGGGGGTTTCCATGGGTGGATGGACGAGATGAGGAGGGAGGTCGGCCGGAGGTGGGGATGGGGCCGGAGACGGGGAGATGAGGTCGCCGGTGGGGGTGGGGATCGGCGGCGGCGGCCGAGATTGGAGAGGAATCGGGGGTGGGGAAGAGGAGCAATGTGCGCGCAGCTTCGCGGGGCTCCACTCGTGAATCTGGGCATGGGCTCGATCTTGGGTCAGCCTCGACCTTGTCTACGGTGAGGGTTGTCGACGGTGGCGGTGGGGGTGGGGTTGGGGGCGGCTGTGGGGCGAGAGTGGATCGGGGAAGAGGAGTGGATCGGGGAAGTTAGGGTTTGGGTGAGAGGGTGAGGGGGTGAGGGCTGCCGTTGGATCCAGAAGCATCCAACGGTGGTTGAGGCATGATCCGCGTGATATGCCTATGAACCAATCAGAGCGCACCAAACAAGTTGCAGATTTTTTGACCATATAAATTAGTCATAATTGATTACATACAAATTTTTCATTTCATTTTTCAATGCTCAAAATGAGTTTTTTTGTGAAAGACCTATCAAATATTTGTTCAAATGATGCCATATTTTGCATAAGTTTACATCTTAAATTGGCAAACAACATTGACAAAGGGAGTTTTTATTTCTTTTGCATGAAAAAACAATTTTCCATTTTTTGAGTGCCCAAAAAAAGTTTTTTTGTGAAGAACCTATCAAATATTTTTTGTAAAATTTTACCAAATCAGTTTTCTAAAATACTAGGCCATATTTAATGAACAATTGACCAAATGGTTAGGTGTTAAAAGTTTTAATCCACCTCTGGTGAAAAAGACAAATTTCCCCCGTTTTAGGTGGAAGCGGGGCAAATTTGAACTGTGGCTGCCTCATAGTTTGCTATTTATTTTTTCCAAAATTTATTTCTAGGTACAAAAGTATCTATTTAATCAGGGAAACATCAAAATTTTTCCAAGATTCAACCACTAGCTAGGAACGGTCAAGCCCGTCGTTTTGATCACATTTTGAAACGGGCATAAAAAATTCAAAAAAATTGAAAAAATTGGAAAACCTTCCCATTGTGTCATTATATGTGACCAAGTTCCTAGGAAATATAACAAACTTGTAATACGGCAATTATTTTAAAAAAGTGTTCTCAGAAACGAGCTATCACGTGTGGAGATCAATGGCTTTCAAGTCAAATGATCAATCTTATGGCTACATTCATGGCATAGTTTGTTCAAATGATCTCATATTGTGCACAAGGGTGCATATTGAAATGGCAAACAATGTTGCCTAAGGAAGTTTTCATTTTCTTTGGACGAAAAAACTATTTTCCATTTTTCGAGTGCCCAAAGGGAGGTTTTTTTGTGAAGGACCTCCCAAATAATTATTGCAAAATTGGACCAAATAAATTTTCTAAAATACTAGGCCATGTTTAATGCATAATTGACAAAATGGTTGGGTGCCAAAAGTTTTTATCCACCTCTGGTGAAAAAGACAAATTTCTGCCGATTTAGTAGGAAGCGGGACAAATATGAACTGCAGCTGCCTCATAGTTTGCTCTTTATTTTTTCAAAAAATCATTTCTAGGTACATAAGTATCTATTTAATCAGAGAAACACCAAAAAATTTCGAAGATTCAACCACTAGCTAGGAACGGTCATTCCCGTCGTTTTGACCGCATTTTGAAACGGGCATAAAAAATTCAAAAAAAATCAAAAAATTGGGAAACCTTCGCATTGTGTCATTATATGTGACCAAGTTTTCAGAAAAAATAATAAACTTGTAATACGGTAATTATTTTAGAAAAGTGTTCTCATAAATGAGCTATCATGTGTGAAGATTCATGGATTTCAACCCAAACGCTCAATCTCATGGTCACATTCATGGCATAGTTTGTTCAAATGATCTCATATTGTGCACAAGGGTGCATCTTGGAATTCCAAGCAATGTTGCCAAAGGGAGTTTTCATTTTCTTTGCACGGAAAATTCATTTTCCATTTTTTGAGTGCTCGAAATGAGGTTTTTTTGTGAAGGACCTTCCATATATTTGTTGCAAAATTGTACCAAATCATTTTTATAAAATATTAGGACATATTTAATGCACAATTGACAAAATGGTTGGGTGTCAAAAGTTTTGATCCACCTCTGGTGAAAAAGACAAATTCCCGCCGATTCAGGTGGAAGCGGGTCAAATTTGAACTGCAGCTACCTCATAGTTTGCTGTTTGTTTTTTCCAAAAATCATTTCTAGGTACGTAAGTATCTATTTAATGAGAGAAACACCAAAAGTTTTCCAAGATTCAACCACTAGCTAGGAACGGTCAAGCCCGCCGTTTTGACCGCATTTTGAAACGGGCATAAAAATTCAAAAAAAATCAAAAAGTTGGAAAACCTTCGCATTGTGTCATTATATGTGACCAAGTTTCCAGGAAAAATAATAAACTTGTAATACGGTAATTATTTTAAAAAAGTGTTCTCAGAAATGAGCTATCAAGTGTGAAGATTCATGGCTTTCAAGCCAAATGATCAATCTTATGGCCACATTCATGGCATAGTTTGTTCAAATGATCTCATATTATGCACAAGGGTGCATATTGGAATGGCAAACAATGTTGCCTAAGGAAGTTTTCATTTTCTTTGGACGAAAAAACCATTTTCCATTTTTTGAGTGCCTGAAATGAGTTTTTTTGTGAAGGACCTACCATATATTTGTTGCAAAATTGGACCTAATCAATTTTCTAAAATACTAGGACATATTTAATGCACAATTGACAAAATGGTTGGGTGTCAAAATTTTTGATCCACCTCTGGTGAAAAAGACAAATTCCCGTCGATTCAGTTGGAAGCGGGTCAAATTTGAACTGCAGCTGCCTCATAGTTTGCTCTTTATTTTTTCCAAAAATCATTTCTAGGTAAATAGGTATCTATTTAATCATAGAAACACCAAAAAAATTCTAAGATTCAACCACTAGCTAGGAACTGTCATTCCCGCCGTTTTGACCACATTTTGAAACGGGCATAAAAAATTCAAAAAAATTAAAAAATTGGGAAACCTTCGCATTGTGTCATTATATGTGGCCAAGTTCCCAGGAAAAATAACAAACTTGTAATACGGCAATTATTTTAAAAAACTGTTCTCAGAAACGAGCTATCACGTGTGGAGATCAATGGCTTTCAAGCCAAATGATCAATCTTATGGCCACATTCATGTCATAGTTTGTTCAAATGATCTCATATTGTGCACAAGGGTTCATATTGGAATGTCAAACAATGTTGCCTAAGGAAGTTTTCATTTTCGTTGGACGAAAAAACCATTTTCCATTTTTCGAGTGCCCGAAAGGAGGTTTTTTGTGAAGGAATTACCAAATAATTGTTGCAAAATTGGACCAAATCATTTTTATAAAATACTAGGCCATATTTAATGAACAATTGACAAAATGGTTGGGAGTAAATTTTTTTGATTCACCTCTTGTGAAAAAGACAAATTTCCGCCGATTCAGTTGGAAGCGGGTCAAATTTGAACTGCAGCTGCCTCATAGTTTGCTATTTTTTTTTCCAAAAATCATTTCTAGTTACATAAGGACCTATTTAATCATAAATACATGGTTTGGTGGCGATACATCGAGGTTTGGGCGGTGGCCGAGGGCCCCAACTCTAGAGCGCGTAAACTCGCATGCCCGTCGCGTGGTCACCGCGTGACCGTAATGTTGCCATGTGTTCTGGGCGGCCTAGGCATGTCTAGTGGGTTGGGAACTTCCCAGGTTGGTGCTAGGAAGAAAATTAGAACATAAGATTCTCACGAGGAGACCGATCGATGCTCAAACATGAATTATCAACCAAGTGTTTGATTAGCGGTACGGGAAATGTACATGGCCAATGGGCGTGAGTTTTGGCTGAGGATGATCACCTACTAAGGAGAATGTCTTCACAAATTTTTAGCTCAAAAGGAGGATCCTAGGTGGTACTTGCTTTGCAAAGTACCACGCTGGACAAAAATATGAATGTTGAAGCTGGGCTCAAAATAATGAATGGAGTGAGTTGAAATTTTGTGGAGGATGGTTATTTGGGCATAGGAAAGCATTGCATAAAATTGATACCATTTGTACATGCCAAAGTAGTACTTCCTTCACAATGCTCTTCTATGGATAGAAACTTGGGAAAACTAGTGAGAGAGATTGGATGAATGAAATGAGCTCAAAATTGGTGTAGGTAAGTTACTTAAGTATGGTCATGTGCTGGTAAATTTTCAGATCATTTGGGTAAGTCTAGCTAGTACTTACTTCACAAAGCGTCTCTCGAGGTAGAAACTTTGGAAATTTCCCAAGAAAGATTTACTAGGAAAATTGAGCTGAATATTATCATGTGGCAATGATTTGGGTATGGAAGAGTGCCCGAAAAGTTTGAGGGTAATAGGAGGGGTCTATATAACACTTGCTTTGCAAAGTGCCAATTTGGCCATAAAATATAAATTGAACCTGGGCTCACATAGATGACTTGACTGAGCTACAATTTGGAGGAGGGTGATAATTTGGGCATATGAAGGAACTGTATAAATTTCATGTCATTTAGAGATATAAAAAAGGTACTTCCTTCACAATGCTTCTAGGTGGACAAAAACTTTGGAAATTTGCCGAGGAAGATTTGCTAGGCAAATGGAGCTGAATTTTGTCATGCGGTAATGATTTGGATAGGAAAGAGTGCCCAAAAATTCCGAGGGCAATCAAGAATATATAAATAGCACTTCCTTCATAAAGTGTTGTTGTGAACAGAATAGGAAAATGAATATTCTTGAATTAGTTTTGAACTAGGCAAGGAAGGATTTTTACATATTTGATGAAGATATGCCCCAAAGAATTTATGAGATTTTTTTGGGAATTTTGGGAATGATAGAAATATAGGTTGCTTCACAACCTAGGACAAAAACTGCCACATGGACATGACACATAGGCAAAACTGATGAGATGGCGCCTAGTCATCACAACCCACCACAATCTACAAGGCTATGACCATCTATATTGGTCATTAACAACTAGAAATAAGGCAGCGGACTAGCACTGTTTGCTTTGTGACCATTTCGTGTAAGGAAATTACGACCTTTCTGACCAAAATGGTCGCAATGGTTTAGGGTTTGGAGCCCCCTGAACAGCTTTTGACCAATTGGTCTAAAATGGTCATAAATTTATGACCAATTCTTCGAGGGTCACTGACAGAAGGTCATAAGTTGACATATTTCTTGTAGTGAATACACTCGACAGTAGATGGAATAAAGTGCTCTACACTGAAGAAAAGTATGGTGGCAGCCGCCACACAACGAGCTATCCAAAGCGCAAGCTGCTGCCCGAATTTGATGACGAGGCTTTAGAGCCTATACAGCCAAAAAATAAAGCGGCCGATCAGCTGGATCGACCACCCCGTGGCCGCGATAGGGCGGCTAACGATGTCGCACATAAGACAGCACACGATTTACATGATGACTTGCACCAAAAAGCCGGTATGACCAGGTCCATCTACGGATCTAGGAAGCACGCTCTGACGCAGAATCAAAACCGAACACTACAACTGTCAGAATGCCATGACACATCCAAATACAGGGGTGCCGAGCACCCCCTATGCTTCACCGATGAGGTTCTGGATCACGAATTCCTAGAAGGATTCAAACACGTGAACATAGAGGCATACGACGAAATTACAGACCCTGGGGTCTGGATTGAGGACTTTATCCTTCATATCCACATGGCTCGCGGAGATGATCTCCACGCCATCAAATACTTGCCCCTCAAGTTGAAAGGACCAGCTCGGCACTGGCTGAAAAGCCTCCCCAAAACCTCAATTGGAAGTTGGGAAGAGCTTGAAGATGCTTTTAGGGCTAATTTTTAAGGGACCTATGTCCGACCTCCGGATGCAAACGATTTAAGTCATATAATTCAATAGCCCGAAGAGTCAGCCCGAAAGCTTTGGAACAGATTCCTCATTAAGAAGAATCAAATTGTCGACTGCCCGGACGCCGAAGCCTTAGCGGCTTTCAAACACAGTGTCCGGGATGAATGGCTCGCCAGACACCTCGGCCAGGAAAACCCGAGGACAATGGCAGCCCTAACAAGCCTTATGACCCACTTTTGCGCGGGCGAAGATAGCTAGGTGGCCTGTAGCGGCACCAGCGACCTAGGCACATCTAAAGTCAGGGATGGCAATGGAAAACCACGACGCAATAAAAGCAAGCGTCGAAACAATAAAGACAGCCCAGACAACACGGCGGTAAACACCAGATTTAGGGGCTCTCGACCCGGTCAACGAAAAAAACCATTCAAAGGCAGCAAAGATGGACCGTCCAGCCTAAACAAGATTCTAGACAGATTATGTCAGATTCATAGCACCTCTGACAAACCGGCAAATCACACCAACAGAGAATGCTGGGTCTTCAAGCAGGCCGACAAGCTAAACGCCGAACACAAGGAGACGCCAAGCAAAGACGAGGATGAGCCTCGCCAGCCGAACACTGGGGGACAGAAAAAATTCCCACCAGAGGTCAAAACAGTGAACATGATTCATGTAACAAAGAGGGGAGCAAACACGCACTCCAAGATGTATGCGATGTGGAGCCCGTCACCCCCAAGTTCAACCCTTGGTCAGCCTGCCCGATCACTTTTGATCGCAGGGATCACCCGACTAGTATCCGTCACGGAGGATCGACTGCCTTGGTACTAGACGCAATAATTGACGGATACCATCTCACCCGAGTCCTTATGGACGGCGTCAGTAGTCTTAATCTGATATATCAGGACACATTCCACAAAATGGGGATAGACCTGACAAGAATCAGCCAAAGCAATACTACCTTTAAAGGAGTAATACCAGGCACAGAGGCCCGCTGCATGGGCTCTCTAGTACTAGAGGTTGTATTTGGTTCTCCCAACACCTTCCGAAGTGAGAAGTTAACCTTTGACATCTCTCCATTCCGAAGCGGCTATCAAGCACTACTCGGAAGAACGGCCTTCGCTCGTTCTAATGCAATACCGCATTACGCTTATCTTAAGCTTAAGATGCCCGGTCCACGTGGCATCATCATAGTTAGCGGAAACACAGAACGTTCCTTACGTGTGGACGAACGTGGGGTGGCTTTAGCAGCCGAACACTGAACGCCCTCGCCAACCAGAATAAATGATCGGTCGTCAAGACCGCGGACACGGCTAGACGAGTCCGGTGCACCACTAGCTGTAACAGCTCAGATAAACCTAAGACTGGGTCGATGGATATACCCCCATAGGTGTTGCTAGGGGCTTCCCGTATGTAAAAAGGACTACGATTCGGCTTGACCTTATTTAGATCGAATTTTAATGGTCTATTAAGAATAACCAATTTTATGCACGAAAACTTCCACCTGGGCTTTTCTCTCTTACAGATGATCATTGTGCTACACCCTTCCAGAATACGGCACAACAGAGACACAGGCGCATACATGCAGCAGGCGTTCAAAGGTTTCTTTCTAGATGAAGACCCTATGTAGACCTTTTTACTGTGTCTTGTTGCTTCACACCCTCGGGATACTCAACATAACCAAGAGGGATGCTGGCGTTATTGAAATTTCGTCACGTCAGACTAATGCATGTACCTGGAAATTCAGGGATTATTATCGAGGGTGTTACTCGGCCCAGTATACATTATAAAGACTGAATACCTTAGGGAGTGTTCGGCGTCGCGAGTTTGGCCTTATATGCATCAGCTCCGAATCATGTCTTTGGTCAATAGTTGGGTTTGCCCGGCTCCCGTGTTTTGCTACCTTACGTTCCGCTCTATCGGCTAAGTTGGCGCCGGGAGAACTACTGCGATTGTGCCCTGGTTCATCTAGATGAGCACCTCAGTAGAGAAAGCAGAAAACTGACTGCCATGATAAAGCGCGAGACTGGTCAACCACTCGAGGACTTAGTGGAATCTTTGTGATTCCTCCGCATTAACGAAGGACCGGTTTCTCGATCATGTATGTACGCACACCGTATTCAGATAAGCGCGGAAGTAACAGGGGCTATATAGTAGCCCCACTGTCAAACTCCTATGGCTAAGTGAAAGTGTTAAAGCAATATAGTCTGATTGCCTTGTTCGCCGTGCTATCACCTCCTTAATGGACCAAGACATTGGATCAAGTGTGAATACATGCTTTTCCAAACACCCCTGCATTATATGCGTGGGGGTTGAAGCCGATGACTGCAAACTTTCAGGTTATATACATACATAAAACTGCCGCACAGGAGGCATCATAATACTTTCAGGCAAAAGTATAAACACAGCCTTTTATAAGCCAAATAGCATTGTTTTTACAAATTGGGATACATGTCACTCAAAGATGATACTATTCGAGCACTGAGCCTCTATTAGACGAGCGCCTTCTAGGACTTCTTCAAAATAGTGCTCGGACGTGACCTGGCCTATGGCCGGACCCCGAGTTGCAATAGCGGTGGCATCCATCTATGCCCAGTATGTATTAACACGAGCAAGATCCATCCGCGCACCTCTATGCACGCCGACCTCTTTACAACGTCGATATGCGGCACAGCACCAAGGAATCGTTGCACTAAACCAAAATAACTATTAGGCCTTGGTCCTTCCGGCCAAAGATGATCCACGACAACCCTCATGGCAAGCCCGGACAACCTATGGATCTCAACCCACTTGGTCATTTGCTCATTTAACAGCAGCGGACGCGTTGGAGCACTGAACTGCGACCAGAACAACTTTTCCACTTCGTGATCTTTTTGGTCTTTGAAAAACGCAGTCGCATCAGCAGCACTCATTGCCAAGTCCGAATACGCGTCTGCAACACTCCATAATTGATCCAGAGGGGCATACTTCGGATCTCCGAACTTCGTCCGCAACAAAAAGGGCTTCCTGAAAGTGCAACTATCCCTAGGTGGTTTTGGTAATTCATAACAACATATAGCTCATTGAGCTAATGCTATTCCAAGATGATTATTTCAGGAAAGCTCAATGATTGGCATGGCATGGATGTTGAAAGTGGATCCCTCAAAATGCTAAGGACAAAGGATTGGCTCAAGCTCAAAAGCTCAAGACTCTTCATTTTATATTTTAGTGATCCAAGATCACATTGAGTCTTTAGGAAAAGCCAATACTATCAAGGAGGGATGAGGTGTTGCTTAGTGAGCCTCTTGCTTCATGTGCTTAGTGATATGCTCCAAAACCCTCAACTACTTTTCCATATCCACATTTGACCTAAACCCAAAGCCAAACTCGGACCTACCGATTCTTTCAACCCGGCGCGACCGAGTTTCACTTGTCATAGCCATTGCCAAACCCTAGCAAATCGGTTCTACCGATAGGGATCTCAGTCTCACCGAGATGGGATTGCAAACTCTCTATTTCCCTTTCGTAACTTTTCGGTCTCACCGAAAGAGCGGATCGGTCCCACCGAGATTGCAATGTAAACTCTCTGTTTCCTTTTTGTAACTTTTCGGTCTCACTGAAAGAGCAAATCGGTCCCACCGAGTTTGCCTGACCAACTCTCTGGTTAGCTAATTACCAAAATCGGTCTCACCGAGATTACTTTATGCCCTAACCCTAACAAAATCGGTCCTACCGAGTTGCATGTCAGTCCCACCGAAAATCTCTAACGGTCACTAGGTTTACTATTTCGGTCTGACCGAGTTTGTTGATTCGGTCCCACCGAGATTGGTAAATTGTGTGTAACGGTTGGATTTTGTGTGGAGGCTATATATACCCCTCCACCTCCTCTTCACTCGTGGAGAGAGCCATCAGAACACATCTACACTTCCAACCCATATGTTCTGAGAGAGAACCACCTACTCATGTGTTGAGACCAAGATATTCCATTCCTACCATATGAATCTTGATCTCTAGCCTTCCCCAAGTTGCTTTCCACTCAAATCTTCTTTCCACCATATCCAAATCCTGTGAGAGAGAGTTGAGTGTTGGGGAGACTATCATTTGAAGCACAAGAGCAAGGAGTTCATCATCAACACACCATTTGTTACTTCTTGGAGAGTGGTGTCTCCTAGATTGGCTAGGTGTCACTTGGGAGCCTCCGACAAGATTGTGGAGTTGAACCAAGGAGTTTGTAAGGGCAAGGAGATCGCCTACTTCATGAAGATCTACCGCTAGTGAGGCAAGTCCTTCGTGGGCGATGACCATGGTGGGATAGACAAGGTTGCTTCTTCGTGGACCCTTCATGGGTGGAGCCCTCCGTGGACTCGCGCAACCGTTACCCTTCGTGGGTTGAAGTCTCCATCAACGTGGATGTAGGATAGCACCACCTATCCGAACCACGGGAAAAACATCCGTGTCTCCAATTGCGTTTGAATTCTCCAAACCCTTCCCTTTACATTCTTACAAGTTGCATGCTTTACTTTCCGCTGCCAATATACTCTTTGCATGCTTGCTTGAATTGTGTGATGATTGCTTGACTTGTCCTAAAGTAGCTAAAATCTGCCAAGAACTAAAATTGGGAAAAGGTTAAGTTTTTATTTGGTCAAGTAGTCTAATCACCCCCCTCTGGACATACTTTCGATCCTACAAGTGGTATCAGAGCTTTGGTCTCCATTTGCTTTGATTTCCATAGCTTTTGGTGGTCATAGCCTTGGTTTCACAACCTAGGAGAGTATGACGTCTAGCGAGGGAAATTATCACCGTAGAGGTCCTTACTTTGATGGTACAAATTTTGCTAGTTGGAAGCATAAAATAAAAATGCATATTCTTGGACATAACCCCGCCGTTTGGGCTATTGTGTGTGTTGGTTTGCAAGGTGACTTCTTTGATGGGAAAGAACCAAACCATGAAGCTACCGCGGATGAGTTGAAGATGTTGCAATATAATGCTCAAGCTTGTGATATTCTCTTCAACGGATTGTGCCCCGAAGAATTCAACAAAATCAGCCGTCTTGAGAATGCAAAGGAAATTTGGGACACTTTGATTGATATGCACGAAGGTACCGACTCCGTCAAGGAATCCAAATTGGATGTGCTTCAAAGTCAACTTGACAAGTTCAAAATGAAGGATGGTGAAGGTGTCGCTGAAATGTACTCTAGGCTTGCTCTCATCACAAATGAGATTGCTGGCTTAGGGAGTGAAGAGATGACCAATAGATTCATCATCAAGAAGATTCTAAGAGCCTTGGATGGAAAATATGATACCGTGTGCACATTGATCCAAATGATGCCCAGTTACAAAGATCTCAAGCCAACGGAGGTAATTGGAAGAATTGTTGCTCATGAGATGTCACTTAAGGATAAAGAGGAACTTCACAACAAATCAAGTGGTGCCTACAAAGCCTCATGTGAAGCCCCTACATCATCAAGTGAGAAACAAAACTTCAATGAAGAATTGAGCTTAATGGTGAAGAACTTCAACAAGTTCTACAAGAGTAGAAGCAAAGATAGAAGCTTCAAGTCAAGGTCCTACAATGACAAAAGATCTTCTAGTCGAGAGCGAAACTGGTACAATTGTGGAAGACCCGGACACTATTCCAATGAGTGTACGGCTCCCTACAAGAGAAGAGAAGACTCTCCAAAAAGAAGAAGCAAAAGAGAAGAATCACCACCAAGAGAGAGAAGGAGTAGAGATGATCGTTATGAACGAAGATACTCATGGAGAAGCAAGGATTCGGAAAGGAAGGAAAAATCATCAAGGAGCTACATAAAACGAAGACATCAAGCTCATGTTGGTGAATGGGTATCCGGCTCCGACTCCGACGACCACTCCGAGAGAAGTTATCACTCCGACTCCGAATATACTCAAGATGAAGGTGTTGCCGGTCTAGCACTTGTGACAACCAACTCCTACGATATATTTGACTCACCAAATGAAGGAATTGGAAGATGCTCCATGACTAAAGGTCCTAAGGTAACACACCCCGAGTATGTTGATTTTAATAGTGATGAAGATGACTTGTTAGGTGATGATGATTTACTTGTTTACAACTCTAGTGATGAATACTATGATGAAACATCAATTAATCATGCTAATCAAGATAAAACGAATGACAATGATAAGGAGAAGATTGAGGCTCTAACTAAAGAACTAAACACTCTTAAGTTAGCTCATGAAACTATCTTCGAAGATCATCAAGAACTTTTAAGAGCTCATGAGAAGTTACGCTTTGAAAAGATCAATCTTGAGCAAGAGCATGAGTTTTTAAAGGCAATCAATGATGATCTCCGCAAGAAAAGTTCTTCTTACATTGCCAAGCGTTTACTCTTATCCACTTACATGCCTCAAGTCAAGTCTAGTAACAAGAACAAGAAAGATTCTTCCTCTAGTAGTAACAATGATCATGCTAAATCCAATATTGTTGCTTCTAGTAGTTCTCTTGATTCCACTAATGATTCTCTTAGCCAAGTTACACTTGAGCAAGAAAATAGCTTATTTAAGGGAATTATAGAGAACGGAGTGTACAAAAGCCTTGCCGGGAGTAAGCAATTCGAGGAAATTGTGCACAAGCAAGGAATGCACCGGAAGAATCAAGGTGTTGGTTTTGAACGAAAGTTCAATGCCAATGGAGTTGAGTGGGAAGAAGATCAATACCCCAAGACAAAGTTTGTTCCTCAACAAGAGAAGTATGACACTTCCTTCAAGGGGACACAAGCTCAAGATGATCTTCCACCACAAGACTACATGCAAAAAGGCAAGGACAAGCTTCAAGAGGAAATTGATGCATTTGAAGAAGCTCCTAAGACCTTAGTCAAGTGGATTCCCAAGACCACTCCAAGTTCCACTTCATCAAGTATGACTACAACTCCAAGGATTCCCATCAAGATGGTGTGGATCCAAAAGAAGAAGAACTAGAAAGTTCTTGAGGGTGACTCCGCCAACATACTTCACTCTTATCATTTTGGCAAGAACAAGTGCAATCAACTTCCACATCTTGCACTACTTCAAGGAGTCACAAACCCTCTTGTTGGTAAGACAAGGGACAAGGTAACCTAAAGTTTTCATGGACATCATCTTGTGTGTGCATCACTCTATGTCTATGGATATCCTTGTTTGTTCCTTGTGGGACTAACCCATGTAGGTATTGAAAGTGCAATTCACTCAAATGGATAGCTCCAAGTGATCTACATCAACATTGAGCATCCACATCTTCAACATCTACATGAAGTCATCATCGACAAAACCCAGGGTTAGTTCATCCCTCTTAGGGGGGATATCACATCTAGGGGGAGCTTTACTCTAAGACTTGAGCTAAAGCAACTCTGAAGATGTGAACACAACAATGCTTTATGTAAAAGTGGTAACCCCACTTGAGCTTAAACGATGAGTATGACCTATGATCAAGTGTTCTCACTTGACTCCTAAGTCAATATACTCATATATAGATGACCTAGTCATCGCCAATTGCTTGATAGATGCTAGAATTGGTTGTGCATGCTTTGTCACATATTTCAATTGCCATTTTATTGTGTGAGCATGTTGGTTGCATATTTTACTCATTCGAGGACATCCACTTGTTGTTTTGATTGTTTGGTTTTATTTCCTTTTGCCAAGTGGATGGACAAGAATGCCTAAGAACCTCCTCTAGCTATCTATGCTTTTCTCGTCTCAAACTCTATTCATGCTACATCACAAATTTGATCAAGTCAGATTCGAACCACTCTGTGTGAGGAGCACTCGGAGTCCCCGATTCGTCATAGACTTAAACTTCCAAAACCTCTTTATGATTCTCGGTCTGACCGATATCCTACTTTCGGTCCTACCGAGATCATTAAGTTGATCTGAATTTTCGATCTCGGTGCAACCGATCTGAACCATTCGGTCACACCGAGTTGCAATAACTGTATACAGTTTTGCATCTCGGTGCCACCGAGTTGTTCCACTCGGTCACACCGACAGGGTCGGGCTATATATAGTCACGGGCAAAAATTTGGAAATTTCTCCGAACCCCTTCGCCCGCGCGATAGCTCGCTCTGCCAACGTGGTCTCTGGATCGTCTCCTCACCGCCAGCCGCCTCCAGTCGCTGGTCTCCATCACCGTCAACGGAATTCTACCCCGCCATTGCCGCCGTAGCGAGTCTTCGCCGAACTAGGGTATGGACTCGATCACAGTGCTATTCCTCGTCCGATTCCTAGCACATTGTGTTCTTAATGATTCTTGCCACGACTGAAACACTCCTATCAAGTCAATGTGTTCTTAGATTAGTTTTGATTCGAAATTTTTAGGGTTAGGTTTCCACCGAAACCATCTCGGACCCATCGAGTTGAAAAACTCGGTCCCACCGATTTGGCTCATGCCATTGCACAAGTAAGACTCGGTCTGACCGAGAATTACTAATCGGTGTGACCGATTTTGGAACTTTGTGAAACCCTAGCAGTCTTGGTGCCACCGAACTGTGACTCGGTCTGACCGAGTTCACTAGTTTAGGTTCCAAAACTGCTTCGGTATCACGAAGTTTAAAAATCGGTAGATCCAAGATGATTTCTGTGGGAAACTAAAACTAAGATTTTGAGTCATTCTTTTGCAAAAATCTCTGCATTTTGTGATGCTCATCTATTCTACCTCATCTATAAACTATTCACAGGGTCAGCAGACAACTTGTTCATCATGTCAGATCAAAGTGACAGCTAGAATGTGTCAGAACAGCAAGTGCACATGAGTGAGGGCACTAGTCCCTCCAGTTCTTCTGATGAAGGCAGCAGGAGCACCCCTAGCAATCTGCCAAAAGCTGCCACCAGACAAAGGAAGAAGAGAACCTCAGACTCAGAGGATGAGGACTATGTGGCAGAAGAGGAAGCTACTTCCAAGAAAGTAGTGCTCAAGAAGGAGTATGGCTCAGCTCAAGGCACAAAGCCAGGATTGAAAATCAAAAGGCCAGCAGGTAGGCAGCCTATGCCAAAGGCCAGAGCTTCAACTCAGATTCCTGAAAAGCCTGCACCCATAGAGCCAGTTGCTGCTGAAGGAAAGAAAAGGAAGGAAAGGGTCAAGAAGACCGTAGCCAGAGTGCTTGGAAAGGCTTCCATCATGGAAGAAGAGGAAGAAGAAGAGGTTGCTGCACCAGCACCTAAGGCACCTAAGCTTATGGGTGATGCTATAAGATCAGGGGCTGCCACGTCTAAGCCCAAAGAAGCACCCAAAGCTGCCTCCAAGCCCAACTTAGCACCCAAGAGTATGGCTGGAATTCGAGCCGAGTCGAGCCAGCTCGGCTCGACTCGCTAGAGCTCGTTTCGTTAACGAGCTAGCTCGACTCGACTCGTTATTATTAACAAGCTCAAATCCAAGATTGGCTCGGCTCGTATAACTCGCGAGCTGGCTTGTTTAGCTTGTTAAGCTCGTTAAAGATATGAACATAAAACCCTCAAATATTATAAAAATTATTATGTATATATTAAACATATATATCACTAAACAATAGTAATTTCCTTGTAACGCATGAGTCTCCTAGGCGGTTGGGCCTTCAACGGCTAGGCCTTGTGTTGTGTGCCTGGGACATAGGGTGCTGAGTGGCTGCTCTTTTTTTATATTGGGAGTGGTTGATCTTTTGTACCGAGCCTAACGAGTTGCACGAGTACTCGTGAGATTGGCTCATTTAACTTGGTCTATAAACGATCTTAAACTAAAGCTTGGCCCGGCTCGTTATTCTTCGAGTTCGAGTCGATTCAAGCCAAGTCACGAGCTACTTGTTTAGCTCACGAGCTTCGAGCTTTTTTTCCTGCCCTACCCAAGAGGAATACAAGGAGCATACCTGCAACTGAAAAGAACAAGGCCCCAGTGCCTGAAGCTGCTGAAGAAGATGATGAAGAGCATGTTCTGAGAAAGCTCAAGCCCAAGATCCCAGACCACAATGATGCTCATCCTGTGGCTGAGGACATGAAGCTCAGGAGAGACTCAGGGCTGAGGAAGTGGAGAGAAGTAGATCCATATGCTTCAAGGAGAAGAACTGCTGTTGATTACAGGTTTCACACCAAGGAACAACAAGATTTCTATGAGACAGTGCTGCTTGATAAGAAGCCCATAGTTTGTGACATGAGATGGGTTGATTGGGAGTACATTAAGGACAATGAGGAACACTATCCTGGTGTGATTGACAGTTTTGGTGCTTGTGGAGTTGTAGACTTTGTTGGGCAGAAGCTCACAAAGTGAAACGAGGAACTCATTATGCAATTCTACTCCACAGCACACTTCTACCCAGATGGAAGGATCGGATGGATGTCTGAAGGTACAAGGTACCAATCTACTGTTGCTGAGTGGGCACAGCTCATCAATGCCCCAGAGGAGCATGAGGATGACTTGGATATCTATGCCAAGAAGAAGATGAACCACAACTCTATGTCCAATATGTACAAGGAAATTCCAAATGAAGCTCTTGAAACTTTCAAATTTGGCTCAGTGCATTATCTTCTGTCAGGGCTGCCAACCATTAACTGGATCCTTAGGCACACTCTCTTGCCCAAGTCAGGTGATCACAAGATGATCAGAGGCCATGCAATCAATTTGCTTCATGTATTTGATGTGCCACAGAAGTTCAACGTGATGAGCCTCATGGTAGAGACCATTAAGAGGACATCAGCTGATCAGAAGAGGAGCTATGGATATGCCCCACAAATTCAGGAGTTAATCAACTCAAAGATGGGCACAGGCATATACTTATTGGACAAGGAACACCTGCCCATCCATCCAGATTTTGAAGATAATCAAGTTGTCATGAATGAGAATGAACCATCATCTGCACAAGCACAAGCAAAGAAGGAGAAGGCAAGGAAGGAGAAAGCTGCCAAGATGCCAACTCAAGCGGAGGCATCTGAGTATTTCTTGAAGACCAAACAAGAGCAGCTTGGTTACTTGATTGCATCCACACTGAGGATTGAGCAAGGACTGGCCACCCTCACTCAGAATCAGCAGAGCTTAGAGAGGATCATGGAACAAAAGTTCTATGACTTGGATGTCAAAGTAACAAAGATTCATTCTCTAGTGGAGCAACTTCAGGATGATATGTAGGAGAGGAAGGGCAAGACTACAACTGATGCATTTGCCAGAGTGCCACGAGCTCAGAGGTCGATTGCAGTGCCAGTTCCTAACACCAGAGCCACCACCTCAGCTCCAGCTACAGCACCAGCCCAACCAGCTCCAGCATCTACTTCAGCTTCAACTCCAACCACGTCTATAGAAGGCTTCGTCCTTGGAGTGCTTCGGACTCCACCACCACCAGAAGATCAAGCCTGAGAGTCGATCTAGCACTATGCATTTTCTAGGAACTTTTTGGTAACTTGTTGCCAAAGGGGGAGAAAAATGTATAGATCATAGGCTTCGAGAGAGAGAGAGAGTGTGTTGCTTTTATTCTCTCTTGCTTTATTTGGTGGTTTTTCAAACTTTGTTTGCTTTTGGTTGAGATACTTTGATATGCCTGTGAGACATTGATGATCATGTGTTTGATCATAAGCTACACTTATGCATGCTTGATATTATCCTATCTATCTTATGTGATCATTCACTTTATTTGGTGATGAGTGCATGTATTTCAATTCTTATCATTTTGAGCGCTCCACCAAGATGTATGTGACATGGAAGAGTAACCCGTGAGTCTAACTCCTTGTGCATTTGCAGTCCAAAGCAAACTTTAAATATGCACAAATTTAGGGGGAGCTCTTACTTATCACACACTTCTCAAAGCGACGATATATTCCATTCTTATTATTATTTGTCGAAGCTTTGATCTATATGTTGTCATCAATTACCAAAAAGGGGGAGATTGAAAGTGCAACTATCCCTAGGTGGTTTTGGTAATTCATAACAACATATAGCTCATTGAGCTAATGCTATTCCAAGATGATTATTTCAGGAAAGCTCAATGATTGGCATGGCATGGATGTTGAAAGTGGATCCCTCAAAATGCTAAGGACAAAGGATTGGCTCAAGCTCAAAAGCTCAAGACTCTTCATTTTATATTTTAGTGATCCAAGATCACATTGAGTCTTTAGGAAAAGCCAATACTATCAAGGAGGGATGAGGTGTTGCTTAATGAGCCTCTTGCTTCATGTGCTTAGTGATATGCTCCAAAACCCTCAACTACTTTTCCATATCCACATTTGACCTAAACCCAAAGCCAAACTCGGCCCTACCAATTCTTTCAACCCGGCGCCACCGAGTTTCACTTGTCATAGCCATTGCCAAACCCTAGCAAATCGGTTCTACCAATAGGGATCTCGGTCTCACCGAGATGGGATTGCAAACTCTCTGTTTCCCTTTCGTAACTTTTCGGTCTCACCGAAAGAGCGGATCGGTCCCACCGAGATTGCAATGTAAACTCTCTGTTTCCTTTTTGTAACTTTTCGGTCCCACCGAAAGAGCAAATCGGTCCCACCGAGTTTGCCTGACCAACTCTCTGGTTAGCTAATTACCAAAATCGGTCTCACTGAGATTACGTTATGCCCTAACCCTAACAAAATCGGTCCTACCGAGTTGCATGTCAGTCCCACCGAAAATCTCTAACGGTCACTAGGTTTACTATTTCGGTCTGACCGAATTTGTTGATTCGGTCCCACCGAGATTGGTAAATTGTGTGTAACGGTTGGATTTTGTGTGGAGGCTATATATAGCCCTCCTTCTCCTCTTCACTCGTGGAGAGAGCCATCAGAACACATCTACACTTCCAACCCATATGTTTTGAGAGAGAACCACCTACTCATGTGTTGAGACCAAGATATTCCATTCCTACCATATGAATCTTGATCTCTAGCCTTCCCCAAGTTGCTTTCCACTCAAATCTTCTTTCCACCATATCCAAATCCTGTGAGAGAGAGTTGAGTGTTGGGGAGACTATCATTTGAAGCACAAGAGCAAGGAGTTCATCATCAACACACCATTTGTTACTTCTTGGAGAGTGGTGTCTCCTAGATTGGCTAGGTGTCACTTGGGAGCCTCCGACAAGATTGTGGAGTTGAACCAAGGAGTTTGTAAGGGCAAGGAGATCGCCTACTTCATGAAGATCTACCGCTAGTGAGGCATGTCCTTCGTGGGCGATGGCCATGGTGGGATAGACAAGGTTGCTTCTTCATGGACCCTTCGTGGGTGGAGCCCTCCGTGGACTCGCGCAACCGTTAGCCTTCGTGGGTTGAAGTCTCCATCAACATGGATGTAGGATAGCACCACCTATCCGAACCATGGGAAAAACATCTGTGTCTCCAATTGCGTTTGAATTCTCCAAACCCCTCCCTTTACATTCTTGCAAGTTGCATGCTTTACTTTCCGCTGCCAATATACTCTTTGCATGCTTGCTTGAATTGTGTGATGATTGCTTGACTTGTCCTAAAGTAGCTAAAATCTGCCAAGAACTAAAATTGGGAAAAGGTTAAGTTTTTATTTGGTCAAGTAGTCTAATCACCCCCCCTCTAGATATACTTTTGATCCTACACTTCCCAGCCGTGATATCTCCAGCTTGACGAAGCTCCTCCTTCGCCGCTCTGATTTTAGAGTAGGTCTCCTTGGCTGCTACCATGGCTTTCTCCAGGTCTGCCGCTTTCGCTTGGATTTCCTTTTCAAGAAGCTCATACCGGTCGGCGGCATCCTTCAGCTCAACGGCCATCTTGGCTATTTTATCTTCACTCTAGCGATGAGCAGCCCGTTCGACTCTTAACTCTTCGGCTGCCTTTAGGGCGGCCGCATCACTTCTCCTGCCTTTTTCCTTTGCTCGGGCAAGCTCCGCCCGAAGGGTCTCCACGGCGGCAGCTCCACCTGCATTCACAGCATGTTATAGATACTAGCATCATGCTCCTCTTAGTATCCGTTGACCACCGGAGAATACATACCCTGTGCCTCGTCAAGCCGCTTGTTAACAAGCATGATGTCGGCATCTGCCGTATCAAGCTATCGCCTCAGTTCGGCAAACTCACCAGTCCGGCTAGCCACCGGACCCTCAGCCGCCTGCACATGTGAGCAGCATGATCATTACATGGGACTATGATCCTCTGTTTGCCGCCTCTGGACAGCAACCAGAGTCTCAGGGGCTACTATCGATATAGAGCACACCTAGCATGTGCGTTACCGTCAAATTTTTTATATATTACTTTGCGTACCTCAAAGCCTCTTAGCAGGCTCGTAAAATTTTCATGCAACCCACTTTTGGCGGATGAGATCCTCTCAACCACCGTACCCATTAAAGTACGATGCTCCTCCGAGATAGCCGCTTGCTCCAGAAGACCCATCAGTACGTCCGGTTGTGCACCGGACAATCCCAGACTCTTTATGTTGCTCTCCTTAGGAGCTGAATACTCCAGACTTCGGGTGGCTGAAGGGTTACCTTATGGCCCTGGCAGATCAGGAGAAATCCTCCGTGATGACACCTCAGGGTCGTCCGCCCCAGGAGACTGGGAGACAGGGGGAGGTGTTTCACTCTCCATCATCTCCGGAAGAAGATCCCCCGAAGACGAACTCTGTCGAGAAGGGCTACGATCCGGACTGCAAGACATATGTCACGGTTATTGTCCTCGGAGATAAAGCAGGATATATTTATCAAAAGTACTCTGGTTCACTTACAGCTCGGTGGAAGGCTGATCCCCTTGCGGGCACTGTGCGGCAAGGATGCCCTCCGGGGTAGGGCCCCCTGGCAAAAGATTCTTCCCTCGTTTGGAAACCCTCGTTTCCAAGTCCTTAGAGGCGGTCCTCTTCTTTCCTTGGGGAGAGGGAACTTTAGATTCTTCTCCCTGGTTATCCTCCTTCGCGGAGACACTAATTCGCACGGTTTGGATGAGTAATGCGTGAGGCCCGCTTTCGACTTCCTTATTCCTCCCTTTATCTTCCCCTGATGGCACTTGGTAATGCGCGAGCTCAAGCATCCTGGCTATTATAGGATCCGGTGAGCCTTCAAGAAGGGGGGCCGAACACCTGATCATCTTCGCCTTTCTTAGCTAGTCCTGGCCAAGATCGATTTTTTTAGAATGATGTTGTGATAAATAAAAAGACAGCATGTTCGGCCGTAGAATTACTTACATGGGTATCTGGACAATTGCAGTTTAGACCCGCGTCCTCGGTGGTGTCCGGACACTTTATTCGTGATCCGAAGAACAATCCACATCCCTTTGAGCGTCATGCCGAAGAATTGCTGAATAGTTCGCGGTCCTTCCGGGTTGAACTCCCACATACGGAGAGATCGGCGTTGGCATGGCAGGACCCGACAAACTAGCATAACCTGCATTACCTTGACGAGACTAACATCCCTCTTGAGGAGATCTCGGATGTGACTTTGCAATGTTGGCACGTCATTAACTGGCCCCTAGTCCAGCCCCTTGTTGACCCATGACGTCAGTTATAGCGGGGGGCCCGAACAGAAGGCGGGGGCAGCTACCCACTTAGTACTTCGGGGAGCTGTGATGTAAAACCACTCCCGCTGCCATAAGTTGGACACCTCCGGGAAGGAACCCTTTGGCCATGGAGCATCGGCGCCTTTGCTTATTATGGCACCTCCGCATTCTGCGTGTCGCCCATCGATCATCTTCGACTTCACATTGAAGGTCTTGTGCCATAAGCGAAAGTGTCGGGTGATGCGGAGGAAGGCCTCACACACGACGATAAACTACGAGATGTGAAGGATGGAATCCGGGGCTAGATCATGGAAATCGAGCCCGTAATAGAACATAAGCCCTCTGACAAAGGGATCAAGACTAAAGCCTAGCCCTCGTAGGAAGTGGGAAACAAATACGACGCTCTCATTGGGTTCAGGAGTGGGGATGACCTGCCCTTGAGCAGGCAGCCTGTGCGAGATTTTGGCGGTTAGATACTTGGCTTCCCTTAGCTTCTTGATGTCCCCCTCTGTGACAGAGGAGGCCATCCACCGGCCTTGAAGGTTGGATCCGGACATGGTTGAAGGTCCGAGGCGCTTAGCCTGAACCTTGGGTGTTGGAACTCGAGGTGGGGGAGGGGAAGGATTGAGCGCGAGAAGAAAAGGACATGCCTTGGCCCCTTTATAAAGAGGGCGAATATCAAGTGTCCTCCGCGTGCCCGTTTGGAACTTGCCTAAAATCGAGGACTCATATTAACAAGCATGATTGGGTTACCCACGCCCGTATTGATGAGACTCCCGTGATAAGGGGAACATGATCTCTGCTTCAACAAGACGTGCCAAGAAAACCGCCTCGCAATATGTGCAGTAGCTGGTTGGGAAAAACGGTTCGAATAATGACCGTGCCATAGCGTGATGTCACGTTATAAAAATTTGTCAGCAGATTAGACTTGTGGAATAATATACTCTCTATGGTGGTATGTGGAATTTGTTTTGCAGAGCCACACACGATCCTTGTGTTCAAAATCTTCTATGGAGTATTCGGAGAAGGAACCCGCCTTGCAATGCCGAATACAATCTGTGCACCGGACTCATCGTCATTGAAGCCTGGTTCAGGGGCTACTAAGGGAGTCCTGGATTAGGGGGTCCTCGGACAACCGGACTATATCCTTTGGCCGGACTGTTGGGCTATGAAGATACAAGATTGAAGACTTCGTCCCGTGTCCAGGTGGGACTCTCCTTTGCATGGAAGGCAAGCTCGGCAATTCGGATATGTAGATCTCCTCCCTTGTAACCGACTTTGTGTAACCCTAGCCCCCTCCGGTGTCTATATAAACTGGAGGGTTTAGTCCGTAGGACAACAATAATCAGAATCATAGGCTAGCTTCTAGGGTTTAGCCTCTAAGATCTCGTGGTAGATCAACTCTTGTAATACTCATATCATCAATATCAATCAAGCAGGAAGTAGGGTATTACCTCCATCGAGAGGGCCTGAACCTGGGTAACATTGTGTCCCCCGCCTCCTGTTACCATCCGCCTTAGACACACAGTTTGGGACCCCCTACCCGAGATCCGCCAGTTTTGACATCGACACCTATGTCATACTATTATACTTGCTCTAATGTTATGATGGCTTCATTTATTAGCTTGTAGACTCATCTTGTCTTGGGAAACGCTATGTTTCAGTAACATACAATATTATGTTACCATTTCTCATTAACTACTTGCCAAGGAGGAGGGGAAAACGAGAGAACTTAATGTTTATTTGCTAATTAATAGCATTGCATGCAATGAACTATCCACTGTATGTCATGTTTGGTAGTCTCAAGTCATTAAAAGCATGCACACCCACATCTCTTAGTATTGATTGATATGTCAAGAAACAAGAAACGAGGTAGAAGTTAATGCACCGCGCCAAAGTGTTTTGGGATTATTTGGTTTTCGTAAGATAACTTACACACCTAAACGGAGGGAGTACTACTAGTTGGCATGCATGATACTCCCTCCATTTTTATATACAAGGCCACAAACTCATATTACAGGTACCATGGTAAAATTTAATGTCTTGCTTTGTAAACTAGCTTTTCTTTTCATTTACTGGGTTCATTAATACATCACATGAATGCAAGGAAGGGATAGAAACCTGATTGGAGTGTCATTATAACTGCATGCATGCAAGTATTAAATAGGCTGCTAGTTCGAGGAAATATCATTAACTTTTGTCTCGATTACAGTTGATGGCCTTGTATAGATGCAAAGTGTATTTTTCATAGTGGCCTTGTATAAGTAAATGGAGGGAGTACTACTTATAATACTCCCATTACAACCAGCCTGGTAGAATTAAAATACCTAATCTAAATGGTCGCTGCCCGATCTCTTTGTCCTCCTCTAGCATCCGACAGAAGAAGAATCATGCAAGACACCGGCTGTATTCGCTGGCATCGCCTCGGCGGTGGCTTTCATGGGATACAATTGGCGGCAGCCTCCCGTGTTCTACTTCTCCTTGATGATGGCGGCAGGCGGGGACGTGCTGCCCGTCACCTCGTCGACATCTGCATAGCCGCATCACCTCATCGACATCCGCGGCGGCTTCTTTCTCCGCCTGCATGTCGCGGCTACGCATGTGTCGACGGCGGATGGCGCAGTCGCAAACACTAGAGGCGCCGTACGACGCGGCGGCGTCGAGGGCAGCGACCATGCCCGTGCCGCCGTGCTCCCCGACAAGCCGGCATGGAGCAAGTCAGCACTCTTCCTCGATCTGTATTGGAGAGGCCAGCTGCAGAACCACTCGCCGACTTAGTGCAGCAACTGCCTCCGACGGGCTAGGCAAGGTTGGTGGAGAAGCGAGATGCCTCGCTCGTAACTGCCGGGCTCGGCGGGCCACCCAGACGGCTTTTATGTCGGAGAACTGCTCTTCCTGCTCGTCGGATGTCGCTGAAAGAGTGGACAAAATGGTGGAAGGAGGAGCTTGGCCGGTGTCCTATTCCTGAACGGATGTGTGTGGCCGGAGTTGGTTTCTCGCATTCCATGTGGGTTTAAATGTAGGTTTTTGAATGCGGCGAGGAGGCGGGTACAACTGGGAGTGCAGCGGGCGGCGCCTCGGGCCGGCGCGCCGCTTCAAATGACGGACGCAGTGAGAGATCGCGTCCGTCCTGACCCCCTTGACCGTGGACCTTGGCGATGTACGTCACCTTGTGTCCCGATCTGAGATGCCACGTGTACCAGATGAATGACTCCAAGCTCGACCACTGCGATGCGAGAGGTGCGAGCCGAGGAACACTGTTGGAGACACCCCCTCATAATTTTCATCGTCATCATCTGAGTCCTAGAAGATCTCACCCACATCATCATTAGGCATGCAGCCGCCTTCTTAGACAATGTGCCCAAAAGGAGTAGAGGCGACTTGGGACGCACCACGTCGTGGGCACTCCGTACGTGCTCGTGTGCGTGCAACGTGCATACTTTTCCATCGGTGCTAGCTCTAAGGCCGAGGCTGTGGTCGTCTTCGTCTCCGGCTAGTCGTTGAGCAACGACGACAAAGAGGTGCTGCAAGATATGCGTAGGCGCCATTGTGTGCGAACTTCGCCGTAGCACGACGAACCGGACGTCGCCGCATGCAGATGGCGCACGCCTCCATGCAACTGAGTGTGTGCGCATGCATGTGTTATTCACATGCATTCTGCGGCCGAGTGTGTGTGCATGCATGTGTTGTGTATGTGCAACGTGTGCTCCATGATGTGCGCGTATGTGCATGAGTTGGATCGACATGAGTTAGTGCGTTGGCGTGTATACATGCGTGGTTGCATGCGTCCTATACATGTGTGGCTTCTTGCACGTGTGGTTATCAATATAAACTATAAAATATCTTCAACTTAGCATCCTGATGTATCGTCTCTAGTGGTTAGCGAAGAGTTCATATTCTTTTATTTGTTTATAGGTGGGTAGGTGGCAAAAAATAGGGGAAAACACGCAAGGTTCCTTGTAGACGCTCCACCGCGAGGTTCCTTACTCCTTCTCGGTCGTCGGGAATCTATGTTCTTCCACTCTTTTTTTATGTGAGCTTTGTTCATCCTTTTGCCAACACGCGGGACATCTAGCATCAAGGTGCACGTGTCATGCAAGAAAATGGAGATAATCAGATAAGTAGTGCGTAAGTGAGTCATGCACTTCGATGGCACCTACTACGCAATATTTTTCTCCTCGATGGCACGTGAATTGTGCACGTACTCAACGATGGAGCATGGGATGGTAACCATGACATGGTCATCCCTTTTTTGGAGAGAGTACGTACTAAATAACTTTGATGTGTCCCGTCAACTTGCAGAACGACGAGAAGCTTGCTCACTACGCCTTCTCCCTCGCCAACGCGTGCGTGGTGGCTCGCGACACGAGGAGAAACTTTTGCTTACAAGCGATGGACATGCAGCAGTTCATTTGGTGTCAGATTGCCAGAAGTACTACTGTAGTACCATCATATTATCGACCTCTAGAAGAGGCGAAGAGCCAAGCGCAAGGTCACCTACTAACCTCAGGCTAGCCATAGTGGGAGTAACAGAAGTAGGAGTACCTCCTTTTATTATTCTAGAAACAACCACACGCAAATATTGGACGGTAGCAGCACAGCAACTGAATCAAAAATCGAAACCAACCAATGAACTACTACTACTGGTGAGCGTTTGCTAGTATCATGTACTCCGTCTGTCCATGTATATAGGGCTTAATATGTTTTTCGAGACTAACTTTGGCCCTGTTTGGATCCATGCGTTAGAGTTAGTGATGAAAAAGTAATACTAGTCACAATGAGTAGTAACTTAGAGTACTACCTCTATAGTGGGGAGTATGTGTGGTGTCATGCAACACTTCATTTATTAGGTTGTAGACTCATCTTGTCTTGGTATGTGTGATGTTACAGTAACTAGCTATGTTACCACATGCTTCTCTTTTCTCATTAATTACTCGCCACATCATCTGTTTTGCCTTGAGATGTGTGATGTTAGCATCTATGTTACTCCCACTGTGGGTAGTCTAAGGGGAGTGGGCTCTCATGCAAGAGCCTAGCTATATGCGGATTCCTAGACAAATACTAGAATAAATATGAAGAAAGAGAAAGAGAGAAGGTTGAAAAAAGTAGTAATGTCATAGCCAACCCTGTAGCCCACACTACTATATGAGTGGGGTGTGTTTGGTAGGGTGTATGAAGAGTGCATGAGAGCAAAAGTTCCATTCTCGACCCACTTTTAAGTGTTTGGTAGAGTGTATGAAGGGTGCATGAGTCCACACTAGTTTAACGCAAATACACTAGGAGCATGCATGAGAAGAGCATGCATGAAGAGGGGTGGTGAGATGAGCATGCATGAAGAGGGAACAACTATGCTGAGATGGGAATGCAACCAAACACACAAATGATGGCTATACATGACATGGCAGTTTCTTATAGCCATCAGCTGGCTATACTATTAACCATGCTCTTAGTAGGTGACCTTGCGCTTGGCTCTTTGCCTCTTCCGGAAGTCAAATGAACTGGTGCACGTCCACCGCTTGTAAGAAAAAGTTTCTCCTCGTGCTGCGAGCCACCGCACATGCATTGGCGAGGGAGAAGGCGTAGTAAGCAAGCTTCTTGTCGTTCTGCGAGTTGCCGCGTGTTGGCAAAAGGATGAACAAAGCTCACGTAAAAAAAGAGTGGAAGGACATAGATTCTCGACGACCGAGAGGGAGCAAGGAACCTCGTGGTGGAGCGTCTGCACTCATAATATTTTATATTATTCAGCGATATAAAATCAACCAATCATCTCCACAGTAGACCGGAAGAGTACGAAACATGTCAGCCCAGTGCAGTTACATCATACACTACATGGCTAACCCATGGTATCACCATATTTCTTGGCCTCCGTGCGACACCTAGGTCTAGTAATCCAGCACCCCGTATTGCCTCTTGCTCCTCGTCTCTCTCAAAGTGCAGCAGGCTGGCGTTTTGCTGTCTATTGAGGTCGGTTAAGTCATCACATGTTAGCGACATGCCAAGAGCATTCTAAAAAAATATTGTACTCTATTGTTATGCCTAGAAGAGGAAGTGCTTTGACCGACAGACCAAACAAGACAGGCGTGTCGTGCCATGAGTGGGTCCAGTTTCTCATTTTGAACTTGTTTGGTGTAGTAGTAACACTTGGTTTTGACTATTGATAAGATTTTATATAGGGCCTAATGTATTCTTCGAGGATGCCTTTGACTATTGATAAGATTTTATATAATTTGAAAATTATATCATTCGAAGATCCTTTCATGTTCCTTTTCAAAAAAAGATCCTTTCACGTATGAATTTGACTGTATGCTTTGAGCAACTTGCATGTCCTATATTGCTCCTATTTGGATACTCTAACTTAGCTAGAGGTTAGACTAACTCATGACTAACCCTGAACTAAATGTAGCCAAAGAAGTGTTTGGGTGATAGGGTTAGCTAGATTGACAATAAATGCACTTGATGGAGAGAGAAAAGTGATTTTTCAGTGGGCCCAATGAGAACTATCTCCAATTAGCACCTCTTGAGTGGGATAGTTTTTTTGGTGGGTTCGGTGCAACTTGCTCCAATTGAACCCTCATGCTTGGATACTTTAGGGCTATTTGAGCCCCAACTAGCTCAAACTAACTCTAACCCATGGATCCAAATAGGGCCAAAGTTCGTCTCAGAAAACGCATTAAGCCCTATATACATGGACAAACGGAGTACATGATACTAGAAAACACTCACCATTAGTAGTAGTTCATTGGTTGGTTTTGATTTTTGATTCAGTTGCTGTGCTGCTACTGTCCAATATTCGTGTGTGGTTGTTTCTAGAGTAAAAAAGGAGGTACTAGTACTTACTATGGGAAAGGTGAAGTGATGGTTGCTTCGCCCGAGCAACTTATTACTCTGGAAATATGGGAGTACCAGCGGATTCAACGAACAGAGAAATGATGGTTGCTTTGTCTGAGCAACTTACAGTGTGGCGAAGGTGGGGCTCTGTGATATGACTGCTCACTAGTCATTACCACTGCGGTGCAATGACCGGCGTGAATCTTTCCCTGTAGTTGTGCACTCAAAATTGCTGCATGGCAGGTGGAGCCGGATGAAGGATGTCCCACATGTCGGCGAAATGAAGTTGAATTGTTTCTGGCATTGCTATCAATCCTTCAGGATTTGTTTATATGTACGCGTAATTTTAATAAAATTGTATGATGATACTATGAAGGTTTCAACTTTGGTTCCCGCAGGAAAAAAGGTTTCAACTTAGGATTCATGTGTCATCTTGCCTCAGGATTATCTCGTTATAACATTCCATCAAATACAAATGAAACTACCATGGCTGCTAATTCATCTCAATGGTTCGTAGATCAACACCCATATTCACATCATAACTGAAGACAAAGTTGTGAGAAGGTGTACAAATAAAGAAAAAATAATAATTGATCGATGTTGTTCGTAGGCATGGCTCCATTTCCTGGGCACAATGTTCATTGGTTGGCAGCTAGTTTCACCCAGCTCTATAGCTAGAAAAGAGGTGTATGGGGGACACCACAATCTGATCATTTTGTGCAGCTCCACTAAAATCGAGCTGACCATCCGTGTTTGCAACATATCCAGTCAGTGTGACTGCAATAATAGTGGAACTAGATGATGAAACATAACACACACAAATAGAAGCCGATCACCTCTGCGATCTCTCTTTAGGACTAACTACTTGTTGGAGAAGATTAGGCACGGAGTTGGATGAGGAGGATAGAAAAACCAATCTCCCTTTGTGCAGTCCCACCGAAATGTAAAAACATTGCCCGTGTGACATTTTGGTGGAACTACAGAAAACACTCTTAAGAAAAAAGTGATTTGTGCAGTCCACCAAAAGGTCGCAGTTGCAACGAGGTGAAATGGATAGCCCTGCTTGCAAAAGGAGGTAGAAAGGAAACAATTACTGCCCAATAACACAAGTTGAAGACACATACGCCGACAAAAAATACGCATATTCCATGTAATAAGGGAAAGATAGCATCATGGTGGTTTATCAAAAATGGTTGGAGGACGAGATTGCAAGAAGGAAAGTACGCTGGCCGAGATACGTTTTAAGCAAACAACTAAAGAATATCGACATGCAGCAACATGGGAAGATGGGCAGTGGAGCAAGGCCGGAGGAAGCTGTACCTAAGGGTCGTTGGGATGTTACTAAGAGGGCACCGGTGGCCGGGATCTCCCCGTAATGCGGCAATGAGCAAGTGGCGAAGGCCCTACTGCACTGGAGCTTGGTCAGAGAGAACAGTGGGAACCACAGATCAGGACGCGCTTCCTCAACACCGTCGAATGGAGAAACTATGCACATCCTCCCTTTTCGCTGGCGGACGAGATGCGGCCGGATCACTGACCAACAGTTAGAGAGAGAGAGAGAGGCACCGCCGCCTTGTGTGAGATGGTGTGACGAGAGACAAACCCCGGCAGGCAGGCTCCGTTGTATATAGTGGAGCAGATTTTTCCATTTACCCCGGCAAACGTTTTATATTCTGTACGTGCCATTGAGGAATATATAATTTTATTTAATACTAACGCGTCAAGTCAAACTTTGTTCCATCTAGGCGTGGTACCCGACTCTCCTTCGAGTAAACAACCGCTACACACGTCACATTATCACGTGGGCTGCCTTTTCATACAGAAACGAACTCCACCGTGTACCCACGTGGGTGTGGCCGGGAACGAGACGTGAGTACGTGTGTCCTGCGTGTACCTCTTCTTTAGGTGCAGGTACGTACGTGGGTGGGTGTGAGAGAGATGGTTTGTGCGAAACAAAGGCAATGTGTCGATGATATCTCAAACAAAAAAACGTAACATATGCAATGTGTGTGAAACAGAGTCATGGATATATCATATATAGAGGGAGCGGTCCACGAGAAGAGAGTGGAGGGATCATCGGCGTGAGATATCGATAGAATCGAAAACAGGGATGAAGTGTGTGGCTGCGCGATCGATAAAGAGTGCCATCAAAATTGTGTTTTCCCATGTCAAAGATACATGGCGGCCGGCCTGCTGGAATTTGAGAGGGCAGAGGTGCAGTTTTTCTCTATGGCATGGATACCTACCTACAACGTTCGACTATCGGTGTGTGTGTCGGGGGGGGGGGGAGACCTAATTATAGAGAGGTAGATCGACTAGTATATGTGTGGAGAAGGAGAGAGACCTAGCTATGTATTGAGGGAGATCGATCGGCATCCATGGATATGTGTAGCAGAGGAATAAGGTTGGGAGAAAGACAAAGGTAGAGTGTCGGAGGGTTGGTGGTGGAGTGGCGTCTCACAAATGGGCGGAGAGGCCTGCTAGACAAATGGAGGGTACAAGTGCAATATCAATAAGAGAGGGCCGGGGATGTCTATCTGTCTATGCACGTGCGTGTGAGAGACGGGTCGGGAGGTCTGCAAGGATGATGAGGGAAGACTATATGGTTGTGGTAAGCATATGTAACTACATAGGAGGATCAACCGTCGTGTGTCCGAGAAAGGGAGAGACATAACTAGTGAGGTAAGTCTATCGATGCGTGGGGAAAACAAATTATAGTCGACCTGGCTATATGTAGGGAGATCGGTACATATACATGCATGCATGTGTATGAAGCAAATAAGGTCTGGAGAGACAGACAGGGGGAGAGGGGTGCGGCTAGGAGGTGGTGCGAGAGGCCTACCATGTAGAGGGGGAGGAGTGTGCGAGTATGAGATCGATGAAAATAGGGGTGAGAGTGTGCACCTGCGTGGAACCGTATTGGACATAGGGGGCATGGACGGTGAGAAGAGAAGAGGGAAGCATGTGTTTGTGGTAGGCACACTTGGCTAGAGAGATATATCGATTGGTGTGTGTCGGAAAGACGGAGTCGGGGGGTACCTAAAGAGAAATAACGAACGTGCGTGATGGGGGGGACGCTGAGGGGGGGGGGGGTGAGAGGGGGGCGGGCATGTGCATACACGATAGAAATTTAGCGCTAGCTAGCTACAAAGAGAAGAGGATAGTTAAGGTGTAAAAGATGAACAGAGATCATAATTCATTATGAGAAAGTGGATACAAATACTTGAAGAAGATATCATAATGTAGAACATTGATTATAATTTGTGCTAATGTGTGGGTTTTGCAGCCTAGGGCTAAATGCTTGTCATAATGTAGGGGGCCGGGTGATACGTCCATTTTGCATCATGCTTTTATATTGATATTTATTGCATTATGGGCTATTATTACACCTTATGTCACAATACTTATGCCTATTCTCTCTAATTTTACAAGGTTTACATGAAGAGGGGGAATGCCGGCAGCTAGAATTCTGGGCTAGAAAAGAAGCAAATATTAGAGACCTATTCTGCACATCTCCAAAAGTCCTGAAATTTCACGGGAGCACGTTTTAGAATATATAAGAATATTGGGCGAAAGAAGTACCAGAGGAGGGCCACCCACCATCCACGAGGGTGGGGGCGCGCCCTACCCCCTGGGCGAGCCCCCTGCCTGACGGGCCCTCTGATGCCCATCTTCTGCTATATGAGGTCTTTCATCCAGGAAAGATCATAAGCTAGCTCATGGGACAAAACTCCGCCGCCATGAGGCGGAACCAATCTAGGGCTCCGGCAGAGCTGTTCTGCCGGGGAAAATTCCCTCCGGGAGGGGGAAATCATCACCATCGATGCTCTCATCGGGAGGGGGTCAATCTCCATCAACATCTTCACCAGCACCATCTCATCTCAAACCCTAGTCCATCTCTTGTATCCAATCTTTGTCCCAAAGCCTCAGATTGGTACTAGTGGGTTGCTAGTAGTGTTGGTTACTCCTTGTAGTTGATGCTAGTTGGTTTATTCGGTGGAAGATCATATGTTCAGATCCTTTATGCATATTAATACCCCTCTGATTATGAACATGAACATGATTTGTGAGTAGTTACGTTTGTTCCTGAGGACATGGGAGAAGTCTTGCTATAAGTAGTCATGTGAATTTGGTATTCGTTCGTTATTTTGATGAGATGTATGTTGTCTTTCCTCTAGTGGTGTCATGTGAACGTCAACTACATGCCACTTCACCATTGTTTTGTCCTAGAGGAAGGCATTGGAAATTAATAAGTAGATGATGGGTTGCTAGAGTGATAGAAGCTTAAACCCTAGTTTATGCGTTGCTTCGTAAGGGGGTGATTTGGATCCATATGTTTCATGCTATGGTTAGGTTTACCTTAATACTTCTTTTGTAGTTGCGGATGCTTGCAAGAGGGGTTAATCATAAGTGGGATGCTTGTCCAAGGAAGGGCAGTACCCAAGCACCGGTCCACCCACATATCAAATTATCAAAGTACCGAACGCGAATCATATGAGCGTGATTAAAACTAGCTTGACGATAATTCCCATGTGTCCTCGGGAGCGCTTTCCTTTATATAAGAGTTTGTCCAGGATTGTCCTTTGCTACAAAAAGGATTGTGCCATATTGTTGCACCTTATTTACTTTATTGACTTGTTACCCGTTACAAATTATCTTATCACAAAACTATCTGTTACCGATAATTTCAGTGCTTGCAGAGAATACCTTACTGAAAATTGCTTGTCATTTGCTTCTGCTCCTCGTTGGGTTCGACACTCTTACTTATTGAAAGGACTACGATCGATCCCCTACACTTGTGGGTCATGAAGACTCTTTTCTGGTGCCGTTGCCGGGGAGTGAAGTGCCTTTGGTAGGTGGAATTTGGTAAGGAAAAATTTATATAGTGTGCTGAAATTTACTGTCACTTGTTACTATGGAACATAATCCTTTGAGGGGCTTGTTCGGGGTATCTTCACCCCGACCAGTAGAGCAAAGACTTGCTCCTCAACCTACCGAACCTACTGAAAATGTTTACTTTGAAATTCCTTCGGGTATGATAGAGAAACTGCTAGCTAATCCTTTCACAAGTGATGGAACATTACGTCCCGATTTGCACCTAATCTATGTGGATGAAGTTTGTGGATTATTTAAGCTTGCAGGTATGCCCGAGGATGTTATCAAGAAGAAGGTCTTCCCTTTATCTTTGAAGGGAAAGGCATTGACATGGTTTAGGCTATGTGATGATATGGGATCATGGAACTACAACCGATTGAAATTGGAATTTCATCAGAAGTTTTATCCTATGCATCTTGTTCATCGTGATCGTAATTATATATATAATTTTTGGCCTCGCGAAGGAGAAAGCATCGCTCAAGCTTGGGGGAGGCTTAAGTCAATGTTATACTCATGCCCCAATCATGAGCTCCCAAGAGAAATTATTATTCAAAATTTTATGCTCGGCTTTCTCTCGATAATCGCTCCATGCTCGATACTTCTTGTACTAGCTCCTTTATTATGAAGACTATAGTATTCAAATGGGATTTATTGGAAAGAATTAAACGCAACTCTGAAGGTTGGGATCTCGATGAAGGTAATGAATCAGGTATAATACCTAAGTTTGATTGTGTTAAATCTTTTATGGATACCTATGTTTTCCGTGAATTTAGCACTAAATATGGCCTTGACTCTGAGATAGTTCTTTCTATGAATCCTTTGCTACTCGTGTTGATCTCCCTAAGGAGAAGTGGTTTAAATACAATCCTCCCATTAAAGTAAAAGTAGTTGCACCTATTAAAGTTGAAGAAAAGACTATTACTTTAATGATTCTGTTGTTCCTACTTCTTATATTGAGAAACCACCTTTCCCGGTTAGAATAAAGGATCATGCTAAAGCTTCAACTGTTGTTCGTAAGAGTAATACTAGAGCACCTACACCCTCTGAGCAAATTAAAGTTGAACCTAGTATTGCTATGGTTAAGGATCTCTTGGCCGATAATATTGATGGGCATGTTATTTACTTCTGTGATGAAGCTGGTAGAATTGCTAGAACCGAAACTAAAAATAAACATAGACCTGTTGTAGGTGTGCCTGTTATTTCTGTTAAAATAGGAGATCATTGCTATCATGGCATGTGTGATATGGATGCTAGTGCAAGTGAAATACCTCATTCCTTATATAAAGAAATTATGCATGATATTGCACCCGCTGAGATAGAGGAAATTGATGTTACAATTAAGCTTGCCAATACAGATACAATTTCACGAGTTGGGATTGTTAGAGATGTTGAAGTATTGTGTGGGAAAGTTAAATATCCTTCTGATTTTCTTGTTCTTGGTTCCCCACAAGATGACTTTTGCCCCATTATATTTGGTAGACCCTTCTTAAATACTGTTAATGCTAAGATAGACTGCAAAAAGGATGTTGTTACTATTGGTTTGGGGGATATGTCTCATGAGTTTAACTTTGCTAAGTTTCGTAGACAACCTCATGATAATGAATTGCCTAGTAAAGATGAGATTATTGGTCTTGTTTCTATTGTCGTGCCTCCTAATGATCCTTTAGAACAATATTTGCTATACCATGAAAATGATATGTTTATGAATGAAAGAAGGGAAATAGATGAAGTATTCTTTAAACACGGACCTATTCTGAAACACAACTTGCCTGTTGAAATCCTAGGGGATCCTCCTCCACCCAAGGGTGATCCCATGTTTGATCTTAAACCTTTACCTGATACTCTTAAATATGCATATATATTGTTATTATTAGTGCTAACCTTTCAGAGCATGAAGAAAACAAATTATTAAAAACTCTGAAGAAGCACTGTGCTGCTATTGGATATACTCTTGATGATCTTAAGGGCATTAGTCCCACTCTATGCCAGCACAAAATAAAATTGGAGAAAGACGTGAAACCAGTTGTTGATCACCAACTACAATTAAATCCTAAGATGAAGGAAGTGGTAAGAAAAGAAATACTAAAGCTTATAGAGGCAGGTATAATTTATGCCATTGCTGATAGTCCGTGGGTAAGTCATGTCCATTGTGTCGCTAAGAAGGGAGGTATTACTATTGTTCCCACAATGAATTGTTACAGGTTATAGAATGCTAGTTGATTTCCGCAAATTAAATAAAGCTACTAAAAAGGATCATTACCCTTTACCTTTTATTGATCAGATGCTAGAAAGACTAGCCAAACATACACAATTTTGAAGGAAATATGCCCTAGAGGCAATAATAAAGTTATTATTTATTTCCTTATTTCATGATAAATGTTTATTATTCATGCTAGAATTGTATTAACCGGAAACATAATACATGTGTGAATACATAAACAAACAGAGTGTCACTAGTATGCCTCTACTTGACTAGCTCGTTAATCAAAGATGGTTATGTTTCCCAACCATGGACAAAGAGTTGTTATTTGATTAACAGGATCACATCATTAGATGAATGATCTGATTGACATGACCCATTCCGTTAGCTTAGCACTCGATCGTTTAGTATGTTGCTATTGCTTTCTTCATGACTTATACATGTTCCTATGACTATGAGATTATGCAACTCCCGTTTACCGGAGGAACACTTTGTGTGCTACCAAACGTCACAACATAACTGGTGATTATAAAGGAGCTCTACAGGTGTCTCCAAAGGTGAATGTTGGGTTGGCGTATTTCGAGATTAGGATTTGTCACTCCGATTGTCGGAGAGGTATCTCTGGGCCCTCTCGGTAATGCACATCACATAAGCCTTGCAAGCATTACAACTAATGAGTTAGTTGCGAGATGATGTATTACGGAACGAGTAAAGAGACTTGCTGGTAACGAGATTGAACTAGGTATTGGATACCGACGATCGAATCTCGGGCAAGTAACATACCGATGACAAAGGGAACAACGTATGTTGTTATGCGGTCTGACCGATAAAGATCTTCGTATAATATGTAGGAGCCAATATGGGCATCCAGGTCCCGCTATTGGTTATTGACCAGAGAGGTGTCTCGGTCATGTCTACATAGTTCTCGAACCCGTAGGGTCCGCACGCTTAACGTTCATTGACGATATAGTACTATGTGAGTTATGTATGTTGGTGACCGAATGTTGTTCGGAGTCCGGGATGAGATCACGGACATGACGAGGAACTCCGGAATGGTCCGTAGACAAAGTTTGATATATGGGATAATAGTGTTTGATCACCGGAAGGGTTCCGGAAATCAGCGGAAGGGGTTCTGGATGTTTCCCGAAATGTTTGGGTACGAGAACACTTTATTTGAGCCAAAGGGGAAAGCCCACAAGGTTTTTGGAAAGCGCAAAAGGAAGTTTTACGGAGTCCAGGGGCCAGACGCCAGGGTCCCTGGCGTCTGGGTCCAGACGCCGGGAACCCTGGCGTCTGGCCCTGGAGTCCGAGAAGGATTCTTGCCTTTCTAGTGAAACCGACTTTGTGGAGGCTTTTATTCCAAGTTTCGACCCCAGGGCTCAACATATAAATAGAGGGGCAGGGCTAGCACCAAAGACACATCAAGAAACACCAAGCCGTGTGCCGGCAACCCCGTCTCCTCTAGTTTATCCTCCGTCATAGTTTTCATAGTGCTTAGGCGAAGCCCTGCGGAGATTGTTCTTCACCAACACCGTCACCACGCTGTCGTGCTGCCGGAACTCATCTACTATTTTGCCCCTCTTGCAGGATCGAGAAGGCGAGGACGTCACCGAGCCGTACGTGTGCAGAACTCGAAGGTGCCGTGCTTTCGGTACTTGGATCGGTCGGATCATGAAGACGTTCGACTACATCAACCGCTTTGATATAATGCTTCCACTTACGGTCTACGAGGGTACGCAGACAACACTCTCCCCTCTCGTTGCTATGCATCACCATGATCTTGCGTGTGCGTAGGAATTTTTTTGAAATTACTACGTTCCACAACAGTGGCATCCGAGCCTAGGTTTTATGGTTTGATGTTATATGCACGAGTAGAACACAAGTGAGTTGTGGGCGATATAAGCCATATTGCCTACCAGCATGTCATACTTTGGTTCGGCGGTATTGTTGGACGAAGCGGCCCGGACCAACATTACGCGTACGCTTACGCTAGACCGGTTCTCCCGACGTGCTTTGCACATAGGTGGCTTGCGGGTGACAGTTTCTCCAACTTTAGTTGAACCGAGTGTGGCTACGCCCAGTCATTGCGAAGGTTAAAACGGCATCAACTTGACAAACTATCGTTGTGGTTTTGATGCGTAGGGAAGATTGGTTCTTGCTTAAGCCCGTAGCAGCCACGTAAAACTTGCAACAAACAAAGTAGAGGACGTCTAACTTGTTTTTGCAGGGCATGTTGTGATGTGATATGGTCAAGACATGATGCTAAATTTTATTGTATGAGATGATCATGTTTTGTAACCGAGTTATCGGCAACTGGCAGGAGCCATATGGTTGTCGCTTTATTGTATGCAATGCAATCACGCTGTAATGCTTAACTTTATCACTAAGCGGTAGCGATAGTCGTGGAAGCATAAGATTGGCGAGACGACAATGATGCTACGATGGAGATCAAGGTGTCGCGCCGGTGACGATGGTGATCACGACGGTGCTTCGAAGATGGAGATCACAAGCACAAGATGATGATGGCTATATCATATCACTTATATTGATTTCATGTGATGTTTATCTTTTATGCATCTTACCTTGCTTTTGATTGACGGTAGCATTATAAGATGATCTCTCACTAATTATCAAGAAGTGTTCTCCCTGAGTATGCACCGTTGCGAAAGTTCTTCGTGCCGAGACATCACGTGATGATCGGATGTGATAGGCTCCATATTCAAATACAACGGGTGCAAAACATTTGCACACGCGGAATACTCAGGTTATACTTGATGAGCCAAGCATATACAGATATGGCCTCGGAACACAGAGACCGAAAGGTCGAGCGTGAATCATATAGTAGATATGATCAACATAGTGATGTTCACCAATGAAACTACTCCATCTCACGTGATGATCGGACATGGTTTAGTTGATTTGGATCACGTGATCACTTAGAAGATTAGAGGGATGTCTTTCTAAGTGGGAGTTCTTTAGTAATATGATTAATTGAACTTTAATTTATCATGAACTTAGTCCTGGTAGTATTAGCAAATTATGTTGTAGATCAATAGCTCGCGTTGTTGCTTCCCTGTGTTTATTTTGATATGTTCCTAGAGAAAATTGTGTTGAAAGATGTTAGTAGCAATGATGCGGATTGGATCCATGATCTGAGGTTTATCCTCATTGCTGCACAGAAGAATTATGTCCTTGATGCACCGCTAGGTGACAGACCTATTGCAGGAGCAGATGCAGACGTTATGAACGTTTGGCTAGCTCAATATGATGACTACTTGATAGTTTAGTGCACCATGCTTAACGGCTTAGAATCGGGACTTCAAAGACGTTTGCAACGTCATGGACCATATGAGATGTTCCAGGAGTTGAAGATAATATTTCAAGAAAATACCCGAGTTGAGAGATATGAAGTCTCCAACAAGTTCTATACCTAAAAGATGGAGGAGAATCTCTCAACTAGAGAGCATGTGCTCAGATTATCTGGGTACTACAATCGCTTGAATCAAGTGGGAGTTAATCTTCCAGATAAAATAATGATTGACAGAATTCTCTAGTCACCATCACCAAGTTAGTAGAACTTCGTGATGAACTATAATATGCAAGGGATGACAAAAGTAATTCCCAAGCTCTTCGTGATGCTGAAATCGACGAAGGTAGAAATCAAGAAAAACATCAAGTGTTGATGGTTAACAAGACCACTAGTTTCAAGAAAAGGGCAAAGGGAAGAAGGGGAACTTCAAGAAGAACGGCAAGCAAGTTGCTGCTCAAGTGAAGAAGCCCAAGTCTGGTCCTAAGCCTGAGACTAAGTGCTTCTACTGCAAAGGGACTGGTCACTGGAAGCGGAACTACCCCAAGTGATTGGCGGATAAGAAGGATGGCAAAGTGAACATAAGTATATTTGATATACATGTTATTGATGTGTGCTTTACTAGTGTTTATAGCAACCCCTCAGTATTTGATACTAGTTCAGTTGCTAAGATTAGTAACTCGAAACAGGATTTGCAGAATAAACATAAACTAGTTAAGGGTGAAGTGACGATGTGTGTTGGAAGTGGTTCCAAGATTGATATGATCATCATCGCACACTCCCTATACTTTCGGGATTAGTGTTGAACCTAAATAAATGTTATTTGGTGTTTGCATTGAGCATGAATATGATTTGATCATGTTTATTGTAATACGGTTATTCATTTAAGTAAGAGAATAAATTGTTGTTCTGTTTACATGAATAAAACCTTATATGGTTACACACCCAATGAAAATAGTTCGTTGGATCTCGATCGTAGTGATACACATATTCATAATATTGAAGACAAAAGATGCAAAGTTAATAATGATAGTGCAACTTATTTGTGGCACTGCCGTTTAGGTCATATTGGTGTAAAGCGCATGAAGAAACTCCATGCTGATGGGATTTTGGAATCACTTGATTATGAATCACTTGATGCTTGCGAACCATGCCTTATGGGCAAGATGACTAAGACTCCATTCTCCAGAACAATGGAGCGAGCAACTGACTTATTGGAAATAATACATACTAATGTATGTGATCCGATGAGTGTTGAGGCTCGCGGCGGGTATCGTTATTTTCTGACCTTCACATATGATTTGAGCAGATATGGGTATATCTACTTGATGAAACACAAGTCTGAAACATTTGAAAAGTTCAAAGAATTTTAGAGTGAAGTGGAGAATCATCATAACAAAAATAAAAAGTTTCTATGATATGATCGCAGAAGTAAAATTTTTGAGTTACGAGTTTGGCCTTCAGTTAAAAACAATGTGAAATAGTTTCACTACTCACGCCACCTGGAACACCACAGCATAATGGTGTGTCCGAACGTCGTAATCGTACTTTACTATATATGGTGCGATCTATGATGTCTCTTACCAATCTACCACTATCGTTTTGGGATTATGCATTAGAGACAGCTGCATTCACGTTAAATAGGGCACCATCTAAATCCGTTGAGACGACACCATATTAACTATGGTTTGGCAAGAAACCTAAGCTGTCGTTTCTTAAAGTTTGAGGTTGCAATGCTTATGTGAAAAAGTTTCAACCTAATAAGCTCAAAACCAAATCGGAGAAATTTGTCTTCATAGGATACCCAAAAGGAGACTGTTGGGTACACCTTCTATCACAGATCCTAAGGCAAGACATTCGTTGGTTATAATGGATCCTTTCTAGAGAAGGAGTTTCTCTCGAAAGAAGTGAGTGGGAGGAAAGTAGAACTTGATAAGGTAATTGTACCTTCTCCCTTATTGGAAAGTAGTTCATCACAGAAATCTGTTCCTGTGACTACTACACCAATTAGTGAGGAAGCTAATGATGATGATCATAAAACTTCAGATCAAGTTACTACCGAATCTCGTAGGTAAACCAGAGTGAGATCCACACCAGAGTGGTACGGTAATCTTGTTCTGGAAGTTATGTTACTAGACCATGACGAACCTACAAACTATGAGGAAGCAATGATGAGCCCAGATTCCGCAAAATGGCTTGAGGCCATGAAATCTGAGATGGGATCCATGTATGAGAACAAAGTATGGACTTTGGTTGACTAGCCCGATGATCGGCAAGCCATAGAAAATAAATGGATCTTCAAGAGGAAGACGGACGTTGATAGTAGTGTTACTATCTACAAAGCTAGAATTGTCGCAAAAGGTTTTCGACAAGTTCAAAGTGTTGACTACGATGAGAGTTTCTCACTCGTATCTATGCTTAAGTCTGTCCGAATCATGTTAGCAATTGCCGCATTTTATGAAATCTGGCAAATGGATAAACAAAACTGCATTCCTTAATGGATTTCTTAAAGAAGAGTTGTATATGAGCAACCAGTAGGTTTTGTCAATCCTAAAGGTGCTAACAAAATATGCAAGCTCTAGCGATTCATCTATGGACTGGTGCAAGCATCTCAGAGTTGGAATACACGCTTTGATAAGTTGATCAAAGCATATAGTTTTATACAGACTTGCGGTGAAGCCTGTATTTACAAGAAAGTGAGTGGGAGCACTACAACATTTCTGATAAGTATATGTGAATGACATATTGTTGATCGGAAATAATGTAGAATTATTCTGTAAAGCATAAAGGACTGTTTGAAAGGAGTTTTTCAAAGAAAGACTTCGGTGAAGCTGCTTACATATTGAGCATCAAGATCTATAGAGATAGATCAAGACGCTTGATAAGTTTTTTCAATAAATACATACCTTGACAAGATTTTGAAGTAGTTCAAAATGGAACAGTCAAAGAAAGAGTTTCTTGCCTATGTTACAAGGTGTGAAATTGAGTAAGACTCAAAGCCCGACCACGGCAGAAGATAGAAAGAGAATGAATGTCTCCCGAAACGAGTAAAGAGACTTGCCGGTAACGAGATTGAACTAGGTATTGGATACCGACGATCGAATCTCGGGCTAGTAACATACCGATGACAAAGGGAACAACGTATGTTGTTATGCGGTCTGACCGACAAAGATCTTCGTAGAATATGTAGGAGCCAATACGGGCATCCAGGTCCCGCTATTGGTTATTGACCAGAGAGGTGTCTCGGTCATGTCTACATAGTTCTCGAACCCGTAGGGTCCGCACGCTTAACGTTCGTTGACGATATAGTACTATGTGAGTTATGTATGTTGGTGACCGAATGTTGTTCGGAGTCCGGGATGAGATCACGGACATGACGAGGAACTCCGGAATGGTCCGGAGACAAAGTTTGATATATGGGATAATAGTGTTCGATCACCAGAAGGGTTCCGGAAATCACCGGAAGGGGTTCCGGATGTTTCCCGAAATGTTTAGGTACGAGAACACTTTATTTGGGCCAAAGGGGAAAGCCCACAAGGTTTTTGGAAAGCGCAAAAGGAAGTTTTGCGGAGTCCAGGGGCCAGACACCAGGGTCCCTGGCGTCTGGGTCCAGACGCCGGGAAGCCTGGCGTCTGGCCTTGGAGTCCGAGAAGGACTCTTGCCTTTCGGGTGAAACCGACTTTGTGGAGGCTTTTACTCCAAGTTTCGACCCCAGGGCTCAACATATAAATAGAGGGGCAGGGCTAGCACCAAAGACACATCAAGAAACACCAAGCCATGTGCCGGCAACCCCGTCTCCTCTAGTTTATCCTCCATCATAGTTTTCATAGTGCTTAGGCGAAGCCCTGTGGAGATTGTTCTTCACCAACACCGTCACCACGCCGTCGTGCTGCCGGAACTCATCTACTACTTCGCCCCTCTTGCAGGATCGAGAAGGCGAGGACGTCACCGAGCCATACGTGTGCAGAACTCGAAGGTGCCGTGCTTTCGGTACTTGGATCGGTCGGATCGCGAAGACGTTCGACTACATCAACCGCGTTGATACAACGCTTCCGCTTACGGTCTACGAGGGTACGTAGACAACACTCTCCCTTCGCGTTGCTATGCATCACCATGATCTTGCGTGTGCGTAGGAATTTTTTTGAAATTACTACGTTCCCCAACAAATTTTGCTTTCTTGATGGTTACTCTGGTTTCTCTCAAATACCTGTGTCAAAAGAGGATCAAGAAAAGACCACTTTTACTTGTCCTTTCAGTACCTTTTCTTATAGACGTATGCCTTTTGGTTTATGCAATGCACCTACTACCGTTCAAAGATGTATGACTGATATATTCTCTGACTTTTGGAAAAGATTGTTGAGGTTTTCATGGATGATTTCTCCATTTATGGAACTTCTTTTGATGATTTCTTAACTAACCTTGATCGAGTTTTGCAGAGATGTGAAGAAACTAATCTTGTCATGAATTGGGAGAAGTGCCACTTTATGGTTAATGAAGGTATTGTCTTGGGGCATAAAATTTCTGAAAGAGGTATTGAAGTTGATAAAGCTAAAGTCGATGCTATTGAAAAGATGTTGTGTCCTAATGACATTAAAGGTATAAGAAGTTTCCTTGGTCATGCTGGTTTTTATAGGAGGTTCATTAAGGACTTCTCTAAAATTTCTAGGCCTCTGACTAATTTCTTACAAAAATATGTTGCTTTTGTCTTTGATGATGATTGTGTAGAAGCATTTGAAATACTTAAGAAAGCTTTGATTTCTGCACCTATTGTTCAGCCTTCTGATTGGAATTTACCAATTGAAATTATGTGTGATGCTAGTGATTATGTTGTAGGTGCTATTCTAGGACAAAGAGTTGATAAGAAATTAAATGTTATCCAATATGCTAGTAAAACTCTAGACTATGCCCAGAGAAATTTTGCTACTACTGAAAAGGAATTTTTAGCAGCTGTATTTGCTTGTGATAAGTTTAGACCTTATATTGTCGATTCTAAAGTAACTGTTCACACTGATCATGCTGCTATTAAATATCTTATGGAAAATAAAGATGCTAAACCTAGACTTATTAGATGGGTTCTCTTGCTACAAGAATTTGATTTGCATATTATTGATAGAAAGGGAGCGGAGAACCCCGTTGCAGACAACTTGTCCAGGTTAGAGAATGTTCTTGATGACCCACTACCTATTGATGATAGCTTTCCTGATGAACAATTTAGCTGTCATAAATGCTGCTCGTACTGCCCCATGGTATGCTGATTATGCTAATTATATTGTTGCTAAATTTATACCACCTAGTTTCACATACCAGCAAAATTAAACGTTTTTCTATGATTTAAGACATTACTTTTGGGATGACCCACACCTTTATAAAGAAGGGGTAGATGGTGTTATTAGACGTGTACTTGAGCATGAACAGGAACAGATCCTACGCAAGTGTCACTCCGAAGCTTATGGAGGACACCATGCTGGAGATAGAACTGCACATAAGGTACCGCAATCCGGTTTTTATTGGCCTACTCTCTTCAAGGATTCTCGTAAGTTTGTCTTGTCTTGTGATGAATGTCAAAGAATTTCTAATATTAGTAGACGTCAAGAAATGCCTATGAATTATTCACTTGTTATTGAACCATTTGATGTTTGGGGCTTTGATTATATGGGACTGTTTCCTTCCTCTAATGGGTATACATATATTTTAGTTGTTGTTGATTACGTTTTAAGTGGGTAGAAGCTATTCCAACTAGTAGTGCTGATCATAACACCTCTATTAAGATGCTTAAAGAAGTTATTTTTCCGAGGTTTGGAGTCCCTAGATACTTAATGACTGATGGTGGTTCACGTTTTATTCATGGTGCCTTTCGTAAAATGCTTGCTAAGTATGATGTTAATCATAGAATTACATCTCCATATCACCCACAGTCTAGTGGTCAAGTAGAATTGAATAATAGAGAGCTTAAATTAATTTTTCAAAAGACTGTTAATAGATCTAGAAAGAATTGGTCCAAGAAACTTGATGATGCATTATGGGCATATAGGAATGCATACAAAAATCCTATGGGTATGTCTCCGTATAAAATGGTTTATGGAAAAGCATGTCACTTACCTCTTGAACTAGAACATAAGGCATATTGGGCCATTAAAGAGCTCAATTATAATTTCAAACTTGCCGGTGAGAAGAGGCTTTTTGACATTAGCTCACTTGATTAATGGAGAACCCAGGCCTATGAGAATGCCGAACTGTTTAAAGAAAAAGTTAAAAGATGGCATGACAAAAAGATACAAAAACATGAGTTTAATGTAGGTGATTATGTATTGTTATACAACTCTCGTTTAAGATTTTTTGCAGGCAAACTCCTTTCCAAATGGGAAAGTCCTTATGTCATTGAGGAGGTCTATCGTTTCGGTGCCATAAAAATTAACAACTTCGAAGGCACAAATCCGAGGGTGGTGAACGGTCAAAGAATCAAACATTATATCTCAGGTAATACCGTAAATGTTGAAACTAATGTTATTGAAACCGTAACCCTGGAGGAATACATAAGGGACACTTTCCAGAACGTTTCAGACACTGAAAAGGAAGAGGTATGTGGTACGGTAAGTAAACCGACTCCAAAACAATTCTAATAAAAAAATTCTCTGTTTTGGAACATTTAAGAAAATAGGAAAATAAGAATCAGTGCGGGAAGGACACGAGGCTTCCACGAGGGTGGAGGGCGCGCCCCCTGCCTCGTGGGCACCTCGTGTGCTCTTCAGACTCCGTTTTCTTACACGATACTTCTTTTGGTCGGTAAAAATTCATTATATAATCTCCCGAAGGTTTTGACCACCGTAGCATGCAAATATCCTCTGTTTTTGTTTCGAGTTGTTTCTGCTGCAGGTCTAGAGCAAGATGTCTTCTCAAGAGTCAGTCGGGGAGAGTCGAGTGTCTCATCTGATACCGGGGCCAAGAGCAAACAATGATGCTGACCACTTTGGGCCATCAAATTAGGAGGAGATGGAGGCTGACTTGAAAAGGATAGATGCCATGGAGGAGGATCAATAAGTTACCTCTCGTTTCTGAGCCGGATTCACGATGGGGGAACTACAGAGCTCAGCTATTCCAAACTCGGTCATCCCTTCCAATGTTAGATTTCTTTCTTATGAAAATATGAAAAAGCGTGTTACTTGTTCTCCCGCAGCTATGCAACATCCTTGGGTGTAAGGAGTGTCGGTGTCAAAACCGGTGGATCTCGGGTAGGGGGTCCCGAACTATGCGTCTAAGGCGGATGGTAACAGGAGGCAGGGGACACGATGTTTTACCCAGGTTCGGGCCCTCTTGATGGAGGTAAAACCCTACGTCCTGCTTGATTTATTCTTGATGATATGGGTATTACAAGAGTTCATCTACCACGAGATCGGAGAGGCTAAACCCTAGAAGCTAGCCTATGGTATGATTGTATGTTATTGTCCTACGGACTAAAACCCTCCGGTTTATATAGACACCGGAGAGGGTTAGGGTTACACAAGGTCGGTTACAAAGGAGGAGATATCCGTATCTGTACTGCCTAGCTTGCCTTCCATGCCAAGTAGAGTCCCATCCAGACACGAGATGAAGTCTTCAATCTTGTATCTTCATAGTCCAACAGTCCATCAAAAGGATATAGTCCGGCTGTCCGGAGACCCCCTAATACAGGACTTCCTCAGTAGCCCCTGAACTAGGCTTCAATGACGATGAGTCCGGCGCGCAGTATTGTCTTCGGCATTGCAAGGTGGGTTCCTCCTCCGAATACATCACGGAAGAATTTGAATACAAGGATAGTGTCCGACCCTACAAAATAAGTTCCACATACCATCGTAGAGAGAATAACATTTCCACAAATCTAATCTGCTGACACGTTTTGGCAACATGACATTATGCCATGGCCCTGTAATTATTCGAACCGTTTCTTTTAACTAGCCCCGCACACAACGCGAGGCAGTTTCTTGACACGTCTTGTCAAAGCATAGATCGTGTTCCCCTTATTATGGGATTCTCATCAATACGGGCATCGGTAACCCAACCGCGCCATCGATTACGGTGCTTGGGGGATAAGTGAGTTTTACCAGGCTATGGGGGCGCATGGCTTCGACCGCCCTTATAAAGGGATAAGGTTTAACCTTTTTCTACCCACGCCTTCCTCCTCCTTGCCTATCCGTTCTTGCACACTCGAGCTCCAATGCCCAAGTCCACATCCTTCCCCTCAACCTTCTCCAAACATGTCTGGAGCGGGAGGGGGGGCAAATGGATGGCTTCCTCCATTACGGAGGGGCACATCAAAAAGTTGCGCGGCGCCGGATACTTAACCGCGAATATCGCGCATCGGCTGCCCGCTGCGGGGCAGATCGTTCCTACCCCGGAACCTCATGAGAGGGTAGTTTTACTCCACCACTTCCTCCGTGGACTGGGCTTTCCCCTTCATCCATTCGTCCGTGGTCTCATGTTCTACTACGGGCTGGACTTTCATGATCTGGCTCCGAACTTCATCCTTAACGTTTCGGCGTTCATCATCGTCTATGAGGCTTTCCTCCGCGTCCGGCCCCACTTCGGCCTGTGGCTGAAGACCTTTAACATCAAGCTGATGGTGGTGGGAGGCCAACAAGCAGAATGTGGCGGAGCCATGGTGGGCAAGATGCCCAATGTCACATGGCTTGAGGGCTCCTTCATGGAGACCATAAAGGGGTGGAAATCGGCCTGGTTCTACATCATCGAGCCACGCGACACCAAATGGGCGGCGGCCCTTGAGTTTCGATCCGGATTCCCTACACGGCTCACTTCCTGGAAAGAGATGGGCTTGTCGTGGGGTTCATCGGTGGAGCTGGATGGACTCCAGAAATGTATCCGGAGTATGGCAGGCACGAAGCTCAAGCTTATCAACATAGTCCAGGTCATGCTCATCCGCCGGATCCTCCCGTGCCAACAACGGGACTTCAACTTGTGGGAGTTTGACCCGGCCCAGCACCAGACTCTGAGCGAGCTCTTCGACACGACGCACAAGGATGTCTGGAAGGTGTTGTTCAAGGGCGCCGAGGTCCCTCCCTCTCTCACCGAGGACCGCGGGCTAAGCGCGAAGCGCCGAGCGCATTCGGTGAGTTTTATACATCCGGTAGGATATTTATCTCCCCTAGCTTAACCATGTGCGGGGACTGATCTCCATGCCTTTGACAGGACTGGGTGGAGATGTCAGGTCAGATTAACTGTCTGGCCCCTCTGCCCGAAGACACTACGGACGCTCTCTTGACGGAGATGCCGACTCCAGCTCCTTAGAAGGTGCCGGAGAAGACCAAGAAGGCCAAGGGAACCCGAAAGAGCTCCCGGTGCCAGGTGTTATCAGACTCATCGTCCGATAACTCCGCGACGCACTCCTCCCCTGAAGACGAGGAGGAAGATGAAGATGTTCCCCCTCCAGTCGGGGGAGACAAGAAAAGGAAGGCCGCCCCTACTGGGGGGGCCGAAGGGTCCAAGAAGGGAAGGGCTCTCCTTCCGGACTACTCCACCACTGCCGCCGAAGGCGAAGATGAGTGCCTGCTCAGGGCCAAGCCCCTGGCGAAGTCGTAAGTATTCGTATACCAGAGTAACTCATAGCATTCCTTTATCGCACTGCTTCTCCTAACGCCAAATTATGATTGTGCAGACCGGCCCAAACCCGTATCGACGTATCCTCATCGGACGGCTCCCTGGGCTCGTCGGATATGGATAGCGATCCACTTCCGACGGCCACCTCCCCTTGCCCTACGGACAATGCCGAGGTGTTGTCTCAAGAGGCACTGGGTCGAGGGGAGACAGTCCCGGAGGTGCCTCAAGGGCTCTGAGTTCGGCCCTCAGCCGAACACCGCACCGGAACCTCCAGTGGTTCCGGACTTGGGCAGGCGGCCTCCTTCCAAGAGGGGCAAGATGCCTGTGCCGGTGACCTCTGCCCATCCAGAGGCACCGGACAATCTGCTGGGAGCGCTTCACATCGCTTCCATTGACGAAGGGCACCGCACCATTATGAGTGCGGTGGTCCAGAAGGTTCAGTCCACCAAGAGCGGACTAACTAAAGCCTGTGCCAGCCTTCTAACAGGCTTTGAGGTAAGTTTTTGAAATATAGGAGAAATATTACCGCATAGACAGTAGCCCCTGATGCTCTGTTCGGTGTTCACAAAGAAAAGCCGAACAGAGAACCAAACAATATCGCAGGAGTCTAATATAAGTATGTCTATATGCGTATGCGGGCTTCGCTGATGGCCTCTGCCGCACTGACTGCGGAGGTCACCGCACTGAAGTAGGACCTCGAGGGGTCCAATAAAGATCTCGGCCTTGCTAAGAGGCAGCTCGAGGAGAACAAGGGTAAGTAATACCCTGTCTATAGATATGTATATATAAAAGAAGACGCGATTGCAAAATGACAGGATCATCGTAAATTTGCCAGGGGCCACGACCGAGGTGGCGACCCTGAAGCAAGCGCTATCCGAGGCCGAAGACAGAGTGGCCAAGGAGTGCACCGAGTGGGAAAGGCAGGAGGCATGGGTGGGCGAGGTGCAGCAAGAGCTCCAAGCTCTTGTGTTGAAGCATGAGGCGTTGGAGCGTGACTCGAAGACGCGAGAGTCCGAGCTTGCCACGGCCCTTGAAAGCGCGAAAAATGCCAAGGCTGAAGCCCAAAGGGCCCTCTAGGAGATTGAGGCGATGAAGAAAATAGCGGCGGGTAAGGCATTCTATATGCAAAGCAAGCATGTGACAGTAAATTACTTGTTACTTACCCGAATCCGGAGCTCTCCAGGAGCATTCGCAAAGTTTCCCCGCAGCGTGTCGGATGCCGCAACGTTTTACCAGGCTGAGGAGGGAAGCTCAACGGAGAAGTTGTTCTGGGCCCAATATACTGGGACCGAACACCCGGTGCCTATGAGCGACCAGGTAAAGCAGCTGGTCGAGCTACACAAGGTGGCCGAACAGGCCATGAAGGGCTTTATACTCCAGCTGTGGCCTGGCGACGCCCTTCCGAACAGCTACTTCGGCCTGGTGAGGCGGCTTGTGGATGCCTGCCCACGACTGGAAGATGTCAAGCGGTCCGTCTGCATCAAAGGTGCACGCCGGGCTTTTGCCCGTGTGAAGGTGCAATGGGCCAAGCTATACGCCGTGAAGCTGATCAAGGAAGGGCCGCCGGAGGGCAAGGAGCATCGCCACCCCAAGATGTACGATGAGGGTGTCCTGAAGGGTGCTCGTCTCGTAGCAGACGAGTGTACATAAGATATAATATTCGAGTGAACTCGCTCGTGTAATCCTGTAGTTATGAAAACTTGTTCATATGCGCTATGCAACGCTTGTTTGAATTTAAAATATTACCTTCTATTTGGCTATTTATCAAATCTGAGAGATGGCTAGTCGTCGGCTTCTGCCCCCATGCCACGAGTGTTGGGGTGTTCGGGATAAACCTGAGCACTCTTGTTCCCATTGTTGGGTCCTTCGAGGAAGGTGCTCAGCACAACGAACAAGGCAATCGGACTATAATGCGTTATCACTCTCACTTAGCCATAGAATTCTATAATTTTAAATTTCCGCAAAGCCCCTAGTATTCGGAAGGCCGAATTCGGGGCGCGATACACGCCTTAAGCCGGACAGGGCCGACTCCTCGCTCTAAGCGGCATAAGTCTTTAGGGACTCGAAAACCTCTCGAACAGCGACCAGTCTCTCGCCTTATCATGACAGTCAGTTTTAGCTTTCTCTACTGAGGTACTTAGCCCAGCTGAACCGGGGCACAATCGCAGTAGTTCTCCCAGTGCTACCTTAGCCGATATAGCGGAACGTAAGGTACCAAAACATGGGAGCCGGGCAAACCCAACTATTGACCAAAGACATGATTCGGAGCTGATTCATATAGTGCTATAAGTTCGGGGTGTCGCACTTGTGAAAGTGTTCGGACTTCTCACACCATATTGTGGGGTACTGAAGCCCCTGGTGTATTGGCCGTACCAGAGTGTACGGGTGCTGGATGTCATGAATGAACATATATATATATATATATATATAAAGAAGAATGCAATAAAAGCCTTAATGTAGTGCATTGTTTATTAAAAAAACGTGCGTTAGAGTAGAATGATACAGGTAGTGCGATAAGCAAAAAGTAGGACTATGTCCCCTCCAAGGGCAAGCTGAGGAATAATATTAAAGCAAGTATTTCACTCGTTATTGTAATCCACCTGGGAGTTCCGTGGTGTGACGTAGCTTTCTGCCTCCTTGGATGCTGCATCATGTGTTCGGCAATCACGCTGCCGGACAGGGTTTCCAGAGATTGAAGTCCTGAAAGAGAAAAATAACAAAGCGGGAAGCCCCTAGTGTGGTTTAAGCCGCGACTTGGGGCGTGCCACCATCATGCCCCCCTCCCTGCCTGTGCCCATGGTATTTTTAATGCATAACTATGTACGCGTGGCACGGATTTCGCCATTTGGCTGGGACCAGGGTGGGGGCCGCTTTGCTATGCGAGCTCGGAACGTGCCAGGCGGTCCTGTTGCCGATTACTTCGGGCACGCTTGAAGGTGCCCGGGTCCTTAAACGCCGAACTAGTGGATTGCCTTGAGAGGCTGCTTTGCGCTTCCGCTGCGAGGGCCGCAATGTGCTCCTACATTCGGAGAGAATGCTCTGTGTTTCCATTAACTGTAATGACCCCCCGAGGTCCTGGCATATTGTGCTTGAGGTATGCATAATGCGGTACCGCATTGAATCTCACAAATGCGGTTCACCCGAGCAGTGCATGATAACCACTACGGAACAGGACTATATCAAAGATTAATTCTTTGCTTCGGAAGTTATCCAGGGATCCGAAGACCACTTCCAGTGTGACTGGGCCTGTGCAATGGGCCTCTACACCTGGTATGACGCCTTTAAAGGTCTTTTTTGTGGGTTTGATCCTTGAGGGGTCTTGTGGGAGTCCTGGATTAGGGGGTCTTCGGACAGCCGGACTATCTCCATTGGCCGGACTGTTAGACTATGAAGATACAAGATTGAAGACTTCGTCTCGTGTCCGGATGGGACTCTACTTGGCGTGGAAGGCAAGCTAGGCAATGCGTATATGGATATCTCCTCCTTTGTAACCGACCTTGTGTAACCCTAACCCTCTCCGGTGTCTATATAAACTGAAGGGTTTTAGTCCATAGGACAACAATAACAACATACAATCATACCGTAGGCTAGCTTCTAGGGTTTAGCCTCTCTAATCTCATGGTAGATCTACTCTTGTAACACCCATATCTTCAATATTAATCAAGCATGACGTAGGGTTTTACCTCCATCAAGAGGGCCCGAACCTGGGTAAAACTTCATGTCCCTTGCCTCCTGTTAATATCCTGCCTAGACGCACAGTTCGGGACCCGCTACCCGAGATCCGCCGGTTTTGACACCGACATTGGTGCTTTCATTGAGAGTTCCTCTGTGTCATCGCCGTTAGGCTTGATGGCTCCTACTATCAACGATAGCGATGCGGTCCAGGGTGAGACTTTTCTCCCCGAACAGATCTTTGTATTCGGTGGCTTTGCACTGCGGGCTAATTCGCTTGGCCATCTGGAGCAGATTGAAAGCTATGCCCCTCGCCATCAGGTCAGATTTGGAAGTTTGAACTACACGACCGACATCCATGGAGACTTGATCTTTGACGGATTCGAGCCATAGTCGGGTGCGCCTCACTGTCGCGATGGGTATGACCTAGCTCTACCGCCGAACAGTACCCCAGAAGCCGCGCCCGCATCAGCTCCGACCCTTAGTTCAGAGCCAACTGCGCCAATTGAGGACGGGTGGTTAGACACCACCTCAGGGGTTGCAGTCTCAACGGCAATCGAGCCGAACACCAGCACAAATCTCCATGCAGCCCGTGACTCCAAGGTGCCGGACTCTCTTCCGGAAACCGAACCACCCGCACCCCTGCCAATCGAATCCGATTGGGCGCCGATCATGGAATTCACCGCCGCAGATATCTTTCAGCACCCGCCCTTCGGCGACATTCTGAATTCACTAAGGTCTCTCTCTTTGTCAGGAGAGCCCTGGCCGGATTATGGCCAACAGGATTGGGATGTGGATGACAAAGAAATTCGACGCCCACCCACCACCCACTTTGTAGCCACTGTCGATGACTTAACCGACATGCTCGACTTCGACTCCAAAGACATCGACGGTATGGACGACGATGTAGGAGACGAACATGAACCAACACCTATAGGGCGCTGGACGTCCACTTCATCATATGACGTATACATGGTGGACACACCAAAAGAAGACGACGATGAGGAACGGAAGGACACACCGAAGGCTTGTTCCCTCGAGAAGCAGTCAAAGCGGCGGCGCAAGCGCCGCCCCAAATCCCGCCTCGCCAGAAATAACAATCACATAGACCCAGCGCTGGAGTAGGACGAACCACTGCTGGACCACGGCAATACGGAGAATCGAACTAAACAAACCAATTCTGTCAAAGATAATAGTCTGGACGACACAACGCCGGACAGGCACCCGGAGCAGCAGAATGCCCGTCAAAGGCTTGTTGCCACCGCGAGGAGTCTAAAAAAGCAGAAGCAAAGGCTCAAGGCTGCGCAGGACACACTCCAAATCAGATGGAGTAAAGTACTCAACACAGCAACGAAGTACGGCGACAATCGCCCCACTAAGAGCTACCCAAAGCGGAAGTTGCTACCTGAATTCAATGAGGAGGCCTCAGACCCCTCACAACCAAAAATCAAAATAGTCACCTGGCCAGATAGACGACCTCACAGCCAACATAGAGTGGCAAACAATGCCACTCACAAGACAATACGTGATTCACGCGGGGGCTTGCATCAAAAGGATAGTGCAACCAGATCCATCTATGGACCACGCAAGCACGCCCCAGCATACGATATAACATCCGAACAATGCGGTACACCCAGATACAGGGGTGCCGCACACCCCCTATGTTTCACCGATGAGGTGCTGGATCATGAATTTCCAGAGGGATTCAAACTTGTAAACATAGAGGCATATGACGGAACCACAGACCCTGGGGTCTGGATCGAGGACTATATCCTCCACATCCATATGGCTCGAGGAGATGATCTCCATGCCATCAAGTACTTACCACTCAAACTCAAAGGGCCAGCCCGTCACTGGCTCAAAGGCCTCCCCGAAAACTCCATTGGAAGCTGGGCAGAGCTTGAAGACGCTTTTCGGGCAAATTTTCAAGGGACTTATGTCTGACCTCCGGATGCGGATGATTTGAGTCATATAACTCAACAGCCCGGAGAGTCAGCCCGAAAGCTTTGGAACATGTTTATTACTAAAAAGAACCAAATTGTCGACTGTCCGGACGCTGAAGCCTTGGCAGCTTTTAAGCACAGCGTCCGTGACGAATGGCTTGCCCGACACCTCGGCCAAGAAAAGCCGAGAATGATGGCAGCGTTAACAAGCCTCATGACCCGCTTTTGCACGGGTGAGGACAGATGGCTAGCCAGATGCAGCACCAGCGACCCTAGTACATCCGAAGTTAGAGATGGAAACGGGAAATCACGGCGCAACAACAATAACAAACGCCGGAACAAAGGAGACAACATGAAGAACACGGCAGTAAACGCCGGATTCAAAACCTCTCGGACAGGTCAAAAGCCGCCCTCTAAAGGCGCCAGAGACGAACTGTCCAGCCTGAATAAAATTCTGGACCAAATATGTCAGGTCCATAGCACGCCTGGCAAACCAGCCAATCATACCCACATAGAATGTTGGGTCTTCAAGCAGTCCGGCAAGCCCAACGCCGTACACAAGGGGGAGGATACACCAAGCGAAGATGAGGATGAGCCTCTCAAGGGAGACGCTGGGGAACAAAAGAAATTTCCACCAAAAGTCAAAACAGTAAACGTGTTGCACGTGATCAATGGAAGAAACAGAACGACACTCCTAGAAAAATACGCCCGAAGGCCTGTCACCGCGGAGTCCTGCCACTGGTCGTCTCAACTGATCATTTTCGACCATCGTGATTACTCAGCAAGTATCCGGCGTGCAGGATGGGCTGCCCTGGTATTAGACCCAATAATTGACGGGTACCGCTTCGCACGAGTCCTGATGGACGGTGGCAGCTGTCTAAATCTGATATACCAGGATACAATCCGCGAAATGGGGATAGACCCAACAAAAATTCACCATAGCAATATTACCTTTAAAGGAGTAACGCCAGGCCCAGGGGCTCGTTGCACGGGCTCCCTGCTACTAAAAGTTATATTCGGCTTCCCCAATAACTTCCGTAGCGAACATCTAACCTTCCACATCGCTCCGTTCCAAAGTGGCTATCAAGCACTACTCGGACGCGAAGCTTTTGCTCGCTTTAATGCAACACCACACTATGCTTCCCTCACACTCAAGATGCCTGATCCACGTGGCATCATTACAGTGAACGGAAATATTAAGCGATTTCTGCGCGCCGAAGAGAGTGCGGCTGCCTTGACAGCCGCACACTAAAAACGGCATCACCAACTAAAACATTTAGCAGGTCGTCATGACCTCGGACACGGTTAGACGAGTCCGGTGCAGCCATATGCAATTTATACCGGATCAATGATCACACCCCTATTACAAATACAAGGGGCTCAGCGTGCGCAGACAAGTGGCAATTCTTACTCACCTTGAATTATACATGGTTTATTTAAAAACTATCTTTTTGCACGACAGCTTTTTTACCTAAGCTCCTCTCTTTTACAGATAATCATCGTGCTACACCCGTCCACGATACGGCACAATGGAGACACAGGCGCAGACGTGCAGCAGGGACCCGCTCCAAGGATTCTTTTTAGATTAAGACCCTGCGTAAACCTTTTTTACTATCTCTTGTTGATACATATCCACCGAATTCTCAGCACAATTGAGAAGGATGCAGATGTCTTGGCATGTGGCCATGTTAGAATAATGCACGTACCTGGACACAAGGGGCTTCTTACAAGCGGCACTATCTTGGCCTGGTTTATACCATAAAGACCGAATACCTTAGGGAGTGTTCGGCGTCGCGAGTTCGGCCTTATATGCATCAGCTCCGAATCATTGTCTTTGGTCAAATGTTGGGTTTGCCCGGCTCCTGTGTTTTGGTGCCTTGCGTTCTGCTTTACCGGCTAAGGTAGCACCAGGAGAACTACTGCGATTGTGCCCTGGTTCATCTGGATGAGCGCCTTAGTAGAGAAAGCCGAAAACTGACTGTCATGATATTGTGTGAGACTGGTCAACCACTCGATGACCTACCGGAATGTTAGAATTCCTCTTCCTTAACGAAGGGACATTTTGCGGCCAGGCATATATGCACCCCGTGATAGGGAGAGTGCGCAGACACCAGGGGCTATCTAGTAGCCCCACTTTCAAACTCCTATGGCTAAGTGAAAGTGTTAAAGCATTATAGTCCGGTTGCCTCGCTCGCTGCGCTATCACCTCCTTATCAGGACCAAGACGTTGGGTTAAGTGTGAACACACGTTTTTTGCAAGCACCTCCGCATTATATGCGTGGGGGCAGCCGACGACTGCAATCTTTCAGGTTATACACACGTATACATAAACGGCCGCACAGGAGGCATCATACTACTTTCAGGCAAAAGTATAAACATAGCCTTATAAAAACTTCATAAAAGCATTATGTTTACAATGAGAATACATATCACTCAAACATAATATTTTTCAAGCACTGGGCCTCTATCAAATGAGCACCCTCGAGAACTTCCTCGAAATAGTGTTCGGCAGCCACACTGCCTATGGCCGAACCCTGCGCCGCAACAGTGGTAGCGTCCATCTCCGCCCAGTATGCTTTAACACGAGCAAGGGCCATCCGCGAACCTTCTATGCACGCCAACCTTTTCATCGCATTAATGCGCGGCACCGCATCAAGGAACTGCTGCACTAAGCTAAAATAGTTGTTTGGCTTAGGCCCTTCCGGCCATAGCTGATCCACAACATACCTCATGGCGAGTCCGTACAACCTATTCAGTTCGGCCCATTCGGCTAGCTGGTCAGTGAATGAAAGTGGACACTCTGGAACATGGAATTGCGTCCAGAACAGCTTGTCCACTTCACGATCTGTCTGACCTTGGAAGTACTTGGCCGCATCGGCAGCGCTCGCCGCCAAATCCATATACGCATCTACCGAGCTCCACAGCCGATCCAGAGGGGCATACCGTGGATCTCCGAACTTCCTCCGCAACATGAAGGTTTTCCCAGCCACAATATCCCCGGCTTCCTGCAGCTCCTCCTTCTTCGCTCTCATAGCAGAACGGGTGTCTTTGTCTTCCGCCGCGGCCTTCTCAAGGTCCGTTGCCTTCGCTCGATTTTATTTCTCAAGGACCCGGCAACGGTCGGCCGTGTCTTTTAACTCTACGGCCATCTTGGCCATCTTCTCCTGGCTCCCGCAATGTGCGGCCTTCTTGGCTTTCAACTCTTCGGCTACCTTCAAAGCAGCCGCATTACTAATCCTCGCTTGTTCCTTGGCTCGGGCAAGTTCTGCCCGCAAGGCTTCCACGGTGGCAGCTCCATCTGCAGTCACAACATATTAAAGATACTGGCATTATGCTACTCTTACTATGTGGCATTCACCGGATGATAACACTTACCCTGTGCCTCGTCAAGCCTCTTGTTAACGAGCTCGATGTCGGCGTCTGCCGCATCCAGTTGCCATTTTAATTGGGTAAACTCATTAGTCCGACTAGCCACCGGAGCTTCCACCACCTGCACATAAAGGCAGTCTGGTTATTACCTGGGAATACGATCCTCTGTTCGCCGCTGTTCTCGACGACAACCAGAGTCTCAGGGGCTACTATCTACATAGGGCACACCTAACATGTGCAGTACTATCACATATTATCTCACATACCTCAAAGCCTGTCACTAGACTCATAAAGGCTTCATGTAATCCGCTTTCAGTGGACGAGATTCTCTCCATCACCGTACCCATCAACATACGGTGCTCTTCTGAGATGGCCGCTCGCCCCACCAACTCCCTCAGAGCGTCCGACCGCACACCAGGCGGTGCCGGACTCTTTCGTATGCTCTCTTCGGGAGCCGGACACTGGGGACTTCTGGGGTCTATGGGACTATCTTCTGGCCTCCGTGACGACACTTTGGGGTCGCCCGCTTCTGGAGCGGAGGAGTCCGGGGGAGGCGTTTCGCTCTCCATCATCTCCGGAAGAAGATCTCCTGAAGACGAACTCATTTGAGAGGGGCTGAGGCCCGAACTGCAAGATATATGCGGTGGTTGTTTTCTCAGAGGAAAAAGATAGCATACTCTTCCTATTAAAATATTTTGGGATCACTTACGACTCGTTGGAGGGATGATCCCCTCGCGGACTTTGTGCGGCAAAAGCAACCCCCCCCCCCCGAGGCATGACCCTCTGTGGGAGACTTCTTCTCCCATTTGGAGGCCTCGGCTTCTGGATCCTCGGAAGCAGTCCTTTTCCTCCCCCGGTTGTCCTCCTTCATGGAAACACTCATTCCCTCGGTCGGAGCGGGTAGCGATGGGGGCCCGTGTTTGCCCGTATTATCCCCCTCGGTATCTTCCTTCAAGGGCTCCGGGTAAGGTGCGACCTCGAGCATCTTCTCCAATACCGGATTTTCCAAACCCTCAGGGAGGGGGGCCAAACACCGAATCATCTTCGCCTTCGTTAGCCAGTCCTGGTCAAAAGGCGAACTCTCAAAAATAACCTCGAATAAAAGACAGTGTGTTCGGCTAGAGGATTTCTTACTTGTTCGGCGGCGCGGTTACTGCTCAGGCCCACATCCTCGGTGATATCTGGACATTCCACTTGAGGTCCGAAGAATGACTTGTACATCTCCTCGTGCGTCAGGCCGAGGAAACCTTGAATGGCTCGTGGTCCCTCTGGGTTGAACTCCCACAAGTGCAGGGGCCGGCGTTTGCAAGGCTGGACTTGGTGAACCAGCATAACTTGTATTACCTAAACCAAATTGAAATCTCCCTCGAAGAGATCTCGGATGCGGCTTTGCAGTATAGGCACGTCCTTAGCTGGACCCCAGCTCAGACCCCTGCTAATCCATGACACCAGTTGTGGTGGGGGGCCCGAGCGGAAAGCGGGGGCAGCCGCCCATTTGGCACTTCTGGGAGCCGTGGCATAAAACCACTCCCGTTGCCATAATTCGGGCACCTCTGGAAAGGATCCTCTCGGCCATGGAGCTCCTGCCATCTTGCCTATTGATGCACCTCCGCACGCTGCTTGTTGCCCCTCGATCATCTTCGGTTTTACTTCAAATGTCTTGAGCCACAGGCCAAAGTGAGGGGTAACGCGGAGGAAGGCCTCACACACGACAATAAATGTCGTGATGTGGAGAAAGGAGTCCGAGGCTAAATCGTGGAAATCTAACCCGTAATAGAACATCAAGCCCCTAACGAAAGGATCCAGAGTGAGGCCTAGACCTCGGAGGAAGTGGGAGACGAACACAACGTTCTCGTTGGGTTCGGGAGTAGGGACGACCTGCCCTCGAGCAGGCAACCGATGCGAAACCTCAGCGGTCAGATATCTGGCCTCCCTCAACTTCTTAATGTCCTCTTCCGTAATGGAGGAGGGCGTCCATCGGCCTTGAAGGCTGGATCCGGACATGGTTGAAGATCCGAAGCACCTGACCTGGGCTTTGGGTGTTAGAACTCGAGGCGGGGGAAGGGTTTGATTGAGCACGGGAGGGAAAAAGAGAAAACCTTGTCCCCTTATAAAGAGGGTGAATATCAAGCGTCCTCTCCGTAGCCGTTTAGGACTTACCTATAATCTAGGAGTCTTAGACATGGTTGGGTTACCCACGAACCGCATTAATGAGAATCCCGTAATTAGGGCAACATGATCTCCGCTTCGGCAAGACGTGTCATGAAACCGCCTCGCGTTATGAGTGGAGCTATTTAAAAGAAACGTTTCGAATAATCACCGGGCCATGACGTAACGTCATGTTGCCAAAACAAGCTAGCGGATTAGATCTGCGAAAACATTATTCCCTCTATGATGAAATGTGGAACTTATTTTGCAGGGTCGGACACTATCCTCGTATTCAAATTCTTCTGTGATGTATTCGGAGAAGGAACCCGCCTTGCAATGCCGAAGACAACTGCGCGCCAGACTCATCGTCATTGAAGCCTGGTTTAGGGGCTACTGTGGGAGTCCTGGATTAGGGGGTCTCCGGACAGCCGGACAATCTCCATTGGCAGGACTGTTAGACTATGAAGATACAAGACTGAAGACTTCGTCTCGTGTCCGGATGGGACTCTACTTAGAGTGGAAGGCAAGATAGGCAATACGAATATGGATATCTCCTCATACAATCATACCATAGGCTAGCTTCTAGGGTTTAGCCTCTCTGAACTCGTGGTAGATCTACTGTTGTAACACCCATATCTTCAATATTAATCAAGCAGGTCGTAGGGTTTTACCTCCATCAAGAGGGCCCGAACCTGGGTAAAACTTTGTAATGCCCTCGATGCGGCTATATCTCCTACGTGTCGAAGCACGACTTAGAGGCATAACCGCATTGAAAGCAATGTCGCAAGTGAGGTAATCTTCACACAACACATGTAATAAAATAGGGGGAAAAGATACATAGTTGGCTTACAATCGCCACTTCAAACAATTACATGAATAAAGCAATACATCATCCAAATACAATCAAGGTCCGACTACGGAACCAAAATAAAAGAAGAACCCCAAGTGCGACACGGTCCCCGATCGTCCCTAACTGGGCTCCACTACTGATCAACTAGAACGAAACAACACAAAGGTCAAGATCTTCATCGTGCTCCTCCTGAGCTTGGTTGCGTCATATGCACGGTCTCTTTGGCACATGCAAGCTGGTTTGGAAGTATCTGTGAGCCACGGGGACTCAGCAATCTCGCACCCTCGCGATCAAGACTATTTAAGCTTATGGGTAAAGTAAAGGTATGAGGTGGAGCTGCAGCAAGCGACTAGCATATATGGTGGCTAACATACGCAAATGAGAGCGAGAAGAGAAGGCAAAGCACGGTCGATAAAAGTATGATCAAGAAGTGATCCTGGACTACCTACGTCAAGCATAACTCCAACAACCGTGTTCACTTCCCGGACTCCGCCGGAAAGAGACCATCACGGTTACACACGCTGTTGATTCATTTTAATTAAGGTCGACTTCAGGTTTTCTACAATCGGATGTTAACAAATTCCCATCAGCCCATAACCGCGGGCACGGCTTTCGAAAGTTCAAATCCCTGCAGGGGAGTCCCAACTTAGCCCATCACAAGCTCTCACGGTCAACGAAGGAATAGACCTCCACCCGAGATATTCCAACCAGACTCGGTATCCCGGCACAACAAGACATTTCGACAGGGTAAAACTAAACCAGCAACACCGCCCGAATGTGCCGACAAATCCCGATAGGATTTGCACATATCTCTTTCTCAGGGCACACTTAGATGAGCCAGACATCGGGTAAGCCAGCCTAGAGTTGCCCCTGGTAGCCTCGGACATCGCTCAGTTGGACCAACACTCAGAGGAGCACTGGCCCGGGGGGGTAAAATAATGATGACCCTTGAGTCTGCAGAACCCTAGGGAAAGAAAAGGCTAGGTGGCAAATGGTAAAACCAATGTTGGGCATTGCTGGAAGAGCTTTACTTAAGGCGAACTGTCAAGGGGTTCCCATTATAGCCCAACTACGTAAGGGACGCAAATTTCGGGAACATAACACCGATATGACGGAAACTAGGGCGACAAGAGTGGAACAAAACACCAGGCATAAGGCCGAGCCTTCCACCCTTTACCAAGTATATAGATGCATTAATTAAATAAGATATATAGTGATATCCCAACAAGTAAACAATGTTCCAACAAGGAACGATCTCCATGTTCCAACAAGGAACAAACTTCAATCTTCACCTGCAACTAACAACGCTATAAGAGGGGCTGAGCAAAGCGGTAACATAGCCAAACAATGGTTTGCTAGGACAATGGTGGGTTAGAGGTTGAACATGGCAATTTGGGAGGCTTGAAAGCAAGTGGTAGGCATCGTAGCATAGGCATATCAAAAGAGCGAGCAACTAGCAAGCAAAGATAGAAGTGATTTCGAGGGTATGATCATCTTGCCTGAAATCCCGCAAGGAAGAAGAACGAGTCCATGAAGAAGACAAACGGACGTAGACGAACGGGTCCTCACAAACACGACGTTACCGGAACCAACCCGAAGAAGCAACACCGGAAAAAGAAGCACACAACCTAGTAAGCAACTAACACATGAACATGGTATGATATGCGGAATGCGGTATGCGATGCATATGCATGATTTGACAAGGAATGCGTGAACCTGGCCTCAACTTGGAAATCCAAGTGTGCCACTGGAAAGATGAGGTGATTTCGGTTGAAATCAGTATAAAGATCATCGGAATCGGAGTTACGGTTTGGAAATGGCAAGTGATTCAAATATGACACCGGTCTGCGATTTACAACAAGTAGTCATCTAAATGCAATGAGATGAACATGCTACAACACTCAAACATGGCAACGAAATACATGGCAGGGATGCATTCAAGATGCTTAACAAAAGTCTAGCACTGAGCTACGGCCAATTCATCCATTAACAGGTTCAAACAAGCATGGCAAAAATGCAAACGGTAAACATATCTCAGACTTAGTGAAATTAACACTTGTCTGGAATTTCAGACCAAGTAGCTCTCTTCGGAGCAACAAAACTATATGCTACAGGACCTGAACATGGCAAAGTAAAGCATGGCATGGAGCTACTCAAAGAGCTTAACAAAAGTCCCTTAGTGGACTTGAGCCAAAAGGGATCCGAAAATATACTAACAAGCACACGAACATAGCAAAAACATAATCAGTTTTCAGACTTGGTGAAAACTGGGACATGCTAAAAACAGATATCAAGTAGGCATGTTTACGAGCTAGAAATGGCAAGAACAATAACATAGCATGCACGGATCAACTACAACATCATCGTCAAAATTGCAAACAAGTTGACAATCTGCCCAGATTCACAACGAAGCAAAAGTAGAGCTCGATTGACTCAAGCTAGGGTGCTCCATATATGCAAACAAAGACATGGATGGATATAGCACTACAAGATTAACAAAACATCCTTACTGATGATCCTCAAAAGAGGCACGGATCACTAGGAAACAACATGAACATATGGCATCATGAGATAAACAATCCCAGGACTTAGTGAAATTACTAAGTCCCTGAAAACAGAATTGCCAAGTGCCTCACTTTGCAAGCTTGCACTAGCCACCACACACATCACAAAAAAAATACATGGGTTGCACCTCTGGAAAGATAAAAAAACCCTTAACAAAACATATGTAGAACTCATGGGCATATCATGCACACAATAATCATGGCAAAAATGACAAATGTCTAAGATGGAGTAGCAGATCTGACAATTAACTCAAGTAGCCCTCTTCTAACAGCATTTCGAGCATCAAGATGAACTCAAATGGAAATGATGCAATGGAATTAAATGATGTACTCTCTGAGACGAACATTTTGATATGCTATATGTCCAAAACGGATCTACGAATGATGAATTATGACACGATGAACATGGGCATTTGAAACATGGAAAACTCCGGAGTAAGCCAACGGGACGGAGCGGTGCGGGACGGCTCGGTCCAGGCGCGGGCGTGGTGTTTGGTTGGACGCGCGAGTGGATCTGATCCACCCTGCGGTGGATCCGGACGAGGCGGACGCGACGGCCCCCGGGCGGCGGATCTCGCCGGCGCGGAGGCGGTGGCGCTCGCCGGCGGCGGCGGCCGGCGAGACGAACGGCGGGAGGGAGACAAGGCGGCGTCGGGCGGCTGATGCAGGGCGGCGGCGGCGAGCAAGTGCGGCGGCACGGGTCGGCTGAGCACGGCCTCCGGCGGCGGCACGGGGAGGCGCAAGGCGGCGGTGGAGATGACGCGGCGGCGGCGGAGCGCGCCGGCATCGAAGGTGATGGCGGCGGATGGCGCCGGCGAACGGGCGGACGCGGGGTGCGGCTCGCGGGGTCTGGCCCGGTACGGCCCAGAGGCGGGCCGGCGATGGGCCTCGGGCGGTTCCGGCGGCGCGGCGAAGTGGGCACGCGGGCACGCGAATCAAACGGCGCCACGTGGCGGCGGACGGCGAAGTCGGCGGGATGTTTGTCCGATGGCGCGAGGATGAAGGGATCTAGGGTTTGCACCGCGAATTTGGGAAGGGTTGCACATATTTATAGGTAGAGGGAGCTAGGAGAGTCCAAATGAGGTGCGGTTTTTGGCGACGCGATCGTGATCGAACGACCGAGATGATGGAGCAGGTTTAGGTGGGTTTTGGGCCAAATTGGAGGGGTGTTGGGCTGCAACACACACGAGGCCTTTTCAGTCCCTCGGTTAACCGTTGGAGCATCAAACGAAGTCCAAATGGTACGAAACTTGACAGGCGATCTACCGGTAGTAAACCAAGGCCGCTTGGCAAGTCTCGGTCCAATCCTTAAATATTTAATCCCCACACATGAAAGAAAGGTAGAAATGACCACCGGAGGAGAACGAAGCGCTGGAATGCAAAACGGACAACGGGGAAAATGCTCGGATGCATGAGACGAACATGTATGCAAATGAAATGCACATGATGACATGATATGCAATGCATGACACGCAAGAAATGACATGGCAACAACAGCGAATAACTGGACGACACCTGGCACATCGGTCTCGGGGCGTTACAAAGTTCGTGTCCCTTGCCTCCTGTTACCATCCTGCCTAGACGCACAGTTCGGGACCCCCTACCCGAGATCCGCCGGTTTTGACACCGACAGGTCTATACCCATTTTGTGCACCGTGTCCTGATAAAGCAGGTTCAGGCTGCTGCCGCCATCCATAAGGACTCGAGTGAGGTGAAATCCGTCAATGATTGGGTCTAGGACCAGTGCGGCAAATCCGCCATGACAGATACTAGTGGGGTGGTCCCTGCGATCGAAGGTGAACGGACAGGAGGACCATGGGTTGAACTTTGGGGCGACTGGCTCCAACCCATCTTGGGGATGTGGGTTGCGTATATCATGTTCACCGTCCGCACTTGTGGGGGGAACCTCTTCTATCCTCCGGTATTCGGCTGCCGGGGCTCCTCCTCGTCATCGCTATGTGGCCCCTTATCTTTGTTTTCAGCAATTAACTTACCGGCCTGCTTGAACACCCAACAATCCCTGTTGGTGTGGTTGGCTGGCTTGTCGGGGGTGCCGTGTATTTGACACGAGTGATCGAGTATACGGTCCAAAATGGACGGGCCTGGAGTGCTTCTTTTGAATGGCTTTTTCCGCTGACCGGGTTTAGAGCCTTTGAATCCGGCATTGACTGCCATATCCTCAGTATTCTCGCTGTTAATGCGGCGCTTATGTTTGTTGTGACGTGACCTGCTATTGCCATCCTTGGTATCCAAAGTACCATGGTTCTTTGTTATGTTATTACTGCGAGCCAGCCAGCGGTCTTCCCCCGCACAAAAGCGGGTCATGAGTGTTGTGAGGGCTGCCATAGATTTCGGCTTTTCCTGACCAAGGTGTCGGGCTAGCCACTCATCGCGGATGTTGTGCTTGAAAGCTGCTAGAGCCTCTGTATCCGGACATTCGACGATTTGATTTTTCTTTGTTAGGAACCGTGTCCAGAATTGCCTGGCCGATTCCTCTGGCTGCTGAATTATGTGGCTCAAGTCATCGGCATCTGGTGGTCGCACATAAGTGCCCTGAAAGTTGTCGAGGAATGCGGCTTCCAGATCCTCCCAACAGCCAATGGACTCTGCTGGCAAGCTATTGAGCCAATGCCGAGCTAGTCCTTTGAGTTTGAGTGGGAGGTATTTAATGGCGTGTAGATCATCACCACGTGCCATGTGGATATGCAGGAGGAAATCCTCGATCCATACCACATGATCTGTTGTGTCGTCGTATGATTCTATATTTACGGGTTCGAAACCCTCTGGGATTTGATGATCCATTACTTCGTCTGTGAAGCATAAGGGGTGTGCGGCACCTCTGTACTGGGCTATATCGCGATGCCGCTCCAATGAGTCTTGCCCGCTGTGTTCGGCCCGGCCGGATTTACTTTTACTGTATCCGGCATGACGTTTATCGTCTCGCATAGTGGCGCGCCTTCATGATCCGTAGATCGATCTTGCATGTTTTGCTTTGTCCTCCAATACGTCTCGTAGGTCTGGCGTATTTCCCCATGCCTTTTTATTTGAATGGCGTCGGGATGCAGGCTGAGCTTTTGGCTGGAATGCCTCTCTGTCGCGGCCACGGGGTGGCCGATCAGCCGCATCATACGCTTCTTCCTCCAGTTGGGGTAGCAACCTGCATTTTGGGTAACTCTTAGAGGGGCGTTCGAGTTTATATTCCTCGGCCACCAGGACTTCAGTCCATCTGTCAGCTAGCAGATCTTGATCAGCTTGAAGCTGCTGCTGCTTTTTCTTAAGGCTATTTGTCGTGGCTATAAGCCGGCGCTTGAAGCGCTCTTGTTCAACGGGATCCTTTGGCACGACAAATTCGTCATCGTCGAGGCTTGCCTCGTCTTCGGAAGGGGCATGTAATTATCGTCCTCCGCCTCTCGATCTGCCGCTCTATCTGGAGGGCTGGCCTCTCCATCCTCCTTTCCTAGATCGTGCTAGAGGGGATTGTTGCCATCTTCGGCACTATCCGGAGTGTTATTATCTCATGTGCCGGTATCACCACTTTTGCTTTGGCGGGACTTAGAGCGGTGCCACTAACGTCGGCGCTTGGGTTGCTTCTTGGAGGGGTCATCCTTCGCTGTCTCGTCGCTATTGCCTTCTTTGGGTGTGTCCACCATGTATATATCGTATGATGAGGTCGCTTTCCAGTGCCATATAGGCGCTGGTTCCTGTTCGTCTCCCGCGGCATCGTCCATACCGTCGATGTCTTCGGAGTCGAAGTCGAGCATGTCGGTCAAATCTTTGACAGTGGCTATGAAGTGGGTGGTGGGTGGGCATCGAATTTCTTCGTCGTCTGCATCCCAATCCCGCCGGTCAGAATCCGGCCAGGACTCCCCTGACAAAGAGACAGACCTTAGTGAATTTAGTATGTTGCCGAAGGGCGAGTGCTAAAAGATATCCGCGGCCGTGAACTCCATGATCGGTGCCCAATCGGATTCGATTGGCAGGGGCACGGATGGTTCAGAGTTCGGAGGAGAGTCCGGCAATGTGGAGTCACGGGCCTCGCGAAGGATAAGGTTGGTGTTCGGCTCAATCGCCGTTGAGGCTGCAGCCTCCGTGGCGGGGTCTAGCCACCCGCCCTCGATCGGTGCAGTTGGCTCCGAATTGAAGGTCGGAGCGGATGCAGGTGCGGCCTTCAGGGCACTGTTCGGCGGCAGAGCTAAATCATGCCCATCGTGACAGTGAGGCGCACCCGACAGGGGCTCGAATCCGTCGAAGATCAAGTCTCCGCGGATATCGGCCGTGTAGTTTAAGCTGACCTCATGGCCAGGGGCGTAGCTTTCAATCTGCTCCAGATGGCCAAGCGAGTTGGCCCGCAGTGCGAAGCCGCCGAACACAAAGATCTGTCCGAGGAGAAAAGTCTCACCCTAGACTGCATCGCTATCGATGATCGTAGGAGCCATCAAGCTTAACGGCGACGACACAGAGGAACTCTCAATGAAAGCACCAATGTCGGTGTCAAAACCGGCGGATCTCGGGTAGGGGGTCTCGAACTGTGCGTCTAAGGCGGATGGTAACAGGAGTCAGGGGACACGATGTTTTACCCTGGTTCGGGCCCTCTTGATGGAGGTAAAACCCTACGTCCTGCTTGATTTATTCTTGATGATATGGGTATTACAAGAGTTGATCGACCACGAGATCGGAGAGGCTAAACCCTAGAAGCTAGCCTATGGTATGATTGTATGTTATTGTCCTACGGACTAAAACCCTCTGGTTTATATAGACACCGGAGAGGGTTAGGGTTACACAAGGTCGGTTACAAAGGAGGAGATATCTGTATCCGTACTACATAGCTTGCCTTCCGCGCCAAGTAGAGTCCCATTTGGACACAAGATGAAGTCTTCAATCTTATATCTTCATAGTCCAACAGTGCGGCAAAAGGATATAGTCCGGCTGTCCGGAGACCCCTAATCCAGGACTCCCTCAAGGAGCTTTAGCCGTCACAAGCAAGCTTCATAAGGAAATAATGGACCTCAAGAAGCAAGTCAATAAGCTCGAGGAAGAGAATTGTATCCTGAGGGGCATCATCGCCTCGAATATCACATTACCACCCCCGAAGAAAGAGACATAAACACATGGGTATGGGCACTCCCCTTGGAAACTGCCAAGCTTGGGGGAGTGCCCCGGTATTGTATCATCATCACACTTTTATCTTTACCATTTTTTAGTTCGATCCCTTTGGTAATATCTTTATCTAGTAGAAGAAAGTTTCAGTATGATCTAGTTTTGAGTTTTGCTTTATGATCCTTCTATGTAATCGAGTCCGTGAGCTATATATAATAAAGATTAATGTTGAGTCAAGGGCTTGATTATCTTGCTATGATCTTGAGGGAATTAAATAAAAGAGAAAGAATAAAAAGAATTAAAGAGATCATATGGATCTTATGGAGAGTAATGACTTCACATATAAAAAGTATAATGAATAAAACTTGTTGAGAGTTGACAAGCATAGTTTTGGTCATCGTTGCAATTAATAGGAAGTAATAAAGAAAGAGAGGTTTTCACATATAAATATACTATATTGGACATCTTCTATGATTGTGAGCACTCATTAAAATATGACATGCTAAAAGGTTGACGTTGGACAAGGAAGACAACGTAATGGGTTATGTTTTCGTACATCTGAAATAAATTATATTTTCATGGATCATCCAAAATTTTGAGCTTGCCTTTCCCTCTCATGCTAGCCAAATTATTTGCACCAAGTAGAGATACTACTTGTGCTTCCAAATATCCTTAAACCCAGTTTTGCCATGAGAGTCCACTATATCTACCTATGGATTGAGTAAGATCCTTCAAGTAAGTTGTCATTGTTGCAAGCAATAAAAATTTCTCTCTAAATATGTATGATTTATTAGTGCGGAGAAAATAAGCTTTATACGATCTTGTGATGTGGAAGAAATAAAAGCGACGGACTGCATAATAAAGGTCCATATCACAAGTGGTAATATAAGGTGACGTTCTTTTGCATTAAGATTTTGTGCATCCAACCATAAAAGCACATGACAACCTCTGCTTCCCTCTACGAAGGGTTTATTCTTGTCTTATACTTCATACAAGAGTCAGGGTGATCTTCACCTTTCCTTTTTACATTTTATCCTTTGGCAAGCACAATGTGTTGGAAAGATCCTGATATATATAGCTAATTGGATGTGAGTTCTCATGAACTATTATCGTTGACATTACCCTTGAGGTAAAAAGTTGGGAGGCAAAACTATAAGCCCCTATCTTTCTCTATGTCTGATTAAAACTTCATACCCATAAGTATTGCGTGAGTGTTAGCAATTGTGAAAGACTAAATGATAGTTGAGTATGTGGGCTTGCTGAAAAGCTCTTATTTTGACTCTTTCCGATGTTATGATAAATTCAATTGCTTCAATGACTGAGATTATAGTTTGTTAGTTCTCAATGAAGTTTATGATTCATACTTGAAATTGTGAATGAATTGTTACTTTAGCATAAGAAATCATATGGCAATATATATATATATATATATTGTTGTTCTAAGAATGATCATTATGCCCTCATGTCCGTATTTTATTTTTATCGACACCTCTGTCTCTAAACATGTGGTCATATTTTTCGACATCGGCTTCCGCTTGAGGACAAGCGAGGTCTAAGCTTGGGGGAGTTGATACGTCCATTTTGCATCATGATTTTATATTGATATTTATTGCATTATGGGCTGTTATTACACCATATGTCACAATACTTATGCCTATTCTCTCTTATTTTACAAGGTTTACATGAAGAGGGGAAATGCCGGCAGTTGGAATTCTGGGCTGGAAAAGGAGCAAATATTAGAGACCTATTCTGCACATCTCCAAAAGTCCTGAAATTTCACGGGAGCACGTTTTAGAATATATAAAAATATTGGGTGAAAGAAGTACCAGAGGGGGCCACCCACCATCCATGAGGCGGAACCTTGGCGGAACCAATCTAGGGCTCCGGTGGAGCTGTTCTGCCGGGGAAACTTCCCTCCGGGAGGGGGAAATCATCACCATCGATCCTCTCACCGGGAGGGGGTCAATCTCCATCAACAGCTTCTCCAGCACCATCTCATTTCAAACCCTAGTTCATCTCTTGTATCCAATCTTTGTCCCAAAGCCTCAGATTGGTACCTGTGGGTTGCTAGTAGTGTTGATTACTCCTTGTAGTTGATGCTAGTTGGTTTATTCGGTGGAAGATCATATGTTCAGATCCTTTATGCATATTAATACCCCTCTGATTATGGACATTAACATGATTTGTGAGTAGTTACGTTTGTTCCTGAGGACATGGGAGAAGTCTTGCTATAAATAGTCATGTGAATTTGGTATTCGTTTGATATTTTAATGAGATGTATGTTGTCTTTCCTCTAGTGGTGTCATGTGAACGTCGACTACATGACACCTCAGCATTGTTTGGGCCTAAAGGAAGGCATTGGGAAGTAATTAGTAGATGATGGGTTGCTAGAGTGATAGAAGCTTAAACCCTAGTTTATGCGTTGCTTCGTAAGGGGGTGATTTGGATCCATATGTTTGATGCTATGGTTAGGTTTACCTTAATACTTCTTTTGTAGTTGCGGATGCTTGCAAGAGGGGTTAATCATAAGTGGGATGCTTGTCCAAGGAAGGGCAGTACCCAAGCATCGGTCCACCCACATATCAAATTATCAAAGTACCGAACGCGAATCATATGAGCGTGATGAAAACTAGCTTGACGATAATTCCCATGTGTCCTCGGGAGCACTTTCCTTTATATAAGAGTTTGTCCAGGCTTGTCCTTTGCTACAAAAAGGATTGGGCCATCTTGCTACACCTTATTTACTTTATTTACTTGTTACCCATTACAAATTATATTATCACAAAACTATATGTTACCGATAATTTTAGTGCTTGCAGAGAATACCTTACTGAAAACTGCTTATCATTTCCTTCTGCTCCTCGTTGGGTTTGACACTCTTACTTATCGAAAGGACTACGATAGATCCCCTACACTTGTGGGTCATCACGGGGCACTATACTTTGTGTGATAAACACGGTGTAGTATGGTACATGGTTTAGATTATGAATATATAGTTAGTACATCAAATGTACTATTATTTGGAATAAACATCAAGTGTATTCAAAAAATTGAATTCGAGTTCATATAGTACATGTAGTTCATATCTATCTCTATAGTAATCATGTGGTGTGTTGTTAAGGTAATACACGAATGATGGTTGAAGTTGGCAACAATCATGATTGTAGATTCTTATTGAAATAGAGAAACGAGTTCAAATTCAGTTCGAATTGCAGCGGTATTATAGACATTTGGAATGCACTAAAATGTTGGTATGAGTAGGTTACATGCATTATACAGCCAATGAAAAAAATTAATTGGACATAACATGTTGGTATGAGTAGCTTTGAATAGCATTTGTATAGTAAAACGGGACAAGAATCTCTCTTTGCATGGTGTGAATAGTTTTTTTTTGTGTTTTTCGTTGAGGGAAGTGTGAATTGATTTGGTACGTGCAAGTACAATATTACGTTAGTCTTGTCCCTAGAATTCAACCCGCACCTTGTTATATCCTGAAAATTCAGATATCGTGCTCCCAAAACTGGCGCCTTCACAACCCGCACCTTGCTATCCCGAAATTACAACGCGCGCGAAAACTCCCTCCAGCTAACAAATCCCGACACGCGAAATCCCCCTTCTAGCCCTGAGCCGAAAGGGCCGCTAGTTCAAATAGGTGGAGGTACTTTTGTAACACACCTACATTTTCGACAAGCGCGTCCCTAAGTCATGGTCCCCCTCCCACCGCCTCCTTTTCCCCATTTGAAATCCTAGGCCGCCATAACCTCTTCGCTCCAGTCGCGAAACCCCACCCTCCTCTGTCCGCCACCTCACCGCTGCCCAACCGGAGCCTCTTCCCCGACGACGTCGTCCACCGCAATAGCTCGACGTCCCTCATCCACCTCCCCGGATGAGGATCCGTCATCCATCTTGTCGTCCCGTCGGTTCAGCTTCCCCATCCTCCACCTCCAAGGAGCTGCTCCGATGATCGCCTCGTCAATCGCGGCTGCTCCATCCCCACAACACCGCCTTAACTTGGTCCACCGGAACTGCAACATCCTCACCGACTCCTCGGACGAAGCCGAGGCCTACTCGGTGCCACCAAAGAGGTTGTACACTCATCGCATCGCACCTTCTCTTTAACTTGACCTCTCGGCGCCAACGGTGCTCCATAAGGCACCCCCATGGAGTGGCTACCTCAAAGCCGGCGCCGCAGGCGACATCTCCACGGCGGCTCTCCCCAAATGCGAGGCCCCTTCGGCGGCGGCGACCATACCAGCCAGATCTATTGCTTCTGCTCCGGCTCTCGCTCGCATTGCTGCTGCTGCTCCGGCTCTCGCTCGCTCACTCGCACTGCTACAGCTACTCTCCCCCTCGCTCATGTTGCTGCTCTGCTCCGATTTAGCTACACTTCAGTCGACTGGATTGACTTTTGGGTCAGTCAATTTTCAGGGGGTGGGGGGCTCACCGGAGTTAAGGAAGAACCACTCACAGCGGGAAGGGGGGCTCGCCGGAGAGGTACCCCACTATCTATTTTAGGGTTCAGGGTGGGGCGGTGGTCGTCAGCGGTGGGAGCGCGGTGGTGGGGCGGTGACGTGGGGATCGCCGAAGAAAAAGTTCGGCGTGGGGGAGGGGGCTAGAGGGCTGGCGGGGGCGGCGAGGCGGCACGGGGGGCGGGGGCCGGTGGTTCGGCCGGTGGTGGATGGCGGCTCAGGGGGTGCAGGTTGAAGATGAACTACAGGCTCTCCCTAAACTACATGTGAAGTGCCTCTCTGCTACCATTGCATCCAGTTTCGACAGTAACATTCAGATTCCACAGTAAATTTTAGTTTCGACAGTTAAGTTCAGAGTCAACAGGTTTTACCCCATGTGTTGTAGTCGGGTTGTTTTTGGTGATGTAAATTTTACATCTATCACTTTTTGATAATGTATTTTACATCATCTATTGGAGATGCTATTAGAATCCCACTTGAAATTAACGATGTCTGTCTTGTGCTGCTTCAGCCTTGACGTCTTACGGCTCACCGAAGCTGCTCCAACGACAGAACGATCCATCATAAGATAACAGTGCCCTGGACGCGGTCTACAGATTCCCCAGATCTTCCTCCACGCCTCCGACAGCCATCTCTGCCTCAGCTTCTTCAGTGACCAACCCAATGATGTTGAGGTCGACACGGCTGCAGCAAAGAGGTTGTACACTTTATGCATCACTTATTACTCTACATTCATGTCGATCCATTAGGGCTATTTTGGTTCAACGGAAAAACATAGCAAGAGGAAATTTTCCTATGGCACTCTACTATTCAATTATTCATGCATTTTGTTGAAAGGAATGGAGCAAAACATCCACGTGGACCTACTTTTCAAAATCCTATGCACGAAAACAAGACCAAGTGCATTAGTGGCAGAATAACATTCTAACTGTACACGCTTTCATATGTTTTCACTTTATTTTGGCCATGTTTCTTTGCATTCCTCTGCTCTTCCAATTCCTATGAACCAAACACCCAAGTTGACAGAAATCCTGTGTTAACAAATGCTTTGTTTACCATGTGCATTCCTATCCTATTCCGGTGTTTTTCCTATCCCTGCGTTTTTAGAATCATGCAAGCCAAATGAGCCCTTACAGAATTATTTCAGTTACAGGTAGGTGTCGAAGAAAACTTTGTGTGGTTTGTCCTGCTCCTGCCGTGATGTCGTCCACCTCACCTGAGCTGCTCCATCGACAGAAGCATCCACCAAACCAGAAATCATGACTCATGACCGTCTTTTGCCGCCTCAGATCTCCTTCCCTGCCGCCGGCACCCACCGCAATGGCATCACCATCATCGACTCAGCAGATGAGCCCGAGGAGTACGTGGGTCCACAAGAGAGGCCGCACTCTTTTGTTTCTGCTTATGTTATGCAATGCTTAAAATTACGTGCTACTTTATCATCATGTTCACCTCTTAGACTCCAAGTCAGGTCCAAATTAATGTTCAAACTTGAGTTCTAAATTAGTTGTGGGGCACATATCAAGGCAACAATGAATAGTATCTCTGTCTAATATCTGGTTCACCTAGGGTATGCCTATGTTGTTCATCTTGGGTGGGAAACAAATAGTAAAGCAATCCTCGTCTGTCTTTTTATTATATTAAAGCAATCATCAGCCTGCTATCATTATTTTTGGATCCATCCACTGGTTTTTACCATCACTCTAGATTTCTGCATGCTCTCCTTACATAATCTCACCATTTTTTTCGTATGCATGTCAGATATTATACACAGTCATGCTGAACATGTAGAGAAAAAGAGAAGAGTTTTGCGTGGCAATACAATGTCATCAGACATCGCTCAATGGTGGGTTCAATGGCAAACCCTCCCCCCCTCTCCAGATTCTAATCTAGAGGATGATATATGGCGTGTGGAGGATTCAGACGCAGTTGACCACTCCTATTTATCCCCCCCAAGGTGTTTTCTCTACCTTGGCATGATGGTGCTAGTCATATCATGCATACGTTGCCTTGCAGTGCCTACTTTTGACATCATATATGACATCTGCTTAGTTTAGACATGTTCTGTTATGCCACCTGTTTAGTTTCTATATCATATATGGGAATTATGCAGTCTCATTTCTTTTAGCCAGTTGTGGGAGTCCTGGATTAGGGGGTCTCCGGACAGCCGGACTATCTCCATTGGCCGGACTGTTAGACTATGAAGATACAAGATTGAAGACTTTGTCTCGTGTCCGGATGGGACTCTACTTGGCATGGAAGGCAAGCTAGGCAATACGAATATGGATATCTCCTCCTTTGTAACCGACCTTGTGTAACCCTAACCCTCTCCGGTGTTCATATAAACCAAAGGGTTTTAGTTTGTAGGATAACAATCACAACATACGATCATACCATAGGCTAGCTTCTAGGGTTTAGCCTCTCTCATCTCGTGGTAGATCTACTCTTGTACTACCCATATCATCAATATTAATCAAGCAGGACATAGGGTTTTACCTCCATCGAGAGGGCCCGAACCTGGATAAAACTTCGTGTCCCCTTCCTCATGTTACCATCCGGCCTAGACGCACAGTTCGGGACCCCCTACCCGAGATCCGCCGGTTTTGACACCGACATTGGTGCTTTCATTGAGAGTTCCTCTGTGTCATCGCCGTTAGGCTTGATGGCTCCTACTATCATCGATAGCGATGCGGTCCAGGGTGAGACTTTTCTCCCCGGACAGATCTTCGTATTCGGCGGCTTTGCATTGCGGGCTAATTTGCTTGGCCATCTGGAGCAGATTGAAAGCTACGCCCATGGCCATCAGGTCAGATTTGGAAATTTGAACTACATGGCCAACATCCGCGGAGACTTGATCTTCGACGGATTCGAGCCACAGCCGGGCACGCCACACTATCGCGATGGGTATGACCTAGCTCTGCCGCCGAACAGTACCCCAGAGGCCGCGCCCGCATCTGCTCCGACCCTTAGCTCGGAGCCAACTGCGCCAATCGAGGACGGGTGGTTAGACACCGCCTCAGGGGCTGCAGTCTCAACGGCGATCGAGCCAAACTCCAGCATAATCCTCTACGCAACCCGTGACACCAAGGTGTTGGACTCTTTTTCTGACTTCGAACCGCCCGCGCCCCTGCCAATCGAATCCGATTGGGCGCCGATTATGGAATTCACCGCCGCAGATATCTTTTAGCACTCGCCCTTTGGCGACATTCTGAATTCACTAAGGATTGGCAGGAAAGCCCTGGCCGGATTATGGCCAACAGGATTGGGATGCGGACGACGAAGAAATTCGACGCCCACCCACCACCCACTTCGTAGCCACTGTCGATGATTTAACCGACATGCTCGACTTCGACTCCGAAGACATCGACGGTATGGACGACGATGTAGGAGACGAACATGAACTAGCACCTATAGGGCACTTGAAAGCCACCTCGTCATATGACATATACATGGTGGATACACCCAATGAAGGCAATGGAGGCGAGATAACGGAGGATGACCCCTCCAAGAAGCAACCCAAGCATCAACGTCAACTTCACCACTCTAAGTCTTGCCAAAGCAAAAGTGGTGATACCGGCACAGGAGATAATAATACTCCGGACAGTGCCGAAGACAACAACAATCCCCTCCAGGAAGACTTAGAGCAGGAGGATGAAGGAGCCAGCTCTCATGAGAGAGCGGCAGATGGAGAGGAGGAGGATGACAATTACATCCCCCCCTCCGAAGACGAGGCAAGCCTCAGCGATGATGAATTCACCGTCCCAGAGGATCCCATCGAACAAGAGATCTTCAAGCGCCGGCTTCTGGCCACGGCAAATAGCCTGAAGAAAAAGTAGCAGCAGCTTCAAGCTGATCAAGATCTACTAGCTGACAAATGGACTGAAGTCCTCGCGGCCGAGGAATATAAACTCGAGCGCCCCTCCAAGAGTTACCCAAGGCGCAGGTTACTACCCCTACTGGAGGAAGAAGCATACGACACGGCTGATCGGCCAACTCGTGGCCGCAATAGAGAGGCATTCCAGCCAAAAACTCAGCCTCCACCCCAACGTTATTCAAATAAAAAGGCATGGGGAGATACGCTAGACCTGTGAGACATGCTGGAGGACAAGGCAAAACATTCAAGATCGATCTACGGATCACGAGGGCGCACCACTCTGTGAGACGACAAACGTCACGCCGGATACAGTAAAAGCAAACCCGGCCGGGCCGAACACAGCGGGCAAGACCCATTCGAGCTGCGTCGAGATATAGCCCAATACAGATGCGTCGCACACCCCTTATGCTTCACAGACGAAGTAATGGAACATCAATTCCCAGAAGGTTTCAAACTTGTAAACATTGAATCATACGACGGCACAACAGATCCCGCAGTATGGATTGAGGACTTCCTCCTCCACATCCACATGGCCCGCGGTGATGACTTACATGCCATCAAATACCTCCCACTAAAGCTCAAAGGACCAGCGTGGCATTGGCTTAACAGCTTGCCAGCGAACTCCATTAGCTGTTGGGAAGATCTGGAAGCTGCATTCCTTGACAACTTTCAGGGCACTTATGTGCGATCACCAGACGCCGATGATTTGAGCCACATAATTTAGCAGCCAGAAGAGTCGGCCAGGCAGTTCTGGACTCGGTTCCTTACAAAGAAAAATCAAATCGTTGACTGTCCGGATGCGGAGGCCTTAGCGGATTTCAAGCACAACATCCGAGATGAGTGGCTAGCCCGGCACCTTGGTTAGGAAAAGCCGAAATCTATGGCAGCTCTCACGACGCTCATGACACGCTTTTGTGCGGGAGAAGACAGCTAGCTGGCTTGCAATAATAACATATCAAAAAACCATGGTACCTTAGATACCAAGGACGGCAATAGTAGGTCACGTCGCAACAAGCATAAGCGCCGCATTAACATCGAAAGTACTGAGGATACGGCAGTCAATGCCGGATTCAAAGGCTCTAAACCCGGTCAGCGGAAAAAGTCATTCAAACAAAGTACGCCGGGTCCGTCCAGCTTGGACCGAATACTCGATCGCTCGTGTCAAATACACGGCACCCTAGACAAGCCAGCCAATCACAACCAACAGGGATTGTTGGGTGTTCAAGCAGGCCGACAAGTTAACTGCCGAAAACGAGGACAAGGGGCCGCATAGCGATGACGAGGAGGAGCCCCGACAGCCGCACACTAGAGGACAGAAGAGGTTTCCCCCGCAAGTGCGGATGGTGAACATGATATACGTAACCCACATCCCCAAGAGGGAGCGGAAGCGTGCGCTCAGGTACGTATATGCGTTGGAGCCAGTCGCCCCAAAGTTCAACCCTTGGTCCTCCTGTTCAATCACCTTCGATCGCAGGGACCACCCCACTAGTATCCGTCATGGCGGATTCGCCGCACAGGTCCTAGACCCAATCATCGACGAATTTCACCTCACTCGAGTCCTTATGGACGGTGGCAGCAGCCTGAACCTGCTTTATCAGGACACAGTGCGCAAAATGGGTATAGACCCCTCAAGGATCAAACCCACAAAAACGACCTTTAAGGGCATCATTCCAGGCATAGAGGCCCATTGCACAGGCTCCATTACACTGGAAGTGGTCTTCGGATCCCCGGATAACTTCCGAAGCGAAGAGTTAATCTTTGATATAGTCCCGTTCCGCAGTGGTTGTCACGCACTGCTCGGATGAACCGCATTTGCTAGATTCAATGCGTACCGCATTATGCATACCTCAAGCTCAAGATGCCAGGACCTCGTGAAGTTATTACAGTCAATGGAAACACAGAGCGCTCTCTCCGAACAGAGGAGCACACCGTGGCCCTCGCAACAGAAGCGCAAAGCAGCCTCTCAAGGCAATCTACCAGTTCGGTGTTTCAAATCCCGGACACCTTCAAGCGCGCTCGGGGCAATCGGCAAATAGACCGCCTGGCGCGATCTGAGTTCGCGTAGCAATACGGCGGCCACCCCAATCCCAGCCCAACAGTGATATTCGTGCCGCGCGTACATAATTACGCATTAAAAATACCATGGGCACAGGTGGGGAGGGGGGCACAACTGCGACACGCCCCAAAATGCGGCCTAAACCGCACTAGGTGCTTCCCATTTGGTTATTTTTCTTTTCCTTTCAGGACCTAAATCTCTGGAAACACTGTCCGGCAGCTCTACTGCCGAACACTTGATACAACAACTAAGGAGGCAGACAGCTATGTTATACAACGGAATTCCCAGGTTGATTACAGATTTCATATCATTCCTCAGCTCTCCCTTGGAAGGGACATAGTCCTACTCTTTTGCTTATCGCACTATCTGTATCACTCTGCTTTAACACAATTTTTCAATGCATGACATTACAACTATTATTGCATTCTTGTTATATATATATATATATGTGTGTGTGTGTGTGTGTGTGTGTGTGTTCATTAATGACGCCTTGCAACCGTACACTCTGGTACGGCCAATACACCAGGGGCTTACATACCCCACAATGCGGTGTGAAAAGTCCGAACACTTTCACAAGTGCGGCAACCCCGAACTTATAGCATTATATGCATCAGCTCCGAATCATGTCTTTGGTCAAATGTTGGGTTTGCCCCGCTCCTATGTTTTGGTACCTTACGTTCCTCTCTATCGGCTAAGGTAGCGCTAGGAGAACTACTGCGATTGTGCCTCGGTTCTGCCGGGCTGAGCACCTCAGTAGAGAAAGCTAAAACTGACTGTCATGATAAGGCGAGAGACTGGTAGCTGTTCGGCGAGGTTTTTCGAGTCCCTAAAGACATATGCCGATTAGGGCGAGGGACCGGCTCTGTCCGGCTTACAGGCGTGTATCGCGCCCCGAATTCGGTCTTCCAGATACCAGGGGCTTCGCCGAAATTTAAAATTATAGAATTCTATTGCTAAGTGAGAGTGATAAAAGCATTATTAGTCCGGTTGCCTTGTTCGTTGTGCTGAGCACCTCCCTCGAAGGACCCAAACATGGGAACAAGAGTGCTCATGTTTATCCCGAACACCCCAGCACTCGTGGCATGGGGGCAGAAGCCGAGGTCTAGCCATCTCTCAGATTGGATAAACAGCCAAACAGAAGGTAATATTTTAAATTCTAACAAGCGTTGCATAGCAAATATGAAACAAGTTTTCATACATATAGGACAAAACGAGCAAGTCTCATTCAAATATTACATTTTTTGAACACTCATCCGTGATAAGACGGGCACCCGGCGGAACACCCTCATAGTACATCTCGGGGTGGCGGTGCTCCTTGCCCTCCGGTGGCCCCTCCTTGATCAGCTTCACGTCGTCTAGCTTGACCCACTGCATTTTAACACGGGCGAAAGCCCGGCGTGCACCTTCAATGTAGACGGATCGCTTGACGACCTCCAGCCCTGGGCAGGCATCCACAAGCCGCCTCACCAGGCCGAAGAAGCTGTTCGGAAGGGCGTCGCTAGGCCACAACTGGACTATGAAGCCCTTCATGGCCTGATCGGCCGCCTTATGTAGCTCGACCATCTGCTTCAGTTGGTCGCTCATTGGCACCGGATGTTCGGCCTCGGCATACTGAGACCAGAACAGCTTCTCCGTCGAGCTTCCGTCCTCGGCCTGGTAAAATTGTGCGGCATCGGACACACTGCGGGGCAAATCTGCGAATGCTCCTGAAGAGCTCTGGATTCGGGTAAGTAATCGGTAATTCACTTTTACATGCTTGCTTTGCATATAGAAAGCCTTACCCGCCGCTATCTTCTTCATCGCGTCGATCTCCTGAAGGGCCTTCTGGGCCTCGGCCTTGGCACTCTTCGCGCTCTCATGGGCCGCGGCAAGCTCAGACTCTCGCGTCTTCAAGTCGAGCTCCAACGCCTCGTGCTTCGTCACGAGAGCCTGGAGCTCTTGCTGTATCTTCGGCCTTGGTCAGCGCTTGCTTCAGGGTCGCCACCTTGGTCGTGGCCCCTGGCAAAACATACAATGATCCTGTCATTTTGCAATCGCGTCCTTTTTTATATATACATATCTATAGACAGGGTATTACTTACCCTCGTTCTCCTCGAGCTGCCTCTTGGCAAGGCCGAGCTCTTTCTTGGACCCATCAAGGTCCTGCTTCAGTACGGCGACCTCCGCAGTTAGTGCGGCGGACGCCAGCAGCGAAGCCTGCATATGCACATTGACATACTTATATTAGACTCCTGCGATATTATTTGATCCTCTGTTCGGCTTTTCTTTGTGACCACCGAACAAAGCATCAGGGGCTACTGTCTATGCGGTAATACTTCTACTACATTTTAAAACACTTACCTCGAAGCCTGTTAGAAGGCTGGCACAGGCTTCAGTCAATCCGCTCTTGGCGGACTGAACCTTCTGGATCACGGCACTCATGATGGTGCGGTGCTCCTCGTAGATGGAAGTGATGTGAAGCGCTTCCAGCAGGTTGTCCGGTGCCTCTGGATGGGCAGAGGTCACTGGCACTGGCGTTTTGCCCCACTTAGAAGGGGACCGCCTGCCCGAGCCCAGAACCGTTGGAGGATCCGGCGTGGTGTTTGGCTGAGGGCTGAACTCGGAGCTCTAGGGGACCCCGTCCCCTCGGCTCCCGGAGTCCGGAAGGTCACCTTGAGGCGCCTCCGGGACGGTCCCCCTCGATCCGGTGCCTCTTGAGACAACACTTCAGTGTCGTCGGCAGGATGAGGGGAGGTGGCGGTCGGGACTAGATCGCTATCCATGTCCACGAGCCCAGGGAGCCGTCCGAGGATACCTCGATATTGGCTCATGCCGGCCTGCGTAATTATGTTCGGCGATTAGGGAAAGCAGTGCGACAAAGGAATCCTATGGGTTACTTTGGTATCCGAATACTTACGATCTCCCCGGGGGCTTGGTCCTGGGCAACCCCTCGTCTTCGCCTTCGTCGGCGGCGGTGGAGCTATCCGGAAGGAGAGTCCTTCCCTTGTTGGACGCTTCGGCCCCCCCAGTTGGGGCAGCCTTCCTTTTTCTGTCTCCCCCAGTCGGCGGGGGAGCATCTTCTTCTTCTTCCTCCTCGTCCTTGGGGGAAGAGTGCGTCGCAGAGTCATCGGACGGTGAGTCCGACGATGCCTGGCGTTGGGAACTCTTTCGAGCTCCCTTGGCCTTCTTGGTCTTCTCCGGCACCTTATAAGGGCCGGAGTCAACATCTTTGCCAGAAGGGCGTCTGCGGGGCCTTCGGGCAAAGGAGTCGGACAGTCGATCTATTCGGCCATCTTCTGCCAGTCTTGTCAAAGGCACGGGAGTTTAGATCCCGCATAGAGTCAATCTATATAAAAATAAGTATCCTGTGAAAGGTAAAACAACTTACCGCACTGGCTTGGCGCTTCGCGCTGAATCCGCGGTCCTCAGTAATGGGGGGAGGGACCTCGGCGCTCTTGAACAGCACCCTCCAGGCATCTTCATGAGTCGTGTCGAAGAGCCTATTCAGAGTTTGGTGCTGCGCCGGATTGAACTCCCACAAGGTGAACTCCCGTTGTTGGCACGGGAGTATCCGACGGATGAGCATAACCTGGACTATGTTGACGAGCTTGAGCTTCTTGTCCACCATGTTTTGAATACATGTCTGGAGTCCGGTCAGCTCTTTTGAATTACCCCAGGACAGGCCCTTCTCCTTCTAGGAGGTGAGCCGCATGGGGATGCCAGATCGGAACTCGGGGGCCGCTACCCATGCGGGGTCGCGTGGCTCGGTGATATAGAACCACCCCGATTGCCACCCCTTTATGGTTTCCATAAAGGAGCCCTCGAGCCATGTTATGTTGGGCATCTTGCCCACCATGGCACCTCCGCACTCCGCCTGCCGGCCGCCCACCACCTTCGGCTTGACATTGAAGGTCTTCAGCCATAAGCCGAAGTGGGGCTTGATGCGGAGGAAGGCATCGCATGCAACGATAAACGCCGAGATGTTGAGGACGAAGTTCGGGGCCAGATCGTGGAAATCCAGGCCGTAATAGAACATGAGCCCCCGGACGAATGGATGGAGAGGGAAACCCAGTCCACGGAGGAAATGGGTGAGGAATACTACCCTCTCATAGGGCCTGGGGGTGAGGATGAGCTGCCCCTCATCTAGGAACCAGTGCGCGATATCGTCGGGCAGGTATCTGGCTGTCCTCAGTTTATTGATGTCTCCCTTCGTGACGGAGGAGACCATCCACTTGCCTCCCGCTCCGAACATGGTTGGAGAAGGTTGAGGTGGGAGTGCGGACTTGGGCGCTGGAGCTCGAGTGTGCGAAAATGGATGAGCAGAGGAGGAAGAAGGCGTGGATAGAAAGGTGAATCCTTATCCCTTTATATGGGCGGACGAAACTAAGCGTCCCCACTTTCCTGGTAAAACTCACTTATCTGCCAAGCGCCGCAATTGATGGCGCGGTTGGGTTACCCACGCCCGTATTGATGAGAATCCCGTAATAAGGGGACACGATCTCTGCTTTGACAAGACGTATCGAAAAACTGCCTCATGTTATGTGCAGGGCTGGTTAAAAGAAACGGTTCGGATAATCACCGGGCCATGATGTAACGTCGTGTTGCCAAAACAAGCCAGCAAATTAGATCTGCAAAAATATTATTCTCTCTACGGTGGAATGTGGAACTTATTTTGCAGGGTCGGACACTATCCTCGTATTCAAATTCTTCTGTGATGTATTCGGAGAAGGAACCCGCCTTGCAATGCCGAAGACAATATTGGGCGCCGGACTCATCGTCATTGAAGCTTGGTTCAGGGGCTACTGTGGGAGTCCTGGATTAGGGGGTCTCCGGACAGCCGGACTATCTCCATTGGCCGGACTGTTAGACTATGAAGATACAAGATTAAAGACTTTGTCTCGTGTCCAGATGGGACTCTACTTGGCGTGGAAGGCAAGCTAGGCAATACGAATATGGATATCTCCTCCTTTGTAACCGACCTTGTGTAACCCTAACCCTCTCTGGTGTCTATATAAACCAAAGGGTTTTAGTCCGTTCGACAACAATCACAACATACAATCATACCATAGGCTAGCTTCTAGGGTTTAGCCTCTCTGATCTCGTCGTAGATCTACTCTTGTACTACCCATATCATCAATATTAATCAAGCAGGACGTAGGGTTTTACCTCCATCGAGAGGGATCGAACCTGGGTAAAACTTCGTGTCCCCTTCCTCCTGTTACCATCCGGCCTAGACGCACAGTTCGGGACCCCCTACCCGAGATCCGTCGGTTTTGATACCGACACCAGTCATAATATATATGAAATGTGCAATGCCATCCCGTTTAACCAAGCATCATATATTTGAATGATATCTTTCCCATCCTTTTCTTCATTACATTTCCATTTGTCGACAGTGTTTGTACATTAAACTACTCTTCCTGTGAATCAACCATTTGGGTGGGAGATGGAAAAATCTAGAGTGAAAACAAGGCCTTCAGAGCAGACAGTGCTACATGTCGAAGTAGATCTCTTGTTCGGTCCCGATAGGTCCTCAAGGATGGATTTGGAGATAGATGACCAATCCTATTCCCCCACCGAGGTGTATGCTCTAACTTGGCACGGTTATACTGCTCATATCATGCATATGGTGTCCTGCATTGCATACTTTAGACATCATATACACAATATTCAACACCAAGTTCTTAGTTCAGACATCATATATGCGAATGCCCTCTGTTTAGCATATAAATCACATATGTGAATTAAATCATGCGATCCTGATTACTTAGCTAACATGTATGTGAATTATGTCATGCAATCATGTTTAGTTATTCATTATATCTTTGAATTATGTTATGCTATGCTATCTAGTTTAGATGGACATCATATATGTGAAATTATGTCATGCTATCCGTTTTAGTTAAACAATATACTGAAGGAAATATGCCCTAGAGGCAATAATAAAGTTATTATTTATTTCCTTATATCATGATAAATGTTTATTATTCATGCTAGAATTGTATTAACCGGAAACATAGTACATGTGTGAATACATAGACAAACAGAGTGTCACTAGTATGCCTCTACTTGACTAGCTCGTTAATCAAAGATGGTTATGTTTCCTAACCATGGAAAAAGAGTTGTTATTTGATTAACGGGATCACATCATTAGTTGAATGATCTGATTGACATGACCCGTTCCATTAGCTTACCACCCGATCGTTTAGTATGTTGCTATTGCTTTCTTCATAACTTATACATGTTCCTATGACTATGAGATTATGCAACTCCCGTTTGCCGGAGGAACACTTCGGGTACTACCAAACGTCACAACGTAACTGCGTGATTATAAAGGAGTACTACAGGTGTCTCCAGAGGTAGATGTTGGGTTGGCGTATTTCGAGATTAGGATTTGTCACTCCGATTGTCGGAGAGGTATCTCTGGGCCCTCTCGGTAATGCACATCACATAAGCCTTGCAAGCACTGCAACTAATATGTTAGTTGTGGGATGATGTATTACGGAATGAGTAAAGATACTTGCCGGTAACGAGATTGAACTAGGTATTGGATACCGACGATCGAATCTCGGGCAAGTAACATACCGATGACAAAGGGAACAACGTATGTTGTTATGCGGCCTGACCGATAAAAGATCTTCGTAGAATATGTAGGAGCCAATATGGGCATCCAGGTCCCGCTATTGGTTATTGACCGGAGACATGTCTCGGTCATGTCTACATTGTTCTCGAACCGTAGGGTCCGCACGCTTAAGGTTTCGATGACAGTTATATTATGAGTTTATGAGTTTTGATGTACCGAAGGAGTTCGGAGTCCCGGATGAGATCGGGGACATGACGAGGAGTCTCGAAATGGTCGAGACGTAAAGATCGATATATTGGACGACTATATTCGGACATCGGAAAGGTTCCGAGTGATTCGGGTATTTTTCGGAGTACCGGGTAGTTACAGGAGAAGTAATGGGCCTTGATGGGCTTTAGTGGGAAGAGGAAAAAAGGCTGATGCGCCCCCCTCCCCTCTAGTCCGAATTGGACTAGGGAAAAGGGGGGGGCCCACCTTTCCTACTCCTCCACTTCCTTCTCCCGTCCTCCCCTCTTGGTGGACTCCTACTAGGACTTGGAGTCCTAGTAGGACTCCACACCTGGCGCGCCTCTCCTATGGCCGGCCTCCTCCCCCTTGCTCCTTTATATACGGGGGCAGGGGCACCTCTAAACACACAAGTTGATCATTGAGATCGTTCCTTAGCCGTGTGCGGTGCCCCCTGCCACTATATTCCACCTCGATCATATCGTTGTAGTGCTTAGGCGAAGCCCTGCGTCGGTAGTACATCAAGATCGTCATCACGCCGTCGTGCTGACGGAACTCCTCCCCGAAGCTTTGCTGGATCGGAGCCCGGGGATCGTCATCGAGGTGTACGTGTGCTAAGAACTCGGAGGTGCCGAAGTAATGGTGCTTGGATCGGTCGGATCGTGAAGAAGACGTACGACTACTTCCTCTACGTTGTGTCAACGCTTCCGTTGCGATCTACAAGGGTACGTAGATCAGACTCTCCCCCTCGTTGCTATGCATCACCATGATCTTGCATGTGCGTAGGAATTTTTTTGAAATTACTACGTTCCCCAACATATACTCCCTCTGTTCTAAAATAGATGACCCAACTTTGTACTAACTTAGTATAAAGTTGGGTCATCTATTTTGGAATGGAGGGAGTACATGTCAACTATTTGATGCCCTCTTTTTTCCACACTATCTATTGCATCTGTCTCTGATACAATGTTTGTACATTCAACTATATTTCATGTTTATCAGCCATTTGAATTGGAGTGGGTGATGCCAGTATCTAGTGGAGTAAAAACATGGTCTTCAAATAAAACAGTGCTACCTCTTGGTGGAGATAGCACCCCAGTTGTACATGCACGAGAACCAGCCCTACCACACATAACCCAAACTCTCGCAGATTGTACCCCTACTGCGATGGACAGAGAACCAACTTCACCCAATCTAACCCCAACCCCAGCAGATAGTAACCCAGTTCTTGTTGACACAGCACCATCTCCACCACAGAGCTCCCAAACAAGAGAAGCTAGTAAGGCAGCTCCAGTGCCCAAAGGGTCAGTACTACCACGGCGAACCCCAACTCCACCAGTTAGTACGCCTATTCCTATGGAGGAAGCACAACTCGCCAGTTGTAGTTTAGCATCTATCGCATTTGATGTTGTTAAATCCTATGTGTGTATCTTCCCATCTCAGAAATATTATACTAAAGATGAAGGAAAATGCCAGTTGCAGGTGTTTGTCCAGGAGTTATGTGTAAGTAATGTTATTCATGACAATTGCTTTGCTTTGTCCCATACATTCTACCTCCATGATGGTTATGATACAGCAAATTTTCCCATTTTTCTCTATAGAGAAGGACCGATTTGCAAACTCGGGATGAGGTAACCTGTGCTAATACCTCTGCTATCTTGAAGAATGCTTGGTGGCAATATCGGAATTACCTGAAGAAAACGTACTTCACTGGCAAAGAAACTCATCGAATTCCCTTACGTTCTCATGAGACACATTTACTGGACGATGACTGGGAACGCCTTGTTTTGTACTGGTCCCGAACCAAGAATGTGCTAAGGTCTATGAGCTCATTTTCTATTTTAAGTACTATATTATTGCGTCTTATTGTACTCTGTTCATGTAGAACAAGTGCTTAAACCTGGAAAACAACTTTTCTAATTTAAGATTCCATTGCTATAATGCATACTGCTTTGCTCTTGTATCACAGTATTTACTCATATAAACTTATTTTTAAATTGAAGGATCCAATCAAAACTCCAATGGCACAACAGGTATGTTCACGCATGTTTCTTTAATAGGTTTGTTGTTATCAATAGCTCTGTTGATTTCAATTTCAATTGTGTATGCAGTTGACTTCTCATATCATGCACATTACTAGCATCACAACAGATCCAATAGTGTTGCTATACATGTAGACCCATGGTACCCATCTGAAATCTTGTTGTGCCATGTAGTTTCCCACGCTTTGTATTCTTTCATTGCTGCTTTGTCTTGAACTGATATGATTTGAACTGTGTCTCTATTTTGATTTTTCAAGACAATGCAGTGACCATAGGACATAGATATATGTTTGTTTGATGCTTTTATTATGTACTACTTGGTAATAGAAGACTTGGTAGTCTAATCCTGTCCACCTTACTAATGAACTGGTTCACCGAAATGAGTTTCATATACTAGTACATGCTAAACCTGTTATGTGTCTGCTTGTTTCTTCTTTTAGAATGCTGACAGAATATTGAGGAAGAGTGCCTTATTAAGTAATGGTAAAGGAAGTAATGCAGATAAGGTTCAGGATAGTGCCACGTCCTTGTTGATCTCCAACAAAGCTGATAAAATAGCTAAGGAAGACTATCTTGAAGACAGTGAGACAACCCCAAAGTCATGTCTTGGTTTAGTGTTTGAGTTACTGGCCACTACCGCTTGCAGAAGCTATACAAATTCACTGTCTGAATCAGTTCGGTTTCTTGAATCTCAGCTACAAGCTAAAAGACATCGATCAGTTGTGCTGCGACAAGAAGCGGAAGGACCGCGAAAGTCCCTGGAGCATTCAGATGCATACTTTCTGGTGCAACAACAAGCATTGGAGGATTTTAGCGCCAAACAGGACAAAGCTAATAAGATTGCTAAGCTTATTGCCAGCATGGTGGATGCCTGGGATAACATTTCTTGAGCTCTTCTAAAGTTGTTTCAGTTATAGACTTGTTTTGCTGCCGCGTTTATTTGCACTTAGCCAATTTTGATGGCTAGTGTATGTAATATGCTTCTTGGTTCCCTATATTTGCACTGGTGGCGAACTTTGACGCCTAGTGGATGTAATATGTGTAATACCTATAATAGCCTAGCATTAGTTCCTTGCTTATTTATTTCCTTATTATCTTGTTTAGTTGTTTGCTTGTAGTCACTGTGGTTCCTTTTCCGCGTTTTTCTAGTGGCCACAATTACCATGGCAACACATGGACTGTTGTGACCATGGTCCTGCTACCTGCGTAGTGACCATGGCCCTCCACGGGCTGTACGATCCATGGGCCTTCCATGGGCCATAGGATCCATAGGCCTTTTACGGGCCGTAGTGTTGTAGGGTGGAACCCTAAGTGGAGATCTTTCACGAATTGGAGGGGGGATCCCAAAGAACAAGATGAACACAAGAGATAAAACAAGAGGAACACTAAAAAACAAGTCCAATCACACATCCACTAGACCAACAAACACACAAGATCCACAAGGTACATGAACAATCAAAGGGAAACAAGATACATGGTAGAGTTCACCCCAAATCCTATGAAGGAGATGAGGGCTTGATGATCTAGATAGATCCTTCCCACAAGGGGGTCTTTATCCACTAGGGATCTTCTCCAATGGAGCTCTTGAACTCCAATGGAGTCTTCTCTTTCTCAAGAGGAATCCCACAAGGGGAGGTACATGAGCTAAGCTCTAATGTTTAGATCTATTCTTAGCTTAGTCTAAATGGAGGAGGAAGGGGAGTATATATAGGTCTAAGGGATGAACGGGTAAGTAGGGACGAGATGGGGATACAAGGGCCAAGCCTAACAGCCACGCACAGGGGGCCCCGTGTGCATGGGTGTAACGCCCATGATGCGGCTATATCTCCCACGTGTTGAAGCACGACTTAGAGGCATAACCGCATTGTAAGCAATGTCGCAAGTGAGGTAATCTTCACAACAACCCATTTAATGAATAAGGAAAAGGAGTACATAGTTGGCTTACACTCGCCACGTCACACAATAGCATAAATATCATTACATTCATCCAGATACAATCAAGGTCCGACAACGGAACTGTCGGCGTTCTGGGAATGGGAGTCCCCAGACTTGCCTGCCTGCGGCCTGCGGCGTGGCTCAAAGGGGGCCCCAGCACGGCCCATCTTCACCAACACAAAACCAAGACCCTCGCGAGGGGCCAAGCCTCCCGGGGTGGACGACGCGGAGCTTCCTCAGGCACGACCTCGTCAGGCTGGCTCACGAGGAGGCGGAGAGATCAAGGCGGGGTACCTCACGAGGTGCCTGTGACGCAAGCCATGACGACCCAGGGCGCCAGGCGGGTGTCAGCCCGCACAGTGTCCTCCTTTCCTCTTTGGTGCAAAGGGGGCAAGCGCAGCCGCGGAGTACCGAGGCATCAGGCAAAGTTTGCCATTTCGATGCAACGAGACCAAGACCAGGAGGACTACGAGGCGGAGGTCACTGTGGAGCCCAAGACGGCGTCATTGCCAGAGCTTTGTGCAGGCGAAGACTACTTTTGTCAGGATAGCTGATATTAGTTGTCCCCCTTCAAATTAGCCCGCCATTGTTGGCTCCCTTCCCGCTCAATATTTGGGAAGAGGACCAGGGCCTCTATAAATAGGACCGGCCACCCACATAGCAAGGGGGTCGGTTGGTTGGAAGCAGAGAGGGAGAGGGAGAGAGAAAGGTGACTGAACTCCTCCCAGCAGTTCATCGCCCCAGCCAAGAACAGACCCTCGCGAGGCTGTTCTTCCTTGTATTGTTCATCATCATCAGCCCAAGAGGCAATCCACCACACCACACACTGGAGTAGGGTATTACACCACAACGGTGGCCCGAACCAGTATAAACCCTGTGTCTCTTGTGTTGTTCTTTCCGTAGTTTTAGATCCTAGCCTGGCAGAGGGGTGCAGGTAGGAGGCAAAATCTCCGCGCGCACCCCAGTGTTCGAACCTCAAGGGTCTGTCGGAACCCGAAATCCGACATTTGGCGCGCCAGGTAGGGGTGCGCCGGAATCCACCTTCTACTGCTTCGTGCCCCGTCGCGTCGTCATCACCATGCCCGGCGACCAAGAGGGCAACCCAGACCCATGGGCGGCGTGGCCTGCCCGCGCAGAGCCACTCGCCTCGGGCGACCCCGTGCCCCAGGCAGCTCGCGGTCCATAGGGCGCTGTGGGCCGCGGGCGACGCGGACAGGCTTCGATAGCTCTCACACCGTAGCAGGCGTGGTCGGCAGCCAGGGCCTCCAATCACGCCGCGACCACAACACCGTACGCCCGCCGGGAGCAGGCAAACTCGAGGGCCGCGCTCATGGTGGCCAGGGAGCTGCTGCAGTGCAGACTGCTGGAGGGCGGCCGTGACGTGCTGCTGGAGCGGGTGGTAGAGCTCCTGGGCTTCGCTGCCTCGGGGGCTCACCCCTTCTGCACCCAGCATCCATCTCAAGCCCAAGGCGGACCGCGCGGGGGCTCCGCGCGCGCCCGCGGGCTCCAAGGCTACTCCAACACCAACGAGGCTGTCAGCACCGGACCGGCGGCGGCGCTGCCCCCGCTCCCGGTCCACGAAGAAGAAGGACTCGACGCGACCCGTGGCCCCAGTGGACAGCCGCGCTGCCACCCCACGGTAGGCGTGTCAGGCAGGACCGCGTGGCACGCAGAGCAGTATGGCGTGGCCTTCGGGATGACGGCGCCAGAGGAGTACGTGCCCCTCATGATGGACCAAGGACACCCACACGAGGGCGAACAAGGCTCGCTCCTCAGCCCAAGCTGGGGGGACAAGGCGACAGAAGCCGAGCCCTTCCAGGAGTCCCGGGACGGTCCCACTAGGCACGCTGGAGGCAACGATTATCGGGTACCGCTAATTCTTCAGCAGGCATACGCTAACCATGGATCGCAGGAGGTGCAGGTTGCCACAGCGAGCAGTTGCCCCGCTCCCATAGTCTCCTACCCCTCGGGAGGAGGGCGCAGGGGGCTGCAGGAGAGGGGTAGGGATACGACATCACCACCGCGGCGTTCGGAGCAAGGTGTCCTCAAGAGGTAGGCCCTCCGCTGGGGAGGTGCCTCAGGGCCTGCCCCCAGCGGAGGACCTGTGGTCGTCGGGGGAACCGCTGGCGACCGCTCTACCCCATCGGCGGCGTCCTGGTTTCCGGTCGTCGTTGATGGCACTAGAGTGTGGCACAAGGCGGGGCCCTCATCTGGCGATATGAAGCAAGGCCGGTACCTGTGAAGAAGGCCCAGTGCCTGTGAAGCTCGCCGCCCTGTGACACTCTCACGTAATAATGAGTGGGGCTGTACATGCCCCAAAGTCTCAGGGGTGCCGGCCTCAGGCCTTGGGGCTCCCTCCCACGCCCAGTGGCAGCACTTAGCTCCGCACTGGTGAGAAGACATCCAAGACTAGACTAGGTGCCGGGCGCGGCCTTTTGTTTGCTTCCGTTGCTCTTCCCTTTGGTTGTCGCTTTCCCCCGCTGGATTCAAGTTGGATTCGAATTTGAGATTTGCGTGTGTTCGGGGAAGGGGTGCTTAGTCTCGTTCGAGCAATTTCTCGCGTTTTGGTTACCACTTCGCCTCAGCTGCCTCCCCTCGTGAGCCCCTCGCGAGCCGGGTCAGGCCTAGCTTGCGCGCAGCCCAGACTGCCGCTCACGTGACCTCTTAGGAGGGTGTTTTACTGCAGATCCTACGAACCCAATCAGGGAGCACTCGAGACACCACAACCCCCCGCGGGCTGCCTCAGAGCCAGCATGGAACAAAGGTAAACTAGCCGACCAACGCGTCGCTTGGGCCAACCACTTGGCGCGGGCGCAAGGGCAGTGTAGCATCTACTAATACGATGAACACAAGTTTTACATGAGGGGCTCCCCCTCCAAAATGCTCTCACAGTCATCAGGCCAAAACCTGAGTTCTATTCATGCAGGGTAAGGAAGCAGGAACGATGCACAATCAGTCGGACGAATCCCCCAATGCGTCCTCAGGAGCACCACCTGAGCCATTGCTGGCGTCGCGGAACTCGCCATCGCTGTTCGCGTCGCTGCCAGCGGCGTCAGGGCCGTCCATCACGCCGCCCTCGTCGGCCGCCATGATCGCATCGTCATTATCTGAGGCGAAGGCCCTAATAAGAGCATCCACATTGTCTTCCACCCAGCGCGCCAGATCGCCTCGGACGGCCTGGGGGACTGGGGCGATGGCGGCGTCAAAATCAAAGTGGGGATCCATGTTCCGGAGGTGGCTGAAGACGCGAAAAAAGGCGTGCCTGAGCAGGGCACGGCTCCTCTCCTCCACCAACCTGTCAGCCCAGATCGACCGCGCCTCCAGCTGCGTCACCACATCAGTGAAGAACTGAAGATTGCCCACGTAGTTGACTGCGTGCGGCTCGCCAACGGCCTCCTCGCGGATGTTGCCCAAGGCCGCGTTGGCTCTCTCCCGGAGCGTGGTGAGCATGGGGCCGTGCTCATGCTCCGGGATCAGCCGCTGACGTATCTCGTCCGCATTCTGGCGCGCGACGGCCTCAGCCTCCTCCACCCGCTGGTGAAGAAGGAGCACCTCAGCCTGGGAGGTGGTTAACTCGCCTTGCACCACCTCAAGGGCGGCCCAGGAAGCATCGGCCCACCGCGTCGCCTCCTCTAGCTAGGCCCTCAAGGCGGTAGTCCTGCCTTCAGCTCTGGCCCGGATCAACCCCAGCTTCTCTTTGAACTCGTGCTCGAGGTTCAAATGCGCCATCGCCACTCGACGTCCGACCTCCTCCAGGACGCGGGCTTCCTGTGCAGCAACGTCATCCTCCGCCTGCGTCACCAAGCGCTCCCTCGTCTCTAGACGCTCGTACTCACGGGTACGTTCGGCGACTTCCAGCGTCCGCGCCTCCTCACGCTTCTGGAGCTCTGCTGAGTCGCCGGAGGCCACCTTCATCGACGCGAGGGCTGCCTCGCGCAGCTCCACCTGCTCCTCTAGCGAGTGGCACCAGGCCAGGAGCTCCCGAGCCCGCTCCTCCGCCGCCGTTTGCCACCGATTAGCTTCCCGAGCCTCCTCGGCGGCCCAAGATCGGGCCTACCGAGAGGCCACCAGCGACGCCTTGGCCTCTGCGTCGTCAAGATCGCGCTGACGGCGCGCAAGGGCGATGGCACTCTCTAGCTCGCACCTCTCTGCAACCAGGCGCAGGCCCTCGGCCTCAAGGCACGCGTCTTCATCAGCCAGCTCCTCGCCAAGCAGGCTCACCGCGTCAGCCGCCCTTCGAAGGAATCCTTGGCGGAGAGGGCGACGCTCCCGCGCGTGCTCAAGCACGTCTTCCACACCATCATCTGCCCCAAGCAAGCACCAGGGGCCGCAAGTCAGCACTCCCCCTCCGGGCTGGGGGCTGGGGGCTGGCACGCTCGTGACGGTCGGGCGTGCCACGTCAGAAGCCCGGCCTGGGGTTAGCCCGTCCTCAGCCAATCGCAGTCCACGACCAGGCGAGAAGCCCACGGCAGGCTGGCTATGCCACGAGAAGGCCCGCGAAGGATCGCGAGGTGCGCGGGGCCACGATACGCCTCGGGACGGCTCGCCTCATCGATCGCCCCCACCACAAGGGCCCCGCTGCTTGGAGCGCTCGAGGACGGTGGAGGGGGCGAAGCCAAGGGGGACGGCTCCTCAGCCGTCTCCGCAAGCTCGGCTGGAAGGGGCCTGCGGAGCAAGCGTCAGTAAGAGCAACAGAAGGATCGGGAGCTAGGAAAGGAGAAGGCTTACTCATCAGTGGCGAAGTACTTTCTACGCTTCAGCAGGCGACAAGGGTAACCGTCGCCCAGGGCCTCCCTTCTCTTCCGGAGGGCCCCAAAGTCCACGCGGAAGCGGCCTAAGAGTCGGGCGCAAGGATCAACCTGCGACGAAGATGGAACGTCAAGACGATCAGCGCCAGGGGCGCCTGCCTGATGTGCGCCGCCAATTGCCTCCCCAAGAGAAGCAGCTGGAGCCTCAAGGGCCCCAGTCGCAGGGGCAGAGGGCAGCTATTTTTCACCTTCAGCCTCAGCGGCACGGGCCCCGATAATTGCTTCCTCATGAGCCTTGCCCGGCGCTGTCACCACGCCGGGAGCCCCCTCGGCCACTGGCGCCTCGTGCCTCCCTGCTCCGCCACTTGAGGAAGAGTCGCCTTAGCCGACTGGAAGGGCAGTCGCCATCACTGGGTTCTCGCGAGGTCCCTGGAGACCGGCGGGGCACGGCCCCCACTCATCAAAGACAGGCATCTGCTTCACAAAGTCGCCCCTGCTCTGGCAGAGGTACAGCAGGGCCCCTTCCTACCAGACTCTGCCGGGGTTGGGGTCCCCAGCCAGGGTCAATAGCGCCATCCTCAGCACCTCAGGAGCCAGGTCCACTTCCTGGAGCCTCATACGATCCTCGTGCCCACGGAAGGCCCACATCCGGTGAGAGTGGCGTTGGAGAGGAGCAACGCGGCATAGCAGGAACTCCTTCACCACCTTGGGCGTTGTCACGCCAAGCGACCTCAAGAGCGCGAAGTGGTGCCAGACGAAGACGAGCCGGGGGCTCTCAAGCGTCTCCTGGCCCCAGCCCGAATTGGGGACAGCAGGTGAGGTCGGCTCCGATAGCAGGGGGCTGGGCACCCCTGCGTCCACATACAGCCACCGCTCGCAGAACCCAACCCCGGGCAGGGGGAGCTTGAAGTCAATCCCATAGGCCGCAGTCTCAGACGCGGCGACAAAGCTCATGCACGCCCAGCATTGGGTAGGGTCGACAAGGTGCAGCGAGAAGAAGTGGCACAGCAAGGCAACCGAAGGAAGGATGCCCACCATAGCTTCGCAAACAAAGGCGAAGACCGAAAGGAGGGTGATGGATTCAAGACCCAGATGCATCATGTGGATCTGATAGTGGGAAAGCACGTCGTTGGAGAAATTAGAAAAGGGAGGAACCAGACCCGCCCACAGGGCATCGGCAAAATACGGGACCTCGGTGACTGTCCTATCGATGGAGAAGTGGGACGCGGGCCAGGTCGTCGTCCTCCCGCATTCATTGAAGATGGTGGCCAGAGCCGAGCTGACTTGCCCAAGCCCTCGATGGGAGCCGCCAGCGGCGGCGTGCAAGGCGGAGACACGGGTTCCCTCCCTCCTCCCTTCTTCGTCGGAGCCATGGCGATGGGAAGGGGGAGAGGTTCGAGATCGAGTTGAAAACAGAAGCCGTAGTTCGAGCGGAGGAAGGACAGAGGGCGCTCGAGCAATAAAAAGAGGAACGACTGTGTACGACTACGGGACCGCCTAGCATGGCGCAAAATAAGGAGGGCGTGGGGGAACAGTGCCGCCCACGTCCAATCTACTGCCATGCGGCATCTAAGGCCGCATGCTATTAGGGCCCGCGGCGCTTCGCTCTTGCCCTTCCGCCTCCCTGCACGGCCAAGTCCGGGCGCACCTTGGGCCCGGGGGCTACTGTCGGCGTTCTGCGAACGGGGGTCCCCAGACTTGCCTGCCTGCGGCCAGCGGCGAGGCTCAAAGGGGGGCCCAGCACGGCCCATCTTCACCAACACAAAACCAAGACCCTCGCGAGGGGCCAAGCCTCGCGGGGCGGACGACGCGGAGCTTCCTCAGGCACGGCCTCGTCAGGCTGGCTCACGAGGAGGTGGAGAGATCAAGGCGGGGTTCCTCACGAGGTGCCCGTGACGCAAGCCATGACGACTCAGGGCGCCAGGCGCGTGTTGGGGAACGTAGTAATTTCGAAAATTTTCCTACGCACACGCAAGATCATGGTGATGCATAGCAACGAGGGGGAGAGTATTGTCTACGTACCAACGCAGACCGACTGCGGAAGCGATCTCACAACGTAGAGGAAGTAGTCGTACGTCTTCTTCCCGATCCGACCGATCCAAGCACCGTTACTCCGGCACCTCCGAGTTCTTAGCACACGTTCAGCTGGATGACGATCCTCGGGCTCCGATCCAGCAAAGCGTCGAGGAAGAGTTCCGTCAGCACGACGGCGTGGTGACGATCTTGATGTACTACCGACGCAGGGCTTCGCCTAAGCACTGTAACGGTATGATCGAGGTGGAATTTGGTGGCAGGGGGCACCGCACACGGCTAAGGAACGATCTCAAGGATAAACTTGTGTGTCTATGGGGTGCCCCCTGCCCCTGTATATAAAGGATGGAGAAGGAGGAGGCCGGCCAAGGCAAAGGTGCGGCCAGGATAGGGAGTCCTACTAGGACTCCAAGTCCTAGTAGGAGTCCACCAAAAGGGGAGGAAGGGAGAAGGAATAGGAGGAGAAGGAGAGGTGGCCGGCCCCCTTTTCCCTAGTCCAATTCGGACCAAAGGGGAGGGGGGCGCAGCAGCCTTTTCCTCTTCCCACTAAAGCCCATCAAGGCCCATTACCTCTCCCGTAACTACCCGGTACTCCGAAAAATACCCGAATCACTCGGAACCTTTCCGATGTCCGAATATAGTCGTACAATATATCGATCTTTACGTCTCGACCATTTCGAGACTCCTCGTCATGTCCCCAATCTCATCCGGGACTCCGAACTCCTTCGTTACATCAAAACTCATAAACTCATAATATAACTGTCATCGAAACCTTAAGCGTGCGGACCCTACGGTTCGAGAACAATGTAGACATGACCGAGACACGTCTCCGGTCAATAACCAATAGCGGGACCTGGATGCCCATATTGGCTCCTACATATTCTACGAAGATCTTTATCGGTCAGACCGCATAACAACATACGTTGTTCCCTTTGTCATCGGTATGTTACTTGCCCGAGATTCGATCGTCGGTATCCAATACCTAGTTCAATCTCGTTACCGGCAAGTCTCTTTACTCGTTCTGTAATACATCATCCCACAACTAACTCATTAGTTGCAATGCTTGCAAGGCTTAAGTGATGTGCATTACCGAGAGGGCCCAGAGATACCTCTCCGACAATCGGAGTGACAAATCCTAATCTCGAAATACGCCAACCCAACATCTACCTTTGGAGACACCTGTAATGCTCCTTTATAATCACCCAGTTACGTTGTGACGTTTGGTAGCACCCAAAGTGTTCCTCCGGCAAACGGGAGTTGCATAATCTCATAGTCATAGGAACATGTATAAGTCATGAAGAAAGCAATAGCAACATACTAAACGATCGTGTGCTAAGCTAATGGAATGGGTCATGTCAATCAGATCATTCAACTAATGGTGTGACCTCGTTAATCAAATAACAACTCTTTTGTCCATGGTTAGGAAACATAACCATCTTTGATTAACGAGCTAGTCAAGTAGAGGCATACTAGTGACACTCTGTTTGTCTATGTATTCACACATGTATTATGTTTCCGGTTAATACAATTCTAGCATGAATAATAAACATTTATCATGATATAAGGAAATAAATAATAACTTTATTATTGCCTCTAGGGCATATTTCCTTCAGTCTCCCACTTGCACTAGAGTCAATAATCTAGTTCACATCGCCATGTGATTTAGCAGCAATAGTTCACATCACCATGTGATTAACACCCACAGTTCACATCGTCATGTGACCAACACTCAAAGGGTTTACTAGAGTCAGTAATCTAGTTCACATCTCTATGTGATTAACACCCAAAGAGTACTAAGGTGTGATCATGTTTTGCTTGTGAGATAATTTTAGTCAACGGGTCTGTCACATTCAGATCCGTAAGTATTTTGCAAAATTCTATGTCTATGTTGCTCTGCATGGAGCTACTCTAGCTAATTGATCCCACTTTCAATATGTATCCAGATTGAGACTTTAGATTCATCTGGATCAGTGTCAAAAACTTGCATCGACGTAACCCTTTACGACGAACCTTTTTGTCACGTCCATAATCGAGAAACATATCCTTATTTCACTAAGGATAATTCTGACCGCTGTCCAGTGATCTACTCCTAGATCACTATTGTACTCCCTTGCCAAATCAGTGCAGGGTATACAATAGATCTGGTACACAGCATGGTATACTTTATAGAACCTATGAATGAGGCATAGGGAATGACTTTCATTCTCTTTCTATCTTCTGACGTGGTCGGGCTTTGAGTCTTTACTCAACTTCACACCTTGTAACACAGGCAAGAAACTTTTTCTTTGACTGTTCCATTTTGAACTACTTCAAAATCTTGTCAAGGTATGTACTTATTGAAAAACTTATCAAGCGTCTTGATCTGTCTCTATAGATCTTGAAGCTCAATATGTAAGCAGCTTTACCGATGTCTTTCTTTGAAAAACTCCTTTCAAACACTCCTTTTATGCTTTACAGAATAATTCTACATTATTTCCGATCAACAATATGTCATTCACATATACTTATCAGAAATGCTGTAGTTCTCCCACTCACTTTCTCGTCAATACAGGCTTCACCGCAAGTCTGTATAAAACTATATGCTTTGATCAACTCATCAAAGCGTATATTCCAACTCCGAGATGCTTGCACCAGTCCACAGATGGATCGCTGGAGCTTGCACATTTTGTTAGCACCTTTCGGATCGACGAAACCTTCTGGTTGCATCATATACAACTCTTCTTTAATAAATCCATTAAGGAATGCAGTTTTGTTTATTCGTTTGCCAGATTTCATAAAATGCGGCAATTACTAACATGATTCGGACAGACTCAAGCATAGATACGAGTGAGAAGCTCTCATCGTAGTCAACACCTTGAACTTGTCGAAAACCTTTTGCGACAATTCTAGCTTTGTAGATAGTAACACTACTATCAGCGTCCGTCTTCCTATTGAAGATCCATTTATTCTCAATTGCTTGCCGATCATCGGGCAAGTCAACCAAAGTCCAAACTTTGTTCTCATACATGGATCATATCTCAGATTTCATGGCTTCAAGCCACTTTGCGGAATCTGGGCTCACGATCGCTTCTTCATAGTTCGTAGGTTCATCATGATCTAGTAGCATGACTTCCAGAACTGGATTACCGTACCACTCTAGTGTGGATCTCACTCTGGTTGATCTACGTGGTTCAGTAGTATCTTGTCCTGAAGCTTTATGATCATCATCATTAGCTTCCTCACTAATTGGTATAGGTGTCGCAGAAACAGTTTTCTGTGATGTACTATTTTCCAATAAGGGAGCAGGTACAATTACCTTATCAAGTTTTCTACTTTCCTCCCACTCACTTCTTTCGAGAGAAACTCCTTCTCTAGAAAGGATCCATTATAAGCAATGAATGTCTTGCCTTAGGATCTGTGATAGAAGGTGTACCCAACAGTCTCCTTTGGGTATCCTATGAAGACATATTTCTCCGATTTGGTTTTGAGCTTATCAGGATGAAACTTTTTCATATAAGCATCACAACCTCAAACTTTAAGAAACGACAACTTTGGTTTCTTGCCAAACCATAGTTCATACAGTGTCGTCTCAACGGATTTAGATGGTTCCCTATTTAACGTGAATGCAACTGTCTCTAATGCATAACCCTAAAAACGATAGTGGTAAATCGGTAGGAAACATCGTAGATTGCACTATATCCAATAAAGTACGGTTATGACGTTCGGACACACCATTACACTGTGGTGTTCCATGTGGCGTGAGTAGTGAAACTATTTCACATTGTTTTTAACTGAAGGCCAAACTCGTAACTCAAATACTCTTCTCTACGATCAGATCATAGAAACTTTATTTTCTTGTTACGATGATTTTTCACTTCACTCTGAAATTCTTTGAACTTTTCAAATGTTTCAGACTTATGTTTCATCAATTAGATATCCCCATATCTGCTCAAATCATCTTGTGAAGGTCAGAAAATAATGATACCTGTTGCAAGCCTTAAATATTCATCGGACCACATACATCAGTATGTATGATTTCCAACAAATCTGTTGCTTGCTTCATTGTTCCGGAGAACGGCGTTTTAGTCATCTTGCCCATAAGGCATGATTCGCAAGCATCAAGTGATTCATAATCAAGTGATTCCAAAAGCCAATCAGCATGGAGTTTCTTCATGCGCTTTATACCAATATGACCTAAACGGCAGTGCCACAAATAAGTTGCACTATCATTATTAACTTTGCATCTTTTGGTTTCAATATTATGAATATGTGTATCACTACGATCGAGATCCAACGAACTTGTTTCATTGGGTGTATGACCATCAAAGGTTTTATTCATGTAAACAGAACAACAATTATTCTCTGACTTTAATGAATAACCGTATTGCAATAAACATGATCAAATCATATTCATGCTCAACGCAAAAACCAAATAACACTTATTTAAGTTCAACACTAATCCCGAAAGTATAGGGGAGTGTGCGATGATGATCATATCAATCTTGGAACTACTTCCAACACCCATCGTCACTTCACCCTTAACTAGTCTCTGTTTATTCTGCAACTCCTGTTTCGAGTTACTACTCTTAGCAAGTGAACCAATATCAAATACCGAAGGGTTGCTATAAACACTAGTAAAGCACACATCAATAACATGTATATCAAATATACTTTTGTTCACTTTGCCATCCTTCTTATCCGCCAAATACTTGGGGCAGTTCCGCTTCTAGTGACTAGTCCCTTTGCAGTAGAATCACTTAGTCTCAGGCTTAGGATCAGACTTGGGCTTCTTCACTTGAGCAGCAACTTGCTTGCCGTTTCTTCTTGAAGTTCCCCTTCTTCCCTTTGCCCTTTTCTTGAAACTAGTGGTCTTGTCAACCATCAACACTTGATGTTTTTCTTGATTTCTACCTTCGTTGATTTCAGCATCACGAAGAGCTTGGGAGTTGTTTCTGTTATCCCTTGCATATTATAGCTCATTACGAAGTTCTACTAACTCGGTGATGGTGACTAGAGAATTCTGTCAATCACTATCTTATCTGGAAGATTAACTCCCACTTGATTCAAGCGATTGTAGTACCTAGACAATCTGAGCACATGCTCACTGGTTGAGCGATTCTCCTCCATATTTTAGCTATAGAACTTGTTGGAGACTTCATATCTCTCAACTCGGGTATTTGCTTGAAATATTAACTTCAACTCCTGGAACATCTCATATGGTCCATGACGTTCAAAACGCCTTTGAAGTCCCGATTCTAAGCCATTAAGCATGGTGCACTAAACTATCAAGTAGTCATCATATTGAGCTAGCCAAACGTTCATAACGTCTGTATCTGCTCCTGCAATAGGTCTGTCACCTAGCGGTGCATCAAGGACATAATTCTTCTGTGCAGCAATGAGGGTAAACCTCAGATCACGGATCCAATCCGCATCATTGCTACTAACATCTTTCAACACAATTTTCTCTAGGAACATATCAAAAATAAACACAGGGAAGCAACAACGCGAGCTATTGATCTACAACATAATTTGCAAAATACTACCAGGACAAAGTTCATGATAAATTTAAGTTCAATTTAATCATATTACTTAAGAACTCCCACTTAGATAGACATCCCTCTAATCCTCTAAGTGATCACGTGATCCAAATCAACTAAACCATAACCGATCATCACGTGAGATGGAGTAGTTTTCAATGGTGAACATCGTTATGTTGATCATATCTACTATATGATTCACGCTCGACCTTTCGGTCTCTGTGTTCCGAGGCCATATCTGCATATGCTAGGCTCGTCAAGTTTAACCTGAGTATTCTGCGTGTGCAAAACTGGCTTGCACCCGTTGTAGATGGACGTAGAGCTTATCACACCCGATCATCACGTGGTGTCTGGGCACGACGAATTTGGCAACGGTGCATACTCAGGGAGAACACTTCTTGATAATTTAGTGAGAGATCATCTTATAATGCTACCGTCAATCAAAGCAAGATAAGATGCATAAAAGATAAACATCACATGCAATCAATATAAGTGATATGATATGGCCATCATCATCTTGTGCTTGTGATCTCCATCTCCGAAGCACCGTCATGATCACCATAGTCACCGGCGCGACACCTTGATCTCCATCGTAGCATCATTGTCGTCTCGCCAATCTTATGCTTCCACGACTATCACTACCGCTTAGCAATAAAGTAAAGCATTACATCGCGATTGCATTGCATACAATAAAGCGACAACTATATGGCTCCTGCCAGTTGCCGATAACTCGGTTACAAAACATGATCATCTCATACAATAAAATCAGCATCATGCCTTGACCATATCACATCACAACATGCCCTGCAAAAACAAGTTAGACGTCCTCTACTTTGTTGTTGCAAGTTTTACGTGGCTGCTACGGGCTTAAGTAAGAACTCATCTCACCTACGCATCAAAACCACAATGATAGTTCGTCAAATAGACTCCGTTTTAACCTTCTCAAGGACCGGGCGTAGTCACACTTGGTTCAATTAAAGTTGGAGAGACAGCCTTCCGCAAGCCATCTATGTGCAAAGCACGTCGAGGGAACCGGTCTCGCGTAAGAGTACGCGTAAGGTTGGTCCGGATCGTCTCGTCCAACAATACCGTCGAACCAAAGTATGACATGCTGGTAGGCAGTATGACTTGTATCGCCCACAACTCACTTGTGTTCTACTCGTGCAAATAACATCAAACCATAAAACCTAGGCTCGGATGCCACTGTTGGGGAACGTAGTAATTTCGAAAATTTTCCTACGCACACGCAAGATCATGGTGATGCATAGCAACGAGGGGGAGAGTATTGTCTACGTACCAACGCAGACCGACTTCGGAAGCGATCTCACAATGTAGAGGAAGTAGTCGTACGTCTTCTTCCCGATCCGACCGATCCAAGCACCATTACTCCAGCACCTCCGAGTTCTTAGCACACGTTCAGCTCGATGACGATCCTCGGGCTCCGATCCAGCAAAGCATCGAGGAAGAGTTCCGTCAGCACGACGGCGTGGTGACGATCTTGATGTACTACCGACGTAGGGCTTCGCCTAAGCACTGTAACGGTATGATCGAGGTGGAATTTGGTGGCAGGGGGCACCGCACACGGCTAAGGAACGATCTCAAGGATCAACTTGTGTGTCTATGGGGTGCCCCCTGCCCCTGTATATAAAGGATGGAGAAGGAGGAGGCCGGCCAAGGCAAAGGTGCGGCCAGGGTAGGGAGTCCTGAGTCCTAGTAGGAGTCCACCAAAAGGGGAGGAAGGGAGAAGGAATAGGAGGAGAAGGAGAGGTGGCCGGCCCCCTTTTCACTAGTCCAATTCGGACCAAAGGGGAGGGGGGGCGCAGCAGCCTTTTCCTCTTCCCACTAAAGCCCATCAAGGCCCATTACCTCTCCCGTAACTACCCGGTACTCCGAAAAATACCCGAATCACTTGGAACCTTTCCGATGTCCGAATATAGTCGTCCAATATATCGATCTTTACGTCTCGACCATTTCGAGACTCCTCGTCATGTCCCTAATCTCATCCGGGACTCCGAACTCCTTCGGTACATCAAAACTCATAAACTCATAATATAACTATCATCGAAACCTTAAGCGTGCGGACCCTACGGTTCGAGAACAATGTAGACATGACCGAGACACGTCTCCGGTCAATAACCAATAGCGGGACCTGGATGCCCATATTGGCTCCTACATATTCTACGAAGATCTTTATCGGTCAGACCGCATAACAACATACGTTGTTCCCTTTGTCATCGGTATGTTACTTGCCCGAGATTCGATCGTCGGTATCCAATACCTAGTTCAATCTCGTTACCGGCAAGTCTCTTTACTCGTTCTGTAATACATCATCCCACAACTAACTCATTAGTTGCAATGCTTGCAAGGCTTAAGTGATGTGCATTACCGAGAGGGCCCAGAGATACCTCTCCGACAATCGGAGTGACAAATCCTAATCTCGAAATACGCCAACCCAACATCTACCTTTGGAGACACCTGTAATTCTCCTTTATAATCACCCAGTTACGTTGTGACGTTTGGTAGCACCCAAAGTGTTCCTCCGGCAAACGGGAGTTGCATAATCTCATAGTCATAGGAACATGTATGAGTCATGAAGAAAGCAATAGCAACATACTAAACGATCGTGTGCTAAGCTAATGGAATGGGTCATGTCAATCAGATCATTCAACTAATGATGTGACCTCGTTAATCAAATAACAACTCTTTTGTCCATGGTTAGGAAACATAACCATCTTTGATTAACGAGCTAGTCAAGTAGAGGCATACTAGTGACACTCTGTTTGTCTATGTATTCACACATGTATTATGTTTCCGGTTAATACAATTCTAGCATGAATAATAAACATTTATCATGATATAAGGAAATAAATAATAACTTTATTATTGCCTCTAGGGCATATTTCCTTCAGCGCGTGCCAACCCGCGCAGCGTCCTCCTTTCCTCTTTGGTGCAAAGGGGGCAAGCACAGCCGCGGAGTACCGAGGCATCAGGCAAAGGTTGCCATTTTGGTGCAACGAGACCAAGACCAGGAGGACTACGAGGCGGAGGTCACTGTGGAGGCCAAGACGGCGTCACTGCCAAAGCTTTGTGCAGGCGAAGACTACTTTTGTCAGGATAGCTGATATTAGCTATCCCCCTTCAAATTAGCCCGCCATTGTTGGCTCCCTTCCCGCTCAATATTTGGGAAGAGGACCAGGGCCTCTATAAATAGGACCGGCCACCCACATAGCAAGGGGGTCGGTTGGTTGGAAGCAGAGACGGAGAGGGAGAGAGAAAGGTGACTGAACTCCTCCCAGCAGTTCATCGCCCCAGCCAAGAACAGACCCTCGCGAGGCTGTTCTTCCTTGTATTGTTCATCATCATCAGCCCAAGAGGCAATCCACCACACCACACACTGGAGTAGGGTATTACACCACAACGGTGGCCCGAACCAGTATAAACCCTGTGTCTCTTGTGTTGTTCTTTCCGTAGTTTTAGATCCTAGCATGGCGGAGGGGTGCAGGTAGGTAGGAGGCGAAATCTCCGCGCACACGCCAGTGTTCCAACCTCAAGGGTCTGTCGAAACCCGAAATCCGACAGGAACCAAAATAAAGAACAACCCCAAATGCGACAAATGTCCCCGATCGCCCCAATTGGGCACCACTACTGATCATCTGGAAAGGAAACGTAGTATCGTCCTGAGTCTTCATCGAACTCCCACTTGAGCTTAGTTGAATCACCTGGAGCGGTATCATCAGTCCCTGCATCTGGTTTTGGAAGTAATCTGTGAGTCACGGGGACTCAGCTATATCACACCCTCGCGATCAAGACTATTTAAGCTTATAGGAAGGGTAAATGGTATGATGTGGAGCTGCAGCAAGCGACTAGCATATATGGTGGCTAACATACGCAAATGAGAGCGAGAAGAGAAGGCAAAGGCACGGTCGAGAAACTATGATCAAGAAGTGATCCTAGAACAACCTACGTTCAAGCATAACTCGAGACCATGTCTCTTCCCGGACTCCGCCGAAAAGAGACCATCACGGCCACACACTCTGTTGATTCATTTTAATTAAGTTAAATTTCAGGTTTTCTACAACCGGACATTAACAAATTCCCATCTGCCCATAACCACGGGCACGGCTTTCGAAAGTTCAAATCCCTGCAGGGGTGTCCCAACTTAGCCCATCACAAGCTCTCACGGTCAATGAAGGATATTCCTTCTCCCAAGATAATCTGATTAGACTCGTAATCACGGTTACAAGACATCTCGACAATGGTAAAACTAAACCAGCAAAGCCGCCCGAATGTGCCGACAAATCCCGATAGGAGCTGCACATATCTCGTTCTCAGAGCACACTCAGATGAGACATCCTACGAGTAAAACCAACCCTCAAGTTTGTTGGGGAACGTAGTAATTTCAAAAAAATTCCTACGCACACGCAAGATCATGGTGATGCATAGCAACGAGGGGGAGAGTCTGATCTACGTACCCTTGTAGATCGCAACGGAAGCGTTGACACAACATAGAGGAAATAGTCGTACGTCTTCTTCCCGATCCGACCGATCCAAGCACCGTTACTCCGGCACCTCCGAGTTCTTAGCACACGTACAGCTCGATGACGATCCCCGGGCTCCGATCCAGCAAAGCTTGGGGAGGAGTTCCATCAGCACGACGGCGTGATGACGATCTTGATGTACTACCGACGCAGGGCTTCGCCTAAGCACTACAACGATATGATCCAGGTGGAATATAGTGGCAGGGGGCACCGCACACGGCTAAGGAACAATCTCAATGATCAACTTGTGTGTCTAGAGGTGCCCTCTGCCCCCGTATATAAAGGATCCAAGGGGGAGGGGCTGGCCGGCCAAGGGAGGCTCGCCAGGAGAGTCCTAGTCCCTCTGGGAGTAGGATTCCCCCCCCCCCCACTCCTAGTTGGAATAGGATTCATCAAGGGGGGAAAGAGAGAGAGAGGGGGGCTGGCCACCTCTCCTAGTCCTAATAGGACTAGGGGAGGGGGGAGGCGCGCGGCCACCTTGGGCTGCCCCTTTCTCCTTTCCACCAAGGCCCACTATGGCCCATATGACTCCCGGGGGGTTCCGGTAACCTCCCGGTTCTCCGGTAAAATCCTGATTTCACCCGGAACACTTCCGATGTCCAAACATAGGCTTCCAATATATCAATCTTTATGAATCGACCATTTCGAGACTCCTCGTCATGTCCGTGATCACATCCGGGACTCCGAACAACCTTCGGTACATCAAAATGCATAAACTCATAATAATTGTCATCGTAACGTTAAGCGTGCGGACCCTACGGTTCGAGAACAATGTAGACATGAATGAGACACATCTCCGGTCAATAACCAATAGCGGGACCTGGATGCCCATATTGGCTCCTACATATTCTACGAAGATCTTTATCGGTCAGACCGCATAACAACATACGTTGTTCCCTTTGTCATCAGTATGTTACTTGCCCGAGATTCGATCGTCGGTATCCAATACCTAGTTCAATCTCGTTACTGGCAAGTCTCTTTACTCGTTCCGTAATACATCATCCCGCAACTAACTCATTGGTTGCAATGCTTGCAAGGCTTAAGTGATGTGTATTACCGAGAGGGCCCAGAGATACCTTTCCGACAATCGGAGTGACAAATCCTATTCTCGAAATACGCCAACCGAACATCTACCATTGGAGACACCCGTAGAGCTCCTTTATAATCACCCAGTTATGTTGTGACGTTTGGTAGCACACAAAGTGTTCCTCCGGCAAACGGGAGTTGCATAATCTCATAGTCGTAGGAACATGTATAAGTCATGAAGAAAGCAATAGCAACATACTAAACGATCGGGTGCTAAGCTAATGGAATGGGTCATGTCAATCAGATCATTCAACTAATGATGTGACCTCGTTAATCAAATAACAACTCTTTGTTCATGGTTAGGAAACTTAACCATCTTTGATTAACGAGCTAGTCAAGTAGAGGCATACTAGTGACACTCTGTTTGTCTATGTATTCACACATGTATTATGTTTCCGGTTAATACAATTCTAGTATGAATAATAAACATTTATCATGATATAAGGAAATAAATAATAACTTTATTATTGCCTCTAGGGCATATTTCCTTCAAAGTTGCCCCGAGGTGGCCCCGCAGTCTACTCGGTTCGGACCAACACTCAGAGGAGCACTGGCCCAGGGGGGTTTATAATAAAGATGACCCTCGGGCTCCGGAAACCCAAGGGAAAAGAGGCTAGGTGGAAAATGGTAAAACCAAGGTTGGGCATTGCCGGAGGAGTTTTATTCAAGGCGAGCTGTCAAGGGGTTCCCATTATAACCCAACAGTGTAAGGAACGCCAAATAAAGGAACATAACACCGATATGACGGAAACTAGGGCGGCAAGGGTGGAACAAAACACCAGGCATAAGGCCGAGCCTTCCACCCTTTACCAAGTATATAGGTGCATTAAAGTAGACAAGATAATATAATGATATCCCAACAATAAACATGTTCCAACAAGGAACAAACTCCAATCTTCACCTGCAGCTAACAACGCTATAAGAGGGGCTGAGCAAAGCGGTAACATAGCCAAACAACGGTTTGCTAGGACAAGGTGGGTTAGAGGTTTGGCATGGCAATATGGGAGGCATGATAAGCAAGAGGTAGGTATCGTAGCACAGGCATAGCAATAGAGAGAGCATCTAGCAAGCAAAGATAGAAGTGATTTCGAGGGTATGATCATCTTGCCTGCAAAGTTCTCCGAGTTGACGTTAGCTTGATCCTCATAAACGTACTCAACGGGATCCTCGATCGCGTACTCGTCTCCCGGCTCGACCCAAAGCAAGAACACAAGCAAAAGGGAGACACAATCAACCACGTGCAATGCACAAGCAACATGATGCAAAACATGGCATGATATGCGGGATGCCGGATGCAATGCATATGCATGTTTTGGAAAGGAATGATTGATCCTGGCCTCAACTTGGAAAACCAAGAGTGCCACTGGAAAGATGAGTTGATTTTGTTCGAAAACGATATAAAGATCACCAGAATCGGATGCACGGTTTGCAAATGACAAGCAAAACAAATATGGCACCGATCTGCGATTAACAGCACGAGGCCATCTAAATGCATCAAGAATAACATGCTACAGCATTCTAACATAGCAACAAAATACATGGCAGGGATCCACTCAAGATGCTTGACAGAATATGAACACTGAGCTACGGCTAATTCACTCAATAGCAAGTTCAAACAAGCATGGAAAAGTGCAAAAGATATCAGGTTACAGACTTAGTGAAAATAACAACATGCCAGGAATTTAACATCAGGAAGCAAAGTTCAGAGCACGATAACAACATGCTACACGAACATATCATCGCAAAGCAAGGCATGGCATGAAGCTACTCAAAGCATACAACAAAAGTCCCTTACTGACGATAAGACAAAAGGGATCAGAAAATATAATGGCAACCATGTGAACATAGCAATTATCGTTAACAGATTCAGACTTAGTAGAAAATTGGAACATGGCAAAACAGATATTAAGTAGGCATGTTTAAGAGCTCGATGGACTCACCACAAGGCATTGCATGACAAACTAAGCATACACCCAGCAAGTAGACATGGCATAGAAGCTAAACATGGCAAGAACAACAACATAGCCTGCACGGATCAACTACAACAACCTCGGCAAAAATGCTTAACTTGTAAACATTCTGCCAGGAATATTTTATAGCAAAAGTAGAGCTCGATTGACTCAAGCTAGGGTGCTCCATAAATGCAAACAAAGACATGGATGGATAGAGCACCACAATATCTACAAAACATCCTTACTGATCATGCTCAAAAGAGGCATGGATCAGTCTGTAGTAACAAGAATACATGGCATAAAGATAATGACAGGACAAAGGCTTGGAATATTTCTAAGTCCCTAAAATCAACAACATTAAGAGGGCTACTTTTCATGCTTGTGCTAGTCAACACGGAGATCACAAAAATACATGGCATACATCCCTGTAAAGATGGCATGGCATACTTCAAGACACATGTAGGGCTCAAGTTCATAGGAGGCACACATTAATCATGGCAAAAATGACAAATGAGCAATTGCTGATACGAATCTTAAACTAACAGAAACTAGCACCCTTCCAACAGCATTTAGGGCATCAAGATGATCTCAAATGAACATGATGCAATGAGATGAAATGAAGTACTCGTTGAGACGAACATTTTGATATGCTACATGTCCAAAACGGAGCCACAGATGCAGAGTTACGCCATGATGAAAAATGCATAAAAAAATAGGGTTAGGGTAAAAGTCAACTGATCCAGATCCAGATCTGGATCACACGCGTTTCGAGGTGCTCGCTGGAGAGTCGCCGGAATCGGACTTGGGGGCACCGGAGTTTACGAGGAAGAGGCGGGTCGGCCGGATCCGGGCGGAGAGGACGTCGGAGGAGCGCGGTGGAGGTCGGCGCCGGCTCGGGCGGCGAGGAGGGCTTGCCGGAGTCAGAGCTCTCCTCCAGCCGGCGAGGAACGCGGTGGCCGGCCGAGGCAAAGTGCGGCGGCCCACGGGCGGAGAGGAGGCGCGGGGCGCATGGTAGGTGGCGACGGGCGACGTGGGCCGCGGGGGCCGGTTCCGGGCTCGGCGGGCCGCGGCGGTGGGAGGTGGCCGACGTGCCACGTGTCACATCCTGGCTGGCTGGGCACGGTTGTCCGACGCGGCCCGGATGTTGTCCGGCGCACGGAGAGGAAGGGGGCTAGGTTAGGGTGCGAAATGACCCGGGATTTTCGGACGGGAGGCTATATTTGTAGGTAGAGGGAGCTAGGAGGCTCCAAATTGCGCACGGTTTTCGGCCACGCGATCGTGATCGAATGATCTAGATGATGGAGGAGGTTTAGGTGGGTTTTGGGCCACTTTGGAGAGGTGTTGGGCTGCAACACACACGAGGCCTTTTCGGTCCCTCGGTTAACCGTTGGAGTATCAAACGAAGTCCAAATGGCACGAAACTTGATAGGTGGTCTACCGGTAGTAAACCAAGGCCGCTTGGCAAGTCTCGATCCAATCCGAAAACGTTTAACACCCGCACTCGAAAAGAGGTAGAAAGGGGTACCGGAGGACATAGGAGCGCCGGAATGCAAAATGGACAACGGGGAAAAAGCTCGGATGCATGGGACAAACACGTATGAAGATGCAATGCACATGATGACATGATATGAGATGCATGACAAAGACAAAACAACACGAGACAAAAACCCGACAATGAGGAAATATCATAACTTAGTGCCGGAAATGGCAAGAGTTAGAATACAAATATGGTAAGCTACATACGGGGTGTTACAACACTCCACCACTACGAAAGGATCTCGTCTCGAGATCTAGGACTGGAAAAACTCCGGATATTCAGAACGGAGGTGATCCTCGCGTTCCCAGGTGGCTTCACGGTCGGAATGATGTGACCACTTGACTTTCAGGAATTTGATAGACTTGTTGCGAGTCTTGCGCTCAGTTTCTTCAAGAATAGCAACGGGGTGCTCATGATAAGACAGGTCTTCTTGGAGATCAATCTTTTCAAAGTTGATGGTGCGGTCAGGAGTCTTGAAACACTTGCGGAGTTGAGACACGTGAAACACGTCATGCACGTTTGCAAAGTTGGATGGAAGCTCAAGTTGATAGGCGAGATCGCCTCTTTTGCTGATGATCTTGAAAGGACTCGCATATCTAGGGGCAAGCTTCCCTTTGATACCGAAGTGACGAGTACCTTTCATTGGAGAGACGCGGAGGTAGACATGGTCTCCGATCTTGAAAACCAAGTCACGATGCTTGCTATCATAGTAACTCTTCTGGCCCGATTGCGCGGCTTTGAGATTTTCACGAATGGCTTTGCACATTTCTTCAGCCTCTGTGATCAAGTCATTTCCAAGAAGTTGGCGTTCACCAGTCTTTGCCCTGTTAAGAGGAGTGCGGCACTTCCTGCCATAGAGAATCTCGAATGGGGCCTTGCCCGAACTCGCTTGGAAGCTGTTGTCGTAGGAGAACTCGGCATATGGAAGACAATCTTCCCACTTCCTACCGAAAGAGATGACGCGGGTCCTGAGCATATCTTCAAGAATTTGATTGACTCGCTCGACTTGGCCACTGGTTTGAGGATGAAAAGCTATGCTAAAGCGAATGTTGGTGCCCATGGCCTTCTGAAAAGAATCCTAGAACTTAGAGGTGAAGATTGCTTCCATGATTTGAAGATATCAATTGCGGAATGCCGTGCAGAGAGACAATCCTGGAGGTATATAGCTCTGCCAACTGAGCTGTTGTGATAGATTCTTTGATAGGAAGAAAATGAGCCACTTTGGTGAGCTTGTCGATGACAACAAAGATAGCATCATTGCCATGCTTGGACTTGGGAAATCCAGTCACGAAGTCCATCTCAATATGGTCAAACTTCCATTCTGGAATGGCAAGAGGTTGGAGGAGACCAGCTGGTCATTGGTGTTCTAATTTCACTCTTCTGCAGACATCACATTCATTCATGAACTGAGCAATCTCGCGCTTCATTCGAGTCCACCAATACGACTGCTTGAGGTCCTGGTACATCTTTGTACTTCCGGGGTGGATAGAGAGGAGTGAATTGTGAGCCTCATTCATAATGACTTTACGAAGGTCACCTTTAGGCATAACAATGCGATCCTCGAAGAATAGAGGATCCTTGTCATCAAGACGATAGCACTTGTACTTGGGTTGACTCTTGGCAATCCCAATCTTCACCTTCTTCACCATAGCATCAAGAAGTTGAGCCTCGCGAATCTAATCTTCCAAAGTAGGAGAGACTTGGAGGTTGGCAAGAAATCCTTGAGGAACAACTTGAAGATTAAGTTTGTGGAAAGCTTCACAAAGCTCTGGTTGGTACGGCTTGAGAATCAAACTATTGCAGTAAGCCTTCCTGCTCAATGCGTGAGCAATTACATTGGCCTTGCCTGAAGTATATTCGATACTCGGATTATACTCTTGAATCATTTCGACCCAACGAGTCTGCCTAAGGTTGAGGTTTGGCTGAGTGAAGATGTACTTGAGACTCTTGTGATCAGTGAAGATGTCCACTTTCCTTCCCAACAAGAGATGTCTCCAAGTTAAAAGAGCATGGACAACTACCGCCAACTCGAGGTCGTGAATGGGGTAGTTCTTTTCGTTGGGCTTCAACTAGCGAGAGGTATAGGCCACAACTTTCTTCTCTTGCATCAACACTGCACCAATACCTTGAAGGGAAGCATCACAGAAGACCTCGAACGGTTTGGATTCATCAGGAGGAGTCAGAACTGGAGCAGTGACTAACTTCTCTTTGAGAGTGTTGAAAGCGATGTCACATTTAGGCGAACAGACATACTTCACATGCTTCTGGAGAAGGTTGGAAAGAGGCTTCGCGGTCTTAGAGAAGTTCTCAACGAACCTCCGGTAATAGCTTGCGAGCCCAAGGAAGCTGTGGAGTTGCTTCACATTCTGAGGTGGTACCCAATTCACAATTGCAGACACCTTCTCAGGATTAACAGCTATGCCCTTGGCGGAGATGATATGTCCAAGGTAGAGAACCTCATCGATCCAAAACTCGCACTTTGAAAACTTCGCATAGAACTGATGTTCTCTGAGTTTATCCAGCACCAATCTCAAATGCATGGCATGATCCTCCTTGTTCTTGGAAAAAACAAAATGTCATCGAGGTAGACCAAGACGAAGTCGTTTGTGTAGGCATTGAAGATGAAGTTCATCATGCGAGAGAATGTTGGAGGAGCCTTGACAAGGCCGAAAGACATGACAGTGTATTCATATCAACCATAGCTTGTTCTAAACGTTGTCTTGGGGATATCTTCTTCACGAATGCGAATCTGATGATAGCCCATACGGAGATCAAGCTTGGAGAATACTTGAGCACCTTTGAGTTGTTCAAACAGCTCGTTGATGTTGGGAAGTGGGTACTTGTTCTTTATGGTCTTCTTGTTCAATGGACGGTAGTCAACACAAAGTCGGTCCGTTCCATCCTTCTTGACGAAAAGAACACCACAACCCCATGGAGAAGAACTTGGTCGGATGAGACCCATACGCTCTTGAATATCGAGTTGCTTCTTCAGCTCCTTCAACTCTTCAGTTCCAAGCTTGTAAAGGCGCTTGCAAACTGGTTCCGTGCCAGGCTCAAGATCGATGACGAATTCAACTGGCCGGTGCGGAGGCATTCCTGGAAGCTCTTCTGGAAATACGTCTTGATATTCGCAAACGACTGGAATCTGAGAGATGGCATCCAGCTCGCCCTTCTCATTGAGAGAAAACAGTCGAATGGTATCATTACGAGAGGCAAAGATGATTACATCCTCAGACGAATGTGTCAATTGAATCTGCCTGGCAGCACAATCGAGGTGAGCCTTGTGCTTAGAAAGCCAATCCATTCCAAGAATAAGATCAATATCCGAGTTACCAAGGACCACTGGAGAGGACAGAAATTTATAGTCGCCCAACGTGATAGAAACATCCAGAGCAACCAAACTAGAAGTCATAAGCTTTCTAGGAGAAACAACTTGCATGAATTTAGGCAAAACCTCAGTGTCAACATTGTGCTTCGATGCAAATGGGAATATCAAGAAAGAATGCGATGCACCAGTATCAAAAAGTACTTTTGCAGGAACATTGTTAACAGGAAGGTTACCCATGATGACATCTGATGAGTCCTCTGCCTGAGCTGCATTCATCATGTTGACCTTTGCGAACTTGGGATTATGCTTGACCACTACGGTGCTAGCAGATCTCACAGGAGGAGGAGGAGGACGCCTCTGATTGAAGCATTTGTTGGCATAGTGACCCTTCTGCTGACACTTGTTGCACGTGACCTCCGAGAGTGGACGGTGATACGGAGCACTTGATCTTGGAGCATGAGATGAATTCTTGTTCTGAAAGCCGGGGTTGGGTGGGTGGGAAGATCAATTGCCACCTTTTCTCTTCTGCTGATAAGGCTGACGGAACGGAGGAGGAGGAGGAACCAATACTTTTGCTACTTAGTTGCCACTTGAGTTGAGGAAGAAGGAGTTGCATCTCTGACTCGCTTCTTGGAAGCATCGCACTTAAGCTGAGCAGCCTCTTGTTTCAGTGCCATGTTGTAAAACTCATCATACTTCTGTGGCTCAAAAAGCACGAGAGCTAGTTGGAGATCTTCTCTGAGGCCACCTCTGAACTGATAAATCATGCTCTTCTCGTCAGGGACGTCTTGCTTGGCGAAACGAGCAAGCTTATGGAACATGATGTTATACTAGTAAACAGACAAGCTGCCTTGCTTCAGATTGCGGAACTCCTCACGCTTGCTCTCAACAACACTCCGAGGAATGTGATGAGCTTTGAAGTCTTGACGGAATTCATCCCAGGTAATCACATGACCTCCTCTGGAATCTTTGTACTGCTGATACCACTCTGCAGCTTGGTCTTTGAGTTGGAACGAAGCAAACTTGACAAAGTCCTCAGGCCTGACGTTGCTGCACTCGAAATGCTTGCAGATATCCACGAGCCAATCATCAGCGTATGTTGCCTCAACACAGTTGCTAAAGGTCTTTGGCTGGTTAGCGAGGAACTGGTTGAGTGTAGCAAACTAATTCTGATTGTTGCCATGGCCTTGATTCCCTTGGTTGCGCTCTTGCAAAATTTCCATGATCAGCTGCGTGTTAGCATTGGTAGCAGCCATCACAGCTTGCCATGCCTCCGGAGGTGGAGGTGGTGGTGGTAGATCAGGATTCGAACGTGTAGGAGGAGCCATCCTAAAGAGGATGACATCCGTTAGCATCTTGACAGACATATATTCAAGCTGAATCAAATGGATCAAAATTGCAACATATAGTCATGACATCCGAACAAAATGAACGAATGAATTCCAATTGAAATGGTCACACTTCCATAAATTGAGAAGCCACTTAGATAGAGGAAGAAGAATAAAACAACAAGGTACGGACACGAACAAATACTTGGTGAGGATTACCCAATCACAAACCAAATATTTGCGGAAGAAATTCTAGAGCTACATGAATTCCCACCTATGAAACTCCCGAAATTCTCCCGGTTATGCAATCAGGTGTTGGGGATACAGGGGAAGCATAATATCTCACCCAAAGCTAGCAAATCCTACATCCAGCTGTATCCATCCTTCAACACATAACCAAGAAACCTTCGGAAATCATTTACCTCAACCTTCGAAAAGCATCCGTTATATGAGTTACGGCGATACTCCAGAACTCCCGCCCCAGTACTGGGTGGCGTCGAGGTTATCTCACCAACAACTGCATAAAAGAGATTTTCGATGTCGGTGAAACTCAGGTATTCCAGAATTGCAATGATAAAATTGTGACGACAACACCTCGGAGCTCAACTCCCCGGGACACTGCCACAACCCCTAAATGTTAGGAGGCACCAAGAACAATGTTCTCGTCACAAAACCATCAGAACGATTCCAAGATACCCATGTGATCCTAAAAAAAATTAGTGAAATTTGAGAAGAGAAGAGTCAAAACTCTACATCAGGATGCCTCACCAGAGCGACGAAGGGACTGAGGAGTAAAAAGAATCCTACTCTCCGATATATATATATAATCCAAATGACTCAAAACATTTTTCTAGACTCAACAATGCCAGCGATTCGATCAAGCAGGGGGCTCCTAAGGTAGGGGAAGGCTCTGATTACCAACTTGTAACGCCCATGATGTGGCTATATCTCCCACGTTTCGAAGCATGACTTAGAGGCATAACCGCATTGTAAGCAATATCGCAAGTGAGGTAATCTTCACAACAACCCATGTAATGAATAAGGAAAAGGAGTACATAGTTGGCTTACACTCGCCACGTCACACAATAGCATAAATATCATTACATTCATCCAGATACAATCAAGGTCCGACTACGGAACCAAAATAAAGAACAACCCCAAATGCGACAAATGTCCCCGATCGCCCCAACTGGGAACCACTACTGATCGTCTGGAAAGGAAACGTAGTATCATCCTGAGTCCTCATCAAACTCCCACTTGAGCTCAGTCAAATCACCTGGAGCGGTATCATCGGTCCCTGCATCTGGTTTTGGAAGTAATCTGTGAGTCATGGGGACTCGGCAATCTCACACCCTCGCGATCAAGACTATTTAAGCTTATAGGAAGGGTAAAAGGTATGATGTGGAGCTGCAGCAAGCGACTAGCATATATGGTGGCTAACATACGCAAATGAGAGCGAGAAGAGAAGGCAAAGGCACGGTCGAGAAACTATGATCAAGAAGTGATCCTAGAACAACTTACGTTCAAGCATAACTCGAGACCGTGTTCTCTTCCCGGACTCTGCCGAAAAGAGACCATCTCGGCCACACACTCTGTTGATTCATTTTAATTAAGTTAAGTTTTAGGTTTTCTACAACCGGACATTAACAAATTCCCATCTGCCCATAACCGCGGCCACGGCTTTCGGAAGTTCAAATCCCCGCAGGGGTGTCCCAACTTAGCCCATCACAAGCTCTCATGGTCAACGAAGGATATTCCTTCTCCCAAGACAATCCGGTCAGACTCGGAATCCCGGTTACAAGACATCTCGACAATGGTAAAACTAAACCAGCAAAGCCGCCCAAATGTGCCGACAAATCCCGATAGGAGCTGCACATATCTCGTTCTCAGGGCACACTCAGATGAGACGTCCTACGAGTAAAACCAACCCTCAAGTTGCCCTGAGGTGGCCCCGCAGTCTACTCGGTTCGGACCAACACTCAGAGGAGCACTGGCCCAGGGGGGTTTAATATAAAGATGACCCTCAGGCTCCGGAAACCCAAGGGAAAAGAGGCTAGGTGGCAAATGGTAAAACCAAGGTTGGGCATTGCTGGAGGAGTTTTATTCAAGGCGAACTGTCAAGGGGTTCCCATTATAACCCAACAGTGTAAGGAACGCCAAATAAAGGAACATAACACCGGTATGACGGAAACTAGGGCGGCAAGGGTGGAACAAAACACCAGGCATAAGGCCGAGCCTTCCACCCTTTACCAAGTATATAGGTGCATTAAAGTAGACAAGATAATATAATGATATCCCAACAATAAACATGTTCCAACAAGGAACAAACTCCAATCTTCACCTGCAGCTAACAACGCTATAAGAGGGGCTGAGCAAAGCGGTAACATAGCCAAACAACGGTTTGCTAGGACAAGGTGGGTTAGAGGTTTGACATGGCAATATGGGAGGCATGATAAGCAAGAGGTAGGTATCGTAGCACAGGCATAGCAATAGAGCGAGCATCTAGCAAGCAAAGATAGAAGTGATTTCGAGGGTATGATCATCTTGCCTGCAAAGTTCTCCGAGTTGACATTAGCTTGATCCTCATAAACATACTCAACGGGATCCTCAATCACGTACTCGTCTCCCGGCTCTACCCAAAGCAAGAACACAAGCAAAAGGGATACACAATCAACCACGTGCAACGCACAAGCAACATGATGCAAAACATGGCATGATATGCGGGATGCGGGATGCGATGCATATGCATGTTTTGTAAAGGAAAGATTGATCCTGGCCTCAACTTGGAAAACCAAGAGTGCCACTGGAAAGATGAGTTGATTTCGTTCGAAAACGATATAAAGATCACCAGAATCGGATGCACGGTTTGCAAATGACAAGCAAAACAAATATGGCACCGATCTGCGATTAACAGCATGGGGCCATCTAAATGCATCAAGAACAACATGCTATAGCACTCTAACATAGCAACAAAATACATGGCAGGGATCCACTCAAGATGCTTGACAAAAGATGAACACTGAGCTACGGCTAATTCACTCAATAGCAAGTTCAAACAAGCATGGCAAAAGTGCAAAAGATATCAGGTTATAGACTTAGTGAAAATAACAACATGCCAGGAATTTAACATCAGGAAGCAAAGTTTAGAGCACGATAACAACATGCTACATGAACATATCATGGCAAATCAAGGCATGGCATGAAGCTACTCAAAGCATACAACAAAAGTCCCTTACTGACCATAAGCCAAAAGGGATCAGAAAATACAATGGCAACCATGTGAACGTAGCAATTATCATTAACAGATTCAGACTTAGTAGAAAACTGGAACATGGCAAAATAGATATTAAGTAGGCATGTTTAAGAGCTCGATGCACTCACCACAAGGCATTGCATGACAAACTAAGCATACACCCATCAAGTAGACATAGCATAGAAGCTAAACATGGCAAGAACAACAACATAGCATGCACGGATCAACTACAACAACCTCGGCAAAAATACTTATAATGTAAACATTCTGCCAGGAACATTTTATAGCAAAAGTAGAGCTCGATTGACTCAAGCTAGCGTGCTCCATAAATGCAAACAAAGAATTGGATGGATAGGGCAGCACAATATCTACAAAACATCCTTACTGATCATGCTCAAAAGAGGCATGGATCACTCTGTAGTAACAAGAATACATGGCATAAAAATAATGACAGGACAAATACTTAGAATATTTCTAAGTCCCTGAAATCAGCAACATTCAGAGGGCTACTTTGCATGCTTGTGCTAGTCACCACAGAGATCACAAAAATACATGGAATACACCCCTGTAAAGATGGCATGGCATACTTCAAGACACATGTAGGGCTCAAGTTCATAGGAGGCACACTTTAATCATGGAAAAAATGACAAATGAGCAATTGCTGATAAGAATCTGAAACTAACAGAAACTAGCACTCTTCCAACAGCATTTAGGGCATCAAGATGAGCTCAAATGAACATGATGCAATGAGATGAAATGAAGTACTCGTCGAGACGAACATTTCGATATGCTACATGTCCAAAACAGAGCCACGGATGCAGAGTTATGCCATGATGAAAAATGCATAAAAAAACTAGGGTTAGGGTAAAAGTCAACCGATCCAGATCCGGATCGCACGCGTTTCGAGGTGCTCGCCGGAGAGTCGCCGAAATCGGACTTGGGGGTGCCGGAGTTGACGAGGAAGAGGCGGGGTGGCCGGATCCGGGCGCAGAGGACGGCGGAGGAGCGCGGTGGAGGTCGGCGCCGGCTCGGGCGGCGAGGGGTGCTCGCCGGAGTCGGAGCTCTCCTCCGGCCAGCGAGGAACGCGGCGGCCGGCCGGGGCGAAGTGCGGTGGCGCGTGGGCGGAGAGGATGTGCGGGGCGCGCGGTAGGTGGCGGCGGGCGACGTGGGCCGCGCGGGCCGGTTCCGGGCTCTGCGGGCCGCGGCGGTGGGAGGTGGCCGGCGTGCCATGTGTCGCATCCTGGCTGGCTGGGCGCGGTTGTCCGGCGCGTGGAGAGGAAGGGGGCTAGCTTAGGGTGCGAAATGACCCGAGATTTTCGGCGGGGAGGCTATATTTATAGGTAGAGGGAGCTAGGAGGCTCCAAATTGAGCACGGTTTTTGGCCACGTGATCGTGATCGAACGATCTAGATGATGGAGGAGGTTTAGGTGGGTTTTGGGCCACTTTGGAGAGGTGTTGGGCTGCAACACACACGAGGCCTTTTCGGTCCCTCGGTTAACCGTTGGAGTATTAAACGGAGTCCAAATGGCATGAAACTTGACAGGCGGTCTGCCGGTAGTAAACCAAGGCCGCTTGGCAAGTCTCAATCCAATCCGAAAACATTTAACACCCGCACATGAAAAGAGGTAGAAAGGGGCACCTGAGGACATAGGAGCGTCGGAATGCAAAACGGACAACGGGGAAAAAGCTCGGATGCATGAGACGAACACGTATGCAAATGCAATGCACATGATGACATGATATGAGATGCATGACAAAGACAAAACAACACGAGACAAAAACCCGACAACGAGGAAATATCATAACTTAGTGCTGGAAATGGCAAGAGTTGGAATACAAATATGGCAAGTTACATACGGGGTGTAACAATGGGGTAAGTGAAGCCCATTCACATGGGGTATCCAGAGACCCGACGCATGAGCCCATGTGCACGGGGTCCGGGAGGCCTGTGGGCACGGGGGTCCCGTGGGCACGGTACACGCCCGTGCGCACGGTGTCTTCAGGACCGCCAGCCTGGGAGGCCCATGGGCACGGGGTTGGAGGGGCCCGTGCGCACGGGGTCGCCTGGGAGCTGCCGCCTTCTTCTTGGCGCTTCCTTCTCCGCTTCCAGGCTTCCGTCTTGGATGGTGTAGATGTTCTCTTCTTCTTGGACTCCTCCTCGATGAATTTGTAACTCCGCTCACACCTATGTATGCACATGAGAGAGGGGGCAAGTAGTATACCATCCTCGAAAGCTATAAGTGGACACGTGTAAAGGAGATGATTCACCTTTGTATGTATGAAGTAGATGTCGCACGTGTCACTTGCCGAACGAACTCTTGACATGGTGATGTCCATATATAGGATGCTCCGCATCATCCCCTCCCCCTTGGGAAAGATCCGACCTCGGATCGAAATCCAAATCACCATGGGAAAGAGATGATGATGCCGTGTAGAAGTTGACGATCACCAAGCATTCATCATCTTGTAGTTTCAAATGGGCACTCTCCAATGTCGCACCGTCTTGTAATTCCTTCAAAAGGAGAAAAGATAACAAGCACTTGGAAAAATAAATGTGGTTGGCATAAGAGCAAAACCAAGCATTCAAAAGGTGAGTCACCAAACAAGTGTCGTCATCATGCAAAGCATATGGTGTGACAAAGGATTGTGACATGGCATGTAAGCATATCAATCGAGCACAAGCAAAGATATCATGGGGACAAGCATGCAATTGTGAGGAAGTGATGCAAATATGTGTGTCAAGGGAATAAGCATCTCCCTCAAGGTCATAGCAAGAGTGCACAAAGTGCTCAACAAAAGGGCGGTGGTAGGCATAGGAATCATTCACAACACCAAAGGAAATGAAGTGTATAAACACATGGGTCAAATGCAAGACAATCCAAGCATAATGTGCATGGGGTGTAGTGAAAATCGTGTGGCACTCAACACAATGGAAAGATCAATTGTTCATCATGTGTGAGGCAATCAAGTCAATCATGTGACAAGCAATGGGACATGGCGTATGTGAAGAAGTGACATTGTTGCAACCAAACGTATGATAGGAGCAAGTAATCCAAGAATTGGATGCAACATGGAAAGCAATCATAGTATCATCATAGGCATGGGGCGCAAAGCAAACATGGTAATAACAAGTGATATCTCCGCCAAGCTTGCAAATACACATACACGTACTAGAATCAATCATCATGTGTAATGCAAAGCATGGGTCACAAATGCATGGCAAAGGCATAGGAATGAGCATATCATGCAAAGTGAACATCGAAATATGGGCATAATGTGAGAAGTGGTAAATAACCCATAACCATGTGAGGGTCGTGTAGAAGAGATGCGCGAAGTCTTGATGCGAAGGGAGTGGTGGTAAGGACAATCCATGGGATCCCAAGTCATCATTGCTCTCTAGAGCTCGTTTCGTCAACTCATGGGCTTGTGAGGTTGACGAGTGTTCATGGGTACCTACACAAAAGAGACACAAACGAAAGAAATTGTGTGTGTGGTAAATGTACACATCATCCATCATGATGTGTATGTGCACTAAGAGTTAGCACAAGATAAGCATTGCTCGAAGAAATGTGATGCATGGTATATAAACATGTCATCCATCATGAAAGAATAGTTGTTATGTATAACACGATGGGGACACAAATTGAGCAGACAAGTATATGGCACATCAATAGCATGGTTATTCATGGGGATCATATGGTGCACACAATCATGGGAATCATGCCAAGTATAGGATGTAGTAAAATCTCCTAATGGGTATGAGGAAACTATGGGGGTCTCCTCATGAGCAATAGTGGAAGCATAATATGGAGAAAATGGACAACATACAAAACAATGCATATCCGAAGCTAGGTGGTCATGGCATGGCATATGAGATAAATGATGCAAAGGAAGCATATCAATATCATCACAAGAAAAACAAATGGCAATAACCATGGGCTTGTCATCTATGCCATAGGTGCAAATTGGGTTTATTTTAATGGCATATGCATAGTCACTATGATGAGATTGCAAATATGACATATGGGATATCTCATGCATAGCATATGACAAGTTAAGCGGATCATCAAACATGATGTGACCTAAAGAATTGTCACAAGAAATCCTATGTAACATGGCATCACAACTAATAGACTCCTCATGGCAATCATCAAACTCATCATAAATGGGTAAATCATCGCATGGGGAAATCATACTAGCATGAAGCATGGTAATAGGTGGATCAACATCATGCAAGCAATCAATGTCAAGAACGTCCACTAGTGAGACAAGAGCATCACCTTCACCTATGTTACCTTTCTCATTCCACTCATGTGATGTAGGTGAGGTGGGAAAGACCAAATGGTGGTCATCGTCATCATCGTGATGGAACCATGTGGGGGTGCATCATAGTCCACCATGGCCATCGTCATGTCCAAAGGAAGGACGGGGTTGTCGAGGATCGGCGCGTCGTCATATATGGGACCTAGCACCAAATGAGAAGACACAATAGAGGTAGAGATCAAGTCGTTAGTGTTGAAAGTGGCCTCACATGACCTATCAACTATATCACTCTCTCTATGTGGTGGTTCACTCACTCCCTCAAGGTAGGTGCACTCAATGTCACATATGGTGCAGTCACTCATCTCACTCAAGTGGTGGGGTTGTGGCTCTCCTCACATGGGAATTGGGGCAACTCATCATATATGGGGCTAGTGGTGAAGTCACGCTCTCTCTCAATATGGTGGCAAAAGTCACTCAAGTCATCATGTGTCGCCGTGGTCGAAGGGAAAATCCCATGCTCAACCGCTCATAGTCGTCGCTGTGGTTGAAGGCCGAAGATGGCACATCACCACTCTCATCATGGATGAAGGCCGAAGATGCCACATCATCACTCTCATTGTGGATGAAGGCCGAAGATGGCACATCATCACTCTCGCCGTCATGTAGCATGGTCGTTGCAAAGTGAGCTCGGGGTCGAGTAGGGTTGGCCTTCATGAGTTCTTGCTCCGCCTTGAGAGCACCAATGTAGTTGTTGTCGAGGGACTTGTAGTTCTCAAGAAAGATAGTCTTGGAGATGTCGTTGTTCAATCCCATCATGAAGTAGAACTTCGTCCAAATGGGGTCCTCCACGCCGGCACGTCGCAAGGCTTCCTTCATGTTCTTGAAGTACTCGTCGAGGGACTTGGATTCTTGTATGGTGTTCTCCAATTGGCGTTGAAGAAGTTTCGTGTATGTGGAAGGCACAAATTCTCGCCGCATCATTTTCTTCATCATGGGCCACGTCATGGTGAAGCTTGTTGAAGGTCTATGAAGCCACCATGTCGATGCATAGTCATGGAAGGTACTTGTGGCGCACTTCACTTGATCGTCGAAGGGTACTTGATGTAGCTTGAGGTAGTCGTCCATCTTGCACTCCCACTTGAGGTATTCATCGGGGACAATAGTCCCAAAGAATGGAATCTCCTCGGTTATGTCGATGTCGTAGTAGCTCGAGGGAGTAGTGTTGAGCTTGTGGAGTAGGCTAAGATGTCGTACGTCTGAAGGCGAAGATGCCTTGAAGTCACTTGGCGAAGATGCCAAAGGTTTGAAGAAGCTGTAGTCTTGAGGTCGAAGTCGTGGCTCTGTGTAGCCCATGCGCACGGGGTTGTCAGAGGCCGTGTGCACGGGGTCCCGTGTGCACGGGGGTCGAAGGCCCGTGTGCACGGGGTTGGCAGAGCAGCCAACGCGCGTCCTGAAGCTCACTCTTCATGGTCATGTCGTTGTCGTTGCTTGTGTGTACTTGCCGAAGATGGTAGCTCGGGAGTCTTTGCACTTGAGCGTCTTCTCGAAGATGAGGAAGATCACTTGCGGTTCTTGATGAGGGCCTTGAACTCCTCCATTTTCTTGTCCATCTTGGCGTCGATGAAGTTCTTCATAGCATCGAACTCGTCGTCGTGGTTGTAGACCGGAGATGATGTGCTTTGCCTATCCATCACAAGACTCGAGCAAAGGTGAGTAGGAAATGAGATAAACAATACCAAGCTACCTTTTCCCAAAGTTGAGGATGTATCTCGTATCACTCAATGTGAGATGAAAGAATAGTGGAATTGGTACCGGACTTGTTCACTCACACCTACAAGTAAAAGCTTATCGAGTGGCTTGGTTAGGACAAGTGGCACAATTTTCATGCAAATTGAAGTCCAACATATTGTAAATGTTGAAATAAATCCAAAGGACTCAAATGCAAAGCAAGTGATCACAAATATAGAGGAGGGAATAAAGAAACACACACGGTGGGATAATGGGGCTTGTGCAACTATAGGGATGAGCAATACAAGATTGCCTAACAAAGACTAAGCTCGTGTTGCACAAACACTAGGAGAGCACTAGCTTGATTGCACACTTGGGCACGATTCACCACTTGGCACCAACCTATATGTATGCAAGCTAAATGTTTCCTATTCCATGTATCCTCATGCACAAGTATCTCTTTTCATGCTCAACTCTTTGCTTATAAGCTTATGATCATCCTTTTCTTTCTTAAAAGCTTCTCTCTATTTTTTAACTTTTTTTTGGACTTTCCTCTTCCTTTCCACTATGCTTAATGAGCCTCAACCACAAACATGAGATAAGTATCACAAGATATGCACGGGAGCAAGCAATTGCACTATATGAAGTTAACACGGGCTGGAAATGGCCGACGGACTAATGGACCGTTAATGGGTATAAAGCGATAGACTGTTCATTACGGGCCAGTTTCACCACGGGCAATTAATGGGCCAAGATTTACAAAGGGCCTCATATGGGAAGAAAGACGTCATGGACCAAACATGGGCCAGAAGTTACAATGGGCTGGAACCATACTGGACGGCCCAGATGACGCTACTGGGCCTAATTCGTGTAAGCCATAACGGGTCGTGACCTAGCGGGCTGTATATGGGCTATATGCTAATAGGCCGTTAACAGGCTTTTCGTGGGCCGGCCCGCTACCTCTTTGACCAAGTCAAATGGGCCGGCCTTTTCACTGGAATGTGCCTCCGTTGGGTCGTGCCATGTGTCGACGTATCATAGGCGCCTCCTATCCAATGAGTGGATAACATCTATCCCAGCGGTGAGCCAACACGTGTTTCCTTCGGCCAATGGGTATTTTACACGTGGAAAATCCCCATTGGTCCGGGCTGTTAATGGGTTATCGGATCCAAAACCAGACCCGATAGCTTAACGGTGACCTGTTACGGTGGATGCCATGTGTCGATCACCCTTGACGAAAGCACTTCCATGACGCGCCATTTATCGTCATGGAAATGGACACTTCCGTGATGATAATTTTGATAATGTCATTGAACACTTCTACAACAGCACAGGTATGACTATCTTGATTTTGTCATAAAATCGTCATGGATGTACATGCATGACAGAAAACGTGACCTACTATGACAAACACGTATCATCACAGAAGTGTATTTTTTTTTGTAGTGTCATCGACGACATCCGCAACATGCAACTCCAATATCATCTTCTCCTCCTCAATTTTTTTTCAATTTTTCCTTCAAGTAATTGTTTTCTTCTTCAACTAAATTAACCTCTCGACAATAGGGTCGATTGGAATTTCTGGTTCACATACCTCCTAGATAAAAAAATATATGTCACGTTGGTCGGCATAATTGTCATAAACACTAAATGAACCAAATAGTTATAAAAGATAATATATATACCACATCCGAATCATAGACAGGACGAGGGCCGACGGAGGCGGATACCAAAACCATCGCACTATATAATACTCCCTCCATTCCAAAATATAGTGCGCCCGCACTTCCCGAGGTCCAACTTTGACCGTAAATTTAACCAACAAGACCAACTGCGGCGGGAGAAAAAATTATATAATTGAAAACTTCTTTCGAATACGAATTCACTGATATAATTTTTGCTCCTGCCGCAATCGGTCTTGGTAGTTAAATTTATGGTCAAAGTTGAAGCACGTGGATAGAGGAAGCACTACATTATGGAATGGAGGGAGTAACAAACAATAATAAAAGTAAGAAAATTACATAAGTATCTATCTAAATCATACAAGTAAGAACTTTTTTCTTTTAGAAAGAAGATAAGATCAAGAGGCTCACCACGGTGGTGCCAGCGACGAGATCGGCGCGGGCGATCGACGGCGGTGATGACGGGGACGGGACAGGACGGACCGCCAAACCTAGACAAATCTCGAGGAAAATGGAGTTTGGACAAGGAGCTTCAAGAGGAGAAAGCTTAAGTATGGCTCGGGCATTTCATCGAACATCTCATGTGCATAGGAGGTGAGCTAGAGCAACACCAAGCTCTCCCACGGCCGGCTAGAAAAACAGAGCACTCCACTGCTCTACTCGTGGGCGGGGGGGGGGGTATATAGGCATCTCATTGGTCCTGGTTCGTGGCTGGAACCGGGACCAAAGGACCCCCTTTAGTCCCGGTTCCAGCCACAAACCGGGACCAATGGTTGTGGGCCATGAGTGAGGCCCATTGGTCCCGGTTCGTGTCTGGAACCGGGACCAAACGGTCCAGACGAACCAGGACCAATGCCCCATGAGGCCTGGCCAGCCCCCTGGCCTCATGAACCGGGACCGTTGCCCCCATGGGTCCCGGTTCGTGACTGAACCAGGACTAATGGGCTGGCCCAGCCTGGACCAAAGCCCTGTTTTCTACTAGCATCGATATACACTTCGTTCGCAAACATGTGGCACTTGGGAGGGTTCGTGTTCCACACGTACCTACCGCTCAGAAGTTCGCCGATGGTATGGCAAAGGGACTACCGACCCCGGTCTTTGAGGAGTTTCGCTCCAGTCTCTGCGTGTCCGGCGACGCTTCGATTGCGGGGCGGTGTTGAACGTACGTTGTCCATTGTACATGTATAGGACTAGGGTTTTGTATTTATACCGTTGTATATCCTGTCTCCCTTCTGTATATTTGTACATCTTGGGAGACAAGTAGAGGCAGATCCACCCTATACCTATATATGTGCATCATGCACACAATCAATGAATTATTGACGCATGCAATCCTCTCTTTCCAACTTACACATATGACGGAGATGATCCAAATCTTGATAATCAAGCTAGTGGCAATAACCATAAAGGCGAACCAAATGAGAGTGATAAGCCCATTGATGAATTAGACAAAGCGAACCTCACAGCCAGCATTTCTGGAGGTACATCTACTGGAAAAAGTGGATTTATCTGTGTCTAGTGTGGATTTTCATCCTATGAGTTTTTCAGAGGAAGTTCATGTCCAATTTGTGGAGGAAATAAAAGCCCATCGGGCTCCTAGTTTTTTCCTACTTTCTTTTGATTTCCTCTGTAATCCATAGATCACCACCTTGTCACAATTTGCCGCCGCTCTCTACTGATGATCAACGAAAAGCCAACTATTGTTGGATCTTTCAAAACAAAACAAAAAAATCTGGAGCTTTTGTTACTGTGGAGGAGCAGTTTCATGATGTGTGTATGAGGCCTTTTGTTACAGTTCCACCATCCCCTCAGACAAATTATCTCTATTAGTGCTTAGGACCTGAGAGCTCTGTGTTTGCCCAAATGGACTATTGTTCTGCCCAGTTAAGTACTCCCTCCGTCCCATAATGGTTTTGAATCTATAGTCAAAAAACGTCCTACATTCATTATGGAGGACGAAGGGAGTAGATTTGAAGTGGCTGGGTCTGACGAGGATGAGGATATTTTGGGGGAACAAGACAACATTTGCCTGTGTAAATAGTTGTAGCTTTGGGCTCCATTAAAAGATCCCTGCTCAGCTCAATGGAGTAGGCTAATTCTGACAAAAAATGAAGAGTGATGAACCTTCGACTGACATTTCCTCTAAGTGGGGTCCATTGGTCCAGTTATTATCCAGAATTCATGGTCATGTGGATATTATGGCCAAATCTGCTCAGAAGAGAAAGAACTTGGAAACTCCCAGGTCTTTCAAAGGAGTGGGTTTGGAGAAGCACCAGATGCATTATGCCTAAGCTCAGTGGGTTTCTCCATCAATAAAAGGTTCTCTTCGACAATGCTCAGTCGAGTGCTTCTCGTCAGGTGTGTGCTTCTGCTGGATCATCGTCGAGGAGAGACATTACCTGATTCACCAATTATATACCCAATTAGTGATGTGATTCATCTTTTTCATTCTTGAAGCTACACAGATTCAGTTCAGTGCGATCATATAACATTCACAATTTCAGCAGCCCCAGTTTGTTGTTAGGCTAGACGCAAAAATTTATTTCAGAAACTGTTTCTGCACCCTCCCAGTGCAGTACAGCAGAATCAACAGATATGTTCATGCAAGTCCTATACAAGGTCTACTACTCCAAAGCCAATCTAAGCTGAAAGGAGCACGAGAACATAGCTATAATTGAACAAATCAACCCAAGGATTTGCAAAGCTCAACCCGGAGCAGTGCGGCACAACCGGAGCACCTAGTGAGCACTACAAGGAAGAGCAGAAACAAGCAGATGTCTCAGGCACTTGCAAACGCTGCGCCACGTATAGACAAGTCACCTAAGAGGAATGGCAAGCTTCTGATGCTTTCAGATTAGGCCGACTGCGAGCCACCTTGCGAATTTCTCACAGTTACATGTTGTCAGCAATCCTCCCCCCCTCTGAAATTTTGCAAAAGTAGTGGTCAGTTCTGTCGCCTCGGTAACACGAAGAAGAAGCACCTCCTCTGCACTTGCTTACCGAGCTCAATACCACATAAACATAAGCATTATTCTTCAACTTCAACCACCTCCAGTTCAACTTGTAGTAGCATATATGTTAAGAGAGAACCAGCACATTACCAACCTCCATCAGCTGCATAGTTTGACCGTGCATGCCACTGTCTGAGCCCAATACTTGAGCCTAGCTTTCACTTCCTCTGGATTATCCCCTACCAAAGCAAATAGTTGTTGTTCAGACATGATCAGTAGTACATCATTTGCAAGGAAATAATACAATCTCAAAATTAAATTAACAGCAAATCAAACAGATATGGATAACATGCTTTGCACTGCTTGTCACGACCGGTTTTCCAATAAAAATATTTATTGAAAAACCAATCTTTTGAGTCCAGCATTAGAGAAATCCTCCTCACTGGTAGACAAGTTCTTGATACAATAAGCCAGTAGCATAGAATATATTACAGGGTTGAGCTAGGGCTGCTCAACAAATTATTACAAGCGCGCCAATAATTATACATAATGGCGGATTTAACACAATGGTGTGGTGGCATACTACTGACTCGAGGATAAAGTGATGGTGGAATAACACAGTGGGGAGTGTGTTAACATGACTCTCAGACTGGCATCTCATCGAGCGTCGAGGTGAGGCTCGATGAATGTTATTCGAGTTGCGGAAGCGGAAATAATACAGTGACCAAATCCAGGGTCGCACGAGACTGACTGGGAATCCTCTAGGCGCCGGACTCGCTATCGAACTCTTCATCCAAGAGATCGCCTTCGTCAGCATCTGGCCAAATCAACAAGCCAGTGAGTACTTTGAAAGTACTCGCAAGACAGTTCGGACGTAAGATATAACAAATGCATGCATGAATGCGTCATTATTAATCTTTCCAATGCATATTCAACAATTTGCATAACAAAGTAAGTACAAGGGAAAAGGCGGTAGTCCACCTGAAATCCCAACAAAATATAAATAAAAACCGATCGGGTGTCTGAAGCGACGCCTCGAAAGGTGAACAAATAATAACAGAAAATCATGCCACAGTCGGGCGTCTTAGCGACACCACATAAAGGGCTTTAAAAGAAATGCCACAGTCGGACGTCTGAGCGACATCACAGAAAGGGCTTTAAAAGAAATACCACAGTCGGACGTCTGAGCGACATCACAGAAAGGGCTTTAAAAGAAATGCCACAGTCGGACGTCTGAGCGACATCACAGAAAGGGCATTAAAAGAAATGCCACAGTCGGACGTTTGAGCGACATCACAGAAAGGGCTTTAAAAGAAATGCCACAGTCGGACGTCTGAGCGACATCACAGAAATGGCTTTAAAAGAAATGCCACAGTCGGACGTCTGAGCGACATCATAGAAAGGGCTTTAAAAGAAATGCCACAGTCGGATGTCTGAGCGACATCACAGAAAGGGCTTTAAAAGAAATGCCACAGTCGGACGTCTGAGCGACATCACAGAAAGGGCTTTAAAAGAAATGCCACAGTCCATAAATAATACTCATAATAAATATTCAATTTATGATAATAACGGGTTAGTCCATCCATAGGAATAAAATTTTAACCGGGCTTAGCACTCATGTGATTCACCGGAGTATCTGTCACCAAAACTGGCACTTGTCAGAATAAGTCAGCGCAAAAATTTGGATATGGATAAGATGATTTGGAGATTTATGACTCTGCAGAGTTTGTACAAAAATTTCCCACAGCTAACGGATTTCCGTAGTCACGAAGGAGTAGCTCCGTTTACGGTATTTCGGAAGAAAACACAGCTAACCAGTACACACCCATCCTACCTCTCGATGCCAGGACTCACCCTAGACATCGTCCAAGAAAAACTTTTGAGACGGGGAGATCACAATCTCGAATAGCATGGGATCAAATTTATATACGCGCGCTCTAAGGGGTGCCCCCCTCTCGGTCCCAACCGGAAACACCCATGCCCCCTGATCGGATGACTGGCTTTAATCCAGGGCCATGGAACCATCATCCCGGCCTCTCCTTTTGGTGTGTACCAGGAAAGCGGTTTGCAACTTACTAATCCATATTCCTTGCGGAAAACATGTGGTAGTACAAGGAAGGAAATGGGAGGAACTGGACCGATATGGTTTGACACTGTAGTCATATAGTCTGGCATAAGACTGGCATGCTACAACACTGCCATCTTACCCATCCTCATGCCAACACATGGCCATTCATACTCACATCCATCCACCTATGGATCATCGAACTCACTTACCTCAACAATGCATGAAAATAACGTTCATCGGTATGCTCATCAACATGCCATGAAACTAACTAAATGCAAAACATGCCAAGACACTCATCATATCAAAAGTTCAAACATGCTTGCCTGGTTCAGAGTAGTCGGAGCCTAGCTCGGTGAAGTTCGCGGCTCCGTCACCTCCTTCGGTATCTACGGTAGAAAGAAAATATATGCGCTATCGTGAATACCAAGAGGTGCACAAAAAGTAATCCAAATATTTTTCAAATAAAGCTGATAAAAAAATAGACAAAATTTTAAAGAGAACAGAAAAAGAATCAATCAAAAATACTTTTCTGTTTAAAAGTTATAAGGGTTTTTGTCCAGGGACTTATCTGTAATGAAACAGAAAGTTTCCAGGGGCTAGCTCATAAAAACAGAAAATGATTCGATAGAGAATACGCCAGCCCAGGGGGAAAGCGCATTTGGCAGGATACACTTCCAGAAAACAGTTCGATTAGAAAAGGACAGAGAGGCTGACGGGCAGGTCCCACCCGTCAGGTTTAAACATTCAAAAGGGCGGCAGAGGACGATGGTGCCCGAGAGCCGCGGTGGTCGCCGGCGGCGATCCACGGCGAGGTAGGGGGATCGGAGGGTACCTCCGTGTTCAGGGCGCCCTTCCGCGTCGGTTGGTGGTGGTGGTGGCGGTCGGCGAGTACCACGTCGACGGCGAGTCTTGCTCCGGCGGACGGCGGCTCGGGTGGAGATGGATCTCGTCGGGGAGAGCTGCGAAGGTCAAAATTGACGCTTGGGTTAGCTTACTGGGTGCCCGAGGAGGCTACTGACGAGGTTTGGGCGCCGGAGATGGCCTCACCGGAGCGAATCGAGGTGGAGGCCGAGGCGGAACGAGGCGGCCGGAGTCGGGGGAGGAGACCTCTTCGAGGTCCTCCTAGTGGCCTGGCGGGGTGTTTGTGGGGTGCAGTGGTGGTGCGTGCTCGAGGGCGAGCTCGGGGTCTCCTTTTATAGGCGATCCGAGGCGGTGGCCATGAACGGGGATCTCCGGTGATGGATTACGGCGGCGCAGTGCTTGGTCGGGGAGTTTAGGAGGTTGGGCATCAATGTGGGGGTCCACTGGTTCCATTCAGACGCTAAACGGACTTGGATTAGAAGCTTAGGGCAGTTTTGGTCGGAACGGAACGGCGCGGGTCCGTCGGCGGCAGAGAGCGCGTTCTGTGCTGTCGGGCCACGGCGACTGTGCTGCGGAGTTGCGCTGGTGTGCATGAGGCCACACGGAGAGCCAGGGGGCGTTGGGCGGCGCCGAACGGCGTTGAGCCGCCGTTTTCCTCCCTGTCGGCTGCTACGGTGGTGGCTGCCGCAAGACACGCCGGCGCAGGCGGGCCAGGGCGCCACCGACGCCAGGAAGGCGCCAAGCGCGCGTGCGGTGCCCCAGACAGGAGGAAGAGGCGGCGAGGAACATGCCAAGGGCACTGTCTACGCGTGACTGAAGCGGCCAAAGAGAAACGACACTGGAATCTGAAAATTTACTGAATTTACTGAAAGTGCAAGGAATAGTGCATGCAAGGTGTTCGACAGAATGATACTGGCCTCTAGGGATTTTTCCTTGAGCTGATTTTTGGTGGAGTGGCTACTCATTGCTCCAGTAGGCTGCCTGAATTTTGGTGGAATTTTTGGAGAAGTATAGATATGAATTTCACCAAATTTGGCAAATCTGGTCCAAACTTGCAGAGGCTGAAATTTGAAAAATTTGAAAAGAGGAGGAGTGGATCAAGATGGTTCTAGGTTGTGGATGCTAAGGACAATCCAGAGGAGTTGGTTTGAGGTCAAAACTCAAATGAAATAGGGTACTTGCTTTGAAAAACCCTCAGGCTCCAAATAATTGACAGAATTGATTTGAGAGGAAAAATAATTAGAATAAAATCCAAAACTTGTTTGGATTAGTAGGGACAGAGAACTTAGGTTGATTACAAGGAGGAGGAAAGGATTTTGAGAGGTTTTACCACATGGGCAAAAATACAAGGTCACGGGGGGGGGGGGGTTCAAGATATGAAAATCCACAATTTTCATAGAGTTTCTTTTTAATAGAAAAAGACTAAACTCCAAAAATATAATTTGGGAAGGGAACCAACAGAGGAAGTTTTGAATGATCAAACACCATAGTTTGAAGGAAAATAAAAATCCTTACCAAAGAAAAGGAAGTTTTTAAGAGGAAGGATTTCTAGAAAAGAAATTTTAAATGCTCTCTTTTAAAATCCAACAAAGTTTTTGAAGAAAACCAAATTAAAATTTTTGGAGTGTCACAACACCTACCCCCTTAGGAAAAATCTCGTCCCCGAGATTTCAGCTGTCCCTCAAATAAGTGTGGATGCTCTGTCCGAAGAAAATCCTCTCTTTCCCAAGTTGCTTCACTGTCGGTGTGATTGCTCCACTGGACTCTGAAGAATTTGATGGTCTTCTGTCGGGTCCTCCTTTCAGACTCCTCTAATATTCTTACTGGACGTTCCCGATAAGTGAGGTCTGGCTGCACGTCAATGCTCTCATGGGATACTTGTTTCTCTGGGTTGCTTACGCACTTCCTCAATTGCGAGACGTGGAACACGTCGTGGACATCGGATAATTCCTCGGGTAAGTCTAGCTGGTAGGCTACCGTGCCTCTTCGCGCCCTTATACAGAATGGTCCGATGAATCTTGGTGCTAGCTTCCCTTTAATCTTGAATTGTTGCAATCATCTCATAGGAGATACTCTCAGGTATACGAACTCACCGGGCTTGAAGCTGACCCTACGATGTTTCTGATCATAATAACTCTTCTATCGACTTTGAGCGGTCTTAAGTCGGTCTCTGATTAGCTTGACTTTTTCCTCGGCTTCTCTGAGCATGTCTGGTTCGAAGATGCGGCTGTCTCCGGTCGCTGACCAATTCAACGGGGTACGACATCTCCGTCCGTATAAAGCCTCAAATGGTGCCATTTGCAGGCTGGCCTGGTAGCTATTGTTGTACGCGAACTCGGCATATGGCAGGCTTTCTTCCCAACTGGTTCCATATGTGAGGACACATGCCCTCAGCATGTCTTCTAAAACCTGGTTTACGCGTTCCGTTTGTCCATCAGTCTGTGGGTGGTATGCTGTACTGAAGGCTAGTTGAGTTCCCAGAGCCTGTTGTAAATGCTCCCAAAATCTCGAGACGAATTGAGTGCCCCTGTCGGATATTATAGTCTTCGGGACACCGTGCAGACAAACTATACGGGAGAGATAAATCCTGGCAAGCCTCTGAGCATTGTAGGTTGTCTTCACTGGAATGAAATGTGCCACTTTGGTTAATTTGTCGGTGATGACCCATATGGTATCATTCCCATGTCGGGACCGAGGTAGTCCGACAATGAAATCCATCCCTATTTCATCCCATTTCCACTCAGGTATTTTGTTCGGTTGCAGTAGTCCGGCTGGCCTCTGATGCTCAGCTTTTATGCGTTGACAAGAGTCGCAACATGCAATGAAGGTGGCTATGTCCCTCTTCATACCGTGCCACCAAAATCTTTCCTGAATATCTTTATACATCTTGGTTCCTCCAGGGTGGATCGAGTACGGGGCGGTGTGGGCTTCAGCTAGGATTTGCTGTTTGAGGTCCTTTATATTTGGTACGCAAAGTCTGTCTTCGTACCATAATATTCCTCCATCGTCTATGACGAATGCCGAGGCCTTGCCCATACTTACCTTTCTTTTGATGCCTTCGATGCTGGGGTGACCAGGCTGAGCTTCTTTAATTCCCTCCACAAGGTCGGGTTGTATTTCCAAGTTTGATATGGTGCCTTTTTCTACCATTATCAAGTTGAGTTTGGCAAATTCTTGTTGGAATTCGGGCCTCAAGCTTTGCAGACTGTTTTCGTCGGAGCTGGGGTTCCGACTAAGAGCATCGGCCACTACATTTGCTTTACCTGGATGGTAGTGGATACCAACATCATAATCCTTTACCAATTCCAACCAGCGTCGTTGCCGTAAATTTAGTTCTGGCTGCGTGAAAATATATTTGAGGCTTTTATGATCTGTATATATTTCACATCGATTCCCAAGTAAGAAATGCCTCCATTCCTTGAGTGCATGAATGACTGCTGCCATTTCCAAGTCATGAGTGGGATAATTTTCCTCATGCTTGCGAAGTTGCCTTGAAGCATAGGCGACAACCTTGCCCTCTTGCATCAACACGCATCCGAGACCCTTTCTGGACGCGTCACAAAACACTTCAAAAATTTTGTGTATGTCTGGCACAATTAATACTGGTGCTGTTGTTAATTTCCGCTTTAGCTCTTGGAAACTTTTTTCGCAGGCTTCTGTCCATTCAAACTTCTTGTCTTTCTTGAGTAACTGCGTCATAGGCTTGGCTATGTTGGAGAATCCTTCAATAAATCTGCGGTAATATCCTGCCATTCCCAAGAAACTACGTATGTCTGTTACGCTCGCTGGCGACTTCCAGCCAAGTATGGCCTTGACTTTCTCTGGGTCCACTGCGATACCGTCTTGGGTTAGTACGTGGCCTAGAAAGCCTACTTGCCTTAGCCAAAATTCGCACTTGCTGAACTTGGCATACAATTGGTGTTTCCTGAGTTCTCCTAGCACAATCCTGAGATGTTCTACGTGCTCTTCTGGTGTCTTGGAGTATACCAGAATGTCGTCGATGAATACCACAACGAACTTGTCCATAAATTTCATAAATACTTTGTTCATGAGGTGAACAAAATATGCAGGGGCATTAGTTAATCCAAATGGCATTATTGTGAACTCATACAATCCATATCTGGAGGTGAAGGCTGTTTTGGGGATATCTTCCGTTCGCACCATTAATTGATGGTATCCAGACCTTAAGTCAATTTTTGAGAATACCTTGGCCTGAGCAAGTTGATCAAACAAATCATTTATCCTTGGCATCGGGTATTTGTTCTTGACTGTGACCATGTTAAGTGCTCGATAGTCAATACACAATCTCAGTGTTCCATCCTTCTTTTTGGCAAATAGAATTGGTGATCCCCAAGGTGAGGAGCTGGCCCGAATGTATCCTTTGTCCAGCAATTCTTTTATTTGTTTCTTCAATTCAACCAACTCGGATGGTGCCATTCGATATGGTTTCTTGTATATGGGGGTGGTTCCTGGTGCGAGCTCAATGCTGAACTCTATCTCTCGGTCTGGTGGCATGCCTGGTAGCTCTTCAGGGAATACGTCTGGAAATTCACACACTACTGGAACCTTGTTTAGTTCAGAAACGTCCACCTTATTCAATCTCGGTTACCGGGGTATTTTTTCCTTCCTTGATTGACACTCTTATTGTCTTCCCGTGGTGGTGTGTGAGGATTACGGTCCGGTTGAAGCAGTCAATAAAACCCTTGTTGGTGGTTAGCCAGTCCATCCCTAGGATGACATCTAGTCCTTTGTTTTCCAGTACAATAAGATTGGCGTGAAACTCCAATCCTTCGAACTCAATGACCACATCCTGACAGTAATTCTGAGTGACTTGCTGAATCCCAGGGGACTTGATGATCATGGATTTCTCCAAAGGAAGCATCGAAAAATTATTTTTCAAAGCAAAACTTTTCGAGATGAAAGAGTGAGAAGCTCCAGAATCAAACAAAACCATTGCAGGTATTGTGTTGACAGGAAACGTATCGAGTACGATATCCGGAGCATTTTGTGCCTCCTCTTTGGTTACGTGGTTCAGATGACCCTTCATGTGGTTGTTGCTGGGATTGAAATTGTTTCGCTTGGGCGCTGAATTATTGCCGCCGTTGTTCGGCTTTGGGGTTGAGTTTCTAGGCTTGGGACACTGTTTGGCATAGTGTCCTTCCTCTCCACAGGCGTAACAGGTAACGCCGGGGCGATATGTGAACTCCTTGTCCCTTGCATGAAAATTCTTGATTGGGCGTGAGACGTTGGATGAGGATTTGTGCGTCCCACCCTTTTGGAAATCTGTCCTGCTTCGGTGATTGCGAGCATGGTTGGTCTGGTCCCTTTTTCGCTTGCGGATATCTTCCAGGCTGCGTCTCTCATTTTCCAGAGTAATTGCTTTGTCCACCAGAGTTTTAAAATCTGGAAAAGTGTGCACGACTAGTTGGCATTTAAGCGCGGGCGCCAGACCGTCAAGGAATTTCTCCATCTTCTTACTTTCAGTCATACGCTCCTCATTGGCGTAGCGAGACAATAGAGTAAATTGACTGTTGTAATCTGCCACTGTCATGTTCCTTTATTTGAGGTCATCGAACTCTCTTTTCTTGATTTTCATAATGCTCTTAGGAATGTGTGCACCACGGAAACCTTCCTTGAAATCATCCCAGGTTATGTCATTTTCGTTGGGATGCATGTGCAGAAAATTCTCCCACCACGATGCGGCTGCTCCTGTGAGATAGTGCGGAGCATACAATACCTTCTCGGGGTCTGAACATTTTGCAATGATTAATTTCCTCTCCATATCTCGAAGCCAGTCCTCGGCTTCAAGAGGCTTGTCAGTATGAGAAAATGTTTGGGGGCGCGTCTTTTGTAGCTCAGATAACTTGGAATGCTGCTGATACTGTCCATGGTGATTTCCCATGTTGATGACTTGGTTCATCATTTCACGATGTTGTTGCTAACTCTGTTCATAAAGGCGGCACATTTGGGAAAGTGCCGTTTCACTGCCCTGTTGACTCGACTGCCCTTGTGTGAAATTGTTGCCTGGTTGAGTGTCATAATTTTCCTCTGGCGGAGTAGGCATGGAGCGAGTCTAAGGGCGAGACATTTTTCACTCTGGGGATGTATTTTGTAAAACTCATAAGAAAAGTGAAGATGGTCGCCAAAAACAACTCCAAAAATGCACAAGGATGGCAAATAATTTAAATGACCAAAATCACTTAAGAAAACAAATTGATTTGCGCACGAAGAAGGACTACTCATTACATATCTTACACACGGGCGATAATTATACAGTACATCACTCAGGATATGCGTACATAATCCTGACATGTTATTTAGGCTAGTGCACTTCTCCAGTTCTACATGATGCGCAAACAAGCTACTTCTCACAACCTATGTACATATCTTACAAAGCGGTACATCGCATGACGGGCAAACGCACTCAGCCGGAAATGTTGACGATCTCCTTGGCCCTGCCAAGGGTGAGGCGCAGTGAGGCTGGGGACTCGACCTCCTCCTCACTAATAGGCTCCAGATGTGAAGAGCTGCGTCGGGTAGATGGAGCGGGTGCCAGGGGCGGAGCAACACGAATAGGAGTGGGCACAACGGGTGGTGCAGTGCGCGCTGGAGTGGGCGCAAAGGCCTGGTTGAACCCTTCGGTGGTAGGTAGGCGACGAGTAGGTGCATAAGATGCTGAGGACGAGACAAAAGTCAGTGGCGGTGCGGTGAGCAGGAGCTCCCTCCTGTTGGCGGCACAGCCATGGACCGAGTCCATGCGGGCAGCCACGAAGTCGTCCACCAGGTTGTCGAAGGCTGCCTCCAGAGCCCGGAGATACCCAATAAGCATCTCAAAAGCCTCTTCTTGTTCTCCTCTAGGGCAGGAGAATGTGTAGTGACAGGTGTAGGGCAGATGGCATGGAAGATAGCGGTAGCGACGAGTCTTCATCGCGGGAAGGACATCCCTGAGGCGAGCTATCGCCTCACGGGCTGCCATCTGCATAGCATGCCTCTTCGTAGACATGGCTCTTCCCACGAACAGGAAGCGACGTAACTCACCACGCCCTCCCTTGAACTGCACCGTGGCCTAGTGCATGGTCAGACTATCGTTGACTTTGTGCTGGCAGAGTGTGAAGACTGGGCGCACGGATGGCCCCATCGCGACCTGAACGATGAAGGAGAGAAGCTTGACGAACCAATCGGGTACATTGGCGAAGGTCTAAGACTCGCAGCTATTGTCGGCCATCTACAAAAGTAGGCAAAAATCCTGAATGGTCAGATCATAAATTTATGCTGACTGTCAGAAAATGACTACAATTGCAAAAATATAAATCGGCTCTATCATGCTAATAACCGATTAGCGATCACACCTAGTGGCTTCCTATGGTCAGCCTGGCTCTGGTACCAAGCTTGTCACGACCGGTTTTCCAATAAAAATATTTATTAAAAAACCAATCTTTTGAGTCCAGCATGAGAGAAATCCTCCTCACTGGTAGACAAGTTCTTGATACAATAAGCCAGTAGCATAGAATATATTACAGGGTTGAGCTAGGGCTGCTCAACAAATTATTACAAGCGCGCCAATAATTATACATAATGGCGGATTTAACACAATGGTGTGGTGGCATACTACTGACTCGAGGATAAAGTGATGGTGGAATAACACAGTGGGGAGTGTGTTAACATGACTCTCAGACTGGCATCTCATCGAGCGTCGAGGTGAGGCTCGATGAATGTTATTCGAGTTGCGGAAGCGGAAATAATACAGTGACCAAATCCAGGGTCGCACGAGACTGACTGGGAATCCTCTAGGCGTCGGACTCGCTATCGAACTCTTCATCCAAGAGATCGCCTTCGTCAGCATCTGGCCAAATCAACAAGCCAGTGAGTACTTTGAAAGTACTCGCAAGACAGTTCAGACGTAAGATATAACAAATGCATGCATGAATGCGTCATGATTAATCTTTCCAATGCATATTCAACAATTTGCATAACAAAGTAAGTACAAGGGAAAAGGCGGTAGTCCACCTGAAATCCCAACAAAATATAAATGAAAACCGATCGGGTGTCTGAAGCGACGCCTCGAAAGGTGAACAAATAATAACAGAAAATCATGCCACAGTCGGGCGTCTTAGCGACACCACATAAAGGGCTTTAAAAGAAATGCCACAGTCGGACGTCTGAGCGACATCACAGAAAGGGCTTTAAAAGAAATACCACAGTCGGACGTCTGAGCGACATCACAGAAAGGGCTTTAAAAGAAATGCCACAGTCGGACGTCTGAGCGACATCACAGAAAGGGCATTAAAAGAAATGCCACAGTCGGACATTTGAGCGACATCACAGAAAGGGCTTTAAAAGAAATGCCACAGTCGGACGTCTGAGCGACATCACAGAAATGGCTTTAAAAGAAATGCCACAGTCGGACGTCTGAGCGACATCACAGAAAGGGCTTTAAAAGAAATTCCACAGTCGGATGCCTGAGCGACATCACAGAAAGGGCTTTAAAAGAAATGCCACAGTCGGACGTCTGAGCGACATCACAGAAAGGGCTTTAAAAGAAATGCCACAGTCGGACGTCTGAGCGACATCACAGAAAGGGCTTTAAAAGAAATGCCACAGTCGGACGTCTGAGCGACATCACAGAAAGGGCTTTAAAAGAAATGCCACAGTCGGACGTCTGAGCGACATCACAGAAAGGGCTTTTATTCACAAGTAAATAATACTCATAATAAATATTCAATTTATGATAATAACGGGTTAGTCCATCCACAGGAATAAACTTTTAACCGGGCTTAGCACTCATGTGATTCACCGGAGTATCTGTCACCAAAACTGGCACTTGTCAGAATAAGTCAGCGCAAAAATTTGGATATGGATAAGATGATTTGGAGATTTATGACTCTGCAGAGTTTGTACAAAAATTTCCCACAGCTAACGGATTTCCGTAGTCATGAAGGAGTAGTTCCGTTTACGGTATTTCGGAAGAAAACACAGCTAACCAGTACACACCCATCCTACCTCTCGATGCCAGGACTCACCCTAGACATCGTCCAAGAAAAACTTTTGAGACGGGGAGATCACAATCTCGAATAGCATGGGATCAAATTTATATACGCGCGCTCTAAGGGGTGCCCCCCTCTCGGTCCCAACCGGAAACACCCATGCCCCCTGACCGGATGACTGGCTTTAATCCAGGGCCATGGAACCATCATCCCGGCCTCTCCTTTTGGTGTGTACCAGGAAAGCGGTTTGCAACTTACTAATCCATATTCCTTGCGGAAAACATGTGGTAGTACAAGGAAGGAAATGGGAGGAACTGGACCGATACGGTTTGACACTGTAGTCATATAGTCTGGCATAAGACTAGCATGCTACAACACTGCCATCTTACCCATCCTCATGCCAACACATGGCCAGTCATACTCACATCCATCCACCTATGGATCATCGAACTCACTTACCTCAACAATGCATGAAAATAACGCTCATCGGTATGCTCATCAACATGCCATGAAACTAACTAAATGCAAAACATGCCAAGACACTCATCATATCAAAAGTTCAAACATGCTTGCCTGGTTCAGAGTAGTCGGAGCCTAGCTCGGTGAAGTTCGCGGCTCCTCACCTCCTTCGGTATCTACGGTAGAAAGAAAATATATGCGCTATCGTGAATACCAAGAGGTGCACAAAAAGTAATCCAAATATTTTTCAAATAAATCTGATAAAAAACTAGACAAAATTTTAAAGAGAACAGAAAAAGAATCAATCAAAAATACTTTTCTGTTTAAAAGTTATAAGGGTTTTTGTCCAGGGACTTATCTGTAATGAAACAGAAAGTTTCCAGGGGCTAGCTCATAAAAACAGAAAATGATTCGATAGAGAATACGCCAGCCCAGGGGGAAAGCGCATTTGGCAGGATACGCTTCCAGAAAACGGTTCGATTAGAAAAGGACAGAGAGGCTGACGGGCAGGTCCCACCCGTCAGGTTTAAACATTCAAAAGGGCAGCAGAGGACGACGGTGCCCGAGAGCCGCGGTGGAAACCGGCGGCGATCCACGGCGAGGTAGGGGGATCGGAGGGTACCTCCGTGTTCAGGGCGCCCTTCCGCGTCGGTTGGTGGTGGTGGTGGCGGTCGGCGAGTACCACGTCGACGGCGAGTCTTGCTCCGGCGGACGGCGGCTCGGGTGGAGATGGATCTCGTCGGGGAGAGCTGCGAAGGTCAAAATTGACGCTTGGGTTAGCTTACTGGGTGCCCGAGGAGGCTACTGACGAGGTTTGGGCGCCGGAGATGGCCTCACCGGAGCGAATCGAGGTGGAGGCCGAGGCGGAATGAGGCGGCCGGAGTCGGGGGAGGAGACCTCTTCGAGGTCCTCCTAGTGGCCTGGCGGGGTGTTTGTGGGGTGCAGTGGTGGTGCGTGCTCGAGGGCGAGCTCGGGGTCTCCTTTTATAGGCGATCCGAGGCGGTGGCCGTGAACGGGGATCTCTGGTGATGGATTACGGCGGCACAGTGCTTGGTCGGGGAGTTTAGGAGGTTGGGCATCAATGTGGGGGTCCACTGGTTCCATTCAGACGCTAAACAGACTTGGATTAGAAGCTTAGGGCAGTTTTGGTCGGAACGGAACGGCGCGGGTCCGTCGGCGGCAGAGAGCGCGTTCTGTGCTGTCGGGCCACGGCGACTGTGCTGCGGGGTTGCGCTGGCGTGCATGAGGCCACGCGGAGAGCCAGGGGGCGTTGAGCGGCGCCGAACAGTGTTGAGCCGCCGTTTTGCTCCCTGTCGGCTGCTACGGTGGTTTGGCTGCCGCAAGACACGCTGGCGCAGGCGGGCCAGGGCGCCACCGACGCCAGGAAGGCGCCAAGCGCGTGTGCAGTGCCCCAGACAGGAGGAAGAGGCGGCGAGGAATGTGCCAAGGGCACTGTCTACGCGTGACTGAAGCGGCCAAAGAGAAACGACACTGGAATCTGAAAATTTACTGAATTTACTGAAAGTGCAAGGAACAGTGCATGCAAGGTGTTCGACAGAATGATACTGGCCTCTAGGGATTTTTCCTTGAGCTGATTTTTGGTGGAGTGGCTACTCATTGCTCCAGTAGGCTGCCTGAATTTTGGTGGAATTTTTGGAGAAGTATAGATATGAATTTCACCAAATTTGGCAAATCTGGTCCAAACTTGCAGAGGCTGAAATTTGAAAAATTTGAAAAGAGGAGGAGTGGATCAAGATGGTTCTAGGTTGTGGATGCTAAGGACAATCCAGAGGAGTTGGTTTGAGGTCAAAACTCAAATGAAATAGGGTACTTGCTTTGAAAAACCCTCAGGCTCCAAATAATTGACAGAATTGATTTGAGAGGAAAAATAATTAGAATAAAATCCAAAACTTGTTTGGATTAGTAGGGACAGAGAACTTAGGTTGATTACAAGGAGGAGGAAAGGATTTTGAGAGGTTTTGCCACATGGGCAAAAATACAAGGTCATGGGGGGGGTTCAAGATATGAAAATCCACAATTTTCATAGAGTTTCTTTTTAAAAGGAAAAGACTAAACTCCAGAAATATAATTTGAGAAGGGAACCAACAGAGGAAGTTTTGAATGATCAAACACCATAGTTTGAAGGAAAATAAAAATCCTTACCAAAGAAAAGGAAGTTTTTAAGAGGAAGGATTTCTAGAAAAGAAATTTTAAATGCTCTCTTTTAAAATCCAACTAAGTTTTTGAAGAAAACCAAATTAAAATTTTTGGAGTGTCACACTGCTGGGGTCAGGGTAGCACGATTAGCGCATCTTTGAATTTTTATATTTTTTAGGAGGAAATGTGAGTTGGAGGGAGGAGCATAATTCTCAGTGGGGACTGCTCTTGCTTTGCTTTGTTGTGAAGCTTGTCTTGGAGAAGATAGTTCGCCCTTACCAAGAAAAGTGAATCAATGACCAATGACCAAGTCACATTCTGTTGTGCCGGTCCGGTGTGTGACCCAGTCCCGGTATGTGGCTGGGCTGGGGCATCCGGCTTTAGATGTTAGGCTTTGATGCGATGTCTGTTTGGTATTTGGCTCGGATATTCGGCACACCTTCATCCAAGGGATAGGAGTAGCAATAGATATTGCCTAGATGGTGGCTTCAGACTTACTGATGTATAACTTTGTATGGTCTTTCTGGATAATAATTAATAAAATGGTCATATGCATCGTCCAGATGCAGAGGCCGGGGTATATCCTCCTTTTCTAAAAAAAAGTCATATGTTCTAGTTTTGGGGGCATATGTTCTGCTTCTTTTATTTGCCTGTCTCTCATCTTGATTTCCCAAACAATAGAACTAAGAATACCAGTGTTGCTTCCTCCATTCTATGCTCAAACTTTTTTCCTTTCATTTTTTTCCATTGGGCATCAAATTTAGATGTAACAAAAACCATAGGATACACAACAACCGAAAAGGTCAGTAGAATCTTGGGAGTGCCTACCATCCTAACCTTTTATGAATAGCCAAAGAAATGGCTTACAATTTTCCACGCCAGACATATTACAAACTACACCATGCAAAGCACCATCAAGACAACGGCGAAACTGAAATGTATAGAACGAGAATTTGCTCCTACCAAGAGTTGTGAGGGCAATCGTAACTCACAGCGAATCAACTGAATTGACATATATTCAGTTGATTGCCTCAAATTTGTATACCAACTCATATAAAACACAACAGATCTATCGTAGTCCCATAACAAAAAGAATGTCGCAACTTTATGAGTTTGTAACAAATAGTACCACTGTTGTTAATGAGCACGATTCAGAGAAAACAGGGATGATCTAAGTCAGACATTAAATTTCAACTGCTGCTTAATACTGGTCAGAAATTCCGTCATTTTGCAATAATCTGGATGCATATTGTCCGGTACAAAGTGTTGAAGCATGGATATCCTATACCTTATCCCAGAATACATGTTACGGTATCAGACATGAAACCTCAATTTAACCAAGCAAATCCAATAATCTGAACCAAAGTCTACTTCTAATCATCCCCAAATCAGAGAGTCCGCACACTAAAACAAAAGAAAACATAATTCACACCTTCGCATCGCTCCAAAACTGAAACTTTACCAAGAAATTAAAAAAATCAGGTGTACAGGAAACAAGTCTTACCATGGCCGGAGATCTTCCAGTCCGGGATGGGCGCCGCCGCCGCTGCGGGCTCCAGCTGCCCGGCCACCGTCCTCTGCTCGTCGAGGAATCTCCGCGTCATGGAGTAACAGAGCTCCAGGCCGGGGAGCGTCCCGCAGAGGCCCGAGATCTCGTTATAGGAGAAGCTGAAGCCGAGGTCGAGGCAGCCCGTGAGCTCCTCCAGGTCCTCCTCCATCAGGCTCCTGGTCCTCCCCACCACCGCGCCACCACCACCAGTACCAAAGGCAGAGGCCGCCTCGAGCATGACGCAACTGCCCATCTGACGCCTCCGCGGCTGCCGGCCGTTGCTGCCGCCTCCGGACGCCGAAAGCTATGACTGCGAGGAGAAGTGTCAGATCCCAGCTAGGATCAGAGATACAGAACAAGGAAATAGCACCAATTGGAACTGAATTTTACTCCCAATCACGGAGACCCAGCTATGAATTTGGGGTTTCTACGGTAGCAACTAGATAAGCTAGGTTTTGGTAGTTTGGGGATACAATGATTGATGCCCTCTCCCGCACACGCAGGTGCTTATAAGCTGTCCACACACTCAGGGTGAAAACGGAAAAACTAGCAAAATAGAGTTCAGGTCGATCGCGGCCATTCATCTCGCTCGCGTCATCGTCAGCCGTTGGATTGCTCCCCTGCTTATAACTGAACCGGTTTGCAGTTAACTGAATCCCTTCGACAGAAGTGCAGATAACTTCAGGTAGCTGACAATGCCCCCATCTGCAATTATACTTGTCCTCAAGTATATTTCTCAGGGAACCAGCTTTTGAGCGTGCTGGCGAAGAACTCCGGAAATACTTGCTTGATGAAGTTGGTGTCCTCCCAAGTTGCTTCTTCAGGTTTCAAATTTTCCCAATCGATGAGCCACTGTGTCACTAGCACTACATTCCTGGGCAGTGAACGAGTTTCCAGTACTGCAAGTGGTTCCGTTTTGATTCTTCCGTTGCTGTCCACTAAGGGTAAGTCTTTGCTTGGGACTGCATGTGTTCCCAGGTGTTTCTTCAGCTGACTAACATGGAACACCAGGTGGATGCCAATGTGGTCCGGGAGTTGGAGTTTGTAAGCCACATGTCCAACCTTCTGCAGAATTCTGTAAGTCTCGTAGTATTTTGTTGTGAGTTTCATGGCTTACCTTAGACCAAATGCCGCCATCCTGTATGGTTGCATTCGCAAATAGACCATGTCCCCTGCCTCAAAGGTCCTCTCCAAGCGTTGCTTGTCAGCATACTTTTTCATTCTAGCTTGTGCTTGGGCTAAGTGCTCTTTCAGAGTGGAAAGCATGTGTTTCTTTTCTGTCAGAAAATTCTTGGCTTCCGCATCTTCTGGTCCTGGCACTGCTATCTCACTTATCATTGGGGGAGGGTAACTGTAAAGAGCTTGGAAAGGGGTGAACTTGGTAGCTGTGTGGTATGTGGTGTTATACCACCACTCAGCTAGAGGGAGCCAGGAGCACCATTTATTGGGTTCCTCAAATATCATGCATCGCAAGTATGACTCCAAGCATTGATTCACTCTCTCCGTTTGCCCGTCACTTTGGGGATGATAGGCTGTGCTGAGTCTGAGTTTGATTTTCATGGCCTTGAATATCCCCTGCCACATGTTGCTGGTAAATATTGGATCTCTGTCTGTGACAATGCTAATGGGAGGTCCATGTAACTTGAAGACATTGTCGACAAAAGCCTGAGCAACAGTATGCACTGTGTATGGGTGGGGAAGAGGGATGAAGTGGGCGTACTTGGTGAATCTGTCCACGATCACAAGAATGACTTCTTTTCCATTTGATTTTGGCAAGCCTTCGATGAAGTCCATTGTGAGATGGGTCCAAGCCATTTCCGATAGAGGGAGGGGGTCAAGAAGACCAGGATAATGGCAATGTTCATCTTTGGCTCGCTGGCAAATAGGGCATTCAGAGATGAATTTGTGCACATCCTTCTTAAGACCTAGCCAGTGAAATAGTCTTTTAATTCTTTGGTAGTTGGCTACCATACCCGAGTGCCCCCTACTGCTGAAGAGTGCAAGGATTCAATGAGTTGTTGCTTGAGGTCTGTATCATTGCCTATATGTATTCTGCCTTTGTACCGTAAGACTCCGGCCGCCAAGGTATAGTCCTTTTCAGAGTCTGGGGCAATGAGTAGTTTTTGTAGCAACTCTTGGCAGTGTTGATCTTGCTGGTAACTTTGTTCCACTGATTCAATCCAAGTGGGAGTTACAATGCTGGTGGCCATGAGCATGTTATCTTTTCTGCTTAGGGCATCTGCCACCTTGTTATTAGCTCCTTTCTTGTATTCTATTTTGTAGGTGAACTCCAGAAGTTTCAGCAGTAGTTTCTGTTGGATTCCTTCAGATACTTTTTGATCAGTCATGAATTTCAAACTTCTCTGGTCAGTTTTGATGTGGAGTTCATTACCAATAAGGTAGTGTCTCCACTTTTTAAGTGCCTCAAGAATTGCTAAAGCCTCCTTCTCATACGTTGACAATGCGGCAGATCTGGGTCCGATGGTTTTGCTAAAGAATGCTAGGGGTCTACCTTGTTGCATGAGTACAGCACCCAGGCCTTTGCCACTTGCATCAGTTTCCAGTTGGAAGGGGATGGAGAAATTGGGCAGTGCTAGCACCGGGTATGTAGTGAGGCTCTGCTTGAGGTTGTTGAAAGCTATTGTTTGCTGTTCAGTCCATTGGAAGGCCTCCTTTTTAAGCATATCATGAAGAGGCCTGCATATCAAGCCATAGTTTTGTACAAACCTTCTGTAGTAGCCTGTTAGACCCAAGAAGCTTCTCAGTTGTGTCGTGTTCTTGGGTATGGGCCAGTTTGCCACTGCTTCAATTTTGTGGGGGTCGGTTTGTACTCCATCGCCGGTGATTATGTGCCAAAGATATTCCACTTGTGGTGCAGCAAAGATGCACTTGCTCATTTTGGCAAACAATTGTTCCTTTCTCAGGGTTTGTAGCACTTCATGGAGATGTTCCAAGTGTTCAGCTAGTGTCTTGCTAAAAACCAGGATGTCGTCAAAGAATACAAGGATGTACTTCCTGAGATACTTTGCAAAAACTCTGTTCATCAGGGCTTGGAAGGTGGCTGGGGCATTAGTGAGGCCAAATGGCATGACAAGGAATTCATAGTGACCCGGGTATGTCGTGAAGGCTGTCTTGTGGATGTCCTCTTTCTTCATTCTCACTTGGTGGTACCCCGCTCTTAGGTCAAGTTTGGTGAAGTATTTTTCTCCTTGAAGCTCATCGAACAAATCCTCAATTACAGGGATGGGAAATTTGTTTTTGATAGTTTGGGTGTTGAGCTTTCTATAGTCAATGCACAATCTCCATGTTCCATCTTTATTTCTCACTAATATAGCAGGAGCTGCATAGGGACTCTCACTAGGTCTGATAATAGAAGCATCTAGTAGCTCTTTAATTTGCTTCTCCATCTCAGCCTTTTGCATATGGGGTACTCTGTAGGGTCTGGCCATAGGTGGCTCAGAGCCCTCCTTGAGAGGTATGGCATGGTCATGTGCTCTCACAGGAGGCATCCCCTTGGGTTCGGCAAATACATCTTCATAATCTGTCAATAAGTCTTCTATTTCAGCACATGGTTGTTGTTGTGGTTGCTGCTTCATGGGAGAAAGTGGGAATAGACAATAACCAGTCACTCCAGCATTAGATAGTTTTTGCATTCGATGCAGGGAAATGAGAGGTACAGTCCCCTTCCTATTATTGTCCTTCAGTGTCACTTTGTTTTTGCCATCTATTATTACTTGCATCTTTCTTGTAATGAAATCCATGGTTATTGGGCTGTGCTTTTCCAACCAGTCACACCCGAGAATGATGTCAAAGCCTTTGAGAGGGAGTACTTTAAAGGAGTTGCTGAATTTGTGACCTTGAATTGTATATGGTGTGTTTGCTGTGTGTGATCCCGAATGAAGAGTGCCCCCTCCTGCCACTTGAACTGTTTCCATGGGGTTGCTCAAAGTTGTGCAGGAAGTTTTGGCAATGAAATTCATATCAACAAATGTGTGGGAGCTGCCGGAGTCAACCAGTGCTATGCCACATCTGCCCCCGATGCTGATTTGCAGAGTAAATGTTTTAGCTGGGGGTTTCTTGCCCAAGGCTTGAAGGGAGATCTGCATACATTGCTCCTCTTCGATAGGGGTAGTAGCAGGTGCTACATTTTCTTCTGTTTGGGCCTGCTCTTGGAGTTGATATTCAGGGGGTTGTTCCTGGTCAGTCGCTCCTTCGGTGGCCATCATGTTCAATGTCTTATATTGGGCACATTTGTGGCCAAAAAACCATTTCCCTCCACAGTACCTGCAAGTACCAAGCTCTCTGTAAGGTCTGTCTGTTTTAACAGTGCCTTTGGTGTCTCCTTCTCTTCTGGTAGAGTTGTTATCATTCCACTTTGGTTTGGTTGGTGGCTGAGATGTGGAGTAGGACTTGGAATAGCTACCAGATGTGTAGTTTTTCTTCTGTGCTTGTTGAGCTTGTGCGCCTAGCTCCATATCTCTAGCTGTCTCTACAGGAGCATATAATGAGGTTGGTTTGAATGGTTTTAGGAAGTGTTTGATCTCAGGTTGGAGCCCATTAATGAAACACTTCACATAGTAACTCTCAGTCACTCCAGGGTTTTCTCTCTTGTAAGATACCATCTTCTCCTCAAATCTGTCAATATATTCAGCTACTGAACTCTGACCCTGCTTTAGTGAGTGGAAGTTCTCTAGAACCTCATATGAGCTGTCCTCCGAAAATCTTTTCAGCAGAGCACAACAGAAATTGTCCCAGTCCAAATTTTCTTCAAGTACCCCTGAGTTTCTGAGCCAAGTATTCGCCTTCCCTGTGAGGTACATTTGGGCATAATCACATTTAGCTTCTTCAGGCACATGGACCATGGAGAAGAACTTCTTAGTAGTCCTGATCCATTCCATTGGATTGGTTCCATCAAACTTGGGGAAGTCAAACTTGGGGGCTCGGGCAATGGATCTATAGAATTGGGCATCTTTATCTTGGCTTCTGCCATACTCAAATGCGGGAGCTTGTCTTGGAGTGCCACATCCTTGCTGATGTAATTGTTGCCCAGCAGCTAGTGGAGTGGGAAAATGTTGTCCAGTAGCTGTTGCAGTGGGAAGGATCGGTCTTTGTTGGACTCCTTGTTGATATTGTATGGCTTGATATTCTGGAGGGTGATGATGATAATACTCTTGATGTGCTTGCTCGGGTTGGTACTGGTAGTTGTATTGTGGGGGTTGGGGTTGTGGTCTGGGTTGATAATAGTTGGGTTGTTGTTGTTGATGTCCCCAGTATGTGTGTGGATCATGGTAACCTTGGTATTGGGTAGGGACTGCCATGTCTGCATAGGTGCATTGGTCAAACTAGACCTGCTGAGTGTAAGTGTGCATCGAGTCCTCTTGCCAATCTGCCTGAATTGGCTGGGACGACATGGTTTCCGGCCCACGGCGCCTCCACACTGGTAGGCCACGATCAAGGAGTGGTGATCTTCTAGCATCAGCAGATGGACCGATGTGTCCCTGCTGTAGGATCTGTTGCAGAGGAGGTTGGGGAGGTGGTGGTTGTCTGGGCGGCGTGTGCTGCTGTTGCTCTTGCTGTGGCGCTCCATCGGGCACAGGTTCTGCTCTCGCCTGTGGAGAGGGCTTGAGTTGTTCGGTCATCAGGGTCATCAGCTCTTCCAGATGTGTTAGCTGCGCCTTGAGGCCGGTGACCTCGGTATGGATGCCTTTGACCTCTGTGTTGATGTGGTCAACCTTGTCGTCCAGCTGCTCTACGTCGAGCTTGAGGGCCGCCACTTCCGTGGCGTCAGCCTTGTCTTCCCCCTTCGATTTCACCATCTGGATCGAGATGCAACTTCCGGAATTTCACGACAAGGACGAGCCTTGGAACCCTCATTGGATCTCGAGCCCTGCCGCCACCGGAGCCCTGCGCCGCCGCTCGTGCACCAACAGGCCTGGGTCGTGGGATTTCACCATCGGGAGTAGGGATCTCACCGGCAACCACACCTTGGCTACCTGCTTGCACGCGAATTGTCTACCGCCGCCAGCGCCGCCCGAATCCTCTCCACCGCCGCGTCGCCAAGGATCTACTGCTACTGATACCAATTGTCAGATCCCAGCTAGGATCAGAGATACAGAACAAGGAAATAGCACCAATTGGAACTGAATTTTACTCCCAATCACGGAGACCCAGCTATGAATTTGGGGTTTCTACGGTAGCAACTAGATAAGCTAGGTTTTGGTAGTTTGGGGATACAATGATTGATGCCCTCTCCTGCACACGCAGGTGCTTATAAGCTGTCCACACACTCAGGGTGAAAACGGAAAAACTAGCAAAACAGAGTTCAGGTCGATCGCGGCCCTTCATCTCGCTCGCGTCATCGTCAGCCGTTGCTGCCGCCTCCGAACGCCGAAAGCTGTGACTGCGAGGAGAAGTAGGAGGTGGAGGAGATGGCCGCCATTCTCTCTCTTCGCCTGCGGTTTGTTCCGTTGCGTCTTCCTCGGTTCGGTTTTGGGTTCTGGTTGTGAAGCTTTGTGCCTGGGGTTGGCTTGGGTTTTGGCTCATTTATAGACGGGCAAACAACTCGCTGGCTGCTAGCTGTGCTGGAAAAAAGGGTTTATTTTTGGATTCGTTTGAGCCTTTTAGGTGGGTAGTAACTCATGGATGCCTACCTTTTCTAGCTAATTTTGTGAAGAAAACCTTTTTGGAGTGTGATTTTCGTTTCTGCAAAGTTGTCTCTCCCCATCTAAAAAACAAAAGAAGAGAAAAAACCGATTCTATTTCAGCCATGCCATGTTCGGACAATATATAGTAGCCCACTGCCTGTCTATTTTTCTTTTGCATGGGGAAAAAGATTTTTATTCCATATTTAGAGAGTTACAGTAGAGAGGCAAAAAAATCCTCGATACATGTTGGTTCAAGGTGCATCCACGCATCCAACAAGTAGAGATAGGCGACAGTCAGCCGGCATGGCCAGAGGTCGAGTATGCGGACGGTGCCGAAGAAGGGGAGAAAATAATTTAGAATTTCAACTTTTGGAACGAAATTTGTTGTAGTGATATTGTATTTAGGGCTTTTGTGAACCTTTGCATGGTGGCATATAAGCAGTTTCCTCCTTCCTAAACTCTGTCGCATATACGTAAAAGTTATTCCTACCTCCGCCACTGCTTTCCTCCGTATCACTACAATTCTTAAAGAAAAAGAGGGTGCGTGCGTAATAATTTGTTACTCCACATCATGATCTGAACGAGTGTTTCCTCGGCAGTTCTGTGTGGCGGACAAGGATTAGATAAAGCATGCCCTTTGTGCTAACACGTCTTTAGTGATGGCTGATGAGTGATGAGTAGATCTCACTCCAGCTGCTGCTGTTCTCCAGCTACGAGACATGATCAGACGCAAATGGTGGATGAGGGAGTCGTGGAGCGGACCGAAAATTACGTGCACTACGTACGACGTTGTTGTCATGGACCTGTAGAAGAGAACGGGCAACTCGCGTACGTGGCTTTACTGTCCCGCATGCGCCCTCAGCACATCATGATCACTCCCACTCCTTCTTGGACTGTCATGGCTCTTTTAGAGCCTCTACAGCCCGACCTCTTAAACCCGTCTCACACGTTTAGATAGACCGTTCGATTATTGATCGGTCACGTTTTTTGACCCAGACGAACGCTTTAAACGGGCCTCAAATGCCTGGGCCGACCAACATCTTCATATCTAGCCCAAATACGAGGCGTATATGAGGACGCACGGGCGCGTCCAGGCACACCCGCCACATCGGATCCGGCCCATGCTGGCCCACCTGAACCCCATTATATTTGTCCTCATCTGCTCGTCCGAGCAAGCACTAGGCACTTCACTTCACTCCCCTCCGCCATCCGAGCTCACCTCCGGTGGTTTCTGACCTTCTCCGCCATGGCAGGCAGCGGATCGAACTACGACCAGTTTGGATCCGTCGACTCGGGTGTCATTCCGTGTGGGTTGGAGGAGGCAATGGCAGTCTGCATTGCACTCAGCCGTTCCCGGGAGGACAGCGCAAGGTCGACGGACGGATCCATCCGCCGCAACGCCATAGTGTCAGCTCACCAGGCGCTCGGGTCCTTCGGTGTTGGATCCTCACGGTCCCGGTAGTCGGAGCACCTCTCCTTCCCCATCACCGGTCGGGCAGACTATGAATCCCACCGAGAACGGGCGTTCCGCCATGGGAAGGAGAGGATAAGGGCCGCAGAGGCCCGTATCGCGGCGGAAATGCCGGCGGCGGAGGCAGCTGATACGGCGGCGCGCGCGGCCGAAGAGGAGGAAGCCATCCGCGCCCGCACGCCCTCGTCTGAGAGCGGAATCGGGCAGTCTGTGCCATGGCCGGACTGCCAAACGAAGAGGAGAAGGAGGACAGCGACGACGAGGACAGCTCTGGCGAACGAGCAGATCCGGCTCGATCCATACTGCGTGTTTGGCCGGTACTTCCGCGAGAAGGACGACAGGGGAGGCGGGAAGGGCAAGGGCAGCCGTGGATGAACTCCTCCATAGCCAAACATGCCAAATTCTGGTAGTCCGACGACATGTTTAGTATAGTGTGATGGAGTCGCCGGACAATGTGTAGTTGCATCTGTTTGTATAAATTTGAGATATGGTAATTAAGGGGTCTGGATGTAGATTACATTATTTAAGAGGTGCCTGATCAATGCCCATTGATGCACCTAGGCGTATTCGCGCCGCGTGTAAAAGACCAGATTTGCAAAGTCTGGCTGTAGATGCTCTAACAGCTTTACGTACGCACTCAACCTGGTATAAATGATTGAATCCCCTCACATCACCTCGGTGCAAAAATGACAGGCTTGGCTTCTGCGTAATCGACGGTACCGTGGCGTGAGCCACATGCGATGTTCACCAAGAAGCGAGAACTAGGTTCGGAGGTACGTACGTGGACACGAGGTGGCCAGGTGGACTGCGGCACCTGCACCCACACGTGTCATGCGTGGATAAGTACAAGCATCTGGGAAGGACTTGTGGCGGAGGAGCCATCAGCGAGCGCAGGCCCGGCCGGCCGCCGGTGACCCCTCGCGCGCGTCATTCTTGTGGAATCATTCTTGTGGCGTGGGGCTGAAGCCGCCGTGACCCAAGCGGATCCCTGGCCGCTTGTTCGATCGCCGGCACGTCCAGCCACACGCACGGCGCGGGCGGCCAACCACATTTTGCGGGTGGCCGCGCCGCGCGCCGTGGGGGCAACCACGTGATTCCGTCCGGCCCGTTCCATGGCGCCGGAGGGCACGATGGCTACGTCGCACCCTCTCCAATCATCTCGTCTGCAGCCGAGCCAGCTGCATGCGACAGTGATCGATGCACATGCACGGAGGAGTGCGCACGTACCGCAACCGCAGAGCACGGGGGGTCGGAGCGGCGGAGCCTCCTTAGGAGGTGTTTATTTATGGACTGTCTATTTAACAGTTGACTGAAAATCAATTTGATTTCAGTCAAATTTTCGAGCCAATCAAATTGTTGCGGTTGTACGTACGCTAACAGATCTCTCATTCAATTGTTTTCCCTGATTCGATACCAAAAAGACCGAAAAGCTAGGACAGACTTAATACGCCCAAAAAACACCTGACAAACACGACACATGAGAACACTTGAAAAAATAGTTCCCAAAAGTTCACTGATGCTCTATACAACACCCAGACGAAAAAAGCATAGGCACCGGCGTGAAAAGGCGTCACTTCTCCATCAACTTGTAGTACAGTCACAGTGTTAAAAACAGTAGAATCTACAGTTTAAATAGTGTTTCCATACAGTGTAATTACAACACAATGGCAGTGTAAATCTGACAATGAACTACAGAATTTAGAGAAGAGTTACAGTGCTATTAAGGTAAATTTCTTTACAGTGTAATTTACAGTAGACTTACACCAAAATTACACTGCAAATACAATATTTACTGTGAAGATTACAATGTAATTTAGAGTAGAGTTACAGTGTAATTACAGTAGATATCTTTACAATGTCATTTACAGTAGATTTACACCAAAATTACAGTGCAAATATAGTGTTTACTGTGTAATTTAGAGTAGAGTTACAGTGTAATTACAATAGATTTTTTACACTGTAGTTTACAATAGACTTGCCCAAAATTACAGTGTAAATAGTGAAAGATTTACAGTGTAAATTGCAGTAGAAACATGTGTAAATCAATTGAATTACACCAGTATATTTACAGTTTTACAGTGGAGTTTACACTGTAAATCTGCAATTGAATTACGGTAGTAAGATATGCAGTCTTTACAGTTGAAACACTCTGACCGTAAATTGCTCACAGTAAGAGAGTGCTAGATGGACAAACCCCGAAACCTATCTAGAAAAATGATGTTACCTAACAGATGATACATTGTCCTATGTTTCTTTTCCAAAATGCGCACGTATACGGAGCAACGGATGATTCATAGCTAAGGTTATCACTAGAAAGTGAAGAAAATGCATTTCTAATGTAGGCCCACATTCATTCACACAACTCCTACATTCAAAGGTAATATATAAGGTAAAGCAAAGAACAAACACCAAGAGGTAGAGAACTGAAAACATTGTAGCAGTCACATACTCTAAATGTACTCTTTATTGTTATCCTTCTAACTGGCACATACTACATCACTGGATTCAGATATGGAGCAGGCCAAAGAAATTGAGCAAGGAAATTTAGTTACAAAGAAGTTCGAATTCAGTAGCAATCGATTTGACAATCCGAAGACTGTAAGAGGGACCTCTGTTTTAGCAAACGTAAGGAGGCACTCCATTCCATATCTCTGAACAACATCCCTGTACCTAGGGCGCAAGCATTGACAACAGTAGTAAAAACCTGCCAGAATATCTACTAGATACAATAATCAGGAGGGGGGGGGGATTGAGAGGGTAGCTTACCACAATACGTTCTCCGACAGATGAAATCTTTCTCTTTAAGCATCTTACTCTGCTAAAAACATACAAAGGGAGAAAAAAACATTCAATTAACCAGAGAGAAGAGAGAAATCAAACAAGAGTGATAAGCAACATTAAAATTCACACACATGATTCATGTAGATGTGAAACAGAGCTTTGTTAATATTTCCATCAGTCTTAGATAGGTCCTGAGCATAAAAAGGGTATAGTTAGGAGTAAGTAATCTGGTATTATATGGTTCATGTAAAGCAAAAAGAGCAAAATAAAGGACAAAAAGGAATACCAATGGCAGCTGGCATGATTCATTATCAGCAAAGTCCTTAGGCATGAACGGTTTGTCAAACGAATCGGCAGTGTCAAAAAATGATTCGACAGGGCCACCCTATTCCTAAACCTTGCGGAGCCTACCCGTTTCTTAAAATTAAGCCTATAAACAGATTACATGATAAAATAAAAGAACAGAAAATAGAAATTAGGAAAGTCAGAAAGTGCTACACCGAAACTATTAAACAGCTGAACACCACTTAAAGGAACTGAAAATGCAAGACTTACGTTTAAATTACAATAAAAAATATAATACCACAGTGTAAGTTTCTGTGTACTATCACTGTAACTATTTGCATATATTATAATTTAAATTACATTAACCCAGAATCGATATTACAGTGAATCAGAATAGAAAATTACATGAACTCAACTGCTCACTGTAATCAGGGCAGTAATTACATTGAAGAACTGAAACAAAATACTTCCTCCATTCCAAAATATAGTGCGCCCGCGCTTCCCGAGGTACAACTTTGACCATAAATTTAACCAACGAGACCAACTGCGGTGGGAGAAAAAAATATATAATTGAAAACTTTTTTTGAATACGAATTCACTGATATAATTTTTGCTCCCGCCGCAATCGGTCTTGGTAGTTAAATTTACGGTCAAAGTTGAAGCACGGGGATAGAGAAAGCACTACATTGTGGAATGGAGGGAGTACATACATTACTTACACTATAATACTGATCCAACTTACACTATAAAATCCAAGCAAATTGCACTGAAAGAATATGGGAAACTACACCATAATACTGGTCCAAATTACACTGGAGGGGCATTACACACCAAATAAGGCTGGATGTAGAATTACAGTCAAAAACTGAGGAGATTACACTATATAATACTAATGCTAATTACAGAGTAATCAAAAAAGGGCATGAATTACAGTGCAAATGCTGATACAATTTACACCCAGAAACTGTGGGGCTTACACTATAAATACTGATGCAAATTAACATAACACAACTGGCGCATTAGTCTGTAATTTAGAGATTCAAAAAATATTAGAGATACATTAGACTGTAATTCTTGCGCATTACAGTGTACTTCAAAGATAATTTACTTAATAACAACTTGGTGGATTACAGTGAAATAAAGACACACATTACAGAGTAATTTGAGAGATACATCATAACACAACTGGGGGCATTGCAGTGAAATTCAGAGACACAATATAGACTAAAAAAATAAAAGTTGAACTACATTGTAGATCAGAGTTACAAATACAGAGTAAATTCAGAGCTAGTTCAATGCTACTGGACCAATGCTACTAACACACCAATGCCAGCTGTAAATTCAGAGCTAGTCCAATGCTACTGGACCAAACAATCAACAAGAAAAAGGAATCCTCATGCAATGAACACTGAAACTATGGCAAAAACACTGAAAAGCATGAGGTTGCAGTGAAGCTACACAGGACGAGGTACAATGAAGCTATAGGGGCAGCTAATTGGGTTAAAAATCGCACAGCAAAACTGCATACAATACTAGGTAAATCTCAGTGTAACATACACTCCTATTATGGGGGAACACTGAAAAAACAAGCATAAAATTCAGGTAGGTACAGAGAAGGGAACGTCCAAACAGAGAAATTCAGTAACCAGCGGGATAAAACAACAGCGTGGAACAAAAACATGAGTAAAATTAGGGGCTACAACTACAACTACAACCCAATACAGAACAACCAGAACTCGATCTTCAGAAGTCAAGCCACGGGATCCACCCCTGAAAACTAACGCCTATACGCCTACCTACACATCAACAGCAGCGAACTTACGTCTACACGTACATCCACATCAACAGCAGAACACTGCCCAGGGAAATGGCCTACGAAATCCAAACCGGGCGGGATTTGGCCTACATCCGCAACAAAAAACACAAGACCACGGCATGGAGGACTATGGCGCGCTGCAAGCTCCTACAAAAAACTCAGGCGCACAGGCTGAAGACTATGGCGCGCTGCAAACGGGCTGAAGCAGAAAACCGCGCCCGGTAAAAAAAGAGCCCGAAAACCAGCACAAAGCCAGCAGGACCGAGTGTGAATCTCAGCGTGAGATCGAGCGGCCAACAATTTGAATGAAAGCGAATTGAAAATCAGTCAGCTGAAAAAAAGCAAATCCTTTTATTTATGCCTGTTTATTTATGTCAAGGACTCCACTCTGGCATGCTCGGCGGTCCTACGTGGAGGCAGAGATGTACTTTATCCTTTGTTCCTAATCACTCTTAACTTTTTCCTGAATCGAATGAATATATAGACGTGTTATAATGTGTTTGTTCACTAATTTCAGTTCGTATGTTGTCTATATTATAATATTCAAAACGTCTTATATAATTCAAAATAAAGGTGATATATAAGTATATTACTATGCTTTGTTTTTCTTATTTTAGATCACATATGCTTTGTTCTATAATACCATGAATGTTTGTGTGGAGCCGGATTTTTAGGTGCATGTCTTCTGCAATCATCCAGGGATCCCATCATGAGCATTTAGCCCCCACCCCTGCAATGATCACAATGTTAATGCCGGTAGTTCTAACTCGAAACTTGATCATAACAGACATTTGAATTGCTTCAATGTTGTGTCAAAAGAAGTAAAAAAACTATTCAAATTGTGTTCACCCAACTCCCCATAGACACTTTTCTAATATGAAATTATAATGTCACATAGATAATGTCATAAAGTTTCAACTCAAAATTTCAAATGTATTTAGGGAGACAAAAATTGCAAAAATTGTTATCAATAGCGATAATGTGCCAAATTTAAAGCCCAAGTTAAATTGTGTACTATTCACTATCAAATTTGTCCTTTTTACTTGACTTGTGTTATGAATTTTGATTTATTCTTTTGTGACATGTTAGATGCTTGTATTAATAAAATTTTATCAATAGAAGAATTATGTGCAGATAAAAAGGAATTTAGAGGGCGAAGCTAGCTAGGGGAGAAACAAGACTATTGAAGGGAACTAGATGGGTTGTACAAGGGAGTTAAGCCAGGGACTTTAGCCATGTTTGAAGAAAAGAGAGTAACTCAATTTTAAATCCAAGTGAAGGAACAACACACTCCTTCCTAAAGAGGGAGGACACATCGAGGAATAAGTGTTACCCCCCCCCCCCCCAAACACACACAGGCACATACACACACATAGGTCCAAAATCTGCTAGAGTCAAGATAGTTGATCCTATTTGGGATGCTAATCTGAAAGACGTCGGTTCATCAAAACTTGCAATGAGAGGGCTAAATGGAACATATTAAGAGGCTTTGAAAATTCCAACACAATCATGATAATGATTTGATCACCAATAACAAACAAGTGTAACCTGGGAAATTGTTTGCATATTTATCCATCCAACGATCAAACCTAGGAGAGCATTATTTCTTGTCTAATCGAGCAAGAAGTAAAGTTTTAGAAGTCGGGGTTCAGTTTTATTACATCAAACCACCAAATGGATCCCACATCCCACATGTGTACATGAGGTACCACTGACTCGTTGAAGTAATTTGGGACAAGTTTTTATAATTCGTGAATGTATTTCATATGGATGGCTTCATTATGATTCGGCGATTACAAAAAAGAAGGAGGCGAGCTCCCTATCCCTCTTTGTCTTTCCACTTCCCTCGTTCAGGAACAAACACTTCGCCAAATTCTTTTGAGTCCCGGCCCGGTTTTTCCCCACTAACCAATTACGTTACGACCACTGAACAAACTTGGTTGACGAACATGGTTTATGCGGGATATGAATGTTATTGATTCCAAGCTATCCAGAGTTATCCAACTTCCATGTTTTGTCCTAGACAGCTTAGGTCTACTAGAGAGCTCATATTTACCCCATAGACATATGTGCCTTGCTTTTGTCTATGATGGCTTTGAATACCACCAAGGAGCTTCACTGTTCAAAGGAAGAAAGTAGGAAAGGAAGTAAAGATAGCTTTGATGACAATGATACAACCTCCACATGAAAGAGAAGAAGAGCAAGAAACAATGTGCGTCTCAATTTTATCTACAAGGGGAGTTAAGTCTCTTATTCTTGGCTTGGTTGGACCAAGGGGGGAAACAAGGTTAGTGAAGGGAAACCATCAAATCCTACGATCGAAGAAATCAAAGATGTTGAGTTTTATCTTTTGGGTGTTGAGTGCGACGAGTCACAACTCTTCTAAGTTAACTCAAAGACATGTTGGCAACTGAAGAGATTCAAGGTGGCCTTTGAGACACATGAGTTGTGCAGGAAAATATCACATTGTAATTAAATCTTTGTTACGATTAAGAGCCTACTATATATAACATTAAATATCTATAAAAGACCAAATTTGCAATAACAAAGACATGTAAAAATGGCACAATAGTGTGCACCATGTAGAACAAAAATTGATTTGATTGATGGTGGCCAATTTTAGGACGCTAGCCTCCTCCCTGAATGCCCTAGAAGTTATAGTGAACGATATCTTAACCAGAGCATGCTATCTTACTATCAAGTACAACAAGACACACAACATCAACAAATGGTTGAACCCACTATAATATGTAAGATACATTTGAACAAAAAAGGGACTAAAGCAGTGTGTGGTGATTCAGTGACAAGCTCCTCAAAAACATCTAATATACTCTAGATTTTATATTTGCATGGATCTAATAAAAAATCCTTTATCAAGATATTTCTTATAAAAATAACTTTACAGATCTCTACTAAGGTATTTAAGGATACACATAGACATATACAGTATACTCATGCAAATATCATTAAAAAATGAGAACATATATAACTAAAAATGTATATTTTGTCACAAAACACAATTTTAATTTATCATAATTAGCATACATTAATGACAAAAACATATATTAATATTTATCATAAATTGTTATATTTATTTGGACTCACGTTGGGCTCCAAAATATGTTTGGACCGCCCCGTGAACACCCCTTTAATGGATAGACCTATATACCACCCATTGCATCATATAATAAAGTTGACATATGAGGAGACTCTATTTGGTTCAGCCCAATATGAGTGAAAGAAAATCCTAACTAAAAAACAATCTACCAGTCCATTAAGTTTATTAAGGGTTATACAAAATACTCTGAGTGGCATCCAAACCTCCTGATTCATAGACCAACCTAACCTGTGACGGAACACTCAACAAAATGCCGAGTTATATATTAGAAACTCTGTCGAATGGAGCACCCTTTTTGGTGACAGAGCTATGAGCGACATCGCGAGAAAACTCGACTATTTTTCACCTTAGAAGCTGATAAGATAGTGGCCGTCTGCTCGGAAGAATAGCTCACGGAGAAAGAAAAGGTTGGAACAAAATCCTCTAAGGGTATACTTTTTATTCAGAGAGGTCCGCTTTCAGGTAGCGCTTTCAATGCTCATGTTACTATTCCTATGTTTGATTTCTGTTGTCTTTACTTTCTGTCTTTCATCTATGCCTTCCCGGTGAGTAACTGTACCAAATAATGGAGGTTGTCAAGTTTCTCAAGATGAACGGGCACCTAGTGGTATTTGTTAAAGAGTTCTCCGCACCGATGGCAACGGTGATTTGTTGTATCGATTTTGTTTTTTGTATATGATGATTTCTTTCAGCAGCTAATATGTTTTGTCTCCGTTGGTCTCGTAGCTATAAGAGTTGGAGAAGACAAATGGCTTACCATACATTATAGCAAGTACCAACACTATCTCTAACTCCAAATAAATATGTTTATTAGGTTATAACTTTTGTTTTATTTACTACTCTCTTTATAAATAAATATAAAATGTTTTAGAAAAATGATCTAAAACATCTTATATTTGTTTACATAGTGATCTAAAACGTCTTATATTTGTTTACACAAGGAGAACTTGCTAAACTGAAATTATGATGAAAACTAGTGACTTTGTCTTTTCATGTTATGATTAGGTTCTAATTTTTCTTATATATACAAACAATACTTGTCATCTATTCGGAATCACGTCTTATTCGCCATTTGGCACCGATGTAAATCCAATAAAATCATGAAATATATGTGTTCATGGGATCCCCTGCATTCTTAGCCTGATTATCATGATTCGGTCGGTAGTGCTCAGTTAGTTACGTGGCCAATGTTTTTCTTCGCAGTCTTGACACTTTATATATTCAGTTTAGTGGGATCTTATGATATCCACAATAACAACAGCCACACCTTGTTGATAAGCTGGACAAAGAAATTTGTTTTAGGATAAACTGTTTCCACACCTTCGCAGTGCAGTACAACACGGTCAACAAATATGTTCATCAAAGTCTTATACAATGTCTACTGGTTGAAAGCAAATCAAAGTTCGAAGGAGCATGAGAGCAAAGAGCAAATCTAACGACGGGTTTTAAAGCTCAACCCGACATAGCACTACCCAAGTGGAGCGCCTAGTCATCATTTTACAGGGAAGAGTAGAATCACTAGCAGATCTCTAGAATTGCGTACAACTTAGAACACCCATGATGAATGAGAACGGCAAGCTTCTGATGCTTTCAGAAAAGCTCCGACGACATATCGCGCCGAGATTTCTTACTCCTCCGTTGTATCATAAGTCGCCTCCCTCTCTGAAGCTATTGAAGAGCACCAATCCGTTATGTGATCCCGACGGCACGCATCAGAAGTGTCTCCTCAGTGTTCGCACAACATGTCTCAGGCATGTAAGCAGATTTTTTTCAGCTTCAGGCACCTTAACTTTAGCCCATCATAGCGACATGCATGTCATGGGATGAATAGGCAGACTCCCTTGCGGGGACCTCCACTAGCTGTCTAGCTGCAGAGTTTGACTGTGCATGCCACTGTCTGTGCCCAGTACTTGAGCCGAGCTTTCACCTGGTCTGGATCATCACCTATCAAAGCGAACGGTAATTGATGAGCCATGAGCAGCAGATCACGCGAAGAAGAAATTAAACAGATCTCCATAACATGCTTTACTTGGGTGCAGAAAACAAGTCTTACCAGGGCCGGAGATCTTCCAGTCCGGGATGGGCGGCGCCGCCACCGCGGCCGGCTCCAGCTGCCCGACCAGAGTCCTCTGCTCGTCGAGGAACCTCCGCGTCATGGAGTAGCAGAGCTCCAGCCCAGGGAGCGTCCCGCAGAGGCCCGGGATCTCGTGGTAAGAGAAGCCGAAGCCGAGGTCGAGGCAGCCCTTGAGCTCCTCCAGGTCCTCCTCCGTGAGGCTCCTGGTCCTCCTCCCCACCGCGCCACCACCGGAGGCCGCCTCGAGCATGACGCAGCTGCCCGTCCGATGACTCCGCGGCCGCCGGCCTTTGCTGATGCTGGTTGTAGCGGCGGCGCTGGACGCCGGCAGATGCGGCTGCGAGGAGAAGTAGGAGGTGGAGGAGATGGCCGCCATTCTATCTTTCTCTTGAGACTTGTCTTTGTCTGTGGCTTGTGCGGTGCTCTGCGTTTTGGCTTGTGGTTCTGGTGCTGCGGTGCCTCATGTTGGGTTGGGTTCTGCCTTATTTATAGACAGGCCAGAGAATTAGCTGTACTGGAAGAAACAAAGTTTACTTTTGGATTTGTTTGGTCCTCCTAGGTAGTAACTCATGGATGCCTACCTTTTCTGGCTAATTTTGCCAAGAAAACATTTTTGGAGGAGCTTTACTACACTTATCGTAAATTAAGCTACAAAACTTACCTATGTGATGACGTGGTTTTCGGATGCTATGTCATTATTAAATTCATGCTCCACCCAGTTGCTTTAAAAGTCCAAACTAATAGAAAGCCGGACAATATATTTGAACACTGATGGCCTAGCAGTCTTTTCTTGTAAACTAAAAGAGGGCGCATGCTTAATAATTCGTTGATCTACATCATTGTCTGAACGAGTTTTTCCTCGGCAGTCCTGTGTGGCGGACAAGGATGAAATAAAGCATGGCCTCTGTGCTAATGACGACTGATGAGTAAATGTCACTCTTGCCGCCGCTGCTGTCGGTATTGCGTTCTCCGGCTACGAGACAGGATCAAGCGTAAATGATGGATAGGGGAGTGGAGCGGACCGAAAATTACGTGCACTACGACCTATTATTCGTCATGGACGGGGACGTGCGGAATGAACGACTCTCTCGTATCGTACGTGGCCTTATTGCATCGCATGCGCGCCTGGCACATGCATCATCATCACTCCCACTCCCGGACCAAGTTTGTACGTGGTACTGACGTTGCACTTTTTTACTTACGCACTCGATGTACGTAGTATGAATGATTGAATTCGATCATCTCCGTGCAAAAAATGGCCGGTAACTAAATAAACAACGGAGTACTGTATTAGTAGAACAGAGATCAGTTTAAGCATCCAACTTCATAAGCATCGGAGTAGCTATCTATCTACGGTAGTACTGTACTAGCTTAGCCACATCTACATGCGGTGTTCACCAAGAATGTTCAGAGGTAGTAAGTGGACACGAGGCGGCCAGGTGGAAATGCGACGCCTGCATCTACTACGTACATGACTTGTGTGGGCAAGTACAAGCAGGGAAGGACTTGTGGCGAGCGTTGGCGACCCCTCTCGCGCGCTCCCTCGCGGAATCATTCCTGTGGCGTGGGGCTGAGCTGAGGCCGCCGTGACCCAAGTGAGGACCCAACCGATGGATCCCTGGCCGCTTATTTTGATCGCCGGCACGTCCGGCCACATACTGGACGCCGGTGAACAGCCACATTTTGCGCTTGGCAATGCCGCGCGTGGTGGGAGCAAGCAACCACGTGATTCTGTTCCGTGTTGTATGGTGGCAGAGGGCATGATGGCTACGTTGCACCCTCTCCGCTCGTCCTCCGCCCAGCTGCATGCGACAGTGATCGGTGCACATGCACGGAGGAGTTCACCCGTACCGCAACCGCCGCACAGCACGGGGGGCCGATCCTCGGTGTTCAATCCAGCGAACCAACTCTTGCATGATCGGTGGTCCTATTCTACAGACGCCCCAGTTCACTTTTTCAGGGTCGGCGTCAAAAAAACGCTCCAATCGTGTCCACAGGACGCCGAAAAACGCCGGTTCGGCCCTTTTTTCCGCCCGGCGGTCACAGGCCGAACCCGGCGTATTAGGGAGAGGGGGCAGTTGGGGGCTCCGGCGCAAGGGAAAAGCGTGGCTGGCCCACGCCGTCAGGGGAAAAGTCAAGATTTTCTTCCCCGACTCGCCTCCCACCCCTCGCGCCTTGGGCCGCCAATAGCTATATCTCGGCACCGCCCGCCGCCTTTCACCACTAGATAGCCATTCCACGCCGGAAAAATAGCAGAGCTTCGCCGCGGCAGCCCCTCCAACATCAGCTGGGCTTTTCCGGCCGCGGAGGGGCAGTTTAGCGGCGGGGACACGCCCACCGGGCGCAAGGTGTTCGGCGATTTGCCTGCCTCGGCGATGGACTCGGATGACGAGGAAGCGCTCGCCGCGCTGCTGGAGGAGGAAGCCGAGGCCGACGTCCAGGAAGAAGAGCATCTCATGGTGCTCGCCGCCCTCGCCCAGCTGTTGGCGAGCAATAAAAAGCTGCGGCGAGGTGGCTCGGCGCCGGGGCGGGTGAAAGCAAAGAACCGGCATCGTCTCGAAGGCTACTGCATGCTCTACTCCGAGTACTTCGCCGATACTCCACTTCACGGCAAGAAAACATTTCGGCGCTGTTATCGAATGAGCCGAAAGCTCTTCCTCAGGATTGTGAATTCCATCCGGGAGTTCGACAACTACTTCAAGTGCAAGATGGATTGCACCGGCGCCCTTGGATTCACCTTCATCCAGAAATGCACGACAGCGATGAGGATGCTTGCATACGGAGCTCCCGATGATTCACTCGACGACTATGGGCGCATGGCCGAGTCCACCAGCATAGAGTGTTTCTACAAGTTCTGTCGGGCAGTGGTGGCAGTGTTTGGACCGCAATGCTTGAGAACACCCAATGCGGAAGACACTGTTCGGATCACAGAATGCAGCAAGAGGATTTCCTGAAATGCTTGGAAGCATCGACTGTATGCATTGAAAATGGAAGAATTGCCCATTTGCTTGGCAGGGGATGTACAAAGGCGCCAAAGGCGGTTGCAGTGTGGTACTTGAGGCGATGGCCACACAGGACCTCTGGATTTGGCACTCCTTCTTTGGTATGTCAGGAACTGACAATGACATCAACGTGCTGCAGTGCTCTCCTGTCTTTGCCAAGCTTGTTGAAGGTCATTCTCCTTCGGTGAACTTCGAGATCAATGGGCGGCACTACAACAAGGGGTACTATCTAGCTGATGGCATCTATCCGAGATGGTCGACATTTGTGAAGACGATCTCAAACCCTGTGCCAGGAGGCAAGAACGCCTGGTTTGCGAAGGTTCGGGAGGCTTGCAGAAAGGATGTCGAGCGGGCATTTGGTGTGCTCCAATCTCGATTTGCTGTTGTCCGGTACCACGCTCAGACCTGGTCGAAAGATCAAATGTGGGAGATTATGACTTGCTGTGTCATCTTGCACAACATGACCATCGAGAGCGGGCAAGAAGACCCAGTGTTTGACACCAAACCATACTACAGGCAGGGTCCTCTAGCCGAAGTTGATCACCAGCTACCGGCAACCTGGACTGCCTATCTCGATATGCGTCAGGAGATCCGAGACCCACAGGTGCATCATCAACTGCAGCAAGATCTGATAGAGCATCTATGGAGGCTCAAGGGCGACGCCGGGTGCGACGTGTGATGAAATATGAGTTTTTATTTGTTGAACTATATAATTTGTATTGAACTATTTGTTGTTGTACTATTTTGTTTAAGTATTTGATATTTCTGTGATGAAATATGTAATAAAAAAAGTTTATGTGCATAATTGAACGCCGAACAACGGCGAACCATGCCGAATATGGGCATATTGTCGCCCATATGGGCCCTTTATTCGCCGACATGAGGCTGGAAAGTAGGCCAATATCGGCGCCTGGGGGCGACGACTGGGCGTGAAACCGCCCCTACCGCCGATTGTATCACCGGCTCGCCCCCAGGGGACGATTTTTATGCATCCTGGAGGGGGGGGGGGGGCGAACGGCTGGAGATGCTCTAACTGTGCCTATGCTCTGCCTTTTCTTCTTTTAGATCTCAATATGCTCTAATTTTTTCCAAAGGAATATGCTCTGTTTTGGAATACCAGGAATGTTTTGGCAGAGCTGGTTTTTAGGTGTCATGTCTAGGGCATTCATCCAGGGATCTCAATGTTTCGCCGCTCTGTTATTGCAAGATATGTCTTGACAATTTTCCGCTATGGCTTGCCCCAAGAGAATAACATTGTCGGTATACGCCCCTCCCCCGGCAAAGATCACAATGTTAATGCCGGCACTTCTACTCGAGACTCGACCATACTAGGAACTTTGAATTGCTCTCAATGTGGACTCCAATCTTATTCTGCTGAAGAAACAACATAAACTATATTATACGAACTGAAGATGTGACCATAAAAAGAACTGGCGCATTTGAAACACAAAATCCTTTTGCAAGAAAAAATGGCCTATTAATGAGGGAAGTGGCATGTGTTCATTGACGAATAAGTGTTAACCCCCCCCCCCCCCCCCCCCCCCCCCCCCGCGCTTGAACTTGCGCAAAGAGGGCTACATGGAAAATATTCCAACACAACCTTGATAAATATATTATCATCAACAACAAAGGAGTGTAATTTAGGAAATTATTGCCATAGTGTGATCTATCCAACAACCATACCATTAGAAAACAAAGCGGAGCAAGAACTAAAAAGTTTCGAAAGTTGGAGTGGAGTTTGGTTGCATCACACCATCAAAAGATCCCACATGTGTAGGAGCATGGCACACTAGTGACTCATTGAAGTAAGTGGATGTCATAGTTATTGTATAATTTGTGAAATATTTCATAAGGATGCCTTCATTATGGATATAAAGGTTAGTGATTCCAAGACATCCACATTCCTCCAACTTGCACAATTTGTCTTAGGCCGTTTAGCTCAACTAGAGAGATCAGATTTTCCCCATAAGCATATGCGCCTGGGTTTTTATCTATTTTGTCTTTCACCACCTTTAGGTAGCTTCATGGAGCAAAGGGAGAAGATAGCTTGATGACCGGTGACACAATCTCCAAGAGAAAGAGAAGATATCAGGAAGTAATTAAGGCATGTCTCAATTCTATCAACAAGGGGAGCAAAGTCTCTTATGCTCGGCCTGGTTTGACCAAGGGGGAAAACCCAAGGTTAGTGGAGGAGAATCAACCAATCCTACAATCTAAGATATTGACCATATGTTGAGTTTAATCTTCTAGACAATGATTGAGAGGAGAAATAATTTTTCAAAGTTAACTGGCACACCTATTAACCGCCCAAAAGATTCAAGGAGACTTTTGAGACACAAGAATGGTCGACGGCTTCCTTCACAACTGTGTGTGTGGAGTATCTTGTATGTGCCACTCATCGAATTCTGACAATTCCTGCCAGGTTTCTCTTAATTAACCATGCAATTATGATTTTCTTAATCAATGGACGATGCAAATTTTTTGCATCCGTTGATGGAACTCTTCACAGATCATGACTTCATGAGCATGTGGTTGGCATATTGAACAACTAGATAAAGAAACAAAGGACCATGTCCTTGATCTTGGTCATATTAACTATCCAACATCAAATTAAGCTAAGCAAAACGAAGTTTGCCCAACCACTCACTAGTGGATACTCAAAATACCATGCTAACTGTGAACTAAGCTTAAATTAGAAGATTAGGTTCCTTTGGGTGGAACTAACCTACCCGGGTTCAAATCGTAGACTTGGCACGGGCGCTCGCATATTTCATGTGTTTATGTCAGGCTTTCCGGCGCTATATTTTCAGTGATATGAAGTGGTCGTCCACTATGAGGTGCCTGTGAAGACTTTATCAATCTCAAGATCAATCAACTCGGTCTCTCCAAGGTGCGCATAGGGATACGGTGCGGGCATCTATAGGGTGAGTGTGTGCGTGTGAATGAGCGTCTGCGTCTGAATTGTAATTTATCATCAACAACAACAAAATCATGCTATGCTTGCTAGCATGCCGCTGATTGGATCAATTAGTTACATTCAAGAATTTTGTCAAAGCAACTGCCACGTTGGATACACCAACCAAAGCACTCGAAGACACCAACTTGGATGGTGTGAACATGGTCCATTTTGTGGATATTGATAGCTTCGGTGTAACCATGCGCAATAACCATGGACCGAAAATGACCCGTCCAGAGTGAAAACGAAACATCGGGCCAGCATCACAATCTATCTTGGCAAACTTGGAAGTTTTTGCTGTATATCCAAAAATCCATGCAGACCATACAATAACTGAGCTGGCATGGTCCCGGCCTCATGAAGCACACTTTTTGTGGCCTAAAATTGCGCCAATTTCAGTAGAACAAAAAACTCTTGATCTAAATCGGGTCTGAAAGATTCTTTGCTGGACAGCAAGTCCACCACCGGTACATGAAAGTCACTTTCTTTCCGGGGACATAAAAGTCGTTTGGTGTTATGTACTACTGTAATGTTTGGTGTTGTGAACCGACAGACATCGACTTGCACGTCGCGCTTCCATAAAAAATGCAAAATTGCAAGGTGAAAAATTGCGCCTCTTGCAGCTAGATAGCGTAAATTTTCTTGACCACTAGCAACCATTGTGTGCACACACGTATGGCACATGTTTTGCGAGATCAAATGCATGATCGGAAATGTATCGGATCTGCGGCATACGCACTGCAAGTACGTACCACAAGAAGTTGGCCATGCATGGACAAATGTAGCACAAGCACGAGAAAGATTCTTCCGAGCGAGTTTTTCTAAGATGCATGTAACATGTAAAATCACGTAATCAATCCTTGTGTGGTTCCGGCTTTTCTGTAAGTTTTTGCATCACGGCTATGAATTTTCATGGCCCTCATGTACGATGGATCGATCATGAGGGGTATGTGCCTTGTCAATTGTTGATAAGAACGAGCTATATACCAATGTAGTACTCCTATATCACAAGGATTTATTCACAAAAGAAACTAATTCATTGATTTTTGTGACGGATATGTTTTGGACGGATCACATCGGCATCAGCTCGTTCACGGGCTAATCAACAACCCCACGTCCCCACCATATCATTTGAGACGATGTGACATATACATCATGTACTATAAGTGTGAGTAGTCTCAAGCACGAGCCATGTTCCTTTACAAAAACAGTATGAGTACTTTAACAATATTAGGTCTTTGGAGATGAGCCATGTCCCTTTACCATAACAGTATTGGAGACTGGGCTGAGATGACCAGCAAGTGTGAATAATAGAGTCGTTTTTATTCAACACCAAAGCTAAACTACAGGCTAATACTAACAATCATTGCTTCCTCCTCGACCGGCATAGCGCCGCATGCCATGCACGCACTTGATCACACACGAAGCTGTTCCACGAAGATGACTGCGCCGCGCGGCAAATAAACAAATTAGATGTGCGGCTAACCGCTTAGTCCAGTGTTTTGGTGCACACTAGCCAGAGTTGTTGCACCCTAGACGTTCGAAGTGGGAGTATCATGCATTGCATGCAGCATAGTTTAGTGGAAAACATTATGGTCTCCGAATCCAAAACCACCCACCAACCCTATACACTGTAGTATATCCTAGCTAGGCTAGTTTTGGTCCCACGAAGAGAATTGTTCAAGGTAGAAAATGACATAAACAAAAGGATAAGCAGCAACCAGCCACAGAGCCTCATGAACAAAGAAAAGTATCTGAAATTTCCTTCTGCCCTATATATATCTAAAAAGATGGAGTAGCTTTCATTAGGTGGCAATCAAACCATGATTATTCGGCCCGTCAATCCGTTTCCTTTGGCATTCTTGCTAATCACTGCATTGACGCACTCCACCGTACCATGTCACATCGGCCATTTGCACCACATGTGCTGCACGCACCTCCATTATGCCACGGCTAGACTAACTCCACGTTCAATGGATCACAGCCCTTTATCGTCAGTGTACCGAGTCCATGTAACACGTATATACTTCCTCTGTTCCTTAATATAAGTTCTTTTTTAGAGATTTCACTATAAAAAATACATTCGAATGTATAAAGATGTCTTTTAGAGTATAGATTCACTCGTTTTGCTCCTTATGTACTGTAATCTATAGTGAAATTTTTAAAGGATTTATATTTAGGAATGAAGAAAGTATGATTTTACATCGCCGTTTTCAAATTTCTTATGGTCATGAATTGATGGTTGATCGACCTCATGCATATACTATATATGTGGACACATTAGAAAACTTGCACTCCCACACTAATGATGGCAGTAGGCTAACCTAATGTTCAATCAATCATTGCATCATCCGCGGCGCACAGCGCCGCATGCCACTGTTTCCGGGCCGCGCGATAGACAAATTAATCAACACTAGTTGTGCGCGCGGCTAGTCCAGTGGTTTATTGCATCTGATCTGTTCTAGTCTTCTAGAGCAGTTGCATTGCACACCAAATTATTTTATCAAGGTGGAGGCTCGAGGTGGATTACTACAGTTCAAACACGCATTAGATGTATATAAACGACATACAGGGCAAAGAATCTGGTCTCCAAATCCAAAACCAGACGCTCTAAACGTATATCTATCATATCTTCTATTTTTGGTCCCAAAAGGTAAAGTTATTCATGCGAAAGCGGAGCCAGGATTTGGGCATAGAAGGGTGATGGGCGAAGATGCAGCGGTCAAGTCTCACATAACAAAACATGGAATTGCCGGAGTGATTGCTTTTTTAACAAATCGTCTATTCCTAATTTCTTGAAGGTTATTTGCTGGGCCACGACTTCAATTCGTATGTGGTCATCACTACAACATGTGGACACACAGGCGTCTATGACCTCTGTGTGCAGCCGGCTGGAATCGGTTGCGCAAAGTTTATTCAACCAGTTTGATTGGAGAACCACTCATACTCATAGATTATGTGGATGAGCTATGTAATCTTGAGTTTGGCCATTCTTCTTATTTGTTTTATTGTCTGGAACTTATTTCATGAACGTCTTATGATGCAGAAGCCGAGATAATCCCCTTTTTGAAAGAAAAAAAATCTACACCGGGAACAACATTTTATTCTTAATTGGGCACCAATGTAAGTCCAATAAGATCGTGAAATATATGTTGAAGGAATCCGCTGCCTTATTTCGGTCAATAGTGGTCAGTTAGCTATGTCGCCCGTGTTTTTTTCTCAATCTTGCCACGTCATAAATTCAGTTCAGTGGGATCATATGATATCCTGAATAACAGCAAACACAACTTGCTGTTAAGCTGGACAAAGAAATCTATTTCAGGGCAAACCGTTTCTGCACCTTTGCATTGCAGTACAACAAAATCAACAAATATGTTCATGAACGTCCTATACAGTGTCTACTCTTTGAAAGCAAATCAAAGTTCAAAGGAACATGATTGCAAGCTCAACTTATTTGCTAGAGCCAATAATCTACCAACATATTTGCAAGCTCAACTTGGCACAGTACAACACAGTTGGAGCTCCTAGTGATCATTTCAATGCAAATAGAAACACTAGCAGCTCTCTGAATTGCATGCTTAAAACACCTCTGACAAATGACAATCTTCTGATGCTTTCATTAAAGCTCAGACAACATATCGGCTCGAGATTTCTCGCTGTTCTGCGGTGTCATAAGTCATCTCCCTCTCTGAAGTTTTCGGAAAGCACCGATCTGTTATGTTATCCCGATAGCGTGCAACGGAAGCATCTCCTCGGTAATAACATATCTTTGAGCCATGTAAGCAGATTCTTCAGCTTCAGCCACCTTCAGTTGAGCCCATCTTAGCACACATGTCATGGGATGAACTCGCAAACTCCCTAGCCCCGACCTCCACTAGGTGCAGAGTTTGACTGTGCATGCCACTGTCTGTGCCCAATACTTGAGCCGAGCCTTCACTTCGTCAGGATCATCACCTGCCAAAGCCAATAGTAACTGATCAGCCATGAGCAGCATGTCATTTGTTGATCACAAAGAAAAATAGGATATCATCGTAAATGAATGGCAAATCAAAGACAGCTCCAGGTGCTTCGCACTGCTGGTTTGTGTGAAGATATAATGATACACTCAAGGTAGAAAGATTAGAATTTTTTAAAATTTGCACATTCTTATTTTTAGGGGTAATTGTGTGTTGGAGAGAGGAGACGTAATTTTCTGTGGGGGCTGTTGCTTTGCTTTGTTGTGAAACTTGTCTCGGAGAAGACAGTTCAGCTTATTGAGTTCCCTTTCTCTTTCTGTTTTATGATGAAACTGGGGATGTGACTTGAGTGGGAATCTCCCTCACTCATGATTTCTGTTTTATAAAACTTTTACCGCTCCATGGTTCATCAGCCAAAAAGAAACAGAGAGAGAGAGAGAGAGAATTAACACTCTGATGATCTGATCTTTACAATAAAAGGCAGAACATGGAAGCATAAACAGAGATTTCTGCCACCAGAGCAGAGAAACCTTGTCATCTTGCAGTCATCCCGAAACAATTGTAGCAAAATGGAAACAGACGTGCACGGGAAAACGAGCCTTACCAGGGCCGGAGATCTTCCAGTCCGGGATGGGCGGCGCCGCCACCGCGGCGGGCTCCAGCTGCCCGACCAGAGTCCTCTGCTCGTCGAGGAACCTCCGCGTCATGGAGTAGCAGAGCTCCAGGCCGGGGAGCGTTCCGCAGAGGCCCGGGATCTCATGGTAGGAGAAGCCGAAGCCGAGGTCGAGGCAGCCCTTGAGCTCCTCCAGGTCCTCCTCCGTGAGGCTCCTCGTCCTCCCCACCGCCGCGCCGACACTGCCACTGCCAGAGGCAGCGTCCGCCTCGAGCATGACGCACCTGCCGGTCCGCCGCCTCCGGGGCTGCCGGCCGTTGCTGCTGCTGCTTCTGGCTGTGGCAGGGTTGGCGCCGTCGGACGCCGGCAGCTGCGGCTGCGAGGAGAAGTAGGAGGTGGAGGAGATGGCCGCCATGTTCTCCTTGTCTTTCGCTTGAGACGTTTGTGAATTCGTCTACTGCTGCTGCTTCTTGGTCGGTTTCTAGAGTTGGCCTGGGCTGTGGCTTATTTATAGAGGCAGGGCAAGAGCTCGTTGGCTCACTGGCTGGCTGTTACCGGAAAAGACAGTTCTTGGATTTGTTGTAGGTGATTAACTCATGGGAAGCCTACCTTTTCTCGGGCTAATTTTGCCAGGAAAACCTTTTGAGTGTGATGTTCAAGGGCTTAGCTGGGCGCGTGGTTAATAAATAATGAGCAAGTGTTCCATCGTGCTACTACTTCGTTGTGGCGGCCAACATTTCGTGTTAGTGATGACGGAGTAAATGTCACTCTCACTCTTGCTGGTGGTGGTGGCGGTGTCGGTATTGCGTTCTCCAGCTATACGGGACAGGATCAGGCGCAGATGTTGGATGGGTCAGGACCGGAAATTGCGTGCACCAGGTACGACGTTGTCGCCATGGCTCATGGGGCCACCCACCGCCACCGGCGGCGTGCATGACAGGGGCCGGCCGGGTTCTCCGTGAAGTAACCACCACTAGAACCCTAAAAAACCACCACTTGAACCCCTGTGCCGCCCGCACCGCACGCGCCCTCGGCAAACATATATCATGATCACTCCCAGCGCAACAAGTTTCTGCAGCTGGCCTGGCTTTTTTTTTTACTTTTACTTACTCGCACCCTCGATCGATCGACATCGACCGACCAAATGGTTGCTCATCACGTACGCATTTGACCATGCCTCCGCTCCAAGCAAAACGCAATTCGACGGCCTCAGTAACTAAACACCACTAGGCACTAGCACTCCTACTAGTTCTCTACTAGTCTAGCAGGTTCAACTTCGGAGTACCGTGCCGTGCTAGTTCTCTACTTTTTTTCACTACTGCTCCTTTCGTTTTTAAATATAAGTCCTTTTAAATTTTTTAATATGGACAACATACGAAGCAAAGAGATCTTTGTGTCTATGACATGTGGGTCCAACAGATGACTGGTTCACATGTCAATGACCCAAAGACAGATGCCTTTAAGGCACCGAAGCTGTGTCCGAAGCAAAGAGGATGTGGTTAAGAGCTGGGACGTGCCGTACTACTTTGTCCGTGGACATGAGGTGGCCAGGTGGAAGCCCTACGCGGCCCTGTGTGGATAAGTACGAGCACGAGCACGAGCAAGAGAAGTTGTGGCCGAGGACCGCTAGCAGCGCCGGCCGCCGGAATCTTTGATGCGGCGTGGGGCAGAAGCCAGCCACATTTCGCTTGCTCAGCCGCCGTGGAGGCTACCAGCCACGTGATTTGTCTCGGGCTGTCTCTGTGGATTCTGGTGGTGGTGGCCGTCCAAGGCCGCGACGGCAACGTTGCACCATCCAGCCAGCTGCATTGCATGCGGCGTTGATGCATGCGTACGTATGGAGGAGTGCGCACGTACTACGTGCGTGCCGCAACCAGGCAACACGTAGGGAGGATCCTACGTGGGGACTGGGATGTGGATGTGGATGTGCTCTGTTTTCTTTCTTTCCGGTCTCACGTGCTCTGCTCGGGATGCCATGATTGTGTAAACAGAGTGGATAGGATTTCAGGTGTGTCATGTCTAGTGCAATCATCCAGGGGTCACAAGGTTTCGTTTTAGACGTTGCGGCTTGCCGTTACATCTTCTTAGGCTTGATCCTAGTTGGTTATACCTGATGATGACAGTGTTTCGTTAGCACTCTTTGGAGTTGCTCAGATTTGATTTTCATAATGAAAACCTAGAATCACGTCTTCGGTGAGTGGATCAAGTGAGGGTGGTGCTTGAGTGTGGTTTCCTTCTTAGAGACATTGTCAAGAGATAGGTGATTTGGTGCCGGTGCTCGTTCTTGTAGTTCGTTGGTCATTTTTTTTATCGCTTAGTTTTTTCTCTGGACATAACTTCGGTCTTGTATGACTTTGCTATTTATTGATGTGATCTTCTATGTGTTGGTGTTGATTGTATGCATCCTAATCATGCATAGATCATGTGTTTGCTCATTGTATTATATTGTTGTTTCCTTCTGAGTCAATAAAATTCACTCACTATCAAAAAAATATCTATACTGCCAAACAAAACCCATGTTGTTGTCTTTTTGCGGGTCACAAAACCCATGTTGTTGTTGCTTTATTTCTCCATGTCACTTTATGACAAAAACTTTCGGATTGTCGAATTGATCAGATCTGCCTCTTTTCCGCGACAGAGCATTCGAATGAAACCGCTTTTGGATGATTGGACATGGAAGGATTGAAATAACAAAAGGTAATGTGAATCAGCTGAGGTTGCCTTTTTCAAGAAAGTGGACTAGTGGATTTGTTGTGATATTTTTTATGAACATCTTCTAGAATTTGTTGCGTGGCTGAAGCGATGTGCCAGAAGCCAAGACGATTAGGCAAAGACGGAGGTGATATAGTGAATGTGAGGGGACACAAGACGGGGCCGGGAGGCAGCGTAGAGGGGTGGCACAATGGCATGGGGTGCCTAGGTGAGGAGCCGCGATGGGGAAGCACAATGACATTGATCACGAGAGGCCGAGGCGGGTGCTGAGGGAAGGCGAGCGGAGGTGCGGGGGCTACCACAGACCTACTGATGATGGCGGCTGCTGCGGGAGGTGGCGCTGAGGACCGGCACGACACCAAGGCATCGCCGTATGGGAGGGGGGAGGGGGGTTATTGAAACTTCATCCTATGAGAAACTGTTGATAGGATAGATCTTATCAACTGCCACGACACTGGAAAAAAAATCAACTACCACGTTGGATACATCCAAGCACTCGATGACACTTCCTAAAAATTGAATAAACATGGTGGCACCCTACACAGTATCCATGAAATGAAAACGATCCATTGACAAATCTCAATGGACAACGAAACATCAGGTCTGGGATCACAAACGGTCTTGGGCTTTTTGGCAAATTGCAAGCTTTTGCTCTATATCCGAAAATCCATCTGGACCACACATTAGCTGAGCTGGTGGTGCAGAGTTGTCCCAGAAAACCCATTTTTTGTGGACAAAAGCCGTGCAATTTTGAAAAGAACGAAAAACAAACTTTTGATATAAATGGGGTCTGGAATATTCTTTACTGACCAACACCACTACATAGGGTCACATAAAAGTCGTTTTCTTTTCAAGGACATAAAAGTCGTTTGTAGGTTGTTTTGGTGTTTGGGTGATGGACTGACGGATGTTGACTTGCACACTGCGCCTTCACAAAAATTGCAAACTCGCAAGGTGAAAATTTTCACGTTTGGAGGCTATCTACATAACCAGCACACACAAGAGAAAGATTCTCCTGAGTAGATAATACCGCCGTGAATTTCTGCTGGCCATAAAAATAGCGGTCCAAGAATCGATCGTGACGGTGCATGCATGTCAATTGTTGATAAAAGGGTGAAAACAAATGTGCATGGACTGGAAGTATATGTCTCATAAAGATTTATTGATTAGGTGATTTATAGATTTTTTCTGATGGATATGCTTTGGATGTATGCGATCGACAACAGCTGATTTTTACAAACTAATCCACAGCCCCACACCACTAGTGACAATGTGACATGTATACCCATGTAGTCATGTACAGGTGAGTTGTCTTGTGCATGAGCCATATTCCTTTACAACAACAGTATGTAGTGCTGCTCTTTTTGTTTAAAGTTTGTCATTTGATAGGTCCTTGAGAGCATACTTTTCATATTCAGCCAAAAAAGAGCATGTTTTCGTGATGTCAAAATTAACGACATTAATTTACACTGCAATTTTGTATTGTGGTGCATTATTCGTTTTACATGCATTTGTTTATGTTGTTTGCACTGGTTAGATATGTTTTTTCCATAATCTGCACAAACAGTTTAAAATTGTGCCCTCAGTCCGAAAAAGCTTGTCCCAAACTTGTTCTTTAAATGAATGTATTTAGCACTAACTTGATGCTACATACATCCATTTGAGGGACAAACTTTTTTGGACGGAGGAAGCAATTGCTAGCATAAATCTGCACAAACAGTTTCAAATTATGTAATTGCTAGCATAAATCTCAAACATGATATAGATACCTGTCTTCAACGTACGTGCATTATTGAGTTAGTACTAATCTAGCAAGTTAATCTGAATTGCCAAACATGATTTTGTTTTGAAACAATAATACTATATCAAAAGTAAATTACATCTCATCATTCAGCAACTGCATGCTAAGCCTTATATATCCAGATAAATAATGCTATGAAAAGGTTACAGTGATGCATTGGCAGCCATGGAAAATCAGTAATGTTCAACAGGATCGAAATGAAGGTTCCATAATTTCCACTTCATCTCACTTTTCACTAGCGCGAATACTTACAAGGGTGGACATACAGATACGGCAAAGTCTTCCTGGAGAGGAGATTCGGCTGAGATGATCATTAAAATGATTAATGAAAAAACTGATTATTTCGAACTCCAAAGGCCAGAGCTAAACTATACTAATACTACCAATCATTACATCCGCGCACTTGAACACAGACGCGTTGTTCCTTGAAGATAACCGTGCCGCGTGACAAATAAACAAATTAATCATTTTTTTTCGAGAGCAACAAATTAAGCATGTAGAGTTGTGTCGAATATAGTGTACGAGTTAGGTTACAGTTGGACTTGTAGTTGTATTGTGTTTAGATAGGATATGTAGTCGTGTCCTAGTAGGACACTTGTATCCTAGGCCTCTCTTATATAGCGGGGGTAGACACACGATGTAACCTATGCCAACATAATAGCACAGGCGTGCAAGGGGGAGCCGGCGGCGTGTGCCGGCGCCCGGGTGGCCGGTGTGCGGTATTGTGACGGTGTCACGGGGAGGAGCGCCCGTAGTCAAGCCCCGGGGATGTAGCCATATCGGTGAACCTCGTTAACAAATCTCGGTGTCGTGCTCGTGTGATTGCTTGATCCTCTAATGATCGACGGTATGCCTCGGATTTATTCTAACAAGTGGTATCAGAGCTAGGGTTGTGAAGACCGGAGGCTGTGTAATCGTTGGTCCGACGAGGAAGAAAATATCGACAGAAATCTGCAGGATGTAATACGGGCGAAGTCGTCGGCGAGTTACGATTCCGAGGCGGATGTTGGTCGTAATTTTCACGGAAAGCGATCTAGGCGAGACAGCAGCAGGGGTGCGCGATGTACACGGCTGGCAAGGCAGATCTCGCGTGCGGAGGCCCAGGCAGGAGCTGAGGCTCTCGGCTGGGCGAGGCCCATGTGGGGGGCACTTGCGGCTGGTGCGTTTTGACCTGATGGGCAAGACGTTGGAAAGTTGCTGGAGGCCGTGAGACACGCGTCTGCGGAGCTGCTGGAGATCTACAGATAGCCACGCATGAGGATTTGTTTTGAGAAAAAAAAGGGACCGAGTCCCCAATGACACGAAGAGGCAGCAGATCAATCGGCGTAGAGGAATATCCATTGATATGTATCCATCGGAAGGCTTTGGCAGTAATTGCAATGCTAGCATTAGAATATTGTGCAAGGGAGCTACAGGTCACACGTGAAGACCAAGATAGTTTTTGGTTGGATTTTGCAATTAGTACATGGAGTGTACCACGTCAGGTTTGGTTCGTGTATTTGAGCATCATGTGAGGGAAGCTTAGATTAATTTTTCAAAGTGTCAGCTGTATAAAGAGCCGTGGTGCCAACGGGTACCAGGTTTGAGGTGGAGAAGTTCGTCGGAACTAAAAACCTTGGATTATGGTAGACATAGATGAAAGATTTGTTGGCACAACAGAGATGCTTGAAGGCATTGCGGGAGCCAAGCCAGCTAAGAAGAAAAAATTATGTGATGGATGGAAATTTGCGGAAGACGATTTGGGAGCCTCGAGCGTGTCATGTAGTCGGAGAAGTTCGGCTGGGTCGGACTAGATAGTCTGACGGATCGACGTGAGTCGGTTGGTACAGAAGACGGTGATGGGATCGGCGACGACGACATAGGTGTGTGGTGCTGATGGTGACCGACTTCTGGGCGTGGAAACACGTGGCGCAGGCCGAGGGCTTGTGTGGCTTCGACAAGACTATGACGCGGGGTTGATTCAAGGTGATGTACACACGGAGTTTGAAGTCAACGGGGCGCGGGGTGGATTGATCATCTACCATGGAGTCATGTTGAAGGTGGAGCTGGATTGAGGGGCTACGATGTAAGGATCCAGGGAATCGAAGCCTATTCAGCGGGATGGAAAAAAGCGAGTGACATGCAGTTTGTACTGGAGCCCAGTGGTCTGATGGAAGCGTGAAACTCGTCATCGGTCGGTGATGACTGGTGGTACTCTGCAGTGGGGGTTGAGTGGTGTGGGTTCGCGGCCCTTGAGACTCGACCGGGACAGCGGAGGCTCGACGCGGTAATAGCGGCGAGGCGTGTGGTACGCACGGGACATGGAGACGGGCCAGGGCTCTGGTGGTCATACATGTGGTGAGACAACTGCGAATTTGACTCGGGATGACTACAAGCAACGGTGAAATTCCTTCAATTTTCAGACAGGCGGTCAAGAAAGGAGCGGTGATGTTGAGTTCAGGTAACTCTTATGTGTGACACCCAATATGTGAGTTGTTCACTTTCACGCAGGTCAGTGATCAGTGTGTGATGGCGTTGGACGGATACTCTGGAAGTTGGGAGCACAAACTAGAGTAACAAGGAACTTAATTTTGCTCGAGTGTTGACTGTGGTCAAGTAAAGAAGGGACTACAAGTTGCAGGTGGAGTCGCATGGAGTCTTTGGAGTAGCATCAGTACTCATGGAATAAGCTCAAGTCCAATGTACATGGAAGTTTGATGCATTGACGAACTCAAGGTGGTGTAGAATATTCGCCAAGGTGGAGTTTGTAGAGTTGTGTCGAATATAGTGTACGAGTTAGGTTACAGTTGGACTTGTAGTTGTATTGTGTTTAGATAGGATATGTAGTCGTGTCCTAGTAGGACACTTGTATCCTAGGCCTCTCTTATATAGCGGGGGTAGACACACGATGTAAACTATGCCAACATAATAGCACAGGCGTGCAAGGGGGAGCCGGCGGCGTGTGCCGGCGCCCGGGTGGCCGGTGTGCGGTATTGTGACGGTGTCACGGGGAGGAGCGCCCGTAGTCAAGCCCCGGGGATGTAGCCATATCGGTGAACCTCGTTAACAAATCTCGGTGTCGTGCTCGTGTGATTGCTTGATCCTCTAATGATCGACGGTATGCCTCGGATTTATTCTAACAAAGCATTTAGGTGTGTAGCTAACCGATATATATTAATCCAGTGTTTTGTTGCACACTAGCCAGGCCAGAGCTGTTGTACCCTAGATATTTTTGCTTCAGGCAGATATTTTAAGCATGTAAATGCAGTGCATGCACATATATACGGCATGCAGGCCGTTGCCCAGCTATAGGTTACTGGAAAACATTCTGGTCTCCGAGTCCAAAACCAGCTAGACACCCCTAATCTAGTTTGTAGTATATACAATATATAATACTCCCTCCGTCCCAAAATACTTTGTATTAACTTTATAATAAAGCCAGCACAAAGTTGAGTCACTTATTTTGAAACGGAGGGAGTAATTAGTTATATAATGTATCTATCCTAGTCTAGTTTTGGTCCCACGGTGTGAAGTTATTCATGGTAGTTTGGTAGACAAAGACATAAAAAAATGATAAGCAGCAACCAGAGCCCCATGACCCATGAACCAAGAAAAGTATCTCAAAATCATGTCCACCATATATCCAAAAAAATCGGAGTAGCTTTCATTTGGCGGCAATAAAATCATGATTACTTTGGCCGTCAATCCGTTTTCTACCACAATTCTTGGTCCTCTTACTAATCACTGCTTTGACTGGAGAGTGGAGACCCTCAGCATCGGCCAGGCAGTACCGTCTTAACTCTCTTTGTTCAAACAAAATTCTAGAATCAGATTGATCCAGTGTTCAAACAAACAAACAAACAAGAAGATACTTGAGCCGCGCGAATTAGTTGTGCGGCTAATCCAGTGTTTTGTTGCGCTTGACCTGTTCTTGTCTACTAGCAGTAGCAGAGCTGTTGCACCCTAGTAGAATTTTGATTGATCGAAATAGGGGCTCGAGGTGGATTTATAATTTCAGCATGCACATACGACATATGCAGACCGTTGGCCACCGATACTTTAACAGAAAAGGGTTTCTGGTCTCCAAATCCAAAAACAGCCACCCTAAATGCATATATCTATCACCACATCTATCTAAAATAGTCTTTAGTTTGGCCCCGGCCAGAAAGCGAAGATATTAATGTGAAGAAAAAGACATAAGCAGAAACCAGAGCCCCAAGAACAGGAAAAGTGTCTGAAAATTCAGTCTACCATATCTATAAAAAATCATCTGCGTAGCTTTCATTAGGTGGCAATCACATCATGATTACTTTGGCCCATCCCCTGGTTAATAGACTAACATGGAGTAGCACTCTATAAGTGAGGCTCTACTCTTTCCTGGAACTTAATCAAACCTTAAGATCTATTTAAGCATATCAGGTAGTGTATGGTAGCTCTACAGCACTGGTTCATTATACAGGGCATGGTGTTCTCAAGAGGTGCACTTAGTAGTAGCATCGAAGCTAGCCATCAAGTTGTATAAATTATCTAGTGAAGTTACTACTCCCTCCGTTCCATAATTCAAACTAAAACCACGACAAGAATTATGGAGTGAAGGGAGTACTGTGCAAATAAACAATTTTTACAGATCCTAAAGCTAGTTCTTACACAGCCATCTGACTAAAGATCTTAAAGCAAGCAACCATGAAACATATGTTCCCATGACTTGCTTAGTCTCTTGTTAACAAGGTTCTCTCCTATTTTTTAACCAACTCTGTTCCAACTCCTGGAGATGCTTCATGGCTGAGAGGTCACAGGACACCGTCTTCATGTTCGGCATGGCACCAACACATTGGCCTGTAAGTAGGGTCTGTATGCGCAACATTGGCCTGAGCACCCCACAACTAGCTAAACTCAAGCAAAACGATAAGGCAAAGAAAACAGAATGAAACTACAAGTACAAAGGCAAAACTTAAGCAACAGCAGAAGCTACCACCAGCATTAGTCAGGAGGCTGACCAGAGTCTTCAATATTGTGAGACACTGGCAGGTCAACATCTCTAAACTTGTATTGCATCAATTTTTGACACAAATTGCATCGATTTGGTGTGCACACGTAACAGAAAATATGCTAGTCATGGATTCTCAATCATGTGGGTGCAAGATTAAAGCCTTACTTTTCAAGGTGCAAAGAGTTCACTCCTTGCTGAACAGGACTAATCATAATCAGTTGGCAAGGATCCTACAAAGCATGCTAAGCTGCAATAACATAATTTAGTCCAAGCAATTGATTGCTAAGCTATATACATGGGGAAATGCAGGAGAAACCTGAAGCTTAGACTCAGCAAATGCAATGACGACAACAGGGATGATACCCTTCCACCAGCCTCCATCAGTGCAACATTGTGACCAGTTTTCCATTGCTTGGTGGTTCAGTGGGCATGCATAAATTTTCTCCACAGCCAAAGGCAAATAAGTACAGCAGTACAACACTTGATCAGTTGTTGTTTCTTGAACTGCCATTACTGACAAGAGGTAAGCTATTTCTAGATCAGGAGCTACAAGATAACTTAGGCTGAGAAAACAAAATATTAACTGCGTACCACAAGGAATATTTGCACATGCGAGCATTCAGACATCTGCTAAACTGCTTGCTAGCTCATCCAAGATGGTTAGTGTTTTACTAGCTCAGACATCTTGAAATATGTTCTTGCATTTTTCCAGTAAGATGCGAGAAGTGCTCAGCACGAATTTGCCAAAATGTGTTGTGCTAATACACAATTATATTGACAATGCTACTCACACATTCTGCTATTCACTCTGTCCTTTGTGCTTTAAACTAATGACTTTATTAGGTTTAGTTAGTTTTAAGTCATAGTTGCTTTCAATTACGGAAAGCAAAAGGAAAATTGAAATGTTTAATGCACCATGAGTTCCAGCTTACAACAGCACTACATTTGCTTGGACGTAAACCTAGATTGTCATTTTCTGCCTACAACTGAATGAAAAGAACGACATGGAATAAAGTATTTCCAGTAAAATGACGAAAGGTGGGGCCAAAGTTCTACTCCAACCAGGGGAGTCCTACACTATGTGTCAAAAAACTAAAAAAAGTTGGTCATGCTGGTCTTCAGCTCAATATGAACAGTGATCAGGAGTTATACAGCACGATTTCAACTTTCAGTGACTAAGCAGAAGATTTGCAAATAGTGAGTGACAACAGTTCTTAATTTGCTATTAGCATTACAACCAGGACAGCCTAACAACCATTTGCAAATAGGAAGTGATAACAATTATTAATTTACCATTAGCGTTACATCATACTACAACCAGGACAGCCTAACAACACGGGGCACATACAAACCAAACTGCAAGTATGATGTGGCTGCCTAATCTGGACAACATAAGATAAGGCATACCAATAACAGATACCATGCAGTATAACTAGATGTACTGTACTACAACAGTTGGACAATATAACCAGTACATTGAGTCACTGAACGATGAAACCTCAACGGAGTAATACCGTTGATCTAGAAAAACTATCATTTCAGTAGTCATCCTTGAGCTTCAGGTCAAAATTGCAACCAGAAAAAGGGGCATGCTCAAATTCCAAATCAGAAAGGAGATAGTTGCCATCATGCTCACCTGCAAGAAAACAACGGGTTTGTTGGAGCACTTACAACAAAAGATTTCGCCATGCAACGACACATGTAGATAATTTGTGGTATGTTTCTGAAGACAGTTGTATTTGATCAGTCAAAAACAGGTCAATGGGGTGAGGGGGGAGCATACAGATAAAGTATGAAGAAGATTTTTTTTCCCTTTTGGGGCAAAAAGCAACTGACCCCGGTTTCACAGAAACTAAATTTACACTCAAAACAGCCCCCCTAAGTTTTCTTTAAGTTTGAGCAAGTTCATAGAACAAAATACTCCCTTCATTCCCTTATACAAGGCCACTATGGAAAATACATTTTGCATCTATACAAGGCCACTAACAGTAATCGAGTTAAAAATTAATGATGTTTTCTCAAACTAGCAACTTGTTTAATACTTGCATGCATGTAGTCATAATGACACTGTGCTACTTCCTTCTCATTCCTTCCTTGCATGCATGCAGGTTTATTAATGATCCCTTTTAGTGAGAAGAAAAGTTGGCTTGCAAAGCAGTCATTAATTTTTACCTTGGTACCTGTAATTTGAGTTTGTGGCCTTGTATAAGGGAATGGAGGGAGTATCAATAACTACAATACCAAATCAATATCAATAGATTCATCATGAAATATGTATTCATAGTATATTTATTTGGTATAGAATGCTGATATTTCTGTGCATAAATTTGGTCAAACTTCAGAAAAGTGTGACTAAAGACAAAACTTAGGGCATCTATTTTGTGGAAAGAGGACTAGGTTAATAGTAAGCCATGAATTAATGTAATTTACTGCCACAGTAGGCAAGAGGGAAGGCGAAGGCGGTGAGACAAACCTAGTCTTGAGCTTAAGTAAGCCGTTGGAGGAAGGAACTCAGGATCAAGCTCCAATGTTGTATCATCATCTGGATCGTCCACGGATATCTAAGATACATTCAACTCGAGGTAATCAATTACATAAACGCAATGCCTACTCATGGCATGGACAAGGTGGGAAATATTTTATATCATAGTCATCAGTAACACTGCTATTCACTAAGTAAGCCATCTTATAGCAGTCACAAGCTCGTAGGTGAAATAATTAGCATACTAATATAACCTCTGGCTCTTATTCTAATCTAATTCCATAAAGCCATGTGTATAACATAGTAGTGCACTAAAAAAATAGTTAGCTTATGACTGAGAAATGTTACCCATCAGCATCCAGGACAGTTCAAATCGCTTTAATAATTTTCTTAGCTCATTATTAACTTATTATCGCCACTTACTCCAACTACAGGTTATTAGTGCTTATCAGTCCACTCCATTCTAGTGCATCATCTAGATGCACAACTACATTTCATCACACTTGAGAGCAATTTGGGATCAGGCAAAAAGTTACGACATACCTTCGATGGCTCATCGATGTCATAAATACTGTCCATGGAGACTTGCAAAGTGCCCATTGCCTTCTGCACCTTCTTTCGTATGCCTGGTCACGGAATCGAAACATAGGAAGGATTTAACACACACAAAACAGTAAAAACTTGTTTTTTATTTCATTGCATTTTCTTTAAGAACAGGGCAGAGCAATCCACAGAGCTATCATAAGAGAGTAGTGGCTAAAGAAGTTCAGTTAAACAGAAAGCATACGCTCTTCTTGCTTGTCGGCCATCAGTCTCTGCATATCATTCCCGGTGAAACTCGCAGTCTCAATGCCACCCTTAGCCCACTCGCAGCATTTCATCCAGTCCCCATCGCTCAGAGAGCTCGGTTTCGCCACGCCCTTCGACCCCTGCACGCTCCCTGCTGCTGCTGCTGCTGGTGCGGCCTTCCCGGCGGCGCCGGCCGGCGGAGCTTTGCCTGCTCTACCGAGGTCTCCCAGGGCTCGCCGCCCCGCCCTCGCGGCAGGCCCGCGCGCCACCCCGGCCTTCTTCCCATCAACGCCTGGCCAAACAACGGCAGGGACGCGCAGCGGGTCAGCACAATGAGAGAGTTGGCCGTGGATCCGGCGAGGTGGGCAGGTGGTGGGTTAATTACCTCGGAATATGGGCAAGTTCTCGTTTTGCACGAGGACCGGAGCCCGTGGAGCCTGCATTTCCTCGGACGGTCCGGTGGCGTCGCCGGATCGCGCTTGCTTGCTCGAGCAGTTATACTCCCACCGAGATGCGAAGTTGGAACTCCCGGCGGGGGTAGAACCCTGGAAATCGCAGGAATTGGCGCGCGCTGCGCAAGAACCCTAGCCCGACCTTGGACTTCGGTGGCTCGCCCGGCGGAATCCGTGGAAGTGGAGTGGAACAGTGGCAGGCTCGCTGGGGAAGGAGGGGGGAGGAGGCTGAGGACGGAACAGGTGACGCCAACCCAAAACCTGGCCAACTGGGCCGGCACGGCACGGCACGGCCCGGCCAGGCACGCTAAGTACACGGGCCGGCACGCGTGCTGCCCTATCTGGCATAGCGGCCCGAGTAACAGATCGAGGCACAAATTTTTTCTGAAAAAAAAACATATCAAGCCACGTATCTCCGAAAATCCTATTTGACGCTAACTGCGTCAAAATGTCGAGCATTCGCACACGCGATCTCCCACTGCAAGGCAGCCGGTTTTGTCGAGATACGCTAGAATTGGCCGGCCCATTTCCCCACTGCGAGGCAGCCGGTTTTGGGAACCTTCCAGAAGGTTCCCTGAACCGGTTTTTTATTTTTATACCAGTTTTATGGTTTTCTTTTGTTTGCCTTTTTTTCTGATTCATTTCCTTTTTTCCATTTTCTGTGTCTTTTTCTTCTTTCCTTTCCTTTCTTATGTTTTCTTTTTTCGTTTTAAAAAGAATTATTGTTTTCTATATTAGTTCATAATTTCAATAAATGTTTACAGTTTCAATTTTTTTCCCGTTTTCAAAATATGTTCGCAATTTAAAAAAAATCCGGGTTTCAAAAAATGTTCTTGTTTTCGAAAAAAATTCACAATTTCAGAAATATGTTCGTGTTTCAAAAAATGTTCAGGAATTTCAAAAAATGTTCTCATTTTCAGGTAGAAACACAATTTCACGACAATGTTGATGTTTCAAAAAATCTTCACGGTTTCTACATTTTGATTGCAATTTCAAAAGATGTCCCCGTGTTTTTTGTTCTCATTTGCAAAAAACATATGAATACAAATATTGTTCGCATTTTAAAAGAATAATCGTGTTTTAACTTTGTTGGTTTTGAATTTAAAAAATGCTTTTGTTTAAAAATATAATTTGTGGTCTTAGAAAATATTTGGGAATTTCCAAAAGAAGAAAACAAAAAAATCACTTTTTCAAAAACTGTTTGTAATATAAAAAATAATTGCGGCATTTGAAAACTGTCTGCAACTTTGAAGGAATGTTTTTCAAATCTCCACCTTGCTGTGTATTTTTATAGTGTTTTGCGCCTATATGTTGTGTGCGAGGTGAGGGGATCGAATCCTTGTCGTTCTCGTTTGTTTCGCAGCTACTCTCTCTGTCCCAAAATATAAGAACGTTTTTAACACTAATATAATGTCAGAAATATTCTTATATTTTAAGATAGAGGGAGTACTTTTTCGTCGCGTGATAGGAAAACAACGAACGGCCGCGTTGGTGGGCGGCCCAGTCACGCATCCACCCTGTGAGTCGAATTTCTGCATGACGCAAAATGCGTCATATAGGGACTCCCACGTATCTGTCGTGCGCTCGTACGATCGTGCCAACTAAAAAAAGGGAGGTACACCGAGTCACGTCTCGTACGATCGTGCCGCTCCAACCTCCCTCCCGCAGCAGCTCCTTTTTTAGGGAAAACGCAGCAAGTCTTTCGAGAGATCGCTACTTGCCTGGGCATGTATAATGGTGGCATATGATACACATGCCCCATAATAAAAAGTAATGTGAGGCATTTATATTAATTTTTTTTCAATGCAAGTTATCATTAGTGAGTCTTATTAAGAAATAGAGAATAAGGACTCTAGTACAAATGCATCTCTACTTTTCACTCTAATTTTTTCAGCTTTTGTCATCGGATCACACTTTTTCTTTTCAAGCACCCGTCTTCTAAAAAGGATCCCGTTTCCCTATCCAAACATATTTTACGTCATATCCGATCCTACATGACATGCGAGGCATCACCTTAAAACTATACATTGTATACGCCCTAATCGATACTGGCTAATCGCCGGTGTGTTAGGCGTGCCGTGCCGGGCACGGCCCGCTAAGCCATGTGACAGGCCGGGCACGCGGGCTATCGGGCTGGCACGTCTAGACCGGCCCATTTATCCAGATCATTAGAAAGCGTAAACAGACTTCAGCTCTATTATCTTGTTGAAATTAAACCCAATGGACCAAGCTAATTCAGCCTCCACATGGTCCATGTACAGTGACTCACGAACAATCAAAATATCCGCATCCAAACCATCATATGAAATATTAGCAACAAAAGAGGCATAAATTCACGGTTCATAGAGACATAGCATCACAATTCACCAAACCAAAAGAGAGAGTACATCGCCGGTAAAATAGACACAAATTTAAACTAAAATAACTAAATACTACTCCCCCGTTTTTAAATATAAGTCTTTTAAAAATTTCATTATGGACTACATACCATTGTTCAAGATATCTTCCGATATGCCGATAAATCGGCCGATTTATCGCTTATCACTGTCAGACCGATAAGATAAATCGGCCGATAAATCAGCCGATATGCCGATAAACTGGCTGATTTACCCCTTATCGTATGTCGACCGATAAGTTCCCGATAAGCGATATCCCCAACATTGCTACATACGGATGTATATAGACACATTTTAGAGCGTAGATTCATCCAAAAAAAAGAGTGTAGATTCACTCATTTTGCTTCGTATGTTGTCTTTTATTGGGCCAACTCTAGCAGGCCATCGCCCCCCCCCCCCCCCCCCCAACTACCAGTACATGAAAAATTAAGCCCAATGGGGCCACCATAAATTCTAAAAATGCTATGTGCCACATCTTCATCAACCAAATTATTGGTCTCCTCTCTCTCAAAGCTCCCAAAGGATACTTGTGAGGAGTATAATTCAATTCACCAAAATCAACATCACCTTCTTCCAACAAAAATGGTAATTATGGGAAATTACACAATTTCAAATGATTTCTAACCATGTTTCCAGCACCGATTTTAAATTCAGCATCCCTATATCACTCACAGTGGGCTTCTCAACTTTTTTTTGCATTCACAACACCTTGAGTATTTCCATCTCTAACTTTGTAATCTTGGGGTTGGATGGGGTTTCTACTGTGAATAACTTTGATTTGCAATATGAATTTTCTCTTATCCATAGCAGTTCTATCATCGCTAATGCGTACAGCAAAATGCAAATATTTCTCAGATTTGTTAATTATATCCGAATAACTGAATGAAGAGTCCTTCCCGACTTAGTCGGAATCCTCTCCTGCCAGAAACCAGAAGCGGCTGCTAGCCGAAAAGGCTCCTACATCGCCCGCCAGAGCACACAGAGCCTGGCGGAACGACGTGGGAAGCGTGGGGAACGGCGAGGGAGCCCCACCACCTTGTCCTTCTTCTTCATCTCTCGCCGCACCACCACCTCCTCATTTGAGATCTCTATCGGCATTTGCGCAGTTCCCGGTGGCGGCAATACCATGACCATCCCCACCTCGAGCTCATCAAGGCCCGTCAGAGCGCGATCGTGAGAACAGAACTCCGCCTGTTTCGTTTGTTGAATCAGATCTGTTGATTCCATTTCCATCATTGCCTAGAGCAGAATCTCGAAGGAGGATCTGGTCATCCCGTCGGGAGAAAGCCTCTCATCTTCCTCCATCGCCAGTCGCTTGCAAATCTCCATGGCTTCCTGATTGACCTCTTCTGTGGTGACAAACCACTATCTGACCTTGCGGAGCTTCCCCATCTTGTCTACATCGTCCTTCGGCACTACCACGAGATGCGCCTCCATGCACTCCTTCCAAGTTTCCATGGAGCCAAGGCTGGAAAGGGGATCGACAATCGCCGCCCACGGTGTAGTGGAATCAAAGGCGGAGGGGATTGGGACCGAGGTGAGAGGAGGCGATGAGATAGGAAGATAATTAATGGGTGGAGTGGGAGTCAAACTGGCCATATGAGGAATCACCGCGATGACATCCATTACTCACCTCGGGGCCTACGACACGCATGCCAGAGTCGTGCACCTCCTCTCCTTGTACTGCACCGATACGTGCGATGTGGTCACGGAAAATACACCAGAGCCCCCTCCTCAAACTCATCCTCCTCCCTCCATGATAACGTGTTGACCACCTGATGACATTCGCACCAGCCGTTGTTCCTTCTCACGGTGGAGAAGCGATCCTGGCCGGAATATCAATAGGCTTGGTGCATGTATATCGAGGACGAACACGCATATGAGTCGTGTGTCGCACACCATCTTTGCTTCCCTCTGTTTAGAGTCTTTCAGATCACCATGTCCCCATTCCATATGGAGATGGGCGTGCAATCTCCGACACGCTTGATAAGTTCAACACTCAGAGTCTCTCGACTAGCGATGATCGCGCACCATATAGGTGAAGCTAATTTTGAAACCGTGGCACTCATGAAATCTTAATTTGAAAAATACTAGCTCTTCAAGATCCCGAAACATGGCGAATTTGGTTTCATCATCAACCGTCATCCATGCTTCCCTGCCACGTACCTAGATTTTAAACGAAAATGATAAATCCCAAATGTTCGGAATTTATCCATGGCAAATCAAACGTTTTTATGGCAATTTTAGTGACACGCGGATGACAAATTTAGTTGACATGCATGGCAATTTTTTAGCAAAAGATACACTGAGCACGTATTTGTCATGCTTGCTAACTAAACTTGTCATCCTCAGGTCACTAAAATTGTCATTGAAAATATTCGATTTGCCATGATCAGATACAAACATTCGGGATTTATCGGGGTCCATTGTAAATGTTTCTAGTTCTTTCTTTTAGAAATAAATGTTTTTCTAGTCTAGTTCTCATAAACAGAGTTTTCACCCCCGCAAAAAAAAGTGAGAGTTTACACGATCTACGAATATATCGCAGCTAAGCCAAGCCGTACCGGAACTTACCAGGTCCAGGCCTGGCTCACCGACAACTGGGCCCACCGCTACAACGTAAACCCTTTTCATTTCGAACTCGGACTTGAATCCTCTCGCGGCGCGTCTTCTTGCGGCTACTTCCGCCCTAAACTTGACCCCCGCGCTATCTCTTTCTTGCTCCTCCCGGTCTCATGATCGATCGGTTCCCCTCCATGATCTCGTCTCGTGCGCCCCGATCTGCTCCGGCCATGGACGCCACCGCCCACCCCCGCTCCCTGGCCTCGGGCGGACCCGCCATTGCCCACCCCGGAGCCTGCGCGTCCTCCCGCGTCCGGATCAACCCCGCCTGCGTCGCCAAGTCCGCCGCCGCCGCCAAGAAGCCGAAGCGGCCTGCAGGATCGCTCGACCACGGGTATCGGCCGGCGAAGAGCGTGCGTGGTGCTTCCGGCGAGGTCGCGTCCGCTGCCGCTGCCGCCGCCAGGAACAAGAATCGCCCGGGTCCCAGTCCAGTCAGCGGCGTCGAAGTCGAACCCCTCAGCGTGACAAAGAACCAGACCAGCGCCTCGCCGACTCAGCCTCCCGAGATCACGGCGCCACCCAAGCCGCAAGCTTCAAGCATGCGCGAGCTCCTCGAGAAGGCTCGCCTTGCCGAGAACCAGACCAGCACCTCGTCGCCGAGGCCCCTGGCCTCCTGCAGCATGCGCGAGCTCCTCGAGAAAGCCCGTCTCGCCAAGGCTCGTATTGCCGCTGTGGATGCCGAGGCCGAGGCCATCCACCGGTGCGAGATCGAGCGGCGGAGGGCTGAGGCCCGCCGGGAGCGGGAGCAGATGGTTCCGACGGTGGAGTTCAACGACCCTTTCATTGATTTCCGGGACGTGTTCAAGTGAGGCCATGGATCCATCTCGGAGCAGAGGATCGATTCCGTCCAAGAAGTGAATTTCTTGATTAATTAATTAGTCTGACCATACAGGTGTGGGTGATTACAGGCTCGGTTAGCCCTAATCTACTGAATCGCTGGCAGTTTTTTTGTTAGTGCGAGTGCGATTCCCCCTTCTGATTATGCAAAGTGATTTAATACAGCAGTTATTAATCACTGGATTAAACATCATAGATGTCTCTCATATCAACAGAGACTTGTCTAATTTGCAGATACATTTGATCGATGATGTTCTTTTAGTTCTTACGGGGTGTCTTCAGTCCACGTTTCTGCGGCTACAACAGTCCACAATAGTCAAGTGAAGGACACGATCCTCGCAAAAAAAAAAAGAAGTAAAGGACACGATGGCGCAGCGTGTTTTCTTACTGAACAGAGTGAATTTTATTCTGGAGCCTGGTAAATTTCCAGCATGATAGGTTTCGCTGATTTTATGAGTCAACTGCAATTCTTCTTAAACAACAATCTAACTAATACTAGTTGCCTAACATATAAAAACACCTAACTACGGTGCATTTGCTCGAGACAACAATTATTTTCCCTCCTTCATGAAAATATGGCAGAATTGCCCGAATTTTACTTAAGAGGGAATTTAATATGCACACAAATAACAATCGAACCTTATGGGCCTTGTATGACTTAGGATTGTTTGCTCTCATTGGGTGTGCGTCAACCCCATTGGCCGCCACCCCTTAGTCCTATATACTCCTAGATCAACCTCGTAGTTTTTTCTTTGGATTTTATGTAGCCAAAAAGTTAGTCGTCGTTGCAACTTTGTGTACCCCGTTTGAGATAATCAACATTTCATCTATACTCGCAATATCCAGGTTGTTTCCATCATATTCTTTATCGTTTTTTATTGCTTGCAAGTAAACCTTCTTGGTCAGGCTAACCATGCATCCGGCATTGATCGTAACATTCATGAGATTGGCGTCAAAGTTGTTCTCCATTCAAATCGACAAAATCTTTCTGATTGAAAGATTGGGACACCCTTGCCCCTATCAAGGACCTTAAAAAGTGTGGATTTATGCTCCGAGACACCTCAAGGAAAACCACTTAGTGCTTGAGGTCATGCTTCGTTGGCTGAAGCTAAAAAATTGGCCGAGACTTTGAGGTTGTGAGGTGCTTTGGTTAACCTCCGCCTCTCGAATAGAGATTAGCACTATGAGCCTTGTATGACTTAGGGTTGTTTGCTGTTATTGGGTGTGCGTCAACCCCATTGGCCGCCACCCCTTAGTCCTACATAGATAGATCAACCTCATAGTGTTTGCTTTGGATTTTATTTAGCCAAAAAGTTAGTTGTTGTTGCACCTTTGTGTACTCCGTTTGAGATAATCAACATTTCATCTATATTCGCAATATCCAGATTGCTTCTACCATATTCTTGATCTTTTTTATTGCTTCCAGGTAGACCTTCTTGGTCAGGCTAATCACGCATCTGACACCGACATTGACAGTAGCATTCATGAGATTGGCGTCAAAGTCGTTCTCCATCCAAATCGACAAAATCTTTCTCATTGAAAGATTGGGACATCCTTGCCCCTATCAATGGCCTTAAAAAGTGTGGATTTATGCTGCGAGACACCTCAAGAAAAACCACTTAATGATTGAGCACATGCTTCGTTGGCTGAGGCTAAAACTTGCCCCAGATTTGAGGTTGTGAGGTGCTTTGGTAATCTCCGCCTCTCGGACAGAGATTAGAACTATAGTACGCACTCCGTTAATTGCAACGAGATTCAGATTTATTGGATTACAAAGGTTACAAAGACGGCGCATGGCGCCACACGCATTATTTGTGGTTCCCGAACGCTAATCATGCATGCGTGCATGCATGATGGGAACGATTGTAAAGACGAGGAAAACGCAAACTAGCCGGTGAAGAAGACGTGGCAACGATCGACATTGCCACAACTCATCTCCTCACCTGATCCCGTCGCAATACTTGTAGCCATGCGCAGTTCAAGATCACCCCTGCACTATGGAGCTGAGCGGCAGGGCGGCGGCGCCAACGGCGTCATGGCAGGCGCCGCTCTGGCAGCCCTGGCCGCAGAACTCGACGCCGAGCCCGCAGTATCCGTACTTGCTGCAGCAGAAGTTGCTCAGGCACGGCTTGTCGGCGCTGCACTTGATGTTGGCGCGGCATGGCCCGTTCTGGCAGCCGTCGCCGCAGTACTCCTGGCCGTAGCCGCAGTACCCGTTGCCGCTGCAGCAGTGGTTGTTGGGGCACGTCACCGCGTTCCCCTCGGCCTGGGCGCCGCAGCGTTTGGGCTCGTAGCAGGCGCCGCTCTGGCAGCCGTCGCCGCAGTAGTTGGCGTCCATGCCGCAGTACCCCCACGCGCTGCAGCAGAGGTTGTTTGGGCACTCCATGCCGTCGGCCGCGTGGCCGCACTGCTCGGCGTGCGCGCCCGCCATGGCGATGGCGAGGACGACGACCGCGCCGAGGGTGAGGGCCTTGGTGCTCATCATCTTCTTCCTTTCTGCTGGCTTGTGGATCTAGTACTGGTTGTGTGTGTGTGTGAGTAAACAGGTGGTGCTCTCCTCCCTTTATATAGGCGTGGATCGTTCAGTTCAGCTCATTAATTGTGGCGCCTCTTGCCAAAAATAAATAAAAATGCATGTCCCCGGAGCTATCTTTTGCTATTTCTATGGCGAGAACTGGGCAGTGGCCTAATTCGCAGTGGCACATTCTTGCAGACTGGGGTTAGATCTCGTGGGAAGGGAATTTCCGCAATCTCACCTGAGTGGGCTTCTTCTATAAAAATATGTTTTGGATGCTAGTGTTTATGGATTTTATTTTATTTTTAGCTATTCCTTATTGTGGGTTTGTATCACCATTTTTTTTAGCAAAATTGGGTTTGTGTCACCTACTAGACGAAACTCAGTGTTTCGAGTCTCAACAGCCCACACAGCACACACCGTCTTGCTGGAGTTTGTGGCCTGGCGCGGCTCTTCCGAGCACGGGAAGCGCATCGACGTAGCCTGAAATCTAAGAGCATCTCTAGCAGATCTTGTAAAAGGCTTTCAGCCCGAATTTTTTTGGCCGATGTGTGGATTTGGGCATTTTTGTGGGTGAACAGGTTCTACATACAGCCTGGCCTGGAAAAAAATTCAGGGCCCTTGATATCTCCCCCATCACTCTATCAAGGGCATCGGGGGCATTTTTTTTTGCGAGAAAACTTTCAATCTATTCATAGGGTTAGCAACCCCCTTCCCCCGCGATCTCTTCCGCTTCTTTGATGGTTCCACTCCGACAAGCACTTAGAGCGAAATGTAGGGCGGTTTCGGCGGTGCACCTTCTCCGGGTGGTGCGGGTGGAGCCGGCCTCGGTGATGCACCTCCTATGGGCGGTGTCGGCCTCGGTGATGCGGCATGGCCGTCACTGGCACCATTGAAGGACTCCGCCTCGGACGGCTCGATCTCCTCCCTCACCAAACCCACCACTGACGATGACGCGGACAAGCTCGTCACGATCACCGATGAGGCCAAGTTTCTGCTAATTAAGTTTTTAGTACCAATATAGTGTATTTGTTTTTACAAGGCGTTTTTGAACTGCATAATCATTTCAGGGGCACCCAAAATTGGTTTTGTGGGACGAGTTTTTTTCCGGAATTTGCTAGAGATGCTCTAAGATCAAGGTTGCGCGGAAAGGCAAGGAGATGGGAGCAAATGAGTGGAACTTTTGATACCAAAGGTCAAATTATACTCGTAAATGTACTTTCTCTAAAATCTTACAGGTTAGGTTAAAATAACAAGCATGTTTTGGATTATGGGGCGGCCATGGCTCTTGTGAGTCCCCTGCCTCCGCCCATGGGGAGGTGCTGACCTTCGAAAATTGTTTGGGTGTTGGTTTAGGTGTGGCTATGTCTCAGTCGACCGAGACTTAACAGAGTTTCAGTCAAGTGACATAACATATAAAAAAACTGATTTTCTTTTTGCATGAATTTTAATGTAAGATCTCACAAATATAGCGTCGACTGAGACATAACCAAGTCTCAGTCACTAAGATTTAGCAAAACTGAATTTGAATTTATGCAACAGTGAAAGGTGGTGGTGCGGAGGAGCCTTCCGGCGAGCCAACCCACGCGGATCTGGTGATCTCTGGGCCAGTGGCGCAGCAATCCCCTCCATGGTTTATCGTCCCGCCCCATTGTGAATTGTGATGTCCATGTTAGGGCCATACGCAAGAGTAGCAGTCGTCGGGTATGTAGGCCATGGAATGGTGTTGGAGATTCCTTACCATGAGTTCATGGCGTGTGCTTGCCCATCCTAGCGAAGAGTGTATTGTATCAACGAGTTCTTCCTCATGTCACATATATATCTTCCTAATTCTTGAATTGTTTCCATCCTATATTTCTCTCTTCATTCCGAGTTAGGAATTTTAAAAACCACATGGGACTAATATTTTCATTCGAAATTGACAGGGAAAAATTGTTGAATTCTTTCCCTTTTTATCGATTCCTTTTATTTTTTTTCATTCTAAAAATCTTGCCATGCGTAACCTGAAAAAAGATATGATTGTTAATGCATGCATGGGTGCATGCGCGCGCACTTGTTTTTGCTATGATTCCAAAAAATTCCGTTCTTGATAGATGTGGCAGTACGTACGATCTGTACTGCTGATAAATTGTTTAGGCTAGCATGAGCCATGCACATATGGAGCGCGAGGCATTAGAGTAGTTTGGACTGTACGCATATGCTTGTGATAACGTATACGTGTCCATCGACCACGTCGGTGGATCGTTCTCATCCACAGAGCTGGCGCGCAGTCGCATGCATGGCATGTGATCGATCCGAATTCTAGGCACGTTGTGCTTTGCATCGACGAACGTACGATACGATCGGAGATCTCCCCTTTTCTATGCGAGATGTAGTTTTGAGACTTGTGACTGGTTTTTTTTTTTGCGTGTGCGTGGCATGCATGCATGTAACGCTAGCTAGGATATGTTCGGATCTATTCGTCGTTTATCTATGTTTATGTATTTTTAGATTGAATTTTTCACATCTATGCTACTTTTCATCGGTGAAGGTTGTTGTTCTGGTGAGGTGGTCCTATAAAGTCTTAGCAGACAACTTTTCAACTATCTACTACAATAAATTTGTCTAGCTTCAACAAGGAAGGGACGATGACGGCCACGCACCTTTAGCTCGCTTTAATTTTGTAGCCATCCTTAGGTGATTAATAAATCTGGATGTAATTTTTATTTTTTTTTATTTTTTTTTATTATTATGATTAGAGATGAATAAATCATAAATTTTCTAAACAAAACTAGTTGAGAGGAGTGATCACTGGAGCAGTGGCATATCGCGTTCATCGGGTATCACGGCCACGATGGTATTAGAGGTACTACGAGCTGGGGCGCGTGGCGCGCCTCGTGAGCGTTGTGCTTGTGCGAGCCGTTGCTAGCGAAGACTGAAAAAGCAAACACTCGTGGAGTATGCGGTAAAAAGACGGCCCGAGCGTCTACAGCCGGATATTGCAAATCTGCTCTTTCAAACCCGTCTGAACGTGTCCGTAGGCATTAACCGAACACGTCTTAAATTAACCACTTTGCATCTGTTTTCCTTATATTGTATCCCTCTTCATATAAAACATATAAAAATAATTCTACGTATTACATCTACATACTATCCTATCTACTCTTCATTGTCAGAGATATTCACGACGACGGTGCCGAGCGATGGCTGGACGGGCGGTTAGAAGGTCTCCAGCTCATCCTCCTCCTGTTCGACCTTATTCATGTAGGCGAACATCTCCGCTTCCTCCACGGCCTCTTGCACCTCTATCTCCGCCGGCGACGTCGTCTTCCTTCTACAGCCATTGAGGATGGCCTGCTGCTCCGCCTACAGATCCCCGTCGCCAGTGTCTCCCATGTCCTCCTCCTCCGGCTCCTCCTCCTCCTCCACCCCCATCCCCACTACCACCTCCTCCTCTTCCTCCTCCTCCTTCGGATCCACTAGATCCGGAGGTAGCCCCGCGGTGATTCGGGCTGCGCGCCTTGCCCGGATCTGCTCAAGGAGCTTGAGCTGGCGCTCCGGCGTCAGAAAGGGCTCACACCTCGTCCGGCGGTGTGGGGGCATGGCTACTAGGTGGACGTGTGAAGTGGAAAGTTGCGACAGCGGTGGATAAGAGAAGGAAAATGTGGATGGATGGTAGGGTTTCGGTGCCGCCGGTCGACTTAAATAGACGGGCAATGCACTACCCGGACCGCCGAAGCTGCGCCACGCGGCGCCACCGGTCCGACGGAGAAGACGAGTTTCAGTCCGCCGGGTTTAAGGGCGGTTCCGGCCGAGACCCTTTCGTCAGTCCGACGTGGCGGACGTGCCCGGGCGCGCCCCATAGCCACCCCATATTTGGGCTAGATATGGAGGGTGCCGGTCAGCTCGGGCATTTAAGGACCGTCTGAGAGGCCCGTCTGGGTAAAAAAAAAATCGTGACCGGGCAGTGACCGGACGGCCTGCCCATGCGTTTGAGACGGGTTTGAGAGGTCCGATTATAGATACTCTAAAGCATTCAGAAATTCTGCTTAGTAGACATTTATCTTCTTAAAAACCATACGTTTCTCTTGTGTATGTTTTTTAAATGATCAGATTTTATTATAAAAATTCACCAGAAGTACAAAGCATCCAAATATAATAAAAACTAGAAGAACGCCCGTGCGTTGCAACGGGGCCACATTAACTCTAAGAGTTCAATATTACGACATTGGCGACCTTTTTAACCATCAAATCCTCACGCACACAGACACACACTCTCCCTCTCTCTTCCTCACTCACTATCCCCCTCTCCCTCTCTCTAACACACACACATATCCATCTTATTGGGTACGAGACCATAATCTATCTATTTCACACATACACGCTAGTGCATAACAATATGGATTATGTGTATTATATTTGCCATCAGAACTGAGGGAATTAATTTCATGTAAATCGACCAGCCACAGCTCCAAGAATACGCGGACGAGGTGGCTCGGGTCGGCGTCGGCGCCGTCCAGCGCGGGCCACGGGCCCGCTTCCAAGTGCACGTGCAATGCACGTCTTCACAAATATTATAACCAGATGTGAGAAATCACATGCATAGAAAAGACATTCTGATAGCAATCCAAATACCATACTCAATTGAATACCTAACCTGGACAATACTCTTATTTCTATGCGCCAGAAAAAATGGAATAGCAAAGCTAAGTATGCCTACATACGCTCAGATTATATATAAGAATCTTGGGTGAACAATTGCAACAAAGCACTAAGCAGCGATAAATTTAAATAAAAAATCCATTAACTATGCAGGCAGCAGGCTTGTTATAACATAGAGAGATACGAAAATGTCACCTCCAGTAATGTAGCGCAAAGGAGTGGAACGAAGCATGAATGAGCGGTTGTCTGTTCTTCTCCATGTACATGGATCAGCAGTAGAGGCCAAGTATATAAGTACTTGACTGAACTCCACTCTTCGTGTACGGAGTGCCATGTCACCTTCTCACCGCTGCAGCATGGGAGGACGGCTGGTTCACGTGACCCTCCAGCTGGGGGATCCATGGTGGTTGACCGTCGAGCTCGAGGCAGAGAAGTTGAGGGCAGTGTTGGGGAACATAGTAATTTCAAAAAATTTCCTACGCACACGCAAGATCATGGTGATGCATAGCAACGAGGGGGAGAGTCTGATCTACGTACCCTTGTAGATCGCAACGGAAGCGTTGACACAACGTAGAGGAAGTAGTCGTACGTCTTCTTCCCGATCCGACCGATCCAAGCACCGTTACTCCGGCACCTCCGAGTTCTTAGCACACGTACAGCTCGATGACGATCCCCGGGCTCTGATCCAGCAAAGCTTCGGGGAGGAGTTCTGTCAGCACGACGGCGTGGTGACGATCTTGATGTTCTACCGACGCAGGGCTTCGTCTAAGCACTACAACAATATGATCGAGGTGGAATATGGTGGCAAGGGGCACCGCACACGGCTAAGGAACAATCTCAAAGATCAACTTGTGTGTTCTAGGGTGCCCCCCTGCCCCCGTATATAAAGGAGCAAGGGGGAGGCCGGCCGGCCTATGGGGCGCGCCAAGGGGAGGAGGTGTCCTCCTCCTAGTAGGAGTAGGAATCCCCTCTCCTAGTCCAACTAGGAGACTTGAGGGGGATGGAAAGAGAGGGAGAGGGAGAGGGAAAGGGGCCCCCCCTCCTAGTCCAATTCAGACTCCCCTTGAGGGGGGGGGGGCGCCACCTCTTGGGCTGCTGCCCTCTCTCTCCCCTCAGGCCCAATAAGGCCCATTACTTCCCCGGGGGGTTCCGGTAACCCCTCCGGCACTCCGGTTTTATCCGAGATCATCCGGAACACTTCCGGTGTCCGAATATAGCCGTCCAATATATCAATCTTTATGTCTCGACCATTTCGAGACTCCTCGTCATGTCCGTGATCACATCCGGGACTCCGAACTAACTTCTTTACATCAAAATGCATAAACTCATAATAACTGTCATCGTAACTTTAAGCGTGCGGACCCTATGGTTCGAGAACAATGTAGACATGACTGAGATACATCTCCGGTCAATAACCAATAGCGGGACCTGGATGCCCATATTGGCTCCTACATATTCTACGAAGATCTTTATCGGTCAGACCGCATAACAACATACATTGTTCCCTTTGTCATCGGTATGTTACTTGCCCGAGATTCGATAGTCGATATCCAATACCTAGTTCAATCTCGTTACCGGCAAGTCTCTTTACTCGTTCCGTAATACATCATCTCGCAACTAACTCATTAGTTGTAATGCTTGCAAGGCTTATGTGATGTGCATTACCGAGAGGGCCCAGAGATACCTCTCCGACAATCGGAGTGACAAATCCTAATCTCGAAATATGCCAACCCAACATCTACCTTTGGAGACACCTGCAGAGCTCCTTTATAATCACCCAGTTACGTTGTGACGTTTGGTAGCACACAAAGTGTTCCTCCGGGAAACGGGAGTTCCATAATCTCATAGTCATAGGAACATGTATAAGTCATGAAGAAAGCAATAGCAACATACTAAACGATCGGGTGCTAAGCTAATGGAATGGGTCATGTCAATCAGATCATTCAACCAATGATGTGACCTCGTTAATCAAATAACAACACCTTGTTCATGGTTAGGAAACGTAACCATCTTTGATTAACGAGCTAGTCAAGTAGAGGCATACTAGTGACACTAAGTTTGTCTATGTATTCACACATGTATTATGTTTCCGGTTAATACAATTCTAGCATGAATAATAAACATTTATCATGATATAAGGAAATAAATAATAACTTTATTATTGCCTCTAGGGCATATTTCCTTCAGTCTCCCACTTGCACTAGAGTCAATAATCTAGATTACACAGTAATGATTCTAACACCCATGGAGCCTTGGTGCTGATCATGTTTTGCTCGTGCAAGAGGCTTAGTCAACGGGTCTGCAATATTCAGATCCGTATGTATCTTGCAAATCTCTATGTATCCCACCTGGACTAGATCCCGGATGGAATTGAAGCGTCTCTTGATGTGCTTGGTCCTCTTGTGAAATCTGGATTTCTTTGCCAAGGCAATTGCACCAGTATTGTCACAAAAGATTTTCATTGGACCCTATGCACTAGGTATGACACCTAGATCGGATATGAACTCCTTCATCCAGACTCCTTCGTTCGCTGCTTCCGAAGCAGCTATATACTCCGCTTCACATGTAGATCCTGCTACGACGCTTTGTTTAGAACTGCACCAACTGATAGCTCCACTGTTTAATGTAAGCACATATCCGGTTTGCGATTTAGAATCGTCTGGATCAGTGTCAAAGCTTGCATCAACGTAACCTCTTACGGTGAGCTCTTTGTCACCTCCATATACGAGAAACATATCCTTAGTCCTTTTCAGGTATTTCAGGATGTTCTTGACCGCTGTCCAGTGATCCACTCCTGGATTACTTTGGTACCTCCCTACTAAACTTATAGCAAGGCACACATCAGGTCTGGTACACAACATTGCATACATGATAGAGCCTATGGCTGAAGCATAGGGAACATCTTTCATTTTCTCTCTATCTTCTGCAGTGGTCGGGCATTGAGTCTGACTCAACTTCACACCTTGTAACACAGGAAAGAACCCTTTCTTTGCTTGATCCATTTTGAACTTCTTCAAAATCTTGTCAAGGTATGTGCTTTGTGAAAGTCCAATTAAGCGTCTTGATCTATCTCTATAGATCTTTATGCCTAATATGTAAGCAATTTCACCGAGGTCTTTCATCGAAAAACTCTTATTCAAGTATCCCTTTATGCTATCCAGAAATTCTATATCATTCCCAATCAGCAATATGTCATCCACATATAACATCAGAAATGCTAGAGAGCTCCCACTCACTTTCTTGTAAATACAGGCTTCACCGAAAGTCTGTATAAAACCAAATGCTTTGATCACACTATCAAAGCGTTTATTCCAACTCCGAGAAGATTGCACCAGTCCATAAATGGATCGCTGGAGCTTGCACACTTTGTTAGCTCCCTTTGGATCGACAAAACCTTCCGGTTGCATCATATACAACTCTTCTTCCAGAAATCCATTCAGGAATGCAGTTTTGACATCCATCTGCCAAATTTCATAATCATAAAATGCGGCAATTGCTAACATGATTCTGATAGACTTAAGCATCGCTACGGGTGAGAAGGTCTCATCGTAGTCAACCCCTTGAACTTGTCGAAAACCTTTTGTGACAAGTCGAGCTTTATAGACAGTAATATTACCATCAGCGTCAGTCTTTTTCTTGAAGATCCATTTATTCTCAATTGCTTGCCGATCAACGGGCAAGTCAACCAAAGTCCATACTTTGTTCTCATACATGGATCCGATCTCAGATTTCATGGCTTCAAGCCATTTTGCGGAATCTGGGCTCACCATCGCTTCTTCATAGTTCGTAGGTTCATCATGATCTAGCAGCATGATTTCTAGAACAGGATTACCGTACCACTCTGGTGCGGATCTTGCTCTGGTTGATCTACGAGGTTCAGTAGTATCTTGTCCTGAAGTTTCATGATCATCATCATTAGCTTCCTCACTAATTGGTATAGGTGTCGCAGAAACAGTTTTCTGTGATGTACTATTTTCCAATAAGGGAGCAAGTACAGTTACCTCTTCAAGTTCTACTTTCCTCCCACTCACTTCTTTCGAGAGAAACTCCTTCTCTAGAAATGATCCATTCTTAGCAACGAATGTCTTGCCTTCGGATCTGTGATAGAAGGTGTACCCAATAGTTTCCTTTGGGTATCCTATGAAGACATATTTCTCCGATTTGGGTTCGAGCTTATCAGGTTGAAGCTTTTTCACATAAGCATCGCAGCCCCAAATTTTAAGAAACGACAACTTTGGTTTCTTGCCAAACCATAGTTCATAAGGCGTCGTCTCAACGGATTTTGATGGTGCCCTATTTAACGTGAATGCGGCCGTCTCTAAAGCATAACCCCAAAACGATAGCGGTAAATCAGTAAGAGACATCATAGATCGCACCATATCTAGTAAAGTACGATTACGACGTTCGGACACACCATTACGCTGTGGTGTTCCAGGTGGCGTGAGTTGCAAAATTATTCCACAATTTTTCAAATGTACACCAAACTCGTAACTCAAATATTCTCCTCCACGATCAGATCATAGAAACTTTATTTTCTTGTTACGATGATTTTCAACTTCACTCTGAAATTCTTTGAACTTTTCAAATGTTTCAGACTTATGTTTCATCAAGGAGATATCCCCATATCTGCTCAAATCATCTGTGAAGGTCAGAAAATAATGATACCTGCTGCAAGCCTTAATATTCATCGGACCACTTACATCAGTATGTATGATTTCCAACAGATCTGTTGCTCTCTCCATAGTACCGGAGAACGGTGTTTTAGTCATCTTGCCCATGAGGCACGGTTCGCAAGTACCAAGTGATTCATAATCAAGTGGTTCCAAAAGCCCATCAGTATGGAGTTTCTTCATGCGCTTTACACCGATATGACCTAAACGGCAATGCCATAAATAAGTTGCACTATCATTATCAACTCTGCATCTTTTGGCTTCAACATTATGAATATGTGTGTTACTACTATCGAGATTCATCAAAAATAGACCACTCTTCGAAGGTGCATGACCATAAAAGATATTACTCATATAAATAGAACAACCATTATTCTCTGATTGAAATGAATAACCGTCTCGCATCAAACAAGATCCAGATATAATGTTCATGCTTAACGCTGGCACCAAATAACAATTATTTAGGTCTAATATTAATCCCGAAGGTAGATGTAGAGGTAGCGTGCCGACCGCGATCACATCGACTTTGGAACCGTTTCCCACGCGCATCGTCACCTCGTCCTTTGCCAGTGTTCGCTTAATCCGTAGTCCCTATTTTGAGTTGCAAATATTAGCAACAGAACCAGTATCAAATACCCAGGTGCTACTGCGAGCTCTAGTAAGGTACACATCAATAACATGTATATCACATATACCTTTGTTCACCTTGACATCCTTCTTATCCGCCAAATACTTGGGGCAGTTCCGCTTCCAGTGACCAGTCTGCTTGCAGTAGAAGCACTCAGTTTCAGGCTTAGGTCCAGACTTGGGTTTCTTCTCTTGAGCATCAACTTGCTTGCCGTTCTTCTTGAAGTTCCCCTTCTTCTTCCCTTTGCCCTTTTTCTTGAAACTAGTGGTCTTGTTAACCATCAACACTTGATGCTCCTTTTTGATTTCTACCTCCACAGCTTTCAGCATTGCGAAGAGCTCGGGAATAGTCTTGTTCATCCCTTGCATATTATAGTTCATCACGAAGCTCTTGTAGCTTGGCGGCAGTGATTGGAGAATTCTGTCAATGATGCAATCATCTGGAAGATTAACTCCCATCTGAATCAAGTGATTATTATACCCAGACATTTTGAGTATATGCTCACTGACAGAACTGTTCTCCTCCATCTTGCAGCTATAGAACTTATTGGAGACTTCATATCTCTCAATTCGGGCATTTGCTTGAAATATTAACTTCAACTCCTGGAACATCTCATATGCTCCATGACGTTCAAAACGTCGTTGAAGTCCCGATTCTAAGCCGTAAAGTATGGCACACTGAACTATCGAGTAGTCATCAGCTTTGCTCTGTCAGACGTTCATAACATCTAGTGTTGCTCCAGCAACAGGACTGGCACCCAGCGGTGCTTCCAGGACGTAATTCTTCTGAGCAGCAATGAGGATAATCCTCAAGTTACGGACCCAGTCCGTGTAATTGCTACCATCATCTTTCAACTTTGCTTTCTCAAGGAACGCATTAAAATTCAACGGAACAACAGCATGAGCCATCTATCTACAATCAACATAAACAAGCAAGTGAAGGAAATATGCCCTAGAGGCAATAATAAAGTTATTATTTATTTCCTTATATCATGATAAATGTTTATTATTCATGCTAGAATTGTATTAACCGGAAACATAATACATGTGTGAATACATAGACAAACAGAGTGTCACTAGTATGCCTCTACTTGACTAGCTCGTTAATCAAAGATGGTTATGTTTCCTAACCATGAACAAAAGAGTTGTTATTTGATTAACGAGGTCACATCATTAGTTGAATGATCTGATTGACATGACCCATTCCATTAGCTTAGCACCCGATCGTTTAGTATGTTGCTATTGCTTTCTTCATGACTTATACATGTTCCTATGACTATGAGATTATGCAACTCTTGTTTGCCGGAGGAACACTTTGGGTGCTACCAAACGTCACAACATAACTGGGTGATTATAAAGGAGTACTACAGGTGTTTCCAATGGTAGATGTTGGGTTGGCATATTTCGAGAATAGGATTTGTCACTCCGATTGTCGGAGAGGTACCTCTGGGCCCTCTCGGTAATACACATCACATAAGCCTTGCAAGCATTATAACTAAGATGTTAGTTGTGAGATGATGTATTACGGAACGAGTAAAGAGACTTGCCAGTAACGAGATTGAACTAGGTATTGGATACCGACGATCGAATCTCGGGCAAGTAACATACCGATGACAAAGGGAACAACGTATGTTGTTATGCGGTCTGACCGATAAAGATCTTCGTAGAATATGTAGGAGCCAATATGGGCATCCAGGTCCCGCTATTGGTTATTGACCGGAGACGTGTCTCGGTCATGTCTACATTGTTCTCGAACCGTAGGGTCCGCACGCTTAACGTTACGATGATAGTTATTATGAGTTTATGCATTTTGATGTACCGAAGGTTGTTCGGAGTCCCGGATGTGATCACGGACATGATGAGGAGTCTCGAAATGGTCGATACATAAAGATTGATATATTGGAAGCCTATGTTTGGACATCGGAAGTGTTCCGGGTGAAATCGGGAATTTTACCGGAGTACCGGGAGGTTACCGGAACCCCCCGGGAACCAAATGGGCCTTATTGGGCCTTAGTGGAAAGGTGAAAGGGGCATCCCAAGGTGGGCTGCGCGCCTCCCCCCTCCCCTAGTCCTATTAGGACTAGGAGAGGTGGCCGGCCCCCTTCTCCCTCTCTCTCTCTCGAGGAATCCTATTAGGAATAGGATTGGGGGGGAGTTGAAGGAAATATGCCCTAGAGGCAATAATAAAGTTATTATTTATTTCCTTATATCATGATAAATGTTTATTATTCATGCTAGAATTGTATTAACCGGGAACATAATACATGTGTGAATACATAGACAAACAGACTGTCACTAGTATGCCTCTACTTGACTAGCTCGTTAATCAAAGATGGTTATGTTTCCTAACCATGGACAAAGAGTTGTTATTTGATTAACGGGATCACATCATTAGTTGAATGATCTGATTGACATGACCCATTCCATTAGCTTAGCACCCGATCGTTTAGTATGTTGCTATTGCTTTCTTCATGACTTATACATGTTCCTATGACTATGAGATTATGCAACTCCCGTTTGCCGGAGGAACACTTTGGGTGCTACCAAACGTCACAACGTAACTGGGTGATTATAAAGGAGCATTACAGGTGTCTCCAAAGGTAGATGTTGGGTTGGCGTATTTCGAGATTAGGATTTGTCACTCCGATTGTCGGAGACGTATCTCTGGGCCCTCTCGGTAATGCACATCACTTAAGCCTTGCAAGCATTACAACTAATGAGTTAGTTGCGAGATGATGTATTACGGAACGAGTAAAGAGACTTGCCGGTAACGAGATTGAACTAGGTATTGGATACCGACGATCGAATCTCGGGCAAGTAACATACCGATGACAAAGGGAACAACGTATGTTGTTATGCGGTCTGACCGATAAAGATCTTCGTAGAATATGTAGGAGCCAATATGGGCATCCAGGTCCCGCTATTGGTTATTGACCGGAGACGTGTCTCGGTCATGTCTGCATTGTTCTCGAACCGTAGGGTCCGCACGCTTAACGTTACGATGACAGTAATTATGAGTTTATGCATTTTGATGTACCGAAGTTAGTTCGGAGTCCCGGATGTGATCACGGACATGACGAGGAGTCTCGAAATGGTCGAGACATAAAGATTGATATATTGGAAGCCTATATTTGGACATCGGAATTGTTCCGGGTGAAATCGGCATTTTACCGGAGTACCGGGGGGGGGGTTACCGAAACCCCCGGGGGGTTATTGGGCCAACATGGGCCTTAAGGGAGAAGAGAAGAGGAGGCAAGAGGTGGCCGCGCGCCCCTCCCCTTCCTAGTCCGAATAGGACAAGGGAAGGGGGCTGCCCCCCCTTCCTTCCTCTCTTCCTCCTATTCTCCCCCTTCTCTCCTAGTCCAACTAGGAGTCCTACTCCCGGTGGGAGTAGGACTCCCCTTGGCGCGCCACACCTTGGCCGGCCGCCTCCTCCCTTGCTCCTTTATATACGGGGGCAGGGGGCACCCCAATACACACAAGTTGATCCTTGAGATCGTTCCTTAGCCGTGTGCGGTGCCCCCTGCCACCATATTCCACCTCGATCATATCGTTGCAGTGCTTAGGCGAAGCCCTGCGTCGGTAGAACATCAAGATCGTCGCCACGCCGTCGTGCTGACGGAACTCCTCCCCGAAGCTTTGCTGGATCGGAGCCCGGGGATCGTCATCGAGCTGTACGTGTGCTAAGAACTCGGAGGTGCCGGAGTAACGGTGCTTGGATCGGTCGGATCGGGAAGAAGACGTACGACTACTTCCTCTACGTTGTGTCAACGCTTCCGTTGCGATCTACAAGGGTACGTAGATCAGACTCTCCCCCTCGTTGCTATGCATCACCATGATCTTGCGTGTGCGTAGGAAATTTTTTGAATTTACTACGTTCCCCAACAGTGGCATCCGAGCCTGGTTTTATGGTTTGATGTTATTTGCACGAGTAGAAACACAAGTGAGTTGTGGGCGATACAAGTCATACTGCCTACCAGCATGTCATACTTTGGTTCGGCAGTATTGTTGGACGAGACGACCCGGACCAACCTTACGCGTACGCTTACGCGAGACCGGTTCCCTCGACGTGCTTTGCACATAGATGGCTTGCGGGTGACTGTCTCTCCAACTTTAGTTGAACCGAGTGTGGCTACGCCCGGTCCTTGAGAAGGTTAAAACGGTGTCTATTTGACAAACTATCGTTGTGGTTTTGATGCGTAGGTAAGATGAGTTCTTGCTTAAAGCCCGTAGCAGCCACGTAAAACTTGCAACAACAAAGTAGAGGACGTCTAACTTGTTTTTGCAGGGCATGTTGTGATGTGATATGGTCAAGGCATGATGCTAAATTTTATTGTATGAGATGATCATGTTTTGTAATCGAGTTATCGGCAACTGACAGGAGCCATATGGTTGTCGCTTTATTGTATGCAATGCAATCGCGATGTAATGCTTTACTTTATTACTAAGCGGTAGTGATAGTCGTGGAAGCATAAGATTGGCGAGACGACAACGATGCTACGATGGAGATCAAGGTGTCGTGCCGGTGACGATGGTGATCATGACGGTGCTTCGGAGATGGAGATCACAAGCACAAGATGATGATGGCCATATCATATCACTTATATTGATTGCATGTGATGTTTATCTTTTTATGCATCTTATCTTGCTTTGATTGACAGTAGCATTATAAGATGATCTCTCACTAAATTATCAAGAAGTGTTCTCCCTGAGTATGCACCGTTGCCAAAGTTCGTCGTGCCCAGACACCACGTGATGATCGGGTGTGATAAGCTCTACGTCCAAATACAACGGGTGCAAAACAGTTGCACACGCGGAATACTTAGGTTATACTTGACGAGCCAAGCATATACAGATATGGCCTCGGAACACGGAGACCGAAAGGTCGAGCGTGAATCATATAGTAGATATGATCAACATAACGATGTTCACCATTGAAAACTATTCCATCTCACGTGATGATCGGTTATGGTTTAGTTGATTTGGATCACGTGATCACTTAGAGGATTAGAGGGATGTCTATCTAAGTGGGAGTTCTTAAGTAATACGATTAAATTGAACTTAAATTTATCATGAACTTAGTCCTGGTAGTATTTTGCAAATCATGTTGTAGATCAATAGCTCGCGTTGTTGCTTCCCTGTGTTTATTTTGATATGTTCCTAGAGAAAATTGTGTTGAAAGATGTTAGTAGCAATGATGCGGATTGGATCCGTGATCTGAGGTTTATCCTCGTTGCTGCACAGAAGAATTATGTCCTTGATGCACCGCTAGGTGACAGACCTGTTGCAGGAGCAGATGCAGACGTTATGACGTTTGGTTAGCTCAATATGATGACTACTTGATAGTTTAGTACACCATGCTTAATGGCTTAGAATCGGGACTTCAAAGACATTTTGAACATCATGGACCATATGAGATGTTCCAGGAGTTGAAGTTAATATTTCAAGCAAATACCCGAGTTGAGAGATATGAAGTCTCCAACAAGTTCTATAGCTAAAAGATGGAGGAGAATCGCTCAACTAGTGAGAATGTGCTCAGATTGTCTGGGTACTACAATCACTTGAATCAAGTGGGAGTTAATCTTCCATATAAGATAGTGATTGACAGAATTCTCTAGTCACCATCACCAAGTTAGTAGAACTTCGTGATGAACTATAATATGCAAGGGATAACGGAAACAACTCCCAAGCTCTTCGTGATGCTGAAATCAACGAAGGTAGAAATCAAGAAAAACATCAAGTGTTGATGGTTGACAATACCACTAGTTTCAAGAAAAGGGCAAAGGGAAGAAGGGGAACTTCAAGAAGAACGGCAAGCAAGTTGCTGCTCAAGTGAAGAAGCCCAAGTCTGATCCTAAGCCTGAGACTAAGTGCTTCTACTGCAAAGGGACTGGTCACTGGAAGCGGAACTACCCCAAGTATTTGGCGGATAAGAAGGATGGCAAAGTGAACAAAAGTATATTTGATATACATGTTATTGATGTGTGCTTTACTAGTGTTTATAGCAACCCCTCCGTATTTGATATTGGTTCAGTTGCTAAGAGTAGTAACTCGAAACAGGAGTTGCAGAATAAACAGAGACTAGTTAAGGGTGAAGTGACGATATGTGTTGGAAGTAGTTCCAAGATTGATATGATCATCATCGCACACTCCCCTATACTTTCGGGATTAGTATTGAACTTAAATAAGTGTTATTTGGTTTTTGCGTTGAGCATGAATATGATTTGATCATGTTTATTGCAATACGGTTATTCATTAAAGTCAGAGAATAATTGTTGTTCTGTTTACATGAATAAAACCTTCGATGGTCATACACCCAATGAAACAAGTTCGTTGGATCTCGATCGTAGTGATACACATATTCATAATATTGAAACCAAAAGATGCAAAGTTAATAATGATAGTGCAACTTATTTGTGGCACTGCCGTTTAGGTCATATTGGTATAAAGCGCATGAAGAAACTCCATGCTGATGGGCTTTCGGAATCACTTGATTATGAATCACTTGATGATTGCGAACCATGCCTTTTGGGCAAGATGACTAAAACGCCGTTCTCCGAAACAATGGAGCAAGCAACAGATTTGTTGGAAATCATACATACTGATGTATGTGGTCCGATGAATATTTAAGGCTTGCAGCGGGTATCATTATTTTCTGACCTTCACAGATGATTTGAGCAGATATGGGTATATCTACTTAATGAAATAGAAGTCTGATACATTTGAAAAGTTCATATAATTTCAGAGTGAAGTGGAAAAATCATCATAACAAAAAAATAAAGTTTCTACGATCTGATCGTGGAAAAGAGTATTTGAGTTACGAGTTTGGTCTTCAGTTAAAACAATGTGAAATAGTTTCACTACTCACGCCACCTGGAACACCACATCATAATGGTGTGTCCGAACGTCATAACCGTACTTTATTGGATATAGTGCAATCTATGATGTTTCTTACCGATTTACCACTATCGTTTTTGGGGTCATGCATTAGAGATAGCTGCATTCACGTTAAAAAGGGGCACCATCTATCCGTCGAGACGACGCCTTATGAACTATGGTTTGGCAAGAAACCAAAGTTGTCGTTTCTTGAAGTTTGGGGTTGCGATGCTTATGAGAAAAAGTTTCATCCTGATAAGCTCAAACCCAAATCGGAGAAATATGTCTTCATAGGATACCCAAAGGAGACTGTTGGGTACACCTTCTATCACAGATCCTAAGGCAAGACATCCGTTGCTTATAATGGATCCTTTCTAGAGAAGGAGTTTCTCTTGAAAGAAGTGAGTGGGAGGAAAGTAGAAAACTTGATAAGGTAATTGTACCTTCTACCTTATTGGAAAGTAGTTCATCACAAAATCCGTTCTTGTGACTACTACACCAATTAGTGAGGAAGCTAATGATGATGATCATGTAACTTCAGATCAAGTTACTACCGAATCTCGTAGGTAAACCAGAGTGAGATCCGCACCAGAGTGGTACGGTAATCCTGTTCTGGAGGTCATGTTACTTGACCATGAAAAACCTACGAACTATGAGGAAGCGATGATGAGCCCGGATTCCGCGAAATTGTTTGAGGCCATGAAATCTGAGATATGATCCATGTATGAGAACAAAGTTTGGACTTTGGTTGACTTGCCCGATGATCGGCAAGCAATTGAGAATAAATGGATCTACAAGAGGAAGACGGACGCTGATAGTAGTGTTACTATCTACAAAGCTAGAATTGTCGCAAAAGGTTTTCGACAAGTTCAAGGTGTTGACTACGATGAGAGCTTCTCACTCGTATCTATGCTTGAGTCTGTCCGAATCATGTTAGTAATTGCCGCATTTTATGAAATCTGGCAAACGGATAAACAAAACTGCATTCCTTAATGGATTTATTAAAGAAGAGTTGTATATGATGCAACCAGAAGGTTTTGTCAATCCGAAAGGTGCTAACAAAATGTGCAAGCTCCAGCGATCCATCTGTGGACTGGTGCAAGCATCTCGGAGTTGGAATATACGCTTTGATAAGTTGATCAAAGCATATAGTTTTATACAGACTTGCGGTGAAGCCTGTATTTACGAGAAAGTGAGTGGGAGCACTACAGCATTTCTGATAAGTATATGTGAATGACATATTGTTGATCAGAAATAATGTAGAATTATTCTGTAAAGCATAAAGGAGTATTTGAAAGGAGTTTTTCGAAGAAAGACTTCGGTGAAGCTGCTTACATATTGAGCTTCAAGATCTATAGAGATAGATCAAGACGCTTGATAAGTTTTTTCAATGAGTACATACCTTGACAAGATTTTGAAGTAGTTCAAAATGGAGCAGTCAAAGAAAGAGTTCTTGCCTGTATTACAAGGTGTGAAGTTGAGTAAGACTCAAAGCCCGACCACGGCAGAAGATAGAAAGAGAATGAAAGTCATTCCCTATGCCTTGGCCATAGGTTCTATAAAGTATGTCATGCTGTATACCAGATCTATTGTATACCCTGCATTGATTTGGCAAGGGAGTACAATAGTGATCTAGGAGTAGATCACTGGACAGCGGTCAGAATTATCCTTAGTGAAATAAGGATATGTTTCTCGATTATGGACGTGACAAAAAGGTTCGTCATAAAGGGTTACGTCGATGCAAGTTTTTGACACTGATCGAGATGATTCTAAGTCTCAATCTGGATACATATTGAAAGTGGGAGCAATTAGCTAGAGTAGCTCCGTGTAGAGCATTGTAGACATAGAACTTGCAAAATACCTACGGATCAGAATGTGACAGACCCGTTGACTAAAATTATCTCACAAGCAAAACATGATCACACCTTAGTACTCTTTGGGTGTTAATCACATGGAGATGTGAACTAGATTACTGACTCTAGTAAACCCTTTGAGTATTGGTCGCATGGTGCGATGTGAACTATGGGTGTTAATCACATGATGATGTGAACTATCGATGTTAATCACATAGTGATGTGATCTAGATTATTGACTCTAGTGCAAGTGGGAGACTGAAGGAAATATGCCCTAGAGGCAATAATAAAGTTATTATTTATTTCCTTATATCATGATAAATGTTTATTATTCATGCTAGAATTGTATTAACCGGGAACATAATACATGTGTGAATACATAGACAAACAGACTGTCACTAGTATGCCTCTACTTGACTAGCTCGTTAATCAAAGATGGTTATGTTTCCTAACCATGGACAAAGAGTTGTTATTTGATTAACGGGATCACATCAGTAGTTGAATGATCTGATTGACATGACCCATTCCATTAGCTTAGCACCCGATCGTTTAGTATGTTGCTATTGCTTTCTTCATGACTTATACATGTTCCTATGACTATGAGATTATGCAACTCCCGTTTGCCGGAGGAACACTTTGGGTGCTACCAAACGTCACAACGTAACTGGGTGATTATAAAGGAGCATTACAGGTGTCTCCAAAGGTAGATGTTGGGTTGGCGTATTTCGAGATTAGGATTTGTCACTCCGATTGTCGGAGACGTATCTCTGGGCCCTCTCGGTAATGCACATCACTTAAGCCTTGCAAGCATTACAACTAATGAGTTTGTTGGGAGATGATGTATTACGGAACGAGTAAAGAGACTTGCCGGTAACGAGATTGAACTAGGTATTGGATACCGACGATCGAATCTCGGGCAAGTAACATACCGATGACAAAGGGAACAACGTATGTTGTTATGCGGTCTGACCGATAAAGATCTTCGTAGAATATGTAGGAGCCAATATGGGCATCCAGGTCCCGCTATTGGTTATTGACCGGAGACGTGTCTCGGTCATGTCTGCATTGTTCTCGAACCGTAGGGTCCGCACGCTTAACGTTATGATGACAGTAATTATGAGTTTATGCATTTTGATGTACCGAAGTTAGTTCGGAGTCCCGGATGTGATCACGGACATGACGAGGAGTCTCGAAATGGTTGAGACATAAAGATTGATATATTGGAAGCCTATATTTGGACATCGGAATTGTTCCGGGTGAAATCGGCATTTTACCGGAGTACCGGGGGGGGGGGGGGGGTTACCGAAACCCCCGGGGGGTTATTGGGCCAACATGGGCCTTAAGGGAGAAGAGAAGAGGAGGCAAGAGGTGGCCGCGCGCCCCTCCCCTTCCTAGTCCGAATAGGACAAGGGAAGGGGGCTGCCCCCCCCTTCCTTCCTCTCTTCCTCCTATTCTCCCCCTTCTCTCCTAGTCCAACTAGGAGTCCTACTCCCGGTGGGAGTAGGACTCCCCTTGGCGCGCCACACCTTGGCCGGCCGCCTCCTCCCCTTGCTCCTTTATATACGGGGGCAGGGGGCACCCCAATACACACAAGTTGATCCTTGAGATCGTTCCTTAGCCGTGTGCGGTGCCCCCTGCCACCATATTCCACCTCGATCATATCGTTGCAGTGCTTAGGCGAAGCCCTGCGTCGGTAGAACATCAAGATCGTCACCACGCCGTCGTGCTGACGGAACTCCTCCCCGAAGCTTTGCTGGATCGGAGCCCGGGGATCGTCATCGAGCTGTACGTGTGCTAAGAACTCGGAGGTGCCGGAGTAACGGTGCTTGGATCGGTCGGATCGTGAAGAAGACGTACGACTACTTCCTCTACGTTGTGTCAACGCTTCCGTTGCGATCTACAAGGGTACGTAGATCAGACTCTCCCCCTCGTTGCTATGCATCACCATGATCTTGCGTGTGCGTAGGAAATTTTTTGAATTTACTACGTTCCCCAACAGTGGCATCCGAGCCTGGTTTTATGGTTTGATGTTATTTGCACGAGTAGAAACACAAGTGAGTTGTGGGCGATACAAGTCATACTGCCTACCAGCATGTCATACTTTGGTTCGGCAGTATTGTTGGACGAGACGACCCGGACCAACCTTACGCGTACGCTTACGCGAGACCGGTTCCCTCGACGTGCTTTGCACATAGATGGCTTGCGGGCGACTGTCTCTCCAACTTTAGTTGAACCGAGTGTGGCTACGCCCGGTCCTTGAGAAGGTTAAAACGGTGTCTATTTGACAAACTATCGTTGTGGTTTTGATGCGTAGGTAAGATGAGTTCTTGCTTAAAGCCCGTAGCAGCCACGTAAAACTTGCAACAACAAAGTAGAGGACGTCTAACTTGTTTTTGCAGGGCATGTTGTGATGTGATATGGTCAAGGCATGATGCTAAATTTTATTGTATGAGATGATCATGTTTTGTAATCGAGTTATCGGCAACTGACAGGAGCCATATGGTTGTCGCTTTATTGTATGCAATGCAATCGCGATGTAATGCTTTACTTTATTACTAAGCGGTAGTGATAGTCGTGGAAGCATAAGATTGGCGAGACGACAACGATGCTACGATGGAGATCAAGGTGTCACGCCGGTGACGATGGTGATCATGACGGTGCTTCGGAGATGGAGATCACAAGCACAAGATGATGATGGCCATATCATATCACTTATATTGATTGCATGTGATGTTTATCTTTTTATGCATCTTATCTTGCTTTGATTGACAGTAGCATTATAAGATGATCTCTCACTAAATTATCAAGAAGTGTTCTCCCTGAGTATGCACCATTGCCAAAGTTCGTCGTGCCCAGACACCACGTGATGATCGGGTGTGATAAGCTCTACGTCCAAATACAACGGGTGCAAAACAGTTGCACACGCGGAATACTTAGGTTATACTTGACGAGCCAAGCATATACAGATATGGCCTCGGAACACGGAGACCGAAAGGTCGAGCGTGAATCATATAGTAGATATGATCAACATAACGATGTTCACCATTGAAAACTATTCCATCTCACGTGATGATCGGTTATGGTTTAGTTGATTTGGATCACGTGATCACTTAGAGGATTAGAGGGATGTCTATCTAAGTGGGAGTTCTTAAGTAATACGATTAAATTGAACTTAAATTTATCATGAACTTAGTCCTGGTAGTATTTTGCAAATCATGTTGTAGATCAATAGCTCGCGTTGTTGCTTCCCTGTGTTTATTTTGATATGTTCCTAGAGAAAATTGTGTTGAAAGATGTTAGTAGCAATGATGCGGATTGGATCCGTGATCTGAGGTTTATCCTCGTTGCTGCACAGAAGAATTATGTCCTTGATGCACCGCTAGGTGACAGACCTATTGCAGGAGCAGATGCAGACGTTATGACGTTTGGTTAGCTCAATATGATGACTACTTGATAGTTTAGTACACCATGCTTAATGGCTTAGAATCGGGACTTCAAAGACATTTTGAACATCATGGACCATATGAGATGTTCCAGGAGTTGAAGTTAATATTTCAAGCAAATACCCGAGTTGAGAGATATGAAGTCTCCAACAAGTTCTATAGCTAAAAGATGGAGGAGAATCGCTCAACTAGTGAGAATGTGCTCAGATTGTCTGGGTACTACAATCACTTGAATCAAGTGGGAGTTAATCTTCCATATAAGATAGTGATTGACAGAATTCTCTAGTCACCATCACCAAGTTAGTAGAACTTCGTGATGAACTATAATATGCAAGGGATAACGGAAACAACTCCCAAGCTCTTCGTGATGCTGAAATCAACGAAGGTAGAAATCAAGAAAAACATCAAGTGTTGATGGTTGACAATACCACTAGTTTCAAGAAAAGGGCAAAGGGAAGAAGGGGAACTTCAAGAAGAACGGCAAGCAAGTTGCTGCTCAAGTGAAGAAGCCCAAGTCTGATCCTAAGCCTGAGACTAAGTGCTTCTACTGCAAAGGGACTGGTCACTGGAAGCGGAACTACCCCAAGTATTTGGCGGATAAGAAGGATGGCAAAGTGAACAAAAGTATATTTGATATACATGTTATTGATGTGTGCTTTACTAGTGTTTATAGCAACCCCTCCGTATTTGATATTGGTTCAGTTGCTAAGAGTAGTAACTCGAAACAGGAGTTGCAGAATAAACAGAGACTAGTTAAGGGTGAAGTGACGATATGTGTTGGAAGTAGTTCCAAGATTGATATGATCATCATCGCACACTCCCCTATACTTTCGGGATTAGTATTGAACTTAAATAAGTGTTATTTGGTTTTTGCGTTGAGCATGAATATGATTTGATCATGTTTATTGCAATACGGTTATTCATTAAAGTCAGAGAATAATTGTTGTTCTGTTTACATGAATAAAACCTTCGATGGTCATACACCCAATGAAACAAGTTCGTTGGATCTCGATCGTAGTGATACACATATTCATAATATTGAAACCAAAAGATGCAAAGTTAATAATGATAGTGCAACTTATTTGTGGCACTGCCGTTTAGGTCATATTGGTATAAAGCGCATGAAGAAACTCCATGCTGATGGGCTTTCGGAATCACTTGATTATGAATCACTTGATGATTGCGAACCATGCCTTTTGGGCAAGATGACTAAAACGCCGTTCTCCGAAACAATGGAGCAAGCAACAGATTTGTTGGAAATCATACATACTGATGTATGTGGTCCGATGAATATTTAAGGCTTGCAGCGGGTATCATTATTTTCTGACCTTCACAGATGATTTGAGCAGATATGGGTATATCTACTTAATGAAATAGAAGTCTGATACATTTGAAAAGTTCATATAATTTCAGAGTGAAGTGGAAAAATCATCATAACAAAAAAATAAAGTTTCTACGATCTGATCGTGGAAAAGAGTATTTGAGTTACGAGTTTGGTCTTCAGTTAAAACAATGTGAAATAGTTTCACTACTCACGCCACCTGGAACACCACATCATAATGGTGTGTCCGAACGTCATAACCGTACTTTATTGGATATAGTGCAATCTATGATGTTTCTTACCGATTTACCACTATCGTTTTTGGGGTCATGCATTAGAGATAGCTGCATTCACGTTAAAAAGGGGCACCATCTATCCGTCGAGACGACGCCTTATGAACTATGGTTTGGCAAGAAACCAAAGTTGTCGTTTCTTGAAGTTTGGGGTTGCGATGCTTATGAGAAAAAGTTTCATCCTGATAAGCTCAAACCCAAATCGGAGAAATATGTCTTCATAGGATACCCAAAGGAGACTGTTGGGTACACCTTCTATCACAGATCCTAAGGCAAGACATCCGTTGCTTATAATGGATCCTTTCTAGAGAAGGAGTTTCTCTTGAAAGAAGTGAGTGGGAGGAAAGTAGAAAACTTGATAAGGTAATTGTACCTTCTACCTTATTGGAAAGTAGTTCATCACAAAATCCGTTCTTGTGACTACTACACCAATTAGTGAGGAAGCTAATGATGATGATCATGTAACTTCAGATCAAGTTACTACCGAATCTCGTAGGTAAACCAGAGTGAGATCCGCACCAGAGTGGTACGGTAATCCTGTTCTGGAGGTCATGTTACTTGACCATGAAAAACCTACGAACTATGAGGAAGCGATGATGAGCCCGGATTCCGCGAAATTGTTTGAGGCCATGAAATCTGAGATATGATCCATGTATGAGAACAAAGTTTGGACTTTGGTTGACTTGCCCGATGATCGGCAAGCAATTGAGAATAAATGGATCTACAAGAGGAAGACGGACGCTGATAGTAGTGTTACTATCTACAAAGCTAGAATTGTCGCAAAAGGTTTTCGACAAGTTCAAGGTGTTGACTACGATGAGAGCTTCTCACTCGTATCTATGCTTGAGTCTGTCCGAATCATGTTAGTAATTGCCGCATTTTATGAAATCTGGCAAACGGATAAACAAAACTGCATTCCTTAATGGATTTATTAAAGAAGAGTTGTATATGATGCAACCAGAAGGTTTTGTCAATCCGAAAGGTGCTAACAAAATGTGCAAGCTCCAGCGATCCATCTGTGGACTGGTGCAAGCATCTCGGAGTTGGAATATACGCTTTGATAAGTTGATCAAAGCATATAGTTTTATACAGACTTGCGGTGAAGCCTGTATTTACGAGAAAGTGAGTGGGAGCACTACAGCATTTCTGATAAGTATATGTGAATGACATATTGTTGATCAGAAATAATGTAGAATTATTCTGTAAAGCATAAAGGAGTATTTGAAAGGAGTTTTTCGAAGAAAGACTTCGGTGAAGCTGCTTACATATTGAGCTTCAAGATCTATAGAGATAGATCAAGACGCTTGATAAGTTTTTTCAATGAGTACATACCTTGACAAGATTTTGAAGTAGTTCAAAATGGAGCAGTCAAAGAAAGAGTTCTTGCCTGTATTACAAGGTGTGAAGTTGAGTAAGACTCAAAGCCCGACCACGGCAGAAGATAGAAAGAGAATGAAAGTCATTCCCTATGCCTTGGCCATAGGTTCTATAAAGTATGTCATGCTGTATACCAGATCTATTGTATACCCTGCATTGATTTGGCAAGGCAGTACAATAGTGATCTAGGAGTAGATCACTGGACAGCGGTCAGAATTATCCTTAGTGAAATAAGGATATGTTTCTCGATTATGGACGTGACAAAAAGGTTCGTCATAAAGGGTTACGTCGATGCAAGTTTTTGACACTGATCCAGATGATTCTAAGTCTCAATCTGGATACATATTGAAAGTGGGAGCAATTAGCTAGAGTAGCTCCGTGTAGAGCATTGTAGACATAGAACTTGCAAAATACCTACGGATCAGAATGTGACAGACCCGTTGACTAAAATTATCTCACAAGCAAAACATGATCACACCTTAGTACTCTTTGGGTGTTAATCACATGGAGATGTGGACTAGATTACTGACTCTAGTAAACCCTTTGAGTATTGGTCGCATGGTGCGATGTGAACTATGGGTGTTAATCACATGATGATGTGAACTATCGATGTTAATCACATAGTGATGTGATCTAGATTATTGACTCTAGTGCAAGTGGGAGACTGAAGGAAATATGCCCTAGAGGCAATAATAAAGTTATTATTTATTTCCTTATATCATGATAAATGTTTATTATTCATGCTAGAATTGTATTAACCGGGAACATAATACATGTGTGAATACATAGACAAACAGAGTGTCACTAGTATGCCTCTACTTGACTTGCTCGTTAATCAAAGATGGTTATGTTTCCTAACCATGGACAAAGAGTTGTTATTTGATTAACGGGATCACTTCATTAGTTGAATGATCTGATTGACATGACCCATTCCATTAGCTTAGCACCCGATCGTTTAGTATGTTGCTATTGCTTTCTTCATGACTTATACATGTTCCTATGACTATGAGATTATGCAACTCCCGTTTGCCGGAGGAACACTTTGGGTGCTACCAAACGTCACAACGTAACTGGGTGATTATAAAGGAGCATTACAGGTGTCTCCAAAGGTAGATGTTGGGTTGGCGTATTTCGAGATTAGGATTTGTCACTCCGATTGTCGGAGAGGTATCTCTGGGCCCTCTCGGTAATGCACATCACTTAAGCCTTGCAAGCATTACAACTAATGAGTTAGTTGCGAGATGATGTATTACGGAACGAGTAAAGAGACTTGCCGGTAACGAGATTGAACTAGGTATTGGATACCGACGATCGAATCTCGGGCAAGTAACATACCGATGACAAAGGGAACAACGTATGTTGTTATGCTGTCTGACCGATAAAGATCTTCGTAGAATACGTAGGAGCCAATATGGGCATCCAGGTCCCGCTATCGGTTATTGACCGGAGACGTGTCTCGGTCATGTCTGCATTGTTCTCGAACTGTAGGGTCCGCACGCTTAACGTTACGATGACAGTAATTATGAGTTTATGCATTTTGATGTACCGAAGTTAGTTCGGAGTCCCGGATGTGATCACGGACATGACGAGGAGTCTCGAAATGGTCGAGACATAAAGATTGATATATTGGAAGCCTATATTTGGACATCGGAATTGTTCCGGGTGAAATCGGCATTTTACCGGAGTACCGGGGGGGTTACCGAAACCCCCGGGGGTTATTGGGCCAACATGGGCCTTAAGGGAGAAGAGAAGAGGAGGCAAGAGGTGGCCGTGCGCCCCTCCCCTTCCTAGTCCGAATAGGACAAGGGAAGGGGGCCGGCGCCCCCCCTTTCCTTCCTCTCTTCCTCCTATTCTCCCCCTTCTCTCCTAGTCCAACTAGGAGTCCTACTCCCGGTGGGAGTAGGACTCCCCTTGGCGCGCCACACCTTGGCCGGCCGCCTCCTCCCCTTGCTCCGTTATATACGGGGGCAGGGGGCACCCCAATACACACAAGTTGATCCTTGAGATCGTTCCTTAGCCGTGTGCGGTGCCCCCTGCCACCATATTCCACCTCGATCATATCGTTGGAGTGCTTAGGCGAAGCCCTACGTCGGTAGAACATCAAGATCGTCACCACGCCGTCGTGCTGACGGAACTCCTCCCCGAAGCTTTGCTGGATCGGAGCCCGGGGATCATCATCGAGCTGTACGTGTGCTAAGAACTCGGAGGTGCCGGAGTAACGGTGCTTGGATCGGTCGGATCGGGAAGAAGACGTACGACTACTTCCTCTACGTTGTGTCAACGCTTCCGTTGCGATCTACAAGGGTACGTAGATCAGACTCTCCCCCTCGTTGCTATGCATCACCATGATCTTGCGTGTGCGTAGGATTTTTTTTGAAATTACTACGTTCCCCAACAGGAGTCCTACTCCCGGTAGGAGTAGGACTCCTCCTGCGCCCTCCTCCTTTGGCCGGCCAGCCCTCCCCCTGGCAACCTTTATATACGGGAGTAGGGGGCACCTCTAGACACACAAGTTGATCATTGAGATCGTTCCTTAGCCGTGTGCGGTGCCCCCTGCCACCAAATTCCACCTCGATCATACCGTTGTAGTGCTTAGGCGAAGCCCTGCGTCGGTAGTACATCAAGATCGTCACCACGCCGTCGTGCTGACGGAACTCTTCCTCGATGCTTTACTAGATCGGAGCCCGAGGATCGTCATCGAGCTGAACGTGTGCTAAGAACTCGGAGGTGCCGGAGTAACGGTACTTGGATCGGTCGGATCGGGAAGAAGACGTACGACTACTTCCTCTACGTTGTGTCAACGCTTCCGTTGCGATCTACAAGGGTACGTAGATCAGACTCTCCCCCTCGTTGCTATGCATCACCATGATCTTGCGTGTGCGTAGGAATTTTTTTGAAATTAGTACGTTTCCCAACAGTGGCATCCGAGCCTAGGTTTTATGGTTTGATGTTATTTGCACGAGTAGAACACAAGTGAGTTGTGGGCGATACAAGTCATACTGCCTACCAGCATGTCATACTTTGGTTCAGCGGTATTGTTGGACGAGACGACCCGGACCAACCTTACGCGTACGCTTACGCGAGACCGGTTCCCTCGACGTGCTTTGCACATAGATGGCTTGCGGGCGACTGTCTCTCCAACTTTAGTTGAACCGAGTGTGGCTACGCCCGGTCCTTGAGAAGGTTAAAACGGAGTCTATTTGACAAACTATCGTTGTGGTTTTGATGCGTAGGTGAGATGAGTTCTTGCTTAAGCCCGTAGCAGCCACGTAAAACATGCAACAACAAAGTAGAGGACGTCTAACTTGTTTTTGCAGGGCATGATGTGATGTGATATGGTCAAGGCATGATGCTAAATTTTATTGTATGAGATGATCATGTTTTGTAACCAAGTTATCGGCAACTGGCAGGAGCCATATGGTTGTCGCTTTATTGTATGCAATGCAATCGCGATGTAATGCTTTACTTTATTACTAAGCGGTAGTGATAGTCGTGGAAGCATAAGATTGGCGAGACGACAACGATGCTACGATGGAGATCAAGGTGTCGTGCCGGTGACGATGGTGATCATGACGGTGCTTCGGAGATGGAGATCACAAGCACAAGATGATGATGGCCATATCATATCACTTATATTGATTGCATGTGATGTTTATCCTTTTATGCATCTTATCTTGCTTTGATTAACGGTAGCATTATAAGATGATCTCTCACTAAATTATCAAGAAGTGTTCTCCCTGAGTATGCACCGTTGCCAAAGTTCGTCGTGCCCAGACACCACGTGATGATCGGGTGTGATAAGCTCTACATCCATCTACAACGGGTGCAAGCCAGTTTTGCACACGCAGAATACTCAGGTTAAACTTGACGAGCCTAGCATATGCAGATATGGCCTCGGAACACAGAGACCGAAAGGTCGAGCGTGAATCATATAGTAGATATGATCAACATAACGATGTTCACCATTGAAAACTACTCCATCTCACGTGATGATCGGTTATGGTTTAGTTGATTTGGATCACGTGATCACTTAGAGGATTAGAGGGATGTCTATCTAAGTGGGAGTTCTTAAGTAATTTGATTAACAGAACTTAAACTTATCATGAACTTAGTACCTGATAGTATCTTGCTTGTTTATGTTGATTGTAGATAGATGGCTCGTGCTGTTGTTCCGTTGAATTTTAATGCGTTCCTTGAGAAAGCAAAGTTGAAAGATGATGGTAGCAATTACACGGACTGGGTCCGTAACCTGAGGATTATCCTCATTGCTGCACAGAAGAATTACGTCCTGGAAGCACCGCTGGGTGCCAGGCTTGCTGCTGGAGCAACACCAGATGTTATGAACATCTGGCAGAGCAAAGCTGATGACTACTCGATAGTTCAGTGTGCCATGCTTTACGGCTTAGAATCGGGACTTCAACGACGTTTTGAACGTCATGGAGCATATGAGATGTTCCAGGAGTTGAAGTTAATATTTCAAGCAAATGCCCGAATTGAGAGATATGAAGTCTCCAATAAGTTCTATAGCTGCAAGATGGAGGAGAACAGTTCTGTCAGTGAGCATATACTCAAAATGTCTGGGTATAATAATCACTTGATTCAGATGGGAGTTAATCTTCCAGATGATTGCGTCATTGACAGAATTCTCCAATCACTGCCACCAAGCTACAAGAGCTTCGTGATGAACTATAATATGCAAGGGATGAACAAGACTATTCCGGAGCTCTTCGCAATGCTGAAAGCTGCGGAGGTAGAAATCAAGAAGGAGCATCAAGTGTTGATGGTCAACAAGACCACTAGTTTCAAGAAAAAAGGGCAAAGGGAAGAAGAAGGGGAACTTCAAGAAGAACAGCAAGCAAGTTGCTGCTCAGGAGAAGAAACCCAAGTCTGGACCTAAGCCTGAAACTGAGTGCTTCTACTGCAAGCAGACTGGTCACTGGAAGCGGAACTGCCCCAAGTATTTGGCGGATAAGAAGGATGGCAAGGTGAACAAAGGTATATGTGATATACATGTTATTGATGTGTACCTTACTAGAGCTCGCAGTAGCACCTGGGTATTTGATACTGGTTCTGTTGCTAATATTTGCAACTCAAAACATGGACTACGGAATAAGCGGACACTAGCAAAGGACGAGGTGACGATGCGTGTGGGACACGGTTCCAAAGTCGATGTGATCGCGGTCGGCACGCTACCTCTACATCTACCTTCGGGATTAATATTAGACCTAAATAATTGTTATTTGGTGCCAGTGTTGAGCATGAACATTATATCTGGATCTTGTTTAATGCGAGACGGTTATTCATTTAAATCAGAGAATAATGGTTGTTCTATTTATATGAGTAATATCTTTTATGGTCATGCACCTTTGAAGAGTGGTCTATTTTTGATGAATCTCGATAGTAGTGATACACATATTCATAATGTTGAAACCAAAAGATGCAGAGCTGATAATGATAGTGCAAATTATTTGTGGCACTGTCGTTTAGGTCATATCGGTGTAAAGCGCATGAAGAAACTCCATACTGATGGGCTTTTGGAACCACTTGATTATGAATCACTTGGTACTTGTGAACCGTGCCTCATAGGCAAGATGACTAAAACACCGTTCTCCGGTACTATGGAGAGAGCAATAGATCTGTTGGAAATCATACATACCGATGTATGTGGTCCGATGAATATTGAGGCTCGTGGCGGATATCGTTATTTTCTCACCTTCACAGATGATTTAAGCAGATATGGGTATATCTACTTAATGAAACACAAGTCTGAAACATTTGAAAAGTTCAAAGAATTTCAGAGTGAAGTTCAAAATCATCGTAACAAGAAAATAAAGTTTCTATGATCTGATCGTGGAGGAGAATATTTGAGTTACGAGTTTGGTGTACATTTGAAAAATTGTGGAATAGTTTCGCAACTCACGCCACCCGGAACACCACAGCGTAATGGTGTGTCCGAATGTCGTAATCGTACTTTACTAGATATGGTGCGATCTATGATGTCTCTTACTGATTTACCGCTATCATTTTGGGGTTATGCTTTAGAGACAGCCGCATTCACGTTAAATAGGGCACCATCAAAATCCGTTGAGACGATGCCTTATGAACTATGGTTTGGCAAGAAACCAAAGTTGTCATTTCTTAAAGTTTGGGGCTGCGATGCTTATGTGAAAAAGCTTCAACCTGATAATCTCGAACCCAAAGCGGAGAAATGTGTCTTCATAGGATACCCAAAGGAGACTGTTGGGTACACCTTCTATCACAGATCCGAAGGCAAGACATTCGTTGCTAAGAATGGATCATTTCTAGAGAAGGAGTTTCTCTCGAAAGAAGTGAGTGGGAGGAAAGTAGAACTTGACGAGGTAATTGTACCTGCTCCCTTATTGGAAAATAGTACATCACAGAAAACTATTTCTGCGACACCTATACCAATTAGTGAGGAAGCTAATGATGATGATCATGAAACTTCAGGACAAGATACTACTGAACCACGTAGATCAACCAGAGTGAGATCCGCACCAGAGTGGTACGGTAATCCAATTCTGGAAGTCATGCTACTAGATCATGATGAACCTACGAACTATGAAGAAGCGATGGTGAGCCCAGATTCCGCAAAGTGGCTTGAAGCCATGAAATCTAAGATGGGATCCATGTATGAGAACAAAGTATGGACTTTGGTTGACTTGCCCGATGATCGGCAAGCAATTGAGAATAAATGGATCTTCAAGAAAAAGACTGACGCTGACGGTAATATTACTGTCTATAAAGCTCGACTTGTCGCAAAAGGTTTTCGACAAGTTCAAGGGGTTGACTACGATGAGACCTTCTCACCCGTAGCGATGCTTAAGTCTGTCAGAATCATGTTAGCAATTGCCGCATTTTATGATTATGATATTTGGCAGATGGATGTCAAAACTGCATTCCTGAATGGATTTCTGGAAGAAGAGTTGTATATGATGCAACCAGAAGGTTTTGTCGATCCAAAGGGAGCTAACAAAGTGTGCAAGCTCCAGCGATCCATTTATGGACTGGTGCAGGCCTCTCGGAGTTGGAATAAACGCTTTGATAGTGTGATCAAAGCATTTGGTTTTATACAGACGTTTGGAGAAGCCTGTATTTACAAGAAAGTGAGTGGGAGCTCTGTAGCATTTCTGATATTATATGTGGATGACATATTGCTGATTGGAAATGATATAGAATTTCTGGATAGCATAAAGGGATACTTGAATAAAAGTTTTTCGATGAAAGACCTCGGGGAAGCTGCTTACATATTAGGCATAAAGATCTATAGAGATAGATCAAGACGCTTAATTGGACTTTCACAAAGCACATACCTTGACAAGATTTTGAAGAAGTTCAAAATGGATCAAGCAAAGAAAGGGTTCTTGCCTGTGTTACAAGGAGTGAAGTTGAGTCAGACTCAATGCCCGACCACTTCAGAAGATAGAGAGGAAATGAAAGATGTTCCCTATGCTGCAGCCATAGGCTCTATCATGTATGCAATGCTGTGTACCAGACCTGATGTGTGCCTTGCTATAAGTTTAGCAGGGAGGTACCAAAGTAATGCAGGAGTGGATCACTGGACAGCGGTCAAGAACATCCTGAAATACCTGAAAAGGACTAAGGATATGTTTCTCATATATGGAGGTGACAAAGAGCTCACCGTAAGAGGTTACATTGATGCAAGCTTTGACAATGATCCGGACGATTCTAAATCGCAAACCGGATACATGTTTACTTTAAACGGTGGAGCTGTCAGTTGGTGCAGTTCTAAACAAAGCGTCGTAGTGGGATCTACATGTGAAGCGGAGTACATAGCTGCTTCGGAAGCAGCGAACGAAGGAGTCTGGATGAAGGAGTTCATATCCGATCTAGGTGTCATACCTAGTGCATCGGGTCCAATGAAAATCTTTTGTGACAATACTGGTGCAATTGCCTTGGCAAAGGAATCCAAATTTCACAAAAGGACCAAACACATCAAGAGACGCTTCAACTCCATCCGGGATCTAGTCCAGGTGGGAGACATAGAGATTTGCAAGATACATACGGATCTGAATGTTGCAGACCCGTTGACTAAGCCTCTTCCACGAGCAAAACATGATCAGCACCAAGGCTCCATGGGTGTTAGAATCATTACTGTGTAATCTAGATTATTGACTCTAGTGCAAGTGGGAGACTGAAGGAAATATGCCCTAGAGGCAATAATAAAGTTATTATTTATTTCCTTATATCATGATAAATGTTTATTATTCATGCTAGAATTGTATTAACCGGAAACATAATACATGTGTGAATACATAGACAAACAGAGTGTCACTAGTATGCCTCTACTTGACTAGCTCGTTAATCAAAGATGGTTATGTTTCCTAACCATGAACAAAAGAGTTGTTATTTGATTAACGAGGTCACATCATTAGTTGAATGATCTGATTGACATGACCCATTCCATTAGCTTAGCACCCGATCGTTTAGTATGTTGCTATTGCTTTCTTCATGACTTATACATGGTCCTATGACTATGAGATTATGCAACTCCCGTTTGCCGGAGGAACACTTTGGGTGCTACCAAACGTCACAACGTAACTGGGTGATTATAAAGGAGTACTATAGGTGTTTCCAATGGTAGATGTTGGGTTGGCATATTTCGAGAATAGGATTTCTCACTCCGATTGTCGGAGAGGTACCTCTGGGCCCTCTCGGTAATACACATCACATAAGCCTTGCAAGCATTATAACTAAGATGTTAGTTGTGAGATGATGTATTACGGAACGAGTAAAGAGACTTGCCAGTAACGAGATTGAACTAGGTATTGGATACCGACGGTCGAATCTCGGGCAAGTAACATACCGATGACAAAGGGAACAACGTATGTTGTTATGCGGTCTGACCGATAAAGATCTTCGTAGAATATGTAGGAGCCAATATGGGCATCCAGGTCCCGCTATTGGTTATTGATCGGAGACGTGTCTCGGTCATGTCTACATTGTTCTCGAACCGTAGGGTCCGCACGCTTAACGTTACGATGACAGTTATTATGAGTTTATGCATTTTGATGTACCGAAGGTTGTTCGGAGTCCCGGATGTGATCACGGACATGACGAGGAGTCTCGAAATGGTCGAGACATAAAGATTGATATATTGGAAGCCTATGTTTGGACATCGGAAGTGTTCCGGGTGAAATCGGGAATTTTACCGGAGTTCCGGGAGGTCACCGGAACCCCCCGGGAACCAAATGGGCCTTATTGGGCCTTAGTGGAAAGGTGAAAGGGGCAGCCCAAGGTGGGCTGCGCGCCTCCCCCCACCCCTAGTCCTATTAGGACTAGGAGAGGTGGCCGGCCCCCTTCTCCCTCTCTCTCTCTCTCGAGGAATCCTATTAGGAATAGGATTGGGGGGGGGGGAGTCCTACTCCCGGTAGGAGTAGGACTCCTCCTGCGCCCTCCTCCTTTGGCCGGCCAGCCCTCCCCCTGGCAACCTTTATATACGGGGGCAGGGGGCACCTCTAGACACACAAGTTGATCATTGAGATCGTTCCTTAGCCGTGTGCGGTGCCCCCTGCCACCAAATTCCACCTCGATCATACCGTTGTAGTGCTTAGGCGAAGCCCTGCGTCGGTAGTACATCAAGATCGTCACCACGCCGTCGTGCTGACGGAACTCTTCCTCGACGCTTTGCTGGATCGGAGCCCGAGGATCGTCATCGAGCTGAACGTGTGCTAAGAACTCGGAGGTGCCGGAGTAACGGTACTTGGATCGGTCGGATCGGGAAGAAGACGTACGACTACTTCCTCTACGTTGTGTCAACGCTTCTGTTGCGATCTACAAGGATACGTAGATCAGACTCTCCCCCTCGTTGCTATGCATCACCATGATCTTGCGTGTGCGTAGGAATTTTTTTGAAATTACTACGTTTCCCAACAGCAAGTTACTATCAGGTACTAAGTTCATGATAAGTTTAAGTTCAATTAATCAAATTACTTAAGAACTCCCACTTAGATAGACATCCCTCTAATCCTCTAAGTGATCACGTGATCCAAATCAACTACACCATAACCGATCATCACGTGAGATGGAGTAGTTTTCAATGGTGAACATCGTTACGTTGATCATATCTACTATATGATTCACGCTCGACCTTTGGGTCTCTGTGTTCCGAGGCCATATCTGCATATGCTAGGCTCGTCAAGTTTAACCTGAGTATTCTGCGTGTGCAAAAACTGGCTTGCACCCGTTGTAGATGGACGTAGAGCTTATCACACCCGATCATCACGTGGTGTCTGGGCACGACGAACTTTGGCAACGGTGCATACTCAGGGAGAACACTTCTTGATAATTTAGTGAGAGATCATCTTATAATGCTACCGTCAATCAAAGCAAGATAAGATGCATAAAAAAGATAAACATCACATGCAATCAATATAAGTGATATGATATGGCCATCATCATCTTGTGCTTGTGATCTCCATCTCCGAAGCACCGTCATGATCACCATCGTCACCGGCGCGACACCTTGATCTCTATCGTAGCATCGTTGTCATCTTGCCAATCTTATGCTTCCACGACTATCGCTACCGCTTAGTGATAAAGTAAAGCATTACATTGCGATTGCATTGCATACAATAAAGCGACAACCATATGGCTCCTGCCAGTTGCCGATAACTCGGTTACAAAACATGATCATCTCATACAATAAAATTTAGCATCATGTCTTGACCATATCACATCACAACATGCCCTGCAAAAACAAGTTAGACGTCCTCTACTTTGTTGTTGCAAGTTTTACGTGGCTGCTACGGGCTTAAGCAAGAACCAATCTCACCTACGCATCAAAACCACAATGATAGTTTGTCAAATAGACTCCGTTTTAACCTTCGCAAGGACCGGGCGTAGCCACACTCGGTTCAACTAAAGTTGGAGAGACAGTCGCCCCCAAGCCACCTGTGTGCAAAGCACATCGGGGGAACCGGTCTCGCGTAAGGTTGGTCCGGGTCGTCTCGTCCAACAATACCGCCGAACCAAAGTATGACATGCTGGTAGGCAGTATGACTTGTATTGCCCACAACTCACTTGTGTTCTACTCGTGCATATAACATCAAACCATAAAACCTAGGCTCTGATACCACTGTTGGGGAACGTAGTAATTTCAAAAAAATTCCTACGCACACGCAAGATCATGGTGATGCATAGCAACGAGGTGGAGAGTCTGATCTACGTACCCTTGTAGATCGCAACGGAAGCGTTGACACGACATAGAGGAAGTAGTCGTACGTCTTCTTCCCGATCCAAGCACCGTTACTCCGGCACCTCCGAGTTCTTAGCACACGTACAGCTCGATGACAATCCCCGAGCTCCGATCCAGCAAAGCTTCGGGGAGGAGTTCTGTCAGCACGACGGCGTGGTGACGATCTTGATGTTCTACCGACGCAGGGCTTCGCCTAAGCACTACAACGATATGATCGAGGTGGAATATGGTGGCAGGGGGCACCGCACACGGCTAAGGAACGATCTCAAAGATCAACTTGTGTGTTCTAGGGTGCCCCCTGCCCCCGTATATAAAGGAGCAAGGGGGAGGCCGGCCGGCCTATGGGGCGCGCCAAGGGGAGGAGGAGTCCTCCTCCTAGTAGGAGTAGGACTCCCCTCTCCTAGTCCAACTAGGAGACTTGAGGGGGAAGGAAAGAGAGGGAGAGGGAGAGGGAAAGGGGGGCCGCCCCCCTCCTAGTCCAATTCGGACTCCCCTTGAGGGGGGGCGCGCCACCTCTTGGGCTGCTGCCCTCTCTCTCCCCTCAGGCCCAATAAGGCCCATTACTTTCCCGGGGGGTTCCGGTAACCCCTACGGCACTCCGGTTTTATCCGAGATCATCCGGAACACTTCCGGTGTCTGAATATAGCCGTCCAATATATCAATCTTTATGTCTCGACCATTTCGAGACTCCTCGTCATGTCTGTGATCACATCCGGGACTCCGAACTAACTTCGTTACATCAAAATGCATAAACTCATAATTACTGTCATCGTAACGTTAAGCGTGCGGACCCTACAGTTCGAGAACAATGTAGACATGACCGAGACATGTCTCCGGTCAATAACCAATAGCGGGACCTGGATGCCCATATTGGCTCCTACATATTCTACGAAGATCTTTATCGGTCAGACCGCATAACAACATACGTTGTTCCCTTTGTCATCGGTATGTTACTTGCCCGAGATTCGATCGTCGGTATCCAATACCTAGTTCGATCTCGTTACCGGAAAGTCTCTTTACTCGTTCCGTAATACATCATCTCGCAACTAACTCATTAGTTGTAATGCTTGCAAGGCTTAAGTGATGTGCATTACCGAGAGGGCCCAGAGATACCTCTCCGACAATCGGAGTGACAAATCCTAATCTCGAAATACGCCAACCCAACATCTACCTTTGGAGACACCTGTAATGCTCCTTTATAATCACCCAGTTACGTTGTGATGTTTGGTAGCACACAAAGTGTTCCTTCAGGAAACGGGAGTTGCATAATCTCATAGTCATAGGAACATGTATAAGTCATGAAGAAAGCAATAGCAACATACTAAACGATCGGATGCTAAGCTAATGGAATGGGTCATGTCAATCAGATCATTCAACCAATGATGTGACCTCGTTAATCAAATAACAACACCTTGTTCATGGTTAGGAAACATAACCATCTTTGATTAACGAGCTAGTCAAGTAGAGGCATACTAGTGACACTAAGTTTGTCTATGTATTCACACATGTATTATGTTTCCGGTTAATACAATTCTAGCATGAATAATAAACATTTATCATGATATAAGGAAATAAATAATAACTTTATTATTGCCTCTAGGGCATATTTCCTTCAGGCAGCTGTGGCGAGATCCATGCCGGCCAACCGGGCGAAGAGGAGGTCGTCGGGGAGGGACACATCGGCAAGATCCGGTCACCACGCGATCTGAAGAGCAACAGTGATCTCCACAAGCTGTAGGCCGACGGCGTGCTCCATCCCCTGTGATGGGGTGACCATGGCGGTGGCCATAGCTCCTCATGCTCGCCTCAATCTCGGTGACACACCCTGAGTGTAGGAGGCAGCAACGACCTCGACGAAATCATGGCCTCCATCCCGGAACGCATGAAGGACCTCGGCCCCATCGCTACTCCTCCCGCCGTAGCTGCACGCGGCAACGGACTGTGGGTAGGAGGGAAGGCGGCGTCGCCTCGGCTGACGACAGGGAGCAGCGTTGATTTCGGGTAGGTGGCATCGCGAGGACGGCCGCGGCCGCGAGGAAGCACCCCGATCATGCTGCCAGGCCAATCCTTCTCCTCCGATCCCCTATCCCCGAAGATTGCGCCGCCGCCCCGGTCGTGTTGTTTCCATATGCCATTTTTTCCTGTACCTAAACAAACGCGGGCGAGCGGATGGCAGAGTTTTGGTCCGCCCTCTAAAATTGTTAAACGCACTTTTGGTGATGATTATTGTTAATAAATGAATTCAATCATGTCGCTCTAAATAAATGGATTCAATCATGTGACTCTAATTACTTCGGATTGTTATGTGCACACTAAGCGGGGTGCAGTTAGGAAAGAAAATGTTTTCTAATTAAAGTGATTGAGTGATTTAAGGTAAGGTTAATTAATTTAGATTTGATTTTTAGTGACTGTTAGTAAAGTATGATGCGTCTTTAAAATCTTTTATTTGTTTCCTTAAAATATATTATTTGTTTCCTAAAGAAATTTGCAATAATGGAAGGTATCGGTTGATTTGGATAAGTTAGTAAATTTAGATCCGTGATTGCGTGCACGTTTGGAAAGTGCTGATTTGCAAGGAAAGAGCTGAGGGGTAAATAAACCGGTGAATAAGAAACCAACATCGAAAAAAAATCTACGATGGTTAACCTACGAAAAAAAACCAGACGAAAGTGGTGGGACGAAAAAAAACCTGGAAGCGAGACTACCAACTTTTTTTGCGGGGTAAAAGGGATTGTATTACTCAAGAGCCAAGAAGGTCCTCCCTACACAAGCTAGGGATATTGTCCGGACCGGAGCGGAGCCAGACCACAGTATGGTCTTCCGTCCTTCCAAAGTTCGCCAACGCATGGCTTACATTATTCTGCTCTCGAGAAATATGAATAACATGACACTCCCTTTCACTCATAAGATGCTTCACTTCCGAGACCACCATGGTGTACTGTGAGCGGTCTTGTCCTGAGGCATTGATCAGTTGCACTGCCTGTAGACTATCGCACTCGACGATAAACGGCAGCTCCGTCCATTGGACGGCCAAAGCTATGCCCTCCATGCACCAGCTCGGCATGTAGAGGGTCCGGGCACGACCATAGAGAGCGACACGCGGAGAAAATAATGGCCCCTTCCTGGTCACGGAGCACCATTCCCGTCCCGGCCCTCCCGTCATCATGGGAAAAGGAGCCGTCAACATTCAGCTTTGTCCAGTTGGCGGGTGGGGGACTCCATTTGTGTGCTCTTCGTGGCACACCTCCCACTTGTGATATAGGTTGCTCTGCACCTTCTTGTTGGATGGTCATCTTCCCTTTGTCCCAATCTCCCTGCGGATACTGCTGGATCCCTAGCAGTGAGATTACGTAGCTCTGCAAAAAGCGGTGAGATACCTCCACAGGCGGCGCCGGTTTGTCATGAGTGATCTCGTTGCGCACATGCCAACATCTCCACAGCAGCATAATCATGCGCAGCCGGTCCCCTTCATTGCTTTCTGCAATTAGGTTCAGGAGCCACTCCGGGCCGGTGTTCCGGACTGACTCGATGTCCGGTATACTCCACACCTCCGCCATAGTCCGCCACAAATGCACCGCCCGAGGGCACCTGCAAAACACATGAAAAGTGTCCTCGCGCTCGAGACCACATAATGGGCATATATCAGTAACCTCCATGTGTCGACTGAATTTATTAGACCATGTGGCAAGGGAATTAGTAGCCAAACGCCATGCAAACACACGCACCTTAGGAGGAGCAGGGCACCTCCACAATAATGCCCAGACGGCACGTCGCCCGTCCGGTGCCCTGCTCGCTGCGACTGAAGAGGGACGAAGCTTGTCCTCAAGCGCCAGCCGGTACGCGCTACGTACGGTGAAGATACCGGTACGTTCTGCACCCCATGCAAGGAAATCTTCCCCCAGCCGAGGGGACGCTTTAATCTTTAGTATCTCCTGAACATCAACGGGCAAAAAGTACTGTTGAAGTAGGGTTCCGCGCCATGCACCATGCTCGTCTAGGAGCTCTGAGACTCGGCGGAGACGGCACCTTCCCTGTTGGGTAATTGGTGGCCGACCAACAGGGTGTGGTATCCAGGGGTCCCGCCAAATCCGGACCGACTGCCCGTTACCGATGCGCCAGACTAAGCCTTTCTTCAGCAATTCCAACCCATGCACAATGGCCTGCCAAGTTTGCGACGCGTTGCTAGTGAAAACAGTATCTTCTAATCGTCCATTAGGGAAATACCTTGCCTTCAAGACGCGCGTACAAAGACATTCCGGGTTGACCAAAATACGCCATGCTTGCCGAGCTAACATAGCTTGGTTGAAGAGTCTGAAGTCCTTGAATCCCATACCCCCAGCCGATTTGGGCCTCAGCATCGAGTCCCAAGAATTCCAGTGGGTTTTCCTCTTGCCTCTGTACGCGCCCCACCAGTAGCTACGAATCATCCGCCCCAAATCATCGCAGGTGCTTCTAGGAAATTTAAACAAACTCATTAGGAAGGTGGGTAGGGCCTGCGCCACTGCCTTGATAAGAACCTCACGTCCTGCTTGGGACATCAATTCCCCCCACTGTATAATTCTCTTTGTCAGTTGCTGCTGAAGATTGTGTAGTTTCCCTTTTGAAAAGCGGCCACTTGGCGTTGGAAAGCCAAGATATTTTTCCTCAAAGCTCATATTCACCACGTCCAAGTTGTGCATGACCTCCTGTTTGTTAGCTTGTGAACATTTGGGGCTGAACATTATAGAGCACTTGGCAGGATTTATGAGCTGGCCCGTAGCTCTAGCATATGTACTGAGTGCTTCTTTGACTTGGCCAGCCTCCTCTCCATTAGCACGAAAGAACAATAAGGTGTCATCCGCGAACAGGAGGTGTGAGATGCCTGGAGCTTGGGCGCACACCCGAATTGGAGTGAGGCGGTTGGCTACAATCTCCTGTTTTAGAATAGCATCAAGACCGTCAGCAACAAAAAGGAATAGGAAAGGTGAGAGGGGGTCTCCCTGCCGTAGTCCACGAGACGGTGCGAATGAATCCGAGAGGGCTCCATTGACTTTCACACAATACCTCACCGAGGTGACACACCTCATTATCCAATCCACCCATCGGTGAGAGAAACCCATCTGTTGCATCACTCGCTCCAAGAAAACCCAATCTACCCGATCGTAAGCCTTGGACAGGTCCAGTTTATAGGCACAAAAGTTCTGCTCCGGGTCCTTCTCCTGTTTGATCGCATGAAAACACTCAAAAGCGATTAAGGCATTATCTGTAATTAATCTGCCCGGTACAAAGGCGCTCTGCTCTGGGGACACCAACTCATCCAAAATAGGCCTCAACCTATTGACCAGGCATTTGGCTATCACCTTATATATGACATTACAGAGACTGATAGGCCGAAAATCAGTGAGTCGGGACGGCGAGTCAATCTTGGGGATCAAAACAATGACCGTACTGTTTATCCCGTCCGGCATGACTCCAGAGGCAAAAAATAATTTAACCGCATTAATTATGTCATCCTTCATCACCGCCCAATGCCGCTGGAAGAATCTCGCGGGGAACCCATCCGGCCCCGGCGCCTTTAGGGGCCCTATCTGGAACATTGCATTAGAAATCTCCTCATCGGTAAATTCCTTGCATAGATTATTGTTCATCTCCACGGACACCTTGGGCTGTATAAGCTGTAACACATCATGTGGATCCAACATTGGGTCAGCTGTGAATAAGTTATGAAAATAAGATTTTACCATCTGTAGCATGGTGGCCTGATCGGTGTGCATAACACCCGCCTCATCCGCCAGCCCACGGATTTTATTCTTTCTCGCTCGCCAAACTGCCTTCCTGTGGAACATCTTGGTGTTACGATCCCCTTCCTTTATCCAATCAATCCGAGATCTCTGGAGCCACAACATTTCCTCCCTGTATAACAGCTCATTCATCTTGTCCATCTCCAGTCTTATTTCAGCTCGGTCTGCATTCATATTGGTTAGTTCCTCAAGCCTAGTACGTGACTTTTCTAGCTCCCGTGTAACATTGCCAAAAGTTTTATTACTCCAAGTGTGTAGATCAGCCATAACAGTAGCAAGGGCCTCCCTTACATCTCCCAGGTTCCTCTTCGTACCTTTGCTTGACCAAGAGTTTGCGATAATGGCCTCTAACGCCGGCGATCTCTCCCACATCAACTCGTACCGGCGGCTACTGCGAGGCCGCCTGTCCTGTTCCAGCGAGAACTTGAGGAGCAACGGACTATGGTCCGACGCCGGCGACACAAGGTGTGCCACCGAAGCTTGCATAAACATGTCCCTCCAGTCATTGGACGCCACCGCTCTATCCAGCCGAACTTGGACGTTCGCCCGGCCACTCCGCCTATTATCATATGTGAAGGGGTGCCCTGAAAAACCAAGATCAGTGAGGCCGCAAGCTTCAAGTGCATCCCGAAAATTAATCATTTGACCAGCGGGTCTCGGAGTTTCCGATTGATGCTCAAAATCCCACATAGCCTCATTGAAGTCACCGATAATCACCCATGGCAGAGCGCTCTGAGCATGCAGACCTTTGAGCTTATCCCACATCATGTGTCTATTTTCTACTCTCGGTTCGCCATAAACAAATGTAGCTCTCCATAATGGCTTGTCCGGGGACACACGCAAATACACGTCAATCAATCTTTCATTTGCTTCTTGCACATCGACATACATGGACTCATGCCAGAATAGTGCTAGGCCGCCACTACGACCATTACTACTGACTCCTTCAAAACCAGAAAGCCCTACCCTATTACGCAAACGATACATCTTATTTTTATTCTGCCTAGTCTCACACAAGAAAACTAGACTTGGGGAATGCGTCATAACAAGGGACGCGAGATCACGAACTGTCGAGGGATTCCCCGCCCCCCGACAGTTCCAACTTAGCCAATTCATTGCTCCTGACGGGGCGGCGCATCCGACCCCGTCAGTTTACCGGCGGCCCCAAGGCCGGTTGCCTCCACTCCATCCATGTTGTCCGAGTCCATCTTCTCCCCATCTTGGTTCTTGTCTTTGCCACTCTGCTGAATCTTCCCTCGTTTCTGCTTGTTGCCAACGCCCCTCTTTGCATGCACCACCATAGCTCCCTGGTTGGGATTCAGGTCGTCGGACACTTGCCCACGTGAAAATCTCTTCCCTAGAACAGAATCAGCCTCTTGCATGTATTGATCGGATTCAGCAGATGAGAAATTCGACGTGTCGTGAAGGTTACGCATGGCCGGGATCATATCCTTGCTCCCACGGTTGCTGCTGTGGCTCGCCTCCCTCCCAGGTGGGCGTACTGAAAGTGGCAGGGGCGCAGGTATTCTACCTCCAAGGAAGACGAACTCTGGAGGTTCAGATGATGCCCGCACCATACGGACTCTGCTGGCCTCTACTCTCTGCCCAGCCAAGTGTACACGCATAGCTAAAACACGATCAGAAAGGTCCGTGTCCACGTTGTGTCCGTCAGAGCTGCTGTATTCGCCAAAACCGTCGTGAGCATCAACCCGTACTGGTATCTCTGGTGTTTGCTGCTGCTCTTGATTTCCCTTCCCTCTACGCCTCTCTCTTGGCTTTCCAAGAACCTCAGAGGGAGCATTACTAGCAAAGTTCAGCCCCCGTCTTGCTGCAGGCTGGGTTTCGGGCGCCACAAACGCTGATCTATTCTCAAACTTTCTGTACGGAGAGCACCGCAATCCTTCATCATATGCTCGGGTCGGAACACCCAACCTTTTCTTCTCGCACTGGTTGCCATCGTGGCCTATGAATCCACACCAGAAGCAGTAGTGGGGCACCCTCTCGTACCGGAGTGGGTAGATAACTTGTTTCGCCGGGTCCTTGCCGATGGTAATTTTGGTCTGGAGCCGGCGGCCAAGTGGCAGGTCCACACGGATACGCAAGAACTCGCGAACCCTGCTCCCATCAGCCTCAGCATCCACCTCCAAGACGGTACCCAACAAGCCTCCAAGAAATTCGCCATACACAATAGTCTGCTTTCCCCACGGAACGTTGTATACACGGACCCAGATCGGAACTGAATTCAGTACAGCCTCAGAAGGCTGCTCTCCTTCCCTGAACGGGCCAACAATGAGTGCGTTTCCCTTGAAAATCCAAGGTCCTCCTCTTGCTACAAAGTTGTAATCTCCCTCGGAGAAGAAGGTCACCGCATACCAATTGTTCTTAATCCTTGCAATATTGAGGCCTGTTCTTACCTTCCAGACCTCGCTGAAGTGTTCCGTCATGTCATCGACGTTTGGTCGCCCGATGCTGACGTAACGGCCGAGCAACCTCCACCGCGGCGGCGCCACCACCGGCTCCACTGCAGGTTCCTCTTCCACAACAACATCATCATCTAGGTTCACCTCGCCGCCAATACTGACCTCTGGACCATCCAGCCCCACACTTTCCCTCTCATCCCAATTGCTGGTGTGATCAAACTCTCCCGCCGGCCCGATCTGACCTCCGGAAACCTGCGCGGGCACCATCGCATCGCCACCGAACGACTTCGGGTGGGTAGGGGCCTCATCGGCCCCCCCTATTTCACCCCCATCGCCAGCGGGCGACATCGACGGAGAGCGCGCGGTTGCTGCAGACGTAGCTTCAGGCTCGAAGAGCGGGTTATTGTAAGGCGCGATCTTGCCAGGAAGATTGCGGCGGACTGGAGGACTTATGAGAGTCCCGCCCGCCACAGTTCCCTTGCCGGACACGGCCCTAGACGGGTCCTCCTTCCTTCCGAGACGAAACGTAGACGGCTTAGACTCCCTCCGTAATCCGGAGGACGAACTACCTCGTAGACTCATGGTGGGAAACGGCTTAGACCAGGGCGGAAGCAAGGGAGTCGCCCATGGCGGCGGCGGAAACCCTAGGCAGATTTGTCCTCTTTTTTTTCGTGAATTTTTAGCAGCAACGTCTATTATGCTTCACTGTTTTTTCTTTGGAAGCGAGACTACCAACTACTGCATTAGGAGTAGAGATTATATAAAGGTTCATGAGCCACCGAGTGTCTGTGCCAGAACGAGCCGCTGTCGTCACTCCCATACTGAAACCGACCTAACCTTGTTGATGATAACCGGGAAGTCTTCATGAACATGTCTCAATGGACTAGCGCCCTTCACCTCACCCCAAGAGGAACCCGCCAGGAATCCAGAGCTCCTATTTGACGCTTGTAGGCGTCAAACAGCTGTGCCTTCCCCTGAAAGAAGGTGCTAATGGGCCGGCCCATTCGCAGAAGCTCTCTTTAGCTAGGTTTTAGCTGCGTTTTCGTGGAACTTGCTGGCTATTGTTTAGCGATTAAAATAAAATACAGTATAAAATTCTATTTAAAACTAAGAAACATATATCTTATTTTGATTTTTTTTTTACAAAATATGAATATATACGTTGAACAATTGTCAATATGCATTTAACATTTTTGCAATATACATTGAACAAATTTGGAAACACATTGAACATTTTTGTAATATATGTTGAACAAATTTTGGATACGCATTAAATATTTTGCCATATCATTGAAGAAATTTTGGATAAACATTCAAAATTTCGCAAATACGTTGAACAAATTCTAATATATACGAGAAACATTTCTATAATGCATGGTGAACTTTTTTTTAATATACAATGAACAATATCTTAATATTCAATGAACATTACAGGAATGTTCACCGTATATTATGAAAACTATAAAAAGAAAGGAAATGTAAAAACCCAAAGAAAAATGAAAAAGAAACACAATCTGAAAAATGAAAAAAAAAGAAACAAAGAAAAATGAAACAAAAACAAAAACCTCAACATAGAATAAAAAAATAAAAAATGCACGCGCCCCTCAAATGGGCCAGCCCAACTTGCTTGGCGAATCAGCGAAAGGTTGCCTGCTTTACGCTCGCGGACGTCATAGACGGTTTGCCCCAGGAATCGATGGCCTAACTAACGCCTGCGAAGGGGCAAGCATGGAAATTTTGTTGGGGCATCGGCAATGGTTGATGAGTGCCTCGTCGATTCGGCGATACTGGAAGCTCAAGCATGCAAGGGGAGCAGTGGCACTATCCTTTGATCTTCATACTGGCTCGTCCTGCATCGCTTTGAATTGTGCTAAAGTTATAGCCAATATCAGTTCTGAGACACCATGCCGATATGCCACTATTCTTCGAGAAATCAATCATAGTCGTGGCTCTTTTCAAGAGGTCAAATTCATTCACGAGGAGTGACAGTTTAATGGGGAGGCCCATTCCCTAGCTAAGGCAGTCTCTTCTCTTTTGTTAGGGCGCCATGTGTGGCTTTCTAACTTGCCTGACATAATTTGTATCCTTATAAATGTTTTTAGTTAAAACTAGTAAGCGTGCACCTGCAACGCACATATCCTAATAAAATACACTAAAAACATGAACTTTCACTCCTGTTTTTACCAGAACATTTAAATGCGTATCACGTCCAATGATTTGAATGCAATAATTTATTTTAGATTAAGTCATAAGTCTTGTTTGACCGGTGAAAGACTTTCATTGTTGAAATGTTGTGATCCCAAAATTCCAAAAACAAAATGAAAAAACCCGCACATGTAACACACGACCAATACACGTGTCTTCACATAAAATTAACAATGACATAAATGTATTGTAATTGTTACTTATTATAAAAACACTTAAAAATAACAACTAAGGAACATTATCTAGTAATCATTATTTGATGATGATCCTCTTTGGTAGGTCCATCTTTTGATCTGATCGATGATGCTTCGTTCTAAGACCGGGATATTGTTTAAAACTTCATTCTCTTCATACTTTAAAATATGGACCAAAAATCGCTTCCTCAGTTCAAAATCATCCTACATATGCATTATATAACATCGTTATTAAAAAAACATGTGTAATGTGTGTAGAAATGAGCATGGTGACAATACTTACCTTGGGTACTGTTAAATGTAGCATCCCATCGTGCCATGAGTGCACTAAATTGAAAACCAAATAACCAGACAGGGGACTGCATGCATGAAATGTTACATGCAAGTTGAATGAATCAATTAAGATTGTGATGTATTGACAAGATTCGTACCCGTATGAGTTTGTTGGAACAACAGGAACTTTGCATCCCCATTTCAAAATGTCGTCCTTGAAGGCAGGGTTTGCAGCTTGGAGTGCAAGGTTTAGATTGTTGGCCATAGTTTCAAGTATATGCTTTCCGAAAGTGGGTATTGAAAGCGGGTCCAAAATAGTGTTGGAAATATGCCCTAGAGGCAATAATAAATTGGTTATTATTATATTTCCTTATTCATGATAATCGTTTATTATCCATGCTAGAATTGTATTGATAAGAAACTCAGATACGTGTGTGGATACATAGACAACACCATGTCCCTAGTAAGCCTCTAGTTGACTAGCTCGTTGATCAATAGATGGTTACGTTTCCTGACCATGGACATTGGATGTCGTTGATAACAGGATCACATCATTAGGAGAATGATGTGATGGACAAGACCCAATCCTAAGCCTAGCACAAGATTATGTAGTTCGTATGCTAAAGCTTTTCTAATGTCAAGTATCATTTCCTTAGACCATGAGATTGTGCAACTCCCGGATACCGTAGGAGTGCTTTGGGTGTGCCAAACGTCACAACGTAACTGGGTGGCTATAAAGGTACACTATAGGTATCTCCGAAAGTGTCTGTTGGGTTGGCACGAATCGATATTGGGATTTGTCACTCCGTGTAAACGGAGAGGTATCTCTGGGCCCACTCGGTAGGACATCATCATAATGTGCACAATGTGATGAAGGAGTTGATCACGGGATGATGTGTTACGGAACGAGTAAAAGAGACTTGCCGGTAACGAGATTGAACCAGGTATCGGGATACCGACGATCGAATCTCGGGCAAGTATCGTACCGCTAGACAAAGGGAATTGTATACAGGATTGATTAAGTCCATGACATCGTGGTTCATCCGATGAGATCATCGTGGAGCATGTGGGAGCCAACATGGGTATCCAGATCCCGTTGTTGGTTATTGATCGGAGAGTTGTCTCGGCCATGTCTGCATGACTCCCGAACCCGTAGGATCTACACACTTAAGGTTCGATGACGCTAGGGTTATAGGGAAAGTATGTACGCGGTTAACGAATGTTGTTCGGAGTCCCGGATGAGATCCCGTACGTCACGAGGAGTTCCGGAATGGTCCGGAGGTAAAGATTGATATATAGGAAGTATGGTTTTGGCCACCGGAAGTGTTCCGGGCATCACCGGTAGTGTACCGGGACCACCGGAGGGGTCCGGGAGTCCACCGGGAGGGGCCACCAGCCCCGGAGGCTTGCGTGGGCCATAAGCGGGAAGGGACCAGCCCCTATGTGGGCTGGGGCGCCTCCCACCAAGGCCCAAGGCGTCCTCAAGAGGAGAGGGGGCAAACCCTAGGCGTAGATGGGCCCTAAGGCCCACCCTAGGTGCGCCCCCCCTCTCTCCCGCCTTGGCCGCCCCCCTAGATGGGATCTAGGGCTGGCCGCCACCCCTAGGGGTGGAACCTAGGTGGGGGCGCAGCCCCTCCCCTCCCCCTATATATACTTGAGGTTTTGGGCTGCCATAGACATGATTCAATCTCCTTCCTGGCGCAGCCCTACCCCTCTCCCTCCTCGTCTCTTGCCGTGCTTGGCGAAGCCCTGCTGGAGTACCACGCTCCTCCACCACCACTACGCCGTCGTGCTGCTGCTGGATGGAGTCTTCCCCAACCTCTCCTTCTCCCCTTGCTGGATCAAGGCATAGGAGACGTCACTGGGCTGTACGTGTGTTGAACGCGGAGGTGATGTCCGTTCGGCACTAGGATCATCGGTGATTTGGATCACGACGAGTATGACTCCATCAACCCCGTTCACTTGAACGCTTCCGCTTAGCGATCTACAAGGGTATGTAGATGCACTCTCCTTCCCTTCGTTGCTAGATTACTCCATAGATTGATCTTGGTGATGCGTAGAAAATTTTGAATTTCTGCTACGTTCCCCAACAGTGGTATCAGAGCTAGGTCTATTACGTAGATTCTATGCACGAGTAGAACACAAAGTAGGTGTGGGCGTTGATTTTGTCAACTTACTTGCCGTTACTAGTCTTATCTTGATTCGGCGGCATCATGGGATGAAGCGGCCCGGACCGACCTTACATGTACTCTTACGTGAGACTGGTTCCACCGACTGACATGCACTAGTTGCATAAGGTGGCTAGCGGGTGTCTGTCTCTCCCACTTTAGTCAGATCGGATTCGATGAAAAGGGTCCTTATGAAGGGTAAATAGCAATTGGCATATCACGTTGTGGTTTTTGCGTAGGTAAGAAACGTTCTTGCTAGAAACCCATAGCAGCCACGTAAAACATGCAAACAACAATTAGAGGACGTCTAACTTGTTTTTGCAGGGTATGCTATGTGATGTGATATGGCCAAGAAGAATGTGATGAATGATATATGTGATGTATGAGATTGATCATGTTCTTGTAATAGGAATCACGACTTGCATGTCGATGAGTATAACAACCGGCAGGAGCCATAGGAGTTGTCTTAATTTATCTATGACCTGCGTGTCAACATAAACGTCATGTAATTACTTTACTTTATTGCTAAAGCATTAGCCATAGTAGTATAAGTAATAGATGACAAGACAACTTCAAGAAGACACGACGATGGAGATCATGATGATGGAGATCATGGTGTCATGCCGGTGACAACGATGATCATGGAGCCCCGAAGATGGAGATCAAGAGGAGCAAAATGATATTGGCCATATCATGTCACTATTTGATTGCATGTGATGTTTATCATGTTTTACATCTTATTTGCTTAGAACAACGGTAGCTTAAATAAGATGATCGATCCCTCACTAAAATTTCAAGAAAGGTGTTCCCCCTAACTGTGCACCGTTGCAAAGGTTCCTTGTTTCGAAGCACCACGTGATGATCAGGTGTGATAAATTCTAACGTTCGAATACAACGGGTGTTGACGAGTCTAGCATGTACAGACATGGCCTCGGGACACATGCGAAACACTTAGGTTGACTTGACGAGCCTAGCATGTACAGACATGGCCTCGGAACACGGAAGACTGAAAGGTCGAACATGAGTCGTATAGAAGATACGATCAACATGAAGATGTTCACCGATGATGACTAGTCCATCTCACGTGATGATCGGACACGGCCTAGTTGACTCGGATCATGTAATCACTTAGATGACTAGAGGGATGTCTATCTGAGTGGGAGTTCATAAGATGAACTTAATTATCCTGAACATAGTCAAAAGGTCTTCGCAAATTATGTCGTAGCTCGCGCTTCAGTTCTACTGTTTAGATATGTTCCTAGAGAAAATTTAGTTGAAAGATGATAGTAGCAATTATGTGGACTAGGTCCGTAAACTGAGGATTGTCCTCATTGCTTCATAGAAGGCTTATGTCCTTAATGCACCACTCAGTGTGATGAACTTCGAATGTCGTCTGTGGATGTTGCGAACATCTGACATACACATTTTGATAACTACGTGATAGTTCAGTTAAACGGTTTAGAGTTGAGGTACCGAAGACGTTTTGAAACGTCGCGAAACATATGAGATGTTTCGAGGGCTGAAATTGGGATTTCAGGCTCGTGCCCACGTCAAGAGGTATAAGACCTCCGACGATTTTCTTAGCCTGCAAACTAAGGGAGAAAAGCTCAATTGTTGAGTTTGTGCTCAGATTGTCTGAGTACAACAATCATTTGAATCGAGTGGGAGTTGATCTTCCAGATGAGATAGTGATGTTTCTCCGAAGTCATTACCACCAAGCAGCTAGAGCTTCGTGATGAACTATAATATATCAGGGACATATATGATGATCCTTGAGATATTCGCGATGTTTGACACCACAAAAGTAGAAATCAAGAAGGAGCATCAATTGTTGATGGTTGGTGAAACCACTAGTTTCAAGAAGGGCAAGGGCAAGGGCAAGAAGGGATACTTCATGAAACGGCAAATCAGCTGCTGCTCTAGTGAAGAAACCCAAGGTTGAACCCAAACCCGAGACTAAGTGCTTCTGTAATAAGAGGAACAACCACTGGAGCAGAATTACCCTAGATACTTGGTAGATGAGAATGCTGGCAAGGTCGATAGAAGTATATTGGATATACATTGTGTTAATGTGTACTTTACTAGTACTCCTAGTAGCACCATGGTATTAGATACCGGTTCGGTTGCTAAGTGTTAGTAAACTCGAAATAAAAGGCTGCGGAGTAAACGGAGACTAGCTAAAGGTGAGCTGGCGATATGTGTTGGAAGTTTTTTCCAAGCTTGATGTGATCAAGCATCGCACGCTCCCTCTACCATCGAGATTGGTGTTTGTGTTGAGCATAGACATGATTGGATTATGTCTATCGCAATACGGTTATTCATTTAAGGAGAATAATGGTTACTCTGTTTATTTGAATAATACCTTCAATGGTCTTGCACCTAAAATGAATGGTTTATTGAATCTCGATCGTAGTGATACACATGTTCATGCCAAAAGATATAAGATAGTACCACCTACTTGTGGCACTGCCACGTAAGTCATATCGGTATAAAACGCATGAAGAAGCTCCAGGTTGATGGATCTTTGGGCTCACTCATTTTTGAAAAGTTTGAGACATGCGAACCATGTCTATTGGTGTATATGCATGAAGAAACTCCATGCAAATGGACCATTTGGACTCACTTGATTTTGAATCACTCGAGACATGCAAATCATACCACAGGGGCAAGATGACTGAAAGCCTCGTTTTCAGTAAAATGGAACTAGAAAGCAACTTGTTGGAAGTAATACATTTTGATGTGTGCAGTCCAATGAGTGCTGAGGTGTGTAGTGGATATCGTTATGTTCTTACTTCACACATGATTTGAGTAGATGTTGAGTATATCTACTTGATGAATCACGAGTCTGAATTATTGAAAGGTTCAAGTAATTTCAGGGTGAAGTTGAAAGATCGTCGTGACAAGTGGATAAAATATCTATGATATGATCATAGAGATGAATATCTGAATTACGAGTTTGGCACAGAATTAAGACATTGTGAAAATTGTTTCACAACTAATACATCCTGGAACACCATAGTGTGATGGTGTGTCCGAACATCATAACTGCACCCTATTGGATATGATGCATACCATGATGTCTCTTATCGAATTACCACGATAGTTTATGGGTTAGGCATTAGAGACAACCACATTCACTTTAAATAGGGCACCACGTAATTCCGATGAGATGACACCGTATGAACTATGGTTTAGAGAAACCTAAGCTGTCATTTCTTAAAAGTTTGGGGCTGCGATGCTTATGTGAAAAAAATTCAGGCTGATAAGCTCGAACCCAAAGCGGATAAATGCATCTTAATAGGACACCCAAAACAGTTGGGTATACCTCCTGTCTCATATACGAAAGCAATAAGGGATTGTTTCTAGAATCGGGTCCTTTCTCGAGGAAAAGTTTCTCTCGAAAGAATTGAGTGGGAGGATGGTGGAGACTTGATGAGGTTATTGAACCGTCTCTTCAACTAGTGTGTGGCAGGGCACATGGAGTTGTTCCTGTGGCACCTACACCAATTGAAGTGGAAGCTTATGATAGTGATCATGAAACTTCAGATCAAGTCACTACCAAACCTCGTGGGATGACAAGGATGCGTACTACTTCAGAGTGGTGCATAATCCTGTCTTGGAGGTCATGTTGCTAGACAACAATGAACCTACGAGCTATGGAGAAGCGATGGTGGGCCTGGATTCCAAAATGGCTCGAGGCCATATAATCCGAGAGAGGATCCATATATGAAAACAAAGTGTAGACTTTGGAAGAACTACTTGATGGTCGTAAGGCTGTTAGGTACATATGGATTTTAAAAGGAAGACGGACAATGATGGTAAGTATCACCATTAAGAAAGCTCGACTTGTCGTTAAGATGTTTTCCGACAAGTTCAAGGAGTTGACTATGATGAGACTTTCTCACTCGTAGCGATGCTAAGAGTCTGTTGGAATTATATTAGTGATTACTGCATTATTTATGAAGTCTTGCAGATAGGATGTCAAAACATTGTTTCCTCGACGATTTTCTTGAGGAAAGGTTGTATGTGATACAACCGGAAGGTTTTGTCAATCCTGAAAGATGCTAACAAGTATGCAAAGCTCCAGCAATCCTTCTAAGGACTGGAGTAAGCATCTCGGAGTTGGAATGTATGCTTTGATGAGATGATCAAAGATTTTGGGTGTATACAAAGTTTATGAGAAACTTGTATTTCCAAAGAAGTGAGTGGGAGCACTATAGAATTTCTGATGAATATATGTTGTTGACATATTGTTGATCAGAAATGACGTAGAATTTCTGGAAAGCATATAGGGTTATTTGGAAAGTGTTTTTCAATGGAAAGCCTGGATCAAGCTACTTGAACAATGAGCATCAAGATCTATAAGGATAGATCAAAACGCTTAATGGTACTTTCAAATGAGCACATACCTTGACATGATCTTGAAGGTGTTCAAGATGGATCAGTCAAAGATGGAGTTCTTGCCTGAGTTGTAAGGTATGAAGTTAAGACTTAAAGCTCGACCACAGCAGAAGAAAGAGGAAGGACGAAGGTCGTCCCCTATGCTTTTGTCATAGGCTCTATACGGTATGCCATGCTGAGTACCGCACCTGATGTGTGCCTTGCCACATATCTGGCAAGAGGGTACAAAGGTGATCTAGGAGTAGATCACCAGATAGCGGTCTAAATTATCCTTAGAGGAATAAGGATATGTTTCTCGGTTATGGACGTGATAAAGAGTTCGACGTAAAGAGTTACGTCGATTGAAGCTTAACATCTATCCGGATAGCTCTGAGTAGAGATACCGGATACGTATAATGGAGCAACAATTTAGAATTGCTCCAAGTAGAACAGTTATTTGAAATGGCTCCAGATGTAGCGTAGTAGTTGCATCTACAAGATGACATAGAAATTTGCGAAGTACATACGGATCTGAATGTTGTAGACCCGTTGACTGAAACCTCTCTGACAAGCATAACCTGATCAAACCCAGAACTCTTTGGGTGTTAGTCACATGGGGATGTGACCTTGAGTGTTAATCACATATCGATGTGAACTGGATTATTGACTCTAGTGCAAGTGGGAGACTGTTGGAAATATGCCCTAGAGGCAATAATAAATTGGTTATTATTATATTTCCTTGTTCATGATAATCGTTTATTATCCATGCTAGAATTGTATTGATAAGAAACTCAGATACGTGTGTGGATACATAGACAACACCATGTCCCTAGTAAGCCTCTAGTTGACTAGCTCGTTGGTCAATAGATGGTTACGGTTTCCTGACCATGGACATTGGATGTCGTTGATAACAGGATCACATCATTAGGAGAATGATTTGATGGACAAGACCCAATCCTAAGCCTAGCACAAGATCATGTAGTTCGTATGCTAAAGCTTTTGTAATGTCAAGTATCATTTCCTTAGACCATGAGATTGTGCAACTCCCGGATACTGTAGGAGTGCTTTGGGTGTGCCAAACGTCACAACGTAACTGGGTGGCTATAAAGGTACACTACAAGTATCTCCGAAAGTGTCTGTTGGATTGGCATGAATCGATACTGGGATTTATCACTCCGTGTAAACGGAGACGTATCTCTGGGCCCACTCGGTACGACATCATCATAATGTGCACAATGTGATCAAGGAGTTGATCACGGGATGATGTGTTACGGAACGAGTAAAAGAGACTTGCCGGTAACGAGATTGAACCAGGTATCGGGATACCGACGATCGAATCTCGGGCAAGTATCGTACCGCTAGACAAAGGGAATTGTATACAGGATTGATTAAGTCCATGACATCGTGGTTCATCCGATGAGATCATCGTGGAGCATGTGGGAGCCAACATGGGTATCCAGATCCCGCTGTTAGTTATTGACCGGAGAGTTGTCTCGGCCATGTCTGCATGACTCCCGAACCCGTAGGGTCTACACACTTAAGGTTCGATGACGCTAGGGTTATAGGGAAAGTATGTACGCGGTTACCGAATGTTGTTGGGAGTCCCAGATGAGATCCCGGACGTCACGAGGAGTTCCGAAATGGTCAGGAGGTAAAGATTGATATATAGGAAGTATGGTTTTGGCCACCGGAAGTGTTCCGGACATCACTTGTAGTGTACCGGGACCACCGGAGGGGTCCGGGGGTCCACCGGGAGGGGCCACCAGCCCCGGAGGCTTGCGTGGGCCATAAGTGGGAAGGGACCAGCCCCTATGTGGGCTGGGGCGCCTCCCACCAAGGCCCAAGGCGTCCTGAAGAGGAGAGGGGGCAAACCCTAGGCGCAGATGGGACCTAAGGCCCACCCTAGGTGCGCCCCCCCCCCCTCTCTCCCCCCTTAGCCGCCCCCCTAGATGGGATCTAGGGCTGGCCGCCACCCCTAGGGGTGGAAACGTAGGTGGGGGCGCAGCCCCTCCCCTCCCCCTCTATATACTTGAGGTTTTGGGCTGCCATAGACACGATTCAATCTCCTTCTTGGCGCAGCCCTACTCCTCTCCCTCCTCGTCTCTTGCGGTGCTTGGCGAAGCCCTGCTGGAGTACCACGCTCCTCCACCACCACCATGCCGTCGTGCTACTGCTGGATGGAGTCTTCCCCAACCTCTCGTTCTCCCCTTGCTGGATCAAGGTGTAGGAGACGTCACCGGGCTGTACGTGTGTTGACACGGAGGTGCCGTCCGTTCGGCACTAGGATCATCGGTGATTTGGATCACGATGAGTACGACTCCATCAACCCCGTTCACTTGAACGCTTCCGCTTAGCGATCTACAAGGGTATGTAGATGCACTCTCCTTCCCTTCGTTGCTAGATTACTCCATAGATTGATCTTGGTGATGCGTAGAAAATTTTGAATTTCTGCTACGTTCCCCAACAAATAGATACAACTTTTTTTATGTTGGTCCGAGACAAACAATAAAAATAACCCAAGAATATCACGAGGCAATAAAATCTACAATGATACATGCATTTAGAAATACATCAATCATTATCATTCATTAAGACCAAATAAACAATAAATTTAAATTTAAATCTTACCGTATCACATTCTGAGATATGATACTCATTGCTGTCAGGCCAGCTATCAAACAATTGTGCCAACATACAATGTCCATACCGTCACGATGACTTAGGACTCGTGCATAGTGGGGCATGGACTACAATATTGTAAGAAAATATTAGTAGAATGAGGCAAAATGTAAAATGTGATTAAAATAACTTACACAGAATCGCATATCCATATAGTGTACTGGGACGTCTCTAGCAAGCTGGACATCGTGGCACGCTAGTATCCTCATAGCCATGTTAAACCAATCAGCATCCATGTACTCATCATTTTTTAATATGTTCTTTAATTGTCTCAAGTTTAAACTAATAGGGTAAGGCTGAGAGCTTTTCACCCATTCGCTCCTGTGAAATGGGAATTCTGTCATTATACAAGAGTAATAGGAACAAAAATGAATTGCAAAAATGTGTGTTACTCTAGCATCGGGACATCATCAACCATGCTGATGAACAAGCAAAGTTCATCTATTAAGTTGTCGTTTGTTGGAATGACAGACGGCGAAAGGATAAATGATTGCAAGATGAGCTCAACTTGTGACGATGAGTTGGATGCTTTAGATTTGTTAGGAGGTCTTTCGAAAATCATACAATCAGTGGGATCCATGTTGGTTTCATCATCATCCAAGTCTCGGTTTCTTATATCGTCATCATTGAATTCCGAGTCGACTAAAATGACAGCTAATTTTGTTCTAAAATCTGTCATGTGAACTTAAAGTGAAGTAGCAATAAGACTTAGTTTTCAAATAATGATACAACACAAAATAATTAGTATCATGATACGATGCAAAATGTACCTGTTCGGGAGTGTCGGACAAACTCTCTCCCGTGAAGTACTCCATGAAATTTAACATCCAGAGACCACAAGATGACCTTGATGATAAAGAAATTTTGTTATGCTTAATAACAAAAATATTAATAAAAAATAGAATCATAAAATGACGATGACTGAACCACACTATCATACCGGATACGCTCGATAAAAAAGGAACTAAACAACGTTTGCTGCTAATATAAATCAAATGACCAATAGGGCTATCAATAAAATAACTAAATTTCTAAACCATATATTTTGTATATAAATCAAATGAACAAAATGGTTATCAATAAAAAATTAATTTGTGAATGCATAATTATTTTGAGAGAAACCCATATAATTATTACTTTCACCGAATGGGTTGTCGATCATAGATACAACAGTTAAACAAAAGAGACACGGCCCATGATCCATTTGGTCGATGTACTGTTTAATCTGGGTGGCCTAATTAGGTGATAGAAAAGCAACCAAAGGTCGGATTGCAAAAGAGAGAGAAAAGCAACCAAAGAAACACTAATAAGGAGCAGTCGGTGAAAAGTAAAATAAAAAAAGAGCAACAGGATGTAACCCGTCGCACTATCACTATCTCGATCTCTCCAGTACACTATCACTTTGCTTTCTCCACTCCTCACTTCTTCCTCCGCCGGCCACCTCCTCTGTAGCACGGCGCCTACTCTGCAGCACACCACATCCTCTCTCGGCACGACGTCGGCCGGCGGCCCCGCCCCCACCCCCCACCCCCACCACCTCCACCTCCACCACCACGGCCTTGCCCCGTCTCCTCCTATCCCCACCAGGGCCTCGCCCCGCCGGCCCTTATCTCCAGCACGGCCTCGCCCCGCCCCGTCCTCTTACCACTGCGGCCGTGCCTCGCCGCCAACCCCATGGATCTTCGCTGGATCGACTCTGTCGCCTCCATCCTACTACCCCAGAGCAGATCGAGATGTGAGCTGGTCGACACAATTCGGGAGCAAGCATATCGAATTGGATCGAGATCCAGTGCGTCATCAAGTCGCTCTGGGAAGGAGTTCGCAGCTCGCATACATGCTCTACAGGATCAGCCTAATCTCTCTGTCGCCGCTGTTGTCATAACGGCGTGCAATAGACCAGACTATTTTCAGAGGTCAGTTCAATCTATCCTCAAGTAGGCTTTGTCTCCATTCCTCTGTTTTTCATGCAGGTCCAGTTTGTACACTTAGTAGAACACACTTCCTGACCAAATGATGGACAATAACACTTCCGGGTACCACAAAGCGGTTGATTCAAAGTTCCCACTATTTATATCACAGGTAATGGTAATAGCAATTTCAGTTCTTGTTCTTGATCTCTTGTATGTAGAATGTTATTTGTACACTGCTTCTTCCAATTGCAGTATGGTACAAATGGAGAAGTAAAAAAATAAGGCCTGGAGTTATACCCAAATAACATTTATGCAAGTGCGGAAAGAAACACTTGATCTATGCTCAATTGCCTAATAGTATAACAGAACACGCTCTGCTTCTTCTACTGTATTATTGCTAGCATAGCTGATACTTCTCTTGTAATACTGCTAGCTTTGCTGAAAGGATATGCGGTGCCCCCATGTGTGGTTTTGGTAATTGGTGACAATCTCTATAGACTAACGGTTGCCTTGAGTTATATTTGAAGAATTTGTCCATAGGGTTGTCTTGAAGTCCATGTGTTGGTTTCAAGGAGTTTATGAGATGGCCTAAGTGCTTTTCAAGGAATTATCCAAAGATTGGTCATGTGTGAGTTGAGATGGCCAAAGTGCTTTTCAAGTAATTATCTAAAGATTGGTAACGTGTGAGTTGAGCTTATTGCAAGCATGTCTTGAAGAAGAAGATTGTGTGATCATTCATGGTTACCTTCAAGACATCATCCAAATGAGAGTTGGAAAGATTCAATGTTGATCAAGACTAAGTCAAGAGTGAATCAAGTTGATCAACTCACAAAGCGTAGAAGAAGTACCGAGAGGGATCAAGTGATCTCATGGTATGGTAAGCATTGTCCATTACGCTTTGTGTACTAACCCATGGTCTACATGAGAGTTCTTTGTGGGGTTAGGTATGTTTCCATGGTCTTGCGTCAAGAGGAAGATCTCATACAACCCATGGAGGATGACATCAAGTGGTGATTGTCATCAAGTTTGCAGTGTGCAAGTTCAAGTGGAGCAACTCGAAGAGTGGCTCACCCATAATGGAGTATGGGGCAGCAATCAAGCTTGAAGCTTGCTGTCCATTGTGGTGTCAATGTAATTGTGAAGATGTGCCAAAGAGTGGCTCACCCATAGTGGATTATGGGGGAGCAATCAACTAGTCTTCATCGAGCCAACACAATCAAGAAAGGTGGTCCAACTTGAGGAAGTCAAGATCGTCATCATCTAGCTCAAGTGGACTATGTGCAAGGCAAAGGTTTGCCCTTGATAGGTTTTCTATTTTACCGGTCTCATAGTGGTAGTTGGGAGACCGGGTTATAGGATCGATTGCCGTACTATCAAGGGGGGCTCTCTAGGGAGTAGCTTGATCGTATCATTAGTCGAGAGCTCAAACCATTGCATCCTTGCGTCATCTTTCTTGGTTCTTGTTTGGTTCCATTTGTGAGTCTTAGAGCTTATGTTCATCTTTATGACAAGCTTGAGTTCATTGAAAACGGAGTTCGCATGCATCTTCTATGATGTTTTCGTTGTTGGAGGTTTTACCGGTCTTATCCGAGGAAGGGTTCTCACCATTTTGTTATGGTCCTTTTCTCATTTGCTTCTTATTGATATTTCTCTCAAGATTGTGTTAGCCCTTGTCGTTAGCTTTCCAACAAACTTGGTTTCCTTGAATTCGGAGCTCGTATGTGAAAGTTGTGGCTGTTTTGATATTGCCTGTTTTACACAGAGAGGTTGTACCGCCCCATGGAGAGGTTGTACCGCTTGACTGGTACAACCGGTGTTTGGAGCGGTTGTACTGCTCCAGAATTGGTCCAGAGGTTGTAGCGGTCATGTACCGCTCTACCACCGGACTGGTCTCTGTTGTGGTGCGGTTGTTGGGCGGTTGTGGGCCGGTTGTACCGCTTATTGCCTGTTACCGGTTGTACCGGTGCTCATAGAGGTTGTACCGCTCCTATGTTATTCTGTACATAACGGGCAGATTCGTGGGGACCTATTTAAGGGGGTCTTCTTCCCCAATGGTTCCCTATCTCTTGAGCTCGTTTTTCCCCCATTATTGACCTTCTTTGAGCTTGCTAACTCTCAATCCCTCCATGGATTCTTGCTAGTTTTTGAGGGAAAAGAGAGAGGAGATCTAGATCCACATTTCCACCAATCACTTTCTCCTCTATGTGAGGGGAACCCCTTGGATCTAGATCTTGGAGTTCTTGGTGTTCTCCTTCTTGTTCTTCCTCTCATTTTCCTCCCTAGTATTAGTTGCCATGGTGGGATTTGAGAGAGAAGGACTTGGGCACTCTGTGTGCCGTTGCCATTGCATTTGGTGCATCGGTTTGAGTTCTCCATGGTGATACGTGGAAGTGAAGTTTGAGAAGCTTATTACTCTTGGGTGTTTGGGCACCCTAGAGCTTGTTCCTCTTGGGTGCCCTGGCGCCCTAGACGGTTGGTGTTGTTCGAAGCTCAATCATTGTGGTGTAAAGCTCCGGGCAAGCGTCGGGGTCTCCAATTAGGTTGTGGAGATCGCCCCGAGCAATTTGACGGGTACCGGTGACCGCCCCCAAGGGTTGCCAAAGTGTATGGTTTCGGTGACCGCCCCCAAAGGTTGCCATTTGTACGGGTTCGATGACCGCCCTCAAGGGTCCCTTAGTGGAATCACGGCATCTTGCATTGTGCGAGGGCGTGAGGAAATTACGGTGGCTCTAGTGGCTTCTTGGGGAGCATTGTGCCTCCACACCACTCCAAACGGAGATTAGCATCCGCAAGGGTGTGAACTTCGGGATACATCATCGTCTCCGCATGCCTCGGTTATCTCTTACCCGAGCTCTTTACTTATGCACTTTACTTTATGATAGCCATATTGTTTCTTGTCATATATCTTGCTATCACATAGTTGCTTATCTTGCTTAGCATAAGTTGTTGGTGCACATAGGTGAGCCTAGTTGTTTTAGGTTTTGTGCTTGACAAATTAACCGCTAGGTTTATTCCGCATTTGTTCTAGCCTAAATCATAATTATTTTAAAACACCTATCCCCCCCCCCTCTAGGCAACATCCACGATCTTTCAATTGGTATCAGAGCCTCGTCTCTCTTTATAGGGCTTAACCGCCTAGAGAGTAAGGATGTCTACTAGGGGATTAGGATTCTCTGACACTCTTAGTTTCGATGGCACACATTTTGATGTTTGGGTAATTCGCATGCTTAATCTCTTTAGGGTCATGGACCCAAATTTTGAGCGAATTGTAGATATGGGTTTTTCTCCTCCAAAGGATCCCCAAAGATTATCTTTAGAGGATGAGAAAAACTCTTATCTCAATGCTCAAGCTTCTAATGTGCTTTTCTATGCTTTGAGCAATGTAGTTATATTTCAGCTCATGCCATTTCGGGATGCTCATGAGTTGTGGACAAAGCTTCAAGATAAATATGTCGTGTCCAAGTGTTGTGGGGATGATTGTTCTCCCTCCACCTCTGGCCATGTAGAGTTCCCAACTTCTTCTACTTCACCTACATGTGTTTTGCCACAAGGTAATGAAATGGTGAGTAGTGTTGATCATTGTAATGATGATAGTATGCTTATTGTGGATGATACTTCATCACTATCTTATTGCAATGCATCTTCTTTGGACTTTAACACGTCGAGCACCATACATGTTTCACATGCTTGTGTTGATAGTCCGTGCATATCTTGTAGAAACTGTTTGACTAAATCTCATGATGATATGCTTGCTATATCTTGTTGCCATGATAAAAATGCTTGTATTTCCTCGAGTTGTGGTGCTAACAATGTAGAGGAAACCCAACACTACATGGAACAAGATGTGGTTTTAAATGGTGCTTCAACGGATTTTACATCATCATCTATTGCATTTTGCCTTATGGCCAAGGCTTCAAAGGTATCTCCCACTTTGAATCTCAGTATATCTTGTGATGATGGCAAGAGTGATGATGATGTTGATTATGATGAAGAGAATGATAATGTTGCCTCCTTAAAAACTAAGGGGGAAATGATTTTTAAAGCTCTTCACAAAAATAAACTTGCTCGTTCCAACTTCATGGAAATCATGTCTATTGCCATTGAAGGCAAGAAACACATTGAGGAGTTGGAATCTCATCTAGAGGAGCATGAGGTCACCATTGAGAAAATGGAAGGTCATGAGCGTGATTACGCAGATAAGATCGTGGAGCTATCTCAAGCTCTTGAACATGAACAAACCTCATCCGAATCTCTTGAGGAGACCTTTGCTACAGAATTATCTAGAATAAAGGAATCTCATGATAGAGCACTCGAGGTGGCCAATGATTTCAAAACTAAAAATGCTAAGCTTGAAGTTGCTCATGCTAGACTCCTTGAGGATTTTGAGCACCTCGAAAATGGCTCAAGTGTCATCAAGGTTGAGCTCATCAAACTCATCGAGTCTCATGCTCAACTTGAAGCTTCTTACTTAAAAGAGCTTGCCAAGGTGTCCTCTCCTATTGTTGTTAATGATGATGCTTGGGATACTAACTCTATTACTTGTGAAGCATCCATTTTGAAGGAGAATGTTGAGCTTCGGGATCAACTTGAGTTGCTATCTAGCAATTATGGGAAATTGGAAGAAAACCATGAAAAGCTCTCAAGCTCTCATGATGATCTTCTAGTATCCCATAATGAGCTAAAGATAGCTCATGAGGCCATGATTTCTAAGGTAACATCTAGTGAGCCTCATGTGGATACTAGCACTACTTCTAGTCAAAATGCTATATTGCCATGTGCTAGTCCTTGTAATTCATCTACTCACAATGTTGGTACATCTTGTGATGAATTGCTTTCCTTGCCTTGTTGCTCTAACGATGAAGCTTATACTTCCTCTAGTACTTGTGTTGAGACTAACCATGTAGAAGAAATCAAAGAGCTCAAGGCCCAAGTCACTTCTTTGAAGAAAGACTTGGAAAAGAGTCATGAAGGGAAATCCACACTCAACAATATCTTGAGTGTGCAAAAATCCCCTAATGACAAAGGTGGACTTGGATTCAACTCCAATAAGAATAAGAAGTCCAAGATGATCAAGAAGAAGGGCCAAGAACAAGTCAAGAATTCGGCCAAGATTATTTGCTTCAAGTGAAAAATTGAAGGGCATCATGTTAGATCTTGCCCATTGAAGAAGAAACCCATTAGTGACAAGCAACAAGGGAAGCGGCCAAAAGTTCGTTCTCATGCTCAACCTCAAGTTGAAGAAAAGCCTCTTCCCAAGAAGACTCAAGCTTATGCTTCTCAAGTTGAGAAATCAAGTGAGAAGAAAGTGAAGAGTAGACGTTGCTACCTATGTCGCGAGAAAGGTCACCTCGCCTCTTCATGCACTAGTGGTAACTTATCCAACCCAATTAATATTGATGATATCTATTCTCTTGGGATGGATAATGTTGGCAATGTGTTTGCCAAATTTGTTAGTGCTCAAAGTGGTGTCAAGAAAAGAACCATTTGGGTAGCCAAGCCTATTGTGACTAACCTCTTAGGACCCAACTTGGTTGGGGACCAACAAGCTCAAACTTGATCAATAGGTGATATTGGAGGTCATTGGAGACTTGGCTACATTATGAAGAATTAATGGGACTTCATCATTCTCATTGTCTCAAGCCAAGTCATTCGGATTATCAAGTTTCTATCTTATATCCAATGTTCCTTCTTGCGGTAACTCGTGCTTAAAGTGTCTACATTAATAGTTACTTGCCCCTTTGCATGTTTGGTTTCATACCTTGCATGTGTTTGTATATGTTGTGCTTCCAACTTGATTATCTTGAGCAATCAAGTATGTGTGTGTTGGTTTGCACATCATGTACATGTGTGTCGTTCGTTGAGCCTTTGTGCATCTTGGTTGGCTCTTGTGAGAGATTAATGGAATATCCCATTGTGGGGGAGTGATGTGCTTTGTGCACCTCACAATCCTATAAATGTGTGTACATGAGGAATGCCATCTAGTATTGATATTACAAGATTATCTAGTCGCTATGTGGTATGTCTTCTCATGAGAAATTCAAATTCTAAATAGTCCATTAATTATCTCTTGTTGGATCCTTTAATTGCCTCTTGTCTATCTTTACTTGGTATCACATTATGGGGGAATAATATGCTATGAGTATATTACTAGCCTAGAAAATGTGTACATTTGAGATATTGTCATCTAGAGTTGATATTGTAAATTATCTTGTTCCTAGGTGGCATGTTAGCTCTACAAGTTGCAATTTTCTTTTTGTTTGGTGTGAAGATGATGTCGGATATCCTTGCTATCTACCACCGGGAATTATTTCCAAATACTTCTTGTCTTTTGACAATTGGTACTCACTTGTGTGGTAGATATTATTGATCATCTTTATATTAGCCTTTGCTTTTATTTGCCTTATCTCTTGCCTAGGATTGTGTCAACTCCCATTGTATTCCATACCACTTGTGGATCTTGTTATTTCCTTGAGCTTGTCTAGTGTTTGTATAGATATAGTGAAAGTGGTGATCCATCTTGTGCTTTTTGTATTCAAATGCAAATTCTCCATATTGCACAATGCTTGTGGGAGCTATCCTATTTTTCTTAGAACACTCACCTTGTGATCCTTTTCAAGTGTGTGTTGGTGGAATGCAAATCGTTTCTTTTGGTACTTGTGCCATCATGAAACTTTGTAGAGCACTTGGTTTGTTTGGAACCATTCTCTCTTTTGGGAGTTTGACATCTTTCTTTTTGTGTATCAATGGATATCTCATTCCTTGATGTATCATTTAATGATATCCTCCAAGTGATGATTTATTCATTTGGTATCCTTTCTTCACTTGGTATTTCTTTTTCTTTTGGTATCGGTTCTTGAAAGTCTTGAGCATGCATATTAACTTCGTGTAGTATCTTTGGCATGCTTTCTTTCTTTGACCAAATATATAGGGGAAGCTCCACCAAGTCTCAAATTGGATGAGATGTGCATGAAATTTATTTTCATATCTATATGCACATTTTTATGTGGAGTTTGTCCTATGTATTGTCGGTTCTCTAACTCTTTGGTCCCAATGAGTTTGGGTACCATTTTGTTTGTGTTGTTGTTCTAGGAACAATTGGAGATACATTGGAAGCTCGGCTCACTCACAAGGAAGGTGTTGTCATCATGTGCTTATTGGAGTCGAGCTAGGATGATCAATGAACTACTATCTACCTTCAATTGGTATCTACTACATCCTTCTAATGTTAACTCGGTAACAGGTATCTTCATATTCTTCATGCACACATTTCTTGTATCAACCTTGTGTAGGTTGTACCATGGCATGTTATTCATTCATTCTTGTGATACTTGTTTTCTTTCTCAAAGCATCCCAACAATGATCTCTTGTTGCTAGTTGTGATGTCTTTGTTGTTCGTGTGTGGACTTCATTTATATACAATAAGACCATATCTAGCCATGAGTATGCTTCCAAGCAAATATCTTATTGGTATATGTATGACCTCCCTTTGGATATCTTGTTCCTCGTGTTGTAACTATTTCGAGTGTACATCCTTCTTTGTAGATATATATCATCATGATTTCGTCTACCTAGAATCTTACACACTTGAGAGAAGTTGCGTATCTAGTTGATATCCTTTTTTCACGGCCACCTTGTCTTTCTTATGTTATTTCTTTGGTGGCTCCGTGAAAGCTTTTGCCTTGAGTACGTGTCTTCTATCGTTGCATCTTGATGCACTCTTGTGTGTGGTGAAGATTATTTTCCTCATGCTTATCTTTACGAGACTTTTGCCATCTTAATTGGTATCCCTCGTCTTGATGAGGCTTTCATCTTCTATCTTCACCACGGTTTTTCACAAGCATAGGTTCTTAATATGCTTATTAGTAAGCTTGTGAACCCATTTGCTAGTTGTGTGTGGGAATGATAGGCCTTGCACCGTGTGCCTCTTTCTTTCAAGACTTTATTGATGCCTAATGCTCATATGTACATTAGTCTTCTCAAGTGCACTGCCTTGACTCACACACATCATTTTGGTTGAGCCCATTCTTAAGTTGCCTCTTTTATTACTTGTTGCTCAACCATGTGTGTGTTGCAAGTACTAGGCTTTGTTTCCTATATGCTCACTTGCACTTGTTGTAAGTTTCTATTGATTTTGGGGGAGCTATGATCCTATTTTGTGCACTTTGCATCCAAATACAAATATTCTTATGTGTGCACAAATCATGGGGAGCTTCTCTAGTTTCTTTAGAACACTCCTTTGCTCATATCATAATATCCTTTATTCATGTGGCTCGTAGGATCTTTGGTCTAGTTGGTTCAATTGATATCCATTTATTGCTTGCTTCAATTGGTACCTTTTGATTTCTTGATTGCTTGTGTCTCTCTTTGTTATGTCCTTGTGGCATATCATTCCTTTAGCAATCTTGGTGCCTCAATATAGTTGGTCTTCCTCCAAGTATTACCGTTGGATATGTGTATTGCATTCCACTCTCTTGTTGAGAAATACACAACTTATGGAGGAACACAATTTATATTGGCCTTCTAAGCTTTTTGCCCATTTTGGCAATCGATGCCAATGGGGGAGAAGTTTCAGAGAGTTTTGTGGATAAGTTTAGAGAGTTTTTTCTTCTTGCTTTGGTTTCGTACCTAAGCATTTGCATCTCATACACATGCATTATTGGTTGTTGCATTGCATGGTGATAAATAATTCCTTATATAAACTCTCTTGAAAATGATTGTCATCAATTACCAAAATGGGGGAGATTGAAAGGACATGCGGTGCCCCCATGTGTGGTTTTGGTAATTGATGACAATCTCTATGGACTAACGGTTGCCTTGAGTTATATTTGACGGATTTGTCCATAGGATTGTCTTGAAGTCCATGTGTTGGTTTCAAGGAGTTTATGAGATGGCCAAAGTGCTTTTCAAGGAATTATCCAAAGATTGGTCATGTGTGAGTTGAGATGGCCAAAGTGCTTTTCAAGGAATTATCCAAAGATTGGTCATGTGTGAGTTGAGCTTATTGCAAGCATGCCTTGAAAAAGAAGATTGTGTGATCATTCATGGTTACCTTCAAGACATCATCCAAATGAGAGTTGGAAAGATTCAATGTTGATTAAGACTAAGTCAAGAATGAATCAAGTTGATCAACTCACAAAGCGTAGAAGAAGTACCAAGAGAGATCAAGTGATCCCATGGTATGGTAAGCATTGTCCATTACACTTTGTGTACTAACCCATGGTCTACGTGAGAGTTCTTTGTGGGGTTAGGTATGTTTCCATGGTCTTGCGTCAAGAGGAAGATCTCATACAACCCATGGAGGATGACATCAAGTGGTGATCGTCATCAAGTTTGCAGTGTGCAAGTTCAAGTGGAGCAACTCGAAGAGTGGCTCACCCATAATGGAGTATGGGGGAGCAATCAAGCTTGAAGCTTGCTGTCCATTGTGGTGTCAATGGAATTGTGAAGATGTGCCAAAGAGTGGCTCACCCATAGTGGAGTATGGGGGAGCAATCAACTAGTCTTCATCGAGCCAACACAATCAAGAAAGGTGGTCCAACTTGAGGAAGTCAAGATCGTCATCATCTAGCTCAAGTGGACTATGTGCAAGGCAAAGGTTTGCCCTTGATAGGTTTTCTATTTTACCGGTCTCATAGTGGTAGTTGGGAGACCGGGTTGTAGGATCGATTGCCGTACTATCAAGGGGGGCTCTCTAGGGAGTAGCTTGATCGTATCATTAGTCGAGAGCTCAAACCATTGCATCCTTGCATCATCTTTCTTGGTTCTTGTCTGGTTCCATTTATGAGTCTTAGAGCTTATGTTCATCTTTATGACAAGCTTGAGTTCATCGAAAACGGAGTTCGCATGCATCTTCTATGATGTTTTCGGTGTTGGAGGTTTTACCGGTCTTATCCGAGGAAGGGTTCTCACCATTTTGTTATGGTCCTTTTCTCATTTGCTTCTTATTGATATTTCTCTCAAGATTGTGTTAGCCCTTGTCGTTAGCTTTCCAACAAACTTGGTTTCCTTGAATTCGGAGCTCGTATGCGAAAGTTGTGGCTGTTTTGATATTGCCTGTTTTACATAGAGAGGTTGTACCGCCCCATGGAGAGGTTGTACCGCTTGACCGGTACAACCGGTGTTTGGAGCGGTTGTACCGCTCCAGAATTGGTCCGGAGGTTGTACCGGTCATGTACCGCTCTACCACCGGACTGGTCTCTGTTGTGGTGCGGTTGTTGGATGGTTGTGGGCCGATTGTACCGCTTATTGCCTATTACCGGTTGTACCGGTGCTCATAGAGGTTGTACCGCTCCTATGTTATTCTGTACATAACGGGCAGATTCGTGGGGACCTATTTAAGGGGGTCTTCTTCCCCAATGGTTCCCTATCTCTTGAGCTCGTTTTTGCCCCCATTGTTGACCTTCTTTGAGCTTGCTAACTCTCAATCCCTCCATGGATTCTTGCTAGTTTTTGAGGGAAAAGAGAGAGGAGATCTAGATCCACATTTCCACCAATCACTTTCTCCTCTATGTGAGGGGAACCCCTTGGATCTAGATCTTGGAGTTCTTGGTGTTCTCCTTCTTGTTCTTCCTCTCATTTTCCTCCCTAGCATTAGTTGCCATGGTGGGATTTGAGAGAGAAGGACTTGGGCACTCTATGTGCCCTTGCCATTGCATTTGGTGCATCGGTTTGAGTTCTCCACGGTGATACGTGGAAGTGAAGTTTGAGAAGCTTATTACTCTTGGGTGTTTGGGCACCCTAGAGCTTGTTCCTCTTGGGTGCCTTGGCGCCCTAGACGGTTCGTGTTGTTCGGAGCTCAATCATTGTGGTGTAAAGCTCCGGGCAAGCGTCGGGGTCTCCAATTAGGTTGTGGAGATCGCCCCGAGCAATTTGACGGGTACCGGTGACCGCCCCCAAGGGTTGCCAAAGTGTACGGGTTCGGTGACCGCCCCCAAGGGTTGCCATTTGTACGGGTTCGGTGACCGCCCTCAAGAGTCCCTTAGTGGAATCACAGCATCTTGCATTGTGCGAGGGCGTGAGGAGATTACGGTGGCCCTAGTGGCTTCTTGGGGAGCATTGTGCCTCCACATCGCTCCAAACAGAGATTAGCATCCGCAAGGGTGTGAACTTCGGGATACATCGTCGTCTCCGCATGCCTCGGTTATCTCTTACCCGAGCTCTTTACTTATGCACTTTACTTTGTGATAGCCATATTGTTTCTTGTCATATATCTTGCTATCACATAGTTGCTTATCTTGCTTAGCATAAGTTGTTGGTGCACATAGGTGAGCCTAGTTGTTTTAGGTTTTGTGCTTGACAAATTAACCGGTAGGTTTATTCAGCATTTGTTCTAGCCTAAATCGTAATTATTTTAAAACTTCTATTCCCCCCTCCCCTCTAGGCGACATCCACGATCTTTCAATAGTTGATACTACAAGTTAATGTGTGACTGCTTACTCTATTTAGCCTTGTGAGTGAATAAAAAAAGATTGAAAATCGTAACACATTTTTTATATGCAGCACAATGAAGTGTATCGCCTTGAGCTCCATTATTTAGGCCAGATCTCATGAGAGGTGTTGTGTCAATTGCATTGGCATACAATAATGTAAATAATTGCATTGCCATACAAAATCTCTTGATCAAATGTGATTCGGGGATGCTATGAGTGATAAAATTAACATAATAGCATACCAAATGTGCCCTGTTAAGCATAAATGCTCTGAGTTATAGTAGGAGGCGTACCCACCCGTCTGAAGACTGCTCTTAATTTATTCTTCTCTTTTCCATGTTGTAACATCCAGATCAGTCTACTTATCGGATTTTAATTCCATATGCTTGGATGCATATTTGAATAAATCCTCTAGTCCTTCTAGCTGTTGTACCAACAAATGAAAAAAGTATAAGCATCACAAGTGAGAAATAAGAAAAAAAAGGTTCTAAGAAAAGATGGGGGAGTAGGACTAAGTACAAACCGTATCAGTGAGGTCCTTGTGGCTCATGTATGGGCCTAGCGAGTCGAGCACTTGAACACATTTTTTTCTGGCATTTATAACGCATAGGTATCAGTGAATGTCGTCGTTGTTTATTGGATGTATATCTGAAGAAAATGATTATTTTAGTTGTACTCATATGTGGACGAATCAGTCGTTCTTGCTGTAATTCATAGAAATATGTAGAAAAGTAAGACTAACCATATCATTTTCCAAATATTATTTGGCTCTATTTAATACCCATGCTGGTGCAGCATCCATGTCATCTGAGGGCAGATAGCTACCGATCTTCATCATCTTAGAGATCCATGCATTCTCTAAGAACACACTTCCACCTGACCTTACTTGTAGATGCTTCGTGAAAATCATGCAATTTTTGTACGTATTTATGACCTACAATTAAAAGTATACATAGTATATTAGATGACACATACTTCTAATCAAATAGCATCTTCATGTCCTAATATACTTACTTCGTCGCAAACCCATTCTTTGGGAGATAGAAGAGATAGTACCTTGGTGGGCGAACATCCTAGCTTCTTCGTCAGGCTCAATGTATTCAGTTTCAATAAGGTTTTCACCTCCCAAGCAGTCTATAGTAGACAAATATTAGTTTGTAATAATTATAAGATCTCCTAAACTAAACATAGAACCGTAGATGCATTAATGTGTACCATACATATTTGTTGTGTTGTCATCGGGCTCCAGTATTCCATATGCATCATCGTCATGGGCGTTGCCTGACAGCATATGTTGCAAAATGGGCAAGTATCAGCGATGAATGAAAGGTATGAACCAAGATGTAGTCAATTAAAGCACCATTATAATTGTCGACGGGATAGTGTCCACGTGACGATGCAGTGAGTATGTTGTCTCGCCTCATCCTCCTTCCGATGTTTTGTATTAGGTATGTATCATTTGTGTGTAGCCAATCACAATCTTCATCAGCTACAGAAACATTGAGTGAATCTCAGTTAGGAAATCAAAGATAAGATATACAGTGTTTCATGTAGCTGGGATCACCTATATCAGATTGGTTTTGTTCTCCAGTTGTAAGCACTACTGTAGATTTGGCAGCACGACGTTTGTCACGTAGGCTTTGCAATATCTCTTCTTTATGTTGCTCATACCGGGCATTTTCCCTCTGCCTCTTCAGTGCTTGTTTTGCTTCTGTATAGTAAGTGTTAATTAGGTTCAAAACAACGTGAGAAACACACGTTTATGGTCCATGTATTATGTATGTGTGAATTATGTATGATAGTTAATATGAGCCAGAAATGATTACCATATGAACTGCTGCATCTGTAGGCTTGAAGTGGCGGTCATAACACAGTCAGTTGGGAGGACTCAATGGCAGAGTTGATATTATTAACATTTTCATTGTTAGAGACGACAGTATCTGGTGTTGTTAGTGAACATGGACCATGAAGTGGAGTCTGATCACTCATTACCACATCAACAGGTATGCCTGCATCCAAATTGTATTACCAAAGTCAGTTGCTGACACACAAAAGCCGCTAGTATGTTTGGATGTAGGAGAACACATGACCTTCCACAACTGGTGTGTGTCGTTGCTGGGTGATAGCAGACTGCGCACTGGGCATCTCCACGGTGTCAAAACCTGTCCAAAGGGAAAATTAATTAACACGAATTTAGCTGTGATTAGTGAAATGTATGATAAAGAACAGAGACAATTGAGTAACCAGGCGACATGGCCAGGGGTGGCTTAGATGGAGTGTTGGTTCCATTTAAAATAGCGGACATAGCTTTCTTACGATTCCTTGCCTCCTTTCTTTTTTTCAATATTGCATCCCTGTTTAGTGCATACCTCTCCCTTTCCCTCTGTCTCTTTAGTTCTTTTGGATCTGTTTTTTGACCTGCAAGGCAATGACATAGTCGGTACTTACATGATCTTAGTAGCTAAGAGTAGGTGATATCTGTATTTACCTGAATTGTCGTTGTTCGTCAGGTCCTGAAAGGGAGTACGTACCCCACTATGCTGAGATCCAGACATATTGTCTTCTCAATGGCTCCCGTTGTGAAACACTTACTGAACCGTGCCTCAACTCAGTTTGCTATGCAAATCATGATGTACTGTAAGTATCAAATTTCCGGTTGTCAGATTAAAAGAGCAATTCCCTTTGTCTTATGTCTGACCAAAGGACGTGCAATTTCAGTTGATCTAACCTATGCACTGGCAGGTCCGGAAGTAGTCAGATGTCCTGGAGATGTTGCTCGCCACCGAGGTGATGACACCGGATGTAAGGCAACGCGGCGGGTCGAGGACGTCTTAGGCACCGGGGAAGAGGGTGGTGTGGCGACGACGGCGTATTGAGGAGAGTTAGAGTTGCAAGGCGGGTCGAGGACGTCGCGGAGACCATGGGCGAGGGCGGCCGGGCGGGGCGGAGCGAAGCGAGGACGGCGGGGCGGCGTGCTGACGCGAGGTTTGTGGCGTGGTGGTGGCGTTGATCGCGGAGATACTGTTTATTCGCTGGATGGAGGTGTCATCGTTGGGATGTGTAGGAGCCTCGACGTGGGAGTCTGCCGGCAAAACATTTGCTTAGAACCGTCGATCTGGTTCATGTATGGTTGATGAAACATGGACAGTTGGATGGTACTAAGTGGGTCTGATCGGACGTCTGGGGTTATCCTGTGTGCACTTCCTCGTGTGGATGTAGGGAAGTCATGTTTGGTCTTTTAATAGTAGTATAGATATAGATATAGATATAGGTATAGAAAAAGAATGCAGGTTTACTAAAAAAATACCAACATGCCCGACATAATTTGTATCCCCGTGTGCCTCTTAATAGGCCAGCCCAACTTGGATGCTCAACGGGCGATCAGACGGATATGTATTGCTATACATTAATACATATCATTTGCGTTGATGGGAACGGTGCGGCGGTGCCGAACCCGTCATTGTTTTCTTCTAGTGATTCATTTTGTAATTCTTGATATCCACACTTATACATGACCAAAAAATACGCTCCAAAGCACGGCGATTTCTCACATCTGAAAAAAGATCATACCTTATTCTTGATGAGACGCATGGATTTGGTTGTTGTGTGCATGACTCTTAACAAAACGAAGATCCTATTGGTTTCTCATCGTGAAGTATGCCCCACGATAGCCGCCTGGGGCCTCCTCAACTGCCTTCTTAATAGTAGCCTATAAAAGGCTACCACTACCTCACCTCTCTCCCATTGGCCATTGCCCTCTCTAGCACCTCCCAAATTTCTCTGGCACGCATCCATTCCACCTCTTCATAACATGTTCCGAAAACCATCTTTGGTCCCGTGGACCCCTTCTAGGTGCAGCTAGGGTCTTGCCGAGCTCGCGAGGGAAGAGGCGACCGCACCGATGCTATCTTCTGGGCATCGTGGCTCGCGATGATGTCGTCGTGGTGGAAGCATGGTCGCCCTGGATCATGGTTGTCGAGGCGGTTTTTGCCTGTTGGAAATATGCCCTAGAGGCAATAATAAAATGATTATTATATTTCCTTGTTCATGATAATTGTCTATTATTCATGCTATAATTGTATTATCCGGAAATCGTAATACATGTGTGAATACATAGACCATAATGTGTCCCTAGTGAGCCTCTAGTTGACTAGCTCATTGATCAACAGATACTCATGGTTTCCTGGCTATAGACATGGGGATGTCATTGATAACGGGATCACATCATTAGGAGAATGATGTGATGGACAAAACCCAATCCTAAGCTTAGCTCAAAGATAGTGTAGTTCGTTTGTTGTAGCTTTTCTGAGTGTCAAGTATCATTTCCTTAGACCATGAGATTGTGCAACTCCTGGATACCGTAGGAATGCCTTGGGTGTGCCAAATGTCACAACGTAACTGGGTGACTATAAAGGTACATTACAGGTATCTCCGAAAGTGTCTGTTGGGTTGGCACGAATCGAGACTGGGATTTGTCACTCCGTATGACGGAGAGGTATCTCTGGGCCCACTCGGTAATGCATCATCACAATGAGCTTAAAGTGATCAAGTGGTTGATCACGGGATCATGCATTATGGTACGAGTAAAGTGACTTGCCGGTAACGAGACTGAACGAGGTATTGGGATACCGACGATCGAGTCTCGGGCAAGTAACGTACCGATTGACAAAGGGAATTGTATACAGATTGATTGAATCCTCGACATCGTGGTTCATCCGATGAGATCATCGTGGAGCATGTGGGAGCCAACATGGGTATCCAGATCCCGCTGTTGGTTATTGACCGAAGAGGCTTCTCGGTCATGTCTGCATGTCTCCCGAACCCGTAGGGTCTACACACTTAAGGTTCGGTGATGCTAGGGTTGTAGAGATATGAGTATGCAGTAACCCGAAAGTTGTTCGGAGTCCCGGATGAGATCCCGGACGTCACGAGGAGTTCCGGAATGGTCCGGAGGTGAAGAATTATATATAGGAAGTGCAGTTTCGGCCATCGGGAGAGTTTCGGGGGTCACCGGTATTGTATTGGGACCACCGGAAGGGTCCCGGGGGTCCACCGGGTGGGGCCATCCATCCCGGAGGGCCCCATGGGCTGAAGTGGGGAGGGGAACCAGCCCCTGCTGGGCTGGTGCGCCCCCCTTGGCCCCCCCCATGCGCCTAGGGTTGGGAACCCTAGGGGAGGGGGCGCCTCCACTTGCCTTGGGGGGTACTCCACCCCCTTGGCCGCCGCCCCCCCTAGGAGATCCCATCTCCTAGGGCCGGCGCACCCCCCTAGGGGGAAATATAAAGGGGGAGGGAGGGCAGCTACACCTCAAGTCTTGGCGCCTCCCTCTCCCCTGCTACACCTCTCCCTCTCGCAGAAGCTCGGCGAAGCCCTGCTGCGATCACTGCTGCATCCACCACCACGCCGTCGTGCTGCTGGATCTTCATCAACCTCTCCTTCCCCCTTGCTGGATCAAGAAGGAGGAGACGTCATCCGCTCCGTACGTGTGTTGAACGTAGAGGTGCCGTCCGTTCGGCACTTGGTCATCGGTGATTTGGATCACGGCGAGTACGACTCCATCATCCCCGTTCTCTTGAACGCTTCCGCTCGCGATCTACAAGGGTATGTAGATGCACTCTCCTCTCGTTGCTAGTTGACTCCATAGATTGATCTTGGTGAAACGTAGGAATTTTTTTTGTTTTCTGCAACGTTCCCCAACAGTGGCATCATGAGCCAGGTCTATGCGTAGTTACTATGCACGAGTAGAACACAAAGTAGTTGTGGGCGTCGATATTGTCAATTTGCTTGCCGTTACTAGTCTTATCTTGATTCGGCGGCATCGTGGGATGAAGCGGCCCGGACCAACCTTACACGTACGCTTACGTGAGACCGGTTCCACCGACTGACATGCACTAGTTGCATAAGGTGGCTGGCGGGTGTCTGTCTCTCCCACTTTAGTCGGATCGGATTGGATGAATAGGGTCCTTATGAAGGGTAAATAGAAATTGGCAATTCACGTTGTGGTTTTGGCGTAGGTAAGAAAACGTTCTTGCTAGAACCCTATTGCAGCCACATAAAACTTGCAACAACAATTAGAGGACATCTAACTTGTTTTTTGCAGCAAGTGTCATGTGATGTGATATAGCCAAAGTTGTGATGAATGATGAATGATATATATGTGATGTATGAGATCATGTTCTTGTAATAGGAATCATGACTTGCATGTCGATGAGTATGACAACCGGCAGGAGCCATAGGAGTTGTCTTTATTTTTTGTATGACCTGCGTGTCATTGAGAAACGCCATGTAAATTACTTTACTTTATTGCTAAACGTGTTAGCCATAGTAGTAGAAGTAATAGTTGGCGAGCAACTTCATGGAGACACGATGATGGAGATCATGGTGTCATGTCGGTGACAAGATGATCATGGAGCCCCAAGATGGAGATCAAAGGAGCTATATGATATTGGCCATATCATGTCACTATTATTTGATTGCATGTGATGTTTATCATGTTTTTGCATCTTGTTTACTTGGAACGACGGTAGTAAATAAGATGATCCCTCATAATAATTTCAAGAAAGTGTTCCCCCTAACTGTGCGCCGTTGCGACAGTTCGTTGTTTCGAAGCACCACGTGATGATCGGGTGTGATAGATTTCAATGTTCACATACAACGGGTGTAAGACAGATTTACACATGCAAACACTTAGGTTGACTTGACGAGCCTAGCATGTACAGACATGGCCTCGGAACACAGAAGACCAAAAGGTCGAGCATGAGTCGTATAGAAGATACGATCAACATGAGGATGTTCACCGATGTTGACTAGTCCGTCTCACGTGATGATCGGACACGACCTAGTTAACTCGGATCATGTTATACTTAGATGACTGGAGGGATGTCTATCTGAGTGGGAGTTCATTGAATAATTTGATTAGATGAACTTAATTATCATGAACTTAGTCTAAAATCTTTACAATATGTCTTGTAGATCAAATGGCCAACGTTGTCCTCAACTTCAACGCGTTCCTAGAGAAAACCAAGCTGAAAGATGATGGCAGCAACTATACAGACTGGGTACGGAACCTGAGGATCATCCTCATAGCTGCCAAGAAAGATTATGTCCTACGAGCACCGCTAGGTGAAGCACCTGCTTTCCCTGCAGAACAAGGCGTTATGAACGCTTGGCAGACACGTGCTGATGATTACTCCCTCGTTCAGTGCGGCATGCTTTACAGCTTAGAACCGGGGCTCCAAAAGCGTTTTGAGCGACACGGAGCATATGAGATGTTCGAAGAGCTGAAAATGGTTTTCCAAGCTCATGCCCGGGTCGAGAGATATGAGATCTCCGACAAGTTCTTCAGCTGTAAGATGGAGGAAAATAGTTCTGTCAGTGAGCACATACTCAAAATGTCTGGGTTGCATAACCGCGTGACTCAGCTGGGAGTTAATCTCCCGGATGACGCGGTCATTGACAGAATCCTTCAGTCGCTTCCACCGAGCTACAAGAGCTTTGTGATGAACTTCAATATGCAGGGGATGGAAAAGACCATTCCTGAAGTATTTGCAATGCTGAAATCAGCAGAGGTAGAAGTCAAAAAGGAACATCAAGTGTTGATGGTGAATAAAACCACTAAGTTCAAGAAAGGCAAGGGTAAGAAGAACTTCAAGAAGGACGGCAAGGGAGTTGCCGCGCCCGGTAAGCAAGCTGCCGAGAAGAAGCGAAAGAATGGACCCAAGCTCGAGACTGAGTGTTTTTATTGCAAGGGAAGTGGTCACTGGAAGCGGAACTGCCCCAAATACTTAGCGGACAAGAAGGCCGGCATCATGAAAGGTATATGTGATATACATGTAATTGATGTGTACCTTACCAGTACTCGTAGTAGCTCCTGGGTATTTGATACCGGTGCGGTTGCTCACATTTGTAACTCAAAGCAGGAGCTACGGAATAAGCGGAGACTGGCGAAGGACGAGATGACGATACGCGTCGGGAATGGTTCTAAGGTCGATGTGATCGCCGTCGGCACGCTACCTCTACATTTACCTACGGGATTAGTTTTAAACCTCAATAATTGTTATTTAGTGCCAGCTTTGAGCATGAACATTGTATCAGGATCTCGTTTAATTTGAGATGGCTACTCATTTAAATCCGAGAATAATGGTTGTTCTATTTATATGAGAGATATGTTTTATGGTCATGCTCCGATGGTGAATGGTTTATTCTTAATGAATCTCGAGCGTAATGCTACACATATTCATAGTGTGAATACCAAAAGATGTAAGGTTGATAATGATAGTCCCACATACTTGTGGCACTGCCGCCTTGGTCACATAGGTGTCAAACGCATGAAGAAGCTCCATGCAGATGGACTTTTAGAGTCTCTTGATTACGAATCATTTGACACGTGCGAACCATGCCTCATGGGTAAAATGACCAAGACTCCATTCTCAGGAACAATGGAGCGAGCAACCAACTTATTGGAAATCATACATACTGATGTGTGCGGTCCAATGAGTGTTGAGGCTCGCAGTGGTTATCGTTATGTTCTCACCCTCACTGATGACTTGAGTAGATATGGGTGTGTCTATTTAATGAAACACAAGTCTGAGACCTTTGAAAAGTTCAAGGAATTTCAGAGTGAGGTTGAGAATCAACGTGACAGGAAAATCAAGTTCTTGTGATCAGATCGTGGGGGAGAATACTTGAGTCACGAATTTGGCACACACTTAAGAAAATGTGGAATAGTTTCACAACTCACGCCGCCTGGAACACCTCGGCGTAATGGTGTGTCCGAACATCGTAATCGCTCTCTATTAGATATGGTGCGATCTATGATGTCTCTTACCGATTTACCGCTATCATTTTGGGGCTATGCTTTTGAGACTGCCGCATTCACTTTAAATAGGGCTCCGTCAAAATCCGTTGAGACGACACCGTATGAATTATGGTTTGGGAAGAAACCTAAGCTGTCATTTCTAAAAGTTTGGGGATGCGATGCTTATGTCAAGAAACTTCAACCTGAAAAGCTCGAACCCAAGTCGGAAAAATGTGTCTTCATAGGATACCCTAAAGAAACTATTGGGTATACCTTTTACCTCAGATCCGAAGGCAAGATCTTTGTTGCCAAGAATGGATCCTTTCTAGAGAAAGAGTTTCTCTCGAAGGAAGTAAGTGGGAGGAAAGTAGAACTCGATGAAGTATTACCTCTTGAACCGGAAAGTGGCGCAACATAGGAAAATGTTCCTGAGGTGCCTGCACCGACTAGAGAGGAAGTTAATGATGATGATCATGAAACTTCAGATCAAGTTGCTACTGAACTTCGTAGGTCCACAAGGACACGTTCCGCACCAGAGTGGTACGGCAACCCTGTCTTGGAAATCATGTTGTTAGACAACGGTGAACCTTCGAACTATGAAGAAGCGATGGCGGGCCCGGATTCCGACAAATGGCTGGAAGCCATGAAATCCGAGATAGGATCCATGTATGAAAACGAAGTATGGACTTTGACTGACTTGCCCGTTGATCGACGAGCCATAGAAAATAAATGAATCTTTAAGAAGAAGACATACGCGGATGGTAATGTGACCATCTATAAAGCTCGGCTTGTCGCTAAGGGTTATCGACAAGTTCAAGGGGTTGACTACGATAAGACTTTCTCACCCGTAGCGAAGCTGAAGCCCGTCCGAATCATGTTAGCAATTGCCGCATTCTATGATTATGAGATATGGTAAATGGACGTCAAAACGGCATTCCTTAATGGTTTCCTTAAGGAAGAATTGTATATGATGCAGCCGGAAGGTTTTGTCGATCCTAAGAATGCTGACAAGGTGTGCAAGCTCCAACACTCGATTTATGGGCTGGTGCAAGCATCTCGGAGTTGGAACATTCGCTTTGATGAGATGATCAAAGCGTTTGGGTTTATGCAGACTTATGGAGAAGCCTGCGTTTACAAGAAAGTGAGTGGGAGCTCTGTAGCATTTCTCATATTATATGTAGATGACATACTTTTGATGGGAAATGATATAGAACTTTTGGACAGCATTAAGGCCTACTTGAATAAGAGTTTTTCAATGAAGGACCTTGGAGAAGCTGCTTATATATTAGGCATCAAGATCTATAGAGATAGATCAAGACGCCTCATAGGTCTTTCACAAAGCAAATACCTTGATAAGATATTGAAGAAGTTCAATATGGACCAGTCTAAGAAGGGGTTCTTGCCTGTGTTGCAAGGTGTGAAATTGAGCTCAGCTCAATGTCCGACCACAGCAGAAGATATAGAAGAGATGAGTGTCATCCCCTATGCCTCAGTCATAGGGTCTATTATTTATGCCATGCTATGTACCAGACCTGATGTAAACCTTGCCGTAAGTTTGGTAGGAAGGTACCAAAGCAATCCCGACAAGGAACACTGGACAGCGGTCAAGAATATCCTGAAGCACCTGAAAAGGACTAAGGACATGTTTCTCGTTTATGGAGGTGACGAAGAGCTCGTCGTAAAGGGTTACGTCGACGCTAGCTTCGACACAGATCTGGATGACTCTAAGTCACAAACCGGATACGTGTAAATTTTGAATGGTGGGGCAGTAAGCTGGTGCAGTTGCAAGCAAAGCGTTGTGGCGGGATCTACATGTGAAGCGGAGTACATGGCAGCCTCGGAGGCAGCACACGAAGCAGTCTGGGTGAAGGAGTTCATTACCGACCTAGGAGTCATACCCAATGCGTCGGGCCCGATGACTCTCTTCTGTGACAACACTGGAGCTATTGCCCTTGCCAAGGAGCCCAGGTTTCACAGGAAGACCAGGCATATCAAGCGTCGCTTCAACTCCATTCGTGAAAGTGTTCAAAATGGAGACATAGAGATTTGTAAAGTACATACGAACCTGAATGTAGCTGATCCGTTGACTAAACCTCTCCCTAGAGCAAAACATGATCAACACCAGAATTCCATGGGTGTTCGATTCATCACAATGTAACTAGATGATTGACTCTAGTGCAAGTGGGAGACTGCTGGAAATATGCCCTAGAGGCAATAATAAAATGATTATTATATTTCCTTGTTCATGATAATTGTCTATTATTCATGCTATAATTGTATTATCCGGAAATCGTAATACATGTGTGAATACATAGACCACAATGTGTCCCTAGTGAGCCTCTAGTTGACTAGCTCGTTGATCAACAGATAGTCATGGTTTCCTGGCTATAGACATGGGGATGTCATTGATAACGGGATCACATCATTAGGAGAATGATGTGATGGACAAGACCCAATCCTAAGCTTAGCTCAAAGATCGTGTAGTTCGTTTGCTGTAGCTTTTCTGAGTGTCAAGTATCATTTCCTTAGACCATGAGATTGTGCAACTCCCGGATACCGTAGGAGTGCCCTGGGTGTGCCAAACGTCACAATGCAACTGGGTGACTATAAAGGTACATTACAGGTATCTCTGAAAGTGTCCGTTGGGTTGGCACGAATCGAGACTGGGATTTGTCACTCCGTATGACAGAGAGGTATCTCTGGGCCCACTCGGTAATGCATCATCACAATGAGCTCAAAGTGATCAAGTGGTTGATCACGGGATCATGCATTACGGTACGAGTAAAGTGACTTGCCGGTAACGAGACTGAACGAGGTATTGGGATACCGACGATCGAGTCTCGGGCAAGTAACGTATCGATTGAGAAAGGGAATTGTATACGGATTGATTGAATCCTCGACATCGTGGTTCATCCGATGAGATCATCGTGGAGCATGTGGGAGCCAACATGGGTATCCAGATCCTGCTGTTGGTTATTGACCGGAGAGGCTTCTCGGTCATGTCTGCATGTCTCCCGAACCCGTAGGGTCTACACACTTAATGTTCGGTGACACTAGGGTTGTAGAGATATGAGTATGCAGTAACCCAAAAGTTGTTTGGAGTCCCGGATGAGATCCCGGACGTCACGAGGAGTTCCGGAATGGTCCGGAGGTGAAGAATTATATATAGGAAGTGCAGTTTCGGCCATCGGGAGAGTTTCGGGGGTGACCGGTATTGTACCGGGACCACCGGAAGGGTCCCGGGGGTCCACCGGGTGGGGCCATCGATCCCGGAGGGCCCCATGGGCTGAAGTGGGGAGGGGAACCAGCCCCTGGTGGGCTGGTGCGCCCCCCCTTGGGCCCCCCATGCGCCTAGGGTTGGGAACCCTAGGGGAGGGGGCGCCTCCACTTGCCTTGGGGGGTACTCCACCCCCTTGGCCGCCGCCCCCCCTAGGAGATCCCATCTCCTAGGGCCAGCGCACCCTCCTAGAGGGCCTATATAAAGGGGGGGAGGGAGGGCAGCTACACCTCAAGTCTTGGCGCCTCCCTCTCCCCTGCTACACCTCTCCCTCTCGCAGAAGCTCGGCGAAGCCCTGCTGCGATCACTGCTGCATCCACCACCACGCCGTCGTGCTGCTGGATCTTCATCAACCTCTCCTTCCCCCTTGGTGGATCAAGAAGGAGGAGACGTCATCCGCTCTGTACGTGTGTTGAACGCGGAGGTGCCGTCCGTTCGGCACTTGGTCATCGGTGATTTGGATCACGGCGAGTACGACTCCATCATCCCCGTTCTCTTGAACGCTTCCGCTCGCGATCTACAAGGATATGTAGATGCACTCTCCTCTCGTTGCTAGTTGACTCCATAGATTGATCTTGGTGAAACGTAGGATTTTTTTTGTTTTCTGCAACGTTCCCCAACATTGCCGGCATCAAGGCCCACATTCCCACTAGGCCCCGCCCTCGTCCATGTGGTCTTGGCCGGGGTGGTGATCGCCATGGAGGTGGTGGCCCTGGTGGTCATGGCCATGGTCAGGACTAGGCCCCAACAGCGAATCAATTTGCTGGTGCCGCATATTAGCTAATTAATTAGCCTAATAGTTTGACTATGTTCCATTAATGTAAGTCATAATGCAAATAAGTTTTCGCTCGATTAGAGATCAAGTCAAATTGAACATGTGTTGCGAATTTCAGATTATTTGGAAAGAACCTTGTAGCCAATGACAATTGAACCCTGCATGTAAGAAAAATATATGAAGCTGTCTCTTGGCGTGGCAACCTCCATATCCATATGGAGTGCTTCATGGAGTGTGCCAATGTGGGAACTCTGCTAGAGGTGCTCTAACATTTCTCTAGTGGTTATGTATCACATGGATGTAACTAATTAACTAACTCACTAGTTGGTCCAAGTGGAGGATTATTTCTTCTTCTTCTTTGCGGGAAACCCGGGGGATTATTTCATTATTGCCGCCACTATAATTGTCCTACCATGAAAATTTAGACGACAATAACTCCCACTAACACGAATACCAAGGGACATGAAGTTTCTGCACCAAATTCATATGCACCCACATGAACAGTAAAATAAAATAAGAGTAAAAAAATGAAAATTTTAGAAAACAAATATTGATGAATTCTAAACATGCGTGCAAAATTTCATGAAGAAACTACATTCAAAAAATGCTTCTGTGAAAAAAATGATGCTATGAGAAATAGACTTTTTGGAGTGTTAATATTTTTGGAATGTTATTTCTTCATGAAATTTTGCACGCGTGTTCAGAATTTGTCAATGTTTGTTTGCAAAAAAACTCAGTTTTTATTTATTTATTTTTACTTCTTTTTTATTTTACTATTCACGAGGGTGCATATGAGCTCAGGTACAGAAGGGTACTTTAGCTTTGGAGACATTTCTTGTAAAAAAAAGGCATAAAGGGTTTGGTAAGTGGTAACTAGATCCCATAGCCAAACTTTGAGAGAAGGTAGGCATTGTATTTTCCTCAAACTTTAGTTATCCATACTCAGTTATCCCTACTCTCCTATATTATTTGTTATTTCACAAAAATGAATTTTTATCATAGATTTTTTTGAGTGACAATTTTTTTCCATCATAGATGGATATTGGCAGGCCTTACCAAGCCCAGGCCCGTCTCACTGACAGCTGAGCCCCACCTCTAGTACTACATCGCAATTTGCAAACCCAAGTACCCCAATCCCTCGCGCGGTCATTTGGATTTCGGAGTTGAATCCGCTCGCGCGTCTTCTTTGCCGCCCCCCGCGACTCTCCCCTCTTTCCCCGCCCGCGCTTCCCTCTTCCTGCTCCCGATCGGTTTCGGTGGTCTCGTCTCGCGCGCCCCGATCTGCTCCGGCCATGGGCGCCACCGTCTTTCCCCACTCGCTGGTCTCGCGGGGACCCGCCGCAGCCCTCCCCCGAGCCTGCGCGTCCTCCACCATCCGCATCAACCCCGCCTGCGTTGCCAACCCCACCGCCGCGGCCGCCAAGAAACCGAAGCGGCCCGGGTCGTTCGACTGCGGGGATCCGCCGGCGAAGCGTGCGCCCGGTGTTTCCGGCGAGGTCGAGCCCGATGACAGGACCAAGAAGAGCCCGCGTCTCTGCCCCGTCAGCGACGAGGATCCCCCGAGCCTCTCGCTGCGCCACGGCGTCCAGGCCTCCCGCGTGGCCAAGAACCAGAGCAGCGCCTCGCCGACTCGTCCTCCCGAGCTCACGGCGCCACCGAAGCCTCCAGCCTGCAGCATGCGCGAGCTCCTCCAGAAGGCCCGGCTTGCCAAGAACCCCGGCAGCGCCTCTCCGCCGAAGCCGGTTGCCTGCGGCGTGGGCGAGCTCCTCGAGAATACCCGTCCCGCCAAGGTTAGTCCTGCTGCTGCCGATGCTGATGCTCAGTATGAGGCCATCCACCGGCGCGAGATCGAGCGGCGGAGGGCCGAGGCCCGCCGTGAGCTGGGGCAGATGGTTCGGACGGTGGAGTTCAACGACGCATTCATCGATCCCCAGGACGTGCTCAAGTGAAGCCAGGGATCCATCCATCTCGGAGCAGAGCGATGAACAGAGCAGGATCGATCCCGTCCAACAAGTGGAGAATTCAGGCTTGATTATTTAGCCTGAGCATACAAGCGCCATATGTATGTGTAGTGTAGGTGTTTGCAGGTTCAGTTAGTCTGCCAATTTCATTGTTAGTGCGAGTGTGATTCCCCCCTGTAACTAAGTAAATTGGGAAGTACTGTAATACATTAGTTGATCACTTGATTAATTCAGAGACAAAGTTTGATGATGTCGTTCAAATTATTATTTCGTTTGTCTTCAGTCCATGCTACTGACACTAAAGTAGTTAGCACTAAAAGTTTGAGTGTTTTACTGAAAAAGAAATCTAACACTTGTGAAGAACGGGTACATCAGTGAGCAATTCCTTAACTGCACTCAATAGCAGAGTGACAGTGCAGCTGTGTTTGTGGCTTTTCTCCTCTCTCTTTTTTCTGCTTTGGACTGGTGATTAAGTGGCAACTGATCTTGTGTGGCAACAGCATCTCCAAGGACAACTGTCTAATTTGAGCCCCCATATGTCTATGGACATGTTCGGACATGTCCATGGACAACATGGGGTCAAGCCCCATTTGGCCTCTTCTCCAACGGCCCCTCCATTTATCCCGTCCCCATATGTCACGCCCCCTTTTTTTGCCTTTTTTTTGCAGTATTCATTTCTTTAACCGAACTTGTTGCATACTAAAGATGTAGATTGTACATAAAAAATACTTTATTTTTTAAAATATATTATTAAGCATAAATATTATTCGGGGTACATCAAACATAAAATTCAAACGACATCATAAATCTAAAAGGTTTCCATGATGTATCCGAAAGTGTTCCTGGAGATCATTGAGTTACATGCACTTCAATCTTCAAGTTGTCAATGTATCTCTAGTAAATGTGGAGTTATTTACCCAAAACCACCACATTATGGGCTAGGGTAACAGATCAGTACCACATTTGAGGCAGAGCACAAAAAACCACCAACAATGGGGCTAATCTGTAACGCGGAGCACTGGCGCTGCGTTTTAGCCCAGAAAACAGCGAAACCGACAGGTGGGGCTTGCCTGTCGGGATGATGTGGCAAAAAAAATTCCACGTGGGCAGGTTGACTAGTCTCTTTCTCCTCTCTCTCCTCTCTTCTGGCGCCGGGTCCCACTTGTCAGCTTCACATCTCCTTTTTCCCCTATTTTCTTCTTCTTCCTCCTCGTCTCTCTCCCGACGGCAGGAATTCCGACGGTCTCCACCGCCTCCTCCCAAGTCGACCCACATCCCCCATCCTTCCTTTGTGACGCGGCTTCACTCTGCCATCTCGCCGGCTCCACGACCGCTTGACATCCCAGCGTTTCCGCACTGGCAAGGCCGCGTGGCGGCGAGCGGCAGCGCACCGAGGAGCCAGTCATGGGAGCTGCGGGCAAGTGGCTGCTGCCCCTCCAGCCATGGGAGCAGCAGACGCGTAGGAATCCGGGGCCGCTGATGTTCGCGAGCCGAGCGGCAGCGCATCTTCCGCAGGTCTCCGGCCGCGTCAACAAGCAGGTGAAATTGGGCGGGACGGACAAGACCTTTAGCCATGGGAGCGCATCGGTCCTCGATTTGGACATCTAGCCATGATTACGATGGTCAACACTCGTCAATTTGGATGCCAACGTGAGTTCTCTGTGATTGTGTGCGTGCGTGCTCCAGCCCCCCGGCGCCCCGCAGAGGTCGAGCACGGCGCGCGCCGCGGACGGGGCGGATGGGCACGAGGTCGACGCCGACGACGAAGGCGCCGGCGGGGGCACGGGCGACGGCCACCTGCATCCAGCCCCCCGGCGCCGCGCAGAGGTCGAGCACGGCGCGCGCCGGCGGGAGGAACCAGAAGCGATCGTCGAGCTGCTGCAGCTTGAAGGCCGCGCGACTCCGGTAGCCCTGCTCCTTGGCGAGGTGGTAGTACTCGTCCTGCCGCTGCTTCCCCTTCGCCTTGCCCATGGAGCTCTTGACTTGCATCGGCAGAGATGGCTCGTTGCGCACAAGCTGCTCGACACAATGCTTCATAGAAATAGAGATGGGATGAAGATGACCATGTAGTTAATGACAGGCGGGGCCCACAGCTCATCTGCCACCTCAGCTAGTCAAAGTTTTTTTATGTGCTTGGTATTTGCCACGTCAGCCCGACAGGGGGGACCCACCTGTCGGATTCGCTGTTTTCTGGGCTAAAACGCAGCGTCAGTGCTCCGCGTTACAGATTAGCCCCATTGTTGGTGGTTTTTTGTGCCCTGCCTCAAATGTGACACTGATCTGTTACCCTAACCCATAATGTGGTGGTTTGGGATAAATAACTCAGTAAATGTGCAACATGCTCCCGGGTGCCTGGGCTGCCACGCAAAGCAGCCGTGCCTAACAGTTTAGCACACTTCTAGATCACCTCCACGTCTAAGTCATCTCAGTTCTTGTCATGTTCGTCCTCTTTGAGATCCTCCTCACTCGTCTTGGAGTCATTTCCGTCTTCTTCAAGATCCTCGCTCACCCCGGTCGTCCTCTTTGAGATCCTCCTCACTCGTCTCGGAGTCATTTCCGTCTTCTTCAAGATCCTCGCTCACCCCGGAGTCATCTCCATCCCCTTCAAGATCCTCGCTCATCTCAGAATCATCTTCGTCTTCTTCAAGCTCCTTCTCTACACATAGAAATAATGCTCCATGATTTGGATAACAATCATTTTTGTTATGAACTTCCTTTAGCAGAATCCAATAAATTAATAAACACCAAGACATTGGAATAAAACAGATAGAGATTAGATCTCCTACATACCCATGTCATGCAATTCGGGACACCACCTGAATCAATTGAAACAAGATCACATTCATTAGGTTCTGAAACAAGAAAGACTCTTATAATGCAACAAGTTGATGTTTCTAGAGTAAGGCAAAATGTACCGCAACAACGATGGATAACATGGGTGAAGAACAAGTTCACCTGTTTGTCTCAGTGATCATTTGATCATGGAAATCCTCCACCGAGTTGTATTGATTCATGAAATAAACCACCGTGGCATCAGACTCGTCGGTTCCTTCAAATTAAGCAAATATATAATTACTGACTGTGAAATTTAAAATCCCAGCAATATGATATCATTTAGGTAGGACTTTAGAGCAAAATATAGGCAATATAAATTTGGTGAGAAGTAACATTAGCTAATGAAATGTAGGTGAACTATCATATTTTCAGCATGCAAGTTGGGTACCAAAGAATCCTGTTTTTTTCCCCAAGGACTGCATAATAACATCATCTACGAGAGCCATATCAACGTAAAAAGACAAAGATTTAATGAAGCCGGAGAATGATCTCATAAATAAGACGGTGTCATATGAAGCTGGACAACAATCTCACAAATAAGAGGATGGCAGTAAATGAAGTTCCAAATTGTGTTCTAGACTGAACTTCCTTTTCCACATTGTGATGTCTGTATTGCTTCACCTTCACTCTGCATGTATTGTTTGAATAGAAAGGGAGATACTCCTCTTGGTTTCATGAATCAGGACAAGTTTGAAGTATTTAATTAGTTTTGTGGTTGCAGGATAGAGAAGATTATCAATATTTTTTAATGGTTGAATGTGAAAAATGCATACATGTGGGATCTTGGACAGTGTGTGCAGCTGAAAAAACTTTGTTGCTTGCCAAAATGCTGGTACCAGCATGTTGCACATGTTTGCACGGAATGGAACTCTCATGAATGAAGCTATGCCTTGAAACAATTTATCATTATATGTTTACACGCAAATGTGCAAACACTTAAGACAACAGAGCGCGCACGAGATGGTACCAGGCAAGGGGCGATACTAGGCGAGCTCCGGCGGAAACTGCCAAGCATGGACCAGGCGGGAGGAGAGGTCCGGCATCCCCAAACCTTCGAACTTGTCCCACTGCACCATGCTCCCGTTCCGCAGGTCGACGGAGAAGATGTGCGCGTCCAGGAAGAAGTAGACCTCGTGCGCCTTCATCAGGTCGACGAGCGCCACCGTGGGCAGTGGGCACCACCCCGGGCCGCAGAGGAGTCTCTTTGTAGCTCTTGTGGCTCCAGATCTTCACCAAGGGCACCTCGTGCGTCGGCTCCCATTTCGCCTCCGACGGATCGTTGGAGGACAGCGTCCACATGCTGACCACCACTTCGTCGAAGCCATGGATCTGCACGTACCGCAGGCGGCCCTCGCTCACCTTCAAGCAGCGGTGTGAGTCGCCGTTGATCGTGGACGGCGCGAAGTGCAGCGGGTGAAGCACACGCGGGAACTTGATCTGGCGAAGCACCGGCTTCTCGTCGAAAGGGTCGCAGGCGAGGACGCAGAAAGAGAAGTCGAACCACCAGAGGAGCCCGCCGTGGGCGAGGATGCCGTCGCCATTGTTTTTCTCATCGGCTCCACGGCATGCAACAATGTGCACCCATGGTTGCAGCTCCGGGGGAAATGGCTGCAGCTCCGTGCAGATGGTCGTAGCTCCAGTGGAGATGGCCCCATGGTAGCAACTCTGGTGGCGTCATGTCACATGTGGCCGTTCAGCGCTCGTGTTGGTTCCAGCAAAAACAATTACCAGTTGTAACATTTTTTTGCCATGGATGCAGCTCTGCCGCACAGACACTTGACTGGTTCCAGCAAAAAAGAATGCCGGCCATAGCAATTTGATATACTAATTTTTTTCAAAACACGAGGCAAAAGCTTTTCCCGTTTCATTAATTAAGAATAAGGTTGCCCAGTTAATTACGGAAAATCGGACGAAAACCGATACAAACAGGGCCAAGCCCCACTCGCCACATGGCCAAGCCAACTCGAATCGCCACACCACACTTGCCAACGGTGCCACAACCATCATTGGAGCACACTAACAGCATACACACACATGAACCCACTGTTGCCGGAGAGAAGAAGCCATGACTGCTATGAGAGGAGCAGACCTGGGACGCTCCCACAAGGTGAAGGTGCCTGCAATCCACCAAACGCGACGCTTGAGAAGCCGCCTGACAATATCGAGAGCAACCTTGACGCCCAAGCGACACGAGGTGAACGCAATCGATGTTGCCGAACTCTCGAGGCCGCCGTCTCGACCTCTGCTGCTCTGTTGTGCCCTGCATAGTCCACCAACATACCACCGCTCGCCCTTGAGCTGCAACACCGCACGACTTAGTTACCCACAGCCCAAGCTGAACAGGGCAACCATCCGCAGACCACAACCGCTGCACCAACTCATCCGGGGCCGCTGCCCCGACGTAAAGTCAGACCGCCCCCTCTGGGACGGGTCGACCGAGCCGACAACCCCGCCACACTAGCGACACAGAATTGCCACCCAAGCCATGTTGAGATGTTACCCCTCCTCATGGAGCCGCTTCCACCCATGGTTCCCGAGGTTGTCGCCTCGACACACAAACATCAGACATCTGGGGCCGCCGCCCCGACATCCACCAACCTCAACGACAAGAGCGGCGCAAACATCTGCAGCTGGCTCTCCAAGGCAACGCCTCCAAGGAGGATGAGACATAGCCGCCATCGTTGTCCGCTCCAAGAGATCAGAGCTACGGATTTCTTCCGGAGAGCCCATCCGCCATGGGGTGGAAAGAGGCTCCACGACCATGCCTCCAACGAGGAAAATGGCACCGAGGTGCCACCGTTGCCGGCACAAACCGAGGTCGGGCAAGGCTTTCGCGTGGAGCTCATCCACAAACCCGAGAATGGCGAGCTTGTACGACCAGATCTGGGCACCGGAGCGCCAAGATGGTCGGAGCATGCAGCATGTCGCAAACGCCCTGATCGAAGCCCACCAATCTGCATCTCGTGTCACGTCCTCCGCAACACCTCTCGCTACGTCGGCCGAAACACCACCACTTCACCATGGTTGCAGCTCCACCGTGTCGACGCTCGTCTGGTTCCAGCCAGTCGTTGCCGGATATAGCAATTTATATCGCTGGATGCAGCTCCGGAGGCCGGTTCCCGGCACGTGGTCTCCGCGATGTAGCATTTTTACCTCACAGTTGCAGCACGCCCCATAACCCGTTCCAGCACTACCAGTCGCCCGTTGTAGTACCGCGACGTGGTGGTTGTAGCAGTGCACGACGTCGGACGCAACACTGCCTCGCCATGGTTGTAGGCTTGTAGCACGCAAACGCCCATCGCAGGCGACGAGGACGTGGTTGCAGCAACAACGAGCTGTTGCCATCGGCTTGCCGGTCATGGCAAAGAGGAGATTGGGCGAGCGCCCATGAAATCTCGTGATGGAGAGAGAGAAGTAGCTAGGGGAGGAAGAAGAACGGTGGAGGGAGGGATAAGGAGCGAACTACACGTGGGTGGGGCCGTGTGACATGGCACAATAAAGAGCCCTCAATCAAAAGGGAACCGCACGTCCCGCACGCGACTGGCCCAACACTCGGCCGGTCGGTCGGGTACAGACGTTTCCCTTTGGAATTTGAGTGTTAGAACAATCATAGGTTATATCATTTCCCAATTGATGATGATGTGGTGGCGGTTCCGCTCGCTTGTTTGTCCCGCAAAACACAAAATACAAAAACTTTCATACTTTATCATGTAATCAAATGTTGGTAGCAAACCAATCATATGCTAGAGGTAAACACGGAGCTCCCTGCACACGACTGAGCCAAGGTTGGAGAATCTGCTAGAGTGGTTTTTACACCCTAGCCTCCATATGGCGGTAATTATGGGAGCGGTACGGGTGCTTCTGTCGAATCTGCTTGAGTTGTTCTTATACTTCCTCAATTACTGGACTCAATATCCAAGGCATATGGCAGTTTCATTTTGCAAGCCTTTTCTTTTCCAACTGCTACCCCCCTCCTCTCGTGGATAGTATTTCTAGTCAGATGGTGACTAATCATAGTGATGCAGATTAATCAGGTACCAATGATAAATATAAAAATCAGACAAGAAGCACAGATTAAAAACATCAAAAAATATATGACAACAATGTGGTCATTTTCTTTTCTGGCCCGCAAAAAGTACATACACTCAGACACTACACTTTCCATTTATTCTGGGACTCTACAACGGTAACAGAAATTTGTACACCTTGTCAAAAATTTGTACACTCAAAGAATAGAAACCCCAGAAAGAGAACAAAAAAACAGCAGAAAGAATCAACTTAAAAGACATGTTAATCTGCAAACAGTTCTGTACACAGATTTGGAAACCAGTTTGTCAGGTTCCACACCATTGCACGGATCTACCGTCCAGCTGCCTTCAAGAACTTGTCGTACGGGCTTGCAGGTGGCAACCTGAAGGAGCGGTCATCGCTGGATGTTGAATCGTTGCGCCGCATGTAGTCCTTTCTTGTCAAATGTGACTCAGGTTCAGATTGAGCAGATGACTGCAAAATGCAATGAGACGTCAGTCATGATTTCAGAAATATGAAGTTTAAGAAACTGACAAGATGCCTGGATTTAGCTTAAGGTTAAGAACGTCTGACAGGAGGACACGTGCCTCATTTGTTTCCGGTCCGTTCTCCCCGATTGAGCTACGCGAATCGGTTCTCGAGTGCTTGAAGCTCATGAGAACAGACATCTTCTGCTGCTTCTCCATTACTAGGGATTCACATTGGCTCTTCATTTGGTCATAGGACACAGGATTGGTGGAGACTGGAATGTTAGCAACTTGCCTTGCTGTCTCATGGACCTGGCAGCAAGTAGTTCAAGTACAAACAGATGAGGAGGCTGCACGTTTATAAGAGAACAGAGGGGTTTTCAGGTGCCATTGTTTTAGAGATTGATACATACGGATTCCATCAGTTGATTCACGTTTAGAACATCGGATGAAGCCATAGATCCTGATGTTTTCCTGTCAGACTGTGATCCACTATGTTCAAAGACGATGTCATCGTCATCATCCATCTCACAAGGAATAACATCCTGAAGTCAGAAGACATGTAGCCAAAAAGTTAGGAAATAAGTTAACGGCACTACCAAATCATAATAACTCAGAATCAAGTATTTGTAAACGATCAGTACAGACCTCATCAAAACAGTGATCGTCCTTTTCAGCGTACATTGAACAAGAGTGTGGCGTCTCCATGAATAGTGGAGCACCAAGAGGAAATGAATCATCTAGGGAGAACTCTTGAAGAAGCTGTTCTTCTATCCCATCAAACTTCTGCAATTTGTAAGATTATCAGTTATGTTCTTGATTCTGAACAGCTAGCTAAATCACAGAAATAGAGCGGTCAAGTAAATCTAAATCTACACACCTCTGGTGAATTTTCAAATTTTCTCTTGAAGTGGGATATCACATTGTCTTTTAACTGTGTATCATCCTTATTTACAGCTGAAAGAAAAACTTGTGCATCACTTTCATCTTCCTCAGAACCGTAAAGCATTTCACTGTTCGAAGATTGTGCAGAAGTAACAGTGAGTCTGCAGTCATCAATCAGGCAAAGATGAGGATCAACCTGCAAAATTAACAAAGCACATTATAGCTCATACTAATTACAGACCTATGTGTGATTGCGGGTAGACCATCCAAATGAAATATTCACATGGTGGATATCAACAAACCATTTCCTCTGGCACTGCGGCTTTGACAAGATGGGTTATCTGAGGAATATCAGCAACTTTTGCTGAAAAAATAAGCATTGCTGATGCCATTGTATACAAACACCTTCTCCGAGATGGTTGCACAACATCTTCATTTACAGTGGAAAAAGAAAAATATGAGATCAAGCCGTGAATTCAACTGCTATACTGTTATAAATATGTTGCATACGAATATGGAGGACATTATCTTTTGTTTTTTAATAGAAAAATAAAAAGGGAACAACTGTTTGGTTTGAGAGGCAATGTTGCAGCAACTTACTATCTTGGTTCAGAGACAACCTCCTGAGAGAAAAGGCCAACTGGAAACATCGAACTAGTGCCACATGACTGGAGGTCTGTCATAAAACTTAACTGGTCAATTAAACAGTACATAACATGATGGTATCTCTGGTTCAATATTCTAAGAATTTAAAGTAAGTTTCATGCTTCCAACATCAATAAAATATACAAAAGTTATATCTTGTAGATAAATTCAAATGGTGTGCAAAATACTGGTTGAAATGACTCGATGGATTCCAACTGTGTGCCGCGATCATTCCAGTGCCTTCAGAACAAATTCAAATGGTGTGCAAAATACTGGTTAAAGTGACTCAATGGATTCCAACTGTGTGATGTGATCATTCCAGCGGTTTCAGAACAAAGCAATAGCCTTATAAATCTGAAATCATTTCAAGGTCATCATAAGTAGCCTCGGACGGGCTATAACCTTACTATCTATCTTGAAGATTCACATATTTTATGTCTCTACACTATGCAGCACTGTGCTCTCTGTGATGGACCAATCCATATTTACCTACTAATCCATTGGATGCTCTCTGTGATGGACCAATCCATATAGGGGTGGGCATAAAAACCGACAAACCAAAAACCGAACCGAAGCCGATACCGAAAAAACCGAATTTTCGGTTTTTCTTGCAGCTACAGGAAATTTCGGTTTCTAGCTCTATTAACCGAATTAAATTCGGCAGGTTCGGTTTAATACCGATTCACCGAAACAAAAACCGAAGTAACCTCGACGAACAGCACAAAGCCTGGCTTCTTGGTGCCCACCACGTAGCTAACGACAAGAAGAAACGACATAGCCAGACTACGGCCGCTCGCGAGTCAATGCCCGCAATCACGTGTGGCCGCACTCGCTTGGGCTGACCACATGTACGTGGTACTATGAAGGAGGCCTAATCTTCTTGTGCATGGCATAGCCCAGCCCATGTCAGTCTTCGGTAAAAAAAAGCAGTGTGCGTGCGAGCGTCCGGCCAGCAAGACTTTAGTCCCACATCGCCTGGCTGCTGAGAAAACGTGGAGACTTGCGGCTATATTAGAGGGTACTTTGACCACAGTCTGTAGAGGCAAGGTCCGATCGGTATTAACCGAATACCGTACCGAATCAGTCGGTTAACCGAATTTTCGGTTTTTTAATTTATGTTGGCATTTTCGGTTTCTAGTTTTGTGAACCGAATTTGAATAAAAACCAAATGGTAGAAACCGAAAATTCGGTTTATACCGAATGCCCACCCCTAGTCTGTAGAGGCAAGGTCCGATCGGTATTAACCGAATACCGTACCGAATCAGTCGGTTAACCGAATTTTCGGTTTTTTAATTTATGTTGGCATTTTCGGTTTCTAGTTTTGTGAACCGAATTTGAATAAAAACCAAATGGTAGAAACCGAAAATTCGGTTTATACCGAATGCCCACCCCTAAATCCATATTTACCTACTAATCCATTGGAATGCATGTTAGTTGTTATGCATTACAAATGAACTAATATAGACCATATTGACCCTGTTTTAGACATGGGAGCACTGTTCAATTGGTATTACCGAGGTTTAAAATGAGGATCTCAAAGCGCTAACTGACAACAGCTCTAGAATGTGGTAATAGTCCACAAGGGGGTAGGAACAAATTCCTCTATTTGAGATATGGTCTTCTTCAATAGTGGGTAGCAAGAATATATTGTACGAAGCTCGACTTACTTTTGCTTTCGAACACAATAAAGCAACATTGTAAGTATGGCCCATTGCCTCAAAATTTGAAGGTGAGTTATCTTCGAGGGATGCTTGACTCCAAATAGATGAAAGAAGAAGAACAAGTTGGCCATTGTTCAACTTCATTAACTTTGAGTTCTGCTCACAGATGTAAGGAAAATAAGATGTATCAGTTGTATGGTCAAAAACTCCAAGGTAAAAAATAGTAAAATACTAATAATACTAGCTGGACTTCATACATCTTTAAAAGTGGGAAGACGATCGTTGGAATATGGGTTCCCTGAAGACTGCCTTGTATTTGGTTCTGTATGTGCATATCCATTCTCAGCACTTACCACAGCTTCTGGTTTCTCGTTTTCCTGCAAGGATTCCTTGATCCTACTTTTAGACTGCAGTTCATCCATTATGGTCTCAGAAGAGAAAGCTGACAATGCCAACAAAAGCACACTCTGCGACCCATTGACCTTCATTGGGACAGGAAAACCTATGGCTGACCACGGGCATAACAACGAAGGCGCGACAATGGTGGATAAAACACGGTGTGAGCCAATCCTTGTCTTATTGTCTGGGTGCATCATTGCTAAGAGAAGCTGGTGATACAAAGCTTCTGGAAATGCCTGAGTCATGTACAAGGAAATGCCAATTAATATTGATGTCCTACTTCTAAATCATTTCTCTACAGTGGTGGAAATATCAAAAACTTACTTTCTGGTTGTATGATGACTTGTACACATAAGCTGCTATTTGTGCTGTGCGGTAAACAGATGACACTGTTGTCCTGGCGATGTTGGCAGTGTACGAGAGATTCTCGAGCATTACACTGACCATGTCAAGAATAGGACCAACATCCCCAACCTAATCAGCACAACAAAAAACTTTTCTTACAGATTTATACGCTAAAGCAGGAAAATAGTTATGTAATGAAGTGCCGAAAGATTACAACAACCTTCTCTGTCAATTGCACCAGACACTCCTCCAAGGCCACATAAAGTTCACTGTTCCACTTGTCAATATCAGCTTGAGCATTTGATGCTTCAACAGCACGGTACATACATTTTCGCAAGTGTTTTACTAAATCGCTGATTGCACTCGCTATTGTTACCGATGCATGTGACTTTGCCTGCTTCGCAAGATGAGAAGCAACTTTTACAATGCTTATTTGCTTGGCGGGCATCTTGGCAACACTTTTATGATCAATGTGCTTTATAGTAAAAGATAGCAGCAAATGGCCATTTTGCCCTGCAATTATAAAAACAAGATTCAACAGAGTATTCAATCTCTCTCAATGCTTCCAACTGAAAAGCAACACTGAAAGGGAAAAACAAGCGAAGAAATTACATGGGAGAAAATTGCTGCACCTGATTTGTCCATCAGTGTTTGCATTTCTTGTAGAACAGAAAGGGAAACCCCACTTTCAGGAGACCAGTAATTGTGGCTATCGAAAAGGCGAAACAGAGGATCAAGAATACGCCGCACTGTTGTTGCCTCCTTTGCAATATTGGCCATGTTACGCAAGCAAACCCTTGCCCAGTGTGCTGGATTCTCAGATGCAGCCCTGCTAACACATAAAATTATTAAAGAGATAAAAAAATGCGCATTACTATCTAAAAATGTTAATGAGCATAAGATCTCACATTGTATCAGCTGCCACTTTGGTATTATTTTGCCCAGATACTGCCAACATTGTCAAATCATCATCATCTTGAAATCTGACGACCTCTTTTATTGAGAGAGTTTGATTAGCCTCATAACAGCTTATTATCACTGAGACAACCTGGGTTCAAGAATGAATTGGAAATTAATTAGATAGCCAGTCTGAGATGCTATTTGAGCTGAAACATGTATGCTAACATTTTGCTTCATGAATGGTTGTTTCTGGTTCACTTCGAATTAAAATTAGTGTACTCTTACTGTATTAAGTATGGTAGACATGCTATTTCAGAATTCGCTGAACTTTGATTATAATTATATCTCTTTCCACTAATCGATGATCCTATTTCTACAATTCTACTACATAAGAAATCCATACAGGAAATAAAAATAACAAAGAAAGTATCCAGCGTGCATAAAATAAAAAGCAATAAGGACTTACTTCATCAAGTTCCATTGAGATATGCGAGTGGTCACCCATGTATTCGACCTGATTACAGGTGATCAAACAGTCAAAATGCAATAGAAAACATATTTTCTACACTTAATCACTTCTACTCCTATGATATTACTTCTGGGAAGAATCAGTAATGCAGAGAAAGTAAAGGTTACAAGTGGCCGAACAGTCAGACTGTGATATAAAATAAATTTTCCCAGTTTAATCACTCCTACTCCTATGACAGTACTTGCTGGGAAGGACCGGTAATGCAGAAACATAAGCATGAATTATTATTTTATCTTTACATTTTGTTACAAAGTACAGTACTATGACAGAACATAGCATTGCACGATATCAGCACGATGCACAAAAATTGTATTTGTTCCACCGAAAGTGAAAGATGGATATAGAGCCTATATAATAATATCTCGTTATCTGTTGAAAACCTTGAAAACATATAGTTGAGGTACAAAAGTTCATATTTATGAAGCATGTGAAATTGTATAATACTCCCTCCGTCCGAAAATACTTGTCATCAAAATGGATAAAAAGAGATGTATCTGGAACTAAAATACGTCTAGATACATCCCCTTTTATCCATTTCGATGACAAGTATTTCCGGACGGAGGGAGTAGATGCAAATGGTAATTAGTTCATTTGTTCGACATGATTATTCCTGGTTTAACACAATTGTAAAATATAAGCCTTGGCTGGCAAACATACGACAATCTTGCCTTTCTCATCAGAACAATTAAGCAATAGATTGTCTTACCATTGAAGCAAGAGCTTGGAGTGCAGCAGATCGAAGGCGGATCCCTTTGTCATCTTCCCTTAGTTCTTGAGCAATTTTGCATAGTTTTGGTATCATGCCTTCTAAACTGAACATATGCGTGCTGTCAACCTATATAAACATTCAATTTAAAAATAAGCAGATGGCAAGTACCTAGAAAATAAATTAAATCTAAGTTGGTACGTGTTACGTTAATAACCTGTCCATCGAGAAAGTCAACAAGCAATAGACAGCCCAGGATCTGCAAATCATCACTTGATTTCTGATCTAGAAGAGTGCGAACAATACACAATGTGCTTGTGGCCAGCAATGGTCTGAATAAGAAACCGGTCTGTTAGCCAAGATTAGTCACAAATGCGTCAATGAATAAACAATATTTGCACTTACGTATGCTCCTTGCATGAACGCAGAAGTTTCCGATATATGCATGGAACAACTTTGGCCAGGGTGAAATTATCATGTCTCAGTTCTTTATAGCATCTCTGCTCAAGATACTCTGTGATCTGTTCAGGAAAATAAGAGTAAAATTAATTCCGCTTTTACGAAGTCTGCCATTCATTCAGTTCCATCTTCAAAACATAGCTATAAAATCCTTAACAGGCAACTAGCTAAGCATCATTTCAATGTGTAGTGATCCAGTGACAATTATTAGAGGCCACACGATATAGTAAGAAAAACAGGGAGGATGCCGAATGTGTTACCTTTGGTATGCGGGTTGGATTTCTCGAGACGTAATCGCAGAGTTTCCCGATCCTTCTGTCATTCGGTTCTCCATCCTGAGGCAGCATCGCAAGTTCAATTAGCAAATCCCCACACATTTGAATGCAGCACACCCATCATGCATAACTACACTACCATGATTCCAAAATTGGAATGCTGGCAGGCAGGATTGGACATACCGCGGGCAGCTGGTAGATCTCCGAGATGATCTTCTTGTAGCGCTTGACGGGCTGCCGTGACCTCGCCCGCAGCGAGGGGCAGAAGTAGCAGAGGCTGCTGCACGCCGGCAGCACCCGCCGCGACATGACCCCCATCCTTCTCCTCCTCCCTCAGAAGGCCCCCGAAGCTTTTTGATCCAAATGTGGTGAGACGGCACAACTGCAACCCCAACTGTCCGCCCTCTTTGCTACGACGGCAATTCCAAGAACTGGACTCCCTTGGACTTCGATCAGACTGGGCTGAAGCAAGGCGAATTGGTTGTGGCAGGGAGGGCTAGAGTAGAGTAGAGGACCTCCTCGCCTTCCTCACGTTCGGGTAGCCAGTCGGAGTCCCCTGACCCGGCTGAGATCAAGAAACGGCAAGAATTCCCCTCGCGTCAGAGTCGCCTCTGACCAAATCTAATCCAGGCCGGTGCTGCGACTTTAAAAAAAGCAGCGAATTCCCCGGGTCAAATCCGGCAAAGAACGCGGCGCTCCCCTCTGGCGAACTCCGAGCCGCGGCGCGACGGCGCCAAGAACAGCCGCCGACGCCCGGCTGAATCCAGCCCCTGCCAAAGATCAACTCTTTTTCCTCAGAACCAGCGTCCTGCGCAACTCAGATCGCGGCCAGACGCAAATGAGGCAAGGAGCGAACCCGGAGGAGACGAGGGGGGCACCAAAGAGAGGAACCGACGACGGATCCACCCACCTGAAAGAGAAAGGGGGGAGCGGCGAATCCGGTGGCCGGCGGGCGGCGGCTGCGTGGCGTGCGGGCGGGCAGGTGGGTGGGGGTAGCTGGAGGCGACAACGGGGCAACGGTCGCCTCGGCGGCTCCTTGTCGCCTTCGCCGCAGCCGCTGGGGGCAGGGGGAGGGGGGAGGGGTTGGAGGAGGACTAGTAAAATGCTGGCAGCTGGAGGTGCGGCGGAACATTCATAGCGGCGGCACGGGCACGGGCACAGCTCAGGGCTATAGTAGGGGGCAAGCGCGTTGCGGCTTCTCCACCGTGCGTGCGAACGGGGGAATTCTTCGAGGGGCTTTTCGGCAAAAAGAAAAGAAAAAGAAGGTGGCTGCTCGTTGCTCTTTTCTGGAATCTGACAGGTGGGCACGTTGCGCGAGGGAGGCTGCCGCCTGCCTGCCCGTTCGGGTCCTGCGCTGCCGGCGGGCCTTGCCTGGCCAGCGGAAGTTACGAATATGCCCCCGCCGGTTTGATTTTTGTATTTTTTTGGCTGACATTGACGTTGGCCCCGACGTGGCTAGGGCACTGCATGTATCTTTTGCGTTGAGAAAATATTAAAGGGTTTGCTATTCTTCGCCGGCCGAAGATTTCGGTGTCTTTGGTCAATTCCACGCGGCCTCGAGGGTGAGAGGGGACGCCGTCGCTGACAATGGCGGCAATGAACGAGATTGAGCCAGGAGCGAGCGAGCAGGCAGCGCGGCGTTGACGGCGGGAGTGAACCCAGGGTTTAGCGGGTTCTCGTGTGATGTGGTCTGCTGGCTCGGAAAAGTTCCTTTCTAAAATTGTTTTACCATTTGTTTCTAATTTACTATTTACAGCATGTGCATATGTGGTCATGAGCAGAAGAGGACTTTTGCTCATAGTGCCCCAAAATATCCGATGCATCTCATTCTTGTAACTGGTTGATTGTGTATGTTGAGCATTTGCTCTCTCCTCACATGCATAGGTCAACTATTGTTGACTTGAAGAAAGAAGACTGGGGCATTATGGAGAGCATCCATGATGTACATGACTGAGATCATTCACACATCAAATGTGACCCCCCCCCCCCCATTTGTTGGGTAAATATAAATGCTGACCCAAGTTTTGACCCCCATTTCTCCTCAACTTCGTGGGTGTAGGTGGCAAGAGACTCGTGTGGAGGGGTTATTTTGGTCGGCTTGTGATGTGTTTGCCTATCCATTCTCCCGTTCAGTACAGGCTTTGCAAAAATTCCTCATGGTGCCTCAAGATATCCAAAATTGTCAAGACTAGTTGCATGTATGTCTAATGTTTGCTCTTGCCTTGTCACATGTCCAGGTACAAATCCACTATAGTTGACTTCAATAAAGAAGATGTGGCATGAAAGAGAGCCTTCAGAGTTATAAAAATAGTAGAGATGCTAATTCGGAAGCTCATGGAATTGCCATGTTCTGTAAGAGTGTTATATATTAGCATGAGTTTGTTATATAAAAAAAACAAAACACGAGTTTGCTGATCGTCGTGGTTCTATTGGGATTTCAGAACCGTTGTACTAATAAATAAAAAGTGGTTTCCAAAATCAATTGTAAATCAATGTTATGCAGTATTACTCTTTCCGCTTACAAATATAAGATGTTTTAGAGAAAACAGAAATCATGATCAACTAAGCCCTCTCGAGGGCTTGCTTAAGAATAAGAAAGAAGAATCTTATGGAAACAGCATGGAATAAGGTTTGATCTTATTCATGGGGATTCCGTAAATATCCCGTTTCAAAAATCGAAACAATCGGGGCTTTTCGGAGATTGGATGTAATTACTAATTCATGATCTGGCATGTACAGAATGAAAACTTCATTCTCGATTCTACGAGAATTTTTATGAAAGCGTTTCATTTGCTTCTCTTCAATGGAAGTTTCATTAGAAATGTTTTAGTGTGCGTATTCACTCATTTCAGTTCGCATGTGCCATGTAGTTTATGTTAAAATATTCAAAACATGTTATATTTGTGAAGGGAGAGCTTACTACAAAGAACCAGATTTAAAAAAAAATCTTGTAGGAATTTCATAGGATAGGATTTTTATAGGAAAAATTCCTTTAGAGCCCTTTGGTTTGTAGAAACGGAATCCTATTCCTGTGAAGAAATTCTTCCTATCCTCCATATTTCATAGAAAAATAAACATTAGCCTAGACTCAATGAAAAAAATCTTATGATGTGAATCAAAAAGTATCTTCTTTCCTATTCCTACTCATAGGATTTGAGATGCATGTCATCTCATTTTTTATGATTTTTCTATTCCTATAATTTTTCTACCCTATGAACCAAAAAAGGCCTAAGATGGTTGGATTTTGCCGAGCACAAGACAAGGATGGCACATCGGTGGAGGGTATAACGGGGAACTCCGTCCATTCCCTCCCTGCGAGGTTGGAACCGGATCGAGTCGCGGCTTCCAAAGCTGCGGTGCGAGCGAGCGATCCGAGAGAGAGGGAGGGAGACAGCGCCATCATGACGGGAACAGGTCTGGCGCATCGTACGGTTGGGATTGGGTCCCACGTGCCCCCTCTTCCCGTAGACCGCTGGTGCCGATTAGGTGTTGGTTCGCCATCTACAATAGATCCTTTGCTTTATGGCTCACCTGCAGAGAGTACAGTACGTACGTATACATGGAGCCTGTATGTCAGGGCGTCACTTTAACTTAAGTCTCAAACTGTAGCGAACTGTTGCTTGAGAGCTGTGGCGGGCGACAGCTGAACATGCATTGCCATGCTCTGAATCGAAAGCCCTTCCAACCTACTCCCCCGTCCTAAATAAGTCTTTTTAGGGTTCAATATGGACCACATATAAATATATATAGACACAAGTTAGAATGTAGATTCACTCATTTTGTTTCGTATATATCTGCATTGAAAACTTTAGAAAGATCTATATTTAGAAACAGAGGAAGTAATTTCATTGCTTTTGACGCGCCGCGAGGGCGAGGCATGGGGAGGGAAGACCAGCGCCACGCGATTTGACGAGCACGAGCGTGTACAATGTCCGGCCACACGATGTCAACGAATTGATTTAGCCCAAGCGCGCGCTGGCCTGGTCTGGGCGAAACCGTCAAATGGCAGCGGCTCTGTGGTACGCACGCACGGGCAGCTTGGGCATGGCAGCATGGGTATGCAACGGGCACCGTACCCGACCCCCAAGGCCCCAACCGCCAGTATCAGCAAGCAAGCAAGCGTGGTTGAAAACCCGGCCTCCCGGATGTGATCGACGTGCCTGCGGCCTGCTTATCTGTCTTCCTTGCACCTAACAACAACCTCAAAGGCCAACTAGGCGAGTCAGTGACGGAGCTAGCATTTGACATCAGGATGGCGCGGCTGGACTAGGCGGGTGGCCGGGCGCAGGGCAGGGGCGCGGCCAGACTGGGCGGGCTGGGCTCCGGGCTCCGGTTGGCGGCAAGCGACCGGCGGAGTTGCGAGGAACGACGACGCCACGACGACGAGGCGGCTGGCCGACTGGGTGTCAGGGTCGGGCAAAATGAAGACGAGTTGCTGCGCGAGGGGGCGAGGGTTCTGCTCGCGCATTCGTAGATTAGTGGGCCTTTTTTTCTGTCTGGCCCAAATTAAAGATATAGGTATATATATACGCAGTTTCAAAATCCCAGGGTGGGCCACCCTGTACGTCCGCCACTGAGGCGAGTTGTGGGAAAATAGCACGTGATAGGTGATACCACCCTTGATATGTTACCATGCTACGAGTTTTGAAAAGAATTCACATCTGGATGTTTCAGGAAATTTTGAAAAAAATTATGGATGTTCACATGACATATGTCTGTGACACGTAAAAAATTCAGATCCAAATTCTAAGTAGCTATTGAGGAAACAAAAATGACAAATCTAGAACGAATAAAGTCAAAAGAAGACAAAACGTGAACAGTGTCAGAAATGACATTATTCAAATATAGATTTGTCTTTTTTGTTTCTTAATGTATATTTCGAATTTTGATCTGGATTTTTTAGGGGTTACAGGCATATGCCTTGTGAACATCTACAACTTTTTTTTAGATTTTATCGAAAGAATCTGTAGCATGGGGGCATGTAAAAGATATGTATCACCTGATATCCACCCGGTGAGTTATTACAGGAGAGCACGGGCGCGAGAAGTGAGGAATTGCCGCCAAGAGTCCAAGACATGGTGTCATCCTTTGGATGGCCTTTTTCGAAACAAAAAATACCAAAGAGTAAAATCCACAATAATGTTCCTAATGGTGGTCGAAGGAGAGTGCAACTCGCTTCAGAGACTATGGAGTTCTGAGCATCCCACAACTTCCAGAGAATGGTGAGAGCGAGAAAAATAAACCCTTAGAATTTTATGTCGTCTTTGTTCCAGGATTTCGCTACGAATAGCACCAACGCCGACGTGTTTCTTTATGAATTAAGTTTTAGGGGTGAATTTTTGGAATGAGATGGATTAAGAGTTGTTGTTAGTTGGAACATTTTTTGTAGCTTTTATGGCGAGTTCCGAAAAGCTAGACAAGCACGGAGGCCCTCTCTGGTGGTGGGAGTGGGACAGAGTCACAAAATACTAGCTAGATCATGATGGCATGTGTTGTTACAACCATTAATTTTAACAATAGATGGGCATGAATTTATAAAATGCACAGATGTATGCAAGGTAAAAGTTAAGTTTTTACTAAAGACATCTATTTTGGTTAGAAATGGCAGAGGAGAATATTTGTTGGTAATGAGACAACATAACTAGTTTTTAAGTTCAATTTTAGAGGAAAAACATTTTTATTCCATAAGTTTAGAAATGAGAAGATAGAACATTGTCTAGAAAAATTGATATGATGGCAAAAATCCAGTCCTAAAAAGCCAATGCATCGGTGCACCATCATAGAACTACTGGGTGTCTTCAAAGTAAAACAAAGCCAAGAAATTCATTAGAAAACCAGAAGAAGGTACGTTTTTACTACTAAGGGCATCTCCAACACTGACCCACATAATTGGCTCCGACATCCGTCCGTGGACATGAGGGGATCATTTTGCGGACACTGATACAGGAGTCGGCCATCCAAAGCTAACCACATATGTCCGTTTACATTTCAACTGTAATTCAACAAAAAAAAATTAATTCAAACTCTAACAAATCGGACAAGTAACAAACATGCAATGCGCCATTTGTCAACACTAGAGGAGATAGAAGTGATATTTGCAAGGTGTACCCCTTAACTAGTGATTTAGCATAAGCGACAACTACCACTATGGCCCATCATGGACCTGTTTTGGAACATGAAGCACCGCGTGATGCTGCAGCCCAAGCCGGTACCCTGGGCCAGCACTTCTTTCTCGTGAACACTCGCAATATGCCTCGCCGTCTATCTATTTTCGTCAAGTCATCGTCGCCAATGTTGCATTGTATCGATGTCCCCTGCCTTGGCTGACACCTTCCCCCTGAAAGCTTTGGACAAGTTCCTCATCACGACATTGCTATCCGCCTTTGGCGCTCCCCCTACGACAAGCAGGCAGAGATGCAATGTGTCCGCTGACCTCACGCCCTGTTGCGACAGAATGTCACTCATTTCCCAAGGCAAATGATTTCCCCTCCATCCGCCCCACTCACGCCCAATCGCAGAGCTCATGTCCAAGTTATCCGCACCTTGGGCCCTAAAGACTTTTGAGATGCCTTATGAGAATGCGATGAAGGCCTACATCAGCTTGTTCGCCATACTCCACTAGGATAGGGATTTGGCATCCTTGTAATTCCCTGATTTTAGCACCTTTTCATATTTTCAAATACATGTGTACTTTTTATTGAATATACTGAACATTTTTAGATACATGTTGAAAATTTGTAAAATGCACATTGAATATTTTATAAATACATAGTGAACCATTTTTAAATACAAACTCCAATGAACATTTTTTTCAAAAAGTGCAAACAATATTAAATATTAGATTTTTTAAATAACACATACATTTTTCGTATGTTATGATTTTTTGGTAAAATTGCAGGAACCATTTTCTAAAATTTCATGAAACATATTTATTAAATAGACAAACATATATTAAATGTCATTAAAATTATTAATGGTATGCATATATTTAAAAAATTACATAAAAAATTGTTAGAACATTTTAATACAGTAACCACAGAAACATTGTTTATAAAATTAGTTCAAAATTGCACAAACAATTTTGATGTTGCACGAACATTTTTCAATGTGCGGTGGATACTTTTTAAAATCTAACTACACTATATAATATATATATATATATGTATATATGTAATATTTAAGAATATAATACAAAACAATGAACTCATATTTTATTGTCCGGGCGTGCCTATGTCCCACTCGTGGCGATACGTAAAGCAGCCTCTTTTGTACCAGCGCGAGACTGGGCCAGCCCGATGGGCAGCAGGCCACTGCCTCGTTTTTAAATGCTTCTATTCACATTAGTTTTTTTCGTTTTGCCTTATTTCTTCTACCTTTTTATGTATTCCAAAATATTCTAAATATGTTTATTCAAAAAAAAAACTTCATATAAAATTTTGAAAAATATTAAATGCGTACAGAAAAATGATTTTCATGTATATGAAAAATGTGTACAAAAAATATAAAATGTGTATGAAAAAGTTGTTCACGTATTAAAAAAATGTTAATCAAACATTTCATGAAAAAATCATTCAAATGTTCGAAAATGCTAGTCAAGAATTTTAAAAATATTAGTTGTGGAAAAATGTTTCGAATGTATTGGAAAAATATAGATATGTGTATGAAAAAATAGACATAAGATATATATATGAAAAAAAATCTCAAGCATGTATTTAGAAAATGTTAAGCGTGTATAAAAAGATGTACAATGTGTTTACAAAGGAGTACATGGAAAAAATTAACGAAATTTGTAACTTCCAAACGTTTGGATTTTGTGATTAGATCCGAACGCTTCGTTGACCGCTGGATCTAGATCGCGCTGGGTGTGCTCTGCCCTCGCTAAAGTTCACTGTTTCCTTGCATCGCTACCACCAGAGAAAAAGAAAAGTACGCATGCATTACATGGGATTCGAACCCACGACAATAGGCATCAAAATACATATCTGGAAAAATATGCTAAATCATGTATTTGAATAATGTTAAACTTGTATTAGATTTTCTCTCTTTTATGTATAAGAAGAATGTACAGTATTTATGACAAAGGTGGACATCAAAACATATATATATGAAAAAAAATGTTAATACTGTATTTGAAAAAAGTTTAACAAGTAGGAAAAAATGTTCCTACTGTGTATAAGAAATGTACAATCTGTACACAAAAAAGTAGACCCCAAAACATATATGTTTTAGAAATATTAGTTATATTTTTCCAAAATTATTAATGTTTATAAAATCTGTTCCTGCTGTATAAGGAAAAGGTAAAAACAAACAAAATGTTTTATTTCCATTAAAAATATAATCACCCTGTGTATTTTTAAAAATATTGACCATATAGTTGAAAAAGTGTTTTAAAATGTATTTAAGAAAATCTACGTTGTGTATTTAAAATATGTTTAACGTGCATCAACAAAATATTTCACATGTACACTAAAAATTTACATTGTGTACTAAAAGAAGTAGACATGTGTTGAATAAATAAGTAACTGTTGAAAACGTACAAAGAAACAAAGAGAAATGTAGAAAAACAATGAAAACCAAAAAATAAACAAGTAAAACCAAAAAAAAAAGAAGCTGAGTGAAGAATGAAAATAAGGAAGAAACAAAGAAAAACGAAGAAATAAGAAAGCAGAGAGAAAGAAGAAGAAAAGAAAGAAAGAAGTAAAAGTTATATGAAAACCGAGAAAAAAGGACTCACAGAAATCGTAGAAAAATGGAAGAAATTTTCAAAAAGAGAAAGAAACGACGAAAACTGGTGAAAAAGCAAAGAAAATGAAAACCCCAAAGAAGACCATGAGGAAACAAAAAAAAACCGAAAAAACAGAAAGTAAAAGAAAATGTAAAAATGAAAAAGAAGAAAGCCGGACCAATCAATGAACATCACACAACGAACAAGATTTTATTTTTTACCAAAATGGGCTGGTCCAGAAACAACAGGGAAAGAAAAATCTTCAGGCGAGACATGCTATAAGCGAGATATAGCTCTCGCCAAGTGGTCTAGTCACTCTATAACGAGGCTCCAGATCTAATGTGCCTTCGGCCGCACTTGTGTCGTGTCTTGGGCCACTGCAGGCGCTACTTGAGAAGGCCCATGCAAGCAAATGTTTACAGACATAATATATATGCTGAGAAATAGAAACTTGGACGCTCCGGATCCAATGCCTGTTTGGCCGCACTTGTGTCGTGTCCTAGGCCACTGCATGCTACCTGAGAAGGCGCATGCAATCTAATGGTTACAGATAAATGTATATATGCTGACGAAAGATAAATTGGTCTCAAATTTAAGGACTATAATAGCCCTCTCAAAAAGTTTAAATTCAAATTCCTGACTTGCACATGAATTGATGAACTGTTGTAGAATCTAGCTTGGTTTAATCATCTAGTGAAGGTGTACACAGATAGCCGATTGGAATTATGCAGATAGCTATGAACACAAGGACCGCCATGTGCCCAGGATTCTGCAATTCAGGATCATGATACTTGTTCCTTGCCACAAAGAGGTAAACCACCAACGCCATGCTTGCCAACGTAGTAAAACACTGCGGAGAGAGATCGCCTGGCTGTGAGTACATATATCCACGAACGTATCGAAGAAACTACAATGGCAATTCGTTTAGAGGAAACTGATAACAGAATACTAGTACGTGTTGGAATTTTGCTAGTAGGCCTTTGGCCCAAAGCCCAACTAAAATTCTAAAATTCTCTTGTGCCATTCATGCACACATGTGAATGAAGTGAGTGAGACTAAAGTTTAGTCCCATCCGGGAAGTTGAGAGAGAGTTGTACCTTTTTATAAGGTGAGCTCTTCTACCACTTGTATGAGCATGAGAAGAGGAGACCTACATGCGTGCTCCTCCTCCTCGCTCGCCGCGCCGCGGGTTGCGGTATTGAGCCGAGGACAAAGCTATGCACGTTGTCTATATTTTTGTTGCTCGAGAAAAATCAATGAGTCATTAATTAATAATTAATGGACGCGTTAATTACTGAACCGTTTCCGATTCTTTTAGATCGTGACGACTCGGACGCGGGGTTTACTCCCACGACCTACCCGGCCCGCACTATATAGTCAGGCAGACGTCTACTCTAGCCGCCGCCGCTTCGTATGGTTTCTCACCACCGTTCCAGATCATTGCGCCGCCAAGTAAGTCTTCTCCATCCCTCCTTTTGACGTGCACCGGAAGAAGGGACAGCAGGCCTCCGGAACCCCGCCTCTCGTGATCCTGTACGGGAGAGGGGCGATCAGATTTTTGGGGAGCGTACTCGCGCGACTTGCGTCGTGTCTTGGGCCACTGCAGGCGCTACTTGAGAAGGCCCATGCAAGCAAACGTTTAGAAACTTGGACGCTCCGGATCCAATGCCCGTTTGGCCGCACTTGTGTCGTGTCCTGGGCCACTGCACGCGCTACCTGAGAAGGCACATGCAATCTAATATTTACATACTAATGTATATATGCTGACGAAAGATAATCTGGTCTCAAATTTGAAGGGCTATAATAGCCCTCTCAAAAAGTTTAAATTCAAATTCCTGACTTGCACATGAATTGATGAACTGTTGTAGAATCTAGCTTGGTTTAATCATCTAGTGCAGGTGTACACAGATAGCCGATTGGAATCATGCAGATAGCTATGAACATAAGGACCGCCATGTGCCCAGGATTCTGCAATTCAGGATCATGATACTTGCTCCTTGCCACAAAGAGGTAAACCACCAACGCCATGCTTGCCAACGTAGTAAAACACTGCGGAGAGAGATCGCCTGGCTGTGAGTACATATATCCACGAACGTATCGAAGAAACTACAATGGCAATTCGTTTAGAGGAAACTGATAACAGAATACTAGTACGTGTTGGAATTTTGCTAGTAGGCCTTTGGCCCAAAGCCCAACTAAAATTCTGAAATTCTCTTGTGCCATTCATGCACACATGTGAATGAAGTGAGTGAGACTAAAGTTTAGTCCCATCCGGGAAGTTGAGAGAGAGTTGTACCTTTTTATAAGGTGAGCTCTTCTACCACTTGTATGAGCATGAGAAAAGGAGACCTACACGCGTGCTCCTCCTCCTCGCTCGCCGCGCCGCGGGTTGCGGTATTGAGCCGAGGACAAAGCTATGCACGTTGTCTATATTTTTGTTGCTCGAGAAAAATCAATGAGTCATTAATTAATAATTAATGGACGCGTTAATTACTGAACCGTTTCCGATTCTTTTAGATCGTGACGACTCGGACGCGGGGTTTACTCCCACGACCTACCCGGCCCGCACTATATAGTCAGGCAGACGTCTACTCTAGCCGCCGCCGCTTCGTATGGTTTCTCACCACCGTTCCAGATCATTGCGCCGCCAAGTAAGTCTTCTCCATCCCTCCTTTCGACGTGCACCGGGAGAAGGGACAGCAGGCCTCCGGAACCCCGCCTCTCGTGATCCTGTACGGGAGAGGGGCGATCAGATTTTTGGGGAGCGTACTCGCGCGACTTGCGTCGTGTCTTGGGCCACTGCAGGCGCTACTTGAGAAGGCCCATGCAAGCAAACGTTTACAGACATAATATATATGCTGAGAAAGAGAAACTTGGACGCTCCGGATCCAATGCCCGTTTGGCCGCACTTGTGTCGTGTCCTGGGCCACTGCATGCGCTACCTGAGAAGGCACATGCAATCTAATATTTACATACTAATGTATATATGCTGACGAAAGATAATCTGGTCTCAAATTTGAAGGGCTATAATAGCCCTCTCAAAAAGTTTAAATTCAAATTCCTGACTTGCACATGAATTGATGAACTGTTGTAGAATCTAGCTTGGTTTAATCATCTAGTGCAGGTGTACACAGATAGCCGATTGGAATCATGCAGATAGCTATGAACACAAGGACCGCCATGTGCCCAGGATTCTGCAATTCAGGATCATGATACTTGCTCCTTGCCACAAAGAGGTAAACCACCAACGCCATGCTTGCCAACGTAGTAAAACACTGCGGAGAGAGATCGCCTGGCTGTGAGTACATATATCCACGAACGTATCGAAGAAACTACAATGGCAATTCGTTTAGAGGAAGCTGATAACAGAATACTAGTACGTGTTGGAATTTTGCTAGTAGGCCTTTGGCCCAAAGCCCAACTAAAATTCTGAAATTCTCTTGAACTATTCATGCACACATGTGAATGGAGTGAGTGAGACTAAAAGTTTAGTCCCATCCCGGAAGTTGAGAGAGAGTTGTACCTTTTTATAAGGTGAGCTCTTCTACTACTTGTATGAGCATGAGAAGAGGAGACCTACACGCGTGCTCCTCCTCCTCGCTCGCCGCGCCGCGGGTTGCGGTATTGAGCCGAGGACAGAGCTATGCACGTTGTCTATATTTTTGCTGCTCGGGAAAAATTAATGAGTCATTAATTAATAATTAATGGACGCGTTAATTACTGAACCGTTTCCGATTCTTTTGGATCGTGACGACTCAGACGTGGGGTTTACTCCCACGACCTACCCGGCCCGCACTATATAGTCAGGCAGACGTCTACTCTAGCCGCCGCCGCTTCGTATGGTTTCTCACCACCGTTCCAGATCATTGCGCCGTCAAGTAAGTCTTCTCCATCCCTCCTTTCGACGTGCACCAGGAGAAGGGACAGCAGGCCTCCGGAACCCCGCCTCTCGTGATCCTGTACGGGAGAGGGGCGATCAGGTTTTTGGGGAGCGCACTCGCGCGACTGCTTCTTCCCCGACCTCGGCAACCTCATCCTCGACGACATGGGCGACAACGTCAACGCCGGCGGTGCTGCACCCGCTGCACCGTGTGTTATTCTATCCTTCTTGTTCGAGATCGTGGTAAAATTCATGTTTCTAGTATGTGCCCTAGATGTGATCTGTTCATCTACTATGCTAGTTCGCATGATTAGTTTAATCTCTGCTATTGCTGTCATGATCTATTTCCTATTTATTCGGATTAAATCTTGTAGTAATTTGCTCATTTTTTCAACAATCCAAAAACCTGATTATAGGCAATTTACTCTGAGTGATTTTGCTGCGCATCTGAAGCCGCCTGCCTTTAAGGGGGTGCAATATAAGAGGTGGCGCACGAGAGCAGTCTACAGATTTCAGACCATGGGCTGCTATGACGCCACCAAGGGTAAGCCTGAGGGCGATCTTAATCCAGCACAGCTGGAAGCTTTCGAGAAGATCGATACCCTGTTTAAAGGCGCTCTTCTGAGTGTTTTTGATGACTCCATTGTGGATTCATATATGTCGTTTGACAACGACAAGGACATGTGGGCTGCGCCCGAGGCCAAGTTTGGTGCCTCGGACGCCGGCAACGAGTTGTACGTCATGGAGCAATTCTATGACTACAAGATGACTGATGAGCACCCTGTTGTACAGCAGGCTCATGAGATACAATCGCTCGCAAAAGAATTTGAGTACTTCAAGCGTGTGTTGCCGAACAAATTTGTTGCCGGAGGCATCATTGCCAAGCTTCCACCTTCGTGGAATAATTTTACTACTTCCCTGAAACACAAGAGACAAGAGTTTTCTGTTGCGGATCTCATTGGTATTCTTGATGTTGAAGAGAAGGCGAGAGCAAAGGACACATGTGCTCGAGTTGCTGAGGGAGGTTCTAGTGCCCACATGGTACAAAAGAAGAACTTCCAGCCCAACAAGTTCAAAAACAATAAGAACAAAACTCAGGGCAAAGGCAAGTTTGATACAAAGAACAAGCCATCACATTCTACCAACTTCAAGAAGAATTCTCATAAGAAGGGGAAGGGACTTTGCCATGTCTGCGGTGATCCTAATCACTGGGCTCTGAAGTGTCCTAACCGCTTTGAGGAGCGCGAACATGAGAAGAGCGGCGAGTCCGCTAATGTTGTCATCGGTGATAATGATATGAAGGAATCATGGTACGATATTTTTCCTACCATCCTTTCAGTATTCCAAACCCCTGATTGGTTAATTGACACCGGTGCCAATGTACATGTTTGTGCTGATGCCTCCATGTTTTCTTCTTACCAAGCCACTGGGAATTCTCCCGTGCTGATGGGGAATGGGTCACATGCCATCGTTCGAGGTGTTGGTACGGTCGATCTAAAGTTTACTTCGGGAAAGAGCGTGCGTCTGAAGAACGTTCATCATGTGCCGTCCATCAATAAAAATCTCGTTAGCGGTTCACGTTTATGTCGAGATGGTTTTAAGTTGGTTTTCGAATCCAATAAAGTTGTAATTTCTAAGTATGGACAATTTGTTGAAAAAGGCTATGAGAGCGAAGGCTTGTTCCGTCTGTCTTTGTCAGATATTTGCACTAAAGTTATTAATAATGTTTGCCACAACAATGAGTCTGATATTTGGCATTCATGACTTTTGTCACATTAACTTTGGTTGCATGATGCGGCTAGCCAATATGAATTTAATTCCAAAAATCTCTACTGTCAAAGGCTCTAAGTGCCAAGTATGTGTGCAAGCTAAGCAACCTCGCAAGTCCCATAAGACTGCAGAGGCAAGAGACTTGGCGCCACTAGAGCTTATACATTTTGATCTTTGTGAGATGAATGGCGTGTTGACAAAAGATAGAAAGAGATACTTCATGATGTTGATTGATGACTCCACTAGATATTGTTATGTGTATCTTCTGAAATCAAAAGATGAGGCTTTGACTTTCTTCAAAAACTATAAAGCTGAGGCAGAGAACCAACTTGATCGAAAAATTAAACGGCTTAGGTCCGATCGTGGTGGAGAGTATTTTTCCAATGAGTTTGATCTGTTTTGTGTGGAACATGGTATAATCCATGAGAGGACGCCTTGCTACTCACCCCAGTCAAATGGGGTAGCCGAAAGAAAGAACCGAACTCTAACTGATATGATTAACATCATGTTAGACACTTTGAGTCTATCCAAGGAATGGTGGGGGGAGGCGCTAATGACTACGTGTCATGTCCTAAACCGAGTTCCCACAAAGCATAAGACCATGACTCCCTTTGAGGAATGGGAAAGGAAAAGGTTGAAACTCTCTTACCTACGTACTTGGGGTTGTTTGGCGAAAGTCAATATACCAATTCCCAAGAAGCGCAAGCTTGGACCAAAAACCGTGGATTGTGTTCTTCTGGGCTATGTTTTTCATAGCATCGGCTATAGATTTTTGATAATAAAATCTAAGGTATCCGACATGCATGTTGGTACGATTATGAAGTCAAATGATGCAACTTTCTTTAAGGACATATTTCCTATGAAGGATATGTCGAGTTCATCAAATCAGGAGATACCTACTCCATCTAGCGAGGAATTCACTGTAATTCCTGAACCCACCATTGCGATGGAACACGTTGAGAATCCTGTTGAGGGTGACAATGAAACTCCTGTGAGGAGTAAGAGACAGAGGACTGCAAAGTCCTTTGGTGATGATTTCATTGTGTACCTCGTGGATGACACACCCAGGACTATTTCAGAAGCCAGATCTGCAAACAGAATGGAAAAGTCTTGCCATTAGTAGTTACGTTTGTTCCTGAGGACATGGGAGAAGTCTTGCTATTAGTAGTCATGTGAATTTGATATTCGTTCGATATTTTGATGAGATGTATGTTGTCATTGTTGGGGAACGCAGTAATTTGGAAAATTTTCCTACGCACACGCAAGATCATGGTGATGCACAGCAACGAGAGGGGAGAGTGTTGTCTACGTACCAACGCAGACCGACTGTGGAAGCGATCACACAACATAGAGGAAGTAGTCGAACGTCTTCTTCCCGATCCGACCGATCCAAGCACCGTTACTCCGGCACCTCCGAGTTCTTAGCACACGTACAGCTCGATGACGTTCCTCGGGCTCCGATCCAGCAAAGCGTCGAGGAAGAGTTCCGTCAGCACGACGGCGTGATGACGATCTTGATGTACTACCGACGCAGGGCTTCGCCTAAGCACTACAACGGTACGATCGAGGTGGAATTTGGTGGCAGGGGGCACCGCACACGGCTAAGGAACGATCTCAAGGATCAAGTTGTGTGTCTTGGGGTGCCCCCTGCCCCCGTATATAAAGGTTGGGGAAGGGGGAGCCGGCCGGCCAAGGGAGAGGAGGCGCAGGGGAGTCCTACTCCCGGTGGGAGTAGGACTCCTCCCCCCAATCCTAATCCTATCAGGACTCCCGGGGGGAAAAGGAGAGAGAAGGGGGGGCCGGCCCCTATCCTAGTCCTACTAGGACTTTGGGAAGGGGGGCGCCGGCCAGCTTGTGGGCTTTCCCTTTTTCTCCTTTTCCACTAAGGCCCAATAGGCCCATTAGTCTCCCGGGGGGTTCCGGTAACCCTCCCGGTATTCCGGTAAAATCCCGATTTCACCCGGAACACTTCCGATGTCCAAACATAGGCTTCCAATATATCAATCTTTACGTCTCGACCATTTCGAGACTCCTCGTCATGTCCGTGATCTCATCCGGGACTCCGAACAACCTTCGGTACATCAAAATGCATAAACTCATAATAACTGTCATCGTAACGTTAAGCATGCGGACCCTATGGTTCGAGAACAATGTAGACATGACCGAGACACATCTCCGGTCAATAACCAATAGCGGGACCTGGATGCCCATATTGGCTCCTACATATTCTACGAAGATCTTTATCGGTCAGACCGCATAACAACATACGTTGTTCCCTTTGTCATCGGTATGTTACTTGCCCGAGATTCGATCGTCGGTATCCAATACCTAGTTCAATCTCGTTACCGGCAAGTCTCTTTACTCGTTCCGTAATACATCATCTCACAACTAACATATTAGTTGCAGTGCTTGCAAGGCTTATGTGATGTGCATTACCGAGAGGGCCCAGAGATACCTCTCCGACAATCGGAGTGACAAACCCTAATCTCGAAATACGCCAACCCAACATCTACCATTGGAGACACCTGTAGTACTCCTTTATAATCACCCAGTTACGTTGTGACGTTTGGTAGTACCCAAAGTGTTCCTCCGGTAAACGGGAGTTGCATAATCTCATAGTTATAGGAACATGTATAAGTCATGAAGAAAGCAATAGCAACATACTAAACGATCGGGTGCTAAGCTAATGGAATGGGTCATGTCAATCAGATCATTCAACTAATGATGTGACCTCGTTAATCAAATAACAACTCTTTGTTCATGGTTAGGAAACATAACCATCTTTGATTAACGAGCTAGTCTAGTAGATGCATACTAGTGACACTCTGTTTGTCTATGTATTCACACATGTATTATGTTTCCGGTTAATACAATTCTAGCATGAATAATAAACATTTATCATGATATAAGGAAATAAATAATAACTTTATTATTGCCTCTAGGGCATATTTCCTTCAGTCTCCCACTTGCACTAGAGTCAATAATCTAGTTTCACATCGCCATGTGATTTAGCAGCAATAGTTCACATCACCATGTGATTAACACCCATAGTTCACATCGTTATGTGACCAACACTCAAAGGGTTTATTAGAGTCAGTAATCTAGTTCACATCTCTATGTGATTAATACCCAAAGAGTACTAAGGTGTGATCATGTTTTGCTTGTGAGATAATTTTAGTCAACGGGTCTGTCACATTCAGATCCGTAAGTATTTTGCTAAATTCTTTGTCTATAATGCTCTGCACGGAGCTACTCTAGCTAATTGCTCCCACTTTCAATATGTATCTAGACCGAGACTTAGAGTCATCTAGATTAGTGTCAAAACTTGCATCGGCGTAACCCTTTACGACGAACCTTTTTATCACGTCCATAATCGAGAAACATATCCTTATTTCACTAAGGATAATTCTGACCGCTGTCCAGTGATCTACTCCTAGATCACTATTGTACTCCCTTGCCAAATCAGTGCAGGGTATACAATAGATCTGGTATACAGCATGACATACTTTATAGAACCTATGGCCAAGGCATAGGGAATGACTTTCATTCTCTTTCTATCTTCTGCCGTGGTCGGGCTTTGAGTCTTACTCAACTTCACACCTTATAATACAGGCAAGAACTCTTTCTTTGACTGCTCCATTTGAACTACTTCAAAATCTTTGTCAAGGTATTACTCATTGAAAGAACTTATCAAGCGTCTTTGATCTATCTCTATAGATCTTGAAGCTCAATATGTAAGCAGCTTCACCGAAGTCTTTCTTTGAAAAACTCCTTTCAAACACTCCTTTATGCTTTACAGAATAATTCTACATTATTTCCGATCAACAATATGTCATTCACATATACTTATCAGAAATGCTGTAGTGCTCCCACTCACTTTCTTGTAAATACAGGCTTCACCGCAAGTCTGTATAAAACTATATGCTTTGATCAACTTATCAAAGCGTATATTCCAACTCCGAGATGCTTGCACCAGTCCACAGATGGATCGCTGGTGCTTGCACATTTTGTTAGCACCTTTTGGATTGACAAAACCTTCTAGTTGCATCACATACAACTCTTCTTTAATAAATCCATTAAGGAATGCAGTTTTGTTTATCCATTTGCCAGATTTCATTAAATGCGGCAATTACTAACATGATTCGGACAGACTTAAGCATAGATACGAGTGAGAAAAACTCATCGTAGTCAACACCTTGAACTTGTCGAAAACTTTTGCGACAATTCTAGCTTTGTAAATAGTAACACTACTATCAGCGTCCGTCTTCCTCTTGAAGACCCATTTATTTTCTATGGCTTGCCGATCATCGGGCAAATCCATCAAAGTCCATACTTTGTTCTCATACATGGATCATATCTCAGATTTCATGGCCTCAAACCATTTCGCGGAATCTGGGCTCATCATCGCTTCCTCATAGTTCGTAGGTTCATCATGATCTAGTAGCATGACTTCCAGAGAAGGATTACCGTACCACTCTGGCGCGGATCTTACTCTGGTTTACCTACAAGGTTCGGTAGTAACTTGATCTGAAGTTACATGATCATCATCATTAGCTTCCTCACTAATTGGTGTAGGTGTCACAGAAACAGTTTTCTGTGATGTACTACTTTCCAATAAGGGAGCAGGTACAGTTACCTCATCAAGTTCTACTTTCCTCCCACTCACTTCTTTCGAGAGAAACTCCTTCTCCAGAAAGTTTCCGAATTTTAGCAACAAAAGTCTTGCCTTCGGATCTGTGATAGAAGGTGTATCCAATAGTTTCCTTTGGATATCTATGAAGACGCACTTCTCCGATTTGAGTTTGAGCTTATCAGGATGAAACTTTTTCATATAAGCATCGCAACCCCAAACTTTAAGAAACGACAACTTTGGTTTCTTGCCAAACCATAGTTCACACGGTGTCGTCTCAACGGATTTAGATGGTGCCCTATTTAACGTGAATGCAGCTGTCTCTAATGCATAACCCCAAAACGATAGTGGTAGATCGGTAAGATACATCATAGATTGCACTATATCCAATAAAGTACGGTTATGACGTTCGGACACACCATTATGCTGTGGTGTTCAATGTGGCATGATTTTGTGAAACTATTCCACATTGTTTTTAATTGAAGACCAAACTTGTAACTCAAATATTTTACCTCTGCGATCATATCGTAGAAACTTTTATTTTCTTGTCACGATGATTTTCCACTTCACTCTGAAATTCTTTGAACTTTTCAAATGTTTCAGACTTATGTTTCATCAAGTAGATATACTCATATCTGCTCAAATCATTTGTGAAGATCAGAAAATAATGATATCTGTCGCGAGCCTCAATATTCATCGGACCACATACATCAGTATGTATGATTTCCAACAAATCTTTTCTCGCTCCATTGTTCCGGAGAACGGCGTTTTAGTCATCTTGCCCAAAAGGCATGGTTCGCAAGCATCAAGTGATTCATAATCAAGTGATTCCGAAAGCCCATCAGCATGGAGTTTCTTCATGCGCTTTATACCAATATGACCTAAACAGCAGTGCCACAAATAAGTTGCACTATCATTATTAACTTTGCATCTTTTGGTTTCAATATTATGAATATGAGTATTATTAAGATCGAGATCCAATGAACTATTTTCATTGGGTGTGTAACCATATTAGGTTTTATTCATGTGAACAGAACAACAATTTATTCTCTTACTTAAATGAATAACCGTATTACAATAAACATGATCAAATCATATTCATGTTCAATGCAAACACCAAATAACACTTATTTAGGTTCAACACTAATCCCGAAATTATAGGGAGTGTGCGATGATGATCATATCAATCTTGGAACCACTTCCAACACACATCGTCACTTCTCCCTTAACTAGTCTCTGTTTATTCTGCAACTCCCGTTTCGAGTTACTAATCTTAGCAACTGAACTAGTATCAAATACTGAGGGTTTGCTATAAACACTAGTAAAGTACACATCGATAACATGTATATCAAATATACTTATGTTCACTCTGCCATCCTTCTTATCCGCCAATCACTTGGGGTAATTCCACTTCCAGTGACCAGTCCCTTTGCAGTAGAAGCACTTAGTCTCAGGCTTAGGATCAGACTTGGGCTTCTTCACTTGAGCAGCAACTTGCTTGCCGTTCTACTTGAAGTTCCCCTTCTTCCCTTTGCCCTTTACTTGAAACTAGTGGTCTTGTCAACCATCAACACTTGATGTTTTTCTTGATTTCTACCTTCGTCGATTTCAGCATCACGAAGAGCTTGGGAATTACTTTTGTCATCCCTTGCATATTATAGTTCATCACGAAGTTCTACTAACTTGGTGATGGTGACTAGAGAATTCTGTCAATCACTATCTTATCTGGAAGATTAACTCCCACTTGATTCAAGCGATTGTAGTACTCAGACAATCTGGGCACATGCTCACTAGTTGAGCGATTCTCCTCCATCTTTTAGCTATAGAACTTGTTGGAGACTTCATATCTCTCAACTCGGGTATTTGCTTGAAATATTAACTTCAACTCCTGGAACATCTCATATGTTCCATGACGTTCAAAATGTCTTTGAAGTCCCGATTCTTAGCCGTTAAGCATGGTGCACTTAAACTATCAAGTAGTCATCATATTGAGCTAGCCAAACGTTCATAACGTCTGCATCTGCTCCTGCAATAGGTCTGTCACCTAGCGGTGCATCAAGGACATAATTCTTCTGTGCAGCAATGAGGATAAACCTCAGATCACGGATCCAATCCGCATCATTGCTACTAACATCTTTCAACACAATTTTCTATAGGAACATATCAAAATAAACACAGGGAAGCAACAACGCGAGCCATTGATCTACAACATGATTTGCAAAATACTACCAGGACTAAGTTCATGATAAATTTAAGTTCAATTTAATCATATTACTTAAGAACTCCCACTTAGATAGACATCCCTCTAATCCTCTAAGTGATCACGTGATCCAAATCAACTAAACCATAACCGATCATCACGTGAGATGGAGTAGTTTTCAATGGTGAACATCGTTATGTTGATCATATCTACTATATGATTCACGCTCGACCTTTCGGTCTCCGTGTTCCGAGGCCATATCTGTATATGCTTGGCTCGTCAAGTATAACCTGAGTATTCTGCGTGTGCAACTGTTTTGCACCCGTTGTATTTGAACGTAGAGCTTATCACACCCGATCATCACGTGGTGTCTGGGCACGAAGAACTTTGGCAACGGTGCATACTCAGGGAGAACACTTCTTGATAATTTAGTGAGAGATCATCTTATAATGCTACCGTCAATCAAAGCAAGAATAAGATGTATAAAAGATAAACATCATATGCAATCAAAATATGTGACATGATATGGCCATCATCATCTTGCTTCTTTGATCTCCATCTCCAAAGTACTGTCATGATCTCTGTCATCACCGGCATGACACCATGATCTCCATCATCTTGATCTATATCAATGTGTCGTCACACGGTCGTCTCGCCAACTATTGCTCTTGCAACTATTGCTCTCGCATAGCGATAAAGTAAAGCAATTATTTGGCGCTTGCATCTTATGCAATAAAGAGACAACCATAAGGCTTTTGCTAGTTGCCGATAACTTCAACAAAACATGATCATCTCATACAACAACTTATATCTCATCACGTCTTGACCATATCATATCACAACATGCCCTGCAAAAACAAGTTAGACGTCCTCTACTTTGTTGTTGCAAGTTTTACGTGGCTGCTACGGGCTTAAGCAAGAACCAATCTCACCTACGCATCAAAACCACAACGATAGTTTGTCAAATAGACTCCGTTTTAACCTTCGCAAGGACCGGGCTTAGCCACACTCGGTTCAACTAAAGTTGGAGAAACAGTCACCCGCAAGTCACCTGTGTGCAAAGCACGTCGGGGAAACCGGTCTCGCGTAAGCATACGCGTAATGTCGGTCCGGGCCGCTTCATCCAACAATACCGCCGAACCAAAGTATGACATGCTGGTAGGCAGTATGACTTATATCGCCCACAACTCACTTGTGTTCTACTCGTGCATATAACATCAAACCATAAAACCTAGGCTCGGATGCCACTGTTGGGGAACGCAGTAATTTCGAAAATTTTCCTACGCACACGCAAGATCATGGTGATGCACATCAACGAGAGGGGAGAGTGTTGTCTATGTACCAACGCAGACCGACTGCGGAAGCGATCACACAACATAGAGGAAGTAGTCATACGTCTTCTTCCCGATCCGACCGATCCAAGCACCGTTACTCCGGCACCTCCGAGTTCTTAGCACACGTACAGCTCGATGACGTTCCTCGGGCTCCGATCCAGCAAAGCGTCGAGGAAGAGTTCCGTCAGCACGACGGCGTGATGACGATCTTGATGTACTACCGACGCAGGGCTTCGCCTAAGCACTACAACGGTACGATCGAGGTGGAATTTGGTGGCAGGGGGCACCGCACACGGCTAAGGAACGATCTCAAGGATCAAGTTGTGTGTCTTGGGGTGCCCCCTGCCCCCGTATATAAAGGTTGGGGAAGGGGGAGCCGGCCGGCCAAGGGAGAGGAGGCGCAGGGGAGTCCTACTCCCACCGGGAGTAGGACTCCTCCCCCCAATCCTAATCCTATTAGGACTCCCGGGGGGGGGGGGGGAGGAGAGAGAAGGGGGGTCCGGCCCCTATCCTAGTCCTACTAGGACTTTGGGAAGGGGGGCGCCGGCCAGCTTGTGGGCTTTCCCTTTTTCTCCTTTTCCACTAAGGCCCAATAGGCCCATTAGTCTCCCGGGGGGTTCTGGTAACCCTCCCGGTATTCCGGTAAAATCCCGATTTCACCCGGAACACTTCCGATGTCCAAACATAGGCTTCCAATATATCAATCTTTACGTCTCGACCATTTCGAGACTCCTCGTCATGTCCGTGATCTCACCCGGGACTCCGAACAACCTTCGGTACATCAAAATGCATAAACTCATAATAACTGTCATCGTAACGTTAAGCGTGCGGACCCTACGGTTCGAGAACAATGTAGACATGACGGAGACACGTCTCCGGTCAATAACCAATAGCGGGACCTGGATGCCCATATTGGCTCCTACATATTCTACGAAGATCTTTATCGGTCAGACCGCATAACAACATACGTTGTTCCCTTTGTCATCGGTATGTTACTTGCCCGAGATTCGATCGTCGGTATCCAATACCTAGTTCAATCTTGTTACCGGCAAGTCTCTTTACTCATTCCGTAATACATCATCTCACAACTAACATATTAGTTGCAGTGCTTGCAAGGCTTATGTGATGTGCATTACCGAGAGGGCCCAGAGATACCTCTCCGACAATCGGAGTGACAAACCCTAATCTCGAAATACGCCAACCCAACATCTACCATTGGAGACACCTGTAGTACTCCTTTATAATCACCCAGTGACGTTGTGACGTTTGGTAGTACCAAAAGTGTTCCTCCGGTAAACGGGAGTTGCATAATCTCATAGTTATAGGAACATGTATAAGTCATGAAGAAAGCAATAGCAACATACTAAACGATCGGGTGCTAAGCTAATGGAATGGGTCATGTCAATCAGATCATTCAACTAATGATGTGACCTCGTTAATCAAATAATAACTCTTTGTTCATGGTTAGGAAACATAACCATCTTTGATTAACAAGCTAGTCTAGTAGAGGCATACTAGTGACACTCTGTTTGTCTATGTATTCACACATGCATTATGTTTCCGGTTAATACAATTCTAGCATGAATAATAAACATTTATCATGATATAAGGAAATAAATAATAACTTTATTATTGCCTCTAGGGCATATTTCCTTCAGTCATTCCTCTAGTGGTGTCATGTGAACGTCGACTACATGACACTTCATCATTGTTTGGGCCTAAAGGGAGGCATTGGTAAGTAATAAGTAGATGATGGGTTGCTAGAGTGACAGAAGCTTAAACGCTATTTTATGTGTTGCTTCGTAAGGGGCTGATTTGGATCCATATATTTCTAGCAATTAATTTCACTCTTTATAAAATAACGGATTTCAGTTCTTTCAAACAACATATTTCAACCCTTTCGAGAGGAAGATTTCACTCATTTCAATTAACTGAGTTCACTTATTTCAAGAAACCGATTTCGCTTAAATGAGTGCAATATTTTTTCAAAATTAGTTACTTAAACAAACTGAAAATTTGATTTCACTCATTTCAAAAAACAGACTTCACAAAAAAAATTAAAGCATCGAGTGTACTTTTTTGAAAACTTCAATTTCATATTTTTGAAATAATTAGATTCACACACTGAAACAACAAGTTTCACAAAATGGTTTCAACTATTTCTAGAAATTAGTTTCACTATTTATAAAAATAACCGATTTCAGTTCTATCAAACAACATATTTCAACCCTTTCGAGAGTCAGATTTCAGTCATTTCAATCAACTAACTTCGCTAATTTCAAGAAATTGATCTGAACTAAGTAGTTTCATACAGTGAAATAGATTGAGTGAAATAAGTGCTTTCTGACTTTGAATTTAAATATGTTTAAAATATATCCAAGATTGGTCTTGTTCGAAAGGTGCTGGCGCCAGGAGTACAAATATATAAAAGTTTCAAAAATGAGATTATGGTTTAAAATATATAAATGATTTAAACGGGTTAAGATGGAATAAAGCCCATTGATTTGTTTGGGAGGTAGAGAGAGGAGAGAGGGAGCAACTAGTTAACGAGCGCTCTTTCGGGAGCCTTGCAATGATCAGCGCCACTTGACGCGCTCTCAGCCATTCGCCACGTATCGCGCTCTGGGCGCTCCCTTCCGATTTTATTATTTTTATTTTTCCGCACGCGTTTTCGGCTTTTTAAACGATTTTTTCGGGGGTTTTCGAGGTTTTGGTTTTTCACCGGTCTTCCTTAGCTTTTCAAACAAAAAATTTGTTTTTTTGCGCGAAAAACGTGTTTTTTTCCCTTTCATGAGAGTCATGGTTTTGCTTCCGCGAGAGGCACGGTTTTGCTTTTGCGAGAGTCACGGCCGTGCCTCTCGAAAACGAAAAAAATGCATTTTCTGTTTTTTCTTCTTTCGCGAGAGTCACGGTTTTGCTTCCGCGAGAGTCACGGTTTTGCTTCCGCGAGAGGCACGGGTGTGCTTTCGCGAGAGTCACGGCCATGCCTTTCGGAAACGAAAAAAAATACGTTTTCTGTTTTTTTTCTTTCACGAGAGTCACGGTTTTGATTCTGCGAGAAGCATGGTTGTGCTTTCGCGAGAGTCACGGCCGTGCCTCTCAGAAAGGGGAAAAATGCGTTTTCTGTTTTTTTTCCTTTCGCGAGAGTCACGGTTTTGCTTTCCCGAGAGTCACGGTTGTGCTTTCACGAGAGTCACGCCCATGCCTCCTCCGAAATGAAAAAAACACGTTTTCTTTTTTTCCATGAGAGTCACAGTTTTGTTTTCGTGAGAGGCACGGTTGTGATTTCGTGAGAGGCACATGCGTGCCTCTTTCGGAAAGGAAAAAAACCCGTGCACCCGGTTCGGTTTTTTGGATCGGTTTTTTCGTCCAGTTTTTTTCGTGAAAAAAAAGTTCGTCAAAACCTATCAACATCGGATCTAGTTTTTGAAGATCTCGACGCGAGGAATCCAGCGATGAAAGTGGTTCGAGATTTCGACGCACGGTTTGAGAGATAAAAACGTTTTGAATAAACGGATCTATGAAAAAAATGGAAAACTATCAGGTTGCGACAAGTGGCGCGTTGTATGTGCACCACTTGTCGCAACTAGGAGAATTGAAGTGATCTTTGCAACGAGTACTACTTAATTAGTGATTTCGGGCGAATCAACCTGTGGTTGAGTTGGTTAGGTGGATAGTGGTATCCCCAACCCATCAGGGTTCAAATCCTAGTGCTCGCATTATTCCTGGATTTATTTCAGGATTTCCGGCGATACACTTTCAGTGGGAGGAGACGTTCCCGTCGACGACGAGGCGCCTACGGTGACTTCGTAAATCTCAAGATGATATGCCGGCTCAGTCTCTCGGAGGTGCTCATAGGGGTAGGGTATGCGTGTGTGCGTTCATAGGGATGAGTGTATGCGTGTGTATATGATCGCTTGTGTCTGTACTGATGCTAAAAAAAATCAATGATTTCAGAGGAAAGATGTTGCGTGTGTACGATTTCTTGACAAAACATGGGCCCCATGATTTGACCAAAAATCACAGATACAATAAATAGGCTACTGAAATACAGTGATATACGTATGCATGTGGTCCTATCTCTTTACATGTGGCAGCACATCATTGGTGCCAAAAATATCGGGTACATACCGTTGGCGCGTCTACCACCCCTCTGTATTATCCGTTTTCGTCTATGATAATGAAAACTCGGAGCGTGATTCTCCTCAATTCAAAAAAGAAGAGTACAACTAAATGTGAGCATCAAAATTTGAACCCTGGTGGGCTAAGATAGCACAGTCCCTCTAACCATCCAATCACAGATTGGTTCGCACAATCCAAACATGATTAAAAGAAAAAGAAGAAGAGTAAAAACACCTTCCCACCTACAAATCATGACGTGAGCAAAATAAGAAGAAAAAATGATGGCATAAACGGCATTGTAGGCGGCTCACTCGATCGTGTCTCCGCGACATGCGTAGTAGAGTGGACATGATGCCAAATGCCATGCATATGCATGCATGCATATGATCCACCGCTTACTTACGATCCAAGCCAAGCCCGGATCCGAGGAGAATGTTCCAACGGCTAATGCTCTGCCCCCATTGCGCGCACGTGCGAATGGCGGCAGCGCCACTCTCTCTGTCTCCACTCTGTCGGCAACAGAGTCAGCCTATAACCACATGAAACTCCAGATCCTGTGCCAAGCCAGGCAAGAGGCAACCCAACCTGTACATAAGACACGGGACATAGCTCGCTCCCATCCATACACCCTCAACCTGTGGCACTCGGTGTAGCTCGCTCGCGAGCCAAGCAAGCGCCTCTCGAATGCCGAGGCCGCGTCATCCCGAGCCGTGGCCGCAGCACACCATCAGATTTGCCAAGCGGCGGCGCACGCGCACACAGATGGCCGCGATCCCACCACGAACGCCGGTGCTGCTGCTGGCGCTGGCCGTCGCCGCTCTCGGCTGCCACGCCGTGGAGCCGCCGAAGCAAGAGCGGACGGCGCTGCAGTCCTTCCTCGCAGCCTTGCCGCACGAGCGCGATCTGGGCTGGAACTCGCCGTCCGCGCCCTCGGCGTGCCTCTGGCCCGGCGTCACCTGCGACGCGAGCAACGCCACGGTCGTCGCCGTCCGCCTCCCCGGCGTCGGCCTCGCCGGCGCCCTCCCCGCCGGCAAGCTCGGCCAGCTCCGGGGCCTCCATACGCTCTCCCTCCGCAACAACCGCCTCTTCGGCGCCATCCCCGCGGACTTCTTGGCGCTGCCCCTGCTCCGCTCGCTCTACCTCCAGGGGAACCGTCTCTCCGGCTCCATCCCGCCCGATGTCGCCGGGCTCGCGGCGCTCCGGCACCTCGCGCTCTACGACAACCACCTGTCCGGTGAGATACCGGCCGCGCTCGCCGGCCTGAGGGAGCTGCGGTTGCTTAGGCTCGACGGCAACCGCCTCTCCGGTGGCCTTCAGAGCCTGAGCGGCCTCCAGCGGCTCGAGGTGTTTAATGTCTCGGACAACCAGCTCGCCGGCGCCGTCCCGACTTCCCTCGAGCGCTTCCCGCCAGAGTCATTCGCCGGCAACCTCCGGCTCTGCGGCGAGCCCCTCGACCAGCCATGCCCGTCCCCCGGCGGCGGAGTCGTCCCACCGGTGCAGGAGAAGAAGAGGAAGCGGCTCTCCGGCACGGCGGTCGCGGCCATCGCCGTGGGCGCCGCGGCTGGCGCGCTGCTCGCTCTCATCCTGCTCGTGCTCTGCTTTGTCCGCAGCTGCCGGGACGACGCGGCAGCCAGCGGCGACGACAGGAACAAGGCGCCCACGCCGGCGACGCCCGTGAGAGGGCACACGCTGACGCCGTCGACGGTGTCAGGCGAGATGACCGACCTGACGTCTTCAAAGGAGATACCCTCGGCGGCGGGCGGCGGCGCGGCGGAGATGATGAGGAGCCGGCTGGTGTTCATGGGCGGCGGCGGCTACAGCTTCGACCTGGAGGACCTGCTGCGGGCGTCGGCGGAGGTGCTGGGGAACGGCGTCGCGGGGCCGACGTACAGGGCGACGCTGGAGGACGGGACGACGGTGGCGGTGAAGCGGCTGAAGAACGTGGCGGCGGAGCGACAGGAGTTCACGTCCGCCGTGGAGACGTTGGGCCGGGTGCAGCACCGCAACCTGCTCCCCGTGCGCGGCTACTACTTCTCCAGCGACGAGAAGCTCCTCGTCGCCGACTTCCTCCCCGAGGGCAGCCTCTCCGCCGCGCTCCACGGTCAGTCCCTTGCTCTATCGGGCCATCCCCTTTCACCACATCATTAGCTCACAGTGACCCGCGCTCGTCAGCGACAGTGCCATTAGTTACCGCACTGATCGCAGCTAGCTAGCTCGTTTTGACCGCCATTGCCGTGGTTTGCATCGATCGAAGGAATGAGGTGAAACTCCGGTCGATTACTTCGGACAGCGATGTTTGCGCGTTTGCCCCGCATTGTTCCTGGTTCCAGTCGTACGATGGGATTGAAAGGTGGCAATCATAGCGATTGCATTTGGCTAGCGTTGATGAGGGTACACAAAAATCTTGGTAGCTCCAAATCATTCGAAAGGGACGCACAGATGAACGTATGGCTCCGCAGCCGTCGGTTATCCGTGATGGCTCCCTCCAGAGATTCCTTTTTCTTTGTCCAGTCTGGTCTACCGGGATTAGCGGGATTTTTATTTATGAAACCCGGTCAAAGTTTGAAAACTTTGAATTGCAGCCTGCTGCTTGATTAGCCTAATAATATGTCTTTTCTTCAACCTGTTTTCAACGAACGGTAGCATACAAATGTTTGCTAGCATACAAATATAAATATGCCAAAGTTCTTCCTAGGCGAGCATATATGTACTGGGTAAAGATCCACATTCAAAACTTTTTGGAGATTCTGCAACCTTGCATGTTATGCCAAAAAAGAATAAAGATCCACATTCAAAACTTTTTGGAGATTCTGCAACTTTGCATGTTATGCCATAAAAACGCATGAGAATATGCATGGTTCATGTCAGCTTCCTGTCATTGTGTCAAAAAAGAGAAATAGAGGGCGCAGAGAAGGACGTCGCATTCACGATTTCTATTCTTCCTCTGCGCATACGTAAAGCAACAGTTTTATTTCTAAGCGATACTTTAAATCAATCATAACTTCTAAATCAAAATTCAGTTTTTATATTTGTACACACATTTGAATTCCCGGCGGCAAGACCTTTTGAACAAGATCAATTTTGGATACATTTCAAAAGTCATTTAACTTTTACTATTTCAGTTTCACATTGACAGTTGTGATTGTGAAATTTGGAGGTGTTTGGTTTAGAAGTCCTAGGACTTTTTCTAGTCCCAGGGACTAATCAAAAAAGACTCTCTAGTAGAGTCTTTTTCTAGTCCCTGTAGAAAAAGTCCCTCCCGTTTGGTTTCTAGGGACTTTTTAGAGACTTTTTCTAGTCTCTGGGACTAAAAAGTCCCTGAACCAAACACCGTGTTTCATATTTCTATATCCCATTAGTTTAAAAATATGTATAAATAATTAAAATCAATGTTTTGTTTAAATATATATTATAAATATCTAAAAACATGATTTTTTTATAAATGTTCTAAAATTGAGAATAAATGCATGTTATTGAAATGGATATGGTACTGAAAGTGCTATGGTATTTCAAAACAAAGTGAACTACTAATCGAAATGGATCTGGTATTGAAATGCAACTGCTAACAAAGTGATTTAGCACTGAAGCATATGGTAACAAAGTGATCTGGTACTGGAATGCCTCTAGTGTCGAAATGCATTTGGTAGTGAAATTTATCATTTGTATTTCACTTTTATGTTATTGAAATGTATATTTAAAATAGTATTGAAATTGAAATATGTGCATGTTATTGAAATGAATATGGTACTGAAAGTTGTATGGTAATTGAAATGCATCTGGTATTGAAATTCATATGCTGACAAGCTAATCTGATAGTGAAGCATCCGTTATTGAAATGCATAAAGTAAAAAAGTGATTCGGTAACTGAAATGCATTTGGTAACTAAGTTATTGAAATGTATGACATAAGTGATATATGAAATTTATTTCAATTTCAATCAACAAAAGAAACAGTTAAAAATTATACTCATTTCAATTCCAATCAATTTTGTGAAACAACAAAAATTAAATGAGTTTAAAATAAATTTAATATTGATCTTATTTGAAAGACCTTGTCATCGGGATTTCAAATATATATACCAAAAGCCAAATTTTAGTTTGAAAGATATGAATCATATAAGGAAGCACTAAGAAAAATTAATTCTAGTATTTTCAATGGGAGGAGAATGGAGAATGGTAGTCATGCATGCACATTAGGTCCTTCTCTATCACAAAAAGGCGATGGAACCTATGATGTGACCTGAAATTGCCATTCCAGATAAGAGGCAAAGCAAATACATGGACTACCGCATGCATATGAGTCCAAAATGCACGGATCTAAAAACGAATGAAAGACAGATTCTTAGTCAGTACATACATGCTCCACTAGAAAATGCAATTTCACACACACACACACACACACACACGCACGCACGCACGCACACGCACGCACGCACGCACGCACACGCACGCACGCACGCACACACATGTCAAACTAGTGTAAATTATTGCGCAGCTGAACTTATGTCTATTTTTGCAGGGTTGTTAATTCCATGGACACGTGTCTCATATTTCATTAGTTCGTGTTTATTGGTCCCTTTGAATTTTGATCCAAATTTTGACGAAATTATGGTTTATTCGGCACAAAAAGTATATTATTGATTTTTTTTCCGAATATGAATCCAACTATCCTATACTTTTTGTTGCATATAACTCCTATTTTTTGGCAGCTGAACATTTAGACTTCTTTTACGTTCTGCTGCACATGGATGCTGGTCTGTTGTTATTCCGTTACCTTGATGATAGTGGAACTTGGTTCCAAATTTATAAGTCATGTTTTACTAGCCTAAAGTTTAGTCAAAATTTAGCGCCTATAAAAAAAATTATGAAGTTACACTTAGCAAACTTTAACCAAGTTCATCTACAACATCAAACATATAAAATATTAACATATATCTCATGATTTATATAGTGATATGTATTAGGTATTCTAAATGTAAATATTTTTCTCTACATACTAATCAAAGTTTGCAAGTTTTGAATTTGCTAAAAAAATCTATAGGCACTACATTTTGCAATGGAGGGATTATGTTTTTGTACTGCATATTGCAGTTTCACTATGCATGCATCATGCATGTCTCTATATGAAAATTCTCACAGTGCATTTATTTCCTACAGGTAGTGGCGGCTCCGGCCGGAGACCGATGGACTGGAACACGCGGAAGCGGGCCGCGCTGTCGGCAGCGCGCGGGGTGGCGCACCTGCACGCGGCACACAACCTCACCCATGGAAACTTGAAGTCGTCCAACCTGCTACTCCGGCACGGCGACCCGGAAGGCGCTGCGCTTTCCGACTACTCCCTCCAGCACCTCTTCTCCCCACCACCGTCGTCCGTGCAGGGCAGTGTCGGTGGGTACCGCGCGCCGGAGCTCGTGGATGCGCGTCGGCCGACATTCAAGTCGGACATATACTCGCTCGGAGTGCTCTTCCTTGAGATCCTCACCGGCAGGTCCCCCACGGCGGCGTCGACCGGTGTGGGTGATAGTGGTGTGTCGTCGGACCTGCCGCGATGGGTACAGTCGGTGGTAAGGGAGGAGTGGACGGCGGAGGTGTTCGACGAGGAGCTGGTGAGCCTGGATGGGGGCAGTGCCGAGGAGGAGATGGTGGCGCTGCTGCAGGTGGCTATGGCGTGTGCGGCCACGGCGCCGGACGCGCGGCCAGACGCCTCGGAGGTCGTGAGGATGGTCGAGGAGATCGGCGTCGGGCACGGGCGGGCCACGACAGAGGATAGAGTGCAGGGTGCATCCGAGGAGGAGGAGCAGTCATGGGGCACGCCGACGGCCAGCGCAACGTCGTGATCCACCAACACAGACAATGTGTTTGGAGTTTGGACATATGCAAAACACCATGTGTTAATGTGGAGGTTCTCGTGTGTACCTGAGCTCAACAGAAAAATGAGGGAACCACGTGAGCTCAAATGTTATTAACTTTTTTCGATCAAATCAGATTTCTTCCATTCATAGGGATGCAAAGACCATCAGGGCGTTTGAGTAACCAAACATGTCGACCGGCATCAAGAGTAATAGCTAGCCTAGCTAAACTATGAGCCTTCATATTGCATATGGGTTGTTCGTGGTAAAGATTAGAGAATAATAATTGTATTGATTGGGGCCTCAATGGCCTGTTTATATAAAATACAAGTCTTGGAGTCCAAGAATAATAGAGATAGATTACAAGTTAAATTATCAAAACTATTTGAACGGCGTCATTTTCGATTGGTAGCCTTTTGTAAGAACTACGCCCCCGATGAGCCCAGCCCCCGAGTCGCCTAACCCTAGGCGGCACGGGCGGCTTCCCCCACAGCATGCCGCCGGCCCGCCTACCCTCCCACTCCCCTCGCCGCCATCGAAGGGCACCTCCAGGCAAAGCCTGTGTCGTGGCGGCGGCGATGGGGCCTTTCGCCCACGGCTGCGACACCACAACGCCTAATCCGCCCCAACCACACTGTCGGGATCTGAAGATCCGCTTCCCGTCCGGCTCCGACGTCCTCCGGCGGCTGGGCGCGTCCCCCTCCCGATGCGGCTCCACCCCCCCCCCCCCCCCCAAGTCGAGCTCGGTTCGTGTCTCCCTTCATGCGGCGGCCATGGAGTCATGGTGGTGCCCGGTGGCGGCGGCGGCCTCCTGCATCGTCGGCAGGGACCTCGGCTGCGCGCTGATAACCCACAAGTATAGAGGATCGCAACAGTTTTCGAAGGTAAGAGTATTCAACCCAAATTTATAGATTTGACACAAGGAGAGCCAAAGAATATTTCTAAGTATTAACAGTTGAGTTGTCAATTCAACCTAACCTGAAGATTAAATATCTACAACAAAGTGATTAGTTGCACAATAGTATGATAGCTTGATAGCAGTGGTAACGGTAACAGTAGTAACAATGGTAGGAGTAATTTTGTAGCAGTTGTAACAGTAGTAACTTAGCAAGAATAATATGTGAAAAGCTCGTAGGCATTGAATCGATGACTTCGTTGGATGATATTCATATAATAGTCATAACCTAGGGCGACACAGAACTAGCTCCAGTTCATAAATATAATGTAGGCATGTATTCCGTAAATAGTCATACATGCTTATGGAAAAGAACTTGCATGACTGCATGACATCTTTTGTTCTACCCTCCCGTGGCAGCGGGGTCCATAAGAAAACTAAGGAATATTATGCCTCTTTTTAATAGAGAACCGAAACAAAGCATTAACACACAGTGAATACATGAACTCCTCAAAGTCTCAAACTATGGTCATCACTGGAAAGTATCGCAATTACTGTCACCCTGGGGTTTACGGATCCTAACACGTAATAGGTGCATATGACTTGCAAGATCGGATCAAGAACATAGATATAATTGTGAAAATATAAATGGTTCAGATCTGAAATCATGGCACTCGGGCCCTAGTGACAAGCATTAAACATAGCGAAGTGATAGAAACATCAATCTTAGAACATAGTGGATACTAGGGATCAAGCCCTAACAAAACTAACTCGATTACATGATGAATCCCATCCAACTCCTCACCGACCAGCGGGCCTATGAAGGAATTTCTCACTCCCGGTGGGGAGCATCATGGAATTGGTGATGTAAGATGGTTGGTGATGACGAAGAAAGAAGATCCCCCTCTCCGGAGCACCGGACGGGCTCCAGATCTGGCCTCCCGACGAAGAACAGGAGGTGGCAGCGGCTCCGTATCATAAAACGCAATGAAACTTCATCTCTTATTGTTTTTCTGGAAAAAAATATGAAAAAATAGGACTTTATAGTGTCGGAATTAGGGCCAGAGGGGCCTCGAGGGCCCCACCACCCACTAGGGTGCGCTAGAGGGGGGTGGCGCGCCCTGGTGTCTTGTGGGCAACTAGCCCCCCCCTCCAGTGGGTCTTGGTTCCAATATTCATCATTTATTTCAAAGTAATTCTCCAAAAAGTTTCGTCCAAATCCGAGAACTTTTATTTCTGCACAAAACAACACCATGGTAGTTCTGCTAAAAACAGTGTCAGTCCGGATTAGTTTCATTCAAATCATGCAGATTAGATTCTAAAGCAAGAGCAAAAGCGTTAGGAAAAGTAGATACGAGGGAGATGTATCACCTACCCCCTTGGCGTGCCATGGTGTCTCATGGGGCCCATGGGGACCCCCTCACTTAGTCCACCTGCCCATCGCTTCTTCTTTCTCTAGAAAAAAATCATGGTAACTCTTGTTCTCGTGTTCTTGCCCCGAAACCTGAGATTTTTTATCTCTTCGCTTGGAGCTCCATTTTGAAACAGTTTTGGGGGATTGCTCCTTGGTATGTGACTCCTCCATTGGTCAAATTAGTTTTTGTTCTAATGGTTTATATTTTTCTACTGTTGGTGACCATGAAAATGAGCTTGCGTGTTGAATTCATTTGGTTCTAAGTAGTTTGAATGCCTGATATAGCCTCTAGACACTTGTAGGAGTTGTTGCTATGAACTTTGAGATCGATTGAACTTTTATTTGTGGCAAAGTAATTCAGAAAATTTCCAAAGAGATGAACATGTTTAGGTGAGGTTCTTCGAACCGAGGCTCCAAGGGAGTTTCGGGTGGAGCACCCGGTCTCAACCTCCCTCATAGAACGGAGGTACGGCCGTGTGAATGGCCATGCGGCACCTTCATGAGTGAGGCCAGTTTCCGACAAGAGATCAAACAATTCGTGGCGAACGCTGACTTGACCAACTTTACTATGGATAAGTGTGATCAATACCTACTTCTCACAAAATCATTTGTACAATACTTCATGCCTAGACTAGACATTCCCATGGTTCGCTTTTCACCTATATGATCAACCCTTTGAAATACCATTTGATAGGTTTCGTGAAATATGCATGATTCCTTCTAAGGGTGAGTTGGGTGAACCTCGACCTGGTGAGTTTGAGGATTGCATGTGGGAAAATTTAGAGGAGTTTCTAAGTCTAGAGTTACTAGTCTGCATTTTGCTGTTGTGCATTACTTTGGTTTATTTATAGGAAAATGTTTGACTGCTAGACATGAGGGTGGTACGCTCAGTGCCCTTGACCTTGCCATTTTATGTTGTGCACTTTTCAGTGATAGAACCTATAGTCTGGGAGCTATTATTGCACGTCGCTTGCACACTAATAGAACTAGGAGTACTTGATATGTCTCCAACGTATCTATAATTTTTGATTGTTCCATGCTGTTATATTACCATTCTTGGATGTTTTATAATCATTTTATATCATTTTTTGGCACTAACCTATTGACATAGTGCCAAGTGCCAGTTGTTGTTTTCTGCATGTTTTTTACATCGCAGGAAATCAATACCAAACGGAGTCCAAATGCAATGACACTTTTTGGAGATTTTTTTGGATCAGAAGACAACCAATGGGCTAAAGAAGCACCTGGGGGGGGTGCTGATGGGGAACGTAGCATGCAATTTTTAAAAAATTCCTATGATCACGCAAGATCTATCTAGGAGATGCATAGCAACGAGAGGGGGAGAGTGTGTCCACGTACCCTCGTAGACCAAAAGCGGAAGCGTTAGGTTAACACGGTTGATGTACTCGAACGTCTTCGTGATCCAACCGATCAAGTACCAAATGTACGACACCTCCGAGTTCAACACACGTTCAGCTCGATGACGTCCCTCGAACTCTTGATCCAGTAGAGGGTCGAGGGAGAGTAAGCACTACGACGCCATGACCGAAGGAGTAAACTGTGGAGGTGATCGTGATGTGATCCGCGCAGGGCTTCGCCTAAGCACTACGACGCTATGACCAGAGGAGTAAACTGTGGAGGGGGGAACCGCACACGGCTAAGAGAATAATTGATGTGCTATGGGGTGCCCCCTGCCCCCGTATATAAATTAGGGGGAGAGGAGGCGGCCGGCCAGGAGGCGTGCCATGGGGGAGTCCTACTAGGACTCCACTCCTAGTAGGATTCGCCCCCCTTTCCTTTCTTCACCAGAGGGGAAAAGGAAGGAGTATGAGAGGGAGAGGGAAAGGAGGGCGCCACCCCCTCCCCTATCCAATTCGGACTGCCATGGGGGAGGGGGGCGCGGCCACCCCTTGCAGCCCTCCTCTCTCTCCACTAAGGCCCATGTAGGCCCAATACTTCCCCGGGGGGTTCCGGTAACCCCTCAGTACTCTGGTAAAATACCCGAACCACTCAAAACCATTCTGATGTCTGAATACTACCTTCCAATATATGAATCTTTACCTCTCGACCATTTCGAGACTCCTCGTCATGTCTGTGATCTTATCCGGGACTCCGTATAAACTTCGGTCACCAAAAATGCATAACTCATAATACAAATCGTCATCGAACGTTAAGCGTGCGGACCCTACGGGTTCGAGATCTATGTAGACATGACCGAGACACATCTCCGGTCAATAACTAATAGCGGAACCTGGATGCTCATATTGGTTACTACATATTCTACGAAGATCTTTATTGGTCAAACCGTAATAACAACATACGTTATTCCCTTTGTCATCAGTATGTTACTTACCCCAGATTCGATCGTCGGTATCATCATACCTAGTTCAATCTCGTTATCGGTAAGTCTCTTTACTCGTTCCGTGGTGCATCATCCCGTAACTAACTCATTATTCACATTTCTTGCAAGACTTATAGTGATGTGCATTACCGAGAGGGCCCAGAGATACCTCTCCGATACTCGGGGTGACAAATCCTAATCTTGATCTATGCCAACCCAACAAACACCTTCGGAGACACCTGTAGAGCATCTTTATAATCACCTAGTTATGTTGTGACGTTTGATAGCACACAAGGTGTTCCTCCGGTATTCAAGAGTTGCATTATCTCATACTCAGAGGAATATGTATAAGTCATGAAGAAAGCAATAGCAATAAAACTTAACGATCATTATGCTAAGCTAACAGATGGGTCTTGTCCATCACATCATTCTGTAATGATGTGATCCCATTCATCAAATGAAAAAACATGTCTATGGTCAGGAAACTTAACCATCTTTGATTAACGAGCTAGTCAAGTAGAGGCATACTAGGGACACTTTGTATTGTCTATGTATTCACACATGTACTAAGTTTCCAGTTAATACAATTCTAGCATGGATAATAAAAATTTATCATGATATAAGGAAATATATATAACAAATTTATTATTGCCTCGAGGGCATATTTCCTTTAGTCTCCCACTTGCACTAGAGTCAATAATCTAGATTACATAGTAATGATTCTAACACCCATGGAGTCTTGGTGCTGATCATGTTTTGCTCGTGGAAGAGGCTTAGTCAACGGGTCTGCAACATTCAGATCCGTATGTATTTTGCAAATCTCTATGTCTCCCTCCTTGCCTTGAATGCGGATGGAATTGAAGCGTCTCTTGATGTGTTTGGTCTTGTGAAATCTGGATTCCTTCACTAAGGCAATTGCTCCAGTATTGTCACAAAATAATTTCATTGGACCCGATGCACTAGGTATTACACCTAGATCGGATATGAACTCCTTCATCCAGACTCCTTCATTTGATGCTTCCGAAGCAGCTATGTACTCCGCTTCACACGTAGATCCCGCCACGACGCTCTGCTTGGAACTACACACCAACTTACAACTCCACCATTCAATATAAGTATGTATCTGATACGTCTCCAATGTATCTATAATTTTTGATTGTTCCATGCTATTATATTATCAACCTTGGATGTTTTATATGCATTACTATGCTATTTTATATGATTTTTGGGACTAACCTATTAACCTAGAGCCCAGTGCCAGCTTCTGTTTTTTTCCTTGTTTTTAAGTATCGCAGAAAAGGAAAATCAAACGGAGTCCAATTGACCTGAAACTTCGCGGAGTTCATTTTTGGACCAGAAGAAGCCCACCGAGTACCGGAGGTGGGCCAGAAGAGCCCCGAGGCCACCACAAGGGTGGAGGTGCGCCCCTGCCTTGTGGGCCCCTCGTGACTCCCTTGACCGACTTCTTTCGCATATATATATATATGTCCATATACCCTAAAAACATCGCAGAGCAGAATAGATCGGGAGTTCCGCCGCCAGAAGCCTTCGTAGCCACCGAAAACCAATCTAGACCCGTCTCGGCACTCTGCTCGAGGGGGAATCCCTCTCCGGTGGCCATCTTCATCATCCCGGTGCTCTCCATGACGAGGAGGGAGTAGTTCTCCCTCGGGGCTGAGGGTATGTACAAATAGCTATGTGTTTGATCTCTCTCTCTCTCTCATGTTCTTGAGGTGGTACGATCTTGATGTATCGCGAGCTTTGCTATTATAGTTGGACCTTATGATGTTTCTCCCCCTCTACTCTCTTGTGATGGATTGAGTTTTCCCTTTGAAGTTGTCTTATCGGATTGAGTCTTTAAGGATTTGAGAACACTTGATGTATGTCTTGCATGTGCTTATCTGTGTTGACAATGGGATATCACGTGATCCACTTGATATATGTTTTGGTGATCAACTTGCGAGTTCCGTGACCTCGTGAACTTATGCATAGGGGTTGACACACGTTTTTGTCTTGACTCTCCGGTAGAAACTTTGGGGCACTCTTTGAAGTTCTTTGTGTTGGTTGAATAGATGAATATGAGATTGTGTGATGCATATCGTATAATCATACCCACGGATACTTGAGGTGACATTGGAGTATCTAGGTGACATTAGGGTTTTGGTTGATTTGTGTCTTAATTTGTTATTCTAGTACAAACTCTATGATAGATTGAACGGAAAGAATAGCTTCGTGTTATTTTACTACGGACTCTTGAATAGATCGATCAGAAAGAATAACTTTGAGGTGGTTTCGTACCCTACAATAATCTCTTCGTTTGTTCTCCGCTATTAGTGACTTTGGAGTGACTCTTTGTTGCATGTTGAGGGATAGTTATATGATCCAATTATGTTATTATTGTTGAGAAAACTTACACTAGGGAAAGTATGAACCCTAGGCCTTGTTTCAACGCATTGCAATACTGTTTACGCTCACTTTTATCATTAGTTACCTTGCTGTTTTTATATTTTCAGATTACAAAAACCTATATCTACCATCCATATTGCACTTGTATCACCATCTCTTCGCCGAACTAGTGCACCTATACAATTTACCATTGTATTGGGTGTGTTGGGGACATAAGAGACTCTTTGCTATTTGGTTGCAGGGTTGCTTGAGAGAGACCATCTTCATCCTACGCCTCTCACGGATTGATAAACCTTAGGTCATCCACTTGAGGGAAATTTGCTGTTGTCCCACAAAACTCTGCACTTGGAGGCCCAACAACGTCTACAAGAAAAGGTTGTGTAGTAGACATCAAGCTCTTTTCTGGCGCCGTTGCCGGGGAGGTTAGCGCTTGAAGGTATATCTTTAGATCTTGCAATCGAATCTTTTAGTTTCTTGTTTTATCACTAATTTACTTTATAAAAGAAAACTACAAAAAATGGAATTGAGTTTGCCTCATACGCCTCATCTTTTTAATATCTTTCGTGAGAATGATGGAAAGGAAAATTGTGCTCAAATGCTAGAAGAAGAAGTCTCTAAAATGTTTGGCACTAAATCTTTGAATGATGAGCATGATTCCAATGTTGTTAGTATGAACTCCTTGAATATCTATAGTACTAATGATGATAGCATTAGTCATGATGAAAATGTCTCTTATAAGCATGTCAACTTTTGTGGAGTGCATAGAGTTTGCAAGTACACACCAAATAGGGAAGATAGATTTTGCAAGAGGCATAAGTATTTGGAAACTAAGTGGTTGCAAGAGAGGCTAGATGTTTGTGCTGAAAATTTAAAATTTCTTCACCATACTTGTGAACTTTGCAATGAACATGGTCATTTAAATATCCGATGCTAATTGTTCCATGATCGTATCGTGTCCAAAAATTATGATGATTTGAATTCCCTTGCACATCATAATGAACTTAGTTTGCTTTTGGGTTATGAAGAAATGAAACGTATAACTAAGCATATTCCAGAATATAACCTTGAGAAATTCCTCGATATTGATCTAGAAGAAATTTTTATGTACTGTGCGGTGAATTGCATTGAAAATCCTTATATTGCCAATTACATAAAGAAAAGAAAGCAAATAGAGGATGAATAGAATACTAATGAAAGGGAAGAGGCTTCCCAATATCCTCCTATTATTTCTTATGATGAATCAGGTAACGAGGAGGAGCCTCCTATTCAACCAATCTCATTAATAAGGATCTCCGAAAAGAGGATAAAACCCACACATGAGGTGAAGAAGAAAAAGAAAAGACAGAGAAGCAAAGGTAAAAAGGTATCCCTCCCAAATGATGTTGCTCCTATTACTCATTGTGATGATGATAATTGTTATATTATTGGTGCTATCCATACTATTAACGATGAGAGTGATTATGCTTATGATATGAAAAGGCCCAAGCTTGGGGATGCTATGTTTGATGAGAATGACATGTTTGAGAATATATTTGCTGCAATTAATGTTTGTCGCAAGCTTGGGGATGCTATGTTTAATGAAGATGACATTTCTAGCCTCCCAAGTTTTGATATGCAAATTTGCTATGATGATAGCATGCCTCCTACTTATGATGATTATATTGATGAAAGTGGGTTTGGAAGAGTGTCAACTTTAGGAAGTAATGATCCCACTATTTTGGAGGATGTTGAATCTTATTGTGATAATTATGAAAGTGGATTTGGAGAGGTCATGACTTTATTTAGTAATGAATCCACTATCTCGGAAGAGGTTCCAAATGATTATGAGAACAAAGTTGCTACCTATGATGATTATTGTGATGACACTTATGATATAAAAAGTAGTGATGATTATATTTATAAAACTTCTCATGATTATGATTACCCTTTTTCTGAAAATTACTCTTTTAATGTGGAAATAATTTATAGTATTCGAGTTTCTTATGATACTCCCACTATTCTGAATGAGAAGAATTTTGCTTATGTGGAGAGTAATAAAATTTCTATGCTTGTAGATCATGAAAAGAATGCTTTATGTGATAGTTATATTGTTGAATTCATTCATGAAGCTACTGAAAATTATTATGAGGGAGGAATATATGCTTGTAGGAATTGCAATAATATCAAGTTTCCTCTCTATGTGCTTAAAGTTTTGAAGTTATGCTTATTTTGCCTTCCTATGCTAGTTGATTATTGTTCCCATAAGTGGTTTGCTCACAAAGTCCTTATGCATAGGAAGTGGGTTAGACTTACATGTGCTAGTAATATTCTTCATGATTCTCTCTTTATATTTCAATTCTTATCTTTTATGTGAGCATCATTGAAACCATCATGCCTAGCTAGGAGCGTTAAACGATAGCGCTTGTTGGGAGGCAACCCATCTTCATTTGTGTTCCTTTCTTTTTGTTCCTGTTTAGTAATAAATAATTCATCTATCCTATGTTTAGATGTGGTTTTATGATTTAATTAGTGTTTGTGCCAAGTAGAACCTTTGGGAAGACTTGGGGAAAGTCTTTGCGATCATGCTGTAAAAAACAGAAACTTTAGCGCTCACGAGATTTGCTGCCATTTATTATTGGAGAGTGATATTTAGTTAATTCTTTTTTCAGATGATTAATACATACATTCCTCACGTCCAGCAATTTATTTCAGAATTTTTGGGGTTCCAGAAGTATACGTTTGATCCAGATTACTACAGACTGTTCTATTTTTGACAGATTCTGTTTTCTATGTGTTGTTTGCTTATTTTGATGAATCTATGAGTAGTATCGGAGGGTATGAACCATAGATCAGTTGGCATACAGTAGATATCACACTAATATGAATTTGGAATGAGTTCACAACAGTACCTGAATGGTGATTTATTTTCTTATACTAACGGAGCTTACGAGTTTTCTGTTAAGTTTTGTGTTGTGAAGTTTTCAAATTTTGGGTAAAGATTCGATGGACTATGGAATAAGGAGTGGAAAGAGCCTAATTAAGCTTGGGGATGCCCAAGGCACCCCAAATTATTATTCAAGTACAACCAAGAGCTTAAGCTTGGGGATGCCCCGGATGGCATCCCCTCTTTCGTCTTCGTTCATCGGTAACTTTACTTGGAGCTATATTTTTATTCGCCACATGATATGTGTTTTTCTTGGAGCGTCTTGTATGATTTGAGTCTTTGATTTTTAGTTTACCACAATCATCCTTGCTGTACACACCTTTTGAGAGAGACACACACAAATTGAAATTTATTAGAATACTATATGTGCTTCACTTATATCTTTTGAGCTATATAGTTTTTTCTCTAGTGCTTCACTTATATCTTTTAGAGCACGGTGGTGGTTTTATATAGAAATAATTGATCTTTCATGCTTCACTTATATTATTTTGAGAGTCCTTTAGAACAACATGGCAATTTGCTTTTAGGCATAATAAAAACTTTCATACAAGTGCATTGAATACTAAGAGAAGTTTGATACTTGATGATTGTTGAGATATGGAGATGGTGATATTAGAGTCATGCTAGTTGAGTAGTTGTGAATTTGAGAAATACTTGTGTTGAAGTTTGTGATTCCCGTAGCATGCACGTATGGTGAACCGTTATGTGATGAAGTCGGAGCATGATTTATTTATTGATTGCCTTCCTTATGAGTGGCGGTCGGGGACGAGCGATGGTCTTTTCCTACCAATCTATCCCCCTAGGAGCATGCATGTAGTACTTTCTTTTGACAACTAATAAATTTTTGCAATAAGTATGTGAGTTCTTTATGACTAATGTTGAGTCCATGGATTATACGCACTCCCACCCTTCCACATTTGCTAGCCTCTCTATTACCGCGCACTTTTCGCCGGTATCATACACCCACCATATACCTTCCTCAAAACAGCCACCATACCTACATATTATGGCATTTCCATAGCCATTCCTAGATGTATTGCCATGCAACTTTCCATCGTTCCGTTTATTATGACACGCTTCATCATTGTCATATATCTTTGCATGATCATGAAGTTGACCTCGTATTTGTGGCAAAGACACCGTTCATAATTCTTTCATACATGTCATGAAGGAAATATGCCCTAGAGGCAATAATAAAGTTATTATTTATTTCCTTACATCATGATAAATGTTTATTATTCATGCTAGAATTGTATTAACCGGAAACATAATACATGTGTGAATACATAGACCAACAGAGTGTCACTAGTATGCCTCTACTTGACTAGCTCGTTAATCAAAGATGGTTATGTTTCCTAACCATGAACAAGGAGTTGTTATTTGATTAACGAGGTCACATCATTAGTAGAATGATCTGATTGACATGACCCATTCCATTAGCATAGCACCCGATCGTTTAGTATGTTGCTATTGTTTTCTTCATGACTTATACATGTTCCTATAACTATGAGATTATGCAACTCCCGTTTACCGGAGGAACACTTTGGGTACTACCAAACGTCACAACGTAACTGGGTGATTATAAAGGAGTACTACAGGTGTCTCCAATGGTAGATGTTGGGTTGGCGTATTTCGAGATTAGGGTTTGTCACTCCGATTGTCGGAGAGGTATCTCTGGGCCCTCTCGGTAATGCACATCACATAAGCCTTGCAAGCACTGCAACTAATATGTTAGTTGTGAGATGACGTATTACGGAACGAGTAAAGAGACTTGCCGGTAACGAGATTGAACTAGGTATTGGATACCGACGATCGAATCTCGGGCAAGTAATATACCGATGACAAAGGGAACAACGTATGTTGTTATGCGGTCTGACCGATAAAGATCTTCGTAGAATATGTAGGAGCCAATATGGGCATCCAGGTCCCGCTGTTGGTTATTGACCGGAGACGTGTCTCGGTCATGTCTACATTGTTCTCGAACCATAGGGTCCGCACGCTTAACGTTACGATGACAGTTATTATGAGTTTATGCATTTTGATGTACCGAAGGTTGTTCGGAGTCCCGGATGAGATCACGGACATGACGAGGAGTCTCGAAATGGTCGAGACGTAAAGATTGATATATTGGAAGCCTATGTTTGGACATCGGAAGTGTTCCGGGTGAAATCGGGATTTTACCGGAATACCGGGAGGGTTACCGGAACCTCCCGGGAGACTAATGGGCCTATTGGGCCTTAGTGGAAAAGGAGAAAAAGGGAAAGCCCACAAGCTGGCCGGCGCCCCCCTTCCCAAAGTCCTAGTAGGACTAGGATAGGGGCCGGCCCCCCTTCTCTCTCCTTTTCCCCCCGGGAGTCCTAATAGGATTAGGATTGGGGGGAGGAGTCCTACTCCCGGTGGGAGTAGGACTCCCCTGCGCCTCCTCTCCCTTGGCCGGCCGGCTCCCCCTCCCCCAACCTTTATATACGAGGGCAGGGGGCACCCCAAGACACACAACTTGATCCTTGAGATCGTTCCTTAGCCGTGTGCGGTGCCCCCTGCCACCAAATTCCACCTCGATCGTACCGTTGTAGTGCTTAGGCGAAGCCCTGCGTCGGTAGTACATCAAGATCGTCATCACGCCGTCGTGCTGACGGAACTCTTCCTCGATGCTTTGCTGGATCGGAGCCCGAGGAGCATCATCGAGCTGAACGTGTGCTAAGAACTCGGAGGTGCCGGAGTAACGGTGCTTGGATCGGTCGGACCGGGAAGAAGACGTACGACTACTTCCTCTACGTTGTGTGATCGCTTCCGCAGTCGGTCTGCGTTGGTACGTAGACAACACTCTCCCCTCTCGTTGCTGTGCATCACCATGATCTTGCGTGTGCGTAGGAATTTTTTTGAAATTACTGCGTTCCCCAACATGTCACTCATGAGTCATTGCACATCCCGGTACACCGCGAGAGACATTCATATAGATTCATATTTTTTCTAAGTATTGAGTTGTAATTCTTGAGCTGTAAGTAACAAGAAGTGTGATGATCCTCATTATTAGAGCATTGTCCCAGTGAGGAAAGGATGATGGAGACTATGATTCCCCAACAAGTCAGGATGAGACTCCGAACGAAAAAAAGGCCAAAAAAAGGGAAGGCCCAAAAAAAGAAAAAAAAAGAAATGAGAGAAAAAGAGAGAAGGGACAATGTTACTATCCTTTTACCACACTTGTGCTTCAAAGTAGCACCATGATCTTCATGATAGAGAGTCTCCTATGTTGTCACTTTCATAAACTAGTGGGAATTTTACATTATAGAACTTGGCTTGTATATTCCAATGATGGGCTTCCTCAAATTGCCCTAGATCTTCGTGAGCAAGCAAGTAGGATGCACACCCACTTAGTTTCTTTTGTTGAGCTTTCATACACTTATAGCTCTAGTCCATACGTTGCATGGCAATCCCTACTCACTCACATTGATCTATTAATGGGCATCTCCATATCCCGTTGATACGCCTAGTTGATGTGAGACTATCTTCTCCTTTTTGTCTTCTCCACAACCACCATTCTATTCCACCTATAGTGCTATGTTCATGGCTCACGCTCATGTATTGCTTGAAGATCGAAAAAGTTTGAGAACATCAAAAGTATGAAACAATTGTTTGGCTTGTCATCGGGATAACTTTCTTTGGCCATGTTATTTTGAGAAGACATGATTGCTTAGTTAGTGTGCTTGAAGTATTATTATTTTTTATGTCAATATTAAACTTTTGTCTTGAATCTGATGGATCTGAATATTCTTGCCACAATAAGTAGAATTACATGGATAAATATGTTATCTAGCATTCCACATCAATTTTTTTGTGTTTATCATTTACCTACTCGAGGACGAGCGGGAATTAAGCTTGGGGAAGCTTGATACGTCTCCAACGTATCTATAATTTTTGATTGTTCCATGCTATTATATTATCAACCTTGGATGTTTTATATGCACTACTATGCTATTTTATATGATTTTTGGGACTAACCTATTAACCTAGAGCCCAGTGCCAGTTTCTATTTTTTTCCTTGTTTTTAAGTATCGCAGAAAAGGAAAATCAAACAGAGTCCAATTAACTCGAAACTTCATGGAGATCATTTTTGGACCAGAAGAAGCCCACGGAGTACCGGAGGTGGGCCAGAAGAACCCCGAGGCCACCACGAGGGTGGGGGGGGTGCCTATTGGAAATATGCCCTAGAGGCAATAATAAAATGGTTATTATTATATTTCTTTGTTCATGATAATTGTCTATTGTTCTTGCTATAATTGTGTTATCCGGAAATCGTAATACATGTGTGAATACATAGACCACAACACGTCCCTAGTGAGCCTCTAGTTTACTAGCTCGTTGATCAAAAGATAGTCATGGTTTCCTGACTATGGACATTGGATGTCATTGATAACGGGATCACATCATTAGGAGAATGATGTGATGGACAAGACCCAATCCTAAGCATAGCTCAAAGATCGTGTAGTTCGTTTGCTGTAGCTTTTCTCAATGTCAAGTATCATATCCTTAGACCATGAGATTGTGCAACTCCCGGATACCGTAGGAGTGCCTTGGGTATGCCAAACGTCACAACATAATTGGGTGACTATAAAGGTACACTACAGGTATCTCCGAAAGTGTCTGTTGGGTTGGCACGAATCGAGACTGGGATTTGTCACTCCGTATGACGGAGAGGTATCTCTGGGCCCACTCGGTAATGCATCATCATAATGAGCTCAATGTGATCAAGTGGTTGATCACGGTATCATGCATTACGGTACGAGTAAAGTGACTTGCCGGTAACGAGACTGAACAAGGTATTGGGATACCGACGATCGAGTCTCGGGCAAGTAATGTACCGATTGACAAAGGGAATTGTATACGGATTGATTGAATCCTCGACATCGTGGTTCATCCGATGAGATCATCATGGAGCATGTGGGAGCCAACATGGGTATCCAGATCCCGCTGTTGGTTATTGACCGGAGAGTCATCTCGGTCATGTCTGCATGTCTCCCGAACCCGTAGGGTCTACACACTTAAGGTTTGGTGACACTAGGGTTGTTAGGAAAACTTGTATGTGGTTACCGAATGTTGTTCGGAGTCCCGGATGAGACCCCGGACGTCACGAGGAGTTCCGGAATGGTCCGGAGGTAAAGATTTATATATGGGAAGTTGTCATACGGTCGCCGGAAATGTTCGGGGGCATATTGGTATTGTACCGGGGCCACCGGAGGGGTTCCGGGGGTCCATTGGGAGGGGCCACCTCTTCCAAAGGGCCTTATGGGCTATATGGAGAAGGGAACCAGCCCAAGTGGGCTGGGGCGCCACACCCCCCTAGGGCCCATGCGCCTAGGGTTGGGGGGAAACCCTAAGGGGGCACCCCCTTGCTTGGGGGGCAAGCCCCCCCTCCCCTTGGCCGCCCCCCTCTAGATCTCATCTAGAGGGGGCCGGCCCCCTTCCCCCTTCCCCTATAAATAGAGGGGTGAGGGGAGGGCTACAGAGAACATCCAAGGCGCAGCCCCTCCCCTCCCCAACACCTCTCCTCCTTCATAAGAGCTTGGCGAAGCCCTACCGGAGTACTGCAGCTTCACCACCACCACGCCGTCGTGCTGCTGTTGGAGCCCTCTTCCTCAACCTCTCCCTCCTCCTTGCTGGATCAAGGCGCGGGAGACGTCCTCGCTTCGTACGTGTGTTGAACGCGGAGGTGCCGTCCGTTCGGCACTAGGATCTTCGGTGATTCGGATCACGTCGAGTACGACTCCATCAACCCCGTTCTCTTGAATGCTTCCGCTCGTGATCTACAAGGGTATGTAGATGCACTCCTCTCTCCCTCGTTGCTAGATGACTCCATAGATTGATCTTGGTGATGCGTAGAAAATTTTAAAATTCTGCTACGTTCCCCAACAGTGCCCCACCCCCTGGGCGCGCCCCCTGCCTCGTGGGCCCCTCATGGCTCCCCTGACCGACTTCTTTCGCCTATATATGGCCATATACCCTAAAAACATCGTAGAGCAGAATATATCGGGAGTTCCGCCGCCAGAAGCCTTCGTAGCCACCGAAAACCAATCTAGACCCGTTCTGGCACCCTGCCGGAGGGGGAATCCCTCTCCCGGCGCTCTCCATGACGAGGAGGGAGTAGTTCTCCCGCGGGGCCGAGGGTATGTACCAGTAGCTATGTGTTTGATCTATCTCTCTCTCTCTCTCTCTCTCTCTCTCTCGTGTTCTTGAGGTGGTACGATCTTGATGTATCGTGAGCTTTGCTATTATAGTTGGACCTTATGATGTTTCTCCCCCTCTACTCTCTTGTGGTGGATTGTGTTTTCCCTTTGAAGTTGTCTTATCGGATTGAGTCTTTAAGGATTTGAGAACACTTTGATGTAGGTCTTGCATGTGCTTATCTGTGTTGACAATGGGATATCACGTGATCCACTTGATGTATGTTTCGGTGATCAACTTGCGAGTTCCGTGACCTCGTGAACTTATGCATAGGGGTTGGCACACGTTTTCGTCTTGACTCTCTAGTAGAAACTTTGGGGCACTCTTTGAAGTTCTTTGTGTTGGTTGAATAGATGAATCTGAGATTGTGTGATGCATATCGTATAATCATACCCACGGATACTTGAGGTGACATTGGAGTATCTAGGTGACATTAGGGTTTTGGTTGATTTGTGTCTTAAGGTGTTATTCTAGTATGAACTCTATGATAGATTGAACGGAAAGAATAGCTTCATGTTATTTTACTACGGACTCTTGAATAGATCGATCAGAAAGAATAACTTTGAGGTGGTTTCGTACCCTACAATAATCTCTTCGTTTGTTCTCTGCTATTAGTGACTTTGGAGTGACTCTTTGTTGCATGTTGAGGGATAGTTATATGATCCAATTATGTTATTATTGTTGAGAGAACTTGCACTAATGAAAGTATGATCCCCAGGCCTTGTTTCAACGCATTGCAATATTGTTTACACTCACTTTTATCATTAGTTACCTTGCTGTTTTTATATTTTCAGATTACAAAAACCTATATCTACCATCCATATTGCACTTGTATCACCATCTCTCCGACGAACTAGTGCACCTATACAATTTACCATTGTATTGGGTGTGTTGGGGACATAAGAGACTCTTTGCTATTTGGTTGCAGGGTTGCTTGAGAGAGACCATCTTCATCCTACGCCTCCCATGGATTGATAAACCTTAGGTCATCCACTTGAGGGAAATTTGGTGTTTTCCTACAAACCTCTACACTTGGAGGCCAACAATGTCTACAAGAAGAAGGTTGTGTAGTAGACATCAGTATCCGGTTTGCGACTTTGAGTCATCCGGATTAGTGTCAAAGCTTGCATCGACGTAACCATTTACGACAAGCTCTTTGTCACCTCTATAAATGAGAAACATATCCTTAGTCCTTTTTCAGGTATTTCAGGATCACTACAAAAAAATACACTTCCGTGATGATACGTGTTTGTCACAGTAGGTCGCTTTTTTTGTCATGCATGTACATCCATGACAAATTTATGACAGAATCAAGATAGTCATACCTGTGCCGTCGTAGAAGTGTTCCATGACATTACCAAAATTATCATCACGGAAGTGTCCACTTTTATGACGATAAATCGCACATCACAGAAATGCTTTCATCAAGGGTGACCGTCACGTGGCATCCACCGTAACGGAACGCCGTTAAGCTATCAGTCGGGTTTTGGATCCGATAACCCGTTAACAGTCCCGACCAATGGGGATTTTCCATGTGTAAAATCATCATTGGCTGGAGGAAACACGTGTCGGCTCATCGTTGGGACAGATGTCAACCACTCATTGGACGGAAGGCGCCTATGATACGTCGACACGTGGCACGGCCCAACAGAGGCCCATTCCTGTGAAAAGGCCGACCCGTTTGACTTGGTCAAAAGGTGGCAGGCCGGCCCATGGAAAGCCTGTAACGGCCTATTCGCATATAGCCCATTTACAGCCCGCTAACCCAAGACCCGTTACACCCTATCCGAATTAGGCCCAGTAGCGTCATCTGGGCCATCCAATATGATTCCAGCCCGTTTTCACTTCTGGCCCATGGCGTCTTTCGGCCCATATGAGGCCCTATGTAACTCTTGGCCTATTAACAACCCGTGGTGAAACTGGCCCGTAATGAACAGTGTATCACTTTACACCCATTAACGGCCCGGGGTGAAACTGTCCCGTAATGAACAGTGTATCACTTTATACCCATTAACGACCCGTTATTCCGTTGGGCCATTTCCAGCCCATGTTATCTTTTGGCCTTCTCAGAGCCCATTTATTCTTGGGCTCATTTCCAGCATTCGTTTACTTACGACCCGTTACTGTCATTTTCTGCTTGTGGGCCAAATTCAGCCCGTGGTTACAGTCGGCCCGTTTGTGGTCCGTTAATACGTTGGGCCGTTTTCATAGCGTCATCAAATACGGCCTATTAACGATGGCCCGTTACGGTCGGCTCATGAACGGACGATTCCAACTCTAGCCCGTTTACGGCCATAATGCGGCCTGTTATTGGCCCATGTTTGGCCAATCGATTATACGGCCCGTATAAGGCCCATTGATGATACAACCCGTAGAAGGCCCATTGTTTCTACGACCCGTAGAAGGCCTACTGTTTCTATGGCCCGTAGAAGGCCCACTGTTTCTACGGCCCGTAGGAGGCCCAGTGTCACTACAGTAAATATTAGCACATGGTTATTGTGGCCTAATTTTAAAAAATAGGTTATCGCAGCCACTAGTTAACCTCGGAAAAAGAACTGCAATGACTACGAGCAAACAAATAAACAAGACAACAAGGAAATAAATAAGCAAGCAACTAACGCTAGGCTATCACGGCTATTACACATATTACATCCACTGGGCATCAAAGTTCGCCACCAGTGCAAATATAGGGAACAAAGCAGCATATCATATACACTAGCCGTCAAAATTGGCCACCAGTGCAAATAAACGGGGCAGCAAAACAAGAGTATAACTGAAACAACTTCAGAAGAGCTCAAGAAACGTTATCCTGGGTATCCACCATGCTGGCAATAAGCTTAGCAAGTTGATTAGCTTTGTCCTGTTTGGCACTAAAATCCTCCAACACTTGCTGTTGCACCATAAAGTATGCATCTGAATGCTCCAGGGACTTCCGCAGTCCTTTCGCTTCTTGTCGCAGCACAGCTGATCGATGTCTTTCAGCTTGTAGTCGAGACTCAAGAAACCTAACTGATTCAGACGGTGAGTATGAATAGCTTGTGCAAGCGGTAGTGGCCAGTAACTCCAACACTAAACCAAGACAGGATGTGTCACTATCCTGAACCTTATCTGCATTACTTCCTTTACCGTTGTTTAATAAGGCACTCTTCTCCAATATTCTGTCAGCATCTATCTATTATATAATTAAGAGAGAAGCCAAATAAGACACCACGTTCTTCCACATTAGCTAAAATAATATAAATCGTTGATTAGTAATATATACGGCTGAGATTTAACGAAATTACGTTACATAAAAATATTCTAGACATCCACTATTTTGCACATGTTAAATCTGTCACGTGCAAGTACCTATGATGGAAACAGTGCAAAAAAAAAAGAATTACGTATAGGAGAAGAAGGACAACTAAAGTTTGAAAAGCCAACATCACGTAGTACACGGACAACTAATCAATTCTGAATTGGATTCTGTTATAAGAGGAAAAAACAACTTCCATAGCCACGTATACAGATAGGCATGATCACGTACTGGACAGAAAAAAAATACTAGCAACGTCTAGACTAGACTATAAAACACGTATAACCATGATCATGTACTAGAAAAAATATTACTAGAAAAATTCGGACTCTAAATAGAAAAGGCAGATTTCACTCGGATATACGATGCCTCCATCTTGCAAAATATGGACTCCTCATGCAAACGTACATATATGATGTATACCAAACCAAACGTAGTGCTTCACCCAGATAAAACAGGGCAAACAATACACGACACCATCGTCTCTTTTTGTGTGCATCATTATGGTACAATGGGACATCGTCGATTGCATCGGCTGAGCACAAAGCCAACAATTTCAGGAACTCCCGCTTATGCACTGCTGGATTGATAGCCAATCAAAAGCCATCGGTTTTAAGGGAATGATTACATTGATCTGTACAATCAGCAGCAACAAGCTTGCCGGAAGCTTATTTCCTTTTTTTTTTGGGAAACTCCATATCCAACTATTTGATCTCCTACATATTTAATTGGTATATTGATACTCCACCTCACTAATCACGTCAACAAAATATTATGGTACTAAATCGATTCAGTTATTTAATATTGGAGAAACTGTGCGTCAAACTTTCCGATGGAGAGAGAGAGAGATCTACTACCGGAAACATGTACACAAACTATATATGATTCAAATCTGCAGCTTGATGCTTTACTGTACCACACAGCCGAAAATCTCAAATCAATCAGTAGCTCAGTTATAAAAAACTTCAAATTTTCTTTTTAATTATAAATACATACGACCAATGGAGAGAGAGAGAGAGATCTACTACCGGAAACATGTACACAAACTATATATGATTCAAATCTGCAGCTTGATGCTTTACTGTACCACATGGCCGAAAATCTCAAATCAATCAGTAGCTCAGTTAAAAACTTCAAATTTTCTTTTTAATTATAAACACATACGATGCTCACTATATTCCATTAAAATTTTAATGAAGAAAATAACTGTTTCTGGATCCGCATTTATGTATTTACCTCACAAGCAAAAAATATGCATGATAAATCTCTACATATATGTACAACATATATACATGTACACTGTGATATTGTTTCTGAAATGTTCTAAGTCCTGCAAGCATGATTATCTTCTTACATTTAAAAAATTTAGGCTCCTTGGAGCCCGGGTGGAAAATAGCGCACTCACCACAAAGTACATAGTATACGTAATAGCAAGAATATCAGGTCTCCAACTCCCTATATGTTTCACCTCTATGGATCTGGTTAGCTTCGGCAGGGCAAGAAGCCAAACAAGCGGATAAGGTAACGTAGGTACACACATCAAATTATTTAGAAATCAGTTTTGCCTAAATATTAGAAGTGAGCATTCACAGATCAAATGTATCCGCTCCATGCTGGATATGAATGATCACCTATTTGCTAGGACACTCGCATGTCCCATCGCCACGACACATATGTATATATTAAATAACTAAGTGTGAGAAGCATACACTATACGGCCACCAAAGTAAAACAAAATGTTTGATTGATGGTTGGGTGAGACCTGTTTTGTTTGTCTTGGACACAACGCTTTTACAGTCACTACATTCAATATAGTTTGATGGTAGACATTTATTTCAATATCAGGAAGCTAAAAAAGCATGGTGAATCATGCTGCACCATTTGGTAATGTTCACAAAAGTATATACGCAGTTATATATTAGGAGTCCATCATATTCTATTAGACTGCTTCTAGGAGGGTTGATAAAATGGACACGTCAATGGAATATCCAAATGCAAAAAATATCAAATTAAGAAGAGACACAAGAAGATAGAATGGCACCATAGTAGAGAAATGAGAGAGTTGATTGATTGTTTTGAAAAGAACAATAAAATATGTTGGCAATTTCTTAGACTTCGATCGATAATCAATGGACATATAAAAATAGAAAAAAGACCTTCCGTTGAATCATCTGATGGCATTGCCCATGACATTGTACTGCTCGCAAAACACCCTCCAATACAAGCAGGCAAGAAATCTCTAAAATATATTATGAGGAAGATAAATACAAATAGTCCGGGACGAATACATGAGGAAGAAATAGACAATCAAAGTGCAAAATATTCATGGTTTTACACAAGGAGCCAACATGGACAAATGCTATAAGTCTTTTATTGGTTCCCCTTTGCAAGAACCTAACAAACTTTTAATGGAATATTTCTAACAAACGATATTCAAGTTTCTACGCACGTGCACACAAATACATGTTTTAGCCATATTTTAAAAAATACTTCAGCATGGGAAACATACTTAACCATAATATCAATAGAACAATTATGTGCACTACATCTTGGCATCTAGCCGCGCAAATGCGCGGGTCACACTGCTAGTTCTAAAAGAAGAAACAAGCAGACACATAACAAGTTTAGCATGCACTAGTATATGAAACTCATTTCGATGAACCAGTTCATTAGTAAGGTGGACAGGATTAAACTACCAAGTCTTCTATTGCCAAGTACTAGTACATAACAAAAGCATCAAAAAAACATATATCTATGTCCTATGGTAGCAATGGAATCTTTGTGACACCCCAAAAATTTGGTCTTGTTTTAATGAATTAAAAATTTTGCCAGGAATTAAAACTTTGATTTCTGAGCTCCATTTTGATTTTTTTAATCATTTTCTTCCCTATTGTGATGAGTTTTTCCCTAAGTGAAAATCTTTCAAATATGTTATTGGACTTATTTAATCTCTCAAGAAAAAAAACTTTTCTTTTATCAGTATAACTAATTACATAATTAATTTGCTTGACCTTTACTTTCTTGAAAATAGTTTTTCAAGGTTAAATGGCCATATTTGAACTACAACCATTTGATAAATTCACTTAAAATTCCCACAAAAATTTGGAGAGGTCATGTGATGTTATTAAATAACTTTTGTGCAAAAACATCTTTATTTCCTAAGATATTTTGAGCTCTACACCCATTTTTTTTCTCTGGTCCAGTGGGCATTTTGCACTACAACTCATTTAAATAATTCTTTCTAGCCTCCACCAAAATTTTGGGATGTTAGTAGTATCATATGATTCAACTTTATGTAAAAACCCAGTGATGTTATTTGCAAATTTTGAGTGGATCAACCTCATTTTCATTCTGGACCAACTTGATAGTTTGTACAGCAACCATATTTTTGCTTGCTCTTTAGCCCTTGATTCTTTCTCCTACTTGTAGTCCTCCATGTTAAACCCTTAAGTCCAGGAGCATGCACCCTTTGGATCATTTTTGGTTCATGAAATGATGCCATTTATTTCCTGTCTAGAATTGAAGTTTTGTAAGGCTTGCACTAACAAGTTGCTGCATTCGACCAACTAACCTCACCACCCTCTTGTCCATCCAAAGAGACACTGATCTGGAGTTTTTGACCACTCCAAGACTTGCCTAAGTGCCCTTGGCATTTTGTGAAACACCTTATGGGCATGATCTGTTTTGGCATGATTCTTGACATTGCACTATGATCTTGCACCTCTGATCAAACTAGCATGTCCACTAGACTCCCAGTTGCTCCTAACCTAGATCTGCTAAACCCCAACCTCACCTGTGACCTGTAGCATGCCGCGACATTGTGTCGAACATCTTCGGTGCGTGCACTGGTCGCGCCCAGAGCTCGCATATTGCAGCCGCACACACGAGTCGCCGCGTCGCGCCCCTGTCTTGGCCCACACGGCAGCACCTCACCACGCGCTACCCTCCTCGCAGCAACGCGCCAACCTGCCCTGGCAGCCAACAGCGCCGCCACCAGAGTCCCCTTGGCGGCACGCCTCGGCCGCCCGACAGCCCCTGCTCATGTCGGCGCCGCCCAAGCCACCCCGGCTCGCCACCTGGCCCCTGGAACAGCGCGAGCTCATCCACAAGGGTGTCGCCTAGCTCTTGTCGCCGCCACGTTCCCCTGCAGCTACAGAACGTCGGTTCGCCGGCGATCTTATCTCCACCGCCGCGGAACCGACCCCGATCACCTATTTAAGGAGCCCCGAGCTCGTCTCCGCATGCAAGTAGTCTCAAGCGGTCTCCAGGAAGCTCCATTGGCAGCCAATCGACCAGGGGAGGTCTCCTTCCCCATCTCCGGCAACCGCAGCCGCCGCCACTGCTCCGGCCATTCCGGCGCCACCAGGACCTCCCCCTCCCATTTCTCTCCACCAATAACCTTCTCATCCTCCCGTGAGCACGTTCCCCTACTCGATTTTGATGGGGAACCACCGTAGCCCCAAATCCACTCTGCCCCCGAAGCCCACTCCGCCGCGGAGCTCACCGCCGACGACTCCTTTCACCCCCGTCAACCCAACGACCACCGGGAGGACCGCCTTGGTCTCGTGGATCCATCCAGACCCTCTGGAACCCGCGGGGAGCCGCCGTTCGCCGGCGACGACCGCCGATTGCCCCGCCTCCGTTCGGGCAAAGGAAGAGGAGGGAGAAATGGACTAGTCAAACCTGACTAGTGGGACTTCCCGGGCCCACTGTCAGTGACCCCCGCACCGGTCCACGTGTTTAAGTGAAGGCGTATAACTCCCCAGTACGTTTCCTTCGCTCCGAAAGCGTATTTTGCCCCTGAAACGTTTTCTTTTCTGTTTTATTTTTAAACACAGATTTGACCAGAACTTTGACTGCCTATAACTTTTTAAATACAACTCCAAATGAGTTGATTCTTTTTCCTACCTTCCTCAAATTTGGTCTAGTTTATTTTAAGATTTATTTGAAAATTTTCCAAACAACTTTTTTGTACTGTTTTTGAAATGTGTGTTAATTCAAATATATTTTAAAATAGGATTTTGGAGAGAGAGAAGAAACTTTGAAAAGTTTTGGAGAGCACCTTACCCCTCCACAACTTAAAGGCAAGCATTCTGAACCCTGGCATAATGTTTTTGGTGTGTTATTTGACACGTTTATAACACCACCTTATTTCGGAGGACTTGTTATTTCATGTGATATGATCATATGCATGGAAGCATATTAGTGATCTCCTTGCTGTTGGAAATGAATATTGTTGTGATGGTAATCATCCTCATGTGCCTTGCATGCATGCTGGAAAGGAATCCGGGAAAGCCTCGGCCTTGGGTAGGCGTGAGCTTGTCACCGGTCCCTGTCGGGACGGTTATGTCCGGTATGGCATGGTAAGGTACATTGAGTGGTGATTTCGTCGGTTGAAATATATTTGATATACATGTCATGCAGGGAACTTATAAACCTCCTGAGTCGACCGCAGATCGAGTCTTGTTCCAGTAACCCCCATACTTGCCTCGTACTACCAATCGTCCCTGCCGCAGGTAGGGTACGGTTCAGTAAGTCGTCAACCCCTTTCTAGCACACACCGTACAGAGAGGCCATGGTGGAAGATATCGGTTGTAGCCGGTAGGCAGGCCACCTGGTCCGGGGGCATGGGTGTTTCCGGTTGGGACCGAGAGGGGGCCACCCCTTAGAGCGCGCGATACAAATTTGATCCCATGCTACGCGAGGTTGTAGCCTCCCCACTTAGAGTTTTGCTTAACAAGTGTCGTGGGTGATTCCAGACACCGATGAGTTAAGCTGGTGTGTGCAAGGTTAGGCGTGTTTTCAACTAAAAGGCCGTAGACGGAATTAGCCCCGATGGACTAAAGGAATCCGTTACTCGTGGGTAAAGAGTACACCCTCTGCAGAGATTAAAACCTATTCGAATAGCCGTGTCCATGGTTAAGGATTACAGTCTGGGATGGGTCAAGTGTTGGTCTTAGTGTCGGTCTTCGGAGGTGAAATTGTTAAACCAAACTTGGATACTGACCGGGGACTTGTGAGGACCATGATTATTATTTTGTGATGGACTAACCTGTTGTATTATTTGTATTATCGAGTATCCCTGGGATGGTTCTACCCCCTGGATATTCATGGTGATTATTTATTTCTAAGCCCGGTTAAATGTTTATTCCTGTGGATGGACTAACCCGTTTATTATCATGAACTGAATATTTATTATGAGTATTATTTACTTGTGAATAAAAGCCCTTTCTGTGATGTCGCTCAGACGTCCGACTGTGGCATTTCTTTTAAAAGCCCTTTCTGTGATGTCGCTCAGACGTCCGACTGTGGCATTTTTTTTAAAGCCCTTTCTGTGATGTCGCTCAGACGTCCGACTGTGGCATTTTTTTAAAGCCCTTTAAGTGGTGTCGCTTAGATGCCCGACTGTGGCATTTCTTTTAAAGCCCTTTCTGTGATGTCGCTCAGACGTCCGACTGTGGCATTTCTTTTAAAGCTCTTTCTGTGATGTCGCTCAGACGTCCGACTGTGGCATTTCTTTTAAAGCCCTTTCTGTGATGTCGCTCAGACGTTCGACTGTGGCATTTCTTTTAAAGCCCTTTAAGTGGTGTCGCTTAGACGCCCGACTGTGGCATTTCTTTTAAGCCCTTTATGTGGTGTCGCTCAGACGCCCGACTGTGGCATTGCTTGTTATTTATTTGCCTTATAAGCCCCTTTTGTGGTGTCACACAGACGCCCGACTGCGGCATTTTATTTCCACTCCATTATTGCTTATTCTTGTTGCATATTAATAACCCGCTTGCATGCATAAAAGATATTTTATTTGTGACTAACGATGTGATCATAGAATATTTAAGTGCATAATTATCAATTATATTATTCCAGTGTTCTTAATGTTTGCGAGTACATTCAAAGTACTCACTGGCTTGTCCCTGGCTATTGTCTTGGCCAGATATTTGCATGGAAAGGAACGTTGCGGTGACAGCCCCGTAAACTAAGCAACGGTGATAGCAGCCTCGCGAAGATAGGAGTTAACCTGGTCAGCTGTTCCCGTGGGAAATGGAGTCCCATACACTGATGATTCACAAACCGCTTCCGCCATCGACCACTAGAAAACCATTTGATGTACTCATAGGCCACAATGGTCTTGTAGTGCAGATTTTGTATTTTGCTTGGAATTTCTGTATCAAGTTGATGCCTCATCAGCTAACAGTAATCCTGGGGCTGGTGAGCACGACGGCCATTTTCTGGGAATTTGATGCCCGGAAAACCCGGTCGCGACAGACTTGGTATCAGAGCCAGGCTGACCATTGGCTAATCCTATCTTAGCCAGGTCAATAAACTTAGGTAAACCAACCCACCAGACCTTAACCAAACCCCAGCCAAGCTTCCCATGCAAGATAGCCACACCATGACCCGACACCTTTTTGGCAGTCGGTGCCCAACCTATCCATCTAACCTGTCAATCTTGCACCAGTGACCAAGTCCTGAATAGTCCTTTTTCGCAAGCGTGCGAAGGAAGACTCCGTCCCCTTTTTCCTATAAAAAGGGCACGCTAGCCTCAACTCAGCACAGCACAGCCTCTACCCCAAACCAAGCCACAATGCCCGGCCCTGTCGTGCACAATGAGACCACAGCAACCAACCTTGGAGGCTTTGTGACCATACTCGCAAACCTCACCCGTCGTGCCTATGCGTTAGAAGAGCCCCCAGAATATGTTGTGTACCAAGGACCCATGAGCGGTGAGAGCCGTCAATTCTGGGCCACTGTGCACATTTATGGTAGGGGACTAGAGCCCGAGCGCCCCTACAGGTTCACCGGAAGGACAACTTCCTTTGAGCCACAAGCCATCCAACTAGCTGCTCGAGAAGCTATAGTTCATCTCCGGCACTTGTCGCCCAGAGTTAACTGTCGCTCGTTCCACTACTACCCCAGACGTGAAGGGTATGGTAGACCACCCCAAGTTGTCAACGGAGATCACGAGACAGATCCTGCATTGTTGCACCTAGTGCGCTATGTAAGTGCACTAGAGGAACTATGCGATCAAATCACGATTGATCTAATCGCAGCTCGTGGAGAGCTGGTTCGTCGAACCCCGGCGAGAGAAGAGAACGAGCCCAACACCAGCAACCCAGTCGTGCTGTTTGGACACCCGATCGAGCCCCTGAGATCTGCCCTAGCCATCGGGCAAGGTGCCGCGATAACCCCAGAAGTGCTTCGCCGCATATTGGAAGCACACTCCAACGGGGTTGTGGCCAACAATCCCCGAGATGGTCATCATCGCTACCCCGAGCCTGCAGCCCCTCAGACCGCTCCAGTTAATTCAGACGACGAGACCCGAAGAGAAGCTTCGACATCCACAAGGCACGCCCGCTTGGATATAAACGAGGTAGACTAAGTCACCCAAATCGTATCGAGTCCCAGTGTACCCTTGCTTTGTAATCATGTGGCCTTGTTTTTAAACGCCGCCTGTTGTCGCGCCTCCGTTTTAAATAGTATCCTTGCATGGGTATGTCAGCACACAGTTGCATATTTTTCTGGACACAACTACCCAAAAACCTTCCCCGACAACCCCCTACAGTAACACATCACTATAGTGAAATGTGTGAATCTGTGGCTTGACCCCGACCTTGGAACAGAGCTGCAAATTTTCTTTACCATTCACCACGGTAAAAATGACCCAGCTCCAGTGCTATAAAAGGCCACCGCGTGACCTTGCCAAGCACCCCTCATCTTGTGCACCATCCTCACAATCAATTCTTGCCATGCTGAGCCCCAGCATTTACCTGAGAACCCCAGATGCAACCCAGGGTAGTTTTGTCAAGATATTGTGGGATTTTACCTGCAGTACCATGGGCGCTACCCAGCCACCCTAGTACGAGCTGTTCAAATCGAGGATCACCTCTTCCACCTCAAGATATTGGGCAGCAGTGCACATTCCTCCCGTAAACACAAACCAAGATCCAACGGAGGTCTCCTTCGTGGGGAAATCTATGCCAACCCCACAGATGGCCGTAGAAGCTGCTGCATACGAAGCGCTTGCTCGCCTTCGATTCGCGGTACCCTATGCCAGCGAACGAGGGTATTATTACTTTCCGAGCCGTGCAGAACCCGGAGGAGTGACATCTTTTCCCGGTGGACGAATTGAGAGAGACCCAGTCCTGGCCAACCTTTTCCAGTACGTCATTGCTCAAGAGCGTTTAACCCAACGTGTGATGGGTTATCTCCAGAGCCTCGCAGATTTAAATCCTCAAATCGCCATTGGCAGAGCATTAAGGCCCGACCGGGAGAGACACGTGCATCGAGTGGTTAATCCACTTTCCCCGATAGAAGAGGAGTGTATCCCAGTACCAGAGACGTTTTCTAGGGACCCCGTCCAGTTACCATTCCCATTTTAGACGTCGCTGCGGTGTTCATTATTGCAACATTTATTTATGTGTTTGACTTATGCATGATACCCTGAGTTTGTACGACAAGTCAATTATTTGGCTTCTACTAATGTGTGTAGTTTTTGTTGTGGTTTATGCTCCTTTAAATTAACTGTTTTTCCCTCGCAAAATCCTGGAGTGAGATTTCTTTTCCATGAGTTGCTACATCTGCACCTTCTCACGACGTGGATTAATTAATTTCACACAGCACCATGACAGCAGACTCACAACCATTACCATTCGAACACATACACTGATTTCAAAACTTTGCAACAGTGATACATCCGGCTAATCACCCCCTAACAACAGTTAGCACCCGGCACACCCTATCTACTCCTCATGATCACCACCACCGCGGAGAACCAACACCCGAGCAGCAGCGTCGCGACGATCGTCGAGGATCATCACGCACAAGAGCATAGAGAGCCCCAGTAATGTCGCCAGCCCTGCAAATATCAGGATCGCAAACCAGTCCGGCATCGCCTCCGCCATTAGAGCCTCACCCGAGCTTCTGTAAGCAGTAATGGAGAAAGGAGGAGGAGAAGTGAGGCCAGGTGTGAGGAAGAAGAGAGGGACACCTCGGCCGTTTTATAGCTTGAGCTCGGTGTACGGTGGGCGAAGTCCACCAACGCCGCTCGTCACCGACCGCCGGTGTTCAGAGTCGAATCCGCGAGCAGTGCCGACAGCATGCTGGCCCGCGAGGTGAGTGCACGCTGCACCGGCAGCTAGCACGCCGCGCACTACCTCGGTACGGCCTAGATGCCCTACGCGCTAGACGTCGCCGGTGGAGAAAGCGTGGGAAAGCACGCGGGAGAGAGGATGTAGAGAGAGCCAGAGGAAGAAGAAGAGGCTGACTGTGGGCCCCGGGTCCACCTGTCGGCCAGACTGAGCACTGTGCTCTCGGGTACGACCAACGTATATTTTAAATTTAGAAAATTATTCTAAATTTATATCCAGCTAGGGATCCCACTTTTTTTTGTCCCGAACCGTAGATCTTTCCACGCAGCACCAGTTTTCACACTGTGGTTTTACACCACTTATTGCCCTCTCACTGTAGCCACATCTTTGTGCACAAAATTTTCTTGAAACAGCTTTTGACAAATCTCGAGGACGAGATTTTTCTTAAGGGGGGTAGTGTTGTGACACCCCAAAAATTTGGCCTTGTTTTAATGAATTAAATTTTTTGCCAGGAATTAAAACTTTGATTTCTGAGCTCCATTTTGATTTTTTTAATCATTTTCTTCCCTATTGTGATGAGTTTTTCCCTAAGTGAAAATCTTTCAAATATGTTATTGGACTTATTTAATCTCTCAAGAAAAAAAAACTTTTCTTTTATCAGTATAACTAATTACATAATTAATTTGCTTGACCTTTACTTTCTTGAAAATGGGTTTTCAAGGTTAAATGGCCATATTTGAACTACAACCATTTGATAAATTCACTTAAAATTCCCACAAAAATTTGGAGAGGTCATGTGATGTTATTAAATAACTTTTGTGCAAAAACATCTTTATTTCCTGAGATATTTTGAGCTCTACACCCATTTTTTTTCTCTGGTCCAGTGGGCATTTTGCACTACAACTCATTTAAATAATTCTTTCTAGCCTCCACCAAAATTTTGGGATGTTAGTAGTATCATATGATTCAACTTTATGTAAAAACCCAGTGATGTTATTTGCAAATTTTGAGTGGATCAACCTCATTTTCATTCTGGACCAACTTGATAGTTTGTACAGCAACCATGTTTTTGCTTGCTCTTTAGCCCTTGATTCTTTCTCCTACTTGTAGTCCTCCATGTTAAACCCTTAAGTCCAGGAGCATGCACCCTTTGGATCATTTTTGGTTCATGAAATGATGCCATTTATTTCCTGTCCAGAATTGAAGTTATGTAAGGCTTGCACTAACAAGTTGCTGCATTCGACCAACTAACCTCACCACCCTCTTGTCCATCCAAAGAGACACTGATCTGGAGTTTTTGACCACTCCAAGACTTGCCTAAGTGCCCTTGGCATTTTGTGAAACACCTTATGGGCATGATCTGTTTTGGCATGATTCTTTACATTGCACTATGATCTTGCACCTCTGATCAAACTAGCATGTCCACTAGACTCCCAGTTGCTCCTAACCTAGATCTGCTAAACCCCAACCTCACCTGTGACCTGTAGCATGCCGCGACATTGTGTCGAACATCTTCGGTGCATGCACTGGTCGCGCCCAGAGCGCGCGTATTGCAGCCGCACACACGAGTCGCCGCGTCGCGCCCCTGTCTTGGCCCACACGGCAGCACCTCGCCACGCGCTACCCTCCTCGCAGCAACGCGTCAACCCGCCCTGGCAGCCAACAGCGCCGCCACCAGAGTCCCCTTGGCGGCACGCCTCGGCCGCCCGACAGCCCCTGCTCATGTCGGCGCCGCCCAAGCCACCCCGGCTTGCCACCTGGCCCCTGGAACAGCGCGAGCTCATCCACAAGGGTGTCGCCTAGCTCTCGTCGCCGCCACGTTCCCCTGCAGCTACAGAACGTCGGTTCGTCGGCGATCTTATCTCCACTGCCGCGGAACCGACCCCGATCACCTATTTAAGGAGCCCTGAGCTCGTCTCCGCATGCAGGTAGTCTCAAGCGGTCTCCAGGAAGCTCCATTGGCAGCCAATCGACCAGGGGAGGTCTCCTTCCCCATCTCCGGCAACCGCAGCCGCCGCCACTGCTCCGGCCATTCCGGCGCCACCAGGACCTCCCCCTCCCATTTCTCTCCACCAATAACCTTCTCATCCTCCCGTGAGCATGTTCCCCTACTCGATTTTGATCGGGAACCACCGTAGCCCCAAATCCACTCTGCCCCCGAAGCCCACTCCGCCGCGGAGCTCACCGCCGATGACTCCTTTCACCCCCGTCAACCCAACGACCACCGGGAGGACCGCCTTGGTCTCGTGGATCCATCCAGACCCTCTGGAACCCGCGGGGAGCCGCCGTTCGCTGGCGACGACCGCCGATTGCCCCAACTCCGTTCGGGCAAAGGAAGAGGAGGGAGAAATGGACTAGTCAAACCTGACTAGTGGGACTTCCCGGGCCCACTGTCAGTGACCCCCGCACCGGTCCACGTGTTTAAGTGAAGGCGTATAACTCCCCAGTACGTTTCCTTCGCTCCGAAAGCGTATTTTCACCCTGAAACGTTTTCTTTTCTGTTTTATTTTTAAACACAGATTTGACCAGAACTTTGACTGCCTATAACTTTTTAAATACAACTCCAAATGAGTTGATTCTTTTTCCTACCTTCCTCAAATTTGGTCTAGTTTATTTTAAGATTTATTTGAAAATTTTCCAAACAACTTTTTTGTACTGTTTTTGAAATGTGTGTTAATTCAAATATATTTTAAAATAGGATTTTGGAGAGAGAGAAGAAACTTTCAAAAGTTTTGGAGAGCACCTTACCCCTCCACAACTTAAAGGCAAGCATTCTGAACCCTGGCATAATGTTTTTGGTGTGTTATTTGACACGTTTATAACACCACCTTATTTCGGAGGACTTGTTATTTCATGTGATATGATCATATGCATGGAAGCATATTAGTGATCTCCTTGCTGTTGGAAATGAATATTGTTGTGATGGTAATCATCCTCATGTGCCTTGCATGCATGCCGGAAAGGAATCCGGGAAAGCCTCGGCCTTGGGTAGGCGTGAGCTTGTCACCGGTCCCCGTCGGGACGGTTATGTCCGGTATGGCATGGTAAGGTACATTGAGTGGTGATTTCGTCGGTTGAAATATATTTGATATACATGTCATGCAGGGAACTTATAAACCTCCTGAGTCGACCGCAGATCGAGTCTTGTTCCAGTAACCCCCATACTTGCCTCGTACTACCACTCGTCCCTGCCGCAGGTAGGGTACGGTTCAGTAAGTCGTCAACCCCTTTCCAGCACACACCGTACAGAGAGGCCATGGTGGAAGATATCGGTTGTAGCCGGTAGGCAGGCCACCTGGTCCGGGGGCATGGGTGTTTCCGGTTGGGACCGAGAGGGGGCCACCCCTTAGAGCGCGCGATACAAATTTGATCCCATGCTACGCGAGGTTGTAGCCTCCCCACTTAGAGTTTTGCTTAACAAGTGTCGTGGGTGATTCCAGACACCGATGAGTTAAGCTGGTGTGTGCAAGGTTAGGTGTGTTTTCAACTAAAAGGCCGTAGACGGAATTAGCCCCGATGGACTAAAGGAATCCGTTACTCGTGGGTAAAGAGTACACCCTCTGCAGAGATTAAAACCTATTCGAATAACCGTGTCCATGGTTAAGGATTACAGTCTGGGATGGGTCAAGTGTTGGTCTTAGTGTCGGTATTCGGAGGTGAAATTGTTAAACCAAACTTGGATACTGACCGGGGACTTGTGAGGACCATGATTATTATTTTGTGATGGACTAACCTGTTGTATTATTTGTATTATCGAGTATCCCTGGGATGGTTCTACCCCCTGGATATTCATGGTGATTATTTATTTCTAAGCCCGGTTAAATGTTTATTCCTGTGGATGGACTAACCCGTTTATTATCATGAACTGAATATTTATTATGAGTATTATTTACTTGTGAATAAAAGCCCTTTCTGTGATGTCGCTCAGATGTCCGACTGTGGCATTTCTTTTAAAAGCCCTTTCTGTGATGTCGCTCAGACGTCCGACTGTGGCATTTCTTTTAAAGCCCTTTCTGTGATGTCGCTCAGACGTCCGACTGTGGCATTTCTTTTAAAGCCCTTTAAGTGGTGTCGCTTAGACGCCCGACTGTGGCATTTCTTTTAAAGCCCTTTCTGTGATGTCACTCAGACGTCCGACTATGGCATTTCTTTTAAAGCTCTTTCTGTGATGTCGCTCACACGTCCGACTGTGGCATTTATTTCAAAGCCCTTTCTGTGATGTCGTTCAGACGTCCGACTGTGGCATTTCTTTTAAAGCCCTTTAAGTGGTGTCGCTTAGACGCCCGACTGTGGCATTTCTTTTAAGCCCTTTATGTGGTGTCGCTCAGACGCCCGACTGTGGCATTGCTTGTTATTTATTTGCCTTATAAGCCCCTTATGTGGTGTCGCACAGACGCCCGACTGCGGCATTTTATTTCCACTCCATTATTGCTTATTCTTGTTGCATATTAATAACCCGCTTGCATGCATAAAAGATATTTTATTTGTGACTAACGATGTGATCATAGAATATTTAAGTGCATAATTATCAATTATATTATTCCAGTGTTCTTAATGTTTGCGAGTACATTCAAAGTACTCACTGGCTTGTCCCTGGCTATTGTCTTGGCCAGATATTTGCATGGAAAGGAACGTTGCGGTGACAGCCCCGGAAACTAAGCAACGGTGATAGCAGCCTCGCGAAGATAGGAGTTAACCTGGTCAGCTGTTCCCGTGGGAAATGGAGTCCCATACACTGATGATTCACAAACCGCTTCCGCCATCGACCACTAGAAAACCATTTGATGTACTCATAGGCCACAATGGTCTTGTACTGCAGATTTTGTATTTTGCTTGGAATTTCTGTATCAAGTTGATGCCTCATTACCTAACAGTAATCCTGGGGCTGGTGAGCACAACGGCCATTTTCTGGGAATTTGATGCCCGGAAAACCCGGTCGCGACAATCTTAAATTAGAACAGTTGTTCTTCAGGTTTAGGCACTTGTTCTACATGAACAGAGTACAGTAAGACGCAAGAGTATAATACTTAAAAATAGAAAATGAGCTCATAGACCTTACCACATTCTTGGTTCGGGACCAGTACAGAACAAGACGTTCCCAGCCATCGTCCAGTAAATGTGTCTCAGGAGAACGTAAGGGAATTTGATGAGTTTCTTTGCCGGTGAAGTACGTTTTCTTCAGGTAATACCGATACTGCCACCAAGCATTCTTGAAGATAGCAGAGGTATTAGCACAGGTTACCTCATCCTGAGTTTCCAAATCGGTCCTTCTCTATAGAGAAAAATGGGAAAATTTTCTGTATTATAACCATCATGGAGGTAGGATGTATGGGACGAAGCAAAGTAATTGCCATGAATAACATTACTTACACATAACTCCTAGACAAACACCTGCAACTGGCATTTTCCTTCATCTTCAGTATAATATTTCCAAGATGGGAAGATACGCACATACGATTTAACAACATCAAATGCGATAGATGCTAAACTACGATTAGCTGGTTGTGCTTCCTCCACAGGAATATGCGTACTAACTGGTGGAGTTGGGGTTCGCCGTGATAGTACTGGCCCTGTGGGCATTGGAGTTGTCTTACTAACTGCTCTTGTTTGGGAGCTCTGTGGTGGAGATGGTGCTGTGTCAACAGGAACTGGGTTACTATCAGCTGGGGTTGGGGTTAGATTGGGTGAAGCTGGTTCTCTGTCCATCGTAGTAGGGGTACAATCTGCGAGAGTTTGGGTTATGTGTGGTAGGGCTGGTTCTTGTGCATGTACAACCGGGGTGCTATCTCCACCAAGAGGTAGCACTGTTTTATTTGAAGACAGTGTTTTTAGTCCGCTAGATACTGGCATCACCCGCTCCAATTCAAATGGCTGATAAACAGGAAACATAGTTGAATGTATAGACATTGTATGAGAGACAGATGCAATAGATAGTGTGGAAAAAAGAGGGCATGCAATAGTTGACGTGTATATTGTTTAACTAAAACGGATAGCATGACATAATTTCACATATATGATGTCTATCTAAACGGGATAGCATAGCATAACATAATTCAAAGATATGATGAATAACTAAACAGGATCGCATGACATAATTCACCTACATGTTATCTAAGTAATCAGGATCACATCATTTAATTCACATATGTGATTTATATGCTAAACAGAGGGCATTCGATATGATGTCTGAACTAAGAACATGATGTTGAATATTGTGTATATGATGTCTAAACTATGCAATGCAAGACACCGTATGCATGATATGAGCAGTATAACCATGCCAAGTTAGAGCATACACCTCAGTGCGGGAATAGGACTGGTCATCTGTCTCTAAATCCATCTCTGAGGAGCTATCGGGACCCAACAAGAGATCTGCTTCGACAGGTAGCACTGTCTGCTCTGAAGGCCATGTTTTCACTCCAGATTTTTCCATCTCCCACCCAAATGGCTGATTCACAGGAAGAGTAGTTTAATGTACAAACATTGTCGACAAATGGAAATGTAATGAAGAAAAGGATGGGCAAGATATCATTCAAATATATGATGCCTGGTTAAACAGGATGGCATTGCACATTTCACATATATTATGGCTGGCTAAAAGACATGAGACTGCATAATTCCCATATATGATATAGAAACTAAACATGTGGCATTACAGAACATTTCTAAATTAAGCAGATGACATATATGATGTTAAAAGTAGGCACTGCAAGGCAACATATGCATGATATGACTAACATCACCATGCCAAGGTAGAGCAAACACCTTGGGGGGTAAATAGGAGTGGCCAGCGGCGTCCGAATCCGCCTCCCAACACATATCTTCCTCTGGATTACAATCTGGAGTGGGGTGGGGAGGGTTTGCCATTGAACCCACCATGGAGCGATGTCTGCATGACATTGTATTGCCGCGCAAAACTCTTCTCTTTTTCTTTACATGTTCAGCATGACTGTGTACAATATCTGACATGCATACGAAAAAAATATGGTGAGATTATGTAAGGAGAGCATGCAGAAATTTAGAGTGATGGTAACAACCAATGGATCGATGTTTTTCCGTTGAACCAAAATAGCCCTAATGGATCGACGTGAATGTATAGTAATAAGTGATGCAACAAGTGTACAACCTCTTTGTCCTAGTCGTGTCGACCTCAGCATCATTGGGTTGGTCGCTGAAGCAGTTGAGGCAGAGGTGGCTGTCGGAGGTGTGGAGGAAGATCTGAGGAATCTGTAGACGATGTTCAGGGCACTGCTCTGTTGTGACGGATCGTTCTGTCGTTGGAGCAGCTCCGGTGAGCCGTAAGACGTCAAGGCTGAAGCAGCACAAGACATACATCGTCAATCTCAAGTGGGATTCTAATAGCATCTCCAATAGATGATGTAAAGTGGATGTAAAATTAACATCACCAAAAACCACCTGACTACAACAGATGCGATAAAAACTGTTGACTCTGAACTTAACTGTCGAAACTGAAATTTACTGTGGAATGTGAATGCTACTGTCAAAACTGAACGCAATGGTAGCAAAGAGGCACTTGACATGTAGTTTAGGGAGGGCCTCCAGTTCATCTTCAACCTGCACCCCCCTGAGCCGCCAGCCACCACCGGCCGAACCGCCGGCCCCAGCGCCGCCTCGCCGCCTCGAAACAACTCGCCACCGCCGCCCCGGCTAGCCCTCTAGCCCCCCCGCCCCCACCCTGAACCCTAAGATAGATAGTGGGGTACCTCTCCGGCGAGCCCCCGTCCCAGCCGCGGGTGGTTCTTCCTTAACTCCGGCGAGCCCCCCCAACCCCTGAAAATCGACTAACCCAAAAGTCGATTCAGTCGACTGAAGTGTGGCTTAATCGGAGCAGAGTGATACGTCTCCAACGTATCTATAATTTTTGATTGCTCCATGCTATATTATCTACTGTTTTGGACTATATTGGGCTTTATTTTCCACTTTTATATTATTTTTGGGACTAACCTATTAACGAGAGACCCAACCCAGAATTGCTGTTTTTTTGCCTATTTCAGTGTTTCGGATGAACGGAATATCAAACGGAGTCCAAATAGAATAAAATCTTCGGGAACGTGATTTTCTCACCGAACGTGATCCAGGAGACTTGGACCCTGCTCCAAGGAACAAAAGAGGCGGTCATGAGGGTGGGGGGCGCCCCCCTAGGGCGCGCCCCTGCCTCGTGGGCCCCTCGTTGCTCCTCCGGCATACTTCTTCCTCCTATATATACACACGTACCCCCAAACGATCAGAACAGGAGCCAAAAACCTAATTCCACCGCCGCAACTTTCTGTATCCACGAGATCCCATCTTGGGGCCTATTTCGGAGCTCCGCCGGAAGAGGGCCGTCATCATGGAGGGCTTCTACATCATCCTAGCCCCTCCGATGAAGTGTGAGTAGTTTACCTCAGACCTTCGGGTCCATAGTTAGTAGCTAGATGGCTTCTTCTCTCTCTTTGAATCTCAATACAAAGTTCTCCCCCTCTCTTGTGGAGATCTATTCGATGTAATCTTCTTATTGCGGTGTGTTTGTTGAGACCGATGAATTGTGGGTTTATGATCAAGTCTATCTATGAATAATATTTGAATCTTCTCTGAATTCTTTTATGTATGATTGGTTATCTTTGCAAGTCTCTTCGAATTACCCGTTTGGTTTGCCCAACTAGATTGGTAGTTCTTGCCATGGAAGAAGTGCTTACCGTTGGGTTCGATCTTGTGGTGTCCTTACCCAGTGACAGAAGGGGCAGCACGGCACGTATTGTATCATTGCCATCGAAGATAAAAAGATGGGGTTTATTTCATATTGCATGAATTTATCTCTCTACATCATGTCATCTTGCTTAAGGCGTTACTCTGTTTTTAACTTAATACTCTAGATGCATGCTGGATAGCGGTCGATGAGTGGATTAATAGTAGTAGATGCAGAATCGTTTCGATCTACTTGTCATGGACGTGATGCCTATATACATGATCATGCCTAGATATTCTCATAACTATGCTCAATTCTGTCAATTGCTCAACAGTAATTTGTTCACCCACTGTAGAATACTTATGCTCTTGAGATAAGCCACTAGTGAAACCTATGGCCCACGGGTCTATTCTCATCATATCAATATCCATTACTTTAATCTTGCTTTGCTTTTTTACTATGCCTTTACTTTTTACTTTGCATCTTTATACCAAAAATATTATATCTATCAGATCTCACTCTCGTAAGTGACCGTGAAGGGTTGACAACCCCTAATCGCGTTGGTTGCGAGTAGCTATCGCTTTGTGCAGGTACGAGGGACTTGAGCGTGGGCTCCTACTGGATTGATACCTTGGTTCTCAAAAACCGAGGGAAATACTTATGCTACTCTGCTGCATCATCCCTTCCTCTTCGGGGAAAAACAACGCAAGCTCAAGACGTAGCAAGAAGGATTTCTGGCGCTGTTGCCGGGGAGTCTATGCAAAAAGTCAACATACCAAGTACCCATCACAATCCCTATCTCTCGCATTACATTATTTGCCATTTGCCTCTCGTTTTCCTCTCCCCCCAATTCACCCTTGCCATTTTATTCGCCCTCTCTCTCTATCCTGCCTCTCCTTTCCGCTTGCCTCTTGTTTGCTTGTGTGCTAGTTTGTTTGCTTGTCGTCATGACTAGTCTCATATCTTCTCCGTTGTCCCCCGAGAGTGAAGTTCTAAATTTTAAACAAAGGGAGGGAGAAAATCTAAAAGATGCTTGGTATAGAATTTGCAATGCTCAAAATAGATCTACCAGAAAGCAATCTACCTTAGTTCTTCTCCACAATTTTTATGTAGGTGTTAAACCTTGGTATAGATATATCCTCGATACCATTACCGGAGGGAACTTCTTTGGTAGACATACTTTTGATTCTTATAATGCTATGCTAAATTTATTTGGCTCACCACCTCTTTTGGTTAATGGAACCACGTTAACTTTGAAGCATGTTATGCAAAGACTTGAAATTATAGAAAATAAAGTTGCTACTGTTGAATCAATTGAAAATCTAGATAAAAAGATCCACAATCAAATTACTCAATATGGATCTAAGGTAGGAATGACTTTGAAAAATATTACGGAAAAAGAACCGATAGTTAATGAGAGAATGAACTTAGATTCTACTAGAATTGATAAACTTGAGGGTATCATTACAAACTTGGGAACCACTTTTTCTTCTGTAAAGAATACTGCAAGTCCTCCTACTAAAACTGCCAAGCTTATGTATGTTCCTAAAAATAAGGGTGAATCATCTAGTAAGGAAACTGCGGATCTTAAATCTATAAGTGTTCATCCCAATCTTTTTGCTATCATTAAGGAACCATTTATTACAAATGAATTTTTTGATCTTGTGCCTAAAAGTTTGATAATTAATAAAAAGAAAGAAATTCCTAAAGATGGTAGATGCCTAATTGAAGAATTGCCTACCAAAGACGGCAATACTTAGATCTATCCTCGCTTTTATGCCTAGCTAGGGGTGTTAAACGATAGCGCTTGTTGGGAGGCAACCCAATTTTATTTTTATTCCTTGCCTTTTGCTCCTGTTTAGTAATAAATAAATTATTTAGCCTCTGTTTTGGTTGTGTTTTTTGTGTTTAATTAGTGTTTGTGCCAAGTAGAACCGTTCGGAAGACTTGGGGAAAGTCTTGTTGAACTTGCTGTAAAAAAACAGAAACTTTAGCTCTCACGCGAACTGCTGTCATTTTTATTTGAAGAGCGCTATTTAATTAATTCTTTTTGCAGATGATTAATAGATAAAGTCCTCACGTCCAGCAATTTATTTTAGAATTTTTTGGGTTCCAGATCGTGCTCTATCTACAGATTACTACAGACTGTTCTGTTTTTGACAGATTCTGTTTTTCGTGTGTTGTTTGCTTATTTTGATGAATGTATGGCTAGTAAAATAGTTTATAATCCATAGATAAGTTGTAATACAGTAGGTTTAACACCAATATAAATAAATAATGAGTTAATTACAGTACCTTGAAGTGGTCTTTTGTTTTCTTTCGCTAACGGAGCTCACGAGTTTTCTATTTTGAGTTTTGTGTTGTGAAGTTTTCAAGTTTTGGGTGAATTCTTTTGATGGATCATGGAACAAGGAGTGGCAAGAGCCTAAGCTTGGGGATTCCCATGGCACCCCCAAGATAATCCAAGGACACCAAAAAGTCAAAGCTTGGGGATGCCCCAGAAGGCATCCCCTCTTTCGTCCACTTCCATTGGTAATTTACTTGGAGCTATATTTTTATTCACCAACATGATATGTGTTCTGCTTGGAGCGTCTTGTATTATTTGTGTCTTTGTGTCTTAGTATACCACAATCATCCTTGCTGTACACACCTTTTGAGAGAGCCATAAATGAATTAAAATTTGATAGAATACTCCATGTGCTTCATTTATATCTTTTGAGCTAAGTAGTTTTGCTCTATGTGCTTCACTTATATCTTTTGAGCGTTATAATTTTGCTCTATGTGCTTCACTTAGATCTTTTAAAGCATGGTGGTGGATTCGTTTTAAAGAAACTATTGATCTCTCATGCTTCACTTAAATTATTTTGAGAGTCTCTTAATTGCATGGTAATTTGCTTAATAATAATATGCTTGGTATTCAAGATTTGTGAAACTTTCTTTTGAGTGTGTTGAATACTAAAAAAAGATTGAAGCATGATAATTGTTTTGAGATATGGAGGTGATAATATTAAAGTCATGCTAGTTTAGTAGTTGTGAATTTAAAGAATACTTGTGTTAATGTTTGTGATTCCTGTAGCATGCACGTATGGTGAACCGTTATGTGATGAAGTCGGAGCATTATTTGTTTATTGATTGTCTTCCTTATGAGTGGCGGTCTGGGATGAGCGATGGTCTTTTCCTACCAATCTATCCCCCTAGGAGCATGCGCGTAATACTATACTTTGATAACTTCTAGATTTTTGCAATAAGTATATGAGTTCTTTATGACTAATGTTAAGTCCATGGATTATACGCACTCTCACCCTTCCACCTTTGCTAGCCTCTCTAATACCGCGCACCTTTCGCCGGTATCATACACCTACCATATACCTTCCCCAAAACAGCCACCATACCTACCTAATATGGCATTTCTATAGCCATTCCGAGATATATTGCCATGCAACTTTCCACCATCTAGTTCATCATGACACACTCCATCATTGTCATATTGCATATCCCGGTACACCGCCGAATGCATTCACATAGTCATATTTTGTTCTAAGTATCGAGTTGTAATTGTTGAGTTATAAGAAAAATAAAAGTGTGATGATCATCATTATTAGAGCATTGTCACAGTGAGGAAAGAACGATGGATACTATGATTCCCCCATAAGTCGGGATGAGACTCCGGACAAAAAATAAAATAAAAAAAGAGGCCAAAGAAGCCCAAATAAAAAAAGGAGGCCATAAAAAAAGAGAAAAGGCCCAAATAAAAAAATGATGAGAGAAAAAGAGAGAAGGGACAATGTTACTATCCTTTTACCACACTTGTGCTTCAAAGTTGCACCACGATCTTCATAGTAGAGAGTCTCTCATGCTATCACTTTCATATACTAGTGGGAATCTTACATTATAGAACTTGGATTGTATATTCCAATGATGGGCTTCCTCAAAAATTGCCCTAGGTCTTCGTGAGCAAGCAAGTTGGATGCACACCCACTTAGTTTCTTTTTGAGCTTTCATATACTTATAGCTCTAGTGCATCCGTTGCATGGCAATCCCTACTCACTCACATTGATATCTATTGATGGGCATCTCCATAGCCCGTTGATACGCCTAGTTGATGTGAGACCATCTTCTTCTTTTTTGTGTTCTCCACAACCACCATTCTATTCCACCTATAGTGCTATATCCATGGCTCACGCTCATGTTTTGCGTGAAGATTGAAAAAGTTTTGAAAAAGTTAGAGTATGAAACAATTGCTTGGCTTGTGATCAGGGTTGTGCATGATTTAAGTACTTTGTGTGGTGAAGATGGAGCATAGCCAGACTATTTGATTTTGTAGGGATAACTTTCTTTGGCCATCTTATTTTGATAAGACATAATTGCTTTATTAGTATGCTTGAAGTATTATTATTTTTATGTCAATATAAACTTTTGTCTTGAATCTTTCTAATCTGAATATTCGTACCACAATTAAGAAGATTTGCATTGATATTATGCCAAGTAGCACACCGCATCAATTTTTTTATCATTTACCTACTCGAGGACGAGCAGGAATTAAGCTTGGGGATGCCTGATATGTCTCCAACGTATCTATAATTTTTGATTGCTCCATGCTATATTATCTACTGTTTTGGACTATATTGGGCTTTATTTTCCACTTTTATATTATTTTTGGGACTAACCTATTAACCGGAGGCCCAGCCCAGAATTGCTGTTTTTTTTGCCTATTTTAGTGTTTCGGATAAACGGGATATCAAACGGAGTCCAAACGGAATAAAATATTCGGGAACGTGATTTTCTCACCGAACGTGATCCAGGAGACTTGGACCCTGCTCCAAGGAACAAAAGAGGCGGTCACGAGGGTGGGGGGCGCCCCCTACCTCATGGGCCCCTCTCGTTGCTCCTCCGGCGTACTTCTTCCTCCTATATATAGACACGTACCCCCAAACGATCAGAACAGGAGCCAAAAACCGAATTCCACCGCCGCAACTTTCTGTATCCACGACATCCCATCTTGGGGCCTGTTCCGGAGCTCCGCCGGAAGAGGGCTGTCATCACGGAGGGGTTCTACATCATCCTAGCCCCTCCGATGAAGTGTGAGTAGTTTACCTCAGACCCTCGGGTCCATAGATAGTAGCTAGATGTCTTCTTCTCTCTCTTTGAATCTCAATACAAAGTTCTCCCCCTCTCTTGTGGAGATCTATTCGATATAATCTTAATTTTGCGGTGTGTTTGTTGAGACCGATGAATTGTGGGTTTATGATAAAGTCTATCTATGAATAATATTTGAATCTTCTCTGAATTCTTTTATGCATGATTGGTTACCTTTGCAAGTCTCTTTGAATTATCCGTTTGGTTTGGCCAACTAGATTGGTAGTTCTTGCCATGGGAGAAGTGCTTAGCTTTGGGTTCGATCTTGCGGTGTCCTTACCCAGTGATAGAAGGGGAAGCAAGGCACGTATTGTATCGTTGCCATCGAGGATAACAAGATGGGGTTTATTTCATATTGCATGAATTTATCTCTCTACATCATGTCATCTTGCTTAAGGCGTTACTCTGTTTTTAACTTAATACTCTAGATGCATGCTGGATAGCGGTCGATGAGTGGAGTAATAGTAGTAGATGCAGAATCATTTCGATCTACTTGTCACGGATGTGATGCCTATATACATGATCATGCCTAGATATTCTCATAACTATGCTCAATTTTGTCAATTGCTCAACAGTAATTTGTTCACCCACTATAGAATACTTATGCTCTTGAGAGAAGCCACTAGTGAAACCTATGGCCCCCGGGTCTATTCTCATCATATCAATCTCCATTACTTTAATCTTGCTTTGCCTTTTTACTTTGCCTTTACTTTTTACTTTGCATCTTTATACCAAAAATATTATATCTATCAGATCTCACTCTTGTAAGTGACCATGAAGGGATTGACAACCCCTAATCGCGTTGGTTGCGAGTAGCTATCGCTTTGTCCAGGTATGAGGGACTTGAGCGTGGGCTCCTACTGGATTGATACCTTGGTTCTCAGAAACTGAGGAAAATACTTATGCTACTCTGCTACATCATCCCTTCCTCTTTGGGGAAAAACAACGCAAGCTCAAGACATAGCAAGAAGGATTCCTGGCGCCGTTGCCGGGGAGTCTACGCAAAAAGTCAACATACCAAGAACCCATCACAATCCCTATCTCTCGCATTACATTATTTGCCATTTGCCTCTCGTTTTCCTCCCCCCCAATTAGCCCTTGCCGTTTTATTCGCCCTCTCTCTCTATCCTCCCTTTCCATTCCACTTGCCTCTTGTTTTCTTGTGTGCTAGTTTGTTTGCTTGTCGTCATGACTAGTCTCATATCTTCTCCGTTGTCCCCCGAGAATGAAGTTCTAAATTTTAAACAAAGGGAGGGCGAAAATCTAAAAGATGCTTGGTATAGAATTTGCAATGCTCAAAATAGATCTACCAGAAAGCAATCTACCTTAGTTCTTCTCCGCAATTTTTATGTAGGTGTTAATCCTTGGTATAGATATATCCTCGATACCATTACCGGAGGGAACTTCTTTGGTAGACATACTTTTGATTCTTATAATGCTATGCTAAATTTATTTGGCTCACCACCTCTTTTGGTTAATGGAACCACGTTAACTTTGGAGCATGTTATGCAAAGACTTGAAATTATTGAAAATAAAGTTGCTACTGTTGAATCAATTGAAAATCTAGATAAAAAGATCCACAATCAAATTACTCAATATGGATCTAAGGTAGGAATGACTTTGAAAAATATTAAGGAAAAAGAACCCATAGTTAATGAGAGAATGAACTTAGATTCTACTAGAATTGATAAACTTGAGGGTATCATTACAAACTTGGGAACCTATTTTTCTTCCGTAAAGAATACTCCAAGTCCTCCTACTAAAATTGCCAAGCTTATTTATGTTCCTAAAAATAAGGGTGAATCATCTAGTAAGGAAACTGCGGATCTTAAATCTATAAGTGTTCATCCCAATCTTTTTGCTATCATTAAGGAACCATTTATTACAAATGAATTTTTTGATCTTGTGCCTAAAAGTCTGATAATTAATAAAAATAAAGAAATTCCTAAAGATGGTAGATGCCTAATTGAAGAATTTCCTACCAAAGATGGCAATACTTAGATCTATCCTCGCTTTTATGCCTAGCTAGGGGCGTTAAACGATAGCGCTTGTTGGGAGGCAACCCAATTTTATTTTTATTCCTTGCCTTTTGCTCCTGTTTAGTAATAAATAAATTATTTGGCCTCTGTTTTGGTTGTGTTTTTTGTGTTTAATTAGTGTTTGTGCCAAGTAGAACCATTGGGAAGACTTGGGGAAAGTCTTGTTGAACTTGCTGTAAAAAAACAGAAACTTTAGCGCTCATGCAAACTGCTGTCATTTTTATTTTAAGAGTTCTATTTAGTTAATTCTTTTTGAAGATGATTAATAGATAAATTCCTCACGTCCATCAATTTATTTTAGAATTTTTGGGGTTCCAGATCTTGCGCTATCTACAGATTACCACAGACTGTTCTGTTTTTGACAGATTCTGTTTTTTCGTCTGTTGTTTGCTTATTTTGATGAATCTATGGCTAGTAAAAGAGTTTATAATCCATAGAGAAGTTGGAATACAGTAGGTTTAACACAATATAAATAAAGAATGAGTTCATTACAGTACCTTGAAGTGGTCTTTTGTTTTCTTTCGCTAACGGAGCTCACGAGTTTTCTATTTTGAGTTTTGTGTTGTGAAGTTTTCAAGTTTTGGGTGAATTCTTTTGATGGATCATGGAACAAGGAGTGGCAAGAGCCTAAGCTTGGGGATGCCCATGGCACCCCCAAGATAATCCAAGGACACCAAAAAGTCAAAGCTTGGGGATGCCCCGGAAGGCATCCCCTCTTTCGTCCACTTCCATCGGTAATTTACTTGGAGCTATATTTTTATTAACCAACATGATATGTGTTCTGCTTGGAGCATCTTGTATTAGTTGTGTCTTTGTGTCTTAGTATGCCACAATCATACTTGCTGTATACACCTTTTGAGAGATCCATAAATGAATTAAAATTTGATAGAATACTCTATGTGCTTCATTTATATCTTTTGAGCTAAGTAGTTTTGCTCTATGTGCTTCACTTATATCTTTTGAGCGTTATAATTTTGCTCTATGTGCTTCACTTAGATCTTTTAGAGCATGGTGGTGGATTCGTTTTAAAGAAACTATTGATCTCTCATGCTTCACTTAAATTATTTTGAGAGTCTCTTAATAGCATGGCAATTTGCTTAATAATAATATGCTTGGTATTCAAGATTTGTGAAACTTTCTTTTGTGTGTGTTGAATACTAAGAAAAGATTGAAGCATGATAATTGTTTTGAGATATGGAGGTGATAATATTAAAGTCATGCTAGTTGAGTAGTTTTGAATTTAAAGAATACTTGTGTTAATGTTTGTGATTCCCGTAGCATCCACGTATGGTGAACCGTTATGTGATGAAGTCGGAGCATGATTTGTTTATTGATTGTCTTCCTTATGAGTGGCGGTCGGGGACGAGCGATGGTCTTTTCCTACCAATCTATCCCCCTAGGAGCATGCGTGTAATACTTTACGTTGATAACTTCTAGATTTTTGCAATAAGTATATGAGTTCTTTATGACTAATGTTGAGTCCATGGATTATACGTACTCTCACCCTTTCACCTTTGCTAGCCTCTCTAATATCACGCACCTTTCGCCGGTATCATACACCTACCATATATCTTCCCCAAAACAGCCACCATACCTACCTATTATGGCATTTCCATAGCCATTCCGAGATATATTGCCATGCAACTTTCTACCTTCTAGTTCATCATGACACACTCCATCATTGTCATATTGCATATCCCGGTACACCACCGGATGCATTCACATAGAGTCATATTTTGTTCTAAGTATCGAGTTGTAATTGTTGAGTTATAAGAAAAATAAAAGTGTGATGATCATCATTATTAGAGCATTGTCCCAGTGAGGAAAGAATGATGGATACTATGATTCCCCCATAAGTCGGGATGAGACTCCGGACGAAAAATAAAATAAAAAAAGAGGCCAAAGAAGCCCAAATAAAGAAAAGGAGGCCATAAAAAAAGAGAAAAGGCCCAAATAAAAAAATGATGAGAGAAAAAGAGATGAGGGACAATGTTACTATCCTTTTACCACACTTGTGCTTCAAAGTAGCACCATGATCTTCATAGTAGAGAGTCTCTCATGCTATCACTTTCATATACTAGTGGGAATCTTACATTATAGAACTTGGCTTGTATATTCCAATGATGGGCTTCCTCAAAAATTGCCCTAGGTCTTCGTGAGCAAGCAAGTTGGATGCACACCCACTTAGTTTATTTTTGAGCTTTCATATACTTATAGCTCTAGTGCATCCGTTGCATGGCAATCCCTACTCACTCACATTGATATCAATTGATGGGCATCTCCATAGCCCGTTGATACGCCTAGTTGATGTGAGACCATCTTCTTCTTTTTTGTGTTCTCCACAACCACCATTCTATTCCACCTATAGTGCTATATCCATGGCTCACGCTCATGTATTGCATGAAGATTGAAAAAGTTTTGAAAAAGTTAGAGTATGAAACAATTGCTTGGCTTGTGATCGGGGTTGTGCATGATTTAAATACTTTGTGTGGTGAAGATGGAGCATAGCCAGACTATATGATTTTATAGGGATAACTTTCTTTGGCCATGTTATTTTGAGAAGACATAATTGCTTTATTAGTATGCTTGAAGTATTATTATTTTTATGTCAATATAAACTTTTGTCTTGAATCTTTCTAATCTGAATATTCATACCACAATTAAGAAGATTTGCATTGAAATTATGCCAAGTAGCATTCCGCGTCAAAAATTCTTTTTTTATCATTTACCTACTCGAGGACGAGCAGGAATTAAGCTTGGGGATGCCTGATACGTCTCCAACGTATCTATAATTTTTGATTGCTCCATGCTATATTATCTACTGTTTTGGACTATATTGGGCTTTATTTTCCACTTTTATATTATTTTTGGGACTAACCTATTAACCGGAGGCCCAACCCAGAATTGTTGTTTTTTGCCTACTTCAGTGTTTCGGATAAACGGAATATCAAACGAAGTCCAAACAGAATAAAATCTTCGGGAACATGATTTTCTCAACGAACGTGATCCAGGAGACTTGGACCCTGCTCCAAGGAACAAAAGAGGCGGTCACGAGGGTGGGGGGCGCCCCCTGCCTCATGGGCCCCTTGTTGCTCCTCCGGCGCACTTCTTCCTCCTATATATACACACGTACCCCCAAACGATCAGAACAGGAGCCAAAAACCGAATTCCACCGCGGCAACTTTCTGTATCCACGACAGCCCATCTTGGGGCCTTTTCCGGAGCTCCGCTGGAAGAGGGCCGTCATCACGGAGGGCTTCTACATCATCCTAGCCCCTCTGATGAAGTGTGAGTAGTTTACCTCAGACCTTTGGGTCCATATTTAGTAGCTAGATGTCTTCTTCTCTCTCTTTGAATCTCAATACAAAGTTCTCCCCCTCTCTTGTGGAGATCTATTCGATGTAATCTTCTTTTTGCGGTGTGATTGTTGAGACCGATGAATTGTGGGTTTATGATCAAGTCTATCTATGAATAATATTTGAATCTTCTCTGAATTCTTTTATGTATGATTGGTTATGTTTGCAAGTCTCTTTGAATTATCTGTTTGGTTTGGCCAACTAGATTGGTAGTTCTTGCCATGGGAGAAGTGCTTAGCTTTGGGTTCGATCTTGCGGTGTCCTTACCCAGTGACAGAAGGGGCAGCAAGGCACCTATTGTATCGTTGCCATCGAGGATAACAAGATGGGGTTTATTTCATATTGCATGAATTTATCTCTCTACATCATGTCATCTTGCTTAAGGCATTACTCTGTTTTTACCTTAATACTCTAGATGCATGCTGGATAGCGGTCGATGAGTGGAGTAATAGTAGTAGATTCAGAATCATTTCGATCTACTTGTCACGGACGTGATGCCTATATACATGATCATGCCTAGATATTCTCATAACTATGCTCAATTCTATCAATTGCTCAACAGTAATTTGTTCACCCACTGTAGAATACTTATGCTCTTGACAGAAGCCACTAGTGAAACCTATGGCCCCCGGGTCTATTCTCATCATATCAATCTCCATTACTTTAATCTTGCTTTGCTTTTTTACTTTGCCTTTACTTTTTACTTTGCATCTTTATACCAAAAATACCAAAAATATTATATCTATGAGATCTCACTCTCGTAAGTGACCATGAAGGGATTGACAACCCCTAATCGCGTTGGTTGCGAGTAGCTATCGCTTTGTGCAGGTATGAGGGACTTGAGCGCGGGCTCCTACTAGATTGATAAATTGGTTCTCAAAAACTGAGGGAAATACTTACGCTACTCTGCTGCATCATCCCTTCCTCTTCGGGGAAAACCAACGCAAGCTCAAGACGTAGCACAGAGCAGCAACACGAGCGAGGGGGAGAGCAGCAGCAGCAGCTGGGCGAGCGAGCGATCGAGCGAGAGCCGGAGCAGCAACAGCAGATCTGGCTAGTATGGACGCCACCGCCGAAGGGGCCTCACACTAGGGGAGAGCCGCCGTGGAGATGTCGCCCGGGGCGCCGGCTTCAAGGTAGCCGCTCCATGGGGGTGCAGGATGGAGCACCGTCGGCGCCGGGAGGTCGAGTTAAGGAGAAGGTGCGATGCGATGAGTGTACAACCTCTTTGGTGGCGCCGAGTAGGCCTCGGCTTCGTCCGAGGAGTCGGTGAGGATGCTGCGGTTCCGGTGGAGCAGGTTAAGGCGGCGCTGTGGGGATGGAGCAGCCGCGATAGACGAGGCGATCATCGGACCAGCTCCTTGGAGGTGGAGGACGGGGCGGCTGAATCGGCGGGACGGCGAGATGGACGAGGGATCCTCATCCGGGGAGGTGGATGAGGGACGTCGAGCTGTTGTGCTGGACGACATTGTCGGGGAAGAGGCTCCGGCTGGGCAGCGGTGACGTGGCGGACGGAGGAGGGGGTGATGGGAGGGGGTGAAGCATGACTTAGGAACGGGCTTGTCCAAAATGTAGGGTGTGTTACAAAAGTACCCCCCACCGCTTTGAACTAGCGGCCCTTTCGGCTCAGGGTTAGAAGGGGGATTTCGCGTGTCGGGATTTGGCAGCTGGAGGGAGTTTTCGCGCGCATTGTAATTTCGGGATAGCAAGGCGCGGGTTGTGAAGGCGCCAGTTTTGGGAGCACGATATCTGAATTTTTGGGATATAACAATACGCGGGTTGAATTTTAGGGACAAGCCTAACGTGTAGTAATATTGTACTTGTACGTACCAAATCAATTCGCACTTCCCTCAACCAAAAAGAAAACGAAAAAAATAAAACTATTCACACCACACAAAGAGAGAGAGAGAGTCTTGCCCCATTTTACTATACAAATGCTATTCAAAGCTACTCCCTCCTTCCATCTATATAGGGCCTAATGTGTTTTTCGATGCTAACTTTGACCAAATATTAGAGCAATGATATTTGACATGCAACTTACACAAAGCACACCGTTAAATTCGTCTATGAAAGGTTCTTTCAATGATATAATTTTCACATTGTGCATGTCATGTACTATTAATCTTGTCAATAGTCAAAGGCAGTCTTAGAAATCTCATTACGTCCTATATAGATGGAAGGAGGGAGTATGAATCCATGTTATGTCCGATTAAATTTTTTCGCTTGCTGTATAATGCATGTAACCTACTCATACCAACATTTAGTGCATTCCAAATGTCTATACTACCGCTGCAATTCGAACTAAATTTGAATTCGTTTCTCTACTTCAATAAGAATCTACAATCATGATTGTTGCCAACTTCAACCATCATAGTTTCCTTGCTATCCGCCAGATATAAATTAGACGGCCTATAATGCAGGATGGCAGGCACACCATCATCAACAACTCCGTTTTTTATAAGAGTAGAGATAAAACATATTAAATGTACTATACCATGTTCATAACCACACCATGTGTATCACCGTTATATATATTCACACATCCGTCGGTTTGAAACAATTTGATAAATTCTTCAAATATCCGAATTCGCTTTTTATAATGAAGTATATATGATCTCTATTCGTCTTTTACACCCACACAACCCTCTTATCTTTGTAGCTAGCGCTAACTTTCTCTTGTGCATGCACACGCCCGCATCCCTCTCACCCTCCCTCGGCATTCTCTAGCTCCATCGTGCAAATTCGTCTTTTCACTTTAGGTCGTTCACCCACGGTGTGTGTAGGCCCCCCAGCTCCTTCTTTACGGCACACATCGATCGATATGCCTCTCTAGCCAGGTGTGCCTAGCACAAACACAAGCTTCCCCTCTTCTCTTGTCACCGTCCATGCCTCACTCCCACCACTCTTTTCATCGTTCTCGTACTCGCACACTCCTCCCCCTTGATATAGTATGCCTCTCGTACCACCTCCTACATGCATCCCTCTCTCTCTATCCTTCTCCTCGTGCCTCATTTGCTTCTAACACACATATGCATGTATACCGGTCGATCTCCCAACATATACCTAGATCGACTTTAACTACCCCCCCATCGATCGACGTACCTCACAAGTTATGTCTCTCCTTTATCTTACAAAGGGCGATTGATCTTCCTATGTAGTTACGTCTGCTTACCACAGCCACATCGTCCCCCCTCATTATTCGTGCATGCCTCCTGACCCGTCTCTCACACGCACGTGCACAGAAAACAAGCAGCCATCTCCTCTCTTATTGATATTGCGGGCGTGCCCTCCGTTTGTCTAGCAAGCCTATCCCACCATTTGTTAGAAGCAACTCCACTACCACCCCCTCCAACACTCTAGCTCTGTCTCTCTCCCAACCTTATTCATCTCCTGCACATATGCATGGATGTCGATCGATCTCCCTTAATACATGAGGCAGATCGATCTCCTTAATACATGAGGTAGGCCTCTCTCCTCCTCCACACATATACCACCCATTGTACCTCTATAGTTAATTGGGCCTCCCTCTTCCCCCACCACACACCGATAGTCGAGCGCTGCAGGTAGGTATCCATGCCACAGAGACAAACTGCATATGTCCCATCTCACGTTCGAGTAGGCCAACCACTTTATATCTTTGACGTGGGCACACACAAATTCGATGGCACTCTTTATCGATCGCACGCGCGCGCACACACACATCATCCCTCTCTTCGATTCTATGGACACCTCAAGCCGATGATACCTCCACTCTCTTCTCGTGGATCGCCCCCTCTATATATATGTCATATCCAGGACTCTATTTCACACACATTGCATATGTTAGATTTTTCGATTGACCCCCCCCTAAAAAAAAACTCTCAAGAACCCACACACTATATCTCTCTAGGTTTGTATCTCTCTCACACAACCCCACGCAGGTGGTGTCTGTATACAAGAAGAGAATAGGTGCACCGTGCACGTACTCACGCTTCGTGCCCAGCCACACCCGCGCAGGTACACGGTGGAGATCATTTCTTTACGAAATGGCAGCCCACGTGCTAATTTGAACGCCTGTAGCGGTTGTTTACCTAGGGAGGTCGTGTACCACGCGTGCACGAAACAAAGTTCGACTTGACGCATTGCCGCGTTATTTTTAAATAAAGTTATAGCTCTCAATGGCACGTACACAAAATATAAAACGATTTTTATGGAGGAAAAGGTAGTCCGCTCTTTAGAGTATCTCACACAAGGCTCCGGTGGCCTCTCTCTCTCACCGTTGGTCACTGATCCAGCCGCATGCCGTCCGCCGGGGGAAAGGGAGTGCGGTGGCCTCTCTCTCTCTCTCACCGTTGGTCACTGATCCGGCCGCATCCCGTCCGCCGGGGGAAAGGGAGTGCGGTGGCCTCTCTCTCTCTCACCGTTGGTCACTGATCCGGCTGCATCCCGTCCGCTGGGGGAAAGGGAGGAAGTGCATCATTTCTCTGTTCGACGGCGCTGAGGCAGCACGTCCCAATCTGCGGTACACGCCGTTCTCTCTGACCAAGCTCCGGCGCGGCAGGGCCTATGCCACCTGCTCGCAGATTCCGCCCGCCGCCGCTCACCTAGTTACATCCCGACGACCTCCAGGTATCCCCTCCGTCCTTGCTCCATTGCCCGTTTTCCCACATCGTTGCATGCGGATCTTCCATAGTTTTTGCCCAAAACGTCGCTCGTCCGACGTACTTTCCATATTGCATTCTAGTCCTCACACCGTTTTAGACAAACAAAACCGTGCTTTATCTTCCCTTAGGACAAGGAATATGCTTCTTTTTTGTCGTCGCATAAGTCATCAACTGTTATTGGCAAGTAATTGTTTCCTTTCTACCTCTTTTTTGCAAACAGGGCTATCCATTTCACATCGTTGCTATTGCGACCTTTTGGTGAACTGCATAAATCACCTTTCTTAAGAGTGTTTTGTGCAGTTGTACTAAAATGTCACACGGGCAACGTCTCTACATTTCAGTGCGACTGCACAAAGGGAGATTGGTTTTGCTCTATCCTCCTCATCCAACTCCGAGCCTAATCTTCTCCAACTAGTTAGTCTTAAGAGAGACCGGCTTCTATTTGTGTGTTTATTGTTTCATCAGTAGTCCTCTATTATCGTAATCACACTTGATATCTTTGGAACAAGGATGCTCATCTCTATTTTAGTGGAACTGCACAAAATGAGCGGAATGTTGCATGCTCCAGACAGCTACTTTTTTCCCAACATGCCTTGTTGATTTAGACAGAGCTGGGGGGACGTTGCTGCCAATGAAAGCATGGATCAATTTTAATTTAGCACCTTATCACAACTTTGTCTTCAGTTGTGATGTAATTATGATCTACTAATAATTGACATGCATTAGCAAGGAAGTTAGTTTTTTATTGTTTCCGAAAGAGCATCGATGGCAAGACACACGAAACAAAAGCTGAAAGCTCACACCATTGTACAATTTCATGTCGCTGGAAAATTATTTGTATAGTACGTCAATTATGTAAACAAATGATGGAAGCTTGATAGCATTGCCAGAAGCCTCTTCATCATCCGGGTCCATGTGTCATGCGCAAAATTATACTCCTTCGTTCCTAAATATTTGTCTTTTTACAAATTTCAAACGGGCATATTTTAGAGTGTAGATTCACTCATTTTGCTTCGTATGTGTACTCCCTCATTTCCTAAATATTCTATTCGTCTTAAGAGAGATTTCAACAAGTGACTACATACGGAGCAAAATGAGTGAATCTACACTCTAAAATATGTCTATATACATCTGTATGTGCCAGTCCATTTGAAATCTCTAAAAAGACAAATATTTGAGAGAGAGAGAGTAGTCACTCGTTGAAATCTCTAGAAAGACAAATACTCCAGAGTATATTTAAGAACCGAGGGGGTAGTGCACAACCGCATGGGAGACTCAGCCCGGTCGTTGCGTCGCATTAATAGTGAGTAATGAGAAGTCAAATCATAAGCCCCACCTTTCCCACTGTAAGTTGCTCTGAAGAAGCAACCATCAATACGCTCTTCTTTGAATCCGCTCATACTACTCCATCCGTCACTGTTTATACAACACGCTTCAGAAAAAAGAAAAAAAATCTGTGGGACCAAGGTGACTAGCGATCGGCCTGAAAAATAGCATTGGTAGTTATAGCACGGCGTCAATTACTAGAGGGAATAATGCATACACACATGCATGTAGTGCTTCCACCCCGGGTACACACATGCATGCACTCCGTAGTAGTACAGTACATGGAGAGAAAATTGTGGACTTGATTGCGGTTATCATGCCCTAATTAATTGAGCATTATACCAAACGCGTCTAAAGTCTCTCTGGTGGTGGAAATGCATTGAGAGAAATGCATCATAATGAAGCGCGCCCTGTAAACTGTGACGGAGGGTGGAGTAGTATGAAGGTGCAAAACCAAGTACACGTACTACTGCGCTTGGCTCTTCGCCTCTTCGTGAAGTCGAACAATGATGGTGCTCCGCATGTTGGGTACTATAGTGTATGTCTCTGACAATCTGACAACGAATGGACTGATGCATGTCCACCGAGGGTAGGTTGCATTAGTCAAAAGGCGTAAGCGAGCTTCACCTTTTCCTGCAAGCTTCTCCTCGTTCTGCGAGTTGACGGGACACACCAAAAAGTAGTGCTAGTCCATACTCCCTCCTTTCCGGTTAATATGGCTTAATCTTTTTTGCGGGTAAATGAGAGAGCTTTATTCATATATAAGCATTCTTAGGATGATCAGCCAAGACACTGGTCACTAGGAAGCGAGGTACCCCGCAAAAAAAAGAAGTAGGAAGCGAGGTGTTTCATCAAGCCAGCTCTCGGCCACATTCAAAGTGCAGCAAACACGGTTCGCACGAAGATGCGCCGCAAGGTTTGCTGACCTGTTTACATGCCGAATAACAAAAAAAGAGGAAATATTACTAAGCGCTACTATTTGTAACAGGATATGAGCCAGAATTAAGCGAGAATTGTGGCGAGTGTTCCATGCAATCAACTTCCATTATCACATGCGAGAACCCTCGAAGAGAACCAAATGTGTTAAAGATTGCTTTATCACATTTTAAAATTATAATAAGAGTGCAGACGCTCCTCCATCCGGTTCCTAGTACTAGTATAGTACGTACCTTTATGGACTATAGTAATACTACTAGTAAGGCCTCCTTTGGTTTGTAGGATTTTTGTAGGAATTCTATAGGATTGGATTTGCAAAGGGAAAAATCCTTTGAAGCCCTTTAGTTTGTAGGAATGGATTCCTATTCCTATGTAGGATAGGAATCAATCCTTCACGTTTTGGAGGAAAAAAACATTAGCCTAGACTCAATGGAAAAAAAATCTTATCCTATGCACCAAATGACATCTCTTTCTCTATAGGAATTGACATGCATGTCATCTCACTTCCTATGATTTTCCTATTCCTATAAAATTCCTATCTTATGAACCAAAGAAGGCCTAAACTTTGCGCTTGGCTGTTCGGGAAGTCGAGCAATAATAACACTAGTAGTATAGTGTATGCTTCTGGCAATCTGACACCGAATTAACTGTTGCACGTCCACCGCCTGAGCGAGGGAGAGCTTGCATTAGTCAAAAGTTTCTCCTTGTCCTGCGAGCCACCGCGCGCAAGCTTCTCCCGCCCAACAACCTTCTCCTCATTTGGCAAGTTGACGGGACACAACAAAGTAATGCTAGTCCATGCTGCCTGCTCTCCGGTTAATATGGCTTAAATTCAAATGAGATAAATACACTGTATGTCACTGTATATTTGCAAAAATACGGTCAGTGGACTTCATAATACGCTCAATACGCTCAATATATATATATATATATATATATATATATATATATATATATATATATTAATATGGTCACTAGCTCACCCTGACTGAGTATGTGTGTGCATGCACGTGTAGGTTGAGCACTTGAGCGTGACCGTGTGTGTTCCGTCGTGTGCTCGGACATGCATGCATTAGGGCGTCGCGCGCGTTTTTGTGTCCATGTGTACGTGTGACTGTTGCATACACGTAGGGGGAGTACGTGTAGGGGCCACTAAGGAGCAGTCAAATCACACAGTAAGTTAGTCGGAAGAAGCAACCATCATTTCACTCTTGAATGACACGTACGCAATATAAAATGGTTGATATGGAGAGAAAAAGAAAACCACTATATATACACTAGCAGGAGCCTAAGCTACAAGCCTGCTTGCTTAGGTTGCTCTCTTCACAAGCATAGAACGACGGGCCTGATCCCGCAGCTGGGGGAAGGGAACAATGTTCTGCATAGACGCGGTCAACATCGGCGAGGGAGAAAACCCACAGTCGGTGCGTCCCAATCGGGGGTCACCGCGGTATGGGCCGATGCCGCGTCCCAACCGCCCTTCCTAGCTACAGCCCGACGTCCCAGGTAGTCCGTCTTCCTTTTGGAGCCGGCTTGCTCCACTGCCGTAGCTCCATCTCCATGTCGATCTTTCTCTACTTCTACCGGCTTCTAGTTGTGATGAGTTTATGTCTCATGAACTAGTGCCATCACTATTATTCTAATCACACTTCTTCAATATCTTTGCCATCAGGGATGCTCAGGTCGATTTTAGTGGAACTGCACAAAAGCATCGTATGATCCGAGGGTGCCAGCCGTCTTTCCTTCGACAGGTTCTACCTGGCCAGGAAATTAAATCATGTTTAGGGTTTAAGTCGTAGTGACCCCATCGGTAGTTTTTCTATCGTACACGCTCTCACAACTTTTTTCTTGAGTTGTGAAGTAAATATTGGCTATGATCTGTGAATCATTGAGATGCATTAGCATGCGTGTTAGTTTTCCTTTGTATTTGATGGAATGTTGTAACGGGGCAACCTTGGAATAGGAATGAAAATGGAGTGGAAAAGTTTCCGTTTTTTCGGAGAAAAAATGGAAATAGAGAGAAACCAACGTTTCGTTTCGTTGGATCGCGCCATCGAGCAAAACCAACATTTAAATCACGTCTGTCGTGTTCGTGTCTCACCCTCCTCCACGGCTCGACCCCACACGGTCGCTCGGCATGCCACTCACCGCAAACCGAGTAGTATACCATAACTTTCCTGCCTGCTTGTCGATGGATCGCGCCATGGAGTACTAGCACTACTGGAAGAGATTGACGAGTTGGGGGAGGACAGCTAGCTGTAGCACGGACCCCAAGAACTTACTACTGGAAGAGATCGCGCATGTTGTAGCTGGCTATTGCGACCTTTGAACGCGGAGCAGCCGCGTGCACCCGGAAGTGGCACGGGCGACACTCTCTTGGCCGGCGCGCCGCAATCAATGCCGGCGCCAGTGAGAGGTCACGTCCGCTCTGGCCGGGCATGAATGCGGCACTGACCGTTTCGGGTGGGAAGCATGCGCGAGTGATGAAGAGGGTTCCGGTTGGTTAGGACCGGCCGTGGCAGCGGTCCGGACGTGTGCAAACAAGAGATGTTGTACGTTAATGTTGCTGCGTATATAATTAACAACATAAATAATGTGCCAGTTGGACAAATATGATTGGATATGGAGATGGAAATGGAATTTTACGTAAACACGGACATGCATGTCTATGTCTATGTGCGTGTGCGTGACGACTCTCGCGACCTCGAAGCAGGGGCGCGTTTTTGATCGAGTTTTCTTTCTTGGTACGTTAGAAAATCAGTTTGTCTAATTCACATCTAGATGTTATTTAAGGATATCACATCTAAGCTCCCACAAGTATATAATGTAGCAACAAGAAACAAAAAAAGTAGGAAAAGACCACAAACAGAGTGGACATCAACATATATGTGACATAACTATGTCACATCTAGATGTGTCCTAGACAGACTCTTAAAAAATTGTCCGCCAGTTTTTGTTTCTTTTTTCCGGGAACGCGCGTATTCTATTTAAAACCACTGCTATGGAGAGATTTTTTTTACTTCATTATAGCCTCTTGTTTGATAGAGTTTCTCGCGTCTCGCTCTCTCACCCTCTCCATATCAAAACAAGATGACAGTGTCCACTCTATCTCTCTCCTCATCGGTGGTCACAGATCCGGTCGAATCCCGTCCACTGCGGGAGGTGAGGAGGTGCAGCGTTGACGTTGTTGCCATCGGCGACGGAGGAAGCCGATGCGCACCGTCCTCTCGGAGCCGGCGCTGGCGCGGACGAAGATCCTCCGCGCCCTTGTTCGCTGCCGTCGTGTGGGCAGATCCCGCCCGCCCGCCTAAGCGACATCTCGCCCACCTAAGGTATAACTTCTTGTACTGATCCAGCTCCCTAGGTTGCTGCGTGCGGGTTTTCTTCTATGCGACTACTCCCCAGCTCCCCATGCATAGTAGCTAGGGTTCGTCGGCTGGTCCAACATCACCTACTAGTACTATTATAGAGGAAATGCCACTCAAAAAGTTGTCATGATTTATGCCTCGGTGGAGGTATACATGTTGTTTCGACAGAAAGTACATGGTGGTTGTGCAGTCATTGTCCATATGGTGGTAGTACTATCACTAGTTAAATGAAGAAATGCTTTTTTTCTCGGGTATCCTGGTTTAGTTCCCATCAAGATAATTATGATGCTTCTGTTTGTTGGTGTACTTTTCATTAGTTCTTATTAACAATTGAGATGTCGTTGCTAACCCTTTTTTATATTTTTGGAAACAGCGATGCGTGTCTCCATACCCGGGCATGTCTTCCTCAATTTTAGTGGAACTGCACAAAATTTGGATGGCCATTGTTGTTCCGCCTCACTGTCCTCTGCCACGTGGTTCTTCCTTCCTCGAGCTTGATTACTAAGAAGAAACAGACCACAGTGAGGATTTGTCGAACTTCTTAGGTGCCTCACCCAAACTTGATGCCAAATGGATGATGCATCACCACAATGACCTATTGATGCTCATGGTTGCGCCTCATGGTTGCGTCGGCTGGTGAAGCTGATCGATTTTCGACAAAAAACAAGCTGTCTTCCATCAGTGCTCTTTGCTTGTTACGCACAAAGATGATATCCTTCGTCAGCTCACCTTGGTTGGATTGGAGATGCAGTCGTCTTTCACGTTGGTGCAATTTTCGCTAGGGTTTTACGACAGGTGGGCCCAAAATGTGGCTGGCTCACCTGTCATACAGCCAAAAGCAGGTGCAGTGAAGGCAACGGAGCTCAGTCCGTACTACAGTAGTATATATATAAGCGGGAGCCTCAGCGCTTGTTCGCTAGGGTTTGCACTCTCCACACGCTCGCCGCACTACATATATGTTACTCCCTTCGTTCCGAATTACTTGTCTTAGATTTGTCTAGATACGGAGGTATCTAGAACTAAAATGAGTCTAGATACATTTGCTAGGGTTTGCTATATTCACAGTCTCTCACCCTCTCTTCACCAGATCTAAACAAGACTGCGTTGGCCTCTTGTCTCTCTCTCCCCCCTCACAGCTGGTGAAGGAGGCGTCTGTATCCCTTCACACCGGGAAGGGGAGGAGGTGCAGCGTTCACTCTATCGCCTTCGGCGAGGGAGACAATCCACTGTCGGCTGCGCTATTCTCTTTCACCCAGCGCCTGTGCGGGAGGGCCAGCGACCCCTTCTTACTCGCTGTCGTACTTAGTGTGGGCAGATCCGGCCTCCCGCCGCACGCCTTGCCACACCCCGACGACCCTAAGGTATAAGTTTCTTTGAAACCGTCGTTGCTCTAGCTGCATGTGGATCTTTTTCGATCTGTAGTCGAATCTAGGTCTTGGTTCAAACAGGAATAAAGGGTGCGGTGGGCTGGAGCAAGAATCTAGGACGTGGTTCAATGAGGAAAGGAGGGGCGGAAAGTAGTATAGACTGGCTATCCAGCCGCTTTGTAGGTCGAAAAGGGGAAAAGGGGGTAACCCAGTATGCACATCTGTAAGGAACCGATCTCTTTGTTGAAAAGGGAAAGAAACTGGGGGGTCGGGTAGTTTGTGCACGACTAGATTTGCTGCCCTCACATAGGAAGAAGGTTCAAAGAGAACAAATATGGGACCAGCGCATATATGCTGCTTGGCTACATACTCTGCATCACCCATTTATACGTGTGGACGCACATGGTGCTGGCATGTCCCATGCAGCTATTTTGCTGTTGTTAATCTTAGGATTAACTACTAATCTGTTTTAAAAGAATTTCTCTATTAATATGAATCAATGCAACCGTTTTAGAAATGCCACTGTCCTATACTTTGTTTTCCATCAAGATAAGGTAGATGCTTCTTTTTGTGGCCGCATGTTTCATCCTCCTTTATTGGCCAGTAATTGTTTTCTTTTTTGCCTCTTAAAACAGGGATATCTACTCAACTTGTTGCTATTGTGACATTTTGCTACACTACGCAAAACATTTTGCTTGATTTCAGTGCAACTGCACAAAACGAGATTGGATTTCCTATTCGCGTTGGCAGATTCGTACGTGATCTTGTGTGCGTCATGACAGGTTGGTACTTGCCTTCATCGACATGATCGTGTAGTGTGTTTTGAGATGCTGTGCTACTTGTATTGGTCTCTTTTAAATAAATGATGAATTGAAGCTATTGTATTGTTGTCTTTTCCCATTAAGTAGTGAACAAAAATGGGACCAACCCAGACATGATGCATGTTGCTTTGTTACAACAAATTCAGCATCACCCCCTTTATAAGCTTTGTCGTTCTTTATACATGTTGAAACAAGGTATTGTTAAGATAATGTCTCAGCCAATATGAATGAATCACACTGATGGAGAATTGCTACTCTCCTGCTTTGTTTCCCATTAAGATAAAGTAGATCAGTAGATGCTTTTCTTCTGGGAGTACAAGTCATCAACCGTTATTTCTTAGTAATTGTTTCCCTTATACATATTGTTGCTTATAGGGATATCAAAATTAAAGCTCGGTTTTATTCCGACTTCGATTTTGGTTGAACTGCATAAAAGGAGCCAATGTGTAAGGCAAACTGCTGCATTACTGGGTCTAGTTGGTCGTTCCACTTTGCAGAAAGAAGCAGTCATTGTTTGCGCTACATTATAGAAGGAATGACCGAGAAGCTTTACAAAGTATTATTAGACACCGGTGACATGACTAGTCTGCAGAGACCATTGGCAATATAACAATACGTGGAGTGCCCTGGGCAAAAAGTGCCCAAACAAGTATAAAAGCTACGACAAGACTCCATGATCATAGGCATTATATATTTTGAATGGGAAAAGCTTGTCAAAGTTTAATCATTGATGTTAGCAAGAAGACGTTAGTTTAATATATTGGAATTGGAAAACCTTGTCAAAATTTGCTCATTGATGTTAGCCAGAAGACATGCATTTGATATTTTTGAGTGGGACGCCCTTGCTGTGAGCAGCGTCGAGTGTTTTTTCCTATTCCTGTGTTCAGTTTAGAAGTAAATAGTTACTCTGCTGAGATATTCCTGTGTTAAGAGTTTGTTCTGAATATTGTCTATGTAATGTTAGGCCTTGTGTTTGATTGCAAAGTTGAGCTTGGAATGTTGTGGCATGCGGCATCACGAGCTGTTCACCGTGCCTCCTGAGAATAATGCTTCGTATTGTTTTGCATGTCGATCTAATGCCAGTGATTTGCTTGTTAAGAAGATCATCCTCTTCTATTGTTTCCGTGCTTAAGAAGTTCATCGTCTGATGTTTCATTCATAGCCTATACGACAAGTCGGGTAGGTTAGACGTGAAACCATATGATCTTCCGACCAACTCATGATATTAGGCCGTGATTGGATCGTCGTTTTCCAACCAAAACCGCTTGTAAAACTGGCGCTTGTAAATTAAAGCAGATGGTCTCGGGCGAAGGCGCTTGGTTGGTTGATTTCGACTAGTAAAATATCGGAAGTACTTGACACACGATAAAAATGCTGAACGACACTCGAACGATTGCTAATCCAGCCGTTAGCTGTTGTTTCAGCCTTGCCCATCGATGGCATGATACGCATGTCGTGCATGTATCGTCTGGTAATGTCGTCCATATAGCAGTGCTCGTAAAATATACACTGGTCTCTCAAATTACACGCGTAACCCGCCGGTTTTACTTACAAACCTCGGGCCCTCGGTTTCATTACGCCTGTATTTTACGCGTTGCTTTCGATGACGAGTAAATTACACTTATATGTTAATACAGGTTTGAAATAAACCGGAGCTCCCAAGCGCGGCCTTACCGTTTCATGCCATCTCAGTTTCTCGAAGGTGCTCATAGGTGTCCGATGATCCTGGCTTCCTAAATGAGTAGCGGGCGCTGTATCACACCATCCGTAGGGCCCGCGAGGCCCTCTCCATTGTCCTTCGAGTTGTTGCGCTCGCCGTGGCGCCGAGCATTGTTAACATCGTCAAGGAACACGAGGATTCAGGAGATGACTTTATTTTGACTGGATGACACTAGGGACCCACTAGGGCCATAGTCATACATACGCAAGTGACTACTTATTATGTACAACTATATTTTTTTTGCTTTCTCCTGGTTTCGTGACATCACGGGTCCCACACCATTGTCAACCTATGTAGTTAATATAAACGAGAGAATTGCACAAGATGCGGCCGACAGCTGGGACCAAGCAGCTCGAGCAATATTTGTGTTTTTGAGGCGTGAGCACTGCAGAGTTTTTCTTGGCGATGATTTCGTTGTTGTTCAGAGGAGAGCAGGGTATTAACTGGGCGGGCTGTGGCCCGTCTAGCCCAGGCCAGATATTCAGCCCAGATACTAATTTTTTCAAGATTAAAATGGCTAGCCCAGCTATACGTCTTTTTGAGGAATACCCAGACAAGGTCAACTTGTTATTCTCCGCCCCGCTGGGCTGCAAATCTTTCCTAGGAGGGATGCATTAGGCTTAACAGGAAAATGGGCTTAAAAATAATAAATGAGATGTAATTATAAAAACTGGGCAGTAACTATAAAAAATGCACCAAACACGAAATTAGTTTATAAAATATTATTTATGGATTTTGAAAATCTTAAATTTTCATTGTTGCGCGCGCAATGTTTCGTTGGATTTTTACGTAATACAAATTTATATTTAATCTGACTAGAAATTTCAGGATAAAAATATTTCGGAGCCCATCAAAATGTGGGAAATTTTATTGAATTCTGTCTTCAACGGTTGGTTGAAATTATTAATCATTGTCCTAGATAGAAAATGGGCTGTACTTTTAACAAACTGTAAATGGGTTGTTGTAAATTCCATTAGAATTCCAAAATGGGCTGTACATTCTTACAAAATGCAAATGGGCTATAAGTTCTCTGCCACACACTTGTGGGCCTACTAAGTGACGCATCCCCTAAAAAAATAAGTTGACGCGTATGCAAGGCTTTGCCAACTTATTATCGTCAACACACGATTCTAGCAGCAGTGGCCGTTGGATGTCTATCCAACGGATGTCGTGCTTCTTCTTCAATCTCGGATATTCTTAGCTTCGGCCGCCCAAAAAATGATTCCTTCCCCTGACATCTGGGGCGCACCGTTTCGGAGGCTGACCTGTGGGCCTACTAAGTTGGAGCGTACCAAGGGCTTTGTCAACTTAGTCAATAATAAATGTTTCTAGCTTCAGTGATCGTATGATGTCCATCCAACGGCCGTAGTGCTTCTTCAACCTTTGGTCTTCTTGGTCCAGCCACCCAAAGCAGCGCCGGTCGTGCCGCCTGCTCCTGCCTCCTGTGGCCGGCTGTGCTGCCGCGGAGGCCTCACCGCCCCCATACTACTCCCACCGCTGGCCAGGCCATCCCTCCACTCACCCACACCCCTTGTTATTCTGCGGCGACGGCAGCCTCACACCGCAGCCGAACCAGTGAACCCTCCTACTCCTCTCCGCGCGGGCTTCCACTACTGCGTCTTCCCCGGCTCCGCGTCGTCCCCTTCCTAGGCCTCTCCGTCGTCCAGACCACCGCCCTGGTGCTCTCGGCACGGCGTGGTCAACGTGGTCAGCGACCGACTTCCATCGGAAGAGTACTATACGTGGAGAGGCTGACAGCTGGGTCCAGGCGGCCGCAAGGAAGTGCCTCCTTATTATGCGCAAAATAATTATTCCTCCACCTTACAGCAGGGACCCACCGGACATGCCACCTTATTTGGCGAAAAAAATGTTTCCCCCCTGACTGCTCGGACGCACCGGATGGGCCAGCGTATTTCGCGAAAAAAACGTTCCCCCCGCTGTTAGCTCGGACCCACCGGAAGTGCCTCCTTACTACACAAAAAAAATGAATACTCCCCCTGCTAGCTGGGACCCACCATGGTGGGAGGCTGACTTGTGGGCCTACTAAGTTGACTGGGACGGGGGCCTTTGTCAACTTTAGTCAATATGAACGATTCTAGCTCCAGTGACCGTACGATGTCCATCCAATGGTCGTAGTGCTTCTTCAACCTCTGGTCTTCTTGCTCCAGCCGCCCAAAGCAGCGCCGATCGTGCCGCATGCTCCTGCCTCCCGTGGCTGGCTGTGCTGCCGCGAAGGCCTCACCGCCCCCTACTATTCCCACTGCTGGCTAGGCCCTGCGGCGACGGCAGCCTCACACCGCAGCCGAACCAGTGAACCCTCGTACTCCTCTCCGCGCGGGCTTCCACTGTCGCGTCTTCCCCGGCTCCCTGTCGTCCCCTTCCCAGGCCTCGCTGTCGTCCACCGCCCTGATGATCTTGGCGCGGCATGGTCAACATGGTCAAGGAACGACTTCCATCGGACGTGAACTGTACGTGGAGAGGCTGACAGCTGGGTCCACGGCCGTAGCAAGGCAGTGCCTCCTTATTACGTGCAAAATAATTATTCCTCCACCTGACAACGGGGACCCACTGGACGGGCCACCATATTTCGCGAAAAAAACATTTCCCCCTGACTGCTGGGACCCACCAGCTACACCTTCGCATACAAGGAAGTGCGTCCGGGCAAAAAAAATGATTCGCCCCCTTGACTGCTGGGACCCACCAGCTATATCTTCGCACGCAAGTAAATGCCTCACAGTCGGGACTCACCTGGTCCAAGCATACATAGCGTTCTCATTCTGGCCGCGAACGTGTACGTACATATATACTGGTCGATGTAGAGGCGCGCACGTGTCATAGTAGAGGCGCGTGATACGTCTCCAACGTATCTATAATTTTTGATTGCTCCATGCTATATTATCTACTGTTTTGGACTATATTGGGCTTTATTTTCCACTTTTATATTATTTTTGGGGCTAACCTATTAACCGGAGGCCCAGCCCAGAATTGCTGTTTTCTGCCTATTTTAGTGTTTCGAAGAAACGGAATATCAAACGGAGTCCAAACGGAATAAAATCTTCGGGAACGTGATTTTCTCACCGAACGTGATCCAGGAGACTTGGACCCTGCTCCAAGGAACAAAAGAGGCGGTCATGAGGGTGGGGGCGCGCCCCCCTAGGGCGCCCCCTGCCTCGTGGGCCGTGCGTTGCTCCTCCGACGTACTTCTTCCTCCTATATATACACACGTACCCCCAAACGATTAGAACAGTAGGCAAAAACCTAATTCCACCATCGCAACTTTCTGTATCCATGAGATCCCATCTTGCGGCCTGTTCCGGAGCTCCGCCGGAAGAGGGCCGTCATCACGGAGGGCTTCTACATCATCCTAGCCCCTCCGATGAAGTGTGAGTAGTTTACCTCAGACCTTCGGGTCCATAGTTAGTAGCTAGATGGCTTCTTCTCTCTCTTTGAATCTCAATACAAAGTTCTCCCCCTCTCTTGTGGAGATCTATTCGATGTAATCTTCTTTTTGCGGTGTGTTTGTTGAGACCAATGAATTGTGGGTTTATGATCAAGTCTATCTATGAATAATATTTGAATCTTCTCTGAATTCTTTTATGTATGATTGGTTATCTTTGCAAGTCTCTTCGAATTATCCGTGTGGTTTGGCCAACTAGATTAGTAGTTCTTGCCATGGGAGAAGTGCTTAGCTTTGGGATCGATCTTGCGGTGTCCTTACCCAGTGACAGAAGGGGCAACAAGGCACATATTGTATCGTTGCCATCGAGGATAACATGATGGGGTTTATTTCATATTGCATGAATTTATCTCTCTACATCATGTCATCTTACTTAAAGTGTTATTCTGTTTTTAACTTAATACTCTAGATGCATGCTGGATAGCGGTCAATGAGTGGAGTAATAGTAGTAGATGCAGAATTGTTTCGATCTACTTGTCACGGATGTGATGCCTATATACATGATCATGCCTAGATATTCTCATAACTATGCTCAATTCTGTCAATTGCTCAACAGTAATTTGTTCACCCACCGTAGAATACTTATGCTCTTGAGAGAAGCCACTAGTGAAACCTATGGCCCCCTGGTCTATTCTCATCATATCAATCTCCATCACTTTAATCTTGTTTTGCTTCTTTACTTTGCCTTTACTTTTTTACTTTGCATCTTTATACCAAAAATATTATATCTATCAGATCTCACTCTCGTAAGTGACCGTGAAGGGTTGACAACCCCTAATCGCGTTGGTTGCGAGTAGCTATCGCTTTGTGCAGGTACGAGGGATTTGAGCGTGGGCTCCTACTGGATTGATACCTTGGTTCTCAAAAACTGAGGGAAATACTTACGCTACTCTACTGCATCATCCCTTCCTCTTCGGGGAAAACCAACGCAAGCTCAAGACGTAGCAAGAAGGATTTCTGGCGCCGTTGCCGGGGAGTCTACGCAAAAAGTCAATATACCAAGTACCCATCACAATCCCTATCTCTCGCATTACATTATTTGCCATTTGCCTCTCGTTTTCCTCTCCCCCCAATTCACCCTTGCCGTTTTATTCGCCCTCTCTCTCTATCCTCCCTCTCTATTTGCCTCTTGTTTGCTTGTGTGCTAGTTTGCTTGCTTGTCATTATGTCTGAAACTGGGGAGGTTATCACCAATATGAGCGATAACAATATCATGGAAAATTCTGATGCTCCTGCTAAAGAACCTACCACCTTTCATACAAAAAATTCCATGTTGGTAGTGGTAATATTATTGGAAAAGGAGTTATTCAAGATTTCTTTACTTGTGCGGTGCTTTACCTTATATGGGTAGTTCTATCCTTCACAGAACTAGTAGCCTTGCGGACGCTATTGCTATGCTTATAGTTGAACTTGAAAGACAATTCATGCACATGCGTCTTTCCATACAGAGGATTTTTCTCGAATTTTCTAATATTAAGCATTCTTCTGTTAAGCGTGCCGTTACTATCTTTTTGGCTCATGAGTTTAGATTCATAATAAGAGAAGCCAAAGAAATCTTTGCGCATTATAGGGTGGACGCTTGCCGTCCTCCCATAGAGGCCATCCTCTTTGATCAAGAAGAAATAATGCGTTTTCAATCTCTAGATTATGTTGCTTTCAATGAAAATCTTAGAAGAAAGGTTCCTACCAATGTTTTAGTTGATAGAATTTCTGAACTTAATGATGATTTGGCTATTCTAAATAATGAGCTAGGATATTCTCATGAATATAGGCTTACAAAGTTCTGCCAAAAGAATGCTTATAATGATGAATTGGTTGTGCATTATGAAGGACCAAAGGAGGAACCTATACCTCCCAAGGTTGATCTTGGGAACTTTTGTCCCGTTAAATTTAGTCCTTTTGATTACTTTTGCTTGCCTCAAAGAAATCTTTCTGCCAAACGTAGAGAATATAAAATGAGTTTTAATAATCTTTCTTACTATTATCGCAATACCTAGATCTATCCTCGCTTTTATGCCTAGCTAGGGGCGTTAAACGATAGCGCTTGTTGGGAGGCAACCCAATTTTATTTTTATTCCTTGCTTTTTGCTCCTGTTTAGTAATAAATAAATTATTTAGCCTCTGTTTTGGTTGTTTTTTTGTGTTTAATTAGTGTTTGTGCCAAGTAGAACCGTTGGGAAGACTTGGGGAAAGTCTTGTTGAACTAGCTGTAAAAACAGAAACTTTAGCGCTCACGAGAACTGCTGTCATTTCTATTTGAAGAGTGCTATTTAGTTAATTCTTTTTGCAGATGATTAATAGATACATTCCTCACGTCTAAAAATTTATTTTAGAATTTTTGGGGTTCCAGATCTTGCGCTAGCCACATATTACTACAGACTGTTCTGTTTTTCGTGTGTTGTTTGCTTATTTTGATGAATCTATGGCTAGTAAAATAGTTTGTAATCCATAGAGAAGTTGGAATACAGTAGGTTTAAAACCAATATAAATAAATAATGAGTTGATTACAGTAACTTGAAGTGGTCTTTTGTTTTCTTTCGCTAATGGAGCTCATGAGTTTTTTATTTTGAGTTTCGTGTTGTGAAGTTTTCAAGTTTTGGGTGAATTCTTTTGATGGATCATGGAACAAGGAGTGGCAAGAGCCTAAACTTGGGGATGCCCATGGCACCCCCAAGATAATCCAAGGACACCAAAAAGTCAAAGCTTGGGGATGCCCCGGAAGGCATCCCCTCTCTCGTCCACTTCCATCGGTAATTTACTTGGAGCTATATTTTTATTCACCAACATGATATGTGTTTGCTTGGAGCGTCTTGTATTATTTGTGTCTTTGTGTCTTAGTATGCCACAATCATCCTTGCTGTACACACCTTTTGACAGTGACATACATGAATTAAAATTTGATAGAATATTCTATGTGCTTCACTTATATCTTTTGAGCTAAGTAGTTTTTCTCTATGTGCTTCACTTATATCTTTTGAGCTTGATAATTTTGCTCTATGTGCTTCACTTATATCTTTTGAGCGTTATAATTTTGCTCTATGTGCCTCACATAGATCTTTTAGAGCACGGTGGTGGATTTGTTTTAAAGAAACTATTGATCTCTCATGCTTCACTTAAATTATTTTGAGAGTCTCTTAATAGCATGGTAATTTGCTTAATAACAATATGCTTGGTATTCAAGATTTGTGAAACTTTATTTTGAGTGTGTTGAATACTAAGAAAAGATTGAAGCATGATAATTGTTTTGAGATATGGAGGTGATAATATTAAAGTCATGCTAGTTGAGTAGTTGTGAATTTAAAGAATACTTGTGTTAAGGTTTGTGATTCCTGTAGCACGCACGCATGGTGAACCGTTATGTAACGAAGTCGGAGCATGATTTGCTTATTGATTGTCTTCCTTATGAGTGGCGGTCGGGGACGAGCGATGGTCTTTTCCTACCAATCTATCCCCCTAGGAGCATGCGCGTAATACTTTGCTTTGATAACTTCTAGATTTTTTTCAATAAGTATATGAGTTCTTTATGACTAATGTTGAGTCCATGGATTATACGCACTCTCACCCTTCTACCTTTGCTAGCCTCTCTAATACCGCGCACTTTTCGCCGGTATCATACACCTACCATATACCTTCCTCAAAACAGCCACCATACCTACCTATTAAGGTATTTCCATAGCCATTCTGAGATATATTGCCATGCAACTTTCCACCATCTAGTTCATCATGACACATTCATCATTGTCATGTTGCTTAGCATGATCATGTAGTTGACATAAGTATTTGTGGCAAAGCCACCGTTCATAATTTATTCATACTTGTCACTCTTGATTCATTGCATATCCCGGTACACCGCCGGAGGCATCCATATAGAGTCATACTTTGTTTTAGAATCGAGTTGTAATCATTGAGTTGTAAATAAATAAAAGTGTGATGATCATCATTCAATAGAGCATTGTCCCAAAAAAAGAGAGAAAGGCCAAAGAAAAAAAAGAAGGCCCAAAAAAAGAAAATAAATAAAAAGGGGCAATGCTACTATCCTTTTTCCAGACTTGTGCTTCAAAGTAGCACCATGATATAGCGAGTCTCATTATTGTGCTTCAAAGTAGCACCATATTCTTCATATAGAGAGTCTCATATGTTGTCACTTTCATATACTAGTGGGAATTTTACATTGTAGAACTTGGCTTGTATATTCCGATAATGGGCTTCCTCAAATTGCCCTAGGTCTTCGTGAGCAAGCAAGTTGGATGCACACCCAATAGTTTCTTTTGCTGAGCTTTCATACATTTATAGCTCTAGTGCATCCGTTGCATGGCAATCCCTACTCACTCACATTGATATCTATTGATGGGCATCTCCATAGCCCGTTGATACGTCTAGTTGATGTGAGACTATCTTCCCCTCCTTTTTGTCTTCTCCACAACCACCATTCTATTCCACCTATAGTGCTATATCCATGGCTCACGCTCATGTATTGCGTGAAGATTGAAAAAGTTAGAGTATGAAACAATTGCTTGGCTTGTCATCGGGGTTGTGCATGATTTAAATACTTTGTGTGGTGAAGATGGAGCATAGCCAGACTATATGATTTTGTAGGGATAACTTTCTTTGGCCATGTTAGTTTGAGAAGACATAATTGCTTTGTTAGTATGCTTGAAGTATTATTATTTTTTATGTCAATATAAACTTTTGTCTTGAATCTTTCTAATCTGAATATTCATACCAAAATTAAGAAGATTTACATTGAAATTATGCCAAGTAGCACTCCGCATAAAAAATTCTCTTTTTATCATTTACCTACTCGAGGATGAGCAGGAATTAAGCTTGGGGATGCCTGATACGTCTCCAATGTATCTATAATTTTTGATTGCTCCATGCTATATTATCTACTGTTTTGGACTACATTGGGCTTTATTTTCTACTTTTATATTATTTTTGGGACTAATCTATTAACAGGAGGCCCAACCCAGAATTGCTGTTTTTTTGCCTATTTCAGTGTTTAGAAGAAACGGAATATCAAACAGAGTCCAAACGGAATAAAATTTTCGGGAACGTGATTTTCTCACCGAACGTGATCTAGGAGACTTGGACCCTGCTCCAAGGAACAAAAGAGGCGGTCACGAGGGTGGGGGGCGCCCCCCCTAGGGCGCGCCCCCCTTCCTTGTGGGCCCCTCATTGCTCCTCCGGCGTACTTCTTCCTCCTATATATACACACGTACCTCAAACGATCAGAACAGGAGCCAAAAACCTAATTCCACCGTCGCAACTTTCTGTATCCACGACATCCCATCTTGGGGCCTGTTCCAGAGCTCCGCCGGAAGAGGGCCGTCATCACGGAGGGCTTCTACGTCATCCTAGCCCCTCCAATGAAGTGTGAGTAGTTTACCTCTGACGTTCGGGTCCATAGTTAGTAGCTAGATGGCTTCGTCTCTCTCTTTGAATCTCAATACAAAGTTCTCCCCCTCTCTTGTGGAGATCTATTCGATGTAATCTTCTTTTTGCGGTGTGATTGTTGAGACCGATGAATTGTGGGTTTATGATCAAGTCTATCTATGAATAATATTTGAATCTTCTCTGAATTCTTTTATGTATGATTGGTTGTCTTTGCAAGTCTCTTCGAATTATCCGTTTGGTTTGGCCAAGTAGATTGGTAGTCCTTGCCATGGGAGAAGTGCTTAGCTTTGGGTTCGATCTTGCGGTGTCCTTACCCAGTGACAGAAGGGGCAGCAAGGCACATATTGTATCGTTGCCATCGAGGATAACAAGATGGGGTCTATTTCATATTGCATGAATTTATCTCTCTACATCATGTCATCTTGCTTAAAGCGTTACTCTATTTTTAACTTAATACTCTAGATGCATGCTGGATAGCGGTCGATGAGTGGAGTAATAGTAGTAGATGCAGAATCGTTTCGATCTACTTGTAACGGACATGATGCCTGTATACATGATCATGCCTAGATATTCTCATAACTATGCTCAATTCTGTCAATTGCTCAACAGTAATTTGTTCACCCACCGTAGAATACTTATGCTCTTGAGAGAAGCCACTAGTGAAACCTATGCCCCTGGGTCTATTCTCATCATATGAATCTCCATCACTTTAATCTTGTTTTGCTTTTTACTTTGCTTTTACTTTTTACTTTGCATCTTTATAGCAAAAATACCAAAAATATTATATCTATCAGATCTCACTCTCGTAAGTGACCATGAAGGGCTTGGCAACCCCTAATCGCGTTGGTTGCGAGTAGCTATCGCTTTGTGCAGGTACGAGGGACTAGAGCGTGGGCTCCTACTGGATTGATACCTTGGTTCTCGAAAACTGAGGGAAATACTTATGCTACTCTACTGCATCATCCCTTCCTCTTCGGGGAAAACCAACGCAAGCTCAAGACGTAGCAGCGCGCACGTAGCATGTACACGTACGTACAACGGCTAGGGTACAAGAATGAAAATACGGCCACGTATGTGTACATACGGGTGGGGTCTCGAACGCCTACTCGCGCATACGTACGGCCATGGCTCGTGTACATGGCTTGGTCGGAACGGAGAAACAACATCGTCATCGTGTTCATGGGGAAGCAACAGAATGCGTCGTGTTCATGGGGAGGCAACGGAATGCGTCGTGTTCATCGGGAGGGCTTGGACGGAACAGGCGATGGAAACGAGGCCTGACGTACTGCAGAACAGAGGAAACGGCCTTGTGTTCGACCGGCCACGTTCGAAACGGGATCCTGTTCATCGAGAGGGGTCTGGCGTACCGCAAAACGGAGGAAACGGACCTCCTACGGTCGAAATGGTGGTCGTGTTGATTGGGACGGGTGTGGCGTACCGCAAAACGGACGAAACGGACTTGTGTTGGAGCGCTACGGTCAAAACGGGCGTCCTGTTCATCGGGAGGGGTGTGGCGTACCGCAAAACGGGACTCCACGGGATACTGTTCATCTCCACCGTCGATCAAGCTTATCAGGTTCAAGCTTATCAGGTTGAAGCTTTTTCAATGAAAGACCCAAACGGAGCTCTATAGTATTTCTAAATAGCGTTTCTCCGATTTGGGTTCAAGCTTATCAGGTTGAAGCTTTTTCACATAAGAGTCGCAGCCCCAAACTTTAAGAAACGATAGCTTAGGTTTCTTGCCAAACCATAGTTCATATGGTGTCGTCTCAACGAATTTAGATGGTGCCCTATTTAACGTGAATGCAGCCGTCTCTAAAGCATAACCCCAAAACGATAATGGTAAATCGGTAAGAGACATCATAGATCGCACCATATCTAATAAAGTACGGTTACGATGTTCGGACACACCATTACGCTGTGGTGTTTCAGGTGGCGCGAGTTGTGAAACTATTCCACATTGTTTCAAATGAAGACCAAACTCGTAACTCAAATATTCACCTCCACGATCAGATCGTAGAAACTTTATTTTCTCGTTACATTGATTTTCCACTTCACTCTGAAATTCTTTGAACTTTTCAAATGTTTAAACTTATGTTTCATTAAGTAGATATACCCATATCTGCTCAAATCATCTATGAAGGTCAGAAAATAACGATACCCGCTGCGAGCCTCAACACTCATCGGACCGCATACATCAGTATGTATTATTTCCAATAAGTCAGTGGCTCGCTCCATTGTTCCGGAGAACAGAGTCTTAGTCATCTTGCCCATGAGGCATGGTTTGCAAGCATCAAGTGATTCCAAAAGCCCACCAGCTGGAGTTTATTCATGCGCTTTATACCAATATGACCAAAACGACAGTGCCACAAATAAGTTGCACTATCATTATTAACTTTGCATCTTTTGGCTTAAATATTATGAATATGTGTATCACTACGACCTAGATTCAACAAAAATAGACCACTCGTCAAGGGTGCATGACCATAAAAAATATTACTCACATAAATAGAACAACCATTATTCTCTGATTGAAATGAATAATCGTCTCGCATCAAACCAGATCCAGATATAATGTTCATGATCAATGCTGGCACCAAATAACAATTATTTAGGTCTAAAACTAATCCCGAAGGTAGATGTAGAGGTAGCGTGCCGACGGCGATCACATCGACCTTGGAACCATTTCCGACGTGCATCATCACCTCGTCCTTAGCCAATCTTCGTTTAATCCACAGCCCCTGTTTCGAGTTGCAAATATGATCAACAGAACCAGTATCAAATACACAGGCGCTACTACGAGTATTAGTAAGGTACACATCAATAACATGTATATCAAATATACCTTTCACTTTGCCATCCTTCTTATCCGCCAAATACTTGGGGCAATTCCGCTTCTAGTGACCAGTCCCTTGAGCAGCAACTTGCTTGCTGTTGTTCTTGAAGTTCTCCTCCTTCCCTTTGCCCTTTTTCTTGAAACTAGTGGTCTTGTTAACCATCAACACTTGATGCTCCTTCTTGATTTCTACCTCCGTAGCCTTTAGCATTGCGAAGAGCTCGGGAATTGTCTTTTCCATCCCTTGCATATTATAGTTCATCACGAAGCCTTTATAGCTTGGTGACAGTGATTGAAGAACTCTGTCAATGACACTATCATTAGGAAGATTAACTCCCAGGTGAGTCAAGTGGTTATGGTACCCAGACATTCTGAGTATGTGTTCACTGACAGAACTGTTCTCCTCCATCTTGCAGCTGTAGAACTTGTTGGAGACTTCATATCTCTCAACTCGGGCATTTGCTTGAAATATTAACTTCAACTCTTGGAACATCTCATATGCTCCGTGATGTTCAAAATGTCTTTGAAGTCCTGATTCTAAGCCGTAAAGCATGGCACACTGAACTATCGAGTAGTCATCAGCTTTAGTCTGCCAGACGTTCATAACGTCCGGAGTTGCTCCTGTAGAGGGTCTTGCACCTGGCGGTGCTTCCAGGATGTAATTCTTCTGTGCAGCAATGAGGATAATCCTCAAGTTACGGGCCCAGTCCGTGTAGTTGCTACCATCATTTTTCAACTTAGCTTTCTCTAGGAACGCATTAAAATTCAAGGGAATGGTAGCACGGGCCATTGATCTACAACAACATAGATATGCAAAAAACTATCATGACTAAGTTCATGATAAATTAAAGTTCAATTAATCATATTACTTAAGAACTCCCACTTAGATAGACATAACTCTAGTCATCTAAATGATCACGTGATCCATATCAACTAAACCATGTCCGATCATCACGTGAGATTGAGTAGTTTTCAATGGTGAACATCTCTATGTTGATCATATCTACTATATGATTCACGTTCGAACTTTCGGCCTCAGTGTTCTGAGGCCATATCTGCATATGCTAGGCTCATCAAGTTTAACCCGAGTATTTTGCACGTGCAAGACTGGCTTGCACCCGTTGTATCTAAACGTAGAGCTTATCACACCCGATCATCACATGTTGTCTTGGCACGACGAACTGTAGCAACGGTGCATACTCCGGGAGAACACTCATACCTTGAAATTTAGTGAGGGATCATCTTATAATGCTACCGCCATACTAAGCAAAATAAGATGCATAAAAAGATATACATCACATGCAATCAAAATATGTGACATGATATGGCAATCATCATCTTGTGCCTTTGATCTCCATCTCCAATGCACCGTCATGATCTCCATCGTCACGGGCTTGACACCTTGATCTCCATCGTTGCGTCGTTGTCATCTCACCAACTATTGCTTCTACGACTATCGCTACCGCTTAGTGATAAAGTAAAGCAATTACATGGCGATTGCATTTCATACAATAAAGCGACAACCATAAGGCTCCTACCAGTTGCCGATAACTTATACAAAACATGATCATTGATGTCGCTTGAAGCTACGTCGGTATTTCTCCAAAGAGGAAGGCATGATGCAGCACAACGGCAGTAGGTATTTCCCTCAGATATGAAACCAAGGTTATCGAACCAGTAGGAGAACCAAGCAGCACAACGTAAACAACACCTGCGCACAAATAACAACTTCTCGCAACCCGACGTGTTAAAGGGGTTGTCAATCCCTTCCGGGGTACGGCGCCTCAAGATAGGCAAACGAACGTGAGGTAAATTTGTAGTAGAATGATAGATCGAACACCAAATAAATAAGAATAAATTGTAGCAAGATATTTTTGGGTTTTTGGATTAATGGATTTGAAAATAAAAGCAAGAGAAAAAAGTAGATCACAAAGGCAGATATATGAGAAAGAAGACCCGGGGGCCGTAGGTTTCACTAGTGGCTTCTCTCGAGAAAAATATAAAATGGCGGGTAAACAAATTACTGTTGGGAAATTGATAGAATCTCAAATAATTATGATGATATCCAGGCAATGATCATTATATAGGCATCACATCAAAGATTAGTAGACCGACTCCTGCTTGCATCTACTACTATTACTCCACACATCGACCGCTATCCAACATGCATCTAGTGTATTAAGTTCATGGAGAAACGGAGTAATGCAATAAGAACGATGACATGATGTAGACAAGATCTATCTATGTAGAGATAGACCCCATCGTTTTATCCTTAGTAGCAACGATACATACGTGTCATTTCCCTTCCTGTCACTGGGATTAAGCACCGTAAGATCGAACCCACTACAAAGCACCTCCTCCCATTGCAAGATAAATAGATCAAGTTGGCCAAACAAAACCCAAATATCGGAGAAGAAATACGAGTATATAAGCAATCATGCATATAAGAGATCAAAGAAAGTCAAATAACTTTCATGGATATAAAAAGATAGATCTGATCATAAACTCAAAGTTCATCGATCCTAACAAACACCCCGCAAAAGAGTTACATCATATGGATCTCCAAGAGACCATTGTATTGAGAATCAAGAGAGAGAGAGAGAGAGATGAAGCCATATAGCTACTAACTACAGACCCGAAGGTCTACAAATAACTACTCATGCATCATCGGAGAGGCACCAATGGAGGTGGTGAACCCCATCCGAGATGGTGTCCAGATTGGATCTGGTGGTTCTGAACTCTGTGGCGGCTGGATGAATATTTCGTCGACTCCCCTAGGGTTTTGGTATTTTTGGGGTATTTATAGAGCAAAGAGGCAGTCCGGGGGGCACCCGAGGTGGGCACAACCCACCAGGGCGCGCCTGGGCCTCCTGGCGCGCCATGGTGGGTTGTCCCCTCCTCGGGACTCCCACTAGGTGCAACTAGGGCCCAACATGTTCCTTCTGGTCCATAAAAAATCTTCGTGAAGTTTCGTGGCATTTGGACTCCGTCTGATATTGATTTTCTGTGATGTAAAAAACACAGAAAAAACAAGAACTGGCACTTGGCACTATGTCAATAGGTTAGTACCAAAAAATGATATAAAATGATTATAAAACATCCAAGATTGATAATATAACACCATGGAACTGTTGGGGAACGTAGTAATTTCAAAAAAATTCCTACGCACACGCAAGATCTATCATGGTGATGCATAGCAACGAGAGGGGAAGAGTGTTGTCCACGTACCCTCGTAGACCGTAAGCGAAAGCGTTATGACAACGCGGTTGATGTAGTCGTACGTCTTCATGATCCGACCGATCCTAGTACCGAAAGTACGGCACCTCCGCGATCTGCACATGTTTGGCTCGGTGACGTCCCATGGACTCTCGATCCAGCTGAGTGTCGAGGGAGGGCTTTGTCAGCACGACGGTGATGATGAAGCTACCAGCGCAGGGCTTTGCCTAAGCACTACGACGATATGACCGGGGTGGATTATGGTGGAGTGGGGCACCGCACACGACTAAGGAATCAATGATCAACTTGTGTGTCTATCTGGTGCCCCCTGCCCCCGTATATAAAGGAGCAAGGGGGAAGGCCGACTGGCCCTTGGAGGCGCGCCAAGGAGGGGAGGAGTCCTCCTCCTAGTAGGAGTAGGACACCCCTTTCCTAGTCCTACTAGGAGGAGGAATGGGGGGGGGGAAGGAAGGAGAGGGAGAGAAGAGAAGGAAAGGGGGGCGCCGCCCCCCTTCCCTAGTCCAATTCGGACTAGAGGGGGAGGGGCGTGCGGTCCTACCTTGGCCGGCCCTCTCTCTCTGCACTAAGGCCCATGTTGGCCCATTAGTCCCCCCGAGGGTTCCAATAACCCCCGGCACTCCGATAATTATCCGGTGACCCCCGAAATTCATCCGGTGTCCGAATATAGTCATCCAATATATCAATCTTTATGTCTCGACCATTTCGAGACTCCTCGTTATGTCCGTGATCACATCCAGGACTCCGAACTATCTTCGGTACATCAAAACACATAAACTCGTAATATCGATCGTCACCGAACGTTAAGCGTGCGGACCCTATGGGTTGGAGAACTATGTAGACATGACCGAGACACGTCTCCGGTCAATAACCAATAGCGGAACCTCATTGTTCATATTGGCACCCACATATTCTACAAAGATCTTTATCGGTGAAACCGCATAATGATATACGTTGTTCCCTTTGTCATCGGTATGTTACTTGCCCGAGATTCGATCGTCGATATCTCAATACCTAGTTCAATCTCGTTACTGGCAAGTCTATTTACTCGTTCTGTAATGCATCATCCCTTAACTAACTCATTAGTCACATTGCTTGCAAGGGTTATAGTGATGTGCATTACCGAGAGGGCCCAGAGATACCTTTCCGATACTCGGAGTGAGATATCCTAATCTCGATCTATGCCAACTCAACAAACACCATCGGAGACACCTGTAGAGCATCTTTATAGTCACCCAATTACGTTTTGACGTTTGATAGCACACTAAGTGTTCCTCCGGTATTCGGGAGTTGCACAATCTCATAGTCATAGGAACATGTATAAGTTATGGAGAAAGCAATAGCAACAAACTAAACAATCATCGTTCTAAGCTAACGGATGGGTCAAGTCAATCACATCATTCTCTAATGATGTTATCCCGTTAATCAAATGACAACTCATGTCTATGGTTAGGAAACATAACCATCATTGATTCAATGAGCTAGTCAAGTAGAGGCATACTAGTGACACTCTATTTGTCTATGTATTCACACATGTACTAAGTTTCCGGTTAATACAATTCTAGCATGAATAATAAATATTTATCATAATATAAGGAAATATAAATAACAACTTTATTATTGCCTCTAGGGCATATTTCCTTCAGTCTCCCACTTACACTAGAGTCAATAATCTAGATTACATTGTAATGATTCTAACACCCATGGAGTCTTGGTGTTGATCATGTTTTGCTCGTGAGAGAGGCTTAGTCAATGGGTCTGCATCATTCAAATCCGTATGTATCTTGCAAATCTCTATGTCTCCCTGCTTGACTTGATCATGGATGGAATTGAAGCGTCTGTTGATGTGCTTGGTTCTCTTGTGAAATATGGATTCTTTTGCCAAGGCAATTGCACCAGTGTTGTCACAAAAGATTTTCATTGGACCCGATGCACTAGGTATGACACCTAGATCGGATATGAACCCCTTCATCCAGACTCCTTCATTTGCTGCTTCTGAAGCAGCTATGTACTCCGCTTCACATCTAGATCCCACCACGATGCTCTGCTTGGAACTGCACCAACTGACAGCTCCACCATTAAATAAAAACATGTATCTGGTTTGTGACTTAGAGTCATCCAGATCAGTGTCAAAGCTTGCATCGACGTAACCGTTTACGATGAGCTCTTTGTCACCTCCATATACGAGAAACATATCCTTAGTCCTTTTCAGGTATTTCAGGATGTTCTTGTCCGTTGTCCAGTGATCCACTCCTGGATTACTTTGGTACCTCCCTGCTAAACTAATAGCAAGGCACACATCTGGTCTGGTACACAGCATTGCATACATGATAGAACCTATGGCTGAAGCATAGGGAATGGCTTTCATTTTCTCTCTATCTCCTGCAGTGGTCGGGCATTGAGTCCGACTCAACTTCACATCTTGTAACACAGGCAAGAACCCTTTCTTTGCCTGATCCATTTTGAACTTCTTCAAAACTTTATCAAGGTATGTGCTTTGTGAAAGTCCAATTAAGCATCTTGATCTATCTCTATATATCTTAATGCCCAATAGATATGCAGCTTCACCGAGGTTTTTCAATGAAAAATTCTTATTCAAGTATGCTTTTATGCTATTCAGAAATTCAGTATCATTTCCGATCAACAATATGTCATCTACATATAATATCAGAAATGCTACAGAGCTCCCACTCACTTTCTTGTAAATACAGGCTTCTCCAAAGGTTTGTATAAAACAATATGCTTTTACCACACTATCATAGCGTATATTCCAACTCCGAGAGGTTGCACCAGTCCATAAATGGATCGCTGGAGCTTGCACACTCTGTTAGCACCTTTAGGATCGACAAAACCTTCTGGTTGCATTATATACAACTCTTCTTTAAGATATCCATTAAGGAATGTAGTTTTGACATCCATTTGCCAAATTTCATAATCATAAAATGCGGCAAGTGCTAACATGATTCGGACGGACTTAAGCATCGCTATGGGTGAGAACGTCTCATCATAGTCAACTCCTTGAACTTGTCGAAAACCTTTTGCAACAATTCTAGCTTTGTAGACAGTGATATGTCTCTGTCGTATCTACTTTTCCAAACACTTTTGCCCTTGTTTTGGACTCTAACTTGGATGATTTGAATGGAACTAACCCGGACTGACGCTGTTTTCAGCAGAATTGCCATGGTGTTACTTTTGTGCAGAAATAAATGTTCTCGGAATGACCTGAAAATCAACGGAGATTATTTTTGGAATATATAAAAATACTGGCGAAAGAATTAGGGCCAGGGGCCCACACCCTGTCCAAGAGGGTGGGGGCGCGCCTACCCCCCATGGGCGCGCCCCCCTACGTCGTGAGCCCTCTAACAAAGAGCCCATATTACCTTGTCTTCTCCTGTATATTGAATGCTTGCAGATTCCAGCTTAGTCCAATGCATGTGCACTATTATTATTATCCACACCATTCGGTTGTGCAAGTGAAAGGCAATAATGACGATATATGATGGACTGATTGAGATGAGAAAAGCTGGTATGAACTCGACCTCTCTTGTTTTTGTAAATATGATTAGTCCATCGTTCCTGATTCAGCCTATTATGGATGAAACATGTTTGCAATGACAATTAGAGGTTATAGTTTCTTATTCCATGCTTAATTTTCTAGGAGTCTATAATGGTTTACCTTGCATGCCAACATGCTATTAAAATGGTTGTGATGTGGTATGATAGGGTGGTATCCTCATTTGAACGATTTGAGTGGCTTGACTTGGCACATGTTCACGCATGTAGTTGAAACAAAATAAACATAGCCTCTATGATATTTACGTTCATGGTGAATTATATCCTACTCATGCTTGCATTCGGTGTTGATTAATTTTAATGCATGTTCATGACTGTTGTCGCTCTCTAGCTGGTCGCTTCCCAGTCTCTTTCTAGCCTTCACTTGTACTAAGCGGGAATACTACTTGTGCATCCAATTCCATAAACCCCAAAGTTATTCCATATGAGTCCACCATACCTTCCTATATACGGTATCTACCTGCCGTTCCAAGTAAATTTGTATGTTGCCAAACTCTAAACCTTCAAATAAACATTCTGTTTTGTATGCTCGAATAGCTCATGTATCAACTAGGGCTGTCTATATCCTCCATGCTAGGCGGGTTATTCTCAAGAGGAGTGGACTCTGCTCCTCACTCACGAGAAAATGGCTAGTCACTGGGATGCCCAGTCCCATGCTCAAATCAAATCAAAATAATTGCAAACAAAACTCCCCCAGGATTGTTGTTAGTTGGAGGCACCCATTGTTTCGGACAAGCCATGGATTGATGCTTGTTGGTGGTGGGGGAGTATAAACTTTACCATTCTGCTTGGGAACCGCCTATAATGTGTGTAGCATGGAAGATATCGAGATATCTCGGTTGTTATGTTGACAATGAAAGTATACCGCTCAAAATATTATTCATCTCTATTTCAAAGCCGAGCTCTGGCACCTCTACGAATCCCTGCTTCCCTCTGGGAAGGGCCTATCCATTTACTTTTATGTTGAGTCGTTACCCTCGTATTAAAAAGCACCAGTTGGAGATCACCCCTGTCATTTGCATGTATTATCATTATTTTACATTGAGTATGACTTGACTGGATCTCTTTTACCATGAATTACAATGTCTAGTCAGTCCTTGATCTTTAAAGGTGCTCTGCATTTATGTTTTGCGGTCTCAGAAAGGGCTAGCGAGATACCATCTTGTTATATCATATTATGATTGTTTTGAGAAAGTGTTGTCATCCAAGATTTATTATTATTGCTCGCTAGTTGATTATGCCATTGATATGAGTAAACATGTGACCTAAATGTTATTGTGAATATGGTTAGTTCATAATCTTTGCTGAAAACTTGAATGCTGGCTTTACATATTTACAGCAACAAGAGCAAACAGAGTTTGTAGAAGTTTTTCTTTATCACTTTTAGTTTATCAACTCAATTGCTTGAGGACAAGCAAAGGTTTAAGCTTGGGGGAGTTGATACGTCTCCGTCGTATCTACTTTTCCAAAGACTTTTGCCCTTGTTTTGGACTCTAACTTGCATGATTTGAATGGAACTAACCCGGACTGGCGCTGTTTTCAGCAGAATTGCCATGGTGTTATTTTTGTGCAGAAATAAAAGTTCTCGGAATGACCTGAAAATCAACAGAGATTATTTTTGGAATATATAAAAAATACCGGCGAAAGAATCAAGGCCAGGGGCGCCACACCCTGTCCACGAGGGTGGGGGCGCGCCTACCCCCCATGGGCGCGCCCCCTGCCTCGTGGGCCCCCTGGTGTAAGGGCATATTTATCCCTAAGGTGTTTTGGTGATTGATGACAATGCGTTTGCGGACTAATCGTGTGCCTTGAGTATCCCAGACGTTTCATCGCTAGGCACAAGACGGTTGGGTGCCCCTCAAAGACTGTTGAAGACGACGTCTTTTCTATGTTTCTTTTTGGTGGATTTGAGTCATAGGAAAGCCGTACTATTAAGAGGGGGTCCGCGTCGGACAGGTTTGGGTGGAATCATCATGTACACGTTTCTTCCTAGTCCCCTCCTTTCCCTTGCACCTTGGAGCTTCCTCCGTTGTTATCTCGTCACCTTGTTTCTGGCTGCTGTGTTGGCTCGCGGTAGTACTGCTCCCAGGTGAGCGGTTTTACCATAGGCACCAACGGTAGTACCGTGCTGCGGCGCGGTAGTACCGCAGGTGCCCACGGTAGTACCGCTCCCCTGGAGCTACACTACCGTGGCCCAACAGGCTAGTACCACTCCCTCGCGGTAGTAGGGGCGGATGTAATTTTTTACATCCGCGCCTACCACGATAGTACCGCATTCCTTCCGTGGTAGTAACGTGCCCAGCTGTCAGGCGGTAGTACCACCCCTCTGCGGTAGTACTGTGTCGGGTTTTTGCTTCTTCCGTTTTTCAACGGAAGTAGGCATGATGTTTCCTTATCCACACTCTTCCCAGGCTAGGGGGTTCCTGCCTTGCGGTAGTTCCGCAAGGGGGAGCGGTAGTACCGCGCCCACAGAAATACCGCCCTCAGCACTTGTGTTATAGGTCTGGCCTAGCTGTTGCTAGTGCAACGGTAGTACCGCGGGCCTGCACGGTTGTACCGCGTGACCTTGCGGTAGTACCGCTTGGCAGCAAGGAGAAGTATCGTGTGGCCCCACGGTACTACCGCTGGCGTGGTGCGGTAGTACCGCTGGCCGCGGGCTGGTAGGTGGATAACAGTTGGATCTTTGTCCCTCACTATAAAAGGGGTCCCCTTCTTCCCGGTTGACTCACCTCTTCCAACCCTAAGCTCCATTGTTGCTCTAAGCTCCATTTTCGCCCGATCTCACTCCCTAGCCAATCAAACTTGTTGATTTGCTCGGGAGTGGATGAGAAGGCCTCGATCCACACTTCCACCAAGATAAATTTGATTCCCCCCACTAATCCCTTGCGGATCTTGTTACTCTTGGGTGTTTGAGCATCCTAGACGGTTGAGGTCACCGCGGAGCCATAGTCCATTGTGGTGAAGCTTCGTGGTGTCGTTGGGAGCCTCCAATTGAGTTGTGGAGATTGCCCCAACCTTGTTTGTAAAGGTTTGGTCACCGCCTCCAAGGGCACCAATAGTTGAATCACGACATCTCGCATTGTGTGAGGGCGTGAGGAGAATACGGTGGCCCTAGTGGCTTCTTGGGGAGCATTGTGCCTCCACACTGCTCCAATGGAGACGTACTTCCCCTCAAAGGGAAGGAACTTCGGTAACACATCCTCGTCTCCACCGGCTCCACTCTTGGTTATCTCGTGCCTTTACTTGTGCAAGCTTATTTGTGTTATATCTCTTGCTTGCTTGTGTTCCTATCCTTGTTGCATCATATATGTTGCTCACCTACTTGCATATCTAGACAACCTACTTTTATGCAAAGTTTAAATTGTTAAAGAAAAACTAAAAAATGTTAGTTGCCTATTCACCCCCCTCTAGTCAACCATATCGATCCTTTCAATTGGTATCAGAGCCTCGTCTCTTTATTAAGGACTTTACCGTCCGAAGAGTATGGTTGATACCATAGACGGTGTGGAGGAACACTCCGGTGTGAATCTGATCTCGTCTATGGGTGATGGGGAACCTCAGTCTCTCGTGAGGAGTTCAATGTGGCCTTGGAGACATTGAAAACCTCCATGACGACCGAGGTTGAAATCATGTTTACTAAATTCCTTGAAGGGCTTAAACTATCCACCGCACCGTTGAAAGTGTGTAATCCCACCGACAAGGTGACGGATGCTACCTCCGATAAGGGGGAAGCTAGTAGTGAAAAGGCTCCTTCTTCTGGTGGTAAGAATGGCACCGACATCTTTGCTCATGTGGAACCACCACTTGTTTATGGTGGACCGGTTCCTTCCACTCATTTGAATCATGCCGGTCCTCCCCCCAAGATTGTGAAAAATGAGGACTTTGATTCTTGGGTTTACCGCTTTAAACATCATTTAAATCATGTGAACACTAATGTTTGGAGAATCATTGAAGAAGGTTTCTATCCGCATGATCCAAGCAACTTCACTCCTCGAGAAGCCACGGATAATCAATTCAATGAAAATGCTCTCTTCATCATTCAAGATGCAATTCCACCCGAAGATCTACCTCATCTTCGGCCCTTCGCCTTGGCTAAAGACACATGGCTTTGTGTTGTCTCTCTCTACCGGGGAAGCACAAGCATTCAATGCTCCAACTATCAAGTGGTGCAAGATGAGGCCGATGAGTTTGCAATGAAATAAGATGAAGAACCTCGTGAACTTTATCGGAGAGTAACCAAACTCGCGGTCTCACTCCGAGATCACGGGAGCAAGGACACGAATGATAATTGGATCAAGCGCAAATTCCTCAAGGCAATGATGCCCTACCACATGGCCATGTCCTCCGTCATTCGTCAAAGGCCGGACTTCCACACGTTGACCTCAAGCGAAGTGTTGGATGAGTTTGTGGCCATGAACATTTTGGACAAGACCGCCGACAATGCGGTGCTTCATTCTCAAAGGGCAAAGAAGCCCAACCTTGCATTGAAGGACAAGCTCTGCGTTGAAGAAGAAGAAGAGGAAGAAGAGGAGAGCAACCCCGAAGATACAAAGTATGCATATCATGAACACATGGCACTTGCTTCAAGGCAATTTTGGAGCAAGAAAAACTCAAGGCCAAACTTTAACAAAAACAACTCAAGTGGCACGAAGAGCAAACAACGTGTAAGGACTTGCTACAATTGTGGCAATGTGAGTCATTTTGTTGCGGAGTGCCCGTATGAGAAGAGGGAAGACAATGGTGGCAAGCTCATCCGAAAGGACAAGGCCAAGTCGTTCCCCAACAAGAGCAACTTCACCAAGAAGACTCCTCCCAAGGCATTGGTGGTACAATAAGAGTACAATGCGGATGATGACGATGATGAAGATGGTGAGTCGGCTGCCATGGCCTCAGTTGCCATTGCGACGACTCCACGGGTGTCTCTCTTCGACTCACCAAATGAGAGCATCACCGCAAGTGCCTCATGGCTAAAGCCACCAACAAGGTAACCCCAACATCAAAACTACCATCATTAATCATCCTTCTTCGACGGATAGCATTGATGAACTTGAGGGAGCTAATGTGGAGGCGAATGAGTTTGAGGCCTTTATGGGAAAACTTAAGGGTAAATCCAAGAAGCACTTTGTTGCTCGCTTGGAACAACTTGGTGAAGCCAATGACATGATCGAGGCTCACGAATATACCATCACTAAGATGGAAGGGCATAGTCGTGACTATGCCGATGAGATTTCGGATCTTTCCAATGCTCTTGAGGAAGAGCGTGGTCTTCGTTTGGCTCTTGAGGAGTCACACAACGTTGATCATGCTAAGTTAAAGAAATATTATGATCATGCTCTCATTATTTCTCATGTGCTAAACTCCGAGAAGGCCGAACTTGAGGTTGATCTTTCTAGACTCAAAGAGGAGTTTGATCTACTTGACCAGGCTCACAAGGTCTTGAAGGGTGCTCATGCTAGCCTCAAAGAGTCTCATGATCAACTTCAAGTAAAGCTAACCAAGGAAAAATCCACTTTTCCTCGTATGATGTTAATTGATAATGCAAATGCTACTAACCCGTGTTGTGAGCATGTGCATCTTGTTGAGGAGAACGCTAAGCTAAAGGTGCAACTTGAGAGAGGTCTTGCGACTTGCATACAAGGCAAGAAGAACCTCAACGACCTCTTGATCAATCAAAAGGGAGTTGTGGCCAAGGAAGGGCTTGGGTACGTGCCCAAGTCCAAGAACAAGAAGAAGAATGATAAGACCAAACGACCTCCTCCTCTCATGCAAACCTTTGTGAAGGAGGGAGAGAGTGCTTCCAAGGAGAAGAAGAACAATGCGAAGGGTGGCGGTGTCAAAAAGGGCAATGCCACTTCTCCCATCAAAGCTGGCGACTTTAATCCATCTTATATGTTATGTCATGCTAGTGATGGGCATGTCTATGCCAAATTCGTTGGTTCTCCTCATGAGTACATTGAATGGTCTATTTGGGTTCCAAAGACCCTTGTTACTAACATCAAAGGACCCATTACAAAATGGGTACCTAAAACCAAGCACTGATCTCTTGTAGGTGTTTGCTTCCGGTGGGGGATCATGGTTGCTCGATAGCGGAGCTACAAATCATATGACTGGAAGCAAGGACTTGGTGGTGGACGTGCACAAGATTCCATCTATGCCCACCAATGTCGAGTGGGGTGACACCTCATCTTCTAAGGTATTGGGACTTGGCAAGGTAGTCATCTCTCATGATCTCACGATCGAGATGGTCATGCTTGTTGAGTCCCTTGCACACAATTTACTTTCCGTTCATCAACTTGCAATCATGGGCTTTGCCACTTTCTTTGATATCAATACCATGGCCCTGTTGTGGAGCAAGACTCTTAAAGTAGCCTTTGTTGGGCATGTCGAGAACGGTCTATATGTGATTAACTTTTCGGAGCGACCCACTAAGACCGCGACATGCCTAATGGCTAAAGTTGATGTGGGGTGGCTTTGGCATTCCCGTCTAGCCCATGTCAATATGAGATCTTTGCAAAGTCTTCTCAAGGGGGACCATGTCCGTGGACTAATGAATGTTAGTTTTGCTAAAGATCGTGCTTGCAGTGCTTGTATCGAAGGAAAGCTACATGAGAAGGCTCACCCTCCCACGACTATCATTTACTCAAAGAGGCCTTTGGAGCTCCTTCACTTGGATCTCTTTGGGCCTCCATCCTTCGATAGTCTTGGGGGTAGGAAGTATTGCTTGGTGATTGTGGATGACTACTCAAGATACACTTGGGTGTATTTCTTCAAGAGGAAGAGCGAGACCCAACAAACCGTCATTGACTTTGGAAATGAAGCACAACGTCAACACAATGCAAAGGTCTTGACTATAAGAAGTGACAATGGCACCGAGTTCAAGAACTACACCTTGGATGAGTTTCTTAGTGATGAGGGGATTAAGCATCAATATTCCGCACCTTACACCCCTCAACAAAATGGTGTTGCGGAGAGGAAGAACCGGACGTTGATGGATGCGTCAAGGACCATGATGGCGGAGTTCAAGTCTCCATACAACTTTTGGGCCAAAGCCATCAACACCGCGTGTCATGCATCCAATCGGCTCTACCTCCGCAAGGGCTTGAACAAGACTCCATATGAGATACTCACTGGTAACAAGCCCAACCTCAAGTACTTTCGGGTGTTCGGGTGTAAGTGTTTCATTCTCAAGAAAGGTGTTCGGTTGTCTAAATTTGAAGCTAGAGCTTATGAGGGCATATTTGTTGGTTATGATACAAACTCTCATGCTTACCGTGTCCTCAATAAATACACGGGACTTATTGAGGAGACGTGTAACGTGGAGTTTGATGAGAATAACGGCTCCCAAGTGGAGCAAAGTGGCACTTGTGATGTAGGTGATGAAATTCCTCCTCAAGCCATAAGAAGAATGGGTGTTGGCTTTATCCTACCCATTGAGGAACCCCTTGTGGCCGAAGGAGAAGGACTATGCTCCACTCAAGTGGAGCCATCACCAACCCAAGGCCCACACGCTTCCGAAGAACAACATGAAGGCCCTCATCCTCAAGAACAAGACCAAGGGCAAGATCATGCTCAAGACGGTGTTGACACACCAAGTGATGCCCAAGGTCAAGTTCTCTCATCCGAGCAAGTTCAAGAACAAGAACAAGCTCAAGACGACGCTCAAGATGATCAAGTGACCACTCCTCATCTCACCCCCGAGGAGGAATTGGAGCATCGTGCCGCCAAGGTTGCTTCCAAGTTCTCCACCAAGGATCATCTCATGACGAATGTGCTTGGAAGCTTAACAAAGGGGGTAAGCACTCATAGACGATTAGCAAACTATTGTGAGCATCACGCATTTGTCTCTTGTGTCGAACCTCACAAGGTCTATGAGGCGCTCGAAGATCCGGATTGGCTCAATGCCATGCATGAAGAACTCAACAACTTCAAGCGCAACAAAGTTTGGAGATTGGTGCCAAGACCGACGGGGAACCACAATGTCATTGGAACCAAGTGGATATTTAAGAACAAGCAAGATGCCCATGGGATTATCATTCGCAACAAGGCTCGTTTGGTAGCACATGGCTACTCCCAAGTCGAGGGTATCGACTACGGTGAAACCTTTGCTCCTATTGCTCGTCTTGAATCCATTCGCATGTTGATTGCATATGCTTCTCATCATAACTTTAAGTTACAACAAATGGATGTGAAGAGTGCTTTTCTTAATGGTCCTATTAATGAATTGGTCTATGTCAAGCAACCCCCTGGGTTCGAGGATCCCTACTTTCCCGTCATGTGTATCACCTTGATAAGGCACTCTATGGCCTTAAACAAGCCCCACGTGCGTGGTATGACCACCTTACCGAGTTGTTACAAGACCGTGGTTTTGAAGTTGGGCTAATCGACCCCACTCTTTTTACTAAGAAGGTCAAAGGGGAGTTGTTTGTGTGCCAATTATATGTTGATGATATTATCTTTGGTTCCCCTAACAAAGCTTTCAATGAGGAATTTGCCGCTCTCATGACCTCAAAGTTCAAGATGTCTTCCATGGGAGAGTTGAAGTTCGTTCTAGGGTTTGAAGTGAAGAAAAGAAGAGAAGGAACCTTCATCAACCAAGCCAAATACACTCAAGACATGCTCAAGAGATTCAAGCTAAGTGATGTCAAGCCGGCTTCCACTCCAATGCCCACCAAGTGCCAACTTGACATAGATCCCAATGGTAAAGCGGTGGATCAAAAGGTATATCGTTCCATGATAGGCTCCTTGCTTTACCTTTGTGCATCTAGACCGGATATCATGTTGAGTGTGGGAATTTGTGCACGGTTTCAAGCCGCACCTAAGTAAAGTCACTATGTGGTGGTCAAGCGAATCTTTCGATATTTGGCTCATACCCCAAACTTTGGCTTATGGTACCCAAGAGGAGCAAACTTCAATCTTGTAGGGTATTCGGATTCCGATTGGGCGGGAGACAAAGTGGATAGGAAGTCCACTTACGGAGGGTGCCAATTCCTTGGTTGCTCTTTGGTAAGTTGGTCTTCCAAAAAGCAAAGTTGTGTGTCTCTCTCGTCCACCGAAGCGGATTATGTGGCGTCTGGTAGTTGTTGTGCACAACTCTTATGGATGAGGCAAACTTTAAAGGATTACGGTGTCATTTGTGACAAAGTGCCTCTTTGGTGTGACAATGAAAGTGCCATAAAGATCTCTCTCAACCCGGTGCAACACTTCAAGACGAAGCATATTGAGATTCGGTATCACTTCATCCGGGATCACATTAGGCGAGGAGAGATCGAGCTCAACTATGTCAACACTCATGATAACCTTGCAGATATTTTCACGAAGCCCTTGGATGAAGCAAGATTTTGCGAGTTAAGGCATGAGTTAAATATCATTGATTCGAGCAATGTTGCTTGAACCCTTGCACACCTCACCATACTAAACTTGTTGTCTTGTTTAGATGTAGGCATGGACATAGGGGGAGTGTTGTTCTCTCAATGAACTCTCCTTCCCCCCATTATGCATAAATTGATCAAGTCTTTCCCATTAGCCATGTTTGATGGTACTTGTGATTCAAAGACGAGTTTTGGTCATGGGCCCAAGGATAATTCTTTGCGGTGCCATACCGATTGACTCAAACAAAGGTGGCTCCGGCTACCGCCCTCTCTTTGGAGAGGTGGTGTCTCATGGTTGTTTTGTGTTGTCGTTTGCATTTCTGCCTTCATGTGTCGTGTGGTCTTGTAGTGTCGTGCTGCCTCGAAGTTTTCGTGCAAAGAACTCTTTTCCGTGTGCTTGAAACTTGCAACTTTTTGAGCCCACGGTACTACCGTGGCTTGCCGTGGTACTACCGCGTTGAGAGGGCACGGTACTACCGCGCCGGAGAGCGGTACTACTGCTCAGGTGTGGTACTTCCGCCGAGCGCTACTACTGCAATGACGCATGGTACTACCGCATTGTCGAGTGGGCGTGGGGGTTATGACTCGGGCAGGGGAGTTCCAACTCCCCATACCCATTCACTTATCTCTCTCCCCACATCTCTCTCTCGCTTAAGAACGGTGTCGGAGGTCCTCGCCGGATCTCCGTCTCCGACCACTCTCCTCGGATTCCGACTGGTGGGATTGTTCCCCACCACTTCCTCTTGCCATGGAACATGGTTTGTCCCCAAATCCCTCTCGTTCTTGGTTGTTCTCTCGCTTCAGGTTTTTGGGGAGATGCATGTTGTTCTTGAGATTTTAGGCCAAATCTGTGCAAGAGTAGGATGTAGGAGAGTCGTGTTGCGTAGGAATCATACTTGATATGCTGTCCTGTGATAGATTTGTCCAACCGTAGTACCGCCGTGGTTTCACGGGCTTTCTCAGATTTGAACTTGTTCGTATCTGATGCGGTGCGATACTACCGTGTCTCACATGCGGTACTACCGCCCATCAGGTGCGGTACTACCGCGCTAGCTGTGGCACTGAGATCCTACTACCGCTCCCAGACCCGGTACTACCATGACCTTACACGGTACTACCACGACTAGGAGCGGTACTACACTCTTAGTACCGCAGCACTTGGCAGTTCTACTGCAGGGGTCAAATCTCTCTCATGGCAATTATCTTGTGTGCTTCCTACATGTTTCTTTTGCTTTGTTGTGGTCTTTGCATTGATCCTTCTTGCTTGTCGTGTGTGTTTTGCGCTTTGTGTCTCAGGTGGTGGCTCTCGCCGTTCCAATCCCAGTCGTGACACTAGCTCCAAGCATCTGCGCAATCCCCAAGATGAAGCACCAGAGGGCTCCAATGCCCCCAAGCGCAATGTCAAGACCACTGCCAGCAAGCAAAAGGAACCTGTTAAGGGCGTGGACAAGATTTACCTCAATGAGTATGTTGAACGCCGGAAGATCAACCCTTATGTGAATCCTCGTGCTGTCCTTAGAGGCACTGAGTTGTTTTGGACCAAGAAGCAGGCTCTCATCTATCTAGATGTGATCAAGAACAAGCAGAATACCTTCGTGGATGTCAAGTGGATAGACATGAATCACATGAGGAAGGACAAGTTTCGTGACTATTTTGGAGAAGCTCTGGACTTGGTGGAGCAGTTTGCTATTGAGCCTGTGATCTCCTTTCACCTTGACTATGACCCTGAGCTTGTTTGTCAGTTCTTTGCCTCAGTTTACTTTCACCCCGGGGATGAGCGGAGGATGACCTGGATGACCAACGACCGTCAGCTGTCTGCTACATTGAAGGAGTTCATGGATCTGCTTCACATTCGTGATGACGGGCTTCACTGACCCGTTAGTGTTCGCCCCCACGCCAACTCTAAGTATGCTAACAAGAACTTGCTTCAGCCATTCCTTGTTGAGAAGGTGCTCCCCAATGGCAAGTGGACTTGGGTACTGAACTCCTTTCTAGATATCTCGCATCTTCCGCAACACTCCGTTCCCACGCATTGGCGACAAGGACAAGGTTCATTCCTATCTAGTGGACATGTTGCTCCTGTGTGCGGAGGCATGTTCGTCTCAGACTCAGCCACTTGATGTCTCACACATCATGTGGTGTGAGCTTCGGTTTGCGGTGTTCACCCGCAAGGTACCTATCTATGGACCGTACCTATTTCTTCTGCTCTCTACAACTTGGGAGAAGATGTACCCTGGTGATGAGTTCCTTGCTCCAGACTAGATTCGGCATGAGTCCATCAATCTCCGCGTCAAGCCCAACTGGGCCAACACTACTACCCGTGCTGAGGCTTCTACTGCTAGGAGGGCTGTTGGTGAGGAGGAGGCTGGTGCAGAGAATGTTGCTGAGGACCGTGTTGCTAGGTCTACCACACCTTCCTCTGAGCCGTCGTGGGCCAAGAAGTTAAAGGACAAGATGAAGACTCTCTTCTGCATGCAGGCAAAGGGTCAGTACAGGACTCACGTGGCAGACAAGGAGAGTCGCCGCCACGACAAGAAGGTCATGAGGCTCTTTGGAGAGGATGTCTCTGGCGGTTCTGAGGATGTCATCACGCTAGAGGCTGCATGGATGGCAAAGCAGGGGTACAAGTGGACTAGTTCTGAGGAGGACATCGAGGAGTCCGTCCCCGCCGCTGAGTCTGACGAGGAGCACAAGGAGCAGTGTGATGACTTCTCTGCCTGAGCCACCCCGTGTGTGTAGGTGTCCTATCTGCCTTTTTTGCGTCTCGATGCCAAAGGGGGAGAGAGTGTGTAGGGATTTGCGTTGTGTCATGCTTGGTGTGTTTGCTTTGTTGTTTGAACCTCGTTTGCCTTTGTTTGGTTTGTGCCTTCGAGACTTTTCCTACATATGGTGTAAGACATATGCACTCTAGTCTATCTTAGTTAACTTATGTTTGTGCTATCTTGTCTAGTGTTAGCCTTTCTATTGCAAGATATGCCTTGTCTCTATAATAAAGGGGAGCTTTTATCCTAGTATGTGTGCCGTGTAGTCCAAAGCACCCATCTAGTTGGCACACATCTAGGGGGAGCCCGTCTATATTCTAGAGAGGAGGGGTTTGCGTTTGCTTAATATTATTTTCCTTGTGCAAATCCCGTATTGTCATCAATCCACCAAAAGGGGGAGATTGTAAGGGCATATCTATCCCTAAGGTGTTTTGGTGATTGATGACAATGCGTTTGCGGACTAATCGTGTGCCTTGAGTATCCCAGACGTTTCATCGCCAGGCACAAGACGGTTGGGTGCCCCTCGAAGACTGTTGAAGACGGCGTCTTTTCTACGTTTCTTTTTGGTGGATTTGAGTCATAGGAAAGCCGTACTATTAAGAGGGGGTCCGCGTCGGAAAGGTTTGGGTGGAATCATCACGTACACATTTCTTCCTAGTACCCTCCTTTCCCTTGCACCTTGGAGCTTCCTCCGTTGTTATCTCGTCACCTTGTTTCTAGCTGCTGTGTTGGCTCGCAGTAGTACTGCTCCCAGGTGAGCGGTAGTACCGTAGGAACCAGCGGGAGTACCGTGCTGCGGCGCGGTAGTACCGCAGGTGCCCACGGTAGTACCGCTCCCCTGGAGCTGCACTACCGTGGCCCACCAGGCTATTACCGCTCCCCCGCGGTAGTAGGGGCGGATGTAATTTTTTACATCCGCGCCTACCACGGTAGTACCGCATTCCTTCCACGGTAGTACCGTGCTCAGCTGTCAGGCGGTAGTACCGACCCTCTGCGGTAGTACTGTATCGGGTTTTTGCTTCTTCCGTTTTTCAACGGAAGTAGGCACGGATGTTTACTTATCCACACTCTTCCCAGGCTAGGGGGTTCCTGCCTTGCGGTAGTACCGCAAGGGGGAGCAGTAGTACCGCGCCCGTGGAAGTACCGCCCTCAGCACTTGTGCTACATGTCTGCCCTAGCTATTGCTGGTGCAGCGGTAGTACGGCGGGCCTGCACGGTTGTACCGCGTGACCTTGCGGTAGTACCGCTTGGTAGCAAGCAGAAGTACCGCTGGCCCCATGGTAGTACCGCTGGCCGTGGGCTGGTAGGTGGATAACGGTTGGATCATTGTCCCTCACTATAAAAGGGGTCCCCTTCTTCCCCGTTGACTCACCTCTTCCAACCCTAAGCTCCATTGTTGCTCTAAGCTCCTTTTTCGCCCGATCTCACTCCCTAGCCAATCAAACTTGTTGATTTGCTCGGGAGTGGATGAGAAGGCCTCGATCCACACTTCCACCAAGAGAAATTTGATTCCCCCCACTAATCCCTTGCGGATCTTGTTACTCTTGGGTGTTTGAGCATCCTAGACGGTTGAGTTCACCGCGGAGCCATAGTTCATTGTGGTGAAGCTTCGTGGTGTCGTTGGCAGCCTCCAATTGAGTTGTGGAGATTGCCCCAACCTTGTTTGTAAAGGTTCGATTGCCGCCTCGAAGGGCACCAATAGTGGAATCACGGCATCTTGCATTGTGTGAGGGCGTGAGGAGAAAACGGTGGCCCTAGTGGCTTCTTGGGGAGCATTGTGCCTCCATACCGCTCCAACGGAGACGTACTTCCCCTCAAAGGGAAGGAACTTCGGTAACACATCCTCGTCTCCACCGGCTCCACTCTTGGTTATCTCGTGCCTTTACTTGTGCAAGCTTATTTGTGTTATATCTCTTGCTTGCTTGTGTTCCTATCCTTGTTGCATCATATAGGTTGCTCACCTAGTTGCATATCTAGACAACCTACTTTGATGCAAAGTTTAAATTGTTAAAGAAAAGCTAAAAATTGTTAGTTGCCTATTCACCCCCCCCCCTCTAGTCAAGCATATCGATCCTTTCACCTGGTGCTCTACCGACCTCTACTCCAACTCCATATATTCATGTTCGGGGAGAGAAAAAATCAGAGAGAAGGATTCATCATGTTTTACGATACAGAGCCGCCGCCAAGCCCTAATCTCTCTCAGGAGGGCTGATCTGGAGTCCGTTCGGGGCTCTGGAGAGGGGAATCTGTCGCCATCGTCATCATCAACCTTCGTCCATCACCAATTTCATGATGTTCACCGCCGTGCGTGAGTAATTCCATCGTAGGCTTGCTGGACGGTGATGGGTTGGATGAGATTTGTCATGTAATCGAGTTAGTTGTGTTAGGGCTTGATCCCTAGTATCCATTATGTTCTGAGATTGATGTTGCTATGACTTTGCTATGCTTAATGCTTGCCACTAGGGCCCAAGTGCCATGATTTCATATCTGAACCTGTTATGTTTTCATGAATATATGTGAGTTCTTGATCCTATCTTGCAAGTCTATAGTCACCTATTATGTGTTATGATCCGTTAACCCCGAAGTGACAATAATCGGGATACTTACCGGTGATGACCGTAGTTTAAGGAGTTCATGTATTCACTATGTGTTAATGCTTTGGTCTAGTACTCTATTAAAAGGAGGCCTTAATATCCCTTAGTTTCCAATAGGACCCCACTGCCACGGGAGGGTAGGACAAAAGATGTCATGCAAGTTCTTTTCCATAAGCACATATGACTATATTCGGAATACATGCCTACATTACATTGATGAACTGGAGCTAGTTCTGTGTCGACCTATGTTATAACTGTTGCATGATTGATCACAACCAACAAAATTATCCTTCATTGATCCATTGCCGACGAGCTTTTCACATATCGTTCTTCGCTTATTTAGTTTTCCGTTGCTACAGTTACAATCACTATAGAACCAAAACGGCTACCATTACTTTTACCACTGTTACCACTACTATCATATTACTTTGCTACTAAATACTTTCCTGTAGATATTAAGTTTCCAGGTGTGGTTGAATTGACAGCTCAGCTGCTAATACTTAAGAATATTCTTTGGCTCCCCTTGTGTCGAATCAATAAATTTGGGTTGAATACTCTACTCTCGAAAACTGTTGCGATCCCCTATACTTGTGGGTTATCAAGACTATTTGCTGGCGCCATTGCCCGGGAGCGTAGCTCTATTCTTCGAGTCACTTGGGATTTATATCTGTTGATTACAATGAAGAACTTGAAAGATAAAAGAACCAACATTTTCCCCTCACCTACGAGGGGAGGTAAGGAACTGCCATCTAGCTCTGCACTTGATTCACCTTCTGTTTTGAGTAAACTTGCGACACCTACTCCTGCCATTCATTCCGATATGTCGCATGTTGCCACTTCTGCTTTGCGTGATACTTATGATGAAACTACTTCTATGCTTGATAATACTTGCCACTGGGTGAATTTCTTGATGAACAACTTGCTAGGGCTAGAGAGAATGAAATTATTGAAACTAATAATATTGATGAAAGTGATGATGAAGATTCTCCCCCTAGATATGAATTGCCTGTTGTGCCTGAGGGTTGTGTTATGGATGAAGAAACTGCTAGAGACTTTCTTGCTTGCAATGATAGATCTAATCTTAAGAAATTATTAGCTAAGCTTAAAGAAAAGTCTTTGAATTCTAGAATGAAATATGACCCTGCTTTTGCTTCTTCACCTATATTTATTACTGATAAGGATTATGATTTCTTTGTCGATCCTGAGTTAATTACTTTGGTTGAATCTGATCCTTTTTATGGCTATGAATCTGAAACTGTTGTGGCACATCTTACTAAATTAAATGATATAGCCACCATGTTTACTCATGATGAGAAAACTCGCTATTACTTTATCCTTAAGTTATTTCCATTCTCATTAAAGGGTGATGCTAAAACATGGTTTAATTCTCTTGATCCTGGTTGTGTGCGTAGTCCCCAGGATATGATTTATTACTTCTCTGCTAAATATTTCCCCGCTCATAAGAAACAAGCTGCCTTAAGGGAAATATATGATTTTGTGCAAATTGAAGAAGAGAGTCTCCCACAATCTTGGGGGAGGCTTCTCCAATTACTTAATGCTTTGCCTGATCATCCTCTCAAGAAAAATGAAATACTTGATCTATTTTATTATGGACTAACCGATGCTTCGAGAGACTACCTGGATAGTTGTGTTGGTTGTGTTTTCAGGGAAAGAACTGTTGATCAAGCTGAATTGCTATTGAATAATATGTTGAGTAATGAAAATGATTGGACACTTCCTGAACCAACTCCTGATCCAACTCCGAAGAAAAAGGGTATTCTATTTCTCAGTCCTAAAGATATGCAAGAGGCAAAGAAATTATGAAAGAAAAAGGACTTAAAGTTGAAGATGTTAAGAATTTACCACCTATTGAAGAAATACATGGTCTTGATAACCCGACACAGGTAGTAAAGGTAAATTCTCTCTATAGATTGATGAAGGTGATATTCCTCGTAATAAGTCTGCTAGCCAATGCTTAGGTGAGTTTGATAATTTTATTGTTAAACAAAAAAACTTCAATGCTTATGTTGGTAGACAATTGAAACACAATGCTGATATGCTTGAACACTTGAGTGATTATATGTCTAGAGTTAAAGGTGAACTTAAACTTATTAGTAAACATGCTTCTATGGTTACCACTCAAGTAGAACAAGTGCTTAAAGCTCAGAATGATTTGCTCAATGAATTACATAATAAGAAGAATGATAATGATGTTAGAGTTATGACTAGAGGAGGTAAAATGAATTAGGAACCTTTGTATCCTGAGGGCCACTGAGGGAGTCCTGGTCTAAGGGGTCCTCGGGCGTCCGGCCTATTATCCATGGGCCGGACTGATGGGCTGTGAAGACATGAAGGACGAAGACTGTACCTGTGTCCGGATTGGACTCTCCTTGGCGTGGAAGGCAAGCTTGGCGACCGACTATGAAGATTCCTTCTTATGTAACCGACTCTATGTAACCCTAGATTCCCCCCGGTGTCTATATAAACCAGAGGGGTTAGTCTGGAAATGATATACTCATTACCGTAGTCATACAGGCTAGGCTTCTAGGGTTTAGCCATCACGATCTCATGGTAGATCAACTCTTGTAATACTCATATTCATCAAGATCAATCAAGCAGGAATTAGGGTATTACCTCCATAGAGAGGGCCCGAACCTGGGTAAACATCGTGTCCCCCATCTCCTGTTACCATCGATCCTAGACGCACAGTTCGGGACCCCCTACCCGAGATCCGCCGGTTTCGACACCGACATTGGTGCTTTCATTGAGAGTTCCACCGTGCCGTCCACGAAAGGCTCGATGGCTCGCCTTGTCCTTAAAGAGAACATCACCTCCGGGGGAGCTCTGGCCCAGGCCAAACCCTCCGGCTGGGTGGGTTTACTATGATCGCCCATTCGGCCGTTGAGCCGACGATGACCTCTTGAGCCATCAAAAACCCCCTTCGCATCAACTCCGAGCACTCCAAGAAAATGGATCCGACAGAGTTTTCGTCTTTGAACGAACTCCTAGATCGCATCGCCGCTTGGGGAATAGCCACAGACTATGATCGGATTAGGCCTAAAATCGATCAAGGAGAAATCGAGACCCTACCGGTCACCCACCAGATTGCGATAGTCGTGGAGCAGGATGGCGAGTGTTCTTCTATACAGAAGACGAACTATGTTCGGATTGCCGATGAAGAAGAGCTGGAAACTCACCCACGAAAGGATGCGACCAGCCCTCCGAACATAGCATCGGACGATGGTCCTAAACAATCAGAAGATATTCCGGAACCCAGACTGTTAAGCCCGGAAGGTCGTCAGACTCCGGATAATCGGTCAGGTCGGGGTTCGGATTTAATTCCACCCACCCACCCGGACATAGACACTCTCATGAGCATAAAATAGCAGCCTTAGGAAATAAAGGCCCTCCTAGAAAGCAACCCAATGATACGTCTCCGTCGTATCTATAATTTTTGATTATTCCATGCCAATATTCTACAACTTTCATATACTTTTGGCACCTTTTTATACTATTTTTGGGACTAACATATTGATCCGGTGCCCAGTGCCAGTTCCTGTTTGTTGCATGTTTTTTGTTTCATAGAATATCCATATCAAACAGAGTCCAAACGGGATAAAAACTGTCAGAGATTTTTTTGGAACATATATGATTTTGGGGAAGAAAAATCCACACGAGATGGTGCCCGAGGGAGGCACGAGGCAGGGGGCGTGCCCCTGACCCTCGTGGCCACCCCGTAAGGAAGTTGATGCCCTTCTTTCGCCGCAAGAAAGCTAATATCCAGATAGAGATCGTGTTAAAATTTCAGCCCAAACAGAGTTACGGATCTCCGGGAATATAAGAAACAGTGAAAGGGAAGAATCTGGGAACGCAGAAACAGAGAGATACAGAGAGACAGATCCAATCTCGGAGGGGCTCTCACCCCTCCCATGCCATGGAGTACAAGGACCAGAGGGGAAACCCTTCTCCCATCTAGGGAGGAGGTCATGGAAGAAGAAGACGAAGGGGGCCCTCTCCCCTTGTCTTTCGGTGGCGCCGGAACGCTGCCGTGGCCATCATCATCACCACAATATTCACCAACAACTTCACCGCCATCATCACCAACTCTTCCCCCCTCTATGCAGCGGTGTAACCTCTCTCTTACCCGCTGTAATCTCTACTTAAACATGGTGCTCAATGCTATATATTATTTCCCAATGATGTATGGTTATCCTATGATGTTTGAGTAGATCCAATGATGGGCTATTTGATGATCAAGATGGTTTGAGTTGCATGTTTTATTATTGGTGTTGTCCTATGGTGCCCTCCATGTAGCGCAAGCGTGAGGGATCCCCGCTGTATGGTGTTGCAATATGTTCATGATTCACTTATAGTGGGTTGCGTGAGTGACTAAAACACAAACCCGAGTAAGGGGGTTGTTGCGTATGGGATAAAGAGGACTTGATGCTTTAATGCTATGGTTGGGTTTTACCTTAATGATCTTTAGTAGTTGCGGATGCTTGCCAGAGTTCCAATCATAAGTGCATATGATCCAAGTAGAGAAAGTATGTTAGCTTATGCCTCTCCCTCAGATAAAATTGCAATAATGATTACCGGTCTAGTTACAATTTCCTAGGGACAAATAACTTTCTCGTAACAAAAAGCTCTTTACTAAAACTAATTTAGTTGTGTCTTTACCTAAACAGCCCCTACTTTTATTTACGTAATCTTTATTATCTTGCAAACCTATCCAACAACACCTACAAAGTACTTCTAGTTTCATACTTGTTCTAGGTAAAGCGAACATCAAGCGTGCGTAGAGTTGTATCGGTGGTCGATAGAACTTGAGAGAATATTTGTTCTGCCTTTAGCTCCTCGTTGGGTTCGACACTCTTATTTATCGAAAGAGGCTACAATTGATCCCCTATACTTGTGGGTTATCAAGACCTTTTTCTGGCGCCGTTGCCGGGGAGCAATAGCGTGGGGTGATTATTCTCGTGTGTGCTTGTTTGCTTTAGCATTAAGTAGTTTTTATTTGCTATTCTTATTTGTTCTTTATCTTTAGTTATGGATATGGAACACGAAATACCAGAAAAATAGGTGTACTTGCTGCTCATGGAGATGAGGAGCCTCCTAAAACCCTCGATGCTCGTTATGTGACAGATATTGTGTACTACTTTGATAATCTAGAGAAAACCCCATTCAATTTGGTAATGGGAGACACGTTGGATCAACGTGAATACTTTAGGGATTATCGCTTGACTCAAAAAGGGAAACTATTATGGGATCAAATTTATATGTTATATTGGTATGCTAGCCAACTGTGCCTGAGATATGATTATACTTGTTGCTCTAGGATGAAGGCTCCACACCTTCCCTTTTCATGTGAATTTAATGATAATAAAACTTTGGCTTCTTATGCTAGAGGTATATATGACTATTATGATGTGGAACAAATAGAAGAATTTGTTGCTTTTATGGGTGCTTATGAAATTGAATCTATGTTCAAAGAATATGAAAATCTTTATGATGTTGTCTACGGACCTGAAAATTTAGCTATCCTTAAATATTGTTATGAGAATTATGAATACAATTCCAATATTGATGCGTTTATTGAGAAAGTCTTCGTTGTCCTAGAAGAGACTAATATTCTGCAGGAATCTATGGAAGAAGAAATTGATGAAACTGTGAGCCCATTGGATGAAAAAGATGAGGAGGAGAGCGAAGAACAAAAGGAGGAAGAGCGGATTGATCACCCGTGCCCACCTTCTAATGAGAGTAACTCTTAAACTCATACATTGTTTAATTTCCCTTCGTGCTTACCGAAGGATGAAAGCTATATAATTGCTATGATCCCGTTGATTCTTTGGAATATCCCTTTTTGATGATGCTTGCCATGCTTGTGGCCAAGATGCCAATATGAATTATGATTATGGAGATGAACTTGCTATAGTTCCTTATGTTAAACATGAAATTGTTGCTATTACACGCACACATTATAGTCCTATTATCATTTTGAATTCTCCAAACTACACTATATCGGAGAAGTTTGTGCTTATTAAGGATTATATTGATGGGTTGCTGTCGGTGTCAAAACCGGCGGATCTCGGGTAGGGGGTCCCGAACTATGCGTCTAGGCCGGATGGTAACAGGAGGCAAGGGACAGGAAGTTTTACCCAGGTTCGGGCCCTCTTGATGGAGGTAAAACCCTACGTCTTGTTTGATTGATATTGATGATATGGGTGTTACAAGAGTAGATCTACCACGAGATCAGAGAGGCTAAACCCTAGATGCTAGCCTATGGTATGATTGTATGTTGTGATTGCTATCCTACGGACTAAAACCCTTCGGTTTATATAGACACCGGAGAGGGTTAGGGTTACACAAGGTTGGTTACAAAGGAGGAGACATCCATATACGTATTGCCTAGCTTGCCTTCCACGCCAAGTAGAGTCTCAACCGGACACGAGACGAAGTCTTCAATCTTGTATCTTCATAGTCTAACAGTCCGGCCAATGGAGATAGTCCGGCTGTCCGGAGACCCCCTAATCCAGGACTCCCACAGTAGCCCCCGAACCAGGCTTTAATGACGACGAGTCCGGCGCGCAGTATTATCTTTGGCATTGCAAGGTGGGTTCCCCTTCAAATTCTATGTACCTGTCGAAATAATGTCCGGTTCCTTGTGATGATTCGTACTTCTTGGCTTCTTCACCCAATAATGGCCACCTTCCATGTGTCGAGCGAATGTGAAGAGCCAGGGTGTTTTCACATTTACCCCCCTAGCTATGTAAATGAGCCGCCTATTTTAAAAGATGAGGATTTAGATCCAAATCACCTCACCCTCTCCTATCGAGTCTTCATGAGAGCGCGCCCGACAGAGATCCATTCCACCATGGCCGGTCGACGCGGCTCCTCCTCTCGCACCCCTAGTTCCAAGCCTGGAGATTGGGAGAGATGTTCCATCCCGCACAGCAAATTGGTGATGCTTCGGTCCAAGGGATTTCTTCCCCCAGCGTACCCGGTCCCGGTTCGAGCCGGGATTGCCACCTATAATGGCGGAGAGCAGGCGGAGAGCCGTCCCAATCCCTCCAAGGGAGAGCGGGTATGCCTTGTCTCTTATCTAGTAAGAGGGCTCGGATTCCCAATCCATCCATTTCTCCGGGGGCTTTTGGAGTTCTATGGCCTCCAGCTGCACAACCTTACGCCTGCCTCCCTGCTGCATATCACGGGATTCATAGCCCTTTGCGAGTTATTTTTGGGCTGTGAGGCTCATTTCGCCTTGTGGAAGAAGTTGTTCTGCCTTGTGCCCCGTTCTAAGAAGGGATCAATATATCAAGTGGGCGGAGCCGAAGTGTGGCGTATTGCTGGGACCAGATACCTATCCGGGACCCTGAAGAAGACGTCCGAAGACTGGCCTTTAGAATGGTTTTATATAGAAGATGTCCCCCTTCCAGACCCTATTCGTATCGGCCTTCCTGAGTTTGACAATGCCCCTTTGAAGAAGTGCCAGAGCTGGCGTCCACGGAGCCCCCTGGAGGAAGACGACCGGGACATTCTTTATCTGATGAGCCGGATAAGCTCGTTAGCTCGATCCGGATTGACCATGATCGAGGTTATGGCTATATGCATTATGCGGGGGGTGCAGCCGCTCCAGTATAGAGGCCACCCCATGTGGGACTTCAACGGGGAGGATGACGCCACCCGCCACGGCCGAAAAGGGCCGGGATCGATTGCGGACTTGACAAAGATCTTGTCCACTTTGTATAAGGGAGAAGAGGAGGAGTTCCTCCGTGTCAACCCGCAGGGCGGATTCTCCATGTACAATCCTCCGAGCTGGGTAAGCGGAGATTTTTTTTCTCGCCCATCCGTTTCGTATTCCCGTAGTTTAAGTATTTATTCTAGCGATTTCATCGCAGGAGCCGCGCCAAGAAGTAAAGCCCTCCTCCACAGCCCGAGGACCCTGGACGATCCCTTGATTCGGCCTCCCAGGAGGATCCGGACATATCCATGGAGCTGATCGATGGGGTATTTTACCAAGGGAGTAATGACAATACCTTGGTGGCCATTACAGCCGATTACCCTGGGCTAGTTCCAGCCTCACAGGTGACTGAGACCTAAGCCTAGCATATAACAAGGGATCCGTCCTTGTGCTCTTTTTTATTGCCGTATAATAGTCGTGTTTTGCAGGGGAAGCCCTTGGGGCAGAAGGCCGAGCCTGTGGCAACTAGCTAAAAAGGGGCAGCTGGGCCAGGCAAGCTGAAAAGATCCGCAATCAGGATTGAGGCACCGGCGCAGCGGTATAGCACGCCGTCTTTATTGCAAGACATTATTTACGGAGGCATATTAACGCCCAGGCCTTCTTTTCAGGAGAAAGAGCGCTCGCCGGACTATACCCGGAGAGGCTACCAACCGCGCCTCCACAAGCCAGGCTCCAAGGCCGGACTCTTGGGTGGGAATGAGTACAAGGCATGCACCGGGTGCTCCTCCAACAGAGGATATGGATAGACTGTCCGCCACCCATTCTGAGGTGGAAAGTGCTATGAACCATAGGCGTCGTCGGACTGTTCTTCGTGACGCTTGTTTCTCCCAAGAGGCTTTGGATGCCTTCAACTCGGGAGATGCGCACCTCCGTGCCGCTCAAAATGGTTTAGCCAGAGCCACGGAGCAGTATGTAAAAGACATATGGGTGAGAAAATTTGATGATTATATATATTAGTAGCCCCTGAGACTTGAAACAGTTCGGATAACTGATTTAAGGATCATTTGTTATGTAGGTTCTTACAGAAAAGAATACTCAACTGGCCCAGGAGCTGGAAGAGTGCAAAGCCCAACTTCAGGCCGCACTGCCCGCCGCAGGGGAGCCCAAAGAGACCCCCGCTAGTAACATATCCATCAAATGATAAGTATCATATTAGAGTGCGGCTTTATATTCAAATCTGACGATAAAATTGCAGATGACGCTGGAGTGAATCCGGATAAGCAGCAGCTCAAACGCCAGCTAAAGGCTGGTGAGAGCGTGCTAACGAGGGTGAGGTAGGAGAAGAATGATCGTCAAGATGCCAACACCAAGCTGGGTGTGGAACTAAAAGATGTTCATGCCCAACTGTCGGACTCTGTTAAGGAGAATCGGCGGCTTCGACGCGGCATATTTAGTAAGTGCTTGAACAAACTTTTGAAAAAGATTTCGGCGAGGAAGCTGGCTGACAGAGTTATGTGTGTAGGTATGCTAACAGGACGTCCTGCCGAGGAGATGCCTAGTTCGATGGGTGATCTTCTTCCCGAGCTCGCACAGTTGCACGAACGAGTTCGGCAGGTGATGCAAGGCATTGCCCAGGCCTTGTGGCCGTCCGTCTCCATGCCCGAAGGCCTTGCAGAAAAGCTGAAGGGAGCACGGCGGCGTTTCCGATTATGGAAGATATCGGCCTGCCGTCAGGGTGCCAGGGAGGCTTGGGCAATGGTGAAGACACGGTACACAAAGGCTGACCCGAACCACATGGCCGAAGTCGGACCCGTGGGGCCTGACGGCAAGGAGATCCATGTGAATTTAGTGTACGGCCAAGTAGAATTGGCTGCAAAGTATTCCCAACAGGACTGTAGACTAGACAGCCTATTAGATGGAATTGAGGAGGAATTCAACCAGTCAAATTGACTATGTAATTTTAAAGTGACATGTATGATGCCTTCTAGCTGGATTGTAGATCGTTTGTCGTGGCGGACCTTTTCGCTTCAACCTCGGGACCCGACAGTCCGGAGTGCATCCAAATACCCTCGCGGTTATGTAAGAACCGGGGCATGCGTGGAGACCAGGCGTAGGGGTCATTAGTGCTTTATCAGACAAGTGCCCAACTAGTTATGTTATATTACATGGGTAGTAAGAAACATCTTCCAGAGAGAATAGTTCCGTTAAGGGTTCCTTTCCCTGGGTAGGCATGCCCTAAAGTGCATGTCCGGCCTGCGACGAGAGGTCTAGAGAAAACATCTGGGGGCAGATATGGATAATAAATAAAAGTCATCTTTTGTTCACCGACCAAATATTCTCTTAAGAACGCTAGCTTTCGGCTTCACCCAGTCTGAGGTACACGTCCGGCTGACCCGGCGGTAACAATCGCAGAGGTGCTCCCCTTATGCCTAGCCGAATTAACGGGAACGTAGGGCATAAATACAAGAGCCAGGCAACCCAGCTTGGCCAAAACTTAAGTCATATCGATGCATATAATGGTGAAAAAAGGTACATGCGGAAGTATAACGCATGTGTTGGGCATGACGCCTAGGTAAATAATTTAAGCTTCTGTGAAAGAAGCCCCCAGGTGTAGAGAGTGCGGCTAGCACATCTGTTGTGTACAAGTGAGGCACAAGGTGACCTTTTAACGCCTAGAGGAATAAAAGAAAGAAAGGGAAACAAGACAGAAGACGCATATGCAGAAAATGGACAAAGGAAGGGGACTAACATAAAGTTCGGTGCTAGGCGTAGAATCTTTGGAGCCTGGCTGCGTTCCATGGGTTCGGCTCAAGTTGACTAGTCGATGCATCCCGCAGTCGGTACGCTCCGCCGGTCAGAACTTGATCGATGATGAAGGGACCTTCCCATTTGGGCTCTAGCTTGTTCTTTTTCTTATCCGGCAGCCGAAGAACTAGTTCGCCAATGTTATAAGTTTTGGCTCGTACTTCTTTGCTTTGGTATATGCGAGCCTGTTGCTGGTAAAATGTGGAACGGGCTTTGGCTAAGTTGCGCTCTTCCTCCAAGGTGTCCAGACTGTCCTGCCGATCGAGCTCGGCTTCTCTTTCTTCGCACATGCACACTCGAGGTGAGTCATGAATTATGTCACAGGGCAAGACTGCCTCTGCGCCGTACACCATGAAAAATGGTGTGTATCCGGTACTACGATTCGGCGTGGTCCGCAGCCCCCAGAGTACAGAGTCGAGCTCCTCTACCCAGTGCGTGTCAGACTGTATTAAGGAGCGCACTAGTCTGGGTTTAATACCGCTCATTATAAGACCATTTGCTCGTTCTACTTGACCGTTGGTTTGTGGGTGGTAGACTGAAGCATAATCGAGCTTGATGCCCATTTTGCTGCACCAGAGTTTTACCTCGTCGGCCGTGAAGTTCGTGCCATTATCAGTGATGATGCTGTGGGGGACGACATAGCGATGTACAACCCTGGATATGAAATCTATCAGCGGTCCGGATTCGGCTGTTTTAACCGGTTTGGCCTCTATCCATTTGGTGAATTTATCCACCATGACCAATAAGTATTTGTTCTTGTGGGTTCCACCTTTAAGGGGTCCAACCATGTCAATCCCCTAGACCGCAAAGGGCCATGTAATGGGGATTGTTCGGAGGGCGGTGGGTGGCATATGGCTTTGATTTGCAAAGAGCTGGCAACCAGGGCAACGCTGGACTAAGTCCTATGCGTCTGCCCGGGCCGTTGGCCAATAGAATCCTGTACGGAAGGCCTTGCTCACAAGAGCCCGGGCTGCAGCGTGATGACCGCCGAGTCCGGCATGAATTTCTGCCAAAAGGTTCCGTGCTTCCTCTTCGGAGATGCACCGTTGAAGGACTCCGGTAGCGCGTTTTTTGTACAATTCTCCCTCATGGACCTTGTAGGCCTTTGATCGCCGCACTATGCAATGTGCCTCATTTTGGTCCTCCGGGAGTTCCTATCTAGTTAAGTAGGCCAGGAATGGTTCTGTCCACGGGGCAATAATGGCCATTATTTCGGGTCCTTAAAATCGACGCACAAGCGCCAGGATTTGTCCTTCTTTGGTACCATAACCAGGTTTGCTAGCCAGTTCGGATGTTTTATATCTCTGGTGAATCCGGCCTTCAATAGCTTGGCAAGTTCCTCTCCGATGGCTTCTCTTTTAGGCTCGGAGAAATGTCGAAGAGCCTGTTTGACTGGCTTGAATCCTTTTAGGATATTCAGGCTGTGTTCGGCCAGCCTGCGTGGGATTCCTGGCATGTCTGAAGGGTGCCAGGAAAAACTATCCCAGTTCTCGCGTAGGAATTCTCGCAGTGCGGTGTCGACATCAGGGTTTAATTGTGTCCCGATGGAATCTGTTTTTGTAGGGTCCGTTGGATGGACTTGGAATTTGACTATTTCGTCTGCCGATTTAAAGGAGGTGGACTTGGATCTTTTATCGAGTATCACGTCGTCCCGGTTCACCATGGAGCGCAGCGCAGTTAGTTCTTCGGCCGCTAGGGCTTCGAATAGTGCCTCAAGGGCCAATGCAGCTGTCTTATTTTCGGCACGGAGTGCTATGCCCGGATCACTAACAAGAGTGATGATTCCGTTGGGCCCAGGCATTTTGAGCTTCATGTACCCGTAATGGGGTATGGCTTGGAAGATTGTAAATGCCTCCCGCCCTAATAGAGCGTGGTATCCGCTGCTGAACGGGGCCACTTGGAATGTAATTTCTTCAGACCTATAATTATCCGGCGTGCCGAACACCACGTCTAGTGTGATTTTTCCAACGCAGCGCGCTTCCCAACTGGGGATGATTCCTCTAAAGGTTGTGCTACTTTGCCTAATGCGGCTCCAGTCTATTTCCATCTTTTGAAGAGTTTCCTCATAAATGAGGTTTAATCCGCTGCCGCCGTCCATGAGTACCTTGGTGAGTCGAAAGTCGCCATGATTGGACTGAGGACCAGTGCGGCTGGTACTCGGGCTGTTCGGAATTTAGGTTCGTCACTGGCATTGAAGGTAATAGCCGTGTCGTTCCAAGGATTTGTTTCTGCGATGTGGCAGATTTCGGACATGCTGCGGAGTGTTCGCTTCCGTCTATTATTTGACGCGAAGGTCTCAAAGACCGTTAAGACCGTATTATTGTCCTCGGGGTGGTGCTCTGTGGTTTTTGGGAGGAGTAGATCCTCACCACTTTTGGCCACCTGCCGGAGTATCCAGCATGCTCTAAGGCTGTGCGTTGGTGTCGCATCCGTTGTACTATGAATTTTGCAAGGTCCGTTGAGCCATGCCTCTAGTACGGTTCCTTGCCCCGTAGAGGGCTTTTGCTTTTCGGTAGTTAACCTAGGTGTATTATGATAGTGCACCCTTTTATTTCGGACTGGGTTTGTATTCAGGGCCGGATTATCCCCAAAAAAAATTGGTTTTCCAGGTGCTTTCCATCGCACAGTACTTTCGTACTATGGACACCAAGTCGGCAAAGCGTGTAATTTTGCGATGACTTATGGCGTTGAGGATTCCCTTGTCCGTGCAATTATTGCAGAAGAATGAGATTGTGTCTTCCTAGCGGCAGTCCTTTTTATCCTGTTCTTGACCAGGAGGAATCTGGCCTAGTAATGGTGTGTTGTTTCTTCGGGCTCTTGCCTAATTTGGGATAGATGGCATATGTTTGGGTGGGTGGGTGGAATTGAATCCAAATCCTCACCCAATCTGAGGCTCAATGGCCAAGGAGTTTCCGAACCCGAAAGTTTGGATTCTTGGATGTTTTCCGGTAAATCTAGCCCATTGCCTGATTCTGGGTTCAGGCTTTGAGTGACATCCTTCCCTCCGCGGGTATCCGGCTTGGAGGGATCGGGAATCCGGACGTAGCTAGTCCTTAAGATGGATGAAGGGTTGCCGCAGTGTTCTTCCACCACTGCAACGTGATGGGTGACCTGGGGAGAGTTAATTTCTCTCAGATCGGGTTGAGGCCCAATCTGATCGTAGTCTGTAGCGACTCCCAGGGCGGCGATGCGATCCAAGAGCTCGTTCAGGGAAGAGAGCTCCATTGGATCTAACTGCTCGGCGAGTTCCGAGTTGACGTGAAGATTGCTTTCGATGACCCGAGAAGTCATCGTCGGCGCGACGGCCGAACAGGCGGTCATAAGAAAACCACCTAGCCAGAGAGTTTGGCCGATAGCCAGGGCTCCCTCAGCGATAGCACTGTCTTTAAAGACGGGACGAGACATCCTTCCTGGTGGCAACGGCACAGCGGAACTCTCAATGAAAGCACCAATGTCGGTGTCAAAATCGGCGGATCTCGGGTAGGGGGTCCCGAACTGTGCGTCTAGGCCGGAAGGTAACAGGAGGCAAGGGACACGAAGTTTTACCTAGGTTCGGGCCCTCTTGATGGAGGTAAAACCCTATGTCCTTCTTGATTGATATTGATTATATGGGTGTTACAAGAGTAGATCTACCACGAGATCAAAGAGGCTAAACCCTAGAAGCTAGCCTATGGTATGATTGTATGTTGTGATTGCTGTCCTACGGACTAAAACCCTTCGGTTTATATAGACACCGGAGAGGGTTAGGGTTACATAAGGTTGGTTACAAAGGAGGAGATATCCATATACGTATTGCCTAGCTTGCCTTCCACTCCAAGTAGAGTCCCATCCAGACACGAGACGAAGTCTTCAATCTTGTATCTTCATAGTCTAACAGTCCGGCCAATGGAGATAGTCCGGCTGTCCGGGGACCCCCTAATCCAGGACTCCCACAGTTGCCTTTTACTACTACACATGATTTTGATAGATATAATATGCATGTGCTTGCTGCTCCTACATGCAATTATTATGAGAGAGGAACTATATCTCCACCTCTCTATGTTTCCCACACGATAAAATTGCAAGAAATTGTTTATACTATGCATTGGCCTTTACTTTGTGTGCATGAGTTGTTATTTTATGACATGCCGATGCATATGAAGAGAGTTAGACTTCGTTGTTGCATGATATATGTTACTTTGTGCTCACTACTAAATTACAAATCATTGTTAATTAAAATTGGCTTTGATATACCTTGGGATCCGGGTGGATTCATTACTTGAGCACTATATGCCTAGCTTAATGGCTTTAAAGAAAGCGCTGCCAGGGAGACAACCCGGAAGTTTTAGAGAGTCATTTACTTCAGTTGAGTGCTTTTATATAGTTTAAAAACAGCAAAAATAAAGAGGGGAACCCAAAACTTTTTCAAAAAGGAAAGTGAAAGTGAGAGTGACAAGCATTGTTGAAGTGGGAGCTAGCCTTCAACATTGTTCATGCTCACGGAAACTTTGTGAATCTTGATTACAGAAACTTTTCAACAAAAATAATTATCCCCTTGTACAATTCCATTGTATTATAAAAATAATGTGCCAAGGTTTGCCTTTAAGATGTTTACAATGCTTGTTGGTTTGTGCGGTGCAGGACAGAAACTTTGGCTGTAGTGCGCGATTTTACAGTTTTTACTGGAACGTCAAATGGTTCTAATACTTTTTGCACTGTCTTTCTATACACATTCTTTATTTTTCCTAATTTTCGTAGAATATTTAAAGTATCATAAGTATGGTGAATGTTCAGATTGCTACAGACTGTTCTGTTTTTGACAGATTCTGTTTTTGATGCATAGTTTGCTTGTTTTGGTGAAACTATCGATTTATATCATTGGATTAAGCCATTGAAAAGTTATATTATAGTAGCTACAGTGCCAACACAAAATATGAATTGGTTTGCAACAGTACTTAGATTAGTGATTTGCTTTTATACTAACGGATCTTACCGAGTTTTCTGTTGAAGTTTTGTGTGGATGAAGTGTTCGATGATCGAGAAGGTCTCGATGTGAGAAGAAGGAAGAGAGGCAAGAGCTCAAGCATGGGTATGTTTTAGGATTCGTTTCCTTCATGTCATATGTGCAGATCTTGGAGCATCTTTTGCATTTACTTTTCATTTTTATTTTACGCACCATGCTGGTATGAGATAGTGCTTGGTTGATTTACAGAATGTTCTATGCACTTCACTTATATCTTTTGAGTATGGCTTTATAGAATGCTTCATGTGCTTCACTTATATCATTTGAAGTTTGGATTGCCTGTTTCTCTTTACATAGAAAACCGCCATTTGTAGAATGCTCTTTTGCTTCACTTATATTTGTTAGAGCACGGGCATATCTTTTGTAGAAAGAATTAAACTCTCTCGCTTCACTTATATCTATTTAGAGAGATGACAGGAATTGGTCATTCACATGGTTAGTCATAAAATCCTACATAAAACTTGTAGATCACTGAATATGATATGTTTGATTCCTTGCAATAGTTTTGCGATATATAGCTGGTGATATTAGAGTCATGCTAGTGGGTAGTTGTGGATTAGTAGAAATACTTGTGTTGAGGTTTGCGATTCCCGTAGCATGCACGTATGGTGAACCATTATGTAATGAAGTCGGAGCATGAGGTATTTATTGATTGTCTTCCTTATGAGTGGCGGTCGGAGATGAGCGATGGTCTTTTCCTACCAATCTATCCCCCTAGGAGCATGCGTGTAGTACTTTGTTTCGATAGCTAATAGTTTTTTGCAATAAGTATGTGAGTTCTTTATGACTAATGTTGAGTCCATGGATTATACGCACTCTCACCCTTTCACCATTGCTAGCCTCTCTAGTATCGCGCAACTTTTGCCGGTACCTTAAACCCACCATATACCTTCCTCAAAACAGCCACCATACCTACCTATCATGGCATTTCCATAGCCATTCCGAGATATATCGCCATGCAACTTACATCATCATCATATACATGACTTGAGCATTCATTGTCATATTCCTTTGCATGATCGTAAGATAGCTAGCATGATGTTTTCATGGCTTGTCCGTTTTTTGATGTCATTGCTACGCTAGATCATTGCACATCCTAGTACACCGCCGGAGGCATTCATATAGAGTCATATCTTTGTTCTAGATATCGAGTTGTAATATTGAGTTGTAAGTAAATAAAAGTGTGATGATCATCATTATTAGAGCATTGCCCCAGTGAGGAAAGGATGATGGAGATTATGATTCCCCCACAAGTCGGGATGAGAATCTAGACTTTAAAAATAAATAAAAAAGGCCAAATAAGCCTAAATAAAAAATGAGGCCAAAGAAGCCCACCTAAAAAACAAAAAAAACAAAAAAAATGAGAGAAAAAGAGAGAAGGGGCAATGTTACTATCCTTTTACCACACTTATGCTTCAGAGTAGCACCATGTTCTTCATATAGAGAGACTCTTGAGTTATCACTTTCATATACTAGTGGGAATTTTCATTATAGAACTTGGCTTGTATATTCCGATGATGGGCTTCCTAAAACGCCCAAGGTCTTCATGAGCAAGCAAGTTGGATGCACACCCACTTAGTTTTTAGTCTGAGCTTTCATACACTTATACCTCTTTAGTGCATCCATTGCATGGAAATCCCTACTCACTCACATTGATTTCTATTGATGGGCATCTCCATAGCCCGTTGATACGCCTAGTTGATGTGAGACTACCTTCTCCTTTTTGTCTTCTCCACAACCACCATTCTATTCCACCTATAGTGTTATGTCCATGGCTCACGCTCATGTATTGCGTGAAAGTTGAAAAGGTTTGAGAACAACAAAAGTATGAAACAATTGCTTGGCTTGTCATCGGGGTTGTGCATGATTCATATATTTTGTGTGGTGAAGACAGAGCATAGCCAGACTATATGATTTTGTAGGGATAACTTTCTTTGGGCATGTTATTTTGAAAAGACATGATTGCTTTATTAGTAGGCTTGAATTATTATTGTTTTTATGTCAAATGATAGACTATTGCTTTGAATCACTTGTGTCTTAATATTCATGCCATGATTAAATATGTGATCAAGATTATGCTAGGTAGCATTCCACATCAAAAATTATCTTTTTTATCATTTACCTACTCGTGGACGAGCAGGAATTAAGCTTGGGGATGCTGATAGGTCTCCGCCGAATCTATAATTTTTTATTGTTCCATGCCAATATTCTAAAACTTTCATGTACTTTTGGCAACTTTTTATACTATTTTTGGGACTAACATATTGATCCAGTGCCCAGTGCCAGTTCCTGTTTGTTGCATGTTTTTTGTTTCGCAGAATATCCATGTCAAACGGAGTCCAAACGGGATAAAAACTGATGGAGATTTTTTTTGAAATATATATGATTTTTGGGAAGAAAAATCCACGCGAGACAGTGCCCGAGGGAGGCACAAGGCAGGGGGCATGCCCCACCCCCTGGGCGCGCCCCTGACCCTCGTGGCCACCCCGTAAGGCGGTTGATGCCCTTCTTTCGCCGCAAGGAAGCTAATATCCGGATAGAGATTGTGTTAAAATTTCAGCCCAATCGGCGTTACGGATCTCCAGGAATATAAGAAACCCTACGTCCTCTTGATGGAGGTAAAACCCTACGTCCTGCTTGATTAATATTGATGATATGGGTAATATAAGAGTAGATCTACCACAAGATCAGAGAGGCTAAACCTAGAAGCTAGCCTATGGTATGATTGTATGTTGTCCTACGGACTAAAACCCTCCGGTTTATATAGACACCGGAGGGGGCTAGGGTTACACAAGGTTGGTTACAAAGGAGGAGATATACATATCCGTATTGCCTAGCTTGCCTTCCATGCCAAGTAGAGTCCCATCCGGACACGAGATGAAGTCTTCAATCTTGTATCTTCATAGTCCAACAGTCCGGCCAAAGGATATAACCTGGCTGTCCGGATACCCCCTAATCCAGGACTCCCTCAGTAGCCCTCGAACCAGGCTTCAATGACGATGAGTCTTGCATGCAGTATTGTCTTCGGCATTGCAAGGCGGGTTCCTCTCCAATTTCATGTGTTTGTAAGCAGTGTCCGGCCCCATAAATGTTGAACCTCTTGGCTTCTATGCCCAATAAGAGCTATCTCCCATGCACCGAATGAATACGAGGCGCCAGGGCATTTTTACATTTGCCCCCTAGCCAGATAAATAAATTTTCTATTAAAGGGATGGGGATCCTTAGATCCAATCCATACCATCTTCCCCCAATGAGAATCCATCAGAGCGCGTTTCGGGAAGATCCATTCCAGCATGGCCGACCTCCGCAGCTCCTCCTCCCGCCCCCATAGCCCTAAGCTCGGTGATTGGGAGAGGTGTTCAGTCCCGCACAGTCGATTAGTCGAACTGCGGACTAAGGGATTTCTCCCTCTGGCGTATATGGTGCCCGTTCGAGCCGGGCTTGCCACCTACAATTGTGGGGAGCAAGCGGAGAGCTTTCCCTGTCCCTCTATGGGGGAACGGGTCTGGCTTGTTCCTTATTTACTAAGGGGACTCGGATTTCCAATTCATCCGTTCCTCCATGAGCTCCTGGAGTTCTACGGCCTCCAATTACACAATTTCACCCCTGCCTGCCTTCTACACATCACCGGCTATGTTGCTCTCTGCGAGTTGTTCCTGGGCTACGAGGCTCACTTCGAGTTGTCGAAGAGGCTATTTTGCCTCATCCCTCGCACACAGAGGGGGTCACTTTATCAAGTGGGCGGAGCCGAAATATGGTGCATCGCCGATACTGGATACCTGTCTGGTACCCCGAAGAAGTCGTCCGAAGACTGGCCTTCAGAATGGTTTTATATGGAGGATGTTCCCCTTCCGGACCCTGTTCGGCGGGGTCTCCCTGAGTTCAACAATGCTCCTCTGAAGAAACGCCGAAGCTGGCACCCACGGAGCCCCCAGGTGGAAGACAATGGAGAAGTCCTCTATCTGATGAACCGGATTAAAGCACTGGCTCGATCAGGATTGACAGTAATCGAAGTTATGTCGATTTGCATAATGCGGGGAGTGCAATCACTTCAATATCGTGGGCACCCCTTATGGTGTTATAACGGGGCGGATGACGCCACCCGCTGCGGGCGTAAGCGTCCGGACAATGCTGCCACCTTAGCGAAAATTATGTCCGAATTGTTCAAGGGTGAGGAAGAGGAGTTCACCCGCATCAAGCCACGGGATTGATTCTCCATGTACAATCCTCCAAGCTGGGTAAGTTATATCTCCCTGCTCCCATTTTTCCCACATTCTTTATCGTAAGTATTCACCTTGCCACTTTGCAGCAGGAACTGCGAAAAGCCATAAAGGAGGTCAGCAGCCCTTCTCCACAACCAGAGGACCCTGACCGGGCCCTCGACTCCGGACTTGAAGAAGATTCGGTCATATTCGTGGAGCTGATAGACTACAGTTCTATCAATTAAGGTGCGACGATGCCAGGGTGGCCATTACGACCGACTATCTCGGACTGCTCCCTGCGTCGCAAGTAAGAAAAACCAAAAATCCCAACTCCAAAACTAGGATCCCCTTTTAGGCAGTTCACCCACCATATACACATGGCATCTTTTACAGGGAAGGCATTTGGGACGCCTTGCCGAACCCGCAGCAACTCGCCAACAAGAGGCACCGAGGCCGAGTAGGCCAAAAAGGAGGGCGGTCAGGACGGAGACGCCGGCGCAAAGGTATAAGAAAAACCACGCTTTGTGGTTGTCGTCCTTCTCAAAATGTAATGACGCCCGCATTTATTTAACAGAAAAAACGCTCGCCGGAATATGTCCGGCGATGTTGCTAATCACGCTTCCACCAGTCGGGCGCCAGGACCGGACATGGAGGCAGAAGCCGATATGGGGTAGGCGCTGGATAATCCCCCTACAGAGGATGCGGATAGATTATCCGCTACAAACTCAAAAGTGGGAAGCGCCATGAATCATAGGCGCCGCCGGGCCGTACTCCGTGACGCTTGTTTCTCACCAGAGGCATTTGACATCTGGGGGCAAATATGGACAATAAATAAAAACCATCTTTTGTTCACCGACCGAATATTCCCTTAAGAACGCTAGCTTTCGGCTTCACCCAGTCTGAGGTACACATCCGGCTGACCCGACAGTAACAATCACAGAGGTGCTCCCCTTATGCCCTAGCCGAATTAACAGGAACGTAGGGCATAAATACAAGAGCCAGGCAACCCAGCTTGGCCAGAACTTAAGTCATATCAATGCATATAATGGTGAAAAAAAGGTACATCGGAAGTATAACACATGTGTGAGGCATGAGGCCCAGATAAATCATTTAAGCTTCTGTGAAAGAAGCCCCCGGGTATGAAGAGTGCGGCTAGCACATCTGTAATGTGCAAGCGAGGCACAAGGTGACCCTTGAAGGCCCAAAGAAATAATAAAAGAAAGAAAGAAAGAGAAACAAGACAGGTAATTTATATGCAGAAAATGGACAAAGGGAGGGGACTAACATAGAGTCCGGTGCTAGGCGTAGAATCTTCGGAGCCTGGCCGCGTTCCATGGGTTCGGCTCGAGTCGACTAGTCGATGCATCCCGTAGTCGATACGCTCCACCGGTCAGAACTTGGTCAATAATGAAGGGACCTTCCCATTTGAGCTCGAGCTTGTTCTTTTTCTTATCCGGCAGGCGTAGAACTAGTTCGCCAACATTATAAGTTTTGGCCCGTACTTCTCTACTTTGGTATCTGCGAGCCTGTTGCTGATAAAATGCGGAATGGGCTTTGGCTACGTCGCGCTCCTCCTCCAGGGTGTCCAAACTGTCCTGCCGATCGAGCTTGGCTTCTCTTTCTTCGTACATGCACACTCGAGGTGAGTCATGAATTATGTCACAGGGCAAGACTGCCTCTGCGCCGTACACCATAAAGAAGGGTGTATATCCGGTACTACGATTCGGCGTGGTCCGCAGCCCCCAAAGTACGGAGTCGAGCTCCTCTACCCAGTGTGTGTTAGACTCCATTAAGGAGCGCACTAATCTGGGTTTAATGCCGCTCATTATAAGACCGTTTGCTCGCTCGACTTGACCGTTGGTTTGTGGGTGATAGACTGAAGCATAATCAAGCTTGATGCCCATTTTGCTGCACCAGAGTTTTACCTCGTCGGCCGTGAAGTTCGTGCCATTATCAGTGATGATGCTGTGGGGGACGACATAACGGTGTACAACCCCAGATATGAAGTCTATCACCGGTCCGGTTTCGGCTGTTTTAACAGGTTTGGCCTCTATCCATTTGGTGAATTTGTCCACCATGACCAATAAGTATTTTTTTTCTTGTGGGTTCCCCCTTTAAGGGGTCCAACCATGTCAAGCCCCCAGACCGCAAAGGGCCATGTAATGGGGATTGTTTGGAGGGCTGTGGGTGGCATGTGGCTTTGATTTGCAAAGAGCTGGCAACCGGCACAGCACTGGACCAAGTCCTGTGCATCTGCCCGGGTCGTTGGCCAATAAAATCCTGTACGGAAGGCCTTGGTTACAAGAGCCCGGGCTGCAGCGTGATGACCGCCGAGTCCGGCGTGAATTTCTGCCAAAAGATTCTGCCCTTCCTCTTCGGAGATGCACCTTTGAAGGACTCCGGTAGTGCTTTTTTGTACAATTCTCCCTCATGGACCCTGTAGGCCTTGGATCGCCGCACTATGCAGCGTGCCTCATTTTGGTCCTCCGAAAGTTCCGGTCTAGTTAGGTAGGCCAGGAATGGTTCTGTCCACGGGGCAATAATGGCCATTATTTCGTGGGCTGAAGGTGTTATTTTGGTGGCGGAGCCTCCGATTGTATCAGAGAGTTCAGTATCGGGTATTTTGGCCGGGTTCGGACTGTTCTTACCGGTGTCCCCTTCCCATACTACGGATGGTTTGAACAGCCTTTCCAAATATATGTTGGGGGGACCGCATCGCGTTTTGCGCCGATGCGGGCGAGGATATCCGCCGCCTGATTGTTTTCCCGAGCCACATGGTGAAATTCGAGCCCCTCGAACCGAGCTGACATTTTTAGGATAGTGTTTCGATAGGCCGCCATTTTCGGATCCTTGGCGTCAAAGTCTCCATTTATTTGGGATATTGCGAGGTTTGAATCCCCATGCACCTCCACGCATTGAATGCCCATGGAGACTACCATCCGAAGACCATGCAACAGAGCTTCGTATTCGGCTGCATTGTTGGAGTCTGTATACAATATTTGCAGTACGTACTGAACGGTATCTCCGGTTGGGGACGTCAGGACGACGCCAGCCCCTAGACCATCCAGCATTTTAGAACCGTCGAAGTGCATGATCTAATTGGAGTATGCGCCGTACTCTTTAGGGAGTTCGGCCTCAGTCCATTCAGCGACGAAGTCGGCCAATACTTGCGACTTAATGGCTCGTTGAGGTTTGTATTTTATGTCGAATAGGAGGAGCTTAATGGCCCATTTGCCAATCCGGCCCATAGCATCGCAATTGTTTATAATATCATTAAGTGGCACTTCCGAGGCTACTGTAATCGAACACTCTTGAAAGTAGGTGTCGCAGCTTCCGCGATGCCATGAATACCGCATATGCTATCTTTTGGTAATGCGGGTACCGTGATTTGCATGGAGTGAGGACAGTGGATACATAGTATACCGGCTTTTGAAGAGGGGATTTATGTCCGTCCGCTTCCCGTTCGACAACGAGCACTGCGCTTACAACTTGATGAGTTGCCGCAATGTACAACAGCATTGGTTCACCGATGTTTGGCGCGACCAGGATTGGGTTGGTTGCCAAGATGGCCTTTATTTCTTCCAATCGAGCTATGGCCGCGTCCGTCCACTCGAAGTGTTCGGTGCGCCGAAGGAGGCGAAAAAGGGGTAAAGCCTTTTCTCCTAAGCAGGAGATAAAGCGGCTTAGAGCCGCCACGCATCCAGTTAATTTCTGGATTTGTTTGAGGTCTGTTGGGGTAGCCAACTGTGACAAAGCTCGGATTTTGGCCGGATTAGCTTCAATACCTCTACTAGAGACAATGAAACCCAGGAGCTTTCCGACTAGTACGCCGAAAACGCATTTTTCCAATTGAGCTTGATGTCGTATGTTCGGAGGTTGTCGAATGTGAGCCTCAAGTCGTCTATTAAAGAGTCGACGTGTTTGGTTTTGACGACCACATCGTCTACGTATGCCTCTACAGTTTTGCCGGTTTGTTTCTCCAGACATGTCTGAATCATGCGCTGATATGTTGCGCCGGCGTTTTTGAGCCCAAAAGGCATTGTGTTAAAACAGAAGGGACCGTATGGTGTGATGAATGTCGTTGCGGCTTGGCCGGACTCCGCCATCTTGATTTGGTGGTAACCGGAGTATGCGTCGAGGAAACACAATGACTCGTGTCCTGCGGTAGCATCAATGATTTGATCGATGCGTGGGAGGGGGAAGGGATCCTTTGGGCAAGCTTTATTAAGGTCTTTGAAATCGACACAAAGGCGCCAGGATTTGTCCTTCTTTGGTACCATCACCAGGTTTGCTAGGTAGTCCGGGTGTTTTATTTCTCTGATGAATCCGGCCTCCAATAACTTGGCTAGTTCCTCTCCCATGGCCTGTCTCTTAGGTTCGGAGAAACGCCGAAGAGCTTGCTTGACCGGCTTGAATCCCTTTAGGATATTGAGGCTATGCTCGGCCAGCCTGCGTGGGATTCCTGGCATGTCTAAGTGATGCCAGGCGAATATGTCCCAGTTCTCGCGCAGGAACTCTCGTACTGCGGCGTCCACAGCGGGGTTTAACTGTGCCCCGATGGAGGCTGTTTTTGTAGGGTCCGTTGGGTGGACTTGGAATTTGACTATTTCATCCGCTGGTTTAAAAGAGGTGGACTTGGATCTCTTGTTGAGTATCACGTCGTCCCTGTCCACTGTGGAGCGTAGCGTGTTTAATTCCTCGGCCGAGAGGGCTTCGGATAGTGCCTCGAGGGCCAATGTAGCTGTTTTGTTTTCGGCGCGGAGTGCTATGTCTGGATCGCTGGCGAGAGTGATGATTCCGTTGGGCCCGGGTATTTTGAGCTTCATGTACCCGTAATGGGGTACGGCTTGGAAGATTGTGAACGCCTCCCATCCTAAAAGAGCGTGATAACCACTGCTGAACGGGGCCATTTGGAATGTAATTTCTTCGGACCTGTAATTATCCGGCGTGCCGAATACCACATGTAGTGTGATTTTCCCAGCACAACGTGCTTCCCGACTAGGGATGATTCCTCTAAAGGTTGTGCTACTTTGCTCAATGCTCTTCCAGTCTATTTCCATCTTTTGAAGAGTTTCCTCATAGATGAGGTTTAATCCGCTGCTGCTGTCCATGAGTACTTTGGTGAGTACAAAGCCATCCATGATTGGACTGAGGACCAGTGCGGCTGGTACTCAGGCTATTCGGAATTTAGGTTCGTCACTGGCATTGAAGGTAATAGCCGTGTCACTCTATGGATTTATTGCTGCTACGTGGCATATTTCGGCCGTGCTGCGGAGTGTTCGCTTGCGCCTATTATTTGACGCAAAGGTCTCAAAGATTGTTAACACCGTATTGTTATCCACGGGATGGTGCTCTGTGGTATTTGGGAGAAGAAAATCCTCACCACTTTTGGCCACCTGTCGAAGTATCCAACATGCTCTAAGGCTGTGCGTTGGTATTGTATCCGCTGTACTATGAATTTTGCAGGGTCCGTTGAGCCATCCCTCTAGTATGGTTCCATGCCCTGTAGAGGGTTTTTGCTTTTTGGTAGTTGACCCGGGTGTATTGTGGTAATGCACCCTTTTATTTCGGACTAGGTTTGTATTCAGGGCCGGATTATCCCAAAAGTTTGTTTCAGTTTTCCAGGCACTTTCCATCGCACAGTACTTTCGTACTATGGACGCCAAGTCAGCGAAGCGTGTTATCTCACGGCGATTTATGGCATTAAGGATTCCCTTGTCCATGCAATTATTACAGAAAAGTGAGACTGCATCTTCCTCGCGACAGTCCTTAACCTTGTTTAATACAAGGAGGAATCTGGCCCAGTAATGATGTAATGTTTCATGGGGCTCTTGCCTGATGTGGGAAAGATCATTTATGTTTGGGTGGGTGGGTTTAATTGAATCCGAACCCTTACCCAATCTAGGATCTAGGGCCGAGGAGTTTCCAATTTTGGAAGTTCCGGTTTCGGGGTGCTACCCGATAATCCTGGCCCGCTGCCTGACTCTAAGTTCAGGGATTGGATGTTGTCCTCCCGCGAACGGGCGTCCGGCTCGAAGAGCTCGGGAATCCAGACATAGTTGGTCCTCAAGATAGAGGAAAGTTCACGGCATTGTTCCTCCACCACAGCAATATGATGGGTGACCGGTGGAGAGTTAATCTCCCTTTGATCGGGTTTAAGCCCAATCCGATCATAGTCCGTAGCGAGTCCCAAGGCGGCGATGCGATCCAAGAGCTCGTTTAAGGAGGCGAGCTCCATTGGATCCATCTGTTCGGCGAGTGCCAATTTGACGTGGAGGCTATTTTCGATGACCCGAGAAGCCATCGTCTGCGCGGTGGCCGAACAGGCGATCATGATGAAACCGCCTAGCCGGAGAGTTTGGCCGATAGCCAAAGCTCCCCCAATAGTAGTACCATCTTTAAAGACGAGACGAGACATCCTTCCTTCTGGAGACGGCACAGAGGAACTCTCAATGAAAGCACCAATGTCGGTGTCAAAACCGGTGGATCTCGGGTAGGGGGTCCCGAATTGTGCGTCTAAGGTGGATGGTAACAGGAGGCAGGGGACACGATGTTTTACCCAGGTTCGGGCCCTCTTGATGGAGGTAAAACCCTACGTCATGCTTGATTAATATTGATGATATGGGTAGTACAAGAGTAGATCTACCACGAGATAAGAGAGGCTAAACCCTAGAAGCTAGCCTATGGTATGATTGTATGTTGTCCTACGGACTAAAACCCTCCGGTTTATATAGACACCGGAGGGGGCTAGGGTTACACAAGGTCGGTTACAAAGGAGGTGATATACATATCCGTATTGCCTAGCTTGCCTTCCACGCCAAGTAGAGTCCCATCCGGACACGAGACGAAGTCTTCAATCTTGTATCTTCGTAGTCCAACAGTCCGGCCAAAGGATATAATCCAGCTGTCCATATACCCCCTAATCCAGGACTCCCTCATCTGCCATGACAAATGATATACAATTCAGCTAGAGTTCCACATAATGGGGAAAGTACACAGTCACTTGGACTCGAACACTTCCTCCTCTACACCTTCCAACAAGCAGTCTAACTTACAATCCTGTTGGGCATATTTGGCGGCCACCTCTACTTGGTCATATACTAAACTAACAGGAATTTCTTCCCCATTTGACCCTAACGGTCCAACCCGAGCCATGTGATTTGGATCCAGCTTGGTATATCGCGTTTTCACCATGGCCCAGGCCTCTCGCGCACCCTCTCGGCAGGCCGATATCTTCCATAGTCGGATACGCCGCCGTGCTCCCTTGGATAGCTCTACAAGCTCCTCCATACTTCCTGGAGGGGAGGCAGAGGGCCATAAGGCCTTGGCAACACTCCGCATGGCCAGCCGGGCATGTTCATGCACTTGCGACAGTCTTTGCAGCAGATCACTTGATGATCCGGACACCTCCTCTTTGGGACGGCCTGTCAATATACCTGCAAAGATGACTATATGAGTCCCATTTATCTCTGAACTACTTTAAAAATAGTTCGGACACATACTGAATATGCCGCCCCACAACTTTTTGCTCTCCTTCACGGAATCGGCTAGCTAGGCTCGAACATCTTTCAATTCTTCACCCAATGTAGTGTTGGAATCCTGTAGCTTGTTTTTCTCGTCTCTGACGCGGGTCAGCACACGCTCGCCTGCGGTGTGTTGCCTTTTCGCCTATTTTTCTCCCTCTTGGGCGATCCTCAACTTCTCTTCAAGTTGATCAGACGACCCTATTATGCGATCAGCAGCAGAATTAGCACAATTGGTATATAATTATTGTTCCTCGGTGGAGGGGAACACTACCAGAAGACAACTTCTTGACGTTTTCCAGTTCGGCAGTAGCAGCATTTAGCTGCGCCCGATGAGGGAGTCCTGGACTAAGGGGTCCTCGGGCGTCCGGCCTGTTATCCATGGGCCGGACTGATGGGTTGTGAAGACATGAAGGCCGAAGACTGCACCATGTCCGGATTGGACTCTACTTGGCGTGGAAGGCAAGCTTGGCGACCGAAGATTCCTTCTTATGTAACTGACTCCATGTAAACCCTAGATCCCATCGGTGTCTATATAAACCGAAGGGGATAGTACGGAAAGGATATCACATATACTCATTACCATATTCATAGGCTAGACTTCTAGGGTTTAGCCATCACGATCTCGTGGTAGATCAACTCTTGTAATACTCATATTCATCAAGATCAATCAAGAAGGAAGTAGGGTATTAACTCCATAGAGAGGGCCCGAACCTGGGTAAACATCGTGTCCCCCGTCTCCTGTTACCATCAATCCTAGACGCGCAGTTCACGACCCCCTACCCGAGATCCGCCGGTTTTGACACCGACATTGGTGCTTTCATTGAGAGTTCCACTATGCCGTCGACAAAAGGTTCGATGGCCCCTTCAATCATCAATAATGATGCTGTCCAAGGAGGAACTTCCCCCCAGACAGATCTTCGTATTCGGGGGCTTCATATTGCGGGCCAACTCGCTTGGCCATTTGGAGCAGATCGACAGCTACGCCCCTGGCCATCAGGTCGGATTCAGAAGCTTGAACAATGTCGCGGATATTCGTGGAGACTTCATCTTCGAGGGATTTGAGCCTGCGGCGATCGCTCCCCCTCATCCCGATGAACGTGACTTAAATCTGTCATCGGATCACACCCAGGAGATGGTTCCTGCGGCTACAATGACCTTAGAGCCGAAGCAGATCGAGCCATCCGAAGCCTTAGAGTCTGCGGCATTAGAGCCACACATGGACTCGACGCCCTGCAATATTCGCTTTAACGGAACTTCGGACTCGTCTCTAGTTATATGTTTTGGATTGTGTACGCCCGCGTACACCGAGCTAGATAGGTTATCGATCTTTGAGTTCAGCGCCGCTTGTCAGCGTTCTGGGAACGGGGGTCCCCAGACTTGCCTTCCTGCGGCCCGCGGCGTGACTCGAAGGGGGGCCCAGCACGGCCCATCTTCACCAACACAGACCCAAGACCCTCGCAATGGGCCAAGCCTCGCGGGGCGGATGACGCGGAGCTTCCTCAGGCACGGCCTCATCGGGCTGGCTCATGAGGAGGCGGAAAGATCAAGGCGGGGTACCTCACGAGGTGCCCGTGATGCAAGCCATGACGACTCAGGGTGCCAGGCAGGTGCCAGCCCGCGCAGTGTCCTCCTTTCCTCTTTGGTGCAAAGGGCGCAAGCGCAGCCGCGGAGTACCGAGGCATCAGGCAAAGGTTGCCATTTTGGTGCAACAAGACCAAGACCAGGAGAACTGCAAGACGGAGGTCACCGTGGAGCACAAGACGGCGTCACCACCAAAGCTTTGTGCAAGCAAAGACTACTTTTGTCAGGATAGCTGGTACTAGATGTCCCCTTTCAAATTAGCCCGCCATTGTTGGCTCCCTTCCCGCTCAATATTTGGGAAGAGGACCAGGGCCTCTATAAATAGGACCAGCCACCCACAGAGGTGGGACAGGGGTTTTTTTAGTAGCCAGAGAGAGAGAGAAGAGTGACTAAACTCTTCCCAGCAGTTCATCCCCCTGCCAAGAACAGACCCTCGCGAGGCTGTTCTTCCTTGTACTGTTCATCATCATCAGCCCAAGAGGCAATCCACCACACCACACACTAGAGTAGGGTATTACACCACAACGGTGGCCCAAACCAGTATAAACCCTGTGTCCCTTGTATTGTTCTTTCCATAGCTAGATCTTAGCGGGGCGGAGGGGTGCAGGTAGGTAGGAGGCAAAATCTCCGCGCGCACCCAGTGTTCGAACCTCAAGGGTCTGGCCGAACCCGAAATCCGACACCGCTGACGTTTTCCAGCACTCGCCTTTGGGTGACGTGCTAAAATATTTAAAGAATTTGTCCTTATAGAAGGACTCGCAGCTGAACTATGTCCGGTTCGAGCTAGAGACGATGATGAGGAATCTTGCTTCCCACCCGCCACCCACATCATAGCCACCGTCGACGACTTAACCGACGTGCTTGACTATGGCTCCGAAGGCATCAACGGTATGGACGACAATGCCGACAAGGAGCAAGGCCAAGACCCGCCATTCACTGGACATTGGACAGCTACCTCTCCGTATGACGTGTACATGGTTGATACACCTAAAGGATCTGGCGACGACAAAGAAGAGCCAGATGCGAATAAGACCTCCGAGACACAGTCCAAGCGTCGGCGGCCCAAGCGCCGCCCCAAGACCCGCCGCTCAAAGGACGGCAACACTGACACCAGAGAAAATAGTACTCCGGGAGATGCCGAAAACAATGAAGACCCTATTGGGGCTACATCCGAATAGGAACTCGACAGCAGGCAAGACAACCCTGACGAACGGGCCATAAAAGATGACTCGAAGGATGATAGTTACCGTCCACCCTCCGAGGAGGAGACAAGCCTTAGCAATGAAGACTTCATCGTGCCTGAGGATCCTCTCGAGCAGGAGCGCTTTAAGATTCAGCTCATAGCCACGGCAAGGAGCCTGAAAAAAGAAACAACAACAGCTTCAAGCTGAACAAGACCTGCTCATCGACAAATGGACTGATGTCCTGACAGCCGAGGAATATGACCTCAAGCACCCATCCAAAAGGTACCCAAAGCGCAGACTGCTACCTCAGTTCGATGAGGAGGCAACAGATCCCATACCTCCCTCGCGCAATGCAGACCGGCCACCCCGCGGTCGAGATAAAACGACAGCTTAGACCGAACAGCAGCCTGCCCCACCGCCTAGCAAAAACAGGGACAGATCAGCTCGGGACCATACATACGATCTTCGGCAGGAATTGGACAATAGAGCGGAACACACCAGATCTATATACGGATCGCGAGGACGTTCTCATACTCGGGACGGCAGCTACCTATTCGGACATGAAAATTTTAATCACACCGGGCCGATAACCACAGACGGACATCGTCAGAGATACATCATGACACAACCCGCTATAGAGGCACTGCACACCCTCTCTGCTTCACAGACGAGGTGCTGGATCATGAATTCCCCGAGGGGTTCAAGCCTGTCAATATTGAATCATACGATGGAACAACCGACCCCGCAGTGTGGATCGAAGATTTTATTCTTCACATACACATGACCCGAGGAGATGACCTGCATGCCATCAAATACCTCCCATTAAAGCTCAAAGGACCAGCACAACACTGGCTAAATAGTCTGCCTGAGAACTCCATCGGTAGCTGGGAGGACTTGGAAGAGGCCTTCCTTGACAACTTCCAGGGTACATATGTCCGGCCACCCGATGCCGATGACTTAAGCCACAAAGTTCAACAATCCGGAGAATCAGCCAAAAAATTCTGGACTAGGCTCCTAACCAAAAAAGAACCAGATCGTCGACTGTCTAGACGCCGAAGCCCTAGCAGCCTTTAAGCATAGCATCCGGGGCGAATGGCTTGCTCGCCACCTCGGCCAGGAAAAGCCGAGATCCATGGCAGCCCTCACAACACTTATGACCCGCTTTTGCATGGGAGAGGATAGTTGGCTGGCTCGCAGTACAAACACAGCCAATGAAACAGGCCCCTCAGAGGCCAAAAACAGCACCGGCAAGCTCCAACGCAACAGACACAAACGCCGAAGCAATGGCGATAACACCGATGACACTACAGTTCACGCCGGATTCAGTGGCTCCAAGTCCGGCCAGCGAAAGAAGCCATATAAAAGGAGCAGCGGAGGACCATCCAGCTTGGACCGCATACTCAATCGTCCTTGCCAGATACATGGCACCCTAGACAAACCGGCCAACCATAGTAATAGAGATTGCCGGGTCTTTAAACAAACCAGCAAGGTCAACGGCAGAAACAAGGAAGGAGAATCACAGAACGAGGATGATGACGAGGAGCCCCGGCAGCCGAACACTAGTGTCGGTGTCAAAACTGGCGGATCTCGGGTAGGGGGTCCCGAACTGTGCGTCTAAGGCGGATGGTAACAGGAGGCAGGGGACACGATGTTTTACCCAGGTTCGGGCCCTCTTGATGGAGGTAAAACCCTACGTCCTGCTTGATTTATTCTTGATGATATGAGTATTACAAGAGTTGATCTACCACGAGATCGGAGAGGCCAAACCCTAGAAGCTAGCCTATGGTATGATTGTATGTTGTCCTACGGACTAAAACCCTCCGGTTTATATAGACACCAAAAAGGGTTAGGGTTACACAAGGTCGGTTACAAAGGAGGAGCTATACATATCCGTACTGCCTAGCTTACCTTCCACGCCAAGTAGAGTCCCATCCGGACACGAGATGAAGTCTTCAATCTTATATCTTCATAGTCCAACAGTCCGGCCAAAGGATATAGTCCGGCTGTACGGAGACCCCCTAATCCAGGACTCCCTCAGTAGCCCCTGAACTAGGCTTTAATGACGATGAGTCCGGTGCGCAGTATTGTCTTCGGCATTGCAAGGCGGGTTCCTCCTTCGAATACACCACGGAAGAATTTGAATACAAGGATAGTGTTCGACCCTGCAAAATAAGTTCCACATACCACCATAGAGAGAATAATATTTCCACAAATCTAATCCGCTGGCACGTTTTGGCAACATGACATTATGCCATGGCCCGGTGATTATTCGAATCGTTTCCTTCAAATCTAATCGTCATGTGATGAGGTGGCTGTCCTGTGCCCGATGGGCAGTGGTTCCTCTTCGACTCCCGCATCGTCGTCCATACCGTCGATGTCTTCGGAGTCAAAGTCGAGCATGTTGGTTAAGTCATCGACAGTGGCTACTAAGTGGGTGGTGGGTGGGGGCCGAATTTCTTCGTCATCCGCATTCCAATCCTGCCGGACGTAGTTCGGCTAGGATCCTCCTGACAAGGAAAGAAACCTTAATGAGTTCAGTATGTCACCGAAGGGCAAGTGCTGAAAAATATCCGCGGAGGTGAACTCCATGATCGGCGCCCAATCGGATTCGATAGGAACGGGCGCAGGCGGTTCGGAGTCCGTGGCCGGAGAAGGATCCGGCAGTTTAGCAACACGGCTCTCGTGAAGGGTAAGGTCGATATTCGGCTCGATCGCCGCAAAGGGTACAGCCTCCGTGACGGGGTCTATCCACCCGTCCACGGATGGCGAAACTGGCTCCGAATTGAGGGTCGGAGCGGCTGCCGGTGCGATCTCCTGAATACGGTCCGATAGTAGAGCTAAATCGTACTCATCGTGGCCGCGTGGCGCACAAGGCAGCGGCTCGAATCCGTCGAAGATCAAGTCCCTGCGGATATCGGCCGTGTAGTTTAAGCTTCCAAACCTGACCTGGTGGCCAGGGGTGTAACTTTCGATCTGCTCCAGATGGCCAAGCGAGTTGGCCCGCAGTGCGAAACCGCCAAACACAAAGATATATCCGGGTAGAAAAGTCGCACCCTGGACTGCATCGCTATCGATGATCGTAGGAGCCATCAAGCCTAACAGCGATGACACAGAGGAACTCTCAATGAAAGCACCAATGTCGGTGTCAAAACCGGCGGATCTTGGGTTGGGGGTCCCGAACTATGCGTTTAAGGCGGATGGTAACAGGAGGCAGGGGACACGATGTTTTACCCAGGTTCGGGCCCTCTTGATGGAGGTAAAACCCTACGTCCTGCTTGATTTATTCTTGATGATATGAGTATTACAAGAGTTGATCTACCACGAGATCGGAGAGGCTAAACCCTAGAAGCTAGCCTATGGTATGATTGTATGTTGTCCTACGGACTAAAACCCTCCGGTTTATATAGACACCGAAAAGGGTTAGGGTTACACAAGGTCGGTTACAAAGGAGGAGCTATACATATCCGTACTGCCTAGCTTGCCTTCCACGCCAAGTAGAGTCCCATCCGGACACGAGACGAAGTCTTCAATCTTATATCTTCATAGTCCAACAATCCGGCCAAAGGATATAGTCCAGCTGTCCGGAGACCCCCTGATCCAGGACTCCCTCAACTAGGGAGCAAAAGAAATTTCCCCCTCAAGTCAAAACGGTGAACATAATATACGCTACACACATCCCCAAAAGGGAGCGCAAGCGCACACTTAGGGACGTCCATGCGTTAGAGCGAGTCGTCCCAAAATTCAATTTGTGGTTATCGATTCCGATCACCTTTGACCGTCGAGATCATCCAACCAGCATTCGCCACGGTGGTTCAGCCGCACTGGTCCTCGACCCAATCATCGACGAATTCCACCTGACACGAGTCCTAATGGACGGTGGTAGCAGCCTCAACCTGCTCTATTAGGATACAATACGCAAAATGAATATCGACCCATCACAGGTCAAGCCCACAAAGGCTACCTTTAAAGGAGTCATAACAGGCATAGAGGCCCATTGTACGGGCTCAGTAACGCTGGAGGTAGTATTCGGTTCCCCGGATAATTTCTGAAGCGAAGAATTAATCTTTGATATCGTCCCATTTCGCAGTGGCTATCACGCCCTGCTCGGACGAACCGCATTCGCTAGATTCAATGCGGTGCCACATTACACTTATCTCAAGCTCAAGATGCCCGGTCCACGTGGCATCATTACAGTAAATGGAAACACGGAACGCTCCCTCCATACAGAGGAGCGCACTGCCGCCCTCGCAGCAGAAGTACAGAGCGGCCTTCTCAAGCAGCATTATAATCCGGCTGCCGAGCCCCTAGACATCATCAAGAGGGTCCGGACCACACTGCAGAAGGATAGCTCGGCTCGTCAAGAGCCGAATTAGCAATTTGACCTCCGTCCCAGCCCTGATGAGGCAATGGCACTAATACCGCGCGTACATAAACTACGCACTCAAAAGCCCATGGGAATTGACGGAGGCATAACTCGTTCGCGATCCACTGTATGGCTCGACCGGCCCTGGGATTCACACGCTTTTACTTTTTCACGGGTTTTCTTCTCTTTTGAAGGTCTATGCGGACAACCCGCTTGCAGAACACACCAAGAAGACAAGGAGCCCTGGCTTACAAGGGAATCCCCAGGTGGTCTCTACTAAATGATTAACATACTTGCTTTTCATACCCGCACGTAGCTCGCCTTGGTTGCGGCATGTTAAATATCCCTACTTGCTTATCGTATTACTTGTACAAAGTACGCCTTGACGTACTAGTTACATCACAATGGTGAATACACGGTAGCGTCAGCTTATTATTCCATTTTTTCCGTTTACTCACCTCGGTATTAATTACTCACTGCACACATACACCATGGTACGTATTACTATGCCAAGGGCTTCATTACACCCAACACTACTGCAATAAAAAGTCCGAATACTTTTATAGTATAGTTCGGCACCCCGAACTTATAGCATTATATGCATCAGCTCCGAATCATGTCTTTGGTCAATAGTTGGGTTGCCCGGCTCCTGTGCTTGCTACCCTACGTTCCGCTATATCGGCTAGGGTAGTAAAGGGAGAACTACTGCGATTGTGTCCCGGTTCTTCCAGACGAGCACCTCAGTAGAGAAAGCCAAAAACTGACTGTCATGATGCGGTGAGAGCCGGTCAGCTGTTCGAGAGGTTCCAAATCGTTAGAGATTTTTTTTCCGCTTCTTGCGAAGAATCAGTTCCCCCGATTAGACGTGCACATCGTCCCTAGTTCGGCCTTCTGAATACCAGGGGCTTCGCCAAACTTTCTTAATTATCAAACTCCTATGGATAAGTGAGGGCGGTAAATGCCGCATAGTCTGATTGCCTTGTTCGTTGCGCTAAACACCTCATTTAAGGACCAGAATGTGGAGTAAAGAGTGTTTAGATTTATCCCGAACACCCCTGTACTATCTACGTGGAGGCAGAAGCCGATGACTGGTCAACCCTCAGAGTTAATAAACGACCGCACAGGAGGTAAATTTAAATCATAAGAATTATACTACACAACACCATTGTTCCATATTACAGGGCAAGGTAATACACATGTTCTCATGGGAATATGATATCCTTCGAACATTGCTCCGCCACAAGGCGGGACCCCTCCAGGACACCATCAAAATAGTGCTCGGGCCGACGATGCTCCTTGCCCTTCGGCGGCGCCTCGGTCATTAGCTTCTTGGCACCCAGCTTGGCCCAGTGCGTCTTGACGCGGGAAAAGGCCATACACACACCTTCAATACAGACCGGCCGCTTCACGGCTTCGAGCCACGGACATGCACTCACAAGCCACTGCACAAGCCTGAAGTAGCTGCTAGGTATAGGATCGGCAGGCCACAGCCGGACCATCAGGTCCTTCATGGCTAGCTCTGCCAACCTATGCAGCTCGACCAACTGTTTTAGCTGGTCACTGAAGGGCACCGAATGTTCGGATCCCGGATATTGGGACCAGAATAGCTTCTCCGTAGACATCCCTTCTTCGGCTCTATAATGCTCGACAGCATTTGACACACTGTGCAGCAGACCTGTGAACGCCCCTGGAATATCCAAATTCAGGATAAGTACAAGGAACGTTTCTTCTACACACTTGCTATGCATGGTGAAAGATTTACCCGCTATAATCTTCTTGGCCGCCTGAATTTCCTGGAGGGCGCTCCAGGCTTCGGCTCGTGCTTCCTGCATGCTCTGGCGGGCCTTCGCCAATTCGGACTCTTGCACCTTACAATCGCGCTCCAAGGACTCAAACCTCTCTATCACGCCCTGGAGCTATTGTTGCGCCTCGCCAACCTGGGCCTCGTGCTCCTCGCGCGAGGTGTGTTCCTTGGCCGCTTTTTCCTCGACCTCGGCTAGCGCCTTCTTAAGGGCCGCCACCTCGGTCGTGGCCACTAATAAAGTTTATGACACTTTAGTCTGGCTGGACTACTCATTTTTTTCGAAATGTACACACAGGTTACTGCATACCTTGGCTATCTTCCAGCTGCTTCTTCATGAGGCCGAGCTACTCCTCGGCCCGCTCCAGTTCCCGCTTCAGTCTAGAAACTTCTGCGGCATGAGCAGTGGCAGCTTGCAGCGATACCTTCTTATTCACACAGACAACTCATGTTAGACTCCTGCGATATTTATTCTCGATCCTCTATTTGGCCTTTCCTCCCGAACACCAAACAGAGCATCAGGGGCTACTATCTATACGGTGATATTTTTCTAAAATCACATTACTTACCTCAAAGCCCGTTAGAAGGCTGGTGTAGGCTTCGGTCAAACCGCTTTTGACAAACTGAACCTTCTCTATTACCGTGTCCATAAGGACATGATGCTCATCCATGATAGAGGCGCCTCGTAGCGCCTTCAGCAGATTATGCGGTGCCTCTAGTTGGACAGAGGTCACCGGTGGAACAGGCACATTCCCTCCTCGGGGGGAATGCCGTTCACTGGACCCCGGAGCCATGTAGATCTCCGGAATGGTATCCGGCTGAGGCCCGAAGGGAACTCGGGCCTCGTCACCAGTCCCCGTGGGGACTTTTTTCCCCGTATGTCCGGCGGCCGAGGAGTTATCCTGGGACGTCACCCTGATGGTCTCCGGAATCTCCCCCCGGCCTGGGAAAGTCTTTTTGGACACCACCTCAGCATCACCCTTGGGTGAGATGGAATGAGCAGGTGGCGGAGACATGCTAGTCATCTCCTTCGAGTCCAACAAATCCTCTGTCGAGAATCGCGGGGAGCCATCGTGTGCCGGACTACAATGACAAGGTTTAAGATATATCAATATTACAAACTGATAAGGCCAGATGTTTTTGATTCTGGTACTCATGAGGTGGCTATCGGATTCACGGGTTCCGGTAGACCCTTAAGGTTCGAACACTGGGGTGCGCGCGGAAATCACGCCCTCTACCTCCCCGTCTCACAAAGATCTAAATTGCTAAAGGAACTGCACAAGGGACACAAGATTTATACTGGTTCGGGCCACCATTGTGGTGTAATACCCTACTCCAGTGTGTGGTGGATGGATTGCCTCTTGTGGCTGATGGTGATGAACAATACAAGGAAGAACGGCCTCGCGAGGGTCTGTTCTTGGCTGGGGTGATGAACTGCTGGGACGAGTTCAGTCACCTTCTCTCTACTTACTCTCTCTACTTGCTAGTAGGATCCACATGCCGAACCCTTTGCTATGTGGGTGGCCGTCCCTATTTATAGGGGCCCTGGTCCTCTTCCCAAATATCGAGCGGGAAGGGAGCCAACGATGGTGGGATAATTTGAAGGGGGCAGCAAGTACTCTTATCCTGACTAAAGTTGGTCTTCGCCTGCGAAAGACTCTGTGCTGACGCCGTGCTGGGCTCCATGGTGACCTCCGTCTCGTAGTCCGCTTGGTCCTGGTCTCGTTGCACCGAAATGGCAACCTTTGCTTGATGCCTCGGTACTCCGCGGCTGCTCTTGCCCCCTTTGCACCAAAGAGGAAAGAAGGACGCTGCGCGTGCTGGCGCCCGCCTGGCACCCTCGATCTTCATGGCTTGCGTCATGGGCACCTCGCGAGGCACCCCGCCTTGATATCTCTGTCTCCTCGTGAGCCAACCTGAGGAGGCTGCGCCTGAGGATGCGCCGTGTCGTCCGCCTCGTGAGGCTTGGCCCCTCGCGAGGGTCTTGAGTCTTGTGTTGATGAAGATGGGCCATGTTGGGCCTCCTTTGAGCCACGCCGCAGGCCGCAGGCAGGCAAGTCTGGGGACCCCCGTTCCCAGAACGCCGACAGTAGCCCCCGGGCCCAAGGCGCGCATGGGCTTGGCCGTGCCGAGAGGCGAAAGGGCAAGGGCGAAGCGCCGCGGGCCCTAACAGCCTGCAGCCTTGGGCGCCGCGTGGCGGTTGATGGGACGTGGGCGTCTCCACTTCCCCACGACGCCTTGGTGACCGTGCGAGGTGGACAAGTCCCTGCATGCAAATCGTGTCATGATTACCTGTGATCGTGGAGGCCGGTGGTTGGCCTCCGCCGGCTATAAGTACGAAGCCGTGCGTGCCCTTCCAGTCCATTCCTCCTGGCTTCCCCTTCTTCTCGATCCTTGCTCCGCCTTGCTGGGATGGCTCTGATCCGCCGGTTCTCCGCAGCGGAGAAGGGAAAAGCTCCTCGAGAGGGGCCAGACCCGCTCCCGCAGAAGAAACGGCTCGCCCTTTGCAGCTGGGGCGAGGAAGACTGGCAGGTGGAGCCGAGGCCCCGGTGCGAGCGAGCTCCGCCGGGGTTCCCGCTTCCTTTGTACGCCCCCGCCGAGGGCCCCGAGGGTGTCGATGCTGATCTCCGCGGCCGGCGCCGTCGGGTCACGAAGGCGTGGGTTGTTCCTCCTGGAGTCCAGGCCGAGGGCTCCTCCCTAGATTTCGTGCTCCACATCGCCGTTCCTCTCCAGTCCTGGATCCGTCTGCCTCCCTGCTTCGCCTCCATCGTCCCTCCAGGAGGGCCTCTGGAGCTCTGGCTACAGCACGCTGGCTGCAGCGCCCTCGCGACCGAGGTTGAGGTCGTGGTCGCGGCCCCGGGCGAGGTCTACTTGTCCCACGGCTGGAGAGAAGTCGCCCGGGTTTGCAAGGAGAGGGGCGTCTTCGTGGTCCACCTGGAGTATGATGGCGCTGCGGTGATGTTCTTCAAGGTCTTCAACGCGATCGGGCGCCGGCTGGAGTGCTGCCCTGGGAGAGGTGGCCAGGACCTTACCCTGGTGAGGGCTAGGCCCGTCGACCGCTCCCTTGGCGGAGGCGCCGGGGGGTCCAGCGACTCCAGCGAAATCTTCGCGACTCCGGAGACGAGCGACGACAGCTACGAGCCCTCGAGCCGGCGCCCCTCCCGGAATAGGGCAGGCTCATCAGGCCGTCGCCGACCCTGATCTGGATGGGGTTGGCGTCGGCGCCTGACGGCCCACTATTGATGATGGCATCTTTTACAGGAGCCCGTGTAGTTAGCACTCCTTAGGATCCGTTCCCTGCGAGGAATCAAAATGCGCCCCACGGGGGCTTGTAAGGTGTCTGTAATCCCGTTTGTTAATACATGACCTTCGCTATGGATTTGTATGAGTTGCTGATTTCGTCATAGCTTAGTTCTCCCTTTCGAACCTCGCGAGGGCTCGGTGCTCTGCGTCGACAGGTCCCAGTCCCAAGGCAGCGTCAGCCGTCGCTGGTATGCCAGGTCACGATGCCGTGGTCAAGGCCAGGAGGTGAGCGACCGGGGTCCGGTAAGAGCCCCTGAGTCGCGATGCTCAGGAGGTCCCCTTTGGCACCCAAGAAGCCGTTGCTCGGTGAGAAAGGGAAGCAATGTTGCTAGTACGGAATTGCCTTAGGTGCGGGGGTAGTGCCACGGTAGCCGGTGCTTCAGGTGGTGACTTATCTTGAGGATTGGGGATCACCCCCGACGCATCGTCGGGTCCGCGGGGTAGCTGGGATAGAGTTGCTCGGCAAGGTCCTCGCGCGCCCCTTCTCCCTCGCCTCTGCTCCCCTTTCTGCTCTACGTCCTTGGGTCCCGGCCCTCAAGCTTGTCTCAGTCGTCGCTGGTATGCCAGGTCGCGACGCCATGGACAAGGCCAGAGGGTGAGGGCTGGAGAGCCAGTAAGAGCCCCGAGTCGTGATGCTCAGGCACCCCCCTTTAACGTGCAAGCGGTTCGCGCAGGCGAGGGTGAAGCGAACTCCGTGAGGGCCTTGGCTAGCGCAGTCCCCTCCAAGGATCCTGCAGGTTCATCACAGAAAGAAGATGGGGTGGCCATGGCAGTCATTAGTCGATCGTTAGTCTCTCAAGAGCTCGCTGGTTGGAGTAGGTGAGGTGTATCTCGGCACCCGTGAGCCAGCACGGGACTCACGAGGCCCTACCTCTAGGCGGGTTGCGCCTGGCACTGGGCCGTATCTTGAGATGTGTCCCTGCAAAATTTGGTTAGGTGCCGGTACTCTACGTCCTCGGGTCCCGGCCCTCGAGCTTGTCTCAGCCGTCGCTGGTATGCCAGGTCGCGATGCCGTGGACAAGGCCAGAGGGTGAGGGCTGGAGAGCCAGTAAGAGCCCTGAGTCGCGATGCTCAGGCACCCCCCCTTTAACGTGCAAGTGGCCGACATGAAGAAGAAAAGATGCCGCAGACAGGCACCATGCAGTTAAGCATGATAGGCAATGCATAGTTGGAAATAAACGCAAGGGAGATACATGCCGCTGGGTCTGGCCCGAGCGGCTTGGGGATGATGCAGCACGAGGGGCGCCCCAACAAGGCAAACTAACGACCGAAAGATAAAAGGGGATACATGCCGCAGGGACGGACCCACGCGGCCTGGGAGTGATACAACCCTGGGAGGGCGCCCCCAGCTGGGAATGTGAAACTGCGTTATATCAACTAGAGGGGGGGTGAATAGGCGATTTTTATGAAAGTCTTCAAAACATGAAGGTTACGAAGACAAACAGTACAGATATGCCAATCACTTAAGCAGCGGAAGTTAGATTACACTAGGCAAGCCATGGTCAAGTATTCAATAGAGTGAAAGCACAAGACAAGTAGCTGCAGTGTAATGAGGATCAGGTAGGAAGAAGTTATGAAGCCAAACAAATCATACAGTTATGTTGTGAAGACAGAAGATAAAACAAGCATGCAATGGCTTCACAGTGTGTAACAGAAAGTAAAAGGGAGTGAAGATGAAACCAGTGACACGCTGAAGACAATGATTTGTTGGACCAGTTCCAGTTGCTGTGACAACTGTACGTCTGGTTGGAGCGGCTAGGTATTTAAACCAAAGGACACACAGTCCCGGACACCCAGTCCTGAACACGCAGCTCAGGACACCCAGTCCTCACCATTTTCTCCTTGATCTAAGGTCACACAGACCTCACCCAATCACTCTGGTAAGTCTTCAAGGTAGACTCCCAAACCTTCACAGACTTCGTTCACTGGCAATCCACAATTTCTCTTGGATGCTCAGAACGCGACGCCTAACCGGCTGGAGGATGCACAGTCCTCAAGTGTAATAAGTCTTCAGATCACTCAGACACGAAGACTTAAGTGATGCCCAATTTACTCTGGCTCTGGGTGGTTAGGGCTTTTCTCCTCGCTAGGGATTTTCTCTCAAAGGCTTCGAGGTGGGTTGCTCTCAAACGACAAAAGCCGTGCACTGAAATCTGAGCAGCCAACCGTTTATGGTTGTAGGGGGTGGACTATTTATAGCCACTGGGCAACCTGACCTGATTTGTCCGAAATGACCCTGGGTCACTAAGGAACTAACACGTGTACCAATGGTCAGATTTCAAACTCACATGGCAACTTTACTTGGGCTACAAGTAAAGCTGACTTGTCCGACTCTAGACAAGATTTGCTCTCATAGTCTTCGCTCGAAGATATAGGTTTTGAATTAGGCATCACTTCAATCATTCTGACTGGTTCTCTTGGACCCCACTTAACAGTACGGTGGTTCCTATGACTCAACACAAATGAAATAAAACTACGAAGAATCTAAGTCTTCGAGTTCCATAGGCTTCACGTGGTGTCTTCTCTTGTCATAGTCTTCAATGTGAATGTCTTCAAATACCAACATTGTCTTCAATGTCTTCGTACATTTTTAGGGGTCATCTCTGGTAGTAAAACCGAATCAATGAGGGACTTCTACTTGTGTTATCCTGCAATTCTCACAAACACATTAGTCCCTCAACTAGGTTTGTCGTCAATACTCCAAAACCAACTAGGGGTGGCACTAGATGCACTTACAATCTCCCCCTTTTTGGTGATTGATGACAAACTAGTTGAAGTTTTCAACGAGGAATATAATTTGTGAAATTGTAAAGGAATTGTCTTCATAAGCTGCAAGGGCTCCCCCTGAAGATGTGCATATAAGTAATTTGCTTCTGGAACGCAAATGCACATGGCAGGTTGTACTCGTGGAAATCCACTTCAACTTATGATGAAAATCCACCATGCATGTAAAAGTATATGAAGAGAATGACATGCATAATGAAAAATGGACGTCTGCGGAATGATATAAGTGCGGAAATTATCGTCGTACATGCGGAATTTATCTTCGCAAAAACATAGTGGCAAACAAGTAGCAGACGACCATCGAGTTTAAGTGTTACAACTCAAAGAACCAAGTGTAGCAAAACGAGAGTTGTAAGCACGAAGCAAAATGTAGCAAAATATAAAGGCACCCGCCCATAGTGACCCGCTTGAAGACTATAAACATCATATGCTTCTCCCGCTTTTATCAGTGATGACCAAAAAGGTTTGAAGACATAGAGTTTTCTACGCGTTCCCAGGCGCAGCAGGGTCGGTGGAGGCATTTGGTGGTTCTGAAGAGCTTGGTGCAGGTTCGACGCGCGCTGAAGGAGGTGGTGGTGATGTAGCGTCGTCTTCTTCCTCGATGATTCTTGCAGTCACCGTGGCAGTGGAGGAAGAGAACTCAGAATCTTCAAGTGATGGAGTTCTGCGCAGCACAGCTCTTCTGGGGGGTGTGGAGTCAAACTTGAATCTCTCTCTGAAGCCATCCTCATGAAGATCAGCTTCAGGTCACAGCATTGTGAGGCCTTTCCAGGTGCGGCGACAAGTTTCATGAGCAATGAATGCATTCTTGGTAGCAAGATTTCTGATGCGATTGACATCCACCAAGAGGCTTTTCATCTGTCTCTTCAACCAGTCGTGATGCCTATCTTGCTTTTGGTGAAGGGCCACAAGATGCTCTCGGTCATTGAGGGCACGAGCGCGCTTCTTGGGTCGCTGAGCAGTTGCGCTGTCAGTGGCTTCAGTGGATGCAGGTGCACGTGTAGTGCCAGCCAATGGGTACACTCTGGAGATGGCTTCAACACCTTCAACGTTCTGCATGAAGCTTTGGTGTTCTACATTCTGAAGACTTAAGGGTTGCTTGGCAGGCTCAGGATATACAGCTTCAGCAGAGGTGTCCACATCTGGCAAGAAGATCCGATGGTTGCGGGCTGAGGGCTGATATGAAATCGCAGAATGAAGCTTGATCAGCCGCATAACCCAAGGAGCATAAAACTTCAAGCCAAATAAATCTGAGTCGGATGCCGCAAGCTGGCGTATGAAGAAGTCCTGCCCATTGAAGCATTTGCCATGAAGGATGTAGAATATGAGAGTCTTCATTGCACCCTCAACCTTGGCATGTGGAGAGTGTCCCTTAATGGGCCAGAGAGTCCGCCGAATGATGTGATATATGGTTCTGGGCAGGTACTCTAGGTCTTCAACTAAGAACTCAGTTGGATAGGGTGCATCAAGGGGCAATGGCTTCATCATTGAGAGCATCTGACTCATATTTGGTTCAGGCCTCTGGAATATGCTCTCAATAGCTTCAGCATGTAGTTGACAACCCTCCTCGAAGAATTCACCAATAGTGGGTAGGCCGGTAAGCTCAATGATATCAAATGCATTGGCTTCGTGATGGACATTGCCGGTCATCCACTCCAGGATCCAAGTCTTCAGATCTCTGTTGTATCCTTTAATGTGGAGGGTGACATAGAATTGAAGCAGAAGCTCTTCATTCCAGTGCTCTTCATCAGTTACGAACTACAGCAGACCCACTTGCTTAAAGCAATCCAAAGCTTCCTCCAAACAGGGCAGTCCAGCAATGGCTTCAACATCAAGGCGCTTGTGCGGGAAGATGCGACCTTGGTTGTGGAGGATGCAGGAGTAGTAGCTGCGCTGAGGATAGCTCCAGAACCTATCAGATACAATCCTTTCCCTTGAATAGGGGTTCTTGGAGCTGTTGAAGAACGTGTTGTCGGCCTTGAAGCTAGTGATGTTGAAGGAGCCAGGAGCTGATGCAGGACCTGGGAACCTTGGCAGTCAAGGGATTGGCGTCTGGACCTGAGGCATGTGCTCAACATGGTAATCAAATTGAGGACCTGCAGCAGACTCAGGAACAGACGTATCTGGATCAGTAGCTTCACTGTCTTCAGAAGCTTTGGGTGGGGAGGGCGCCACATTGGCTTCGGTGTTGGTTGTGGCAGCCTCAACATTTTCAGCCTCCACTTGTGTAGTTGGAGGGACAGACTCCAGCACGTTCTCCTGGAGAACAGTTTCTTGTTGGAGCAGGGGAGTTGGAGCTTGTGGTACTTCTTCATGCTCTTTGGCTGATGCAGCCGGAATGTCATCAGCAGAGTCCTGAGGCCTTGGACCTTTGCGAAGCCTGCAAAATGCAGACGACGCCTGTGGAGTTGGAGTGGGCTGGACCTCAGATTCTTCTTCCACTTGTGGGCGATCCGCCCATGATGCATCTTGTGCAATTGGCGTCAGAGGACGACCAATGCTGATGAGTTTGCTTGTCTCAAGCTGAGGAAGGGCTGCATCATCTTGTACATTATCCTGATGACCAATGTCTTCAGCAGCGATGGGGTCGGCTGCTGGAATGTCTTCAGCTTCAGGAACCTCTGTGGAAGCAGGCTCATGAACTATGAGTTGGCATTCTGCGTCAGGATGGATGACAGAGAGGGGTTCAACCATCAAGGGCTCTGTGGGAGCAGCCCGAGCTTTCTTGATCTTGCGCTTCTTCTTGTTGGGGTCAAAAGGAGAGGCTTCAGAGTGTTTCCTCTTCCTAGCTTCAGCCTCTGCATTCTGTGTCTTCTTGAGCTCTGAAGCGGTTGACCGGCCCTTTGGCTTCGAGCCAGTCGTAGCAGTGGGGAAGACAATCGGAACAGCTTCTTGCCTTGGTGCCTATGGTTCAGCCACAGCAGGCTTCTTCTTTTTCTTCGCGGCCATCCTGGGGTCGATGCCAGGATGCCCAAGTGCCTTGCGCTTCTCGGCCTCATTGTAGGCCTGCACACAGCGATCAGCCAGAGTCTTCATTCGCTCCCGCGAACCCTGAGCTTCTGCACGTTTCTTCAGAAAGTTTTCCTTTAACTCGTGCAACATGATCTTGAAGTCCTTGACTTCTTGGACGCTGAGCCTGGCCATATTCTGCTTGAACTGAGCCTTTTCAAAATCAATTTTCTGCTTCAGTTCAACAATGCGCTGGGCAATTGCAAGTTCTGAAGCAATAGCGCCTTGGAAGGCGACGCTGAGGCCAATGGGCAGCTGCAGATCATCGAAGCTGATATTTGGTGTAGCAAACCACTCATCGATGAAGTTGTGGATGATTGCTACATCAAACAGAGGCAGATTGTTGAAGATTTCAGCCTCCTCCTTGCTCTTGATGAGCTGCTCAAGAGCGTCATCTCCAAGATCTTCGTCGCTGGACAGATCAATGGTTTCGCTGCGCAGAATGGCAGCAGCTGTGAGCTCTTTGCTTGTGTGTGGTTGAGGCTTCTTTGCTTCCTGGGGCTTGGAGACTCGAGATAAGTCTTCAGACTGCGCACTGGCTTCAGGAGGTGCAGTTGCCTATGGCTTCGCCCTTGAGATTTTGGGTGAAGGGGTCTGCTTTGAAGCTTTTGGCTTCTTTGCCTGCTTTGGCTTCGGTGCAGCAGGCGCTTTATCAGATTCCGAGTCAGCAGGAGGGTCATTGATGGCAGTCCCTTGGACTAAGATGCGGGTGATGAGGCCCTCAAGATTTGCATACAGACCGATGATATTGGGGTCGGCCTCATGTGTGCCATCTGCCCTTGGTGCGGAGGGACCAGTGTTGAAGTCTAAACCCAATTTCTTCTTGTTGTGCTTCGCTGACCTCTGGGCAAACTGGAAGTTGCGCTTGAACAGATTGTCGTCACGGCACCAGAGTAGTGACGACGGATGAGCATCAGCAGGCTGCGGTCCTCTGACCATGCATGGATAGAAGCCTTGAGCAATGGCTTCGTCTCTGGACCTGGGCACGAGATTTTTGTATAGTACGTCTCCCCATGGTCTCTTGATGGCGCTTTTCTCAGCGTACTCCTTGGTGACGAAGCGGTATTGGAACCATTGCTCCGCCCAATAGCGTTGAATCCATTGGATTCGTATCTTGCGCTGATTGTAATCCTCTTCAGGATCTGTATTGTACAGCTCTAAGAGGTCATCGGGCAGATCTCTTGATGTTTCCCCTCGACGCTTTCTGCCACCCTTCCTTGCTGGTTTTTCTGCAGCCATGAAGCTTAACTTGGAAGGCTTCAAGACGTTCAAAGGCTTCAAAGGATTTCTTTTGCTGGACCAACAGGAACTGGCTTCAGGAGAATTGATGTGACGCTGTAAGAACTCTGCAAATGAATGCATACTATGAGAACCAAAAGATTCTCCCACGGACATGTACCTGTGATGGCATTAAGGTGCGAGGGAAGTGGAAGAGGTCATATGCATTCTCAGAAGATTTTGAAGATAAATCAGTTTAGAAGATATTGACCTCATCGTGCGAAGACATTCACTTATAGAAAAGAAGTTGGTTCCAGATTTGTACGAACCCATAGATCAGTACAAGTGAGGAATCTAACCACTTCATGAAGCACAAGTGAATATACTAGGCAAGTTATGAGATGCAGACTGAGATAGATCTAACTTGTGTGAATAGAAACTTCTTATGGCAGAAAGTGACTGAACTATAGAATCAAGGCTGTAAAAAGAGGTTTTATTTACCACACTTGGAACTGCTAGACGGAGTGGGATATGAGGCCGAGCAGTTCGATCCTCCGTGCCCTAACTTGGCGACGGAAGACACCTACGGCGACGACGGAGAAAGTGATGTCCGCGGTCGGCGTGAAAACGGCGTCGGAGAGGTTGCGGCAGTGAAGCGCTTCATCACCGGCGTCGTCGAGAGCTAGCGGTGGCGCTAGGGTTCGTGAGAGGGAGGAAGAAGGAGAAGGAGATAAGGACCATGGTGAGTGTGTATTTATAGTCACAGGGGTTGCACTGTGCTATTACACAGGTGCCCCTGGCGATTCGCATCTGAACAGCATGTGGCCATCATGCGGAGTCTCGGGGGCAGTTCCACATCCCACGCATGCCTGGATTGTCGGGTGGTCGTTCCTACTTCTCCGGATTTCTTGTGGATGAATGAGCATTGAAAACGGTTTTAAAGTTTGTCTCTGTGTCTTCTGCTGACAAGGACGCAGAGAAGACATTCGACAGTTTCAATAGGATGCATATGACTTGGAGAGATAGAATTTGAGATAGAGAGCATGGAGAGATTAGGGTCCGATCACATTCACTTAGTTCAAAAGATTCAAAACAAGAAGACATAGCTATAACTGAATGCTATAGAGGACAGAACACTAGTATATATATATCTATATAATCCATGTAGTGAAGATAATCATGAAGACATGTAGAGATTGAAGCCAAACCAAATGTGAAGACATTGCAAGGTAACACCATGAGTGAAGCACTTCAAAATAGAACGTTTGGTGGTGGCGTTACCCACCGTATAGGAAGTATTAGACTCAGACATGGCGCACAATTATCGTGGCGCTCCGAAGTCAATTTCCACCTTAATGTATTCACACTTAGACTATATGTCTTCATTGATTGAAGATATACGTTACTTTATGTGTTGCACATCTAAGTCATCAATATGCATAAGTGTTAGGATGTGTGCCTGATCACAGGACATTTGAGGATTCCAAGATATTTAGCTCACACCGTAACTTGGAAAATCTCTTCTCATCCAAGGGCTTGGTGAAGATATCTGCCAATTGCTCTTCAGTGTTGACGTGTATGATATCAATATCTTCCTTTGCAACATGATCTCTGAGAAAGTGATGACGAATTTCAATGTGCTTTGTCTTCGAGTGCTGAACTGGGTTGTTGGCGATCTTGATGGCGCTTTCGTTGTCGCAGTAGAGAGGCACTTGCTTTAGTTGAATGCCATAGTCCTTGAGGGTTTGCTTCATCCACAGAAGCTGAGCGCAGCAAGATCCAGCAGCAATGTATTCAGATTCAGCAGTGGAGAGGGATACACAGTTATGCTTCTTTGAAGACCAACACACAAGTGATCGTCCCAGAAAGTGACATGTGCCTGATGTAGAATTTCGATCAACCTTGTCACCAGCATAATCAGCATCTGAGAATCCAACCAGATCAAACTCTGAGCCCTTTGGATACCACAATCCTAGAGTTGGGGTGTGAGCCAAATATCTAAGAATTCGCTTCACTGCTAAGTGATGCGACTCCTTTGGTGCCGCTTGAAATCGAGCACACATGCAAACACTAAGCATAATATCTGGCCTAGATGCACATAAATAAAGCAAAGAACCAATCATGGAGCGGTATACCTTTTGATCGAATGTCGTCAAGACCCAGATGATGTTTGGCTGGCATTGGTGTTGTGAAGCCTTTGCAGTCTTGCATACCGAACTTCTTCAGGCAATCTTTGAGATACTTCTCTTGGGATATGAAGATGCCATTGTGTTGTTGCCGTATCTGAAGACCGAGGAAGAATTTCAGCTCCCCCATCATAGACATCTGATATTGCTCTTGCATCATATATCCAAACTCCTCACTGTACTTCTGATTGGTGCAGCCGAAGATAATGGCATCCACATATATTTGGCACACAAACAGTTCACCATCATATGTCTTCGTGAAGAGAGTGGGATCTAGGGAGCCAGGTATGAAGCCTTTGCTCTTCAGGAAGTATTTGAGTGTGTCATACCAGGCCCGAGGGGCTTGTTTGAGGCCATATAGTGCCTTATTGAGCTTGTAAACCATGTCAGGATGTTTTGGATCTTCAAACCCAGGTGGTTGTGCAACATACACTTCTTCTTCAATCTTGCCATTGAGAAAGGCACTCTTCACATCCATTTGATATAAAAGTATGTTATGATGATTTGCATAGGCCAGCAGTATATGTATGGCTTCAAGTCTGGCCACAGGAGCAAATGTTTCATCGAAGTCAATGCCTTCCACTTGAGTATATCCTTGAGCAACGAGACGAGCTTTGTTTCTAACAACTTGACCATGCTCATCTTGCTTGTTGCGGTATATCCATTTGGTGCCTATTATGTTATGCTTCCGTGGACCAGGACGCTTAACCAATTCCCATACATTGTTCAGCTCAAACTGATGAAGCTCTTCTTGCATTGCTTGAATCCACTCAGGTTCCATAAAAGCTTCTTCAACTTTCTTGGGTTCTGTGATTGAAACGAATGCGAAGTGTCCGCAGAAATTTGCCAGTTGAGTTGCACTTGAACGAGTCAGTGGACCAGGTGCATTGATGCTGTCAATTATTCTGTCAATCTGCACTTCATTGGCAACACAAGGATGTATGGGTCGAAGACTTTGCTCTTGCTGATCTATGTTGTCGTGGGGAGGAATGTCTTCAGGCTGAGCATTGTCTTCATGTGGATCAGGTGCTAAGATGATAACTTCTTCTTCAGGATGAGCTTTAGAAGGTATAATTTCTCCAGTTCCCATTAGCTTGATTGATTCACTGACTGGAACTTCATCTAGCACATCTGGCAGTTGCTCTCTTTGTGAACCATTGGTCTCATCGAACCGCACATCCACTGTTTCAACCACTTTGTAGTGAAAGAGATTGAAGACTCTGTAGGAGTGCGAATCCTTTCCATATCCAAGCATAAAGCCCTCATGTGCTTTTGGTGCAAATTTTGAGGTGTGGTGTGGGTCCTTGATCCAGCACCTTGAGCCAAATACTCTGAAGTAACTGACATTTGGCTTCTTGCCAGTTAGAAGTTCATAAGATGTCTTGTTCAGAAGCTTGTGAAGATAAACACGGTTGATTGTATGGCATGTAGTGTCAATGGCTTCAGGCCAGAATTTTCTTGGAGTCTTGTACTCATCTAGCATTGTTCTAGCCATCTCAATGAGTGTTCTGTTCTTGCGTTCGACGACGCCATTCTGCTGTGGCGTGTACGGAGCTGAGAATTCATGTGTGATGCCCAAGGTATCCAGATATGTATCAAGGCCAGTGTTCTTGAATTCAGTGCCATTGTCACTTTTGATGTTCTTTATCTTGGCGCCATAATTGTTCATAGCCCGATTTGCGAAGCGTCTGAAGACATCCTGCACTTCAGTCTTGTAAAGGATTATGTGCACCCAAGTATATCTAGAGTAATCATCAACAATGACAAAGCCATAGAGGCAAGCAGTAGTGGAAAAAGTTGAGTAGTGAGTGGGACCAAAGAGATCCATGTGAAGCAGTTCGAAGGGTCGAGTAGTGGTCATGATTGTCTTCGAAGGATGTTTTGCCCTTGTCATCTTCCCTGCTTCACAGGCACCGCATAAGTGATCTTTCTTGAACTTGACGCCCTCGATGCCTATGACATGCTTCTTCTTCGCAAGGGTGTGGAGGTACCTCATGCCAGCATGCCCAAGCCTCCGATGCCAGAAGACATACTGCAAGCTGTGGCCCTGCTGAGAAATCTACCACATACAGATCATCTTTCCGATACCCTTCAAACACTAGAGACTTGTTAGATTCCATTAGTACTAGGCAACGATATTTTCCATAAAATAACAATCATGTTCAAATTGCAAAGCATTGAAACAGACATTAAGTTGAAGCCAAGGGATTCAACAAACATGACTTTATCCACGTGTTGATCCTTTGAGATTGCAACTCTACCTAGACCCAATACCTTACTTTTACCAGTGTCAGCAAATGTGATGTGACTCTTGTCTGATGGACGTAAGGTTGAGTCCATAAAAAGAATTCTTTTGCCAGTCATGTGATTTGTACACCCACTATCAATAATCCATTCTGAAGACTCTGAAGGCGCTTGTGTCATACCCTATAGTGCAGTTAGGGGGATAGGCTTCACGAAGAGAATTGTGAAGCAAAAACATTTGATGAACCAGTGGGTTATGAAAACTTAGATCTAGGTTAGGAGTAATAGGAAGAGTAGCATGCGTTTCAGGTACGAAATACATAGTGATGCCATTCGGGCATCTGATCTTGCGCCCCACAAGATTTTTAAGGTCCCCAGCAATAGCGTCAGAAGATTTTGGTTTTCTGCTGGAGACCTTTCCCTGCAAAAGAGAGTTAAGCTTTCCTAACCACCCACATCTTCAAGGGTGGCTTAGAAGCAATAAGTCTAAGTGCAGCATCTGAGAATTTTGGCTTTGGAGCCCTAGCAAACAGTCTAGCAGGCGGACAATAGTACTCATAAGAATAGGCAGAATAGTTCTTGGTCATATGAACATGACGGTTTGAAAAACCGCTCTCATATGCCTGAGCATGGTTTCCCTGCAAAACATTTGTGTTAGTGCGACTCAGGTGAGTCCTCTGCCTGTATGAAGCCTTTGGACCATATGAAGCCTTTGGTCTGAGGTTTGTCTTCTTCATGTGAGGTGTCATGCGGACATTCATAGGAAGATTCTCCAGACACGTTTTTGGAACCCAGATCTTCATCATAGGCGGTCCATTCCTGCAGTTAGTACCAATGTACCTGGCAAATACTTCACCATTCTGATTCTTAAACAGTTTATAGTTTGCATCAAAGGATTCATCAATGATAATAGGATTAGCACAAGTGAAGCCAGATAGATTGGATGGATCTGCTGAGGATTCCTTTGCAGCAACCCATGTGGTTTTGGGGTACTGCTCAGGTTTCCAGTAAGAGCCATCTGCATTGATTTTCCTCACGAACCCAACACCCTCTTTCCTAGGGTTTCGGTTCAGAATCTGCTTCTTGAGGACATCACATAATGTCTGATGTCCTTTGAGACTTTTGTACATCCCTGTTTCAAGCAGTGTCTTCAACCTAGCATTCTCATCAGCAATAGCAGTGGTATCCTCAGCAGAGGGGTTAGTTACCACTTCAACAGTTGAAGATATTGCAACAGCAGTAGCAGTGGAACATTCAGCAACAGAAGTAGCATTATCACGCTCAATGCATTTAAGGCATGGTGGTTCAAATCCTTCCTGAGCGGAACTGATCTGTTCGGCGCGAAGTGACTCGTTTTCCTTTTGAAGATCTTCATGAGCCGCTCTCAATTTCTCAAGATCTTGCTTCCTTTGAAGATAATCATAGGAAAGCTTTTCATGAGTTGTTGAGAGAGTATCATGACGATCTTCAAGTTCCTGATACTTAACATGAAGATTTTTTATGTCTTCAATTAAGGACTTAGATCGAGTCATTTCAGCACCCAACAGATCATCGCTTCTGTCTAACAGTTTTTGAATATGTTCCATGGCTTTCTGTTGTTCAGTGGAAATTTTAGCAAGTGTTTTGTAGCTGGGTTTTGAATCACAATCAGAGTCATCGTCACTGGATGTTTGATAGTGAGTAGTGTGTGTGTTTAACTTGGCACCGCGTGCCATGAAGCAGTAGGTAGGAGTAGAGTCGTCCTTGTCATTTGCATCGGTGTTGGTGATGAAGTCATTGTCTTCAGTGTTGAAGATGGACTTGGCAACGTATGCTGTAGCCAGACTCGCAATGCCAGAATCAGACTCCTCCTCAGACTCCACCTCTGCCTCCTCAGAAGCGGACTCCTCCTCTGAATCCATTTCCTTGCCAACAAACGCACGAGCCTTGCCAGTTGAGCTCTTCTTGTGTGATGAAGACTTTGAGGAAGACTTGGAAGAAGACTTTGAGTATTTCTTCTTCTTATTGTCGTCAGAGTCATATTCCTTGCTCTTCTTCTTCTTTCTACTCTCATTGTCGCACTGTGGACACACAGAGATGAAGTGTCCAGTTTTCTTGCACTTGTGACATGTTTTCTTCTTGTAGTCATGAGCAGAAGCTTCATCATTCCTTGAGCTTGATCGTGAAGACTTTCTGAAGCCTTTCTTCTTGGTGAATTTCTGGAACTTCTTCACTAGCATTGCAAGTTCCCGTCCAATGTCTTCAGGATCATCAGAACTACTGTCAGATTCTTCTTTAGATGAGGACACAGCTTTTGCCTTAAAGGCACGAGTTCGCCCATAGTTTGGACCATAGATATCTCTTTTCTCAGAAAGCTGAAACTCATGTGTGTTGAGCCTCTCAAGTATGTCAGACGGATTGAGTTTCTTGAAGTCTGGACGTTCTTGAATCATCGGGGCTAGGATGTCAAACGAACTGTCAAGTGATCTCAGCAGCGTCTTGACGATTTCATGTTTGGTGATCTCAGTGGCGCCGAGGGCTTGAAGCTCATTTGTGATGTCAGTGAGCCGGTCAAATGTGTGCTGGACATTCTCATTGTCATTTCGCTTGAAGAGGTTGAAGAGATTGCGAAGAACACTGATTCTCTGATCTCTCTAGGTTGAGATGCCTTCATTGACTTTGGAGAGCCAGTCCCAGACCAGCTTGGATGTCTTCAAGGCACTCACACGGCCATACTGTCCCTTGGTCAGATGACCACAGATGATATTCTTGGCAGTAGAGTCCAGTTGAGTGAACTTATTGACATCAGCAGCAGTGACACCTTCTCCAGTCTTGGGAACACCGTTTTCGATGACATACCATAGGTCGACGTCAATGGCTTCAAGATGCATGCGAATCATATTCTTCCAGTAGGGATATTCAGTTCCATCGAAGACGGGGCACGCAGCGGAGACTTTAATTATCCCTGCAGTCGACATAGCTAAAACTCCAGGTGGTTAAACCGAATCACACAGAACAAGGGAGCACCTTGCTCTGATACCAATTGAAAGTGCGTTATATCGACTAGAGGGGGGGTGAATAGGCGATTTTTATGAAAGTCTTCAAAACGTGAAGGTTATGAAGATAAACAGTACAGATATGCCAATCACTTAAGCAGCGGAAGTTAGATTACACTAGGCAAGCCATGGTCAAGTATTCAATAGAGTAAAAGCACAAGACAAGTAGCTGCAGTGTAATGAGGATCAGGTAGGAAGAAGTTATGAAGCCAAACAAATCATACAGTTATGTTGTGAAGACAGAAGATAAAACAAGCATCCAATGGCTTCATAGTGTGTAACAGAAAGTAAAAGGGAGTGAAGATGAAACCAGTGACACGCTGAAGACAATGATTTGTTGGACCAGTTCTAGTTGCTGTGACAACTGTACGTCTGGTTGGAGCGGCTAGGTATTTAAACCAAAGGACACACAGTCCCGGACACCCAGTCCTGAGCACGCAGCTTAGGACACCCAGTCCTCACTGTTTTCTCCTTGAGCTAAGGTCACATAGACCTCGCTCAATCACTCTGGTAAGTCTTCAAGGTAGACTCCCAAACCTTCACAGACTTCGTTCACTGGCAATCCACAATTTCTCTTGGATGCTCAGAACACGACGCCTAACCGGCTAGAGGATGCACAGTCCTCAAGTGTAATAAGTCTTCAGATCACCCCGACACGAAGACTTAAGTGATGCCCAATTTACTCTGGCTCTGGGTGGTTAGGGCTTTTCTCCTCGCTAGGACTTTTCTCTTAAAGGCTTCGAGGTGGGTTGCTCTCAAACGACAAAAGCCGTGCACTGAAATCTGAGCAGCCAACTGTTTATGGTTGTAGGGGGTGGACTATTTATAGCCACTGGGCAACCCGACCTGATTTGTCCGAAATGACCCTGGGTCACTAAGGAACTGACACGTGTACCAACGGTCAGATTTCAAACTCACATGGCAACTTTACTTGGGCTACAAGTAAAGCTGACTTGTCCGACTCTGGACAAGATTTGCTCTCATAGTCTTCGCTCGAAGATATAGGTTTTGAATTAGGCATCACTTCAGTCATTCTGACTGGTTCTCTTGGACCCCACTTAACAGTACGGTGGTTCCTATGACTCAACACAAATGAAATAAAACTACGAAGAATCTAAGTCTTCGAGTTCCATAGGCTTCATGTGGTGTCTTCTCTTGTCATAGTCTTCAATGTGAATGTCTTCAAATACCACCATTGTCTTCAATGTCTTCGTACATTTTTAGGGGTCATCTCTAGTAGTAAAACCGAATCAATGAGGGACTTCTACCTGTGTTATCCTGCAATTCTCACAAACACATTAGTCCCTCAACTAGGTTTGTCGTCAATACTCCAAAACCAACTAGGGGTGGCACTAGATGCACTTACAGAATGGAACTTGAAAGTAGTGGCGTTGGTGCAGCAGACTTGATGGGCTACAGAAGCCTATCCTCACGAGCCCCCAGGCCCTGGGGCCTCGGGAGGCTCCGGAGGCACCGGTGGCTCCTCACAAGCTGTCTTCATCTCCGCCAAGGCCGCGGAACGCCTTTCTCCCTGAGCCTCCATGATGCCCGTCATGAGGCGCTGGTACGCCGCAGCCATGCTCTGTAGGCCGTAAGGCATGCGAACATAGCTGTGGGGTGGTCCCCCGCAGCGCCCCACTTGCAAGGGCCAGAGACGCTCTGTCGTGGCGATCTGATTGAGCCCTGGTACGTCGATGCAGATGCGCAGCCCACCATCCTCGCCTGGATGTAGGGCCACAGCTGGTAGGCGGCGGCAACCTCTCATGATCCTTGACTCCTGTAGTTTTTGAATGGACTTGTTAACGAACTCATGCTGGTCTGACCTTCCTTGCCTGGCTCCTTCTCGGGGGAAACATGCTGCGAAGCACGCTTCCACATGGTGCCCAAGCGCCTCCCTCATGACCCTGGCTAGGTCGGTGGCCCTCCAGGTGAGAGCCCCCGAGCCCTGCCTGAGGAGGGCGCCGGGCACGCTTTCCTATGCGATGGATGGGGGTCCCCCTGGGCAGACACGGGCCCTGAGGGGCCTACCTCCTGAGGGGCCGAGCCTGACGATGTCTTCTTCTTCTTGGGGGTGGTCTCAGGAAGCCTCCTGCTTCCGCGATCTGGGTCTTCTAGCGACGCGGCCTGCTAGGCCCGCTCCAGGGAACACACTGCATCCTTCTCTTCATAGGGCACCGTGATGACGCCGCCACTTCCTGGCATCTTGAGGACGTTGTAGCCGTGGTGAGTCACGGCCATGAACTTGGCCAGTGCTGGGTACCCGAGGATGGCGTTGTACGGCAGGCGGATGTGGGCGACGTCGAAGTCGATGAGCTCAGTGCGGTAGTTGCTGCGAGCCCTGAAGGTGACAGGGAGGCGGACCTGCCCGATCGGGACTGTGGAACCGTCAGTGATTCCGGAGAAAGGCTTGGTCGGCTGAAGCTGGTCATAGGACACTTGGAGGTTGTTGAATGTTTCCACAGACAGGACGTTGAGCCCTGCCCCTCCGTCGATGAGGGTCTTGGTGACCAGCACGTTGCTGATGACTGGGGAGCAAAGCATCGGGAGGACTCCTGCCGTGGCCGCGCACTTGAGCTGGTCTGCTGAGTGAACGTGATGGGGCACGCCGACAACCTGAGGGGGCGCGTCGCTTCGGGCTTGGGGAGAACTGCATTCACTTCGCGGGCGAACTGCCTGAAGATGCGTTGAGAGGTTGGGGCTTGAGCTCCGCCCAGGATGCAGGCGATCGCGCGCGGCTCTTGGAAGCCCCCGGCTCCCTCGTCTTGATGGCGGTCTTCGTTCCTCCTTGGCTGAGGCGGCAGTGGAGGTAGGCCTGCGTTGCCGTGAGGGCGATCCTCATGAGGCTGATCTCTCCAGTCTCCCTCACGAGGCAGGTCCCGCCAGCGGTCCTCGCGAGGTTGGTCGCGCCACCCCTGGCGCGGGCCGCGATCTTCCCAGCGTCCTGGGTTTCTTCCTCCTCCTCGGCCGTAGCCCTGGTCAGCACGGTCAGGGCGACGGCCGATCCTTCCCTTTCGCACGGCGCGGAGTTCTTGACATTCGTTGGTGCTGTGGGTGTGGAGGTCGTGGTACACACAGTACCGGCTGCCCCTGGAGGATTCGGGCAGATCCTTGCCCTGCTTGGTGTCTGGTTCTGCGGTGAGTACGGCAGCCCCCTTGCGCTTCACGTCCTTGGCCTTGGGCTTCTTCTCTTCTGGGTCCGCGGCAGGCAGCTCGAGGAGGGAGAGACGTCCCTCCTCAGCCCTGGCGCACTTGTTCGCCAAGTTGAACAGCTCCAGGCAGGTGCAGAGGTCTTCGTGCATCGCCAGCTCCTCCTTCATCTTAACGTCGCGCACGCCGTCGGAGAAGGCCGAGATGATGGCCTCCTCGGACACCTTGGGGATCTTGAGGCACGCGCTGTTGGAGCGCTGGATGCATTTTTGTAGGGTCTCTCCGGGTTGTTGCTTGATGCGGCGCATGTCGCTCGTGGCGGGTGGCCGGTCGCGAGTACCTTGGAAGTTGGTGATGAAGCGGGCGCGCATCTGGTCCCAGGAGGAGATCGTGCCTGGAGCCAGATTCAGGAGCCAGGTTCGAGCTCCTTCCTTGAGCGCCATGGGGAACCAGTTCGCCATGACCTTTTCATCCCCGCTGGCAGCCTCGATGCCCAGCTCATATAGCTGGAGGAACTCTGCGGGATCAGTCGTGCCGTCGTAGTGAGGAGGCAGGTCAGGCTTGAACTTGCCGGGCCACACGACGCTACGCAGCTCGGCGGTGTAGGCGTGGCAGCCCGCGGTGGCCACAAAAGGCTTCGGTTGGTGGAGAGCTTGGTCTTGAGGGTCCCCACGCGCTGCAGCCAGGAGCAGGGCGGGGTCTTGGCGCGCCGGAGCTGGAGCAGGGTCGCAGCGCGCCGGAGCAGGGAGCGCCCTGGCAGCCCCTTGCGGGCGAGGGACTTCTTGGCAGCTCCGTTCTTGTTGCGCTGGCACCTGACGGAGCGGGTTCCGCCCAGGGGCCAAGCGCCTTGGAGCCATGGCATCTTCTTGGAGGGGAGGCGGCCGGTGCGCCTCTGGAGCTTCGTTGCCCGCGCGGGGCGGAGTGTGGCGCGGAGGAACGGACGGCGCGGAAGAGCCCCCTACGGCGCGGACAAGCTCGGCGACGCGGTCGAGCCACTCTTCATAGACGTCGTCGACGCGGCGGTAGCGCAGGAGCTCGTTTGCCGCGAGGAGCGCAGCTCGAGCCTCCAAGGGTGCGCAGAGCGCGCGGGATGAAGAACCGGCTGGTGTGAGTGATGGAGTAGCGGTGTGGCCGTCTTGGCGCACGGACGGATGCTGAGACGACGCTTGCTGCTCGCCCCCCCCCCCCCCCCCCCCGCCGGGCCGGTGGCGGCACTGACGGCGGGCGATGGGGAACGACGAGGACGCCCACCGAGGGGGGCCGTCTGGGCGACGCGAGAAGCGATGGCGGCCCGGTGCTCGGCACGGGCCCGATGAGCGTCGGACATGGATGCGACGGTCGGAAGAGAACGGAGTGGTGGAGGACAGATTCCGGCGCACCCCTACCTGGCGCGCCAAATGTCAGATTCACGGGTTCCGGCAGACCCTTAAGGTTCGAACACTGGGGTGCGCGCGGAAATCGCGCCCTCTACCTCCCCGTCTCACAAAGATCTAAACTGCTAAAGGAACTGCACAAGGGACACAAGATTTATACTGGTTCGGGCCACCATTGTGGTGTAATACCCTACTCCAGTGTGTGGTGGATGGATTGCCTCTTGTGGCTGATGGTGATGAACAATACAAGGAAGAACGGCCTCGCGAGGGTCTGTTCTTGGCTGGGGTGATGAACTGCTGGGAGGAGTTCAGTCACCTTCTCTCCACTTACTCTCTCTACTTGCTAGTCGGATCCACATGCCGAACCCTTTGCTACGTGGGTGGCCGTCCCTATTTATAGGGGCCCTGGTCCTCTTCCCAAATATCGAGCGGGAAGGGAGCCAACAATGGCGGGCTAATTTGAAGGGGGACAGCAAGTACTCTTATCCTGACTAAAGTTGGTCTTCGCCTGCGAAAGACTCTGTGGTGATGCCGTGCTGGGCTCCATGGTGACCTCGGTCTCGTAGTCCGCTTGGTCCTGGTCTCGTTGCACCGAAATGGCAACCTTTGCCTGATGCCTCGGTACTCCGCGGCTGCGCTTGCCCCCTTTGCACCAAAGAGGAAAGAAGGACGCTGCGCGCGCTGGCGCCCGCCTGGCACCCTCGATCGTCATGGCTTGCGTCATGGGCACCTCGCGAGGCACCCCGCCTTGATATCTCCGTCTCCTTGTGAGCCAACCTGAGGAGGCTGCCCCTGAGGATGCGCCGTGTCGTCCGCCTCGCGAGGCTTGGCCCCTCGCGATGGTCTTGAGTCTTGTGTTGATGAAGATGGGCCATGTTGGGCCTCCTTTGAGCCACGCCGCAGGCCACAGGCAGGCAAGTCTGGGGACCCCCGTTCCCAGAACGCCGACAGCGGCCCGAGGCTTGGTCCGGTGAGGTCGCCCGGACTACTATCAACATCCCACGCGGAGTTATCCACGAGGGAACCTCTCCCCCTCTTGGGTGCCTCCGCCTCCAAACTCGTGGAGGCCTCCCTTTTCTCCCTTCCTTTCGCGGGAGGGGAGTCGCCTCCCTCCTCGTCGTCATCGTCGGCAGCTGAGGGGTCTGTCTCATCGTCAGACGAGATGACCAAGGTACTCCTTCGGCGAAGCCCACTCCTGGTCCCCTTGGTCGTGGTTTTGACCTTCTTCTCCGGTACGTCATAAGGCGCCGAAAATAGCATCTTCGTAAGGAGTGGGGCTTCTTCATCTTCAGGCAACGGAGCTGGACCATTAATCCGTCCCCCTAGGTCGACCCAGGCCTGAAAAAGAAATTGATAAGAAGGCTTAGTATCTGCTACCTATTGAGCATTGTGTTGGTTTTCCCTTGAAGAGGAAAGGGTGATGCAGCAGAGCAACGTAAGTATTTCCCTCAGTTTTTAAGAACCAAGGTATCAATCCAGTAGGAGGCCATGCACGAGTCCCTCGCACCTACACAAACAAATAAACTCCAAACAAATAAACTCCCCGCAACCAACGCAATAAAGGGGCTGTCAAACCCTTTACGGTCACCTACAAGAGTGAGATTTGATAGATATGATAAGATAATGTTTTTGGTATTTTTATGATAAAGAGAAATAAAGATGCAAGTAAAATAAATGGCAAACGAAATAACTAACTATTGGAAGATTAATATGATGGAAAATAGACCCGGGGGCCATAGGTCTCACTAGAGGCTTCTCTCGAGAGCATAAGTATTACAGTGGGTAAACAAATTACTGTTGAGCAATTGATAGAATTGAGCATAGTTATGAGAATATCTAGGTATGATCATGTATATAGGCATCACATCCGAGACAAGTAGACCGACTCCTGCCTGCATCTACTACTATTACTCCACACATCGACCGCTATCCAGCATGCATCTAGAGTATTAAGTTCAAGAGAACAGAGTAATGCTTTAAGCAAGATGACATGGTGTAGAGGGATAAACTCATGTAATATGATATAAACCCCATCTTGTTATCCTCGATGGCAACAATACAATACGTGCCTTGCTGCCCTTACTATCACTGGGAAAGGACACCGCAAGATTGAACCCAAAGCTGAGCACTTCTCCCATTACAAGAAAAATCAATCTAGTAGGCCAAACCAAACTGATAATTCGAAGAGACTTGCAAAGATAACCAATCATACATAAAAGAATTCGGAGAAGATTCAAATATTGTTCATAGATAAACTTGATCATAAACCCACAATTCATCGGTCTCAATAAACACACCGCAAAAGAAGATTACATCGAATAGATCTCCACAAGAGAGGGGGAGAACTTTGTATTGAGATCCAAAAAGAGAGAAGAAGCCATCTAGCTAATAACTATGGACCCGTAGGTCTGAAGTAAACTACTCACACTTCATCGGAGGGGCTATGGTGTTGATGTAGAAGCCCTCCGTCATCGATGCCCCCTCCGGCGGAGCTCCGGAAAAGGCCCCAAGATGGGATCTCGTGGATATAGAAAGTTACGGCAGTGGAATTAGTGTTTTGGCTCTGTATCTGGTAGTTTGGGGGTACGTAGGTATATATAGGAGGAAGGAGTACGTCGGTGGAGCAACGTGGGCCCCACGAGGGTGGAGGGCGCGCCTGGGGGGTAGGCGTGCCCCCCTACCTCGTGCCTTCCTGGTTGATTGCTTGACGTAGGGTCCAAGTCCTCTAGATCATGTTCGTTCCGAAAATCACGTTCCCGAAGGTTTCATTCCGTTTGGACTCCGTTTGATATTCTTTTTCTGTGAAACCCTAAAATAGGCAAAAAAAACTATAGCAATTCTGGGTTGGGCCTCCGGTTAATAGGTTAGTCCCAAAAATAATATAAAAGTGCATAATAAAGCCCAATAATGTCCAAAACAGGATATAATATAGCATGGAACAATCAAAAATTATAGATACGTTGGAGACGTATCAAGCATCCCCAAGCTTAATTCCTGCTCGTCCTCGAGTAGGTAAATGATAAAAACAGAATTTTTGATGTGGAATGCTACTTGGCATAATTTCAATGTAATTCTCTTAATTGTGCTATGAATATTCAGATCTAAAATATTCAAGACAAACTTCAATATTGACATAGAAATAATAATACTTTGAGCATACTAACTAAGCAATTATGTCTCTTCAAAATAACATGGCCAAAGAAAGTTATCCCTACAAAATCATATAGTCTGGCTATGCTCCATCTTCACCACACAAAGTATTTAAATCATGCACAACCCTGATGACAAGCCAAGCAATTGTTTCATACTTTTGGTGTTCTCAAACTTTTTCAATCTTCACACAATACATGAGCGTGAGCCATGGACATAGCACTATATGTGGAATAGAATGGTGGTTGTGGAGAAGACAAAAAGGGAGAAGATAGTCTCACATCAACTAGGCGTATCAACGGGCTATGGAGATGCCCATTAATAGATATCAATGTGAGTGAGTAGGGATTGCCATGCAACGGATGCACTAGAGCTATAAGTATATGAAAGCTCAACAAAAAGAACTAAGTGGGTGTGCATCCAACTTGCTTGCTCATGAAGACCTAGGGCATTTTGAGGAAGCCCATCGTTGGAATATACAAGCCAAGTTCTATAATGAAAAATTCCCACTAGTATATGAAAGTGATATCATAGGAGAGTCTCTATCATGAAGATCATGGTGCTACTTTGAAGAACACGTGTGGAAAAAAGGATAGTAGTATTGCCCATTTTTATTTATTTATTTATCCTTTTTTGGGCCTTCTTTTTTTGGCCTTTCTCTTTTTTATTGGGGCAATACTCTATGAATGATGATCATCACACTTCTATTTATTTACAACTCAATTATTACAACTTGATACTAGAACAAAGTATGACTCTATATGAATGCCTCCGGCGGTATACCGGGATAGCAATGATGCATGAGTGACTTATATGAAAGAATTATGAACGGTGGCTTTGCCACAACTAAAATGTCAACTACATGATCATGCGAAGCAATATGACAATGATGGAGCGTGTCATAGTAAATGGAACGGTGGAAAGTTGCATGGCAATATATCTTGGAATGGCTATGGAAATGCCATGATAGGTAGGTATGGTGGCTGTTTTGAGGAAGGTATATGGTGGGTGTATGATACTGGCGAAAGGTGCGCGGTATTAGAGAGGCTAGCAATGGTGGAAGGGTGAGAGTGCGTATAATCCATGGACTCAACATTAGTCATAAAGAACTCACATACTTATTACAAAAATCTATTAGTTATCGAAGCAAAGTACTACGCGCATGCTCCTAGGGGGATAGATTGGTAGGAAAAGACCATCACTCGTCCCCGACCGCCACTCATAAGGAGGACAATCAATAAATACATCATGCTCCGACTTCTTAACATAACGGTTCACCATACGTGCATGCTACGGGAATCACAAACTTCAACACAAGCATTTCTCAAATTCACAACTACTTAACTAGCACGACTCTAATATCACCATCTCCATATCTCAAAACAATTATCAAGTTTCAAACTTCTCATAGTATTCAACACACTCATAAGAAAATTTTATTATTAATCTTGAATGCCTAAAATAATTAAAGCAAATTACCATGTCGTTTTGTAGGACTCTCAAAATAATCAGAGTGAAGCATGAGAGAACAAAAGTTTCTATAAAAAAATCCACCATCGTGCTCTAAAAGATATAAGTGAAGCACTAGAGCAAAAACTATATAACTCAAAAGATATAAGTGAAGCACACAAAGTATTCTAACAATTTCCGAATCATGTATGTCTCTCTCAAAAAGGTGTGTGCAGCAAGGATTATTGTGGAAAACTAACAAATAAATACTCAAATAATACAAGACGCTCCAACAAAACACATAACATGTGGTAAATAAAAATATAGCTCCAAGTAAAGTTACCGATAGAAGTAGACGAAAGAGGGGATGCCTTCCGGGGAATCCCCAAGCTTTGGCTTTTAGGTGTCCTTAGATTATCTTGGGGTGCCATGGGCATCCCCAAGCTTAGGCTCTTGCCACTCCTTGTTCCATAATCCATCAAATCTTTACCCAAAACTTGAAAACTTCACAACACAAAACTTAAAGTAGAAAATCTCGTGAGCTCCGTTAGCGAAAGAAAACAACACACTACTTCAAGGTACTGTAATTAACTCATCCTTTATTTATATTGGTGTTAAACCTACTGTATTCCAACTTCTCTATGGTTTATAAACTATTTTACTAGCCATGGATTCATCAAAATAAGCAAACAACACACGGAAAACAATATCTGTCAAAAACAGAACAGTCTGTAGTAATCTGCATCTAACGCAAGTTCTGGAACCCAAAAAATTCTAAAATAAATTTCTAGACGTGATGAATTTATCTATTAATCATCTCCAAAAAGAATTAATTAAATATAACTTTCCAAATAAAAATGGTAGCAGTTCTCGTGAGCGCTAAAGTTTCTGTTTTTTACAGCAAGATTAAAAAGACTTTCCCCAAGTCTTCCCAACAGTTCTACTTGGCACGAACACTAATTAAACACAAAAAACACAACCAAAATAGAGGCTAGATAAATTATTTATTACTAAACAGGAGAAAAAGAAAGGAATAAAAATAAAATTGGGTTGCCTCCCAACAAGCGCTATCGTTTAACGCCCCTAGCTAGGCATAAAAGCAAGGATAGATCTAGGTATTGCCATCTTGGGTCTTTAATTTTTTTGTGGAGTTATGCTCAAACCCGGGAGGTTCTTTACGTTTCCCTCCATATTCGGAAATTTTGATATCTAAAGAGTCCAACCGCTTATTGCAAAGGGTAATCAACATATTCATGTGGTGGAGATTTCCGCTAACACTCTTAAGAGGTTCAAGAGATTTTTGTAAAATCTTGGTTACTTTGCAAATTTTCACAAAGACTTGTGTTTCTTCTGGGGTATGATGATGCCCCTTTTGTTGGGGTATTGTTCCCACTATACCCTCTATAATTTCATGTGCAACACTGGGATCAATTTCAATTAAATTGCCTTTGGCAACGCAATCCAAGAGTTGTCTATGAGACATATTCAATCCAACATAAAAGTTGTGAAGCAGAATTCTAAAATTCACCTCTAGGGTGAAATTATGATAAAATCCCATCATTCTAAACCTAGCATCTTTTAAGTTTTCTCCTTGTCTTTGTTTGAAGTGAAGAACCTCAAACTCGGGAGACAAAGGGGAAGATAAGGGATTAGCCATAACAACAAGCAAGCAATCTGGCACACAAGCAAACAAGAAACGGGCAAAAATAGGAGAATAGAGAAAGAGAGGGAGGATGGAGAGAGAGGGAAAATAAACCGGCAAGGGTGAAGTGGGGGAGGAAAACGAGAGGCAAATGGCAAATAATGTAATGCGGGAGATAAGGGTTTGTGATGGGTACTTGGTATGTTCACTTTTGCGTAGACTCCCCGGCAACGGCGCCAGAAATCCTTCTTGCTACCTCTTGAGCACTGCGTTGGTTTTCCCTTGAAGAGGAAAGGGTGATGCAGCAGAGTAGCGTAAGTATTTCCCTCAGTTTTTGAGAACCAAGGTATCAATCCAGTAGGAGGCCACGCACGAGTCCCTCGCACCTACACAAACAAATAAACTCCTCGCAACCAACATGATAAAGGGGTTGTCAATCCCTTCACAGTCACCTACGAGAGTGAGATCTGATAGATATGATAAGATAATATTTTTGGTATTTTTATGATAAAGAGAAATAAAGATGCAAGTAAAATAAATGGCAAAGGAAATAACTAAGTATTGGAAGATTAATATGATGGAAAATAGACCCGGGGGGCATAGGTTTCACTAGAGGCTTCTCTCGAGAGAATAAGTATCACGGTGGGTAAACAAATTACTGTTGATCAATTGACAGAATTGAGCATAGTTATGAGAATATCTTGGTATGATCATGTATATAGGCATGACGTCCAAGACAAGTAGACCGACTCCTGCCTGCATCTACTACTATTACTCCACACATCGACCGCTATCCAGCATGCATATAGAGTATTAAGTTCAAGAGAACAGAGTAATGCTTTAAGCAAGATGACATGATGTAGAGGGATAAACTCATGCAATATGAGATAAACCCCATCTTGTTATCCTCGATGGCAACAATACAATACGTGCCTTGCTATCCTTACTGTCACTGGGAAAGGACACCGCAAGATTGAACCCAAAGCTAAGCACTTCTCCCATTGCAAGAATTATCAATCTAGTAGGCCAAACCAAACTGATAATTCAAAGAGACTTGCAAAGATAACCAATCATACATAAAAGAATTCAGAGAAGATTCATGTATTGTTCATAGATAAACTTGATCATAAACCCACAATTCATCGGTCTCAACAAACACACCGCAAAAGAAGATTACATCGAATAGATCTCCACAAGAGAGGGGAGAACTTTGTATTGAGATCCAAAAAGAGAGAAGAAGCCATCTAGCTAATAACTATGGACCCGTAGGTCTGAAGTAAACTACTCACACTTCATCGGAGGGGCTATGGTGTTGATGTAGAAGCCCTCTGTGATCAATGCCCCCTCCGATGGGGCTCTAGAAAAGGCCCCAAGATGGGATCTCGTGGATACAAAAAGTTATGGCAGTGGAATTAGGGTTTTGGCTCCATATCTGGTAGTTTGGGGGTACGTAGTTATATATAGGAGGAAGGAGTGCGTGGGTGGAGCAACATGGGCCCCACGAGGGTGGAGGGCGCGCCTGGGGGGGTAGGCACGCCCCCTACCTCATGCCTTCCTGGTTGATTGCTTGACGTAGGGTCCAAGTCCTCTGGATCATGTTCGTTCCAAAAATCACGTTCCCGAAGGTTTCATTCCTTTTGGACTCCGTTTGATATTCTTTTTCTACGAAACCCTAAAATAGGCAAAAAAAACAGCAATTCTGGGCTGGGCCTCCGGTTAATAGGTTAGTCCCAAAAATAATATAAAAGTGTATAATAAAGCCCAATAATGTCCAAAACAGGATATAATATAGCATGGAACAATCAAAAATTATAGATAGGTTGGAGACATATCAGTATCCTTCCTCGAAGTGTGTCCTTAAAGACTATACCTTGATGGCTTATGGAATTGGCCTGATGCTTAAAGTTGAGCCCGCGATCTTTGGTCAAGGGTGGCGGTGTCTCGCTGCCCTTGAAGAGCACCTTCCAGATATCTTCGTGTGTCATGTCGAAAAGCCTTAGCAGCGTCCGGTGCTTGGCCAAATCGAACTTGCACAAATAACAGGTCCGACGCTGACACGGAAGGATCTGGCATACCAGCATGACCTGGATCACATCAACGAGCTTGATCTTCCGGGTTACCATATTCCGGAGGCACGTTTGGAGCCCCTTGATCTCTTCCAAAGATCCCCGGGTCAGGCCCTTCTCTTGCCAGGAGGTAAGCCGCATCGGGACTCCGGATTGGAATTTGGGAGCCGCCACCCAGTTGGCGTCGCGCGGCTCGGTGATATAGAATCACCCCGATTGCCATCCCTTCACCGTCTCTACAAAGGAACCTTCGAGCCAGGTGGTATTGGGCATCTTGCCCGCCATGGCACCTCCGCACTCGGCATGTTGGCCGCGCACCACCTTTGGCTTTACATTAAAAGTCTTCAGCCATAGGCCAAAGTGAGGTGGGATGCGGAGAAAGGCTTCACACACAACTATGAATGCGGAGATGTTGAGGATAAAGTTGGGGGCCAGATCATGGAAGTCCAACCCATAGTAAAACATCAATCCACGGACAAATGGATGAAGAGGGAATCCCAGCCCATGGATGAAGTGTGTGAGAAACACAACCCTCTCATAGGGCTCGGGGGTAGGGACGATTTGCCCTTGTGCCGGGAGTCGGTGAGCAATCTCCTTGGCTAAATAGCTGGCTTCCCGTAGCTCCGTGATGTCCTTCTCAACGGAGGAGGCCGTCCAGTTGCCCCCAGCTCTAGATCCGGACATGATTGGAGTGCCTTCTCGAACGAGGAAAAGCTAAATCTTGGGTGATAGAGCTCGAGGACGGAAGGACTAAAGATGAAGAAGGGTGTGGGTAAAGGGAGAGTGTCATTATCCCCTTATAAAGGCCACGAATATCAAGTGCCTCCCCACTCGTCCTAAAAACCCGCCTATTCCCAAGGGTTGAATAAATGGCACGGCTGGGTTACCCATGACCGCATTGATGAGAATCCCGTGATAAGGGGACACGATCTCTGCTTTGACAAGACGTGCCAATGGCAACCGTGTCTCAAAACGTGGAGCGGCAGACGGAAAGCGGTTTGAAATTATGACCGGACAAACGTAATGTCGTGTTGTGAAAAGCTGTCAGAGGACAAAACTTGTGTGAAAATATATTCTCTCTGGGGCTGTGTGTGGTATGTGACAGGTCCGGATACTATCATTGCATCTGAAGACTATCTAGGAGTTCGGAGAAAGGGGAACCCGCCTTGCAATTCCGAAGACAATCTGCACGCCGGACTCCTCGTCATTGAAAGCCAAGTTCAGGGGCTATTGAGGGAGTCCTGGACTAAGGGGTCCTCGGGCATCCGGCCTGTTATCCATGGGCCGGACTGATGGGCTATGAAGACATGAAGGCCGAAGACTGCACCGTGTCCGAATTGGACTCTACTTGGCGTGGAAGGCAAGCTTGGCGACCGAAGATTCCTTCTTATGTAACCGACTCCATGTAAACCCTAGATCCCCTCGGTGTCTATATAAACCGAAGGGGATAGTCCGGAAAGGATATCACATATACTCATTACCATATTCATAGGCTAGACTTCTAGGGTTTAGCCATTACGATCTCGTGGTAGATCAACTCTTGTAATACTCATATTCATCAAGATCAATCAAGCAGGAAGTAGGGTATTACCTCCATAGAGAGGGCTCGAACCTGGGTAAACATCGTGTCCCCCGTCTCCTGTTACCATCGATCCTAGACGCACAGTTCGGGACCCCCTACCCAAGATCCGCCGGTTTTGACACCGACACCCGGCACTGATCCAACTCCTAGGCTAGCAAGCAATTCTTCTCTTTAAGGACCTAGTCATACAACGATCCTTAAATCAGTTGTGCCAACTGCTTTCAGTCTCGGGGGCTACGGGCATATGGTTATCCTTTTTTGACAAATAAAACTTACCTGCACATCTGTCAGATATTGCTTCGTGGCTCTTCTAAGCCCATCTCGAGCAGCTCGGATGTACGCGTCGCCCGAGCGAAAGGCATTAAAAGCCTCCTCCGAGAACTTGGGGTCTCGCAAGACAGCCCTGCAGCGCCGATGGTTCATGGCACTCTCTACCTCAGAGTTGGTGACGGACATATTTTCCGAACCCTCGGCCGAAGGGTAGTCTGGCGTTGTTCCTGCACCAGCCCCAGTCTCCCCGATTGGATCTAAATCACGGTTGTTGGGAACACCACTGACCGGGTCCCCGGACACAGTTCGGCGAACCTTCTTCCTGTAACCAAACAAACACATGAGTCACAGTCGGATGCAACTACTGAAAAGCATGTTTATCCGCACCTCCTCGATGAAGGCCTGGTTGTGTCTTCACCCGCCTTCCTCTTCGAAGGCTTGCCCGGCGCGGGAGCCGATCTCTTTGAAATCGCCGAATGCCTCCCCTATGAAGCACGATACAGTGCGGTGGGTGAGGCAGAATAAGAGCACTCTTTTAGATAAGGTGTTTCTTAATTATTTACATGTGAAGCAGGAAGAAGGCCAGGGTTGTCGGCGGTGATGGCCACTTCTGTGCCATCATAGCTTGTCTGGTAAAACACTCCCTCCGCAAGCACCACGAATATATCTGGATCCTCTTCAAACCCAGGATCTAGCTCCCGGTTGTGGATCTTCGGCTGTGGGGCAGGACTATGAAGTCCTTCGGTGACCTTCCGCTAGTGCTGTCATAACAAACAGACTTGAAATTTATCGAAAGTAATCCGGAAGGGGAATGAGTGGAATAGAGGGGTCGAAGCTTACCCAACTAGGAGGATCATACATAGAATACCCATCTTTGCGCTTAATGCGAAGAAATTCCTCTTCCTCCCCTTTAAATAGCTCGGCCAATATTTTGGCCAGAGTGGCGGGGGTATCCGGACCCTTCCGGCCATAGCGGGAGGCGTCATCCTCTCCATTGTAGTGCCACATGGGCAGCCCTCTATATTGTAGCGGCTAAACCCCTCGCACTATGGAGGTCGCCATTACCCCGATTATTGTGAGTCCGGACTGAGCGAGCGTCTTTATCTTGCTCATAAGCTGGCAAACTTTTGTGTTGTCATCCTCTTCAAGACTCCGGGGACGCCAACTATGGCGTTTCTTCAGCGGAACGCTCGCAAATTCACGAAGACCCTTTTGAACTAGGTCAGGAAGCGCGACATCCTCAATATAGAACCATTCGAAGGCCATTCTTCGGGTGCCTTCCTTGGTGTGCCGGACAGATATCCAGTATCGGCGATACGCCATACTTTGGCTCCGCCCACTTCAAATATCGACCCCTTGTGATTACGCGGGACAAGATAGAACAACTTCCTCCACGGCTCGAAATGAGCCTCGATACCCAGGAATAGTTCGCATAAAGCGACGTAACCCGCAATGTGCAAAATGGAGGCAAGGTGAAGTTGTGCAGCTGGAGGCCATAGTATTCCAAAAGCCCTCGGAGGAACGGATGAATGGGAAATCCAGCGCCCCTTAGTAGGTAGGGGACGACACATACTCGCTCTCCCCCGGATGGATTGGGGAAGTCCTCTGCCTGAATCTCACCATTGAAGGAATCTAGCCCCGCTCGAACAAAAACTAGATCCACGGGGGGAAGAAATCCCTGCGTCTGCAGCTTCATCAATTGACTGTGGGACACTGAACACCTCTCCCACTGGCCTTTCTCTGGGTCGGAACGGGTGGAGGAGCTGGGGGCACTAGCCATGCTGGAATGGTTTCTCCTAAGCAGTTTTCTGGGGATTTACTCTGCGTGGTGACGAATGGATCTAGGATCCAATCTCTTTAATAGGTGCTCTTCCTTGCATGGACGGGGTGTTATCTACAAAAATACCCTGACCTTCCACCTTCGCTTGACATGTGGAAGGCGAAGTTATTTAACGCGCAGAAGCCGAAAGGAGCGACATTGAACCAATGGCCAAATACATCACTTGGAGATCATTAAAGGAGGAACCCGCCTTGCAATGTCGAAGACAATTTGTGTGTTGAACACCTTGCTATTGAAGACTGGTTCGGGGGCTACTGAGGGAGTCCTAGACTAAGGGGTCCTCGGGCGTCCGGCCTGTTATCCATGGGCCGGACTGATGGGTTGTGAACACATGAAGACCGAAGACTGTACCTGTGTCCGGATTGGACTCTCCTTGGCGTGGAAGACAGGCTTGGAGACCGACTATGAAGATTCCTTCTTATGTAACCGACTCTATGTAACCCTAGCCCCCCCCCCCCCCGGTGTCTATATAAACCGGAGGGGTTAGTCCGGAAAGGATATACTCATTACCATAGTCATACATGCTAGGCTTCTAGGGTTTAGCCATCACGATCTCGTGGTAGATCAACTCTTGTAATACTCATATTCATCAAGATCAATCAAGCAGGAAGTAGGGTATTACCTCCATAGAGAGCGTCCGAACCTGGGTAAACATCGTGTCCCCCGTCTCCTATTACCATCGATCCTAGAGGCACAGTTTGGGACCCCCTACTCGAGATCCACCGGTTTTGACACCGACAGCCACCCTAAGAGAATTGAGCAAGATTCTCAGAGAGCTAATATTGATACACCTAGTCCTTCTAAGAGGAAGAAAAAGAAAAATGATAGGACTTTGCATGCTTCTAGTGAACCTGTTGTAGACACACCTGAGAATCCCAATGATATTTCTATTTCTGATGCTGAGACACAATTTGTTAATGAACATGAACCTAGTGATAATGTTAATGATGATGTTCATGTTGATGCTTAACCTAGCAATGATAATGATGTAGAGATTGAACCTGTTGTTGATCTTGATAACCCACAATCAAAGAATCAATGTTATGATAAGAGAGACTGAAAGCACAAGTGCTCCCTAGGTGGTTTTGGTAATTGATGACAACATATCTCTTGTTGGACTAATACCTTTACCTAGTATATTTCAGATAAGTTCAACAATGGAGTGGCATGGACTAAAGGTTGTGGGAACCTCTTCAAGATGCTAAGGACAAAGGATTGGCTAAAGCTTCAAGCTCAAGACTCTTCATTTTATATTTTAGTGATCCAAGATCACATTGAGTCTTTAGGAAAAGCCAATACTATCAAGAAGGGATGAGGTGTTGCTTAATGAGCCTCTTGCTTTATGTGCTTAATGATATGCTCCAAAATCCTCAGCTACTTTCCCACTTCCACAAATGACCTAAACCCTAAGCCAAACTCGGTCATACCGATTCTGTCAATCCGGCGCCACCGAGTTTCACTTGTCATTTGCCACTGCCAAACCCTAGCAATTCGGTCCTACCGATTAGGATCTTGGTCCCACCGAGATGGGCTTGCAAACTCTCTGTTTCCCTTTCATAACTTTTCGGTCTCACCGAAAGAGCGAATCGGTCCCACCGAGAATGCAAGGTAAACTCTATGTTTCCTTCTTGTAACTTTTCGGTCTCACCGAAAGAGCAAGTCGGTCCCACCGAGTTTGCCTGACCAACTCTCTGGTTAGCTAATTGCCGAACTCGGTCTCACCGAGTTTGTGCGATTGGTCTCACCGAGATTACGTTATGCCCAAACCCTAACCGAATCGGTCCTACCGAGTTGCATCTCAGTCCCACCGAAATTCCTAACGGTCACTAGGTTTACTATTTCGGTCAGACCGAGTTTTCTGATTCGGTCCCACCGAGATTGGTAGATTGTGTGTAACGGTTGGATTTTGTGTGGAGGCTATAAATACCCCTCCACCACCTCTTCATTCGAAGAGAGAGCCATCAGAACACATACATCATTCCTACTCATATGTTCTGAGAAAGAACCACCTACTCATGTGTTGAGACCAAGATATTCCATTCCTACCATATGAATCTTGATCTCTAGCCTTCCCCAAGTTGCTTTCCACTCAAATCTTCTTTCCATCGGATCCAAATCCTATGAGAGAGAGTTGAGTGTTGGGGAGACTATCATTTGAAGCACAAGAGCAAGGAGTTCATCATCAACACACCATTTGTTACTTCTTGGAGAGTGGTGTCTCCTAGATTGGCTAGGTGTCACTTGGGAGCCTCCGACAAGATTGTGGAGTTGAACCAAGGAGTTTGTAAGGGCAAGGAGATCGCCTACTTCGTGAAGATCTACCGCTAGTGAGGCAAGTCCTTCGTGGGCGATGGCCATGGTGGAATAGACAAGGTTGCTTCTTTATGGACCCTTCGTGGGTGGAGCCCTCCGTGGACTCGCGCAACCGTTACCCTTCGTGGGTTGAAGTCTCCATCAACGTGGATGTAGGATAGCACCACCTATCCGAACCACGGGAAAAACATCCGTGTCTCCAATTGCGTTTGAATCCTCCAAAACCCTTCCTGTTACATTCTTGCAAGTTGCATGCTTTACTTTCCGCTGCCTATATAATCTTTGCATGCTTGCTTGATATGTATTGTGTATGTTAAAATTGTGCCCAAACTCCACTTAAACCGAAAAAGCTTAAAAAGTGCAACTTTAGCATTAAGTGTCTATTCACCCTCCCCCCCCCCCACTCTAGACACTCCTTCTAGATCCTACAAGTGGTATCAGAGCTTTGGTCTCCATTGCCTTGGTTTAATCACCATTGGAGGAAGATGGATGTGTCTACTTTAGGGAGTCTTAGACATAGAGTGCCTATTCTTGATGGAGAGTACTTTCATGAGTGGAAAAATGAGATGCTTGTAATCTTCAATCAATATCATTTAAACAAGTATATTGCTAGCCCTTGTGCACCTCATATTGATCCTTTGCATCCTACCCTAGATGAAGATATTGACATGATTCGCAATCTTAGAACCATTGAGCTCATCATTAGAGGATTGCCCAAAAATTTGATTGCTAGTTTGCCTACTCTTAATTGTGCCTATACTATATGGAAATTTCTTGAGGAACGATTTCCCGATCATTCCTTGAAAATTTTGGATAAAATTCTCCATAAATCTATTACCTTGAGTAAGATGAACTCTAGTGATACTAAGTTTGGTGATTGTCTATTTGAGCTTACCAATCTCAAGCATGCTAAAGGAGATGTTGGAATCATTAGTGATATTATATTTGAAGCTATAAGAATTCATAAAAGTGACCACTTTGATGACCATTTATCTAATGAATTACCCTCTCTAGGAAATGATGAGTCACAAGATCTTGATGAACATGGATACTATGATGATGATGATAGTGACTTGGACCTTGATGATACAATGAGACATTTTGGTCTTACGGCAAATCTTCGGGGATATGCGTCAGGTGGAAAGGAATGGGTTCTTGATAGTGGATGTACTGATCACATGACCGGAGATGAAGAGATGTTCCGTGAGCTCGCTGAAAATGACGGCCCTCGAAAATATGTCACCTTTGGTGATAATTCAAAGGGTAAAGTAGTTGGCCTTGGTAAGGTGGCCATCTCACATGATAGTTCCATTCAAAATGTCATGCTCGTTGAATCTCTCAGCTACAATTTACTTTCAGTATCTAGACTTGCTGATTCTGGCCTAAATGTTCTATTTACTGAGGTAGATTGCCAAGTGTTTCGTCGAGAAAATCATAAAATGGTCTTTACCGGTGTGTGTAGAGGTGATCTTTACATTGTTGATTTCTCTAAAAAGGCACAACCTAAAACTTGCTTCATTGCTAAATCCTCAAAAGGTTGGTTGTGGCATAGACGACTAGGTCACGTTGGCATGAGAAATCTTGACAAGCTTATTAAAGGAAATCATATCCTTGGAGTTAACGATGTCATATTTGATAAGGATAGACTTTGCAGTGCTTGTCAAGCAGGTAAACAGGTTGGAGGAAGGCATCCTGTGAAGAACATCATGACCACAAGGAGGCCACTCGAGCTACTTCATATGGATCTTTTCGGTCCCAACGCCTACAAAAGTCTCGGTGGAAATTCTTTTGGTCTTGTTATAGTTGATGATTTTTCAAGATTCACATGGGTGTTCTTTCTTAATGACAAGTCGCAGGTCCAGAAGATCTTCAAAAACTTTGCTAGGAAAGCCCAAAATCAGTTTGAAGTGAAGATCAAGAAGGTTCGGAGTGACGACGGAACAGAGTTCAAGAACGCAAATGTGGACACCTTTCTTGACGAAGAAGGGATTTCACACGAGTTCTCGGCTATGTACACACCTCAACAAAATGGAGTTGTTGAGAGGAAGAACCGGACGCTCATCGAAATGGCAAGAACGATGCTTGATGAATACAAGACGCCAAAGCACTTTTGGGCAGAAGCGGTTGAGACAGCTTGTCACGCAACAAATCACTTGTATCTTCACAAGCTACTCGGCAAGACAGCATACGAGCTCCTCACCGGTAACAAACCCCAAGTTGGATACTTTCGAGTATTCGGCTCAAAGTGCTACATTCTTGATAAGCATCGTCGTTCAAAGTTTGCTCCTAAATCTCATGAAGGCTTCCTACTCGGTTATGGCTCAAACTCTCACACTTACCGTGTCTACAACAATTTCACCCGAAAGGTTGAAGAGACGGTAGATGTGAAGTTTGATGAATCTAATGGCTCGTAAGTAGAGCAATTGCCAATTGATGTAGGAGACAAAGACCCTTCAGAAGCAATCCAAGACTTGTCCATTGGCAAAGTTCGTCCAATGGAGGTGAAGGAGAGTACGTCATCCGTCCAAGTGGAAGCTTCTACTTCACGACAAGGTGAACCAAGAATCGACACGGAAGCATCCACAAGTGGGACACACCAAGATGAAGAAGACGAGGAAGTACATCAAGACGAACATCAACAACCTCCTTCCCCACCACGACAAGAGAATGACAATGTCAACAATGAAGAAGGCCAAGAAGAAGAACAAGATGAAGAAGACGCTCAACAAAGACCCAAGCAAAAGCTCTCACGAGTTCGAGCAAGAATTGCCAAAGATCATCCCGTCGAGCAAATCCTCAATGATATACAAACTGGGAGAATCACTCACTCAAAAACTCGTTTAGCTAACTTTTGTGAAAACTATTCATTCATCTCTAGCATTGAACCTAGGAAGGTTGAAGAAGCATTGGAAGATCCGGATTGGATAAACGCTATGCATGAAGAGCTACACAATTTTGATAGAAACCAAGTTTGGACGTTGGTTGAGAAGCCCGACAACAACCACAACATCATTGGTACCAAATGGGTGTTTCGCAACAAGCAAGATGAAGATGGACAAGTGGTCCGCAACAAAGCACGTCTCGTCGCCCAAGGGTACACACAAGTCGAAGGTATGGACTATGGTGAGACATATGCTCCCATTGCTAGACTTGAGTCCATTCGCATCTTACTTGCCTATGCTAATCACCATAATATCACCTTGTACCAAATGGACATTAAGAGTGCTTTTCTAAATGGTGAAATAGAGGAGGAAGTTTATGTCAAACAACCTCCCGGCTTTGTCAATCCTAAGAAACCTAATCATGTTTACAAACTTCACAAAGCTCTTTATGGTCTTAAACAAGCTCCTAGAGCATGGTATAAATGCTTGACCAAGTTCCTTATTGCAAGTGGTTTTGAAATTGGTAAAATTGATTCTACTCTCTTCACTAAAAGGGTTAATGGAGAACTATTTGTATGTCAAATCTATGTTGATGATATCATATTTGGTTCAACTAACCCTCTCTTTAGTGAAAAGTTTGGAAAGCTAATGTCAGAGAAGTTTGAGATGTCTATGATGAGTGAACTCAAATTCTTTCTCGGTTTGCAAATCAAGCAAACTAAGGAAGGTACATTTGTATCTCAAACTAAGTACACCAAGGACTTATTCAAGAAGTTCAATATGCAAGAGTGCAAAGGTATGTCTACACCCATGCCCACTAGTGGACATAATGATTTGACCAAAGATGGTGAACCAGTTGATCAAAAGGTTTATCGTTCTATGATTGGTTCATTACTATACCTACGTGCTTCACGTCCCGATATTATGCTAAGTGTATGCATGTGTGCACGATATCAAGCTGCTCCTAAAGAATGTCATCTTAAGGCTGTGAAAAGGATAGTGAGATATTTAATTGACACACCAAACTTTGGCATTTGGTATCCTAAGAGGTCTTCTTTTGATCTTGTTGGCTATTCTGACTCGGATTATGCCGGAGACAAGGTTGATAGGAAGTCCACTTCAGGTACCTGTCAATTTCTTGGCAGATCTCTTGTGTCTTGGTCCTCCAAGAAACAAAACTCGGTATCCTTATCCACCGCCGAAGCGGAATACATTGCCGCTGGTTCATGTTGTGCTCAATTACTTTGGATGACCCAAACTCTTAAAGATTATGGAATTTATGTGAAACATGTTCCACTGCTTTGTGACAATGAAAGTGCTATAAAAATTGGTCATAATCCCGTACAACATTCTCGAACTAAGCATATTGAAGTTCGTCATCATTTCATTCGAGATCATGTTGCTAAGGGTGACATTAATCTTAAGCATGTTCGCACTGACAAGCAATTAGCGGATATATTCACTAAACCACTTGATGAGAAAGTATTTTGTAGGCTAAGAGGAGAATTGAACATCATTGATGCTTCAAACATGGAGTAGGAACTCCATTGGACACATGCAAGACATGAGCTTATGACTAATCCATGATATATCTCTTATGATGACTATCTTATGTCTTGGATATATTTGTACCTTGCATGTTGTCTAACCCATGTAGGTACTTGGCTGAAACTAATTCCATGGGATTGCGACTCACTCACATCTTGAGCAATCTTTACATCACCAAGTCTCTATACAATGGTGGTTGAAAACAAGGAAGCACAAAACCATTCAAACATATCCTTTGACAAATTCTATGTTGAGCTTCATGATTGTCATTTTTGGATACACAAGTACTCTTCCTTGCAAGAACTAACCCATGTAGGTAGATGAACTCAAACTCCAAGTGGTGCTCCAAATTCTTGATGGACTACATCAACCTTGAGCACCCACACAAGTTCAACTACATCAGCAAGAACCACTCCACCACCCAAGGTATGTTATCCCATCTTAGAGAAGCTTTACTCCAAGACATGAGTCAAAGCAACTCAACAAGATGTGAATACATCAAGATGCTTAAACGAAAAATGGCAGCCCCATTTTGAGCTTAAACAATGAGTATGACCTATGATCAAGTGTTCTCACTTGACTCCTAAGTCAATATACTCTAACATAGGTGACTATGTCACCGCCCAACTCTAGATGAAGTTCTCTTGTGTTTCTTTCTGTGTTAATGCATTTGTCTCATGCTTGTTTATTTGTTTCCTTCTACTTCATCTAGATCCTTCGGTTTCCTTTCTTTTCTTTTTATTCTGCATTTTCCGCATTCAATTCATTGCAAATCTTTGTGAGATCCTGCATGTCTAGTGAGCTGAGGTGACAAGTGTTTTTCTCTGTGTGAACTCGGTCTCACCAAATTGTAAGTTTCGGTCCAACCGAATTCCTTCGGTACCACCAAATCATACCACTCGGTGCCACCAACTTTGCAACAGGAAAAACAGTTTGTCACATAACCTATAATTCTTCTGCTCCAGCTCCACTCAATGAATCTTGTCCTCTACAAGCATCCCAATTTTATTCTTTGCTTTATGCTGAGTCTCAAGGACCAAACCTTTTGGACGGATTCCAGAAGAACCTTCTTGGAAATTGATGTCAAAGGGGGAGAGAGAGATCACATCAAAGCTTATCTTCGGGAAGAAAGAGATCACATCAAAGCACTAAAGGGGGAGAGAACATCTCAAGGATCCCATATGCTTGATGATCAAGAGGAGAGATGTCACATGTCTTTTTAGGGGGAAAGACATGTTCATTTGTTTTGGTTCTTTCAGCTCTGATTTTCTATTCCTTGTCTTCTCCCAATATCCCATATAAGATTCAGGGGGAGCAAGACGCCTATGGGAAAGAAATCAGTCAAATTCATTGCATATCTTTACTCTTGGGGACATGTTGAATTCAATGCAGTACCTAGTACTTACTCTCTACATGTCATCCCAGTCTTGGTATTCTTGTGGTTTCTTCTGTTTACTCTGGCTAGTGGATGTACCTGTGTTATCTAACCTTGTTTGTGCAGGTTCATTCCGTCCTAAGTCAACCAAAGACTACAAGGTAAGTGTATGCATCAAAATCATGAGTATGAGAAGTTCTTGCTTATGTACATACTGTTTGCAAGAAGGACTCATGAGCATGAAGGTATTTTCCTTAACAATCTTTTACTCTCATGCATATGGCCAAGATACATGTAACACATTGCCCACTCTGTCATGGTTATGTCCTCACATGCCTCTATATTTCATATTCACATGAGTGCATACATGTAGGGGGAGCCTATGCTAGTTACATGTCCTTCCAAAGCTTTACTTGATGTTCTTTATATCTTTATCTAAAGCTTTGATGTATGTTGCCATCAATTACCAAAAAGGGGGAGATTGAAAGCACAAGTGCGCCCTAGGTGGTTTTGGTAATTGATGACAACATATCTCTTGTTGGACTAATACCTTTACCTAGTATATTTCAGATAAGTTCAACAATGGAGTGGCATGGACTAAAGGTTGTGGGAACCTCTTCAAGATGCTAAGGACAAAGGATTGGCTAAAGCTTCAAGCTCAAGACTCTTCATTTTATATTTTAGTGATCCAAGATCACATTGAGTCTTTAGGAAAAGCCAATACTATCAAGAAGGGATGAGGTGTTGCTTAATGAGCCTCTTGCTTTATGTGCTTAATGATATGCTCCAAAATCCTCAGCTACTTTCCCACTTCCACAAATGACCTAAACCCTAAGCCAAACTCGGTCATACCGATTCTGTCAATCCGGCGCCACCGAGTTTCACTTGTCATTTGCCACTGCCAAACCCTAGCAATTCGGTCCTACCGATTAGGATCTCGGTCCCACCGAGATGGGCTTGCAAACTCTCTGTTTCCCTTTCGTAACTTTTCGGTCTCACCGAAAGAGCGAATCGGTCCCACCAAGAATGCAAGGTAAACTCTATGTTTCCTTCTTGTAACTTTTCGGTCTCACCGAAAGAGCAAGTCGGTCCCACCGAGTTTGCCTGACCAACTCTCTGGTTAGCTAATTGCCGAACTCGGTCTCACCGAGTTTGTGCGATTGGTCTCACCGAGATTACGTTATGCCCAAACCCTAACCGAATCGGTCCTACCGAGTTGCATCTCAGTCCCACCGAAATTCCTAACGGTCACTAGGTTTACTATTTCGGTCAGACCGAGTTTTCTGATTCGGTCCCACCGAGATTGGTAGATTGTGTGTAACGGTTGGATTTTGTGTGGAGGCTATAAATACCCCTCCACCACCTCTTCATTCAAAGAGAGAACCATCAGAACACATACATCATTCCTACTCATATGTTCTGAGAAAGAACCACCTACTCATGTGTTGAGACCAAGATATTCCATTCCTACCATATGAATCTTGATCTCTAGCCTTCCCCAAGTTGCTTTCCACTCAAATCTTCTTTCCATCGGATCCAAATCCTATGAGAGAGAGTTGAGTGTTGGGGAGACTATCATTTGAAGCACAAGAGCAAGGAGTTCATCATCAACACACCATTTGTTACTTCTTGGAGAGTGGTGTCTCCTAGATTGGCTAGGTGTCACTTGGGAGCCTCCGACAAGATTGTGGAGTTGAACCAAGGAGTTTGTAAGGGCAAGGAGATCGCCTACTTCGTGAAGATCTACCGCTAGTGAGGCAAGTCCTTCGTGGGCGATGGCCATGGTGGAATAGACAAGGTTGCTTCTTCGTGGACCCTTCGTGGGTGGAGCCCTCCGTGGACTCGCGCAACCGTTACCCTTCGTGGGTTGAAGTCTCCATCAACATGGATGTAGGATAGCACCACCTATCCGAACCACGGGAAAAACATCCGTGTCTCCAATTGCGTTTGAATCCTCCAAAACCCTTCCTGTTACATTCTTGCAAGTTGCATGCTTTATTTTCTGCTGCCTATATAATCTTTGCATGCTTGCTTCATATGTATTGTGTATGTTAAAATTGTGCCCAAACTCCACTTAAACCGAAAAAGCTTAAAAAGTGCAACTTTAGCATTAAGTGTCTATTCACCCTCCCCCCCACTCTAGACACTCCTTCTTCTAGATCCTACAAGTGGTATCAGAGCTTTGGTCTCCATTGCCTTGGTTTAATCACCATTGGAGGAAGATGGATGTGTCTACTTTAGGGAGTCTTAGACATAGAGTGCCTATTCTTGATGGAGAGTACTTTCATGAGTGGAAAAATGAGATGCTTGTAATCTTCAATCAATATCATTTAAACAAGTATATTGCTAGCCCTTGTGCACCTCATATTGATCCTTTGCATCCTACCCTAGATGAAGATATTGACATGATTCGCAATCTTAGAACCATTGAGCTCATCATTAGAGGATTGCCCAAAAATTTGATTGCTAGTTTGCCTACTCTTAATTGTGCCTATACTATATGGAAATTTCTTGAGGAACGATTTCCCGATCATTCCTTGAAAATTTTGGATAAAATTCTCCATAAATCTATTACCTTGAGTAAGATGAACTCTAGTGATACTAAGTTTGGTGATTGTCTATTTGAGCTTACCAATCTCAAGCATGCTAAAGGAGATGTTGGAATCATTAGTGATATTATATTTGAAGCTATAAGAATTCATAAAAGTGACCACTTTGATGACCATTTATCTATTGAATTACCCTCTCTAGGAAATGATGAGTCACAAGATCTTGATGAACATGGATACTATGATGATGATGATAGTGACTTGGACCTTGATGATACAATGAGACATTTTGGTCTTACGGCAAATCTTCGGGGATATGCGTCAGGTGGAAAGGAATGGGTTCTTGATAGTGGATGTACTGATCACATGACCGGAGATGAAGAGATGTTCCGTGAGCTCGCTGAAAATGATGGCCCTCGAAAATATGTCACCTTTGGTGATAATTCAAAGGGTAAAGTAGTTGGCCTTGGTAAGGTGGCCATCTCACATGATAGTTCCATTCAAAATGTCATGCTCGTTGAATCTCTCAGCTACAATTTACTTTCAGTATCTAGACTTGCTGATTCTGGCCTAAATGTTCTATTTACTGAGGTAGATTGCCAAGTGTTTCGTCGAGAAAATCATAAAATGGTCTTTACCGGTGTGCGTAGAGGTGATCTTTACATTGTCGATTTCTCTAAAAAGGCACAACCTAAAACTTGCTTCATTGCTAAATCCTCAAAAGGTTGGTTGTGGCATAGACGACTAGGTCACGTTGGCATGAGAAATCTTGACAAGCTTATTGAAGGAAATCATATCCTTGGAGTTAACGATGTCATATTTGATAAGGATAGACTTTGCAGTGCTTGTCAAGCAGGTAAACAGGTTGGAGGAAGGCATCCTGTGAAGAACATCATGACCACAAGGAGGCCACTCGAGCTACTTCATATGGATCTTTTCGGTCCCAACGCCTACAAAAGTCTCGGTGGAAATTCTTTTGGTCTTGTTATAGTTGATGATTTTTCAAGATTCACATGGGTGTTCTTTCTTAATGACAAGTCGCAGGTCCAGAAGATCTTCAAAAACTTCGCTAGGAAAGCCCAAAATCAGTTTGAAGTGAAGATCAAGAAGGTTCAGAGTGACAACGGAACAGAGTTCAAGAACACAAATGTGGACACCTTTCTTGACGAAGAAGGGATTTCACACGAGTTCTCGGCTACGTACACACCTCAACAAAATGGAGTTGTTGAGAGGAAGAACCGGACGCTCATCGAAATGGCAAGAACGATGCTTGATGAATACAAGACGCCAAAGCACTTTTGGGCAGAAGCGGTTGAGACAGCTTGTCACGCAACAAATCACTTGTATCTTCACAAGCTACTTGGCAAGACAGCATATGAGCTCCTCACCGGTAACAAACCCCAAGTTGGATACTTTCGAGTATTCGGCTCAAAGTGCTACATTCTTGATAAGCATCGTCGTTCAAAGTTTGCTCCTAAATCTCATGAAGGCTTCCTACTCGGTTATGGCTCAAACTCTCACACTTACCGTGTCTACAACAATTTCACCCGAAAGGTTGAAGAGACGGTAGATGTGAAGTTTGATGAATCTAATGGCTTGTAAGTAGAGCAATTGCCAATTGATGTAGGAGACAAAGACCCTTCAGAAGCAATCCAAGACTTGTCCATTGGCAAAGTTCGTCCAATGGAGGTGAAGGAGAGTACGTCATCCGTCCAAGTGGAAGCTTCTACTTCACGACAAGGTGAACCAAGAATCGACACGGAAGCATCCACAAGTGGGACACACCAAGATGAAGAAGACGAGGAAGTACATCAAGACGAACATCAACAACCTCCTTCCCCACCACGACAAGAGAATGACAACGTCAACAATGAAGAAGGCCAAGAAGAAGAACAAGATGAAGAAGACGCTCAACGAAGACCCAAGCAAAAGCTCTCACGAGTTCGAGCAAGAATTGCCAAAGATCATCCCGTCGAGCAAATCCTCAATGATATACAAACTTCACAAAGCTCTTTATGGTCTTAAACAAGCTCCTAGAGCATGGTATAAATGCTTGACCAAGTTCCTTATTGCAAGTGGTTTTGAAATTGGTAAAATTGATTCTACTCTCTTCACTAAAAGGGTTAATGGAGAACTATTTGTATGTCAAATCTATGTTGATGATATCATATTTGGTTCAACTAACCCTCTCTTTAGTGAAAAGTTTGGAAAGCTAATGTCAGAGAAGTTTGAGATGTCTATGATGAGTGAACTCAAATTCTTTCTCGGTTTGCAAATCAAGCAAACTAAGGAAGGTACATTTGTCTCTCAAACGAAGTACACCAAGGACTTATTCAAGAAGTTCAATATGCAAGAGTGCAAAGGTATGTCTACACCCATGCCCACTAGTGGACATAATGATTTGACCAAAGATGGTGAACCAGTTGATCAAAAGGTTTATCGTTCTATGATTGGTTCATTACTATACCTACGTGCTTCACGTCCCGATATTATGCTAAGTGTATGCATGTGTGCACGATATCAAGCTACTCCTAAAGAATGTCATCTTAAGGCTGTGAAAAGGATAGTGAGATATTTAATTCACACACCAAACTTTGGCATTTGGTATCCTAAGAGGTCTTCTTTTGATCTTGTTGGCTATTCTGACTCGAATTATGCCGGAGACAAGGTTGATAGGAAGTCCACTTCAGGTACCTGTCAATTTCTTGGCAGATCTCTTGTGTCTTGGTCCTCCAAGAAACAAAACTCGGTATCCTTATCCACCGCCGAAGCGGAATACATTGCCGCTGGTTCATGTTGTGCTCAATTACTTTGGATGACCCAAACTCTTAAAGATTATGGAATTTATGTGAAACATGTTCCACTGCTTTGTGACAATGAAAGTGCTATAAAAATTGGTCATAATCCCGTACAACATTCTCGAACTAAGCATATTGAAGTTCGTCATCATTTCATTCGAGATCATGTTGCTAAGGGTGACATTAATCTTAAGCATGTTCGCACTGACAAGCAATTAGCGGATATATTCACTAAACCACTTGATGAGAAAGTATTTTGTAGGCTAAGAGGAGAATTGAACATCATTGATGCTTCAAACATGGAGTAGGAACTCCATTGGACACATGCAAGACATGAGCTTATGACTAATCCATGATATATCTCTTATGATGACTATCTTATGTCTTGGATATATTTGTACCTTGCATGTTGTCTAACCCATGTAGGTACTTGGCTGAAACTAATTCCATGGGATTGCGACTCACTCACATCTTGAGCAATCTTTACATCACCAAGTCTCTATACAATGGTGGTTGAAAACAAGGAAGCACAAAACCATTCAAACATATCCTTTGACAAATTCTATGTTGAGCTTCATGATTGTCATTTTTGGATACACAAGTACTCTTCCTTGCAAGAACTAACCCATGTAGGTAGATGAACTCAAACTCCAAGTGGTGCTCCAAATTCTTGATGGACTACATCAACCTTGAGCACCCACACAAGTTCAACTACATCAGCAAGAACCACTCCACCACCCAAGGTATGTTATCCCATCTTAGAGAAGCTTTACTCCAAGACATGAGTCAAAGCAACTCAACAAGATGTGAATACATCAAGATGCTTAAACGAAAAATGGCAGCCCCATTTTGAGCTTAAACAATGAGTATGACCTATGATCAAGTGTTCTCACTTGACTCCTAAGTCAATATACTCTAACATAGGTGACTATGTCACCGCCCAACTCTAGATGAAGTTCTCTTGTGTTTCTTTCTGTGTTAATGCATTTGTCTCATGCTTGTTTATTTGTTTCCTTCTACTTCATCTAGATCCTTCGGTTTCCTTTCTTTTCTTTTTATTCTGCAATTTCCGCATTCAATTCATTGCAAATCTTTGTGAGATCCTGCATGTCTAGTGAGCTGAGGTGACAAGTGTTTTTCTCTGTGTGAACTCGGTCTCACCAAATTGTAAGTTTCGGTCCAACCGAATTCCTTCGGTACCACCGAATCATACCACTCGGTGCCACCGACTTTGCAACAGGAAAAACAGTTTGTCACATAACCTATAATTCTTCTGCTCCAGCTCCACTCAATGAATCTTGTCCTCTACAAGCATCCCAATTTTATTCTTTGCTTTATGCTGAGTCTCAAGGACCAAACCTTTTGGACGGATTCCAGAAGAACCTTCTTGGAAATTGATGTCAAAGGGGGAGAGAGAGATCACATCAAAGCTTATCTTCGGGAAGAAAGAGATCACATCAAAGCACTAAAGGGGGGGAGAACATCTCAAGGATCCCATATGCTTGATGATCAAGAGGAGAGATGTCACATGTCTTTTTAGGGGGAAAGACATGTTCATTTGTTTTGGTTCTTTCAGCTCTGATTTTCTATTCCTTGTCTTCTCCCAATATCCCATATAAGATTCAGGGGGAGCAAGACGCCTATGGGAAAGAAATCAGTCAAATTCATTGCATATCTTTACTCTTGGGGACATGTTGAATTCAATGCAGTACCTAGTACTTACTCTCTACATGTCATCCCAGTCTTGGTATTCTTGTGGTTTCTTCTGTTTACTCTGGCTAGTGGATGTACCTGTGTTATCTAACCTTGTTTGTGCAGGTTCATTCCGTCCTAAGTCAACCAAAGACTACAAGGTAAGTGTATGCATCAAAATCATGAGTATGAGAAGTTATTGCTTATGTACATACTGTTTGCAAGAAGGACTCATGAGCATGAAGGTATTTTCCTTAACAATCTTTTACTCTCATGCATATGGCCAAGATACATGTAACACATTGCCCACTCTGTCATGGTTATGTCCTCACATGCCTCTATATTTCATATTCACATGAGTGCATACATGTAGGGGGAGCCTATGCTTGTTACATGTCCTTCCAAAGCTTTACTTGCTGTTCTTTATATCTTTATCTAAAGCTTTGATGTATGTTGCCATCAATTACCAAAAAGGGGGAGATTGAAAGCACAAGTGCGCCCTAGGTGGTTTTGGTAATTGATGACAACATATCTCTTGTTGGACTAATACCTTTACCTAGTATATTTCAGATAAGTTCAACAATGGAGTGGCATGGACTAAAGGTTGTGGGAACCTCTTCAAGATGCTAAGGACAAAGGATTGGCTAAAGCTTCAAGCTCAAGACTCTTCATTTTATATTTTAGTGATCCAAGATCACATTGAGTCTTTAGGAAAAGCCAATACTATCAAGAAGGGATGAGGTGTTGCTTAATGAGCCTCTTGCTTTATGTGCTTAATGATATCCTCCAAAATCCTCAGCTACTTTCCCACTTCCACAAATGACCTAAACCCTAAGCCAAACTCGGTCATACCGATTCTGCCAATCCGGCGCCACCGAGTTTCACTTGTCATTTGCCACTGCCAAACCATAGCAATTCGGTCCTACCGATTAGGATCTTGGTCCCATCGAGATGGGCTTGCAAACTCTCTGTTTCCCTTTCGTAACTTTTCGGTCTCACCGAAAGAGCGAATCGGTCCCACCGAGAATGCAAGGTAAACTCTATGTTTCCTTCTTGTAACTTTTCGGTCTCACCGAAAGAGAAAGTCGGTCCCACCGAGTTTGCCTGACCAACTCTCTGGTTAGCTAATTGCCGAACTCGGTCTCACCGAGTTTGTGCGATTGGTCTCACCGAGATTACGTTATGCCCAAACCCTAACCGAATCGGTCCTACCGAGTTGCATCTCAGTCCCACCGAAATTCCTAACGGTCACTAGGTTTACTATTTCGGTCAGACCGAGTTTTTCTGATTCAGTCCCACCGAGATTGGTAGATTGTGTGTAACGGTTGGATTTTGTGTGGAGGCTATAAATACCCCTCCACCACCTCTTCATTCGAAGAGAGAGCCATCAGAACACATACATCATTCCTACTCATATGTTCTGAGAAAGAACCACCTACTCATGTGTTGAGACCAAGATATTCCATTCCTACCATATGAATCTTGATCTCTAGCCTTCCCCAAGTTGCTTTCCACTCAAATCTTATTTCCATCAGATCCAAATCCTATGAGAGAGAGTTGAGTGTTGGGGAGACTATCATTTGAAGCACAAGAGCAAGGAGTTCATCATCAACACACCATTTGTTACTTCTTGGGGAGTGGTGTCTCCTAGATTGGCTAGGTGTCACTTGGGAGCCTCCGACAAGATTGTGGAGTTGAACCAAGGAGTTTGTAAGGGCAAGGAGATTGCCTACTTCGTGAAGATCTACCGCTAGTGAGGCAAGTCCTTCGTGGGCGATGGCCATGGTGGAATAGACAAGGTTGCTTCTTCGTGGACCCTTCGTGGGTGGAGCCCTCCGTGGACTCGCGCAACCGTTACCCTTCGTGGGTTGAAGTCTCCATCAACGTGGATGTAGGATAGCACCACCTATCCGAACCACGGGAAAAACATCTGTGTCTCCAATTGCGTTTGAATCCTCCAAAACCCTTCCTGTTACATTCTTGCAAGTTGCATGCTTTACTTTCCGCTGCCTATATACTCTTTGCATGCTTGCTTGATATGTATTGTGTATGTTAAAATTGTGCCCAAACTCCACTTAAACCGAAAAAGCTTAAAAAGTGCAACTTTAGCATTAAGTGTCTATTCACCCCCCTCTAGACACTCCTTCTTCTAGATCCTACAGAGACTTCGTTGCTAGGAAACACGGTAAAGAAAGAGAACCATGGGTTCAGAAACCCATGCCTTTTCCTCCTAAACCATCCAAGAAAAAGGATGATGTGGATTTTGAGCGCTTTGCTGAAATGATTAGACCTATCTTTTTGCGTATTCGTTTGACTGATATGCTTAAAATGAACCCTTATGCTAAATACATGTAAGATATTGTTACTAATAAAAGTAAGATTCCGGAAGCTGAAACTTCCACCATGATTGCTAATTACACTTTTAAGGGTGGAATACCAACGAAACTTGGAGATCCTGGAGTACCAACTATACCATGCTCCATTAAAAGAAACTATGTTAAAACTACTTTATGTGATCTTGGAGCCGGTGTTAGTGTTATGCTCTCTCTTTATATCGTAGACTTGATTTGAATAAGTTGACACCTACTGAAATATCTTTGCAAATGCCTGATAAATCAACTACTATACTTGTGGGTATTAGCGAGGATGTGCCTGTTGTGGTTGCAAACGTTACTATTTTAACGGACTTTGTTATTCTTGATATTCCCGAGGACGATGGTATGTCTATTATTCTTGGAAGACCCTTTTTGAATACTGCAGGGGCTGTTACTGATTGCAACAAAGGCAATGTCACTTTTCATGTTAATGGTAATGAGCATAGGTACACTTTCCGAGGAAACAACCTCAAGTCCACAGTATCAATTCTATTGGAAAATTTTCAACAATCACTATTGGAGGTTTTGAATTTCCTCTCCCTACTGTCAAGAAGAAATATGATAGTCTTATTTTTGGGGATATGCATATCCCCGTTGAGGTAACCTAGTGTTATTCGAAATTTCTCCGGTTTCATGTTATTTGAAAAGAGTTTGTTAACAAGACTTGATCAACCTTGTTAATGGATTCCTTTTGATGAGCATGAGATGGATGAAGTTAGAAAGCACAACCTCCTGTACCCTCCTTTTACTTTCTGCTATTTATATTAAATAAAGTAAAAATAGTATTTTCTGTCTGTTTTTCTGAATTATCCTTGCAATAAAAAATACCCCAAAAATAAAAGTTCTCCAAATGACCTGATAATGAAATGAGATTTTTTTTCAGAATATTTAAGAATTATTGGCACTGAGAACACACCCGGGGGCCTCACCATGTGCCCACGAGGGTGGAGGGCACGCCCCCCTACCTCGTGGACCCCATGTGGTTCCCTCCACTTATTCCAGCACCCACACTCCTTCATCCAGAAAAAATCACTAGCCAGCTCAAACCCGAGTTCTAGCTCATCTTGCTGCCATTTTCGATCTCCTTGCTCAAAGCTCCATTCACAAAACAGCTTTGGGGGATTGTTCTTCGGTATGTGACTCCTCCAATGGTCCAATTAGTTTTTATTCTAGTCCTTTACTTATTGCAATTTTTTGTTGCTTAGGTGACCCTGTTCTTGAGCTTGCATGTCAAATTTATATGGTTCTAAGTAGTTCTAATGCATGATATTGCCTCTAGGAACTTGTGGGAGTAGTTGCTATCAATCTTGTTGAGTTTGGTTCACTTTTATTTTAAGCTACTAAATTTTTTAGAAATTTTCAGAAAAAGATGAAGAGATTTTTGAGGGGCTCATCGAGCTGAAGCTCGAAGGATAAGCAAAGTGAAGAGAATAAGAAGCCCAAGTAAATTCTCCGTCGTACTACAGAGGTTCGGCCGTGTGAATGTCCTTGTGATGAGTTCTTAAGAGAAGCCAGGATTTATGAAGATTTTTATTATTTGGCTGAGAATGCAGGCCTCACCGACTTCCTCCACGACCAGCGTGAACAGTATCTCTTACTCACCAATATCTTTGTGCAAAATTTTCATTTCCATGCTAGGAGATCACCACCTTCGATGGAATTTTATTTATATGATGAGCATAAGGAGATGTCACTTTATGATTTTTGCCGAGTTTGTAGGATACCCTTTGAGGACAGCATAGAGGAACCACATCATAATGATGTGGAGGGATTTATTGATACAATTGCTGTGGGGGAAACGAGGAAGGTTTCCGATGCAAGAATCACTAGCATACATTTTCCTGTTCTGCGTTACTTCGCAATATTTGCTAGTAGATGTTTAATTGGTCGTGGGAACTGCGGAAACCTTAGTGCCCCTGATATTGTTATTTTGCGCCATGCCATGTTTCATGATACTACTTTCAGTTTAGGTGCTACTGTTGCTAAATGGTTAAATCTGAACTGTACAAAGGGCCCCGTCCTCGGAGGTATCTTTGCCTCGCGCCTTTCTGCACACTTTAACATACCTATCAGGCATTTTGAGAAAGAGGAAAAGTTGTTGCCTCCTATTGTTCTAGATTATAAGATTATGGTAGCACATGAGTTTATTGTTAAGGATAAGAATAAGATACTTAAGTACAAATTAATATTTAGCAAAAATTATTGTGAGAATATTACCTTGCCTGTGCCCTCTTTGTTTAACATATTTTCAGGCACGTACCTCATTTTGCCTGAGGCCATTCATGCGTACCGGGGCCAGATGTCAGCTGTAGAGCCTGAGTCGGAGCCACCACTTGATCCTTATCGTCAGTCTGTTTATCAGTGGGATCCGAAGGAGATCGCCATCCAGTGGCACCCAGAGGACACTCCCCCATACACCGGAGAGGGCCACTTTGATCCATGGGCATTACATTCATGTTCACACACTCATGCCAGTTGTCGGTGCTCATACCTTTTCTCTGTATCATCCATGCTAGTTTATTTTCTTTTTAAGCTTTCTTCTTGTGTGTTTGAAAAACCTTGAGAAAAACCAAAAAAATTGTTGTAGCTTTTAGCTAGTTTACTTTCCATGCCTGTAGTAGTGGTAATTAAAAACAAAACCCAAAAATATTTCTCGTTCTTCTTTTGCTTGTTGGGAGCTTTCCCATGTAAATAGTTTTATTTCCTTTCTTTTTCTTGGGGGTCGAGAGGAGAAGACCATAATGAAAAATGTTGAGTAGCTCTCATATGCACTATTGTTTATCTAACAAAGAGCCCATATTACCTTGTCTTCTCTTGTGTATTGAATGCTTGCAGATTCCAGCTTAGTCCAATGCACGTGCACTATTATTATTATCCACACTATTCAGTTGTGCAAGTGAAAGGCAATAATGACGATATATGATGGACTGATTGAGATGAGAAAAGCTGGTATGAACTCGACCTCTCTTGTTTTTGTAAATATGATTAGTCCATCGTTCCTGATTCAACCTATTATGGATGAAACATGTTTGCAATGACAATTAGAGATTATAGTTTCTTATGCCATGCTTAATTTGCTAGGAGTTTATAATGGTTTACCTTGCGTGCCAACATGCTATTAAAATGGTTGTGATGTGGTATGATAGGGTGGTATCCTCCTTCGAACGATTCGAGTGGCTTGACTTGGCACAGGTTCACGCATGTAGTTGAAACAAAATCAACATAGCCTCTACGATATGTATGTTCATGGTGAATTATATCCTACTCATGCTTGCATCCGGTGTTGATTAATTTTAATGCATGTTCATGACTGTTGTCGCTCTCTAGCTGGTCGCTTCCCAGTCTCTTTCTAGCCTTCACTTGTACTAAGCGGGAATACTGCTTGTGCATCCAATTCCATAAACCCCAAAGTTATTCCATATGAGTCCACCATACCTTCCTATATACGGTATCTACCTGCCCTTCCAAGTAAATTTGTATGTGCCAAACTCTAAACCTTCAAATAAACATTCTGTTTTGTATGCTCGAATAGCCCATGTATCAACTAGGGTTGTCTGTATCCTCCATGCTAGGCTGGTTATTCTCAAGAGGTGTGGACTCCGCTACTCACTCACGAGAAAATGGCTGGTCACCGGGATGCCCAGTCCCATGCTCAAATCAAATCAAAATAATTGCAAACAAAACTCCCCCAGGATTGTTGTTAGTTGGAGGCACCTGTTGTTTCGGACAAGCCATGGATTGATGCTTGTTGGTGGTGGGGGTATAAACTTCACCATTCTGATTGGGAACCGCCTATAATGTGTGTAGCATGGAAGATATCGATATCTCTCAGTTGTTATGTTGACAATGAAAGTATACCGCTCAAAATATTATTCATCTCTATTTCAAAACCGAGCTCTGGCACCTCTACAAATCCCTGCTTCCCTCTGTGAAGGGCCTATCCATTTACTTTTATGTTGAGTCGTTACCCTCTTATTAAAAAGCACCAGTTGGAGAGCACCGCTATCATTTATATGTATTATCATTATTTTACATTGAGTATGACTTGACTGGATCTCTTTTATCATGAATTGCAATGTCTAGTCAGTCCTTGATCTTTAAAGGTGCTCTGCATTTATGTTTTGCGGTCTCAGAAAGGGCTAGTGAGATACCATCTTGTTATATCATATTATGATTGTTTTGAGAAAGTGTTGTCATCCGACATTTATTATTATAGCTCGCTAGTTGATTATGCCATTGATATGGGTAAACATGAGACCAAAATGTTATTGTGAATATGGTTAGTTCATAATCTTTGCTGAAAACTTGAATGTTGGCTTTACATATTTACAGCAACAAGAGCAAACAGAGTTTGTAAAAGTTTTTCTTTATCACTTTCAGTTTATCAACTGAATTGCTTGAGGACAAACGAAGGTTTAAGCTTGGGGGAGTTGATACATCTCTATCGTATCTACTTTTCCAAAAACTTTTGCCCTTGTTTTGGACTCTAACTTGCATGATTTGAATGGAACTAACCCGGACTGACGCTATTTTCAGTACAATTGCCATGGTGTTATTTTTGTGCAGAAATAAAAGTTCTCGGAATGACCTGAAAATCAACGGAGATTATTTTTGGAATATATAAAAAATATTGGCAAAAGAATCAAGGCCAGGGGGCCCACACCCTGTCCATGAGGGTGGGGGCACGCCTACCCCCATGGGTGCTCCCCCTGCCTCGTGGGCCCCCTAGTGCTCCACCGACCTCAACTCCAACTCCATATATTCGTGTTCGGGGAGAAAAAATTAGAGAGAAGGATTCATCACGTTTTACGATACGGAGCCGCCACCAAGCCCTAATCTCTCTCGGGAGGGCTGATCTCGAGTCCGTTCGGGGCTCCGGAGAGGGGAATCTGTCGCCATCGTCATCATCAACCTTCCTCCATCGCCAATTTCATGATGTTCACTGCCATGCATGAGTAATTCCATCGTAGGCTTGCTGGGCGGTGATGGGTTTTATGAGATTTGTCATGTAATCAAGTTAGTTTTGTTAGGGTTTGATCCCTAGTATCCATTATGTTCTGAGATTGATGTTGCTATGACTTTGCTATGCTTAATGCTTGTCACTAGGGCCCGAGTGCCATGATTTGAGATCTGAACCTATTATGTTTTCATGAATATATGTGAGTTCTTGATCCTATCTTGCAAGTCTATAGTCACCTATTATGTGTTATGATCCGTAAACCCCGAAGTGATAATAATCGGGATACTTACCGGTGATGACCGTAGTTTGAGGAGTTCATGTATTCACTATGTGTTAATGCTTTGGTCCAGTACTCTATTAAAAGGAGGCCTTAATATCCCTTAGTTTCCAATAGGACCCCGCTGCCACGGGACGGTAGGACAAAAGATGTCATGCAAGTTCTTTTCCATAAGCACGCATGACTATGTTCAGAATACATGCCTACATTACATTGATGAACTGGAGCTAGTTTTGTGTCACCCTATGTTATAACTGTTGCATGATTGATCGCATCCGACATAATTATCCATCGTTGATCCATTGCCTACGAGCTTTTCACATATTGTTCTTCACTCATTTACTTTTTTGTTGCTATAGTTACAATCACTATAAAACCAAAACTACTACCGTTACTTTTACCACTGTTACCACTACTATCATATTACTTTTCTACTAAATACTTTGCTACAGATATTAAGTTTCCAGGTGTGGTTGAATTGAGAACTCAGCTGCTAATACTTCAGGATATTCTTTGGATCCCCTTGTGTCGAATCAATAAATTTGGGTTGAATACTCTACCCTCGAAAACTATTGCGATCCCCTATACTTGTGGGTTATCAGACAGTAACATTACCGTGAGCGTCAGTCTTTTTATTGAAGATCCATTTATTTTCTATGGCCTGCCGATCAACGGGCAAGTCAACCAAAGTCCACACTTTGTTCTCATACATGGATCCCATCTCAAATTTCATGGCCTCAAGCCATTTTGCGGAATCTGGGCTCATCATCACTTCCTCATAGTTCGTAGGTTCGTCATGGTCAAGTAACATGACCTCCAGAACAGGATTACCATACCACTCTGGTGCGGATCTCACTCTGGTTGACCTACGAGGTTCGGTAGTAACTTGATCAGAAGTTTCATGATCAGCATCGTTAGCTTCCTCACTTACTGGTGTAGGAATCACTAGAACTGATTTCAGTGATGAACTACTTTCCAATAAGGGAGCACGTACAATTACCTCATCAAGTTCTACTTTCCTCACACTCACTTCTTTCGAGAGAAACTCCTTCTCTAGAAAGGATCCATTCTTAGCAATGAATATCTTGCCTTCAGATCTGTGATAGAAGGTATACCCAGCAGTCTCCTTTGGGTATCCTATGAAGAAAAATTTCTCCGATTTGGGTTCGAGCTTATCAGGTTGAAGCTTTTTCACATAAGCATCACGGCCCCAAACTTTAAGAAACGACAACTTCGGTTTCTTGACAAACCACAATTCATAAGGTGTCGTCTCAACGGATTTAGATGGTGCCCTATTTAACGTGAATGCAGCTGTGTCTAAAGCATAACCCCAAAACTATAGCGGTAAATAAGTAAGAGACATCATAGATCGCACCATATCTAGTAAAGTACGATTACGACGTTCAGACACACCATTACGTTGTGGTGTTCCGGGTGGCATGAGTTGCTAAACTATTCCGCATTGTTTCAAATGAAGACCTAACTTATAACTCAAATATTCTCCTCCATGGTCAGATCATAGAAACTTTATTTTCTTGTTACGATGATTTTTCAATTCACTCTGACATTCTTTGAACTTTTCAAATGTTTCAGACTTATGTTTCATTAAGTAGATATACCCATATCTGCTCAAATCATATGTGAAGGTGAGAAAATAACGATATCCACCGTGAGCCTCAACGTTCATTGGACCACATACATCAGTGTGTATGATTTCCAATAACTCTGTTGCTCGCTCCATTGTTCTGGAGAACGGAGTTTTAGTCATCTTGCCCATGAGGCATGGTTCGCAAGTACCAAGTGATTCATAATCAAGTGATTCCAGAAGTCCATCAGAATGGAGTTTCTTCATGCGCTTTACACCAATATGACCCAAACGACAGTGCCACAAATAAGTTGCACTATCATTTGGCTTCAATACTATGAACATGTGTATCACTACTATCAAGATTTAGTAAAAATAGACCACTCATCAAGGGTGCATGACCATAAAAGATACTACTCATATAAATAGAACAACCATTATTCTCTGATTTAAATGAATAATCGTCTCGCATAAAACAAGATCTAGATATAATGTTCGTGCTCAACGCTGGCACCAAATAACAATTATTTAGGTCTAAATATAATCCCGAAGGTAGATGTAGAGGTAGCATGCCGACGGCGATCACATCGACTTTGGAACCATTTCCCACGTGCATCGTCACCTCATCCTTAGCCAATCTTCGCTTAATCCGCAGCCCCTGTTTCGAGTTGCAAATGTTAGCAATTGAACCAGTATCAAATACCCAGGCACTACTGCGAGCACTAATAAGGTACACATCAATAACATGTATATCAAATATACCTTTCACTTTGCCATCCTTCTTCTCTGCCAAATACTTGGGGCAGTTCCGCTTCCAGTGACGAGTCCCTTTGCAGTAGAATCACTCAGTCTCAGGCTTAGGTCCAGATTGGGGTTTCTTCACTTGAGCAGCAACTGGCTTGCTATTCCTCTTGAAGTTCCCCTTCTTCCCTTTACCCTTTTTCTTGAAACTGGTGGTCTTGTTGACCATCAACACTTGATGCTCCTACTTGATTTCTACCTCTGCAGCCTTCAGCATTGCGAAGAGCTCGGGAATCGTCTTATCCACCCCTTGCATATTATAGTTCATCACGAAGCTCTTGTAACTTGGTGGCAGTGATTGAAGAACTCTGTCAATGACACTATCATCAGGAAGATTAACTCCCAGCTGAGTCAAGTGGTTGTGGTACCCAGACATTCTGAGTATATGTTCACTGACAGTACTATTCTCCTCCATTTTGTAGCTGTAGAACTTATTGGAGACATCATATCTCTCAATCTGGGCATTTGCTTGAAATATTAACTTCAACTCCTGGAACATCTCATATGCTCCATGACGTTCAAAACGTCGTTGAAGTCTCGGTTCTAAGCCGTAAAGCATGGCAAACTTAACTATCGAGTAGTCATCAGCTTTGCTCTACCAGGTGTTCACAACATCTAGCGTTGCTCCTGCAGCGGGTTTGTCACCTAGTGGTGCTTCCAGGTAGTAATTCTTCTATGCAGCAATGAGGATAATCCTCAAGTTACGAACTCAGTCCGTGTAGTTGCTACCATCATCTTTCAACTTAGCTTTCTCTAGGAACGCATTAAAATTCAACGGAACAACAGCACGGTCCATCTATCTACAACAACATAGACATGCAAAATACTATCAGGTACTAAGTACATGATAAATTAAACTTCAATTAATCATATTACTTAACAACTCCCACTTAGATAGACATCCCTCTAATCATCTAAATGATCACGTGATCCATATCAACTAAACCATGTCCCATCATCACGTGAGATGGAGTAGTTTTCAATGGTGAACATCACTATGTTGATCATATCTACTATATGATTCACGCTCGACCTTTCGATCTCAGTGTTCCGAGGCCATATTTGCATATGCTAGGCTCGTCAAGTTTAACTTGAGTATTCTGCGTGTGCAAGACTGGCTTACAACCATTGTATGTGAACGTAGAGCTTATCACACCTGATCATCACGTGGTGTCTCGGCACGACGAACTGTAGCAACGATGCATACTCAGGGAGAACACTTATACCTTGAAATTTAGTGAGAGATCATCTTATAATGCTACCGCCGAACTAAGAAAAATTATATGCATAAAGGATAAACATCACATGCAATCAATATAAGTGATATTTTATGGCCATCATCATCTTGTGCCTTTCATCTCCATCTCCAAAGCACCATCATGATCACCATCGTCACCGGCTTGACACCTTGATCTCCATCGAAGCATCATTGCCGTCTCGCCAACTATTGCTGCTACGACTATCGCTGCCGCTTAGTGATAAAGTAAAGCAATTACATGGCGATTGTATTTCACACAATAAAGTGACAACCAATATGGCTCCTGCCAGTTGCCGATAACTGTGTAACAAAACATGATCATCTCATACAATAAAATTTAGCATCATGTCTTGACCATATCACATCACAACATGCCCTGCAAAAACAAGTTAGACGTTGAAAGAGCAATCATGCCCTTACATCATGTTTTGGTGTTGATGACAATATACATGTAGGGGACTAACAATGGTTGTCAAGTAAATCGCAGGTATTAGTCCTCGGTTAATCGATGTGTGTGGATCAAGAGCTTACAAGTGATTTTACTCAAGGATGAAGCATAAAAGTTGATTACATATTTGTTTTCTTGAGTATAGGATCCCGCACTATTAAGAGGGGATCGATAGGGTTAGTTAAAGGCTTGCTCTTGCCACAAACCTCCTGACCATACTGCACATGCCAAAAACCTTCATGTTCTGTCTCTTGGCTGCCGGATGTCCGGGCTGCACGCCGGATGTCCGGCCTCCTTGCCGGATATCCGGGCCTAGCCATCCAGAGAGCAGTTGTATACTGGGCTGCACGCCGGATGTCCAGGCTTTCCCCGGATGTCCGGGCCTTCCTGTTACGCCGGATGTCCGGGCCCCATTCCAGATATCCGGGCATAGCTATCTAGAGAACGTCTTTATGCTGGGTTGCGCGCCGGATGTCCGGCCACCTACCGGATGTCTGTGCCTTCCTGATATGTCGGATGTCCGGGCTTGGGCCCCAGATGTCCGGCCCCTCTGTTCTTTTCTTCTGCCTTTGTTCTGTTCCTCGTAGCTTACCAAGCCGGATGTCCGGCCCCTTGCCCGGATGTCCGGCCTGCTCACTCACTTACACTGCAACGGCCATATTTGAGCTCACACTATATATAGCCCTTCTTCCCCAAGGGAGAGGGTCAACCACTCACTTTGAACAAACCCTATAACACATTTCACTCTCTCTCTCTCACTCCTCCACACCAAATCTTAGATCCCCAAGGGATTTGAGAGCTTTTGAGAGAAGCTGTCCGATCAAGTGATAGATCCACTCCTTCTCCTTATTTGCACCAAAGGAATTCGTGATTTGAGAAAGTCTTGAGCTTTTCCCCATCGTTCTTGTTACTCTTGGAGGTTGGAGACTCCTAGGCGGTAGGAGTCTTTCGGAGAGGAATCGGCCTTTGTGATTACCCCCGGAAAAGTTTGTGAGGGTTTGGAGACCACCCCAAGTTCTACCACTAGTGGTTGAGAAATGCCTTCATGGTGTTGTCTCAAAGGGAGAATAGGGTGAGCCTTCGTGGCGTTGGTGTGCCTTCGTGGTAACATCCACCTCTTTAACGGTGACGTAGCTTCCCTCCAAGGAAATGAACATCGGCATACATCCTCGTCTCCCGGAGTTGCGGTTATTCCTAACCCTAACTCTCTAATTGTGGTTACTTGTCTCTTAGTACTTACTTATATCATATTGTGCTTTCTTACTTACATACTTGTGTTACTTGCTTAGCACTTAGTACTACACTTGCAATTGTTAGGCTCACCTTCATATTCCGCATTATTGCCTAAAATTGCTAAGTAATAATTAAAATTTGTAATTGTACCTATTCACCCCCCCCTCTAGGTCCATCTCGATCCTTTCAATTGGTATCAGAGCCTCGTGCTCTATTCTTGTGGCTTAACCGCCCTAGAGCGAGATGAACTCCGATGGGACTCCCCTTGTTACAGATCCAAAGGATAAAGGTGAGGCTTCTTCAGAAGTCAAGTCCGTTACTTCTGAGGATCTGGAACGGGCTCTTGCTAAGCAAAAAGAGGAGCATGATGCTTCTCTTGAGGCCTTGGTCCAAATGAGACTAGCCACATTGTCCACAATGCATGCACCACTTTCTGGTGGTGCGTCTTTCGAGGCCAACTGTGCCTACTCCGTCACTTGGTCAACAACCTCCTAACAATGATCACTCCAGTGTTCCTTGGCTTTATGTAAGACCCCAAGTTGAGAAACCAAAATATAACCCTCAAGCCAAACCTCCTTGTTGGAAATATGCCCTAGAGGCAATAATAAATTAGTTATTATTATATTAAATTTCATTGTTCATGATAATCGTTTATTATCCATGCTAGAATTGTATTGATAGGAAGCTCAGATACATGTGTGGATACATAAACAACACCATGTCCCTAGTAAGCCTCTAGTTGACTAGCTCGTTGATCAGTAGATGGTTACGGTTTCCTGACCATGGACATTGGATGTCGTTGATAACGGGATCACATCATTAGGAGAATGATGTGATGGACAAGACCCAATCCTAAGCCTAGCACAAGATCATGTAGTTCGTATGCTAAAGCTTTTCTAATGTCAAGTATCATTTCCTTAGACCATGAGATTGTGCAACTCCCGGATACCGTAGGAGTGCTTTGGGTGTGCCAAACGTCACAACGTAACTGGGTGGCTATAAAGGTGCACTACGGGTATCTCCGAAAGTGTCTGTTGGGTTGGCACGAATCGAGACTGGGATTTGTCACTCCGTGTAATGGAGAGGTATCTCTGGGCCCACTCGGTAGGACATCATCATAATGTGCACAATGTGACCAAGGAGTTGATCACGGGATGATGTGTTACGGAGCAAGTAAAGAGACTTGCCAGTAACGAGATTGAACAAGGTATCGGGATACCGACGATCGAATCTCGGGCAAGTATCATACCGATAGACAAAGGAAATTGTATACGGGATTGATTGAATCCTTGACATCGTGGTTCATCCGATGAGATCATCGTGGAGCATGTGGGAACCAACATGGGTATCCAGATCCCGCTGATGGTTATTTACCGGAGAGTTGTCTCGGCCATGTCTGCATGACTCCCGAGCCCGTAGGGTCTACACACTTAAGGTTCGATGACGCTAAGGTTATAGGGAAAGTATGTACGTGGTTACCGAATGGTGTTCGGAGTCCCGGATGAGATCCCGGACGTCACGAGGAGTTCCTAAATGGTCCGGAGGTAAAGAATTATATATGGGAAGTCCCGTTTTGGTCACCGGAAAGGTTTCGGGTGCTATCGGTAGCGTACCGGGACCACCGGGAGGGTCCCGGGGGTCCACTAGGTGGGGCCACCAGCCCTAGAAGGCTGTGTGGGCCAAGTGTGGGAGGGGACCAGCCCCAGGTGGGCTGGTGCGCCCCCCCACCAAGGCCCAAGGTGCAAGGGAGAGTGGGAGGGGGCAAACCCTAGGTCCAGATGGGCCTTAAGGCCCACCCTAGGTGCGCCCCCCTCTCTCCCCCCTTGGCCGCCACCCTAGATGGGTTTTGGGGCTGCCGCCACCCCTAGGGAGGGAAACCTAGATGGGGGCGCAGCCCCTCCCCTTCCCCTATATATACTTGAGGTATTGGGGGCTGCAAGACACATGAGATCATCTCCCTCTTGGCGCAGCCCTACCTCTCTCCCTCCTCGCCTCTCGTAGTGCTTGGCGAAGCCCTGCTGGAGTTCCGCGCTCCTCGACCACCACCACGCCGTCGTGCTACTGCTGGACGGAGTCTTCACAACCTCTCCTTCTCCCCTTGCTGGATCAAGGCGTGGGAGACGTCACCGGGCTGCACGTGTGTTGAACGCGGAGGCGCCGTGGTTCGGCGCTTAGATCAGAATCAACCGCGATCTGAATCGCTGCGAGTACGACTCCTTCATCCGCGTTCTTGCAACGCTTCCGCTTAGCGATCTATAAGGGTATGTAGATGCACTCCCCTTCCCCACGTTGCTAGATTACTCCATAGATTGATCTTGGTGATGCGTAGAAAATTTTAAAATTCTGCTACGTTCCCCAATAGTGGCATCATGAGCTAGGTCTATGCGTAGTTTCTATGCACGAGTAGAACACAAGTTGTTTTGGGCGTCGATTTTGTCAATTTACTTGCCGTTACTAGTCTTATCTTGATTCGGCGGCATCGTGGGATGAAGCGGCCCGGACCGACCTTACACGTACGCTTACATGAGACTGGTTCCACCGACTGACATGCACTAGTTGCATAAGGTGGCTAGCGGGTGTCTGTCTCTCCCACTTTAGTCGGATCGGATTCGATGAAAAGGGTCCTTATGAAGGGTAAATAGAAATTGGCATATCACGTTGTGGTTTTGGCGTAGGTAAGAAACGTTCTTGCTAGAAACCTATAGCAGCCACGTAAAACTTGCAACAACAATTAGAGGACATCTAACTTGTTTTTGCAGCATATGCCGTGTGATGTGATCTGTCCAAAAGGATGTGATGAATGATATTGTGATGTATGAGATTGATCATGTTCTTGTAATAGGAATCACGACTTGCATGTCAATGAGTATGACAACCGGCAGGAGCCTTAGGAGTTGTCTTAATTTATTTATGACCTGCGTGTCAACTTAAACGTCATGTAATTACTTTACTTTATTGCTAAACCGTTAGCCATAGTAGTAGAAGTAATAGTTGACGAGACGACTTCATGAAGACACGATGATGGAGATCATGATGATGGAGATCATGGTGTCATGCCGGTGACAATGATGATCATGGCGCCCCGAAGATGGAGATCAAAAAGGAGCAAAATGATATTGGCCATATCATGTCAGTATTTGATTGCATGTGATGTTTATCATGTTTTACATCTTATTTGCTTAGAACGACGGTAGCTTAAATAAGATGATTCCTCGCAATAATTTCAAGAAAGTGTTCCCCCTAACTGTGCACCGTTGCGAAGGTTCGTTGTTTCGAAGCACCACGTGATGATCGGGTGTGATAGATTCTAACGTTCGAATACAACGGGTGTAAGCCAGATTTACACACGCAATACACTTAGGTTGACTTGACGAGCCTAGCATGTACAGACATGGCCTCGGAACACAGAAGACCGAAAGGTCGAGCATGAGTCGTATAGAAGATACGATCAACATGAAGATGTTCACCGATGTTGACTAGTCCGTCTCACGTGATGATCGGACACAGCCTAGTTGACTCGGATCATGTTTCACTTAGATGACTAGAGGGATGTCTATCTGAGTGGGAGTTCATTAAATAATTTGATTAGATGAACTTAATTATCTTGAACAAAGTCTAAATTGTCTTTGCAAATATGTTGTAGCTCCCTGTTTCAATATGTTCCTAGAGAAAGACTAAGTTGAAAGATACTGTAAGCAATGATGCGGACTGGGTCCGTAGTCCGAGGAGTGTCCTCACTGCTACACAGAAGGCTTACGTCTTTGATGCACCACTAGATGTGCAAACCCCTACAACCTCGGCTGTGGATGTTGTGAATACCTGACACATCCTGATGACTACTTGATAGTTTAGTGCACCATACTTTACGGCTTAGAATCGGGATTCCAATGACGTTTTGAACGCCATAAGACATATGAGATGTTCCAAGAGCTGAAATTGGGATTTCAGGCTCATGCCCGTGTTGAGAGGTATGAGACCCCTAACAAGTTCTTTTGCCAACAAGATGGAGGAGAATAGCTCAGCTAGTGAGCATGTGCTCAGAATGTCTGGGTGCTACAATCACTTAAATCAAGTGGGAGTTAAACTTCCAGATAAGATAGTGATTGATAGAGTTCTCTAGCCACTATCACTAAGCTACTAGATCTTCGTGATGAACTATGACATGCAAGGGATGGAGTTGATCCCGGAGCTGTTCGCGGTACTTAAGACCGCAAAAGGTAGAAATCAAGAAGGAGCATCAAGTGTTGATGGTTTTAAACAAGACCACTAGTTTCAAGAAGGGCAAGGGCTAGAAGGGAAACTTCATGAATGGAAAACCAGTTACCAATCCAGTGAAGGAGCCCAAGGTTGAACCCAAACCCGAGACTAAGTGCTTCTATTGTAAGGGGAGCGGTCACTGGTAGCGGAATTGCCCCAAATGCATGGTAGATAAGAAGGCTGGAAACTTCAACAAAGTATATACATGTTATTAATGTGTGTTGGAAGTGTTTCCAAAGTTGATGAGATCACCATCGCACGCTCCATCTGCCTTCGGGATTAGTATTGAACCTAGATAAATGTTATCAGGTGTCTACGTTGAGCATGAATATGATTAGATCATGTTCATTGCAATACGGTTATTCATTTAAGTTAGAGAATAATGGTTATTCTGTTTACATGAATAATACCTTTCATGGTCATGCACCCTATGTGAATGGTTCATTGAATCTCGGTCGTGGTAATACACATGTTCACGCCAAAAGATGTAGAGTTAATAATGATAGTACCACTCTCTTGTGGCACTGCCGCTTAGGTCATATTGGCGTAATATGCATGAAGAAACTCCATGTCGATGGATGTTTGGAGTCACTTGATTTTGAATCGCTTGACACATGCGAGCCATGCCTCATGGGCAGGATGACTAAGACCCCGTTTTCAGGTACAATGAAACGGGCAAGTGACTTGTTGGAAATCATACATGTTGATGCGTGTGATCCAATGAGAATTGAAGCGTGCGGTGGATATCGCTATTTTCTCATCTTCACTGACGATTTGAGTAGATATAGGTATATTTACTTAATGAAGCACAAGTCTGAAACATTTGAAAAGTTCAAGCGATTTTAGAGTGAAGTTAAGAACCATCATAACAAGAAGATCAATTTCCTACGATCTGATCGATGAGAATTTCTGAGTTATGAGTTTGGCAATCACTTAAGACATTGTGGAATTGTTTCACAGTTGAAGCCACCTGGAACACCACAGAGTAATGGTGTGTCCAGACGTCGTAATCGAACCTTATGAGATATGGTGCGATCTATGATGTCTCTTACCGATCTACGGTTTTCATTTTAAGGATATGCGTTAGAGACAGCTGCATCACTTTAGATAGGACACCATCTAAGTCCGTTGAGACGACGTCATATGAATATGGTTTGGCAAGAAACCAAAATTGCCGTTTCTTAATGTTTGGGGCTGCGATGCTTAAGGCTTCAGCCGGAGAAGCTCGAACGCAAAAGCGGACAAACACATCTTCATAGGATACCCAAAGGTGACAGTTGGGTATACCTTCTATCTCAGATCCGAGGGCAAATTGTTTGTCGCTAAGAACGGGTCCGTTCTCGAGAAGGAGTTTCTCTCGAAAGAATTGAGTGGGAGGAAGATAGAACTTGATGAGGTTGTCGAACCTTCACTTCAACCAGAGAGTGATGCAACACAGAAAGATGTTTTCTGTGGCGCCTACGTCTATTGAATAGGAAGTTAATGATAGTGATCATGAAGCTTTGAATCAAGTTTCTATCGAACCTCGTAGGTCGACAAGGATATGTACTACTCCTGAGTGTTACGGTAATTCTGTCTTAGATATCATGTTGTTAGACAACAATGAACCTACGAGCTATGGAGAAGCGATGGTGGGCCCGTATTCCGACAAATGGTTAGAAGCCATGAAATCCGAGATAGGATCCATGTATCAGAACAAAGTATGTTCTTTGGTGGACTTACCCGATGATCGGCAAGCCATTGAGATAAATGGATCTTTATGAAGAAGACGGACGTGGGCGGTAATGTTACCGTCTATGAAGCTCGACTTGTGGGAAAGAGTCTGTTCACAAGTTCAAGGAGTTGACTACGATGAGAATTTCTCACCCGTAGCGATGCTTAAGTCCGTCGGAATCATGTTAGCATTAGCTGTATTTTTCGATTATGAAATCTGACAGATGGATGTCAAAACAAGTTTTCTTATCAGTTTTCGTAAGAAAAAGTTGTATGTGATACAATCAAAGGTTTTGTCGATCCTAAGGATTCTAAAAGGTATGTTGGCTCCAGCAATCCTTCTATGGACTAGAGCAAGCATCTCGGAGTCGGAATATATGCTTTGATGGAGTGATCAAAGCTTTTAGGTTTATACAATGTTTGCTAGAAACTTGTATTTACAAGAAAGTGAGTGGGAGCACTACAACATTTCTGATAAGTATATGTGGATGACATATTGTTGATCCGAAATAATGTAGAATTTCTGGAAAGCATAAACGGTTGTTTGAAGAGTGTTTTTCAAAGGAAGACCTGGATAAAGCTGCTTACATATTGGGCATCAAGATCTATAGAGATAGATCAAGACGCCTGATGATACTTTCAAAGAACGCACACCTTGACATGATTTTGAAGGAGTTCAAAATAGATCAGTCAAAGAAGGGGTTCTTACCTGAGTTGTAAGGTGTGAAGTTGAGTAAGACTCAAAGATTGACCACGGCAGAAGAAAGAGGAAGGACGAAGGTCATCCCCTATGCTTTTGTCATAGGCTCTATACGGTATGCCATGCTGAGTACCGCACCAGATGTGTGCCTTGCCACATGTCTGGCAAGAGGGTACAAAGGTGATCTAGGAGTGGATCACCAGATAGTAGTCAAAATTATCCTTAAAGGAATAAGGAAATGTTTCTCAGTTATGGAGGTGATAAAGAGTTCAACGTAAAGATTTACGTCGATGCAAGCTTAACACCTATCCAGATAGATCTGAGTAGAGATACCGGATACGTATAATGGAGCAACAATTTGGAATAGCTCCAAGTGGAACGTGGTAGCAGCATCTACGATATGACATAGAGTGTTGCGAAATACATAGGGATCTGAATATTGCACACTCGTTGACTACAACCTCTCTCACAAGCATAACATGATCAAACCCAGAACTCATTGAGTGTTAATCACATAGTGATGTGAACTAGATTACTGACTCTAGTAAACTCTTTGGATGTTAGTCACATGGCGATGTGACCTGTGAGTGTTAATCACATGGCGATGTGAACTAGATTATTGACTCTAGTGCAAGTGGGAGACTGTTGGAAATATGCCCTAGAGGCAATAATAAATTAGTTATTATTATATTATATTTCATTATTCATGATAATCGTTTATTATCCATGCTAGAATTGTATTGATAGGAAACTCAGATACATGTGTGGATACAGAGACAGGACCATGTCCCTAGTAAGCCTCTAGTTGACTAGCTCGTTGATCAATAGATGGTTACGGTTTCCTGACCATGGACATTGGATGCCGTTGATAACGGGATCACATCATTAGGAGAATGATGTGATGGACAAGACCCAATCCTAAGCCTAGCACAAGATCGTGTAGTTCGTATGCTAAAGCTTTTCTAATGTCAAGTATCATTTCCTTAGACCATGAGATTGTGCAACTCCCGGATACCGTAGGTGTAGTGACCAAACCTCAAACAGTCTGATCTCTGTGCTCCGGTGTCATCCCTGGATCAGTAATGCTGACACCACACAGTACTCGGAGGATTTATAGCAGAGTAGCAATCACACACTTATTACATCGAGTGTCTCAAAAGAGAACTTAATACAATAAATATGGCGTAAGGCCATCTAATAACGATAACAGCGGAAGGCTTAGAAGATAAGTGAGTCCATCAACTCCAACGGCATCACTGAGTATAGAACCACGACCTAAAAACTCCTTATTCGTCGTCTGAAAAGTCTGCAACATTAACGTTGCAGCCCGAAACGGGTCAGCACATGGAATATGCTGGCAATATAACACATAGAGAGTAATGGAATGAAACAGCTATACTATATGCATATTTGGCTGGTGGAAAGCTCTATGGTTACAGTTTTGCGTAAAGCCAATTTTTCCCTACTACAAAGGAATAAATTTATTTAACTATCATGATAGTTGTTAAACATTGAGAATGGTTGACAGCATTCTCAATCCCAATTAAGCATCATCATTAAAACAAAACCCAACAAAATTAATTTAGAGTAACATGTTGAGATTCACATGATAATCCAGGTACTAGATACTCAAGATGTCCATAACTGGGGACACGGCTAACCATGATTAGTTTATTACACTCTGCACAGGTTTGCGCACTTTTCCCCACAAGACTGGATCGCCTCCGTTGGGTTTCTCGCACTACAGGAAATTTGAGAAAACGGATGACCGAGACATAGTCTTTCAGAAGTGCTAGCACCTTACGATCGGGTAGACCGTACCACCTACATCCCCTACATCTGCTAGTCTACCACTGTAAGAGTTCGCACGACTTAGTCAACTATGCTAGAGCCCATAATAGCTTGTGGCTGCACACGGAAGTTTCTAGTATGAATAGTCTCATGATCCCTTTGAGCCTGGGTGGCGGTCCAAAAGAAAACAGGGAAGTCCTGGAATACCCAGGTGCCTCAATCCACCCAGATGTGTGTTTAAGTTGCCACCTTAGACAAACCATTAATTAACAAAACTCACATCTGTCATGGATATCACTCACCCAATCCACGTCTACTAGCATAGCATGGCATAATAAGCAAACGCGGAAGTAACTCCCAAAGGTTTGATAATAAACAGGTAATAGGTACTACCTCATCTACTTCCCATCCCACAATTTAATTAGATCCTAACCATGCAATGTGTGAGGATTGATCTAATGTAATAAAACTGGGTAGTAGAAAAGGTATGATCAAAGTGTTACTTGCCTTGCTGATGATCCGGGAAACCTAGCGATTCGAAGTAACAAGCAGCGCACTCCGGATATTCTATCGCAGACAAACAAACAAGCATACAGTAGGTACACATCTAATGCATAGGTAAAACTCAAATAAGAGACCCAACCAGAAGGTTCAACTTAAGAACTCCGGTTGGCAAAAAGAATCAAATCGAATGAAGCAACGAAAATCAAACGGCGAAAGAAAACAACTTCGTTCTACTAATATGGATCTAGGGCAAATTTTACAGTAGCAAAATTTTGTTTAAGTTCGTTAAATGGATAGAGGGTTTCGAGACGAAACTCTAGACGCTTGAATCGCCTGATTCCGATAAACGAGCGAAAAGTTATACTAAAACGAAAATCGGATCAGGAATCGCGATCAGAAAAATCGCGTATTTAATCCGAGAAAAAGAAAAACGACGAACGCTCGCTAAATTAAATAAACCAGAAAAACCGATCTATTTAAAAACCGACGGAAAAACCGAACGGTTTTTCGAAAAAAAATAAAAAAAACCAGCACGGATTTCGAGGCGGCGGCAGACCTCGGGCGGCGTGCGGCGGCCGCGGCGAGGCGGCGGGGCGGCGACGGCGGCGGCGGCGGGAGCTGGGGGCGGCTCGCGCTAGGGTTAGCTCTGGCTGGGCCTCCCCCCCCGGCTTAAATAGCCTAACGGGCCGGGAGTCCTAGTCGGACACGGCCCTAGGTCGGTTCGATTTTAAAAAAAAAATTACACGCAGTAGAAAATTAAAAAGAAATACTAAACGGACTCCAACAATTCCGCAACAAATTTTCACGGGCTTCTAAAATCAAGCCGCACAAGGTGAACATTTATTTGGGACCTAAATGCAATTTTGAAAAACGCACATTTTTCCTAAATTCAAATAAAACACCGAAAAACTCCAAAATAAAATCCTATTTTATTTTATTATTAAATCCTCAATATTTCTTTATTTTGGGAAAGTCATTTTATTCCCTCTCTCATATTTTTGTAATAGAAATAACTGATGATAAAATAAATAAAATCAAATGATCCTATTCTCAAAATTTGAGAAAACTGAAATATGAAAATAACGAAATCCCCAACTCTCTTCGTGGGTCATTGAGTTGCGTAGAATTTCTAGGATCAACCAAAATGCAAAATAAAATATGGTATGCAATGATGATCTAATGTATAACATTCCAAATTGAAAATTTGGGATGTTCCAAACCTACCCCCCTTAAGATGAATCTCGCCCTCGAGATTCGGGTTGGCTAGAAAATAGGTGAGGGTGGTCCTTGAGCAAATCTTCTTCTCGCTCCCAGGTGGCTTCATCCTTCGTGTGGTGGCTCCACTGAACTTTGCAAAACTTCATAACCTTGCTGCGAGTGACTCGACTGGCAAACTCGAGAATCTTAATTGGTTTATCCTCGTACATCAAATCGTTATCCAACTGAATAGTTTCCAAAGGCACTGTATCTCAACGGTATGCCAGCCATCTCCGCGTGGCACTTCTTCAACTGAGAAACGTGGAACACATCATGAACTCCTGACAATCCTTCGGGCAATTCCAACTTGTAGGCCACTTCTCCCATGCGCTCCAAAACTCGATATGGTCCTACAAATCGTGGCGCTAACTTCCCTTTAACTCCAAAACGCTTTGTTCCCCGAAGTGGAGATACTCGAAGATAAGCTCTATCTCCAACTTCGTAAATTGTCTCCTTACGTTTAGAATCTGCATAACTTTTCTGCCTGGACTGGGCTATCTTCAGCCTATCGCGAATCAACTTCACCTTCTGTTCAAACTCTTTAATTAAGTCAGGTCCAAACAACTGGCGGTCTCCAACTTCGTCCCACGCTAACGGTGTCCTGCACCTCCTTCCGTACAAGGCTTCGAAAGGGGCCATCTTTAAACTGGTTTGGTAACTCTTGTTGTAAGAAAACTCTGCATATGGCAAATTGTCGTCCCAACTAGATCCATAATCTAGCGCACAAGCTCTCAGCATATCCTCCAAAATCTGATTTACTCTCTCGGTCTGTCCATTTGTCTGTGGATGAAAAGCTGTACTGAATTCTAGCCTGGTACCCAAAGTTTCGTGCAGCTGCTTCCAGAACTTTGAGGTAAACTGGGTTCCTCTATCTGATACGATACTCCTCGGAACTCCATGCAGACATACGATCCTGGTCATGTATATCCTTGCCAACTTAGCACTGGTGTAAGTGGTCTTTACTGGGATGAAATGAGCTACTTTCGTCAATCGATCGACTACAACCCAAATCGAGTCATAGCCTAAACGAGTCTTGGGTAATCCCATGATAAAATCCATGCCTAGCTTATCCCACTTCCATTCGGGTATCGGCAATGGTTGTAACAATCCCGCTGGCTTCTGATGCTCTGCCTTTACTCTCTGACATACATCACCAACTTCTACATACTCCGCAATATCCTTCTTCATTCCGGTCCACCAGAAATATTCTTTAGATCCAAATACATCTTGGTATTTCCTGGGTGAATTGAATACGGTAAGTCATGTGCCTCTTGCAAAATCAACTTCCTGATCTCCGGGTCATTGGGCACGTAAACGCGGTCTTCAAACCATAGGGTATCGTGCTCATCCTCACGAAATCCTTTAGCTTTTCCTTTGCTCAGTTTCTCCTTAATGGAGGCAATCTCTTTGTCAGTCTTCTGAGCTTCTCTGATTCTATCCATCAAAGTTGACTGAATCTCTAATGCTGCTACATAGCCTCTCGGAACTATTACAAAACATAGTTCACGAAGATTTTCTACTAACTCCTTGGGTATTTCTCCCATCATTAACGTATTGACATGACTCTTACGGCTTAATGTGTCAGCTACTACATTAGCCTTTCCGGGGTGATAATGCAATTTCATATCATAATCCTTGATGAGCTCCAACCATCTCCTTTGTCTGAGATTCAACTCCTTCTATGTGAAAATGTACTTCAAACTCTTATGATCCGTGTACACCTCACAATGGTTTCCAATGAGGAAATGCCTCCATGTCTTCAGTCCATGCACTACGGCTGCTAATTCCAAATCATGCGTGGCATAATTCAACTCATGAGGATTCAGTTGTCTTAAGGCATATGAAACAACTCTCCCTTCTTGCATAAGCACTGCCACAAGTCCTCGACGTGAAGCATCGCAATACACCTCATAATCTTTGGTCTGGTCTGGCAAAATCAACACTGGTGAGGTAACCAAACATTTCTTCAACTCCTGGAAACTAGCCTCACATTCCTCTGTCCATATGAACTTGGTTTCCTTCTTTAATAACTCCGTCATAGGCTTCACAATCTTTGAGAAATTCTCAATAAATCTCCGGTAGTATCCTGCGAGTCCAAGAAAACTCCGGATCTCTCCAACTATTGTTGGGGCTTCCCACTTGGTCACGGTATCAACTTTGGTGGGATCAACTACTATACCCTCTCCAGATATAACGTGTCCGAGGAATCCTACTTCCTTCAACCAAAACTCACATTTGCTGAACTTGGCATATAATTGATGTTCTCTGAGCTTTCCAAGTACCAAACACAAATTCTCCTTATGCTCCTCTTCATTCTTCGAATAAACCAGGATATCATCAATGAACACTACGACGAACTTATCCAAGAACTCCATAAACACTTTGTTCATCATGTTCATAAAATAGGCAGGTGCGTTAGTCAGACCAAATGACATAACGGTATACTCGTATAGCCCATACCTAGTGGTAAAAGCTGCCTTCGGAATATCCTGTTCTCGAATCTTCAACTGGTGGTATCCTGATCGCAGATCGATCTTGGAAAATACCTTAGCTCCTTGCAATCGATCAAACAGATCGTTGATCATTGGTAGTGGGTACTTATTCTTGATCGTTACTTCATTCAATCCTCGATAATCAACAACCATCCTTAACGATCCATCCTTCTTCTCCACTAGAAGTACTGGCGATCCCCAAGGCGAAGAACTTGGGCGGATATATCCCTTATCCAGTAACTCCTTAATCTGCTTCTTAATTTCCACCAAATCCTTTGCTGGCATCCTATATGGTCTCTTTGATGTTGGCCATGTGCCTGGAAATAGCTCAATCAAAAACTCAATATCTCTATCCGGTGGCATGCCTGGCAACTCCTCTGGAAATACTTCAGGGAAATCCCTTACCACTGGTACTTCCTCCTGCACAACTCCTGTTAGGCAATTTACTTGAGTCCTCTTTGGCACATGCCGGGATACATACTTGATCCTTCTCCCTTCTGGGGCGGTAAGCAAAATTGACTTACTAGCACATTCAATATTCCCTTCATACTTTGATAACCAATCCATGCCTAATATCACATCCAATCCTTGGGATTCCAATACTATTAGGTCTAAGGGAAAAACATAGTTACCAATCCTTAATGGTAACCGATCACACCATAGACTAGCCACATACTCTGCTCCAGGCGAGGTTACTAACATGGGTGACCTAAGGGCTTGGGTTGATAGGTTATACTTATCCACAAATCCCCTTGAGATGTATGAATGCGATGCACCAGTATCAAAAAGAACGAGTGCAGTAAGTGACTTAACCAAAAACTTACCTATTACTGCATCAGGCTGAGCTTCAACCTCCTCCACGCTAATGTGGTTCACCTGTCCCCTATTCAAAGGGTTCGGCTTCTTCCCAGAACTTCCATTGCCATTTTGGCCTTCAGGACATTCATTGGCATAATGTCCGGTCTTCTGACACTTAAAGCAAGTGACTTGGCTCAGGTCCTTCTTGGCTGGGGTTGATGGGTTGGTGCGATTCTGGCCGTTGCTTCCTCCATTGCCATTACCATTCTTGGTGCCATTGTGATTGTGCGAGCTACCTCCTCCATGGGTATGCTGAAAATGTCCTCCCAGTCTAGGGGTAAAATGTGGTTTTTGCTGAGCTCCTGAATTGTACTTCCCTTGTCCATACTTCCTCTTGCGATTCTCAATTTGCTGATGCTTCTCTTCAATCATAAGAGCATGATCTACCAACTCCTGGTAGTTGTTGAAGGTTGCTACCATCAACTGCATGCTCAACTCATCATTCAGTCCTTCCAGAAACTTCTCCTGCTTTGCTGCATCCGTAGCGACGTCATCTGGGGCATAACGTGCTAACTTACTAAAGTCCTCCACATACTGGCCAACTGTCCGTCCTCCTTGGCGCAAGTTGCGAAACTCACGCTTCTTCATCGCCATAGCTCCTGCTGAAACATGTGCAGTACGAAAAGCCTGCTGAAACTGGTCCCATGTGACAGTGTCGACTGGGAAAGTGGCTGCGAAATTCTCCCACCATGATGTTGCGGGTTCTTCTAGCTGATGTGCGGCAAACTTCACATTCTCTGCATCCGTGCATCCTGTTGTGGTCAATTCCCTAGCTATCTTGCGGAGCCAATCATCTGCTACTATCGGCTCAGTGCTACTGGAAAACACCGACGGATTCAGCCTAAGAAAACGGGCTAAGAGATCAATAGGTGGTGGTGGTGGTGGTGGTGGGTTGTTGTTGTTGTTGTTCCCCTGATTCTGATTCTGGACTAGCAACTGCATCAATGTGTTCTGCTGCTGGATCAACTGGGTGAGCTCCGGTGGAAAGGCAAATCCGGGATCACGTCTCGGAGGCATCTGAGGGTTTAGAAAAGATGAGATGTAAGAATAGAGGGGGTCTAAAGAGAAAACACTACCCATATGCACATGAGGCAAAAGCAAACAATTCACTTCATTAAATCAAACAAGGGCATACATTCGATCTATCTATCGCAAAAGTGCTCGGACTACTATATTTACATGGTGGACTACTACTGATGATGAGGTGGTCTACTAGAAATATTCTTTGCTTGCACACTCCATGATATCTGCTCCAGCGTCATCAACATAGTCATCATCGCTACTATCCAGATCTGAGTCAGTGTCATCGATGATGATGTAGTCTTCCGGGCTAATCTCCTTGGCTTCTTCGTCTTCCTCTACTGGCGTAGGGCCTCCCACAAATATTCCAATCTTCTTGATCAGGTCGTCATTCTTCTCCACCAATACTTCAATTTCCTTTTCATAATCTTCACGTGTAGCCTTGAGTTCTTCCTCTAGTTCCTTGATTCTAGTCTTAGCCTTCTTCAGATCTATCATGTCGACGCACATCTGGTTCTCCTGTCGTCAAATGTGCTGGTTTAGCTCCTGGATAAAAGTTGCGATTGATCTATCCTTCCTGGTGCTGATCATCTCCGAGTGCTCATCTCGACGCCCACAAATCTGGTAGATAGTATCCTTGAGATCCTTGCGGTAGACTTCTCCAATGCGTCCCATGGCAATGTGAGCTGCCATGCTCTTTCCTAGACTCCAAGTTGGTGCATCAAAAGAAAATTCTATGGGCTCAGTGACTGGCATGAACGTCCTTCCTGGAACTTGAACTTGAATCATCCAGCGCTCTTCTTCAGGTAAAGTGGCGTTGTAGGTTCCGGTGAAGCTTGGTACTCCTATATTCAGGTATCTAGTGATTTCCTTCAAGTGATGTCCAAAGGGTGTATCTTCATCCGGTTGCGTGAACTTGTTCCTTGCATCCGCCATCCTAAAGGAGTAGAAAAGATGAGAGGTCAGAAGAGAAGAGAGTGAATAGTGATCTAGGTCTTTTAGCTTAGTGGTCGTGTCCTACAATCAGCGTGTGCTCTGATACCATCTCTGTAGCGACCAGACCTCAAACAGTCTGATCTTTGTGCTCCGGTGTCATCCCTGGATCAGTAATGCTGACACCACACAATACTCGGAGGATTTATAGCAGAGTAGCAATCACACACTTATTACATCGAGTGTCTCAAAAGAGAACTTAATACAATAAATATGGCGTAAGGCCATCTAATAACGATAACAGCGGAAGGCTTGGAAGATAAGTGAGTCCATCAACTCCAACGGCATCACTGAGTATAGAACCATGACCTAAAAACTCCTTATTCGTTGTCTGAATAGTCTGCAACATTAACGTTGCAGCCCGAAACGGGTCAGCACATGGAATATGCTGGCAATGTAACACATAGTGAGTAATGGAATGAAACAGCTATACTATATGCATATTTGGCTGGTGGAAAGCTCTATGGTTACAGTTTTGCGTAAAGCCAATTTTTCCCTACTATAAAGGAATAAATTTATTTAACTATCATGGTAGTTGTTAAACATTGAGAATGGTTGACAGCATTCTCAATCCCAATTAAGCATCATCATTAAAACAAAACCCAACAAAATTAATTTAGAGTAACATGTTGAGATTCACATGATAATCCAGGTACTAGATACTCAAGATGTCCATAACCGGGGACACGGCTAACCATGATTAGTTTATTACACTCTGCAGAGGTTTGCGCACTTTTCCCCACAAGACTGGATCGCCTCCGTTGGGTTTCTCGCACTAAAGGATGTTTGAGAAAACGGATGACCGAGACATAGTCTTTCAGAAGTGCTAGCACCTTACGATCGGGTAGACCGTACCACCTACATCCCCTACATCTGCTAGTCTACCACTGTAAGAGTTCACACGACTTAGTCAACTATGCTAGAGCCCATAATAGCTTGTGGCTGCACACGGAAGTTTCTAGTATGAATAGTCTCATGATACCTTTGAGCCTGGGTGGTGGTCCAAAAGAAAACAGGCAAGTCCTGGAATACCCAGGTGCCTCAATCCACCCAGATGTGTGTTTAAGTTGCCACCTTAGACAAACCATTAATTAACAAAACTCACATCTGTCATGGATATCACTCACCCAATCCACGTCCACTAGCATAGCATGGCATAATAAGCAAACGCGGAAGTAACTCCCAAAGGTTTGATAATAAACAGGTAATAGGTACTACCTCATCTACTTCCCATCCCACAATTTAATTAGATCCTAACCATGCAATGTGTGAGGATTGATCTAATGCAATAAAATTGGGTAGTAGAAAAGGTATGATCAAAGTGTTACTTGCCTTGCTGATGATCCGGGAAACCTAGTGATTCGAAGTAACAAGCGGCGCACTCCGGGTATTCTATCGCAGACAAACAAACAAGCATACAATAAGTACTCATCTAATGCACAGGTAAAACTCAAATAAGAGATCCAACCAGAAGGTTCAACTTAAGAACTCCGATTGGCAAAAAGAATCAAATCGAACGAAGCAACGAAAATCAAATGGCGAAAGAAAACAATTTCGTTCTACTAATCTGGATCTAGGGCAAATTTTACAGTAGCAAAATCTTATTTAAGTTGGTTAAATGGATAGAGGGTTTCGAGACGAAACTCTAGGCGCTTGAATCGCCTGATTCCGATAAATGAGCAAAAAGTTATACTAAAACGAAAATCGGATCAGGAATCGCGATCAGAAAAATCGCGGATTTAATCCGAGAAAAAGAAAAACGACGAACACTCGCTAAATTAAATAAACCGGAAAAACCAATCTATTTAAAAAAACCGAATCTAAAAAAACCGACGGAAAAACCGAACGGTTTTTTGAAATACAAAATAAAAAACCGGTGCGGATTTCGAGGCGGCGGCGGACCTCGGGCGACGTGCGGCGGCGGCGGCGAGGCAGCGTGGCGGCGGGGCGGCGGCTGGGGCGGCGGCGGTGGGAGCTGGGAGCGCCTCGGGCTAGGGTTAGCTCTAACTGGGCCTCCCCCCCCCCCGGGCTTAAATAGCCTAACGGGCCGGGAGTCCTAGTCGGACACGGCCCTAGGTCGGTTCAATTTTAAATAAAAAATACGCACAGAAGAAAAATAAAAAGAAATAATAAACGGACTCCAAAAATTCTGAAATAAATTTGCACGGGCTTCTAAAATCAAGCCGCACAAGGTGAACATTTATTTGGGACCTAAATGCAATTTTGAAAAACGCACATTTTTCCTAAATTCAAATAAAACACCGAAAAACTCCAAAATAAATTCCTATTTGATTTTATTATTAAATCCTCAATATTTCTTTATTTTGGGAAAGTCATTTTATTCCCTGTCTCATATTTTTGTAATAGAAATAATTGATGATAAAATAAATAAAATCAAATGATCCTGTTCTCAAAATTTGAGAAAACTCAAATATGAAAATAGCGAAATCCCCAACTCTCTCCGTGGGTCATTGAGTTGCGTAGAATTTCTAGGATCAACCAAAATGCAAAATAAAATATGGTATGCAATGATGATCTAATGTATAACATTCCAAATTGAAAATTTGGGATGTTCCAAACCTACCCCCCTTAAGATGAATCTCGCCCTCGAGATTCGGGTTGGCTAGAAAATAGGTGAGGGTGGTCCTTGAGCAAATCTTCTTCTCGCTCCCAGGTGGCTTCATCCTCCGTGTGGTGGCTCCACTGAACTTTGCAAAACTTCATAACCTTGCTGCGAGTGACTCGACTGGCAAACTCGAGAATCTTAATTGGTTTCTCCTCGTACGTCAAATCGTTATCCAACTGAATAGTTTCCAAAGGCACTGTCTCTCTCAACGGTATGTCAGCCATCTCCGCGTGGCACTCCTTCAACTAAGAAACGTGGAACACATCATGAACTCCTGACAATCCTTCGGGCAATTCCAACTTGTAGGCCACTTCTCCCATACGCTCCAAAACTCGATATGGTCCTACAAATCGTGGCGCTAACTTCCCTTTAACTCCAAAACACCTTGTTCCCCGAAGTGGAGATACTCGAAGATAAGCTCTATCTCCAACTTCGTAAATTGTCTCCTTACGTTTAGAATCTGCATAACTTTTCTACCTGGACTGGGCTATCTTTAGCCTATCACGAATCAACTTCACCTTCTGTTCAAACTCTTTAATTAAGTCAGGTCCAAACAACTGGCGGTCTCCAACTTCGTCCCACGCTAACGGTGTCCTGCACCTCCTTCCGTACAAGGCTTCAAAAGGGGCCATCTTTAAACTGGTTTGGTAACTCTTGTTGTAAGAAAACTCTGCATATGGCAAATTGTCGTCCCAACTAGATCCATAATCTAGCGCACAAGCTCTCAGCATATCCTCCAAAATCTGATTTACTCTCTCAGTCTGTCCATTTGTCTATGGATGAAAAGCTGTACTGAATTCTAGCCTGGTACCCAAAGTTTCGTGCAGCTGCTTCCAGAACTTTGAGGTAAACTGGGTTTCTCTATCTGATACGATACTCCTCGGAACTCCATGCAGACATACGATCCTGGTCATGTATATCCTTGCCAACTTAGCACTGGTGTAAGTGGTCTTTACTGGGATGAAAGTTGCTACTTTCGTCAATCGATCGACTACAACCCAAATCGAGTCATAGCCTAAACGAGTCCTGGGTAATCCCGTGATAAAATCCATGCCTAGCTTATCCCACTTCCATTCGGGTATCGGCAATGGTTGTAACAATCCCGCTGGCTTCTGATGCTCTGCCTTTACTCTCTGACATACATCACCAACTGCTACATACTCCACAATATCCTTCTTCATTCCGGTCCACCAAAAAATATCCTTCAGATCCAAATACATCTTGGTATTTCCTGGGTGAATTGAATACGGTAAGTCGTGTGCCTCTTGCAAAATCAACTTCCCGATCTCCGGGTCATTGGGCACGTAAACGCGGTCTTCAAACCATAGGGTATCGTGCTCATCCTCACAAAATCCTTTAGCTTTTCCTTTGCTCAGTTTCTCCTTAATGGAGGCAATCTCTTTGTCAGTCTTCTGAGCTTCTCTGATTCTATCCAACAAAGTTGACTGAATCTCCAATGCTGCTACATAGCCTCTCGGAACTATTTCCAAACATAGTTCACGAAGATTTTCTACTAACTCCTTGGGTATTTCTCCCGTCATTAACGTATTGACATGACTCTTACGGCTTAATGTGTCAGCTACTACATTAGCCTTTCCGGGGTGATAATGCAATTTCATATCATAAACCTTGATGAGCTCCAACCATCTCCTTTGTCTGAGATTCAACTCCTTCTGTGTGAAAATGTACTTCAAACTCTTATGATCCGTGTACACCTCACAATGGTTTCCAATGAGGAAATGCCTCCATGTCTTCAGTGCATGCACTACGGCTGCTAATTCCAAATCATGCGTGGCATAGTTCAACTCATGAGGATTCAGTTGTCTTGAGGCATATGAAACAACTCTCCCTTCCTGCATAAGCACTGCGCCAAGTCCTCGACGTGAAGCATCGTAATAGACCTCATAATCTTTGGTCTGGTCAGGCAAAATCAACACTGGTGAGGTAACCAAACGTTTCTTCAACTCCTGGAAACAAGCCTCACATTCCTTTGTCCATATGAACTTGGTTTCCTTCTTTAATAACTCCGTCATAGGCTTCGCAATCTTTGAGAAATTCTCAATAAATCTCCGGTAGTATCCTGCGAGTCCAAGAAAACTCCGGATCTCTCCAACTATTGTTGGGGCTTCCCACTTGGTCACGGTATCAACTTTAGTGGGATCAACTACTATACCCTCTCCAGATATAACGTGTCCGAGGAATCCTACTTCCTTCAACCAAAACTCACATTTGCTGAACTTGGCATATAATTGATGTTCTTTGAGCTTTCCAAGTACCAAACGCAAATTCTCCTTATGATCCTCTTCATTCTTCGAATAAACCAGGATATCATCAATGAACAGTACGACGAACTTATCCAAGAACTCCATAAACACTTTGTTCATCATGTTCATAAAATAGGCAGGTGCGTTAGTCAGACCAAATGACATAACGGTATACTCGTACAGCCCATACCTGGTGGTAAAAGCTGTCTTCGGAATATCCTATTCTCGAATCTTCAACTGGTGGTATCCTGATCGCAGATTGATCTTGGAAAATACCTTAGCTCCTTGCAATCAATCAAACAGATCGTTGATCATGGGTAGTGGGTACTTGTTCTTGATCGTTACTTCATTCAATCCTCGATAATCAACAACCATCCTTAATGATCCATCCTTCTTCTCCACTAGAAGTACTGGCGATCCCCAAGGTGAAGAACTTGGGCGGATATATCCCTTATCCAGTAACTCCTTAATCTGCTTCTTAATTTCCACCAAATCCTTTGCTGGCATCCTATATGGTCTCTTTGATATTGGTCCTGTGCCTGGCAATAGCTCAATCAAAAACTCAATATCTCTATCCGGTGGCATGCCTGGCAACTCCTCTGGAAATACTTCAGGGAAATCCCTTACCACTGGTACTTCCTCCTGCACAACTCCTGTTAGGCAATTTACTTGAGTCCTCTTTGGCACATGCCGGGATACATACTTGATCCTTCTCCCTTCTGGGGTGGTAAGCAAAATTGACTTACTAGCACATTCAATATTCCCTTCATACTTTGATAACCAATCCATGCCTAATATCACATCCAATCCTTGGGATTCCAATACTATTAGGTCTGAGGGAAAAACATAGTTACCAATCCTTAATGGTAACCGATCACACCATAGACTAGCCACATACTCTGCTCCAAACGAGGTTACTAACATGGGTGACCTAAGGGCTTGGATTGATAGGTTATACTTATCCACAAATCCCCTTGAGATGTATGAATGCGATGCACCAGTATCAAAAAGAACGAGTGCAGTAAGTGACTTAACCAAAAACTTACCTATTACTGCATCAGGCTGAGCTTCAACCTCTTCCACTCTAACGTGGTTCACCTGTCCCCTGTTCAAAGGGTTCGGCTTCTTCCCAGAACTTCCATTGCCATTTTGGCCTTCAGGACATTCATTAGCATAATGTCCGGTCTTCTGACACTTAAAGCAAGTGACTTGGCTCAGGTCCTTCTTGGCTGGGGTTGATGGGTTGGTGCGATTCTGGCCATTGCTTCCTCCATTGCCATTACCATTCTTGGTGCCGTTGTGATTGTGCGAGCTACCTCCTCCATGGGTATGCTGAAAATGTCCTCCCGGTCTAGGGGTAAAACGTGGTTTCTGCTGAGCTCCTGAATTGTACTTCCCTTGTCCATACTTCCTCTTGCGATTCTCAATTTGCTGCTGCTTCCCTTTAATCATAAGAGCACGGTCTACCAACTCCTGGAAGTTGTTGAAGGTTGCTACCATCAACTACATGCTGAACTCATCATTCAGTCCTTCCAGAAACTTCTCCGGCTTTGCTGCATCCGTAGCGACGTCATCTGGGGCATAACGTGCTAACTTACTAAAGTCCTCCACATACTGGCCAACTGTCTGTCCTCCTTGGTGCAAGTTGCGAAACTCACGCTTCTTCATCGCCATAGCTCCTGCTGAAACATGTGCAGTACGAAAAGCCTGCTAAAACTGGTCCCATGTGACAGTGTCGACTGGGAAAGTGGCTGTTAATTCTCCCACCATGATGCTGCGGGTCCTTCTAGCTGATGTGCGGCAAACTTCACCTTCTCCGCATCTGTGCATCCTTCTGTGGTCAATTCCCTAGCTGTCTTGCGGAGCCAATCATCTGCTACTATCGGCTCGGTGCTACTGGAAAACACCGGTGGATTCAGCCTAAGAAAACGGGCTAAATGATCAACAGGTGGTGGTGGTGGTGGTGGGTTGTTGTTGTTCCCCTGATTCTGATTCTGGACTAGAAACTGCATCAATGTGTTCTACTGCTGGATCAACTGGGTGAGCTCCGGTGGAAAGGCAAATCCGGGATCACGTCTCGGAGGCATCTGAAGGTTTAGAAAAGATGAGATGTAAGAATAGAGGGGGTCTAAAGAGAAAACACTACCCATATGCACATGAGGCAAAAGCAAACAATTCACTCCATTCAATCAAACAAGGGCATACAATCGATCTATCTATCGCAAAACTGCTCGGACTACTATATTTACATGGTGGACTACTACTGCTGATGAGGTGGTCTACTAGAAATATTCTTCGGTTGCAGACTCCATGATATCTGCTCCAGCTTCTTCAACATAGTCATCATCGCTACTATCTCGATCTGAGTCGGTGTCGTCGATGATGATGTAGTCTTCCGGGCTAATCTCCTTGGCTTCTTCGTCTTCCTCTACTGGCGTAGGGCCTCCCATAAATATTCCAATCTTCTTGATCAGGTCGTCATTCTTCTCCACCAATACTTCAATTTCCTCTTCATAATCTTCACGTGTAGCCTTGAGTTCTTCCTCCAGTTCCTTGATTCTAGTCTTAGCCTTCTTCAGATCTATCATGTCGGTGCACATTTGGTTCTCCTCTCGTTGAATGTGCTGGTTTAGCTCCTGGATAAAAGCTGCGATTGATCTATCCTTCCTGGTGCTGATCATCTCCCAGTGCTCATCTCGGCGCCCACAAATCTGGTAGATAGTATACTTGAGATCATTGCGGTAGACTTCTCCAATGCGACCCATGGCGATGTGAGCTGCCATGCTCTTTCCTAGACTCCAAGTTCGTGCATCAAAAGAAAATTTTATGGGCTAAGTGACTGCATGAACGTCCTTCCTGGAACTTGAACTTGAATCATCCAGCGCTCTTCTTCAGGTAAAGTGGCGTTGTAGGTTCTGGTGAAGCTTGGTACTCCTATATTCGGGTATTTAGTGATTTCCTTCAAGTGACGTCCAAAGGGTGTATCTTCATCTGGTTGCGTGAACTTGTTCCTTGCATCCGCCATCCTAAAGGAGTAGAAAAGATGAGAGGTCAAAAGAGAACAGAGTGAATAGTGATCTAGGTCTTTTAGCTTAGTGGTCGTGTCCTACAGTCAGCGTGTGCTCTGATACCATCTCTGTAGCGACCAGACCTCAAACAGTCTGATCTGTGTGCTCCGGTGTCATCCCTGGATCAGTAATGCTGACACCACACAGTACTCAAAGGATTTATAGCAGAGTAGCAATCACACACTTATTACATCGAGTGTCTCAAAAGAGAACTTAATACAATAAATATGGCATAAGGCCATCTAATAACGATAACAGCGAAAGGCTTGGAAGATAAGTGAGTCCATCAACTCCAACGGCATCACTGAGTATAGAGCCACGACCTAAAAACTCCTTATTCGTCGTCTGAAAAGTCTGCAACATTGACGTTGCAGCCCAAAACGGGTCAGCACATGGAATATGCTGGCAATGTAACACATAGAGAGTAATGGAATGAAACAGCTATACTATATGCATATTTGGCTGGTGGAAAGCTCTATGGTTACAGTTTTGCGTAAAGCCAATTTTTCCCTACTACAAAGGAATAAATTTATTTAACTATCATGGTAGTTGTTAAACATTGAGAATGGTTGACAGCATTCTCAATCCCAATTAAGCATCATCATTAAAACCAAACCCAACAAAATTAATTTAGAGTAACATGTTGAGATTCACATGATAATCCAGGTACTAGATACTCAAGATGTCCATAACCGGGGACACGGCTAACCATGATTAGTTTATTACACTCTGCAGAGGTTTGCGCACTTTTCCCCACAAGACTGGATCGCCTCCGTTGGGTTTCTCGCACTACAGGATGTTTGAGAAAACGGATGACCGAGACATAGTCTTTCAGAAGTGCTAGTACCTTATGATCGGGTAGACTGTACCACCTACATCCCCTACATCTGCTAGTCTACCACTCTAAGAGTTCGCACGACTTAGTCAAGTATGCTAGAGCCCATAATAGCTTGTGGCTGCACATGGAAGTTTCTAGTATGAATAGTCTCATGATCCCTTTGAGCCTGGGTGGCGGTCCAAAAGAAAACAGGCAAGTCCTGGAATACCCAAGTGCCTCAATCCACCCAGATGTGTGTTTAAGTTGCCACCTTAGACAAACCATTAATTAACAAAACTCACATCTGTCATGGATATCACTCACCCAATCCACGTCTACTAGCATAGCATGGCATAATAAGCAAACGCGGAAGTAACTCCCAAAGGTTTGATAATAAACAGGTAATAGGTACTACCTCATGTACTTCCCATCCCATAATTTAATTAGATCCTAACCATGCAATGTGTGAGGATTGATCTAATGCAATAAAAATGGGTAGTAGAAAAGGTATGATCAAAGTGTTACTTGCCTTGCTGATGATCCGGGAAACCTAGCGATTCGAAGTAACAAGCGGCGCACTCCAGATATTCTATCGCAGACAAACAAACAAGCATACAATAAGTACTCATCTAATGCACAGGAAAAACTCAAATAAGAGATCCAACCAGAAGGTTCAACTTAAGAACTCCGGTTGGCAAAAAGAATCAAATCGAACGAAGCAACGAAAATCAAACGGCGAAAGAAAACAACTTTGTTCTACTAATCTGGATCTAGGGAAAATTTTACAGTAGCAAAATCTTGTTTAAGTTGGTTAAATGGATAAAGGGTTTCGAGACGAAACTCTAGGCGCTTGAATCGCCTGATTCTGATAAACGAGCGAACAGTTATACTAAAACGAAAATCGGATCAGGAATCGCGGTCAGAAAAATCGCGGATTTAATCCGAGAAAAAAAACAATGAACGCTCGCTAAATTAAATAAACCGGAAAAACTGATCTATTTAAAAAAACCAAATCTAAAAAAACGACGGAAAAACTGAACGGTTTTTTGAAAAAAAAAATGGCACGGATTTCGAGGCGGCGGCGAACCTCGGGCGGCATGCGGCGGCGGCGGCTGGGGCGGCGACGGCGGGAGCTGGGGGCAGCTCGGGCTAGGGTTAGCTCTGGCTGGGCCTCCCCCCCCCCCCGGCTTAAATAGCCTAACGGGCCGGGAGTCCTAGTCGGACACGGCCCTAGGTCGGTTCGATTTTTTTTTAAATAATTACACGCTGAAGAAAAATAAAAAGAAATACTAAACGGACTCCAAAAATTCCGAAATAAATTTTCACGGGCTTCTAAAATCAAGCCGCACAAGGTGAACATTTATTTGGGACCTAAATGCAATTTTTTTAAACGCACATTTTTTCCTAAATTCAAATAAAACACCGAAAAACTCCAAAATAAAATCCTATTTGATTTTATTATTAAATCCTCAATATTTCTTTATTTTGGGAAAGTCATTTTATTCCCTCTCTCATATTTTTGTAATAGAAATAATTGATGATAAAATAAATAAAATCAAATGATCCTATTCTCAAAATTTGAGAAAACTCAAATATGAAAATAACGAAATCCCCAACTCTCTCCGTGGGTCATTGAGTTGCGTAGAATTTCTAGGATCAACCAAAATGCAAAATAAAATATGGTATGCAATGATGATCTAATGTATAACATTCCAAATTGAAAATTTGGGATGTTACAGTAGGAGTGCTTTAGGTGTGACAAACGTCACAACGTAACTGGGTGGCTATAAAGGTGCACTACGGGTATCTCCGAAAATGTCTGTTGGGTTGGCACGAATCGAGACTGGGATTTGTCACTCCGTGTAACGGAGAGGTATCTCTGGGCCCACTCGGTAGGACATCATCATAATGTGCACAATGTGACCAAGGAGTTGATCACGGGATGATGTGTTACGAAATGAGTAAAGAGACTTGCCAGTAACGAGATTGAACAAGGTATCGGGATACCGACGATCGAATCTCGGGCAAGTATCGTACCGATAGACAAAGGAAATTGTATACGGGATTGATTGAATCCTTGACATCGTGGTTCATCCGATGAGATCATCGTGGAGCGTGTGGGAACCAACATGGGTATCTAGATCCCGCTATTGGTTATTGACCGGAGAGTTTTCTCGGCCATGTCTGCATGACTCCCGAGCCCGTAGGGTCTACACACTTAAGGTTTGATGACGCTAGGGTTATAGGAAAGTATGTACGCGGTTACCGAATGTTGTTCGGAGTCCCGGACGTCACGAGGAGTTCCGAAATGGTCCAGGGGTAAAGATTTATATATGGGAAGTCCCGTTCTGGTCACCGGAAAGGTTTCGGGTGCTATCGGTAACGTACCGGGACCATCGGGAGGGTCCCGGGGGTCCACCAGGTGGGGCCACCAGCCCTAGAAGGCTGCGTGGGCCAAGTGTGGGAGGGGACCAGCCCCAGGTGGGCTGGTGCGCCCCCCCCCCCCCACCAAGGCCCAAGGCGCAAGGGAGAGTGGGAGGGGGCAAACCCTAGGTCCAGATGGGCCTTAAGGCCCACCCTACGTGCGGCCCCCTCTCTCCCCCCTTAGCCGCCACCCTAGATGGGTTTTGGGGCTGCCGCCAGCCCTTGGGAGGGAACCTTAGATGGGGGCCCAGCCCCTCCCCTTCCCCTATATATACTTGAGGTATTGGGGGCTGCAAGACACATGAGATCATCTCCCTCTTGGCGCAACCCTACCTCTCTCCCTCCTCGCCTCTCGTAGTGCTTGGCGAAGCCCTGCTGGAGTTCCGCGCTCCTCGACCACCACCACGCCGTCGTGCTGCTGTTGGACGGAGTCTTCCCAACCTCTCCTTCTCCCCTTGCTGGATCAAGGCGTGGGAGACGTCACCGGGCTGCACGTGTGTTCAACACGGAGGTGCCGTGGTTCGGCGCTTAGATCGGAATCAACCGCAATCTGAATCGCTGCGAGTATGACTCGTTCATCCGCGTTCTTGCAACGCTTCTGCTTAGCGATCTACAAGGGTATGTAGATGCACTCCCCTTCCCCTCGTTGCTAGATTACTCCATAGATTGATCTTGGTGATGCGTAGAAAATTTTAAAATTCTACTATGTTCCCCAACACTCCTTTACTTGATGCCACTGCAGATTTTGCCTTGTGGAGAGTTGCTATGCGGGATCATCTTCGATATGGAAATGATGAGATGTTGGAGATCTTGGAGTATGGTTACCATGTGGTTGATCCAAAGAATCCTACACCAAGAGAAATTTATGAAAAGAATCTCAATGACACTGCAACCATGTGTATAAGGAGAGGTATGGTTGAAAAGCAAAGGAGAACTTTCATACACATCACAAGTGCAAAGGAACTATGGGAAAGTATTATAAGATCCAAGACCGGTACCCCCACCCTCCGGAGTGCTCAATATGAAATTGCCAAGGGGCAATTGCAAAACTTTTGTATGGATAAAGGTGAAACTCCTAATCAACTCCTTGAGCGTCTCATGACTCTCACTGCTGACATTGAGTCGTGTGAGTGTGATAAGACACAAGATGGATTCAACATGACTAAGCGGTTTCTTGTGGACAAGTTGCTTCATGCCCTTGCCCCATATCACCACCAAATGGTGTGGGACATAAGACAACAGCCTTCAAGGAAATGACTACAGATGACATCATATCCACCTTCCAACTATTTGAAGAGTCAAAGGCAAATGCCACAAAACATCTTGCCATGCATGGTACTCCGGCATCAAAGATCAATCTTGCATTGAAGGCCAAGCATGTATGTGAAGATGAGCAAAGTGAAGAAGAAGAAGAAGATGATGATGATGATGATGAAGATGGTGATGAGGTTGAATCTGATGAGGGCCCTTCATATGAAGACATGGCTCTCTTTGTCAAGAAGTTTAGCGCGGGAAAATTCAAGGGAAGATTTCAAAAGAAGAAAGTAAGAAAATGCTACAACTGCACTTCTCCAACGAGTGTCCTTATGAGAAGAGGGAGGATAAACCAAGGTTTCCCAAGACCTTTCCCAAGAAGAAGTTGCCAAATCCTTTGAACTCCAAGCTCAAGAAGAGAGATGGGAAAGCAATGGTTGCTCAAGAATAATCCGATCCAGATGATGTTAGTGGTGTTGCCGGAGTTGCTCAAGATTCTCAAAACACGTTGAGGCTAGTCAACAAGAGTGGTGATGTGGTCACCTACAACTATATGAAGGACTACAAGGGCAACGCTCACAAGTGCTTAATGGCAAAGGCCATGGTAGAAGAAGGAAATGACCAAAGCTCTCTCAACAAGGTCAAGGTAACTCCACGATCATATCCTCCTCTTTTCACTCCTCCTACTCCTAGTGATGAGTATCTTGATGCGGAGGATAGTCATGAGGATGATGATGATATAGATGATCCTATGCTTGATAAACTAAATAAGTTCATGTGCTCCCTCAAAGGAAAGAAGCTCACTATGTTTCGTATGCTTATGGAGATGGTGAGTAAGCACACCATCACCATTAAGGAACTCGGAACCCTCGTCACCGAGGAAAAGGAAAAATATGAAATCCTTGAGCGAAAAGTCTAGTATGAGGAAACACAAAATGATGAACTATGCTTGAAAATTGGTGCAAACATTGATGTTCATACTAAAGATCTTGCCTCCTTGAAAAAGGCTAATGACTCTTGCGAAGAGTTGATGAATGATAAAAGTAAGCTTGTGAAGTCAAATGCTTCTCTCTCCAAGGATTGTGAGCTCCTATCTGTGTCCCTTAAGACTAAGGAAGAAGAGCTCACCCTTCTTACAAAGAGTTTTGAGACACTCAAGCTTACTTATCTTGAAACTCTAGCCAAGGCTTACTCTTCTCCTATTATCAATTTTGATGATTGTACTGCTAACTCTAGTAGTGATCTAGCATCTATTCTTGAGGAAAATCGCTTTCTCAAGGCTCAAATCGAGAAAGGGCTCATGACGTGTGCTCAAGGGCAAAAGAACCTTGATGAGGTATTGAGCCAACACAATGGAGTGTTCGCCAAAGAGGGACTCGGGTTTGACCCTAGCACAAGCAAGAAGAAGACATCCTCTCAAAAGTGCACCACCCCTCTAAAAGAAACTTTTGTATGACAAGGGCACAAGCAGGAAGGTAAGGTTGTTAGTGGGAAGGCCACGAGGGGCATGCCCACTCTCAACAAGCCAAAAGAATTCATGCCTCCATCCTATGTACTTCGTAAGGCTAAGGATGGAGAGGTTTATGCAAAGTTTGTTGGTCCTCGAAATGCATTCCGGTTTTATCCTATTTGGGTCCCTAAGACCCTTGTGACTAACTTGAGAGGTCCCATTGCAAAATGGGTGCCTCTAACCAAGTCATAATTGTGTGTAGGTTGCTTTCTCCGGTGGAGTAAAATGGGTGATTGACAGTGGATGTACCAATCATATGACTGAAGATAGCAAGCTGCTCTACGATTTCATGGAAGCTATTCAACCATTCATGAGCATTATGTTTGGTGGAGGATCAAAAGGACAGGTACTCGGGTTGGGCAAGGTGGCTATCACAAATGACATGTCGCTTGCAAATGTCATGCTTGTCCAATCCCTTAAATACCATTTGCTTTCTGTTTGCCAATTGGCTTCTATTGGTTATGATACACTCTTTGGACTAACGGATGTGAAAGTCTTTAAGAGAGATACTCTCGAAGTGGCCTTTGTTGGAGAGTTGGATGGCAACCTTTACGTGGTTGATTTCTCGAAAGAGAGCACATTCCATGCAACTTGTCTAATGGCCAAGGCCGACAAGGGGTGGCTATGGCATCGCCGGCTAGCCCATGTAGGCATGAGAAATCTTCAAGATCTCTTAAAGGGTAATCACATCCTTGGACTAACTAATGTCTCTTTTGAGAAAGATCGTGTGTGTAGTGCATGCATAGCCGAGAAGCAACATCAATCAAAGCACCCACCCAAGAATATTGTGTCTACCTCAAGGCCTTTGGAGCTCCTTAATGTGGATCTTTTTGGGCCTCCTTCATGGGATAGTCTTGGTGGGAAAAAGTATGTACTTGTTATTGTTGATGATTACTCAAGGTATACATGGGTCTTCTTCCTCAAATCCAAGGATGACACAAAGATCACCTTCATCGATTTCGCCAAGCAAGCACAACACAAGTTTGACAAAGAAATTCTGGCAATAAGAAGTGCTAATGGATCTGAGTTCAAGAACTACACCTCGGAAGAGTTCCTTAGTGATGAAGGGATTGAGCATCAATATTCAGCTCCATACACTACCCAACAAAATGGTGTAGCAGAAAGGAAGAACCGCACCCTTGTGGAGATGGCAAGGTCCATGTTGGATGAATACAAGTCGCCACATAGTTTTTGGGCCGAGGCTATCAACACTGCATGTCATGCATCAAACCAGCTCTTCCTCCGCACGATCTTGGAAAATACTCCATATGAGCCCCTAACCGGGAACAAGCCAAATGTCAAGTACTTTCGTGTATTTGGGTGCAAATGCTTCATCCTCAACAAAAGAGAGCGGTTAGGAAAATTTCAATCTAAAACCATTGAGGGCATATTTGTTGGCTATGGATCAAACTCTCACGCCTATAGAGTCTACAACAAATCCAATGGATGTGTTGTAGAAACTTGTGACGTGGTGTTTGATGAATTTAATGGCTCCCATGGGGAGCAAGTTGATCTAAGTGATGTAGGTGAAGAAGATTCTTCTCAAGATATCTTGACAATGGGTGTTGCTGCACTTCTTCTAATGGAACAAGAACCTCATGATGATGAAGAAGATGGAAGCCTCACACATCATCAAACTACTTCAACACCCATACCACCACAAGCCCCTATTACTCAACCAATGCCCATAGTCCAAGTACAAGATGATGATCAAGTTCCTCTTCATGATAATCATCAAGAACAAGATCATCCTCAAGGGCAAGAACAAGAAAGTGCAATCATTGACAATGAACCTCAATAAATGCAAGAAGAAGAAGAAGATTTTCACCACACATTAATGATCCATATGTTGAGGACGTGGATGATGGGCATGAAGTTAAACCTCCGAAACCTTAACCTCCATCATGCCTCGAGTGGCCGGCCGTGTTGATGTTGATAAAATCCTCACCGGCATATCAGAAGGTAGAGTCACTCGTAAACAATTGACAAAATTTTGTGCTCACTTCTCTTTTGTGTCTAGTGTTGAGCCTCTCAAGGTACAAGAAGCGTTGATAGACAATGATTGGCTCATTGCTATGCAAGAAGAGTTGAATAGTTTTGAGCGCAATGAAGTGTGGTCATTAGTCAAGAGGCCAACCACGGAACACAACGTCATTGGAACAAAGTGGATTTTCAAGAACAAGCAAGATGAGAATGGTGTAATCATCCGTAACAAGGCAAGGTTAGTGGCACAAGGGCACTCACAAGTTGAAGGTTTGGACTTTGGTGAGGCCTTTGCCCCCGTTGCCCGTCTTGAATCCATTTGCATCTTACTTGCTTATGCTGCTTTCAATGGCTTTACATTGCATCAAATGGATGTTTAGAGTGCTTTCCTTAACGGTCCTCTACAAGAAGAAGTATATGTATCACAACCACCTGGGTTTGTTGACCCCGATCACAAAGACTATGTGTATAAACTTCATAAGGCTTTGTATGGCCTCAAACAAGCACCTCATGTTTGGTATGGTCGTCTTAAGAAGTTTTTACTCGATGATGGCTTTGTGAGAGGGGTGATCGATCCCACTCTTTTTACTAAGAGGGACAAAGATGATTTGATCTTATGCCAAATCTATGTAGATGATATCATTTTTGGTTCTCCTAACATTCATTTATGCAAGAAGTTTGCGGAATCAATGACCAAGAATTTTGAAATGTCACTCAATGCGGATTAGTTCTTCCTCGGGTTTCAAATTCAACAATTTCAAGAAGGAACTTTCTTGTCTCAAGCAAAATACCTTAAGGATATCCTAGCAAAATTGGCATGACTAATGCTAGCCCATGTAAGACTCTCATGCCAACCAAAATTGTACTCACTGAAGACACAAACGGTATCCCCTTCGACCCATCCAAATACAGCTCTATGATTGGTTCATTGCTTTATCTTTGTGCATCTAGACCAGACATCATGTTTAGTGTATGCATGTGTGCTAGATTTCAAGCTTCCCCTAGGGAAAGTCATCATAAGGCGGTTAAGCATATTCTTAGATACCTTGTTCACACCCCAAAGTTGGGTCTATGGTACCCCAAGGATGCTAAGTTTGATCTCATTGGGTACACGGATGCGGATTGGGCTGGAGACAAAGTGGATCATAAGTCCACCTCCGGTGCATGTCAATTTCTTGGACACTCCTTGGTAAGTTGGTCCTTGAAGAAGCAAAATTGTGTTGCTCTCTCCACCGCCGAAGCTGAATATATTGCAACCGCCAGTTGTGCGACTCAATTACTATGGATGAGGCAAACTTTGAAGGATTACGGTATTACCTATAGACATGTGCCTCTTCTATGTGATAATGAAAGTGCCATCAATATTGCTGAGAACCCCAAAGATCATACCCACACCAAGCACATTGACATTAGGTACCACTTCTTGAGAGATCATGTGGAGAAGGGCAATATTGACATTGCTCATGTTGGCACAGATATGCAACTTGCAGATATTTTCACCAAGCCATTGGATGAAGCAAGGTTTTGTCAACTTAGGCGTGAATTTGGTATCTTGGAGCTTGACAATATTATGTGAAATCTAGTACCCATTAATGCATGAACCTAATGTCTTGTCTTGATGTAGGCATATAGTTAGGGGGAGACATTCAATTCATGAATATTCGCACCCTACATAATGCATAAATAGAACAAACACTCTCAAAGTTATCATGGTTCTCGAACTATGGTGCTTTAACATGATGGAGTTGTGACTATGTGCCCAAAGTCTTCATCTTTGTGGCACTATGTTCCATATGCTCAAACATGGTGACTTCGGTCACCACTTGTACATTGCTTGTGTGGACCTTCAGTTACTTAATTTGTTGGGTTGTTATTACATCTTAGTATGGCCTCAGAATTACTCAGGTTTTCACCTCAAAAAAATTTCTCTCAAAACTCCTTGGCGGAGTCTATTTCAAACCATATTAGTTGGCCCCTTCCAGGTCTCTCTTTTGTCTGGACTTGTTGTCCAGTGGCCGGACATCCGGCTCCTAAGCCGGACATCCGGGCCCTGGAGCAAATCTTTCTGTTGCTCGTACTACGATCGTCGGACATCCGGGCTCTAGCCGGACATCCGGGTCCTGATCCTAAAGCTGCCTAACCCTCACACGCCGAATATCCGGACTTATCCCCGGATGTCCGGCCCGTTGGCCCCTGTTTTACACTGACCTCCACTCGCCGGATATCCGGGCCAAGCCCCGGATGTCTGGCCCGTCACCCGCAGCCACACATAACAAGGGAGGGACTCGGGAGTTGGGGCAGTTTTTCCCCATTCAGTCCCGTTCCTCTTCCCCATCGCGTCACACGGCCGCCACCGCCGGGCTGTGCTCCGGCGCCGCCCCGGCTCTCTCCTTCGTCCTCCGACCCTGATCTCCTGCTCACGGCTTCTCCTCCTCTCGATCTATGATTCTATCCAATCCATTTCTTGGATTGTGGTCTGAATCCCTCGGGAGGGACCGGTGCATTGTGGGAGTGACCGCCGGAGTTCCTCATGGCGCGGACCAAGAACTGTGGTCCCGATCGGCCCGAGCCTTCTTCCCGGGGTATGGATGCTACCGCTCCTCCATTCTACTCTTATGGTGACCGAGAGAAAAAAATCTTAGGGTTTCATTCTCTCATGCATATCTTTACGTCTATATCTCTCTAGTGTTTCGGTGCCTCGTGCCTAAGCCTAAGAACTCCTTCTATGTACTCGGCTAATCAATTTAAATCATGGACATGTTGAATTTTTTTATCTTCACTGGACTTGTTCTATGGTCATGATCGAAAATGTTCATCCCATTGTTTAAATTCATTTTGTCCGTGTCCATACTTGTTGGCTTCTTCTCATCGCAACCTATCATTATCCATTCCAGTTGTTCGCCGGCAAGGCTCAACCGACTCCGATGAGCATGCTCGGCCTAAGAAGAAGAAGACCTCCACGAAGAAGAAGAAGCGGGCACCATCCACTAGTCTGTCGGCCTCGGATCCAGATGATGCGGACTATGTTGGGGAGGAAGAGGATGACCATGCACCAAGACATTCCGTTGGACAGTCCAAGCCTGGTACTAGGAGGACGCCGGTGCCTCAAGTTTGAGGGTCTGCAATGCCCGTTGTTCATGGTCGTCGCATCTCCATGGAGCTTCCTGACAGCGGGATCGCCCCACTCACAACTTCACCACTGTGGGGGCGGCTCAATACCTTGCGTTTCGTCGAGATGTCAATCAATATGAAATGGTGGCTGATGCCGAGGATCCTCGGTTCCGGACTCGTATGCAGCAGGATCTCTACTCCAGTTTTGTTCATGGTCAAGGTCTTGCTCCTCACAAATACGTGGATCTCCTATTCCTACATGACCATTCGGCCATGTTTCCTAACAATCCGGTCCAGATCATTGATGATATGACCCTAGGTCATGCAATGACCTTCAGGTGTGATTGGAATGAAGCTGCCATCCTTCAGTTCTATGCCACCTGTTTCTTTGGTCCGGACAACACTCTCACATGGATGACCGATGGCACTACACTGAGTATCACCTATGATCGGTTTGTTCAGATTTTGGGCCTCTCTGGAGTTGGACATCGCATTCACGGTATGGATCCAGAGTCTAAGCCCAAAGGGATTGATGCTTGCTTGCCTCTGGTGAAGCCTCCCTCTCAGCTCACTGAAGAGGAACATGGATATCCTCCCAATGAGGTATCCATCTTTCGTGCTCCTTACTTCATCCTTTATCAGTGTGTTCTTCGCACCCTCTATCCTAAGAAGGGAGATCGATCAAGGGCTCGCAACTACTGTATTGACTTGATGGTTCGAATGCTTGACGAACCCTCTCTGCCGTTGGACACAACCCATTTCATTTGGCATGAGATTCGTCTTTGCAGCTTCATAAAGTCGCGCCAGTTTCCTCATGCTCCATTTATTCAGGCACTGATTGATCACACTGCTCCCTTTGAGGTGGTTAAAACTGCTGTGCACTCTATTTGGACGCCTCCTCCTCACATGCGTATGGTGGCTAGTGCCCAGACTGCTGCTCCTACTCAGCCTAGGAGGTCTGCTAGTGGGAATCCGCCAACCGGTTCCTCTGCTCCATCTTCCTCGACCGCTCCTCGTGGCCGTCTTGCATCATTCTTGGGTAAGGCTCAGTCTGCTATCATGAAGGCAATCACTTTCATCCGTCAGTAGAATCATGATGTTCAGAAGCGCCTTGTCATCTCCAAGAATCTGCTCAAACGGCGCCTCCGTGACCGTGGGAGTCCCGTTAGTGATGATGGTCCTCTTCCCGCGGCTCCATCCTCGTCCACTTTCGGCTTTCCATCTCGTGTTGAGTATCCCGAGTTCCTTGATGATGATGATGACATCCGCCAGGAGTGATTGAGTCCGTTTAGCTCTTCGCCCCTTTTTACTTGTTGCCGTCAAAGGGGGAGAAGTAGTATCCTAGTAGTAATCTTAGGTCATGCTATGGCTATGTTATGTTGACTATTTGTGTTCACTACTATTCGAACTTGCTATGTCTGCTACCTATGGTGCTTGATCGTGTGAGAAACTATGATATTATCTTGGATTATCATGTGGTTATGAAATGTTGTTATGTCTGAGTTATTGTGGTTTCATATATGCATTCCATGCACACATTGAGGGGGAGCTAAAAGAAAATAGAAACATAGACTTATTTTGTACTTTTGCTCTCACGATTGTCAATGCTAAGATTATTTATTGCATCTATCATACTACATGTATGGTTGACATCAACAAACAAAAAGGGGAGATTGAAAGAGCAATCATGCCCTTACATCATGTTTTGATGTTGATGACAATATACATGTAGGGGACTAACAATGGATGTCAAGTAAATCTCAGGTATTAGTCCCTGGTTCATTGATGTGTGTGGATCAAGAGCTTACAAGTGATTTTACTCAAGGATGAAGCATAAAAGTTGATTACATATTTGTTTTCTTGAGTATAGGATCCCGCACTATTAAGAGGGGATCGATAGGGTTAGTTAAAGGCTTGCTCTTGCCATAAACCTCCTGACCATACTGCACATGCCAAAAACCTTCATGTTCTGTCTCTTGGTTGCTGGATGTCCGGGCTTCATGCCGGATGTCCGGGCTGCACGCCGGATATCCGGGCCTAGCCATCCAGAGAGCAGTTGTATACTGGGCTGCACGCCGGATGTCCGGGCTTTCCCCGGATGTCTGGGCCTTCCTGTTACGCCGGATGTCCGGGCCCCATTCCGGATATCCGGGCATAGCTATCCCGAGAACATCTTTATGCTGGGCTGTGCGCCGGATGTCCGGCCACCTGCCGGATGTCCGGGCCTTCCTGATATGCCGGATGTCCGGGCTTGGGCCCCGGATGTCCGGCCCCTCTGTTCTTCTATTCTGCCTTTGTTCTGTTCCTCGTAGCTTACCAAGCCAGATGTCCGGCCTGCTCACTCACTTACACTGCAACAGCCATATTGAGCTCACACTATATATAGCCCTTCTTCCCCAAGGGAGAGGGTCGACCACTCACTTTGAACAAACCCTAGAACACATTTCACTCTCTCTCTCACTCCTCCACACCAAATCTTAGGTCCCTAAGGGATTTGAGAGCTTTTGAGAGAAGTTGTCTGATCAAGTGATAGATCCACTCCTTCTCCTTCTTTGCACCAAAGGAATTCGTGATTTGAGCAAGTCTTGAGCTTTTCCCCATCGTTCTTGTTACTCTTGGAGGTTGGAGACTCCTAGGCGGTAGGAGTCTTTCAAAGAGGAATCGACCTTTGTGATTACCCCCGGAAAGTTTGTGAGGGTTTGGAGACCACCCCAAGGTCTACCACTAGCGGTTGAGAAACGCCTTCGGTGTTGTCTCAAAGGGAGAATAGGGTGAGCCTTCATGGCGTTTGTGTGCCTTCGTGGTAACATCCACCTCTCTAAAGATGATGTAGCTTCCCTCCAAGGAAGTGAACATCGACATACATCCTCGCCTCCCGGAGTTGCGGTTATTCCTAACCCTAACTCTCTACTTGTGGTTACTTGTCTCTTAGTACTTACTTATATCATATTGTGCTTTCTTACTTACATACTTGTGTTACTTGGTTAGCACTTAGTACTACACTTGTAATTGTTAGGCTCACCTTCATATTCCGCATTATTGCCTAAAATTGCTAAGTAATAATTAAAATTTGTAATTGTACCTATTCACCCCCCTCTAGGTCCATCTCGATCCTTTCAGACATCCTCTACTTTGTAGTTGCAAGTTTTACGTGGCTGCTACGGGCTGAGCAAGAACCGTTCTTACCTACGCATCAAAAACCACAACGTGGTATGGTGATTGCTTTTTGATCTTCAGAAAGAACCCTATTCATTGAGTCCGGTTCAACTAAAGTTGGAGAAACTGACACCCACTAGCCACCTGTGTGCGAAGCACGTCGGTAGAACCAGTCTTGCGTAAGCGTACGTGTAATGTTGGTCTGTAGCAGCAATTGATCGGTATCAGCAGTATCTGTAGCAAGATCAAAGATCAAACTTTTTTTACATTTAAATCAAAGATCAAACTTGCCCGGCACCTCTGCTCTTGAGGTACAACAATTTTATGATGTTTTAAAACATGAGCAAACTGAAAATCATAACGTGTTTTAGTTAGGATGACCAGTACTGTAAATTTTAGAAACTGAATTAGAACATGTTTTCCAAGATGTAAATATGCACAATATAGTCTAATCTGTACTTGAAATTAGAATTAGAAAACAAGATTAAAATTAGGAAACACCCATATACTGCCAAGTTATGTCGATGATCCACTCAAGGCAGGGAACTGCACCCATTTTCACTACTACTACAATATGCCATAGCCAATGGACAAAAATGTGACTAATGGGCAACTTTTTGAAATCAAAACAAAAATGGACAATAAACTAAACCGTAATTTGTTACAGAGATTTGCCTACTGAAAATATAACTGAATGGGCAGAAAAATGGGCGAAAAAATAACTGAAGGCTAGGCTAAAATGGACAGTAAACTGATATTGACTATTGCCAACAAGAGTAGGAAAATGCAAGCTTCTGAAGTTTGTTACAAAAAATTTCCTACTGAAAAGATAACTGAATTTTGAGTACTGTACTGACAGTTGATAGTGCCCATTGTAGGAAAGTTTACTGAATTTTGTGGAATACTCAAAGTGCTTTGAACTAAAAAATCATCAAAGTTCAAAGCCTAACTGATTTAAAAGGCTTATTCTCTGGAATCATCAATCAGCATCAATGTGCATTCAGGCTAATTCTTTGAACTTTGATCATCAAAGAATACATTTATTTGATTTTTTAAATTTATTTGGAATTATTTGAATTATTTAAATTAATCTGAATAATTTAGTCAAGACCTTTGGATTAATTTGAATCTTGCAATTTGGTCTAATTTAGATGATCTTGTCTACTTGCAGTACATAATCTACCGAGTAGTCATGTCCTAGTCATGCATCCATGCATCCAGTAGCAACATCTTGCATACATGATCATGTGTCAAACTTTTAAATACATCAAAGTCTACTGAGTAGTTCTTGTGCTCATCCAGTAGCAACATCTTGCATACATGATCAGTAGTCATGTCCCAGATTTTTATTTACACTGAATTTGTAAATCACCAAGAGCTCTACTAGTTTCACACTAGATTTACACTGAATTATTTGACTAGTAGTCATGTGAACTCTCTGAATTTGTAAACACTTCTAGACTTGAGCATTCTGAGTTTGCAATTGCAAAAAAACTCCCTTGTTCATGAACTTTACTGTACTCCATTCATTCAAGCAGAAAGAAACAAACAAGGTCTGAAGAAGAATGAATCCCTTCTCCATTAATTTTATTCACAAATGATAAGTTCAGGTCATAAAAATCCATGATGTTACATGAACAATTAGAGACAATTAACAGGATTACTCACGGATACAATCACACATGATCAATTAATAGGACTACTCCACGATGTTCGTTACAGCTCCACAATCTGGAGATCAATTGACAGTATATACACACAACAAATAGCAGCTGATGGATTGGAATTCTTTCTGGAGTAAATAACAGGAGTTGGACCACAAACAACAGCAGATCAATTAAGAGGATTACTCCATGATGCTTCACCAATAGAGGAGGGATGTGGATGGCTGACCTCCTGCAATTCCTCAATTTCACCACCGCCGTCATCCTAGTGCCAGCTATTGCCGCCAGCCAGGTGGGCCAGCACGGCGAACGCGGAGGCGCCCTTGTAGTTGTGGACGCCCCCTCCAGGACACGAGGCGTTGGACGCATTGGTCGGCTTCGACGCCCTGGCATACACGACCCCGACGAGCTACGCTAACGACGCCTCTCCAGTGAGCCACAGGAGCTTGTTATGGTTGACCTTGACCGCGTCATGCATTGGCACCACCCGCTACCACTCGTCTGGTCCTTCTAGGCAGGAGCCGGTGACCTTTTTCTCCTCATGCTCTCTCCTCTCGACGGTGGCCAGGATTTGTGGTGGGGGTGGCGAATCAACTGGAAGCAAGTCCCGGATTTGCGAAAGGGGATGGGGAAAAGCTTGGAAATTTAGGGATGCGGGAAAGGGGAGTAGTGGAGCTGCGCGGGGGAGCGATGGAGCTGCGCGGGTAGAGGTGGATCCGCCCGGGGTTGCGGTGGAGCTGCGGTGCGGCGCGGTGTGCTCGAGCTACGCGACATCGTCGGCGTCCCGGGGAGCTGTGTGGTGGAGCTGAGCAGTGGAGGAGACGACTGGACCGCGGGTTCGGTCGGATAAACCTGAAGGACTTTTTTGCAAAAAATGTTGTTATGACGGGAATTACGGGATGAAGGAAGTACCATTAAGGTGTTTGAGGGGTTCATTATATTTCTGTATTTCAACCATATGTTTATGCAAATCACCAAGATTGTCCAACATTTGAACTCCCTCAGGGGTGAAAGAAAACCCCTTCTTTTGAGGTGGAGCACCCAAAATTCCTTCTAAAATTTCATAGACAACATTAGCCTCAAGCTCAATAAAATTCCCTTTAGCGGCAAAATCTAGGAGTTGTCTATGATGCAAAGTCAATCCTATGTAAAAATTACGAAGCAAGATCTTAGCGTCCCCCTTTAAATTCCAAATATGATAAGATTCCATAAGCCTATACCAAGCATCCTTCAAATTTTCTCCTTGTCTTTGCTTTAAGTAAAGAACTTCGAAATCTGGTGACAAAGGAGGAGTAGGCACGCTACCATTATGACTAAGAAGCGAAAACACAGATAGATCTGAAGAGAAAATGGCGAACGAAAAAGAGGGGCGAATAAAACGGCAAATTTTTGTGAAGTGGGGGAGAGAAAAACAAGAGGCAAATGGCAAATAATGTAAATTGCGAGGAGATGAGATTTGTGATTAGGAACCTGGTATATGTTGAAGATCCTCCTCGGCAACGGCGCCAGAAATTCCTTTTGATGTCGCTTGAAGCTACGTCGGTATTTACCCAAAGAGGAAGGGATGATGTAGCACAGTGGCAGTAGGTATTTCCCTCAGATATGAAACCAAGGTTATCGAACCAGTAGGAGAACCAAGCAACACAACGTAAACATCACCTGCACACAAATAACAACTACTCGCAACCCGACGTGTAAAAAGGGTTGTCAATTCCTTTCGGGTAGCGGCGCCCCAAGATGGGCAAACGGACATGAGAAAGTTGTAAATATTGATAGATCGAATGCCAAATAAAAATAAATTGTAGGAAGGTATTTTTGTATTTTTGGTTTAGTAGATCTGAAAATAAAAGACAAATAAAATAGATCGCAAAGGCAAATAATATGAGAAAGAGACCCGGGGGCCGTAGGTTTCACTAATGGCTTCTCTCGAGAAAAATAGCAAACGGTGGGTAAACAAATTACTGTTGGGAAATTGATAGAACTTAAAATACTCATGACGATATCCAGACAATGATCATTACATAGGCATCATGTCCAAGATTAGTAGACCGACTCCTGCCTGCATCTACTACTATTACTCCACACATCGACCGCTATCCAGCATGCATCTAGTGTATTGAGTTCATGGAGAAATGAAGTAATGCAATAAGAACAATGACATGATGTAGACAAGATCTATCTATATAGAGATAGACCCCATCATTTTAACCTTAGTAGCAACGATACATACGTGTCGGTTCCCCTTCTGTCACTGGGATCAAGCACCGTAAGATCGAACCCACTACGAATCACCTCTTCCCATTGCAAGATAAATAGATCAAGTTGGCCAAACAAAACCCAAATATCAGAGAGGAAATACGAGGCTATAAGCAATCATGCATAAAAAGATATCAAAGACACTCAAATACTTCCATGGATATAAAAAGATAGATCTGATCATAAACTCAAAGTTCATCCGATCCCAACAAACACACCGCAAAAAGAGTTACATCATATGCATCTCCAAGAACCATTGTATTGAGAATCAAACGAGAGAGAGGAAGCCATATAGCTACTAACTACGTACTCGAAGGTCTACAAAGAACTACTCACGCATCATCGGAGAGGCACCAATGGAGGTGGTGAACCCCATCCATGATGGTGTCTAGATTGGATCTGGTGGTTCTAGACTCTGCGGCAGCTGTAATTGATTTTTGTTGACTCCCCTAGGGTTTCTGGAATATTGGGGTATTTATAGAGCAAAGAGGCGGTCCAGGGGCACCCGAGGTGGGCACAACCCCTGGCGCGCCCTGGTGGGTTGTGCTCTCCTCGGAGCACCCCCCAAGTGCAGCCTTGGCCCATTAGGTGTCTTCTGGTCCATAAAAAATCTTCATAAAGTTTTATGGCATTTGGACTCCATTTGATATTGATTTTCTGCGATGTAAAAAACATGCAAAAAACAACAACTGGCACTTGGCACTATGTCAATAGGTTAGTACCAAAAAATTATATAAAATGACTATAAAACGATTATAAAACATCCAAGATTGATAATATAACAACATGGAACAATTAAAAATTATAGCTAGATACGTTGGAGACGTATCAGCATGCTCTTTGTTTTGGAACAAACGTTTCAACCGTGGTATTATAGGAGCATACCACATCACCTTGGCAGGAATCTTCTTCCTGGGGCGCTCGCCCTCGACATCACCAGGGTCATCGCGGCTAATCTTATAGCGTAATGCATCGCATACCGGGCATGCGTTCAAATCCTCATACTCACCGCGGTAAATGATGCAGTCATTAGGGCATGCATATATCTTCTACACCTCTAACCCTAGAGGGCAGACAATCTTCTTTGCTTCATACGTACTCTTGGGCAATTCGTTGTCCTTTGGAAGCATCTTCTTTAACATTATCAACAACTTTCCAAATCCCTTGTTAGATACATCATTCCCTGCCTTCCATTGCAGCAATTCCAGTGTGGTGCCCAGCTTTTTCTTGTCAGCTTCACAATTCGGGTACAACAATTTCTTGTGATCCTCTAACTTGCGTTGCAACTTCTGCTTCTCATTTTCACTTGCGCAGTTTCTCTTTGCATCGGCAATGGCCCGACCTAGATCATCAGCGGGCGCATCTGATGCATCTTCTTCAGCTTCTTCCGGCATTGCCGGCTTAGCTTCTTCCCCCATTGTTGTACCATCATATTCAGAGAACTCATGGCTAGGATAGATGTCGTCGTCATGTTCTTCTTCATTGTCTTCCATCATAACCCCTTTTTCTCCGTGCTTGGTACAAACATTATAGTGGAGCATGAAACCGGACTCAAATAGGTGGACATGAATGGTTCTTGACTTAGAGTAATTCTGATCATTCTTATAGCCGGCACGTGGACAAGGCATAAAACCATCCGCTCGCTTGTTTGCCTCGGCCGTAAGCAGAAAAGTACGCACGCCATTAACGAACTGGGGAGAGCATCAGTCATTGTACATCCATTGCCGGCTCATCTTCATTACACAACACCGAATAGACCAAATTAATACAAGTTCATACATAAAGTTCATACAACACTTATTCTTATAAAACAAACATACAAATAACTCTCTAGCTAAAGTATTTAAATGCAACAACAAATGCGATCAAGATCGCAACTAACTAAGGTAACAATTAATCCAACAACATAATGATGTCAAGCCTCACTATCAATGGCATAATTTTTAATCTTTCTAATCTTCAAGCGCATTTTCTTCGTCTTGATCTTGTGATCATCGACGACATCAGTAACATGCAACTCCAATTCCATCTTCTCTCCCTCAATTCTTTTCATTTTTTCTTTCAAATACTCGTTTTCTCTTTCAACTAAATTCAACCTCTCGACAATAGGGTCGGTTGGAATTTCTGGTTCACATACCTCCTAGATAAAAAATATCTATGTCAATTTGTGGGGCATAATTTGTCATAAACACGAAATTCAACAAATAGTTATAAAGAGAATATACCACATCCAAATCATAACCCGGACGAGGGCCGACGGGGACGGATATCAAAACCATGTCACTATGTATAACAAACAACGTATGGGTAAGATAATTATACAAGTAACTATATATCTAAATCACACAAACATGACTTTTTTTATACAAAAAAGATAAGAACAAGAGGCTCACCACAAGGTGGTGCCAGCGACGGGACGGTGCGGGCGATCGATGGTGGTTAGGACGGAGACGGGAATGCACTAAGTAAACCACACCTACATATGCAAACTAAGAGTTATTTTGACCTCAAATTGCATATAAATCAAATACTACCACGTATAATTCTTCCCAAAATAAAACCCACAAATCACTATACTTATAGAGCATTGTAAGAGCTAATCTAGCGATGAGAGATGAAAGGACAAAGTTGCTAACCTTTGTGATCACTTGGACGGATGGAGTGCCTTCAAATCTTGGACAAATTTTGGCAAAAATAAAGGTGAGCTCAAGCAAGAGGGGAAAAACAGAGAGGAGGGAAAAACAGAGCGCTTCGGCTTGGGCTGGACGAAGCACTATATGTAGCGTGACCTTTAGTACCGGTTAGTTATACGAACCGGAACTAAATGTTCATCTCTAGTCCCGGTTCGTGGCATGAACCGGTACTAAAGGTGCTGGTAGTGCCCCAGCCTGACGCAAGCCTGCCACCGCGTCTTTAGTACCGGTCCGTGGCACGAACCGGTACTAAAAGTTCACCATGAACCGATACTAATGAGCGTTGCCCGCCTAGCCGTTGGAACCGGCACTAATGGTCACATTAGTGCCGGTTCAGTTACAAATCGGGACTAATGTGCTTCACGTTAGGCCCTTTTTCTACTAGTGTGTATTTTGTGTAACTTGCATGTCATATATTATTACTTTAATATGTGGTCAAAGTTAGTCTCGAAAAATGCATTAGGCCCTATATATGAAAGGAGGGAGTATCAAACTACCGGACTACTAAACACTTTGCTCTAGAGAAATAATTTTCTAGGTCTGGTTGAATTGACAACCCAACTGCTAAGACATATAAATAATCTTTGGCTCCCCTTGCGTCGAATTAATAATTTTGGGTGAAATACTACACTCGAAGACTGTTGCGATTCCCTATACTTATGGGTCATCATGGGGCGTGATGAGAATACGGTGAGCCATTTGTGGCGCTTCGAGAGCATTGTGCCTCCACACCGCTCTAACGGAGGTTAACAACCGTAAGGTGTGAGCTTCGGGATACATCATTGTTTCTACATGCCTCGGTTATCTCTTACCCGAGTCCTTTACTTATGCACTTACTTTGTGATAGCCATCATACTTCAAGTTATATATCTTGCTATCACATACTTGATTATCTTGTTTAATTAGCATAACTTGTTGGTGCACATAATTGAGCCTAGCTTGTTTAGGTTTTGTGCTTGTCATAACGTTAGTTTTATTTCACATTTATTCAAGCCTAAACCGAAATGCCTACTCACCCCCTTTAGGTGACATCCACGTCCTTTCAACATGCCTTTGTCCTAGACAGCCCGACGGGAAACCGATCAACCCTGAACTCGCCACAGATGCTAGTCCGAACGGTCACTGCTGGAAAAAGGGCCTTTGGTCGCGGTTCGCAACTGCCATTAGTCGCGGTTGCGCAACCGCGACCAAATAGGCGCGACTAAAGGACCCCCACTTTAGTCGCGGTTGCTTAAGAACCGCGACTAAAGGCCCGTCCACGTGGGCGCTAGGCGGCCGTCGGGGCGGAGGACCTTTAGTCGCGGTTCTTCTGGCCAACCGCGACTAAAGGCCGCCACAGGTTTAGGCCGGCTGGTAGAAAACAGGGCTATGGTCCAGGCCGCCACAGGTTTTTGAAAAAAAAATTTGAAATTTTTTTTTGAAATTTTTTTATTTTCAAATTTCTGAATTATTTTAACCTCTAGTCTGTAATCACCACCCCTCATCACTTCTCAATTTATTCTTTAATCACCCCTCATCATTCCAAATCATCTAACTTCCCGACCGGTCACCCATCCCTCTCACTACTCCAGCCCAAGCACGCTTAACTTCCGGGTTCTATTCTCCCACGCTCCAAGTCTGCACTTGTTGTTTTCCTAACAATAGTAAGATGTCAATCCTATTAACCTTCAGGAATTTTGCTTGAGCATGAAGTGACACATTTCACTGTTTGAGTTTGAAACTATTGTTTTAAAAAACAATAATTATTTAGTAACACTAATATTTCTTGAAAATTAGTTTGACCATTGTTTGACCACAGTTTGACCAGATTTGACCAAAATTGAAATAATTAAAATAATTATTTAGTAACACTAATATTCTAGAATAATTAGTTTGACCATTGTTTGACCATAGTTTGCCCACTGTTTGAATATTTTTCAATTTTTTCCACTCTAAATCTTAAAAGCCCCGTAACTTTTTTTCTATTAGGTTTTTGAGGATTTTGAAAATGTTTAACGGGGTTCCCCCGATTAAATTTGGATGTAACTTTTCGAGTAGATGATTTTTCATATAAAAAACTTTTTCATCCGAGTTAGTATGCAAAAGTTATGCCCATTTTTACAAATTTCAGAGAGATTTTGCAAATAAAGTCAAAATTCACATTTGCAAATTTTCCCAACAACTAGACCACATATCACATGAGAAACTTATTTTCTTTTATTTTTTTGACATTTCCATTATTTTCTTTTATTTTTTTTTTAAACTGAAAAGGCGATCCACGGGGGGGGGGTAGAGTTTGAAAATGGGACCTTTAGTACCGGTTCGTGGCACGAACCGGGACTAAAGGTCTCAACCCCATTAGTTCCGGTTCGTGCCACAAACCGGGACTAAAGGGACTGGTATATATAGGGGAGGAGCTTTAGTCGCGGTTGGCCTGGCCAACCGCGACTAAAGCCCCTCACGTGCACCAGCTGGCCACCGAGCGCCCTGGGCCCAGGCATTTGGTCGCGGTTCGTCTGCCGAACCGCGACTAAAGACTTCATTAGTCGCGGTTCCTACAGTTTCGCGACTAATGGGGCTGGACGGAAGCCTCTTTTTCTACCAGTGGGTCTGGTGTGCAAACTGAGCGATCCTGGACATATCGTGGATGCTAGCCTCCGGCACCAAACTCAGCGACCTTGGACCTGAGTTTGGACGGTTTGATGGGAGCTCAGTCTGTGCCGGCCCATCTTGCACGTCCGGACGTTCCGGGTTGTCGAGAGCAACACTTTAAAAGGGAGAACAACTAGGAATTTTGGCATTTCGTCTTTGAAATTTCTGGTGAAGAGAAAAGCTATGTGGTGTAGAGATGTTTCGAGGAAGGACTTCGTCAACTAAATCCCCTATTAAATAGTGCGGGATTCCTAAGCTCAAGAAAAGCAAATGAACACTATAAAATAACATGTGTTACAAGACGTTTGAGTTTTCTTTCACTTTTTTGACGTTCACGACAACCTTCACAAACCGATACTAAGATCTGCTCATCATTTTAGTGGTCTCATTAGTCCATTTATATGTCAACATACCCAAACCTCTATTTCAGAGGAGTTTACCTTCTCACGTTTGGCCACTTGGTTGAAAGTAACTTGTGGGCGTACGGGCTGCTGACACGTGCAATACTTTGGGATGTAGGTGTGTAGAAATGTTTTGGTGGCCATAGGTTCCTTGCGTAAATTTTCTTAACGTCTGGAATCTGGCCTGATACGTTCTAGGGTGTACACAGCCAATCCACATGGATTCGGGACATTCTATTTGTCTTCGCTTAGTTTTTGGCATGTCGGTTTGACCGCATTTATCTTTTCGTGTGATTTTGGTGGGCGTTTCTGGATAGACTGTGATCTGCACGTGCGTGATTGGTGGGCCTCCTTGTGTTGTCCTGCTTGACGACAGTCACGTTGCAGTTTGCTATCGTGTGCTTACGGCAGATCGGCACATACGCACATTCCGGGAGCTACGCGATGCTGTTGTATACTTCTGGATGCCGCTCTTCTCGGCTGCTCGCGATGTGCATTTTTTCCTCCTTTGGACGCCTATAAATACGTGTTTCGTTTTGTTGTCGACCAGTCCAGCTGCGGCGATTCGCCTACACAACAACATACATAACCGATGGGGGCAGCACGGTGAAGGAGCGGATCGGGCAAGGGCTGCACTATACAGGGAGTCGAACAATGCCGGCGAAGGCTGCGGCGGCGTGCTGGTGCAGGTCTGGCGCCAGCACGGGAACGGGAGCGCCGCCACGTGTTGCCGGCCCGACAGTAGCCCTTCGTGGTGCCGTCGGCTACTCCAGTACAAGGCCCTGGCGAGCGAGCGTGGGAGGAGCGCTGGTTGCCAGGGCATGTGTTACTGAGTTAATGCCCAACATGCAGAGGGCTCACCGCACCCAACACACGTCCATCATCTTCTTTTCCTCCTCTGTTAAGCCTCCAGCCCGTCACTTCCACTCTGCCCTGCCATGCATGATCCGAGAATCGATGGCGTCGGCCCGTCGAGCCCCCCGATGCCCTTTTCGTCGACCCCAACATCGTGGTCTTCCCGGTCGCGCCTCTCTGCGTCGTTGTCCTTATCGCCATCACCGGATGCGCGTGCTCCCGGTGCGGCCTCGGCGGCACTATCTACGCCGGGAGGCAGCGGAGAATAAGAGACTCAAGAAGAGGGTGTTCATGGCGCTACCGAAGATGACGTACGAGGACGCCAGGGCGACGGTCGGTGCAGAGCGCGGCGGCTCGGCTCCGTGGAGGCCGGGGAGGAGGAGAAGAACATGATTGAGTGTGGTCGTCGGCGTGTCGTGGGCGCGGCCGCAGGCCCATAGCGGTACGCCTCCACCCCAAACGTCTCGCATGCATGCGCTCCAGGTCCAAGCATGCCACCTTCACATCGGTCACGATGACTCGGAGCTCCGGCGGGCATGGCCCGTTCAGGTCGGCGGGGTAGCCCGTTTTCTCGCAGTTCGCGTTCGGCGCCGCAACCACCATCGGCATGTTGTAGCCAACCACGAAGCTCACGTTGTAGAAGTAGTCGGCCCCGTTGGAAGTGAGAATTAATCGGCCGGTGAGGCCGGTGGTGCGGCGCCGCGGGAAGAGCACTCGATGGCGCCAGTGCCGCAGTCGTCGGTGGCGCGTCCCCAGATGCGGCCGGACCATCCATTCATGATGGCCACGGTGCGCAATTGGCCCCGAGAGAGCACGAAACCGGTGGTGGGCTGCTGCGCGGCGGCCGCGTTGGTGAGGATGCCTGGTCACATGGTGTAGCTACAGTTGTTCGTCTAATAATGGTGAGTGTCGCCTGCCGTGCTCCTTCTCACCATTACCAATTGTCCATTGATTATCACAAGCTGTACTAATAGTAACCGGATTTTTAACAGCCCCAATATTGAGCAATAAATATTTACATTGCGAGCGTCAACTGCATGATGCTGAGCATAGGAAGGTTGCATCCTGCTCGCTCTCTTGGCTCTATCGTGAAATAACGCTAGGTGTATGTGTGTGCGTGTGCTCGATGCATGGCGGGTGTGGGTGCACATTTGTGTGCTTGGATGCGTGCTCTACATCGGCCAAATCGAGGCGATATCTTCTCCCTTTACCTCTCTCATGCACGTCCCTCCTCAGCTCTTCGACAATCCATTGACGACGCTCTGGCCAGCCTGCTCCTCCGCCTGACTCGACTCCGAGGCAGCCACGACAGACATGCCCGAGCCTTATCAGTTCTTTCATGTTGCCGTACCCGGCCCATCGTGATCATCATGCACATGAAGAAAATGTTTTATTTTTGTGAGGTGCAGGGAGAAAATGTTTAGTTCCTGATTAGTTGAGAGTCAGAGATGCTGTGCTGCACTGCAATGGCGTATGGATTGGCTGGTCTGTGATTCACTTCTGATGTTCGCATGCATCGGATTAGTTGTGATGTGACTACGTGCATGCACTCTTGCATGTGTTTTTTCTTCGGCATTTTGCATGAACCACTACTGTGTTTGATGCGTGGGTATTACCATTGATGTGTCATGTTTTGATACTCTCTTTTTTCCTATTACGAGTGTCATGCCGCTGTTTACTTGTGTTTACCGCTGAGCCATCCCAAAATCTCTCGAGTCTCTCCCTCTTTTTGGAGAACTCCATCAAGTTACGTGTACGGCTCATCACCGCCTTGCCGCTATATACTTCTATAAGATGCCTCTCCCCCCCTCTACCCAGCATTCGGTCACCTCCACTGCGAAGCTTGCTATCTTGCAATCCCCACTCTTTTTTAGCGCAAAATCTCGCCTTCCCCACCACACCTTCGTCGTCGCTTGCTGGAGCTCCAACCATTGTTGGGCGCAAAAACCATCGCACTACACCACTTTGGTCATTTCCTATGGCCACAGTGGATGTGGAGGAGGCACCAACAGAGCAATTCGTTATAGCATGGGCGGTGTCTCAGTTATTTTAACTCATGCTTTTCTGGTCTCTATACATTACTAGCATCGTTTGTCTTGAATTCATCTTACTGCTGTCATTATCTTTCAAGAAACAATAAAAAATATTTTTTCTAGATATACAATAGTGCTAAGTGTGCTTGCTTCATATTGTTTATGTCTAATGTTTGAGAGGATGTCTCATATCTAAAAAGATTCTCTTGTATTCCATAGGGAGGTAAACCAACTTAGTAAAAATGAGGTGAAGAATTTTCCGCATTCAATCTGAACAACCTAATTATTGTGGTTCTAGAGGGAAGAAGGCAGCTATCACATTACAAGATATTATGTAAAGGGACACTCGAATAAGGTAGATGTATAAGTTGTTAGTTATGAGGGTACATCCCATTATTATCTCCATTATTCATGCTGCTAATTATTTTCCTTTTCGTAACTATCTATGCTGCTAACCACATTTATTTCTTTTAACTCATTCATGCTGCTAACTTGTTACGCTGTCACTAGATGAGGACTGAAATGCCAAACAACACAAAAGGGTAGTAGAATCTTGCACTCTAATTGTAAATCAGCATTTAGATCAGACCAACAACTAGAAATGAGTGTAAATTAGAGCTCTGATTGTCATGCTATGCATCTAATGAACTTGATTGATATTCAGCCTGCATTTCGAATGGAGAAAATCAGATCTAGAATTTTGTAGATGTATTTTCTATTTGTTTGTAAAATTGTAGCGCAACTCTGATTTACATGTGGTAACGAAGCTTATGAAAATTTCCTAGCATTAGTGAATGGTTGATGTTGTGTTGTGTTTATACCAATAAATTTATTATGTAGTACTAATTTACTAGCTCATGTATTGGAGGGCCACTATGTCTTCTTTGCCGTTTGCCACTTCCTAATTCCATTGAGAAGTGATTTGATTTTTTATGTTTGCAAAGACTTCCCCTAAATAAACATTATCACAGATTGATTATGGTTCCAAATGGATTGATGGGTTTAGCCACGGTCATTGACCAAGGGAGTAGAGCAATTTGATATTTTTTTCTCTTTCAAAGAGTGTGACTGTAGGTAATCATTTCATGCGTATTTTCTGTTCATTTTTGAGTTTTTGTGTGTAAAAAAGTTGTTAAAAATCATTTCATTTTAGTATTTCTAGAATGCCAGATTTATAATTTCCATCTTTTTTTGAATGAAAGGGGTCCCCCCCCCCGCTCCACCTTTATAATTTATATCTTGAAAGATGTAGCACTCATGGTGATAATAATGTTTCATTTCCAAATTGTTCTTGTCCATAGCTTGCTTTCTTGTGACTACAGATTATAACTACAAACTTACACACATGGGGCTGTTACCTTTTATCACATGAGCCAACAAAAGCGTATACACATGTACCGTATCAACGGGGCGCGGCGTGCCGCCGCGCGGGTATGGCTAGTTAATACCAAATCTTTCACAAGTCATGCGTCTAATGTCCATGCCAAATCTACAAGGTACCGCAAAGTATACGGTTATGCATGCCCCTGGTGCCCTCACTAGTAGAAAACAAGGCTATGGTCCAGGCCGGCTCAGCCCATTAGTCCCGGTTCAGTCTAGAACCGGGACCAGTGTGGGCATTGGTCCCGGTTCGTGAGCCCAGGGGGCCGGCCGGGCCACGAGGGCCATTGGTCCCGGTTCGTCTGGACCTTTTGGTCCCGGTTGGTGGGACGAACCGGGACCAATGGGCCTCGCTCCTGGCCCACCACCATTGGTCCCGGTTGGTGGCTTGAACCGGGACCAAAGGCTTCCGTTTAGTCCCGGTTCTTGTCATCAACCGGGATCAATGAGGTGCCTATATATACCCCCTCGCGCAAGAGCAGAGCACAATGCTCTGTTTTTTCTAGCCGAGGGGGAGAGGGCTTTGTGGTGCTCTAACTCACCTCCTATGCACATGAGGTGTTCGATGGAATGCCCGGGCCACACTACTTAAGCTTTCTCCTCTCGAAGCTCGACCTCCAAACTCCATTTTCCTCGAGATTTGTCTAGATTTAGCGGTCCGTCACGCCCCGTCCCCGTCTTCACCGCCGTCGATCACCCGCGCCGATCTCATCACCGACACCACCGTGGAGAGCCTCTTGTTCTTATCTTCTTTCTGAAAGGAAAAATATTCTTACTTGTATGTTTAGATAGATACTTGTATCATTTTCTTACATTTTTTATTGCATCTTATATAGTGCGATGGTTTTGGTATCCGCCCCCGTCGGCCCTCGTCTTGTCTATGATTCGGATTTGGTATGTATATTATCTTTATAACTATTGGTTCATTTATTGTTTATGAAAATTATGCTGACCAACGTGACATAGATTTTATTTATCTAGGATGTATGTGAATCGGAAATGCCAACCGACCCTATTGTCGAGAGGTTAAATTTAGTTGAAGAAGAAAACAATTTGTTGAAGGAAAAAATAAAAAAAATTGAGGAGGAGAAGATAATATTGGAGTTGCATGTTGCGGATGTCGTCGATAATCACAAGATCAAGATGGATGCAATGCGCCTGAAGATTAGAAAGATTAGAAAATATGCCATCCATACCGAGGCTTGGTATCATTATGCCGTTGGATCAATTGTTACCTTGGTTGCGATTATGATCGCATTTGTTTTCGCATTGAAATGTTTTACATAGTTTCAATGTATGGTTTAATTAATTAGATGCTTTGAAGAGCTATATGTTATTAGATGAGAACTATGTATGCACTTTGGTTTTAATGTGATGATGAATTTCTATTAATTTGGACACTTAATTATATATAATGCGCGCAGATGAACCGGCAATGGATGTACGGTGACAGACACACCGGCGAGTACATTAAGGGCGTGCATGAGTTTCTCGATGTGGCCGAGGCAAACAAGCACAATGGTTTTATGTGTTGTCCATGAACATGCAGATACAAAGATACAAAGATACGAGTACGGGAAGCCTCTCGTCAAAGATGAAAGATCTCTATCAACGATGATGCGAAGATTGCATGATTGGTACTTGAAAATCTGTAGAGACTCTGGGGGGGAGTACTTTGTATGTGAAAGTTAAAAAGGAGCATGACCTCGTTGGAATTGATCTCTTGCCTGTTCCATTTGAGGAGTTTTATCAGTTTTTTAATCAATTGGCCCTCGATAAAACAACGGTCGCCTGCTATTGTCTGTAAGTAGTACTACTTCTGCCATTAAGTTTCTCTATATAGCTTAGCTCTTTCATTGCATGTATTTATAATCATCCTCACTATATTATGCAGATTGAAGATCGTCGAATTGAAGAAAAGACAAGTCGGTGATATTGGGTTCATTAACACATATCTCATAGATGCAACTCAGGTTAAATTTCATGCCACAGAAACCGAGGCCAGCATGCTACGATCGTTGATAATAAATCAAAACAAAGATATAATACTCTTTCCTTACAACTTCAAGTGAGTGTTACTGTCTTGTGCGTATTCGGTTTCCCTTATATATTAGTCAAGGTTATAGTAATGTAATTGATGAGTTATGCATGCGTGTGCAGTTTCCATTATATTCTACTACATATTAAGCTTGAGCAGGGACTAGTAACCGTCTTAGACTCAAGACGAAAAGATCCCAAGGACTATGCAGACATGACTCAAATACTTGAGAAGTAAGTTAAATCGATCATTATCCACCATATCAGCAACTTTGTTCATTTCCTGATATATCAAGTAATTGTTTTCTTTGTCCGGCAGGGTTTGAAGAAAATTTAACAGAAAAGCTTCAGGACTGCCGAAGGAGCTGCAATTTAGACACCCGAAAGTAAGTACTAGCTATAGTAGCATTTTAAGCGCATCTACTAGTCATTCAAGCGCTAGTTTCATCAATACCATTTGGCATTCTTGCTTATCAGTTTGATTAACCTCTATTTCTTGTAAAGTGGTCGTGGCAGGAACAAGGGAATGATTTCTGTGGATACTATGTTTGCGAGTTCATCCGCCACACGACCTGTGAGCGGGGCTACACTGACGAACAATATGAAGTACGTAAATAACAACATTCACAATTTTATTTTATTACCATCATTTGTGTTGAGTTTCATTCATTCATATATATATATATATATATATATATGTATTGGCCCCCTTCTTTAAATTAGATGTTTCGGAAGCGGGATGAACTCCTAGCACCAGCTCGCATGCGAGCAATTCAAGAGGAATTGGCGGCATTCTTTCTTGACCACGTGATCCCTAAAGACGGAGAATTCTATGTTGACCCTGAGTCCGTATGATTATATTTGTAAGAGATAATTATTGTATATATGTAGCCGGTAGTGTCAGATAGATATACGAGAACTTGTTGTTCGACCAATCTCTCGGAGAAGGAGAGGTGGTCGATATCACTTCTCTTTGTATGCATATATGTTCATGACGATCTTCTATTTCCTTCGTTTGCTTACTAGCTAGCCAGCGTGTCTAGTCATCTCTATACGTATGTATAGTACGTAGCGTCGACCAAGCACGGACATAAGAGAGGACACTTCTCTCTATTAATTATAGCTAGCTAACACAATATATGAAACACCTAAATTAACCCCCCAAAACCACCACCCCCCATTCAAAAAAAACTAAAACCCCAGCCACAGAAATGCTGACGCGTGGATGCCTATTGGTCCCGGTTGGTGCCACCAACCGGGACCAAAGGGTCTCCTGCCTGTGCTCCGCGCACTGCCCACGTGGAGGCCCATCAGTCCCGGTTCTGGATTGAACCAGGACTAAAGTGTCGGTACTAATGCCCCGACCCTTTAGTCCCGGTTCAGAAATCGGGACTAAAGGCCCTTACAATCCGGGACTATAGGCCCTTTTTCTACCAGTGCCTGTTGACTTGCTACCAATGCCAAGTACTCCCTTCGTTTCCTCTTACTCTGCGTATAAAGTTTGTTTGAATCAAAACTATGTAAAGTTACATCAAATTCATCTTAAAAAATATCAACATTTACATTGAAAAAATTACATAGCATAAAAATTAATTTCATGATGCATCTAGTGATATTTTTCTTATATAGTTGATCAAATTTTACGATGTTTGACTTCTGACAAATTTCATATGCAAACTAAAAAAAAGGAGTGGTGAAAAGACACAACACATGCTCTAAACCCCCACTGGCCCACTTAGCTCGGATCGGCAACAGCCAACAAGGCGTCAACACTGGCTCGTCCCGATTCACCAAGGCACTCCGCTAGGCACGCGGACGCAAGGTTAGACCGAGAAAGGCGAGCGATGCATTTAAGAAGCGGGGCGAGAAACCTTTTCTCCGGAGCGAGAGATTTTTTTCACCATCGCAACCGTCATCAAGACGAGCGAAAATCACTCGTCTTAATTACTTGCACTTATAGTATATCTGGCCTCTGGGCAGGAAATGAATCCAAACATTTGTTCAAAATTCACTTGCCCCGTCTCAATTACTTCACCTTGTGTTTCTATTTCTGGCCTCCTGGCCGAAAACTCATCCGAACATTCCTGCAAGATTCACGCCTTTGTCTTGACCACTTGCATTTCCAAATCGGGCCTCTGTGCCGGGCCGGAGGGACTACGTGGCTGGCACGAACCGGTTAGCCGAAAACAGGCGCCTGAACCGGTAGCAGCAGCTTCCATTACACGGCGCCAGACGCGCGTGCCTCTGCCCGTCCCCGCCCGATACGACACGACCCTCCCACGACACGGTCGCACGGACACGATACCCCGCGTCGCCTGATCCGACGGCGGCCGCACGAGCGCACGATATTCTCGCGCGGTTTTCTCGCCCCGGCAGCCGCGCATTTATTACCAACTCGCGTTTTTACATTTCACCCCCTAGCATATCCCGCAACGAACAGAAACGCCCCCGAGACAAGCAGCGCGAGAGGCCAAGTGTAATTTACAAACTCCTCGGGGGCGCGGCGGCGAAGCGTGTAGGACTTTTGCTTCGGCGAGCTCTCCCTCTTCTCCCCTCACAGGTAGGTCGCTCGCTCGCCCACACACTGTCAAGTTCAACTCCCCGCTCCGCTCCCCCAAAGATTCCAAAATTTCCCAAATCGCTGGCCTCAATCGCCCGCGCCCCCGCCGAATCCCCAGATCCCCACCTCCTCCCGCGCGCCCCGGCCCCCAGCTCCGCCCAATTCTAGGGTTCCCCGCCCGTACGCCAGCTCCCCACCGCCAGATTAGGGTTTCCATCTCGCATTCCGCCCTCCCGGAGCTTCCCCTTCCGGGCGATTGGAGCCGGAGAGGAGCGTCCGGCCGCGGCGAGCTGCGGGTTCCCTCTGCCTAGGGCCTGGATTTCCGGCGGCCGGGGGGATGTCGTGAACGCCGGAGCTTGCTTGCTTGCTCTTCCCCGTCCGTCGGGGAGCTGAGGTGAGCTGAGCTGAGCTCAGCCTAGGCTAGGGTTTCGTGCTGCGTGCTCCGTTAGCGAGGAGGGCAGCCGGAGATGTTCTACTCGCAGTTCATCTTGGCCAAGAAGGGCCCCCTCGGGACCATATGGATCGCCGCGCACTTGGAGCGCAAGCTGCGCAAGAACCAGGTCACGGACACGGACATCGGCGTCTCCGTAGGTGGGTGGTTTCCGCTGCCTCACAAGCTCTCTTTCGGATCTGCCCTGCTTGCCATGCAGAGTGGCAGAAAAAATATGTTCTTTTGCTAATGCTCATTTCATTGCTGCTGTATCTGTCAACACTTAAAATTTGCCATATTTGGCGCGTTTATGGCGTTGATGTATGCTTATTGCCTAGTTATTGCTTAGTTATTGCTAGTGGATTAGTAAAGATGTTACCTTTTTGCCGGCTGCTAGCCTAGCCAGCTCCTAGTCGTCGCCAGCGGAAGTGTGATTAGTTGCTGAGTATGCCAACAAGCTGCTTTTTTTATGTATATGCTCGACTGCTGGATTACTGGTATTGTACTACATGGTATTTATCTGCTTTGCTACTGCCTGAGTAGTGCGTAGAAGTTTTCAACCCATTTGAGTTAGTTAAGTAATGTTAACGGTCCAGGTGCATTTCTATAGTCTTGATGGGATCTTGAAAAGAGCCATGCTTTTAGAGCTTTCCTATTGTGGTTCATTGCTTTCTAGGAGTGAAAGGAAATGTCGCCTTGATCCTCACTAGTCGCTGGGTCACCAAGAGTCACAAAGGTCTAAGTTTTTTGTATATCCACGGCTATCGGTGGACTTTGTTTCGAGAACTAGGTACCGGTGGACTTGTAAAGTCTATCATAGTGGTTATGTAATGCTTATAGTCCAAGAATGTTAGCAGCTTCCTGATGCCTCATGTCTCATGTGTACTTGTCTACGGGCTATGGCCTAAGGATAATAGTTCACCTTTCTAGGCATACTACTCCTTGACTAGTTTTTCGTGTTTTGTGGTATCTGTTTTCGGGGAGTGTATTTATGCATTGTGCATGCGATGAATAGCAACATTACCGAACTCCCACGTGCCGACCATGTTTGAGAAGTACACATATGAGAGTTCTCTTTAACATCGGCTGTTTCAAATTTAACCTTCACAAATGGCTATTTGTTTTAGTTTTCTTGATACAGATAATTTGATTCTTTGTTGTACATGTAGTCATGTACTACTAAAATGAAGCATAAAGCGAGAGGGAAGACTTCTAGTAAATGTGCACATTAGCTATTGACGCACTTCTGAAATAAAGCCTGCAAATAGAAAGTAAAGGAACTGACCAGCATGTGTATTGCTATGCCTATTGAGTTATTTATTGCTTGAAAGCCGTAAACTTTTTTAACTTTCAAGTGATCTGTGAGTGTATTTGCGGTAGTAATCCACAAGCCTATTATTATTGGAGTTTTGAGTGATGATTGGGCTGTGTCTTTACCCCCACGTTCTTTCTTCATATGCAATGCTCTTAGGTGATGCTTGCATTTAAAGTAAAAAAATGCTCCCACTTTATGTAGAAAATGATAATGCTGAAATGCTCCAAAGGGTTACCTACTAATCCATCTCAGTATCCATTTAAAGTATAACATTTAACACATGATGCTCCATATTATGAGGAACCATGGATTTGAAATAATCAGGCAGTGATGATATGTAAGTGTAGCACTTTGTGACGAGAAACCTTGGAGTGAGACAAATAAGGCTTCAAAGTTAACCCAAGAAAGCTTCATCTAGTTGTGCGCTGCGCAGCAAACCTGAGAGACGTATATAGTTATTTTCCTGTTACTTTCAGGTAGTACTAGGCTAGGTTTATAATGATGTCATTTTGAGGTAAGCAAGACCAATAGAAATATTATTCCAATTTCCTATAACATTTTTTATTGTGCCATCACATGCATAGCATAATTACATGTTTTACAAGCGGACATGAAGCCGTAGAATTTCTAACAAGAAATCACGTGTACTTTTCTTTTTTTAACGTAGAAGATTTCTAGAGAACTGTTCTTGTCTGGGTTTTGGCATGCACATACATTTTTGTGCCCAGGGGTATTGCCTGCTGCTAGTTGTCATTATGGAATTCCCTGTTAACGATTATCTTTATGGCGAAAAAATGGTGGGTGTAATTTTCTCTAATGAAAAAAGGAACCTATGTGTGGATAGTTTTTCTTTTGTTGACAGAAGTAGTCTACTATGTCATGAGTCAAACGGCGGAGTGTCAGGTAGGACGCTTTTGGTCTCATGCCGATGCTACTTTTCTGGCATTATTTGCTGTAGGCTCTTATCATTTTGATCGAGCCATCGCGCTCCATAAACTGTGTCCTTGACGCATGTAATCGAGCTTATTCATGAACAGATGGCACAGTTAATCACAAATCACGGGTAAAGCATCACTGAGTAAGAGCATCAGCTTAGAAAGTTAATCAGTGAGAAGAGTTATCTCGAGTTTCCAGTATATGGAAACAATGATCTCTCACATGGCTTTAATATTTCTAGTTAATCAACAATTTGGTGGGTAATCACAGGAAGGTTTTATCTCACAAAGTAAAAAAAAATCAGCTATTTATGACTGGCGCATACTTACTTTGAAGGAACTAGAAAATGTTGTAAGTTTGTTACTGTACTATGAGTCAGTTGGACAGGGAAACCCACCACACATCTCTGAAACACTCTCTATGGGCAATTGATTTTCGATAGAAATGCTGTTTTGTCCTGATATTTCTCATTTCTCTGTGCCATGTTCTCTTTTTTTCTAGCTGAGTGCTAATTATCCATATTCGCGCAGATTCAATTATATTCCCTGAGGTTCCAATTGCGCTGCGGTTATCCAGCCATCTTATGGTAGGCGTGGTCAGAATCTATTCTCGGAAGGTCAACTACCTATTTCATGATTGCAGTGAAGCCTTGCTCAAGATAAAACAAGCATTTAGGTCTGCTGCTGTTGATCTCCCCCCTGAAGAATCAACTGCTCCATATCATTCTATAACACTCCCTGAGACATTCCATCTTGATGATTTTGAGTTACCGGAGGCTGAGTTTCAGGGGTAAGGTCACTACTCTTGGTGATCTAGGTTTGTTTAAAATATGCTCTTCAGTTGTCTAAAGACTTCGCACCATGCTCCAGGGACATTGATCATCATGTAAGCTCAAAAGAACAGATTACCCTGCAAGACAACCCAGAGAGAACAGGATATTCAACATCTGAATTTGGTTTAGATGGTTGGTCCTTTCTGTGTTCACATCTTTTACTTTTCAAATCATGAACTTATCTGTTAATAATTTAAGCATATCTGAATGTGCAGAAAGATTTGGTGATGGCAGTTCTTCACATATGGGTTTTGATTTGGAGGAGGTAGTCTTAACTTAATGAACCTTTTTCCATGTGTTTACTGCAAACTTTTGTGGTGCACATTGCACATTATAGTCTGCCTGCTGTTAAGGCTTAAGATTTTTATAGGATCATTTGGAGGATGACATTGGACAGTTGGTCAATGGTTCTTAGTGTGCCATGCATTGATTTGTTCTTGAAATTATATGCACTTGTCTTCCAGCTGTATTGGATTATTTTTGGTTCCTTACATAATTAATCTGCTAATTCTTTTAAAAAGGTCATTTATATTGGGTTATTTTCGGTTCCTTACATAATAAATGTGCCAATTCATTGAAATTAAGGTCGCTTATGCAAGTCAAAGATTGTAAAGTTCTGTGTCTTCTTTACATCATGTGACTGACTTAATTAAACTCTCTTTCAAATGCTGACCTTTTTTTATCCTCAGGAATTATTGCTGGCGAAGGATGATCCAATTCAACTCGAATCTGGTGATGGGTAAAGTTGCATCTTTTGTCTTTTGAGCACTAATCCCATTGGTCCATTGCTTTTCTTGGAATCTGTTATATTGCCCGGTTGCATGGCCTGCATTTGGGCTCTCATTAAAGGGGTTCACTTTCATAGTTTCCAAGAATGATTTTACGTTTCTCCAGGCTGTTTAGTGTTTACTTTGATTTTAGTGTCAAATTTTATATTGTAAGCCTACTATAAGATCAGTTACTCCCTCCATATGTCCAGATGTCCTTCCATATATGTTACTCCCTCCGTCTCATAATATAAGATGTTATTACAACCAATGTACTGGTTGTAATAACATCTTATATTATGGGATGGAGGGTGTAACTGTTTGCACACTGAGTTGCAGTTTTCATTGATTTGTCATGCATACCATGAAAACATTTTTTACTACTTAGTTGCCTAGGCATTTTTGAAGTGGCAATGCCTTGCATCTTGCCTTTTTGCTCTTATTTTGCTACATTGACGTTCCTTGTGTTCTTTTTGTCTCTCCAGTATCCTCATTCAAGGTCAATCATCACTTCATCCTACTGATATGGATGTTGACGATAACCCAAGTAAAGATGAAGAGGCTGAAGCATATAACAAAATGGATGATGAACCTTCTAGTTCCAGCAAGCAAAATCAATCGAATGCAGATGATTTAAGAAACAATATTCCTAACTGGACTGGTTACAATTTGCGTACCCCTGATTTGAATGATATGCTTTTCCACAATGAAGGTGACGCGGGGCCATCTTCTTCATACTATCAGCCTAGTCCCTTCCCTTGTGATGATCCTGCATCTCCTGCCTCTCCTGCCTCTCCTGAGTTTGTAAGCGCTCAAGCCCCAGCTACACCTGGCTTAATGGAAGAAACAGTTCCTTCCAGAGTGCATGAAAGTCCTGTTCTGAGTCCGCAACGGAAAGCTTCACCATCAAGCAACGAGGAAACTGCAAAGATTGACAATTTTGCTGCTCCGCCCTCAGATTTTGTCCATTCAGCTGCAGCAAATGCTAATGATGCTGGGATGGTTGAATTTGGATTGACTAAGCCTGTGCAAGTTGAGTCTTCTGGTGCCGCACAGGAGAATTCTGCCGCTCCATCCTCAGATTTTCTCCATTCAGCTACAGCTAATGCTAATGATGCTGTTGGTGCTGAGATGGCTGAGTTTAGCTTGGTTAAGCCTGTGCAAGTTGAGTCTTCCGGTGCAGCACAGGAGAATCTTGCCGCTCCATCCTCAGATCCTTTCCATTCAGCTGCAGCAAATGCTAATGATGCTGTTAGTGCTGAGTTTGCTGAATTTGGATTGGCTAAGCCTGTGCAAGTTGAATCATCTGGTGCTGTAGCTCCACCCTCGGATTTTCTCCATTCAGCTGCAGTAAATACTAATGATGCTGTTGGTGCTGAGATGTCTGCATATAGATTGACTAATCCTGTGCAAGTTGAGTCTTCCGGTGCACCCTCAGATTTTCTCCATTCAGCTACAGCTAATGCTAATGATGCTGTTGGTGCTGTACAAGAGAATTTTGCTGCTCCACCCTCAGATTTTTTCCATCCAGGTGCAGCACATGCTAATGATACTGCACATGCTGATGATACTGTTGGTCCTGAGATGACTGAATTTAGATTGGCTAATCCTGTGCAAGTTGAGTCTTCTGGTGCTGTACATCATAATTTTGCTGCTCCACCGTTAGATTTTCTCCATCCAGGTGCAGCACATGCTAATGACGCTGTTGGTGCTGGGATGGCTGAATTTAGATTGGCTGAGCCGGTGCAAGTTGAGTCTTCTGGTGCTGTGCGGGAGATGGATTTTCTGAGGCAACACTCTGCAACTGTGGATATGCCACCAGAACCACAAACATCAAACCTGGTGGCTACTGTTGATAAGTTGGTGGTAAATACTGAGGATATAGCTGTATCAGGTCAAACACTGCCTTTTAAAGCAACCATGGGAAGTGTGCCATTTGTTCAGAATACTTCGGAGCCACGCACTAATGGTTCTACCGAGACATACGTGACAGGGAATCAAACACATTTTAATGAGGGGTCAGTAAACATGCAAGGTAAAGTTGACTTTATTGTTTTTCTTTCCGAAGTCTCAGAATTCTTGTGGCCATCTGATTTTTTACTATGTTTTTGGCAGGGTATAATTTTCTTGCTTCTAATGTATCTGTAGAGCCATACCCTGGTGGTTCTACCGAGCCATGGGTGACAGGGCAACAACAACAAAGCTTCTTGTCCCAAGCAAGTTGGGGTAGGCCTAGTGGTTCTACCGAGCCACGCGTGACAGGGCATCCAACACATTTTAATGAGGGATCAGTAAATGTGCAAGGTAGAGTTGACTTTATTGTATTCTTTTCGAAGTCACAATTTTTGTGGCCATCTGATTTTTTAATATGCTTTTTGGCAGGGTATAATCTGCATGCTCCTAATGTGTTTCTCGGACATAACTTACAAGAAATACCACCAGGAATGACACACAGTAATATATCAACTGCAGCTTTCCAACAGAACACTGGAACAATACCGCAATACATGTCATATAATGATAGACCAAATGACATGTTCACCTCAAATTTCCCAGAACGCGAGAGAATGCTCTCAGCTCCATATATTGGATTCCACCAGACAAATGACTTGGGGCAGTTAACTGCAGAGAAAGGAATCACTGAATCTGATGGAAGTAACAAAATAGGTAGCCTTAGTAGCAGAAAACGTCACTTGGAGGATAGCATGCCAGCTCCAGAGAGTAGGACTACTGAAAATTTGTCCAGCACACCACATGGTCAAAGAACCACTGATGCTATTCCTAATGATGATGATATACTGGCATCCATTTTAGGTATGGATAATTTAATCCTCAGATTTTTGTTGCATCATCTTCCTGTGTTGCCTAATTACATCTTTTTGTATTAGTTGGTAGAAGAACCCCTGGATTGGTGCTTGATTCAACTCCATTACCACCTAATGCATCAACTTCAAAACGCCAAAGGTTGACACCGAAGACCGCATTGACACCCAAGACCAGGACACCCAAGAGAAGAGTGAAAATGGATGATGCCATGGTTATACATGCTGAGTACGTATATGCTTCATTGCCTGCCTCTAAAGAACTTGTTTGTGGAAACTGTGTGACTATCCTTTCAAAACGTATTGTTGTATCCTTCTTTTGTTACCGTCACTTCCTTCCTGGTCCAAAATGAATATGATGATCTTTCCTTGGATCCTTAACTTAATTCTTGTCTTAATCAGCTGTAGTAGAAACAAAGACCATTGCTAGTAAAACATCCATCATTCTCCTCAGTGCGATAAACCTGTTAATTCTTGCACCTCTTACCATTTCAAGAAATTCTTTGTATAATTTTTGTTTCTTTCTTTTAAAGAAAACATGCTGCACTTTTCTTTAAGGTTTTCTTATTATGACATTCTTGTCATTGGGCGAGTAGTGGAGAAATTATGGCATGCTTTTGAGATTGCAACTCCTGTAAGAAATGTTCTTGCCAAGCTATTGCACCTTCACAAGTGTGCTATTGCTACCTTTCTTTATCAGACTGTCATTCTTCAGCGTACAATTCCACTGTAATATGCACATAGAATATGCAATCACTGAATAGTACAGACCATTTCGTCCAAGTAATGTTCTACTGTTAGCTTACTTATTGACTCTTCCCTTCTCCAGTATTATACGGCAGCAGTTGATTAGTACCGAGGATATAAGGCGCATCCGTAGAAAGGCTCCATGCACCCGTACTGAAATATGGATGATCGAGAAAGGTTCACTTGAAGATGATATATTCCGCGAGCCTATATTTTCCTGTAAGTTCTCTAAATTGTTTTCGATTTTCTGTATCCTCTTTTGTCTCCCCAGAGGAAGCAAATTAAGCAGAGTTAATTGGTCTATTACTCTTACCATCTTACTTCCTCCGTCTTGGTTTACAGGGCATGCACGTCATTCTAGGTTGAGAATTTAACTAGCTTTATATGTATTATGTGATGAAAAATATATGTTTAGAAACTACATCCGCTTAAGAATCCAGCGATATACTTTTTGTGATATATAACTCATATTTAGTTAGTCAAATGGATGACTTAGGACTACGCGCATGCCCTATAAACCGAGACGGAGGGAGTAGTATTATTCTATAGTATTCTCTTGTTAATTCCATGTTTCCCTTACTCATGGATGTTTTGCTTCCCAATTAGGTATGCACAAGGACCTGAACGGTTTACACTATCGAACCTATGAGTCTGTTTCTCAATTCACCGTACATAACAGGGAACCGCAAGGACAAGTAGACATGTCTGAAACTATCCGAGCAGATAACAGCAATGCTGGCATCTCTGGTGCAGAGGAAAGTGCAGCTCATGATCACCAACTTCGTATGGTGCTACCAGATACCAACAATGTTGACATCTCTGGTGCAAAGGACAGTGCAGCTCTTCATCACGAACTGAATATGGGACTACCAGATGGAGCTCACAACGTTGGCATCTCTGGTGCAAATGACAGTGCAGCTCTTGATCACCAACTAAATATGGGACTACCAGATGGAGCTCACAACGTTGGTATCTCTGGTGCAAATGGCACTGCAGCTCTTGATCTGGGACTACCAGATGGAGCTCACAACGCTGGCATCTCTGGTGCAAATGACAGTGCAGCTCTTGATCACCAACTTCATATGGGACTACCAGATGGTGCTCAATTAGGTGCTACACCACAAGAAGCAACTGATGCAGTTGACGCTACAGCTGCATTTGGTTTGCAAATGCCATCTGATGAACGTGATAACAACATTGAAAAAGTAACTGAGTTTGGTGACGGGAAAGAAATCCCACTTGTTGACGAAACAAATGCTGCTGCAAACATTACTGCTCATGTTGATACACTGGATAAGGATTGCCATCAAGATGCTTCAGCAGATATGCAGAGGAATACAAATGCTGATACACCTCTCTTTGTGCAAGATGACATAACCCATGATTCTGCTACTATAACAGATGCTCCAGATGTTGCTTTGGATAGTTCTGGTCCAGCTTGTGCGCAAGCAGTGGACGCCCGGGAAGGGGAATTGAGTGACATTGTTCGCAGTGATATTAATACTTTTGAGGATAAGGAGATGCCCACTTCTGAGGTTACTGGACTGGAATTCACTGAACATGCCTCTGGTTTTCCTCAACCAACAGAGGATGAGAATGCTGTGTCGGCGATGGGAGAAAATTCTGGCTTGCAAGGAAACAATGCAGGATCCTTCACGGACATGGACAACATGGGGCATGACTTCACGGACATGGACCACACTGGGCATGACTTTGCACTTAAGGAATGCAGTGTAAGTCCACCTAGAAGTTTGTACTATTATACACGCTTTCGGAATGCTTTGTTTCTATAACTGCTATGTGTTCTACTGGCCGCTTCTGGCACATCTTGCAATGCAACTGTATGCACTGTTTTATTTCATTGCCATTAAAGCCAGATCATAATTGGTATTTGGTTTAAATTACAGGATTTTGGAAGTGCAATTCATGGTGTTGACGCAGGTAATTCTTCTGTCCAGATAAGAACCATGAATTTGTACCCTAGCATGGTGTGGATTCATTATGGTTGCCGGTCATCTGTAAATGTATCAGAAAAAGCATGTCCCATGTATTATCTTCATGACACCTTTTTTCCTGTGTCACTGGATTCATAAATGTTGCAACCGGGGTCCAAATTCATATTGTTAACTAATATTATAGTACATCAAGTTCTTCCCAATCATGTGCTTACTATGTTGGTCTTATGCTGCGAGAGATTTATTAAGCATTTGACATAGTTTTACTGTATACCGTTTCAGATTTTCTACCCTATGATGATGATGGGGACTTTGATGAGGCAATTGATCTCGATGATGATGACGATGAGCCAAATCCTGATGAATTCCAGTCTCATGATGCACTTAGTGGCTGGTCTTCTCGTACCAAGTACGGATGGACTTGATTTTAATTCCTTCAGACTTGCGTTCAGACCTTTCCCAGTTTTTTTCACCGTGTGTTGCTATTTATTCCTATGCCAGGGGTGTTGCAAGATATCTCAAGACTCTGTTCGATGAAGAGTCTGGTCGGGGGAGAAAGAATGTTGTCATTGATCATCTGGTAAATGGAAAGTCTCGGAAAGAAGCCTCAAGGATGTTCTTCGAGACCTTGGTACGTCATCAGTTCCACTTCATGGTCCTTGTGCCTTGTTTTGCTTGACGCTAGTGCATTTTTACCCATTGTAGAAAAAGGCGTGTGCAGGCAAGTAGGCCGCATTTTGTTGTAGTTATGTCTCCATTAAACATGGCATTTCACATTCAGCATCTTCCATGAACATGCCTGCTAGCACCATGCCTTTGAATAGCCCCGTTCTGTAACATCTCTCAAAACTAGATCCCCAACGCTCTTGTGCCGAGTCTGGTTGTTTGAACCCCGTGTCGCATGGGATCGTACCACCCATCACAGGCCGCAGTACTTATGTGCTCTGCTCCATTGACAGGTCCTGTCGACGAAGGACTACATTCAGGTGGAGCAACCAATTCCCTTTGGTTTAATAAACGTGAAGCCAGTATCCAAGCTCCTGAAGACAGATTTCTAGACCGAGACCGCCCTAGCAAGAGTGGCATGATATACATACATCTTACAATATCTGTCACAGCACCATCAACAACATACAGATTGTCTTCTTCATCTTGGTCGTCGTCGTCAAGACTTGGCCCCTGTTTTTCGTTGTTTGTTGTTAAATTTATCCCCTAAGTAGTAGTATCGTGTCCCCCCCGCACTAATCTGTGCCTAGCAGAGCTGAGCCGAGCTGAAGTAGTAGGGCTGTGTTGTTGTGCTCCATCCATGTCAGTGTACATATGATTAGCCCGTGTAAAGTTAAGTTCTATATGTCGTGTAATGTGGTAGTGTCGTTGGCTCAGAGGAAGTTATTGACTGCCTGTTGTTTTTCCTTGAACAGTCCTTGGGAACTGTATGCATCTGGATCTGTTGGACTGCTTGTATTTGGAAGTTTTCCTCAAGTTTCAGGACTGATGAATTTTACTGTCTTGATGCAATTTGGCAAGAACTTGCTCCGTTTGTTCCTTCTTTCCTCCTGTTTGTTTTCTGAAATTTTTTGTTGTATTTTGGTTGACTCTGAATTATAACAGTATGAACATGATGGTGATGTATTATTGATACATGAATGAATAAGATTTGCAACCGTAGCGCCGTTCCATTTGACGAGGAAGGGATTGCAAAGCGGCCTGTGAACCGTAAGGAGCGTCACCCCTTTTTTTATACGGAGACAGAAAAGTGTGTCGCACTCGCTCACTGAAAGCTGAAAATCAAAAGAAAACAGGAGGAATGATTATAAAAAACGAGCCGACTGATTGATCAGAATCGGTGGGATGGAGGATGTGCAGGCAACAGTCCGTGCCATGCTGCCTGATATTATTCCTCGTGATGGATGGATGGATGGATGAGGAAGCACGACGGAAAGCAACAAAAATCCATTCATCTCAAGAGAAAAGCGACGGAAACGAACGGGGCGCAGCCAAAGTCGGTGCCGAAACGATGTTATCGGTTCGCTACTTGTGCTCGAGCATTTCTGGAAGCGTTCCTGTGCCTCGTGTCCCCCGCTAGTTGGTGGCCTGGTGACTGGGCATTGGTGTACCGAAGTCGCCGTGGTTATAAGTAGATTGTCATAGACCGACGGACCAACGAAAACACATTATGCTTCGGGGGATCAGGGCAAGTGCTTCGCCGTGCGAGGCGCACGAGGCCACCCACCACCTCTGCTCCGAAAATGGCGATGACAATCTCACCTTGAAGGTGATGAGGTAGCCGATCTGGAGCTAGTGAGCAACGGCGAAGCCGGCCCGCCCATGATCCATGGCTGGTCTCTCGTTGATCTCCCGGAGCTTGACCTTCTAGGTGAAGTTGGTGTTCTTCTTGACTTTGATCTTCCTTGGGAGGGTGCCCATGTGTTTACGAAGCCATTGGGATCGGTAGTAGAATCACCTTATAGAAGCGAGTTGGACTCATGAAAATGTCGGGCATTCGTTGGCCTCCCCCGACGCCTCTGCGAGGCACTGCCCTTACCAACCTCTTTGCCTTGGAGCTTCTGTCTTGCTAATCAAACTGAACAAGAACAGCGCATGTAACAAACTATCATGGAGTAATCATGAAGAATATGTGCATCTACCACAAGAAGAACATCATACATACCAATACGAGCCCTATGAAACCATTATTGAGTCCTATATCGACACCGTAATCTAACCCATATCCACACCCAAATCGAACCCCATATGATCCTAAGCCCAAATGGAAACCCAAATCGAACCCCATATCCACACCCTAATCGAAATCCATATTGACACCCAAAGTGAACCCCATATCCCTAACAGAGGTGTATGAAATCTTGAATATGATCCTAAGCCCAAATGGAAACCCAAATCGAACCCCATATCCACACCCTAATCGAAATCCATATTGACACCCAAAGTGAACCCCATATCCCTAACAGAGGTGTATGAAATCTTGAATATGATCCTAAGCCCAAATAGAAACCCAAATCGAACCCCATATCCACACCCTAATCGAAATCCATATTGACACCCAAAGTGAACCCCATATCCCTAACAGAGGTGTATGAAATCTTGAATATGATCCTAAGCCCAAATGGAAACCCAAATCGAAGTATCCAAGTCTAAATCGATGCCTACATGGATCCCCAAATCGGGCAGATAAGGGCTACACCACGACGACCCGGCGCGGCCGCCGAAACGGTGCGTTTGCCCTCGAACGCCGCTCGCGCGTACGTAGGATACGTACGTCCTGTCGCCGGCGGGCCGATCGGTGCAACCGCTCCACAGTCACTGCTCGTTCGTACTCCACCACGGGCCAAGTGATCGAACAGAACGGCTACGCTCCCGTGTCGGTGCACCCATCCCTCCGTTGCCCGTCCATTCAGGTGCTGTCGCTCACTGTACATGGAAAAAGGGAAGAAAAATGTGATGTACGTAGATGACGACGCAATGTAGGAATGAATGATGATGAAAAAACTAGCTGGAAATCGGTGGGAGGACGACGTGCAGGCAACAGCCCGTGCCATGCTGCTGCCTGATCCCTCCCTCCCTCTAGTAAAACACGCTTGGTTTTCATGGTGACCGCACGCATTCAGCTGGCCGGGTGTAGCCTGCCTGCGCGCGCGACCGCCGGTGAACCCGCCTCGCCGGGACCGGCATGTCGTGTGCACTGCCACGCGCTCTCGGCGTGGCGCCACCAACGGCGTCCCGTCTCCGTCGACCGCGCCACCACCGCCACCACGACCCGGCGCGGCCGCCGAAACAGTGCGTTTGCCTCGACGCCGCAACGCCCGCGGAGCCTACCTACAGCCGCGTGCACGCCGCTCGTGCGCCCTGTCGCCGGCCGGTGCCACTGCTTAGTCGTCTTCTTCTACAGCGACGGCTCGTCCGCACTCCACCACGGGCCAAGTGATCCAGCGGAACGGCCACCCACACCACGTAATCACTCTGCCGACCTGAAAACACCTCACTCGATCTGCCACTGCCACTGACCCGAGCTACACGCTGCAGTGCACCGTGAGGTCAGATCACTGCTGCAGACTGAGAACAGAGCCGAGAGCGGACGAGGACAGATTGCGTGCTTAAAGCCTTAAACCGGAGAGGTCATCTCAGACATAACCTCAGGCATACCGCAAGTTTCTGCGACGGAATCTGCTGCTTTTCCGCCACCCACTTGATCTGCAAAGTATGTGTACGCATCTATGCGTAGACATGATTATTAAACGCGGAAAGCTCGCTTGTCATTTTTGATTCGGCGTGTATGTATATATGCTAGCCATGTGACGGTGCATGGCTTGTTTGCGCATGACTATACCATGACACGCGTTGTCCTCATTCCTGAATTATTTAGACATATTCGTGGATTCAGAAATGATGATCGAGAGAGATACATATACCCAAGTGGCACTCCACTTGAGAGGCCGTGTATGTGATGTAGTACTCGGTGTGGAAGCAACAACCCACAGTGACTGGTACCGGAGTGTCGCCCTCCGCTGATTCCTGCGTTTCATCAGCCGTCCCCGGGCCAACCCTCCTTCGTCCCCATGATCGAATCGACCACATCATCGTCACAACCGATTTCCCTGGGATTAAGTGGGATGTAAGTATCAGCTGATCGTGCCATTTGCCTTTTACGCGCTAACGATTAGACGGGGGAATAACTCCGCTTTTGTGAAAACTCACCCCTGAAAACGACCAAGAAGCAACAGTTAATCAATCATGCGTGCATGCATGCGGGGTGAGTAAACTTTGACACAATCCACCACGGATGACATGGGCAGTTAACGAAGGGTCCAATCGACGGAGCAAAGGGACCGAACAAAAGGAACAACCCACGCGCGCACAAGCGCAGACGCTAGTGTCTGACGGAGCAGGTAGAGGTGGCCTCCCCCTTCCTCTTTTGTTTTGCTTACGACGCAAGGCCCGCCGGGGGAGGGAGGGAGAGATCATGCATGGATCATACTGCTAGATGAGGCGGATCGGGTTTCGGTTCGCCGGTCCACATCATGGTTCCATGCGTCATGTATCCACCGCCGATTGAAAAGATGGGAGACGCTTTCGCCATGAAAGGGGGGGCCGGGAAACCAAAGGCCCTCGAGAAAGGCTGACACGGAAAGTGATGATATGTAGATTCTGCTCAGCAGCATCGTTCACCAGCATGCACAGTCGCACGCATCTCCCAGCCCACCAGCGTCTGCCTGCCGGATCCGGCTTCATCATGCATGGAATGCACTGGTAATCAATCCTACTAGAGTATGTAGATGTAGGCTATCGCAACAAGTGTGCTTGTGGGCGCCGGTGGTTGCCGCGTCCTGTCCGATACGGCCGACACCTGAGGCGAGGCTACCGCCACTACTCATATCGTTTCATTCATCATTCGCTGCAGCACCAGAGTAGAGCCCCCCTTTGCTCCCCACACGTGCACTCCCTAGTGTCGACAGCGGGAGTGTATGTACTACGTACACGAATAGTCCTACGCACTGTCGTACTACGTAGGCGAGATGGAACATGCAGGAAGTCGTGATCATCGTCGCACTGAAGGGCGTGCATGCATGGACTAGTTTCGACGCAGATGAGAGGCACCCGCGGGCGCACGGGCACAGGGATTTCGGCGCCAACGGCGACCTGCGTCCGTGGCACACGGCAGGGCATCCCAGTATACGTACGCGTGGCGTGCGTGCGTGCGTGCACTGCCCTCGACCTCGAGGTCGGCTCGGCGTCGGCGCGCGCACGACAAGAACGGGGCAGAGAGGGGAGTGCATGCACGGGGAACGGGGACGACGGTGTTTCTTCCGGGCTGCTGCCCTTGTCCGACTCGACGACTGGCACGAGGTCGGCCACTGACGCTTCACACCTGTCCGTCCGTCAGCCCGTCGACACTCACGTGTGGGCGCTCCTCGTCTCGGTTGCCTGTGTTCTCGGCTGCAGCGAGCGTCTCGCAACACGCACGCAGGAGCACAGGCCTACCACCGCAAGCAATCCACCACCCACTGCTCCAACTAGTAATACAGTATACACCGTCGTCGACAGGCAGTTGTGCGTGCAGGCCGCCGGTGTGTGATGTGTCGCCCGGTCCCGGCCTGCAGATCGAGCACGGCATCAGTCCACGTTTCACCTGCAGTTTACAGGTCCCCATGCGTCGCTCCGATGACTGACAGAGTACGTCCACTGAGAGAGAGAGAGAGAGATTAGTTTAGTTTACCGATCTCAAGGAGCGAGAGAGCGACTGTTGGGATTAGTAGTGGTACGTCGCCGGGATTAAGAAACATAAGAGGGCGCGTTTTCCAGACCGCCCTTTTGTTTCAGCAACATCCACGCTACGCAGACGACTCGTCGCCGGTATCGAGGTCGAGGCGGCCCACCGACATGCATCGGCGTCGGCATCGGCATGGGAATGAACAGGAGGGAGAAGGTTCGTTGCCTTCTTCGTTTCGACCGGGAGGGGTGGCCGGCGCAGCACATGTCCAGCCAGACTGTTCATACACTTGGGCTTTTTTTTTCTTCTTTCTTGTTTCCAGGGAAGACTGTTCAAAGTTAATGCCGTGCATTTGGCAGGCGATGTTCTCGGGCTGGACTGGACCCACATGTCACCGGCCAAAAATAACGGGGGGATTCCTCTTCCTGCTGCCAGCAACGGTCGTAAACTCAGAGCGAGAAAGCGAGTAATTGAGTACGGAGTCCTTGCATCAATCAATGGATGCATGCATACGTGTACAAGTACGTACCACGTACTGAGAGCTTGTGCAGTGTGCACTCAATTAACCTCAAAAGCAGAAGAAGGGAGCAGTACTGAGTACTGACTGCCGGTATCGCTGTATGTGTGTGTACATGTACCATGTCAATGTCGTCACCACCGCACTCGATTATTCCCCCGGTGGCTGCGTGCCAGCCTGATTGTGAAGCCCGGTAGGTCAAGTGTCCGAGTCGTATGCGCCGGAGACGGGCGTACGGCCGCCGGGGCAGGTGCTGCTCTGATCTCGTCTCCTTCCTTCTCCGGCTGAAGGATCCGGGTTAGGTGTACGGTCGTGGATCGCCCGGTGTGTGTGTGCAACTGTGCGATGCTTGTGGCGTCGGGCATGCATGCGTGCATGCATTATTGTTGCGGCATGAACCACGAACGGTACAGGCCGTGCAACGGTCTGCCTTGAATCCCATGGGTGTGTGTGTGTGTGTGTGATCATTGGACAGGACGTCTTGATAGCTAGCATGCCTAAGAAAAGGACAGGGGAGGGAGGGGTGATCACTCCCGCTCCGAACGGCAACACGCACTATACCTACCTTGCCGAGCTTAAAGATGCATGTCCTCCGGTAATAATGCTGGATGCACGTACGTACGTGGGTACCCATGGCCATGCAGCGTTGCACCCGCGCGTACGTACATGCGTACATGTACATGGGTTACCTATCAGGGGATGCATGTACGCCTGGCTCCGAGGGCAGCCCTTGGCATGGTCGCATGGCGGTTGGCACTGTGGTTGCCGCGCACCGCACGGGCAAGAAGGCGGGGCGGCAGGTTTTTTCTTTTTCTTTAAGGGAAGTTGAGGCCCAGCAACTGTTGACGGAGCGAGGCAGGAAAGCGCAGGACGACGGGAGGCAGGCGACAAGATGCACCGCCCCCACCCCGGGCACGCTCACGCGCACGGCAGGACCCGTCGACCTCCTCCGCGCGCGCGCGGGGCTCCACCCGACCACACTCTCCGCCACAGGGCGAGGCCGCTGCAGAGAGGATCCACACATCCAGGCATCTGCCACGTCCTCGAACTGTACCCGCCCGCCTGCCGCGCTAACTTTCTCACACGGCCCACGTTTAGCGTATCGTACGGCGATCGGGGGGCACACTGCAGGCTGAGGCCGCAGCTACGTGCTGCCTTCGTCCGGCCGGTCAGTCTCCCGGTACGTACGTACTACGTGCGTCCCCACCAGAGATACTACTACTACCGCCGCAGTGATCGATCATTCGCGACCGACTCACCAAAGCTTTTAACCCACCGCCGTAATCAATCATTCGCCGTTCACCATAGCTTGACGACCAACGGTAACTGGCAACTGCTAGCTACAGCATGCATCACGTCGGGCACGTGAGCCGATTAAAGCGTCGTACATATTTCCACGAGAACAACGGGCGATCAGGCACGCGCATTTCGCCCTCAAGTTTGTTTGTTTTGCTTGTTTATTCTTGCATGGACATGGGTGGAGGGCGGTCAATTCTCTCGGCTGCGCGGGCGTGCTTATTTGGCGCGAATCCGGTGAGCTGTCCTCTTCGGGTTGGACGTAACAAGTACCGGTGAGCTGTGCGGTCCGTCGAGGGGAGGAACGAAAAGGCCAACCCACGGTTTTATTAGTTCATCTGTATTCTCCGAAAATGCCTTTTGGAGGCTGAGCTCCATGGCATTGAAACAAGGGTTGTGGACCAAAAGGCTAACCCACGGTTTTATTAGTTCATCTGTATTCTTTGGTTTTATTAGTTCATCCACGTTGAAATGAGGGTTGTGGACGAAAAGGCAAACCCACGGTTTATTAGTCCATCTATATTCTTCAGTTTTATTAGTTCATCCACATTAAAAATGAGGGCTTGCAGAAAAAACAAAAACACTCAAAGTCCATGAATTTGTTTTTTTTTTGCACAGATCGCATTCCAATGTATTTCATCCTGAATTTTTACACACATGTACATTTCATCTTTGTCTACTTGCATATTTTTTTCAGGCTTTTTTAACCGAAAAGTTTGAATTTTAAAAATTTCAAAAATAAAGGGCTGCATGGAGCTTGGCATCCAAAATGTCTCACTCACTACTCTAATACAATGCGCACATTGGTTTCACAAAAAAGTCAAGTTTTCATTTATTTTTAAAAATTTAATTGAGAAAATCACATATATATCAATGATAGGAAACACATATCACATGAAGGTGTATTTCATGATTAATCTTACTATGTCATTGATTTGTTATTCTAGATGTTGATATCTGTTTCTATAAATTTTATTAATGCTTACAAAGTTTGACTTATTTTTTTTCTTTTCAAAATCCGCTTTATACTATAAGATGGAGGAATATGTGATTTAGGCTCCGTTCGGAAGCTCTCCAGGAGTTGGCTTCCAAAAATCGCTCTGAGAAGCCGGCCGAACTGCTCCGCTCCGAGAAGCTGGCTCCGCAGAAACGAGTTCTAGGCAGTGCAAATATCGTGGAGACGAGGAGCAGCGCCGGCCCAGCTTCGCAAAAATCAGAAGCCGGAGTTCCTCAAAATTATGGTAGCAATGCCATCCCGAAGTACCACCCGAGTTGAATCATTTTCCTTGATCAAAGCCCAGCCTGGTTGCCCAACTAGCAGCTCATACAGAAACGAACGCCCACCCGCTCTGCTCTTGCAACCCTAGCCGCCGCCCCGTCATCGGCCGGCCGCCCCGCCGTTGTCCACCGTCGTCCCTCGGATCTACGCCTCGTCCCGCAGATCCCCATCCATCGCCGCTTGCAGCAGCCGCCACTCCCCCATCTGCTGCCACACCCGCAGGTCTTCGTCCATCTCCCCCATCTGCCGGCACTCCCTCCGTTGGTTGCCGCCGGCAGCTGCATGAACTAGAGCTCCTGGACGGGCCTGCCACAAGATCCACGCTAGAGAAAGCCACTCCCCAGCTCAAGGTGAGCAGCCACCTCCAGCATGGTCGAACGCTTCCTACTCCTCATAGAAGCTAGCTGGCCGGATGAGAAGCATGAGCCAGCGATTTTTGGAAGCGAGAGGACTTCCGAACGGGGCCTTAATGGTCTATTTGAGTCTGCTTTTGGTGGACCAAATAAATTTTATGGGGCGGCTCATGAGATTGTGAAGTTTAGCTTCAACGGTAGATCGAACGTTGTATTTCTAAATAGTTTTCGCCCTACGTGTCGTATGTTGTATCAAATGATTGTAATAATATTTATAATTAACTAATAATGGTGTGTTTAAAAAAAGGTTTATGGCTCAACCAATGGTGATGACTGAGGCAGTCCTGCATTAAGGGGTCCTCTGGCGTCCGGCCTGTGTGACATGGGCCGAACTATTGGGCCATGAAGATACACGATAGAAGACTTCCTCCCGTGTCCAGATGAGACATTCATTTGCGTGGATGGGAAGCTTGGCGTTCGGATATGTAGATTCCTTACTTTGTAAACCGACTTTGTACAACCCTAGGGCCCTCCGGTTTTTATATAAACCGGAGGGTTTAGTCCATAGAGGCAATCACAATCATACAGGCTATATTTCTAGGGTTTTAGCCATTACGATCTCGTGGTAGATCAACTCTTGTAATCCTCATACTCATCAATATCAATCAAGCAGAATGTAGGGTATTGCCTCCATCAAGAGAGCCCGAACCTAGGTAAAACATCGTGTCCCCTGTCTTTTGTTACCATCAACCTTAGACGCATAGTTCGGGACCCCCTACCCAAGATCCGCCAATTTTGACACCGACATTGGTGCTTTCAATGAGAGTTCCACTATGACGTCCAAGACATGATTGATGGCTCGCCTTGTTATCAAGGATAATATCACTTCCGGAGGAGCCCTGACCTCAGGCCAAACCCTCCGGCTGGGCGGCTTTACCATGACCGCCCATCCGGCCGTTAAGCCGACGATGACTTCTCGGGTCATTGAAAATCGTCTCCGTGTTGACTCCAAATACCCCCTTTCCTACTCTCCCTTCCTTCCCCCTACTAGTTGGACTAGGAAAGGGGGGAAACCTACACCTGGCAGGAGTAGGAATCTGAAGGAAATATGCCCTAGAGGCAATAATAAAGTTATTATTTATTTCCTTATATCATGATAAAAGTTTATTATTCATGCTAGAATTGTATTAACCGGAAACATAATACATGTGTGAATACATAGACAAACAGAGTGTCACTAGTATGCCTCTACTTGACTAGCTCGTTAATCAAAGATGGTTATGTTTCCTAACCATGGACAAAGAGTTTTCATTTGATTAACGGGATCACATCATTAGTTGAATGATCTGATTGACATGACCCATTCCATTAGCTTAGCACCCGATCGTTTAGTATGTTGCTATTGCTTTCTTCATGACTTATACATGTTCCTATGACTATGAGATTATGCAACTCCCGTGTGCCGGAGGAACACTTTGTGTGCTACCAAATGTCACAACGTAACTGGGTGATTATAAAGGTGCTCTACAGGTGTCTCCAAATGTACATGTTGGGTTGGCGTATTTTGAGATTAGGATTTGTCACTCCGATCATTGGAGAGGTATCTCTGGGCCCTCTCGGTAATGCACATCACTTAAGCCTTGCAAGCATTGCAACTAATGAGTTAGTTGCGAGATGATGTATTACGGAACGAGTAAAGAGACTTGCCGGTAACGAGATTGAACTAGGTATTGGATACCGACGATCGAATCTCGGGCAAGTAACATACCGATGACAAAGGGAACAACGTATGTTGTTATGCGGTCTGACCGATAAAGATCTTCGTAGAATATGTAGGAGCCAATATGGGAATCCAAGTCCCGCTATTGGTTATTGACCGGAGACGTGTCTTGGTCATGTCTACATTGTTCTCGAACCCGTAGGGTCCGCACGCTTATGGTTTCGATGACAGTTATATTATCAGTTTATACGTTTTGATGTACCGAAGGTTGTTCAGAGTCCCGGATGAGATCACGGACATGACGAGGAGCCTCAAAATGGTCGATACATAAAGATTGATATATTGGAAGCCTATGTTTGGATATCGGAAGTGTTCCGGGTGAAATCGGGATTTTACCGGAGTACCGGGAGGTTACCGGAACCCCCCGGGAGCTATATGGGCCTTAGTGGGCCTTAGTGGAAGAAGAGGAGAGGCGGCCAGGGCTGGGCCGCGCGCCCCTCCCCCCTAGTCCTAATAGGACAAGGAGAGAGGGGGCCGGCGCCCCCCTCCTTCTCTCTCTCTCTTTTCCACCTCGCGAATCCTATTCCAACTAGGATTGGGGGAGAAGTCCTCCTCCCGGAGGGAGTAGGACTCCTCCTGGCGCGCCCTATGATGGCCGGCCGGCCTCCCCCTCTTGAACCTTTATATACGGAGGCAGGGGCACCCCAGAGACACACAAGTTGATCCACGTGATCATATTCTTAGCCGTGTGCGGCGCCCCCTTCCACCATAGTCCTCGATAATATTGTAGCGGTGCTTAGGCGAAGCCCTACGACGGTAGTACATCAAGATCGTCACCACGCCGTCGTGCTGACGGAACTCTTCCCCGACACTTTCCTGGATCAGAGTCCGGGGATCGTCATCGAGCTAAACGTGTGCTAGAACTCGGAGGTGCCGTAGTTTCGGTGCTTGACCGGTCGGGCCGTGGAGACGTACGACTACATCAACCAAACGCTTCCGTTGTCGATCTACAAGGGTATGTAGATCACACTCTCCCCTCTCGTTGCTTTGCATCACCATGATCTTGCGTGTGCGTAGGAATTTTTTTGAAATTACTACGTTACCCAACAGTGGCATCCGAGCCTAGGTTTTATGTGTTCATGTTATATGCACGAGTAGAACACAAGTGAGTTGTGGGCGATATAAGTCATACTGCTTACCAGCATGTCATACTTTGGTTCGGCGGTATTGTTGGACGAAGCGGCCCGGACCGACATTACGCGTACGCTTACGCGAGACCGGGTCTCCCGACGTGCTTTGCACATAGGTGGCTTGCGGGTGACAGTTTCTCCAACTTTAGTTGAACCAAGTGTGGCTATGCCCGGTCCTTGCGAAGGTTAAAATAGCACCAACTTGACAAAGTATCGTTGTGGTTTTGATGCGTAGGTAAGATTGGTTCTTGCTTAAGCCCGTAGCAGCCACGTAAAACTTGCAACAACAAAGTAGAGGACGCCTAACTTGTTTTTGCAGGGCATGTTGTGATGTGACATGGTCAAGACATGATGCTAAATTTTATTGTATGAGATGATCATGTTTTGTAACCGAGTTATCGGCAACTGGCAGGAGCCATATGGTTGTCGCTTTATTGTATGCAATGCAATCACGCTGTAATGCTTTACTTTATCACTAAGAGGTAGCGATAGTCATGGAAGCATAAGATTGGCGAGACGACAACGATGCTACGATGGAGATCAAGGTGTCGCGCCGGTCACGATGGTGATCATGATGGTGCTTCGGAGATGGAGATCACAGGCACAAGATGATGATGGCCATATCATATCACTTATATTGATTGCATGTGATGTTTATCTTTTATGCATCTTATCTTGCTTTGATTGACGGTAGCATTATAAGATGATCTCTCACTAAAATGATCAATAAGTGTTCTCCCTGAGTTTGCACCGTTGCGAAAGTTCTTCGTGCTGAGACACCACATGATGATCGGGTGTGATAGGCTCTACGTTCAAATACAACGGGTGCAAAACAGTTGCACACGCGGAATACTCAGGTTATACTTGACGAGCCAAGCATATACAGATATGGCCTCGGAACACGGAGACCGAAAGGTTGAGCGTGAATCATATAGTAGATATGGTCAACATAGTGATGTTCACCAATGAAACTACTCCATCTCACGTGATGATCGGACATGGTTTAGTTGATTTGGATCACGTGATCACTTAGAGGATTAGAGGGATGTCTATCTAAGTGGGAGTTCTTTAAGTAATTTGATTAATTGAACTTAAATTTATCATGAACTTAGTACCTGATAGTATCTTGCTTATGTATGTTTGATTGTAGATAGATGGCCCGTGCTGTTGTTCCGTTGAATTTTAATGCGTTCCTTGAGAAAGCAAAGTTGAAAGATGATGGTAGCAATTACACAGACTGGGTCCGTAACTTGAGGATTATCCTCATTGCTGCACAAAAGAATTACATCCTGGAAGCACCGCTGGGTGCCAGGCCTGCTGCTGGAGCAACACCAGATGTTATGAATGTCTGGTAGAGCAAAGCTGATGACCACTCGATAGTTCAGTGTGCCATGCTTTACGGCTTAGAATCGGGACTTCAACGACGTTCTGAACGTCATGGAGCATATGAGATGTTCCAAGAGTTGAAGTTAATATTTCAAGCAAATGCCCGGATTGAGAGATATGAAGTCTCCAATAAGTTCTATAGCCGCAAGATGGAGGAGAACAGTTCTGTCAGTGAGCATATACTCAAAATGTCTGGGTATAATAATCACTTGATTCAGAGGGGAGTTAATCTTCCAGATGATTGCGTCATTGACAGAATTCTCCAATCACTGCCACCAAGCGACAAGAGCTTCGTGATGAACTATAATATGCAAGGGATGAATAAGACTATTCTCGAGCTCTTCGCGATGCTGAAAGCTGCGGAGGTAGAAATAAAAAAGGAGCATCAAGTGTTGATGGTCAATAAGACCACTAGTTTCAAGAAAAAGGGCAAAGGGAAGAAGAAGGGGAACTTCAAGAAGAACAGCAAGCAAGTTGCTGCTCAAGAGAAGAAACCCAAGTCTGGACCTAAGCCTGAAACTGAGTGCTTCTACTGCAAGCAGACTGGTCACTGGAAGCGGAACTGCCCCAAGTATTTGGCGGATAAGAAGGATGGCAAGGTGAACAAAGGTATATGTGATATACATGTTATTGATGTGTACCTTACTAATGCTCGCAGTAGCACCTGGGTATTTGATACTGGTTTTGTTGCTAATATTTGCAACTCGAAACAGGGACTACAGGTTAAGCGAAGATTGGCCAAGGACGAGGTGACGATGCGCGTGGGAAACGGTTCCAAAGTCGATGTGATCGCGGTCGGCACGCTACCTCTACATCTACCTTCGGGATTAGTATTAGACCTAAATAATTGTTATTTGGTGACAACGTTAAGCATGAACATTATATCTGGATCTTGTTTAATGCGAGACGGTTATTCATTTAAATCAGAGAATAATGGTTGTTCTATTTATATGAGTAATATCTTTTATGGTCATGCACCCTTGAAGAGTGGTCTATTCTTATTGAATCTCGATAGTAGTGACACACATATTCATAATGTTGAAGCCAAAAGATGCAGAGTTGATAATGATTGTGCAACTTATTTGTGGCACTGCCGTTTAGGTCATATCGGTGTAAAGCGCATGAAGAAACTCCATACTGATGGACTTTTGGAACCACTTGATTATGAATCACTTGGTACTTGCGAACCGTGCCTCATGGGCAAGATGACTAAAACACCGTTCTCCGGTACTATGGAGAGAGCAACAGATTTGTTGGAAATCATACATACAGATGTATGTGGTCCGATGAATATTGAGGCTCGTGGCGGATATCGTTATTTTCTCACCTTCACAGATGACTTAAGCAGATATGGGTATATCTACTTAATGAAACATAAGTCTGAAACATTTGAAAAGTTCAAAGAATTTCAGAGTGAAGTTGAAACCATCGTAACAAGAAAATAAAGTTTCTACGATCTGGTCGTGGAGGAGAATATTTGAGTTACGAGTTTGGTGTACATTTGAAACAATGTGGAATAGTTTTGCAACTCACGCCACACGGAAGACCACAGCGTAATGGTGTGTCCGAACGTCGTAATCGTACTTTACTAGATATGGTGCGATCTATGATGTCTCTTACTGATTTACCGCTATCGTTTTGGGGTTATGCTTTAGAGACGGCCGCATTCACGTTAAATAGGACACCATCAAAATCCATTGAGACGACGCCTTATGAACTATGGTTTGGCAAGAAACCAAAGTTGTCGTTTCTGAAAGTTTGGGGCTGTGATGCTTATGTGAAAAAGCTTCAACCTGATAAGTTCGAACCCAAATCGGATAAATGTGTCTTCATAGGATATCCAAAGGAAACTATTGGATACACCTTCTATCACAGATCCGAAGGCAAGACTTTTGTTGCTAAATTCGGAAACTTTCTGGAGAAGGAGTTTCTCTCGAAAGATGTGAGTGGGAGGAAAGTAGAACTTGACGAGGTAACTGTACCTGCTCCCTTATTGGAAAGTAGTACATCACAGAAACCTGTTTCTGCGACACCTACACCAATTAGTGAGGAAGCTAATGATAATGATCGTGATACTTCAGAACAAGATACTACTGAACCTCGTAGATTAACCAGAATGAGATCCGCGCCAGAGTGGTACGGTAATCCTGTTCTGGAAGTCATGCTGCTAGATCATGATGAACCTACGAACTATGAAGAAGCGATGGTGAGCCCAGATTCCGCAAAATGGCTTGAAGCCATGAAATCTGAGATGGGATCCATGTATGAGAAGAAAGAATGGACTTTGGTTGACTTGCCCGATGATCGGCAAGCAATTGAGAATAAATGGATCTTCAAGAAGAAGACTGACGCTGACGGTAATATTACCGTCTACAAAGCTCGACTTGTCACCAAAGGGTTTCGGCAAGTTCAAGGGGTTGACTACGATGAGACCTTCTCACCCGTAGTGATGCTTAAGTCTGTCCGAATCATGTTAGCAATTGCCGCATTTTATGATTATGAAATTTGGCAGATGGATGTCAAAACTGCATTCCTGAATGGATTTCTGGAAGAAGAGTTGTATATGATGCAACCAGAAGGTTTTGTCGATCCAAAGGGAGCTAATAAAGTGTGCAAGCTCCAGCGATCCATTTATGGACTGGTGCAAGCCTCTCGGAGTTGGAATAAACACTTTGATAGTGTGATCAAAGCATTTGGTTTTATATAGACTTTGGAGAAGCCTGTATTTACAAGAAAGTGAGTAGGAGCTCTGTAGCATTTCTGATATTATATGTGGATGACATATTACTGATTGGAAATAATATAGAATTTCTGGATAGCATAAAAGGATACTTGAACAAGAGTTTTTCAATGAAAGACCTCGGTGAAGCTGCTTACATATTAGGCATAAAGATCTATAGAGATAGATCAAGACGCTTAATTGGACTTTTACAAAGCACATACCTTGACAAGATTTTGAAGAAGTTCAAAATGGATCAAGCAAAGAAAGGGTTCTTGCCTGTGTTACAAGGTGTGAAGTTGAGTCAGACTCAATGCCCGACCACTGCAGAAGATAGAGAGAAAATGAAAGATGTTCCCTATGCTTCAGCCATAGGCTCTATCATGTATGCAATGCGGTGTACCAGACCTGATGTGTGCCTTGCTATAAGTTTAGCAGGGAGGTACCAAAGTAATCCAGGAGTGGATCACTGGACAACGGTCAAGAACATCCTGAAGTACCTGAAAAGGACTAAGGATATGTTTCTCGTATATGGAGGTGACAAAGAGCTCATCGTAAATGGTTACGTTGATGCAAGCTTTGACACTGATCCGGACGATTCTAAATTGCAAACCGGATACGTGTTTACATTAAACGGTGGAGCTGTCAGTTGGTGCAGTTCTAAACAAAGCGTCGTGGCGGGATCTACATGTGAAGCGGAGTACATAGCTGCTTCGGAAGCAGCAAACGAAGGAGTCTGGATGAAGGAGTTCATATCCGATCTAGGTGTCATACCTAGTGCATCGGGTCCAATGAAAATCTTTTGTGACAATACTGGTGCAATTGCCTTGGCAAAGGAATCCAGGTTTCACAAAAGAACCAAGCACATCAAAAGACGCTTCAATTCCATCCAGGATCTAGTCCAGGTGGGAGACATAGAGATTTGCAAGATACATACGGAGCTGAATGTAGCAGACCCGTTGACTAAGCCTCTTCCACGGGCAAAACATGATCAACACCAAAACCCCATGGGTGTTAGAATCATTACTGTGTAATCTAGATTATTGACTCTAGTGCAAGTGGGAGACTGAAGGAAATATGCCCTAGAGGCAATAATAAAGTTATTATTTATTTCCTTATATCATGATAAAAGTTTATTATTCATGCTAGAATTGTATTAACCGGAAACATAATACATGTGTGAATACATAGACAAATAGAGTGTCACTAGTATGCCTCTACTTGACTAGCTCGTTAATCAAAGATGGTTATGTTTCCTAACCATGGACAAAGAGTTCTCATTTGATTAACGGGATCACATCATTAGTTGAATGATCTGATTGACATGACCCATTCCATTAGCTTAGCACCCGATCGTTTAGTATGTTGCTATTGCTTTCTTCATGACTTATACATGTTCCTATGACTATGAGATTATGCAACTCCCGTGTGCCGGAGGAACACTTTGTGTGGTACCAAATGTCACAACGTAACTGGGTGATTATAAAGGTGCTCTACAGGTGTCTCCAGAGGTACATGTTGGGTTGGCGTATTTCGAGATTAGGATTTGTCACTCCGATCGTTGGAGAGGTATCTCTGGGCCCTCTCGGTAATGCACATCACTTAAGCCTTGCAAGCATTGCAACTAATGAGTTAGTTGCGAGATGATGTATTACGGAACGAGTAAAGAGACTTGCCGGTAGCGAGATTGAACTAGGTATTGGATACCGACGATCGAATCTCGGGCAAGTAACATACCGATGACAAAGGGAACAACGTATGTTGTTATGCGGTCTGACCGATAAAGATCTTCGTAGAATATGTAGGAGCCAATATGGGCATCCAGGTCCCGCTATTGGTTATTGCCCGAAGACGTGTCTTTGTCATGTCTACATTGTTCTCGAACCCGTAGGGTCCACACGCTTAAGGTTTCGATGACAGTTATATTATGAGTTTATACGTTTTGATGTACCGAAGGTTGTTCGTGTTGGGGAACGTAGCAGAAATTCAAAATTTTCCTACGTGTCACCAAGATCTATCTATGGAGAGACCAGCAACGAGGGGAAGGAGAGTTGCATCTACATACCCTTGTAGATCCCTAAGCGGAAGCGTTCAAGTGAACGGGGTTGATGGAGTCCTACTCGTCGTGATCCAAATCACCGATGACCAAGTGCCGAACGGACGACACCTCCGCGTTCAACACACGTACAGCCCGGTGACGTCTCCCACGCCTTGATCCAGCAAGGAGAGAGGGAGAGGTTGAGGAAGACTCCATGCAGCAGCAGCACAACGGCGTGGTGATGATGGAGGAGCGTGGCAATCCTGCAGGGCTTCGCCAAGCACCGCAGAAGAGGAGGAATAGAGAGGGAGGGCTGCACCAAGAGGTGAGATCGAATCGCATGTTGTGGGCTGCCCTATGCCTCAATATATATAGGGAAGGGGAGGGGCTGCACCCCCTCTAGGGTTCCCACCCCTAGGGGGGGCGGCGGCCAAGAGGGGAGGGGAGAAGGGGGCGCCCCCTAGGGTGGGCCTTAGGCCCATCTAAGCCTAGGGTTTCCCCTCTCTCCACCTCTTAGGCGCCTTGGGCCTATGTGGGAGGCGCACCAGCCCACTTAGGGGCTGGTCCCTCACCACTCTTGGCCCACGCAACCTTCTGGGGCTGGTGGCCCCACTTGGTGGACCCCCGGGACCCTCCCGGTGGTCCCGGTACGTTACCGATAAACCCCGAAACTCTTCCGGTGTCCAAAACAGGACTTCCCATATATAAATCTTTACCTCCGGACCATTCTGGAACTCCTCGTGACGTCCGGGATCTCATCCGGGACTCCGAACAACATTCGGTAACCACATACTAACTTCCTTTATAACCCTAGCGTCATCGAACCTTAAGTGTGTAGACCCTACGGGTTCGGGAGACATGCAGACATGACCGAGACGTTCTCCGGTCAATAACTAACAGCGGGATCTGGATACCCATGTTGGCTCCCACATGTTCCACGATGATCTCATCGGATGAACCACGATGTCAAGGACTTAATCAATCCCGTATACAATTCCCTTTGTCTATCGGTACGATACTTGCCCGAGATTCGATCGTCGGTATCCCGATACCTTGTTCAATCTCGTTACTGGCAAGTCTCTTTACTCGTTCCGTAACACATCATCCCATGATCAACTCCTTGATCACATTGTGCACATTATGATGATGTCCTACCGAGTGGGCCCAGAGATACCTCTCCGTCACACGGAGTGACAAATCCCAGTCTCGATTCGTGCCAACCCAACAGACACTTTCGGAGATACCCGTAGTGTACCTTTATAGCCACCCAGTTACGTTGTGACGTTTGGCACACCCAAAGCACTCCTACGGTATCCGGGAGTTGCACAATCTCATGGTCTAAGGAAATGATACTTGACATTAGAAAAGCTTTAGCATACGAACTACACGACCTAGTGCTATGCTTAGGATTGGGTCTTGTCCATCACATCATTCTCCTAATGATGTGATCCCGTTATCAATGACATCCAATGTCCATGGTCAGGAAACCGTAACCATCTATTGATCAACGAGCTAGTCAACTAGAGGCTTACTAGGGACATGGTGTTGTCTATGTATCCACACATGTATCTGAGTTTCCTATCAATACAATTCTAGCATGGATAATAAACGATTATCATGAACAAGGAAATATAATAATAACTAATTTATTATTGCCTCTAGGGCATATTTCCAACAGTCTTCCACTTGCACTAGAGTCAATAATCTAGTTCACATCGCCATGTGATTAACACTCACAGGTCACATCGCCATGTGACTAACACCCAAGAGTTTACTAGATTCAGTAGTCTAGTTCACATCACTATGTGATTAACACTCAATGAGTTCTAGGTTTGATCATGTTGCTTGTGAGATAGGTTTTAGTCAATGGGTCTGAACCTTTCAGATCCGTGTGTGCTTTACAAATCTCTATGTCATCTCCTAGATGTAACTACCACGTTCTATTCGGAGCTCTTCCAAATAACTGTTCTACTTGGAGCTATTCTAAATTGTTGCTCCATTATACGTATCCGGTATCTCTACTCAGAGCTATCCGGATAGATGTTAAGCTTGCATCGACGTAACCCTTTACGACGAACTCTTTTACCACCTCCATAATCGAGAAAAATTCCTTAGTCCACTGGTTACTAAGGATAACTTTGACCGCTGTCCTGTGATCCATTCTTGGATCACTCTTGTACCCCTTGACTCACTCATGGCAAGGCACACTTCAAGTGCGGTACACAGCATAGCATACTGTAGAGCCTACGTCTTAAGCATAGGGTACGACCTTCGTCCTTTCTCTCTATTCTGCCATGGTCGAGCTTTAAGTCTTAACTTCATACCTTACAACTCAGGCAAGAACTCCTTCTTTGACTGATCCATCTTGAACACCTTCAAGATCATGTCAAGGTATGTGCTCATTTGAAAGTACCATTAAGCGTTTTGATCTATCCTTATAGATGTTGATGCTCAATGTTCAAGTAGCTTAATCCAGGCTTTCCATTGAAAAACACTTTCCAAACAATCCTATATGCTTTCCAGAAATTCTACGTCACTTCTGATCAACAATATGTCAACAACATATACTTATCAGAAATTCTATAGTGCTCCCACTCACTTCTTTGGAAATACAAGTTTCTCATAAACTTTGTATACACCCAAATCTTTGATCATCAAAGCATACATTCCAACTCCGAGATGCTTACTCCAGTCCTTAGAAGGATTCCTAGAGCTTTGCATACTTATTAGCATATTTCAGGATTGACAAAACCTTCCGGTTGTATCACATACAACCTTTCCTCAAGAAAATCGTCGAGGAAACAATGTTTTGACATCCCATCTGCAAGATTTCATAAATAATGCAGTGATCGCTAATATAATTCCAACAAACTCTTAGCATCGCTACGAGTGAGAAAGTCTCATCGTAGTCAACTCCTTGAATTTGTCGGGAAACATCTTAACGACAAGTCGAGCTTTCTCAATGGTGACACTTACCATCATTGTCTGTCTTCCTTTTAAAATCCACCTGTACTCAACAGCCTTACGACCATCGAGTCATTCTGCCAAAGTCTACACTTTGTTTTCATACATGGATCCTCTCTCGGATTTTATGGCTTCGAGCCATTTATCAGAATCCGGGCCCACCATCGCTTCTCCATAGCTCGTAGGTTCATTGTTGTCTAGCAACATGACTCCCAAGACAGGATTACATACCATTCTGAAGTAGTATGCATCCTTGTCGTCCTACGAGGTTTGGTAGTGACTTGATCTGAAGTTTCATGATCACTATCATAAGCTTCCACTTCAATTGGTGTAGGTGCCACAGGAACAACTCCCTATGCCCCGCCACACACTAGTTGAAGAGACGGTTCAATAACCTCATCAAGTCTCCACCATCCTCCCACTCAATTCTTTCGAGAGAAACTTTTCCTCGAGAAAGGACCCGATTCTAGAAACAATCCCTTATTGCTTTTGAATCTGAGACAGGAGGCATACCCAACTGTTTTGGGTGTCATATGAAGATGCATTTATCCGCTTTGGGTTCGAGCTTATCAGCCTGAAACTTTTCCACATAAGCGTCGCAGCCCCAAACTTTTAAGAAATGACAGCTTAGGTTTCTCTAAACCATAGTTCATACGGTGTCATCTCACCGGAATTACATAGTGCCCCTTTTAAAGTGAATGTGGTTGTCTCTAATGCCTAACCCATAAACTATTGTGGTAATTCGATAAGAGACATCATGGTATGCATCATATCCAATAGGGTGCAGTTATGATGTTCGGACACACCATCACACTATGGTGTTCCAGGCTGTATTAGTTGTGAAACAATTTCCACAATGTCTTAATTCTGTGCCAAACTCGTAATTCGGATATTCATCTCTATGATCATATCATAGATATTTTATCCTCTTGTCACGACGATCTTTCAACTTCACCCTGAAATTACTTGAACCTTTCAATAATTCAGACACGTGATTCATCAAGTAAATATACTCAACATCTACTCAAATCATCTGTGAAGTAAAAACATAACGATAATCCACTACACGCCTCAGCACTCATTGGACTGCACACATCAAAATGTACTACTTCCAGCAAGTTGCTTTCTAGTTCCATTTTACTGAAACCGAGGCTTTCAGTCATCTTGCCCATGTGGTATGATTTGCATGTCTCAAGTGATTCAAAATCAAGTGAGTCCAAACGATCCATCTGCATGGAGTTTCTTCATGCATATACACCAATAGACACGGTTTGCATGTCTCAAAGTTTTCAAAAATGAGTGAGTCCAAAGATCCATCAACATGGAGCTTCTTCATGCGTTTTATACCGATATGACTTACGTGGCAGTGCCACAAGTAGGTGGTACTATCATTACTATCTTTTGGCATGAACATGTGTATCACTACGATCGAGATTCAATAAACCATTCATTTTAGGTGTAAGACCATTGAAGGTATTATTCAAATAAACAGAGTAACTATTATTCTCCTTAAATGAATAACCGTATTGCAATAGACATAATTCAATCATGTCTATGCTCAACGCAAACACCAATCTCGATGGTAGAGGGAGCGTACGATGCTTGATCATATCAACATTGGAAACACTTCCAACACATGTCGTCAGCTCACCTTTAGCTAGTCTCCGTTTATTCCGCAGCTTTTATTTCAAGTTACTAACACTTAGCAACCGAACCGGTATCTAATACCCTGGTGCTACTAGGAGTACTAGTAAAGTACACATTAACATAATGTATATCCAATATACTTCTATCGACCTTGCCAGCCTTCTTATCTACCAAGTATCTAGGGTAATTTCGCTCCAGTGGTTGTTCCCCTTATTACAGAAGCACTTAGTCTCGGGTTTGGGTTCAACCTTGGGTTTCTTCACCAGAGCAGCAGCTGAATTGCCGTTTCACGAAGTATCCCTTCTTGCCTTTGCCCTTCTTGAAACTAGTGGTTTCACCAACCATCAACAATTGATGCTCCTTCTTGATTTCTACTTTGTGGTGTCAAACATCGCGAATATCTCAAGGATCATCATATATGTCCCTGATATATTATAGTTCATCACGAAGCTCTAGCAGCTTGGTGGTAATGACTTCGGAGAAACATCACTATCTCATCTGGAAGATCAACTCCCACTCGATTCAAATGATTGTTGTACTTAGACAATCTAAGCACAAGCTCAACAATTGAGCTTTTCTCCTTAGTTTGTAGGCTAAGAAAATCGTCGGAGGTCTTATACCTCTTGACGTGGGCACGAGCTTGAAATCCCAATTTCAGCCCTCAAAACATCTCATATGTTTCGTGACGTTTCAAAAACGTCTTTGGTGCCTCAATTCTAAACCGTTTAACTGAACTATCACGTAGTTATCAAAATGTGTATGTCAGATGTTCGCAACATCCACAGACAACGTTCGAGGTTCAGCACACTGAGCGGTGCATTAAGGACATAAGCCTTCTATGAAGCAATGAGGACAATCCTCAGTTTACGGACCTAGTCCGCATAATTGGTACTATCAACTTTCAACTAATTTTTCTCTAGGAACATATCTAAACAGTAGAACTCAAGCGCGAGCTACGACATAATTTGTAAAATCCTTTTGACTATGTTCAGGATAATTAAGTTCATCTTATGAACTCCCACTCAGATAGACATCCCTCTAGTCATCTAAGTGATTACATGATCCGAGTCAACTAGCCCGTGTCCGATCATCACGTGAGACGGACTAGTCAACGTCGGTGAACATCTTCATGTTGATCGTATCTTCTATACGACTCATGCTCGACCTTTCGGTCTTCTGTGTTCCGAGGCCATGTCTGTACATGCTAGGCTCGTCAAGTTAACCCTAAGTGTTTTGCGTGTGTAAATCTGTCTTACACCTGTTGTATGTGAACGTTAGAATCTAACACCCGATCATCACGTGGTGCTTCGAAACACGAACTGTCGCAACGGTGCACAGTTAGGGGAGAACACTTCTTGAAATTGTTGTAAGGGATCATCTTATTTACTACCGTCGTTCTAAGCAAATAAGATGTATAAACATGATAAACATCACATGCAATCAAATAGTGACATGATATGGCCATCATCACTTTGCTCCTTTTGATCTCCATCTTCGGGGCTCCATGATCATCATCGTCACCGGCATGACACCATGATCTCCATCATCATGATCTCCATCATCGTGTCTTCTTGAAGTTGTCTCATCAACTATTACTTCTACTACTACAGCTAACGGTTAGCAATAAAGTAAAGTAATTACATGACGTTTAAGTTGACACGCAGGTCATAAATAAATAAAGACAACTCCTATGGCTCCTGCCGGTTGTCATACTCATCGACATGCAAGTCGTGATTCCTATTACAAGAACATGATCAATCTCATACATCACATATATAATTCATCACATCCTTTGGCCATATCACATCACATGGCATACCCTACAAAAACAAGTTAGACGTCCTCTAATTGTTGTTTGCATGTTTTACGTGGCTGCTATGGGTTACTAGCAAGAACGTTTCTTACCTACGCAAAGACCACAACGTGATATGCCAATTGCTATTTACCCTTCATAAGGACCCTTTTCATCGAATCCGATCCGACTAAAGTGGGAGAGACAGACACCCGCCAGCCACCTTATGCAACTAGTGCATGTTTGTCGGTGGAACCGGTCTCACGTAAGAGTACGTGTAAGGTTGGTCCGGGCCGCTTCATCCCACGATGCCGCCGAATCAAGATAAGACTAGTAACGGCAAGCATATTGAACAAAATCAACGCCCACAACTACTTTGTGTTCTACTCGTGCATAGAATCTACGCAATAGACCTAGCTCATGATGCCACTATTGGGGAACGTAGCAGAAATTCAAAATTTTCCTACGTGTCACCAAGATCTATCTATGGAGAGACCAGCAACGAGGGGAAGGAGAGTTGCATCTACATACACTTGTAGATCGCTAAGCAGAAACGTTCAAGTGAACGGGGTTGATGGAGTCGTACTCGTCGTGATCCAAATCACCGATGACCAAGTGCCGAACGGACGGCACCTCTGCGTTCAACACACGTACAACCCGGTGACGTCTCCCACGCCTTGATCCAACAAGGAGAGAGGGAGAGGTTGAGGAAGACTCCATCCAGCAGCAGCACAACGGCGTGGTGATGATGGAGGAGCGTGGCAATCCTGCAGGGCTTCGCCAAGCACCGCAGAAGAGGAGGAATAGAGAGGGAGGGCTGCACCAAGAGGTGAGATCGAATCACATGTTGTGGGCTGCCCTATGCCTCAATATGTATAGGGAAGGGGAGGGGCTGCGCCCCCTCTAGGGTTCCCACCCCTAGGGGGGGCGGCGGCCAAGAGGGGAGGGGAGAAGGGGGCGCCCCCTAGGGTGGGCCTTAGGCCCATCTAAGCCTAGGGTTTCCCCTCTCTCCACCTCTTAGGCGCCTTGGGCCTATGTGGGAGGCGCACCAGCCCACTTAGGGGCTGGTCCCTCACCACTCTTGGACCACGCAACCTTCTGGGGCTGGTGGCCCCACTTGGTGGACCCCCGGGACCCTCCCGGTGGTCCCGGTACATTACCGATAAACCCCGAAACTCTTCCGGTGTCCAAAACAGGACTTCCCATATATAAATCTTTACCTCCGGACCATTCCGGAACTCCTCGTGATGTCCGGGATCTCATCCGGGACTCCGAACAACATTCGGTAACCACATACTAACTTCCTTTATAACCCTAGCGTCATCGAACCTTAAGTGTGTAGACCCTACGGGTTCGGGAGACATGCAGACATGACCGAGACGTTCTCCGGTCAATAACTAACAGCGGGATCTGGATACCCATGTTGGCTCCCACATGTTCCACGATGATCTCATCGGATGAACCACGATGTCAAGGACTTAATCAATCCCGTATACAATTCCCTTTGTCTATCGGTATGATACTTGCCCGAGATTCGATCGTCGGTATCCCGATACCTTGTTCAATCTCGTTACTGGCAAGTCTCTTTACTCGTTCCGTAACACATCATCCCATGATCAACTCCTTGATCACATTGTGCACATTATGATGATGTCCTACCGAGTGGGCCCAGAGATACCTCTCCGTCACACGGAGTGACAAATCCCAGTCTCGATTCGTGCCAACCCGACAGACACTTTCGGAGATACCCGTAGTGTACCTTTATAGCCACCCAGTTACGTTGTGATGTTTGGCACACCCAAAGCACTCCTACGGTATCTGGGAGTTGCACAATCTCATGGTCTAAGGAAATGATACTTGACATTAGAAAAGCTTTAGCATACGAACTACACGATCTAGTGCTATGCTTAGGATTGGGTCTTGTCCATCACATCATTCTCCTAATGATGTGATCCCGTTATCAATGACATCCAATGTCCATGGTCAGGAAACCATAACCATCTATTGATCAACGAGGTAGTCAACTAGAGGCTTACTAGGGACATGGTGTTGTCTATGTATCCACACATGTATCTGAGTTTCCTATCAATACAATTCTAGCATGGATAATAAACGATTATCAGGAACAAGGAAATATAATAATAACTAATTTATTATTGCCTCTAGGGCATATTTCCAACAATTTGGAGTCCCGGATGAGATCACGGACATGATGAGGAGCCTCAAAATGGTCGAGACATAAAGATTGATATATTGGAAGCCTATGTTTGGATATCGGAAGTGTTCTGGGTGAAATCGGGATTTTACCGGAGTACCGGGAGGTTACCGGACCCCCCCGGGAGCTATATGGGCCTTAGTGGGCCTTAGTGGAAGAAGAGGAGAGGCGGCCAGGGCCGGGCCGCGCCCCCCCCCTAGTCCGAATAGGACAAGGAGAGAGGGGGCCGTCTCCCCCCTCCTTCTCTCTCTCTCTCTCTCTTTTCCACCTCGCGAATCCTATTCCAACTAGGATTGGGGGAGAAGTCCTACTCCCGGAGGGAGTAGGACTCCTCCTGGCGCGCCCTATGATGGCCGGCCGGCCTCCCCCTCTTGAACCTTTATATACGGAGGCAGGGGCACCCCAGAGACACACAAGTTGATCCACGTGATCATATTCTTAGCCGTGTGCGGCGCCCCCTTCCACCATAGTCCTCGATAATATTGTAGCGGTGCTTAGGCGAAGCCCTACGACGGTAGTACATCGAGATCGTCACCATGCCGTCGTGCTGACGGAACTCTTCCCCGACACTTTCCTGGATCGGAGTCCGGGGATCGTCATCGAGCTGAACGTGTGCTAGAACTCGGAGGTGCCGTAGTTTCGGTGCTTGATCGGTCGGGCCGTGGAGACGTACGACTACATCAACCAAACGCTTCCGTTGTCTACGTACCCTCCTAGACCGAAAGCGGAAGCGTTAGCATAACGTGGTTGATGTAGTCGTACATCTTCACGATCCGACCGATCAAGTACCGAACGCACGACACCTCCGAGTTCAGCACACGTTCAGCCCAATGACGTCCCTCGAACTCCGATCCAGCTGAGTGTTGAGGGAGAGTTTTGTCAGCACGACGGCATGGTGACGATGATGATGTTCTACCGACGCAGGGCTTCGCCTAAGCACCGCTACAGTATTATCGAGGTGGACTATGGTGGAGGGGGGCACCGCACACGGCTAAAAGATCAAATCAATTGTTGTGTCTTTGGGGTGCCCCTGCCCCCGTATATAAAGGATCAAGGGTGGGGGGGGAGGTGCGGCCGACACGGAGGAGGCGCGCCAGGAGGAGTCCTATTCCCACCGGGAGTAGGACTCCCTCCCTTCCTTTTGGATTAGGAGAAGGGGGAAAGAGGAGGGAGAGAGGAAGGAAAGGGGGGCGCCGCCCCCTCTCCTTGTCCTATTCGGACTAGAGGGGGAGGGGCGCGCGGCCCTGCCCTAGCCGCCTCTCCACTTCTCCACTAAGGCCCACTATGGCCCATTAAGCCCCCGGGGGGTTCCGGTAACCCCTCAGTATTGCGATAAAATCTCTATTTCACCCAGAACATTTCTGATATCCAAATATAGGCTTCCAATATATCAATCTTCATGTCTTGACCATTTCGAGACTCCTCGTCATGTCCATGATCACATCCAGGACTCCGAACAACCTTCAGTACATCAAAACTCATAAACTCATAATATAACCGTCATCGAAACTTTAAGCGTGCGGACCCTACGGGTTCAAGAACTATGTAGACATGACTGAGACACGTCTCCAGTCAATAACCAATAGCGGAACCTGGATGCTCATATTGGCTCCCACATATTCTACGAGGATCTTTATCGGTCAGACCGCATAACAACATACGTTGTTCCCTTTGTCATCGGTATGTTACTTGCCCGAGATTCGATCGTCGGTATCTCAATACCTAGTTCAATATCGTTACCGGCAAGTCTCTTTACTCGTTCTGTAATACATCATCCTGCAACTAACTCATTAGTTGCAATGCTTGCAAGGCTTAAGTGATGTGCATTACTGAGTGGGCCCAGAGATACCTCTCCGACAATCGGAGTGACAAATCCTAATCTCGAAATACGCCAACCCAACAAATACCTTCGGAGACACCTGTAGAGCACCTTTATAATCACCCAGTTACGCTGTGACATTTGGTAGCACACAAAGTGTTCCTCTGGTAAACGGGAGTTGCATAATCTCATAGTCATAGGAACATGTATAAGTCATGAAGAAAGCAATAGCAACATACTAAACGATCGAGTGCTAAGCTAATGGAATGGGTCAAGTCAATCACATCATTCTCCTAATGATGTGATCCCGTTAATCAAATGTCTATGGCTAGGAAACATAGCCATCTTTGATCAATGAGCTAGTCAAGTAGAGGCATACTAGTGACACTCTATTTGTCTATGTATTCACACAAGTATTATTTTTCCGGTTAATACAATTCTAGCATGAATAATATCATGATACAAGGAAATAAATAATAACTTTATTATTGCCTCTAGGGCATATTTCCTTTAGTCTCCCACTTGCACTAGAGTCAATAATCTAGATTACACAGTGATGATTCTAACACCCATGGAGTCTTGGTGCTGATCATGTTTTGCTCGCAGAAGAGGCTTAGTCAACGGGTCTGCAACATTCAGATCCGTATGTATCTTGCAAATTTCTATGTCTCCCACCTGGACTAGATCCCGGATGGAATTAAAGCGTCTCTTGATGTGCTTGGTTCTCTTGTGAAATCTAGATTCCTTCGCCAATGCAATTGCTCCCGTATTGTCACAAAAGATTTTCATTGGACCCGATGCACTAGGTATGACACCTAGATCGGATATGAACTCCTTCATCCAGACTCCTTCATTTGCTGCTTCCAAAGCAGCTATGTACTCCGCTTCACACGTAGATCCCGCCACGACGCTTTGTTTAGAACTGCACCAACTGACAGCTCCACCGTTCAGTGTAAACACGTATCCGGTTTGCGATTTAGAATCATCCGGATTAGTGTCAAAGCTTGCATCAACGTAACCATTTACAATGAGCTCTTTGTCACCTCCATAAACGAGAAACATATCCTTAGTCCTTTTCAGGTATTTTAGGATGTTCTTGACCGCTGTCCAGTGATCCACTCCTGGATTACTTTGGTACCTCCCTGCTAGACTTATAGCAAGGCACACATCAGGTCTGGTACACAGCATTGCATACATGATAGAGCCTATGGCTGAAGCATAGGGAACATTTTCATCTTCTCTCTATCTTCTGCAGTGGTCGGGCATTGAGTCTTACTCAACTTCACACATTGTAACACAAGCAAGAATCCTTTCTTTGCTTGATCCATTTTGAACTTCTTCAAAACTTTGTCAAGGTATGTGCTTTGTGAAAGTCCAATTAAGCGTCTTGATCTATCTCTATAGATCTTGATGCCCAATATATAAGCAGCTTCACCGAGGTCTTTCATTGAAAAAATCTTATTCAAGTATCCCTTTATGCTATCCAGAAATTCTATATCATTTCCAATCAGCAATATGTCATCCACATATAATATCAGAAATGCTACAGAGCTCCCACTCACTTTCTTGTAAATACAGGCTTCTCCAAAAGTCTGTACAAAACCAAATGCTTTGATCACACTATCAAAGCATTTATTCCAACTCCGAGAGACTTGCACCAGTCCATAAATGGATCGCTGGAGCTTGCACACTTTGTTAGCTCCCTTTGAATCGACAAAACCTTCCGGTTGCATCATATACAACTCTTCTTCCAGAAATCCATTCAGGAATACAATTTTTACATCCATTTGCCAAATTTCATAATCATAAAATGCGGCAATTGCTAACATGATTCGGACAGACTTAAGCATTGCTACGGGTGAGAATGTCTCATCGTAGTCAATCCCTTGAACTTGTCGAAAACCTTTCGCAACAAGTCGAGCTTTATAGACAATAATATTACCGTCAGCGTCAGTCTTCTTCATGAAGATCCATTTATTATCAATGGCTTGTCGATCAATGGGCAAGTCAACCAAAGTTCACACTTTGTTCTCATACATGGATCCCATCTCAGATTTCATGGCCTCAAGCCATTTTGCAGAATCTGGGCTCACCATCGCTTCTTCATAGTTCGTAGGTTCGTCATGGTCTAGTAACATAACCTCCAGAACAGGATTACCGTAGCACTCTGGTGCGGATCTTACTCTGGTTGACCTACGATGTTCAGTAACAACTTGATCTGAATTTCCATGATCATCATCATTAACTTCCTCACTAATTGGTATAGACGTCACAGGAACCGGTTTCTGTGATGAACTATTTTCCAATAAGGGAGCAGGTATGGTTACCTCATCAAGTTCTACTTTCCTCCCACTCACTTCTTTCAAGAGAAACTCCTTCTCTAGGAAGGATCCATTCTTAGCAACGAATGTCTTGCCTTCGGATCTGTGATAGAAGGTGTACCCAACAGTCTCCTTTGGGTATCCTATGAAGACACATTTCTCCGATTTGGGTTCAAGCTTATCAGGTTGAAGCTTTTTCACATAAGTATCGCAGCCCCAAACTTTAAAAAACGAAAACTTTGGTTTCTTGCCAAACCACAGTTCATAAGGCGTCGTCTCAACGGATTTCGATGGTGCCCTATTTAACGTGAATGCGGCCGTCTCTAAAGCATAACTCCAAAATGATAGCGGTAAATCAGTAAGAGACATCATAGATCGCACCATATCTAGTACAGTACGATTACGACGTTCAGACACACCATTACGCTGTGGTGATCCGGGTGGCATGAGTTGCGAAACTATTCCGCATTGTTTCAAATGTAGACCAAACTCGTAACTCAAGTATTCTCCTCCATGATCAGATCGTAGAAACTTTATTTTCTTGTTACGATGAATTTCAACTTTATTCTGAAATTCTTTGAACTTTTCAAATGTTTTAGACTTATGTTTTATTAAGTAGATATACCCATATCTGCTTAAATCATCTGTGAAGGTGAGAAAATAACGATACCCGCCGCAAGCCTCAATATTCATTGGTCCACATACATTAGTATGTATGATCTCCAATAAATCAGTTGCTTGCTCCAGAGTGCGGAGAACGGCGTTTTAGTCATCTTGCCCATCAGGCACGGTTCGCAAGTAACAAGTGATTAATAATCAAGTGGTTCCAAAAGTCCATCAGTATGGAGTTTCTTCATGCGCTTTACACCGATATGACCTAAACGGCAGTTCCAAAAATAAGTTGCACTATCATTATCAACTCTGCATCTTTTGGCTTCAACATTATGAATATGTGTATCGCTACTATTGAGATTCATCAAAAATAGACCACTCTTCAAGGGCGCATGACCATAAAAGATATTACTCATATAAATAGAACAACCATTATTCTGTGATTTAAATGAATAACCGTCTCGCATCAAACAAGATCCAGATATAATGTTCATGCTCAATGCTGGCACCAAATAACAATTATTTAGGTCTAATACTAATCCCGAAGGTAGATGTAGAGGTAGTGTGCCGTCGGCGATCACATCGACTTTGGAACCGTTTCCCACGCGCATCATCACCTCGTCCTTTGGCCAATGTTCGCTTAATCCGTAGTCCCTGTTTTGAGTTGCAAATATTAGCAACAGAACCAGTATCAAATACCCAGGTGCTACTACGAGCTCTGGTAAGGTACACATCAATAACATGTATATCACATATACCTTTGTTCACCTTGCCATCCTGCTTATTCGCCAAATACTTGGGGCAGTTCGGCTTCGAGTGACCAGTCTGCTTGCAGTAGAAGCACTCAGTCTCATGCTTAGGTCCAGATTTGGGTTTCTTCTCTCGAGCAGCAACTTGTTTGCTGTTCGTCTTGAAGTTCCCCTTCTTCTTCCCTTTGCCCTTTTCTTGAAACTGGCGGTCTTATTGACCATCAACACTTGATGCTCCTTCTTGATTTCTACCTCCGCAGCCTTTAGCATTGCGAAGAGCTCGGGAATAGAATTATCCATCCCTTGCATGTTACAGTTCATCACGAAGCTTGTGTAGCTTGGTGGCAGTGATTGAAGAATTCTGTCAATGACGCTATCATCCGGAAGATTAACTCCCAGTTGAATCAAGTGATTGCAGTACCCAGACATCTTGAGTATATGCTCACTGACACAACTATTCTCCTCCATCTTACAACTGTAGAACTTATTGGAGGCTTCATATCTCTCAATCCGGGCATTCTTTTGAAATATTAACTTCAACTCCTGGAACATCTCATATGCTCCATGACATTCAAAACGTCGTTGAAGTCCTGGTTCTAAGCCTCAAAGCATGGCACACTGAACTATCAAGTAGTCATCAACACGTGATTGCCAGGCATTCACAATATCTGCAGTTGCCGACGTAGGTGGTATACCTAGCGGTGCTTCCAGGACATAACTCTTCTGTGCAGGAATGAGGATAATCCTCAAGTTACGGACCCAGTCCGTGTAATTGCTACCATCATCTTTCAACTTTGCTTTCTCAAGAAATGCATTAAAATTCAACGGAACAACAACACGGGCCACCTATCTACAATCAACATAGACAAGCAAGATACTATCAGGTACTAAGTTCATGATAAATTTAAGTTCAATTAATCATATTACTTAAGAAGTCCCACTTAGATAGACATCTCTCTAATCCTCTAAGTGATCACGTGATCCATATCAACTAAACCATAACCGATCATAACGTGAAATGGAGTAGCTTTCGATTGTGAACATCACTGTGTTCATCATATCTACTATATGATTCACGCTCGACCTTTCGGTCTCAGTGTTCCGAGGCCATATCTGCATATGCTAGGCTCGTCAAGTTTAACCTGAGTATTCGCGTGTTCAAAACTGGCTTGCACCCGTTGTAGATGGACGTAGAGCTTATCACACCCGATCATCACGTGGTGTCTGGGCACGACGAACTTTGGCAACGGTGCATACTCAGGGAGAACACTTTTATCTTGAAATGTAGTGAGAGATCATCTTATAATGCTACCGTCAATCAAAGCAAGATAAGATGCATAAAAGATAAACATCACATGCAATCAATATAAGTGATATGATATGGCCATCATCATCTTGTGCGTGTGATCTCCATCTTCGAAGCACCGTCATGATCACCATCGTCACCGGCGCGACACCTTGATCTCCATCGTAGCATCGTTGTCGTCTTGCCAATCTTATGCTTCCACACCTATCACTACCGCTTAGTGATAAAGTAAAGCATTACAGGACAATTGCATTGCATACAATAAAGCGACAACCATATGGCTCTTGCTAGTTGCCGATAACTCGGCTACAAAACATGATCATCTCATACAATAAAATTTAGCATCATGCTTTGACCTAGCACATCACAACATGCCCTGCAAAAACAAGTTAGACGTCCTCTACTTTGTTGTTGCAAGTTTTACGTGGCTGCTACGGGCTGATCAAGAACCGTTCTTACCTACGCATCAAAACCACAACGATAGTTTGTCAAGTTGGTGCTGTTTTAACCTTCGCAAGGACCGGGTGTAGCCACACTCGGTTCAACTAAAGTTGGAGAAACTGACACCCGCCAGCCACCTGTGTGCAAAGCACGTCGGTAGAACCAGTCTCGCGTAAGCGTACGCATAATGTCGGTCCGGGCCGCTTCATCCAACAATACCGCCGAACCAAAGTATGACATGCTGGTAAGCAGTATGACTTATATCGTCCACAACTCACTTTTGTTCTACTCGTGCATATGACATCTACGCATAAAACCTAGCTCAGATGCCACTGTTGGGGAACGTAGTAATTTCAAAAAATTTCCTACGCACACGCAAGATCATGGTGATGCATAGCAACGAGAGGGGAGAGTTTTGTCTACGTACCCTCGTGCACCGAAAGCGGAAGCGTTAGCAGAACGCGGTTGATGTAGTTGTACGTCTTCACGATCCGACCGATCAAGTACCGAACGCACGACACCTCCGAGTTCAGCACACGTTCAGCCCGATGACGTCCCTCGAACTCCGACCCAGCCGAGTGTTGAGGGAGAGTTTCGTCAGCACGACGGCGTGGTGACGATGATGATGTTCTACCGACGCAGGGCTTCGCCTAAGCACCGCTACAGTATTATCGAGGTGGACTATGGTGGAGGGGGGCACCGCACACGGCTAAAAGATCAAATCAATTGTTGTGTCTTTGGGGTGCCCCCTGCCCCCGTATATAAAGGAGCAAGGGGGGAGGTGCGGCCGGCCAGGAGGAGGCGCGCCAGGAGGAGTCCTACTCCCACCGGGAGTAGGACTCCCTCCCTTCCTTGTAGGATTAGGAGAAGGGGGAAAGTGGAGGGAGAGAGGAAGGAAAGGGGGGGGGGCACCGCCCCCTCTCCTTTTCCTATTCGGACTAGAGGGGGAGGGGGTGCGCGGCCCTGCCCTAGCCGCCTCTCCTCTTCTCCACTAAGGCCCACTATGGCCCATTATGCCCCCGGGGGGTTCCGGTAACCCCTCGGTATTCCGGTGAAATCTCTATTTCACCCGGAACATTTCCGATATCCAAATATAGGCTTCCAATATATCAATCTCCATATCTCGCCCATTTCGAGACTCCTCGTCATGTCCGTGATCACATCCGGGACTCCGAACAACCTTCGGTACATCAAAACTCATAAAGTCATAATATAAACGTCATCGAAACTTTAAGCGTGCGGACCCTACGGGTTCGAGAACTATGTAGACATGACCGAGACACGTCTCCGGTCAATAATCAATAGTGGAACCTGGATGCTCATATTGGCTCCCACATATTCTACGAAGATCTTTATCGGTCAGACCGCATAACAACATACGTTGTTCCTTTGTCATCGGTATGTTACTTGCCCGAGATTCGATCGTTGGTATCTCAATACGTAGTTCAATCTCGTCACCGGCAAGTCTCTTTACTCATTCCGTAATACATCATCCCGCAACTAACTCATTAGTTGCAATGCTTGCAAGGCTTAAGTGATGTGCATTACCGAGTGGGCCCAGAGATACCTCCCCGACAATCGGAGTGACAAATCCTAATCTCGAAATACGCCAACCCAACAAATACATTCGGAGACACCTGTAGAGCACCTTTATAAACACCCAGTTACGTTGTGACGTTTGGTAGCACACAAAGTGTTCCTCCGGTAAACGGGAGTTGCATGATCTCATAGTCATAGGAACATGTATAAGTCATGAAGAAAGCAATAGCAACATACTAAACGATCGAGTGCTAAGCTAACGGAATGGGTCAAGTCAATCACATCATTCTCCTAATGATGTGATCCCGTTAATCAAATGACAACTCATGTGTATGGCTAGGAAACATAACCATCTTTGATCAACGAGCTAGTCAAGTAGAGGCATACTAGTGACACTCTGTTTGTCTATGTATTCACACAAGTATTATGTTTCTAGTTAATACAATTCTAGCATGAATAATAAACATTTATCATGATATAAGGAAATAAATAATAACTTAATTATTGCCTCTAGGGCATATTTCCTTCAGTCTCCCACTTGCACTAGAGTCAATAATCTAGATTACACAGTAATGATTCTAACACCCATGGAGTCTTGGTGTTGATCATATTTTGCTCATGGAAGAGGCTTAGTCAACGGGTCTGCAACATTCAGATCCATATGTATCTTGCAAATTTCTATGTCTCCCACCTGGAATAGATCCCGGATGGAATTGAAGCGTTTCTTGATGTGCTTGGTTCTCTTGTGAAATCTGGATTCCTTCGCCAATGCAATTGCTCCAGTATTGTCACAAAACATTTTCATTGGACCCGATGCACTAGGTATGACACCTAGATCGGATATGAACTCCTTCATCCAGACTCCTTCATTTGCTACTTCTGAAGCAGCTATGTACTCCGCTTCACACATAGATCCCGCCACGACGCTTTGTTTAGAACTACACCAACTGACAGCTCCACCATTCAATGTAAACACGTATCCGGTTTGCGATTTAGAATCATCCGGATTAGTGTCAAAGCTTGCATCAACGTAACCATTTAGAATGAGCTCTTTGTCAAGGCTTGCCTGGCGCGCCCTGGTGTCTTGTGCCCACCTGGGACACCTTCTGGACTCCGTTTTTCTCCTATATGCTTGTCCTCCAAGATAAAAAATCTATATATACTTCCTGAACCTGTGGATCACCGTATCACGGAGAAATCCTCTGTTCTCTCTTCTTGTTGTTTTCTGCGTAGACCTGGAAATATGTCTTCCCAAGACTTTGAGGGTGAGAGCTATGTTGCTGATCTCGTCGCAAACCCCAAGTCCTATGGGGATGAGGGGCACTATAGCTGGACCTCCGAAGAAGATGAAGATGAATCGGTTCCTCCCCGATTCAAAAATGAGAGCATGGAGGCATTATCCAAGAATATAATAAAACTCGAGATAGATAACAACGAGTTGAGGATAGATAATTTTATTCTCCGTGAGAAACTGGAGGAAGCAAAGGGCAAACCCTCCACCTTTTCACCACCACCACTGCCATGGAAATTCGAGGACAAGATCTCTTCTTCTTCACCAACATCACGTTCTTCACCACCAAAAGAGAACTAAGTATCGGGTATGGGCACTCCCCTTGGCTTCCGCCAAGCTTGGGGGAGGTGCCCTAGTATCGTATCATCCCACTATCTTTTTGCTTTTTACTTCCTTTTAGTTCGATCTTTTGCTTTAGATGAATAAAAGTTTAGTTCGATCCTTTCTTCCTTGAGAGTTTGCTTAGTGATCTATCCTTGTAATCGTGTGCAAGTTATATAATAAAGTTTAGTTTGAGTTTTTGCTTTTGCTTTCTCTACTTTCATTTTGCAAATGAAGAAAAGAAATAAGAAAGAATAAAAGAGAAATGAAATAAATAAAAGAAAGAAAAGAAATAATGAAAAGATTATATACTAATCCTATGGTAGGTGATGGCACCACATAAGGAAAAGTATAAGTAGGAAATTTTATTAGAGATTGACAAACATAGAATTAGTCAATGATGCAACTCATGAAAGAATTAATAAAGGAAGAGAAGATTCACATATAAATATACTATCCTATGTTTAATTTTCTTGCTGTTATAACAATCAACATGATGCTTTTATGTCTGTATTTTGATTTTATCGACACCTCTCTCTCTCAAAGCATGTGGACATGTTTTTCGATTTCGGTTTTCGCTTGAGAACAAGCGCAGTCTAAGCTTGGGGGAGTTGATACGTCCATTTTGCATCATGTTTTTTTACTATTATTTATAATGTTTCTATCCATAATAATGCCTTTTGGAGTAATTATAATGCCTTTTCTCTCATAATTTGCAAGGTACACACCAAGAGGGAGAATTCCGGCAGCTGGAAATCTGGACCTGGAAAAGCTACATCAGGCTACCTATTATACACAACTCCAAACAAGCTGAAACTTCACGAGGATTTTTTATGACATATATAAGAATTATTGGAGCCAATAAGTACCACAGGGGGCCCACCAGGTGGGCACAACCCACCTGGGTGCCACAGGCAGCCCAAGCGCGCCCTGGTGGGTTTTGCTCCCCTCGGCCTACCTTCGGTGCCCATCTTTTGGTATATAAGTCATTTTGACCTAGAAAAAAAATAAGGAGAGGACTTTCGGGACGGAGCGCCGCCGCCTCGAGACGGAACTTGGGCAGGAACACTTTTGCCCTCCGGCGGAGCGATTCCGCCGGGGGAACTTCCCTCCCGGAGGGGAAAATCATCGTCAACATCGTCACCAACAACTCTCCCATCTTGGGGAGGGCAATCTCCATCAACATCTTCAACAACACCATCTCCTCTCAAACCCTAGTTCATCTCTTGTGTTCAATCTTGTTACCGGAACTATAGATTGGTACTTGTGGTTGACTAGTAGTGTTGATTACATCTTGTAGTTGCTTACTATATGGTTTATTTGGTGGAAGATTATATGTTCAGATCCAATATGCTATTTAATACTCCTCTGATCATGAGCATGATTATTATTTGTGAGTAGTTACCTTTGTTCTTGAGGTCACGGGAGAAATCATGTTGCAAGTAATCATGTGAATTTGATATGTGTGTTCGATATTTTGATAGTATGTATGCTGTGATTCCCTTAGTGGTGTCATGTGAATGTTGACTGCATGACACTTCACCATATTTTTGGCCTAAGGGAATGCATTATGGAGTAGCAATTAGATGATGGGTTGCGAGAGTGACAGAAACTTAAACCCCAGTTTATGCGCTATTCCGTAAGGGATCGATTGGATCCAAAAGTTTAATGCTATGGTTAGAATTTATTCTTAATACTTTTCTCGTAGTTGCGGATGCTTGGGGGAGGGTTAATCATAAGTAGGAGTTTTGTTCAAGTAAGAACATCACCTAAGCACTGGTCCACCAACATATCAAATTATCAAAATACCGAACACGAATTAAACCAACATGATGAAAGTGACTAGATGAAACTCCCGTGTACCCTCAAGAACGCTTTGCTTATCATAAGAGACCGTTTTGGCCTGTCCTTTGCCTCAAAAGGATTGGGCTACCTTGCTGCACTTTTCTTACTACTATCATTACTTGCTCGTTACAAATTATCTTGCTATCAAACTACTCTGCTACTTACAATTTCAACACTTGCAGACATACCTTACCGAAAACTACTTTTCATTTCCTTCTGCTCCTCATTGGGTTTGACACTCTTACTTATGGAAAAGAGCTACAATTGATCCCCTATACCTATGAGGCACCGATACGGCGACATCGATACGCCGGTACAGATACGGGGATACATGATACGACAATTTCTAAAAACAGCAATACAGTGATACGACGAGTACATATAAATAATTAATAAAATGCCATATTATGAAGACAATGGATTGAATGCCTGAGATGAGATCAAAATACCGCCCATTTGTTCCATCCATGCCTCTTTCTCGATGACTCAATGACCATCACTTTACTCAATCCTCGCCTCTTGGACGAAAGAATTATCATCAATTTACTCAATCCTCATAGTACTTGCATGCAGCAGTGGCCAGCGCCAGTAGCCAGCAAGCACGCAACATACATAATAAGCACGCATGTATGGCGGCAACAAGCACACACAGGCTGTGGCGGTGCCAGGATTTTAATCATGTGTAGTCAACTCAATGTTGTGTAGTCAAGATCTATGTATTTCTACGAATTTTGTATTATCTTTTGCATGCTTTGAGCCTATATATGATGCTTTTTCCACAAACCTGTGTAGTCAGTTGACTACACAGTCAACATGTGGCTTCGCCACTGCACACAACCAACACACCCAGCCCGCACACCCGCATCACGGTCACGGCGACGGGCGATGGAGGCAGAGGCGAGTCCAGACGACGGTGAGCGACTTCAGCCGGTAGCGGCGGCGACGAGAGAGCGACTCCAGTAGGCGGCGGCGACGACGAGCGACTCCAGTCGGCGACGGAGACGTGCTCACCCGTGACTACTCGATCCAATCTGCAGCCCGAATGAACTGAGTGCGTTGGCTGTTTAGGGCCACGAGTCGGCTTGTACTGGGCTTCCCATGCCCCTGACGTATCAATGCCGTCTCGGCGGTCGTATCGACATTTTTTGTTATTTTTAAATCGAAAAATAGGATACTCCATGGATACCGGTATCGATGGCGTATCTGACGTATCGAAGTATCGGCCACGATTACACGCCGATACGCAGCTTCTCGACGTATTGGTGCTTTGTAGCCCTATACTTGTGGGTCATCAATCTCCTAGGTAGATCTGGCGTGAGGATAAGAATTTTTTTGAAATTGCATGCTACGTTTCCCAACAATTCCTATAAGTGTCACAAACATCCCTAGGCGGTGAGGGAGTCCTGGACTAAGGGGTCCTCGGGCGTCCGACCTATTATCCATGGGCCATACTAATGGGCTGTGAAGACATGAAGGCCAAAGATTGTACCCGTGTCCGAATTGGACTCTACTTGGCGTGGGAGGCAAGCTTGGCGACCGACTATGAAGATTCCTTCTTATATAACCGACTCTTTGTAAACCCTAGATCCCTTCGGTGCCTATATAAACCGGAGAGGTTAGCCCGGAAAATATATATTCATTACCATAGTCATACAGACTAGGCTTCTAGGGTTTAGCCACTACGATCTCGTGGTAGATCAACTCTTGTAACACTCATATTCATCAAGATCAATCAAGCTGGACGTAGGGTATTACCTCCATAGAGAGGGACCGAACCTGGGTAAACATCGTGTCCCCCGTCTCCTGTTACCATCGATCCTAGACGCACAGTTCAGGACCCCCTACCCGAGATCCGCCGGTTTTGACACCGACATTGGTGCTTTCATTGAGAGTTCCACTGTGCCGTCGACGAAAGGTTCGATGGCCCCTTCAATCGTCTATAGTGACGTTGTCCAAGGAGAAACCTTCCTCCCCAGAGCATATCGATAGCTACGCCCCTGGCCACCAGGTCAAATTTGGAAGCTTGAACTACGTCGCGGATATCCGCGGAGACTTGATCTTCAATGGATTTGAGACCGCAATGATCGCTCCCCCTCGCCCCGATGAACATGACTTAAATCTATCATCGAGCCAGATTCAGGATATGGCTCCTGTTGCTACAATGGCCTTAGAACCAGAGCAGATCGTGCCATTCGAGGCCACAGAGTCCACGGCGCTAGAGCCGCACGCAAACTCGACACCCTACAATATTTGCGCCAACGGAACTCCGGACTCGTCTCCGGCTATAAGTTTCAGACCATGTACGCTTGCGGACACCGAGCTAGATCAGTTATCGATCTTCAAATTCAACGCCACAAGCGTTTTCAGCACTCACCTTCGGGCGATGTGCTAAACTCTTTAAAGAATTTGTCCTTGGAGAAGGACTCACAGCCGAACTATGTTCGGTTCGATACAGAGGCTGATGACGGGAAATTTTGCTTCCCACCCGCCACCCACTTCATAGCCACTATTGATGACTTAACTGACATGCTTGATTACGGCTCCGAAGACATCGACGGTATGGACGACGATGCCGACAAGGAGCAAGGCCAAGACCCGCCATTTACTGGACGTTGGACGGCCACCTCTTCGTACGATGTGTACATGGTCGACACACCTAAAAAAGCGCCGGCGCCCTAAACGCCGCTCTAAGCCTCATCGCTCAAAAGATGGCAACACTGGCACTGGAGAAAACAGTACTCCAGGCAACGCCGAAAACAATCAATACCCTGTCGGGGCTGCATCCGAACAGGAGGAACAAGACAACGGGGAAGATAACCCTGATAAACAGGCCACGCCCAATGATCCAGATGATGATAGTTATCGTCCAGTCTCCGGGGATGATGAGAGCCTCAGCAATGAGGACTTCATCGTGCCTGAGGCACCCCTCGAGCAGGAGCGCTTCAAGCGCCACCTAATAGCTACTACAAGAAGCCTGAAGAAGAAGAAGCAACAGCTCCAAGTCGATCAAGACCTACTCATTGACAGATGGACCGATGTCCTGGCAGCCGAAGAAAACGGCCTCAAGCGCCCAGTCAAGAGTTACCCAAAGCGCAGACTGTTACCTCAGTTCAATGAGGAGGCACCAGACCCCATATATCCCTCACGCAATTCGGACCGACCACCACGTGGTCGGGATAGTGCGGCGGACCGACCACCACGTGGTCTGGATAGTGCGGCGGACGGACCACCCCGCGGTCGGGATAAAACGACAACTCAGGCCAAACAACAACCCGCCCACTGCCTCGTAAAAACAGGGACAAAACAACCCGGGACCATACATACGACCTTTGGCAGGATCTGGACAGTAGAGCAGGACACACCGGATCAATCTACGGATCGCGAGGACGCTTCCCGACTCGGGACGACGGCTACCTATTCAGACATGATAAACCTGGTCACGCCCGGGCCGATAACCACAGATGGACTACATCGGAGGTGCGCCATGACGCGGCCCGATAAAGAGGTGCCGCACACCCTCTCTTCTTCATAGATGAGGTGCTGGATCTCGAATTCCCGAGGGGTTCAAGCCCGTCAATATTGAATCATACGACGGAACAACCGATCCCTCGGTGTGGATCGAAGATTTTATTCTCCACATCCACATGGCCCGAGGAGATGATCTCCACGCCATCAAATACCTCCCACTAAAATTAAAAGGGCTGGCTAGATGGTGGCTAAATAGTCTGCCTGAAAATTCCATCGGCAGCTGGGAGGACTTGGAATAGGCCTTCCTTGACAACTTCCAGGGTACATATGTCCGGCCACCCGATGCCGATGACTTAAGCCACATAGTTCAACAACCTGGAGAATCAGCCAGAAAATTCTAGACTAGGTTCCTAACCAAAAGAACCAAATCGTTTACTGTCTGGATGCCGAAGCCCTAGCGGCCTTTAAACACAGGATCCGTGACGAATGGCTAGCATGCCACCTTGGCCAAGAAAAGCCAAAGTCCATGGCAGCCCTTATGGCACTCATGACCTGCTTTTGCGCAGGTGAGGATAGCTGGCTGGCTCGTAGCAAAAACACAGCCAGCGAGACAAGCCCCTCCGAGGCCAAGAACAGCTCCGGCAAGCTCCGACGCAACAGACACAAACTCCAAAGCAATGGCGACAACACCGATGACACCACCGTTAACGCTGGATTCAACGGCTGCAAGTCCGATCAGCGAAAGAAGCCCTACAAAAGGAACAGTGAGGGACCATCCATCCTGGATCGCATACTCGATCGTCCGTGCCAGATACACAGCACCCTAGACAAACAAGCCAATCATACCAACAGGGATTGTTGGATTTTCAAACATGCTGGCAAGTTAAATGCCGAAAACAAGGAAAATGGATCACAAAGTGAGAACGAGGACGAAGAGCCCCGACAGCAGAACATCGGGGTGCAGAAGAAATTTACCCCTCAAGTCAAAACAGTGAACATGATATACGCTACACACATCCCCAGAAGGGAGCGTAAGCGAGCACTTAGGGACGTCTACGCGGTAGAGCTAGTCGCCCCAAAATTCAATCTATGGTCGTCATTTCCGATCACCTTCGATCGTCGAGATCACCCAACTAGTATCCGGCATGGCGGTTCAGCCGCACTGGTCCTCGACCCAATCGTCGACGGACTTCGACTAACACGAGTCCTAATGGACGGTGGTAGCAGCCTCAACCAGCTCTATCAGGACACAGTGCGGAAGATGGGCATTAACCCCTCACGAATCAAACCAACAAAGGCTACCTTTAAAGGAGCCATACCAGGCGTAGAGGCCCGCTGTACGGGCTAAATCATGCTGGAGGTGGTTTTCGGTTCTCCGGACAACTTCCGAAGCGAAGAGCTAATCTTTGATATTGTCCCCTTCCACAGCGGCTACCACGCATTGCTTGGACGAATCGTATTTGCTAGATTCAACGCAGTACCACACTATGCTTATCTCAAGCTCAAGATGCCCGGTCCACGCGACGTCATAACAGTCAATGGCAATACTGAACGCTCCCTCCGAACAGAGGAGCATACCACCGCCCTAGCAGCAGAGGTATAGAGCGGCCTTCTCAAGCAGCACCATAGTACGGCTGCCGAGCCCCTGGACATCATTAAGAGGTTCTGCACTACACTGCAACAGGACATCATGGCTCTTCAAGAGCTCGATTAGAAATTCGGCCTCCATCCCAGTCCTGATGAAGTAGAGGCATTCGGACCACGTGTACATAATTACGCACTCAAAATTCCATGGACATCGACGGAGGCACAAGCCAGCCCAGGATCTACAGTTCGGCTAGACCGATCCCGGACACACGCTTAACTTTACTATCTCCTTTTCACCTTTTCAGGTTTCTCTTATGCGGGCCTCCTTCGATAGCCTGATTAATGGTCCTGTCAAAGGATAAACACACCGGATTGACACGAAGCACAGGCGTACATGGGAAACCCTAGAGGCTAACTAAACGATTACTCTATCCGTTTTTAGGACCCACACGCAGCTCGCCTTTGGTCGCGGCATGTCAAATAGCCGGTTTCTTATTGCATTATTTTGTACTAATGTGCTTGGACGCATTAACCCAACTATAATGGAAACAGTTCATGATCCAAGTTCAAGGGCCCCAGATCTTATCTCTTTTCTCCCTATGTTTTCCTTTAAATTACTTATTTTCCAGCAACCGTACACTCTGGTACGTTTCATATTTGCCAGGGGCTCCCCATCGCCCCACGATACGACAACAAAGTCCGAACAATCCTTAAAGATAAGTTCGGCACCCTGAATTTAGCATTATATGCATTGGCTCCAAATCATGTCTTTGGTCAATAGTTGGGTTGCCCGGCTCCTGTGCTTGCTACACTACATTCCGCTAAATCGGCTAGGGTAGTAAAGGGAGAACTACTGCAATTGTGCCCTGGCCTTGACCAAATGAGCACCTCAGTAGAGAAAGCCGAAAACTGACTGTCATGATACGGCGAGAGCCGGTCAGCTGTTCAAGGGTTACAAATCATTGGAGATTTTTTCTGCATTATGCGAAAGATCAGCACTTCCCGATCACATGCTGACAGCACCCTGGCTTGAACCAGGGGCTGCACCCATGCTTTATTATAAAACTCCTATGGCTAAGTGAGGGTGTTTAAGCCATAGTCTGATTGCCTTGTTCGTTGCGCTAAACAACTCCTTCAAGGACCATATAATTGGATCAAGATTGTTTAGATTCCACCCCGAACACGTTCGTACTACCTACGTGAGGGCAGAAGCCGATGACTGGCCAACCCTCAGATTACCTACAACACGGCCGCACAGGAGGAAACAATTAAAGCATAACAAAATTACATCAGAAAACAGGCTTTGTTTTATATAATATAAGGCAAAGGCAACATGAATACATTTATTCAAATACAACGTCCTGCAAACATTGTGCTGCCGCAAGGCGAGACCCCTCCAGGACATCCGCAAAATACCGTTCGGGTGTGCGGTGCTCCTTGCCCTCCGGTGGCCCTCTGGTCACCTCGACGGCGTCCATCTTTGCCCACAACATCTTGCAACGGGCGAAGGCCATGCGTGCACCTTCAATGCAGGCAGAGCGCTTGATGACGTCCAGCCGAGGACATGCATTCACCATCCGCCTCACGAATTCAAAGTAGCTGCTTGGCATAGCTTCGGCTGGCCATAGCCGGATTATCAAATGCTTCATGGCTAGTTCGGCCACCCTATGCAGCTCCACCAGCTGTTTCAGCTGATCGGTGGAGGACACGGGATGCTCTGGCGCCGCATACTGCGACCAGAATAGCTTCTCCGTAGAACCCCCTCCTTCGGCTCGATATAACTCCGCAACGTCTGATACACTGCATGGTAAATCCACAAAAGCTCATGGGGAACTCCGAACCCGGGTTAGTAAAAGGTACCGCTTCTCCGCATACTTGCTCTGCATCTTAAATGCCTTACCCGCCATGATCTTCTTGGCCTCCTAGATCTCCTGGAGGGCGGCCTGGTCCTCATTCCGTGCGGTCTCCGCACTCTGACGAGCCTTGGCGAGTTCAGACCCTTGAACCGACACATGATGCTCCAAGGCCTCGCATTTTTTCACCACATCCAGGAGCTCCTGCTGGACTTCTTTGACCCGGGCCTTGAGCTTCTTACGGGCGGCTTACTGCTGGACAGCCTTCTCCTCGGCGTCGCCCAGGGCCTTCTTCAGGGCCTCGACCTTGGTCGCAGCTCCTGCACATATTACGACACCGCGGTCAATATATAGCACCTACTCCTTCCAAACATACAGCAAGTCGTCACTCACCTTGCTTCTCCTGGAGCCGAACCCTAGCCTCGTCGAGCTCGTTCTCGGCCGCTCTAGCCTCTGCCTCAATTCAGACACTTCGGCAACATGCGTGGTTGCGGCCAACAACGACGCCTGCTTATCCATCCATATTACGTTAGTCTCCCATAACAAAAGATTGATCCTCTGTCCGGTTCTTCTTGCCGAACACCGGACAGTGTCTCAGGGGCTACTATCTACACGGGGTTTTTCTCTTTCTTACCTCAAAACCTGTCAACAGGCTGCTCCAGGCTTCATTCGGTCCACTCTTGGCGGATGGAATCTTCTCGATCACCGCACCCATAAGGACACGGTGCTCGGCCACGGCGGAGGCGCCTCGAAGCGCCTCCATCAGGTTATCCGGTGCCCCTGGATGGACAGGGGCCACCAGTGGAAGCGGCGCCCCCTCCTTCAAAGGGGGCTACTCGCCCGACTCCGGAGCCATATGGGCCTCCGAAATCGTATTCGACTGAGGGTTGAACTAGATGCGGCCCTCTTCGCCAGTCTACATGGGGATCGGCTCCCCCATTTGTCTGGCAGTGGAGGTCTCGCCTTGTGGCGCCTCCCGGACGGTGTCCTGGGCTCCTCCCCTATTCGGAGCGGTCCTCCGGGATAACACTTCGGTGTCGTCCCTGGCCCTGGGGGGAATAAGCAGGCAGTGGCGACATGCTCGCCATCTCCGACGGAGCCAACGAACCTCCAGGTGAGGATCGCTGGATAAGGTCGCGGGCTGGACTGCAATAGTACAATTAACTATGTCAAGATAATGAAGAGAAAGGGCCAGATGCGCGCATGAGCGAGCCATGTCACTTACGATGCGGCCCGGGGCTTAGTGCGGGGGCGTCATTCCATACTGCTGTCAACGTCCCACGTGGTGTTGATCGCTGGGGTGCCCTTCCCCTTCTTGGGCGTTTCCGCCTCCGGATGCATCGAAGCCGCCCTCTTCTTCTTCCTCTCCTCAGGGGAAGGATTTTTTTCCTCCTCCTCCTCCTCCTCTTCCTCGCCACTCTTGGCCCCCTTTCCCTTCTTCTTGGCCTTCTTCTCCGGCGCCTTATAAGGCGCCGGCACAAGCATCTTCGCTAGATGGGGGATGATCGGTTCTTCAGGCAGCGGAGCCGAACACTGGATCCGCTTCGCCCTCTCCATCCAGTCCTGAAAAAGCAACAATGAAAGCTCAGGCATCATCCTTGAAACAAACAAGTGGAGAATGCATCAAAAAAGACATATCTCGCTAGCGAGGTGTTTAGCGCTGTGCCCGCGATCTGAATCTGCGGCCGGCGGTTTCTCTTTGTCGTTAAAGAGCAACTTCCATGCACCTTCGTGAGTAGTCTCGAAGAGCCTCACCAGGGTCTGCTGCTTCTTCGGGTTGAACTCCCACAAAGGATGCCTTCAGTGCTGGCACAGAAGGATCCGGCGAACTAGCAACACATGGATCACATCAACGAGCTTGATGTTCTTGGTTACCATGCTTTGAACGCGCGTCTGCAGCGCTATCAGCTCGTCAGGGGAACACCAGTCCGGACTCTTCTCGATCCAGGAGGTGAGTCACATGGGAGCACCGGAGCGGAATTCGGCAGCTGCGGTCCAGGTGGTGCTGCGAGGTTCTGTTATGTAGAACCACTGCTTTTGCCACTCCTTTGCCATGTCCACAAAAGTACCTTTGGGCCAGGAGACGTTGGACAGCTTGCTCACCATGGCTCCTCCGCATTCCGCGTGCTGGCCATCCACCACCTTTGGCTTCACGTTAAAGACTTTGAGCCACATCCCGAAATGGGGCTGGATGCGGAGGAAGGCCTCACACACGACGATAAACGCCAAGATGTTGAGGAAGGAATTCGGGGACAGATCATGGAAATCTATCCCGTAATAATACATCAGCCCGTGGATGAAAGGGTGGAGTGGAAACCCTAGCCCGCGGAAGAAATGGGGGATGAACACTACCCTCTCGGTGGGCTTTGGCGTGGGGACGACTTGTCCCTCGGTCGGCAGGCGGTGAGTAATCTCCTTCTCAAAGTATCTAGCCGCCCGAAGCTCGGTAATGTCCTCCTCCTTGACAGAGGAGACCATCCACTTGCCTTGACCTCCGGATCCGTACATGGTTGGTTGAGTGGAAAGGAGATGAGAACTTGGGCGCTGGAGCTCGAGATTGGAAAGGCGAAGACAGAGAGAGGGCGTGAGAGAGGAAGAGGGAATCCTTATCCCCTTATAAAGGCAACAAATATTAAACGCCTCCCGACTTGCCTTAAGATTCGCCTATTCCCAAGGGTTGTATAAACGACATGGTTGGGTTATCCATGCCCGCATTGATGAGAATCCCGCGATAAGGGGACACGATCTCTACTTTGACAAGACGTGCCAATGGCAACCACATCTCGGGACGTGGGGCGTCGAAACATGAAAGCGGGTTGGAATTGTGACCGGGCAGACGTGATGTCATGTTGTAAAAAGTTGTCAGCAGATTAGACTCTTGTAAAAATATATTCTCTTTGCAGTTATGTATGGTGTGTGTGTGTGACAGGTCCGGATACTATCATCGCATCCGAAGACTATCTTGAAGTTCGGATAGAAGGGAACCCGCCTTGCAATGCCGAAGACAATCTGCGCGCCGGACTCCTCGTCATTGAAGCCAGGTTTAGGGGCTACTGAGGGAGTGCTGGACTAAGGGGTCCTCGGGCGTCCGGCCTGTTATTCATGGGCCAGACTGATGGGCTGTGAAGACATGAAGGCCGAAAACTGTACCCGTGCCCGAATTGGACTCTACTTGGAGTGGGAGGCAAGCTTGGCCACCGACTATGAAGATTCCTTATGTAACAGACTCTTTGTAAACCCTAGAGCCCTCGGTGCCTATATAAACCGGAGTGGTTAGTCTGGAAAATATATATTCATTATCATAGTCATACATGCTAGGCTTCTAGGGTTTAGCCACTATGATCTCATGGTAGATCAACTCTTGTAATACTCACATTCATCAAGATCAATCAAGCAGGACATAGGGTATTACCTCCATAGAGAGGGCCCGAACCTGGGTAAACATCGTGTCCCCCGTCTCCTGTTACCATCGATCCTAGACGCATAGTTTGGGACCCCCTACCCGAGATCCACCGGCTTTGACACCGACATTGGTCCTTTCATTGAGAGTTCCATTGTGCCGTCAACAAAAGGTTCGATGGCCTCTTCAATCATCTATGGTGACGCTGTCCAAGGAGAAACCTTCCTCCCCGGACAGATTTTCGTGTTCGGCGGCTTCGTACTGTGGGCCAACTCGCTTGGCCATCTGGAGCAGATCGATAGCTACGCCCCCGGACACGAGGTCAGATTTGGAAGCTTGAACTATGTCATGGATATACATGGAGACTTGATCTTCAATGGATTTGAGACCGCAGAGATCGCTCCCCCTCGCCCTGATGAACATGACTTAAATCTGTCATCGGATCACATCCAGGAGATGGTCCCTGTTGCGCAACGGCCTTAGAACCGGTGCAGATCGTGCCATCCGAGGCCACAGAGTCCACGGCGTTGGAGCCGCACACGGGCTCGGCACCCCGCAATATTTGCGTCAATGGAACTCCGGACTCGTCTCCGGCTATAAGTTCCGGACCGGGCACGCCTGCGGACACCGAGCTGGATTGGTTATCGATTTTCGAATTTAGCGCCGCAGATATCTTCCAGCACTCACCTTTGAGTGATGTGCTAAACTCTTTAAAGAACTTGTCTTTGGAGAAGGACTCACAGCCGAACTATGTTCGGTTCGACCTAGAGGCCGATGATGGGAAATTTCGCTTCCCACCCGCCACCCACTTCATAGCCACTGTCGAGGACTTAACTGACATGCCCTCTTCTGGCTCCAAAGACATTGACGGCATAGACGACAATGCCGATAAGGAGCAAAGCCAAGACCCGCCAGTCAAAAGGCGTGGGACGGCCACCCCTTCATATGACGTGTACATGATCGATACACTTAAAAAGCCTCGCGGCAAGGACAAGGGAGATCCAGTTAAAACTCCTGAGACACAGTCTAAGTTCCGGCGCCCCAAACGCCGCCCCAAGTCACGCACAGCAACGATGGCGCGGGAGAAACTAGTACTCCGGGCAGCGCTGAAAGCAATGAAGACCCTGTGGGAGCAATATCCGAGCAGGAGGAACAGGAAAACGGGCAAGCCAGCCCCGATGAACAGGCCCCGCCCAGCGACGGTTCGGAGAATGACAACTACGTTCCTCTCTCCGAAGATGAGGTAAGCCTCAGCGACACAGACTTCATCGTACCCGAAGAGCCCCTCGAGCAGGAGCGCTTCAAGCGTAGGTTGATAGCTATGGCAAGGAGCCTGAAAAATAAGCAGTAGCAGCTTCAAGCTAACCAAGACCTACTCAATGACAGATGGACCGAAGTCCTGGTCGCCAAAGAATATGGCCTTAGTGCCCTAGCCAAAAGCTACCCAAAGCGCAGATCGCTATACCAGTCCAATGACGGGGCGTTGGAGCCCATACCATTGTCACACAATGTAGCAGGTCGCCGACAACTCTGTCCGGATAAAGAGGCAACGCAAGCCGAACACCAGACCGCCCCACCTCGCCGTAAAGGCAAGAACAATGCAGGTCATGATTACCCAAACAACCTGCAGAGGGACTTGGACAATAGAGCAGGAAATGCAAGACCGATCTACAGATCGCAAAAGCATGCTTCGACACGCGATGTTGGCTACCTATTCGGATGCGTCAAACCTCGCCACGCCCGATCCGAAAACTGCAAAGGGACTCTTTCGGATTTACGTCGTAGCGTGGCCCAACATAGAGGCGCCGCACACCCGCTTTGCTTCACTGATGAAGTAATGGATCATGAATTCCCCGAAGGATTCAAACCTGTCAATATTGAAATACGACGGGACAACCGATCCCGCGGCATGGATAGAAGATTTCATCCTCCACATCCACATGGCCCGTGGGGACGACCTCCACGCCATTAAATACCTCCCACTAAAACTAAAAGGGCCAGCTCGGTACTGGTTAAACAGCTTGCGTGAAAACTCCATAGGCAGCTGGGAGGACTTGGAATAGGCCTTTCTCGATAACTTTCGAGGAACACATGTCCGGCCACCGGATGCCGATGACCTAAGTCACATTGTCCAACAGCCCGAATAATCAGCCAGGGAGCTCTGGACTTGGTTCTTAGTCAAAAAGAACCAAATTGTCGACTGTCCGGACGCGGAAGCCCTTGCGGCTTTCAGACACAGCGTCCAGGACGAATGGCTTGCACACTACCTCGGCCAAGCAGGACCTAAATCCATGACAACCCTCACTGCTCTGATGACCCGCTTTTGCGTGGGAGAAGACAGCTGGCTCGCTCGTCGAAGCAATAACGCCAGCAACCAGGGCACCACCAAAATCCGAGACGGCAACGGCAAGCCACGAGGAAGTAAAAACAACAGTCACAATGACAATGAAAGATCAGGCGACACAACGGTCAACGCCGGATTCAGCAATCCCAAGCCCGGTCAGTAGAAAAAGCCATTCAAGGCGAATTGAAACGAACCATCCAACCTAGACAGGATATTGGACCGACCCTGCCAGATTCATGGCCACCCCGATAAACCAGCTAATCATACCAACAGAAACTGCTGGGTCTTTAAACAGACCGGCAAGCTCAACGCCGAACACTGGGGGAGGAGGCCGCCAAGCGACAGGGGTGACGGAAAGGTTCACCAATGCACCGGGGGTCAGAAGGAGACTCCACCCGAGGATCAACTACTCCTAGAACATAAATAGCAAACCCGGCTTCCGCCGCCCACTCCGTACACCTACAAAGTTTGTACGACGCATACATCTTTACGCACTCAAGGTACCATGGGCATTGGCAGAAGCACAATACGGACAAGCCTGGAAGCACTCCAGTAACTTTCCTTGTTATTACATATTTCCTTTTTATTTCTTCCTTCGCTATCCTTAAAAAACAGGTAACAAATAGGATGAACATTGGAAACTGGCTCTATCAGAGTCCGGATCCGTACTCTCACCTAAGGGGCTATTTCCATCAAGGATTCCCTCCATCGAGGACTGGCGGCGCAGACGTGCGACAGGAGGTCCAAAATAACTTTTTATAGACCGCACTCTCTATTTCTTGAGCCTGTACTATGTCTGTTCCTCCGCCTCCAACCCCATGCATGTCAAATAGCCGGGAGGATGGCTTATATATATATCATCAATAATCATTAGCATATCACTCAGTTCCCATTAAACAATATCCGAACTAATCATACGCATTGTTTCCCCAACAAATATGGCTCCTACAGTTATTTCATAGAAATACCTTGGCATAACCTGCCAGGGGCTTGGTGTGGGAACAAATGAGTTGCTAGTAAAAGTCCGAACAGCTCTATAGCATACTTCGGCGTCGCAAGTTTGGCCTTATATGCATCAGCTCCGAATCATTGTCTTGGGTCAATAGTTGGGTTGCCCGGCTCCTGTGCTTGCTAACCTATGTTCCGCTTTGTCGGCTAGGGTAGTAAAGGGAGAACTACCGCGATTGTGCCCCGGTCTAAACCGGACGAGCACCTCAGTAGAGAAAGCCGAAAACTGACTGTCATGATGCGGCGTGAGCTGATCAACCACTTGACGACTTCTTGGAATCTTTAGCGATTCTCCGTCTCACACGAGGGATCTTTTTCAGATCAAATATGTAAGGCATCATACGCCGCATACATACTAGGGGCTATGTCGTAGCCCCACAATAAAACTCCTATGGCTAAATGAAAGCGTTAACGCCCTATAGTCCGATTGCCTGGTTCGTCGCATTATCACCTCCTTCATGGACCAAGACATTGGATAAAGAGTGATTAAATGCCTTTCCAAACACCCCGTACTTCCTATGAGGGGCTGAAGCTGACGACTGGAAAACTTTCAGATTATATCAAAACGGCCGCACAGGAGGAATTCAAGAAAAACATAAATAGATTAACTATAAAATTGTCGTTTACATTTTTCATACACCTCACTCGAACATTATGTCTTTCAAGCACTGACCCTCTATAAAGCGGGCGGTCTCTAGGACATCTTCAAAATAATGCTCCGGTTTCGGGCGGTCCTTGCCTTTGGGTGGACTCTTCGTCGCAACATCAATGGCCTTCATCTTCCCCCAGAATGTTTTGACTCGAGCAAAAGCCATCCGCGCACCCTCAATGCATGATGATCGCTTCACAGCATCGATACACGGCACCGCATCAACAAGCCTCTGCACCAAACCAAGATAGCTATTCGGAACATGCTCGGTTGGCCACAACCGGATTACGACATCCTTCATGGCAGCGCTGGATATGCTATGAAGTTTGGCCCATTGGGACATCTGTTCATTGAGCAACAGAGGGTGCTTTGATGTGCCAAATTGCGACCAAAAAAGCTTCTCTGTTGCATATCCATCTCGCGCTTGGTAATACTGCGCCACATTGGCAGAACTCTTCGGCAAGTCCAAGGACTCGTCCGGAGAACTCCATACTTGGTTAAGCTGGGCATAGTTTGCAGCAGAAAGGGCTTGCTAGCCGCAATCTCCCTCGCCTGGCGAACCTCCTCATGGGCTGCTCTGGATTCCGACCATGCTGCTCTAGCCTCTTGTAAGGCCTTGTCCAGATCAGCCGTTAACGCTTTACTCTCCTTCTCCAGAAATTCACAGCGGCCGGTAGCATTCTCCAGTTCAAGCGTCATAGTGGTTATCTTCTCCTCATCTTGGCGCCGTGCAGCTTGTTCGGCTTTTAATTCAGCCGACGCCTTTTAGGCAGCAACATTACAATGACGGGTCTTCTCCTCAGCCCGGGCCAGCTCTGTTCGAAGAACTTCCACGGCGGCAACACCATCTACAACCATGCATATTCCAGCATCTACATTTCAGCATCATGCTTATACCACAAAACTGTATGAGGATTGCCCCAAATACATACCTTGCAACTCGTCAAGACGCATATTGATTAAAGCAAGATCAGCCCCTGCCACATCAAGCTTCCGCTGCAAATCGGCAATCTCCATAGTCCGGGAAGCGGCCAAGGGGGAAGCAGCCTGTGTTCAAAGTTGGTCAGGTTAGTCCTCAAATCGTCCTTTTCGATCCTCTGTTTTGCTTCCCAGCGGAAGCCAACCCGAGTATCAGGTGCTACTACCTATACATAGGCACATCTTTGCAAATGAAACATAGCTGAAAACATTATGTCACAAACCTCGAAGCCCTTCACTAGGCTCATGAAGGCTTCATTTAATCCGCTCTTCACGAATGAAATCTTTTCGATCACCGTACCCATCAAGGTACGCTGTTCCCCCGAGACAGATGCTTTCCGCAACATGTCCCGCAACATATCCGGAGTCCCCGGGTCTCCGGAAGCTGCTCCAAGAGCACAATAATCCTTTGAAGGAATCTGCTCACCCATCTCCAAAATCACTGTCGGCAATGAACCAGACAGTCTGGGGCCTTTGTTATCATCAACCCCGGAATCCCGGATGGTCGGAGGTCCACCTTTGGGTGCTGCCTCTTTTGTCCCCTGGTCTAAAGGGACCCTCCGCGATGACACTTCAGAGTCATCCGCCTTATTGGGAGAGGAGGTCGGAGGAGGCGTCTCGCTCTCCATCATCTATGGGAGGAGACTCCCCGAAGAAGAGGATCACCCAGAAAAATTCTGTGCCGACCTGTAAAAATGCATAAATGCTCTCCATCATCTTCAGACGAGGAAAGGTCGATTTCTCCGGACTCAGTGTCCGACTTACCTCCGGAACTAAGGTCATCTTGTGTCTTCTCGCCCTCCCCTGCTGGTGCTAGTATGGCACCGAGGCCAGCATCCTTGTTAACACGGGAGTAGCTGAGTCTTCGGGAAGGGGAGCCGGACACCTAATCAGTTCCACCTTCTTCATCCAACCCTGAAAAAGAATGATACTGTTGGTATCTTTCCACTGGGTATCTGACTATAAGGTATTCGGTAAACAGATACTTACCAGGGTATCCGGATGGTTACAGTCTAGGCCGACATCTTTGGTGGTGTCCGGCCATTGCCTTCGTTCCCCGAAGAATAATCTCCACATCCCTTCGTGTGTTGTGCCGAAGAAGTGTTGAAGAGTCCACGGCCCTTCTGGATTGAACTCCCATAGGCGGAGAGGCCGTCGCTGGCATGACAGGGTCCGACGAACTAGCATTACTTGAACGACGTTGGCTATGTCGATGTCCCTCTCAATGAGGCTTCGGATGCAACTTTGCAGAGTTCGCGCATCATTCATTGATCCCCAATCCCCTTGTTAATCCACCATGCAAGCTGAATTGGGGGGCTGGATCGGAATGCGGGCACAGTTTCCTAGTTGGAACTGCGGGGCTCGGTGATATAGAACCACCCCTGCTGCCACAGATCGGAAGATTTGGCGAAGGATATTTTCAGCCAAATGGTGCTAGCAAGCTTGCTCACTGTAGTGCCGCCGCACTCGGCCTCCTCCTCCTCTACCACTTGTGGCTTCACATCGAAGATCTTGAGCCACAAGCCGAAGTGCGGAGTAGTTCGGAGGAAGGCTTCGCACGTGACGATAAACACCGAGATAAGAAGAATAGAGTCCAGGGCCAGATCGTGAAAATCTAGCCCGTAATAGAACATGAGCCCTCGGACGAAGGGGTTAAGTGCAAACCCTAACCCGCAGAGGAAGTGGGACACGAACACGACCCTCACGCCGGATCTGGGGGTGGTAATAACCTGCCCCTTGGCAGGAAGCCGGTGATGGATTTCTGCGGTCAGGTACCTCGCCGCCCGAAGCTTTGCGATATCTTCCTCGGTGACCGAAGAAGCTACCCACCGGCCTTGACAGCTGGATCCGGACATGATTCGGGCTTGTGGCGACCGAAACTCGGGTTTTGGAACTCGGGGTTGCAGGGGTCGAGGAAGAGGCAAGTGTGGAAGAAAAAGACGGGTCTATACCCCTATATAAAGGCTGCGAATATCAAATGTCTCCTCTTGGGCCTCAAAAACTTGCTTGTTTCCAAGGAGATGTGCCCAAGCGACGGTTGGGTTAGCCACGCCCGGGTTGACAGGAATCCCTTAAAAAGGGAGGCACGATCTTCGCTTGGATAAGACACGCCAATAAGACCACCTCTTGGGACGTGGGGCGACGGGCCGGCTAAAACGGTTCGCAAGTAGTGGCCGAGCAGGCTTGGTGTCATATTACCAACAAGTGGTCGGTGAGTTGAACTCGTGAAATATTATGTCCTCTGCGGTTGTGCATACAAGTCCGGATACAATCATTACATCTGAAGATCAACTAGGAAGTTCTGAAGGGGGAACCCGCCTTGCAATGCCGAATACAATCTGCGCGCTGGACTCCTCGTCATTGAAGCCAGGTTCAGGGGCTACTTGAAAGTGCGTTATATCGACTAGAGGGGGGTGAATAGGCGATTTTTATGAAATCTTCACAGAGGAATTTCAGGGTGAGGAAATTCCTGAGTGAAGAACTACTTGCAGCGGAATAAGTACTCAGAAGTAAACATAACAGAACATGAGCATGGTCTTCATGATGAAATGAAAAACAAGCATATAGTACAAAAAGCGTAAACACATGATAACACATGATAACATAGGATGAAGACAAACAGACTGAAGAAATTGAACCGAGGAAATTGAGAAAGTCTTTAGTCAAAGTCTTCAAATAGATATGAACAAGCTCACAACACAGAAATGAGGAAATGAAAGGGTTGAGGAAATGGAACCAGGTAGCTTGGTGAAGACAATGATTTGGTAGACTAGTTCCAACTGCTGTGACAGTTGTACATCTGGTTAGGGCGGCTAGGTATTTAAACCTGAGGACACACAGTCCCGGACACCCAGTTCTGAACACGTAGTCCAGAACACTCATTCCTCACCATATTCCCCTTGAGCTAAGGTCACACAGACCTCGCCCAATCACTCATGGTAAGTCTTCAGGTGACTTCCAAACCTTCACAGATTCGGTCACTCGGCGATCCACAATTTCCTCTTGGATGCTCTAGACCATGATGCCTAACCATCTGGAAGATGCACAGTCCTCAAAGGTAACAAGCGTCGGATCCACGCATGATCAATCTCTTAAGTGATGGTCAATCACTTGGGGTTTGTAGGTGTTTGGGTTTGGGTTTTCCTCACTTGATGATTTTCACTCAAAGTTCTCGAAGGATGGGATTGATATGTCTCCGTCGTATCTACTTTTCCAAACACTTTTGCCCTTGTTTTGGACTCTAACTTGCATGATTTGAATGGAACTAACCCGGACTAACGCTGTTTTCAGCAGAATTACCATGGTGTTATTTATGTGCAGAAACAAATGTTCTCGGAATGACCTGAAACTTCACGAAGCAACTTTTTGGAAAATATAAAAAATACCTGCAAAACATGAAGGCTAGGGGGCCCACCACCTGTCCACGAGGGTGGGGGCGTGACTGCCCCCTAGGGCGCGCCCCCTACCTCGTGGGCCCCCCTGGTTCCTGTCCGACTCCAACTCCAACTCCATATATTGTGTTTCGGGGAGAGAAAAATCAGAGAGAAGAATTCATCGCGTTTTATGATACGGAGCCGCTGCCAAGCCCTAAAACCTCTCGGGAGGGCTGATCTAGAGTCCGTTTGGGGCTCCGGAGAGGGGAATCCGTCGCCATAATCATCATCAACCATCCTCCATCATGAATTTCATGATGCTCACCGCCATGCGTGAGTAATTCCATTGTAGGCTTGCTAGATGGTGATGGGTTGGATGCGATCTATCATGTAATCGAGTTAGTTTTGTTAGGATTTGATCCCTAGTATCCACTAGGTTCTGAGATTGATGTTGCTATGACTTTGCTATGCTTAATGCTTGTCACTAGGGCCCGAGTGCCATGATTTCAGATTTGAACCTATTATGTTTTCATCAATATATGAGTGTTCTTGATCCTATCTTGCGAGTCTATAGTCACCTATTATCTGTTATGATCCGTTAACCCCGAAGTGACAATAATCAGGATACTTACCGGTGATGACCGTAGTTTGAGGAGTTCATGTATTCACTATGTGGTAATGCTTTGTTCCGGTTCTCTATTAAAAGGAGGCCTTAATATCCCTTAGTTTCCATAAGGACCCCGCTGCCACGGGAGGGTAGGACAAAATATGTCATGCAAGTTCTTTTCCATAAGCACGCATGACTATATTTGGAATACATGCCTACATTACATTGATGAACTGGAGCTAGTTCTGTGTCACCCTAGGTTATGACTATTACATGATGAACCGCATCCGGCATAATTCTCCATCACCGATCCATTGCCTACGAGCTTTCCATATATTGTTCTCCGCTTATTTACTTTTCCGTTGCTATTGCTATCATCACTATAAAATACCAAAACCATTACTTTTACTACCGTTACCTTTTGTTACCGTTACCTTTTGTTACTGTTACCACTACTATCATATTACTTTGCTACTAAATATTTTGCTGCAGATACTAAGTTTCCAGGTGTGGTTGAATTGACAACTCCACTGCTAATACTTGAGAGTATTCTTTGGCTCTCCTTGTGTCGAATCAATAAATTTGGGTTGAATACTCTACCCTCGAAAACTGTTGTGATCCCCTATACTTGTGGGTTATCAAGACCATTTTCTGGCGCCGCTGCCGGGGAGCATAGCTCTATTCTTTGAGTCACTTGGGGTTTATATCTGCTTATCTTTATGAAGAACTTGAAAGATCCAAGAACCAAGATTTATCCCTCGACTACGAGGGGAGGTAAGGAACTGCCATCTAGCTCTGCACTTGATTCACCTTCTGTTTTGAGTAAGCTTGTGATGCCTAAAACTGCTTCTGCTATTTGTTCTGATATGTCGCATGTTATTGATGATGCTACTTCTGCTATACATGATACTTATGATGAAACTACTTCTATGCTTGATACTACTGTGCCACTTGGTGATTTTCTCGATGAACAACTTGCTAGGGCTAGAGAGATTGAAAATATTGAATCTGATAATACTGATGAAAGTGATGATGAAGAATCACTTGTTATTCCTGAGGGTTATGTTTCTGATCAAGAAGCTTCTTTAGCTATTTTAGCTTGCAAAGATAGAAACGAACTTAAGAGGTTATTAGCTAAATGGAATAAGCAATCTCTAAAGGCTAGAATGAAACCTGACCCTGCTTTTGCTACTTCACCTATCTGTGTTACCGATAAGGATTATGAATTCTCTATTGATCCTGATATAATTACTTTGGTTGAATCTGATCCTTTTCATGGTTATGAATCTGAAACTGTTGTGGCACATCTTAGTAAATCAAATGATATAGCCACCCTGTTCACTAAAGATGAGAGAACTCTTTACTTTTATATCCTTAAAATATTTCCATTTTCTCATTAAAGGGTGATGCTAAGATATGGTTTAATTCTCTTGATCTTGGTTGTGTGCGTAGTCCCCAGGGTATGATTTATTACTTCTCTGCTAAATATTTCCCTGCTCATAAGAAACAAGCAGCTTTAAGGGATATATATAATTTTGTGCAAATTGAAGAAGAGAGTCTCCCACAAGCTTGGGGGAGGCTTCTCCAATTACTTAATGCTTTGCCTGATCATCCTCTTAAGAAAAATGAAATACTTGATATCTTTTATAATGGACTAACCGATGCTTCCAGAGATTACCTGGATAGTTGTGCTGGTTCTGTTTTTAGGGAAAGAACACCGGGTGAAGCTGAAATTCTATTGAATAATATGTTGACAAATGAAAATAATTGGACACCTCCGGAGCCAATTCCTGAGCCTATTCCTAAACCAACTCCGAAGAAGTGGGGTATTCTATTTCTCAGTCCTGAAGATATGCAAGAGGCAAAGAAATTTATGAAAGAAAAAGGTATTAAAGCCGAAGATGTTAAGAATTTACCTCCTATTGAAGAAATACATGGTCTTAATTTACCGCCTGTTGAAGAAACATATGATCTTAATCCTTTACCTATTGAAGAAACTCATGGTCTTGATAACCCGACACAGGTAGTAAAGGTAAATTCTCTCTATAGATATGATAAAGCTGTAATCCCATTTACTAAGTTTGCTAGCCCATGCTTAGATGAGTTTGATAAATTTATGGCTAAGAAAGAAGATTTTAATGCTTATTTTGGTAGACAATTGAAATATAATTCAAATATGCTAGAACACTTGGGTGATTATATGGCTAATGTGAAAGGTGAACTTAAACTTATTAGTAAACATGCTTCTATGGTTACCACTCAAGAAAACAAGTACTTAAAGCTCAAAATGATTAGCTCAGTGAATTGAATAGTAAGGATAATGACAATGTTGTTAGAGTGGCTACTATAACTGGTAGAATGACTCAGGAACCTTTGTATCCTGAAGGCCACCCTAAGAGAATTGAGCAAGATTCTCAGAGAAATAATATAGATGCACCTAATCCTTCTAAAAGGAAGAAAAAGAAAAATGATAGGACTTTGCATGCTTCTAGTGAACCTATTACTGAAACACCTGAGAATCCAAATGATATTTCTATTTCTGATGCTGAAACACAATCTGGTAATGAACCTGAAACTAGTGATAAGGTTAATAATAATGTTCATGATGATGCTCAACCTAGTAATGATAATGATATAGAAATTGAACTTGCTATTGATCTTGATAACCCACAATCAAAGAATCAACGTTATGATAAGAAAGACTTTGTTGCTAGGAAACATGGTAAAGAAAGAGAACCATGGGTTCAGAAACCCATGCCTTTTCCTCCGAAACCATCCAAGAAAAAGGATGATGAGGATTTTGAGCGCTTTGCTGAAATGATTAGACCTATCTTTTTGCGTATGCGATTAACAGATATGCTCAAAATGAATCCTTATGCTAAGTACATGAAAGATATTATTAGAAATAAAAGAAAGATACAGGAAGCTAAAATTTCCACCATGCTTGCTAATTATACTTTTAAGGGTGGAATACCAAAGAAACTTGGAGATCCAGGAGTACCCACTATACCATGCTCTATTAAAAGAAACTATGTTAAAACTGATTTATGTGATCTTGGAGCCAGTATTATTGTTATGCCTCTCTCTTTATATCGTAGACTTGATTTGAATAAGTTGACACCTACTAAAATATCTTTGCAAATGGCTGATAAATCAACTGCTATACCTGTCGGTATTTGTGAGGATGTGCCTGTTGTAGTTGCAAACGTTACTATTTTAACGGACTTTGTTATTCTTGATATTCACGAGGACGATAGTATGTCTATTATTATTGGAAGACCCTTTTTGAATACTGCAGGGGCTGTTATTGATTGCACTGAAGGCAATGTCACTTTTCATGTTAATGGTAATGAGCATACGGTACACTTTCCGACGAAACAACCTCAAGTTCATAGTATCAACTCTATTGGAAAAATCTCATCGATTATATTTGGAGGTTTTGAATTCTTCTTCCTACTGTCAAGAAGAAATATGATATTCTTATTATTGGGGATGTGCATATCCCCGTTGAGGTAACATAGTGTTATTCGAAATGTCTCCGGTTCCATGTTATTCGGAATGAGTTCGTTAACAAGACTTGATCAACCTTGTTAGTGGATTCCTTCTGATGATCATGAGATAGATGAAATTAGAAAGCACAACCTTCTGTACCCCACTTTTACTTTCTGTTATTTATATTAAATAAAATAAAAATAAGTGTTTTGTTGTCTGTTATCTGATTATCCGTGCAATATAAAAATACCCCGAAAATAAAAGTTCTCCAAATGCCCTGAAATTTAAATATGATTTTTTCTAGAATATTTGAGAATATTTGGCATCGACAACACAGCAAGGGGGTCATCCACCTGACCACGAGGGTGGAGGGCGCGCCCCCTGCCTCGTGGGCCCATGGTGGCCCTCCTCCACTTATTCCTGCACCCACACACTTCTTCCTCCCACAAACACGAATATCCAGCTCAAGCAGGAGTTCTAGCTCATCTTGCTGCCATTTTCGATCTCCTTACTCAAAGCACTTCTCGCAAAACTGCTTGGGGAGATTGTTCCTTGGTATGTGACTCCTCGATTGGTCCAATTAGTTTTTGTTCTAGTGCTTTATTCATTGCAAATTTTTGCTGCTTAGGTGACCCTGTTCTTGAGCTTGCATGTCAAATTTATTTGGTCAAAAGTGGTTTTGATGCATGATATAGGCCCTACGCACTTGTAGGAGTAGTTGCTATCAATATTATTGAGTTTGGTTTACTTTTATTTTGAAGTTACTAAAAAATCAGAATTTTTCAGAGGAAGCAAAATGCTTAGGAAAATGTTCCAAGGTGGTTCCTCAAGGAAGGAAGGACCCAGGCTTGCAATGCGTGATGCTGATGAAGAGCCACCAAGAGATGCTCCAGTGCGTCCTTGTGAGTGGCCTTCTGAAAATTTTATGGATCGAGCAGGAATTAAAGAAGAATTCAACGCATATTTGCGTAACTCCGATCTTGTGAGCTTTGAGGAAGAGAAGTGCAGTCAGTATCACAACCTCACCAGTACCTTTTGTGAGGAGGTTTGAATTATCAACTTCACGTAATTTTCCAACTATCATGTTTGATCTTTATGAAAATTCTTATACTATGGACTTAGAGGACTTTATCACTGCTTGCAAACTTCCACAATGTGGTAGTATAAGGGATCCTTGCAAATCTGAATTTAGAGATTTTCTTGCTAGTATAACTGTGGGAGAATCTAGAGATATAACACAAGCTACCATAGGGAGCATTCACTTTCCAGCTATACATTATTTTGCTCTCTTCATACGTAGATGCATTGATGGTAAAGATGAGGCATGTCACATGTGTGTCCCTGATCTCAATATTCTTAGGAGTGCTGTGTTAGGAGATAAATCTTATAATTTGGGAGCCATTGTTGCACGTAGGTTGCATCTTAATAGATTTAATGGAGATTTCTTTGCTGGAATTATGCAACCCGCATAGCTAATTTTCTTGGTGTAGCCATACGTGAAGATGATATTGAATTACCTCCTGCTTATCTAGATTTTAATGCTATGGTTCACCACCAGTTTGTCGAGAGGAATGAATCACCTCTCCAGTATCGACTAATCTTTGACAGACGCTGTGCTGTCCATATTACTCCCCTGCTCCTACCTTATTTGATCATCAGGTAAAAGGAAGATATACTATTACCAGAGAGGAGGCAGATGAGTATGAGAGGAGAGCAGAGGCCGCTCGTCGCCACGCTGCAGCTCAGCAGGCGATAGCCGCTGCATCGCAGTACGACCCCAGCTACTATTATGGATATCCGCCAGGCCAGCCGTGGCCATAGACCAACTTAGGCCAAATGCCTAAGCTTGGGGGAGTACATATTTCTCACCGACATTACATTTATGTTCACACACTCATTGCCAGATGTCGGTGCTCATACTTTTCCATTGTATCATCCATGCTAGTTTAATTTTCCTTTTTATGCCTTCTTCTTGTGTGTTTAATAAACCTTAAGAAAAACCAAAAAAATCAGTCGTAGCTTTTAATTAGTTTACTTTCCATGCTTGTAGTAGTAATTAAAAAGAAAACCCAAAAAGATTTCATGTTCTTCTTTTGCTTGTTGGGAGCTTTCCCGTGTAAATAGTTTTATTCCTTCTCTTTTCTTTCGGGGTCGATAGGAGAAGACCATAATTAAATTGTTGAAATGGCTCTTATATGCATTATTGTTGATCTGACAAAAGAGCCCGTATTGCCTTGTATTCTCCTGTTTATTGGATGCTTGTAGATTCCAGCTTAGTCCAATGCACGTGCACTATTATTATTATTCACATCATTCGGTCATGCAAGTGAAAGGAAATTATGACAATATATGATGGACTGACCGAGATGAGAAAAGTTGGTATGAACTCGACCTCTTTTGTTTTTGTAAATATGGTTAGTTCATCGTTCCTGATTCAGCCTATTATGAATAAACATGTTTGCAATGACAACTAGAGACCATAGTTTCTTGTGCCATGCTTGATTAGCTATGAGTTATAATGGTTTACCTTGCGTGCCAACATGCTATTAAAATGGTTGTGATGTGGTAGGGTGGTATCCTCCTCTGAATGATTTAAGTGACTTGACTTGGCGCATGTTCACGCATGTAGTTGAAACAAAATCAACATAGCCTTCACGATATTTATGTTCAGGGTGGGTTATATCCTACTCAGGCTTGCATTCGGTGTTGATTAATTTTAATGCATGTTCATGACTGCTGTCGCTCTCTAGCTGGTCGCTTCCCAGTCTTTTGCTAGCCTTCACCTGTACTAAGCGGGAATACTGCTTGTGCATCCAAACTCCATAAACCCCAAAGTTATTCCATATGAGTCTACTATACCTACCTATATACGGTATCTACCTGCCGTTCCAAGTAAATTTGTATGTGCCAAACTCTAAACCTTCAAATAAATATCCTGTTTTGTATGCTCGAATAGCTCATGTATCAACTAGGGTTGTCTGTATCTGAAAGTGCGTTATATCGACTAGAGGGGGGGGGTGAATAGGCGACTTTTATGAAAGTCTTCAAAACGTGGAAGTTTCGAAGACAAACGATAGAAATAAACCTATTACCATGTAGCGGAAGGTAGACTACACTAGGTAAACCATAGTCATGTATTCAATGAAGTAAAAGCACAATGACTAATAGCAGCTAGGTAGTAAGGATCAGGTGGGAAGATATTATGAAACCAAACAGAACACGCAATCACTCAGTGAAGACAAAAGATAGTCCAAACATACAATGACTTCACAAGGAGTAACAGTAAGTAAAGGGAAGGATGAAACCAGTGACTCGTTGAAGACAATGATTTGTTGGACCAGTTCTAGTTGCTGTGACAACTATACGTCTGGTTAGGGTGGCTAGGTATTTAAACCTGAGGACACACAGTCCCGGACACCCAGTCGTGAACACGCAGCTCAGGACACCCAGTCCTCACCGTATTCCCCTTGAGCTAAGGTCACACAGACCTCGCCCAATCACTCTGGTAAGTCTTCAAGGTAGACTCCCAAACCCTCACAGACTTCGTTCACCGGCGATCCACAATGTCTCTTGGATGCTCAGAACGCGACGCCTAACCGGCTGGAGGATTCACAGCCCTCAAGTGTAATAAGTCTTCAGATCACACAGACAAGAAGACTTAAGTGATGCCTAATTCTCTTTGGCTCTGGGTGGTTAGGGCTTTATCCTCGCAAGGAATTCTCTCTCAAAGGCTTCGAGGTGGGTTACTCTCAAACGACAAAAGCCGTACTCTAACTCTAAGCAGCCAACCGTTTATGGTTGTAGGGGGTGGGCTATTTATAGCCACTAGGCAACCCGACCTGATTTGTCCGAAATGACCTTGGGTCACTAAGGAACTGACACGTGTTCCAATGGTCAGATTTCAAACTCACGCGGCAGCTTTACTTGGGCTACAAGCAACGCTAACTTGTCCGACTCTGGACAAGATTCGCTCTCATAGTCTTCGCTCGAAGACATGGGTTTTGTTTAAGCATCACTTCGGTCATTCTGACTGGTTCTCTTGGACCCCACTTAACAGTACGGTGGTTCCTATGACTCAACGAAGAAGAAAAAGAACTACGAAAGATCTAAGTCTTCGAGCTCCATAGGCTTCATGCGATGTCTTCTCTTGTCATAGTCTTCAATGTGAATATCTTCATATACCAACTTTGACATCAATGTCTTCATACATTTTTAGGGGTCATCTCTGGTAGGAAAACCGACTAGGGGTGGCACTAGATGCACTTACAGTATCTTCCATGTTAGGCGGGTTATTCTCAAGAGGAGTGGACTCCGCTCCTCACTCACGAGATAAATGGCTGGTCACCGGGATGCCCAGTCCCATGCTTTATGCAAACTAAATCAAAATAATTGCAAACAAAACTCCCCCTGGGACTCTTGTTAGTTGGAGGCACTCGTTGTTTCGAGCAAGCCAAAGATTGATGCTTGTTGGTGGAAGGGGGAGTATAAACTTTACCATTCTATTTGGGAACCGCCTATAATGTGTGTAGCATGGAAGATATCGCCATCTCTTGGTTGTTATGTTGACAATGAAAGTATACCGCTCAAAATATTATTCACCTCTGTTTCAAAATTGAGCTCTGGCACCTCTACAAATCCATGCTTCCCTCTGCGAAGGGCCTATCTATTTACTTTTATGTTGAGTCATCATCCTCTTATTAAAAAGCACCAGTTGGAGAGCAGCGCTGTCATTTGCATTCATTATTTTTAGTTTACATTGAGTATAACTTGACTGGATCTCTTTTACCATGAATTACAATGTCTAGTCAGTCTTTGGTCTTTAAAGGTGCTTTGCATTTATGTTTTGCGGTCTCAGAAAGGGCTAGCGAGATACCACCTTGTTATATCATATTATGATTGTTTTGAGAAAGTGTTGTCATCCGAGATTTATTATTATTGCTCGTTAGTTGATTATGCCATTGATATGAGTAAACTTGAGACCTAAGTGTTATGTGAATGTGGTTAGTTATCATCTTTGCTGAAAACTTGAATGCTGGCTTTACATATTTACAACAACAAGAGCAAACAGAGTTTGTAAAAGTTTTTCTTTATCACTTTCAGTTTGTCAACTAAATTGCTTGAGGACAAGCAAAGGTTTAAGCTTGGGGGAGTTGTGTTGGAAATATGCCCTAGAGGCAATAATAAATTGATTATTATTATATTTCCTTGTTCATGATAATCGTTTATTATCCATGCTAGAATTGTATTGATAGGAAACTCAGATACATGTGTGGATACATAGACAACATCATGTCCCTAGTAAGCCTCTAGTTGACTAGCTCGTTGATCAATAGATGGTTACGGTTTCCTGACCATGGACATTGGATGTCGTTGATAACGGGATCACATCATTAGGAGAATGATGTGATGGACAAGACCCAATCCTAAGCCTAGCACAAAGATCATGTAGTTCGTATGCTAAAGCTTTTCTAATGTCAAGTATCATTTCCTTAGACCATGAGATTGTGCAACTCCCGGATACCGTAGGAGTGCTTTGGGTGTGCCAAACGTCACAACGTAACTGGGTGGCTATAAAGGTACACTACAGGTATCTCCGAAAGTGTCTGTTGAGTTGGCACGAATCGAGATTGGGATTTGTCACTCCGTGTAAACGGAGAGGTATCTCTGGGCCCACTCAGTAGGACATCATCATAATGTGCACAATGTGATCAAGGAGTTGATCACGGGATGATGTGTTACGGAACGAGTATAGAGACTTGCCGGTAACAAGATTGAACAAGGTATCGGGATACCGACGATCGAATCTCGGGCAAGTATCGTACCGATAGACAAAGGGAATTGTATACGGGATTGATTAAGTCCTTGACATCGTGGTTCATCCGATGAGATCATCGTGGAACATGTGGGAGCCAACATGGGTATCCAGATCCCGCTGTTGGTTATTGACCGGAGAACGTCTCGGTCATGTCTGCATGTCTCCCGAACCCATAGGGTCTACACACTTAAGGTTCGATGACGCTAGGGTTATAAAGGAAGTTTGTATGTGGTTACCGAATGTTGTTCGGAGTCCCGGATGAGATCCCGGACGTCACGAGGAGTTCTGGAATGGTCCGGAGGTAAAGATTTATATATGGGAAGTCCCGTTTTGGTCACCGGAAAAGTTTCGAGTTTTATCAGTAACGTACCAGGACCACCGGGAGGGTCCCGGGGTCCACCAAGTGGGGCCACCAGCCCCGGAGGCTTGCATGGGCCAAGAGTGGTAAGGGACCAGCCCCTGAGTGGGCTGGTGCGCCTCCCACAAGGCACAAGGTGCCTAAGGGAAGAAGGGGGGCAAACCCTAAGGGCAGATGGGCCCTAAGGCCCATGCTCCCTGCGCCTCCCTCTCCTCCCCTCTTGGTTGCCCCCCCAAACCCATCTAGGGCTGCCGCCCCTCTAGGGGTGGGAACCCTAGAGTGGGCGCACCCTCCTCCTTCTCCCCTATATATAGTTGAGGTATTTGGGGCTGCACACACACGAGTTTGGACCTCTCCATGGCGCAGCCCTGCATCACTCCTTCCTCCTCTCCCGCAGTGCTTGGCGAAGCCCTGCAGGATTGCCATGCTCCTCCACCACCACCACGCCGTTGTGCTGCTGCTGGATGGAGTCTTCCTCAACCTCTCCCTATCTCCTTGCTGGATCAAGGCATGGGAGACGTCACCGGGCTGTACGTGTGTTGAATGCGGAGGTGTCGTCCGTTCGGCACTAGGATCTCCGGTGATTTGGATCACGACGAGTACGACTCCTTCAACCCCGTTCTCTTGAACGCTTCCACTTAGCGATCTACAAGGGTATGTAGATGCACTCTCCTTCCCCTCGTAGCTGGTCTCTCCATAGATAGATCTTGGTGACACGTAGGAAAATTTTGAATTTCTGCTACGTTCCCCAACAGTGGCATCATGAGCTAGGTCTATTCCGTAGATTCTATGCACGAGTAGAACACAAAGTAGTTGTGGGCGTTGATTTTGTTCAATATGCTTACCGTTACTAGTCCAATCTTGATTCAGCGGCATTGTGGGATGAAGCGGCCCGGACCAACCTTACACGTACGCTTACGTGAGACCAGTTCCACCGAATGACATGCACTAGTTGCATAAGGTGGCTGGCGGGTGTCTGTCTCTCCCACTTTAGTCGGATCGGATTCGATGAAAAGGGTCCTTATGAAGGGTAAATAGCAATTGGCATATCACGTTGTGGTCTTTGCGTAGGTAAGAAACGTTCTTGCTAGAAACCCATAGCAGCCACGTAAAACATGCAAACAACAATTAGAGGACGTCTAACTTGTTTTTGCAGGGTATGCTATGTGATGTGATATGGCCAAAGGATGTGATGAATGATATATGTGATGTATGAGATGATCATGTTCTTGTAATAGGAATCACGACTTGCATGTCGATGAGTATGACAACCGGCAGGAGCCATAGGAGTTGTCTTAATTTATTTATGACCTGCGTGTCAACATAAACGTCATGTAATTACTTTACTTTATTGCTAACCGTTAGCTGTAGTAGTAGAAGTAATAGTTGGCGAGACAACTTCATGAAGACACGATGATGGAGATCGTGATGATGGAGATCATGGTGTCATGCCGGTGACAATGATGATCATGGAGCTCCGAAGATGGAGATCAAAAGGAGCAAAGTGATGATGGCCATATCATGTCACTATTTGATTGCATGTGATGTTTATCATGTTTATGCATCTTATTTGCTTAGAATGACGGTAGTAAATAAGATGACCCCTCATTAAAATTTCAAGAAAGTGTTCCCCCTAACTGCGCACCGTTGCGGAAGTTCGTCGTTTTGAAGCACCACGTGATGTTCGGGTGTGATAGATTCTTACGTTTGAATACAATGGGTGTTGACGAGCCTAGCATGTACAGACATGGCCTCGGAACACATGCAAAACACTTAGGTTGACTTGACGAGCCTAGCATGTACAGACATGGCCTCGGAACACAAGAGACCGAAAGGTCGAGCATGAGTCGTATGGTAGATACGATGAACATGAAGATGTTCACCGATGATGACTAGTCCGTCTCACGTGATGATCGGACACGGCCTAGTTGACTCGGATCATGTAATCACTTAGATGACTAGAGGGCTGTCTATCTGAGTGGGAGTTCATAAGATGAACTTAATTATCCTGAACATAGTCAAATGGTCTTCGCAAATTATGTCGTAGCCCGCGCTTTAGTTCTACTGTTTAGATATGTTCCTAGAGAAAAAATTAGTTGAAAGTTGATAGTAGCAATTATGCAGACAGTAAAAGGCTTATGTCCTTAATGCACCGCTCAGTGTGCTGAACCTCGAACATCGTCTATGGATGTTGCGAACATCTGACATACACATTTTGATAACTACGTGATAGTTCAGTTAAACGGTTTAGAGTTGAGGCACCGAAGACGTTTTAAAACGTCGCGAAACATATGAGATGTTTCGAGGGCTGAAATTGGGATTTCAGGCTCGTGCCCACATCAAGAGGTATGAAACCTCCGACGATTTTCTTAGCCTGCAAACTAAGGGAGAAAAGCTCAATTGTTGAGCTTGTGCTCAGATTGTCTGAGTATAACAATCATTTGAATCGAGTGGGAGTTGATCTTCCAAATGAGATAGTGATGTTTCTCCGAAGCCATTACCACGAAGCTGCTAGAGCTTCGTGATGAACTATAATATATCAGGGACATATATGATGATCCTTGAGATATTCGCGATGTTTGACACCACAAAAGTAGAAATCAAGAAGGGGCATCCATTGTTGATGATTGGTGAAACCACTAGTTTCAAGAAGGGCAAGGGCAAGAAGGGATACTTCATGAAACGGCAAATCAGCTGCTGCTCTAGTGAAGAAACCCAAGGTTGAACCAAAACCCGAGACTAAGTGCTTCTGTAATAAGAGGAACAGCCACTGGAGCAGTATTACCCTAGATACTTGGTAGATAAGAAGGCTGGCAAGGTCGATAGAAGTATATTGGATATACATTGTGTTAATGTGTACTTTACTAGTACTCCAAGTAGCACCATGGTATTAAATACCGGTTCGGTTGCTAAGTGTTAGTAACTCGAAACAAAAGGCTACGAAATAAACGGAGACTAGCTAAAAGGTGAGATGACGATATGTGTTGGAAGTATTTCCAAGGTTCATCAAATATCGTACGCTCCCTCTACCATCGAGATTGGTATTAAAATCTAAATAATTGTTATTCGGTGTTTGCGTTGAGCATAGACATGATTGGATTATGTCTATCGCGATACGGTTATTCATTTAAGGAGAATAATGGTTACTCTATTTATTTGAATAATACCTTCAATGGTCTTACACCTAAAATGAATGGTTTATTGAATCTCGATCGTAGTGATACACATGTTCATGCCAAAAGATATAATATAGTAATGATAGTACCACCTACTTGTGGCACTGCCACTTAAGTCATATCGGTATAAAACGCATGAAGAAGCTCCATGTTGATGGATCTTTGGACTCACTCATTTTTTGAAAGGATCGAGACATGCGAACCATGTTTGTTGGTAGATATGCATGAAGAAACTCCATGCAGATGGACCGTTTGGACTCACTTGATTTTGAATCGCTTGAGACATGCAAATCATACCACATGGGCAAGATGACTGAAAGCTTCGGTTTCAGTAAAATGGAACTAGAAAGCAACTTGTTGGAAGTAATACATTTTGATGTGTGCAGTCCAATGAGTGCTGAGGCGTGTAGTGGATATCATTATGTTCTTACTTCATAGATGATTTGAGTAGATGTTGAGTATATTTACTTGATGAATCACGTGTCTGAATTATTGAAAGGTTCAAGTAATTCCAGTGTGAAGTGGAAAGATCGTCGTGACAAGAGGATAAAAGATCTATGATATGATCATAGAGATGAATATCCGAATTATGAGTTTGGCACAGAATTAAGACATTGTGGAAATTGTTTCACAACTAATACAGCCTGGAACACCATAGTATGATGGTGTGTCCAAACATCATAGTTGCACCCTATTGGATATGGTGCGTATCATGATGTCTCTTATCTAATTACCACTATCGTTCATGGGTTAGGCATTAGAGACAACCACATTCACTTTAAATAGGGCACCACGCAATTCCGATGAGATGACACCGTATGAACTATGGTTTAGAGAAACCTAAGTTGTCATTTGTTAAAAGTTTGGGGCTGCGACGCTTATATGAAAAAAGGTTTCAGGCTGATAAGCTCGAACCCAAAGCAGATAAATGCATCTTCATAGTACACCCGAACAGTTGGGTATACCTCCTGTCTCAGATTCGAAAGCAATAAGGGATTGTTTCTAGAATCGGGTCCTTTCTCGAGGAAAAGTTTCTCGCGAAAGAATTGAGTGGGAGGATGGTGGAGACTTGATGAGGTTATTGAACCGTCTCTTCAACTAGTGTGTGGCAGGGCACAGGAAGTTGTTCCTGTGGCACCTACACCAATTGAAGTGGAAGCTTATGATAGTGATCATGAAACTTCAGATCAAGTCACTGCCAAACCTCGCAGGATGACAAGGCTGCGTACTACTTCAGAGTGGTACGTAATCCTGTCTTGGAAGTCATGTTGCTAGACAACAATGAACCTACGAGCTATGGAGAAGCGATGGTGCGCCTGGATTCCAAAATGGCTCAAGGCCATATAATCCAAGAGAGGATCCATATATGAAAACAAAGTGTAGACTTTGGAAGAACTACTTGATGGTCGTAAGGCTGTTAGGTACATATGGATTTTAAAAGGAAGACGGACAATGATGTAAAGTATCACCATTAAGAAAGCTCGACTTGTCGTTAAGATGTTTTCCGACAAGTTCAAGGAGTTGACTATGATGAGACTTTCTCACTCGTAGCGATGCTAAGAGTCTGTTGGAATTATATTAGCGATTACTGCATTATTTATGAAATCTTGCAGATAGGATGTCAAAACATTGTTTCCTCGACGATTTTCTTGAGGAAAGGTTGTATGTGATACAACCGGAAGGTTTTGTCAATCCTGAAAGATGCTAATAAGTATGCAAAGCTCCAGCAATCCTTCTAAGGACTGGAGTGAGCATCTCGGAGTTGGAATGTGTGCTTTGATGATGATCAAAGATTTTGGGTTTATACAAAGTTTATGAGAAACTTGTATTTCCAAAGAAGTGAGTGGGAGCACTATAGAATTTCTGATGAATATATGTTGTTAACATGTTGTTGATCAGAAATGACGTAGAATTTCTGGAAAGTATATAGGGTTATTTGGAAAGTGTTTTTCAATGGAAAGCCTGGATTAAGCTACTTGAACATTGAGCATCAAGATCTATAAGGATAGATCAAAACGCTTAATGGTACTTTCAAATGAGCACATACCTTGACATGATCTTGAAGGTGTTCAAGATGGATCAGTCAAAGAAGGAGTTCTTGCCTGAGTTGTAAAGTATGAAGTTAAGACTTAAAGCTTGACCACGGCAGAATAGAGAGAAAGGACGAAGGTCGTCCCCTATGCTTAAGACATAGGCTCTACAGTATGCTATGCTGTGTACCGCACCTGAAATGTGCCTTGCCATGAGTGAGTCAAGGGGTACAAGAGTGATCCAAGAATGGATCATAGGACAGTGGTCAAAGTTATCCTTAGTGACTAGTGCACTAAGGAATTTTCTCGATTATGGAGGTGGTAAAAGAGTTCGTCGTAAAGGGTTACGCCGATGCAAACTTTGACACTAATCCAGATTATTCTGAGTAGTAAACTGGATTCATATAGTAGAACAGTTATTTGGAATAGCTCCAAATGTAGCATAGTAGTTGTATCTACAAGATGACATAGAAATTTGCAAAGTACATACGGATCTGAATGTTTCAGACCCGTTGACTATAACATCTCTCACAAGCATAACATGATCAAACCCAGAACTCTTTGGGTGTTAGTCACATGGGGATGTGACCTTGAGTGTTAATCACATATCGATGTGAACTGGATTATTGACTCTAGTGCAAGTGGGAGACTGTTGGAAATATGCCCTAGAGGCAATAATAAATTGATTATTATTATATTTCCTTGTTCAAGATAATCGTTTATTATCCATGCTAGAATTGTATTGATAGGAAACTCAGATACATGTGTGGATACATAGACAACGCCATGTCCCTAGTAAGCCTCTAGTTGACTAGCTCGTTGATCAATAGATGGTTACGGTTTCCTGACCATGGACATTGGATGTCGTTGATAACGGGATCACATCATTAGGAGAATGATGTGATGGACAAGACCCAATCCTAAGCCTAGCACAAAGATCATGTAGTTCGTATGCTAAAGCTTTTCTAATGTCAAGTATCATTTCCTTAGACCATGAGATTGTGTAACTCCCGGATACCGTAGGAGTGCTTTGGGTGTGCCAAACATCACAACGTAACTGGGTGGCTATAAAGGTACACTACAAGTATCCCCGAAAGTGTCTGTTGGGTTGGCACGAATCGAGACTGGGATTTGTCACTCCGTGTAAACGGAGAGGTATCTCTGGGCCCACTCGGTAGGACATCATCATAATGTGCACAATGTCATCAAGGAGTTGATCACGGGATGATGTGTTATGGAACGAGTAAAGAGACTTGCCGGTAACAAGATTGAACAAGGTATCGGGATACCGACGATCGAATCTCGGGCAAGTATCGTACCGATAGACAAAGGGAATTGTATATGGGATTGATTAAGTCCTTGACATCGTGGTTCATCCGATGAGATCATCGTGGAACATGTGGGAGCCAACATGGGTATCCAGATCCCGCTGTTGGTTATTGACCGGAGAACGTCTCGGTCATGTCTGCATGTCTCCCGAACCCATAGGGTCTACACACTTAAGGTTCGATGATGCTAGGGTTATAAAGGAAGTTTGTATGTCGTTACCGAATGTTGTTCGGAGTCCCGGATGAGATCCCGGACGTCACGAGGAGTTCCAGAATGGTCCGGAGGTAAATATTTATATATGGGAAGTCCTGTTTTGGTCACCGGAAAAGTTTCGGGTTTTATCAGTAATGTACGGGGACCACCGGGAGGGTCCCGGGGTCCACCAAGTGGGGCCACCAGCCCCGGAGGCTTGCATGGGCCAAGAGTTGTAAGGGACCAGCCTGGGCTGGTGCGCCTCCCACAAGGCCCAATGCGCCTAAGGGGGGGGGCAAACCCTAAGGGCAGATGGGCCCTAAGGCCCATGCTCCCTGCGCCTCCCTCTCCTCCCCTCTTGCCCCCCCCCCCCAAACCCATCTAGGGCTGCCACTCCTCTAGGGGTGGGAACCCTAGAGGGGGCGCACCCTCCTCCTTCTCCCCTATATATAGTTGAGGTATTTGGGGCTGCACACACATGAGTTTGGACCTCTCCATGGCGCAGCCCTGCATCTCTCCTTCCTCCTCTCCCGCAGTGCTTGGCGATGCCCTGCAGGATTGCCACGCTCCTCCACCACCACCACGCCGTTGTGCTGCTGCTGGATGAAGTCTTCCTCAACCTCTCCCTCTCTCCTTGCTGGATCAAGGCATGGGAGACGTCACCGGGCTGTACGTGTATTGAACGCGGAGGTGACGTCCGTTCGGCACTAGGATCTCCGGTGATTTGGATCACGACGAGTACGACTCCTTCAACCCCGTTCTCTTGAACACTTTCGCTTAGCGATCTACAAGGGTTTGTAGATGCACTCTCCTTCCCCTCGTTGCTGGTCTCTCCATAGATAGATCTTGGTGACACGTAGGAAAATTTTGAATTTCTGCTACGTTCCCCAACAAGTTGATACGTCTCCGTTGTATCTACTTTTCCAAACACTTTTGCCCTTGTTTTGAACTCTAACTTGCATGATTTGAATGGAACTAACCCGGACTGACGCTGTTTTCAGCAGAATTACCATGGTGTTATTTATGTGCAGAAACAAACGTTCTCGGAATGACCTGAAACTTCACGGAGCAACTTTTTGGAAAATATAAAAAATACCTGCAAAAGATGAAGGCCAGGGGGCCACCACCTGTCCATGAGGGTGGGGGCGCGCCTGCCCCCCTAGGGCGCGCCCCCTACCACGTGGGCCCCCTGGTGCCTCTCCGACTCCAACTCCAACTCCAACTCCATATATTGTGTTTCGGGGAGAGAAAAATCAGAGAGAAGAATTCATCGCGTTTTACGATACAGAGCCGCCACCAAGCCCTAAAACCTCTTGGGAGGGCTGATCTGGAGTCCGTTCGGGGCTCCGGAGAGGGGAATCCGTCGCCATCGTCATCATCAACCATCCTCCATCACCAATTTCATGATGCTCACCATCGTGCGTGAGTAATTCCATTGTAGGCTTGCTGGACGGTGAAGGGTTGGATGCGATCTATCATGTAATCGAGTTAGTTTTGTTAGGGTTTGATCCCTAGTATCCACTATGTTCTAAGATTGATGTTGCTATGACTTTGCTATGCTTAATGCTTGTCACTAGGGCCCGAGTGCCATGATTTCAGATTTGAACCTATTATGTTTTCATCAATATATGAGTGTTCTTGATCCTATCTTGCAAGTCTACAGTCACCTATTATGTGTTATGATCCGTTAACCCCGAAGTGACAATAATCGGGATACTTACCGGTGATGACCGTAGTTTGAGGAGTTCATGTATTCACTATGTGTTAATGCTTTGTTCCGGTTCTCTATTAAAAGGAGGCCTTAATATCCCTTAGTTTCCGTAAGGACCCCGCTGCCACGGGAGGGTAGGACAAAAGATGTCATGCAAGTTCTTTTCCATAAGCACGTATGACTATATTTGGAATACATGCCTACATTACATTGATGAACCGAAGCTAGTTCTATGTCACCCTAGGTTATGACTGTTACATGATGAACCACATCCGACATAATTCTCCATCACCGATCCATTGCCTACGAGCTTTCCATATATTGTTCTCCGCTTATTTACTTTTTCGTTGCTATTGCTACATCACTACAAAATACCAAAAACATTACTTTTACTACTGTTACCTTTTGTTACCGTTGCCACAACTATCATATTACTTTGCTACTAAATACTTTGCTGCAGATACTAAGTTTCCAGGTGTGGTTGAATTGACAACTCAACTGCTAATACTTGAGAGTATTTTTTGGCTCCCCTTGTGTCAAATCAATAAATTTGGGTTGAATACTCTACCCTCGAAAACTGTTGCGATCCCCTATACTTGTGGGTTATCAGGGATGCTCTCAAATGACAAGTGTTAGTTTCTCTTGGAGCAGCCAACCAGGTAGTGGTTGTAGGGGGGTGACTATTTAGAGCCTAGGGAGCAACCCGACATGATAAGACATAAATGCCCTTCAATGATATGACCGCTAGGTGGGTAGATATTTTGGGACAGCTGGCGCATAGCACAACAACGGTTAGAATTTTGAGTATCAAATTCCTCAGGGCTATCATGTTCCTCACTGTGTAGGCAATCCGCACTGGCGAATTCCCAACTCCTCAGTCAGAACAAATTCCTTAGAGACCAGAATAACTTCGTCTCTGTCGCTGAAGAAATTTACTGAGGTGTATGAGATTTCCAATGGCTTCACTCGAAGGGATTGGTAGGTGTAGGATTTGAGTTGAGCATCAATGGAAAATTTTCCTTTATATTTCCCCGACCCCCTTTAACAGTACAGTGTTTCCTATGACTCAAGAAAGAGAAAATGCAACTACGAAAACAAAAGTCTTCACGCTTCATGTTCCTTGAACGAATACCAAGTCTTCAGGATTACACCAATTTCTTCACTTTCAAAGTCTTCAGAAATACAAAGTCTTCAGTCGTAGAACTTCATTTTTAGGTGTCGACTTTCTCTGTAAATATCAAACTCCTCATAAACTTATAGACCTGTGTACACTCACAAACGCATTAGTCCCTTAACCTATAAGTCTTCAATACACCAAAATCACTAAGGGGCACTAGATGCACTTACAATCTCCCCATTTTTGGTGATTGATGACAATATAGGTTATGTTTTCAACGGGGATAAACATATGAAGTGTAAATACTGAAATTGAGGATTTTGATTGCAAGATATAGAAGAACTCCCCCTGAAGATGTGCATACTGAGGAATTTGCTTTTGAAGCAATGCACACTTGAAGAGTTGAATCATGGAGATCTCCCCCTATATCTTGTAATTCATACACGCATTTAACATATAGTATGAAGAGTTTGAAATGCATGATGAAATATGGTGACTGATGTAATTCAGCATGCGTGTTATAACATTAATGAGGAATAAGCATGCAGAAAAACTCAGCAAAAGTATCAGACCACCATAGAGTTTAAGTTTACAACTCGGTCGAATAAAGTCTCAGAAGAACAAGAGTTGTAAGTTAGAAAAAAAACGCCCATATAAGTAGACCCCCTTGAAGACTAACTCAAATTTCTCCCCCTTTGTTACCGAATGACCAAAAGGACCGAAAATGAGGACTAACGCCCCTGAAGAATATCAAGTTGATGGAGGAACGCCAGCGTTGTTGGGGTCGTTTGTCATTGTAGGGCCTGCCGCAGTGTCGTCCAAGTCTTCATACTCGCCGGTGTCGCGGGATGAAGAATAGGAGCTGGCCACCAAGGTAGGAACTTTGACCTTCTTGAATTTCTTTGGAGGAGGTGCAGACCAGTCAAAGTTCTCCTTGAGACCTATTTGCTTCAGATCTTCTTCGCCATACAGATGTGATAAGACAGCCCAGGTGCGACCGAAAACTTCATGGAGGTAGTAATGATTTTTCTTCACTGCATTATGTGTAGCAGTCATATTGTGAAGAATTGAACCAAACTAACGCTTAACCCATTTATGGTTGCGATCCACCTTTTGGTGAAGACTAAGAAGCAGCTCATGGCCAGTCATCACTCTTGGAGCTGTGGCTTGAGGAGTAGACTTGGGTGCATTTGCAGTAGAGTCATCATTGGTGGAATAAGATGTAGCTTTGCGAAACTTGCCATCCAATGGACGAATGCCTTCATCAATGACAACAGGTGCCTTGCCCTTTTCATCAGTTGAAGTAAAAGCCTGCTTGAGGACTTCAATCGGGGGCAGGTAGCTGAGGCGATTTTGAAAATCAGCCTTGTAGTTGAGTGAAGACCTTGTTTTGAGGAATCTCATAATCCATGGAGCATAAGGCTTCAACTCAAACGGAGAGAGAGCAACATTTGCAAGAGTCCTCATGAAGAAATCATAGTAATTGACAGGAATGCTATGAATGATGTTGAATAGCAGATTCTTCATGATGCCAACAATTTCCTCATCAGATGAGTCATGGCCTTTGATAGGACTCGTTGTCCTCGTCAGAATGCGATAGACTATTCTGGGCACATAGAGTAAGTCCTTCACAAGGAATTTGGTCCGTGGGGCTTGACTGGGCTTCAGAGGCTTCATTAGAACTTGCATGTAATGAGCAGTGAGTTCAGGTTCTTGGCACAGGCAGCGAGCTCCTTCACTGGGTGGACTGATGGGCAGGGCGTGCAGTAATTCAGAGGCCGGTGCCTTATAGTGAGTGTTATCGGTCATCCAGTCCAAGACCCAGGTGTTGATATCTTCAAGATCACCTGTGATATGCAGTGTAGCGTAGAACTGAAGAATAAGATCTTCATTCCAATCAACAATGTCAGAGCAAAAGTTGAGGAGGCCTGCATCATGAAGCACACCGAGGACATGAGAGAAACAAGGCAACGATTCCATGTCCATGTGAGGAATATGCTCATGGTAGAAGATTTTCTCCTTGTTGAAAAGCAGTGAAGAATAGAAGTTGGCCTGGCTTGCAGTCCAGAAACGCTTCCTCCTTAGACGAGCAGAGTCATAAGGGTTGTAGTTAGTGAAGAATACATCCTCGCCAAAGAAGTCATCAGCCTTGAATTTTTGTTTCTTCGAGAAGGGATCCTTTGGCTTGGGGTGAGAAGTGTCAGTCAATTGCATAACAACCTCAGGGATCTTGATCTCAGGTTCCGTAGGCTGAGGAATTTCAGGTTCTTCTTCAATGGCAGCCTGGGACTTCAATTCTTCATTTACATTTTCTTCAGCACTAGTGGCTGGAATTTCTTCATTAACAGATGGGGTTGCATGTGGTTCTTCAGATCCCATTTGTACTTCAGTAGCTACAGGGGACTGAGGAATTTGTTGAAGAGGTGTGAACAGAGGAGAATTGGGGTGCTTACTTTCCCAAAAGCCATCATTCATCATTGGAGTAGTGCTTCCAATGTCCACATCTTCTTCTTCATCCATTTCTTCAACGCCGGCCTCTTCAGCAGTGAACTGAGGCATGGCCGATGAGATAAGTGGGGTTGAAGGGATTTCATCCACTTCAGTTTCTTCATCCAACTGCTCTGACGAAGCAGCAGAAGGAATGCCATCATCTGATCCTCTTGGGATCACATATTCTTCATCAAAAGAATAATGTCCTTTGATGGCATGGATGAGACAGTAACGACATCAATTGGATTGTCATAGGAACTTGTCAGTGGCTTCATTTTCTTCGGAGCTGAAGAATCTGATGTAGTTGATGCCTTCCTTTTCTTCACAGTTGCATGCTCTGCAACCTTGGTCTTCTTCACATCTGATGCAGATGGAGGAATAGGAGTTGGTGTAGTCACAGGAGGAGCAGAGGAATTTGGTTCAAGATCTTCAGGCAGAACTGCTGCAGTTGCCCTAACTTCTTCATTTTCTTCAGGCGCAACACTAGAGGTTGCCCTGGCAATTTCGTCAGCAGCTGGAATGCAGTCATCAGCCCTGGAATTAGCATTTTCTTCAGCAGCCTGAGTGTCATCAGCAGTGCTGGCATTTTCTTTAGTAGGCTGAGCAGATGCAGCAGCTTGAGGAATTTCTTGTTGCGATTGGGCAGCAAATGTGGAGGTGAAGTTGTCAGCGAGTCTCACAAAACAAACCTTGGCTCCCAGCCAATCAGCATGGTATGCATCAAATTCATCACTGAGTTTCTTGATCTCAAACTGCATATTGACGAGTTCTTCAGTTGTCATAGAGACAACGTTTTTCTTCAGGAAGCGCTCCTTTTTGTACTGCGATTTCTTGATTTGCCCGGCCTTTTCAAATTTCCATTTATCTTCTTGAATGAAGTGAGTTAACATATGACTTTGGCCAGGAGTCAACTTAAAATCAGACATGGGAGTGTTGGGGTCCTTGTGCCAGAGATCAATGTAATCAAGGATCAACTTTGGATCCAAAAGCAGAGGCACACTTGTGCCTTTGGCTCTAGCAGCCCTGACTTGTCTGTCCCTGATGATTTCAGCAAGTTCTTCATCATCAGCTTCATCTTCATCAGACGGTACTTGAAAAGCGACCTGCTTCTTTTGAGGACTTGGTCGAGAGCCTCGTCCAGTAGTTGCCTTGGTCTTCAACAGAGTGGGGCCAGTTGAAGAATGCAGTGGTGCTAAGGAACTAGCAGATGCTCCTGAGGCAATAGATACGCCTGCTGTCCTTTGGCACGTGGCGAGATGCACAGGTGTTGAGGATTTGGTCGGAGCAGCTGAGGACTTTGGAGGAGCAGGTGAGGGTTGAGGAATTTGCCATCAGGGCTTTGAAAAAACTGGTCGTGAGGGCTTAGCTGAGGAACTTGGCCGAGAGGGCATTTGAGTAGAAGCACTTGGCTTATGAGCCGGCTTCTTTGGCATAGCCTTCTTGGGATTACTTGCAGAGGCCTTAGCAGTGGCAGCAGCAGCAGAGTCTTCATTGAATTTCCTCACTGCTTCTTTAGCAACTCTGGCAAGCTTGGCCTGGCGCTTGACCCATTCATCAGGATAATCCTCACCACGCTTGAGGCTGGTGGGATCAGCCTCTTGGCCAGGTGCCAACGGAGGTCTTGGGCATGGAGGATGAAGAGCAAATTTCTTCATATACTTGGGAGTGACATATTTGTATTCCCTCCATTCCCGTGCCCATCTCCTCTCTATTCTTTGGATGCGCACTTTGCGCTCATTCTTGGTTTCCTTTCCATGAGTGGCCTTGTCGGTGTCAAAACCGGCGGATCTCGGGTAGGGGGTCCCGAACTGTGCGTCTAAGGCGGATGGTAACAGGAGGCAGGGGACACTATGTTTTACCCAGGTTCGGGCCCTCTTGATGGAGGTAAAACCCTACGTCCTGCTTGATTTATTCTTGATGATGTGAGTATTACAAGAGTTGATCTACCACGAGATCGGAGAGGCTAAACCCTAGAAGCTAGCCTATGGTATGATTGTATGTTGTCCTACGGACTAAAATCCTCCGGTTTATATAGAAACCAGAGGGGGCTAGGGTTACACAAGGTCGGTTACAAAGGAGGAGATATACATATCCGTATTGCCTAGCTTGCCTTCCACGCCAAGTAGAGTCCCATCCGGACATGAGACGAAGTCTTCAATCTTGTATCTTCATAGTCCAACAGTCCAGCCAAAGGATATAATCCGGCTGTCTGGATACCCCCTAATCCAGGACTCCCTCAGTAGCCCCCGAACCAGGCTTCAATGACGATGATTCCGGCGCGCAGTGTTGTCTTCGGCATTGCAAGGCGGGTTCCTCTCCATCTTTTGAACGTTTGTAAAGCAGTGTCCAGTCCCATAAATGTTTGGACCTCTTGGCTTCTGTGCCTAATAAGGGCTTTCTCCCACGCGTCGAATGAATACGAGGCGCCAGGGTGTTTTTACATTCGCCCCCTAGCCAGATAAATAAATTGTCTATTAAAGGGATGGGGATCCTTAATCCGATCCATACCATCCTCCCCCAGCGAGAATCCATCAGAGCGCGTTCCGGAAAGATCCATTCCAGCATGGCCGACCTCCGCAGCTCCTCCTGCCACCCCCGAAGCCCTAAGCCCGGTGATTGGGAGAGGTGTTCAGTCCCACACAGTCGTTTAGTCGAACTGCAGACTAAGGGATTTCTCCCTCCGGCGTATATGGTGCCCGTTCAAGCCGAGCTTGCCACCTACAATGGTGGGGAGCAAGCGGAGAGCTTTCCCTGTCCCTCTATGGGGGAACGGGTCTGCCTTGTTCCCTATTTATTAAGGGGACTCGGATTTCCAATTAATCCGTTCCTCCGCGGGCTCATGGAGTTCTACAGCCTCCAATTACACAATTTCACCCCCGCCTCCATCCTACATATCATCGGCTATGTTGCTCTCTGCGAGTTGTTCCTGGGCTGCGAGGCTCACTTCGAGCTGTGGAAAAGGCTATTTTGCCTCATCCCTCACACACAGAGGGGGTCACTTTATCAAGTGGGCGGAGCCGAAATATGGCGCATCGCCGATACCGGATATCTGTCCGGTACTCCGAAGAAGCCATCCAAAGACTGGCCTTCAGAATGGTTTTATATGGAGGACGTTCCCCTTCCGGACCCTGTTCGGCGGGGTCTTCCTGAGTTCAACAATGCTCCTCTGAAGAAACACCGAAGTTGGCGCCCACGGAGCCCCCAGGTGGAAGACAATGGAGAAGTCCTCTATCTGATGAACCAGATTAAAGCACTGACTCGATCAGGATTGACAGTAATCAAAGTTATGTTGATTTGCATAATGCAGAGAGTGCAACCACTTCAATATCGTGGGCACCCCTTGCGGTGTTTTAACGGGGCGGATGACGCCACCCGCTGCGGGCGTAAGGGTCCCGACAATGCTGCCGCTTTAGCGAAAATCCTGTCCGAATTGTTCAAGGGTGAGGAAGAGGAGTTCACCCGCATCAAGCCACGGGATGGATTCTCCATGTACAATCCTCCAAGCTGGGTTAGTTATATCTCCCTACTCGCATTTTTCCTGCATTCTTTGTCGTAAGTATTCACCTTGCCACTTTGCGGCAGGAACTGCGAAAAGCCATAAAGGAGGTCAGCAGCCCTTCTCCACAACCAGAGGACCCTGACCGGGCCCTCGACTCCGGACTTGAAGAAGATTCGGTTATATTCGTGGAGCTGATAGACAGGCAGTTCTATTAGTTAAGCTGCGATGATGCCATGGTGGCCATTACGGCCGACTATCCCGGACTTCTCCCTACATCGCACGTAAGAAAAACCAAAAATCCCAACTCCAAAACTAGGATCCCCTTTTAGACACTTCACCCACCATATACACATGGCATTTTTACAGGGAAGGCATTCGGGACGCCCTACCGAACCCGCAGCAACGCGCCAACAAGAGGCACCGAGGCCGGGTAGGCCAAAAAGGAAGGCGGTTAGGACAGAGACGCCGGCGCAAAGGTATGACAAACCCCGCTCCGTGGTTGTCGTCTTTCTCGAAATATAATGACGCCCGTGTTTCTTTAATAGAAAAAACGCTCGCCGGAATATGTCCGGCGATGTTACTAATCACGCTTCCACCAGCCGGGCGCCAGGACCGGACATAGAGGTGGAAGCTGATATGGGGCGGGCGCCGGATAATCCCCCTATAGAGGATGCAGATAGATTATCCGCTACAAACTCAGAAGTGGAAAGCGCCATGAATCATAGGCGCCGCCGGGCCGTACTCCGTGACGCTTGTTTTTCACCAGAGGCATTTGATGCCTTCAATTCTGGAGAGGCGTATCTCCGAGCTGCTCAAGATGGTCTAGCCAGAGCCACGGATCAGTATGTAAAGGATGTACGGGTAAGTAAATCTAACGATTTATATGTATCAGTAGCCCCTGAGACTTGAAACAGTTAGCAGAACTGATTTAAGGATAATCTTTATTATGCAGGTTCTTACAGAGAAGAATACTAGGCTGTCACAGGAGCTAGAGGAATGCAAGACCAAACCGCGGGCTGCTGTTGCCGCATTGCAGGAACCGAAAAAGTCACCCGCTGGTAACATTTACTTTAAAGAATGATGGTGACCATATAGTGTGTTGCGTGGCTGTAGATCTAACAATAGATGGTGCAGATGAATCCGGAGGACCAGCATGTTATGCGGCAGCTAGAGCCTGGCAAACGCGTGCTGACTGAGGTTAGGCGGGAGAAAAACAATCTCCAAGACGCCAATATCAAGCTGAGCGTGGAACTAAAAGACGTTCGAGCCCAGCTTGTAGACTCCGAGAAGGAGAATAAGCGGTTTCGGCGCGGCATTTTCAGTAAGTGCTTGAACGAATCCTATCAAAGGAGTTCGGCGAAGAAGCTGACTAACAACGTTATATCTGTAGGTATGCTGACGGGTCGTCCCGTGGAGGAAATGCCCAGGTCGGCGGGTGATCTTCTATCCGAGCTCTCACATCTGCACGAACAAGTTCGGTAGGTGATGCAAGGTGTTGCCCAGGCCTTGTGGCCATCCATCTCCCTGCCAGAGGGCATTGCAGAGCTTACGGAGAAGCTCAAGGGAGCACGGCGGCGCTTCTGATTATGGAAGATATCGGCCTGCCGACAGGGTGCCAGAGAAGCCTGGGCCATGGTGAAGACGCGGTATACCAAGGCAGACCCAAATCACATGGCCGAGGTCGGACCTATGGGGCCTGACGGAAAAGAGATCCCCCTTAGCTTAGTTTATGGGCAAGTAGAATTAGCCGCAAAGTATTCCCAACGGGATTGTAAGCTAGACCGCCTGTTAGATGGCATAGAAGAGGAATTTAGTCAGTCTGCATGACTATGTAATTAAAGTGACATGTATAATGCCTTCTAGCCGGATTGTAGATCACTTGTCTTGGCGGACCTTTTCGCTTCAACCTCGGGACCCAATAGTCTGGAGTGTATCCGAATACCCGCTCAGTTATATAAGAACCGGGGTATGCGTGGAGACCATGCGTAGGGGTCATTAATGCTTGAACAAACAAGTGCCCAACTAGTTATGTTATATTACATGGGTAGTAAGAAACATCTTCCAGGGAGAATAGTTCCATTAAGGGTTCCTTTCCCTGGGTAAGCATGCCCTAAGGTGCATGTCCGAACTGCGATAGGAAACGCAGGAAAAACATCTGGGGGCAGATATGGATAATAAATAAAAATCATCTTTTGTTCACCGACCGGATATTCCCTTAAGAACGCTAGCTTTCGACTTCACCCAGTCTGAGGTACACATTCGGCTGACCCGGCAGTAACAATCGCAGAGGTGCTCCCCTTATGCCCTAGCCGAATTAACGGGAACGTAAGGCATAAATACAAGAGCCAGGCAACCCAGCTTGGCCAAAACTTAAGTCATATCGATGCATATAATGGCGAAAAAAGGTACATGCGGAAGCATGACACATGTGCGGGGCCTGAGGCCCAAATAAATAATTAAGCTTATGTGAAAGAAGCCCCCAGGTATGATGAGCGTGGCTAGTGCATCTATAATGTGCAAGCGAGGCACAAGTTGGCCCTTGAAGGCCTAGAGAAAGAATAAAAGAAAGGAAGAAATAAAAACAAGACAGATAATGTATATGCAAAAAATGGACAAAGGGAGGGGACGAACATAGAGTCCGGTGCTAGGCGTAGAATCTTCGGAGCCTGGCCGCATTCCATGGTATCGGCTTGAGTCGACTAGTCGATGCATCCCGCAGTCGGTATACTCCACTCGTCAGAACTTGGTCAATAATGAAGGGACCTTCCCATTTGGGCTCGAGCTTGTTCTTTTTCTTATCCGGCAGGCGTAGAACTAGTTCGCCAACGTTATAAGTTTTGGCCCGTACTTCTCTGCTTTGGTATCTGCAAGCATGTTGCTGATAAAATGCGGAACAGGCTTTGGCTACGTCGCGCTCCTCCTACAGGGTGTCCAGGCTGTCCTGCCGATGGAGCTCGGCTTCTCTTTCTTCGTACATGCGCACTCGAGGTGAGTCATGAATTATGTCACAGGGTAAGACTGCCTCTGCGCCGTACACCAAAAAGAAGGGTGTATATCCGGTACTACGATTCGGCGTGGTCCGCAGCCCCCAGAGTACGGAGTCGAGCTCCTCTACCCAGTGCGTGTTAGACTCCGTTAAGGAACGCACTAATCTAGGTTTAATGCCGCTCATTATAAGACCGTTTGCTCGCTCGACTTGGCCGTTGGTTTTTGGGTGATAGACTGAAGCATAAGTGAGCTTGATGCCCATTTTGCTGCACCAGAGTTTTACCTCATCGGCTGTGAAGTTTGTGCCGTTGTCAGTGATGATGCTGTGGGGGACGCCATAACGGTGTACGACCCCAGATATAAAGTCTATCACTGGTCCGGATTCAGCTGTTTTAACAGGTTTGGCCTCTATCCATTTGGTGAATTTATCCACCATGACCAGTAAGTATTTTTTCTTGTGGGTTCCCCCTTTAAGGGGTCCAACCATATCAAGCCCCCAGACCGCGAAGGGCCACATAATGGGGATTGTTTTGAGGGCGGTGGGTGGCATGTGGCTTTGATTTGCAAAGAGCTGGCAACCGACGCAACGTTGGACCAAGTCTTGTGCATCTGCCCGAGCCGTTGGCCAATAGAATCCTGTACGGAAGGCCTTGCTTACAAGAGCCCGGGCTGCGGCGTGGTGACCGCCGAGTCCGGCGTGGATTTTTGCCAAAAGGTTCCGCCCTTCCTCTTCGGAGAAGCACCTTTGAAGGACTTCGGTAGTGCTTTTTTATACAATTCTCCCTCGTGGACCCTATAGGCCTTAGATCGCCGCACTATGCAGTGTGCCTCATTTTGGTCCTCCGGAAGTTCCTGCCTAGTTAGGTAGGCCAGGAATGGTTCTGTCCACGGGGCTATAATGGTCATTATTATGTGGGCTGAAGGTGTTATTGTGTCAGAGTGTTCGGTATCGGGCATTTTGGCCGGGTCCGGACTATTGTTACCGGTGTCCCCTTCCCATACTACGGATGGCTTGAACAGCCTTTCCAGAAATATGTTGGGGGGACCGCATCGCGTTTTGCGCCAATGCGGGCGAGGATATCCGCCGCTTGATTGTTTTCCCGGGCCACATGGTGAAATTCGAGCCCCTCGAACCGAGCTGACATTTTTAGGTGGCGTTTTGGTAGGCCACCATTTTCGGATCCTTGGCGTCAAAGTCTCCATTTATTTGGGATATTGCAAGGTTTGAATCCCCACGCACCTCCAGGCGTTGGATGCCTATGGAGACTGCCATCCGAAGACCATGCAACAGAGATTCGTATTCGGTTGCGTTGTTCGAGTCTGTATACAATATATGCAGTACGTACTGAACGGCATCTCCGGTTGAGGACGTTAGGATGACGCCAGCCCCTAGACCAGCCAGCATTTTAGAACCGTCGAAGTGGATGATCCAATTGGAGTATGCGCCATACTCTTTAGGGAGTTCGGCCTCCGTCCATTCGGCGACGAAGTCGGCCAATACTTGTGACTTAATGGCTCGTCGAGGTTTGTATGTTATGTTGAACGGGAGGAGCTCAATGGCCCATTTAGCAATCCGGCCCGTAGTGTCGCGGTTGTTTATAATATCATTAAGTGGCACTTCCGAGGCTACTGTAATCGAACACTCTTGAAAGTAGTGTTGCAGCTTCCGGGATGCCATGAATACCGCATAGGCTATCTTTTGATAATGTGGGTACCATGATTTGCATGGAGTGAGGACAGTGGATACATAGTATACCGGCTTTTGAAGAGGGAATTTATGTCCGTCGGCTTCTCGTTCAACGACGAGCACTACGCTTACAACTTGATGAGTTGCCGCAATGTACAACAGCATTGGTTCGCCGATGTTTGGCGCGGCCAGGATTGGGTTGGTTCCCAAAATGGCCTTTATTTCTTCCAATCCGGTTGTGGCAGCGTCCGTCCACTCAAAGTGTTCGGTGCGCCGAAGGAGGCGATAAAGGGGTAAAGCCTTTTCTCCTAAGCGGGAGATAAAGCGGCTTAGAGCCGCCATGCATCTTGTTAACTTCTGGATTTGTTTGAGGTCTGTTGGGGTAGCCAACTGTGACAAAGCTCGGATTTTGGCCGGATTAGCTTCAATACCTCTACTGGAGACAATGAAACCCAGGATCTTTCTGACTGGTACGCCGAAAATGCATTTTTCCAGATTGAGCTTAATGTCGTATGTTCGGAGGTTGTCGAATGTGAGCCTCGAGTCGTCTATCAAAGAGTCGACGTGTTTGGTTTTGACGACCACATCGTCTACATATGCCTCTACTATTTTGCCGATTTGTTTCTCCAGACATGTCTGAATCATGCGCTGATATGTTGCGTCGGTGTTTTTGAGCCCAAAAGGCATTGTGTTGAAACAGAAGGGACCGTCTGGTGTGATGAATGCCGTTGCGGCTTGGTCGGACTCCGCCATCTTGATTTGGTGGTAACCGGAGTATGCGTCGAGGAAACACAATGACTCGTGTCCTGCGGTAGCATCGATAATTTGGTCAATGCGGGGGAGGGGAAAGGGATCCTTTGGGCAAGCTTTATTAAGGTCCTTGAAATCGACACAAAGGCGCCAGGATTTAACCTTCTTTTGTACCATCACCAGGTTTGCTAGCCAGTCTGGGTGTTTTATCTCTCTAATGAATCTGGCCTCCAATAACTTGGCTAGTTCCTCTCCCATGGCCTGTCTCTTAGGTTCGGAGAAATGCCGAAGAGCTTGCTTGACCGGCTTGAATCCCTTTAGGATATTGAGGCTATGCTCGGCTAGCCTGTGTGGGATTCCTGGCATGTCTGAGGGGTGCCAGGCGAATATGTCCCAATTCTCGCGCAGGAACCCTCGTAGTGCGGCCTACATGGCGGGGTTTAACTGTGCCCCGATGGAGGCTGTTTTTGTAGGGTCCGTTGGGTGGACTTGGAATTTGACTATTTCATCCACTGGTTTAAAAGAGGTGGACTTGGATATCTTATCGAGTATCACGTCATCCCTGTCCACTGTGGAGCGTAGCGTGGTTAGTTCCTCGGCTGAGAGGGCTTCAGATAATGCCTCGAGGGCCAGTGCGGCTGTTTTGTTCTCGGCGCGGAGTGCTGTGTCCGGATCACTAGCGAGGGTGATGATTCCGTTGGGCCCAGGCATTTTGAGCTTCATGTACCCATAATAGGGTACGGCTTGGAATATCATGAACGCCTCACGTCCTAAAAGGGCGTGGTATCCACTGCTAAACGGGGCCACTTGAAATGTAATTTCTTCGGACCTGTAATTCTCTGGTGTACCGAATACCACATCTAGTGTGATTTTCCCAGCGCATCGTGCCTCCCGACTGGGTATGATTCCCTTGAAGGTTGTGCTACTTTGCTCAATGCGGTTCCAGTCTATTTCCATTTTTTGAAGAGTTTCCTCATAGATGAGGTTTAATCCGCTGCCGCCATCCATGAATACTTTGGTGAGTCGAAAGTCGTCCACAATTGGACTGAGGACCAGTGCAACTGGTGCTCGGGCTTGTTCGGAATTTAGGTTCGTCACTGGCATTGAAGGTAATAGCCGTGTCACTCCATGGATTTATTGCTGCTACGTGGCAGATTTCGGCCATGCTGCGGAGTGTTCGCTTGCGCCTATTATTTGACGCAAAGGTCTCAAAGACTGTTAACACCGTATTGTTATCCACGGGATGGTGCTCTGTGGCATTTGGGATAAGAAGATCCTCACCACTTTTGGCCACCTGCCGGAGTATCCAACATGCTCTAAGGCTGTGTGTTGGTATTGTATCCGTTGTACTATGAATTTTGCAGGGTCCATTAAGCCATCCCTCCAGTACGGTTCCATGCCCTGTAGAGGGTTTTTGTTTCTTTGCAACTAGCTCGGGCGTCTTATGATAGTGCACCCTTTTACTTTGGAGTGGGTGTATATTCAGAGCCAGATTATCCCAAAATTTTGTTTCGGCTTTCCAGGCGCTTTCCATCGCATAGTACTTTCGTACTATGGACGCCAAGTCAGCGAAGCGTGATATGTCACGGCGACTTAAGGCGTTAAGGATTCCCTTGTCCGTGCAATTTATTGCAGAAAAGTGAGACTGCATCTTCCTCGTGACAGTCCTTAACCTTGTTCATCACAAGAAGGAATCTGGCCCAATAATGATGTACTATTTCATGGGGCTCTTGCCTGATGTGGGAAAGATCGTTTATGTCTGGGTGGGTGGGTGGATTTGAGTCCGAACCCCTACCCGATCTGAGACCCAGGGGCCGAGGAGTTTCCAATCTTGGAAGTTCGGGTTCCGGAGTGTTACCCGATAACTCTGGCCCGCTGCTTGATTCTAGGTTCAGGGCTTGGGTAATGTCCTCCCGTAAGCGGATATCCGGCTCGGAGAGCTCAGGAATCCGGACATAGTTAGTCCTCAAAATAGAGGAAGAGTTGCCGCATTGTTCCTCCACCACCGCAACATGATGGGTGACCGATGGAGAGTTAATCTCCCTTTGATCGGGTTTAAGCCCAATCCGATCATAGTCCGTAGCGACTCGCAAGGTGGCGATGCGATCCAAGAGTTCGTTTAGGGAAGATAGCTCCATTGGATCCATCTGCTCGGCGACTTCCGAGCCGACGTGAAGGCTGTTTTTGATGACCCGAAAAGTCATCGTCAGTGCAGCGGCCGAACAGGCAGTCATGACGAAACTGCCTAGCTAGAGAGTTTGGCCGACAGCCAGAGCTCCCCCGGCGGTAATGTTGCTTTTAACAACGAGACGAGGCATCCTTCCTTACGGCGACGTCACAGAGGAACTCTCAATGAAAGCACCAATGTCGGTGTCAAAACCGGCGGATCTCGGGTAGGGGGTCCCGAACTATGCGTCTAAGGCGGATGGTAACAGGAGGCAGGGGACACGATGTTTTACCCAGGTTCGGGCCCTCTTGATGGAGGTAAAACCCTACGTCCTGCTTGATTTATTCTTGATGATATGAGTATTACAAGAGTTGATCTACCACGAGATCGGAGAGGCTAAACCCTAGAAGCTAGCCTATGGTATGATTGTATGTTGTCCTACGGACTAAAACCCTCCGGTTTATATAGACACCAGAGGGGGCTAGGGTTACACAAGGTCGGTTACAAAGGAGGAGATATACATATCTGTATTGCCTAGCTTGCCTTCCACGCCAAGTAGAGTCCCATCCGGACACGAGACGAAGTCTTCAATCTTGTATCTTCATAGTCCGACAGTCCGGCCAAAGGATATAATCCGGTTGTCCAGATACCCCCTAATCCAGGACTCCCTCAGGCCTCATCAGGAGTGCAATAATCCTTGTATATGTCCTTAGGGATTTCAAATGCAGTGTTGACTTCCAGCCTCTTTCCTCCCTTCTGAGGTTTCTTGCCATCTGCCATTTTCTTTAGCTGAGGTTTTTAACAATTGAGTTCTTTCAAGAGGTATGCAACTTTTCTTCGAGGAACGCTGCAAATGAGTTAAGTTGATGAGAACCTAATGTATTCAGCAGCGGACATGAGTACCTGTGAACAGAGTATAGGTGCGAAGAATTTGGAGAGGTCATATGCGTTCTCAGAAGTTTCTGCAAAAAGAACAAGTTTGAGGAAATTGGCCACATGAGTCTTGAAGAATTTCACTAAGCATTCTTTGACTTAGGTTCCAGAGTTGTACAGCTTTTAAAATCCACGCAATTGAGGAATCTTAAAGAAAAATGTTGCTTAGAGAAATAGATCAAGAACAAATGATATGTGAGGTGTTTAGTGTGTGAAGAGTTGAGGAATAAACACCTTTTGAAGATTTGAAGAAAATATCAGAATCAACAAGGGCAGTAAAAGTAACTTTTAATTACCCTTGACGAAGAACACGACGAACTAGGAAGTGTAGATTTGAAGCTCGTCGGTTCAGATCTTCCATGCCCTAACTTGGCTGAGGAAGACAGCTACGGTGGCGGCGGAGTGAAGAAATCCGCCTCCGGCGTGAGTACGACGGCGATGAGGTCGAGGCAGTGAAGCTCTTCCTCACTGGCGACGATGGAGGTAGCGGCGGCGCTAGGGTTGGGAAGCTCGACCGAGGGAGTGAGATCGAGCGGAGTAAAAGTGAAGTGAGGAAGGGAGAGGGGTATTTATAGCCGAAGTGAAAAAACCGCTCGCCCGAGGAAATAGGACGAACGTGCCCCTGACCTTTCTCATTCGCTTGACATGTGTCACCCACATATAGAGAGGTGACGATCGTGTGCGATCGTGGGTGAATAGATAAACATCGCATAGAATGCAGAACGGTTTGAGCGGCAAAGCCGAAAATTTAGATAAGATAGGTTTTAAAGCCGAAAATTTTGCCGAAGTGTTAGGATGAGTGTCCTTTTCAAAGAACATTCGAAGATTCTAGGATATTTAGCTCACACCGCAACTTGCTAAATCTCTTCTCATCCAAGGGCTTAGTGAAGATATCGGCTAGCTGTTCTTCAGTCTTCACATGCTCAATAGAGATGTCGCCCTTCAACACATGATCATGAAGAAAATGATGACGAATCTGAATGTGCTTTGTCTTCGAGTGCTGAACTGGGTTATGAGCAATCTTGATGGCACTCTCATTGTCACAGTAGAGTGGCACATTCTTCAGGTTGACGCCGTAGTCCTTGAGTGTTTGCTTCATCCATAGTAGTTGAGCACAGCAAGAACCAGCAGCAATGTACTCAACTTCAGCAGTAGACAGTGATACACAGTTCTGTTTGACCAACAGACCAAGGATCGTCTGAGGAAATGGCATGTGCCAGATGTTGACTTGCGGTCCACACGATCACTAGCGTAGTCAGAGTCTGAAAATCCAATGAGATCAAAAGCCGAGCCCTTGGGGTACCACAATCCAAGTGTTGGTGTGTGAGCTAGATATCGAAGAATATGCTTCACAACCTTATGGTGTGATTCCTTTGGTGTAGCTTGAAATTAGGCACACATGCAAACACTAAGCATAATATCTGGCCTAGATGCACATAAGTACAATAAAGAACCAATCATGGAGCGGTATACCTTTTGATCGAAGTCAATACCATTTTCATCAGTGCATAGATGACCATTTGTGGGCATAGGGATTTTGACTCCTTTGCAATCTTGCATGCCGAATTTCCTCAATACGTCCTTGAGGTATTTCTCATGAGATATGAATATGCCATTGCGCTGTTGACGAATCTGAAGACCTAAGAAGAATTTCAATTCTCCCATCATAGACATTTGATATTCTTCACTCATCATATAGGCAAATTCATCATTGTAACATTGGTCAGTACAACCGAAAATGATATCATCAACATATATTTGGCACACAAACAATTCACCATCATAAGATTTAGTGAAAAGAGTTGGGTCAAGTGAACCGGGTTTGAAGCCTTTCTTCATGAGGAATTCCTTTAAAGTATCATACCACGCCCGAGGGGCCTGCTTGAGGCCATAGAGGGCCTTATTGAGTCTGAAGACTTTGTCAGGATGCTTTGGATCTTCAAAACCCGGGGGTTGAGCAACATATACTTCTTCCTCAAGCTTACCATTGAGAAATGAACTTTTCACATCCATTTGATATAAGATGATATCATGATGGTTATCATAAGCAAGTAATATGCGTTTAGCCTCAAGTCTGGCAACAGATGCAAAAGTTTCATTGAAATCAATTCCTTCTACCTGTGTGTAGCCTTGAGCTACAAGCTGTGACTTATTCCTCACCACAAGGCCATTTTCATCTTGCTTATTGCGGTAGATCCACTTTGTGCCGATGATATTGTGCTTTCGAGGATCTGGACGTTTGACCAGTTCCCAGACGTTGTTGAGCTCGAATTGATGTAATTCCTCTTGCATAGCTTGAATCCACTCAGGCTCCAGAAATGCTTCATCTACCTTAGTGGGCTCTATGATAGAGACGAAAGCAAAGTGCCCACAAAACTTAGATAAATGTGAAGCTCTTGAGCGTGTGAGAGGACCTGGAATGTTGATGTCGCTGATGATTTTCTCAATTTGCACTTCATTTGCAATGCGAGGGTGAGCGGGTTGTCGTTGAGGAATTTGATTAGTATTTTCTTCAGCATCATTTTCCTCAGGTGCATCAGCATGACGTTCTTCATGTTCTGGAATGACTTCTTCAGCAGATTCTTCGGTAGGAATGACATCCTCAGTAGCCTTGAACTTAATAGATTCCTCGGGAGGTATTTCATCTATCACGGGAGGTAGGTGCTCTCTTTGCGAGCCATTAGTCTCATCGAACCGCACATCTACAGTTTCAACAACCTTGTGATGACAGGTGTTGAAGACTTTGTAGGTGTGCGAGTCCTTACCATAATCGAGCATAAAACCTTCATGTGCTTTCGGTGCAAATTTAGAACTGTGATGAGGGTCTCTAATCCAACATTTAGCACCGAAGACTTTGAAATAACTCACATTGGGTTTCTTGTCAGTAAGGAGTTCATATGCGGTCTTCTTGAAGAATTTGTGAAGATATACCCTGTTGATGATGTGGCACACAGTATCGATTGCCTCAGGCCAAAAGCGAGGAGGCGTCTTGTACTCATCAAGCATAGTGCGGGCCATCTCAACAAGAGTCCTGTTCTTGCGCTCCATGACGCCATTTTGCTGAGGAGTATAAGGAGCAGATAACTCATGAGTAATACCGAGTTCATCAAGATAGTCATCAAGACCAGTGTTCTTGAACTCAGTTCCATTATCACTTCTGGTGTGCTTGATCTTCACACAAAAGTTGGTTGAAGCCCTCGATGAAAATCATTTGAAAACTTCCTGCACTTCAGTTTTGTAAGTGATGATATGGACCCATGTATATTGAGAATAATCATCAACAATAACAAAGCCATATAAGGATGCAGCATTAGTAAATGTGGCATAGTGAGTAGGGCCAAAGAGATCCATGTGAAGTAATTCAAATGGTCGAGAAGTAGTCATGATAGTCTTCGCTGGATGCTTGGCCTTGGTCATCTTTCCAGCTTCACAGGCTCCGCACAAGTGATCCTTGAGGAATTTCACATTTTCAATGCCAATGACATGCTTCTTCTTCGCAAGCGTGTGCAAATTCCTCATGCCAGCATGACCAAGTCGACGATGCCATAGCCAGCCTTCTGAAGCTTTTGCAAGTAGACATGTAGCAGGTTGTGGTCCTGTAGAGAAATCAACAATATACAAATCTCCTCTCCTAAAGCCTTCGAAGACTTTGGAATTGTCAGCTTCCATGATCACAACACAACGATACATGCCAAAGACAACAACCATATCAAGATCACAAAGCATTGAGACAGACACGAGGTTGAACCCTAAGGACTCGACAAGCTTGACTTTTTTCATGTGTCGATCCTTTGAGATTGCAACCTTACCTAGACCCAATACCTTGCTTTTGCCTTTGTCAGCTTAGGTGATATGCTTCAGATGTGATGGAGATAAAGCAGAGTCCATCAATAAGCTCCTGTCACCAGTCATGTGATTTGTACATCCACTATCGAGGACCCACTCAGTGGCTTTGGGTTGATCATCCTGCAGATGAATTAGTGCAACTTACGAACTCGTATACTTCAGCAGTGAAGAATATGGTATCAATTTTATCAGATCAATTTCATCAAGCAATAGAATAGATAAAGCAGTATGAGGACGTGAGAAATGAAAATTCATTTCTTCATGATTAGCTTCTGTCCTTTCAAGCACATTCAGGTCTCCAGCAAATTCTTCAGACGATTAAGTTTGTTTCGAGACCTGATCCTGCATAAGAGATTAGTTCTTTTTCTTCACCACCCACATCTAAAGGGGTGGCAAAGAGTTCATCATTCTGCGGGCTCCGTAAGAGAAAGGTGGCATAGATGTCAATCCACTTCGTTTCACATAAGAGGGGTTAGGGTAAGCTTAAGAGTAAGCAGAGAAATTCTTCGAGGACTTATGAACATAATGATTTGAAGAATAATGCACATATCCATAATCCTTAGATCTTCCCTGCGAAATAGATGGGTTAGCACGATGATGTTTATATGAGGACTTTGATCCTTTTGAGGAATTTGATCCATGTGAGGAGTTCGGTCCATATGAAGAATTTAATATGGGGTTCCTATTCTTCAAAGGTGGTGTCATGATGACATTCACCTAAAGATTTTTAGGGCACCTTTTGGGAACCCAGATTTTCTTCATAGGAGGACCGTTCCTGCAGTTAGTGCCAACATATCTAGCAAATACTTCACCATTCTATGTTTTGAACAGTTTATAATTGGAGTCAAATGACTCATCAGAAGAATATGAAGATTCACATGTAAAGCTAGATAAAGTAGATGGATCCACTGAAGGTCCCGTTGTAGTAACCCATGAGGTTTTGGGATACTGCTTAGGTTTCCAGTAGGTCCCATCAGCATTGATTTTCCTCTCAAAGGCAATACCCTCTTTCCTAGGGTTCCTGTTGAGGATCTGCTTCTTAAGCACGTCACAAAGAGCCTGATGCCCTTTGAGGCTTTTGTACATGCCTGTCATATACAATTCCTTCATCCCTGCATCATTAGTGATACTAGCAATGTCCTTAGATGAGGAATTAGTGATAGCAGAGGCAGTTCAAGAATTTGCAGCAATGGAAGTGTTTGACCATTCAGGTGAAGAATTAGCAGTTTCACGTTCAATGCACTTCAAACATGGAGGAACAAATTCATCCTGAGTAGCGCTGATTTGTTGAGCAAGTAATGAATCACGCTCCTTCTGAAGATCTTCATAACTCACTCTTAGCTTCTCAAGATCTTGCTTTCTTTGAAGAAATTCGTAAGAAAGCTTCTCATGATCAGATAACAGAGTGTTACGATGACTTTGAAGGGTGTAAAACTTAGACTAAAGTCTCTGAAGACTATCAGCCAAAGCTTTCGACTGATCCATTTCTTCACCCAGCATATCATCGCTTTTATCCAGCATGTATTGAACTTTTTCCAAAGCTCGTTGTTGTTTAGTGGCAAGGGAAGAAAGTTTGACATAACTGTGTCCAAATTCATCACCAGATTCATCATCACTAGACTCAGATAAGTAGCATTCAGTTACCTTGGCACCTTTTGCCATAAGACATGGTGCAGAGGATGATGATTCTGGATCGAAGGTCATAGCCTTGCGTGATTCCATGAATTCTTTGAACCAGGGTTCATGGTGAGATCGATGACCTTCATAGACCTCAGAGAGTCGGTCCCAGATGAGTTTCACATGGCTGAGATGCATAACGTTCCTGAACTGATTTTGTGACAAGCTGGAGCAGATGATGTCCTTCGCCATGAGGTTGAGAAGTGTGTATTTGCGAATATCATCAGCCTCCGCCATCTTGCATAGGTCAGTAAGACCAATCTCGGTGACGGTCCAGAGTTTGCTGTTCATCGCCATGAGGCACTTCTTCATCATGGCCTTCCACTTGGGATAATCATGACCGTCAAAGATGGGGCAAGTCATAGTCTTCATTATGTGTTCGACATAACTAAAACTCTAGGCGGTTAAACCAAAATCACACAGAATAAAGGAGTACCTTGCTCTGATACCAATTGAAAGTGCGTTATATCGACTAGAGGGGGGTGAATAGGCGATTTTTATGAAATCTTCACTGAGGAATTTCAGGGTGAGGAAATTCCTGAGTAAAGAATTACTTGCAGCAGAATAAGTACTCAGAAGTAAACATAACATAACATGAGCATGGTCTTCATGATGAAATGAAAAACAAGCACAGAGTACAGAAAGCGTAAACACGGGATAACACAAGATGAAGACAAACAAACTAAAGAAATTGAACTGAGGAAATTGAGAAAGTCTTCAGTCAAAGTCTTCAAACAGATATGAACAAGCTCACAACACAGAAATGAGGAAATGAAAGGGTTGAGGAAATGGAACCAGGTAGCTTGGTGAAGACAATGATTTGGTAGACCAGTTCCAACTGTTGTGAAAGTTGTACGTCTGGTTAGGGCGGCTAGGTATTTAAACCTGAGGACACACAGTCCTGGACATCCAGTTCTGAACACGCAGTCCAGAACACTCAGTCCTCACCGTATTCCCCTTGAGCTAAGGTCACACAAACCTCGCCCAATCACTCGTGGTAAGTCTTCAGGTGACTTCCAAACCTTCACAGACTCGGTCACTCGGTGATCCACAATTTCCTATTGGATGCTCTAGACCATGACGCCTAACTGTCTGGAAGATGCACTGTCTTCAAAGGTAACAAGCGTCGGATCCATGCATGATCAATCTCTTCAGTGATGCTCAATCACTTGGGGTTTGTAGGTGTTTGGGTTTGGGTTTTCCTCACTTGATGATTTTCACTCAAAGTTCTCGGAGGATGGGATGCTCTCAAATGACAAGTGTCAGTTTCTCTTGGAGCAGCCAACCAGCTAGTGGTTGTAGGGGGTGGCTATTTATAGCCTAGGGAGCAGCCCGACATGATAAGACATAATTGCCCTTCAATGATATGACCGTTAGGTGGGTAGATATTTTGGGACAGCTGGCGCATAGCACAACAATGGTCGGAATTTTGAGTATCAAATTCCTCAGGGCTATCATGTTCCTCACTGTGTAGGCAATCCGTACTGGCGAATTCCTAACTCCTCAGTCAGAACAAATTCCTCAGAGACCAGAAGAACTTCGTCTCTGTCACTGAAGAAATTGACTGAGCTGTATGAGATTTCCAATGGCTTCACTCGAAGGGATTGGTAGGTGTAGGATTTGAGTTGAGCATCACTTGAAAATTTTTCCTTAGTATTTCCTCGACCCCCTTTAACAATACGGTGTTTCCTATGACTCAAGAAAGAGAAAATGAAACTACGAAAACAAAAGTCTTCACGCTTCATGTTCCTTGAACGAATACCAAGTCTTCAGTATTAAACCAATTTCTTCACTTTCAAAGTCTTCAGAAAGTCTTCAGAAATACAAAGTCTTCAGTCGAAGAACTTCATTTTTAGGGGTCGACTTTCTTTGTAAATATGAAACTCCTCATAGACTTATAGACCTGTGTACACCCACAAACGCATTAGTCCCTTAACCTATAAGTCTTGAATACACCAAAAATCGCTAAGGGGCACTAGATGCACTTACACTACTGAGGGAGTCCTGGACTAAAGGGTCCTCGTGCGTCTGGCCTGTTATCCATGGGCCGAAGACTGTATCAGTGTCCGGATTGGACTCTACTTGGCGTGGAAGGCAAGCTTGGCGACCGACTATGAAGATTCCTTCTTATGTAACCGGCTCTATGTAACCCTAGATCTCCCCCCGGTGTCTATATAAACCGGAGGGGTTAGTTCGGAAAGGATATATATTCATTACCATAGTCATACAGGCTAGGCTTCTAGGGTTTAGCCATTACAATCTCGTGGTAGATCAACTCTTGTAATACTCACATTCATCAAGATCAATCAAGCAGGACATAGAGTATTACCTCCATAGAGAGGGCCCGAACCTGGGTAAACATCGTGTCCCCCGTCTCCTGTTACCATCGATCCTAGACGCACAGTTCGGGACCCCCTACCCGAGATCCGCCGGTTTTGACACCGACATCCGTACTAAAATAACACCTTAAGACACACATCAACCAAAACCCTAATGTTACCTAGATACTCCAATGTCCCCACAAGTATCCGCGGGTTTGATTATACAACATGCATAGCACAATCTCAGATTCATCTATTCAAACCAACACAAAGAACTTCAAAGAGTGCCCAAAGTTTCTATCGGAGAGTCAAGACGAAAACGTGTGCCAACCCCTATGCATAAGTTCACAAGGTCACATAACCCGCAAGTTGATCACCAAAGCATACATCAAGTAGATCACATGAATATCCCATTGTCACCACAGATAAACACATGCAAGACATACATCAAGTGTTCCCAAATCCTTAAAGGCTCAATCTGATAAGATAACTTCAAAGGGAAAAGTCAATCCATTACAAGAAGGTAGAGGGGGAAGTATCATAAGATCCAACTATAATAGCAAAGCTCGCGGTACATCAAGGTCGTGCCAAATCAAGAACACGAGAGAGAGAGAGAGAGATCAAACACATAGCTACTGGTACATACCCTCAGCCCCGAGGGTGAACTACTCCCTCCTCGTCATGGAGAGCACCGGGATGATGAAGATGGCCACCGGTGATGATTTCCCCCTCCGGCAGGGTGCCGGAATAGGGTCCCGATTGGTTTTTAATGGCTACAGAGGCTTGCGGCGGCGGAACTCTCGATCTAGGTTCTGTTCTGGAGGTTTGGGGATATATAAGAAGTTTTGGCGTCGAGAACAAGTCAGGGGGGTCCACGAGTCAACCACATGACTCGGGACTCTTCTGGCCCAACTCTTTTGCTTCAAGGGCTTCTTTTGGTCCAAAAATAATCTCCGTAAATTTTCTGGTCAATTAGACTCCGTTTGATATTCATTTTCTGCGAAACTCAAAAACAAAGAAAAACAAAAACTGGCACCGGGTTCTAGGTTAATAGGTTAGTCCCAAAATCATATAAAATAGCGTATAAATGCATATAAAACATCCAAAATAAATAATACAATAGCATGGAACAATCAAAAATTATAGATACGTTGGAGACGTATCAGTTCTCGCCTGCGCCGTTGTCGACGCAGCCAACCACTTAGTCCCCATCTCTGGTGAGGTCCTAGCCCGGCCTCGTCAGGGATGTGATAGTCGGCCACATCGCTCTGACGTTTTTGTTCCATGCTTATATAACATGAGGTTGTCCATGGTTCACTCTTAGTCAACGGAGAAAGCCCTACATATGTGGTTTCCATGGCGCTAGCTGTGTGATTTGATTTTTGTAGATTATTCTCTTTTGTGCAAATATTAGCAAGATGATATTGTGGCAGTCCCAATATATTATTAGTAGTATATCTAAGGCTATATCATCTACATTATATATATATTTAGATGTAGCTCCTTCAATGGATATAATATCATTATTGTATCTAGAAGAGCTCTCATTTAAAGAGTTGTATCATATGCAGAGGAAAATATTAGTTCTCTTGATTCTAGTGCTAAGAGTTATATCGAGATTAAGATATGATAAGTATCTCTTCCCTCATTAAATGCAGTGACTCAAGGTTTTTTCCTTATGTTTCATGATCAGGATATAGTTCAATGTGGAGCACTGTAACTGCCCTTCGCGGTGGACTTGTGTGCCCAGGTGCTCACATTCACTAGGCATCAGACTAGTAGTAATTTGCTTCCCATCAGACCAGTCTGCGGCCATCCGATCAAATGCACCCTGGTCGTCCGATCAGCTAGTAAAACCAAGGGTGTAAATTTTGGATTGGAGATTCCCAAATAGTACTCTCTCCGTCCCAAAATAAGTGACTCAATTTTATACTTTAAAATTGAGTCACTTATTTTGGGACTGAGGGAGTAATTGTCTACTTCCTAGTAACAGTTGCATCGCGAATCAACCTGTGGTTGAGTTGGTTAGATGGACCCTGGTATCCCCAACCCATCAGGGTTCAAATCCTGGTGCTCGCATTATTCCTGGATTTATTTCAGGATTTCCGGCGATGCGCTTTCAGTGGGAGGAGACGTTCCCGTCGACGACGAGGCGCCTACGGTGACTTCGTAAATCTCAAGATGATATGCTGGCTCAGTCTCTCGGAGGTGCTCATAGGGGTAGGATGTGCGTGTGTGCGTTCATAGGGATGAATGTATGCGCGTGTATATGAGCGCTTGTGTCTGTACTGATGCTAAAAAAAAAAGTAACAGTTGCATCCATTAAACGTGCATGCATCACGTGGTAGACTGGTAGTACTTGTCGCCAGTTAAAATTTGATTCCCATAAATCACGCACAATATCCTTTATTATCAGTTTTTTTTGGTAAGTTGTGATGTGCTTCCAACAATCAAATATAAGAAAATAATATTACTGTGATTTGTTTCATTTCCATCAGGCGTCTGAACATAAGTGCTTCCCATTAAAGTTGTTTCCCATAAATCACGCTCGATATTCTTTATTATCAGTTTTTTGGTAAGTTGTGATTTGCTTCCAACAATCAAATATAAGAAATGAATTATTATTGGATATGCATTTTTGTGCAACGCAACATGCTTTAGGTGGCATGGAAGCATTAATTTATATCGACAGAACCATTCTATTATAGTGCCATGGAAACATATTTTTGATTGTATAATAGAAATATATATTTTTTGTATTGAGGAAGCATTTTGTCTATGCTATGGTAGCATTTCGATGATTTGAAAATTCATTTTGGTGTAGCAGAAACAATATATGCGTTTGATGAAAATATTTACTTTTCACAAACTAAATTGTAAGGAAGCAAAATAAGAATATACGTGGGCACAAAGTTATTCAATATACCGACAAAGCATGAACTTTTACTGTATGGTACCGTAAGAACATATTGTTCAACACAAGCATTTAATGCAGTCTATATTGTAAGAGCTTTCGAAACAAAATTTTGGTTTAAAGGAAACAATCTTTCTGTATAACAGAAATGTTTTCTTGGGAAAGAGTTCATGTGGAAGCATAGTAACTTTAGTAAGAATGATCAAGTATTGAAACAGATTAATCCGGTATAACAAATAAATGTACTCCTTTTTTACAACAAAAGTAGAATCTTATTGTAGCCACACTATTTTCAATTTTACATAGCCATGATAGCAGCAGTCGCTCGACAAGGTGGTCATGGAAAAGATCAGCTCGGGTCATGAACTCTCTGTCATGAACAGTACATCCGACAACTTAGAGTAGCTCGTAGAATACTCAACATCATTGCCATTATGCAATAAAGAAGCACGACTGGAATCAGGTGTGGCAAAATGTATGTACAATAGAAGCATTCAATGAGAAAGAAGGAAGCACACACTGATATTAGTTGATACTAATATTTAGTAAGAGATTGTACAATAAAATTGCGCTAACGGAAGCGACACTAGGGAATGCTTGAAGCGCATGCTGGTAGTGGTCAAAGCACACACTAGTAGTGGTTGAGGCAACCACTAATGTTGCTAATGGTTGAACAGGATGTGCAATAAAATAAGCACACACTTCAAATGGTTGAAGCAAAAATTCATGAAGATAGAAACATATGCAACAAATAAAAGTAGGAAGCATGCCTGATAGGAAGCAATTGCTTCTTTTTAAGAGTTTCTGTTATCACAACAAATATATGAATATGACACACAGAAGTATACATTTTAATTGCAACCTTGGTTGGATGAAGAAAGTTGTGCTTCACGAATAAAACAAGAATAAATCCAATAGCTAATATGAACATAGGCCGATGTGAATATAACCAGAAATATGAGTACGAGCTATTTCCAGAAAAAGAAACCAATTTGGCTAGCTGATATCTCAACAAGCTATCTGGGCTAAACGAACGCATATACAATACGAATGAAGCATGGATATTTGGAAGCATCAGTGTCATGATATCTCAACATAAGACAAGAGCATATATTTAGAGAACGAAAACATGGTTGAAATATCGCGAACAAAGCAACATGCCTATATTATTTTTTATGGAAACAACATGGATATTTCGAAGCACCAGATCCAGCAATTTCAGCATAACTTTACATAGTGGAAGCACTTTTTGTTTTGAAATGCGAAGCACATACTTTTGAAATTAGGAATTACCTACCAATATGTGAGTGCGCAATATGTGAGGTGGGGAGGGAGGAACCAGATAAACCATGATTTACGGATAGAGACACGGGAGTTATGGTGGGTGCGTGGTAATCGGGAGGCTTGAACTGATATCTCCAGCGATATCTCGACCGACCGACGGATGGTGTTGGAATAAACGGTGGGCAATCGGTCCGATGTTTCGTTTCCATCAGACGTCTGAACGTAAGTGTTTTTCTCGTATAGTCCAACAATTCAATTCCACGCCAACTCGAACTCCAAGCACACTTCTAACCAACCGCGAAAAGAAAAACAACAGCAGCACCAGCTGCCGCGGGTCACTGGTTTGTTGATCAACAACAACAAAAGGCACATGATGCATATAAAACTTGAGCCCGCTCGTGCCTGTTTCTGTTCTACACTACACACCACATTGCATTGCACTTTGCACTTTGCCCTGTGCCCTCTCCAACAACTCTTCCTCCTCCAGTAGGAGTAGTAGTAGTTATTAATTGTACGTAATAAACAAGGGTTATGCCCCGCTAAACTAACCGGAAACGGCCAAGGAATGAGAACAAATTAACGCATGCCGAGCTCAGCAGCAGCAACCACCACCACCACCACCCACGCCGCCTCCCTAATTAAAACCGGCGCCGGTGGCGACGAGCCGATGACCAACCCCCCGCCCGGAATGCTTAGCTCGGTAGGAAAAAACCAGAACGGAAAATCCCAACCTCCACCGTGGAAAGAGGAGAGGACGAGCGAGGCGGAGCAGTGGGGGAGACCGGGAGAGACTCTGCGCGTAGAGGAGGCGAGAGGAGAAAGAGAGATCCATCCAAAATACTCCTCCACCTCCACCTCCACCTCCACCTCCACGTAAAGCTAGCTGTATTCCTCTCCACCGTCGCCACCACGCACACTCCTCTCCCACCTCCCTCACTCTCCCTCTCTCTCTACCTTCTCTTTCTCTCTCTCCACCTCTCGAGATCTGCCACGGACGCGGAATTCAGCTTGCTTCTCCCGTGAGGATGCCATCTTTACGGCGGCTCCCGCGCCGGGGGCTGCCGCCGCTGCTCCTCGTACTGCTCCCGATCCTGCTCGCCCCCTCCTCCTCTCGCGCCGGCGTCCTCGCCGCTCCGGCCACCGCGAGGAGGCAGCTGCACCAGCCCTTCCTGCCGGACCCGTCGTCCGCCGCGCCGCCGTCGCAGGCGCCGCCGGGCCCGGCGCCGCCCTTCTTCCCCACGCTGCAGGCGCCGCCGCCGCCGCCGGGCACGCCGACCGCGCCGGAGCAGCCCACGTACCCCGCGCTCGTGCTCCCCAACCCCGGCACCCCCGCCGGGAGCGCCACGGCCGCGCCCTCCGACGGCGCCGGCGCCGGCTCGGGCGGCAACAAGTCGTCCAGGAGCTCCAAGCTCGTCCCGGCCATCCTGCTGCCGCTGCTCACCGTCGCCGTGCTGGGGCTCTCCATCGCCTTCTTCTTCAAGCGCCGCCGCACCAATGCCGGCCGCGGGGTCGGGGGCGGCTGCGTCGGCGGCGGGGAGAGCAAGTTCCTGCACCCGGAGCGGGCCAGCCTCTTCGCGCGCGACGAGTTCGGCGGGAGCGGCCGGGGCGCGCCGGCCACCACGGCCGCGTCCACGGCCCCGTCCGCCGAGTTCCTCTACGTGGGTACCCTGGCCGGCAGGGAGGACGGGAAGAGCAGCGACACTACCTCGTCCGGGGACGAGGTGTCCCGGAGCTCCGGCGGGTCGCCGGAGCTGCGCCCTCTGCCGCCGCTGGTGGGGCGGCAATGCGGGCCGGCCGGGTCGAGGAGCCCTGGCATCGGCGGGTCCTCCCCGTCGTCCGGGGACGAGGAATTCTACTCTCCGCGAGGATCGTCCAAGGCGTCGGGCTCGCAGCGGACGCTCGCCGCCGCGGTCCAGGCCGCCGTGGCCGCGCGCGACCGCTCCCGGACCCCCTCGCCGGGATCGGCCGTCAGCACGCCGTCGTACCCGTCTTCGCCCGGGGCGACCATGTCCCCTGCACCTTCCTCCCCGCCTCTGCTCTCCAGCCCCGGCCAGTCGTGCCGCCGCTCCGCCAAGGCAAGATCCGAGAGCGCGCGCGACGTCTTTGGCATGCCACCGACGCCTCCACCCCCACCTCCTCCGTTCGCGCCGACACTGCCACCGCCGCCGCCTCCTCGCCGGAAACCACCGTCCCCATCGCCACCGTCCTCTCCACTCGTGAGCACGCCGCCAGCTCTCAGATCCGCCACCGACACCATCTCAAAAAACCCATTCACCCAGCCACCAGCCCCACCGACAAGCACGCGCGGGCAACCTCCTCCGCCTCCGCCGCCTCCGCCGCCGCCGTTGGGCTACTGGGAGAGCCGCGTTCGCAAGCCCGGCATGTCGAAAGAGGCCATGTCGCCGGCGCTGTCGCCGCCGCCCCAAGCCGCCAATTCCAGGAGCGTTCCACCCACCGACGCGTTCCCCGGGCGGCTGCAGGACAATGCGGACCACGGCGACAAGTCCGAGGAGACCACGCCGCGGCCGAAGCTGAAGCCGCTGCACTGGGACAAGGTCCGGGCCAGCTCCGACCGAGCCATGGTGTGGGATCAGCTCAAATCCAGCTCATTCCAGTGAGTGCTCTGCTAAATTTCCATCTTTTCTCAGTCCAAAATTTGTTCTTGTTTGGTTTGCTGATCTATTTAGCTGAATTCTTGCAGGGTGAATGAGGAGATGATCGAGACGCTGTTCATCTGCAATCCGGCGAATGCGGCGCCGAAGGAGGCCACAAAGAGGCCAGCGCTGCCGACGCCCAAGGCTGAGAACAAGGTGCTGCTGGATCCAAAGAAGGCACAGAACATCGCCATCTTGCTGCGCGCTCTGAATGTTACCAAGGAGGAGGTCTGCGAGGCCCTCTGCGAAGGTGAACACGACTAAATTCCTAAATTTGAGATGCTTGCATCATTTCTTGATGAGCTCTATACTGCATTGTGTTGAGAATTTGAGATGTTTGCATCATCCAGCAGCCTTCACTAATTAATATGCTTACCAATTTGCTATATGCTGCTCTACAGGTAACACGCAGAACTTCGGAGCAGATTTACTGGAGACCTTGCTAAAGATGGCTCCTACCAAGGAAGAGGAGATCAAGTTGAGAGAATTCAAAGAAGAGACATCTCCTATTAAGCTTGGCCCTTCTGAAAAGTTCCTTAAGGCGGTTCTTGATGTGCCTTTTGCTTTCAAAAGAGTAGACGCAATGCTTTATATTGCTAACTTTGAATCAGAGGTCAAGTACTTGAAGAACAACTTTGAGATCCTTGAGGTGAGCATCATTATTTTCCTAGCACCTCCACTTTTACTCGCCACCGCTGCTCTGTTTTATTAGCTAAATGATCATTCTTCGTTTGACAGGCTGCTTGCGACGAGCTTCGGAACAGCAGACTATTTCTGAAGCTACTGGAGGCCATTCTCAAGACTGGCAACAGGATGAATGTTGGCACAAATCGGGGCGATGCTCATGCGTTCAAGCTTGACACTCTACTCAAACTGGCTGATGTCAAAGGCACCGATGGCAAGACAACCCTTCTGCATTTCGTCGTGCAGGAGATCATCCGAACAGAGGGCTCCCGTCTCTCTGCCAGCAACCAATCAACGCCAAGAACTCTCGCGAACCCTCTCCGAGACGAGCTTGAGTGCAAAAAGCTCGGCCTCCAAGTGGTGGCTGGCCTCGGCAACGAGCTCAGCAGCGTCAAGAAGGCGGCGGCAATGGACTCCGACGTGCTAAGCAGCTACGTCGCGAAGCTCGCAGGAGGAATAGAGAAGATCACCGAGGTTTTGCGGTTGAATGAAGAGCTGAACACGAGGGATGACGCATGGAGGTTCCATGACACGATGCAGAAGTTCCTGAAGAAGGCCGACGACGAGATCCTCAGGGTTCAAGCTCAGGAGAGCGTTGCGCTGTCACTTGTCAAGGAGATCACCGAGTACTTCCATGGCGACTCAGCGAAGGAGGAGGCTCATCCTTTCAGGATCTTCATGGTGGTCAGGGATTTCCTCTCGGTGCTCACTCAGGTGTGCAGGGAGGTCGGCAGGATCAACGACCGCACGATCGCCAGCTCTGTGCGCCATTTCCCGGTGCCTGTCAACCCGATGATGCCGCAGTTGTTCCCGAGGATCCACGCGTTGAGAGCTGGAATCTCCGACGACGAGAGCTCGGTCGCGTCGTCGCCCTGACCACAAGTAGTCTGCCAATAGAATTTTTCTTGGATTATCAACGGGGAGACATGCCAGAGAGGGCGGGAACTACAGAAGGACAACTCAACAGGGTGGCAGCCGGGGCCAGAGCACCCCTGGCACCGGAGCTTCAACCAACTAGCAGCGGCATCTATCCAACATGCCATATGGCCATGGCGTCGCCAAGCTCAGGTGAGTTGGAGGTAGCTGAGCACCCCTCTAACACCGTGCTCGACGACGCTCGACACCCGCACGCATGAACACCGATGGCGGCGGGCCTGTTCATCCCTTTTTTCCTGACTTTTTGTACCTGTAGAATATAGAATGTACAAGTTTTTGCAAATATTTATTCCGACATATAAGGAGGGACAAAAGGCTTTAGATCAGACTTCAGAGGAGGAAAAATAAGCAAGCAGTTCATGTATGTATGTATGTATGCGGTCTCAAATTCTGTACATTAACATGGAGCAGTGGGTAAATCAGATGTCGAATTATTCGCCGCCTCGAGCAGTGCTGTAAACAAATTTCAAATGCATGTTGAGTGGTGAAAATGCTGTCAAAAATTTCAAAACCTTGCTGAATCTGCACAGCTGATCGTGTGTGGTAGCTGGTGAACTGGGATGCAGGTGAGAAAGAGAACAAAACAAGAGCATGAGAGTGAGAGTGAGACTGGTCTGGTGGTGGTGCCAAGAAACAGAGAGCAGAGCACTCATCATGGTGTTTTGGCATCACATTTCCTGCCTGCACAAATGGTCCATAGGAGTACTACGACCATACACTAGCTGCTGTACCCACCAGCGCCACTACTAAGATGCAGCCAGAGACTTTTTACCAGAGCATAATCTGACAATACTTTCATCTGCAGTAGAAGAATGTTACTAGTATCCACTGCAGGGCAGAGCAGAAGTGCTGTAAACTTCAGAAGAACTTTATCTGCTGCAGAAAGAACCTGAGCAGTTCATTACGGTGAGTTCATTATGGGCCAAGAGGTGCAAGACACTGCAGCACTGAGCCATGCTTGCTTAGTGGTACCCCTCCGTCCGGAAATACTTGTCGGGGAAATGGATGTGACGTACATCCATTTCCCCGACAAGTATTTCCGGACGGAGGGAGTAGTAGAGTAGTGCTAAACCGGGCATTTCATGGCCATGTGGTGGGCTAAAACTATGGTTTTCCATGGGAGTATGTAGCATGGAGACGGCAAAGACCAGGGTGGGGGGTGGGGGTTCGGGTGGCCGCTATCGCCGGGTCCCCGTCGGCATGTGGGCGTCGCGCTGGACTGGATGGATGCTGCATTGTGATTGTGAGCATGCCGATGCCATGCACGGCTCGTTTCACTGGCTGGGGCTGCCTTTCCTACCAAACTCCATTCTTGCCGTTTTTCACCACATGGCCCCTCTTTTGTCTCCTACACTAGACGCCCATGCATCAAATTATTGGCACCCGATTGCCTGTAGAATGAATGATGACTTCGCTTTGGCCTTGGCCTACAGGCACAAACATGGGCTTGGGGCTGACTGGTTTGGCTTGGCTGAACAAGTTCGTGGCATAGGTCAAGAGGAGGCCATGATTGACACACATTTAAGAAGCACGGGCCAGCCAGGGCGAGGGGGAGGAGGAAGAGGGTGAAGATGAGACTGCTGGAGACCGATCTGGCCGGGGTAGTGGCTGGAGTTGGAAGGTAGGGGAGGACCCAGCCATGGCACGCTTCTGGCCTGGGGCAGCAAGATTCTGTCTAAAGACCAAGTAAAAGGGCACGTAGGCGCTAGCATGATTTGGGAGGAGTGACCAACAGCAGCACAGTGTGGCAACTGCATGCAGTGGCCGGCACTTGAACCGCTGCTGCCCCCAAATCTTGCAATGCCGCCAGTGTTGTTCCATGTAGCACAATCATAGCCTCGTGACGAGCCGCACATGCGGATGACTCGTGCTGCTCTGTCAGTGATGCATCCATCCTATGCGGATGACGCGGGTGGTGGGACGGCGGCGGGTGGTGGCTGCGGCGTGGAGACCCCCCTCCTCGCCAGATCTAAGGTTCGGCTCCCTCATCCTCGTCGTTGCTCCAGTCGCCGGATAGGTGCTGATGGGTGCCCGGTGGTGTGGTTTTGGGACCGTGGGAAACCATCGGTCGGCTGGTCCGGCCCGGCGGCAGCGACGCCCTTGGGCGCCGCCCTTCCTCCTTGGAGGTGCAGCCGAGGTCCCATCCCACTCCACCCCCGTTCCCCTCCCGGGTGAAAGCCCAAAATCCTTCTTGGATTGGGCGGTGACGGTGCGCTGCGCGTCGTGTCCTCCTTGGAGGTGCCGCCTGGGGAGCGTGCGTTCGGGTGAGGGCGACAAAGGTGGAGTTTTGTGCGGCTCTGGTTATCAGGTGGCAGTGGGGAGGTCTGGTTCACTTGGAAGTCTGTCCCCGCTCCCCTCTAGGGTGGTGCTCCTCGGCGGTGGCGTGTTTGCTCAGCTCCGGCGGTACGGCGTCTGTGATCCGGCGGTAGGGGATAGGGTTCCTCTTCCCGGCAGTAGCAACACGTCCCTGGCCGTGGACGCCCGGTGTTTCTCTTCAGCGGCCGACGACTCTTGCTCCTCGTCGCTCTGCAGCCTCTCCTGATGTCCTTGCTGCTCATTCCTCAGTGGCTGCTCCCGGTGGCTTTCCCGCTGTCTTTCAGGTGTCCTAGGATGCGCCGGTGTGTCAGATGAGGTGTGCTTATGTCCTAGGAGGTGTGCTCTGTGCCTGTTCCAAGACTCGAGGTTGACATCTTCCCTGCTCTAGGGTGAGCGTCTCTCATGTCCGTCGGCGGCGCCTTTCGATCCAAGGCGAGAGGGTAGGGTCCCTCTACGGCGACAGCAAAGGAAGATGATTGGATTCCTCCAACTTTGGACTCAGTCATGTCCACAACTCCACTCTGTTTCGGCAGGTCCTCGTCGTGGTCATGTTCGTCGCAATCCTTGGTTCTTGTTTGCTGCGGTCTGCGGCGTGTACTAGCCTGGGCTCCCTCTCTTTATGTTTTGAGCTTGTATACTGCGTTGAGTTGTAAGCTTCCTAGGATGCTCCCTTGTATCGTTCGGCCGATGTGCTTGATGTGGTGTTGTAATTCCTGGTCGGTTGATGGCTTTGTTAATTCAAAGTCAGGCTCATCGCGAGCCTTCATTCTAAAAAAAACATGCATGCAGAGTCTACTCCACAAGTGAGGTAAGTTGCCGGTTTTTTTTTTTGAAACAAGGCAAAAGATTTGCCACTTCATTGAATAAGGAAGAAGTTTTAGGACAAAGCCGCAAAGCGGCAATAATAAAAGAAAGGACTACTCTCGCTGCATTACAATACCCAACTGCTTCCCACCGGCCAAAGCCCAAAGAGACACCTCGTCTTTAATCTTGGAAATGAGAACCATCGAAGGGACGGCGGTGTTACGGAAGACTCTAACATTGCGTTCGGTCCAAATCTCCCATGAGATGAGCATCATCAGAGAGGCCAGCGCCTTGGGAGATCCAACCCGAGTGTGTATGTTGTTGGTCCACCAATCTCTCACCGAGACCCTCGTCACCCAGGTTGCCATGTTGACGTGGTGCAATCCAAGCCATGGAATATATCGCTCCACACCCGAAGAGTGAATCGGCATTGGAAGAGGAGATGAGCCGCAGATTCCTGGCATTGCTTGCATAGAGGGCATACACCACAATTGGGCCAATCCCGCCTAATTAAGCGATCGGACGTCCAGATTCTATTTTGCAGTACAAGCCAAGCAAAAAATTTACATCGCGGGGGAGCCCACACCTTCCAAACTGATTGCACCAGATATGAAGTAGTAAGCCCTTCAAACTGTGCCTTGTATGCTGAAGAGGCGGAGTACATACCATCTTTAGTGAACTTCCATACAATTGAATCCTCCATCCCCTCTTCAAAGGTGACATAATTCAGCTTTCCCCAAAGATTTGCAAACTCTTGGACGTGACCAAGAGAAAGGCCATTGGAAATGTCGATGTTAGAGATCCACATATTGTTGTGTAGAGCTTGCTGGACGGAACAAATTTTCTTTCGAAAGAGGTCAAAGATGCGAGGCGCGATGTCACGAGGTCTCAAGCCCTGTAGCCAAGAGGAGTTCCAAAATTTGGCCGTTCGTCCGTTGCCCACCGTGACCGCGCGTGGCAGCCGCAAAAAACGCCCGGTCATCATCTGTTGTTGCCGGTTTTGTTAGCTAGATATGAAGATGCTTGGACGCAAAATTGAAGTTCTTTCGTCTGGTGACCCACGTTGCTATTTTAGCCCAGGCACGCACGCACGCAGCCAGGCACGCAAGCAGAGGCATTATATCCTTCATGCTGAACCTAATGCAGGAGTGATGTAGTACTACTTGGCTCCTATACCTACTTTGCTATCAGACAAACACTAGAAAGCAAAGCATTGCTGATCACTGAAGGAGTGACAGTAATAATGTATGGAAGCAGTCATGGACATTCGCTGTCGTTGGGGGCACAGAAAGTTGTCCGATCCTCGTGTCGGAATTGAACCGTCGATCTCCTATGAAATTCACTCACTCAAAATTATTTGTCGAATTCCTTATTCCTACGTTGCAAAGTAGTAGGGCATCTCAAGGAAGGAGCACCGAGCAGAGCCGAGCACGCACATTGTATGCGAAAGAAATGTGCTGTTTCACGTGAGGCGAGAGATGCCCCCACGAGGCCGCGAATCGTGCAAAGCTCTGCCTATGATTTGTTTAACGTTGGGACGTGGTAAAGTTGCAGAGTAGGACGAGTATCCCATGTTGAAGCAACCCTTACTTAAAGGCAGGCAGGTGCTGTAGGTGCGTGCTGCCCCCTAAACGGCTCGATGCTTCTGAGCTCTGATGAGAAGAATATGTCCTGCCGATGCCGCTTTCAGACTTCAAAGTGCAGGCAGGAGACGGGGGTTTGGGGAACACATCTTCTAACTGAGCCTGCTGGTGGGCATTTACGGAGAGGACAGCGAAGGTGTGCTTCCGTTAGCCAACACCATGTTTTTGTATCAGCTACACCTCCGGGGAACCTGTCATGGTCATCGCCCTCGCCACTCTTCGTCGTCTCCGTCCCCGGCAAACCTCCTCTTCTCCCTCGGTTGCCACCACCTTCGGCTCGCCGGCGGTGGGTGAAAGACAAGGAAAAGAAAGAGGCGCACAAAGGCAAATGAAAGAATATGATGAAGAAGAAGAGAGCAGTATCTAGCAATCATGAGGACCAGCATCACAATCACAGGGAGGATGCTCTGATGAGCCCCTCCCAACGGCCTCATTCTCACCCCAAAGCCGTGAGGGAATGAATGCAATGCAGCCAACGGCATTGCATTGCGCCCCGGAGAGCGATCATCGCGGCCACGGCAGGGTACCATCATTGCATTCCATTGCATTGGATGCAAAACATCATACCACAAGAAAGAAAAGGCCGGGCGGCCCCCAGAACAGGGAAGAAAGCGGCCCAATAGCTTCCGTCCCATCCATGCTTTAACCACCTCTTTATTTTACTGTATGTGGCATGTCACTTTGCCCTTCACCAATCAACCAAAGTCCAAAGTGGTTTTGGGTGGGTCTAACCTGTCAGAAGCGAGTTCCTCCTCTAGTGAAGAACTCCAGCAGAACAGAAACAAGCTTTCTGGTGGCTGGCAATTGCTTACTAGGAGGGCGTATGAATGCCACACACTACATGACTAATACAGCAGCGGCAGCTAAGTAGCAAACATACATAACAGCGTTGTCAAACAGGGCTGGCTGACACGAACTCATATAATTTATTAGCAGGGAACTCTGGTTCCTTAAACATCCATTTGAACAATCAATGGACTAATCGCGGCCCGTATAGAAGTGTCTGAGATGGGCTACGATTATTATTTTGAGTAGTAGATGGCAGTCACAGTACGATACAACAACAACAATGGGGGAAACAACTATTGTATAATGCTCATTTACTTGCTGTGAGATGGCTCAGCTCGCGCCGTCTTGGTCTTCGACGGGTCTGAGAACCACGTACAGGGCTGATGCTTCGGAATGTCCCCAATGCTCATCCTTGCACCAAACCTCTCTTGGTGTATACTGTATGTAGCCCACTCAAAGTTGCCCAGGAAGGCTATCCAGACTATCCGCGAACGTCAGTGCCATCCCTGCAGCAAAATGTTTGTTGCATCAGTCAGTTGCAAACAGAAACAAACTTCCCCATTCGTAATTGCTTACTGGGGTGTATGAATCAAAACTCACGGAATTACTACACAAACATCAACAACAATGTAGCAACAAAGATAGCATGGGTTCAGATTAGATTGTGCGAATTATCAGCAGCGTGGCGTTAACTGACATAAACCCATAACATACTGGTAGGGATGCTGACTCTTTAAGCATTCAATTCAACAAATGCTGGATTGATTATGTGCGGTGTCAGGTTTGTGGATAGATATAACTGCTACGAAGATATTGCAAATACTGGATAGATAGATATAGCATTGATAGAAAGGGCTCCAGTACGATTTAAGCACCTTGGTGAATGCGGGTTTAGTTTGTGTCAGGTTTGCTGTCAGCGGCCTCGCCGTTCAAGAAGTGCGAGAACCACATGGCTGATGCTTTAGGGCGCCGGGAGAGCCCGTTCTTGTAATCAACATAGACAATCCCAAACCTCTTGGTGAATCCCATCGCCCACTCAAAGTTATCCACGAATGACCATGCAAAGTATCCACGAACATCGGCACCATCCCTGTAATGCCAACAGTTAACAAAATTAGTGGCATCACTTGCTTTGGTTGTTTTAGTTACACGGTGCTAGTTATGCGGCAAGCAAAAACAAACTCACTTTATTGCTTGTGCGACTGCACCAACATATCCTTTGAAGAAATTGACCCTCTTTGTGTCATTTAAGAACTGATCAACTGGTGCTGATGGATCGTCTTCGTCATCCATGCCTACAGAAAATAAACTACATGAGAGCATCATCCATATACAAGGTTGGTTACTTAACAATTTAGTTAGCAAATATTACATCACACAAACAAAACTATGCTAGCTGGATACCAAGTAATGGAATAGCAAATTCTTATTTTTCATATTAAAAAGTCACTGTATTGCATTTACATGTGTACCTGTCGGTTATTTAAGCTTCAATGTCGTATTCTATTTAATTTGTAGTGTGTTTATCTTGCCAATCTATTTCGTCAATATTCTGTGGCAGTACAAACTCAGGAATTTGAAATTCTGTACAAAAATACGTATCCAAGAGAAGATAAAGAAGGGCTCCCTATGCATATTCCATAATTAGACTAGCACGCACAGGTGGAATAAATAGCTTGCTGCGGGGTTGTTTGGTCAAAACAAAATATCTCTGCAACTAGGGCAGTGCAACGACCTCCAAGTTGCAGAGTATAACATTTCCAGAAAAAAATAAACTGGAAATACAGCAGAGTTAATCCATATAATCTACATTATGTGAAGTAATTGCTATTTGATTTAATCACTAAACCAACATATGCAGGAAATGATACAACTTCAAAGAACATAACCAGATACGCCATGTGTGATTTAGCAACTTCAAATATAAAAAATGCACCAGAAAAAAATGTTAGAAGCATGGAAGCCTTACCATTCTCTGTTACATATATTATTGGATTTTCATATTTCTTTACTATATAATTGATTGTTTTCCGAATACCCCAAGGAACTATTAAAAGCCACTCGGACGCAGCCTGCACAAATATTGAGATAAAATGTTAGGTGAGATCGCTGAAGCTACATGAATGGACAGCGGTCGAGTCTTTACTCTTTCACCAATTGCTTCACCGCTACTCCATTTGTCTGCCCAAGGGAAATAAAGTGTCAGCATTACGATATTAATCTGGGGATGGGATAGCTTGCAAGGGACAAGTTTACATATATATAGTGGGCGTAGAATATTCAGACCAAACTACAGCAAGAAAAGTAGTTCTGCCTTGCATGCGTATATTGATTTACAGTTCTCCAAGAGTAAGGAAGAGGTAAATAGACTCTATTAGTGGAGAAGGGCCGTTTTTCCTAATCAGCAAGGTGAAGTACTTCTGCCATCTCTGCTGTCTACATACTGCAATTTTTATAGATAACCCTGCATCTTTCAGCTAATGCTGCGCTTGTTTTTACAAAGAAAAAGTTTTTGATAGATGAATCATGGTACCTGTTCTCTCTATTTGTTGAACCTGATAAAAATGGATCTCTTGTGGTTGTGGGTTCAGCTGATTGCCAATGATTCTTGATGTATAGTGATTTAATCCAATAAAATCAATTTTGTTCCTCATCAATTCACGTTCTTTCTCAGAGAATTTTGGAAGATATTCGCCCACTCTCTGGCGCATGCTTTCTGGGTAATCACCAAAGTATATTGGGTCCAGGAACCTTCAAGAAAAACCAATTATAATCAGGATATATGCATAAAATCATATCATAGGCTTCATGAATCTGAAGATGCGTCAGCATTATACTAAAATAGAGGAAGTTACAATGAGTGGAAACAAAAAATATAGATTCTATGGAAAATGGTAACAGATTTAGGAGACTTCTAAGTGTTCCCTGAATAGGTGAGCATAATTTTTTACCATCCAAGTTGAAAGTCCATGCGCCGTGCTGCAGCAGCCTGGTCTTCCATTTTGTCCGACTTTGGCTCCGCCCATTCACAATCAATAACAAACCCTACTTGACCACCTTGTTTAGCCTATAATATGTAAAATATCAGCAAGACAATGGTACTACGAACAAATTGACAATGATGATACTTCAATGGAAACTTAACAGGCCTTGAATTTTCTTCTGTAGACATCAACAGCAGCAGCATGAGCTAAGATCTGGTGATGGCCAGCCAAGAAAGGTTCAGCAGCTACACCTTTACATAATCCAGGAGCAAATATTCCAACCCCATAAGCATTAATGCATGTTTGAATAGGTTCATTGATTGTTATCCAATGCTTAACTCTATCTCCGAAATTTGCAAAGCAAGCTTCTGCATATAATGCGAAGTACTCTCTGAAATTTTTTGACAACCAATACGATCAGATATAGAAACACCAAGTTAAACGAGAACACTTTGCCGGGGGTCTTTCCCCCCTTCCCGGAAAAAAAAAAGACAGAACACTTTGAAATAAAGCAATGTTCTTAGGTAAACATGCCTTGTAGTATTTTGTGTTGGCACTTAACTATATTTACAAATTCAGAGTTTAAAGTTAAGATACATTGACTTACACAATCTTATCAGAAAGCCAACCCCCCATAGTCTTCTGAAGATTATGCGGAAGATCCCAGTGATACAGAGTTGCATAAGGCTGAATACCTGAAGTCAGGGCAGGATGGGTGGTGAATAACTAGATGAATAGTAACTTTGACATTAGGTATATCATGTGGCACCTTTCTCAATCATGAAATCTATAAGGCTGTTATAGAAAGCAACTCCTTGCTCATTGATCTCTGTCCCTAAGCCATCTGCAGAAACAGTAAACTTATAAACTCAGATGAGGCATGGAATATAAATGATAATAATAAACAAAATGCACATATCGAGGGGGAAGCTGGAATTGTGGCGACACGATTTGGAGATGTATTAATATGTGAAGCATGATCCACCAATTGAAATGTACCAGGAAATATCCGTGACCAAGATATGGAAAATCTATAAGCACCAAAACCCAACTTGGCCATGAGCTCAATGTCTTCCTGTACCCAAAGAGTTCAAACAAGTAATTAGGGATCTAGGAAACAAGGTAATATTGTACACACATATGCATCAAGGAGACAATCCAACTCAAGCAAGACAAAGAAACACTTTTTTTTTGAAACGTGACAATAATAACACCTTGTATCGATGGTAATGATCAACTGCAACTTCTCCAGAGGATCCGTCTAGGACACGTTCTGAAAAAGCATTTCAATGTCAACTATCAGTTAAATTGAAATATTTCAACAAATTAAAATAGAATCCAGATGAGACAAACCTTTGTTATCTGTAAATACATCCCATATGCTATCGCCTTTGCCACCTTCATTTCTTGCCCCCTCAATCTGGATAGAAGGGAAAAGCCAAGAACATTACTTCATGGCTATGGTACATCTAGTTTTAGACAAAAGGAAGGACGATAGATTCATAGATCACAGAAAACCTCATTATTGTTTCTTTTACTTGGAATCAAGGGGATAAAACTGGTGAAACCTACAATTTGTCATCCAAGGACCCACACAAAATCCTATGATGGTTCTCTCTTTCCTCCTCATGGTGGAGGACATTCGTTTCTCAGTTTTCCTGTATAGTTCTTCTCTGTTCTCATTTTTGCTTTTGATTTGCACTGTTTTAGCTTTGTTATTTTTTCTTCTTCTCAAAAGTTGCTCTGTTTCTTTTGTTTCTTAAAATTTGCTCTGTTTGTTATATTTTGCTTCGTCTTTTGGCTGGCTGTACTCTTAACGCATTTTTTGTTGTTTCTTTTAATACAAAATGATGTGTGTTTCGACACGCGTCCGAGAGAAAACAAAAGCGGAGAACATTTCACGACAACATACGGATGGAAAATCCCCTATCCATTTCTCTACTTTGTCGGTTGAATTACTGTTTCTCTGCCAGTAGAGGAAAAGATCATTTCCTGTCAACCTTCCTTTCCCGTGCATATTTCTTCCTCTCGAATCTCCAACTAAACGCATGCCGCCTCCGTTCGCAAAGTGCTCTACTTCTGACTACTATGTCCATTCACAACTATTTGCCGATTCTCCATTCCTAAGATAAATTTCCCTGATAGATATTAGGTCTGTCCATAAACATATGTTTGTAGTCAAAGAATTACAATTTGTTGATTAGTTTCCACTTTGCCGCTTCCCTTTTTTTTGGTCGAGATAAATTTACTGGAGGAGAGGGCGCTTGGTTCAACCGCATAAAAATCAGATATAGGAACCGCATGAATTTGCTTCATCTATTCTTGGTGAAAGCAGAGGGGTCGTTGCTCGGTCACTGTCCTACTTCACTTTTTCAAAGATAAGTCGGCAACAGCATGAAGGCAGCGCAACCAACGAAAGTACAAGGCGTCGTTCGCGTGGGCTACCGGGCGAGCGCGACGCGCTGTCACACCGCACAGCGGCGTGGAGGTGGAGCAGGGATCAGCAATCGGTGGCCGAGATGCGGCCCGGTGACCCACCGGCCACCGCCACCATCCACCAACCTAGCTAGTAACTGCTAGCACTGGTAGTACGAACTACGAAGTGACAGTCTAGACGGACCTGGTAGGCGGAGGTGGCGACGCCGAAGACGAAGCCCTCGGGGAAGTCGGCGCGGGTGACCTCGCCCGCCGTGCTCCCCATTCCCGGCGGGAGCGAGGGCGAGAGCGGCCGCGGAGGAGCAGCGGGCGTGGCGCTAAGCGTGACTTGATCCCGATCCGGCGCGGCGCGTGGGTGGGCGAAGGTTTGGGAGGCGCTGCGAGCAAGACTGAGGGGGTCCGGTCGGGTCGGGTCGCGTCGCGTAGATATAGGGGAGGGAGGGAGGGCGCGGCCGGGGCCGGCGAGTCCGCGGGAGAGCGGCCGCAGACTGCAGTCGCTCTCTCTCTCTCTCTGCCGGTTTGGATCTGGGTTTCCAACTCACTCAAACCCACCAAACCACCCTCATGTGTCGAGTCAATCTTTTTTTTTTAAAGATCAGATCTATTATAAAAATTCACAGGAAGTACAAAACACCTCAAACATAATTAAAAAAAAATATCGAGGTCCATGGACCACCGAACGACCATTGCCACCGCCAGAACGAGCCGCCAACGCGCCGCTGTCGCCGCTCCCATATCGGAGCCGGCCTGACCTTGTTGATGACAGCCGGGAAGTCTTCGTGCACGTGCCCCTAAGGACCAGCGCCCTAGAGCAGCCGTTGAATCCTTAAATAGATCTGAAAAACCTGGCACCAAATATCTCCGTTGCATACGCACGACGAAAAACGCTAACCTCGCGGCCCCGAGGAGGTGACAGGAATCTACGCCAGAGCTCAGTCTAATCCTTCCCAACGGACGAACGTAAGGAGAATCGAAGCCTGGAAGACTGACTCAAAGAAGAAGCATCGCCATCCGTCCAAACGTCGCCTCTGCGAAGACTAAAACCCTACCTATCTACTAGCCGGATCTGAGACACCAGAAATCCCCGCCCCGCCACCGGTCGCCGGAGCGGCAGGCGAAGGGGAGGCGAGTTCCCGGTCTCGCCGATGAAGACCGAGGGGAGGAAGGCTTTCCCTAGTCGCTTTGCGAGAGCGGAAAGAAAAACTCGCACCTTCTCCTAGTCGAGCGCTTGATCTTCTTCGTCTTCTTTTTCTTCTTTGCGGGGGTCGTTACATAAATAAATCTTCTTTGGGATTTGACACAAATATTATCTTACTCTCGTGACTAGAAAACCTAAACGGTGCACATGTCTAGCTATTAACGACAGTCGGTAGAGTCTGATAGGGTGTACAGCTGTAGAGGCAACAACAGGGCAATGTAATAGACATGAGAGAGATGAAGCCGCCGACACTAATTTTGTGGCGTTGGATTTGTTTTCTATTAGACCACCTGCACCAATGAAATACTAGAAAGAATCGGCTGCAAAAACTATTGCCAAATCTATCATGGCGCTAAGCCGGGCAAGCGACACAAGTGTCACCGTAGCATGTGGCGACAAGTCGCGGACAGCAGGAATCCGCACGCGGGAAACAAGAACATGGTATACACGGCACTTGCCGCCACGGGTTGTGGCGGCATGTGTCGCTTATGTGTGCGACGCGATAGCTCTTTGTCGGATGGTGGGTGACATAGTGTTTTTCTGTCGTTTTGTGCTGACGACAACTGATTCCTTTAAAGCAAAGCCATTTTTGTGTTTTTCATTACATGCTTTGATTATTAGCCCTCAAGTATGCTTCTTATGATGTTTTGGGCATTATTCGATTGTTTTGGAGACTCATTTGGAGCTTTTCGAGTATGATTTCTCACGATAAGTAAACTATAAGAAGTTGAAGATCATAGTGTGAGCTATGCAACACATGCAACGTTTTACATGCATGCTGTAACATAGTTTGGTTATTGAGCTCGTAATTAGCTATGCGATGCCATATTACTTCGTTTTAGAATTGTTACCCAACAAGATATGTAGCATTTGTAGTTAAAAATTAAGATATGATGTAGTTTAAGAAGTTGTAGATCAATATTAGCTCTGCCCTGTTGTGTTTTTCTTCTTCATATGAACAATGTTGTTATTGATTCCATTGGCACACATGAAAAACTTCATGCCAATCAGAAAAGTCAGTCTCCTCCTTCACCCTGAGTGGATCGCCACACCAACACCACAAGACTTCCACCTTAGGGGAGGGGGGGGGGGGGGGGCAGCCCCGCATCCTTCATCTTCCTCAACCTAATATCATGGCCCAAGCAAAGCAAACTCATCGAGAAGACCGAGGGTACAAAGTGAGCCGTGGAGAAGATTGCTCGGATGCCGGATGAAGAGGGGTTCGAAGGGGGGTTATAGCCTCGGATTATCAGTGCGATGGTGGAAAAAAATAGCGGAAACGGTGGGTGGAAAAATTAGGCAGGAACAACATAGATTCTTTTGGCTAGAAGTTAGCGCAACTTTATAAATCTTGCCGCAACGACTTGTCTCGTCAGTGGCAGCAGCACCAACCAACAGTACACACGCAGGCTTGGCCATGTCACAACTTGTGGCCATAGCCTCAATGTGGCCACTCTGTTCCGCTTTAGTGAGCCCCTTCGCCCCCCCCCCCCCCCCCCCCCCCAAGCGTGAATTTATGTTATCCGCAACTTCCCGCCACATGCTATAGTGTCAAGTGCCACGTGTCGCTTGCCTAGCTTGCCGCCGCGACAGGTTTGTTATAGTTTTCACCGGTGGTCCTTTTTAGCTTTTCATTCATGCACGTGTTTGTGACAAGCAAGTCGGGCATGGTGGGTCGGTGCCCGGGCGTGTGGTAGTTCGTCGTAACAAGCAAGTCGGGCATGATAGATTTATTGAAGATTATTTTGAAGAGAATCCAATATTTGACCCTAAAACTTTTTGGAGAAGGTTTCAAATGTTGCGGGATCCATTCAAGCTCATTGGAGATGTAGAAAAGGAATGCACTAGGTCAACTTGGTGATAGTTCTTTGAAGCAGGTTGCATCGTGTGTGCACAAGCTTGCATATGGTTGTCCCGCCAATACTATTGATGGTTGGATCGGAGCATAGTGATCAAAAGTTTTTAAAAAAATGCGAAGGTTGTCAGGTTTCAATGAAATATTTGGAGAGCGATATCTACGAGCATTTTTGGCGCATCATGACAACGTGTGTGATCATGCACAACAAGATAATAAAAGATGAGTGAGGTTAGCCGGAGGATCTTGGATATGAGAATGAGGGGAAGGAAATTTACACGGCTCGTGTGAACCCTATAAGGGATGAAGATCGACTCAGGAGATTTATTTAAGTGCGTCAACAAATTGAAGGCAATGCAATGCAGGGCATGAACAACTTCATGATGACCTTATTGAGCACTTGTGGGAGCTACATGGGTGTTAAACTTCTTCATGTTTACTTTCAATGCATATGCACCATTTACTATGTTTGAATATGAATTCTTTTAAAAAAAACTCATAAGTTGTGGATTTCAAGTTATGATGAATGGTGTGTGTTTGAGACAAAAATATCTAAGTTATTTTGATGCTAAGGGGGATTGCTTATATACGTACACACTAGTGTAGAGAGAAACGAGAAAAATGAAACAGATTACGGGGATAGCGTTACAGGGGCGTTGTTAAACACTTAGGGGAAGATTTTTTGGGGAGCTACTAGAGATGCTCTAAGGAAACAGACAGAGCATTTTGCTTTTGTTTTCGTTGCATCGATTAAAGCATTTATTTCTTCTTTTAGTTGGTGAAAACTAGCGGAGACGCTCTTGCGTGCACTCGTCTCCTCTGAAGCTCGGTAGAAAGCACCACGCCTGATTTGCAGCCTGCAATCAAATATAAAAACATGCAGAGGACAATCTGCCGCCGTCCGTTTGTCTGGCCCTGGCCGCATCCCGATAGAAGATGCGAGTGGCCGGCAGAGCTTCAGTTGCTCAAACCCTAAACAATGCCAGTAGTCTAGGAAAGCTTATCTTCCCAAGCGCATGGAGAATGCAAATACACATGATAAGGCTCGGATCAGATTCTGATTGTCACCATGGACGGCCACTGTTTCTCTCTGTCCTTTTTTTTGTGTGTGATTGGCCACTGTTTACTTATGTGCTAAATCATAGCTCAGGTCCTAACTACTCCCTCTATCCAATATATATGGTTATAAATAATACTCCCTCTGGTCCTTTTTAGTCTGCATATAAGTATTGCTTGAAGTCAAAGTATCTCTACTTTGACTGAATTTATATAAAAAGATATCAACAGTCACAATGCCAAATCAATTTTGTTAGGTTCATTATGAAACGTAGTTTCATTGTATATATATTTACTATTGTAGATGTTGATACTGTTAATATAAATTTAGTCAAATTTTGCAAAGTTTGTCTTGACACAAATCTAACACCTAGAGTAAAAAGGACCGGAGTGAGTACTATATCACCATGAACTCCTTTCAGGTATGGACACATCAATATACTTTTTCGCGAGACACATCTTGTGTACTATTATTGATTTCATTCATGGTTAAAGCAATCTTGAAATGTGTATTAGACCCTGTATATCCGGACGGAGGAAGCAGCTTAGCTGGAAACGACGACCGAGACCAGGTATGTGCACAGCCTGACACCGGTTCGTTCATGATGCACATCCACAGGATTAGGATCACATCATCGCGCTAGAACATATGGCACGTGGCTCTGCCCAAGCTTGCCAGGTGTGATCGCGTTCACCATCAGGCATCACTTGACAGCGCAACCGACATATTCCAACCAGGAATTATACTGCTCCTACCACACTACTATCATCATCAGTGCACAAAGAAGAAAAATGGGCGACTGCTGACAGCTGACCACGACACAAGAGCAATAGTATCTCAACCCCAACAGCAGTAGTATCGCAACACACTGCAGAATCAATCAGAATACCGACGCAATCACAAAGCCTATTTTGAGATGGAAGCAGCAGCCGCCTCTGCCTGCACCCAGCACTCTTTTTTTTACCTCTCCCGGCTTTTCTCATTAGCCATCTCTCTCAGGTAGGGATGTAAGTGGCAAATAAATGGCATCCGCAATCCCATTTAGTAAGTTTTTGCTAGCTTGATAGTTCATTTTCATTAAACAAACAAAAAAACCTTTTTGAACTATCATATCATAAGTGGACTTTAAACGGGATTAAACGGGGCCGGTTGACATCCCTACTGTCAGGCACAACAGCACCGACAAGACATGTAACACTTTGGTATCTCTCTTTTTTCTCAGAAAAAATTCGAACTAGTGATCTAAACAATCTTATATTTCTTTACAGAGGGAGTATCTGGCTGAGATTTCAAGCACCAATTACCGCTAGCTCCTGGGAATTCAGCTTGCTCTATGTGCAGAAAAAAAGTGTGCGATGATCGCAGTAACCTAAGCCAATGCGGCGACTACACAAAAAACTGGGCAGGCACCGTTCCGTGATTTCAGCAGAATCGCAGATATATAAAATTGAAACCAGACGAAAAGCTGAATCGTCAGGCACTAAACTATAAACTCATCAAATAGACCATATTTTCTAGTCGTGCTATCAAATTATGCTCTGAATAGTGCACAAAAGACCCACAGGAGAGTGCTATCTGTGAATACACATTAGTAATTGATCAATTACTAGTGTGATCGAACATATCATCATCGCCATAACATGTACAGTACTACGTAGCACCCATGCTTGCGCAGCTTGTGATGTGTGGTTGCGTCCACCATCAGTTGACAGTACAACTAATAGCAGCGTCAGCGCCAGGAATCACACTTATCACCACAACACAGCAGCAATATTTTAACCCAGCGGAGCAGACAAGTAAATCGAAGGACCTATTTATCCACATACCAGCCACGTGCACGACGCAGAATCAAAATCTTGACGCAATCACCAATCTCTATTTGCTATTGCCATTCACAGGTCTAGCATAGGAGCAACTGCACACACAAAAAACTTTCAGAAACTGCCTTGTTTTCAACTGCAAAGCATCTACTCCTGATTAGGCCCGACCCACCAGATGACTATTCAAAATTCCATTCAGCTGAGATTTCATGTACCACCTACCACTGGCCGCTGGGAATTAAGCTTGCTCTATGTGCAAAAAAAGTGTGTGGTGATTGCAGTAGCCAAAGCTAGTGCGGTGATTACACAAAACTGGGCAGGCACTGTTGTGTGTTTTCAACGGGTCGCAGAAACAAAATCAAAACCAAATGAAAAGCTGAATAGCCAGACACTAAACTCATCAAATCATGCTCCGAATAGGGCACAAAAGACCCAGCAGATTACTGCGCAGGAGAGTGTTATCAGTGAATACACATTAGTAATAAACCATTAAGTGCATTCCCAGAAAATTACTCCATTAGATATAGCAACAGACTAATTGGCAATACATGTCCTCAAATATCATATCAATGAAAGTGTCTTCGCTGAGTCAGTTACCACTTTCCAGTGCCAACAAATCTATGAATTGCATACTAAAAATATAGCATTTTCATTCCGATGTTTTACACGATAACAGCATATAGGCATGTCCTTGTACATCACGCACCAAAGCACCGACAGGTACCTGCTGCTGCATCAACATGTTTTTCCTTCTACTACTTCCCTTTTGATTTTTTTAGGCACATCCCAAAAAAAGAAATCCATTTTTTGGTTTGCAAGGACTCTTGCTTTGGGAATAGGCAAACATGTATCCTCCTTTGGCAAGTCTTAAGATTGGATCAAAATTTGCGTGAAAATTCTCTTGGTTCTACTTCTGCAGAAGCAGAAACTCCAGACCAAAATTAAATATGCATCCATGCCGGTCCAGCATTTATAATACAAATGCAATATTATTTTAGCATCTAACAACAAGCAGACAAGTACAAAAGATGGTGTTTTCATAACCTCACCAGAGATGCAGAGAGCAAAAAGAGGGCAAATTCTCCAAAACTGATTAGCGGATGTGTCACTTCAAGCGTACCCTAGAGAAACTATGCTTCTTGGCTGTCTTTTGACACCTCTTCCATTTCCAATTCCTTGACTGCTGCTATGAGGCTGCGGGTAATGCCCTTAAGGTATAGTCCACTGCCCTCCATTTCCTCCAGGAGCTTCTCAGCTGTTCTCCAGTCCATAGCCTTCAGACATAACGACTGGATGAGTTTGTTATACTCGTCCACATTTGGCTGCACCCCGTCCTTCTTCATCTCCTTTAGGCACTCCAGGGCCTTCTCAAACTCCTCCATCTTGCAGTAACCACGGATCAGTATGTGATAAGTAACCCTGTTTAGTTTTCGATAGATCTTCTTAGCTTCGCGAAGTAGAGAATGGGCTTCATCAATCATGCCTCCCTTTGCATAGCCACTCATGATCACGCTGTATGTATAAACATCAGGGCGCAGCCCTCGGCTCTCCATCACCCTAATCATATCCTTTGCGTCCTCCATTTCTCCCTCTTTAGACAATCCTGTGATGACAAAGTTGAACACTGCACTACCAGGAGCTGGGCCAAGATTCACCATCCTCATCAACAGCTTCTTTGCATCCTTCACATTCTTCATCCTGCACAAACTATGTATAACGGCAGCAAAGGACTTGCCTGCATGCTTAAGAGACTCTCCTTTGTATTCCTCCAGCAGCTCCAGAGCCATACTGACGGTCTCGTCATTCTTCGCCAAAGCACCAACAAGGAAATCCAAGGATGACGTAGGAATCTGAACCTTCTTCTCCTTTGCTGCTAGGTATACTGAATGTGCCTCCGTCGCCTTCTTCCCCTTGCAAAAGAAGGTCACAATCTCACCGGCCTTCTCCCCATCAGGGAAGCACCCAGAGCTAATCATCTTCTCACAAACTCCCCATGCAGCACCAACCATGGACTTCTTTCCAGCCGCTTGAATCGCCAGATAATAACTGTCGCCGTCCGGAGTACAGCCAAACTCACTGAACTTGTCAAGCACCTCTAGCGCCGCCTTCGATTTCTCAAGCTTCCAGAACATTGCTAGCACTTTGTTCAGCAGTGGGGTGCTCAATGATCCTGGCACACTGCCCATTTCCTTCACCAAATCCCAGAGCATGTACGCGTCCATCTTGTCAATCTCGGCGGATTCAGCAACCTTGCTCGCGACGATGTCAAGATTGGCAAGGCTCTTGACATCAGGGTTGTTCTTCCCGGCAGACTTGAACAAGAGGAGCAGCTTTTTACCAGAGCAGTTCTCGGCGGAGAGGAGGATGGCGGCTAGGAGCGGCTCGGTGAAGTCAACGACCATGTCAGCGATAGCGGTGGGGATCTGGTCCTCCGGGGTGGACTCCACGACGGCGCGGACGCGGGCGACCTCCTCGTCCCTGGCTTCGGGATCGGCGGTGTCGGAGGAGGCGGCGGAGACGAAGATGTCGTCGGCGTCGCCCGCATCCTCCTCCCAGAGCGCGGCCAGGTTGTCCTCGTCGGCCTCGGTGGGATCAGCCGATCCGGATATGGCGCCGGGCGGGAAGGCGAAGGGGTCATCCGGGAGGGCCTCCGCAGCGGAGGAGGGGGCGTCCGGCAGGGCCTCCGGAGAGGAGGAGGAGAGGAAGCGGGAGAGAAGGCGTGGTGGCGGGGGTGGGGCTCGGGCCAGGCTCCGAAGTGGATTTGGCTGCGGCGGTGGCGATCTGGGGACGGACGAGCGGAGCAGGAGGAGAGCGCGAGCTCGCGAACGCAACATCGTAGTCGTCGTCGGCGGCGGCGGCGGCGGCGAGGTGCTGTGGTGGTTCTCTTGTGTGGTGGAGACGCGGAGTACGGGAGTTGAGGGAGAAAGGCGGTGAAAGGTTTCGCATTAGGGTTTAAGGCCTTAATGGGCTATTGTTGGGCCACACGTACAATTGATGGCCTTTAAGGCCTTAATGGGCTATTGTTGGGCCACTCGTACTATTGATGGCCATGATGCCCATCAAACTTATTTGTTCTAAGTAGTTCAATTTCAGATTCTAAAAAAAAGTAGTTGAATTTCAAGACGTTTCTGTCAGGACCCCGATCCTAGGTCACACCGATCTATCATGTAACACATCATATCACTTTGTGGCCTCACGCACGGTATTCCCACGGGTGCCACCTTACCTGGCCCGGGACCGTTTGCGCCTTTTGGCTCACGTATATGATAGTGTCGCTAGCATCCATATGACAGAGAACCCGGGCCGACATGGCTAGTCGTGAACCCAAAGCGGCACAGACCTATGGAGACAGGCATACGCGAATCACATCGAACATGTCGGTCATCAACGAGTGATTCCGGGCTGTAGCACTAGGCTAACAGGACTCCGGGGATCCCGGGCTGTAGCACGCTAGGCAGGACTCCGGAAGCCACCGTGTGACATTTCCTCGAAGGGAAAGACATAGGGACGAAGTGAAACACATGCCGGCCAGTCAAGTGTCCTGAACAGTAGTGCTGGGCTAGCAGGACTCCGGTGAACCGGGCTGTAGCGGACTACTATGGCTCATGGAAGCACTAGACTACATTTCCCCATAAGAGAGACTGCCAAGGATAAACAACTAGATTGTCGGATCCCACACATACCAAGCATTTCAATCATACACACAATATGCTCGATATGTGTAAATACAACATGGCATCACAACATAACTCTACAACTCAACTATTTATTCATTAGGCTCCGAGGAGCGAGATATTACAAACATGGGTCTCATGACCCAACAATCATAGCATACAAGTCAAAGCACATGCGGAAGCTTAACATGTCTGAGAACAGACATCTACAAATGAAAAAGGCTAAGAAGCCTGACTATCTACCCGATCCTGCCGAGGGCACAAGATCGTAGCTGAGGTATCAAGCTAAACGTCGAAGTCCACGCGGAACTACTAGCGAGACTGAAATCTCTCTGCAAAACATAAATTAAGCAAACGTGAGTACAAAGGTACTCAGCAAGACTTACATCAGAACTAGCTACATATGCATCGGTATCAACAAAGGGGGGGTGGAGTTTAACTGCAGCAAGCCAGCTTTGACTCGGTGGCTATCCTAAACTACGACTGCAAGCAACTCTTTGAGGTGGCGCACACGAGTCCACACATTCACCATTCAATACACCACTATGGATCCGCTCCCGTCTCCCTACGAGAAGGCCATCCATAGCACTCATGCTTATCTTGCGAGTTTTAGGGCATCCACTTTTACTTGTCTATGAACTGTTATAGGTAACCCAGAAGTCCATTACCGCGGACGCGGCTATTCGAATAGATGATGTTAACCCTGCAGGGGTGTACTTCTTCACACATGCTCTCACCACTTACCGCCGTTTACACGGCATGTACTCGGCAACCTTCAAGCGGAAGCCCAACGAGGGTGTCGGCCACGGCCTACCTAAACACCTAAGTCTCTAGTCCAGGTTTATCGCCTATCCAGGTTCCATCCGCAGGGAGTCCGGCCGAGGTTTCCACATACGACCCCGAACGATGTGAACAGGGTTCCCGAGACACCAAACGGGCGCCCGGTACACCGTGCCACGGTGTATCTACCGCAACATAGCCCACCCCTGGGGTCAGCGCTACGCACGGCCGCCAACACATATCCTATAAACACCAGAAACTAGTTGCAACTCCTGGACAAAGGACAAGGGTGATCAAGAAGCCGAGAGGGTCCATTGGTTTCGGGCCCAATGCGTGGTAGTAACTGTTTCATGGATCACAAACACAGAACTCAGTTCCTAAGAACGGTTTCAATGAGACAACCCACCATGTACTCCTACATGGCCTCTCATCGCTACCTTTACCAAATCGTGTTCACACACTTAGCTCACACGCAGTAGGACATGTTCACACATCTCCGATTCATCCCCGATGAATCGGAACTGACTCAACTCTAAGCAGTAGCAGGCATGACAAACAAGCATGAATGAGTAGGCACATCAGGGCTCAAACAACTCCTACTCATGCTAGTGGGTTTCATCTATTTACTGTGGCAATGACAGGTCATGCAGAGGATAAGGGGTTCAACTACCGCAACAAGTAACAGATGAATCGTTGTTGTCCTAATGCAGTAAAAGAGAGCAGGAGCGAGAGAGTGGGATTGTATCGGAATGAACAAGGGGGTTGTGCTTGCCTGGCACTTCTGAAGATAATATAGTTCTTCATCGGTGTCAACGATCACGTCGTCGGAAACATCATCGTCTGAGAGGGGACGGTTACCGGCAAACAGGGAAGGACACAATCAATGCGATGCAACAATATGATGCATGATCATGACATGGCAATATGATGTTGATTGAGCTAATGCAACTAACAACAAGTTAAATGGAGTTGGTTTGAACACTAGGTTCAAATTCAAATTCAAACTATGAATTCAAATAGTGTATTATCATGTTTTGGACTAAACAGTGAGGTTAAGTTGTTCAAACATGCATGAAAATGCCATAAACAGATTCCTTGAATTTTTCTGATAATTTTACATATATAATTTATTTTATTTGGAGTTACAGTTGAATTTCTATGATTTTTAGAAGTTTAGGCAATTTTCTGGAATTTTCTGAATTATTATAAAATAGAAATTAATTACTGCGTCAGCATGACATCAGGGTGACGTAAGCAAGTCAACAGGGCTGGTCCGGGTCAAACCTGACCAGTGGGGCCCACTAGTTAGTGACCCAGGGCTGGTTTCTGTGGCTGACGTGTGGGACCAGGTCAACGGTGACGTGGCCAGGTCAAACTGACCCGTGGGGCCACGGTCATTAGCTTAAATGAAACAGGGTATAACCCTGTGGTTAATTAACGGGTGGGGCCCGTCTGTCAGCGTCTGTTAGGGAGGGATTAGTGGTGATTAGACTTAATTAAGCGACCACGTCAGCGGTCGACGCCGGCGACCAAAAGCACGGCGGTGGCTCGCCGGAGATGCTCGGGACGGAGCTACAGAGCATCGTTTCGCTCGTGGTTTGTGGCTACGGCGAGCTGGGAGACTCGCGCATCCAGCGGTGGTAACACCTCGCGCCGGGGTTGACTAAATCGACGGTGGCGGCAACTTTTGCGGCGGCCGGAATTCGAGCGAGGTCGGGGTTGGCGGTAGGGGGCATAGCGGGTCGAATGGGTGGGCGCGCCCGGCTCCTGGGAGAGTGCTGAGCATGGGGCAAAGCTCGGGCATGGGTGGCGGCAGCTGTGGCCGTGGCGGCGATGAGGTACGGCGGCGGCGAGCTTCGGCCGCGGTGGTTAGTGAGGCTAGAGGAGGAAATAGACGGCGGGGAGAGAGGGGTTTGGTAGAGGAGCTCACGGTGAGGTCAAAGCGGAGCTCAGCTGGCTCGGGGACGACCGGAAGGCGACGAATTCATCGATGAAGTCCGGCGGCCGTGCTCGGGGAGGACGACTCGTAGCGGCGATGTGGGGCTCCCGCGGTGGCGTGGCTCGGTGAGGGGGTCGAGGACGAAATGGCAGAGCTTTTGGGCGCAGCGGCAGGGCGAGGGGTGGCCGGTGGCCACGAGTACGGCGACGATGACGACGAGCTCCGCTCGGTGGTGCGCGCGAGAGGGGAGCAGAGGAGGGGATGGGGTCCAGGGGGAGAGAGGAGAGGTGCAGGGGGCGAGGGGGAGTGCGTGGCATCCAGGAAGTCGAGGGGGGCACGCAGGCAGGGAGGAGCCAGCGCGGCTCGCCGGCCATCGGGCAAGCAGCTGCTTCTCCTCCTGGTAGGAGGAAGAAGACAGTGCTGCCCCTGATGGGCCGGGCTGGCTTTGGCCAGTTGGGCTGCTACAGAGGTGGGCCAGTTGGGGCGCTAGGTAAGCCCAGGTAGCTCCTCTGTCTCTCTATTTTCTGTTTGCTTTCTGTTTCAGTTTTTTTTTCTATTTTGTTCTGTTTTGTTTTGGTTTAGTAAAAATACTAAACCATTTAATAAAATCCTGAAAATAATCATGTGGCTAGAACTAAAATATAACAAACCACATAAAATGTTCTAGAATTATTGGACATATATTAGTTATATATAAAATATATATCCAATGCAAATAGTTATTGAATTAATTCAAAGGCCCAAAATAAATATCTCTGAGATTCCAAAAATATTGTTTTAAGTTTTACCTCTTGCCAATATTTTCAGAGACTAAGAGGAACATTTTCTTGGACTTCTTTGAAAAGATTTTAATGTTGATTATTTTTGAAGTGATTTATGAGGGTTTCTACTAACCTCAATTTAACTTTCAGAATTTAGACATGATGCATGATGCTCACTTAGGTAAATAGCTTCAAGCAAATTCTAGGGCTGTGACAACTCACCCCCACTAAACAAGAATCTCGTCCCGAGATTCAAGACGTGAGGTAAGAAGACAGAGGGAACACCAATAAAGAATCTTCACGATCCGATTGCCCTTCTCGGAGATGTTGATTTATTGCATCATGTCGATCTTGACATCCTCGCTTTGAGGTCTTCATCCACGCGATGACGACGGAAAGAAACTCAACTAGGATTGATCTTCTCAAAGATCGAGCTAAACAATATCAACTCGCGGAATGAGATGTTGAAACATCTCAAGTTGAGACACAAAACACATATCAGGGGTGGTGGAAAGGGGCGGATGATAAAGGTTCAAATTTGGTAGGCAACAATTCCACGCTTAAATAGATGGTGAGGGGGTTTCAAAGTAGCGAGAAGTTATGTTGCCCATAATACCATACGAGGCACCTTAGTGAAAGTGACTCGTAGAGCTATTCCCTTAAGTGGCCAAAAGAATTACTTTTGACCCATAGATCATTGAAACTCTTTATACCAGCCTAAGGCAATCGCAATCGATCTTTTGAAGGAGTTTGAAAGAATGACATACTCGGACTAGAATGGATGATGTGGACTACCTTGTTGAAGACAACGCAATGGATGATTTTTGCTTATCATTAGAAATGGATGAGACCCATGGTAAGTCCACTTTTGAGGACGATCCTGAACAATAGCTACTGAGGTGTAAGCTGGGAACAAAATGCAAATGTTGGGAATGATTCTGGTAACTGGGAAGAAGGTTCATCAGCAAAGGTGATTCCACCAATTGGATGGCTAACGAACAACTGAGAGGACGGAGGCACATTCCAGTTAACGACAACAACAGAACCTAGTGCCTGAGCGTGCTCTCAAGAACTTGAGCATTTCCATACTCATCAAGGTCTTACCAACATCCATGTCAAGGATCCTGGCAACACAACATACCACCATGATGAATGGTGATGGATAATGCAGATGCAAAGGAAGATAACACTTTCTCAGATTTCACCTTAGCGAAGCCAAGGAAACAAAATCTGGATGATCGACCGAGAGACATTTAGCACTCCGCTTCTAATGTTCTCCTTGATGTACTAGGATAACCCATTTATTGATACAGTTTGGTATCTAGGACATCAAGTAAAGGTCGGACTTCGGAAGCTCAAGAATCCATAAGGATTAACTACGGAGGTAAATCCTACGAAATCCTCACGGAAAGGTGGCCAACTTTCTTCAATCCAGATACTACAATAATAGGTCTTCCGGCTGGATGTGTTGGCCACGACATCCACTTTACCGGTTATCGAGAGACCAATATTATAGTTCTTGGAAAACGCTCCAACCATCATATCTGCCTGAGATTCAGATTTGGTTGGTGTCAGGATATTCCAGACTCATGGAGTCTAGAAAGAAAATGAAGTTTTTGCAACACAAATCGACGAGATGACGTTGCGAGATTCTCGGGGAATGAACTACGATAGTAAGCTCCAAAACATGAGCTGGTTCTGCTACAAACATGCGAACACACTGTCCCAGACAAGCATGACCACGTAGTAGTCTTATAATAAAACACTACCGAGTTCAAGTGGGGAACCATCATTGCGGATAACGAAGTCCTTGCGTAAGTCTAGCTCCTAAGAAGAAACTTCTTCTCCTGGAACAAATCAATCAGTGGCTTGGTGTGCTAGGGATACATATAGAATGAAGGTTGCAAGTCTCCAAACCACAGTATACTTCGCACGTATGCGTGACCGGTTTGGGATGATTCCAGAGAAAGCAAGACAAACTTTCTCTAATTCACGGCGGCAACTTGCATCAAATGCACATGAATTAAAGGAAGTCACTTCTTTCATCCAAACATATGCTTCATGAACGAAACACGAAGATAATGCCTATAAAGTTTCCAATACTAGCTGGAGGTTCAACATGAATCATGGGGGAGACAAAATGCTACTGATGGGCTCAACAACAACTCATCGGTATTTCCATATCACTGGACTTCCACCATCATGTGAACGATGTGATAGTATTGGTCAGACCAAAAGATGTAATGGTGTATGCTCGAGGGATCAGCCACGAGTAAGACAACATTACGAACATCGTTGGTTTTGATTTGACTTGATGATGGCCCATACTTAAGTCAAAGTTTGGACAAAACAATAGCTCCACCAATTGGTCACGGAGATCAATCGATGAAGATATCATCTTTCTTCAACACACATATACAAAGAGATATCCCTTTGGAAAGAACTAAGTCGGATATAGCCTTTATCTCCCAACTCTCCAAGTTGTTGTTTAGCTTAACCAACTAGCTCAGGGTATACAACACAGATTCTTGGAGAAAGAGTGGTTTATTGGAAAACCAACTTGATCATGAACTCAACATATCGGTCAGGGGACGACCTGGTGATACTCCCATGAAGATATCCGGAAAATCACGAACCACCGATATGTCTCTAAGCTCGAGAACAATCTTGCTTTTCAAGGCAAGACGACATGATCAGAAGAGTAAGGGATTGAATAATCCTAACTCATTGATCGAAGAGTGCACCGAAAATAAGGACTAGGTAGCACGATTAATCTTAGAATGATGATTGAATAACCAACATGCTAAGAATGAAAAGTTCGTCCATTAACTACCAAGCAACGGGGTTGCTAGGAGTATTGATTTCACACATCACGACTCACTTGCCGGCATTCCGGTTGCAACAACACGGAAACCGAGAAATGAATAATGATGGGGAGAGTATCACTACGTTAAGAATTCATGAGAGATGCTGCATTTCCTATGACAATCCTGACATAAAGGGGGTAATACTCCGAGGTAGAACAGAACAAAAGCTGGATTGGCATTTTGATCTGCGGAATACAACCACTTTTACCCGATCCCAGAAATGGATGAGGTACTGGAGTTTGTTTCTCCTAGTCATTCTGAAATAGAACGGCTTGACGAACCACAAGAGTACTAGGCATCGATGAACACGAATGCATACATACTCCTCACTATCAATTGATAGACGAAGATCGGAATATAACGGAAGGGGGACAACTCAAAGGTACATATAACTTTCTGAGTTGTGGATGCATAGATTAGTATGTCGAACGAGTTCAACATATTTCTTCCGGATAACCCATGCAGAAAGGTAGGGTTGGCAGAGTCACAACATAGAATGGAGAACTCATCAGGAGCACTCTGTCGTGACCTTTTGGTTCAAAAGAACTCCTACCAAGAATGGTTCATGATAATTGGAAGAAGGATATACCACGAACCTCGAGAACTATCGCAAAGGTTACTAATATCCTAAAGGAACTAGCAACACTATCAACATGAGGTAAGTAGGGTGAATCTCGGGTTCAAGAACCCATGAATAGAATACCTACCACTACATGGCATCACGGGATGCTTTCGAGAATGGTGGCCAGAATTAGCACATCGGGAACACAAAACATGGCTAGATTACTAGGTGACTCCCCAAAACACCTAGGGTCATAATAATAGCTCCAACATATATGTCGAGGCAACGGAGTACCTCAACTCACCGACTAGAGTGCTTAATCTGGCCCAAAGGGCATCGGGATAGGAAGATGGATTGCAAATGCATCAGACTATCTAGAAACCTGGGATGACTCGGACAGCATAACGGCTGTAAATGCTCAAAAAGTTTTGAGACATCCTGCAAAAATGGTGGCATAACCACTCAGAATCATAATATCAAGGTTTTGAGGCCAGTTATGAATATATGGAAGTAGTAGGAACTGAACTGAGGCTTGAACTCAACAATCCTAGTCAACTACGGTTTAGTAACACGTCATCCTGTGAGATAGAAGGGAAGCCTAGTTCTTAACCCCGTAGAAAGATAAGGTGACTCAGATCAGAAGGTCATGAGGATAAGGAGTAAAAAGAGCCTTACGTTCCCTTCCACAATCAATTCCCTTATATAACTAAAGCATTCCTAGACACGACTTCGACCGGTTTGGCTTGGTAATCCTACAGGCAATCAGGCTCTGATACCAACATTGTCAGGACCCCGATCCTAGGTCACACCGATCTAGCATGTAACACATCATATCACTTTGTGGCCTCACGCACGGTATTCCCACGGGTGCCACCTTACCTGGCCCGGGACCGTTTGCGCCTTTTGGCTCACGTATATGATAGTGTTGCTAGCATCCATATGACAGAGAACCCGGGCTGACATGGCTAGTCGTGAACCCAAAGCGGCACAGACCTATGGAGACAGGCATACGCGAATCACATCGAACATGTCGGTCATCAACGAGTGATTCCGGGCTGTAGCACTAGGCTAACAGGACTCTAGGGATCCCGGGCTGTAGCAGGCTAGGCAGGACTCCGGAAGCCACCGTGTGACATTTCCCCGAAGGGACAGACATAGGGACGAAGTGAAACACATGCCGGCCAGTCAAGTGTCCTGAACAGTAGTGCTGGGCTAGCAGGACTCCGGTGAACCGGGCTGTAGCGGACTACTATGGCTCATGGAAGCACTAGACTACATTTCCCCATAAGAGAGACTGCCAAGGATAAACAACTAGATTGTCAGATCCCACACATACCAAGCATTTCAATCATACACACAATATGCTCGATATGTGTAAATACAACATGGCATCACAACATAACTCTACAACTCAACTATTTATTCATTAGGCTCCGAGGAGCGAGATATTACAAACATGGGTCTCATGACCCAACAATCATAGCATACAAGTCAAAGCACATGCGGAAGCTTAACATGTCTGAGAACAGACATCTACAAATGAAAAAGGCTAAGAAGCCTGACTATCTACCCGATCCTGCCGAGGGCACAAGATCGTAGCTGAGGTATCAAGCTAAACGTCGAAGTCCACGCGGAACTACTAGCGAGACTGAAATCTCTCTGCAAAACATAAATTAAGCAAACGTGAGTACAAAGGTACTCAGCAAGACTTACATCAGAACTAGCTACATATGCATCGGTATCAACAAAGGGGGGGGGGGTGGTGGAGTTTAACTGCAGCAAGCCAGCTTTGACTCGGTGGATATCCTAAACTACGACTGCAAGCAACTCTTTGAGGTGGCGCACACGAGTCCACACATTCACCATTCAATACACCACTATGGATCCGCTCCCGTCTCCCTACGAGAAGGCCATCCATAGCACTCACGCTTATCTTGCGAGTTTTAGGGTATCCACTTTTACTTGTCTATGAACTGTTATAGGTAATGTAAGTGCATCTAGTGCCACCCCTAGTTGGTTTTGGAGTATTGACGACAAACCTAGTTGAGGGACTAATGTGTTTGTGAGAATTGCAGGATAACACAGGTAGAAGTCCCTCATTGATTCGGTTTAGCTACCAGAGATGACCCCCAAAATGTACGAAGACATTGAAGACAATGGTGGTTCATGAAGACATTCATGTCGAAGACAATGACATGTGAAGACTCCCCATGAAGCCTATGGAACTCGAAGACTTAGATCCTTCGTAGTTTTACTTTATTCATGTTGTGTCATAGGAACCACCGTACTGTTAAGTGGGGTCCAAGAGAACCAGTCAGGATGACTGAAGTGATGCCTAATTCAAATCCTATGTCTTCGAGTGAAGACAATGAGAGAAAATCTTGTCCAGAGTCAGACAAGTCAGCTTTACTTGCAGCCCAAGTAAAGTTGCCGTGAGAGTTCGAAATCCGACCGTTAGTACACGTGTCAGTTCCTTAGTGACCCAGGGTCATTTCGGACAAATCAGGTCGGGTTGCCAAGTGGCTATAAATAGTCCACCCCCACAACCATAAACGGTTGGCTGCTCAGATTTCAGTGCACGGCTTTTGTCGTTTGAGAGCAACCCACCTCGAAGCCTTTGAGAGAAAATCCTTAGTGAGGAGAAAAGCCCTAACCACCCAGAGCCAGAGTAATTGGGTATCACTTAAGTCTTCTTGTCTGAGTGATCTGAAGACTTATTACACTTGAGGACTGTGCATCCTCCAGACGGTTAGGCGTCGCGTTCTGAGCATCCAAGAGGAATTGTGGATTGCCGGTGAACGAAGTCTGTGAAGGTTTGGGAGTCTACCTTGAAGACTTACCAGAGTGATTGGGCGGGGTCTGTGTGACCTTAGCTCAAGGAGAAAACGGTGAGGACTGGGTGTCCTGAGCTGCGTGTTCAGGACTGGGTGTCCGGGACTGTGTGTCCTTTGGTTTAAATACCTAGCCGCTCCAACCAGACGTACAGTTGTCACAGCAACTGGAACCGGTCCAACATATCATTGTCTTCAACGTGTCACTGGTTTCATCTTCACCTCCCTTTACTTACCAGTACACATTGTGAAGCTATTGCATGCTTGCTTTATCTTCTGTCTTCACAACCTGATTGTATGATCTGTTTGGCTTCATAACTTCTTCCAACCTGATCCTCATCACACTGAAGCTATTTGTCTCTGTGCTTTCACTGTATTGTACATTTGACTATGGCTTGCGTTGTGTAATCTACCTTCCGCTGCATAGTGATAGGCTTGTTCACTCTGTTTGTCTTCATAACTTCCACGTTTTGAAGACTTTCATAAAAATCGCCTATTCACCCCCCCTCTAGTCGATATAACGCACTTTCAATTGGTATCAGAGGAAGGTGCTCCCTTGTTCTGTGTGATTCGGTTTAACCACCTAGAGTTTTAGCTATGTCGACTGCAGGGATAATTAAAGTCTCCGCTGCGTGCCCCGTCTTCGATGGAACTGAATATCCCTACCGGAAGAATAAGATGCGCATGCATCTTGAAGCCATTGACGTCGACCTATGGTATGTCGTCGAAAACGGCGTTCCCAAGGCTGGAGAAGGTGTCACTGCGGTTGATGTCAAGAAGTTCACTCAACTGGACTCTACTGCCAAGAATATTATCTATGGTCATCTGACCAAGGGACAGTACGGCCGTGTGAGTGCCCTGAAGACATCCAAGCTGGTCTGGGACTGGCTCTCCAAGGTCAATGAAGGCATCTCAACCCAGAGAGATCAGAGAATCAGTGTTCTTCGCAATCTCTTCAACCGCTTCAAGCGAAATGACAATGAGAATGTCCAGCACACATTTGACTGGCTCACTGACATCACAAATGAGCTTCAAGCCCTCGGCGCCACTGAGATCACCAAACATGAAATCGTCAAGACGCTGCTAAGATCACTTGACAGTTCATTTGACATCCTAGCCCTGATGATTCAAGAACGTCCAGACTTCAAGACACTCGATCCGTCTGACATACTTGAGAGGCTCAACACACATGAGTTTCAGCTTTCTGAGAAAAGAGATATCTACGGTCCAAACTATGGGCGAACTCGTGCCTTGAAGGCAAAAGCTGTGTCATCATCTGAAGAAGAATCTGACAGCAGTTCTGATGATCCTGAAGACATTGGAAGGGAACTTGCAATGCTAGTGAAGAAGTTCCAGAAATTCACCAAGAAGAAAGGCTTCAGAAAGTCTTCACGATCATGCTCAAGGAATGATGAAGCTTCTGCGCATGACTACAAGAGGAAAACTTGTCACAAGTGCAAGAAAACTGGACACTTCATCTCTGAGTGTCCACAGTGGGACAATGAGAACAGAAAGAAGAAGAAGAGCAAGGAATATGACTCTGGCGATAAGAAGACGAAGAAATACTCAAAGTCTTCGTCCAAGTCTTCCTCAAAGTCTTCATCACACAAGAAGAGTTCATCTGGCAAGGCTCGTGCGTTTGTTGGCAAGGAAATGGATTCAGAGGAGGAGTCCGCTTCCGAGGAGGCAGAGGTGGAGTCTGAGGAGGAGTCTGATTCAGGCATTGCGAGTTTGGCTACAGCCTATGTCGCCAAGTCCATCTTCAACACTGAAGACAATGACTCCATCACCATCACCGATGCAAATGACAAGGACGACTCTACTCCTACCTACTGCTTCATGGCACATGGTGCCAAGGTAAACACACGCACTACTCACTATCGAACATCTAGTGACGATGACTCTGATTGTGATTCAAAACCCAGTTACAAAACACTTGCTAAAATTGCAACTGAACAACAAAAGGCCATGGAACATATTCAAAAACTGTTAGACAGAAGCGATGATCTGTTGGGTGCTGAAATGACTCGTTCTGAATCCTTAATTGAAGACATAAAAAATCTTCATGTTAAGTATCAGGAACTCGAAGATCGTCTTGAGACTCTCTCAACTACTCATGAAAAGCTTTCCTATGATTATCTTCAAAAGAAGCAAGATCTTGAGAAGTTGAGAGCGGATCATGAAGATCTTCAAAAGGAAAACGAGTCACTTCGAGCCGAACAGATCAGTTCTGCTCAGGAAGGATTTGAACCACCATGCCTTAAATGCATTGAGCGTGATAATGCTATTTCTGTTGCTGAATGTTCCACTGCTACTGCTGTTGCAATATCTTCAACTGTTGAAGTGGTAACTAACCCCTCTGCTGAGGACACCACTGCTATTGCTGATGAAAATGCTAGGTTGAAGACATTGCTTGAAACAGGGATGTACAAAAGTCTCAAAGGACATCAGACATTATGTGATGTCCTCAAGAAGCAGATTCTGAACCGAAACCCTAGGAAAGAGGGTGTTGGGTTCGTGAGGAAAATTAATGCAGATGGCTCTTACTGGAAACCTGAGCAGTACCCCAAAACCACATGGGTTGCTGCAAAGGAATCCTCAGCAGATCCATCCAATCTATCTGGCTTCACTTGTGCTTATCCAATTATCATTGATGAATCCTTTGATGTAAACTATAAACTGTTTAGGAATCAGAATGGTGAAGTATTTGCCAGGTACATTGGTACTAACTGCAGGAATGGACCGCCTATGAAGAAGATCTGGGTTCCAAAAACGTGTCTTGAGTATCTTCCTGTGAATGTCCTCATGACACCTCACATGAAGAAGACAAACCTCAGACCAAAGGCTTCATATGGTCCAAAGGCTTCATACAGGCAGAGGACTCATCTGAGTCACACTGACACAAATGTTTTGCAGGGAAACCATGCTCAGGCATCTGAGAGCGGTTCTTCAAACCGTCACTCTCATATGACCAAAAACTATTCTGCCTATTCTTATGAGTACTATTGCCCACCTGCTAGACTGTTTGCTAGGGCTCCAAAGCCAAAATTCTCAGATGCTGCACTTAGACTTATTGCTTCTAAGCCACCCTTGAAGATGTGGGTGGTTAAGAAAGCTTAACTCTCTTTTGCAGGGAAAGGTCTCCAGCACAAAACCAAAATCTTCTGATACTATTGCTGGGGACCTCAAAAATCTTGTGGGGCGCAAGATCAAATGCTCGAATGGCATCACTATGTATTTCATATCTGAATCGCATGCTACTCTCCCTACTTGTCCTAACCTGGATCTAAGTTTTCATAATCCACTGGTTCGTCAAATGTTTTTGCTTCACAACACTCTTCGTGAAGCCTATCCCCCTAACTGCACTGTAGGGTACGACACCAGTGACTTCAGAGTCTTCAGAATGGATTATTGACAGTGGGTGTACAAATCACATGACTGGCAAGAGAAGTCTCTTTATGGACTCAACCTTACATCCATCTGACAAGAGCCACATCACATTCGCTGACACTGGTAAAAGTAAGGTACTGGGTCTAGGTAGAGTTGCAATCTCAAAGGATCAACACATGGATAAAGTCATGTTTGTTGAATCCCTTGGCTTCAACTTAATGTCTGTCTCAATGCTTTGCGATTTAAACATGATTGTAATCTTTGGAAAATATCGTTGTCTGGTACTAATGGAATCTGACAAGTCTCTAGTGTTTGAAGGGTATCGAAAAGATGATTTGTACGTGGTAGATTTCTCAGCAGGGCCACAGCTTGCAGTTTGTCTTCTCGCAAAGGCTTCAGAATGCTGGCTTTGGCATCGAAGACTTGGGCATGCTGGCATGAGGAACCTCCACACCCTTGCGAAGAAGAAGCATGTCATAGGCATCGAGGGCGTCAAGTTCAAGAAAGATCACTTATGCGGTGCCTGTGAAGCTGGGAAGATGACAAGGGCAAAACATCCTTCGAAGACAATCATGACCACTACTCAACCCTTCGAACTGCTTCACATGGATCTCTTCGGTCCCACTCACTACTCAACTTTCTCCACTACTGCTTGCCTCTATGGCTTCGTCATTGTTGATGATTACTCTAGATATACTTGGGTGCACATAATCCTTTACAAGACTGAAGTGCAGGATGTCTTCAGACGCTTCGCAAATCGGGCAATGAACAATTACGGCGCCAAGATAAAGCACATCAGAAGTGACAATGACACAGAATTCAAGAACACCGGCCTTGACACATATCTTGATACATTGGGCATCACTCATGAATTCTCAGCTCCTTACACGCCACAACAGAATGGCATCGTCGAACGCAAGAACAGAACACTCATTGAGATGGCCAGAACAATGTTAGATGAGTACAAGACACCAAGAAAATTCTGGACTGAAGCCATTGACACTGCATGCCATACTATCAACCGTGTATATCTTCACAAGCTGCTGAACAAGACATCTTATGAACTTCTGACTGGCAAGAAGCCAAATGTAAGTTACTTCAGAGTATTTGGATCAAGATGCTGGATCAAGGACCCTCACCACACCTCAAAATTTGCTCCAAAAGCACATGAGGGCTTCATGCTTGGATATGGAAAGGATTCGCACTCCTACAGAGTCTTCAATCTCTTTCACTACAAAGTGGTTGAAACAGTGGATGTACGGTTCGATGAGACCAATGGGTCACAAAGAGAGCAACTACCAGATGTGCTAGATGAAGTTCCAGCCAGTGAATCAATCAAGCTAATGGGAACTGGAGAAATTATACCTTCTGAAGCTCGTCCTGAAGAAGAACTTATCATCTCAGCACCTGATCCACATGAAGACAATGCTCAGCCTGAAGACATACCTCCCCATGATAACGTAGATCAGCAAGAGCAAAGTCTTCGACCTCTACATCCCCGTGTTGCCAATGAAGTGCAGATTGACAGAATAATTGATAACATCAATGCACCTGGTCCACTGACTCGTTCAAGGGCAACTCAACTGGCAAACTTTTGCGGACACTTCGCATTCGTTTCAATCACAGAACCCAAGAAAATTGATGAAGCCTTTATGGAACCTGAATGGATTCAAGCTATACAAGAAGAGCTTCAACAATTTGAGCTGAACAATGTATGGGAGTTGGTTAAGCGTCCTGATCCACGGAAGCATAACATAATAGGCACCAAATGGATATACCGCAACAAGCAAGATGAGCATGGCCAAGTCATCAGAAACAAGGCTCGTCTCGTTGCTCAAGGATATACTCAAGTGGAAGGCATTGACTTCGATGAAACATTTGCTCCTGTGGCCAGACTTGAAGCCATTCGTATACTGCTGGCCTATGCAAATCATCACAACATAATCCTGTATCAAATGGATGTAAAAAGTGCCTTCCTCAATGGCAAAATTGAAGAAGAAGTGTATGTTGCACAACCACCTGGGTTTGAAGATCCAAAACATCCTGACATGGTGTACAAGCTCAAAAAGGCACTATATGGCCTCAAACAAGCCCCTCGGGCCTGGTATGATACACTCAAATACTTCCTGAAGAGCAAAGGCTTCATACCTGGTTCCCTGGATCCCACTCTCTTCACAAAGACATATGATGGTGAACTGTTTGTGTGCCAAATATACGTGGATGACATTATCTTCGGCTACACCAATCAGAAGTACAGTGAGGAGTTCGGATACATGATGCAAGAGCAATATCAGATGTCTATGATGGGGGAGCTGAAATTCTTCCTCGGTCTTCAGATACGGCAATAACGCAATGGCATCTTTATATCTCAAGAGAAATATCTCAAAGACTGCCTGAAGAAGTTCGGTATGCAAGACTGCAAAGGCTTCACAACACCAATGCCAGCCAAACATCATCTGGGTCCTGACGACAATGGTAAAGAGTTCGATCAAAAGGTATACCGCTCCATGATTGGTTCTTTGCTTTATTTATGTGCATCTAGGCCAGATATTATGCTTAGTGTTTGCATGTGTGCTCGGTTTCAAGCGGCACCAAAGGAGTCGCATCACTTAGCAGTGAAGCGAATTCTTTGATATTTGGCTCACACCCCAACTCTAGGGTCATGGTATCCAAAGGGCTCAGAATTTGATCTGGTTGGATTCTCGGACGCTGATTACGCTGGTGACAAGGTTGATCGGAAGTCCACATCAGGCACATGTCACTTTCTGGGCCGATCACTTGTCTGTTGGTCTTCAAAGAAGCAGAACTGTGTATCTCTCTCCACTGCTGAATCTGAATACATTGCTGCCGGATCCTGCTGCGCTCAGCTTCTATGGATGAAGCAAACCCTCAAGGATTATGGCATTCATCTGAACCAAGTGCCACTTTACTGCGACAATGAAAGCGCCATCAAGATCGCCAACAACCCAGTTCAGCACTCGAAGACAAAGCACATTGAAATTCATCATCATTTTCTCAGAGATCATGTTGCAAAGGAAGACATTGATATCATACACGTCAACACTGAAGAGCAATTGGCAGATATCTTCACCAAGCCCTTGGATGAGAAGAAATTTTGCAAGTTACGGTGTGAGCTAAATATCTTGGAATCCTCAAATGTCCTGTGATCATGCACACATCCTAACACTTATGCATGATGATGACTTAGATGTGCAACACACAAGGTAACGTATATCTTCAATCAATGAAGACATACATTCTAAGTGTGAATACATTAACGTGGAATTTGACCTCGGAGCGCCACGATAATTGTGCGCCGTGTCTGGGTCCAATACTTCCTATACGGTGGGTAGCGCCACCACCAAAAAAATTTCTACTTGAAGTGTTTCACTCATGGCATTACATTTGCTATGTCTTCACATTTGGTTTGGCTTCAATCTCAACATGTCTTCATGATTGTCTTCACTATGTTGATTATATATGTACTGGTGTTCTATCCTCTACAGCATTCACTTATAGCTATGTCTTCTTGGTTGAATCTTTTGAACTAAGTGAATGTGATCGGACCCTAACCTCTCCATGCTTCCTACCTCAAACTCTATCTCTCCAAGTCATATGCACTCTATTGAAACTGTCGAATGTCTTCACTGCATCCTTGTCAGAAGAAGACACAGAGACAAACTTTAAAACAGCTTTCAATGTTTTTCCATCAACTAGAATTCCGAAGAAGTAGGAACGACTCCCGACAAACCAGGCGTGCGTGGGGTGAAACTGCCCCCACAATTCCGCATGCTGGCCACGTACTGATCAGATGCGAATCGCCAGGGGCACCTGAGTAATAGCGCAGTGCCGCCCATATCTCTATAAATACACGTTTCACTGCGGTCATTATCTCTTCTTCCACCCTCGCACGAACCCTAGGGCCACCGCTAACTCTCAACGACGCCGGCGACGAAGTGCTTCACTGCCGCGACCTCTCCGACGCCGTTCTCATGCCGACAGCGGACATCAGTCTCTCCGCCGTCGCCCTAGGTGTCTTCCGTTGCCAAGTTAGGGCACGGAGGATCGAACTGCTCGGCCTCAACTCTCATCTCGTCTAGCAGTTCCAAGTCTGGTAAATAACAAGCCTTTTTACAGCCTCTTTTGATCCTATTGCTCCATCACTTTCTGCCAAAAGAGGTTTCCATTCACTCCAGTTTCATTCCTCTCATCTGTATCTCATAACTTGCCTAGTATATTCACTTGTTCTTCATGAAGTAGTTAGATTCCTCACTTGTACTGATCTATGGGTTCGTACAAATCTGGAACCAACTTCTTTTCTATAAAGTGAATGTCTTCGCATGATGAGGTCAATATCTTCTAAACTGATTTATCTTCAAAATCTTCTGAGAATGCATATGACCTCTTCCCCTTCCCTCGCACCTTAATGCTGTCACAGGTACATGTCCGTGGGAGAATCTTTTGGTTCTCATAGTCTGCATTCATTTGCAGAGTTCCTACAGCGTCACATTAATTCACCCGAAGCCAGTTCCTGTTGGTCAAGCAAAAGGAAGTCTTTGAAGCCTTTGAATCTCTTGAAGCCTTCCAAGTTAAGCTTCATGGCAACCGAGAAACAATCAAGGAAGGGAGGCAGACAGAGACGTGGTGACACATCTAAAGATCTGCCTGAAGATTTGGCAGAAATGTACCAAACTGATCCCGAAGAGAGCTATGGTCAGCGCAAGACACGAATCCAATGGATTCGAAGATATTGGGCAGAGCAGTGGTTCCATTACCGCTTCGTCACCAAGGAATATGCAGAGAAGTACGCCCTCAAGAGGCCATGGGGAGATGCCTTGTATAAGAATCTCGTACCCCGAACCAGAGACGAAGCCATTGCTCAAGGCTTCTTTCCATGCATGGTCAGGGGACAACAGCCAGCTGACGCACATCCGTCATCCCCTCTCTGGTGTCGCGATGACACTCTGTTCAAGCGCAACTTCCAATTTGCCCAGAACTCTGTGAAGCAAAACAAGAAGGAGTTTGGGTTGGACTTCAACCCTGGTCCCTCCAAACCAAGGGCAGATGGCACACGCGACGCAAATCCCAATGTCATCGGGCCGTTTGCCAATCTTGAAGGCCTCATCACTCGCATTATAGTCCAAGGGACTGCCGTGAACGACCCTCCAGCAGACACTGAGTCTGATGACGCTCCTGCTGCCCTGGAGCCGAAGCAGATGAAGAAGAAGCCAAAAGCTTCCAAGCCAGCCGCTTCTCCCAAGATCTCCAGAGCGAAGCCATTGGCCACTGCACCTCCTGAAGCAAGTGTGCAGTCTGAAGACTTATCACGAGTCTCCAAGCCTCAAGAAGCCAAGAAGCCACAGCCACACACCAGCAAAGAGCTCACTGCCGCTGCCGTTCTTCGCTGCGAGGCCATTGATCTGTCTAGTGATGATGATCTTGCCGATGACGCTCTTGAGCAGCTGATCAAGAGCAAGGAGGAGGCTGAAATCTTCAACAATCTGCCTCTGTTCGATGCAGCAATCATCCACAACTTCATTGATGAGTGGTTTGATACACCCAACATCAGCTTCGATGATCTGCAGCTGCCCATTGGCCTCAACGTAGCCTTTCAAGGAGCTATTGCTTCAGAACTCGCAATTGCCCAGCGCATAGTGGAACTGAAGCAGAAAATAGATTTTGAAAAGGCTCAGTTCAAGCAGAATATGGCCACGTTCAGCGTCCAAGAGGTCAAAGACTCAGGGTTCACGCGAGCGCATGAAGAATTTGGCTGATCTCTGCGTGCAGGCCTACAATGAGGCCGAGAAGCGAAAGGCACTTGGGCGTCCCGGCATCGACCCCAGGATGGCCGCCAAGAAAAAGAAGAAGCCCACTGTGGCTGAACAAGAGGCCCCACAACAAGAAGCTGTTTCGATTGTCTTCCCCACTGCCAAGCCTGTCTCGAAGCCAAAGCACCGCTCAACCGCTTCAGAGCAAAAGAAGACAAGGACAGCCGAAGCCAAAGCAAGGAAGAGGAAACACCCTGAAGCCTCTCCTTCAGACCCCACCATCAAGAAGCGCAAGACCAAGAAGTCTCGGGCTGCTCCCACAGAGCCCTTGATAGTCGAACCGCTTTCCGTTCGCTTTCCTCATGAAGATCGTCAACTGACCGTGCATGAGCCTGCTCTCACAGAGGCTCCGCATCTGAAGACATTCCAGCAGCCGACCCCAATGCTGCTGATGACATTGGTCTCCAAGACAATGTGCAAGGTGATGCAGTCCTTCCTCAGCTCGAAACGAGCGAAATGATCAGCATTGGTCGTCCCTTGACGCCAATCACTCAAGATGCATCATGGGCTGATCGCCTGCAGGAGGAAGAGGATGAGCCCCAGCCCACTGCAACTCCACCAGCGTCGCCTGCATTCCGTAGGCTTCGCAAATGACCAAGGGCTCAGACTGCTGACGACATTCCGGCTGCATCAGCCGAAGAACATGCAGAAGAGCATGAAGAACCTCAAGCTCCATCTCCCCCACACCAGCAAGAAGAAGTTCTCAAGGAGGCTGACACCACTGCGGCTGCCACACATAATACTGAAGCATTTGTGGAGCCCGACCAACCAACAGCTTCAAGAGATACTGAAGCTACTGCCTCTTACCCTTCTGTGCCTGTGTCTGCTGCCGGACCACAGTTCAACTATCATGTTGCGCACAGGCCCCAGGTACAGAAGCCAATCCCACGACTGCCAAGGTTCCCAGGTCCAGCCACTGCTCCTGGCTCCTTCAATGTCAATAGCTTCAGGGCAGATAACACCTTCTTCAACCGCTCCAAGAACCCTTACTCAAGGGAAAAGATTGTGTCAGATAGGTTCTGGAGCTACCCACAGCGCAACTACTACTCCTGCGTCCTGTACAACCAGAACCGTATCTTTCCACATCAGCGCCTTGAAGTTGAAGCTTTTGCTGGTCTGCCTGGTCTGGAAGAAGCCCTGGACTGCTTCAAGCAAGTTGGCCTGCTGCCGTTTGTCACGGATGAAGAGCACTGGAATGAAGAACTTCTGCTCCAGTTCTATGCCACATTGCACATCAAGGGCTACAACAGAGATCCGAAGACTTGGGTCCTGGAGTGGATGACCGGCAACGTCCATCATGAAGCCAATGCATTTGATATCATTGAGCTCACCGACCTACCCTCTCCAGGCGAACTCTTCGAAGAAGGCTGCCAACTCCATGCTGACGCAGTTGAGAGCATATTTCAGCGACCTGAGCCAAATATGAGTCAGATGCTCTCAATGATGAAGCCATTGCCTTCTGACGCACCTTACCCAACGGAGTTCTTCGTTGAAGACTTAGAGTACCTGCCTAGAACTATCTATCACATCATCAGGCAGACTCTATGGCCCATTAAGGGGCACTCTCGATATGCCAAGGTTGAAGGTGCCATGAAGACTCTCATCTTCTGCATCCTGCACGGCAAATGCTTAAATGCCCAGGATCTCTTCATACGTCAACTTGCTGCGTCTGGCTCAGATCTCTTTGGTCTGAAGATATATGCTCCATGGGTTATGAGGCTAATCAAGCTCCACTCTGCAATATCATATCAACCCTCAGCCCGCAACCACAGAATCTTCTTACCTGATGTGGACACCTCTGCTGAAGCTATTTATCCTGAGCCTGCCAAACAACCACTAAGTCTTCAGAATGCAGAACACCAAAGCTTCACTCAACATGATGAAGGTGTTGAAGCCATTTCCAGAGTCTATCCAATGGCTGGCACCACACGTGCCCCTGCATCCACTGAAGCCACTGACAGCAAAGCTGCACAGAGACCCAAGAAACGCGCTCGTACACTCACTGATCGTGAACTTCTTGTGGCTCTGCATCAAAAGCAAGATAGGCATCATGACTGGCTCAAAAGGCAGATGCGCAGTATCATGCAAGACGTCAATCGCATCAGGAATCTGGCCACCAAGAACGCCTTCGTCGCACATGAAACCTGTCGCCGCACTTGGAAAGGCCTCACAATGATGTGCACTGAAGCTGAATTGCAAGAGGATGGCTTCAAGGAGCGATTCAAGTTTGACTCCACACCCCCCAGAAGAGCTGTGTTGCGTGGGACTTCGTCGCTTGAAGAATCCGAGTTCTCTTCCTCTGCTGCCACCGTGACGGGAAAAATCATTGAGGAAGATGACGACGCTACATCACCACCAATGTCTTCAGCGCGCGTCGTCACTGCACCAAGCTCGCCAGCACCACCAAACGCCTCCACCGACCCTATTGCGCCTGGGAACGCATAGAAAACTCTATGTCTTCAAACCTTTTTGGTCATCACTGACAAAAGGGGGAGAAGCATATGATGTTTATAGTCTTCAAGCGGGTCAATAATAAGGGCGGGTGCTTTATTACATTTTGCTTCGTGCTTACAACTCTCGTTTTGCTACATTTGGTTCTTTGAGTTGTAACACTTAAACTTGATGGTCGTCTGCTACTATGTTTGCCACTGTGTTTTTGCGAAGATAAATTCCGCATGTACGACGATAATTTCCGCACTCTTATCATTTCGCAGACGTCCATTTTTCATTATGCATATCATTATCCTCATATATCTTTACGTGCATGATGGATTGTCATCATAAGTTGAAGTGGATTCCCACAAATACAACCTGCTATGTGCATTTGCGTTCCAGAAGCAAATCACTTATATGCACATCTTCAGGGGGAGCCCTTGCGGCTTATGAAGACAATTCCTTTACAATTTCACAAATTATATTCCCCGTCGAAAACTTCAACTAGTTTGTTATCAATCACCAAAAAGAGGGAGATTGTAAGTGCATCTAGTGCCACCCCTAGTTGGTTTTGGAGTATTGACGACAAACCTAGTTGAGGGACTAATGTGTTTGTGAGAATTGCAGGATAACACAGGTAGAAGTCCCTCATTGATTCGGTTTAGCTACCAGAGATGACCCCCAAAATGTATGAAGACATTGAAGACAATGGTGGTTCATGAAGACATTCATGTCGAAGACAATGACATGTGAAGACTCCCCATGAAGCCTATGGAACTCGAAGACTTAGATCCTTCGTAGTTTTACTTTATTCATGTTGTGTCATAGGAACCACCGTACTGTTAAGTGGGGTCCAAGAGAACCAGTCAGGATGACTGAAGTGATGCCTAATTCAAATCCTATGTCTTCGAGTGAAGACAATGAGAGAAAATCTTGTCCAGAGTCAGACAAGTCAGCTTTACTTGCAGCCCAAGTAAAGTTGCCGTGAGAGTTCGAAATCCGACCGTTAGTACACGTGTCAGTTCCTTAGTGACCCAGGGTCATTTCGGACAAATCGGGTCGGGTTGCCAAGTGGCTATAAATAGTCCACCCCCACAACCATAAACGGTTGGCTGCTCAGATTTCAGTGCACGGCTTTTGTCGTTTGAGAGCAACCCACCTCGAAGCCTTTGAGAGAAAATCCTTAGTGAGGAGAAAAGCCCTAACCACCCAGAGCCAGAGTAATTGGGCATCACTTAAGTCTTCTTGTCTGAGTGATCTGAAGACTTATTACACTTGAGGACTGTGCATCCTCCAGACGGTTAGGCGTCGCGTTCTGAGCATCCAAGAGGAATTGTGGATTGCCGGTGAACGAAGTCTGTGAAGGTTTGGGAGTCTACCTTGAAGACTTACCAGAGTGATTGGGCGGGGTCTGTGTGACCTTAGCTCAAGGAGAAAACGGTGAGGACTGGGTGTCCTTTGGTTTAAATACCTAGCCACTCCAACCAGACGTACAGTTGTCACAGCAACTGGAACTAGTCCAACATATCATTGTCTTCAACGTGTCACTGGTTTCATCTTCACCTCTCTTTACTTACCAGTACACATTGTGAAGCTATTGCATGCTTGCTTTATCTTCTATCTTCACAACCTGACTGTATGATCTGTTTGGCTTCATAACTTCTTCCAACCTGATCCTCATTACACTGAAGCTATTTGTCTCTGTGCTTTCACTGTATTGTATATTTGACTATGGCTTGCGTTGTGTAATCTACCTTCCGCTGCATAGTGATAGGCTTGTTCACTCTGTTTGTCTTCATAACTTCCACGTTTTGAAGACTTTCATAAAAATCGCCTATTCACCCCCCCCTCTAGTCGATATAACGCACTTTCAGGTAACCCAGAAGTCCATTACCGTGGACGCGGCTATTAGAATAGATGATGTTAACCCTGCAGGGGTGTACTTCTTCACACACGCTCTCACCACTTACCGCCGTTTACACGACATGTACTCGGCAACCTTCAAGCGGAAGCCCAACGAGGGTGTCGGCCACGGCCTACCTAAACACCTAAGTCTCTAGTCCAGGTTTATCGCCTATCCAGGTTCCATCCGCAGGGAGTCCGGCCGAGGTTTCCACATACGGCCCCGAACGATGTGAACAGGGTTCCCGAGACACCAAACGGGCGCCCGGTACACCGTGCCACGGTGTATCTACCGCAACATAGCCCACCCCTGGGGTCAGCGCTACGCACGGCCACCAACACATATCCTATAAACACCAGAAACTAGTTGCAACTCCTGGACAGAGGACAAGGGTGATCAAGAAGCCGAGAGGGTCCATTGGTTTCGGGCCCAATGCGTGGTAGTAACTATTTCATGGATCACAAACACATAACTCAGTTCCTAAGAACGGTTTCAATGAGACAACCCACCATGTACTCCTACATGGCCTCTCACCGCTACCTTTACCAAATCGTGTTCACACACTTAGCTCACACGCAGTAGGACATGTTCACACATCTCCGATTCATCCCCGATGAATCGGAACTGACTCAACTCTAAGCAGTAGCAGGCATGACAAACAAGCATGAATGAGTAGGCACATCAGGGCTCAAACAACTCCTACTCATGCTAGTGGGTTTAATCTATTTACTGTGGCAATGACAGGTCATGCAGAGGATAAGGGGTTCAACTACCGCAACAAGTAACAGATGAATCGTTGTTGTCCTAATGCAGTAAAAGAGAGCAGGAGCGAGAGAGTGGGCTTGTATCGGAATGAACAAGGGGGTTGTGCTTGCCTGGCACTTCTGAAGACAATATAGTTCTTCATCGGTGTCAACGATCACGTCGTCGGAAACATCGTCATCTGAGAGGGGACGGTTACCAGCAAACAGGGAAGGACACAATCAATGCGATGCAACAATATGATGCATGATCATGACATGGCAATATGATGTTGATTGAACTAATGCAACTAAAAACAAGTTAAATGGAGTTGGTTTGAACACTAGGTTCAAATTCAAATTCAAACTATGAATTCAAATAGTGTATTATTATGTTTTGGACTAAACAGTGAGGTTAAGTTGTTCAAACATGCATGAAAATGCCATAAACAGATTCCTTGAATTTTTCTGATAATTTTACATATATAATTTATTTTATTTGGAGTTACGGTTGAATTTCTATGATTTTTAGAAGTTTAGGCAATTTTCTGGAATTTTCTGAATTATTATAAAACAGAAATTAATTACCGCGTCATCATGACATCAGGGTGACGTAAGCAAGTCAACAGGGCTGGTCCGGGTCAAACCTGACCAGTGGGGCCCACTAGTTAGTGACCCAGGGCTGGTTTCTGTGGCTGACATGTGGGACCGGGTCAACGGTGACGTGGCCAGGTCAAACTGACCCATGGGGCCGCGGTCATTAGCTTAAATTAAACAGGGTATAACCCTGTGGTTAATTAACCGGTGGGGCCCGTCTGTTAGCGTCTATTAGGGAGGGATTAGTGGTGATTAGACTTAATTAAGCGACCACGTCAGCGGTCGACGCCGGCGACCAAAAGCACGGCGGTGGCTCGTCGGAGATGCTCGAGACGGAGCTACAGAGCATCGTTTCGCTCGTGGTTTGTGGCTACGGCGAGCTGGGAGACTCGCGCATCCAGCGGTGGTAACACCTCGCGCCGGGGTTGACTAAATCGACGGTGGCGGCAACTTTTGCGGCGGCCGGAATTCGGGCGAGGTCGGGGTTGGCGCTAGGGGGCACAGCGGGTCGAATGGGTGGGCGCGCCCGGCTCCTGGGAGAGTGCTGAGCATGGGGCAAAGCTCGGGCATGGGTGGCGGCAGCTGTGGCCGTGGCGGCGATGAGGTACGGCGGCGGCGAGCTTCGGCCGCGGTGGTTAGTGAGGCTAGAAGAGGAAATAGACGGCGGGGAGAGAGGGGTTTGGTAGAGGAGCTCACGGTGAGGTCGAAGCGGAGCTCAGCCGGCTCGGGGACGACCGGAAGGCGACGAATTCATCGATGAAGTCCGGCGGCCGTGCTCGAGGAGGACGACTCGTAGCGGCGATGTGGGGCTCCCGCGGTGGCGTGGCTCGGTGAGGGGGTCGAGGACGAAATGGCAGAGCTTTTGGGCGCAGCGGCAGGGCGAGGGGTGGCCGGTGGCCACGAGTACAGCGACGATGACTACGAGCTCCGCTCGGTGGTGCGCGCGAGAGGGGAGTAGAGGAGGGGATGGGGTCCAGGGGGAGAGAGGAGAGGTGCAGGGGGCGAGGGGGAGTGCGTGGCATCCAGGAAGTCGAGGGGGGGGGCACGCAGGCAGGGAGGAGCCAGCGCGGCTCGTCGGCCATCGGGCACGCAGCTACTTCTCCTCCTGGCAGGAGGAAGAAGACAGTGCTGCCCCTGATGGGCCGGGCTGGCTTTGGGCAGTTGGGCTGCTACAGAGGTGGGCCAGTTGGGGCGCCAGGTAAGCCCAGGTAGCTCCTTTGTCTCTCTCTATTTTCTGTTTGCTTTCTGTTTCAGTTTTTTTTTTCTATTTTGTTCTGTTTTGTTTTGGTTTAGTAAAAATACTAAACCATTTAATAAAATCCTGAAAATAATTATGTGGCTAGAACTAAAATATAACAAACCACATAAAATGTTCTAGAATTATTGGACATATATTAGTTATATATAAAATATATATCCAATGCAAATAGTTATTGAATTAATTCAAAGGCCCAAAATAAATATCTCTGAGATTCCAAAAATATTGTTTTAAGTTTTACCTCTTGCCAATATTTTCAGAGACTAAGAGGAACATTTTCTTGGACTTCTTTGAAAAGATTTTAATGTTGATTATTTTTGAAGTGATTTATGAGGGTTTCTACTAACCTCAATTCAACTTTCAGAATTTAGACATGATGCATGATGCTCACTCAGGTAAATAGCTACAAGCAAATTCTAGGGCTGTGACAGTTTCTAAAAAAAAGTTGGATTTCAAGATGCCCTGAAAAAAAGTTGATTCTGAAGATAGTCTCAAAAAAAGTTGAATCTCAAATTTCTCTTTTAGAAAATGGTTAACCCTGGAAAATGCTGCTGATTTTTCTTTTTCTTAGAAAACATTTTCATTCACATAATAGCACTCCCTCCAATCCATAATAAGTGTCGTGGTTTTAGTTCAAAATCGGAGGGACCTTTTATTCTACAAAATATTACCTTTCTTTTTGACAAAAAAGGGTGAGTTATAGCTCGACCTAATGAATTATCTGCTCCATTCAATATGGATATTCTACATAATGCGATGAATTTTATTTGCAATACAAGATCCCAGTTACAGGTTTAAGAAAAGAAAATTCAGAATGAGTATGAGCTTTTCTAGGTTCTAGTGCCTCCTCAACTCAACTCAGCAGGCTTCTCAGCAATATGGCTACCTTAACAACGTGATAAGATTGTAGTGCATCATGTCTATGAAATTCAACACGAAAGACTACATGTCAAAGGGATAGGAGGTACATCATCATCCAAACAATGCATCGGGTAGATCCGTTAGCGCAGATCATAGGTCTCTCCATAGTCCACGCACATCTGAAGGTGACTTATGCAGCGACCGCAGCTTTTCCATTTTTAGTTGCTTCCCCCTCGGCTTTCTTAGCTTCCCTGTCCTGATCTTTCTTTTGTGTCCTTATCATCGCACGTCTTGCCCGGGGGTGCATCTCACGTACTTTGCGTGGCGGCATGACAAGGTTTGAGAGGACGGTCATGAAATGGATGCTCGCCTTCAGCAAATATCCTCATCTTGTGATCCCTATCCCGGAAGAGCAAAACTGGGGATTTTAATGAGAATACCATCATAAAACTAGTACTACATGTTAAATGGTAATTCGAGAAGAGGACAGAATAGACTACGGCCCATCAGTAATTCAATATACATGGAATATCAACCACTTGCAGCTATAGGGAAGAAAAGATGGATGGAAATCTTATGGTATGTTATTGGATTGGATTTTGTTCTTTTCTTCCATGAAATTTCACTTGCATCACACAATTTGTTGTGGGGGAGCATGCACATGACAACTTTACGGATCACTTCAATTGGGTCTTTTGCCATCTGGTCCTTGAGCTTTCTTTCCTTCAGGTGGCCAATATACCTATTGGAAAAATGGCAAAATGCACGTGACAGAAGAAATTAATAATAATACCAAATAAGGTATACATAAGTATTTCCTAGAATTACTAATCCGCGTGCCAGTAGTAAATTTTGTCAGTCATTTTTCTTCCTATAACACAAATATCTTTTGCATTAAGAACGATACACGTGTCTCCAGCTTCCACATGAGACGCATAGGTTGGCTTGTCCTTGCCTTAAAGCACAACAGCCATTTGGGATGCCAGCCGTTGAAGTACCTATCATATAGACAAAGCAAATTACTGAACCAAAATTTTTCAACTGAAACAAACAGAGGAATTCTGACCTAGCTCTTTGCATCAAAACACACCACCGCAACACTTCTAAATCAATTCTCCTCAACCATGCAAGAGCTTTATGTGCAGTTCAAAAAGGTATGTCTCTAATTCGCTATTTATAAAAACCCGATGTTAGAGATCTTCAACACTCGGGCGTTGCTCTACGTACGCGGTGGTTATGGCTCCAACGCACGGACTGCTCGCGACCATGGAGCGACCTACACATCCCCCGCGACCCGGACATCAATGCCATCTTCCGGGCATCCACCGATTGGATCCTTGGCAACGACGCCGACTACAGATTCTGGACGGACCACTGGATCGACGGGCGTTCTGTTGCCGAGGTTGCACCTCAAGTTTTGGCGCTCGTCCCTCGACGCCGTCGCAAGCTCCGCATTGTTTAGGAGGGCTGGCACCTTCGTTCCTGGGTGCGCAATATCCAGGGAGAGCTCGGTCTGGCCGCCATGATTCAATACCTCGACCTCTGGCGACGCGTCTGCCACTCACAGCTCTCGGACACAGCCGACGTCTTGCGTTGGCGTTGGACTACCTCAAACGCCTACTCTGCTAGCTCTTGTTACCAGGCCCTTTTCCTTGGTTCTTGTGAGGACCCGCACTGGAAGCTTATGTGGAAGCCATGGGCGCCACTTGGGATCAAGTTCTTCATTTGGCTAGCGATGCAAGACCAATGTTGGACGGCCGATCGCCTAGCCCGTCATGGCCTCCCCCATGAGCCTAAGTGCGCCTTATGCGACCAAGAGGACGAAACGTTGCAACACTTGCTGGTGGGCTGCTCTTTCTCACGACAAGTTTGGCATGAGATCCTGGGATGGGTTCACTCCACGGCCGACCTACCCATTGGTGACATAGATTTCCAATCCTGGTTGGTTGCTACCTGTGAACGTGCACCCGCGCCCGCTCACAAAGGTTGGCCTCTCTCATTGTTGGAAATATGCCCTAGAAGCAATAATAAATTAGTTATTATTATATTTCATTGTTCATGATAATTGTTTATTATCCATGCTAGAATTGTATTGATAGGAAACTCAGATACATGTGTGGATACATAGACAACACCATGTCCCTAGTAAGCCTCTAGTTGACTAGCTCGTTGATCAATAGATGGTTACGGTTTCCTGACCATGGACATTGGATGTCGTTGATAACGGGATCACATCATTAGGAGAATGATGTGATGGACAAGACCCAATCCTAAGCCTAGCACAAGATCGTGTAGTTCGTATGCTAAAGCTTTTCTAATGTCAAGTATCATTTCCTTAGACCATGAGATTGTGCAACTCCCGGATACCGTAGGAGTGCTTTGGGTGTACCAAACCTCACAACGTAACTGGGTGGCTATAAAGGTGCACTACGGGTGTCTCCGAGAGTGTCTGTTGGGTTGGCACGAATCGAGACTGGGATTTGTCACTCCGTGTAAACGGAGAGGTATCTCTGGGCCCACTCGGTAGGACATCATCATAATGTGCACAATGTGACCAAGGAGTTGATCACGGGATGATGTGTTACGGAACGAGTAAAGAGACTTGCCGGTAACGAGATTGAACAAGGTATCGGGATACCGACGATCGAATCTCGGGCAAGTACTATACCGCTAGACAAAGGGAATTGTACACGGGATTGATTGAATCCTTGACATCGTGGTTCATTCGATGAGATCATCGTGGAGCATGTGGGAACCAACATGGGTATCCAGATCCCGTTGTTGGTTATTGACCGGAGAGTTGTCTCGGCCATGTCTGCATGACTCCCGAGCCCGTAGGGTCTACACACTTAAGGTTCGATGACGCTAGGGTTATAAGGAAAGTATGTATGCGGTTACCGAATGTTGTTCGGAGTCCCAGATGAGATCCCGGATGTTACGAGGAGTTCCAGAATGGTCCGGAGGTAAAGATTTATATATGGGAAGTCCCGTTTTGGTCACCGGAAAAGTTTCGGGTGCTATCGGTAACGTACCGGGACCACCGGGAGGGTCCCGGGGGTCCACTAGGTGGGGCCACCGGCCCTAGAAGGCTGCGTGGGCCAAGTGTGGGAGGGTACCAGCCCCAGGTGGGCTGGTGCGCCCCCCACCAAGGCCCAAGGCGCAAGGAAGAGTGGGATGGGGCAAACCCTAGGTCCAAATGGGCCTTAAGGCCCACCCTAGGTGCGCCCCCCTCTCTCCCCTCTTGGCCGCCACCCTAGATGGGTTTTGGGGCTGCCGCCACCCCTAGGGAGGGAACCCTAGATGGGGGCGCAGCCCCTCCCCTTCCCCTATATATACTTGAGGTATTGTGGCTGCAATACACACAAGATCACCTCCCTCTTGGCGCAGCCCTACCTCTCTCCATCCTTGTCTCTCATAGTGCTTGGCGAAGCCCTGCTGGAGTTCCGCGCTCCTCCACCACCACCACGCCGTCGTGTTGCTGCTGGATGGAGTCTTCCCCAACCTCTCCTTCTCCCCTTGCTGGATCAAGGCGTGGGAGACATCACCGGGCTGCACGTGTGTTGAACGCGGAGGCGCCGTTGTTCGGCGCTTAGATCGGAATCAACCGCGGTCTGAATCGCTGCGAGTACGACTCCTTCATCCGCGTTCTTGCAACGCTTCCGCTTAGCGATCTACAAGGGTATGTAGATGCACTCCCCTTCCCCTCGTTGCTAGATTACTCCATAGATTGATCTTGGTGATGCGTAGAAAATTATAAATTTCTGCTACGATCCCCAACAATGGCATCATGAGCTAGGTCTATGCGTAGTTTCTATGCACGAGTAGAACACAAGTTGTTGTGGGTGTCGATTTTGTCAATTTACTTGCCGTTACTAGTCTTATCTTGATTCGGCGGCATCGTGGGTTGAAGCGGCCCGGACCGACCTTACACGTACTCTTACGTGAGACTAGTTCCACCGATTGACATGCACTAGTTGCATAAGGTGGCTAGCGGGTGTCTGTCTCTCTCACTTTAGTCGGATCGGATTCGATGAAAAGGGTCCTTATGAAGGGTAAATAGAAATTGGCATATCACGTTGTGGTTTTGGCGTAGGTAAGAAACGTTCTTGCTGGAAACCTATAGCAGCCACGTAAAAACTTGCAACAACAATTAGAGGACGTCTAACTTGTTTTTGCAGCATGTGCCATGTGATGTGATATGGCCAAAAGGAAGTGATGAATGATATATGTGATGTATGAGATTAATCATGTTCTTGTAATAGGAATCACGACTTGCATGTCGATGAGTATGACAACTGGCAGGATCCATAGGAGTTGTCTTAATTTATTTATGACCTACGTGTCAACATAAACATCATGTAATTACTTTACTTTATTGCTAAAGCGTTAGCCATAGTATTAGAAGTAATAGATGACGAGACAACTTCAAGAAGACACGATGATGGAGATCATGATGATGGATATCATGGTGTCATGCCGGTGACAACGATGATCATGGAGCCCCAAAGATGAAGATCATAAGGAGCACAATGATATTGGCCATATCATGTCACTATTTGAGAAGGTTTTAAATAGCGGGTGCTATGAACGCTATTGCGGCCGCTATTGCGGTAGCATGTCCTAGCCGCTACAAGTCAAACGCTGCGCTAGGAAATAGCGTGTTTGGCATGATGCGGCCGCTATAGCGGTTGTCAGAGCGCAATAGCGTACATTTAGGTAGCATTGGTTGCGGTCATAGCGGACTTGTACCTGGTATAAATTTGAGACGCGCACTGAACCGGCCAACCCTAACCCTAAATCAACGCACTCCTCTCGTTTCCCTTCCTTTTGGCTGGTGGCTCTCCAGCGGCAGCACAGCTCAGGTTGGTCAGACGGAGACGGCTGACGGAGAGGCCGGCCGGCCGGCTGATGGCTCAACCCCCATAGCCCCTTCTTCCTTCCCGTTCGTTGAGGTGGCAGGCTGGCAGCCGGCAGGGCGGCCACTTCCTTGTCGAGCTCGACGCACTTCCTGTTCGAGGTCGACGACAGGCCATCTCCGACGACGGCGACGGGCCAACAGAGGGAGTCCCCTTCCTGCTCGACGCAGATCCGCTGTAGGACGGTGACCAGCGACGAGGCAGTCCCCTTCCTACTCGACTGTGTACTTCTCGTGCTCGCTTTTCAATCCGTCTACTCTGCTCCTTACTGCTGGCTGCTCTGCTCTGCTACAATCGGGCAGCTCTCACCACGCTTCACCACTTCAAAGAGCCAAGGTATTGGCTTTTCTCTGCTTTTCATATACACAGATCGATGCATAGTTTAGTACGTAGATGAAATTGGGGGGAGCAGGGAGCTTAGAGCATATAAATATAGAATAGTACGTCAGTACATAGTCACAGGTTTTTTTTGTACATAGGCCACTGTGAAGGAAATATGCCCTAGAGGCAATAATAAAGTTCTTATTTATTTCCTTATATCATGATAAATGTTTATTATTCATGCTAGAATTGTATTAACCGGAAACATAATACATGTGTGAATACATAGACAAACAGAGTGTCACTAGTATGCCTCTACTTGACTAGCTCGTTAATCAAAGATGGTTATGTTTCCTAGCCATGAACAAAAGAGTTGTTATTTGATTAACGAGGTCACATCATTAGTTGAATGATCTGATTGACATGACCCATTCCATTAGCTTAGCACCCGATCGTTTAGTATGTTGCTATTGCTTTCTCCATGACTTATACATGTTCCTATGACTATGAGATTATGCAACTCCCGTTTGCCGGAGGAACACTTTGGGTACTACCAAACGTCACAACGTAACTGGGTGATTATAAAGGAGTACTACAGGTGTCTCCAATGGTAGATGTTGGGTTGGCGTATTTCGAGATTAGGGTTTGTCACTCCGATTGTCGGAGAGGTATCTCTGGGCCCTCTCGGTAATACACATCACATAAGCCTTGCAAGCATTATAACTAAGATGTTAGTTGTGAGATGATGTATTACGGAACGAGTAAAGAGACTTGCCAGTAACGATATTGAACTAGGTATTGGATACCGACGATCGAATCTCGGGCAAGTAACATACCGATGACAAAGGGAACAACGTATGTTGTTATGCGGTCTGACCGATAAAGATCTTCGTAGAATATGTAGGAGCCAATATGGGCATCCAGGTCCCACTATTGGTTATTGACCGGAGACGTGTCTCGGTCATGTCTACATTGTTCTCGAACCGTAGGGTCCGCACGCTTAACGTTACGATGACAGTTATTATGAGTTTATGCATTTTGATGTACCGAAGGTTGTTCGGAGTCCCGGATGTGATCACGGACATGACGAGGAGTCTCGAAATGGTCGAGACATAAAGATTGATATATTGGAAGCCTATGTTTGGACATCGGAAGTGTTCTGGGTGAAATCGGGAATTTTACCGGAGTACCGGGAGGTTACCGGAACCCCCCCCCCCGGGAACCAAATGGGCCTTATTGGGCCTTAGTGGAAAGGTGAAAGGGGCAGCCCAAGGTGGGCTGCGCGCCTCCCCCCTCCCCTAGTCCTATTAGGACTAGGAGAGGTGGCCGGCCACCTCTCTCCCTCTCTTTCCACTTGGGAGTCCTATTAGGAATAGGATTGGGGGGGAGTCCTACTCCCGGTAGGAGTAGGACTCCTCCTGCGCCTCCATAGCTTGGCCGGCCAGCCCTCCCCCTGGCAACCTTTATATACGGGGGCAGGGGGCACCTCTAGACACACAAGTTGATCCTTGAGATCGTTCCTTAGCCGTGTGCGGTGCCCCCTGCCACCAAATTCCACCTCGATCATACCGTTGTAGTGCTTAGGTGAAGCCCTGCGTCGGTACTACATCAAGATCGTCACCACGCCGTCGTGCTGACGGAACTCTTCCTCGATGCTTTGCTGGATCGGAGCCCGAGGATCGTCATCGAGCTGAACGTGTGCTAAGAACTCGGAGGTGCCGGAGTAACGGTGCTTGGATCGGTCGGATTGGGAAGAAGACGTACGACTACTTCCTCTATGTTGTGTCAACGCTTCCGTTGCGATCTACAAGGGTACGTAGATCAGACTCTCCCCCTCGTTGCTATGCATCACCATGATCTTGCGTGTGCGTAGGAAATTTTTTGAAATTACTACGTTCCCCAACAGTGGCATCCGAGCCTAGGTTTTATGGTTTGATGTTATTTGCATGAGTAGAACACAAGTGAGTTGTGGGCGATACAAGTCATACTGCCTACCAGCATGTCATACTTTGGTTCGGCGGTATTGTTGGACGAGACGACCCGGACCAACCTTACGCGTACGCTTACGCGAGACCGGTTCCCTCGACGTGCTTTGCACATAGATGGCTTGCGGGCGACTGTCTCTCCAACTTTAGTTGAACCGAGTGTGGCTACACCCGGTCCTTGAGAAGGTTAAAACGGAGTCTATTTGACAAACTATCATTGTGGTTTTGATGCATAGGTGAGATGAGTTCTTGCTTAAGCCCGTAGCAGCCACGTAAAACTTGCAACAACAAAGTAGAGGACGTCTAACTTGTTTTTGCAGGGCATGTTGTGATGTGATATGGTCAAGGCATGATGCTGATTTTATTGTATGAGATGATCATGTTTTGTAACCAAGTTATCGGCAATTGGCAGGAGCCATATGGTTGTCGCTTTATTGTATGCAATGCAATCGCGATGTAAAGCTTTACTTTATTGCTAAGCGGTAGTGATAGTCGTGGAAGCATAAGATTGGCGAGACGACAACGATGCTACGATGGAGATCAAGGTGTCGCGCCGGTGACGATGGTGATCATGATGGTGCTTCGGAGATGGAGATCACAAGCACAAGATGATGATGACCATATCATATCACTTATATTGGTTGCATGTGATGTTTATCTTTTATGCATCTTATCTTGCTTTAATTGACGGTAGCATTATAAGATGATCTCTCACTAAATTATCAAGAAGTGTTCTCCCTGAGTATGCACCGTTGCCAAAGTTCGTCGTGCCCAGACACCACGTGATGATCGGGTGTGATAAGCTCTACGTCCATCTACAACAGGTGCAAGCCAGTTTTGCACACGCAGAATACTCAGGTTAAACTTGACGAGCCTAGCATATGCAGATATGGCCTCGGAACACAGACACCGAAAGGTTGAGCGTGAATCATATAGTAGATATGATCAACATAACGATGTTCACCATTGAAAACTACTCCATCTCACGTGATGATCGGTTATGGTTTAGTTGATTTGGATCACGTGATCACTTAGAGGATTAGAGGAATGTCTATCTAAGTGGGAGTTCTTAAGTAATTTGATTAACTGAACTTAAACTTATCATGAACTTAGTACCTGATAGTATCTTGCTTGTTTATGTTGATTGTAGATAGATGGCTCGTGCTGTTGTTCCGTTGAATTTTAATGCGTTCCTTGAGAAAGCAAAGTTGAAAGATGATGGTAGCAATTACACGGACTGGGTCCGTAACCTGAGGATTATCCTCATTGCTGCACAGAAGAATTACGTCCTGGAAGCACCGCTGGGTGCCAGGCCTGCTGCTGGAGCAACACCAGATGTTATGAACGTCTGGTAGAGCAAAGCTGATGACTACTCGATAGTTCAGTGTCCCATGCTTTACGGCTTAGAATCGGGACTTCAACGACGTTTTGAACGTCATGGAGCATATGAGATGTTCCAGGAGTTGAAGTTAATATTTCAAGCAAATGCCCGAATTGAGAGATGTGAAGTCCCCAATAAGTTCTATAGCTGCAAGATGGAGGAGAACAGTTCTGTCAGTGAGCATATACTCAAAATGTCTGGGTATAATAATCACTTGATTCAGATGGGAGTTAATCTTCCAGATGATTGCGTCATTGACAGAATTCTCCAATCACTGCCACCAAGCTACAAGAGCTTCGTGATGAACTATATTATGCAAGGGATGAACAAGACTATTCCCAAGCTCTTCGCAATGCTGAAAGCTGCGGAGGTAGAAATCAAGAAGGAGCATCAAGTGTTGATGGTCAACAAGACCACTAGTTTCAAGAAAAAGGGCAAAGGGAAGAAGAAGGGGAACTTCAAGAAGAACAGCAAGCAAGTTGCTGCTCAGGAGAAGAAACCCAAGTCTGGACCTAAGCCTGAAACTGAGTGCTTCTACTGCAAGCAGACTGGTCACTGGAAGCGGAACTGCCCCAAGTATTTGGCGGATAAGAATGATGGAAAGGTGAACAAAGGTATATGTGATATACATGTTATTGATGTGCACCTTACTAGAGCTTGCAGTAGCACCTGGGTATTTGATACTGGTTCTGTTGCTAATATTTGCAACTCGAAACAGGGACTACGGAATAAGCGGACAGTAGCAAAGGACGAGGTGACGATGCGCGTGGGAAACGGTTCCAAAGTCGATGTGATCACGGTCGGCACGCTACCTCTACATCTACCTTCAGGATTAATATTAGACCTAAATAATTGTTATTTGGTGCCAGCGTTGAGCATGAACATTATATCTGGATCTTGTTTAATGCGAGACGGTTATTCATTTAAATCAGAGAATAATGGTTGTTCTATTTATATGAGTAATATCTTTTATGGTCATGCACCTTTGAAGAGTGGTCTATTTTTGATGAGTCTCGATAGTAGTGATACACATATTCATAATGTTGAAACCAAAAGATGCAGAGTTGATAATGATAGTGCAACTTATTTGTGGCACTGCCGTTTAGGTCATATCGGTATAAAGCGCAGGAAGAAACTCCATACTGATGGGCTTTTGGAACCACTTGATTATGAATCACTTGGTACTTGCGAACCGTGCCTCATAGGCAAGATGACTAAAACACCGTTCTCCGGTACTATGGAGAGAGCAACAGATCTGTTGGAAATCATACATACCGATGTATGTGGTCCGATGAATATTGAGGCTCGTGGCGGATATCGTTATTTTCTCACCTTCACAGATGATTTAAGCAGATATGGGTATATCTACTTAATGAAACACACTGAAACATTTGAAAAGTTCAAAGAATTTCAGAGTGAAGTTGAAAATCATCGTAACAAGAAAATAAAGTTTCTACGATCTGATCGTGGAGGAGAATATTTGAGTTACGAGTTTGGTGTACATTTGAAAAATTGTGGAATAGTTTCGCAACTCACGCCACCCGGAACACCACAGCGTAATGGTGTGTCCGAACGTCGTAATCGTACTTTACTAGACATGGTGCGATCTATGATGTCTCTTACCGATTTACCGCTATCATTTTGGGGTTATGCTTTAGAGACGGTCGCATTCACGTTAAATAGGGCACCATCAAAATCCGTTGAGACGACGCCTTATGAACTATGGTTTGGCAAGAAACCAAAGTTGACGTTTCTTAAAGTTTGGGGCTGCGATGCTTATGTGAAAAAGCTTCAACCTGATAAGCTCGAACCCAAAGCGGAGAAATGTGTCTTCATAGGATACCCAAAGGAGACTGTTGGGTACACCTTCTATCACAGATCCAAAGGCAAGACATTCGTTGCTAAGAATGGATCATTTCTAGAGAAGGAGTTTCTCTCGAAAGAAGTGAGTGGGAGGAAAGTAGAACTTGACGAGGTAACTGTACCTGCTCCCTTATTGGAAAATACTACATCACAGAAAACTGTTTCTGCGACACCTATACCAATTAGTGAGGAAGCTAATGATGATGATCATGAAACTTCAGGACAAGGTACTACTGAACCACGTAGATCAACCAGAGTAAGATCCGCACCAGAGTGGTATGGTAATCCAATTCTGGAAGTCATGCTACTAGATCATGATGAACCTATGAACTATGAAGAAGCGATGGTGAGCCCAGATTCCGCAAAGTGGCTTGAAGCCATGAAATCTGAGATGGGATCCATGTATGAGAACAAAGTATGGACTTTGGTTGACTTGCCCGATGATCGGCAAGCAATTGAGAATAAATGGATCTTCAAGAAAAAGACTGACGCTGACGGTAATATTACTGTCTATAAAGCTCGACTTGTCGCAAAAGGTTTTTGACAAGTTCAAGGGGTTGACTACGATGAGACCTTCTCACCCGTAGCGATGCTTAAGTCTGTCAGAATCATGTTAGCAATTGCCACATTTTATGATTAAGAAATTTGGCAGATGGATGTCAAAACTGCATTCCTGAATGGATTTCTGGAAGAAGAGTTGTATATGATGCAACCGGAAGGTTTTGTCGATCCAAAGGGAGCTAACAAAGTGTGCAAACTCCAGCGATCCATTTATGGACTGGTGCAAGCATCTCGGAGTTGGAATAAACGCTTTGATAGTGTGATCAAAGCATTTGGCTTTATACAGACTTTTGGAGAAGCCTGTATCTACAAGAAAGTGAGTGGGAGCTCTGTAGCATTTCTGATATTATATGTGGATGACATATTGCTGATTGGAAATGATATAGAATTTCTGGATAGCATAAAGGGATACTTGAATAAAAGTTTTTCGATGAAAGACCTCGGGGAAGCTGCTTACATATTAGGCATAAAGATCTATAGAGATAGATCAAGACACTTAATTGGACTTTCACAAAGCACATACCTTGACAAGATTTTGAAGAAGTTCAAAATGGATCAAGCAAAGAAAGGGTTCTTGCCTGTGTTACAAGGTGTGAAGTTGAGTCGGACTCAATGCCCGACCACTGCAGAAGATAGAGAGAAAATGAAAGATGTTCCCTATGCTTCAGCCATAGGCTCTATCATGTATGCAATGCTGTGTACCAGACCTGATGTGTGCCTTGCTATAAGTTTAGCAGGGAGGTACCAAAGTAATCCAGGAGTGGATCACTGGACAGCGGTCAAGAACATCCTGAAATAGCTGAAAAGGACTAAGGATATGTTTCTCGTATATGGAGGTGACAAAGAGCTCACCGTAAGAGGTTACGTTGATGCAAGCTTTGACACTGATCCGGACGATTCTAAATCGCAAACCGGATACGTGTTTACTTTAAACGGTGGAGCTGTCAGTTGGTGCAGTTCTAAACAAAGCGTCGTAGTGGGATCTACATGTGAAGCGGAGTACATAGCTGCTTCGGAAGCAGCGAACGAAGGAGTCTGGATGAAGGAGTTCATATCCGATCTAGGTGTCATACCTAATGCATCGGGTCCAATGAAAATCTTTTGTGACAATACTGGTGCAATTGCCTTGGCAAAGGAATCCAGATTTCACAAAAGGACCAAACACATCAAGAGACGCTTCAACTCCATCCGGGCTCTAGTCCAGGTGGGAGACATAGAGATTTGTAAGATACATACGGATCTGAATGTTGCAGACCCGTTGACTAAGCCTCTTCCATGAGCAAAACATGATCAACACCAAGGCTCCATGGGTGTTAGAATCATTACTGTGTAATCTAGATTATTGACTCTAGTGCAAGTGGGAGACTGAAGGAAATATGCCCTAGAGGCAATAATAAAGTTATTATTTATTTCCTTATATCATGATAAATGTTTATTATTCATGCTAGAATTGTATTAACCGGAAACATAATACATGTGTGAATACATAGACAAACAGAGTGTCACTAGTATGCCTCTACTTGACTAGCTCGTTAATCAAAGATGGTTATGTTTCCTAGCCATGAACAAAAGAGTTGTTATTTGATTAACGAGGTCACATCATTAGTTGAATGATCTCATTGACATGACCCATTCCATTATCTTAGCACCCGATCGTTTAGTATGTTGCTATTGCTTTCTTCATGACTTATACATGTTCCTATGACTATGAGATTATGCAACTCCCGTTTGCCGGAGGAACACTTTGGGTACTACCAAACGTCACAACGTAACTGGGTGATTATAAAGGAGTACTATAGGTGTCTCCAATGGTAGATGTTGGGTTGGCGTATTTCGAGATTAGGGTTTGTCACTCCGATTGTCGGAGAGGTATCTCTGGGCCCTCTCGGTAATACACATCACATAAGCCTTGCAAGCATTATAACTAAGATGTTAGTTGTGAGATGATGTATTACGGAACGAGTAAAGAGACTTGGCAGTAACGAGATTGAACTAGGTATTGGATTCCGACGATCGAATCTCGGGCAAGTAACATACCGATGACAAAGGGAACAACGTATGTTGTTATGCGGTCTGACCGATAAAGATCTTCGTAGAATATGTAGGAGCCAATATGGGCATCCAGGTCCCGCTATTGGTTATTGACCAGAGACGTGTCTCGGTCATGTCTACATTGTTCTCGAACCGTAGGGTCCGCACGCTTAACGTTACGATGACAGTTATTATGAGTTTATGCATTTTGATGTACCGAAGGTTGTTCGGAGCCTCGGATGTGATCACGGACATGACGAGGAGTCTCGAAATGGTCGAGACATAAAGATTGATATATTGGAAGCCTATGTTTGGACATCGGAAGTGTTCCGGGTGAAATCGAGAATTTTACCGGAGTACCGGGAGGTTACCGGAACCCCTCGGGAACCAAATGGGCCTTATTGGGCCTTAGTGGAAAGGTGAAAGGGGCAGCCCAAGGTGGGCTGCGCGCCTCCCCCCTCCCCTAGTCCTATTAGGACTAGGAGAGGTGGCCGGCCACCTCTCTCCCTCTCTTTCCACTTGGGAGTCCTATTAGGAATAGGATTGGGGGGGGAGTCCTACTCCCGGTAGGAGTAGGACTCCTCCTGCGCCTCCATAGCTTGGCCGGCCAGCCCTCCCCCTGGCAACCTTTATATACGGGGGCAGGGGGCACCTCTAGACACACAAGTTGATCCTTGAGATCGTTCCTTAGCCGTGTGCGGTGCCCCCTGCCACCAAATTCCACCTCGATCATACCGTTGTAGTGCTTAGGCGAAGCCCTGCGTCGGTAGTACATCAAGATCGTCACCACGCCGTCGTGCTGACGGAACTCTTCCTCGACGCTTTGCTGGATCGGAGCCCGAGGATCGTCATCGAGCTGAACGTGTGCTAAGAACTCGGAGGTGCCGGAGTAACGGTGCTTGGATCGGTCGGATTGGGAAGAAGACGTACGACTACTTCCTCTACGTTGTGTCAACGCTTCTGTTGCGATCTACAAGGGTACGTAGATCAGACTCTCCCCCTCGTTGCTATGCATCACCATGATCTTGCGTGTGCGTAGGAATTTTTTTGAAATTACTACGTTCCCCAACACACTGCTCACTGCGGCACTGACCACTTACTAGTTACTAGTTCTCTCGGCTAGAACAAGTACTGAAGCACCAGATGCACAAAGTTTAGTCTGATGCTGATAAATTAGCATAATAGTACTATACTCAGTGCAGTCTCTACATTTTATCTGTACTGTTACATTTTTGTTTATAAATTCAGTTTATAGTGATACACTTACACAGGTTTCTAATTCAACAAATCAACTATCTGCACTAGTATTCAGTCAAATTAATAGCTTATGTTTGTTTCTTTTCCTGCAGTTGTAGGCAACTAGCACAATGTCTTCAGCTGGATCAGGGGCTTCGTCTGCATCCGCAACCACAACAGGAAGAACAAGAAAAGATGCAGCCTGGGAGCATGCTTTACCAATTACTGATGAGTTTAGGACCAAGAACAGAGTTGGGTGCAAATATTGCTTGAACTTTTATAATGGTGGCATTACAAGATTTAAGAAGCACTTGGATGGACTGAGAAAGGACTGTACACCTTGCATGCAGGTTCCTGATCATGTTAGAGAGCAAATGAGTGCATTGTTAGCTGAGAATGATAAAAAGAAGGATAAATCACTAAACAAAATGTTGGCACTGCGAGAGGAGGTCAGAGGGATGTATGATCAGGGTGGGAATGAGGATGAAGATTGTGAAATTGTTGAGTTTTCTCCTGCAGCAAGTGGAAGCTCTCAACTTCCTAAGAAGCCTCTGATCAAGGGTCCAATGGACAGGTATCGTGCACGGCCAGGAGCAGGGAAACAAACAACAGTGAATGCCCATTACAAGATCAAAGAAGCAAAGACAACTTATGATTATGTCTGCGAGTTCTTCATTGAGGGTGCCCTTGCACATAATCTTGCTAGTCTTAAATCATTTGCTCGAATGGTGGAAGCAATTGGACAGTTTGGTCCAGGGTTGAAGCCACCGACACCTTATCAGCTTGCCAATCCTTTGTTGAAGATACAAGTTAGCAAGGTAGATGAAATGCTGAAGGTCCAAAAGGAGGCATGGGTTGCTACTGGATGCTCTATAATGACTGATGCTTGGACAGATCGTCGAGGAAGGACCTTAATGAATTTGGTTGCCCATTCTTCCAGAGGCGTGTGTTTCCTCCGTGCCATTGAAGCTTCAATGGAGGTTCACGATGCCAAGTTCATCTTTAGCTTGGTCATGTCTTGCATTTCTGAAATTGGTGCCGAAAAGATTGTTCAAGTAGTCACGGACAATGCAAGTAACAATATTGCAGCAGCCAAATTACTTAAGCAGAAGCATCCTCAAATATTCTGGACCTCATGTGCGGCCCACACAATCAACCTAATGCTCCAAGACATTGTAAATATACCCATAGTCAGCTCAACAATTACCAATGGTAAGACCATCACAAATTTCTTTTATGCACACACTAGATTGTTGGCTATTCTTCGCAAGTATGCCAAAGGTGATTTAGTCAGAGCTGGTGCTACTCGATTTGCAAGTCACTACTTGAACTTGAAGAGTTTGTACGGGAAGAGGAAGCAACTGAAGCTAATGTTTGCATCAAATGATTGGGCTGGCAGTAGTTATGCTAAGAAGCCATTGGGCAAACGTGTGTACAAGCTCGTAATGGACAATAAGTTTTGAGCCAAGATAAACCTGCAAGTGAATTATTTTGAGCCACTTGCCAATGTGCTTAGGCGGGTTGATGGAGACACTCCAGCCATGGGGTTCTTATATGGTGATCTTCTCCAAGCAAAGCAGGAAATAGCAGCCCGGCTCAACCATGTTGAGAAAAAATATGGTCCTATTTGGGAGATCATAGATAGAAGGTGGGATAGCAAGATGAAAACAGCGCTGCACAAAGCTGGTTATTTTTTGAACCCTTTCTTCTACTATGATAGACAGAGTGAAATGGCTGAAGAAGATTTCATGGAAGCAGTCGTAGAGTGTGCATCTATTATGTACAAAAATAACATAGAGGTGCAAGACAATATTGTCTCCCAGCTTAGTTATTATACTGAAGCCATAGATTCATTTGGAACTAACATGGCCATTAGACAACGCAAAGTAGCAACTGTCACTCCTGGTAAGAATGCTAGAACTTGTGAGAGTCTTTCCTGAAAGTTGCAACCTGGTAGTGATGTACTTATTTATTTGTTTGACTTGCTAGTTTGCAGCAAGATGGTGGACCGTGCATGGAACTTCTGCAAAGGACTTGAAGAAGATGGCTATTAGAATCTTGAGCTTAACTTGTAGTTCTTCGGCATGTGAAAGAAATTGGTCTGCATTTGAGAGGGTAATAACTGTAAGTGCATCTAGTGCCACCCCTAGTTGGTTTTGGAGTATTGACGACAAACCTAGTTGGGGGACTAATGTGTTTGTGAGAATTGCAGGATAACACAGGTAGAAGTCCCTCATTGATTCGGTTTAGCTACCAGAGATGACCCCCAAAAATGTACGAAGACATTGAAGACAATGGTGGTTCATGAAGACATTCATGTCGAAGACAATGACATATGAAGACTCCCCATGAAGCCTTTGGAACTCGAAGACTTAGATCCTTCGTAGTTTTACTTTATTCATGTTGTGTCATAGGAACCACCGTACTGTTAAGTGGGGTCCAAGAGAACCAGTCAGGATGACTGAAGTGATGCCTAATTCAAATCCTATGTCTTCGAGTGAAGACAATGAGAGAAAATCTTGTCCAGAGTCAGACAAGTCAGCTTTACTTGCAGCCCAAGTAAAGTTGCCGTGAGAGTTCAAAATCCAACCGTTAGTACACGTGTCAGTTCCTTAGTGACCCAGGGTCATTTCGGACAAATCAGGTCAGGGTTGCCAAGTGGCTATAAATAGTCCACCCCCACAACCATAAACGGTTGGCTGCTCAGATTTCAGTGCACGGCTTTTGTCGTTTGAGAGCAACCCACCTCGAAGCCTTTGATTCAAAATCCTTAGTGAGGAGAAAAGCCCTAACCACCCAGAGCCAGAGTAATTGGGCATCACTTAAGTCTTCTTGTCTGAGTGATCTGAAGACTTATTACACTTGAGGACTGTGCATCCTCCAGACAGTTAGGCGTCGCGTTCTGAGCATCCAAGAGGAATTGTGGACTGCCGGTGAACAAAGTCTGTGAAGGTTTGGGAGTCTACCTTGAAGACTTACCAGAGTGATTGGGCGGGGTCTGTGTGACCTTAGCTCAAGGAGAAAATGGTGAGGACTGGGTGTCCTGAGCAGCGTGTTCAGGACTGGGTGTCCGGGACTGTGTGTCCTTTGGTTTAAATACCTAGCCGCTCCAACCAGACGTACAGTTGTCACAGCAACTGGAACTGGTCCAACATATCATTGTCTTCAACGTGTCACTGGTTTTATCTTCACCTCCCTTTACTTACCAGTACACATTGTGAAGCTATTGCATGCTTGCTTTATCTTCTGTTTTCACAACCTGACTGTATGATCTGTTTGGCTTCATAACTTCTTCCAACCTGATCCTCATTACACTGAAGCTATTTGTCTCTGTGCTTTCACTGTATTGTATACTTGACTATGGCTTGCGTTGTGTAATCTACCTTCCGCTGCATAGTGATAGGCTTGTTCACTCTGTTTGTCTTCATAACTTCCACGTTTTGAAGACTTTCAGAAAAATCGCCTATTCACCCCCCCTCTAGTCGATATAACGCACTTTCAATTGGTATCAGAGCAAGGTGCTCCCTTGTTCTGTGTGATTCGGTTTAACCACCTGGAGTTTTAGCTATGTCGACTGCAGGGATAATTAAAGTCTCCGCTGCGTGCCCCGTCTTCGATGGAACTGAATATCCCTACTGGAAGAATAAGATGCGCATGCATCTTGAAGCCATTGATGTCGACCTATGGTATGTCGTCGAAAACGGCGTTCCCAAGGCTGGAGAAGGTGTCACTGCGGCTGATGTCAAGAAGTTCACTCAACTGGACTCCACTGCCAAGAATATTATCTGTGGTCATCTGACCAAGGGACAGTACGGCCGTGTGAGTGCCTTGAAGACATCCAAGCTGGTCTGGGACTGGCTCTCCAAGGTCAATGAAGGCATCTCAACCCAGAGAGATCAGAGAATCAGTGTTCTTCGCAATCTCTTCAACCGCTTCAAGCGAAATGACAATGAGAATGTCCAGCACACATTTGACCGGCTCACTGACATCACGAATGAGCTTCAAGCCCTCGGCGCCACTGAGATCACCAAACATGAAATTGTCAAGACGCTGCTAAGATCACTTGACAGTTCATTTGACATCCTAGCCCTGATGATTCAAGAACGTCCAGACTTCAAGACACTCGATCCGTCTGACATACTTGAGAGGCTCAACACACATGAGTTTCAGCTTTCTGAGAAAAGAGATATCTACGGTCCAAACTATGGGCGAACTCGTGCCCTGAAGGCAAAAGCTGTGTCATCATCTGAAGAAGAATCTAACAGCAGTTCTGATGATCCTGAAGACATTGGACGGGAACTTGCAATGCTAGTGAAGAAGTTCCAAAAATTCACCAAGAAGAAAGGCTTCAGAAAGTCTTCACGATCAAGCTCAAGGAATGATGAAGCTTCTGCACATGACTACAAGAGGAAAACTTGTCACGAGTGCAAGAAAACTGGACACTTCGTCTCTGAGTGTCCACAATGGGACAATGAGAACAGAAAGAAGAAGAAGAGCAAGGAATATGACGCTGACGATAAGAAGACGAAGAAATACTCAAAGTCTTCGTCCAAGTCTTCCTCAAAGTCTTCATTACACAAGAAGAGTTCATCTGGCAAGGGTCGTGCGTTTGTTGGCAAGGAAATGGATTCAGAGGAGGAGTCCGCTTCTGAGGAGGCAGAGGTGGAGTCTGAGGAGGAGTCTGATTCAGGCATTGCGAGTTTGGCTACGGCCTATGTCGCCAAGTCCATTTTCAACACTGAAGTCAATGACTCCATCACCATCACTGATCCAAATGACAAGGACGACTCTACTCCCACCTACTGCTTCATGGCACGTGGTGCCAAGGTAAACACAAGCACTACTCACTATCGAACATCTAGTGACGATGACTCTGATTGTGATTCAAAACCCAGTTACAAAACACTTGCTAAAATTGCAACTGAACAACAAAAGGCCATGGAACATATTCAAAAACTGTTAGACAGAAGCGATGATCTGTTGGGTGCTGAAATGACTCGTTCTGAATCCTTAATTGAAGACATAAAAAATCTTCATGTTAAGTATCAGGAACTCGAAGATCGTCTTGAGACTCTCTCAACTACTCATGAAAAGCTTTCCTATGATTATCTTCAGAAGAAGCAAGATCTTGAGAAGTTGAGAGCGGATCATGAAGATCTTCAAAAGGAAAACGAGTCACTTCGAGCCGAACAGATCAGTTCTGCTCAGGAAGGATTTGAACCACCATGCCTTAAATGCATTGAGCGTGATAATGCTATCTCTGTTGCTGAATGTTCCACTGCTACTGCTGTTGCAATATCTTCAACTGTTGAAGTGGTAACTAACCCCTCTGCTGAGGACACCACTGCTATTGCTGATGAAAATGCTAGGTTGAAGACATTGCTTGAAACAGGGATGTACAAAAGTCTCAAAGGACATCAGACACTATGTGATGTCCTCAGGAAGCAGATTCTGAACCGAAACCCCAGCAAAGAGGGTGTTGGGTTCGTGAGGAAAATTAATGCAGATGGCTCTTACTGGAAACCTGAGCAGTACCCCAAAACCACATGGGTTGCTGCAAAGGACTCCTCATCAGATCCATCCAATCTATCTGGATTCACTTGTGCTAATCCAATTATCATTGATGAATCCTTTGATGCAAACTATAAACTGTTTAGGAATCAGAATGGTGAAGTATTTGCCAGGTACATTGGTACTAACTGCAGGAATGGACTGCCTATGAAGAAGATCTGGGTTCCAAAAACGTGTCTTGAGAATCTTCCTGTGAATGTCCTCATGACACCTCACATGAAGAAGACAAACCTCAGACCAAAGGCTTCATATGGTCCAAAGGCTTCATACAGGCAGAGGACTCATCTGAGTCGCACTAACACAAATGTTTTGCAGGGAAACCGTGCTCAGGCATATGAGAGCGGTTCTTCAAACCGTCATTCTCATATGACCAAAAACTATTCTGCCTATTCTTATGAGTACTATTGCCCACCTGCTAGACTGTTTGCCAGGGCTCCAAAGCCAAAATTCTCAGATGCTGCACTTAGACTTATTGCTTCTAAGCCACCCTTGAAAATGTGGGTGGTTAAGAAAGCTTAACTCTCTTTTGCAGGGAAAGGTCTCCAGCACAAAACCAAAATCTTCTGATGCTATTGCTGGGGACCTCAGAAATCTTGTGGGGCGCAAGATCAAATGCCCGAATGGCATCACTATGTATTTTGTACCTGAATCGCATGCTACTCTCCCTACTTGTCCTAACCTGGATCTCAGTTTTCATAATCCACTGGTTCGTCAAATGTTTTTGCTTCACAACACTCTTGGTGAAGCCTATCCCCCTAACTGCACTGTAGGGTACGACACCAGTGACTTCAGAGTCTTCAGAATGGATTATTGACAGTGGGTGTACAAATCACATGACTGGCAAAAGAAGTCTCTTTATGGACTCAACCTTACGTCCATCTGACAAGAGCCACATCACATTCGCTGACACTGGTAAAAGCAAGGTACTGGGTCTGGGTAGAGTTGCAATCTCAAAGGATCAACACATGGATAAAGTCATGTTTGTTGAATCCCTTGGCTTCAACTTAATGTCTGTCTCAATGCTTTGCGATTTAAACATGATTGTAAACTTTGGAAAACATCGTTGTCTGGTACTAATGGAATCTGACAAGTCTCTAGTGTTTGAAGGGCATCGAAAAGATGATTTGTACGTGGTAGATTTCTCAGCAGGGCCACAGCTTGCGGTTTGTCTTCTCGCAAAGGCTTCAGAATGCTGGCTTTGGCATCGAAGACTTGGGCATGCTGGCATGAGGAACCTCCACACCCTTGCGAAGAAGAAGCATGTCATAGGCATCGAGGGCGTCAAGTTCAAGAAAGATCACTTATGCGGTGCCTGTGAAGCTGGGAAGATGACAAGGGCAAAACATCCTTCGAAGACAATCATGACCACTACTCAACCCTTTGAACTGCTTCACATGGATCTCTTCGGTCCTACCCACTACTCAACTTTCTCCACTACTGCTTGCCTCTATGGCTTCGTCATTGTTGAGGATTACTCTAGATATACTTGGGTGCACATAATCCTTTATAAGACTGAAGTGCAGGATGTCTTCAGACGCTTCGCAAATCGGGCAATGAACAATTATGGCGCCAAGATAAAGCACATCAGAAGTGACAATGGCACAGAATTCAAGAACACCGGCCTTGACACATATCTTGATACATTGGGCATCACTCATGAATTCTCAGCTCCATACACGCCACAACAAAATGGCATCGTCGAACGCAAGAACAGAACACTCATTGAGATGGCCAGAACAATGTTAGATGAGTACAAGACACCAAGAAAATTCTGGACTGAAGCCATTGACACTGCATGCCATACTATCAACCGTGTATATCTTCACAAGCTGCTGAACAAGACATCTTATGAACTTCTGACTGGCAAGAAGCCAAATGTAAGTTACTTCAGAGTATTTGGATCAAGATGCTGGATCAAGGACCCTCACCACACCTCAAAATTTGCTCCAAAAGCACATGAGGGCTTCATGCTTGGATATGGAAAGGATTCGCACTCCTACAGAGTCTTCAATCTCTTTCACTACAAAGTGGTTGAAACAGTGGATGTGCAGTTCGATGAGACCAATGGGTCACAAAGAGAGCAACTACCAGATGTGCTAGATGAAGTTCCAGCCAGTGAATCAATCAAGCTAATGGGAACTGGAGAGATTATACCTACTGAAGCCCGTCTTGAAGAAGAACTTATCATCTCAGCACCTGATCCACATGAAGACAATGCTCAGCCTGAAGACATTCCTCCCCATGACAACGTAGATCAGCAAGAGCAAAGTCTTCGACCCCTACATCCTCGTGTTGCCAATGAAGTACAGATTGACAGGATAATTGACAGCATCAATGCACCTGGTCCACTGACTCGTTCAAGGGCAACTCAACTGGCAAACTTTTGCGGACACTTCGCATTTGTTTCAATCACAGAACCCAAGAAAATTGATGAAGCCTTTATGGAACCTGAATGGATTCAAGCTATGCAAGAAGAGCTTCAACAATTTGAGCTGAACAATGTATGGGAGTTGGTTAAGTGTCCTGATCCACGGAAGCATAACATAATAGGCACCAAATGGATATACCGCAACAAGCAAGATGAGCATGGCCAAGTCGTCAGAAACAAGGCTCGTCTCGTTGCTCAAGGATATACTCAAGTGGAAGGCATTGACTTCGATGAAACATTTGCTCCTGTTGCCAGACTTGAAGCCATCCGTATACTGCTGGCCTATGCAAATCATCACAACATAATCCTGTATCAAATGGATGTAAAAAGTGCCTTCCTCAATGGCAAAATTGAAGAAGAAGTGTATGTTGCACAACCACCTGGGTTTGAAGATCCAAAACATCCTGACATGGTGTACAAACTCAAAAAGGCACTATATGGCCTCAAACAAGCCCCTCGGGCCTGGTATGATACACTCAAATACTTCTTGAAGAGCAAAGGCTTCATACCTGGTTCCCTGGATCCCACTCTCTTCACAAAGACATATGATGGTGAACTGTTTGTGTGCCAAATATACGTGGATGACATTATCTTCGGCTGCACCAATCAGAAGTACAGTGAGGAGTTCGGATATATGATGCAAGAGCAATATCAGATGTCTGTGATGGGGGAGCTGAAGTTCTTCCTCGGTCTTCAGATACGGCAACAACGCAATGGCATCTTCATATCTCAAGAGAAATATCTCAAAGACTGCCTGAAGAAGTTCGGTATGCAAGACTGCAAAGGCTTCACAACACCAATGCCAGCCAAACATCATCTGGGTCCTGACGACAATGGTAAAGAGTTCGATCAAAAGGTATACCTCTCCATGATTGGTTCTTTGCTTTATTTATGTGCATCTAGGCCAGATATTATGCTTAGTGTTTGCATGTGTGCTCGGTTTCAAGCGGCACCAAAGGAGTCGCATCACTTAGCAGTGAAGCGAATTCTTCGATATTTGGCTCACACACCAACTCTAGGGTTATGGTATCCAAAGGGCTCAGAGTTTGATCTGGTTGGATTTTCGGACGCTGATTACGCTGGTGACAAGGTTGATCGGAAGTCCACATCAGGCACATGTCACTTCCTGGGCCGATCTCTTGTCTGTTGGTCTTCAAAGAAGCAGAACTGTGTATCTCTCTCCACTGCTGAATCTGAATACATTGCTGCTGGATCCTGCTGCGCTCAGCTTCTATGGATGAAGCAAACCCTCAAGGATTATGGCATTCATCTGAAGCAAGTGCCACTTTACTGCGACAACGAAAGCGCCATCAAGATCGCTAACAACCCAGTTCAGCACTCGAAGACAAAGCACATTGAAATTCGTCATCATTTTCTCAGAGATCATGTTACAAAGGAAGACATTGATATCATACACGTCAACACTGAAGAGCAATTGGCAGATATCTTCACCAAGCCCTTGGATGAGAAGAGATTTTGCAAGTTACGGTGTGAGCTAAATATCTTGGAATCCTCAAATGTCCTGTGATCAGGCACACATCCTAACACTTATGCATGATGATGACTTAGATGTGCAACACACAAAGTAACGTATATCTTCAATTAATGAAGACATACCGTCTAAGTGTGAATACATTAACGTGGAATTTGACCTCGGAGCGCCACGATAATTGTGCGCCGTGTCTGGGTCCAATACTTCCTATACGGTGGGTAGCGCCACCACCAAAATTTTTCTGCTTGAAGTGTTTTACTCATGGAATTACATTTGCTATGTCTTCACATTTGGTTTGGCTTCAATCTCAACATGTCTTCATGATTATCTTCACTATGTTGATTATATATGCACTGGTGTTCTGTCCTCTACAGCATTCACTTATAGCTATGTCTTCTTGGTTGAATCTTTTGAACTAAGTGAATGTGATCGGACCCTAACCTCTCCATGCTTCCTACCTCAAACTCTATCTCTCCAAGTCATATGCACTCTATTGAAACTGTCGAATGTCTTCACTGCATCCTTGTCAGAAGAAGACACAGAGACAAACTTTAAAACAGCTTTCAATGTTTTTCCATCAACTAGAATTCCGGAGAAGTAGGAACGACTCCCGACAAACCAGGCGTGCGTGGGGTGAAACTGCCCCCACAATTCCGCATGCTGGCCACGTACTGATCAGATGCGAATCGCCAGGGGCACCTGAGTAATAGCGCAGTGCCGCCCATATCCCTATAAATACACGTTTCACTGCGGTCATTATTTCTTCTTCCTCCCTCGCACAAACCCTAGCGCCACCGCTAACTCTCAACGACGCCGGCGACGAAGTGCTTCACTGCCGCGACCTCTCCGACGCCGTTCTCACGCCGACAGCGAACATCAGTCTCTCCGCCGTCGCCCTAGGTGTCTTCCGTCGCCAAGTTAGGGCACGGAGGATCGAACTGCTCGGCCTCAACTCTCACCTCGTCTAGCAGTTCCAAGTCCGGTAAATAACAAGTCTTTTTACTGCCTCTTTTGATCCTATGGCTCCATCACTTTCTGCCAAAAGAGGTTTCCATTCACACAAATTTCATCCCCCTCATCTGAATCTCATAACTTGCCTAGCATATTCACTTGTTCTTCATGAAGTAGTTAGATTCCTCACTTGTACTGATCTATGGGTTCGTACAAATCTAGAACCAACTTCTTTTCTATAAAGTGAATGTCTTCGCATGATGAGGTCAATGTCTTCTAAACTGATTTATCTTCAAAATCTTCTGAGAATGCATATGACCTCTTCCCCTTCCCTCGCACCTTAATGTTGTCACAGGTACATGTCCGTGGGAGAATCTTTTGGTTCTCATAGTCTGCATTCATTTGCAGAGTTCCTACAGCGTCACATCAATTCACCCGAAGCAAGTTCCTGTTGGTCAAGCAAAAGGAAGCCTTTGAAGCCTTTGAATCCTTTGAAGCCTTTGAATCTTTTGAAGCCTTCCAAGTTAAGCTTCATGGCATCCGAGAAACAATCAAGGAAGGGAGGCAGACAGAGACGTGGTGACACATCTAAAGATCTGCCTGAAGATTTGGCAGAAATGTACCAAACAGATCCCGAAGAGAGCTATGGTCAGCGCAAGACACGAATCCAATGGATTCGAAGATATTGGGCAGAGCAGTGGTTCCAATACTGCTTCGTCACCAAGGAATATGCAGAGAAGTGCGCCATCAAGAGGCCATGGGGAGATGCCTTGTACAAGAATCTCGTACCCCGAACCAGAGACGAAGCCATTGCTCAAGGCTTCTTTCCATGCATGGTCAGGGGACAACAGCCAGCACATCCGTCATCCCTTCTCTGGTGTCGCGATGACATTCTGTTCAAGCACAACTTCCAATTTGCCCAGAACTCTGCGAAGCAAAACAAGAAGGAGTTTGGGTTGGACTTCAACCCTGGTCCCTCCAAACCAAGGGCAGATGGCACACGCGACGCTAATCCCAATGTCATCGGGCCATTTGCCAATCTCGAAGGCCTCATCACTCACATTATAGTCCAAGGGACTGCCGTGAACGACCCTCCAGCAGACACTGAGTCTGATGATGCTCCTACTGCCCCGGAGCCGAAGCAGATGAAGAAGAAGCCAAAAGCTTCCAAGCCAGTCGCTTCTCCCAAGATCTCCAGAGCGAAGCCATTGGCCACTGCACCTCCTGAAGCCAGTGTGCAGTCTGAAGACTTATCAAGAGTCTCCAAGCCTCAAGAAGCAAAGAAACCACAGCCACACACCAGCAAAGAGCTAACTGCCGCTGCCGTTCTTCGCTGCGAAGCCATTGATCTGTCCAATGACGAAGATCTTGGTGATGACGCTCTTGAGCAGCTCATCAAGAGCAAGGAGGAGGCTGAAATTTTCAACAACCTACCACTGTTTGATGCAGCAATCATCCACAAATTCATTGATGAGTGGTTTGAAACACCCAACATCAGCTTCGACGATCTGCAGCTGCCGATTGGCCTCAGCGTAGCCTTCCAAGGAGCTATTGCTTCAGAACTCGCTATTGCCCAGTGCATCGTGGAACTGAAGCAAAAGATAGATTTTGAAAAGGCTCAGTTCAAGTAGAACATGGCCACGCTCAGCGTCCAAGAAATCAAAGACTTCAAAGTCATGCTGCATGAGTTGAAGGAAAACTTTATGCAGAAACGTGCACAGCCTCAGGGTTCACGCGAGCGCATGAAGAATTCGGCTGATCTCTGTGTACAGGCCTACAATGAGGCCGAGAAGCGAAAGGCACTTGGGCGTCCCGGCATCGACCCCAGGATGGCCGCTAAGAAAAAGAAGACGCCCACCGTGGCTGAAGAAGAGGCCCCACGCCAAGAAGCTGTTCCAACTGTCTTCCCCACTGCCAAGCCTAGCTCGAAGCCAAAGTGCTCAACCGCTTCAGAGCTTAAGAAGACAAGGATAGCCGAAGCTAAAGCAAGGAAGAGGAAACACCCTGAAGCCTCTCCTTCAGACCCCACCATCAAGAAGCGCAAGACCAAGAAGTCTCGGGCTGCTCCCACAGAGCCCTTGATAGTCGAACCCCTTTCCGTTCACTTTCCTCGTGAAGATCGTCAGATGACCGTGCATGAGCCTGCTCTCACAGAGGCTCCGCATGCTGAAGACATTCCAGCAGCCGACCCCAACGCTGCTGAAGACATTGGTCTCCAAGACAATGTACAAGATGATGCAGTCCTTCCTCAGCTCGAAACGAGCGAAATGATCAGCATTGGTCGTCCCCTGACGCCAATCACACAAGATGCATCGTGGGCAGATCGCCCACAGGAGGAAGAGGATGAGCCCCAGCCCACTGCAACTCCACCGGCGTCGCCTGCATTCCGTAGGCTTCACAAAGGACCAAGGGCTCAGACTGCTGACGACATTCCGGCTGCATCAGCCGAAGAACATGCAGAAGAGCATGAAGAACCTCAAGCTCCATCTCCCCCACACCAGCAAGAAGAAGTTCTCAAGGAGGCTGACACCACTGCGGCTGCCACACATAATACTGAAGCATTTGTGGAGCCCGACCAACCAACAGCTTCAAGAGATACTGAAGCCACTACCTCTGACCCTTCTGTGCCTGTGTCTGCTGCCGGACCACAGTTCAATTATCATATTGCGCACAGGCCCCAGGTACAGAAGCCAATCCCACGACTGCCAAGGTTCCCAGGTCCAGTCACTGTTCCTGGCTCCTTCAATGTCAATAGCTTCAGGGCAGACAACACCTTCTTCAACCGCTCCAAGAACCCTTACTCAAGGGAAAAGATTGTGTCAGATAGGTTCTGGAGCTACCCACAGCGCAGCTACTACTCCTGCGTCCTCTACAACCAGAGCCGTATCTTTCCACATCAGCGCCTTGAAGTTGAAGCTTTTGCTGGTATGCCTGGTCTGGAAGAAGCCCTGGACTGCTTCAAGCAAGTTGGCCTGCTGCCGTTTGTCATGGATGAAGAGCACTGGAACGAAGAGCTTCTGCTTCAGTTCTATGCCACATTGCACATCAAGGGCTACAACAGAGATCCGAAGACTTGGGTCCTGGAGTGGATGACCGGCAACGTCCATCATGAAGCCAATGCATTTGATATCATTGAGCTCACCGGCCTACCCACTCCAGGCGAACTCTTCGAAGAAGGCTGCCAACTCCATGCTGAAGCAGTTGAGAGCATATTTCAGCGACCTGAGCCAAATATGAGTCAGATGCTCTCAATGATGAAGCCATTGCCTTCTGACGCACCTTACCCAACGGAGTTCTTCGTTGAAGACTTAGAGTACCTGCCTAGAACTATCTATCACATCATCAGGCGGACTCTATGGCCCATTAAGGGGCACTCTCGATATGCCAAGGTTGAAGGTGCCATGAAGACTCTCATCTTCTGCATCCTGCACGGCAAATGCTTCAATGCCCAGGATCTCTTCATACGTCAACTTGCTACGTCAAGCTCCACTCTGCAATATCATATCAACCCTCAGCCCGCAACCACAGAATCTTCTTACCTGATGTGGACACCTCTGCTGAAGTGATTTATCCTGAGCCTGCCAAACAGCCACTAAGTCTTCAGAATGCAAAACACCAAAGCTTCACTCAAAATGATGAGGGTGTTGAAGCCATTTCCAGAGTCTATCCAATGGCTGGCACCACACGTGCCCCTGCATCCACTGAAGCCACTGACAGCGAAGCTGCACAGAGACCCAAGAAACGAGCTCGTACCCTCACTGATCGTGAACTTCTTGTGGCTCTGCATCAAAAGCAAGATAGGCATCACGACTGGCTCAAGAGGCAGATGCACAGTATCATGCAAGACGTCAATCGCATCAGGAATCTGGCCACCAAGAACGCCTTCGTCGCCCATGAAACCTGTCGCCGCACTTGGAAAGGCCTCACAATGATGTGCACTGAAGCTGAATTACAAGAGGATGGCTTCAAAGAAAGGTTCAAGTTTGACTCCACACCCCCCAGGAGAGCTGTGTTGTGTGGGACTCCGTCTCTTAAAGAATCCGAGTTCTCTTCCTCTGCTGCCACCGTGACGGGAAAAATCATTGAGGAAGAAGACGATGCTACATCACCACCCATGTCTTCAGCGCGCGTCGTCACTGCACCAAGCTCGCCTGCACCACCAAACGCCTCCACCGACCCTGCTGCGCCTGGGAACGCATAGAAAACTCTATGTCTTCAAACCTTTTTGGTCATCACTGACAAAAGGGGGAGAAGCATATGATGTTTATAGTCTTCAAGCGGGTCAATAATATGGGCGGGTGCTTTATATTTTGCATTTTGCTTCGTGCTTACAACTCTCGTTTTGCTACATTTGGTTCTTTGAGTTGTAACACTTAAACCTGATGGTCGTCTGCTACTATGTTTGCCACTGTGTTTTTGCGAAGATAAATTTCGCATGTACGACGATAATTTCCGCACTCTTATCATTTCGCAGACGTCCATTTTTCATTATGCATATCATTATCTTCATATATCTTCACGTGCATGATGGATTGTCATCATAAGTTGAAGTGGATTCCCACAAATACAACCTGCTATGTGTATTTGCATTCCAGAAGCAGATCACTTATATGCACATCTTCAGGGGGAGCCCTTGCAGCTTATGAACACAATTCCTTTACAACTTCACAAATTATATTCCCCGTTGAAAACTTCAACTAGTTTGTCATCAATCACCAAAAAGGGGGAGATTGTAAGTGCATCTAGTGCCACCCCTAGTTGGTTTTGGAGTATTGACGACAAACCTAGTTGGGGGACTAATGTGTTTGTGAGAATTGCAGGATAACACAGGTAGAAGTCCCTCATTGATTCGGTTTAGCTACCAGAGATGACCCCCAAAAATGTACGAAGACATTGAAGACAATGGTGGTTCATGAAGACATTCATGTCGAAGACAATGACATATGAAGACTCCCCATGAAGCCTTTGGAACTCGAAGACTTAGATCCTTCATAGTTTTACTTTATTCATGTTGTGTCATAGGAACCACCGTACTGTTAAGTGGGGTCCAAGAGAACCAGTCAGGATGACTGAAGTGATGCCTAATTCAAATCCTATGTCTTCGAGTGAAGACAATGAGAGAAAATCTTGTCTAGAGTCAGACAAGTCAGCTTTACTTGCAGCCCAAGTAAAGTTGCCGTGAGAGTTCAAAATCCGACCGTTAGTACACGTGTCAGTTCCTTAGTGACCCAGGGTCATTTCGGACAAATCAGGTCAGGGTTGCCAAGTGGCTATAAATAGTCCACCCCCACAACCATAAACGGTTGGCTGCTCAGATTTCAGTGCACGGCTTTTGTCGTTTGAGAGCAACCCACCTCGAAGCCTTTGATTCAAAATCCTTAGTGAGGAGAAAAGCCCTAACCACCCAGAGCCAGAGTAATTGGGCATCACTTAAGTCTTCTTGTCTGAGTGATCTGAAGACTTATTACACTTGAGGACTGTGCATCCTCCAGACAGTTAGGCGTCGCGTTCTGAGCATCCAAGAGGAATTGTGGACTGCCGGTGAACGAAGTCTGTGAAGGTTTGGGAGTCTACCTTGAAGACTTACCAGAGTGATTGGGCGGGGTCTGTGTGACCTTAGCTCAAGGAGAAAATGGTGAGGACTGGGTGTCCTGAGCAGCGTGTTCAGGACTGGGTGTCCGGGACTGTGTGTCCTTTGGTTTAAATACCTAGCCGCTCCAACCAGACGTACAGTTGTCACAGCAACTGGAACTGGTCCAACATATCATTGTCTTCAACGTGTCACTGGTTTTATCTTCACCTTCCTTTACTTACCAGTACACATTGTGAAGCTATTGCATGCTTGCTTTATCTTCTGTCTTCACAACCTGACTGTATGATCTGTTTGGCTTCATAACTTCTTCCAACCTGATCCTCATTACACTGAAGCTATTTGTCTCTGTGCTTTCATTGTATTGTATACTTGACTATGGCTTGCGTTGTGTAATCTACCTTCCGCTGCATAGTGATAGGCTTGTTCACTCTATTTGTCTTCATAGCTTCCACGTTTTGAAGACTTTCAGAAAAATCGCCTATTCACCCCCCCCCCCCTCTAGTCGATATAACGCACTTTCAATAACATCCCCAATTAAGCTATTCCTCAATTGCTTAGTTTCTTACCGTGTTTTGTTTGCATCATGTGAATTACTAAATGGAATGTACTATTGTATTTGTGTTTTAGGTACATTCAAAGAAGAGGAGTAGACTAGGCCAGAAGAAGTTGAATGATCTTGTTTATGTGATGTTCAACAAGAGGCTGGACTCGAAGTACTCTGAGAGGGAAAGGGACCCACTGCTTGCAAAATACATTGAAGATGAGCCATCAAATGAGTGGATGTTGGATGAAGAGATACTACAAGATGATGAGTCATCTGAAGATGAAGCTGAAATCGACATCAATTCAAAGGGGAAACAAAAATCTGTAGCTTCAAGAACTAGAGGTAAAAGAGCTCGTACAAATCAAGATGTCGAAGATGAGGAGGAAGAGGAGGAAGTGGCAGAAGAAGAGGAAATGGAAGAAGAGGATCAGAACCAAGAAGCTGAGGAGGACAATGATGAAGACCAAGAAGTGGACATCGATCTGACTGTTGAAGATGAAGAGGATGGTGAATGACTTGAATCTTGCTTCTTGCATGATCTGACTTGAATCTGTTTTATTTTGCGTGATGGTCGTGGCCTGACGGTGTCGTGCACTCTTGTTGTCACTTGTCAACTTTGTTAATGTGTCATGCACTCATTTCTGTTTTTAATTCTGTGATGGATGGATGGTAATTAGGTCATGGCTTGATGGATGTAGACTACGAAGTCTGAACTTATTTATTTGATGATGAGTGCATATGAACCAAATATGCTGGTGGTTGTTGTTTGATATCATGATATGGTTGGCTATTTGCATAATTCTGTTCAATTCAAGTGCTTGCATGGTTGCATGGTTACTACTTACATGGTTGAATATTTCCTGATGGACCAATTATTCAATTCAACTGTCATATTGTTTTCAACTGATTAGAAATATACATAATAATATGTAATTTGCAAGTGCTTTTACAAAAGCGCTATGCGGGCGCATAGCGTCCGCAATATCACCCGCTATCCGTATTCCGCTACGCCGACCTCAATCCGCTATCACCCCACTATCCACTATTTAAAATATTGCTATTTGATTACATGTGATGTTTATCATGTTTTACATCTTATTTTCTTAAGAACGACGGTAGCTTAAAGAAGATGATCCCTCGCAATAATTTCAAGAATTGTGTTCCCCCTAACTGTTTACCGTTGCGAAGGTTCGTTGTTTCAAAGCACCACGTGATGATCGGGTGTGATAGATTCTAACGTTCGAATACAACGGGTGTAAGCCAGATTTACACACGCAATACACTTAGGTTGACTTGACGAGCCTAGCATGTACAGACATGGCCTCGGAACACGGAAGACCGAAAGGTCGAACATGAGTCATATAGAAGATACGATCAACATGGAGATGTTCACCGATGTTGACTAGTCCGTCTCACGTGATGATCGGACACGGCCTAGTTGACTCGGATCATGTTTCACTTAGATGACTAGAGGGATGTCTATCTGAGTGGGAGTTCATTAAATAATTTGATTAGATGAACTTAATTATCATGAACATAGTCTAAATTGTCTTTGCAAATATGTTGTGGATAAATAGCTCACGCTTTAGCTCCCTGTTTTAATACGTTCCTAGAGAAAAGACTAAGTTCAAAGATATTGTAAGCATTGACGCGGACTAGGTCCGTTGCCTGAGGAGTGTCCTCACTGCTACACAGAAGGCTTAGGCTTATGTCTTTGATGCACCGCTCGGTGTGCCAACCCCTCCAGCGTCGTTTGTGGATGTTATGAACATCTGACAGATACGTCCTGATGACTACTTGATAGTTAAGTGCACCATACTTTATGGCTTAGAATCGGAATTCCAATGACGTTTTGAACGCCATAGAACATATGAGATGTTCCAAGGGCTGAAATTGGGATTTCAGGCTCATACCCGTATTGAGAGGTATGAGACCTCTGACAAGTTCTTTGCCTACAAGATGGAGGAGAATAGCTCAGCTAGTGAGCATGTGCTCAGAATGTCTGGGTGCTACAATCACTTAAATGAAGTGGGAGTTAAACTTCCAGATAAGATAGAGATTGATAGAGTTCTCTAGCCACTATCACTAAGCTACTAGATCTTCGTGATGAACTATGATATGCAAGGGATGGAGTTGATCCCAGAGCTGTTCGCGGTGCTTAAGACCGCAAAAGGTAGAAATCAAGAAGGAGCATCAAGTGTTGATGGTTTAACAAGACCACTGGTTTCAAGAAGGGCAAAGGGCTAGAAGGGAAACTTCATGGATGGCAAACCAGTTGCCGCTCCAGTGAAAGAACCCAAGGTTGAACCCAAACCCGAGACTAAGTGCTTCTATTGTAAGGGGAACGGCCACTGGTAGCGGAATTACCCCCAAATGCATGGTAGATAAGAAGGCTGGCAACTTCAATGAAGTATATACGTGTTATTAATGTGTACCTCACTAGTACTCCTGGTAGCACCTGGGTATTGGATACCGGTTCAGTTGCTATTATTGGTGACTTGAAGCAAAAGCTACGGACTAAACGGAGACTGGCTAAGGGCGAGGTGACGATGTGTGATGGAAGAGATCACCATTGCACGCTCCATCTGCCTTCGGGATTAGTATTGAACCTAGATAAATGTTATCAGGTGTCTACGTTGAGCATGAATATGATTAGATCATGTTCATTGCAATACGGTCATTCATTTAAGTTAGAGAATAATGGCTATTCTATTTACATGAATGATACCTTTCATGGTCATGCACCCTATGTGAATGGTTCATTGAATCTCGGTCGTGGTAATACGCATGTTCACGCCAAAAGATGTAGAGTTAATGATGATAGTACCACTTTCTTGTGGCACTGCCGCTTAGGTCATATTGGCGTAAGATGCATGAAGAAACTCCGTGTCGATGGATGTTTGGAGTCACTTGATTTTGAATCACTTGACACATGCGAGCCATGCCTCATGGGCAGGATGACTAAGACCCCGTTTTCAGGTATAATGAAACGGGCAAGTGACTTGTTGGAAATCATACATGCTGATGCGTGTGATCCAATGAGAATTGAAGCGTGCGGTGGATATCGCTATTTTCTCATCTTCACTAACGATTTGAGTAGATATATTTACTTAATGAAGCACAAGTCTGAAACATTTGAAAAGTTCAAGCGATTTCAGAGTGAAGTTAAGAACCATCATAACAAGAAGATCAAATTCCTACGATCTGATCGATGAGAATTTCTGAGTTATGAGTTTGGCAATCACTTAAGACATTGTGGAATTGTTTCACAGTTGAAGCCACCTAGAACACCACAGGGTAATGGTGTGTCCGGACGTCATAATAGAACCTTATGAGATATGGTGCGATCTATGATGTCTCTTACTGATCTACCGCTATTATTTTGAGGTTATGCATTAGAGACAGCTGCACTCACTTTAGATAGGACACCATGTAAGTCCGTTGAGACGACGTCGTATGAACATTGGTTTGGCAAGAAACCAAAGTTGTCGTTTCTTAATGTTTGGGGCTGCGATGCTCAAGGCTTCAGCCGGAGAAGCTCGAACCCAAAGCAGACAAACATATCTTCATAGGATACCCAAAGGTGACAGTTGGGTATACCTTCTATCTCAGATCCGAGGGCAAATTGTTTGTCGCTAAGAACGGGTCCTTTCTCGAGAAGGAGTTTCTCTCGAAAGAATTGAGTGGGAGGAAGATAGAACTTGATGAGGTTGTCGAACCTTTATTTCAACCAGAGAGTGATGCAACACAGAAAGATGTTTTCTGTGGCGCCTAGGTCTGTTGAAGAGGAAGTTAATGATAGTGATCATGAAGCTTCGGATCAAGTTGCTATCGAACCTCGTAGGTCGACAAGGATATGTACTACTCCTGAGTGGTACGGTAATCCTGTCTTAGATATCATGTTGTTGGACAACAATGAACCTACGAGCTATGGAGAAGCGATGGTGGGCCCGTATTCCGACAAATGGTTAGAAGCCATGAAATCCGAGATAGGATCCATGTATCAGAACAAAGTATGGACTTTGGTGGGCTTGCCCAATGATCGGCAAGCCATTAAGATAAATGGATCTTTAAGAAGAAGACGGATGTGGACGGTAATGTTACCGTCTATGAAGCTCGACTTGTGGCAAAGAGTCTTTTCACAAGTTCAAGGAGTTGACTACGATGAGATTTTCTCGCATAGCGATGTTTAAGTCCGTCGAAATCATGTTAGCATCATCTGTATTTTTCGATTATGAAATCTGACAGATGGATGTCAAAACAAGTTTTCTTACCAGTTATCGTAAGAAAAAGTTGTATGTGATACAATAAAAGGTTTTGTCGATCCTAAGGATGCTAAAAGGTATGCTGGCTCCAGCAATCCTTCTATGGACTAGATCAAGCATCTCGGAGTCGGAACATATGCTTTGATGGAGTGATCAAAGCTTGTAGGTTTATACAATGTTTGCTAGAAACTCGTATTTACAAGAAAGTGAGTGGGAGCGCTACAACATTTCTGATAAGTATATGTGGATGACATATTGTTGATTCAAAATAATGTAGAATTTCTGGAAAGCATAAACGGTTGTTTGAAGAGTGATTTTCAAAGGAAGACCTGGATAAAACTGCTTACATATTGGGCATCAAGATCTATAGAGTTAGATCAAGACGCCTGATGATACTTTCAAAGAACGCACACCTTGACATGTTTTTGAAGGAGTTCAAAATAGATCAGTCAAAGAAGGGGTTCTTACCTGAGTTGTAAGGTGTGAGGTTGAGTAAGACTCAAAGCTTGACCACGGCAGAAGAAAGAGGAAGGACGAAGGTCGTCCCCTATGCTTTTGTCATAGGCTCTATACGGTATGCCATGCTGAGTACCGCACCTGATGTGTGCCTTGCCACATGTCTGGCAAGAGGGTACAAAGGTGATCTAGGAGTGGATCACCAGATAGCGGTCAAAATTATCCTTAGAGGAATAAGGAAATGCTTCTCGGTTATGGAGGTGATAAAGAGTTCGACGTAAAGAGTTACGTCGATGCAAGCTTAACACCTATCCGGATAGCTCTGAGTAGAGATACCGGATACGTATAATGGAGCAACAATTTGGAATAGCTCCAAGTGGAACGTGGTAGCAGCATCTACGATATGACATAAAGTTTTGCGAAATACATAGGGATCTGAATATTGCAGACCCGTTGACTACAACCTCTCTCACAAGCATAACATGATCAAACCCAGAACTCATTGAGTGTTAATCACATAGTGATGTGAACTAGATTATTGAGTCTAGTAAACTCTTTGGATGTTGGTCACATGGCGATGTGACGTGTGAGTGTTAATCAAATGGCGATGTGAACTAGATTATTGACTCTAGTGCAAGTGGGAGACTGTTGGAAATATGCCCTAGAGGCAATAATAAATTAGTTATTATTATATTTCATTGTTCATGATAATCGTTTATTATCCATGCTAGAATTGTATTGATAGGAAACTCAGATACATGTGTGGATACATAGACAACACCATGTCCCTAGTAAGCCTCTAGTTGACTAGCTCGTTGATCAATAGATGGTTACGGTTTCCTGACCATGGACATTGGATGTCGTTGATAACGGGATCACATCATTAGGAGAATGATGTGATGGACAAGACCCAATCCTAAGCCTAGTACAAGATCGTGTAGTTCGTATGCTAAAGCTTTTCTAATGTCAAGTATCATTTCCTTAGACCATGAGATTGTGCAACTCCCGGATACCGTAGGAGTGCTTTGGGTGTACCAAACGTCACAACGTAACTGGGTGGCTATAAAGGTGCACTACGGGTGTCTCCGAAAGTGTCTATTGGGTTGGCACGAATCGAGACTGGGATTTGTCACTCCGTGTAAACGGAGAGGTATCTCTGGGCCCACTCGGTAGGACATCATCATAATGTGCACAATGTGACCAAGGAGTTGATCACGGGATGATGTGTTACGGAACGAGTAAAGAGACTTGCCGGTAACGAGATTGAACAAGGTATCGGGATACCGGCGATCGAATCTCGAGCAAGTACTATACCGCTAGACAAAGGGAATTGTATACGGGATTGATTGAATCCTTGACATCATGGTTCATCCGATGAGATCATCATGGAGCATGTGGGAACCAACATGGGTATCCAGATCCCGCTGTTGGTTATTGACCGGAGAGTTGTCTCGGCCATGTCTGCATGACTCCCGAGCCTGTAGGGTCTACACACTTAAGGTTCGATGACGCTAGGGTTATAAGGAAAGTATGTACGCGGTTACCGAATGTTGTTCGGAGTCCCGGATGAGATCCCGGACGTCACGAGGAGTTCCGGAATGGTCCAGAGGTAAATATTTATATATGGGAAGTCCCGTTTTGGTCACCGAAAAAGTTTCGGGTGCTATCGGTAACTTACCGGGACCACCGGGAGGGTCCCGGGGGTCCACCAGGTGGGGCCACCAGCCCTAGTAGGCTGCGTGGGCCAAGTGTGGGAGGGGACCAGCCCCAGGTGGGCTGGTGCGCCCCCCCCCCCCCCACCAAGGCCCAAGGCGCAAGGGAGAGTGGGAGGGGGCAAACCCTAGGTCCAGATGGGCCTTAAGGCCCACCCTAGGTGCGCCCCCCTCTCTCCCCTCTTGGCCGCCACCCTAGATGGGTTTTGGGGCTGCCGCCACCCCTAGGGAGGGAACCCTAGATGGGGGCGCAGCCCCTCCCCTTCCCCTATATATACTTGAGGTATTGGGGCTGCAATACACACGAGATCATCTCCCTCTTGGCGCAGCCCTACCTCTCTCGCTCCTTGTCTCTCGTAATGCTTGGCGAAGCCCTGCTGGAGTTCCGCGCTCCTCCACCACCACCACGCTGTCGTGCTACTACTGGATGGAGTCTTCCCCAACCTCTCCTTCTCCCCTTGCTAGATCAAGGCGTGGGAGACGTCACCGGGCTGCACGTGTGTTGAACGCGGAGGCGCCGTTGTTCGGCGCTTAGATCGGAATCAACCGTGATCTGAATCGCTGCGAGTACGACTCCTTCATCCGCGTTCTTGCAACGCTTCCGCTTAGCGATCTACAAGGGTATGTAGATGCACTCCCCTTCCCCTCGTTGCTAGATTACTCCATAGATTGATCTTGGTGATGCGTAGAAAATTTTAGATTTTTGCTATGATCCCCAACACTCATCACCCTCACCGCTTGGTGGCTCTGGAAGCATCAGAACGGCTGCATCTTCGACGGTGATCAACTTTCGGTCACTCGGCTCTCCCCCATCATCAAAGACGAGGCGCGCCTTTGGGCGAAAGCCGGCGTCACCGGAACACAAAACATCATCCCGAAGAGTTAGCTCCATTGGTCTCAGGGATGAGCAACCCCATCTGTTTGCTCTACACTCTTTACCATGCCTTCATGTCTACATGGCTTAATTGAGTGTATGTAATCTCATGATGTATAACTCTTCTGTCTATCAATGAAAAGATATGCAACCTTTGTGTATTCGCGAAAAAAACGATGTCATATCCTCTATGCGATTTTGCCATGGCAACTGATAAACAAATTATACATGGTGGCCAGTATTAAGAGGGCGCTGAGTCTTAACTTCGCTCGGGGCCCCCGAAATCTCAGGACTGGCCTTGCGACCTTGCCAGCGACATGCTACCGGCGGTGGTTGCCGGTGTGGTTGCCCGGAGGAGGTTTTTGGTGCCCAACTTCTTCCTTGGTGCGGGCGGCGGTGCAGGGGTCGTTTCCGACGGTGTCATGTTAAGGGTCTTGACTCTTCATCCCGTCCGAAATCGAGGGCATCGGTGGTGGTTGTGGCGAGAATGGGCGGCAACACCGGGAAGTGGTTGCCGCGCAGACGGGAATAGAGGGGGCCAAAACTTTTGCTATGGGAGGCACGGTGTGAGTATATTTAGGAGAGATGGGCTCAGTTTTACTGTCGAGGAATAAAAATTATCCTCCTCTAACCGTTTGAGGGATCGATTAGGTGCGGTTAGCTGCCTAGTTTCCTCCCCTAAAGGTTTTTATGCGTCGGTTAGAGATGCTCTAGAGTACCCTCGAACTGAAAGAGGGGAAAGGAGATCAAGACGTGTGACTTCCGGTTCCGGCTGCTCCATTGGTATACCTTTGTCAACAGAATGCACGTAAGTTTCTGGCCGTCGTAGAAACTTTGCACCCTCCATCTCCATGGAAGCAAAGCGTACGCTGCAGAGAGAAGAAAACCCAAAGACGAGGGGAGCGTGTTACTCCCAACGACGTCAAGCTAAATAAGCAAAGTCGCCCAATCATACATGCCTGTCATGTCCCCCAAGCCACTCCAAAGAAGGCGCCATAAATTGCAGCGGATCACATGGGAACACCAGGCAGCTAATGGTGGTGGGTAGCACGTAGATTATTATTAGACACGGTCGATCGAGTCATCGAGCCAAGAAGACTCTTGTGCTGCGGATAGCAATGGACGGGACGAGGCGCGGGAGGCGGCTCCTCGTGTCGCTCTGCTTCCTCTGCCTGGCCGTGCTGCTCCCCGGCGCGCTGCTGGCGTCGCCGGCGGCCGGGAGGAAGCGGCGGCAGGCCGGGTTCGACCACTACGTGCTGGCGCTGCAGTGGCCCGGCACCGTCTGCCGCCAGACCAACCACTGCTGCAGCTCCAACGGCTGCTGCCGGTACGGTGCCCCCAACTCGCTTCCCTTCCTCCCTTGCTCACGCATTGTTGTCCCCTCCCTGAGAATTTCCTCTCATCTGCCTTTCTCCCTTTGCGTGCGCCCTGCAGATCAAACCCTCTCAACTGGTTCACGATCCGTAAGTACGCAACAATCCTTCCTGTAATTTTGAGATGCTAACGCAAATGCAGCCACCAATCTGTCTTCTTCAAACTCTTTCCAATCTCTGAACTATGTTTGGAGTTCAGACACATAATTCAGAATCAAATCACATGAAGATATGCACAAGATTTCTTTCTATATTTTCCACATTTATGCTAGTGTGCCAGATACTGAGAATTTAGACAACGTCCAATCCCGTTTTCTCTTTGTTGGGGACATGACAGATGGGCTGTGGCCGCAGTACAGCTACGGTGGGTGGCCGTCCTGCTGCAGACCAACCACCACGTTCAACATGAACAAGGTACAGTACGCGTGAAGAGCCCACGACCTCGATTCAGTCACAGACTCATCCGAATGGCACATGCCGGACTCATTTCTCCAGGTAATGCAATTAAATTAAGTCAGTGTGCTTCGGTTAATGGATCCTGCCTAGTGCAGATAGCGATGCTGAGGCCGATCCTGGAGAAGTACTGGCCGTCGCTCTACTGCGGCGACACCTCCACCTGCTTCGGCGGCAGAGGCCCCTTCTGGGCCCACGAGGTACTGCTGGCAGTTCAGTTCACCGGTGACTTGCATTCTGACATCTGATTATTGAGGGGAATCAGACGGCACTGTCGCTCACTCACTCACTGGCTCATTTTGTTTCTGTCGTGCATGTGCTGATGTTTCTTTGGCTGGGCCGTCTTCTTCATCAGTGGGGTATGCATGCGCTCTCTGAATCTACTTACCAGCAGAAGAGATGCATACGCTTTGTGCTCTTCTTGACCCGTGGTATCTGACACTCGAGGGACTCACCCTTTGTTCTGTTGGTGCGTGTTGCAGCGACTCATGGAACGTGTGGGTACCCGGAGATACAGGACGAGTACGACTACTTCTCCACGGCGCTCTACCTCTACAGCAAATACAACGTCACGGTAATGACCCCACGTTCGTAGCAGCACAGGTCGCCGTGGCTGTGAATGGTTCTGCACGGCGTTAACGCGCACGGTTCTCAATCTGCGCGCAGAAAGCTCTGCGGAAAGCGCACATCTACCCGCGGAACGGCCGCAAGTACGCGGTGGCGCACATCGTGGACGCCATCGACCACGCCTTCGGCCGGCTGCCGCACCTCGTCTGCAAGAACGGCTCCGTGCAGGAGCTCAGGCTCTGCTTCCACAAGGACTACCAGGTACGATAACACACACATCGGATCCCTTTTCGGCAAAGAAGACGAAAACTAAACTCAGATGTTCATCTACTGCAGCCCCGTGATTGCGGGTCTGAGGATGACGAGGGGTTGTCGTCGAGCTCCAGCAGGAGAAGCCATTGCCCTCGCTACGTCACCCTGCCATCCTACAAACAGTCCGGTACGAACCACCATCCCAAGATTAGCAGATTCAAAATTTTCAAACTGATTTTGTTGGAGTGCGCCACACCTGGACAGTAGTGCAACGTCCAGGGAACACGTGAGGGCCCCAGTGGCAAGCCACTGGGGTGGACCCTCCCCCATAAAAAATAAATTTAATATCGTTGTGAGCACATGGCTCACATATCAGATATTAAACTGATAAGAACAGATACTACACTTGATCTTAGCCAAAAGGCCGAGAAAGGTATGAGTTGCAGCAGCTGCCCTGCCCCTCTATTTGTATCGGCAGCGCCCTCCCGTCCCGTCTCGCTGGGCGAGGTGGGACTAAACGAAACGAGTTGCTACCTCCTCGTGCCTGCGGGGCGCGAACGGTGCGCTGCGTACTCCCGAACCAGCCTCTTGTGTGGGCCTCATACATCAGGGGCCTTTTCCGGAGTCTATTGGGCCTGGGTTACTCCTCCTGGCTCATCGTCATCATCCAAGCAGTTCTCACATACGAGGCCCAGTTATCGTGTCCTAAAAATAATTTATTTTGCCCTTTTTCTTCTAAAAAAAAGTTATTTTGCACTTTTGTGCTGTACAAATTTATTGCTGCAGGTATGAATTCTTCTGTTCTCAAAAATGTTTGATGTCTTGCGATCGCAGCGTTGGGGAACGCCACGGAGGGCCGCCTGCGGAACCCAGCGGAGAGCGTGCCGCTCGCACACGGGCAGAGCTATGTATAGTCACGACCAGTTGCTGTCGTACTGCTCCATGGAAGTGTACCCTGAAGCCTGACGACGGACGCCGCCGTCAATCGGCCGGGAAACTCCCGGCCAGATGCAGCAGGCAGTCGCCGGTTCATGCCCCTGTGACTGAGCAATTCTTCTGCGCATTCGTTTGCAGGGTGTGTGTAGGCTCTGCTCTGCACAAAGAATTGACGTTGCAATCCTGTATGTACATGATAATGAGCATCAAGGAATATTGCACTGTACGTACTTAGGTAGCATCAGGGAATATTGTATACGACAGAAAATACGAGAGATCGAGCGGAGCCGTCGCTGTATCTTCTGTCAATGCTCCCAACAAGTGTAACACATACACTTGATTATCTAACAACAAGTGTAACACATACACCACACCAAAGCTAATCCAAACAAAAAGCCTCCACACACATTACAAAATCAATGCAAAAGAACCTACCTGACCAGAGCAACAAAGTCACGTCTTGACCAACACCGATCACCTCAAAGAGCAACAACTTTGACCGGACTTCCCTTGCCGACGTACTAACAACACTTGATTGCCGAAATAAGGTGGCGAGTGGATGGCGGGGCTCGGTTGGTCCCGAGAAAGCCACCGTCTTGGACTCACTGACGTCAAAGAACCACAACACAGAACCTCCAAGCCATGTCTCAAAACACACAATGCTCCAGTAGAGGAACGGCGCCAAGATGCCGCCATCGCCGATCCAAGACCTAGGCTTTCGCTCGGAGATAGTAACCGAAACAAAAAGGGGAGATGCCGACAAACCTAATCGACGCCTCCAAGGAGGGACATAACACCCACAGGCGTCGTCACCACCAGCACAAACCGAAGACGGGTAGGATTTTCATCTGTAACGTCACCCACCTCCCTCCCCCCTACGAAGAATTGAGGCCATATTTTTTGTGCTGGATCACACCGTCGCCGCTACATCACCTCCCCACTATGATCATAGAGTCACAGAACACCGACACCCTGCATGTCGTGGCCATGCGGTCCATATTCCACCTCTCGCATGGCCGGGGGAAAACATCACCAGCTCATGTACGAAATCCAGCACAGGCAGGAGCCGCCGGCACCGCAAGCAGCGGTAGGGCACACCACCTCCTGGCGGACCACACGAGCACGACCCTGGGACTCATGGACGGAGAGCCACCTCGACGTGCATCCAGGACATGGACGGACACTACATTCGGTCTGGGCTTGGGCTTTAGCTTTTCAACATTTCAAGTTGGGCTTACACGCGTGCCTTCAGGAGAAAGAGCGTACGGGCCTGACTACTTTACAAACTTGGTTTCCTGTTGGACTCAGGCTCGAGAAAAGGGACATTTTCAGGCTCCAGGCCGGGCTCGGTATTGTTGTATGGAATTCGGGCTTGTTCAAGCCCGACCCAAAACTTGACCCGACCCGACACATGATAAGGTTTAGTAGGTCGCAACATTGGTCTAGAGGCATGTCACAACAGTCAAAAAATGCTTGGACAAACGGGGAGTGAAAAATGGTGGGTCGCGGCTAGAGGGCTGAAGCGACCAAATCAAACGACTATCAAGCACATGATCCAAATAACTGGGGAGGCGGTGGATCGAATATGCGCGCTAGCTGGCCGTCGGATAGTGCGTGCCAAATCCAAAGTTGAAGTATTAGAATTGCGACGAGCGCCTTAATCATGCACCACACGTCTTGTGGGCCTACCCAGTACATTTAGCCCTCCTTCTTATATTCCTATCTTCTCGAGGAAAGGGTCCATCACAAGTTTTCTTCCTCATAGTGATATCTACACTATCCAGTCCCTTGCTTCAGCGCCATTGGTTGAAGCGAGGGCTTTCCTCCCACCCCTGCAACGGGTCGCCATAGACTCGTGATCCAAGCCATAGATTTTCTAATCAACATCATGCGGCTCCATGAACAAATGCAAATGGAGGTGTCGATGGCCGCCATTGCGGCTGTGTTGCGACGGTTGCTGGGAACGGCACCACATTACGACAAGATGGGTGAAAGTAGTGACTTTGAGTGCCATTGCATTGGCGGACAGTGATGCTACAACCCTTGTTGTGAGGCCATCGAGTTGGTACAACCCTAATATTGGTCGGATGTGGGGTAGCTAGAGTTGTTGCAACCCATGTTGTTGCACCGCGACGGCGACTGGCGATGTTGCAATGGTGTTGCAAGCTTGTCAATGGTGCGGTGTTGCAAGCTCGTCGGAGGGGCACCGCGGCCACTGTTGCTGATAACATCGCGATGTTGTAACAATGGTGATGTGACATCACGATCACTACAACACCACAATGTTAGCAATGTGGCTACGGTGGCGGCAACGTTGCATCATGATGATTTGCATTGTCGATGATTTAGCCGTCGATATATAAAATCATCAACATTGGCGTAGTGTTGTGACAGTGTCTGCAATGTCGATTACGCTGCATAACAAAGAGCACAACACAAGCGATATAGTGATGGCGTTATGCATCAGACGGGCCAAGCGAGATGCATCGGAGGATCGCGATTGTGACCGATTTCTAAGAGAAATCAATCGGCTGATGCGTAGTGTGGCCTGGGATTTTTACGTCGCTAAAAACATGTTACGAAACTTAGTGTTTTCTAGCTAGATATCCAATGTGTGGGGACAAATTATGAAATAGAAAGACTTGCACTTCACAAATTCCTCGAAGCACATTTGGAAATATGAATAACCATAGGTTAATGTAGGTGATTCCCATGAGTACCATTTCGCGAGACTGACGCCTATGCATGTGGGGCGTTGATGTTTCACTGAATTGCTACCTTCGTTAGAGCATCTCCAATAGATGGTCCAAATTTTGACAGTCCAAAACTGAAGATGTAAAATATGGACCGTCAAATGGTGCGTTTTGGAGCTCTGAAAAATGCTCAACTCCAACAAACGGTCTAAATCGGAGATGTAAAAAAAAGAGCAACTCCAACAGATGGTCCGAAACGAAGATTAACGACCAACTACTACTTCATCTCAACATAGTTGAAAGTGCTAGTGATCGACTAAAGGGGGGGTGAATAGGCGATTTTTAAGAAAGTCTTCAAAACATGGGAGTTTAGAAGACAAACAATAGAAGTAAACCTATTACCACGCAACGGAAGGTAGACTACACTAAGCAACCTTAGTCAAGTAACCAAAGAAGTGAAAGCACAATGACTAATAGCAGCTAGGCAGTATGGATCAGGTAGGATGACAATGTGAAGCCAATCAGATCAAGCAGTCACTCAGTGAAGACAAAAGATAATGCAATCATGCAATGACTTCACAAGGACCAATAGTAAGTAAAGGGAAGGGAAGGATGAAACCAGTGACTTGTTGAAGACAATGATTTGTTGGACCAGTTCCAGTTGCTATGGCAACTGTACGTCTGGTTAGGGCGGCTAGGTATTTAAACCTGAGGACACACAGTCCCGGACACCTAGTCCTGAACACGCAGCTCAGAACCTTAGTCCTCACCGTATTCCCCTTGAGCTAAGGTCACGCAGACCTCGCCCAATCACTCTGGTAAGTCTTCAAGGTAGACTCCCAAATCTTCACAGACTTCATTCACCGGCGGTCCACAATGACTCTTGGATGCTCAGAACGCGACGCCTAACCAGTTGGAGGATTCACAGTCCTCAAGTGTAATAAGTCTTCAGATCACACAGACAGGACGACTTAAGTGATGTCTAACACTCTTTGGCTCTGGGTGGTTAGGACTTTATCCTCGCAAGGAATTCTCTCTCAAAGGCTTCGAGGTGGGTTGCTCTCAAACGACAACAGCCGTACTTTAACTCTGAGCAGCCAACCGTTTATGGTTGTAGGGGGTGGGCTATTTATAGCCACTAGGCAACCCGACCTGATTTGTCCGAAATGACCCCGGGTCACTAAGGAACTGACACGTGTTCCAATAGTCAGATTTCAAACACACACGGCAACTTTACTTGGGCTACAAGCAAAGCTGACTTGTCCAAGATTCGCTCTCATAGTCTTCACTCTAAGACATAGGATTTTGGTTAAGCATCACTTCAGTCATTTTGACTGGTTTTCTTGGACCCCACTTAACAGTACGGTGGTTCCTATGACTCAACAAAGAAGAAAAAAAACTATGAAAGATCTAAGTCCTCGCGCTCCATAGTCTTCATGCGATGTCTTCTCTTGTCATAGTCTTCAAGGTGAATGTCTTCACTTACCACCTTTGACTTCAATGTCTTCATACATTTTTAGGGGTCATCTCTGGTAGGAAAACCGAATCAATGAGGGACTTCTACATGTGTCATCCTGCAATTCTCACAAACACATTAGTCCCTCAACTAGGTTTGTCGTCAATACTCCAAAATCAACTAGGGGTGGCACTAGATGCACTTACAATCTTCCCCTTTTTGGTGATTGATGACAAACTAGTTGAAGTTTTCAACGGGAAATATAATATGTGAAATTGTAAAGGATAAGGAATTGTCTTCATAAGTTGCAAGGGCTCCCCCTGAAGATGTGCATATAAGTAATTTGATTTTGGAATGCAAAAGCACATGACATGTTGTACTTGTGGAGATCCTCTTCAACTTATGATGACAATTCATCATGCATGAAAGATATGTGAAGATAATGACATGCATAATGAAAAATGGACGTCTGCAAAATGATCTAAGTGCGGAATTTATCGTCGCACATGCGGAATTTATCATTGCATCACAAAATAGCAAATAAGTAGCAGACGACCATCGAGTTTAAGTGTTACAACTCAAAGAACCAAATGTATCAAAACGAGAGTTGTAAACACTAGGCAAAACATAAAGTAACCGCCCATATGGACCCGCTTGAAGACAATCAAACTCATATGCTTCTCCCCTTTTGTCAGTGAGGACCAAAAAGGTTGGAAGACATAGAGCATCTACTCGTTCCCATAAAGAGTAGGTGAAGCAGCAGGGTCATCGGTGGTGTTCGGCGGTGCAGAAGAACTTGGGGCAGTGTCGAGGCGTGCAGAAGTAGGGGGCGGTGAAGTGGCATCATCTTCGTCCTCGATCACTCTGGCATTCACAGTTGCCGCAGAGGAAGAGAACTCAGAGTCTTCAAGAGATGGAGTTCGTCGCAGCACAGTCCTTCGGGGAGGTGTGGAGTCAAACTTGAAACGTTCAGAGAAGCCATCCTCTTGAAGATCATCCTCAGAACACATAAGCGTCAGCCCTTTCCATGTACACCGACATGTTTCATGGGCAATAAAGGCATTCTTGGTGGCAAGATTGCGAATGCGGTTGACATCCACCAAGAGGCCGTGCTTTTGGCGCTTCAGCCAGTCATGATGTCTATCCTGTTTCTGATGAAGAGCAACCAGAAGCTCTCGGTCATTGAGAACACGAGATCGATGTTTGGGAACGTAGTAATTTCAAAAAAATTCCTACGCACACGCAAGATCATGGTGATGCATAGCAACGAGAGGGGAGAGTGTTGTCTACGTACCCTCGTAGACCGAAGCGGAAGCGTTGACGCAACGTAGAGGAAGTAGTCGTACGTCTTCCCGGTCCAACCGATCCAAGCACCGTTACTCTGGCACCTCCGAGTTCTTGACACATGACAGCTCGATGACGCACCCCGGGCTCCGATCCAGCAAAGCTTTGGGGAGGAGTTTCGTCAGCACGACGGCGTGGTGACGATCTTGATGTTTAACCGTCGCAGGGCTTCGCCTAAGCACCGCTACAATATGATCGAGGTGTAATATCATGGAGGGGGGCACCGCACACGGCTAAGGAACGATCATGAAGATCAACTTGTGTGTCTATGGGGTGCCCCTGCCCCCGTATATAAAGGAGTGGAGGAGGGGAGGGCCGGCCCTCTCTATGGCGCGCCCTAGGGGAGTCCTACTCCCACCGGGAGTAGGATTCCCCCTTCCTAGTCCAACTAGGAGTCCTTCCATGTATTAGGAGTAGGAAACAAGGAAGGGGCGCAGCCCCTCCCCCTAGTCCAATTCGGACTAGGCCTTGGGGGGCGCGCGGCCTGCCCTAGGCAGCCCCTCTCTCTTTCCCGTATGGCCCAATAAGGCCCAATACTTCTCCCGGCGAATTCCCGTAACTCTCCGGTACTCCGAAAAATACCCGAATCACTCGGAACCTTTTCGATGTCCGAATATAGTCGTCCAATATATCGATCTTTACGTCTCGACCATTTCGAGACTCCTCGTCATGTCCCCAATCTCATTCGGGACTCCGAACTCCTTCGGTACATCAAAACTCATAAACTCATAATATAACTCTCATCGAAACCTTAAGCGTGCGGACCCTACGGTTCGAGAACAATGTAGACATGACCGAGACACGTCTCCGGTCAATAACCAATAGCGGGACCTGGATGCCCATATTGGCTCCTACATATTCTACGAAGATCTTTATCGGTCAGACCGCATAACAACATACGTTGTTCCCTTTGTCATCGGTATGTCACTTGCCCGAGATTCGATCGTCGGTATCCAATACCTAGTTCAATCTTGTTACCGGCAAGTCTCTTTACTCGTTCCGTAATACATCATCTCGCAACTAACTCATTAGTTGCAATGCTTGCAAGGCTTAAGTGATGTGCATTACCGAGAGGGCCCAGAGATACCTCTCCGATGATCGGAGTGACAAATCCTAATCTCGAAATACGTCAACCCAACATGTACCTTTGGAGACACCTGTAGAGCACCTTTATAATCACCCAGTTACGTTGTGACGTTTGGTAGCACACAAAGTGTTCCTCCGACACACGGGAGTTACATAATCTCATAGTCATAGGAACATGTATAAGTCATGAAGAAAGCAATAGCAACATACTAAACGATCAAGTGCTAAGCTAACGGAATGGGTCAACTCAATCAGATCATTAATCTAATGATGTGATCCCATTAATCAAATAACAACTCTTTGTCTATGGTTAGGAAACATAACCATCCTTGATTAACGAGCTAGTCAAGTAGAGGCATACTAGTGACACTCTATCTGTCTATGTATTCACACATGTATTATGTTTCCGGGTAATACAATTCTAGCATGAATAATAAACATTTATCATGAAATAAGGAAATAAATAATAACTTTATTATTGCCTCTAGGGCATATTTCCTCCAGTCTCCTACTTGCACCAGAGTCAATAATCTAGATCACATCGCCATGTGATTTAACATCAATAGTTCACATCATCATGTGATTAACACCCATAGTTCACATCATCATGTGACCAACACTCAAAGGGTTTACTAGAGTCAGTAATCTAGTTCACATCTCTATGTGATTAACACCCAAAGAGTACTAAGGTGTGATCATGTTTTGTTTGTGAGATAATTTTAGTCAACGGGTCTATCATATTCAGATCCGTAAGTATTTTGCAAAGATCTATATCAACAATGCTCTGCACGGAGCTACTCTAGCTAATTGCTCCCACTTTCAATATGTATCTAGATCGAGACTTAGAGTCATCTAGATTAGTGTCAAAACTTGCATCGACGTAACCCTTTACGACGAACCTTTTTTTTGTCACCTCCATAATCGAGAAACATATCCTTATTCCACTAAGGATAATTTTGACCAATGTCCAGTGATCTACTCCTAGATCACTATTGTACTCCCTTGCCAAAATCAGTGTAGGGTATACAATAGATCTGGTACATAACATGGCACACTTTATAGAACCTATGGCTGAGGCATAGGGAATGACTTTCATTCTCTTTCTATCTTCTGCCGTGGTCGGGCTTTGAGTCTTACTCAATTTCACACCTTGTAACACAGGCAAGAACTCTTTCTTTGACTGTTCCATTTTGAACTACTTCAAAATCTTGTCAAGGTATGTACTCATTGAAAAAACTTATCAAGCGTCTTGATCTATCTCTATAGATCTTGATGCTCAATATGTAAGCAGCTTCACCAAGGTCTTTCTTTGAAAAACTCTTTTCAAACACTCCTTTATGCTTTGCAGAATAATTCTACATTATTTCCGATCAACAATATGTCATTCACATATACTTATCAGAAATGTTGTAGTGCTCCCACTCACTTTCTTGTAAATACAGGCTTCACTGCAAGTCTGTATAAAACTATATGCTTCGATCAACCTATCAAAGCGTATATTCCAACTCCGAGATGCTTGCACCAGTCCATTGATGGATCACTGGAGCTTGCATATTTTGTTAACACCTTTAGGATTGACAAAACCTTCTAGTTGCATCGTATACAACTCTTCTTTAATAAATCCATTAAGGAATGCAGTTTTGTTTATCCATTTGCCAGATTTCATAACATGTGGCAATTGCTAACATGATTCAGACAGACTCAAGCATAGATACGAGTGAGAAACTCTCATCATAGTCAACACCTTGAACTTTGTCAAAAACATTTTGCGACAATTCTAGCTTTGTAGATAGTAACACTACTATCAGCGTCCGTCTTCCTCTTGAAGATCCATTTATTTTTTATGGCTTGCCGATCATCGGGCAAGTCAACCAAAGTCCACACTTTGTTCTCATACATGGATCCCCATCTCAGATTTCATGGCTTCAAGCCATTTTGCGGAAACTGGGCTCATCATCGCTTCCTCATAGTTCGTAGGTTCGTCATGGTCAAGTAACATGACCTCCAGAATAGGATTACCGTACCACTGTGGTGCGGATCTCACTCTGGTTAACCTACGAGATTCGGTAGTAACTTGATCTGAAGTTACATGAGCATCATCATTTAGCTTCCTCACTAATTGGTGTAGGAGTCACAGGAACAGATTTCTGTGATGAAATACTTTCCAATAAGGGAGAAGGTACAATTACCTTATCAAGTTCTACTTTCCTCCCACTCACTTCTTTCGGGAGAAACTTCTTCTCTAGAAAGTATCCATTCTCAGCAATGAATGTCTTGCCTTCGGATCTGTGATAGAAGGTGTACCCAACTATCTCCTTTGGGTATCCTATGAAGACACATTTCTCCGATTTGGGTTTGAGCTTATCATGATGAAACTTTTTCTTATAAGCATCGCAACCCCAAACTTTAAGAAACGACAACTTTGGTTTCTTGCCAAACCATAGTTCATATTGTGTTGTCTCAACGGACTTAGATGGTGCCCCTTTTTAATGTGAATGCAGCTGTCTCTAATGCATGATCCCAAAACGATATTGGTAAATCGGTAAAAACATCATAGATTGTACTATATCCAATAAAGTACGGTTATGATGTTCGGACACACCATTATGCTTTGGTGTTCCAGGTGGCGTGAGTTGCGAAACTATTCCGCATTGTTTAAAATATAGACCAAACTCGTAACTCAAATATTTGTCTCCATGATCATATCGTAGATACCTTAGTTTCTTGTCACGATGATTTTTCACTTCACTCAGAAATTCTTTGAACTTTTCAAATGTTTCAGACTTATGTTTCATCAAGTAGATATACCCATATCTGCTCAAATCATCTGTGAAGATCAGAAAATAATGATACCTGTCGCGAGCCTCAATATTCATCGGACGACATACATCAGTATGTATGATTTCCAACAAATCTGTTGCTTGCTCCATTGTTCCGAAGAACGGAGTCTTAGTCATCTTGCCCATGAGGCATGGTTCGCAAGCATCAACTTATTCATATTCAAGTGATTCCAAAAGCCCATCAGCATGGAGTTTCTTCATGCGCTTTACACCAATATGACCTAAACGGCAGTGCCACAAATAAGTTGCACTATCATTATTAACTTTGCATCTTTTGGTTTCAATATTATGATTATGTGTATCACTACGATCGAGATCCAACGAACTATTTTCATTGGGTGTGTAACCATATAAGGTTTTATTCATGTAAACAGAACAACAATTTATTCTTTTACTTAAATGAATAACCGTATTACAATAAACATGATCAAATCATATTCATGCTCAACGCAAACACCAAATAACACTTATTTAGGTTCAACACTAATCCCGAAATTATAGGGAGTGTGCGATGATGATCATATCAATCTTGGAACCACTTCCAACACACATCGTCACTTCACCCTTAACTAGTCTCTGTTTATTCTGCAACTCCCATTTTGAGTTACTAATCTTAGCAACTAAACCAGTATCAAATACTGAGGGGTTGCTATAAACACTAGTAAAGTACACATCAATAACATGTATATCAAACATACCTTTGTTCACTTTGCCATCCTTCTTATCCGCCAAACATTTGGGGTAGTTCCGCTTCCAGTGACCAGTCCCTTTGCAGTAGAAGCACTTAGTCTCAGGCTTAGGGCCAGACTTGGGCTTCTTCACTTGAGCAGCAACTTGCTTGCTGTTTTTCTTGAAGTTCCCCTCTTTTCCTTTGCCCTTTTCTTGAAACTAGTGATCTTGTCATCAACACTTGATGCTCTTTCTTGATTTCTACCTTCATCAATTTCATCATCATGAAAAGCTCGGGATTCGTTTTCGTCATCCCTTGCATACTATAGTTCATCACGAAGTTCTACTAACTTGGTGATGGTGACTAGAGAATTCTGTCGATCACTATCTTATCCGGAAGATTAACTCCCACTTGATTCAAGCGATTGTAGTACCCAGACAATCTGAGCACATGCTCACTAGTTGAGCAATTCTCCTCCATCTTTTAGCTATAGAACTTGTTGGAGACTTCATATCTCTCAACCCAGGTATTTGCTTGAAATATTAACTTCAACTCCTGGAACATCTCATATGGTCCATAACGTTCAAAACGTCTTTGAAGTCCCGATTCTAAGCCGTTAAGCATGGTGCACTAAACTATCAAGTAGTCATGATATTGAGCTAGCCAAACGTTCATAACGTCTGCATCTGCTCCTGCAATAGGTCTGTCACCTAGTGGTGCATCAAGGACATAATTTTTCTGTGCAGCAATGAGGATAAACCTCATATCACGGATCCAATCCGCATCATTGCTACTAACATCTTTCAACATAGTTTTTCTCTAGGAACATATCAAAACAAACATAGGGAAGCAACAACGCGAGCTATTGATCTACAACATAGATATGCTAATACTACCAGGACTAAGTTCATGATAAATTAAAGTTCAATTAATCATATTACTTAAGAACTCCCACTTAGATAGACATCCCTCTAATCATCTAAGTGATCACGTGATCCAAATCAACTAAACCATAACCGATAATCACGTGAAATGGATTAGTTTTCAATGGTGAACATCATTATGTTGATCATATCTACTATATGATTCATGCTCGACCTTTCGGTCTCCGTGTTCCGAGGCCATATCTGCATATGCTAGGCTCGTCAAGTTTAACCTGAGTATTCTACGTGTGCAAAACTGGCTTGCACCCGTTGTAGATGGACGTAGAGCTTATCACACCCGATCATCACGTGGTGTCTGGGCACGACAAACTTTGGCAACGGTGCATACTCAGGGAGAACACTTCTTGATAATTTAGTGAGAGATCATCTTATAATGCTACCGTCAATCAAAGCAAGATAAGATGCATAAAAGATAAACATCACATGCAATCAATATAACTGATATGATATGGCCATCATCATCTTGTGCTTGTGATCTCCATCTCCGAAGCACCGTCATGATCACCATCGTCACCGGCGCGACACCTTGATCTCCATCGTAGCATCGTTGTCGTCTCGCCAATCTTATGCTTCCACGACTATCGCTACCGCTTAGTGGTAAAGTAAAGCATTATAGCGCGATTGCATTGCATACAATAAAGCGACAACCATATGGCTCCTGCCAGTTGCCGATAACTCAGTTACAAAACATGATCATCTCATACAATGAAATTTAGCATCATCTCTTGACCATATCACATCACAACATGCCCTGCAAAAACAAGTTAGACGTCCTCTACTTTGTTTGTTGCAAGTTTTACGTGGCTGCTACGGGCTTAAGCAAGAACCAATCTTACCTACGCATCAAAACCACAATGATAGTTTGTCAAGTTGATGCCGTTTTAACCTTCGCAAGGACCGGGCGTAGCCACACTCGGTTCAACTAAAGTTGGAGAAACTGACACCCGCCAGCCACCTGTGTGCAAAGCACGGTGGTAGAACCAGTCTCGCGTAAGCGTACGTGTAATGTCGGTCCAGGCCGCTTCATCCAACAGTACCGCCGAACCATAGTATGACATGCTGGTAGGCAGTATGACTTATATCGCCCACAACTCACTTGTGTTCTACTCGTGCAAATAACATCAAACCATAAAACCTGGCTCGGATGCAACTGTTGGGGAACGTAGTAATTTCAAAAAAATTCCTACGCACACGCAAGATCATGGTGATTCATAGCAACGAGAGGGGAGAGTGTTGTCTATGTACCCTCGTAGACCGAAGCGGAAGCGTTGACGCAACGTAGAGGAAGTAGTCGTACGTCTTCCCGGTCCAACCGATCCAAGCACCGTTACTCCAGCACCTCCGAGTTCTTGACACACGTACAGCTCGATGACGCACCCCGGGCTCCGATCCAGCAAAGCTTTGGGGAGGAGTTTCGTCAGCACGACGGCGTGGTGACGATCTTGATGTTTAACCGTCGCAGGGCTTCGCCTAAGCACCGCTACAATATGATCGAGGTGTAATATCGTGGAGGGGGGCACCGCACACGGCTAAGGAACGATCAAGAAGATCAACTTGTGTGTCTATGGGGTGCCCCCTGCCCCCGTATATAAAGGAGTGGAGGAGGGGAGGGCCGTCCCTCTCTATGGCGCGCCCTAGGGAGTCCTACTCCCACCGGGAGTAGGATTCCCCCTTCCTAGTCCAACTAGGAGTCCTTCCATGTAGTAGGAGTAGGAAACAAGGAAGGGGCGCAGCCCCTCCCCCTAGTCCAATTCGGACTAGGCCTTGGGGGGGGGGGGGGCGGCCTGCCCTAGGCAGCCCCTCTCTCTTTCCCGTATGGCCCAATAAGGCCCAATACTTCTCCCGGCGAATTCCCGTAACTCTCCGGTACTCCAAAAAATACCCGAATCACTCGGAACCTTTCCGATGTCCGAATATAGTCGTCCAATATATCGATCTTTACGTCTCGACCATTTCGAGACTCCTCGTCATGTCCCCAATCTCATCCGGGACTCCGAACTCCTTCGGTACATCAAAACTCATAAACTCATAATATAACTATCATCGAAATCTTAAGCGTGCGGACCCTACGGTTCGAGAACAATGTAGACATGATCGAGACACGTCTCCGGTCAATAACCAATAGCGGGACCTGGATGCCCATATTGGCTCCTATATATTCTACGAAGATCTTTATCGGCCAGACCGCATAACAACATACGTTGTTCCCTTTGTCATCGGTATGTTACTTGCCCGAGATTCGATCGTCGGTATCCAATACCTAGTTCAATCTTGTTACCGGCAAGTCTCTTTACTCGTTCCGTAATACATCATCTCGCAACTAACTCATTAGTTGCAATGCTTGCAAGGCTTAAGTGATGTGCATTACCGAGAGGGCCCAGAGATACCTCTCCGACGATCGGAGTGACAAATCCTAATCTCGAAATACGTCAACCCAACATGTACCTTTGGAGACACCTATAGAGCACCTTTATAATCACCCAGTTACGTTGTGACGTTTGGTAGCACACAAAGTGTTCCTCCGGCACACGGGAGTTACATAATCTCATAGTCATAGGAACATGTATAAGTCATGAAGAAAGCAATAGCAACATACTAAACGATCAAGTGCTAAGCTAACGGAATGGGTCAAGTCAATCAGATCATTCATCTAATGATGTGATCCCATTAATCAAATAACAACTCTTTGTCTATGGTTAGGAAACATAACCATCTTTGATTAACGAGCTAGTCAAGTAGAGGCATACTAGTGACACTCTCACTACAGGAATCAGCTACTTTGCCGTCTGCCACGGCGGACGGCAAAGGCCCGGCGGACGGCAAAAGGCTCCGGCAAAGTAGGCTTCGGTAAACAGGTTCTTTGCCGTCTGCTACTGACGGCAAAGTCTTTGCCGTCTGCGGCGGACGGCAAAGAGAGAGAGGCAGACGGCAAAGAGAGCGGACAGCAATAATTGCACTGTCAGTCCGTTAAGTGGCTAACGGAAGGCCTTTGCCGTCCGCCGCTGACGGCAAAATTTCTAGGGTCTTTGCCGTCCGCCGTATGATGTCATCTACACGTCACTACGTGGCAGGTTCTTTGCCGTCTGCCACTGACGGCAAAGTCTTTGCCGTCTGCCACTGTAGGCAAACTGACCAAATGGGTCAGCTCCCAGGAAGCACTGGTGGACGCCACGTGGCTTCTTTGCCGTCCGCGGCAGACGGCAAAGAGCAGGTTGCCGTCGGTGGCAGACGGCAAAGAGCAGGTTGCCGTCGGGTCGGGGTGCCGGGTCGGGGTCGGGGTGCCGTGTCGGTGTCGGGGTCGGGGTGTCGGGTCCGACTCACGGTCGGGGTCAGGGTCTCGGGGTCGGGGTGTCGGGTCCGGGTGCCGGGTCGGGGTCGGGGTGCCGTGTCAGTGTCGGGGTCGGGGTGTCGGGTAAGGCCCGGGGTCTCGGGGTCGGGGTCTCGGGGTCGGGGTGTCGGGTCAGGCTCGGGGTCGGGGTCTCGGGGTCGGGGTGTCTGGTCGGGGTGCCGGGTCGGGGTCGGGGTGTCGGGTTGGGGTCGGGGTGCCGTGTCCGTGTCGGGGTCAGGGTGTCGGTGTCGGGGTGTCGTGTCGGTGTCGGGGTCGGGGTCTCGGGGTCGGGGTGTCGGGTTGGGGTCGGGGTGCCGTGTCCGTGTCGGGGTTGGGGTGTCGGGTCAGCCTCGGGGTCGGGGTGTCGGGGTCGGGGTCGGGGTCGGGGTCTAGGGGTCGGGGTCGGGGTCGGGGTGTCGGGGTCGGGGTCTAGGGGTCGGGGTCGGGGTGCGGTGTCGGGTCAGGGTGCCGTGTCGGGTCGGGGTGCCGTGTCGGGTCGGGGGTTTTTCCTCTTTTTCCTTTTCTTCTTCTTCCTTTTCTTCCTTTTCTTCCTTTTTTTCCTTCTTCTTCTTCTTCTTCTTCCTCCTTTCCTTTTTCCTCTTCTTCTTCTCCTCCTCTCCTCTTTTTTCTTCTTCTTTTTCCTCTTCTTCTTTTTTCTTCTCCTCCTCCTCTTCTTCTTCTCCTGATCTCCTCTTTTTTCTCCTTTTCTTCTTTCCTAAAACTAAACTAAACCTAAAACTAAAAAAACAGAAAAAGAAAAAAACTAAATCTAAACCTAAAACTAAACTAAGATTAAACCTATAAACCTAAAACTAATCCTAAAACTAAAACTAAATCTAAACTAAACATAAACCTAAAACTAAAAAAACAGAAAAAAAGAAAAAAAGGAAGAAGATTACCTGCAGGGTGGAGGAGGGGGCGGTGCGGCCTGGGGCGGTGGAGGAGCGGGGCGGGGCGGCCTGGGGCGGCGGAGGAGGGGGGCGGGGCGGCCTGGGGCGGCGGCGCCGGGCCCGGCCGGGGCGGCGGGGCGCGGAGGTGCCGGGGCGCCGGGGCGTGGCGGCGCCCAGACGGCAGGGCAGTGGGGGCGGCGAGGGCGACGGGGTGGGGGGCGCTGGGGCGGCGGCGGGGGGCGCTGGGGCGGCGGCGGGGCGTGGTGCGAGAGAAAGAGAGAGAGAGAGGGGGGTGTGTGGGGCGCGGCCCCGTTAACGTTACGTGGGGCCTCCCTCTTTGCCGTCCGCCTTCTGGCTCTTTGCCGTCCGCTAGCGGACGGCAAAGAGGGGGCCCGTTAGGTTTTTTTTTTGCAGCTCGTCAGTGGGGCCCCTCCCTCTTTGCCGTCCGCTAGCCGACGGCAAAGAATCTTTGCCGTCCGCTAGCAGACGGCAAAGAACTGGCTGATGGCAAACTTGGTCTTTGCCATCAGCCAGTTCTTTGCCGTCTGCTTTTTGGAAGCTGATGGCAAAGAACTGGCAGATGGCAAACTAGCTGATTCCAGTAGTGTCTATTTGTCTATGTATTCACACATGTATTATGTTTCCGGGTAATACAATTCTAGCATGAATAATAAACATTTATCATGAAATAAGGAAATAAATAATAACTTTATTGTTGCCTCTAGGGCATATTTCCTTCAATCGCTTCTTGGGTCGTTGGGCAATAGTGCTTTCAGTGGCTTCAGTAAGGGCACGATGAGGTGCACGTGTAGTACCAGCCAGAGGATAAACACGAGTGACTGCTTCAACTCCTTCAATGTTCTGAGTGAAACTTTGATGCTCCGCATTCTGAAGACTAAGAGGTTCCTTGGCAGGCTCTGGATGAATGGCTTCAACGGACATATCCACATCAGGCAGAAAGATCTGATGATTGCGAGCAGATGGCTGATATGAGATAACTGAGTGGAGTTTAATCAGCCGCATTATCCATGGAGCATAGAACTTCAAGCCAAAAAGAGCAGATCCTGATGCAGCAAGTTGGCGGATGAAGAAGTCTTGTGCATTGAAGCATTTGCCATGAAGAATATAGAAGACCAAAGTCTTCATTGCACCTTCCAGCTTTGCATGTGGAGAATGTCCTTTGATGGGCCAGAGAGTTCGCCTTATAATGTGATAGATGGTCCTTGGCAGATACTCCAGGTCTTCAACAAAGAACTCCTTAGGATATGCAGCGTCTTGTGGCAAAGGCTTCATCATACTGAGCATCGGACTCATGTTTGGTTCAGGCTTCTGAAAGATGCTCTCCATAGCTTCACTGTGAAGCTGACGGCCAGGTTCATAGAGATCTCCAGGAGTGGGCAGACCAGTGAGCTCAATGATATCAAAGGCTTTGGCTTCGTGATGAACATTTCCTGTCATCTACTCAAGGACCCAAGTCTTCGGATCTCTGTTGTAACCATGTATGTGAAGTGTGGCATAAAATTGGAGCAGCAACTCTTTGTTCCAGTGCTCTTGGAAGGTGACGAAAGGCAACAATCCAATCTCTTTGAAGCAATCCAGAGCTTCTTCCAAACAGGGCAGACCAGCTATTGCTTCGGTGTCAAGACGCATATGTGGGAAGATGTGACCTTGATTGTACAGAATGCAGGAGTAATAGCTTCGTTGCGGATAGCTCCAGAACCAATCAGAAGATATTCGTTCCCTTGAGTAGGGGTTCTTGGAGCTATTGAAGAAGGTGTTGTCTACTTTGAAGCCATTGACATTGAAGGATCCAGGTGCTGATGCAGGACCTGGAAACCTGGGCAACCTTGGCATTAGCTTCTGTACCTGAGGCCTATGCTCAATATGATAGTCAAACTGAGGACCAGCAACAGGTGCAGGAACAGAAGCAGTAGCATCATTGGCTTCGCTGACTTCTGGTTCTTGGGTTGGTGTAGGCTCCACATTTGCTTCAGCCATGACAGCGTCAGTGTCTTCATTGGTGTTGGTGGTGGCAGCCTCAAGATGTTCTACCTCCACTTGATGAGCTGGAGGGTCGGGCACAGACACGTTCTCCTCGAGAACGGCTTCTTCAGTAGTTGGGGGAGTAGGGGCATGTTCGTCCTCTTGGGTGTCGTCGGCTGATGCAGCCGGAATGTCTTCAGCAGCTTTAGCCTCAGACTCGGAGACTTGAGACCTTGGTCCTTTGCGAAGCCTGCGTAACGCTGGCGACGCCTTTGGAGATGGAGTTGGCTGGGCCTCAAAGTCATCTTCTTCTTCTTCTTGCCGGGGTGGTGTGACTTAGAGGATTAGAGGGATGTCTATCTAAGTGGGAGTTCTTTAGTAATATGATTAATTGAACCTAAATTTATCATGAACTTAGTACCTGATAGTATCTTCCTTGTTTATGTTTGATTGTAGATAGATGGCCCGTGCTGTTGTTCCGTTAAATTTTAATGCGTTCCTTGAGAAAGCAAAGTTGAAAGATGATGGTAGCAATTACACGGACCGGGTCCGTAACTTGAGGATTATCCTCATTGCTGCACAGAAGAATTACGTCCTGGAAGCACCGCTGGGTGCCAGGCCTGCTGCTGGAGCAACACCAGATGTTATGAACGTCTGGCAGAGCAAAGCTGATGACTACTCGATAGTTCAGTGTGCCATGCTTTACGGCTTAGAATCGGGACTTCAACGACGTTTTGAACGTCATGGAGCATATGAGATGTTCCAGGAGTTGAAGTTAATATTTCAAGCAAATGCCCGGATTGAGAGATATGAAGTCTCCAATAAGTTCTATAGCTGCAAGATGGAGGAGAACAGTTCTGTCAGTGAGCATATACTCAAAATGTCTGGGTATAATAATCACTTGATTCAATTCGGAGTTAATCTTCCAAATGATTGCGTCATTGACAAAATTCTCCAATCACTGCCACCAAGCTACAAGAGCTTCATGATGAACTATAATATGCAAGGGATGAATAAGACTATTCCCGACCTCTTCGCAATGCTAAAAGCTGTGGAGGTAGAAATCAAGAAGGAGCATCAAGTGTTGATGGTCAACAAGACCACTAGTTTCAAGAAAAAGGGAAAAGGGAAGAAGAAGGGGAACTTCAAAAAGAACAGCAAGCAAGTTGCTACTCAAGAGAAGAAACCCAAACCTGGACCTAAGCCTGAAACTGAGTGCTTCTACTGCAAGCAGACTGGTCACTGGAAGCGGAACTGCCCCAAGTATTTGGCGGATAAGAAGGATGGCAAGGTGAACAAAGGTATATGTGATATACATGTTATTAATGTGTACCTTACTAATGCTCGCAGTAGCACCTAGGTATTTGATACTGGTTCTGTTGCTAACATTTGCAACTTGAAACAGGGACTACGGATTAAGCGAAGATTGGCTAAGGACGAGGTGACGATGCGCGTGGGAAATGGTTCCAAAGTCGATGTGATCACGGTCGGCACGCTACCTCTACATCTACCTTCGGGATTAGTATTAGACCTAAATAATTCTTATTTGGTGCCAGCGTTAAGCATGAACATTATATCTGGATCTTGTTTGATGCGAGACGGTTATTCATTTAAATCAGAGAATAATGGTTGTTCTATTTATATGAGTAATATCTTTTATGGTCATGCACCCTTAAAGAGTGGTCTATTCTTATTAAATCTCAATAGTAGTGACACACATATTCATAATGTTGAAGCCAAAAGATGCAGAGTTGATAATGATAGTGCAACTTATTTGTGGCACTGCCGTTTGGGTCATATCGGTGTAAAGCGCATGAAGAAACTCCATACGGATGGACTTTTGGAACCACTTGATTATGAATCACTTGGTACTTGCGAACCGTGCCTTATGGGTAAGATGACAAAAACACCGTTCTCCGGTACTATGGAGAGAGCAACAAATTTGTTGGAATTCATACATACAGATGTATGTGGTCCGATGAATATTGACGCTCGTGGCGGATATCGTTTTTTTCTCACCTTCACAGATGACTTAAGCAGATATGGGTATATCTACTTAATGAAACATAAGTCTGAAATGTTTGAAAAGTTCCAAAGAATTTCAGAGTGAAGTTGAAAATCATCGTAACAAGAAATAAAATTCCTACGATCTGATCGTGGAGGAGAATATTTGAGTTACGAGTTTGGTGTACATTTGAAACAATGCGGAATAGTTTCGCAACTCACGCCACCCGGAACACCACAACGTAATGGTGTGTCCGAATGTCGTAATTGTACTTTACTTGATATGGTGCGATCTATGCTGTCTCTTACTGATTTACCGCTATCGTTTTGGGGTTATGCTCTAGAGACGGCCGCATTCACGTTAAATAGGGCACCATCAAAATCCGTTGAGACGACGCCTTATGAACTGTGGTTTGGCAAGAAACCAAAGTTGTCGTTTCTGAAAGTTTGGGGTTGCGATGCTTATGTGAAAAAGCTTCAACCTGATAAGCTCGAACCCAAATCAGAGAAATGTGTCTTCATAGGATATCCAAAGGAAACTATTGGATACACCTTTTATCACATATCCGAAGGAAAAACTTTTGTTGCTAAATTCGGAAACTTTCTAGAGAAGGAGTTTCTCTCGAAAGAAGTGAGTGGGAGGAAAGTAGAACTTGATGAGGTAATTGTACCTGCTCCCTTATTGGAAAGTAGTACATTACAGAAACCAGTTTCTGTGACACCTACACCAATTACTGAGGAAGCTAATGATGGTGATCATGAAACTTCAGAACAAGATACTACTGAACCTCGTAGAACAACCAGAGTAAGATCCGCACCAGAGTGGTACGGTAATCCTGTTCTGGAAGTCATGCTACTAGATCATGATGAACCTTCAAACTATGGAGAAGCGATGGTGAGCCCAGATTCCGCAAAATGGCTTGAAGCCATGAAATCTGAGATGGGATCCATGTATAAGAACAAAGTATGGACTTTGGTTGACTTGCCCAATGATCGGCAAGCAATTGAGAATAAATGGATCTTTAAGAAGAAGACTGACGCTGACGGTAATATTACTGTCTACAAAGCTCGACTTGTTGCAAAAGGTTTTCGACAAGTTCAAGGGATTGACTACGATGAGACCTTCTCACCCGTAGCGATGCTTAAGTCTGTCCGAATCATGTTAGCAATTGCCGCATTTTATGATTAAGAAATTTGGCAGATGGATGTCAAAACTGCATTCCTGAATGGATTTCTGGAAGAAGAGTTGTATATGATGCAGCCGGAAGGTTTTGTCGATCCAAAGGGAGCTAACAAAGTGTGCAAGCATGAGTTCTTTGCCCGATTGGAATACTGGAGGACAGAAACCACCTCTTTTTCCAGTGCAATTTTAGTGTTCGAGTGTGGAACTATCTGCAAATTGAATGGAAAGATTGTGATGACATGGTGGAAATTGCTCGTCATGCTAGGAAGGATTTCAACAAGCCTTTCTTTGGGGAGGTGGTTTTCACGGCCTGGTGGAATATTTGGAAGATCAGGAATGATAGAGCTTTCAGGAACATCCAACCATCTTTTAGGGCATGGAGGAATGGCTTCATTCATGATCTTACTCTGCTCTCTCATTGAATCAAACGGAAATATAGAGACGCCCTTCTTAAGTGGATTGATTTTCTTCCTCCTTGAGGAGAGTTCCTTCTTTGTTTCTTTGTAATTATTAGGTATAGTGCAACCCACCCCTTCTCTGTATAGCCTTCTTTAGAGCCTTTCCTCTTCTCTTTTTTTCTTTCTTTCCTCACCATGAGGAAACCCTGTATGCCTTTTGCTTTTATTAATAAAATGCTGTGGGGTGCAAGCCCTGCAGTCTTCATGGTAAAAAAAACAAAGTGTGCAAGCTCCAGCGATCCATTTATGGACTGGTGCAAGCCTCTCGGAGTTGGAATAAACGCTTTGATAGTGTGATCAAAGCATTTGGTTTTGTACAGACTTTTGGAGAAGCCTGTATTTACAATAAAGTGACTGGGAGCTCTGTAGCATTTCTGATATTATATGTAGATGAGATATTACTAATCGGAAATGATATAGAATTTCTGGATAGCATAAAGGGATACTTGAATAAGAGTTTTTCAATGAAAGACCTCGGTGAAGCTGCTTACATATTGGGCATTAAGATCTATAGAGACAGATCAAGACGCTTAATTGGACTTTCACAAAGCACATACCTTGACAAAGTATTGAAAAAGTTCAAAATGGATCAAGCAAAGAAAGGATTCTTCCCTGTGTTACAAGGTGTGAAATTGAGTAAGACTCAATGCCCGACCAATGCAAAAGATAGAGAGAAAATGAAAGATGTTCCCTATGCTTCAACCATAGGCTCTATCAGGTATGCAATGTTGTGTACCAGACCTGATGTGTGTCTTGCTATAAGTCTAGCAGGGAGGTACCAAAGTAATCCAGGAATGGATCACTGGACAGCAGTCAAGAACATCCTGAAATACCTGAAAAGGACTAAGGATATGTTTCTCATATATGGAGGTGACAAAGAGCTCATCGTAAATGGTTACGTTGATGCAAGCTTTGACACTGATCCGGACGATTCTAAATCGCAAACCGGATACGTGTTTACATTAAACGGTGGAGCTGTTAGTTGGTGTAGTTCTAAACAAAGCGTTGTGGCGGGATCTACATGTGAAGCGGAGTACATAGCTGCTTCGGAAGCAGCAAACGAAGGAGTCTGGATGAAGGAGTTCATATCCGATCTAGGTGTCATACCTAGTGCATCGGGTCCAGTGAAAATCTTTTGTGACAATACTGGTGCAATTACCTTGGCAAAGGAATCCAGATTTCACAAGAGAACCAAGCACATCAAGAGACGCTTCAATTCCATCCGGGATCTAGTCTAGGTGGGAGACATAGAGATTTGCAAGATACATACGGATCTGAATGTTGCAGACCCGTTGACTAAGCCTCTTCCACGAGCAAAACATGATCAGCACCAAAGCTCCATGGGTGTTAGAATCATTACTGTGTAATCTAGATTATTGACTCTAGTGCAAGTGGGAGACTGAAGGAAATATGCCCTAGAGGCCATAATAATGTTATTATTTTATTCCCTTATATCATGATAAATGTTTATTATTCATGCTAGAATTGTATTATCCGGAAACATAATACTTGTGTGAATACATAGACAAACTAAACGTCACTAGTATGCCTCTACTTGACTAGCTCGTTAATCAAAGATGGTTATGTTTCCTAACCATAGACATGTGTTGTCATTTGATTAACGGGATCACATTATTAGGAGAATGATGTGATTGACATGACCCATTCCATTAGCTTAGCACCCAATCATTTAGTGTGTTGCTATTGCTTTCTTCATGACTTATAAATGTTCCTATGACTATGAGATTATGCAACTCCCGTTTGCCGGAGGAACACTTTGTGTGCTACCAAACGTCACAACATAACTGGGTGGTTATAAAGGAGCTCTACAGGTGTCTCCAAAGGTACATGTTGGGTTGGCGTATTTCGAGATTAGGATTTGTCACTCCGATTGTCGGAGAGGTATCTCTGGGCTCTCTCGGTAATGCACATCACATAAGCCTTGCAAGCATTGCAACTAATGAGTTAGTTGCGAGATGATGTATTACAAAACGAGTAAAGAGACTTGCCGGTAACGAGATTGAACTAGGTATTGAGATACCGACGATCGAATCTCGGGCAAGTAACATACCGATGACAAAGGGAACAACGTATGTTGTTATGCGGTCTGACCGATAAAGATCTTCGTAGAATATGTAGGAGCCAATATGAGCATCCAGGTTCTGCTATTGGTTATTGACCGGAGACGTGTCTCGGTCATGTCTACATTATTCTCGAACCCGTAGGGTCCGCACGCTTAAGGTTTCGATGATAGTTATATTATGAGTTTATGAGTTTTGATGTACCGAAGTTAGTTCGGAGTCCTGGATGTGATCACGGACATAATGAGGAGTCTCGAAATGGTCGAGACATAAAGATTGATATATTGGACGGCTATATTCGGACACCGGAAGTGTTCCGGGTGATTTCGAAAAAAACTGGAGAGCCGGAGGGTTACCGAAACCCTACCGGGAGAAGTAATGGGCCATATGGGCCTTAGTGGAGAGAGAGAGGGGCAGCCAGGGTGGGCCGCGCGCCTCCTCCCCCCTGGTCCAAATTTGACTAGGAGAGGGGGGCGCCCCCCCCCTTTCCTTCTCCCTCCCCACTTCCTCCCCCCTCCTAGTAGGAGTGCTACTCCTACTAGGAGGAGGACTCCTCCTTGGCGCACCTATAGGGCCGGCCGGCCTCCTCCCCTTGCTCCTTTATATATGGGGCAGGGGGCACCCCTAGATACACAAGTTGATCCACGTGATCATATTCTTAGCCGTGTGCGGTGTCCCCTTCCACCATAATCCTCAAGAATATTGTAGCGGTGCTTGAGCGAAGCCCTACGACGGTAGAACATCAAGATCGTCACCATGCCGTCGTGCTGACGGACCTCTTCCCCGACACTTTGCTGGATCGAAGTCCGGGGATCGTCATCGAGCTGAACGTGTGCTAAAACTCGGAGGTGCCGTAGTTTCGGTGCTTGATCGGTTGGGCCGTGAAGACGTACGACTACATCAACCGCGTTGTGCTAACGCTTCCGCTGTCGGTCTACAAGGGTACGTAGATCACACTCTCCCCTCTCGTTTCTATGCATCACCATGATCTTGCGTGTGCATAGGAATTTTTTTGAAATTACTACGTTCCCCAACACAAGGGTCTTGCACTTCTCAGCCTCATTGTAGGCTTGCACACACTTGTCAGCCAGGCTCTTCATGCACTCACGAGAACCTTGAGCTTCTTCACGCTTCTTGAGAAAGGCTTCTTTGAGCTCGTGCAGCATGATCTTGAAGTTCTTGACCTCTTGCACGCTGAGCTTGGCCATATGCTTCTTGAATTGAGCTTTCTCAAAGTCAATCTTCTGCTTCAGTTCAACGATGCGCTGGGCTATAGCTAACTCTGAAGCAATGGCGCCATGGAAGGCAACACTGAGGCCAGTGGGAAGTTGCAGATCTTCAAAGCTGAGGTTGGGCGTGTCAAACCACTCATCGATGAAGTCGTGGATGATTGCCACGTCAAAGAGAGGCAAATTGTTGAAGATTTCTGCTTCTTCTTTGCTCTTGATCAGTTGCTCAAGAGTGTCATCTGTAAGATCTTCATCATTGGACAGATCAATGGCCTCATTCGCAGAATAGCAGTAGTAGTCAGTTCTTGGCTAGTATGTGGCAGAGGCATCTTGACTCTCGGGGGCTTGGAGATGCATGACAGATCTTCAGACTGCACACTGTCTTCAGGAGGTGCAGTAGCCAGTGGCTTCGCCCGTGAGATTTTTGGCGCTGAGGCAGGCTTTGAAGCTTTAGGCAGCTTTGGCTTCTGCGACTTTGGAGTGGGAGCTGGGGCTTCATCAGTGTCAGCATCATCATCAGAAATATCCACTTTGGCACCTTGAACAGAGATGTGAGTGATGAGGCCATCCAGGTTGTAGAACGGACCGACGACATTGGGTTCGGCATCGCGGGTGCCATCTGCACGGGGAGCAGAGGGACCAGGATTGAATTCTAGTCCCAATGACTTCTTATTCTGCTTCGCCGAATTCTGGGCAAACTGGAAGTTACGCTTGAACAAATTGTCGTCACGACACCATAGCAGTGACGATGGGTCAGCATCCGCAGGCTGTGGTTCACGGACCATGCAGGGATAGAAGCCTTGTTCAATGGCTTCATCTCTGGACCTGGGTTGAAGATTTTTGTATAGGATGTCTCCCCATGGTCGCTTGATGGCATTCTTCTCAGCATATTCCTTTGTCACAAACCTGTACTTGAACCACCGTTCTGCCCAATATCGTCGAATCCATTGGATTCATGTCTTGCGTTGATTGTAATCCTCTTCAGGATCCGTCTTGTACAGTTCTGAGAGGTCATCGGGCAGATCTCTTAATGTTTCTCCTCGACGCTTTCTGCCACCCTTCCTTGCTGATTTCTCTGTAGCCATGAACTTTAGACTAAATGGCTTCGATACGTTCAAAGGCTTCAAAGGCTTTCACTTGCTGGACAAACAGGAACTGGCTTCTGGAGAATTTATATGATGTTGTAAGAATTCTGCAAATGAATGCAGACTATGAGAACCAAGGGATTCTCCCACGGACATGTACCTGTGACAGCATTAACGTGCGAGGGAAGGGGAATAAGTGATATGCATTCTCAGAAGATTTTGAAGATAAATCAGTTTAGAAGACATTGACCTCATCGTGCGAAGACATTCACTCATAGATAAGGAGTTGGTTCCAGATTTGTACAAACCCACATATCAGTACAAGTGAGGAATCTAACTACTTTGTGAAGCATAAGTGAACATACTAGGCATAATATGAGATGCAGTATGAAGTGGATCCAACTTGTGTGAATAGAAACTGCTTGTGGTAGAAAGTGACGAATCTATAGGATCAAAGGGACCGTAAAAGGGAAGTTTTATTTACCACACAAGGAACTGCTAGACGGAGTGGAAGAGGAGGCCGAGCAGTTCGATCGTTCGTGCCCTAACATGGCGACGGAGGACACCTACGGCGACGGCGGAGAAGATGTCCGCGGCCGGCGTGAAGACGGCATCGGAGAGGTCGCGGCAGCTAAGCGCTTCGTCGCCGGCATCGTCGAGGGCTAGCGATGGCGCTAGGGTTCGTGCGAGAGTGGAAGAAAGGATAATGACTGTGGTAAGGCGTGTATTTATAGGGACAGGGACGGCACATCGTTATTACACAGGTGCCCCTGGCGATTCACATATGAAGAACATGTGGCCATCATGCAACATATCGGAGGTTGTTCCACGTTCCCACGCCGCCTGGATTGTCGGGTGGTTGTTCCCACTTCTCCGGGTTTCAGGTGAAGGAATTAGCATTGAAAACGGACTTATTGTTTGTCTCTGTATCTTCTGCTGACAAGGACGCAGAGAAGATATTCGATAGTTTCAATAGAATGCATATGATTTGGAGAGATAGAGGTTGAGATAGAAAGCATAGAGAGGTTAGGGTCCGATCACATTCACTTAGTTCAAAAGATTCAACAAGAAGACATAGCTATAAGTGAATGCTGTAGAGGACAGAACACTAGTATATATATATATATATATGATCAACATAATGAAGATAATCATGAAGACATGTTGAGATTGAAGCCAAATCAAATGTGAAGACACAGCAAATGTAACACCATGGGTAAAACACTTCAAACATATGAATTTTGTGGTGGCGTTACCCACCGTATAGGAAGTATTAGACCCAGACATGGCGCACAATCATCGTGGCGCTCCGAAGTCAAATTCCACATTAATGTATTCACACTTAGAATGTATGTCTTCATTGATTGAAGATATACTTTACCTCGTGTGTTGCACATCTAAGTCATCAATATGCATAAGTGTTAGGATGTGTGCCTGATCACATGACATTTGAGGATTCCAAGATATTTAGCTCACACTGTAACTTGCAAAATCTCTTCTCATCCAAGGGCTTGGTGAAGATATCTGCCAATTGCTCTTCAGTGTTGACGTGTATGATATCAATATCTTCCTTCACAACATGATCTCTGAGAAAGTGAATTTCAATGTGCTTTGTCTTCGAGTGCTGAACTGGGTTGTTGGCAATCTTGATGGCGCTTTCGTTGTCGCAGTAGAGTGGCACTTGCTTCAGATGAATGCCATAGTCTTTAAGTGTTTGCTTCATCCACAGAAGTTCAGCGCAGCAAGATCCAGCAGCAATGTATTCAGATTCAGCAGTGGAGAGAGATACACAGTTCTGCTTCTTTGAAGACCAACATACAAGTGATCGTCCCAGAAAATGACATGTGCTGTTGGGGAACGTAGTAATTTCGAAAATTTTCCTACGCACACGCAAGATCATGGTGATGCACAACAACGAGAGGGGAGAGTATTGTCTACGTACCAACGCAGACCGACTGCGGAAGCGATCACACAACGTAGAGGAAGTAGTCGTACGTCTTCTTCCCGATCCGACCGATCCAAGCACCGTTACTCCGGCACCTCCGAGTTCTTAGCACACGTTCAGCTCGATGACGTTCCTCGGGCTCCGATCCAGCAAAGCGTCGAGGAAGAGTTCCGTCAGCACGACGGCGTGGTGACGATCTTGATGTACTACCAACGCAGGGCTTCGCCTAAGCACTGTAATGGTATGATCGAGGTGGAATTTGGTGGCAGGGGGCACCGCACACGGCTAAGGAACGATCTCAAGGATCAACTTGTGTGTCTTGGGGTTTCCCCTGCCCCCGTATATAAAGGTTGGAGGAGGGGGGCCGGCCGGCCAGGGAGAGGGAGGCGCAGGGGGAGTCCTACTCCTACCGGGAGTAGGACTCCCACCTCCAATCCTATTCCAATTAGGACTCTCGGGGGAAAGGAGAGAGAAGGGGGGGCCGGCCCCTTATCCTAGTCCTACTAGGACTTGGGGAAAGGGGGGGCGCCGGCCAGCTATGGGCTGCCCCTTTTCTCTTTTTCCACTAAGGCCCAATAGGCCCATTAGTCTCCCGGGGGGTTCCGGTAACCCTCCCGGTATTCCGGTAAAATCCCGATTTCACCCGGAACACTTCCTATGTCCAAACATAGGCTTCCAATATATCAATCTTTACGTCTCGACCATATCGAGACTCCTCGTCATGTCCGTGATCTCATCCGGGACTCCGAACAACCTTCGGTACATCAAAATGCATAAACTCATAATAACTGTCATCGTAACGTTAAGCGTGCGGACCCTACGGTTCGAGAACAATGTAGACATGACCGAGACATGTCTCCGGTCAATAACCAATAGCGGGACCTGGATGCCCATATTGGCTCCTACATATTCTACGAAGATCTTTATCGGTCAGACCGCATAACAACATACGTTGTTCCTTTTGTCATCGGTATGTTACTTGCCCGAGATTCGATCGTCGGTATCCAATACCTAGTTCAATCTCGTTACCGGCAACTCTCTTTGCTCGTTCCGTAATACATCATCTCACAACTAACATATTAGTTGCAGTGCTTGCAAGGCTTATGTGATGTGCATTACCGAGAGGGCCCAGAGATACCTCTCCGACAATCGGAGTGACAAACCCTAATCTCGAAATACGCCAACCCAACATCTACCATTGGAGACACCTGTAGTACTCCTTTATAATCACCCAGTTACGTTGTGACGTTTGGTAGTACCCAAAGTGTTCCTCCGGTAAACGGGAGTTGCATAATCTCATAGTTATAGGAACATGTATAAGTCATGAAGAAAGCAATAGCAACATACTAAACGATCGGGTGCTAAGCTAATGGAATGGGTCATGTCAATCAGGTCATTCTACTAATGATGTGACCTCGTTAATCAAATAACAACTCTTTGTTCATGGTTAGGAAACATAACCATCTTTGATTAACGAGCTAGTCAAGTAGAGGCATACTAGTGACACTCTGTTGGTCTATGTATTCACACATGTATTATGTTTCCGGTTAATACAATTCTAGCATGAATAATAAACATTTATCATGATATAAGGAAATAAATAATAACTTTTATTATTGCCTCTAGGGCATATTTCCTTCAGTCTCCCACTTGCACTAGAGTCAATAATCTAGATTACACTGTAATGATTCTAACACCCATGGAGCCTTGGTGCTGATCATGTTTTGCTCGTGGAAGAGGCTTAGTCAACGGGTCTGCAACGTTCAGATCCGTATGTATCTTGCAAATCTCTATGTCTCCCACCTGGACTAAATCCCGGATGGAGTTGAAGCATCTCTTGATGTGTTTGGTCCTTTTGTGAAATCTGGATTCCTTTGCCAAGGCAATTGCACCAGTATTGTCACAGAAGATTTTCATTGGACCCGATGCACTAGGTATGACACCTAGATCGGATATGAACTCCTTCATCCAGACTCCTTCGTTTGCTGCTTCCGAAGCAGCTATGTACTCCGCTTCACATGTAGATCCCGCTACGATGCTTTGTTTAGAACTGCATCAACTGACAGCTCCACCATTTAAAGTAAACACGTATCCGGTTTGCGATTTAGAATCGTCCGGATCAGTGTCAAAGCTTGCATCAACGTAACCTCTTACGGTGAGCTCTTTGTCACCTCCATATACGAGAAACATATCCTTAGTCCTTTTCAGGTATTTCAGGATGTTCTTGACCGCTGTCCAGTGATCCATTCCTGGATTACTTTGGTACCTCCCTGCTAAACTTATAGCAAGGCACACATCAGGTCTGGTACACAGCATTGCATACATGGTAGAGCCTATGGCTGAAGCATAGGGAACATCTTTCATTTTCTCTCTATCTTCTGCAGTGGTCGGGCATTGAGTCTGACTCAACTTCACACCTTGTAACACAGGCAAGAACCCTTTCTTTGCTTGATCCATTTTGAACTTCTTCAAAATTTTGTCAAGGTATGTGCTCTGTGAAAGTCCAATTAAGCGTTTTGATCTATCTCTATAGATCTTTATGCCTAATATGTAAGCAGCTTCCCCGAGGTCTTTCATCGAAAAACTTTTATTCAAGTATCCCTTTATGCTATCCAGAAATTCTATATCATTTCCAATCAGCAATATGTCATCCACATATAATATTAGAAATGCTACAGAGCTCCCACTCACTTTCTTGTAAATACAGGCTTCTCCAAAAGTCTGTATAAAGCCAAATGCTTTGATCACACTATCAAAGCGTTTATTCCAACTCCGAGATGCTTGCACCAGTCCATAAATGGATCGCTGGAGTTTGCATACTTTGTTAGCTCCCTTTGGATCAACAAAACCTTCTGGTTGTATCATATACAACTCTTCTTCCAGAAATCCATTCAGGAATGCAGTTTTGACATCCATCTGCCATATTTCATAATCATAAAATGCGGCAATTGCTAACATAATTCTGACGGGCTTAAGCATCACTACGGGTGAGAAGGTCTCATCGTAGTCAACCCCTTGAACTTGTCGAAAACCTTTCGCGACAAGTCGAGCTTTATAGACAGTAATATTACCGTCAGCGTCAGTCTTTTTCTTGAAGATCCATTTATTCTCAATTGCTTGCCGATCATCGGGCAAGTCAACCAAAGTCCATACTTTGTTTTCTTACATGGATCCCATCTCAGATTTCATGGCTTCAAGCCACTTTGCGGAATCTGGGCTCACCATCGCTTCTTCATAGTTCGTAGGTTCATCATGATCTAGTATCATGACTTCCAGAACTGGATTACCGTACCACTCTGGTGCGGATCTCACTCTAGTTGATCTACGTGGTTCAGTAGTATCTTGTTCTGAAGCTTCATGATCATCATCATTAGCTTCCTCACTGATTGGTATATGTGTCGCAGAAACAGTTTTCTGTGATGTAATAATTTCCAATAAGGGAGCAGGTACAGTTACCTCGTCAAGTTCTACTTTCCTCCCACTCACTTCTTTCGAGAGAAACTCCTTCTCTAGAAAGTTTCCGAATTTAGCAACAAAAGTCTTGCCTTCGGATCTGTGATAGAAGGTGTATCCAATAGTTTCCTTTGGATATCCTATGAAGACACATTTCTCCGATTTGGGTTCGAGCTTATCAGGTTGAAGCTTTTTCACATAAGCATCGCAGCCCCAAACTTTAAGAAACGACAACTTTGGTTTCTTGCCAAACCATAGTTCATAAGGTGTCGTCTCAACGGATTTTGATGGTGCCCTGTTTAACGTGAATGCGGCCGTCTCTAAAGCATAACCCCAAAACGATAGCGGTAAATCAGTAAGAGACATCATAGATCGCACCATATCTAGTAAAGTACGATTACGACGTTCGGACACACCATTACGTTGTGGTGTTCCGGGTGGCGTGAGTTGCGAAACTATTCCACAATTTTTCAAATGTACACCAAACTCGTAACTCAAATATTCTCCTCCACGATCAGATCGTAGAAACTTTATTTTCTTGTTACGATGATTTTCAACCTCACTCTGAAATTCTTTGAACTTTTCAAATGTTTCAGACTTATGTTTCATTAAGTAGATATACCCATATCTGCTTAAATCATCTGTGAAGGTGAGAAAATAACGATATCCGCCACGAGCCTCAATATTCATCGGACCACATACATCGGTATGTATGATTTCCAATAAATCTGTTGCTCTCTCCATAGTACCGGAGAACGGTGTTTTAGTCATCTTGCCTATGAGGCACGGTTCGCAAGTACCAAGTGATTCATAATCAAGTGGTTCCAAAAGCCCATCAGTATAGAGTTTCTTCATGCGCTTTACACCGATATGACCTAAACGGCAGTGCCACAAATAAGTTGCACTATCATTATTAACTTTGCATCTTTTGGCTTCTACATTATGAATATGTGTATCACTATCTTCGAGATTCAACAAGAATAGACCACTCTTCAAAGGTGCATGACCATAAAAGATATTACTCATATAAATAAAACAACCATTATTCTCTGATTTAAATGAATAACCGTCTCGCATTAAACAAGATCCAGATATAATGTTCATGCTCAACGCTGGCACCAAATAACAATTATTTAGGTCTAATATTAATCCCGAAGGTAGATGTAGAGGTAGCGTGCCGACCGCGATCACATCGACTTTGGAACCGTTTCCCACGCGCATCGTCACCTCGTCCTTTGCTAGCGTCCGCTTATTCCGTAGTCCCTGTTTCGAGTTGCAAATATTAGCAACAGAACCAGTATCAAATACCCAGGTGCTACTGCGAGCTCTAGTAAGGTACACATCAATAACATGTATATCACATATACCTTTGCTCACTTTGCCATCCTTCTTATCCGCCAAATACTTGGGGCAGTTCCGCTTCCAGTGACCAGTCTGCTTGTAGTAGAAGCACTCAGTTTCAGGCTTAGGTCCAGACTTGGGTTTCTTCTCCTGAGCAGCAACTTGCTTGCTGTTCTTCTTGAAGTTTCCCTTCTTCTTCCCTTTGCCCTTTTTCTTGAAACTAGTGGTTTTGCTAACCATCAACACTTGATGCTCCTTCTTGATTTCTACCTCCGCAGCTTTCAGCATTGCGAAGAGCTCGGGAATAGTCTTGTTCATCCCTTGCATATTATAGTTCATCACGAAGCTCTTGTAGCTTGGTGGCAGTGATTGGAGAATTCTGTCAATGACGCAGTCATCTGGAAGATTAACTCCCATCTGAATCAAGTGATTATTATACCCAGACATTTTGAGTATATGCTCACTGACAGAACTGTTCTCCTCCATCTTGCAGCTATAGAACTTATTGGAGACTTCATATCTCTCAATTCGGGCATTTGCTTGAAATATTAACTTCAACTCTTGGAACATCTCATATGCACCATGACGTTCAAAACGTCGTTGAAGTCCCGATTCTAAGCCGTAAAGCATGGCACACTGAACTATCGAGTAGTCATCGGCTTTGCTCTGCCAGACATTCATAACATCTGGCGTTGCTCCAGACGCAGGCCTGTCACCCAGCGGTGCTTCCAGGACGTAATTCTTCTGTGCAGCAATGAGGATGATCCTCAGGTTACGGACCCAGTCCGTGTAATTGCTACCATCATCTTTCAACTTTGCTTTCTCAAGGAACGCATTCAAATTCAACGGAACAATAGCACGAGCCATCTATCTACAATCAACATAAACAAGCAAGATACTATCAGGTACTAAGTTCATGATAAGTTTAAGTTCAGTTAATCAAATTACTTAGGAACTCCCACTTAGATAGACATCCCTCTAATCTTCTAAGTGATCACGTGATCCAAATCAACTAAACCATAACCGATCATCACGTGAGATGGAGTACTTTTCAATGGTGAACATCGTTATGTTGATCATATCTACTATATGATTCACGCTCGACCTTTCGGTCTCCGTGTTCCGAGGCCATATCTGTATATGCTTGGCTCGTCAAGTATAACCTGAGTATTCTGCGTGTGCAACTATTTTGCACCCGTTGTATTTGGACGTAGAGCTTATCACACCCGATCATCACGTGGTGTCTGGGCACGACGAACTTTGGCAACGGTGCATACTCAGGGAGAACACTTCTTGATAATTTTTAGTGAGAGATCATCTTATAATGCTACCGTCAATCAAAGCAAGATAAGATGCATAAAAAGGGATAAACATCACATGCAATCAATATAAGTGATATAATATGGCCATCATCATCTTGTGCTTGTGATCTCCATCTCCGAAGCACCGTCATGATCACCATCGTCACCGGCGCGACACCTTGATCTCCATCGTAGCATCATTGTCGTCTCGCCAATCTTATGCTTCCACGACTATCACTACCGTTTAGTAATAAAGTAAAGCATTACATCGCGATTGCATTGCATACAATAAAGCGACAACCATATGGCTCCTGCCAGTTGCCGATAACTCGGTTACAAAACATGATCATCTCATACAATAAAATCAGCATCATGCCTTGACCATATCACATCACAACATGCCCTGCAAAAACAAGTTAGACGTCCTCTACTTTGTTGTTGCAAGTTTTACGTGGCTGCTACGGGCTTAAGTAAGAACTCATCTCACCTACGCATCAAAACCACAACGATAGTTCGTCAAATAGACTCCGTTTTAACCTTCTCAAGGACCGGGCGTAGTCACACTTGGTTCAACTAAAGTTGGAGAGACAGTCTTCCGCAAGCCATCTATGTGCAAAGCACGTCGAGGGAACCGGTCTCGCGTAAGAGTACGCGTAAGGTTGGTCCGGATCGTCTCACCCAACAATACCGCCGAACCAAAGTATGACATGCTGGTAGGCAGTATGACTTGTATCGCCCACAACTCACTTGTGTTCTACTCGTGCAAATAACATCAAACCATAAAACCCAGGCTCGGATGCCACTGTTGGGGAACGTAGTAATTTCGAAAATTTTCCTACGCACACGCAAGATCATGGTGATGCACAGCAACGAGAGGGGAGAGTATTATCTACGTACCAACGCAGACCGACTGCGGAAGCGATCACACAACGTAGAGGAAGTAGTCGTACGTCTTCTTCCCGATCCGACCGATCCAAGCACTGTTACTCCGGCACCTCCGAGTTCTTAGCACACGTTCAGCTCGATGACGTTCCTCGGGCTCTGATCCAGCAAAGCGTCGAGGAAGAGTTCCGTCAGCACGACGGCGTGGTGACGATCTTGATGTACTACCGACGCAGGGCTTCGCCTAAGCACTGTAACGGTATGATCGAGTTGGAATTTGGTGGCAGGGGGCACCGCACACGGCTAAGGAACGATCTCAAGGATCAACTTGTGTGTCTTGGGGTGTCCCCTGCCCCCGTATATAAAGGTTGGAGGAGGGGGGCCGGCCGGCCAGGGAGAGGGAGGCGCAGGGGGAGTCCTACTCCTACCGGGAGTAGGACTCCCCCCTCCAATCCTATTCCAATTAGGACTCTCGGGGGAAAGGAGAGAGAAGGGGGGGCCGGCCCCTTATCCTAGTCCTACTAGGACTTGGGGAAAGGGGGGGCGCCGGCCAGCTATGGGCTGCCCCTTTTCTCTTTTTCCACTAAGGCCCAATAGGCCCATTAGTCTCCCGGGGGGTTCCGGTAACCCTCCCGGTATTCCGCTAAAATCCCGATTTCACCCGGAACACTTCCTATGTGCAAACATAGGCTTCCAATATATCAATCTTTACGTCTCGACCATTTCGAGACTCCTCGTCATGTCCGTGATCTCATCCGGGACTCCGAACAACCTTCGGTACATCAAAATGCATAAACTCATAATAACTGTCATCGTAACGTTAAGCGTGCGGACCCTACGGTTTGAGAACAATGTAGACATGACCGAGACATGTCTCCGGTCAATAACCAATAGCGGGACCTGGATGCCCATATTGGCTCCTACATATTCTACGAAGATCTTTATAGGTCAGACCGCATAACAACATACGTTGTTCCTTTTGTCATCGGTATGTTACTTGCCCGAGATTCGATCGTCGGTATCCAATACCTAGTTCAATCTCGTTACCGGCAAGTCTCTTTACTCGTTCCGTAATACATCATCTCACAACTAACATATTAGTTGCAGTGCTTGCAAGGCTTGTGTGATGTGCATTACCGAGAGGGCCCAGAGATACCTCTCCGACAATCGGAGTGACAAACCCTAATCTCGAAATACGCCAACCCAACATCTACCATTGGAGACACCTGTAGTACTCCTTTATAATCACCCAGTTACGTTGTGACGTTTGGTAGTACCCAAAGTGTTCCTCCGGTAAACGGGAGTTGCATAATCTCATAGTTATAGGAACATGTATAAGTCATGAAGAAAGCAATAGCAACATACTAAACGATCGGGTGCTAAGCTAATGGAATGGGTCATGTCAATTAGATCATTCTACTAATGATGTGACCTCGTTAATCAAATAACAACTCTTTGTTCATGGTTAGGAAACATAACCATCTTTGATTAACGAGCTAGTCAAGTAGAGGCATACTAGTGACACTCTGTTGGTCTATGTATTCACACATGTATTATGTTTCCGATTAATACAATTCTAGCATGAATAATAAACATTTATCATGATATAAGGAAATAAATAATAACTTTTATTATTGCCTCTTGGGCATATTTCCTTCATGTGCCTGATGTAGACTTGCGATCCACCTTGTCACCAGCATACTCAGCATCCGAGAATCCAACTAGATCAAACTCTGAGCCCTTTGGATACCATAATCCTAGAGTTGGGGTGTAAGCCAAATATCGAAGAATTCGCTTCACAGCTAAGTGATGCGATTCCTTTGGTGCCGCTTGGAATCAAGCACACATGCAAACACTAAGCATAATATCTGGCCTAGATGCACATAGATGAAGTAAAGAACCAATCATGGAGCGGTATACCTTTTGATCGAACTCTTTACCATTGTCATCGGGACCCAGATGATGTTTGGCTGGCATTGGCGTCGTGAAGCCTTTGCAGTCTTGCATACCAAACTTCTTCAGGCAATCTTTGAGATACTTCTCTTGAGATATAAAGATGTCGTTGCGTTGCCGACGTATTTGAAGACCAAGGAAGAACTTCAGCTCACCCATCATGGACATCTGATATTGCTCTTGCATCATATATCCAAAGTCTTCACTGTATTTCTGATTGATGTAGCCGAAGATAATGTCATCCACATATATTTGGCACACAAACAGTTCTCCATCATATGTCTTCATGAAGAGAGTGGGGTCGAGGGAACCAGATTTGAAGCCTTTGCTCTTCAGGAAGTCTTTGAGTGTGTCATACCAAGCCCGAGGAGCTTGTTTGAGGCCATACAGTTCCTTGTTGAGCTTGTATACCATGTCAGGATGTTTTGGATCTTCGAAGCCAGGCGGTTGTGCAACATACACTTCTTCCTCAATCTTGCCATTGAGAAAAGCGCTCTTTACATCCATTTGATACAGAAGTATGTTATGATGATTTGCATAGGCCAGCAGTATGCGTATGGCTTCAAGTCTAGCCACATGAGCAAATGTTTCATCGAAGTCAATCCCTTCAACTTGAGTGTATCCTTGAGCAACGAGACGAGATTTGTTTCTGACAAGTTGACCATGCTCATCTTGCTTGTTGCGATATATCCATTTGGTGCCTATTATATTGTGCTTCCGAGGATCAGGACGCTTAACCAGTTCCCATACATTATTCAGCTCAAACTATTGAAGCTCTTCTTGCATAGCTTGAATCCATTCAGGTTCCATGAAGGCTTCTTCAACTTTCTTGGGTTCTGTTATTGAGACGAATGCGAAGTGCCCACAAAAATTTGCTAGTTGTGTTGCCCTTGAACAAGTAAGTGGACCTGGTGCATTGATGCTATCGATTATTCTCTCAATCTGCACTTCATTTGCAACACGAGGATGTACAGGACGAAGATTTTGCTCTTGCTGATCATTGTCATTGTTAGAGGGATTATCTTCAGGCTGAGCATTGTCTTTAGGTTGATCAGGTGCAGAGATGATAAGTTCTTCTTCAGGTTGAGCTTCAGAAGGTATGATTTCTCCAGTTCCCATAAGTTTGATTGATTCACTGGATGGAACTTCATCTAGCACATTTGGCAGGTGCTCTCTTTGTGAGCCGTTAGTCTCATCAAACCGCACATCCACTGTTTCAACCACTTTATAATGAAAGAGATTGAAGACTCTGTAGGAGTGCGAATCCTTTCCATATCCAAGCATAAAACCCTCATGCGCTTTTGGTGCAAATTTTGAAGTGTGATGTGGATCCTTGATCCAGACCTGGCGCCAAATACTCTGAAGTAACTGACGTTTGGCTTCTTGCCAGTAAGGAGCTCATAGGATGTCTTGTTCAGAAGCTTGTGAAGATAAACACGGTTGATTGTATGGCATGCAGTATCAATGGCTTCAGGCCAGAATTTTCTTGGAGTCTTGTATTCATCAAGCATCGTTCGGGCCATCTCAATGAAGGAAATATGCCCTAGAGGCAATAATAAAGTTATTATTTATTTCCTTATATCATGATAAATGTTTATTATTCATGCTAGAATTGTATTAACCGGAAACATAATACATGTGTGAATACATAGACAAACAGAGTGTCACTAGTATGCCTCTACTTGACTAGCTCGTTAGTCAAAGATGGTTATGTTTCCTAACCATGGACAAAAGAGTTGTTATTTGATTAATGAGGTCACATCATTAGTTGAATGATCTGATTGACATGACCCATTCCATTAGCTTAGCACCCGATCGTTTAGTATGTTGCTATTGCTTTTCTTCATGACTTATACATGTTCCTATGACTATGAGATTATGCAACTCCCGTTTGCTGGAGGAACACTTTGGGTACTACCAAACGTCACAACGTAACTGGGTGATTATAAAGGAGTACTACAGGTGGCTCCAAAGGCAGATGTTGGGTTGGCGTATTTCGAGATTAGGATTTGTCACTCCGATTGTCGGAGAGGTATCTCTAGGCCATCTCGGTAATGCACATCACTTAAGCCTTGCAAGCATTGCAACTAATGAGTTAGTTGCGGGATGATGTATTACGGAACGAGTAAAGAGACTTGCCGGTAACGAGATTGAACTAGGTATCGGATACCGACGATCGAATCTCGGGCAAGTAACATACCGATGACAAAGGGAACAACGTATGTTGTTATGCGGTCTGACCGATAAAGATCTTCGTAGAATATGTAGGAGCCAATATGGGCATCCAGGTCCCGCTATTGGTTATTGACCGGAAACGTGTCTCGGTCATGTCTACAATGTTCTCGAACCGTAGGGTCCGCACGCTTAATGTTACGATGACAGTTATTATGAGTTTATGCATTTTGATGTACCGAAGGTTGTTCGGAGTCCCGGATGAGATCACGGACATGACGAGGAGTCTCGAAATGGTCGATACGTAAAGATTGATATATTGGAAGCCTATGTTTGGACATCGGAAGTGTTCCGGGTGAAATCGGGATTTTACCGGATTACCGGGAGGGTTACCGGAACCCCCCGGGAGCCAAATGGGCCTACATGGGCCATTGTGGAAAGGTGAAAGGGGCAGCCAAGGAGGGCTGCGCGCCTCCCCCCCTCCCCTAGTCCTATTAGGACTAGGAGAGGTGGCCGGCCACCTCTCTCTCTTTCCCTCTCTCTTTTTCCCAAAGAGTCCTAGTTGGAATAGGATTGGGGGGGGAGTCCTACTCCCGGTAGGAGTAGGATTCCTCCTGCGCCTCCCTCCTTTGGCCGGCCAGCCTCCCCCCTTTCATCCTTTATATACGGGGGCAGGGGACACCCCAAGACACACAAGTTGATCCTTGAGATCGTTCCTTAGACGTGTGCGGTGCCCCCTGCCACCAAATTCCACCTCGATCATACCGTTACAGTGCTTAGGCGAAGCCCTGCGTCGGTAGTACATCAAGATCGTCACCACGCCGTCGTGCTGACGGAACTCTTCCTCGACGCTTTGCTGGATCGGAGCCCGAGGATCGTCATCGAGCTGAACGTGTGCTAAGAACTCGGAGGTGCCGGAGTAACGGTGCTTGGATCGGTCGGATCGGGAAGAAGATGTACGACTACTTCCTCTACGTTGTGTGATCGCTTCCGCAGTCGGTCTGCATTGGTACGTAGACAACGCTCTCCCCCTCGTTGCTATGCATCACCATGATCTTGCGTGTGCGTAGGAAAATTTTGAAATTACTACGTTCCCCAACAGTGGCATCCGAGCCTAGGTTTTTATGGTTTGATGTTATTTGCACGAGTAGAACACAAGTGAGTTGTGGGCGATACAAGTCATACTGCCTACCAGCATGTCATACTTTGGTTTGGCGGTATTGTTGGACGAGACGATCCGGACCAACCTTACGCGTACTCTTACGCGAGACCAGTTCCCTCGACGTGCTTTGCACATAGATGGCTTGCGGAAGACTGTCTCTCCAACTTTAGTTGAACCAAGTGTGGCTACGCCCGGTCCTTGAGAAGGTTAAAACGGAGTCTATTTGACGAACTATCGTTGTGGTTTTGATGCGTAGGTGAGATAAGTTCTTACTTAAGCCCGTAGCAGCCACGTAAAACTTGCAACAACAAAGTAGAGGACGTCTAACTTGTTTTTGCAGGGCATGTTGTGATGTGATATGGTCAAGGCATGATGCTAAGTTTTATTGTATGAGATGATCATGTTTTGTAACCGAGTTATTGGCAACTGGCAGGAGCCATATGGTTGTCGCTTTATTTTATGCAATGCAATCGCGATGTAATGCTTTACTTTATTACTAAACGATAGTGATAGTCGTGGAAGCATAAGATTGGCGAGACGACAATGATGCTACAATGGAGATCAAGGTGTCGCGCCGGTGACGATGGTGATCATGACGGTGCTTCGGAGATGGAGATCACAAAGCACAAGATGATGATGGCCATATCATATCACTTATATTGATTGCATGTGATGTTTATCCTTTTATGCATCTTATCTTGCTTTGATTGACGGTAGCATTATAATATGATCTCTCACTAAATTATCAAGAAGTGTTCTCCCTGAGTATGCACCGTTGCAAAAGTTCTTCGTGCTGAGACACCACGTGATGATCGGGTGTGATAGGCTCTACGTTCAAATACAACGGGTGCAAAACAGTTGCACACGCGGAATACTCAGGTTATACTTGACGAGCCAAGCATATACAGATATGGCCTCGGAACACGGAGACCGAAAGGTCGAGCGTGAATCATATAGTAGATATGATCAACATAATGATGTTCACCATTGAAAACTACTCCATCTCACGTGATGATCGGTTATGGTTTAGTTGATTTGGATCACGTGATCACTTAGAGGATTAGAGGGATATCTATCTAAGTGGGAGTTCTTAAGTAATATGATTAATTGAACTTAAATTTATCATGAACTTAGTCCTGGTAGTATTTTGCAAATTATGTTGTAGATCAATAGCTCGCGTTGTTGCTTCCCTGTGTTTATTTTTGATATGTTCCTAGAGAAAATTGTGTTGAAAGATGTTAGTAGCAATGATGCGGATTGGATCCGTGATCTGAGGTTTATCCTCATTGCTGCATAGAAGAATTATGTCCTTGATGCACCGCTAGGTGACAGACCTATTGCAGGAGCAGATGTAGACGTTATGAACGTTTGGCTAGCTCAATATGATGACTACTTGATAGTTTAAGTGCACCATGCTTAATGGCTTAGAATCGGGACTTCAAAGACGTTTTGAACGTCATGGAGCATATGAGATGTTCCAGGAGTTGAAGTTAATATTTCAAGCAAATACCCGAGTTGAGAGATATGAAGTCTCCAACAAGTTCTATAGCTAAAAGATGGAGGAGAATCGCTCAACTACTGAGCATGTGCTCAGATTGTCTGGGTACTACAATCGCTTGAATCAAGTGGGATTTAATCTTCCAGATAAGATAGTGATTGACAGAATTCTCTAGTCACCATCACTAAGTTAGTAGAACTTCGTGATGAACTATAATATGCAAGGGATAACGGAGACAACTCCCAAGCTCTTCGTGATGCTGAAATCAACGAAGGTAGAAATCAAAGAAAAACATCAAGTGTTGATGGTTGACAAGACCACTAGTTTCAAGAAAAAGGGCAAAGGAAAGAAGGGGAACTTCAAGAAGAACGGCAAGCAAGTTGCTGCTCAAGTGAAGAAGCCCAAGTCTGATCCTAAGCCTGAGACTAAGTGCTTCTACTGCAAAGGGACTGGTCACTGGAAGTGGAATTACCTCAAGTGATTGGCGGATAAGAAGGATGGCAGAGTGAACATAAGTATATTTGATATACATGTTATCGATGTGTACTTTACTAGTGTTTATAGCAAACCCCTCAGTATTTGATGCTAGTTCAGTTGCTAAGATTAGTAACTCGAAACGGGAGTTGCAGAATAAACAGAGACTAGTTAAGGGTGAAGTGACGATGTGTGTTGGCAGTGGTTCCAAGATTGATATGATCATCATCGCACACTCCCTATAATTTCGGGATTAGTGTTGAACCTAAATAAGTGTTATTTGGTGTTTGCGTTGAGCATGAATATGATTTGATCATGTTTATTGTAATACGGTTATTCATTTAAGTAAGAGAATAAATTGTTGTTCTGTTTACATGAATAAAACCTTATATGGTTACACACCCAATGAAAATAGTTCATTGGATCTCGATCGTAGTGATACACATAATCATAATATTGAAACCAAAAGATGCAAAGTTAATAATGATAGTGCAACTTATTTGTAGCACTGCCGTTTAGGTCATATTGGTGTAAAGCGCATGAAGAAACTCCATGATGATGGGCTTTTAGAATCACTTGATTATGAATCAGTTGATGCTTGCGAACCATGCCTCATGTGCAAGATGACTAAGACTCTGTTCTTCGGAACAATGGTGCGAGCAACAGATTTGTTGGAAATCATACATACTGATGTATGTGGTCCGATGAATATTGAGGCTCGCGACAGGTATCATTATTTTCTGATCTTCACAGATGATTTGAGCAGATATGAGTATATCTACTTGATGAAACATAAGTCTGAAACATTTGAAAAGTTCAAAGAATTTCAGAGTGAAGTGAAAAATCATCGTAACAAGAAAATAAAGTTTCTATGATCTGATCGTAGAGAAGAGTATTTGAGTTACGAGTTTGGCCTTCGGTTAAAAACAATGTGAAATAGTTTCATTACTCACGCCACAAGGAACACCATAGTGTAATGGTGTGTCCGAACGTCATAACCGTACTTTATTAGATATAGTGCGATCTATGATGTCTCTTACCGATCTACCACTATCGTTTTGGGGTTATGCATTAGAGACAGCTGCATTCACGTTAAAAAGGGGCACCATCTAAGTCCGTTGAGACGACACAATCTGAACTGTGGTTTAGCAAGAAACCAAAGTAGTCGTTTCTTAAAGTTTGGGGTTGTGATGCTTATGTGAAAAAGTTTCATCCTGATAAGCTCAAAACCAAATCGGAGAAATATGTCTTCATAGGATACCCAAAAGGAGACTGTTGGGTACACCTTCTATCACAGATCCTAAGGCAAGACATTCATTGCTTATAATGGATACTTTCTAGAGAAGGAGTTTCTCTCGAAAGAAGTGAGTGGGAGGAAAGTAGAACTTGATAAGGTAATTGTACCTTCTCCTTTATTGGAAAGTAGTTCATCACAGAAATCTGTTCTTGTGACTCCTACACCAATTAGTGAGGAAGCTAATGATAATGATCATGAAACTTCGGATCAAGTTACTACCGAATCTCGTAGGTAAACCAGAGTGAGATCCGCACCAGAGTGGTACGGTAATCCTGTTCTGGAGGTCATGTTACTTGACCATGACGAACCTACGAACTATGAGGAAGCGATGATGAGGCCAGATTCCGCGAAATGGTTTGAGGCCATGAAATCTGAGATATGATCCATGTATGAGAACAAAGTTTGGACTTTGGTCGACTTGCCCGATGATCGGCAAGCAACTGAGAATAAATGGATCTTCAAGAGGAAGACGGACGCTGATAGTAATGTTATTATCTACAAAGCTAGAATTGTCGCAAAAGGTTTTCGACAAGTTCAAGGTGTTGACTACGATGAGATTCTCTCACTCGTATCTATGCTTAAGTCTGTCCGAATCATGTTAGTAATTGCCGCATTTTATGAAATCTGGCAAATGGATAAACAAAACTGCATTCCTTAATAGATTTATTAAAGAAGAGTTGTATCTGATGCAACCGGAAGGTTTTGTCGATCCAAAGGGAGCTAACAAAGTGTGCAAGCTCCAGCGATCCATTTATGGACTGGTGCAAGCATCTCGGAGTTGGAATATACGCTTTGATGAGTTGATCAAAGCATATAGTTTTATACAGACTTGCGGTGAAGCCTGTATTTACAAGAAAGTGAGTGGGAGCACTACAGCATTTCAGATAAGTATATGTGACTGACATATTGTTGATCGGAAATAATGTAGAATTATTCTGTAAAGCATAAAGGAGTGTTTGAAAGGAGTTTTTCAAAGAAAGACTTCGGTGAAGCTGCTTACATATTGAGCTTCAAGATCTATAGAGATAGATCAAGACGCTGATAAGTTTTTTCAATGAGTACATACCTTGACAAGATTTTGAAGTAGTTCAAAATGGAGCTGTCAAAGAAAGAGTTCTTGCCTGTATTACAAGGTGTGAAGTTGAGTAAGACTCAAAGCCCGACCATGGCAGAAGATAGAAAGAGAATGAAATTCATTCCCTATGCCTTGGCCATAGGTTCTATAAAGTATGTCATGCTGTATACCAGATCTATTGTATACCCTGCATTGATTTGGCAAGGGAGTACAATAGTGATCTAGGAGTAGATCACTGGATAGCGGTCAGAATTATCCTTAGTGAAATAAGGATATGTTTCTCGATTATGGACGTGACAAAAAGGTTCGTCGTAAAGGGTTACGTCGATGCAAGTTTTTGACACTGATCCAGATGAATCTAAAGTCTCAATCTGGATACATATTGAAAGTGGGAGCAATTAGCTAGAGTAGCTCCGTGCAGAGCATTGTAGACATAGAACTTGCAAAATACTAACGGATCTGAATGTGACAGACCCGTTGACTAAAATTATCTCACAAGCAAAACATGATCACACCTTAGTACTCTTTGGGTGTTAATCACATAGATATGTGAACTAGATTACTGACTCTAGTAAACCCTTTGAGTGTTGGTCACATGACGACGTGAACTATGGGTGTTAATCACATGGTGATGTGAACTATTGCTGTTAAATCACATGGCGATGTGAACTAGATTATTGACTCTAGTGCAAGTGGGAGACTGAAGGAAATATGCCCTAGAGGCAATAATAAAGTTATTATTTATTTCCTTATATCATGATAAATGTTTATTATTCATGCTAGAATTGTATTAACCGGAAACATAATACATGTGTGAATACATAGACAAACAGAGTGTCACTAGTATGCCTCTACTTGACTAGCTCGTTAATCAAAGATGGTTATGTTTCCTAACCATGGACAAAAGAGTTGTTATTTGATTAACGAGGTCACATCATTAGTTGAATGATCTGATTGACATGACCCATTCCATTAGCTTAGCACCCGATCGTTTAGTATGTTGCTATTGCTTTTCTTCATGACTTATACATGTTCCTATGACTATGAGATTATGCAACTCCCGTTTGCCGGAGGAACACTTTGGGTACTACCAAACGTCACAACGTAACTGGGTGATTATAAAGGAGTACTACAGGTGGCTCCAAAGGCAGATGTTGGGTTGGCGTATTTCGAGATTAGGATTTGTCACTCCGATTGTCGGAGAGGTATCTCTGGGCCCTCTCGGTAATGCACATCACTTAAGCCTTGCAAGCATTGCAACTAATGAGTTAGTTGCGGGATGATGTATTACGGAACGAGTAAAGAGACTTGCCGGTAACGAGATTGAACTAGGTATCGGATACCGACGATCGAATCTCGGGCAAGTAACATACCGATGACAAAGGGAACAACGTATGTTGTTATGCGGTCTGACCGATAAAGATCTTCGTAGAATATGTAGGAGCCAATATGGGCATCCAGGTCCCGCTATTGGTTATTGACCGGAAACGTGTCTCGGTCATGTCTACAATGTTCTCGAACCGTAGGGTCCGCACGCTTAACGTTACGATGATAGTTATTATGAGTTTATGCATTTTGATGTACCGAAGGTTGTTCGGAGTCCCGGATGAGATCACGGACCTGACGAGGAGTCTCGAAATGGTCGAGACGTAAAGATTGATATATTGGAAGCCTATGTTTGGACATCGGAAGTGTTCCGGGTGAAATCGGGATTTTACCGGATTACCGGGAGGGTTACCGGAACCCCCCGGGAGCCAAATGGGCCTACATGGGCCATTGTAGAAAGGTGAAAGGGGCATCCAAGGAGGGCTGCGCGCCTCCCCCCTCCCCTAGTCCTATTAGGACTAGGAGAGGTGGCCGGCCACCTCTCTCTCTTTCCCTCTCTCTTTTTCCCAAAGAGTCCTAGTTGGAATAGGATTGGGGGGGGGGAGTCCTACTCCCGGTAGGAGTAGGACTCCTCCTGCGCCTCCCTCCTTTGGCCGGCCAGCCTCCCCCCTTTCATCCTTTATATACGGGGGCAGGGGACACCCCAAGACACACAAGTTGATCCTTGAGATCGTTCCTTAGCCGTGTGCGGTGCCCCCTGCCACCAAATTCCACCTCGATCATACCGTTACAGTGCTTAGGCGAAGCCCTGCGTCGGTAGTACATCAAGATCGTCACCACGCCGTCGTGCTGACGGAACTCTTCCTCGACGCTTTGCTGGATCGGAGCCCGAGGATCGTCGTCGAGCTGAACGTGTGCTAAGAACTCTGAGGTGCCGGAGTAACGGTGCTTGGATCGGTCGGATCGGGAAGAAGACGTACGACTACTTCCTCTACGTTGTGTGATCGCTTCCGCAGTCGGTCTGCGTTGGTACGTAGACAACACTCTCCCCCTCGTTGCTATGCATCACCATGATCTTGCGTGTGCGTAGGAAAATTTTGAAATTACTACGTTCCCCAACACTCAATAAGTGTTCTATTCTGGTGTTCGACGACGCCATTCTGCTGTGGCGTGTATGGAGCTGAGAATTCATGTGTGATGCCCAAAGTATCAAGATATGTATCCAGGCCAATGTTCTTGAATTCAGTGCCATTGTCACTTCTGATGTGTTTTATCTTGGCGCCATAGTTGTTCATTGCTCGATTGGCGAAGTGTCTGAAGACATCCTGCACTTCAGTCTTGTAGAGGATTATATGCACCCAAGTATATCTAGAATAATCATCAACAATGACAAAGCCATAGAGACAAGCAGTAGTAGTAAGAGTTGAGTAATGAGTGGGAACGAAAAGATCCATGTGGAGCAGTTCGAAGGGTCGAGTCGTTGTCATGATTGTCTTCGAGGGATGCCTGGCCCTCGTCATCTTTCCTGCTTCACAGGCACCGCATAAGTGATCTTTCTTGAACTTGACGCCCTCGATGCCTATGACATGCTTCTTCTTTGCAAGGGTGTGCAGGTTCCTCATGCCAGCATGCCCTAGTATCCAATGCCAGAGCGAGCATTCTGAGGCTTTTGCTAGAAGACATATGACTAGTTGTGGTCCTGCTGAGAAATCTACCACGTACAGATCATCTTTCCGATACCCTTCAAACACTAGAGACTTGTCAGATTCCATTAGAACAAGGCAGCGATATTTTCCAAACATCACAATCATGTTTAAATCGGAAAGCATTGAGACAGACATTAAGTTGAAACCAAGGGATTCAACAAGCATGACTTTATCCATGTGTTGATCCTTTGAGATTGCAACTTTACCTAGACCCAATACCTTACTTTTACCAGTGTCAGCAAATGTGATGTGACTTTTGTCGGATGGACGTAAGGTTGAGTCCATAAGAAGGCTTCGCTTGCCAATCATGTGATTGGTACACCCACTATCAATAATCCATTATGAAGCAGCTGGTGTTGTACCCTACAGTGCAGTTAGGGGGATAGGCTTCACGAAGAGAATTGTGAAGCAAAAACATTTGACGAACCAGTGGATTATGAAAGCTTAGATCAAGATTTGGACTGATAGGGCGAGTAGCAAGCGATTCAGGAACAAAGTACATAATAAGACCATTAGGGCATTTGATCTTGCGCCCTACAAGATGTTTAAGGTCCCCAGCAATAGCGTCAGACGATTTTGGTTTTCTGCTGGAGACCTTTCCGTGCAAAAGAGAGTTAAACTTTCTTAGCCACCCACATCTTCAAGGGTGGCTTTGAAGCAATGAGTCTAAGTGCAGCATCTGAGAACTTTGGCTTTGGAGCCCTAGAAAAAAGTCTAGCAGGTGGACAATAGTACTCATAAGAATATGCAGAATAGTTCTTGGTCTTTTGAACATGGCGGTTTGATGAACCGCGCTCATATTCATAGGCCTGAGTATAGCTTCCCTGCAAAACATTTGCGTTAGTGCGCCTTCGGTGAGTCCTCTATCTGTATGAAGCCTTTTGACCGTATGGAGCCTATGGTCTGGGGTTTGTCTTCTTCACCTGTGGTGTCATGATGACATTCACAGGAAGATTCTCCAAACACCTTTTCGGCACCCAGATCTTTTTCATAGGCGGTCCATTCCTGCAGTTAGTACCAATATACCTTGAAAACACTTCACCATTCTGATTCTTAAACAGTTTGTAGTTTGCATCAAAGGGTTCATCAATAATAATGGGATTAGCACAAGTGAAGCCAGATAGGGTGGATGGATCCGCTGAAGGTTCCTTTGCAGCAACCCACGTGGTTTTGGGGTACTGCTCAGGTTTCCAGTAAGAGCCATCGGCATTCATTTTCCTTTCGAACCCAACACCCTCTTTCCTAGGGTTCCGGTTCGAAATCTGCCTTTTGAGGACATCACATATTGTCTGATGCCCTTTGAGACTTTTGTACATCCCTGTTTCAAGCAGTCTCTTCAACCTAGCATTCTCATCAGCAATGGTAGTGGTATCCTCAGCAGAGGGGTTAGTTACCACATCAATAGGTGAAGATATTGCAACAGTAGCAGCAATAGAACATTCAACAACAGAAGTAGCCTTATCAAGCTCAATGCATTTAAGACATGGTGGTTTAAATCCTTCCTGAGCTGAACTGATCTGTTTGGCATGAAGTGACTCGTTTTCCTTTTGAAGATCTTCATGAGCCGCTCTCAACTTCTTAAGGTCTTGCTTCCTTTGAAGATAATCGTAGGACAGCCTTTCATGAGTTGTTGAGAGCGTTTCATGACGACTTTCAAGTTCCTCATACTTAACGTGAAGATTTTTTATGTCTTCAATTAAGGACTAAGATCGAGTCATTCCAGTGTCTAACAGATCATCGCTTTTGTCTAATAGTTTTTGAATGTGTTCCATGGCTTTCTGTTGTTCAGTTGCAATTTTAGCAAGTGTTTTGTAGCTAGGTTTGGAATCACAATCAGATTCATCGTCACTGGATGTTTGATAGTGAGTAGTGCGTGTGTTTACCTTGGCACCACGTGCCATGAAGCAGTAGGAAGGAGCGGAGTAGTCCTTGTCATTTGCATCGGTGTCGGTGATGAAGTCATTGTCTTCAGTGTTGAAGATGGACTTGGCAACGTATGTTGTAGCCAGACTCGCAATGCCAGAATCGGACTCCTCTTCAGACTCCACCTCCGCCTCCTCAGAAGCAGACTCCTCCTCTGAATCCATTTCCTTGCCAACAAACGCACGTGCCTTGCCAGATGAGCTCTTCTTGTGTGATGAAGACTTTAAAAAAGACTTGGAAGAAGCCTTTGAGTATTTCTTCTTCTTCTTGTCGTCAGAGTCATACTCCTTGCTCTTCTTCTTCTTCTTGTTCTCATTGTCCCACTGTGGACACTCAGAGATGTAGTGGCCAGGTTTCTTGCACTTGTGACATGTTCTCTTCTTGTAGTCATGAGCAGAAGCTTCATCATTCCTTGAGCTTGGTCGTGAAGACTTTCTGAACCCTTTCTTCTTGGTAAATTTTTGGAACTTCTTCACAAGCATAGCAAGCTCCTTTCCAATGTCTTCAGGATCATCAGAACTGCTGTCAGATTCTTCTTCGGATGAGGAGACAGCTTTTGCCTTCAAGGCACGAGTTCGCCCATAGCTGGGACCGTAGATGCCTCTTTTCTTAGAAAGCTGAAACTCATGTGTGTTGAGCCTCTCAAGTATGTTAGACGGATCGAGTGTCTAGAAATTAGGGCGTTCTTGAATCATCAGGGCTAGGGTGTCAAACGAACTGTCAAGTGATCTCAGGAGTGTCTTGACGACTTCATGCTTGGTGATCTCAGTGGCGCCGAGGGCTTGAAGCTCATTTGTGATGTCAGTGAGTCGATCAAACGTGAGCTGGACATTCTCATTGTCATTTCTCTTGAAGCGGTTGAAGAGGTTGCGAAGGACACTGATTCTCTGATCTCTCTGGGTGGAGACGCCTTCATTGACCTTGGAGAGCCAGTCCCAGACTAGCTTGGAAGTCTCCAACGCACTCACACGGCCATACTGTCCTTTGTTCAGATGACCACGGATGATATTCTTGGCAGTAGAGTCCAGTTGAACGAACTTCTTGACATCAGCAGCAGTGACACCTTCTCCAGCCTTGGGAACGTCGTTCTTGATGACATACCATAGGTCGACATCAATGGCTTCAAGATGCATGTGCATCTTATTCTTCCAGCAGGGATATTCAGTTCCATCAAAGACGGGGCACGCAGCGGAGACTTTAATTATCCCTGCAGTCGACATAGCTAAAACTCCAGGTGGTTAAACCGAATCACACAGAACAAGGGAGTACCTTGCTCTGATACCAATTGAAAGTGCTAGTGATCGACTGGAGGGGGGGGGTGAATAGGTGATTTTTAAGAAAGTCTTCAAAACATGGGAGTTTAGAAGACAAACAATAGAAGTAAACCTATTACCACGCAGCGGAAGGTAGACTACACTAGGCAACCTTAGTCAAGTAACCAAAGAAGTGAAAGCACAATGACTAATAGCAGCTAGGCAGTAAGGATCAGGTAGGAAGATAATGTGAAGCCAATCAGATCAAGCAGTCACTCAGTGAAGACAAAAGATAATGCAATCATGCAATGACTTCACAAGGACCAACAGTAAGTACAGGGAAGGGAAGGATGAAACCAGTGACTCGTTGAAGACAATGATTTGTTGACCAGTTCCAGTTGTTGTGACAACTGTACGTCTGGTTAGGGCGGCTAGGTATTTAAACCTGAGGACACACAGTCCCGGACACCCAGTCCTGAACACGCAGCTCAGAACCCTTAGTCCTCACCGTATTCCCATTGAGCTAAGGTCACGCAGACCTCACCCAATCACTCTGGTAAGTCTTCAAGATAGACTCCCAAACCTTCACAGACTTCATTCACCGGGGATCCACAATGACTCTTGGATGCTCAGAACGTGACGCCTAACCGGCTGGAGGATTCACAGTCCTCAAGTGTAATAAGTCTTCAGATCACACAGACAGGACGACTTAAGTGATGCCTAACACTCTTTGGCTATGGGTGGTTAGGACTTTATCCTCGCAAGGAATTCTCTCTCAAAGGCTTCGAGGTGGGTTGCTCTCAAACGACAACAGTCGTACTTTAACTCTGAGCAGCCAACCGTTTATGGTTGTAGGGGGTGGGCTATTTATAGCCACTAGGCAACTCGACCTAATTTGTCCGAAATGACCCTGGGTCACTAAGGAACTGACACGTGTTCCAACGGTCAGATTTCAAACTCACACGGCAACTTTACTTGGGCTACAAGCAAAGCTGACTTGTCTGACTCTGGACAAGATTTGCTCTCATAGTCTTCACTCGAAGACATAGGTTTTGTTTAAGCATCACTTCAGTCATTCTGACTGGTTCTCTTGGACCCCACTTAACAGTACGGTGGTTCCTATGACTCAACACAGAAGAAAAAGAACTACGAAAGATCTAAGTCTTCGAGCTCCATAGGCTTCATGCGGTGTCTTCTCTTGTCATGGTCTTCAATGTGAATATCTTCATATACCACCTTTGACATCAATGTCTTCATACATTTTTAGGGGTCATCTCTGGTAGGAAAACCGAATCAATGAGGGACTTCTACCTGTGTTATCCTGCAATTCTCACAAACACATTAGTCCGTCAATTAGGTTTGTCGTCAATACTCCAAAACCAACTAGCGGTGGCACTAGATGCACTTACAATAGTTCAAACATGAAATTCAACATAGTTTCGTACACAAATTCAACTACTACTTATTCGAACTACTAGATGAAACTACTCCTCGTCGTCCGAGCTGCGGAACTGCTCCAAGAACTTGTCCTTGGTCGGGTCATCACACTCCTCGTCCTCCTCCTCGGAGTCACCCCACTCCTCATCCGACGACTCGATAGGGATCACAGTCGAGGGGCCGACCTTGTCCTCCTTCTTCACCCCCCTTATTTTTTCACCTTGATGTCGCGCTTCCAGTAGTTCTCGAGCTCAGTCTGGACGTACTGTGGATGCTCTCACACAAATCGAGCCATCGCCGCCTCGTCGCTCTTGCCCGAAGCGTCGACAACCGCCGGTCTCTTCTTCGCCTTCTTCGCCGGCATCTCCTTCATCCGGATGCCCTGCGACACGAGCCACTCCGCCACCGTCTGTGACTCGATCTCCGGGAAGTCGAGCTCCGTCTTCGGCCGTCCGGCACGCCACGTCGTAGGCACGCGCGGCATCATCGGCGGTGGGATACGTGCCGACCCACCAACCCCGCCCGGCGTCAGAGAACTCCACTCTGAACTTCCCGGAGGGCTTCGCCCTCACGCCGAAGAAAACCGGACTTGCCCTTTGGCGTCTTCTTCGTCGCCATCGGGGGGTGGGCGGCGGACGGACCGGAGGCGGAGGCGGCCGGAGAGGACGCGGACAGAGCGGGGCCGGGCGGAGGTGGTCGGAGAGGAGGCAGACGGGGTGCGGAGCCGAAGAGGACGCGAACGGGGTCGAGGCGGGGCGGAGGCGGTCGGCGAGGAGGCAGACGGGGTGCGGAGCCGAAAAGGAGGCGGACGGGGTCGAGGTGGGGCGGAGGCGGTCGGAGAGGAGGCAGACGGGGTGCGGAGCTGAAGAAGAGGCGGGCGGGGTCGAGGCGGGGCGGAGGCGGTTGGAGAGGAGGCGGAGGCGGACGGGGTGCGGAGCCGAAGAGGAGGCGGACGGGGTCGAGGCGGGGCGGAGGCGGTCGAAAAGGAGGCGGAGGCGGACGGGGTGCAGAGGCGGCCGGAGAGGAGGCGGACGGGGTCGGGGCGGGGTGGGCGGCGGCGAGCGGGCGGGGCAGCACGGCGGCAGGCGGCGGCCCAAACGGGGTGGATCGGCGGTGGGGGTCTGGATCTACGTCGGGGTGGCATCGGAGAGCTGCGGCAGGCGGGGGCAGTCACGAGGCGGAAGGGGAATGAACTGGTGGTTGGGCGTTTGGCGGGCGGCCGCGGTTTTGGATCAGTTGCATCTCGTGATGTAAATTTGCATCACAAAATTTTCAATTTTACATCATCAGGAGGCCGCCGTCCAATTTTTTTTACATATGAATCATTGTTGGAGTAGCATTTTTTTGCCTTGAACGGTTTAGAAGTTAGGTATTTTTACAATTGGACTTATTATTGGAGATGCTCTTAGTAGGGTACGTGGTCTAAATTTACTAGGAGAAGCATTACACTTTTTTTAGGGTAACTAGGGATTTTATTCAAAGTTCAAAGCCGAAGCAATACAAGCAATGTCCGGCAAGGTCCCTAGCCACAAACGGCGACCCGAGGGAAACGCTGAAGCCGCCGTAGCTATGGCGTGAGCTTCCAAATTTTCTTCCCTACACTCATAACGGAAACTAACCTTTACAAAGTCATTCATGGACTCCTTTATTTCATCTATAGTCAAAGCGTACGAAGAAAGTGTACTCCCGTTTATATCCGTCACGACTTGCATGCAATCCGAAGCTATCATCACATGTGTGACATTTAGATCTCTCGCCAGCGCAAGCGCCTCGCTGCATGCATGTGCTTCAAGACTCGCTGCATCCACCAGTCCATCAATGGTGATAGCTGACGCGCCAAGATAGTTGCCATCTTTGTCTCTGCAGATTGCTGCGGCCCCTGTCCTGCCATTGCGAGATATGGCCCCATCAACATTGATTTTTACTTCATCATTACCTGGTGCAATCCATCTATGTACTCGCTTCTCTGGATTTGTGATGTTGGTGGCTGGCTTTATAACTTTAGCTATGTTCAGGTCCTCCAAATAATGATTTATGAAGCTCACAGTGGACAAAGGGCTCTAATTCATCATCATGTATGGCTCTTCTCCTTGCCCACCAAATCGCCCACATTGATATGAGTATTTTTGCTATGTCTTCTTGGTTGAACGCTTCAAATAGCCAAAATAGCCACAGCCTCGCATCATCTGATCTGTTAGATAGCAGCACCTCGACAATCTCCTCGTCTCCCAACGCCCAAACGCAGCGCCATTCGGCAATCAAAGAGGGAATGCCTCCAGGAATCATTTTCAGCACCGCATATGGAGCAGGCCGGAGTGGTAGCCATCTTCCGTTGGTGCCGTGTAGATCCTATGGGTAGCAACATATGCGACAGTCGCCAGACAAACACTCTCACCTTTGACGGGACTTGTGTTTTTGTAAGTGCATCTAGTGCCACCCCTAGTTGGTTTTGGAGTATTGACGACAAACCTAGTTGAGGGACTAATGTGTTTGTGAGAATTGCAGGATAACACAGGTAGAAGTCCCTCATTGATTTGGTTTTCCTACCAGAGATGACCCCTAAAAATGTATGAAGACATTGATGTCAAAGGTGGTATATGAAGATATTCACATTGGAGACTATAACAAGAGAAGACACCGCATGAAGCCTATGGAGCTCGAAGACTTAGATCTTTCGTAGTTCTTTTTCTTCTGTGTTGAGTCATAGGAACCACCGTACTGTTAAGTGGGGTCCAAGAGAACCAGTCAGAATGACTGAAGTGATGCTTAAACAAAACCTATGTCTTCGAGTGAAGACTATGAGAGCAAATCTTGTCCAGAGTCAGACAAGTCAGCTTTGCTTGTAGCCCAAGTAAAGTTGTCGTGTGAGTTTGAAATCTGACCGTTGGAACACGTGTCAGTTCCTTAGTGACCCAGGGTCATTTCGGACAAATCAGGTCGGGTTGCCTAGTGGCTATAAATAGCCCACCCCCTACAACCATAAACGGTTGGCTGCTCAGATTCAGAGTACGGCTTTTGTCGTTTGAGAGCAACCCACCTCGAAGCCTTTGAGAGAGAAGTCCTTGCGAGGATAAAGCCCTACCCACCCAGAGCCAAAGAGAATTAGGCATCACTTAGGTCTTCTTGTCTGTGTGATCTGAAGACTTATTACACTTGAGAACTGTGCATCCTCCAGCCGGTTAGGCGTCGCGTTCTGAGCATCCAAGAGACATTGTGGATTGCCGGTGAACGAAGTCTGTGAAGGTTTGGGAGTCTACCTTGAAGACTTACTAGAGTGATTGGGCGAGGTCTGTGTGACCTTAGCTCAAGGGGAATACAGTGAGGACTGGGTGTCCTGAGCTGCGTGTTCAGGACTGGGTGTCCGGGACTGTGTGTCCTCAGGTTTAAATACCTAGCCGCCCTAACCAGACGTACAGTTGTCACAACAATTGGAACCGGTCCAACAAATCATTGTCTTCAACGAGTCACTGGTTTCATCCTTCCCTTCTCTTTACGTACTGTTACTCCTTGTGAAGTCATTGTATGATTGCACTATCTTTTATCTTCACTGAGTGACCACTTGTTCTGTTTGGCTTCATAATATCTTCTTACCTGATCCTTACTACATTGCAGCTATTTGTCATTGTGCTTACACTCTATTGAATACTTGACTATGGCTTGCCTAGTGTAGTCTACCTTCCGCTGCAGGGTAATAGGTTTATTTCTACTGTTTGTCTTCATAACTTCCACGTTTTGAAGACTTTCATAAAAATCGCCTATTCACCCCCCTCTAGTCGATATAACGCACTTTCAATTGGTATCAGAGGAAGGTGCTCCCTTGTCTTGTGTGATTCGGTTTAACCACCTGGAGTTTTAGCTATGTCGACTGCAGGGATAATTAAAGTCTCCGCTGCGTGCCCCGTCTTTGATGGAACCGAATATCCCTACTAGAAGAATAAGATGTGTATGCATCTTGAAGCCATTGACGTCGACCTATGGTATGTCGTCAAGAACGGCGTTCCAAAGGCTAGAGAAGGTGTCACTGCTGCTGATGTCAAGAAGTTCGTTCAACTGGATTCTACTGCCAAGAACATCATCTGTGGTCATCTGACCAAATGACAGTATGGCCGTGTGAGTGCTTTAGAAACATCTAAGCTGGTCTAGGACTGGCTCTCCAAGGTCAACGAAGGCGTCTCAACCCAGAGAGATTAGAGAATCAGTGTCCTTCGCAACCTCTTCAACCGCTTCAAGCAAAATGACAATGAGAATGTCCAGCTCACGTTTGATCGACTCACTGACATCACAAATGAGCTTCAAGCCCTAGGTGCCACTGAGATCACCAAGCATGAAGTCGTCAAGACACTACTGAGATCACTTGACAGCTCGTTTGACACTCTAGCCCTGATGATTCAAGAACGTCCTGATTTCAAGACACTCGATCCATCTGACATACTTGAGAGGCTCAACACACATGAGTTTCAGCTTTCTGAGAAAAGAGATATCTACGGTCCAAACTATGGGCGAACTCGTGCCTTGAAGGCAAAAGCTGTCTCCTCATCTGAAGAAGAATCTGACAGCAGTTCTGATGATCCTGAAGACATTGGAAAGGAACTTGCTATGCTTGTGAAGAAGTTCCAAAAATTCACCAAGAAGAAAGGCTTCAGAAAGTCTTCACGATCAAGCTCAAGGAATGATGAAGCTTCTGCTCATGACTACAAGAAGAAAACATGCCACAAGTGCAAGAAAACTGGCCACTTCATCTCTGAGTGTCCGCAGTGGGACAATGAGAACAGAAAGAAGAAGAAGAGCAAGGAATATGACTCTGACGACAAGAAGAAGAAGAAATACTCAAAGTCTTCTTCCAAGTCTTCCTCAAAGTCTTCATCAGACAAGAAGAGCTCATCTGGCAAGGCACGTGCGTTTGTTGGCAAGGAAATGGATTCAGAGGAGGAGTCCGCTTCTGAGGAGGCAGAGGTGGAGTCTGAGGAGGAGTCCGATTCTGGCGTTGCAAGTCTGGCTACAACATACGTTGCCAAGTCCATCTTCAACACTGAAGACAATGACTTCACCACCAACATCGATGCAAATGACAAGGACTACTCTGCTCCTACCTACTGCTTCATGGCACGCGGTGCCAAGGTAAACACACGCACTACTCACTATCAAACATCTAGTGACGATGACTCTGATTGTGGTTCAAAACCCAGCTACAAAACACTTGCTAAAATTGCAACTGAACAACAGAATGCTATGGAACATATTCAAAAACTGTTAGACAGAAGCGATGATCTGTTAGGTGCTGAAATGACTCGATCTGAGTCCTTAATTGAAGACATAAAAAATCTTCATGTTAAGTATGAGGAACTTGAAAGTCGTCATGAAACGCTCTCAACAACTCATGAAAAGCTTTCCTATGATTATCTTCAAAGGAAGCAAGATCTTGAGAAATTGAGAGCGGCTCATGAAGATCTTCAAAAGGAAAACGAGTCACTTCGCGCCGAACAGATCAGCTCCGCTCAGGAAGGATTTGAACCACCATGCCTTAAATGCATTGAGCGTGATAATGCTACTACTGTTGCTGAATGTTCTACTGCTGCTACTGTTGCAATATCTTCAACTGTTGATGTGGGAACTAACCCCTCTGCTGAGGATTCCGCTGCTATTGCTGATGAGAATGCTAGGTTGAAGACATTGCTTGAAACAGGGATGTACAAAAGTCTTAAAGGGCATCAGACACTATGTGATGTCCTTAAAAAGCAGATATTGAACCGAAACCCGAGGAAAGAGGGTGTTGGGTTCGTAAGGAAAATGAATGCTGATGGCTCTTACTGGAAACCTGAGCAGTACCCCAAAACCACATGGGTCGCTGCAAAGGAATTTTCAGCAGATCCATCCACTCTATCTGGGTTCACTTGTGCTAACCCAATTGTCATCGATGAATCCTTTGATGCAAACTATAAACTGTTTAAGAATCAGAATGGTGAAGTGTTTGCCAGGTACATTGGTACTAACTGCAGGAATGGACCGCCTATGAAGAAGATCTGGGTACCCAAAAGGTGTTTGGAAAATCTTCCTATGAATGTCATCATGACACCACAGATAAAGAAGACAAACCCCAGACCACAGGCTTCATACGGCCCAAAGGCTTCATACAAACAGAGGACTCACCTGAGTCGCACTAACGCAAATGTTTTGCAGGGAAAGCATACTCAGGCCTATGAATATGAGAGCGGTTCATCAAACCGCCATGTTCATAAGACCAAGAACTATTCTGCTTATTCTTATGAGTATTATTGTCCGCCTGCAAGACTGTTTGCTAGGGATCCAAAGCCAAAGTTCTCAGATGCTGCACTTAGACTTATTGCTTCTAAGCCACCCTTGAAGATGTGGGTGGCTAAGAAAGCTTAACTCTCTTTTGCAGGGAAAGGTCTCCAGCAGAAAACCAAAATCGTCTGACGCTATTGCTGGGGACCTTAAACATCTTGTAGGGCGCAAGATCAAATGCCCGAATGGCATTACTATGTACTTCGTTCCTGAATCGCATGCTACTCTACCTATTAGTCCTAATCTGGATCTAAGCTTTCATAACCCACTGGTTCGTCAAATGTTTTTGCTTCACAATTCTCTTCGTGAAGCCTATCCCCCTAACTGCACTGTAGGGTACGACACCAGCGTCTTCAGAATGGATTATTGATAGTGGGTGTACAAATCACATGACTGGCAAAAGAAGCCTTCTTATGGACTCAACCTTACGTCCATCCGACAAGAGCCACATCACATTTGCTGACACTGGTAAAAGTAAGGTATTGGGTCTAGGTAGAGTTGCAATCTCAAAGGATCAACACATGGACAATGTCATGCTTGTTGAATCCCTTGGCTTCAACTTAATGTCTATCTCAATGCTTTGCGATTTGAACATGATCGTAATATTTGGAAAATATCGCTGCCTTGTTCTAATGGAATCTGACAAGTCTCTAGTGTTTGAAGGGTATTGGAAAGATGATTTGTACGTGGTAGATTTCTCAGCAGGGCCACAGCTTGTCATATGTCTTCTAGCAAAAGCTTCAGAATGCTGGCTCTGGCATCGGAGGCTTGGGCATGCTGGCATGAGGAATCTCCACACCCTTGCAAAGAAGAAGCATGTCATAGGCATCGAGGGTGTCAAGTTCAAGAAAGATCACTTATGCGGTGCCTGTGAAGCAGGAAAGATGACGAGGGCCAAACATCCCTCGAAGACAATCATGACTACTACTCGACCGTTCGAACTGCTCCACATGGATCTGTTTGGTCCCACTCATTACTCAACTCTTACTACTACTGCTTGTCTCTATGGTTTTGTCATTGTTGATGATTATTCTAGATATACTTGGGTGCACATAATCCTTTACAAGACTGAAGTGCTGGATGTCTTCAGACGCTTCGCCAATCGAGCAATGAACAACTATGGCGCCAAGATAAAGCATATCAGAAGTGACAATGGCACTGAATTCAAGAACACTGGCCTTGATACATATCTTGATACCTTGGGCATCACACATGAATTCTCAGCTCCGTACACGCCACAGCAGAATGGCGTCGTCGAACGCAAGAACAGAACACTCATTGAGATGGCCAGAACGATGCTAGATGAATATAAGACTCCAAGAAAATTCTGGCCTGAAGCCATTGATACTGCATGCCATACAATCAATCGTGTTTATCTTCACAGGCTTCTGAACAAGACATCTTATGAGCTCCTTACTGGCAAGAAGCCAAATCTCAGTTACTTCAGAGTATTTGGCGCCAGGTGCAGGATCAAGGACCCACATCACACCTCAAAGTTTGCACCAAAAGCACATGAGGATTTTATGCTTGGATATGGAAAGGATTCGCACTCCTACAGAGTCTTCAATCTCTTTCATTATAAAGTGGTTGAAACAGTGGATGTGCGGTTCGATGAGACCAACAGTTCACAAAGAGAGCACCTGCCAAATGTGCTAGATGAAGTTCCATCCAGTGAATCAATCAAGCTAATGGGAACTGGAGAAATTATACCTTCTGAAGCTCATCCTGAAGAAGAACTTATCATATCAGCACCTGATCAACCTGAAGACAATGCTCAGCCTGAAGACATTCCTTCTAACAACGACAATGATCAGCAAGAGCAAAATCTTCACCCTGTATATCCTCGTGTTGCCAATGAAGTGCAGATTGAAAGAATAATTGATAGCATCAATGCACCCGATCCACTCACTCGTTCAAGGGCAACTCAGCTAGCAAATTTATGTGGGCACTTCGCATTCGTCTCAATAATAGAACCCAAGAAAGTTGAAGAAGCCTTCATGGAACCTGAATGGATTCAAGCTATGCAAGAAGAGCTTCAACAGTTTGAGCTGAATAATGTATGGGAACTGGTCAAGCGTCCCGATCCTCGGAAGCACAACATAATAGGCACAAAATGGATATACCGCAACAAACAAGATGAGCACGGTCAAGTTGTCAGAAACAAAGCTCGTCTCGTTGCTCAAGGACATACTCAAGTGGAAGGCATTGACTTCAATGAAACATTTGCTCCTGTGGATAGACTTGAAGCCATACGCATACTGCTGGCCTATGCAAATCATCACAACATACTTCTTTATCAAATGGATGTGAAGAGCGCCTTCCTCAATGGCAAGATTGAAGAAGAAGTGTATGTTGCACAACCACCTGGCTTTGAAGATCCAAAACATCCTGACATGGTATACAAGCTCAACAAGGCACTGTATGGCCTCAAACAAGCCCCTCGGGCCTGGTATGACACACTCAAATATTTCCTGAAGAGCAAAGGCTTCATACCTGGTTCCCTCGAGCCCACTCTCTTCACGAAGACATATGATGGTGAACTGTTTGTGTGCCAAATATGTGTGGATGACATTATCTTCGGTGCACCAATCAGAAGTACAGTGAAGAGTTTGGATATATGATGCAAGAGCAATATCAGATGTCCATGATGGGAGAGCTGAAGTTCTTCTTCGGTCTTCAAATACGACAGCAACGCAACGGCATCTTCATATCTCAAGAGAAGTATATCAAAGATTGCCTGAAGAAGTTCGGTATGCAAGACTGCAAAGGCTTCACGACGCCAATGCCAGCCAAGCATCATCTTGGTCCTGACGACAATGGTAAAGAGTTTGATCAAAAGGTATACCGCTCCATGATTGGTTCTTTGCTTTATCTATGTGCATCTAGGCTAGATATTATGCTCAGTGTTTGCATGTGTGCTCGATTTTAAGCGGCACCAAAGGAGTCGCATCACTTAGCTGTGAAGCGAATTCTTCGATATTTGGCTGACACCCCAACTCTAGGATTATGGTATCAAAGGGCTCAGAGTTTGATCTGGTTGGATTCTCGGATGCTGATTATGCTGGTGAAAAAGTTGATCGCAAGTCTACATGAGGCACATGCCACTTTCTGGGACGATCACTTGTATGTTGGTCTTCAAAGAAGCAGAACTGTGTATCTCTCTCAACTGTTGAATCTGAATACATTGCTGTTGGATCTTGCTGCGCTCAGCTTCTGTGGATGAAGCAAACACTCAAGGACTATGGCATTCATCTGAAGCAAGTGTCACTCTACTGCGACAACGAAAGCGCCATCAAGATTGCCAACAACCCAGTTCAGCACTCGAAGACAAAGCACATTGAAATTCGTCATCACTTTCTCAGAGATCATGTTGTGAAGGAAGATATTGATATCATACACGTCAACACTGAAGAGCAATTGGCAGATATCTTCACCAAGCCCTTGGATGAGAAGAGATTTTGCAAGTTACGGTGTGAGCTAAATATCTTGGAATCCTCAAATGTCCTGTGATCGGGCACACATCCTAACACTTATGCATATTGATGACTTAGATGTGCAACACACGAAGTAAAGTATATCTTCAGTCAATGAAGACATACATTCTAAGTGTGAATACATTAATGTGGAATTTGACTTCGGAGCGCCACGATGATTGTGCGCCGTGTCTGGGTCTAATACTTCCTATACGGTGGGTAACGCCACCACAAAATTCATCTGTTTGAAGTGTTTGACCCATGGTGTTACATTTGTTGTGTCTTCACATTTGATTTGGCTTCAATATCAACATGTCTTCATGATTATCTTCATCATGTTGATCATATATATATACTAGTGTTCTGTCCTCTACAGCATTCACTTATAGCTATGTCTTCTTGTTGAATCTTTTGAACTAAGTGAATGTGATCGGACCCTAACCTCTCTATGCTTTCTATCTCAAAGTCTATCTCTCCAAATCATATGCATTCTATTGAAACTGTCGAATGTCTTCTCTGCGTCCTTGTCAGTAGAAGATACAAAGACAAACATTAAGTCCGTTTTCAATGCTCATTCCTTCACCTGAAACCCGGAGAAGTGGGAACGACCACCCGACAATCCAGGCATGCGTGGGATGTGGAACAACCTCCGATATGCTGCATGATGGCCACGTACCCCTCAGATGTGAATCGCCAGGGGCACCTATGTAATAACGCAGTGCCGCCCCTGTACCTATAAATACACGCCTCACCACAATCATTATCTCTTCTTCTACTCTCGCACGAACCCTAGCGCCACCGCTAGCCCTCGACGACGCCGGTGACGAAGCGCTTCGCTGCCGCAACCTCTCCGACGCCGTCTTCACGCCGACCGCGGACATCGTCCTCTCCGCCGTCGCCGTAGGTGTCCTCCGTTGCCAAGTTAGGGCACGGAAGATCGAACTGCTCGGCCTCCTCTCCCACTCCGTCTAGCAGTTCTTAGTGTGGTAAATAAAACTTCCTTTTTACGGCCCCTTTGATCCTATGGCTTTGTCACTTTCTACCACAAGCAGTTTCTATTCACACAAGTTAGATCTCTCATACTGCATCTCATAACATGCCTAGCACTTATGCTTCACAAAGTAGTTAGATTCCTCACTTGTACTGATCTCTGGATTCGTACAAATCTGGAACCAACTCCTTATCTATGAGTGAATGTCTTCGCACGATGAGGTCAATGTCTTCTAAACTGATTTATATTCAAAATCTTCTGAGAATGCATATGACCTCCTCCCCTTCCCTCGCACCTTAATGCTATCACAGATACATGTCCGTGGGAGAATCCCTTGGTTCTCATAGTCTGCATTCATTTGCAGAATTCTTACAGCATCATATAAATTCTCCCGAAGTCAGTTCATGTTTGTCCAGCAAGCGAAAACCTTTGAAGCCTTTAAACGTGTTGAAGCCATTCAGTTTGAAGTTCATGGTTGTAGAGAAATCAGCAAGGAAGGGTGGCAGACAGCGTCATGGGGGAACATCAAGAGATTTGCCTGATGACCTCTCGGAGCTTTACAAGACAGATCCTAAAGAGGATTACAATCAACGCAAGACCCGAATCCAATGGATTCGAGGATATTGGGCAGAACAATGGTTCAAATACCGGTTTGTGACCCAGGAATATGCTGAGAAAAACGCCATCAAGAGACCGTGGGGAGACATCCTATACAAGAATCTTCAATCCAAGTCCAGAGAAGAAGCCATTGAACAAGGCTTCTATCCCTGCATGGTCCGTGGGCCACAGCCTGCTGATGCACACCCCTTGTCACTACTATGGTGTCGTGACGACAATCTGTTTAAGCGCAACTTCCAGTTTGCCAAGAACTCAGCGAAGCAAAACAAGAAGACATTGGGACTAGACTTCAACCCTGGTCCTTCTGCTCCAAGGGCTGACGGCACACGTGATGCAGAACCCAATGTCATCGGTCCTTTCTACAACCTTAAAGGTCTCATCACCCATATCTTGGTTCAAGGGACTGCAGTGAATGAGCCTGCAGCTGACGCTGAATCAGATGAAGCACCTGCAGCGCCGAAGCCAAAGAAGTTGAAGAAGCCTAAAGCTTCAAAGCCTGCCCCTTCACCAAAAATCTCACGGGCGAAGCCACTGGCAACTGCACCTCCCGAAGACAGTATGTAGTCTGAAGATTTGTCACGCATCTCCAAGCCCCAAAAGGTCAAGATGCCTCTGCCACACACCGGCCAAGAGCTAACACCTGCTGCCATTCTGCGCAATGATGCCATTGATCTGTCAAGTGATGAAGATCTTGCAGATGACGCTCTTGAGCAATTCATCAAGAGCAAAGAAGAAGCAGAAATCTTCAATGATCTGCCTCTCTTTGATGTAACAATCATCCACAACTTCATTGATGAGTGGTTTGGCACGCCAAACATCAGCTTCGATGATCTGCAACTACCCATTGGCCTCAGTGTCGCGTTCCATGGCGCCATTGCTTTAGAGTTAGCTATCGCCCAGCGCATTGTTGAACTGAAGCAGAAGATTGACTTTGAGAAATCTCGGTTCAAGAAGCATATGGCCGAACTCAGCGTGCAAGACGTGAAGAACTTCAAGGTTATGTTGCACGAGCTCAAGGAAGCCTTTCGAAAGAAACGTGCAGAAGCTCAGGGTTCTCGTGAGCGCATGAAGGTCTTGACTGATAGGTGTGTGCAAGCCTACAATGAGGCTGAGAAGTGCAAGGCCCTTGGGTGTCCTGGCATCGACCCCAGGATGGCTGCCAAGAAGACGAAGAAGCCCGCTATGGCTAAACCTGAAGCACCAAGGCAGGAAGCAGATCCCCTTGTCTTCCCAACTAGCATGACTGGCCCGAAGCCAAAGGCCAGGTCAACCACTTTAGAACTGAAGAAGACCAGGACTGCTGAGGCTGAAGCAAGGAAGAGAAAACATTCTGAAGCCTCTGCTACTGCCCCCGCCAAGAAGAAAAGAAAGACCAAGAAGGAACGGGCTGCTCCCACAGAGCCCTTGATTGTTGAACCCATTTCCATGGTTCATCCCGACGCCGATCCACAAGAACGTCAACTGACTGTCCATGAGCCTGCTTTCACAGAGGCTCATGAAGCTGAAGACTTTCCAGCAGCTGATCCCATCACTGCTGAAGACATTGGTCATCATGACCATGTTGAAGATGATGCAGCCCTTTCTCAGCTAGAGCACCAATAGGTATCATCGCCTGTGCTCACGCACAGCGAACTCATCAGCATTGGTCGTCCACTGACGCCAATTGCACAGGATGCTTCATGGGCTGATCGCCCACAAGAGGAAGAAGACTCTGAGGCCCAGCCAACACAAACTCCACAGGCGTCGCCCGCGTTGCGCAGGCTTCGCAAAGGTCCAAGGCCTCAAGTCTCTGCGTCTGAAGCTAAAACTGCTGAAGACATTCCGGCTGCATCAGCTGATGAAGAAGAAGTACCACAAGCTGCTACTCCCCTGTTCCACCAAGAAGCGGTTCTCGAGGAGAACGTGATCGTGACCGACCCTCCAGCTCGTCAAGTGGAGGTTGAAAATCTTGCGGCTGCCACCACCAACACCACTGAAGCCACTGACGCTGTCATGGCTGAAGCAAATGTGGAGCCCTCACCAACAAAAGCACCAGAAGTCAGCGAAGCCACTGATCCCGCTACTTCTGTTCCTGCGTCTGCTGCCGGTCCCCAGTTCGACTATCATGTTGAGCACATGCCTCAGGTACAGAAGCCAATCCCAAGATTGCCAAGGTTCCCAGGTCCTGCATCAGCACCTGGCTCCTTCAATATCAATGGCTTCAGAGCAGACAACACATTCTTCAATAGCTCCAGGAACCCCTACTCCAGGGAAAGAATATCATCTGATCGGTTCTGGAGCTATCCGCAGTGAAGTTATTACTCATGCGTTCTTTACAACCAAGGTCGCATCTTCCCACACAAGCGCCTTAACATTGAAGCAATAGCTGGTCTGCCCTGTCTGGAAGAGGCTCTGGATTGCTTCAAGGAGGTTGGATTGCTGTCGTTCGTCACCGACCAAGAGCATTGGAATGAAGAGTTGCTCCTCCAATTCTATGCCACACTTCACATCCGCGGGTATAACAGAAATTCGAAGACTTGGGTCCTGGAGTGGATGACAGGAAACGTTCATCACGAAGCCAAAGCCTTTGACATCATTGAGCTCACTGGTTTGCCCACTTCTGGAGATCTCTACGAACATGGATGTCAGCTTCATAGTGAAGCTGTTGAGAGCATCTTTCAGAAGACTGAACCTAACATGAGTCAGATGCTCAGTATGATGAAGCCATTGCCCCAAGATGCTGCATATCCCACAGAGTTCTTCATTGAAGACCTAGAGTATCTGCCAAGGACTATCTATCATATCATAAGGCGAACTCTCTGGCCCATCAAAGGGCACTCTCCACATGCCAAGCTGGAAGGTGCAATGAAGACTTTGGTCTTCTATATTCTTCATGGAAAATGCTTCAATGCACGGGACTTCTTCATTCGCCAACTTGCTGCATCAGGCTCCGATCTGTTTGGCTTGAAGTTCTACGCCCCATGGGTAATGCGGCTGATCAAACTTCACTCCGCTATCTCATATCAGCCATCTGCTCGCAATCATCGGATCTTCTTGCCTGATGTGGATATGTCTATTGAAGCCATCTATCCTAAGCCTGCCAAGGAACCTCTAAGTCTTTAGAATGCAGAGCATCAAAGTTTTTCTCAGAACGTTGAAGGCGTTGAAGCCGTAACTCGTGTGTATCCTTTGGCTGGCACTACACGTGCACCGCATCCTGCTCTCACTGAAGCCACTGATAGTACAACTGCTCCACGACCCAAGAAGCGCACTCGTGTTCTCAATGACCGAGAGCTTCTTGTGGCTCTTCATTAGAAACATGATAGGCATCATGACTGGCTGAAGCGTCAAATGCAAAGCCTCTTGGTGGATGTTAATCGCATTCGCAATCTTGCCACCAAGAATGCTTTTGTTGCCCATGAAACCTCTCGCCGCACATGGAAAGGGCTGACGCTGCTGTGTTCTGAAGATGATCTTCAAGAGGATGGCTTCACTGAGCGATTCAAGTTTGACTCCACACCTCCTCGAAGGGCAGTGATGCGACGAACTCCATCCCTTGAAGACTCTGAGTTCTCTTCCTCTGCTGCAACTGTGAATGCCAGAGTGGTCGAGGATGAAGACGATGCTACTTCACCGCCACCTCCTTCAGCACGCTTCGACTCTGCTCCAAGCTCTTCTGCACCGCCAAACACCACCAACGACCCTGCTGCTTCACCTACTCCTCATGGGAACGAGTAGATGCTCTATGTCTTCAAACCTTTTTGGTCCTTACTGACAAAAAGGGGAGAAGCATATGAGTTTGATAGTCTTCAAGCGGGTCCATATGGGCGGGTGCTTTATATTTTGCTTCGTGCTTACAACTCTCATTTTGCTACATTTGGTTCTTTGAGTTGTAACACTTAAACTCGATGATCGTCTGCTACTTATTTGCCACCTTGTGTTGCGATGATAAATTTCGCATGTGCGACGATAAATTCCGCACTTAGATCATTCTGCAGACGTCCATTTTCCATTATGCATGTCATTATCTTCACATACTTTCTCATGCATAGTGGATTGTCATCATAAGTTGAAGTGGATCTCCACAAGTACAACCTGCCATGTGCATTTGCATTCCAAAAGCAAATTACTTATATGCACATCTTCAGGGGGAGCCCTTGCAACTTATGAAGACAGTTCCTTATCCTTTACAATTTCACAGATTATATTCCCCGTTGAAAACTTCAACTAGTTTGTCATCAATCACCAAAAAGGGGGAGATTGTAAGTGCATCTAGTGCCACCCCTAGTTGGTTTTGGAGTATTGACGACAAACCTAGTTGAGGGACTAATGTGTTTGTGAGAATTGCAGGATAACACAGGTAGAAGTCCCTCATTGATTCGGTTTTCCTACCAGAGATGACCCCTAAAAATGTATGAAGACATTGATGTCAAAGGTGGTATATGAAGATATTCACATTGAAGACTATGACAAGAGAAGACACCGCATGAAGCCTGTGGAGCTCGAAGACTTAGATCTTTCATAGTTCTTTTTCTTCTGTGTTGAGTCATAGAAACCACCGTACTATTAAGTGGGGTCCAAGAGAACCAGTCAGAATGACTGAAGTGATGCTTAAACAAAACCTATGTCTTCGAGTGAAGACTATGAGAGCAAATCTTGCCCAAAGTCGGACAAGTCAGCTTTGCTTGTAGCCCAAGTAAAGTTGCCGTGTGAGTTTGAAATCTGACCGTTGGAACACGTGTCAGTTCCTTAGTGACCCAGGGTCATTTCGGACAAATCAGGTCGGGTTGCCTAGTGGCTATAAATAGCCCACCCCCTACAACCATAAATGATTGGCTGCTCAGATTCAGAGTACGGCTTTTGTCGTTTGAGAGCAACCCACCTCGAAGCCTTTGAGAGAGAATTCCTTGCGAGGATAAAGCCCTAACCACCCAGAGCCAAAGAGAATTAGGCATCACTTAGGTCTTCTTGTCTGTGTGATCTGAAAACTTATTACACTTGAGGATTGTGTATCCTCCAGCCGGTTAGGCATCGCGTTCTGAGCATCCAAGAGGCATTGTGGATTGCTGGTGAATGAAGTCTGTGAAGGTTTGGGAGTCTACCTTGAAGACTTACCAGAGTGATTGGGCGAGGTCTGTGTGACCTTAGCTCAAGGGGAATACGGTGAGGACTGGGTGTCCTGAGCTGCGTGTTCAGGACTGGGTGTCCGGGACTGTGTGTCCTCAGGTTTAAATACCTAGCCGCCCTAATCAGACGTACAGTTGTCACAGCAACTGGAACTGGTCCAACAAATCATTGTCTTCAACGAGTCACTGGTTTCATCCTTCCCTTCTCTTTACGTACTGTTACTCCTTGTGAAGTCATTGTATGATTGCACTATCTTTTATCTTCACTGAATGACTGCTTGTTCTGTTTGGCTTCATAATATCTTCCTACCTGATTCTTACTACATTGCAGCTATTTGTCATTGTGCTTACACTCTATTGTATACTTGACTATGGCTTGCCTAGTGTAGTCTACCTTCCGCTGCAGGGTAATAGGTTTATTTCTACTGTTTGTCTTCATAACTTCCACGTTTTGAAGACTTTCATAAAAATCGTCTATTCACCCCCCCCCCCCTCTAGTTGATATAACGCACTTTCAGTTTTCCATAAGAGCGACCATGACTTCTTTTCCTGTGTCAAGTTCGAGTTTCCCGTCCGGTGTTCCAACCAGTCTTCTCTCTCGTGTTTGATGCCACTTATCATCCAGTAAGCCGAGCGAACGGAGAATGATCCCCTCCGCTCGTAGTGCCATGCCCAAAAATCTGACTGCACCCTTGTACTTAAAGGGATATTCAAGATTACGTCCACGTCAGGTGCAATAAAGTGCGCATTTATCAATTGCTTGTTCCATGAACGGGTGACCGGATCAATCAACTCCGAGACCCATTGAGGCGGATTTGGTGTAATGGGGCAAATCGGTCTCAGCTTATAGTCCCGTGGTAGCCAGTTGTCATTCCAGATATGTGTCTCTACACCTGTACCAATTCTTCTTATTATACCTAGCTCCAGAATATCTCTCCCTTCCAAAAGAGACCTCCAAACTTGTGACGGATGAGCCCCAAAGTTGCTTGCAGAACACTCGTGTTGGGGTAATATCTAGCTTTTAAAACTCTAGCACTGAGAGTATCCGGCTCTTGGAGCAATCTCCAGACTTGCCTTGCTAGTAAAGCAAGGTTAAAGAGTTCAATGTCCCGGAACCCCATGCCTCCCATATGCTTTGGTTTGCACATAGTTCTCCAAGAAACCCATGCTGGCTTCCTCTTACCTCCCTTGCTACTCCACCAAAATTTGCATAGTAACCCATTGACGTGCTCACATAGCCCGCGAGGTAGTTTGAAGCATGCCATAGAATAAGTTGGAATGGACTGGGCAACAGATTTGATCAACACCTCCTTCCCACCAGCAGAGAAGCATTACACTTGTGCTTATACCTTTTTGTTTGTTTACAGTACCGTTGTGCCGATCCACCGGGCTTACGCTTTGTTCGTTTGTGGTGCAGTGACTCAGGGAATGTGTGGCTAACCCTACCCAGAGATAGAGGATGAGTACGGCTACTTCTCCACGGCGCTCTACCTCTGCATCACGTTCAGTGTCACGATAAATGACTCGCACGACATGAAGATAGATTTTTTGAACATCACTACACCAAGAGAGATTTCTGAATTTGCAGGCAGAAAGTTCTGCCAAAAGCACAGGTCGATCTATCTCTCCTCGGAAGAAGAAATGGAACTCAGATGGACTGCTAGGGCCGTTGACCTTGGAAACATTGCCCGCTACACCGACTGACTTTTCAAACATATTATCTCGAGGCTAAAATTTTAACTTGTTTTGGTTGGGGTGCGCCACACCTGGACAGTAGTGCAACGTCCAAGGAACACTTGAGGGCCCCAGTGGCAAGCCACTGTAGTGGACCCTCCCCCATAAAAATAAATTTAATATCGTTGTGAACACATGGTTCACATATCAGATATTAAACTGATAAGAACAGATACTACACTTGATCTTAGCCAAAAGGCCGAGAAAGGTATGAGTTGCAATGCTGCCCTGCCCCTCTATTTGTAGCCTCCTCGCCCTCCCGTGTCCTCCTCGCTGGGCGAGGTGGGACTAAACAAGTTGCTCCTCGCGCCTGCGGAGTGCGGACGGTGCATGCCCCCGAGCCAACCGCTTTGCATGGGCCGCCTTTTGCTGAGGTCCAATGGGCCCGATGCCACATTAGCGTTACAACCTTTTTGTAACAGTAGATAGCCACGTACGGTTCTTCTAAAAAAAAAGTAGATAGCCACGTACGGTGTTTCACTCAAGAAAAAAAGGAACGTACGGTGTACATTTGTCTCGAAGAAAAACGTGCGGTGTAAACATGGTGAAAATGGCATCAAAGAATACCGGAGGGATCGGGCACAGCCGCTGCTCTCAATGTACTGTAGCAGACTAGTAGTGCGTTTCGCCCCCTGGGCGAGCTGGTTGTGATCAGAGACGAGCTCGCTTGCTTGTCTCTTTCGACGGTGTTTAATGATGGCAAAGGATATTCCGCAAATAATCCAGAGATTCGAGAGCATCAGACCGACGACATATGCCGGGGCAAAATAGTCGGCCAGCCTCGGGTCGGTTGCTGCATCCGGCAGGCTCTTTTCTTCTTGGCCGGGCGGGGCTCGGCTCTTATCTTCTTCTTTTTTCCTCTTTTGCTACTTGCAATTTCCACAGGGGCATGTGATGCGTGTGGTACTCTATCTCTACGCTCCCCGCCCACAAGTTCTCGGTCTGGAAAATGTTTGCAACGAGAAAGAGAATGGCCATATACCCACTTATTATGAATTTGTTTTTCAGTTTGTCTAATTCACATCTAGATGTTTTTTAACGATGTCACATTTAAACTCCCACAAATATATAATGCAGCAACAAGAAAAAAAACTAGGACAGGAAAAATAGACCACAAACTGAATGGACATGAGCTTAGATGTGACATAACTATGTCACATCTAGATGTGTCCTAGGCAGACCCTTTGTTTTTTCAGTAAATACACACCTGTTCCTGTACCCGTACTCATGTGTCTCTCGCGAGGCCAAGGGAGTCTAGGGTTTTCTCGCCTCCCGTCGGCGGTGTTGCGGGTCTACCTCGTCACCTATGGCCTTAAGCCATGAAAGCACGATGGATCTAGGTCCTTGCCGATGGAAGGGCTTCTTCTTTCTCTTCTTCTTCTTCTTCTTCTTCTTCTTCTTCTTTTTCTTATTCTTCTTCTTCGTTTTTAAGTGTTTTTATGTGAGTTTAGGGCTTGTGTTCTGCTTAGGAAGATGGTGGCTTCGTGAAGATCGAATAACGTTCTCTTCGCCTAGCCCTCGATCCGGCGGTGTGACTATCGTCATCGAAGGGTGTGTGGAGGTGTGTTTCCGTCGGTTCCTATGTGATTCGGTCGGTGTTTGTTTTTGGTGAATCCGCTCGGATCTGATCTTCGTTCGTCTTTCTTCATGTGTCTTCAGTTTGGATCCTTCCGATCTACACTTATTTTCACCAGTAGCGGTCGCTGTTCTGGTGCGCTAGTCCTATGAGACTTTAGTACAACGACTCTCCGACTGTCTCCTACAACAAGTTTTGTCCGGCTGCAGTGAGGGAAAGGTGATGACGGCGGCGCGCCTTTGGCTCGCTTCAGTGTTTGTGATCATCGCCGGTGTTCTACGAATCTGAATATAATTATTATTATCTTTGGTGTTCGTTGTACTACCATGGTTTTTTTAGGGTTATACTGCCATGATTGATGATGCATAAATTGAAAGTTTTCTCGCAAATAAAAGAGAAGGGCGTGAGGACTTTTTCTGGTGTCCGTTATACTGTCAGTGAGGGCTTTTTATTAGGTGTTAACTCATACCTAATCATCGCCCCCTCCCCTACTCACAATTTGACTTTTGACTAGCAGGTGTTGCAACGCACCGCTTCGCCACCCAACCATCCTTTTTAATCGCCCCTTCTTCTTTTTCGACGCCCGTAGCCCATCACGCACACCGAACCACCAAGTCTCGAGCTTTCTCCCGCAAGCGATGCCACGGGCAGCTGTGACGTTTCCGTCCTCACCGGTCAAGGACACCGCAAGAAACTGTGTCGTCCCGGCTCTGTCTCGTAGCTCCGGTCCTCACTTTTTTCTTCAACAAAATCAACTTGCACCGACTCTGATTTTCAGGTGGCTTCAGTTGTCAAACATGTTTTTTATTTATTTAGAAATGGCCCAGCTTTTTACATGAAGGAGTATCGCGTGGGAATCGATTTAAATAAACAGAATAGCATGCATTTCACACGTTTCTCAAAAGCACATATCAAAATACACCTTTTTTTTCTGCATGGGCATTTCAAAATACATCCACAGACCGAGCCTATCAATTCTTCAGTTTATGCTACTTCTTTGTCCCCACAATATAAGATGTTTTTTTCAAGCTAAAACAGGCTTGTAAAATCATCTTATGTCATGAGATGAGGGAGTAGATGGTGTACTTTGGATTTTTGAACGGCAGAGCTACCGGTAGAGAACTGATTTTATTTTGAATCACGAAAGCAAAACAGAAAATAGACGGAGAGGTACTCCTATACCTGCCAGGACGCGCGGGCCCCACTTGCCAGCGGCACGAGGTCATCCCTAACCGCACCATTATTAAAGCACCCGATTGCGTCTTGATTGCACTCTGTACTAGTACTACGCTCAGCTCTGAAACTACGACCCACCCGGCAGCCAGAGGGAGGGAAGGAAAGGGGGAGAAGGAGACACCGCGGCGGGCGGAGGCAATGGCGACGGCGACGGCGACGGCGACGGCGACGTGCCTGCTGGCGGTCTGGGCGCTGGTCGCCGCCGGCCTGTTCGGCACGGGCCTCGCCCGGGCGTCCGTGGCCCCGGCGGCCGTGGGGAAGGAGCAGCGCGAGTTCGACTACTTCGCGCTGGCGCTGCAGTGGCCGGGCACCATCTGCTCCTCCACCCGCCACTGCTGCGCCGTCAACGGCTGCTGCCGGTACGTGCTCCGTCCCCCTCTTCTCCCTTCGTCTTCTCCCTCCCCACCACCGCCCCACCGCCCGCCGCGCTCTATCTCGTGTGAGTCGGTTTGGGTGGGGTTTCTGGCGCTCCGGAGATGAGATTCGGTTCGATTCCCCCCTTCAGCCCACCCGTGCTCACGCCGTTTGTTCTCCGTGTTCCTCGTTGCAGGTCGGAGGCACTCCACACTTTCACGATCCGTAAGTGCACGGCGACCAGCATGCTTAATTTTGTGGTTTCTTCACTTCCTGGTCGATGTGAATTCCTCACTGGTGTGGTTGGATTTTCGTTGATGGAACAGACGGGCTGTGGCCGGACTACGATGACGGGACCTGGCCGTCGTGCTGCCGCCACACCAGCTTCGACATGGACAAGGTGCTGGCCACTCTGGCTTCATTAATCTTGCCCAAGTTCAACTCCATTCGTTTTGTGCTGACCTCGTTGATGCATGGTTCTGCCGTGTATTCTTCGTTGATTTTGGTCTAGTTAACGCCTCTGAAACCCACTCTGGACAAATACTGGCCGTCCCTCTACTGTTCGTCCTCTTCCACCTGCTTCAGTGGCAGGGGCCCCTTCTGGGCTCATGAGGTATTGTATCAGAACTGATGGATCGGACTCTAAAATTACCCATCGATCGGAATTGTCACTAACATTTGTGCTGTTTCCCCTTACCTGCTGTTTTGCATAATGGCATTGGCACGTGCTGCTCGATCGGTCATTCATGGATTACTGTCGTTTAGTGGGGTAATTTTCTTCAATCCGCTTGACCTAATGAATTGGATTGTTGTTATAAAAGAGGGTTGCTAATTTAGTAATCCATGAGCACAAACATTGTCTCATTTCCATTGCCAAGTCTCCATCGTTTGTTTAATTTTGCAGAGAAGCATGGAACATGCTCGGCCCCTGTTGTTCATGAAGAATTACAGTACTTCACCACCGCCCTTGATCTCTACTACAAATATAACGTTACAGTAAGCATATGGTCATTGACTCATTAGGTGTAGCGCATTATTGTTATTTCTTGCAGGAATTAGCGGTTTCTTTTGTTGGCTATAGCACCTGAACCTTTGTTATTCAAATTAGCTTCGTTTCCAGATGAAGAAAACAAACTTAAAGCCACTCGAATTGTAGAGCCTATGAAATTGACTCCTGCTAAACTGTGTCATAGAAATTTGTCTCTTTCACGTTGTTATAATTTTGATTGGAATTGCAGGAAATGCTGGCGACTGGAGATATCCTGGTCTCCAACGGTAAGGAATACGCACTGAGTGATGTCATTGATACCATCAAGCATGCTTTTGGGGGCTCACCGCAGATCATATGCAAGAAGGGCTCAGTTGAAGAACTAAGGTTATGCTTCACCAAGGATTTGAAGGTGAGTCATCTTTTGTCCTTGGACAGGTCTCCTCAGTTTTCATTTTTATTTGCATGAAGAGAACTTCACTGCTTAAGGAATAATGTTGCCACAACCGTTCTGAATGATGTCCAACACGCAGGCCGATAGGAATCCTCATTTTTTGCCATGAAGTACTATTAATGTGATACCGATTACCAACAGCAACACGTTCTTAATTCCCCCCCACAGAACTGATAGTTGCAGTTACAATGTTACATTTGCTAAAATTTGAAGCATGTTACTTTCTGGAATACGATCAACTATCTCTCTAAATACTGATAACAAAATAGGTGAATCCGATTTTTATTTGAATGGAATGGCATAACTGTGTTTGGGAAATTTTGGTCTGGAGTCTGTACTGTCCAGCTTACTTTCATTCAATTTTTTTTCTTAGAACTCAAAGCTGCTTCCTCCTATTGTGTCATAAACAGGCGTTGGTTAGGTTCCACCGTCGGTTAATTTTCAATAACCTATTTGACTATGTCCCCAAAGTTGGAATACCTGCAAGTGTTTTGCATCAAAATGCAAATCTCTTCATAATTGGCACGTTTTCCACTTCAGTCATTTTTTTTTGTACAACAAACTCACCTTGATTTTATTCCAGCCTCGCGATTGCCTTACTACTTCGGCAATGTACAAGAACCTATCGAAATCAAAGCATTGCCCTAAAAAGATCTCCCTGCCAACATATGATCCCATCGGTAAGTTTTAACCCCTTATACAGAAGCTTTTAAGTTTACTTGTGTGTTGTTCAACCCCTGGTGCCCATGCTAATCTTGATCTCTGAACATCTGCAGTACTCACAAATTCGACACTGGAGATTGTCCCAGAAGCCAGCGACAATGGGTTGTACTTCTTTACATCCTAAGATACCGAGCATTGCTGGGCTATGAGGAAACAGATGCCTTCACGGTTCTGACTGCTTGCAAGACCGTAGCCACAGGTGCTGGGCACTGGAGATCCGGCTAAAACGGGTCTCTGGTTTGTCCATACTATTTGTAAAGGACAACATTCCACGTTTGAACAACATGGTTCGATTATGTTCTGATTTGTAAAACCACTGGATATCAAACTCATGTTACTCATTGCATGTATGAATAATGGATGTTAAATGTACATATTAGTTCATTCGATTGCTGAAGGATGTGGCCTGTCTAAACGTTTCTAGTCATGAACGGTTCATGTCGCATGCAGTTTGTTCCGTCCGCAGAGTTTAGACGTACTAGCAGTTGATTGATTGACACCGAGACATTCTTGAATGAAAAATTGAGTTCAGCTGCCAAATAGTGATGTCTCGTCATCGCATTCACGGCTATATATATGTTCCAATGTGAAGGAAAAAATTTGGAGACTTTGCACCCAGGAACTGCAGCCAGTACAGAAACACAGATGCATATGTAGTACAAAATTCTTAGCTGGTGCTGGTGATGCGCATCTAGAATACGTTTAATCAGAAAAACCAAGAGCAGTTACAAACTGTGATGTATCGCCGGGTCATACTTACGACTGCAGATTAGTTTGTACTACCCCGTGGTCAACACTAAGATCTGTAATAGTATCAAAAACGGCATTCAAACTTGTTTCAGGGCAATACTATAGCTATTTTCCATGTCCATGTAGCCGGAATTTCCATTGGCACCAACCTACTCGGATGAACCCCAGGAGACATTCTGGTCTAGGGTATCGTGCGAACTCATGCAGTTAACACATCCAAAATGCATGAATCTGCAAAAGAAAAAAAAGTGACAAATGTGAGGGTAGCGTCATATGGAAGTAAAACAATGCTGGAACTACGTGCAATTTACAGAAGTTTACATAACGATAGATGGATATTATAAGATGAACACATGAAGTGTAATTTAAAACTTACTAAAGTCATCAAACTACAGGTTCTAAAGTTTACAGACTTTTGAACTTGGGCATTTTACAGAAGAAATGAATGTCATGGTACCCAACAAGTAGGACATAAAGGAAGTGATCACTTACCATCAGGATGCATGATCTGAAGATTGCATATGCCATTTGGGAAAATACATGTATAAACAGCTCCACTTCACCAGAGAAGCTAGTATGATTGCCACACATGTGCCACAAGGAGGAGGATCATCTAAAGCAAGCCCATTTCAGCCACACTCTAAGATAACAAGTAGAAAGGTGATCCGGTATGTCGGCCTGCATGAGTAAGATGACAGCCATGAGTACGAAATAAAAATTGATGAGTTCTCTGTTGAAGACATTGGTTGAAATAGTACAGAGGGAAGGCAAGAAGATAACATACAATGTCCCAAGGAGCAGAGAAGTCATCAGTTGACAGGTACCAGCTTCCACATTGTGATTCAATAGCCCTCTTCCCAGTGAAAGTTCCCAGTTCAAGCAGCTGATCAACATTATCCTCGTCGGAATCATATCTATGTCGTCTTCTCTTCTTATCTCTCTTTCTTTTTTTATGACTACTTCTAGTCAGATCCTTCTCATCAGTATCTGAAGTATGTGAAACTGAGTGCCCATCGTTCTGAACCAATGAATAATCATAAGCCTTGCGAAATTCTATGCTGTTACCAGTGAACAGAGATTCACAAGAATCAGCTGATTTGCATAATTTTGACAAACCACATAAAATTACCCAGGACTGGATGCCTATCCACTTGAGTGCATCAGGAAACTTTGTACCCATGAAATCCTTTATGAGAGCAAAATGATCAGCATCAGTCAAGTCATTCATGGTCCTCACAAGCTCGTTCATCCTCCCTCGTTCTTCCTCGTGTTCTTCGTCATTCATGAGATGCAAAAGTTGTCTACCCTTGGCAATGACACAGTTCAATAGGATAAGTTCATCAAGAGATATCTGATCAATATGTGCCGACAAAAGAACCTCAAGCCAGCAGCATGGGAATGCTAACTTTGTGCACTGTGCATTCGGACTGATGAGCTTCCCTAATGTTTTTAAGAAACGAAGAAGCCTTTGTTCGTCTAGATGAATAAGAACATACTGAGACAGGGTGGAAAACTGCTCCTCCATCAGAAAATCTTCAACTACTTGCCACACATCTTTGAAATTCCCCTCATACATCAAATAGACAAATTGATCTACAAAATATTCTGTATCAATTTGCAGTATTTCACCATCTTTGACAGAATCAGCAAGCTCTTCTGAAGACCAGAAGTCTGGGACATATTCAAGGAAATTTTCCACTGTCTGGAGAACATCAAGATCACGAAAGTAGTGAGGCTTAGTAGCAACAACAGCAGGAGACTGACCATGCCTGCCTTTCCACTCAAGCTCCTCCCAGCAAACATCACGATTAACAAATGCAAACTGAGCAAGTGCCCGAGCACCCTTTTTGTGTGCTGACTCCCCAGTAGCAGCAAAGTGGCTAAACCATTGCAGTATCCGCTCAGGGTTTCCTGCAGGTCATAATATATAATGTAAGCAATGATAGATCACATGTAAGAAGTGGCATCAGAACTAAATTCTATTGTATTGCATGATGAAAGACAAAACAATATTGTACCTAAGCTCTAACCCCTAAACATGTTTTGCTTAATTTGATCAAGATTTTATTAAAGCCGTCCAGCATAAAAAGGTACTTACATAGATTTTGAGTAAAGGGTAGGCAGAACATAACATACTGTTTATGTTAGAAAATTACATTTGTACAAGAGCATATGTATATGTAGCAAGCAATTCCTGTTAATAACTCCAAGATGTTTCTTGATGAACCATAGAATACACCACATCCAGAAAAGTGATCACTACCCGAAGGCACGTAGAAACAGGAAGAGAGGCAGGCGTTACTGTAACAATGTAACGAAAACATAATTTCATTTTTTCTGTTAGTTTATGGCAGTGCATTACTGTAATGCCATGGTATGCTACTAATATGACATACACCCTAACTTGTTGAAGCAATGCCCGCAAGCAAGGGGGCATTAGTTACCATAACCATCAAGTACAGCACTAATAAAAAATTAATCCGGCAGATCTTACATTATGAACAAGCTGAAGCAGCTGAACAGATAGTCTGCTGAACCATAAGGAATGAACTGATGATATATCTTTAACTACAGAAAGTAAGTTCTGGAAACTAGATGCATAAACTGGTGAATTGCAGCAAGCAAAAATAAAGTAGAACCTATGTGAGTAGAAGCAAAAAATACAAAGAAAATCAAGTTCTTAGTGAACCTGCCTTGGAAGAACTTCTCCAGCATATGACACTTCTTCGCTAAAACAGAGCCAGCCTTCGCAGGCTTCTTGTCGAAAATCATCCGCAGCAGGCGTGCAGCGACATCCCGCCTCAAGTCGTTCATCTCCAGGAGATCGAGGAACAGGTCCCGCTGGTCACGCGGATCAAGCAGATGAATCGACGAGACGGTAGTGCACAGCCACATCCGAGCCTCATACCGGCCTCCAGACCTTACAACCGACTTGATCACGGACTCAGCATTGTCCAGAAGAGACCTCCTCGCTCTCACAGCATCTGTATCAACACTGCCGTCGTCTGCCGGCACTTGCAGAAAGAGCTGAACCATTTTTCCCCCTGCTGATGATTTCTGGCAACCTGAAGTTCACGAGTAGACCGATGGTCAGCAACGGGCTTCAGTTCAGTTCAACCCCCAACATTATTAGGACAATATAAGCTCCGCCGACACCTTATGCTAGGCCCTACGGGGTCGAACCCAGATGGGCAAGGAGAGGAACTAGTGGGGCAACGGGTGTGTCCTGGTTTACCAGGGTGACACGCAGCAACCAAATCGGCAGCGAATAGAGGGGGGATAAAGCACAGCTGCGTCGAACCCTAGCCGCCACAACGGAGATCCTCAGAAACAATACGAGCTCATGGCTCCAAAATCCAGCCACTGGAGCTAGGGTTCCTTACCTATGCCAACATGAGAGGGAATCAATTCGCGCCGCTCCGGTGCCGGTGCCGGTGCCGGTGCGGGTGCCGGCAGGGCATGCGCGCCGTGGCCCGTCGCCGTCGGCGCAGCAAATTGCGAGGGGTGGAAGAACAAATTGGATCGAACCAGGCAGCGGGGAGGGATACGAATCCGGGAGAGAGAGGGGGAGAAGAACACGCGAGACGACGACGAAGGGGTACTTCTCTTTCCACAGGGGCGGGGGCCAGGGATGTCAGGGCGGTCGGGAGCTGCTGTTCGTAATCATCATAACTTTTTTTTTACCGAGAGAATTTGGTTCTTTTAAAATATAAAATTCATTTTTGACACTGCATCTACATTTCCTTCCCTGAATGGCATTTCCGTCGACTTCGTTACACTTTGGAAAACTCTTCCTGTAAACCACCGACTGATTTCTGATTGTTTTAAGCCGTCGCTCGACTGACGCGTGTCTGATATAGGCCCACGAATGCTTATCCTCTCGTTCCCAACCGCCCAATGCTTATCCTCTCCTTCGCTCATTCTTCCACCTCGTCTCTTCCCATACCAAGGTAGTTGTGCACGGAGATGCCGGAGGCGATGCTCGGCCACGCCTTGCTGCAAGATCCCGCTGCCCGGCCGCAGCAATGCCGCAGGAGGAAGCGCTGTCTCCGCTCGCCATGCTGCCCGCGTGCTCCTTCCAGCATGGTGCCGGATGCACCCATCGTGCTGCGAGCAGTGGGCATCCTCGCCGGCGACGCCTACTTCGTAGAAACACGGGGGAGGGAGGTACGTGCTTGAGGAAGGTGAGGTGCTATAAGTGCCTGACATACGGCGGCGACGCGGACGCCACTGCTGCTTCCCTCGCTTCATCTCGACACCGGTGTTGCGATGGTCGATGGAGCTTCGTCGGAGTTACAACGAGCTTCGCCCGAGCCGTCGGTGCTGCGTTGGAACTCGGACTTGCTTGCAATGGAGCTTCGTGGAGTTGCAATGGAGCTTTGCCGGGCCGTCGGTGCTGAGTTGGAGCTCCGCCGGAGTTGTAATGGAGATTCGCCGGAGCCGTCGATGTTGCGTTGGAGCTCCGGCAGGGCTGCAATGGAGTTTCACCGGAGGCCGATGGTGCTGCCACGGGAGCTACAATGAAGCTTTACCGAACGCCATCCCGTGGATCTCGTCGCCGGCGGAGCTGCAATGCAACGCCCCTACTGTTGTGAGTTGCGACCCCGGATCTTGCCGGTGGAGGAGCTGCTGCAACGCCCGTCGTGCTGCGACGTGCGCCCCGGGTCTCACCGCCGGTGGAGCTGCATAGCAACATGCATGGTGCTGCGACACAGGTTCATCATAGGATCTCGCAGACGGCATCGAGGACCGTTTCATCGAAGCTCCGGCGGTGTCGAGGACCGCTGCATCGCAGCTTCGACGGTAGCTGCATTGCAGCTCCGACGGCGTCGAGGAACGCTGCATCGCAGCTCCGGCGACGGCGGCGGCTGCTGCATCGCAACTCCGGCGGCCTCGCTGCATCGCAGCTCCGGCGGTGACGCGTCCGTTGCGTCGCAGCTCCGGCGGCCTTGCTGTATCGCAGCTCGGGCGGTGGCGTTCGTTGCATCACAGCTTCGACGAACTTGCTGTACCGCAGCTCGGGTGGCGTCTCGGCCGTTGCATCCAGCCGCTGCCTCCATGCTGATGGGCGTGTTTGGAGCACCACTTTTGAGCGCGGCGAGACAAAATAAACGACTATTATATGCACGATCGGGCGGTTATTAAGGCGGCTTATATTTGGGTGCTATCAGCCGGCTTACGCCTAGCATCGGCCTTTGTCTATTAGACATGTCAGTGCTTTGCTCCATAAACCAAGCTGCCCCTGACTGTTAACAACAACAAAAGAGATGAGAGGGACCGACCGACCTACCGATCGAAAAGTTCTCTTCTCTCCTGTTTCATAGATCCGGCCGGCCGGCTAACTCATGTAGGCCCAAACCCCTTTTCTAACGAAACTGAAGTCATTCATAATGGATACCGCATGTCCGCATGTAACCATCTAGCCTGAAATCCCGGGTTTGAATTCCAGCTCAACCTCTTTTCTCTCTCTCTTTTATCTTGATTTATTTAATTAGGCGATGGATAACAGATGGGCTGCATTGAGTGCAATTCGGCCCGGTAGCCAGCGTTGATCCTTTCGTTCTTTCTGTTAGATTCAAATGCACCTAGAAAATAGTTAATACCCCCTATCACTGAAAATACTTGATGAAGAAATGGATAAAAATAGATGTGTCTAGAACTAAAATACATCTACATACATTCATTTTTCCGACAAGTATTTCTGGATGGAGAAAGCATCTTCTAATCTATAATCCCATATTCATCATGCCATATTTGAAACTTACAAGAAAATAGCGAATCATGACCGTTCTGCTATTATTTTCAAACAGGGGTGCCATGTTTGAAGTAGAGGACGTGAACCTATGTGGATCTTGAGCCATGTTTATCGGGCAAAGGATGTGTAATATGTTTCTCTCCAGTTACAATGCACGGACATATTTGTTAGTGTATATACGTATAATATATGAAAATGTAAAGGCTACTATTTCACCATGTACAGGTCAAGACAAAAAAAATTCAAACTTTTTTTTATATCTATTCCATCTAAAAACTTTCAATTGTTCAGGTAGTATAGAGAACATCAAAAGTAGCAGAAATTACATCTAGGTCCATAAACCAGACAGCGAGCATTACAAGTACTGAAGTGAGATAAAGACACGTTGTCGTCATCATCCCTTCCTCACCACAGCCAAGTCATAGATCAGGACTAAGCTATATCCTCGAGATGATCATCGGATTCAAATGTGAGCCTGAGGATACTAATCGGCACAATCCAAATCACACACGTAGCAAGTATCCTCGCATAGAGTGGCCCATCCACCATGAAGAGCATAACCGTATATATGATTCCCACCGCAATCATGAAACACTGCAAAGAATAAATATAAGTAGAAAATCATTACTACATCGGATCACACTTTCCCTTTCATTAGATTCAAGCGAAAAAGTGATAGCAATTGTGTGTACAAAATGAGTGCGGCCTTTTGGTGCCCGGACTCAAATGAGTCCGGGCATGAACAGTAAGGTCGCAAAAAATAAACAAGAAATACAAAATCAGATGCAAAATGTTGAAATGTGTGATGTTCCTGCAAAATTCCATGAAGTATGAACATTCGAGGAGCTCGTGGCAAAAAAAAAAGATACGTGAGAAACATTTCAAAACAACACTGTTCACGCACGATTTTGTCTTTTTTGCCGCGTGCTCCTCGAATGCTCAAACTTCATAAAATTTTTACACGAACATCACGCACATGCGCATCTTGCTTGTCAAAAAATTACAAATTTTTCATTGTTTTACTATTTTTAAGCACATTAATGTTTACCGGGCTCATCTAAGCCTAGGCACCGAACTGGATTATCTTACAAAATAGAATACCACGAAGCACAAGTCAAGTAACTCATTATTATCTTTTGCACATAACGGGGACGTTCATACACTTTTACAGAAGAAAAGAAACTCTGACAAGTTTATACACATTGCATTAAACTTTCTTTTGTGATGTCTCAGACCTATAAATGATTTTCTTACTACTAAGTTGGAGAAATAAAGTTCATACTACTAGTGTGGGTTCTAAAATTCGAGGGTGCATCTTATCTTACCCTTATCAACGGCTTGTGGCAGTGGCTAGGCTTAGACTGGGGACAGGGCTCGAGGAGCGGGACACCGATCGCCACCCAGGTTTCACCCTCCCGTCGCATCTGCAACGACTCGGTGCGTGGGACACCGATCGCCACCCTGGCTTCACGCGATCGTCGCATCTGCTGCCACGCAAGGTAGGCGGTGGCGACGCTCATGGCTAGTCTCCCGGCGCCGGCAGGTTTTGTTTGCTGTCGTACGTCGAGGTTTTTCTGGGATTAGCGTTTTCGAAAAGATCGATCGGGGTCAGAGAAGGCCAGTTAAAGCGTGATGAGTATATACTGAATACTGGTTACTGGAGTATGAAGAAAAGGGTTATAATGGTTGAAGCGGTACGGAGTTGATCAGGTATCGGACACCAATCGTCCCGTATCCGAATCGAACCCCTGCACAATCTACGAAGGTTCCCTCTCCCGGTCTCCCCCTTGGTCTTTGTCTTGGCCCTCGTCCAGTGCATGATATTTGACGGGACAACGCTACACCTACGTAAATACTTTTACAGTTTTGCTAAAGCACATCCAGATGTGCCATAAGTATTGCATATCTAAGTCCTATGTCATTGATCTTATGTCGAGATTCGTGTGGATATTTTCTTTTTCTTTTTTCTTTTCTTCTTTATGCTTAATTCACTCATTTAGATGTGCAATAACTAGGGCACATCTAGGGCACTAGACATACTTTTACGTATCTTACGAAGAGGCTTAGGCTGCGCTTGACATCGGGTATTCTAATACAAGGGTATTTCCATGCAAAAAATAAAAATAAAAAAATACAAGGGTATTTAATTTATAGCTGTAACTTATCGAGCTGCAAAGGATTTCCGGGCGGAAATAAAACGGCCGACAGAGGTCTGTATTTTCTACAAGGGTATTTGAATGGAAAACGACAATCCAAACATGCCCTTAGATGAGAAACGTCTTATTGGAAAAGAAAAAGGGAGGGGGGTCCATCCAGTGAAAATCAGGAGGGGCTGATTTGTTTGGGATGAAAGGTTTACGTAGCTATTCGTAAAGTAATACGTAGGTGTAGCATTACTGTATTTGACGTCAGAGTCTGTCCATGCAGCCTCCAAGCTGTGAGCTTCACCGTTCCAACCTGCTCGTCCACGCGCAGGTGCCTTTATTTGGCACATGCTAATTGATGTCATAGTAACATTCTCCCTTAGTGACATAAAACATCTTATATTTGTGTACAGAGATAGTACCAAATGAACCTCGTAAAAAAGTTACCAAATGAAGAAAATGTCAATAGAAACCAAACCACCCATGTAGGGCTTTTTAGAAGAGAAAACGGCGCGTGGTATGAACATTGCCCACTTGTACCACGGTTCGTACCATACCCCACCGCCTTTCCCTTGTCGACTATTTCACTTTTGCTTGATCGGATCTCACATATGAGAAACTGAGAGAGAGAGAGAGAGAGAGAGAGAGAGAGAGAGAGAGATACTAGAACCATAAAATAGACGCATAAAACCTCACTTTCGAACGGGAACTGAAGGAGGAATCGGTAGTAGGGCACCGCCACTCCAACACCTCGATCAAGGAGACTACGACATCTACCATCGTCATCATCCACACCTCGATACGACTTCTTTATCCATCTCTTTGTAATACCAAACCCTAGTGTGGATTCATATGTGTGTTACATTAATCATTCATCCGTTATTGCCATGATCACCACGATGAGGTTTATTGTCTCTGTGTCCGAGTAAACCCTCTAGTTCTCGATGATATGAAGGAATCCTAGTATGTGTATTACTGAATGCCAATAAGATGCATGATTCTCTTTATAAGTTTGTGCTAACTATTCTTTGTGATGTTGTGTGATGTCGACCTCGCAAATTTTGCCGTAATGAATGTAAAGGATGTTACCATCATTGGGGAGCTAGGAAGAGGGGGTACTACGGTGACAAAAGTTATCTCCCTGCTTCGCAAACCTTTGGTAAAAGGCATAACCGAGACACCAAATTCTTTTGCCGCATCGACGGGAAGACCCTTAATCATCGTTGCCTTCACTCGACAGGGGGAGGAATGGTGCTGTCGTGCCTGATACAGAGTTGCGACAATATGTATATATCTTTATCTGGCTTCGCCCACACAATAAGCATATAAAAGTGGATAAGTTATCTGAACCCAAAACTGTGCTTTCGCACAAATAAGTAACAAAAATACTAGTTGTGAATCTGGACTCCTTGAGAATACCTTAGCGCTATTGAAGATTTCATCACTTCATTTACTCCCTCGTTCATTATTTGCTTACTTTAATTATTCTCAAAACACTCTTTCTATATTTTTACTTGCACATCACTTTTCTTTGGGCCAAAGATGACTTGCAGGCACTTTGGTAAACCTCTATAAGAGGCAAAAACCATTTCCTATGCTCTCTGTGAAATTGATACTTTTACTTAGAAAAGACTACAACTCAACCATATGCACTTGCGGGACATCAAGTTCTTTCTGGCGTTGATGTCGTGGAGTTAAGAGCCTTTGGTCTTTATTTTATGTTTTGGTTTATTTCGTGTACCAAGTTATTTACCAGGTTCTAATAACCATGGCCAAGCTTGAACATGTGTATCAACTCATCGCAATAAAGAACTTGGGACCACCCTTTAAAGAAATCATCACATCTTTAGGCCCGAGCCCCAATGGTGAAACATAGGAAATTAATCCGAGTTTACTCAAACTGTTGCAGAGTAAGCATTTTACAGGTGACAACGCGGAGGATCCGTACCAACATGTGCAAATATTTGATGAGATTTGCAGGAAATTTAAATTACAATAGTGCAGAAATGCTTATTTGCGGGAAATTTTATCTATTTTCTTTGGTTGTTTTAGTAAGTATTGTATATGTTATATGCATGTGGCCTATGTTGTCGCTGCATTTATCATCTTTTTCCGGATCGCTCACTACGAGTTTCATAAGTTTAGGGAGAGGGGCGGGGGGGGGGGGGGGGGGGGGGTTCGTAACAGTTCAAGGACTACAGGGTGCAAGCCCATAGACCGTGGGGGTTATCAGCAACGTTGCATTGGCCGTTTAGAGCGTTTCCACCTCGACAAACACATCTGATGTGGTTGCGAGCAGGCATGTTGTGATTGGTCCGTGAGCTTTTCGTCACAAGCGTGCCAAGTTTGAGACCACACCGCAACCCTTTTGAAGTTTTAGCACCAAAGTGCAGCATGCGCTTCAAGTTTGTAACATGCGCGCAACCTCCATTCCAAAATATAAGACGTTTTGTTAGCTAAACTATACTACCAAAACATTTTATATTTTGAAATGGAGGTAGTATTTTTTAGTGTTAGGCGATTTTGGGAGATAACGTGGAATTGTTCGGAATAGAATGACACCGAATTAGATGGGCTTCCGGCCCGAAAGCCCTATTCTACTCATGAGCTCAAATGACCTCAGGGTGAACAGTAAATTCGAAAAAAATAAAAATTAAATTATAAAAGTTTGATTTTTTTTGTGTGGAAAACATTGACAAATTTTCTGGATGCTTGCAAAATTTCAATCATGTAAGAACATTTCTGCAAGCTGTGGCAAAAATAAGCGGTACATGTACTGTTCTCCATTTAGAAATCAACATTTTATCATTTTTGTGTAGCTTACATGCTTACTTATTTCATCACCAAACTTTACACAGTGTACCAAACATCCATATTTAAAAAAAACAAAAAAACATTTTTTTCAAAAACTTTTAAACGTGATTTTTGAACTATTTAAAATAAAGTGCTCCCATGCACCCGTGCTTCGAAAAAATCACGCTCGTACTTCACGAATTTAGCCACACCTACCGCCGAACGTCGGCCCGGAACGGCGGAGCCACCGAACAACAGCGACCGCGGTGACCGGAAAACGACCGGAGCAACGAGGGAGCCGAGCGTATGTGGCACGCGGCGCGCCGGGACGGGTCCACCTCCCGACCCCCGACGCCGGCGAGCCACACGCGCGCGCGCACGGTGCCCCAGCACCAATCCGCGCAATCCCGCGCGCACGATGCTGCAGATCACCGAATCCCGGCGTCGCACCGGCTCCACACACCCCGGATCGAGCGCCTCTTCCACACACGCGCGCGCCCAACCACCACCCCACTCGTGAACTGTGCCCGCCCCCGCCCCGCGCGCCATGGCCACACCCGTCTGATGCCACCACCCCTCCCGCCATGCTGCCCTTCTGCTCCTCCGCCGCGCCCACCCCATGCTCCCCGCTCTGCCCGGTGACCGCCGGCACGCGGGCGCTGCGGAGGGTCGAGGCCGGCGCGCTCCGGTCCTTCGCCGCCGACCCGCTCGTCGCGCAGGCGGTGCCCGACCGCCCGCTCTTCTCCGACTCCGCCATCCTCTCCCCCTACGCCACCGCGCCTGATGACATCGTGCGGGGGTTCGCCTCCGCCGCCGAGCTGCCCGACCCGCTCTGGCGAGCCGGGGTCGACCCGCCGCTGATGCCCGTCTCCGCCGTCGACCTGGCCGCGGACGCTGTGGTCGGCGCGGTCACCGACGATGCCGCGCAGCAGGCCCTGATGGACGCGGAGATGCCCACCACGTTCCCGGCCGACGCCACCGGCGTCGAGGAGTCCGTGGCCAGGTTCATCGACAAGCTCAGCAAGCAGATATTCCAGGCGGAGGACGCGCTCACCGAAGGGTACGACAAGCTCAGGCTGTCGGCGTACGACGCTCTCGGGGCCTACAGGAAGGCGATAAGGGGCGTCGCTGGTGGCATCACCTCCTCGGTGGCTGCCACCAAGAAGCAGGCCGCCGGTGGGGTCCCGGACGTTTCCGGTGCATTTGAAGATAAGGTGGCCGGAGCTGGCGCCGTGGCGGCTGATGTTCTTAGGAAGGCAATTGTTGTAGCAGAGGATTCCCTGGGCAGTGCAACCACGTCCCTCGTATACTACTATGGCTCGGCCAAGTCGTCGTTGCCACCAAATGTCAAAGATTTGCTGAACTCATCCGAGGAGAAAGCTAGCATAGTATTGCGACCAATTGGAAGTGCCCTTCAACAGGTATATTTGTAGCAATAATCTCCCTTTAAGACACTCCTAGCAGTAAATCTGTAAACTGTTGAGCCAATTGTTGATGAGGCCACTGAAAATATTCTGTAAATTGTTGATTCAGGTATACATTATCATCGAAGGCATCGAAAAGAATGTTGGTTTGAACCCAAGTGACCCAATTGTTCAATTAGCAGTTTTGCTTGGAGGTTCAACAACAATAGGGTAAAGGGAAATTTCATTTCTTTTGTACTGGTACATTTCCTGCATTTGGTTTTGTGAAGTCCTGAATTTTGTAACATTGTAGGATATCTTACTGGCTCTTCACATATGGTGGTTATTCTGGAGACTTGTCACCTGAATCGACATTGGAGTTATTGAAAAGTGATGGCAAAGCCGTACTTGTTGATGTTCGGCCTGAGGCAAGAGATTGTAAATCTCATTAGCCTTTTCTTCCGTTCATGTCCTTTTTTCATCTAAGATATCTATCGAATCTGGTTCATGATGTTTCTGCAAATTGTCCAAATGTAAGATTAACTATGAATATTTTAGCAAATGGATGTGTCATTCCTTGAATGCTTCTTAGAAACACTTTACTATCAAGTTCTTCACGGATGTCCTACCTTTGAACATAAACACTTTTAGTGAAGCATCCATAGGTACTGAAGGTCTGCATGGCTTTGGCGTGTCCTTTATGGATCACATGTAACTGAACAATTAGATGTGCCTTAACTCAACTGTTTGATACTGTATCAGTTATATTTAACAACTATAGCAGCTTCTCATCAAATTATATTCTGTAGGACTTGAGGGGGAAAGATGGAATTCCTGACCTACGCCGTGCAGCTAGATCTAAATATGCCAGCGTTGCTTCGCCTGAGGTATGTCTGGTTTGAACTGAAGATCTAGAATGCTACTTGTTTCTTTCCTAATTCTAGAAGCTCTATTGTTTGGTGAATTATATCTATTCAAGCGCTCACTAATTTCTGGACAATTTCTCTAACTCCCCTGAATTCAGCTCCAAATTTGTACGTCTATCCGTAAAGATCAAAGCTGTTTCTTGTAACGAAAAGTCCTTTTTTGTCCTGGTGGTATTCAGATTTGTGTTCGTTAATTTTTAAAGAATATGAAATTACTCTTATAATCTATTAGCCACTTTGTCTTAAGGTTCTTTTAAATGGTGAAATTACAAAATATATTTCTTTATTGCTAATTAATACATTTTTTTTAATTCAGATCAAAGGTCCAACAAAGAAGCTACTTAAAGGTGGAAGCGAAGTTGATGATGCTTTGGTTGCAGTTGTAATCCGCAACTTGAAGTTAGTTAAGGTACTTACTCTGTTTGACTGAGGCTTGTATTATTCGTTTCTTCACAAGAAGTAATATTGTATCTGTACTGTGCTTTTCACATGCTTTTGTAGGGTGATTCAAAAGTCATCATTATGGATGCTAATGGAACCCGATCAAAGTCCATTGCTAGGCTACTGAAGAAGCTTGGTGTGCAGGCAAGTTTTGGATTTTTTTCCTTTAAGGACAAGTTCTGTTACTTCTGTATGCTTATTTCTTCATAGTTCCCTGCATGCACTATTCTTCTGTCTAATATTGAATGTTTCGATGGCAGCAACCTTACCTGGTTAAAGGTGGTTTCCAATCTTGGGCAAAGAATCTTCGCGTGAAAGAACTGAAACCTGAGACTGCATTGACAGTAATAAATGAGGTAATAATTCACACCTGAGAATCACCTGTGCAATTTTCTTCACTTTTTGGTTATCATTTGTGACTGTAGTGGATTCATATTCGTATATTATTGGTTGCATAATATATAAAAGTGCTTGGTGTTGTCATCCCTCTCACATTCCAGCCTTTTATCACTATCAAATAGTGTCAGACACTTGAATCATTGTTCTGAATGTGTGTAGGATGCTGAGGAAATCCTCGAAGGCATAAAGCCCACCCCTACACTTGTCTTCGGATCTCTTCTGGTAGACATGCCACTTCTTCTTTTATGGGTGTCTTTGCAGCTGATGGCATGCTTCTTTCTTACTAATTTTGATTTCTTTTGTACAGGGCCTCTCAGCAGTGACTTATGCTTTGCTAGGTAAGTAGAGTATGGAGATAGCATGTATGGTTTTTAAAATGGGTCCTCTTGACACCAAGGGGTATCAGATAGTCTTGTGTTTTGCCTCAAAAGGCAGGAGCTTTGACACTCGTCTCAAAGGAAAAATAGTTCATGTACAATGTACAAGGGAATGGTCTTTAGGATATATACACATAAGAGGAAACTTCCTTTTGCATAGCAAAAATTGATGCAATTCGAAGTTTGGCATTTTAGTAAAATTAAGAAGGTATTGCTTAGTGGAGTGTTTGCAGTAAACAACAATTTTGAAAACCGCATCTCCATTACCTGGTATATACTGTCCTTATGTTAAGCATCGACCTAAACCACTTCCCATTGTCTGATTTATTTGCCATTTCACCTAAATGTGCACCATTGGCCTTTTTGACCTAATGCCCACAGATATTTGTTATTGGACTTCTAAAGTCTAGTTAGGTGAAAACCTGTATACTGCAAGCACTTCAAACTACGTTTTGATGAATTGACTATGGATCTACATGATTGTAGAATGGGAGACGACTTTGCAGTACATCGGTGTTCTTAGTCTTGGGTTGGTAAGTTCTCTCCATTTTAAAATGTTTTGCACATACCATATTTATTGTTCACTATGTATGCACATCATGATTGGATAAAAGCAATGCAAGTTTGTGCAATTTTCTACTACCGTCAACTACAAAAGTTCAAATATGTGGCCGTTTGTCAAGTGTCAGCGACAATGTTTATGCCCTGCCACCTGATATTTTTCTATTGTCGTAGACGATCTACCTGCGGTTCTCTTCATACGAGGGTTCAGAGGATTTCCTGCAAGACCTAAAGTAAGTTCCCCTGGCTTGTGACATTTGTGTCATTTGGTGCGCTTCAATTCCATCATTTTGTAGTTCAGGTGTTTTAAGATTGCCACTGTTCAAACCTCAAGCACAAATTAGAACCATCACAAATTTTCCTCCCCCTCTCCCTCTCTTTCCGCAGGCTGTTGTTGTCTCCAGTAAGAGTGGGCGCGGAAGCGTTCTCATGGGCAGCTAAGAAGCTAGAGCCGAACAAGATTGGCCTGGCGACATCCCCCTCCACGACGGCGGTGCAGGACCGAGTTCTCAAAGCGGCAGCGAAGCACGAATCGAAGCCGTCTGATGCGGAGGAGTCCACCAAGACAGACAGTTTTGCCTCCGAAGCATGAGAAGCTCCCTGTGAGCGTGTGGACTGGATCCGTAGCCACTTCGCCGTCAGTCTGGTGAATTGATGTTTTTGATGTTAGTAATGGTACCGTGAGCCGCCGTGACGACGACCGGCATTGTAAATTTATAAGCAGCAGTTTATATTAAACACCTGTTAGCAGAAGTTTTCAGTTATTGGTCCAGTCTCATTGCCTCTCACCAGAAAAAGAGAGAAATGCTAGCTGAACTTCACCTGAAATTTTTGTACATGCCACACCATGCACAAAAAAGAGAGGGGTGGCGCAAGCAGATTCATTCTGTGGTTAAGAATGGCACTTTGTGTGTCATACTTAATGGCCCGTATTTTGGCAGCTTCAAGTGGGGTGAGTCAGGGAACAACATTACCCCCTTTCCTTTCCAATATAGCTGCTGCTAGTCTGGCTAGGATGGTGAAGAGTGCTCAAGCCAATATTGGTCATGTTTCAGTATGCATTCAGGATGATGTGGAGCAAGGGAGATTTTTTTTTTGAACGGAGGCATAACCTTTGCCTCATCCATTAATTAAGAGAGCAATAGAGTGTTCGGTTATAGAAAAGGTCGACACTGTCCAAACAAAATACAAAAGGCCATTACTCTGAGGACATTATTTGGGCCAAACGTTTTGCACCCGTGGTGGACTGAAGTCTTTGCTTCCTTCTTGATGCCCTCAATAAGGATTGTCCGTGGTGCGGACTTGTGACGAAATACCTTTGCATTTTTTTCATTTCAAATGGTCCAACTTATAAGCATGGCCATTGATTCCATGGCACTTCTATTTGGAACATTGGCTTCAGACATGTTGATCCAACACTCTTTGGTTGAACGCTTCAAGTGCCAAGTGGTGGTGTCAGGGTTCACAAGTTGTAGCCATTAGAAATCACCTTCAAGTTTATGCGTGGCCTTCTAGGCGCTGAGGCCATCAGGAGTTTCCCTGAGGCTGATGTGTTGGCCCTTCTCCTATGCCTGCAGGCGTTGTTTTTTTGCTGCTACAGATGACTGCATGCTTGAGTGTCTGTGTATGGCGTGTGAGCCTATTGATGGGCTGTGTGCTTGTCCCAATTAGGTCTGAGCAAAGTCTTGGATTACCGGTCTGACTGCTCCAGGTCGGGGTTCTAGAAAAAGGATTGTTCCAAGGGTCTGTTTAGGACTGCTCAGTTCCCTAAATTCAATTCCGCTTTAGAAAATGTAAGCCAAACGGGGTAGTTCTACGCTCCATAAAAAATAATTAAATCTGGTGTACAACTTCTATCCTCTCCACCAGATTGCCAATTCTTGAAGTTGAAGCTAGCTAGAAGCCAAATACGGTAAACTGCTCTTTGGTAAAGCTACAACTTCTGTATGAAATTGCTCCAAAGTGGATTTGATGAAGAGAAGTTGATTTCTGTAAAGCCGAGCAGTACCAAACATGTCCTAAGTTGATTTGGATGGTGGGCCTGTTTGCTGGGCGGTACGACCACTGCCGTGTGGATCCTTTTTGGGCCGGGAGACAGTGGTGCTTGCATTTGTGAGCTCCCGTGGCGTGTTTGTCCTCTGCGCGGCAGCCCTGTGTTGTAACCACACACAATCAGACTTATACCATGTACATGCATGAGTATTTTTAAATTCATGAATAGTTTCTCGAACTGGTGATATTTTGTGAATTCATGAACATTTTTCAAAATTAGAAATACTTTTAAAATTTGCAAACACTTTTCAAAATTGTGAATGTTTTCCAATTTCGCGCGCATCTTGTAAATTCGCAAATAATTTTTGAATTTTTTGACTATAAAATAATTTTTGAATTCACAAATTTTTTTCTCAAATTCTATGATCATTTCTAATCCATGAACCTTTTTAAAATTCACAAAAAAACCATATGTAGTGGGAGAAAGGAAATGAAAAAAGGCAAATCATGTGTAGACCGGGAGCCAACGATCCGAGGTGTGCGCCAATGGGTCTAGCACAATGTTCCGCCTACATATGTGGGCCTTAACACATCATGACACTACATGGGCCTGGCCCGCCGACAATTGCCTACAAATTACGTGCCTATCACCGGGCGTGGTGGAGCATGTCGCCCCCTCTAGATTAAAGTTATTGCTATACATGTTTGAGCCAATGTTTGGGTGAGGACTAACATCCAAAAGAGCGGTTCATTGTTAATACAACATGATGGTATATGAGCTTAGTTTGTTTCTGATATGTTCACAAATTGGTCATTGGCCTTTGAAGTACCTAAATATGTTCAACTCTCAAATTGGTTTGTTGGCCTTTGAAGTACTTGAAGGTTTCTGTGTGTCACTACAAACTTCACGTTGTTGACTAGGCCAGTTTGGTGGAAAAGGTTCGTAAAAGGACGGAGTGCCTCTATGTCCTTTGGAGGTAGATTCAGGCTGCGTTTGGTTCAGCTTTTTTTTACCAACTTCTGCTTTGAAAAGCCAAAAACTAACCAAAGGGGTAAATGTTCAAAGCAGCTTTTGAGAATCTGTAGCTTCTCCCTAGTGTAAATTTCAAAGCTGGGAGTACCCCAACTTTTCAGCTTCCAGCTTTTCCACAACAACATTTTCACAGCAGCTTTTTCACAGTAGCTTTTCCACAACAGTTTTTTCAGAATCTGCAGCTCAACCAAACACAGCCTCACCCTGGTAAATTCTTGCCTGACTAGCTCTTGTCGATATCACATGGCAATGTACTTGTTGCATGTCATTGAGAAGTTTAACCAAGTCAGAATATCTTTCTTCTCCTAACGAGGACAAAGTAAGTATCATATGGTCGAATGGCGAACTTTTAATGACAAATTATTTGTATAACCAAGAAGAAAGGAGGTTTGGTTATCAAGAATCTCAAGGGTTTTAATGCGAGCTTATTACGTAAGTGGTTTCAGAAATTGCTACTTCTTGAGCTTGTGTTGATTTTTCCTTTGAAGAGAAAAGGGTAATGCAACAAAGTAAAAATAAGTATTTTCCTCAGTTGAGAACTAAGGTATCAATCCAGTAGGAGGAACACACAAGTCAACAATGGTTGCACCTACACAAAAAAAAATACTTACACCCAACGTGATAAAAAGGGTGTCAATCTCTTCACGGTTACTTAAAAGAATGAGATCTGATAGTGATAGATATAAAAGATAGATGAAAGTGCAAAATGAGATAAAAGTAAATAAATTGCAGCAAGGTATTTTTGTGTTTTTGATTTTATAGATCTGAAAACAATATGATAAAAATAGATCCGAAGGCCATAGTTTTCACTAGAGGCTTCTCTCTTGAAAGAAAGCATACAGTGGGTAAATAAATTGCTGTTGAACAATTGGTAGAAAATCGCGTAGTTATGATGATATATAAAGCAATGATCATGCATATAGGCATCATGTCTGTGACAAGTAGACCGACTCCTGTCTGCATCTACTACTATTACTCCACACATCGACTGCTATCCAGCATGCATCTAGTGTATTAAGTTAACAAGAACGGAGTAACGCCTTAAGCAAGAGGACATGATGTAGAGGGATAGATCCAATCAATATGAATAAACCCCATCTTTTTAGCAACAATACAAATATGTGTCATGTCTGTGACAAGTAGACCGACTCCTGTCTGCATCTACTACTATTACTCCACACATCGACTGCTATCCAGCATGCATCTAGTGTATTAAGTTAACAAGAACGGAGTAACGCCTTAAGCAAGAGGACATGATGTAGAGGGATAGATCCAATCAATATGAATAAACCCCATCTTTTTAGCAACAATACAAATACGTGTCATGTCCCTTTCTGTCACTAGGAATAAGCACCGCAAGATTGAACCCTTTACAATGCACCTCTCCCATTGCAAGAAAAATCAATCTAGTTGGTCAAACCAAAAGAATAGATCGGAGAAAAATACAAAGCTATCTTAATCATGCATAAAATAGTTCAGAGAAGACTCAAATAATATTCATAGATAATATGATGATAAACCCACAATTCATCGGATCTCAACAAACGCACTGCAAAAAAAGATTACATAGAATAGATCTCCAAGAACATTGAGGGAAATATTGTATTGAAGATCAAAGAGAGATAAGAAGCCATCTAGATACTGACTATGGACCCATAGGTCTATGGTAAACTACTCACACATCATCGGTATGGCAGCAAGGTTGATGTAGAAGTCCTCTGTGGTTGAATCCCCCTCCGGCAGAGTACCGAAAAGGCCTCAAGATGGGATCTCGCGAGAAAGAAAACTTGCGGCGGCGGAAAAGTATTTTTGGTGTGCCCTTTGGTCTACGGGGAATATTTGGGTATTTATAGAAGAAGAATTAGGGTTATAGGGTGAAAGGATCGATATGGTTGACTAGAGGGGGGGGGGGGGTGAATAGGCAACTACCAATTTTTAACTTTTCTTTATCAAATTAAACTTTGCATCAAAGTAGGGTGTCTAGATGTGCAACTAGCTGAGCAACCTATATGATGCAATACCAACAAGCAAGCAAGCAAGCAAGAGAAGTAACACTAAAGAGCTTGCACAAGTAAAGGTAAGAGATAACCAAGAGTGGATCCGGTGAAGACGAGGATGTGTTACCGAAGTTCCTTCCCTTTGAGGGGAAGTACGTCTTCGTTGGAGCGGTGTGGAGGGACGATGCTCCCCAAGAAGCCACTAGGGCCACCATATTCTCCTCACGCCCTCACACAATGCGAGATGCCGTGATTCGACTATTGGTGCCCTTGAAGGCGGCGACCGAACCTTTACAAACAAGGTTGGGGCAATCTCCACAACTTAATCGGAGGCTCCCAACAAAACCATGAAGCTTCACCACAATGGACTATGGCTCCGTGGTGACCTCAACCGTCTAAGGTGCTCAAACACCCAAGAGTAACAAGATCCGCTAGGGATGAGTGGGGGAATCGAAAATCCCTTGGTGGAAGTGTAGATCGGGGCCTTCTCAACCACTCCCGAGCAAATCAATAAGTTTGATTGGCTAGAGAGATAGATCGGGCGAAAATGGAGCTTGGGGCATTTAATGGAGCTTGAGCAATAAATGGAGCTTGGGGGAGGAAGAGGTAGGTCAAAGAGAAGAAGGGGACTCCCTTTTATAGTGGGGGCAACAATCCAACCGTTGCCCCCCACCAACCAGCCCCGCACAGGGCGGTACTACCGCTGAGAGGGGGCGGTACTACCGCCAGGTCAGCGGTACTGCCGCGCCAGCCAGCGGCACTGCCGCGCAGAGGAGACTAGTAGGGAATAGGACCCAACCCGGTACTACCGCAGTGGTAGGGGCGGTACTACCGCTCCTGGAACGGTACTACCGCCTCTACAACCGCAACTAGTGCTGCAAAACCCGACACGAGAAAAAGACCCCTCGAGTCGAGGCGGTAGGAGCCACATAGCCCAGCGGTACTACGGCAGCGGGGTCACGGGCGGTACTACCGTCGTGGAGCGGTACTGCCGCTTGTGACCCTTCGGCCGTACTACCGCTGGTAGTGCGGTACTACCGCTGGGGCACAGAAGAGAGAGAGAGAATCTCTCCAAAGGGGCTGAGGACGAGGCGGAGGTGCCAGGCATCCCAGCGGTACTACTGCTGTGGAGCCACGGGCGGTACTACCGCTGTGGAGCGGTACTGCCGCTTGTGGCTCCTCAGCGGTACTACCGCTGGGTTGCGCGGTACTACCGCTTGGACTCAGACAGGACAAGGAAGAGAGGAGAGATCTCTACAATGGAATGGAAAAGCTCGGAGGGTGAGAAGCTGATGTGTACGTGTTGATTCCACCCATGCAATACCCCAGCGGACCCCCTCTTGATAGTACGGTGCCCTCTACGCAACTAGTCCATCGAGAAAGAAACGAAAGAGCTACACCGTCTTGAAATACACTCCGAGGGGAAGGAAACGTCTCGTGCCAGGGAAGAATCTGTGAATTATCCAAAGCACACGATTAATCCGCAAACATGTTGTCATCAATCACCAAAACTAGCTTGAGAGAGATATGCCGTAACAATCTCCCCCTTTTTGGTGGATTGATGACAACTAGGGATTTGCGCAAGGAAGAGAAATAAAAGAAGAATACTCTAAACTACAAAATATAGACGGGCTCCCCCAGAATGTGTGCACCTAGATAGTGGAGCATTCGGAGCAAGACACACACATTCGGATCAACACTCCCCCTATATTTTATAGTCCAACAATACTAAGCACAAGATATATGAGAGAAGAGAATAAAACAGGACAAGCATGCATCTCATAATAATCTATAGTACTGAATAGACATAAGTAATAAGGTAGCGATAGGGAGCATATGTCTCACACCATATGTCTAGAACTTAGGTCTCACAGGCACCAAACCAAACCAAATAAAGACACCGAGAGAACACACAAGAAACCACACGACGACTCAAAGCACGACAAAAACACAAATCCCTACACTCTCTCCCCCTTTGGCAGCGAGACACCAAAAAGGGCAAAGAGTGACGCTACGACTCCAGGTGATGGGAAGATGAAGATCTCGAACATCACATCTCTACATCTTCATCGTGGGTCGAAAACTGCTCGGCATTGGAGTCGGTCCAATGGCAATGCTAATGAATCCAGTCCTCCTCTTTAGTGATCTGACCCTCAGACCCACTGGCAACTGTCGCTCCCATCTGACGCATGAGCTCCTTGTGGCGCGTCCTGGCATGCTTCTCCGCCACATGAGTCATGTACTGACCATGAGACTCCATGCAGAAAAGCTTCTTCATCTTGCGTTTAAGCTTCTGTGCCCACGACGGTTCTGTACTATAGGACCCAAAGTCCTCCTCATGATCATTAGTAGCAGCCCCATGTAGGGGAACGTAGTAATTTCAAAAAATTTCCTACGCACACACAAGATCATGGTGATGCATAGCAATGAGGGGAGAGCGTGATCTACGTACCCTTGTAGATCGCAACGGAAGCGTTGACACAACATAGAGGAAGTAGTCGTACGTCTTCTTCCCGATCCGACCGATCCAAGCACCGTTACTCCGGCACCTCCGAGTTCTTAGCACACGTACATCTCGATGACGATCCCTGGGCTCCGATCCAGCAAAGCTTCGGGGAGGAGTTCTGTCAGCACGACAGCGTGGTGACGATCTTGATGTACTACCGACGCAGGGTTTCGCCTAAGCACTACAACAATATGATCGAGGTGGAATATGGTGGCAGGGGGCACCGCACACGGCTAATGAACGATCTCAATGATCAACTTGTGTGTCTAGAGGTGCCCCCTGCCCCTGTATATAAAGGAGCCAAGGGGGAGGGGTGCGCCGGCCAGGGAGAGGGCGCAGGAGGAGTCCTACTCCCACCGGGAGTAGGACTCCCCCCCAATCCTAGTTGGACTAGGTTTCCCAAAGGGGGAAAGAGAGAGAGGGGGGGCCGACCCCTTCTCCTAGTCCTAATAGGACTAAGGGAAGGGGGCGCGCGGCCACCTATGGGCTGCCCCTTTTCTCCTTTCCACTAAGGCCCATGAAGGCCCATATGGCTCCCGGGGGGTTCCGGTAACCTCCCGGTAATCCGGTAAAATCCCGATTTCACCCGGAACACTTCCGATATCCAAATATAGGCTTCCAATATATCAATCTTTATGTCTCGATCATTTCGAGACTCCTCGTCATGTCTGTGATCACATCCGGGACTCCGAACAACCTTCGGTACATCAAAATGCATAAACTCATAATAACTGTCATCGTAACGTTAAGCGTGCGGACCCTATGGTTCGAGAACAATGTAGACATGACCGAGAAACTTCTCCGGTCAATAACCAATAGCGGGACCTGGATGCCCATATTGGCTCCTACATATTCTACGAAGATCTTTATCGGTCAGACCGCATAACAACATACGTTGTTCCCTTTGTCATCGGTATGTTACTTGCCCGAGATTCGACCGTCGGTATCCAATACCTAGTTCAATCTCGTTACCGGCAAGTCTCTTTACTCGTTCCGTAATACATCACCCCGCAACTAACTTATTAGTTGTAATTCTTGCAAGGCTTAAGTGATGTGCATTACCGGGAGGGCCCAGAGATACCTCTCCGACAATCGGAGTGACAAATCCTATTCTCGAAATACGCCAACCCAACATCTACCATTGGAGACACCTGTAGAGCTCCTTTATAATCAACCAGTTACGTTGTGACGTTTGGTAGCACACAAAGTGTTCCTCCGGCAAACGGGAGTTGCATAATCTCATAGTCATAGGAACATGCATAAGTCATGAAGAAAGCAATAGCAACATACTAAACGATCGGGTGCTAAGCTAATGGAATGGGTCATGTCAATCAGATCATTCAACTAATGATGTGACCTCGTTAATCAATTAACAACTCTTTGTTCATGGTTAGGAAACTTAACCACCTTTGATTAACGAGCTAGTCTAGTAGAGGCATACTAGTGACACTCTGTTTGTCTATGTATTCACACATGTATTATGTTTCCGGTTAATACAATTCTAGCATGAATAATAAACATTTATCATGATATAAGGAAATAAATAATAACTTTATTATTGCCTCTAGGCCATATTTCCTTCAGTCTCCCACTTGCACTAGAGTCAATAATATAGATTACACAGTAATGATTCTAACACCCATGGAGCCTTGGTGCTGATCATGTTTTGCTCGTGGAAGAGGCTTAGTCAACGGGTCTGCAACATTCAGATCCGTATGTATCTTGCAAATCTCTGTGTCTCCCACCTGGACTAGATCCCGGATGGAATTGAAGCATCTCTTGATGTGTTTGGTCCTTTTGTGAAATCTGGATTCCTTTGCCAAAGCAATTGCACCAGTATTGTCACAAAAGATTTTCATTGGACCCGATGCACTAGGTATGAAACCTAGATCGGATATGAACTCCTTCATCCAGACTCCTTCGTTCGCTGCTTCCGAAGCAGCTATGTACTCCGCTTCACATGTAGATCCCGCTACGACGCTTTGTTTAGAACTGCACCAACTGACAGCTCCACCGTTTAAAGTAAACACGTATCCGGTTTGCGATTTAGAATCGTCCGGATCAGTGTCAAAGCTTGCATCAATGTAACCTCTTACGTTGAGCTCTTTGTCACCTCCATACACGAGAAACATATCCTTAGTCCTTTTCAGGTATTTCAGGATGTTCTTGACCGCTGTCCAATGATCCACTCCTGGATTACTTTGATACCTCCCTGCTAAACTTATAGCAAGGCACACATCAGGTCTGGTACACAGCATTGCATACATGATAGAGCCTATGGCTGAAGCATAGGGAACATCTTTCATTTTCTCTCTATCTTCTGCAGTGGTCGGGCATTGACTCTGACTCAACTTCACACCTTGTAACACAGGCAAGAACCCTTTCTTTGCTTGATCCATTTTGAACTTCTTCAAAATCTTGTCAAGGTATGTGCTTTGTGAAAGTCCAATTAAGCGTCTTGATCTATCTCTATAGATCTTTATGCCTAATATGTAAGCAGCTTCCCCGAGGTCTTTCATCGAAAAACTTTTATTCAAGTATCCCTTTATGCTATCCAGAAATTCTATATTATTTCCAATCAGCAATATGTCATCCACATATAATATCAGAAATGCTACAGAGCTCCCACTCACTTTATTGTAAATACAGGCTTCTCCAAAAGTCTGTATAAAACCAAATGCTTTGATCACACTATCAAAGCGTTTATTCCAACTCCGAGAGGCTTGCACCAGTCCATAAATGGATCGCTGGAGCTTGCACACTTTGTTAGCTCCCTTTGGATCGACAAAACCTTCCGGTTGCATCATATACAACTCTTCTTCCAGAAATCCATTCAGGAATGCAGTTTTGACATCCATCTGCCAAATTTCATAATCATAAAATGCGGCAATTGCTAACATGATTCTGACAGACTTAAGCATCGCTACGGGTGAGAAGGTCTCATCGTAGTCAACCCCTTGAACTTGTCAAAAACCTTTTGCGACAAGTCGAGCTTTATAGACAGTAATATTACCGTCAGCGTCAGTCTTTTTCTTGAAGATCCATTTATTCTCAATTGCTTGCCGATCATCGGGCAAGTCAACCAAAGTCCATACTTTGTTCTCATACATGGATCCCATCTCAGATTTCATGGCTTCAAGCCACTTTGCGAAATCTGGGCTCACCATCGCTTCTTCATAGTTCGTAGGTTCATCATGATCTAGTAGCATGACTTCCAGAACTGGATTACCGTACCACTCCGGTGCGGATCTCACTCTGGTTGATCTACGAGGTTCAGTACTATCTTGTCCTGAAGTTTCATGATCATCATCATTAGCTTCCTCACTAATTGGTATAGGTGTCGCAGAAACAGTTTTCTGTGATGTACTACTTTCCAATAAGGGAGCAGGTACAATTACCTCGTCAAGTTCTACTTTCCTCCCACTCACTTCTTTCGAGAGAAACTCCTTCTCTAGAAATGATCCATTCTTAGCAATGAATGTCTTGCCTTCGGATCTGTGATAGAAGGTGTACCCAACAGTCTCCTTTGGGTATCCTATGAAGACACATTTTTCCGATTTGGGTTCGAGCTTATCAGGTTGAAGCTTTTTCACAAAAGCATCGCAGCCCCAAACTTTAAGAAACGACAACTTTGGTTTCTTGCCAAACCATAGTTCATAAGGCGTCGTCTCAACGGATTTTGATGGTGCCCTATTTAATGTGAATGCGGCCGTCTCTAAAGCATAACCCCAAAATGATAGCGGTAAATCAATAAGAGACATCATAGATCGCACCATATCTAGTAAAGTACGATTACGACGTTCGGACACACCATTACGTTGTGGTGTTCCGGGTGGCGTGAGTTGCGAAACTATTCCACAATTTTTCAAATGTACACCAAACTCGTAACCCAAATATTCTCCTCCACGATCAGATCGTAGAAACTTTATTTTCTTGTTACGATGATTTTCAACTTCACTCTGAAATTCTTTGAACTTTTCAAATGTTTCAGACTTATGTTTCATTAAGTAGATATACCCATATCTGCTTAAATCATCTGTGAAAGTGAGAAAATAACGATATCCGCCACGAGCCTCAATATTCATCGGACCACATACATCGGTATGTATGATTTCCAACAAATCTGTTGCTCTCTCCATAGTACCGGAGAACGGTGTTTTAGTCATCTTGCCCATGAGGCACGGTTCGCAAGTACCAAGTGATTTATAATCAAGTGGTTCCAAAAGCCCATCAGTATGGAGCTTCTTCATGCGCTTTACACCGATATGACCTAAACGGCAGTGCCACAAATAAGTTGCACTATCATTATCAACTCTGCATCTTTTGGCTTCAACATTATGAATATGTGTATTACTACTATCGAGATTCATCAAAAATAGACCACTCTTCAAAGGTGCATGACCATAAAAGATATTACTCATATAAATAGAACAACCATTATTCTCTGATTTAAATGAATAACCGTCTCGCATCAAACAAGATCCAGATATAATGTTCATGCTTAACGCTGGCACCAAATAACAATTATTTAGGTCTAATATTAATCCCGAAGGTAGATGTAGAGGTAGCGTGCCGACCGCGATCACATCGACTTTGGAACCGTTTCCCACGCGCATCGTCACCTCGTCCTTTGCCAGTGTTCGCTTAATCCATAGTCCCTGTTTCGAGTTGCAAATATTAGCAACAGAACCAATATCAAATACCCAGGTGCTACAACGAGCTCTAGTAAGGTACACATCAATAACATGTATATCACATATACCTTTGTTCACCTTGCCATCCTTCTTATCCGCCAAATACTTGGGGCAGTTCCGCTTCCAGTGACCAGTCTGCTTGCAGTAGAAGCACTCAGTTTCAGGCTTAGGTCCAGACTTGGGTTTCTTCTCCTGAGCAACAACTTGCTTGCCGTTCTTTTTGAAGTTCCCCTTCTTCTTCCCTTTGCCCTTTTTCTTGAAACTAGTGGTCTTGTTGACCATCAACACTTGATGCTCCTTCTTGATTTCTACCTCCGCAGCTTTCAACATCGCGAAGAGCTCGGGAATAGTCTTGTTCATCCCTTGCATATTATAGTTCATCACAAAGCTCTTGTAGCTTGGTGGCAGTGATTGGAGAATTCTGTCAATGACGCAATCATCTGGAAGATTAACTCCCAATTGAATCAAGTGATTATTATACCCAGACATTTTGAGTATATGCTCACTGACAGAACTGTTCACCTCCATCTTGCAGCTATAGAACTTATTGGAGACTTCATATCTCTCAATCCGGGCATTTGCTTGAAATATTAACTTCAACTCCTGGAACATCTCATATGCTCCATGACGTTCAAAACGTCGTTGAAGTCCCGATTCTAAGCCGTAAAGCATGGCACACTGAACTATCGAGTAGTCATCAGCTTTGCTCTGCCAGACGTTCATAACATCTAGTGTTGCTCCAGCAGCAGGCCTGGCACCCAGCGGTGCTTCCAGGACATAATTCTTCTGAGCAGCAATGAGGATAATCCTCAAGTTACGGACCCAGTCCGTGTAATTGCTACCATCATCTTTCAACTTTGCTTTCTCAAGGAACGCATTAAAATTCAACGGAACAACAACACGAGCCATCTATCTACAATCAACATAAACAAGCAAGATACTATCAGGTACTAAGTTCATGATAAGTTTAAGTTCAGTTAATCAAATTACTTAAGAACTCCCACTTAGATAGACATCCCTCTAATCCTCTAAGTGATTACGTGACCCAAATCAACTAAACCATAACCGACCATCACGTGAGATGGAGTAGTTTTCAATGGTGAACATCGTTATGTTGATCATATCTACTATATGATTCACGCTCGAACTTTCGGTCTCTGTGTTCCGAGGCCATATCTGCATATGCTAGGCTCGTCAAGTTTAACCTGAGTATTCTGCGTGTGCAAAATTGGCTTGCACCCGTTGTAGATGGACGTAGAGCTTATCACACCCGATCATCACGTGGTGTCTGGGCACGACGAACTTTGGCAACGGTGCATACTCAGGGAGAACACTTCTTGATAATTTAGTGAGAGATCATCTTATAATGCTACCGTCAATCAAAGCAAGATAAAATGCATAAAAGGATAAACATCACATGCAATCAATATAAGTGATATGATATGGCCATCATCATCTTGTGCTTGTGATCTCCATCTCCGAAGCACCGTCATGATCACCATCGTCACCGGCGCGACACCTTGATCTCCATCGTAGCATCGTTGTCGTCTCGCTAATCTTATGCTTCCGCGACTATCACTACCGCTTAGTAATAAAGTAAAGCATTACATCGCGATTGCATTGCATACAATAAAGCGACAACCATATGGCTCCTGCCATTTGCCGATAACTCGGTTACAAAACATGATCATCTCATACAATAAAATTTAGCATCATGCCTTGACCATATCACATCACGACATGCCCTGCAAAAACAAGTTAGACGTCCTCTACTTTGTTGTTGCAAGTTTTACGTGGCTGCTACGGGCTTAAGCAAGAACCAATCTCACCTACGCATCAAAACCACAACGATAGTTTGTCAAATAGACTCCATTTTAACCTTCTCAAGGACCGGGCGTAGCCACACTCGGTTCAACTAAAGTTGGAGAGACAGTCGCCCGCAAGCCATCTATGTGCAAAGCACGTCGAGGGAACCGGTCTCGCGTAAGCATACGCGTAATGTTGGTCCGGGTCGTCTCGTCCAACAATACCGCTGAACCAAAGTATGACATGCTGGTAGGCAGTATGACTTGTATCGCCCACAACTCAATTGTGTTCTACTCGTGCAAATAACATCAAACCATAAAACCTGGCTCTGATACCACTGTAGGGGAACGTAGTAATTTCAAAAAAATTCCTACGCACACACAAGATCATGGTGATGCATAGCAACAAGGGGAGAGCGTGATCTATGTACCCTTGTAGATCGCAACGGAAGCGTTGACACAACATAGAGGAAGTAGTCGTACGTATTCTTCCCGATCCGACCGATCCAAGCACCGTTACTCCGGCACCTCCGAGTTCTTAGCACACGTACAGCTCGATGACGATCCTCGGGCTCCGATCCAGCAAAGCTTCGGGGAGGAGTTCCGTCAGCACGACGGCGTGGTGACGATCTTGATGTACTACCGACGCAGGGCTTCGCCTAAGCACTACAACGATATGATCAAGGTGGAATATGGTGGCAGGGGGCACCGCACACGGCTAATGAACGATCTCAATGATCAACTTGTGTGTCTAGAGGTGCCCCCTGCCCCTGTATATAAAGGAGCCATGGGGGAGGGGTGCGCCGGCTAGGGAGAGGGCGCAGGAGGAGTCCTACTCCCGGTGGGAGTAGGACTCCCCCCCCCCCAATCCTAGTTGGACTAGGTTTCCCAAAAGGGGAAAGAGAGAGAGGGGGGGCCGGCCCCTTCTCCTAGTCCTAATAGGACTAAGGGAAGGGGGCGCGCGGCCACCTATGGGCTGCCCCTTTTCTCCTTTCCACTAAGGCCCATGAAGGCCCATATGGCTCCCGGGGGGTTTCGGTAACCTCTCGGTAATCCGGTAAAATCCCGATTTCACCCGGAACACTTCCGATTTCCAAATATAGGCTTCCAATATGTCAATCTTTATGTCTCGACCATTTCGAGACTCCTCGTCATGTCCGTGATCACATCCAGGACTCCGAACAACCTTCGGTACATCAAAATGCATACACTCATAATAACTATCATCGTAACGTTAAGCGTGCGGACCCTATGGTTCAAGAACAATGTAGACATGACCGAGACACTTCTTCGGTCAATAACCAATAGCGGGACCTGGATGCCCATATTGGCTCCTACATATTCTACGAAGATCTTTATCGGTCAGACCGCATAACAACATACGTTGTTCCCTTTGTCATCGGTATGTTACTTGCCCAAGATTCGATCGTCGGTATCCAATACCTAGTTCAATCTCGTTACCGGCAAGTCTCTTTACTCGTTTCCTAATACATCATCCCGCAACTAACTTATTAGTTGTAATGCTTGCAAGGCTTAAGTGATGTGCATTACCGAGAGGGCCCAGAGATACCTCTCCGACAATCGGAGTGACAAATCCTATTCTCGAAATACGCCAACCCAACATCTACCATTGGAGACACCTGTAGAGCTCCTTTATAATCACCCAGTTACGTTGTGACGTTTGGTAGCACACAAAGTGTTCCTCCGGCAAACGGGAGTTGCATAATCTCATAGTCATAGGAACATGTATAAGTCATGAAGAAAGCAATAGCAACATACTAAACGATCGGGTGCTAAGCTAATGGAATGGGTCATGTCAATCAGATCATTCAACTAATGATGTGACCTCGTTAATCAATTAACAAATCTTTGTTCATGGTTAGGAAACTTAACCATCTTTGATTAACGAGCTAGTCTAGTAGAGGCATACTAGTGACACTCTGTTTGTCTATGTATTCACACATGTATTATGTTTCCGGTTAATACAATTCTAGCATGAATAATAAACATTTATCATGATATAAGGAAATAAATAATAACTTTATTATTGCCTCTAGGGCATATTTCCTTCACCCCACCCACGGTCCCCATGGCAACAGTAGCAGCAGACGGACCCCCTTGTGGCAGCAGCAGCAGACGGACCCCCTGTGTGAGGCGCTGGGGTGGTCCAATTGTCCTTCTTCCTCAGACGCTTGATCTCATGAGAAACCAAGTCTCCAGTCTCTAGCAACACTCTGGGATAGGTCTGTGCCCAGGCCCTCTCAATGAGCCTCATGATGAATGGACCATATATCGGGCACTTGCGCTCAGACACGGCAGAGAGAAGTTCAGACCACATGACATGAGAGATATCCAGGCTCTCTCCAGTGCTTGCTTCCTTCTCATGCTGACAGAAAAGGAGCATGTCCACGAGGTAAGAGTGGACCATATCCAGATTCCCGATCCGAGGGAAGAGAGTCTCACGGAAGATGCGATGAAGAATGTCCAGATACGGAGATAGCTCATAGGTCTTCTTCTTAGTTACTAGGTGAACTTTTATAGTGCAGTAGGGCCAAAGGGCTTGCTTGTGGGTGGACGTAGCATTGCGGTGAGGGCGGAAACCGACAGGAGTCTCAAGCCCGTTATCCACCACATCAAGTAACTCCATGAAAGCCTTCCACTTGACAGAAAGCAGCTTGCTATTGGTCATCCATGTCAGAGTCCTGTCGACATCCGTCCCAAGATGGACGGTGGCATATAATTGAGCCACCAAATCCGCATCGAAATCCTTGTTGAATTGCATGATCCTGAGAATGTTCAGCTGAGTGCACATCTGAAGGGCTTCGCCAAAGTACTCCGGGTCCTTCTCCATAGCATCAGTGTCAATGGAGCGAACATCAACAAAGAGATTCTTCTTGGCCTTGATCACATCAAAGTAAATGGCAAACTGAAAACGGTTCCAGAACGGGCGGTTGACCAAAGTGGGTTCTTGGTCCACCGCATAGGGGTTGCGGCGCCGCTTCTCCCAAAACTCCTTGTTGGTCATCTCAGTCACAATCTTCCCTTTTGGCTTGTTGGCGGATCTCTTCGTGTGCTGAGGAGGTGGAGGAACACTTGCAGAAGTGCTTGCTGGAGGCGGTTGGGTGCTCGAGGAACCACCGGCTGGCTCAGAGGTGCGGTAGCGTTTTGATGTTGCACGCCCGGGGTTGATACGGCGAGCTTGATGCTCAGAAGGGTCATCACCTGGAGCCAAACACAAGAACACGCAAAACAACCAGAAAGAACAAGCATAAGCCAACAAACACAACAAAAAGGATCAAGGTAAAGCAGGAATATGATGGAATTTGACATGCAGCGGTAGTACCGTGACATGCCCGCGGTAGTACCGCCTCAAGCGGTAGTACCGCCCCAAAGAGAGCGGTAGTACCGCTCGAGCTCAAGCGGTAGTACCGCTCCAACGAGAGCGGTAGTACTGCTTGAGGCGAAGAAACAGCAGTTTCCTACCGCACGAGGCGGAGAAACAGCGGTTTTCTACTACCGTGGTCAGATCCGGCACTACCGGCCTACCAAATTCAAAAATATTCCTACCAAACTCTAATCGATATAGTCTAGTTGCCTTCTCCAACCAACTCAAGCCTAGATTTAGCCAAAAATCTAGAGATGCAACCACCATTGCCCCTAAGAAACAAGATCTAAAAACGAGACAAAAGGAAAGAAGGAACGGGGGCAATACCGGCATCCATGGCACGAGGATGAGGTGGGGATAGACTCCACCAAAGGAAATGGAGAGGGACGCCCCGGAGACGGAGATCCGTCGGAGCCCTCCCGCGGCGAGAGGAGGCTAGAGAGAGGAAGATGAAAGAGGGGACGAAGTGAATGGGTATGGGGGAGAAGAAACCTCCCCCTGCCCCAACTTAACCCCCTAGTCCCGTCCCTCAGCGGTAGTACCATGCTGGGGGGGCGGTAGTACCGCTTATGAGCGGTAGTACGGCGCACCACCAGCGGTAGTACCGCCCAGCACGCCACGACAACCAAACAAACAAGGCTTTTGCTCAAAGGAAAGACAACAACAGCAAGAAAAAGAGCACACCAGCAAACGACCAAGACACACCTCTTCAAAAGAGGGCGGTGGCCGAGGCCACCTATGTTTGAGTCAAAAAGGTATGGCGCCGCGAAGATTTTAACCTTGGGCCCATGACCAAAACTTGTCTTTGAAGCACAAGTACCATCAACAATGGCTAAAGTGAAAGACTTGATCAATTTATGCATAATGGGGGGAGGGAGAGTTCATTGAGAGAACAACACTCCCCCTATGTCCATGCCTACACCTAAACTAGACAACAAAATGAGCGTGGTGGGGTGTGCAAGGGTTCAAGCCACATTGCTCGAATCAATGATATTTAGCTCATGCCTTAACTCGCGAAATCCTGCTTCATCCAGGGCTTCGTGAAAATATCTGCAAGGTTGTCATGAGTGTTGACATAGTTGAGCTCGATCTCTCCTCGCCTAATGTGATCCCGGATGAAGTGATACCGAATCTCAATATGCTTCGTCTTGAAGTGTTGCACCGGGTTGAGAGAGATCTTGATGGAACTTTCATTATCACACCAAAGAGGCACTTTGTCACAAGTGACACCGTAATCCTTTAAAGTTTGCCTCATCCATAGGAGTTGTGCACAACAACTACCGACAACAACATACTCCGCCTCAGTGGACGAGAGAGACACACAACTTTGCTTTTTGGAAGACCAACTTACCAAAGAGCAACCAAGGAATTGGCACCCTCCGGAAGTGGACTTCCTATCCACTTTGTCTCCCGCCCAATCGGAATCCGAGTACCCTACAAGCTTCAAGTTTGATCCTCTTGGGTACCATAAGCCAAAGTTTGGGGTATGAGACAAATATCAAAAGATTCCTTTGACCGCCACATAGTGACTTTCCTTAGGTGCGGCTTGAAACCGTGCACAAATTCCCACACTCAACATGATGTCTGGTCTAGATGCACAAAGGTAAAGCAAGGATCCAATCATGGAACGATATACCTTTTGATCCACCACTTTACCATTGGGATCTAAGTCAAGTTGGCACTTGGTGGGCATTGGAGTGGAAGCCGGCTTGACGTCACTTAGCTTGAATCTCTTGAGCATGTCTTGAGTATATTTGGATTGATTGATGAAGGTTCCTTCTCTTCTTTGCTTCACTTCGAACCTTAGAAAGAACTTCAACTCTCCCATGGAGGACATCTCGAACTTTGAGGTCATGAGAGCGGCAAATTCCTCATTGAAAGCTTTGTTAGGAGAACCAAAGATAATATCATCAACATATAATTGGCACACAAACAACTCCCCTTTGACCTTCTTAGTAAAAAGAGTGGGGTCGATTAGCCCAACTTCAAAACCACGGTGTTGTAACAACTCGGTAAGGTGGTCATACCACACACGTGAGGCTTGTTTAAGGCCATAGAGTGCCTTATCGAGTTGATACACATGATCGGGAAAGTAGGGATCCTCGAACCCGGGGGGTTGCTTGACGTAAACCAATTCATTAATAGGACCATTAAGAAAAGCACTCTTCACATCCATTTGTTGTAACTTAAAGTTATGATGAGAAGCATATGCAATCAACATGCAAATGGATTCAAGACGAGCAACAGGAGCAAAGGTTCCACCGTAGTCGATACCCTCGACTTGGGAGTAGCCTTGTGCTACCAAACGAGCCTTGCTGCGAATGATAATCCCATGGGCATCTTGCTTGTTCTTAAATATCCACTTGGTTCTTATGACATTGTGATTCCCGGTTGGTCTTGGCACCAATCTCCACACTTTGTTGCGCTCGAAGTTGTGGAGTTCTTCATGCATGGCATTGAGCCAATCCGGATCTTCTAGCGCTTCATAGACCTTGTGGGGTTCCACACAAGAGACAAACGCGTGATGCTCACTATAATTTGCTAATTGTCTATGAGTGCTTACCCCCTTTCTTAAGCTTCCGAGCACATTCGTCATGAGATGATCCTTGGTGGAGAGCTTGGAAGCAACCTTGGCGGCATGACGCTCTAATTCCTCCTCGGGGGTGAGACGAGGAGTGGTCACTTGATCATATTGAGCGTCGTCTTGGGCTTGTTCTTGTTCTTGAACTTGCTCGGAGGAGAGAACTTGACCTTGGGCATCACTTGATGTGTCAACACCGTCTTGAGCGTGATCTTGCCCTTGGTTATGTTCTTGAAGATGAGGGCCTTCATGTTGAACTTCGGAAGCGTGTGGGCCTTGCGTTGGTGATGGCTCCACTTGAGTGGAGCTTTGTCCTTCTCCTTCGGCCAAAAGGGGTTCCTCAATGGGTAGGATAAAGCCAACACCCATTCTTCTTATGGCTTGGGGAGGAATTTCATCACCTACATCACAAGTGCCACTTTGCTCCACTTGGGAGCCGTTATTCTCATCAAACTCCACGTTACACGTCTCCTCAATAAGTCCCGTGGATTTATTGAGGACACGGTAAGCATGAGAGTTTGTAGCATAGCCAACAAATATGCCCTCATAAGCTCTAGCCTCAAATTTAGACAACCGAACACCTTTCTTGAGAATGAAACACTTACACCCGAATACCCGGAAGTACTTGAGGTTGGGCTTGTTACCGGTGAGTATCTCGTATGGAGTCTTGTTCAAGCCCTTGCGGAGGTAGAGCCGATTGGATGCATGACACGCGGTGTTGATGGCTTCGGCCCAAAAGTTGTACGGAGACTTGAACTCCGCCATCATGGTCCTTGCCGCATCCATCAACATCCGGTTCTTCCTCTCTACAACACCATTTTGTTGAGGGGTGTAGGGTGCGGAATATTGATGCTTGATTCCCTCATCACTAAGAAACTCATCCAAGGTGTAGTTCTTGAACTCGGTGCCGTTGTCACTTCTTATTGTCAAGATCTTTGCATTGTGTTGACGTTGTGCTTCATTCGCAAAGTCAATGACGTTTGTTGGGTCTCACTCTTCCTCTTGAAGAAATACATCCACGTGTACCTTGAGTAGTCATCCACAATCACCAAGCAATACTTCCTTCCTCCAAGACTATCGAAGGATGGAGGCCCAAAGAGATCCATGTGAAGGAGCTCCAAAGGCCTCTTTGAATAAATGATAGTCGTGGGAGGGTGAGCCTTCTCATGTAGCTTTCCTTCGATACAGGCACCGCAAGCACGATCTTTAGCAAAACTAGCATTCGTTAGTCCACGGACATGGTCCCCCTTGAGGAGACTTTGCAAAGATCTCATATTGACATGGGCTAAACGGCGATGCCAAAGCCATCCCACATCAACTTTAGCCATTAGGCATGTCGCGGTCTTAGTGGGTCGCTCCGAAAAGTTAATCACATATAGACCGTTCTCGACATGCCCAACAAAAGCTACTTTAAGAGTCTTGCTCCACAAGAGGGCCACGGTATCGATATCAAAGAAAGTGGCAAAGCCCATGATTGCAAGTTGACGAACGGAAAGTAAATTGTATGCGAGGGACTCAACAAGCATGACCTTCTCGATCGTGAGATCATGAGAGATGACCACCTTGCCAAGTCCCAATACCTTAGAAGATGAGGCGTCACCCCACTCGACATTGGTGGGCATAGATGGAACCTTGTGCACGTCCACCACCAAGTCCTTGCTTTCGGTCATATGATTTGTAGCTCCGCTATCGAGCAACCATGATCCCCCACCGGAAGCAAACGCCTACAAGAGATCAATGCTTGGTTTCAGGTACCCATTTTGTAATGGGTCCTTTGATGTTAGTAACAAGGGTTTTTGGAACCCAAATAGACCATTCAATGTATTCATGAGGAGAACCAACAAATTTGGCATAAACATGCCCATCACTAGCACGGCATAACACATAAGAAGGATTAAAATCGCCGGCTTTGTTGGGAGGGGTGACATTGCCCTTCTTGACATTGTTCTTCTTCTTCTTCTCCTCAGAGGCACTCTCTCCCTCCTTCACAAAGGTTTGCATGAGAGGAGGAGGTCGTTTGGTCTTGTCATTCTTCTTCTTGTTCTTGGAGTCGGGCATGTACCCAACCCCTTCCTTGGCCACAACTCCCTTTTGGTTGATCAAGAGATCGTTGAGGTTCTTCTTGCCTTGTATGCAAGTCACAAGATCTCTCTCAAGTTGCCCCTTTAGCTTAGCGTTCCCCTCAACGAGATTGTAACACCCTCGATGCGACTATATCTCCCACGTGTCGAGGCACGACTTAGAGGCATAATCGCATTGAAGGCACATGTCGCAAGTCAGGCAATCATCACAAACATCCCATGTAATATAGATAAATAAAAGGGATAACATAGTTGGCTTACACTCGCCACGTCAATCAAGTACATAAATAACATACATCATCCAGACACTTATGGCCCAACTACGGCGCCAAAATAAAAGATAACCCAACAAGCGACATGGTCCCGATCACCCCAACTGGGCACCACTACTGATCATCAGGAAAAGAAACATAGTAACACTGAGAGTCCTCGTCGTACTCCCACTTGAGCTCAAGCGCGCCATCTAGAGCTGTATCATCTGGCCCTGCATCTGGTGTAATAGTAATCTGTGAGCCACAGGGACTCAGCAATCTCGCACCCTCGTGATCAAGACTATTTAAGCTTAATAGGTAGGGTAAGGTAAATATATGTGGAGCTGCGGCAAGCGACTAGCATATATGGTGGCTAACCTATTCGCAAAAGAGAGCGAGAAGAGAAGGCAAAGCGCGAACGCATAACTAAAGAGGGCAATCCTGCGGCAAACATTACTCCAACACCGTGTCCACTTCCCGGACTCCGCCGAGAAGAGGCCATCACGGTAACACACTCAGTTGATTCATTTTAATTAAGTTAAGGTTCAAGTTATCTACAACCGGACATTAACAAATTCCCATCTGCCCATAATCGCGGGCACGGCTTTCGAAAGTTCAATCCCTGCAGGGGAGTCCCAACTTAGCCCATGACAAGCTCTCATGGTCAACGAAGGAATAGACCTCCTCCCGAGACGTTCCGATCAGACTCGGTACCTCGGTTCTTCAAGACAACTCGACAGGTTAAAACTAGACAAGCAACACCACCCAGATGTGCCGACAAATCCCGATAGGAGCTGCACATATCTCGTTCTCAGGACACACCGGATGAGAAAGACGTCGGGTAGGCCAGCCCAGAGTTGCCCCTGGTAGCCCCGGACATTGCTCGGTTGGACCAACACTCAGAGGAGCACTGGCCCGGGGGGGGGGTTTAAAATAAGATGACCCTCGGGCTCCGGAAACCCAAGGGAAAAGAGGCTAGGTGGCAAATGGTAAAACCAAGGTTGGGCATTGCTGGAAAAGCTTTAATCAAGACGAACTATCAAGGGGTTCCCATTATAACCCAACCGCGTAAGGAACGCAAAATCCGGGAACATAACACCGATATGACGGAAACTAGGGCGGCAAGAGTGGAACAAAACACTAGGCGAGAGGCCGAGCCTTCCACCCTTTACCAAGTATATAGATGCATTAAGATAACATGGCAATATAATGATATCCCAACAAGAAAGTACATGTTCCAACAAGGAATGGTCTCCAATCTTCACCTGCAACTAGCAACGCTATAAGAGGGGCTGAGCAAAGCGGTAACATAGCCAATCAACGGTTTGCTAGGACAATGGTGGGTTAGAGGCTGAACATGGCAATTTGGGAGGCTTGAAAGCAAGTGGTAGGCATCGTAGCATTGGCATAGCAAAAAAGCGAGCAAACTAGCATAGCAAAGATAGAAGTGATTTCGAGGGTATGATCATCTTGCCTGCAAAGTTGTCAGAGTTGACTGGATCCTCGAAAGCAAACTCAACGGGCTCCTCGTTAGCGAACTCGTCTCCCGGCTCTACCCAAACAAGACAAACAAGCAACAAGGACACAATCAACCACGTGCAAGCTCAAACAACACGATGCAAAGATGATATGCTATGCGGGATGCGATGCGGGATGCATATGCAAGATATGACAGGAAAATGCATGAACCTGGCCTCAACTTGGAAATCCAAGTATGCCACTGGAAAGATGAGATGAAATCACTTGAAAACGATATAAAGAACGCCGGAATCGGAGTTACGGTTTGGAAATGGCAAGCGATTCAAAATTGGCATCGGTCTGCGATTTACAGCAAGTAGGCATCAAAACGCAACGAAAAGAACATGCTACAGCACCCAAACATGGCAAAAAAATACATGGCAGGGATGCATTCAAGATGCTTAACAAAAGTCTAGCACTGAGCTACGGCCAAATCATCCATTAGGAGGTTCAAACAAGCATGGCAAAAATGCAAATGGTAAAACAGATCTCAGACTTAGTGAAATTAACACTTGTCTGGAATTTCAGACCAGGTAGCCCTCTTCGGAGCAACAAAACAACATGCTACAGGACCTGAACATGACAAAGTAAAACATGGCATGGAGCTACTCAAAGAGCTTAACAAAAGTCCCTTAGTGACCTTGAGCCAAAAGGGATCACAAAATACATTTGCAAGCATGTGAACATCGCAAAAACATAATCAGTTTTCAGACTTAGTGAAAACTGGGACATGCTGAAACATAACTCAAGTAGGCATGTTTACGAGCTCGATGCACTCACTACGGTGCAAGTCATGGCAAGAAAAGCATACATCCATTAAGAAGGCACAAAATGCAAGCTAGACATGGCAAAAACAATGGCATAGCATGCACGGATCAACTACAACAACATCGGCAAAATCGCAAACAAGTTGACGATCTGCCCAGATTCACAACGAAGCAAAAGTAGAGCTCGATTGACTCAAGCTAGGGTGCTCCATAATTGCAAACAAAGGCATGGATGGATAGAACACTACAATATTAACAAAACTCCTTTACTGATCATCCTCAAAAGAGGCACGGATCACTAGGAAACAGCATGAACATATGGCATCATGAACTAAACAGCTCAAGGACTTGGTGGAAATGCTAAGTCCCTGAAAACAGAATTACCAAGTGCCTCACTTTGCAAGCTTGCACTAGTCACCACACACATCACAAAAATACATGGGTGGCACCTCTGGAAAGATGACAAAACCCTTAACAAAACATATGTAGAACTCATGGGCATATCATGCACACAATAATCATGGCAAAAATGACAAATGTCTAAGATGAAGTAGCAGTTCTGACAATTAACTCAAGTAGCCCTCTTTTAACAGCATTTCGGGCATCAAGATGAACTCTAATGAAAATGATGCAATGGAATGAAATGATGTACTCTCAGAGATGAACATTTTGATATGCTATATGCATGAATCGGAGCTACGGATGCGGAGATATAGCAAGTTGAACATAGGCACATGGGCTGAAAATATCAGGGACTTAGACGAATTTCACCTAGGGTTTCACTGTTCACCGGATCTAGATCTCGCGCACGCAGATCGAGGATGGCCGGGTCCTTCGCCGGAGTTCGTCGGGGATCGCCGGAGTTGGGACGCCGGCGAGGTGGCAGAGTCGGCGTGGAGGAGGCGAGGCCGAGGCGGCGGACGGCGGGCGAGGCGGTGCGGGGGTCGGCGTGGAGGCGCGGCGGACGAGGCGGCGGAGATTGCGGCGCGGCGGCGGAGGCACTGGGCGGCGGGGCGCGCCGGCGTGGAGAGAGGCGGCGGCGGGCGAGGCGCGGGCGCGGCCCGGTCGGAGCGGGGAAGGGGGCCGGCTTCAGGCCGGCGGGCCTCGGCGGTGGCGCGGGCGAGAGCCGCCACGTGGCGGAACGTGGTAGGTCGGGCGGCGGCGGGCGGACGATGTCCGGTCCGCTCCGGACACGTCCGTCGGTGGCGGGGTGGTTTTAGGGTTTCGGAGAGGGAGAGAGATCCGGATTTCGGGGGGGGGGGGTCTATATATAGGCATTGGAGGAGCTAGGAGAGTCCAAATGAGGTGCGGTTTTTGGCCACGCGATCGTGATCGAACGCTCTAGATGATGGAGCAGAGTTAGGTGGGTTTTGGGCCAAATTGGAGGGGTGTTGGGCTGCAACACACACGAGGCCTTTTTGGTCCCTCAGTTAACCGTTGGAGTATCAAACGAAGTCCAAATGATACGAAACTTGACAGGCGGTCTACCAGTAGTAAACCAAGGCCGCTTGGCAAGTCTCGGTCCAATCCAGAAATGTTTAATCCCCACACATGAAAGAAAAGCTAGAAATGACCACCGGAGGAGAACGAAGCGCCGGAATGCAAAACGGACAACGGGGAAAATGCTCGACTGCATGAGATGAACACGTATGCAAATGCAATGCACATGATGACATGATATGAGATGCATGACAACGATAACAACACACGGAGACAAAGACCCGAACCCGAGAAAATAAAATAACTTAACGCCGGAAACGGCAAGAGTTGATTACATATTGGGAAAATCATATCCGGGGTGTTACAGAGATGCACATGCTTACAACATGGGTTAGTAGCATTTGCATTATCAATTAACATCATATGAGGGAAAGTGGCTTTTTCCTTGGTTAGCTTTACTTGAAGTTGATCATGAGACTCTTTGAGGCTAGCATGAGCACCCTTCAAGACCTTCTGAGCCTTGTCAAGTAGATCAAACTCCTCTTTGAGTCTAGCAAGATCAACCTCAAGTTCGGCCTTCTCGGAGTTTAGCACATGAGAAACTATGAGGACATGATCATAATCTTTCTTTAACTTAGCATGATCAACGTTGTGTGACTCCTCAAGAGCCAAACGAAGACCACGCTCTTCCTTAAGAGCATTGGAAAGATCCGAAATCTCATCGACATAGTCACGACTATGCCCTTCCATCTTAGTGATGGTGTCTTCGTGAGCCTTGATCATGTCATTGGCTTCACCAAGTTGTTCCAAGAGAGCAACAAAGTGCTTCTTGGATTTTCCCTTGAGTTTGCCCATAAAGGCCTCAAACTCGTTAGCCTCCACATTAGGTCCCTCAAGTTCATTAATCCTATCCGCCGGAGAAGGATGATTAATGATGGTAGTTTTGATATTGGGGGTTACCTTGTTGGTGGCTTTAGCCATGAGGCACTTGGCGGTGATGTCTCATTGGGTGAGTCGAAGAGAGACACCCGTGAAGTTGTCGCAATGGCAACGGAGGCCATGGCAACCGACTCATCATCTTCATCATCGTCATCATCCTCATTGTACTCTTCTTGTACAACCAATGCCTTGGGAGGAGTCTTCTTGGTGAAGTTGTTCTTGTTGAGGAACGACTTGGCCTTGTCCTTTCGGATGAGCTTGCCACCATTGTCTTCCCTCTTCTCATACGGGCATTCCGCAACAAAATGACTCACGTTGCCGTAATTGTAGCAAGTCCTTACACGTTGCTTGCCCCTCGTGCCACTCGAGTTGTTTTTGCTAAAGTTTGGCCTCGAGTTTTTCTTGCTCCAAAATTGCCTTGAAGCAAGAGCCATGTGTTCATGATATTCATACTTCGTATCTTCGGGGTTGCTCTCCTCTTCTTCCTCTTCTTCTTCTTCAACGATGAGCTTGGCCTTCAATGCAAGGTTAGGCTTCTTTGCCCGTTGAGAACGGAGCACCACATTGTCGGCGGTCTTGTCCAAAATGTTCATGGCCACAAACTCATCCAACACTTCGCTTGAGGTCAAAGTGTGGAAGTCCGGTCTTTGACGAATGACGGAGGACATGGCCTTGTGGTAGGGCATCATTGCCTTGACGAATTTGCGCTTGACCCAATTGTCATCTGTGTCCTTGCTCCCGTGATCTCGTAGTGAGACCGCGAGTTTGGTTACTCTCCGATAAAGCTCATGAGGTTCTTCATCTTCTTTCATAGCAAACTCATCGGCCTCATCTTGTACCACTTCATAGTTGGAGCGTTGAATGCTTGCGCTTCCCCGGTAGAAAGAGACAACACAATGCCACGCATCTTTGGCCAAGGCGAAGGGACGAAGATGAGGTAGGTCTTTGGGTGGAATTGCATCTTGAATGATGAAGAGAGCATTCCCATTGAATTGATTGTCTGCGGCTTCTCGAGGAGTGAAGTTGCTTGGATCATGTGGATAGACACCTTCTTCAATGATTCTCCAAAGGTTAGTGTTCACATGATTTAAATGATGTTTAAAGCGGTAAACCCAAGAATCAAAGTCCTCATTTTTCACAATCTTAGGGGGAGGACCGGCATGATTTAAATGAGTGGAAGGAACCGGTCCACCATAAACAAGTGGTGGTTCCACATGGGCAAAGATGCCGGTGCCATTCTTACCACTAGAAGAAGGAGCCTTTTCACTACTAGCTTCCCCTTGTCGGGGATAGCATCCGTCACCTTGTTGGCGAGGTCACCCACTTTCAACGGTGCGGTGGATAGTTTAAGCCCCTCAAGAAATTTAGTAAGCATGCTTTCAACTTCGGTCGTCATGGAGGTTTTCAATGTCTCCAAGGCCACATTGAACTCCTCACGAGAGACCGAGGTTCCCCCATCGCCCGTAGACGAGATCGGATTCACACCGGAGTGTTCCTCCACACCTTCTACGGTATCAACCATACTCTTTGGATGATAAAGTCCCTAATAAAGAGACGAGGCTCTGATACCAATTGAAAGAATCGATATGGTTGACTAGAGGGGGGTGAATAGGCAACTACCAATTTTTAACTTTTCTTTATCAAATTAAACTTTGCATCAAAGTAGGGTGTCTAGATGTGCAACTAGGTGAGCAACCTATATGATGCAATACCAACAAGCAAACAAGCAAGCAACAGAAGTAACACTAAAGAGCTTGCACAAGTAAAGGTAAGAGATAACCAAGAGTGGATCCGGTGAAGACGAGGATGTGTTACCGAAGTTCCTTCCCTTTGAGAGGAAGTACGTCTCCGTTGGAGCGGTGTGGAGGCATGATGCTCCCCAATAAGCCACTAGGGCCACCGTATTCTCCTCATGCCCTCACACAATGCGAGATGCCGTGATTCCACTATTGGTGCCCTTGAAGGCGGCGACCTAACCTTTACAAACAAGGTTGGGGCAATCTCCATAACTTAATCGGAGGCTCCCAACAAAACCATGAAGCTTCACCACAATGGACTATGGCTCCGTAGTGACCTCAGCCGTCTAGGGTGCTCAAACACCCAAGAGTAACAAGATCCGCTAGGGATGAGTGGGGGAATCGAAAATCCCTTGGTGGAAGTGTAGATCGGGGCCTTCTCAACCACTACCGAGCAAATCAACAAGTTTGATTGGCTAGAGAGATAGATCGGGCGAAAATGGAGCTTGGGGCATTTAATGGAGCTTGAGCAATAAATGGAGCTTGGGGGAGGAAGAGGTAGGTCAAAGAGAAGAAGGGGACTCCCTTTTATAGTGGGGGCAACAATCCAACCGTTGCCCCCACCAACCGGCCCTACACAGGGCGGTACTACCGCTGAGAGGGGGCGGTACTACCGCCAGGTCAGTGGTACTGCCGCGCCAGCCAGCGGCACTGCCGCGTAGAGGAGACTAGTAGGGAATAGGACCCAACGCGGTACTACCGCAGTGGTAGGGGTGGTACTACCACTCCTGGAACGGTACTACCGCCTCTACAACCGCAACTAGTGCCGCAAAACCCGACACGAGAAAAGACCCCTCGAGTCGAGGCGGTAGGAGCCACACAGCCCAGCGGTACTACGGCAGCGGGGTCACGGGCGGTACTACCGCCGTGGAGCGGTACTGCCGCTTATGACCCTTCGGCCGTACTACCGCTGGTAGTGTGGTACTACCGCTGGGGCACAGAAGAGAGAGAGAATCTCTCCAAAGGGGCTGAGGACGAGGCGGAGGTGCCAGGCACCCCAGCGGTACTACTGTTGTGGAGCCACGGGCGGTACTGCCACTTGTGGCTCCTCAGCGGTACTACCGCTGGGTTGCACGGTACTACCGCTTGGACTCAGACAGGACAAGGAAGAGAGGAGAGATCTCTACAATGGAATGGAAAAGTTCGGAGGGTGAGAAGCTGATGTGTACGTGTTGATTCCACCCATGCAATACCCCAGCGGACCCCCTCTTGATAGTACGGTGCCCTCTACGCAACTAGTCCACCGAGAAAGAAACGAAAGAGCTACACCGTCTTGAAATACACTCCGAGGGGAAGGAAACGTCTCGTGCCAGGGGAGAATCTGTGAATTATTCAAAGCACACGATTAGTCCGCAAACATGTTGTCATCAATCACCAAAACTACCTTGAGAGAGATATGCCGTAACAGAGGGGCTACGAGGGGCCCACAAGCTTGCCCCCCCCTAGGGCATGCCCTGCAAGCTTGTGGCCATCCCGTGGCCCTTCTGGCATCCTCCCAAAGCTTCTAGGGTGTCTTCTGGTCCAAGAAAAATCGTCAAAAAGTTTCATTCTATTTGGACTTCGTTTGGTATTGATTTTCTGTAAAGGCAAAAATAAGGGAAAAAACAGCAACTGGCACTTGGCACTAGGTTAATGGGTTAGTCCTAAAAAATGATATAAAAATAGCATAATAATACATATAAAACATCCAAGATTGATAATATAATAGCACGGAACAATCAAAATTATAGATACGTTGGAGACGTATCAGAAATTAGAAGCAAAATCGAGGGTTTGGCAACAAATTCTCTCTCTGTGTGTTGTATTAGACATGTTAAGCATAAAGGCACATACTCCCTTTGTTGGAGAAACTTGCTGCGAGGGACATGTGCCTTAATGGGAGGAAAATGCTGGTTGGTGACGAGGAATCTACTGATTTCTAGTCTAACACATGGTGTGGTGGCAAAACTCTAGAAGTGCAATATTAATTATACCTATAATATGTGCTGAGTAGAAGGCAATTGTTTTATCGAATGAAAGAGATAAACTGACAACTTTATTTCCAGGAGGTCGTTGAATGAAGATCTTCAGGTACCATGTATATGATTACAGAGCACATATTTATAATTGCGCTTAATATTAGAATATCATATATGTATGTTTGAGAGATGCTACTAGTGCTATGAATCCCGACCTTCCCATGTAAGAGACCGTTTCAGTATTACTTTTTATGCACCTTTATTTTAAGTCTTTAACTATTCAAAAAACACAATTACTTATGAGTAATACTTATATTATCATTGTCTTGTGAAGATAATCGACTATCACAGTTAAAAATTGCACTAAAAGCCTAAAAGTGTCAGGGACAGAGAAACTATCCTACATTTATTATATATAAAAATAAATTAACGAAGGGAAAACAAATAACTCATTACCCCTTGTGGATCGATGACCTTTAAATCTCCCACTTAAGGGAAGACTGTTATCATCTATAAACCTTGCATTCGTGGGGCTCAAGACCTCTTATAAAGAGAATTTAGTAGGTGTCAATCATCTTCACAAACAATTGCTTTGTTTGCCCTAAGGGAGCCGGAACCGAGCATTAGGTGCCAGTATTGGCAGGTGTAGCCCTATTGGTGCCAATTGTGGCGTGTGACCCATAGAAATGCTTTTCTTGATGTGTAATCTATAGAGATGCATGTTTTTTTTCATTTTAGAGTTCAAGGGTTGAATCTTAGACAGATCAAAGAGTTCATCATTATAAAGTAGAATTCTCTCAATAAATTAAAGATGTGAACTATACATTCTAACAATTAATTAGTGATTAAGCGGCATGTGATTCTTTGAAGTATGAAATGATGAGTACAAAATGCACTCTCCAAAAGGGAAATGTCTGGCATCTTGCACAGAGGGTGGATGGGAGTTGCAATGGGAGGTGGCGGTGTGGCCGGGCGCTGAGCAATACGAGGAGGGAAATGATAACCTAAGCTCACGAGGGCTTTTGGACGAAGACAATGAAGCAAAAAGACCACTGGGTTGTTGCATGCAGTCCTGAGCTATAGGTCAACCAATCAAATAGCAACCAAAAGTAGGGAAAACTAGTTACTCCCTTGACACCAAAAGTTCAAACATTAGACCCATATGGCCTCGGGGTAGGAGAAAAGGAATCGATCACTGTTGGCACTCTAGAATTGCGTATATTGGGATGCGCAGGCGAACTATTGATACTTATAGAAGAATCCAACTCGAATCAAGATACTAACCAAGACTTTAGTTTTAGGTTTGTTTAGATAGATTCACCTCCAGGGTTGTTAAAGAATCGGTTTTTCAAGAAGGGGCTCTTAGTACAGTGGTGTTGGGGAACGTTGCAGAAAACAAAAAATTTCCTACGGTTTCACCAAGATCCATCTATGAGTTCATCTAGCAACGAGTGATTGGATTGTATCTACATACCTTTGTAGATCGTGAGCGGAAGCGTTTACTAGAACGTGGATGACGGAGTCGTACTCGTCGTGATTCAAATCACCGATGACCAAGCGCCGAACGGACGGCACCTCCGCGTTCAACACACGTACGGAGCGGATGACGTCTCCTCCTTCTTGATCCAGCAAGGGGGAAGGAGAAGTTGATGAAGATCCAGCAGCACGACGACGTGGTGGTGGATGCAGGGCGTCACGGCAGCAGGGCTTCGCCGTGTACTACGAGAGAGAGGTGTAGCAGGGGAGAGGGAGGCGCCAAGGATGCAGGGTCCGGCTGCCCCCTTCCCCCTCCCTTTATATAGGCCCCTAGGGGGGCACCGGCCCTAGGAGATGGGATCTCCTAGGGGGGCGGCGGCTAGGGCTGGAGTGGCCCCCAAGCCAAGGTGGGGCGCCCCCCACCCCTAGGGTTTCAACCCTAGGCGCATGGGGTGGGCCTGGTGAAGGAAATATGCCCTAGAGGCAATAATAAAGTTATTATTTATTTCCTTATATCATGATAAATGTTTATTATTCATGCTAGAATTGTATTAACCGGAAACATAATACATGTGTGAATACATAGACCAACAGAGTGTCACTAGTATGCCTCTACTTGACTAGCTCGTTAATCAAAGATGGTTATGTTTCCTAACCATGAACAAAGAGTTGTTATTTGATTAATGAGGTCACATCATTAGTTGAATGATCTGATTGACATGACCCATTCCATTAGCTTAGCACCCGATCGTTTAGTATGTTGCTATTGCTTTCTTCATGACTTATACATGTTCCTATAACTATGAGATTATGCAACTCCCGTTTACCGGAGGAACACTTTGGGTACTACCAAACGTCACAACGTAACTGGGTGATTATAAAGGAGTACTACAGGTGTCTCCAATGGTAGATGTTGGGTTGGCGTATTTCGAGATTAGGGTTTGTCACTCCGATTGTCGGAGAGGTATCTCTGGGCCCTCTCGGTAATATACATCACATAAGCCTTGCAAGCATTATAACTAAGATGTTAGTTGTGAGATGATGTATTACGGAACGAGTAAAGAGACTTGCCGGTAACGAGATTGAAATAGGTATTGGATACCGACGATCGAATCTCGGGCAAGTAACATACCGATGATAAAGGGAACAACGTATGTTGTTATGCGGTCTGACCGATAAAGATCTTCGTAGAATATGTAGGAGCCAATATGGGCATCCAGGTCCCGCTATTGGTTATTGACCGGAGACGTGTCTCGGTCATGTCTACATTGTTCTCGAACCGTAGGGTCCGCACGCTTAACGTTACGATGACAGTTATTATGAGTTTATGCATTTTGATGTACCGAAGGTTGTTCGGAGTCCCGGATGAGATCACGGACATGACGAGGAGTCTCGAAATGGTCGAGACGTAAAGATTGATATATTGGAAGCCTATGTTTGGACATAGGAAGTGTTCCGGGTGAAATCGGGATTTTACCGGAATACCGGGAGGGTTACCGGAACCCCCCGGGAGACTAATGGGCCTATTGGGCCTTAGTGGAAAAGAGAAAAGGGGCAGCCCACAGCTGGCCGGCGCCCCCCCCCCCCTTCCCCAAGTCCTAGTAGGACTAGGAGAAGGGGCCGGCCCCCCTCTCTCTCCTTTCCCCCTTGAGAGTCCTAGTTGGAATAGGATTGGAGGGGGGAGTCCTACTCCCGGTAGGAGTGGGACTCCCCCTGCGCCTCCCTCTCTCTGGCCGGCCAGCCCCCCTCCTCCAACCTTTATATACGGAGGCAGGGGACACCCCAAGACACACAAGTTGATCCTTGAGATTGTTCCTTAGCCGTGTGCGGTGCCCCCTGCCACCAAATTCCACCTCGATCATACCGTTGTAGTGCTTAGGCGAAGCCCTGCGTCGGTAGTACATCAAGATCGTCACCACGCCGTCGTGCTGACGGAACTCTTCCTCGATGCTTTGCTAGATCGGAGCCCGAGGATCATCATCGAGCTGAACGTGTGCTAAGAACTCGGAGGTGCCGGAGTAACGGTGCTTGGATCGGTCGGATCGGGAAGAAGATGTACGACTACTTCCTCTATGTTGTGTGATCGCTTCCGCAGTCGGTCTGCGTTGGTACGTAGACAACACTCTCCCCCTCGTTGCTATGCATCACCATGATCTTGCGTGTGCGTAGGAAAATTTTCAAAATTACTACGTTCCCCAACAGTGGCATCCGAGCCTAGGTTTTATGGTTTGATGTTATTTGCACGAGTAGAACACAAGTGAGTTGTGGGCGATACAAGTCATACTGCCTACCAGCATGTCATACTTTGGTTCGGCGGTATTGTTGGACGAGACGATCCGGACCAACCTTACGCGTACTCTTACGCGAGACCGGTTCCCTCGACGTGCTTTGCACATAGATGGCTTGCGGAAGACTGTCTCTCCAACTTTAGTTGAACCAAGTGTGACTACGCCCGGTCCTTGAGAAGGTTAAAACGGAGTCTATTTGACGAACTATCGTTGTGGTTTTGATGCGTAAGTGAGATGAGTTCTTACTTAAGCCCGTAGCAGCCACGTAAAACTTGCAACAACAAAGTAGAGGACGTCTAACTTGTTTTTGCAGGGCATGTTGTGATGTGATATGGTCAAGGCATGATGCTGATTTTATTGTATGAGATGATCATGTTTTGTAACCGAGTTATCGGCAACTGGCAGGAGCCATATGGTTGTCGCTTTATTGTATGCAATGCAATCGCGATGTAATGCTTTACTTTATTACTAAGCGGTAGTGATAGTCGTGGAAGCATAAGATTGGCGAGACGACAACGATGCTACGATGGAGATCAAGGTGTCGCACCGGTGACGATGGTGATCATGACGGTGCTTCGGAGATGGAGATCGCAAGCACAAGATGATGATGGCCATATCATATCACTTATATTGATTGCATGTGATGTTTATCCTTTTATGCATCTTATCTTGCTTTGATTGACGGTAGCATTATAAGATGATCTCTCACTAAATTATCAAGAAGTGTTCTCCCTGAGTATGCACCGTTGCCAAAGTTCGTCGTGCCCAGACACCACGTGATGATCGGGTGTGATAAGCTCTACGTCCAAATACAACGGGTGCAAAACAGTTGCACACGCAGAATACTCAGGTTATACTTGACGAGCCAAGCATATACAGATATGGCCTCGGAACACGGAGACCGAAAGGTCGAGCGTGAATCATATAGTAGATATGATCAACATAACGATGTTCACCATTGAAAACTACTCCATCTCACGTGATGATCGGTTATGGTTTAGTTGATTTGGATCACGTGATCACTTAGAGGATTAGAGGGATATCTATCTAAGTGGGAGTTCTTAAGTAATCTGATTAATTGAACTTAAATTTATCATGAACTTAGTCCTGGTAGTATTTTGCAAATTATGTTGTAGATCAATAGCTCGCGTTGTTGCTTCCCTGTGTTTATTTTGATATGTTCCTAGAGAAAATTGTGTTGAAAGATGTTAGTAGCAATGATGCGGATTGGATCCGTGATCTGAGGTTTATCCTCATTGCTGCACAGAAGAATTATGTCCTTGATGCACCGCTAGGTGACAGACCTATTGCAGGAGCAGATGCAGACGTTATGAACGTTTGGCTAGATCAATATGATGACTACTTGACAGTTTAGTGCACCATGCTTAATGGCTTAGAATCGGGACTTCAAAGACGTTTTGAACGTCATGGACCATATGAGATGTTCCAGGAGTTGAAGTTAATATTTCAAGCAAATACCCGAGTTGAGAGATATGAAGTCTCCAACAAGTTCTATAGCTAAAAGATGGAGGAGAATCGCTCAACTAGTGAGCATGTGCTCAGATTGTCTGGGTACTACAATCGCTTGAATCAAGTGGGAGTTAATCTTCTAGATAAGATAGTGATTGACAGAATTCTCTAGTCACCATCACCAAGTTAGTAGAACTTCGTGATGAACTATAATATGCAAGGGATAACGGAAACAACTCCCAAGCTCTTCGTGATGCTGAAATCAACGAAGGTAGAAATCAAGAAAACATCAAGTGTTGATGGTTGACAAGATCACTAGTTTCAAGAAAAGGGCAAAGGGAAGAAGGGGAACTTCAAGAAGAACGGCAAGCAAGTTGCTGCTCAAGTGAAGAAGTCCAAGTCTGATTCTAAGCCTGAGACTAAGTGCTTCTACTGCAAAGGGACTGGTCACTGGAAGCGGAACTGCCCCAAGTGATTGGCGGATAAGAAGGATGGCAAAGTGAACATAAGTATATTTGATATACATATTATTGATGTGTACTTTACTAGTGTTTATAGCAAACCCTTAGTATTTGATACTAGTTCAGTTGCTAAGTTTAGTAACTCGAAACAGGAGTTGCAGAATAAACAGAGACTAGTTAAGGGTGAAGTGACGATGTGTGTTGGAAGTAGTTCCAAGATTGATATGATCATCATCGCACACTCCCTATACTTTCGGGATTAGTGTTGAACCTAAATAAGTGTTATTTGGTGTTTGCGTTGAGCATGAATATGATTTGATCATGTTTATTGTAATATGGTTATTCATTTAAGTAAAAGAATAAATTGTTATTCTGTTTACATGAATAAAACCTTATATGGTTACACACCCAATGAAAATAGTTCATTGGATCTCGATCTTAAATAATACACATATTCATAATATTGAAACCAAAAGATGCAAAGTTAATAATGATAGTGCAACTTATTTGTAGCACTGCCGTTTAGGTCATATTGGTGTAAAGCGCATGAAGAAACTCCATGATGATGGGCTTTCGGAATCACTTGATTATGAATCACTTGATACTTGCGAACCATGCCTTTTGGGCAAGATGACTAAAACGCCGTTCTTCGGAACAATGGAGCGAGAAATAGATTTGCTTGAAATCATACATACTGATGTATGTGGTCTGATGAATATTGAGGCTCACGACAAGTATCATTATTTTCTGATCTTCACAGAGGATTTGAGCAGATATGAGTATATCTACTTGATGAAACATAAGTCTGAAACATTTGAAAAGTTCAAAGAATTTTCAGAGTAAAGTGAAAAATCATCGTGACAAGAAAATAAAAGTTTCTACGATATGATCACAGAGGTAAAATATTTGAGTTACGAGTTTGGTCTTCAGTTAAAATAATGTGAAATAGTTTCACTACTCACGCCACCTGGAACACCACAGCATAATGGTGTGTCCGAACGTCATAACCGTGCTTTATTGGATACAGTACAATCTATGATGTCTCTTACCGATTTACCACTATTGTTTTTGGGGTCATGCATTAGAGACAGCTGCATTCACGTTAAAAAGGGGCACCATCTATATCCCTCGAGACGACGCCTTATGAACTATGGTTTGGCAAGAAACCAAAGTTGTTGTTTCTTAAAGTTTGGGGTTGCGATGCTTATATGAAAAAGTTTCATCCTGATAAGCTCAAAACTCAAATCGGAGAAGTGCATCTTCATAGGATATCCAAAGGAAACTATTGGATACACCTTCTATCACAGATCCGAAGGCAAGACTTTTGTTGCTCAATTCGGAAACTTTCTAGAGAAGGAGTTTCTCTCGAAAGAAGTGAGTGGGAGGAAAGTAGAACTTGACGAGGTAACTGTACCTGCTCCCTTATTGGAAAGTAGTACATCACAGAAAAAAAAATTTGTGACACCTACACCAGTTAGTGAGGAAGCTAATGATGATGATCATGAAACTTCAGAACAAGACACTACTGAACCTCGTAGATCAACCAGAGTAAGATCCGCGCCAGAGTGGTACGGTAATCCTGTTCTGGAAGTCATGCTAATAGATCATGATGATCCTACGAACTATGAAGAAGCGATGGTGAGCCCAGATTCCGCAAAGTGGCTTGAAGCCATGAAATCTGAGATATGATCCATGTATGAGAACAAAGTATGGACTTTGGTTGACTTGCCCGATGATCGGCAAGCCATAGAAAATAAATGGATCTTAAAGAGGAAGACAGACGCTGATAGTAGTGTTACTATCTACAAAGCTAGAATTGTCGCAAAAGGTTTTCGACAAGTTCAAGGTGTTGACTACGATGAGATTTTCTCACTCGTATCTATGCTTAAAGTCTGTCCGAATCATGTTAGTAATTGCCGCATTTTATGAAATCTGGCAAATGGATAAACAAAACTGCATTCCTTAATGGATTTGCTAAAGAAGAGTTGTATACGATGCAACTAGAAGGTTTTGTCAATCCGAAAGGTGCTAACAAAATGTGCGAGCTCCAGCGATCCATCTGTGGACTGGTGCAAGCATCTTGGAGTTGGAATATACGCTTTGATAAGTTGATCAAAGCATATAGTTTTATACAGACTTGCGGTGAAGCCTGTATTTACGAGAAAGTGAGTGGGAGCACTATAGCATTTCTGATAAGTATATGTGAATGACATATTATTGATCGGAAATAATGTAGAATTATTCTGTAAAGCATAAAAGGAGTGTTTGAAAGGAGTTTTTCAAAGAAAGACTTCGGTAAAGCTGCTTACATATTGAGCTTCAAGATCTATAGAGATAGATCAAGACGCTTAATAAGTTTTTCAATAAGTACATACCTTGACAAGATTTTGAAGTAGTTCAAAACGGAACTGTCAAAGAAAAAGTTTCTTGCCTGTATTACAAGGTGTGAAGTTGAGTAAAGACTCAAAGCCCGACCACGGCAGAAGATAGAAAGAGAATGAAAGTCATTCCCTATGCCTCATTCATAGGTTCTATAAAGTATGCCATGCTGTGTACCAGATCTATTGTATACCCTGCACTGATTTGGCAAGGGAGTACAATAGTGATCTAGGAGTAGATCACTGGACAGCGGTCAGAATTATCCTTAGTGAAATAAGGATATGTTTCTCGATTATGGACGTGACAAAAAGGTTCGTCGTAAAGGGTTACGTCGATGCAAGTTTTTGACACTGATCTAGATGAATCTATAAGTCTCAATCTGGATACATATTGAAAGTGGGAGCAATTAGCTAGAGTAGCTCCTTGCAGAGCATTATAGACAAAGAATTTTGCAAAATACTTACGAATCTGAATATGACAGACCCGTTGACTAAAATTATCTCACAAGCAAAACATGATCACACCTTAGTACTCTTGGGGTGTTAATCACACAGAGATGTGAACTAGATTACTGACTCTAGTAAACCCTTTGAGTGTTGGTCACATGACAATGTGAACCATGGGTGTTAATCACATGGCGATGTGAACTATTGCTGCTAAATCACATGGCGATGTGAACTAGATTATTGACTCTAGTGCAAGTGGGAGACTGAAGGAAATATGCCCTAGAGGCAATAATAAAGTTATTATTTATTTCCTTATATCATGATAAATGTTTATTATTCATGCTAGAATTGTATTAACCGGAAACATAATACATGTGTGAATACATAGACCAACAGAGTGTCACTAGTATGCCTCTACTTGACTAGCTCGTTAATCAAAGATGGTTATGTTTCCTAACCATGAACAAAGAGTTGTTATTTGATTAACGAGGTCACATCATTAGTTGAATGATCTGATTGACATGACCCATTCCATTAGCTTAGCACCCGACCGTTTAGTATGTTGCTATTGCTTTCTTCATGACTTATACATGTTCCTATAACTATGAGATTATGCAACTCCCGTTTACCGGAGGAACACTTTGGGTACTACCAAACGTCACAACGTAACTGGGTGATTATAAAGGAGTACTACAGGTGTCTCCAATGGTAGATGTTGGGTTGGCGTATTTCGAGATTAGGGTTTGTCACTCCGATTGTCGGAGAGGTATCTCTGGGCCCTCTCGGTAATATACATCACATAAGCCTTGCAAGCATTATAACTAAGATGTTAGTTGTGAGATGATGTATTACGGAACGAGTAAAGAGACTTGCCGGTAATGAGATTGAACTAGGTATTGGATACCGACGATCGAATCTCGGGCAAGTAACATACCGATGACAAAGGGAACAACGTATGTTGTTATGCGGTCTGACCGATAAAGATCTTCGTAGAATATGTAGGAGCCAATATGGGCATCCAGGTCCCGCTATTGGTTATTGACCGGAGACGTGTCTCGGTCATGTCTACATTGTTCTCGAACCGTAGGGTCCGCACGCTTAACGTTACGATGACAGTTATTATGAGTTTATGCATTTTGATGTACCGAAGGTTGTTCGGAGTCCCGGATGAGATCACGGACATGACGAGGAGTCTCGAAATGGTCGAGACGTAAAGATTGATATATTGGAAGCCTATGTTTGGACATAGGAAGTGTTCCGGGTGAAATCGGGATTTTACCGGAATACCGGGAGGGTTACCGGAACCCCCCGGGAGACTAATGGGCCTATTGGGCCTTAGTGGAAAAGAGAAAAGGGGCAGCCCACAGCTGGCCGGCGCCCCCCTTCCCCAAGTCCTAGTAGGACTAGGAGAAGGGGCCGGCCCCCCCTCTCTCTCCTTTCCCCCTTGAGAGTCCTAGTTGGAATAGGATTGGAGGGGGGAGTCCTACTCCCGGTAGGAGTGGGACTCCCCCTGCGCCTCCCTCTCTCTGGCCGGCCAGCCCCCCTCCTCCAACCTTTATATACGGAGGCAGGGGACACCCCAAGACACACAAGTTGATCCTTGAGATCGTTCCTTAGCCGTGTGCGGTGCCCCCTGCCACCAAATTCCACCTCGATCATACCGTTGTAGTGCTTAGGCGAAGCCCTGCGTCGGTAGTACATCAAGATCGTCACCACGCCGTCGTGCTGACGGAACTCTTCCTCGATGCTTTGCTGGATCGGAGCCCGAGGATCGTCATCGAGCTGAACGTGTGCTAAGAACTCGGAGGTGCCGCAGTAACGGTGCTTGGATCGGTCGGATCGGGAAGAAGACGTACGACTACTTCCTCTATGTTGTGTGATCGCTTCCGCAGTCGGTCTGCGTTGGTACGTAGACAACACTCTCCCCCTCGTTGCTATGCATCACCATGATCTTGCGTGTGCGTAGGAAAATTTTCGAAATTACTACGTTCCCCAACACCTAGGGGGGCGCACCAGCCCACTATGGGATGGTTCCCCTCCCCACTTTGGCCCATGGGGCCCTCCGGGATGGGCGGCCCCACCCGGTGGACCCCCGGGACCCTTTCGGTGGTCCCGGTACAATATCGGTGACCCCGAAACTTGTCTCGATGGCCGAAACAGCACTTCCTATATATAATTCTTTACCTCCGGACTATTCCGCAACTCCTCGTGACGTCCAAGATCTCATCCTGGACTCCGAACAACATTCGGGTTACTGCATATACATATCTTCACAACCCTAGCGTCACCGAACCTTAAGTGTGTAGACCCTACGGGTCCGGGAGACAAGCAGACATGACCGAGACGACTCTCCGATCAATAACCAACAGCGGGATCTGGATACCCATGTTGGCTCCCACATGCTCCACGATGATCTCATCGGATGAACCACGATGTCGAGGATTCAAGCAACCCCGTATGCAATTCCCTTTGTCAATCGGTATGTTACTTGCCCGAGATTCGATCGTCGGTATCCCAATACCTCGTTCAATCTCGTTACCGGCAAGTCACTTTACTCGTACCGTAATGCATGATCCCGTGACCAGACACTTAGTCACTTTGAGCTCATTATGATGATGCATTACTGAGTGGGCCCAGTGATACCTCTCCGTCATACGGAGTGACAAATCCCAGTCTTGATCCATGTCAACCCAACAGACACTTTCGGAGATACCCGTAGTCTACCTTTATAGTCACCCAATTACGTTGTGACGTTTGGTATACCCAAAGCACTCCTACGGTATCCGGGAGTTACACGATCTCATGGTCTAAGGAAAGGATACTTGACATTGGAAAAACTCTAGCAAACGAACTATACGATCTTATGCTATGTTCAGGATTAGGTCTTGTCCATCACATCGTTATCCTAATGATGTGATATCGTTATCAATGACATCCAATGTCCATAGTCAGGAAACCATGACTATCTGTTGATCAACGAGCTAGTCAACTAGAGGCTCACTAGGGACATGTTGGTGTCTGTTATTCACACATGTATTACGATCTTCGGATAACACAATTATAGCATGAATAAAGACAATTATCATGAACAAGGAAATATAATAATAATGCTTTTATTATTGCCTCTAGGGCATATTTCCAACAGTCTCCCACTTGCACTAGAGTCAATAATCTAGTTACATTGTGATGAATCGAACACCCATGGAATTCTGGTGTTGATCATGTTTTGCTCTAGGGAGAGGTTTAGTCAACGAATCTGCTATATTCAGGTCCGTATGTACTTTACAAATATCTATGTCTCCATCTTGAACATTTTCACGAATGGAGTTGAAGCGACGCTTGATGTGCCTTGTCTTCTTGTGAAACCTGGGCTCCTTGGCAAGTGCAATAGCTCCAGTGTTGTCACAGAAGAGCTTGATCGGCCCCGACGCATTGGGTATGACTCCGGGGTCGGTGATGAACTCCTTCACCCAAATTGCTTCATGTGCTGCCTCCGAGGCTGCCATGTACTTCGCTTCACATGTAGATCCCGCCACGACGCTCTGCTTGCAACTGCACCAGCTTACTGCCCCACCATTCAAAATATACACGTATCCGGTTTGTGACTTAGAGTCATCCAGATCTGTGTCGAAGCTAGCATCGACGTAACCCTTTACGACGAGCTCTTCATCACCTCCATAAACGAGAAACATTTCCTTAGTCCTTTTCAGGTACTTCAGGATATTCTTGACCCCTGTCCAGTGTTTCTTGCCGGGATTACTTTGGTACCTTCCTACCAAACTTACGGCAAGGTTTACATCAGGTCCGGTACACAGCATGGCATACATAATAGAACCTATGGCTGAGGCATAGGGGATGACACTCATCTCTTCTATATCTTCTGCCGTGGTCGGACATTGAGCTAAGCTCAATTTCACACCTTGCAGCACAGGCAAGAACCCCTTCTTAGACTGATCCATATTGAACTTCTTCAATATCTTATCAAGGTATGTGCTTTGTGAAAGACCTATGAGGCGTCTTGATCTATCTTTATAGATCTTGATGACTAATATATAAGCAGCTTCTCCAAGGTCCTTCATTGAAAAACTCTTATTCAAGTAGGCCTTAATGCTGTCCAAGAGTTCTATATCATTTCCCATCAAAAGTATGTCATCTACATATAATATGAGAAATGCTACAGAGCTCCCACTCACTTTCTTGTAAACGCAGGCTTCTCCATAAGTCTGTGTAAACCCAAACGCTTTGATCATCTCATCAAAGCGAATGTTCCAACTCCGAGATGCTTGCACCTGCCCATAAATCGAGCGTTGGAGCTTGCACACCTTGTCAGCATTCTTAGGATTGACAAAACCTTCCGGCTGCATCATATACAATTCTTCCTTAAGGAAACCATTAAGGAATGCCGTTTTGACGTCCATTTGCCATATCTCATAATCGTAAAATGCGACAATTGCTAACATGATTCGGACGGACTTTAGCTTCGCTACCGGTGAGAAAGTCTCATCGTAGTCAACCCCTTGAACTTGTCGATAACCCTTAGCGACAAGCCGAGCTTTATAGATGGTCACATTACCATCCGCGTCTGTCTTCTTCTTAAAGATCCATTTATTCTCTATGGCTCGCCGTTCAATGGGCAAGTCAGTCAAAGTCCATACTTTGTTTTCATACATGGATCCTATCTCGGATTTCATGGCTTCTAGCCATTTGTCGGAATCCGGGCCCGCCATCGCTTCTTCATAGTTCGAAGGTTCACCATTGTCTAACAACATGATTTCCAAGACAGGGTTGCCGTACCACTCTGGTGCGGAACGTGTCCTTGTGGACCTACGAATTTCAGTAGGAGCTTGATCAGAAGTATCTTGATCATCATCATTAACTTCCTCTCTAGTCGGTGCAGGCACCTCAGGAACATTTTCTTGATTTCCGCCCTTTTCCGGTTCAAGAGGTAATACTTCATCAAGTTCTACTTTCCTCCCACTTACTTCTTTCGAGAGAAACTCTTTCTCTAGAAAGGATCCATTCTTGGCAACAAAGATCTTGCCTTCGGATCTGAGGTAGAAGGTATACCCAGTAGTTTCTTTAGGGTATCCTATGAAGACGCATTTTTCCGACTTGGGTTCGAGCTTTTTAGGTTGAAGTTTCTTGACATAAGCATCGCATCCCCAAACTTTTAGAAACGACAGCTTAGGTTTCTTCCCAAACCATAATTCATACGGTGTCGTCTCAACGGATTTCGACGGGGCCCTATTTAAAGTGAATGCGGCAGTCTCTAAAGCATAGCCCCAAAAAGATAGCGGTAAATCGGTAAGAGACATCATAGATCGCACCATATCTAATAGAGTGCGATTACGATGTTCGGACACACCATTACGCTGAGGTGTTCCGGGCGGCGTGAGTTGTGAAACTATTCCACATTTTCTTAAGTGTGTGCCAAATTCGTGACTCAAGTATTCTCCTCCACGATCTGATCGTAGAAACTTGATTTTCCTGTCACGTTGATTCTCAACCTCACTCTGAAATTCCTTGAACTTTTAAAAGGTTTCAGACTTGTGTTTCATTAAGTAGATATACCCATATCTACTCAAGTCATCAGTGAGGGTGAGAACATAACGATAGCCACCGCGAGCCTCAACACTCATTGGACCGCACACATCAGTATGTATGATTTCCAATAAGTTGGTTGCTCGCTCCATTGTTCCTGAGAACGGAGTCTTGGTCATTTTACCCATGAGGCATGGTTCGCACGTGTCAAATGATTCATAATCAAGAGACTCTAAAAGTCCATCTGCATGGAGCTTCTTCATGCGTTTGACACCTATGTGACCAAGGCGGCAGTGCCACAAGTATGTGGGACTATCATTATCAAACTTACATCTTTTGGTACTCACACTATGAACATGTGTATCATTACGCTCGAGATTCATTAAGAATAAACCATTCACCATAGGAGCATGACCATAAAACATATCTCTCATATAAATAGAACAACCATTATTCTCGGATTTAAATGAGTAGCCATCTCGAATTAAACGAGATCTCGATACAATGTTCATGCTCAAAGCTGGCACTAAATAACAATTATTGAGGTTCAAAACTAACCCCGTAGGTAAATGAAGAGGTAGCGTGCCGACGGCGATCACATCGACCTTGGAACCATTCCCGACGCGCATCGTTACCTCGTCCTTTGCAAGTCTCCGCTTATTCCGCAGCTCCTGCTTTGAGTTACAAATGTGAGCAACTGCACCGGTATCAAATACCCAAGAGCTACTACGAGTACTGGTAAGGTACACATCAATTACATGTATATCACATATACCTTTTGTTTTGCCGGCCTTCTTGTCCGCTAAGTATGTGGGGCAATTTCGCTTCCAGTGACCACTTCCCTTGCAATAAAAACACTCAGTCTCGGGCTTGGGTCCATTCTTTGCCTTCTTCCCGGCAGCTTGCTTGCCGGGGGCGGCAACTTCCTTGCCGTCCTTCTTGAAGTTCTTTTTACCCTTACCCTTCTTGAACTTAGTGGTTTTATTCACCATCAACACTTGATGTTCCTTCTTGACTTCTACCTCTGCTGATTTCAGCATAGCAAATACTTCAGGAATGGTCTTTTCCATCCCCTGCATATTGAAGTTCATCACAAAGCTCTTGTAGCTCGGTGGAAGCGACTGAAGGATTCTGTCAATGACCGCGTCATCCGGGAGATTAACTCCCGGCTGAGTCAAGCAGTTATGCAACCCAGACATAGTGAGTATGTGCTCACTGACAGAACTGTTTTCCTCCATCTTACAGCTGAAGAATTTGTCGGAGACTTGATATCTCTTGACTCGGGCATGAGCTTGGAAAACCATTTTCAGCTCTTCGAACATCTCATATGCTCCGTGTCTCTCAAAACGTTTTTGGAGCCCCGGCTCTAAGCTGTAAAGCATGCCGCACTGAACGAGGGAGTAGTCATCGGTACGTGCCTGCCAAGCGTTCATAACGTCTTGTTCAGCAGGGAGAACAGGTGCGTCACCCAGCAGTGCTTGTAGGACATAATCTTTCTTGGCAGCTATGAGGATGATCCTCAGGTTCCGGACCCAGTCCGTGTAGTTGCTGCCATCGTCTTTCAGCTTGGTTTTCTCTAGGAACACGTTGAAGTTGAGGACTACGTTGGCCATTTGATCTACAAGACATATTGTAATATTTTAGACTAAGTTCATGATAATTAAGTTCATCTAATCAAATTATTTAATGAACTCCCACTTAGATAGACATCCCTCTTCTAGTCATCTAAGTATAACATGATCCGAGTTAACTAGGCCGTGCCCGATCATCACATGAGACGGACTAGTCAACGTCGGTGAACATCTTCATGTTGATCGTATCTTCTATACGACTCATGCTCGACCTTTTGGTCTTCTGTGTTTCAAGGCCATGTCTGTACATGCTAGGCTCGTCAAGTCAACCTAAGTGTTTGCATGTGTAAATCTGTCTTACACCCGTTGTATGTGAACGTTAGAATCTATCACACCCGATCATCATGTGGTGCTTCAAAACAACGAACTGTCGCAACGGTGCACAGTTAGGGGGAACACTTCTTGAAATTATTATGAGGGATCATCTTATTTACCACCGTCGTTCTAAGTAAACAAGATGCAAAAACATGATAAACATCACATGCAATCAAATAATAAACGTGACATGATATGGCCAATATCACATAGCTCCTTTGATCTCCATCTTGGGGCTCCATGATCATCTTGTCACCGGCTTGACACCATGATCTCCATCATCATGATCTCCATCAACGTGTCTCCATGAAGTTGCTCGCCAACTATTACTTCTACTACTATGGCTAACGCGTTTAGCAATAAAGTAAAGTAATTTACATGACGTTTCTCAATGACACGCAGGTCATACAAAAATAAAGACCACTCCGATGGCTCCTGCCGGTTGTCATACTCATCGACATGCAAGTCGTGATTCCTATTACAATAGCATGAACATCTCATACATCACATATAGATCATTCATCATTCATCACAACTTTGGCCATATCATATCACAAAGCACTTGCTGCAAAAACAAGTTAGACGTCCTCTAATTGTTGTTGCAAGTTTTACGTGGCTGAATTAGGGTTCTAGCAAGAACGTTTTCTTACCTACGTGAAAGCCACAACGAGATTTGTCAACTTCTATTTACCCTTCATAAGGACCCTTTTCATTGAATTCGCTCCAACTAAAGTGGGAGAGACAGACACCCGCCAGCCACCTTATGCAACTAGTGCATGTTAGTCGGTGGAACCGGTCTCACGTAAGCGTACGTGTAAGGTTGGTCCGGGCTGCTTCATCCCACAATACCGCTGAAGCAAGATAAGACTAGTAGCGGCAAGAAAGTTGACAACATCTACGCCCACAACAAATTGTGTTCTACTCGCGCAAGAAGAACTACGCATAAACCTGGCTCATGATGCCACTGTTGGGGAACGTTGCAGAAAACAAAAATTTTCCTATGATTTCACCAAGATCCATCTATGAGTTCATCTAGCAACGAGTGATTGGATTGCATCTACATACCTTTGTAGATCGCGAGCGGAAGCGTTTACTAGAACGTGGATGACGGAGTCGTACTCGTCGTGATTCAAATCACCGATGACCAGGCGCCGAACGAACGGCACCTCCGCGTTCAACACACGTACGGAGTGGATGACGTCTCCTCCTTCTTGATCCAGCAAGGGGGAAGGAGAAGTTGATGAAGATCCAGCAGCACGACGGCGTGGTGGTGGATGCAGGGCGTCACGGCAGCAGGGCTTCGCCGTGTACTACGAGAGAGAGGTGTAGCAGGGGAGAGGGAGGCGCCAAGGATGCAGGGTCCGGCTGCCCCCTTCCCCCTCCCTTTATATAGGCCCCTAGGGGGGGGGCGCCGGCCCTAGGAGATGGGATCTCCTAGGGGAGGCGGCGTCTAGGGCTGGAGTGGCCCCCAAGCCAAGGTGGGGCGCCCCCCACCCCTAGGGTTTCAACCCTAGGCGCATGGGGTGGGCCTAGGGAGGCGCACCAGCCCACTATGGGCTGGTTCCCCTCCCTACTTTGGCCCATGGGGCCCTCCGGGATGGGCGGCCCCACCCGATGGACCCCCGGGACCCTTCCGGTGGTCCCGGTACAATACCGGTGACCCGGAAACTCGTCTCGATGGCCGAAACAGCACTTCCTATATATAATTCTTTACCTCCGGACTATTCCGCAACTCCTCGTGACGTCCGGGATCTCATCCGGGACTCCGAACAACATTCGGGTTACTGCATATACATATCTTCACAACCCTAGCGTCACCGAACCTTAAGTGTGTAGACCCTACGGGTTCGGGAGACAAGCAGACATGACCGAGACGACTCTCCGATCAATAACCAACAGCGGGATCTGGATACCCATGTTGGCTCCCACATGCTCCACGATGATCTCATCGGATGAACCACGATGTCGAGGATTCAAGCAACCCCGTATACAATTCCCTTTGTCAATCGGTATGTTACTTGCCCGAGATTCGATCGTCAGTATCCCAATACCTCGTTCAATCTCGTTACCGGCAAGTCACTTTACTCGTACCGTAATGCATGATCCCGTGACCAGACACTTAGTCACTTTGAGCTCATTATGATGATGCATTACTGAGTGGGCCCAGTGATACCTCTCCGTCATACGGAGTGACAAATCCCAGTCTTGATCCGTGTCAACCCAACATACACTTTTGGAGATACCCGTAGTCTACCTTTATAGTCACCCAGTTACGTTGTGACGTTTGGTATACCCAAAGCACTCCTACGGTATCCGGGAGTTACACGATCTCATGGTCTAAGGAAAGGATACTTGACATTGGAAAAACTCTAGCAAACGAACTATACGATCTTATGCTATGTTCAGGATTGGGTCTTGTCCATCACATCGTTATCCTAATGATGTGATCTCGTTATCAATGACATCCAATGTCCATAGTCAAGAAACCATGACTATCTGTTGATCAACGAGCTAGTCAACTAGAGGCTCACTAGGGACATGTTGGTGTCTGTTATTCACACATGTATTACGATCTTTGGATAACACAATTATAGCATGAATAAAGACAATTATCATGAACAAGGAAATATAATAATAATGCTTTTATTATTGCCTCTAGGGCATATTTCCAACAGGTGGATGCATCGAATGCAAGCTGTAAGGAAGAATAATTCTCTTAGCAGACAAGAATGAAATTCAATTAGTCCTAAACTTTGCACAGGAAACGAAGAGTACACAAGCAAATTCATTTAGTGGGAAAGCTTTCCTTGGCTAGGCCCCCATGAAGAAAGATGCCAATTCCCCAAAGCAGTAATGATAGCAATAGCAGTAGGAGTAGCATTAGGAATTAAGATCGTCAGGCCTCATTCATCAAAGCAGCGGTCCTTAGGGGCTGAAAAAGAGCCCAGATCCCCCGCAACAAGCTTGGAAAGGAAGAAGACATGAAGGGCAATTGGTCAAAAATGATTTTGTGCCACAGGTGTTGAACGATCTACTCTACACAGGTGTGGACTTACAGGGCTAGGGCTCATAAACCCTTTCTTTCATTCATCAAGGGGTTGGTCACTTTTTCGGGCCGGGATCAAGACGCACAGGGTTTGTGGACACATTTTCAAATTTCTGATTTTTCTCTGGACAAAAGTACAAGACTTACATGCATTTTTGAAGAAGTGAGTTACTAAAAATTAATAGTGCTAATAAGAACCAGTAGACTTCCTCGTTATTATGCGCATATTTGATGACAGGCGCTCATTTATTTATGGGATGACGAGCGGCAGAGTATGCAGCGTGAAGAGACCAACACGGCGCTTGAGAGACTTTGTGGCATGAAATTTGATTTATTTCTGGGCCTATTTCATCAAAACTATAACCATAGCATAAATTACATCTAAAAATAGCATAAATTACGAGTAGTCCTGGCAACTTCAGATTCCTTTAATCGTGTCCTGCGTAAACCCGTTCAAAGTAGTACAACGCAACGTGACAGAGACGGACACAGGCCAACGGCAGGGTGCAGTACGGCAGAGGAGCCGGCTCCGATAGAGACAAATCATCCAAAGCCCAAAAAAGCTGGGGCTAAACGAGAGTCCTCCTCCCAATTTTTGGTAGAACAGGGGGTGTTTGTACAAAACCCGAGTCCGCCTCCGAATCCAGCTCGATCCAAGCCACGCAATCCCGATCCGACGGCTCGCATCGCAGGATCACCAGCACGCACCCGAGGGGCCGATCCTATACAAGTCGCCCCGGCTCTTCCTCCCGAGCCCTACCAAGGCGGCCGTGTCTCCAAATCTCCCTCGAAAAAAAAGCGGCGGCTCTAAATCTCTCCGCCGTGCTAAACCCTAGCTTCAGCGCCGGCGGCCCAATCCCGCCGCCGACGCTTCGATCCCCCGCCCCCTCCCTCCCAGCGCCCCGCCTCTGCCCCGCGTCGCCGCCGCCGCCGAACCCGCTCTTCCTCGTCGGGGACATCGCGTTGCCGCTGTCTCCGCCCCGTGAGGTATGGTGTTGTTTTCTCATCCAGCGATTAGTTGAATCCCGTTGACCTTCACAGCTTCCGCCGGCGCGCCATCTAGATCCGCCCCTGATTCCTGTCCACGCGTGTATATAGTCGTAATCTACCTAGGGGCTGGGCATTATTGTCGAAGTAGTTGTCTGAGATTATCATAGAGTTTGTCTATTATGTCTGACATGCTATTTCCGTGGTTCATGCCGCCAGACCTCTTGTTTTTGGTGTTTAGAGTAGATTGAATTTGTTGTCCCTCCTTTTGGTCTCTGTTCTTAGTGTGGCCAGATGCTCAGGGTGCATACTTTATAGAATCTGCATTTGGATTTGTAGTTAAGAGAATTGTTGATGATTGGATCGATATTCTGACTTTTATGTGGGCCAATCGTCCCTTCTCTAAATCATTCTTCTAATCCTGCTACCTTTTTTGTGTCCATGTACTGCTTATCTTGTTTAATCATTAATGTATACTTTTCTTTCAGCAATGGCGACACAAGCAGGAACCGCGGCTGCTGCTCGTTTAAGTCCCCAAGTGGTAGGTTTCTCTGTGCCTCCTGTGAACAGGCTATTACAAGCGATGAGTGCTCGTTTTGATCAACGTCTTTTTGCTGTATAGATTTGCTCTGTATTTGTTGAGCAATATTACCACATTCTGCATGAGACACCAGACCAGGCGCATAAGTTTTACCAAGACACAAGCAGGATTGGCCGGACAGGTTCTGATGGGGTCATGGAATACGTAACAACATTGCCTGTAAGTTCCACGGAAATTTGTTGCTACAACCTGTACGACCTTACTCTTGACTATATGCTTATTCGCACCTCCTGTATTCCAACAGGAGATCAGCAAGAAAATTATGGCCATGGACTTCAGCAAATACTTGACAGAGATAGAGACTGCAGATGCAGTGTTATCCCACAATGGTGGTGTTCTCATTGTTGTTACTGGATCATTAACCATGGTTGATGACTTCTGCCAACGATTTACACAGTCGTTCTTCCTGGCGCCACAAGATGGTGGCGGCTATTTTGTTCTCAATGATATTTTTAGGTTGATAACACAAAGGAATCTAGAAAACGGAAGAACTCAGAAGGATGAGCCTGTTGCTCAATCAGGTTGATATTTTTATTGCATTTCTTTAAAAACAACTGTAATCCCATGTGTACTCACATTTTCAACAGTAGCAGATCCTGCTCCAGCTGTGGTGGTGGAGCGTTCGACTACTGACCTTGTTGCCGACGTGGACGCTCGGAATCCCACTGTTAATGGCCCAACTGTTCAAAGTAACCCGACTGCTAATGGAGCTGTTGAAAATAAGGTTGAGCCACCTGTGAAGGTGACCAAAGAGGTTCCCAAAAAGACCTCTGTTGCTGTCCCCCCCTCTCCTCCTGCCCAGAAGGATACCCCTCCTCCAGCTCAGAAGGATATTCCAAAAAAGACCCCTGTTGCTGCTTCTCCCCCTCCTCCTCCAGCTCAGATGGATGTCACTAAGAAGACTTATGCATCAATTGTGAGTTATCATTTTATCTTTTATTTGTCAGTAGGCTTTTACTGCCATGTTCATAATGTTGATTGAGGTTCTTTCTAATTACTGTTCCGCAGGTGAAAGTCATGAAGGAGGGCCCACCAACTCCCGTTGTCAAACCTAAGCCATCTCCTAAACCTGCGGCCAAGCCTCCGACCAAGGCTGTTGAAGGTTCAGAAAAATCTTCTGTAAAGCCTTCGCAGGCTGCTGAAGCCACTCCAGCTGGCACGAGTGTTGCCAAGAATAAAACTTCTCATGACGGTTGGTTATGACTTTGACTTGGTATAAATATGCAGTCATTTTGGCGTTCATAGCTGTGATCATTATTATACCCTGCAGAACAAGGCTTTTCGATTTTCATCAAGGGTTTGCCTTACAATTCGACTGTCCCAATGGTTGAAGAGGAGTTTAAGAAATTTGGTACAATCAAGCCAGATGGCATCCAAGTTAGGAACAACAAGGTTAGTTGTAACAGTTTGTTTTGGCTCCAGCTGGTGCTATTTGTCTGACATTCTTACTTTAATTGCTTCAGATTGATCAGTACTGCTTTGGCTTTGTTGAATTTGAATCTCAGCAATCCATGCAAGCAGCAATTCAGGTACGCCTATACTGGACAAATTATCTTTTTTACAATATATCTGTGGAGACCATGCAATAATTGTATCTTACTGTGATGCAGGCATCTCCACTTTATATTGGGGACACTGAAGTGGGCATTGAGCAGAAACGAACCAGTACGAGAGGTAAGCAACCTTCCTGGTTTTCTAGTTTGTTACTTTACCAATGCTACTCTTAGTTTGGTTTCTATGCATCTTGGTTTTCTGAGCATGTAGAAAATGTGTGTTGCATAAATCTGTGTACTCCCTCCGATCCATATTAATTGTCGTTCAAACAGATGTATCTAGACGTATTTCAGTGCTGTTTGAGCCACAAGTAATATGGATCGGATGGCACCAAGTAGCAATGTTGTGCTGCTCTACAAATGTCCTTTCTTTTTGCTAGTATTAGTCTTAATCAATCTATGCTGATTATATAGAAGAAAAGGAAAGCCTGTTGTTGAAATGCTTCCCATGAGTTTCTTAGAGGTTCTTTTGTTTATTTTCAAGATGTTGTGTGGTTATTTTGTTAGCTGAATGCAGCATCCGTGATGAGATATGGATTAACTTGAACTATTTCCGCAGTTGTGAATGGTGTTGTCATGAATGCTGGCGGAGGTGGTCGTTTCCAATATGGGAGGGGTCACCGTGGTGACAACTTCAGAGGACGGGGAGGTGGCTACATGAACAGTGCGAGCTACCGTGGCGGCGATAACTTCAACAGGAGGGACGACGGTGAGGACTTCAGCAGGAGGGACGACGGCGACAACTTCAACAGGAGGAACGACGGCGGTGAAAACTTCAACAGGAGGAATGACTTCCGAAACCGTAACGAGTTTTCAGGCCGCGGGCGAGGGCCGCCGCAGCAGGGGAACGGCTATCAGCACCACAACGGGAACGGCTTCCACCAGCCGCGGCCCTTCCAGAACGAGAACGGGACCGGGAGGTACGCCCGCGTCAACAACGGCCCGAAGCAGACACCGGTTGCTGCTGCATAGAGGAGGTGCTCCCAGGGGAACCCGGTTTTAGGGGAGCCTAAGAATAGGAGATCATTTTTTTGGACCTGGTTACAAGTTTAGCGCTGGTCGTTTGGTGGTGAAAGGTGAATTTGGCTGGTGAACGTCAATTGGTTGGTTGCGATGCGAAAATTGAACTGTGGCGATCTGAACTCTGGTCTGGAATGTGGAAGCGAAGTTCTATGTTGTCATTCATGTCTCTTCTGTCTTTTGATGTTTGCCGTCCATGTTATCATTCATACTATCTTATTATCTTTATTATGTGAAAAGGTCTGTCGCGGCCGAATGATGCAGACGCTGCATCTCCACCTTATCTGTTCTCTGGAAATTCCCAGGCTCCTTTTTCTCGCCTTGAATCCTTGCCTCGCCACCACACGCTGCCCCAAGCCACTTCCCTTTCAAGCAGGGGCCCGGCTGATTGCTGCCTGTGCTAAAAGGGGGCTGCACTTGCACATGTACACTGATAGGTGCGGTCAATCACAGCGGCGCCTCCGCGTGGCGGTGGTGTACAATGATCCCAGACATTCGAAGATAGAGATTTTATTAAATGCTTGTCATTAACTATATTTGCGATCGTCAGGAACATATAGACAGTCTTCATGAACGTAAGTTTCTACTGAAAACGAGTTGGACTTAACTTCAGAGGACTCAGTTCCATAGCCCATAATGCAAAAAAAAACCCCTTAAAACTGAGCTTTTAGAGCAACTTCAATGGGGCGACCATCTCGTCCGCGGCCGTCCGTTTGGGTTGGCACGGACAAAAAAGCCGGCCCAACACGCCGACCAAAACGGACGCGCGTCCGTTTGCCGACCCACTTCCGATCCATTTTTGAGCCTGATTTGCGTCGGCGCGGACACAAGATGGACGCGCGCGCTCGTCCTCTTTCCTTACCGGGCCCGCTGGTCGATGGCACATTGGATTCACTCCTTCGCCTGCCTGCTACGTCGTTGACGTCGCCGACCATTTTTTCAGATAAAAATAGATACATAGATAATTTTAGCGTACACAGATAAAAAGAAAAGATCACTACTCGTCGATTTCTGACTCCGACTCGGTAATGTCCTCCTCTGACGTCTGAATGTAGGCGTCAGCATACGCCTCGTCTTCAAAGTCCCAACCCGCCGTTTCTCGTAGCTTCAGTTCCAATTGAGCTCCCTGCTTCCACAAACGCTTGTCCTCCCGATAGGCGGCTCGCTCCCTCCTCCTCGCGTCCCTCTCCAACCTCCTTTGCTTGTAGAAGTGGCGCTCGTCGACGATGTCCTGCGGGAAGCCTCCGCACCACACCACAAAGGCTTCCACGTCCTTCTCCGTGATGGCGAGGAGACACTGCTGCCTTCGGTGGACACGACGATCCTCGTCGGTGAAAAGCCGTGGGAGAGGCGTCATATCCTGCGCCCGCTGACTCGACACGTTGGGAAAATTCATATCCAGACGAGGCCTCAGGAGGCACCACGCCGCCGCGTCGTGCGCGCGGGCCGCCTCCTCTGCGGTGTCGAAGGTGCCGAGGATGAGACGTTTCTCATGAAACCATATCTCAAAAGAGAAGGCGCCGGAGCGGCGCTCGCGGACTCCGCGAAAATCCGAAGCGTCCAGGCTGCGGATTGACATGGTGGCGCAGAGGCGGCGAGAGTGGGCGGCGAGCAGAGGCGGCGAGAGTGGGCGGCGGACAGAGTGTGGAGGGAGCGCCTTCTTTATAACGAGCGCCGGCCGCGGCGCGCGCGTGAACCTTTCCCGCGCGCTGGAGCGCCAAAACCAACGTCCGCTAGGCCGCTTTCCCCCGCGCGCTGGTGCGCCAAAATCAGAGCGACGACATGATTTAAAACGTGCACGGTCATGAAATGAGTCGGTCCGTTGGACGCACTACCAACCTAAAACTAAAAAAAGACGGACGGCGGGCGGACGGCCGATCCAAATAAACAAAAAACAGACAAAAATACCATCCATTTAGGTCGGCCGTTAGAGTTGCTCTTACACTTGCAGTTTTAAAGAAAAATGCTTCTTCAAACCTGTAACATTGATCATGTTGCAAACCCCCGAGCGCAGCATGGGCCACATTATAAATGCGGGTCATAGCGGAACGGCTGACGCACCCCAGATCGGACGACTGTCGCAAGCGGGATCCAACAGATCTACGCATCAGCCGGCCAACGCTTAGCACATGCCTATCTTTATTAGTACTATCATGTTTGACAGCTCAGGGAGGCGTTAGCGATCCTGGATAAGACATTTTGACCTACGCTTTCGCTTATCGCACCAATCTAGCGTAGTGAGAGCATCTTTAACAGGCGTATAAAAAAAGCTCCGTGTACTAAAATTTTATTTTTTTAGATGCCACACAGCTCCAGCAAATGATGTAGTGCTAAAAGTTTTTGGCCGCGCGCTGAAAAACGCTATCGCGTGCAGTATATTTTGGGGTTTGGATTGCGCGCACGTTTTTGGGCGTCTGCAAAAGCGATGTTGGTCCCGGCGCACTAAAAATGCTAAAGTGGCGCACTATAACTTTTATTGGGCGCCAAATTTTTATGCGACCGTTAGAGATGCTCTGCGCCATATCTCCAATTCATGTCTGAACGCCAAGACTAACTAGGACTACTGCCAACTACATATGCGGCAAATTTTCGTGTTTTGACCTTTTTTTGAAACCTATTCAAGATTTGACCCTAATTTGATTTTTTTTGAGATCTGACCCTTTTGCTACCGTCAGAGTCCATGGCGCTAACTGGGCCGGCGGTAGCCTGCACAACCCTACCGCCAAGGTGCTTGGCGGTATGCACGAGCACGCACTGTGATCAATACTTAGGAGGTTTTTGACGGTAAGACATGCAACCCTACCGCCAGAGACCTCGGCGGTAGGCTGTTATACCCTACCGCCATGGTCCATGGCGGTAGCAAAAGGGTCAGATCTCGATTTTTTTTCAAACTAGGATCAAATCTCGAATAGGTTTCAGAAAAGGGTCAAAACACGAAATTTAGCCCACATATGCGCAACGAAGACCCGAGCACCTCTCCGCAACCAATTGCCGGCCGGCATCGACGTCACATTAGGTATTGGATTGGACCATGCAGCCCTGGACGACTTTCAAAAGAGGGGGCAACGAAAGAGAAGGAGTGGGGTGGGTGGGTGGGGGGGGGGGGGGGGAGTGAAACGGAAAAAGTCACATCAGAGTCCTTTGTGTCCGAGGACATCCTTGCAACATTGGCATCGTTGGTACATTCTTTACCCTTGTCTAAACCCTTAGGGTGATCCTGATTAAATCATTTTGTTCTCGGCAAAAGAAGTTGGAGACACCTCTGGCCATGTTCTATTAAGCATCTCTCTAAGGATATTTAGGGATTTTTGCTTGTATAAGGCCATATACAATGCAAGACGCTTGTGAAAATAAACTGATTTTTTTCTTAAGCACCAATGCTTGTTTGTATAGCACGCGTGCATACTTACATAACTTTGTTATAAAACCAACCATTAGTGCTTGAGCAAAAAATGTTTTATTTTTACAAGCACCTTACTGCACGTGGTCTAAGAGACTTAATCCTCTCAGTCCTTCCAATCCCCTCCAAAAGGTGCATGTGGGACAAGTTATCGGAAATTCGCATGGGTACGCACCTGCCCAGCCGTCCGATTGACTCGTGATCTGCAAAGTCATTGAATTTCAGATAAGGGCACACCAAGCTTAAGTTTTAGTTATGAAACTTGTGATTTTGTGGTCCGTGTGCACCAAGTTTCAGCATTTGAAACTTAATGGAATTTTAAAAACCGGTGAAAACACATTCATAAATGGTCTTATTTTAAAGCCCCCGCCACAAGAAAAACGTATGCGTAAACGAATCTTAATTTGAAATTTTATATCAAATCAAAAGATATAATAAAAGAGATTCAAAATCGAAGGCCAAAAAATAAAGTAAAAAAAATAGGGCGTGTGTTCCCCGTCCTGCTCTAGTGCTCTCCCGACAGGTCACGGCAGTCCCTCGTCTATACGCTGTAGCCTGCATACACTGTGTGGGCGGGTATCCCACCAACCATTTATGCGGGACATCCAAGTGGAATGTAACCAGATTATGATGGAGGCTCAGTGGCTCACCATCACCATCCTTTAGAGGAGTGCTGAGAGAGCCTGGGACTGAGAAAGCGCAGAGCTTCTCCGCTCTGCTCCTCGCGCAGACTTCACCGGCAAGGGCAAAGGGCAATCAAGATCTGCTGCAACAGTTTCTACATGTAAGTTTGTCAGATCAGACCAATCCTTCGTCCTTTCTTCCTTGGATCGGCAGCTTTTGGTTCTCGAACAATTACACCATCCATCCATGTGGTTTCCCCCTTGATTTGCGGCCATCGCCGTCGCCAATTTCGCGCCGTAATACCATGTACGAAAGCCACAGCTGCTTCCTCCTGATACCCTGTTGGATATTCTGCAGGAAGACAGATCCACACGTGCCGGCGGGGAGCACCGGGGGACGAGCAGTGGCGGTGAAGAAGAAGAAGCAAGGTCGCAAGCGCAAGCCGCGGTCCGACGTGTGGGAGCACTTCGAACCTTTCACGAATTCTGACGGGGAGGAGAGAGCGAGGTGCAGAAGGTGCGGTCTCGACCTCGCCGCCGACACCAGCAGGAACGGCACCAGTCGTCTCCGCCGGCACGCCCAAGGCAGCTGCCCAGGATCACCACCACCACCACCAAAGCCTCTAGCTGCCGCCGCACAATCACAGTCACTCGACTGCAGTAGTAAGCCTGCTGACAGCAATTGGAAGGAGGCCACTGCCGATCTGGCCAGAATGATAGCGTCGCACTCGTACGACCCATCCTTTGTCGAGGACAGCAGCTTCAGGAGCTTCGTGCGCCGGCTTAACCCGGGCTTCGAGGTGCCCTCGCGGGACGCCATCCAGCTGAGCTGCGACGGTATTTTCGAGGAAACGATGAGGGTCCTGGAGTCTGAGCTCGAGCGCACCTCCGGACAAGTCAACCTAGCGCTAGACGCAGCCGAGACCGCTCAGGGGACGGTCCTGTACGTCGCCTGCCACTTCATCGACGAAGGCTGGCATCACCGCCAGATGATCATCGACGCTTATTTGGTCGCGCCGGAGTACATGAGCCGCATGCCGCTGCTGGGCACCGGCGGGGTTGTCCTACACGGCACAGACCGTTACAACGTGCTCCTCGAGAGGATATCCAGCCACTCTGTTCTGCACAGGCTGTTCAGCATCACCGTCGGACGGATCGGCGGCCTCAGGCCCTACCTACAGACGGCGAGCTTCCAGGCCGTCTGCGGCGGCGTGAGCTGCTGCTACGGCGACACCTACGCAGACACCCTGCTTTGCTCCGTCGCCGAAGACCTCTGCGACAACCTGCGATCACACCCCTTCGCCAGCGACGCAGAGGAGATGGTCGAGGGGGAGCCTGGGCTCGAGTTCGAAGAGCTCCGCTCGCAGCTTGATTTCGATTGCCGCCTGCCGTACCACAAGAAGTGGTACTCGTGCTACTCTTCTCTGCAGGTTTTCCAAAAGTATTCTTCGTCAGAGTTCGACAAACTGCTGTGCAGGCTTTGGAGGGGAATAGATCGCGCCACCAAAACAATCTCGGACCCCAGTCGCCCGACCTCAAACATCGTCCTTCTTGAGTTGTTCAAGGTGAGGGAGACCCTGCAGGCTGAAATCGATCGAGCGAGCAGAGAACATCTCTACGGGGGCAGCAATTGCTTTGTCAGTGATGTTGCGGCAGTTCTTGGAAGAGCAAAGGGAAGTTTAGACCTGGGAATACGAAACTCGTACCTCAAATGGTCCATCCCGTTTGCGCTAGACCCCCGATACAAGCTCAAGTTCATCGCCTTCATTTTCAACAGGGCCTTCGGCTCCTCGGGCGAAGGGTACGTCTGCAGGGTGAGAGAAGAAATGGGTCGTCTGTTTGCCTCTTTTAGTAAAGACGGTGGAAATCCAAATCGTGCCACGGAGGAGACTGCCGGCAGTGCTCATGAGTTGGAACAGGCATGGGATGCGTACTGCCGTTCAGAGGTACTCGTAACTAAAACAGAGCTTGATCGTTACCTGGAAGATCCCCCGGTCCAAGGCGCAAGCGGTTTCGACGTTCTGAGCTGGTGGAAGGCCAGCGTATCAAATTACCCGACACTGGCTAGGATGGCAAGGGCTGCGCTGGCCATTCCCGCGTGCCGCAAGCTATCTCCTGAACAAATGTCCTTGATTGGGAGCAAGGTTCGTGGCTATTCCAAATAGACGATGGAGAGTACCCAGGAGGTGCAGATGATGCATTGGTACTGTCCAAATCAATATCACACCAGATGATAGACTGAACAGGAGGAAGAAAGAACGTCGCCATGTCTGTTGTGTGGCGCTACCCTGTGATCCCTTGAGCCCATGGTGCAGTTCCTGCTGACGTGATTGCGGCGACACCGGACTTCACCTGTGTGGTCCGCGAGGTGGTTCCCGGCGGCGCTCAGGTCTGGCTCGACTGTCCGCTTGTCGCGCCGTGGAATGTTGAGTTCACGGACGGCAAAGATTTTCTCTGCATTTGTGGTACCAACAGTGGTCTCCGAATTACGACTCCTACATGTGTGGGTGTATCTTGTCCTTAAAAGGTCACTAATCATGCTCTTGACATAACATTTCCTGCTAATCTTGGTCTTGCTACGTTCATCTCTTCGAAGATGTCAATGCCTGATAATCCAAATACTGTATACTCTCCAACAGTGCTTGAACGGTGCACCGAACTTCTAACCGGGACTGCATCTTTCATACTCCCTCCGTCACGTTTAGAGGGTGTATATCAAAAATCTCTTGGACCAAGGTGTTTCATGATTGGCTCTAGCTTTCTCTGCATGCGACTGAAAAATAGCAGCGTAGTTAATAGCACAGCGCCTAATTGTTTAAAGAATCAATGCGCAGTAACCCTCATGGCAGCAGCCCTCACGCATGCATTGGTGAAGACTGAGGTGTTGCTTGGATACGTTTTAGTCTCATGACTAAAAATAGTGGGACTAAAACTTACTAGCCTCACCTATACTTGAATCCAAATACTAAAGAGACTAAAAATCAAGTTAATGAGCATTTATTATCCTCCAGACCCTCCAATTCAGAACTCGCCTGTGTTAAAAGAGAGGAATTAAATGAGGAGAGAGAGGACTAATTTACATTTTAGTAGAGGTACCCCTGACTAAAACATTTTAGTCTCATGACTAGGTTTAGCCCCTCTTTAGTCAGGGGTGCTTGGAACTTTAGCCTCTTAAAAAGACTATTTTTAGTCAGACTAAAATAAGTTCCTTGGATCCAAGCACCCTCTGATTCCGGCGGGTATTTTTCCCTTGCATGCAGAACTAGCTTTTACACACACGTCACACCATGCATGCATCAATTACACCCCGATGTGAGCAGCGTATGATTCATACGGTCGCATGCATACAGTACTAGTAGGAGTAATTGCATTGGCGCCTTAAATCTTGTCTATTTTAAAAACACATGTAAATTTAACTGTGCCTTCTAAACCGTGACGAAGGGAGTAGAACCTTTTAAAACTTTCCTCCATCTCGTGCATAAGGCATGCACGTAGTTCTAAGTCATTAAATTAACTAATTAAATATGTATTATATGTAATAAAAATATATTTAGAAACTTCATTCGCATATGAATCTAGTGATATGCTTTTGATGACATATAATATATTTTTAGTTGTAGTCAAACCGGTGATATAGAAATACGTGCATGCCCTAAATAAAAGCTACGGTCATGCCGATTGATGAACATGTGTTCAAATAGTTATATGGATTGTACTCCCTCTATTTCTAAATATAAGTTTTTTTTAGATATTACACTATAGACTACATACGGAGCAAAATGAGTGAATCTACACTCTAAAATATGTCTATATACATCCGTATGTAGTTTGTAGTGGAATCTCTAAAAAAAACTTATATTTAGGAACGGAGGGAGTATACATTTCCACTTGTTTGCATTCTGACGGGTGAAAGCAATGCATTCAAATTTATATTTCTTATCTATTTCATATTTTTGTTATCGCATTGTGATGGGTGAAAAGCAATGCATTCAAACTTATATTTCTTATCTAGTTCATATTTTCGTTATCTAAAAAAAATTAAGGATGACTAGCCACACCAGGTAATTCAGAAAATGGTATTTTCCTTCCAAAAAAAATATCATGAAGAGGGCATGTGCGAGAAGATGGACAACGGGTAGTTTGCGAGGGTAGGAGCACATCCTCTTCCATGGTGTAGTTTGCGTCAAGGTGATGTCTTGCCATGCCCTCGGAAGAGCACATCCTCTTCCGCGGGGTAGTTTGCGGCCCGAATTGCTTTGTTTCTAGACGAACTGGAAGGTTAGAAATGATCCAATTCAACATCTTTGCCCTCTGTGTCCGATTGTTCAAAGTGCCCTACCGCCGCGCCATCAAGATCGAATTCATTGGTCGCGCGAAATCACACATCACATTATCTAGAAATGATTTGTTATTGACTCTCGATCCTCCCAAATGCACAGAATCATAGCTAAACACAAACATTGCACAAATGCCATCATTCTTCCACCGTCACATTGCATTAAATCGCACTAATCGAAATGCAAGACAAGGGGGGAGGTTTTTTTATCTCATCGGTAAATCTTTGATTGTGGGATTGGGTAGGAGCCTGAGTCTCGCTCGTTGCCTGGACAAAGGGGGAGGGGGAAGGACTTGGGACGCCGTTGTTTTCCTCTATTTCTTCGTTGACACACTGCCGCGCCTATGGGAGAGGTTGGCGCCTGGAGTCCACGACGTTGGTGGCGGCATATGATATGTCCCGAGACGTCGACAATAATGTGGAGGAGGTGCTGGTCTAGGCGGTGTCGGGTCCTTGTTGGGGCCGACGGAGGGGTAGGAGGTGTGACAGACGGGGAATTCATAACATTAGCCTCAAACCAAGGGAAATGGGATGCGGGGGTCGAGGCGAATTCTATGGCGTCGTCGCCGAGGACTACGGGTGGCCGAAGGGAGCACGACAACAAGGAGAAGGGGAGTAGTGCTGGTGGGAAGTGGAGAAGTGTCGCTTGCGCCAAACCCTTTTTGAATGGAGTTCCCTCCAAAGATCCCGCCATGGTCTCCCAATATAGAAGATACATGCTCGATTTGGAGTGGCTTCCAAAAATATAACTATTGGATGATCACTCCGACATCCCATTTTTTTCATCAAAAACTGCCTGTCACGACGACTGGTTACACATATGACAACCCTGTTAGAGTTGGCCGTGAATACACCTTTTTTTAATACACACTTTTGCATAGAAAGAATGCAATATTAATTGGTCCATGTTTTTTTAGAGGAAAAGGGACCAAGTCCACGGCTTCATTATATTGAATATAATGAGAACCACATGTTTAAATAGTAGCAGGATGCGCTGAAAACCAAGAAAAACTACCCCTAGAAAGGTTAATCCTTTCATGGCACAAAGCGGCCAGAAAGATACTACTAGATCAACATTTTACAATAAGCCATGATTAGGAAAAGAACATGAGACAAAGTTTACTGCAACATTACCACTTAAGTCATAGGGGAGGGGGAGGGGGGGGGGGGGAGTTCCACATCAGGTGGAGAACAACTCGAAGAGGCTGAGAGCCCTCCTGGCCTTCAGAGGAGGGGCTGCAACTGGCTAGGGGGACCACGTCAGCTGAAGAACTGATGAAGGGCTGAACATCACAGCACTCAGAGCAAGCTTGTTTGAAGTGGAAGCGGGCGAGCCCAGTTTTGAATCCTTCCTCGCAATGCGCAGCTTATCCCAGGTCAGTGCTTGATGGTTAGAGGCGCCTTCACTTTTTCCGTTAAGAACCTCAAAAAGTCCCCCAAAATTTCTTTCTCCTGTTCCGGAACCAGTATCGCCTAGATCTTGGTCAAACTCAACATCTTCCCTGAAACATGTTTGACAAAAATCCATATAGCATTGTTAAAGGTAATGGAATTTCTAAGTTTCGATATGCACCATATAGTTACTACACATGCTATATAAGGGCATCTCCAGCCGCGCCCCCAGGAAGGCCTCCCCGGGCGTTTTTTTGCGCCGGCGCCGAAAAATCGGCCCAGTCGCGCCCCAGGAGCCCGATTTTCGCCGGCTTGGGCCGAAAACAGCGCTGGCAGACCCAGGCCGAACCCGGCGCGCTGGGGGGCGTCCGGAGGCGCCGGGCGAACTTTTTTGGCGCGAAAAAGCCGCGGGCCCGCCGCGTCAGCGACACGGCTCTCTTCTCGGCCCTTCGTCGTCCTCATCGCCTCGTTTCCCGCGGCGAATCAATGCCAAAGCTGCCGTGCTGCCACGCCGGTCAGCCTGCGCCATTGATGCCTCACGGGTGGCGCAGTGAAGGCCGGATGACGCGCGTCCCTCGGCCTTCCTCGCCCGCCACGCGTGCACACGGCGGACACGCGTACGGGCGGCGCCTCGGTCTATATAAGACGCGCACCAGTGTGCTCGGCGATCACACTCTCTCGCCGTCGTCGTTCCTCCTCTCCTCTCTCTCGCCGTCTCCAGTTCATCACTCATGGCTGAGCGCTACCCAGGTGACGGTGCGGCGGCGAACGGCTTCGGCCGCCGCCATCTTCACGAGGACGAGGCTCGCCTCCTCTACGAGGCCGAGTACCCGGTCCCGCCGGACATGCGGGTGCCCGGCGCGTGGAGGATCAGCGCCGGCGGCGTGCCGGTGCCCCCGGTACCCACCGGCGCGGCGCGGCGTGCGGAGATCGCACGCATCCGCTCAAACCTGCCGCGGGCGGCGAGGGAGGGGCCGCGGTACGTCCCCGACAGCCCGCTCTGGGAGCCTTACTTCCGCCGCCGTCACGCCCAGCAGCTCGAGGCTACCAACGGTGTAGAGCCCTCCGGCAGGCTCAACTCCGCTGGCCGGCGTCGGTGGTGGGGCGTTCCCGGGCGCACGTTGGAGGCCGTCCTCGAGTACATCGAGGGCGGCAACACGCCGCGCCTCGAGTACCCCACTCCCCCTTCCTTCTCACACCGCTGGGGAAGCTCCTGGACCCCGAGGCGCATGGAGACCGGGGGGTCTTCCTCCTCGTCCGGCGGCTCGCCCTGCCTCCGCCCCGTCAAGCCGGAGCCCCAGGGCACGCCGGTCAGCGCGCGCACCCGCAGCTCCGGCGTCCGCATCGGCGTCGCGGAGGTAGTCGTGAAGGAAATATGCCCTAGAGGCAATAATAAAGTTATTATTTATTTCCTTATATCATGATAAATGTTTATTATTCATGCTAGAATTGTATTAACCGGAAACATAATACATGTGTGAATACATAGACAAACAGAGTGTCACTAGTATGCCTCTACTTGACTAGCTCGTTAATCAAAGATGGTTATGTTTCCTAACCATGGACAAAAGAGTTGTTATTTGATTAACGAGGTCACATCATTAGTTGAATGATCTGATTGACATGACCCATTCCATTAGCTTAGCACCCGATCGTTTAGTATGTTGCTATTGCTTTCTTCATGACTTATACATGTTCCTATGACTATGAGATTATGCAACTCCCGCTTACCGGAGGAACACTTTGGGTGCTACCAAACGTCACAACGTAACTGGGTGATTATAAAGGAGTACTACAGGTGTTTCCAATGGTAGATGTTGGGTTGGCGTATTTTGAGAATAGGATTTGTCACTCCGATTGTCGGAGAGGTATCTCTGGGCCCTCTCGGTAATACACATCACATAAGCCTTGCAAGCATTATAACTAAGATGTTAGTTGTGAGATGATGTATTACGAAACGAGTAAAGAGACTTGCCAGTAACGAGATTGAACTAGGTATTGGATACCGACGATCGAATCTCGGGCAAGTAACATACCGATGACAAAGGGAACAACGTATGTTGTTATGCGGTCTGACCGATAAAGATCTTCGTAGAATATGTAGGAGCCAATATGGGCATCCAGGTCCCGCTATTGGTTATTGACCAGAGACGTGTCTCGGTCATGTCTACATTGTTCTCGAACCGTAGGGTCCGCACGCTTAACGTTACGATGACAGTTATTATGAGTTTATGCATTTTGATGTACCGAAGGTTGTTTGGAGTCCCGGATGTGATCATGGACATGACGAGGAGTCTCGAAATGGTCGAGACGTAAAGATTGATATATTGGAAGCCTATGTTTGGACACCGGAAGTGTTCCGGGTGAAATCGGGATTTTACCGGAATACCGGGAGGGTTACCGGAACCTCCCGGGAGGCAAATGGGCCTATTGGGCCTTAGTGGAAAAGAGAAAAAGGGCAGCCCATAGCTGGCCACGCGCCCCCCCTTTCCCAAGTCCTAGTAGGACTAGGAGAAGGGGCCGGCCCCCCTTTCTCTCCTTTCCCCCTTGGGAGTCCTAGTTGGAATAGGATTGAGGGGAGGAGTCCTACTCCCGGTAGGAGTAGGACTCCTCCCGCGCCCTCTCCCTAGCCGGCCGAACCCCTCCCCCTGCTCCTTTATATACGGGGGCAGGGGGCACCCCATAGACACACAAGTTGATCATTGTTGATCGTTCCTTAGCCGTGTGCGGTGCCCCCTGCCACCAAATTCCACCTCGGTCATATCGTTGTAGAGCTTAGGCGAAGCCCTGCGTCGGTAGTACATCAAGATCGTCACCACGCCGTTGTGCTGACGGAACTCTTCCTCGATGCTTTGCTGGATCGGAGCCCGAGGATCGTCATCGAGCTGAACGTGTGCTAAGAACTCGGAGGTGCCGGAGTAACGGTGCTTGGATCGGTTGGATTGGGAAGAAGACGTACGACTACTTCCTCTACGTTGTGTGATCGCTTCCGCAGTCGGTCTGCGTTGGTACGTAGACAACACTCTCCCCCTCGTTGCTATGCATCACCATGATCTTGCGTGTGCGTAGGAATTTTTTTGAAATTACTACGTTCCCCAACAGTGGCATCCGAGCCTAGGTTTTTTTGGTTTGATGTTATTTGCACGAGTAGAACACAAGTGAGTTGTGGGCGATACAAGTCATGCTGCCTACCAGCATGTCATACTTTGGTTCGGCGGTATTGTTGGACGAGACGATCCGAACCAACCTTACGCGTACTCTTACGCGAGACCGGTTCCCTCGACGTGCTATGCACACAGATGGCTTGCGGAAGACTGTCTCTCCAACTTTAGTTGAACCAAGTATGGCTACGCCTGGTCCTTGAGAAGGTTAAAACGGAGTCTATTCGACAAACTATCGTTGTGGTTTTGATGCGTAGGTGAGATGTGTTCTTACTTAAGCCCGTAGCAGCCACGTAAAACATGCAACAACAAAGTAGAGGACGTCTAACTTGTTTTTGCAGGGCATGTTGTGATGTGATATGGTCAAGACATGATGCTAAATTTTATTGTATGAGATGATCATGTTTTGTAACCGAGTTATCGGCAACTGGCAGGAGCCATATGGTTGTCGCTTTATTGTATGCAATGCAATCGCGATGTGATGCTTTACTTTATCACTAAGCGGTAGCGATAGTCGTGGAAGCATAAGATTGGCGAGACGACAACGATGCTACGATGGAGATCAAGGTGTCGCGCCGGTGACGATGGTGATCATGACGGTGCTTCGGAGATGGAGATCACAAGCACAAGATGATGATGGCCATATCATATCACTTATATTGATTGCATGTGATGTTTATCTTTTTATGCATCTTATCTTGCTTTGATTGACGGTAGCATTATAAGATGATCTCTCACTAAATTATCAAGAAGTGTTCTCCCTGAGTATGCACCGTTGCCAAAGTTCATCGTGCCCAGACACCACATGATGATCGGGTGTGATAAGCTCTACGTCCATCTACAACGGGTGCAAGACAGTTTTGCACACGCGGAATACTCAGGTTAAACTTGACGAGCCTAGCATATGCAGATATGGCCTCGGAACACGGAGACCGAAAGGTCGAGCGTGAATCATATAGTAGATATGATCAACATAATGATGTTCACCATTGAAAACTACTCCATCTCACGTGATGATCGGTTATGGTTTAGTTGATTTGGATCACGTGATCACTTAGAGGATTAGAGGGATGTCTATCTAAGTGGGAGTTCTTAAGTAATATGATTAAATTGAACTTAAATTTATCATGAACTTAGTCCTGGTAGTATTTTGCAAATTATGTTGTAGATCAATAGCTTGCGTTGTTGCTTCCCTGTGTTTATTTTGATATGTTCCTAGAGAAAATTGTGTTGAAAGATGTTAGTAGCAATGATGCGGATTGGATCCGTGATCTGAGGTTTATCCTCATTGCTGCACAGAAGAATTATGTCCTTGATGCACTGCTAGGTGACAGACCTATTGCAGGAGCAGATGCAGACGTTATGAACGTTTGGCTAGCTCAATATGATGACTACTTGATAGTTTAGTGCACCATGCTTAATGGCTTAGAATCGGGACTTCAAAGACATTTTGAACGTCATGGACCATATGAGATGTTCCAGGAGTTCAAGTTAATATTTCAAGCAAATACCCGAGTTGAGAGATATGAAGTCTCCAACAAGTTCTATAGCTAAAAGATGGAGGAGAATCGCTCAACTAGTGAGCATGTGCTCAGATTGTCTGGGTACTACAATCGCTTGAATCAAGTGGGAGTTAATCTTCCAGATAAGATAGTGATTGACAGAATTCTCTAGTCACCATCACCAAGTTAGTAGAACTTCGTGATGAACTATGATATGCAAGGGATAACGGAAACGATTCCCAATATCTTCGTGATGCTGAAATCGATGAAGGTAGAAATCAGGAAAAACATCAAGTGTTGATGGTTGACAAGACCACTAGTTTGAAGAAAAGGGCAAAAGGGAAGAAGGGGAACTTCAAGAAGAACGGCAAGCAAGTTGCTGCTCAAGTGAAGAAGCCCAAGTCTGGTCCTAAGCCTGAGACTAAGTGCTTCTACTGCAAAGGGACTGGTCACTGGAAGCGGAACTGCCCCAAGTATTTGGCGGATAAGAAGGATGGCAAAGTGAACAAAAGTATATTTGATATACATGTTATTGATGTGTGCTTTACTAGTGTTTATAGCACCCCCTCAGTATTTGATATTGGTTCAGTTGCTAAGAGTAGTAACTCGAAACAGGAGTTGCAGAATAAACAGAGACTAGTTAAGGGTGAAGTGACGATGTGTGTTGGAAGTAGTTCCAAGATTGATATGATCATCATCGCACACTCCCCTATACTTTCGGGATTAGTGTCGAACTTAAATAAGTGTTATTTGGTTTTTGCGTTGAGCATGAATATGATTTGATGATGTTTATTGCAATACGGTTATTCATTAAAGTCAGAGAATAATTGTTGTTCTATTTACATGAATAAAACCTTCGATGGTCATACACCCAATGAAACAAGTTCGTTGGATCTCGATCGTAGTGATACACATATTCATAATATTGAAACCAAAAGATGCAAAGTTAATAATGATAGTGCAACTTATTTGTGGCACTGCCGTTTAGGTCATATTGGTATAAAGCGCATGAAGAAACTCCATGCTGATGGGCTTTTGGAATCACTTGATTATGAATCACTTGATGCTTGCGAACCATGCCTTTTGGGCAAGATGACTAAAACGTCGTTCTCCGGAACAATGAAGCAAGCAACAGATTTGTTGGAAATCATACATACTGATGTATGTGGTCCGATGAATATTTAAGGCTTGCAGCGGGTATCATTATTTTCTGACCTTCACAGATGATTTGAGCAGATATGGGTATATCTACTTAATGAAATAGAAGTCTGATACATTTGAAAAATTCATATAATTTCAGAGTGAAGTGGAAAATCATCGTAACAAGAAAATAAAGTTTCTACGATCTGATCGTGGAAAAGAGTATTTGAGTTACGAGTTTGGTCTTCAGTTAAAACAATATGAAATAGTTTCACTACTCACGCCACCTGGAACACCACAGCATAATGGTGTGTCCGAACGTCATAACCGTACTTTATTGGATATAGTGCAATCTATGATGTTTCTTACCGATTTACCACTATCATTTTTGGGGTCATGCATTAGAGACAGCTACATTCACGTTAAAAAAGGGGCACCATCTATATCCGTCGAGACGACGCCTTATGAACTATGGTTTGGCAAGAAACCAAAGTTGTCGTTTCTTAAAGTTTGGAGTTGCGATGCTTATGTGAAAAAGTTTCATCTCGATAAGCTCAAACTCAAATCGGAGAAATATGTCTTCATAGGATACCCAAAGGAGACAGTTGGGTACACCTTCTATCACAGATCCGAAGGCAAGACATTTGTTGCTAAGAATGGATCCTTTCTAGAGAAGGAGTTTCTCTCGAAAGAAGTGAGTGGGAGGAAAGTAGAAAACTTGATAAGGTAATTGTACCTTCTCCCTTATTGGAAAATAGTTCATCACGGAAATCTGTTCCTGTGACTACTACACCAATTAGTGAGGAAGCTAATGATGATGATCATGTAACTTCAGATCAAGTTACTACCGAATCTCGTAGGTAAACCAGAGTGAGATCCGTACCAGTGTGGTACGGTAATCCTGTTCTGGAGGTCATGTTACTTGACCATGACGAACCTACGAACTATGGGGAAGCGATGATGAGCCCAGATTCCGCGAAATGGTTTGAGGCCATGAAATCTGAGATATGATTCATGTATGAGAACAAAGTTTGGACTTTGGTTGACTTGCCCGATGATCGGCAAGCAATTGAGAATAAATGGATCTTCAAGAGGAAGACGGACGCTGATAGTAGTGTTGCTATCTACAAAGCTAGAATTGTCGCAAAAGGTTTTCGACAAGTTCAAGGTGTTGACTACGATAAGAGCTTCTCACTCGTATCTATGCTTGAGTCTGTCCGAATCATGTTAGTAATTGCCGTATTTTATGAAATCTGGCAAATGGATAAACAAAACTGCATTCCTTAATGGATTTATTAAAGAAGAGTTGTATATGATGCAACAGAAGGTTTTGTCAATCCGAAAGGTGCTAACAAAATGTGCAAGCTCCAGCGATCCATCTGCGGACTGGTGCAAGCATCTCGGAGTTGGAATATACGCTTTGATGAGTTGATCAAAGCATATAGTTTTATACAGACTTGCGGTGAAGCCTGTATTTACAAGAAAGTGAGTGGGAGCACTACAACATTTCTGATAAGTATATGTGAATGACATATTGTTGATCGGAAATAATGTAGAATTATTCTGTAAAGCATAAAGGAGTGTTTGAAAGGAGTTTTTCAAAGAAAGACTTCAGTGAAGCTGCTTACATATTGAGCTTCAAGATCTATAGAGATAGATCAAGACGCTTGATAAGTTTTTTCAATGAGTACATACCTTGACAAGATTTTGAAGTAGTTCAAAATGGAGCAGTCAAAGAAAGAGTTCTTGCCTGTATTATAAGGTGTGAAGTTGAGTAAGACTCAAAGCCCGACCACGACAGAAGATAGAAAGAGAATGAAAGTCATTCCCTATGCCTTGGCGATAGGTTCTATAAAGTATGTCATGCTGTATACCAGATCTATTGTATACCCTGCACTGATTTGGCAAGGGAGTACAATAGTGATCTAGGAGTAGATCACTGGACATCGGTCAGAATTATCCTTAGTGAAATAAGGATATGTTTCTCGATTATGGACGTGACAAAAAGGTTCGTCGTAAAGGGTTACGTCGATGCAAGTTTTTGACACTGATCTAGATGAATCTAAAGTCTCAATCTGGATACATATTGAAAGTGGGAGCAATTAGCTAGAATAGCTCCGTGTAGAGCATTGTAGACATAGAACATGCAAAATACTTACGGATCTAAATGTGACAGACCCGTTGACTAAAATTATCTCACAAGCAAAACATGATCACACCTTAGTACTCTTTGGGTGTTAATCACATAGATATATGAACTAGATTACTGACTCTAGTAAACCCTTTGAGTGTTGGTCACATGACGATGTGAACTATGAGTGTTAATCACATGGTGATGTGAACTATTGCTGTTAAATCACATGGCGATGTGAACTAGATTATTGACTCTAGTGCAAGTGGGAGACTGAAGGAAATATGCCCTAGAGGCAATAATAAAGTTATTATTTATTTCCTTATATCATGATAAATGTTTATTATTCATGCTAGAATTGTATTAACCGGAAACATAATACATGTGTGAATACATAGACAAACAGAGTGTCACTAGTATGCCTCTACTTGACTAGCTCGTTAATCAAAGATGGTTATGTTTCCTAACCATGGACAAAAGAGTTGTTATTTGATTAACGAGGTCACATCATTAGTTGAATGATCTGATTGACATGACCCATTCCATTAGCTTAGCACCCGATCGTTTAGTATGTTGCTATTGCTTTCTTCATGACTTATACATGTTCCTATGACTATGAGATTATGCAACTCCCGTTTACCGAGGAACACTTTGGGTGCTACCAAACGTCACAACGTAACTGGGTGATTATAAAGGAGTACTACAGGTGTTTCCAATGGTAGATGTTGGGTTGGCGTATTTCGAGAATAGGATTTGTCACTCCGATTGTCGGAGAGGTATCTCTGGGCCCTCTCAGTAATACACATCACATAAGCCTTGCAAGCATTATAACTAAGATGTTAGTTGTGAGATGATGTATTACGGAACGAGTAAAGAGACTTGCCAGTAACGAGATTGAACTAGGTATTGGATACCGACGATCGAATCTCGGGCAAGTAACATACCGATGACAAAGGGAACAACGTATGTTGTTATGCGGTCTGACCGATAAAGATTTTCGTAGAATATGTAGGAGCCAATATGGGCATCCAGGTCCCGCTATTGGTTATTGACCAGAGACGTGTCTCGGTCATGTCTACATTGTTCTCGAACCGTAGGGTCCGCACGCTTAACGTTACGATGACAGTTATTATGAGTTTATGCATTTTGATGTATCGAAGGTTGTTCAGAGTCCCGGATGTGATCACGGACATGACGAGGAGTCTCAAAATGGTCGAGACGTAAAGATTGATATATTGGAAGCCTATGTTTGGACACGGAAGTGTTTCGGGTGAAATCGGGATTTTACCGGAATACCGGGAGGGTTACCGGAACCCCCCGGGAGGCAAATGGGCCTATTGGGCCTTAGTGGAAAAGAGAAAAAGGGCAGCCCATAGCTGGCCGCGCCCCCCCCTTTCCCATGTCCTAGTAGGACTAGGAGAAGGGGCCGGCCCCCCTTTCTCTCCTTTCCCCCTTGGGAGTCCTAGTTGGAATAGGATTGAGGGGAGGAGTCCTACTCCCGGTAGGAGTAGGACTCCTCCCGCGCCCTCTCCCTAGCCGGCCGAACCCCTCCCCCTGCTCCTTTATATACGGGGGCAGGGGGCACCCCATAGACACACAAGTTGATCATTGTTGATCGTTCCTTAGCCGTGTGCGGTGCCCCCTGCCACCAAATTCCACCTCGGTCATATCGTTGTAGAGCTTAGGCGAAGCCCTGCGTCGGTAGTACATCAAGATCGTCACCACGCCGTTGTGCCTGAATCGGAGCCCGAGGATCGTCATCGAGCTGAACGTGTGCTAAGAACTCGGAGGTGCCGGAGTAACGGTGCTTGGATCGGTTGGATCGGGAAGAAGACGTACGACTACTTCCTCTACGTTGTGTGATCGCTTCCGCAGTCGGTCTGCGTTGGTACGTAGACAACACTCTCCCCCTCGTTGCTATGCATCACCATGATCTTGCGTGTGCGTAGGAATTTTTTTGAAATTACTACGTTCCCCAACAAGTCGAGCCCAAGCCGGAGCCCCGCCTCCCCGCGGAGTACGAGGAGATAGCCCAGTGCGGCTTCTCCGACGAGGACGCCCTGCGGTGGGCGCGGGACGACTACCTCCGCGACGAGATGGTCTGACAGCACCGGGCCCTGGAGGAGATCGCCGCCCGCAAGCGTGGGCGTGAGGACGAGCACGGCGTCGTGGTCCTCGACAACGACGACGACGACGACGATGCCCCCGGACCATCCAACCCGCCGCGCCAACCGGGGGAGGGATGCAACAGGGACGACGGAGGCGCAGGCGGGGGCGGCGGCGACGACGACGACGGCGGCGGTGACTACAGGCGGTTCTACAGCCTTCTCGGCATGTAAACCGCGTGGGCGGACGGCGAGGGAGACGGCGGGGGTAGCCCGCGGAAGTTTTTTTTTTCTTTTTTTGTAAAATATGTTTAAGTTTGAACGAACTCGCCGATGTTTGCATTAAATTTAAGTCGTTTTTTCGCCGTTTTTGATTTTTTTGACTAGCCGTGGGCGCTGCGACTGGGGGCATCACGCCCCCAGTGCACGGTTTAGGGCCGGCGCATCCCTACGGGGCGATTTTTTGCCCCTCCTGAGAGGCCAACGGTTTGAGATGTCCCAAAGGGAGGATTCTTTTTTGTTTGAGAGTCAAAATCTGGCAACAGACAAATAATCAGTGCCTACATCTTGATCCATGTCAAGGCCGCATGATCTCCCAGAGCGAATGAGGATCGTGCATGTGGACCCATTAAAGCGACAACCGAGTTTTTTTTTTATGAGACAAAAAGCGACAGCCTTTAGTGTTTTTTTTAGGAATACCAGCCTTTAGTGGTTGCACGTGCGGAGCCCGAAAGCCCGAATAAAATACACAGCCGCCGACCGAACTTTGTTTACTCTGGGAGGAGGAGCCCGATAGAGCTAAATCAACTAGGCAAAAAACAGTCCAGGAGCCCGAAAGCCCGAATTAAATCAGAAGGCCGAGAAAGCGCGGGAGCCCGAAAGCCCGGGAGCCCGATCTGACTGTACCTTACAAGGCCGGAGCCGGCAAGCCCACAGCCACTCCCCAGCTCCTCTCGACCTTCTTCTTTCTCTCCCTCCTGCCACCTCCTTCCCATTCATCCAAGATTCCAAGCAGGCCAGCTTACACCAACCAAGGGTAATGGCCGCGTTCAGCATCCAGGGCAACGTCTCCCTGCTCGGCATGGACCCTGAGGCGATCGTCGAGGCCTGCGACGACAGCGCTCGCGCGTCCAGGCTCCCGCAGGCGCTGCTCGGGGTCGGCCTCGCCACCGCAAGCATGGCCACCTACGCGGCCGTGCTCAGGCGCCCGGGCGTCCAGGAGCTCGCGTACTATTTCCTCGGCCTGGGCGGCGCCTTCGTCGCCGGCGTGGCGGAGATGTGGGCCGCGCTCTGGATCTCCGGCGACGTCCCCGCTCGCCGCCGCAAGGGGAAGGTGATCCTCTACGCGTCCGTCATCCCGCTCGTGATCGCCGGCGGGCTCGGCGGCTTCACCGTCGTTTTCAACTGAGTCGACGACGGCCGTGGCTTGCTGTATGGCCGCGTGCCATGCGCGTGCGTGGCCCGTGAATTGCCCTGGTAACCTTTACGAGTTTATTATGCCAATAAGCCCCGAGTGTGTAATCTCCTATATAAATTGTCTTACTTACATTCAAAGTTATGTAGCGGCAAGCTCAAAGGGAAAAAAAAGTTTACGCAGAGGCCCAGGAGTGGAAGTCAGTCCTTGATGTACCAATGTCTTTCAGTGAAGAACTTACTTTTTATAGATATAAAAAAAATGTGCTCCTGGTTCTTGTTTATAAAGGAGCTATAAGCTATGGCACCGGATTTTTGTCCACTCAATTCTCTTCGTCTAATGGCGAAGAATCGATTCTAAAAAAAAGGCCGAGAATCGGAGATTCAGCCGAACAGTGCCGAGAGCCGCACGCCGCAGCCTCCCCTGTTCCCCTCTGAAGTCACGGTCGCGAACTGCCGCTGTGCCGCACACGCTTTCCCCTGCTACGATCCATACATCGCGGCCTTTCCTCACTCCCAAGTGCGCCGCGAGACGCCTTGCCAGTGGCATCCCATTCCCCCAGCGCCCAGCGCCGCCGCCGCCCGCCGCTCGACGTAGGCGCGGACGCCACACAGGTGGGATCCTCTGCCGCCGCCGGCGCGCCGACGAGGGTCAAGCCAGAACCGCATCCGCTGAGGACGACCGGGCCGAAACTGCCACCGTTGAGGACGGCGGGGAGCCTCACAGACGGGACCTGCCTCCGCTGAGGTCGGCGGGCACCGCCGCCGTGGTCCGAGCCTGAACCTCCTCCGGTTGGGAGTTGGGACAACGGGTGCCGCCGCCGAGGACGACCTGCGAGGAAGGATCCGGAACTCCCACCGGGGCCGGTCATCGTGGCCGCGCCGATTCACCGCCAGTCTGCAGTCTGCACTGCCCGCCACCGTGTTTCGAGAATCTTATAATCCCGCGAACGCTTTACGCGTGCACGACTCCGGACCATGCATGTCCCGATCATTGACCCCAATTTGCACACAGGACGTGCAGGGGCAGAGTATATATATATATCCTATCTTGCGGGATTTAAAGCAGTTGTGTTTTTCTTGGCCAAATTTAGTGCTGCAGTACTGCATTCAGTTTATTGAAGAAGTGAATTTGAATAACATAAATAGCGATGGGATTCCCACAAAAATTCCTCTTCCTCCCACCGGGGCAGCCTTGTCTCCGGTGGCCTTTGTCTTTTTTAGGTCATGACCCCGGCCCTTTCCAGCGGAAGGACTTCGTTTTTAGATATTTCTTCGTGTTTTGTTAGGGTTTATGCTTTGCTCAGGAACATGAGACGGTGGCGGCTCCCTGAAGATGGAATAAAATTCTTCCCGCCTAGCCCCCATTTCGATGGTGCGTCTAGCATTGTCGGTGGGTGTGTGGAGGTGTGTCTCCGACGGATATGTCCTTGGTCGTTTTGCTTGGATTTGGTCGTAATTCGTCTACCCGCCTAGCCCCCATCCCGATGGTGCGTCTAGCATTGTCGGTGGGTATGTGGAGGTGTGTCTTCGACGGATCTGTCCTTGGTTGTTTTGCTTGGATTTGGTCGTAATTCGTCTACGTTCTACTTCAAATATTCATGTTTCATACAATCAAATATCCTTGAAATGTATTGCAAAATATTCCCGCAACAACTGAAGGAAATATGCCCTAGAGGCAATAATAAAGTTATTATTTATTTCCTTATATCATGATAAATGTTTATTATTCATGCTAGAATTGTATTTACCGGAAACATAATACATGTGTGAATACATAGACAAACAGAATGTCACTAGTATGCCTCTACTTGACTAGCTCGTTGATCAAAGATAGTTATGTTTTCTAACCATAGACATGAGTTGTCATTTGATTAACGGGATCGCATCATTAGGAGAATGATGTGATTGACTTGACCCATTCCGTTAGCATAACACTTGATCGTTTAGTTTGTTGCTATTGCTTTCTTCATGACTTATACATGTTCCTATGACTATAAGATTATGCAACTCCCGTTTACCAGAGGAACACTTTGTGTGCTACCAAACGTCACAACGTAACTGGGTGATTATAAAGGTGCTCTACAGGTGTCTCCGAAGGTACTTGTTGGGTCGGCGTATTTCGAGATTAGGATTTGTCACTCTGATTGTCGGAGAGGTATCTCTGGGCCCACTCGGTAATGCACATCACTATAAGCCTTGCAAGCATTGCAACTAATGAGTTAGTTGCGGGATGATGTATTTCGGAACGAGTAAAGAGACTTGCCGGTAACAAGATTGAACTAGGTATTGAGATACCGACGATCGAATCTCGGGAAAGTAACATACCGATGACAAAGGGAACAACGTATGTTGTTACGCGGTTTGACCGATAAAGATTTTCGTAGAATATGTAGGAGCCAATATGAACATCCAGATTCCGCTATTGGTTATTGACCGGAGACGTGTCTCGATCATGTCTACATAGTTCTCGAACCCGTAGGGTCCGCATGCTTAAAGTTCGATGACGATTATATTATGAGTTTATGTGTTTTGATGTACCGAAAGAGTTCGGAATCCCGGATGTGATCGGGGATATGACGAGGAGTCTCAAAATTGTCGAGACGTAAAGATCGATATATTGGACGACTATATTTGGACATCGGAAAGGTTCCGAGTGATTCGGGTATTTTCGGGAGTACCGGGGAGTTACGGGAATTCGTATTGGGCCTTAATGGGCCATACGAGAAAGGAGAGAAAGGCCTCAAAGGGTGTCCGCACCCCTCCCCATGGGCTAGTACGAATTGGACTAGGGAGGGGGGCGCCCCCTTCCTTCCTTCTCCTTTTCCCTTCCCTTTCCTTCTCTCCTACTCCTACTACTTGGAAGGGCTCCTAGTTCTACTAGGAAAGGGGGAATCGTACTCCCGATGGGAGTAGGACTCCCCTAGGGCGTGCCATAGAGAGGGCCGGCCCTCCTCCTCCTCCAATCCTTTATATACGGGGGCAGGGGGCACCCCAAAGACACAACAATTGATCTCTTGATCTCTTAGCCGTGTGCGGTGCCCCCCTCCACCATAATCCACCTCGATCATATCGTAGCGGTGCTTAGGCGAAGCCCTGCGTCGGTAGAACATCATCATCATCACCACACCGTCGTGCTGATGAAACTCTCCCTCAACACTCGGCTGGATCGGAGTTCGAGGGACGTCATCGAGTTGAACGTGTGCAGAACTCGGAGGTGTCGTGCGTTCGGTACTTGATCGGTCGGATCGTGAAGACGTACGACTACATCAACCGCGTTGTGCTAACGCTTCCGCTTTCGGTCTACGAGGGTACGTGGACAACACTCTCCTCTCTCGTTGCTATGCATCACCATGATCTTGCGTGTGCGTAGGATTTTTTTTTTGAAATTACTACGTTCCCCAACAGTGGCATCCGAGCCTAGGTTTTATGCGTTGATGTTATTTACGAGTAGAACACAAGTGAGTTGTGGGCGATATAAGTCATACTGCTGACCAGCATGTCATACTTTGGTTCGGCGGTATTGTTGGATGAAGCGGCCCGGGCCGACATTACGCGTACGCTTACGTGAGACTGGTTTTACCGACGTGCTTTGCACAAAGGTGGCTGGCGGGTGTGTCGGATTCACGGGTTCCGGCAGACCCTTAAGGTTCGAACACTGGGGTGCGCGCGGAGATCACGCCCTCTACCTCCCCGTCTCACAAAGGTCTAAACTACGGAAAGAACTGCATAAGAGACACAAGGTTTATACTGGTTCGGGCCACCGTTGAGGTGTAATACCCTACTCCAGTGTGTGGTTGGTGGATTGCCTCTTGGGGCTGGTGATGATGAACGATACAAGGAAGAACAGCCTCACGAGGGTCTGTTCTTGGCTGGGGCGATGAACTGCTATGAGGAGTTCAGTCACCCTTCTCTCTCTCTCTTTCTCTGATTTCGATCCCCCCTACCATGTGGGTGGCTGGTCCTATTTATAGGGGCCCTGGTCCTCTTCCCAAATATCGAGCGGGAAGGGAGCCAACAATGGCGGGCTAATTTGAAGGGGGACAGCAAGTATCAACTATCCTGACAAAAGCAGTCTTCGCCTGCACAAAGCTCTGGTGATGACGCCGTCTTGGGCTCCACGGTGACCTCCGTCTCGTAGTCCTCCTGGTCTTGGCCTCGTTGCACTGAAATGACAACCTTTGCCTGATGCCTCGGTACTCCGTGGCTGCGCTTGCCCCCTTTACACCAAAGAGGAAAGAAGGACGCTGCGCACGCTGGCACCCGCCTGGCGCCCTGAGTCGTCATGGCTTGCGTCACGGGCACCTCGCGAGGTACCCCGCCTTGATCTCTCCGCCTCCTCGCGAGCCAACCCGACGAGGCTGTGCCTGAGGAAGCTCCGTGTAGTCCGCCTCGCGAGGCTTGGCCCCTCGCGAGGGTCTTGGGCCTTGTGTTGATGAAGATGGGCCATACTGGGCCTCCTTTGAGCCACGCCGCAGGCCGCAGGCAGGCAAGTCTGGGGACCCCCGTTCCCAGAACGCCGACAGTAGCCCCCGGGCCCAAGGCGCACATGGACTTGGCCGTGCCGAGAGGCGAAAGGGCAAGGGTGAAGCGCCGCGGGCCCTAATAGCCCGCGGCCTTAGGCGCCGCGTGGCGGTTGATGGGACGTGGGCGTCTCCACTTCCCCACGACGCCTCGGTGATCGCACGAGTTGGACAAGTCCCTGCATGCAGATCGTGTCATGATTACCTGTGATTGTGGAGGCCGGCGGTTGGTCTTCGCCGGCTATAAGTACGAAGCTGTGCGTGCCCTTCCAGTCCATTCCTCCTGGCTTCTCTTTCTTCCCGATCCTTACTCCGTCTTGCTGCGATGGCTCCATCGAGGAGGTACTCGACTGCGGAGAAGGGGAAGGCCCTCCGGGTCGATCCTGCCTCTCCCCCGCCCAAGCACGGTCGTGGGCGCCCTCGGAAGCATCCGGTGGCCGCCCCGGTAGCGTCTGGTGGTCATGGTGGCGGCTCCCAGCGCGGCGGCGGGCGAGCCGCTGTGGCCGAGGGACGCGCCTGGGTTGCGCGCTCCCCCAGGCCGCGCTTTCGCGCTGCGCAGGGGCTGCCGGAGTTCGTCGTCTGGTCGGCGGAGCCGACTAGCGCCCGGCTCCAACTCCCTCGCTTCCTCCTTGGTGAACTCCCGGTCGGTGCTCCTGGTGGCCTCTGGCTCCAGGCGGAGGGCTGCTGCAGCAGGTCCTCGTGGGCCGCGCTGGAGGTCTCCGCCAATGGGGGCCTGGCCTTAACTCGTGGCTGGCTGGCGTTCACCCGCGCTCGCGGCCTGGGGCGCCGGTGCACCCTGCACTTCAGGTTTGACGGCGATGCCACCCTCTATGTAAGGGTGTTTGGGGAAGATGGTCGCCGCGCGGGGTGTTGCCCTGAGGACGACGACCGCGGCTGGGGGCCCCGCCCCGACGGTGACGGAGGAGATAGCGCCCGCGCGGATGGCGGCGCTCGAGACTCCCCGAGCTTCGTCAGCTCTTCCTCAAGCGACTCCTCCAGCAGTGGCCGCAGTCAACCCCCGCGCCGTCGAGCTTGCTTGGGAGGTGGTGGCTCGTCCGCCCGCCGTCGTGCGCCGGTGAAGCGCGAGAGGGAGTCTTCTTGAGGCCCAAAGGCTGCCCGGGTCGCCTCCGCGGGCTGATGTGAGGAGGGCTGCGCCGGGCTCGTCCTTTCCTTTTCCTTTCGTTTCCTGTGTAAGACAAAACAGCTGCATGGAGCCCCGCTGGGGCGTGTTGGGAATTATTGCCGTTTTTAGCCATTACCTTGATCTTATTTTTGTGCCTCTTAACTGCATGCTTGCGCGTAGATAGTCTCTGACCCCTGCCGGGGGGCGACCGACCCAGGCCCTGTGTGCGCGTCGCGGTGCCCGAGGGGCACGGACTAGAGGGGTGCTCCTGTAACGTGCCCGGGCCATGAAGCCTTCCAGCGGCTAGAGCAGAAACGCTCATGAGGACGTTTGAGTACCATCCCTCGCGAGGTCGTTTAAGAGAGAAACCAAAGCAAGGAGCGAAAATCGACGAACCACAAATCAGCAACAGCGACAATTTCGATAAGACTTCAAATGCAAGTAAACACGTCAACTACGGAAAGCAAATGAAAAAGCCGCATCCGGCACCTAATCTAGTCTTCGACGTCTTCTCACCAGCGCGGAGCTAAGTGCTGCTACTGGGCGTGGGAGGGAGCCCCAGGGCCTGAGGCCGGCGCTCCTGAGACTCCGGGGCATGTACAGCCCCACTCATTATTACGTGAGAGTGTCACAGGGCGGCGAGCTTCACAGGCATTGGCCTTGCTTCACAGGCTCCGGGCCTTTTCCAAAACGCGATAGCTTCACAGGCACTCGCCTTGCTTCACAGGCTCTGGGCCTTTTCCAAAACGCAATAGCTTCACAGGCACTCACCTTGCTTCACAGGCTCTGGGCCTTTTCCAAAACGCGATAGCTGTTGGGGAACGTAGCAGAAATTCAAAATTTTCCTACGTGTCACCAAGATCTGTCTATGGAGAGACTAGCAACGAGGGGGAGGAGAGTGCATCTACATACCCTTGTAGATCGCTAAGCGGAAGCGTTCAAGTGAACGGGGTTGATGGAGTCGTACTCGTCGTGATTCAAATCACCGATGACCAAGTGCCGAACGCACGACACCTCCGCGTTCAACACACATACAGCCCGGTGACGTCTCCCACGCCTTGATCCAGCAAGGAGAGAGGGAGAGGTTGAGGAAGACTTCATCCAACAGCAGCACAACGGCGTGGTGGTGGTGGAGGAGCGTGGCTATCCTGCAGGGCTTCGCCAAGCACCACAGAAGAGGAGGAAGAAGAGACGCAGGGCTGCACCAAGAGAGATTTAATCGCGTGTTGTGGGCAGCCCAATGCCTCAATATATATAGGGAAGGGGAGGGGCTGTGCCCCCTCTAGGGTTCCCACCCCTAGGGGGGCGGCAGCCCTAGATGGCCAAGGGGTGGCGGCCAAGAGGGGGGAGGAGAGGGAGGCGCAGGGTGTATGGGCCTTAGGGCCCATATGCCCTTAGGGTTTGCCCCCTCTCCCCTTCTAGGCGCATGGGCCTTAGTGGGGCTGGTGCCCTTGGCCCATGTAGGCCAAGGAGCACTCCCTACAGCCCATGTGCCCCCCCGGGGCAGGTGGCCCCACTTGGTGGACCCCCGGGACCCTCCCGGTGGTCCCGGTACGTTACCGATAAACCCTGAAACCTTTCCGGTGACCAAAACAGGACTTCCCATATATAAATCTTTACCTCCGGACCATTTCGGAACTCCTCGTGACGTCCGGGATCTCATCCGGGACTCTGAACAACATTCGGTAACCACATACTAACTTCCTTTATAACCCTAGCGTCATCGAACCTTAAGTGTGTAGACCCTACGGGTTCGGGAGACATGCAGACATGACCGAGACGTTCTCCGGTCAATAACCAACAGCGGGATCTGGATACCCATGTTGGCTCCCACATGTTCCACGATGATCTCATCGGATGAACCACGATGTCAAGGACTTAATCAATCCCGTATGCAATTCCCTTTGTCTATCGGTACGATACTTGCCCGAGATTCGATCGTCGGTATCACGATACCTTATTCAATCTCGTTACCGGCAAGTCTCTTTACTCGTTCTGTAACACATCATCCCGTGACCAACTCCTTGATCACATTGTGCATATTATGATGATGTCCTACCGAGTGGGCCCAGAGATACCTCTCCGCTTACACGGAGTGACAAATCCCAGTCTCGATTCGTGCCAACCCAACAGACACTTTCGGAGATACCCGTAGTGTACCTTTATAGTCACCCAGTTACGTTGTGACGTTTGGCACACCCAAAGCACTCCTACGGTATCCGGGAGCTGCACAATCTCATGGTCTAAGGAAATGATACTTGACATTAGAAAAGCTTTAGCATACGAACTACACGATCTAGTGCTATGCTTAGGATTGGGTCTTGTCCATCACATCATTCTCCTAATGATGTGATCCCGTTATCAACGACATCCAATGTCCATGGTCAGGAAACCGTAACCATCTATTGATCAACAAGCTAGTCAACTAGAGGCTTACTAGGGACATGGTGTTGTCTATGTATCCACACATGTATCTGAGTTTCCTATCAATACAATTCTAGCATGGATAATAAACGGATTATCATGAACAAGGAAATATAATAATAATCAATTTATTATTGCCTCTAGGGCATATTTCCAACAGTCTCCCACTTGCACTAGAGTCAATAATCTAGTTCACATCGCCATGTGATTAACACTCACAGGTCACATCGCCATGTGACTAACACCCAAGAGTTTACTAGAGTCAGTAGTCTAGTTCACATCACTTATGTGATTAACACTCAATGAGTTCTAGGTTTGATCATGTTGCTTGTGAGAGAGGTTTTAGTCAACGGGTCTGAACCTTTCAGATCCGTGTGTGCTTTACAAATCTCTATGTCATCTCCTAGATGTAGCTACCATGTTCTATTTGGAGCTATTCCAAATAACTGTTCTACTTGGAGCTATTCTAAATTGTTGCTCCATTATACGTATCCGGTATCTCTACTCAGAGCTATCCGGATAGGTGTTAAGCTTGCATCGACGTAACCCTTTACGACGAACTCTTTTACCACCTCCATAATCGAGAAAATTCCTTAGTCCACTAGTTACTAAGGATAACTTTGACCGCTGTCCTGTGATCCATTCTTGGATCACTCTTGTACCCCTTGACTGACTCATGGCAAGGCACACTTCAGGTGCGGTACACAGCATAGCATACTGTAGAGCCTATGTCTTAAGCATAGCAGACGACCTTCGTCCTTTCTCTCTATTCTGCCGTGGTCGAGCTTTAAGTCTTAACTTCATACCTTACAACTCAGGCAAGAACTCTTTCTTTGACTGATCCATCTCGAACACCTTCAAGATCATGTTAAGGTATGTGCTCATTTGAAAGTACCATTAAGCGTTTTTGATCTATCCTTATGGATCTTGATGCTCAATGTTCAAGTAGCTTAATCCAGGCTTTCAATTGAAAAACACTTTTCAAATAACCCTATATGCTTTCTTAGAAATTCTACATCATTTCTGATCAACAATATGTCAACAACATATACTCATCAGAAATTCTATAGTGCTCCCACTCACTTCTTTGGAAATACAAGTTTCTCATAAACTTTGTATAAACCCAAAATCTTTGATCATCTCACCAAGCGTGCATTCCAACTCCGAGATGCTTACTCCAGTCCTTAGAAGGATTGCTGGAGCTTTGCATACTTATTAGCATCTTCCAGGATTGACAAAACCTTCCGGTTGAATCACATACAACCTTTCCTCAAGAAACGTCGAGGAAACAATGGTTTTTGACATCCTATCTGCAAGATTTCATAAATGATGCAGTGATCGCTAATATAATTCCAACAGACTCTTAGCATCGCTACGAGTGAGAAAGTCTCACCATAGTCAACTCCTTGAACTTGTCGGAAAACATCTTAACGACAAGTCGAGCTTTCTTAATGGTGACATTTACCATCATTGTCCGTCTTCCTTTTAAAATCCATATGTACCTAACAGCCTTACGACCATCAAGTGTTTCTTCCAAAGTCTACACTTTGTTTTCATATATGGATCCTCTCTCGGATTATATGGCCTCGAGCCATTTATCGGAATCCGGGCCCACCATCGCTTCTCCATAGCTCGTAGGTTCATCGTTGTCTAGCAACATGACTTCCAAGACAGGATTACGTACCACTCTGAAGTAGTACGCATCCTTGTCATCCCACGAGGTTTGGTAGTGACTTGATCTGAAGTCTCATGATCAATATCATAAGCTTCCACTTCAATTGGTGTAGGTGCCACAAGAACGACTTCCTGTGCCCTGCTACACACTAGTTGAAGAGACGGTTCAAGTCTCCACCATCCTCCCACTCAATTCTTTCGAGAGAAACTTTTCCTCGAGAAAGGACCCGATTCTAGAAACAATCCCTTATTGCTTTCGGATCTGAGACAGGAGGTATACCCAACTGTTTTGGGTGTCCTATGAAGATGCATTTATCCGCTTTGGGTTCGAGCTTATCAGCCTGAAACTTTTTCATATAAGCGTCGCAGCCCCAAACTTTTAAGTAATGACAGCTTAGGTTTCTTCAAACCATAGTTCATACGGTGTCATCTTATCGGAATTACGTGGTGCCCTGTTTTAAAGTGAATGTGGTTGTCTCCAATGCCTAACCCATAAATTATTGTGGTAATTCGATAAGAGACATCATGGTATGCATCATATCCAATAGGGTGCAGTTATGATGTTCGGACACACCATCACACTATGGTGTTCCAGGCTGTATTAGTTGTGAAACAATTTCCACAATGTCTTAATTCTGTGCCAAACTTGTAACTCAGATATTCATCTCTATGATCATATCATAGATCTTTTTTTTATCCTCTTGCCACGACAATCTTTCAACTTCACCCTGAAATTACTTGAACCTTTCAATAATTCAGATTCGTGATTCATCAAGTAAATATACTCAACAAAATCATCTGTGAAGTAAGAACATAACGATATCCACTACATGCCTCAGCACCTATTGGACTGCACACATCAAAATGTATTACTTCCAACAAGTTGCTTTCTAGTTCCATTTTACTGAAAACGAGGCTTTCAGTCATCTTGCCCATGTGGTATGATTTGCATGTCTCAACTAATTCAAAATCAAGTGAGTCCAAACGGTCCATTTGCATGGAGTTTCTTCATGCATATACACCAATAGACATGGTTCGCATGTCTCAAACTTTTCAAAAATGAGTGAGCCCAAAGATCCATCAACATGGAGCTTCCTCATGCGTTTTATACCGATATGACTTACGTGGCAATGCCACAAGTAGGTGGTACTATCATTACTATCTTTTGGCATGAACATGTGTATCACTACGATCGAGATTCAATAAACCATTCATTTTAGGTGTAAGACCATTGAAGGTATTATTCAAATAAACAGAGTAACCATTATTCTCCTTAAATGAATAACCGTATTGCGATAGACATAATCAATCATGTCTATGCTCAACGCAAACACCAATCTCGATGGTAGAGGGAGCGTACGATATTTGATCAACCTTGGAAATACTTCCAACACATATCGTTATCTCACCTTTAGCTAGTCTCCGTTTATTCCGCAGCTTTTATTTCGAGTTACTAACACTTAGCAACCGAACCGGTATCTAATACCCTGGTGCTACTAGGGGTACTAGTAAAGTACACATTAACATAATGTATATCCAATATACTTCTATCGACCTTGCCAGCCTTCTTATCTACCAAGTATCTAAGGTAATTCTGCTCCAGTGGCTGTTCCTCTTATTACAGAAGCACTTAGTCTCGGGTTTGGGTTCAACCTTGGGTTTCTTCACTAGAGCAGCAGCTGAATTGCCGTTTCATGAAGTATCCCTTCTTGCCCTTACCCTTCTTGAAACTAGTGGTTTCACCAACCATCAACAATTGATGCTCCTTCTTGATTTCTACTTTTGTGGTGTCAAACATCGCGAATCTCTCAAGGATCATCATATATGTCCCTGACATATTATAGTTCATCACGAAGCTCTAGCAGCTTGGTGGTAATGACTTCGGAGAAAACATCACTATCTCATCTGGAAGATCAACTCCCACTTGATTCAAATGATTGTTGTATTCAGACAATCTGAGCACAAGCTCAACAATTGAGCTTTTCTCCCTTAGTATGTAGGCTAGAAGAACCGTCGGAGGTCTTATACCTCTTGACGTGGGCACGAGCCTGAAATCCCAATTTCAGCCCTCGAAACATCTCATATGTTCCGCGACGTTTCAAAAACACGTCTTTGGTGCCTCAACTCTAAACCATTTAACATTACCGAACTATCATGTAGTCATCAAAACGTGTATGTCAGATGTTCGCAACATCCACAGACCACGTTCGAGGTTCAACACACTGAGCGGTGCATTAAGGACATAAGCCTTTTACTGTCTGCATAATTGCTACTATCAACTTTCAACTATTTTTTCTCTAGGAACATATCTAAACAGTAGAACTATAGCGTGAGCTACGACATAATTTGCAAAATCCTTTTGACTATGTTCAGGATAATTAAGTTCATCTTATGAACTCCCACTCAGATAGACATCCCTCTAGTCATCTAAGTGATTACATGATCCGAGTCAACTAGGCCGTGTCCGATCATCACGTGAGACGGACTAGTCAACGTCGGTGAACATCTTCATGTTGATCGTATCTTCTATACGACTCATGCTCGACCTTTTGGTCTTCTGTGTTCCGAGGCCATGTCTATACACATGCTAGGCTCGTCAAGTTAACCCTAAGTGTTTTGCATGTGTAAAACTGTCTTACACCCGTTGTATGTGAACGTAAGGATCTATCACACCCGATCATCACGTGGTGCTTCGAAACGACGAACTTTAGCAACGGTGCACAGTTAGGGGAGAACACTTCTTGAAATTTTAATGAGGGATCATCTTATTTACTACCGTCGTTCTAAGAAAATAAGATGTATAAACATGATAAACATCACATGCAATCAAATAATAGTGACATGATATGGCCAATATCATATAGCTCCTTTGATCTCCATCTTGGGGCTCCATGATCATCTTGTCACCGGCATGACACCATGATCTCCATCATCCTGATCTCCATCATCGTGTCTTCTTGAAGTTGTCACGTCATCTATTACTTCTACTACTACAGCTAACGGTTAGCAATAAAGTAAAGTAATTACATGACGTTTATGTTGACATGCAGGTCATAAATAAATTAAGACAACTCCTATAGCTCCTGCCGGTTGTCATACTCATCAACATGCAAGTCGTGATTCCTATTACAAGAACATGATCATCTCATACATCACATATATCATTCATCACATCCTTTGGCCATATCACATCACATAGCATACCCTGCAAAAACAAGTTAGACGTCCTCTAATTGTTGTTTGCATGTTTTACGTGGCTGCTATGGGTTTCTAGCAAGAACGTTTCTTACCTGCGCAAAAACCACAACGTGATATGCCAATTGCTATTTACCCTTCATAAGGACCCTTTTCATCGAATCCGATCCGACTAAAGTGGGAGAGACAGACACCCGCTAGCCACCTTATGCAACTAGTGCATGTCAGTCGGTGGAACCAGTCTCACGTAAGAGTACGTGTAAGGTCGGTCCGGGCCGCTTCATCCCACGATGCCGCCGAATCAAGATAAGACTAGTAACGGCAAGCATATTGAACAAAATCAACGCCCACAACTACTTTGTGTTCTACTCGTGCATAGAATCTACGCAATAAACCTGGCTCTGATACCACTGTTGGGGAACGTAGCAGAAATTCAAAATTTTCCTACGTGTCACCAAGATCTGTCTATGGAGAGACTAGCAACGAGGGGGAGGAGAGTGCATCTACATACCCTTGTAGATCGCTAAGCGGAAGCGTTCAAGTGAACGGGGTTGATGGAGTCGTACTCGTCGTGATTCAAATCACCGATGACCAAGTGCCGAACGCACGGCACCTCCGCGTTCAACACACGTACAGCCCGGTGACGTCTCCCACGCCTTGATCCAGCAAGGAGAGAGGGAGAGGTTGAGGAAGACTTCATCCAACAGCAGCACAACGGCGTGGTGGTGGTGGAGGAGCGTGGCTATCCTGCAGGGCTTCGCCAAGCACCACAGAAGAGGAGGAAGAAGAGACGCAGGGCTGCACCAAGAGAGATTTAATCGCGTGTTGTGGGCAGCCCAATGCCTCAATATATATAGGGAAGGGGAGGGGCTGCGCCCCCTCTAGGGTTCCCACCCCTAGGGGGGCGGCAGCCCTAGATGGCCAAGGGGTGGCGGCCAAGAGGGGGGAGGAGAGGGAGGCGCAGGGTGTATGGGCCTTAGGGCCCATATGCCCTTAGGGTTTCCCCCTCTCCCCTTCTAGGCGCATGGGCCTTAGTGGGGCTGGTGCCCTTGGCCCATGTAGGCCAAGGAGCACTCCCTACAGCCCATGTGGCCCCCCCGGGGCAGGTGGCCCCACTTGGTGGACCCCCGGGACCCTCCCGGTGGTCCCGGTACGTTACCGATAAACCCCGAAACCTTTCCGGTGACCAAAACATGACTTCCCATATATAAATCTTTACCTCCGGACCATTCCGGAACTCCTCGTGACGTCCGGGATCTCATCCGGGACTCCAAAAAACATTCGGTAACCACATACTAACTTCCTTTATAACCCTAGCGTCATCGAACCTTAAGTGTGTAGACCCTACGGGTTCGGGAGACATGCAGACATGACCGAGACGTTCTCCGATCAATAACCAACAGCGGGATCTGGATACCCATGTTGGCTCCCACATGTTCCACGATGATCTCATCGGATGAACCACGATGTCAAGGACTTAATCAGTCCCGTATGCAATTCCCTTTGTCTATCGGTATGATACTTGCCCGAGATTCGATCGTCGGTATCACGATACCTTATTCAATCTCGTTACCGGCAAGTCTCTTTACTCGTTCCGTAACACATCATCCCGTGACCAACTCCTTGATCACATTGTGCACATTATGATGATGTCCTACCGAGTGGGCCCAGAGATGCCTCCCCGCTTACACGGAGTGACAAATCCCAGTCTCGATTCGTGCCAACCCAACAGACACTTTCGGAGATACCCGTAGTGTACCTTTATAGTCACCCAGTTATGTTGTGACGTTTGGCACACCCAAAGCACTCCTACGGTATCCGGGAGTTGCACAATCTCATGGTCTAAGGAAATGATACTTGACATTAGAAAAGCTTTAGCATACGAACTACACGATCTAGTGCTATGCTTAGGATTGGGTCTTGTCCATCACATCATTCTCCTAATGATGTGATCCCGTTATCAACGACATCCAATGTCCATGGTCAGGAAACCGTAACCATCTATTGATCAACGAGCTAGTCAACTAGAGGCTTACTAGGGACATGGTGTTGTCTATGTATCCACACATGTATCTGAGTTTCCTATCAATACAATTCTAGCATGGATAATAAACGGATTATCATGAACAAGGAAATATAATAATAATCAATTTATTATTGCCTCTAGGGCATATTTCCAACAATAGCTTCACAGGCACTCGCCTTGCTTCACAGGCTCTGGGCCTTTTCCAAAACACGATAGCTTCACAGGCACTCGCCTTGCTTCACAGGCTCTGGGCCTTTTCCAATACGCGATAGCTTCACAGGCACTCACCTTGCTTCACAGGCTCTGGGCCTTTTCCAAAACGCGATAGCTTCACATGCACTCGCCTTGCTTCACAGGCTTTGGGCCTTTTCCAAAAGAGGGGAGGTCTTCACAGGCACTCGCCTTGCTTCACAGGCTCTGGGCCTTTTAGGAGTAGAACCTCCGGAGGTGCTGGATGTTCCACGCGTTCTGGATCGGCTCCCCCTCTTGAGTCTCCAAGCGCACGGAGCCAGGCCTGGAAACATGAACAACCTTGAACGGGCCCTCCCACATGGGAGAGAGCTTGTGCAGCCCCTCCCTGGAGAGAACCCGCCTGAGTACGAGGTCTCCTACCTTGAGGGTCCTGGGGCGGATGTTGCGGCAGTGATATCGTCGTAGCGCCTGTTGGTACCTTGCCGCCCGCAGCGCGGCTTCCCGGCGGCGTCCCTCTCCTAGTACGAGGTCCATCCCCCGCATGGCGTCCTGCTGCACCTCGTCGAACGCCAGGACCCGTGCAGAGCGATGCCTGGCCTCGTGAGGAAGGACTACTTCGGCTCCATAGACCAGGAAGAATGGGGTCTCCCCAGTTGGTTTGGTTGCGGTTGTGCGGATGGACCACAACACGGACTAGAGCTCGTCGTACCAGCCTCTGCCGCAGGCCTCCAGCTTCTTCTTGAATGTCCTGGTCTTGAGGCCTCTCAAGACCTCCGCGTTGGCTCGTTCGGTCTGCCCATTGCTTCGCGGGTGTGCCTCCGAAGCGTAGCATATCTGCGTCCCAAGGTTAGCGCAATATGTTTTGAAGAGATTACTGGTGAACTGCGAACCGTTGTCTGTGATGATGCGATTCGGCACCCCGAACCGGCTCACGACACCCCTGATGAACTTGACCGCGGAGCCAATGGGGATGGTACGGACAACCTCCACTTCTGCCCATTTGGTGAACTTGTCAATGGCGACGTAGAGGTAATAGTAGCCCCCTGGCGCCCGAGGGAACGGGTCCAGAATATCCAGCCCCCAAACTGCGAATGGCCACGAGATGGGTATTGTCTGCAGGCCCCCCGCCGGTTGATGGATCTGCTTGGAGTGAAACTGGCAGGCCTCACAAGCCTTTACCAATTCGATTGCGTCGTTGAGCGCGGTGGGCCAATAGAACCCGCTACGGAATGCCTTACCGACGAGGGTCCGTGATGATGAGTGGTGTCCGCAGTCTCCGTCGTGTATGTCCTCCAGTAGTTCCTTTCCTTGCTCCGTGGAGATGCAGCGCAGAAATACACCGTTTGGTCGCTTCCGGTAAAGTTCTCCATCTTTGATGCAGTATGCCGTGGCCTGCCGCGCCACATGCTCCGCTTCCTCTTCTTTTTCCGGTAGGGCCCCTTGCGTTAAATAACTCCGGAGTTCTGCGATCCAGCACTCCTCCTGAGGTTCCATCGCCAGGAGCAGGCGTGCTCCTGAGGTCGGCCCACAGACCGGGGCTCCCGAGGCTGGCGGCTGGGGGAGCTCCTCTCGAGACTGAGCGGTGTTCGATAACGTCGGCTGTGCTGAGGGTTTGAAGAGCCGCTCTTCGAAGACGCCAGGTTCCTGCGGCAACCGCCTGGATACCCGTCCGGCTATGTCGTCAGCTTCATGATTGGTGCCACGGGGCACGTGCTTCAGCTCCAGCCCCCAGAACTGCTTTTCCATCCTGCGGACCTCCGCTAGGTAGGCCTCCATATGCTCGTCCTTCGGCTCGTACACTTTGTTGGAGAAGTTGACTAGGAGCTGCGAGTCACCCTTGACAGTGAGGCGTTTCACTCCCAGGGCTACTGCGGCCTTCAACCCGGCTATCAGTCCCTCATATTCTGCAATGTTGTTGGAGACCTTTTCACCTTGCTGGAAACAGAGCTGCACGACATAGTAGAGCTTATCCTGAGTGGGCGATATCAGCACCGCACTAGCCCCCGCGCCGTGTCTGGAGAACGCCCCATCGAAGTACATGACCCAGCCTTCCGGCGCCTCACTCCCTGGAGAGAGGGACCGATCCTCATTGTCCCTGAGGCCTGGTGCCTCCGCCCATTCCACTATGAAATCCGCCAACGCTGCTCCTTTGATGACCCTGGTCGTGCTGAACTCGAGCTGAAACACCTGCAGCTCCATGTTCCACTCGGCGACCCTTCCGGCTGAGTTAGGGCTCTTGAGCACTCTTTCCAGGGGGTACGATGAGACGACCTTGATGGGATGAGCCTGGAAGTAGTGATGCAGCTTGCGCGAGGCTACCAGTAGCGCGAGGAGGAGCTTCTGAGGCATCGGGTACCGTGCCCTCGCGTCCCATAACACCGTGCTAGCAAAGTAGACGGGATGCTCTACGAGGCTGAGAGTATCTGGGGTCGCGGCGCCCTCGGGAGGTAAGGGCGCCTCACGAGATGACGTGGCCTCGGGAGGTGGACCATCCGGGCGTGCGGCCTCGCCTGCCTCTAGTGTATTCTTCGACAACTGACCCTCCTCAACCGCGGTTGCGGCTTCTGCAGGCTTTCCTTGTTCCCGTTTTGTCTTGCCTCGGGCTGCCGCTGCGGTCTTGACTTAGCGTTCCTCCCTAACCACCACCAGAGCTGCGCTGGCGGAGTAGGGAGTGGCAGCGAGGTAAAGCAGCAGGGGCTCCTGAGGGCGCGGAGCCACCATGACTGGGGAACTGGTCAGGTACCTCTTGAGATCTTGAAACGCCTTATCTGCCTCTTCAGTCCATTCAAAGGGCCCCTTTTTCTTCATCAGCTGAAAGAAAGGCAGCGCTCGCTCCCCTAATTTGGAGATGAAGCGCCCTAGCGCGGTCACGTGCCCGGTGAGCTTCTGCATTTCTCTGAGGGTCTTTGGCGGACTCATGTCCTCGACCGCCTTGACCTTCTCGGAGTTGGCCTCAATGCCACGATGGGACACGAGGAATCCCAAAAGCTTGCCCGAGGGGACGCCAAGCACACATTTCTCCGGGTTGAGCCACAGGTTTACTGCGTCGAGGCTCGCGAAGATCTCCTCCAGGTCTTGTATCAGGGTCTTGGCCTCCCGAGATTTTACTACAATGTCATCAACGTAGGCTTCGACATTCTTTCCGAGTTGCGGGCCCAAGGTGATGTGCATCAGCCGCTGAAAGGTTGCCCCTGCATTACGCAGTCCGAGTGGCATGCACGTATAGCAGTATACCCCGCACGGGGTCAAGAAAGCGGTCTTCTCAACGTCTTCTACCGCCATCTTGATCTGGTGATACCCGGAGAAGGCGTCCAGGAAGCACAGCAGGTCACACTCCGCAGTGGAATCGACGATCTGGTCGATGCGGGGGAGCGGAAACGGATCTTGCGGGCATGCTTTGTTGAGGTTGGTGAAGTCGACACACATGCGTTCCTTCCCCCCTTTCTTGGGCACAACGACAGGGTTGGCCAACCAATCCGGGTATCGGACCTCGCGAATGACCCCAGCGGCTTCTAGCTTGCGGGTCTCTTGGACAATGAAGGCCTGCTTCTCCACGGACTGCCGCCTGGCCTTCTGCTTCACGGGGCGCACATTTGGGCACACGTTTAGGTGATGCTCGATGACACTCCTGGGGATCCCTGCCAGCTGATCAGGCTCCCAAGCAAACACCTTCTTATTCATGCGCAAGAACTTGACCAAGGCCTCCTCCTGCTCAGGCTCAAGGTTGGCGCCTATAGTGAAAGTGGCACTGGAGGACCCGTCTTCGTCGACGGGTATCTGCTTGGTTTCCGCCTTGTCCTGGGTGAACAACTGCTTCTTCTTGGCGGGCGCAGCCCCCTTGGGCTCAGGGGTCTACGCATTGACGGGCCATGCCGATGCCGCCGTCTTGAAGGCGAGCTTGAGTACTCGCAGGGCGTCCTCGGTGTCCCCGTGCACGGCGAGGGTGCCGCTGCTCCCGGGCATCTTCATGAGGTTATACGCCGGGTGCGTGGCGGCCATGAACTGAGCCAGCGCCGGGTAGCCGAGGATGGCGTTGTAAGGGAGGCCGATGGGGGCAATGTCGAAGTCGACCATCTCCGTGCGGAAGTTGTCGTAGGTGCCGAAGGTTACCGGGAGCCGGATCTGTCCCAGGGAGTCGGATGATCCGCCCCCGACGCCTGAGAAGAATCGGCTGGGTCGCAACCGCTCCCGGGGTATGCAGAGGAGGTTGAAAGTCTCGACCGAAAGCACGTTGAGGCCCGCGCCACCGTCAACGAGAGTCCTGGTGACGGCCACCTGGCAGATGGTGGGGGTACACAACAGGGGGAGCGCGCCCGAGCCGACCAGGTTGGTGGGGTGGTCCTTCGAGCTGAAGGTCAGATCGGCCTCGCGCGCCGCCCGGTCCGGGGGAGCCCCCTGCCGTGTGGAAACGACGCCAACCCGGCGGGCAAAAGGCTTGACGTGGCGACCCGTGGGCGGCGCCTGCGAGCCGCCCAGGAGGGCCGCAATGACCGGAGGCGTCGATGTTGCGGTGCAGCTACTCCACCGCGTAGGCAGATGCTGGGGGGGGGGGTGCTTGCCGCTCGTTCCCCGCCGGGCCGGTGGCGGTGTTGACGGCGGGCGACGGGGGACAACAAGAACGCCCACCGGGGAAGGCCGCCGGTGCGACACGAGCTCAGCTGGTGCCGTACATGGATGCGGCGGTTGTAGGAGAGCGGAGTGGTGGAAGACAGATTCCGGCGCACCCCTACCTGGCACGCCAAATGTCGGATTCATGGGTTCTGGCAGACCCTTAAAGTTCGAACACTGGGGTGCGCGCGGAGATCACGCCCTCTACCTCCCCGTCTCACAAAGGTCTAAACTACGGAAAGAACTGCATAAGAGACACAAGGTTTATACTGGTTCGGGCCACCGTTGAGGTGTAATACCCTACTCCAGTGTGTGGTTGGTGGATTGCCTCTTGGGGCTAGTGATGATGAACGATACAAGGAAGAACAGCCTCGCGAGGGTCTGTTCTTGGCTGGGGCGATGAACTGCTAGGAGGAGTTCAGTCACCCTTCTCTCTCTCTTTCTCTGATTTCGATCCCCCCTACCATGTGGGTGGCTGGTCCTATTTATAGGGGCCCTGGTCCTCTTCCCAAATATCGAGCGGGAAGGGAGCCAACAATGGCGGGCTAATTTGAAGGGGGACAGCAAGTATCAACTATCTTGACAAAAGCAGTCTTCGCCTGCGCAAAGCTCTGGTGATGACGCCGTCTTGGGCTCCACGGTGACCTCCGTCTCGTAGTCCTCCTGGTCTTGGCCTTGTTGCACCGAAATGGCAACCTTTGCCTGATGCCTCGGTACTCCACGGCTGCGCTTGCCCCCTTTGCACCAAAGAGGAAAGAAGGACGCTGCGTGCACTGGCACCCGCCTGGCGCCCTGAGTCGTCATGGCTTGCGTCACGGGCACCTCGCGAGGTACCCCGCCTTGATCTCTCCGCCTCCTCGCGAGCCAACCTGACGAGGCCGTGCCTGAGGAAGCTCCGTGTAGTCCGCCTCGCGAGGCTTGGCCCCTCGCGAGGGTCTTGGGCCTTGTGTTGACGAAGATGGGCCATACTGGGCCTCCTTTGAGCCACGCCGCAGGCCGCAGGCAGGCAAGTCTGGGGACCCCCGTTCCCAGAACACCGACATGGTGTTAGTTTCTCCAACTTTAGTTGAATCGAGTGTGGCTATGCCCGGTCCTTGTGAAGGTTAAAACAGCACCAACTTGACAAACTATCGTTGTGGTTTTGATGCGTAGGTAAGAACGGTTCTTGCTAAGCCCGCAGCCGCCACGTAAAACTTGCAACAACAAAGTAGAAGACGTCTAACTTGTTTTTGCAGGGCATGTTTTGATGTGATATGGTCAAGACATGATGGTAAATTTTATTGTATGAGATGATCATGTTTTGTAACCGAGTTATCAGCAACTGGCAGGAGCCATATGGTTGTCACTTTATTGTATGCAATGCAATCGCGCTGTAATGCTTTACTTTATCACTAAGCGGTAGCGATAGTCGTGGAAGTATAAGATTGGCGAGACGACAACGATGCTACGATGGAGATCAAGGTGTCGCGCCGGTGACGATGGTGATCATGACGGTACTTCGGAGATGGAGATCACAAGTACAAGATGATGATGGCCATATCGTATCACTTATATTGATTGCATGTGATGTTTATCTTTTATGCATCTTATCTTGCTTTGATTGACGGTAGCATTATAAGATGATCTCTCACTAAATTTCAAGATAAAAGTGTTCTCCCTGAGTATGCACCGTTGTCAAAGTTCGTCGTTCCCAGACACCACGTGATGATCGGGTGTGATAAGCTCTACGTCCATCTACAATGGGTGCAAGCCAGTTTTGCACACGCAGAATACTCAGGTTAAACTTGACGAGCCTAGCATATGCAGATATGGCCTCGGAACACTGAGACCGAAAGGTCGAGCGTGAATCATATAGTAGATATGATCAACATATTGATGTTCACCATTGAAAGCTACTCCATTTCATGTGATGATCGGTTATGGTTTAGTTGATTTGGATCACGTGATCACTTAGAAGATTAGAAGATTAGAGGGATGTCTTTCTAAGTGAGAGTTCTTAAGTAATATGATTAATTGAACTTAAATTTATCATGAACTTAGTCCTGGTAGTATTAGCATATATATGTTGTAGATCAATAGCTCGCGTTTAGCTCCCCTGTTTTACTTTTGATATGTTCCTAGAGAAAACTAAGTTGAAAGATGTTAGTAGCAATGATGCGGATTGGATCCGTGATCTAAGGTTTATCCTCATTGCTACACAGAAGAATTATGTCCTTAATGCACCGCTAGGTGACAGACCTATTACAGGAGCAGATGTAGACATCATGGACGTTTGGCTAGCTCAATATGATGACTACTTGATAGTATAGTGCACCATGCTTAACAGCTTAGAATCAGGACTTCAAAGACATTTTGAACGTCATGGATCATATGGATGTTCCAGGAGTTGAAGTTAATATTTCAAGCAAATACCCAAGTTGAGAGATATGAAGTCTCCAACAAGTTCTATAGCTAAAAGATGGAGGAGAATAGCTCAAGAAGTGAGCATGTGTTCAGGTTGTCTGGGTACTACAATCGCTTGAATCAAGTGGGAGTTAATCTTCCAGATAAAATAGTGATTGACAGAATTCTCTAGTCACCATCACCAAGTTAGTAGAACTTCGTGATGAACTATAGTATGCAAGGGATGACGAAAACGATTCCCGAGCTTTTCATGATGATGAAATCGATGAAGGTAGAAATCAAGAAAGGGCATCAAGTGTTGATGATTAACAAGACCACTAGTTTCAAAAAAGGGCAAAGGGAAAGAAAGGAAACTTCAAGAAGAACGGCAAACAAGTTGCTGCTCAAGTGAAGAAGTCCTAGTCTGGACCTAAGCCTAAGACTAAGTGCTTCTACTGCAAAGGGACTGGTCACTAAATGCGGAACTGCCCCAAGTATTTAGCGGATAAGAAGGATGGCAAAGTGAACAATGCTATATTTGATATACATGTAATTGATGTGTACTTTACTAGTGTTTATAGCAACCCCTCGGTATTTGATACTGGTTCAGTTGCTAACAGTAGTAACTCGAAACGGGAGTTGTAGAATGAACAAAGACTAGTTAAGGGTGAAGTGACGATGTGTGATTAAAGTGGTTCCAAGATTGATATGATCATCATCGCATACTCCCGATACTTTCGGGATTAGTGTTAAACCTAAATAAATGTTATTTGGTGTTTGCGTTGAGCATGAATATGATTTGATCATGTTTATTGCAAAACGGTTATTCATTTAAGTTAGAGAATAATTGTTGTTCTATTTACATGAATAAAACCTTCTATGGTCATACACCCAATGAAAATGGTTCGTTGGATCTCGATCGTAGTGATACACATATTCATAATATTGAAGCCAAAAGATGCAAAGTTAATAATGATAGTGCAACTTATTTGTGGCACTACCGTTTAGGTCATATTGGTGTAAAGCGCATGAAGAAACTCCATGCTGATGGATTTTTGGAATCACTTGATTATGAATCATTTTGGTGCTTGCGAACCATGCCTCGTGGGCAAGATGACTAAGACCCGTTTCTGTGACTCCTACACCAATTAGTGAGGAAGCTAATGATGATGATCATGTAACTTCAGATCAAGTTACTACAGAACCTTGTAGGTAAACCAGAGTGAGATCCGCACCAGAGTGGTACGGTAATCATGTTCTAGAGGTCATGTTACTTGACCATGACGAACCTACGAACTATGAAGAAGCGATGATGAGCCCAGATTCCACGAAATGGCTTGAGGCCATGAAATCTGATATGAGATCCATGTATAAGAACAAAGTATGGACTTTGATTGACTTGCCCAAAGTTCGGCGAGCCATTGAGATTAAATGGATCTTCAAGAGGAAGACGGACACTGATAGTAGTGTTAGTATCTACAAAGCTAGAATTGTCGCAAAAAGGTTTTCGACAAGTTCAAGGTGTTCACCACGATGAGAATTTCTCACTCGTATCTATGCTAAAGTCTGTCCGAATCATGTTAGCTATTGCCGCATTTTATGAAATCTGGCAAATGGATAAACAAAACTGCATTCCTTAATAGGATTTATTAAAGAAGAGTTGTATATGATGCAACCAGAAGGTTTTGTCGATCCTAAAGGTACTAACAAAATATGCAAGCTCCAGCGATCCATCTATGGACTGGTGCAAGCATCTCGGAGTTGGAATATACACTTTGATAAGTTGATCAAAGCATTTAGTTTTATACAGACTTGCGGTGAAGCCTGTATTTACAAAAAGGTGAGTGGGAGCACTACAACATTTCTGATAAGTATATGTATGACATATTGTTGATCGGAGATGATGTAGAATTATTCTGCAAAGCATAAAGGAATGTTTGAAAGGAGTTTTTTCAAAGGAAGACCTCGGTGAAGCTGCTTACATATTGAGCATCAAGATCTATAGAGATAGATCAAGACGCTTGATAAGATTTTTCAATGAGTACATACCTTGACAAGATTTTGAAGTAGTTCAAAATGGAACAGTCAAAGGAGTTCTTGCCTGTGTTACAAGGTGTGAAGTTGAGTAAGACTCAAAACCCGACCACAGCAGAAGATAGAGAGAGAATGAAAGTCATTCCCTATGCCTCAGCCATAGGTTCTATAAAGTATGCCATGCTGTATACCAGACCTATTGTATACCCTACCCTAAGTTTGGCAAAGGAGTACAATAGTGATCTAGGAGTAGATCACTAGACATTGGTCAAAATTATCCTTAGTGGAATAAGGATATGTTTCTCGATTATGGAGGTGACAAAAGGTTCGTCGTAAAAGGTTACGTCAATGCAAGTTTTGACACTGATCCAGATGACTCAAAGTCTCAATCTGGATACATATTGAAAGTGGAAGCAATTAGCTAGAGTAGCTTAGTGCAGAGCATTGTTGACATAGAAATTTGCAAAATACTTACGGATCTGAATGTGGCAGACCCGTTGACTAAACTTCTCTCACACGCAAAACATGATCACACCTTAGTACTTTTTGGGCGTTAATCACATAGCGATGTGAACTAGATTATTGACTCTAGTAAACCCTTTGGGTGTTGGTCACATGACGATGTGAACTATGGGTGTTAATCACATGGTGATGTGAACTATTGGTATTAAATCACATGGCGATGTGAACTAGATTATTGACTCTAGTGCAAGTGGGAGACTGAAGGGAATATGCCCTAGAGGAAATAATAAAGTTACTATTTATTTCCTTATATCATGATAAATCTTTATTATTCATGCTAGAATTGTATTAACCGGAAACATAATACATGTGTGAATACATAGACAAACAGAATGTCACTAGTATGCCTCTACTTGACTAGCTCGTTGATCAAAGATAGTTATGTTTCCTAACCATAGACATGAGTTGTCATTTGATTAACGGGATCACATCATTAGGAGAATGAGTGATTGACTTGACCCATTCCGTTAGCATAACACTTGATCGTTTAGTTTGTTGCTATTGCTTTCTTCATGACTTATACATGTTCCTATGACTATGAGATTATGCAACTCCCGTTTACCAGAGGAACACTTTGTGTGCTACCAAACATCACAACGTAATTGGGTGATTATAAAGGTGCTCTACAGGTGTCTCCGAAGGTACTTGTTGGGTTGGCGTATTTCGAGATTAGGATTTGTCACTCTGATTGTCGGAGAGGTATCTCTGGGCCCACTCGGTAATGCACATCACTATAAGCCTTGCAAGCATTGCAACTAATGAGTTAGTTGCGGGATGATGTATTTCGGAACGAGTAAAGAGACTTGCCGGTAACGAGATTGAACTAGGTATTGAGATACCGACGATCGATCTCGGGCAAGTAACATATCGATGACAAAGGGAACAACGTATGTTGTTATACGGTTTGACCGATAAAGATTTTCATAGAATATGTAGGAGCCAATATGAGCATTCAGGTTCCGCTATTGGTTATTGACTGGAGACGTGTCTCGGTCATGTCTACATAGTTCTCGAACCCGTAGGGTCGGCACGCTTAAAGTTCGATGACGGTTATATTATGAGTTTATGTGTTTTGATGTACCGAAGGAGTTCGGAGTCCCGGATGAGATCGGGGATATGACGAGGTGTCTCAAAATGGTCGAGACGTAAAGATCGATATATTGGATGACTATATTCGGACGTCGGAAAGATTCCGAGTGATTCGGGTATTTTCGGGAGTACCGGGGAGTTACGTGAATTCGTATTGGGCCTTAATGGGCCATACGGGAAAGGAGAGAAAGGCCTCATAGGGTGGCCGCACCCCTCCCCATGGGCTGGTCCGAATTGGACTAGGGAGGGGGGCGCCCCCTTCCTTCCTTCTCCTTTTCCCTTCCCTTTCCTTCTCTCCTACTCCTACTACTTGGAAGGGCTCCTAGTTCTACTAGGAAAGGGGGAATCCTACTCCCGATGGGAGTAGGACTCCCCTAGGGCGCGCCATAGAGAGGGCCGGCCCTCCCCCTCCTCCACTCCTTTATATACGGGGGCAGGGGCACCCCAAAGACACAACAATTGATCTCTTGATCTCTTAGCCGTGTGCGGTGCCCCCCTCCACCATAATCCACCTCGATCATATCGTAGCGGTGCTTAGGCGAAGCCCTGCGTCGGTAGAACATCATCACCATCACCACACCGCCGTGCTGACAAAACTCTCCCTCAACACTCGGCTGGATCGAAGTTCGAGGGACGTCATCGAGTTGAACGTGTGCAGAACTCAGAGGTGCCGTGCGTTCGGTACTTGATCAGTCGGATCGTGAAGACGTACGACTACATCAACCGCGTTGTGCTAACGCTTCCGCTTTCGGTCTACGAGGGTACGTGGACAACACTCTCCCCTCTCGTTGCTATGCATCACCATGATCTTGCGTGCGCGTAGGAAATTTTTTGAAATTACTACGTTCCCCAACAACAACGTGCAGGGTATTATCTAATTCTTATAAGAAAAAAATGTCCATTTTACTACACTGAAGAAACTTGGTCGCTCACATAACTCCCTGATGTTTTTTTGGCTCATTTGCCTCCCCCCAACAAACCCATACTTGTCAAAAAGGGTCCCTGCCTGGTTTTAGCAGATAAGATGCTAATGTGGATATGGTCAAAGCGGTATTGACTAGTGAGAAAGGGACCCCACCTATTAAAAAAGTCAGCCCAGTCAGCAACTAACTGGTCAAACCGGCCAAGGGCCTACACGTCATAGGCTCGGTGGCTAACACAAGCGGGGATGACCGGAGTCAGGCATGGTCGAGGCCAGCGGCAGTGCTGTTTGAAGCTAGGTGGCAGGGCGCTACAAGGTATAGGGAAGAAGGGAGAGAGGTGCATCCGCATCAGGGGCTCACCGCGAGCATGCTAGAGTGATGGAATTGGCTGTGAGGGTCCATAGAGAGGGCATGGACCTCCCGTGCGGCCGCCGGAGCGAGGCGTCGTGCGAAGCGGGTTTGACGAAGAGGCGCTCATCAGCGACGTGTCTGCAAGATCGGCAACATAGGATGGAGCTCACAGCAAGGCCACAGAGGTCGGGAGCACTCGAGATGCAACAGACCGACGACGGTGACAAATGGTCGGAATCAAGGAAGATGAGCCCGATTCAGTTGATTCTGAGCGCCATTCATCGATTCAGCCAACATTTGAGCTTTTTGGGGCACGGTGAACGATGAAGTTCATTCCGCAGTAGTGCGGGCTCGGGATGAAGCGTGGTCGCTGCGTTCATGTTTGTTGCGTGCACGACGAGCGGCGCCGTCGAAGAGAGAGGGGGGAGGAGATAAAGTTTCAGAGGCAGCAGCGGCAGCGGTGGGTCATGGAGGCAGCAGTGCCGACGGTGGGTCACGAGAGCAGCGGCGGCGGTCGGTCGAGAAGACAGCGGCGGCAGACCAAGACCCCATCTCCCCCTTCTTCTCTGCAGCGACGTGAGAGAAATCCTCATCGTCCCCATCTTCACGCAATGTAATATCCTCACCCGACTACGTGGCCACACTGGTCAACAACCCGCTTTGACCCAGTCCACGTCCACAAACCACCTTAGAAACCCACCAAAACGATTTTTGAACTGTATTGGTTAGATTAGGGGGTTAAGTGAACCAAAAAATTATGGAAATATGCCCTAGAGGCAATAATAAAATGGTTATTATTATATTTCCTAAATCATGATAAAGGTTTATTATTCATGTTAGAATTGTATTGATCAGAAACTTAAATACATGTGCGAATACATAAAAAAACACCATGTCCCTAGTGAGCCTCTGCTAGACTAGCTCGTTAATCAAAGATGGTTAAGGTTTCCTAACCATGGACATTTGTTGTCATTTGATAACGGGATCACATTATTAGGAGAATGATGTGATGAACAAGACCCAACCGTTAGCATAGCATATAATCGTTCATTTTACTGTTACTGCTTTCTTAATGTCAAATACATGTTCCTTCGACCATGAGATGATACAAGTCCCGAATACCGGAGGAATACCTTGTGTGCTATCAAACGTCACAACATAACTGGGTGATCATAAAAATTCTTTACAGATATCTCCGAAGGTGTTTGTTGAGTTGGTGTGAAACGAGTAAAGAGACTTGCCGGTAACGAGATTGAACTAGTATAGAGATACCGACGATCAAATCTCGGGCAAGTAACAGACCGACAGACAAAGGAAATTACGTATGTTGTCATAAAGGTTCAATCAATGAAAGATCTTCATGGAATATGTAGGAATCAATATGGGCATCCAGGTTCCGCTATTTGTTATTGACCGGAGAGGTGTCTCGATCATGACTACATAATTCCCGAACCCGCAGGGTCGCACGCTTAACGTTCGATGACGCAAGAGTAGTATTGGGATATTTGATGAGTGGTAACCAAATATCGTTCGGAGTCCCGGATGAGATCCCAGACGTCACGAGGAGTCTCGAAATGGTCGAGAGGTAAAGATTTATATATGGGAAGTCATATTTTGGGTTCCGAAAAAATATGAAGTTTTTTCGGTATTGTACCGGAAAGGTTCTACAAGATTCCGGAGAATTCCGAAAGTCCACAAGTGGTTCCACCACGACCCAAGGGCTAGCATGGGCTGTGGGGAGGCGCCCTGGCCTTATTGGGCCAGGTGCACCAAGTCCTCAAAAGCCCATGTGGCTAGGGAAGGCAAAAAAGGAAGGAGTCCTAGTAGGAACAGGATTGGACTTTGGGTCCAAGTCCTCTTCCCTTTAGCTGCACCCTAGGGCTTGGAGGGGCTGTTTACCACGCCCCTCCACCTATATATAGAGGGGAGGGGGTGTCCCAAGAGGACACACCAAGCCCTTGGCGCCCCTCTCTCTCTCCCGTTACTGCGTAGTTTCACCGCCTCGTCCTGGCGACGCTTAGCGAAGCGCTGTCGGTATTCCACCACCACCATCACCATCACCATCATGCCATCGTGTTGGTTGTGATCCCATCTACTTCTCCTCCCCTGTTTGCTGGATTAAAAAGACAGAGATGTCATCGAGCCGCACGTGTGCTAAACTCAGAGGTGCCGTCTGTTTGGCACTAAATCGGTTGGATCGTGATCGAATCGCGAAGAGTACGACTACATCAACCGCGTGATAAACGCTTCCGCTTAATGGTTTACGAGGGTACGTAGACACACTCTCCCCTCTCATAGCTATGCATCATTATGGATAGATCTTACGTGTGCGTAGATTCTTTTTGTTCAACATTCCCCAACAAAAAAATGTCAGGGGTATGCAAACAACCCACTTTCTTCAAGGGAGTAAAATGGACTTTTTTCTTCTTACAATAGATTGCCAAAATGTTTCTTTCCTTTTTGTAGAAAGGATAAGATATAAAGATTTGCCATAAGTACAAATTACCTCAAACATAATAAAAACTACGTCGAGGTACACGTATCGTCGAACAACCATTGTCGCCGCCAGAACGAGTTGCCGACGCGCCGCTATCGCCGCTCCCATACCGGAGTCGACCTGGCCTCGTTAATGACAGTTGAGAAGTCTTCGTGAACCTGCCCCTAAAGACCAGCGATCTGGAGCCGCAGTCATCGCCGTTGAACGTGGCTGATAATTATCTAGTGTTTCTCCTACAAACATATATGCTAGGACGCAGATTCTAACGTGGGATGACTTAAGGGGGTGTAAATGCAAAATGTGCTCATGGTATTTTTTTTAGAGTCAATCACACTGGTAATGCTAGAATTTGGCGTAAACGGTCACTTTAGTGCTAGAACTTGCGACATACATCAAACTGGTGCAATAACTTGGCTCAAACATGCAAATACGATGCATATCTTGATTGTGTACACCCGAACCGCTGATTAGGCATGCCATCATGGCGTGGGGCCCGCTGTAAGTGACTTGAGGTGTGTGGCCATTTTTTTTGTGAAAACCACCTCAGTTTTTTTATTTAACATAAAAAAACCTGTCGTTATTGGTGAGGTGGTGCCTATTTTTATACCTAAAAATAACAAAGGAAGTGCTAGCGCCTCGAACCAGCTAACTGTGACTAGCAGGTAGTCAGTCCTAGCCGCTACCCACTACCTCATTCATGTCTTACATGAACAACTACATAATGTAGTAGACCATAGCCGCTCCCTTTTTTTATTAGTTTTTTCAGAAAATTTATTTTTTAGTAAATAACGATGCGTACTTGGTGCTGAACTGGCCTGCGGTCAGTGCGGCCCACTAGCACCTGCTCGTATCTTTTAGAAACTTGTAAAAAGTAAGTAAATTATAATCTCAATAATAAAATAACATTAAAAATTCATGACGTATACATATTATATACATACAAAGAAATAACTTAATTAAAAAACATGTATTATTTAGAAAATATTCATATATTTGAAATAATATTTATGAATTATGAAAATGTTTGTATAATTAAAAAAATTGCAATATTAACATTTGTAATTTAAATTTTAAATAAAAATGTTTGCGCAATACAATTATATGCATGAAAATAAAAATGTTTCTATAATTACAAACATTTCAATAATTAGACATGCATTTGTATAATAAAAAACCGTAGTTTAAATTTTAAAAGATTCATATGAATATTCAATCATGGCTAATATATAAAATGTATAACCTTTTGAATATAAGTCACGAGTTAAAATTATACACAAGTGAATATTTAGTAAATATTTGTATTCATCATTTTGTATAATTTAAATATAAGCTGCAAGTGTATATTATTTGTATTCATTAAACATTTTTATTTAATAAGTAATTTAAATGTTCGTATTTACTAAACATTTTATACAATGCATGGGTGTTTATTTAAATGTTTCTATTTACTAATCATAATCCTTATGTATACTATTTATATCTTCACACAAAAATTACAATATTCAACACACGAACATTTGAACATTATTTTATCTTGATATATCCGTATTTAGACAAATCTAAGACAAGAATTTTGGAACGGAGCAAGTACGTTTTACAAATATCCTAAAATAATCTAGTGCGTGCAAAATGGGCTGCACTATTTGCATCACATTTAAGCCTGACATGTGTCCAGTTTATACTACACGAACTCAGGGAGGCCTGTTATCGATATTGTGGAGAAGAGTGCGAGTGGTGGAGTGGTTAATTGGATAGCATTCTAGCTGTAGGTGCTGAGTTTGACCCATGGATTCCATCTTTTTCCGATTAATTTTCCATTACCGACAGCTGGGACCCATGTGTCATAGAGGTGAAAAAATAAAATGCCTTTTTTTAGCATCAGTACAGACATAAGCGCTCATATACACGCGCATACACTCACCCCTATGAACGCACACACGCACACCTTACCCCTATGAGCACCTCCGAGAAACTGAGCCGGCATATCATCTTGAGATTTACGAAGACACCGTAGACGCCTCGTCGTCGACGGGAACGTCTCCTCTCACTGAAAGCGCATCGCCGGAAATCCTGAAATAAATTCAGTAATAATGCCTTCTGACACGTAGACAGGGGCGCTTTTTATGAGAAATAAAAAAATTTAAGGGGATTTTCGGAAAAAAGCAAGCCACACGTGTTCCTCTCTGCCTTCCTGTCGCTGAGGCGGGCCCCACGACACGCTGGCGCGTTAAGTCACTGTTGTTTTCATATCAAACCTGATTTGCACCATATTTGCACGCCCGAGCCAAATTGTTGCACCAGTTCAATGTATGACACAAGTTCTAGCACTAAAGTGAGCGTTTGCGCCAAGTTCTAACACCATCGATATAATTTACTCATTTTTTATAGGCAAATTTGATAATTTGCCACCCCTTACCTCCCCCTTTCATAATTTGCCCCCCCCCCCCCTGAGAATGACAGGTGGGGCCCGGGCCCGCCCGTCATTGAGACAATGGGTGGAAAATTGTGAAAGGGGGAAGTAAGGGGTGGCAAATTATCAAATCGCCCTTTTTTATAACCGAAATGGGCTCATAGTTATCATACTTGAATTGTGGAGTGTGCTTTAGAAATGAATTAAAGACATTTTCAATTTATTTTCTGCCAAATTGAATAAATTCACCATAATGGTTTTACCTTAAAAAGGGGTGTATTAATTAACCTTTTTTTGAGGGAGAGTGTTTTATATAATTAATTTGGTTTACGTAGAAAAATCGAAAGAAGGCGACTGCCCACTGGCCAGGCTCTCCGACCGGGCTGGCTGCCCACTGGAAGCCAAAGCAAAGCAACGGCTCTCTCCCGACTAGCCGTTGCCCTTGGCGCCGCGCCCCCAACGGCCATCTCCCCCGCGCCGCGCGCCATAAAACCCGCCCACCCCCCTCCTCCACTCCTCACCCCTCATCCCCACTCCCGATCCAGCCCACCAAGCAAAGAAAATCCCTCTCGATCCGACCACGAGGCAACTCCCGCCGGCTGCGATGGCGTCCGGCAAGGTGCACACGCACAAGGCGTTCCTCCTCTGCAACTACGCGCTGCTGGGCGCGGCCTCCAGCTGCATCTTCCTCACGCTCTCCCTCCGCCTCGTCCCGTCGCCCTGCGGCCTGCTCCTCGTCTTCCTCCACGCGCTCACCGCCGTCTTCTCCGCCGCGGGGTGCTCGGGCTCCTTCACGGCCGGCCCGGCCAACCCGGCGCCCTGGCACACCGCGCACACGGCCGGCGCCGCGCTCACCGCCATCTTCCAGGGCGCCGTCGCGCTCCTGGCATTCACCCGCACCGCCGACTTCCTCGCCGAGCTCCAGTCCTACGTCCGCGACGACGACGGCGCCGTCATCCTCAAGATGGTCGGCGGGCTCGGCACCGCCATCTTCGTCCTCGAGTGGGCCGCCCTCGCGCTCGCCTTCTCCCTGCGCCTCGACGACGCCGAGGACGACGACGGTGACGATGACCTCCGCCGCGCCAAGAACTGGGCCGACGCCTACCATGTCTGAGCGGCGAGCCTGCGCGCTCCGTGCATCTTCGCCCCCTGGAGCGGCGCCTCCATCCAAGATGTGTCGATTTGGTGTTACTGCTGGTCTTTTGTGCTAGTAGTACTGTGTGTACCGTGGTCTCAGATTCTTTTGTACTATGATGTCAAGGCAAATGTATATTGCTTTTGACCTATTTAATCGAAAAAATATATTTTTATATTGCTTTGGATTTTGGGTACTTGGTTGCAAGTGCATGATTTATATGCAGCCAGTTGAACTAGATTTATGCAGTCAATTCAATTTCAGTACTACAAACTTGGGGAAACGGGGAAACTTGTGCTATTTTGTCAGAGTTCTTGCTGGAACCAAAAGGGGAAACTTGTACTGAACCTGCTTAGGCCATTAACTCAGAAATATCTTCGATGCTATCCTAAAAAGAAATACATATCTTCGATGCAACAGTGGCGGTCTATGGTGCCGCCGTGCAGGGTACTTGGCAGCAAGCAGCGGGCGATCGAGACCCAGCTACTGACTGATAGTGCGCAACTAGGGACAGATAGGTGGATTGGATTATGTGCCTCGCTGACTTCAGTGTTCCACTTTCTTTTTTGTGTTTTGCTCGGTTGCCCCCCTTGAGCATCATCCCCTTTGGATTTTTCTTCGAGGTAAATGAACCAAATGCTCGAATTTGCCACGGCCGATTACCTTCTTTGTGTGTGTGTGTGTGGTGACTGACTATGGCTGATCACTTTTTTTTAAAACGGAGCAAAAGATTTGCCTCATCGATTAATTAAGAAGAGGAGAGTTGTCCAGTTAATTGGTGAAAAATCGGGCGAAAACCAATACAAACAAATCACATGCGGACTACTCCCAAAATCTAAAACCCCAAGATCGCGCCGTCGACCCTACAGACATTTTCGACAAGCAACAGACCCAAGCCCACACGCATCTACATCGCAAAGGAATCCCCAAAAAGAACACCTCGGATGTAGACAAATGACCCCCCAAAAACCACGATGATAAGCTAAACCATGAGGACGGCCCATAAGACCAAGGAGCAACCATTAAGCAGCCGCAGACGCCTTCCCTAAGGCATCACTCTTCTTGCTTTTGCTTTTGAGAGACTTCTCCACCTTCTTGATCTTGTCTTTGTTAAAAATTTTGGTCAAGATGCATGCAACCACTTTACTAGACCCAGGGCCAGCCACCTCCAAGCTAGAGAGCAAGCTGCAAAGCTCTTTTGCAAAGAGAGCATCGGAGCTCTTTTGCAAAGAGAGCATCGGAACAAGGTGCTAATGTATTTGTCCCAACAACATCTCCACCTGGGGGCACCACATGCCCAATGGTCACAGGCGAGCGAGTGACCGCGACATCCAAACCTGCACACACCACAAAGTAAGGCCTCCTTTGATTTACAGGGTTTGCATAGGAATTTTACAGGATTGACACCCTCTGGAATTTTCCCTTTACATGTTGTTTGATTCTTAGGATTGCATTCCTCAGGAACCAATCCTATAGAAACTTCTTAGTTCATTTTTACAGGAAAACAAGCATGAGGTTGGACTTCTTGAAAAAAATCCTCTGTTTTGCTACCCAATGTAGGATTTCAGTGGACGGTACATCCCATTCCTGTATGTTTCCTATTCCAGCGCTTCCTAAACCCTGTGAAACAAAGGAGCCCTAAGTCTGGCTAGACTCCAAGGACGGTGGTGAGGGTGTCGTGGGCACCGCCAAAGCCCCTAGCAAGCCCATCTCCTTCGGAATCGCCACCGAAAGAGGTGGAGTGGACTCCTCACATAGCACTGTCAACTCAGGCATAATCTGTAAAACTGAAGCCACAACCTCAACAATCACTTCACCCCCAACGTCAGTCGACACCATAGAGCAGGGCCTAGCACGAGGAGAGAACCCTCCGTAGAGGTTGACTTCCTCTCCATCTACAGAACCAACCTGAAGCTCGGGAAGTAGAGACCCAATCAGCACAACCTAAAGTTTACCAAGAGCAACCTCCGCCCTTGCCAAGACACTCTCAACACGCACAAGACATTCACGAAGCTCAACGCAAAGTAGCTCAGCCTGCTGCTCAAGGACGGGTTGTAATGGCACATTAGCTTGGATGACGGATGCAGGCGGTGGAGCAACACATGGTTGCTGCATAGCCTTGTCGACGGGTTACCTTGCACGACAAAAGCGAGCAATGTGGCCGAAACGGAGGCAATTCCTGCAACGGATTGGATCCCTGCAAGAGTGTGCTCGACGACCCCGGCAGAGACACCGGAAACATCTATCTCTCAACCATGTCGGAGGAGGCAGCCATGCATTGAAGGTAGGGCGATGAAAAGCCGGAGGAGGTGCCGAACGACGCCCCTTCGAGACGAGCTGCCATCCCCCCAGCTCATCCCCGCGCGGAGCGGTCGCACAACACTCAACGGTAGGTGCGTCATCCCGACGAAAGCATCCACGCCAACCCCCCCAACCAGGGCGCACAAGCGGGACGAATCGGTCGCCTCCGGCAATGACCTGCGACGCAAGAGCAGTGGGCGCAGCGTCCGAGGATGTCGTTGCCTTCCGCCCCCAATGGTCGGGTCTGACCTGCGGGAAGCAAGGGCAGTCGCAGCCGGCGCAGCAGCGGTGGGTGGCGGTGCCGAAGAATCCACAGTCGCAAGCTCGGGGGAGAGCGAGTGTGGCGGCGACGGACGCGGGATTTGTGGCGCAGATTGTTGGATCAGGGCCGATGCCGTCGCGGGGACGACGTTGCCAACGGCAGTCGCGTGGATGCATGGAAGAGACTGTGGCGTGGACTCCAGTTCCAGAATGGATTCTTCACTTGATGGAATGCTGCTGGAGAAGCCGAATGGGGTCGAACCTCGGGGACAACGGCAGGCGGCGGCCGCAGCTTCACCACGAGCTTGGAGGTGGCTGGAGGGGCGGCGTGCGACGGGGCCGCAGGGGCCATTGCCGGCGCGGGGGAGCCGCCTGGTCGCGGGCATCGGCTTGGCCAAGGAAGCATCCTCTGCCCATTGGTATCCGCGCCCAGCGCGGCCGGAGCAACAGCCCACGCCAATGACGAGGGAGGAGGCCGAGAGGGAGGCGGACGGGGCTGGGGAGGCCGCGGCTGCCGCCGCCGACGGTGACGCAGAAGCCGGCTTCGGGCGTGGAGGAGAAGCCATAGCGGAGGGAGCCACAGCGGAAGAAGAGCAGCCGCCGAGAGAGGACGTCGAGGGGATCCCGGATCTGGTCGCAGCTGCTGAAGGGGAGGTCGGAGAAGGGAGATCGGGGCAGCGCCGCCGCGCGCTCACCCGTCTTCCACGAGGTCGCCCGCCATTCACGTGGGTGGGTTCTTTCCTGTCTCATGGCTGATCACTTTGGTGTCTGTAGTTGTGCCATACAGTGGTGCATGAACTTGACTTTTGCGTGCAACATGCTCCCTCTTTCCATTCATATAAAGCCTAATGCGTTTTTTAAAACCGTTTGACTATTGACAAGATTAATAGTATATGACATATACAATATGAAAATTATATCATTGAAAGCTCTTTTTACACACGAATTTAACGATATGCTTTGTGTAAGTTGCATGTCATATATTATTGCTCTAATATTTGCTGACTGTGGACATTAACTATGGCATCCTATTTTCGTTTGAAGCCATCTACTCAGCCGGCGTAGCATCGGGTGGGGGGATTGGAACTGCTGACCTGCAAGCAATTCATGTGTTCGATCCGATGAACGCAGGTTATCGCACTCCAATGAGCGACGTTTCATGACTCTTCAGGATATGTCTGTAACAAAATAAATTACACTAAAAACGTTCATGTATTTTTATTAAAAAATCTGCATGTCATTTAATATAATACAAAATACATTAAAAATGTTCATGTAATTTAAGAAAATGTTCACTTGCTAATTAAAAAATACCCATATAATTATGTTATGAATTACAAGATATTTATATATTTTTAAAAATGCCATATTTAATAAAATATAATTAAATCATTCTTAAAATTTCTTATATATTTAAATAAATACTCACGGTCATAATAAAATATTCATGTAGTATATAAAGTTGTTCATCCTTTAAGAATTATTTTACGTTGCTTTTAAAAAGTGTTCACATGTTTTAATAAAGTTTGTGTGCTCTCTAAACAACATATATTATTGTAAACTAAAATAAAGAGAAAAATATGTATGGAAAAATAAATATGAGCCTAGTATGCCCCCAGACTTCAGATCCTCAAATGAATAATATTTAAACTATTCAAGCCTTTATAATCTATAGATATTTTTATAATTATATGGATGTTTTTTATAATAACACATGTTTTTAAATAATGAGAATTTAGTTTATTTATTTTTTTACTTATATTATTTATAACATATGTTTTCTAGAATATCATAAACATTTTTAAAATTTATAATTATTATAAAATTAATGTTTCCTACTGCCCAGGGGTAGTTAACCTCATGTGAGTTTTATATGTTGTATGTAGTATATTTTAAAACCGAGAGTGTGTACGTGTAGTATGTAGTATATAAAAATACTTGGGTAGTATATATATACTACTTTTTAGGTAGTATGTACTATTATATTATTATATTATTTTATACATACAAATATAAAGGTATTTTAAAATATACAAACATTATGGACTCACATGTAATTCTTTTCATATGGCTTGCTTCGAATGATAAACTAGTATGTATGCTTCTATGGCAGTATATAAGGCATGAGGGTAACTACCCCCCATATGTTAGGATGTATTATCCGATAAAATTATGTAAATATATCTGATAATAATATGTAATTTTTTAAAAAACATGGACATTTGTAACATAATTTTTAGTTACCTGAATACTTTTTAATATTGTTACAGACATAAACATTAATTATCCTTTACTGACTTGAAATGTCTTATATTGGAGTGGCTAGCAAGGAGGGCCTGATAGCATGGGGTCACTGTTTTGAACCCCCGTGGTTGTATCATTTTCATCAAATTAAAATTCTTAATTTATGTTGTTCACCCGAAAGGATATAACGCAAAGGTATACTTTTCATTTGCATTTAAATTCTTAAATTATGCTGTTCACCCGAAAGGATATAAAGCAAATGCATCCATTTAGATTAGAAAATGTAAGGATTGGTGTGGCTAAGCAAGCATGTAGGTTAGTATAGGTCGGTGGTTCAAATCCATGAGCCAACCATTTTTCTTTCTAATACTTTGTAGGCCGCTGACATGTGAGATCTATGTCATCAAAAGGAAATACAGTGCCACATCAGCGCAATTAACACCTATTCCCTCTGTTCCAAATTACTCGTCGTGGTTTTAGTTCAAATTCGAAAGCCAAATTCATGCATCACTTTTCTGTGTGTCACAACTATAGTCATCAAAGTGACCATCCGTGACAAGTTCAAGCACCAATAGTGCATTTACCTCTTTTTCTTCCATTTTTATCTTATTTATGCCTTGTATTGTTCAGGGTTTGACAATATTCTAAAAATATCATTTTTTTTGTTCTAATACTTTTTACAGGTCGTTGAGAGGTGAGACCACATGGGGAGGTCTCGGTAGGGCGAGGTGGGGTGCTACCTTGAATTCCAGCGATTTTGTTTTATGTATACAAGTCAAATCAACTGTTAAACATATCCTGGCAAAGAGAAACCCCGTTTTATTGTGTCGTGAGCAGTACCCACCTTATTGGGCCGTATGTAAGAGCATCTCCAGCCGCGCCCACAACAAACACCTCCAAGACCGTTTTTTAGTGTCGGCGCCGAAAAATCGGCCTAGTCGCGCCCCACAAGCCTGTTTTTCGCTGGATTGGGCCGAAATTGGCGCCGGCGCACCCAATCCGAACCCGGCGCGCTGGGGGGCGCCGGCGCGAACGTTTTGGCGCGGAAGAGTGGCGGGACCGGCGCGTTAGCGAGACGAAGGCTGGTCGTCCTCATCGTCTCGGTTTTCCCACGGGAAATCAACGACAAGGCCGCCGGTCAGCCTGCCATTGATTCACGGGCGGCGAAGTGTGGCGACGCCGCCCCGCCTTCCGCCACGCGTTCGCGCGCGGCCGCCCTCGAGCCGCTATAAAAGGCGCCCTGGCCGCGCCGGTGAGGCACCCATTCATCGGCAGCCCTCCCCCTCCTCGCCGCCGCACTTCCTCCCCTCTCTCCGCCGTTCGACCCCCTCTCTCTCCCCCCGGCAACCATGAGCGCGAGGTACCCCGGCGACGCGGCGGCGACCAACGGTTTCGGCCGCCGCTCGCTGCATGAGCGGTAGGCCTACCTCCTCCACGAGGCCAACTACCCCGCGCCGCCCGACGTACGCACTCCGTCGCGGTGGAGGCTCAGCGCCGGCGGGGTCCCTGTCCCTCCTCTGCCCGTCCCCGAGACGCCCTATTTCCACGCCGAGATCAAGCGTGCGTGGGCGTCCCTGACGGCCGCGGAGCGGGCGCTCCCGGAGTACGCCGCCGACAACCACGCGGTGTGGGCGGCGTACTTCGAACGCCGGCAGGAGGAGCGGCTCGTCTCCACCAACAACGCGCCGATGTCGCGCGGCCGCAACAAAAGCGAGGGGCCGCCGCCTGTGGTGGGGCGTCCCTGGCCGCACGCTCAGCGGCGTCCTCACGCACGTCGAGGGCGGTAACAACCCGCCGCTCGAGTGAAGCAGTGCACCGGGGCAAGGGGTCGAGTAGCGGCCGTGTCAAGGAGGAGAAGCATCGACCGTAGTTTAGGTTTTTTTTTCATCCCTTTTATTTGTGTAAAAAACGCCTAAATTTCACCGAAATTTGGCCGTGTTTTTTTAAATTTGGCCGTGTTTGTTAAAATTTGGACAAACCATGGGAACGTCTTGGGGTGACCTGGGGCGGCGGCTGAGAACGTGCTTGCCCCACGCCAAAAAAAACGCCGGCTCGCCCTCAATCAACGCCTTTTCGTGTCTTTGAGGGGCCGAACGGCTGGAGATGGCCTAAGTAGCCATCGATCGTGACCTCCAAGTTCGTCAGACGCGTTCCATCAAGGGCCAGTTCCTTCGTTCACTGCCTCAAAGAAAGAGAAGTTCCTTTGTTCACGGGTTGGCGGCGCTTCCCGTCCACATGCCATATGTTATAGATCAGCAAGTTATAAGTGACTTGAAAGATTTATCATGCCCGTCGATAGAGTAAACAAAGACGGTGATAGTAAGTGCATAATTCCGTAGTCGCCTTTTGTTGTATGCACTGACAAGATTTTTGTAAATATATATGCACTGACAAGGGTTAGTACTAATGGATGCGCTGACAAGATTTAGTACAGGTTATGAAACAGTGTGCATTGTTTTTTGTATATTTGCAAAGTGTCTCTTTTTTGTTTGTGCATAGAATTGATCCGCCTGAAATGTTTTAGGCTTCATATTATAAAATTAGCGACAAGACTATTTTATTGTGCCATTCTACCTCCTGATATTATTAATTGGTCAGATTTCAGCGTGCATATGTAACTCTTTTACACGGAAAAACTATTTGTGCGCATTTTAGTTTGTATTGGCTACTTTAGTTTTGCATCATTTTTTAATGCTTTAGAGTCCACCCACCTAAAAAAATCGTCCTCCACCGTTGGTGGGACCCATGTCGGCAAAGTAGACGACTTCAAAAAGAAATATTGTGCCACATCAGCAGAATTAACATGTACGAACGATAAATGCATCATATAGCACACGAAAGCAGGTTCATGCACCTCTTTTCTGCATGTCCTAACTATAGTCATCAAAGTGACCATGCGTGTCAAGTTCAAGCACTAATGGTGCATTTACCTCTTTTTCTCCCATTTCTATATTAGTTTGTGACTTGTAATGTCGAGGGCTTGACAATCTAAAAATATATATCCCGAAAAATGCACCCATACGTCACCTTGTTAGGAACACTATTCTCAACATGAGGAACATTTACACCAATAGTGACAATGCAAGAGCGTTGATAATATCGTAGTACCTCACACTAACTCTTCATTATTTATTACATGAGACATCATTAAAAAGTTCTTACAAGGCAAATTACAAACTATGATGCATGTAACCACTATTGAAGATGCCCTAAGCTCCTTTCTAGAAGTCTCTTTGGGATTTTTTTATCACAACCCGTCAACTGGGGGCGAGGATGATGTTCTTCGTAGCCGACGAGACATCCACCATTTTGGGCTTGCACAAGTCCTTGATCTTCTTTGCCCTAGGTATTTTGCCCAACTTCTTCTTCTGACTTAAACTGTTCAAAGCACACGATTCGTCCTTCTAGTGGATGCAGGACCTGATCACCTTCCCCGAGGCATGGCCAACCCCGGTCCACGCTACCAGCGCACCGTCTACGACTAGCATGAGACACTAATGGCTGCAAGAGTTTCACGTACCTTGTCCTCACCGATGGAGCCAATTCAGGTCGTCGGGGGGGGGGGGGGGGGGGGGGGCAAAAGCAAAATTAAGGTTGGGTGGGAGGGAGGGGGCGGTGCCCCTCCCTGACTAGCATATAGTGTCCTTAGGGCATGGGCAACGATCTAGCTTGGACCATTGCTCCACTACACCATGTGAAAGGATCGATATGGTTGACTAGAGGGGGGGGGGGTTGAATAGGCAACTAACAATTTTTAACTTTTCTTTACCAAATTAAACTTTGCATCAAAGTAGGTTATCTAGATGTGCAACTAGGTGAGCAACCTATATGATGCAACAACAACAAACATACACGCAAGAAAGAGAAGTAACACTAATAAGCTTGCACAAGTAAAGGTAAGAGATAACCAAGAGTGGACCCGGTGAAGACGAGGATGTGTTACCGAAGTTCCTTCCTTTTGAGGGGAAGTACGTCTCCGTTAGAGCGGTGTGGAGGCACAATGCTCCCCAAGAAGCAACTAGGGCCACCGTATTCTCCTCACGCCCTCACACAATGCGAGATGCCATGATTCCACTATTGGTGCCCTTGGAGGCGGCGACCGGACCTTTACAAACAAGGTTGGGGCAAACTCCACAACTCAATCGGAGGCTCCCAACAACACCATGAAGCTTCACCACAATGGACTATGGCTCCGTGGTGACCTCAACCGTCTAGGGTGCTCAAACACCCAAGAGTAACAAGATCCGCTAGGGATAGGTGGGGGAATAAAATATCTCTTGGTGGAAGTGTAGATCGGGGCCTTCTCAACTACTCTCGAGCAAATCAACAAGTTTGGTTGGCTAGAGAGAGAGAGATCGGGCAAAAATGGAGCTTGAATCAATAATGGTGCTTTTGGGGGAAGAGGTGAGTCAACGAAGAAGAAGGGGACCCCCTTTTATAGTGGGGGTAACAATCCAACCGTTACCCCACTAAACAGCCCCGCAGAGGGCGGTACTACCGTAGTGGGCAGCGGTACTACCGCTCCCCTTACGGTACTATCACCCAGACAGAGAGTGCTTGAAGGCAGAGGAGGGACAGGCCCGGTGCGGTACTGCCGGACAGGCCAAACGCGGTACTGCCGCGGTGGCAGGGCGGTACTACCGCTCTCGAGCGGTACTACTGCGTCTACAACCGCTGCAGGTGCTGCTCAACCCGACACGAGAAATGCCCCCTCGAGTCGAGGCGGTAGTGGCCCGGTACCACAGCGGTACTGCCGCTTAGGACGCACAAGCGGTACTGCCGCTTAGGACGCACAAGCGGTACTACCGCTGGGCACCACGGTACTATAGCTGGGGCTAAAGACTGCCCAAACTACAGGGAAAGAGACCTCCAACGACGTGGGAAGGCCCAGAGGGTGTGAAACGAAAGTGTACGTGATGATTCCACCCTAGCCATACCAAAGTGGACCCCCTCTTGATAGTACGGTGACTCCTACGAAACTAGTCCACCAACAAGAAATGGAAAGAGCTACACCGTCTTGAAAAACACTCCGAGGGGAAAGAAATCATCTCGAGCCAAATGATGAATCTCTGAAAAGCTCAAAGCACAAGTTTAGTCCGCAAATATGTTGTCGTCAATCACCAAAACTTCATCGAGAGAGATATGCCTTAACAATCTCCCCCTTTTTGGTGGATTGATGACAACCAGGGATTTGCATAGGGAAAAGACATAAAAGTAAGGATACTCAGAACTACAAAATATAGAGGAGCTCCCCCTGAATGTGTGCACCTAGTTAGTAGTGCCTTTGGAATGCAAGACACACACATTCGGATTAACACTTCCCCTATATTTATAGTCCAAAAATTCTAAGCACGGGATATATGAGAGCAGGGTATAAAACAAGATAAGCATGCAACTCATAAGATACTACAGTACTGAATAGACATAGATAATAAGGTAAAGATAGGGTAGCATATGTCTCACACCATATGTCTAGAACTTAGGTCTCACTGGCACCAAACCAAACCAAGCAAAAACAATGAGAAAATACAAGACACCACAAACCACAACGACACACTCGCAACACGGCAACAACACAAATCCCTAAACTCTCTCCCCCTTTGGCAGCGAGACACCAAAAGGGAAAAGAGCGTTGCTACGGCTCCAGGTGATGGCAAGCTGAGGATCTCGAACATCACATCTCAGCATGATCATCTGCACCTCCGTCGTCGGTCAGAAACTGCTCGGCGTTTGAATCGGTCCAAGGGCAATGTTGGTGAATCCATTCCTCCTCTTCAGTGATCTGGCCCTCAGAACCGCTGACAACGGTCGCACCCAGCTGACGCATGAGCTCCTTGTGACGCCCCCTGGCCTGCTTCTCAGCCACATGAGTCATGTACTGACCATGAGACTCCATGCAGAAGAGCTTCTTCATCTTGCGTTTAAGCTTCTTTGCCCAAGAGGGTTCTGCACTAGAAGGCCCAAAGTCCTCATCGCGATCATCGGCCGCAGCCCCACCCCCGATCTCCATCTCAGCAGCAGTAGACGGACCCCCGGGTTTAGGCACTGGGGTGCCCTAATTGTCCTTCTTCCTCAGACGCTTGATCTCATACGAAAACAATTCTCTAGTTTCCAACATCTCCTTGGGATAGACACGTGCCCAGGCCTTCTCAATGAGCCTCATGATGAATGAACCATATATCGGGCACTTGCACTCAGAAACGGCAGAGATAAGTTCAGACCACATAACATGAGAAATGTCTAGGCACTCTCCAGTGTTTGCTTCCTTCTCATGCTGGCAGAAAAGAAGCATGTCCACGAGATAGGAGTGAACCATATCCAAATTCCCGATGCAAGGGAAGAGAGTCTCACGGAAGACACGATGAAGGATGTCCAGATAGCCAGACATCTCATAGGTTTCCTTTTTAGTCACAGGGTGAACCTTCATAGTACAGTACGGCCAGAGGGCTTGCTTGTGAGTGGAGGTAGCATTGAGGTGAGGGCGGAAGCCGACTGGAGTCTCAAGCCCGTGATCTTCCACCTCAAGTAACTCCATGAAGGCCTGCCACTTGACGGAAAGCAACTTGCCATTGGTCATCCAAGTTAGAGTCCTGCCGGCATCAGTTCCAAGATGAACAGTAGCATAGAATTGAGCCACCAAATCTGCTTCAAAATCCTTGTTGAACTGCATGATTCTGAGAATGTTCAGCTGAGAGCACATTTGAAGAGCTTCGCCAAAGTACTCAGGGTCCTTCTCCATAGCACTCGTGTCGATGGAGCGAACATCAACAAAGAGATTCTTCTTAGCCTTGATCACATCAAAATAGATGGAAAACTGAAAGCGGTTCCAGAACGGGCGGTTGACCAAAGTGGGATCTTGGTCTTCCTCATAGGGGTTTCGGCGATGCTTTACCCAAAACTCCTTGGCAGTCATCTCAGTCACAGTCTTTCCCCTTGGCTTGTTGGCGGATCTCTTTGACTGCTGAGGTGGCGGTGGAGCACTTGGGGTTGTTCCTGCTGGCGGTGGTTGAGTACTATAGGAACCACCTGCTGACTCAGAAATGCGGTAGCGCTTTGACGTTACACGACCGGGGTTGACACGGCGGACCTACTGCTCAGGATGATCATCACCTGGGACCAAAACACACGAAAGAAAGAGCATAAGCCACCAAACAAAACAACAAGGATCAAAGCTTGGTAGGAAAAAGATGGAACTGGGAATCCAGCGGTAGTACCGCTCCACCGCAAAAGGGCTGACCAAACCGGGCAGAACACAAGAGAAAAAAAAGAAAACGAGACAAGACGAGAACACACACACACACACACCCAAAACTGACAAAAAGAAAGAAGACACACACCTCTCCAAGAGAGGACGGTGGCCGAGGCCACCTATGTTTGAGTTCAGAGGTATGGCGCCGCGAAGATTTTAACCTTGGGCCCATGACCAACACTCATCTTTGAAGCACAAGTACCATAAAAAATGACTAATGTGAAAGAGTTTGGTTAGTTTATGCATTATGGGGGGAGGGAAAGTTCATTGAGAGAACAACACTCCCCCTATGTCCATGCCTACACCTAAACTAGACAACAAGTTGAGTGAGGTGGGGTGTGCAAAGGTTCAAGTCACATTGCTTGAATCAATGATATTTAGCTCATGCCTTAACTCGCGAAATCTTGCTTCATCCAAAGGCTTCGTGAAGATATCTGCAAGGTTATCATGAGTGTTGACATAGTTAAGCTCGATCTCCCCTCGCCTAATGTGATCCCGGATGAAGTGATACCTAATCTCAATATGCTTTGTCTTGAAGTGTTGCACCGGGTTGAGAGAAATCTTGATGGCACTTTCATCGTCACACCAAAGAGGCACTTTGTCACAAGTGACACGGTAATCCTTTAAAGTTTGCCTCATCCATAAAAGTTGTGCACAACAACTACCGGCAGCCACATACTCCGCTTCCGTGGACGAGAGAGACACACAACTTTACTTCTTGGAAGACCAACTTACCAAAGAGCAACCAAGAAATTGGCACCCTCCGGACGTGGACTTCCTATCCACTTTGTCTCCCGCCCAATCCGAGTACGAATAACCTACAAGCTTGAAGTTTGCTCCTCTTGGGTACCATAAGCCAAAGTTTGGGGTATGAGCCAAATATCGAAAGATTCGCTTGACCGCCACAAAGTGACTTTCCTTAGGTGCGGCTTGAAACTGTGCACAACTTCCCACACTCAACATGATATCCGGTCTAGATGCACAAAGGTAAAGGAAGGAGCCAATCATGGAGCGATATACCTTTTGATCCACCGCTTTACCATTGGGATCAATGTCAAGTTGGCACTTGGTGGGCATGGGAGTGGACGCCGGCTTGACATCACTGAGCTTGAATCTCTTAAGCATGTCTTGAGTGTATTTGGCTTGGTTGATGAAAGTTCCTTCTCTCCTTTGCTTCACTTCGAACCCGAGAAAGAACTTCAACTCTCCCATGGAAGACATCTCAAACTTTGAGGTCATGAGAGCGGCAAATTCCGTAGTCGATACCCTCGACTTGGGAGTAGCCTTGTGCTACCAAACGAGCCTTGTTGCGAATGATAATCCCATGAGCATCTTGCTTGTTCTTGAATATCCACTTGGTTCCAATGACATTGTGGTTCACCGTCGGCCTTGGCACCAATCTCCACACTTTGTTGTGCTCAAAGTTGTTGAGTTCTTCATGCATGGCATTGAGCCAATCCGGATCTTCGAGCGCCTCATAGACCTTTTGGGGTTCAACACAAGAGACAAATGCGTGATGTTCACAATAGTTTGCTAATTGTCCACGAGTGCTTACCCCCTTTCTTAAGCTTCCAAGCACATTTGTCATGAGATGATCCTTGGTGGAGAGCTGGAAGCAACTTTGGCGGCACGACGCTCCAATTCCTCCTCGGGGGTGAGACGAGGAGTGGTCAGTTGATCATCTTGAGCGTTGTCTTGAGCTTGTTCTTGATCTCGTGGAAGCTCTTGATCTTGAACTTGCTCGGAGGAGGGAGCTTGACCTTGGGCCTCACTTGATGTTACAACACCATCTTGAGATTGATCTTGCCCTTGGTCTTGCTCTTGAGGTTGAGGGACCTCACTTTGTTCTTCGGAAGCATGTGGGTCTTGGGTTGGTGAAGGTTACACTTGAGTAGAACATTGTCCTTCTCCTTAGGCCACAAGAGGTTCCTCAATGGGTAGGATATGACCAACACCCATTCTTATTATGGCTTAAGGAGGAATTTCATCACCTACATCACAAGTACCACTTTGCTCCACTTGGGAGCCGTTATTCTCATCAAACTCCACGTTACACGTTTCCTCAATAAGTCCCGTGGACTTATTGAGAACATGGTAAGCATGAGAGTTTGTAGCATAACCAACAAATATGCCCTCATAAGCTCTAGCCTCAAATTTAGACAAACAGACACCTTTCTTGAGAATGAAACACTTACACCCAAACACCCGAAAGTACTTGAGGTTGGGCTTGTTACCGGTGAGTATCTCATATGGAGTCTTGTTCAAGCCTTTGCGGAGGTAGAGCCGATTAGATGCATGGCACACGGTGTTGATGGCTTCGGCCCAAAAGTTGTAGGGAGACTTGAACTCCGCCATCATGGTCCTTGCTGCATCCATCAACGTCCGGTTCTTCCTCTCCGCTACACCATTTTGTTGAGGGGTATAAGGTGCGGAATATTGATGCTTGATTCCCTCATCACTCAAAAACTCATCCAAGGTGTAGTTCTTGAACTCAGAGCCGTTGTCACTTCTTATTGTCAAGATCTTTGCATTATGTTGTCGTTGAGCTTTACTTGCAAAGTCGATTATGGTTTGTTGGGTCTCACTCTTCCTCTTGAAGAACTATACCCAAGTGTATCTTGAATAGTCATCTACAATCACCAAGCAATACTTTCTACCCCCAAGACTATCAAAGTATGGAGGTCCAAAGAGATCCAAGTGAAGGAGCTCCAAAGGCCTCTTCGAATAGATGATAGTCGTGGGAGGGTGAGCCTTCTCATGTAGCTTTCCTTCGATGCAAGCACTGCAAGCACAATCTTTGGCAAAACTAACATTTGATAGTCCATGGACATGGTCCCCCTTGAGAATACTTTGCAAAGATCTCATATTGACGTGGGCTAAACGGCGATGCCAAAGCCATCCCACGTCAACTTTAGCCATTAGGCATGTCGCGGTCTTAGTGGGTCGCTTCGAAAAGTTAATCACATAGAGACCGTTCTCGACATGCCCAACAAAGGCTACTTTAAGAGTCTTGCTCCACAAGAGGGCCACGGAATCAATATCAAAGAAAGTGGCAAAACCCATGAGTGCTAGTTGATGAATGGAAAGTAAATTGTATGCAAGGGACTCAATAAGCATGACCTTCTCAATCGTAAGATCATGAGAAATGACAACTTTGTCGAGTCCCAATACCTTAGAAGACGGGGCATCACCCCACTCAACATTGGTGGGCATGGATGGAATCTTTTGCACGTCCACCACCAAGTCCTTGCTTTCGGTCATATGATTAGTAGCTCCACTATCGAGCAACCATGATCCCCCACCGGAAGCAAACACCTACAAGAGATCAATGCTTGGTTTTAGGTACCCATTTTGTAATGGGTCCTTTGATGTTAGTAACAAGGGTCTTAGGAACCAAAATAGACCATTCAATGTACTCATAAGGAGAACCAACAAATTTGGCATAAACATGCCCATCTCTAGCGCGGCACAACACATAATAAGGGTTAAAGTCGCCGGCTTTGTTGGGAAGGGGAGCGTTTCCCTTCTTGGCATCACTACCCCTCATGGAGTTTTTCTCCTTCTCCTTAGTAGCACCCTCACCCTCCTTCACAAAGGTTTGCTTGAGAGGAGGAGGTCGTTTGGCCTTGTCATTCTTCTTCTTGTTCTTGGACTTGGGCACGTACCCAATCCCTTCCTTGGCCACAACTCCCTTTTGGTTGGTCAAGAGGTCGTTGAGGCTCTTCTCGCCTTGTATGCAAGACACAAGACCTTTCTCAAGTTGCACCTTTAGCTTAGCGTTCTCCTCAACAAGATGCACATGCTCACAACACGGGTTAGTAGCATTTGCATTATCAATTAACATCATACGAGGAAAGGTGGCTTTCTCCCTGGTTAGCTTTACTTGGAGTTGATAATGTGACTCTTTGAGGCTAGCACGAGCACCCTTCAAGACCTTGTGAGCCTTGTCAAGTAGATCAAACTCCTCTTTGAGTCTAGCAAGATCAACCCCAAGTTTGGCCTTCTCGGAGTTTAGCACACGAGAAACAACGAGAGCATGATCAAAATCTTTCTTTAACTTAGCATGATCATCGTTGTGTGACTCCTCAAGAGCCAAACGAAGACCATGCTCTTCCTCAAGAGCATTGGAAAGATCCGAAATCTCATCGGCATAGTCACGACTATGCCCATCCATCTTGGAGATAGTATCTTCATGAGACTCGATCATGTCATTGGCTTCACCAAGTTGTTCCAAGAGAGCAACAAAATGCTTCTTGGATTTACCCTTGAGTTTACCCATAAAGGACTCAAACTCATTTTCCTCCACATTAGATCCCTCACATTCATCAATGCAATCCATCAAGGAAGGATTATTAATGATGGTAGTTTTGATGTTGGGAGTTACCTTGTTGGTGGCTTTAGCCATGAGGCACTTGGCGGTGAAGTTCTCATTGGGTGAGTCGAAGAGAGATATTCGTGGAGTTTTTGCAATGGCAACGGAGGCCATGGCAACCGACTCATCATCTTCATCATCATCATCATCCTCCTCATGGTACTCTTCTTGAACCACCAATGCCTTGTGAGGGGTTTTCTTGATGAAGTTGCTCTTGTTGGGGAAAGACTTGGCTTTGTCCTTTCGAATGAGCTTGCCACCATTGTCTTCCCTCTTCTCATACGGGCACTCTGCAACAAAATGACTCACATTGCCACAATTGTAGCAAGTCCTTACACGTTGCTTGCTCTTCATGCCACTTGAGTTGTTCTTGTTGAAGTTTAACCTTGAGTTTTTCTTACTCCAAAATTGCCTTGAAGCAAGTGCCATGTGTTCATGATAGGCATACTTTGTATCTTCAGGGTTGCTTTCCTCTTCTTCCTCTTCTTCTTCTTCAACGCAAACCTTGGCCTTCAATACAAGGTTGGGCTTCTTTGCCCTTTGAGAATGAAGCACCGCATTGTCGGCGGTCTTGTCAAAGATGTTCATAGCCACAAACTCATCCAACACTTCACTTGAGGTCAAAGTGTGGAAGTCCGGCCTTTGACGAATGACGGAGGACATGGCCTTGTGGTAAGGCATCATTGCCTTGAGGAATTTGCGCTTGATCCAATTGTCATCCGTGTCCTTGCTCCCGTGATCTCGGAGTGAGACCGCGAGTTTGGTTACTCTCCAATAAAGCTCATGAGGTTCTTCATCTTCTTTCATTGCAAACTCATCGGCTTCATCTTGCACTACTTCATAGTTGGAGCGTTGAATGCTTGCGCTTCCCCGGTAGAGAGATACAACACAAAGCCATGCATCTTTGGCCAAGGTGAAGGGCCGAAGATGAGGTAGATCTTCGGGTGGAATTGCATCTTGAATGATGAAGAGAGCATTCTCATTGAATTGATTATCCGCGGCTTCTCGAGGAGTGAAGTTGCTTGGATCATGCAGATGGAAACCTTCTTCAATGATTCTCCAAAGATTAGTGTTCATATGATTTAATTAACGCTTAAAGCGATAAACCCAAGAATCAAAGTCCTCATTTTTCACAATCTTAGGGGGAGGACCGGCATGATTCAGATGAGTGGAAGGAATCGGTTGATGACCCACAAGTATAGGGGATCTATCGTAGTCCTTTCGATAAGTAAGAGTGTTGAACCCAACGAGGAGCAGAAGGAAATGATAAGCGGTTTTCAGCAAGGTATTCTCTGCAAGTACTGAAATAAGTGGTAACAGATAGTTTTGTGACGGATAAATTGTAATGAGCAACAAGTAACAAAAGTAAATAAGGTGCAACAAGGTGGCCCAATCCTTTTTGTAGCAAAGGACAAGCCGGAACAAACTCTTATAATAGGAAAAGCTCTCCCGAGGACACATGGGAATATCGTCAAGCTAGTTTTCATCACGTTCATATGATTCGCGTTCGATACTTTGATAATTTGATATGTGGGTGGACCGGTGCTTGGGTGCTGTTCTTACTTGAACAAGCATCCCACTTATGATTAACCTCTATTGCAAGCATCCGCAACTACAAGAAAAGTATTAAGGTAAACCTAACCATAGCATGAAACATACGGATCCAAATCAGCCCCTTAGGAAGCAACACATAAACTAGGTTTTAAGCTTCTGTCACTCTAGCAACCCATCATCTACTTATTACTTACCAATGCCTTCCTCTAGGCCCAAATAATGGTGAAGTGTTATGTAGTCGACGTTCACATAACACCACTAGAGGCTAGACAACATACATCTTATCAAAATATCAAACGAATACCAAATTCACATGACTACTAATAGCAAGACTTCTCCCTTGTCCTCAGGAACAAACGTAATTACTCATAAAGCATATTAATGTTCATAATTAGAGGGGTAATAATATGCATATAGGATCTGAACATATGATCTTCCACCAAATAAACAAACTAGCATCAACTATAAGGAGTAATCAACACTACTAGCAACCTACTAGCACCAATCCCGGACTTTGAGACAAGAATTGGATACAAGAGATGAACTAGGGTTTGGAGATGAAATGGTGCTGGTGAAGATGTTGATGGAGATTGCCCTCTCCCGATGAGAGGAGCGTTGGTGATGATGATGGTGATGATTTCCCCCTCCGGGAGGGAAGTTTCCCCGGCAGAACAGCTCTGTCGGAGCTCTAGATTGGATCCGCCAAGGTTCCGCCTCGTGGCGGCGGAGTCTCATCCCGAAAAGTTCCTCCTTCTTTTTTTCTCATCGAAAGACTTCATATAGGAGAAGATGGACGTCGGAGAGCCACCAGGGGGCCCACGAGGTAGGGGGCGCGCCCTAGGGGGGGGGGGGGGGCGCCCCCACCCTTGTGAGCAGGGTGTGGGCCCCCTGGCCTTCATCTTTGGCGAGGATTTTTCTTTATTTATTTTAAGATGTTTTGTGGAGTTCCAGGACTTTTGGAGTTGCGCAGAATAGGTCTCTAATATTTGCTCCTTTTCCAGCCCAGAATTCCAACTGCCGGCATTCTCCCTCCTTATGTAAACCTTGTAAAATAAGAGAGAATAGCCATAAGTATTGTGACATAAAGTGAAATAATAGTCCATAATGCAATAAATATCGATATAAAAGCATGATGCAAAATGGACGTATCAACTCCCCAAGCTTAGACCTCGCTTGTCCTCAAGCGAAAAGCCGATAACAATAAAAATGTCCTCATGTTTAGAGGTAGAGGCGTCGGTAAAAATAAAATACGGATATGAAGGCATCATGATTATTCTCATAACAACAACATATATAGATTTTTTCATATGATTACTTATGTTCAAGTGATGATCTATTCACAATGCAAAAGTATAAATCATAAACCTTATTGGGCTCCGACAAACTATAATCTCAGTCATTGAAGCAATTGCAATTTATCATAACATCGGAAAGAGTCTATGTCAGAGCTAAAAAGCAAGTCCACATACTCAACTATCATTTAGTCCTCCATAATTGCTAACACTCACACAATACTTGTGGTTATGGAGTTTTAATCGAACACAGAGAAAGATAGGGGCTTATAGTTTTGCCCCACAACCTTTTACCTCAAGGGTAATGTCAACAATAATGGTTCATGCTCCCCTACATCCAATTAGATATATATATCATGTTCTTTCCAACATGCTGAGCTTGCCAAAGGATAAAATGAAAAAGAAAAGGTGAAGATCACCATGACTCTTGCATAAGGTGGAAGATAATAATAAAAGATAGGCCCTTCGCAGAGGGAAGCAGAGGTTGCCATGCGCTTTTATGGTTGGATGCACAAAATCTCAATGCGAAAGAACATCACTTTATATTACCCCTTGTGATATGAACCTTTATTATGCAGTCTATCACTTTTATTACTTCCACATCACAATATCGTATAAAGCTTATTTCTCCCACACCAATCAATCATACATATTTAGAGCAATTTTTATTGCTTTGCACCGATGACAACTTACTTGAAGGATCTTACTCAATCCATAGGTAGATATGGTGGACTCTCATGGCAAAACTGGTTTAAGGGTATTTGGAAGCACAAGTAGTATTTCTACTTGGTGCTGAGAATTTGGCTAGCATGAGGGGGAAAGGCAAGCTCAACAAGTTAGAGTATCCATGACAACATACTTTATCTCAGATATAAGAAAGACATAACTCATTACGTTGTCTTCCTTGTCCAACATCAACTCTTTGGCATGTCATATTTTAATGAGTGCTCCCAATCATAAAAGATGTCAATGATAATATATCTATATGTGAAAACCTCTCTTTCCTTATTACTTCCTATGAATTGCAACAATGACCAAAGCTATGTCTGCCAACTCCCAATAACTTTTAATCATCATACTCTTTCTATGTGAAGTCATTACTCTCAATAAGATCAATATGAACTTTTTGTTTCTTTTTATTCCTTTTCTCTTTTCTTTTATTCACCCAAGATCATGGCAAAATAATCAAGCCCTTGACTCAACACTAATCTTTATTATATATAGCTCACGGACTCGATTACAAAGAGAGACCATAAAGCAAACTCAAAACTAGATCATGCCATAAACTTTATTCTACTAGATCAAGATACTACTATTAGGATCGAACTAAGAAAAACGGTAAAGATAGGAGTTGTGATTGTGATACGATACCGGGGCACCTCCCCCAAGCTTGGCAGTTGCCAAGGGGAGTGCCCATACTCATGTGATTATATCTCCTTTGTCGGTGAAGAAGGTGGTGATGATGTTGGCTTAGTTGATGGCTTAGGCTTTTCCCTTAATTTGCGCTTGAGGACGGCATTTTGATCCCTCAGATCATCAATCTCCCACTCCAGGGTTAATATCTTCTTGCATAGGTCCTGCTTATTTTCCTGCAAGAGACGAAAAGGGATAAACTCGAACTTGGGTTTCTTTACCCTATTAGGGAGACTTGACTTTTTGAATTCCACGTGCATGTCCCCAGGTTGAGGTAATGGTGCTTCATCTTCATCTGAGCTCGTCTCCTCCTTCCCCTTGGGTTCATAGTTCTCTTCTTCCTCCGTTGTCCATCCATCGTGTTCCACATCTCCATAGACCTTGGGATTTGCTAAGTAATCATCCACATAGCTTTCTCCTTCCGAAACCTGGGAAGACATGTTGATTTAATCTGCAATGGGACAGCTCGAAACGAAAACAGAGGATATTTGCATGATACGGGAGTCAAAACCTTCGGGAGATTATATAATAAATTTTTACCGACCAAAATATGTATCGTGCAAGAAAATGGAGTCCGGAAGGCACACGAGGTGCTCACGAGGTAGGGGGGCCCTCGTGTCCTTCCCGGACTGCTACTTATTTTTCTATTTTTCTAAATATTCCAAAACGGAGAAATATTGCCTTAACAATTGTTTTGGAGTCGGTTTACTTACCGTACCACATACCTATTCCTTTTTGGAGCCTGAAACGTTCCGGAAAGTGTCCCTTGCATATTCCTCCGAGGTTACGGTTTCAATAATATTGGTTTCAACATTTATGTGATTACCTGAGATATAATGTTTAATTCTTTGACCGTTTACCACCTTCGGATTTGTGCCTTCAAAGTTGTTGATCTTTATGGCACCGGAATGATAGACCTCTTCGATAACATATGGGCCTTCCCATTTAGAGAGAAGTTTTCCTGCAAAAAATCTTAAATGAGAGTTGTATAGCAATACATAATCACCTACATTAAACTCACGCTTTTGTATCCTTTTGTCATGCCATCTTTTAACTTTTTCTTTAAACAACTTGGCATTTTCATAAGCTTGGGTTCTCCATTCATCAAGTGAGCTAATATCAAATAACCTCTTTTCACCGGCAAGTTTGAAATCATAGAGCTCTTTAATAGCCCAATATGCCTTCTAGTTCGATAGGTAAGTGACATGCTTTTCCATAAACCATTTTATACGGAGACATACCCATAGGATTTTTATATGCAGTTCTATAAGCCCATAATGCATCATCAAGTTTCTTGGACCAATTCTTTCTAGACCTATTAACAGTCTTTTGCAAAATTAATTTGAGCTCTCTATTGCTTAACTCTACTTGACCACTAGACTGAGGGTGATAAGGAGATGCAATTCTATGATTAACATCATACTTAGCATGCATTTTACAAAAAGCACCATGAATAAAGTGTGAACCACCATCAGTCATTAAATATCTAGGGACTCCAAACCTCGGAAAAATAACTTCCTTAAGCATTTTAATAGAAGTGTTATGATCAGCACTACTAGTTGGAATAGCTTCTATGTAAGTGCATCTAGTGCCCCTTAGTGATTTTGGTGTATTGAAGACTTATAGGTTAAGGGACTAATGCGTTTGTGAGTGTACACAGGTCTATAAGTCTATGAGGAGTTTGATATTTACAGAGAAAGTCGAGTCGACCCCTAAAAATGAATTTCTTCGACTGAAGACTTTGGATCACTGAAGAATTTCTGAAGACTTTGAAAGTGAAGAAATTGGTGTGACCTTGAAGACTTGGTATTCGTTCGAGGAACATGAAGTGTGAAGACTTTTGTTTTCGTAGTTTCATTTTCTCTTTCTTGAGTCATAGGAAACACCGTACTATTAAAGGGGGTCGAGGAAATACTAAGGAAATATTTCCATGTGATGCTAAACTCAAAATCCTACACCTACATAGTATCCTTCCCGATCTGAGTATGCCATTCCTTCGAACTCCTTCAAACGATCATTTGTGAATTGCCTTAGGTTGGTATAGAGAGTATCAATGATCTCTGTATCAAAAGTAATTCTTTCCGCCACTTAAGGGAATAATTCTACGAGTCACCTTCCCCGAGGTGCCCTGTTATGGGTTCATGACAATTATCTCCTCGCAACTTTGAAACCTTGCACCATCTTACTCAAGCGTGGAATTGCTGCCTACCAACTTGAATCTTCGTCGTCTGATTTCCACCAATCCCTTCGAGTGAAGCCATTGGAAATCTCATACAGTTCAGTCAATTTCTTCAGTGACAGAGATGAAGTTCTTCTGGTCTCTGAGGAATTTTTCCTGACTGAGGAGTTAGGAATTCGCCAGTGCAGATTTCCTACATAGTGAGGAACATGATAGCCCTGAGGATTTTGCTACTCAAAATTCCAACCGTTGTTGTGCTATGCGCCAGCTGTCCCAAAATATCTATCCACCTAACGGTCATATCATTGAAGGGCATTTATGTCTTATCATGTCGGGCTGCTCCCTAGGCTATAAATAGCTGCCCCCTACAACCACTAGCTGGTTGGCTGCTCCAAGAGAAACTGACACTTGTCATTTGAGAGCAACCCATCCTCTGAGGACTTTGAGCGAAAATCATCGAGTGAGGAAAAACCCAAACCAAAACCCAAACACCTTCAAACCCCAAGTGATTGAGCATCACTAAAGAGATTGATCCTGCGTGGATCCGATGCTTGTTACCTTTGAAGACTGTGCTTCTTCCAGACGGTTAGGCATCATGGTCTAGAGCATCCAAGAGGAATTGTGGATCGTCAAGTGACCGAGTTTGTGAAGGTTTGGAAGTCGCCTGAAGACTTACCACGAGTGATTGGACGAGGTCTGTGTGACCTTAGTTCAAGGAGAATACGGTGAGGACTAGGTGTCCTGAGCTGCGCGTTCAGGACTGGGTGTCCGGGACTGTGTGTCCTCGAGTTTAAATACTCAGCCGCTCCAACCAGACGTACAACTGAGACAGCAGTTGGAACTGGTCAACCAAATCATTGTCTTCACCAAGCTTACTGGTTCTATTTCCTCAACTCTTTCATTTCCTCATAACTGTGCTGTGTGCTTATTCATATCTGTGCTTGAAGACTTTGACTAAAGACTTTCTCAATTTCCTCAGTTCAATTTCTTCCGTCTATTTGTCTTCATCCTGTGTTATCCTATGCTCACGCTACTTGTACTCTGTGCCTGTCTTCATTTCATCATGATGACTATGCTTGTATTCTGTTATGTTTACTTTTGAGTACTTATTCCACTGCTAGTAGTTCTTCGGTAAGGAATTTCCTCACCGGCAAATTCCTCAGTGAAGAATTTCATAAAAATCGCCTATTCACCCCCCTCTAGTCGATATAACGCACTTTCAATTGGCATCAGAGCAAGGTACTCCCTTGTTCTGTGTGATTTTGGTTTAACCGCCTGGAGTTTTAGTTATGTCAACCACAGGTATGAAGAAAGTGACATGCCCCATCTTTGACGGTCATGATTATCCCAAGTGGAAGGCCATGATGAGGAAGCGCCTCATGGCAATGAACAGCAAGCTGTGGACCGTCACCGAGCTTGGTCTTACCGATCTATGCAAGATAGCGGACACTGATGATATTCGCAAGTACACTCGACTTGACATCATGGTGAAGGATATCATCTGTTCCTGCCTATCTAGAGATGAATTCAGATGCATTATGCATCTTTGCAATGCGAAGCTTATCTGGGACCGAATATCTGATGTCTATGAAGGTCATCGAACTTGTCATGATCCCTGGTTTGAGGATTTCAAGGAATCACTCAAAACGATGACTTTCGAACCTGAACCATCATCTTCTGCACCATGCCTCATGGCAAAAGGTGCCAAGGTAACCGAATGTTCCTCATCCGAGTCTAGTGATGATGAATCTGATGAAAACCTTAAGCCCAACTATTCTAAACTTGCTAAGATTGCTATAAAACAACAAAGGGCTTTAGAAAAGGTTCAAAACATGCTAGACAAAAGTGATGATATGTTGGGTGAAGAAATGGATCGCACTGAAACTTTGACGAAAAATCTTCAGAGACTTCAGTCCAAGCTTGACAAACTTCAAAGTCATCATAACACTCTCTTATCGGATCATGAGAAGCTTTCTTATGAATTTCTTCAAAGAAATCAAGACCTTGAGAAGCTAAGAGTGAGTTATGAAGATCTTTAGAAGGAGCGCGATTCATTACTTGCTCAACAAATCAGCGCTTCTCAGGAAGAATTCGTTCCTCCATGTTTGAAATGCATTGAACGTGAATCTGCTAATTCTTCACCTGAATGTTCAAATGCTGCTAATGGTTCAAATTCTTCAGATGCCTCTTCTATCACTAATACCTCATCTAAGGACATTGCTAGTATCACTGATGATGCAGGGCTAAAGGAATTGTACATGAAAGTCATGTACAAAAGCCTCAAAGGGCATCAGACTCTTTGTGATGTGCTTAAGAAGCAAATCCTCAACAGGAACCCTAGGAAAGAGGGTATTGCCTTTGAGAGGAAACTCAATGCTGATGGTACATATTGGAAGCCTGAGCAGTACCCCAAAACTACATGGGTTGCTGCAAAGGGACCTCCAGTTGATCCATCTAACTTATCTGGATTTTCATGTGAATCTCCTCATTCTGATGATGAGTCATTTGACTCCAACTATAAACTATTCAAAAATCAGAATGGTGAAGTATTTGCTAGATATGTTGGCACTAACTGCAGGAACGGTTCCCCTATGAAGAAAATCTGGGTTCCCAAAATATGCCTTGAAAATCTTTAGGTGAATGTCATCATGACGCCACCTGTGAAGAATAGGAACCCCAGATCAAATTCTTCATATTGACCAAATTCTTCATATGGATCCAAGTCCTCATACGGATCATATTCCTCATATGAATCAAAGTCCTCATATGAACATCATCGTGATAACTCGTCTATTTCGCAGGGAAGATCTAAGGATTATGGATATGTGCATTATTCTTCAAATCATTATGTCCATAAGTCCTCGAAGAATTTCTCTACTTACTCTTATGCTTATTCTAACCCCTCTTATGTGAAACGAAATGGACTGGCTTCTATGCCATCCTTCTCATAGGGAGCTCGCAGAATGATGAACTCTTTGCCACCCCTTCAGATGTGGGTGGTGAAGAAAAAGAACTAATCTCTTCTGCAGGGTGAGGTCTCCAGACGTACGTAATCGTCTGAAGAATTTGCTGGAGACCTGAGTATGCCTGATAGGACGCAGGCTAATCATGAAGAAATGAACTTTCATTTCTCACGTCCTCATATTGCTTTATCTGTTCTTTTGCTTGATGAAATTGATCTGATGAATTGATGTCATATTCTTCACTGATGAAGTATATGAGTTTGTAAGTTGCACTAATTCATCTACAGGATGATCAACCCAAAGCCACTGAGTTGGTCCTCGATAGTGGATGTACAAACCACATGACTGGTGACAAGAATCTATTGATGGATGCTCCATTATCTCTGTCGCATCTGAAGCATATCATCTTTGCTGACAAAGGCAAAAGTCAGGTATTGGGTCTAGGTAAGGTTGCAATCACAAAGGATCGACACATGGACAAAGTCATGCTTGTTGAGTCCTTAGGATACAACCTTTGTCTGTCTCAATGCTTTGTGATCTTGATATGGTTGTTGTCTTTGGCAAGTACCGTTGTGTTGTGGTTATGGAAGCTGACAATTCCAAAGTCTTCGAAGGCTTTAGGAGAGGAGACCTGTATATTGTTGATTTCTCTACATGACCACAACCAGCCGTGTGCTTACTTGCAAAAGCTTCAGAAGGCTGGCTCTGGCATCGACGACTTGGTCATGCAGGCATGAGGAATTTGCACACGCTTGTGAAGAAGAAGCATGTCACTGGCATCGAGAATGTAAAATTCCTCAAGGATCACCTATGTGGAGCCTGTGAAGCTGGGAAGATGACAAAGGCCAAGCATCTAGTGAAGACTATGATGACCACTACTCGCCCATTTGAATTGCTTCACATGAATCTCTTCGGTCCTAATCATTATTCTACTATTTCAAATGAAGCATCTCAATATGGCTTTGTTATTGTTGATGATTATTCTCGTTACACATGGGTACAGCTTGTTACTTACAAACATGAAGTGCAGGAAGTCTTCAAACGATTTTCCTCGAGGGCTTCAACCAACTTTGGTGTGAAGATCAAGCACATCAGAAGTGACAACGGCACTGAGTTCAAGAATTCTGGTCTCGACGACTATCTTGATGAACTTGGTATTACTCATGAGTTATCTGCTCCTTATACTCCTCAGCAGAACGGCGTCGTGGAACGCAAGAACAGGACTCTTGGTGAGATGGCTTGCACTATGCTTGATGAATACAAAACACCTCGTCGGTTCTGGACTGAGGCAATTGATCCTGCGTGCCACATCATCAACAGAGTATATCTTCACAAATTCTTCAAGAAGACCGCCTGTGAACTCCTCACTGATAAGAAACCCAATGTAAGTTATTTCAAAGTCTTCGGTGCTAAATGTTGGATAAGAGATCCTCATCACAACTCAAAATTTGCACCGAAAGCACATGAAGGTTTTATGCTTGGTTACGGAAAGGACTCGCACACCTACAGAGTCTTCAACAACGTTCTTCACAAGGTTGTTGAAACTGTAGATGTGCGGTTTGATGAAACTAATGGCTCGCAAAGAGAGCACCTACCTACTATGATAGATGAACCAGCACCTGAGGAAACTATCAAGTTCAAGGCTACTGAGGATGTCATTCCTACTGAAGAATCTGCTGAAGAATTCATTCCAGAACATGAAGAACGTCGAGCTAATGCACCTGAAGAAAATGCTGAAGAAAATGGTGCTGAAGAAAACGCTGATCAAATTCTTCAATGGCAACCAGCTCATCCTCGCATTGCAAAAGAAGTGCAAGTTGAAAAGATCATCAATGACATCAAAGCGCCAGGTCATCTCACACGCTCAAAAGCTTCACATTTGTCTAACTTTTGTGGGCACTATGCTTTTGTCTCTATTACAGAGCCCACTAAGGTAGATGAAGCATTTCTGGAGCCTGAGTGGATTCAGGCCATGCAAGAAGAATTACATCAGTTCGAGCTCAACAATGTCTGGGAACTGGTCAAACGACCAGATCCTCGCAAGCACAATATCATCGGCAGAAAGTGGATCTACCGCAACAAGCACGATGAAAATGGCCTTGTGGTGAGGAATAAGGCACGGCTTGTAGCTCAAGGCTACACATAGGTTGAAGGAATTGATTTCGATGAAACTTTTGCACCTGTTGCTAGACTTGAGGCTATTCGCGTATTACTTGCTTATGCTAACCATCATGATATCACTTTATATCAAATGTATGTGAAAAGTGCATTCCTCAATGGTAAGCTTGAGGAAGAAGTATATGTTGCTCAACCCCCAGGTTTTGAAGATCCAAAGAATCCTGGCAAAGTCTTTAGACTCAACAAGGCCCTCTATGGCCTCAAGCAAGCCCCACGGGCATGGTATGATACTTTGAAGGAATTCCTTATGATGAAAGGCTTCAAACCCGGTTCACTCGACCCTACTCTTTTCACTAAATCTTATGATGGTGAATTGTTTGTGTGCCAAATATATGTTGATGATATTATCTTTGGCTGTACTGACCAACGTTATAGTGATGAATTTGCCTATATGATGAGTGAAGAATATCAAATGTCTATGATGGGAGAGTTGAAATTCTTCTTAGGTCTTCAAATTCGTCAACAACGCTATGTCATATTCATATCTCGGGAGAAATACCTCAAGGATGTACTGAGGAAATTCGACATGCAAGATTGCAAAGGCGTCAAAATTCCTATGCCCACAAATGGCCATCTGTGCACTGATGAAAATTGCATTGACTTCGATCATAAGGTATACCGCTCCATGATTGGCCCTTTATTGTACTTATGTGCATCTAGGCAGATATAATGCTTAGTGTTTGCATGCGTGCCTGATTTCAAGCTACACCGAATGAATCACACCATAAGGCTTTGAAGCATATTCTTCGATATCTAGCTCACACACCAACACTTGGATTATGATACCCCGAGGGCTCAGTTTTTGATCTCATTGGATATTCTGACTCTGACTATGCTGATGATCGTGTGGACCGCAAGTCAACATCTAGTACATGCCATTTCCTCGGACGATCTTTGGTCTGTTGGTCCTCGAAGAAACAGAACTGCGTATCACTATCTACTGCTGAAGCTGAGTACATTGCCGTTGGTTCTTGCTGTGCCCAATTGCTATGGATGAAGCAAACTCTCAAGGACTACGGCGTCAATGTGAAGAATGTGCCTCTCTACTGTGACAATGAGAGTGCCATCAAGATTGCTCACAACCCAGTTCAGCACTCGAAGACAAAGCACATTCAGATTCGTCATCATTTTCTTCGTGATCATGTATTGAAGGGCGACATTTCTATTGAGCATGTGAAGACTGAAGAACAGTTAGCCGATATCTTCACAAAGCACTTGGATGAGAAGAGATTTAGCAAGTTACGGTATGAGCTAAATATCCTAGAATCTTCGAATGTTCTTTGAAAAGGACACTCATCCTAATACTTATGCAAAATTGATGACTTAGATGTGCAACACATGAAGAAACGTTTTTCTTCAATCAATGAAGAATAACACTCTTAGTGTGAAGAAATTAACGAAGAATTTGATTCTCAGAACCCTACGATAATTGTACGCGGTGTCTGAAATCATCATTCTTATATGGTGGGTCACGCCACCACCAAAAGTTTAAATTTCTCAATTATTCATATTCTTCAAGTTTGCATTGTCTTCACTGTTTCCGTCGTTTTTCTTCATTGGCTATATATATATATATATATATATATATATATATATATATATATATATATATATAGGGTCGCGCTATTTGTCACCCTAGGTGAGGAATAGTTATTCTTCACCTCCCTCTATTTTGCCATCAATGCACCATAATTTTACGTTTCATAAGTTTTGTCTTATTTCCGACGCAAAAAGAGACCGTAAGAAAATATATAATCGCCGTAAAAAATATTTTATATTATGTAAAATTACAAACATAAAAACATAGTCTAAAATACACATAAACTACAAATTTTCTTGTCTTATGACCTATATTTTTATTTTCTTATGTCAAATTTTACGTAGTGAATCAATAGAAATGTAACTATTTGAATCCAAACGTAATTTAATTATGAAATGATCGTAAGATTACCTCGGGTGAACAATAACTTATTCTACACACTGGGTGATGAACAGTAACACTATATATATATATATATATATATATATATATATATATATATATATATATATATGAGTTTATGTCCTTTACAGCATTCACTTATTGCTAATCCTTCAAGTTGGTGTTTCTGCTAAGTGAATGTGATCGGACCTTTCCCCTCTATGCTATACTCAACCCAATCTATTCACAAATTCTTCATGTGCGTTCTATTTGAAACTCGTTCAAAATCTTCACAGTGTCCTTGTCAGCTGAAGAAATTGCGAACGGAATTTTAAAACCTATCTTATCAAAATTTTCGTCTTTGCCGCTCAAACCGTTCCGCATCCTACGATATACTTACCCACTCACCCACGATCTAACACGATCTTCACTTCTCACTACGTGGGTGACACATATCATGCGAATGAGAAGGGTCAGGGGCACGTTCGTCCAATTTCTTTGGGCGAGCAGTTTTTCACCGTGGCTATAAATACCCCTCTTTCCCTTCCTCACTTCTTTTACTCCGCTTGACCTCTCTCCAGCTCAAGCTTCTCAAACCCTAGCGCCGCCGCTACTTCATCGCCGCCGGTGAGGAAGAGCTTCACTGCCTCGACCTCGTCGCCGACGTACTCGTGCCGACCACGGAAATCTTCACTCCGCCGCCGCCGTAGCCATCTTCCTCCGCCGAGTTAGGGCGTGGAAGATCTACACAGACGAACTTCACCTTTCCTCTTCACTGTTCGTCGTGTTCTTCATCCAGGGTAATTAAAAGTCACTTTTACTGCCCTCGTTGATTCGAAAGATTATCTACAAAATCTTCAAAAGTGTTTTTCTTCATAGTTTCACACACTAAACACCTCACAAGTCATCTGTTCTTGATTCGTTTCTCTAAGCATCATTTTCTTCAAGATTCCTCAATTGTGTGGATCTTCGATCTATACAACTCTGGAACCTAAGACAAAGAACGCTTAGTGAAATTCTTCAAGACTCATCTGGTCAAATTACTCAAACTTGTTCTTTAAAAAAACCCTCTGAGAATGCATATGACCTCTCCAAATTCCTCGCAACTATACTCTGTTCACAGGTACTCATGTCAACTGCTGAATCACTAGGTTCTCATCAACTTAACTCATTTGCAGCGTTCCTCAAAGAAAAGTTGCATACTTCTTTAGAGAATTTGATTATTCGAATTCCTCAACTAAAGAAAATGGCTGATGGTAAAAGGCCACAGAAAGGAGGAAGAAGCCTGAGGTCATGACTGCCTTTGAAATCCTTGAGGACATATACAAAGATTACTGCAGTCCTGATGAGGCCAAGTTTGGAAAAGAGGACAAAATCAGCGCAAGGTGCACATACAGAGGATAGAAAGGAGATGGGCAAGAGAATGGAGGGAGTACAGGTATGTCACTCCAAAGTACATGAAGAAATTCGCACTCAATCCTCCATGCCCAAGAGCTCCATTGGCACCTGGCCAAATAGCTGATCCCACAAGCCTCAAACGTGGTGAGGACTATCATGACGAATGAGCCAAGCGCCAAGCCAAGTTGGCTAAGCAAGCCAGAGAAGCAGTGAGGAAATTCAATGAAGACTCTGCTGCTGCTGCTGCCTCTGCTGAGGCCTCTGCTGTCAAGCCAAAGAAGGCTATGTCAAAGAAGCCTGCGCGCAAGCCAAGTGCTTCACCAACAATGCCCTCAAGGCCAAGTTCCTCAGCAATGCCCTCACGTCCAATTCCTCATGTTGCTCCTGTTCCTCAAAAGTCCTCAACTCCTCCGCCAAAGTCTTCGGTAGCTCCGACAAAGTCCTCAGCACCTGTGCATCTTACCTCGTGCCAAAGGACTGCATGCATGTCTACTGCCTCAGGTGTCTCAGCTAGTTCCTCAGCTGCACCAAGTTCCTCAGCTGGCCCCTCACTGCTGAAGACAAAGTCAACTGCTGGACGCGGTCCTCGACCAAGTCCTCAAAAGAAGCAAGTTGTTTTCCAAGTGCCGTCTGATGAAGACGAAGCTGATGATGATGAACTTGCAGAAATCATCAGAGACAGGCAAGTCAAGGCCGCTAGAGCCAAGGGAACAAATGTGCCACTGCTTTTGGATCCCAAGTTGATCCTCGAATACATTGATGTTTGGCACAAGGACCACAGCACTCCCATGCCTGATTTCAAGCTGACTCCTGGTCAAAGTCACATGTTGACTCACTTCATATAAGAAGAGAAATGGAAATTTGAACAGGGGAGGAGAGTGAAGAAAGCGCAGTACAAGAAAGAGCGCTTTCTAAAGCAAAACGTTCTGAAGCTTTCACCTAAAGAACTTGTTGCTCTCCAATCTGAAATCAAGAAACTGAGTGATGAATTTGATCACTATTATGCTGACTAGGTGGGAGCCAAAGTCATATTTGTAAAGATCACATAACAGTTCACCTCCACTATTGCAGCCCCAACGCAACAGGACATTTCTCAGGCTGAAGCATCTGCTCAGCCTACTGAAGAACATGCCAGCACCGCTGATGAAAATCAGGCTGCTGAAGAAAATGTGAGTTCCAGGGCTGATGACTGCATTTCAGCCGCTGAAGAAACTGCCAGGGCATCCACTAGTGGTGCGCCTGAAGAAACTGAAGAAATCAGGGCAACTGCATCAGTTGTGCATGAAGAAAATCAACCAAATTCCTCAGCTGCTCCTGCGCCAACTTCAACTCCAATCCTTCCATCTGCATCAGATGTGAAGAAGACCAAGGCTGCAGAGCGTGCTACAGTGAAGAAAAGGAAAGCATCAGCTGCTTCAGATTCTTTAGCCCCGAAGAAGATGAAGCCCTTGACGAGTTCATTTGCTAATCCAATTGATGCTGTTCCCATCTCAACCAGGCCATCAAAGGACCTTGTTCCTTTTGATGAAGAATATGTGATCCCCAGCGGATCTGATGAAGAAACTCCTTCTGCTGCTTCGTCTGAGCAGTTGGATGAAGAAATTAAAGTGGATGCGATGCCTTCAACACCTATCATCTCCTCGCCCATGCCTCAGTTCACAGCTGAAGAGGCAGGCATTGAAGAAATGGAAGATGAAGATATGGACTTTGGCTGCTCCACACCCATAATCAGTGATGAATTCTGGGAAAGTCAGCATCCAAACTCTCCAATGTTCACACCGCTGCAGCAAATACCTCAGTCGGCTGCACCAACTGTTCAAATGGGCTCTGAAGAAACTCATCCCACTTCATCTGTGCATGAGGAAATTCCAGCCACCAGTGCTGAAGAAAATGCTGCTGCTGAACATCTGAAGACGCAGACTGCCACTGAAGAGGAACCAGAAATTCCTCAGCCTAAAGAACCTGCGATTGAGATTCTTGAGGTCATGATGCAACTCACTGACACTCCTCTGCCGAAGCCAAAGGATCCATTTTCACGCAAGCAAAAGTTCAAGGCTGATGATTTCTTCGGCGAGCACGTATTCTTTGAAGATTACAACCCATATGACTCTGCTCGCATTAGGAAGAGGCGTTTCTGGACTGCTAGTCAAGCCAATTTCTATTCCTCATTGTTCTTCAACAAGGAGAAAATCTTCTACCATGAGCATATTCCTCATGTGGATATGGAATCTCTGCCATGCTTCGCACCAGTCCTCAGTGTTCTTCATGATGCTGGACTGCTAAACTTTTGCTCTGACATCTGCGATTGGAATGAAGAACTGATTCTTCAATTCTATGCAACGCTGCACATCACCGGAGATGCTGAAGATGTGAATTCATGGGTTTTGGACTGGATATCTGAAAACACTCACTACACTGCACCAGCCTCTGAATTGCTTTGTGCTCTACCACTCAGTCCTCCCCTTGAAGAAGCTCGTTGCATCTACAGTGAACCTGAGCTCACACATCATTACATGCAGGTGCTGATGAAACCTTTGAAGCCAGGTCAAGCACCAAGAACCAAATTCCTCGTGAAGGAATTGTTGTACGTGCCCAGAACTGTCTATCATATTCTTACGAGGACAATCAGTCCTATCAAAGGCCACGACTCATCTGATGAGTAAATTGTTGGTGAGGGAGTCCTAGATTAGGGGGTGTTCGGATAGCCGGACTATACCTTCAGCCGGACTCCTGGACTATGAATATACAAGATTGAAGACTTCGTCCCGTGTCCGAAAGGGACTTTCCTTGGCGTGGAAGGCAAGCTTGGCAATACGGATATGTAGATCTCCTACCATTGTAACCGACTTTATGTAACCCTAACCCTCTCCGGTGTCTATATAAACCGGAGGGTTTTAGTTCGTAGGACAACATATACAACAACAATCATACCATAGGCTAGCTTCTAGGGTTTAGTCTCTCCGATCTCGTGGTAGATCTACTTTTGTACTACCCATATCATCAATATTAATCAAGTAGGATGTAGGGTTTTACCTCCATCGAGAGGGCCCGAACCTGGGTAAAACTTCATGTCCCTTGCCTCCTGTTACCATCCGGCCTAGACGCACAGTTCGGGACCCCCTACCCGAGATCCGCCGGTTTTGACACCGACATTGGTGCTTTCATTGAGAGTTCCTCTGTGTCGTCGCCGTCAGGCTGGATGGCTCCTACGATCATCAATAGCGATGTAGTCCAGGGTGAGACCTTCCTCCCCGGACAGATCTTCGTCTTCAGCGGCTTCACACTGCGGGCCAACTCACTTGGCCATCTGGAGCAGATCGAAAGCTATGCCCCTGGCCGTCAGGTCAGATTTGGAAGTTTAAACTACACGGCTGACATCCGCGGGGACTTGATCTTCGACGGATTCGAGCCACTACCGAGCGCGCCACACCGTCACGACGAGCATGATCTAGCTCTGCCGCCGAACAGTGCCCTGGAGGCCGCACTCGCATAGGCTTCGACCCTTAATTCGGAGCCAACTGCGCCGATCGAGGATGGGTGGTTGGACACCACCTCGGGGGCTGCGATCCCAACGTCGATCCGAACACCATCCTGCACTCCGCGAGACTCATGACTCCAAGGAGCCGGATTCCTCTCCAAACTCCGAACCCCTCGCGCCCCTGCTGATCGAATCCGATCGGACGCCGATCATGGAGTTTACTGCCGCGGACATCTTTCAGCACTCGCCTTTCGGCGATATTCTGAAGACACTACAGTCTCTCTCTTTATCAGGAGAGTCTTGGCCGGACTATGGTCAGCAAGGTTGGGATACGGACGATGAAGAAATTCAAAGCCCACCCACCACCCACTTTGTAGCCACTGTCGACGATTTAACCGACTTGCTCGACTTTGACTCCGAAGACATCGACGGTATGGACGCCGATGAAGGAGACAATGAAGAACCAGCGCCTATTGGGCCCCGAAACGCCACCTCGTCATATGACGTATACATGGTGGACGCACCAAAAGATGACGACAAGGAGCGGAAGGACGCACCGAAGGCTGGTTCCCTGGAAAAGTAGTCAAAGCGGTGACGCAAGCGCCGCCCCAAATCCCGCCTCGACAGAAATAGCGATCACACAGACCCAGCGCTGGAGCAGGGCGAACCGCTGCCGGACAACGGCAATCTGGATAATCAAACCGAACAAACAAATTCTATCAAGGATAATGGTCCGGACGACATAACGCCGGACAGGCACCCGGAGCAGCAGAATGCCCGTAAAAGGCTTGTTGCCACCGCGAGGAGTCTGAAAAAGCAGAAGCAAAGGCTCAAGGCTGCACAAGACACACTCCAAATCAGATGGAGTAAAATACTCAACACAGCAGCGATGTACGGCGACAATCGCCCCTCCAAGAGCTACCCAGAGCGGAAGCTGCTACCTAAATTCGATGAGGAGGCCTCAGACCCCCCACAACCAAATATCAAAGCAGCCACCCGGTCGGATAGGCGACCCCTCTATCAACACAGAGCGGCATACAACGCCACTCACAATACAACACGCGACCCATGCGAGGGCTCGCACCCAAAGGACGGCGCAACAAGATCCATCTATGGACCACGCAAGCGCGCCCTAGCATACAATGCAACACTACAAACATCCGAACAACGCGGTACACCTAGCTACAGGGGTGCCGCACACCCCCTATGTTTCACTGATGAGGTGCTGGACCATGAATTTCCAGAGGGATTCAAACCCGTAAACATAGAGACATACGACAGAACAACAGACCCGGGGGTCTGGATTGAGGACTACATCCTTCATATCCATATGGCTCGAGGAGATGATCTCCACGCCATCAAGTACTTACCCCTCAAGCTCAAAGGGCCAGCTCGTCATTAGCTTAAAGGCCTCCCCGAAAGCTCCATTGGAAGTTGGGAAGAGCTCGAAGACGCCTTTCGGGCAAATTTTCAAGGGACTTATGTCCGACCTCCGGATGCGGACGATTTGAGTCATTTAACTCAACAGCCCAGAGAGTCATCCCGAAAGCTTTGGAACAAGTTTCTTACTAAAAAGAACCAGATTGTCGACTGTCCGGACGCCGAAGCCTTGGCAGCTTTCAAGCATAGCGTCCGTGACGAATGGCTCGCCAGACACCTTGGCCAAAACAAGCCAAGAACGATGGCCACATTAACAAACCTCATGACCCGCTTTTGCATGGGTGAGGACAACTGGCTAGCCAGATGCAGCACCAGCGACCCCGGTAGATATGAAGTTAGAGATGGAAACGGGAAATCACGGCGCAACAGCAATAACAAACGCCGGAATAAAGAAGACAACACGAAGGGCACGGCAGTAAATGCCGGATTCAAAAGTTCTCGGCCAGGTCAAAAGCCGCCCACTAAAGGCACCAGGGATGAACTGTCCAGCCTCAACAAAATTCTGGACCAAGTATGTCAGATCCATAGTACCCCTGGTAAACCTGCTAATCATACCCACAGAGAATGTTGGGTCTTCAAGTAGTCCGGCAAGCTCAACGCCGTACACAAGGGGGAGGATACACCAAGTGAAGACGAGGACGAGCCTCCCAAGCAAGACACGGGTGAACAAATTTTTTTTTCCACCAGAAGTCAAAACAGTAAACGTGTTACACGTGATGAAAGGAAAAAACAATGCGGCACTCCCAGGAAAATATACCCAAGTGCCTGTCACCGCGAAGTCCTGCCACTGGTTGTCTCAACCGATCACTTTCGACCATCGCGATTACTCATCAAGTATCCGATACGCAGGATGGACTGCCCTGGTATTAGACCCAGTAATTGGCGGATATCACTTCACACGAGTCTTGATGGACGGCGGCAACAGCCTAAACCTAATATATCAGGATACAATCCACGGGATGGGGTTAGACCCAACACAAATTTGCCATAGCAATACTACCTTTAAAGGAGTAACGCCAGGCCCAGGGGCTCGTTGTATGGGCTCCCTCCTACTACAAGTTATATTCGGCTCCCCCGATAACTTCTGTCGCGAGCATTTAACCTTCCACATCGCTCCGTTTCAAAGTGGCTATCCAGCACCGCCCGGACGCGAAGCTTTCGCTCGCTTTAATGCAATACCACACTACGCCTCTCTCACACTCAAGATGCCCGGTCCATGTGGCATCATTTCAGTGCACGGAAATATCAAGCGATCTCTGCGCACCGAAGAGAGTGAGGCTGCCTTGGCAGCCGCACACTAAAGGCGCCCGGACCAGCGAAAGCATCCAATAGGTCGTCAAGACCTCAGACACAACTAATCGAGTCCGGCACCGCTACTTATACCGAATAAATGGTCACACCCCTATTTGTCAATACAAGGGGCTCAATGCGCGTAGACAAGTGGCAATTTTCTCTCATCTTGAATTATACATGGTTTCTTTAAAAACTATCTTTTTGCACGATAACCTTTTTCACCTAAATTCCTCTCTTTTACAGACGATCATCGTGCTACACCCGTCCAGGATACGACACAATGGAGACACAGGCGCAGACATGCAGCAGGGACCCGCTCCAAGGATTCTTTTTAGATTAAGACCCTGCGTAAACCTTTTTTACCATCTCTTGTTGATACATATCCACCGTTGAGAAGGATGCTGACGTCTTGGCATGTGGCCACGCCAGAACAATGCATGTACCTGGACACAAGAGGCTTCTTACAAAGGCCATTACTTAGGCCCGGTTTATACCACAAAGACTGAATATCTTAGGGAGTGTTCGGCGTCGCGAGTTTGGCCCTATATGCATCAGCTCTGAATCATTGTCTTTGGTCAAATGTTGGGTTTGCCCGGCTCCTGTGTTTTGGTGCCTTACGTTCCGCTTTACCGGCTAAGGTAGCACCAGGAGAACTACTGCGATTGTGCCCTGGTTCATCCGGACGAGCACCTCAGTAGAGAAAGCCGAAAACTGACTGTCATGATGTAGCGTGAGACTGGTCAACCACTCGATGACCTGTTGGAATGTTAGAATTCCTCTGCCTTAACGAAGGGCCGTTTTCCGGCCAGGCATGTCCGCACCTCGGGATCGGAGAGTGCGGAGCCACCAGGGGCTATCTAGTAGCCCCACTGTAAAACTCCTATGGCTAAGTGAAAGTGCTAAAGCATTATAGTCCGGTTTCCTCGCTCGCTCCGCTATCACCTCCTTAATAGGACCAATACGTTGGGTTAAGTGTGAACGCGTGCTTTTGCAAGCACCTCCGCATTATATGCGTGGGGGTTGAAGCCAACGACTGCAATCTTTCAGGTTATGCACATGTATACATAAACGGCCACCCAGGAGGCATCATATTACTTTCAGGTAAAAGTATAAAAATAGCCTTATAAAAATCTATAAAAGCATTTCGCTTACAATGAGATTACATATCACTCAAACATAATATTTTTTGAGCACTGGGTCTCTATCAAACAAGTACCCTCAAGAACTTCTTCAAAGTAGTGCTCAGCAGCCCTTCGACCTATGGCCGAATCCCGCGCTGCAACAGTGGTGGCATCCATCTCCGCCCAACATGCTTTAACACGGGCAAAGGCCATCCGTGCGCCCTCTATGCACGCCGACCTCTTCATCGCATTAATGCGCAGCAACACGTCAAGGAACTGCTGCACCAAGCTGAAATAGCTGTTCGGTTTTGACCTTTCCGGCCATAGCTAATCCACAACAGACCTCATAGAGAGTCCGGACAACCTATTTAGTTCGGCCCATTCGGCTAATTGGTCAGACAATGAAAGCGGACGCTCGGGAGAATGGAATTTTCTCCAAAACAGCCGGTCTACTTCACGGTCCGTCTGACCCTGGAAGTACTTGGCCGCATCAGCAGCGCTCGCTGCGAAATCCATATACACATCCTCCGAACTCCACAGCCGATCCAGAGGGGCATACCATGGATCTTCGAACTTCCTCCGCAACATAAAGGATTTCCCAGCTACAATATCCCCGGCTTCCCGCAGCTCCTCCTTCTTTTCCCTCATAGCAGAGCGGAGGTCTTTTCCCGTCGCAGCAGCCTTCTCAAGGTCCGATGCCTTCGCCTGGTTTTCCTTTTCAAGAACTCGGCAACGGTCAGTGGCGGCTTTTAATTCTATGGCCATCTTGGCCATCTTATCTCGGCTCTCGCCATGCGCGGCCTTCTCGTCTTGCAACTCTTTGGCCGCCTTCAAAGCAGCCGCATTACCCAACCTTGCTTGTTCCTTGGCTCGGGCAAGTTCTGCCCGCAAGGCTTCAACAATGGCAGCTCCATCTGCAGTCACAACATATTAAAGATACTGGCATCATGCCGCTCTTCCTATGTGGCATTTACCAAATAATGACACTTACCCTGTGCCTCGTCAAGCCTTTTGTTAACAAGCTCGATGTCGGCGTCTGCCGCATCCATCTGCCGTTCTAAATGGGCAAACTCGCTAGTCCGGCTAGCCATCGGAGCTTCCATCACCTGTACATAGAGGTAGTACGGTTATTACCTGGGAATATGATCCTCTGTTCATCATCGTTTCCGACGACGACCAGAGTCTCATGGGCTACTATCTACACAGGGCACACCTAGCATGTGCAGGACTATCATACATTATTTTACGTACCTCAAAGCTTGTCAGTAGACTCATAAAAGCTTTATGCAATCCGCTTTCGGCGGACGAGATTCTCTCCATCACCGTATTCATCAGCACACGGTGTTCATCTAAGATGGCCGCTCGCCCCACCAACTCCCTCAGAACATCCGATCGCACACTAGACGGTGCCGGACTCTTTTGTCTGCTCTCTTTGGGAGCCGGACATTGGGAGCTTCGGGGGTCAACGGGATTATCTTCTGGCCTCGCCGGACTCGGAGAGGCCCTCCGCGACGACACTTCAGGGTCGCCCGCTTCCGGAGCGGAGGAGTCCGGAGGAGGCGTTTCGCTCTCCATCATCTCTGGAAGAAGATCCCCCGAAGACGAGCTCATTTGAGAGGGGCTAAGGCCCGAACTGCAAAGATATATGCGGTGGTTATTTTCTCAGAAGAAAAAGATGGCATATCTGTACTATTAAAGTATTTCGGGTCACTTATGACTCGTGGGAGAATTGACCCCCCCGCGAACTTTGTGCGGCAACAACACCCCCCAAGGTAGGACCCTCTGTGGGAGATTTTTTCTCCCGTTTGGAAGCTTCGGCTTCCGAATCCCCAGGCGCGGTCCTTTTCCTTTTCCGGTCGTCTTCCTTCATGGAGACGCTTGCTCCCTCGGTTAGAGTGGGCAGCGTTGGGGGCCCGCGTCTGCCCTTATTATCCTCCACAGTATCTTCCTTCAAGGGCTCCGGGCAAGGTGCGATCTGAGCATCTTTTCCAGTACCGGATTTTCCAAACCCTCGGGGAGGGGGGCAGAACACCGAATCAACTTCGCCTTTGTTAGCCAGTCCTAATCAAAAAGCGAACTCTTAGAAATAACTTCATAACAAATGAGAGACAGTATGCTCGGCCGGAAGATTTCTTACCTGTTCGGCGGCGCAGGTACTGCTCAGGCCCACGTCCTCGGTGATTTCCGGACACTCGACCTGAGGTCCGAAGAATGACTTGTACATCTCCTTGTGCGTCAGGCCGAGGAAATTTTGAATGGCACACGGTCCCTTGGGATTGAACTCCCACAAGCGAAGGGGCCGGCGTTTGCAAGGCTGGACTTGACGAACCAGCATAACTTGTGTTACCGCAACCAAACTGAAATCTCCATTGAAGAGATCCTGAATGCGGCTTTGCAGTATAGGCACGTCCTTGGCTGGACCCCAGCTCAATCCTCTGCTAATCCATGACATCAGTTGTGGTGGAGGGCCCGGGCAGAAAACAGGGGCGGCCGCCCACTTGGCACTTCTAGGAGCCGTGATGTAAAATCACTCCTGTTGCCACAATTCAGACACCTCTGGAATGGAACCTTTGGGCCATGGAGCTCCCGTCATCTTGCGTATTGAGGCACCTCCACACGCCGCATGTTGCCCCTCGATAATCTTCGGCTTTACTTTAAAGGTCTTGAGCCACAGGCCAAAGTGAGGGGTAACCCGGGGGAAGGCCTCACACACGAAAATAAATGTCGTGATATGAAGAAAGGAGCCGGAGCTAGATCATGGAAATCTAGCCCGTAATAAAACATCAGGCCCCTGACGAAAGGATCTAGAGCAAGGCCTAGACCTCGGAGGAAGTGAGAGAGGAACAAGACAATCTCGTTGGGTTTGGGGGAGGGGATGGCCTGCCCTTGGGCAGGCAGCCGATGCGGAATCTTGGCAGTCAGATATCTGGCCCCCCTCAACTTTTTGATGTCTTCTTTCGTGACGGAGGAAGGCACCCATCGGCCTTGAAGGCTAGTTCCGGACATGACTGAAGGTTCGGAGCACCTAACCTGAACTTTGGGCGCTTGAGCTTGAGGTGGGGGAAGTATTCGATTGAGCACGGGAGGGAAAAATAAAAGCCTTGACCCTTTATAAAGAGGGTAAATATCAAGCGTCCTCTCCGTGTCCGTTTGGACTTGCCTATAATCTAGGAGTCCTAGAAGCGGTTGGGTTACCCACGCCCGTATTGATGAGAATCTCGGAATAAGGGGACACGATCTCTGCTTTGACAAGATGTGCCAAGGAAACCGCCTCGCATGATGCGCTGAGGTGGGGTAATAAAACGACTCGGATAAAGGCTTGGCCATGGTGTGTCACACTATGGAATACGTCAGCAGATTAGATTTGTGTAAATATTATTCTCTCTATGGCAATATGTGGAAACTTATTTTGCAGAGCTGGACACTATCTTTGTGTTCAAAATCTTCTATGAAGTACTTGGAGGAGGAACCCGCCTTGCAATGCCGAAGACAATCTGTGCGCCGGACTCGTCGTCATTGAAGCCTGGTTCAGGGGCTACTGAGGGAGTCCTAGATTAGGGGGTGTTCGGATAGCCGGACTATACCTTCAGCCGGACTCCTGGACTATGAAGATACAAGATTGAAGACTTCGTCCCGTGTCCGGAAGGGACTTTCCTTGGCGTGGAAGGCAAGCTTGGCAATACGGATATGTAGATCTCCTACCATTGTAACTGACTTTGTGTAACCCTAACCCTCTCCGGTGTCTATATAAACCGGAGGGTTTTAGTCTGTAGGACAACATATACAACAACAATCATACCATAGGCTAGCTTCTAGGGTTTAGCCTCTCTGATCTCATGGTAGATCTACTTTTGTACTACCCATATCATCAATATTAATCAAGCAGGACGTAGGGTTTTACCTCCATCGAGAGGGCCCGAACCTGGGTAAAACTTCGTGTCCCTTGCCTCTTGTTACCATCCGGCCTAGACGCACAGTTCGGGACCCCCTACCCGAGATCCGCTGGTTTTGACACCGACAGTTGGCATCATGAAGAATCTGGTATTCAACATCGTTCATGGCATTCCTGTCAATTATCATGATTTCTTCATGAGGACTATGGCAAATGTTGCATTGTATTCGTTTGAGCTGAAGCCTTATGCACCTTGGATTATGAGATTCCTCAGGACAAGGTCTTCACTCAACTACAAAGCTGATTTCCAGAATCACCTCAGCTACTTGCCCCCAATTGAAGTCCTCAAGGAGACATCTTCCTCAGTTAATGGAAAGGGCAAGGCACCAGCTGTAATAGATGAAGACATTCATCCATTGGATGGTCAGTTTCGCAAAGCTGCATCTTATTCCACCCATGATGACTCTGCCAATGCACCCAAGCCCACTCCTTAAGCCACTGCTCCGCGCGTGATAACTGACCGTGAACTTCTGCTTAGTCTTCACCAGAAGGTGGATCGAAATCACAAATGGGTTAAGCGTCAGCTTGGTTCACTTCTTCACAACATGACTGCCACACACAATGCAGTGAAGAAAAACCATTACTACCTCCATCAAGTCTTTGGTCGCACCTGGGAAATCCTGTCACACCTGTATGGTGAAGAAGATCTGAAGAAAATGAGTCTCAATGAAGATTTTGACTGGTCTGCACCTCCACCGAAGAAATTCAAGAAGGTCAAGGTTCCTTCTCTGGTGGCCAGCTCATATTCTTCCTCGCGCGACACTGATGAAAATGAAGACTTGGACGACACTGCAGCAGGCCCTGCTACAACAAACGACCCCAACAACGCTGGTGCTCCTTCATCAACTTGATATTATTCAGGGGCGTTACTCCTCATATTCAATCCTTTTGGTCATTTGATGACAAAGGGGGAGAATTTTGAGTTAGTCTTCAAGCGGGTCTTTCTATATGGGCGTTTTTTGTTAAGTTACAACTCTCGTTCTTCTGAGACTTTATTGGATCGAGTTGTAATCTTAAACCCGATGGTGCTCTGATACTCTTGATATGTTTTTCTGCATGCCTATTCCTCGTTAATATTATTGCACGCATGCTGAATTACATCAGTCACCATATTTCATCATGCATTTCAAATTCTTCACTGTTATATGTCAAATGCGTGTATGAATTACAAGATATAGGGGGAGATCTCCATGATTCAATTCTTCAAGTGTGCATTGCGTCAAAAGAAAATTCCTCACTATGCACATCTTCATGGGGAGCTCTTCTATATCTTGCAATCAAATTCCTCAATATCAGTATTTACACTTCATATGTTTATCAACATTGAAAACTTAACCTATATTGTCATCAATCACCAAAAAGGGGGAGATTGTAAGTGCTTCTAGTGCCCCTTAGTGATTTTGGTGTATTGAAGACTTATAGGTTAAGGGACTAATGCGTTTGTGAGTGTACACAGGTCTATAAGTCTATGAGGAGTTTGATATTTATAGAGAAAGTCAACCCCTAAAAATGAAGTTCTTTGACTAAAGACTTTGGATCACTGAAGACTTTCTGAAGAGTTTGAAAGTGAAGAAATTGGTGTGACCTAGAAGACTTGGTATTCGTTCGAGGAACATGAAGCATGAAGACTTTTGTTTTCGTAGTTTCATTTTCTCTTTCTTGAGTCATAGGACACATCGTACTGTTAAAGGGGGTTGAGGAAATACTAAGGAAAAATTTCCATGTGATGCTCAACTCAAAATCCTACACCTACCAATCCTTCGAGTGAAGCCATTGGAAATCACATACAGTTCAGTCAATTTCTTCAGTGACAGAGACAATGTTCTTCTGGTTTCTGAGGAATTTGTCCTGACTGAGGAGTTAGGAATTCGCCAGTGCGGATTTCCTACACAGTGAGAAACATGATAGCCCTGAGGATTTTGCTACTCAAAATTCCGACCGTTGATGTGCTATGCGCCAGCTGTCCCAAAATATCTATCCACCTAACGGTCATATCATTGAAGGGCATTTATGTCTTATCATGCCGGGCTGCTCCCTAGGCTATAAATAGCCGCCCCCTACAACCACTAGCTGGTTGGCTGCTCCGAAAGAAACCGACACTTGTCATTTGAGAGCAACCCATCCTCTGAGCACTACTAGGAAAAGGGCTACTAATGGCACACCAATTTTGCCTACTAATGGCGCATCACTGGTGCGCCATTAGTATCACGCCACTAGTATTTTTTACTAATGGCGCACCACTGGTGCGCCATTAGTATCTGGTATGCTAATGGAGCACCAGGCAGTGCGCCATTAGTTTTGCTCACGGTGCGCCACTAGTGTCTGCTATACTAATGGGGCACCACATGGTAGTGCGCCATTAGTAACAATTTTTTAATTTTTTTTTCTTAATCTCAGGTCACTATTTCACCTATGAGATATCCAACACATATATATATACAACAAGCATCCATATAACAATCATAGCCAACACACAAATTCCATCATATATACATACATAGCCAACACATAGTTCCATCGTTACATATTACAAAAGTTTCACATTGTTCATCCAACACCGTTATCCATCAATTCACAAAAGTTTCACATTGATACAAAATAAAAACACAAATGGAAAAGAAGCACTCCATCCATGCAAGCTTCCGTGAATTAAATCAAATCTGCAAAATGATAAACAAGAAGTTAGAAGAAGAAAAAGAAGAAGACTAGAAGAAGAAGACTAGAAGAAGAATAAGAAGAATTTTGGAAAAGAAGAAGAATAAGAAGAAGACTATAAGCTTATTATGTAAACTTGATCATTTTGTGCTAACATAAGTTATTTTGGAGCTAACCTATAGGAAACTAAGCATATAAGCTCTAAGTTAGTATATTAGAGCCAACTTAGGTAAAATGAAGCTAACCTATGTCATTTTGGAAAAGAAGAAGAATAAGAAAAAGACTATAAGCTTATTATGTAAACTTGATCATTTTGTGCTAACATAAGTTATTTTGGAGCTAACCTATATGAAACTAAGCATATAAGCTCTAAGTTAGCATATTAGAGCCAACTTAGGTAAAATGAACCTAACCTATAGGAAACTAAGCATATTAGAGATAACATAGGTAACTAAGTATATATATATATATATATATATATATCATTTTGGAGATCTGACATACCTGACAAAGTTCAGTTCTCATGCATTGTTCTTCCCCTTCTCCTTCCTCAGCCTGATGCGCCAAGAGCGGCGAGGTGGTGGAGGCAGTGGGATGTAATCTTCTGCCTCAATTGGCGTGGTCATGTCGCCCAGCTGTGGGATCGCCGGCGCCACCACCGGTGCGTGGTCATTGTCAGGCACCACCACCATCGCGAGGCCACCTTCAGGCACGACCATCGCTAGGTCATCCTCAGCCACCTCCATCTCTTGCCCATGGTCAGCCACCACCATCTCTTGCCCATGGTCAGCCACCAAATCTCTTGCCCTTGGTCAGCCACCACCAGCGCTAGGTCATCTTCAGCCTGATGCCCATCATCATCCTGCAGCTCCTCATCCCCACTCTACTCCTCTTCTCCCGCACTCCAGTCCGGATCATCCTTCTTGTTGTCTATGCCGCTGCCAGAATCGCTGCTGCTTTTGCTACAGCCATAGTCGCTGCTGCTTTGGCTGTAGCCATTGTCGCTGCTGCTGCTCCCATTACCTGTCCAAATGCAACAATGACCGTTAACAATCAATGTGAGACAAAGCCAAATGTAGAGGAATAAGAAGAGGCAGAACGTACCGGCATCATAATCTTCAGCGTAGCGCATGCGACGCATAGTCGCGTTGAACACCTTCACGATGAGCATGGTGGCGTCGTCGTCGTACCTGAAGAGAAGGAAGTACCCCAGCCGCAGGTCATAGGCACGGTAGAACTTCTCCCACCCACGAGACAAGTACATGTGGCCCTCCTTGATCACCAACTCCACATCCCACAGCCTGCGAAACCCGCTGCCGGCCTATCGCAGCTTCACATTATTTGGCGGATCTTCACCCATCAGCATGTTCATAAAACTGTCAGGCAGCCTCTGTAGTTTGGGACAATGAGTGCTGTAGCAAACAACAGATATCATAATGAGATGGGTGAAGGGGAGATGATCTCTCGTTTTATATACCTGCATCATGGATGATACTGAAGTCCCAAGTATGATAGTGAAGAACTCGGAAGCATCCAACTCGTATTGCGGTGTCGCAGAGCGGCGGTGGCTGCTTCCCGCCATCTCTGATAAGCAGCAGAAGAGACCAATTAGTACCCTTACAACAGATCATAAAACATGCATGATAACAGGCATCACAAGTAATTCAGAGGCATCACAAGTAATTCATAAATTGTGAAACAAGCCTTTCAATGTACGAACTTGAAAGAACTACTGAGGCTTCTGCGACAGTTCAGAAAAGTAATGATCAATTCTCTCTATTTCTGTTTCTAGTTCACATAGTTTGATAACTTGGATGCACAAAGGCTATTGGTGCAGTATCATAAGGTTCCATATCATGTAGAAGAAAAAAAGATAGGTGACAATAGCAAGCACACATCTGAGCAGACATTAGCAATATATGACAGAAATGTACATACTGATTAACAAGCTTGGGCTTAGCAGTAATATTCTGAGAAAATATTTTCTTGAAGCCTGAACAAGTGGCTTTCCTTTTTAAAAACAGAACCAAAACCATGACACAATCACTTGACAACATCTATTGACTACATTAGATGGAGAACTACTCAAGCGGTGCAAGCAAGCAAAATTGCCAAGCTAGTGCACCAAGTCCAAATTCAGTTAAAGCAAGCTCTTCCTACTGCAAGGATATTGGGCTTTCAAATTGTAGAGAATTTGTTGCTTTCACTTGCCATAATCTACTCCAGCTAGTTGCTGCAAGTGGGTGCAATTATAAATTGCATGGCTACAGAAAATATGAGGACGAGCAAGTGGGTGCAATTATAAACTCACTTACAGTAACAAGCAGGCACATCAAAATCTGAACCAGTATCTGAGCTAGTACTCCAAACTGTATGTAAAATGTGCTCCCACTAAAAAAACAGGACATTGTGCCAGTCAAATATTCAGTTCTCCTTATCAACCTACCTAGCAGTAACAAAACCAAAAAAACTCATGCGGCACCTACATGAGTAGCAGGAGTATTTCTGAATTGTGATGCTAGGTTATTAATTTCTTACAGAGTGCACCATTTAAAGGCATTGATGTGATTATTTCTCTGCAATTATGTATCCTAAACTAGCAAGGTTATATTTAAAGGCATTTACAGAGTGCACCATTTAAAGGCATTAATTATGTATCCTAAACTAGCAAGCTGTTAACATGTCACTTGATAAAACATGGAGAAAACTACCTAAGGCGATGCAAAGCCTGCTTTGAAGAACGATTTAGAGAATAATAAGAAGCCACACAAAGCTAACAGCAGCAAATTAGCACCAGGCAGAAGCAAAAGGGAACGAATTACTACTACCCTTTACACTAGCACTGACCCTTCACAGTAGCAAAAGATGTCTACATACTCGCACCATTCGTCCATCCATCTAGCAAGCAACTAGCACAATTCAACCAACCATCTACTACCTAACATCAACACACATCCATCTATCCAACATCCATTGATCCATGTAAATAGCAGCATGGACAAGAGAGGAACAGGGAACAGAGAGATGAACAAGGAACATGGAGGTGAGTAAGGAAGAGGGGCTCACCACGGGCAGCGCGTCGAAGGAGAGCAGCCGCCGACCACGCGCAGGGAGAGACGGCGGGAGGTGGCGACGATGGTCACGGCACCGTCCTTGGTTCGCCGGCTGCTGCTGGGGAGACCGAAGGCGGAGGACGGCAGGGGCCGGCGGGGTGGGCGCGTGCGTCGGGGTCGAGGTCGTCGGCTGCTGCAGGGGTCGGAAGAGGCGCTCGCTCGTCCAAGGTGGAGGAGAGGAGCGGGCGGCGGGGCGAGGAACCCTAGCGCGAGGGTCGGGGCGGCGGGGGTGGGGGCGCGGGGGCGCGGGGGCGGCGAGGGTGGGGGTGCGGGGGCGGCGAGGGTGTGGAGTCCGGCGAGGGTCGGGGCGGCAGGGGTGGGGGCGGCGGGGGTGGAGTCCGGTGAGGTTCGGGGCGGCGGCGTCGTGGGTCGGGGCAGTGTGCGGGTGGATCTGGTGGCGAGGGAGAGAGGGTCGAAGGGGATCTGGCGAGGGAGAGGGAGGATAGCTTACTAATGGCGCACCACTCCTCGGTGTGCCATTAGAGATCTTTTTTTAGATAGCAATGGCGCACCCCGCAGCGGTGCGCCATTAGAATGTTTTTTTATTACAGTTCGAGCACTGGTTATATTGCGCCTAACCCAATCCACATCAGAACCCGCCCACTAGCCCGACTAGTCAGCACGCAGCACACACACCAGGAGGTCCTGGGTTCGATTCCCAGGCTCCGCAATATTTTTTTTGCATTTTAAATGCTGTTTGATATTTATTTGTGTTTAAATATGTTCAAACTTGTTTAAATCATAACAGTAATATTTTTTTATAAAAACAGTAATAATGTTTTAAAAAATATGTTCAAATTTGTTACTTGAAAATATCATCGGCGGCGGTGGTGGAGCGGGGGAGGGTGCGGGGGGTGCATGTTGGCGGCGGTAGAGCGGGGGAAGGTGCGGGGGGGGGGGGGGTGCTTGTTGGCAGCGGTGGAGGGGGATCGAGATCGAGTGTCCTCACCACTGGCTCGCATCCTTAGGGTGGCTCAGCATCTTGTCTTTTTTATTTATCTCCGAATCATTTGCGTCATCTTCCCACTTCTTCTCCTCCCTATCCGCGTGCCAACGCAGGAGCTTTGCTACCTTAGGGTCCGCAAAATACCGCTGCAGACGAGGAGTGATCGGAAAGTACCACACCGATTTTCGAGGAGCTTTCTTCCTCTTCTTGTATCGAGTGACGCCGCACACCGGACATATGGTAGACTCCGCGTGCTCGTCCCGATAAATGATGCAATTGTTCATGCACACATGGTATTTCACGTGTGGTAAATCTAGAGGACATACGATTTTCTAATGCAGTGCGCCATTAGTAGTTTTGCAAAAAAGAAAAAAAATAATTTTTATACTTATGGCGCCCCATTGCACAGTGCACCATTACTACTAGTAATGGTAGTAATGGCGCACTGTGCAACGGTGCGCCATTAGTAGTTTTGCCAGAAAGTAAAAAAACAAATTACTGGCGCACTTTGTCGCCGGTGCGCCATTAGTAGTTCTAACTACTAATGGCGCACTTTGCCCGGATGCGCCATTAGTATGTTTGAAAAAATGGAAAAAAATTGTTACTAGTGGCGCACCTCTTGTCTGGTGCGCCATTAGTGTCTTCCACACTAATGGCGTACCTCCACCTGGTGCGCCATTAGTATATAGTAGTGGCGCACCACTTCTCTGGTGCGCCATTAGTGTCAATCCTATCTTTAGCCCTTTTCCTAGTAGTGGAGAACTTTGAGTGAAAATCATCGAGTGAGGAAAAACCCAAACCAAAACCCAAACACCTTCAAACCCCAAGTGATTGAGCATCACTGAAGAGATTGATCTTGCGTGGATCCGATGCTTGTTACCTTTGAAGATTGTGCTTCTTCCAGACGGTTAGGCGTCATGGTCTAGAGCATCCAAGAGGAATTGTGGATCGCCGAGTGATCGAGTTTGTGAAGGTTTGGAAGTCGCCTGAAGACTTACCATGAGTGATTGGACGAGGTCTGTGTGACCTTAGTTCAAGGAGAATACGGTGAGGACTGGGTGTCCCGAGCTGCGTGTTCAGGATTGGGTGTCCGGGAGTGTGTGTCCTCGAGTTTAAATACTCAGCCGCTCCAACCAGACGTACAACTGAGACAGCAGTTGGAACTGGTTTACCAAATCATTGTCTTCACCAAGCTTACTGGTTCTATTTCCTCAACTCTTTCATTTCCTCATAACTATGTTGTGTGCTTGTTCATATCTGTGCTTGAATACTTTGACTGAAGACTTTCTCAATTTCCTCAGTTCAATTTCTTCAGTCTATTTGTCTTCATCCTGTGTTATCATGTGCTCACGCTACCTATACTCTGTGCGTGTCCTCATTTCATCATGATGACTATGCTTGTATTCTGTTATGTTTACTATTGAGTACTTATTCCGCTGCTAGTAGTTCTTCGCTAAGGAATTTCCTCACCGGCAAATTCCTGAGTGAAGAATTTCATAAAAATCGTCTCTTCACCCCCCTCTAGTCGATATAACGCACTTTCATTCTACCCACTTAGTAATGTAATCAACAGCAACTAAAATATGTGTGTATCCATTAGAGGTAGGGAAAGGTCCCATATAATCAAAGCCCCAAACATCAAACGGTTCAATAACAAGAGAATAATTCATAGGCATTTCTTGACGTCTACTAATATTACCAATTCTGACATTCATCACAAGACAAGACAAACTTACGGGCATCCTTGAAGAGAGTAGGCCAATAAAAACCAGATTGCAATACCTTATGTGCAGTTCTATCTCCAGCGTGGTGTCCTTCGTAATCCTCTGAATGACACTTGCGTAGGATCTGTTCCTGTTCATGCTCAGGTACACAACGTCTAATAACACCATCTACTCCTTCTTTATAAAGATGTGGGTCATCCCAAAAGTAATGTCTCAAGTCATAGAAGAACTTTTTCTTTTGCTGGTATGTGAAGCTAGGTGGTATAAACTTAGCAACAATATAATTAGCATAATCAGCATACCATGGAGTACTACGAGAAGTACTTATAACATTTAATTGTTCATCAGGAAAGCTATCATTAATAGGTAGTGGGTCATCAAGAATATTGTCTAACCTAGACAAGTTGTCTGCAACGGGGTTCTCAGCTCCCTTTCTATCAACAATATGCAAATCAAATTCTTGTAGCAAGAGAACCCATCTAATAAGTCTAGGTTTAGCATCTTTCTTTTCCATAAGGTATTTAATAGCAGCATGATCAGTTTGAATAGTTACTTTAGAATCAACAATATAAGGTCTGAACTTATCACAAGCAAATACAACTGCTAAAAGCTCTTTTTCAGTAGTAGCATAATTTCTTTGAGCTTTGTCTAGAGTCTTGCTAGCATAATGAATAACATTTAATTTCTTATCAACTCTTTGCCCTAGAACAGCACCTACAACATAATCACTAGCATCACACATAATTTCAAAGGGTAAATTCCAATCAGGTGGCTGAACGACAGGTGCAGAGACTAATGCTTTCTTAAGTGTTTCAAATGCTTCTACACAATCATCATCAAAGACAAATGGTATATCTTTTCTGCAATAAATTAGTCAGAGGGCGAGAAATTTTTGAGAAGTCGTTAATGAACCTCCTGTAAAATCCGGCGTGACCAAGGAAACTTCTTATACCTTTGATGTCCTTGGGAAATGGCATCTTTTCAATAATCAACCTTGGCTTTATCAACTTCAATACCTCTTTCAGAAACTTTATGCCCCAAGACAATACCTTCATTAACCATAAAGTGGCACTTTTCCCAATTCAAGACAAGATTAGTTTCTTCACATCTCTGCAAAACTCGATCAAGATTGCTCAAGCAATCATCAAAAGAGGAACCATAGACGGAAAAGTCGTCCATGAAAACCTCACAAATATTTTCACAAAAGTCAGAGAATATAGCCATCATGCATCTTTGAAAGGTAGCAGGTGCATTACATAAACCAAAAGGCATACGTCTATAAGCAAAAGTACCAAAAGGGCATGTGAAAGTAGTCTTTGATTGACCTCTAGCCGACACAGGTATTTGAGAGAAATAGAATAACCATCTAGAAAGAAATAGTGTGTATGTTTGCATAATCTTTCTAGCATTTGATCAATAAAAGGTAAGGGGTAATGATCTTTCTTAGTGGCTTTATTTAATTTGCGGAAATCAATTACCAACCTAGAACCTGTGATAATTCTTTGTGGAATCAATTCATCTTTATCATTAGGAACAACAGTAATACCTCCCTTCTTAGGGACACAATGGACAGGACTTACCCATTCACTATCAGCAACGGGATAGATTATACCTGCCTCCAGAAGCTTGAGTATTTCTTTTCTTACCACTTCTTTCATTTTAGGATTCAGACGTCGTTGAGGATCACGAACTGGTTTGGCATCTGCCTCCAAATTTATTTTATGTTGATGTAGAGTGGGACTAATGCCCTTAAGATCATCAAGAGTATATCCAATAGCAGCACGGTGCTTCTTCAGAATTTTCAATAATCTTTCTTCTTCATGCTCTGAAAGGTTAGCACTAGTAATAACAGGATATATCTTCTTTTCATCAAGATAAGCATATTTAAGATTATCAGGCAACGTTTTAAGCTCAAACACGGGATCACCCTTGGGTGGAGGAGGATCCCCTAAAATTTCAACAGGCAAATTGTGTTGCAGAATAGGTCCTGTTTAAAGAATACTTCATCTATTTCCCTTCTTTCATTCATGAACATATCATTTTCATGGTCTAGCAAATAGTGTTCTAAAGGATCACTAGGAGGTACGGCAATAGAAGCAACACCAATAATTTCATCCTTACTAGGTAATTCTTCCTCACGATGTTGTTTACTAAATTTAGAGAAATTAAACTCATGAACCATATCATCCAAGCCAACAGTAACAACATTCTTTGTGCAATCTATGGTAGCATTGACAGTATTTAAGAAGGGTCTACCAAATATAATAGGACAAAAGCTATCTTGTGGGGAACCAAGAATAAGAAAATCAGTAGGATATTTAGTTTTCCCACACAAGACTTCAACATCTCTAACAATTCCCATTGGTAAAATAGTATCTCTCTTAGCAAGTTTAATTGTGACATCAATATCTTCTAACTCAGTAGGTGCAATGTCATGCATAATTTATTTGAATAAGTCAATAGGTATAACACTAGAACTAGCACCCATATCACATAAGCCATGGTAACAATGATCTCCTATTTTAACAGAAATAACAGGCACGCCTACCATAGGTCTATGTTTATCTTTATCACAAGGTTTAGCAATTCTAGCAGTTTCACCTTCGAACTGAATAACATGCCCATCAATATTATCAGACAAGAGATCTTTAACAATAGCAATATTAGGTTCTACTTTAACTTGCTCACGAACAACAATTGAGGCTTTAGCATGATCCTTTATTCTAACAGGGAAAGGTGGTTTCTCAACATAAGAAGTAGGAACAATAGGATCATTATAAGTGACAATCTTTTATTCAACTTTAATAGGTGCAGCTACTTTTACTTCTATGGGAGGATGATATTTAAACAACTTCTCCTTAGGGAGATCAACATAAGTAGCAAAAGATTCACAGAAAGAAGCTACTATCTCAGAGTCAAGTCCTTATTTAGCGCTAAACTTACGGAAAATATCGGTGTCCATAAAAGATTTAACACAATCAAACTTAGGTGTCATACCTGACTCCTTACCTTCATCGAGGTCCCAATCTTCAGAGTTGAGTTTAATTCTATCCAATAAATTCCATCTGAATTCAATAGTCTTCATCATAAAAGAGCCAGCACAAGAAGTATCAAGCATGGTTTGATTATTATGAGAAAGTCGAGCATAAAAACTTTGCATAATTGTTTCTCTTGAGAGCTCAAGATTGGGGCATGAATATAACATTGATTTAAGCCTCCCCCAAGCTTGAGCGATGCTTTCTCCTTCGCGAGGCCAGAAATTATATATATAATTGCGATCATGATGAACAAGATGCATAGGGTAATACTTCTGATGAAATTCCAATTTCAATCTTTTATAGTCCCATGATCTCATATCATCACATAGCCTATACCATATCAATGCGTATCCCTTCAAAGATAAAGGGAAGACCTTCTTCTTAGCGACATCATCGGGTATACTTGCAGCAGAAATAATCCACAAACTTCATCTACATATATTAAGTGCTCATCAGGATGCTTTGTTCCATCTCCTGTAAAAGGGCTAGCTAGCAGTTTTTCCATCATACCCGAAGGAAATTCAAAGGGAGTTTCATTTTCAATAGGTTCAGTAGGTTGAGGAGCAACTCTTTGCTCTACTGGACGGGGTGAAGATACCCCGAACAAGCCCCTCAGAGAATTACTTTCCATAGTAACAAGTGACAGTCAATTTCAGCACACTATATAAATTTTTCCTTACCAAATTCCACCTACCAAAGGCGCTACACTCCCCAGCAACGATGCCAGAAAAGAGTCTTGATGACCCACAAGTATAGGGGATCTATCGTAGTCCTTTCGATAAGTAAGAGTGTCGAACCCAATGAGGAGCAGAAGGAAATGATAAGCGGTTTTCAGCAAGGTATTCTCTGCAAGTACTGAAATACGTGGTAAGAGATAGTTTTGTGACGGGATAAATTGTAACGAGCAACAAGTAACAAAAGTAAATAAGGTGCAGAAAGGTGGCCCAATACTTTGCAAAGGACAAGCCGGAACATACTCTTATAATAGGAAAAGCGCTCCCGAGGACACATGGGAATATCGTCAAGCTAGTTTTCATCACGTTCATATGATTCGCGTTCGATACTTTGATAATTTGATATGTGGGTGGACCGGTGCTTGGGTGTTGTTCTTACTTGAACAAGCATCCCACTTATGATTAACCTCTATTGCAAGCATCCGCAACTACAAGAAAAGTATTAAGGTAAACCTAACCATAGCATGAAACATATGGATCCAAATCAGCCCCTTACGAAGCAACGCATAAACTAGGGTTTAAGCTTCTGTCACTCTAGCAACCCATCATCTACTTATTACTTCCCAATGCCTTCCTCTAGGCCCAAATAATGGTGAAGTGTTATGTAGTCGACGTTCACATAACACCACTAGAGGCTAGACAACATACATCTTATCAAAGTATCAAACGAATACCAAATTCACATGACTACTAATAGAAATACTTCTCCCTTGTCCTCAGGAACAAACGTAATTACTCACAAAGCATATTCATCTTCATAATCAGAGGGGTAATAATATGCATATAGGATCTGAACATATGATCTTCCACAAAATAAACCAACTAGCATCAACTACAAGGAGTAATCAACACTACTAGCAACCTACTAGCACCAATCCGGGACTTTGAGACAAGAATTGGATACAAGAAATGAACTAGGGTTTGGAGATGAGATGGTGCTGGTGAAGATGTTGATGGAGATTGCCCTCTCCCGATAAGAGGAGAGTTGGTGATGACGATGGTGATGATTTCCCCCTCCGGGAGGGAAGTTTCCCCGGCAGAACAGCTCTGCCGGAGCTCTAGATTGGATCTGCCAAGGTTCCGCCTCGTGGCGGCGGAGTCTCGTCCCGAAAAGTTCCTCCTTTTTTCTCATTGAAAGACTTCATATAGGATAAGATGGACGTCGGAAAGCCAACAGGGGGCCCACGAGGTAGGGGGGCGATGATTTTTCTTTATTTATTTTAAGATGTTCCGTGGAGTTTCAGGACTTTTGGAGTTGCGCATAATAGGTCTCTAATATTTGCTCCTTTTCCAGCCTAGAATTCCAGCTGCCGGCATTCTCCCTCCTTATGTAAACCTTGTAAAATAAGAGAGAATAGCCATAAGTATTGTGACATAAAGTGAAATAACAGTCCATAATGCAATAAATATCGATATAAAAGCATGATGCAAAATGGACGTATCACCGGTCCACCATAAACAAGTGGTGGTTCCACATGGGCAAAGATGCTGGTGCCATTTTTACCACTAGAAGAAGGAGTCGTTTCACTACTAGCTTCCCTCTTATCGAAGATAGCATCCGTCACCTTGTCGGTGGGATCACCCACTTTCAACGGTGAGGTGGATAGTTTAAGCCCTTCAATGAATTTAGTAAACATGCTTTCAACCTCGGTCGTCATTGAGGTTTTCAATGTCTCCAAGGCTATATTGAATTCCTCACGGGAGACCGAGGTTCCCCCATCACCCGTAGACGAGATCGGATTTACACCGGAGTGCTCGTCCACACCGTCTACGGTGTCAACCATACTGTTTGGACGATAAAGTCCTTAGTAAAGAGACGAGGCTCTGATACCAATTGAAAGGATCGATATGGTTGACTAGAGGGGGGGGGGTGAATAGGCAACTAACAATTTTTAACTTTTCTTTACCAAATTAAACTTTGCATCAAAGTAGGTTGTCTAAATGTGCAACTAGGTGAGCAACCTATATGATGCAACAACAATGAACATACATGCAAGCAAGAGAAATAACACTAATAAGCTTGCACAAGTAAAGGTAAGAGATAACCAAGAGTGGACCAGGTGAAGACGAGGATGTGTTACCGAAGTTCCTTCTTTTTGAGGGGAAGTATGTCTCCGTTAGAGCGGTGTGGAGGCACAATGCTCCCCAAGAAGCCACTAGGGCCACCGTATTGTGCTCACGCCATCACACAATGCGAGATGTCGTGATTCCACTATTGATGCCCTTGGAGGCGGCGGCCAGACCTTTACAAACAAGGTTGGGGCAAACTCCACAACTCAATCGGAGGCTCCCAACAACACCACGAAGCTTCACCACAATGGACTATGCCTCCGTGGTGACCTCAACCATCTAGGGTGCTCAAACACCCAAGAGTAACAAGATCCTCTAGGGACAGGCGGGGGAATCAAATATCTCTTGGTGGAAGTGTAGATCGGGGCCTTCTCAACTACTCTCGAGCAAATCAACAAGTTTGGTTGGCTAGAGAGATAGATCGGGCGAAAATGGAGCTTGGAGCAATAATGGTGCTTTTGGGGGAAGAGGTGAGTCAACGAAGAAGAAGGGGAACCCCTTTTATAGTGGCGGTAACAATCCAACCGTTACCCCACTAGACAGCCCCGCAAAGGGCGGTACTACCATAGTGGGCAGCGGTACTACCGCTGGACCCAGCGGTACTACCGCTCCCCCTTACGGTACTACCGCCCAAACAGAGAGTGCTTGAAGGCAGAGGAGGGACAGGCCCGGTGCGGTACTGCCGGACAGGCCCAGCGCGGTACTGCCGCGGTGGCAGGGCGGTACTACCGCTCTCGAGCGGTACTACTATGTCTACAACCGCTGCAGGTGCCGCTCAACCCGACATGAGAAATGCCCCCCTCGAGTCGAGGCGGTAGTGGCCTGGTACCGTAGCGGTACCGCCGCTTAGGACGCACAAGCGGTACTACCGCTGGGCACCTCGATACTACCGCTGGGGCTAAAGACTGCCCAAACTACAGGGAAAGAGACCTCCAACGATGCGGGAAGGCCCAGAGGGTGTGAAACGAAAGTGTACGTGATGATTCCACCCTAGCCATACCAAAGCGGACCCCCTCTTGATAGTATGGTGACTCCTACGAAACTAGTCCACCAACAAGAAACGAAAAGAGCTACACCGTCTTGAAAAACACTCTGAGGGGAAAGAAATCGTCTCGAGCCAAAGGATGAATCTCTGAAAAGCTCAAAGCACAAGGTTAGTCCGCAAATATTGTAAGTGCATCTAGTGCCCCTTAGTGATTTTGGTGTATTGAAGACTTATAGGTTAAGGGACTAATGCATTTGTGAGTGTACACATGTCTATAAGTCTATGACGAGTTTTATATTTACAGAGAAACTCGACCCCTAAATATGAAGTTCTTCGACTGGAGACTTTGGCTTTCTAAAGACTTTGAAAGTGAAGAAATTGGTGTGACCTTGAAGACTTGGTATTCATTCGAGGAACATGAAGCGTGAAGACTTTTGTTTTTGTAGTATCATTTTCTCTTTCTTGAGTCATAGGAAACACCGTACTGTTAAAGGGGGTCGAGGAAATACTAAGGAAAAATTTCCATGTGATGCTCAACTCAAAATCCTACACCTACCAATCCCTTCGAGTGAAGCCATTGGAAATCTCATACAGTCCAGTCATATTCTTCAGTGACAGAGACGAAGCTCTTCTGGTCTCTGAGGAATTTGTTCTAACTGAGGAGTTAGGAATTCGCCAGTGCGGATTTCCTACACAGTGAGGAACATGATAGCCCTGAGGATTTTGCTACTCAAAATTCCGACCATTGCTGTGCTATGCGCCAGCTGTCCCAAAATATCTATCCACCTAATGGTCAAATCATTGAAGGGCATTTATGTCTTATCATGTCGGGCTGCTCCCTAGGCTATAAATATCCGCCCCCTACAACCACTAGCTGTTTGGCTGCTCTGAGAGAAACTGACACTTGTCATTTAAGAGCAACCCATCCTCCGAGGACTTTGAGAGAAAATCATCAAGTGAGGAAAAACCCAAACCCAAACACCTACAAACCCCAAGTGATTGAGCATCACTAAAGAGATTGATCCTGCGTGGATCCGACGCTTGTTACCTTTGAAGATTGTGCTTCTTCCAGACGGTTAGGCGTCATGGTCTAGAGCATCCAAGAGGAATTGTGGATCGCCGAGTGACCGAGTTTGTGAAGGTTTGGAAGTCGCCTGAAGACTTACCACGAGTGATTGGACGAGGTCTGTGTGACCTTAGTTCAAGGAGAATACGGTGAGGACTGGGTGTCCTGAGCTGCGCGTTCAGGACTGGGTGTCCGGGACTGTGTGTCCTCAAGTTTAAATACTCAGCCGCTCCAACCAGACGTACAACTGAGACAATAGTTGGAACTGGTCTAGCAAATCATTGTCTTCACCAAGCTTACTGGTTCTATTTCCTCAACTCTTTCATTTCCTCATAACTGTGCTGTGTGCTTGTTCATATCTGTGCTTGAAGACTTTGACTGAAGACTTTCTCAATTTCCTCAGTTCAATTTCTTTAGTCTATTTGTCTTCATCCTGTGTTATCCTGTGCGTACGCTTCCTGTACTCTATGCATGTCTTCATTTCATCATGTTGACTATGCTTGTGTTCTGTAATGTTTACTTTTGAGTACTTATTCCGCTGCTAGTAGTTCTTCGCTAAGGAATTTCCTCACCGACAAATTCCTCAGTGAAGAATTTCATAAAAATCACCTATTCACCCCCTCTAGTCGATATAACGCACTTTCAATTGGTATCAGAGCAAGGTACTCCCTTGTTCTGTGTGATTTTGGTTTAACTGCCTGGAGTTTTAGTTATCTCGACCGCAGGTATGATCAAGGTCTCTGCTGGGTGTCCTACCTTCGATGGGATGGACTACCCCTACTAGAAGAATAAGATGCGAATGCATCTTGAGGCAATTGATAACGATCTCTGGTATGTTCTGGAAAATGGTGTTCCCTCAGTCACACCTTCTCTGAATGTTGCTAATGTGAAGAGATTCAAGCAACTCGACTCTCAAGCAAAGAATATCATATGTGGCCATCTGAGCAAAGGACAGTATGGCAGAGTGAGTGCTTTGGAGACAACGAAGCTTATCTGGGATAGGTTGTGCAAAGTGAATGAAGGAGTCTCAACACAGCATGACTCTCGATTTGATGTTCTTCGCAATCTCTTCAATCGCTTCAAAAGACTCGACAATGAAAATGTTCAACAAACCTTCGATTGCCTCACTGACATCTCAAATGAGCTTCAAGCACTTGGTGCCACTGACATCACCGACCATGAGGTGGTGAAGAAATTGCTGAGATCGCTTGATTCCTCATTTGACACTCTGGCATTGATGATACAAGAACGTGCTGATTACAAGTCACTTGATCCCGCTGATATTCTCGAGAGGCTAAATACTCATGAGTTCCAACTTGCTGAAAAAAGAGATCTCTATGGTTCGAGCTATGGCAGATCACGTGCACTGAAGGCCAAGGCAGTATCTGAGTCCGAAGATGAAGACTCTGGTAGCAGCCTTGGTGATCCTGAAGAACTAAGCCATGATCTAGCTCTGCCCGTGAAGAAGTTCCAAAAGTTCTCAATACGTGGTCGCTTTGGAAGACCCACAAGGAGCAATGATTCCTCATCCAGTGACTATAAGAGGAGGCTCTGTCACAAATGCAAGAAACCTGGACATTACATTCAAGATTGTCCTCAGTGGGAAAAGGAATCAAAGAAGAAGAAATACAAGGATTAAAGTTCTGATGATGCGAAGAAAAAGAAGAAATCCACAAAATCTTCATCATCAAAATCCTCAAAGCCTTCATATCACAAGAAGAGCAGCTCCAAGAAGGCTAGGGCATTCATTGGCAAGAAAATGGACTCTGAGGCTGAATCTGAAGAAAATGAGGAAGAGGAGACATCTGAGGAGTCTGAATCTGGAGTGGCGAGCCTAGCTCTCGCTACTGCATTCGTCAGCAAGTCTATCTTCAACACTGAATAAAATGACCTCACCAACAAGGCTGATGAAGGCGATGATGACTATGCTCCCACCTATTGCTTCATGGCAAAGGGTGCCAAGGTACTCAAATATACCTCCTCTGAATCAAGTGAGAATGAATCTGATGAAAACCTTAAGCCCAGCTATTCTAAACTTGCTAAGATTGCTGTAAAACAATAAAGGGCTCTTGAAAAGGTTCAAAACATGCTAGACAAAAGTGATGATATGTTGGGTGAAGAAATGGATCGCACTAAAGCCTTGACTGAAAATCTTCAAAGACTTCAGACTAGGTTTGACAATATTCAAGGTCATCATAACACTCTCTTATCTGACCAAGAGAAGCTTTCTTATGAAGTTCTTCAAAGAAAGCAAGACCTTGAGAAGCTAAGAGTGAGTTATGAAGATCTTCAGAAGGAGCGCGATTCATTACTTGCTCAACAAATCAGCGCTTCTCAGGAAGAATTTGTTCCTCCATGCTTGAAGTGCATTGAACATGAATCTGCTAATTCTTCACCTGAATGTTCAAATGCTGCTAATGTTTCAAAATCTTCACATGCCTCTGCTATCAATAATTCCTCATCTGAGGACATTGCTAGTATCACTGACGATGCAGGGCTGAAGGAATTGTACATGATAGGCATGTACAAAAGCCTCAAAGGGCATCAGACTCTTTGTGATGTGCTTAAAAAGCAGATCCTCAACAGGAATCCTAGGAAAGAGGGTATTGCTTTGGAGAGGAAATTCAATGCTGATGGTACATATTGGAAGCCTGAGCAGTACCCCAAAACTACATGGGTTGCTGCAAAGGGACCTCCAGTTGATCCATCTAACCTATCTGGATTTGCATGTGAATCTCCTCGTTCTGATGATGAGTCATTTGACTCCAACTATAAACTGTTCAAAAATCAGAATGGTGAAGTATTTGCTAGATATGTTGGCACTAACTGCAGGAACGGTTCCCCTATGAAGAAAATCTGGGTTCCCAAACGATGCCTTGAAAATCTTCAGGTGAATGTCATCATGACACCACCTGTGAACAATAGGAACCCCAGATCAAATTCTTCATATGGATCCAAGTCCTCATACGGACCAAACTCTTCACATGGATCATATTCCTCAAAAGGATCAAAGTCCGCATGTGAACATCATCGTGCTAACCCGTCTGTTTCGCAGGGAAGATCTAAGGATTATGGATATGTGCATTATTATTCAAATCATTATGTCCTTAAGTCATCGAAGAATTTCTCTGCCTACTCTTATGCTTACTCTAACCCCTCTTATATGAAATGAAATGTACTGGATTCTATGCCATCCTTCTCGTATGGAGCTCGCAGAGTGATGAACTCTTTGCCACCCCTTCAGATGTGGGTGGTGAAGAAAAAGAACTAATCTCTTCTGCAGGGTCAGGTCTCCAAACGTACGTAATCGTCTGAAGAATTTACTGGAGACCTGAGTATGCCTGATAGGACGCAGGCTAATCATGAAGAAATGAACTTTCATTTCTCACGTCCTCATACTGCTTTATCTATTCTGTTGCTTGATGAAATTGATCTGATGAATGGATGCCATATTCTTCACTGATGAAGTATATGAGTTTGTAAGCTGCACTAATTCATCTGCAGGATGATCAACCCAAAGCCACTGAGTGGGTCCTCGATAGTGGATGTACAAATCACATGATTGGTGACAAGAATCTATTGATGGATGCTCCATTATCTCCATCGCATCTGAATCATATCATCTTTGCCGACAAAGGCAAAACTCAGGTATTGGGTCTAGGTAAGGTTGCGATCATAAAGGATCGACACATGGACAAAGTCATGCTTGTCGAGTCCTTAGGATACAACCTTATGTCTGTCTCAATGCTTTGTGATCTTGATATGGTGGTTGTCTTTGGCAAGTATCGTTGTGTTGTGGTTATGGAAGTTGGCAATTCCAAAGTCTTCGAAGGCTTTAGGAGAGGAGACTTGTATATTGTTGATTTCTCTACAGGACCACAACCAGCCGTGTGCCTACTTGCAAAAGCTTCAGAAGGCTGGCTCTGGCATCGACTACTTGGTCATGCAGGCATGAGGAATTTGCACATGCTTGCAAAGAAGAAGCATGTCATCGGCATCGAGAATGTCAAATTCCTCAAGGATCACCTATGTGGAGCCTGTGAAGCTGGGAAGATGATAAAGGCCAAGCATCCAGCTAAGACTATCAAGACCACTACTCACCCATTTGAATTGCTTCACATGGATCTCTTTGGTCCTAATCATTATTCAGCTGTTTCAAATGAAGCATCTCAATATGGCTTTGTTATTGTTGATAATTACTCTCCTTACACATGGGTACACCTTGTTACTTACAAACATGAAGTGCAGGAAGTCTTCAAATGATTTTCCTCGAGGGCTTCAACCAACTTTGGTGTGAAGATCAAGCACATCAGAAGTGACAATGGCACTGAGTTCAAGAATTCTGGTCTCGAGGACTATCTTGATGAACTTGGTATTACTCATGAGTTATCTGCTCCTTACACTCCTCAGCAGAACAGCGTCATGCAGTGCAAGAACAAGACTCTTGCTGAGATGGCTCACACTATGCTTGATGAATACAAAACGCCTCATCGTTTCTGGACTGAGGCAATTGATACTGCGTGCCACATCATCAACAGAGTATATATTCACAAATTCTTCAAGAAGACTGCCTATGAACTCCTCACTGATAAGAAACCTAATGTAAGTTATTTCAAAGTCTTCGGTGCTAAATGTTGGATTAGAGATCCTCATCACAACTCAAAATTTCCACCAAAAGCACATGAAGGTTTTATGCTTGGTTGCGGAAAGGACTCGCACACCTACAGAGTCTTCAACAATGTTCTTCACAAGTTGTTGAAACTGTAGATGTGCGGTTTGATGAAACTAATGGCTCGCAAAGAGAGCACCTACCTACTGTGATAGATGAACCAGCACCTGAGGAAACTATCAAGTTCAAGGCTACTGAGGATGTCATTCCTACTAAAGAATCTGCTGAAGAATTCATTCCAGAACATGAAGAACGTCAAGCTAATGCACCTAAAGAAAATACTGAAGAAAATGGTGCCGAAGAGAATGTTGATCAAATTCCTCAGCGACAACCAGCTCATCCTCGCATTGCAAAAGAAGTGCAAGTTGAAAAGATCATTAATGGCATCAAAGCAGCAGGTCCTCTCACACGCTCAAAAGCTTCACATTTATCTAACTTTTGTGGGCACTATGCTTTTGTCTCTATCACAGAGCCCACTAAGGTAGATGAAGCATTTCTGGAACCTGAGTGGATTCAGGCCATGTAAGAAGAATTACATCAGTTCGAGCTCAACAATGTTTGGGAACTGGTCAAACGTCCAGATCCTCGCAAGCACAATATCATTGGCATAAAGTGGATCTACCGCAACAAGCAAGATAAAAATGGCCTTGTGGTGAGGAATAAGGCACGACTTGTAGCTCAAGGCTACACACAGGTTGAAGGAATTGATTTCGATGAAACTTTTGTACCTGTTGCTAGACTTGAGGCTATTTGCATATTACTTGCTTATGCTAACCATCATGATATCACTTTATATTGAATGGATGTGAAAAGTGCATTCCTCAATGGTAAGCTTGAGGAAGAAGTATATGTTGCTCAACCCCCAGGTTTTTAAGATCCAATGAATCCTAACAAAGTCTTCAGACTCAACAAGGCCCTCTATTGCCTAAAGCAGGCCCCTCGGGCGTGGTATGATACCTTGAAGGAATTCTTCATGAAGAAAGGCTGCAAGCCCGGTTCACTCGACCCTACTCTTTTCACTAAATCTTATGATGGTGAATTGTTTGTGTGCCAAATATATGTTGATGATATTATCTTTGGCTGTACTGACCAATGTTATAGTGATGAATTTGCCTATATGATGAGTGAAGAATATCAAATGTCTATGATGAGAGAGTTGAAATTCTTCTTAGGTCTGCAAATTCGTCAACAACGCAATGGCATATTCATATCTCAGGAGAAATACCTCAAGGATGTACTGAGGAAATTCGGCATGCAAGATTGCAAAGGCGTCAAAATTCCTGTGCCCACAAATGGCCATCTATGCACTGATGAAAATGGTATTGACTTTGATCATAAGGTATACCGCTCCATGATTGATTATTTATTGTTCTTATGTGCATCTAGGCCAGATATAATGCTTAGTATTTGCATATGTGCCCGATTTCAAGCTACACCGAAGGAATCACACCATAAGGCTGTGAAGCATATTCTTCGATATCTAGCTCACACACCAACACTTGGATTATGGTACCCCAAGGGCTCAGCTTTTGATCTCATTGGATATTCTGACTCTGACTATGTTGGTGATCGTGTGGACCGTAAGTCAACATCTGGTACATGTCATTTCCTCGGACGATCTTTGGTCTGTTGGTCCTCGAAGAAACAGAACTGCGTATCACTATCTACTGCTGAAGCTGAGTACATTGCCGCTGGTTCTTGTTGTGCTCAATTGCTATGGATGAAGCAAACTCTCAAGGATTACGATGTCAACATGAAGAATGTGCCTCTCTTCTGTGACAATGAGAGTGCCATCAAGATTTCTCACAACCCAGTTCAGCACTCGAAGACTAAGCACATTCAGATTCGTCATCATTTTCTTCGTGATCATGTGTTGAAGGGCGACATTTCAATTGAGCATGTGAAGACTGAAGAACAGCTAGCCGATATCTTCACAAAGCCCTTGGATGAGAAGAGATTTAGCAAGTTGCGGTGTGAGCTAAATATCCTAGAATCTTCGAATGTTCTTTGAAAAGGAGAATCATCCTAACACTTATGCAAAATTGATGACTTAGATGTGCAACACATGAAGAAACGTTTTTCTTTAATCAATGAAGAATAACACTCTAAGTGTGAAGAAATTAACGAAGAATTGATTCTCAAAACCCTACAATAATTGTATGCGGTGTCTGAAATCATCATTCTTATACGGTGGGTCACGCCACCACCAAAAGTTGAAATTCCTCAGTTGTTCATAATCTTCAACTTTGCGTTGTCTTCATTGTTTCCGTCGTTTTTCTTCATTGGCTATATATATATATATGTGTGTGTGTGTGTGTGTGTGTGTGTGTGTGTGTGTGTAGGGTCGCGCTATTCGTCACCCTGGGTGAGGAATAGTTATTCTTCACCCCTCTCTATTTTGACATCAGTGCATCGTATTTTTAAGTTTCGTAAATTTTGTCTTATTTCATACATAAAAAGAGAACGTAAGAAAATATATACTCGCCATAAAAAATATTTTATGTTACGTAAAATTACGAACGTAAAACCATAATGTAAAACATACATAAAATGCGATATTTCTGGTCTTATAACCTATTTTCTTATACCAAATTTTACGTAGCGAATCAATATGAATGTAACCATTTGTATTCCAAACGTAATTTATTTATAAAGCGATTGTAAGATTACCTCAGGTGAAGAATTACTTATTCTGCATCCTGGGTGATGAATAGTATTAATATATATATATATATATATATATATATATATATATATATATATATATATATATATATATGGGAGTATGTACTCCCATTCTTAATATACCTCATATATGCATTAATTATACCTTTTTATTATTCTCAATATACTTCATTAAATATTCTAAGATACCCCAATACGAGTTTTGTTGAAAAAATATCATCTGCAATGTACTTTTTGTAATATACCTTTTTCACGTACAAACACATCAGTATATACATAAACATTTAAAAATATGTAGACTCACATGAATTTTTTCATGGAACTCATTTTGGGGTATCTAATAATTACTAATGAAGTATATTAAAAATAATAAAGTGGTATAAAAGATTTATCTATGTGGTATATGAGAAGCGGAAGCACGTACTCCCAAGAGTACACAACCATTTTCCTATATATATATATATATATATATATATATATATATATATATATATATATATATATGAGTTTATGTCCTCTACAGCATTCACTTATTGCTAATTCTTCAAGTTGGTTTTTCTGCTAAGTGAATGTGATCGGACCCTTCCCCCTCTATGCAAAACTCAACCCAATCTGTTCACAAATACTTCATGTGCGTTCTATTTGAAACTCGTTCAAAATATTCACTGTGTCATTGTCAGCTGAAGAAATTGCGAACGGAACTTTAAAACCTATCTTATCTAAATTTTCGGCTTTGCTGCTCAAACCGTTCCGCATCCCACGATACACTTATCCTTTCACCCACGATCGCACACGATCTCCACCTCTCAGTACGTGGGTGATGTCAAGCGAATGAGAAGGGTCAGGGGCACGTTCGTCCAATTACTTCGGGCGGACAGTTTTTCATCGTGGCTATAAATACCCCTCTTCCCCTTCCTCACTTCTTTTACTCCGCTCGAGCTTCTCAAACCCTAGCGCCGCCGCTACTTCATCGTTGCCGGTGGGGAAGAGCTTCACTGCCTCGACCTCGTCGCCGCCGTAATCGCACCGGCCGCGGAAATCTTCACTCCGCCGCCGCCGTAGCCATCTTCCTCCGCCAAGTTAGGGCGTGGAAGATCTACACAGACGAACTTCACCTCTCCACCTCACTGCTCGTCGTGTTCTTCATCTAGGGTAATTAAAAGTTACTTTTACTGCCCTCCTTGATTCGAATGATTATCTATAAAATCTTCAAAGGTGTTTTTCTTCATATCGCACACACTAAAACACCTCACATATCATATGTTCTTGATTTGTTTCTCTAAGCTATGTTTTTCTTCAAGATTCCTCAAATGTGTGGATGTTTTATCGACACATCTCTGGAATCTAAGACAAAGAACACTTAGTGAAATTCTTCAAGACTCATCTGGTCAAATTCCTCAAACTTGTTCTTTTTACAAAACCTTCTGATAACGCATATGACCTCTCCAAATTCCTCGCAACTATACTCTGTTCACAGGTACTCATGTCAGCTGCTGAATCACTAGGTTCTCATCAACTTAACTCATTTGCAGCGTTCCTCGAAGAAAAGTTGCATACTTCTTCAGAGAATTCAATTATTCAAATTCCTCAACTGAATAAAATGGCTGACGGTAAGAAGCCACAGAAAGGAGGAAAGAGGGTTGAGGTCAACACAGCATTTGAGATCCCTGATGATATTATGCTGGGTACTGGACACCTCCTGAGGAAGACAAAAATTAGCGCAAGGTGCGCATTCAGAAGATAGAGAGGAGATGGGCAAGAGAGTGGAGGGAGTACAGGTATGTTACTCCCAAGTACATGAAGAAATTCGCACTCAATCCTCCATGCCCAAGACCTCCATTGGCACCTGGCCAAGTAGCTGATCCCACTAGCCTCAAGCGCGGTGAGGACTATCCTGATGAATGGGCCAAACGCCAAGCCAAGTTGCCTAAGCAAGCCAGAGAAGCAGTGAGGAAATTAAATGAAGACTCTACTGCTGCTGCTGCCTCTGCTGAGGCCTCTGCTGTCAAGCCGAAGAAGGCTATGTCAAACAAGCCTGCGCGCAAGCCAAGTGCTTCACCAACAGTGCCCTCAAGGCCAAGTTCCTCAGCAATGCCCTCACGGCTAGAATCCTCAAAGCCCTCACAGCAAATTCCTCATGCTGCTCCTGTTCCTCAAAAGTCCTCAGCTCCTCCGCCAAAGTCTTCGGCCGCTGCGACAAAGTCCTCTGCACCTATGCATCTTGGCACGTGTTAAAGGACCACATGTGTCTCAATTGCCCCAGGAGCTTCAGCTAGTTCCTCAGCTGCACCAAATTCCTCAACGGGACCCTCTCTACTGAAGACAAAGGCCACTTCTGGACGAGGTCCTCGCCCTAGTCCTCAGAAGAAGCAAGTCGCCTTCCAAGTGTCGTCTGAAGAAGACAAAGCTGATGATGATGAACTTGCTGAAATCATCAGAGATAGGCAAGTCAGGGCCGCTAGAGCCAAGGGAACAAATGTGCCACTACTGTTGGATCCCAAGTTGATCCTCGATTACATTGACGTTTGGCACAAGGACCCCAACACTCCCATGCTTGACTTCAAGATGACTCCTGGCCAAAGTCACATGCCGACCCACTTCATACAAGAAGAAAAATGGAAATTTGAGAAGGCCAGGCAGATCAAGAAAGCGCAGTACAAGAAGGAGCGCTATCTGAAGAAAAACGTTGTCTCTATGACAACTGAAGAACTTGTCACTACTCAATTTGAGATCAAGAAACTCAGTGATGAATTTGACATGTATCATGCTGATTGGCTTGGAGCCAAAGTTCGTTTTGTGAGACTCGCTGATAACTTCACCTCAAATGTTACAGCCCCAACGCAACAGGAAGTTCCTCAGGCTGAAGCATCTGCTCAGCTGACTGAAGAACATGCCAGCACCGCTGATGAAAATCAGGCTGCTGAAGAAAATGTGAGTTCCAGGGCTGATGACTGCATTCCAACCGCTGAAGAAATTCCCAGGGCATCCACTAGTGGTGCGCCTGAAGAAACTGAAGAAATTAGGGCAACTGCATCAGTTGTGCCTGAAGAAAATTAACCAGATTCCTCTGCTCCTCCTGCGCCAACACCAACTCTGATCCTTCCATCTGCATCAGATGTGAAGAAAACCAAGGCTGCAGAGCGTGCATCAGTGAAGAAAAGGAAAGCATCAGCTACTTCAAATTCTTCAGCTCCGAAGAAGATGAAGCCTTTGACCAGTTCATTTGCTAATCCCATTGATGTTGTTCCAATCTCAACCATGCCATCAAAGGACCTTGTTCCTTTTGGTGAAGAATATGAGATCCTAGCGGATCTGATGAAGAAAATCATTCTGCTGCTTCGTCAGAGCAGATTGATGAAGAAATTGAAATGGATGCGATCCCTTCAACACCTGTCATCTCCTCGCCCATGCCTCAGTTCACAGCTGAAGAGGCTGTCGTTGAAGAAATGGAAGATGAACATGTGGACGTTGGCTGCTCCACACCAGTAATAAGTGATGAATTCTAGGAAAGTCAGCATCCAAACTCTCCAATGTTTACACCGTTGCAGCAAATACCTTAGTCACCTACACAAACTATTCAAATGGGCTCTGAAGAAACTCACCCCACTTCATCTATGCGTGAAGAAATTCTAGCCACTAGCGCTGAACAAACTGCTGCTGCTAAACATATGAAGACGCAGGCTACCACTGAAGAGGAACCAAAAATTCCTTAGCCTGAAGAACCTGAGATTGCAATTCCTGAGGTCGTGATGCAACTCACTGACACTCCTCTGCCCAAGCCAAAGGATCCATTTTCACGCAAGCAAAAATTCAAGGCTGATGATTTCTTCGGCGAGCACGTATTCTTCGAAGATTACAACCCATATGATTCTGCTCGTATAAGGAAGATGCATTTCTGGACTGCTAGTCAAGCAAATTTCTATTCCTCAATGCTGTTCAACAAAGAGAAAATCTCCTACCATGAGCACATTCCTCACGTGGATGTGGAATCTCTGCCGTGTTTCGTGCCAATCCTCAGTGTTCTTCACGACGCTGGACTGTTAAATTTTTGCTCTGACATCTGTGATTGGAATGAAGAACTGATCCTTCAATTCTATGCAACACTGCACATCACAGGAGATTTTGAAGATGTGAATTCATGGGTGCTGCACTGGATGTCTGAAAACACTCACTACACTGCACCAACTTCTGAATTGCTTTGTGCCTTACCACTCAGTCCTCCCCTTGAAGAAGCTCGTTGCATCTACAGTGAACCTGAGCTTACAAATCACTACATGCAGGTTCTGATGAAACCTTCGAAGCCAGGTCAGGCCCCTCGAACCAAATTCCTCGTGAAGGAATTACTTTATGTGCCCAGAACTGTCTATCGTATTCTTATGAGGACAATGAGTCCTATTAAAGGCCACAACTCATCTGATGAGGAAATTGTTGGCATCGTGAAGAATCTGGTATTCAACATCGTTCATGGAATTCCTGTCAATTATCACGATTTCTTCATGAGGACTCTGGCAAATGTTGCACTGTCTCCTTTGAGCTGAAGCCTTATGCACCTTGGATTATGAGATTCCTCAGGACAAGGTCTTCACTCAACTACAAAGATGATTTTCAGAATCACCTCAGCTACTTGCCCCCGATTGAAGTCCTCAAGCAGACCTATTCCTCAATTGATGGAAAGGGTAAGGCACCAGCTATTATAGATGAAGGCATTCGTCCATTGGATGGTCAGTTTCGCAAAGCTGCCTCTTATTCCACCAATGATAACTCTGCCACACATGACTCTACTAATGCACCCAAGTCTACTCCTCAAGCCACTGCTCCTCATGTGATGACTGATCGTGAGCTTCTTCTTAGACTTCACCAGAAGGTGGATCGAAATCACAAATGGATTAAGCATCAATTTGGTTCATTTCTTCACAACATGACTGCTACACACAATGCAGTGAAGAAAAACCATTACTACCTCCATGAAGTCTTTGGTCGCACCTGGGCAATACTGTCACATATGTATGGTGAAGAAGATCTGAAGAAAATGGGTCACAAGGAAGATTTTGAATGGTCTGCACCTCCACTGAAGAAATTCAAGAAGGTCAAGGTTCCTTCCTTGGTGGCCAGCTCATATGTAACACCCCGGATATGACTTTCCCAATTTGTAATCCAATCTTGCCGTTTCCGGCTTTAAGTTAATTTATTTTCTCGGGTTCGGGTCTTATTCTCCGTGTGTTGTTTTATTTTGTCATGCATCTCATATCATGTCATCATGTGCATTGCATTTGCATACGTTTTCATCCCATGCATTCGAGCATTTTCCCCGTTGTCCGTTTTGCATTCCGGCGCTTCGTTCTCCTCCGGTGGTCAATTCTACCTTTCTTTCGTGTGTGGGGATTAAACAATTTCGGATTGGACCGAGACTTGCCAAGCGGCCTTGGTTTACTACCGGTAGACCGCCTGTCAAGTTTCGTATCATTTGGACTTCGTTTGATACTCCAACGGTTAACCGAGGGACCGAAAAGGCCTCGTGTGTGTTGCAGCCCAACACCCCTCCAATTTGGCCCAAAACCCACCAAAACCCTCTCCATCATCTAGAGCGTTCGGTCACGATCGCGTGGCCGAAAACCGCACCTCATTTGGACTCTCCTAGCTCCCTGTATGCCTATATATAGACCCCTCCTCTAAATTCGCGGATCCCCTCTCCCAAACCCTAAAAAGATCTTCTCCGCCGGCGCCGGACACGTCCGCCGGCGCCGGACGTGTCCGCCCCGCTCCCCCCAGCCACTCTCCTCCTGCCACGCGTCCCGACCTGTCCCCGCCGCCGCCGAGGCCCGCGCGGCCCGCCTCCGGCCCTCCCTGGCCCGAAGCCGAGCGCCGCCTCCCGCGCCTCTTCCTCCTCGCGACGCTCGCCGCCTCCCGTGCAGGTGCGTGCCCCGCCGCCGCCTCGTAGTCAACGCCGGCAAGTCGCCACGCCGCCTCCGCCGCCCCGGTTCGCCTGCTCGTCGCCCGGCCTTCTCCACCTCGCCGTCGCGCCGTCCCGGGCCGGATTCGGGCATCTCCAGCCCCCGCGCCCTCACCACTTCGCCGGAGTCCGGCGAGCCTCCCGCGACCTCGGGGTCAACCGGTGAACATTACCACACCGAGCTGCTACAATGCCAGATCTGAGATCCAGATCCACCGCGGGTTGACTTTCTCCCGAAACCCTAGCTCATGTTGCCTTGTTCATCGTGCTATAACTTTGCATCCGTAGCTCCGTTTTGGGCATATAGCATATCAAAATGTTCGTCTCAGAGAGTACATCATTTCATTACATTGCATCATTTTCATTTGAGTTCATCTTGATGCCCGAAATGCTGTTAGAAGAGGGCTACTTGAGTTAATTGTCAGATCTGGTACTCCATCTTAGACATTTGTCATTTTTGCCATGATTATTGTGTGCATGATATGCCCATGAGCTCTACATATGTTTTGTTAAGGGTTTTGTTATCTTTCCAGAGGTGCAACCCATGTATTTTTTTGATGTGTGTGGTGACTAGTGCAAACTTGCAAAGTGAGGCACTCGGTAACTCCGTTTTCAGGGACTTAGTATTTTTACCAAGTCCAGGGATTGTTTAGCTCATGATGCCATATGTTCATGTTGTTTCCTAGTGATCCGTGCCTCTTTTGAGGATGATCAGTAAAGGAGTTTTGTTAATATTGTAGTGCTCTATCCATCAATGTCTTTGTGTGCATATATGGAGCACCCTAGCTTGAGTCAATCGAGCTCTACTTTTGCTACTTTGTGAATCTGGGCAGATCGTCAACTTGTTTGCGATTTTGCCGATGTTGTTGTAGTTGATCCGTGCATGCTATGCCATTGTTCTTGCCATGTATAGCTTGAATTTTGTGCCTTCTTAATGGATGTATGCTTGTCTTGCCATGAATTGCACCGTAGTGAGTGCATCGAGCTCGTAAACATGCCTACTTGAGTTATGATTTCAGCATGTCCCAGTTTTTCACTAAGTCTGAAACTGATTATGTTTTTGCTATGTTCATGTGCTTGTTAGTATATTTTGTGATCCCTTTTGGCTCAAGGTCACTAAGGGACTTTTGTTAAGCTCTTTGAGTAGCTCCATGTCATGTATTACTTTACCATGTTCAGGTCCTGTAGCATGTTGTTTTGTTGCTCCGAAGAGAGCTACGTGGTCTGAAATTCCACACAAGTGTTAATTTCACTAAGTCTGAGATCTGTTTTACCATTTGCGTTTTTGCCATGCTTGTTTGAACCTCCTAATGGATGAATTGGCCGTAGCTCAGTGCTAGACTTTTGTTAAGCATCTTTAATGCATCCCTGCCATGTATTTTGATGCCATGTTTGGGTGCTGTAGCATGTTCACCTCATTGCATTTAGATGACTACTTGCTGTAAATCGCAGACCAGTGTCATATTTGAATCGCTTGCCATTTCCAAACCGTAACTCCGATTCCGGTGATCTTTATATCGTTTTCAAGCGATTTCATCTCATCTTTCCAGTGGCACACTTGGTTTTCCAAGTTGAGGTGAGGTTCATGCATTTCCTGTCATATCTTGCATATGCATCCCGCATTGCATCCCGCATACCATACCATGTTTGCATCATCTTGTTTGGTCCTTGCACGTGGTCGATTGTGTTCTTGTTGCTTGTTTGTATTGTTTGGGTAGAGCCGGGAGACGAGTTCGCTAATGAGGAGCCCGTTGAGTTTGCTTTCGAGGATCAAGTCAACTCTGACAACTTTGCAGGAAAGATGATCATACCCTCGAAATCACTACTATCTTCGCTATGCTAGTTTGCTCGCTCTTTTGCTATGCCAATGCTACGATGCCTACCACTTGCTTTCAAGCCTCCCAAATTGCCATGTTCAGCCTCTAACCCACCATTGTCCTAGAAAACCGTTGATTGGCTATGTTACCGCTTTGCTCAGCCCCTCTTATAGCGTTGCTAGTTGCAGGTGAAGATTGGAGACCGTTCCTTGTTGGGATATCATTATATTTCCATGTTATCTTAATGCATCTATATACTTGATAAAGGGTGGAAGGCTCGGCCTCTCGCCTAGTGTTTTGTTCCACTCTTGCCGCCCTAGTTTCCGTCATATCGGTGTTATGTTCCCGGATTTTGCGTTCCTTACGCGGTTGGGTTATAATGGGAACCCCTTGATGTTTCGCCTTGAGTAAAGCTTTTCCAGCAATGCCCAACCTTGGTTTTTACCATTTGCCACCTAGCCTCTTTTTCCCTTGAGTTTCCGAAGCCCGAGGGTTATCTTATTTTAAACCCCCCCGGGCCAGTGCTCCTCTGAGTGTTGGTCCACCTGTCAGCTGCCGGTGGCCACCAGGGGAAACTCTGGGCTGGCCTACCCGTACCTAAGACAATCTGAGTGTGCCCTGAGAAAGAGATATGTGTAGCTCCTATCGGGATTTGTCGGCACATTTGGGCGGTGTTGCTGGTCTTGTTTTAACCTGTCGAAATGTCTTGAAGAACCGAGGTACCGAGTCAGATCGGAACGTCTCGGGAGGAGGTCTATTCCTTCGTTGACCGTGAGAGCTTGTCATGGGCTAAGTTGGGACTCCCCTGCAGGGATTTGAACTTTCTAAAGCCGTGCCCGCGGTTATGGGTAGATGGGAATTTGTTAATGTCCGGTTGTAGATAACTTAAACATTAACTTAATTAAAATGAATCAACCGAGTGTGTTACTGTGATGGCCTCTTCTCGGCGGAGTCTGGGAAGTGGACACGGTGTTGGAGTAATGCTTGCGCGGGTTGTCCTCTAGTTTCGCGCTCGCGCTTTGACTCCTCTTCTCTCTCTCTTTTGCGAATAAGTTAGCCACCATATATGCTAGGCGCTTGCTGCAGCTCCACATATATTTACCTTACCCTACCTATTAAGCTTAAATAGTCTTGATCGCGAGGGTGCGAGATTGCTGAGTCCCTGTGGCTCACAGATTACTATTACACCAGATGCAGGACCCGATGATACAACTCCAGATGGCGCGCTTGAGCTCAAGTGGGAGTACGACGAGGACTCTTAGCGTTACTATGTTTCTTTTCCTGATGATCAGTAGTGGTGCCCAGTTGGGGTGATCGGGACCATGTCGCTTGTTGGGTTATCTTTTATTTTGGCGCCATAGTCGGGCCATGAGTGTTTGGATGAATGTATGTTATTTATGCACTTGATTGACGTGGCGAGTGTAAGCCAACTATGTTATCCCTTTTATTCATCTATATTACATGGGATGTTTGTGATGATTACCTGACTTGCGACATATGCCTTCAATGCGATTATGCCTCCAAGTCGTGTCTCGACACGTGGGAGATATAGTCGCATCGAGGGTGTTACAAGTTGGTAATCAGAGCCTTCCCCGACCTTAGGAGCCCCCACTGATTGATCATTTTTAGCGGCCGAGTTGTGTCTAGAAAAATGTTTTGAGTCAATTAGGAATTATATATCGGAGAGTTTAGGAATTCTTTTTACTTCCCAGTCTCCTCATCGCTCTGGTAAGGCATCCTGATGTAGAGTTTTGACTCTTCTCTTCTCAAATTTCACTAAATTTGTTTTTAGGATCACGCGGGTATCTTGGAATCGTTCCGATGGTTTTATGATGAGAACATTGTCTTGGTGCCTCCTGTCAGGGGTTTAGTGGAAGTGTCCCGGGGAGTTGAGCTCTGAGGTGTTGTCATCATAATTTTATCGTTGTAGTTCTGGAATACCTGAGTTTAGTACGCCGACATCGAAAATCTCTTTTATGCAGTTCATTGGTGAGATAACCTCGACGCCACCCAGTACTGGGGCAGGAGTTCAGGAGTATCACCATAACTTGTATAACGGATGCTTTTCGAAGGTTGAGGTAGATGGTTTCCGAAGTTTTTCTCGGTTATGTGTTGAAGGATGGATACAGCTGGATGTAGGAATTGCTAGTTTGGGTGAGATATTATGCTTCCCCTGTATCCCCAACACCTGATTGCATAATCGGAAAGGTTCGAGAGTTTCATAGGTGGGAATTCTTGTAGCTCTAGTTCTTCTTCCACGGATTGTTGATTTACTTCTTCTACCTAATTCTACGTGGCTTCTCAATTTATGGATATGTGACCATTTCAAGAGGAATGCATTCGTTCATTTTGTTCGGATGTGAAGACTTTATGTTGCAATTTTCATTCCGTTGGTTTCAGCTTCATTTATCTGTCTATGTGCTAACGGTGGTCAACCTCTTCAGGATGGCTCCCGCTAAGAGCACCAGTCAGAACCAGAATCAAGATCCGCCACCACCTCCACCTCCTCCGGAGGCATGGCAAGCTATAATGGACGCAACCAATGCAAACACACAGTTGATCATGCAAATTCTCCAAGAGCGCAATCAAGGCAATCAAGGGAATCAAGGCAATAATTAGAACCACTTTGCTACACTGAACCAGTTCCTTGCTAATGGGCCAAAGACGTTCAGCAATTGTGTTGAGGCAACCGATGCTGACGTTTGGCTTGTGGATCTGTGTAAGCATTTTGAGTGCAGCAACGTCAGGCCTGAAGATTTCATCAAGTTCGCTTCCTTCCAACTCAAAGATCAAGCTGCAGAGTGGTTCCAGCAGTACAAGGATTCCAGAGGTGGACGTCTGATCACTTGGGATGAATTTCATCAAGATTTCCGAGCTCATCACATCCCTCAGAGTGTGACTGAAAGTAAGCGTGAGGAATTCCACAACCTGAAGCAAGGCTCTTTGTCTGTCTATGACTACAACAAGTTGTTCCAGAAGCTCGCCCGTTTTGCCAAGCAGGACGTCCCTGATGAGAAGAGCATGATATACCAGTTCAGGGGTGGTCTCAGAGAAGTAATTCAGCTCGCTCTTGTTCTCTTTGAGCCGTTGAGGTACGATGAGTTCTACAACATGGCACTGAAGCAAGAGGCTGCTCAGTTGAGGTGTGATGCTTCCAAGAAGCGAGTTAGAGATGTTACTCCTTCTTCCTCTACTCAAGTGGCCAAGCAGCAGAAGTATTGGCTTCCTCCTCCTCCGTTTCGTCAGCCATATCAGCAGAAGAGCAAAGGTGGCAGTGGTTCTTCCCACCTACCCAACCCTGGCTTTCAGAGCAAGACTTCGTCTCAAGCTCCAAGATCGAGTGCTCCGTACCACCGTCCGCTTTCAGAGGTCGCGTGCAACAAGTGCCAACAGAAGGGTCACTATGCCAACAAGTGTTTCAACCAGAGGCGTCTTCCTCCTCCTCCTCCTCCTGTCAGATCGGCAAGTACAACAGTGGTCAAGCATAACCCCAAGCACACCAAGGTCAATTTGATGAATGCAGCTCAGGCAGAGGATTCGTCAGATGTCATCATGGGTAACCTTCCTATTAATGATATTCCTGCTAAAGTTCTTTTTGACACGGGTGCATCACATTGTTTCATCTCGAGGCCGTTTTCATCTAAGCATGGTTTGGCTTTGCAAATTTTGCCTAGTCCATTAGCAGTTGTCTCTCCCGGTAGGCGCATGCAGGCTAACTCCATTGCTCCGGATGTTACTATCACTTTGGGTGACTATAAGTTCTTGTCTTCTCCAAATGTTCTTGGTGATTCGGATATTGATCTTATTCTCAGAATGGATTGGCTTTCTAAGCACAAGGCGCATCTTGATTGTGCAGCCAGGCAGATTCAATTGACTCATTCGTCTGAGGATGTAATTGTCTTTGCCGCTCGTGATGATACAATCCGTTTATTTTCTCTCAATGAGAAGGGTGAACTCGATGCTATCTTGCAGATCCCAGTTGTTTGCGAATATCAAGACGTCTTTCCAGAAGAGCTTCCAGGAATGCCTCCGCACCGGCCAGTTGAATTTGTTATTGATCTTGAGCCTGGTACGGAACCTGTGTGCAAGCGTCCTTACAAGCTCGGACCTGAAGAGTTGAAGGAGCTGAAGAAGCAACTCGATGTTCAAGAAAGAATGGGTCTCATTCGGCCTAGTTCTTCTCCATGGGGTTGTGGTGTTCTTTTTGCGAAGAAGAAGGATGGAACGGGCCGACTTTGTGTTGATTACCGTCCATTGAACGAGAAGACCATCAAGAACAAATACCCACTTCCCAACATCAACGAGCTGTTCGAACAACTCAAAGGTGCCCAAGTATTCTCCAAGCTTGATCTCCGTATGGGTTATCATCAGATTCGAATCCGTGAGCAAGATATTCCCAAGACGGCTTTCAGGACAAGCTATGGGTCATATGAATACACTGTCATGTCTTTTGGCCTCGTCAACGCTCCTCCGATGTTCTCTCGCATGATGAACTTCATCTTCAACGCCTACACCAATGACTTCATTTTGGTCTATCTCGACAACATTATGGTTTTCTCGAAGAACAAGGAAGATCATGCCAAGCACTTGCGTTTGGTTCTTGATAAGCTGAGGGAACACCAGTTCTACGCCAAGTTCTCCAAGTGTGAATTTTGGCTCGATGAGGTTCTTTATCTTGGTCATATCATCTCTGTCAAGGGCATTGCCATGAATCATGAGAAGGTGTCTGCAATTGTTAATTGGGAACCTCCTTAGAACGTGAAGCAACTCCGTAGCTTCCTCGGTCTCGCAAGCTACTGCCGAAGATTCGTTGAAAACTTTTCTAAGATCGCAAAGCCTCTCTCAAATCTTCTCCAGAAGCACGTCAAGTACGTTTGGTCTCCGGAGTGTGATATTGCTTTCAACACTTTGAAAGAGAAATTGATCACTGCTCCAGTTCTGACTCCGCCTGATGAATCCAAACCGTACGAGGTCTTTTGTGATGCCTCTCTCCAAGGTCTCGGTGCAGTATTGATGCAAGAGAAGAAAGTTGTTGCTTATACCTCTCGCCAGTTGAAGCCTAATGAGAAGAACTACCCCACTCATGATCTCGAGTTGGCGGCAGTTGTGCATACTCTTTTGACTTGGAGACATCTTCTATTGGGAAGAAAAGTGGACATTTTCACTAATCACAAGAGTCTCAAGTACATCTTCACTCAGCCTAATCTCAACCTCAGGCAAACTCGATGGGTCGAAATGATTCAAGAGTATAATCCGAGTATCGAGTATACTCCAGGCAAAGCCAATGTGATTGCTGACGCTTTGAGCAGGAAAGCGTATTGCAACAGTCTGATTCTCAAGCCTTATCAACCCGAGCTTTGTGAAGCTTTCCGCAAACTTAATCTGCAAGTTGTTCCTCAAGGTTTCCTCGCCAACCTTCAAGTCTCTCCTACCTTGGAAGACCAGATTCGCCAAGCCCAGCTTCTTGATGCTATGGTGAAAAAGGTGAAGATTGGGATTGCCAAGAGTCAACCCAAGTACAAGTGCTACCACCTTGATGACAAGGATACTCTCTTCTTCGAGGATCGAATTGTTGTGCCCAAAGGTGAACTTCGTAAAGTGATCATGAACGAGGCTCACAATTCTCTCCTCTCCATCCACCCTGGGAGCACGAAGATGTATCAGGACCTCAAGCAGGCTTATTGGTGGACTCGAATGAAGCGCGAGATTGCTCAGTTCGTGAATGAGTGTGATGTCTGCAGAAGAGTGAAGGCAGAACACCAAAGGCCAGCTGGTCTCCTCCAACCTCTTGCCATTCCAGAATGGAAGTTTGACCACATTGAGATGGACTTCATGACTGGGTTTCCAAAGTCCAAGCGTGGCAATGATGCTATATTCGTTGGCATTGACAAACTCACTAAAGTGGCTCACTTTCTGCCTATCAAAGAGTCGATCACTGCAGCTCAATTGGCGGAACTCTATACCTCTCGAATTGTCTCTCTGCACGGTATTCCTCAAGTGATCTGTTCAGACCGTGGCAGCATCTTTACCTCCAAGTTTTGGGATTCTTTTTAGAAGGCCATGGGCACCAACATCCGCTTCAGCACAGCTTTCCATCCTCAAACAAGTGGTCAAGTTGAGCGTGTCAACCAGATTCTTGAAGATATGCTCAGGGCTTGTGTGATCTCCTTCGGCATGAAGTGGGAGGATTGTCTTCCTTATGCTGAATTCTCCTACAACAACAGTTTCCAAGCAAGTTCGGGCAAGGCCCCATTTGAAATTCTGTATGGCAGGAAGTGTCGTACCCCTCTCAACTGGTCCGAAACCGGTGAACATCAGCTTTTGGGAAATGACTTAATCACAGAGGCAGAAGAAATGTGCAAAGTCATTCGAGATAACCTCAAAGCAGCCCAATCCCGCCAGAAGAGCTACTATGATAGTAAGCACCGTGATTTGGCTTTCGAGATCGGAGATCATGTTTACCTCCGCGTCTCTCCTATGAAAGGGACTCGTCGCTTCGGTATCAAAGGGAAGCTTGCCCCCAGATACGTCAGACCTTTCAATATTGTCAGCAAGAGAGGCGACCTCGCCTATCAACTCGAGCTTCCCTCAAACTTTGAAAATGTTCATGATGTGTTCCATGTCTCTCAGCTCTGAAAGTGCTTCAAGACGCCTGACCGCACCGTCAACTTCGAGGACATTGAGCTCCAAGAAGATCTCTCCTATTGTGAGCACCCCGTTGCTATCCTTGAAGAGACTGAACGCAAGACTCGCAACAAGTCAATCAAATTTCTCAAAGTCAAGTGGTGACACCATTCCGACCGTGAAGCTACCTGGGAACGCGAGGATCACCTCCGTTCTGAGTACCCGGCGTTCTTTCAGTCTTAGATCTCGGGACGAGATCTTTTCATAGTGGTGGAGTGTTGTAACACCCCGGATATGACTTTCCCAATTTGTAATCCAACTCTTGTCGTTTTCGGCTTTAGGTTAATTTATTTTCTCGGGTTCGGGTCTTTGTCTCCGTGTGTTGTTTTATTTTGTCATGCATCTCATATCATGTCATCATGTGCATTGCATTTGCATATGTGTTCATCTCTTGCATTCGAGCATTTTCCCCGTTGTCCGTTCTGCATTCCGGCGCTTCGTTCTCCTCTGGTGGTCAATTCTACCTTTCTTTCGTGTGTGGGGATTAAACAGTTCCGGATTGGACCGAGACTTGCCAAGCGGCCTTGGTTTACTACCGGTAGACCGCTTGTCAAGTTTCGTATCATTTGGACTTCGTTTGATACTCCAACGGTTAACCGAGGGACCGAAAAGGCCTTGTGTGTGTTGCAGCCCAACACCCCTCCAATTTGGCCCAAAACCCACCAAAACCCTCTCCATCATCTAGAGCGTTCGATCACAATCGCGTGGCCGAAAACCGCACCTCATTTGGACTCTCCTAGCTCCCTCTATGCCTATATATAGACCCCTCCTCTAAATTCGCGGATCCCCTCTCCCAAACCCTAAAAAGACCTCCTCCGCCGGCGCCGGACGTGTCCGCCCCGCTCCCCTCAGCCACTCTCCTCCTGCCACGCGTCCCGGCCTATCCCCGCCGCCGCCGAGCCCCGCGCGGCCCGCCTCCGGCCCTCCTTGACTCGAAGCCGAGCGCCGCCTCCCGCGCCTCTTCCTCCTCGCGACGCTCGCCGCCTCCCGCGTCAGTGCGTACCCCGCCGCCGCCTCGCAGTCAATGCCGGCGAGTCGCCGCGCCGCCTCCGCCGCCCCGGTTCGCCTCCTCGTCGCCCGGCCTTCTCCACCTCGCCGCCGCGCCGTCCCGGGCCGGATCCGGGCATCTCCGGCCTCCTCCTGCCTACCCCGCGCCCTCACCACTTCGCTGGAGTCCGGCGAGCCTCCGGCGACCTCGGGGTCAACCGGTGAACAGTACCACGCCGAGCTGCTACAGTGCTAGATCTGAGATCCAGATCCACGGCGGGTTGACTTTCTCCCGAAACCCTAGCTCATGTTGCCCTGTTGATCGTGCTATAACTTTGCATCCGTAGCTCCATTTTGGGCATATAGCATATCAAAATATTCGTCTCAGAGAGTACATCATTTCATTCCATTGCATCATTTTCATTTGAGTTCATCTTGATGCCCGAAATGCTGTTAGAAGAGGGCTACTTGAGTTAATTGTCAGATCTGCTACTCCATCTTAGACATTTGTCATTTTTGCCATGATTATTGTGTGCATGATATGCCCATGAGCTCTAAATATGTTTTGTTAAGGGTTTTGTTATCTTTCCAGAGGTGCAACCCATGTATTTTTGTGATGTGCGTGGTGACTAGTGCAAGCTTGCAAAGTGAGGCACTCGGTAACTCCGTTTTCAAGGACTTAGTATTTTCACGAAGTCCTGGGATTGTTTAGCTCATGATGCCATATGTTCATGTTGTTTCCTAGTGATCCGTGCCTCTTTTGAGGATGATCAGTAAAGGAGTTTCGTTAATATTGTAGTGCTCTATCCATCCATGTCTTTGTTTGCATACATGGATCACCCTAGCTTGAGTCAATCGAGCTCTACTTTTGCTACTTTGTGAATCTGGGCAGATTGTCAACTTGTTTGCGATTTTGCCAATGTTGTTGTAGTTGATCCGTGCATGCTATGCCATTGTTCTTGCCATGTCTAGCTTGCATTTTGTGCCTTCTTAATGGATGTATGCTTGTCTTGCCATGACTTGCACCGTAGTGAGTGCATCGAGCTTGTAAACATGCCTACTTGAGTTATGATTTCAGCATGTCCCAGTTTTTCACTAAGTCTGAAACTGATTATGTTTTTGCTATGTTCATGTGCTTGTTAGTATATTTTGTGATCCCTTTTGGCTCAAGGTCACTAAGGGACTTTTGTTAAGCTCTTTGAGTAGCTCCATGCCATATTTTACTTTGCCATGTTAAGGTCCTGTAGCATGTTGTTTTGTTGCTCCGAAGAGAGCTACGTGGTCTGAAATTCCACACAAGTGTTAATTTCACTAAGTCTGAGATCTGTTTTACCATTTGCGTTTTTGCCATGCTTGTTTGAACCTCCTAATGGATGAATTGGCCGTAGCTCAGTGCTAGACTTTTGTTAAGCATCTTGAATGCATCCCTGCCATGTATATTGATGCCATGTTTGGGTGCTGTAGCATGTTCACCTCATTGCATTTAGATGACTACTTGCTGTAAATCGCAGACCGGTGTCATATTTGAATCGCTTGCCATTTCCAAACCGTAACTCCGATTCCGGTGATCTTTATATCGTTTTCAAGCGATTTCATCTCATCTTTCCAGTGGCACACTTGGTTTTCCATGTTGAGGCGAGGTTCATGCATTTCCTGTCATATCTTTCATATGCATCCCGCATAGCATACCATGTTTGCATCATCTTGTTTGGTCCTTGCACGTGGTTGATTGTGTTCTTGTTGCTTGTTTGTCTTGTTTGGGTAGAGCCGGGAGACGAGTTCGCTAACGAGGAGCCCGTTGAGTTTGCTTTCGAGGATCTAGTCAACTCTGACAACTTTGCAGGCAAGATGATCATACCCTCGAAATGACTACTATCTTTGCTATGCTAGTTTGCTCGCTCTTTTGCTATGCCAATGCTACGATGCCTACCACTTGCTTTCAAGCCTCCCAAATTGCCATGTTCAGCCTCTAACCCACCATTGTCCTAGCAAACCGTTGATTGGCTCTGTTACCGCTTTGCTCAGCCCCTCTTATAGCGTTGCTAGTTGCAGGTGAAGATTGGAGACCGTTCCTTGTTGGAACATTTATTTACTTGTTGGGATATCATTATATTGCCATGTTATCTTAATGCATCTATATACTTGGTAAAGGGTGGAAGGCTCGGCCTCTCGCCTAGTGTTTTGTTCCACTCTTGCCGCCCTAGTTTCCGTCATATCGGTGTTATGTTCCCGGATTTTGCGTTCCTTACGCGGTTGGGTTATAATGGGAACCCCTTGATGTTTCGCCTTGAGTAAAGCTTTTCCAGCAATGCCCAACCTTGGTTTTTACCATTTGCCACCTAGCCTCTTTTTCCCTTGGGTTTCCGGAGCCCGGGGGTCATCTTATTTTAAACCCCCCCGGGCCAGTGCTCCTCTGAGTGTTGGTCCACTTGTTAGCTGCCGGTGGCCACCAGGGGCAACTCTGGGCTGGCCTACCCGTACCTAAGACAATCTGAGTGTGCCCTGAGAAAGAGATATGTGCAGCTCCTATCGGGATTTGTCGGCACATTCGGGCGGTGTTGCTGGTCTTGTTTTAACCTGTCGAAATGTCTTGAAGAACCGAGGTACCGAGTCTGATCGGAACATCTCGGGAGGAGGTCTATTCCTTCGTTGACCGTGAGAGCTTGTCATGGGCTAAGTTGGGACTCCCCTGCAGGGATTTGAACTTTCGAAAGCCGTGCCCGCAGTTATGGGCAGATGGGAATTTGTTAATGTCCGGTTGTAGATAACTTAAACATTAACTTAATTAAAACGAATCAACCGAGTGTGTTACCGTGATGGCCTCTTCTCGGCGGAGTCCGGGAAGTGGACACGGTGTTGGAGTAATGCTTGCGCAGGTTGTCCTCTAGTTTCTCACTCGCGCTTTGCCTCCTCTTCTCGCTCTCTTTTGCAAATAAGTTAGCCACCATATATGCTAGTCGCTTGCTGCAGCTCCACATATATTTACCTTACCCTACCTATTAAGCTTAAATAGTCTTGATCGCGAGGGTGCGAGATTGCTGAGTCCCTGTGGCTCACAGATTACTATTACACCAGATGCAGGACCCGATGATACAGCTCCAGATGGCGCGCTTGAGCTCAAGTGGGAGTACAACGAGGACTCTCAGCGTTACTATGTTTCTTTTCCTGATGATCAGTAGTGGTGCCCAGTTGGGGTGATCGGGACCATGTCGCTTGTTGGGTTATCTTTTATTTTGGCGCCGTAGTCGGGCCATGAGTGTTTGGATGAATGTATGTTATTTATGCACTTGATTGATGTGGCGAGTGTAAGCCAACTATGTTATCCCTTTTATTCATCTATATTACATGGGATGTTTGTGATGATTGCCTAACTTGCGACATATGCCTTCAATGCGATTATGCCTCCAAGTCGTGCCTCGACACATGGGAGATATAGTCGCATCGAGGGTGTTACATCATATTCTTCATCGCACGACACTGATGAGAATGAAGACTTGGACGACAAGGCGGCAGGCCCTACTACGACAAACGACCCCAACAACACTGGCACTCCTTCATCAACTTGATATTCTTCAGGGGCGTTAGTCCTCATATTCGATCCTTTTGGTCATTTGATGACAAAGGGGGAGAATTTTGAGTTAGTCTTCAAGCGGGTCTTTCTATATGGGCGTTTTTTAAGTTACAACTCTCATTCTTCTGAGACTTTATTGGATCGAGTTGTAAACTTAAACCCGATGGTGCTCTGATACTCTTGAGACGTTTTTCTGCATGCTTATTCCTCGTTAATATTATTGCACACATGCTGAATTATATCAGTCACCATATTTCATCATGAATTTCAAATTCTTCACTGTTATATGTCAAATGCATGTATGAATTACAAGATATAGGGGGAGATCTCCATGATTCAACTCTTCAAGTGTGCATTGCTTCAAAAGAAAATTCCACACTATGCACATATTCAGGGGGAGTTCTTCTATATCTTGCAATCAAATTCATCAATATCAGTATTTACACTTCATATGTTTATCCCGTTGAAAACTTAACCTATATTGTCATCAATCACCAAAAAGGGGGACATTGTAAGTGCATCTAGTGCCCCTTAGTGATTTTGGTGTATTGAAGACTTATAGGTTAAGGGACTAATGCATTTGTGAGTGTACACAGGTCTATAAGTCTATGAGGAGTTTGATATTTACAGAGAAAGTCGACCCCTAAAAATGAAGTTCTTCGACTGAAGACTTTGAAAGTGAAGAAATTGGTGTGACCTTGAAGACTTGGTATTCATTCGAGGAACATGAAGCGTGAAGACTTTTGTTTTCGTAGTTTCATTTTCTCTTTCTTCAGTCATAGGAAACACCATAATGTTAAAGGGGGTCGAGGAAATACTAAGGAAAAATTTCCATGTGATGCTCAACTCAAAATCCTACACCAACCAATCCCTTCGAGTGAAGCCATTGGAAATCTCATACAGTCCAGTCATATTCTTCAGTGACAGAGACGAAGCTCTTCTGGTCTCTGAGGAATTTGTTCTGACTGAGGAGTTAGGAATTCGTCAGTGTGGATTTCCTACATAGTGAGGAACATGATAGCCCTGAGGATTTTGCTACTTAAAATTCCGACCGTTGCTGTGCTATGCGCCAGCTGTCCCAAAATATCTATCCACCTAACGGTCATATCATTGAAGGGCATTTATCTTTTATCATGTCGGGCTGCTCCCTAGGCTATAAATAGCCGCCCCCTACAACCACTAGCTGGTTGGCTGCTCCGAGAGAAACTGACACTTGTCATTTAAGAGCAACCCATCCTCCGAGGACTTTGAGAGAAAATCATCAAGTGAGGAAAAACCCAAACCCAAACACCTACAAACCCCAAGTGATTGAGCATCACTAAAGAGATTGATCCTGCGTGGATCCGATGCTTGTTACCTTTGAAGACTGTGCTTCTTCCAGACGGTTAGGCGTCATGGTCTAGAACATCCAAGAGGAATTGTGGATCGCTGAGTGACCAAGTTTGTGCAGGTTCGGAAGTCACCTGAAGACTTACCACGAGTGATTGGACGAGGTCTGTGTGACCTTAGTTCACGGAGAATACGGTGAGGACTTGGTGTCCTGAGCTGCGTGTTCAGGACTGGGTGTCCGGGACTGTGTGTCCTCGAGTTTAAATACTCGGCCACTCCAACCAGACGTACAACTGAGACAGTAGTTGGAACTGGTTTACCAAATCGTTGTCTTCACCAAGCTTACTGGTTCTATTTCCTCAACTCTTTCATTTCCTCATAACTGTGTTGTGTGCTTGTTCATATCTGTGTTTGAAGACTTCGACTGGAGACTTTCTCAATTTCCTCAGTTCAATTCCTTCAGTCTGTTTGTCTTCATCCTGTGTTATCCTGTGCTTACGCTTCCTGTACTCTGTGCCTGTCTTCATTTCATCATGATGACTATGCATGTGTTCTGTAATGTTTACTTTTGAGTACTTATTCCGCTGCTAGTAGTTCTTCACTAAGGAATTTCCTCACCGACAAATTCCGCAGTGAAGAATTTCATAAAAATCGCCTATTCACCCCCCCTCTAGTCGATATAACACACTTTCAAATATGTTGTCATCAATCACCAAAACTTCATCGAGAGAGATATGCCTTAACACCATGTGTGTTTAGATGCTCCAGCTCAGCTCAACCAGTTGCCAGTAGAGTGAAACAGGATCTTGCGGAAAACCCCGGCTCCTCGCTGACAAAAGCAAAATTTAGAGGGTAAAACAATAGGAAGATGAGGTCACGCATGGGAAGAACACTCAGGGGAGAGAGGACCGAATGGAGGCAAGCTGAAACAATGGGTCCTAGAGAGCTAATGCCTGTGTTGGATGCTGATGGCCTCCAATAGCTGCTCCATACAATTTTATCTATGTGCAGGCATAGGGCAGAACCATACAACTTCCCCATTGTACATGCCCTTATGGCGATGGATTTGCATGTCTCTTGCCATCTTATCGTCAGCGAGAACGTCAAAGTTATCCTTCAAGGAGAATCTGCTTGAAACTAGAATTATGTCATCCTGGAAGGAGAGTCCTCTTGAGACGAGAAAGAGGTAATTATGGCCCTTGAAGGTGTACCAGGCGCTGCCTTTCACCTGGAAGTCGACCAAGTACAAGTTATTTGCCCAGATGGCTAGGGTGGCCATGTCGGCCCCGACGATGAGGATGAGGTGGAGCCAATTGTGTCGCTACTTATTGGGATTCAGCCTCCATAGTAGAGGATGCCCTTAGATCACCCCCACCGTCGTTTGCTACACCATCTTGTAGGGTTCCTGTTTAGGAAGCACATGTAGACATTGATGGGTGTTGTCACATCCTAAGTGACTGTCCTAATCACGATGTCGGTGGGTCTAAGATATACTCCCACCGTCCCATAATATAAGAGCGTTGTTGACACTAAAAGCACTCTTATATAAGAGAGCAACTAGTTAACGAGCGCTCCTTCGGGAGCCTCGCAACGATCAGCGCCACTTGGGGCGTTCTCAGCCATTCACCACGTGTCGCGCTCTGGGCGCTCCCTCCGGATTTTTTTATTTTTCTGCACTCGTTTTCGGCTTTTAAACGGGTTTTTCCGCATGAAAGTGCGTTAAGTCGACTAGAGGGGGGGGGGTGAATAGGCAATTTTTATGAATTCTTCATTGAGGAATTTCAGGGTGAGGAAATTCCTAAGAGAAGAACTACTTGCAGCGGAATAAGTACTCAGAAGTAAACGTAATAGAGCATGAGCATGGTCTTCATGATGAAATGAAAACAAGCACATAGTACAGAAAGCGAAAACACAGGATAAACAGAATGAAGACAAACAGACTGAAGAACCTTGAGCTGAGAAAATAGAGAAAGTCTTCAGTCAAAGTCTTCAAACAGATATGAACAAGCACACAACACAGAAATGAGGAAATGGAAGGGTTGAGGAAATGGAACCAATTAGCTCGGTGAAGACAATGATTTGATAGACCAGTTCCAACTGCTGTGACAGTTGTACGTCTGGTTAGGGCGGCTAGGTATTTAAACCTGAGGACACACAGCCCCGGACACCCAGTCCTGGACACGCAGCTCAGGACACTTAGTCCTCACCGTATTCCCCTTGAGCTAAGGTCACACAGACCTCGCCCAATCACTCATGGTAAGTATTCAGGTGACTTCCAAACCTTCATAGACTCGGCCACTCGGCGATCCACAATTTCCTTTTGGATGCTCTAGACCATGACGCCTAACTGTCTGGAAGATGAACAGTCTTCAAAGGTAACAAGCGTCGGATCCACGCACGATCAATCTCTTCAGTGATGCTCAATCATTTTGGGTTTGTAGGTGTTTGGGTTTGGGTTTTCCTCACTTGATGATTTTCACTCAAAGTCCTCGGAGGATGGGATGCTCTCAAATGACAAGTGTCAGTTTCTCTCGGAGCCGCCAACCAGCTAGTGGTTGTAGGGGGCGGCTATTTATAGCCTAGGGAGCAGCCCGACATGATAAGACATAAATGCCCTTCAATGATATGACCGTTAGGTGGGTAGATATTTTGAGACAGCTGGCGCATTGCACAACAACGGTCGGAATTTTGAGTATCAAATTCCTCAGGGCTATCATGATCTTCACTGTGTAGGCAATCCACACTGGTGAATTCCTAACTCCTCAGTCAGAACAAATTCCTTAGAGACTAGTAGAACTTCGTCTCTCTCATTGAAGAAATTGACCGAGCTGTATGAGATTTTCAATGGCTTCACTCGGAGGGATTGGTAGGTGTACGATTTCAGTTGAGCATCACTTGGAAATTTTTCCTTAGTATTTCCTCGACCTCCTTTAACAGTACAGTGTTTCATATGACTCAAGAAAGAGAAAATGAAACTACAAAAACAAAAGTCTTCACGCTTCATGTTCCTCGAATGAATACCAAGTCTCCAGGATCACATCAATTTCTTCACTTTTAAAGTCTTCAGAAATCCAAAGTCTTCAGTCGAAGAACTTCATTTTCAGGGGTCGATTTTCTCTGTAAATATCAAACTCCTGATAGACTTATAGACCTGTGTATACTCACAAATGCATCAGAGTCTTCAGTACACCAAAATCACTAAGGGGCACTAGATGCACTTACACCGGGTTTTTTCGACATTTTGGTTTTTCACCGGTCTTCCTTAGCTTTTCGACAATTTTTTTTTTAATTTTTTTGCGCGAAAAAACATGTTTTTTTCTTTCATGAGAGTCATACTTTTGCTTTCGCGAGAGTCACGGCCGTACCTCTCGAAAACGAAAAAAAATGTGTTTTCTGTTTGTTTTTTCTTTCACGAGAGTCACGGTTTTGCTTCCGCGAGAGACACGGTTGTGATTTTGTGAGAGGCACGGGTAAACTCGGACAAACGTCGGGCCGGGTCGGGTTTCGGGCTAGGCTTGTAAAAGCCCGACCTTCATTTCTCAAGCCCGAGCCCAGCCCGAAGCCCGAAATACTCTGTTTTCAAGCCCGAGCCCGGCCCGAAATCAAGCCCGAAGCCCGAAAGCCCGGCCCGAATGCTGTTTTTTAGTACACGCACGTGCAAGCCCGGCCCGAAATACAGAAAAAATAAAGCCCGAGCCCAACCCGAACTATCTTTTGGGCTGCAAAACAAAGCCCGAGCCCGGTCCGGGTTTTTCGGGCCGGGCTGCCCATGCCCGGGTTTAGGCACGGGCGTGTCTCTATCGAAAAAGGAAAAAAACCCGTGCATCCATTTTTTCATCCGGCTCGAGCCCGGCCCGGTTCGGTTTTCTCATCCGTTTTTTGTGTGAAAAAAAGTTCGTCAAAACCTGTCAATATGGATTTAGTTTTGAAGATGTTGACGCGAGGAATCCAACGGTGAAAGCGGGTCGAGATTTGGACGCATGATTTGAGAGATAAAACGTTTTGAATAAACAGATCTACGAAAAAAGGGAAAACTCTCAATTTGCGACAAGTGGCATGCTGCATGTGTACCATTTGTCGCAACTAGCGGAGTTGGAGTGATTTTTACAACGAGTACTCATCAACTAGTGATTTCGCTTATATTATGAAACGGAGGGAGTAGTTTACATTAATGGGCCCACTCAGGGCCTAAGTTGCAGGCCGGCCGGTTGACTCGTCTCTTGGGCCTGACGGGCACATCTCCACTGGCGTCGCCCTATCGTTGCGCCTTGTTCACCGTCAGCCGTTGTCGTGCCTTGGTTGCTGACATTCTTCTCTGAAAGAGGGTCGGCAAACGGTGAGACGTCTGATGAGATTTTGTCGAGACAGGCGATCGCAAGGCGCAAATTTTCCACCATGGACGATCTTATGACAAGGACACGCAAACCGGAACACATAAGAACGCACACAAACTACAGTATGTTCCATGAACTCTCCGCAGTACTGCATTTACACCACAGCCACCGGCCCCTCAAAAAACCGAAGGCCACGCACTCACGAAAGGGAAACCAGCAGCCGCGGGTAAACCAAGCACAACGAATCACATACCACCATCGTCAAACAAATGCGACATGCAAGATCGAGACACAAACGCACCAAACCAAGCACACGATACAGATTGTTACACCGGGCAGAGACCAAAGTATCATGGAGAAGATCGAAAGGAGATCGCGCGAGCTACTTGAACGACCGCCGGCCGACGCCGGCCGGCATGGACACGGTGGAGTCGACGCTGAGCCCGCTGACGGACCGCCGGTGCTTGTGCCGGCCGCCCCCGCCCGCCGTGGACGCCGCCGGCGTGCCCACCCGCGACGGCGCGGCGGACTGCTCCCCGCCGCCGCCGCCCCGCCAGAACGGGCTCTTGGCCCAGCTCCCGATGCTCTGCCCGAGCCCGAACGAGAACCTGGGCTTCTGCTCCGCCGCGCGCCGCTCCTTGTCCAGCTGCTGCTGCAGCAGGTGCGCGCGCGCCCGGGCCTTGGCGGACGCCGACATGGTCGGCGTCATGTAGTTGGGCACGCCGAACGCCGGGCAGCTCGTCAGGCTCTCGTCGTCGCGGACGCTGCCGCCCCCGCCGTGGCTCGACGGCGGCGCCGCCGCCCCTCGCGCGCCCCGCGCGGGCTTGCTCGGCTGCTTGTAGTAGGCCGACGCCACCGACCGCGCCGGCGTGTTCGCGGCCGTCGTCATCGGCGTCGCCGTGCTCATCTGGCGGTGCGCGGCCGTCGTGGAGATCGGCGTCGGCATGCTCATCTGGCGGTGCCCGGTCATTGCCGACATCGGCGTCATCATGTTCATGTTCATCTCGCGGTGCCCGGCCGTGGACATCGGCGTCATCACGCTCATGGTCATCTCGCGGCGCGCGACGGCGGGCGTGGGCCTGGGCCGGCTGACCGCGGGCTCGACGTGGCGGGGGTAGTCGCGCTCGTGGCTGCTGCGGTCGATGGGCGACCACCACCATGGGTTCCGGCCCGACTGGAGGTCAGCCAGGATCGCGTGGGCCGCCATCGGCGTCGACTTCATCACCTACATCCATCCACGTGCCAAGAGGACACCAACATGAACAAATTAGGGTGCTAAAAAAGCCAAAAAAACCAGGAACATATTATCTTCTAATAAAAGAACTAGATTATGACAAGTGCAGGGAGAACATAGTAAACCATCCAAGTACCTACTGACAACGACAGCACGCCTAGTTTCAGATAAACAACACAATGACACCACACCTTTGACAAGAAAAACGAACGTTGACAGTGTGGTTCTAGTTGGCCCATCGACACCATCGAATCGAAGCAGAAGAAAACTTTCATCACCTACACGTCCCTCTCAGTCTCAGATGATTCGTCCAAGCATCCCTGATGCAGAACATGCACTAACTACTACAGTTGGACTGACAGAATGTATAAACAGCTCGTGCGAGACCGACCCGACAGGTGCAGAGAAGACACATTCCAACTCTCCAACAATGACACCACACCTCTGGGTGGGAAAAAAATACGGTAGCTCGCTCACTAGCTTTTCGCTGGCCGCTCGAAAGTATTTTTTCGCACCTACTGGTCTCTGTCGGGAGGATGGATGGATGGAAGAGATGTTCGGTCACCCTCTCGCTAATATTAATCTGCTGTAACTACTCCCGCTGCTTGACTGACGGGAGGAATTAAGCTGTCCCTTTCGCTTGTTTCAGAATTCAGATTCAGACGTGATCGATCGTGCTGTGTGTATAATTTTTCTGGAAGATAATACGTAGAGTACGTACGTACCTGGTGGGAGTAGGAGTAGGCGAGGGCTCGCTCGCGCTTCATCACGGCCTCCGCCTTGCGCTTCGTCCTCGCGTCCGCCTCGTCCCGGCTCAGCAGGCTGTCGTCCCACATGCCGCCGTCCTGCGTCGTCGCACGGCCAGAGCCCCCCCGTCACATGCATGCACGAGTACGTAAGCCTTACGAGACTAGAGTGGTGCACGTACCTGCGAGCCGGAGCGCCAGCGGCGGCCGTCCCGGAGCATGGCGCCGTGGCGGTCGTTGCGCCGCTCCATGGCCTCCACGCGGCTGGCGCGGACCTGGGCCTGCACGCGCACCAGCGTCTGCATGCACCGCATCGCGTGCGCCGTCTGCCGCCGCACGCTGGGGCCGCACACCACCGCCTGCAGCCGGATCAGGCCGCGCAGCGACCGGTAGCTCCGGCGCGCCGAGTAGCCCCGGAACGCGGCCTGGATCGCCACCGCGGCCGCGCGCGCCTGCTCCGGCGCCACGGCCCGCTGCCTCGCCCGTGTTCTGGTATGCTGCTGCTGTGGCTGCCGCCACTCGGCCATCTCGGCCCTGCCCTGCTGCAGCCGCTGCAGCCTCTGCTGCTGCTCCCTGTCGTGGTCGAACCGCCGGATGAGCGGCGGCGGCGAGGACGGCGGCGCAGGCAGCTGGAGCACCGCCGCCTGCTGCTGCCGCTGCTGCTTGTCGCCGCCGGCGTCGCGCTCCCGCTCCCGATCACGCCCCCACTCCCGCTCCCGCTCGCGCGCCGCGGGCGTGGTCGGCGCCGTGGCGGCGACGGTGGCGGTGGTGGGCTTGGCGGGGGCGATCTGGTACTGCGCCGGCGGCCTGGCGTAGTACTGCCGCTCCATCTCGGCGTCGCCCAGGATCTTCTCGATGCTGCTGGGCTGCCGGTACAGCGGGATGCTCATCAGCGGCGCCGGGTCGGCGTGCGGCCGCGACCGCCCGAACCCCCATCGCTTCTTGTCCCTCGCGTTCCCCCGGTACTGCTGCGGCTGCGGGGGCGGCTGCTGCGGCGGGTACTGCGCTACCAGCTGCACCTGCCATGAATACATCTCACCGCTCAGTTATCTTCCCGAAAATTCTACATGTAAAATTCTTCCACTGCTAAAACTTGTATTAAGTGTAAAGAATATTCTTATATTATGGGATGAAGGGAGTAGAAAACTGTACGAAAGAACGGAAAATGTGATGCAAATAATACAGTAAAAATACAGACTACACGTGCAAATCAACGAACAGGATAAAGTGACTTTGTACAGGGCTGTGTATTTGTCGCTACGATACTGCTGCACCTGTCTACATGCGCATACAGCTTGCATGCAGCGATTGCTTCAGGGCAAAGCTCGAGTTTGGGTGAGCAACCAACTTTTTTTCTCCAACACACGTGCCTTTTAGTTTTCTCTGATGACCTTTACACATTTCAAGTGGGAAAAACACATTTTTGGGAGTTTAAAGTAGTAGTGCTCACATTTGTTGGCTTGTCCTTGGGGTTCGTGGTGAAGGCCTTCTTGAGCGCAGTGATCCAGCCGCTTCCCTTCTTGCCCATCTCCTTAACATTTCTCCCACACACACCCCTGCAGCAATTCCATGAACAACAAGAACTCAACTACGATCAACGAACATGAACAAGATTGGATAACATGCATGCTAAGTAGTGGTACTGAATCGAACTATTGATACACAAATATAAAGGGAAATCATATATGTGATGCCTACTCTATACAAGGGTGGCCAAGTTTTTACCTCAGGACTAGCTTGTTTCCTAATACAAACTAGGCAGAAGGATGGTAGATACATGGAGCAAAGCCCAGCCATACCTTGTTTGAGCTTCCCCTGCCGCTAGAAATCCTTGCTGATGCTTCAGTGGAGTAGCATCTCATGGCAGCAAAAAATGCACCCGCTCTCCGGTCCTTCCAACTCTCTCTTCCTCCGGTGGAGGTGGCCGTCTTATACTAGATCCTTTACCGGATTGGGTGGCCAAGGGGAGCTGCCCACTTCCGCACTCGATGACACCCAACCAACCTTGCTTCACCAGTAAGCCTCACGAGGAGGCAGCCAATTGTCAGCACGGCTTTCAGGAGGAGGAGGAGCACTGCTCTCGTACGCCTTGCCTTTGCTGTACTTCAAACATACATTCATCTCTGGAATTGGACCTCCCCGACCCGAATCCATGTGTGATGTGCACAGGCACAACATGGCTTGCCTTGCCGCGCACAAACTCAACTGTAAGGCTGCAACCCGGTTGGTCGGTACAGTAAAAATGAAATCCACACGAGGAGTCCAGAGGAAGTTGTGTGTTTCTGAGGGTTTTTAGCTGGCGTGAGAGTGAGGGTTCAGACATGATTAGCCGGTCCATCGGGCAGATATGGTAGCTCACCCTCACCTGATGGTCCTTGTTCATCTGTTACCATGCGCTGTCGACCGCCGGATCGGACCGGTAACGATCCGGGAAGCTGATGATTCAGTTTTGGCAGTAGCATCTGAGGGGTTTCGTAGCGGGCAATGATTCCGTCATGCTCGTGCTGGTGGGTGGTTAAATCCGAAGCCTGATCATTTGCGACCATCATATGCTCGAGCAACACAGCTGTCAGCCATTTGGTAACTAGCTTCATGTGCGTGTCATTGCTCAAATGCTCATGCACACTTGCTTAAGGCTGAATCCTCTCTATAGACAAGCGTGATGATGGTTCACTTCCAACAATGATCATGGTTAGCATTTCTTCCGGCAACAAGTTTACCGCCAGAATGTAGCATCTTGGTGGGTGGGACACTTGTTGGCAGGAAAGAAGCCCTCCTGAAAAGGCAGCCAAGAGCCCAAAACGGATGGTGTTTACCAGCCTTTTTCAGTAGCTCTCAAAACCAACTAAATTACAGAGTTACAACACTGGTGTGGCCCACATGCCTGTGCCGAAGGTGGTGTAAAAGTGGGGGATGTGTAGGTCTGAGTGGCTTAAGTAGGCATTGGAATCTTGCTTGCAAGGTACTTCAATCCAGAGACCAAATGGGAGATAAACATCTCCTAGAAAGATGTGTAGTAGGCTAGTTGGTTCCATCATCAAAATCAGGAGCAGGGCTTAGTGCTGGAAGTTGCTCCTAACAACCCATGTAGGCCACATCCATGGCCCTCTTGGTCAATTCTGTCTTCATCCTCAAACCATCTGCCTCCTAGTTGTATTGGACCCATCACCTCGAATACTGTTGCTTGTGCATGCATTGCCCCTTGCTTTCGTATTTGATTAAACTTGCCACCTTTATGCTTGCTTCTGAAATTATTATAGTGCTAGTGGGAAGAAGAGCCAGTTGTGTAATCCAGTGTAAGATATATGCCCCAAGTGTGACTATCCTTAGGTGTCAAGCCTACTTTTAAGCATAACCAAACGTGCCAAGATGCAAAAAATGTGTGTGTGTTTTACTTGAAGCAAAATCCCTTTTAAGCAAAGCAATTAGGTGAGTATTGATCATAATGCGGTTCTTCAGTTAGCATTATGCAGTTTCCCTTTTCTTTTTCCGGACCAAGATGACACGACTTAATTGTTTCTTGTTCCGGATCGTTGAAGCAGAGTTTAAGCAATTAGGTGAGTGTTGATCATATTTCTGTTGTTTTTCAAAACCTTGATTTTCCGCTGTTTTTAGTCGTTTTGAAAGACTTTGGTGTCGAGAAAAAGCTTGTTTAAAGAAGCTGGTATTAGAGATACTCGAAACATAATATTTAATCGGGATTGCTAAATCTCAGTCGACTGAGACTTAACCAAGTCTCAGTCAATGCTATTTCATAAGATCTTGCATGGAGATTCGTGAAAATTTTATTTTTAACCTTTTATTTTTCTTATTTATATGCTATGCCACTTGACTGAGACTTGATTAAGTCTCAGTCGACTGAAACCTAACCACATCATATTTATTTTAATAGATCCAATAGTGCTTGCGGAAACAATTGTCAAGAGGAACCAAGTTAGAGGTAATTGAGATCAATTATTAAATGCCAAAACTTGTTGTGCAATTATATAAGACTAGTAACACTGGTAGAAAAAGGGTCTATAGTCCCGGTTCGTAAGGGCCTTTAGTCCCGGTTCCTGAACCGAGACTAAAGTGTCGGTACTAATACCTCCCACCTTTAGTCCCGGTTTAATCCAGAACCGGGACTAAAGCCCATCCACGTGGGCAGTGTGCAGAGCCCAGTTAGGAGACCCTTTGGTCCCGGTTGGTGGCACCAACCGGGACCAATAGGCATTCACGCGTCAGCATTTCTGTGGCTAGGGTTTTTGTTTTTTTTTGAAAGGGGGGGGGGGGGGTTGGGGGTTTTGGGGGGTTAATTTAGGTGTTTCATATATTGTGTTAGCTAGCTATAATTAATATAGAGAAGTGTCCTCTCTTATGTCCGTGCTTGGTCGACGCTACGTACTATACATACGTATAGAGAGGACTAGACACGCTGGCTAGCTAGTAAAGCAAACGAAGGAAACAGAAGATCGTCATGAACATATATGCATACAGAGAGAAGTGATATCGACCACCTCTCCTTCTCCGAGAGATTGGTCGAACAACAAGTTCTCGTATATCTATCTGACAGTACCGGCTACATATATACAGTAATTATCTCTTACAAATATAATCATACGGACTCAGGTTTAACATAGAATTCTCCGTCTTCAGGGATCACGTGGTCAAGAAAGAATGCCGCCAATTCCTCTTGAATTGCTCGCATGCGAGCTGGTGCTAGGAGTTCATCCCGCTTCCGAAACATCTAATTTGAAGAAGGGGGTCAATACATATATATATATATATATGAATGAATGAAACTCAACACAAATGATGGTAATAAAATAAAATTATGAATATTGTTATTTACGTACTTCATATTGTTCGTTAGAGTACCCGCCCCGCTCACACGTCGTGTGGCGGATGGACTCGCAGATGTAGTATCCACAGAAATCATTCTCTTGTTCCTGCCACAACCACTTTACAAGAAATAGAGGTCAATCAAACTGATAAGCAAGAATGCTAAATGGTATTGATGAAACTAGCGCTTGAATCACTAGGAGATGCGCGGAACATGCTACTATAGTACTTACTTTCGGGTGTCTAAATTCCAGCTCCTTCGGCAGTCCCGGAACTTTTTTGGTGAATTTTCTCCAAACCCTGCCGGACAAAGAAAACAATTACTTGATATCAGGAAATGAACAAAGTTGCTGATATGGTGGATAATGATCGATTTAACTTACTTCTTGATGATTTCAGTCATGTCTGCATAGTCCTGGGGATCTTTTCGTTTTGAATCTAAGACGGTTACTAGTCCCTGCTCAAGCTTAATCTCTAGGAGAATATAGTGGTAACTGCACATGCATGCATAACTCATGAATTACATTACTATAACCTTGAGTAATATATAAGGGAAACCGAATACGCACAAGATAGTAACACTCACTTGAAGTTGTAAGGAAAGAGTATTATATCTTTGTTTTGATTTATTACGAACGATTGTAGCAAGTTGGCCTCGGTAGCTGCGACATGAAGTTTAACCTGAATTGCATCTATGAGATATGTGTTAATGAACCCAATATCACCGACTTGTCTTTTCTTCAATTCGACGATCTTCAATCTGCATAATATAGTGAGGATGATTATAAATACATGCAATGAAAGAGCTAAGCTATATAGAGAAACTTAATGACAGAAGTAGTACTACTTACAGACAGTAGCAGGCGACCGTTGTTTTATCGAGGGCCAATTGATTGAAAAACTGATAGAACTCCTCAAATGGAACAGGCAACAGATCAATTCCAACGAGGTCATGCTCCTTTTTAACTCTCACATACAAAGTACTCCTCCCCCCAGAGTCTCTGCAGATTTTTAAGTACCAATCATGCAATCTTCGCATCATCGTTGATAGAGATCTTTCATCTTTGACGAGAGGCTTCCCGTACTCGTATCTTTGCATCTGCATGTCCATGGGTTCATAATGTACTTCGTCGGGCAGGTAATCTGCAAGATTATTATAACCGGGCACCATCCTCGGATCATTAGCGACGTTGTGGCTAGGCACCTTGAGCGGGGGGCATGATTGCTTCGCTTGTTTGCCGAGCTGGGCAATTTGTTTCCCAGCTCGTCGTTTTTTCAGCCTTTCATCACTGACAGTAGTTCCCGACCGCTCCGCTTCGGCAAATTCCTTTCCAATAATGCGGTCATAGTTTCCTTTCGGCGGATCAGACTTTGGTGGTTTTGTCAGGGCAGCCAGAGTGCGCTTCACTTTCACCCCATCTACCTTCTCCTCCGGAGGTGGATGTTTCTTTGCTTTCACCCCTTCAAAGAATTTCCTCACTTCTTCTCGCGCGATCTCGGCGTTCTCCTCCTGGGTCCTCTCGTATGGTAACTTCTCTGGAGTCTTCAGAGAAGGACCGAATCTGTATGTCCTCCCGCCTCTGGTTGTACTGCTAGACGCCGACCGAGCAGACGAAGCGGTTGTCTTCTTTACTTGCTTAAGAGGCGGAGGAGAAGGACTACGACCCGCCGGAGCAGCTGGAGCGGTGGCAGGTCTCTTCTGCCCTTGCTGATGAGGCGGAGAAGGAGGAGGTTGGTTGCTCGGGCGCGTCGGCGCAGGCGGAGACGGAGGCAGAGTGCCGCCACGCGCCGGAGAAGGAGCCGGCCGAGGGCCCTGATCGTCACTCGCCGGAGGAGGAGGCAGTGGAGGAGGCGGAGTGCCCTGACTCGCCGGAGGAGGAGGAGGAGGCGGAGGCGGAGGCGTCCAGTTCGGAAGGTTGATGAGGTCCTTCCGCCATAGGCATGGAGTCTTCAGAGCAGACCCCAGCTGAGTCTCCCCTTCACCGGTAGGGTGGTCAAGCTGGAGGTCCTCAAATCCCTCCGTTATCTCATCCACCATCACCCTAGCATATCCTTCTGGAATCGGCATGCAGTGAAAAGTTGCGCCGGGTTCAGTAGGATAAACAGAGCCAACAGCCGCCTTGACCTTCAAATTCATCCATTGCGTCATAAGGTGGCAATTTTGAGACTCCGTTATAGCATCCACAGGATAGCTGGCAGGAGCCGTCAAGGCATGCTGCAGCTGAAGCTGCTCGGTGGAAGCCACGCTGCTTCTGCGCTGAGATGGCGGGGTAGCTTCGGGGGAGGCTTCGGCAGTACGTTTGCTGCGATTTGCTTCTTGTTCCTCTATCGCTTGTACCCTTGCGTGCAGCGCCTGCAGTTCGGTCTGCTGCACTTTTTTCCTCCTCTCATGGGATTTGTAACCGCCTGCGTTCGGAAACCCAACCTTCCACGGAACGGAGCCTGGCGTGCCTCGTGTCCGTCCAGGGTGCTCAGGATTCCCGAGGGCCATTGTGAGCTCGTCGTGCTCTCTGTCTGGAAAGAACGTCCCTTCCTGCGCTGCGTCGATATAGTGCTTAAGCTTACTGACTGGTATGTCCATTTGTTCGTTCGTCCAAATGCATTCCCCTGTTTCAGGGTCCAAGGTTCCGCCAGCCCCGAAGAACCAAGTCCGGCAACGGTCTGGCCAGGTATTTGTCTCTGGTCTGATCCCTTTATGAACCAGATCATTCTCAACCTTGGACCACTTAGGCCGGGCTACGAGGTAGCCACCTGACCCCGTGTGATGGTGAAGCTTCTTCTTTGCGGCATTCTGCTTGTTTGTCGCCGACATCTTCTTACTCTTTTCCAATGTCTTGTAGGCCACAAATGCGGGCCAGTGATCTCTGATCTTCTCATATCTGCCCTTGAATTCTGGTGTCTCTTTTTTATCGACAAACCTATTCAGCTCTTTCTTCCACCTCTTGAATAGATCTGCCATCCTCTTCAGAGCAAAAGACTTGATTAATTTCTCTTTAATTGGGTTCTCTGGATTATCCTCTGGCGGTAGGGTGAAATTTGACTTCAGCTCAGTCCAAAGATCATTTTTCTGCATATCATTGACATAAGACACCTCAGGGTCTTCTGTAGCCGGCTTAAACCATTGCCGGATGCTTATCGGGATCTTGTCCCTAACCAGAACCCCGCACTGAGCAACAAATGCCCTCTTTGTCCGGAGGGGTTCAATAGGTTGGCCGTCGGGCGCGATTGCTGTGATCTCAAGCTTTTCATCCGAGCTCAACTTTTTCTTCGAGCCTCGTCTCTTTACCGAAGTTGTGCTCGATCCGGAGGGCTAGAAAAAAGAACAAAGACTTAATTAATATGTGTACATACCAAAACAATGAATGCATCAATCAGCTAGTCAGCATAGGCTTAACTAATATATATACCTGGCCGGACTCGGTTCGGTCACCGGAGCCGTCATCACGGTCTCCTTCTTGCACCGGCATTGGGTCACCGGCGTCGTCCTCATGTTCTTCTTCTTGCACCGGCATTGGGTCACCGGCGCCGTCCTCATGTTCTTCTTCTTGCACCGGCATTAGGTCACCATAGCCAGCTTGTTCACCCTCTTCTTCCGGACCATCGATGATATTGTTGAGATAGTACGAGACGGCATCACTTCCTTGTGCGATTATCTCCCTCAACAACGCTTCTTTTGTTGCTTCGTCTAGCGCGGTGTCCATAGTTTCTACAAATATTTACAACATGGCAATTATTATTCAAACATGACAGATGGATATATTAGTGCCAAACGTAGAACTAGCTACCTAATCATACTAAGCTATCGGGAGGGGGTATATATCGACAACGACGACACTACATCTATATATGTCCCTCGATGACCCTCGTTCCCGATAAAAAAAGAGGAAGAAGAAGAAAAAAAGAGGAGAAGAAAGAATAGAGGAGATTCTCCTCTATTCTTTCTTCTCCTCTTTTTTTCTTCTTCTTCCTCTTCTTTTTTTATGCTCTTCTTCCTCTCATGTTCGAGAGGATCGCCTTGGGGTCGGGAGGTTGCCTAGTGTCAAAGGATTCAACAAAACCATGTCTTCATCATTAGGCGAAAGTAACATGTGCATGATGGTAGGAAGCTCTTCAAAGTTGTTCTGGAACGGAGTCCCAGATAGGATAATTCGCTTTTTGGTACAAAGTTCAGCAAGAGCCTTCCGAATATCGCTATTTGGAAGGCCTTTGCTGAATTCGTACCAAAAGGCGGATTATTCTATCCAGGACTCCATTCCAGAACAACTTTGCAGAACTTCGTACCAACATGCCCTGGTTACTTCCGGCTAATGATGAAGGCATGGATTTCTTCAATACTTTGACACTAGGAAACCTCTCTCGACCCCTCGGCGATTCTTGACCCCTCGAACCCTCAACGACCCTGAAACCCTCGACCCTTGACCCCTTAACGACCCTCGACCCTCTACCCTAGTTCCCGACCCTCGACCAATAGAGGAGAAGAAGAAAGAAATAGCTAGAGGAGAAGATCGAAGAAAAAAAAAGAAGAAACAAAAGAGGAGAAGAAGAAAGTAATAGTTTCTCTTCTTCTCCACTATTCCTTTCTTCTTCTCCTCTTCTTTTTCTTCTGTTTTCTTCTTCTTATTTATTTCTCCTCTTCTTTTCGGTAGAGGAAACCCTAAATAGCTAGCAAGTATCGTGGGTGTGAGATACATGTGGCCTTCGGTGTCGGACACTACATCCACGTCCCACAAGTGACGTGGGCGTCGAAACCCGCGCCACTTGTGGGATGTGGATTTAGTGTCCGACACCGACGGTACATGTATCTCACACCGACGATACTTTCTATTTAGGGTTTCTCCTCTACCACTCGGTGGCCCTCTCGACGACCCTCGTTCCCGATAAAATAAAGAGGAAGAAGAAGAAGAAAAAAAAAGAGAAGAAAGAATAGAGGAGAAGAACCCTCGAACCCTAGACGACCCTCTTCTTCCTCTCATGTTCGAGAGGATCGCCGAGGGGTCGGGAGGTTGCCTAGTGTCAAAGGAAACCCTAAATAGCTAGCAAGTATCGTGGGTGTGAGATACATGTGGCCTTCGGTGTCGGACACTACATCCACGTCCCACAAGTGACGTGGGCGTCGAAGCCCGCGCCACTTGTGGGATGTGGATGTAATGTCCGACACCGACGGTACATCTATCTCACACCGACGGTACTTTCTATTTAGGGTTTCTCCTCTACCACTCGGCGGCCCTCTCGACGACCCTCGTTCCCGATAAAATAAAGAGGAAGAAGAAGAAGAAAAAAGAAGAGAAGAAAGAATAGAGGAGAAGTCTCCTCTATTCTTTCCTCGCCTCTCTCATGAATGTCCGGCGTTCTCGACCCCCCCTTCCCACGTGTCGAAGAAAAAAAAGAAGAAAAAAAGAGGAGAAGAAGAAAGGAATAGAATTCTCTATTCCTTTCTTCTTCTCCTCTTTTTTTTCTTCTTTTTTCTTCTTCTTATTTATTTCTCCTCGTCTTCCTCTCCCCTCTCGGCGACCCTAGACCCCCTCTCGACCCTCGACCCCTCTTTTTTTTTCTTCCTCTTCTATTTTATCCTCTTCTTCCTCTACCGCTCGGCGACCCTCGACGACCCTCGTTCCCGATAAAAAAAGAGGAAGAAGAAGAAAAAAAAGAGGAGAAGAAAGAATTTCGTCTCCTCTTTTTTTTCTTCTTCTTCCTCTTTTTTTATCCTCTTCCTCCTCTCATGTTCGACGACCCTCGACCCCTCGGCGACCCTAGACCCCCTCTCGACCCCCTCTTCTTCTCCCTCTTCTAATTCATTTGTTCATATGAATATAAAAACAATTTCATATTTACAATAATTAATATCACCAAAAAAATCCTAATTTTTCTAAAGAACTATTTTTTGCATATATACATGAACATAGATATATACACAGAGAACATATATACACATATATATAAAAAGCAAGCATATATATGAAAAAATATCTATGAACAGAAAACAAATCCTAATATAGCTATGAAAAAATATCTATGAACAGAAAAATATCTATGAAAAAACAAGCATATATATATATACATATATATTTTTTGCATATATACATGAAAAAAAGCATATAGCAGAAAAAAAGCATATAACAGAAAAAAAGGGCGCCGCGGCCGGACCAGAGGAGGACCGCGACAGCGACGATGGGGGCGGGCGGGCGACGGCGACGGCGGGGCGGCGCGCGGGAGGGCGACGGCGACGGGGCAGGGACGGCGAGCACGGGGCGGCGACGGCGAGCAGGGCGCGCGGGGGCGCGACGAGGACGGCGGGGGCGGCGAGGGCACCGGCGCGCGGGGGCAGGGGCGCGGGGCGACGGCGACGGCGAGCACGGGGCAGGGACGGCGAGCACGGGGCGGCGACGGCGAGCAGGGCGCGCGGGGGCGCGACGAGGACGGCGGGGGTGGCGAGGGCGCCGGCACGCGGGGGCAGGGGCGCGGGGCGACGGCGACGGCGAGCACGGGGCAGGGGCGCGGCGACGGCGACGAGGAGGAGCAGCCTGGCGGCGTCGACGATGGGGAATGGAGCAGTTGCCGAAAATTTCGCAAGTGCTGTATATATAGGCATAGCAATGGTCCCGGTTCGTGGCACGACCCGTGACCAATGCCCCCCTTTGGTCCCGGTTGGTGCCACGAACCGGGACCAAAGGCCAATTTTCAGCAGCCCAAAGGGCGGGAAGCGGCGGCCTTTGGTCCCGGTTGGTGGCACCAACCGGGACTAAAGGGGGGCAATGGTCACGGTTGGTGCCACGAACCGTGACCAATGCCACCTTTAGTCCCGGTTGGTGCCACCAACCGGGACCGAAGCCCTTGTGCTGCCCGCGCCCAAAAGTTTAGTCCCACATCGCTAGCTGAAGGGCGCCGGCACTTGCTTATAAGCGCTGCTGTGCCACCCATTTCGAGCTCCTCTCTAATGCAGGCTTTCGGGCCTAAACGTGCTACTGCTTGTGGGCCTATTGGGCCTCTGCGGGCCTGAATCCTGGCCCATGTAGGGTTTCTAGTCGTATTCAGACCGTGGAGGCCCAGTAGGAGGCATTTTTTTGGTTTTTTCTTTTTTGTTTCTAATTTTTTTTGGTTTTTTATTTTTTTATTTCTACTTACAACTAAATACTTACAGTTTTTTAGTGATTTCTTTTTGCTTTTAGGTCACAAAAATTATAAACTTTCTATTAGTGCCATTAGTTTTAAATTTTAAATAGTTTAAATTTGAATTTTTAAAAATTTATGTGAATCACTAGTTTATGAATAACTTTACTATAAAATTAGAATTTTTTTTCTATTTATTTTTTATTTCTACTTACAACTAAATACTTACAATTTTTTAGTGATTTCTTTTTGCTTTTAGGTCACAAAAATTATAAACTTTCTGTTAGTGCCATTAGTTTTAAATTTTAAATAGTTTAAATTTGAATTTTTAAAAATTTGTGTGAATCACTGGTTTATGAATTTTTTTCTTCTTTGCTATTGATTTTTTATTTATACTTACAATTAAATACTTATAGTTTGCTTTTAGGTCACACAAATTATATTCTTTTTGCTATTGAAGAATATTATAGTTTTATTTTAGTTGATCATAACATAATATTTTAATTGATTGTTTTTATTTTCATAAAAGTTTTGTAGTTCATTCTGTTTGCTATTAATTCATTCTTTGAGCTAAATGACTCTGAAATTGGAAAGCATTTCAAAATGAACTCTGAAAAGGTTGAAAGTTGGCATGGTATCATCATTTCACCCACATAGCATGTTCCAAAAAGTAGAGAGGGTTACGACAAAAACTTGATGCACTTCGTGTACAAAATGGACAATCACTTTCGAAGTATCAAAGTTTCAAACCATAAGACATGAAAGCATTTCAAATGAACTCTGAAAAAGTTGAAAGTTGGGATGCATGGTATCATAATTTCACCCACATAGCATTTTCTTATTGCGGGAGAAAGTCTTCACTTTTTCTTCGCTTGTGTCATTTGCTTATTGCGCCGTAACCATGGATAATCTTCATTGTTTATCAGGATGCTTGGGTCAGCCTTGACATTGAAGGGAGGAATTTCATGAAACTTTTCATAATCTTCAGACATGTCTGTCTTGCCGTCCACTCCCAGGATGTCCCTTTTTCCTGAAAGAACTATGTGGCGCTTTGGCTCATCGTATGATGTATTCGCTTCCTTATCTTTTCTTTTTCTCGGTTTAGTAGACATGTCCTTCACATAGATAACCTGTGCCACATCATTGGCTAGGACGAACGGTTCGTCAGTGTACCCAAGATTTTTCAGATCCACTGTTGTCATTCCGTACTGTGGGTCTACTTGTACCCCGCCGCCAAACAGAATGACCCATTTGCACCTAAACAAAGGGACCTTAAAATTAGGTCCGTAGTCAAGTTCCCATATGTCCACTATGTAACCATAATATGTGTCCTTTCCGCTCTCGGTTGCTGCATCAAAGCGGACACCGCTGTTTTGGTTGGTGCTCTTTTGATCTTGGGCGATCGTGTAAAATGTATCCCCATTTATCTCGTATCCTTTGTAAGTCAATACAGTCAAAGATGGTCCCCTGGACAACAAGTACAACTCATCACAAACAGTGTTGTCACCTCTGAGACGTGTTTCCAACCAACTGCTGAAAGTCCTGATGTGTTCACATGTAATCCAGTCGTCGCATTGCTCCGGGTGTTTGGAGCGCAGACTGTTCTTGTGTTCATCGACATACGGGGTCACCAAGGTAGAGTTCTGTAGAACTGTGTAGTGTGCTTGAGACCAAGAATATCCGTCCCTGCATATTATTGAGTCTCTTCCAAGAGTGCCTTTTCCAGTCAGTCTCCCCTCATACCGCGATTTAGGGAGACATATCTTGTTAAGGCCAAGAATGAAGTCAACACAAAACCCGATAACATCCTCTGTTTGATGGCCCATGGAGATGCTTCCTTCTGGCCTAGCGCGGTTACGGACATATTTCTTTAGGACTCCCATGAACCTCTCAAAGGGGAACATATTGTGTAGAAATACGGGCCCCAGGATGACAATCTCGTCGACTAGATGAACTAGGACGTGCGTCATGATATTGAAGAAGGATGGTGGGAACACCAGCTCGAAACTGACAAGACATTGCGCCACATCACTCCTTAGCCTTGGTACCATTTCTGGATCGATCACCTTCTGAGAGATTGCATTGAGGAATGCACATAGCTTCACAATGGCTAATCGGACGTTTTCTGGTAAAAGCCCCCTCAATGCAACCGAAAGCAGTTGCGTCATAATCACGTGGCAGTCATGAGACTTTAGGTTCTGAAACTTTTTCTCTGGCATATTTATTATTCCCTTTATATTCGATGAGAAGCCAGTCGTGACCTTCATACTAAGCAGGCATTCAAAGAAGATTTCTTTCTCTTCTTTCGTAAGAGCGTAGCTGGCAGGACCTTTATACTGCTTCGGAGGCATGTCGTCTTTTTCGTGCAAACGTTGCAGGTCCTCCCATGCCTCCGGCGTATCTTTTGTCTTCCCATACACGCCCAAGAAGCCTAGCAGGTTCACGCAAAGGTTCTTTGTCACATGCATCACATCGATTGAGGAGCGGACCTCTAGGTCTTTCCAGTAGGGTAGGTCCCAAAATATAGATTTCTTCTTCCACATGGGTGCGTGTCCCTCAGCGTCATTCGGAACAGCTAGTCCACCGGGACCCTTTCCAAAGATGACGTAGGGTAAATCATTGACCATAGCAAGCACGTGATCACCGGTGCGCATGGCGGGCTTCTTCCGGTGATCTGCCTCGCCTTTGAAATGCTTGCCTTTCTTTCGACATTGATGGTTGGTCGGAACAAATCGACGATGGCCCAGGTACACATTCTTCCTGCATTTGTCCAGGTATATACTTTCATTGTCATCTAAACAGTGCGTGCATGCGTGGTATCCTTTGTTTGTCTGTCCTGAAAGGTTACTGAGAGCGGGCCAATCGTTGATGGTCACGAACAGCAACGCCTTAAGGTTAAATTCCTCCTGTCTGTGCTCATCCCACGTACGTACACCGTCTCCATTCCACAGCTGTAAAAGTTCTTCAACTAATGGCCTTAGGTACACATCAATTTCGTTGCCGGGTTGCTTAGGGCCTTGGATGAGAACTGGCATCATAATGAACTTCCGCTTCATGCACATCCAAGGAGGAAGGTTATACATACATAGAGTCACGGGCCAGGTGCTGTGATTACTACTCTGCTCCCCGAAAGGATTAATGCCATCCGCGCTTAAAGCAAACCATACATTCCTTGGGTCCTTTGCAAACTCATCCCAGTACTTTCTCTCGATTTTTCTCCACTGCGACCCGTCAGCGGGTGCTCTCAACTTCCCATCTTTCTTTCGGTTCTCACTGTGCCATCGCATCAACTTGGCATGCTCTTCGTTTCTGAACAGGCGTTTCAACCGTGGTATTATAGGAGCATACCACATCACCTTTGCAGGGACCCTCTTCCTGAGGTGCTCGCCGTCAACATCACCGGGGTCATCTCGTCTGATCTTATACCGCAACGCACCGCATACCGGGCATGCGTTCAGATCCTTGTATGCACCGCGGTAGAGGATGCAGTCATTAGGGCATGCGTGTATCTTCTCCACCTCCAATCCTAGAGGGCATACGACCTTCTTTGCTGCGTATGTACTGTCGGGCAATTCGTTATCCTTTGGAAGCTTCTTCTTCAATATTTTCAGTAGCTTCTCAAATCCTTTGTCAGCCACAGCATTCTCTGCCTTCCACTGCAGCAATTCCAGTACGGTACCGAGCTTTGTGTTGCCATCTTCGCAATTGGGGTATAACCCTTTTTTGTGATCCTCTAACATGCGATCGAACTTCAGCTTCTCCTTTTGACTAATGCATTGCATCCTTGCATCGACAATGACCCGGCGGAGATCATCATCATCGGGCACATCGTCTGGTTCCTCTTGATCTTCAGCAGCTTCACCCGTGGCAGCATCATTGGGCACATCGTCTGGTTCCTCTTGATCTTCACCAGCTCCCCCCGTTGCAGCATCACCGTATTCAGGGGGCACATAGTTGTCATCGTACTCTTCTTCTTTTCCGTCTTCCATCATAACCCCTATTTCTCCGTGCCTCGTCCAAACATTATAGTGTGGCATGAAACCCTTGTAAAGCAGGTGGGAGTGAAGGATTTTCCGGTTAGAGTAAGACCTCGTATTCCCACATTCAGTGCATGGACAACACATAAAAACCAAAGTACATCCATTGCCGGTTCATCTGCGTGCATTATATATAATTAAGTGTCCAAATTAATAGAAGTTCATCATCACATTAAAACCAAAGTACATACATAGTTCTCATCTAACAACATATAGCTCTCCAGAGCATCTAATTAATTAAACCATACATTGAAACTATGTAAAACATTTCAATGCGAAAACAAATGCGATCATAATCGCAACCAAGGTAACAATTGATCCAACGGCATAATGATACCAAGCCTCGGTATGAATGGCATATTTTCTAATCTTTCTAATCTTCAAGCGCATTGCATCCATCTTGATCTTGTGATCATCGACGACATCCGCAACATGCAACTCCAATATCATCTTCTCCTCCTCAATTTTTTTATTTTTTTCCTTCAACAAATTGTTTTCTTCTTCAACTAAATTTAACCTCTCGACAATAGGGTCGATTGGCATTTCCGATTCACATACATCCTAGATAAATAAAATCTATGTCATGTTGGTCGGCATAATTTTCATAAACAATAAATGAACCAATAGTTATAAAGATAATATACATACCACATCCGAATCATAGACAGGACGAGGGCCGACGGGGGCGGATACCAAAACCATCGCACTATATAAGATGCAATAATAAATGTAAGAAAATGATACAAGTATCTATCTAAACATACAAGTAAGAATATTTTTCCTTTCAGAAAGAAGATAAGAACAAGAGGCTCACCACGGTGGTGTCGGTGATGAGATCGGCGCGGGTGATCGACGGCGGTGAAGACGGGGACGGGGCGTGACAGACCGCTAAATCTAGACAAATCTCGAGGAAAATGGAGCTTGGAGGTCGAGCTTAGAGAGGAGAAAGCTTAAGTAGTGTGGCTCGGGCATTCCATCGAACACCTCATGTGCATAGGAGGTGAGCTAGAGCACCAAAAAGGCCTCTCCCCCTCGGCCAGAAAAAACAGAGCACTGTGCTCTGCTCTTGCGCGAGGGGGTATATATAGGCAATTCATTGGTCCCGGTTTGTGGCATGAACCGGGACTAAAGGGGAGCCTTTGGTCCCGGTTCATGCCACCAACCGGGACCAATGGTGGTGGGCCAGGAGGGAGGCCCTTTGGTCCCGGTTCATACCACCAACCGGGACCAAAAGGTCCATACAAACCGGGACCAATGGCCCACGTGGCTCGGCCGGCCCCCTGGGCTCACGAACCGGGACCAATGCCCACATTGGTCCCGGTTCAAGACTGAACCGGGACTAATGGGCTGAGGCGGCCTGGACCATAGCCCCTTTTTCTACTAGTGTAAATTGTATGTGCTTTGCACGTCATGTAAATATGTGTGCAAAGTTCAATTCATGGACACACGGCCTGCCCCCTTCAAACATGGTACCTTCGCATGTAAAGCTTCATCGAGTTCATCATTGTAGCAATTCTGTTTTGTATATATGTTGCCCGAAAAAAGGGGTTCAATTATGTATATAAAGCTTTACATGCTTAGTATTAGTATCTCGTACTAAGCTTACTTTGAAACTTCTTAAAAACTTCCAACTTCTCCCTGACGCGATTAGTGCGCGTGTTGCGGACGCTCTGCCAGTGTGCACCCTAACCAGTTATATGCATGAATGGATAACCTTAGGCAAGTGAAACTTTTCCTACATTGGTATATAGTGATGGTTCTAGAAATCAGTGGTACGTGCATTGGTACTCTAGCTGCAAATCCCACAATTTTTAGCCATCCGATTGACTCTACCAACGGCTCACATTGCTTTTTGGTTTTGAGATCCAAACATCTAAAAATCGTACACTATAGAGTAGTATAGATATTGCTTTACGGTGTCTTGTTAAACATTGTTGCGCCTCTTGAGAAATGCCGTCGAGTTCGCTGGCCTGTGCAATCAATGGAGCCAAGCATACCTGAAAATCTACAGGCTTTGTTCATCTCCAAAAGTCTCTGAGTGTCCTAAGCATTGGGTGCTCTCAAATACTCCCTTTGTAAACTAATATAAGAGTGCACCCGCAAAAATAATAATATAAGAGTGTTTAAATCACTAAAGTAGTGATCTAAACGCTTTTATATTAGCTTACAAAGGGAGTACTATGGTTCGAACACTTCAACCATCGCCTTTACAAATTACTTGACAAACAAGACTGAAGGGTTCTCTCCCATCGCCAAGCGATCATCAATGAAATCTATTGAAACTCCATATGTGATCATGTGCAATGCGGCAGTCACCTTCTAGATAGTGCTACGTGCAATATATCCAACACAAATTTTTGCTCAAAGAACCGATCATATTGTTCACACACTTGGCAACTTGAAGGAACTATAAAACTAGATGGAAGCGTTGAACTCTTTGCTCGGGTCGCGGTTGTATATATATGATGTGTGCCGTGGCTTACAAGAATAGATCGAGAGGAGATCGATCGTGATTGTTACAGGAGGTTTGAGGAGATAGAACAGAAGAAGAGATAGAAAGAGATAGAAGTTAAACACCTTTCCTATCTCTATACAATATTTTCTAACACCCCCCTCAATCTAAACCTCAAGAAACTTTCGCAAGGTTAAGATTGTACTTGAACTCATCCAACCTCCTCATAGTGAGAGTGAAATGATCGATATAGTTGACTAGAGGGGGGGGGGCAGGGTGAATAGGCAACTAACAATTTTTGCTTTTCTTTACCAATTTAAACTTTGCATCAAAGTAGGTTGTGTAGATATGCAACTAGATGAGCAACCTATATGATGCAACAAGAACAAGTACACAAGCAAGCAAGGGATATAACACAAATAAGCTTGCACAAGTAAAGGCACGAGATAACCAAGAGTGGAGCCGGTGAAGACGAGGATGTGTTATCGAAGTTCCTTCCTTTTGAGGGGAAGTACGTCTTCGTTGGAGCGGTGTGGAGGCAAAATGCTCCCCAAGAAGTCACTAGGGCCACCGTATTCTCCTCATGCCCTCACACAATGCGAGATGCCGTGATTCCACTATTGGTGCCCTTGGAGGCGGCGACCGGACCTTTAGAAACAAGCTTGGGGCTATCTCCACAACTTAATTGGAGGCTCCCAACGATACCACAAATCTTCACCACAATGGAATATGGTTCCGCAGTGACATCAACCGTCTAGGGTGCTCAAACACCCAAGATTAACAAGATCTGCAAGGGATGAGTGGGGGAATCAAATTTCTCTTGGTGGAAGTGTAGATCTAGGCCTTCTCAACCAATCCCTAGAGAATTAACAAGTTTGATTGGCTAGGGAGAGAGATTGGGCGAAAATGGAGCTTGGAGCAATAATGGAGCTTGGGGATAGAAGAGATAGTCAACTTGTAGAAGAAGACACCCCTTATATAGTGGAAGAACAAATCCAATCGTTATCCACCAACTCAGCCTGCGTGGCATGGTACTACCGCGCCGGGGACGTGGTACTACCGCAGTGCCCCGCGGTACTACCGTCCGAGCAGCAGAATCCATAACAACCCTAAAGCTGTGAGGCAGAGGGACCGCTGGCGCGGTACTACCGCTCCCCCTTGCGGTACTACCGCAAGACAGGGATGATCCATATTTTGGGAAGGCACGGACATATAAAAAAACATCCGTGGCAACTTCCATTGAGATGGGATCTATGCAAAAATCCGACATGACAGTACCGCAAGCTAGGAACGGTACTACCGCGCGGGGTGCGGATGTAAAAAATTACATCTGCTCCTACTACCGCGCCAGCTGCTGAGCCTGGCCAGAGCGCACGGTACTACCGCGCACCTGGTGCGGTACTACCGCATAGGGCGTGGATGTAAAAAATTACATCCGTCCATACTACCGCAAAAGCAGCAGCGCCTGGCCTGAGGGCACAGTACTACTGCTCCAAGGAAGCGGCACTACCGTGGGCACTCACGGTACTACCGCGCCAGAGGCCGGTACTACCGCAAGGGCCTGCGGTACTACCGCTCCTAGGAGCAGTACTACCGCATGCCCGAGATCAGCAAACATGACATTTTTGCATAGACAAGAAAAGGAGGAGGATGCTCCAAAAGGGCCAAAGGAAAGGCGGTGCAAAGGAGAAGACGTGTACGTGATGATTCCACCCAAACCTTTCCAAAGCGGATCCCCTCTTAATAGTATGGCTTTCCTACGACTCAAATCCACTGAAAAGAAACATAGAGAAACGCCGTCTTCAATAGTCTTCAAGGGGCACCAAATCGTCTTGTGCCTAGTGATAAAGTGTCTGAAATAGTCAATGCACATGATTAGTCCGCATAAGCATTGTCATCAATCACCAAAACAACTAAGGGAAAAATATGCCCTTACAATCTCCCCCTTTTTGGTGGATTGATGACAATACATGATTTGCATAAAGGAGATAACATAGAACATGGGCAAACCCCATACCTCTAAAATATAGACGGGCTCTCCCTAGATGTGTGCTATCTAGATGAGTGCTTTGGATTGCACGACACACATACTAGGATCAACACTCCCCCTATATTTTATAGACAAGGCATATCTTGCAACAATAAGGATAACACTAAGCAAGATAGTACATATGAGCATAATATAAATAACACAAGATAGCATAAGCTCAATAAGGTACGATAGAGTGCATATGTCTTACACCATATGATAGAAAGGTCTCACAAGCACAAACCAAACCAAACAAGGTCCAACGACAAAGCAAACGAAAACATGACTCACAACTCGCAAATCCTACTCTCTCCCCCCTTTGGCATCGAGACACCAAAAAGGCAGAGAGGACACCTACAACACAAGTGGTGGCTCAAGCGGAGTAATCACTCGCATGCTCCTCATCAGACTCGGCAGCTGGGACGGACTCCTCCTTGTCCTCTTCAGAATCAGTCCACCTGTAGCCCTGCTTCGCCATCCAGGCTGCCTCTGGTGTGATGACCCTCTCAGATCCGCTGGATATATGCTCACCAAATGTCCTCAAGATCCGCTTGTCGCGGCGGTGACTCTCCTTCTGAGCAACATGAGACCAGTACTGCCCCTTGGCCTGCATGCAGAACAGAGCCTTCATCTTGTTCTTTAGCTTCTTAGCCTAAGAGGGCTCAGAAGATGAAGGCGAGTAGCCAGCAAAGCTGTCCTCATCAGCGTCCTCCTCCTCAATCTCATCTGCATCCACATCCATTTGAGTAGCCGCTGCCTCAGCACGGCTAGTAGTGTTGTCCCACTGGTGCTTGATACGAAGCCTGATGGGCTCATGACGAATCCAGTCAGGGGCAAGAAACTCATCATTGGGATAGAGCTTCTCCCAAATCCTCGTGATCAACAGAAACAGGTAAGGTCCATAGATGGGTACCTTACGGGTGAACACTGCAAACCGAAGCTCACACCACATCATATGTGAGACATCAAATGGTTGAGTCTGAGAGAGACACGCCTCCTCACATATGAGCATCATATCCACAAGATAGACATGCACTTTGTCCTTTTCACCAATGCGGGGGAAGAGAGAGTTGCGGAAGACGCGATACATGATGTCGAGAAAGGGGTTCAACACCCACATCTTCTTGCCACTCGGAAGCAACTTCTCAACATAGTAGGGTAGAAGCTTGTTCTTGTTGGCTGACTCGGGATTGGCATGAGGGCGTACACCAATGGGTGTGTTGAGCCCCTCATCAGGAACCTGAAGCAAATCCATGAAGTCCTTCCATGTAGTAGTCAGTCGCCGTCCGTTGGTCATCCAGGTCATCTTTCGTTCCTCATCAGTATGGAAGTGGACCGAGGCAAAGAACTGGGCCACAATCTCAGGGTCATAATCCAAATGGAATGAGATCACGTGCTCAATGCCAAACTGATCCACGAGGTCCAGAGCCTCACCAAAGTAATCACGATGCCTATCATCCCTCATGTGATGCATGTCAATCCAGTGCACGTCCACATAGATGTTCTGCTTTGCCTTGATCACATCCACATAAGTGAGATAATGCTGCTTGGTCCAAAACAAATCATTCCCGTTGAAGTTGGCACAAGGATTCACATAGGGGTTGATCTTCCTTCGAGAGGCAAACTCAGCAAGAGGTATCTCATCCATGCCCTTGGTGGGCTCCTTGAGCTTGGTGGCGGTGGTCTTGGTCCTGCGTTGGGGGGCATTGGAGCCCTCTGGAGCTTCGTCTTGGTTGCACAGACACTTGGAGCCTGTGTCACGACTGGGATTGGAATGACGAGCAGGAGCACCGGAGCCACCACCAAAGACACAAAACACAAAAACACACACGAGAAGCGAGAAGGATCAATGCAAAGACCACAGCAAAACAGGAGAAACAAGTAGAACTCGCACTTGGTAATTGCCACATGGAAGATTTTACTACAACGGTAGTACCGCATGGCTACGCGGTACTAAAATTTTAGTGCTACTCCTAGCCACGGTAGTACCGCGCCGGGGTGGCACGGTAGTACCATGTCTCGGAGCGGAAGTAAAATTTTAGTTCCACGCCTCATGCGGTAGTACCGCTCCTGAGGAGCGGTAGTACCGTATGCGCGGTAGTACCGCACCGGAGATGCGGTAGTACTGCACGGTGTCAGATCCGAAACCTCAACTGGATCCGAGCATAACCGTGACGGTAAAGCGGTACTACGGTTGATCAAATCTACCACGAGACAACATATCAAGTACCATCTCTACGCATTACTATCCTACATCCTACTCTTGCATAGATTTAGCCTAAAATCTCAAGAACAACATGCATCTCCCCAAAAACCTAGAAACAAAAGAACGAAGCAAAGAGAGAGGGATTTGGGGATAAACCTTGTTCCATGGCAAGAGGAAGTGGTGGGGAACGATCCCACCGGACGGAATGCGAGGAGAGCGGCTGGAGACGAAGATCCGGCGAGGGTCTCCGTGCCGTTCTTGGGTAGGAGAGAGAGAAACGACGTGGGGAGAAGGAGTGAATGGGTATGGGGGAGTTGGAACCCCCCCTGCCAGCTCTTAACCCCCACACGCTCTCGAATGCGCGGTAGTACCGCGTGTCATTGCAGTAGTACCGCCTGGGTGGAAGTACCGCACCGAGGGTGGTAGTGAAGGAAATATGCCCTAGAGGCAATAATAAAGTTATTGTTTATTTCCTTATATCATGATAAATGTTTATTATTCATGCTAGAATTGTATTAACCGGAAACATAATACATGTGTGAATACATAGACAAACAGAGTGTCACTAGTATGCCTCTACTTGACTAGCTCGTTAATCAAAGATGGTCATGTTTCCTAACCATGAACAAAGAGTTGTTATTTGATTAACGAGGTCACATCATTAGTTGAATGATCGGATTGACATGACCCATTCCATTAGCTTAGCACCCGATCGTTTAGTATGTTGCTATTGCTTTCTTCATGACTTATACATGTTCCTATAACTATGAGATTATGCAACTCCCGTTTACCGGAGGAACACTTTGGGTACTACCAAACATCACAACGTAACTGGGTGATTATAAAGGAGTACTACAGGTGTCTCCAATGGTAGATGTTGGGTTGGCGTATTTCGAGATTAGGGTTTGTCACTCCGAGTGTCGGAGAGGTATCTCTGGGCCCTCTCGGTAATACACATCACATAAGCCTTGCAAGCATTATAACTAAGATGTTAGTTGTGAGATGATGTATTACGGAACGAGTAAAGAGACTTGCCAGTAACGAGATTGAACTAGGTATTGGATACCGACGGTCGAATCTCGGGCAAGTAACATACCGATGACAAAGGGAACAACGTATGTTGTTATGCGGTCTGACCGATAAAGATCTTCGTAGAATATGTAGGAGCCAATATGGGCATCCAGGTCCCGCTATTGGTTATTGACCGGAGACGTGTCTCGGTCATGTCTACATTGTTCTCGAACCGTAGGGTCCGCACGCTTAACGTTACAATGACAGTTATTATGAGTTTATGCATTTTGATGTACCGAAGGTTGTTTGGAGTCCCGGATGTGATCACGGACATGACGAGGAGTCTCGAAATGGTCGAGACATAAAGATTGATATATTGGAAGCCTATGTTTGGACATCGGAAGTGTTCCGGGTGAAATCGGGATTTTACCAAATTACCGGGAGGGTTACTGGAACCCCCCATGAGCCAAATGGGCCAACATGGGCCTTAGTGGAAAGGTGAGAGGGCAGCCCACATAGGGCTGTGCCTCCCCCCCTCTCCCTAGTCCTATTAGGACTAGGAGAGGGGCCGACCACCTCTCTCTTTCTCTTCCCCTTTGGGGAATCCTATTAGGAATAGGATTGGGGGGGGGGGGGGAGTCCTACTCCCGGTAGGAGTAGGACTCCTCCTGCGCCTCCTAGCTTGGCCGGCCAGCCTCCCCCCTTCATCCTTTATATACGGGGGCAGGGGGCACCTCTAGACACACAAGTTGATCCTTGAGATCGTTCCTTAGCCGTGTGCGGTGCCCCCTGCCACCAAATTCCACCTCGATCATACCGTTGTAGTGCTTAGGCGAAGCCCTGCGTCGGTAGTACATCAAGATCGTCACCACGCCGTCGTGCTGACGGAACTCTTCCTCGATGCTTTGCTGGATCGGAGCCCGAGGATCGTCATCGAGCTGAACGTGTGCTAAGAACTCGGAGGTGCCGGAGTAACGGTGCTTGGATCGGTCGGATCGGGAAGACGTACGACTACTTCCTCTACGTCGTGTGATCGCTTCCGCAGTCGGTCTGCGTTGGTACGTAGACAACACTCTCCCCTCTCGTTGCTATGCATCACCATGATCTTGCGTGTGCGTAGGAAATTTTTTGAAATTACTACGTTCCCCGACAGGTAGTACTGCTCCGCCAGGCGGCAACAAAAAATTACTGCCGTGCTGGGTGCGGTAGTACAGTGCGCAGCTCCTACGGTAGTACCGTGGCATGCTGCGGTAGTACCGTGTGCCCAAGAAAATGTAGGTTTCAAACAGAGAAGACCAAATGGCCTTTGCAAAGAACCTTCAAGCGAACGGATGCACCAAGACGTAGAAACATGAGACAACACACACAAGCCCGACACAAGGAAAAAGAGACAAGAGACAACAAGGACTAAACAAGCAACCCAACCTCTCCAACGAGAGGGTGGTGGATGGAGCCACCTATGTTTGAGTCAATTGGTATGGCACCGTGAAGAAGTATCCTTGGGCCCATGACCAAAACTCGACTTTGAAGCACAAGTACCATCAACAATGGCTAATGTGAAAGAGTTGATCAATTTATGCATAATGGGGGGAGGAAGAGTTCATTGAGAGAACAACACTCCCCTATGTCCATGCCTACACCTAAACAAGATAACAAGTTGAGTATGGTGGGGTGTGCAAGGGTTCAAGCAACATTGCTCAAATCAATGATATTTAGCTCATGCCTTAACTCACAAAATATTGCTTCATCCAAGGGCTTCGTGAAGATATCTGCAAGGTTATCAAGAGTGTTGACATAGTTGAGCTCGATCTCCCCTCGCCTAATATGATCCCGGATGAAGTGATACCGAATCTCAATATGCTTCGTCTTGAAGTGTTGCACCGGGTCGAGAGAAATCTTGATGGCACTTTCATTGTCACACCAAAGAGGCACTTTGTCACAAATGACACCGTAATCCTTTAAAGTTTGCCTCATCCATAGAAGTTGTGCACAACAACTACCGGCAGCCACATACTTTGCTTCCATGGACGAGAGAGACACACAACTTTGCTTCTTGGAAGACCAACTCACCAAAGAGGAACCAAGAAATTGGCACCCTCCGGAAGTTGACTTCCTATCCACTTTGTCTCCCGCCCAATCAGAGTCCGAATAGCCCACAAGATTGAAGCTAGATCCTCTTGGATACCATAATCCAAAGTTTGGGGTATGAGCCAAATATCGAAAGATTCGCTTGACCGCCACCTAGTGGCTTTCCTTAGGTGCGTCCTGAAACCATGCAGAAATTCCCACACTCAGCATGATATCCGGTCTAGATGCACAAAGGTAAAGCAAGGATCCAATCATGGAGCGATATACCTTTTGATCCACCGCTTTACCATTGGGATCTATGTCAAGTTGGCATTTGACGGGCATTGGAGTGGAAGCCGACTTGACATCACTTAGCTTGAATCTCTTGAGCATGTCTTGAGTGTATTTGGATTGGTTGATGAAGGTTCCTTCTCTTCATTGCTTGACTTCGAACCCGAGAAAGAACTTCAACTCTCCCATCATGGACATCTTGAACTTGGAGGTCATGAGTGCGGCAAATTCCTCATTGAAAGCTTGGTTAGGGGAACCAAAGATAATATCATCAACATATAGTTGGCACACAAACAACTCCCCTTTGACCTTCTTAGTAAAAAGAGTGGGGTCGATTTTCCCAATTTCAAAACCACGATCTTGCAACAACTCGGTAAGGTGGTCATACCACGCACGTAGGGCTTGCTTAAGGCCATAGAGTGCCTTATCAAGTTGGTACACATGATCAGGAAAATAGGGCTCCTCGAACCCGGGGGGTTGCTTGACATATACCAACTCATTAATACGACCATTAAGAAAAGCACTCTTCACATCCATTTGTTGTAACTTCAAGTTATGATGAGATGCATATGCAATCAACATGCGAATGGATTCAAGGCGAGCAACGGGAGCAAAGGTTTCACCGTAGTCGATACCCTCGACTTGGGAGTAGCCTTGGGCTACCAAATGAGCCTTGTTGCGAATGATAATTCCATGAGCATCTTGCTTGTTCTTGAATATCCATTTGGTTCCAATGACATTATGGTTCCCCGTTGGCCTTGGCACCAATCTCCACACCTTGTTGTGCTCGAAGTTGTTGAGTTCTTCATGCATGGCATTAAGCCAATCCGGATCCTTGAGCGCCTCATAGACGTTTTGGGGTTCAACACAAGAGACAAACGCGTGATGTTCACAATAGTTTGCTAATTGTCTATGAGTGCTTACCCCTTTCTTAAGCTTCCAAGCACATTTTTCATGAGATGATCTTTGGTGGATAGCTTGGATGCGATCTTGGCGGTACGACGCTCTAATTCCTCCTATGGAGAGAGTTGAGGAGCGGTTACTTGATCATCTTGAGCGTCATCTTGAGCTCGTTCTTGATCTTGAGCTTGCTCTTGATCTTGAACTTGCTTGGATAAGAGAACTTGACCTTGGGCATCACTTGGTGATTCAACACCATCTTGAGGTTGGTCTTGCCCTTGGTCTTGTTCATGAGGTTGAGGGCCTTCACTTTCTTCTTCGGAAGCGTGTGGGCCTTGGGTTGGTGATGGCTCCATGTGAGTGGAACATTGTCCTTCTCCTTCGGCCACAAGGGGATCCTCAATGGGTAGGATAAAACCAACACCCATTCTTCTTATGGATTGGGAGGAATTTCATCACCTACATCACAAGTGTCACTTTGCTCCATGCTACCTCTTGAGCACTGCGTTGGTTTTCCCTTGAAGAGGAAAGGGTGATGCAGTAAAGCAGCGTAAATATTTCCCTCAGTTTTTGAGAACCAAGGTATCAATCCAGTAGGAGACCACGCGCGAGTCACCTCGTGCCTACACAAACAAATAAGAACCTCGCAACCAACACAATAAAGGGGTTGTCAATCCCTTCACGGCCACTTGCAAGAGTGAGATCTGATAGAGATAATAATAGTAATAAGATAAATATTTTTGGTATTTTTATGATATAGATTGAAAGTAAAGATTGCAAAATAAAATAGATTGGAAACTTGTATGATGGAAAATAGACCTGGGGGCCATAGGTTTCACTAGTGGCTTCTCTCAAGATAGCATAAGTATTACGGTGGGTGAACAAATTACTGTCGAGCAATTGATAGAAAAACGAATAATTATGAGAATATCTAGGCATGATCATGTATATAGGCATCACGTCCGTGACAAGTAGACCGAAACGATTCTGCATCTACTACTATTACTCCACACATCGACCGCTATCCAGCATGCATCTAGAGTATTAAGTTCATAACAACAGAGTAACGCCTTAAGCAAGATGACATGATCTAGAGGGATAAACTCATGCAATATGATATAAACCCCATCTTTTTTATCCGCGATGGCAACGATACAATACGTGTCGTTTCCCCTACTATCACTGGGATCGAGCACCGTAAGATTGAACCCAAAGCTAAGCACTTCTCCCATTGCAAGAAAGATCAATCTAGTAGGCCAAACCAAACTGATAATTCGAAGAGACTTGCAAAGATAAAACAATCATACATAAAAGAATTCAGAGAAGAATCAAATATTGTTCATAGATAATCTGGATTAAAAACCCACAATTCATCGGATCTCGACAAACACACCGCAAAAGAAGATTACATCGAATAGATCTCCAAGAGAATCAAGGAGAACTTTGTATTGAGATCCAAAGAAAGAGAAGAAGCCATCTAGATACTAACTATGGACCCGAAGGTCTGAGGTAAACTACTCACACATCACCGGAGAGGCCATGGAGTTGATGTAGAGGCCCTCCATGATCAATGCCCCCTCTGGCGGAGCTCCGAAAAAGGCCCCAAGATGGGATCTCTTGGGTACAGAAGGTTGCGGCAGTGGAATTAGGTTTTCGTGGTGCTCCTGGATGTTTGCGGGGTACGTGGACTTATATAGGAGGAAGAAGTAGGTCGGTGGAGCAACGAGGGGCCCACGAGGGTGGAGGGCGCGCCCCTGCCTCGTGGCCTCCTCGATTGTTTCTTGACGCCCACTCCAAGTCTCATGGATCATGCTTGTTGAGAAAATCACGTCCCCGAAGGTTTCATTCCGTTTGGACTTTGTTTGATATTCCTTTTCTGCGAAACACTGAAATAGGCAAAAACAACAATTTGGGCTGGGCCTCCGGTTAATAGGTTAGTCCCAAAAATGATATAGAAGTGCAAAATAAAGCCCATTAACAACCAAACTAGATACTATAATAGCATGGAGCAATCAAAAATTATAGATACGTTGGAGACGTATCAAGCATCCCCAAGCTTAATTCCTGCTCGTCCTCGAGTAGGTAAATGGTAAAAAAGATTTTTTGATGTGGAATGCTTTCTAACATATTTCTCAATGTAATTTTTCTTTATTGTGGCATGAATGTTCAGATACGAAAGATTCAAGATAAAAGTTTAATATTGACATAAAAATAATAATACTTCAAGTATACTAACTAAGCAATCATGTCTTCTCAAAATAACATGGCCAAAGAAAGTTATCCCTACAAAATCATATAGTCCGGCTATGCTCTATCTTCACCACACAAAATATTTAAATCATGCACAACCCTGATGAAAAGCCAAGCAATTGTTTCATACTTTTGGTGTTCTCAAACTTTTTCAATCTTCATGCAATATATGAGCGTGAGCCATGGATATAGCACTATGGTGGAATAGAATGGTGGTTGTGGAGAAGACAAAAAGGGAGAAGATAGTCTCACATCAACTAGGCGTATCAATGGGCTATGGAGATGCCCATCAATAGATATCAATGTGAGTGAGTAGGGATTGCCATGCAACGGATGCACTAGAGTTATAAGTGTATGAAAGCTCAACAAAAGAACTAAGTGGGTGTGCATCCAACTTTCTTGCTCATGAAGACCTAGGGCAATTTTGAGGAAGCCCATCATTGGAATATACAAGCCAAGTTCTATAATGTAAAATTCCCACTAGTATATAAAAGTGATAACGTAGGAGACTCTCTATCATGAAGATCATGGTGCTACTTTGAAGCACAAGTGTGGAAAAAGGATAGTAACATTGTCCCTTCTCTCTTTTTCTCTCATTTTTTATTTGGGCCTTCTTTTTTTTCTTTTTGGCCTCTTTTTTTGTCCAGAGTCTCATCCCGACTTGTGGGGGAATCATAGTCTCCATTATCCTTTCCTCACTGAGACAATGCTCTAGTAATGATGATCATCACACTTTAATTTACTTACAACTCAATATTTAGAACAAAATATGACTCTATGTGAATGCTTCCGGCGGTGTACCGGGATGTGCATTGATGCATGAGTGACATGTATGAAGAATTATGAACGGTAGCTTTGCTACAAATACGATGTCAACTACATGATCATGCAAGCAATATGACAATGATGAAGCGTGTCATAATAACGGAACAGTGGAAAGTTGCATGGCAATATATCTCAGAATGGCTATGGAAATGCCATAATATGTAGGTAGGGCGGCTGTTTTGAGGAAGATAGATGGTGGGTTGATGGTACCGGCAAAAGTTGCACGATACTAGAGAGGCTAGCAATGGTGGAAGGGTGAGAGTGCGTATAATCCATGCACTCAACATTAGTCATAAAGAATTCACATACTTATTGCAAAAATCTATTAGTTATCGAAACAAAGTATTACACGCATGCTCCTAGGGGGATAGATTGGTAGGAAAAGACCATCGCTCGTCCCCGACCGCCACTCATAAGGAAGACAATCAATAAATAAATCATGCTCCGACTTCATCACATAATGGTTCACCATACGTGCATGCTACGGGAATCACAAACTTCAACACAAGTATTTCTCAAATTCACAACTACTCAACTAGCATGACTCTAATATCACTATCTCCATATCTCAAAACAATTATCAAGTATCAAACTTCTCATAGTATTCAATGCACTTCTATGAAAGTTTTTATATTATTCCTAAAAGCAATTTTCCATGTTGTTCTAAAGGACTCTCAAAATAATATAAGTGAAGCATGAGAGATCAATTATTTCTATAAAATAAAACCACCACCGTGCTCTAAAAGATATAAGTGAAGCACTAGAGTAAAAACTATATGGCTCAAAAGATATAAGTGAAGCACATAGAGTATTCTAATAAATTTCAAATCATGTGAGTCTCTCTCAAAAGGTGTGTACATAAAGGGTGATTGTGGTAAACTAAAAAGCAAAGACTAAAATCATACAAGACGCTCCAAGAAAAACACATATCATGTGGTGAATAAAAATATAGCTCCAAGTGAAGTTACCGATAGACGAAGACGAAAAAGGTTATCCCTTCCGGGGCATCCCCAAGCTTAGGCTTTTTGGTGTCCTTGAATTTTACCTTGGGGTTCCATGGGAATCCCCAAGCTTATGCTCTTGCCACTCCTTGTTCCATAATCCATCAAATCTTTACCCAAAACTTGAAAACTTCACAACACAAAACTCAAAATAGAAAATCTCGTGAGCTCCGTTAGCGAAAGAAAACAAAACACCACTTCAAGGTACTGTAATTAAATCATTCTTGATTTATATTGGTGTTAAACCTACTTTATGCCAACTTCTCTATGTTCATAAACTATTTTACTAGCCATAGATTCATCAAAATAAGCAAACAACACACGAAAAATAGAATCTGTCAAAAACAGAACAGTCTGTAGTAATATGTAGCTAACGCAAACTTCTAGAACCCCAAAAATTATAAAATAAATTTCTCGACGTGAGGAATTTATCTATTAATCATCTGCAAAAAGAATTAACTAAATAACACTTTCCAAATAAAAATGGCAGCAATTCTCGTGAGCGCTAAAGTTTCTGTTTTTACAGCAAGATCAAAAAGACTTTCCCAAGTCTTCCCAACGGTTCTACTTGACACAAACACTAATTAAACACAAAAGGCACAACCAAAACATAGGCTATATAAATTATTTGAGCAAAAATCAAGGAATAAAAATAAAATTGGGTTGCCTCCCAACAAGCGCTATCATTTAACGCCCCTAGCTAGGCATAAAAGCAAGAATAGATCTAGGTATTGCCATCTTTGGTAGGTAATTCTTCAATAAGACACCTATAACCCTTAGTAGTTTCTTTATTTTTATTAATTATCAAACTCCTAGGCACGAAATCAAGAAAATCATTTGTAGCAAAAGGTTCCTTAAGGATAGTGAGAAAGTTGGGGTGAACACTTATGGATTTGAGGTCCGCATTTTCCTTACTAGAAGTTTCACCCTTATTTTTAGGAACATACATCAATTTGGCAATCTTATCATTAGAAGGAGTGTTTTTCATGGAAGAAAAGGCAGACCCAAGGTTGGTAATAATATCCTCAATTTTATCAATTCTAGTGGAATCTTGATCTATCTTTTCATTAACCATAGGTCCCTTTTCTTTAAAAAATTTAAGAGCAACTCCTATCTTAGATCCATATTGGGTAATTTGGTTATGGATCTTTCTATCCAAATTTTCAATCAACTCTACGGTGGCAACTTTATTTTCAATAATTTCAAGCTTTTGCATCATGTGTTCCAAAGTTAAAATAGTTCCATTAACCAAAAGAGGTGGTGGGCCAAACAAATCTATCATAGCATTATAAGAATCAAAAGTATGGCTACCCAAGAAATTTCCTCCGGTAATGGCATCAAGAACATATCTATTCCAAGGAGTGATGCCTACATAAAAATTGTGAAGAAGAACGGAAGTAGATTGCTTCCTAGTAGATCTATTTTGTGCATTGCAAATTCTGTACCAAGCATCTTTTAGATTTTCTCCCTCCCTTTGTTTAAAATTAAGAACTTCATTCTCAGGAGACAAAGGAGTAGATAAAGGACTAGCCATAATGATGAAGCAAGCGGAAAAGAGGCGAATGGAAAGAGAGGGCGAGAGGAAAAAAGGGCGAATAAAATGGCAAGGGTGAAGTGGGGGAGAGTAAAACGAGAGGCAAATGGCAAATAATGTAATGTGAAGGATAAGAGTTGTGATGGGTACTTGGTATGTCTTGACTTGGCGTAGATCTCCCCAGCAACGGCGCCAGAAATTCTTCTTGCTACCACTTGAGCACTGCGTTGGTTTTCCCTTGAAGAGGAAAGGGTGATGCAGTAAAGCAGCGTAAGTATTTCCCTCAGTTTTTGAGAACCAAGGTATAAATCCAGTAGGAGACCACACGCGATTCACCTCGTGCCTACACAAACAAATAAGAACCTCGCAACCAACGCGATAAAGGGGTTGTCAATCCCTTCACGGCCACTTGCAAGAGTGAGATCTGATAGAGATACTAATAATAAGATAAATATATTTGGTATTTTTGTGATATAGATTGAAAGTAAAGATTGTAAAATAAAATAGATTGGAAACTTGTATGATGGAAAATAGACCCGGGGCCATAGGTTTCACTAGTGGCTTCTCTCAAGATAGCATAAGTATTACGGTGGGTGAACAAATTACTATCGAGCAATTGATAGAAAAACGAATAATTATGAGAATATCTAGTGATGATCATGTATATAGGCATCACGTCCGCGACAAGTAGACCGAAACGATTCTGCATCTACTACTATTACTCCACACATCGACCGCTATCCAGCATGCATCTAGAGTATTAAGTTCATAAGAATAGAGTAACACCTTAAGCAAGATGACATGATGTAGAGGGATAAACTCATGCAATATGATATAAACCCCATCTTTTTATCCTCAATGGCAACAATACAATACGTATCGTTTCCCCTACTTTCACTGGGATCGAGCACCGTAAGATTGAACCCAAAGCTAAGCATTTCTCCCATTGCAAGAAAGATCAATCTAGTAGGCCAAACCAAACTGATAATTTGAAGAGACTTGCAAAGATAAACCAATCATACATAAAAGAATTCAGATAAGAATCAAATATTGTTCATAGATAATCTGGATCATAAACCCACAATTCATCGGATCTCGACAAACACACCGCAAAAGAAGATTACATCGAATAGATCTCTAAGAGAATCGAGGAGAACTATGTATTGAGATCCAAAGAGAGGGAAGAAGCCATCTAGCTACTAACTATGGACCCGAAGGTGTGAGGTAAACTACTCACACATCACCGGAGAGTCCATGGAGTTGATGTAGAGGCCCTCCGTGATCAATGCCCCCTCCGGCGGAGCTCCGAAAAAGGCCCCAAGATGGGATCTCTTGGGTACAGAAGGTTGCGGCGGTGGAATTAGGTTTTCATGGTGCTCCTAGATGTTTGCGGGGTACGTGGACTTATATAAGAGGAAGAAGTAGGTCGGTGGAGCAATGAGGGGCCCACGAGGGTGGAGGGCGCGCCCAGGGGGTAGGCGCGCCCCTGACTCGTGGCCTCCTTGATTGTTTCTTGACGCCCACTCCAAGTCTCCTGGATCACGTTTGTTGAGAAAATCACGTTCCCAAAGGTTTCATTCCGTTTGGACTTCGTTTGATATTCCTTTTCTGCGAAACACTGAAATAGGCAAAAAAACAGCAATTTGGGACGGGCCTCCGGTTAATAGGTTAGTCCCAAAATGATATAAAAGTGTAAAATAAAGCCCATTAACATCCAAAACAGATAATATAATAGCATGGAGCAATCAAAAATTATAGATATGTTGGAGACGGATCACTCCACTTGGGAGCCGTTATTCTCATCAAACTCCATGTTACATGTCTCCTCAATAAGTCCCGTGGACTTATTGAGGACATGGTAAGCATGGGAGTTTGTAGCATAACCAACAAATATGCCCTCATGAGCTCTAGCCTCAAATTTAGACAAACAAACACCTTTCTTGAGAATGAAACACTTACACCCGAACACCCAAAAGTACTTGTGGTTGGGCTTGTTACCGGTGAGTATCTCATATGGAGTCTTGTTCAAGCCTTTGCGGAGGTAGAGACAATTGGATGGATGACACGCGGTGTTCATGGCTTCGGCCCAAAAGTTGTATGGAGAATTGAATTCCGCCATCATGGTCCTTGTCGCATCCATCAATGTCCGGTTCTTCCTCTCCGCTACACCATTTTGTTGAGGGGTGTAAGGTGCGGAATATTGATGCTTGATCCCCTCATCACTAAGAAACTCATCCAAGGTGTAGTTCTTGAACTCAGTACCATTGTCACTTCTTATTGTCAAGATCTTTGCATTGTGTTGACGTTGAGCTTCATTTGCAAAGTCAATGACAGTTTGTTGGGTCTCGCTCTTCCTCCTGAAGAAATATACCCAAGTGTATCTTGAATAATCATCCACAATCACCAAGCAATACTTTCTACCCCAAGACTATCAAAGGATGGAGGCCCAAAGAGATCCATGTGAAGGAGCTCCAAAGGCCTCTTCGAGTAAATGATAGTCATGGGAGGGTGAGCCTTTTCATGTAGCTTTCCTTCGATACAAGCACTGCAAGCACGATCATTAGCAAAACTAACATTTGTTAGTCCACGGACATGGTCCCCCTTGAGAAGACTTTACAAAGATCTCATATTGACATGGGCTAAACGGCGATGGCAAAGCCATCACACGTCAACTTTAGCCATTAGGCATGTGACAGTCTTAGTGGGTTGCTCCAAAAAGTTAATCACACAGAGACCATCCTCGACATGCCCAACAAAGGCTACTTTAAGAGTCTTGCTCCACAAGAGGGCCACATTATCAACATCAAAGAAAGTGGCAAAGCCCATGAGTTCAAGTTGACGAACGGAAAGTAAATTGTATGCAAGGGACTCAACAAGCATGACCTTCTCAATCGTGAGATCATGAGAAATGACAACCTTGCCAAGTCCCAATACCTTAGAGGACGAGGCATCACCCCACTCGACATTGGTGGGCATAGATGGAATCTTGTGAATGTCCACCACCAAGTCCTTGCTTCCGGTCATATGATTAGTGGCTCCACTATTGAGCAACCATGACCCCCCACGGAAAGCAAACACCTACAAGAAATCAATGCTTGGTTTTAGGTACCCATTTTGTAATGGGTCCTTTGATGTTAGTAACAAGGGTCTTAGGAACCCAAATAGACCATTCAATGTACTCATAAGAAGACCCAACAAGTTTGGCATAAACATGTCCATCACTAGCACGGCATAAGACATAAGAAGCGTTAAAGTCGCCGACTTTGTTGAGAGGGGTAGCATTGCCCTTCTTAGCATCACCACCCTTCACATTGTTCTTCATCTTCTTCTTAGAAGCACCCTCTCCCTCCTTCACAAAAGTTTGCTTGAGAGGGGGAGGTCGTTTGGCCTTGTCATCCTTCTTCTTGTTCTTGGACTTGGGTATGAACCCAATTCCTTCCTTGGCCACAACTTCCTTTTGATTGCTCAAAAGGTCATTGAGGTTCTTCTCACCTTGTATGCACGATACAAATCCTTTCTCAAGTTGCTTCCTCAACTTTGCATTCTCCTCAACAAGATGCACATGCTCACAACATGGGTTAGTATCATTTGCATTATCAATTAAGACCATATGAGGAAAGGTGGCTTTCTCCTTGGTTAGCTTTACTTGGAGTTGATCATGAGATTTTTTGAGGCTAGCATGAGCACCCTTCAAGACCTTGTGAGCCTTGTCAAGTAAATCAAACTCCTCTTTGAGTCTAGCAAGATCAACCCCAAGCTTGGCCTTCTCGGAGTTTAGCACACGAGATACAACAAGAGCATGATCAAGATCTTTCTTTAATTTGGCGTGGTCATCGTTGTATGACTCCTCAAGAGCCAAACGAATACCTTGCTCTTCATTAAGAGCATTGGAAAGATCCGAAATCTCGTCGGCATAGTCACAACTATGTCCCTCCATCTTAGAGATGGTATCTTCGTGAGCCTCGATCATGTCATTGGCTTCACCAAGTTGTTCCAAGAGAGCAACGAAGTGCTTCTTGGATTTACCCTTGAGCTTACTCATAAAAGACTCAAATTCATTCTCCTCCACATTTGACCCCTCATGTTCATCAATGCAATCCAGCTAAGAAGGATTATTAATGATGGTAGTTTTGATGTTGGGGGTTACCTTGTTGGTGGCTTTAGCCATGAGGCACTTGGCGGTAAAGTTCTCATTGGGTGAGTCGAAGAGAGACACCCGTGGAGTTGTCTCAATGGCAATGGAGGCCACGGAAACTGACTCACCATCATCATCATCATCATCATCATCATCATCATCCTCATTGTACTCTTATTGTGCCACCAACCCCTTGGGAGGAGTCTTCTTGGTGAAGTTGCTCTTGTTGGGGAAAGACTTGGCCTTGTCATTTCGGATGAGCTTACCACCATTGTCTTCCCTTTTCTCATACGGACATTCCGCAACAAAGTGGCTCACATTCCCACAATTATAGCAAGTCCTCACTTGTTGCTTGACCTTTGCCCCACTTGAGTTTTTCTTGTTGAAGTTGGGCCTTGTGTTCTTCTTGCTCCAAAATTGCCTTGAAGCAAGAGCCATGTGTTCATGACAAGCATACTTTGTATCTTCGGGATTGCTCTCCTCTTCTTCCTCTTCTTCCACACTAACCTTGGCCTTCAAGGCAAGGTTGGGCTTCTTTGCTCTTTGAGAGCATAACACCACATTGTCGGCGGTCTTGTCCAAGATGCTCATAGCCACAAACTCATCCAACACTTCACTTGAGGACAAGGTGTGGAAGTCTGGCCTTTGACGATTGACGAAGGACATGGCCTTGTGGTAAGGCATCATGGCCTTGAGGAACTTGCACTTGATCCAATTGTCATCCATATCCTTGCTCCCATGATCTCGGAGTGAGACCACGAGAGTAGTTAATCTCCGATAAAGCACACGAGGTTCTTCATCTTCTTTCATTGCAAACTCATCGGCTTCATCTTGCACCACTTCATAGTTGGAGCGTTGAATGCTTGCGCTTCCCTGATAGAGAGACACAACATGGTGCCATGCATCCCTGGCCACGATGAAGGCTCGGAGATGAGCAAGATCTTTGGGTGGAATTGCATCTTGGATGATGAAGAGATCATTCTCATTGAATTGATTATCCACGGCTTCTCTAGGGGTGAAGTTGCTTCGGTCATGAGGATAAAAACCTTCTTCAATGATTCTACAAAGGTTAATATTAACATGTTTCAAATGACGCTTAAAGCGATAAACCCAAGAATAAAAGTCCTCATTTTTCACAATCTTAGGGGGAGGACCGACATGATCCAAATGAGTGGAAGGAATTGGTCCACCATAAGTAAGTGGAGGTTCCACATGGGCAAAGATGTCATTGCCAATTCTACCACTAGAAGAAGGAGCCTTTTCACTAGTAGCTTTCCCCCTTGTCGGAGTTAGCATCCGTCACCTTGTTAGTGGGATCACCCACTTTCAAAGGTGCAGTAGATAGTTTAAGCCCTTCTAAGAATTTATTAAACATGCTTTCAACCTCGGTCATCATGGAGGTTTTCAATGTATCCAAAGCCACATTGAATTCCTCACGAGAGACCGCGGTTCCCCCATCAGACGTAGACGAGACCAGATTCACACCAGAGTGCTCCTCCACACCGTCTACGGTGTCAACCATACTCTTCGGATGGTAAAGTCCTTAATAAAGAGATGAGGCTCTGATACCAATTGAAAGGATCGATATAGTTGACTAGAGGGGGCGGGGGTGAATAGGCAACTAACAGTTTTTGCTTTTGTTTACCAATTTAAACTTTGCATCAAAGTAGGTTGTCTAGATATGCAACTAGGTGAGAAACCTATATGATGCAACAAGAACAAGTACACAAGCAAGCAAGGGATATAACACAAATAAGCTTGCACAAGTAAAGGCACGAGATAACCAAGAGTGGAGCCGGTGAAGACGAAGATGTGTTACCGAAGTTCCTTCCTTTTGAGGGGAAGTACGTCTCTGTTGGAGCAGTGTGGAGGCACAATGCTCCCCGAGATGCCGTGATTCCACTATTGGTGCCCTTGGAGGCGGTGACCGGACCTTTAGAAACAAGGTTGGGGCTATCTCCACAACTTAATTGGAGGCTCCCAATGATACCACAAAAGCTTCACCATAATGGAATATGGCTCCACGGTGGCCTCAACCGTCTAGGGTGCTCAAACACCCAAGAGTAACAAGATCCACAAGGGATGAGTGGTGGAATCAAATTTCTCTTGGTGGAAGTGTAGATCTAGGCCTTCTCAATCAATCCCTAGAGAATCAACAAGTTTGATTGGCTAGGGAGAGAGATCGGGCGAAAATGGAGCTTGGAGCAATAATGGAGCTTGGGGATAGAAGAGATAGTCAACTCGGAGAAGAAAACACCCCTTATATAGTGGAAGAACAAATCCAACCGTTATCCACCAACTCAGCCTGCGTGGCATGGTACTACCGCACCGGGGACGTGGTACTACCGCAAGGGCACATGGTACTACCGCAGTGCCCTGTGGTACTACCGCCCGAGTGGTAGAATTTAGAACAGCCCTGAAGCTGTGAGGCAGAGGGCGGTAGAACCGCTGGCACGGTACTACCGCTCCCCCTTGCGGTACTAGCGCAAGGCATGGATGATCCAGAATTTGGGAAGGCACGGACATATAAGAAAACATCCGTGGCAACTTCCATTGAGATGGGATCTATGCAAAAATCTAACACGACAGTACTGCAAGCCAGGAACGGTACTACCGCGCGGGGTGCGGATGTAAAAAATTACATCCGCTCCTACTGCCGCGCCAGCTGCTGAGCCTGGCCAAAGCGCATGGTACTACCGCACACCTGGTGCGGTACTACCATGTAGGGCACGAATGTAAAAAAATTACATCCGTTCCTACTACCGCAAAAGCCGAAACGCCTGACCTGAGGGCATAGTACTACCGCTCCAAGGAAGCGGTGCTACCGTGGGCACTCGCGGTACTACCGCGCCAGAGGCCGGTACTACCGCAAGGGCCTGCGGTACTACCGCTCCTAGGAGCCGTACTACCGCATGCCCCAGATCAGCAAACACGACATTTTTGCATAGACAAGAAAAGACGGAGGATGCTCCAAAAGGGCCAAAGGAAAGGCAGTGCAAAGGAGAAGACGTGTACGTGATGATTCCACCCAAACCTTTCCAAAGCGGACCCCCACTTAATAGTACGGCTTTCCTATGACTCAAATCCATCGAAAAGAAATGTAGAGAAACACCGTCTTCAATAGTCTTCGCGGGCACCAAATCGTCTTGTGCCTAGTGATAAAGTGTGTGAAATAGTCAATGCACACGATTAGTCCGCAAAAGCATTGTCATCAATCACCAAAACAACTAAGGGAAAAATATGCCCTTACAGAGAGGTTTTGTGAAGCCATCAGCAAGTTGATCTCCAGTAGGTACAAACCGAATATTGATATGTCTCCAATGTATCTATAATTTTTGATTGTTCCATGCTATTATATTATCAACCTTGGATGTTTTATATGCTATTTTATATTATTTTTGGGACTAACCTATTAACCTAGAGCCTAGTGCCAGTTTCTGTTTTTCCTTGTTTTAGAGCATCGCAGAAAAGGAAAATCAAACGGAGTCAAATTGACCTGAAACTTCACGAAACTTATTTTTGGAATGGAAGCAATCCAGGAGACTTGGAGTAAACGTCAGGGAAGCCTTCGAGGGAGGCACGAGGCAGGGAGGCGCGCCCAACCCCCTGGGAGTGCCCCCACCCTCATGGGCCCCTCGTGTCTCCCCTGACGGACTTCTTTCGCCTATATATGTCCATATACCCTAAAAACATTAGGGAGCAGAATAAATCGGGAGTTCCGCCGCCAAAATCCTCCGCGGCCATCGAAAACCAATCTAGACCTGTTCCGACACCCTGCCAGAGGGGGAATCCCTCTCCGGTGGACATCTTCATCATCTTGGTGCTCTCCATGATGAGGATGGAGTACTTCACCCTCGGGGCTAAGGGTATGTACCAATAACTATGTGTTTGATCTCTCTCTCTCTCTCATGTTCTTGAGGTGGTACGATCTTGATGTATCGCGAGCTTTGCTATTGTAGTTGGATCTTATTGTGTTTCTCTCCCCTCTTCTCTCTTGTAATGGATTGAGTTTTCCCTTTGAAGTTATCTTATCGGATTGAGTCTTTAAGGGTTTGAGAACACTTGATGTATGTCTTGCATGTTCTTATCTGTGGTGACAATGGGATATCACGTGATCCACTTGATGTATGTTTTGGTGATCAACTTGCGAGCTCCGTGACCTCGTGAACTTATGCATAGGGGTTGGCACATGTTTTCGTCTTGACTCTCCGGTAGAAACTTTGGGGCACTCTTTGAAGTTCTTTGTGTTGGTTGAATAGATGAATCTGAGATTGTGTGATGCATATCGTATAATCATACCCACGGATACTTGAGGTGACATTGGAGTATCTAGGTGACATTAGGGTTTTGGTTGATTTGTGTCTTAAGGTGTTATTCTAGTACGAACTCTATGATAGATTGAACGGAAAGAATAGCTTCGTGTTATTTTACTATAGACTCTTTAATAGATTGATCAGAAAGGATAACTTTGAGGTGGTTTTGTACCGTACCATAATCTATTTGTTTGTCTTCCTTATGAGTGGTGGTCGGAGATGAGCGACGGTCTTTTCCTACCAATCTATCCCCCTAGGAGCATGCGGGTAGTACTTTGTTTCGATAACTAATAGATTTTTGCAATAAATATGTGAGTTCTTTATGACTAATGTTGAGTCCATGGATTATACGCGCTCTCACTCTTCCACCATTGCTAGCCTCTCTAGTACCGCACAACTTTCGCCGGTACCATAAAATCACCATATACCTTCCTCAAAACAGCCACCATACCTACCTATTATGGCATTTCCATAGCCATTCTGAGATATATTGCCATGCAACTTTCCACCGTTCCGTTATTATGACACGCTTCATCATTTTCATATTGCTATGCATGATCATGTAGTTGACATCGTATCTGTGGCAAATCCACTGTTCATAATTCTTTCATACATGTCACTCATGAGTCATTGCACATCCCGGTACACCGCCGGAGGCATTCATATAGAGTCATGTTTGTTCTAAGTATTGAGTTGTAAGTAAATTAAAGTGTGATGATCATCATTATTAGAGCATTGTCCCAGTGAGGAAAGGATGATGGAGATTATGATTTCCCCACAAGTCGGGATGAGACTCCGGACAAAAAAAAGAAAATAAAAGAGGCCAAAAAAAAGAAAAAAAGAAAGAAGGCCCAAAAAAATGAGAGAAAAAGAGAGAAGGGACAATGTTACTATCCTTTCTCCACACTTGTACTTCAAAGTAGCACCATGATCTCCATGATAGAGAGTCTCCTATGTTATCACTTTCATACACTAGTGGGAATTTTACATTATAGAACCTGGCTTGTATATTCCAATGATGGGCTTCCTCAAAATTGCCCTAGGTCTTCATGAGCAAGCAAGTTGGGTGCACACCCACTTAGTTCTTTTGTTGAGCTTTCATACAGTTATAGCTCTAGTGAATCCGTTGCATGGCAATCCCTACTCACTCACATTGATATCTATTGATGGGCATCTCCATAGCCCGTTGATACACCTAGTTGATGTGAGACTATCTTCTCCTTTTTTGTCTTCTCCACAACCACCCTTCTATTCCACATATAGTGCTATATCCATGGCTCATGTTCATATATTGCGTGAAGATTGAAAAAGTTTGATAACATCAAAAGTATGAAACAATTGCTTGGCTTGTCATCGGGGTTGTGCATGATTTAAATATTTTGTGTGGTGAAGATAGAGCATAGCCAGAATATATGATTTTGTAGGGATAGCTTTCTTTGGCCATGTTATTTTGAGAAGACGTGATTGCTTTGTTAGTATGCTTGAAGTATTATTGTTTTTATGTCAATATTACACTTTTGTCTTGAATCTTATGGATCTGAATATTCTTGCCACAATAAAGAGAACTACATGGATAAATATGTTAGGTAGCATTCCACATCAAAAATTCTGTTTTTATCATTTACCTACTCGAGGACGAGCAGGAATTAAGCTTGGGGATGCTTGGTACATCTCCAATGTATCTATAATTTTTGATTGTTCCATGCTATTATATTATCAACCTTGGATGTTTTATATGCATTTATATGCTATTTTATATGATTTTTGGGACTAACCTATTAACCTAGAGCCTAGTGCCAGTTTCTGTTTTTCCTTGTTTTAGAGTATCGCAGAAAAGGAAAATCAAACGGAGTCCAATTGACCTGAAACTTCACGGAACTTATTTTCGGAACGGAAGCAATCCAGGAGACTTGGAGTAGACGTCAGGGAAGCTTCAAGGGAGGAGCAAGGCAGGGAGGCGCGCCCTACCCCCTGGGCGCGCCCCCACCCCCGTGGGCCCCTTGTGGCTCCCTTGACCGACTTCTTTCGCCTATATATGTCCATATACCTTAAAAACATCAGGGAGCAGAATAGATCAGGAGTTCCGCCGCCAGAAGCCTCCGTAGCCACCGAAAACCAATCTAGACCTGTTCCGGCACCTTGCCGGAGGGGGAATCCCTCTCCAGTGGCCATCTTCATCATCCTAGTGCTCTCCATGATGAGGAGGGAGTAGTTCACCCTCGGGGCTGAGGGTATGTACAAGTAGCTATGTGTTTGATCTCTCTCTCTCTCTCCCGTGTTCTTGAGGTGGTACGATCTTGATGTATCGCGAGCTTTGCTATTATAGTTGGATCTTATGATGTTTCTCCCCCTCTTCTCTCTTGTAATGGATTGAGTTTTCCCTTTGAAGTTGTCTTATCGGATTGAGTCTTTAAGGGTTTGAGAACACTTGATGTATGTCTTGCATGTGCTTATCTATGGTGACAATGGGATATCACATGATCCACTTGATGTATGTTTTGGTGATCAACTTGCGAGTTCCGTGACCTTGTGAACTTATGCATAGGGGTTGGCACACGTTTTCTTCTTGACTCTCTGGTAGAAACTTTGGGGCACTCTTTGAAGTTCTTTGTGTTGGTTGAATAGATGAATCTGAGATTGTGTGATGCATATAGTATAGTCATACCCACGGATACTTGAGGTGACATTGGAGTACCTAGGTGACATTAGGGTTTTGGTTGATTTGTTTCTTAAGGTGTTATTCTAGTACGAACTCTATGATAGATTGAACGGAAAGAATAGCTTCGTGTTATTTTACTACGGACTCTTGAATAGATCGATCAGAAAGGATAACTTTGAGGTGGTTTCGTACCCTACCATAATCTCTTTGTTTGTTCTCCGCTATTAGTGACTTTGGAGTGACTCTTTATTGCATGTTGAGGGATAGTTATATGATCCAATTATGTTATTATTGTTGAGAGGACTTGCACTAGTGAAAGTATGAACTCTAGGCCTTGTTTCGTAGCATTGCAATACCGTTTGTGCTCACTTTTATCATTAGTTACCTTGCAGTTTTTATATTTTTAGATTACAAAAACCATTATCTACTATCCATATTGCACTTGTATCACCATCTCTTCGCCGAACTACTGCACCTATACAATTTACCATTGTATTGGGTGTGTTGGGGACACAAGAGACTCTTTGTTATTTGGTTGTAGGGTTGTTTGAGAGAGACCATCTTCATCCTATGCCTCCCACTGATTGATAAACCTTAGGTCATCCACTTGAGGGAAATTTGCTACTGTCCTACAAACCTCTACACTTGGAGGCCCAACACCGTCTACAAGAAGAAGGTTGTGTAGTAGAAATCAAATATCAAGTAGCTTTCGAGATACCCTTTCTCTGACAAAGTGGAAATCAACTTCAATATGTATAGTGCGTGCATGAAAAACAGGATTAGCTCAGAGATAGGTTACACGAATATTATCACACCATAATCTAGCAGCTTGTGGAGCCTTGATTCCAAGTTCATAGAGCAATGTCTGTATCCACATTACTTCAGCTGTAGCATTTGCCAAAGCTTTATATTCAGCCTCTGTACTTGATCATGAGACAATAGCCTGTTTTCTTGCACTCTAGAATATAAGATTAGTTCCCAGAAAACACAGCAAAACCACCTGTAGATTTTCTATCATCAGCACACCCAGCCCAGTCTGCATCAGAGTAAGTAGTAACAAGCAGAGATGGAGACTTGGTAATTTGAAGCCCAAGTCCTTCAGAAAACTTAAGATACCTTAAAATCCACTTGACTGCAGTCCAGTGAGTTGTTCTAGGTGCATGTAAATACTGACATACCTTATTCACAGAGTAAGAAATATCAGGACGTGTAAGAGTCAAATATTGCAAAGCACCCACAACACTTCTGTAATTAGTTGCATCCTCTGGTCCAAGTGTTTCTCCACTTTCAATTGTAAGTTTTTCAGAAGTTGAAATTGGTGTACTTACAGGCTTACAATGTTGCAGTCCTACTCTTGTGAGTATGTCCGTAGTGTACTTTTCCTGCATAAGAAGGATACCATCCTTAATCTGCTTGACCTCTATGCCAAGAAAGTAGTGAAGATCTCCCAAATCTTTGAGAGCAAACTCCAACTTAAGATCTTTAAGCAAACAAGTGGTAGCATCTGGACTTGAACTTGCAACAATTATATCATCAACATAAACAAGCACAAATATAGTGATATTGTCTTTATGATAAAAGAACAATGAAGTATCTGCTTTAGATGGTATAAACCCAAGTTGTTGTAACTGCATGCTCAACCTTGAGTACCAAGCTCTTGGGGCCTGTTTCAAACCATACAAAGCTTTATCCAACTTACAGACAGAATGTGGTGTGCTTTGATTCTCATATCCAGGTGGATGCCACATGAACACTTCTTCCTCAAGAACACCATGAAGAAACATGTTCTGAACATCTAGCTGCTATAGACTCCAACCTCTGCAAACAACAATAGACAATACAAGTCGAATGGTTGCGGCCTTAACAACAGGACTAAATGTATCTTCATAATCAATACCAAATCTCTGCTTAAACCCTTTGGCAACTAATCTAGCCTTGTATCTGTCTATGCTTCCATCAGATTTTCTTTTTATCTTATATACCCATTTGCAATCTATAACATTGCTGCCCTTCCTTGAAGGTACTAAATGCCAAGTTCTATTTTTCATGAGTGCATCATATTCATTATCCATAGCCTCCTTCCATTCTCTATGATCTAGTGCATCATGCAAATTAATTGGTTCTCCGACAGTACTAAGAAAAGCACGTTCACTATTCTGACCCTATCAACAAATTTTGTCACAAAGTGAACTCGACATGAAAGTATTTCACAATCTGACCCTTTTAGCAACGCAGAGTCCGCGGCGTTTCTTTCCCAAATAAAAAAGCTGAGCTAGCTAGCGTTCCTGCCCAAAGGAGAAATGCCGAGCCAGCTAGCGTTCCTGCCCAAAGGAGAAACGCCGAGGTTGCTCGCGTTGCGGACCAGGTAAGCAACGCCAAGGGCTTTGGCGTTTCTGCGCTGGCACCCAGCCCATTCTCTGCTCCGTCGCCAAAGTAAAAAGCTGCTCCTAAACCCAGGGCCTAAACGCCAAGCCCTATGGCATTTTTGGCCAGGGTAGCAACGCCCACTTGCTTGACGTTTCTATGTGGATTGGAAACGCTAGCTACTCCGGCGTTTGAATGTGGATTTGAAACGCTAGCTAGCTCGGTGTTTTTATATGGAGAAGAAACGCCACAGTCTCTGGCATTGATAAAAGGGTTAGATCATGAAATACTTTCATGTCGAGTTCATTTTGTGCCAAAGATTACTGAAAAGGTCAGAATAGTGATTTCGGCCGTCATATCATACTATACCATCAGTGTACTCTTTATTTTTGACGATACCTGACTGTGATCGTGTGTGTCGACGAGGAGCCTGAGAAAGAGCTGCTGATGTGGGCACAAAAGATCCAGAAGAACTCGGAGACGCAGAGTTATCCACAGAAGATCCAGGCACCAGATCCAAAGGCGATTCTGCACCTGCTACTGATCCTGGCAGCGCAGGTGCCCCCCTGTCGCCAGCCGCATCAATCGTCGCATCATCCCGCGCCTCGTCATCCTGCGGACAAGTGGTGCGTGGTGATAAGGTCCCGCCCATGCCTGGGCTGGTGGGCTCCACCCGATGGGGGCTGTCAGCCACGTGCGCGCGTGCGCCCGTGCCTGGGCTGGTGTTCTCAGCCAACCGCACGTCGGGACAGGCGGGGTCCACCCGGTAGGCTGCTCGCGCGCGAGGAGATGCATGCAGGGGAGAGAAATCCTCCTAGGATCACGCGCCATCAGAGATAGCGGCTCTAACACGGGGATCAACATGGGATCCAGCGCCGCTGTCAGCCGAATCAGTGTTGGATCCTGTGCCTATTTCGTCCAAACCTACACACATAAATTGACGGCCAAAATCTGCAGAAATACAAGTTTCTGTGGAATTTTTCACATGATCAGCTTTAGTTAATTCACCCTCGCAATCAGGAAGAAGGGCTATTTCAGCACGGAGAAGAGCGCCTGCATTTGGATGAAGCTTGGCAAATGGAAAAAGATTTTCATCAAAAACAACATCTCTGGAAATATAAATACGCCCAATAGCAATTTCTAGGCACTTGTAGCCTTTGTGAAGATTACTATAGACAAGAAAAACACATTGAGTAGAACGAAACTCAAGCTTATGATGATTGTATGGGCGAAGATTGGGATAGCATGCACACCCAAAAGTTTTGAGAGAGTTGTAATCTGGTTTTTGATGATAAAGACGTTCCAAAGGAGTAGAGCTGCCAATGACTTTGCTAGGAAAATGATTAATAAGGTATGTGGCAGTGATGAAAGCTTTGTCCCAATATTTAAGAGGCATGGAGGCATGAGCAAGTAAAGAGATACCAACTTCAACAATGTGGCAATGTTTACGCTCGGTAGAGCCATTCTGTTGATGAGCATGGGGACAAGATACATGGTGTGCAATGCCTATGCTATGAAAGAAGGAGTTGAGCTTCTCATACTCCCCTCCCTAGTCACTTTGGACTGTCAAGATTTTTCTGTCAAAGTGTCGTTCAACAAGTTTTTGAAACTCTTGGAATATAGAAAAGACTTCAGATTTATACTTGAGTAGATAAATCCAAGTACACTTGCTATAATCATCGATAAAACTGACATAATATTTTTTTCTTCCAAAAGAATCTCTGGCATGTCCCCATACATCACTGAAAATAAGCTCTAAAGGAGCATGAGAAACACTACTAGACTTAGGATAGGGAAGTTGGTGACTCTTGGCACATTGACAAGCTTCACAAACTGAATCACTAATAGGACTTTGTGACAAAGAAAGATTGCCTTTATTGACTACTTGCTTACTATGACCGAAGAAGGATGTCCTAAACATTGATGCCACCTTGCCAAAGAGGGCTTGATGACGGAGTAGACCTGGCGATGCTTGCGACTAAGTGCTCCGGATGTGATGGGGTAGAGGCCTCCAATGCATCTACCGTGGTGTAGAAGTTCCCTCGTTGCCCGATCCTTTATAAAAAAGTAACAAGGGTGAGTTTCAAAGAAGACATTATTATCAGTGGCTAAATGAGACATAGAGGTAAGGTTTTTGTCAGTTTGAGGAACATGAAGGACATCTTTTAAGACTAGATCACGTTTAAGCATAGGGGAATTAATAAAAGCTTGACTAATATGTCGAATATCCATACCTCCACCACTTGCGGTGTGAATCTGATCATTGTCGTGGTATTTTTCACGGAGAGCAAGCTGCTCTAGCTCACTTGTGACATGATCCATGGCACCAGAATCAACATACCACACTCCATCTCCTCCTTGCTCACGCATGGCTACAACAACATGGCAAGAATATGGAACATAGTCTTCGTCATAGCGGTGCCAGCAGTCCATAACCTCATGGCCGGCCTTCTTGCAGAGTTGGTAGCGAGGACAACCATGGGAAGAGGAGGAGGAGGGGCGGCGGCTAGTGTTGTTGTTGAAGCCACACCCCCTGTTCTATTGCCGGAGTTGTTGTAGTTGCCGCCTCCTGTGTTGCCATAGTTGTTGGTGTAGTCGTTGTCGCCCTGGGAGTTGCCCCACCCACGCCCACCGCCGTGTTGCGCGTGGTGACCACTCCCACGTCCACGCGAGACGTCGTTGGCGGAGGATTGGCGAAAAGCAGCGCCATGAAGAAGACTGAGGCGGGCATCGAAGCTCAAGAGCTGACCATACAGCTCCTGGACGGTGATTGGTTCCACCCGAGCGGCAAGGGCCGAGACGACTGGATTATAATCCATGTCCAGCCCGGCCAAGATCTTGGACACGATCTCCGGATCAGAGAGCGCGATGGCAGTGCATGCAACTTCATCGGTGAGGCTCTTAATCTTGCCAAGATATTCTGCCATAGTCATGTTACCTTTTTGAAGGTTCGTAAGCTCGATGCAAGTATTGATTACTTGGGCTTGGCTCTGGGCGGCAAACATGTCGTGGATGGCGTGCCAGACTTCCACAAACGCCTGGAGCATGGCCACCTGTGCAAGGATGTCGTAGGAGAGGGAGCCCATCAAGTAACCTTGGAGTTGGCTCCATCTGTGCGCCCTTGATCTGGGTAGGACGACGGCCTTCAAGAGGAGGAAGTTGCCTCTCGTCAGCTTCTCTTGCGGCGGCGATCCGAGGAAGGATTTGGTGGAGGTGGATGATGATGCAAAATTGGAGGAGGAGTCGGTGGTGAGGGCACCCGTGGTGCTCTGCGTCATGGTGGCGGAGGTGGTGGACATAGCTGTGGTCGCTTGGGTAGCTAGATGCAATCTCTATCCAATCTATCGAGGAAGAGGCTCTGATACCATGTAAAACTAGATGGAAGCGTTGAACCCTGTGCTCGGGCCGCGATTGTATGTATATGATGTGTGCCATGGCGTACAAGAATAGATCGAGAGGAGATCGACCGTGATGGTTACAGGAGGTTTGAGGAGATAGAATAGAAGAAGAGATAGAAAGAGATACAAGTTAAACACCTTTCCTATCTCTATACAATATCTTCTAACATGCCCCCTCAATCTAAACCTCAAGAAACTTTCGCAAGGTTAAGATTGTACTTGAACTCATCCAGCCTCCTCATAGTGAGAGTGAAAGGATCGATATAGTTGACTAGAGGGGAGGGGGGAGGGTGAATAGGCAACTAACAATTTTTGCTTTTCTTTACCAATTTAAACTTTGCATCAAATTAGGTTGTCTAGATATGCAACTAGGTGAGCAACCTATATGATGCAACAAGAACAAGTACACAAGCAAGAAAGTAGCCCATACAACGAGAAAGAACAAAGAAACTGAAAACGACAGATACAAGGTGCTACAGTAGCAGCCTACAAGCACCACAACAGAAAGCACAAGAAAATACTACATGAAAAGTAGCTTAATGCTGAAGGAGCCCTTCGACGCGAATGAAACACCGAAGCATGACACTGAGAGAACTGGGCTGCATCTTGGTCCAGTCGGGATCCAAGAGTCACCTAGGCTGCATCTTGTTGTGAGTTGGCCAGACCCCAGGCCCACGAGGGTCATTGAAACTTGGCGTGTCTATTATTATTGTCTGAATGGCTACTGGGCCTTCATCTGTTGTCGCCCACATGCTCTCTTCTTCATTCAACTTCCTTGATGCATCTAAATTGCTAACATCCCTCCCTCCTTGAGAACCGTCTTGACCCCACGCCAATGCACGGGGAAACTGCTGCCACAAGAACTCCAGGTCCTCCCGAGTGGCTTCAGCAGGAGAAGAATCAGACCGCTCAATGAGGCCTTTGAGAAATTGTCCATTTACCCACCTGGCGCACACGTGGTTGCAACACTTTTAGAGGAACTTGTAGAGCTCAATGAACTAGAGGAAGAACTTGATGAAGTACAGTATCTCACGACAAGAAATATTTAAGCTAAGAAACATGGAAAACTAGGTGGATACGACAACTGTTAGGAAGGGCCAATTTATAAGCCATGTCACCAATCTTGTCCACAATTCGAAACGGTCCATAGTACTTGAAGGCCAAGTTGTGATTTGTCCTAGAATATAAAGAGAGCTGAACATAGGGCTGAAGTTTTAGGAAAACTTGATCACCTACATCAAAGGTTGTTTCAGTTTGATGTTTATCAGCTTGACTCTTCATGCGCTGCTGCGATCTCAACAAATGTTGCTGAACTGTGTGAGCAAGTGTCTGACGAGATTGTTGCCATTCTTATAATTCAACATGAGCAACTATGTCAGACTCACTGATACCAAAATATCTAGGTGTAGACCCAAAGATAACATCAAATAGAGACTTGCCCAATGAAGAATGCTAGTTAGAATTATACCAGAACTCATATAAGGACAACCACTTGCTCCACTTGTGACATTGTGCAATAATAAAACACCTGAGATAACACTCCATTTGTTGATTCACCTTTCAGTCTGACCATCAGTTTCAGGATGACATGTTTTGCTCATATCCAGTTGAGTACTAATTTTGGTAACCAACAACCTCCAGAAATTACTGGTGAAAATAAGATCCCTATCAGAAATGATAACTCTGGGCATGCCATGCAACTTTTAGACCTTGTCTAGAAACACTTTAGAAACTTTTTTGAGCATTGAAAGGATGTTGCAAAGCAATGAAATGACCATATTTAGAAAATTTGACAATCACCACCAAAATGTAGTTGTATGGGGAAGAAGGGAGCCCATTGATAAATTCCATTGAAACAGTATCCCAAGCCTTCTTAGGAACTGGTAAAAGAGATAAAAAACCTTGGGTATTGTACTCTTTCAGGTTTTGCTTGTTGATAGACCAAACATGGCTGAACTTGAGCCAAGATGAAATGTTCATGCCAGACCAAGAGAAGAGAGCATGAATCCTCTTATATGTTGCTGGAAACCTGAATGGCCACCTAAAGGGCTATCATGGAAGGCATGAGTTTTTTTGTGATGTAATGCAGTACAGGACCAACCCAAATGCTCCTTTTATATCTGAATAGTCCATTGACCAGTTGATAGGGTGGCTTGGAAGATGGTTGAACATCCAACTGCTGCATGAGTGCCAAAGCCTTCTGATCAGATGCATAATTGTCCACTATCTCAGAAAACCAAGTTGGTTGAGCACTTTAAACCAAGAAACACCGAGAAGGATCAGGTGGTTTTCTAGATAATGCATCAGCTGCACTATTTTCAGTGCCCTTTTTATATCGAATTTGGTAGTTCAACGCAAGCAATTTAGTGAGGCTTTTTTGTTGCCAGACTGTGTGCAATCTTTGATCTTGTAAATGAGCTAGACTTCTCTTATCTGTTTTAATTGTAAATTGTTGAACTTGCAAGTAAGATATCCATTTACCTACCGCTAAAAGAATAGCCGGATATTCTTCTCCATGCACCGAAAGAGCTCTTTTCTTCGGACCCAAAGTTTTACTGACAAAGGCCAATGGATGACCCAGCTGCATAAGTACTGCACCAATGCCATACTCACATGCATCTGTTTCAATCATAAAGGGCTTAGAGAAATCAGACAAAGCCAAAACAGGAGTAGAAGTAAGGCTTGTTTCAGATTAACAAAATCTTCTTCAGTAATGCTGGTCCAAACAAATGGAATTCCCTAGTAGACACACACTCTCGATCTAAGGGCCTATTCGACAGCCCTCGGCTCCGCAACACCGCACCTGGAGCGGCCAGTGTGGCACTGAACACGTCAGCTTCATGCTTTCCTCGAAGCGGAGCGGAGCGGCCAGCAGGCCATTTTCTCGGAGCGACCAAAGTGACGCTCCGCGTGCTCCATGTCTACGTGGAGCAGGGAGTTGAGAAGTGAGGAGAAGAGGGCTGTCGAACAGGCCCTAAGATTTCTCAGCTAGGGTTCATGGAGACCGAAATGGAGAAATTGAAATATTGTAGCTATCCGCCCAACCACCCACACAACTACAGGTTCCAGCTACATGGTATTGGCCCAAGCCGCTGTCCAAGTCCAAGCCAATTACAGTGTCTTACAAGTTTGTATTTAAACTAGAGAAGCTCCTCAATGGCTACTGGATCCAGTTGGGATCCAAGAGCCACCTGGGCTGCATCTTCTTGCAAGTGGGCCGGGCCCTAGACCCACGAGCATATTTGAAACTTGGCGTGTCTTCTGTTATTGTCTAGATCGCTACAGGGCCTTCATCTATTGTCGCCCATGTGCTCCATTATTTAGTCAACTCCCTTGGCGCATCTGAGCTGCTAACAACATTGGTAGCTCTACTAATTGAGATTCCCCAAACTAGATGGAAAGGCGCGCTCTAATGTACTTCCCCTGTAAAGAAATATAAGAGAATCTACACCTGGACGCCCCAAACCGCCTCAAACACCCGGGCAGCTCACCCGATCATGAAATTTCGACCTAGACGGGCGCCTCAAACGCCCTGGCTGACCGGCACCTCTCATATCCAGTCCAAATATGGGGTGAACATGGGGGCGCCCAGGCATAGGACTGACGATTGGGTCCCACACAAAATTGCCCAGAAATGCGGCGGTCTGATAGACATCTCCTCCATCGCCGTGTGGCGCCACTTTGGCTCGCCGCCCGAGGCCAAATCCCACTATTTAAGCCGTCCAGCGTCCCCAAACCCTAGCCCATCCACCTCCCCCCTCTCTGCGCCACAACTCAAACCCATCCACCTCCTCTCCCCCACTCTCCCCACGCTCTCCAGCATCGCCATGGTTCGTCGAAAGATCACTAGCTATGCCATGCTCACGCCGAAGATCTGGGCGAGGCGCGCCGCCCGCATCACTGTCGAGCTGCCTCCAGACTCGCAGGAGCCGGAGGAGAAGCAGGCGAAGAAGGAGGGAGAGCAGTAGCCGGAGGTGATGGAGGTGGCGGATCCGGAGGAGGATGAGGCGGAGCAGCCTGCACTAGGCTTCAACATGGAGGATGCGGAGGTAGAGTTCGTCGTTGCCCAAGCCGTGGAGATGGCGGAGTAGTAGGTCATCCTGGAGTCCATCTAGGATGAGGTCTATGTGGAGGTGAACCGGCAGTTCCCCCGGCAGGAGCGAGCGGCGATCGACGCGCTCTTCACCGAACTCGACATGGAGATAGAGGAGGAGGCTGGATTGCAGCAGCCAAAGGAGCGAGAGCTGCAGCTGCCGCCCAGGTACCCAGAGCTAGGCACAAAGATAGTTGACATCTTCGATGAGGAGTAGGCTAGTTTCTACGTAGTACGTAGGTTTTTTTTTCTTTGCATGCTTTCGTATAGATTTAAGAATTCTAGTATGAGGTGTCAGGATGTAGTTAATCAAATTTGAGAACCGACCAGGCAGTACCGTTTGAGGGGTTATATTTGTCATATGCGGCTATAGATGCTCTAAGAGTGTTTAGATCACTAAAAGGGGAGTACCCAGCTATAGTCAAGTCCTCCGCATGCAAGTGTAGGTGTTTTTGACCACACAACATTGATAATGTGCTGGGTGTGTCTTCGACTGACACAACAAGACGTCCCCAAGATGGATTCACAGGATTGTGGAATTCTCCGCAACATCGGTGACCAACACGATGGAGTAGCGACACGACATGGCGACATCACATACCGGCTCGCCCCACATCCTGCCGTGGGCTCGCGGTGATGCCAACTTGCGCATCGGCTGGCCCCCCTATAGCATCATGACGGTGGTCCTTGATGACCAACAAGTGTAAGGGATCCATCGTAGCCTTTTCGATAAGTAAGAGTGTTGAACCCAACGAGGAGCAGAAGGAAATGATAAGCAGTTTTCAGTAAGGTATTCTTTGCAAGCACTGAAATTATTGGTAACAGGTAGTTTTGTGATAAGGTAATTTGTAACGAGTAGCAATCAATAAAAGTAAATAAGGTGCAACAAGATGGCCCAATCCTTTTTGTAGCAAAGGACAAGCCTGGACAAACTCTTATATGAAGGAAAGCGCTCCCGTGGACACATGGGAATTATCGTCAAGCTAGTTTTCATCACGTTCATATGATTCGCATTCGGTACTTTGATAATATGATATGTGGGTGGACCGGTGCTTGGGTACTGTCCTTACTTGGACAAGCATCCCACTTATGATTAACCCCCATTGCAAGCATCCGCAACTACAACAGAAGTATTAAGGTAAACCTAACCATATCATGAAACATATGGATCCAAATCAGCCCCTTACGAAGCAACGCATAAGCTAGGGTTTAAGCTTCTGTCACTCTAGCAACCCATCATCTACTTATTACTTCCCAATGACTCCCTCTAGGCCCAACCAATGGTGAAGTGTCATGTAGTCGACGTTCACGTGACACCAGTAGAGGGATGACAACATACATCTCATCAAAATATCGAACGAATACCAGATTCACATGACTACTTATAACAAGACTTCTCCCATGTCCTCAGGAACAAATGTAACTACTCACAAAACATATTCATGTTCATAATCAGAGGGGTATTAATATGCATAATGGATCTGAACATACGATCTTCCACCAAGTAAACCAACTAGCATGAACAACAAGGAGTAATCAACACTACTAGCAACCCACAGGTACCAATCTGAGGTTTGGATACAAAGACTGGATACAAGAGATGAACTAGAGCTTGAGATGATATGGTGCTGGTGAAGATGTTGATGGAGATTGACCCCCTCCTGATGAGAGGATCGTTGGTGATGACGATGGTGATGATTTCCCCCTCCTGGAGGGAAGTTTCCCCGGCAGAACAGCTATGCCCGAGCCCTAGATTGGTTCCGCCAAGGTTCCGCCTCGTGGCGGCGGAGTTTCTTCCCCAAAGCTTGCTTATTATTTTTTCTCAGACGAAAGACCTCACATAGTAGAAGATGGGCATCGGAGGGCCACCAGGGGGCCCACAAGGCAGGGGGCGCGGCCAGGGGGTAGGGCGCGCCCCCACCCTCGTGGCCAGGGTGTGGGCCCCCTCAGGTACTTCTTTCGCCCAATATTTTTTATTTATTCTGAAACATGCTCCCGTGAAGTTTCAGGACTTTTCGAGATGTGCAGAATATGTCTCTAATATTTGCTCCTTTTCCAGCCCAGAATTCCAGCTGCCTGCATTCCCCATCTTCATGTAAACCTTGTAAAATAATAGAGAATAGGCATAAGTATTGTGAAATAATGTGTAATAACAGCCCATAATGCATTAAATATCAATATAAAAGCATGATGCAAAATGGACGTATCAACTCCCACAAGCTTAGACCTCGCTTGTCCTCAAGCGAAAGCCGAAATCGAGAAATATGTCCACATGTTTGGAGATAGAGGTGTCGATAAAAATAAAATACGGACATGAGGGCATCATGATCATTCTTAGAGCAGCAATATATATATATTGTCATATATATATATTGTCATATGATCTCTAATGCTAAAGTAACAATTCAATCACAATTTCAAGTATGAATCATAAACTTCATTGACAACCAACAAACTCTAATCTCAGTCATTAAGGCAATTGCAATTTATCATAACATAGGAAAGAGTCAATATAAGAGCTTTTCAGCAAGTCCACATACTCAACCATCTTTTAGTCTTTCATAATTGCTAACACTCACGCAATATTTATGGGTATGACATTTTAATCGGACACAGAGAAAGATAGGGGCTTATTGTTTTGCCTCCCAACTTTTCACCTCAAGTGTAATGTCAACAATAATAGTTCATGAAAACTCACATCCAATTAGCTATATATATCAGGATCTTTCCAACACATTGTGCTTGCCAAAGGATAAAATGTAAAAAGGAAAGGTGAATATCACCATGACTCTTTGCATGAAGTATAAGACAAGAATAAAAGATAGGCCCTTCGCAGAGGGAAGCAGAGGTTGTCATGCGCTTTTATGGTTGGATGCACGAAATCTTAATGCAAAAGAACATCACTTTATGTTGCCACTTGTGATGTGGACCTTTATTATGCAGTCCACCGCTTTTATTTCTTCCACATCACAATATCGTATAAAGCTTATTATCTCCACACTAATAAGTCATACATAATTAGAGAGCAATTTTTATTGCTTGCACCGATGACAACTTACTTGAAGGATCTTACTCAATCCATAGGTAGGTATGGTGGACTCTCATGGCAAAACTGGTTTAGGGATATTTGGAAGCACAAGTAGTATCTCTACTTGGTGCAAAGAAATTGGCTAGCATGAGAGGGAAAGGCAAGCTCAACATGTTGGATGATCCATGACAATATAATTTATCTCAGATGTAAGAAAACATAACCCATTATGTTGTCTTCCTTGTCCAACATCAACTCTTTAGCATGTCATATTTTAATGAGTGCTCACAATTATAAAAGATGTCCAAGATAGTATATTTATATGTGAAAACCTCTGTTTCTTTATCACTTCCTATTAATTGCAACGATGACCAAAACTATGTTTGTCAACTCTCAACAACTTTTATTCATCATACTCTTTATATGTGAGCTCATTACTCTCCATAAGATCCATATGATCTCTTTATTTATTATTATTTATTCTCTTTTATTTTATTTTATTTTATTCCCTCAAGATCATAGCAAGATAATCAAGCCCTTGACTCAACACTAATCTTTATTATATATAGCTCACGGACTCGAAATAGCAAGATCATAAAGCAAAACTCATAACTAGATCATACTAAAACTTTATTCTACTAGATCAAGATATTATCAAAAGGATCGAACTAAGAAAAATGGTAAAGATAAAAGTGATGGTGATACGATATCGGGGCACTCCCCCAAGCTTGGCAGTTGCCAAGGAGAGTGCCCATACTCATGTGTTTATGTTTCCTTCCTCGGAGGTGGCGATGAAGGAGTTGTTGATGACGTAGGCTTGTTGTCCATCTTCCAAGGAATAGGCTCACCATCATAGAAGGATGATCGAGTCTCCGCGATCTTCAAATCTGCAGCCAAACCCATCCTCTTGAATCTATATTCATACTCACAGTTTTGGTTTTGCAGGTCATAGATCTGGGCTTGGAGGCGCTCGATTTTCTCGTGAAGCTTGAAGATGGCCTCCCCAATGTCCTTGGCGTCCAGCTTGTGGTTGTTGGCGAACTCCGTGATCATTATGTGATTGGAGTTGAGTCCACGCTCCACCATCTCCTGACACTTGAAAACTTGTTGCTCCAATGCCTCGAGCCTTGTCTCCGTGCTTCCGATCCTCCTTAGTCCCTCAACATCGCGGATGTGCAACAACCCCTCACGCATCTCAATTGTTTGAGGGTGTTGCAGCACCTCCGTGAGGTAGGGGTTGATGACCTTCTCGAAGAACTTGTCCTTGGGGGCACTTGAAGATGACATGGCGACCTAGATCTGTCAGAAAAACAGCTCAAAACAAAGATAGGATATATTTGCATGATACGGTGGTCAAAACCTTCGGGAGATTATATAGTGATTTTTTACCGACCAAAAGAAGTATCGTGCAAGAAAACAGAGTTCGGAGAGCACATGAGGTGCCCACGAGGCAGGGGCGCGCCCTCCGCCCTCGTGGAAGCCTCGTGTACTTTCTGGTCTGCTTCTTATTTTCCTATTTTCTTAAATATTCCAAAACGGATAAAAATTGCCATTAGAACTATTTTGGAGTCGGTTTACTTACCGTACCACGTACCTATTCCTTTTCGGAGTCTGAAACGTTCTAGAAAGTGTCCCTTATGTATTCCTCCGGGGTTACGGTTTCAATAACATTAGTTTCAACATTTATGGGATTACCTGAGATATAATGTTTGATTCTTTGACAGTTCACCACCCTCGGATTTGTGCCTTTGAAGTTGTTGATTTTTATGGCGCCGGAACGATAGACCTCCTCTATAACGTAAGGACCATCCCATTTAGAGAGAAGTTTGCCTCAAAAAAATGTTAAACTAGAGTTGTATAACAATACATAATCACCTACATTAAACTCACATTTTTGTATCCTTTTATCATGCCATCTTTTAAATTTTTCTTTAAATAGGTTGGCATTTTCGTAGGCATGGGTTCTCCATTCATCAAGTGAGCTAATGTCAAATAACCTCTTCTCACCGGCAAGTTTGAAATCATAATTGAGCTCTTTGATGGCCCAATATGCCTTATGTTCTAATTCGAGAGGTAAGTGACATGCTTTTCCATAAACCATTTTATATGGATACATACCCATAGGATTTTTATATGCAGTTCTATAAGCCCATAATGCATCATGAAGTTTCTTGGACCAATTCTTTCTATATCTATTAACCATCTTTTGCAAAATTAATTTAAGCTCTCTATTGCTAAGTTCTACTTGGCCACTAGACTGTGGGTGATAAGGGGATGCAATTCTATGATTAACATCATACTTAGCGAGCATTTTACGAAAGGCACCATGAATAAAATGTGAACCACCATCAGTCATTAAATATCTAGGGACTCCAAACCTCGGAAAAATAACTTCTTTAAGCATCTTAATAGAGGTGTTATGATCAGCACTACTAGTTGGGATAGCTTCTACCCACTTAGTGACGTAATCAACATCAACTAAAATATGTGTATACCCATTAGAGTAAGGAAAAGGTCCCATATAATCAAAGCCCCAAACATCAAATGGTTCAATAACAAGTGAATAGTTCATTGGCATTTCTTGACGTCTACTAATATTACCAATTCTTTGACATTCATGACAAGATAAGACAAACTTACGGGCATACTTGAAGAGAGTAGGCCAATAAAAACCGGATTGCAATACCTTATGTGCAGTTCTATCTCCAGCATGGTGTCCTCCATAAGCTTCGGAGTGACACTTACGTAGGATCTGTTCCTGTTCATGCTCAGGTACACAACATCTAATAACACCATCTACTCCTTCTTTATAAAGGTGTGGGTCATCCCAGGAGTAATTTCTTAAATCATAGAAAAACCTTTTCTTTTGCCGGTATGTGAAACTAGGTGGTATAAATTTATTAACAATGTAATTAGCATAATCAGCATACCATGGAGCAGTACGAGAAGCATTTATGACAGCTAATTGTTCATCAGGAAAGCTATCATCAATAGGTAGTGGGTCATCAGGAACATTCTCTAACCTAGACAAGTTGTCTGCAACGGGATTCTCAGCTCCCTTCCTATCAGTAATATGCAAATCAAATTCTTGTAGCAGGAGAACCCATCTAATAAGTCTAGGTTTAGCATCTTTCTTTTCCAGAAGATATTTAATAGCAGCATGACCAGTGTGAATAGTTACTTTAGAATCAACAATATAAGGTCTGAACTTATCACAAGAAAATACAACTGCTAAGAATTCCTTTTCAGTAGTAACATAATTTCTTTGAGCACTGTCTAGAGTTTAACTAGCATATTGAATAACATTTAGTTTTTTATCAACTCTTTGTCCTAGAACAGCCCCTACATCATAATCACTAGCATCACACATGATTGCAAAGGGTAAATTCCAATCAGGTGGCTGAACAATAGGTGCAGAAATCAAGGCTTTCTTAAGTATTTCAAATGCTTCTACACAGTCATCATCAAAGACAAAAGGAATATCTTTTCGTAATAGGTTAGTCAGAGGCCGATTTTTTTGAGAAGTCCTTAATGAACCTCCTATAAAAATCGGCATGACCAAGGAAACTTCTTATACCTTTGATGTCCTTGGGACACGGCATCTTTTCAATAGCATCCACTTTAGCCTTGTCAACTTCAATACCTCTTTCAGAAATTTTATGCCCCAAGACAATACCTTCATTAACCATAAAGTGGCACTTCTCCCAATTCAAGACAAGGTTAGTGTCTTCACATCTCTGCAAAACTCGATCAAGGTTGCTCAAGCAATCATCAAAAGAGGATCCATAAACAGAGAAATCATCCATGAAAACTTCACAAATCTTTTCACAAAAGTCAGTGAATATAGTCATCATGCATCTTTGAAAGGTAGCAGGTGCATTACATAAACCAAAAGGCATACGTCTATAAGCAAAGGTACCGAAAGGGCAAGTAAAAGTAGTCTTTTCTTGATCTTCAGTTGACACAGGTATTTGAGAGAAACCAGAGTAACCATCTAGAAAGCAAAAATGTGTATGTTTGGATAATCTTTCTAGCATTTGATCAATGAAAGGCAAAGGGTAATGATCTTTTTTAGTAGCTTTATTTAATTTGCATAAATCAATTATCATCCTATAACCTGTAATAATTATTTGTGAAATTAATTCATCTTTATCATTAGGAACGATAGTAATACCTCCCTTCTTAGGGACACAATGGACAGGGCTTACCCACTGACTATCAGCAACGGGATAAATTATACCTGCTTCAAGGAGCTTTAATATTTCCTTTCTTACCACTTCTTTCATCTTAGGATTTAGCCGTCGTTGGTGATCAATAACTGGTTTGGCGTCTTTCTCTAAATTTATTTTGTGTTGACATAAAGTGGGACTAATGCCCTTAAGATCATCAAGAGTATATCCAATAGCAGCACGATGCTTCTTCAGAGTTTTCAATTATTTCTTTTCTTCATGCTCTGAAAGGTTAGCACTAATAATAACAACATATATCTTCTTTTCATCAAGATAAGCATATTTAAGAGTATCAGGCAATGGTTTAAGCTCAAACACGGGATCACCCTTGGGTGGAGGAGGACCCCCTACGATTTCAACAGGCAAGTTGTGTTTTAGAATAGGTCTTTGTTTAAAGAATACTTCATCTATTTCCCTTCTTTCATTCATGAACATATCATTTTGATGGTCTAGCAAATATTGTTCTAAAGGATTAGTAGGAGGCACGTCAATAGAATCAAGACCAATAATTTCATCTTTACTAGGCAATTCTTTATCATGGGGTTGTCTACGAAATTTAGCAAAATTAAACTCATGAGATATATCCCCTAAACCAACAGAAACAATATCCTTATTGCAGTCTATCTTAGCATTAACAATATTTAAGAAGGGTCTACCAAACATAATGGGACAAAAGTCATCTTGTGGGGAACCGAGAACAAGAAAATCAGCAGGGTATTTAACTTTCCCACACAAGACTTCAACATCTCTAACAATCCCAACTGGTGAAATAGTATCTCTATTAGCAAGCTTAATTGTAACATCAATTTCTTCTATCTCAGCAGGTGCAATATCATGCATAATTTCTTTGTATAAGGAATGAGGTATTGCACTTGCACTAGCACCCATATCACATAAGCCATGATAGCAATGATCTCCTATTTTAACAGAAATAATAGGCATGCCTACAACAGGTCTATGTTTAGTTTTAGCATCAGGTCTAGCAATTCTAGCAGCTTCATTGCAGAAGTAAATAACACGCCCATCAATATTATCGGCCAAGAGATCTTTAACCATAGCAATAGCAAGTTCAAATTTAATTTTCTCAGGGGGTTTAGGTGTCTTAATATTACTTTTTTTAACCAGTTGAAACTTTAGCATGATCCTTTATTCTAATAGGGAAAGGTGGCTTCTCAATATAAGCAGCAGGAACAACATGATCATCATAAGTGATAGTCTTTTCTTCAACTTTAATAGGTGCAATTGCTTTTACTTCAATGGGAGGATTATATTTAAAAAACTTCTCCTTAGGGAGATCAACATGAGTAGCAAAGGATTCACAGAAAGAAGCTACCATCTCAGAGTCAAGTCCATATTTAGTGCTAAATTCACGGAAAGCATCGGTATCCATAAAAGATTTAACACAATAAAATTTAGGTGTTATACCTGACTCCTTACCTTCATCGAGGTCCCAATCTTTAAGGTTGCATTTAATTCTTTCCAATAAATATCATTTGAATTCAATAGTCTTCATCATAAAACATTGAGTACAAGAAGTATCGAGCATGGAGCAATTACTGAGAGAAAGCCGAGCATAATTTTTTTGAATAATCATTTCTCTTGAGAGCTCATGATTGGGGCATGAATATAACATTGACTTAAGCCTCGTCCAAGCTTGAGCAATGCTTTCTCCTTCGCGAGGCCAAAAATTATATATGTATATATATATATATATATATATAATTGCGATCACGATAAACAAGATGCATAGGATAAAACTTCTGATGAAATTCCAATTTCAGTCGCTTGTAGTCCCATGATCCCATATCATCACATAGCCTATACCATGTCAATGCCTCTCCCTTCAAAGATAAAGGGAAGACCTTCTTCTTGATAACATCCTTGGGCATACCTGCAAGCTTAAATAATCCAGAAACTTCATCCACATATATTAAGTGTAAATCGGGATGCAATGTTCCATCTCCTGCAAAAGGATTAGCTAGCAGTTTCTCTATCATACTGTGATGCCCCGAGACTGATGTGCCAGGTGTCCTTCTGTTATTCGCTGTTGTTGCCTTGTCATTGCTTACGTGTCATGCACCTCATATCATGTCATCTTGTGCATTTCATTTGCATACATGTTCGTCTCATGCATCCGAGCATTTTTCCTGTTGTCCGTTTTGCAATCCGGCGCTCCTATGTCACTCGATGTCCCTTTCTACCTCTTTTCGTGTGCGGGTGTTAAACGTTCTCGGATTGGACCGAGACTTGTCATGCGGCCTTGGTTTACTACCGGTAGACCGCCTGTCATGTTTCGTGCCATTTGGACTTCGTTTGATACTCGAACGGTTAACCGAGGGACCGAAAAGGCCTCATGTTTGTTGCAGCCCAACACCCCTCCAAAGTGGACCAAAACACACCTTAACCCCTTCCATCATCTAGATCGTTTGATCACGATCGCGTGGCCGGAAACCGCACCTCATTTGGACTCTCCTAACTCCCTCTACCTATAAATATGTGATCCCCTCCGAAATTCGCGGTGCAAACCCTACCATAACTCTCCCCGCCGCCGCCGGACATTTCTTCCACCGCGCCGGACACGTCCGTTTCGCCGTTCGCCGCCACGTGTCGCTCCGCGACTGGCCGAGCCGCCGCGCCGGCGTGCCCACATTGCCGCGGCCCGCTCGGACCCGCGTCTGGCCCTCCCAGCCCGCGACCGCGCCCCGCGCCCTGCCGTCTTCCTCCTCAGCCACGCCGCCCGACTCCGCCGGAGCTGCTCGCCGCCGCCGCGCCCTCGCCGGCCGGAGCAAGCTCCGCCGTGGCCGGCCCACGCCTCCTCCGCCTCCGCCGCGGCTCCCTGTCGCCGCTCCGGCTCCCCGCCGGCCGGATCCGATGAGATCCGCCCCGGGAGCACCTCGCCGCCCCTCTTCCCACCGGCTCCGGCGAGCTCAAGGCGAACCACGGGAAGCCCACCGCTACAGTGCACCGGCCGATCCAGATCCAGATCCAAAACTCGGTTGACTTTTATCCCCGGAACCCTAACTTTTTGCAATCTTTGACGCATCATAACTTCCTCATCGTGACTACGATTCGTGCGTGTAGCATATCAAAATGTTCGTCTCGACGAGTACATCATTTCATCTCATTGCATCATTTTCATTTGAGCTCATCTTGATGCCCGAAATACTGTTGGAAGAGGGCTATGTGATGATTGTTTCAGATCTGTTTCAGCAAATGCACTTTTGTCATTTTTGCTATGATTAATGTGTGCATGTTATGATCCTGAGCTCTGCATGTGTTTTGTAGAATGCCATGTTATCTTTATAGGGGTGTATGCCATGTATTTTTGTGATCTTTGTGGTGACTATCACAAGCATGCAAAGTAGCTTACTCAATGTTGCTGTTTTCATGGACTTAGAATTTCACTAAGTCCTTGTCCTGTCATTATTTTTATGCCATATGTTCATGTTGTTTACTAGTGATCTGTGCCTCTTTTGAGCATGATCAGTAAGGATGTTTTGTAGATAATGGTGTGCTCTATCCATCCATGTATTTGTTTGTAATTATGGAACACCCTAGCTTGAGTCAATCGAGCTCTACTTTTGCTATAAAATGTTCCTGGCAGATTGTTAACATGTTTAGCGATTTTGCCGAGCTTGTTGTTGTTGATCCGTGCATGCTATGCTGTTGTTCTTGCCATGTCTAGCTTCTATGCCATGTCTAATTGCTGGGTGTATGCTTAGATTATCATGCCATGCCTCGTAGTGAGTGCATCGAGCTCGTAAACATGCCTACTTGATATCTGTTTTGCATGCTCCAGTTTTTTCACTAAGTCTGTGTTTTTGCGATGTTCACATGCTTGTAATTGTATTTTCTGATCCTTTTTGGCTTATGGTCACTAAGGGACTTTTGTTGTATGCTTTGAGTAGCTTCATGTCATGCCTTGCTTTGCCATGATATGTTCCTGCAGCATGTAGTTATCGTGCTCGAAACATTGCCTCGTGATGATAAATTCCTGACATGTTGTTTATTTCACCAAGTCTGAAACCTATTATCTTTTGCACTTTTTCCATGCTGGTTTGAGCTTGCTATTGAGTGAATTAGCCGTAGCTCATTGTTCATCTTTTGTCAAGCATCTTGGGTGGATCCCTGCCATGTATTTTGTTGCTATGTTAGAGTGTTGTAGCTTGTTGTTCTAGATGAATTTAGAAGGCTACTTGCTGTTTATCGCAGACGGGTGCCATATTTGTTTTGCTTGCCATTTCCAAACCGTGCATCCGATTCCGGTGATCTTTATATCGATTTCGACCGAAATCAACTCACCTTTCCAGTGGCACTCTTGGTTTTCCAAGTTGAGGCCAAGTTCAATCATTCCTTTCCAAATCATGCATATGCATCGCATACCGCATCCCGCATATCATGCCATGTTCATGTGTTGGTTGTTTACTATGTTGTGTGCTTCTTTCTGGTGTTGCTTCTTTGGGTTGGTTCTGATAACGTCGCGTTTGTGAGGAACCATTCGACTACGTCCGTTGGTCTTCTTCATGGACTCGTTCTTCTTCCTTGCGGGATCTTAGGCAAGATGACCATACCATCGAAATCACTTCTATCTTTGCTTGCTAGTTGCTCGCTCTTTTGCTATGCCTATGCTGCGATACCTACCACTTGCTTATCACGCCTCCCGTATTGTTAAGCCAAGCCTCTACCCACCTTGTCCTAGCAAACCGTTGTTTGGCTATGTTACCGCTTTGCTCAGCCCCTCTTATAGCGTTGTTAGTTGCAGGTGAAGATTGAAGTTTGTTCCTTGTTGGAACATGGATATTTTGTTGGGATATCACAATATCTCTTATTTAATTAATGCATCTATATACTTGGTAAAGGGTGGAAGGCTCGGCCTTATGCCTGGTGTTTTGTTCCACTCTTGCCGCCCTAGTTTCCGTCATATCGGTGTTATATTCCCGGATTTTGCGTTCCTTACACGGTTGGGTTATAATGGGAACCCCTTGACAGTTCGCTTTGAATAAAACTCCTCCAGCAAGGCCCAACCTTGGTTTTACCATTCGCCACCTAGCCTTTTTTCCCTTGGGTTAGGACAGCCCAAGGGTCATCTTTATTTTAACCCCCCCGGGCCATCGCTTGTCTAAGTGTTGGTCCGAAACAGAGCCACTTGCGGCGCCACCTCGGGGAAAATAGAGGGCTAGTTTTAGCTGTACGTAGTGTTCATCCGGTGTTGCCCTAAGAACGAGATATGTGCAGCTCCTATCAGGATGTCGGTGCATCGGACGGTCTTGCTGGACTTGTTTTACCATTGTCGAGGATGTCCTGTAACCGGGATGCCGAGTCTGATCGGATTGTCTTGGGAGAAGGAATATCCTTCGTTGACCGTGAGAGCTTGTGATGGGCTAAGTTGGGACACCCCTGCAGGGATTTGAACTTTCGAAAGTCGTGCCCGCGGTTATGGGCAGATGGGAATTTGTTAATGTCCGGTTGTAGAAAACCTGAAGTTTATCTTAATTAAAATACATCAACCGCGTGTGTAACCGTGATGGTCTCTTCTCGGCGGAGTCCGGGAAGTGAACACGGTGTTGGAGTTATGTTTGACGTAGGTTGTTATAGGATCACTTCTTGATCATAGTTTCTCGACCGTGACTTTGCCTTCTCTTCTCGCTTTAATTTGCGTATGTTAGCCACCATATATGATAACCGCTTGCTGCAGCTCCACCTCATACCTTTTACCTTTCCTATAAGCTTAAATAGTCTTGATCTCGAGGGTGTGAGATTGCTGAGTCCCCGTGACTCACAGATACTTCCAAAACCAGCTTGCAGGTTTCGTCGAACCGTGCAGGTGACGCAACCCAGCTCAAGGAGGAGCTCGATGAAGATCGTGTTCGTTATGTTGTTTCGTTTCCAGTTGATCAGTAGTGGAGCCCAGTCGGGACGATCGGGGATCTGTGTAGCTTTTGGGGTAGTCTTCTTTTATTTTGGTTCTTTAGTCGGACCTTGATTGTATCTGGATGATGTAATGCTTTATTCATGTAATTGTGTGAAGTGGCAATTGTAAGCCAACTATGTATCTCTTTCCCTTATGTATTACATGGGTTGTGTGAAGATTACCTCACTTGCGACATTGCTTTCAATGCGGTTATGCCTCTAAGTCGTGCTTCGACACGTTGGAGATATAGCAGCATCGAGGGCGTTACACATACCCGAAGGAATTTCAAAGTAAACATTTTCAGTAGGTTGAGGAGCAACTCTTTGCTCTACTGGTCGGGGTGAAGATACCCCGAACAAGCCCCTCAAAGGATTATGTTCCATAGTAACAAGTGACAGTAAATTTCAGCACAATATATAAACTTGTCCTTACCAAATTCAACCTACCAAAGGCACTTCACTCCCTGGCAACGGCACCAGAAAAGAGTCTTGATGACCCACAAGTGTAGGGGATCTATCGTAGCCTTTTCGATAAGTAAGAGTGTCGAACCCAACGAGGAGCAGAAGGAAATGATAAGCAGTTTTCAGTAAGGTATTCTCTGCAAGCACTGAAATTATCGGTAACAGGTAGTTTTGTGATAAGGTAATTTGTAACGAGTAGCAAGCAATAAAAGTAAATAAGGTGCAGAAAGATGGTACAAACCTTTTTGTAGCAAACTATAAGCCTGGACAAACTCTTATATGAAGGAAAGCGTTCCCGACGACACATGGGAATTATCATGAAGCTAGTTTTCATCACGTTCATATGATTCGCGTTCGGTACTTTGATAATCTGATATGTGGGTGGACCGGTGCTTGGGTACCGTCCTTACTTGGAAAAGCATCCCACTTATGATTAACCCCCATTGCAAGCATCCACAACTACAACATAAGTATTAAGGTAAACCTAACCATAACATGAAACATATGGATCCAAATCAGCGCCTTATGAAGCAACACATAAACTAGGGTTTAAGCTTCTGTCACTCTAGCAACCCATCATCTACTTATTACTTCCCAATGCCTCCCTCTAGGCCCAAACAATGGTGAAGTGTCATGTAGTCGACGTTCACATGACATCACTAGAGGTATGACAACATACATCTCATCAAAATATCGAACGAATACCAAATTCACATGACTACTCATAGCAAGACTTCTCCCATGTCCTCGGGAACAAACATAACTACTCACTAAGCATATCCGTGTTCATAATCAGAGGGGTATTAATATGCATAATGGATCTGAACATATGATCTTCCACCAAGTAAACCAACTAGCATCAACGACAAAGAGTAATCAACACTACTAGCAACCCACAGGTACCAATCTGAGGTTTGGATACAAAGATTGGATACAAGAGATGAACTAGGGTTTGAGATGAGATGGTGCTAGCGAAGATGTTGATGGAGATTGACCCCCTCCCGATGAGAGGATCATTGGTTATGATGATGGTGATGATTTCCCCCTCCCGGAGGGAAGTTTCCCCGGCAGAACAACTCTGCCGGAGTCCTAGATTGGTTCCGCCAAGGTTCCGCCTCGTGGTGGCGGAGTTTCTTCCCCAAAGCTTGCTTATTATTTTTTCTCGGACGAAAGACCTCATATAGTAGAAGATGGGCATCGGAGGGCCACCAGGGGGCCCACGAGGAAGGGGGTGCGCCCAGGGGGATAGGGCGCGCCCCCACCCTCGTGGCCAGGGAGTGGGCCCCCTCAGGTACTTCTTTCGCCCAATATTTTTATATATATTCTGAAACGTGCTCCCGTGAAGTTTCAAGACTTTTGGAGATGTGCAGAATAGGTCTCTAATATTTGCTCCTTTTCCAGCCCAGAATTCCAACTGCCGGCATTCCCCCTCTTCATGTAAACCTTGTGAAATAAGAGAGAATAGGCATAAGTATTGTGACATAATGTGTAATAACAACCCAAAATTCAATAAATATCGATATAAAAGCGTCATGCAAAATGGAAGTATGAACTCCCCCAAGCTTAGACCTCGCTTGTCCTCAAGCGAAAGCCGAAATAGAAAAATATGTCCACATGTTTGGAGATAGAGGTGTCGATAAAAATAAAATACGGACATGAGGGCATCATGATCATTCTTAGAGCAGCAACATATATATATATATTGTCATATGATCTCTAATGCTAAAGTACCAATTCAATCACAATTTCAAGTATGAATCATAAACTTCATTGAGAACCAACAAACTCTAATCTCAGTCACTGAGGCAATTGCAATTTATCATAACATAGGAAAGAGTCAATATAAGAGCTTTTCAGCAAGTCCACATACTCAACCATCTTTTAGTCTTTCATAATTGCTATCACTCACGCAATATTTATGGGTATGAAGTTTTAATCAGACACAGAGAAAGATAGGGGCTTATTGTTTTGCCTCCCAACTTTTCACCTCAAGGGTAATGTCAACAATAATAGTTCATGAAAACTCACATCTAATTAGCTATATATATCAGGATCTTTCCAACACATTTTGCTTGCCAAAGGATAAAATGTAAAAAGGAAAGGTGAATATCACCATGACTCTTTGCATGAAGTATAAGACAAGAATAAAAGATAGGCCCTTCGCAGAGGGAAGCAGAGCTTGTCATGCGCTTTTATGGTTGGATGCACGAAATCTTAATGCAAAAGAACGTCACTTTGTATTGCCACTTGTGATGTGGACCTTTATTATGCAGTCCATCGCTTTTATTTCTTCCACATCACATGATCGTATAAAGCTTATTTTCTCCACACTAATAAGTCATACATATTTAGAGAGCAATTTTTATTGCTTGCACCGATGACAACTTACTTGAAGGATCTTACTCAATCCATAAGTAGGTATGGTGGACTCTCATGACAAAACTGGTTTAGGGGTATTTGGAAGCACAAGTAGTATCTCTACTTGGTGCAAAGAAATTGGCTAGCATGAGAGGGAAAGGCAAGCTCAACATGTTGGATGATCCATGACAATATAATTTATCTTAGGTGTAAGAAAACATAACCCATTACGTTTTCTTCCTTGTCCAACATCAACTCTTTAGCTTGTCAGATTTTAATGAGTGCTCACAATTATAAAAGATGTCCAAGATAGTATATTTATATGTGAAAACCTCTCTTTCTTTATTACTTCCTATTAATTGCAACGATGACCAAAACTATGTTTGTCAACTCTCAACAACTTTTATTCATCATACTCTTTATATGTGAGCTCATTACTCTCCATAAGATCAATATGATCTCTTTATTTCTTTTTATTTATTCTCTGTTATTTTATTCCCTCAAGATCGTAGCAAGATAATCAAGCCCTTGACTCAACACTAATCTTTATTATATATAGCTCACGGACTCGATTACATAGGAAGATCATAAAGCAAAACTCACAACTAGATCATACTAAAACTTTATTCTACTAGATCAAGATATTATCAAAAGGATCGAACTAAGAAAAACGGTAAAGATAAAAGTGATGGTGATATGATACCAGGGCACTCCCCCAAGCTTGGCAGTTGCCAAGGAGAGTGCCCATACTCATGTGTTTATGTTTCCTTCCTCGGAGGTGGTGATGAAGTTGTTGTTGATGATGTAGGCTTGTCGTCCATCTTCCAAGGCATAGTCTCAGCATCATAGAAGGATGATCGAGTCTCTGGGATCCTCAAATCTGTAGCCAAACTCATCCTCTTGAATCTATATTCATACTCACAATTTTGGTTTTGCAGGTCATAGATCTGGGCTTGGAGGCGCTCGATTTTCTCGTCAAGCTTGAAGATGGCCTCCCCAATGTCCTTGGCGTCCAACTTGTGGTTGTTGGTGAACTCCGTGATCATTATGTGATTCGAGTCGAGTCCACGCTCCACCATCTCTTGACACTTGAAAACTTGTTTCTCCAGTGCCTCGAGCCTTGTCTTCGTGCTTCTGGTCCTCCGTAGTCCATCAACATCGCGGATGTGCAACAACCCCTCACGCATCTCAATGGTTTGAGGGTGTTGCAGCACCTCCACGAGGTAGGGGTTGATGACCTTCTCGAAGAACTTGTCCTTGGGGGCACTTGAAGATGACATGGCGACCTGGATCTGTCAGAAAAACAACTCGAAACAAAGACATGAGATATTTGTGTGATACGGTGGTCAAAATGTTCGGGAGATTATATAGTGAATTTTTACCGACCAAAAGAAGTATCGTGCAAGAAAAAGGAGTTCGGAGAGCGCACGAGGTGTTTAGAGTTTGGCACATACAAATTTACTTGGAACGGCAGGTAGATACCGTATATAGGTAGGTATGGTGGACTCATATGGAATAACTTTGGGATTTATGGAGTTGGATGCACAAGCAATATTCCTGCTTAGTACAGGTGAAGGCTAGAAAAAGACTGGGAAGCGACTAACTAGAGAGCGACAACGGTCATGAACATGCATTAAAATTAATCAACACCGAATGCAAGCATGAGTAGGATATAATCCACCATGAACATAAACATCGTGAAGGCTATGTTGATTTTGTTTCAACTACATGCGTGAACATGCGCCAAGTCAAGTCACTTAAATCATTCAAAAGAGGATACCACCCTATCATACCACATCACAACCATTTTAATAGCATGTTGGCACGCAAGGTAAACCATTATAAGCTCCTAGCTAATCAAGCATGGCACAAGAAACTATGATCTCTAGTTGTCATTGCAAACATGTTTATACATAATAGGCTGAATCAAGAACGATGAACTAATCATATTTACAAAAACAAGAGAGGTCGAGTTCATACCAGCTTTTCTCATCTCAGTCAGTCCATCATATATCGTCATAATTGGCTTTCACTTGCACGACCGAACGATGTGAAAATAATATTAAGAGTGCACGTTCATTGAACTAAGCTGGAATCTGCGAGTATTCAATAAACAGGAGAAGACAAGGCAATATGAGCTCTTTTGTCAGATCAACAATAATGCATATGAGAGCCACTTCAACAATTTAATCATGGTCTTCTCCTATCGACCCCCAAAGAAAAGAAATAAAACTATTTACACGGGAAAGCTCCCAACAAGCAAAAGGAGAACATGAAATCTTTTTGGGTTTTCTTTTTAACTACTTCTACAAGCATGGGAATTAAAACTAGCTACAAGCTACAGCTAATTTTTCTGGGTTTTTTCTTAAGGTTTATTAAACACACAAGAAGAGAGCATAAAAAGGAAATAAACTAGCATGTATGATACAATGAAAAAGTATGAGCACCGACATCTAGCAATGAGTGTGTGTGAACATAAATATAATGTCGGTGGGGAATACATACTCCCCCAAGCTTAGGCTTTTGGCCTAAGTTGGTTTATTGCCACGGATGGCCTGGCGGATATCCATAGTTGTAGCTGGGATCATACCGCGATGCAGTGGCTATTGCCTCCTGAGCTGCAGCGTGGCGGCGAGCTGCCTCCGCCCTCCTCTCGTACTCATCTGCCTCATCTCGGGTAATAAAATGTCTTCCTTTCGCCTGATAATCAAAGAATGCAGGAACAGGGAGAGTAATACGGACAACACGACATCTGTCAAAGATTAAGCGATACTGGAGAGGTGACGACAAACTGGTGGTGAACCATAGCATTAAAGTATAGGTAAGCAGGAGGCAATTCAATATCATCATTACGTATGGTTACACCAAGAAAATCAGCTAAGCGGGTTGCATATATTCCTCTAAAGAAATCTCCATTAAATCTATTATGATGCAACCTACGTGCAACAATGGCTCCCAAATTATAAGATTTGTCTCCTAACACAGCACTCCTAAGAATACTGAGGTCAGGGACACACATGTGACATGCCTCATCTTTACCATTAATGCATCTACCTATGAAGAGAGCAAAATAATGTATAGCAGGAAAGTGAATGCTCCCTATGGTAGCTTGTGTTATATCTCTAAATTCCTCCACAGTTATACTAGCAAGAAAATCTCTAAATTCAGATTTGCGAGGTTCCTTGACACTACCCCACTGTGGAAGTTTGCAAGCAGTGGTAAAATCCTCTAAGTCCATCTTATAAGATTTTTCATAAAGATCAAACAGGACAGTTGGAGAATTGCGTGAAGATGAAAATTCAAACCTCCTCACAAAGGAACTAGTGAGATAGTGGTACTGGCAACACGTTTCCTCCTCGAAGCTCACAAGATCAGCGTTACGCAAATATGCGTTAAATTCTTCCTTAATTTCTGCTCGATCCATAAAGTCCTCTGAAGGCCATTCACAGGGCCGCACTGGAGTGTCCCTTGGTGGCTCATCATCAGCATCACGCAGTGCAAGCCTGGGCTCTTGTTTCCTTGAAGAGCCACCTTGGTACATTTTCCTAAACATATTTCTTCCTCTGAAAAAATTCTGAATTTTTTAGTAACCTCAAATAAAAGTGAGCCAAGCTCAACAAAATTGATAGCAACAACTCCTACAAGTGCCTAGAGCCTATATCATGCATCAAGACTACTTGGAACCATATAAATTTGACATGCAAGCTCAAGAACATGGTCACATAGGTAGCACAAATTTGCAATGAACAAAGCACTAGAACAAAAACTAATTGGACCAATGGAGGAGTCACATACCAAGGAACAATCCCCCAAGCAGTTTTGTGAGAGGTGCTTTGAGCAAGGAGATCGAAAATGGCAGCAAAATGAGCTTGGACTCGGGTTTGAACTGGATAATCGTGTTTGTGGGAGGAAGAAGGAGTGTGTGGGTGCATGAATAAGTGGAGGAGGGCCATCGTGGGCCCATGAGGCAGGGGGGCGCGCCCTCCACCCTCGTGGCCAGCTGGATGCCCCCCGTGCTGTGTTCTCAGTGCCAAATATTCTCAAATATTCCAAAAAATCATATTTAAATTTCAGGGCATTTGGAGAACTTTTATTTCCGGGGTATTTTTATATTGCACGGATAAATCAGATAACAGACGGAAAATACTTATTTTTATTTTATTTAGTATAAATAACAGAAAGTAAAAGGAGGGTACACAGAGTTGTGTTTTCTAAATTCATCCATCTCATGATCATCAAAAGGAACCCACTAACAAGGTTGATCAAGTCTTGTTAACAAACTCATTCCAAATAACATGGAACAGGAGAATTTTCGAATAACACTAGGTTACCTCAATGGGGATATGCACATCCCCAACAATAAGAATATCATATTTCTTCTTGACAATAGGAAGAGGAAATTCAAAACCTCCAAAAATAACCGATAGAATTTTTCCAATAGAATTGATACTGTGGACTTGAGGTTGTTTCCTCGGAAAGTGTACCGTATGCTCATTATCATTAACATGAAAAGTGACATTGCCTTTGTTATAATCAATAACAGCCCCTGCAGTATTCAAAAAGGGTCTTCCAAGAATAATAGACATACTATCGTCCTCGGGAATATCAAGAATAATAAAGTCCGTTAAAATAGTAACGTTTGCAACTACAACAGGCACATCCTCACAGATACCGACAGGTATAGCAATTGATTTATCAGCCATTTGCAAAGATATTTCAGTAGGTGTCAACTTATTGAAATCAAGTCTACGATATAAAGAGAGAGGCATAACACTAACACCGGCTCCAAGATCACATAAAGCAGTTTTAACATAGTTTCTTTTAATGGAGCATGGTATAGTGGGTACTCCTGGATCTCCAAGTTTCTTTGGTATTCCACCCTTAAAAGTATAATTAGCAAGCATGGTGTAAATTTCAGCTTCCGTTATCTTTCTTTTATTAGTGACAATTTCTTTCATGTACTTAGCACAAGGATTCATTTTAAGCATATCAGTTAATCGCATACGCAAAAAGATAGGTCATTTCAGCAAAGCGCTCGAAATCCTCATCATCCTTTTTCTTGGATGGTTTGGGAGGAAAAGGCATGGTTTTCTGAACCCAAGGCTCTCTTTCCTTTCCGTGTTTCCTAGCAACAAAGTCTTCCTTATCATAACGTTGATTCTTTGATTGTGGGCTATCTAGATCAACAGTAGGTTCAATTTCTATATCATTATCATTACTAGGTTGAGCATCATCATGAACGTTATCATTAACATTGTCACTAGTTTCAGGTTCATTACCAGACTGTGTTTTAGCATCAGAAATAGAAAATATCATTTGGATTCTCAGGTGTTTCAGCAATAGGTTCACTAGAAGCATGCAAAGTCCTATCATTTTTCTTTTTTTCCTTTTAGAAGGACTAGGTGCATCTATATTATTTCTATGAGAATCTCGCTCAATTCTCTTAGGGTGGCCTTCAGGATACAGAGGTTCCTGAGTCATTCTACCAGTTCTAGTAGACACTCTAACAACATAATCATTATTCTTACTATTCAATTCACTGAGCAAATCATTTTGAGCCTTAAGTACTTGTTCTACTTGAGTGGTAACCATAGAATCATGTTTACTAATAAGTTTAAGTTCACCTTTGACATTAGCCATATAATCACCCAAGTGTTCAAGCATACCAGCACTGCGTTTTAATTCTCTACCAAAATAAGCATTGAAGTCTTCTTGCTTAACCTTAAAATTATCAAACTCATCTAAGCATTGGCTAGCAAACTTAGTAAGAGGGATGTCCTCTTATCATATCTATAGAGAGAATTTACCTTTACTATCTGTGTAGGGTTATCAAGACCATGTATTTCTTTAATAGGTAATGGATTAAGATCATGTGTTTCTTCAACAGGCGGTAAATTAAGACCGTGTATTTCTTAAATAAGAGGTAAATTCTTAACATCTTCAGCTTTAATACCTTTTTCTTTCATAGATTTCTTTGCCTCTTGCATATCTTCAGGGCTGAGAAATAGAACACCTCTCTTCTTCGGAGTTGGTTTAGGAATAGGCTCAGGAGTTGACTCAGGAGTTGTCCAATTATTTTCATTTGTCAACATATTATTCAATAGAATTTTAGCTTCATCTGGTGTTCTTTCCCTGAAAACAGAACCAGCACAACTATCCAGGTAATCTCTGGAAGCATCAGTTAGTCTATTATAACGCTGTGTTTGGATGTCTGTGTTGGAGGCCTATGTATTGTATTGGTTTCAATTCCAATTCAGACAGGAAACTGTAATCGACATGAATACGAATTCGGTTGTTTGGATGTATATCGAATTGGCTCACGGAATCATCCTGAGGTTTCAATACAGAATCGTGTTTGGATGTCAAACACTGGAATTGCATAGCAACATTACTATATGCACTAAAACAGTAGTTGTATGACTATAATTGGATCATTATATAGTAAAAATTATCATCAATTATTCTAGAAATCGAGGATGACATCATATAATATTGACACAAAAATAATCAAAAATAAGTTTACACCAACATAGTACAACACATATAGTTTAAATAGATGTCTCAAATTCATCATAAGACAAGCATATGCATCAGACCACCACAAGCATAGTTCACAGAACTGCATATTCATACCTCAGGTCGGCCTAGATGGCTTCCAACTTTTAATCCAACCTACAACAAGAGGATACATCAGTGCTCAGCAAATCATTGACAAAAGGGCTGGGAAGGAAAGGAAAACAGAGTAGGCTGCTTGGAGATAGGGAAGAATCATGGATGAAGAAGGGGCTAGCTGGACACACAGAAGAAGGGGCGGCCCAGGAGGTGGTCTGAGGGAGAGGAGATGTGCACCGGCAGTGGTGCACCGCACGTCTGGAGAGGAAAGGAAGGGCCGGCGCCGGAGTGGACTGCCGCCATTGGCTTCAGATCCGATCTGGCCACGGCGAGCAAGGCCAGAGAGAGCGAGAAGGGGCAGTACCGGAGGAGGGGAAGGGACGGCGGAAGAGGAAGAAGGGAAGGGGAGGTGGCGACCATACCTGCGCCGGCCGGCGTGGTGGGTCTGCGACGGCGCCCCGGTTGATCTGCCCGGCGGCGGTTTCCTCTCTCGAACCCTCTGTCTTGTGGTAGGGGGAGGAAAGAACTGACGAAGCATTTTGTTTTGCGGGAGGGAAGTAATTCAGGCGAAATCGGAGGTCCAGGCCTCTGTATTGGCATGATGGGTGGGCGCGTACGAGCGAAAACTCCAGCGTATTCGTTTCCGTTTCAGTGGGTTGTTTCAGAGTACATCCAAACGTCTGTATTGGGGTCAGCCCATTACCAAATCCAATTCAACAGCCCAATACGAACATCCAAACGAAGCCTAAAAGATATCAAGTATTTCATTTTTCTTAAGAGGATGATCAGGCAAAGCATTAAGTAACTTGAGAAGCCTCCCTCAAGCTTGTGGGAGACTCTCTTCTTCAATTTGCACAAAATTATATATATATATATATATATATCCCTCAAAGCAACTTGTTTCTTATGAGCAGGGAAATATTTAGCAGAGAAGTAATAAATCATATCCTAGGGACTACGCACACAACCAGGATCAAGAGAATTAAACCATATCTTAGCATCACCCTTTAATGAGAACATAAAATTTTAAGGATATAAAAGTAGCGAGTTCTCTCATCATTAGTGAACAAGGTGGCTATATCATTTAGTTTAGTAAGATGTGCCACAACAGTTTCATATTCATAGCCATAAAAAGGATCAGATTTAACCAAATTAATTATATTAGGATCAACAGAGAATTCATAATCCTTATCAATAACATAGATAGGTGAAGTAGCAAAAGCAGGGTCAGGTTTCATTCTAGCATTAAGAGATTGCTGCTTCCATTTAGCTAATAACCTCTTTAGATCATATCTATCATTGCAAGCAAGAATAGCTCTAGCAGATTCTTCATCCAGAACATAACCCTCAGGAATAACAGGAAATTCATATTTATTAGGGGGAGAGTCTTCATCATCACTTTCATCAATATTATCAGTTTCAATAATTTCATTCTCTCTAACCCTAGCAAGTTGTTCATCAAGAAATTCACCAAGTGCCACAGTAGTATGAAGCATAGAAGTAGTTTCATCATAAGTATCATGCATAGCAGAAGTGGCATCATCAAGAACATGTGACATATCAGAACGAATAGCATAAGCAGGTTTAGGTGTCGCAAGCTTACTCAAAACAGAAGGTGAATCAAGTGCAGAGCTAGATGGCAGTTCCTTACCTCCCCTTGTAGTTGAGGGATAAATCTTGGTTTTTGGATCTTCCAAGTTCTTCATAATGATAAGCAGATATAAATCCCAAGTGACTCAAAGAATAGAGCTATGCTCCCCGGCAACGGTGCCAGAAAATAGTCTTGATAACCCACAAGTATTGGGGATCGCAACAATTTTCGAGGGTAGAGTATTCAACCCAAATTTATTGATTCGACACAAGGGGAGCCAAAGAATATTCTCAAGTATTAGCAGCTGAGTTGTCAATTCAACCACACCTGGAAACTTAGTATCTGCAGCAAAGTGTTTAGTAGCAAAGTAATATGATAGTAGTGGTAACGATAGCAAAAGTAACGGTAGAAAAAGTAATGTTTTTGGTATTTTGTGGTGATTGTAACAATAGCAACGGGAAAGTAAATAAGCGAAGAACAATATATGGAAAGCTCGTAGGCAATGGATCGGTGATAGAGAATTATGCCGGATGCGGTTCGTCATGTAACAGTCATAACATAGGGTGGCACAAAACTAGCTCCTATTCATCAATGTAATGTAGGCATGTATTCCGAATATAGTCATACGTGCTTATGGAAAAGAACTTGCATGACATCTTTTGTCCTACCCTCCCATGGCAGCGGGGTCCTAATGGAAACTAAGGGATATTAAGGCCTCCTTTTAATAGAGTACCGGACCAAAGCATTAACACATAGTGAATACATGAACTCCTCAAACTATGGTCATCACCGGGAGTGGTCCCGATTATTGTCACTTCGGGGTTGCCGGATCATAACACATAGTCGGTGACTATAGACTTGCAAGATAGGATCAAGAACTCCCATATATTGATGAAAACATAATAGGCTCAGATCTAAAATCATCGCACTCGGGCCCTAGTGACAAACATTAAGCATAGCAAAGTCATAGCAACATCAATCTCAGAACATAGTGGATACTAGGGATCAAACCCTAACAAAACTAACTCGATTACATGATAAATCTCATCCAACCCATCACCTCCAGCAAGCCTACGATGGAATTACTCATGCACGGCGGTGAGCATCATGAAATTGGTGATGGAGAATGGTTGATGATGACGATGGCGACGGATTCCCCTCTCCGAGAGGTTTTCAGGCTTGGCGGGGGCTCCGTATCGTAAAACATGATGAATCCTTTTGTTTTATTTTTTCTCCCTGAAAGCAAATATATAGAGTTGGGGTTGAGGTCGGAGGAGCTCCAGGGGGCCCATGAGGTAGGGGGGCGCGCCCAGGGGGGCAGGCGCGCCCCCACCCTCGTGGCTAGGGTGTGGGCCCCCTGGTCTTCATCTTTTGCAAAGATTTTTTATTATTTCCAAAAAGATGTTCCGTGAAGTTTCAGGTCATTCCGAGAACTTTTGTTTCTGCACATAAATAACACCATGGCAATTCTGCTGAAAACAGCGTCAGTCCGGGTTAGTTCCATTCAAATCATGCAAGTTAGAGTCCAAAACAAGGCAAAAAGTGTTTGGAAAAGTAGATACGACGGAGACGTATCAGAGACCTCTTGAAATATTATCTTGGGATGCCTTCGGCATCCCCAAGCTTGAGCTTTTGTGTCTCCTTAATTCTTCTCATATCACGGTTTTCCTAAATCTCAAACGCTTCATCCACACAAAACTCAACAAGAACTCATGAGATAAGCTAGTATAAACCAATGCAAAAACCTTACCATTCTCTACTGTGGCAAATCACTAAAATTATTATTAAACATTGCACACTAAATGCCTCTGCATATTTAATACTTCTATCCTCAAATAGAATCATTAAACAAGCAAACATATGCAAACAATGCAAACATAGCAACAATCTGCCAAAACAGTACAGTCTGTAAAGAATGCAAGATTACAGTACTTTCCTAACACCAAAAGTTATGAAAATTTTCCACACTGTATAAAATTTATCAGAGCTCATTTTCCAAAAAGTTTCAACATTTTAACACATTCTGACATTTCTAGGGAATTTTTGCAACAGCGGTAAACTTTCTGTTTTCAAACAGCAACATGTATACTTGCAAAATAAGCATGGCAAAGGCTATACTTGACATTTTTATTGAAATAAAAGATGCAAAATATTATTATAAATAACAGAAATAAAATACTAACAAAATAAAATGAAGCTCCAAGCAAAACACATATCATGTGACGAATAAAATACAGCCCCAAGTGAGGTTACCGATACTGTTGAAGGCGAAAGAGGGGATGCCTTCCGGGTCATCCCCAAGCTTAGTTGCTTAGATCTTCCTTGAATATTACCTTGGGGTGCCTTGTGCATCCCCAAGCTTACGGTCTTGTCACTCTTTATTCTCCTCATATCGACATCTCACCCAAAAATTGAAAACTTCAATCACACAAAACTTAACGGAACTTCGTGAGATAGGTTAGTATGATAAAGAGCAAACCATTTCACTTTGGTACTGTCAAAGACAAGGTTAATAATTGTTTCCACACAATGCCTACTGTCAAATATCATTTCCACAATTTATATTGAGCAATATAAGCCATAGAAACTAGAAAACAAGCAAACTATGCATTGAAAATAGAATCTTTCAAAAATAGAACAATTTGTAGTAATCTGTACTCCAACCATACTTGTGCTACTCCAACAATTCTGAAAAATTAGGAAAACCTGAGAAATTTGTCTATTAATCTTCTTAAAAAAGAATCAGCATTCTATCACACTTCTGTTAAAAATGAGAATTGTTTTCCTGAGCGCAAAAGTTTCTGTTTTTCAGCAAGATCAAATCAACCATCACCGTAAGCCACCCCAAAGGTCTTACTTGGCACTTTATTGAAACGAAAGCAATAAAACATGATTACTACAGTAGCCTAATCATGTGAACACACAAAAACAGTAGGTAAAAGTGTTGGGTTGTTTCCCAACAAGCGCTTTTCTTTAATGCATTTTAGCTAGGCATAATGATTTCAACGATGCTCGCATAAAAGATAAGAATTGAAACGTAAAAGAGCATCATGAAGCACATGACAAGCACAGTTAAGTCTAACCCACTTGCTATGCATAGGGATTTTGTGAGCAAACAATTTATGGGAACAAGAATCAACTAGCATAGGAAGGCAAAACAAGCACAACTTCAAGATTTTCAACACATAGAGAGGAAACTTAATATTATTGCAATTACTACAAGCATAAGTTCCTCCCTCATAATAATTTTCAGTAGCATCATGAAGAAATTCAACAACATAACCATCACATAAAGCATTCTTTTCATGACAGAAAAGGATAGAAAACTTATTACTCTCCACATAAGCAAATTTCTTCTCATCAATAGTAGTGGGAGCAAACTCAACAAAATAACTATCATGAGAGTGAAAATTAAAATCATGATGACAAGTTTCATGGTTATCATTATTCTTTATAGAATACATGTCATCACCATAATTATCATAGATAGCAACTTTGTTATCATAGTCAATTGTGAAGGAAATATGCCCTAGAGGCAATAATAAAGTTATTATTTATTTCCTTATATCATGATAAATGTTTATTATTCATGCTAGAATTGTATTAACCGGAAACATAATACATGTGTGAATACATAGACAAACAGAGTGTCACTAGTATGCCTCTACTTGACTAGCTCGTTAATCAAAGATGGTTAAGTTTCCTAACCATGAACAATGTGTTGTTATTTGATTAACGAGGTCACATCATTAGTTGAATGATCTGATTGACATGACCCATTTCATTAGCTTAGCACCCAATCGTTTAGTATGTTGCTATTGCTTTCTTCATGACTTATACATGTTCCTATGACTATGAGATTATGCAACTCCCGTTTGTCGGAGGAACACTTTGGGTGCTACCAAACGTCACAACGTAACTGGGTGATTATAAAGGAGTACTACAGGTGTCTCCAATGGTAGATGTTGGGTTGGCGTATTTCGAGATTAGGATTTGTCACTCCGATTGTCGGAGAGGTATCTCTGGGCCCTCTCGGTAATACACATCACATAAGCCTTGCAAGCATTGTGACTAATGAGTTAGTTGCGAGATGATGTATTACGGAACGAGTAAAGAGACTTGCCGGTAACGAGATTGAACTAGGTATTGGATACCGACGATCGAATCTCGGGCAAGTAACATACCGATGACAAAGGGAACAACATATGTTGTTATGCGGTCTGACCGATAAAGATCTTCGTAGAATACGTAGGAGCCAATATGGGCATCCAGGTCCCGCTATTGGTTATTGACCGGAGACGTGTCTCGGTCATGTCTACATTGTTCTTGAACCGTAGGGTCCGCACGCTTAACGTTACGATGACAGTTATTATGAGTTTATGCATTTTGATGTACCGAAGGTTGTTCGGAGTCCCGAATGTGATCACGGACATGACGAGGAGTCTCGAAATGGTCGAGACATAAAGATTGATATATTGGAAGCCTATGTTTGGACATCGGAAGTGTTCCGGGTGAAATCGGGAATTTTACCGGAGTACCGGGAGGTTACCGGAACCCCCCGGGAACCAAATGGGACTTATTGGGCCTTAGTGGAAAGGTGAAAGGGGCAGCCCAAGGTGGGCTGTGCACCACCCCCTCCCCTAGTCCTATTAGGACTAGGAGAGGTGGCCGGCCACCTCTCTCCCTCTCTTTCCACTTGGGAGTCCTATTAGGAATAGGATTGGGGGGGGGGGAGTCCTACTCCCGGTAGGAGTAGGACTCCTCCTGCGCCTCCACAGCTTGGCCGGCCAGCCCTCCCCCTGGCAACCTTTATATACGGGGGCAGGGGGCACCTCTAGACACACAAGTTGATCCTTGAGATCGTTCCTTAGCCATGTGCGGTGCCCCCTGCCACCAAATTCCACCTCGATCATACCGTTGTAGTGCTTAGGCGAAGCCCTACGTCGGTAGTACATCAAGATCGTCACCACGCCGTCGTGCTGACGGAACTCCTCCCCGAAGCTTTGCTGGATCGGAGCCCGGGGATCGTCATCGAGCTGAACGTGTGCTAAGAACTCGGAGGTGCCGGAGTAACGGTGCTTGGATCGGTCGGATTGGGAAGAAGACGTACGACTACTTCCTCTATGTTGTGTCAACGCTTCCGTTGCATTCTACAAGGGTACGTAGATCAGACTCTCCCCCTCGTTGCTATGCATCACCATGATCTTGTGTGTGCGTAGGAAATTTTTTGAAATTACTACGTTCCCCAACAGTGGCATCCGAGCCTAGGTTTTATGGTTTCATGTTATTTGCACGAGTAGAACACAAGTGAGTTGTGGGCGATACAAGTCATACTGCCTACCAGCATGTCATACTTTGGTTCGGCGGTATTGTTGGACGAGACGACCCGGACCAACCTTACGCGTACGCTTACGTGAGACCAGTTCCCTCGACGTGCTTTGCACATAGATGGCTTGCGGGCGACTGTCTCTCCAACTTTAGTTGAACCGAGTATGGCTACGCCCGGTCCTTGAGAAGGTTAAAACGGAGTCTATTTGACAAACTATCGTTGTGGTTTTGATGCGTAGGTGAGATGAGTTCTTGCTTAAGCCCGTAGCAGCCACGTAAAACTTGCAACAACAAAGTAGAGGACGTCTAACTTGTTTTTGCAGGGCATGTTGTGATGTGATATGGTCAAGGCATGATGCTGATTTTTATTGTATGAGATGATCATGTTTTGTAACCAAGTTATCGGCAACTGGCAGGAGCCATATGGTTGTCACTTTATTGTATGCAATGCAATCGCGATGTAATGCTTTACTTTATTGCTAATCGGTAGTGATAGTCGTGAAAGCATAAGATTGGCGAGACGACAACGATGCTACGATGGAGATCAAGGTGTCGCGCCGGTGACGATGGTGATCATGACGGTGCTTCGGAGATGGAGATCACAAGCACAAGATGATGATGGCCATATCATATCACTTATATTGATTGCATGTGATGTTTATCTTTTATGCATCTTATCTTGCTTTGATTGACGGTAGCATTATAAGATGATCTCTCACTAAATTATCAAGAAGTGTTCTCCCTGAGTATGCACCGTTGCGAAAGTTCTTCGTGCTGAGACACCACGTGATGATCGGGTGTGATAGGCTCTACGTTCAAATACAACGGGTGCAAAACAATTGCACACGCGGAATACTCAGGTTATACTTGACGAGCCAAGCATATACAGATATGGCCTCGGAACACGGAGATCGAAAGGTCGAGCGTGAATCATATAGTAGATATGATCAACATAGTGATGTTCACCAATGAAACTACTCCATCTCACGTGATGATCGGACATGGTTTAGTTGATTTGGATCACGTGATCACTTAGAGGATTAGAGGGATGTCCATCTAAGTGGGAGTTCTTAAGTAATATGATTAAATTGAACTTAAATTTATCATGAACTTAGTCCTGGTAGTATTTTGCAAATTATGTTGTAGATCAATAGCTCGCGTTGCTGCTTCCCTGTGTTTATTTTTGATATGTTCCTAGAGAAAATTGTGTTGAAAGATGTTAGTAGCAATGATGCGGATTGGATCCGTGATATGAGGTTTGTCCTCATTGCTGCATAGAAGAATTATGTCCTTGATGCACCACTAGGTGACAGACCTATTGCAGGAGCAGATGCAGACGTTATGAACGTTTGGCTAGCTCAATATGATGACTACTTGATAGTTTAGTGCACCATGCTTAATGGCTTAGAATCGGGACTTCAAAGATGTTTTGAACGTCATGGACCATATGAGATGTTCCAGGAGTTGAAGTTAATATTTCAAGCAAATACCCGAGTTGAGAGATATGAAATCTCCAACAAGTTCTATAGCTAAAAGATGGAGGAGAATCGCTCAACTAGTGAGCATGTGCTCAGATTGTCTGGGTACTACAATCGCTTGAATCAAGTGGGAGTTAATCTTCCAGATAAGATAGTGATTGACAAAATTCTCTAGTCACCATGACCAAGTTAGTAGAACTTCGTGATGAACTATAGTATGCAAGGGATGACGAAAACGACTCCCGAGCTTTTCATGATGATAAAATCGATGAAGGTAGAAATCAAGAAAAACATCAAGTGTTGATGGTAGACAAGACCACTAGTTTCAAGAAAAAGGCAGAGGGAAGAAGGGGAACTTCAAAAAGAACAGCAAGCAAGTTGCTGCTCAAGTGAAGAAGCCCAAGTCTGGACCTAAGCCTGAGACTAGGTGCTTCTACTGCAAAGGGACTGGTCACTGGAAGCGGAACTACCCCAAGTGATTGGCGGATAAGAAGGATGGCAAAGTGAACATAAGTATATTTGATATACATGTTATTAATGTGTACTTTACTAATGTTTATAGCAACCCCTCAGTATTTGATACTAGTTCAGTTGCTAAGATTAGTAACTCGAAACGGGAGTTGCAGAATGAACAGAGACTAGTTAAGGGTGAAGTGACGATGTGTGTTGGAAGTGGTTCCAAGATTGATATGATCATCATCGCACACTCCCTATACTTTCGGGATTAGTGTTGAACCTGAATAAGTGTTATTTGGTGTTTGCGTTGAGCATGAATATTATTTGATCATGTTTATTGTAATACAGTTATTCATTTAAGAGAATAAATTGTTGTTCTGTTTATATGAATAAAACCTTATATGGTTACACACCCAATGAAAATAGTTCGTTGGATCTCGATCGTAGTGATACACATAATCATAATATTGAAACCAAAAGATGCAAAGTTAATAATGATAGTGCAACTTATTTGTAGCGCTGCCGTTTAGGTCATATTGGTGTAAAGCGCATGAAGAAACTCCATGCTGATGGGCTTTTGGAATCACTTGATTATGAATCAGTTGATGCTTGCAAACCATGCCTCATGGGCAAGATGACTAAGACTCTGTTCTTCGGAACAATGGAGCGGGCAACAGATTTGTTGGAAATCATACATACTGATGTATGTGGTCCGATGAATATTGAGGCTTGCGACAGGTATCATTATTTTCTGATCTTCACAGATGATTTGAGCAGATATGAGTATATCTACTTGATGAAACATAAGTCTGAAACATTTGAAAAGTTCAAAGAATTTCAGAGTGAAGTGAAAAATCATCGTAACAAGAAAATAAAGTTTCTATGATCTGATCGTAGAGAAGAGTATTTGAGTTATGAGTTTGGCCTTCAGTTAAAAACAATGTGAAATAGTTTCACTACTCACGCCACAAGGAACACCATAGTGTAATGGTGTGTCCGAACGTCATAACCGTACTTTATTAGATATAGTGCGATCTATGATGTCTCTTACCGATCTACCACTATCGTTTTGGAGTTATGCATTAGAGACAGCTGCATTCACGTTAAAAAGGGCACCATCTAAGTCCGTTGAGACGACACAATCTGAACTGTGGTTTAGCAAGAAACCAAAGTAGTCATTTCTTAAAGTTTGGGGTTGTGATGCTTATGTGAAAAAGTTTCATCCTAATAAGCTCAAAACCAAATCGGAGAAATATGTCTTCATATGATACCCAAAAGGAGACTGTTGGGTACACCTTATATCACAGATCCTAAGGCAAGACATTCATTGCTTATAATGGATACTTTCTAGAGAAGGAGTTTATCTCGAAAGAAGTGAGTGGGAGGAAAGTAGAACTTGATAAGGTAATTGTACCTTCTCCTTTATTGGAAAGTAGTTCATCACAAGAAATCTGTTCTTGTGACTCCTACACCAATTAGTTTGAAGCTAATGATAATGATCATGAAACTTCGGATCAAGTTACTACCGAATCTCGTAGGTAAACCAGAGTGAGAGCCGCACCAGAGTGGTACGGTAATCCTGTTCTGGAGGTCATGTTACTTGACCATGACGAACCTACGAACTATGAGGAAGCGATGATGAGCCCAGATTCCGCGAAATGGTTTGAGGCCATGAAATCTGAGATATGATCCATGTATGAGAACAAAGTTTGGACTTTGGTTGACTTGCCCGATGATCGGCAAGCAATTGAGAATAAATGGATCTTTAAGAGGAAGACAGACGCTGATAGTAATGTTATTATCTACAAAGCTAGAATTGTCGCAAAAGGTTTTCGACAAGTTCAAAGTATTGACTACGATGAGAGTTTCTCACCCGTATCTATGCTTAAGTCTGTCCGAATCATGTTAGCAATTGCCGCATTTTATGAAATCTGGCAAATGGATAAACAAAACTGCATTCCTTAATGGATTTCTTAAAGAAGAGTTGTATATGATGCAACTAGTAGGTTTTGTCAATCCTAAAGGTGCTAACAAAATATGCAAGCTCCAGCGATTCATCTATGGACTGGTGCAAGCATCTCAGAGTTGGAATACACGCTTTGATAAGTTGATCAAAGCATATAGTTTTATACAGACTTGCGGTGAAGCCTGTATTTACAAGAAAGTGAGTGGGAGCACTACAGCATTTCTGATAAAGTATATGTGAATTGTTGATCGGAAATAATGTAGAATTATTCTGTAAAGCATAAAGGAGTGTTTGAAAGGAGTTTTTCAAAGAAAGACTTCGGTGAAGCTGCTTACATATTGAGCTCCAAGATCTATAGAGATAGATCAAGACGCTTGATAAGTTTTTTTTCAATGAGTACATACCTTGACAAGATTTTGAAGTAGTTCAAAAATGGAGCAGTCAAAGAAAGAGTTCTTGCCTGTAGTACAAGGTGTGAAGTTGAGTAAGACTCAAAGCCCGACCACGGCAGAAGATAGAAAGAGAATGAAAGTCATTCCCTATGCCTCAGCCATAGGTTCTATAAAGTATGCCATGCTGTGTACCAGATCTATTGTATACCCTACACTGATTTGGCAAGGGAGTACAATAGTGATCTAGGAGTAGATCACTGGACAGCGGTCAGAATTATCCTTAGTGAAATAAGGATATGTTTCTCGATTATGGACGTGACAAAAAGGTTCGTCGTAAAGGGTTACGTCGATGCAAGTTTTTGACACTGATCCAGATGAATCTAAAGTCTCAATCTGGATACATATTGAAAGTGGGAGCAATTAGCTAGAGTAGCTCCGTGTAGAGCATTGTAGACATAGAACTTGCAAAATACTTACGGATCTGAATGTGACAGACCCGTTGACTAAAATTATCTCACAAGCAAAACATGATCACACCTTAGTACTCTTTGGGTGTTAATCACATAGATATGTGAACTAGATTACTGACTCTAGTAAACCCTTTGAGTGTTGGTCACATAATGATGTGAACTATGGGTGTTAATCACATGGTGATGTGAACTATTGCTGTTAAATCACATGGCGATGTGAACTAGATTATTGACTCTAGTGCAAGTGGGAGACTGAAGGAAATATGCCCTAGAGGCAATAATAAAGTTATTATTTATTTCCTTATATCATGATAAATGTTTATTATTCATGCTAGAATTGTATTAATCGGAAACATAATACATGTGTGAATACATAGACAAACAGAGTGTCACTAGTATGCCTCTACTTGACTAGCTCGTTAATCAAAGATGGTTAAGTTTCCTAACCATGAACAATGTGTTGTTATTTGATTAACGAGGTCACATCATTAGTTGAATGATCTGATTGACATGACCCATTTGATTAGCTTAGCACCCGATCGTTTAGTATGTTGCTATTGCTTTCTTCATGACTTATACATGTTCCTATGACTATGAGATTATGCAACTCCCGTTTGCCGGAGAAACACTTTGGGTGCTACCAAACGTCACAACGTAACTGGGTGATTATAAAGGAGTACTACAGGTGTCTCCAATGGTAGATGTTGGGTTGGCGTATTTCGAGATTAGGATTTGTCACTCCGATTGTCGGAGAGGTATCTCTAGGCCCTCTCGGTAATACACATCACATAAGCCTTGCAAGCATTGTGACTAATGAGTTAGTTGCGAGATGATGTATTACGGAACGAGTAAAGAGACTTGCCGGTAACGAGATTGAACTAGGTATTGGATACCGACGATCGAATCTCGGGCAAGTAACATACCGATGACAAAGGGAACAACGTATGTTGTTATGCGGTCTCACCAATAAAGATCTTTGTAGAATATGTAGGAGCCAATATGGGCATCCAGGTCCCGCTATTGGTTATTGACCGGAGACGTGTCTCGGTCATGTCTACATTGTTCTCGAACCGTAGGGTCCGCACGCTTAACGTTACGATGACAGTTATTATGAGTTGATGCATTTTGATGTACCGAAGCTTGTTCGGAGTCCCGGATGTGATCACGGACATGACGAGGAGTCTCGAAATGGTCGAGACATAAAGATTGATATATTGGAAGCCTATGTTTGGACATCGGAAGTGTTCCGGGTGAAATCAGGAATTTTACCGGAATACCGGGAGGTTACCGGAACCCCCCGGGAACCAAATGGGCCTTATTGGGCCTTAGTGGAAAGGTGAAAGGGGCAGCCCAAGGTGGGCTGCGCGCCACCCCCCTCCCGTAGTCCTATTAGGACTAGGAGAGGTGGCCGGCCACCTCTCTCCCTCTCTTTCCACTTGGGAGTCCTATTAGGAATAGGATTGGGGGGGAGTCCTACTCCCGGTAGGAGTAGGACTCCTCCTGCGCCTCCACAGCCTGGCGGGCCAGCCCTCCCCCTGGCAACCTTTATATACGGGGGCAGGGGGCACCTCTAGACACACAAGTTGATCCTTGAGATCGTTCCTTAGCCGTGTGCGGTGCCCCCTGCCACCAAATTCCACCTCGATCATACTGTTGTAGTGCTTAGGCGAAGCCCTACGTCGGTAGTACATTAAGATCGTCACCACGCCGTCGTGCTGACGGAACTCCTCCCCGAAGCTTTGCTGGATCGGAGCCCGGGGATCATCATTGAGCTGAACGTGTGCTAAGAACTCGGAGGTGCCGGAGTAACGGTGCTTGGATCGGTCGGATCGGGAAGAAGACGTACGACTACTTCCTCTACGTTGTGTCAACGCTTCCGTTGCAATCTACAAGGGTACGTAGATCAGACTCTCCCCCTCGTTGCTATGCATCACCATGATCTTGCGTGTGCGTAGGATTTTTTTTGAAATTACTACGTTCCCCAACAAATTGAAGCCTCATCCAACATGGTGGATTCATCACTAAATAAAGTCATGACCTTTCCAAATCCACTTTCATCATTATAATCATCATAAATAGGCGGCATGCAATCATTATAACAAATTTGCACATCAAATCTTGGGGGACTAAAAATATCATCTTCATCAAACATAGCATCCCCAAGCTTATGGCTTTGCATATCATTAGCATCATGGATATTCAAAGAATTCATACTGACAACATTGCAATCATGCTCATCATTTATACCGAAAATTCCATTGAATTCTTCTTCTATCAATTGAGCACAATTTTCCTTTCCATCATTTTCTCGAAAGACATTATAAAGATGATCAATAATATGATGCAACCTCAATTCCATCATTTTCTTCTATCAATTGAATTCTTCTTCTACCAAACTAGTGATAAAACAAGAAACTAAAAGATTCGATTGCAAGATCTAAAGATATACCTTCAAGCACTCACCTCCTCGGCAACGACGCCAGAAAAGAGCTTCGTTGACGGGATGTGAGTGCCTCTTTCCTAACCTCCCCGGCAACGATGCCAGAAAAGAGCTTGATGTCTACTACGCAACTTTATTCTTGTAGACACGTGTTGGGCCTCCAAGCACAGTGTTTTGTAGGACAGTAGCAATTTTCACTCAAGTGGATGACCTAAGGTTTATCAATCCGTGGTAAGTGTAGGATGAAGATGGTCTCTCTCAAATGACCCTGCAATCAAATACAAGAAATCTCTTGTGTCCCCAACACACCCAATACAATGGCAATTTGTATAGGTGCACTAGTTCGGCGAAGAGATGGTGATAAAAGTGTAATATTGATGGTAGAAATATATTTTTATAATCTGAATAAATAAAAATAGCAAGGTAGCAAGTAGTAAACGGGCACAAAAACATTATTGCAATTTCTTAAAAACAAGGCCTAGGGTCCGTACTTTCACTAGTGCAATCTCTCAAAAGTGCTAATATAATTGGATCATATAACCGTCCCTCAACGTGCAACGAAGAATCACTCCAAAGTTCCTATCTAGTGGAGAACATACGACGGAATTGTTTTTAGGGTACGAAACCACCTCAAAGCTATTCTTTCCGATCAATCTATCCTAGAGTTCATACTAAAATAACACAAAGCTATTCTTTCTGATCGATCTAACCAAGAGTTCGTACTAAAATAACACCAAAGCAAATTCAGATTCATAATATTCAATCCAACACAAAGAACTTCAAAGAGTGCCCAAGAGTTCTACCAAAGAAACAAAGACAAGAACGTGCATCAACCCCTATGCATAGATTACCCCAATGTCACCTCGAGAATCCGCGAGTTGAGTGTCAAAACATATATCAAGTGAATCAATACGATACCCCATTGTCACCACGAGTATTCAATTGCAAGACATATATCAAGTGTTCTCAAATCCATAAAAGTATTCAATCCGATAACAACGAAATCTCAAAGGGAAAAACTCAATTCATCACAACAAGATAGAGATGGGAAAACACCATATGATTCGACTATATTAACAAAGCACGTGATACATCAAGATCGTGACATCTCAAGAACACGAGGAAGAGAGATTAAACACATAGCTACTGGTACAAACCCTCAGCCCCGAGGGTGGACTGCTCCCTCCTCATCGTGGTGGCCACCGGGATGATGAAGATGGCCACCGGAGATGATTCCCCCCTCCGGCAGGGTGCCGGAAAGGGTCCAGATTGGTTTTTGGTGGCTAGAGAGCCTTGCGGCGACGAAATTTCTGATCTAGGTTAACCCCGAGGGTTTTTGAAATATTTGGAAATTTATAGGGCAAAGAGGGGGTGCGGGAGGCCATCGAGGTGGGCACAACCCACCTGGGCACGCCTGGGTCCCCAGGTGCGCCCTGGTGGGCTGTGCCCCCCTCGGCATGCCTGGGCCCCCAGGCACGCCCTGGTGGGCTGTGCCCCCCTCGGGGCACCCCCAGGTGCTGCTCTGGCCCATCGGGAGTCTTCTGGTCCATAAAAAATCCACAAAAAGTTTCGTGGTGTTTGGAGTCCGTTTGATATTGATTTTCTATGATGTAAGAAACAAGCAAAAAACAACAATTAACACTGGGCACTGGGTCAATAGGTTAGTCCCAAAAAATGATATAAAGTTGCTATAAAATGATTGTATAACATCCAATAATGGTAATAAAACAACATGAATACTTCATAAATTATAGATACGTTGGAGATGTATCACGCACTGATGTGACTATTCCCCTATCGGAGCCGGCTTGACCTTGTCATTGCAGTTGACAAGTCTTGTACGTTCCCCTAAATGCCAGCGCCCAGAGCCAAATTCATCACATTGAATCTTTGAAAGACCAGCTCAAAGATAAAAGCATTGTCATCCACTTGAATGCCTCTCCCGCGAGATAAAAATCCCTAACCAAACTATTAGGTGGAGCCAAGGAACCAGGATACCCCTCTGTGCCACCTGCTGCATGAGCGGCAAGCAGAGAGGAGATACACCCACGAGCTCACAAGCAGTTGGGGGGGGGGGGGGGTGAGTGCCCTAACTGTTGCTGTCATGTGAGAAAAGGAGGAAGTCTAACTTGAAAATGTGTCATATTATTGAGTGTAATTATCTAAAAAAGGAAAGAAAAAAGTCTTTTTTGCATGGTAATATGTGTCTCATTCATATAATAAAGGTCAAGTTACAAGCCACATATACACTGGCATGACAAAAACTGAAAAGATGGCAAAACACTAGTCTTTTCACAAAGGACCACCAACCCAGAAGCAAAACCACAATCAAGACCGAAGAATCCTCTGAGCTTTACATCAATGCCCATTACCTGCCTCCAGAACCAACATAGCAACCACCAAAAGAAAATATGACGGATCACCCCTCACTCGAGCTCAACGCTTTGTGGACCTCTAGTGGCTCACCAAAGGCGAAGCCATTGCCATTGAAAGAATCTAGTAGGGGCAGCACCCCAAACACGCCGTCAAACTGTAGATCTAGCACCCCGCTCGACTAAAACATCAAAGAAAGAAACCATACCTGTCAGCTGCAAGCCACGAACTAGTTGTCGTTGTCGAGAAACTCTAACGTAAAAGTCATTCATATTATAGAGTGTAATTTTCTAAAAAAAAGAAAGAAAGAAACATATAGGATGCATATACATGTATAAAAGGTAATGCCATCTCCAAAGAGGACCCTCAAACCGCCCTCAACGATCGCTCCGACTATACTCACCATGCCCGACATTTGTTCGATGAAATGCACATGCTAAAAAAATTGTCCCTTCTTCTTTGAAGCAATGAATTCGTATATGGAGTACATATACGAGCACTACTTTGAGTCGTCCAACGAGGAGGACTACACGAATGAGATGACAATGATGCAGGTGGTCCTTGTAGACCCAGATTGTGCGGAGGAGCATATTCTCAACCGCAACAGGGTGCACGACCATTTGACGATGATGGACAACTCTTTTGCCCGCGGTGCCCTCTTGTCTGCCAATTTTCACCGGCGCTTTCGGATGCGCCAAAATGTCTTCGATCATCTCTACCATGGCCTCCGGTCCTTGGATGACCACTTCATCTTGAAGAAGAACGTTGTGGGAAGGATTGAGTTATCTGGTTACCAGAAGTGTACAGTCACACTGCGGATGCTTGCATATGGCATGACCGCCGATTTATGGGACGAGTACCTGTCTGAGAGCACATGCAGAGATGCCATGGTCAGGTTTGCAACTGCCGCGGTCCAGGTGTTTGGATCTCAGTACCTGAGAGAACCAACTTTGACAGACAACATAGGATCTTGGCAATCTCAGAAGCAAGAGGGTGACCAGGTTTGCCGAATCTCTTGACTGCATGCATTGGAAATGAAAGAACTGGCCAAAATCTTTACAAGGCCAATATCAGAGTCATGTTAAGAAGCCCACCATCATTCTTGATTCTCGAAGCAGTTGCATCACATGATCTTTGGATTTGGCCGCTTTGTTTGGTATGCCCGGATCTCACAGTGACATCAGTGTGCTACAACGATCACCATTGTTTGTTAGGCTAACTGAAAAAAGCTCCTCCTTGCCACTATACTGTCAATGATCATGACTACAACATGGGCTACTATCTGGTTGACGGTAACTATCCTCCGTGGGCTACCTTTGTCAACACCATCACTAACACAATTAACCAGAAAAAGTCTCAGTTTGCCCCAAAACAAGAAGTTGTTAGAAAGAATGTTGAGAGGGCATTAGGAGTTCTACAGGCATGTTTTGTACTTGGTCGTGGACCTGTTGAACAATGGGATCCAGAGAACTTGTGAGAGATGATGACCTGTTGTGTGATCATGCACAACATGATCGCAAAGGATGGCAGGTGAGGATGCTGCCGCAACTCTTGAATTTGAGAACATGGGTGATCATATCAAACTTCTAGACCAGAATCCGGCAACATTTGAAGAGTTTGTTCAAATGCATCAATAAATTCGTCATCAAGCAACTCACGAGCAAATGAAAAAAGATCTGATTGAGCATCTCTGGATGGTTAAATGGGACAACAATGTTGGAGTGTAAATATTTATTTATTTTTTAAATTAGAACTACTATTGCGAACATATAAACTATTCTAAGGTATATATATTTGCGGCTATTTGTGCGTGCAGACTTGTAACGTTGGGTGGACGTCAGCTCCCGCATCTGTGTTCATGGACTGGTCTATGTGCACGGACAGATACAGGGCAAAATTTGCAGATGAGCGTTGAAGATGCCCTAGGCCGTGCAAAAAAGGTAGGACTGTGATCGTGCGTGCTACCGGTTCCATCTCTTGTTTTTTTAATTTGATGGCGATCGGGTCCAGGTCATGTTGCCATGGTGCACACCCGCAAAAAAGAAAAATGTTGCCATGGTGTACATGCACGCACGGGATGGCCTTACTACCTCCTACGGCACCCCGGCTGGTCGGACCCGTACTGCGTCCCGCCTTATAAAACTAGCTGGCGCCTTCCCTTATCCCGGTTTCATCTCTCGGAAACAAATCTTTATTTTATCCTGATTTTTTGCAACAACCTCTGCGAATCGCTACCGGCAGACCAACTCGGCCAGGCATATCACCGATCCACCGGCCAGAAGCTCAGCTATGAACGTCGCTCTCATGTGCGCGGCGCGGCGAGCGCGTGAAGCCAGCGTGGCGGTCGGCGTCCCGCTCACCGAGCCGTTGCAGATGCGAGCAGAGGCCGAGGCCTGGGTGGCCATCGGCGTCCCGCTCATAGAGCCTCGCCCCCCGCGCAAGCTGAGCCTCTACGAGAAGCCTCTAATCAGGGTAAAACATGCATACTCACTTTGAAAATTTTCAGAGCTTAGGTGACTTGCCTTCTCAAACTAAGTGACAAGCGTGTTTAAAAGTCCTGTGACACACTACTTGCACTATGTAGAAATCTATTGTGTACCTTAATTGTTCGCTCTTGCACAAGTCAAAATTTCCCCGATCAAACCAAATACCTAAGAAAAGGTGCGAACCGACATTACAACTTGCCCCCTTACATATTTGTTCTTCGCATTGTTTCGTCGCCATCGCAGGGATTGCATATACAGTTATGCTCATCATGGGGAAGGGCCACTCGGCGCAAAAATATTGGGGTTGTGCATGATTTGGGCTTTCACGGTTGGAATACTCTGGCTTACATTTAAAGCATGAGATCATCCGGATTTAGACACAATCGAGACCTAATATCTTCGCTTCAAGACTTGTTTTCTTGGTTGGAGTAATGGTATACACATGATCTTTGCATTTATAGTGTATTATGTATAGTGATTTATGATGGATGCACCACTATACTTTTTTATGCAAATGAAAAAAATGAAGGTCGAGCAATCTTAATTACTCTCTCTCTCTCATGCACACACACACACAGATTGTGATTTCACTGCATCATGCTTGGTCCCAACTGCTCGAGAGCAAAAGGGCGATCAGGGAACAACGGTTTCCTTACAGAACACTGGTGAAGCCACAACTTCTGCCCCTCTGTTCGCTGCTCCGATGGCGGACGGGGGGGGGGGGGGGGGGGGGGGGTGAGGGTCTATGTTTCGTTTGGTGCTGCTGGAGTGATGAGGACGGCTTCACGCCATATAAATCTGCTTCAGCTTCTTCCTCTTCAGGACGATGTTGAGAAACTGGCAACCTTGTCTTCTTGCCAGCTCTTTGAGACGGTGGGCAGGGCAATATAGGATTTAAGATCTCTCTCTCTCTCTCTCTCTCTCTCTAGTTTTAGTTAAATGGTCAAAATATCAATTGTTTTATGTAAATTATGTTCGAGCTTTAATGAAATTCGTCGCGTTTGATGATTTTTCTTTGATTTAGTTGAACTGCCATTTGAAATGTATGCGTATAGCGTCGGATAGCCGGTTTCAGAGTACATAATTAATCACATAAAGTACATGAGACAATAGGGATGTACCACAATTGTAGAAGAGGTTTGATTCAAGGCCCATAACGCAAAAGAAACTATCCATAGAGGCAGGAACCTCCAAATTAGAGGAGTACTCGTTCTAAAGATAACTTCTACCTCCTTAGGTTGTGACAAGTGGTGCTGCATGTGCTTTACTTGTCGCAACCTGTGAGTTTTCCTTTTTTTCGTAGAACCGTTTATTTAAAACATTTTATCTCTTAAACCGTGCGTCCAAATCTCAAATCGTTTTCGCTGTTGGATTTCTCGTGTCGAGATCTTTAAAACTAGATTCTATGTTGATAGGTTTTAACAAATTTTTTCTCAGCAAAAAATCGGATGAAAAAACCATGACTCCCGCGGAAGAAAAAAAATAAAAAACATGTTTTTTTTTCGAAAGGCACAACCATGCCTTCACAGAAGCAAATCGCGCCTCTCATAGAAGGGAACAAAGATTTTTTTTCGTTTCCAAGAGGCATGGCCGTGCTTCTCACAAAAGAAAAACAGTGCCTCTCATGAAAGTGGAAAAAAAGAAAACACATTTTCGGTTTCCTCGCGGAAGAAAAATTCGTGCCTCTCATAGAAGCAAAATCGTGCCTGTCACGAAAGAGAAGACATTTTTTGTTTCCGAGTGGCACGGTCATGCCTCTCGCGAAAGAAAAACCGTGCCACTTATGGAAGGAAATATTTTTTTTCCGTTTTTGAGAGGCACTAGTCGTGCCTCGCGTGAAAACAAACGCGTGATTCTCGCGGAAGCAAAACCGTGCTTCTTGTGAAAGAAAAAAGATGTGTTTTTCATAAAAAAATATTTTTTTCCAAAAGCTAAGATTGACCGGTGAAAAACCAAAAAGCCGAAAAGGGTCTAAAAAGCCGAAAATGCGTGCTTAACAATAAAAGAAACACAAAATTTGGATAGAGCGCCCAAAGCGCGACACATGGCGGCGGCTGAGAGCGCGACACATAGCGGCGGCTGAGGCGCCCCAAGTGGTGCACTCTCAGTCCACCCACAAGTGATCGTTGGAAAGCTTTCAAAGGAGTGCTCGTCTACCAGTTGCTCCCCAGTAACCTGGGACCTACGCTCTGATCTATCTAAGCCTTTGCAGCGCCATCTCATCCTTACTATGAACTTCATCACTAATAATGACAAAATATGATAGTCGTCATTGACTACTTTGTCCAAGTTGACTTTTTTCAACCATCTTGGCCTAAAATCATGCAGAATAACCTTTTCCGTCATTACCTCTATGCTAAGTTTTCATGTGAAAATAGAAGAGGGGTACATATAAGTTAGGTGAACCAAAACATTTTTGTAATTTCAATTTAAACATTGGGTTCCTTCCTATATTTCAATTTAAACAGGATTGGCACTGCTGGCACATCCCAGATGAACTTCAACATTGATCATCTATCCAGATCAATTAATCAAGAGGAGTTGGAATAACCTTTCTATATGAAAGAAGTGGATGATGTCATTAATTCTATGCCTAATGACAAATCCCCTGAACCTGATGGTTTTAATGGCATTTTCATGAAGAAATGCTGGCATATTATTAAAGAGAGTATCTATAAATTTCTTCAGGATTTCCAATCTGAGAGTGTGGATCTTGCTCCAGTTAATACTGCTTATATTGCCCTGATCCCTAAGAAAGAAAACCCAGAAACTCCCAATGACTTCAGGCCCATCTCCTTGGTAAGTATGCCTATCAAAATCCTTACTAAGCTTCTTGCAAACAAAGTCCAAAAATGCATCATTCCTGTGATAAGCAAGAATCAATATGGTTTCATCAAAACCAGGAATATTCAGGATTGTCTTGCATGGTCTTTTGAGTACATCCATATGTGCCACAAGTCTAAGAAAGAAATTGTCATTTTCAAAGTGGACTTTGAGAAAGCATTTGACAAAATCAACTATGGGGCCATCCTTTTCATGCTCAAACACCTGGGGTTTGGAGACAAGTGGATTAGATGGATCAATAACATCCTACAGACTGCCTCTGCTTCTGTAATTTTAAATGGTGTACATGGGAAGAAAATCAAATGCAAATGTGGAGTAAGACAAGGGGACCCTCTCTCCCCTCTTTTATTTGTTATTGATGCTGAATTGCTACAGATCCTGATTAACCAAGCTTGGCACAATGGCCACATCAATACTCCCATTGAGCAACCTGCTTCCATGTCATACCCTATTGTCCAATATGCTGATGACACCTTAGTTATTATGCCAGCTGTGCCTCATCAGATTTCACATGTTATGAAGACTTTAAAGACATTTTCAGATTTCACTGGACTTTAGGTAAATTTCCACAAATCCTCTCTTGTACCCATTAACATCTCTGATGAAAAAGCCACTCAAGTTGCCAATATTTTGGGTTGAAAAAGAAAGCATGCCTTTCACTTATCTGCGACTGCCAATGGGGTCCACCAGACCAAGAGTTGATGAGTTCATGCCAATGGTTTCTAGATTGGATAAAAGGTTGTCTAGGATTGCAACAATGATGTCATATTCAGGTAGACTCACTCACCTCAAGGCTATTATCACTGCACTACCTATATTTGCCATGTGTTGTATCTGTTGGGGAACGTTGCAGAAAACAAAAAATTTCCTACTCGTTTCACCAAGATCCATCTAGGAGTTCATCTAGCAACGAGTCACGAGATGCATCTACATACCTTTGTAGATCGCGTGCGGAAGCATTCAACGAACGGGGATGATGTAGTCGAACACGACGTGATCCAAATCACCGATGACCGAGTGCCGAACGGACGGCACCTCCGCGTTCAACACACGTACGGGACGGGAGACGTCTCCTCCTTCTTGATCCAGCAAGGGGGAAGGAGAGGTTGGTGACAATCCAGCAGCACGACGGCGTGGTGGTGGATGCAGGGCGTCACAGTAGCAGGGCTTCGCCTATACTACAAGAGAGAGAGATGTAACAGGGAGAGAGGGAAGCACCAAAAGCGTAGCCTAAAGTCCCTCCTCTCCCTCACTATATATAGGGGTGACAAGGGGGGGGCGCCGGCCCTAGGAGCTGGATCTCCTAGGGGGGGGGGCGGCGGCCAAGGGTGGGGGGCTTGCCCCCCAAGGCAAGGGGGTGCCCCCCTTTTAGGGTTTCCCCTAACCCTAGGCGCATGGGCCCCTTAGGGGTGGCGCCCCAGCCCACTAAGGGCTGGGTTCCTTCCCACTTCAGCCCATGGGGCCCTCCGGGATAGGTGGCCCCACCCGGTGGTCCCGGTACAATACCGGTAACCCCGAAACTTGTCCCGATGGCCGAAACAGCACTTCCTATATATAATTCTTTACCTCCGGACCATTCCGGAACTCCCCGTGACGTCCGGGATCTCATCCGGGACTCCGAACAACATTCGGGTTACTGCATATACATATCTTCACAACCCTAGCGTCACCGAACCTTAAGTGTGTAGACCCTACGGGTTCGGGAGACATGCAGACATGACCGAGACGACTCTCCGGTCAATAACCAACAGCGGGATCTGGATACCCATGTTGGCTCCCACATGCTCCACGATGATCTCATCGGATGAACCATGATGTCGAGGATTCAATCAACCCCGTAGGTAATTCCCTTTGTCAATTGATATATTACTTGCCCGAGATTCGATCGTCGGTATCCCAATACCTCGTTCAATCTCGTTACCGGCAAGTCACTTTACTCGTACCGTAATGCATGATCCCGTGACCAGCCACTTGGTCACTTTGAGCTCATTATGATGATGCATTACCGAGTGGGCCCAGTGATACCTCTCCGTCATACGGAGTGACAAATCCCAGTCTTGATCCGTGTCAACCCAACAGACACTTTCGGAGATACCCGTAGTATACCTTTATAGTCACCCAGTTACGTTGTGACGTTTGGTACACCCAAAGCACTCCTACGGTATCCGGGAGTTACACGATCTCATGGTCTAAGGAAAAGATACTTGACATTGCAAAACTCTAGCAAACGAACTATACGATCTTTATGCTATGTTTAGGATTGGGTCTTGTCCATCACATCATTCTCCCAATGATGTGATCTCGTTATCAATGACATCTTATGTCCATAGCCAGGAAACCATGACTATCTGTTGATTAACGAGCTAGTCAACTAGAGGCTTACTAGGGACATGTTGGTGTCTGTTATTCACACATGTATTACGATTTCCGGATAACACAATTATAGCATGAATAAAGACAATTATCATGAACAAGGAAATATAATAATAATGCTTTTATTATTGCCTCTAGGGCATATTTCCAACAGTCTCCCACTTGCACTAGAGTCAATAATCTAGTTACATTGTGATGAATCGAACACCCATGGAATTCTGGTGTTGATCATGTTTTGCCCTAGGGAGAGGTTTAGTCAACGGATCTGCTACATTCAGGTCCGTATGTACTTTACAAATATCTATGTCTCCATCCTGAACATTTTCACGAATGGAGTTGAAGCGACGCTTGATGTGCCTTGTCTTCTTGTGAAACCTGGGCTCCTTGGCAAGTGCAATAGCTCTAGTGTTGTCACAGAAGAGTTTGATCGGCCCCGACGCATTGGGTATGACTCCGAGGTCGGTGATGAACTCCATCACCCAAATTGCTTCATGTGCTGCCTCCGAGGCTGCCATGTACTCCGCTTCACATGTAGATCCCGCCACGACGCTCTGCTTGCAACTGCACCAGCTTACTGCCCCACCATTCAAAATATACACGTATCCGGTTTGTGACTTTGAGTCATCCAGATCTGTGTCGAAGCTAGCGTCGACGTAACCCTTTACGACGAGCTCTTCGTCACCTCCATAAACGAGAAACATCTCCTTAGTCCTTTTCAGGTACTTCAGGATATTCTTGACCGCTGTCCAGTGTTCCTTGCCGGGATTACTTTGGTACCTTCCTACCAATCTTACGGCAAGGTTTACATCAGGTCTGGTACACAGCATGGCATACATAATAGAACATATGGCTGAGGCATAGGGGATGACACTCATCTCTTCTATTTCTTCTGCCGTGGTCGGACTTTGAGCCGAGCTCAATTTCATACCTTGCAGTACAGGCAAGAACCCCTTCTTAGACTGATCCATATTGAACTTCTTCAATATCTTATCAAGGTATGTGCTTTGTGAAAGACCTATGAGGCGTCTTGATCTATCTCTATAGATCTTGATGCCTAATATATAAGCAGCTTCTCCAAGGTCCTTCATTGAAAAACTCTTATTCAAGTAGGCCTTAATGCTGTCCAAGAGTTCTATATCATTTCCCATCAAAAGTATGTCATCTACATATAATATGAGAAATGCTACAAAGCTCCCACTCACTTTCTTGTAAACGCAGGCTTCTCCATAAGTTTGCGTAAACTCAAACGCTTTGATCATCTCATCAAAGCGAATGTTCCAACTCCGAGATGCTTGCACCAGCCCATAAATCGAGCGCTGGAGCTTGCACACCTTGTCAGCATTCTTAGGATCGACAAAACCTTCCGGCTGCATCATATACAATTCTTCCTTAAGGAAACCATTAAGGAATGCCGTTTTGACGTCCATTTGCCATATTTCATAATCGTAAAACGCGGCAATTGCTAACATGATTCGGACGGACTTTAGCTTCGCTACCGGTGAGAAAGTCTCATCGTAGTCAACCCCTTGAACTTGTTGATAACCCTTAGCGACAAGCCGAGCTTTATAGATGGTCACATTACCATCCGCGTCTGTCTTCTTCTTAAAGATCCATTTATTCTCTATGGCTCGCCTTTTAACGGGCAAGTCAGTCAAAGTCCATACTTCGTTTTCATACATGGATCCTATCTCGGATTTCATGGCTTCTAGACATTTGTCGGAATCCGGGCCTGCCATCGCTTCTTCATAGTTCGAAGGTTCACTGTTGTCTAACAACATGATTTCCAAGACAGGGTTGCCGTACCACTCTGGTGCGGAACGTGTCCTTGTGGACCTTCGAAGTTCAGTAGCAACTTGATCAAAAGTTTCATGATCATCATCATTAACTTCCTCTCTAGTCGGTGCAGGCACCTCAGGAACATTTTCTTGAGTTGCGCCATTTTCCAGTTCAAGAGGTAACACTTCATCAAGTTCTACTTTCCTCCCACTTACTTCTTTCGAGAGAAACTCCTTCTCTAGAAAGGACCCATTCTTGGCAACAAAGATCTTGCCTTCGGATCTGAGGTAGAAGGTATACCCAATAGTTTCTTTTGGGTATCCTATGAAGACGCATTTTTCCGACTTGGGTTCGAGCTTTTCAGGTTGAAGTTTCTTGACATAAGCATCGCATCCCCAAACTTTCAGAAATGACAACTTAGGTTTCTTTCCAAACCATAATTCAAACGGTGTCGTCTCAACGGATTTTGATGGAGCCCTATTTAAAGTGAATGCAGCAGTCTCTAAAGAATAGCCCCAAAAAGATAGCGGTAGATCGGTAAGAGACATCATAGACCGCACCATATCTAATAGAGTGCGATTACGACATTCGGACACACCGTTATGCTGAGGTGTTCCAGGCGGCGTGAGTTGTGAAACTATTCCACATTTTCTTAAGTGTGTGCCAAATTTGTGACTCAAGTATTCTCCTCCACGATCTGATCGTAGAAACTTGATTTTCCTGTCACGTTGATTCTCAACCTCACTCTGAAATTCCTTGAACTTTTCAAAGGTTTCAGACTTGTGTTTCATTAAGTAAACATATCCATATCTACTCAAATCATCAGTGAGGGTGAGAACATAACGATAGCCACCGCGAGCCTCAACACTCATTGGACCACACACATCAGTATGTATGATTTCCAACAAGTTGGTTGCTCGCTCCATTGTTCCTGAGAACGGAGTCTTGGTCATTTTACCCATAAGGCATGGTTCGCAGGTGTCAAATGATTCATAATCAAGAGACTCTAAAAGTCCATCTGTATGGAGCTTCTTCATGCGTTTGACACCTATGTGACCAAGGCGGCAGTGCCACAAGTATGTGGGACTATCATTATCAACCTTGCATCTTTTGGTACTCACATTATGAACATGTGTAGCATTACGTTCGAGATTCAAAAAGAATAAACCATTCACCATAGGAGCATGACCATAAAACATATCTCTCATATAAATAGAACAACCATTATTCTCGGATTTAAATGAGTAGCCATCTCGAATTAAACGAGATCCCGATACAATGTTCATGCTCAAAGCTGGTACTAAATAACAATTATTAAGGTTTAAAACTAATCCCGAAGGTAAATGTAGAGGCAGCGTGCCGACGGCGATCACATTGACCTTGGAACCATTCCCGACGCGCATCGTCACCTCGTCCTTTGCCAGTTTCCGCTTATTCCACAGCCCCTGCATTGAGTTACAAATGTGAGCAACTGCACCGGTATCAAATACCCAGGAGCTACTACGGACACTAGTAAGGTACACATGAATTACATGTATATCACATATACCTTTTGTTTTGCCGGCCGTCTTGTCTGCTAAGTATTTGGGGCAGTTCCGCTTCCAGTGACCGCTTCCCTTGCAATAAAAGCACTCAGTCTCGGGCTTGGGTCCATTCTTTGGCTTCTTCCCAGCAGCTTGCTTGCCGGGCGCGGCAACTTCCTTGCCGTCCTTCTTGAAGTTCTTTTTACCCTTGCCTTTCTTGAACTTAGTGGTTTTATTGACCATCAACACTTGATGTTCCTTTCTGACTTCTACCTCCGCTGATTTCAGCATTGAAAACAACTCAGGAATGGTCTTTTGCATCCCCTGCATGTTGAAGTTCATCACAAAGCTCTTGTAGCTTGGTGGAAGCGACTGGAGGATTCTGTCAATGACCGCATCATCCGGGAGATTAACTCCCAGCTGAGTCAAGCGGTTATGTAACCCAGACATAGTGAGTATGTGCTCACTGACAGAACTGTTTTCCTCCATCTTACAGCTGAAGAATTTGTCAGAGACCTCATATCTCTCGACCCGGGCATGAGCTTGGAAAACCATTTTCAGCTCTTCGAACATCTCATATGCTCCATGTCTCTCAAAACGCTTTTGGAGCCCCGGTTCTAAACTGTAAAGCATGCCGCATTGAACGAGGGAGTAGTCGTCAACACGTGTCTGCCAAGCGTTCATAACGTCTTGGTTCTGTGGGACGGGAGCTTCACCTAGCGGTGCTTGTAGGACATAATCTTTCTTGGCAGCTATGAGGATGATCCTCAGGTTCCGGACCCAGTCCGTATAGTTGCTGCCATCGTCTTTCAGCTTGGTTTTCTCTAGGAACGCGTTGAAGTTGAGGACTACGTGGGCCATTTGATCTACAAGACATATTGTAAAATATTTTAGACTAATGTTCATGATAATAAAGTTCATCTAATCAAATTATATAATGAACTCCCACTTAGATTAGACATCCCTCTAGTCATCTAAGTATTACATGATCCAAGTTAACTAGGCCGTGTCCGATCATCACGTGAGACGGACTAGTCAACGTCGGTGAACATCTTCATGTTGATCGTATCTTCTATACGACTCATGCTCGACCTTTCGGTCTTCTGTGTTCTGAGGCCATGTCTGTACATGCTAGGCTCGTCAAGTCAACCTAAGTGTTTGCATGTGTAAATCTGTCTTACACCCGTTGTATGTGAACGTCTGAATAAAACACCCGATCATCACGTGATGTTTTGAAACAGCGAACTGTTGCAATGGTGCACAGTTAGGGGGAACACTTCTTGAAATTAATATGAGGGATCATCTTATTTACTACCGTCGTTCTAAGTAAACAAGATGCAAAACATGATAAACAACACATGCAATCAAATAATAAACGTGACATGATATGGCCAATATCACATAGCTCCTTTGATCTCCATCTTGGGGCTCCATGATCATCTTGTCACCGGCTTGACACCATGATCTCCATCATCATGATCTTCATCATCGTGTCTCCATGAAGTTGCTCGCCAACTATTACTTCTACTACTATGGCTAACGCGTTTAGCAATGAAGTAAAGTAATTTACATGGCGTTTCTCAATGACACGCATGTCATATAAAAGAATAAAGACAACTCCTATGGCTCCTGCCGGTTGTCATACTCATCGACATGCAAGTCGTGATTCCTATTACAATAGCATGAACATCTCATACATCACATATAGATCATTCATCATTCATCACAACTTTGGCCATATCATATCACAAACCACTTGCTGCAAAAACAAGTTAGACGTCCTCTAATTGTTGTTGCAAGTTTTACGTGGCTGAATTAGGGTTCTAGCAAGAACGTTTTCTTACCTACGTGAAAGCCACAACGTGATTTGTCAACTTCTATTTACCCTTCACAAGGACCCTGTTCATCGAATCCGCTCCAACTAAAGTAGGAGAGACAGACACCCGCCAGCCACCTTATGCAACTAGTGCATGTTAGTCGGTGGAACCGGTCTCACGTAAGCGTACGTGTAAGGTTGGTCCGGGCCGCTTCATCCCACAATACCGCTGAAGCAAGAAAAGACTAGTAGCGGCAAGAAAGTTGACAAATCCAGGCCCACAACAAATTGTGTTCTACTCGCGCAAGAAGAACTACGCATAGACCTAGCTCATGATGCCACTGTTGGGGAACGTTGCAGAAAACAAAAATTTTCCTACTCGTTTCACCAAGATCCATCTAGGAGTTCATCTAGCAACGAGTCACGAGATGCATCTACATACCTTTGTAGATCACGTGCGGAAGCATTCAACGAACGGGGATGATGTAGTCGAACACGACGTGATCCAAATCACCGATGACTGAGTGCCGAACGGACGGCACCTCCGCGTTCAACACACGTACGGGACGGGAGACGTCTCCTCCTTCTTGATCCAGCAAGGGGGAAGGAGAGGTTGGTGATGATCCAGCAGCACGACGGCGTGGTGGTGGATGCAGGGCGTCACAGTAGCAGGGCTTCGCCTATACTACAAGAGAGAGAGATGTAACAGGGAGAGAGGGAAGCACCAAAAGCGTAGCCTCAAGTCCCTCCTCTCCTTCACTATATATAGGGGTGCCAAGGGGGGGGGGGCGCCGGCCCTAGGAGATGGATCTCCTAGGGGGGGGGCAAGGGTGGGGGGCTTGCCCCCCAAGGCAAGGGGGCGCCCCCCTTTTAGGGTTTCCCCTAACCCTAGGCGCATGGGCCCCTTAGGGGTGGCGCCCCAGCCCACTAAGGGCTGGGTTCCTTCCCACTTCAGCCCATGGGGCCCTCCGGGATAGGTGGCCCCACCCGGTGTTCCCCCGGGACCCTTCCGGTTGTCCAGGTACAATACCGGTAATCCCGAAACTTGTCCCGATGGCCGAAACAACACTTCCTATATATAATTCTTTACCTCCGGACCATTCCGAAACTCCTCGTGATGTCCGGGATCTCATCCGGGACTCCGAACAACATTCGGGTTACTGCATATACATATCTTCATAACCCTAGCGTCACCGAACCTTAAGTGTGTAGACCCTACGGGTTCGGGAGACATGCAGACATGACCGAGACGACTCTCCGGTCAATAACCAATAGCGGGATCTGGATACCCATGTTGGCTCCCACATGCTCCACGATGATCTCATCGGATGAACCACGATGTCGAGGATTCAATCAACCCCGTATGTAATTCCCTTTGTCAATTGATATATTACTTGCCCGAGATTCGATCGTCGGTATCCCAATACCTCGTTCAATCTCGTTACCGGCAAGTCACTTTACTCGTACCGTAATGCATGATCCCGTGACCAGACACTTGGTCACTTTGAGCTCATTATGATGATGCATTACTGAGTGGGCCCAGTGATACCTCTCCGTCATACGGAGTGACAAATCCCAGTCTTGATCCGTGTCAACCCAACAGACACTTTCGGAGATACCCGTAGTATACCTTTATAGTCACCCAGTTACGTTGTGACGTTTGGTACACCCAAAGCACTCCTACGGTATCCGGGAGTTAGACGATCTCATGGTCTAAGGAAAAGATACTTGACATTGCAAAACTCTAGCAAACGAACTATACGATCTTTATGCCATGTTTAGGATTGGGTCTTGTCCATCACATCATTCTCCCAATGATGTGATCTCATTATCAATGACATCTTATGTCCATAGCCAGGAAACCATGACTATCTGTTGATTAACGAGCTAGTCAACTAGAGGCTTACTAGGGACATGTTGGTGTCTATTATTCACACATGTATTACGATTTCCGGATAACACAATTATAGCATGAATAAAGACAATTATCATGAACAAGGAAATATAATAATAATGCTTTTATTATTGCCTCTAGGGCATATTTCCAACAGTATCAGGGTGCTCTTCACCATCTTGGATCATTTTGAAAAATCTTGCAGAAGTTTTCTTTGGTATGGTAAGGACATCAATAAATTTGGCAAATGCCTTGTCAAATGGGAACAAGTTTGCTTACCCAAGGATGCTGGTGGTCTTGGCGTTCTAGATCTTAGAGCACACAACAAAGCACTCTTCACCAAATTCCTACACAAGTTCTTCAATAAAATGTATATCCCATGGGTGCAGCTTATTTGGAACAAATACTATGGAAATGGTAAGCTACCACAATTCCCAACTAGGCTTGGCTCATTCTGGTGGAGAGATTGCTGCTCTATTCTTGACAACTACAAAGACCTCACAACTTGTATTGCTGGTATTGGTGACACCATTTCTTTATGGCACGACAAATGGAATGACAACCCACTGAAAGATAGCCTCCCACATCTGCACTTTGATGCCATAAACAAAGACATCTCTCTCCAGAAGGCTTGCATTGAAACTGAGAATGACTTCTATAGCATGTTCCACCTACCTATGTTTTCTGTGGCTGTTCAACAAAGCACTGAGCTCATGGTCCTCATTAATGGTGTGATGAGTAACAGTGAACCTGACATCTGGAAGTTTAAATGGGCCTCTGGACATTACAATGCTAAGAAGGTCTACCTTGAATATTTAGGATGCCCTGAGAAAGCTCCCAAACCTTTCCAATGGATTTGGAAGTCTGGTTGCCTTCCTAAACAAAAATTCTTTTTCTGGCTCCTTCTTCTGGACAAATTAAACACCAGAGATCTTCTCACTAGGAAAAACTTCTACATTGAGAGTTCCATATGTGTTTTATGTGATGATGAGCCTAATGAATACATGAAACATCTCTTCTTCTCATGTGATTTTAGCCAAAACTTTTGGTTATCACTTGGCTTTGAATGGAACACTGATTTGAACTGCAATGATATGCTTATCGAAACCAGAAACAGAACTCAGATTCAGCCCTTTAAAGAATGCCTAATTGCTGGTTGTTGGACAATCCGGAAACACAAAAACAACATCATTTTTTACAACAAGGAAAGGGACTTGAGCTACAGTATTTCCTACTTCAAGGAACATTTTGGCACCATCATGAAAAGAGTCAAACCTAGTTTAAAGGAGGGAATGCAAAGCTGGTTGGACTATTTGTAAACATTTATTTTTTATGCTCCCCTCCTTTGTTGTAATCCATCTGTGTATAACACCCCCATATTAATGAAAAATAGAGTTACAATAGGGTTTTTACCCTACCGTGTTTACTCAAAAAAATATATTGTTTTTTGCTTGAGGACAATCTAGGTTAAGTTTTGGAGGCTGGTCAGTGTATTTTTGCACTCATGTTTAAACCGGATAATCTCAAATTTTCTTAGAGAATCACTTCAATTTGATTACTAATGACTAATGAATACAAAACATTGTGAACCTATTTATTTATTATGTTTCCTAAAATTATGGACTATTTTAGGTGCAAAATCAAGTTATATATTTAAGATAATAAGTGTAGTGATCGATTCTGATCAATAAGAAGCGCACAAGAGAGCATAGAGGGGAAGACTTCTTCTAGTACGACCGTGAGAGCTTGTACTAGCGCTCTTTCCAAGTGTTGCTACCTCCATGACCCTAAACTTTTGTGAAGGCCCCTAGGGTCAATACGCATCGGAGGCCCCCTGATCCTATTCTGCCTGCGTGCAGTATATAAAGGAGAGGAAAACCCTTCAGCAGAAGAGTCGTCACTCATTCGTCAAGTCACCCGTTCACAGCAACCACCACCACTCCCATCTACAGCAGACACCACCATTTCCATAGCAATATCCACTTCCTTAGATTCCATCTCTAATAGCCATAATACTTGCAATCAGGAACAAATCACAATCTGCGGGGATTATAAGACCTATAATATCCCCATGTACGTGCATTGAGAGATTGTTGGTTTACTTTAATAATAACATGATTGTTGGTTTACTTTAATAATAACGTTATTTGATGTGTTACGCTGTGCTTTTCTCTCTCTTGTTTCTACCTCGTTTTAAGGCCCCGCAGATACCCGTTGGGATATGGAAGATCGATCATGGAGTGGTTGAGTGCAGAGAGGAGCAGAAGGCTATGTCAAACGTCGGTGATAGTAAGATTAGTACGATAATTGGAACATATTCTCTAGGGGTACATAAGGTGCATTCATTAAGCGCCAATGTGTTGGTCAGATTATTTGTTAATAACTGGGATGAACCTGCGAGAGGGTAAGGGCCTTGGTTGGGAAATAAAATCTCGATGTTGTGGCAGTTGGTCATGGGGTTATCTGGACGCATCTCCCACAAACAATATGTTGAGAACATATAAGTAGTGATGTTTACCAATGATATTTTGATTATCTAGATAGGATCCCGAGCATAAGTATATACAGTTACAAGTAAAACCTCTAGCCCTGGCCATTTCTTTATCATTGTTTCTTCCATTAAACTGTACGATTTGGTCCGGGATAGCGGAGCACTTTTAGTAACAAATTCTTGCAGAAATCACTTTTCCCAAGGCATCAATTTTCATGGGTTCAATTACCTAGGGTCACTCTAGGAAAAAACTATTAACATCCGAAACCGAATCGAACATAATCAACCACCGAATAACCACAACCGCAACTAGAACGAGATGTCGGCGCACCACTATTGATGTTCCCCTATAGGAACCGGCTTGACCTTATCGATGAAAGTTGATAAGTCTTGCACGTGCCCCTAAAGACCAGCGCCCCAGAGCCATAGTCATCGCATTAAACCTTTGAAATACTAGCCCAAAGATAAAGCACCATCATCCGCCTCAATGCAACTCTCACGAGATAAAAATGTTGGGGGAACACAGTAATTTCAAAAAAATTCCTACGCATATGCAAGATCCATCTAGGTTATGCATAGCAACGAGAAGGGAGAGTGTTGTCCACGTACCCTCGTAGACCGTAAGTGGAAGCGTTATGACAACGCGGTTGATGTAGTCATACGTCTTCACGATCCGACCGATCCTAGTACCGAAAGTACATCACCTCCGTGATCTGCACACATTCAGCTCGGTGACATCCCACGAACTCTTGATCCAGTTGAGTGTCGAGGGAGAGCTTCGTCAGCACAATGGCGTGATGACGGTGATAATGAAGCTACTGGCGCAGGGCTTCGCCTAAACACTGCAACGATATGACCGAGGTGGATTATGGTGGAGGGGGGCACCGCACACGGCTAAGACAATGTCAACTTGTGTGTCTATGGGGTGCCCCCTTCCCCCGTATATAAAGGAGTGGAGGAGGGGGAGGACCGGCCCTCTATGGCGCCCCCTGGAGGAGTCCTACTCCCACCGGGAGTAGGATCCCCCCTTCCCTAGTTGGACTAGGAGAGGAAGGAACACTACTAGGAAAAAGGCTACTAGCAGCGCGGATAAAATGGCTACTAGCAGCGCGGGTACCCGCGCTACTAGTATTGCACTACAGCTAATAGTTAGTAGTAGCGTGGGTGCACCCGCGCTACTACTAAAAAGTTAGTAGTAGCGCTGGTGCACACCCGCGCTACTACTATTTGAATCCACGCTACTACTATCAAAATAATAGTAGCGCTTCTAGTATACTAGGCGCTACTACTATGCTAGATAGTAGTAGCGTGTAGTTTCCCTAGAGCTACTACTAACAAATTATAAATAAAATAAAAATTACGTGCATTATTCATAGATAGAAATCAAGGACACGTCCAGTGCAAAATAAATTAAACACACACAACCGAAGGTGGCTACCTTCCCTAGTGTTCCACCACCAGCCTAAACAGACCACTTCTCTACATGTATCTACCAAGACTCGGAGTTCAGACGTCGGAGGACCCGAATCCTCCCTCACCCCGAAAGATGGCGTCGAGGTCCTCCACCTCGGCCACATCCGACATCGTGATCACATGGACGATCATCCGTGCGGCGCGGTCGCTGGGCTTCATGTCGAAGTCCACCTCTAAGTGGTTGAAGAGCACGACGCCCACCAGGCTGCCGTAGTCAGTGTCAATCACCCCTACGGCCATGTCGGGAAAGTGAAAACTTGTTAGTACGCATTAGCGTTCAAATCCGGTAGGGTATTTTCTTTGTTTTTAGCACATGCACATGCACATGCATCAATAGTAACAGCCGGAGAAGAAGGCCAGGTCCCTCTTTGTTGCACGAATGAATCAAAGGAAAACACTGCCACAAGACATGAAGAAGGTCGGGTCCCCTCCTTCTGTAAATAGCTCAAGTGCCTGAAGTTGCAAGGAATCTTAATACAATGAACTCATAGTAATGCATAATAACAAGAAAAAAGAAAAAATCGTGAATCCTAAAGAAAAAGATCATTATGTGAGTCAAGATAATGTGGGTAACAGTATTCATTAATAAGAAAAATGGACTGAGATTTCTCAAGTGACATTTGTTTCACCAACAATGATTAATGATGAGGCATGTAAGATTTACCTGCGCAGCATCAGCATACCCTCTGGTCCTTGCAAGAACTTGAAGACCAAGGTTCTAGCTTTCTCCCCACTAACTAGCACAAGTGCAGCAGCACCGTCGCTGTACGTTAGCCCAAGATCCGCTTTTCATAGGAACACTAAAAGCTCTACTTAACCCAAGATCTGCAATTTTCAGTATCATCTTCTCCTTGTCAACCAATAGATTTTTGGGCTTTAAATCCCTATGATATCAAAGAGGAACAATTGTAAATCACATTAGCAACAATTGCAATATGTTGTATGGGCCGATAAATACAGCAACATAAATCAGAAAACAAAGGTCTAACCGATGAAGGACACCATGGCCATGGCAGTGTGCAATTCCTTTGCATAACTGATACAAAAAACTCTACAAGAAAGTAAAGAAAGTTGTCTATTAGCCCGAAACAGACCTATCAAAATTAAACTGGACTCTGCCATCTGCTATCCAATGAAAATTAACGATAGCATCCTCAAAATAAAGGCATGAAGATGAATTGGTTCCAAAGCTAACAACAAATTAATCTGTATTTGAGTGTATGCAAAATAGAGAACGCCCAGCAGCAGTCAACATTGAGTTTCAACTTTCAACCATTATACTAGCACTACTTACTTCCTAATTTAGTCTCCTGCAACTAGGCTAGAGCAGTAGAGTTTGCATATTTTTGGACGAAGTCAAACCAGCTACAAATTTACAGTGTAGTTCACTCTGATTGCATATCAATGTTCTGCACGTTTCCGATGCAAAACTCAGAGTTCAGAATGGGCATATATGAGGAAGTGTCAAGTCCTCAGATCGATGGATAGGAGACTCAGCCGACGTAGCATCGGCAGAAAGCCAAGTGAGCAGGGCAAGGGAAAATCAGCCTCAAAACTAATTAAAATCGCTACCTTGACGACCTGAGTTGGGAGCGGCTTAGGGGCAGGCCCACGGCAGTAGGCGTCGACAAACTTCTTGAGGTCAGTGTCAAGGAACTCGAAGATGAGGTAGAGGACGGGCTTCCCTTCACCGCCAGCGCCGCCGCCCTTGGTGGCCTGCTCGATGGCGAGGAGGCGGACGATGTAGACGGAGCTGGAGAGGAGGCGGAGGAGGGAAATCTCAAGGAGCGCGGTGGTCGGGATCCCTTCGTCGTCTCGTCTATCTCCAGGCGGGTCTTCTTGAGCGCCACCACCTGGCCCGTCGCCTTGTCCTGCGCCTTGTACACCTTGCCGTAGGTGCCCTCCTCGACCTTCTCCAGCTTCTCGTACTTCTCCATGGTGCTTCCGACGGTCCGAGGTCGGCGTCGTCCTCCTCGATGCGGCTTGTGTGATAGGGGCTGAGGGAGGAGGCGCAAACCCTAGGTGGCCTGCCGCAGCACCACCTCGTACATCGCCTCCTCCATCGCCGTCCGCACCGCCACTAGGCTCGCCCTCGGGGCCGCCGCGCCGCCCCACCTCCATGCCGCGGAGGGGAGCAGCCCGGGCTGGCCGTCGCGATGGGCCTTGTCGGCTGGGCGGTGGAGGAAGGCTGCGCGCGTGTGCGGCCACACGACGGAGGATCCTGGCATGGATCGGAGAAAGGGAGAGATCCCGTCGGCAGAGAAGATGAGAGGAGGTGGAGGGGATGTGAATCGGGGGTGGGTGCGGTGCGGGAGTGGGTGGACTGGGACGGTTGATGGGGTGCGGGATGGGACTGAAAGGCTAGTGGTAGCGCAGGGTATCTCACCGGTGCTACAGATATCCACTTAGCAATACCGATCGTTTAAAACCCACGCTACTAATACGGTCTGTCCGCGGGGCATGGTTGAGAATGTTTACTAATAGCGTGTTATTTTTTGCCACACGCTACTAGTAAATAGTACTAGTAACACGGGTCATTATAGCGCGCTACTAGTAAATAGTAGTAGCGTGGGTAAATAAAGAGCGCTACTAGTAAGCGTCTGTGTATAAGCTTTTCCCTAGTAGTGGAATGGGGAGGAAGGAGGAAGGGAAGGGGGGGCTGGCCCCCACCCAATTCGGATTGGGCTTGGGAGGGGGGCCCTCCTAGGCTTCCTTCTCCTCTCTCCCACTATGGCCCAATAAGGCCCATATACTTCCCGAGGGGTTCCGGTAACCTCCTAGTACTTTGATAAATGTCCGAACTCACCCAGTACCATTTATATGTCCAAACATAGTCATTCAATATATCAATCTTTATGTCTCGACCATTTCGAGACTCCTCGTCATGTCCGTGATCATATCCAGGACTTCAAACAACCTTCGGTACATCAAAACACATAAACTCATAATACCGATCGTCAGCGAACGTTAAGCGTGCGGACTCTACGGGTTCGAGAACTATGTAGACATGACCGAGACTCATCTCCGGTCAATAACCAATAGCGGAACATGGATGCTCATATTGGTTCCTACATATTCTACGAAGATCTTTATCGGTCAAACCGCATAACAACATACGTTGTTCCCTTTGTCATCGGTATGTTACTTGACCGAGATTCGATGGTCGGTATCTCAATACCTAGTTCAATCTCGTTACCGGCAAGTCTCTTTACTCGTTCCGTAATGCAACATCCCGTAACTAACTCATTAGTCACATTGCTTGCAAGGCTTATAGTGATGTGCATTACCGAGAGGGCCCAGAGACACCTCTCCGATATACAAAGTGACAAATCCTAATCTTGATCTATGCCAACTCAACAAACACCATCGGAGACACCTGTAGAGCATCTTTATAGTCACCCAGTTACATTGTGACGTTTGATAGCACACTAGTGTTCCTCCGGTATTCGGGAGTTGCATAATCTCATAGGAATAGGAATATGTATAAGTTATGGAGAAAGCAATAGCAATAAACTAAACGATCATAGTGCCAAGCTAATGAATGGGTCAAGTCAATCATATCATTCTCTAATGATGTGATCCCGTTTATCAAATGACAACTCTTTGTCTAGGGCTAGGAAACTTAACCATCTTTGATTAACGAGCTAGTCAAGTAGAGGCATACTAGTGACACTCAGTTTGTCTATGTATTCACACATGTACTAAGTTTGCGATTAATACAATTCTAGCATAAATAATAAACATTTATCATGATATAAGGAAATATAAATAACAACTTTATTATTGCCTCTAGGGCATATTTCCTTAAAAAATGCTGAACTAAAACTACTAGGCGGAGTCAAGGCACCAGGATACCCCTCGGTGCCAGCCGCCGCATGAGCGGCAAGTAGAGAGGATATAGATCCACGAGCTCACGAACAGTTTCGAGGAGATGAGTGCCCTAGTTGTCGCAGCCAGGAGGGAAAATGAAAAACTCAACTTGAAGGCGAGTCATATCATTGAGTGTAATTTTTTGAATAAAGGGGGGAAAGAGTCTTTTTTATGGTAATATGCGTCTTATTTATATCATAAGGATCATAGTAAAGTCACATACACATTGGCCGGACAAAACTAAAAGGCAGCAAAACGTTAGTATTTGTACAAAGAAACACCAACCAAGAAGTAAAATTACAATCAAGATCGAAGTATTCTCTGTGCTTAACACCAACGCCGGTCACCTGCCTCCGACACCATCATAGAAGCCACCAAATGAACAAATGACGGATCGCCTCCACACCCGAGCTCAACGTGGCTTCATCTTTGATAGGCAGCTTTGCGGACCTCCAATGTGGCCCACCACAGGCGAAACCATTTTCATTGAACAAATCAGACCGGGGCAACACCCCAGACACACCGTCGAACTCTAGATCTGATACCCTCGCACGACTGACGTCGGAGGAGGAAACCATACCTGTAATCCACGAACCATGGACCCAACACACGATCAACCATCTTTCACATTCTGTCGATGCATACGACAATCTGCATCCGCTCCTGTACTACCTCCCAAGTTCTGCGTCGGTGCTGGAGCGAACACTGTCGCAGTGGCAGAGCCCGAGGATACAGGTCCACCACGAGGATGTCATTGCCACCATGACATCCTTACTTGAACCGACTGGTTTCAAATTTCATCCCCGACCATAGGACTAATTGCCATGTCGGAGAAGGATCTGAATAATTTTTATTCAGCGCTGTCATTGTTATCCTCGAGGCCAAGACGATGGACATCCTAAAACAACTACGAGAGCCTAAAAAAGATCCACACGCATGGATTCGACGACGTCCCTCACCATCGATGAACAAGGTCATCGGCCAAGGAGAGCCGCCGAAGAAAGGTGCTGGAAGGCTGGCCTGTCCTAATGACGCTAGGGTTTGAGTCCTCAAGCGATGAGGAAAAAGAACTCTAATTCGCTGCTAGTGATTAAAGGGGAAAAAGAGCCACCCACGCAGGATGTGAAGGCGGCGCAAACGTATAGGTACGTATACATGTATAAACATTAAGCCCCGCAAAAACGGTAGGACTATGTAATCGTGCGGGCTACCAATTCCATCTCTTTGTAATGTTTTAAACTTTTTGGGTTTTTGTTGTTGAAACTTTTTTTTGAAAGCAATATAGCTTTATTACTTAACCAAGTTTGGGCATATCACCCAAGACACAATCGCCAACAATGGCTGGTACATTGGAGTCCCACTGCATACAGTGGTCAGAACCACAACTACGGCCAATCCTGGCCAACTCGTGAGCAACAGAGTTCGCATTTCATCTACACACTGAGACATTGAATTTCGAGAACCCGAGTTTCATCTGGTACTTCATATCTTCTAGCACTGCCACATACGCCGAGGAGTCCGACTGATGTATATCCGGAGTTTCAGCTAGCAGCTGGGAATCAGTTTCAAACACCACTCGCACCATGCCAAGATCTGCTGCCATATTGACTGCATGAGACATGGCATCAGCTTCTGCCGCGAAGGCGTCATGGATGTTCTCCGTCCTTCCCGCGCGAGCGCAGACAAGCCGACCGTCAGCCGTCCTCGCAGCCACGCCCCAACCTGCATGATCCTACCCTGCCACAAATGATCCATCGACATTTATTTTGTACTCCGGCTCTGCGGGAGGCTGCCACTTGTCTGACGGGGGTTTGTCCGCAGTCCTCCCAAAGATTTGCATGTATTCCAGGACATTACTCCTCGTTCTCCTCGCCACATCAGCAGGCTGGGTGGGCATTTGTCCCTCTCTCAACTTGTTTCGATTTGACCACCACAGCGTGTAGGTGAGTACGTGTAGGGGCTTTTGAAACTTGATTGATGAGGATCGGGTCCAGGTCATGTTGCCATGGTGTTCATGCATGCAGGGGATGGTCTTACAGCACCCTGGCCGGTCGGACCCGTACTGCGTACCGCGTTATAAAACTACTAGCTGGTGACTTCCCTTATCCCGGTTTCATCTCATCTCTAGGAAACAAAACTTTTATCTTTTGCAACTACTCCCTTCGTTCTAAATTACTCGTCGCGAAAATAAACATATCTAAAACTAAAATACATCTAGATACATCCATACCTACGACTAAATAATTCGGAACGGAGGGAGTACCTCTGCGAATCGCAACCGGCAGACCAAGTCGGCCAGGCATACCGACGGTCCACCGGCCAGAAGCTCCCGCGCTACGAGAAGCCTCTAGCCAGGGTAAGATGCATACTCACTTTGGAATTTTTTAGAGCTTAACTGACTTGCCTTCTCAAACTTAGTAACAAACGTGTTTACAAGCCTTGACACATTACAAGAGAAAAATCCGTCCATGCATACAAATTTGGAAATATGATTGTTTGACTTTGCATCATTCTGTGAGGAAGAAAAACGAATATTCAATCTATTTTGTACATTAGTTAGTCATTCTTGCATAATTTAAAACTTGCCCGATCGGACGAAATACCTCAAGAAAAGGTGCAAACCGACATTGTGACTTTTCCCCTTACATATTTGTTCTTTGCAATGCTTCGTCATCATCCTAGGGATCATATATACGGTTATGATCATCATGGAGGAAGGGCCACTCGGCACAAAAATATTCGGTTTGTGCGTGATTTGGGCTTTCATGGTTGCAATACTCTGGCTTACGTTTAAAGCATGCGGTCATCCGGATTTAGATACAATCGATACCTAATATCTTCGCTCCACAACTGGTTTTCTTGGTTGGAGTAATGGTATACACATGATCGTTGCATTTATAGTGTATTATGTATAGTGATTTATGATGGATGCATCAATATACTGTTTTATGCAAATGACAAAAACTATGTATTGTGACTTCATTGCGGCATACAATAGGTCGTAACGCTTCGTCTCAACCGCTCGAGAGCAAAACAGCGATTAGGGAACAACAGTTTCCTTGCAGAACACTGGTGAAGCCACAACCTCTGCCCCCTCTGGTCGTTGCTCCGATGGCAGACAAAGGGCGAGGGTCTATGTTTCGTTTGGTGCTGCTGGAGTGATGAGGATGGCGTCGCGTCAAATAAATCTGCTTCGGCTTCTTCATCTTCATGACGATGTTGAGAAGCCGGTAGCCTCGTCTTCTTGCCAACTCTTTGAGACGGTGGGCAGGGCACTATAGGATTTAGGATTTTCTTTTTCTATTTTTTAGTTAAACGGTTAAAATATCATCTGTTTTATGTAACTTATTATGTTTGAACTTTAATGAAATCCACCGTGTTTGATGATTTTTCTTTGATTTAGTTGAACCACGGTTTGAAATGTATGCGTGTAACGTTGGATAGCCGGCTCCTACATCCGTGTTTATGGACTGGTCCTTCTGTCCACGAACAAATGTGTTAGAGATGCCCTAAAGCCCCACAATAGACAGAGTACATAAATAATCACATAAAAGTACACGAGACAATAGGGGTGCACCACAATTGTAGAAGAGGTTCGATTCAAGGCCCATAGCCGACAAATAGAACGCATGCTCGAATGCAAAAGAAACTATTCAGAGCGGCAGGAACCTTAAAATTAGAGAAGTACTACTTTCAAAAATCACTTCCACATTCTCAGGTTACGGCAAGTGGCATGCTGCATACACGTTACTTATCGCAACCTCGTAGTTTTCTTTTTTTCATAGATTCATTTATTTAAAATGTTTTTATCTCTTAAACCTTGCCTCCAAATATCAAACCGTTTTCACCTTGAATTTCTCATATCGAGATCTTTAAAACTAGAACCCATGTTGATAGATTTTGACAAACTATTTTTACGAAGAAAAACCGAATGAAAAAACTGTGACTCTTGTGGAAGGAAGAAAATAGAAAACATGTTTTTTTGAAAGACACGACCATCTCTCACGGAAGCAAAACCGTGCCTCTTGTGAAACGAAAAAAACTAGTTTTTTCTTTTTCGAGAGGCATGGCCGTGCCTCTCACGGAAGCGAAACCATACCTCTCGTGGAGGCAAAATCGTGCCTTTCACGAAAAAACATTTTTTTCGGTTTCCAAGAGGCACGGCTGAGCCTCTCGTGGAAGCAAAACCGTGCCTCTTATGGGAGGAAAAACACATTTTTTTTTGTTTCTGAGAGGCACGGTCATGCCTCTCGTGGAAGAAAAAAAGAAAACATACACATTGTTTTCTGTTTTCGAGATGTACGACCGTGCCTCTCGCGAAAGCATATCCATACTTCTCACTGAAGCAAAACCGTGCCTCTTGTGGAAGCAAAAGAAATGCTTTTTTGCGCAAAATATTGATTTTTTGGTCCAAAATCTAAGAAAGACCGGTGAAAAACCAAAAGATAAAAAAAATGCCTAAAAAGCCAAAACGCATGCGAAAAATAAGCAAAATCTAGAGGGAGCACCCAGAGCACGACACGTGGCGGAGGGTGAGAGCGCGACATATAGCGGCGGCTGAGAGTGGCACACTCTCAGCCCACCCCCAAGTGACCGCCGGAAGGCCTCCGAAGGAGCGCTCGCCAACTAGTTGCTCCCCAAAAACCCGGGACCTACGCTCTAATCTATGTAAGCCTCTGCAGTGCCATCTCATCCTTACTATGAACTTCATCACCAATAATGACAAAATATGATAATCAGTTATTGACTACTTTTTGTCCAAGTTAACTTTTTTTAACCATCTTGGCCTAAAAGCATGCATAATAGCATTTCCCGCCGCTATCTCTGCTAAGTTTTCATGTGAAAAATAGAAGAGGGGTACATATAAGTTAAGTGAACCAAAACATTTTTGTCATTTCAGTTTAAACAATAAGTTCCTTGCGATATTGTTTTTTGCTCGAGGACATTCTATGTTAAGTTTTGGAGGTTGGTTAGTGTATTTTTGAACTCATGTTTAAACCGGATAATCTCAAATTTTCTCAGAGAATCACTTCTATTTGATTACTAAAAACTAATTAATGCAAAAGATTGTGAACCTATTTATTTAATGCTCCCTAAAAACATGGACGATTTTAGGTGCAAAATCAAGTTATATATTTAAGATAATAATCGTAGTGATCGATCTTGATCAACAAGAGGCACACAACAAAGTATAGAGGGGAAGACTTCGTCTAGTATGACCGTGAGCGCTTATACCTGCGCTCTTACCAAGTGCCGCCACATCCATGAACCTAACAACTTTTGTGAAGGCCCATACGATCAATATACATGGGAGGGCCCCCGATCCTATTCTGCCTGCCTGCAGTATATAAAGGAGAGGAAAACCCTTCAGCTAGAAGAGTCATCACTCATTCATCAAGACATCCATTCACAGCCACCACCATCACTCCCATCTACAGTAGCCACCGCCATTTCCATAGCCATATCCACTTCCTTAGCCTCCATCTACATTAGCCATAATACTTGCAATCAAGAATACATCGTAATCTGCGGGGATTGTAAGACTTATAATATCCCCATGTACATGCACTAAGAGATTGTTGGTTTACTTTAACAATAACGTTATTCAATGTGTTACGCTATGCTTTTCTCTCTCTTGTTTCTACCTCGTTTTAAGGCTTCGCAGATACCCGCTGGGATAGCGAAGATCAATCATGGAGAGGTTGAGTGCAGAGAGGAGCAGAAGGCTATGTCGAACGTCGGTGAAAGTAAGATTAGTACGATAGCTGGAACATATTCTCTAGGGGTACATAAGGTGCAGTCATTTAGCACCAATGCGTTGGTCGGATTATTTCTTAATAACTGGGATAAACCCGCGAGAAGGCAAGGGCCTCGGTTGGGAAATAAAATCTCGATGCTGCGGCAGTTGGTCATGGGGTTATTTGGACGCATCTCCCACAAACATTATGTTGAGAACATATAAGTAGTGATGTTTACCAATGACATCTTGATTATCTATATAGGATCCCGAGCATAGGTATATACAGCTACAAGTAAAACCTCTAGCCCAGGCCATTTCTTTATCATTGTTTCTTCCTTTAAACTGTACGATTAAGTTCAAGATAGCTAAACATTTTTAGTAACAAGTTCTTGCAGAAATCACTTTTCCAAGGCATGAATTTTTGTGGGTTCAATTACCCATGGTCACTCTAGGAGAAAAAAAATCCTATTTACATCCAAAACCGGATCGAAGATAATCAACCATCGAACAATCAAAACCGTAGCTAGAACGAGATGTCGGCGCACCACTATTGATGTTCCCCTATCGGAACCGGCTTGACCTTATCGATGACAGTTGATAAGTCTTGCTCGTGCCCCTAAAGACCAGTGTCCGAGAGCCATAGTAATCGCATTGAACCTTTGACATACCAGCTCAAAGATAAAGCACCGTCATCCACCTGAATGCCACTCCTGCGAGATAAAAATCCTGAACTAAAACTATTAGGCTGAGCCAAGGCACCAGGATACCCCTCTGTGCCAGTCGCCGCATGAGCGGCAAGTAAAGAGGACATAGATCCATGAGCTCACTAACAGTTTGAAGGAGATGAGTGCCCTAGTTGTCGCAGCCAGGAGGGAAAATGAGAAACTCAACTTGAAGGCGAGTCGTATCATTGAGTGTAATTTTCTAAAAAAGGGAGGGAGTCTTTTTTTATATTAATATGTATCTTATTTATATCATAAGGATCATAGTACCAGCCACATACACATCGGCCTGCCAAAACTGAAAAGGAAGCCAAACGTTATTCTTTGCACAAAAAAACACTAGCCAAGAAGTAAAATTACAATCAAGACCGAAGAATCCTCTGTGCTTAACACCAACACCCGTCGCCTGCCTCTGGCACCACCATAGAAGCCTCCAAATGAACAAATGACACATCCGATTACGATGTGGCTCCATCGCTGATAGGCAACTTTGCGGACCTCCAATGTGGCTCACCACAAGCGAAAAGATTTTCATTGAACAAATCAGGCCGGGGCAACACCCCGGACACGCCGTCGAACTTCAGATCTAGTACCCTCACACAACTAAGACGTCGGACGAGGAAACCATACCTGTCATCCATGAACCACGAACCCAGCACACGATCCACCATCTTCCACATCCCGTCGATGTAGACCACAATCTGCATCCACTCCTGGACTACCTCCCAAGCTCTGCGTCGGCGCTGGAGCGAACACGGTCGCAATGGCGGAGCCTGAGGACACAGGTCCACCATGAGGATGCCGCCGCTGCCACGACATCCTTGCTTGAACAGACTGATTTCCAATTCCATCCCCAACTATAGAACTAATCGCCAGGTCGAAGAAGGATCTAAAGAATTATTATTCAGCATTGTCATCGCCATCATTGAAGCCAAGATGGTGAGCATCCTAAAAACCTTAATATGAGAGCCTAAGAAATGATACAAATGCATGGATTCGACGATCCCCCTAACCACCGACGACCGAGGTCATGGTCGAAGGAGAGCCCCCGAAGAAAGGTGCTGGAAGGCTGGCCTCTCCTAGTGACGCTAGGGTTCCAGTCCGCAAGTGGTGAGGAAAAAGAACTCTAATCCGTTGCTAGTGACTAATTAAGGGGGAAAAGAGCCAGCCATGTAGGATGTGAAGGCAGCACAAACGTATAGGATACGTATCTCTTCTCTACTATTAAAGGAGGATCAAACGTCGTGATGGTTCGACCTACTGCTGCCCACCTACGACAACCATCCTGCCCCTCGCACGATCCCTCATGTGAAAAAAATCGCCAAAGAAACCCCACGTTCCAAGCCAAAGAAAAGCTACGGAAAAAGCCCCCACGTGCTCCACTTTCTCCATCCCTCCCCCACATGCTGATCTCCCATTACTCAAAAAAAGAACATGCCGATCTCCCCATGCCTTTCCCTCTCGACGTCGCACCTCAAGGGTCTCCTCTCCCTCTCTGTCTCCGGCAACTATGGGGGAACGCGCCGGCGCAGCCGTCCAAGCATGCCCGCCTGGACTCCTCGTTGGGATTCATCCGTGGGCTCGACCTAGGGCTCCACAACTATCACAACCACGGGGCACGCGTCTTCTCCAACCTGCAAGCTCTCGCAGGGAGCCTGGCTGTGGACATGTCATCGTGTTGATGCTGCGGTCGTACATCATGGTTGCTATCGCTATAACATCCATGGCGACGACAGGGGTGCCGCTCGAGCTACCGATTCCACCCGACGGACGAGGAGCTAGAGGTCGACCTGTATCTGCCGCCCCTCTCCCACGTCTGCAATCGTGATGGCCAATGGCTCTTTGCCCGCATGGCGTGGCACGCGGGTCTTGGAAGACCACCACGTGCAACGACCACCTCCTCGACAACGCCCCTGGGTGCTACCTGAACAAGCTTCTCAGTTCTCACATGGATCCATCTCTTTTCCTTTTTTGCTTTGAGGTTGTGCTTGTCCGTGAAAATACATGGTTGATTGATGAACTTTGTCTTCGTGTCTGTTTCAGATGCTTAATGTCCTAAAAGACACGTCAGTCGGTCTGGATGTGCATCTCTCTAATCCCCGAGGTATACAAAATTGCATCTTGTTCAAGCTTCCATGTAGTATATAACAATTTATCCTTTATAGATGATAACCTACTGTACAGTACATACGTACTATTATATTAAGACATTGGAGTTCAATGCATGAATTGTGGCTAATGCAATCACTAGTTCACGGGCTTTGATTATATCTAACTCCATGCCAACGACCACTATGTGTGGATGCCACATCCAGGACAGGTGTGCCCCTGGAAGCACGTCGACGTTGCCCTAGGCTTTACATTCTGGTAATGCAAATCCCATCTGCCTCCTCTGCTCAGAGTCATGGTTCTGAAATCCTAAAGTTTATAGTAAGTTTACCCTCTAGTATTGTCGTAAGCATCATTCAATTAAAATAGGTAAATAGTACAACAAGTGGTTCAGTTCATAGTGGGATCCGGTATGTCACGCTCTTTCTGCGAACAACAAAGACAATGCAGCGACAATTAATCAGAGCTGCTGGTGAATAATATGACTACAGAGAGTTGAGATGTCACTAATGGCTTCATCTATGAGCTATGAGTTGTCAAGGCTATATTAGTTATCATAAATAAGATAATATTAATTGGGACAATTGTATTATTTATTTAATGTAATATTGATCATAATTATAGCAACAGAGAATACTTCCATGTAGCTGTCTGAATGAAAACCAAGTGTACGGGCATAATTTAAGATTCCCTTGTATCATTAATAAAATCATCGTCTCACTTTTTTGGACTGTATTTTGTTTTTCATTCTTTGAATTTTTTTTTAAAATTTTGGATAGATGCATAGCTGAAGTAGATTGTATTAGGCTACATGTGCATTCCACATGTTTGATACTTATGAAATCGGAGATCTGGTGATTAGATAATTCTTATCTGGCTCGCAATCCCCGACAATGGACTTAATACTACTTGCAGAACAACTACACTTTGGTGTGCAGTCAAGTGACTAAACTCTTATTCGTTTATTTTTCCTCACCAACTTAACATAAGGGAGTTCATTTTTCATTTACAATGAATCCGAGATTAAGTAGTGATTTTTTCTGCCTCGGATGCTACAATAAATCATCTCAAACACGCTAACATTTTCTGATCCAAGTTCCGAGCTTGTGTTTGGAATTGGATTATATAAGTGTGCTTCATACATATTATATTTCTGAAAGGAACATGTTCATCATCAAGCCAACAGATTATAGGCATACGTTCTTGGTAAATTAATAGCAGTATTATTCTTTCTCTATACCTTCTTTTTATTAGAGAAGCAGTTGAGATGTTCTAATCAGACTAATGCATTGCATGTTTTGTGTGTTTTAACCAGAGGCCAAAAGACCGAAAGCATTTTAAAAATATGTATTGAGCTCTGAAGCTACGATACTTATAAACAATGTTTGTGCATCTCCTTTGAACACTTACTTTTTCTCGACTCTTGTTTTTTGTTGTTCTGCAACCAACTTCAAGGGTGAAATGAGACAATATAGAGCATTCGATCTGCTGATTTTATGTGAATTACTGTAATATCTACCACATAGTTTCCAGTCACTTTTGTTCTTCTTAGACCTGCCATTTACACATCTCCTGAGAGTGGGATCAACACAATTTTCAGTTTGCATTTTGTTCGCAATTTCCATTTTTGTTACCCTATCGAGATACATCTCCTTGATCATTTGTATTTGTTAGCACATTAGTTTTGGATAAAATTGTTAACATAACTTCCAGTGATGGGGAACGTAGCAGAAATTCAAAATTTTCCTATGTATCACCAAGATCTATCTATGAAGAGACCAGCAACGAGGGGAAGGAGAGTGCATCTACATACCCTTGTAGATCGCTAAGTGGAAGCGTTCAAGAGAACGGCGTTGATGGAGTCGTACTCGTCGTGATCCAAATCACCGATGATCCTAGTGCCGAACGGACGGCACCTCCGCGTTCAACACACGTACAGCCCGGTGACGTCTCCCATGCCTTGATCCAGCAAGGAGAGAGGGAGAGGTTGAGGAAGACTCCATCCATCAGCAGCACAACGGCGTGGTGGTGGTGGTGGTGGAGCGTGGCAATCCTGCAGGGCTTCGCCAAGCACCACGGGATATGAGGAGAAAGAGAGGGAGGGCTGCACCAACGAGAGAGATCAAATCGCGTGTATTGGGCAGCCCCTAGGCCAAGTATATATAGGGGAAGGGGAGGGGTGTAATGCCCTCGATGCGACTATATCTCCCATGTGTCGAGGCACGACTTAGAGACATAGGCGCATGGAAAGCAATGTCGCAAGTCGGGAAATCATCACACGTCCCATGTACATAAATGATATAAAGGGGAATAACATAGTTGGCTTACACTCGCCACGTCACATCAAAGTACATAAATAACATCCATCATACAATCACTCATGGCCCGACTACGGCGCCAAAATAGAAAAAAAAGACCCCCAACATGCGACAAGGCCCTGAATCTAACCCCGAATAGGCACCACTACTGATCATCAGGAAAAGACACATAGTAACGCTGAGAGTCCTCGTCGTACTCCCACTTCAGCTCGAGCGCGCCATCTGGAGCGGTATCCTCGGTCCCTGCATCTGGTGTAATAGTAATCTGTGAGCCACGGGGACTCAGCAATCTCGCACCCTCGCGATCAAGACTATTTAAGCTTAACAGGTAGGAAAGGGGTAGTGTATAAGTGGAGCTGCAGCAAGCGACTAGCATATATGGTGACTAACTTATTCGCAAAAGAGAGCGAGAAGAGGAGGCAAAGCGCGAGCGAGGAACTAGAGAGCAACCTGCGATAACATAACTCCAACACCGTGTCCACTTCCCGGACTCCGCCGAGAAGAGGCCATCACAGCAACACACTCAGTTGATTCATTTTAATTAATTAAGGTTCAAGTTATCTACAACCGGACATTAATAAATTCCCATCCGCCCATAACCACGGGCACGGCTTTCGAAAGATCAATCCCTGCAGGGGGGTCCCAACTTAGCCCATAACAAGCTCTCACGGTCAACGAAGGAATAGACCTCCACCCAAGACACACCGATCAGACTCGGTGTCTCGGTACAACAAGATGATTCGACAGGTCAAAACTAGTCCAGCAACACCGCCCGAATGTGCCGACAAATCCCGATAGGAGCTGCACATATCTCTTTCTCAGGGCACACTCAGATTGTCTAAACTTCCGGTAGGCCAGCCCAGAGTTGCCCCTGGTGGCCATCGGCGGCTGACGTTCCGGACCAACACTCAGAGGAGCACTGGCCTGTGGGGGGCTAAAATAAAGATGACCCTCGGGCTCCGGAAACCCAAGGGAAAAAGGGGTAGGTGGCAAATGGTAAAACCAATGTTGGGCATTGCTGGAAAAGCTTTAATCAAGGCGAACTATCAAGGGGTTCCCATTATAGCCCAACCGCGTAAGGGACGCAACAATCCGGGAACATAACACCGATATGACGGAAACTAGGGCGGCAAGAGTGGAACAAAACACTAGGCGAGAGGCCGAGCCTTCTACCCTTTACCAAGTATATAGATGAATTAAGATAACATAGCAATATAATGATATCCCAACAAGTAAATAAATGTTCCAACAAGGAACGGCTCCAATCTTCACCTGCAACTAGCAACGCTATAAGAAGGGGCTGAGCAAAGCGGTAACATAGCCAATCAATGGTTTGCTAGGACAAAGGTGGGTTAGAGGCTCAATCATGGCAATTGGGAGGCTGACAAGCAAGTGGTAGGCATCGTAGCATTGGCAAAGCAAAGGAGCGAGCAAACTAGCATAGCAAAGATAGTAGTGATTTCGAGGGTATGATCATCTTGCCTGCACAGTTGTCAGAGTTGACTGGATCCTCAAAAGCAAACTCAACGGGCTCCTCGTTAGCGAACTCATCTCCCGGCTCTACCCAACAACACAAACAAGCAACAAGGATACAATCAACCACGTGCAAACTCAAGCAATAAGATGCAAAGATGATATGCTATGCGGGATGCAAAATGCAAGACGTGACAGGAAATGCATGAACCTGGCCTCAACTTGGAAAACCAAGTGTGCCACTGGATATAGGGGAAGAAATCCCCTGAAAACGATATAAAGATCAAAGGAATCGGAGCTACGGTTTGGAAATAGCAAGCGTTTTACGAAACGAGCCGATCTGCGATTTACAGCAAGTAGGCTCCAAAATGCAACGAAATGAACATGCTACAGCCATCAAACATGTAAACAAATTGCATGGCAGGGATGTACACAAGAAGCTTAACAAATCACCAGGACTGAGGTATAGGCAAATTCATCCACTAAGGGGTTCAAACAAGCATGGCAAAACTGAATAAGCAAAACAAATTTCAGACTTAGCGAAATTAACGCTAGTCTGAAATCTCAGACCACGATGCTCTCTTCGGAGCAGCAAAACAACATGAAGCATAACCTGAACATGGCAAGTAAGAGCATGGCATGGAGGTACTCAACAAGCTTAACAAAACACCCAAAATGACCTGGGGCCAAAAGGGTTCACAAAATACTCTAACAAGCACACGAACATCGATGAAAGACAATCAGTTTTCAGACTTAGTGAAAACTGGGACATGCTGAAATTATAACTCACGGAGGCATGTAAACGAGCTCGATGCACTCACTACGGTGCAGGTCATGGCAAGGCAAGCACATATCCATTAAGAAGGCACAAAATGCTAGCTATACATGGCAAGAACAATGGCATATCATGCATGGATCACTAGCAATAGCTCCGGCAAAATCGCAAAAGAGTTCATGATCTGCCCAAATTAACAACTATGCAAAAGTTGAGCTCGATTGAGTCAACCTAGGGTGCTCCAACATAACAAGTAAAGACATGGATGGATTAAGCACAACAAGCATAACAAATCACTATTACTGATCATCCTCAAAAGAGGCACGGATCACTAGGAAACAAGCTGGACATATAGCATCGTGAACTAAAACATCCCATACTTAGTGATTTTCACTAAGTCCCTGAAATCAGCAAACTCAGGTACCCCTCTTTGCAAGCTTGCACAAGACAGCACACATATCCTAAAAATGCATGGGAGGCACCTCTGGAAAGAAGACAACATGCTTAACAATTCATCCCAATGGGGCACAGGCATATCGTGCACACAATAAACATGGCAAAAATGACAAAAGTCAATGTAGAGCTAACGGATCTGCAATTTAACTCATGATGCCTCCTTCTAACAGCATTTTGGGCATCAAGATGAACTCAAATGCAAATGATGCAATGGAATGAAATGATGTACTCGTCGAGGCGAAGATTTTGATATATAATATGTCCAAAACGGAGCCACGGATGCAAAGATATGATGTGTCAAGGAATGCATAAAAAATCACTGGAATTAGGGTTTCGGGGAGAGGTCAACCCAGATCCAGATCCAGGGTTACTGTAGCAGGCGCGGACTCCGGCGATGTCGGCCGGCTCCGGCGAGCTCGGACGGCGGCGAGGGGAGGCCGGGCCGGCGTGGGGAGGCCGGAGGACGGCGGGGCGGCGCGCGGCGAGGCCCGGTGAGCTTCGGGCGGTGGCCAGCGACGAGTGGCACGGCGGGGCTCCGGTGCGGCGGGTGGCGGCCGGCGAGGTGCGCCGGTCGGCGATGGCGGCTGCGGTGGCGCGCGGCCTCCGGCGCGGCGGCGCGCGGCGGAGCCGGGAGGAAGACGGCGCGGGGCGGCGGCTCGCCCCGATGGGCTTCGGGGGCCGGCTGCGGGCCGGGCGGGCCGCGGCGGTGGAGGCCGGCGGGATGCCACGTGGCGCGACGGGGCTGGCTGCAGCGACTTCGTCCGGCCGGGGACGGACGTGTCCGGTCGGGCGCGGTGGATCTCGTTTTTTTTAGGGTTTCGACGAGGGGGGGGGGAGAAGAAGAGATCCGAATGGGGGTATTTATAGGCATAAGTGGAGCTAGGAGAGTCCAAATGAGGTGCGGTTTTCGCCCACACGATCGTGATCGAACGACCGAGACGATGGAGCAGAGTTTGGTGGGTTTTGGGCCAAATTGGAGGGGTGTTGGGCTGCAACAGACAAGAGGCCTTCTCGGTCCCTCGGTTAACCGTTGGAGTATCAAACGAAGTCCAAATGACCCGAAACTTGACAGGCGGTCTACCGGTAGTAAACCAAGGCTGCATGGCAAGTCTCGGTCCAATCCGGAAAGGTTTAATCCCCAAACACGAAAGAAAGCTAGAAATGGCCACCGGAGGAGAACAAAGCGCCGGAATGCAAAACAGACAACGGGGAAAATGCTCGAATGCATGAGATGAACATGTATGCAAATGCAATGCATGTGATGACATGATATGAGATGCACGAAATCAAAAACAACACACGGAGACAAAGACCCGAACCCGAGGAATAAATATAACTTAATGCCGGAAACGGCAAGAGTTGGAGTACAAATTGGGAAAGTTACATATGGGGCGTTACAAGGGGCTGCGCCCCCTTTAGGGTTTCCACCCCTAGGGGTGGCGGCCAGCCTAGATCCCATCTAAGGGAGGCGGCCAAGGGGGAGGGGGAGAGGCAGGCGCACCAGGATGGGCCTTAGGGCCCATCTGCCCTAGGGTTTGCCCCCTTCTCCTCTCCCTTGCGCCTTGGGCCCTTGTGGGGGGGGGGGGGGGCGCACCAGCCCACTTGGGGCTGGTCCCCTTCCACACTTGGCCCATGAAGCCCTCCGGGGCTGGTGGCCCCACTTGGTGGACCCCCGGGACCCTCCCGGTGGTCCCGGTACGTTACCGATAAACCCCGAAACTTTTCCGGTGACCAGAATAGGACTTCCCATATATAAATCTTTACCTCCGGACCATTCCGGAACTCCTCGTGATGTCCAGGATCTCATCCGGGACTCCGAACAACATTCGGTAACCACATACAAACTTCCTTTATAACCCTAGCATCATCGAACCTTAAGTGTGTAGACCCTACGGGTTCGGGAACCATGCAGACATGACCGAGACGTTCTCCGGTCAATAACCAACAGCGGGATCTGGATACCCATGTTGGCTCCCACAAGTTCCACGGTGATCTCATCGGATGAACCACGATGTCAAGGACTTAATCAATCCCGTATACAATTCCCTTTGTCTATCGGTACGACACTTGCCCGAGATTCGATCGTCGGTATCCCTATACCTTGTTCAATCTCGTTACCGGCAAGTCTCTTTACTCGTTCCGTAACACATCATCCCGTGATCAACTCCTTGATCACATTGTGCACATTATGATGATGTCCTACCGAGTGGGCCCAGAGATACGTCTCCGTTTACATGGAGTGACAAATCCCAGTCTCGATTCGTGCCAACCCAACAGACACTTTTGGAGATACCTGTAGTGTACCTTTATCGCCACCCAGTTACGTTGTGACGTTTGGCACACCCAAAGTATTCCTACGGTATCCGGGAGTTGCACAATCTCATGGTCTAAGGAAATGATACTTGACATTAGAAAAGCTTTAGCATACGAACTACACGATCTTGTGCTATGCTTAGGATTGGGTCTTGTCCATCACATCATTCTCCTAATGATGTGATCCCATTATCAACGACATCCAATGTCCATGGTCAGGAAACCGTAACCATCTATTGATCAACGAGCTAGTCAACTAGAGGCTTACTAGGGACATGGTGTTGTCTATGTATCCACACATGTATCTGAGTTTCCTATCAATACAATTCTAGCATGGATAATAAACGATTATCATGAACAAGGAAATATAATAATAACCAATTTATTATTGCCTCTAGAGCATATTTCCAACAGTCTCCCACTTGCACTAGAGTCAATAATCTAGTTCACATTGCCATGTGATTAACACTCATAGGTCACATCGCCATGTGACCAACATCCAAAGAGTTTACTAGAGTCAATAATCTAGTTCACATCACTATGTGATTAACACTCAATGAGTTCTGGGTTTGATCAACGGGTCTGCAACATTCAGATCCGTATGTACTTCGCAAATCTCTATGTCATCTCCTAGATGCAGCTACCACGTTCTATTTGGAGCTATTCCAAATAACTGTTGTACTTGGAGCTATTCCAAATCGTTGCTCCATTATACGTATCCGGTATCTCTACTTAGAGCTATCCGGATAAGTGTTAAGCTTGCATCGACGTAACTCTTTACGTCGAACTCTTTATCACCTCCATAACCGAGAAACATATCCTTATTACTCTAAGGATAATTTTGACCGCTATCTGGTGATCTACTCCTAGATCACCTTCGTACCCTCTAGCCAGACATGTGGCAAGGCACACATCAGGTGCGGTACACAGCATAGCATACTATGGAGCCTATGTCTAAGCATAGGGGACGACCTTCGTCCTTTCTCTCTGTTCTGCCGTGGTCGAGCTTTAAGTCTTAACTTTGTACCTTATAACTCAGGCAAGAACTCCTTCTTTGACTGATCCATCTTGAACACCTTCAAGATCATGTCAAGGTATGTGCTCATTTGAAAGTACCATTAAGTGTTTTGATCTATCCTTATAGATCTTGATGCTTAATGTTCAAGTAGCTTAATCCAGGTTTTCCATTGAAAAATACTTTTCAAATAACTCTGTATGCTTTCCAGAAATTCTACATCATTTCTGATCAACAATATGTCAACAACATATACTCATCAGAAATTCTATAGTGCTCCCACTCACTTCTTTGGAAATACAAGTTTCTCATAAACTTTGTATACACCAAAAATCTTTGATCATCTCATCAAAGCATACATTCCAACTCCGAGATGCTTACTCCAGTCCTTAGAAGGATTGCTGGAGCTTTGCATACTTATCAGCATCTTTTAGGATTAACAAAACCTTCCGGTTGTATCACATACAACCTTTCCTCAAGAAAATCGTTGAGAAAACAATGTTTTGACATCCTATCTGCAAGATTTCATAAATAATGCAGTAATCGCTAATATAATTCCAACAGACTCTTAGTATCGCTACGAGTGAGAAAGTCTCACCATAGTCAACTCCTTGAACTTGTCGGGAAACTTCTTAATGACAAGTCGAGCTTTCTTAATGGTGACATTTACCATCATTGTCCGTCTTCCTTTTAAAATCCATCTGTACTCAACAGCCTTACGACCATCAAGTAGTTCTTCCAAAGTCTACACTTTGTTTTATATATGGATCCTCTCTTGGATTATATGGCCTCGAGCCATTTTGGAATCCAGGCCCACCATCGCTTCTCCATAGCTCACAGGTTCATTGTTGTCTAGCAACATGACTTCCAAGACAGGATTACTGTACCACTCTGAAGCAGTACGCATCCTTGTCACCCTACGAAGTACGGTAGTGACTTGATATGAAGTTTCATGTTCACTATCATAAGCTTCTACTTCAATTGGTGTAGGTGCCACAAGAACAACTTCCTGTGCCCTGCTACACACCAGTTGTAGTGACGGTTCAATAACCTCATCAAGTCTCCACCATCCTCCCACTCAATTCTCGAGACAAACCTTTCCTCGAGAAAGGACCCGATTCTAGAAACAATCCCTTATTTCTTTCGAATCTGAGACAGGAGGTATACCCAACTGTTTTTGGGTGTCCTATGAAGATGCATTTATCCGCTTTGGGTTCGAGCTTATTAGCCTGAAACTTTTTCACATAAGCGTCGCAGCCCCAAACTTTTAAGAAATGACAGCTTAGGTTTCTCTAAACCATAGTTCATACGGTGTCATCTCATCGGAATTATGTGGTGCCCTATTTAAAGTGAATGTGGTTGTCTCTAATGCCTAACCCATAAACTATCGTGGTAATTCGATAATAGACATCATGGTATGCATCATATCCAATAGGGTGCAGTTATGATGTTCGGACACACCATCACACTATGGTGTTCCAGGCTGTATTAGTTGTGAAACAATTTCCACAATGTCTTAATTCTGTGCCAAACTCGTAATTCAGATATTCATCTCTATGATCATATCATAGATCTTTTATCCTCTTGTCACGACGATCTTTCAACTTCACCCTGAAATTACTTGAACCTTTCAATAATTCAGACTCGTGATTCATCAAGTAAATATACTCAACATCTACTCAATTCGTCTGTGAAGTAAGTACATAACGATATCCACTACACGCCTCAGCACTCATTGGACTGCACACATCAAAATGTATTACTTCCAGCAAGTTGCTTTCTGGTTCCATTTTACTGAAAACGAGGCTTTCAGTCATCTTGCCCATGTGGTATGATTTGCATGTCTCAAGTGATTCAAAATCAAGTGAGTCCAAACGATCCATCTGTATAGAGTTTCTTCATGCATATCTACCAACAAACATGGTTCGCATGTCTCTATCCTTTCAAAAATGATTGAGTCCAAAGATCCATCAACATGGAGCTTCTTCATGCGTTTTATACCGATATGACTTACGTGGCAGTGCCACAAGTAGGTGGTACTGTCATTACTATCTTATATCTTTTGGCATGAACATGTGTATCACTACGATCGAGATTCAATAAACCATTTATTTTAGGTGCAAGACCCTTGAAGGTATTATTCAAATAAACAGAGTAACCGTTATTCTCCTTAAATGAATAACCGTATTGCGATAGGCATAATCCAATCATGTCTATGCTCAACGCAAACACCAATCTCGATGGTAGAGGGAGCGTACGATGCTTGATCATATCAACATTGGAAACACTTCCAACACATATCATCAGCTCGCCTTTAGCTAGTCTCCGTTTATTCCGTAGCTTTTATTTCGAGTTACTAACACTTAGCAACCGAACCGGTATCTAATACCCTGGTGCTACTAGGAGTACTAGTAAAGTACACATCAACACAATGTATATCCAATATACTTCTATCGACCTTGCCAGCCTTCTAATCTACCAAGTATCTAGGGTAATTCTGCTCCAGTGGCTGTTCCCCTTATTATAGAAGCACTTAGTCTCGGGTTTGGGTTCAACCTTGGGTTTCTTCACTAGAGCAGCAGCTGAATTGCCGTTTCATGAAGTATCCCTTCTTGCCCTTGCCCTTCTTGAAACTAGTGGTTTCACCAACCATCAACAATTGATGCTCCTTCTTGATTTCTACTTTTGTGGTGTCAAACATCGCGAATATCTCAAGGATCATCATATACGTCCCTGATATATTATAGTTCATCACGAAGCTCTAGCAGCTTGGTGGTAATGACTTCGGAGAACTATCACTATTTCATCTGGAAGATCAACTCCCACTTGATTCAAGCGATTGTTGTACTCAGACAATCTGAGCACAAGCTCAACAATTGAGCTTTTCTCCCTTAGTTTGTAGGCTAAGAAAATCGTCGGAGGTCTTATACCTTTTGACGTGGGCACGAGCCTGAAATCTCAATTTCAGCCCTCAAAACATCTCATATGTTTCGCGACGTTTCAAAACGTCTTCGGTGCCTCAACTCTAAACCGTTTAACTGAACTATCACGTAGTTATCAAAACGTGTATGTCAGATGTTCGCAACATCCATAGACGACGTTCGAGGTTCACCACACTGAGCAGTGCATTAAGGACATAAGCCTTCTATGAAGCAATGAGGACAATCCTCAGTTTACGGACCTAGTCCGCATAGTTGCTACTATCAACTTTCAACTAAATTTTCTCTAGGAACATATCTAAATAGTAGAACTGAAGCGCGAGCTACGACATAATTTGCGAAGACCTTTTGACTATGTTCAGGATAATTAAGTTCATCTTATGAACTCCCACTCAGATAGACATCCCTCTAGTCATCCAAGTGATTACATGATCCGAGTCAACTAGGCCGTGTCCGATCATCACGTGAGACGGACTAGTCAACATCGGTGAACATCTTCATGTTGATCGTATCTTCTATACGACTCATGCTCGACCTTTTGGTCTTCTGTGTTCCGAGGCCATGTCTGTACACATGCTAGGCTCGTCAAGTCAACCTAAGTGTTTCGCGTGTGTAAATCTGTCTTACACCCGTTGTATGTGAACGTTAGAATCTATCACACCCGATCATCACGTGGTGCTTCGAAACAACGAACTGTCGCAACGGTGCACAGTTAGGGGGAACACTTTCTTGAAATTTTAATGAGGGATCATCTTATTTACTACCGTCGTTCTAAGTAAACAAGATGTATAAACATGATAAACATCACATGCAATCAAATAGTGACATGATATGGCCAATATCATATTGCTCCTTTTGATCTCCATCTTCGGGGCTCTATGATCATCTTGTCACCGGCATGACACCATGATCTCCATCATCATGATCTCCATCATCGTGTCTTCATGAAGTTGTCTCGCCAACGATTACTTCTACTACTACAGCTAACGGTTAGCAATAAAGTAAAGTAATTACATGACGTTTATGTTGACACGCAGGTCATAAATAAATTAAGACAACTCCTATGGCTCCTGCCGGTTGTCATACTCATCGACATGCAAGTCGTGATTCCTATTACAAGAACATGATCAATCTCATACATCACATATATCATTCATCACATCATTTTGGCCATATCACATCACATAGCATACCCTGCAAAAACATGTTAGACGTCCTCTAATTGTTGTTTGCATGTTTTACGTGGCTGCTATGAGTTTCTAGCAAGAACGTTTCTTACCTACGCAAAACCACAACGTGATATGCCAATTGCTATTTACCCTTCATAAGGACCCTTTTCATCGAATCCGTTCCGACTAAAGTGGGAGAGACAGACACCCGCCAGCCACCTTATGCAACTAGTGCATGTCAGTCGGTGGAACCGGTCTCACGTAAGCATACGTGTAAGGTTGGTCCGGGCCGCTTCATCCCACGATGCCGTCGAAACAAGATTGGACTAGTAACGGCAAGCATATTGAACAATATCAACGCCCACAACTACTTTGTGTTCTACTCGTGCATAGAATCTACGCAATAGACCTAGCTCATGATGCCACTGATGGGGAACGTAGCAGAAATTCAAAATTTTCCTACGTATCACCAAGATCTATCTATGGAGAGACCAGCAACGAGGGGAAGGAGAGTGCATCTACATACCCTTGTAGATCGCTAAGCGGAAGCGTTCAAGAGAACCGGGTTGATGGAGTCGTACTCGTCGTGATCCAAATCACCGATGATACTAGTGCCGAACGGACGGCACCTCCATGTTCAACACACATACAACCTGGTGACGTCTCCCATGCCTTGATCCAGCAAGGAGAGAGGGAGAGGTTGAGGAAGACTCCATCCAGCAGCAGCACAATGGCATGGTGGTGGTGGAGGAGCGTGGCAATCCTGCAGGGCTTCGCCAAGCACCCAGGGATATGAGGAGAAAGAGATGGAGGGCTGCACCAACGAGAGAGATCAAATCGCGTGTATTGGGCAGCCCCTAGGCCAAGTATATATAGGGGAAGGGGAGGGGCTGAGCCCCCTTTAGGGTTTCCACCCCTAGGGGTGGCGGCCAGCCTAGATCCCATTTAAGGGAGGCGGCCAAGGGGGAGGGGGAGAGGGAGGCGCACCAGGATGGGCCTTAGGGCCCATCTGCCCTAGGGTTTGCCCCCTTCTCCTCTCCCTTGCACCTTGGGCCCTTGTGGGGGGGCGCACCAGCCCACTTGGGGCTGGTCCCCTTCCACACTTGGCCCATGAAGCCCTCCGGGGCTGGTGGCCCCACTTGGTGGACCCCCGGGACCCTCTCGGTGGTCCCGGTACGTTACCGATAAACCCCGAAACTTTTCCGGTGACCAGAACAGGACTTCCCATATATAAATCTTTACCTCCGGACCATTCCAGAACTCCTCGTGACGTCCAGGATCTCATCCGGGACTCCGAACAACATTCGGTAACCACATACAAACTTCCTTTATAACCCTAGCGTCATCGAACCTTAAGTGTGTAGACCCTATGGGTTCGGGAACCTTGCAGACATGACCGAGACGTTCTCCGGTCAATAACCAACAGCGGGATCTGGATACCCATGTTGGCTCCCACATGTTCCACGATGATCTCATCGGATGAACCACGATGTCAAGGACTTAATCAATCCCGTATACAATTCCCTTTGTCTATCGGTACGATACTTGCCCGAGATTTGATCGTCCGTATCCCGATACCTTGTTCAATCTCATTACCGGCAAGTCTCTTTACTCGTTCCGTAACACATCATCCTGTGATCAACTCCTTGATCACATTGTGCACATTATGATGATGTCCTACCGAGTTGGCCCAGAGATACCTCTCCGTTTACACGGAGTGACAAATCCCAGTCTCTATTCGTGCCAACCCAACAGACACTTTTGGAGATACCCGTAGTGTACCTTTATAGCCACCCAGTTATGTTGTGACTTTTGGCACACCCAAAGTATTCCTACGGTATCCGGGAGTTGCACAATCTCATGGTCTAAGGAAATGATACTTGACATTAGAAAAGCTTTAGCATACGAACTACACGATCTTGTGCTATGCTTAGGATTGGGTCTTGTCCATCACATCATTTTCCTAATGATGTGATCCCGTTATCAACGACATCCAATGTCCATGGTCAGGAAACCGTAACCATCTATTGATCAACGAGCTAGTCAACTAGAGGCTTACTAGGGACATGGTGTTGTCTATGTATCCACATATGTATCTGAGTTTCCTATCAATACAATTCTAGCATGGATAATAAACGATTATCATGAACAAGGAAATATAATAATAACCAATTTATTATTGCCTCTAGAGCATATTTCCAACATCCAGAATCAAAGAAACACATGGCATTTATATTTGTCGCCATTTCTAATGTTGCATCAAGAGAGTGTGGGTTACCGCCTCAAGTTCCTCTCTTGCATGTACCATATCGTTACAGAAGTGAGAAAAACTCTGGAATTACATAGTACCGTTATAAGGGATGGTTACCACGTCCATTTAGATAAGATAAACATGAGCTAGATCAATCTCTATCACTTTCTGAAATTTGAAACAACTTGGAGAAAAAAATAATTGATCTGTTACATTTCTGTATATGCTCAAAAGTAAGCATGGTTCTCCTAGACATGAATTTTGAAGTGTCTGCTCTTCATTTTTGTGTTCATAAGCCTAACTAATATTTTGTGCAGATATTAACTACACTCCATTCCTAAAAAGAGAGCGTGATATTTGTTTTGCTAACAACCTAAGACCAAGGGGTAAGCAAGATTGGACTTTTTTACCCTTGATTAGTTACTACACTACCTATATTGTGTCATGTTCTATCCTCACGGCCATATAATATGAACTACTATTGATACATAAGTACAATGTGCACTTTGGTTTGCTATCGTGATGAATTGGGTTGCTCTTCATTTTGCAGTACAAACATGATTAGCTTCAACATCTCAGATCATGAAAGAGGTGTGACTAACCTCTTACATGTGATTTTTCCATTACAGAACTCCCATGTCACAATAGTGATAGATATATGTTTTCCCAAAAGTCAATATTAGTGCTTTTCATAATGCAAAATGACGTGGCATGACAAGATTCATTGTTTGGTAGAATAGTTATTATTGCATTGGAGTGCTACCTATGAATAAGATGAACCATGTTGGATATGCTTACTCACGTGATACTTGTGTGCTTGTATACGTCTTTGTACTTCTTAAATGGAAAGCACAAAGCTTTAAGTACAAGTACCTATTTATATTGTGATTTACAAGTCGGATGCGACAAGCTAATTGTCAATAGCGACTGCATGGAGGTGGTTGAGATCATGCGGGGTGGAGGAAACTCTATTGGCCAAGCGACGATGATTTATGAAGAGCGTGCTTTTCTTGCTAGAGGTTTTATTCAATTTAATCTTTGTGTTTAGTCCTAGAGAAATCTATAGAGTGGCTCATACTTCAACTTCTAATGCAGAGGGACATCATCATGTTTGGTATGAGGATCTGCATGACTTGAATATTGATCTGATAGCTGACGATGTAACTATTTTTACCAATGAATAAACTTGTCATAATGTTTTCCCATAAAAAGAGAGTGTTGGGGATATTACTATCAGTTATGACCCGCCCAGGAGGGGCCGGGTCAGCCCCAATGGCGGGTTACACAAGAAGCCCAGTAAACATTCAAGGTTATAGTTTATTAAATCTTATAGAAGGCCCAAAGGCCTGAAGGCGGTTTGAGGCCTCATATTGTGAACCGCCATATGTAAGGAAAGACTTGTAAAGAAAGGCATGTAAAGGAAGTCACCGAGCCGGACATGATTATGAGCCGACCGGGACTCTGTAGTCCACCAGGCGTCAACCCATGTATATAAGGGGACGACCCCGTGGTGGCTTAGGGCAAGAAAGAAGAAGTCGATAACCAAGCCGGCGAGTTGAGCCTCGTGGCGATCGAAACCCCAGCAATACCAATCCCAGCTAGACGTAGGCTTTTACCTTCATCGTACGGGGCCGAACTAGTATAAAACCTTCTCGTGTCCTTTGTCCCGATTAACCCCTTTAAGCTTCCTAATGCGATGGCCCTACGACTAAGTCCTCGCTCTAGGATATCTGCCGTGACAATTCCACGACAGTTGGCGCCCACCGTGGGGCCAGCGCACGGTGGATTTGAGTTCTTGAAGGGAAACTTCGAAGGGCTCAAGGGATACGCTGTGGGCCGGATGACCAAGAGTCGTCGCAGAAAGCTCTACATTGACGACGAAGGCTGGGGCCCGGAGGCCAGCTCAATTGAGTACGGATACCGGGTCCCCGTCGGCAGAACTCATGTCTTCATAGGCCGGATCGGCGAGTCAGGTCCTGAGCCGGACGTCCACACGAACCTCATCGAAGTGGCTCGGCGCACGAGGACTGCCCGTGTTCAATCTGTTGTGAAGCATGCCTTCGTAGGCTGCGTCCACGGTGGTGAATACTCTGAAGGATCGGTGGAGGGCGGTGAGACGGTCATCTGTTCTGATACTGCTTCATCAACAGGCGAGACGGACTCTTTGTACCAACTGTAGGATGACATGCTCGGGGGCTGTTCTGATGGCAGCAGTATTCTGGACCCTCTTGAGCCGCCGAATTGGGCCGGAGTCTTCATGGCAGGGACACAGCCCGGGCAGAACTCTACAGCAGCGGCGGCAACCAGGTCGGCCGCGGCCGGGTCAGGAGACCCCGCGCGCCCCCGGCTTAGATCTGTTGGGGAATGTAGCAGAATTTTAGAATTTTCTACGCATCACCAAGATCAATCTATGGAGTCATCTAGCAACGAGGGAGAGAGGAGTGCATCTACATACCCTTGTAGATCACGAGCGGAAGCGTTCAAGAGAACGGGGTTGATGGAGTCGTACTCGACGTGATCCAAATCACCGAAGATCCTAGCGCCGAACGAACGGCACCTCCGCGTTCAACACACGTACAGAGCGAGGACGTCTCCCGCAACTTGATCCAGCAAGGAGGAGGGAGAGGTTGAGGAAGAGGGCTCCAACAGCAGCACGGGGGCGTGGTGGTGGTGAAGCTGCAGTACTCCGACAGGGCTTCGCCAAGCTCTTATGGAGGAGGAGAGGTGTTGGGGGGGAGAGGGGCTGCGCCTTGGATGTACCCTGCAACCCTCCCCTCACCCCTCTATTTATAGGGGAAGGGGGAAGGGGGCCGGCCCCCTCTAGATGAGATCTAGAGGGGGGCGGCGGCCAAGGGGAGGGGGGCTTGCCCCCCAAGCAAGGGGGCGCCCCCTTAGGGTTTCCCCCAACCCTAGGCACATGGGCCCTAGGGGGGTGTGGCGCCCCAACCCTCTTGGGCTGGTTCCCTTCTCCATACAGCCCATAAGGCCCTCCGGAAGAGGTGGCTCCTCCCGGTGGACCCCCGGGCCCCCTCCGGTGGCCCCGGTACAATACCGATATGCCCCCGAACCTTTCTGACGACCGTATGACAACTTCCCATATATAAATCTTTACCTCCGGACCATTCTGGAACTCCTCGTGACGTCCGGGATCTCATCCGGGACTCCGAACAACATTCGATAATCACATACAAGTCTTCCTAACAACCCTAGCGTCACCGAACCTTAAGTGTGTAGACCCTATGGGTTCGGGAGACATGCAGACATGACCGAGACGACTCTCCGGTCAATAACCAACAGCGGGATCTGGATACCCATGTTGGCTCCCACATGCTCCACGATGATCTCATTAGATGAACCACGATGTCGAGGATTCAATCAATCCGTATACAATTCCCTTTGTCAATCGGTACGTTACTTGCCCGAGACTCGATCATCGGTATCCCAATACCTTGTTCAATCTCGTTACCGACAAGTCACTTTACTCGTACCGTAATGCATGATCTGATGATCAACCACTTGATCACATTGAGCTCATTATGATGATGCATTACCGAGTGGGCCCAGAGATACCTCTCCGTCATACGGAGTGACAAATCCCAGTCTCGATTCGTGCCAAACCAACAGACACTTTTGGAGATACCTGTAATGTACCTTTATAGTCACCCAGTTACGTTGTGACGTTTGGCACATCCAAGGCACTCCTACGGTATCCGGGAGTTGCACAATCTCATGGTCTAAGGAAATGATACTTGACATTCAGAAAAGCTACAGCAAACGAACTACACGATCTTTGAGCTATGCTTAGGATTGGGTCTTGTCCATCACATCATTCTCCTAATGATGTGATCCCATTATCAATGACATCCAATGTCCATAGTCAGGAAACCATGACTATCTTTTGATCAACGAGCTAGTCAACTAGAGGCTCACTAGGGACGTGTTGTGGTCTATGTATTCACACATGTATTATGATTTCTGGATAACACAATTATAGCATGAACAATAGACAATTATCATGAACAAAGAAATATAATAATAACCATTTTATTATTGCCTCTAGGGCATATTTCCAACAGTCTCCCACTTGCACTAGAGTCAATATTCTAGTTACATTGTGATGAATCGAACACCCATGCAGTTCTGGTGTTGATCATGTTTTGCTCTCGGGAGAGGTTTAGTCAACGGATCTGCCACATTCAGGTCCGTATGCACTTTACAAATCTCGGTGTCTCCATTTTGAACACTTTCACGAATGGAGTTGAAGCGACGCTTGATATGCCTGGTCTTCCTGTGGAACCTGGGATCCTTGGCAAGGGCAATAGCTCCAGTTTGTCACAGAAGAGAGTCATCGGGCCCGACGCATTGGGTATGACTCCTAGGTCGGTAATGAACTCATTCACCCAGAATGCTTCTTGTGCTGCCTCCGAGGCTGCCATGTACTCCGCTTCACATGTAGATCCCGCCACAACACTTTGCTTGCAACTGCACCAGCTTACTGCCCCACCATTCAAAATATACACGTATCCGGTTTGTGACTTAGAGTCATCCAGATCTATGTCGAAGCTAGCATCGACGTAACCCTTTACGACGAGCTCTTCGTCACCTCCATACACGAGAAACATTTCCTTGGTCCTTTTCAGGTACTTCAGGATATTCTTGACCGCTGTCCAGTGTTCCATGCCGGGATTACTTTGGTACCTTCCTACCAAACTTACGGCAAGGTTTACATCAGGTCTGGTACACAGCATAGCATACATGATAGACCCTATGGCCAAGGCATAGGGGAAGACACTCATCTTTTCTCTATCTTCTGCCGTGGTCGGGCATTGAGCCGTGCTCAATCTCGTACCTTGCAACACAGGCAAGAACCCCTTCTTTGACTGATCCATTTTGAACTTTTTCAATATCTTGTCAAGGTACATACTTTGTGAAAGACCAATGAGGTGTCTCGATCTATCTCTATAGATCTTGATGCCTAATATATAAGCAGCTTCTGCAAGGTCCTTCATTGAAAAACACTTCTTCAAGTTGGCCTTTATGCTTTCTATATCATTTCCCATCAACAGTATGCCATCCACATACAATATGAGAAATGCTATAGAGCTCCCACTCACTTTCTTGTAAATGCAGGCTTCTCCATAAGTCTGCATAAACCCAAACGCTTTGATCATCTCATCAAAACGAATGTTCCAACTCCGAGATGCTTGCACCAGCCCATAAATCGAGCGTTGGAGCTTGCACACCTTGTCAGCATTCTTAGGATCGACAAAACCTTCCGGCTGCATCATATACAATTCTTCCTTAAGGAAACCATTAAGGAATGCCGTTTTGACGTCCATTTGCCATATCTCATAATCATAGAATGCGGCAATTGCTAACATGATTCGGACGGACTTCAGCTTCGCTACGGGTGAGAAAGTCTCATCGTAGTCAACCCCTTGAACTTGTCGATAACCCTCAGCGACAAGCCGAGCTTTATAGATGGTCACATTACCATCCGTGTCTGTCTTCTTCTTAAATATCCATTTATTTTCTATGGCTCGCCGATCATTGGGCAAGTCAGTCAAAGTCCATACTTCGTTTTCATACATGGATCCTATCTCGGATTTCATGGCTTCCAGCCATTTGTCGGAACCCGGGCCCGCCATTGCTTCTTCATAGTTCGAAGGTTCACCGTTGTCTAACAACATGATTTCCAAGACAGGGTTGCCGTACCACTCTGGTGCGGAACGTGTCCTTGTGGACCTACGAAGTTCAGTAGCAACTTGATCTGAAGTTTCATGATCATCATGATCAACTTCCTCTCTAGTCGGTGCAGGCACCTCAGGAACATTTTCTTGAGCTGCGCCACTTACCGGTTCAAGAGGTAATACTTCATAAAGTTCTACCTTCCTCCCACTTATTTCTTTCGAGAGAAACTCTTTCTCTAGAAAGGACCCATTCTTGGCAACAAAGATCTTGCCTTCGGATCTGAGGTAGAAGGTATACCCAATAGTTTCTTTGGGGTATGCTATGAAGATGCATTTTTCCGATTTGGGTTCGAGCTTTTCAGGTTGGAGTTTCTTGACATAAGCATCGCATCCCCAAACTTTTAGAAATGACAACTTAGGTTTCTTCCCAAACCATAATTCATACGGTGTCGTCTAAACAGATTTCGACGGAGCCCTATTTAAAGTGAATGCGGCAGTCTCTAAAGCATAGCCCCAAAATGATAGCGGTAGATCGGTAAGAGACATCATAGATCGCACCATATCCAATAAAGTGTGATTACGACGTTCGGACACACCATTACGCTGAGGTGTTCCAGGCGGCGTGAGTTGTGAAACTATTCCACATTTTCTTAAGTGTGTACCAAATTCGTGACTCAAGTATTCTCCCCCACGATCTGATCGCAAGAACTTGATTTCTCTGTCACGTTGATTCTCAACCTCGCTCTGAAATTCCTTGAACTTTTCAAAGGTCTCAGACTTGTGTTTCATTAAGTAGACATACCCATATCTACTCAAGTCATCGGTGAGGGTGAGAACATAACGATAGCCACCGCGAGCCTCAACACTCATTGGACCGCACACATCAGTATGTATGATTTCCAATAAGTTGGTTGCTTGCTCCATTGTTCCTGAGAACGGAGTCTTGGTCATTTTACCCATGAGGCATGGTTCGCACATGTCAAATGATTCGTAATCAAGAGACTCTAAAAGTCCATCTGCATGGAGCTTCTTCATGCGTTTGACACCTATGTGACCAAGGCGGCAGTGCCACAAGTATGTGGGACTATCATTATCAACCTTACATCTTTTAGTATTCACACTATGAATATGTGTAGCATTACGCTCGAGATTCATTAAGAATAAACCATTCACCATCGGAGCATGACCATAAAACATATCTCTCATATAAATAGGACAACCATTATTCTCGGATTTAAATGAGTAGCCATCTCGAATTAAACGAGATCCTGATACAATGTTCATGCTCAAAGCTGGCACTAAATAACAATTATTGAGGTTTAAAATTAATCCCGTAGGTAAATGTAGAGGCAACGTGCCGACGGCGATCACATCGACCATGGAACCATTCCCGACGCGCATCGTCACCTCGTCCTTCGCCAGTATCCGTTTATTCTGCAGCTCCTGCTTTGAGTTACAAATGTGATTAACCGCACCGGTATCAAATACCCAGGAGCTACTACGAGTACTGGTAAGGTACACATCAATTACATGTATATCACATATACCTTTCGTGTTGCCGGCCTTCTTGTCCGCTAAGTATTTGGGGCAGTTCCGCTTCCAGTGACCACTTCCCTTGCAATAAAAACACTTAGTCTCGGGCTTAGGTCCATTCTTTGGCTTCTTCCCGGCAGCTTGCTTACCGGGCGCGGCAACTCCCTTGCCGTCCTTCTTGAAGTTCTTCTTACCCTTGCCTTTCTTGAACTTAGTGGTTTTATTCACCATCAACACTTGATGTTCCTTTTTGACTTCTACCTCTGCTGATTTCAGCATTGAATATACCTCAGGAATGGTATTTTCCATCCCCTGCATATTGAAGTTCATCACAAAGCTCTTGTAGCTCGGTGGAAGCGACTCAAGGATTCTGTCAATGACCGCGTCATCTGGGAGATTAGCTCCCAGCTGAGTCAAGCGGTTATGCAACCCAGACATTCTGAGTATGTGCTCACTAACAGAACTATTTTCCTCCATCTTACAGCTGAAGAACTTGTTGGAGACTTCATATCTCTCGACCCGGGCATGAGCTTGGAAAACCATTTTCAGCTCTTCGAACATCTCATATGCTCCGTGTCGCTCAAAACGCTTTTGGAGCCCCGGTTCTAAGCTGTAAAGCATGCCGCACTGAACGAGGGAGTAATCATCAGCACGTGTCTGCCAAGCATTCATAACGTCTTGGTTTTGTGGGACGGGTGCGTCACCTAGCGGTGCTTCTAGGACATAATCTTTCTTGGCAGCTATGAGGATGATCCTCAGGTTCCGGACCCAATCCGTATAGTTGCTGCCATCGTCTTTCAGCTTGGTTTTCTCTAGGAACGCGTTGAAGTTGAGGACAACGTGGGCCATTTGATCCACAAGACATATTGTAAAGATTTTAGACTAAGTTCATGATAATTAAGTTCATCTAATCAAATTATTCAATGAACTCCCACTCAGATAGACACCCCTCCAGTCATCTAAGTATAACATGATCCGAGTTAACTAGGCCGTGTCCGATCATCACGTGAGATGGACTAGCCAACATCGGTGAACATCTTCATGTTGATCATATCTTCTATACGACTCATGCTCGACCTTTCGGTCTTCCGTGTTCCCAGGCCATGTCTGTACATGCTAGGCTCGTCAAGTCAACCTAAGTGTATTGCGTGTGTAAATCTGGCTTACACCCGTTGTATTCGAATGTTACAATCTATCACACCCGATCATCACGTGGTGCTTCGAAACAATGAACCTTCGCAACGGTGCACAGTTAGGGGGAACACTTTCTTGAAATTATTGCGAGGGATCATCTTATTTAAGCTACCGTTGTTCTAAGCAAATAAGATGTAAAACATGATAAACATCACATGCAATCAAATAGTGACATGATATGGCCAATATCATTTTCTCCTTTTGATCTCCATCTTCGGGGCTCCATGATCATCGTTGTCACCGGCATGACACCATGATCTCCATCATCATGATCTCCATCATCGTGTCTTCTTGAAGTTGTCTCGTCATCTATTACTTCTACTACTATGGCTAACGCTTTAGCAATAAAGTAAAGTAATTACATGATGTTTATGTTGACACGCAGGTCATAAATAAATAAAGACAACTCCTATGGCTCCTGCCGGTTGTCATACTCATCGACATGCAAGTCGTGATTCCTATTACAAGAACATGATCATCTCATACATCACATATATCATTCATCACATCCTTTGGCCATATCACATCACAAAACACTTGCTGCAAAAACAAGTTAGACGTCCTCTAATTGTTGTTGCATGTTTTTACATGGCTGCTGTAGGTTTCTAGCAAGAACGTTTCTCACCTACGCCAAAACCACAACGTGAATTGCCAATTTCTATTTACCCTTCATAAGGACCCTGTTCATCCAATCCGATCCGACTAAAGTGGGAGAGACAGACACCCGCCAACCACCTTATGCAACTAGTGCATGTCAGTCGGTGGAACCGGTCTCACGTAAGCGTTCGTGTAAGGTTGGTCCGGGCCGCTTCATCCCACGATGCCGCCGAATCAAGATAATTGACAATATCGACGCCCACAACTACTTTGTGTTCTACTCGTGCATAGTAACTACGCATAGACCTAGCTCATGATGCCACTGTTGGGGAATGTAGCAGAATTTTAAAATTTTCTACGCATCACCAAGATCAATCTATGGAGTCATCTAGCAACGAGGGAGAGAGGAGTGCATCTACATACCCTTGTAGATCACGAGCGGAAGCGTTCAAGAGAACGGGGTTGATGGAGTCGTACTCGATGTGATCCAAATCACCGAAGATCCTAGCGCCGAACGAACGGCACCTCCGCGTTTAACACACGTACGGAGCGAGGACGTCTCCCGCGCCTTGATCCAGCAAGGAGGAGGGAAAGGTTGAGGAAGAGGGCTCCAACAGCAGCACGACGGCGTGGTGGTGGTGAAGCTGCAGTACTCCGACAGGGCTTCGCCAAGCTCTTATGGAGGAGGAGAGGTGTTGGGGAGGGGAGGGGCTGCGCCTTGGATGTACCCTGCAGCCCTCCCCTCACCCCTCTATTTATAGGGGAAGGGGGAAGGGGGCTGGCCCCCTCTAGATCAAGGGAAGGGGGCTTGCCCCCTAAGCAAGGGGGCGCCCCCCTTAGGGTTTCCCCCAACCCTAGGCGCATGGGCCCTAGGGGTGTGTGGTGCCCCAGCCCACTTGGGCTTGTTCCCTTCGCCATACAGCCCATAAGGCCCTCCGGAAGAGGTGGCCCCTCCCGGTGGACCCTCGGAACCCCTCCGGTGGCCCCGGTACAATACCGATATGCCCCCGAACCTTTCCGGCGACCGTATGACAACTTCCCATATATAAATCTTTACCTCCGGACCATTCCGGAACTCCTCGTGACATCCGGGATCTCATCCGTGACTCCGAATAACATTCGGTAATCACATACAAGTCTTCCTAACAACCTAGCATCACCGAACCTTAAGTGTGTAGACCCTACGGGTTCGGGAGACATGCATACATGACCGAGATGACTCTCCGGTCAATAACCAACAGCGGGATCTGGATACCCATGTTGGCTCCCACATGCTCCACGATGATCTCATCGGATGAACCACGATGTCGAGGATTCAATCAATCCGTATACAATTCCCTTTGTCAATCGGTACGTTACTTGCCCGAGACTCGATCGTCGGTATCCCGATACCTTGTTCAGTCTCGTTACCGGCAAGTCACTTTACTCGTACCATAATGCATGATCCCGTGATCAACCACTTGATCACATTGAGCTCATTATGATGATGCATTACCGAGTGGGCCCAGAGATACCTCTCCGTCATACGGAGTGACAAATCCCAGTCTCGATTCGTGCCAACCCAACAGACACTTTCGGAGATACCTGTAATGTACCTTTATAGTCACCCAGTTACGTTGTGACATTTGGCACACCCAAGGCACTCCTACGGTATCCGGGAGTTGCACAATATCATGGTCTATGGAAATGATACTTGACATTCAGAAAAGCTACAACAAACAAACTACACGATCTTTGAGCTATGCTTAGGATTGGGTCTTGTCCATCACATCATTCTCCTAATGATGTGATCGAGTTATCAATGACATCCAATGTCCATAGTCAGGAAACCATGACTATCTTTTGATCAACGAGCTAGTCAACTAAAGGCTCATTAGGGACGTGTTGTGGTCTATGTATTCACACATGTATTACAATTTCCGGATAATACAATTATAGCATGAACAATAGACAATTATCATGAACAAAGAAATATAATAATAACCATTTTATTATTGCCTCTAGGGCATATTTCCAACAAGATCTTGATGGACCTCATGGATAAATTGACGACTCTGTTGACTGCCATGGTAGAACCGGCGGATAAAGCCCAACATGACGCAGAGGTGGCACACGTATGTGAAGAGATGGTGCAAGCTAAGGAAAATCTAGCCACAGAGGAAGTCAGGATGGCAGCAGAGCGGGCGGCTTTGGATGTTCGTGCTCAACAGCTTCAAGCGGAGACCTTCCGGCTCTCGGTGGATCTGAACGCGTTGAACGAGGTCATGAGGAGGAGGCATCAGAAAACCCAATCACGTCTCCCTCTGACGCTCGATCCTAGGAATCTTTTTCACACACCCGGAGCCGGGGGAAGTAACCCGCCGGAGGCACCCCGGATTACAACACCCGGCGCACCGGTCTAGCCGCGCGCCATGGATCCACCTCGCATAATTACCGCTCTGCCTCATTACGTCCCAACACCGCTGGGTCACTTCTCCAACCCTTTGGAAAACCTCATCGCAGCATCGGCTCAGCTGGCGGCTATTCCGATGGAAGGTGACTCACCGGCGGCGATTGAAACACGGAGGGTAAGGGAACTTCTTCAAACAGCTCTGGCACAGCAGGATGCCTACTCCTATAGTCGAGACAGGATCCATTCAACTCCTCGCCCAAGCCGGAGCCCGAGTTACAGTGGGCACATGGAATCCACAGATATGTCAAGCAATGCTCAACGCCACAATCGGCCATACAGGCATGAGCCGGTGTGGGCTGGAGGCCCTAACTTGGCGGATTAGGAGAGGATTCGTCAAGAGGCGGAATGAGAAGCAGCAGATTAGGTGGCTCATCAAACTTTTCTGGCTTATCCAGCAACCTCGGTCGAGGCAGGAGTGGCCACAAGAATTGGAGGCGTTCCTTGCTTGGTGCCGACCATACGTATTGAGCATTTGGCAAAGGACTTTAAGGGGCCTCGTAAGGTGCCTAATTACACAGCTGACTTACAACCCAGGGCTTGGATTGAGAGTTATGAGATGGCTATGGAGTTATTGGAGGTCAGCGATGCAACAATGGCCAAGTATTTCACTATGATGTTAGATGGAACAACTCGTACTTGGTTAAAGGGATTGCCACCCAATTCTATCGGCTCATGGGCGGAGTTGAAGGCCCGGTTCATCCAGAACTTTAAAGACACGTGTAAGCAGCCTATGTCGATTGTGGACCTAACCAATTGCAAGCAAGAGGATGGTGAATCCACAACCCATTGGGTGCGCCGGGTCAAGGAGATAATACATTCATCTAATAAGATGGATGCCGGCTCAGCAGTCTTGATGTTGGAGAAAAATTGCCGTTTTGAATCTCTGAAGCAGAAGCTGGGGCGGCTCAAGCGTGACTATAATGACATGGGAACATTAATGTTGGCTCTCGTCAAGTATGTTGATTCTGATACTACCAAGGACCCGGTGTCTGACGAAGAAAAGGCAACGAAGGGAAAGAAGAACGGCAACGACAAGGGTCACCAGCATAACCCAACAAATCAAGGAGGTAATAAACGTAAGGCTGATGAGTTTGCTGCTAACACCAATGCACAGGGAGGAAACCAACGGCGCAAGGGCAGACAGCCCCCTCGGTCGGGCGGGTCAGGTCCCACCCTTGAGCAATTATTGAATGAGCCTTGTCCAAAACATGGCACCCGGGAGAAGCGAGCCACCCACCTGCGGAAATATTGTACGATCATGAAGGCGTTTAAAAAACGCGTTTGATGGAGGTCACGACCCAGGTGGCGGCTCAGGTGGAGGTGGTTTCCAAGGCCCGGGCGCCGGCTTAGGTGGAGGAGGATTCCACGGTCAGGGTCATCCTGGTAACCAAGGAGGGTATAATCCGCAACCCGGCCAAGGTAATCAGCAACAACAGTCTGGATATCAGAGCAATCCGAAGCAGCTGAATAGTGGGCAATACCATGTATTCACCACTAGCTTATGTAAGAGAAACCAGAAACTTCACAAGAGGGCCGTCAATGCCGTTGAGCCGGCGGTTCCACGTTACTTACGTTGGTCAGAGCAGCCTATTGTGTGGAGCAGAGAGGATCACCCACCCCGGGTCGATAAGCTGGGACACTTGGCTTTGGTGGTAGCACCTCAGGTTGGTGGATACAAATTCACTAAAGTACTCATGGATGGAGGCAGCAACATCAACATCCTCTACTATGAGACGTTCCGCCGGATGGGATTGACTGATAAGAGTCTTAAACAATCCAATACTGTTTTTCACGGTGTGGTTCCTGGCAAGTCGGCATACCCAGTGGGTAAGAATGAACTAGAAGTAGCCTTTGGAGATGAGTATGACTCCAGAGCAGAAAAATTAACCTTTGAGGTGGTTAAGATCAAAAGCCCGTATCATGCTCTGTTTGGATGGACAGCTTATGCCAAATTCATGGCTCGGCCATGTTATGTGTATCTATAGCTTAAGATGCCGGGTTATAAGGGCACCATTACAGTACACGGGAGTCGGAAAATAGCTTTGGAGTGTGAAGAAGGCGATGTTGCCTATGCTGAATCTGCCTGTGCAACAAAGGAGTTAAAGTTTTACAAAGATCATGTTGACCCGGTAGACATGACGTCTTTAAAGAAACCAACAACAGAGCATGAGCCGGTGTTGAAGTCCAAATCAGCTGATGACACCAAGATGGTTGACTTTGTGCCTGGCGACTCATCCAAGCAGTTCATCATCAGTGCTAACTTGGATTCAAAATAGGAAAGCGCGCTCATCGAGTTCATCCGTGAGAACCGGGACATCTTCGCATGGAAACCTTCAGACATGCCGGGTGTCCCGAGGGAACTCGCTGAGCACACTCTCGATATTGATCCAAAGTTTAAACATGTCAGACAATTTCTCCGACGGTTCAATGAAGAAAGGCGCGAGGCCATTGGAGAAGAGGTGGCCCGACTTTTGGCAGCTGGGTTCATTATAGAAGTCTTTCACCCAGAGTGGTTAGCCAACCCGGTGCTTGTACTAAAAAAGAATGGTACCTGGCGTATGTGTGTGGATTACACCAATCTAAACAAGGCTTGTCCGGCTGATCCTTTTGCCCTCCCCCGTATTGATCAGATCATTGATGCTACGGCGGGTTGTGCACGTTTGAGTTTCTTGGATGCTTATCAAGATGGCAGTCAAGGATCAGGAGAAGACGGCTTTTATCACTCCTTTTGGGGCTTTCTGCTATGTGTCTATGCCTTTTGGGCTTAAGAGTACCCAGGCGACTTACCAACGGTGTGTGCAGAATTGTCTTCACGATCAAATTGGGTGTAATGTTCATGCTTATGTGGATGATATAGTGGTAAAATCCAGGAAGGAAGAAACCTTGGTCACAGATCTGAAAGAGACTTTCGATAATCTCCGGGTCTACAAAATGATGCTTAACCCGGCCAAGTGTGTTTTTGGAGTCCCAGCCGGCAAGCTCTTGGGTTTTTTGGTGTCTAACCGAGGTATTGAGGCTAACCCAGAGAAAATCAAGGCAATTACATCCCTGGCCAAACCAACATGCACCAATGACGTTCAACGAGTGACGGGCCATGTTGTTGCTTTGAGCCGGTTCATAAGCTGGTTAGGGGAGAAGGCAATGTCTTTGTATCAGATGATCAAGAAAACAGATGATTTTGTTTGGAGCGATGCTGCAAACTCTGCTTTTGAAGATTTGAAGACACAGCTTGCTGAACCGCCGGTCCTGGCTGCTCCAGTTGAGAAAGAGCCGCTACTGTTATACGTGGCCGCCAACTCACGAGCTGTTAGTGTGGCTATTGTGGTGGAGCGCAAGGAGGCTGGCAAGGAGCATCCGGTTCAACGACCAGTTTATTACGTCAGTGAGGTGCTAATTGAATCCAAGCAACGATATCCACATTGGCAGAAGCTCATATATGGGGTGTTCATGGCAAGCCGGAAGCTTAAGCATTATTTTCAGGGACATCCAATCACCGTGGTTAGCTCTGCTCCTTTGGGAGACATCATTCAAAACAGAGAAGCCATTGGGCGAGTCACCAAGTGGGCAATTGAGCTTGGGTCTCATGGGTTGAAGTATGTGCCACGTACTGCGATCAAATCTCAAGCGCTGGTTGACTTCATTAATGACTGGACAGAGATGCAGATGCCAGAAGAGAAACCAGACAACACGTATTGGACTATTCATTTTGATGGGTCCAGACAGTTGGAAGGCTGGGGGGCTGGAGTTGTGTTAACCTCTCCGCGAGGTGAAAACTTTTGTTATGTGTTACGATTGATGTTTCCTTGCACTAACAACACAACAGAGTATGAAGCCTTGCTCCATGGTCTTCGAGTGGCAAAAGAAATGAGTTTGAGCCGGGTCAGATGTCTTGGCGACTCAGATCTAGTGGCTCAACAGGTATCAGGCAAGTGGGATTCCAAGGACCCTCTCATGGCGGCTTATCGCCGGGAGGTTGATGCTGTTGCAGGGCATTTTAAAGGTTATCAGGTGGAGCACAATGACCGTCGAACGAACAAAGCGGGTGATGCCTTAAGCCGGTTGGGGTCTCAGCGTAAGCCGGTACCACCTAACACCTTTTTGGATGTATTGCATAATCCCTCTGTCAAGTAGCCCACAGAAGAAGATTTAGCTGTTCCTGACCTGGAGGCGCAGCTGGTGGCGGCTCTTATGTCATCCCAGATTGGACAGTGCCGTTTTTGGCCTACATGACCCGGGGAGAGTTACCAGCGGATGAGACCCTGGCTCGACAGATAACCCGGCGGTCTAAGTCAATGACGATTTCGGATGGAGAATTATATCATCGCAGCGTTTCCGGAGCGTTTCAGCGGTGTGTTTCCCTCGAAGAAGGTCAAGAAATCCTTCGTGAGATCCATGAAGGCGATTGTGGTCATCACGCCGGGTCAAAATCTCTGGTGGCCAAGGCTTTTCGTCATGGTTTTTACTGGTTGACGGCTCACGCTGATGCAGAAGATCTGGTCAGTAGATGTGATGGATGTCAAAAGTTTGCACGATGGGCGCATGTGCCAGCTTAGGAGCTCCGGATGATTCCAATCACTTGGCCGTTTGCGGTCATGGGGCTTGACATGGTGGGACCTTTCAAAAGGTCTAAGGATAAAAAGACACATCTCTTAGTGGCAGTTGATAAATTCACTAAGTGGGTTGAGGCGGAGCTAGTGAGTAAGTGTGACGCGGCCACGGCGGTTCAGTTCATGAAAAGGTTGTTCTTCCGTTTTGGTTTTCCACACAGCATTATCACTGACGATGGCACTAATCTATCCCAAGGGGCTATGGAGGAGTTTTGTCAACGTGAGCACATCCGGCTTGATGTTTCTTCTGTAGCTCATCCTCAATCCAATGGTCAAGCTGAGAGAGCCAATCAGGAAATTTTGAAAGGTCTAAAACCCCGGCTTATGGTTCCCTTACAGCAAACACCGGGTTGTTGGGTAGAGGAATTACCCTCGATGTTGTGGAGTATCAACACCACACCTAACAGGTCGACAGGTTACACACCCTTCTTCATGGTTTATGGAGCAGAAGCAGTGTTTCCTAGTGACATCCGTCATGACTCGCCCCGTGTGGCGGCTTATGTTGAAGCTAATAATGAACAAGCCAGACAGGATGCACTTGACTTGTTGGATGAAGAAAGAGACTTAGCAGCGGCCCGGTCAGCAATTTATCAATAGGACCTGCGTCGTTAACACAGCCGCCGGGTTAAGTCCAGGACTTTTCAGGAAGGCGAATTGGTGCTCCGGCTCATCCAGGATCTGTCAGATGCACACAAGTTATCCCCACCTTGGGAAGGACCCTTTGTGGTCAGTAAGAACTTAAACAACGGGTCATATTACCTCATTGACGTTCGAGAACACAAAGACTCATGTAAGTCGGAGGAGGAGACCCGCCAGCCGTGGAACATTGCTCAACTTCGGCCATACTACACCTGAGCCACCGGCTCTCATCATGTACATACTTTGACATTGTATATACCATGATAAGTAATAAAGTAAGACCATCGGTCTCTTTTCTTTTCAAAGATTATGCATCTTTGTTATTTCTTATTTTCAAATGACTATTAAGGAGCTGATCATATTGGAATCGAGTTTAACCTTTTTTGGTCCGGCTTATTATCGTATCTGAATCTAGCTGCAAATCTGATGGTCACTTGGGGGCTTCCTGTTCAAACATAGGTCGTATTCGAACCAAAGAGAACATAGCTGTTGTAACCCTCTTGATCGGCTCAAGGCCAAACTCACTTGGGGGCTTCTTGATCGTATCCGAATCATATCTTAACCCCTTTTGGGTCCGACTTGGATCGTATTTGAATCAGGGTCGTTAAAAACCTCTCAAGGTCATTTGGGGGCTTCCTGTTCAAACATAGGTCGTATTCGAACCAAAGAGAACATAGCTGTCGGTACCCTCTTGATCGGCGCAACGCCAAAACCACTGGGGGCTATATGGTCGTATTCGAACCTTAGCTTAACCCCTTTGGTCCGGTTTAGTGATCGTATTCGAATCAGAAGCCCCCAACCTTTTGAATACAAGGTTAAATTATGCTTATTATCTATTGTTTGCCTTTTAGTTTTTTGTTGTTTCAATATTACAAATAATTAGCCTGGTCTTCTTCACCGGCTCGACTATTTGACAACATAGCTACCAAGGTATAATGATCATTGAGTATTCAAAACCATTGACTTCTCATAAAGTTTGAATTATCAATTTCATCACCCGGATTATTCAATCCGGCGGTCTAAGGATCAAAAGGTACAATGCATGGTTATTACTTATACGCAATTACCTGCTGCATTAACTAAAAGAGTTAGTCGCAGCCCTTGTCCTTTGTTTATATCTGTTTTTGGTTCTTATTGTGGTAAACATATTGGCTATAAACTGGGTGTTTTAACCCGTTTGGTTCTAAGCCGCCAAGCCAGTCTTTTGTTTGTATCTACAGGAATAGAGTTCAAATGTTGCAGAAACAAACATTAAATACGATGCATACATTGGCATCAGGAAACAAAGAATCACATAGAAGTGTTTTATGCGCGATGGCATAAGCAAAGCATACAGTGTTTTCACAGCTAAGCTATTACAAGGCTTTATAAGCCTACTAAAGGAGTCCTGGATTAGGGGGTCTCCGGACAACCGGACTATATCCTTTGGCCGGACTGTTGGACTATGAAGATACAAGATTGAAGATTTCGTATCGTGTCCAGATGGGGCTCTACTTGGCATGGAAGGCAAGCTAGGGAATACGGATATGTATATCTCCTTCTTTTGTAACCGACCTTGTGTAACCCTAGCCCTTTCCGGTGTCTATATAAACCGGAGGGTTTTAGTCCGTAGGACAACAGACAATCATACCATAGGCTAGCTTCTAGGGTTTAGCCTCTCTGATCTCGTGGTAGATCAACTCTTGTAATACTCATATCATCAAGAATAAATCAAAGCAGGACGTAGGGTTTTACCTCCATCAAGAGGGCCTGAACCTAGGTAAAACATCGTGTTCCCTGCCTCGTGTTACCATGCTCCTTAGACGCACAGTTCGGGACCCCCTACCCGAGATCTGCCGATTTTGACACCAACATTGGTGCTTTCATTGAGAGTTCCTCTGTGACGTCGCCGTAAGGAAGGATGCCTCATCTCGTTGTTAAAACAACATTACCGCCGGGGGAGCTCTGGCTGTCGGCCAAAGTCTCCGGCTAGGCAATTTCATCATGACTGCCTGTTCGGCCGCTGCACAGACGATGACTTCTCGGGTCATCAAAAACAGCCTCCACGACGGCTTGGAATTCGCGGAGCAGATGGATCCAATGGAGCTCTCTTCCCTAAACCAACTCTTGGATCGCATCGCCGCCTTGGGAGTCGCTATGGACTATGATCGGATTGGGCTTAAACCCGATCAAAGGGAGATTAACTCTCCACCGGTCACCCATCACGTTGCGGTGGTGGAGGAACAATGCGGCAACTCCTCCTCTATTTTGAGGACTAACTATGTCCAGATTCCTGAGCTCTCCGAGCTAGATACCCGCTTACGGGAGGACATCACCCTAGCCCTGAACCTAGAATCAGGCAGTGGGCTAGACTTATCGTGCAACTCTCCGGAACCTGAACTTTCAAGATTGAAAACTCCTCGGCCCCTGGGTCTCAGATCGGGTAGGGGTTCAGACTCAAACCCACCCACCCACCCAGACATAAACGATCTTTCCCACATCAGGCAAGAGCCCCATGAAACAGTACATCATTATTGCGCCAGATTCCTCCTTGTGATGAACAAGGTTAAGGACCGTCACGAGGAAGATGCAGTCTCACTTTTCTGCAATAATTGCATGGACAAGGGAATCCTTAACGCCTTAAGTCGCCGTGACATATCACGCTTCACTGACTTGGCGTCCATAGTACGAAAGTACTGTGCGATGGAAAGCGCCTGGAAACCAAAATGAAATTTTGGGATAATCCGGCTCCGAATATACACCCAGTCCGAAGTAAAAGGGTGCACTATCATAAGACACCCGAGCTAGTTGCAAAGAAATAAAAACCCTCTACAGAGCATGGAACCGTACTGGAGGGATGGCTTAACGGACCCTGCAAAATTCATAGTACAACGGATACAATACCAACACACAGTCTTAGAGCATGTTGGATACTCCAGCAGGTGGCCAAAAGTGGTGAGGATCTTCTTATCCCAAATGCCACAGAGCACCATCCCATGGATAACAATACGGTGTTAATAGTCTTTGAGACCGTCGTGTCAAATAATAGGCACAAGCGAACACTCCGCAGCATGGCCGAAATCTGCCACGTAGCAGCAATAAATCCATGGAGTGACACGGCTATCACCTTCAATGCCAGTGACGAACCTAAATTCCGAACAGCCTGAGCACCAGCCGCACTGGTCCTCAGCCCAATAGTGGACGGCTTTCGACTCACCAAAGTACTCATGGACGGCGGTAGCGGATTAAACTTCATTTATGAGGAAACTCTTCAAAAATGGAAATAGACTGGAGCCGCACTGAGCAAAGTAGCACAACCTTCAGGGGAATCATACCCAGTCGGGACGCACGATGCGCTGGGAAAATCACACTAGATGTGGTATTCGGTACGCCAGAGAAATATAGGTCTGAAGAAATTACATTGCAAGTGGCCCCGTTCAGCAGTGGATACCACGCCCTTTTAGGACGTGAGGCGTTCACGATCTTCCAAGCCATACCCCATTATGGGTACATGAAGCTCAAAATGCCCGGGCCCAACGGAATCATCACCCTCGCCTGTGATCCGGACACAGCACTCCGCGCCGAAAACAAAACAGCTGCACTGGCCCTCGAGGCATTATCCGAAGCCCTCTCGGCCGAGGAATTAACCACGCTACGCTCCACAGTGGACAGGGACGACGTGATACTCGATAAGAGATCTAAGTCCACCTCTTTTAAACCAGTGGATGAAATAGTCAAATTCCAAGTCCATCTAACGGACCCTACAAAAATAGCCTCCATCGGGGCACAGTTAAACCCCGCCATGGACGCCGCACTACGAGAGTTCCTGCATGAAAATTGGGACATATTCGCCTGGCATCCCTCACACATGCCAGGAATCCCACGCAGGCTGGCCCAGCATAGCCTCAATATCCTAAAGGGAAGCCGGTCAAGCAAGCTCTTCGGCGTTTCTCCGAACCTAAGAGACATGCCATAGGAGAGGAACTAGCCAAGTTATTGGAGGCCGGATTCATCAGAGAAATAAAACACCCGGACAGGCTAGCAAACCTGGTGATGGTACCAAAGAAGGATAAATCCTGGCACCTTTGTGTCGATTTCAAGGACCTCAATAAAGCTTTCCCAAAGGATCTCTTCCCCCTCCCTTGCATCGATCAAATTATCGATGCTACCGCAGGACACGAGTCATTGTGTTTCCTCGACGCATACTCCGGTTACCACCAAATCAAGATGGCGGAGTCCGACCAAGCCGCAACGGCATTCATCACACCATACGGCATTCAGAAGGCTGGCTATGGCATCGACGACTAGGTCATGCTGGGATGAGGAATTTGCACACGCTTGCGAAGAAAAAGCATGTCATTGGCATTGAGAATGTCAAATTCCTCATGGATCACTTGTGCAGAGCCTATGAAGCTGGAAAGATGACCACGGCCAAGCATCCAGCAAAGACCATCATGACTACCACTCGACCATTTGAATTGCTTCACATGGATCTCTTTGGTCCTAAACACTATTCTGCATTTACAAATGAAGCATCTCTATATGTCTTTGTTATTGTTGATGATTACTCTCGTTACACATGGGTGCACATTGTCACTTACAAACATGAAGTGCAGGAAGTCTTCAAATGATTTTCCTCGAGGGCTTCAACCAACTTTGGTGTGAAGATTAAGCACATCAGGAGTGACAATGGAACTGAGTTCAAGAATACTGGTCTTGATGACTATCTTGATGAACTTGGTATTACTCATGAGTTATCTGCTCCTTATACTCCTCCACAGAATGGCATCGTGGAGCGCAAGAACAGGACTCTTGTTGAGATGGCTCGCACTATGCTTGATGAATACAAGACACCTCGTTGTTTGTGGACTGAGGCAATTGATACTGCATGCCACATCATCAACATGTTATATCTTCACAAATTCTTCAAAAAGACTGCATATGAACTCCTCACTGACAAGAAACCCAATGTGAGTTATTTCAAAGTCTTCGGTGCTAAATGTTGGATTAGATATCCTCATCACAATTCTAAATTTTCACCGAAAGCACATGAAGGTTTTATGCTTGGTTACGGAAAGGACTCGCACACTTACAGAGTCTTCAACAATGTCCACCACAAAGTTGTTGAAACTGTAGATGTGCGGTTCGATGAAACTAATGGCTCGCAAAGAGAGCACCTACCTTCTGTGTTAGTTGAACAGTCGCCTGAGGAAACTATCAAGTTCAAGGCTAATGAGGATGTCATTCCAACTAAAGAATATGCTGAAGAAATCATTCCAGAACATGAAGAACGTCAAGTTGTTGCGCTTGAGGAAAATAGTGCTGAAGAAAATGTTGATCAAATTCCTCGACGACAACCAGCTCATCCTTGCATTGCAAACGAAGTGCAGATTGATAAAATCATCAGTGACATCAACATTCCAGGTCCTCTCACATCCTCAAAAGCTTCACATTTGTCTAACTTTTTTGGGCACTTTGCTTTCGTCTCTATCATAGAGCCCACTAAGGTAGATGAAGCATTTCTGGAGCCTGAATGGATTCAAGCTATGCAAGAAGAACTACATCAGTTCGAGCTCAACAACGTCTAGGAACTAGTCAAATGACTAGATCCTCGCAAGCACAATATCATCGGCACAAAGTGGATCTACCGCAACAAGCAAGATGAAAATGGCCTTGTGGTGAGGAATAAGGCACGGCTTGTAGCTCAAGGCTATACACAGGTTGAAGGAATTGATTTTGATGAAACTTTTGCACCTGTTGCTACACTTGAGGCTAATCGCATATTACTTGCTTATGTTAACCATCATGATATCACTTTATATCAAATGGATGTCAAAAGTGCATTCCTCAATGGTAAGCTTGAGGAAGAAGTATATGTTGCTCAACCCCCAGTTTTGAAGATCCAAAGCATCCCGACAAAGTCTTCGGACTCAATAAGGCCCTCTATGGCCTCAAGCAGGCCCCTCGGGCGTGGTATGATACTTTGAAGGAATTCCTCATGAATAAAGGCTTCAAACCCGGTTCACTTGACCCAACTCTTTTCACTAAATCCTATGATGATGAATTGTTTGTGTTCCAAATATATGTTGATGATATTATCTTTGGCTGTACCGACCAACGTTACACTGATGAATTTGGTTATATGATGAGAGAGGAATATGAAATGTCTATGATGGGAGAATTGAAATTCTTCTTAGGTCTTCAAATCCGTCAACAGCGCAATGGCATATTCATATCTCAGGAGAAATACCTCAAGGACGTATTGAGGAAATTCGGCATGCAAGATTGCAAAGGGGTCAAAATTCCAATGCCCACAAATAGCCATGTATGCACTGATGAAAATGGTATTGACTTTGAGCAAAAGGTATACCACTCCATGATTGGCTTTTTATTGTATTTATGTGCATCTAGGCCAGACATTATGCTTAGTGTTTGCATGTGTGCCCGATTTCAAGCTACACCGAAGGAATCACACCATAAGGCTGTGAAGCATATTCTTCGATATCTAGCTCACACACCAACACTTGGATTATGGTACCCCAAGGGCTCGGCTTTTGATATCATTGGATATTCGGACTCTGACTATGTTGGCGATCGTGTGGACCGCAAGTCAACATCAAGCATATGCCATTTCCTTGGACGATCTTTGGTTTGTTGGTCCTCGAAGAAACAAAACTGCGTATCACTGTCTACTGCTGAAGCTGAGTACATTGCTGCCGGTTCTTGCTGTGCTCAATTGTTGTGGATGAAGCAAACTCTCAAGGACTACGGCGCCAACATGAAGAATGTGCCTCTCTACTATGACAATGAGAGTGCCATCAAGATTGCTCACTGAGGGAGTCCTGGACTAAGGGGTCCTCGGGCGTCCGGCCTGTTATCCATGGGTCGGACTGATGGGCTATGAAGACATGAAGACCGAAGACTATACCCGTGTCCGGATTGGACTCTCCTTAGCGTGGAAGGCAAGCTAGGAGACCGACTATGAAAATTCCCTCTTATGTAACCGACCTCATGTAACCCTAGATCTCTCCGGTGTCTATATAAACCGGAGAGCATAGTCCGGATAGGACAGATTCATTACCATATACTCATAGGCTAGACTTCTAGGGTTTAGCCATTACGATCTCGTGGTAGATCAACTCTTGTAATACTCATATTCATCAAGATCAATCAAGCAAGAAGTAGGGTATTACCTCCATAGAGAGGGCCGAACCTGGGTAAACATTGTGTCCCCCATCTCCTGTTACCATCGATCCTAGACGCACAGTTCGGGACCCCCTACCCGAGATCCGCCGGTTTTGACACTGACATTGGTGCTTTCATTGAGAGTTCCACTATGCCATCGATGAAAGGATTCGATGGCCCCTTCGATCGTCAGTAATGACGCCGTCCAGGGAGAAACCTTCCTTTCCGGATAAGTCTTTGTATTCGGCGGCTTCGCACTGCGGGCCAACTCGCTTGACCATCTGGAGCAGATCTATAGTTACGCCCCTAGCCACCAGGTCAAGTTCGGAAGCTTAAACTACATCGCGGACATCCGTGGAGACTTGATCTTCGAGGGATTTGATACCGCGGCGATCGCCCCCTTTCTCCGATGAACATGACCTAAATCTGCCATCGGAGCACACCCAGGAGATGGATCCTGTTGCAGCAACGACCTCGGTACCGAAGTAGATCGTGCCCTCCGAGGCCATAAAGTCCGCGGCGTTGGAGCCGCACGAGGACTCGACATCCTGCAATGCTTGCGTCAAAGGAACCCCAGACTCGTTTCTGGCTACATGTTTCAGACCATATACACCTGCGGACATCGAGCTGGATCGGTTGTCGATTTTCGAATTTAGCGCCGCAGACGTCTTCCAGCATTCGCTTTTGGGTGACATACTAAATTATTTGAAGAACTTGTCCTTGGAGGAATACTCATAGCCAAACTATGTTCGGTTCGAGCTAGAGGCGGACGACGAGGAATTTTGCTTCCCACCCACCACCCACTTCATAGCCACCATCGATGACTTAACGAACGTGCTTGACTATGGCTCGGAAGACATCGACGGTATGGACGACTATGCCAACAGGGAGCAAGGCCAAGACCCGCCATTCACTAGACGTTGGACGGCCACCTCCTCGTACGACGTATACATGGGCGATACACCCAAAGGATCTGGAACGATAAAGAATAGCCAGATAAGAACAAACCCTCTGAGATGCAGTCCAAGCGCCGGCGCCCCAAACGCCATTCTAAGCCTCGTCGCTCAAAGGATGGAAGCACTGGCACCGGAGAAAATAGTACTCCAGGTGACGCCGAAAACAATGAAGACCCTGTTGGCACTGCATCCGAATAGGAGGAACATGACAACATGCAATACAACCCTGATGAACAGGCCATAGAAGATAACTCGGAGGACGACAGTTACCATCCACCCTCCAAAGAGGAGACAAGCCTCGGCAACGAAGAGTTCATCGTGCTCGAGGACCCTCTGGAGCAGGAGCGCTTTAAGCTCCAACTCATAGCCACTGCAAGGAGCCTGGAAAAGAAGCAACAACAGCTTCAAGCTGAACAAGATCTACTCGTCGACAGATGGACTGACGTCCTGATAGCGGAAGAATATGACCTCAAGCTCCCAACCAAGAGCTACCTAAAACGCAGACTGCTGCCTCAATTCGATGAGGAGGCACCGGAGCACACATCTCCCTCGCGTAATGCGGAACGACCACCACGTGGTCGAGACAGGGCGGCTGACCGGCCACCACGCAGTCGGGATAAATCGGCAACTCAGGCCGAAAGCAGCCTACCCAACCACCCCGCAAAAATAAAGACAGAAGAATTCGGGGTCACACGTATGACCTCCGGCAGACCCTGGACAGTAGAGCAGGACATACCAGATCGACCTACGGATCACGAGAACGTGCCTCGAGGCACGAAGATGACTACCTATTCGGACGTGACAAACCTAACCACGCCCGGTCCTTATGCCGCAGACGGACTCCATTAGAGCTACACCGTGACACGGCACGGTACAGAGGTGTCGCACACCCTATATGCTTCACAGACGAGGTACTGGATCACGAATTCCAAGAGGGATTCAAGCCCGTCAATATCGAATCATACGATGGCACAACCGATCCCGCAGTGTGGATCGAGGATTTCATCCTCCACATCCACATGGCTCGAGGAGATGATCTCCGTGCCATTAAATACCTCCCACTCAAGCTCAAAGGGCCAGCTCGGTACTGGCTTAATAGCCTGCCTAAAAATTCTATCGGCAGCTGGGAAGACTTGGAAGAAGCTTTCCTAGACAACTTCCAAGGAACCTATGTCCGGCCACCATACGCCGATGACTTAAGCCACATAGTTCAACAACCTGGAGAATCAGCCAGAAAATTCCGGACTAGGTTCCTAAACAAGAAGAACCAGATCGTTGACTGTCCGGACGTCGAGGCCTTAGCAGCCTTCAAACACAGCATCTGTGACGAATGGCTAGCACGCCACCTCGACCAAGTAAAGCTGAAGTCCATGGCAGCCCTCACGGCACTCATGACCCGCTTTTGCACGGGAGAGGACAGTTGGCTAGCCCGTAGTAACAATACGGCCAACGAAACAAGCCCCTCTGATGCCAAGAACAGCACCGGCAAGCTCCGGCGCAATAGAAACAAACGCCAAAGCAACGGTGATAACACCGATGACACAACAGTTCATGCCGGGTTCAGTGGCTCCAAGTCCGGCCATCGAAAGAAGCCATATAAAAGGAGCAATGGAAAACAATCCAGCTTGGACCGCATACTTGATCGTCCTTGCCAAATTCATGGCACGCCAGATAAACCGGCCAACCATACCAATAGAGATTGCCGGGTCTTCAAACAAGCCAGCAAAGCAAATAGCAGAGGCAAAGAAGGGGAATCACAGAGCGAGAACAACGACGAAGAGCCCCGGCAGCCAAACACCGGGGGCAAAAGAAATTTCCCCCTCAAGTCAAAACGGTGAACATGATATACATTACACATATCCCCAAAAGGGAGCGCAAGCGCGCACTCAGGGACGTCTACGCGGTAGAGCCAGTCGCCCCAAAATTCAATCCGTGGTCGTCATTCCAGATCACCTTCGATCGACGAGACCACCCCACTAGTATCCGCCGTGGCGGTTGACCCGCACTAGTTCTTGACCCAATTATTGACGGGTTCCACCTAACTCGAGTCCTGATGGACGGTGGTAGCAGCCTCAACCTGCTCTATCAAGACACAGTGCGGAAGATGGGAATTGACCCCTCACTTATCAAACCAACAAAGACCACCTTTAAAGGAGTCATTCCAGGCGTAGAAGCCCGCTGTACGGGCTCAATAACACTGGAAATAGTATTCGGTTCTCCGGATAACTTCTGAAGTGAAGAACTAATCTTTGATATCGTCCCGTTCCACAGCAGTTATCACGCTCTGCTCGGACGAACCACATTCGCTAGATTCAACGCGGTGCCGCATTATGCTTATCTAAGCTGAAGATGCCCGGTCCACGTGGCGTCATTACGGTAAACGGAAATACAGAACGCTCCCTCCGTACAGAAGAGCACACCGCCGCCCTAGCAGCAAAAGTACAGAGTGGCCTTCTCAAGCAGCACTATAATCTGGCTGCCGAGCCCCTGGACACCACTAAGAGGGTCCGGACTACACTACAGCAGGACAGCTCGGCTCGTCACAAGCCAAACTAGCAATTTGGCCTCCATCCCAGCCCTGATGAGGCAATGGTGTTAGTACCACGCGCATTTAAACTACGCACTCGAAATGCCACGGGTACGGACGGAGGCACAACTCGCTCCCGATCCACAGTACGGCTTGATAGACCCTGGGATTCGCACATTTCTGCTTTTTCTTTTTTACGAGTTTTTCTTTTCTTTTTCAAGGTCTATGTGGACGACCCGTTTGCAGAACACACCAAGGAGGCAACGAGCTCTGGCGTACAAGGGAACCCCCATGTGGTCTCTAATAAATGATTAATATACTTGTTTTACATACCCGCATGCAGCTCGCCCTTGGTTACGGCATGTTAAAAAGCCTTACTTGCTTATTGCATTACCGGTACAAAGTACGCCTCGACATACTGATTACATCACAAAGGTGAATAAATGGTGGCGTCAGCTCCTTACTTAATCTTTTCCGTTCCCTCACCTCAGTATCTATTACTCATTGCACACGTACATCATGGTACATACTAATACGCCAGGGGCTTCATTATACCCAGCATCACGTCAATAAAAGTCCGAACTCTTTTTCAGTATAGTTCGGCACCCGGAAGTTATAGCATTATATGCATCGGCTCCGAATCATGTCTTTGGTCAATAGTTGGGTTGCCCGACTCCTGTGCTTACTACCTTACGTTCCGCTATATCGGCTAGGGTAGTAAAGGGAGAACTACTGCGATTGTGTCCTGGTTCTTCCGGACGAGCACCTCAGTAGAGAAAGACGAAAAATGACTGTCATGATGCGACGAGAGCCGGCCAGCTGTTCGTGAGGTTCCAAATCGTTGGATATTTTTTCCGCTTCTTGCGAAGGATCGGTTGTTCCGATTTGGCGTGTATAGCGCCCCTAATTCGGCCTTCCGAACACCAGGGGCTTCGCCAAACTTTATTCATTGTCAAACTCCTATGGCTAAGTGAGGGCGGTAAAGGCCGCATAGTCTGATTGCCTTGTTCGTTGCGCTTAACACCTCCTTTAAGGACCAGAATTTGGAGTAAAGAGTGTTTAGATTTATCCCAAACACCCCCGTACTATCTACGTGCGGGCTGAAGCCGACGACTGGTCATCCCTCAGATTTAATAAACGGCCGCACAGGAGGTAAAATTCAAAATCATTAACATTATATTACATAAAATCTTTGTTCCATATTACAGGGCAAGAAAATACATATGTTCTCACGGGAATATAATATCCTTCGAACACTGCTCCGCCGCAAGACGGGACCCCTCCAGGACACCATCAAAATAGTGCTTGGGTCGACAATGCTCCTTGCCCTCCAATGGCCCCTCGGGCATCAGCTTCTTGGCATCTAGCTTCGCCCAATGCGTCTTGACGCATGCAAAATTCATACACGGACCTTCAATACAGACCGACCGCTTCATAGCTTCGAGCCGCGGATAAGCACTCACGAGCCACCGCACAAGTCTGAAATAGCTGCCAGGTATGGGATCGGCAGGCCACAGCTGGACTATAAAGTCCTTCATGGCTAACTCTGCCAACCGGTGCAGCTCGACTAGCTACTTTAGCTGGTCGCTGAAGGGTACCGGATGTTCGGATCCCAGATATTAGGACCAGAACAGCTTCTCCATGGACATACCTTCCTCGGCTCTATAATGCTCGACCGCATCCGATACACTCTGCGGTAGACCTATAAATGCCCCTGGAAAACCGAAATTCAGGATAAATACAAGGGACGTTGATTCTACATACTTGCTTAGCATGGTGAAGGACTTACCCGTCGCAATTTGTTAGGCCACCTGAATCTCCTGGAGGGCGCTCCGAGCTTTGGCTCGCGCATCCTGAGCGCTCTGGCGAGCCTTCACCAATTCGGCCTCTTGCACCTTACAATCGCGCTGCAGGGCCTTGAATTTTTCTATCGCGCCCTGGACCTGTTGCTGCGCCTCGCCAACCCGGGTCTCGTGCTTCTCGCGCAAGACGCGCTCCTTGGCCACTTTGTCCTCGGCCTCGGCCAGCGCCTTCTTCAGGGTTGCCACCTCGGCCGCGGCCCCCAATAAAGTTTATGACACTTTCAGTCTAGTCGGACTATTCATTTTTTCAAAATGTAGCCACGGGTTACTGTATACCTTGGCTATCCTCCAACTGCGTCTTCACACGGCCGAGCTCCTCCTCGGCCCGCTCCAATTTCTGCTTCAGTCCGAAGACCTCCACAGCATGAGCAGTGGCAGCCTGTAGCGGTACCTGCTTATTCACATAGACAACTCATGTTAGACTCCTGCGATTTTCTGATCCTCTGTTAGGCTTTTCTTCCTGAACACCAAACAGAGTATCAGGGGCTACTGTCTATACTGTGATATTTTTCCTATAATCACATTACTTACCTCAATGCCTCCTAGTAGGCTAGTGCAGGCTTCAGTCAGTCCGCTTTTAGCGAACTAAACCTTCTCTATTACCGTGTCCATAAGGACACGATGTTCATCCACAATAGAGGCGCCTCATAGCGCCTCCAGCAGATTATCCGGTGCCTCTGGTTGGACATAGGTCACCGGTGGAACAGGCACGCTCCCTCCTTGGGGGGAATGCCGTTCGCTAGACCCTGGAGCCATATAGGTTTCCGGAATGGTATCCGGTTGAGGTCCGAAGGGAACTCGGACCCCCTCACCAGTCTCCATGGGGGCTTTTCCCCCATGTGTCCGGCGGCCGAGGAGCCATCCTGGGGCGTCACCCTGATGATCTCTGGAACCTCCCCCCGGCCTGGGAAGGCCTTTTTGGACACCACCTTGTCATCACCCTTGGATGAGACGGAATGAGCAAGTGGCGGAGATATGCTAGCCATCTGCTCTGTGTCCAGTGAATCCTCTGTCGAGGATCGCGGGGAGTCACCGCGAGCCGGACTGCAATGACAAAGGTTTACAATATGTCAATATTACAAACCAGGAAGGCCAGACTTTTGCGAATTCTGGTACTTACGAAGCGGCCCGAGGCTTGGTCCGGCGAGGTCGTTCTGGACTGCTGTCGATGTCCCATGCGGAGTTATCCGCGAGGGAGCCTTTAACCCTTTTAGGCGCTTCCGCCTCCGGGCTTGTTGGGGCCGCTCTCTTCTTCCTCCCCGCTTCAGGTGGGGAGTCGTTTTCCTCTTCGTCTTCATCACCGTCGTCAGCGGACGAAGAGGAAGTCTCGCTTTTGGACGTCTCATCCGGAGTGCTTCTCCGATGAAGGCCCCTCTTGGCGCCTTGGGCCGCCTTTTTAGTCATCTTCTCCGGCACCTCATAAGGCGCGGGGAACAACATCTTCTCCAATAATGGAAATACTTGGTCCTCAGGTAGCGGAGCAGGACAGTTAATCTTCTCGGCCAACTTAATCCAGGACTGAAAATGGAGGAAGGAAGCTTAAGTTTTCCCTCAAAATATGCTAGTAGGGGTACTCCTTGAAAACATTAAAGGAACTGACTGGATTGGGTTGTCGCTTTAATCTAAGCCCGCGGTCTTCAGTCGTAGGTGGTGGCGTCTCTCCGGCCTTAAAGAGCACCTTCTAGATTTCTTCGTGTGTTGTGCGGAAGAGATCCAGTAGCGTCTGGTGCTTGGCCGGCTCGAACTCCCACAAACTATAAGTTCGGCGTTGGCACGGAAGGATCCGACGAACAAGCATAACCTGAACCACGGTGACAAGCTTGATCTTATTCTCTATCATGTTCTGGATGCACATCTGGAGCCCCGTCAGCTCGGCCAAAGGACCCCAGGTTAGGCCCCGCTCTTGCCAAGAAGTGAGCTGCATCGGGATTCCGGATCGGAATTCGGGGGGCGCTACCCAGTTGGCATCACGCAGCTCGGTGATATAAAACCACCCCGATTGCCACCCCTTCACCATCTCCGCGAACGAGCCTTCGGGCCAGGTGACGTTGGGCATCTTGCCTACCATGGCACCTCCGCACTCTGCTTGTTGACCGCGCACTTCCTTCGGTCTCACATTGAAGGTCTTTAGCCATAGGCCGAAGTGAGGCGGGATGCGGAGAAAAGCCTCACAAACAACGATAAACACCGAAATGTTGAGGATGAAGTTGGGGGCTAGGTCATGAAAATCCAGCCCATAGTAAAACATCAACCCGCAGACGAATGGGTGAAGAGGGAACCCAAGCCCGCGGATGAAATGTGTAAGGAACACAACCCTCTTGTGGGGCTTGGGAGTGGGGACGATCTGTCCCTTGGCCAGGAGTCGATGAGCGATCTCTTTGGCCAGATATCCGGCCTCCCGGAGCTCCTTGAGGTCCTTCTTATTGATGGAAGAAGCCATCCACTTACCTCCAGCTCTGGATCCGGACATCTTTGGAGTATTTTCTCGAACAAGAAGCTAAGGCTTGGGCACTGGAGCTCAACGACGGAAGGGCTGAGGAAGAGCAAGGGCGTGGGTGGAAGAAGGGAGTCCTTACCCCCTTATAGAGGCCGCGAATGTCAAACGCCTCCCTACTCGCCTTAAACTCGCCTATTCCCAAGGGCCGTGTAAATGGCACGGTTGGGTTACCCATGCCCGCATTGATGAGAATCCCACAATAAGGGGACACGATCTCTGCTTCGACAAGACGTGCCAGTAGCCACCGCATTTTGAAATGTGGGATGGCAGAAGAAAAATGGTTCGAAATTATGACCGGATGGGCGTGATATCACACTGCCGGAAGTTGTCAGCGGATAGAACTCGTGTGAAATATATATATTCTCTCTGTGGTTGTGCATGGTGTGTAATAGGGACGGATACAATCATCACATCTGAAGACTATCTTGGAAGTTCAGAAGAAGGGGAACCCGCCTTGCAATGCCGAAGACAATCTGCGCGCCGGACTCCTCGTAATTGAAGCCAGGTTCAAGGGCTACTGAGGGAGTCCTGGACTAAGGGGTCCTCAGGCGTCCGGCCTGTTATCCATGGGACAGACTGATGGGCTATGAAGACATGAAGACCGAAGACTATACCCGTGTCCGAATTGGACTCTCCTTGGCATGGAAGGCAAGCTAGGCGACCGACTATGAAGATTCCCTCTTATGTAACCGACCTCATGTAACCCTAGATCTCTCCGGTGTCTATATAGACCGGAGAGCATAGTACGGATAGGACAAATTCATTACCATATACTCATAGGCTAGACTTCTAGGGTTCAGCCGTTACGATCTCGTGGTAGATCAACTCTTGTAACACTCATATTCATCAAGATCAATCAAGCAGCAAGTAGGGTATTACCTCCATAGAGAGGGTCCGAACCTGGGTAAACATTGTGTCCTCCATCTCCTGTTACCAACGATCCTAGATGCACAGTTCGAGACCCCCTACCTGAGATCCGCCGGTTTTGACCCCGACACTCACAACCCAGTTCAGCACTCGAAGACAAAGCACATTCAGATTTGTCATCATTTTTTCATGATCATGTGTTGAAGGGCGACATTTCTATTGAGCATGTTAAGACTGAAGAACAGCTAACCGATATCTTCACAAAGCCCTTGGATGAGAAGAGATTTAGCAAGTTGCGGTGTGAGCTAAATATCCTAGAATCTTCGAATGTTCTGTGAAAATGACACTCATCCTAACACTTATGCAAAATTGATGACTTAGATGTGCAACACATGAAGAAACTTTTTTCTGCAATCAATCAAGACTAACACTCTAAGTGTGAAGAAATTAACGAAGAATTTGATTCTCGGAGCCCTACGACAATTGTACGTGGTGCCTGAAATCATCATTCTTATACGATGGGTCACGCCAACACCAAAAGTTGAAAAATCTTCAATTTGAGTTATTTTTGTTTTGAAATTCCTCAGTTGTTCAATTTCTTCAACTTTGCATTGTCTTCACTATTTTCGTCGTTTTTCTTCATTGGCTATATTTATATATATGAGTTTATGTTCTCTACAGCATTCACTTATTGCTATTTCTTCAAGTTGCTATTTCTGCTAAGTGAATGTGATCGGACCCTTCCCCCTCTATGCTATACTCAACCCAATCTATTCACAAATTCTTCATGTGTTTTCTATTTGAAACTCGTTCAAAATCTTCACTGTGTCCTTGTCAGCTGAAGAATTTGCGAACGGAATGTTTAACTTATCTTATCTAAATTTTCGGCTTTGTTGCTCAAAGCATTCCACATCCCACGAAAATACTTATTTATTCACCCACGATCTCACATGATCGCCACCTCTCAGTACGTCGGTGACACATGTCAAGCGAATGAGAAGGGTCAGGGGCATGTTCGTCCAATTTCTCCAGGCAAACTGTTTTTCACCGTGGCTATATATACCCCTCCCCTTCCTCACTTCACTTTTACTCCGCTCGATCTCTCTCTCCCGCTCGAGCTTCTCAAACCCTAGCGCCGCCGCTACTTCATCGTTGCCAGTGAGGAAGAGCTTCACTGCCTCGACCTCGTCATCGTCGTACTCGCGCCGGCTGCAGATTTCTTCACTCCACCGCCGCCGTAGCTGTCTTCCTCTGCCGAGTTAGGGCATGGAAGATCTGAAGTGACGAACTTCACATCTACACTTCCCAGTTCGCCGTGTTCTTCGTCAAGGGTAATTAAAAGCTACTTTTGCTGCCCTCTTTGATTCGAATGATTTCTACAAAATCTTCAAAGGTCTTTTTCTTCAAATCCTCACACACTAAGACACCTCACATGTCATCTGTTCTTGATCCGTTTCTCTAAGAAACACTTTTCTTCAAGATTACTCAATTGTGTGGATTTTTTATCTGTACAACTCTAGAACCTAAGACAAAGAACGCTTAGTGAAATTATTCAAGACTCATCTGGTCAAATTCCTCAAACTTATTCTTTTTGAAAAACTTCTGAGAACGCATATGACCTCTCCAAATTCCTCGTAACTATACTCTGTTCACATGTACACATGTCCACTGCTGAATCACTAGGTTCTCATCAACTTAACTCATTTGTAGCGTTCCTCGAAGAAAAGTTGCACACCTCTTCAGAGAATTCTATTATTCAAATTCCTCAGCTGAAGAAAATGGCTGATGGAAAGAAGCCACAAAAGGGAGGAAAGAGGCCTGAAATCAACACTGCTTTCGAGATCCCTGATGACATATACAAGGATTATTTTACTCCTGATGAGGCCAAGTTTGGCAAAGAGGACAAAAATCAGGGCAAGGTGCGCATTCAAAGAATAGAGAGGAGATGGGCAAGGGAATGAAGGGAGTACAAATATGTTACTCCCAAATATATGAAGAAATTCGCTCTAAATCCTCCATGCCCAAGACCTCTATTGGCTGGCCAAGAAGCTGATCCTACCAGCCTCAAGCGTGGTGAGGATTATCCTGATGAATGAGCCAAGCGCCAGGCCAAACTAGCCAAACAAGCAAGAGAAGCAGTGAGGAAACTTAAGAAAGACTCTGCTGCTGCTTCTGCCACTGCTGAGGCCTCTGCAAGCAAGCCAAAGAAGGCCATGTCAAAGAAGCCTGCTCATAAGCCAAGTGCTTCATCTTCAATGCCCTCAAGGCCAGATTCTTCAAAGCCCTCACGGCCAACTCCTCAAGCTGCTCCAGCTCCTCCAAAGTTCTCAGCTCCTCCACCAAAGTCCTCAGGTGCTCCGTCCAAATCCTCAGCACATGTGCATCTCGCCACGTGCCAAAGGACAACTAGCATCTCTATTGCCTCAGGAGCTTCTGCTAGTTCCTCAGCTGCACCAAATTCTTCAACTAGCCCCTCTCTGCTGAAGACAAAGGCCACAGCTGGACGTGGCTCTCGCCCAAGTCGTCACAAGAAACAGGTCGCCTTCCAAGTACCGTCTGATGAAGACGAAGCTTATGATGAGGACCTTGCCGAAATCACCAGAGACAGACAGCTCAGGGCCGCTAGAGCCAAAGGCACAAATGTGCCTCTACTTTTGGATCCAAAGTTGATCCTTGACTACATTGATCTCTGGCACAAGGACCCCAACACTCCTATGCCTGATTTCAAGCTGACTCCTGGCCAAAGTCATATGCTGACTGCCTTCATCTAAGAAGAAAAATGGAAGTTTGAAAAGGCCAGGCAAATCAAGAAAGCACAGTACAAGAAGGAGCGCTTCCTGAAGAAAAATGTTGTCTCTGTGACAACTGAAGAACTTGTCACTATTCAATCAGAGATCAAGAAACTCAATGCTGAATTTGATGTATACCATGCTGACTAGCTTGGAGCCAAAGTCAGGTTTGTGAAATTAACTGAAAAGTTCACTTCCAATGTTGCAGCCCCAACGCAACAAGAAAATCCTCAGGCCGAAGCATCTGCTCAGCCAACTGAAGAAAATGCCAGCACCGCTGATGACAATCAGGCTGCTGAAGAAACACAGAGTACCAAGGCTGATGACTGCATTCCAGCTGCTGAAGAAATTTCCAGGGCATCCTCTAGTGGTGCGCCTAAAGAAACTGAAGAAGTCAGGGCAACTGCATCAGCTGTGCCTGAAGAAAATGAAGAAGTCAGGGCAACTGCATCAGTTGCGCCTGAATAAATTCAACCAATTTCCTCTGCTCCTCCTGCACCTACCCCAACTCCGATCCTTCCATCTGCATCAGATGTGAAGAACACCAATGCTGCAGAACGTGCAGCGGTGAAGAAGAGGAAAGCATCAACTTCATCAGATTCTTCAACTCTGAAGAAGATGAAGCCATTGACTAGCTGTTTTGCAAATCCAATTGATGTTGTTCCAGTCTCCTGCATGCCATCAAAGGACCTTGTTGCTTTTGATGAAGAATATGTGATTCCAAGTGAATCTGATGATGACATTCCTTCTGCTGCTTCGTCAGAGCAGTTGGATGAAGAAATTGAAGCGGATGCAATCCCTTCAACCCCACAAGTCTCATCGCCCATGCCTCAGTTCACTACTGAAGAGGCCGGCGTTGAAGAAAAAGAAGAAGATGAAGATGTGGACATTGGGTGTACAACACCTGTGCTGAATGATGATTTTTGGGAAAGTCAGCACCCCAACTCTCCTCTGTTCACACCACTCCAACAAATTCCTCAGTCCCCTGTCAACATTGAAGTACAAATGGGATCTGAAGAACCTCGTGCAACTACTTCTGTAGATGAAGAGATTCCAGCCACTAGTGCTGAAGAAAATGTAAATGAAGAATTCAAGACACAGGCTGTCATTGAAGAAGAACCTGAAATTCCTTAGCGTGTGGAACCTGAGATTGCGATTCTTGAGGTGGTGATGCAATTGACGGACACTCCTCGGCCCAAGCCAAAGGATCCCTTCTCGAAGAAGCAGAAATTCAAGGCTGATGACTTCTTCAGCGAGCACGTGTTCTTCACTGGTTATAATCCTTATGACTCTGCTCATCTTAGAAGGAAGCGCTTCTGGACTGCCAGCCAGGCCAACTTATATTCTTCACTACTCTTCAACAAGGATAAATTAAGTCTTCAACCACAAGCACATTCCTCATGTGGACATGGAATCACTGTCGTGCCTCTCACCTGTCCTCAATGTCCTTCATGACGCAGGCCTCCTCAACTTTTGCTCTGACATTGTTGATTGGAATGAAGAACTTATTCTTCAGTTCTACGCAACACTGCATATCACAGGCGACGCTAACGATATCAATACTTGGGTCTTGGAATGGATGACTGAAAACACTCATTATAAGGCACCGGCCTCTGAATTACTTCATGCCCTGCCCATCAATCCACCCCTTGAAGGAGCTCGCTACCTGTACCAGGAGCCTGAACTGACTGCTCATTACATGAAAGTGCTTATGAAGCCTCTGAAGCCTGGACAAGCCCCAAGGACCAAATTCCTCGTGAAGGAATTGCTCTATGTGCCAAGAACTGTCTATCGCATTCTGACAAAGACTATGAGTCCAATCAAAGGCCATGACTCATCTGATGAGGAAATTGTTGGTATCATGAAGAATCTGCTATTCAATGTCATACATGGCATTCCTGTCAACTATCATGATTTCTTCATGAGGACTCTGGCAAATGTTGCACTCTCTCCGTTTGAGTTGAAGCCTTATGCTCCTTGGATTATGAGATTCCTCAGAACAAGGTCTTCACTCAACTACACAGCTGATTTTCAGAATCACCTCAGCTACTTGCCCCCAATCAAAGTCCTCAAGCGGACATATTCCTCAGCTGATTAGAAGGGCAAGGCACCAGCTATTATTGATGAAGGCATTCATCCATTGGATGATCAGTGTCGCAAAGTTGCATCTTATTCCACCAACGATGACTCTGCGACTCATGATTCTGCTGCCCATGCATCCAAGCCAAATCCTCAAGCCACTGCTCCTCGAGTGATGACTGACCGTGAGCTCCTTCTTAGTCTACACCAGAAGGTGGATTGAAACCATAAATGGGTTAAGCCTCAGTTTGGTTCTATTCTTCACAACATGACTGCTACGCATAATGCAGTGAAGAAAAACCATCACTACCTCCATGAAGTCTTTGGTCGCACCTGGGCTATCTTATCTCATCTGTATGGTGAAGAAGATCTGAAGCAAATGGATTTCAAGGAGGATTTTGACTGGTCTGCACCTCCACCGAAGAAATACAAGAAGGTCAAGGTTCCTTCCTTGGTGGCCAGCTCATATTCTTCATCGCGCGAAACCGACGAGCATGAAGACTTGGACGACAATTCGGCAGGCCCTACTACGAAAAACGACCCCAACAATGCTGGCGCTCCTCCATCAACATGAAATTCTTCAGGGGCGTTAGTCCTCATTTTTTGATCCTTTTGGTCATTTGATGACAAAGGGGGAGAAATTTGAGTTTAGTCTTCAAGTGGGTCTATCTTATATGGGCGTGTTTTGCGAACTTAAAGGGGAAGAAATTTGAGTTTAGTCTTCTAGATGACTTTGTTGGAACGAGTTGTAAACTTAAACTCTATGGTGGCCTGATACTTTTGCTGTGTTTTTCTGCATGCTTATTCCTCGTTAATGTTAATGCACGCATGTTGAATTACTTCAGTCACCATATTTCATCATGCATTTCAAATTCTTCATATTATATGTCAAATGTGTGTATGAATTACAAGATATAGGGGGAGATCTCCATGATTCTACTCTTCAAGTGTGCATTGCTTCAAAAGCAAATTCCTCACTATGCACATCTTCAGGGGGAGTTCTTCTATATCTTGCAATCAAATTCCTCAATATCAGTATTTAGACTTCATATGATTATCCCCGTTGAAAACTTAACCTATATTGTCATCAATCACCAAAAGGGGGAGGTTGTAAGTGCATCTAGTGCCCCTTAGTGATTTTGGTGTATTGAAGACTTATAGGTTAAGGGACTAATGTGTTTTTGAGTGTACACGCGTCTATAAGTCTATGAGGTGTTTGATATTACAGAGAAAGTCGACCCCTAAAAATGAAGTTCTTCGACTAAAGACTTTGGATTTCTGAAGACTTTGAAAGTGAAGAAATTGGTGTGACCTTGAAGACTTGGTATTCATTCAAGGAACATGAAGCGTGAAGACTTTTGTTTTCATAGTTTCATTTTCTCTTCCTTGAGTCATATGAAACACCGTACTGTTAAAGGGGGTTGAGGAAATACTAAGGAAAAATTTCCATGTGATGCTTGACTCAAAATCCTACACCTACCAATCCCTTCGAGTGAAGCCATTGGAAATCTCATACAGTTCAGTCATATTCTTCAGTGACAGAGACACAGTTCTTCTGGTCTCTGATGAATTTGTTCTGATTGAGGAGTTAGGAATTCGCCAGTGCGGATTGCCTACATAGTGAGGAACATGATAGCCCTGAGGAATTTGAGCCTCAAATATCCGACCGTTGCTGTGCTACGTGCCAGCTGTCCCAAAATATCTACCCACCTAATGGTCATATCATTGAAGGTCATTTATGTCTTATCAAGTCGGGCTGCTCCCTAGGCTATAAATAGCTGCCCCCTACAACCACTAGCTGGTTGGCTGCTCCGAGAGAAACTGACACTTGTCAATTGATAGCATCGCATCCTCCGAGGACTTTGAGCGAAAATCATCAAGTGAGAAAAACCCAAACCCAAACACCTACAAACCCAAAGTGATTGAGCATCACTGAAGAGATTGATCCTGCGTGGATCCGACGCTTGTTACCTTTGAAGACTGTGCTTCTTCAAAACAGTTAGGCGTCATGGTCTAGAGCATCCAAGAGGAATTGTGGATCGTCGAGTGACCGAGTCTGTGAAGGTTTGGAAGTCCCCTGAAGACTTACCACGAGTGATTGGGCGAAGTCTATGTAACCTTAGCTCAAGGAGAACACGGTGAGGACTGTGTTTCCGGGACAGTGTGTCCTCAGGTTTAAATACCTAGCCGCTCCAACCAGACGTACAACTGAGATAGCAGTTGGAACTGGTCTACCAAATCATTGTCTTCACCAAGCTTACTGGTTCTATTTCCTCAACTCTTTCATTTCCTCTTAACTGTGTTGTGCACTTGTTCGTATCTATGTTTGAAGACTTTGACTGAAGACTTTCTCAATTTCCTCAGTTCAATTTCTTCAGTCTGTTTGTCTTCATCCTGTGTCATCCTGTGTTTGTGCTTTCTGTACTCTGTGCCTTGTCTTCATTTCATCATGATGACTATGCCTATGTTATGTTATGTTAACTTTTGAGTACTTATTCCGCTGCAAGTAGTTCTTCACTAAGGAATTTCCTCACCCGCAAATTCCTCAGTGAAGAATTCACAAAAATCGCCTATTCACCCCCCCCCTCTAGTCGATATAACGCACTTTTAGAAATTCTTCTTAGGTCTTCAAATTCGTCAACAACGCAATGGCATATTCATATCTCAGGAGAAATACCTCAAGGATGTACTGAGGAAATTCGGCATGCAAGATTGCAACGGGGTCAAAATTCCTATGCCTACAAATGGCCATCTATGCACTGATGAAAATGGTATTGACTTTGATCAAAAGGTATACCGCTCCATGATTGGTTTTTTATTGTATTTATGTGCATCTAGGCCAGATATTATGCTTAGTGTTTGCATGTGTGCCCGATTTCAAGCTACACCGAAGGAATCACACCATAAGGTTGTGAAGCATATTCTTAGATATCTAGCTCACACACCAGCACTTGGATTATGGTACCCCAAGGGCTCGGCTTTTGATCTCATTGGATATTCAGACTCTGACTACGCTGGTGATCGTGTGGACCGCAAGTAAACATCAGGCACATGCCATTTCCTCGGACGATCTTTGGTATGTTGGTCCTTGAAGAAACAGAACTGCGTATCACTGTCTACTGCTGAAGCTGAGTACATTCCTGTTAGTTCTTGCTGTGCTCAATTACTGTGGATGAAGCAAACTCTCAAGGACTACGGCGTCAAAATGAAGAATGTGCCTCTCTACTGTGACAATGAGAGTGCCATCAAGATTGCTCATAACCCAGTTCAGCACTCGAAGACAAAGCACATTCAGATTCGTCATCATTTTCTTCGCCGCCGCTACTTCCATCGTCACCGGTGAGGAAGAGCTTCACTGCCTCGACCTTGTCGCCGTCGTACACGCGCCAGCTGCGGATTTCTTCACCCCGCTGCCGCCATAGATGTCTTCCTCTGCCAAGTTATGGCGTGGAAGATCTGAACTGACGAGCTTCACATCTACACTTCCCATTTCGTCGTGTTCTTCGTCAAGGGTAATGAAAAGTTACTTTTACTGCCCTCGTTGATTTGGATGTTTTCTACAAAATCTTCAAAAGGTGTTTATTCTTCAAATCTTCACACACTAAACACCTCACTCAACATATGTTCTTGATCTATTTCCCTAAGCACCATTTTCTTCAAGATTCCTCAATTGTGTGGATTTTTAATCTGTACAACTCTGGAACCTAAGACAAAAAGCTCTTAGTGAAATTCCTCAAGGCTCATCTGGTCAAATTCCTCAAACTTGTTCCTTTTGCAAAAACTTTTAAGAATGCATATGACCTCTCCAAATTCCTCGCAACTATATTTTGTTCACAGGTACTCATGTCCGCTGCTGAATCACTAGGTTCTTATCAACTTAACTCATTTGTAGCGTTCCTCGAAGAAAAGTTGCACACCTCTTCAGAGAATTCTATTGTCCAAAATCCTCAGCTGAAGAAAATGGCTAATGACAAGAGACCTCAGAAGGGTGGAAAGAGACCTGAGGTCAATACTACTTTCGAAATCCCAGATGACATTTACAAGGATTATTGCACACCTGATGAGGCCAAACATGGCAAGGAGGACAAAAATTAGTGCAAGGTGCACATACAAAGGATAGAGAGGAGATGGGCACGGGAATGGAGGGAATACAGATATGTCACTCTTAAGTACATGAAGAAATTCGCTCTTAACCCTCCATGCCCAAGACCTCCATTGGCACCAGGCCAAGAAGCTAATCCTACCAGCCTCAAATGTAGTCAGGACTATCCTGATAAATGGGCCAAGCGTCAAGCTAAACTGGCCAAACAGGCAAAAGAAGCAATGAGGAAATTCAATGAAGACTCTGCTGCTGCTACCACTGCTGAGGCCTCTGCAAGCAAGCCAAAGAAGGCCATGGCAAAGAAGCCTGCTCACAAGCCCAGTGCTTCAACCTCTATGCCCTCACGACCAAGCTCCTCAGCAATGCCCTCATGGCCAATGTCTTCAAAGCCCTCACGACCAATTCCTCAAGCTGCACCAGCCCCTCCAAAGTCCTCAGCTCCTCCATCCAAATCCTCAACACCTGTGCATCTCGCCTCGTTCCAAAGGACAACAGGCATTTCTATTGCCTCAGGAGCCTCAGCTAGTTCTTTAGCTCCACCAAATTCCTCAACTGGCCTCGCTCTGCTGAAGACAAAGGCCACTGCTGGACGAGGCTCTCGAGCAAGTCCTCACAAGAAGCAGGTCGCCTTTCAAGTGCCATCTGATGAAGACGAAGCTGATGATGAGGAACTTGCTAAAATCATCAGGGACAGGCAGCTCAGGGCAGCTAGAGCCAAAGGCACAACTGTGCCTCTGCTTTTGGATCCAAAGTTGATCCTTGATTTCATCGACTTGTGGCACAAGGACCCCAACATGCCCATGCCTGACTTCAAATTGACTCCTGGCCAAATTCATATGCCATCAAAGGACCTTGTTCCTTTTGATGAAGAATATGAGATCCGAAGTGGATCTGATGATGATATTCCTTCTGTTGCTTCTTTAGAGCACTTGGATGAAGAAATTGAAGCTGATGCAATCCCTTCAACCCCAATCGTCTCATTGCCCATGCCTCAGTTCACTGCTGAAGAGGCCGGCGTTGAAGAAATGAGTGAAGATGAAGATGTGGACATTGGGTGCACCACTCCAGTGTTGAACGATGACTTTTGGGAAAGTCAGAACCCCAATTCTCCTATGTTCACACCTCTGCAACAAATTCCTCAGTTCCCATTGAGTACTGAAGTACAAATGGGATCTAAAGAACCTCGCGCCACCCCATCTGTCCATGAAGAGATTCCAGCCACTAGTGCTGATGAAATTGTTGATGAAGAATTGAAGACCCAAGCTGCCACTGAAGAAACTGAAATTCCTCAGCCTATGGATCCTGAGATTGCGATTCCTGAGGTGGTGATGCAATTGATCGATACTCCTCAGCCCAAGCCAAAGGATCCCTTCTCAAAGAAGCAAAAATTCAAGGCTGATGACTTCTTCGACGAGCATGTGTTCTTCACTGATTATAACCCATATGACTCTGCTCATCTTAGAAGGAAGCGTTTCTGGACTGCCAGCCAAGCCAATTTCTATTCTTCACTACTTTTCAACAAAGACAAAGTCTTCGACCACGAGCATATTCCTCATGTGGATGTGGAATCACTGCCTTGCTTCACCCTAGTCCTCAGTGTGCTTCATGATGCAGGACTGCTCAACTTTTGCACTGACATTGTTGATTGGAATGAAGAGCTAATTCTTCAGTTCTATGCAACACTACACGTCACAGGAGATGCTGACAATCTAAACTCTCGGGTTTTGGACTGGATGACCAAAAATACTCACTACAAAGCATCGGCCTCTGAATTGCTTCATGCCCTGCCAATCAGTCCTCCCCTTGAAGGTGCTCGTTGTCTATACCATGAACCTGAACTCACCTCTCATTACATGCAAGTGCTGATCAAGCCACTAAAGCCCGGTCAAGCCCCAAGGACCAAATTCCTCATGAAGGAATTGTTGTATGTGCCAAGAACAGTCTATCGCATTCTGACGAAGACTTTGAGTCCTATCAAAGGCCATGACTCGACTTATGAGGAAGTCGTTGGCATCATGAAGAATCTGCTGTTCAATATCATGCATGGCATTCCTGTCAGCTATCATGATTTCTTCATGAGGACTCTAGAAAATGTTGCACTCTCTCCATTTGAGCTGAAGCCTTATGCTCCTTGGATTATGAGATTCCTCAGAACAAGGTCTTCACTCAACTACAAGGCTAATTTTCAGAATCACCTCAACTACTTGCCCCCCATTGAAGTCCTCAAGCGGACATATTCCTCAGCTGATGAAAAGGGCAAGGCACCTGCTATTATTGATGAAGGCATTCGTCCATTGGATGGTCAGTTTCGCAAAGCTGCATCTTACTCCACCAATGATGACTCTGCCACTCATGACTCTGCCGCTACTGCTTCAAAGCCAAATCCTCAAGCCACAGCTCCAAGAGTGATGACTTACTGTGAGCTTCTCCTCAGTCTTCACCAGAAGGTGGATCGAAACCACAAATTGGTTAAGCGTCAGTTTGGTTCTATTGTTCACATGACTACTACACACAATGCAGTGAAGAAAAACCACTACTACCTCCATGAAGTCTTTGGTCGCACCTGGGCTGTTCTGTCACATCTGTATGGTGAAGAAGATCTGAAGCACATGGGTCTCAAGGAGGACTTCGACTGGTCTGCACCACCAGTGAAGAAATTCAAGAAGGTCAAAGATCCTTCCTTGGTGGCCAGCTCCTATTCTTCATCACGTGAAACCAATGAGCATGAAGACTTGGACGACAATGCGGCTGGCCCTACTACAACAACTGACCCCAACAATGCTGGCACTCCTCCATCAACTTGATATTCTTCAGGGGCGTTAGTCCTCACTTTTCGATCCTTTTGGTCATTAGATGACAAAGGGGGAGAAATTTGAGTTAGTCTGCAAGTTACAACTCTCGTTCTTCTGAGACTTTATTTGATCGAGTTGTAAACTTAAACTCTATGGTGGTCTGACACTTTTGCTGTGTTATTCTCCATGCTTATTCCTGATTAATGTTAATGCACGCATGCTGAATTACATCAGTCATCATATTTCATCATGCATTTCAAATTCTTCATATTATATGTCAAATGTGTGTATGAATTACAAGATATAGGGGGAGATCTCCATGATTCTACTCTTCAGGTGTGCATTGCTTCAAAAGCAAATTCCTCACTATGCACATCTTCAGGGGGGAGTTCTTCTATATCTTGCAATAAAATTCCCCAATATCAGTATTTACACTTCATATCTTTATCCCGATTAAAAACTTAACCTATATTGTCATCAATCACCAAAAAAGGGGAGATTGTAAGTGCATCTAGTGCCCCTTAGTGATTTTGGTGTATTGAAGACTTATAGTTTAAGGATTAATGTGTTTGTGAGTGTACACAGGTCCATAAGTCTATGAGGAGTTTGATATTTACAGAGAAAGTCGACCCTAAAAATGAATGTATTCGATTCAAGACTTTGGATTTCTGAAGACTTTCTGAAGACTTTGAAAGTGAAGAATTGGGTGTGACCTTGATGACTTGGAATTCATTCGAGGAACATGGAGCATGAAGACTTTTGTTTTCGTAGTTTCATTTTCTCTTTCTTGAGTCATAGGAAACACCGTACTGTTAAAGGGGGTCGAGGAAATACTAAGGAAAAATTTCCAAGTGATGCTCAACTCAAAATCCTACACCTACCAATCCCTTCGAGTGAAGCCATTGGAAATCTCATACAGTTCAGTCAATTTCTTCAGTGACAGAGACGAAGTTCTTCTGGCCTCTGAGGAATTTGATCTGACTGAGGAGTTAGGAATTTGGCAGTGTGGATTGCCTACAAGTGAGGAACATGATAGCCCTGAGGAATTTGATAGTCAAATTTCCGACCGTTGTTGTGCTATGCGCCAGCTGTCCCAAAATTTCTACCCACCTAACGGTCATATCATGGAAGGGCATTTATGTCTTATCATGTCGGGCTGCTCCCTAGGCTATAAATAGCCGCCCCCTACAACCACTAGCTGGTTGGCTGCTCCGAGAGAAACTAACACTTGTCATTTGTGAGCATCCCATCCTCCGAGGACTTTGAGTGTCGTGGTTTTGTCATGGCAGATGTCCTCTTGAAAGGACTTAGTCATGGAGCCATCGCTACGGGTTAGCTTGAAGGGGTTAAAGCAGAAAAGGGACGCAAGAGAGTTTATACTAGTTCAGCCCCTTCGATGGAGGTAAAAGCCTACGTCTAGTTGTGATGGAATTGATGGGGTTTCGATGACCAGGGAGCGAATATGCTTCGCCTAAGTCTCGAGTTGTTGTCTGTTGTCCTGAACCACCGCCGGGTCGTCCCCTTATATACATGGGTTGACGCCTGTCGGTTTACGGAGTCCCGAGACCGGCTCATAAGCGTGTCCGGTTCGGTCTCCACTACTTCTATCTTACAATACAAGTTACATACCAAAAGCCGGTTTACAGCTACAGGCCTTAAACTGGTTCTGGGCCCTGGGCCTTACACAGCATCCTCATCTGCCTTCATGGGCTTCAAGCATAACCAACTACTGATGAAGTTAACCCGGCCTCTCCTGGCCGGTTTACGCCCAATAGTAATATCCCCAACATTAGGCCCCAGATTGATTTGAACAGGTTCATGTCAATCCTTAATAAAAACTTTGTCTTCAACATCTTCTCATAATTTGGTAAACTGCCATGACGTCATCTTCTCAGATCGTGGTAAACCGTCGTGACGTCATTTATTAAAAACTGTGTATGACACCTCTTTATTAATGGGTCTCCGACAATCGAGGCGACAGCTCCGCCTCACTTCCAAATTTGCGGCCCCTTGATTTTCGCGCCTGACACTTATCCCCTGCCTTTATAAATAGGAACGAGGGGTCATTTTCTTTTCCCCCTCGTGACTCTTCGTGCCGTCCTCCTTGCGCCGCTCAGCCTCTGGAGCTCCGCCGCCACCGTCGACCATCGTCTCTGCTCTGACCTTGGCCGCTGCATCACCCTGAACGCACCAGAATACTGTGGCGCCCTTCCGCTTCTTCCTTAGCTCCGGTAAGTTCTCTGCCCTTTCTGCCATAGATCTGTTCTAGGGTTTCAACGTTCTTCGGTGTTCATCAGTCGTTCTTTGTTTATACGATGGTTCTTGATAAACTCCTGAATATCTGCTCTGTATAATGGTGGCCTTTAGCCTCTGTTTCCACTTATGCATCTCAAAACAGTAGATCTCATCTGAACCTTCACTCATTGGTCCACTACTGCTTCTTAGGTTCTGAATATATTTCCCTTTTCTGATATGCCTTAGATCCAAAACTGCAACATCAACTTGTGAAACCTATTTTCATTCACTTACACATATGCAGTCTTGACTCTTCGATGTTTAGACTAGGCGGTTTAACTATCTGCCAAAAATGACAACTCGGTGTACACCATTAGTCCCCTTGTTGAACCGCCAAACCCTTTACTAGGGCACTGTTGCACTGTTGAACTCCGGTTTATAGATAGCTGACCCCGGTTTAGCAAATATGCATCATCATATAACTGTCCAACGTATTCTTGAACCGGCAATTATTGTATTGTAGATCTTGCCATGGTCAAACAAGTGTATGAGTGCAACTGGGTCCCTTCTCGAGTGACTGAGGACCAGTTGAACAATCTGGTCAAAACGGGCGCTTTAAGCGAGAAAAACATCATTCACTGGAGGGTCCCTGGCACGGAATGTCCTCCTACTCCCAAAGAGGGAGAAGTTATTGTTTTCGCTGATCATTTAAGCCGGGGCTTCAACCCTCCCAATTCAAAGTTTTTCCGGGATGTCTTAGCCAACTTTCAACTGCGCCCACAAGATATCGGTCCTAACTCCGTAACCAATATCTGCCACTTCCAAGTCTTTAGTGAGGTTTACCTTCAGGAGGAACCTTCAGTAGAGCTATTCAGGAACTGCTTTCACCTGAACCATCGCACAGAGTTCAAAGACGGACCCAACACAAAACTGGGCGGTATGGCGATTCAAAAAAGGAAAGAAGTCACCTTCCCTCATGCCAATCTTCACAGCCACCCCAAAGAATGGAACCAGACATGGTTTTATTGCAAGGACACCTCTCCTTCTGAAGAAAATCCCCTGTCGGGTTACCGTCCGAAATGTCTGAGCAATACACACCCTTTTCCTCAGAGGCTGACTGGCAAGGAGAGAAGCAAATATGCTCCTCAACTATCCAAGCTTAGGGCCTTCATGGCAAACGGGTTGACAGGGGTTGATTTTGCTCGCTGCTGGATATCTTGGAGCGTACTACCCTTAAGCCAGCGCCCCTGTTTGATGTGCGAGTATACAGGAGATGTAAAGGATGCTCAATGGCACAGTGATATCCAGCTTACAGACGACGAAGTTACTGAAGCTGTGAAAAAGATGTTGATGAACCGGAGGATGTCTATGCTCAAACCGGCCTACTCCCCTTTTGCGCCATCAACAAACCGCCAGCAGTAAGAATCATACCATCTGCATATCTGAAATTGCTTCTGTCCAAATATTATCTGAAAATGTTATTATTTTTTACAGGGCGATGATCTGTTCTGGAACAAGAAACCTCCACAAGATAAACCGGTGAAGCCAACCCGGCAAAAGACCAAAGCTATGAAGAAGCCTGCTAATAGGAAGAGAACCACTGCATCCTCCAATCCACTGGCTGACGATGATGTGGGTAACCCGGATCTTGAGGTAGAACTTGACTCACTTGATTTATCTTTCATACACCTTATTGATGATGATTATTGCCAGGACGACGCTGAATTCAGTCATGCCAATGTTGCAGAGGTAATCGTTCTTTCCTCCGATTCAGACCCTTTGCCTTCACTAAAGACCCGTCGGGCAAACCGGAAAGTTAAATTTTTCTCATCCTCTTTCTTACTTGGATCCAAACTTTCTTGTGAAGACACAACAGCACGAAGCTCATCGCACGACCCGGCACAGCGGCCAGGTAGCTACCTCCACAGGTTTACCAAACAGTCCGGTTCGAAAACGCCATTCAGAGGTCTCTAATTGCCTTGTCACTTCACGCCCTAAAGAGGGTTGTTTTCGTCAACCTCTTAATCCGTATGATTCCAATTATCAGGGCACTTCTCATTCCTCCTCTGGTGAGTCATCAGCTACCAAGCTTCCACCTCTCAAAACGGTCATTGGGTCTTACCTTATCTTTAATATGTATTTTATATGTTATATTGACCTTTATGCTTTACTTTCTCAGTGCCAAACCCAGACCAAGCAAGAAATCTCACCTGAACAAAACAGTAGAGGAAAATACAGCTGCTGAACCGGAGAGAATACCAGACCCTGAAGAGGCCAACCTTGATGATGTGCTAAATGACCCACCACCACAAGACCATGACTTTGTTGCTGAACAGGCAGAGGTTAACACCACAGGCCCTGTTGATCAGCCGACCAACTCTATCTGGACTGATAAACCGGCTAGTCCAGCAAAGAATACTGACAAACCGGCGACCCCAGTACAAACTGGTGAAGAAAAAAGATGATGATGTCCTTATTACTGGCTTTGGCCATACTGAACCAAGTAATCTTGTTGCTTTGTCAAGACATACTTCCAAAGAGGAATTCTCTGCGGTTGGCAAAGGCAAATGGAATGCTGATTTGTCAACATATGCCGCTCTGAATGCTCAAGATCTCCATTCTGGCTATCTGAACCGGTTGTACACCAGCCGCGATTATGAAGCCGGTCTGGTCAATATGATGAAGGAAAAATATGAGGTAACTTCCTATATGCTTCTCTGCTTGTATTATTTCATAGCTTATCAACTCCAATAGCCCCCAAGTGACGGTTTAAGATATCAACTTAAACCGGGACTTGTAGTAAGTATTCAATGTGAACCTCAATTGCATCTTTAACCTTGTTGACGTAGCCCCCAAGGGCCGGTTTAACTTTATAAAGATAAACCAGGACTTTATAAAAGAAAATTTCTGTATCAGTAGACTTTGAATAAATAGCCATTAGCCCCCAAGTGCCAAGTTGAATACTTGTATTGAGCTTGGGACTTTGTAGAAATTGTATGATGAAGAGCAAATATGCATTAGCCCCCAAGTACCAAGGGCATAACTTTTTATGTGGTTGGTACTTCAAACTTGTACTGTCATTTCATCATATAACTATCTCTGTGCAGGCTGAGCTAAGCAAGAGAGGAAATCAAACTGCCGACCTACTAGAGAACCTTAAGTCGCAATAGGAAGAAACCTCCAAGGCAAAAGAAGAATTGACCAGCGCTTTGAGCGATATGGAAAAACTTAAAGAGGGCTTCAACAAAGAGCGGGCGGATTGGGCGACTGAGAAATCCGCTTTAGCGCAAAGGGTTGAAAAAGCAGAAGCCGCTCTTAAACCGGTGGTTGATGAATTGACCAGCGTGAAGCGACAGGTTCATGCCATGACTGCAACTGTATTTGGTAAGTATCCTTGTTTTCCAAATTGAGCAGACCTTTTCATGTAGCTGCCGGTTTACTAACCCTTGCAATGATACAGGAACTCGTATTGGCCACTTGGGATCGGATGTGCGGAAGAAGTTAAAAGCTGTCTACACTCTGATAGAGCAACTATACTCTGGTGCACAACAGATCATCTACACTGCTTCCCACAACAATCCGCCGCCCACCTTAATTAAAGATACCATTGAAAGGTTATCTATGCTCCCTGCCCGGGTTGAAGAGCTGAAGAAATCTGCTGCTAGAACGGGTGCTTTGACCGCCCTAATCCGGGCAAAAGCGTGGGTGCCTGACTTTGATCCTGTTGAAGCGGCCCAAGGCTATCCCAGCTTGAAGGAAGATGGGACATAATTTGATGAAGAGGATCTCCAAACCATAAACCGGGAAGTGCGCCCTCTGGCTTGTCAATTGGTTGAAGAGGCGGATCTTTCCCACTATCAAGCCAACTATGATGATAAAAACAAGCGAGTTGCTGCACCAATTCTTGAACTGAGAATGTTATCTCGCCAATCCGTAAGCACACTTACGCTCTTGACATTGAACCGTCCCTATTGATAAGTGATGAAGCTGTATTTCAAGCCTTAACTGGGATCGACTGGGCAACTGTTGATTTCCAGCCACTGGGTAGGGAGGAAGAAGGTGAACTGGCGTGAGATGATCTGCAACCATCAGGTCAAGCCGGTGACCAAGCGTGAACCGGAGGCCGGTTTAGACTACCACATGCTGTGACATGTATTTGATAAAAACAATGATCTTTGTGGGCACTGGAACGCCTTGTAATAGGCTAGTTGATATACTTGGTCTGGTATGCCTTCATGCATATTTATCTTCAACTGATGCCTGTTTGATTCGTAATACCTAAGATATGATATCCATATTCATCTGTCCAAGCTGTTTCTGCAATCAAGAAGCTTAAAACGCCCTGGCGGTTTACCACCGGGCGGGTCATGATACTCATGTATATAAAACCAAAGATGATAACTTAGGTTAGAACATATAACCAAATATGGAAATATATAATACCTGCCACCGTCAGGCATGATGTTGGCTGGCCAACCTTGTAGCGGGGCTGATAACCCAAACTTTGGAGGAGAAAATAGCTCCTGTTAGTATAAGGCCGGTTTACAATGTAAACCGTTCCGGGTTATGAGAAACACCGGTTTACTCCATAATAAGATGGTAACATAAAATCAGACCAGGCAGATAGTCTCCGGATTAAGATTTGACCGTGTTCCGTCAATTTGCAATTGATAGTCGAACCGGATTAACAATGTCGGTTTGAAAAGCAACAAAAAACCATTGTAATCGAGGCTTTAAGCCGATCAAGAGGCGTTACCACGGTCGGACACGACCAAGCCCCCAAAAGGTGTAGCTATGGTTCGAGTCAGCCAGGTCCCCAAATGATGCTGTGGTATTACGCCGATCAAGAGGTGTAGCTATGGTTCGGGTTCGACCATGCCCCCAAGTGATGCTGTGGCTTTGCGCTGATCAAGAGGCGTTGCTATGGTTCGGATACGACCAAGCCCCCAAGTGATGCTGTGGCATTGCGCCTATCAAAAGGTGTTGCTATGGTTCGGATACGACCAAGCTCCCAAGTGATATAATATAAAGCTTTTGAGAAGCTAAATCAAGGGGTAAACCGGATGCCGCTTTAAGAACAGAAGCTCCATGTAACCACACATGATGTAAAAATAACAGAGACCCCACTTTAGCTGAGGTTTCGGTTTATTGCATTGATCATAATATATAAATTGTCATAATATGTACATAAGCAGAGCCTATAGCTCAAGTATAGTAGGGCCGAAGATGAGCAATATTCCATGGCCGGTTGGTCTCCTCCTCCGACTTACGTGAGTCTTTGCGCTCTCGAACATCGATTAGGTAGTATGACCCGTTGTGTAGATTTTTGCTGACCACAAAAGGTCCTTCCCAAGGTGGGGATAACTTGTGCATATCCGTCTGATCCTGGATGAGCCGAAGCACCAAATCTCCTTCTTCAAAGGTTCTGGTTCTAACCCGACGGCTATGGTAGCGACACAGATCCTGCTGGTAAATCGCCGAACGGGCGGCCGCTATGTCACGCTCCTCATCTAATAGGTCGAGAGCTTCTTGCCATGCCTTCTCGTTGTCCGCTTCAACATATGCCGCTACACGGGGTGAGTCGTGACAGATGTCACTAGGAAGAACTGCCTCCGCTCCATAAACCATGAAGAATGGTGTGTATCCTGTGGACCTGTTGGGCATGGTATTGATGCTCCATAACACTGAAGGTAGCTCCTCCACCCAACAACCCAGCGTTCGTTGAAAAGGAACCATAAGACGGGGTTTGATGCCTCTCAAGATCTCTTGATTGGCCCTCTCTGCTTGACCATTGGACTGTGGGTGAGCCACTAATGATACGTCAAGCCGGATATGCTCATGTTAACAGAACTCCTTCATGGCACCCTTGGACAGATTGGTGCCATTATCAGTGATAATGCTATGTGGAAAGCCAAACCGTAAAATCACCATTTTGATGAATTGAACCGTTGTGGCCACGTCACACTTGCTAACGGGCTCTGCCTCTACCCACTTTGTGAACTTGTCAACCGCCACCAGAAGGTGGGTCTTCTTGTCCTTGAACCTCTTGAAAGGCCCAACCATATCCAGCCCCCAAGTTGCAAACGGCCAAGTAATTGGAATCATACTCAATTCTTGAGCCGGTACATGAGCGCGTCTTGAGAACTTCTGACAGCCATCACATCGTCGACCAAGTCCTCAGCATCAGCATGAGCTGTCAACCAATAAAACCCGTGACGAGATGCTTTGGCCACCAAAGATTTTGAACCGGTGTGATGACCACAGTCTCCTTCATGAATTTCACGCAAAATTTCACAGCCTTCTTCAGGAGACACACAACGCTGGAATGCCCATGTCACACAGCAATGATGCAAATCTCCATTGATAATAGTCATGGACTTGAACCGTCAGATTATCTGCATGGCCAGAGTCTCATCCTCTGGCAACTCGCCCCGGTTCATATACGCCAGGTAAGGAACTATCCAATCCGGGATAACATGAAGGGCCGCCACCAACTGAGCTTCCGGATCAGGAATAACCAAATCTTCTTCACCAGGGAGCTTAACGGACGGATTACGCAGAACATCCAAGAAGACATTAGGCTGGACCAGTTTACATTGAGAACCTAGTCGGCTCAAGGCGTCCGCCGCTTCGTTCTTCCGTCGGTCCACATGATCCACCTGATAACCTTTAAAGTGGCCTGCAACAATATCCACCTCATGACGATATGCTGCCATGAGCGGATCCTTGGAATCCCAAGTGCCAGACACTTGTTGAGCTACCAGGTCCGAGTCACCGAAGCACTTAACTCGGCTTAGATTCATCTCCTTAGCCATCCGAAGACCATGGAGTAAAGCTTCATACTCAGCTGCATTGTTAGTACAAGGGAACATTAAACGGAGAACATAACAAAACTTGTCACCTCGTGGGGAAGTTAATACGACTCCAACCCCCGAGCCCTCCAATTGCCTGGACCCATCAAAATCAATAGTCCAATAAGTGTGATCCGGCTTCTCTTCAGGTGCTTGCAGTTTAGTCCAATCGTTGATGAAATCCACAAGTGCCTGAGACTTGATCGTCGTGCGAGGTATGTATTTCAACCCATGAGGCCCAAGCTCTATAGCCCACTTGGCAATTCGGCCAGTTGCCTTCCAAGGTTAGAACTGCAGTATCGGCATTGAGGCGGCCTGACGAATGCAAAATTTTCAAGACCCGGCGCACCCAACGGGTTGTCGACTCTCCTTCCTCCTGGACACAGGCAACTAAGTCTACTATCGACATAGGCTGCTTGCATGTCTCCTTAAAATTCTGGATAAATCGGTCTCTCAACTCGGCCCATGAACTGATAGAGTTAGCCGGTAGACTTTTTAACCAAGTACGGGCCGTTCCTTCTAGCATCATGGTGAAGTATTTCGCACACGCCGCATCATCCACATCAAGCATCTCCATGGCCATCTCATAGCTTTCCACCCATATTTCTGGAGATAAATCGGCAGTGTAATTCGGCACCTTACGCGGGCCCTTGAAATCCTTGGGCAGGCGCACATTGCGTAATGCTGGGACAAGGCACGACACCCCAAAGAACTAGAGGTAACTCCTGGCTCGACTGATGTGGTTGGACGAACCGGAGTAAGCTGACGAGCTTCATACTGCGCCGCTAACTTGGCCTCCCTGCGTGCTCAGGCCAGGTCTACCACCTCCTGAGCATCACCAGCGCCACCTGCAGGGTTGTTGCCACGGGGCGCTTCACGGTTCCGTGCGTTGCTTGACACGGTCGGTTCATCCATACGCCTGTTGTAACTTCGGCTTGGACGAGGGGTGGAATGAATTCGATCACGCTGTATGAATGTGCTTCCTGTTGAACCAAGGTTGTCCGAAGAAGCTCCTTAACCCGGCGCGTCTCCACCGCCGCCGGAGAATCACCTTCAATCGGGATGGCCTCTAGTCGTGAAGCGGCAACAACGAGATTGTCCATTGGAGTAGAATAATGACTCAGCGGTGTTGGGACGGGCTAAGACACAATGTTGTTCTGCCGAGGCGAATCCATCAAATGTGGCTGAACCGGCGCACCCGCTCCAGGTGCCTCCGCCCGGTTTGCTACCGGCGGGTTACTGGGCCCCCCTCCTGGGGTGTTAAAGAGGTTCCTAGCATCATAAACCGGAGGTAGGCGGGACCGGTGCCTCCTCTTCAGGACTTCATGTGATGCGTTTTGATCCAACATAAGCCGATAAGCCTGTGCGTCCAAAGCGCCCCGCTCTGCAGTCATCCTGACTTCCTTAGCCGCCAAATCGGCCTTGGCCTGGGTGATCTGATCCTTTATCTTTGTAATTTCCACGTTGTGGGCATCCTGATCCGCCGGGTTAGCCTCTGCCATGAGCATAGCCAACGCATCAAATAGATCAGATAAAACTTGAGTCGGCGGCCGCACAGGGCCTCCTGCCCCGGCTGCCATCGCCGCTGCTGATCCGGAGATCATTGCGGCTGCGGTCGAAGAGTGGATCACTGCCTGTGTACCGGCCATAAATATTCCAACCCAGTTTGGCGGATCATAGGGGTCTGGAATACTGTCGCCATCGGAACAGCCCCCAATCCAGCCATCTTGTAATTGATACAACGACTCGGTCTCTCCGGTCGATGACTCGTTGCCGGAATAAACGACGGTCTCACCACCAGATTCCGATCTATCCTCGTATTCCCCTCCATGGATGACTCCCACGGAGGCACGCTTCATGGCCAGCTTGACCCGGGCAGATAGTGCATGTTGAACCGTTTCGACGAGGTCGGTGCCGATGTCCGGCTCAGGGCTCAGTTCACCGATCTTGCCAATGAAGACGTGTATGCCACCAAAGGGGACCCAGTACCCGTACTCAATTGAGCCGGCCTCGGGGCCCCATCCTGCATTGTCAATGTAGAGCTTGCCGCGATGACTCTTGGTCATCCGGCCCATGGTGTAACCCTTGAGTCCTTCGAAGTTTCCCTCCAAGAACTTGAAACCATCATGCGATAGCCCCATGGTGGGCGCCAACTCTCGTGGTTTTGTCACGGCAGATGTCCTCTTGAAAGGACTTAGTCATGGAGCCATCGCTACGGGTTAGCTTGAAGGGGTTAAAGCGGACAAGGGACGGAACAGAGTTTATACTAGTTCGGCCCCTTCGATGAAGGTAAAAGCCTACGTTTAGTTGTGATGGAATTGATGGGGTTTCGATGACCAGGGAGCGAATATGCTTTGCCTAAGTCTCGAGTTGTTGTCTTTTGTCCTGAACCGCTGCCGGGTCGTCCCCTTATATACATGGGTTGACGCCCGTCGGTTTACGGAGTCCTGAGACCGGCTCATAAGCGTGTTCGGTTCAGTCTCCACTACTTCTATTTTGCAATACAAGCTACATACCAAAAGCCGGTTTACAGCTACAGGCCTTAAACCGGTTCTGGGCCCTGGGCCTTACACAGCATCCTCATCTGCCTTCATGGGCTTCAAGCATAACCAACTACTGATGAAGTTAACCCGGCCTCTCCTGGCCGGTTTATGCCCAATAGTAATATCCCCAACATTGAGCAAAAATCATCAAGTGAGGAAACCCAAACCCAAACACCTACAAACCCAAAGTGATTGAGCATCACTGAAGAGATTGATCCTGTGTGGATCCGACGCTTGTTACCTATGAAGACTGTGCATCTTCCTGACGGTTAGGCATCATGGTCTGAGCATCCAAGAGGAAATTGTGGATCACCAAGTGACCAAGTTTGTGAAGGTTTGGAAGTCACCTAAAGACTTACCACGAGTGATTGGGCGAGGTCTGTGTGACCTTAGCTCAAGGAGAATACGGTGAGGACTGTGTGTCCGGGACTGTGTGTCCTCAAGTTTGAATACCTAGCTGCTCCAACCAGACGCACAACTGTCACAGCAGTTGGAACTGGTCTACCAAATCATTTTTTTCACCAAGCCTACTGGTTCTATTTCCTCAACTCTTTCATTTCCTCATTATTGTGTTGTGTGCCTGTTCATATCTGTTTGAAGACTTTGACTGAAGACTTTCTCCATTTTCTCAGTTCAATTTCTTCAGTCTGTTTGTCTTCATATTGTTTTGTCCTGTGTTTACGCTTTCTGTACTCTGTGCTTGTTTTCATTTCATCATGATGTCCATGTTTATGTTATGTCATGTTTGCATCTGAGTACTTATTCCGCTGCAAGTAGTTCTTCGCTTAGGAATTTCCTCACCCTGAATTTCCTTGGTGAAGATTTCATAAAAATCGCCTATTCACCCTCCCCTCTAGTCAATATAATGCACTTTCACTCCCGCGCCCTAACTTGGGGGCGAAAGACACCTACGGCGGCGGTGGAGAGGACGAGGTCCGCGGCCAGCGTGAGGACGGCGACGAAGAGGTCGCGGCAGCTAAGAGCTTTTTCTCCGGCGTTGACGTGAGTTAGCGGAGGCGCTAGGGTTTGTGCAAGGTGGCGAGGTGGAAGAATCGATTATGACCGCAGTGAGTTGTGTATATATAAGGAAAGTGACTGCACAGCGCAATTATGTAGGTGCCCCTGGCGGTTCACATCTGAAGGACATGTGGCAAGCATGCAACACCCTGTAAGTTGTTCCATGTTCCCACTGTCGGCGTTCTGGGAACGGGGGTCCCCAGACTTGCCTACCTGCGGCCTGCGGCGTGGCTCAAAGGAGGCCCAGCATGGCCCATCTTCATCAACACAAGACTCAAGACCCTCGCGAGGGGCCAAGCCTCGCGGGGCGGACGACACGGCACATCCCCAGGCGCAGCCTCCTCAGGCTGGCTCGCGAGGAGGCGGAGGAATCAAGGCGGGGTACCTCGCGAGGTGCCCATGATGCAAGCCATGACGATCGAGGGTGCCAGGCGGGCGCCAGCGCGCGCAGCGTCCTTCTTTCCTCTTTGGTGCAAAGGGGGCAAGCGCAGCTGCGGAGTACCGAGGCATCAGGCAAAGGTTGCCATTTCGGTGCAACGAGACTAGGACCAAGCAGACTACAAGACGGAGGTCACCATGGAGCCCAGCACGGCGTCACCGTAGAGTCTTTCACAGGCGAAGACCAACCTTAGTCAGGATAAGTGTACTAGATGTTCCCCTTCGAATTGGCCAATTGTTGGCGCCCTTCCCGCTCAATACTTGGGAAGAGGCCCAGGGCCTTTGCCTATAAATAGGACCGGCCACCCACGTAGCAAGGGGTTCGGTTCGCGGAGTTGGTTCGTCCGGTTCGCAAGTAGAGAGAGAGAGAGAGAAGGGTGACTGAACTCCTCCTAGCAGTTCATCCCCCCACCCAAGAACAGACCCTCGCGAGGCTGTTCTTCCTTGTATTGTTCATCATCATCAGCCCCAAGAGGCAATCCACCCACCACACACTGGAGTAGGGTATTACAACACGATGGTGGCCCGAACCAGTATAAATCTTGTGTCTCTCGTGTAGTTCTTTCCGTAGTTTAGATCTTTGTGAGACGAGGAGGTAGAAGGTGTGATTTCCGCGCGCACCCCAGTGTTCGAACCTTAAGGGTCTGCCGGAACCCGTGAATCCGACATTTGGCGCGCCAGGTAGGGGTGCGCCGGAATCTGTCTTCCACCACTCCGCTTCGCCTCCCATCGCATCGTCATCACCATGTCCGGCGACCAGGCGGGCAACCAAGGTCCATGGGCCGCGTGGCCCACCTGCGCGGAGCCGCCCGCCTCGGGCGGCCCCGCGCCCCAGGCAACTCGCGGCCCGTAGGGCGCTGCGGGCCGCGGCCGACGCGGACAGGCTTCCGCAACCCTCACACCGCGGCAAGCGCGGTCGGCGGCAAGGGCCTCCAATCATGCCGCAACCACGACGCCGTACACCCGCCGGGAGCAGGCGAATTCAAGGGCCGCGCTCACGATGGCCCGGGAGCTGCTGCGGTGCAGACTGAGGGTGGCCACGACGTGCTGCTGGAGCGGGTGGCGGAGCTCCTGGGCTTCGCCGCCTCGGGGGCTCACCCCTTCTCCACCCAGCTCCCATGTCAAGCCCAGGGCGGCCCGCGCAGGGGCTCCGCGCACGCCCGCGAACTCCAAGGCTACTCCAACGCCAGCGAAGCTGTCAGCACCGGACCGGCGGCGGCGCTGCCCCTGCCCCCGGCCCGCAAAGAAGAAGGACTCGACAAGACCCGCGGCCCCGGAGGGCTGCCGTGCTGCCACCCCGCAGTAGGCACGGCAGGTGGGACCGCGTGGCATGCGGGGCATCACGACGTGGCATTCGGGATGATGGCGACGGAGGAATACGTGCCCCTCATGCTGGACCAAGGACACCCTCGCGAGAGCAGGCAAGGCTCGCTCCTCGGCCCAAGCTGGGGGGACGAGGCAGTGGAAGCTGAGCCCTTCTAAGAGCCCATGGACGAACCCGCTGGCCACGCTGGAGGCAACGACTATCGGGCACCGCTAACTCTTCAGGGGTAGGTATATGCTAACCATGGATCACAGGAGGTGCAGGTCGCCGCGGCAAGCAGCTGCCCCACTCCCACAGTCTCCTACCCCTCGGGAGGAGGGCGCAGGGGGCTGCGGGAGAGGGGCCGAGATCCTACATCACGACCGCGACATTCGGAGAAAGGCGTCCTCAGGAGGTAGGCCCTTCTACTGGGGAGGTGCCTCAGGGCCTGCGCCTGGCAGAGGACCCATGGTCGTCGGGGGAACCGCTAGCGACCGCTCTACCCCATCGGGCGGCGTCCTGGGTTCCGGTCGTTGCTGATGGCACTAGAGTGTGGCGCAAGGCGGGGCCCTCGTATGGCGATATGAAGCAAGGCCAGTACCTGTGAAGAAGGCCCAGTGCCTGTGAAGCTCGCCGCCCCGTGACACTCTCACGTAATAATGAGTGGGGCTGTACACGCCCCGGAGTCTCAGGGGTGCCGGCCTCAGGCCCTGGGGCTCCCTCCCACGCCCAGTGGACAGCACTTAGCTCCGCGCTGGTGAGAAGACGTCCAAGAATAGATTAGGTGCCGGACGCGGCTTTTTGTCTGCTTTTCGTTGCCTTTCCCTTTGGCTGTTGCTTTCCCCGCTGGATTTAAGTTGGATTCGAATTTGAGATTTGCGTGTGTTTGGGGAAGGGGTACTTATTCTTGCTCGAGCCATTTCTCGCGTTCTGGTTACCGCTTCGTCACAGCTGCCTCCCCTCGCGAGCCCCTCGCGAGTTGGATCAGGCCTGGCTTGTGCGCAACCCAGACTGCCGCTGTTGCTCCCTCTCGGGAGGATTTTCGGGTGCCTGCAGAGGTTGTCCTGTTTAAAAAGGCCCAGAGCTTGTGAAGCAAGGCGAGTGCCTCTGAAGCTATCGCGCTAAGGAAAAGGCCCGGAGCCTGTGAAGCAAGGCGAGTGCCTGTGAAGCTATCGCGCTAAGGAAAAGGCCCGGAGCCTGTGAAGCAAGGCGGGTGCCTGTGAAGCTATCGCGCTAAGGAAAAGGCCCAGAGCTTGTGAAGCAAGGCGAGTGCCTGTGAAGCCCTCGCGTTCTGGAAAAGGCCAGAGCCTGTGAAGAAGGCGAATGCCTGTGAAGTCATTATGCTCAGGAGAAGGCCTAGAGCCTGTGAAGAAGGCCAACGCCTGTGAAGTTTTTCATCAGCAACGATCTCACATCCTGAGGACCCAACTACAGAGCACCCAAGGCATTGCGCCCTCCTGCAGGCCGCCTCGGGGCCAGCGTGGAGCAAAGGCAAACCAGCCCACCGTCAGGCACGCGCGCAATTTGACTACTACTGATACGCTGGACATAAGTTTTTATATGAGGGGCTTCCCCTCCCAAAATGCTCTCACGACCGTCAGGCCAAACACCTGAGTTCTATTCATGCAGGGTAAAAGACAGGAGAAGTACATGGTCAGTCTGACAAATCCCCCAACGCATCCTCCGGGGCGCCTCCCGAGTTGTCGCTGGCATCGCCGAATTTGCCCTCGTCGTTTGTGCCACCACCGGCGGCGTCGGGGATATCCACCACACCGCCTTCGTCGGCAGCCACGACCACGTCGTCGTCATCCGATATGAAGGCTCGGACGAGAGCATCCACGTTGTTCTCCACCCAATCCGCCAGGTCGCCTCGGACGGCCTGGGGAACTGGGACGATGGCGGCGTCAAAGTCGAAGTGGGGATCCATGTTCCAGAGATGGCTGAAGACGCGAGAAAAGGCGCGTCCGAGCGGGGCGCGGCTCCTCTCCTCCACCAACCTGTCGGCCCTGACCGACCGAGCCTCCAGCTGCGTTACCACGGCGGTGAAGAACTGCAGGTTGCCGGCATAGTTAATCGTGTGCGGCTCGCCGACGGCTGCCTCACAGATGTTGCCCAAGGCTGCGTTAGCCCTCACCCTGAGTGTGGTGAGCATGGGGCCATGCGCGTGCTCCAGGACCTGCCGCTGGCGTATTTTGTCGGCATTCTGACGCTCAACGGCCTCGGCCTCTTCCATCCGCTGGCGAAGACGGAGCACCTCGGCCTGGGAGGCAGCCAGCTCCTTTTGCGCTGCCTCGAGGGCGGCCCGGGAGGCGTCGACCAGCCGCGTCGACTCATCGCGTTGGGCCCTCAGGGCTGCGGTTCTGCCCTCGGCTTCGTCCCGGATCATCCCCAGCTTCCCCTCGAACTCCCGCTCGAGGCCTTGGCATGCCATCGCCACCCGAAGACAAACCTCCTCCAGGGCACGCGCTTCCCGCGCAGCGACATCGTCTTCCGCCTGCATCACTAGGAGCTCCCTCGTCTCCAGCCGCTCGTACTCGCGAGTGCGTTCATCGGCTTCCAGCGTCAATGCTTCTTCGCGCCTCTGGAGCTCGGCTGGGTCGCCGGAGGCCACCCGCATCAACGCAAGGGCCAGCTCACGCAGCTCCGCTTGCTCCTCCAGTGAGTGGCACCGGGCTAGGAGCTCGCGAGCCCGCTCCTCCGCTGCCGCTCGCCATTGGTCGGCTCTCCGGGCCTCCTCGGTGGCCTGGGATCGGGCCACTCGAGAGGCCTCCAGCGACGCCTTCGCCTCTTCATCATCAAGATCCCGCTGACAGCGCGCGAGGGCGATGGCGGCCTCCAGCTCGCGCCTCCCTGCAGCCAGGCGCAGGCCCTCGGCCTCCTGGCGCGCGTCTTCGTCATCGAGCTCCTCTCCAAGCAAGTTCGCCGCGTCGGCCGCTCTTCGAAGGAACCCATGGCGGCGGGCGCGGTTCTCCCGGGCGCGCTCAAGCACATCTTCCACACCATCATCCGCCCCAAGCAAGCGCCGGGGGCCGCGGATCATTGTTCCTCCTCCGGGCAGGGGGCTGGGGGCTGGCGCGCTCGCTATGGCCGAGCGCGTCGCGCCGGAAGCCCGGCCTAGGGCCAGCCCGTCTCCAGATGAGGGGCGCAGGAGGCGCCTCAACCAGTCGCGGTCCCCGACCAGACAAGAAGCCCACTGCAGGCTGGCTATTCCCCAAGAGGGCCCGCAAAGGAAAATCGCGGGGAATGACGGGTCGCGGTGCACCTCGGGATGGTCCGCCCCTTCAGACGCCCTCACCACCAGGGCACAGCTGCTCGGAGCATTTGAAGACAGTAGAGGGGACGAAGCTAAGAGAGGCGGCACCTCGGCGACTTCCGCGAGCTCAGTCGGGAGGGGCCTGCGGAGCAAGGATCAACGGAAGCAGCAAGAGGATCAGGAGCCAGAGAGAAAGAGGACTTACTCGTCAGTGGCGAAGTACTTCCTGCGCTTCAGCGTGCGACAAGGGAAGTCATCACCTAGGGCCTCCCTCTTCCTCCGGAGGGCCTCAAAGTCCACGCGGAAGCGGCCCAAGAGAAGAGCGCAAGGATCATCCTGCCGCGAGGACGGAGCATCAGAGCGGTCCGCATCAGGGGCGCCTGCCTGGCACATGCCTTCCATTGCCTCGCCAGAAGACGCGGCTGGGGCCTCCAAGGCCTCAGCCCCGGGCGCCGGGAGCGGCTGCTTGCCACCTTCAGCCACAGCGGCACGGGCCTCAGGAGCTGTCCCCTCGCGAGCGCCACCCGGCGCTGCCACCTCATCAGGGGCACCCTCGGCCTCAGGCGCCTCCTGCCTCCCTGCTCTGCCACTTGAGGAGGAGCCGCCTTGGCCGGTTGGAAGGGCAGTCACCACCATCGGGTTCTCGCGAGGTCCCTGGAGGCCGGCTGGGCGCAGTCCCCATTCATCGAAGACAGGCATCTGCTTCACGAAGTCGGCCCTGCTCTGGCAGAGATATAGCAAGGCCCCTCCCTGCCGGACGTTGCCGGGGTTGAGGTCACCGGCTAAGGTGAAGAGCGTCGACTTCAGCACCGCCGGAGCCAGGTCCTCCTCCTGGAGCCTCATGTTATCCTCGCACCCACGGAAGGCCCACATCCGGCGAGAGTGGCGCTGCAGGGGAGCGACGCGGCACAACAGAAACTCCTTCACCACTTTGGGCGCTCTCACGCCAAGCTTCCTCAGGAGCGTGAAGCGGCTCCAGACAAAGACGAGCCGGGGGCTCTTGAGCGTCTCCTGGCCCCAACCCGAATTGGGGACAGCAGGCGAGGTCGGCTCCGATAGCAGGGGGCTGGGTACCCCTGCGTCCATGTACAACCACCGCTCACGGAACCCAACCGCGGGCTGGGGGAGTTTGAAGTCAATCCCAGAGGCCTCGGTCGCAGGCTCGGCAGCAAGGCTCACGCATGCCCAACATTGGGAAGGGTCGACGAGACGCAGTGAGAAGAAGTGGCGCAGCAAGGCAACCGAAGGAGGGATGCCCACCATGGCTTCGTAAACGAAGGCGAAGACCGAAAGGAGGGTGATGGACTCAGGACTTAGATGTATCAAGTGGATCTGATAATGGGAGAGCACGGCATTGAAGAAATGGGAGAAGGGGGGAACCAGACCCGCCCACAAGGCGTCGGTAAAACATGGAACCTCGGTTGCTATCCTGTTGATGGAAAAGTGGGACACGGGCCAAGCCGTTGTCCTCCCGCACTCGTTGAAGACGGAGGCCAGGGCCAAGCTGTCCCTGCCCAGGCACTCTTGGTTGAGTACGGTCGACTGGCCGACGGCGGGGGCCACCAATGGTGGCGCACAAGACGGAGGCGTGGATTTCTCCCCTCTCTCCTTCCTCGTTGGAGTCATGGCGATGGGAAGGAGGGGGAAGATTTGAGATTGGATTGGAGGCAGGAGCCGGTGTGCGAAGGAAGGAAGAATAGGAGATGCTCGAGCAACAAGAAGGGGAGCGGCTGTGTGCAACCACAAGTCCGCCTGACAGGGCGCAGAATAAGGGGGCGTGGGGGGAACAGTGCCGCCCACGTCCCATCAACCGCCACGCGGCGCCCAAGACCGCAGGTTGTTAGGGCCCGCGGCGCTTCGCCCTTGCCCTTTCGCCTCTCGGCATGGCCAAGCCCATGCGCGCCTTGGGCCCGGGGGCTACTGTCGGCGTTCTGGGAACGGGGGTCCCCAGACTTGCCTGCCTGCGGCCTGTGGCGTGGCTCAAAGGAGGCCCAGCATGGCCCATCTTCATCAACACAAGACTCAAGACCCTCACGAGGGGCCAAGCCTCGTGGGGCGGACGACACGGTGCATCCCCAGGCGTAGCCTCCTCAGGCTGGCTCGCGAGGAGGCGGAGGAATCAAGGCGGGGTAGCTCGCGAGGTGCCCATGACGCAAGCCATGATGATCGAGGGTGCCAGGCGGGCACCAGTGCGCGCAGCATCCTTCTTTCCTCTTTGGTGCAAAGGGGGCAAGCGCAGCCGCGGAGTACCGAGGCATTAGGCAAAGGTTGCCATTTCGGTGCAATGAGACCAGGACCAAGCGGACTACGAGACGGAGGTCACCATGGAGCCCAGCACGGCGTCACCGCAGAGTCTTTCGCAGGCGAAGACCAACTTTAGTCAGGATAAGTGTACTAGATGTTCCCCTTCGAATTGGCCAATTGTTGGCGCCCTTCCCACTCAATATTTGGGAAGAGGCCCAGGGCCTTTGCCTATAAATAGGGCCGGCCACCCACGTAGCAAGGGGTTCGGTTCGCGGAGTTGGTTCGTCCGGTTCGCAAGTAGAGAGAGAGAGAGAGAAGGGTGACTGAACTCCTCCTAGCAGTTCATCCCCCCACCCAAGAACAGACCCTCGCGAGGCTGTTCTTCCTTGTATTGTTCATCATCATCAGCCCCAAGAGGCAATCCACCCACCACACACTGGAGTAGGGTATTACACCACGATGGTGGCCCGAACCAGTATAAATCTTGTGTCTCTCGTGTAGTTCTTTCCGTAGTTTAGATCTTTGTGAGACGGGGAGGTAGAAGGTGTGATTTCCGCGCACACCCCAGTGTTCGAACCTTAAGGGTCTGCCGGAACCCGTGAATCCAACACCCACGCACGCCTGGACTGTCGGGTGGCCGTTCCGGCTTCTCCGGGTTTCAGGCAATAAGGATATAGTATTAAAAAAGATTCAACTTTTGTCTCTGTATCTTCTGCTGATAAGGACGCAGAGAAGACATTTGACAGTTTCAATAGAATGCATATGATTTGGATAGATAGAATCTGAGGTAGAAGCATAGAAGAGGTTAGGGTCCAATCACATTCACTTAGATCAAAAGATTCAAGCATGAAAACATAGCTATAAGTGAATGTTGTAGAGGACAAAACACAAATATATGAATATATCTGAATAAGACCAAATCACTAATGTGAAGATAAATAAAATGCAAAGACTTTGCAAATGTGACGCCAAATGAAACACTTCAAACAATGGTTTGGTGGTGGCGTTACCCACTGTATAGGAAGTATTAGACCCATACACGACGCACAATTATCGTGGCGCTCCGAAGTCATATTCCGCATTAATGTATTCACACTTAGAGTGTATGTCTTCATTAATTGAAAATATACGTTACTTTGTATGTTGCACACCTAAGTCATCAACATGCATAAGTGTTAGGATGTGTGTCCAATTAGAGGACATTTGAGGATTCTAAGATATTTAGCTCACACCGCAACTTGCAAAACCTTTTCTCGTCCAAGGGCTTTGTGAAGATATCAGCCAATTGCTCTTCGGTGTTGACGTGAATGATATCAATATCTTCCTTCATGACATGATCTCCGAGAAAGTGATGACGAATTTCAATGTGCTTTGTCTTCGAGTGCTGAACTGGGTTGTTGGCAATCTTGACGGCGCTTTCATTGTCTCAATAGAGAGGCACTTGCTTCAGATGGATGCCATATAGTCCTTGAGAGTTTGCTTCATCCATAGAAGCTGAGCACAGCAAGATCCAGCAGCAATGTATTCAGATTCAGCAGTGGAGAGAGATACACAGTTCTGCTTCTTTGAAGACCAATAGACAAGTGATCATCCCAGAAAGTGACATGTGCCTGATGTAGACTTGCGATCAACCTTGTCACCAGCATAATCAGCATCTGAGAATCCAACTAGATCAAACTCTAAGCCCTTTGGATACCATAATCCTAGCGTTGGGGTGTAAGCCAAATATTGAAGAATTCACTTCACAGCGAAGTGATGCGATTCCTTTGGTGTCGCTTGGAATCGGGCACACATGCAAACACTAAGCATTATATCTGGCCTAGATGCACATAAGTAGAGTAAAGAACCAATCATGGAGCGGTATACCTTTTGATTGAACTCTTTACCATTGGCGCCAGGACTCAGATGACTTTTGGTTGGCATTGGCGTCGTGTATCCTTTACAATCTTGCATTCCAAACTTCTTCAGACGGTCTTTGAGGTATTTTTCTTGAGATATGAAGATGTCGTTGCTTTGCTGACGAATTTGAAGACCAAGAAAGAACTTCATCTCACCCATCATGGACATCTGATATTGCTCTTGCATCATGTGTCCAAACTCATCACTGTATCTCTTGTCAGTGCAGTCGAAGATAATTTCATCCACATAGATTTGACACAGAAATAGTTCTCCATCATATGTCTTCGTGAAGAGTGTAGGATCTAGAGAACCAGGTTTGAAGCCTTTGCTCTTCAGGAAGTCATTGAGTGTGTCATACCAAGCACGAGGGGCTTGTTTGAGGCCATACAGTACCTTGTTGAGCTTGTATACCATATCAGGATGTTTTGGATCTTCAAAGCCAGGTGGTTGTGCAACATACACTTCTTCTTCAATCTTGCCATTGAGAAAGGCACTCTTCACGTGCATTTGATACAGAAGGATGTTGTGATGGTTGGCATAGGCTAGCAGTATGCGAATGGCATCAAGCCTAGCCATGGGAGCAAATGTTTCATCAAAGTCAATCCCTTCAACTTGAGTGTATCCTTGAGCAACGAGACAAGCCTTTTTTCCGACAACTTGACCATGCTCATCTTGTTTGTTGCGATAGATCCATTTGGTGCCTATGATACTGTGCTTGCGAGGGTCAGGACACTTGACCAATTCCACACATTGTTCAGCTCGAACTGTTGAAGCTCTTCTTACATAGCTTGAATCCATTCAGGTTCCATGAAGGCTTCAGCAACTTTCTTGGGTTCAGATATTGAGACAAATGCAAAGTGCCCACAGAAATTTGCTAGTTGTGTTGCTCTTGAACGAGTGAGTGGACCAAGTGCATTGATGTTATCAATTATCTTCTCAATCTATACTTCATTTGCAACATGAGGATGAACTGGACGAAGATTTTTCTCTTGCTAATCATTGTCTTCATTTTGAGTATTGGCTTCAGGTTGACTAGGCGCAGAAATGATGAGTTCTTCTTCATCCTGAGCTTCTGAAGGTATGATTTCTCCAATTCCCATTAGCTTAACTAGTCATCAACCCGTGCTACTGCACGGGCTAGGATTTTACATAATAATCAGGAAAAAATGGCAAAGTGAAATAATTATTATAATATTTTGGGAAATGATCACTTACAAGCATGTAATATTATTTCTTAATTATTGTTGTGTGAAGATGCATTCTTAATGTGGGACTCCTATGTTAGTGTGTTACCATCAGATATTTTCATAATTATATCACACGGAGTTCTTTATCCATTGTCGAATGTTGTGTTGCTTTTCAATATTTATTCCACTAAGGATTATCTCAGAAAAATACTACAAAATTATTGGTTTCTTACAATATATATGAGGTTCAGTTTGGTTGATATTACAGTATATGCGCAACGTCCTGCCCATTTGTTTTATATTTAGTTAGGTTGAAATTACTATATTGCATTGACATTTGTTTTCTTTGCCCCCTGCCGCAAATTTATTATCCATCAGAATCGCACAATACATCTCAAAGAATAAATTAAAATAATTATAGACAACTCAAAACCTGTACGGAGGAAATTGAAGGAAAATTTGAGCAATATCAGGGAACAAAGAAACTTGAAGCGCTTACTTCTTAAAGATCCACAGTCACTGAACTGTGATGTGATTATTTTATAATCTTCTGTAAAAAATTAGGCACAAAAGTAGAAAAAATCGAATCGAACAAATACTAAATAGGGTAAAGTTGGTGGGGGCAGCCGGATTAGGAGAACTCATGATAATAACAAAGGCAGCCTAAATCATGCAAGATAATTTCTGAAGATGCAATAATCATTGCCAGTGTAATCCTGCTCAAGAAATATAAAGCTGCAAATATTTATATGCAAAGAGAAGTTCTGAAACCTATCAAAGCGGACAACAGAAATTGTACCAAAACTAAGCCATTTTAACTATTTTCAACAATCATTACTCCATACGTACAACATGAATGTTACTCCAGGGGTTGTTCTCCTATGCAAGGCATCAAAACATGACATTAGAGCATATATAGGCAGTAAAATAGAAGGATGATTACTGGGGATGAAAAGGACAGACTGTATACAAATTTGAGTACCATACACACAACACGTACAGACAGAAAAATATAGGATTCAACTGATTCCATTGGCTAACATGTGGTGGCATATAAAAACATCTATAAAGCCTGCTCTAAACCTCAAAGTAATCAAACTTGATAATTAACATACCGGTGTTTATGTGTTATTGTAGTAGTGCAACTGCAGGGATTACATTGTTCTCCTGGAGGCGATGCATATCCTTCTGGCTCTCATCTACACATATGTATATCTTACTATGATCAGAATGAGTTATTTGATTCGTTCATGTAACAATGCAAATGCACGGACTACATAGTGCTGTTGGATGAGATGCACGCAAAAACTTGTGGATGGACGATCGACAAATCCAGGAATTTAGCCCAATTATTTGCATGGACGATAGTCTTCAAAATAAATTTTACACTAGACATAATCGAGAAATCTGAAAAGTCAGTATAACTTTAATGTCAAATATATATATATATATACAGACTATTAAAAGTCTAGGCATCGTACATTTGCTTGATGCTGCAAGGTGGAATAATTATATACACCATGCACACGGACAATTAGAGATTTAATTAGGATATATTCATAAGAAACAATAGAAGAGATCGAAATCATGCCCACACAAAAGTGTCAACTAATTATGGTGGCTAACATGGGGGAAATTCTATAAGGCCTCCACTAAACTCAAAGTGTACTGACACTTGTGTTTGATTGATCCACTGTCAGGACTAATTACATACTCCTGCTGGTCATGAGGCAAGTCTTGATTTCACACGTATGTATTTGGGTTCTAACTTATTGACAACTGAATACTTATTTGGATTTTGTTGTACATAACATGATTGGATCACGTAAAGTACTTGCAGGAAATTGATGGTTGACTTTAAACTATGAAGACACAGGAGCCTTTTTGGTAAATCTAAGACTAAATATTAGATGAGTTCGATTGTATATTTGCAGGCTGTGGTGCTTATTCAACCCTGTTTGTAGTACACTTTCAGCAAGATGCTGTGCTACAAACCTGAACAAAAGAAAACAGACAAACTGAACCTTTCAACATAATGAGACTAAAGAAGAAATTGCTTGATGATGATTTTTCTTCCGATTGTTCCGGCTCTTTCATAGCCAAGAACACCACAATATGAAAACACAGCTTGGCAGCGGCAACACATACAATTTGATGCCTCCTCATGGATCACACATGGTGCCCACGCAGAGCATGCTAGACAGTGTGAGGAGGGAGTACATCAGGCTGTGATATATGGTAGTGGTACTGGAGGAAGTCAAGCATAGGTGTGTGGAGCAGGTCGACCTCAAAGAGTGGTAGAAGCTACATGGAGGTGGAGAGCTATTGAAGGTGTGTAGGACAAAAAAATCAGAAACCTATGGATGATTACATTACATCCAGTGTTCCTCTTTTAATTCTCAAAAGAACAAAATTCTCCTCCCACCAGAGATAATAACTGCAATAAAAACATACCTTTGCAATAGAAAGGATCTCTGAGATGAGCCTCCTCGTCGAGGTCAGAACCTACTGACGGCCAGGCGAGATGATGGCAAGCTGGTCATACCTAGCCTTGTAATAATGAGACCATGAAGAATACCAAGATCAGGAGTACTGCGGCCAATTGTTTGTAGGAACGTAGCCTCCAAGATCAAACCCTCACGCTTCAGGGGAGGCGGCGGAGAAGGATGAGACATTTTTTTAGCCTAGCATGAGAGATAGATGAAGATAGAAGGAGGCGTTTAACGAGGGTCCAATTCCTGCGAGGAAAAAGGTAGAGGAAGACATGACGTGGGACTCCTCTATTTTCTTTTGACGGGACTCCTCAATTTTTTTAGTTGGACGTGGGACACCTCCATATAACGATGTATGGTTAGATTGGCAATGCCCAGGATATCTAACGGGTATAATTTGTTTTTACAGGATTAAACGTAGAGCCTCTAATGGTGCCTCCAATTAGTAAATATAAGATCGATTCACTAGGAGGGACTTCATCTAGCACATTTGGCAGGTTCTCTCTTTGCGAGCCATTAGTCTCATCGAACCGCACATCTACAGTTTCAACCACTTTATAGTGAAAGAGGTTGAAGACTCTGTAGGAGTGCGAGTCCTTTCCGTAACCAAGCATAAAACTTCATGTGCTTTTGGTGCAAATTCTGAAGTGTGATATGGATCCTTGATCCAGGACCTAGCACCAAATACTTTGAAGTAACTGACATTTGGCTTCTTACCAGTTAGGAGCTCATAGGATGTCTTCTTTAGAAGCTTGTGAAGATAAACACGGTTGATGACGTGACATGCTTATCAATGGCTTCAGGCCAGAACTTACTCGGAGTCTTGTATTCATCAAGCATCGTCCAAGCCATCTCAATGAGTGTCCTGTTCTTGCGCTCCATGATGTCGTTCTGCTGAGGTGTATATGGAGCAGAGAACTCATGAGTGATGCCCAATGTATCAGGATAAGTGTCGAGGCATGTGTTCTTGAACTCTGTGCCATTGTCACTTCTGATGTGCTTGATCTTTATGCCAAAGTTCGTCATGGCATGATTGGCGAAGCGTCTGAAGACATCCTGCACTTCATTCTTGTAGAGGATTATATGCACCCATGTATATCTTGAATAATCATCAACAATGAAGAAGCCATAGAGGCAAGCAATGGTAGTAAGAGTAGAGTAGTGAGTAGGGCCAAATAAGTCCATGTGAAGCAGCTCGAAGGGTTGAGATGTCGTCATGATTGTCTTCGAGGGATGCTTGGACCTAGTCATCTTTCCAACTTCCCAGGCACCACACATATGATCCTTCTTGAACTTGACGCCCTCGATGCCTATTAGATGTTTCTCCTCTTCGCGACAGTGTATAGGTTCCCCATGCCAGCATGCCCTAGCCTCCGATGCCAGAGCCAGCACTCTGAAGCTTTTGCTAGAAGACATACGGCCACTTGTGGTCCTGCTGAGAAATCTACCATATATAGATCATCTTTCGGATACCCTTCAAAGACTAGAGACTTGTCAGATTCCATAAGAACAAGACAACGATATTTTCCAAATATCACAATCATGTTCAAATCACAAAGCGTTGAGACAGACATTAAGTTGAAACCAAGGGATTCAACAAGCATCACTTTATCCATGTGCTGATCCTTTGAGATTGCAACTCTACCTAGACCCAATACCTTGCTTTTACCAGTGTCAGCAAATGTGATGTGAGTCTTGTCAGATGGACGTAAGGTTGAGTCCATGAGAAGACTTCGATCACTAGTCATATGATTAGTGCATCCACTATCCATAGTCCATTCTGAAGCATGTGGTGTCATACCCTACAGTACAGTTAGGGGGATAGGCTTCACCAAGGGTATTGTGAAGCATAAACATTTGACGAACAAGCGGATTATCAAAGCTCAGATCCAGGTTACGGATGATAGGATGATTGGCAAGCGATTCAGGAACAAAATACATAGTAAGACCATTTGGGCATTTTATCTTGCGCCCCACAAGATGTTTTAGGCCCCCAACATAAGCATCAGACGCCTTTGATTTACGAATGGAGACCTTTCCCTGCAAAAGAGAGTTAAGTTTTTTTACCCACCCACATTTTCAGGGGTGGCTTCGAAGCAATGAGTCTAAGTGCAGCATCTGAGAACTTTGGCTTTGGAGCCCTGAATAATACTCATATGAATAAGCAGAATAGTTCTTAGTCTTATGAACATAGCGGTTTGATGAAACATGCTCATATTCATTAGTCTGAGTACGATTTCCCTGCAAAACATTGGCGTTAGGGTGACTCTGGTGAGTCCTCTATCTGTATGAAGCCTTTGGACCATATGATGACATTCACAGGAAGATTCTCAAGGCAACTTTTGGGTACCCAGATCTTCTTCATAGGTGGCTCATTCCTACAGTTAGTACCAATATACCTGGCAAACACTTCACCATTCTGATTCTTAAACAATTTATAGTTTGCATCAAAGGATTCATCAATGATAATCGGGTTAGCACAAGTGAAGCCACATAATGTGGATGAATCCACTGAAGGTCCCTTAGCAGCAACCCATGTGGTTTTGGGGTACTGCTCAGGCTTTCAGTAAGAACCATCATCATTCATTTTCCTCTTGAACCCAACACCCTCTTTCCTAGGGTTTCGGTTCAGAATCTGCTTTTTGAGGACATCACATAGTGTCTGATACCCTTTGAGACTTTTGTACATCCCAGTCTCAAGCAATGTCTTCAACCTGGCATTTTCATCAACAATAGTAGTGGTCTCCTCGGCAGAGGGGTTAGTTACCACATCAGGAGTTGAAGATATTGCAATAGTAGCAGTAGTGGAACATTCAGCAATTGAAGTAGCGTTATCACGCTCAAGGCATTTTAGACATGGTGGTTCAAATCCTTCCTGAGCGGGACTGATCTTTTGAGCGCGAAGTGACTTGTTCTCTTTTTGAATATCTTCATGAGCCGCTCTCAATTTCTCAAGTTCTTGCTTCCTTTGAAGATAATCGTAGGAAAGCTTTTCATGAGTCGTTGAGAGTGTTTCATGACGACTTTCAAGTTCCTCGTACTTAACATGAAGATTTTTGATGTCTTCAATTAAGGTCTGAGATCGGCTCATTTCCGCGTCCAACAGGTCATCGCTTTTGTCTAACAATTTTTGAATATGTTCCATAGCTTTCTATTGTTCAGTTGTAATTTTAACAAGTGTTTTGTAGCTAGGTTTAGGTTCACAATCAGAGTCATCTTCACTTGATGTTTGAAAGTAAGCATCGCGTGAGTTTACCTTGGCACCAAATGCCATGAAGCAGTAGGTGGGGGCAAAGTCGTCCTTGTCATTAGCATCAACATTTGTGATGGAGCCATTGTCTTCAGCGTTGAAGATGGACTTGGCAACATAGGTTGTAGCTAGAGCCAGACTTGCAATGCCAAAGTCAGACTCCTCCTCAGACTCCACCTTTGCCTCTTCGGAAGCAGACTCCTCCTCTGAATCCATCTCCTTGCCAACAAAAGCACGAGCCTTGCCAGATGAGCTCTTCTTGTATGATGAAGACTTGGACGAAGACTTGGAAGAAGACTTTGAGGATTTCTTCTTCTTCTTATCATCAGAATCATAATCCTTGTTTTTCTTCTTCGTGTTCTCATTGTCCCACTATGGACACTCAGAGATGTAGTGACCAGGTTTCTTGCACTTGTGGCTCGTTCTCTTCTTGTGGTCATGAGTAGAGGCTTCATCATTTCTTGAGTTGGATCTTGAAGACTTTCTGAAGCCTTTCTTCTTGGTGAATTTCTGGAACTTCTTCACAAGCATAGCAAGCTCCTTTCCAATGTCTTCAGGATCCCCAGAACTGAAGTCAGATTCTTCTTCCGATGAGGAAACAGCCTTTGCCTTCAAAGCGCGAGTTCGGCCATAGTTGGAACCATAGATATCTCTTTTCTCAGATAATTAGAACTCATGTGTGTTGAGCCTCTCAAGTATGTCAGACGGGTCGAGAGTCTTGTAGTTAGGGCGTTCTTGAATCATCAGGCCTAGGGTGTCAAATGAGCTATCAAGTGATCTCAAGAGTATCTTGATGATTTCATGCTTGGTAATCTCAGTGGCTCCGAGTGCATGAAGCTCATTTGTGATATCAGTGAGTCGATGAAATTTGAGCTAGACATTCTCATTGTCGTTTCTCTTGAAGTGGTTGAAGATTTTGCGAAGAACACTGATCCTTGAATCTCTCTAGGTTGAGACACCTTCGTTGACCTTGGAGAGCCAGTCCCAGACTAGCTTCGAAGTTTCTAGAGCGCTCACACGGCCATACTGTCCTTTGGTCAGATAACCATAAATGATGTTCTTGGGAGTAGAATCTAGTTGAACGAACTTCTTGACATCAGCAGGGGTGACACCTTCACCGATCTTGGGAACGCCGTTCTTGACGACATACCAGTGGTCGACATCATTGGCTTCAAGATGCATGCGCATCTTATTCTTCCAGTAGGGGTAATCAGTGCCATCGAAGACATGGCACGCAATGGAGACCTTGATTATCCCTGCAGTCGACATAGCCAAAACTCCAGGTGGTTAAACCGAACCACATAGAACAAGGGAGCACCTTGCTCTGATACCAATTGAAAGTGCTAGTTATCGACTAGAGGGGGGGTTGATAACCCACAAGTATAGGGGATCGCAACAGTTTTCGATAAGTAAGAGTGTCGAATCCAATGAGGAGCTAAAGGTAGAACAAATATTCCTTCAAGTTCTAGCGACCACCGATACAACTCTACGCACGCTTGACGTTCGCTTTACCTAGAACAAGTATGAAACTAGAAGTACTTTGTAGGTGTTTTTGGATAGGTTTGCAAGAAAATAAAGAGTGCGTAAATAAAAGCTAGGGGCTGTTGTAAGTAAAGAAGCAATAAAGTAAATATAGTGAGTGTGGAGAACTGGTGGTAGGAGTTGCAAAATTGTCCCTTAAGCAATTGACTACTTTACTAGACTGATAGCAAGTTTTATGTGGGCGAGGCCACTACTAGCATGCCATCCCTGACTTGGAATTCTATGCACTTATGATTGGAACTATTAGCAAGCATCCGCAACTACTAACGTTCATTACGGTAAAACGCAACCATAGCATTAAGATATATTGGTCCCCCTTCAATCCCGTATGCATCAATTTCTATGCTAGGCTGAAGCTTCTGTCACCCTTGCCCTCCAATACATAGTCCTATCAACATACAACTAACCCAAGGGTGTGATCCAAGCGCACGCTCATATGATGGGCACCAAAGTACAGCAACATAACCACAAGCAAATTAAATCAATCATAGCAATTCATCAACCACCGATAGGACAACGAAAATCTACTCAGACATCATAGGATGGCAACACATCATTGGATAATAATATGAAGCATAAGGCACCATGTTCAAGTAGAGGCTACAGCGGGTTGCGGGAAGAGTGGACCGCTGTAGATAGAGGGGGGAAGGTGATGGAGATGTTGGTGAAGATGGCGGAGGTGTTGGTGAAGATCGCAGTGATGATGATGATGGCCACGGCAGCATTCCGGCGCCACCGGAAGAGAGGGGGAGAGGGGCCCCCTTCTTCTTCTTCCTTGACCTCCTCCCTAGATGGGAAAAGGGTTTCCCCATTGGTCCTTGGCCTCCATGGCATGGGAGGGGCGAGATCCCTCCGAGATTGGATCTGTCTCTCTGTCTCTCTTTGTTTCTGCGTTTTCTCTCGCTGTATTTCACCGTTTCGTGTATATATGGAGATCCGTAACTCCGATTGGCCTGAAACCTTCGCCATGATTTTTTTATCAAAAATTAGCTTTCTTGCGTCCGAAGTTGAGCAGCAACCGCCTTACGGGTGGCCCACGAGGGTCAGGGGTGCGCCCCCTGCCTCGTGGCCACCTTGGGCACCGTCTCGCGTTGATTCTTCTTCCGGAATTTTCCAAATATTCCAGAAATAAGCTCTGTCCGTTTTATCCCATTTGGACTCCGTTTGATATGGATATTCTGTGAAACAAAAACATGCAACAAACAGGAACTTGCACTGGGCACTGGATCAATATGTTAGTCCCAAAAATAGTATAAAAAGTTGCCAAAAAGTATATGAAAGTTGTAGAATATTGGTATGGAACAATCAAAAACTATAGATACAACGGAGACGTATCAGCATCCCCAAGCTTAAAATCTGCTCATCCTCGAGTAGGTAAATGATAAAAAAGATAATTTTTGATGTGGAATGCTACCTAGCATAATCTTGATCATATGTCTAATCATGGCATGAATATTAAGACACAAGTGATTCAAAGCAATAGTCTATCATTTGACATAAAAGCAATAATAATTCAAGCCTACTAATAAAGCAATCGTGCCTTTTCTAAATAACAAGGTCAAAGAAAGTTATCCCTACAAAATCATATAGTCTGGCTATGCTCCATCTTCACCACACAAAATATTCACATCATGCACAACCCCGATGACAAGCCAAGCAATTGTTTCATACATTTGATGTTCTCAAACCTTTTCAACTTTCACGCAATACATGAGTGTGAGCCATGGACATAGCACTATAGGTGGAATAGAATATGATGGCGGAGGTTGTATGGAGAAGACAAAAAGGGAGAAAGTCTCACATCAATGCGGCTAATCAATGGGCTATGGAGATGCCCATCAATTGATGTCAATATGAGGAGTAGGGATTGCCATGCAATGGATGCACTAAGAGCTATAAGTATATGAAAGCCCAAACTGAAACTAAGTGGGTGTGCATCCAACTTGCTTGCTCATGAAGACCTAGGGCATTTGAGGAAGCCCATCGTTGGAATATACAAGCCAAGTTCTATAATGAAAATTCCCACTAGTATATGAAAGTGATAACTCAAGAGACTCTCTATATGAAGAACATGGTTCTACTTTGAAGCACAAGTGTGATAAAAGGATAGTAACATTGTCCCTTCTCTCTTTTTCTCTCCTTTTTTTCCTTTTTTTCTTTTTTTGTAGGCTTCTTTGGCCTCTCTCTTTTTGGGGGGGGGGGGCTTCTTTGGCCACTTTTATTTTGATAGCCTCACATGGTACAATGTTCTAATAATGAGGATCATCACATTTTTATTTACTTACAACTCGATATCTAGAACAAAGATATGGCTCTATATGAATGCCTCCGGCGGTGTACCGGGATGTGCAATGATCTAGCATAGCAATGACATCAAAAAACGGACAAGCCATGAAAACATCATGCCAGCTATCTTACGATCATGCAAAGCAATATGACAATGAATGCTCAAGTCATGTATATGATGATGATGGAAGTTGCATGGCAATATATCTCGGAGTGGCTATGGAAATGCCATAATAGGTAGGTATGGTGGCTATTTTGAGGAAGATATAATCAGGTTTATGTGTGACAGAGCGTATCATATCACGGGGTTTGGATGCACGGCGAAGTTTGCACCAACTCTCGAGGTGAGAAAGGGCAATGCACGGTACCGAAGAGGCTAGCAATGATGGAAGGGTGAGAGTGCGTATAATCCATGGACTCAACATTAGTCATAAAGAACTCACATACTTATTGAAAAAATCTATTAGTCATCGAAACAAAGTACTACGCGCATGCTCCTAGGGGGATAGATTGGTAGGAAAAGACCGTCGCTCGTCCCCGACCGCCACTCATAAGGAAGACAATCAATAAATAAATCATGCTCCAACTTCGTTACATAACGGTTCACCATACGTGCATGCTACGGGAATCACAAACCTCAACACAAGTATATCTACAATCCACAACCACCCACTAGCATGACTCTAATATCACCATCTTTATATCGCAGAACTATTGCAAGGAATCAAACATATCATATTCAGTGATCTACAAGTTTTATGTAGGATTTTATGACTAACCATGTGAATGACCAGTTCATGTTATCTCTCTAAATAGATATAAGTGAAGCAAGAGAGTTTAATTCTTTCTAAAAAGATATGCCCGCGCTCTAACAAATATAAGTGAAGCAAAAGAGCATTCTACAAATGGCGGTTGTCTAAGTAAAGAGAAACAGAGAATCCAAACTTCAAATGATATAAGTGATGCACATGAAGCATTCTATAAAGCCATACTCAAAAGATATAAGTGAAGTGCAAAGAGCATTCTATAAATCAACCATGGACCATCTCATACCAGCATAGTTCATAAAATAAAATCGAAAACTAAATGCAAAAGACGCTCCAAGATTTGCACATACCGCATGAACGAAACGAATCCGAAAACATACCGATACTTGTTGAAGCAAGAGGGGATGCCTTCCGGGGCATCCCCAAGCTTAGACGCTTGAGTCTCCTTGAATATTTACTTGGGTGCCTTGGGCATCCCCAAGCTTGAGCTCTTGCCTCTCCTTCTTCTCCTCACATCGAGACCTTCTCGATCATCGAACACTTCATCCACACAAAACTTCAACAGAAAACTCGGTAAGATCCGTTAGTATAATAAAGAAAATCACTACTCTAAGTACTGTTGAAAACCAATTCATATTTTGTTTTTGCATTGTGTCTACTGTAGTATAACTTTTTCATGGCTTAATCCACTGATATAAATCGATAGTTTCATCAAAACAAGCAAACTATGCATCAAAAACAGAATCTGTCTAAAACAGAACAGTCTGTAATAATCTGAACATTCACCATACTTCTGATACTTGAAAAATTCTACCAAAATTAGGGAAAATACAAAAATTGTATAGCAAGACATTTCCAAAAGAATAAGAACCATTTGACGTTCCAGTAAAAAATGTAAAATCACGCACTACAGCCAAAGTTTCGGTCCTGCAGCGTACAAACCAACAACCATTGTAAACATCCTAAAGGCAAACCTTGGCACATTATTTTTACAATACAATGGAATTGTACAAGGGGATAATTATTTTTGTTGAAAAGTTTCTGTAATCAAGATTCACAAAGTTTCCGTGAGCATGAACAAAGTTCAAGGCTAGCTCCCACTTGAACAATGCTTGTCTTGCTCACTTTTGCTCTTCTTTTTGAAAAAGTTTTGGGTTCCCCTCTTTATTTTTGTTGTTTTTAAACTATATGAAAGCACTCAACAGAAATAAATGACTCTCTAAAACTTCCGGGTTGTCTCCTGGCAGCGCTTTCTTTAAAGCCATTAAGCTAGGCATATAGTGCTCAAGTAATGGATCCACCCGGATCCCAAGGTATATCAAAGCCAATTTTAATTAACAATGATTTGTAATTTAGTAGTGAGCACAAAGCAACATATATCAAGCAATGACAAAGTCTAACTCTCTTCCTATGCATCGGCATGTCATAAAAGAACAATTCATGCACACAAAGTAAAGGCCAATGCATAGTATAAACAGTTTCTTGCGATTTTATCATGTTGGAAACATAGAGAGGTGGATATATAGTTCCTCTCTCATAATAATTGCAAGTAGGAGCAGCAAGCACATGCATATTATATCTATCAAAATCATCATGTGTTACAGTAAAAGGCAACCCATCAATATAATCCTTAATAAGTGCAAACTTCTCCGATATAGTGTAGTCGGGGGAATTCAAAAAGATAATAGGACTATCATGCGTGGGTGCAATAGCAACTATTTCATGTTTAACATAAGGAACTATAGCAAGTTCATTTCCATAAGAATAATTCATATTGGCATCTTGGCCACAAGCATAGCAAGCATCATCAAAAAGGGATATTTCAAATAAATCAACGGGGTCATAATAGTCATCATAGCAATCATCCTTCGGTAAGCATGAAGGGAAATTAAACAATGTATGAGTTGAAGAGTTACTCTCATTAGAAGGTGGGCATGAGTAGCTAATCCGCTCTTCCTCCTTTTGTTCTTCGCTCTCCTCATCATCTTTTTCATCCAATGAGCTCACAGTTTCATCAATTTCTTCTTCCATAGACTCCTGCAAAATATTAGTCTCTTCTTGGACAGTGGAGACGTTCTCAATAAGTGCATTAATATAGGCATTATATTCATAATTCTCATAACAATATTTAAGTATAGCAAGATTTTCAGATCTGTAAACAGCATCATAAAGATTTTCACACTCTTTGAACATAGCTTCAATTTCATAAGCACCCATAAAAGCAACAAATTCTTCTATTTGTTCCACATCATAATAATCATATATACCATTAGCATAAGAAGCCAAGGTTTTATCATCATTAAATTTGCATGAAAAGGGAAGGTGTGGAGCCTTCATCCTAGAGCAACAAGTATAATCATATCTCAAGCAAAGTTGCCGAGCATACCAATGCAACATATGAATTTGATCCCATAATATTTTCCCTTTTTGAGCCAAGCGATAATCCCTAAAGTATTCACGTCGATCTAATGTGTCTCCCATTACATAGTTGAATGGGGTTTTGTCAGGATTATTAAAGTAGTACTTAATATCTTTCACATAACCAGCATCGAGGATTTTAGCAGGTTTTCCCCATCTCCATGAGTAGCAAGTACACCTAATTTTTTTGGTATTTCGTGTTCCATATCCATAAATAAAGATAAAGAACAACTAAGAACATCAAATAAGAATTACTTAGTGATAAAGCAAACAAGCACACACGAGAATATTCACCCCACGCTATGACTCCCCGGCAACGGCGCCCGAAAAAGGTCTTGATAACCCACAAGTATAGGGGATCGCAACAGTTTTTGATAAGTAAGAGTGTCGAACCCAACGAGGAGCTAAAGGTAGAACAAATATTCCCTCAAGTTCTATCGACCACCGATACAACTCTACGCATGCTTGACGTTCGCTTTACCTAGAACAAGTATGAAACTAGAAGTACTTTGTAGGTGTTTTTGGATAGGTTTGCAAGAAAATAAAGAGCGCGTAAATAAAAGCTAGGGGCTGTTGTAAGTAAAGAAGCAATAAAGTAAATATAGCGAGTGTGGAAAAGTGGTGGTAGGAGTTGCGAAATTGTCCCTTAAGCAATTGACTACTTTACTAGACCGATAGCAAGTTTTATGTGGGAGAGGCCACTGCTAGCATGTCATCCCTGACTTGGAATTCTATGCACTTATGATTGGAACTATTAGCAAGCATCCACAACTACTAACGTTCATTAAGGTACAACCCAACCATAGCATTATGATATATTGGTCCCCCTTCAATCCCGTATGCATCAATTTCTATGCTAGGTTGAAGCTTCTCACTACAAAAAAAAGACACATCCGTGACATTTTGGGCCGAACGAATTTTTTTCTGTCATACATATGACACTTCTATGACGATAATTGTGACAAAACCCGGTATCATCATAGATGTGGTGGGCTCCTACTTCTATGACAAAAAATCATGACAGAAAATGGGCTTTTCGTCCTGGGCGGGCCGGAGACGCAGCTGCATGACATTCTTTGGGCCGTCCATGACGAAAAAAATCGTGGTAGAAGCAAGGGGGACGAAAATTTCGGGGAGTTCCCGATTACGATGGGAGGTCGGGGCCGAGCGATGCGTGTTTCTCTTGTACACGTACGCGCGTGTGTGCGAGGCGTTGGCTCTAACTAAACTCGAGCGATTGCACTGCAGGCTACGCGTTACTGAACCCGAGCGATCGATCGATGGCTGTTAACTGAAGCCGATCGAGCGATTCCTTCGCTACTGCTGCTAACTGAAGCCGATCGATGCTGCCTCTGGATGAACAGTGAGCGTTGTGGGGGGGGTTGGATGAACAGTTCCCGGTGGGGGTGGATGAACAGGACCCCGTGGAGGGCTGGATGAACAGGACCACCCCGTGGAGGGCGGGATGAACAGTAGACGGTGGAGGGGTGGTTGAACAGGACCCCATGGTGTGGAGGGCTGGATGAACAGTGGACGGTGGAGGGGTGGTGGAACAGTAGCCGGTGGAGTAGCGCGCGGTGGAGGCTGGATGAACAGGAGCCCGTGGAGGCTGGAGGAGGTCGACGGTGGAGGAACAGTAGCTCGTGGAGGCTGGAGGGGGTCGACGGTGGAGATGAACAGTATCCCATGGAGTCCCGTTTTGCGGTACGCCACACCCCTCCCGATGAACAGGACCCCCATTTCGACCGTAGCGCTCCAACACAAGTCCATTTCCTCCATTTTGCGGTACGCCACACCCCTCCCGATCAACAGGACCCCCATTTCGACCGTAGGAGGTCCGTTTCCTCCGTTTTGCGGTACGCCACACCCCTCCCGATCAACAGGACCCCCGTTTCGACCGTAGGAGGTCCATTTCCTCCGTTTTGCGGTACGCCAGACCCCTCCCGATGAATAGGATCCCGTTTTGAACATGGCCGATCAAACAAAAGGTTGTTTCCTCCGTTCTGCGGTATGCCAGGCCTCGTTTCCATCGCCTGTTCCGTCCAAGCCCTCCCGATGAACACGACCACGCATTCCGTTGCCTCCCCATGAACACGACAACGACGCTGTTTCTTCGTTCCGACCCAGCCATGTACACGAGCCCTGGCCATACGTATGCGCGAGTAGGCGTTCGAGACCCCGCCCGTATGTACACATACGTGGCCGTATTTTCTTTTTTGCACCCTGGCCGTTGTACGTAAGTGTACATGCTACGTGTGCGCCTCTACTACGACATGTGCGCGGCTCTACATCGACCAGTATGTACGTACACGTTCGCGACTAGAATGACAATGCTACGTACGCTTCGACCAGGTGGGTCCTGACTATCAGGCACTTCCTTTCCTGCGAAGATGTAGCTGGTGGGTCCCAGCAGTTAGGGGGCGAATCGTTTTTTTTTGCCCGGACGCACTTCCTTGCATGCGAAGATGTAGCTGGTGGGTCCCAGCAGTCGGGGGGCCGGTGGGTCCCAACAGTCAGGGGGCAAATCATTTTGGTTTTCTTTTTTTTCCCGGACGCACTTCCTTGCGTGCGAAGATGTAGCCGGTGGGTCCCAGCAGTCAGGGGGGCGAATTGTTTTATTTTGCCCGGACGCACTTCCTTGTGTGCGAAGGTGTAGCTGGTGGGTCCCAACAGTCAGGGGGGAAACGTTTTTTTCGTGAAATACGGTGGCCCGTCCGGTGGGTCCCTGCCGCCATGGACCCAGCTGTCAGCCTCTCCACGTACAGTCCACGACCGATGGAAGTCGTTCCTTGACCATGTTGACCACGCCGCGCCGAGAGCACCAGGGCGGTGGACGACGGCGAGGCCTAGGAAGGGGACGATGCGGAGCCGGTGAAGACGCGGCAGTGGATGCCCACGCAGAGAGGAGTATGAGGGTTCACTCGTTCGGCTGCGGTGTGAGGCTGCCGTCGCCGCAGGGCCTGGCCAGCGGTGGGAATAGTAGGGGCGGTGAGGCCTCCGCGGCAGCACAGCCGGCCACGGGAGGCAGGAGCAGGCGGCACGACGGGCGCTGCTTTGGGCGGCTGGAGCAAGAAGACCAGAGGTTGAAGAAGCACGACGGTCGTTGGATGGACAACGTACGATCACTACAGCTAGAATCGTTTATATTGAGTAAGTTGACAAAGCCCTTGGTACGTCAACTTAGTAGGCCCACAGATTAGCTTCCAAAATGGTGCGCCCCAGATGTCAGGGGGAGGAATCATTTTTTGGGCGGGTGAAGCTAGAATATCCGAGATTGAAGAAGAAGCACGGCATCCATTGGATGGACATCCAACAGCCATTGCTGCTAGAACCGTGTGTTGACTATAAGTTGACAAAGCCTTGCATACGCGTCAACTCTATTTTTTTAGGGGACGCGTCAACTTAGTAAGGCCAGAAGTGTGTGGCAGAGAACTTATAGCTCATTTGAGATTTGTAAGAATGGGTAGCCCATTTTTGAATTCTAATGGAATTTACTACAGCCCATTTACAGTTTGTTAAAAGTACATCCCATTTCAACCAACCGTTCAAAACAGAACTCAATAAAATTTCCCACATTTTGATGGGATCCGAAATATTTTTATCCCGAAATTTCTAGTTAGATTAAATAAATTTATATTACGTAAAAATCCAATGAAACATTGTGCTTGCAACAATTAATGAAATTAAAATTTTCAATATCCAAAAATAATATTTTATAAAGTAATCACGTGTTTGGTGCATTTTTTTATAGTTACTGCCCAGTTTTTATAATTACATCCCATTTATTATTTCTTAAAGCCCATTTTCTTGTTAAGCCTAATGCATCCCTCCTAGGAAAGATTTGCAGCCCAGCGGGGCAGAGAATAACAACTTGACCTTGCCCGGGTATTCCTAAAAAAAGTATAGCTGGGCTAGCCATTTTCAGCTTGAAAAAAATTAATATCTGGGCTGGATATCTGGCCTGGGCTAGACGGGCCATAGCCCACCCAGTTAATACCTGCAGCGATGTTTTCGTTGTTGTTCAGAGGAGAAAAATTAACATCTGGGTTAAACATCGAAAAACTCTGTAGTGCTCACACCTCAAAAACACAAATACTGCTCGAGCTGCTTGCTCACAGCTGTCGGCCGCTTCTTGTGCAATTCTCTCGTTTATTGAATACTACATAGGTTGACAATTGTTGGAAATATGCCCTAGAGGCAATAATAAAAGCATTATTATTATATTTCCTTGTTCATGGTAATTGTCTTTATTCATGCTATAATTGTGTTATCCGGAAATCGTAATACATGTGTGAATAACAGACATCAACATGTCCCTAGTAAGCCTCTAGTTGACTAGCCCGTTGATCAACAGATAGTCATGGTTTCCTGACTATGGACATTGGATGTCATTGATAACGAGATCGCATCATTAGGAGAATGATGTGATGGACAAGACCCAATCCTAAACATAGCATAAAGATCGTGTAGTTCGTTTTGCTAGAGTTTTGCAATGTCAAGTATCTTTTCCTTAGACCATGAGATCGTGTAACTCCCGGATACCGTAGGAGTGCTTTGGGTATACCAAACGTCACAACGTAACTGGGTGACTATAAAGGTATACTACGGGTATCTCCGAAAGTGTCTGTTGGGTTGACACGGATCAAGACTGGGATTTGTCACTCCGTATGACGGAGAGGTATCACTGGGCCCACTCGGTAATGCATCATCATAATGAGCTCAAAGTGACCAAGTGTCTGGTCACGGGATCATGCATTACGGTACGAGTAAAGTGACTTGCCGATAACGAGATTGAACGAGGTATTGGGATACCGACGATCGAATCTCGGGCAAGTAATATATCGATTGACAAAGGGAATTGCATACGGGGTTGATTGAATCCTCGACATAGTGGTTCATCCGATGACAACATCGAGAAACATGTGGGAGCCAACATGGGTATCCAGATCCCGCTGTTGGTTATTGACCAGAGGTCGTCTCGGTCATGTCTACATGTCTCCCGAACCCGTAGGGTCTACACACTTAAGGTTCGGTGACGCTAGGGTTATTAGGAAGACAAGTATGTGATTACCGAATGTTGTTCGGAGTCCCGGATGAGATCCCAGACGTCACGAGGAGTTCCGGAATGGTCCGGAGGTAAAGATTTATATATGGAAAGTGGTTAAACGGACTCCGGAAAGTTTCGGGGGCATGCCGGTATTGTACCGGGGCCACCGGGAGGGTTCCGGGGGTCCACCGGGAGGGGCCACCCCTCCCGGGGGGCCACATGGGCTAAGTGGGAGAGGGAGCCAGCCCCTAGTGGGCTGGGCGCGCCTCCCCACCTAGGCCCATGCGGCTAGGGTTTGGGGAGGGGAAACCCTAAAGGGGAGAAGGGGGCGCCCCCCTAGCTTGGGGGGCAAGCCACCCTTTCCTCCTTCCCTTTGGCCGCCGCCCCATCTAGGGTTTCCCCTAGGTGGCCGGCCCCCCCTTGCCCTCTCCTCCTATATATAGAGGGATGAGGGGAGGGCTGCAACACACAATTGAAGGCGCAGCCCCTCCCCTCCCCAACTCCTCTCTTTCTCCGTCTTTGCTTGGCGAAGCCCTGCCGGAGAACTGCTGTACCAATTGCACCACGCCGTCGTGCTGCCATTGGAGTTGTCTTCCTCAACCTCTCCTTCATCCTTGCTGGATCAAGACGGAGGAGACGCCATCGTCCCGTACGTGTGTTGAACGCGGAGGTGTTGTTCTTTCAGCGCTTGGTCATCGGTGATCGGAATCACGTTGGGAACGACTCCATCATCACCACTCCCTCGAACGCTTCCGTACTCGATCTACAAGTGGTATGTAGATGCAAACTCACTCCCTTGACTCGTTGCTAGATGAACTCCTAGATGATCTTGGTGAAACGAGTAGGAAAAATTTTTGTTTTCTGCAACGTTCCCCAACAGTGGCATCATGAGCTAGGTCTATGCGTAGTTCTTCTTGCGCGAGTAGAACACAATTTATTGTGGGCGTGGATTTGTCAACTTTCTTGCCGCTACTAGTCTTTTCTTGCTTCAGCGGTATTGTGGGATGAAGCGGCCCGGACCAACCTTACACGTACACTTACGTGAGACCAGTTCCACCGACTAACATGCACTAGTTGCATAAGGTGGCTGGCGGGTGTCTGTCTCTCCTACTTTAGTTGGAGCGGATTCGATGAACAGGGTCCTTATGAAGGGTAAATAGAAGTTGACAAATCACGTTGTGGCTTTCACGTAGGTAAGAAAACGTTCTTGCTAGAACCCTAATTCAGCCACGTAAAACTTGCAACAACAATTAGAGGACGTCTAACTTGTTTTTGCAGCAAGTGATTGTGATATGATATGGCCAAAGTTGTGATGAATGATGAATGATCTATATGTGATGTATGAGATGTTCATGCTATTGTAATAGGAATCACGACTTGCATGTCGATGAGTATGACAACCGGCAGGAGCCATAGGAGTTGTCTTTATTCTTTTATATGACCTGTGTGTCATTGAGAAACGCCATGTAAATTACTTTACTTTATTGCTAAACGCGTTAGCCGTAGTAGTAGAAGTAATAGTTGGCGAGCAACTTCATGGAGGCACGATGATGGAGATCATGATGATGGAGATCATGGTGTCATGCCGGTGACAGGATGATCATGGAGCCCCAAGATGGAGATCAAAGGAGCTATGTGATATTGGCCATATCATGTCACGTTCATTATTTGATTGCATGTGATGTTTATCATGTTTTGCATCTTGTTTACTTAGAATGACGGTAGTAAATAAGATGATCCCTCATATTAATTTCAAGAAGTGTTCCCCCTCACTGTGCACCGTTGCGACAGTTCGCTGTTTCAAAACACCACGTGATGATCGGGTGTTTTATTCAGACGTTCACATACAACGGGTGTAAGACAGATTTACACATGCAAACACTTAGGTTGACTTGACGAGCCTAGCATGTACAGACATGGCCTCGGAACACAGAAGACCGAAAGGTTGAGCATGAGTCGTATGGAAGATACGATCAACATGAAGATGTTCACCGATGTTGACTAGTCCGTCTCACGTGATGATCGGACACGGCCTAGTTAACTCGGATCATGTAATACTTAGATGACTAGAGGGATGTCCAATCTAAGTGGGAGTTCATAAATAATTTGATTTGATGAACTTAATTATCATGAACTTAGTCTAAAATATTTTACAATATGTCTTGTAGATCAAATGGCCCACGTAGTCCTCAACTTCAACGCGTTCCTAGAGAAAACCAAGCTGAAAGACGATGGTAGCAACTATACGGACTGGGTCCGGAACCTGAGGATCATCCTCATAGCTGCCAAGAAAGATTACGTCCTACAAGCACCGCTAGGTGAAGCTCCCATCCCACAGAACCAAGACGTTATGAACGCTTGGCAGACACGTGTTGACGACTACTCCCTCGTTCAGTGCGGCATGCTTTACAGTTTAGAACCGGGGCTCCAAAAGCGTTTTGAGAGACATGGAGCATATGAGATGTTCGAAGAGCTGAAAATGGTTTTCCAAGCTCATGCCCGGGTCGAGAGATATGAGGTCTTCGACAAGTTCTTCAGCTGTAAGATGGAGGAAAACAGTTCTGTCAGTGAGCACATACTCACTATGTCTGGATTACATAACCGGTTGACTCAGCTGGGAGTTAATCTCCCGGATGATGCGGTCATTGACAGAATCCTCCAGTCGCTTCCACCAAGCTACAAGAGCTTTGTGATGAACTTCAACATGCAGGGGATGCAAAAGACCATTCCTGAGTTGTTCTCAATGCTAAAATCAGCGGAGGTAGAAGTCAAGAAGGAACATCAAGTGTTGATGGTCAATAAAACCACTAAGTTCAAGAAGGGCAAGGGTAAGAAAGCCTTCAAGAAGGACGGCAAGGAAGTTGCCGCGCCCGGCAAGCAAGCTGCTGGGAAGAAGCCAAAGAATGGACCCAAGCCCGAGACTGAGTGCTTTTATTGCAAGGGAAGCGGTCACTGGAAGCGGAACTGCCCTAAATACTTAGCAGACAAGAAGGCCGGCAAAACAAAAGGTATATGTGATATACATGTAATTGATGTGTACCTTACTAGTGTCCGTAGTAGCTCCTGGGTATTTGATACCGGTGCAGTTGCTCACATTTGTAACTCAAAGCAGGGGCTGCGGAATAAGCGGAAACTGGCAAAGGAGGAGGTGACGATGCGCGTCGGGAATGGTTCCAAGGTCAATGTGATCGCCGTCGGCACGCTACCTCTACATTTACCTTCGGGATTAGTTTTAAACCTCAATAATTGTTATTTAGTACCAGCTTTGAGCATGAACATTGTATCGGGATCTCGTTTAATTCGAGATGGCTACTCATTTAAATCGGAGAATAATGGTTGTTCTATTTATATGAGAGATATGTTTTATGGTCATGCTCCTATGGTGAATGGTTTATTCTTTATGAATCTCGAACGTAATACTACACACGTTCATAATGTGAGTGCCAAAAGATGCAAGGTTGATAATGATAGTCCCACATACTTGTGGCACTGCCGCCTTGGTCACATAGGTGTCAAACGCATGAAGAAGCTCCATGTAGATGGACTTTTAGAGTCTCTTGATTATGAATCATTTGACACGTGCGAACCATGCCTTATGGGTAAAATGACCAAGACTCCGTTCTCAGGAACAATGGAGCGAGCAACCAACTTGTTGGAAATCATACATACCGATGTGTGCGGTCCAATGAGTGTTGAGGCTCGCGGTGGCTATCGTTATGTTCTCACCCTCACTGATGATTTGAGTAGATATGGATATATTTACTTAATGAAGCACAAGTCTGAAACCTTTGAAAAGTTCAAGGAATTTTAGAGTGAGGTCGAGAATCAACGTGACAGGAAAATCAAGTTTCTACGATCAGATCGTGGAGGAGAATACTTGAGTCACGAGTTTGGCACACACTTAAGAAAATGTGGAATAGTTTCACAACTAACGCCGCCTGGAACACCTCAGCGTAACGGTGTGTCCGAACGTCGTAATCGCACTCTATTAGATATCGTGCGGTCTATGATGTCTCTTACCGATTTACCGCTATCTTTTTGGGGCTATGCTTTAGAGACTGCCGCATTCACTTTAAATAGGGCTCCGTCGAAATCCGTTGAGACGACACCGTATGAATTATGGTTTGGAAAGAAACCTAAGCTGTCGTTTCTAAAAGTTTGGGGATGCGATGCTTATGTCAAGAAACTTCAACCTGAAAAGCTCGAACCCAAGTCGGAAAAATGCGTCTTCATAGGATACCCAAAAGAAACTATTGGGTATAACTTCTACCTCAGATCCGAAGGCAAGATCTTTGTTGCCAAGAATGGATCCTTTCTAGAGAAAGAGTTTCTCTCGAAAGAAGTAAGTGGGAGGAAAGTAGAACTTGATGAAGTATTACCTCTTGAACCGGAAAATGGCGCAACTCAAGAAAATGTTCCTGAGGTGCCAGCACCGACTAGAGAGGAAGTTAATGATAATGATCAAGATACTTCTGATCAAGCTCCTACTGAAATTCGAAGGTCCACAAGGACACGTTCCGCACCAGAGTGGTACGGCAACCCTGTCTTGGAGATCATGTTGTTAGACAACGGTGAACCTTCGAACTATGAAGAAGCGATGGCGGGCCCGGATTCCGACAAATGGCTAGAAGCCATGAAATCCGAGATAGGATCCATGTATGAAAACGAAGTATGGACTTTGACTGACTTGCCCGTTGAAAGGCAAGCCATAGAAAATAAATGGATCTTTAAGAAGAAGACAGACGCGGATGGTAACGTGACCATCTATAAAGCTCGGCTTGTCGCTAAGGGTTATCGACAAGTTCAAGGGGTTGACTACGATGAGACTTTCTCACCGGTAGCGAAGCTAAAGTCCGTCCGAATCATGTTAGCAATTGCCGCGTTTTACGATTATGAAATATGGCAAATGGACGTCAAAACGGCATTCCTTAATGGTTTCCTTAAGGAAGAATTGTATATGATGCAGCCGGAAGGTTTTGTCGATCCTAAGAATGCTGACAAGGTGTGCAAGCTCCAACGCTCGATTTATGGGCTGGTGCAAGCATCTCGGAGTTGGAACATTCGCTTTGATGAGATGATCAAAGCGTTTGGGTTTACGCAGACTTATGGAGAAGCCTGTGTTTACAAGAAAGTGAGTGGGAGCTATGTAGCATTTCTCATATTATATGTAGATGACATACTTTTGATGGGAAATGATATAGAACTCTTGGACAGCATTAAGGCCTACTTGAATAAGAGTTTTTCAATGAAGGACCTTGGAGAAGCTGCTTATATATTAGGCATCAAAATCTATAGAGATAGATCGAGACGCCTCATAGGTCTTTCACAAAGTACATACCTTGATAAGATATTGAAGAAGTTCAATATGTATCAATCAAAGAAGGGGTTCTTGCCTGTGTTACAAGGTATGAAATTGAGCTCGGCTCAAAGTCCGACCACGGCAGAAGAAATAGAAGAGATGAGTGTCATCCCCTATGCCTCAGCCATAGGTTCTATTATGTCTGCCATGCTGTGTACCAGACCTGATGTAAACCTTGCCGTAAGTTTGGTAGGAAGGTACCAAAGTAATCCCGGCAAGGAACACTGGACAGCGGTCAAGAATATCCTGAAGTACCTGAAAAGGACTAAGGAGATGTTTCTCGTTTATGGAGGTGACGAAGAGCTCGTCGTAAAGGGTTACATCGACGCTAGCTTCGACACAGATCTGGATGACTCAAAGTCACAAACCGGATACGTGTATATTTTGAATGGTGGGGCAGTAAGCTGGTGCAGTTGCAAGCAAAGCGTCGTGGCGGGATCTACATGTGAAGCGGAGTACATGGCAGCCTCGGAGGCAGCGCATGAAGCAATTTGGGTGAAGGAGTTCATCACCGACCTCGGAGTCATACCCAATGCGTCGGGGCCGATCAAGCTCTTCTGTGACAACACTGGAGCTATTGCACTTGCCAAGGAGCCCAGGTTTCACAAGAAGACAAGGCACATCAAGCGTCGCTTCAACTCCATTCATGAAAATGTTCAGGATGGAGACATAGAAATTTGTAAAGTACATACGGACCTGAATGTAGCAGATCCGTTGACTAAACCTCTCCCTAGGGCAAAACATGATCAACACCAGAATTCCATGGGTGTTCGATTCATCACAATGTAACTAGATTATTGACTCTAGTGCAAGTGGGAGACTGTTGGAAATATGCCCTAGAGGCAATAATAAAAGCATTATTATTATATTTCCTTGTTCATGGTAATTGTCTTTATTCATGCTATAATTGTGTTATCCGGAAATCGTAATACATGTGTGAATAACAGACATCAACATGTCCCTAGTAAGCCTCTAGTTGACTAGCCCGTTGATCAACAGATAGTCATGGTTTCCTGACTATGGACATTGGATGTCATTGATAACGAGATCGCATCATTAGGAGAATGATGTGATGGACAAGACCCAATCCTAAACATAGCATAAAGATCGTGTAGTTCGTTTTGCTAGAGTTTTGCAATGTCAAGTATCTTTTCCTTAGACCATGAGATCGTGTAACTCCCGGATACCGTAGGAGTGCTTTGGGTATACCAAACGTCACAACGTAACTGGGTGACTATAAAGGTATACTACGGGTATCTCCGAAAGTGTCTGTTGGGTTGACACGGATCAAGACTGGGATTTGTCACTCCGTATGACGGAGAGGTATCACTGGGCCCACTCGGTAATGCATCATCATAATGAGCTCAAAGTGACCAAGTGTCTGGTCACGGGATCATGCATTACGGTACGAGTAAAGTGACTTGCCGATAACGAGATTGAACGAGGTATTGGGATACCGACGATCGAATCTCGGGCAAGTAATATATCGATTGACAAAGGGAATTGCATACGGGGTTGATTGAATCCTCGACATAGTGGTTCATCCGATGACAACATCGAGAAATATGTGGGAGCCAACATGGGTATCCAGATCCCGCTGTTGGTTATTGACCAGAGGTCGTCTCGGTCATGTCTACATGTCTCCCGAACCCGTAGGGTCTACACACTTAAGGTTCGGTGACGCTAGGGTTATTAGGAAGACAAGTATGTGATTACCGAATGTTGTTAGGAGTCCCGGATGAGATCCCAGACGTCACGAGGAGTTCCGGAATGGTCCGGAGGTAAAGATTTATATATGGAAAGTGGTTAAACGGACTCCGGAAAGTTTCGGGGGCATGCCGGTATTGTACCGGGGCCACCGGGAGGGTTCCGGGGGTCCACCGGGAGGGGCCACCCCTCCCGGGGGGCCACATGGGCTAAGTGGGAGAGGGAGCCAGCCCCTAGTGGGCTGGGCGCGCCTCCCCACCTAGGCCCATGCGGCTAGGGTTTGGGGAGGGGAAACCCTAAAGGGGAGAAGGGGGCGCCCCCCTAGCTTGGGGGGCAAGCCACCCTTTCCTCCTCCCCTTTGGCCGCTGCCCCATCTAGGGTTTCCCCTAGGTGGCCGGCCCCCCCCTTGCCCTCTCCTCCTATATATAGAGGGATGAGGGGAGGGCTGCAACACACAATTGAAGGCGCAGCCCCTCCCCTCTCCAACTCCTCTCTTTCTCCGTCTTTGCTTGGCGAAGCCCTGCCGGAGAACTGTTGTACCAATTGCACCACGCCGTCGTGCTGCCATTGGAGTTGTCTTCCTCAACCTCTCCTTCATCCTTGCTGGATCAAGACGGAGGAGACGCCATCGTCCCGTACGTGTGTTGAACGCGGAGGTGCTGTTCTTTCAGCGCTTGGTCATCGGTGATCGGAATCACGTTGGGAACGACTCCATCATCACCACTCCCTCGAACGCTTCCGTACTCGATCTACAAGTGGTATGTAGATGCAAACTCACTCCCTTGACTCGTTGCTAGATGAACTCCTAGATGATCTTGGTGAAACGAGTAGGAAAATTTTTTGTTTTCTGCAACGTTCCCCAACAACAATGGTGTGGGACCATGATGTCAGGAAACCAGGGGGAAGCAAAATAAATTACTCCAGCAAGCGCTTCCATCTCTGCCTCATTGCCTCCCGTGGAAACCCCTTTCCTCCCTTTTTTTGCTCGGGCAAGGACCAATGCATGCAGCACGTCCATGCGGTTATTAGGCAAGAAATAAAAGCGCTTTGCATGCTATGAATTACGATGGCCTGCATGGGTAGCTAATAAGGCATACTCTTAACTGTTGTGATTAAATGTTGTGTTTAGAAGAGAGAAATATTCTTCTTTTCCACCAATCTGCTTGCACCTAGGTCGTGATGCACCTTCTAATACGACTTATTCACCTAGACGGAGGGAGTATAGTTTTAGACATACATACATATATATATATATATATATATATATATATATATATATATATATATAATAAGGAGGCACTTGCGTACGTGAGGCTATGGACCTGGTGGTTCCCCATTGTCATCCTCTCCAAGTAAAGTCATCTCCTCGCCCGCGCGTGCTTTCCGCCCAAAACAGTCAGCGCCGCCCGCCCCGCTTCCCGATGCAGGCGATTGCTCCACCTTCAAACGACACAAGTGTCGTCCGTCTGTCCATCTGCCGCCCACATTAATGATACACGATTGCCGAGGCGGCTACTCTGGCGCCACACGTCCGTCCCTCCGCCCACCCACCATTGCTATATAAACTGCTGCGTCGGCCATAGCCACAGTCATCCGCATTCGTTCCCTTTCTCCTGTCCACACCACTACTGCCCACCATGGCTTCCTCGCGCTCCAGCGCTCTTTGGGACGGGCGGACGACGGACCACAAGGAGATGGCAGCCATTGCTGCCGACCGGCTGGCCGACAGGTAGCCGGAGGACGATGACGTCCCAATGGAGAACATGGCAGTCGACGATCCGGCGCCAACCCCCTCCTCCGCGCTATCCTCGCCGGTGCATTGCACCATGACCATCGGTGAGGCCCGTGCCCAATATATGGACAGTGTGAGGCAGATGCGTCAGGAGCAGTTCCGGGAGGCGCAGGCCGACGCCGCCTACAACCACCATCTCCTCCAGGAGCACTTGCAGGCGGAGAAGCAGATCGCCGCGGAGTGGGCGGAGCAGGAGGCGCTGCTCGACTCATACCGCTCCGCCCGCAAGGGCCGCCTCGAGCGCTGGCGGTACCGCATGTGGGTGGCGGAGGCTGCGGCCGCCTACAAAGTGGCTAGCAAAGAGGGCGATGAAGCGGGCGAGGCGCTGTTTGGCGAGACCGAGGACGAGGCAGAGGACAATGCCGACTCTAACAAGTCCCCGCTCCACTGGCGTCGATGAGGCCCTGCTCCGCCGAGGCCCCGCGGCACCAACAACGAGGCAGAGGACACCGCCAGCTCCGTCGAGGCCCTGCCCCACCAACAATGAGGCAGAGCACATCGCCGGCTCAGCCGAGGCCCCACCCTGCCGGCAACGCAGGGGAGGATTTCCACCGCTCCGCTGAGGCACCGCCTGCCGGCAACGAGACATAAGACATCGCCGGCTCCACCGAGGCCCCGCCCCGCTGCCAATGAGGCCGTGCCACACAGAAAACGAGGAAGAGTAGAACACGGTAGGTCGCCGCCGCTCGGGTCCAAGTAAGGCCACTGCTGCTACCCTCCTGTTGAAGCCAAGCTAGGCGGGTTGACCATTGATGGCCGGTTAGCTTCTTGGCGGCGACGTGGAGTCGGGGAGTTCTGCTGGAGAACAACGCTGCTTATACTTAACTACTGGTGCAGTTGGCTGACTGACACGTGGGCCCAATAGGCCACATGTTAGTTACGCAACTGCTCTTGCAGTTTATGAAGGAAATATGCCCTAGAGGCAATAATAAAGTTATTATTTATTTCCTTATATCATGATAAATGTTTATTATTCATGCTAGAATTGTATTAACCGGAAACATAATACATGTCTAAATACATAGACAAACAGAGTGTCACTAGTATGCCTCTACTTGACTAGCTCGTTAATCAAAGACGGTTATGTTTCCTAACCATGGACAAAGAGTTGTTATTTGATTAACGGGATCACATCATTAGTTGAATGATCTGATTGACATGACCCATTCCATTAGCTTAGCACCCGATCGTTTAGTATGTTGCTATTGCTTTCTTCATGACTTATACATGTTCCTATGACTATGAGATTATGCAACTCCCGTTTGCCGGAGGAACACTTTGTGTGCTACCAAACGTCACAACGTAACTAGGTGATTACAAAGGTGCTCTACAGGTGTCTCCAAAGGTACATGTTGGGTTGACGTATTTCGAGATTAGGATTTGTCACTCCGATCATCGGAGAGGTATCTCTGGGCCCTCTCGGTAATGCACATCACTTAAGCCTTGCAAGCATTGCAACTAATGAGTTAGTTGCGGGATGGTGTATTACGGAACGAGTAAAGAGACTTGCCGGTAACGAGATTGAACTAGGTATTGGATACCGACGATCGAATCTCGGGCAAGTAACATACCGATGACAAAGGGAACAACGTATGTTGATATGCGGTCTGACCGATAAAAGATCTTCGTAGAATATGTAGGAACCAATATGAGCATCCAGGTTCCGCTATTGGTTATTGACCGGAGACGTGTCTCGGTCATGTCTACATTGTTCTTGAACCCGTAGGGTCCGCACACTTAAGGTTACGATGACAGTTATATTACCAAAGTTTGTTCGGAGTCCCGGATGTGATCACGGACATGACGAGGAGTCTCGAAATGGTCGAGACATAAAGATTAATATATTGGAAGCCTATATTTGGATATCGAAAGTGTTCCGGGTGAAATCGGGATTTCACCGGAAAACCGAGAGGTTACCGGAACCCCCGGGAGGTACATGGGCCTTAATGGGCCTTAGTGGAAGAAGAGGAGAGGCGGCCAGGGCTGGGCCGCGCGCCCCTCCCTCGTAGTCCGAATAGGACAAGGAGAGAGGGGGCCGGCGCCCCCCTCCTTCTCTCTCTCTCTGTTCCCACCTCGCGAATCCTATTCCAACTAGGATTGGGGGGGGAGTCCTACTCCCGGAGGGAGTAGGACTCCTCCTGGCGCGCCCTATGATGGCCGGCCGGCCTCCCCCTCTTGAACCTTTATATACGGAGGCATGGGCACCCCTAGAGACACAAGTTGATCCACGTGATCATATTCTTAACCGTGTGTGGTGCCCCTTTGAAGGAAATATGCCCTAGAGGCAATAATAAAGTTATTATTTATTTCCTTATATCATGATAAATGTTTATTATTCATGCTAGAATTGTATTAACCGGAAACATAATACATGTGTGAATACATAGACCAACAGAGTGTCACTAGTATGCCTCTACTAGACTAGCTCGTTAATCAAAGATGGTTATGTTTCCTAACCATGAACAAAGAGTTGTTATTTGATTAACGAGGTCACATCATTAGTTGAATGATCTGATTGACATGACCCATTCCATTAGCTTAGCACCCGATCGTTTAGTATGTTGCTATTGCTTTCTTCATGACTTATACATGTTCCTATAACTATGAGATTATGCAACTCCCGTTTACCGGAGGAACACTTTGGGTACTACCAAACATCACAACGTAACTGGGTGATTATAAAGGAGTACTACAGGTGTCTCCAATGGTAGATGTTGGGTTGGCGTATTTCGAGATTAGGTTTTGTCACTCTGATTGTCGGAGAGGTATCTCTGGGCCCTCTCGGTAATACACATCACATAAGCCTTGCAAGCATAATAACTAAGATGTTAGTTATGAGATGATGTATTACGGAACGAGTAAAGAGACTTGCCAGTAACGAGATTGAACTAGGTATTGGATACCGACGATCGAATCTCGGGCAAGTAACATACCGATGACAAAGGGAACAACGTATGTTGTTATGCGGTCTGACCGATAAAGATCTTCGTAGAATATGTAGGAGCCAATATGGGCATCCAGGTCCCGCTATTGGTTATTGACCGGAGACGTGTCTCGGTCATGTCTACATTGTTCTCGAACCGTAGGGTCCGCACGCTTAACGTTACGATGACAGTTATTATGAGTTTATGCATTTTGATGTACCGAAGGTTGTTCGGAGTCCCGGATGAGATCACGGACATGACGAGGAGTCTCGAAAAGGTCGAGACGTAAAGATTGATATATTGGAAGCCTATGTTTGGGCACCGGAAGCGTTCCGGGTGAAATCGGGATTTTTCCGGATTACCGGGAGGGTTACCGGAACCCCCCCGGGAGGTAAATGGGCCTATTGGGCCTTAGTGGAAAAGAGAGAAGAGGCAGCCCACACCTGGCTGGCGCCCCCCACCTTTCCCAAGTCCTAATAGGACTAGGAGAGGTGGGCCGGCCCCCTCTTTCTCCTTCTTCCCCAAGAATCCTAGTTGGAATAGGATTGGGGGGAAGGAGTCCTACTCCCGGTGGGAGTAGGACTCCTCCCTGCGCCTCCCTCCTAGCCGGCCGAACCCCCTGCCCCTGGCCTTTATATACGGGGGCAGGGGGCACCACAAGACACACAAGTTAATCGTTCCTTAGCCGTGTGCGGTGCCCCCTGCCACCAAATTCCACCTCGATCATACCGTTACAGTGCTTAGGCGAAGCCCTGCGTCGGTAGCACATCAAAGATCGTCACCACGCCGTCGTGCTGACGGAACTCTTCCTCGACGCTTTGCTGGATCGGAGCCCGAGGAACGTCATCGAGCTGAACGTGTGCTAAGAACTCGGAGGTGCCGGAGTAACGGTGCTTGGATCGGTTGGATCGGGAAGAAGACGTACGACTACTTCCTCTACGTTGTGTGATCGCTTCCGCAGTCGGTCTGCGTTGGTACGTAGACATCACTCTCCCCTCTCATTGCTGTGCATCACCATGATCTTGCATGTGCGTAGGAAATTTTTTGAAATTACTGCGTTCCCCAACAGTGGCATCCGAGCCTAGGTTTTTATGGTTTGATGTTATTTGCACGAGTAGAACACAAGTGAGTTGTGGGCGATACAAGTCATACTGCCTACCAGCATGTCATACTTTGGTTCGGCGGTATTGTTGGACGAGACGATCCGGACCAACCTTACGCGTACTCTTACGCGAGACCGGTTCCCTCGACGTGCTATGCACACAGATGGCTAGCGGAAGACTGTCTCTCCAACTTTAGTTGAACCAAGTGTGACTACGCCCGGTCCTTGAGAAGGTTAAAACGGAGTCTATTTGACGAACTATCGTTGTGGTTTTGATGCGTAGGTGAGATGAGTTCTTACTTAAGCCCGTAGCAGCCACGTAAAACTTGCAACAACAAAGTAGAGGACGTCTAACTTGTTTTTGCAGGGCATGTTGTGATGTGATATGGTCAAGGCATGATGCTGATTTTATTGTATGAGATGATCATGTTTTGTAACCGAGTTATCGGCAACTGGCAGGAGCCATATGGTTGTCGCTTTATTGTATGCAATGCAATCGCGATGTAATGCTTTATTTTATTACTAAGCGGTAGTGATAGTCGTGGAAGCATTAGATTGGCGAGACGACAACGATGCTACGATGGAGATCAAGGTGTTGCGCCGGTGACGATGGTGATCATGACGATGCTTCGGAGATGGAGATCACAAAGCACAAGATGATGATGGCCATATCATATCACTTATATTGATTGCATGTGATGTTTATCCTTTTATGCATCTTATCTTGCTTTGATTGACGGTAGCATTATAAGATGATCTCTCACTAAATTATCAAGAAGTGTTCTCCCTGAGTATGCACCGTTGCAAAAGTTCTTCGTGCTGAGACACCACGTGATGATCGGGTGTGATAGGCTCTACGTTCAAATACAACGGGTGCAAAACAGTTGCACACGCGGAATACTCAGGTTATACTTGACGAGCCAAGCATATACAGATATGGCCTCGGAACACGGAGACCAAAAGGTCGAGCGTGAATCATATAGTAGATATGATCAACATATTGATGTTCACCATTGAAAACTACTCCATCTCACGTGATGATCGGTTATGGTTTAGTTGATTTGGATCACGTAATCACTTAGAGGATTAGAGGGATGTCTATCTAAGTGGGAGTTCTTAAGTAAATTAACTGAACTTAAAAATTATCATGAACTTAGTACCTGATAGTATCTTGCTTGTTTATGTTGATTGTAGATAGATGGCTCGTGCTGTTGTTCCGTTGAATTTTAATGCGTTCCTTGAGAAAGCTAAGTTGAAAGATGATGGTAGCAATTACACGGACTGGGTCCGTAACCTGAGGATTATCCTCATTGCTGCACAGAAGAATTACGTCCTGGAAGCACCGCTGAGTGCCAGGCCTGCTGCAAGAGCAACACCAGAAGTTATGAACGTCTGGCAGAGCAAAGCTGATGACTACTCAATAGTTCAGTGTGCCATGCTTTACGGCTTAGAACCGGGACTTCAACGACGTTTTGAACGTCATGGAGCATATGAGATGTTCCAGGAGTTGAAGTTAATATTTCAAGCAAATGCCCGGATTGAGAGATATGAAGTCTCCAATAAGTTCTATAGCTGCAAGATGGAGGAGAACAGTTCTGTCAGTGAGCATATACTCAAAATGTCTGGGTATAATAATCACTTGATTCAATTGGGAGTTACACTTCCGGATGATTGCGTCATTGACAGAATTCTCCAATCACTGCCACCAAGCTACAAGAGCTTTGTGATGAACTATAATATGCAAGGGATGAACAAGACTATTCCCGAGCTCTTCGCTATGCTGAAAGCTGCGGAGGTAGAAATCAAGAAGGAGCATCAAGTGTTGATGGTTAACAAAACCACTAGTTTCAAGAAAAAGGGCAAAGGGAAGAAGAAAGGGAACTTCAAGAAGAACGGCAAGCAAGTTGCTGCTCAAGAGAAGAAACCCAAGTCTGGACCTAAGCCTGAAACTGAGTGCTTCTACTGCAAGCAGACTGGTCACTGGAAGCGGAACTGCCCCAAGTATTTGGCGGATAAGAAGGATGGCAAGGTGAACAAAGGTATATGTGATATACATGTTATTGATGTGTACCTTACTAATGCTCGCAGTAGCACCTGGGTATTTGATACTGGTTCTGTTGCTAATATTTGCAACTCGAAACAGGGACTACAGAATAAGCGGACACTAGCAAAGGACGAGGTGACGATGCGCGTGGGAAACGGTTCCAAAGTCGATGTGATCGCGGTCGGCACGCTACCTCTACATCTACCTTCGGGATTAATATTAGACCTAAATAATTGTTATTTGGTGCCAGCGTTAAGCATGAACATTATATCTGGATCTTGTTTGATGCGAGACGGTTATTCATTTAAATCAGAGAATAATGGTTGTTCTATTTATATGAGTAATATCTTTTATGGTCATGCACCCTTGAAAAGTGGTCTATTCTTATTGAATCTCGATAGTAGTAATACACATATTCATAATGTTGAAGCCAAAAGATGCAGAGTTGATAATGATAGTGCAACTTATTTGTGGCACTGCCGTTTAGGTCATATCGGTGTAAAGCGCATGAAGAAACTCCATGCTGATGGGCTTTTGGAACCACTTGATTATGAATCACTTGGTACTTGTGAACCGTGCCTCATGGGCAAGATGACTAAAACACCGTTCTCCGGTAATATGGAGAGAGCAACAGATTTATTGGAAATCATACATACCGATGTATGTGGTCCGATGAATATTGAGGCTCGTGGCGGATATCGTTATTTTCTCACCTTCACAGATGATTTAAGCAGATATGGGTATATCTACTTAATGAAACATAAGTCTGAAACATTTGAAAAGTTCAAGGAATTTCAGAGTGAAGTTGAAAATCATCGTAACAAGAAAATAAAGTTTCTACGATCTGATCGTGGAGGAGAATATTTGAGTTACGAGTTTGGTGTACATTTGAAAAATTGTGGAATAGTTTCGCAACTCACGCCACCCGGAACACCACAACGTAATGGTGTGTCCGAACGTCGTAATCGTACTTTACTAGATATGGTGCGATCTATGATGTCTCTTACTGATTTACCGCTATCATTTTGGGGTTATGCTTTAGAGACGGCCGCATTCACGTTAAATAGGGCACCATCTAAATCCGTTGAGACGACGCCTTATGAACTATGGTTTGGCAAGAAACCAAAGTTGTCGTTTCTTAAAATTTGGGGTTGCGATGCTTATGTGAAAAAGCTTCAACCTGATAAGCTCGAACCCAAATCGGAGAAGTGTGTCTTCATAGGATATCCAAAGGAAACTATTGGATACACCTTCTATCACAGATCCGAAGGCAAGACTTTTGTTGCTAAATTCGGAAACTTTCTTGAGAAGGAGTTTCTCTCGAAAGAAGTGAGTGGGAGGAAAGTAGAACTTGACGAGGTAACTGTACCTACTCCGTTATTGGGAAATAGTACATCACAGAAAACTGTTTCTGTGAGACCTACACCAATAAGAGAGGAAGTTAATGATGATGATCATGAAACTTTAGATCAAGATACTACTGTACCTCGTAGATCAACCAGAGTAAGATCCGCACCAGAGTGGTACGGTAATCCTGTTCTGGAAGTCATGCTACTAGATCATGATGAACCTACGAACTATGAAGAAGCGATGGTGAGCCCAGATTCCGCAAAGTGGCTTGAAGCCATGAAATCTGAGATGGGATCCATGTATGAGAACAAAGTATGGACTTTGGTTGACTTGCCCGATGATCGGCAAGCAATTGAGAATAAATGGATCTTTAAGAAAAAGACTGACGCTGATGGTAATGTTACTGTCTACAAAGCTCGACTTGTCGCAAAAGGTTTTCGACAAGTTCAAGGAGTTGACTACGATGAGACTTTCTCACCCGTAGCGATGCTTAAGTCTGTCAGAATCATGTTAGCAATTGCCGCATTTTATGATTATGAAATTTGGCAAATGGATGTAAAAACCGCATTCCTGAATGGATTTCTGGAAGAAGAGTTGTATATGATGCAACCAGAAGGTTTTGTCGATCCAAAGGGAGCTAACAAAGTGTGCAAACTCCAGCGATCCATCTATGGACTGGTGCAAGCATCTCGGAGTTGGAATAAACGCTTTGATAGTGTGATCAAAGCATTTGGGTTTATACAGACTTTTGGAGAAGCCTGTATTTACAAGAAAGTGAGTGGGAGCTCTGTAGCATTTCTGATATTATATGTGGATGACATATTACTCATTGGAAATGATATAGAATTTCTGGATAGCATAAAGGGATACTTGAATAAAAGTTTTTCGATGAAAGACCTCGGGGAAGCTGCTTACATATTAGGCATAAAGATCTATAGAGATAGATCAAAACGCTTAATTGGACTTTCACAAAGCACATACCTTGACAAGATTTTGAAGAAGTTCAAAATGGATCAAGCAAAGAAAGGGTTCTTGCCTGTATTGCAAGGTGTGAAGTTGAGTCAGACTCAATGCCCGACCACTGCAGAAGATAGAGAGAAAATGAAAGATGTTCCCTATGCTTCAGCCATAGGCTCTATCATGTATGCAATGCTGTGTACCAGACCTGATGTGTGCCTTGCTATAAGTTTAGCAGGGAGGTACCAAAGTAATCCAGGGGTGGATCACTGGACAGCGGTCAAGAACATCCTGAAATACCTGAAAAGGACTAAGGATATGTTTCTCGTATATGGAGGTGACAAAGAGCTCACCGTAAGAGGTTACGTTGATGCAAGCTTTGACACTGATCCGGACGATTCTAAATCGCAAACCGGATACGTGTTTACTTTAAACGGTGGAGCTGTCAGTTGGTGCAGTTCTAAACAAAGCGTCGTAGCGGGATCTACATGTGAAGCGGAGTACATAGCTGCTTCGGAAGCAGCGAACGAAGGAGTCTGGATGAAGGAGTTCATATCCGATCTAGGTGTCATACCTAGTGCATCGGGTCCAATGAAAATCTTCTGTGACAATACTGGTGCAATTGCCTTGGCAAAGGAATCCAGATTTCACAAAAGAACCAAACACATCAAGAGACGCTTCAACTCCATCCGGGATTTAGTCCAGGTGGGAGACATAGAGATTTGCAAGATACATACGGATCTGAATGTTGCAGACCCGTTGACTAAGCCTCTTCCACGAGCAAAACATGATCAGCACCAAGACTCCATGGGTGTAAGAATCATTACTGTGTAATCTAGATTATTGACTCTAGTGCAAGTGGGAGACTGAAGGAAATATGCCCTAGAGGCAATAATAAAGTTATTATTTATTTCCTTATATCATGATAAATGTTTATTATTCATGCTAGAATTGTATTAACCGGAAACATAATACATGTGTGAATACATAGACCAACAGAGTGTCACTAGTATGCCTCTACTAGACTAGCTCGTTAATCAAAGATGGTTATGTTTCCTAACCATGAACAAAGAGTTGTTATTTGATTAACGAGGTCACATCATTAGTTGAATGATCTGATTGACATGACCCATTCCATTAGCTTAGCACCCGATCGTTTAGTATGTTGCTATTGCTTTCTTCATGACTTATACATGTTCCTATAACTATGAGATTATGCAACTCCCGTTTACCGGAGGAACACTTTGGGTACTACCAAACGTCACAACGTAACTGGGTGATTATAAAGGAGTACTACAGGTGTCTCCAATGGTAGATGTTGGGTTGGCGTATTTCGAGATTAGGTTTTGTCACTCTGATTGTCGGAGAGGTATCTCTGGGCCCTCTCGGTAATACACATCACATAAGCCTTGCAAGCATAATAACTAAGATGTTAGTTATGAGATGATGTATTACGGAACGAGTAAAGAGACTTGCCAGTAACGAGATTGAACTAGGTATTGGATACCGACGATCGAATCTCGGGCAAGTAACATACCGTTGACAAAGGGAACAACGTATGTTGTTATGCGGTCTGACCGATAAAGATCTTCGTAGAATATGTAGGAGCCAATATGGGCATCCAGGTCCCGCTATTGGTTATTTACCGGAGACGTGTCTCGGTCATGTCTACATTGTTCTCGAACCGTAGGGTCCGCACGCTTAACGTTATGATGACAGTTATTATGAGTTTATGCATTTTGATGTACCGAAGGTTGTTCGGAGTCCCGGATGAGATCACGGACATGACGAGGAGTCTCGAAAAGGTCGAGACGTAAATATTGATATATTGGAAGCCTATGTTTGGGCACCGGAAGCGTTCCGGGTGAAATCGGGATTTTTCCGGATTACCGGGAGGGTTACCGGAACCCCCCCGGGAGGTAAATGGGCCTATTGGGCCTTAGTGGAAAAGAGAGAAGAGGCAGCCCACACCTGGCCGGCGCCCCCCACCTTTCCCAAGTCCTAATAGGACTAGGAGAGGTGGGCCGGCCCCCTCTTTCTCCTTCTTCCCCAAGAATCCTAGTTGGAATAGGATTGGGGGGAAGGAGTCCTACTCCCGGTGGGAGTAGGACTCCTCCCTGCGCCTCCCTCCTAGCCGGCCGAACCCCCTGCCCCTGGCCTTTATATACGGGGGCAGGGGGCACCACAAGACACACAAGTTAATCGTTCCTTAGCCGTGTGCGGTGCCCCCTGCCACCAAATTCCACCTTGATCATACCGTTACAGTGCTTAGGCGAAGCCCTGCGTCGGTAGCACATCAAAGATCGTCACCACGCCGTCGTGCTGATGGAACTCTTCCTCAACGCTTTGCTGGATCGGAGCCCGAGGAACGTCATCGAGCTGAACGTGTGCTAAGAACTCGGAGGTGCCGGAGTAACGGTGCTTGGATCGGTTGGATCGGGAAGAAGACGTACGACTACTTCCTCTACGTTGTGTGATCGCTTCCGCAGTCGGTCTGCGTTGGTACGTAGACATCACTCTCCCCTCTCGTTGTTGTGCATCACCATGATCTTGCATGTGCGTAGGAAAATTTTTGAAATTACTGCGTTCCCCAACACCCTTTCCACCATAATCCTCGATAATATTGTAGCGGTGCTTAGGCGAAGCCCTGTGACGATAGTACATCAAGATCGTCACCACGCCGTCGTGCTGACGGAACTCTTCCCCGACACTTTGCTGGATCAGAGTCCGGGGATCGGCATCGAGCTGAACATGTGCTAGAACTCGGAGGTGTCGTAGTTTCGGTGCTTGATTGGTCGGGCCGTGGAGACGTACGACTACATCAACCAAACGCTTCCGTTGTCGATCTACAAGGGTACGTAGATCATACTCTCCCCTCTCGTTGCTATGCATCACCATGATCTTGCGTGTGCGTAGGAATTTTTTTGAAATTACTACGTTCCCCAACAGTGGCATCCGAGCCTAGGTTTTATATGTTGATGTTATATGCACGAGTAGAACACAAGTGAGTTGTGGGCGATATAAGTCATACTGGTTACCAGCATGTCATACTTTGGTTCGGCGGTATTGTTGGACGAAGCGGCCCGGACCGACATTACGCGTACGCTTACGCGAGACCGGTTCTCCTGATGTGCTTTGCACACAGGTGGCTTGCGGGTGATAGTTTCTCCAACTTTAGTTGAACCGAGTGTGGCTACGCCTGGTCCTTGCGAAGGTTAAAACAGCACCAACTTGACAAACTATCATTGTGGTTTTGATGCGTAGGTAAGATTGGTTCTTGCTTAAGCCCGTAGCAGCCACGTAAAACTTGCAACAACAAAGTAGAGGATGTCTAACTTGTTCAGGGCATGTTGTGATGTGATATGGTCAAGACATGATGCTAAATTTTACTGTATGAGATGATCATGTTTTGTAACCGAGTTATCGGCAACTGGCAGGAGCCATATGGTTGTCGCTTTATTGTATGCAATGCAATCGCGCTGTAATGCTTTACTTTATCACTAAGCGGTAGCGATAGTCATGGAAGCATAAGATTGGCAAGACGACAACGATGCTACGATGGAGATCAAGGTGTCGCGCCGGTGACGATGGTGATCATGACGGTGCTTCGGAGATGGAGATCACAGGCACAAGATGATGATGGCCATATCATATCACTTATATTGATTGCATGTGATGTTTATCTTTTATGCATCTTATCTTGCTTTGATTGACGGTAGCATTATAAGATGATCTCTCACTAAATTATCAAGATAAAAGTGTTCTCCCTGAGTATGCACCGTTGCCAAAGTTCGTCGTGCCCAGACACCACGTGATGATCGGGTGTGATAAGCTCTACGTCCATCTACAACGGGTGCAAGCCAGTTTTGCACACGCAGAATACTCAGGTTAAACTTGACGAGCCTAGCATATGCAGATATGGCCTCGGAACACTGAGACCGAAAGGTCGAGCGTGAATCATATAGTAGATATGATCAACATAGTGATGTTCACCATTGAAAGATACTCCATTTCACGTGATGATCGGTTATGGTTTAGTTGATTTGGATCACGTGATCACTTAGAGGATTAGAGGGATGTCTATCTAAGTGGGAGTTCTTAAGTAATATGATTAATTGAACTTTAATTTATCATGAACTTAGTCATGGTAGTATTAGCATATCTATGTTGTAGATCAATAGCTCGCGTTGTTGCTTTCATATGTTTATTTTGATATGTTCCTAGAGAAAAATTGTGTTGAAAGATGTTAGTAGCAATGATGCGGATTGGATCCATGATCTGAGGTTTATCCTCATTGCTGCACAGAAGAATTATGTCCTTGATGCACCGCTAGGTGACAGGCCTATTGCAGGAGCAGATGCAGACGTTATGAACGTTTGGCTAGCTCAATATGATGACTACTTGATAGTTTAGTGCACCATGCTTAACGGCTTAGAATCGGGACTTCAAAGACGTTTTGAACGTCATGGACCATATGAGATGTTCCAGGAGTTGAAGTTAATATTTCAAGCAAATACCCGAGTTGAGAAATATGAAGTCTCCAACAAGTTCTATAGCTAAAAGATGGAGGAGAATCACTCAAGCAATGAGCATGTGCTCAGATTGTCTGGGTACTACAATCGCTTGAATCAAGTGGGAGTTAATCTTCCAGATAAAATAGTGATTGACAGAATTCTCTAGTCACCATCACCAAGTTAGTAGAACTTCGTGATGAACTATAATATGCAAGGGATGACGAAAGTAATTCCCAAGCTCTTCGTGATGCTGAAATCAACGAAGGTAGAAATCAAGAAAAACATCAAGTGTTGATGGTTAACAAGACCACTAGTTTCAAGTAAAGGGCAAAGGGAAGAAGGGGAACTTCAAGAAGAACGGCAAGCAAGTTGCTGCTCAAGTGAAGAAGCCCAAGTCTGGACCTAAGCCTGAGACTGAGTGCTTCTACTGCAAAGGGACTGGTCACTTGAAACAGAACTGCCCCAAGTATTTAGCGGATAAGAAGGATGGCAAAGTGAACAAAAGTATATTTGATATACATGTTATTGATGTGTACTTTACTAGTGTTTATAGCAACCCCTCAGTATTTGATACTAGATCAGTTGCTAAGAATAGTAACTCAAAACAGGAGTTGCAGAATAAATAGAGACTAGTTAAGGGTGAAGTGACGATGTGTGTTGGAAGTAGTTCCAAGATTGATATGATCATCATCGCACACTCCCCTATACTTTCGGGATTAGTGTTGAACCTAAATAAGTGTTATTTGGTTTTTGCGTTGAGCATGAATATGATTTGATCATGTTTATTGCAATACGTTTATTCATTAAAGTCAGAGAATAACTGCTGTTCTGTTTACATGAATAAAACCTTCGATGGTCATACACCCAATGAAACAAGTTCGTTGGATCTCGATCGTAGTGATACACACATTCATAATATTGAAACCAAAAGATGCAAAGTTAATAATGATAGTGCAACTTATTTGTGGCACTGCCTTTTAAGTCATATTGGTGTAAAGCGCATGAAGAAACTCCATGCTGATGGGCTTTTGGAATCACTTGATTATGAATCACTTGATGCTTGCGAACCATGCCTTATGAGCAAGATAACTAAAACGCCGTTCTCCGAAACAATGAAGCAAGCAACAGATTTGTTGGAAATCATACATACTGATGTATGTGGTCCGATGAATATTAAGGCTTGCAGCAGGTATCATTATTTTCTGACCTTCACAGATGATTTGAGCAGATATGGGGATATCTACTTGATGAAACATAAGTCTGAAACATTTGAACAATTCAAAGAATTTCAGAGTGAAGTGGAAAATCATCGTGACAAGAAAATAAAAGTTTCTACGATATGATCGCAGAGGTAAAATATTTGAGTTACGAATTTGGCCTTCAATTAAAACAATGTGAAATAGTTTCACTACTCATGCCACCTGGAACACCATAGTGTAATGGTGTGTCCGAACGTCATAACCGTACTTTATTAGATATAGTGCGATCTATGATGTCTCTTACCGATCTACCACTATCGTTTTGGGGTTATGCATTAGAGACAGCTGCATTCACGTTAAATAGGGCACCATCTAAATCCGTTGAGACGACACCCTGTGAACTATGGTTTGGCAAGAAACCTAAGCTGTCGTTTATTAAAGTTTGGAGTTGTGATGCTTATGTGAAAAAGTTTCATCTCGATAAGCTCAAACTCAAATCGGAGAAATATGTCTTCATAGGATACCCAAAGGAGACAGTTGGGTACACCTTCTATCACAGATCCGAAGGCAAGACATTCGTTGCTAAGAATGGATCCTTTCTAGAGAAGGAGTTTCTCTCGAAAGAAGTGAGTGGGAGGAAAGTAGAACTTGACGAGGTAACTGTACCTGCTCCCTTATTGGAAAGTAGTACATCACAGAAACCTGTTTCTGTGACTACTACACCAATTAGTGAGGAAGCTAATGATGATGATCATGTAACTTCAGATCAAGTTACTACCGAATCTCGTAGGTAAACCAGAGTGAGATCCGCACCAGAGTGGTACGGTAATCCTATTCTGGAGGTCATGTTACTTGACCATGACGAACCTACGAACTATGAGGAAGCGATGATGAGCCCAGATTCCGCAAAATGGCTTGTGGCCATGAAATCTGAGATAGGATCCATGTATGAGAACAAAGTGTGGACTTTGGTGGACTTGCCCGAGGATCGGCAGGACATTGATAATAAATGGATCTTCAAGAGGAAGACGGACACGGATAGTAGTGTTACTATCTACAAAGCTAGAATTGTCGCAAAAGGTTTTCAACAAGTTCAAGGTGTTGACTACGATGAGAGTTTCTCACTCGTATCTATGCTTAAGTCTGTCCGAATCATGTTAGCAATTGCCGCATTTTATGAAATCTGGCAAATGATAAACAAAACTGCATTCCTTAATGGATTTATTAAAGAAGAGTTGTATGTGATGCAACAAGACGGTTTTGTCAATCCTAAAGGTGCTAACAAAATATGCAAGCTCCAGTGATCCATTTATGGACTGGTGCAAGCATCTCGAAGTTGGAATATACGCTTTGATAAGATGATCAAAGCATATAGTTTTATACAGACTTGCGGTGAAGCCTGTATTTACAAGAAAGTGAGTGGGAGCACTACAACATTTCTGATAAGTATATGTGAATGACATATTGTTGATCGGAAATAATGTAGAATTATTCTGCAAAGCATAAAGGAGTGTTTGAAAGGAGTTTTTCAAAGAAAGACCTCGGTGAAGCTGCTTACATATTGAGTATCAAGATCTATAGAGATAGATCAAGACGCTTAATTGGACTTTCACAAAGCACATACCTTGACAAGATTTTGAAGTAGTTCAAAATGGAACAGTCAAAGAAAAAGTTTCTTGCCTGTGTTACAAGGTGTGAAATTGAGTAAGACTCAAAGCCCGACCACGGCAGAAGATAGAAAGAGAATGAAAGTCATTTCCTATGCCTCAGTCATAGGTTCTATAAAGTATGCCATGTTGTGTACCAGATCTATTGTATACCATATACTGTGTTAAGAGAGGGAGTACAATAGTGATCTAGGAGTAGATCAATGGACAGCGGTCAAAATTATCCTTACTGGAATAAGGATATGTTTCTCGATTACGGAGGTGACAAAAGGTTCGTCGTAAAGGGTTACGTCAATGCAAGTTTTGACACTGATCCAGATGACTCTAAGTCTCAATCTGGATACATATTGAAAGTGGGAGTAATTAGCTAGAGTAGCTCCATGCAGAGCATTGTTGACATACAAATTTGCAAAATACATGCAGATCTAAATGTGGCAGACCTGTTGACTAAACTTCTCTCACAAGAAAAACATGATCACTTTTTGGGTCTTAATCACATAGCGATGTGAACTAGATTAATGAATCTAGTAAACCCTTTGGGTGTTAGTCACATGGAGATGTGAACCAATCACATAAAGATGTGAACTATTGATGCTAAATCACATGGCCATGTGATCTAGATTATTGACTCTAGTGCAAGTGGGAGACTGAAGGAAATATGCCCTAGAGGCAATAATAAAGTTATTATTTATTTCCTTATATCATAAATGTTTATTATTCATGCTAGAATTGTATTAACCGGAAACATAATACATGTGTGAATACATAGACAAACAGAGTGTCACTAGTATACCTCTACTTGACTAGCTCGTTAATCAAAGATGGTTATGTTTCCTAACCATGGACAAAGAGTTGTTATTTGATTAATGGGATCACATCATTAGTTGAATGATCTGATTGACATGACCCATTCCATTAGCTTAGCACCCGATCGTTTAGTATGTTGCTATTGCTTTCTTCATGACTTATACATGTTCCTATGACTATGAGATTATGCAACTCCTGTTTGCCGGAGGAACACTTTGTGTGCTACCAAACGTCACAACGTAACTGGGTGATTATAAAGGTGCTCTATAGGTGTCTCCAAAGGTACATGTTGGGTTGATGTATTTCAAGATTAGGATTTGTCACTCCGATCGTCGGAGAGGTATCTCTGGGCCCTCTCGGTAATGCACATCACTTAAGCCTTGCAAGCATTCCAACTAATGAGTTAGTTGCAGGATGATGTATTACGGAACAAGTAAAGAGACTTGCCGGTAAAGAGATTGAACTAGGTATTGGATACCGATGATCGAATCTCGGGCAAGTAACATACCGATGACAAAGGGAACAACGTATGTTGTTATGCGGTCTGACCGATGAAAGATCTTCGTAGAATATGTAGGAACCAATATGAGCATCCAGGTTCCGCTATTGGTTATTGACCGGAGACGTGTCTCGGTCATGTCTACATTGTTCTCGAACCCGTAGGGTCCGCACGCTTAAGGTTACGATGACAGTTATATTATGAGTTTATGCATTTTGATGTACCAAAGTTTGTTCGGAGTCCCGGATGTGATCACGGACATGACGAGGAGTCTCGAAATGGTAGAGACATAAAGATTGATATATTGGAAGCCTATATTTGGATATCGGAAGTGTTCCGGGTGAAATCGGGATTTTTACTGGAAAACCGGGAGGTTACCGGAACCCCCCGGGAGGTACATGGGCCTTAATGGGCCTTAGTGGAAGAAGAGGAGAGGCGGCCAGGGCTGGGCCGCGTGCCCCTCCCCCCCTAGTCCGAATAGGACAAGGAGAGAGGGGGCCGGCGCCCCCCTCTTTTTCTCTCTCTGTTCCCACCTCGTGAATCCTATTCCAACTAGGATTGGGGGGGAAGTCCTACTCCCGGAGGGAGTAGGACTCCTCCTGGCGCGCCCTATGATGGCCGGCCGGCCTCCCCCTCTTGAACCTTTATATACGGAGGCAGGGGCACCCCTAGAGACACAAGTTGATCCATGTGATCATATTCTTAACCGTGTGCGGTGCCCCCTTCCACCATAATCCTCGATAATATTGTAGCGCTGCTTAGGCGAAGCCCTGCGACGGTAGTACATCAAGATCGTCACCACGCCATCGTGCTGACGGAACTCTTCCCCGACACTTTGCTGGATCGGAGTCCGGGGATCGTCATCGAGCTGAACGTGTGCTAGAACTCGGAGGTGTCGTAGTTTCGGTGCTTCATCGGCCGGGCCGTGGAGACGTTTGACTACATCAACCAAACGCTTCCGTTGTCGATCTACAAGGGTACGTAGATCACACTCTCCCCTCTCGTTGCTATGCATCACCATGATCTTGCGTGTGCGTAGGAATTTTTTTGAAATTACTACGTTCCCCAATAGTTTAGTCACTGAAGCTTATGTTTGGCTCAGCGGGACACAGGTGGGTAGCTTCAGTTAATTAATTATATCTCCTTCGTCACCAAGCTTCCTCCTTCATGGATCTCATTGGAACTCTTGATGTGGAAGAAAATGCGAGACCAAAGGACACACATGCTTGAGGAATTGAGGGAGGATTTAGTGCCAATATGGTACAGAAGAACTTCCAGCCCCACAAGTTCAAGAACAATGGCAAGTTTGATGGTAAAGCAAAGTTTGATGGGAAGAACAAGGTTGTGCAACACACGAACTTCAAGAAGAAGAATGACAAGAAGAAAGGTGTTTGTCATGTGGTGATCCTGATCATTGGGCTCCTAGTTGCCCTAATCGTTATGACAAGCTAGGCCGGTTAATTAATTATACCTCCAGTGCACCCCTTTTTAGTTGAAATGTAATGAAATCCGGCATGTTTATATGAAATCCGACCGTGTATGAATGAATTTATTTCGATTAGTTCGAATTCCTGTATCACTGGCATTGGATGAACATGCAAAACAATACGTACTAGCATTATTCCCAGGGTGATCACCTCGTTTGCAGCAGTTTCACATGTACTCCCTCCGGTCCTTTCTAGTCTGCATACAAGTTTTGTCTGCAGTCAAAGTATCTCTACTTTGACCAATCTTATACAAAAAAGTATGCACTTTCACAATGTGTGAAGTAAAAAGGAACAGAAGGAGTACAAAGAGTTTGAGCAGCTTTTTAGCATTTCTGTACATTGCAATCAAACACACAGGCCTGGCAATCCATAGAGAACATTCAAAACAATCGATGATTATGCATCTCAGCGACTCACATGTCAGAGGCAATATTTACTTCACAACTAAAGAATAAAGAAAAAAATTGATCGACACTGCTGACAGCAAAGGGCGTCCCATTCGAAAATATCAAACGCATGTCTTGCTAAAATCAATGAGCAAAATTTGACAAGGTTGTCCCATTCCAAAATATCAAATGCCTGCGATTGTGGAATGGGCAGGGTTTGCCATCAGTTTGGACATTGACATGGCACCTCGTGCTAAATAAACCAGTTGTTCTTTTTGTGCAGTTCCACCAAAATCGACCAAATTCACGCGTAGCTTGTATGATTTCGCCCTTATATGTTGCAATGCCTTGAACTTATCGGCACCTCCTTTCTTGTGGTGGAAATGAATGATTCGATGTATTCATGAACATTTTGTGCAGTTCCCATTGAAATCAAGCTGAGCACCCCTGTTTGCACAAATACAAAAAAGTGATTAGTATAGAGCAAACTGTACTATGAATTGATAGTCTCAACAGGCACATACATGGTCCATGTAGAGCAAACTTTTAGAAAAATGGAACTCACCAGAAAGAATCCTAGAACAACATTGTACTCGCGCATCATAGCAAAAAATGGAGATTTTGTCAGTCATTCTGAGTTGAAGTTAGTTTGGTCTTGTGGGGAGTAATGTAACCATCCTTCAACTGCTCCTTCTGATGATAAGATAGACAGGGCTTCTTCCTGGCATAATCGGAACTAGTCACTTCATGTACTCCATATTCTTCTACAGAGGAAGATGATCCTGTTGTGCAAAGACAAGAGGACTACTAAATGCTAGCATCACTGTTTGCTCGAAAAAAAGGAAAGGAAATCTTTAAAACAGCACAGATGAAGCACTTCTCAAGGACAATACCACTTTTTCATGACAGTATCTAAACAGTAGCACAACACCAATAGAGATGACAAAGCTCAATCATATGGATGAAATCAGTGGGCGAGTGCCAACCTTTGTCAGGAGGCTTATTGTGTAGAGCATATAGATGAAGCATTTCTCCGGAACCATCTGTTGCTATCTACGGTGGTGGCCAAGCTTACTATATACTCCTCGATTAGTTTAATGTTTCCAACATCTTCTTATGCAGTTCCACTAAAATATATGGTATCTTCAAAGAAGATCCCTGTTTGCACAAGTAGAGATAATTACATATTACATTAAGAGTGGCATCAAATCAGTGGCAAAATAATTGCTCGTTCCAGCCATAGCAATAAATTAAGATGCAAAACTATATCATTACTTGTGTCGTCACAGTTCTAGTGCTTCATTACAGCACTGGGAGTTGATTTTTTTCCCTTGTTCTTCCCCTTCATCACTTGGTTCAATAACAAACAAGCTTCGTCTTCAATGTAAGATTTGGCATGTCAATTAGGGAGCACAAGTATAGTACTAAACTTAATTTTCTGATGAAAGTGGAAAAATACATGCCAGCAGTTGTGAAATATCCTTATCTTACCTCAATGGGATATTACGGTGCACATACAGATTGGAAGTCTTGTCTCCATTTGTGCAGTTCATTAAAATCAAGCAACATTATCGTACAAGTAGCACAACATATGAATGCACACTGCAGAATCATGTGAAAGAAGGCTAGTACTGACCTCTCATGATTCGGAATTCAAACAACTCACAAGAAGAAGATCTGAACCAAATTCGCCTTAACAGATAGAAAGTAAGATCTCCTCTTGTGCAGTTCCACTAAGATCAAGCAATCAAGCAACGTTGTCGGTGTGACATTTTGGTTGAACTGCACAAAACACTCTTAAAACAAAAGTGTTTTGTGCATTGCAACAAAAGGTCACAATGGCAACGAGGTGAAGCAGATAACCCTGTTTACACAGAGGTGCAAAGGAAACAATTAGTGGTCAATAACGGTGGATGACACAGAAGCCAACAAAAAGAAGCATCTACCTTATCTAAATGGGAAAGAAAGCAAGACAGTAGCATTTCTCAAAAGGTGGCATTGATTAATATTAACATAGAGATTATATTAACAATAAAATTCGTTAAACATGTAATTTGCTTTTAACTATGGCATTGCATCAATTTTGCAGCGGCATTATTAGAGGGTGTTTGTTTACAGGGACATTTTGGTGTAGGGACTAAAAAAACTCCGTGTCAGTCCGTGTTGGTCCCAATTTTGTTATCACACGCCTTTCCCTATGTGAGCGCAGCAAATCTAGTCCTGCTCAAACTCTACAGCCGTGTCCCTTCCTTTCCTTTTTGAACTAGTACTTTCACCCCTTTCTTTCCTTTTTGAACCACGTCCTAGATTTATGCGATACAACTTTCCCCACTACTTTCCCCCATTCCTTTCCTCTTTGAACCACGTCCTAGATTAATGCTATACAACTTTCCCCCTTCATTTCCTCTTTGAACCACGTCCTAGATTCATGTTATATACAACTTTTCCCACTCCTTTCCTCTTTGAACCACGTCCTAGATTCATGGTATACATGCAGCTAGAGCAATGCATGTGGAGTAAGTAAATTATACCTTAAGGTTCTTGGGGCGTGGTTCGGCGGGCGACGGGACGGCGGCGAAGAAGAAGGGGTCGGAGGCCCTCCCGCGCCGCCGCTGGGTGGAAAGTGAACAGCTGCGTCGGTAGTCCCTCGCCGACGGCGACAGCGTTAAGCCTCCTTCCCTTCCCGGCGGACAGATCCTGCCGGCTCTTTGAGCAGCAGTGAGGGGAGAGAGAGGCCAATGAAGTCTTGTTTAGATCTGGAGAGGGCGAGAGAGTGTGAAGAGAGCAACTACAAGCGCTGAGGCTCCAGCGGGAGAGGGCGAGAGAGTGTGAAGAGAGCAACTACAAGCGCTGAGGCTCCAGCGTGTATATATATACTGGAGAGAGAGTGTGAAGCGTGCAAACCCAAGAAAACATTTTGACCAGTCAAAGAATCCTCCTGGCACAAATTATGCTCAAGTGTAGTTATCGAACCCGAGACCTCAAGTTTGATGAGCGAACAGGCTAACCAGCTACACAACCCTCCCGCTATGTTCAACAAGAGGGAAATAACCTTTTATACATTCCTGAATCCTTATTATAACATGCACACAAATTTTGGGCACTTGTATCCGACTTAAGTCAGTGTGCCACCGTATCTCATATACTTACTACTCCCTCCGTCTAGGTGTAATAAGTCACGTTGGAAGGTGCAACAGGACCAAGGTGCGCGCGCGTGTGTGTGTGTGTGTGTTTAACACCATGTGTGTGTGTTAGAGAGAGTGACAGATCGACCTACTCCTACAGAGAGATGTTGTGTAGTGTACAATTTTAGCCACGAGAGTCAGTGCATCCTCTCGTTTCTGGGCATGTCCGGTAGGGACATGTGGACAGCTGCCACGCCTGCTCCTGACCAGCCTGGCCCACCCAAAACCCCTCCATCGCCCGCGCGCGCTTCCCGCCCGAAACGGTCAGTGCCGCTCCAAAGAATCGGTGCCGCATTCATGCCCAGGCAGAGCGGACGCGACCTCTCACTGGCGCAAGAGTGATGGTTGCTTCGTCCGTCCAACTTACTGCTGGGTCTATGTGATTTGACGGCTCATTGGTCTTTATTACTAAGGTCGTAGGACTGCTAGATGTCCCACGCTTTTGGCGAAAGGAGGTATACTACTACTAGATTACAATTTTCTCCATTCTTACAGCGGAGGCGTGCAAGAGCAGTGAAGACACGCAGCCTCAGTGATCCGCATGTGGTTCATGGTGAAATCTCTACAAAGACTTATATTTAGGAACGGAGGAAGTACTAGTATAGTACGTACTGTAATTTATCAGCGAGATAAATTTGTACAATGCTATGAAGCTTCCAGCTTCTGTTACATGTATCTTAAGTCCAAGGTTGCCTGTTGCAACATTTCATCAAATACAAAGGAGACTAACATGCATGCTATTGCATCTCAATGATTGACAGATCATAGCAAATATGTACTCCCTCCGTTCCAAAATAAGTTTCTCAACTTTGTGCAAACTTTGGTACAAAGTTGTACTACTACTAAAGTTGACACTTATTTTGGAACAGAGGCAACTAAAGAAAAAAACGATCCATGCAGTCCCTAGCCCTTGAACCGTGAACCCTGACCAGGCTTCAATTTGCTCGCAACGTTCGAGCTTCCTAATGAATGAAGTTTGCAACCTTTTGACCATCGGATCATTTTGTGCAGTTTCACCAAAATCGAGATGAACATCACTGTGGCAAAGAAATTGAACAAGTGTGATTAGAATAAGATTACTAGGACTAGTTGATGAGACATAAACTCATCACAAATACAGTACGTAGAAGCCAGTAGAGGTATGTGCGGGGCAAAGAAGTAGAGAAATATCCACAGGGAGTGATGTGGGAAGCTGGAGCAGTGGTGCAAGACGGCTGTAAAGGGAGTTGTTCCTGAGGGACGTAGCTCAACCTTGAGGAGGGCGGCGGGAGGCGGCAACTGCCCACGTCACGGCAGTGAGCAAGGGACGAAGGCAACCTCACCGGCTTTGTGAGAGAGAATGGTGGGGACCGCTGATCGGGACGTGCTGACAGTGGGTTTTCACCGTCGGCGACGGCCACCGCATCTACACTAAGCATCCACCCCTTCCCCAAGCGGACATGATCCGACGGGATGTTAGAGATGTGGCCACAGTCGTTTTGTGCGAGAGAGTGTGAAGAGAGCAACCCCAGCAAGCAACCGTGTAGGCTGGCCCGTCCTGACTATGTATATAGTGGAGGGGTTTCCTTTTCTCTCCATATGAACCTATCATATTGCGTACGTGCCACTGAAGAAAAAAACTTTATTTATAAATGACGTGGCACCTACTACTCGTTCTCCTATAACCTTGCGCTTGGCATCTCCAAAATATTAACCTTGCGATTGGCTCTTCGCCTCTTCGGGAAGTCGAGCAATAATGGTAGTGCAGTATATATCGTTCTGGCTATATGAGACCGAATGAATTGCTGCACGTCCACCACGTGGGTGAGGGTCGAGGGGTGAGGGAGAGTGCTACATACGGAGAAAAATGAGTGAATCTACACTCTAAAATACGTCTATATACATCAGTGTTTGGAGAATGTACTAGTAGTTCATATTGAAATCTACTAAAGGACATATATATTCCAAACAATATGATAGTATAATATCTATAACCAAGGTAGTAGGGACGAGGAGTAAACGGAGGGAGTAGTAAATTTTTCTCCTCGTCCCGCGAGCCACCACGTGCATGGGCGAGGGAGCGGGCGTAAGGCGTAGTAAGCAAGCTTCACCTCATCCTGCGAGCCACCGCGCCCGTGGGCGGGGGAGACGGCGTACTAAGCAAGCTTCTCCTCGTTCTGCGAGTTGACGGGACACATCAAAAGTTCTCCAGTGTATAGAGCCTTGCCTCTAAGGTAGGCCCCACATGGTTTGCCTCTTTTTTAACATAACATATCAAGTCGCAATTTGTTTGTTCACCCGTGGTAGACGATCCTCCCTCCACCAAGTGGACAACCAGTACACGTGCCAAATTACCACGTGGGCTGCCTTTTTCGTACAGAAATGAGCTCCACCGTGTACCCGCACGGGTGTGGTTGGGAAAGAGACGGGAGTACGTGCGCCGTGCATGCACCTCTTCTCTTCATGCACGTCCCCCACCTACGTGGGGTGTGTGTGAGAGATACAAACCGCGTTCGTGAGTGTTTTTTGTTTTGGGGTGGGGATTGATTTCGTGAATTATTTGTGGGAATATGTGTCGATGACATCTCAAACAAAATTTTGCATGCAATGTGTGTGAAATGGAGGCCTATCCATATCATACATAGAGGGTCGGGCAATCCACGAGAAGAGAGGGAGGGGTCATAGCTATCGATAGAGTCAAAGAGAGGATCAAGTGGGTGGGTGCGAGATCGATGAAGAGAGCCATCGAAATTGTTTGTGTGTACAAGTCAAAGATATAGGGCGACTGGCCTACCGGAACGTTAGAGGGCACACGTCAAGTTTGTGTGTGGCAGGGAGACATGACTAGAGCACTCGATGTATCGGTGTGTGTGGGAGGGAGGGGGTGGTGGGAGGGGTAGGCAGAGGCCTAACTATAGAGGTAGAACGACTCGTATATGTGTTGAGAAGGAGAGACCGAGCTATGTCTTGAGGGAGATCGGTCGACATCCATACATAACTGAAGGACGGGAAATATGATGGGACAAAGAGAGAGAGAGAGGAGGGAGAGAGGGAGGGAGAGGGGTAGAGTGCTGGATGGGTGATGGAGTTGCTTCTCGAAGATGGTGGGAGAGGCCTACTAGACAAACTGAGGGTGGAACTGCAATGTTATCAATAAGAGTGGGGATGTGTTTCTGTGTGTGCCTGTGCGTGATAGATCTGTCGGGACGCATCCATGGATGATGAAGGGTAACCATGTGTTTGGTAAGCAAACCTAACTAGATCGGTAGATCAATTGTTGTTTGTCAGAGGAAGGGAGAGACACAACTAATGAGGTAGATCGATTGACGTGTGGGTAAAAACGAGTTACAAGGACCTAGCTAGCTATATGTATAGCGAGAGATCGGTCGGTGTATGTCCATTTGTTAGAGGAAAATAAGGCCCAGCGAGACGGATAGACAGAGAGAATGGAGCTAGGAGGTGGTGCGAGAGGCCCAACTACTAGCTAGATAGGGGGAGGAGTGTGCGGTTGTGAGAGCGATGAAAAGAGGGGCGAGAGTTTACACGTGTGTCTGACCGTATGAGAGACACGAGGCAAGGACACATAAAGGAGGAGATTGAAGGTGTGTTTGTATGTTGTAGGCAGGCATCGCTGGAGAGGTTTATCGATCGGTGTGTGTCGGAAAGGAGTTATGGAGACTCTGGGAGAATGACCTAAAGAAAAAAATGAATGTGCCAGGTGGATAGAATGCCGAGGGAGGGGGAGGGCGAGGAGGGCATGTGCATGCACGAGAGAAAGTTAGTGGTAGCTACAAAGGTTAGAGGATTGTGTGGGTGTAAAAGACTAACAAAGATCATAATTTGATATGAAAGCAGATTCATATATTTGAATAGGAGATCATAGTGTTTTAAACATTGCATGCATGAATATAGCGGTGATACATGTGTTGTGCACATGTTATACCATAATGTGATAATGCATGGCGTTTGCAACTCACAGCTAAATGTCGAACAATCTAAACCATACTATACATCAAACAATCTCACATTTTATTTGAATTTGTGATAATGTGTGGCGTTCGCAGCTTACAACTAAATATCGAACAATCCAAACAATATTATATATCGAACATTCTCACATTTTATTTGAATTTGTGGTAATGTGTGGTGTTTGCAACTCACATCTAAATACTTGTAGGCGTAGGGGCGGGGCACCATACATAATGTGATAAACACATTATACATATGAGACATGGTTTAGATTATGATGATCTAGCTAGAGCTAGAAATGTAATGTGATTTGAAATCAAAATAAAGTGGATTCAAAAAATCTAGTTCGAGTTCATATAGTACTCCTACACATAGTTCATATGTAAATCAAGACTAATCACGTGGTGTGCTGTGAAGATAATACACAAACGATGGTTTAACTTGACAATAATGATGATTGTAGATCTTATTAAAACAGAGAAATGAATTCAAATGCTTTGACTTCACAACAATCATTACTGTAGATCTTATTCAAATAGAGAAACGAATTCAAATTTAGTTCATATTGAAGCGGTAGTATATATGTTTGGCATGTACTAAAACGTTCATTTGAGTAGTAGGTTGCATGCAGTATACACGTAGTGAAATATTTTAATTGAACATAAACAAGAATTCAAAGTTTTGAATGACATTTGTAGGGCGCATTGATTTGGGACAGTACACGTTAGGCTTGTCCGGAAATTTCAACCCGTGCCTTGTTAGCCCGAAATATTTAAGATATATCTTTGTCTCGTTGTGCTCCGACAACTCCCTCCATCTCAACCCGCGCCTTGCTATTCCGAAATTACAACGCGCGCGAAAACTTGCACCTCCTGTGAAATCCCGACACGCGAAATGCCCGTGGTACCCCTGAACCGAAAGAACCGCCTCAAATCGATGGGGGTACTTTCGTAACTTACCCCACATTTCGGACAAGCGCGTCTCTAAGCCATGGTTCCCCACTGCCATCCCATCCGCCCACCATTCGTACACCGAGGCCGCGAAAACCCGCAATGAGACCCCACACCCTGCTCCGTCCGCCACCCAGCCGGAGCCTCTTCCCCGACGATGTCGTCCACAGCAACACCTCGACGTCCCTCATCCACCGTACCGGATGAGGATCCGTCGTCAATCTCATCGTCCCGCCGGTTCAGCCACCCCGTCCTCCACCTCCAAGGAGCTGCCCCGACGTTCCCCTCGTCTTTTGCGCCACCTCCATTCCCGCACCGCCGTCTTCACCTGCACCACCGGAAGAGCATCATCATCACCATTTCCTCGGATGAAGCTGCGGCCTAATCGGCGCCACCAATGAGGTTGTACACTAATCGCTGCATTTTCTTCTTGATTCGATCTCACGGTGCTGCGGCGCTCGGTCCCGAGCCGACACGGCGCGGCTCCATCCACGGCGGCGTCGCCTGCCACTTCCTTCACGGCGTCGCTCCCTCGGCGGCGATGTCCACATCAGTAGGACCTGCTGCTGCTTTAGCTCTCGCTCGCGCTGCTGCTCTGCTCTTGCTCTTGGTCCCCTGCCTGGTCTGCTCTTGCTATTGCTCTTGCTCGCACTGCTGCTCTCGCTCTTGCTCTTGCTTCTGATGCTGCTCTGATTTAGCTACACTTCAGTCGACTGAACTGACTTTTGGGTCAGTCGATTTTCAGGGGGTGGGGGGGCTCGCCGGGGTGAAGGAAGAACCAGCCGCAGCGGGGAGGGGGCTCGTCGGAGAGGTACCCCACTATCTATCTTAGGGTTTAGGATGGGGGCGGTGGTCGCCGGCGGTGGTGGGGCGTTGGCGGGGCGGTTGCGTGGGGATCGCCGGAGAAAAAGCTCGGCACAGGGGGGCTAGAGGGATGGCCGGGGCGGCGGCGGACCGGCGGTGGGAGTATTTTCGGGGCGGGCGGGGCGGCGCACCGCCGGCCGCGGGCGGCGGGGGGCTGCTGTTTGGCCGGCTCAGGGGGGTGGAGGTTGAAGATGAACCGCAGGCCCTTGATTTCGTATCCAACGGCTGCAAAATCGACTGACCAGATATGAAAAAGTCAGTCGACCGACGTGTAGCCTCACCTTGCTAGTGCGTTCAGTTTCGATAGCAAAATTCAGTTTCGACAGTTAAGTTCAGTTTCGACAGTTACATTCAGTTTCGACAGTTAAGTTCAGAGATGAACGGATGATGTATTTTACATCTAGCACTTTGTGGTTATGTATTTTACGTCATGTATTGGAGATGTTATTAGAATTCCACTCAGGCTAACGTTGGTAGACTAAGGCATAGCCTAGTGGTGGGAAGGGGCTGATGCCTTCCCACCCACCCAGGTTCAAGGTGTGATACTTGCAATTTGGGTTTGTTGCACCAATTATACTGTAAGGGGTTCCCTTACAGTCTTTCCGTAAAAAAACGTTGTTCGTTGTCTCTCTTGTCCTGCTTCAGCCTCGGCTTCGTACAACTCACCGGAGCTGCTCCAACGACGAAACCCTCCATCACAGCGGAGCAGTACCTCGGGCTCCATCTCCAGACGCCTAAGATCTTCTTCCCCTCCTTTGACAGCCAAGTCAGCCGGAGCATCCTCACCGGCCAACCCAATCACACTGACATCGACATGGCTTCGCCAAAGAGGTTCTACACTTGTTGCATCTCTTTTTTACTCTACATGTTATATATATTGTCCACCGAGCACACGGATTTGTTCCTTTAGTGTCTCCTTGAAAGAAAAAATGTAGGAATTTTAATTTTCACTTGTCCTCCTTTTCAAATTCCTATTCATGAAGCACAAGACTAAGAGATAGTAGCATAATAGCATTATAACCGTACATTTTCTTGTGGTTTGACTTAATGTCACCATGCTTCTTTGCATCCTGTGATCTTCCAATTGTTGTGAATCAAACACCCAGATTGGCAGAAATCCTGCGTTTTTAAATTCTCTGTTTTGCACGTGCATTCCTATCCTATTCCTGTCTATTTCCTATCCTTGCATTGTTGGAATCCTCCAATTCAAACGGGCCCTTACAGAATTACTTCTCTTACAGATAGTTGTCAAAGAAAACCTTGTGTGGTTTGTCCCGCTCCTGCTGCGCCGTCATCCACCCCAGCTCAGCTGCTCCAACGACAGAAGGGTCCAGCACAGTAGGGATCCGGCCTCCAGACTGTCTTTTGCTGCCTTAGATCTTCTTCCTCACCGCTGGCAGCCATGAAAACTGCACTACCATCATCAACCGAGCAGATGACCTCGAGGACTACACGGGTCCGCAAGAGAGGTCTCACTCTTTCATGTCTGCTTATGTTATGCATCGCTTAATATTACATGCTACTTTATCGTCCGGTTCACCGATTAGACTCTGAGTCAGCTCCAAACTAATGGTCAAACTTGAGTTTTTAAATGGTTGTGGGGTACATATCGGGGCCGCTATCAATAGTATCTATCTACTATCTGGTTAATCTCTGGTGTCTACTATGAGTTTCATGTTGGGTGGGAAACCAATAGTAAAGAAGCCATTATCTCTATTTTTTAACGAAAGCCATTATCTGCCTGCTATTATTGGTTTTGGGTCTATCCACAGGTTGCTACCATCACTCTGGATTTCTGCATGCACTCCTTACATAATCTCACTATGTTTTATTCCTATGCATGACAGTTATTGTAAACAATGGAACTGAACATGTAGAGCAAAAGAGACGAGCCTTGCGTGGCAATAAAATTTCATGCAGACGTCGCTCCATGGTAGGCGCAAAGGCAGCCCCCCTCCACGCATTTCGGATTGTAATCGAGAGGAAGATATCTATTCTGAGGGGGATTCAGAAGGATAAGACAACTCCTCTTTACCCCCTGAGGTCTTCGCTCTAACTTGGCATGCTGATGTTGGTTATATCATGCATATGGTGTCTTGCATTGCTTACTTTATACATCAAATATGTCATCTGCTTAGTTTAGACATCCTTTGTATGAATGCCATCTGTTTAGTTTATTCATCGTTTATGTGAATTATGCACCGCCATCTTGTTTAGCTAGGCATCATATATGTGAATTTTGTAATGCCATCCTGCTTAGCCAGTCATCTTATATGTAAATTATATCAGGCCATCCTTTTTTTTGGTTACATATTACATTTGTCAAAAATGTTATTACATTCAACTGCTCTTCGTGTGCATCAGCCATTTGACACAGTGATGGCAAATTCTGGAGTGAAAACAAGGTCTTCAGAGCAGACTATGTTATCTGACGAAGCGCATATCTCGCTGGTTACGGATAGCTCCTCAGAGGAGGATTCAGAGACAGATGACCAGTCCTATCCCCCCCCCTCGAGGTGTATGCTCTAACTTGGCAGGGTTATGTTGCTCATATCGTGCGTATGGTGTCTCGCATTGCTACGTCATTTGATTAGTTTAGACATGTTTTGTGTGAATGCCACCTGTTCAGTGTCTAATTACCATATATGTGAATTATGCATTGCCATCTTGTTGCAAGACATTATATATGTGAATTATACAATGCTATCTTGTTGCAAAGGCATTATATATGTGAATTATGCAATGCCATGCTGTTTAGCCAATCATCATGTATGTGAATTATATCATGCTATCATTTTTTTTGTATTACATGTTCCATTTGTTGACAATGTTTGTATATTCAACTACTCTTCCTGTGCATCAGCCATTTGAAGCGGTGATGGAAGTATCTGGAGTGAAAACAAGGTATTCAGAGCAGACAATGCTACCTGCTGAAGCACACATCTTGCTGGTTACAGAGAGCTCCTCAAAGGAGGATTCAGAGACTGATGACCAGTCCTATTTTCCCCCTGAGTTCTATGCTCAAACTTGGCAGGGTTATATTACCCATGTAATGCATGTTGTCTTGCATTGATTAGTTTTTACATCATATTGAAGGAAATATGCCCTAGAGGCAATAATAAAGTTATTATTTATTTCCTTATATCATGATAAATGTTTATTATTCATGCTAGAATTGTATTAACCGGAAACATAATACATGTGTGAATACATAGACAAACTTAGTGTCACTAGTATGCCTCTACTTGACTAGCTCGTTAATCAAAGATGGTTATGTTTCCTCACCACGAATAAGGTGTTGTTATTTGATTAACGAGGTCACATCATTAGTTGAATGATCTGATTGACATGACCCATTCCATTAGCTTAGCACCCGGTCGTTTAGTATGTTGCTATTGCTTTCTTCATGACTTATACATGTTCCTATGACTATGAGATTATGCAACTCCCGTTTACCAGAGGAACACTTTGTGTGCTACCAAACGTCACAACGTAACTGGGTGATTATAAAGGAGCTCTACAGGTGTCTCCAAAGGTAGATGTTGGGTTGGCGTATTTCGAGATTAGGATTTGTCACTCCGATTGTCGGAGAGGTATCTCTGGGCCCTCTCGGTAATGCACATCACATAAGCCTTGCAAGCATTGCAACTAATGAGTTAGTTGCGGGATGGTGTATTACAGAACGAGTAAAGAGACTTGTCGGTAACGAGATTGAACTAGGTATTGGATACCGACGATCGAATCTCGGGCAAGTAACATACCGATGACAAAGGGAACAACGTATGTTGTTATGCGGTCTGACCGATAAAGATCTTCGTAGAATATGTAGGAGCCAATATGGGCATCCAGGTCCCGCTATTGGTTATTGACCGGAGACGTGTCTCGGTCATGTCTACATTGTTCTCAAACCGTAGGGTCCGCACGCTTAACGTTATGATGACAGTTATTATGAGTTTATGCATTTTGATGTACCAAAGTTAGTTCAGAGTCCCGGATGTGATCACGGACATGATGAGGAGTCTCGAATTGGTCGAGACATAAAGATTGATATATTGGACGGCTATATTCGGACACCGGAAGTGTTCCGGGTGATTTCGGAGAAAACCAGAGAACCGGAAGGGTTACCGGAACCCTCCGGGGAAGTAATGGGCCTTATTGGGCCTTAGGGGAGAGAGAGGGCTGCGGCCTAGGAGGTGGCGCCCCCCCCCCCTCACATGGGGAGTCCGAATTGGACTAGGGAGGGGGGCGCGGCCCCTCTTTCCCTCTCCCTCTCCCCCTCTTTCCTTCCCCCTTAGGGTTTCCTAAATGGATTAGGAAAGGGGAGTCCTACTCCCACTAGGAGGAGGACTCCCCCTCCCCTTGGCGCGCCCCATAGGGCCCGCCGGCCTCCCCCTTGCTCCTTTATATACGGGGGCAGGGGGCACCCTAGGACACACAAGTTGATCTTTGAGATCGTTCCTTAGCCGTGTGCGGTGCCCCCTACCACCATATTCCACCTCGATCATATCGTTGTAGTGCTTAGGCGAAGTCCTGCGTCGGTAGAACATCAAGATCGTCACCATGCCGTCGTGCTGACGGAACTCCTCCCCGAAGCTTTGCTGGATCGGAGCCTGGGGATCGTCATCGAGATGTACGTGTGCTAAGAACTCGGAGGTGCCGGAGTAACGGTGCTTGGATCGGTCGGATCGGGAAGAAGACGTATGACTACTTCCTCTACGTTGTGTTAACGCTTCCGTTGTGATCTACAAGGATACGTAGATCATGCTCTCCCCTTGTTGCTATGCATCACCATGATCTTGCGTGTGCGTAGGAAATTTTTTGAAATTACTACGTTACCCAACAGTGGCATCCGAGCCTAGGTTTTATGGTTTGATGTTATTTGCACGAGTAGAACACAAGCGAGTTGTGGGCGATATAAGTCATACTGCCTACCAGCATGTCATACTTTGGTTCGGCGGTATTGTTGGATGAAGCGGCCCGGACCGACATTACGCGTACGCTTACGTGAGACTGGTTCTACCGCCGTGCTTTGCACACAGGTGGCTGGCGGGTGTCAGTTTCTCCAACTTTAGTTGAACCGAGTGTGGCTACGCCCGGTCCTTGCGAAGGTTAAAACGGAGTCTATTTGACAAACTATCATTGTGGTTTTGATGCGTAGGTGAGATTGGTTCTTACTTAAGCCCGTAGCAGCCACGTAAAACTTGCAACAACAAAGTAGAGGACGTCTAACTTGTTTTTGCAGGGCATGTTGTGATGTGATATGGCCAAGACATGATGCTAAATTTTATTGTATGAGATGATCATGTTTTGTAACCGAGTTATAGGCAACTGGCAGGAGCCATATGGTTGTCGCTTTATTGTATGCAATGCTATCGCGATGTAATGCTTTACTTTATCACTAAGCGATAGCGATAGTCGTGGAAGCATAAGATTGGCGAGACGATAATGATGCTACGATGGAGATCAAGGTGTCGCGCCGGTGATGATGGTGATCATGATGGTGCTTCGGAGATGGAGATCACAAGCACAAGATGATGATGGCCATATCATATCACTTATATTGATTGCATGTGATGTTTATCTTTTTATGCATCTTATCTTGCTTTGATTGACGGTAGCATTATAATATGATCTCTCACTAAATTATCAAGAAGTGTTCTCCCTGAGTATGCACCGTTGCCAAAGTTCGTCGTGCCCAGACACCACGTGATGATCGGGTGTGATAAGCTCTACGTCCATCTACAATGGGTGCAAGCCAGTTTTGCACACGCAGAATACTCAGGTTAAACTTGACGAGCCTAGCATATGCAGATATGGCCTCGGAACACGGAGACAGAAAGGTAGAGCGTGAATCATATAGTAGATATGATCAACATAGCGATGTTCACCATTGAAAACTACTCCATCTCACGTGATGATCGGTTATGGTTTAGTTGATTTGGATCACGTGATCACTTAGAGGATTAGACGGATATCTATCTAAGTGGGAGTTCTTAAGTAATTTGATTAATTGAACTTAAACTTATCATGAACTTAGTACCTGTTAGTGTCTTGCTTGTTTATGTTGATTGTAGATAGATGGCTCGTGCTGTTGTTCTGTTGAATTTTAATGCGTTCCATGAGAAAGCAAAGTTGAAAGATGATGGTAGCAATTACACGGACTGGGTCAGTAACTTGAGGATTATCCTCATTGCTGCTCAGAAGAATTACGTCCTGGAAGCACCGCTGGGTGCCAGGCCTGCTGCTAGAGCAACACCAGATGTTATGAACGTCTGGCAGAGCAAAGCTGATGACTACTCACTAGTTCAGTGTGCCATGCTTTACGCCTTAGAATCGGGACTTCAACGACGTTTTGAACGTCATGGAACATATGAGATGTTCCAGGAGTTGAAGTTAATATTTCAAGCAAATGCCCGGATTGAGAGATATGAAGTCTCCAATAAGTTCTATAGCTGCAAGATGGAGGAGAACAGTTCTGTCGGTGAGCATATACTCAAAATGTCCGGGTATAATAATCACTTGATTCAGATGGGAGTTAATCTTCCAGATGATTGCGTCATTGACAGAATTCTCCAATCACTTCCACCAAGCTACAAGAGCTTCATGATGAACTATAATATGCAAGGGATGAACAAGACTATTCCCGAGCTCTTCGCAATGCTGAAAGTTGCGGAGGTAGAAATTAAAAAGGAGCATCAAGTGTTGATGGTCAGCAAGACCACTAGTTTCAAGAAAAAGGGCAAAGGGAAGAAGAAGGGGAACTTCAAGAAGAACAGCAAGCAAGTTGCTGCTCAAGAGAAGAAACCCAAGTCTGGACCTAAGCCTGAAACTGAGTGCTTCTACTGCAAGAAGACTGGTCACTGTAAGCGGAACTGCCCCAAGTATTTGGCGGATAAGAAGGATGGCAAGGTGAACAAAGGTATATGTGATATACATGTTATTGATGTGTACCTTACTAGAGCTTGCAGTAGCACCTGGGTATTTGATACTGGTTCTGTTGCTAATATTTGCAACTCGAAACAGGAACTACGGATTAAGCAAACACTGGCAAAGGACGAGGTGACGATGCGTGTGGGAAACAGTTCCAAAGTCGATGTGATCGCAGTCGGCACGCTACCTCTACATCTACCTTCGGGATTAATATTAGACCTAAATAATTGTTATTTGGTGCCAGCGTTGAGCATGAACATTATATCTAGATCTTGTTTGATGCGAGACGGTTATTCATTTAAATCAGAGAATAATGGTTGTTCTATTTATATGAGTAATATCTTTTATGGTCATGCACCTTTGAGAAGTGGTCTATTTTTGATGAATCTCGATAGTAGTAACACACATATTCATAATGTTGAAACCAAAAGATGCAGAGTTGATAATGACAGTGCAACTTATTTGTGGCACTGCCGTTTAGGTCATATCAGTATAAAGCGCATGAAGAAACTCCATACTGCTGGACTTTTGGAACCACTTGATTATGAATCACTTGGTACTTGCGAACCGTGCCTCATGGGCAAGATGACTAAAACACCGTTCTCCGGTACTATGGAGAGAGCAATAGATTTGTTGAAAATCATACATACCGATGTATGTGGTCCGATGAATATTGAGCCTCGTGGCGGATATTGTTATTTTCTGACCTTCACAGATGACTTAAGCAGATATGGGTATATCTTCTTAATGAAACATAAATCTGAAACATTTGAAACGTTCAAAGAATTTCAGAGTGAAGTTGAAAATCATCGTAACAAGAAAATAAAGTTTCTACGATCTGATCGTGGAGGAGAATATTTGAGTTACGAGTTTGGTGTACATTTGAAAAATTGTAGAATAGTTTCGCAACTCACGCCACCCGGAACACCACAGCGTAATGGTGTGTCCGAACGTCGTAATCGTACTTTACTAGATATGGTACGATCTATGATGTCTCTTACTGATTTACCGCTATCATTTTGGGGATATGCTTTAGAGACGGCCGCATTCACGTTAAATAGGGCACCATCAAAATCCGTTGAGACGACGCCTTATGAACTATGGTTTGGCAAGAAACCAAAGTTGTCGTTTCTTAAAGTTTGGGGCTGCGATCTTATGTGAAAAAGCTTCAACCTGATAAGCTCGAACCCAAATCGGAGAAATGTGTCTTCATAGGATACCCAAAGGAGACTGTTGGGTACACCTTCTATCACAGATCCGAAGGCAAGATATTTGTTGCTAAGAATGGATCCTTTCTAGAGAAGGAGTTTCTCTCGAAAGAAGTGAGTGGGAGGAAAGTAGAACTTGACGAGGTAACTGTACCTGCTCCATTATTGGAAAGTAGTACATCACAGAAAACTGTTTCTGCGACACCTATACCAATTAGTGAGGAAGCTAATGATGATGATCATGAAACTTCAGGACAAGATACTACTGAACCTCATAGATCGACCAGAGTGAGATCCGCACCAGAGTGGTACGGTAATCCAGTTCTGGAAATCATGCTACTAGATCATGATGAACCTACAAACTATGAAGAAGCAATGGTGAGCCCAGATTCCGCAAAGTGGCTTGAAGCCATGAAATCTGAGATGGGATCCATGTATGAGAACAAAGTATGGACTTTGGTTGACTTGCCCGATGATCGGCAAGCAATTGAGAATAAATGGATCTTCAAGAAGAAGACTGACGCTGACGGTAATATTACTGTCTACAAAGCTCGACTTGTTGCAAAAGGTTTTCGACAAGTTCAAGGGGTTGACTACGATGAGACCTTCTCACCCGTAGCGATGCTTAAGTTTGTCCGAATCATGTTAGCAATTGCCGCATTTTATGATTATGAAATTTGGCAAATGGATGTCAAAACTGCATTCCTGAATGGATTTCTGGAAGAAGAGTTGTATATGATGCAACCGGAAGGTTTTGTCGATCCAAAAGGAGCTAACAAAGTGTGCAAGCTCTAGCGATCCATTTATGGACTGGTGCAAGCCTCTCGGAGTTGGAATAAACGCTTTGATAGTGTGATTAAAGCATTTGGTTTTATACAGACTTTCGGAGAAGCCTGTATTTACAAGAAAGTGAGTGGGAGCTCTGTAGCATTTCTGATATTATATGTGGATGACATATTACTGATTGGAAATGACATAGAATTTCTGGATAGCATAAAGGGATACTTGAATAAGAGTTTTTCAATGAAAGACCTCGGTGAAGCTGCTTACATATTAGGCATAAAGATCTATAGAGATATATCAAGACGCTTAATTGGACTTTCACAAAGCACATACCTTGACAAGATTTTGAAGAAGTTCAAAATGGATCAAGCAAATAAAGGGTTCTTGCCTGTGTTACAAGGTGTGAAGTTGAGTCAGACTCAATGCCCAACCACTGCAGAAGATAGAGAGAAAATGAAAGATGTTCCCTATGCTTCAGCCATAGGCTCTATCATGTATGCAATGCTGTGTACCAGACCTGATGTGTGCCTTGCTATAAGTTTAGCAGGGAGGTACCAAAGTAATCCAGGAGTGGATCACTGGACAGCGGTCAAGAACATCCTGAAATACCTGAAAAGGACTAAGGATATGTTTCTCGTATATGGAGGTGACAAAGAGCTCACCGTAAGAGGTTGCGTTGATGCAAGCTTTGACACTGATCCGGACGATTCTAAATCGCAAACCAGATATGTGTTTATATTAAACGGTGGAGCTGTCAGTTGGTGCAGTTCTAAACAAAGCGTCGTAGCGGGATCTACATGTGAAGCGGAGTACATAGCTGCTTCGGAAGCAGCGAACGAAGGAGTCTGGATGAAGGAGTTCATATCCGATCTAGGTGTTATACCTAGTGCATCGGGTCCAATGAAAATCTTTTGTGACAATACTGGTGCAATTGCCTTGGCAAAGGAATCCAGATTTCACAAGAGGACCAAGCACATCAAAAGACGCTTCAATTCCATCCGGGATCTAGTCCAGGTGGGAGACATAGAAATTTGCAAGATACATACGGATCTAAGTGTTGCAGACCCATTGACTAAGCCTCTTCCACGAGCAAAACATGATCAGCACCAAGACTCCATGGGTGTTAGAATCATTACTGTGTAATCTAGATTATTGACTCTAGCGCAAGTGGGAGACTGGAGGAAATATGCCATAGAGGCAATAATAAAGTTATTATTTATTTCCTTATATCATGATAAATGTTTAATATTCATGCTAGAATTGTATTAACCAGAAACATAATACATGTGTGAATACATAGACAAACTTAGTGTCACTAGTATGCCTCTACTTGACTAGCTCGTTAATCAAAGATGGTTATGTTTCCTAACCATGAACAAGGTGTTGTTATTTGATTAACAAGGTCACATCATTAGTTGAATGGTCTGATTGACATGACCCATTCCATTAGCTTAGCACCCGGTCGTTTAGTATGTTGCTATTGCTTTCTTCATGACTTATACATGTTCCTATGACTATGATATTATGCAACTCCCGTTTACCAGAGGAACACTTTGTGTGCTACCAAACGTCACAACGTAACTGGGTGATTATAAAGGAGCTCTACAGGTGTCTCCAAAGGTAGATGTTGGGTTGGCGTATTTCGAGATTAGGATTTGTCACTCCGATTGTCGGAGAGGTATCTCTGGGCCCTCTCGGTAATGCACATCACATAAGCCTTGCAAGCATTGCAACTAATGAGTTAGTTGCGGGATGGTGTATTACAGAACGAGTAAAGAGACTTGCCGGTAACGAGATTGAACTAGGTATTGGATACCGACGATCGAATCTCGGGCAAGTAACATACCGATGACAAAGGGACCAACGTATGTTGTTATGCGGTCTGACCGATAAAGATCTTCGTAGAATATGTAGGAGCCAATATGGGCATCCAGGTCCCGCTATTGGTTATTGACCGGAGACGTGTCTCGGTCATGTCTACATTGTTCTCGAACCGTAGGGTCCGCACGCTTAACGTTACGATGACAGTTATTATGAGTTTATGCATTTTGATGTACCGAATTTAGTTCGGAGTCCCGGATGTGATCACGGAAATGACGAGGAGTCTCGAAATGGTCGAGACATAAAGATTGATATATTGGACGGCTATATTCGGACACCGGAAGTGTTCCGGGTGATTTCGGAGAAAACCGGAGAACCGGAAGGGTTACCGGAACCCTCCGGGGAAGTAATGGGCCTTAGGGGAGAGAGAGGGCTGCGGCCTAGGAGGTGGCGCCCCCCCCCCCCCCCCCCCCCCCCGCGCACATGGGGAGTCCGAATTGGACTAGGGAGGGGGGGCGCGGCCCCTCTTTCCCTCTCCCTCTCCCCCTCTTTCCTTCCCCCTTAGGGTTTCCTAATTGGATTAGGAAAGGGGAGTCCTACTCCCACTAGGAGGAGGACTCCCCCTCCCCTTGGCGCGCCCCATAGGGCCGGCCGGCCTCCCCCTTGCTCCTTTATATACGGGGGTAGGGGGCACCCTAGGACACACAAGTTGATCTTTGAGATCGTTCCTTAGCCGTGTGCGGTGCCCCCTGCCACCATATTCCACCTCGATCATATCGTTGTAGTTCTTAGGCGAAGCCCTGCGTCGGTAGAACATCAAGATCGTCACCACGCCGTCGTGCTGACGGAACTCCTCCCCGAAGCTTTGCTGGATCGGAGCCCGGGGATCGTCATCGAGCTGTACGTGTGCTAAGAACTTGGAGGTGCCGGAGTAACGGTGCTTGGATCGGTCGGATTGGGAAGAAGACGTATGAATACTTCCTCTATGTTGTGTTAACGCTTCCGTTGCGATCTACAAGGGTACGTAGATCATGCTCTCCCCTCGTTGCTATGCATCACCATGATCTTGCGTGTGCGTAGGAATTTTTTTGAAATTACTACGTTACCCAACACATATATGGATTGCCATCTGCTTACTTGCTTACTATATAAATCATATATTTGAATTATATCATGCCATCATGTTTACATAGTACATACACATCATCTATCTGGATTATGGCATGGCAACCCATTTAATAAAGACATCATATAGTTATATCATCTCATCCTATTTAGTGTTTACAGTCATCATATTTTGAATTATGGCATTCTATCCGTGAATGTATGTGAATTATGGCATGCCAACCTATTTAATAAACACATTATATAGTTATGTCATGTCATCCTATTTACATAGTCTCATATTTTGAACTATGTCTTTCCATCTTTTTTAGTTAGCCATCATAATGTGAAATTGTGTCATGCTATCCTGTTTAGTTAGCCATCATATATGTGAAATTGTGTCATGCTATCCTGTTTGGTTAGACAACATAAATATGAATTATTTCATGCCCTCTTTTATTCCCCACTATCCATTGCACCTGTCTATCATACAATGTCTATACTTTCAATTACTTTTCTTGTTTATCAGCCATTTGAATTGGAGAGCGTGATGGCAGTATCTAAGGGAGTAACAACACGGTCTTCAGAAAAGATAGTGCTACCAATTGATGCAGATAGAACCACGGTTGTACTTGCCCAAGGACCAGATCCATCGCACATAACCCAGACTCTCGCAGATTGTACCCCTACCCAGTTGGACAGAGAACCAGCTACACCCCTTCTAACCCCAACCCCGGCAGATAGTAACCCAGTTCCAGTTGACACAGCACCGTCTCCACCACAGAGCACCCAAATACGAGCAGTTAGTAAGGGAACTGCAGTGCCCAAAGCACAAGGACCACCACTCCGAATCCCAACTCAACGCTTAAAGGAGAAGAAGATTTGTTCTCAGGTCAGGTTCTGTAGCTATGGTTCATACTCCTTTGCTCTTGCATGACTGTATTTACTCATACCAACTATTTTCAAATTTGAAGGATGGAATTGAAACTCCAATGGCGCAACAGGTATGTTTTAAACCAGTTTCTTTAACTGGTTTGCTGTTGCAACCTGCTCTATGTTGATGTCAGTTTCAATTGAATAAACAGGTATGTTCTCATGACATGCACATTACAAGTGTTGTTATTGCTCTATAGTTACCCACACTTATATTCTGTCTATTCTGCTTTGTCTTGAACAAATATTATTTGAACTGTGTCTCTATCTTGATTTGGCAACAAAAACTAGAATGATATAGACCATAAAGTGACCATGGTCCATAGATATATGTTTGTTTCATGCTGTTATCCTGTCCACTTTACTACTGAACTCATTTACCAAAATGAGTTTCATATACAACATGGTAAACATGTGATGTGTCTGCTTGTTTCTCTTTTAGAATGTGGACAAAATATTGGAGAACAGTACCGCGTTATCCAATGGTAAAGGAAGTAATGCAGATAAGGTTCAAGATAGTGAGACATCCCTGTTGGTCTCCAAGAAATCTGATAAAAACTATCTTGACGACAGTGAGGGAACCCAAAAGTCCTGTCTTGATGTAGTGTTCGAGTTACTAGCCACTACTGCTGGCACAAGCTCTTCGAACTCGCTGCCTGAATCAGTTTGTCTTCTTGAGTCTCAACTTCAAGTTGAAAGACATCGATCAGATGTGCTGCGACAGGAAGCTGAAGGACTGAGGAAGTCCCTGCAGAATTCAGATGCATATTTTCTGGTGCAACAGCAAGCGCTGGAGGATTTAAGCGCCAAACAAGAGAAAGTTAATAAGCTTGTTAAGCATCTTGCCAGCATTATGGGTACCCGGGATATTGTTTCTTGAGATCTTCTGAAGTGGTTTCAGTTCTGGATTTGTTTTGCTGTGGCGTTTATTTGCGCTGGTCGCCAACTTTGACAACCAGTGTATATGATATGCTGCTTTGTTCCCCATATTTGCACTGGTGGCGAACTTTGATGCCTAGTGGATGTAATATGTGTAATAGCCGTGATAGCCTAGCGTTAGTTGCTTGCTTATTTATTTCCTTGTTGTCTTGTTTATTTGTTTGCTTGTAGTCATTGCAGTTCTTTTTCCGCGGTTAGCTAGTGGCTGCAATAACCTATTTTTTAAAACTAGGCCACAATAACCATGGGCTAATATTTATTGTAGTGACACTGGGCCTCCTACTGGCCATAGAAACAGTGGGCCTTCTACGGGCCGTAGAAACAATGGGCCTTCTGCGGGCTGTATTATCAATAGGCCTTATACGGGCCGTATAATCGATTGGCCAAACAGACTGCATTATGGTCGTAAACGGGCTAGAGTTGGAATCGTCCGTTCATGGGCCGACCATAACGGGCCATCGTTAATAGGCTGTATTTGATGACGCGCGGCCCAACGTATTAACGGACCACAAACGGGCCGACTGTAACCACGGGCTGAATTTGGCCCACAAGTAGAAAATGACAGTAACGGGCCGTAAGTAAACGAATGCTGGAAATGAGCCCAAGAATAAATGGGCTCTGAGAAGGCCGAAAGATAACATAGGCTGGAAACAGCCCAACGGAATAACGGGCCGTTAATGGGTATAAAGTGATACACTGTTCATTACGGGCCAGTTTCACCACGGACCGTTAATGGGTGTAAAGTGATACACTGTTCATCACGGGCCAGTTTCACCACGGGTCGTTAGTAGGCCAAGAGTTACATAGGGCCTCATATGGGCCGAAAGACGTCATGGGCCATACATGGGCCAGAAGTGAAAACGGGCTGGAATCATATTGGATGGCCCAGATGACGCTACTGGGCCTAATTCGGATAGGGCGTAACGGGCCTTGTGTTAGCGGGCTGTAAATGGGCTATATTCGAATAGGCCGTTAACAGGCTTTCCATGGGCCGGCCCGCCAGCTTTTGACCAAGTCAAACGGGCCGGCCTTTTCACAGGAATGGGCCTCTGTTGGGCCGTGCCACCTGTCGACGTATCATAGGCGCCTATCTGACCCACTGACGAGCTGGCACGTGTTTCGTCCGGCCAATAAGAATTTTACACGTGGAAATTTCCCATTGGTCGGGGCTGTTAACGGGTTATCGGATCCAAAACCCGACCCGATAGCTTAACGGTGTTCCGTTACGGTGGATGCCACGTGTCAGTCACCCTTGACGAAAGCACTTCTGTGACGCGCGATTTATCGTCATGGAAGTGGACACTTCCGTGATGATAATTTTGGTAATGTCATGGAACACTTCTACGACAGCACAGGTATGACTATCTTGATTCTGTCATAAATTTGTCATGGATGTACATGCATGACAAAAAAAGCGACCTACTGTGACAAACACGTATCATCACGGAAGTGTATTTTTTTGTAGTGTCTGTCACCCTTGCCCTCCAATACATAGTCCTATCAACATACAAGTAGCCCTATGGTGTGATCCACGCGCGCGCTCATATGATGGGCACCAAAGGACAGCAACATAACCACAAGAAAATTAAATCAGTCATAGCAATTCATCAACCACCGATAGGACAACGAAAATCTACTCAGACATCATAGGATGGCAACACATTATTGGATAATAATATGAAGCATAAAGCACCATGTTCAAGTAGAGGGTACAACGGGTTGCGGAGAGTGGACCGCTGTAGATAGAGGGGGGAAGGTGATGGAGATGTTGGTGAAGATGGCGGAGGTGTTGGTGAAGATCGCAGTGATTGAGGGAGTCCTGGATTAGGGGGTGTTCGGATAGCCGGACTATACCTTCAGCCGGACTCCTGGACTATGAAGATACAAGATTGAAGACTTCGTCCCGTGTCCCGAAGGGACTTTCCTTGGCGTGGAAGGCAAGCTTGGTGATGCGGATATTTAGATCTCCTACCATTGTAACCGACTCTATGTAACCCTAACCCTCTCTGGTGTCTATATAAATCGGAGGGTTTTAGTCCATAGGACAACATACACTTCAACAATCATACCATAGGCTAGCTTCTATGGTTTAGCCTCTCTGATCTCGTGGTAGATCTACTCTTGTACTACCCATATCATCAATATTAATCAAGAAGGACGTAGGGTTTTACCTCCATCGAGAGGGCCCGAACCTGGGTAAAACTTAGTGTCCCTTGCCTCCTGTTACCATCCGGCCTAGACGCACAGTTCGGGACCCCCTACCCGAGATCCGCCGGTTTTTACACCGACATTGGTGCTTTCATTGAGAGTTCCTCTGTGTCGTCGCCATCAGGAAGGATGCCTCGCCCCGTCTTTAAAGACGGCACCGTTGCTAAGGGAGCTTTGGCTGTCGGCCAAACCCTTCGGCTAGGTGGTTTTCTTATGACCGCCTGTTCGGCCTCTACGCCGACAATGACCTCTCGAGTCATCGAAAACAATCTTCATGTCAGCTTGGAACTCGCCGAACAGTTAGATCCAATGGAGCTCTCCTCCATAAACGAGCTCTTGGATCGTTTTGCCACCCTGGGAGTCGCTACGGATTACGACCAGATTGGGCCTAAACCCGATCTGAGAGAGATTAACTCTCCCCAAGTCACCCACCACGTCACCGTGGTAGAGGGACAGACAGTGCGGCGACCCCTCATCTATCTTAAGGACTCGTTACGTTCGGATTCCCGATCCCTCCAAGCCGGATACTCGCGGAGGGGAGGACATCACTCAAGACCTGAACCTAGAGTCAGGCGACGGACTGGATTCATTGGACGACATCCATGAATCCAAATTTTCGAGTTCGGAAATTCCTCGGCCTCTGAGCCTCAGATGGGGCGAGGCTTTGGATCTAATTCCACCCACCCACCCGAACATTAGCGATCTATCCCAAATCAGGCAAGAGCCCGAAGAAACAGTACATCATTACTGGGCCATTCCTCCTGGTTATGAACAGGATAAAGGACTGCCGCGAGGGAGACGCGATTTCATTCTTCTGCAATAATTGCACGGACAAGGGAATCCTCAACACCATAAGTCGTCGTGATATTACACGCTTTGCTGACTTGGCGTCCATAGTACGAAAGTACTGTGCGATGGAAAGCGCCCGGAAAACCGAAACAAAATTTTGGGACAATCCGGCCCTAAATGCAAACCCAGTCCGAAATAAAAGGGTGCATCATCGCCAGACACCCGGGTCAAACGCCAAAAGGAAAAAACCCTCTACAAGGCATGGAACCGTATTGGAAGGATGGCTTAATGGACCCTGTAAAATTCATAGTACAGAGGACGCCACTCCAACTCACAGCCTTAGAGCATGTTGGATACTCCGGCAGGTGGCCAAAATTGGCGAAAATCTCCTAATTCCGGAGGTCACAGAAAGCCACCCTAGAGACACCAATACGGTATTAACAGTCTTCGAGACCTTCGCATCAAATAATATGCGAAAAAGGACACTCCGCAGCCTTGCCGAAGTCTACCAAGTAGCAACAATAAACCCATGGAGTGACACAGCTATTACCTTTAACGCCAGTGATGAGCCTAAATTCCAAACAGCCCGAGCACCAGCCGCATTGGTCCTTAGTCCAATAGTGGACGGCTTTCGTCTTACCAGGGTACTCATGGATGGTGGCAGCGGATTGAACCTCATTTATGAGGAAACCCTTCAAAGAATGGAAATAGACTGGAACCGCATTGAGCGAAGCAGCACAACCTTTAGAGGAATAATCCCCAGTCGGTAAGCACGCTGTATAGGAAAAATCACACTAGATGTGGTGTTCGGCACGCTGGATAATTACAGGTCCGAAGAGGTCACGTTCCAAGTGGCTCCGTTCAGCAACGGTTATCACGCTCTGCTAGGGTGGGAAGCGTTTACAATCTTCCAAGAAATACCCCATTACGGGTACATGAAGCTCAAGATGCCCGGGCCTAACGGAATCATCACTCTCGCTAGTGATCCGGACATAGCACTCCGCGCCGAAAACAAGACAGCCGCACTGGCCCTCGAGGCACTATCCAAAGCCCTAGCGGCTGAGGAACTGACTGCGCTGTGCTCCATGGTGAATAGGGACGATGTGGTACTCGACAAAAGATCCAGATCCACCTCCTTTAAACCGGCGGACGAAATAGTCAAATTCCAGGTCCACCCAACGGACCCCAATAAAACAGCTTCCATCGGGGCACAGTTAAACCCTGATGTAGACGCCGCACTGCGAGAATTCCTACGAGAGAACTGGGACATTTTCGCCTGGCACCCTTCAGACATGCCAGGAATCCCACGCAGGCTGGCCGAGCACAGCTTAAATATCCTAAAAGGATTCAAACATGTCAAACAAGCTCTTCGGCGTTTTTCCGAACCTAAGAGACAGGCCATGGGAGAAGAGCTAGCAAAGCTATTGGAGGCCGGATTCATCAGAGATATAAAACATCCGGACTGGCTAGCAAACCAGGTGATGGTACCAAAGAAGGACAAATCCTGGCGCCTATGCGTTGATTTTAAAGACCTTAACAAGGCTTGCCCAAAGGATCCCTTCCCCCTCCCCCGCATCGATCAAATTATCGACACTACCGCAGGACACGATTCGTTGTGTTTCCTCGACGCATACTCCGGCTACCATCAAATCAAGATGGCAGAGTCAGACCAAGCCGCAACGGCATTCATCACACCATACGGCCCATTCTGCTTCAGCACAATGCCCTTCGGGCTCAAAAACGCTGGCGCAACGTATCAGCGCATGATTCAGGCATGTCTGGCAAACCAGATCGGCAAAACAGTGGAGGCATACATAGATGATGTGGTCGTCAAAACAAAACATGTCAAATCTCTAGTAGACGACTTGAGGCTCACATTTGATAACCTCCGAACATACGACATCAAGCTCAATCCAGAAAAATGCGTTTTCGGCGTCCCAGCCGGAAAGCTCTTGGGCTTCATTGTATCCGGTAGAGGAATTGAAGCAAATCCAGCCAAGATCCGAGCTCTGTCACAATTGGATATCCCAAAAGACCTCAAACAAATACAAAAGTTAACCGGATGCGTGGCGGCTCTAAGCCGCTTTATCTCCCGCTTGGGAGAAAAGGCCCTACCCCTCTACCGCCTCCTTCGGCACACCGAACACTTCGAGTGGACGGATGCAGCCACGGCCGGACTCGACGAAATAAAAGCCATATTGGCAACAAACCCAGTCCTGGCCGCACCAAACATTGGCGAACCAATGCTATTGTACATTGCAGCAACACATCAGGTTGTAAGCGCAGTGCTCGTCGTCGAACGAGAAACGGACGGACACAAATTCCCCCTTCAAAAGCCGGTCTATTATGTGTCCACTATCCTCACTCTGTGCAAATCACGGTACCCGCATTATCAAAAGATTGCGTACGCGGTATTCATGGCATCCCGGAAGCTACAACACTACTTTCAAGAGTGTTCAATTACAGTAGCCTCGGAAGTTCCACTTAACGATATTATAAACAACCATGACGCAACGGGCCAGATTGCAAAATGGGCCATTGAGCTCCTCCCGTTCGACATAACTTATAAGCCACGGCGAGCCATCAAGTCGCAAGTTTTGGCTGACTTCGTCGCAGAATGGACGGAGGCCGAACTCCCTAAAGAGTACGGCACATATTCAAATTGGATCATGCATTTCGACGGCTCGAAGATGTTGGCCGGACTAGGGGCTAGCGTCGTTTTAACGTCCCCCACAGGAGACACAGTTCAATATGTACTCCAGATTATGTACACAGACTCCAACAATGTAGTCGAATATGAGGCCCTTTTACATGGTCTCCGGATGGCAGTATCCATGGGCATTCAACGCCTAGAGGTGCGCGGGGACTCGAACCTCGCAATATCCCAAATTAATGGAGACTTCGATGCCATGGATCCAAAAATGGCGGCCTACCGCAATGCCGTCCTCAAAATGTCAGATCGGTTCGAAGGGCTTGAATTTCATCATATAGCCCGGGAAAATAATCAGGCGGCAGATGTCCTGGCACGCATCGGCGCAAAACGCGATGCAGTCCCCCCCCCCCAACATCTTCTTGGAAAGCTTGTTTAAACCATCCGTAGTATGGGAAGGGGAGCCGAACAATAACAGCCCGGACCCAACCGCACTGCCCGACACCGAACATTCTGACACAATCGGAGGCTCTGCCAATGAAACAACACCTTCAGCCCACATAATAATGGTCGTCATCGCCCCATGGACAGAACCATTCCTTGCCTACCTTACTAGGCAGGAACTCCCCGAGGACCAAAATGAGGCACGCTGCATAGTGCAGTGATCTAAAGCCTACAAAGTCCACGAGGGAGAGCTTTATAAGAAAAGCACTACTGGAGTCCTTCAAAGGTGCATCTCCGAAGAGGAAGGGCGGAACCTCCTGGCTGAAATTCATGCCGGACTCAGTGGTCATCACGCTGCAGCTCGGTCCCTTGTAAGCAAGGCCTTCCGTACAGGCTTTTATTGGCCGACGGCCCGGGCAGACGCCCAGGACTTAGTCCAACGATGTGTCGGTTGCCAGCTCTTTGCAAACCAAAGCCATATGCCACCCACTGCCCTCCAAACTATCCCCATTACTTGGCCCTTCACGGTCTGGGGGCTTGACATGGTTGGACCCCTTAAAGGCGGAACCCACAAGCAAAAATACTTACTGGTCATGGTGGATAAGTTCACCAAATGGATAGAAGCCAAGCCTGTTAAGACGGCCGAATCCGGACTGGTGATAGACTTTATATCCGGGGTTGTACACCATTACGGCGTCCCCCACAGCATCATCACTGATAATGGCACAAATTTTACGGCCGACGAGGTAAAACTCTGGTGCAAAAACATGGGCATCAAGCTCGATTATGCTTCCGTCTATCACCCACAAACTAACGGCCAGGTCGAACGTGCAAATGGTCTTATCATGAGCGGCATTAAACCCAGATTAGTCGCTCCCTCAAGGAATCTAACACGCACTGGGTAGAGGAGCTCGACTCCATACTCTGGGGGCTGCGGACCACACCGAATCGCACCACCGGATACACACCATTCTTTATGGTGTATGGCGCAGAGGCAGTTTTGCCTTGCGACATAATTCATGACTCACCTCGAGTGCGCATGTATGAAGAAAGAGAAGCCGAGCTTGATCGGCAGGACAGTTTGGACGCATTGGAGGAGGAGCGTGACGTGGCAAAAGCCCGTTCCGCATTCTATCAACAACAGGCTCGAAGATACCAAAGCAGAGAAGTACGGGCCAAAAATTATAACGTTGGTGAATTAGTTCTACGCCTGCCAGACAAGAAAAAGGACAAACTCAAGCCCAAGTGGGAAGGTCCCTTCATAATTGACCAAGTCCTGACTGGTGGAGCGTACCGCCTGCGAGATGCATCGGATAACCGACTCGAGCCGAACCCATGGAACGCATCCCGTCTCCGAAGATTCTATACCTAGCGCCAAACTCTGTGTTTGTCTCCTTCCTCTGTCCATTTTTTATATACTGTCTGTCTTATATTTCTCTCCTTCTCCCTCCCTTTCTCTTATAGCCTTTAAAGGCTCATCAAATGATGTGCTATTCGCACTCATTATACCTGGGGGCTTCTTTTAACAAGAAGCTTATTTATACGGGCTTTATGCCCAACACATGTGTTACACTTCCGCATGTACCTTTTATTTCACCATTATATGCATCGATATGACTTAAGTTTTGGCCAAGCTGGGTTGCCTGGCTCCTGTGCTTACCCCTACGTTCGCGATTGTTCGGCTAGGCGGTAAAGGGAGCACCTCTGCGATTGTTACTACCGGATAAGCCGGATGTGTACCTCAGACTAGGTGAAGCCGAAAGCTAGCATTCTTAAGGGAATATTCGGTCGGTGACCTAAAAGATGATCTTTTCACTTATTTATTTACGCGCCCCCAGATGCTTTTTCCTACGTCTTTTTCGCAGAATGGACATGCACTTTAGGGCATGCCTCCTAGGGAAAGGAACCCCTAACGGAACTATTCTCCCTGGAAGATGTTTCTTACTAACCATGTAATATAACATAACTAGTCGGGCACTTGTCTGTTCACGCACTAATGACCCCTATGCCTGGTCTCCATGCATTCCCCGGTTCTTATATAACCGCATGGGAATTCGGACACACTCCGGACCGTCAGGTCCCGAGGCTGAAGCGAAAAGGTCGGCCATGACAAACGATCTACAATCCGGCTAGAAGGCATTATAAATGTCAATTAAATTACATAGTCATTCTGACTGATTGTATTCCTCTTCAATACCATCTAACAGGCTGTCCAATTTACAGTCCTGCTGGAATACTTTGCGGCCAATTCTACTTGGCCGTATACTAAGCTTACAGGGATCTCCTTCCCATCGGGCCCCACAGGACCGACCTCGGCCATGTGGTTGGGGTCAGCCTTTGTGTACCGCGCCTTCACCATGGCCCAGGCCTCCCTAGCGCCTTGATGGCAGGCCGATATCTTCCACAATTGGAAGCGCCGTTGTGCTCCCTTTAGCTTCTCCGCAAGCTCTCCAAGACCTTCGGGCATGGAGATGGATGGCCACAAGGCCTGGGCGACGCCTTGCATCGCCTGCTGAACTCGCTCGAGTAGTTGCGAGAGCTCGGGAAGAAGGTCACCCGTAGAACCAGGCATCTCCTCTGCAGGACGACCTGTTAGCACACCTACAGACATTACTCTGTTAGTCGACTTCCCCGCCGAACTCTTTTTTTCAAAGGTTCGTTCAAGCACTTACTAAATATGCCACGCCGAAGCCGTAGATTCTCCTTAACGGAGTCTGACAGCTGGGCACGGACATCTTTCAGTTCGACGCCCAGCTTGGTGTTGGCATCTTGGAGATCGTTCTTCTCCCGCCTCACCTTGGTCAGCACTTTCTCACCGGCCTTCAGCTGGCGTAGGAGTTGTTGCCTTTCCGGATCCAATCCGGCGCCATCTGCAATTTCATTTGTCAGATTCACACCCATGCCGCGCTTCGCAAAATACTTGTCTTTCGAAGTGTATATTACCAGAGGGGGTCTCCTTGGGCTCCCCTACTGCGGCTAGTGCGGCCTCAAGTTGGGCTTTGCACTCTTCCAGCTCCTGGGACAGTAGGGAATTCTTTTCTGTAAGAACCTGCATAATAAATGATCCTTAAATCAGTTATTCTAACTGTTTCAAGTCTCGGGGGCTACTGGTATATATATAATATAATTACCAAAATTTTCTTACCCGTATGTCTTTTACATATTGCTCAGTGGCTCTGGCTAGACCATTTTGAGCGGCACGGAGGTACGCATCTCCCGAATTGAAGGCATCCAATGCCTCTTGGGAGAAACAAGCGTCGCGAAGAATTGTCCGGCGACGCCTGTGGTTCATGGCACTCTTCACCTCAGAATTGGTGGCAGACAACCTGTCCACATCCTCTGTCGGAGGAGCGTCCGGTGTGCGCCTTGTGTTCGCCTTCGCCTCCGGACCAGGCTTTGGAGCCTAGCTGGTGGAGGCGCGATTGGCAGCCTCTCCGGATATAGTCCGGTGAGGTCTCTTTGTCCTGAAGAGAGCACAAGTGTTAATATGCCTTGAAGGTATAACACCTAGGATAAGGGGGCGCACCATACCTTTGCGCCGACGCCTTGGTCCGAACTGCACTTCTTTTCTGCCCATGGGGCCCTGCGGCCCCTCGTTGGCTTGTCGCCGCAGGTTCGGCCTCCCGTCTCACCAGGATTAGCCCTGGGTAATCGGCCGTAATGGCCACCAAGGCGTTGTCCTTGCTCATTTGATGGTACACTCCATCAATCAGCTCCACAGATAAGTCCGGATCCTCTTGGGAGACCAGGTCGAGGGACCGTCCTGGATCCTCGGGTTGTGGAGAAGGGCTGTTTATTTCTTTAACAGCCTGGCGCAGTTCCTGCGTTGAAGTCGTTAGACTAAATATTTAACAATGGGAATATAAAACGGATGGGAAAGTGAATGTGACCACTTACCCAACTTGGGGGATTGTACATAGAAAATCCACCGTGTGGGTCGACGCGGAGAAATTCCTCCTCTTCCCCCTTGTACAAAGCGGACAAGGTCTTTGTTAGAGCCGCAACCGAATCCGGCCCTTTACGGCCGTAGCGGGTGGCGTCATCCTCCCCGTTGAAGTCCCACATGGGGTGGCCTCTATACTGTAGCGGCTGCACCCCCCGCATGATGCATCCGGCCATGACCCCGATCATGGTCAGTCCGGAATGAGCTAACAATCTTATCCGGCCCATCAGGTAAAGAACGTCCTTGTCACTTTCCCTCTGAGGGCTTCATGGACGCCAACTTAGGTGCTTCTTCAGTGGAGCACTGTCGAACTCAGGGAGGCCGATCCGGACAGGATCCGGCAGCGGGATGTCCTCTATATAAAGCCATTCCAAAGGCCAGTCCTCAGACGCCTTCTTTGGGGTTCCAGATAGGTATCTGGTCCTGGCGATGCGCCACACTTCGGCTCCGCCCACTTGGTATATTGACCCCTTCTGAGAATGGGCCACCAGGCAGAATAGCTCTTTCCACAGCCCGAAATGAGCCTCAACGCCTAAAAACAGCTCGCGGAGGGCTACGAAGCCCGCGATATGCAATACGGAGGCAGGCGTAAGATTATGTAGCTGGAGGCCATAGAACACCAGGAGCCCCCGGAGAAACGGATGGATTGGAAATCCGAGCCCTCTTATTAAATAAGGGACAAGGCATACCCGCTCTCCTTTGGAGGGATTAGGGGCACTCTCCGCTTGCTCTCCGCCATTATAGATGGCAAGACCGGCTCGAACCGGGACCATATAGGCCGGGGGAGAAATCCCTTGGTCTGGAGCGTCACTAGCTCGCTATGCGGGATGGAGCATCTCTCCCAATATCCAGGCTTAGGGCTGGAAGGGCGAGAGGAGGAGTTGCGACGGCTGGCCATGATGGAATGGACCTTTGTCGGATACGCTCTGATGAACACTCGCGAAGAGAAGAAGGTGTGGTTTGGATCTAAATCACCGTCCCTTTAAATGGGCGGCTCATTTACGCGGCTAGGGGTGTGAATGTAAAAACACCCTGACTTTTCATATTCGTTTGACACGTGGGAAACGGCTATTACTGGGCGTAGAAGCCAAGGAGCGCAACATTTACAAGAAACCGGACTTTATTCAACAGGTACACAGAATTTGGAGGAGAACCCGCCTTGCAATGCCGAAGACAATCTGCGTGCCGGACTCATCGTCATTGAAGCCTGGTTCGGGGGCTACTGAGGGAGTCCTGGATTAGGGGGTGTTCGGATAGCCGGACTATACCTTCAGTCGGACTCCTGGACTATGAAGATACAAGATTGAAGACTTCGTCCCGTGTCCGGAAGGGACTTTCCTTGGCGTGGAAGGCAAGCTTGGCGATGCGGATATTTAGATCTCCTACCATTGTAACCGACTCTATGTAACCCTAACCCTCTCCAGTGTCTATATAAACCGGAGGGTTTTAGTCCGTAGAACAACATACACATCAACAATCATACCATAGGCTAGCTTCTAGGGTTTAGCCTCTCTGATCTCGTGGTAGATCTACTCTTGTACTACCCATATCATCAATATTAATCAAGCAGGACGTAGGGTTTTACCTCCATCGAGAGGGCCCGAACCTGGGTAAAACTTCGTGTCCCTTGCCTCCTGTTATCATCCGGCCTAGATGCACAGTTCGGGACCCCCTACCCGAGATTCGCCGGTTTTGACACCGACAGTGATGATGATGATGATGGCCACGACAGCGTTCCGGTGCCACCGGAAGAGAGGGGGAGAGGGGCCCCCTTCTTCTTCTTCTTCCTTGACCTCCTTCCTAGATGGGAGAAGGGTTTCCCCTCTGGTCCTTGGCCTCCATGGCATGGGAGGGGCGAGAGCCCCTTTGAGATTGAATCTATCTATATGTCTCTCTCTGTTTCTGCGTTTTCTCTTGCTGCCCTTTCACCATTTCGTGTGTGTGTATATATATATATATATATATATATATATATATATATATATATATATATGGATCCTAACTCCGATTGGCATGAAACCTTCGCCGTGATTTTTACCAAAAATTAGCTTTCTTGCGTCCGAAGTTGAGCAGCAACTGCCTTACGGGTGGCCCATGAGGGTCAGGGGCGCGCCTAGGGGGGCAGGCGCGCCCCCTGCCTCGTGGCCACCTCGGGCACCGTCTCGCGTTGATTCTTCTTCCGGAATTTTCCAAATATTCCAAAAATAAGCTCCGTCCGTTTTTATCCCATTTGGACTCCGTTTGATATGGATATTCTGCGAAACAAAAACATGCAACAAACAGGAACTGGCACTGGGCACTGGATCAATATGTTAGTCCCAAAATAGTATAAAAAGTTGCCAAAAAGTATATGAAAGTTGTAGAATATTGGTATGGAACAATAAAAAATTATAGATACGACGGAGACGTATCAGGGGTGAATAGGCGATTTTTATGAGAGTCTTCAAAACATGGGAGTTTCAAAGACAAATAGTACAAATGAGCCTATTGACATGCAGCGGAAGGTAGACTACACTAGACAAGCCATAATCAAGTAAGCAAAGAAGTGAAAGCACGAAGACTATTAGCAGCTAGGTAGAATAGATCAGGATGGAAGATAGTGTGAAGCCAAAAAATAATTGTTGTCACACAGTGAAGTCAAATAGATCAGACAAGCATGCAAATGACTTCACGAAGACAAACTGTAAATAAGTGAGGGAGGAGATAGAACCAGTTGCTTGGTGAGGACAGGGATTTGTTGGACCAATTCCAGTTGTTGTGACAACTGTGCGTCTGGTTAGGGAGGCTGAGATTCAACTCAGAAGACCGCGTCTTCACCTTATCCCCCTTGAGCTAAGGACACTTAGTCCTCACCAAATCACTCTGGTAAGTCTTCAAGGTAGACTTCCAAACCTTCACAGACTTCGTTCACCGGCAATCCACAATGACTCTTGGATGCTTAGAATGCGACGCCTAACCGGCTGGAGGATTCACATTCCTCAAGTGTAATAAGTCTTCAGATCACGCGGACAGAAAGACTTCAGTGATGCCTAACACTCTTTGGCTCTGGGTGTTTTGGGCTTTGTCATCGCAAGGATCTCTCTCTCAAATGCTTCGGAGGTGGGTTACTCTCAAATGACAAAAGCCGTGCACTAACTCTGAGCAGCCACCAATTTATGGTGTAGGGGGTGGGCTATTTATAGCCAGGAGGCAACCCGGCCTGATTTGTCTGAAATGACCCTGGGTCACTAAGGAACTGACACGTGTCTAATGGTCAGATTTCAAACACACGCGGCAGCTTGACTTGGGCTACAAGTAAAGCTGACTTATCCAGCTCTGGATAAGATTTGCTCTTATTGTCTTCGCTCGAAGACATAGGATTTGGTTGAGCATCACTTCAGTCACTCTGACTTTGTTCACTTGGACCCAATGAAAAAAATAGCACGCTACAGCAAAATAGCGGCGACCTTAAAATATGCTATTAGTGTGCTATATCGCGCTATAGCGTGCTATTAGCGAGACGTTGTACACCGATATATTTAGCGAGGCAATTCTCAATACGCTATAGCGTGCTATTAGCGACGCTATAGCGCGCTATTTTTTCAGTGCTTGGACCCCACTTAACAGTGCGGTGATTCCTATGACTCAACAAAGAAGAAAAAGTAAACTACGAAACGGCTATGTCTTTGCACTCCATAGTCTTCACGTGAATGTCTTCTCAAGTCATAATTTTCTTTGTGAATGTCTTCACATACCACCATTGTCTTCAATGTCTTCACACATTTTTAGGGGTCATCTCCGGTACGTAAACCGAATCAAAGAGGGACTACTATCTGTGTTATCCTGCAATTCTCACAAACACATTAGTCCCTCAACCAAGATTGTCGTCAATACTCCAAAACCAACTAGGGGTGGCACTAGATGCACTTACACTAGCCATAGGTGGTGACCATGGTTTAAGGAAACCAAACATTTAACCAAAACTTCGAGCTTCTTTATTAGTGTCCCTCCCTTCAAAGATGATATCGCATGCATCAAACAGCCGCCGGTAAGCTATGAATTCTCGAACAATGGTTCCATTCTTGCCATAGGACCCATTATTTAGGTCATTCACCACAGTCTTACTATCGCATGAGATGATGATTCTGCGGAGGTGTAAGTCTTGAGCTAAAGCTTGTGCTTCTCGGCAGGCTAGCATTTCAAGGCACGCTGGATCCGTTACACCTGGGAAGACCATAGCCGATGCTCCCAAGTATAGCCACTTGTCGTCATGACATATGGTAGCGGACACCCCACTAGGTCCATTGCGGGACAGACCCCCATCAACATTGATTCTGAACGTGCATGCATTGGGCGGTTTCCAGCCCTGAGTTTTTTATTGGTGCAATAGAGTCTTGCTGGCAGTAGTTCTCGTAGCCTTTATGCTCTCCAGATCAGCTATGAACCGTTGCACAAACAGATACGTGGCAAGGGGACTCTGAAAAATAGCTTCATGAATAGCTTTCCTTCTTTCCGACCAAATGGCCCACGGGGTAACGGTGAGACTTACCAGCTTATCTTGGCGAAGAGCGTCAATCATCGTGAAAAGCCATTGCTTTGCATTTGGTTATGTCATAGCAATTAAGTACTCAACCAGATCCCCGTCGACTAGTGCCCACACACATCTAGGTGTAGTACATTCTAACAGGGAGTGGCGCCAAGAATCCCTTGCAGCGCAAAGTTGACACTGATTGGAAGTTGTCATCTTCTTGTGATATTGGATGTCCTTCGTTGGGATAGAGTGCTTAGCCAGCCTCCACAAAAAGTTTGAATCTTACTGTCACTTTCCACAAACTCTTCTATCCTCTCTCCTCCATGCCCATGTGAGAGGGACTTGCACGCCCCTCGAGCCAGGTCGCGCGTCGACGTTTGGTGTGAGCGAACATACGATAGGCTGATCTTATGGAGAACATACCGTTCTTTTCAAAGTTCCAGCCCAGAAATCCTCGCTATTTCTAGTACATAGAGGGATGCTCATAATTTGCCTCTGCATCTGCGGTCAAAAATATTTGGTGTAGGAGACCCCAACAATGCTACACCTACGGACGTTTTTTTTACAGAAGTTAACTTAAGGGATGAGTTGTGAAGATGTGATTGGAAATCAAAAGGAGAGGGGACCACCACTAGAAATCAGGAGAGGAGAGAAGTTACGGGAAGATGAGTCCGTAGATGTAGCCTGTAGATGGTGTCCGTAAGTGTAGCATTTTTTAGGAGACCCCGCTTCCACGAAGCATTGCTATTATCAATCATCATCAAGTGACGTATGTATGTATAGGGAGATCATTAGTAAGACGCACAATCGGTCAATCGGTCATAGAGAGACGCACAACTTGTCAAAAGAAAAAAAAGACGCACAATCGGTCACATTTTCTCATCTCTCACTATCCAATTATCAAACCAAATACCCTTAAAAAAATTATCAAATCAAATGTTAAAAAACCTCAAGGAAGACCGGAAGAAAAGAAAATTTGGGCCTGCTTTCATTTAGGCCCAGCCTTTGTAAGGATACGGTTCGTGAACCTACCCGAGAGGACAAAGGTCACGCGTCCTCATCCACGCGAAACCCTAGCGCCGAATCGCGATCCCCTTCCCCACGCCGTCACCACGATCCCACCCCGTGTGACCGCCGATCTGCTGCCGTTGACGCAGAAGAAGCGCCGCCGCCGCAGGAGGTCTCCTCGCGAAGGACCCTCCCGCCGTCGCCGCGGTGAAGAAGGCGCATCGTTGTCTGGATCCCTTGTCGAATCGGATAGCAGCAGCACGACATCCAGCGCGCCGCCGTCCGGATCCTTCGACAAGCCGGCCGGGCGGACTTCCAGCGCGCCGCCGTCCGGATCCTTGGACGAGCGGCCGGTCGCCTGGCCGGCCCGCCAGTCCAGGTACCGTGAGATCCTCGCCTCGCGCCTCGTCCGATTGCAGTTACAAGCGGGCGTCGCCGTCGACAGCCCAAATCTTCCTTCCGATGAAATTGTCCAAGTCCTCGCTCGTTCTAATTTCTATGATGATGAGCTGCGGGCTGCTCTGGTAGAATATCAAGTCCAGAAGTTCTTGAGCGAACCCCACGGACCAGATGTTGGAGATACATACTTTGGAGAGGACTCGGGCGATGATATCACTGCGGAGGAATTCGTCAAGTACTCTGGACAGTTAAAGACTCGCAGACCTGCTGAAATTGACACTAAGACTGGACTGGATCAAGAGCAGTTGGACAGCCTCCTTGCCAAGTATAAACGTTATTGCTTCAAAGCTTACCTGGTTAGTCCCATATCACCACACCTATCTGTCTATTGCGATCAACCATATATTTATTTGTCCATCTGTGTAGTTGTTATTAGGAAAGCCTGTCGACGAGCTAGAAGAAGCTGCATTGGAATCCAAGTACCCTATGGAGCTTGCCTTGGAGAATGAGTTCTTCTATCCTTGCCATCATGATAGCGCCTTTGGCTGGTATTTTGACTCCGACCTCTGTTTACTTGCAAACTTGAGCGACTACCAGCGGCTAGTCCTTCCTAACCGTGTAAGTATATCTGTGTATTCACAACTTTGAATTGAGTGATGCATATACACTTAATCTGTGCTCATGCGGCCAGTAACCAATTTCTTCTTCTCTTCTTACCTTTGAATGGGTGACCACAAATATTTCTCTAACAGCTTGGTTAGTTAATGAATCATGACTGCAATTTCTCATTGTTTTTATAGCTTGGCTTTGTGTGAGTAACCTCTTTGTTCCAGGGGCTTGAGGTTCTTGCCGAAATGCAAAAATAAAACTATGAACGTCACATCCTCTGGAGATTAAACACAGCTTAAAATATGTGTCTTTGCAATAAATTATGGAAAATCTCATAAACTGTGCACGGTAGAAGAAAAAGACAAAAGAATTATAACTTCTTCCCTGAGAGTTTATTATACTGATGCATTTTTTGCACGGAGCAAGTCCTAAAAAAATCACATGCAGACAACTCCCATATACGAGTACCATACTTTTTCTGTATGTGTAACCAGATTTTTGCCTGATGTCCCTAGGCCCCATATATTTTACATGTTACAATACTGTTTTTTTTTGGAATTTTTTTAAGTGCGAAAGTACTGTAACCAATGCCCAGCTTGTTATTCTCAGGACAGCTGTGATATGCTGCTTCCCTTCCTTTCTGGTGCAGGGTCGGAATGAATATGAATATGACAGATGGAGTCAGTACAAAGCGTTTTATAACACCCCCGATGCTGATAGAGAATATGTGCTGTACTGGGAAAAGATGGTCAAGGAAATGAAGGTATTCATGGTGCAATGATCAGCCTGTCCAAGTTTAAAACTCTGTTCAGTAAAAAAGAAATTGGACTAACAACCTTCTCTTCTTAACAGTGGCTTGAAAATCATGTGCTTAAAGATTTTCTTGAGGTAGGCCTATATGACCTCTCAAAACCATGGAATGACAACTAATCTTACATACGCATTGTAGCATCACAATAACTTCTCTGTTCTACTATTTAGTGGGAGCCAATGCGATGTAAAGGTTTGTACCAATCAGTTAAGATTGCCAGTGGGTTCACCAACATTGATTTGGATCTAGCATGTCATGGTTTTGAGGTACGATTCCTTTGTCGCTTGCTCATTTAGATGGTCAGCTCTAGTTATGATTGTATCTAACAATCGCAATCTTTTGATTAAATTTAGGAGTATGTATGGAGGACTCGCCTTTATCGTCTGTTTGTGGAAGGTCTTGACCGTGCCTTTCTTGAGATTTGGAAGCGGGTCAAGGAGGGTCAGGTCAGCATTGTACATGAGAACTAACAACAGTTTATAATTATTGATCGGGATTGTCAATGCTTTCTAACCCTGTATATGCTTGGTGTTGGTGTTTTCTTCTTTGTTGGACAACTTCTAGACGTCTTTCAGAGATGCTCTGCAGGAAGTTTACAATGAGAATCCGGTTCCATCACGCCGACATACTTTGAAGGCTGAGCTGGAGCGGCCTGGCGGGTTTTTGCAACTGGAGCGTCAAGTAGGTTTCCTTTTTGTTCATAGGAGTTCTGTACGTGTTTTCATTTGTTAATTAGTATCTCTTACGATGCAAATGCTTTAATCATCTTTCCTTGCAGTTCCGCCGGTGCACAGAAGGCATTAGCAAGGAAGTAAATGTAAGTATAGTATGGTGTGGTCTAGCAATCCATTGGAATCTGTTACTATATATAATGATGGTCTGATGTCTCTCCTTGGTGCATGTATATAGCTCCCAGATGAAAGAGTCCAAGAGTTGATTGCACAGGAAATTAATTACAAGGTAGGCTGTAGATATTGGTGGGCAAAAAATATTGTTTCCCCTTGCATGTTTTGTATGTAATAATAGCTCATTCTTTTCCAATTTCAGCGTGCGTTGCCAAAGACGTATGCACAGTACGCCAGGCAGAAGCTCCAGGTTGCAGAGGTCTAGGGAATCATTCCCAGGGCCGACATTCCAGCGTAGCTGTGTTTGTTTGTTGCTGGCTTCCGTGGTGATCTTTTGGCATTAATTAGATGTCCATGTACATGTGGGCTTATATATTTGGCGTACCCTTTTTGACCAAATTGTTCATTGTGCCTCGAGATCTGCCACAATATCATTTGATGCGGTTCGTACTATGGAATTGTGCGATGGGATCTTCTATTGAAGAAAAAACTTTATGCGGCTGATGGTGCTAAAGAAGTAAAGATCCCTAGATATAGTCCAAATAACAACAATGTGGCAAGATTTGTCTCCTGGCCCATTCTCATTTGCCACCGATCCTGTACTTTCCAAGACCAATGACCATCTCCAGAGTCACCATTTAGGGCTCAATACCAAGAGCCGGACTTTGCAAATCCGATCTGTGGTCCGTTGACACTGACCGGGCACTCCCTTAATCTGCGCCTTCACACCCGCATATCTCATATCCGGCACCCTATATGCATACAAATTCATGCAATGTCTGTAACAGACATATAAACCTTGCAATGTTTGTAACAAACATATAAACTGATAACAAACAACAAACGGGCATAATTCACATAAAACATCATCAAATGGGCATAATTCATGGAGTTCAATGATCCGACACATCGTAACTCTACATGGTAGAACTTGATTATATAAAAGGAGAGAGCTAGCTTCACCACTTCCTCGCCGACCCTTTGCCTTTCCGGTCGCCGGTGCTGCTATAGGTGTTCGCGGCAAGAGGTGGGTTGCCGTTGGAGTCGGACCCATCGTCGGAGGAGGAATCGGAGATGACGATGTAGCCTTGCAAGTGCCGGACGATGCGGTCTTGCTTGCGCTTGAGCTTGGCCATCCTCGCTGCCTCCCGCTTTGGATTGCTCAATGCTGAGCTAGAGCTGCTTGGCGTTGATCCTCCGGAGCCGCCGGGCGTCCGTCTCCGCTATGGTAAGTGACCGACGGTACACCCACTGGAGGAGACACTCCTCATCGTCGGGCACCGGCATCACGCGGCGACGGCGGGTGGACTGCGTAGTCGCGTCGGACCCCGCCCCCCATCTCCCTTGCCCTCTGCCTTTCGTGGCGGGCGGCACGTGCCTTCGACTCCGGAGTCCGCATGCGCGGCGTCGGCGGGGCGGGCACTAGAACCCACCGCTGCCCGCGCGGGGCAGCATCCGGAGGTGGAGGAAGAGGTTGGGCGGCACGTGCCTCCGACTCCGGAGTCCGCATGCGCGACGTCGGCGGGGCGGGCACTAGAACCCAACGCTGCCCGCACGGGGCAGCATCCGGAGGTGGAGGAAGCCATCAGGCGACACGTGCCTCCAACTCTTGAGTCCGCATGCGCGGCGCCGGCGGGGCGGGCACTAGAACCCGCCGCTGCCCGCATGGGGCAACATCCGGAGGTGAAGGAAGCCGTCAGGCGGCACGTGCCTCCGACTCTGGAGTCCGCATGCGCGGCGCCTAGAACCCACCGCTGCCCGCAGGGGGCAGCATCCGGAGGTGGAGGAAGCCATCAGGCGGCACGTGCCTCCGACTCTGGAGTCCGCATGCGCGGCGCCGGTGGGGCGGGCACTAGAACCCACTGCTGCCCGTGCGGAGCAGCATCTGAAGGTGGAGGTAGCCGTTGGGTAGGCGGAGTACGATCCGTGGGCGGGGCGGGAAGGGCCGGCACCGGCGTTCGTGCTGTGGCGACAGACGACGGGTGGCGTCGCATCGGACCCGGAGCTGCCGCCCGTATCGACCCGCAAGCGCTCGAGTGCGATACGGAGCGCCAGCTTGTCCTCTTCTCTGGAACTGCCGTCAGAGTGGATGTCGGTGTTGGACATGCTCGTCGGCGCTAGGGATTGGACGGATTGAGGAAAGGGGAGTATCGGGGAACGGAGCGGAGCTGAGTGAAGTGAGCTAGGGTTTGGTCCAGAGGGGTTTTTTATGGGGTCGGGATGGGCCAACGGTGGGCCGGGCTAACGTGGCGTGTGCTTTCAGGCCGCCTCCTATCCATCCTATTTTTTGGCTAGATATGAGGAGTGCCGGTCAGGCCGGGTGTTTGCCCGTGGTTTGAGAACTTCGGTTGATTGGTTTTTTGTGACCGGCCAGTGACCAGACCATCTGCCCGGGCGTCTAAGATGTGTTTGAGGGCTCCGGCTGTAAACGCTCTAGAGAAACCTGAACAGCAAATGTGCCATGCGCCGTCCTCCTCCCTTTCTTCTCTGTGCCATGCGCGTCCTCCACCCTGATTTGCTCACCATCTCCGCGTCCTCCACCTTGACTTTGTCGCCATCTCCCTGGTCACCGCACAGCTCGCGGTCGCCCCTTGCCGCCTCCTTCCTACCTCCTTCCGCTGTTTTTTCTTTCTTTCTTTTGTCTGAAATGACATGCTAAAAACATTTAGCCACTGTTTTTGTGCTTTTGTGCAAAATGTCATGCTTAAAATCATTGTTCTCTGGTGGAAAATCAGTAGTGCCACTGCCTGCCTGCCGCTAGCCGCCGCCACCCACTCCGAGAGCTCGGCCACTGACTGGTGCCGCTCGCGCTCCCCTGCGAGCAGTGACGGAGCTACGAGTGTAAACCTGGGCGGGCCAAAAGAAAACACAAAATATTTCAACTCAAGCAATGGATGCTGCTGAAAACTCTTTCTCAATATCTGTAATTGTGTCATCTATTTTTCTCTTGAAAACCGAACCGATTCTGGGTTGATTAGCCTTTGCTGCCAATGACAATTATCTAGTACTCCCTCTGCATCACAGTGTCAAAATGTTTTAAATTTTAATACGAACAGAGTACCAAATTAAGATGTTTAATTATCAATTGATTGAATTTCAGAGCGCTAGTATAACGTACTCCCTCCATAGAGAAATATAAGAGCGTTTAGATCACTAAAGTAGTGATCCAAACCCTCTTATATTTCTTTACAGAGGGAGTACATTTTATAGGAAAATTAGTACTGTCTGAGAGATGAAAGTCGGGCAGTAGCGCTCGTGCCAATGTTAAAATTAATAACCCTGGTGGTTTTTTTTTGAGGGGAACTTGCATTTATTTAAAACTTAAACAAAGTTCGGGATCTCATCCGCTACAACCTGAATAATACAATCCGGAGGAAATTCATAAGCACTAGACACCTCATTGCACACCCCCTCTCTTGCTAACCCGTGCGCTGCTCCATTAGCCAAGCGCCGAACCCAGCTAACTCTAAACTCGTGCCGCGACCTCAACATCTCCTTTATCTCTTCCACGACCAGACCAAAGGTGGAGAGGTTCCTTCGTTCTTCATTAAGCATTGTCACCACCTCCTAATTGTTCAACTCCACATGAAGGCGCTGAACGTTCGTGTCAAGTGCCAACTGCACAACACTCCTAGCCGCTAGAATCTCCGCAAGAAGTGGAGTAGTGATGCTCGGGAAGAAGATAGAAGTCCCTCCCTTGAAAGCACCGTGGTGATCCCTCACGACCACGCCTCCTCCCCCCGGTCATGTGCCCTCGCCATAGCTCCGTCGGCATTCACCTTGATCCACCCAGGCTCCGGCGGCTTCCACTTGTCCGGTCTCCTTGTTTCCTTGGTGTTCCGCTCCTCCATATGAACTTGGCGCCACTCTTGTATGTGTGCGTGCACTTTCTCAGCTAGCTCACGAGCGTCCTGTATTCTTTTCCCATCGCGCGTTTCATTCCTTGCGCACCATAGACCATAGAGTGCATGAATCATCGTCTCTCTTTCTGCTGCTCCCGCGTCGGCAAACCAGCCCTTCAGCCAAGAAACCAGGCTGTTAAGCGAGCCATCCATCATCGACGGCAGCATCACCGGCTCGCCCTTATCTTCACACATGTATTTCCAAAACATCGCTGAATGAGGGCACTCCCAGAATCGGTGATACGTCGTCTCTTCGCGTCCACATGCACAGCAAAACACGCCCGGCTTTATTCGACGCCGATGAAGCTCGGAGCCAACAGCCAGCCCGTTCTTCAAGAGGTGCCATGCATGGATCTTTGCCTTCCCCGGAGCGTTAGTGTCCCACAGCGCCATCCATGATTTATGCTCCCTGCTTGGCATCGAAGAACCCGGCTGTCCGGTCTTGACACCATTCAAACTCATGCGGAGATGATATGCCGACTTGACTGAAAATTGTCCATTATTGATGAAGTTCCATGCCACATAGTCCCTCATATTCGGTCCACCTATCACAATCTGCTTTATATCCTGCGCATCCCCAGGAGTAAACATCATTTCCACCTTAGCCATGTCCCATGCAACACCGGATTCATTCAGGAGGTGGCGCACATGAGTGATCCCTGCAATGTACTGCTCCCCAAGTGGCTTAAGGCTTCCCTGGCGCGGGAGCCAGTTATCATGGTGGATTTTTATCGATGTGCCATCTCCAATCCTCCACACTAGTCCCTCACGCAACAGCTCCCGACCATGAATAATACTTCTGAAAGTGAACAAGCCGCCAGCAGGGCAGGTGGCATTCAAGATTGATCCATGGGGGAAATACCTTGCCTTGAGCACCCTAGCACACAAAGAATCTGGGTACTGCAGCACGCGCCAGGCTTGTTTGGCCAGTAGAGCTTGGTTAAAAGCTTCTGGATCCCGAAAGCCCATTCCTCCTTCTTTCTTTGCCCTACACATCTTTTTCCATCCAAGTCAGTGCACCTTCCTCTCCCCATTTGCTTCTCCCCACCAGAAGTTAGACGATATAGAAGTCAGGTTCCGACACATTTTCTTGGTGAGTTGGAAGCAGCTCATAGTGAGAGTTGGTGTGGCTTGGAGTCCCAACTTGACTAGGACCTCCCTTGCCGCTTTTGACAGCCCTTGCCCCTTCCATCCTGTTACTTTCCCCGCAGAGCTCTCTTTAACATATTTAAGCGTCCCCTCTTTGGACTTACCAACCAGTGTCGGCAGTCCTAAATACCTTTCACTCAAAGCTTCAGAGTTGATGCCAATCACTCCAAGCAATTCAGCCTTACTTGCATCTCTACATCCTTTACCAAAGAACACTGAAGACTTTTGAAGATTTACCTTTTGTCCTGAGGCTTCCTCATAAACTCTAAGTATGTCCCTCAACGCCTCAAAACTGCCACGGTTCCCCTCCAGAAAGACAATACTGTCATCCGCAAATAGAAGGTGAGTGACATGGGGGCCAGTGCTCCCAAATGACACCCCCTTGAGATTATTCTCATTCTGTGCAGCCCTTAGTAGAGCAGAAAAACCTTCCACACAAAACAGGAAAAGGTATGGCGAAAGAGGATCACCCTGTCGTAGTCCTCTGGATGGGAGGGAAGGTCTCGAGAAGCCACCGTTAAGTTTTACAGAAAAACGAGCTGAGGTGACACATCGCATAATCATCTGGACCCACCTTTGATCGAAACCAAATCTAACCAACATATGCTCTAAGAAGATCTATTCGACTCGATCATACGCCTTCATCATATCTAGCTTCACTGCACACAACGGAGTCTTCCTCTTCCTCGTTCTAATGGCATGGGTGCACTCATAGGCCACTAAAACATTATCTTTCATGAGCCTCCTTGGTACAAAGGCGCTCTGTTCCTCAAAAATCAACACCGGTAAGATCCTCTTGAGCCTATTAGCCAAAACTTTAGTAGCAATTTTATAGAGCACATTAGACAAGCTTATTGGCCTAAACTGAGACATCAGCTCCGGTGAGCTAACTTTCGGTATCATCACTATCACAATGTCATTAAACGAATCCGGAGTAGCTTCCCCTGACAGAAACCCCCCTAACTGCTGCACACACGTCCTCTAACAGAGACCAGTGTCTCTGATAAAACAAGGCAGGTAGGCCATCCGGTCCGAGAGCTTTCGTAGGCCCCATCTGAAACAGTGCCCGCTCAATCTCATCATCTGAAATAGGCGCCGTCAGCTTAGCATTCATATCCTCAAAAATGACAGGGTGAAAAAGATCTAGTAGCCTCTCTGGCTGGGTGGATCCCTCCGATGCAAATAGATGCTCATAGAATGAAGCCGCCAGCTCCCGCATGCCATCATCATCCGTACACCTCGTACCATTCTCCCGCCTCAACGTCTTCACCGTGTTCTTTCTCTTACAATGGGAGGCCCGGTTCTAAAAATATTGGGTATTCCGGTCCCCCGCCTTGGGCCAGTCTACACGTGTGGCGGTTATTATTAAGGGGGTAATCCCCGCTCCTCATTTAGATGTCACGGCACTTGTCTCCCGTGGAGGCACCCATAACAAACCATCTTGTCCTTTTCCATTGTAATGAGCACCAGTACATCATCAAAATAAAGAGAGAGTTCGATCATTTGTTCTTTTCGATCTCAAACAGCCTTATCAGCATGAAGAACTACCGTGAGCTTAAAACTGAGGAAGGGAGCGAGCACTCGCCGTAATGTCCGGCCTTGTCTCCCTTTTCCCCGCCTCATCTGCGAGGATGGCCGTCGTTGCCGCCTCGTTGCTCGTCGTCACCATGAAGTTGGTGGACTCTGTCGTTGCTTTATCGCGAGGCAGCGACGCCGCTAGACGCGCTGCTCGTCGCGCCCATCGCCATTGGACGCGGTCACCACGCCGTTGGACCGAGCGCGCCTCCCGTGCACGCCCCCGGACTCGGAGCCTCGCCTCCGCCTCCGCCTCCGGCATCGGCAGTCAACGTCTTAGTGTGATTCCCCGCGTGCCGACTGTGCACCCCGGAACAGCGCTTCCGGTCAGCGCAACGGCCCTAGCCGCTCGTCCCCAGGCCACGGATGTGGCACCCGACGAGAACGGCAGCCTGACGTGCGCATCGCCCAACCCGTGATAGGAATGGTGTGAAGTGCACAGCTTCGGCCTGTGCCCCTGCCGCACATCATCTTCGCACATGCCGTCACCAACTCCTGCCGACGCGCCAGCACAGGAGAACACCGCGCTGCTGGACGCAGTCACTACACTGATCCCAGGCCTGTCGAGAAGGGGGGCCAAAGTGGGCGACCGCCCAGGGCCCCCAAATCGTAGTTATACTTGCATTGGTGATAAAATAAAGGGAAACGCTTTGTGCCCGGTGCGCCAGCCGAAGATCGGGCCGGTCACAGGCGAGCCGCAAAGATTGATAAGAATCGTGCATACTAAATGTGTTGGTGTTAATCTTGTTGTTTAGGAGTTTATTATGTTTTATTTCCGTTTGAGTTTGTTGAGTCTAAGTCTAGTACAACGATGCATGGCATCATGGTGAAGTGGACTGATGGATTAGCAGAGGTGAGACCTGATCGTCAGTCAAGTGGACCAGGAGTTGTGAGTACATACAAGTACTATTTAGATTTAGTCAAGAACTAGCTTAGTGATCGTTCTGTTAGTGTAAAGCTGCATGAACCCGTATAGTGTGGAGTCTCAGTAGCCAAGTCGTGATTAGATGGACATGGAGCTAGAGAAGCGGATCGTGGTGCCGTTGTGGACTAGCTCCTTCGTGGCAGTGACTCAACGTGTGTGCGTGTGGGTAGTGGTGAGTAGAAATCGAAGCAAGCCGGTGTGTGGCTTGGCTGGTGCGTTTGCTCCTCTTTAAAAGGAGTTGCAATCAGTTTGTTTGATCAAGCAAAAGGAGCAAGAGAAAAGAGGCAGAAGTGCGTTGCCACTAAAAGCTCTGTGTGTTCTTGTGTGCTGTGTGTGTGCCAGCGTGAGTTCATCTCCTACCCTGGGCAGAGATTACAAAATGCTCCCCACTGCTTCTATTGAGACCTTATCCTCTCACACGTCCCCTTGTTCTTCTTCTCACGAGGAAAAACTCCCGCCCGTCTAATTCCTCTCTCAAGTCTCTCTCTCTCGTGACCCTGCCATGGGGGCCGACGGCGAGCTCTTGCGGCGACGGGCGACATATGCTTGTGAGCGCGGCCGCCCAAGCCTCATTTGCCGCTACGAGCTGCGATGACGATGGCGGCTTGCTGGAACCACGACCCTGGCGAGCTGCGATGGCCACTGCACGGCCAGATGCAATGACGAGGCTGACGACCGCGGGATGCTGGGACTACTGGCGCCAGAAGCTACAACCTCGTCGTGGGTGTTAGAAATTTAGGGTTTTCGGTCTACCCCCTAATTTCTCCGTACTTATTCATGGTGCCGCTCACAATTTGCATATCTGAGGCTAGGGGGAGGGATCTATTTATACTGTCTTTCCAAAGAGTCCACCTCTTATACAGATAAGATTCCTAGTCTTTTCAACTAGTTTTCCGGGATAGACTCCAGACCAAATTACCAACCACAATCAAATTTGTCTGTTAACGGATTCTATCCGTTGTGTCCCCGAAACACGCGCTTGCGAGCAAGGCACCATAATAGAGTGTAAATTCCTCTAATTATGTAGATCAATGTTAGAGCTGTAATCTAATTATATGATCTAGCTCCTTTCAATTATCACTCTACCCGGGTAGTCTTTCCAATATATATAACATATTCTATTCCACTGATAATCGACCAGATTCCTTAAGCATATAACTTAAGTACGTTTCAACAAATTATAATTCCATGATAATCATGTAAAGTAATTCCATGTATAAATACATGTATAATTCCATAATGAGGTATTCCGAATATTAGTAATTCCTAGTAATTTGAATATAGTTGCAGGACACATAATTCCAACACCTCCTACTTGTCCCAAACGATCATTCAATTATTCGTAAACCCATAGCCTTAATAGTGATACTTCCCTTCAATATATTTCCTTGTTGTGACACTTAAGATCACTAGAAACCTTTAGTTTCCGCCTAATTATTCCAGCATAGTTTTCCTTGGCGCATCGAATATTATTTCCTCGAGTGTAATTCCACCTTTATAGGCACCTTGAGTATTTTGCTTCCTCAAGTGAAATTCCACATCAATTGTTTTTCCATCACATATATCAATAATATGATTAATTCCACATCGAGTCAAATAGATGATAACCATGTTGAATAATTTTCAAAACCACATAAATATCAAATCCAATCAATAAATGAAATTCCAGCAGTAACCATGTTTGAAAGAAATTCCTGACTTTGGTCAGTGAACCTGCACCATATTGTACTAAAAATAATAATTGAATATACATACCTGGACTTATTTCTCATCTCGTAGATACAGTAATAGTGTGTTTACCTTTAATATAAATTCCAGAACAAGTGATGGGTTGTGATGCACTTTTCCACAATCTTATATGATGTGTGGGATTCCCTTAGTTGCTCGTCTTTCCTTCCACTGCTTGAATGAAACATAAATTCCGGTAGCTAAGGTATGATAATATAATGAAGATACATACGAATTCCAGTACCATTTATTATTCCATTTTTCACCAGGAGTTCAAATATAATTCCTCACTGAGTATGATTTCCTTTATCAAAGGTATTTTAACATATTAGCAATTTTCCATAGAGAAACACTTCAAAATATTTTCTATGTATTTCCACTCGCGAAACATTGGAAGCTTCACAAATTCCTTTTGTATGAAAGTTAGAAAACAACCAAGCTTACACTTCCATCATTGTGACTTATCAATGTAGAAACAACCAAAGAATGTTAATGTGTACAATAATAATGTAAACTATTTTACACTTACATTTGTAGATGACCGCCTTACTTCATTTAGAAAACCATATGAACTGCTATTCCTTTGATGTGAAGCTTGTTATAAGACCATAGATTACTATATACAATTAGCAAACCATGCCTTTAGTTCCACTTTCCCAAAATTCCAGGAGAGAGAGTTTCCACAAAGTATATTTCCCTTTGTATGAAGAATTGAATAACACGAGCGACATTATAATATTCCAGTGTGCCAAATTTCCTTACAAAAAAATCACTTCCAAACAATAGGCTTGTGGTTATTTGGTATGATATTAAGTTCCCAAACTATGCTCTTCCTCATTCGAGTTTATTCCTTCCCGCGATTCTTCCACCCATAGTTGACATTGATGAAAAAAACTTTCTTAAGTGAATTTAGTGATTCCTCTAAAATTTGAGTGACATCCCCCAATAACACATAATAATTATCCCGACATGATAGTCCAAGCTAATTCCTCCCACTTATCCTAAGCATGTTAGTATCAGGAGTTTCACTTGTAGTTTCCTTTGGGGTCAAGATTATATTCCAATATGATTGTTAGTATTTCCACCCTTGATCATAAAAATAATTGTTTTGCTACTTTCCACCAGATTTCCTTCTTCAAATCAAAAAGAAAACAACCCTTTGATCCACTAGAATAACCATGAAAAATTCCTGGTGTGCGCTTGGTAGTAACTGAGAATTTCCTTTTTATTTCCTTCCACCTTAAGAAAAGGTGTGTAAGTCAAAATACTCATTATATATTCTTCCCAAGTACCACAATCCTCCCACTAAAGTTTAGAATTCCAGAATCAGTAAGCCACTCAATTCTATTCCATGATATCTGACCAAGTCGTCCATGACAAAATAATAAATTCCAAGCATGTGTTCCCATTATTAGCATTCCTCTCCATGAGTTATCTTCCCCAAATGACAATTTGGGTTGCTAACTTCCAATGAACCATCAAGAAAGAATAAACCATTGTGTGAAATTCCGTAATGCACTAATTTTATCATTGAGAAGTATTTCCACTCTTCCTTTTCCAAATCAGTTTATTTTCCGGTGTACGCAATTGCTACGTGTGTGGTCTATGTTACAATGATCGGAGGACCAACCGCTGTTCAAGGCGGTGTGTATGCGATTGGAGCAGGTGGCTATGGAGGTTTTTTCCCAACATGGGTGGCAACATAACCTTCGGATCGATCCACCACCTCCATCGACATAGGCATAGTGTTGGTCTATATGGCTCTACTGTTGCCGATTTGTTGGTTTTTTTCCATCATTTTTTGTCAAACCTTCATATTGGGCCATGTGCATCCTAGTTATGCAGAGGCCGGGTGTTACTCATAATGCTTTGTATCCGCTTGATGCTACATTTGAGATAATAAAATCGCCCTTTATAAAAAAATGGCATCCACGAGAGCACAGACAATATTCCTCTCGGAAATCAGAACTTCAAGATGCATTGCAGATAACTTTGTAGTTGCTCCTCAGGGTCTCTCCGGTGGTCTTTGGTTGCTTTGGTCTGACAAAGTCCAAGTCATCATTAAGTGCTCCAATCACTACTTAATCTTAGCTCTAGTTGTACGTATAGCGACTAATCTTGAGTTTACATTGGCTTGTGTATATGAGGATCCTCATCATCGCCACACGAGAATGATTTGGGACCAGATTTCGTCTTCTGTGTCTGATAACACTGGAAAGCCAGTAGTTTGCTTAGGAGATCTCAACAACATCATGTATGATGTGGATACTACCTCCTCTAATATAAACCACTTTCGTATGCATACTTTTATTGGTTATGTTAAACAATGTGGTCTCTTTGATCTTGGTTTTAGTGGCCCTGCTTATGCATGGACGAACAAACATTTCTCGTCAACTCCTGTGTTTGAAAGGCTGGATAGGCGTCTTCCGAATGCTGAGTGGTATAATGTGTTTCCAACACAAAGGTTTCTAATCTTCCTATTATTCTTGGAGATCATGCGCCTATACTTGTTTCAACTGAATCTCAATTTTATAGATCGAAACTCAATTTCGAATTTGAAAATTGGTGGACCATATGGAAGAAGGCTTCCAAAAAGTTGCACAATCTTCTTGCCGTTCTTCTGGGAATAAGCCAGTCCATACTAGGACAACCAACCTTACCCGTAAGAAATGGTGCAAGAAGAAGAAGCCAATACAACAACAGCTAGATACCCTGATCAAGATCAGATCAATACTATCCAGAAGCAACCGATTCAAGATCAAGATCACTATTGCTCAATACGAAGAAAACATGACCAAGCTCACTGAATTTTACACGCAACAAGCAAAGAAACACCAGGCGATGCACGGCGACAGGAACACCTCATATTTTCACAATGATGGGCTCAAGCGTAGACATAGAAACCACATCGTTTCAATTAAGGAAGCACATGGCAACAACCTCTTTGACCCAAACGACATTGCTCATGAATTTGTACATCATTTTAAAACAATCTTTCACTGCTCTTGTTCTAACAATGGCAGGCCATACTTGAATAATTCTTGTCCACATGATGCACATGATTTTACCAATTCTATTCCGGCAAGAAGGAGATTTGGGAGATCCTAAAAACAATCAAGAAACATTCATCTCCAGGACCTGGATTCGATGTCGCCTTGTACACCTCAGCTTGGAGTTGGATTGGAGATTATGTGGCTTGACTGGTAAGAAACTTCTACATCGCAGGTATCCTTCCACCTCATCTCAATGATTCAAACATTGCACTTATTCGAAAAAAGTTGGTTTGCCATTTTCCGTTAGACTTTAGACCAATTAGCCTCTGTAACGTCATTTATAAAATAATTGCTAAGTCGTTGGCTAATAGATTGAAAGAACACTTGTCTGAGTATATTCATCCTTCACAACAAGCCTTCATTGAGGGAAGAAATTGCTCACTTGTTCTCTCTTTTTCTTGGATGGGCTTGATTTCATGCCCAAAATTGATTTAGCTAAAACTTTTGACAGAATCAAGTGGAATTTCATAGCTTCGACTCTTGCACGTAAAGGTCTACATGCCCATTTTATAAATCTTGTGCATGCTTGCATATCTTCGCCGACTTTATTGGTTATCATTAATGGTCAGTCTTTTGCCCGCTTTAAAAGTAGCAAAGGCATTATACAAGGTTGCCCCTTGTCCCCATCACTTTTTGTCTTTGCAGTGAATGAACTCTATTTGGCGCTATAGGATGCACTTCAGGACAATCACTTGTCAGGTATCTCTGTTGGACTGAACTGTCCACCCATACATTCTTTGATGTTCGCAGATGATCTGCTTGTATGTCGCAAAGCTACCATGTAGGAAGCAACTTCCGTATCCAACATTTTAAATCAATTCTACCATAATTCAGGACAACTTCTAAACTAGTCCAAATCCAGTATAATGATTAGTAAAAGAGTCCTGCTTGAGTACAACTCCCCTCACAAAATGTATAAAGGGCAATATATGTTGGGGAATGTAGCAGAATTTTAAAATTTTCTACGCATCATCAAGATCAATCTATGGAGTCATCTAGCAACGAGAAAAAGGAGTGCATCTACATACCCATGTAGATCGCGAGCGGAAGCGTTCAAGAGAACGGGGTTGATGGAGTCGTACTCGTCGTGATCCAAATCACCGATGACCGAGCGCCGAACGGACGGCACCTTCGCGTTCAACACACGTACGGTTGGGGAAGACGTCTCCTCCTTCTTGATCCAGCAAGGGGGAAGGAGAGGTTGATGGAGATCCAGCAGCACGACGGCGTGGTGGTGGAAGCAGCGGGGATCTCGGCAGGGCTTCGCCAAGCTCAACGAGAGGGAGAGGTGTTACGAGGGGAGAGGGAGGCGCCAGGGGCTAGGGTGCGACTCCCATGCGCCTCCCCACTATATATAGGGGTGGAGGGGGCTGGTGTCTTGCCCTCCAAGTCCATTGGGGCGTTGGCAAAGGTGGGGGAAAGAAATCCCATCATTTCCCTTCCCCACCGATTGTTATCCCCCCTTTTTAGGGATCTTGATCTTATCCCTTCGGGATATGATCTTATTCCTTCTAAGGGGGGATCTTGGTGCGCCTTGACCAGGGGTGTGGGGCCTTGCCCCCACTACCCACGTTCATGTGGGTCCCCCCATGCAGGTGGGCCCCACTCCGGAACCTTCTAGAACCTTCCCGGTACAATACCGAAAAATCCCGAACATTTTCCGGTGGCCAAAATAGGACTTCCCATATATAAATCTTTACCTCCCGACCATTCCGAAACTCCTCGTGACGTCCGGGATCTCATCCGGGACTCCGAACAACTTTTGTGTTACCGCATACTAATATCTCTACAACCCTAGCTTCACCGAACCTTAAGTGTGTAGACCCTACGGGTTCGGGAGACATGCAGACATGACCGAGACAACTCTCCGGTCAATAACCAACAGCGGGATATGGATACCCATGTTGGCTCCCACATGTTCCACGATGATGTCATCGGATGAACCACGATGTCGAGGATTCAATCAATCCTGTATTCAATTCCCTTTGTCCAGCGGTATTGTACTTGCCCGAGATTCGATCGTCGGTATCCGATACCTTGTTCAATCTCGTTACCGGCAAGTCTCTTTACTCATTCCGTAACACATCATCCCGTGATCAACTCCTTGGTCACATTATGCACATTATGATGATGTCCTACCGAGTGGGCCCAGAGATACCTCTCCGTCACACGGAGTGACAAATCCCAGTGTCGATTCGTGCCAACCCAACAGACACTTTGGGAGATACCCGTAGTGCACCTTTATAGCCACCTAGTTACGTTGTGACGTTTGGCACACCCAAAGCATTCCTACGGTATCCGGGAGTTGCACAATCTCATGGTCTAAGGAAATGATACTTGACATTTAGAAAAGCTTTAGCATACGAACTACACGATCTTTGTGCTAGGCTTAGGATTGGGTCTTGTCCATCACATCATTCTCCTAATGATGTGATCCCGTTATCAACGACATCCAATGTCCATGGTCAGGAAACCGTAACCATCTATTGATCAACGAGCTAGTTAACAAGAGGCTTACTAGGGACATGGTGTTGTCTATGTATCCACACATGTATCTGAGTTTCTTATCAATACAATTCTAGCATGGATAATAAACGATTATCATGAACAAGGAAATATAATAATAACCAATTTATTATTGCCTCTAGGGCATATTTCCAACAATATACACCTTTAACAAATTATACGCGCCTTTAACAAGATTGTAAACATGCAGTAGATAAAAATCCGTCATGGCACTTTTAGAGGACGATCCTCTCAATCATAAAGATCCAACCAGATGAGTAGCAACTAGTCAATTTCAACAACAAAGCTGGAACCTTGAGACATAATTCTACAACTATAATGCAAACTACACATAGACATTGTTCACAATTAATTTGCACTAGTGATTAAGCTTAATCAATACATAGTTGTGCTCCCACTCAAATTAATAGCTCTCATAATTGATTTTAAGTGATTCAAGACCCTGATCTGATTCACAACCATTGATATGGACATCACTCGTGACGTGAACTTCAATCGATAGGCAAACATTTGTCGATCATATCTCCATATGGTTGTTGTTCATCTATCGATGCTTCGTGCTCCGAGCTCAGAACAATTCTGCAAGAACTTCAAGACAACCGAGTGCTATCTGCATACATGTTCTGACCATCCCCATCTTACACCTCACAATCCGTTTATACTCATGTGGACATGGCACACTCTGGAATGTTACGTGTTATAGACGATTGCAACACTGGGAAGAGCAACTTTTAACCTGATATTTACTATAAGAGATCACCCTAATAATTGACTACTGCACAAAGGGTGCAAACAACAAAGGGATAAACATCTTAGAAAATTCATAATAGCATGATATGGTATAGTCCTGGGCACCGTGAAGTCTTCACGGTCTTCTTGAATCTTTAGTTGAATCGTCGTCGTGGCGGTAGAAAAATAGTTGCTATGGCAGCTGCTTCGACAGTGCTGCCGTGGTAGCAATTTCAGAAAATGTTGTCGTGGCAATCATTTCAAAAACATTGTCGTGGCACCAATTTCAGAAAATGCTGCTGTGGCGCGAAAAATTTCAACACCTCCTGCTGCGCCTGGTACACCTTCACACTGGGGTCCTCCGTGTACACTTGCCACCATCACCTGTAACCTGTAGTCTATCTCAACATCTTTTACATTAAAGTGGGAATATCGTGGCTCCAGCCATCCATGACGCGCAGGACACTTAATGTTACAACAATATAACCATCTCATACATAAACTCATTATCATGACGAAGGCTATAACACATCATATGCAAACCTGTAAAACCAAGTTAGACGTCCTCTAACCGTTTTGGAATTTTTTTATTACGTGGCTTCTAAGGTTTTCGGATAACACTAGCTACCTACGTACACAATCAAGGCGATAATTCTTGTTGTTAGATTAATTTTTTGGTGTATAAAAATAGACTTAATTAAAAATCTCTGCCCCCACACTAAACTTCATCAAATACACGTGACCCCTAGTAGATCTTTCGTCTTCATTGACCTCTTCGCGACGATTCAGTATTATTGACTATGATGAATCCCAAGAAACTGTTAATAGATCGTCGGCAGTTGTCGGTGTATTAAAGTAGGGTACCTTAGTATCCCGAACTTGTGCATGGGCAGTCGCAGCGTCCCGCGGCGAGGCTTGCCGGGCGACCGCCAAGATCCTCCCTGGTTCCCTTGGAGCCATTCAAGAACAAAGTATTCAAGGCCCCGGCAAGAAGAGCTTGCCGGGAAGGAGACAAGACCCCGGCAAGAGGAGCTTGCCGGGAAGGCCAACCAAGGCTCGGTGAGCGACAAGCTCCCGGACGCGACAAGACAACGAACGCGGCAAGCTTCCACTCTGTACCTGCGCTCTAGCGCATCCACCAACGTGTCGCTCTGGGACCCTTCTGGGCATACGTGGCGGAAAGCTGTGCAGCCAGAGGTACACGGCGGTGAGCGACGCTGACAAGGTTGCCGTCGTGGCAAGCAATGGCGTCCCTAGCGGTCCCTTTCTGCACCGTCTAGGCGACGCAGACAGGCATTTAATGCCTTTGTCCCCTGCCGTCAGGGTTAGGTATGATAACACTGTTGTAGGCGGCGGTGCCAACCGTAGTGCCTTTTCCATTTTTGCCCTTCTCTACGTTGCCACCTGTCGGTGACCCCTTTAGCGTATAAAAGGAGGCCCATGCGCAACATAGAGGGGGTCGGCCAACAGAACACTCTCACGCTCGGTTTCGTTAGCTGCCGCTGTGTACTGTAGCACACCGCGCTCCCGAGCAAGAAATCAATACAAACACAAAGCAGGAGTAGGGTTTTACGCATCCGTGCGGCCCGAACATGGGTAAACCGTTCGCGTTGCTCGTGCGCTCGCCTAGATCTGCTCTTTGTGCTTTCTCCGCCCCCTGCCGAACCACAAGGGGCTCGGTCCTTCGTGGTCCCATAGGTGTCCGTGGGGATCAGCACCCCCGACATCTTTGGCGCACCAGGTAGGGGAGCGTCGAGGTTGTGTGAACCTGATCCGGCGTTCGCACGAGCCAAATCTCCATCGTCTTCATCGACATGCCGCCGAAGAAGAAGGCTTCGGAGGCAGCTGCTCCGTCCGCGCCAAGCCCACCATCGCCGGAGCGAGCGGCTGGTGGAGTAGACGCCGGCGGAAGAACGGGCGCCGACGAAGGAGCTCATGGTGCTGCCAGGTCCAGGGACAAGACTGCGCTGCACATCGGCGGCACGGTCGGCTCCCACAACGACCGGGCGCACTCCAAGACCTCGGCGTCCGTACACGCACCGCGCCCATCTCAGGAGGCACGGGATCAGCAGCGTCATGGTACTCACGGTACCATACGTTTGCTGGGCCAAGATCAAGCTGGTGGATCCCGGAGTGCTCAAGACCAGTATGCACGCCAACATGCTGGCGCGAACGTGGCACGGTCGCTTGGACGAGATACTGCTCCTTCTAACATAGTTAGAAGTCTGAGCATATCCCGTTCCTCGCATCGTTCGCCGCCTCCGCCCGCCACTCTGGCAGAAGCTTTGGCGCGAGCTCAACTGCTCCTAGACTACCCTCCAGCGGCGGACAAGATCAACGACTGGAGAGCCACCATCCAGAGTCTCATCGGCTTTGCCAACGGCGACAATCCACGGCAGCCAAGTACTTCGCTGCTGCGGCAAGTCAGCCAGGTACGAGCCGATGGTGACAAGACCGGTGGGGGTGCAACCACTGTGCACTCTCCGCCCCGAAGGCCAAGATCGCCGGCTCGCCGGATCCACCACGACAGCGACTCCACCGCGTCATCAGATCCACGAGTTCGTCGCGACCAGCGCCAAGTTCTGCACGAACGACAACAAGAAGACGCTCGTACACGCATCGAGCGCTGAAGAGAAGCGCGGCGTCAATCAGACCTGCGCGCTGGGCCCTATATCGATATGCATGCGCCAGGGGAACCAGGTGACTTGCCGTACGCGGTAGGTTGCCCTGCGTTTACCCGTGAGCTGCGGCAAGTCCAGTGGCCCAGCCAGAAGCATTTCAAGCCAGACGTACCGGAGAAGTACGACGGCAAGTCGCACCCGTTAGAGTTCCTCAGCATCTACACCATCGCGGTGCAGGCTGCCGGGGGCCGAGACGACAAGGTCCTCGCCAATTACTTCCCGCTAGTGCTCAAGCCCGAAGTCAGGTCCTGGCTCATGCACTTGCCGGATAACTCCATATCCTCTTGGGCAGACCTGTGCCATCAGTTTGTCGGTGCCTTCACAGGCGGCCACAAGCCTCACGGCCAGGAGAGTGATCTTCACCTGCTCGCCCAGAAGGAAGGAGAGCCCCTGCGCAAGTACATTCAGAGATTCAGCCGTGTACAGCGCAACATCCCAGACATCCACCCTGCCGCGGTCATCAGCGCGTTCCATCAGAACGTGCGCAACTACAGGATGCGGGAGGAGATGGCGATGAGCAGGATCAGAGACGTCAGTGAGCTATATGCCCTGGCCGACAAGTGTGCATGCGCTGAAGAAGGGAGGAAACTGTTGGGGAACGTAGTAATTTCGAAAATTTTCCTACGCACACGCAAGATCATGGTGATGCATAGCAACGAGGGGGGGAGTTTGATCTACGTACCCTTGTAGATCGCAACGGAAGCATTGACACAACGTAGAGGAAGTAGTCGTACGTCTTCTTCCCGATCCAACCGATCCAAGCACCGTTACTCCGGCACCTCCGAGTTCTTAGCACACGTTCAGCTCGATGATGATCCTCGGGCTCCGATCCAGCAAAGCGTCGAGGAAGAGTTCCGTCAGCATGACGGCGTGATGACGATCTTGATGTACTACCGACGCAGGGCTTCGCCTAAGCTCTACAACGATATGACCGAGGTGGAATTTGGTGGCAGGGGGCACCGCACACGGCTAAGGAACGATCAACAATGATCAACTTGTGTGTCTATGGGGTGCCCCCTGCCCCCGTATATAAAGGAGCAGGGGAAGGGGTTCGGCCGGCTAGGGAGAGGGGCGCAGGAGGAGTCCTACTCCTACCGGGAGTAGGACTCCCCCCCCCCCAATCCTATTCCTAATAGGATTCTTCCAAAGGGAAGAGAGAAAGAGGGGGCCGGCCCCTTCTCTTAGTCCTAATAGGACTAGGGAAGGGGGGAGGCGCGCAGCCCTTGTGGGCAGCCCCTTTCACTTTTCCACTAAGGCCCAATAGGCCCATTTGCCTCCCGGGGGGTTCCGATAACCCTCCCGGTATTCCGGTAAAATCCCGATTTCATCCGGAACACTTCCGATGTCCAAACATAGGCTTCCAATATATCAATATTTACGTATCGACCATTTCGAGACTCCTCGTCATGTCCGTGATCACATCCGGGACTCCGAACAACCTTCGGTACATCAAAATGCATAAACTCATAATAACTGTCATCGTAACGTTAAGCGTGCGGACCCTACAGTTCGAGAACAATGTAGACATGACCGAGACATGTCTCCGGTCAATAACCAATAGCGGGACCTGGATGCCCATATTGGCTCCTACATATTCTACGAAGATCTTTATCGGTCAGACCGCATAACAACATACGTTGTTCCCTTTGTCATCGGTATGTTACTTGCCCGAGATTCGATCGTCGGTATCCAATACCTAGTTCAATCTCGTTACTGGCAAGTCTCTTTACTCGTTCCGTAATACATCATCTCACAACTAACATCTTAGTTATAATGCTTGCAAGGCTTATGTGATGTGTATTACCGAGAGGGCCCAGAGATACCTCTCCGACAATTGGAGTGACAAACCCTAATCTCGAAATACGCCAACCCAACATCTACCATTGGAGACACCTGTAGTACTCCTTTATAATCACCTAGTTACGCTGTGACGTTTGGTAGTACCCAAAGTGTTCCTCCGGTAAACGGGAGTTGCATAATCTCATAGTTATAGGAACATGTATAAGTCATGAAGAAAGCAATAGCAACATACTAAATGATCGGGTGCTAAGCTAATGTAATGGGTCATCAATCAGATCATTCAACTAATGATGTGACCTCGTTAATCAAATAACAACTCTTTGTTCATGGTTAGGAAACATAACCATCTTTGATTAACGAGCTAGTCAAGTAGAGGCATACTAGTGACACTCTATTTGTCTATGTATTCACACATGTATTATGTTTCCGGTTAATACAATTCTAGCATGAATAATAAACATTTATCATGATATAAGGAAATAAATAATAACTTTATTATTGCCTCTAGGGCATATTTCCTTCAGTCTCCCACTTGCACTAGAGTCAATAATCTAGATCACATCACCATGTGATTAACATCGATAGTTCACATCATCATGTGACCAATACCCAAAGGGTTTACTAGATTCAGTAATCTAGTTCACATCGCTATGTGATTAACACCCAAAGAGTACTAAGGTGTGATCATGTTTTGCTTGTGAGAGAATCTTAGTCAACGGGTCTGCCACATTCAGATCCACATGTATTTTGCAAATTTCTATGTCAACAATGCTCTGCATGGAGCTAATCTAGCTAATTGCTCCCACTTTCAATATATATATCTAGACCGAGACTTAGAGTCATTTAGATTAGTGTCAAAACTTGCATCGGCGTAACCCTTTACGACGAACCTTTTGTCACGTCCATAATCGAGAAACATATCCTTATTTCACTAAGGATAATTCTGACTGCTGTCTAGTGATCTACTCCTAGATCACTATTGTACTCCCTTGCCAAAATTAGTGTAGGGTATACAATAGATCTGGTACACAGCATGGCATACTTTATAGAACCTATGGCCAAGGCACAGGGAATGACTTTCATTCTGTTTCTATCTTCTGCCGTGGTCGGGTTTTGAGTCTTACTCAATTTCACACCTTGTAACACAGGCAAGAACTCTTTCTTTGACTGTTCCATTTTGAACTACTTCAAAATCTTGTCAAGGTATGTACTCATTGAAAAAACTTATCAAGCTTCTTGGTCTATCTCTATAGATCTTGGAGCTCAATATGTAAGCAGCTTCACCGAAGTCTTTCTTTGAAAAACTCCTTTCAAACACTCCTTTATGCTTTACAGAATAATTCTACATTATTTCCGATCAACAATATGCCATTCACATATACTTATCAGAAATGTTGTAGTGCTCCCACTCACTTTCTTGTAAATACAGGCTTCACCGCAAGTCTGTATAAAACTATATGCCTTGATCAACTCATCAAAGCGTATATTCCAACTCTGAGATGCTTGCACCAGTCCACAGATGGATCGCTGGAGCTTGCACATTTTGTTAGCACCTTTAGGATTGATAAAACCTTCTTGTTGCATCACATACAACTCTTCTTTAATAAATCCATTAAGGAATGCAGTTTTGTTTATCCATTTGCCAGATTTCATAAAATGCAGCAATTGCTAACATGATTCGGACAGACTTAAGCATAGATACGAGTGAGAAACTCTCATCGTAGTCAACACTTTGAACTTGTCGAAAACCTTTTGCGACAATTCTAGCTTTGTAGATAGTAACACTACTATAAACGTCCGTCTTCCTCTTGAAGATCCATTTATTTTCTATGGCTTGCCGATCATCGGGCAAGTCAACCAAAGTCCATACTTTGTTTTCATACATGAATCCCATCTCAGATTTCATGGCCTCAAGCCATTTTGCGGAATCTGGGCTCATCATTGCTTCCTCATAGTTCGCAAGTTCATCATGGTCTAGTAACATGACTTCCAGAACAGGATTACCGTACCACTCTGGTGCGGATCTCACTCTGGTTTACCTACGAGATTCGGTAGTAACTTGATCTGAAGTTACATGATCATCATCATTAGCTTCCTCACTAATTGGTATAGGTGTCGCAGAAACAGTTTTCTGTGATGTACTACTTTCCAATAAGGGAGAAGGTACAATTACCTTATCAAGTTTTCTACTTTCCTCCCACTCACTTCTTTCGAGAGAAACTCCTTCTCTAGAAAAACTCCGAATTTAGCAACAAAAGTCTTGCCTTCGGATCTGTGATAGAAGGTGTACCCAACTGTCTCCTTTGGGTATCCTATGAAGACATATTTCTCCAATTTGAGTTTGAGCTTATCGAGATGAAACTTTTTCACATAAGCATCGCAACTCCAAACTTTAAGAAACGACAGCTTAGGTTTCTTGCCAAACCATAGTTCACACGGTGTCGTCTCAACGGATTTAGATGGTGCCCTATTTAACGTGAATGCAGCTGTCTCTAATGCATAACCCCAGAACGATAGTGGTACATTGGTAAGATACATCATAGATTGTACTATATCCAATAAAGTACGGTTATGACGTTCGGACACACCATTATGCTTTGGTGTTCCAGGTGGCGTGCGTAGTGAAACTATTTCACATTGTTTTAACTGAAGACCAAACTCGTAACTCAAATATTTTACCTCTGCGATCATATCGTAGAAACTTTTATTTTCTTGTCACAATGATTTTCCACTTCACTCTGAAATTCTTTGAACTGTTCAAATGTTTCAGACTTATGTTTCATCAATTAGATATCCCCATATCTGCTTAAATCATCTTGTGAAGGTCAGAAAATAATGATACCTGTTGCAAGCCTTAAATATTCATCGGACCACATACATCAGTATGTATGATTTCCAACAAATCTGTTGCTTGCTTCATTGTTCCGGAGAACGGCATTTTAGTCATCTTGCCCATAAGGCATGGTTCACAAGCATCAAGTGATTCATAATCAAGTGATTCCAAAAGCCCATCAGCATGGAGTTTCTTCATGCGCTTTATACCAATATGACCTAAACGGCAGTGCCACAAACAAGTTGCACTATCATTATTAACTTTGCATCTTTTGGTTTCAATATTATGAATATGTGTATCACTACGATCGAGATCCAACGAACTTGTTTCATTGGGTGTATGACCATCGAAGGTTTTATTCATGTAAACAGAACAACAATTATTCTCTGACTTTAATGAATAACCGTATTGCAATAAACATGATCAAATCATATTCATGCTCAACGCAAAAACCAAATAACACTTATTTAAGTTCAACACTAATCCCGAAAGTATAGGGGAGTGTGCGATGATGATCATATCAATCTTGGAACTACTTCCAACACCCATCGTCACTTCACCCTTAACTAGTCTCTGTTTATTCTGCAACTCCTGTTTCGAGTTACTACTCTTAGCAACTGAACCAATATCAAATACCGAAGGGTTGCTATAAACACTAGTAAAGCACACATCAATAACATGTATATCAAATATACTTATGTTCACTTTGCCATCCTTCTTATCCGCCAAATACTTGGGGCAGTTCCGCTTCCAGTGACTAGTCCCTTTGCAGTAGAAGCACTTAGTCTCAGGCTTAGGATCAGACTTGGGCTTCTTCACTTGAGCAGCAACTTGCTTGCCGTTCTTCTTGAAGTTCCCCTTCTTCCCTTTGCCCTTTTCTTGAAACTAGTGGTCTTGTCAGCCATCAACACTTGATGTTTTTCTTGATTTCTACCTTCGTTGATTTCAGCATCACGAAGTGCTTGGGAGTTGTTTCTGTTATCCCTTGCATATTATAGCTCATCACGAAGTTCTACTAACTTGGTGATGGTGACTAGAGAATTCTGTCAATCATTATCTTATCTGGAAGATTAACTCCCACTTGATTCAAGCGATTGTAGTACCCAGACAATCTGAGCACATGCTCACTGGTTGAGCGATTCTCCTCCATCTTTTAGCTATAGAACTTGTTGGAGACTTCATATCTCTCAACTCAGGTATTTGCTTGAAATATTAACTTCAACTCCTGGAACATCTCATATGGTCCATGACGTTCAAAACGTCTTTGAAGTCCCGATTCTAAGCCATTAAGCATGGTGCACTAAACTATCAAGTAGTCATCATATTGAGCTAGCCAAACGTTCATAACGTCTGCGTCTGCTCCTGCAATAGGTCTGTCACCTAGCGATGCATCAAGGACATAATTGTTCTGTGCAGCAATGAGGATAAACCTCAGATCACGGATCCAATCCGCATCATTGCTACTAACATCTTTCAACACAATTTTCTCTAGGAACATATCAAAATAAACACAGGGAAGCAACAACGCGAGCTATTGATCTACAACATGATTTGCAAAATACTACCAGGACTAAGTTCATGATAAATTTAAGTTCAATTTAATCATATTACTTAAGAACTCCCACTTAGATAGACATACCTCTAATCCTCTAAGTGATCACGTGATCCAAATCAACTAAACCATAACCGATCATCACGTGAGATGGAGTAGTTTTCAATGGTGAACATCGTCATGTTGATCATATCTACTATATGATTCACGCTCGACCTTTCGGTCTTTGTGTTCCGAGGCCATATCTGCATATGCTAGGCTCGTCAAGTTTAACCTGAGTATTCTGCGTGTGCAAAACTGGCTTGCACCCGTTGTAGATGGACGTAGAGCTTATCACACCCGATCATCACGTGGTGTCTGGGCACGATGAAGTTTGGCAACGGTGCATACTCAGGGAGAACACTTCTTGATAATTTAGTGAGAGATCATCTTATAATGCTACCGTCAATCAAAGCAAGATAAGATGCACAAAAGATTAACATCACATGCAATCAATATAAGTGATATGATATGGCCATCATCATCTTGTGCTTGTGATCTCCATCTCCGAAGCACCGTCATGATCACCATCATTACCGGCGCGACACCTTGATCTCCATCGTAGCATCGTTGTCATCTCGCCAATCTTATGCTTCCACGACTATCACTACCGCTTAGCAATAAAGTAAAGCATTACATCGCGATTGCATTGCATACAATAAAGCGACAACCATATGGCTCCTGCCAGTTGCCGATAACTTGGTTACAAAACATGATCATCTCATACAATAAAATCAGCATCATGCCTTGACCATATCACATCACAACATGCCCTGCAAAAACAAGTTAGACGTCCTCTACTTTGTTGTTGCAAGTTTTACGTGGCTGCTACGGGCTTAAGCAAGAACTCATCTCACCTACGCATCAAAACCACAACGATAGTTTGTTAAATAGACTCCGTTTTAACCTTCTCAAGGACCGGGCGTAGCCACACTCGGTTCAACTAAAGTTGGAGAGACAGTCTTCCGCAAGCCATCTGTGTGCACAGCACGTCGAGGGAACCGGTCTCGCGTAAGAGTACGCGTAAGGTTGGTCCGGATCGTCTCGTCCAACAATACCGCCGAACCAAAGTATGACATGCTGGTAGGCAGTATGACTTGTATCGCCCACAACTTACTTGTGTTCTACTCGTGCAAATAACATCAAACCATAAAAACCTAGGCTCGGATGCCACTGTTGGGGAACGTAGTAATTTCGAAAAATTTCCTACGCACACGCAAGATCATGGTGATGCATAGCAACGAGGGGGAGAGTCTGATCTACGTACCATTGTAGATCGCAACGGAAGCGTTGACACAACGTAGAGGAAGTAGTCGTACGTCTTCTTCCCGATCCAACCGATCCAAGCACCGTTACTCCGGCACCTCCGAGTTCTTAGCACACATTCAGCTCGATGACGATCCTCGGGCTCCGATCCAGCAAAGCGTCGAGGAAGAGTTCCGTCAGCACGACGGCGTGATGACGATCTTGATGTACTACCGACGCAGGGCTTCGCCTAAGCTCTACAACGATATGACCGAGGTGGAATTTGGTGGCAGGGGGCACCGCACACGGCTAAGGAACGATCAACAATGATCAACTTGTGTGTCTATGGGGTGCCCCCTGCCCCCGTATATAAAGGAGCAGGGGGAGGGGTTCGGCCGGCTAGGGAGAGGGGCGCAGGAGGAGTCCTACTCCTACCGGGAGTAGGACTCCCCCCCCCCCCAATCCTATTCCTAATAGGATTCTTCCAAAGGGAAGAGAGAAAGAGGGGGCCGGCCCCTTCTCCTAGTCCTAATAGGACTAGGGAAGGGGGGGAGGCGCACAGCCCTTGTGGGCAGCCCCTTTCACTTTTCCACTAAGGCCCAATAGGCCCATTTGCCTCCCGGGGGGTTCCGATAACCCTCCCGGTATTCCGGTAAAATCCCGATTTCATCCGGAACACTTCCGATGTCCAAACATAGGCTTCCAATATATCAATCTTTACGTCTCGACCATTTCGAGACTCCTCGTCATGTCCGTGATCACATCCGGGACTCCGAACAACCTTCGGTACATCAAAATGCATAAACTCATAATAACTGTCATCATAACGTTAAGCGTGCGGACCCTACGGTTCGAGAACAATGTAGACATGACCGAGACATGTCTCCGGTCAATAACCAATAGCGGGACCTGGATGCCCATATTGGCTCCTACATATTCTACGAAGATCTTTATCGGTCAGACTGCATAACAACATACGTTGTTCCCTTTGTCATCGGTATGTTACTTGCCCGAGATTCGATCGTCGGTATCCAATACCTAGTTCAATCTCGTTACTGGCAAGTCTCTTTACTCGTTCCGTAATACATCATCTCACAACTAACATCTTAGTTATAATGCTTGCAAGGCTTATGTGATGTGTATTACCGAGAGGGCCCAGAGATACCTCTCCGACAATTGGAGTGACAAACCCTAATCTCGAAATACGCCAACCCAACATCTACCATTGGAGACACCTGTAGTACTCCTTTATAATCACCCAGTTACGTTGTGACGTTTGGTAGTACCCAAAGTGTTCCTCCGGTAAACGGGAGTTGCATAATCTCATAGTTATAGGAACATGTATAAGTCATGAAGAAAGCAATAGCAACATACTAAACGATCGGGTGCTAAGCTAATGTAATGGGTCATGTCAATCAGATCATTCAACTAATGATGTGACCTCGTTAATCAAATAACAACTCTTTGTTCATGGTTAGGAAACATAACCATCTTTGATTAACGAGCTAGTCAAGTAGAGGCATACTAGTGACACTCTGTTTGTCTATGTATTCACACATGTATTATGTTTCCGGTTAATACAATTCTAGCATGAATAATAAACATTTATCATGATATAAGGAAATAAATAATAACTTTATTATTGCCTCTAGGGCATATTTCCTTCAGAAACTCCCCGGAGAGAATGCTGGAGCAGGAGGATCTGATAGCGAAGATGCTGCCCCGGCAAAGAAGAACCGACGGCGCAATAACCGGAAGAAGAAAGGCAAAGAGGTGCTAGTTGTTGAGCAGTCCGGCAATGACGGTGGCGCCAACAAAGCCAAAGTTGGTAGCTCCGGCAAGGAGGTTGCCGCGTGTACCAACTGCCAGGCTGTGGCGGCCGCCGATAAGCAGGACGGCTCCGACTAGCAGTATTGCAAGATCCATCGCACCAAGGGCCATGATCTCTAGAGCTGCAAGAAGGTCGAGCAGCTTGTCCAGCAGCAGAAAGCTGAGTACGAGCAGCGCGACAAGGAGAGGGCCCAAGGAGGCGGTGGAGAAGCCGGCAAGAAGCGCGCTGGCCGGGGAGGGCACCGCGGCAAGGCCAAACAGCGGCAATGAGACAGACCTCCCCGCGGCCGCGACAAGGATGAAGACGAAGACGATGACGAAGACATGGATGATGTCGAGAACAGTGAGTAGGAGTTTCAGAAAGCCACGGAAGTCTTATGCGTTGACGGCGGTGCTTCTCTGCATACTTCCCACCGCCAGCTCAAGCAGTGGGCGCGGGATGTTAATGCAGCAGAACCACGTGTCGAATCGCGCAAGCTTCTGAAATGGTCCAGGACGCCTATCATCTTTGACATTGAGGACCACCCTGATCGCACAACTGCGGTCGGGTGCTTGCCGCTGTTGGTTTTGCCAACCATCCGCAACCTCAAAGTCACAAAGATGCTAGTTGACGGTGGGGCCGGCTTGAACCTGATCTCCTCCGCTGTACTCCAGAAACTCTAAATCCCTGATAGCGAGCTCGAAGAGACCGGCACGTTCCAAGGAATTAACCCGGGAAGGAGAAAGCCGAAAGGGAAGGTCACGTTGCCGGTAACATTTGGCAGCGAGATGAACTTCAGAACTGAGAGGGTCACTTTTGACGTCGCCGATTTCCCATTACCTTAAAATGGGATACTTGGCCGTCCAGCGCTCGCCAAGTTCATAGCAGCCTCTCACTATGCATACAACATGCTCAAGATGCCAGGCCCGATAAGCGTCATCTCTGTCCCTGGCGACAAGAAGGGTGCCCTTATCTGCGCCGACAAGATCTACCGGGAAGCAGCAGCCGCTACAGATCACAAACCACTTGCCGCTGAAGCTCCCGGGGGGAAGAGGAAGACCAAGACCGGCAAGAGCTCTGATGCCCACTCCGGCAAGCGCACCTCTTCAGAGTGCTGCGCTACCGTCGAGGACGCACCATCGAGCTCCACCGGCAAGTGTAAGAAGGCAATGACAGCTCCACCAGTGACTAAGAAGATATCCGCCAAGGAGGACGGCACTGGCGGTACTTTTACCATCAGTGCCACTTTGGACCCTAAATAGGAAAGCGCGCTCATTGCTTTCCCGCGGGCAAATGTCGACGTGTTTGCGTGGCAACCGTCTGACATCCCCGGTGTTCCCAGGAAAGTAATTGAGCACCATCTTGCCATTTGTCCTCATGCGCGACCCGTCAAGCAGAAAGTCAGGAAGCAAGCAGTGGAGCGCCAAGAATTCATAGCAGAAGAAATCAAGAAATTGGAAGCAGCAGGCCTTGTCAGAGGAGTGCTCCATCCCACATGGTTGGCCAATCCTGTTGTAGTGCGCAAGGCAAATGGAAAATGGAGGCTTTGTATTGACTTTACTGATGTTAATAAAGCTTGTCCCAAAGACCCATTTCCCTTGCCGCGCATTGACCAGATTGTTGACTCCACAGCCGGATGTGATTTGCTTTCATTTCTTGACGCATACTCAGGATACCATCAGATCTTCATGGCAGAAGAGGATGAGGAGAAAACTGCATTCATTACTCCATGTGGCACGTACTGTTTCATACGGATGCCTTTCGGATTAAAGAATGCTGGTTCAACGTTTGCAAGAGTAGTCCATGTCGCTCTTAAGCCGCAAATACACAGAAATGTGGAGGCCTACATGGATGATATAGTGGTCAAGAGCAAGGACAGGGCGACTCTGATTCAAGATTTAGAAGAAACCTTTGCAAATCTGCACAAGATCAACCTCAAGCTCAACCCCGAGAAGTGTGTGTTTGGAGTCCCTTCCGGCAAGCTTCTCGGGTTCTTTGTGTCTCAGCGAGGAATTGAAGCCAATCCCGACAAGATCAAGGCCATTGAGCAGATTGAAGCACCAAAGCGCATCAAGGATGTCCGGAAACTTGACGGTTGCGTGGCTGCTCTCAGCAGGTTTATCTCTCGGTCTGCCGAGCGCGCCCTGCCGTTTTTCAAAATTTTGAAAAAGGCAGGTCCAATGAAATGGACTCCAGAAGCGGAGGCTGCGCTGCAGGACTTGAAGAAATACCTGTCCTCCACTCCAACACTTGTCGCACCTAAGACACAAGAGAAGTTGCTGCTATACATAGCGGCAACCAATCAAGTGGTTAGTGCTGCGTTAGTGGCGGAGAGGGAGGCAGATGACGAGCCAGCTACCACGGCAAGCGCATCCAGCGACAAGCAGGGGGCTTCCCCGGCAAGCTCTGGTCCTGACAAGGATGGATCTGCGCAGGTGCGCGAAGAAATGCAGAAGAAAATGGTGCAGCGCCCAGTTTATTTTGTCAGTTCCCTTCTGCAGGGGGCTAGGTCAAGGTACTCTGGTGTGCAGAAGTTGCTTTTCGGCCTTCTCATGGCCTCGAGGAAGCTGCGCCATTACTTCCAAGCACACGAGATCACAGTTGTCACTCGCTTTCCGCTGAAGAGGATATTGCAGAATCCAGAAGCGACAGGCAGGATTGTCGAGTGGGCACTAGAACTGTCAAGCTTTGGCCTCAAGTTTGAGAGTACTTCAACTATCCAAAGCAGAGCATTGGCAGAATTCATAGCAGAGTGGACGCCAACACCAGATGAAGAGATTCCAGAGACGAGCATCCCCGTCAACGAGGCAAATAAAGAGTGGCTTATGTACTTTGACGGTGCCTTCTCGCTGCAAGGCGCCGGCGCTGGTGTGCTGCTTGTCGCACCCACCGGAGAGCACCTCAAGTACGTAGTCCAGATGCACTTTCCCAAGGAGCAAGCGACAAACAATACTGCAGAGTATGAGGGCTTGCTTGCCGGTCTCAGGATCGCAGCAGACCTTGGGATTAAGAAGCTCATTGTCAGGGGTGACTCGCAGCTTGTCGTCCGCCAAGTAAACAAGAATTATCAGAGTCCGTTGATGGAAGCATATGTTGACGAAGTGAGAAAGCTAGAAGAGCACTTTGACGGCCTGCAGATGGAGCATGTCCCAAGAGCTCAGAACGACATTGCCGATGGCCTGTCAAAGTGCGCCGCGCTTAAGTTACCTATGGAACCAGGGATTTTTGTGCTCAAGCTAACTCAGCCGTCCGTAACACCGTCAACTGGACAGAGCAAGAAGAGAAAGTTTATTTCTGGCGACTATTTTCCGGCAGAGCTTCCCGAAGCTGCCGCCAAGAAGGTCCCCAAGATCAACATCAACAGCGCTGAGGAGCAGTCAGCTCCGGGAAGCCCCAGGGTTTGTTCCGTTGAAGCAGACGCTCCCGACAAGTTTTGCTCCGGCAAGCTTGCCGGGGAACGTCAAGCTCCGGCAGAGCCGCAGGTTCTTGCCATAGAAGCGGATGTTCCCGCAGCAGCAGACATGCCTTTAGTCCTTGTTGTCGAGCCACAAGCTCCAGCATGGGCGCAGCAGATCGTCCATTTCCTTCAGACAGGAGAACTTCCCGAAGAGCAAGAAGAAGCGGAAAGAGTAGCCCGGCAGTCTAGTATGTATCAGTTTGTCGATAACACACTATGCAGAAGAAGACTCAACAGAGTGAAATTGAAGTGTATTCCCCGGGAAGATGGACAAAAGCTGTTGGCAGAGATACATGGAGGCATATGTGGTCACCACATTGGCGCAAGAGCACTTGTCGGCAAAGCATTCCGGCAAGGCTTCTTCTGGCCAACAGCCCTCTAGGATGCAACTGCACAAGTAACCAAGTGTGAAGCGTGCCAGTTTCATTCCAAGCAGATACACCAGCCAGCTCAAGCTCTCCAGACGATCCCTTTATCCTGGCCATTTTCGGTCTGGGGGCTCGACATCCTCGGCCCCTTTCCCCGAGCTGTCGGGAGCTTTGAGTACTTGTACATTGCAATCGACAAGTTCACAAAGTGGCCGGAAGTGGAACCAGTGAGGAAGGTGACAGCACAGTCAGCAGTCAAGTTCTTCAGGTCGATTGTTTGCCGTTTCGGGATACCTAACAGGATAATTACCGACAACGGTACACAATTTACGAGCCACACCTTCATGCAGTACGTCCAAGATCTTGGCACCAAGGTCTGCTTCGCTTCTGTTGCTCACCCGAGAAGCAACGGTCAAGCGGAGAGGGCAAATGCTGAAGTGCTGCGCGGGCTCAAGACCAGAACTTTCGACAGGCTGCACAAGTGCGGAAGAAACTGGATCGAGGAGCTACCGGTGGTTCTTTGGTCGATCAGGACGACGCCAAATCAAGCCACTGGCCAGACACCCTTCGCTCTAGTCTATGGAGCGGAGGCAGTTCTTCCTACGGAACTCGTATACGGGTCGCCTCGAGTGCTCGCTTACGATGAGCTTGAGCAAGAGCAGCAGCGGCAAGATGACGCACTGCTCCTTGAGGAAGATCGTCTTCAGGCTGCTGTGCGAGCTGCTCGCTACCAGCAAGCTTTGCGCCGCTACCATAGCCGCAAAGTTAACGCCAGAAGTCTCGAGGAAGGCGACCTTGTTCTTCGGCGCGTTCAGTCCGCCAAGAATTCCAACAAGTTGACGCCAAAGTGGGAAGGCCCTTACCGGGTGAAACGAGTCACTAGGCCTGGCGCTGTCCGCCTGGAGACCAAAGATGGCATCCCAGTGAGCAACTCCTAGAATATTGAGCATCTTCGCAAGTTTTACCCGTAGGGCGCGGTTGCCGGAACCCGTTCCGGCAACCACCTTTTGTACAAGTCTTGCCGCTATTGCATGTAATCCTTTGTACAAAGCCGGGCGCAGACCCCGTGCATAAATATCATGTGCTCAGCACATCTTGTCGGTTTCATGCTTTTTATTATTTGCGTATGTTATCTGACATTTTGTGCGGCACTTACCCCCGGTAAGCAACAACGAGCCATAAGGCTCCATATTTTTATTTCATCCCCTTTCTTTTTCGCAAGGAAAAGAAGGTTCCCTCGCGCACAAGTTTGCCGGGGGGGGGGGAGAAGATAATGATATGGACCAGGCGTCATTCAAGAAGGTTTCGCCTTGCCGGGAAGCAAGTAACAGAAAAGATAAGTTGCCAAAGTTTGAGCAATCAAATTCTCTTTAAATATTTAAGTTATTTTCCTTGAACGACCGTGCTTTGTATGGAAAACCTGTGCGCGGAGGAACCAACTCGTAGCTAGTTGCGCCCTTACTGTTGTTTCGAGTCCGCTCAACAACCTAAGTGAGCTGCGACTAGCTGCGACAAGGTTTATTGTCGGCTGCGGCACCGCCAGCAGGCTGCTGACGTTCCGCACTCAGCGCTCGCGGCAAAGGTGCCTGCGCCGGCAAGTTCCCTAAAAGCGTAGGGTAAAAACATACAAATGAAGGAATCAAGTAAAGGAAATAACATTGCAATCATTGCACAGAATAAAGTTATATTATGAGATAAGCTTGTCGCGGCTCTAACAAATTGTTTTCATGACATGATCAGAAGCGAGAAGGAAAGAAGGAAAGGCACAAACTAATCTACGTGGTTGCCCTCGACCCTCTTGATCCCGCTCACCCTGTGCACAATGGGTGCGACAAGAGCCTTGAGCGCCTCCAGATCAGCATCCGGTGGCAAGGACCGAAGGACGTTGGTGAGGTTGAGGCCCGGATTGCGGAACGCCACCTTCATCAGCACCTTCTGGAGAGCTCCGGCGCAGATCTTGCGTGACTCGTCGGCAAGCTGCTTCAGGATCCCTTCCCGGAGTCGCCGGAGTGCCGTCGCCACGCCCTTGAAGAAAGAAGTGAGCTTGGCGCTGGGTTGGAGGTTCTCGTCAGAGGAGTACCCGAGATCCCCCATTCCCAGCTGCGCCAACTCCTTGTCGATGTCGGCAGCAACGTCCACGAGCCCTTCCGTCCAGTGTTCCACATTCTCTCGGAATGTGCTCTGGGCGGCGGCAGCGCTCGCCAGCAACGCCTTGCCGGCCTTGACTTCTTCCTTCAGAGCCGTCTCTTGCTCCTTGGCGCTGTCTAGCATCTTGGTCTGAGCGGCCAGCTTCGACTCGAGATCTGCGGTGGAGTCCTTAGCGGCGTCAAGCTCCTTACCCTTTTCGGCGAGGCGGGTCTACAGCTCTGAGTAGCTGACGGCGTCCTTCTCGCACTCAAGCATGAGCGCGGCAAGCTCGTCGCCACTCGTCTTGAGGCCGGCCTCCAGCTGCATCACCTTTGTTTGCAACTCATTCTTAGCGGCCTCAGCAGCTACGGCAGTGTCTTCGGCTTGCTTGAGGGCTCCGCCAACCGTCCGCTCGCGCGCGGCAAGCTCTTCCTCGTGGCTGTCGAGGTGGACCTTCCGCTGCACTAGCTCACCTTCTTGCAATGCCAGCTTCTCAGCGGCAAGTCGCTGTCGCTCTTCGGCTGCGGCCTTCTCAAGGAGGAAGGCCCTCTGCTCCTCGGCAAGCTGCTCCCGCTCCACTGCAAAGGACCGGAGAGTTTCTTGATTCTGACCCCGGAACTCTTCTGCGCGCTTCTTGATGTCAATTCCCGCCTTGGCAACAAGCGCTTCACGGGCTTCCAGCTTGGATTGCCGGGCGCGGTATAGTGACAACAGCTTCCGCGGCAGACGCTCCTCCTTAGGCTCACCGCTGTTGCTCCTTGGCACGTCGACAAGCGCCAGCCCGGCGGAAGCAAGCACTTCTCCGTCGAAGATTTCCCCCTCGACCGGTGCCCTGGAGCTTGACGCCCAGGGGAGATTGATGAAGATGTCGTCGCCGACCTTCAAGTAAACGCCAGGCTGGGGCTCTTCGGAGCCTTGCGCGGCAGTAGCGGCGGAGGGGTTGGCGGTCGGTGCAGCGCCTGGCGCTCCTGCGGCCTCCGGGTCGTCAGTACGATCGCCGGAATCCCCGCCTGCTTCTGCTGCGGCAGCCCTGGCGGCCTCTTCGCCGGCGGGCTCGTCGGCGCCGGCTGTCTCCTCGGCAGCAATGGCGTCGTCGACAGCAACTTCAGTCTCCATCGGCTCAGCAGCGGATGGAGCTGACAGCCGAAAAAGGGGAGAAGAATCAAACAAATATCCAAGAAAAAGAAAGAAGAAGAAGATCAGCAAAAAGAAGAAGCCAAGGGAAGTTTTTGAGCAAGGAAATTACCTGTGCCAGGCTCTGCGGTCACGGTCTCTGTCGCCGGGGGGCCGCTGGTGCTGTCCCTTGTCGGAGACCCCTCCCTTGCCGGGGGCTCCTCCCTTGCCGGAGCCTCCTCCCTTGCCGGAGAGCTCTCCCTTGCCGGGGACCTCTCCCTTGCCGGAGGACTCTCCCTTGGCGCTTCAGGGGCGGCCTACGGGCTCTCCTGGTGGGGCTGCTCTGCTCCTGCACAAATCAGCAAACAGGTATCAGCAAAGCGAGACTCTTCATGCGCGCCCGACAGCGGGAAGTAGACAAGATACATACGCTGGGGGCTGCTCTGGAGATCAGCCGCCAGGTCCGGCAAGGTCGTCTCGGGCGCGTCCCCTGCCGATGCGGTGGGTTCGTCCTCGATGACGATCACCGGCGCCTTGGCCCTCTTTGCTGCCCTCTGAGCCAGAGTCCTGAAAAGGAACAGATTCAGAGAAAAGCAAGTGAGATACAAGACAAGACAAAAACAGCAAGGATTGGTGGACTGCAAGTACAACAAGGAAAACTTACTCTTCTTCTTCTTCCTCGCCGGAGCTGAATGCGGAGAAGTCAAAGTCTGGCTCGCGTCCGGCGCGAGAAGGTGGAGGAGTGGGTTCCCTTGGTCGCTTGGCAGGAGCAGAAGTGGTGGTCTGGGAAGACCCTGCTCCAGTTGCTGCAGCAGTGTGAGGCGCTCCCGCGGCGACAGTGCTTGCCGCGGTGGAGCGTGTCGCGCGGCGCGGCGACTGTCGGCTCGCCTGCCGCCTCGCCACATCCCCAACCTTGCGAAGACGCCTTCTTGGTGGAGATGGAGGCTCAGCTTGCGACGTGCTGTCCGAAGACGAGGAGGAGGAGGAGTTGATATCCAACGAGCCGCTCGTCTCCTCTGCGGGCTCGCTCGGTTCGGCGTCACGCCCGGCAAGATCTTTCTTGCCGGCAGTCTCCCCTTGCCCGGCGAGATCTTTCTTGCCGGCAGGCCCCTCTTGCCGGGCAAGCTCTTTCTTGCCGGCGAGCTCCTCTCGCTCGGCACGGTTTGCCGCCTCTTCTGCCGCTGACTCCTCCAATGTGAACCCGAACTCGCCTGCCGCTGCCTCTTCCAGCCTGGTGGCAATGCGCTTCAACTCCGCCTCGGTGGTGTCGCGAGTAAGGCCATCCTTCTCGTCGGGGCGGATCGGCACCTCCACCAAGTTGTCGAAGAATTGCTGCACGACGTCGTCTTCAGGCTTCTGCCAAGTTGGCACGATTCCGTGCGAGTCGCATAGCGGCATCATTGCCCTGATGCGGTCGAGCGCAGAATTGTTGCACAACGGGACGACGCCCTGCGACAACCTAAAGACTTCTGGGTGGTCAGGATCGTACTTGAAGAGTTCCTGCAGCATTGCGTTGAGCTCCAAGACAGTGAAATTGTAGTTGAGCCCCGGGCGCAGCCTCATGATATCTGCCGCGTTCTTAAACTCCCAGGCGGGCCTCCTCCGTTCCTGCAGGGGAGCGATGCAGCGGCGGAGGAAATCTGCGCCAACGGCACCTACTGTGAGTCCGGCAAGCCTGAGGTGTTGGATCTTGGTGACGGCAATCCTCAGCCTACTGTCTTCCGGGGCCACGTCGCTCCAATCGCTGCCGCGTGCTGCTGCTACTTGGCGCCGGGCGGTGAATGGCTGCGAGTTCTCTTCAACTATCCAACACCAATCTGCCCTCCACTCCTCCCACTTGCCGCGGAACTCTCCCTCCAAATACGAATCCTTCTTGCCGGACCTAGAGATCCAAGCAATTCCGCCGCACAGAGGTTCTCCTCTCTCTACTCGGGGCATGAAGAAATGGCGGAAGAGAGCTACATTGGGGTGGACTCCGACAAAGTTTTCGCAAAGGTGTGCGAAAACTGCCATGGTGAGGACGGCGTTGGGGGTGAAGTCAAGGAGGCAGAGGCCATAGGTATTCATGATGTCGCAAAAGAACTCTGAGAAGGGCGGGCAGAGCCCGCAGTAGAAGAACACAGCGAAGAAGGGATATCCTTGCGGAGCCATTTTGTGAGCGGAGGCCGGGAGTACCTTGGTGCTCGGATGCGCTCGCGTCTCCGTCGACCAGAAGAGGTAGTAGTACTCCCTCAACTCCTTCGCGTCAAGCTTGGGGGGGGGGAGATGGCCCGCTCCTTCCGCAGCGCTGCAAGCCGTTGCGCCTCGGTCGTCTTCACGGCCTTCCCCTTGTCGGCTTTAGGAGCCATGGCGGAGGTGGTGGAGGAGGTCGACGGCATTGGTGGTGCTGGTGGCAATGGGGGGAGCAGGGCACTGCTCTCTTGTTGCTTTGAGAAGACGGGGGCGCGACGGAGGCGTTTGAGATTGGAGAGGAAAGGGGGCAAGTGGGCGCACTACCCCTGCTTCTCCTTGCTTATAAAGGGGGAGGTGGTGGACGTTCCGCCTTTACTAATAAAGAAACTGCCCATGATCTCTCCCACGACGCCGCGTTCGACGCGTGCCGTTCGGGGAGGGCGCGGTGGATGCGGAGTGAGACATGGCGCAACCTAGGTCGTGCGTGCCCGTGCCCTGTTTTGGGCTTGGCCCAACAGCGCTCGGCACCGTGTATGGCCCAGGCCCGGGGCCTCCTGTCGGTGTACTAAAGTAGGGGTACCTTAGTATCCCGAACTTGTGCACGGGCATTCGCAGCGTCCCGCGGCGAGGCTTGCCGGGCGACCGCCAAGATCCTCCCTGGTTCCCTTGGAGCCATTCAAGAACAAAGTATTCAAGGCCCCGGCAAGAAGAGCTTGCCGGGAAGGAGACAAGACCCCGGCAAGAGGAGCTTGCCGGGAAGGCCAACCAAGGCTCGGTGAGCGACAAGCTCCCGGACGCGATAAGACAACGAACGCGGCAAGGCTCTTGCCGCGGCAAGCTTCCACTCTGTACCTGTGCTCCAGCGCATCCACCAATGTGTCGCTCTGGGACCCTTCCGGGCATACGTGGCGGAAAGCTGTGCAGCTAGAGGTACACGGTGGCGAGCGATGCTGACAAGGTTGCCGTCGTGGCAAGCAATGGCGTCCCTAGCGGTCCCTTTCTGCACCGTCTAGGCGACGCAGACAGGCATTCAATGCCTTTGTCCCCTGCCGTCAAGGTTAGGTATGATAACACTGTTGTAGGCGGCGGTGCCAACCGCAGTGCCTTTTCCATTTTTGCCCTTCTCTACGTTGCCACCTGTCGGTGACCCCTTTAGCGTATAAAAGGAGGCCCATGCGCAACGTAGAGGGGGTCGGCCAACAGAACACTCTCACGCTCGGTTTCGTTAGCTGCCGGTGTGTACTGTAGCACACCGCGCTCCCGGGCAAGAAATCAATACAAACACAAAGCAGGAGTAGGGTTTTACGCATCCGTGCGGCCCGAACCTGGGTAAACCGATCGCGTTGCTCGTGCACTCGCCTCGATCTGCTCTTTGTGCTCTCTCCGCCCCCTGCCGAACCACAAGGGTCTCGGTCCGCCGTGGTCCCATAGGTGTCCGTGGGGATCAGCACCCCCGACAGCAGTCAGAGCCGATCGATTGTCAGAACCTTCTAAAATCTCTTTCTCTCTCTCTCTCTCTCATCTTGAATACAGTGATCTCTTCGGAGATCTATTTGATGTAGTCTTTTGCGGTATGTTTGTTGATACCCAATGAATTATGGGTTTATAACCAGATTATTCATTGAAAGTAACGAGATCTTTTCTGAGATTTGTTATGTGTGATTTTGTAACCTTGTATTTCTCTTTGATCTGTCCGCTTTCTTTGACCAATTAGATTGATTTATCTACAGTGGGAGGGGTGCTTGGTAGTAGGTTCAATCTTACGGTGTCCTTACTCTATGACAGGAGGAGTTGCAAGGCATATATTTGTATTGTTGCTACTAAGGATAAAACGATGGGGTTTAATCATGGTAATTAATTGATATAACTTTGTCTACAGTATGTCATCATGCCCCAAGCATTACTCTGTTACTTATGGACTTAATACCTTAAGATGCATGCTGGATAGCGGTCAAGGGGTGGAGTAATAATACTAAGTTTAGTAAGATTAATTATCTACTTTTCATGGGCGTAATGCCTATATTCTGATCATGCCATGAATATCATCATAACTATGCGTTGTTATCTATTCCATCATGACTTAGGGCCTATTCTAAATCTCTCCCACTCCAGATTTCACGAAGTCTCAGCTCATAGCAGCCCTGAACGCTTTAGTGCCAGGAAGCTAACTTCACGAAGCAAAGATGGGCTGTAGTGCAATTTTAAGAAGTAAGGGAAACACATCTTTTCCTTTAGAGGAATTTGGAGTTCGGCCTATTTACGGCCATACTGCCACCGCCTAACAAAACGATTCAATATGTTCTCTTTCTCGCTCGTACAGTAGGCGCACCAACCCCTCGCACCCTCTCCCCCGTGTTCTCCCACGTGCTAATGGGCTGCTTTTAGCTGGCCCAAAGTGGAAAGGAACATGCCTGCAGTCCCCCAGCTGGGCTGCCAACTCAACATGGCACTGGGAGAAGCGACGCCGCTGCCGAACGCATTTCAATTGCTAGGTGAAGTGAGAAGTGAAGGAAATATGCCCTAGAGGCAATAATAAAGTTATTATTTATTTCCTTATATCATGATAAATGTTTATTATTCATGCTAGAATTGTATTAACCGGAAACATAATACATGTGTGAATACATAGACAAACAGAGTGTCACTAGTATGCCTCTACTTGACTAGCTCGTTAATCAAAGATGGTTATGTTTCCTAACCATGAACAAAGAGTTGTTATTTGATTAACGAGGTCACATCATTAGTTGAATGATCTGATTGACATGACCCATTTCATTAGCTTAGCACCCGATCGTTTAGTATGTTGCTATTGCTTTCTTCATGACTTATACGTGTTCCTATGACTATGAGATTATGCAACTCCCGTTTTCTGGAGGAACACTTTGGGTACTACCAAATGTCACAACGTAACTGGGTGATTATAAAGGAGTACTACAGGTGTCTCCAATGGTAGATGTTGGGTTGGCGTATTTCGAGATTAGGGTTTGTCACTCCGATTGTCGGAGAGGTATCTCTGGGCCCTCTTGGTAATACACATCACATAAGCCTTGCAAGCATTATAACTAAGATGTTAGTTGTGAGATGATGTATTACGGAACGAGTAAAGAGACTTGCCAGTAACGAGATTGAACTAGGTATAGGATACCGGCGATCGAATCTCGGGCAAGTAACATACCGATGACAAAGGGAACAACGTATGTTGTTATGCGGTCTGACCGATAAAGATCTTCGTAGAATATGTAGGAGCCAATATGGGCATCCAGGTCCCGCTATTGGTTATTGACCGGAGACGTGTCTCGGTCATGTCTACATTGTTCTCGAACCGTAGGGTCCGCACGCTTAACGTTACGATGACAGTTATTATGAGTTTATGCATTTTGATGTACCGAAGGTTGTTCGGAGTCCCGGATGTGATCACGGACATGACGAGGAGTCTCGAAATGGTCGAGACATAAAGATTGATATATTGGAAGCCTATGTTTGGACATCGGAAGTGTTCCGGGTGAAATCGGGAATTTTACCGGAGTACCGGGAGGTTACCGGAACCCCCTGGGAACCAAATGGGCCTTATTGGGCCTTAGTGGAAAGGTGAAAGGGGCAGCCCAAGGTGGGCTGCGTGCCTCCCCCCTCCCCTAGTCCTATTAGGACTAGGAGAGGTGGCAGGCCCCCTTCTCCCTCTCTCTCTCTCTCTCGGAGTCCTATTAGGAATAGGATTGGGGGGGGGGAGTCCTACTCCCGGTAGGAGTAGGACTCCTCCTGCGCCCTCCTCTCCTTCGCCGGCCAGCCCTCCCCCTGGCAACCTTTCTATACGGGGGCAGGGGGCACCTCTAGACACACAAGTTGATCATTGAGATCGTTCCTTAGCCGTGTGTGGTGCCCCCTGCCACCAAATTCCACCTCGATCATACCGTTGTAGTGCTTAGCCGAAGCCCTGCGTTGGTAGTACATCAAGATCGTCACCATGCCGTCGTGCTGACGGAACTCTTCCTCGACGCTTTGCTGGATTGGAGCCCGAGGATCGTCATCGAGCTGAACGTGTGCTAAGAACTCGGAGGTGCCGAGTAACGGTGCTTGGATCGGTCGGATCGGGAAGAAGACGTACGACTACTTCCTCTACGTTGTGTCAACGCTTCCGTTGCGATCTACAAGGGTACGTAGATCAGACTCTCTCCCTCGTTGCTATGCATCACCATGATCTTGCGTGTGCGTAGGAAATTTTTTGAAATTACTACGTTCCCCAACAGTGGCATCCGAGCCTAGGTTTTACGGTTTGATGTTATTTGCACGAGTAGAACACAAGTGAGTTGTGGGCGATACAAGTCATACTGCCTACCAGCATGTTATACTTTGGTTCGGCGGTATTGTTGGACGAGACGACCTGGACCAACCTTACGCGTACGCTTACGCGAGACCGGTTCCCTCGACGTGCTTTGCACATAGATGGCTTGCGGGTGACTGTCTCTCCAACTTTAGTTGAACTGAGTGTGGCTACACCCGGTCCTTGAGAAGGTTAAAACGGAGTCTATTTGACAAACTATCGTTGTGGTTTTGATGCGTAGAAGAGATGAGTTCTTGCTTAAGCCCGTAGCAGCCACGTAAAACTTGCAACAACAAAGTAGAGGACGTCTAACTTGTTTTTGCAGGGCATGTTGTGATGTGATATGGTCAAGGCATGATGCTGATTTTATTGTATGAGATGATCATGTTTTGTAACCAAGTTATCGGCAACTGGCAGGAGCCATATGGTTGTCGCTTTATTGTATGCAATGCAATCGCGATGTAATGCTTTACTTTATTGCTAAGCGGTAGTGATAGTCGTGGAAGCATAAGATTGGCGAGACGACAACGATGCTACAATGGAGATCAAGGTGTTGCGCCGGTGACGATGGTGATCATGACGGTGCTTCGGAGATGGAGATCACAAGCACAAGATAATGATGGCCATATCATATCACTTATATTGATTGCATGTGATGTTTATCTTTTATGCATCTTATCTTGCTTTGATTGACGGTAGCATTATAAGATGATCTCTCACTAAATTATCAAGAAGTGTTCTCCCTGAGTATGCACCGTTGCCAAAGTTCGTCGTGCCCAGACACCACGTGATGATCGGGTGTGATAAGCTCTACGTCCATCTACAACGGGTGCAAGCCAGTTTTGCACATGCAGAATACTCAGGTTAAACTTGACGAGCCTAGCATATGCAGATATGGCCTCGGAACACAGAGACCGAAAGGTCGAGCGTGAATCATGTAGTAGATATGATCAACATAACGATGTTCACCATTGAAAACTACTCCATCTCACGTGATGATCGGTTATGGTTTAGTTGATTTGGATCACGTGATCACTTAGAGGATTAGAGGGATGTCTATCTAAGTGGGAGTTCTTAAGTAATTTGATTAACTGAACTTAAACTTATCATGAACTTAGTACCTGATAGTATCTTGCTTGTTTATGTTGATTGTAGATAGATGGCTCATGCTGTTGTTCCGTTGAATTTTAATGCGTTCCTTGAGAAAGCAAAGTTGAAAGATGATGGTAGCAATTACACGGACTGGGTCCGTAACCTGAGGATTATCCTCATTGCTGCACAGAAGAATTACGTCCTGGAAGCACCGCTGGGTGCCAAGCCTGCTGCTGGAGCAACACCAGATGTTATGAACGTTTGGCAGAGCAAAGCTGATGACTACTCGATAGTTCAGTGTGCCATCCTTTACGGCTTAGAATCGGGACTTCAACGATGTTTTGAACTTCATGGAGCATATGAGATGTTCCAGGAGTTGAAGTTAATATTTCAAGCAAATGCCCGAATTGAGAGATATGAAGTCTCCAATAAGTTCTATAGCTGCAAGATGGAGGATAACAGTTCTGTCAGTGAGCATATACTCAAAATGTCTGGGTATAATAATCACTTGATTCAGATGGCAGTTAATCTTCCAGATGATTGCGTCATTGACAGAATTCTCCAATCACTGCCACCAAGCTACAAGAGCTTCGTGATGAACTATAATATGCAAGGGATGAACAAGACTATTCCCGAGCTCTTCGCAATGCTAAAAGCTGCGGAGGTAGAAATCAAGAAGGAGCATCAAGTGTTGATGGTTAACAAGACCACTAGTTTCAAAAAAAAGGGCAAAGGGAAAAAGAAGGGGAACTTCAAGAAGAATAGCAAGCAAGTTGCTGCTCAGGAGAAGAAACCCAAGTCTGGACCTAAGCCTGAAACTGAGTGCTTCTACTGCAAACAGACTGGTCACTGGAAGCGGAACTGCCCCAAGTATTTGGCGGATAAGAAGGATGGCAAGGTGAACAAAGGTATATGTGATATACATGTTATTGATGTGTACCTTACTAGATCTCGCAGTAGCACCTGGGTATTTGATACTAGTTCTGTTGCTAATATTGCAACTCGAAACAGGGACTACGGAATAAGCGGACACTAGCAAAGGACGAGGTGACGATGCGCGTGGGAAACGGTTCCAAAGTCGATGTGATCGCGGCCGGCACGCTACCTCTACATCTACCTTCGGGATTAATATTAGACCTAAATAATTGTTATTTGGTGCCAGCGTTGAGCATGAACATTATATCTGGATCTTGTTTAATGCGAGACGGTTATTCATTTAAATCAGAGAATAATGGTTGTTCTATTTATATGAGTAATATCTTTTATGGTCATGCACCTTTGAAGAGTGGTCTATTCTTGTTAAATCTCGATAGTAGTGATACACATATTCATAATGTAGAAGCCAAAAGATGCAGAGTTGATAATGATAGTGCAACTTATTTGTGGCACTGCCATTTAGGTCATATCGGTGTAAAGCGCATGAAGAAACTCCATACTGATGGGCTTTTGGAACCACTTGATTATGAATCACTTGGTACTTGTGAACCGTGCCTCATAGGCAAGATGACTAAAACACCGTTCTCCGGTACTATGGAGAGAGCAACAGATTTATTGGAAATCATACATACCGATGTATGTGGTCCGATGAATATTGAGGCTCGTGGCGGATATCGTTATTTTCTCACCTTCACAGATGATTTAAGCAGATATGGGTATATCTACTTAATGAAACACAAGTCTGAAACATTTGAAAAGTTCAAAGAATTTCAGAGTGAAGTTGAAAATCATCATAACAAGAAAATAAAATTTCTATGATCTGATCGTGGAGGAGAATATTTGAGTTACGAGTTTGGTGTAAATTTGAAAAATTGTGGAATAGTTTCGCAACTCACGCCACCCGGAACACCACAGCGTAATGGTGTGTCCGAACGTCGTAATCGTACTTTACTAGATATGGTGCGATCTATGATGTCTCTTACTGATTTACCGCTGTCGTTTTGGGGTTATGCTTTAGAGACGGCCGCATTCACATTAATTAGGGCACCATCAAAATCCGTTGAGACGACGCCTTATGAACTATGGTTTGGCAAGAAACCAAAGTTGTTGTTTCTTAAAGTTTGGGGCTGCGATGCTTATGTAAAAAAGCTTCAACCTGATAAGCTCGAACCCAAAGCGGAGAAATGTGTCTTCATAGGATACCCAAAGGAGACTGTTGGGTACACCTTCTATCACAGATCCGAAGGCAAGACATTCGTTGCTAAGAATGGATCATTTCTAGAGAAGGAGTTTCTCTCGAAAGAAGTGAGTGGGAGGAAAGTAGAACTTGACGAGGTAACTGTACCTGCTCCCTTATTGGAAAATAGTACATCACAGAAAACTGTTTCTGCGACACCTACACCAATAAGTGAGGAAGTTGATGATAATGATCATGAAACTTCAGAACAAGATACTACTGAACCTCGTAGATCAACCAGAGCAAGATCTGCACCAGAGTGGTACGGTAATCCAGTTCTAGAAGTCATGCTACTAGATCATGATGAACCTACGAACTATGAAGAAGCGATGGTGAGCCCAGATTCCGCAAAGTGGCTTGAGGCCATGAAATCTGAGATGGGATCCATGTATGAGAACAAAGTATGGACTTTGGTTGACTTGCCCGATGATCGGCAAGCAATTGAGAATAAATGGATCTTCAAGAAAAAGACTGACGCTGGCGGTAATGTTACTGTCTATAAAGCTCGACTTGTCGCAAAAGGTTTTCAACAAGTTCAAGGGGTTGACTACGATGAGACCTTCTCACCCGTAGCGATGCTTAAGTCTGTCAGAATCATGTTAGCAATTGCCGCATTTTATGATTATGAAATTTGGCAGATGGATGTCAAAACTGCATTCCTGAATGGATTTCTGGAAGAAGAGTTGTATATGATGCAACCGGAAGGTTTTGTCGATCCAAAGGGAGCTAACAAAGTGTGCAAACTCCAGCGATCCATTTATGGACTGGTGCAAGCATCTCGGAGTTGGAATAAACGCTTTGATAGTGTGATCAAAGCATTTGGTTTTATACAGACTTTTGGAGAAGCCTGTATTTACAAGAAAGTGAGTGGGAGCTCTGTAGCATTTCTGATATTATATGTGGATGACATATTGCTGATTGGAAATGATATAGAATTTTTGGATAGCATAAAGGGATACTTGAATAAAAGTTTTTCGATGAAAGACCTCGGGGAAGCTGCTTACATATTAGGCATAAAGATCTATAGAGATAGATCAAGACGCTTAATTGGACTTTCACAAAGCACATACCTTGACAAGATTTTGAAGAAGTTCAAAATGGATCAAGCAAAGAAAGGGTTCTTGCCTGTGTTACAAGGTGTGAAGTTGAGTCAGACTCAATGCCCGACCACTGCAGAAGATAGAGAGAAAATGAAAGATGTTCCCTATGCTTCAGCCATAGGCTCTATCATGTATGCAATGCTGTGTACCAGACCTGATGTGTGCCTTGCTATAAGTTTAGCAGGGAGGTACCAAAGTAATCCAGGAGTGGATCACTGGACAGCGGTCAAGAACATCCTGAAATACCTGAAAAGGACTAAGGATATGTTTCTCGTATATGGAGGTGACAAATAGCTCACCGTAAGAGGTTACGTTGATGCAAGCTTTGACACTGATCCGGACGATTCTAAATCGCAAACCGGATACGTGTTGACTTTAAACGGTGGAGCTGTCAGTTGGTGCAGTTCTAAACAAAGCGTCGTAGCGGGATCTACATGTGAAGCGGAGTACATAGCTGCTTCAGAAGCAGCGAACGAAGGAGTCTGGATGAAGGAGTTCATATCCGATCTAGGTGTCATACCTAGTGCATCGGGTCCAATGAAAATCTTTTGTGACAATACTGGTGCAATTGCTTTAGCAAAGGAATCCAGATTTCACAAAAGGACCAAACACATCAAGAGACGCTTCAACTCCATCCGGGATCTAGTCCAGGTGGGAGACATAGAGATTTGCAAGATACATACGGATCTGAATGTTGCAGACCCGTTGACTAAGCCTCTTCCACGAGCAAAACATGATCAGCACCAAGGCTCCATGGGTGTTAGAATCATTACTATGTAATCTAGATTATTGACTCTAGTGCAAGTGGGAGACTGAAGGAAATATGCCCTAGAGGCAATAATAAAGTTATTATTTATTTCCTTATATCATGATAAATGTTTATTATTCATGCTAGAATTGTATTAACCGGAAACATAATACATGTGTGAATACATAGACAAACAGAGTGTCACTAGTATGCCTCTACTTGACTAGATCGTTAATCAAAGATGGTTATGTTTCCTAACCATGAACAAAGAGTTGTTATTTGATTAACGAGGTCACATCATTAGTTGAATGATTTGATTGACATGACCCATTTCATTAGCTTAGCACCCGATCGTTTAGTATGCTGCTATTGCTTTCTTCATGACTTATACGTGTTCCTATGACTATGAGATTATGCAACTCCCGTTTGTTGGAGGAACACTTTGGGTACTACCAAACGTCACAACGTAACTGGGTGATTATAAAGGAGTACTACAGGTGTCTCCAATGGTAGATGTTGGGTTGGCGTATTTCGAGATTAGGGTTTGTCACTCCGATTGTCGGAGAGGTATCTCTGGGCCCTCTCGGTAATACACATCACATAAGCCTTGCAAGCATTATAACTAAGATGTTAGTTGTGAGATGATGTATTACGGAACGAGTAAAGAGACTTGCCAGTAACGAGATTGAACTAGGTATAGGATACCGACGATCGAATCTCGGGCAAGTAACATACCGATGACAAAGGGAACAACGTATGTTGTTATGCGGTCTGACCGATAAAGATCTTCGTAGAATATGTAGGAGCCAATATGGGCATCCAGGTCCCGCTATTGGTTATTGACCGGAGACGTGTCTCGGTCATGTCTACATTGTTCTCGAACCGTAGGGTCCGCACGCTTAACGTTACAATGACAGTTATTATGAGTTTATGCATTTTGATGTACCGAAGGTTGTTCGGAGTCCCAGATGTGATCACGGACATGACGAGGAGTCTCGAAATGGTTGGGACATAAAGATTGATATATTGGAAGCCTATGTTTGGACATCAGAAGTGTTCCAGGTGAAATCGGGAATTTTACCGGAGTACCGGGAGGTTATCGAAACCCCCCGGGAACCAAATGGGCCTTATTGGGCCTTAGTGGAAAGGTGAAAGGGGCAGCCCAAGGTGGGCTGCGCGCCTCCCCCCTCCCCTAGTCCTATTAGGACTAGGAGAGGTGGCCGGCCCCCTTCTCCCTCTCTCTCTCTCGAGGAGTCCTATTAGGAATAGGATTGGGGGGCAGTCCTACTCCCGGTAGGAGTAGGACTCCTCATGCGCCCTCCTCTCCTTGGCCGGCCAGCCCTCCCCCTGGCAACCTTTATATACGGGGGCAGGGGGCACCTCTAGACACACAAGTTGATCATTGAGATCGTTCCTTAGCCGTGTGCGGTGCCCCCTGCCACCAAATTCCACCTCGATCATACCGTTGTAGTGCTTAGGCGAAGCCCTGCGTCGGTAGTACATCAAGATCGTCACCACGCCGTCGTGCTGACGGAACTCTTCCTCGACGCTTTGCTGGATCGGAGCCCGATGATCATCATCGAGCTGAACGTGTGCTAAGAACTCGGAGGTGCCGGAGTAACGGTGCTTGGATCGGTCGGATCGGGAAGAAGACGTACGACTACTTCCTCTACGTTGTGTCAACGCTTCCGTTGCGATCTACAAGGGTACGTAGATCATACTCTCCCCCTCGTTGCTATGCATCACCATGATCTTGCGTGTGCGTAGGAAATTTTTGAAATTACTACGTTCCCCAACAAGAAGCCACGCTCAGAAGCTGGATTTGAGAAGTTTGGGGAATCTGGAGGAAATCATAACACACCCTTACACCCACGAAGGACAAGTCTCACTCGGGTAGATCTTCACGAAGTAGGCGACCTCCTTACCCTTACAAACTCTTGGTTCACTCCTCATGATTTGGAGGCTCCCAAGTGACACCTAACCAATCTAGGAGACACCACTCCCTAAAGGATAATAGATGTTGTTGTTGATGATGAAGTCTTTGCGCTTGTGCTTCAAAAGATAGTCCTCAACGCTCAAACACTCTTTCACAGATTTTGGCTATATGGAAGGAGAGAGATTTGGGTGGAAAGCAATTGAGAAGGCTAGAGATCAAATTTCTATGGTTGGAGTCAGATGCCTTTGATCTCAGCACAAGAATAGGTAGTTCTCCCTTAGAAAATGGATACGAAAAGTGTAAGCTTCAAACCGGTTGCCTTCGGAGAGTTGGTAGATAGGTGAGGGTATATATAGCCGTCACAAAAATTCAACCGTTACACACCTTTATGTATACTTTGGTGGGGCTGGGCGAAACCACTCGGAATATAAGGAAAAAATATGTTTACACATACAGAAAAAGGATGGTACTCGTATTTGGGAGCAATCTGCATTTTTTTCTTTCGAAAAGGAGGTTATAACCCCCGGCCTCTGCATCAATGCAATGCATACAACCATTTTTATTAATTATTCAGCAGAGTACAAAACAAAGGCAATCATGGCGGAACCATTACAAGATATGAAATTAACACCTACGACTAAGTCGACTTCTTCGGGCAGCGCCTTCAAGAAGGTATACTCGTCGTTGCTGAGCCCGACCAATAATGGTCATGACAAGAGTTTTCAAGCCGGACATGAAGCGGTGTTCCAGTCAGCATCTTGATGACAGATCATTATATAGTCGCCTTCGTCAGTACTCCACGCCAGTGCCAAACGGCACTAGCAGACATGGGCGTCGGGTGGACGCCCATGTCTCGGTGCGGAACTGGCCGCTGCTACTCCACACCGGCGCCAGTGACACTGCAGCATGCTCCATACCGTCGGAGCCGCTGCTCCGGAGCTAGAAGTCAATGGGGAACCACCACTGCGCCCCTTGCTCACCAGTGTAGGACTTCGTCACTCGCGCCTCGAGCATCCTTGTGCAATGGCCGCCACCCTCTCTTTGAGCCGGCATCAAGTGCCGCATACGACCACCGCCGCTATGCCTGCAAATATGCCGACACAGTTGAATATGCACTGTTGTGCCACCTGATCTCCTTATCGCAGTTATCAAGGGCCGCCACCCACACCGCAATGACCAACGGAGGCCACCGTCCCGCTGCCATGACTACCCATGCATCCATTACCGATGATGTTGTGCGTGTCGTCGTCTCTGCGAATGCTGGCACCATCATCTTCACCTCTCTCGCACACCGAGACGCCGACACCGACATATCGGCGCACGACAATGAAGCGGCATCGTCCAGATCTGCCCCGTCCGTGTTTGCCTCTGGTACTGCGATCATAGACACCCGTGCATTGTTCCATGGCCACCTCACTCGAGGCCGACCCATCCTTCACCATAGTTGTGCCGTTGTCGGCAGCACCGGCGTAGTCGCATGCCGGCGCTGGCTTCACATCTGACTCAAAGGCTGCATCCAGAACGTCGGCATCGCAGTTTCTCGTTGTGACCTCCGCGGCCACGTATGAGAAAGTGCTAAGACGTGCGGCATTGGGATCTCCGTGGCTACACACACACTCCTGGCAGCGCTCACCACTGCAGTTACGGCCGAAATCACTGTTCTGACCTTGTCAGCGTTTATACTCACAAACTGAACTCGACGCAAAAGTATTTCGTGATTTGACCCTTTTAGAAACGCCAGGGTCTGCGGCGTTTCCTCCCAACATAGAAACACCGAGCAAGCTAGCGTTCCCTGCCAACATGGAAACGCTGAGGCAGCTAGCGTTTCTGCCCTGGCCCACAGTCAGTCTGAACCCGCTATTTTCGCTGATGTGGCATGCTTGAAACGCCAATGTCCTTGGCGTTTTTGAACTGGATTAAGTAATGCGCGCGCACCACGAGGGCCTAACCCAGCCCACTCGCAGTCGCAGCCCCGGTCGAGCAGTTCTTCCAGGATGAACTGGCGGCCGCCCCTCCCTCTTCTGAAGGAAATATGCCCTAGAGGCAATAATAAAGTTATTATTTATTTCCTTATATCATGATAAATGTTTATTATTCATGCTAGAATTGTATTAACCGGAAACATAATACATGTGTGAATACATAGACCAACAGAGTGTCACTAGTATGCCTCTACAAGACTAGCTCGTTAATCAAAGATGGTTATGTTTCCTAACCATGAACAAAGAGTTGTTATTTGATTAACGAGGTCACATCATTAGTTGAATGATCTGATTGACATGACCCATTCCATTAGCTTAGCACCCGATCGTTTAGTATGTTGCTATTGCTTTTCTTCATGACTTATACATGTTCCTATAACTATGAGATTATGCAACTCCCGTTTACCGGAGGAACACTTTGGGTACTACCAAACGTCACAACGTAACTGGGTGATTATAAAGGAGTACTACAGGTGTCTCCAATGGTAGATGTTGGGTTGGCGTATTTCGAGATTAGGTTTTGTCACTCTGATTGTCGGAGAGGTATCTCTGGGCCCTCTCGGTAATACACATCACATAAGCCTTGCAAGCATAATAACTAAGATGTTAGTTATGAGATGATGTATTACGGAACGAGTAAAGAGACTTGCCAGTAACGAGATTGAACTAGGTATTGGATACCGACGATCGAATCTCGGGCAAGTAACATACCGATGACAAAGGGAACAACGTATGTTGTTATGCGGTCTGACCGATAAAGATCTTCGTAGAATATGTAGGAGCCAATATGGGCATCCAGGTCCCGCTATTGGTTATTGACCGGAGACGTGTCTCGGTCATGTCTACATTGTTCTCGAACCGTAGGGTCCGCACGCTTAACGTTACGATGACAGTTATTATGAGTTTATGCATTTTGATGTACCGAAGGTTGTTCGGAGTCCCGGATGAGATCACGGACATGACGAGGAGTCTCGAAAAGGTCGAGACGTAAAGATTGATATATTGGAAGCCTATGTTTGGGCACCGGAAGCGTTCCGGGTGAAATCGGGATTTTTCCGGATTACCGGGAGGGTTACCGGAAACCCCCGGGAGGTAAATGGGCCTATTGGGCCTTAGTGGAAAAGAGAGAAGAGGCAGCCCACACCTGGCCGGCGCCCCCCACCTTTCCCAAGTCCTATTAGGACTAGGAGAGGTGGGCCGGCCCCCTCTTTCTCCTTCTTCCCCAAGAATCCTAGTTGGAATAGGATTGGGGGGGAGGAGTCCTACTCCCGGTGGGAGTAGGACTCCTCCCTGCGCCTCCCTCCTAGCCGGCCGAACCCCCTGCCCCTGGCCTTTATATACGGGGGCAGGGGGCACCACAACACACACAAGTTAATCGTTCCTTAGCCGTGTGCGGTGCCCCCTGCCACCAAATTCCACCTCGATCATACCGTTACAGTGCTTAGGGGAAGCCCTGCGTCGGTAGCACATCAAGATCGTCACCACGCCGTCGTGCTGACGGAACTCTTCCTCGACGCTTTGCTGGATCGGAGCCCGAGGAACGTCATCGAGCTGAACGTGTGCTAAGAACTCGGAGGTGCCGGAGTAACGGTGCTTGGATCGGTTGGATCGGGAAGAAGACGTACGACTACTTCCTCTACGTTGTGTGATCGCTTCCGCAGTCGGTCTGCGTTGGTACGTAGACATCACTCTCCCCTCTCGTTGCTGTGCATCACCATGATCTTGCGTGTGCGTAGGAAAATTTTTGAAATTACTGCGTTCCCCAACAGTGGTATCAGAGCCAGGTTTTTATGGTTTGATGTTATTTGCACGAGTAGAACACAAGTGAGTTGTGGGCGATACAAGTCATACTGCCTACCAGCATGTCATACTTTGGTTCGGCGGTATTGTTGGACGAGACGATCCGGACCAACCTTACGCGTACTCTTACGCGAGACCGGTTCCCTCAACGTGCTATGCACACAGATGGCTAGCGGAAGACTGTCTCTCCAACTTTAGTTGAACCAAGTGTGACTACGCCCGGTCCTTGAGAAGGTTAAAACGGAGTCTATTTGACGAACTATCGTTGTGGTTTTGATGCGTAGGTGAGATGAGTTCTTACTTAAGCCCGTAGCAGCCACGTAAAACTTGCAACAACAAAGTAGAGGACGTCTAACTTGTTTTTGCAGGGCATGTTGTGATGTGATATGGTCAAGGCATGATGCTGATTTTATTGTATGAGATGATCATGTTTTGTAACCGAGTTATCGGCAACTGGCAGGAGCCATATGGTTGTCGCTTTATTGTATGCAATGCAATCGCGATGTAATGCTTTATTTTATTACTAAGCGGTAGTGATAGTCGTGGAAGCATTAGATTGGCGAGACGACAACGATGCTACGATGGAGATCAAGGTGTTGCGCCGGTGACGATGGTGATCATGACGATGCTTCGGAGATGGAGATCACAAAGCACAAGATGATGATGGCCATATCATATCACTTATATTGATTGCATGTGATGTTTATCCTTTTATGCATCTTATCTTGCTTTGATTGACGGTAGCATTATAAGATGATCTCTCACTAAATTATCAAGAAGTGTTCTCCCTGAGTATGCACCGTTGCAAAAGTTCTTCGTGCTGAGACACCACGTGATGATCGGGTGTGATAGGCTCTACGTTCAAATACAACGGGTGCAAAACAGTTGCACACGCGGAATACTCAGGTTATACTTGACGAGCCAAGCATATACAGATATGGCCTCGGAACACGGAGACCGAAAGGTCGAGCGTGAATCATATAGTAGATATGATCAACATATTGATGTTCACCATTGAAAACTACTCCATCTCACGTGATGATCGGTTATGGTTTAGTTGATTTGGATCACGTAATCACTTAGAGGATTAGAGGGATGTCTATCTAAGTGGGAGTTCTTAAGTAAATTAACTGAACTTAAAAATTATCATGAACTTAGTACCTAATAGTATCTTGCTTGTTTATGTTGATTGTAGATAGATGGCTCGTGCTGTTGTTCCGTTGAATTTTAATGCGTTCCTTGAGAAAGCTAAGTTGAAAGATGATGGTAGCAATTACACGGACTGGGTCCGTAACCTGAGGATTATCCTCATTGCTGCACAGAAGAATTACGTCCTGGAAGCACCGCTGAGTGCCAGGCCTGCTGCAAGAGCAACACCAGAAGTTATGAACGTCTGGCAGAGCAAAGCTGATGACTACTCAATAGTTCAGTGTGCCATGCTTTACGGCTTAGAACCGGGACTTCAACGACGTTTTGACGTCATGGAGCATATGAGATGTTCCAGGAGTTGAAGTTAATATTTCAAGCAAATGCCCGGATTGAGAGATATGAAGTCTCCAATAAGTTCTATAGCTGCAAAATGGAGGAGAACAGTTCTGTCAGTGAGCATATACTCAAAATGTCTGGGTATAATAATCACTTGATTCAATTGGGAGTTACACTTCCGGATGATTGCGTCATTGACAGAATTCTCCAATCACTGCCACCAAGCTACAAGAGCTTTGTGATGAACCATAATATGCAAGGGATGAACAAGACTATTCCCGAGCTCTTCGCTATGCTGAAAGCTGCGGAGGTAGAAATCAAGAAGGAGCATCAAGTGTTGATGGTTAACAAAACCACTAGTTTCAAGAAAAAGGGCAAAGGGAAGAAGAAAGGGAACTTCAAGAAGAACGGCAAGCAAGTTGCTACTCAAGAGAAGAAACCCAAGTCTGGACCTAAGCCTGAAACTGAGTGCTTCTACTGCAAGCAGACTGGTCACTGGAAGCGGAACTGCCCCAAGTATTTGGCGGATAAGAAGGATGGCAAGGTGAACAAAGGTATATGTGATATACATGTTATTGATGTGTACCTTACTAATGCTCGCAGTAGCACCTGGGTATTTGATACTGGTTCTGTTGCTAATATTTGCAACTCGAAACAGGGACTACAGAATAAGCGGACACTAGCAAAGGACGAGGTGACGATGCGCGTGGGAAACGGTTCCAAAGTCGATGTGATCGCGGTCGGCACGCTACCTCTACATCTACCTTCGGGATTAATATTAGACCTAAATAATTGTTATTTGGTGCCAGCGTTAAGCATGAACATTATATCTGGATCTTGTTTGATGCGAGACGGTTATTCATTTAAATCAGAGAATAATGGTTGTTCTATTTATATGAGTAATATCTTTTATGGTCATGCACCCTTGAAAAGTGGTCTATTCTTATTGAATCTCGATAGTAGTAATACACATATTCATAATGTTGAAGCCAAAAGATGCAGAGTTGATAATGATAGTGCAACTTATTTGTGGCACTGCCGTTTAGGTCATATCGGTGTAAAGCGCATGAAGAAACTCCATGCTGATGGGCTTTTGGAACCACTTGATTATGAATCACTTGGTGCTTGCGAACCGTGCCTCATGGGCAAGATGACTAAAACACCGTTCTCCGGTAATATGGAGAGAGCAACAGATTTATTGGAAATCATACATACCGATGTATGTGGTCCGATGAATATTGAGGCTCGTGGCGGATATCGTTATTTTCTCACCTTCACAGATGATTTAAGCAGATATGGGTATATCTACTTAATAAAACATAAGTCTGAAACATTTGAAAAGTTCAAGGAATTTCAGAGTGAAGTTGAAAAATCATCGTAACAAGAAAATAAAGTTTCTACGATCTGATCGTGGAGGAGAATATTTGAGTTACGAGTTTGGTGTACATTTGAAAAATTGTGGAATAGTTTCGCAACTCACGCCACCCGGAACACCACAACGTAATGGTGTGTCCGAACGTCGTAATCGTACTTTACTAGATATGGTGCGATCTATGATGTCTCTTACTGATTTACCGCTATCATTTTGGGGTTATGCTTTAGAGACGGCCGCATTCACGTTAAATAGGGCACCATCTAAATCCGTTGAGACGACGCCTTATGAACTATGGTTTGGCAAGAAACCAAAGTTGTCGTTTCTTAAAATTTGGGGTTGCGATGCTTATGTGAAAAAGCTTCAACCTGATAAGCTCGAACCCAAATCAGAGAAGTGTGTCTTCATAGGATATCCAAAGGAAACTATTGGATACACCTTCTATCACAGATCCGAAGGCAAGACTTTTGTTGCTAAATTCGGAAACTTTCTTGAGAAGGAGTTTCTCTCGAAAGAAGTGAGTGGGAGGAAAGTAGAACTTGACGAGGTAACTGTACCTACTTCGTTACTGGGAAATAGCACATCACAGAAAACTGTTTCTGTGAGACCTACACCAATAAGAGAGGAAGTTAATGATGATGATCATGAAACTTTAGATCAAGATACTACTGTACCTCGTAGATCAACCAGAGTAAGATCCGCACCAGAGTGGTACGGTAATCCTGTTCTGGAAGTCATGCTACTAGATCATGATGAACCTACGAACTATGAAGAAGCGATGGTGAGCCCAGATTCCGCAAAGTGGCTTGAAGCCATGAAATCTGAGATGGGATCCATGTATGAGAACAAAGTATGGACTTTGGTTGACTTGCCCGATGATCGGCAAGCAATTGAGAATAAATGTATCTTTAAGAAAAAGACTGACGCTGATGGTAATGTTACTGTCTACAAAGCTCGACTTGTCGCAAAAGGTTTTCGACAAGTTCAAGGAGTTGACTACGATGAGACTTTCTCACCCGTAGCGATGCTTAAGTCTGTCAGAATCATGTTAGCAATTGCCGCATTTTATGATTATGAAATTTGGCAAATGGATGTAAAAACCGCATTCCTGAATGGATTTCTGGAAGAAGAGTTGTATATGATGCAACCAGAAGGTTTTGTCGATCCAAAGGGAGCTAACAAAGTGTGCAAACTCCAGCGATCCATCTATGGACTGGTGCAAGCATCTCGGAGTTGGAATAAACGCTTTGATAGTGTGATCAAAGCATTTGGGTTTATACAGACTTTTGGAGAAGCCTGTATTTACAAGAAAGTGAGTGGGAGCTCTGTAGCATTTCTGATATTATATGTGGATGACATATTACTCATTGGAAATGATATAGAATTTCTGGATAGCATAAAGGGATACTTGAATAAAAGTTTTTCGATGAAAGACCTCGGGGAAGCTGCTTACATATTAGGCATAAAGATCTATAGAGATAGATCAAAACGCTTAATTGGACTTTCACAAAGCACATACCTTGACAAGATTTTGAAGAAGTTCAAAATGGATCAAGCAAAGAAAGGGTTCTTGCCTGTATTGCAAGGTGTGAAGTTGAGTCAGACTCAATGCCCGACCACTGCAGAAGATAGAGAGAAAATGAAAGATGTTCCCTATGCTTCAGCCATAGGCTCTATCATGTATGCAATGCTGTGTACCAGACCTGATGTGTGCCTTGCTATAAGTTTAGCAGGGAGGTACCAAAGTAATCCAGGGGTGGATCACAGGACAGCGGTCAAGAACATCCTGAAATACCTGAAAAGGACTAAGGATATGTTTCTCGTATATGGAGGTGACAAAGAGCTCACCGTAAAAGGTTACGTTGATGCAAGCTTTGACACTGATCCGGACGATTCTAAATCGCAAACCGGATACGTGTTTACTTTAAACGGTGGAGCTGTCAGTTGGTGCAGTTCTAAACAAAGCGTCGTAGCGGGATCTACATGTGAAGCGGAGTACATAGCTGCTTCAGAAGCAGCGAACGAAGGAGTCTGGATGAAGGAGTTCATATCCGATCTAGGTGTCATACCTAGTGCATCGGGTCCAATGAAAATCTTCTGTGACAATACTGGTGCAATTGCCTTGGCAAAGGAATCCAGATTTCACAAAAGAACCAAACACATCAAGAGACGCTTCAACTCCATCCGGGATTTAGTCCAGGTGGGAGACATAGAGATTTGCAAGATACATACGGATCTGAATGTTGCAGACCCGTTGACTAAGCCTCTTCCACGAGCAAAACATGATCAGCACCAAGACTCCATGGGTGTAAGAATCATTACTGTGTAATCTAGATTATTGACTCTAGTGCAAGTGGGAGACTGAAGGAAATATGCCCTAGAGGCAATAATAAAGTTATTATTTATTTCCTTATATCATGATAAATGTTTATTATTCATGCTAGAATTGTATTAACCGGAAACATAATACATGTGTGAATACATAGACCAACAGAGTGTCACTAGTATGCCTCTACAAGACTAGCTCGTTAATCAAAGATGGTTATGTTTCCTAACCATGAACAAAGAGTTGTTATTTGATTAACAAGGTCACATCATTAGTTGAATGATCTGATTGACATGACCCATTCCATTAGCTTAGCACCCGATCGTTTAGTATGTTGCTATTGCTTTTCTTCATGACTTATACATGTTCCTATAACTATGAGATTATGCAACTCCCGTTTACCGGAGGAACACTTTGGGTACTACCAAACGTCACAACGTAACTGGGTGATTATAAAGGAGTACTACAGGTGTCTCCAATGGTAGATCTTGGGTTGGCGTATTTCGAGATTAGGTTTTGTCACTCTGATTGTCGGAGAGGTATCTCTGGGCCCTCTCGGTAATACACATCACATAAGCCTTGCAAGCATAATAACTAAGATGTTAGTTATGAGATGATGTATTACGGAACGAGTAAAGAGACTTGCCAGTAACGAGATTGAACTAGGTATTGGATACCGACGATCGAATCTCGGGCAAGTAACATACCGATGACAAAGGGAACAACGTATGTTGTTATGCGGTCTGACCGATAAAGATCTTCGTAGAATATGTAGGAGCCAATATGGGCATCCAGGTCCCGCTATTGGTTATTGACCGGAGACGTGTCTCGGTCATGTCTACATTGTTCTCGAACCGTAGGGTCCGCACGCTTAACGTTACGATGACAGTTATTATGAGTTTATGCATTTTGATGTACCGAAGGTTGTTCGGAGTCCCGGATGAGATCACGGACATGACGAGGAGTCTCGAAAAGGTCGAGACGTAAAGATTGATATATTGGAAGCCTATGTTTGGGCACCGGAAGCGTTCTGGGTGAAATCGGGATTTTTCCGGATTACCGGGAGGGTTACCGGAAACCCCCGGGAGGTAAATGGGCCTATTGGGCCTTAGTGGAAAAGAGAGAAGAGGCAGCCCACACCTGGCCGGCGCCCCCCACCTTTCCCAAGTCCTATTAGGACTAGGAGAGGTGGGCCGGCCCCCTCTTTCTCCTTCTTCCCCAAGAATCCTAGTTGGAATAGGATTGGGGGGAAGGAGTCCTACTCCCGGTGGGAGTAGGACTCCTCCCTGCGCCTCCCTCCTAGCCGGCCGAACCCCCTGCCCCTGGCCTTTATATACGGGGGCAGGGGGCACCACAACACACACAAGTTAATCGTTCCTTAGCCGTGTGCGGTGCCCCCTGCCACCAAATTCCACCTCGATCATACCGTTACAGTGCTTAGGCGAAGCCCTGCGTCGGTAGCACATCAAGATCGTCACCATGCCGTCGTGCTGACGGAACTCTTCCTCGACGCTTTGCTGGATCGGAGCCCGAGGAACGTCATCGAGCTGAACGTGTGCTAAGAACTCGGAGGTGCCGGAGTAACGGTGCTTGGATCGGTTGGATCGGGAAGAAGACGTACGACTACTTCCTCTACGTTGTGTGATCACTTCCGCAGTCGGTCTGCGTTGGTACGTAGACATCACTCTCCCCTCTCGTTGCTGTGCATCACCATGATCTTGCGTGTGCGTAGGAAATTTTTTGAAATTACTGCGTTCCCCAACATCTTCTTCACCAAATCTCCCCCGGATCTGCTATTCTGATCATCAAAACGAGTAGATCAGAGCATCCCCGAGTTGCTTGAGGTATTCTCTTCCCAATCCTCCATTTATTTTCAGTCAATATTGGCTATTGTAGATGCATTTTTTCAAACATGGTGGAACCCTAAGATGAGTTATTAGTGATTTGTTTGATCAATATTTTGGTTACATTATGTTTAGAAAGAAGACATATACTCCTTGTGTTTAAGTATTCTTACTTAACTTGTTTATTATTGCATTTAGAGAGAGACCATTTTTTGGATTAGGTTGAGCCTATTATTTGTTAATAAATAGTTGTGATAGTTTCTTTAGGATAAAATAGGTTGAAAAGAATTGGTGTTGGTAATGTCGTTCGTGATTTGTATCTTTGGGATAATTTGTAGTAGTTCTCACACGATTTTGTATATGATGCGGTCATAATTTTAAGTATATATCATAACAAATCCGTTGACCTTATTTTGTAGGATGTTTGAGCCGGATAAATATCCCGGCCTTGATGATTATTACGAGGAGAAGCATCGTGCTGTGCTAGTGGAAAGAGGGGAGGTAATTATGTATCTACATTGTTGATTCTCATATTGTGAGTAGTTTAGAGAAGTATATAAATTGTGTGTGTGTTATTTGTAGGTTCCTCCAGTACTTTGTTTGAGAGGCCACAACCCACGTGAGTCCTTGAGGTATGATCGTCGCTACGACCCTTATTTTAGAAGAATGGATCTTCTCCAGTTTGTGCTCAACTTTAAAGGCACGCCACCATGGCTGAACTCGACGGCCATTACCGCCCTTACGGACCGTTGGAGGCCGGAGACGCACTCTTTTAACCTTGCTCTTGGTGAGATGACCGTCACTTTGGAGGATATTGCGATGATCTCCGGTCTTCCGATCGAGGGCAGGGCTCTTACCGGGAAGGTCAGGTCTGAGGGGTGGCGACAAAGGGTTGCGGGTTTGGTTGGTGTTGAACCTCCCTCGTGGATTCATGAAACAAAGAAGGATCCTAGGCCATCTAGTGTTTTTTTCTCGTGGCTACAAGAACATTTTTACGAGTGCCCAGAGGATGCCAGTCCGGCTGTTGTGGAGAGGTACGCCAGGGCTTACTTATGGAATCTTTTGACCCAAGTGGTGTTTCCTGACGGCACGGGAGACACAGCCTCGTGGATGTTCTTGGACCCTCTTCGTAACTGGGATGTTAAGTGGAGTTGGGGGTCGGCGGCACTAGCCTTCTTGTACCGTCAAGTAATGATAATTTGATGCATTCTCATTATATGTAAGAGATTTTTACATGTGATTGTTTAATGTGTGTACAAATGTGCAGTTGGAGCATGTATGAGGAGTAAGCCGAAATCTTGTCTTGGTGGTTTTGTTTGGGCCCTACAGATTTGGATGTGGGAGCGTATCCCTATGGGCCGTAACTTCACCATTGCTCCGGAAGAACCTTGGGAGTGGCCTTTTGACGGGGATGAGGAGCGATATCCCACTATCGCATACACGTGGGCTAATGTCCAAGTGTCGAGTATCACCGCCATGGGGCGGTACAAGGCATACATAAGCGAGCTTGACATGCTTACTTACAACCAGGTAATTATCAAATCCCTTGCCATCATTACATTTTTTTTGTGCATGAGCTAGTGACATGTTGTGATGTAGGTTAATTGGAGGCCGTACATGGTACTTAGGCAGTTCCCTTTGAGAAATATGTGCCTTCGTGACCAACATCTTTGGCGTGTGCGTTGCCCCATGATATGCTTTTTGCGGTGGAGTGGCATCTTCCACATCGTGTTTCAAAGCAATTTGGAGTACAACAACGCACCCCGCCGAAGTATGTTGAGACAAGTGTGGTGCTACATAGGTGAGAGTTTCTTGTACCATATGTTGATCAATGTGTAACCACGGAAAAATGAAAATGATGCCGATACTTCTCATGCTTTGTAGGACGAGCCGGCAACACAACAAGAATGTCATTAATTGGGAGGATCACCATCTTATGTGGGTTGACATGTGGAATGCTCAGAGGAATGCCCGAGTTGAAGATGATCACACACCTGACAACGACGAGGGGGCATATTTAAGGCATTTGGAGTGGCTTCGCAAAGAGTACAGAGTTATCCTTAAGGGTGCTTGGACTCGTGCCGATTGCTTGGAAATAATGCCAAGTGAGGCTGCTGATGGTGCATTCAACAACTCTATTAGGGAGACCATTGGAGCGCACCTAGATTATGGCCCTCTGCATGACCGAGTGGTATGTCTTTTTGTCTCTTTTTTGAACATGTCACATTTCTTCATTAGTGGTGTGTCACTTAAGTTTTATTCAGGGCACGGAGCTATGGAGATGTATCAATGATAGTAATGTGGTGCTTGGTCGCGCACCTGGTAGAGAAACAGACGTTCTCGTTAGGAGTACTCTACAGGTTAGAGGCCCTCTTAATATGAACATGTGTCATGTGAACTTTTTTTGCATATTTACATGTCAATGTCTTTGCCTTTGCAGAAGGTTGTGAATCGTTGCCGAACACTAGCCGCTTTACTTTCTTGTCACGGCGGTTCATCCACGGATGTGCGTGCATGTGCTCAGTATAGAATGGATGTGCTGTCTTCCGCTCGTCCATCTTCGAGCCAAGCACGTGCTTCTTCCGCTCGTCCATCTTCCAGCCGAGCAGGTGCTTCTTCGAGCCGAGCGCGGATTGATGAACAGGAAGATGAAGAGGAGGAGACAGACTACGATGCGGATCCGGACTATGTGGAGCTTGGGGCTTCGCAGATGGAAGATGCTCCACCGCCAACTCAACCTTCTCAGCCTTCTGAAGAAGCACGCCGAGTTAGCTCAAGAACCATCCGACGTCCTGGATGGCAGAACACTCCAGAGGGCTACATCAACAGGGGGAAGATGGCTGCAAAAAGAGGCAAGAAGTGAAGTGATGACTAATGCGAACTTGTTAGTTCTATATGTGGTGAACTAGAAATGTAGTTAGCGTTTCAGATGGAGCAAACTTGTTAGTTCTATATGTGATGAACTTGTTATGTTTTATGTCTGATGGACTTGTTAGTTCTATGTTAGCAAGACTTGCTAATTATTATGTAAGTTGGATCATGTTAAGTTCGTTGCTGAAAATATGTCTCATTGCTATACTGTTGCTGTACTTGGCATTATATTTTGAAAACTGTTGTACCTTTGCTACATGTGATGGAATGGACATGGGCAGCAGGGTTTGCTGTGATCTGCATAATAGGGAAGAAACACCAAGCACCGTGGCATTTACATGTGGCCTGGAAACGCCAAGGACCATGGTGTTTCAGTATTTTCAAGCCTCCGTCGTACGCAGCATCTTCAAGCCTCCCACCGTGGTATGACCTTACGCGAGGGGCGAGACGCTTGAGATTCTGACGCCGATTAGGGAAGTACGAGCAGAGGAACGGTGGGAAGGACAAATAGGAGAGCATGGAGCCGTGGAGGCTGACGGTGGGAGGCTTGAAGATGAATCCATGCCGGACTGGTGGTTTGAAGATGAACTGATAAAGAGGATGAAGTGGGATTTGGGGATAGTTGTGCGACCAAACGCTCTGTGGGAAACTAATAATGGCAGACTCAAAAAAAACTCTTTACAAATTCTCTCTTCTTAATCCAGTTTCTCTGTTCTGCTAGGGACTTGAGGAGAGAGCATGTGACAATATTGAGATGGTGCTTGGCATCAAGGACTCCACAAGCTTTTGTGGGAGTTGGTTGAGGCGAGACACCTGGGTAGGTCTAGGGTTTGAGGCTGTTCCTCTTTTTCCTTCGCCTTTTTTCTTCAGGAAATGACTTTATTCATTAGAAAATGGCAATGACGTTTACAAGCATACATGAATCAAACTATTTTTCATGCGCCTCTTTCTTCTCTATAATGGTGCTCTAGGTCTAGTCTCTATTGCTGGTGGGGCTGGGGTTTCTCCATGGCACGATAGTTGATTTGAGAGTTGGTCTAGCTGTCGCTGGTCTGGTGCATGCCTTCGTTGTTTGGTGGTCTCCCTCCTGCCTTTGGTGGTGTGGTTGAAGAATTGTCAGAGTTATGGTTCTCATCTTGCGTGCAGTATTTACTTGAGTCTCTGTTGACACATTACATTTACATCAGTTATGATGGGAAATCTTGAGTTCCTAAAAATGGTGGCATTTGTTCTTGCTTTCTTTAGCCGTCTCTATTGCTTTGACAGGTTGCTGAAATACGAGTGGATAAAAGTTGCATGTTGCGAAGAAGCATTATTCCATTGTAACCCTCAGATTTTAACTATGTTTGCCTCTAGGTTGTTCGAATGCCTAGGAGTGGCGGGTTGCCTTGTCTCCTCTGGTCGGCTAATTGTCTGCTGATTTGCCTACCAAAGTTTGTGCTTGTAAAACATAGAGTTTGGGAAACTGCTCGACACCCTAAACTGGGTGTGGCTATCTTATTATATAGGAGTACCAAAGGGTACAATACAATTACAGACGTATACAAGGGTCTACGTATATATATAATCTAACACCCTCCCTTAATCTTAACTATGGCCTGAAGTACAAAGCAAGTTAAGATTGCGCCTACAACCTACAAACTGTGGTTGTGGAAGAGGCTTCGTGAAGATGTCAACAAGTTGATCTTTTGATGAGATGAACTTGATACTGAGGAGCTTCTGTGCAACACGTTCTCGAACAAAGTGATAGTCTACCTCAATGTGTTTCGTCCGAGCATGAAACACCGGATTAGAGGAAAGATAGGTAGCACCAATGTTGTCACACCAAAGCACTGGAGAATGAGCAGGAGAGACTCTCAATTCTCTCAACAAGGACTGCACCCATATGATCTCAGCAGTTGCATCAGCAACTGCTTTGTACTCAGCTTCAGTACTGCTGCGAGACACCGTAACCTGCTTGCGAGCATTCCAGGCGATCAAATTAGGACCAAGAAATACTGCATATCCCCCCGTGGATCGCCTGTCATCAGGACACCCATCCCAATCTACATCTGAAAAGGCTGAGATCTCATAAGACAGTGCAGGCTGGAGAAGCAAACCATAAGATGTAGTGAGACAAATATAATGCATAATGCGCTTCGCAGCTGACCAATGAGACGTCCTGGGTTCATGAAGATACTGACAGACACGGTTGACTGCATAAGAGACATCTGGTCTGGTGATGGTAAGATACTGCAGGCCACCAACGAGACTGCGATACTCAGTAGCATCATCGGGTGAAAGAAGATCTCCATCAAGGGCAGACAACCGATCAGTAGCAGACATCGGAGTGATCGCATGTTTACACTTCAGCATGCCAGCACGACGCGACAAGTCCAGAGAATACTTCTTCTGAGTAAGAGTCAACCCAGCAGAAGACCGTGAAACCTCCAGACCAAGGAAGAAGTGCAGAGCACCTAAGTCCTTGACAGTAAAATCCCCACTCAAAGCAGCCATAAGACGATCCACAGCAGCAGCAGAGGAACTGATGAGGATGATATCATCAACATAAACCAGGAGATACATCGTAACCTCAGGACGCTGAAGAAGGAATAAGGACGTGTCAGTAGTGGAGGGAAGAAAACCAAGAGCCCGAAGAACAGAGCGGAGGTGTGCATGCCACGCATGGGGAGCCTGTTTAAGTCCATATAGCACCTTAACAAGATGACAAAGATGATGAGGACATGCAGGATCCACAAAACCCGGTGGCTGACGCATATAAACTTCTTCCTCCAAGACTCCATGCAGAAAAGCATTCTGCACATCAAGCCAACGAAGAAACTATCCTCGGGTAACAGCTAGAGACAACAGCAAACGAATGGTAGTAGGCTTGATAACTGGACTGAATGTGTCTTCGTAATCAAGACCATACCTCTGTTTGAAACCCTTGGCAACAAGCTGTGCTTTGTAGCGCTCAACAGAACCATCAGCATGTCTCTTGACTTTAAAAACCCACTTGGAATCAATAATGTTAACACCAGACGTCAGGGAAACAAGGTGCCAAGTGTCATTCTGAAGCAGAGCCTGAAACTCCTGTTCCATGGCGGCACGCCAATGAGGAATACCCAGTGCAGCCTGAAAATGGTGAGGCTCAGCAGTGGGATCCACAGCAATATGAGCCATGCAAGCGGCGAGCCATGCGACAGTCCCGTCAGTGCGTTTCTTTGGCTGAAAAACTCATGTCTAAGTACGCGTGTGAGGACGAAGCACAGCGGCAGCCGGCTGTGTTGGCAAGGCCGGGCTCGGCACAGGCGACTGCAGAGGCAAGGCCATATCAGCCTACGAGCCAGCGCCAGAGCCGCCTGGCACCGGGGAGAGCTGCAGCGTCGGGCCAGGTGTGGCCGGCCGATCCACCTCGCTGGAAACGGGCGGCGTCGGGCCAGGCAAGGCCAGCCCATCTGGCGCAGAAGAGCCAACGGCTGGGCCAGGTGTTGCGGCAGACGACCCAACCACCAGGCCAGGCGCGAGCGACGACCGCAGGGCAGCGTCCACCAAGTCGAGCAGGGGCGACACCCGCGGGGCGGCTTCCACAGAGCCGGGTGAGGGCGGCGCCCGCGGGGCGGCTGCACCCGTTATGCATGCCCCATGCAGAGAATCCACGTCCCGCTCAGGAGCATCATCCGACACTTGTTCATCAAGTAGCTCAAGACGAGCACCACGTCCAATACCTGCTGTGTGATTAGGAAGCAACACAAGAGCATTTGCAACATCCACAAATTGATCAGGCAAAGGTGTGGTAGAGTGGACAGGTGGCATAGGAGTTTCAGAGTTATTCGGAAGTGCATGGAAAGGGAACACATTCTCATCAAAAACGATGTCACGAGAGATGTAGACGCGATTGGTGGGAACGTGCAGGCATTTGTACCCTTTGTGAAGGGAACTATACCCAAGAAAAACACACTTTTTAGACCGAAACTCTAACTTACGTTTGTTGTATGGATGCAAATGGGGGCAACATGCACACCCAAACACTTTGAGAAAAGTGTAATCTGGGATTTCGTTGAGCAAGAGTTCAAGAGGAATTTTCATATTCAGAAGTCGTGAGGGAGCCTGTTTATCAAGAAACAAGCGGTGGAGAAAGCATCACTCCAAAACCGAAACGGTACGGAGGCATGAGCTAGCAAAGTAACGGTAGTTTCTACAAGATGACGATGCTTACGTTCAGCGGTTCCATTCTGCTGATGTGTATGAGGACAAGACACACGGTGCGAAATCCCAAACTTGTTGAAAAAGGTGTTGAGGCTGTGATATTCACCCCCTAGTCGGATTGAACATGAATAATTTTCTGCTTAAGGAGACGCTCAACATGTGTTTGAAACTGAATAAAAATATCGAACACATCAGATTTTCACTTAATAAGATAAAGCCAAGTAAACCGACTATAAGCATCAATGAAACTGGCATAATAATTATGGCCACTAACGGACGTTTGGGCATGACCCCATACATCAGAAAACACAAGCTCAAGAGGATGTTTCACAACACGACTAGACTCTGAAAACAGAAGTTGGTGACTCTTGCCCTGCTGACAGGCATCACAAATTGTTTCAGCAGTTTTATTGGACACAACTGGTAGTTCATGACGATGTAGCACATGACGAACTATAGGGGCAGCAGGGTGACCAAGGCGTGCATGCCAATGTGTAGAAGACACACGAACACCACTGAACACCTGAGGAGAAGACTGCACAGGAGATGTGGGCGGCGCGTCAAGTGCATATAAACCGTGGCGAAGATGGCCACTAAGCAGAACGGCCCTCGTGTCCCGATCCTTGATAAAGAAACGAAAAGGGTGAAACTCAGCAATGACATTGTTATCACGGGTAAGTTGAGGAATAGACAACAAACTACGTATAGCAGTGGGAACTCGAAGAATATTAGAAAGATGCAGTTTGCGAAAGTTGTGTGCAAGAAGTGAGGCCTGACCAACATGGAGATGTGCATACCTACTCCATTGGCTGTGTGCACCTGATCATGACCGCGATATGGTTCCTTGGTGGAAAGCTTGGCCATCTCATTGGTGAGGTGGTTCGTGGCTCCCGTGTCCATATACCACGTAGGATCAATGGAGTAGGACGGAGTGCGCCCATGATCATGACTTGTCACCGCAGCAGCCTGTTTTTCATTCCCTTTGCCATTAGTGCCCATGCCGAGCAAAACCTTGCTTGTAGCGTCGATGGCACCGGGAGGCGACGCAACAGGGATAACACGCCACCGGCCTGGCGTCGCCAGTGATGGATGGCGGGGCAGCGCGGGCCTGCGGGGATGAGGCCACCGGCTTCCCACTAGGCGACAGCAACGGCTTCTGTGGCTTACTGCGGGTCGCGGCGTTGGCAGAGATGAAGCTCGGAGAGGCACGACGCACTTTGATGCGCTGCTCACGACCGAGAAGACACGCATATAGCTCTCGCGGTGGAAGTGGCGCCTCACGACCATGAATATTCTCGACGAGATTGTCATAATCATCATCAAGACCGTTGAGCACGTGGGTGCTGAATTCCGCATCTCCAAGTGGCTGACAGATCGAGGCCAATGTGTCAGCGAGACCCGACATCTTGGTAAAGTACTCAGCGATAAAGAGACCATCAAGTTTAGTCTCCCCCAACTCGGTGCGTATAGCATGAGCACGCGTCGTAGACTGCGAGGCGAAGCTGCTGTGAAGTGCCGACCAAGCATCCAGGGATGTCGCGGCGAAGATGACCAGCGACGACAGGCTCGGAGTGAGCGATGACTGGATAGCGGAGAGAATCGCCTGGTCCTGAGCCACCCACACGTGATAGCCAGATGATACGGCGGCGGGCACGGGATGGAGCCATCAACGTACCCCTCCAAGTAGCGGCTTCGGAGTAGAGGTAGCACCTGAGCCCGCCATGACAAATAGTTATCCGGCGTAAGCTTCACCGGAAGGAGGTGTGAGAAGTAAAACGGCGACGGCGCGGCCATGTGATCCGCATGAGGCTGTGCCGATGGCGCGTAGTAGCCCATCATCGGATCTGTATCCAGGTTGGGGGCGAGCGCCAGTTGCGTACCCGCATGTGGCGACACGAGGTAGGCTCCTGCAGGAGCCAGCACCCGAGCCAGTCGGGGCTCCAAGGGGCACAGATGGTGCGGCCCCGTGGACCAGCGAGGACGGCTGCGCCCCGTAGGGCTGGGGGTGTGACGACCCAGCGTAGGCAGGTACCAGCGGCGCACCGTAGGGCGGCGGCCAGGCAGACGACGATGGAGGCGCGGCGCCGAAAGTTGAAGCAGGGGCGCCGTAGGGCGACGAGGGAGGCGCGCCATACAGGGGTGCAGGACCGCGGAACCCCGGCGGCCCAGAGACGAAGGTCGAGGAAGACCCGCCAGATGCGATCGGCGGAGGAAAGGCACCCGTGCCGCTCGACCCGATCGGGGAATTCGCGGGCGGCTACCGCCAGGCCGTAGCCAGCGGGCGGGAGGCCATGAAGGGCGACGAGGGGGCGAGCACTTGGGACGACGCGACGTCAGCGGTAGCAGGGGCCGAGGCGGCGGCGGCGTCAGGGGCAGCGGAAGACATCGAAACCCTAATCTGATACCATGTAAAACATAGAGTTTGGGAAACTGCTTGACACCCTAAACGGGGTGTGGCTATCTCATTATATAGGAGTACTAAAGGGTACAATATAATTATAGACATATACAAGGGTCTACGTATATATACAGTCTAACAGTGCTTGCTCTTCGGAGCTATCTCCTAGACACTGCCTCTCATGTAGATCCCTGGTTCATTTTGTTTTACAGATCCTGTTGTTGTTGGTGTCCGTTACTTTGTCGTCTACTGCTGGCTTGCTGGCTGCTCGTCTTGCTGTCAAGGTTCGTGTTCTGTGCCTCAGTTTTGAGCTCCGTCTTTCTAAAGGTAGGAGAATCTCATAAAAAAAACTACTATGCATCAAATCCTTCTAAATAACAAATCCACATGCATGCCGTGCGATTACATCATCCACTTGCTGTCGCACGCTTACTATTGGTCCTAAGGCGATATCGTCATCTGCGATCTGTCTAGCATGACCAGATAAAATTTTGCTAGCCATCCAATCTATGGTGAGAAAAATTTAGACCTAAGTTTATTTTAGAATGCCATTCATTGGATTTGGTTTTCTGAACCACAGAGCCTGCAATTTTGCACTGGCAAGTTACACCATGGAAAGGCAGTTTGTGCTTTACGGAAATATTGTGCATTAGTGCCTCTTTAACCCGGAACCAATGGACGTAGTGATGAAATTAGAAGGTTCTTTTTTAGGTTCGAAACATCCGAGTGGGGCATCTCCAGTACTTCCGAATCTGTTAGGTTTTCTCAGCAAGAGTAGTTTCTATATAAGTGTTTATAGATGAACCAAGTATCTCAAAGTGCTTGTGCCATCCTCTGGGAGAGTGGGTTTCCTACCTGACCGTTCAAAGCCATATTGTAAATCAAATAGTTTGGCTGAAGGGCCGACAATAGAAACGATAATAATTCTACCAAGAAAATATATCATTTCTTTTCAAATTTGTTTTGGCTGAACTTGGATATATTCATCTGCGGTATGGAGGAGCGTCATAAGTAATGCCAGCTTATTGTCTTCTTCGGTTTCAGTTATGAATTAATTAATGAAAGAATGTGTGTTGTGGCATGCCTGCAAGAAAGAGTTTCAGCTGGTTTCTCCGGTTTGTGCCTGTGTTATTATAGTCAGTAAGCTAAACTCTTTTGACTCATAAATCATAATCTCTTCGCTGCAAGGTACAGAATTTGTAGTTAACTGAAATTGGATGACAGAAAGTTGTAGCTCCAGTTTTTGTTTGCAGTTGTTGATGTGCTATGTTTGCTGCAGTGCATTCTTACTAGGGGTGCAGAGCAGAGTCCGATCCGCCCCGCTCCATAGTCAAAATAGATCACTTTAGCTATAATTTCCCACCCAGGTTTAGCTTAGTTTGAATTATTTCCCTACTTATGCGGGATATGCGGGATGCCCGCTTGCATCCCTAATTCTTACAATGCCATGTGTATGGCTAAGAAAAGAAGAAATAATTGGGTTCTAAACTTCTAATTGATTCAATGCACATTAATAAGAACTGCATGTGTGTCAATTAGCTTTGTGGTTGACATGGTTGTGTGCCTTTTGTCTGAATCGATTGGGAAAAATCTGAATATATACCTGAATGTGGTGATCTCACACATTTTGAATGAAGCTAGCAATGAGTATACATTGCTTCTGAAATCATAAACTTTATTCCTCTATGAAAAGTGATAAAGTTACAGTATAGTTTGCTCAAAGGTGTGTGCATGAGTGCAGATTGAGCAAGGCACAATCTGAGAAGTAGAACAGAAAATTAGAAACAATGTGTGCATCATATGTATGTTTGTTCAGGGATGATTTCACATTCCGGATTTGGCCGGTTGTGTTTTATTTTGTGTCGTGCACTCGTGCTGCTTATATTTCGTGCTTGCGTGTTGACAGGATGTGTGTGGTTGTTTATGTATACCTGCTTGAAGCTCGGTGCCGGAGACGATGTTTCGTGCAACCCGGGGGAGATTAAGATGTGTGTAAACTACTCATGGCCGTAGATGCATTGCTGCCAATTGTTTTTTTTTGCAAGATCATTGCTGCCGATTGTTCGTTGCCGCAGAAAACTAATATAAAAATATATTAGGGTGCCACTGAAGAATATACGACATTACATCTCTTTAGCAAGATCACCATTGTATCACATATATTATTTTATCTGCACTGCACTTGGAAACGTGTTTTCTCTTCTACTTCCTTTATTATTAAATATATGTCTTTATAAAGATTTCATTATGGACCACATACCGCTATCCTCTTGCCGTCCACACGACCAAGAGTGGTAGCCACCATCACCATCATGGAGCCTGCCGAAGAGCCATCCATGTGGACCACCATCTGGAGCCGCCGCTTCGGCATCCATGTCCAAGAATCCGCCAATGATCCTCAACCCAGCATTCCAACCACGCTAGAAAGAGTGAAACCAACCTTCTTTCACTCCTAGCCCGGCATCAGTCCGGAGCCCAGGTCAACACCTCCACCGTAGGAGGCATCCGTGCTTGCATCCCTAGCCAATCCCGATGGACCGGGGAAGACATGACTCCTAGACTAACAACGGCCGTCGCTCAGCAAGCTCGCGCAATGTCATGCCCGTTGCCATGTCCGAGAAAGGACATGGAAGGGTTGCGCTTCAGAGCCATGCAAATGGGTTTCCATTGCTCATCTCGTGCCCCTGTAGGATTTTCATCGAATGCCTGACCTGTGAGAGTGTAAAGGACAAAAGCAAGTTTTTTCACGGTTGCTATTTATTTTAGCAAAATATCCTATTAGAGTTGTATCGATTGTTCGGCAAAGCTATGATATGTAGAAGGCAGCTAAGAATGTCAACTTCTTTTTTTAACGGAACCTCGTTAGAGGGTGGGGAGCTCCCACATTGCATTATAGAAGAAAAAAATTGATCCAGTCAATAGAGAAACCGGAAAAAAACCAAACAAGCACAATTAATTAAGAAAAACCGGTAAAAACCACACACGACACACTACTAGCTAGAATGCAGGCCCGAGCCCATGGGTGTGCCACCTGTGCGGGCGCACAGGGCCTCCACTTTCCACGGGCCCCGATTTTGGAAACTGCAGCCTATTGCGCATGAGCAGGCCCAGTGGCTGGCACGCATCTTAATTAACTTTTGGGCCGTGCAGCCAGCAGGCCACCTGATTCGATGCGACAGCCGATAGTCCCCTGTCAAGAGACCTCCTATGTGACGCTCTTTGCGTCAAATCGTCGCCGTTTCGCACAGGGGGGACTTCGACTGGGCCGGCCCATGAAGACAGCGACAGCAACAGAAATCGAACGCGCCCTGTAGCTAAAAAAATTAATACGCGTTGACAGGGATTCGAACACGCGATGCTTCGCTATAGAGCATGACTTCTTGCAAACTAAGCTAGCTGTCGTAGCTGATGAAATAGCTAGCATCAAACTTAAAGAACAAACAAGCTGCGCAGATCCGAATAAATTTAAGAATTTCGGAAGCAATATTTTTTTCAAAACGGAATGTTGTGTGAAACGCAAAAACTTAAAGAACAAACAAGCTGCACAGATCCGAATTAATATTTTTTTTAAACGGAATGCTGTCATAGCTGTGAACAACTTTTAAAAAGCTATAAATCTTTTGAAAAACAAGAACATTTTTTGAAAATCTTGAACACTTTTTTTGCAACCAGAACATTTTTACATATTTCAGAACAAAATTTGGAAAGGTGAACATATTTTCCAATTCCAGAACAAAATTTCCAAACACGATTTTTTAAAACCTTGTGAACAATTTTTAAAACTGGAACATTTTTTGAAACTTCTGAAAAATGAAAACATGAACAATTTTAAAACTGGAACATTTTTTGAAACTTCTGAAAAAATGAAAACATGGACAATTTTTAAAACAGAAACATTTTCTAAAAAATGTGAAAATTTTTGAACAAAAACATTCAGAATAATTTTTGTAAACACAAGAACATTTTTTGAAATGCCTGAACAATTTTTGAAAAAAGCAAACATTTTTAGAATTTCGAACAATTTTTTTAAACACGAACTTTTTTGAAATTTGAAACTTTTTTAGAAACACGAACCAATTTTGGACTTTCTGAACAATTTTTGAAAGAAACAAAAAAAGGAAAAAAACGGAAACCAAAAAAAGAAGAAGAAAACGAAACAGAAAAACAGAGAAAAGAAAAACGAAAAAGCCCAAGAAGAAACAGGAAAAACAGTTAGGGGAACCTTCTAGAGGCTTCCCAAAACCGGATGTCTAGCTCTGGTTTAATGGGCCTGCCCATTGCTAGCGATGCGGGGTATTGCCTGTGCATTCTGTCGACATTTTGACGCAATAAGCGGCGCATAGAATATTCCCCCTGTCAACCTGTTCGTCTCGAGGAGATCTAAACCTCCGGCGATCATGCTGCAGTGGCGGCTCGGGGTCTCTTCTTTTCCTCTCTTCCTCGGCGGCGTCGATTGATTCATCAGTCAGGACCACTGTTTTGGTTACCGGTCGAAATTTCAAGATTTCTCATAGTTACCGCATATTTCCGTGCCCCTCGGTAAATCACCATACTGAGCAAAAAAATACCATTTTTTTGAAATTTTTGAATTTAAACACTGGATTTACTGTAAAGTATGTAGGATCTAATTAATGACGTGAGAGTTGGTTCTGACGTGTTGGTAGCAACCTAGTTCTTGTTTTGAGAGGTCTCCGATTCGAATATTTGTTCATTCACTTATTTGAATTCAAAATTCAACTAGAAAAATCGCTCGAAATATTTTCGGTATTTCTCGGTAACCGTGGTAACCACATTTACCAGTCCCCCTCAGTAAAATTGCCTCATTCGGTAACCAAAATCTTGGTTAGGACGACACCAGCAAAAACTTTCTCTTCTTCCTCGATGGCATCCCAAAGATCACAATTTTTTTATTCTACTAGGTTTGTTCGTTTCTCTCCCTATTCTCCATCTGATTCCATAGTATTACTCCTTTAGAGCAACTCTAATGGGGCGGCCTATTTCGTCCACGGCTGTCCGTTTGGGTCGGCACAGACAGAAAAAGCGGTCCAACGCGCCGATCCAAATGTACGCGCGTCCATTTTTCGTCCGCGGGCGACCCATTCCCGGTCCATTTTTGAGCCTGATTTGCGTTGGCGCGGACACACGACGGACGCGCACGCGCTCGCCTACTCCTGTCCCTGGGCCAGCTGGTCTGTGGCACATTGGCCTCCCCTCCCCCCGGCCAACAAGCAACCCTCGCCCCCGCCTCCTCCATCACCGACGTCGCCGCCCATTTTTGCCGATTCTTCCAGCTGCCGCCGCCTCCACATCCGCCCAGCAACGCCGCCCCTGCCCCAGTCGCCCGCCGTCGTCATTTTGCCGCCGGGGAGCAAACTGGTTTCCGTCGCCGCTTCCCCCACCGCCCAACCGCCCCGCGACCAAGAAGACGCCTCACCGCCCCCGCCACATACGACCGGCACGATCGTCCAACGCCGTCACACTCGTCGGACTCAGGCAGGGCAGCTAGCTGGTCTGTGGGCGCCGCGTCTCCCCTCGCCGACCGTCTCCTTCTTCGACGTCCGCAAGCTATTCGACAGTTTGCCAAGGTACGAAAATGGACTCCGCCGATGAGTTCTTTTTTCACAATTTCATTTGCGACTCCGACGATTCGTCGTCCGACGACGAGGAGGAGATATTGGCTGCCGTGTTGGTCCATCACCACCTCAACAACCAGCGGCCGTTGTTCTATGGCTCCATTCCGGGCCACCTTCCGGCGTTGAATCGTAACCGGGAGAGCGGGCATTTCCTTCTCTGGAAGGACTACTTTGATACAACAAACCCGTTGTTCAAACATCACAAATTCCGCCGCCGATTCCGTATGAGTAGGCATGTTTTCAACCGTATTAGAGAGGGAGTGGTCGGCTATGATGACTACTTCGAGTGCAAAGAGGATGCCGTCGGCAAGATTGGTTTCTGCTCTTATCAGAAATGCACTGCCGCCATATGAATGCTTGCATACGGAGTGCCCAGTGATCTCATTGACGAGTACGTCCGTATGAGCGAGTCTACATGCCTAGAGTCCCTGTATAAGTTCTGCAAGATTGTGATTGCTGTGTTTGGCCCTGAGTGCTTGAGAGAGCCAACAGCTGAAGATACAGCCTGTTTCTTGGCGATGAATGCTAGCAGGGGCTTCCCAGGGATGCTTGGCAGCATAGACTGCATGCACTGGGAGTGGAAGAACTGCCCTTCTGCTTGGCAAGGGCAGTATAAGGGACATGTCAGGGCTTGCACTATCATACTAAAGGTCGTGGCGTCTCAAGATCTCTAGATCTGGCACTCTTTCTTTGGCATGGCTGGATCACACAATGATATCAACGTGCTTCAGCGCTCGCCGGTGTTTGCTAGGCTTGCCGAAGGCAACAGCCCGTCGGTGAACTTTACTGTCGACGGCCACAACTACGACAAAGGGTATTATTTGGGCGACGGTATCTATCCTCAGTGGACTACTATTGTAAAGACAATACCCAACCCTGTCGGAGAGAAAAGGAAAAAGATTTGCCCAAGAGCAAGAGAGTGCTAGAAAGGATGTCGAGCGTGCTTTTGGTGTTTTGCAATCTCGATGGGGCATCGTTCGGTATCCTGCTAATACTTGGAGCATGCAGAAACTATGGGAGGTGATGACTGCTTGTGTGATCATGCACAATATGATCGTAGAAGACGAGCGCCCGGAACGTCTGTACGATCAAGGCTTTCAGTTTCAGGGTAAGAATGTTGTGCCTGAGCATGGAGTAGCGGCAACATTTGAGCAGTTCACTCAGTTTCATGAAGACATGCGTGATTGAGAAACTCACATGCAACTGCAAAATGATTTGCTTGAGTATATGTGGACTCATGTTGGCAACCAATAGATGTATCTTCTTTTATTCGTTTGTAAAACTATGTGAAACATTTTTATTTTTATTTGGCCTGTAAAACTATACTATTTATTTGGGCGGCTAAACTATTTTGCTTGTTAAATTTTCATTTCACAGTATGTTGAATGCAATGTAAAATTGGGCGGCCAGCCGACCACGCCTGCACATATGGGTCGGCGCGTTAGGCGCACTGTCAACCCATATGAAAAACAGGGCGGCCAACCCAAACAAACAAAAAGCGGACAAAATCGCCGTCCGTTTGGGTCGGCCCGTTAGAGTTGCTTTTAGTTCTCCCGTAATCCTCATATTCAATACGTTTGAGGGAGAGTTCAAGAAGGTGGGCAGCGGGAAGGATTGTTGGCAGCCACATCAATCGGGGATGTCCAGCCCTCCACAGGCAAGATTCCGTGGGATTTGGATTCGTCTTATTAAGGCATGGTTTCAGTCTTGCAGCGACACCACAACAGGACACAGGTAATAGACCTAGTCTTTGATCCTTCAGGTGCTTTTATTTGAACTTCATTTTATAATTTGCATATTGTTTGTGTTAAATGTTTCATACTAAGATGCCATGTATAAAGTACATGCTTGGGTACAGAAAAAAATGTACTAGCTGTTCTCTTCAATTCAACATTGTCATAATAAGATGATAAGTAGTTTCCAACCGGTTATTATGTAGTATAACTAATAAGCGAAGATAATATTTATATGGTATGTTTAATATTGTAGTTGTTACTGAAATATATAAGAAAGCCTTCTAAAAATATCTATGTGGAGAGGCCTCATTTTATCAAATTGCACGAGAGGCCCGCAAGACTAGGCCTGGGTATACTATTGTTGTTTCTATAGAGATAGGCCGCATTTTAAAGTTTCGCACAGGGCCCATGATTTTGCCGGCTCGGCCCTGCTAGAATGTCAACTTCTCATTCTTAAGAACTGGTTTGTTCGCATATTACTGTTTATTGATGCTGCATAGCAATTACATTTTCAGCTAATGCAACCTTTACATATCTCACCCAGATCTCGTTTCGCCCAGCCCGCTCCCGCGAGCGGGGGGGGGGGGGGGGGGGCGATCTCACGCGCCGCCGCCTCCAACCCCTCCCCGCCGCCGGGCAAAGCCCGGCCGGCGTCGACGGCGGCGGGCCCTCCCCCCTTCGGTGCGGTGTGGTGCTGGCGCGGGACAGTGCCCTCGCGCGGATGCGCGCAGCCATGCAGGGCGGCGCGGCGCGGATGCATCCGGGGCGGCCGGATGGCGGCTCTCTGGCGTGGAGGCGCGGGTGGCTGCAGATCCGCGGCCAGGCAGGGCGTGCCGGCGCGGGGCGGCCGTGGTGAGCTTCTCGGTCCAGATCTGGATCGGGGGCTCCTCCGGCCTGCTGCATGTGGGCGGCGCGTCCTGTCGGCGGCGGCTGGATCCCGGGGCGGCGGCCCTGGAAGGTGGTGGCTGGTGAAGCTCAGGCTTCCCGCGGCGGCATGGCGTGGTGCAGTCCATATCCAAGGCGGATTTGCATCGGCTCAGATCAGAGACGGTGATGAGTGTGCGGGATCCATCCCGGCGGCTCTCGCGGTTTGGCGAGGTGGGGTGGGAGCCCTCCTCCCAGGCTCCAGTGGTGGCGCATTCAGGCAGTGGCTGGTGCGCCAGGGCTCCTACGGTGGCACTGCTGTGGTGGTTGATCGACGGATCTAGGCGGCTAGATCTGGGGCTTTGAAGGCGGTCGAGACAGTGCACATGTTGTCGAGTGGATTTCCTGGAACGGATCCAGGTGAAAACTTGGTCTTCGGTCATTGGCCGGAGCCGGTGATGACAATGCTCTTATCATCGTTTCCTTCATGTAGGCATCATCGAGGTGAAGTTCCCAACCCCACCCAATACCTCCGGGGGAAACCCTAGATCAGTTGATCGGATGACGGCGACATTCATGTGTCGTTACCCCCTTGGGGGCGGCATTCTTGGAGATGCACTCGGGATCGAGGGACCAGCGGATGGCATCTGCGGTGGAGCGGTGTTTCTTTCTACATATTCATGGTGGCGGTTCTCGACGGCATGGAGCAGTGGAGGCTTGGCGTCAGATGTGTGGCGAGGGACATGCGCAGGAGGTCGACGTTGTTTGGCGTCGTGGTGGCGTCGATGGCAGAGTGGCCTGACAAGGTCGATGCGTCAGTACATGCTTTGAGGATGGATCGAGGGAAGACGGAGGTGACGGCCCTTTGCAGCGTATGCGTGTGGTACTCACTGAGAGTGCGCCGGACCGGAGTGTTACCCAGTCCCGCCTATGTGGCTTGGATAGGGAATCCGGCGTTAGATGTTAGGCTTTCGTGCCATGTCTGTTTGGTATTTGGCCCGGACATTCGGCACACCTTCATCAAGGGGATAGGAGTAGCGACAGGTGTCGTCTAGATGGTGGCCTCGGGCTTACTGTTGTATTACCTTGTAAGGTCTTTGTGAATAATAAATAATATGGCCGCATGCATCACCCAGATGCAGAGGCCGGGGGTGATTCCTCCTTTTCTAAAAAAAATAGCAATTACATTTCCATGTGAAGTATGCCAACGGAGTGTATAGCAAAAAAACTACCACGTTACGAGCTAGGGTTATGAAAAACTAACACTTATTTTAATTTTCCAAAATACTACCACTATATTGATTCGCTGTTTTGAAAAACTACCATGTCGTACTGATGACTATGCTGGTTAACTTTAAACGTTATTATGACAGCTTGGGTCCACTTGTTAGGTTGACCATTGACAGGGTTCTGACGGGTGGGGCCCAAATATTTTTTTGAAATGCAATCAGATCCATTCAATAAAAACTGAAAGCATGCAGGTCCTTGAAAAAAATATAAAAAGCAATCGGGTCCCTGAAAAATAAAAAAAACAAGCAATCGGGTCTTGGCGGCGAGCTCGTCGCCATAGCTGACGAAGGGACCTTTGTTGGCCGGCAGCGTTGCTCTAGTCATGGCCGGCAGGAAGCAGCAACGGCGGCGGGCCGGAATCGCCTGTGCTCGAGCTCGTGGCCAAGCTGGGTTTGGTCGATGGCTGCAACGGCTGGCGGCGCGTCCTGGTGGCGTCTGGCCCGGGCGTTGGCGGGCGCGGGGCTAAGATGGCCGCGACGCGAGCCTCACCATGGCGTGGAGCTCCTCCTCCTCTCTTATGCAAATCCCCATTGCCCCCGCTGTCCTCCCGTGGGTGCTGCCATGGCTGAGTACGAGCTCGACTCCGACCACCGGCGAGCCACTTCGAGCTGCCAATCCGCCACCCTCCTTCCATCTTCTCGGTGTCCATGGCGTGGTGGTGGCCGACCCTGGCGGCGGCGGTCGTGGCTTCGCCGGGCATGGTGGTGGCTGGCCCTGGCGGCGGCGGTCGTGGCTGTGCCGGGCGTGGTACAGGTTGCGGCAGCCGTGGTGCTGCCCGACGATGGGTCGGGAGAGAGATCAAGGAAGAAGAGGGAGAGAAGAAAGATGGGGGATGGAGAGCGCTTACATGTGAGACCCATATATAAGTTAACAACAAACAGTTTGTTTAGGAGCGGCCCGACCTCATTTCTTAAATTAAATTTGGTTAATATTTATTAACCCCATAAAAAGAAATAATAAAGGCCATTTCTTCTAAAAAATTAGAATAGTGAGATGTATTAGAACGCAATTTGCGTTCCGAATTGCTAACCGGATTAATTCTAAATCACATGGTTATTTGGATTTTTTGGAACAGCAAACCAAAATAGTGATAGTATTCTGAAAAATAAAAAAAGATAATTTTTTGTAACCCTAGCTTGTAACGTGATAATTTTTTACTATATACACATGCCAACGCACCACCACAAATTTTGATTTGTCTCTTGCTCCTTACAAGGTATTTGAGATATTGGTAGCGCTGCCGATTGAAGATAATTGCTGGAGATTACCCAAATGTCTATCAGAGAATCGTTTAACTTGCTGATCAGTAATAATCCTATTCAACTTGCTGATTAGTAACAATCATATTCAAGTTGCTGATCAGCAGTAATCCTAAGTGCCCTCACCGATGGCAACAACTGTCATCTTCACTCAAACCTTTATTTCCTCCTGCACTAATTGTAAGGCATTTAACTGTGAAGCTTTTGAGGAGTTGATGAGCGGTGTGGCTTATGAACTCGGTCTACAGCTTGAAGGAGTGCTCTGACTCCGAGATGATGATGTATTGATGTACGGCGCTGCTAAATATCAGTCGACTGAGACTAGTCTCAGTCGACTGCTCAGCCGTCCGATCTTGTGCAGCGTGTAGATTCGCGCTGGGGCGGATTGTCCCTCATTTCGGCCTGTCTAAGGTGTGGACCGGCCCGTTTTTTTTTTTCTGTTGAACCGCGATCCAGCACGAGCGTTTTGTGGGTTGGGCTGTGTTTCCGTGCGGGCTTTTTGTTTGTTTGTTTTTTGCGTTTTGTTTTTTGAGCCGCATTAAAGAAAGGAAGGGGAAGCGGCTACCCCCGTGGTGATTAAGAAGAGGGGGACGGGGAGACAGAGCTCATTCCACATCGTCTCTCTCCATTCCCCAATCTCAAATCAGAAGAAATCCGGAGGGGGAGAAAAGAGGGCGAGCTCCAAGGTTCTCTTCAACGAACCAGAGGACGAGAGAGAGGGGATGGCTGGCGCTGATGTTGGAGTGAGTTCCCCCCTAGTTTTTCTTCTCCATCATTTTTTTGTCTTGTTTCTTGTTTGATGCTTCACCGTAGATCTGTAGGGGATTGGGGGTAGTTTTGTTTGTGGATCAAGTGTAGAATAGTAGATTCAAGTCTATAATGGACTCCAGGATTTATAGGCATTTTTTTTGTATCCTTATTTGTTCAAGCATTCAAAAGATTGGAGGATTGATTTGGATGTGGTAGTTTGTACGGTCAAGATCAAGTTGTATTTTTTGTAGTGTCTCAAAGGGGCCGGCCAGAGTGAGCGGCTGCTAGGCCTTTTTTGTAGTGTCTCAAAGGGACCTCACTTTTTAGTCTTTTTAATTTCACTTTTTTGTTAGCTTCTTAGTTTGAAAATGGATTTTAGTCCAGGGGCTTGTTGTGAGTCAGCAACATGAGGTCCTCGCCCAAGCTAAGTGCATATCTGCTTCACTGTAGGAGTTTTGTTACTGTGCCCATGTATCCAGTAGAGTAGATATAATTTTTGTATGTCTATACTTACCCCCGCAAAATGAGGTACCGTTCTTTTCTTTTGTTTGTATTAAATATCTGATTAGTAGTTTGAAGCAGAGAATTACGTCCATATTTTATACTTTTTTAGGGTTTTTTTTCCGTGTTGAAATGCACAATAGTGTCTCTCGCTCAGGCGCGTCGATCAGCAATGTCGGTGTGGCGGATGTGAGTATGATGCTGGTTTCTTTTTTGTTACAGCTAGATTCACTTATCTAATCCAGATTTTTGCTTTTTTTCCTATGTTTTTTGAACTATCCAGTAAAGTTTAGTTTTACAACTAGTAGTACTAATTTTGTTTTTTAGTAGCCCAATAAACTGAGATGAAGTGCTCTATTTCTTTTGGACTGTACTAGAAGTAGGGTTATCAAGACCGCTTTTTCTTCTTTATGCTTGTAGGTAGTAGGTTTTATCGACATCCTCTGTACATAGTGTATAGTATAGTTCATTTGTTTACACCCTCTTTGTACATCAGTGGGGGTGACAATCTAGATGATGCGTTAGGCTCTTTTTGCTAAATCAGTAGCATGTTTTTGAAAAAAATTCTATCAAAACAGGAGAAGATTTTTACTACTGATTTACTGAATGTATCAGTAGGAGTCGGTATCTTCATTTGTTTTTGATAGTCCCTATATAATCAGTAGCTTGTCGTTTCTGAAAATTTTCTATGTAAATAGTACATATTATTGCTGAAATCTATCACTAGGGAGTGGCCTTGTTTTATTTTTTTTATTTTTGCTGATACTTTTATCTATTTTAAAAAGGAATGATTAATGAAAGTAAGTATCCAGCAACAGCTTGTTTTATCTTAGTTTCTTTTTTCTTTTTCTGCCGAAAACCCGTATGAATCAGTATGATGTTTACTCCTTTTTGTATATGAAATCAAGATAATATGGTCTTTTTGATGTATCCCCACATCGCAAATTTATTTGTTTTCTTTTTTTTGGTCATTAGTGGCGACGCCAATAATATCTCATCATTATCTCAAAATCTTTCTCTTCGGAAGGATACAAGTTTTTTCCTCTAAAAATCATTTTTTAGCTGAATATGTATGGGTCTCACTAGCGCAAATTTATCGCTTTTTTATGCGGCATAGGAGATGGTGTGCAGAGTTTGTTTGAGCCCTTGCTACCGCGAGAGCAGGACAAGCGGGATGAGCATGTTTGTCTGGAAGGAGTTCAAAAACGCAGGGGTAACTTCGCAACCTATATATATATATATATATATATATATATATATATATATATATATATATATATATATATATATAGTTTTTCCACTGTTCTGATCTTTATTTTTTAGGTACTTATCATCATAGAATTATTTTATTGTTGTTGAAGGTTGATATTTGTTGTTCTCCGAGAGTTTTGAACTTGATGGGCGTTTATGTCATGTGCAGTAACCTATGCTAGTTCTAGACTGATTTTTTTAGGTTGTTTTGCATCTTTTTGACTTTTATATCAATGCTCAATTCATTTTTTCAGGCAGTTTTGATGATCGTTTTTTTGTTGTCCTTTTTTTTTGTGTTCAACACACAACAGGTTGTGCCATGCAACGAAAGAGTTCGTTTCAACGACCTGACAGGGGATACACTGAAGTTTAAGGCAAACAAACGAACGTACACCGTTAAGTGTCACAAGGGGCCCAGAAAGAGCGTAATGTATGGTAGTGGGTGGAGGAAATTTGTTGCAGACAACAAGTTGGGGAAGGGCCAGCTGGTTCTCTTCTACTTGGACTAGCCTTCCCCAAGGGCAGTTGTCTGTGTGATTCAATTAGGGAATGGTGCCGAAGATGAAGGATCTGAGGGTGAGAATGACTACATGGAAGTCTCAGATGAAGAAGACGAGGATAGACAAGCTGGCAACAGTGATGACGATGATGATATTGTTCGCACTCAGGAAGATGGGCTGCTTCCGCTCAACAATGGGTTCATAGGGTTGGCATTTGTGCACCGCCTCACGAGGACTAATATTCTTTTGGGAAGCATGGTATGTATCCATTTTCTCACTGTTTTTTTTTCAGTTTTTCTTTTTGCATGTTTAGTTTTTAAGTAAAAGGTGCAAGCACTTTCGTTGCAATTTTTTGCATTAGTGAAACTGTTAATTCTGAAATTATTTTACTTTTGTTTTTATTAGTTTAACTATAAGTTAAAACCTTTTTTGAAATCTGCATTTTTAATTTGTTTTTTTGTGTAAACTTTGGTTTTTATTAACAGAATGTTCGAAATCCTTTTTTCTATTTTTTCCAATGATTAAGCATATATGTTTCAGGCTGTCTTTATATCTCTCTTTTTTATATATCTTTTTTTAATGTGCATTTTTATTGTCTTTTGTAGATTATTATTTTTTCCAAACGCCCCGATGAACGAGAGAAACATTTTTTTTCCAAAGATGATTTGGAAAATGAAAAATAACAATGCATATGTGTGTTGTTCATTTTTTTGGAGGGTCAGTAGGGATTTTTCCCTACTGTAGTTGGTCAAATTTTTTTTGGAGAATTTTTTATAAAGAATTGTTGGGCAATCAGTTAGAATTTTTGTGCAGAAATCATTAGTTTAAGAATTACAAGCCTTTTTTCCTTCTGTTTTCTTTAGCCTTTTTGTTTGCAACTACTACACTATCTTTGTTCCTCTTAGTATGCAGTGTGTGTGTGTGTGTGTGTGTTTAGCACATGAGGGCATGGGTGTGCGTTTCTTTTTTTAGGAAACAATGTAATTTAAAAATACCACTTTTTTATAACAATTTGTAATTGTAGTTGGGGGAGGAGGAAGTTTTGTAAGTGGGTTTTCATAAGAGAGGATGGTCCGACAGATAAACACACCCATGACTGCAAGTGCACGTTGCACACGCCCCAACTACCATGGCAACGGTTGGAGAGAGGTGAGTGTCGCATCGCCGGTAGGGAGAGCGGATGGAGGGGTCGCATCTCTCTCGGTATGATTTGTTTGTAAGTGGAACGGTAGGAGAGGGGTGGGGGTCACATCTGCAGTAGTAGAGGGGTGGGAACATTTTGTTTTGTCAGAGGGGGCGGCGTTGAGAAGATGGGGCCATTTGCATGCCCCACAACAGGCACACAACTATATTTCTTTATAACTTGGTTTAAACTTGACTACAGGTAGAGGGGCCAATTGCATGTCCTACAAAAGGCACGCAAATGCATGTCTTCAAACCCAGGCGCAACTGGAGACCTTTGTTTTGTCGGAGAGGGGGGGGGGGCACTAGGCACGCAACCGGATGTTTTTCCTAGCATGGTCACAATTGCATGTCTTTTTATAACTTGGTTGCAACTCGACTTCTAATTTCGTTGTATAGGCAGAGGCGTCAGTTTTTGCACGTCCCACAATGGGCACGCAACTGTATTTCTTCTACCTTGGTTGGAACTGGGGGGGGGGGCTTTGTTTTATCGGAGGGGGTGGCATCGAGAGAGAGGGCGCTAGTTGCATGTCGCACAACAGGCAGGCAATTGCATGTCTTTCTAACTTGGTCGCAACTAGGGGGGACCTTTGTTTTGTCTAAGGGGGGGGGGGGCGTCGAGAGAGAGGGGGCTAGTTGCATGTCCCACAACAGGCAGGCAACTGCATGTCTTTCTAACTTGGTCGAAACTAAGGGGGGACCTTTGTTTTGTTGGTGGGGTGCGGCATGAGAGGGAGAGAGGGGCCTAGTTGCATGCCCCACACTAGGCATGCAACCGCATGTCTTTCTAACTTGGTCGCAACTAAGGGGGTACCTTTGTTTTGTCGGAGGGGGCGACATCGAGAAAGAGGGGCCCAGTTGCATGCCCCACACTAGGCGTGCAACTGCATGTTTTTTCCGAGCATGGTTGCAACTACATGTCTTATAACTTGGTTTGCAACTCCACTTCCATTTTTATTATACGGGTAGAGGCGCCAGTATTTTGCATGTCCCACAATGGCATGCAACTACAAGTCTTCTAACTTGGTCGCAACTTGGGGGGGGGGGGTTGTTTTGTTGAAGGGGACGACGTCGAGAAGAATGGGGCCCAGTTGCATGTCACAAACTAGGCATGCAACTGCATGAACTCCAACTTGGTCGCAACTCGGGGGGGGGGGGCTTTGTTTTGTTCGAGGGGGCGACATCAAGAGATAGGGGGCCAGTTGCATGTCCCGCAACAGGCATGCAACTGCATGTCTTCTAACTTGGTCGCAACTAGGGGGGTTCTTTGTTTCGTCGAAGAGGGCGGCATTGAGAGAGAGGGGCCCAGTTGCATGTCCACGGCAGGCACGCAACTGCATGTCTTTATAACTCCATGTCTTCTAGCTTGGTCGCAATTGCATGTCTTATAACTTGGTTGCAACTCTACTTTCGTTTTTTTGTCCAGGGATAGGCGTCGGTTGCATTTCCCACATTGGGCACGCAACTGCATGTCTTCTAGCTTGGTTGCAACCGGGGGGGGGGGGGCTTTGTTTGTCGAAGGGGTGGTGTTGAGAGAGATGGGGCCCAGTTGCATGCCCCACACTAGGCACGCAACTGCATGTCTTCTAGTTTGGTCTCAACTACGGGGGATCTTTATGTTTGTCGGAGGGGGCAATGTTGAGAGAGATGGGGCCCAGTTGCATGTCCCACATTAGGCACGAAATTGCATGTCTTCTAATTTGGTCGCAACTGCATGCCAACTCGACTTCCATTTCTTGTTGTACGGGGACAGGCGCCAGTTGCATGTCCCATAATGGGCACGCAACTGCATGTCTTCTATCTTGGTCGCAAATGGAGGGGCCTTTGTTTTGTCGGAGGGGCGACAAAGAGGGAGAGAGGTGGCCCAGTTGCATGTCCCACACTAGGCACGCAACTGCATGTCTTCTGGTTTGGTCGCAACTGCATGTGTTACAACTTGGTTGCAACTCAACTTCCATTTCTTTTTGTACGGGGAGAGGCGCCAGTTGCATGCCCCACAATGGGCACGCAATTGCATGTCTTCTATCCTGGTTGCAACTGGAGGGGCCTTTGTTTTGTCGGAGAGGCCGACAACGAGGGAGAGAGGTGGCCCAGTTGCATGTCCCACACTAGGTATGCAACTGCATGTCTTCTAACTTGGTCACAACTGCATGCCAACTCGACTTCCATTTGTTGTTGTACGGAGACAGGCACCAATTGCATGTCCCACAATGGGCATGCCATGTCTTCTAGCTTGGTCGCAACTTGGGGGGCCTTTGTTTTGTCGGAGGGGGCAACAATGAGGGGAGAGAGGTGGCCCAGTTGCATGTCCCACACTAGGCACGCAGCTGCATGTCTTCTGGTTTGGTCGCAACTGCAGGTATAACTTGGTTGCAACTCGACTTCCACTTCTTGTTTGTATGGGGAGAAGCGCCAGTTGCATGTCCCACAACGGGCACTCAACTGCATGTCTTCTAGTTTGGTCGCAACTATTGGGGCCTTTGTTTTGTCAAAGGATGTGACAACGAGGGAGAGAGGTGGCCCAGTTGCATGTCCCACTCTAGGCACGCAACTGCATGTCTTCTAACTTGGTCGCAATTGCATGTGTTATAACTTGGTCGCAACTTCCATTTCTTATAGTACGGGAACATGTGCCAGTTGCATGTCCCACAATGGGCACGTAACTGCATGTCTTCTAGTTTGGTCGCAACTGGGGGGGGGGTATTTGTTTTGTTAGAGGGGACGACGTCGAGAGACATGGGGCCCAGTTGCATGTCCCACACTAGGCGCGCAACTGCATGTCTTCTAGTTTGGTCGCAACTAGGGGGGCTTTGTTTTGTCGGAGGGAGCGGCGTTGAGAGAGATCAGGCAAGTTGCATGTCCCACACTAGGCACGCAACTGCATGTCTTCTAACTTGGTTGCAACTCGGGGGGCTTTTCTTTTGTCGGATGGGGCAGCATCAAGAGAGAGGGGGGCCCAGTTGTATGCCCCACACTAGGCACGCAACTACGTGTCTTCTAGTTTGTTTGCAACTAGGGGGGTCTTTGTTTTGTCGAAGGGGACGGCATCGAGAGACACGGGGCCCAGTTGCATGTTCCACAATAGGGCACGCAACTGCATGCCTTTCTAACTTGGTCGCAACTGCATGCCTTATTACTTAGTTGCAACTTGACTTCCATTTCTTGTTTGTACGAGGAGAGGCGCCAGTTGCATGTCCCAGCATGATGGGCACGTAACTGCATGTCTTCTAGCTTGGTCGCAACTAGAGGGGCCTTTGTTTTGTCGGAGGGGGCGGCCCAGTTGCATGTCCCACACTAGACACACAACTATATGTCTTCTAACTTGGTCGCAACTGCATGCCTTATAACTTGGTCACAACTCGACTTCCGTTACTTGTTGTACGGGGTCAGGCGCCAGTTGCATGTCCCACAATGGGCACGCAACTTCATGTCTTCTGAAGGAAATATGCCCTAGAGGCAATAATAAAGTTATTATTTATTTCCTTATATCATGATAAATGTTTATTATTCATGCTAGAATTGTATTAACCGGAAACATCATACATGTGTGAATACATAGACAAACAGAGTGTCACTAGTATGCCTCTACTTGACTAGCTCGTTAATCAAAGATGGTTATGTTTCCTAACCATGGACAAAGAGTTGTTATTTGATTAACGGGATCACATCATTAGGTGAATGATCTGATTGACATGACACATTCCATTAGTTTAGCATCCGATCGTTTAGTATGTTGCTATTGCTTTCTTCATTACTTATACATGTTCCTATGACTATGAGATTATGCAACTCCCGTTTGCCGGAGGAACATTTTGTGTGCTACCAAACGTCACAACGTAACTGGGTGATTATAAAGGTGCTCTACAGGTGTCTCCAAAGGTACATGTTGGGTTGACGTATTTCGAGGTTAGGATTTGTCACTCTGATCGTTGGAGAGGTATCTGTGGGCCCTCTCGGTAATGCACATCACTTAAGCCTTGCAAGCATTGCAGCTAATGAGTTAGTTGTGAGATGATGTATTACGGAACGAGTAAAGAGACTTGTCAATAACGAGATTGAACTAGGTATTGGATACCGACGATCGAATCTCGGGCAAGTAACATACCGATGGCAAAGGGAACAACGTATGTTGTTATGCGGCCTGACCGATAAAGATCTTCGTAGAATATGTAGGAGCCAATATGGGCATCCAGGTCCCGCTATTGGTTATTGACCAGAAACGTGTCTCAGTCATGTCTACATTGTTCTCGAATCGTAGGGTCCGCACGCTTAACATTACGATGACAGTTATTATGAGTTTATGTACTTTGATGTACCGAAGGTTGTTCAGAGTCCCGGATGTGATCATGGACATGACGAGGAGTCTCGAAATGGTCGAGACATAAAGATCGATATATTGGACGACTATATTCGGACACCGGAATTGTTCCGGGTGATTTCAGATAAAACCGGAGTGCCGGAGGGGTTACCGGAACCCCCCGGGGAAATAATGGGCCTTAGTGGGCCTGAGAAGAGAGAGAGGGAAGCAGCCCAGGAGGTGGCGAGCCCCCCTCATGGGGAGTCCGAATAGGACTAGGAGGGGGGCCTTTCCCTCTCCCTCTCTTTCCTTTCCCCTCTCTATTCCTAGTTGGACTAGGAAAGGGGAGTCCTACTCCCACTAGGAGGAGGACTCCCGCCTCTCCTTGGCGCGCCCCAAGGGCCGGCCGGCCTCCCCCTTGCTCCTTTATATACGAGGGCAGGGGGCACCCTAGGACACACAAGTTGATCATCGTGATCGTTCCTTAGCCGTGTGCGGTGCCCCTTCCACCATATTTCACCTCGGTCATATTGTAGCAGCGCTTAGGCGAAGCCCTGCGATGGTAGAACATCAAGATCATCACCACGCCATCGTGCTAACGGAACTCATCCCCGAAGCTTTGCTGGATCGAAGCCCGGGGAGCGTCATCGAGCTGTACGTGTGCCAAGAACTCGGAGGTGCCGGAGTAACGGTGTTTGGATCGGTCGGACCGGGAAGACGTACGACCACTTCCTCTACATTGCGTCAACGCTTCTGCTTCGGTCTACGAGGGTACGTAGACAACACTCTCCCCTTTCATTGCTATGCATCACCATGATCTTGCGTGTGCGTAGGAATTTTTTTGAAATTACTACGTTCCCCAACAGTGGTATCAGAGCCTAGGTTTTATGGGTTGATGTTATATGCACGAGTAGAACACAAGTGAGTTGTGGGCGATATAAGTCATACTGCCTACCAGCATGTTATACTTTGGTTTGACGGTATTGTTGGATGAAGCGGCCCGGACCGACATTACGCGTACGCTTACGTGAGACTGGTTCTACCGCCGTGCTTTGCACACAGGTGGCTGGTGGGTGTCAGTTTCTCCAACTTTAGTTGAACCGAGTGTGGCTATGCCCGGTCCTTGCGAAGGTTAAAATGGCATCAACTTGACAAACTATCGTTGTGGTTTTGATGCGTAGGTAAGATTGGTTCTTACTTAAGCCCGTAGGAGCCACGTAAAACTTGCAACAAACCAAGTAGAGGACGTCTAACTTGTTTTTGCAGGTCATGTTGTGATGTGATATGGTCAAGACATGATGCTAAATTTTATTGTATGAGATGATCATGTTTTGTAACTGAGTTATCGGCAACTGGCAGGAGCCATATGGTTGTCGCTTTATTGTATGCAATGCAATCTCCCTGTAATGCTTTACTTTATCACTAAGCGGTAGCGATAGTCGTAGAAGCATAAGATGGCGAGACGACAACGATGCTACGATGGAGATCAAGGTGTCGTGTTGGTGACGATGGTGATCATGACGGTGCTTCGGAGATGGAGATCACAAGCACAAGATGATGATGGCCATATCATATCACTTATATTGATTGCATGTGATGTTTATCCTTTATGCATCTTATCTTGTTTTGATTGACGGTAGCATTATAAGATGATCTCTCACTAAATTATCAAGAAGTGTTCTCCCTGAGTATGCACCGTTGCCAAAGTTCGTCGTGCCCAGACACCACGTGATGATCGGGTGTGATAAGCTTTACGTCCATCTACAACGGGTGCAAGCCAGTTTTGCACACGCAGAATACTCAGGTTAAACTTGGCGAGCCTAGCATATGCAGATATGGCATCGGAACACGGAGACCGAAAGGTCGAGCGTGAATTATATAGTAGATATGATCAACATAGTGATGTTCACCATTGAAAGCTACTCCATTTCACGTGATGATCGGTTATGGTTTAGTTGATTTGGATCACGTGATAACTTAGAGGATTAGAGGGATGTCTGTCTAAGTGGGAGTTTTTAAGTAATATGATTAATTGAACTTTAATTTATCATGAACTTAGTCCTGGTAGTATTAGCATATCTATGTTGTAGATCAATAACTCGCGTTGTTGCTTCCCTGTGTTTATTTTGATATGTTCCTAGAGAAAATTGTGTTGAAAGATGTTAGTAGCAATGATGCGGATTGGATCCGTGATCTGAGGTTTATCCTCATTGCTGCACAGAAGAATTATGTCCTTAATGCACCGCTAGGTGACCGACCTATTACAGGAGCAGATGCAGACGTTATGAACGTTTGGCTAGCTTAATATGATGACTACTTGATAGTTTAGTGCACCATGCTTAAACGGCTTAGAATCGGGACTTCAAAGACGTTTTGAACGTCATGGACCATATGAGATGTTCCAGGAGTTGAAGTTAATATTTCAAGCAAATACCCGAGTTGAGAGATATGAAGTCTCCAACAAGTTCTATAGCTAAAAGATGGAGGAGAATCGCTCAACTAGTGAGCATGTGCTCAGATTGTCTGGGTATTACAATCACTTGAATCAAGTGGGAGTTAATCTTCCAGATAAGATAGTGATTGACAGAATTCTCTAGTCACCATTACCAAGTTAGTAGAACTTTGTGATGAACTATGATATGCAAGGGATAACGGAAACAACTCCCAAGCTCTTCGTGATGCTGAAATCAATGAAGGTAGAAATCAAGAAAAACATCAAGTGTTGATGGTAGACAAGACCACTAGTTTCAATAAAAGGGCAAAGGGAAGAAGGGGAACTTCAAGAAGAACGACAAGCAAGTTGCTGCTCAAGTGAAGAAGCCCAAGTCTGGTCCTAAGCCTGAGACTAAGTGCTTCTACTGCAAAGGGCCTGGTCACTGGAAGCGGAACTGCCCCAAGTATTTGGCGGATAAGAAGGATGGCAAAGTGAACAAAGGTATATTTGATATACAGATTATTAATGTGTATTTTACTAGTGTTCGTAGCAACCCCTCGGTATTTGATACTGGTTTAGTTGCTAAGAGTAGTAACTCGAAACGAGAGTTGCAGAATGAACAGAAACTAGTTAAGGGTGAAGTGACGATGTGTGTTGGAAGTAGTTCCAAGATTGATATGATCATCATCGCACACTCCCTATACTTTCGGGATTAGTGTTGAACCTAAATAAGTGTTATTTGGTGTTTGCGTTGAGCATGAATATGATTTGATCATGTTTATTGCAATACGGCTATTCATTTAAGTTAGAGAATAATTGTTGTTCTGTTTACATGAATAAAACCTTATATGGTTACACATCCAATGAAAATGGTTCATTGGATCTCGATCGTAGTGATACACATATTCATAATATTGAAGACAAAAGATGCAAAGTTAATAATGATAGTGCAACTTATTTGTGGCAGTGCCGTTTAGGTCATATTGGTGTAAAGCGCATGAAGAAACTCCATGCTGATGGGATTTTAGAATCACTTGATGCTTGCGAATCATGCCTTATGGGCAAGATGACTAAGACTCCGTTCTCCGGAACAATGGAGCGAGCAACTGACTTATTGGAAATAATACATACTGATGTATGCGGTCCGATGAGTGTTAAGGCTCGCGGCGGGTATCGTTATTTTCTAACCTTCACAGATGATTTGAGCAGATATGGGTATATCTACTTGATGAAACATAAGTCTGAAACATTTGAAAAGCTCAAAGAATTTCAGAGTGAAGTGGAAAATCATCGTAACAAGAAAATAAAGTTTCTACGATCTGATCACGGAGACAAATATTTGAGTTACGAGTTTGGTCTTCAATTAAAACAATGTGGAATAGTTTCACAAATTCGTGCCACCTGGAACACCACAGCATAATGGTGTGTCTGAACGTCATAACCGTACTAGTACAATCTATGATGTTTCTTACCGATTTACCACTATAGTTTTGGGGGTTATGCATTAAAGACAGCTGCATTTATGTTAAAAAGGGGCACCATCTAAGTCCGTTGAGACGACACAATCTGAACTGTGGTTTGGCAAGAAACCAAAGTTGTCGTTTCTTAAAGTTTGGAGTTGCGATGCTTATATGAAAAAGTTTCATCCTGATAAGCTCAAACCCAAATCGAATATGTCTTCATTGGATACTCAAAGGAGACTGTTGGGTACACCTTCTATCACAGATCCGAAGGCAAGACATTCGTTGCTAAGAATGGATCCTTTCTAGAGAAGGAGTTTCTCTCGAAAGAAGTGAGTGGGAGGAAAGTAGAACTTGATAAGGTAATTGTACCTTCTCCCTTATTGGAAAGTAGTTCATCACAGAAATCTGTTCCTGTGACTACTAAACCAATTAGTGAGGAAGTTAATGATGATGATCATAGAACTTCAGATCAAGTTACTACAGAACCTCGTAGATCAACCAGAGTAAAATCCGCGCCAGAGTGGTACGGCAATCCTGTTCTGGAAGTCATGCTACTAGATCATGATGAACCTACGAACTATGAAGAAGCGATGGTGAGCCCAGATTCCGCAAAATGGCTTGAAGCCATGAAATCTGAGATGGGATCCATGTATGAGAACAAAGTGTGGACTTTGGTTGACTTGCCCGATGGTCGGAAAGCAATTGAGAATAAATGGATCTTCAAGAAGAAGACTGACGCTGACAGTAATGTTACTATCTACAAAGCTCGACTTGTCGCAAAAGGTTTTCGATAAGTTCAAGGGGTTGACTACGATGAGACCTTCTCACCCGTAGCGATGCTTAAGTCTGTCCGAATCATGTTAGCAATTGCCGCAATTTTTGATTATGAAATTTGGCAGATGGATGTCAAAACTGCATTTCTAAATGGATTTCTGGAAGAAGAGTTGTATATGATGCAACCGGAAGGTTTTGTCGATCCAAAGGGAGCTAACAAAGTGTGCAAGCTCCAGCGATCCATTTATGGACTGGTGCAAGCCTCTCGGAGTTGGAATAAACGCTTTGATAGTGTGATCAAAGCATTTGGTTTTATACAGACTTTCGGAGAAGCCTGTATCTACAAGAAAGTGAGTGGGAGCTCTGTAGCATTTTTGATATTATATGTGGATGACATATTACTGATTGGAAATGATATAGAATTTCTGGATAGCATAAAGGGATACTTGAATAAGAGTTTTTCAATGAAAGACCTCGGTGAAGGTGCTTACATATTGAGCATCAATATCTATAGAGATAGATCAAGACACTTGATAAGTTTTTCAATGAGTATATACCTTGACAAGATTTTAAAGTAGTTCAAAATGGAACAGTCAAAGAAGGAGTTCTTGCCTGTGTTACAAAGGTGTGAAGTTGAGTAAGACTCAAAACCCGACCACGGCAGAAGATAGAGAGAGAATGAAAGCCATTCCCTATGCCTCAGCCATAGGTTCTATAAAGTATGCCATGCTGTGTACCAGACCTATTGTATACCCTGCCCTGAGTTTGGCAAGGGAGTACAATAGTGATCTAGGAGTAGATCACTGGACATTGGTCAAAACTATCCTTAGTGGAACAAGGATATGTTTCTCGATTATGGAGGTGACAAAAGGTTCGTCGTAAAGGGTTACGTCGATGCAAGTTTTGACACTGATCCAGATGACTCTAAGTCTCAATCTGGATATATATTGAAAGTGGGAGCAATTAGCTAGAGTAGCTCCATGCAGAGCATTGTTGACATAGAAATTTGCAAAATACTTACAGATCTGAATGTGGCAGACCCGTTGACTAAACTTCTCTCACAAGCAAAACATGATCACACCTCAGTACTCTTTGGGTGTTAATCACATAGCAATGTGAACTAGATTATTGACTCTAGTAAACCCTTTGGGTGTTGGTCACAAGTCGATGTGAACTATGGGTGTTAATCACATGGTGATGTGAACTATTGATGTTAAATCACATGGCGATGTGAACTAGATTATTGACTCTAGTGCAAGTGGGAGACTGAAGGAAATATGCCCTAGAGGCAATAATAAAGTTATTATTTATTTCCTTATATCATGATAAATGTTTATTATTCATGCTAGAATTGTATTAACCGGAAACATAATACATGTGTGAATACATAGACAAACAGAGTGTCACTAGTATGCCTCTACTTGACTAGCTCGTTAATCAAAGATGGTTATGTTTCCTAACCATGGACAAAGAGTTGTTATTTGATTAACAGGATCACATCATTAGGTGAATGATCTGATTGACATGACCCATTCCATTAGCTTAGCACCCGATCGTTTAGTATGTTGCTATTGCTTTCTTCATGACTTATACATGTTCCTATGACTATGAGATTATGCAACTCCCATTTGTCGGAGGAACACATTGTGTGCTACCAAATGTCACAACGTAACTGGGTGATTATAAAGGTGCTCTACAGGTGTCTCCAAAGGTACATGTTGGGTTGACGTATTTCGAGATTAGGATTTGTCACTCCGATCGTCGGAGAGGTATCTCTGGGCCATCTGGTAATGCACATCACTTAAGCCTTGCAAGCATTGCAGCTAATGAGTTAGTTGCGAGATGATGTATTACGGAACGAGTAAAGAGACTTGCCAATAACGAGATTGAACTAGGTATTGGATACCGACGATCGAATCTCGGGCAAGTAACATACCGATGACAAAGGGAACAATGTATGTTGTTATGCGGTCTGACCGATAAAGATCTTCGTAGAATATGTAGGAGCCAATATGGGCATCCAGGTCCCGCTATTGGTTATTGACCGGAGACGTGTCTCGGTCATGTCTACATTGTTCTCGAACCGTAGGGTCCGCACGCTTAACGTTACGATGACAGTTATTATGAGTTTATGTACTTTGATGTACCGAAGGTTGTTCGTAGTCCCAGATGTGATCATGGACATGACGAGGAGTCTCAAAATGGTCGAGACATAAAGATCGATATATTGGACGACTATATTCGGACACCGGAATTGTTCCGGGTGATTTCGGATAAAACCGAAGTGCCGGAGGGGTTACCGGAACCCCCGGGGAAGTAATGGGCCTTAGTGGGCCTGAGGAGAGAGAGAGAGGGCAGCAGCCCAGGAGGTGGCGCGCCCCTCCTCATGGGGAGTCCGAATAGGACTAGGAAGGGGGGCGGCCCCCCTTTCCCTCTCCCTCTCCCTCTCTTTCCTTCCCCCTCTCTATTCCTAGTTGGACTAGGAAAGGGGAGTCCTACTCCCACTAGGAGGAGGACTCCCCCCTCTCCTTGGCGCGCCCCAAGGGCCGGACGGCCGCCCCCTTGCTCCTTTATATACGGGGGCAGGGGGCACCCTAGGACACACAAGTTGATCATCGTGATCTTTCCTTAGCCGTGTGCGGTGCCCCCCTCCACCATATTCCACCTCGGTCATATTATAGCAGTGCTTAGGCGAAGCCCTGCGACGGTAGAACATCAAGATCGTCACCACGCCGTCGTGATGACGGAACTCATCCCCGAAGCTTTGCTGGATCGGAGCCCGGGGAGCATCATCGAGTTGTACATGTGCCAAGAACTCGGAGGTGCCGGAGTAACAGTGCTTGGATCGGTCGGACCGGGAAGACGTACGACTACTTCCTCTACGACAAAATAAAGGCACTTTATAGTACCTCTGGGTCAGCAGCAAACAGCAACTGTGTGTAGGTCATGTTGCCACTTCCAAGGAAATTCATCCCGTGCATTTTTCATAACAGTATAAGTTTCTTTCTTTATCAATCTTATTTTTTCACAGAATTACAAGGGCATGATAGTAGAGTGGAAGGTCATTTATGAAGCAGAGAACTTAAAGAGGGCATAAGCAATCTTTTTTTAAAATAAAAGCTCATACATGTGGTGCAAATGCACTTGGAGATGGTTGGAATGCCAAATTCATCGTAGGCTGTTATTGCTGCACATACTGGACACCATGGTACTGCTGCCATGGAAACACAAATCATGCTTATGTCAGTTTCTGGGATGGTGACACATCTCAAACATATGTATTTACAATCTAAGAGATTTTTTGTTTTCGCATTTTTATCTTACTTGGACTGGGGTCACCAAATTATGTGGAGCTGGAGCACGACTGCTTGGAAATCTCTGTGCCAAATTATTCACTGGCTGCTACACGAAATGCAGAAGACAATATGTGTCAATCTGAATCCATGACATATTTTTTTGGCTAATGCAAAGAACCATGTTCATTAGTTTATCATATCCAGAAACTGTCAAGAACAACAAAAAAAATTCAACCTCTTCTCTGCCCATAGCAAGTGTACTACATGTTTAGTACGTGTCCTGAACAGTATGTGTGCTGGACATACAAAAAATAGCACTAGCATGAAAATTATTATCTTTTTTGTCATCAACTACTGAAACCCATGCTTCTAATATACTGCAGTTTTCTTTCTTCACTTTTTTTCTTCAGAGAAACTTGAACATCAGGCTGAGACAAAGTTGGAGTTTTCTGCCATGAAGTTATCTCAAAGACAAACCTGTGTGCCCATCAGGAAATTTCCATACTGCTCCAAGATTGGTGCAGAAAAACAAAGGGGGAGAAGAAATTACAAGGTTTTTAGGTCCAAAACAAAGAAGGGAACAAGAAATTGAAAGGAGTTGCAGATGGATCCATGTGGTGGGGGTGGGGGGGGGTGGTTCAGGGTTTTACCTGACAGAGGAACGTACAACTGGGAGAGAAGCAAAAGTTTTCCTCTCGTTTGGCTATACATGGGCTCTTTGCTTTTCTGTTGTGTGTTTGCTACGTCTATGGGAAGGGACACAAGTACAACGGGCCAAACAAATAGCAAAAACAAAAAACAAACAAACAAGCAAAGCCCACACCATAAGCCCATCACGGGGGAATTAAAACCCATCAGGGAGAGATGCTAAACAGGCCTAATCCGTCAGGGGTGACGTCAGCCGACTGAGACTTCGCGAAGTCTCAGTCGACTGAGACCTAGACAGTCCTGCTCCCGTGTGAGCTATATGGAGTACTTGTCAAACTTGAGAGCCCAAGACTTTTTGGCTGAATGGAGGAACTTCAGGCTCTGATTAGTTTTATCTGTCACATTTTGATTACATAACGTGCTGCTGTTTAGTGCAATTTTTCAGACTAATTTTCCACATTTGTCTGAATGTTGTATTTACTGTAGAGTGATATGCAACCATTCTATGGAGAATTCAACTTGAACAATGTACATCAAAGTATAATGTTCATACTCCAAAATTTGCAATTCAACACTACCATCTATCCAGAGCAGAATTTGGATTACATTTACAAATGATGTCCTTCCATTGCACAATTCCCGATGAATACCAAGACAAATGGAATTACTTCCTGCTCATCCAAAAAATCACAAGATGTCCTACAACTATAATCGCCACGCACACACAGGTCAACCAACTGTTCCCCTGGGCAAGAGAAAATGAGAGGAAAGCTACGACTAAGACTGAAAATGTAGTAAAACAGAAGGCTCCTACAATGCTGGCATAGGCCCTGTGAACATCCCTCACAGTCATCGTTGCTCCAATTGAAGCTGCACAAAATACCGCTCCAAAGAGACCGGCAACCACCAAGTGACTGTCCTTCAGAACTAGGTCGTGCAAGTAGGGGAGGAGTTCGAGCGAACCTGCGACTGCAGCCCATAGCAACTCATTCGACGTGCCTGAAACCGGCGCTTGACCGGCCGCCGGTGCTGCTGAATCGGAGACGTCGGGCTCCTGCTCCCGCCGGTGGGCCGCCAATGCCCCCACCGCTTCCAAGGCCAGCAGCTTCGCAGCGCTTGCAAAAACCACGTCGAGCTCAGGGTTCGTAGATACCTTAACCAATGCGGCAGCGGCCTCCTCCAGACACAGCGCAGCCGCTGTTGTCACGTCTGCAGCTGCGGCGAAGGTACGTAGCGCCACGGTAACCTCCGCCGATGGATCAGCGAGGATGTGATGCCCGATGAAGTAATGGGAAAACTTCTCGGCGCGGCGGATCAGAGCCGTCAAGTCCCTCCCTTCCGCTTCCGAGTTATCGACCGACGAGCCATCGACATCGACGACGTGGTTGACGCCATTGGAAACGCTCCGGCCCCTGGAGCAACCTCCCTCCTCCCTGGTGCTCGGGGATGGAAAGCAGCCGGCGATTTCCGCCTTCTTCTTGCGGGCGGTGTAATGCCCCTGGATCAGATCTGAGAATTTGAGGTGAGGAAGGAGAGAACAGAGTAGGTGAGGGGCAGATTTGGAGGAAGGGAAACGAGTTCATTCATCACACGCTGCCCATCTCGTTCGGTGGTTCGTACATTTGTAGCTGCCCCCCTTGGGCCACCCTTACATGGCCTCTGGCCCAACGCGCACACACACTGGCCCAAGGCCCACACACATGCACGTTGCAGTTCAGTTATCTGAATAACTAACTGCACTCGTTCAGTCCGCTACTGATGCATCAGTAGGCGCGGCATTGTCCTCCTCTTGAGATGGAGCCCCGTCCCAGACGCCGGCTACTGGATAGCGCTGGCGAAGAACAACATAATCTTCCTAGGTGGTAGCTGTAGGTGGCATGTTTGCCCATTGGACACAGAGTTGCAACACTGGTGCATCGCCTTTCTTCATCATCCTTCGCTCCAGGATCGCCACGGGCTCCGTTTCACCGCCAGTGAGATCTGGGACTCGTGGCAGCTCAGCGAAGACTGGAGTGTAATCTGGGGTGAAAGGCTTGAGCTGAGAGACATGAAAGACCGGATGGATGCGGCTATCCGGCGGCAACTGTAGGCGATATGCCAGGGTGCCAATCCGCTCTGTCACCTCAAACGGACCGAAGAACTTGTAGGAGAGCTTGCGGCACGGGCGGTTGGCGACTGTTGATTCCGCATACGGCTGTAGCTTGAGGAGAACCTGTTCGCCGACGTCGAAGGCGCGTTCTGTGCGGTGGCGATCGACTTGCTTCTTGAAACGAGCTTGGGCGCGCGCAAGCTGTGCGCGCAGCATCTCGGTGTGCGCGGTCTAGTCCAGTTCGGGCGAGGCTGCTTGATCTTGCAGGGAGGAGCTCAGGTGTGGCAGGCCGCCCAGGTTCGGTTCCTTGCCATACAGCGCCTTGAACGGTGAACACTTGAGCAAGGAGTGGTGAGCGGAGTTGTACCAGAATTTTGCTGCGGGAAGCCACTTGCGCCATTGCCGCGGCGTATCGTGAACTGCGCACCGCAAGTACATTTCGAGGCACTGGTTGACGCGCTCCGTCTGGGGGTGGTACAACGTGGAGTAGAGCAGTTTGGTGCCGGTAGCGGCAAGCAATTCGCGCCACATGGCGCTGGTGAAGATCGTGTCGCGATCCGAGACGATGGAGTGAGGAACGCCGTGCAGCTTGATGACGTGTTCCCAGAATGCTCGGGCGACTTGAACCGCAGTGAAGGGGTGATGAAGAGGGATGAAGTGTGCGTACTTGGTCTGGCGGTCGACGACAACCATGATGGCGTCAGACCCCTCGGACTTGGGCAGCCCTTCGACGAAATCCATGGTCAAATCATGCCATGGTTCGGTTGGAATTGGTAGTGGTTGAAGCTTGCCGGAGGGGTGCGTGTGCTCGTGTTTTGCATGCTGACAGACGGCGCATTGCTTGACAAAATCCTCCACGGCGCGCTTTAGGCCCGTCCAAGCAAACAGCTTCCGGACACGATGATACGTCGCCGTTGAGCCGGAGTGGCCACCGACAGCACTGTGATGCAGAGCGATGATCAACTTGGTCTGCAACGCAGAGTTGGATCCGATCCACAGGCGCCCACGTTGCCGGATCACACCATTCTGAAGAGTGCACCCTTGATCATCAGAAGTGGTGACTGCCAGCTTGGCCAGGAGTTCTTGCGATTCAGGATCGGTTTCATAGGAGTTGGCGACTTCTTGCAACCACTGTGGCTGACAGACCGACATCGCGTCGAGTGTCAGCAGATGCCCAACCCTGGAAAGCGCATCAGCGGCGCCATTGTCGACGCCTTTCTTGTACCTGAAGGTGAACTGCAGACCCACCATCTTGGACATGGCCTTGCGCTGCAGCTCAGTCACCAGCTGTTGATCGCCGAGCGTGCAGAGACTTTTGTGGTCGGTGACGATTTCGAATGGAGCGCGCTGCAAATAAGGCCTCCACTTGTCGATGGCCATCATGACCGCTAAGAACTCCTTTTCGTACGTGGACAACTTCTGGTTCTTGATCCCCAAGGCCTTGCTGAGGTAGGCGACGGGGTGGCCGTCCTGGGTGAGCACCGAGCCCACTCCCGTGTCGCACGCGTCGGTCTCGATGGCGAAGGGGCGTGAGAAATCCGGGAGCGCCAGCACTGGCGTGCTCACCATCGCTTGTTTGAGCACGTCAAACGCCTGCTGGGCCTTGTCATTCCATTCAAATCCCTTCTTGGTCAGGAGCTGAGTGAGCGGCTTCGTGATGATGCCGTAATGCGGAACGAACTTGCGGTAGTAGCCCGTGAGGCCAAGAAATCCACGCAATTCAATTGCTGTGGAGGGCACCGGCCACGCTTGCATCGCGCTCGTCTTGCTTGTGTCTGTGGCTAATCCAGCCTGGGAAATGACGTGACCCAGGTACTCAATGCTCCTTTGGGCGAACGAACACTTCGACGCCTTGGCGAACAGCTGATGCTCGCGGAGCAGCTCGAGCGTGAGGCGCAGATGATGTTCGTGTTCCTGCAGGTCAAAGCTGAAGACCAAGATGTCATCAAGGAAAATGCTGATGAACTTACGGACGTAGCGGCCGAATATGCTGTTCATCAGGCATTGGAAGGTGGCCGGCGCGTTGCAAAGACCAAACAGCATCACTCTGAAGTGATAGTGCCCGTGGTGGGTTTTGAATGCCGTTTTGCTTCATCCTCCTCGCGCATGCGGATCTGATGATACCCCGCGCGTAGATCGATCTTAGAAAAGTATTTCGCTCCCACGAGTTCATCCAGAAGCTCATCCACAATGGGCAGTGGAAATTTGTTCTTGACCGTAGTAGAATTCAGTCGACGAAAGTCAACACAGAAACGCCAACTCCCATCCTTTTTCTTCACCAACAGAACTGGGGCGGCGTACGGACTCATGTTGTGTGTAATGACCCCGGACTGCAACATCTCGTGCACTTGTTGCTCGATTTCATCTTTCTGCACTGGCGAGTATCGGTATGGTTTGGTGTTGATTGGTGTAGCGCCCGGCTCCAGGTGTATGCCGTGATCATACTGACGATGAGGAGGCAGTGACTTGGGTTCAGCAAATACATCTTGATATTCAGAGAGCACTTTCTGGATGTTGGGAGGTACTGGCTCACTGTTCACCTTAGCTCGTGCCTCAAGAGTAACCAGCGCTGCCGTCCAGATGTCATTGGCTACTTCCATTCGGTGAAGTTCATAAACATCCAGTGCAGACGTGGGCGAGAGATTGGTGGTGCGAACCCCTTGCAGTTGCACCATTTTGCCTTCTGTTTCAAAGGATATCCTCTTCCGTTTCCAGTGACAGTTCATCGGACTGTGGTCCGAGAGCCAATCCATGCCCAAAACTGCATCATATGCGCTTAGTTGTAGTACTCGCAGATCCGTGTGGAACGTGTGTCCTGGTACTTGCCATGCCAATTGCTTCACCATCTTGTTACAGTGCAGGCGTTGACCATTTGCTACCCGAACAGAGACGGGTGGCAGAGCCTGAGTATCGACTGCAATGCGCTGAATGAACGCCTCATTGAAAAAGCTATGGGAACTGCCCGAGTCCACCAGGAGGAGCATCACTTGATCCCCAACTTGTGCACGAAGACGAACAGTGGCCGGCGCGTCGTCGCCGGAAATCACGTGCTGCGATAAGGTACAACACTCCGGCTTGGGAGGGGCTGGCTCATCGAGCAACTGTAGCGCATGCACGGTGTCGTCCGAGAGGATCTCGCCGAAATCACCCACCTCGATCATCAAGATTTGTCCCGTGCGCTTGCACTGATGTCCACGGGAGTACTTATCGCCACAGCGAAAACAGAGCCCATTGGCTCGCCTGAATTCGCGCAGCTGCCGCTCGCGTGCGTATTCGTCGCCGCCCGGTCGTGGGGGAGGCGCTGCACGCCCTTGGTTGGAGTTGGGTGTTGCTGGCGGTGGTCTGCCCACCGAAACAATGCGCGGGCGCTGCAACCTTTGCTTCTCCAGTTCATCTTCCTGAATCCGCGCGAAAACAGCTGCCCGCGTGATGCTTGTTGGGGCTTGCAAACGGACGCCCAGTCGCAGTTCATCTTTCAGGCCGAGAAGGAACTGGGAGATGAAGAATTGAGTGCTCAAGGTTGGATCCAAGGACAGCAGGTGATACATGGAAGTATCAAATTGCTGATGATACTCCTGCATGCTCCCTGTCTGACGCAGCTGCACTAGCTGATGCATTTGGACTTCAAATTCTTCAGGTCCGAACTCTGCTTCCACTACTGTTCTGAAGGCAGGCCATGTCAGAGCAGGATGCGTCTGCCGGTACGCCTGAAGCCACATCGCTGCGAGACCATCCATGTACAGGCCGGCAGTGGTGACCCAACTATGCTGAGGCACCCGGTAGAGCTCGAAGTAAGAGAGGCAACGCTCCAGCCAGATGCGCGGCGCGTCGCCGTCGAAACGAGGGAAGTCGTGCTTGGGCGGCTTGGTGTGGTGCTCAACGCCCCTCTCGTACGTTGTGGGCGAATTTTGCAGCAACAGCGGTGGCCCATGGTTGACCAGGCGAGCGAACGGCAATTGGGCAGCGCCCTCTGTGTAGAGTGGTGGTGGCAGGGGTGGGCGAGTCATCAGCGGCGGAGGTGGTGGTGCGGGGTGGAGGGGGCCTTAGGTCGTCGACGTCCCTGATGCAGCTGCCCCGAGGTTGCTTGCCGCGGCGGGATCGAGAGGCGGAGGGGATTTGCGGGCCTCATCCACATCCGTTTGTGTGAGATCGATTTGCTTCGCTAGGTGCTTGAGCTTAGTGGAGACTTGGTCATTGTAGGCGACTTGCGCTTGATGGCGCTCGTTGGCGGTCTTCTGGCTGTCGTCGAGGCGGCGGAGGATGGACTCGAGGAGGCCCTGCATCTTGTCCGTGGTTTCCGTCATCGCATCCAGTACGCGGAGGGTCTGCGCTGACGGCTTGGACGGCGTCGTGGTTGCTCGCCGGATCTGGCGAACCCCAAGTAGGATTTCGAGCGAGCGCGCCGAAGCGGCTCGCACCTATCTTGGTGGCTGTTACCGCCGGATCGCGGTGCAACAGACGGCAGCGACGACGGGTGGGGAATTTTTTTTGAGAAGGCTCTGATTACCAGATTGTAATGCCCCTGGATCGGATCTGAGAATTTGAGGTGAGGAAGGAGAGAACAGAGTAGGTGAGGGGCAGACTTGGAGGAAGGGAAAGGAGTTCATTCATCACGCTGCCCATCTCGTTCGGTGGTTCGTACATTTGTAGCTGCCCCCCTTGGGCCACCCTTACATGGCCTCTGGCCCAACGCACACACACACTGGCCCAAGGCCCACACACATGCACGTTGCAGTTCAGTTATCTGAATAACTAACTTCACTCGTTCAGTCCACTACAGATGCATCAGTAGGTGCGACAGGCGGATGCCGCCTTCTCCTTCTCGCTCAGAGCAGCGGGTGCTGCCGCCGCCTTCTCCTTCTCGTTGGGTGCAGCGGGTGCCGCCGCCGCCTTCTCCTTCTCACTGAGAGCAGCAGGTGCCTTCGCCGTCTTCTCCTTCTCCTCGCCAGGAGATGCCTTCGCTTGCTCTTCTTTGTGTTTCTTGGACTTGGAGTCGACCGCCGCCTCCTCTTCCACCTTGGGAGCCAGTTGCGGCTGACGTTCTTGCTTCCCTATGTCGGCGGACGACGATGGTGTCGGAGAACGACGAGGCGGGGCCGTGACCCTGGTGCTGTTGCCGTTGGAGGGCTTGTCGGCGTCGGAGGCCATCAAGTTCTTGGCGAGCGGCGAAGTCGAGGAGGGCGAGGTCGACCGTCCCTTGGCGAGCGGTGACGGGGTCATAGGAGGAGGAGAGCGAGGGGACGAGTAGCGCCGCGCCCGATCGCCAGATAGGTCGTCGTTGCCGGAGGGGCCATCCCGCGACGGCGAGGTGGAGGCGGGCGAGCAGGGGAGCAGCGGCTTGCTCTCATCGCTGTCCATCGCCTCCGAGAGCGAGCGAGGAGAGGCAGGCGGCGAAGTCAAGGAGGGCGAGGTCGGCTGTCCCTTGGCGAGCGGCGACGGGGTCGTAGGAGGAGGAGAGCGAGGGGGCGAGTAGCGCCGCGCCCGATCGCCGGATAGGTCGTCGTTGCCATCCCGCGACGGCGAGGTGGAGGCGGGCGTGCGGAGGAGCAGCGGCTTCCTCTCATCGCCGTCCATCGCCTCCGAGAGCGAGCGAGGAGAAGCAGGCGGGCGGATGCGATTTGGGGACGGGATGTATGCGATTCGGGGAGGGCCGGGGATTCGGGTGAGGAGATTTGGGGGAGGGCTGGAGGCTGGAGGAGAAGCGAACAGGGGAGAGATTTACGAGGGCGGGGATGATCTGGGTTGAGGAGCGGGAAAGCAGAGGCGTTTGAGAGAAGAGCGGCTGCCGCCTGTAATCTCTGTTTCAGCAGAAAAGAAAGTGAACCTCATCTGCCTGCCTCTTGTTCCTTTTCCGTGAGTGCTTGGAAGAAAACATTGGCCCTTGCCCAGCTGCAACTATCTCCAATCTCGCTGAGTGATGGAATGGCCAGCCAAACTACTTCACCAGGTAGGCAAGGAAGCAATGGAGCACCCTGGGAATTCTTTCTTGGTGGTCTCTTTGGAAAGAGAGAAATGCAAGAACTTTGCAAGTCCAGACACATGTCAGTTCAGCTTCAGCTACTGTATGTCATACCATCGTTGACAAAGCTTTGTCTCTGGAACAACACTAGAAACAGGAAGGGTGGAGCAGCAGCTGAAATCTCATATGCAGAGGACCCAGGCTGAGCTCACATTGTAGTATAGTTCCGACTCTAGTTTTTAGCTCAAGCGCGAAGCTTGGCCTTTTTTCAAACTCTGATGAGTTTGAAATGGTTCTTTTCGCTCCTTCTTGAGTTGTACAATTTACAATTTATCGATGAAGCGCAACGGTGGATCTTCAAAGATAAATCTGCATATAAAGCCAGGAGGTGCAATTATTTTGTTGTTCACCGGGAAAACAATGGTGGTTCTTCAGCATCTTCTCCTGAAGAACACGAGGGATGGCTCAAATTATGGCCCCAGGTAAAATGAAGATCCATGCTAAACGCCCATGAAAAAGATCCATGCTAGGCGTGTCGGCTGCCCAAAGTATGGCAGTTGGAACCGAATTGGCTAGGAGAAATACCAAGTTGGATATTAGATTCCACTAAAAAAGAGTTTGACATTAGATGCCCCAACTTCTCATAAGACAAGTTTCATGCCGAGCAGAGGGCGCCTCGTTCAAAGGTGCATGGTGGATTAATTCGAATTTTTGGTAGATTGAATTTTTAAGACCACAAAAATTGTTGACCCGAATGCTTAAATTACAGTCCGTTGTGTTTCTCGTGGTGAGCTTTACATAACTAGGGCACACAGCTCAACTTCCACCTCCTGCACGGCCAAAAACTGAAGCTTCCACCCCTCTCCAACTCCGCAAAACCAGGAATTGCCGGCACTGCGAGCAACAACTAGTCACACCACTCTGATGGACAGTCATGCATCAGCCACAATCCAGGAACTCACAAGCAGTTATCCTCCATGATACGCAGACCAGACACGCCGCTGCAAGTGGAGATAAGCACACCAAGCCTCAGTCCCGGCCCCGAGCGCCACCAACACCATCACTCGTCGTGGCACCACCGGTCCAGATCCGGTCCGCGCACCCCCTCCATCCCCCATGGCGCCAACGCCATCTTCCACGCCAGCTTCAGCAGAGGAGACCCTGTCCTAAAATATCTCAACCATAATGGTCTCTTTTTCCAAGCTTGTCAACACCCTTTAGTAATAAAATCAGACCGTGCATTTTATAGTATCTACAAAAGCTAAAGAGTTTAACTCATGTATGTATAATATACAAAGTACCTATAAATTCCCATGAGAAATAAGGAAAAAATAAATGGCTAAAATATCAACCATATGTGTTTCTAAATCACTCATTTTCCATAGGTGCAAGAAAGCACGTTTTCCACCAAACTCTGAAAATAGATAGGTTGTTGCAAACATGTATATATGTGAATTTTTTTAAATAATTTGAACAAATATATAGTTGATTAGAATATGGAGTGTCGTATAGAAGGTGATTTCCAAATGCATGTGAACAAGGTTAGTATGCTCATTTTCCCCATGTCACTCCTCACATTAAGTATTTGCCCTCCTTCCGAAACTTTCATGTGACATCCTTTCTTATTATTGGCTTCACCCACACTCTATACGTATAATGAGGATTACATATCTGCATCAAGAATTGTGCTTTCATATAAATAAATAAACATAAATACTAGTGGTAACTCCGGACTCCCAAGAACGCCTTTATCTCCATTGTAGTTTCCATCACTTTCATTACTATCTCAATTTCACTTATTACTCTTGCACACTTTAATTCTTGCTCCCACACTCCTGAAATATTTCCACTTTTGCACCCCTTTGCTTGGGATCTAAAATAACTTGTAGGCACATTCCAATAAACATATACAAGGGGCAAAAGACCATTTCCTAAGATCTATATGGGATCAATACTCTTAATCTGAAAAGGCTATAACTAAATCATGTGCATTTGAAGGACATCAAGTTTTTTCTTGTGTGTGTAGCTGGGGTGCTAAACACCTTTGGTTTTTGTCTTAAAATTTGGAAGGAGAGGTGAATGTTCTCTTGGATCCAAACACTCTAAAGCAAGGATGTGAAAATTGCTCAGTGGAACTGGCAAGTACATCACCTACCGGCTAAGTGGAAATGCAAGCATCCTATGTCTAACGTTCATAGTAAAATTCTCAATAAGTAGTTGTTGCTTGCTATTGCGCCTTAGTAAAAATCCCTTTTTGTCCAAACAGTACAAATTGGTGCTTACCTGTTGGTTCTTTTAGTTACATAAATCTTACATGTGTCTATGAACGATGTAGGTGACGTTCTCATCTTTAAGTTGGACACATGATGGGAAAGTGTTTTCATATGGTTGATATACTACACATGGGTTTTCCTACGTACGAATTTATAGGTTTGTTGTTATATGATGCCAATTATCCTTGAACATATCTTGTGGCTAAATCAACAAGAGAAGAAACTCAATTTGTTTGATGATATTCTGAATATCAGAGAGCTTGTATGGACTTCTCTATAACTCCTTGAGTATGTCATTGTTGATTTCATCAATCTTAGCTAAATAACAACAATGTGATCTTATTTCAAAATTTGCTAATTTGTCCTATCTACCCCCAACGGCTTCATGGAGAATGAATTGCCATATGACTTCCATTTTTTGCCTTAAAGTATACCCTAAGAGCATGGTTAATAGTATAGCCAATAACCGGCTACAGCCAGCGTGTATAGCAGTTAGTTATTAAGAAGTGATACTTTATTAATACATGACCCACCTTACACTCTCACAATATTCTTGGAGTCTGTGCTACAGCTGGCTGTTAATGTACAGTCTACTTCCCTTCTCTCTCCTCTTCCCTCTCATCCAACTCAGCAAAAGTATATTATTTTAATCCTTACAACCTGATGTATTTATGTTATTAAACTTGCTCTAATGCATTGGGAGTACCCTTAATCCCGTAAATAGGGAGGGAGCATGCAGGCTTGTTCGTTGGCTGATTATGTGGGTTGAGTGCCATTAACATGGCATTAATTGGCGTATTGCTCGTACCGAACCACCCTTCTCACCTTATATTCCCGGATGGTGCGAGAACCATATGGTATGCCATTTATATATATGGGATGCTCTATAAAATTTAGTTTTAACTTGCTTTAACTTACATATTTTTTGCAAGACCATACAGATTGCCTTGGTGAAGACTCTACTTAACAATTGAATATAGCATGTGATTTTTTACCACTAATTCTTCCAAACTTTTTTCCAAAGGCTCCTTATTGGTGAGTTTCAACTTCCTAACTGAAAAATATTTAATATGATGTCCGATGGCGATGTTATATGGTCATTCTCAATAGCTACTGGCTCTACCAAATTTGTTGATGTGAGTTATGTTAGCAACTGATGTTATTTATCATGCCTTCTTTATACCGCAAAGGCAAGCATGCATTATTAATTCCTTGGGTAGATCCACTAATAGCACGGTGATGTTGCATCTTCTCCTGACACTTAGGAGTGTTCATGATCACTTCTGCACCCAACAAAGTCGTGACTGCTTTGTCTGTAACAAGCGGAGTGAGCTTGATTGCACCTCACTTGCTGCTGGACTTAGGACAACTCAAAGACTTGGCATACCACAACCTCTGTCACTGCCTCACTGGATAAACCGTGTGGCTCATAGAGACATGGATGGCGTTGCTCCTCATGGTGGGTCGACCTTGCGTCAAACACCTTATGCACATCCATGTTGGTGGCTACTGGTGGTTGAAACCTTTTAAGGTTTGGAAAAATTTTCTAGTGGGTTTATGGAGAAATCGAAAGAAATTCGGTGAACAGATCAGCTCTAGCTCTGAATACCAACTATCATGTCCCCAAATGAGCACATAACAAATCGATACACACCATCGCTAAGTCACATGAATCAGTAGGAATTGGACTTGATAATGGTTGTTTGTGGTTACAATCAAACCAGGCGTGGGTATTGCACCAATCTGATAGTAGGCGTGGGTATTGCACCACGGGGTGGCGCGAGATGGGGGGGGGGGGGAGATCCTATTTGGAGCGTAGGTCGCCAAATAGTGACCAACCGCATACCTCCCGCCCCCCGCTATGTACACCTAGGCCAGCCCAACTAGCTCCTTTCCGGTTTTGGGAAGGTTCTAGAACCAACCTTCCCATATTGTTTCTTTGTGTTTTATCTTTCGTTTTTTCCTTTTCAATTCTTGTTCTTTCCTTTATTTTTATTTTTTATATTTTTCTTATTTGCTTTTAATTGTAAATTCATGGACATTTTCTGAAATTCGGGAACAATTATCTTGGTAACTTTTTTTAATTCATTCTTTTTCCAAAATTGTGATCAATATTTTAATTCATGAACATTTTTTTCAAATTGGTGTCATTTTCCCAAAATTGTGATCCATTGTTTTTAAACTTTTGGGGACATTTTTTCAAATTCATGATTTTTTTGAATTCTTAAACATTGTTTTAGTTGCCGAATATTTTTTAAATAGAATAAGATTTTTTTTAAATTGATGAACATTTTTGGAATCATGAATAAATTTTCAAATTTGTTTACATTTTTAAATGCATGAACATATTTTGAAATCCAAGAATTATTTTCATATTTATGGGTATGTTTTGAGATTATGATCATTATTGGAAACTTTGATTTTTTTTCAAATTCATGAAAATTATTCTGTAATTCTGCACATTTATTGAAATTGTGGAATCTTTTTCGAAATCCAAGAACATTTTCCGAACATTTTTTTAAAATCAGAACTATTTTTTGAAATCTCAGTTTTTTCGAATTTGGGATTCTTGGACATTTTCAAGTGAAAAAAAGCAAAAAAGAAACAAAAAGGAAAAACGAAGAACAAAGAAAACATGGGCGCTCTGCCCCGTATATGGGCCGGTCCAAAGCACGCGCAGGGGGAAGGGGGTGCGCATTGGCTGGCTTCCCAGCATACTGCGCTAAATAGGAGATTCCAGAAGCGACATGGATTATTTGCACCCAAGCTCAAATACAACCGCATAAACAGTAAATTCTGATAAAAATAGTAAACAAAATTTTTGAAATTATTTTTTTGGATGAAGATCAACAAATTTGATAGCATCATCCAAAATTTCATCATGAAAAGACATCCATGGAGGCCTATAAAAATTAAAAAAAATAAGGACTCAAAGAGACGCATTTTGGAGCACTCTTTTTTGGTTTTTCGGCAGACACATCTACCGATGTCTTCTCGTGGTGAACTTTTGCAGGATGTTACAAAATTTGTTGATGTTCATCCATAAAACAATAGATTTTTTGAATTTATTTACTATTTTTTTTGAATTACAGTAACACTTTGGGTCCCAGACGTTGGTCCGGCCAATGGTGAGGGAACCGGGCGACTTTTTTTTCATCGTTCAAGCTAGCCACCGAAGCGTCAGCCACGCGCTCCTGGTACGCCTCCGTAAGACGAGACCAATCGACCAAGGCGAAGGTAGCGTAAACATATACGGTACGTATAAACAGCAAGCCGTGCGTAGCTAGGCCCAGGACTATATATTTTCGCAAGAAAAAAAAAAGCTAGGACTATATATGTGATCGCGTGTGCGCTCCGGTTCCATCTAGGAGTAGTTGCAACGTTTGTAAACTTGACGAGCGAGTCCAGGTCATGTTGCCATGGTGTGCACGCATGCGGACGCAGGGGATGGTCTACGGCACCGGCCCTGTCGGACCCGTGTCGCGTCCCGCGTTATAAAACTAGCTGTCCCTGGCTACTTCCCTTAACCCGGTTCGATCTCTCGCGGTCCTTTATCAACTGGCAGAAAAAAAAAGCTCTGCTCATAAAAGGAAAACCTCGAGGCACCTCTGCGAGACGAGACCGGCAAGTCGCCCGGGCATACCGACGATCGACCGGCCGCCGGCCGGAAGGTTAGCCATGAACGCCGCCTTAATGTGCTGCGTGGCGCGGCGAGCGCGTGAAGCAAGGGACAGGGTGGCGGTCGGCGTCCCGCTCACGGAGCCGTTGCGGATGCGAGCAGAGGGCGAGTGCTGGGTGGCTATCGGCGTCCCGCTCATTGAGCCTCGTCCCCGGCGCAAGCCTAGCCCCTGGGAGACACCCTTAATCTGGGTAAGATGATGCACGCCCCGTCGAGCTCCGGATCTTTTTACAACTTGCCTTGCGTTTTAAATTCTTAGTAAGAAACGTGCTTGTAGGTTTTAAGACATTGCACAAAGGAGAAACCCATGCAATGCTTACAAACGTGTCCGTGTTTTTGTAGTGAGAAGATCGCACAATTGAACTCTGTGCGGAATAAGTAAATATAAATGAATTCGAACAACAAGTTACATACCTTGTACTACTCTCCGTAGCAAATCTTTTGTGTTTATCAATTACTCCCTCCGTAAAGAAATATAAGAGCGTTTAGATCACTAAAATAGTGTTCCAAACACTCTTATATTTGTTTACAGAGGGAGTATTTGTTTTTGCACATCTCAAAATTTTCAATCTCTGACTGTATACCTAAAACAGAAAGTGCAAACCCATATAATAATATCTCCCCTTGTATTTGTTCTTTGCAGTTTTTTGCGATCACCGGTGGAATTGTATTTTCCATTATGATCGCCATAATGAATGCGTCACTCGGTGCGAAAATAGTTTCTATATGCTTATTATGGGCTTTTTTCATGACTGGAGCACTCTGGATTTTGTTTGACCTCCGCCATGCCCCAGAGGACATAACATAATTCTAATCGCTTCACTTCAAGGCTGGTTTTCTTGATTGGTGTAATAATATACTCCCTCTGTCTTGTAACATAATTCTGTCATGGAAATGGTTTGTTGGAACTGCCAAGGGTTGGATCGACCTTTTTTTTGCGTCGAATTCAGGAACTTTATTAACTTATAAGATCATAGTGTTACAATCCGCCTGTAGGCAAGAAACCAAAAATTCAGGGCTTGCATCAAGCCAACTCTCAGTGCCATCCAGTGTGCTGGCTAAACGAGCACACTGATGAGCCGGCACATTAGCTTCCCTACTGACATGCATAACAGAAAAAGAAGCAAAGGTAGCACCAATTTCCTCTAATTCATTCAAGATAGGCGCTGCAACTGATCTGGTGTTGCCGCGCGATTTCCATAGATCAACTAGCTTCAAGCAGCCAATCTCCATAATCACATGTGAGAAGCCACGAAGTTGTGCAAAGATCATACCGTCTCGAAGAGCAAGCAACTCCGCTATGAAGGGGTCCGTTATTCCAAACAAAGGTTTGCACCAGGCATCAAGGAACGCGATGTGTGATCTCGCCACGCCTCCCTCTCCCCCCCTCATTTCCTCAACATTAAGTGCGCCGTCAGTGTTTATAGTGACCTAACCCGCCTCAGGTGGCCTCCAGCACTGACCCGCCCTCGTTTTCCTTCCCAAAGGAGGAAGTTCCAGGATCGCCAAGGTCTCATGAACCCACTTCAACGCTTGTACATGGTTGTAACCTTCGCGATCATGAGTCCAGTTGTTCCGTGACGTCCATATGCTATGTATGATAGTGATTATCTTGCATCTGTCTTCATCAATGAACATAGGATCAAGCAGAATATCACGCGCCCACGTGTCATGGTGCAATCGTGGGAGAAAGAGCTGAAATCTGTCCCTCGCAGCCGCCCAGAATGCCTTTGCATGGGTGCAATGGATTAGTGCATGTAGCATGTCTTCATCCATCGCTTTGCAGACATCACATAGACCCAACTACTTGATGTGGCGATAGCGCAAGGTAGTCGAATCAGGTAATATCCCTCGGAGAACTCTCCACCAGAAAACTCGAACTTTGGGAATGACTCGTAGTCGCCAAAGAGCAGTCCACAACTGTTTGTTAGCTGATGAAGTTTCTGTAGTCGCCCCTTCCTCTAGAGAGCCAAGCTCATTGCGAGTCATCAGAGAACGATGCGCCGATTTTATAGTGTAGATGCCCGACTTCTCCAAAGCCCAGGCCAGAGTATCTTCGCCACCCGCCGAATTAAGTGGTATATTTAGAATGGCTACCGCGTCCGGGTGCAAGAAATTTTGATGGACAATTTTTTCATTCCAGTTCCCTGTGTATTCATCAATGAGATCTGAAACCCTAGTAAGCGGCGTAATGCCAATGCGCCCCGTAGGCTTCAGTGTGGTCATGTTTGGAATCCAACTGTCTGTCCATGTTGAGATAGTTGAGCCATCGCCAACTCGATGAATGAGACCAACTTGTAGTGCATCTCGTCCTGCCACAATTGCCTTCCAGGTTGCCGAAGCTCTGGCTGGAACTGGTGCATTGAGAATCTGTGTGAGGGTAATATTTCCCTTTCAGTACCCTAGCACACAAAGAATCCGATCTTGTAAGAAGACGCTAGCTATGTTTCCCAAGCATCGCGAGGTTGAAGAACTGCATGTTGCAGAAACCCATGCCACCCTTTACTTTAGGCACCTCGAGCTTGTCCCAAGAGAGCCAGTGTAGCGAACGCTTGTTGATCGAGCTGCCCCACCAGTACTTTGCCATGCAGGAAGTGATCGATTTGCAAACTTTCTTCGTCAAGAGGACACAACTCATGCTGAAGGTGGGAATCGACAGGACAACCGTCTTGAGAAGAACCTCCCTAGCCGCACAGGCCATGTTTCGCTCTGATCAGCCCCGCATTTTATCGTGACATCTGTCCACCATGTGTTCGAAAGTCCCACTGGTGATTTTTCCAATCGCCGTCGGGAGGCCCAGGTAACGTTCAGAGAAACCTTCCACAAAAATACCAAGAGATTGTTTCAGACTCTGTCGTAGGGGTTGTCCCGTATTGGTACTGAAATAGATCGAGCTTTTCTCCTGGTTCACTGCCTGTCCAGAACATTCAGCATAAATCCATAGAATCTCATTGAGCCTCTCTGTGCTTTGAGATTTTGCACTGAGGAAAATCAAGTTGTTGTCAGCGATAATAGGTGATTAACCCAAGGTGCATGTATGCTCACCCTAATGCCTCTGTCCACATATGCGCCACCAAAATTATTCAGGAGTGAAGTAAGGCCTTGAGCACATATTAAGAACAGATACGGTGACATGGGGCAGCCTTGACGAAGCCCCCTCGAAGGAGTAAAATAAGGGAGAAGATCTCCATTTACCTTGATCGTGAACCGGACCGAAGTCACACACTTCATAATCAAGCGAACAAAGTTATCACCGAAGCCCAACCCGAGGAGCATTGCCTCGAGGTAATGCCATTCCACTCTATCGTATACTTTGAGCATGTCGAGCTTCACCGGGCAACATGCGTTTTTACCTTTCTTTCGCCTCTTGATAGCATGAATACTTTCGTACGCCACCAGTACGTTATCTATGATCAACCGACCTGGGACAAAGGCGCTTTGTTCCTCTCCAATCACCTCGTCCAATATCCCTCGAACTCTATTTGCAATTGCTTTGACTGCAATCTTATAAAGAACAGGGCAAAGAGCAATCGGCCTGAATTGAGAATTTTTTTGCGGGTGTCATACCTTGGGGATCAATGTGATGGAAGTGTCGTTCAGTCCCAAAGGTAGCTCTCCTCCATTCAGGAACTGTAGCACGACCACTGTGATGTCCTCACCAAGGACCTCCCAATGCCATTGGTAAAACCCCGATGTGAACCCATCGACCCCTGGGGCCTTAGATGGCGCCATGTCAAACAGAGCCTTTTTCACTTCAGCCGCCACATATGGTTTGTTGATATGATCATTCATTTGCACGGTAACACTGGGCTGCACACAATTCAATAACTCATCCATGGGATGGAAGCCTTGTGTCTGATACAAGGCGTGATAAAATTTGCTAATTTCCTCCTTCACCTCCTTCGGATCTTGCAGAATTTGACCTTGTGAGTTTTCCAAAGAAGTGATACGATTAATCCTCTTGCGGTGGGCGGCTTGAGCTTGGAAGTAGCCGGTGTTGCGATCTCCCACCCGTAACCAAAGTACTCGCGACCTTTGCTTCAGCCAGATCTCCTCTTATCTCATGGCTTCTCGCAGTTGTGATGCTACAGCGAGCTCCTCCTCTGTAGGCCCTCGGCCCATCGAGACGCTCCTTAAACGATCTAGGAATTTCTGAAGGTTGCAGACTTTCTTTTGGAGATTTCCGAATTCTCGCTCACCCCAGGCTCCTAGATCTTTCTGCATTGTCCCCAGTGCTTCCACAACACCTTGTAACCCTTTCTGACCAGCACCAACTTGCCACAAGTTGCGCACGAGCTGGTCGTACTGGCTGTGAGATTGCCACACATCTTCATATCTGAAGCTATGTTTTGCTCGAGGCCAACTATTGTTCATACTTGTTCTGAGCTCGGCTACTACGAAACAATGGTCTGACTCCACACTGCTCACATGCTTGACGGAGGTGGACTGAAATAAATTTAGAAACCCCGCATTGGCAAGCGCGTGATCCAACCAGGCTTTCACGTTCGCGAGCCTCGGCTGTCTGTTATCCCATGTATAGGTGATACCTCTCCATCCCAAATCTTGTAAGGAACAATCGTCAACTGCGTCCCGAAACGCCCTCATCTGGTATTCCGGCTGCGCATTAACACTGAAGTGCTCGTCCCCTTGCATTGTTTCATTAAAATCTCCCATGCAGATCCATGCATCATGCGGGATAGAAAAAAGCGTGCGAAGAAATCGCCAATGATGCCTATTCTCCACTCGTGTCCCTCCATAGAAGCCGGTGAAACGCCAAGTTTTATTATCCTGTTTGACAGATACATCAATATGAGATTGACTGAAATTTTTCAGACTAACATCGACATCTCTAGACCAAAACAGTTTGATGCCTCCACTAAGCCCGTCGCTATCGACGGCAAAACAACCAGAGAAGCCTAAAGTGAATTTCAGGTCTTCCACTCTTTTGCCCTTTATCTTGGTTTCCATTACGAACAGAAGGGCGGGTCCTTCTTGCTTCACAATCTTGCGAACCTCTCGAACTGTCTGAGGGTTCCCAAGTCCTCGACAGTTCCAACTGATAGTGCTCATTGCGACTAGCAGCGCTGACTAGCAGTCGCTGCCGATGTTTCCGACGACGGTGGTGTCGGTTTCTTCTTCTTTGTTTCTCTCTCTACACAGACAGTTCCCAAATCCTCCGTCTCTCCCTCTGGAGCCACTCCCCGAAGATCATCCTCATTTTCAAGCCCTTCTCCTTTCTCCTTGATAGCAAGGGGAGCTGTCACCACTTTTCGATAGACTTGGTTCTGCGGCACTCCTTTTCTTTTGTTCAAAGTTGGATTCTTGACAGGAGAGGTCACCTCAACCCCCTCTTTCTGCTTGGAACTTGACGAGCATGACTCTCACGTGCCGTGTTGTGTCTCTGGTTTCTCCTTCGTCGAGTTCTCACCAGAAAAACCTTTCTTCCGGTCCTCAGGCGCCCTAAGGCTTGCCTTGAAAGGGAGATCGCCATTCGCATCCCTTGTCCCTGGGGTGGGACAGAAGAGATCGGCATGGCCTAGTCGTCCACAAGAGAAAAAAAGTGGGGTATCTATTCATACTCGATGTCATAGCAGTCCACTTGATCTCTCTTGGTAGATTCAATAACAATCCATCTGCGGAGGGGTTTAAGCACATCAATGGTGACTCTTGCTCTCAGGAAACCCCCCCCCCCACTGGATCAATCTGGGCGATGGTGGCGTGTTTGTCGATCTGGCGCGCTATCGCCAAGCCCCTTGTTTTTCCTCAGGTTGTAAGGTAGACTAACTACCCTCACCCAGACTGGCAACCGATCGAACTTGAGCTCCGGCGGCTGCATGTGCTCTTCAAAATACTCCAGGATCACCGCGTTTTTGCTGATATGCCAAGGTGCACCTTCCCAGACGCAGTCGCGATCTCTCTTGGAGTCGAACTCAGCAGCGAACATGTTCCCTCCTAGGGGCCGGAATTCTAGCCCCCTAGGGTTTCCCCATGCAGTACAGAGGGTGTTGCAGATCGTTTGGATGTGGAGGAGATTACGATGCAACACCTTACCTGCCAGTAGCCACTTTGCCGGAGCATCATCATTCGCGTCATCGATCACCAGAGGCGTCGCCTCCTCCTCGGTGATGTCCAGCTTCCCGAGTGCCTCTTCCATCTGCGTCCGCGCGGAACGAGGGGACTGGGCACCGCTCCGTTGACATGTCTCCAACGTATCTATAATTTTTGATTGCTCCGTGCTATATTATCTATTGTTTTGGACTATGTTGGGCTTTATTTTCCACTTTTATATTATTTTTGGGACTAACCTATTAACCGGAGGCCCAACCCAGAATTGCTGTTTTTTGCCTATTTCAGTGTTTTGAAGAAACGGAATATCAAATGGAGTCCAAACGGAATAAAATCTTCAGGAACGTGATTTTCTCACCGAACGTGATCCAGGAGACTTGGACCCTGCTCCAAGGAACAAAAGAGGCGGTCATGAGGGTGGGGGGCGCCACCCCCCCTAGGGCGCGCCCCTCTTCCTCGTGGGCCCCTTGTTGTTCCTTCGGCGTACTTCTTCCTCCTATATATACACACGTACCCCCAAACGATCAGAAGAGGAGCCAAAAACCTAATTCCACCGCCGCAACTTTCTGTATCCACGAGATCCCATCTTGGGGCCTGTTCCGGAGCTCCGCCGGAAGAGGGACGTCATCACGGAGGGCTTCTACATCATCCTAGCCCCTCCGATGAAGTGTGAGTAGTTTACCTCAGACCTTCGGGTCCATAGTTAGTAGCTAGATGGCTTCTTCTCTCTCTTTGAATCTCAATACAAAGCTCTCCCCTCTCTTGTGGAGATCTATTCGATGTAATCTTCTTTTTGCGGTGTGTTTGTTGAGACCGATGAATTGTGGGTTTATGATCAAGTCTATCTATGAATAATATTTCAATCTTCTCTGAATTCTTTTATGTATGATTGGTTATCTTTGCAAGTCTCTTCAAATTATCCATTTGGTTTGGCCAACTATATTGGTAGTTCTTGCCATGGGAGAAGTGCTTAGCTTTGGGTTCGATCTTGCGGTGTCCTTACCCAGTGACAGAAGGGGCAGCAAGGCATGTATTGTATCGTTGCCATCGAGGATAACAAGATGGGGTTTATTTCATATTGCATGAATTTATCTCTCTACATCATGTCATCTTGCTTAAGGCGTTACTCTGTTTTTAACTTAATACTCTAGATGCATGCTGGATAGTGGTCGATGAGTGGAGTAATAGTAGTAGATGCAGAATCGTTTCGATCTACTTGTCACAGCCGTGATGCCTATATACATGATCATGCCTAGATATTCTCATAACTATGCTCAATTCTGTCAATTGCTCAACAGTAATTTGTTCACCCACCGTAGAATACTTATGCTCTTGTGAGAAGCCGCTAGTGAAACCTATGGCCCCCGGGTCTATTCTCATCATATCAATCTCCATTACTTTAATCTTGCCTTGCTTTTTTACTTTGCTTTTACTTTTTACTTTGCATCTTTATACCAAAAATACAAAAAATATTATATCAATCAGATCTCACTCTCGTAAGTGACCGTGAAGGGATTGACAACCCCTAATCGCGTTGGTTGCGAGTAGCTATCGCTTTGTGCAGGTACGAGGGACTTGAGCGTGGGCTCCTACTGGATTGATACCTTGGTTCTCAAAAACTAAGGGAAATACTTACGCTACTCTGCTGCAGCATCCCTTCCTCTTCGGGGAAATCCAACGCAAGCTCAAGACGTAGCAAGAAGGATTTCTGGCGCCATTGCCAGGGAGTCTACGCAAAAAGTCAACATACCAAGTACCCATCACAATTCTTATCTCTCGCATTACATTATTTGCCATTTGCCTCTCGTTTTCCTCTCCCCCCAATTCACCCTTGCCGTTTTATTCGCCCTCTCTCTCTGTATCCTCCCTCTTTATTTGCCTCTTGGTTGCCCGTGTGCTAGTTTGCTCGCTTGTCGTTATGTCTGAAATTGGGGAAGTTATCGCCAATATGGGCGATAACAATATCATGGAAAATTCTGATGCTCCTGCTAAAGAACCTACCATCTTTCATACAAAAACATTCCGTGTTGGTAGTGGTACTATTATTGGAAAAGGAGTTATTCAAGATTTCTTTACTTGTGCCGGTGCTTTACCTTCTATGGGTAGTTCTATCCTTCACAGAACTAGTAGTCTTGCGGACGCTATTGCCATGCTTGTAGTTGAACTTGAAAGACAATTCATGCACATGCATCCTTCCATACAAAGGATTTTTCTGGAATTTTCTAATATTGAGCATTCTTCTGTTAAGCGTGCCGCTACTATCTTTTTGGCTCATGAGTTTAGATTCATAATAAGAGAAGCCAAAGAAATCTTTGCGCATTATATGCTGGGCGCTTGCCGTCCTCCCATAGAGGCTATCCTCTTTGATCAAGAAGAAATAATGCGTTTTCAATCTCTAGATTATGTTGCTTTCAATGAAAATCTTAGAAGAAGGGTTCCTACCAATGTTTTAGTTGATAGAATTTCTGAACTTAATGATGATTTGGCTATTCGAAATAATGAGCTAGGATATTCTCTTGAATATAGGCTTACAAAGTTCTGTCAAAAGAATGCTTATAATGATGAATTGGTTGTGCATTACGAAGGACCAAAGAAGGAACCTATACCTCCCAAGGTTGATCTTGGGGACTTTTGTCCCGTTAAATTTAGTTCTTTTGATTACTTTTGCTTGCCTCAAAGAAAGCTAGCTGCCGAACGTAGAGAATATGAAATGAGTTTTAATAACCTATCTTACCATTATGGCAATACCTAGATCTATCCTCGCTTTTATGCCTAGCTAGGGGCGTTAAACAATAGCGCTTGTTGGGAGGCAACCCAATTTTATTTTTATTCCTTGCTTTTTCCTCCTGCTTAGTAATAAATAAATTATTTAGCCTCTGTTTTGGTTGTGTTTTTTGTGTTTAATTAGTGTTTGTGTCAAGTAGAACCGTTGGGAAGACTTGGGGAAAGTCTTGTTGAACTTGCTGTAAAAAACAGAAACTTTAGCGCTCACGAGAACTGCTGTCATTTTTATTTGAAGAGTGATATTTAGTTAATTATTTTTGAATATTATTAATAGATAAATTCCTCATGTCCAGCAATTTATTTTAGAATTTTTGGGATTCCAGATCTTGCGCTAGCTACAGATTACTACAGACTGTTCTGTTTTTGACAGATTCTGTTTTTCGTGTGTTGTTTGCTTATTTTGATGAATCTATGGCTAGTAAAATAGTTTATAATCCATAGAGAAGTTGTAATACAGTAGGTTTAACACCAATATAAATAAATAATGAGTTTATTACAGTACCTTGAAGTGGTCTTTTGTTTTCTTTCGCTAACGGAGCTCACGAGTTTTCTATTTTGAGTTTTGTGTTGTGAAGTTTTCAAGTTTTGGGTGAATTCTTTTGATGGATCATGGAACAAGGAGTGGCAAGAGGCTAAGCTTGGGGATTCCCATGGCACCCCCAAGATAATCCAAGGACACCAAAAAGTCAAAGCTTGGGGATGCCCCGGAAGGCATCCCCTATTTCGTCCACTTCCATCGGTAATTTACTTGGAGCTATATTTTTATTGACCAACATGATATGTGCTTTGCTTGGAGCGTCTTGTATTATTTGTGTCTTTGTGTCTTAGTATGCCACAATAATCCTTGCTGTACACATCTTTTGAGAGAGTCATACATGAATTAAAATTTGATAGAATACTCTATGTGCTTCACTTATATCTTTTGAGCTAGATAGTTTTGCTCTATGCGCTTCACTTATATCTTTTGAGCTAAGTAATTTTGCTCTATGTGCTTCACTTATATCTTTTGAGCGTTATAATTTTGCTCTATGTGCTTCACTTAGATCTTTTAGAGCACGGTGGTGGATTTGTTTTAAAGAAACTATTGATCTCTCATGCTTCACTTAAATTATTTTGAGAGTCTCTTAATAGCATGGTAATTTGCTTAATAATAATATGCTTGGTATTCAAGATTTGTGAAACTTTCTTTTGAGTGTGTTGAATACTAAGAAAAGATTGAAGCATGATAATTGTTTTGAGATATGGAGGTGATAATATTAAAGTCATGGTAGTTGAGTAGTTGTGAATTTAAAGAATACTTGTGTTAAAGTTTGTGATTCCCGTAGCATGCACGTATGGTGAACCGTTATGCTACGAAGTCGGGGCATGATTTGTTTATTGATTGTCTTCCTTATGAGTGGCGGTCAGGGACGAGCGATGGTCTTTTCCTACCAATCTATCCCCCTAGGAGCATGCGCGTAATACTTTGCTTTGATAACTTCTAGATTTTTGCAATAAGTATATGAGTTCTTTATGACTAATGTTGAGTCCATGGATTATACGCACTCTCACCCTTCCACCTTTTCTAGCCTCTCTAATACCGTGCACCTTTCACCGGTATCATACACCTACCATATACCTTCCTCAAAACAGCCACCATACCTACCTATTATGGCATTTCCATAGCCATTCCGAGATATATTGCCATGCAACTTTCCACCATCTAGTTCATCATGACACATTCATCATTGTCATATAGCTTAGCATGATCATGTAGTTGACATAGTATTTGTGGCAAAGCCACCGTTCATAATTTCTTCATACTTGTGACTCTTGATTCATTGCATATCCCAGTACACCGCCGGAGGCATCCATATAGAGTCATACTTTGTTTTAGAATCGAGTTGTAATCATTGAGTTGTAAATAAATAAAAGTGTGATGATCATCATTCAATAGAGCATTGTCCCAAAAAAAGGAGAAAGGCCAAAGAAAAAAAGAAGGACCAAGAAAAAAGAAAATAAATAAAAGGGGCAATGCTACTATCCTTTTTTCCACACTTGTGCTTCAAAGTAGCACCATGTTATAGCGAGTCTCATATATTGTGCTTCAAAGTAGCACCGTGTTCTTCATATAGAGAGTCTCATATGTTGTCACTTTCCTATACTAGTGGGAATCTTACATTATAGAACTTGGCTTGTATATTCCAATGATGGGCTTCCTCAAAATTTCCCTAGGTCTTCATGAGCAAGCAAGTTGGATGCACACCCACTTAGTTTCTTTTGTTGAGCTTTCATACATTTATAGCTCTAGTGCATCCGTTGCATGGCAATCCCTACTCACTCACATTGATATCTATTGATGGGCATCTCCATAGCCCGTTGATACGCCTAGTTGATGTGAGACTATCTTCCCCTCCTTTTTTTCTTCTCCACAACCACCATTCTATTCCACTTATAGTGCTATATCCATGGCTCACGCTCATGTATTGCGTGAAGATTGAAAAAGTTTTGAAAAAGTTAGAGTATGAAACAATTGCTTGGCTTGTCATCGGGGTTGTGCATGATTTAAATACTTTGTGTGGTAAAGATGGAGCATAGCCAGACTATATGATTTTGTAGGGATAACTTTCTTTGGCCATGTTATTTTGAGAAGACATAATTGCTTTGTTAGTATGCTTGAAGTATTATTATTTTTATGTCAATATAAACTTTTGTCTTGAATCTTTCTAATCTGAATATTCATACCACAATTAAGAAGATTTGCATTGAAATTATGCCAAGTAGCACTCCGCATCAAAAATTCTCTTTTTATCATTTACTTACTCGAGGACGAGCAGGAATTAAGCTTGGGGATGCCTGATACGTCTCCAACGTATCTATAATTTTTGATTGCTCCATGCTATATTATCTATTGTTTTGGACTATATTGGGCTATATTTTCCACTTTTATATTGTTTTTGGGACTAACCTATTAACCGCAGGCCCAGCCCAGAATAGCTGTTTTTTGCCTATTTCAGTGTTTCGAAGAAACGGAATATCAAACGGAGTCCAAACGGAATAAAATCTTCGGGAACGTGATTTTCTCACCGAACGTGATCCAGGAGACTTGGACCCTGCTCCAAGGAACAAAAGAGGCGGTCACGAGGGTGCGCCCCCTGCCTCGTGGGCCCCTCGTTGCTCCTCCGGCATACTTCTTCCTCCTATATATACACACGTACCCTCAAACGATCAGAAGAAGAGCCAAAAACCTAATTCCATCGCCGCAACTTTCTGTATCCACGAGATCCCATTTTGGGGCCTGTTCCGGAGCTCCGCCGGAAGAGGGCCGTCATCACGGAGGGCTTCTACATCATCCTAGCCCCTCCGATGAAGTGTGAGTAGTTTACCTTAGACCTTTGGGTCCATAGTTAGTAGCTAGATGGCTTCTTCTCTCTCTTTGAATCTCAATACAAAGTTCTCCACCTCTCTTGTGGAGATCTATTCGATGTAATCTTCTTTTTGCGGTGTGTTTGTTGAGACCGATGAATTGTGGGTTTATGATCAAGTCTATCTATGAATAATATTTGAATCTTCTCTGAATTCTTTTATGTATGATTGGTTATCTTTGCAAGTCTCTTCAAATTATCCGTTTGGTTTGGTCAACTAGATTGGTAGTTCTTGCCATGGGAGAAGTGCTTAGCTTTGGGTTCGATCTTGCGGTGTCCTTACCCAGCGACAGAAGGGGCAGCAAGGCACGTATTGTATCGTTGCCATCGAGGATAACAAGATGGGGTTTATTTCATATTGCATGAATTTATCTCTCTACATCATGTCATCTTGCTTAAGGCGTTACTCTGTTTTAACTTAATACTCTAGATGCATGCTGGATAGCGGTCGATGAGTGGAGTAATAGTAGTAGATGCAGAATCGTTTCGATCTACTTGTCACGGACGTGATGCCTATATACATGATCATGCCTAGATATTCTCATAATTATGCTCAATTCTGTCAATTGCTCAACAGTAATTTGTTCACCCACCGTAGAATACTTATGCTCTTGAGAGAAGCCACTAGTGAAACCTATGGCCCCCGGGTCTATTCTCATCATATCAATCTCCATTACTTTAATATTGCTTTGCTTTTTTACTTTGCTTTTACTTTTTACTTTGCATCTTTATACCAAAAATACCAAAAATATTATATCTATCAGATCTCACTCTCGTAAGTGACCGTGAAGGGATTGACAACCCCTAATCGTGTTGGTTGAGAGTAGCTATCGCTTTGTGCAGGTACGAGGGACTTGAGCGTGGGCTCCTACTGGATTGATACCTTGGTTCTTAAAAACCGAGGGAAATATTTACGCTACTCTGCTGCAGCATCCCTTCCTCTTTGGGGAAAACCAACACAAGCTCAAGACGTAGCATCCGTTTCCATCCTTTGCCGGCGGTCGATGTCGCCATCGTCCCTGAGCTTTCATTGTGGCCCGCCGATGGATTTAGCGACCGCCGTCGGAGATCCACCCAAACCCAAGGGGTTTTAGGGTTTTAGGGTTGGGTCAACCTCGGATAGTCCAATAGCTTGTGTGTCTCACAAAGACACATCAACCCAACGTTATCTTTCTTTCCGAAACAAGGCAAAATAAAAAATGTTGAGTTTGTGTTATGATTTAGGTATGGAAAATGCTTTTACTATTTCTATGCCATGCAAAGGAGATGGACTAGCGCTCGTTTGATATGATCTGTACACTTTGGAACTGGATAAATATGGAGAACACTTCATTGACATGTACATTTGCAATGGTGCTCGAACTAAATGGAGAGGCACTTTTGTCTATGGAGAACCAAAGGCGAGCCAAAGGTATGTGATGTGGGATCTGTTAAGGCGAATTAAACCACTTGAGTCTGGGTCATGGTTTATGGTTGGTGATTTTAATGAGGCAATGTGGCAGAATGAGCACTTTTCTTGGAATAAGCGATCTCACAAACTTATGGCTAATTTTTGTGAGGTTCTCTCTAATTGCAATTTATTTGATTTGGATTTTCATGGAGTTCCTTGGACTTATAATAATAAACATGAGGGTAAAAAATGTGGTGGCGTGTCCCCAATGGTCTTCTATCTTTCCTCACTTCAAGGTTTCACACATTACTAGCTCCAGGTCTAATCATTGCCCTATTTTTGTTGAATTGATGGGTGCCCCTCACACCGGTACGTTTTCTAAATAGTTGAAATATGAAGCTGGGAGAGGGAGGGTGCGGAATTGAAAGTACAGATAGAATTGTGTTGGAATAAAAGTATGCATGTCACCGAAGGGATAAATGATACTACCATTGTTCTTATTCCTAAAGTGAAGAATCCTCAGTTGATGAAGGACTTTCGAACAATTAGTCTATGCAATGTTATTTATAAAACGGGAATACTAACGCCCACGCGTGTGGGTGTTTGCATCTCGCCCACACGCATGGATCAATGTGGTTTAAGTTTGCGCGAATCTTGGCATGTATTGCCAGATTTTGTATGCCACGTAGGATTGGGCTGGTGTGTGGGCATTCACCAGGTCGCCCACACGTTCGTTTCCACATATGGAGGTGCTCGTGTGTGGGTGTCTAGCAGTTCGCCCACACGCCAGTTTTCAACACACAGAGAGAGGCTGGTGTGTGGGCGTTTATCAGTTCGCCTACACGCCCGTCTCTTCTCCCACACCCAGAGCTATCAGTTGCTATGTGTTTTGCAGGGTACATGGTAACTGCCCTAGTATGCTTGTAAGTAGATGGCAACTCTATTTTTACCCGAACATGTTATTTTGCCATGTCTTTTTGTAGTGCTACATGGCAACTGCCTAGTGTTTAGTAGTCGGCAACTCCTAAAGATACCCCCGCGCCCACATGCATGTCTCCTCTCCCACACCCAAAACTGTCAGTTGCCATGTGTTTGCAGGGTACATGGCAACTACCCCTAGTGTGCTTGTAAGCAGATGGCAACTCTCTCTTTACCCGAACATGCTATTTTGCTATGTCTTTTTGTAGTGCTACATGGCAACTGCCTAGTGTTTACTAGATGGCAACTCCTAAAGTTCTCAAATCATGGCAACTTTAGTAGACCATACCACACATGGCAACAGCTGCAGTTGTCCAAAAATGACATCTGGCACTTGACCTAAGATGACAACTGCAGTTGAGCAACCATGGCAATTGTAGTTGTCCGAAGTGGCAACTGTAGTTCAGCAACATGGCAACTGCAGTTAAACGAACATGGGAGAGGGTCCGGGACCATGGCAACTGCGGGGACGCGTGGTGACTGTCATGCGGGGCGTGCGAGACCATGAGGTAGGAGGCCTAACGTATGGGCGTGTGAGCGTTATCTATTTCGCGCACACGTAGACGTGTGGGAGGGACCGTGAGGCAAAAAAGGAGGCATGTGGGCATTACTTGTTTTGCCCACACGCCTGGTTCTCTTAGACACCACACAAAACGTGTGGCCATACCCCTTAACGCCCACACGTGTGGGCGTTATCGGCGTCCTTATAAAATTATTTTCAAGTGCCTTGTTAATAGAATGAGACCTCTTTTGGATGGTACGATTTCTCCTACCCAAAGTTCCTTTATTCCTGGAAGATTAATTTCACATAATGCTCTCATTTACTTTGAATGTATGAATTTATTGAGTACGTTGAAAGATAGTCGTGACAAATATTGTGCATACAAGTTGGATCTTGCTAAAGCTTATGACCGTGTGGACTGGAAGTTCTTGGAAAGTGTGCTTGGAGTGTATGGTTTTGCGACAACCTAGATTAAGTGGATTATGACATGTTTTACATCAGTAAATTTTTCTGTGCGATTAAATGGTCAGCTGCTAGAGTCTTTTCATCCTTCGAGTGGGCTTAGGCAAGGGGATTTGTTATCGCCGTACCTATTCCTCTTTGTGACCAAAGTTCTTTCGTTGCTACTTAACAATGCTTTGGCAAAAAGTGTGATCCAAGATTTCTGTTTGAACATATATGCACCAGGTATCTCTCACTTATTATTTGCCGATAATAGTCTTCTATTTTTTAAGGGTTCCGTGGAGGAAGTTCTGGTCGTTAAAGGAATTTTGATGGCTTATGAGGAGGGAACATGTCAATTGTTAAGTCCAGAATAATGTTCCATTTTATTTTTCAAAAAATGCTCTCTCGAAGATCAGGTGTCCATATTGGTTATCCTTAAGATCACAAGTGGACGATTTGAGGATAAATATGTAGGTTTACTAGTGCCAAAAGGTCATATGAAGGCCGGCAAATTTCGATCTACCAAAGATAAAGCTCTTAAGTGGGTGGCAGACTGGATTGGAAAGTATGCTCCTAGCGGGGCAAAGGAAATTCAGATCAAGTCTGTTATCCATGCCATTCAGGTCTATGCCATGGGTATATTTAAATTTCCACGGTCCCTCTGTGATGAGTTATCCCAGATCATTAGGAATTTTTGGTGGGGTGATGAGGAAAATAGAAGGAGAACTCATTGGCTGGCTTGGGATAAAATGACAAGGCCAAAAGGTGAAGGGGTATAAGCTTTCGCGATCTTAGGCTATTTAATCAAGCTCTTTTGGCCAAACAAGGGTGGCGTCTATTGGTTTTTCCGGACTCTTTCTGTGGTAAGGTGATGAAAGCAAAATATTATCCTCATGGGCATCTTATTGATACAGTGTTCCCTCAATCGACGTCGCTTCCGTGGCAAGGTATTATGCATGGCCTTGATTTATTAAAACAAGGCGTCATATGGAGAGTTTTTGGTGGGATCAGTATAAACATATGGAGGGGTAATTGGATTCCTCGGCAGTCTGGCCTAATGATTACTGCTAAGAAGAACAGAACTAGGATCAAATGGGTGTCTGAGTTATTCATGACTGGTTCTAGGAGGTGGGATGAGAATCTGACCAGGCATATGTTTTACCCTCATGATGCCGAGGAAATCTTAAAGTTGCGTACTTTGAATTTGGGCGAGGGAGATATTATTGTATGGCACCATGAGAAGAATGACATGTCTTCGGTGAAGAGTGTGTATAGGCTGGCACTGAATCTCATGGATTTGAAGGTTAATCTGGGGAACTCTAGTGTAGCAGTAAATGGGGAAAGGGTGATCTAGAATATTCTTTGGAAGGCTATTGTCCCTCAGAAGATTAGAATCTTTGCTTGGCAGGTTGCTTCAAATACTTTGGCGGTTCAAGTTAACAGGGTAAAGCACCATCAAGCTATCCTAGGTACATGTACAATCTGTGGTGTTGAAAATGAATGTACTTTTCATGTGTTGGTGAGTTGTCCTAAGGCTCATGCACTTCGTATGGCTTTGAGGGAGGTGTGGAATTTACCACCCGAAGAGATTTTCAAAAATACAGGACCGGATTGGCTTCTTATTTTATTGATCAATTAGATTCGTCAGCATGTGAGAAAACTATTTTCATGCTTTGCAGAGCTTGGCACTTGAGGAATGATCAGATCTTTGGTAAGGGAAAAGAATCCAACTCAGCCTTTATGAATTTTGTTCAAAATTACAGGCTTCCTTTTTGTCTTGTCACGCAAAAGCGTAGGTAGAGGTGAGCAACAAAGGCAAGGAAGTGGGGGTCGCATTCTGGATTCAAAAAATATAGAGAGGATTTCTGCTGGTTGGCAACCTCCCACCGCAGAGTTCTTTAAGATTAAGGGATAATTGGTTTTATGCCCCTAGTTGGGTCACACTCGGCTGGTTTACCCCTAGTTTCCGAAAACACGCGTTCCTGGCTTCCTACCCAAACCACTTTGCTCGTCTTATGCTTTTGACCTTTGACAGTTTGACCGTCACTTTGAAAACCTCATAACAGATTCATACTAACTCAAAAAATTCAAATAAGTTATCAAAATGTTCAGAGAAACATCACCTATATGTGCATGTCATTTGCATTCATGACAAAAGCGTTGGAAAATCCCCATCTCAGTTTAGCTCATATGATCCTAGCATGAACAATATAATCTGGAAAAAATGAAAATAAATTCTAGAAAAATTTGGTGGCAAACATTGACCAATGTTTTGAGTGCTTGCCAGGTTTCATAAGAGAATAACATTCGTGGAAGTCATGGCAAAAAAACAAAATCAGCACTCCCAAATGCTTTTGTTTTGGAGCATTGCTTTTATTTTATTTTTCCATGACTTCGACGAATGTCATTCTGTTATGAAAATTTGGCAAGCACTCAACAAATTGGTCAATGTTTTTCACCAAATATTTTTAGAATTTGTTTTCAAAGTTTTCAGATTATACCATTCATGCTAAGATCATATGAGCCAAAACCGAGATGGGGACTTTCCAACACTTCTTTCTTGAATGCAAATGACATGCACATATAGGTGATGTTTTTATGAACATGCCGATATCTTATTTGCATTCTTTTGAATTAGTATGTATTTGTTATGAAGTTTTCAAAGTGGCGGTCAAACGGTCAAGGGCAAAAGCATAAGACGAGCAAAATGGTTTGGGCAGGAATGCGTGTTTTTGGAAACTAGGGATAAACCAACCGATTGTATCCCAACTAGGGGCATAAAACCAATTATCCCTAAGATTAATGTCGATGCAAGTTTTGTGGAGGCAATCAACGCTGCGATTGTGGGGGTGGTTGTCAAAAACCAGTCTGGAGAAGTTGTCATTTCCTCTTGGGATTATATTGGAGTTTGTTGTAGTGTTGAGGAAGCGGAACTTAGAGCGACACTCTCCGGCTTGTATATCGGTATCACTCTTCACAAACCCATCATTTTAGAAACTGATTATTCTTTTGTGGCTTCTGCTCTTGGAAAAGACAGTTTTGACAAGTCACCCCTTGTTGACCTTAAGAGGGAAGCTTTGAGTATTTCTAAGATGTTAGCGAATTTAAAGATCTTCAAGATTGGCAGGAAAGCTAATATAGTGGCACATGAGATTGTGAAGTTTAGTTTTATTAATAGGTTTAATGGTGTTCTTATTAATAGTGTTCCACCCTATGTGGCAAATCCTATAACGAATGATTGTATGAACATTGTAATTTAATTAATACATGGGTGGGGTTTTAAAAAACAATTATATATCATATGAAAACATATTCATGATGAATCTAGTGGTATTTATTTGGCGTACTTTTTAGTATATAGTGTAGTGTTTATTTGTTTCAGAAGAAATGACCTTGATAGTAGCTAGATGGTTTTCTCTCTTATTTCTCAATACAAAATATCACATGAGCTGCTGAAAGATCGTGGATGTCGCCTAGAGGGGGGGGGGTGAATAGGCGTTATAAAATAATTACGGTTTAGGCTTGAACAAATGCGGAATAAACCTAGCGGTTAATTTGTCAAGCACAAAACCTAAAACAACTAGGCTCACCTATGTGCACCAACAACTTATGCTAAGCAAGATAAGCAACTATGTGATAGCAAGATATATGACAAGAAACAATATGGCTATCACAAAGTAAAGTGCATAAGTAAAGGGGCTCGGGTAAGAGATACCGAGGCACGCGGAGACGATGATGTATCCCGAAGTTCACACCCTTGTGGATGCTAATCTCCGTTTGGAGCGGTGTGGAGGCACAATGCTCCCCAAGAAGCCACTAGGGCCACCGTAATCTCCTCACGCCCTCGCACAATGCAAGATGCCGTGATTCCACTAAGGGACCCTTGAGGGCGGTCACCGAACCCGTACAAATGGCAACCCTTGGGGGCGGTCACCGAACCCGTACACTTTGGCAACCCTTGGGGGCGATCACCGGTACCCGTCAAATTGCTTGGGGCGATCTCCACAACCTAATTGGAGACCCCGACGCTTGCCCGGAGCTTTGCACCACAATGATTGAGCTCCGAACACCAACAACCGTCTAGGGCACCCAAGCACCCAAGAGGACAAGCTCAAGGGTACCAAGCACCCAAGAGTAATAAGCTTCTCAACTTGTAACTTCCACGTATCACGTGGAGAACTCAAACCGATGCACCAAATGCAATGGCAAGGGCACACGGAGTGCCCAAGTCCTTCTCTCTCAAATCCCACCGAAGCAACTAATGCTAGGGAGGAAAATGAGAGGAAGAACAAGAAAGAGAACACCAAGAACTCCAAGATCTAGATCCAAGGGGTTCCCCTCACATAGAGGAGAAAGTGATTGGTGGAAATGTGGATCTAGATCTCCTCTCTCTTTTCCCTCAAAAACTAGCAAGAATCCATGGAGGGATTGAGAGTTAGCAAGCTCGAAGAAGGTCAACAATGGGGGAAGAACACGAGCTCAAAGGATTGGATTCAATGGGGAAGAAGACCCCCTTTTATAGGAGGGGGAAAATCCAACCGTTATCCCCCACACAGCCCCGCAGAGAGCGGTACTACCGCTGAGGTAGAGCGGTACTGCCGCCCTCAAGCGGTACTACCGCTCCCCCTCAGCGGTACTACCACGCCAGAAGAGAAGGGCTGGGGCAGGGGCCCAGGGCGGTACTACCGCGGAGGTAGAGCGGTACTACCGCTCTCAAGCAGTACTGCCGCCACTACTGCCGCAGCAAGTACCGCAAAACCCGACACGAGAAAATGCGCGCAAGAAACGAAGCGGAAGTAGCACCATGCCACCACGGTACTGCGGCTGAGCCCAGCAAGCGGTACTACCGCTCCGAGGAGCGGTACTACCGCTACAGACGCAGTGACAGGACGGTAGTAGCACGGAACCGCAGAGGTACTGCCGCTGAGGCCACCCAGCGGTACTACCGCTCATATGCAGAAGTTATGGCAGTTCTGGTTTTCTGGAGTATGGTTTTTCTCCTGGACCCAGCGGTAGTACCGCGGTCCACAGCGGTAGTGCGGCTGAGACTCCCTAAGCGGTAGTACCGCTCCCGGAGCAAACTCAAGCTTGTTGAAAACAAGACGACGAGTAGCATCAAAACAGCGACTGGTTATAGTAAGAAGAGGCAGGGGAGGTATGCCAACAAATAGAGGAGTGAAACCTCCAACCGAGAAGAACCGGCAAAACCTCCAACATCGAAAACATCATAGAAGATGCATGCGAACTCCGTTTTCGATGAACTCAAGCTTGTCATCAAGATGACCATAAGCTCTAAGACTCACAAAGAGAACCAAACAAGAACCAAGAAAGATGATGCAAGGATGCAAAGGTTTGAGCTCTCAACGAACGATACGATCAAGCTACTCATCGAGGGCCCCCCTTGATAGTACGGCAATCGATCCTATAACCCGGTCTCCCAACTACCATCATGAGACCGGTAAAATAGAAAACCTATCAAGGGCAAACCTTTGCCTTGCACATGGTCCACTTGAGCTAGATGATGACGATCTTGATTCCCTCAAGTTGGACCACCTTTCTTGATTGGGTTGACTCGATGAAGACTAGTTGATTGCTCCCCCATACTCCACTATGGGTGAGCCACTCTTCCGCACATCTTCACAAGTCCATTGTCACCACAAAGTACGGCAAGCTTCAAGCATTTGATCTCTTCGTGATACTCCACTTGAACTTGCACACCGCAACCTAACCCCACAAAGAACTCTCAGAAGACCATGGGTTAGTACATAAAGCGTAATTGACAATGCTTACCATACCATGGGATCACTTGATCCCTCTCGGTACATCTTCTACGCTTTGTGGGTTGATCAACTTGATTCACTCTTTAACTTAGTCTTGATCAACCTCTCACAAGACCAATCTTTAGGTAATTCCTTGAATAGCACCTTGGTCGACACAAACTCTCCTTGAAACCAACACATGTACTCCAAGAAAAGCCTATGGACAAAACCTTCAAATATAACTCAAGGCAACCATTAGTCCATAGATATTGTCATCAATTACCAAAACCAAACATGGGGGCACCGCATGTTCTTTCAGCTGCCCTACATGGTTGTGATCCATCTGATGTCATTCTTGCAGTGTGGTTGTTAAGATATGATGAATTGGCACTTTAAAATCAGATTTATTCATGAATTCTCTTTAGATCTATTTGGTTCTTTTGTTGCATACTTCTTATTCATATATGCTCTCCGATCTATTTTCTATTTCCATGCCAAGTTTGGGGATTTATCTTTGGAGGGAGTTGTGTACGATAGTTGGGTTCAATCGTGCAATTAAGCTATTGTGGTGACAATACGCGGAAAAAGTTTGTATTCGTGTTATTGCCATCAGGGGTAAAAAGATGGTTGCATAGTTGTCCTTTGAATGCAGGGTTAAGACAATATATCATCTACTTCATGTCATCATACTTACTGCAATATACTATTTTACTTAATACTTTGATATGCATGCTGGACAACGGTCTTGGGGTGAAGTATTACCTATAAATGCAGTTAGATAACGGTCTATAAATTTATGGACATGATACTCATTTTTTTTGTTATCCCATGAATAGCCGTACTTATAAATATTACAATTTAATCACTATCCAACTGCGGTTTATTGACCAAAGTATTGCTTATCTTTTGAGAGAGACCACTAGAGAACCTATGATCCCGATCATCCTTTTCCATAAAGTTTATGTTCTTTTATTTCCTTCCATTTACTTTTTCGTTAGTTTCCATCAAATCTTTCTATCCTTGTGTCTAATTCCTTTTTTAACTAGCAGACCAGTGAGATTGACAACCTCACTAGTTACCTTGCGGGCACAAGGATGTTTGTAATACTGATAGTTAGTTATAATCGCGTAACTCCTGTTGGTTTGATGAACCTTGAAATCACTTAAGGGAAATTTTTGCTTGCTAGAAAGCCTGACACTTGGGGCCCAACAACTTCCTGGTAGATAGGAAGCAGCGATGAGCACGCGGCATAGCATGGCCGCGGTGCAGCCCAGGGACTCGATGGTCGTCATGGCCAACGCGTCAAACGCCTTTACAAACGAGGACGCATACTTGTCGATGGAGTCCTGAAGGTCGTCCAGTCGCTGCGCCGTTTTCTCCCCCGGCTTGGGAGATCGTGTGGCTCTGCATGGATAGTGTCCTAAATGACCTGTTGTAGCTCGACCAGGGATAGCTCCGCTGCGGCCATGCACGTGGAGAGCGTAGGCTTGGATGGGCACGCCCTTGATCCCGCCTCCAATCTAATGAACCCAGCTCAGGTACACTGAGGTGTTTTGCGCAGAATCACCCGACGGGATCTGCACATTTTGCTAGGATTTGCGAGCTAACCGAAGGATTGATCGGCAATATTTGGAGAGAAAAATTGGGATGGGAGCAAGCGAATCTATACATAGCTCTGAGTACCAAATGCTATGAACCCGCATCACATCCCCTCGCCACACCGAGATATGGAGCTCGAACCAAAGGAAATATCTCAGAGGTAGCTTGGAGAAGGGGAAGATTAGAGAGGGAAGCTTAAGGCGGGGAATAATGTTTACATATTTAATCATCGATGCCACCACACATGCACACTTTGTACATGTGTAGTCGACCGTCACATGCCACATGGGGTGGGTCAAGCCTGCTAAGAAATACACACACATTTAAAAAAAATTATGTTTCATGACTACTTTTTTCATACACATTGTATTTTTTTATACATCAAGAACATTTTAGATGCATGTTTAACATTTCTTAAATATATGATTAATATTTTTTATAAATGATCAACATTTTATAAAATTTATTTTTTTAAGTTCAATACATTTAAGAAACGCTCTACATTTTTCTTATACATCAGGCCATTTTTTATATTTCAATAAAAAAGTATCATTTTTTATACACGTTCTACATTTTCTGTATACATCAGAAATATTTTGTAAATACATGATTAACATTTTTTTCATATGTATGTTTTGATGTCTATTTTTTCATACATGTTGCATATCTTTTATATACATTAGGAACATTTTTATACACTTCTAACATTTTTTAAATGCATGACTAACATTTTTTCATAGACATGTTTTTTAACATTTGTTGTTCATATATGAGTTGATTGTTTATTTATATATGTATTGAATTTTTTTTTATTTTTTAACTCTTTCAACATTTATTGTTCATATATGGTTTTTTAATGCTGCACCAACATATTAGATTTTTCGAAAAAAGTAAATAAATAAGGAAAAAAGGAAAAGGAAAAAGGAAATTGAGGAACGATTTTTTTTAGCAGATCAAGGGACGAAATAAGGAAAACTAAAAATCCGACATGGACCAACAGTGCAACAGGGCCGGCCCGTTCCCACGTCGCTTCAAGCGAGCGGACGCTCCCTCTCGCTTGAAGCAAGATATAGTCGCGCCCGTATGAAGCAGCGATGGGGTTCAGGTCACGTTGCCATGTTCCTTTTTATATTTTTTCCAGGTAGTTCGATTCGGGTACAATACGGCGTGGTCTACGGCACCCGGACGGATCCTTGCTGCGTCCCGCAATATACTCCCCGGTTTGATATATCTCGAAAACAAAAGTTCGCTGGTAAAAAGAGGCAACACCGGAAGGTCGCCCAGCCATAGCGACGATTCACCGGCCGGAAGGTTAGCTATGAACGCCGCCTTAATGTGCTGCGCGGCGCGGCGAGCGCGTGAAGCCAGGGACAGGGTGGCGATCGGCGTCCCGCTCACAGAGCCGTTGCGGATGCGAGCAGAGGGCGAGTGCTGGGTGGCGATCGGCGTCCCGCTCATCGAGCCTCGTCCCCGGCGCAAGCCTGGCCCATGCGAAACAACGCCTTTAATCTGGGTAAGATGATGCGTTCTCGGTCGGGCTTTAGATTTCTTTTTTTTGCGTGTTTATAGGTTTTGAGACGTCGTACGAAGGAAAGATCCGTGCAATGTATAGAAACTTGTCCATGTTTTCTTGTAATGAAAATATCAAATATTTGCATTCTGTGAAAAAAAACATGAGAACGTAAAAGGAATCCGATCAATAAGTTACATAGCTTGTAGTAGTACTACTTTATGTAGCAATCACCGGTGTTTCTCAGTTCTTTGTTTCTGTAGTAAGATTTTGATGGATAATTAATAAATTGGCTGAATGCATCACCCTGATGCAGAAGGCGGGGATTATCCTTTTTTTTTTAAAAAAAAAATAGAAAATGCAAACCGATACAATAACTTTTCTCCTTGTGTTTGTTCTTTGCAGTGTTTTGCTATCATCACTGGAGTTGTATTTGCTGGAATTGTATTTACAGTTACGCTCGCCATGACGGATGAGCCACTCGGTGTGAAAATAGTTACATTATGCATAATGTGGGCCCTTTTCTTGGCTACAGCACTCTTGATTGCGTTTGACGTCCACAATGATCCAGAGAACATATCAGAATCCCAAGAGCATGATTAATGATATAGCTGCTACTGATTACATGTTGTTGTCATGTCATTTATAGTTAATTTTAAAAGTTAGCACATATAATAGTTAGCTATAAATATTATAGTTCATCTTACACTCTCACAAACTTTTTAGAAGCATGTGTTGCAGCTTACTGGTAGTCCACAATCCGCTTATCTTATCTCTATTCTTCTCTCTCCTCAAATACAACAAGAATGTATTATCTAAATCCTTATAGACGACTTACATCACCTTACTGTACTTGGTTTAATTTGCTTCAAGGCTGGTTTTCTTGATTGGTGTAACAATATGTAATAGTAATATTTGCGTTTATATGTACAGTCCTTCAAGGCTGGTTTGATTGGTGTAACAATATGTAATAGTAATATTTGCATTTATATGTACAGTCCTATCAATATATCTTTATGTAGTGACAAAAAGGTAAAGCAAAGGAACTTTTATGGAGGGAGTGGCGCTCACGCTGGAGAGATGTGTATCCCCCCTCGTTGTAGCTTGACTATCAGCAAGCCACCATGTGCATTCAGGAGGCTGGCGTCAACCGTTCACCTATAGACTCTATGGTCGGTGAGATTAAAAAGTTACTCCAAAAAAGGGAGACTAAGACTTCAAGGGCATTCGTTTTCGCGTCCCTCGTGTCACCTCCAGGGCGACCGGGGGGCTAACCCTAGTCCCCATCATTGCCACCCCTCCTCCCTTCACTCTCCCCTCATTGTCCCTAGAGGTGGCCATCGGGATAGCCTATGCGTCATCGATGAAGGGGACAACAGGGTCTTGCGTCCCGCTGCCATGCATGGCGCAGCTTCCTGGAGGGGCGGTACATGACAACGTGCTTATGGAAAAGAACTTGCATGATATCTTTTGTCCTACCCTTCCATGGAGTGGGGTCCATAAGTAAACAAAGGGATATTGAGGCCTCCTTTTAATAGAGAACCGGAACAAAGTATTAACACATAGTGTATACATGAACTTCTCAAATTACAGTAATCACCGGACAGAAATTACGATAATCACCGGACAGAATCCCAATTGTTGTCACCTTGGGGTATGCGGATCATAACACGTAACAAGTGCATATAACTTGCAAGATGGGATCAAGAATATAGATATAATGGTGAAAACATAAACGGTTCAGATCTGAAATCATGGCACTCGGTCTCTAGTGACAAGCATTAAGCATAGCAAATTCATACCAACATCAATCTTAGAACATAGTGGATATTAGGGATCAAGCCCTAACAAAACTAAGTCGATTACATGATAAATCTCACCCAACCTACCACCATCCAGCAAGCCTACAAAGGAATTACTCACTCCCGGCGGTGAGCATCATGAAATTGGTGATGAAGGATGATTGATGATGACGAAGACGGAAGATCCCCTTCTGTGGAGCCCCGAACGGGCCCCAGATCTGGCCTCCCGATGAACAACTGGAGGTGGCGGTGGCTCTATATCATAAAACGTGATGAAATTTCCTCTCCTTATTTTTTTCTCAAAAAATAGGATTTGATAGAGTTGGAATTAGGGTCAGCGGAGCCTCATGGGCCCACTACCCACCAGGGCACGCCAAAGGGGGGTGGCGCGCCCTGGTGCCTAGTGGGCAGCTGGGCCCCCGTGGGTATCGGTTCCATTATTTTTTATTTATTGCAAAATAATTCTCCAAAAAGTTTCGTCCAATTTCAAGAACTTTTATTTCTGCACAAAAACAACACCATGGTAGTTCTGCTGAAAACAACGTCAGTCCGGGTTAGTTTCACTCAAATCATGCAAATTAGAGTCCAAAACAAGAGCAAAAGCATTAGGAAAAGTAGATACGATGGAGACGTATAAAATCTCCCAAACTTAACCCATTGCTTGTCCTCAAGCAATTTAGTTGACAAACTGAAAGTGACGAAGAAAAACTTTTACGAACTATTTTATTCTTGTGTTTATACATATGCTTAAATAATACTCAGGTTTTTAGCAAAGATCATGACTAACCATGCAAATGTTAAGTCTTAGAAATTATATTCACTCATATCAATGGCATAATTAACTAGCGAGCAATAATAAATTATCTCAAATGCCAACACTTTGTCAATAATGGTATCTTGCTAGCCCTTTATGGGACCGCAAAACATAAATGCTCAAGAACCTTCAAACTTCAAGCAGCGACTAAACATTGTAATTCATGATAGAAGAGATCTAGTCATGATCCACACAATATTAACTATACACAATGCATGAGGATGACAATAGTGCTGTCAGGACTGGTGCTTGTTTGAGAAGGTGATGACTCAATAATAAAAGTAAAATAATATAAAAGTAAATAGATAGGCCCTTCGCAGAGTGAAGCAGGGATTTGCAGAGGTGCTAGAGCTCAAAGCTTCAATCAAAGATAAATATAATTTTGGGAGGTATACATTTTCTGTCAACGTTACGACCAAGAGTTTCCAATATCTTCCATGCTAAACAAATTAGCTGCGGTTCCCAAGTGGTAAAAGTAAAGTTTACCCCCCCTCCACCAACAAACACAAGGCATTGCTAGCTGAATCCTCGGGTGCCCTCCATACCAACAACAGTTCGAGGGAGTTTTGTTTTAATTATTTGCAATTTTTTATCAAAGGACTAGGCATCCCGATTACCAGCCCCTCTCATGCAAGGACGAGTGAGTAAACACTCATCATGAGAATAACCCGCTTAGCATGGAAGACACTGACCACACCATGTCGCTCCATGAGCGGTACAGGCACACAAAACATATGTTCATTTGAATATTTAGAGGTGGCACATGCAAATTTACTTGGAACAGCAGAGTAATACCACATATAGGTAGATATAGTGGACTCATCTGGAATAACTTTGGTTTAAGGATTTGGATGCACATGCAGTATTCCCGCTTAGTACAGGCAAAGGCTAGCAATTAGATTGAGAAGCAACCAACTAGAGAGCGAAAACGGTTGTGATCATGCATTATAGATAATTAACATTGAGTACTAGCATGAGTAGGATATAAACACTATGAACATAAATATCGTGGAGGCTATGTTGATTTTGATTCAACTATATGTGTGAACATGTGCCAAGTCAAGCCACTTGAAACATTCAGAGGAGGATATCATATCATAATACTACACCACAATCATTTTAATGCATGTTGACATCCAAGATAAATCATTATCCACTCCTAACTACTTAAGCATGGCATGAGCAACTATAATATCTAATTTTCATCACAAAAATGTTTAATCATAATATGTTGAATCATGGATACTGAGTTAAACATATTTACAAAAACAAAAATGAGTTGAGTTCATACCCGCCTTTCCTTGCCTCAATCACTTCATCATATGTCGGCATTATTTTCTTTCACTTGCACGATCGAACGATACGAAAATAATAATAATGCAAGAGTGTCATGGACTAAGCAAGAATCTGCAAACATTTTATTTAAAGGAGAAGACAAAATGATTTGAGCTCTTTGTTAGATCAACAATAGTGTATATGAGAGCCACTCAACATTTTCATCATGGTCTTCCCCTTGGTACGATTCAACGAAATGAAAAGAATTTTAGATAAACACATTGAAATAATTTTGGAGTTTTTAGTTTTTTCTTGAAAGAAGCAAATTAAAGAAAGAGAAACAAAAAAATGAGAAAAACTATTTACATGGGAAAGCTCCCAACAAGCAAAAGAAGAAATGGGAAATATTTTTGGGTTTTCTTTTAATACTACAACTAAATTAAACTAGAAAGAAAAGCCAAAAAGAAGCGAGAAATATTTTTGAATTTTCTCAAAGTTTTTCAAACTCTCAAGAAGAAAGCGAGAAAATAAAAGTAACATGAATAATACAATGAAACAGTATGAACACCGACAACTAGAATGAAATATGTGAACATGAATGTAATGTCGGTGGAAATACGTACTCCCGCAAGCTTAGGATTTTGGCCTAAGTTGGTGATCACCATCCACGACCTGGATAATAGTCAGAGTGATAACTCATGCAGGCTCTCGGTGTGGCCTCCTCAGCCCGACGGGCAGCCTCTACCGCCGTGTTGTACTCATGCGCCTCTCTCTCATAGATGTAGTATCTTCCTTTACTCTGATAATCGAAGAGAGCAGGTGTAGGCAAAATAACATGTACAATGGTTTTTTATCGAACATCTAGTTATTATTATAATTTGTGGCTCCAAACTTAATGAACTTACGACGCTACATGGCCCCAAAGTCTAGGTATTGGGTAGGTAAATTAGGATCATTGGGCCAAGGTGACACACCCAGCTTCCTAGCTATACGAGAGGCATAAATCCCTCTATAAAAGTGACCACTATCAGCATTGCATTGCAACCTCCGTGCAATGATTGCCCCAAGATTATAACATTTAACCCTTGTTAGAGCAGTGTGTATCAGGCTCAAGTCTGGGGCACAATGGGTACTGCAATCTTGTTTGCCCATGATGGATTTTCCACTAAAGAGTACAAAGAACTAATTGATGGAAATTGTATACTTTTTATTCTAGCTTGTGGCACTCCTCTATCCTCACCACAACAGATACTAGTTAAAAACATTTCATACTCAAATTTTGGTGGTTTGTCCAGCGAACCCCAATATGGAAGTTTGCACGCAACACAAAATTCTTCTAGAGGCATGTTGAAGGCACTATCATAAAGGCTAAATGAAACTCTAGAATCATGAGAATTATACTTAAATTTATTGGTGAACATCTGGGTGAGGTTGAGATGTTGAATGCACTTATCTGCGATGAAGGGAGCGAGCTCGGTGTTGTGAACATATTGCTCAAATTCTTCCTTGATACCCGCTCCTATCATGAACTCGTCACACGGCCATAGGCACGATTTGGTATCGACATCCTACATCGAGCTTGCGTTGGCTCAACATAAGACTGTCGTATCGAGCTCCCGCTCGATGATTCCTCTGAGGACCTCCTCCTCGAAGAACTCCTCCTAAAGAGGTACATTTTTTGTATGAACAAATTTCTGAAATTTTTGAGCCATAAAATTTTGTCAACAAAACTTCACAAGATTGACAGCAACTACTCATATGGATGCCTAGAGGTTATATCAAGCATTCAACCTACTTGGAACTCAAAGAATTCAACATGCAAGCTCATTTACTGTAGCACCAAGAGTAGCTAATTACTCAAAATATAAACCAAAAAAACAAAAACTAATTGGAGCAATGGAAGAGTGATACGTCTCCAACGTATCTATAATTTTTGATTGTTCCATGCTATTATATTGTCTGTTTTGGATATTTTATATGCATTAATACGCTATTTTATATGATTTTTGTACTAGCCCATTAACCTAGAGCCCGGTGCCAGTTTCTGTTTTTTCCTTGTTTTAGAGTTTCACAAAAAAGTAATACCAAACGGAGTCCAAACGGAATAAAACCTTCACGATGATTTTTCTTGGACCAGAAGACACCTAGGAGACTTGGAGTGCATGTCAGGAGAGCCATGAGGCGGCCATAAGGGTGGAGGGCGTGCCCATGGGGGTAGGGCGCGCTGCTACCTCTTGAGCTTGCGTTGGTTTTTCCCTTGAAGAGGAAAGGGTGATGCAGCAAAGTAGAGTAAGTATTTCCCTCAGCTTTTGAGAACCAAGGTATCAATCCAGTAGGAGAAAACGCAACAAGCCACCGAATACCTGCACAAACAAACACCAACTTGCATCCAACGCGATAAATGGGTTGTCAATCCCTTCATGGTTATTTACAAACTGAGATCTGATATAGATGGATAAACGACAAAGTAATATTTTTAGTATTTTTGGTTTATGGAACCGAAAGTAAAAGATTGCAAGGAAAGTAAATAGGAAACTAAAATTGTAGATCGGAAACCTATATGATGGAAAATAGACCCGGGGGCCATAGGTTTCACTAGAGCCTTCTCTCAAGATAGAAATTATTATGGTGGGTGAACAAATTACTGCCGAGCAGTTGATAGAAAAGCGCAAAGTTATGACAATATCTAAGGCAATGATCATGAATATAGGCATCACGTCCGCGTCAAGTAGACTGAAACGATTCTGCATCTATTACTATTACTCCACACATCGACCGCTATCCAGCATGCATCTAGAGTATTAAATTCATAAGAACAGAATAACGCATTAAGTAAGATGACATGATGTAGAGGAATTAACTCAAGCAATATGATGAAAACTCCATCTTGTTATCCTGGATGGCAACAATACAATACGTGTTGGTTCCCCTTCTATCACTAGGATCGAGCACCATGAGATTGAACCCAAAGCTAAGCACTTCTCCCATTGCAAGAAAAACCAATCTAGCTGTCCAAACCAAATCGATAGTTTGAAGAGATTTGCAAAGATATCAAATCATGCATATAAGAACTCAGAGGAGATTCAAATAATATTCATAGATAACCTGATAATAAATCCAGAATTCATCGGATCTCGGCAAACACACCGCAAAAGAGTATTACATCGAATAGATCTCTAAGAACATCGAGGAGAACTTTGTATTGAGAATCAAAAGAGAGAGGAGAAGCCATCTAGCTAATAGCTAGGGACCCGTAGGTCTGTGGTAAACTACTCACGCTTCATCAGAGAGGCAATTGTGTTGATGTAGAAGCCCTCCATGATCGAATCCCCCTCCGACAGGATGCGGGAAAAGTCCACTATATGGGATCTCACGGGTACAGAAGGTTGCGGCGGTGGAAAAGTGGTTTCGTGGCTCCCATGGAAATTTTTGGGGTATTTGAGAATATATAGGAGGAAGATCTAGGTCAGGGGGTCACCGAGGGGCCCACAAGGTCGGGGGGCACGCCCTCCACCCTTGTGGCCGCCTCGTGGCTTTTCTGACTTGCACTCCAAGTCTCATGGGTGTCTTCTGGTTCAAGAAAAATCATCGCGAAAGTTTTATTCTGTTTGGACTCCGTTTGATATTCCTTTTCTGCGAAACTCTAAATAGGTTAGTCCCAAAAATCATATAAAATAGCATATAAAACATCCAAAATAGATAATATAATAGCATGGAATAATCAAAAATTATATATGCGTTGGAGACGTATCAAGCATCCCCAAGCTTAATTCCTGCTCGTCCTTGATTAGGTAAATGATAAAAACAGAATTTTTGATATGGAATGCTATCTAACATATTTATCCATGTATTTATCTTTATTGTGGCATGAATGTTCAGATCCGTATGATTCAAAACAAAAGTTTAATATTGACATAAAAACAATAATACTTCAAGCATGGTAACAAAATAATTATGTCTTCTCAAAATAACATGGCCAAAGAAAGCTATCCCTACAAAATCATATAGTCTAGCTATGCTCCATCTTCATGACACAAAATATTTAACAGAAGGACTAAAAATCAGTCGACTGATTTCTATCGAAGTCTCATTCGATGCCTTCATTGATTTTTTTATGCTAGCTGCTTGTCACGTTTAAATCAGCCTGTTAGGATGACACGGCCGGCCTGTTTCTTTTTGTTTTTGTCTGTTGGGCTATGTCCGGTCGCAACATTTTGTACTGTTTTTTAAATGGCTTGTGCTAATTCATTTTGGGTTTCTAGGATAGTTTTCCTTTTGATTTTTTTGTTTGTTCTTTTAAAATTATCAACTATTTCCATTCTTCTCATTTGTTCTTGTTCTTTGTTCTCTCATAATTCCTTCTTTGAAGTATGTTTGTGTGTTTTTCTATTTTTATTTTTTTGAATTTTATTAATTATTAATTGTTCACGCTTATTTTTGTCATCAGCAGACATTTTATTTGTGTGTAACTATGTTTTTATTTATTCTTTATTTTTAGCCTCGAAGGAAAAATTGATTGTATGTAGCATGTTTGTTTATCCGTGCACAACTACACACGTCTTACTCCACATGCAATTGGTGAAGGACTGGCTTTTGCGTATATTTTTTTCTTTTTTTGTCGGGAGAGGGGGCAGTTGCATGTCTGCCACTAGGCACGCAACTCCAAGTGTGGTCCCCTACTACAACTACATGTCTTTGATGCGATTGCAACTTAGTGGTGTGTTTGTCAGGGGAGGGGGGGGGGGGGGTAGTTGCATGTCTGCCAATAGGCATGCAAGTGGAGTGTCGTCCCCGACTGATATTGCAACTCAGTAGTGTTTTATCGGGAAGGGGGAAGTTGCATGTTTTTCACTAGTCACGCAATTACAAGTGTCACACCCGCCGGAAATTCTATGGTGTTTTGTGGAGGGAGGTGGTTGCATGTCTGTCACTAGGCACGCAACTGCATGCCCACACCTGACTACAGCCGGCCTTTGTTTTGTAAATCAGCCGTGGGAGAGGGGGCGGTTGCATGTCCAATATTAGGCCTTGCAACTGCAAGTGTCGCCCCCGTTTGCAATTGCATGTCTCCCTCCCAAAATGCAACTAGCCTTATGTTTTTGTCGGAGGGCGGCGAGAGAAGGAGGGGGCATTTGCATGTCCAACACTAGGCTTGCAACTGTAAGTATCGCCCTTGACTGCAACTGCATGTCCATACACCCAACTGCAACCGACCTTTTCTTTTGTAGGTAGGCGTCGAAAGAGGGGGTGGGTAGTTGCATGTCCGACACTAGGCTTGCAATTGCAAGTATCACTCTCGACTGCAACTGCATGTCTACACATTTGTTTTGTAGGTGGGTGTCGAAAGAGGGGTAGGTAGTTGCATGTCCGACACTAGGCTTGCAAATGCAAGTGTTGTCTTCGACTACAATTGCATGCCCACACACCTGAATGCAACTAACCTTTTGTTCTATAAGTGAGTGGTGGAAGAGGGGGCGGTTGCGTGTCCGACTCTAGGCTTGTAACTGCAAGTGTCGACCTCAAATACAACTGCATGTCTTCCAACATGGTTGCAACTGGATATTATTTTGTTGGACGGGGTGGGGGAGGGGGATAGGCAAGGGGCTAACACTAGGCCTGCAACTGCAAGTGTAGCCCCTGACTGCAACTGCATGCCCACACACCCCGACTGCAACTAACATTTGTTTTTGTAAGTTGATGGTTGGAGAAGAGGATTTGCATGTCTGATACTAGACATGCAACTGCAAGTGTCGGCCCGACTGTAACTGCATGTCTCCCCTCAGACAACAATTGGCCTTGTCTTTTTGTCAAAGGGCGACGGGAGAAGCGGGGGCAATTGCATGTCCGACAGTAGGCTTGCAACTGAAAGTGTCACCCTTGACTTCAACTACATGTTCATACATCCAACAACAACCGATCTTTTTTTTCTCGCTAGGCGGCGGGAGAGCGGGGAGGAAATTGCATGTCTGACACTAGGCTTGCAACTGCAAGTGTCGCCCTTGACTACAACTGCATGTCTACACACCGGACTGCAACTGACATTTTCATTTTGTAAGTGAGCGGCGAGAGAGGGGGGCAATTGCATGTCCAACACTAGGCATGCAACCGCAAGTGTCACCCTCGAATGCAACTGCATGTCTCCAACATGATTGCAACTGCAAGTGTCGCCCTCGACTTCAATTGCATGCCTTTGATGATGACGTGGGATAGTGATTCGCTTTTTTGGAGTTCTCTTTTTTGGAGATCGACCGTGCATGCATGTACATGATGCAGGCGTATGTTTTTCATGCAGGAGTGGATGCATGTACATGATGCAAATGATTCGTGGTACCTTTTTTAGATGTGTGAAAAAACAAATTTATAGCCCAGCTAATAAATATAATAGTAAAATGTAAGTAAAAATGAAAAATAAAAACCAAAAAAACTGATAGAAACTGTTAAGAAATTTGTGCGTACATCAATTTTCCATTTTGAGGGGAACCTACAGCAGTTTTTTAGGCACCTACATCAGCTTTTTTTTGTTTTTGAGAAATGGCACCTACAACAGCTAATATCCCAGTTGTTGCACCACCAAGATGAGCAGCAGCTGCTGGCCCAACACTGTGATGTCTACTACACAACCATCTTCTTGTAGACGTTGTTGGGCCTCCAAGTGCAGAGGTTTGTAGGACAGTAGCAAATTTCCCTCAAGTGGATGACCTAAGGTTTATCAATCCGTGGGAGGCGTAGGATGAAGATGGTCTCTCTCAAGCAACCCTGCAACCAAATAACAAAGAGTCTCTTGTGTCCCCAACACACCCAATACAATGCTAAATTGTATAGGTGCACTAGTTCGGCGAAGAGATGGTGATACAAGTGGTATATGGATGGTAGGTAAAGGTATTTGTAATCTAAAATTATAAAAATAGCAAGGTTACTAATGATAAAAGTGAGCGTAAACGGTATTGCAATGCTAGGAAACAAGGCCTAGGGTTCATACTTTCGCTAGTGTAAGTCCCCTCAACAATGATAACATAATTGGATCACATAACTATCCCTCAACATGCAACAAAGAGTCACTCCAAAGTCACTAATAGCGCAGAACGAACGAAGAGATTATGGTAGGGTACGAAACCACCTCAAAGTTATTTTTTCCAATCAATCCGTTGGGCTATTCCTATAAGTGTCACAAACAGCCCTAGAGTTCGTACTAGAATAACACCTTAAGACACAAATCAACCAAAACCCTAATGTCACCTAGATACTCCAATGTCACCTCAAGTATCTGTGGGTATGATTATACGATATGCATCGCACAATCTCAGATTCATCTATTCAACCAACACAAAGGACCTCAAAGAGTGCCCCAAAGTTTCTACCGAAGAATCACGACGAAAACGTGTGCCAACCCCTATGCATAAGTTCATGGGCGGAACCCGCAAGTTGATCACCAAAACATACATCAAGTGAATCACATGGTATCCCATTGTCACCACAGATACGCACGGCAAGACATACATCAAGTGTTCTCAAATCTTTAAAGACTCAATCCAATAAGATAACTTCAAAGGGGAAACTCAATCCATTACAAGAGAGTAGAGGGGGGAAGAAACATCATAGGATCCAAATATAATAGCAAAGCTCGCGATACATCAAGATCGTAACACCTCAAGAACACGAGAGAGAGAGAGAGAGAGATCCAACACATAGCTACTGGTACATACCCTCAGCCCCGAGGGAGAACTACTCCCTCCTCGTCATGGAGAGCACCGGGATGATGAAGATGGCCACCGGAGAGGGATTGCCCCCTCCGGCAGTGTGCAGGAACGGGTCTAGATTGGCTTTCGGTGGCTACGGAGGCTTCTGGCGGCGGAACTCCCGATCTATTGTGCTCCCTGATGTTTTTAGGGTATATGGAGATATATAGGCGGAAGAAGTACGTCAGGGGGGCCACGAGGGGCTCACGAGGGTGGAGGGCGTGCCCAGGGGGCCTGGGCGTGCCCCCCTGTCTCGTGACCTCCTCGCAGATCCCCCGATGTGCACTCCAAGTCTTCTGGGCTTCTTTCCTTCCAAAAATGAGTTCCGTGAAGTTTCAGGTCAATTGGAATTCGTTTGATTTTCCTTTTCTTCGAAACCCTAAAACAGGGTAAAAACAGAAAACTGGCACTGGGCTCTGGGTTAATAGGTTAGTCCCAAAAAATTGTCAGGACCCCGATTCCAAGTCACATCGATCTAGCCGGTAACACCTCATATCACATTGCGGCCTCACGCACGGTATCCCCACGGGTGTCGCCTTACCGTGGCCCGGGACCGTCTACGCCTTTTGGCTCACGTATATGATAGTGTCGCTAGCATCCATATGACAGAGAACCCGGGCCTACATGGCTAGTCATGAACCCAAAGCGACACAGACCTATGGAGACACGCATACATGAATCACATCGAGCATGTCGGTCATCAGCGAGTGAATCCGGGCTGTAGCACTGGGCTAACAGGACTCCGGGGAACTCGGGCTGTAGCAGGCTAGGCAGGACTCCGGAAGTCACCGCATGACATTTCCCCGAAGGGACAGATATAGCAACGAAGTGAAACACATGCCGGCCAGTCAAGTGTCCTGAGCAGTAGTGCTGGGCTAGCAGGACTCCGGTGAACCGGGCTGTAGCGGACTACTATGGCTCGAGGAGCACTAGACTACATTTCCCCATAAGAAAGGCTGCCAAGGATAAACAACTAGATTGTCGGATCCCACACATACCAAGCATTTCAATCATACACACAATATGCTTGATATGTGCAAATACAACATGGCATCACAACAAAACTCTACAACTCAAGTACTTTATTTAAAGGCTCGAGAGAGCCATACATAACATGTTCATACAGGTAGGGGTCACATGACCCGACACTCAAGTCATACAAGCATACAAGCACATGCGGAAGCAAATAGTCTGAGTACAGACACTAGAAAGAAAGAAGGCTTCTCGAAGCCTGTCTATCAACATAGGGCCCTCCATGGCCAGGATCACCACCTGGGTGGCAAGTCACTCATCAACGTCGACATCTACATAAAACCCATCGGAGGGGGCGGTGTTGTCATCTGAAAACAGTAATTAAGCAAACATGAGTACAAAGGTACTCAGCAAGTCTTACATCAGAACCTACTATACATGCTTATTCTCAAGAAGGTGGTGGAGTTATTGCAGCAAGCCAGCTTTGACTCTTGGCTAAGCTATCCTACGATGCACCACTAGTAAAACAGTTTTCGCACTCGAGTCCACTAATCACCAACACAATACTCCACCGGGGATCCTCCCTCGTCATCCTACGAGAGGGCCATCCTCGGTACTCACACTTATCTTGAGTCTTTTAGTAATAACCATTAACTTGTCTATGAACTGTATAGGCAACCAAGTAGTCCTTTACCGCGGACGTGGCTATTCGAATAGATGATATTAACCCTGCAGGGGTGTAATTCTTCATACACGCTCTCACCACTTACCGCCGTTTACACGACATGTACTCGGCAACCTTCAAGCGGAAGCCCAACGAGAGTGTCGGCCACGGCCTACCTAAACACTCAAGTCTCTAGTCCAGGTTTATCGCCTATCCAGGTTCCATCCGCAGGGAGTCCGGCCGAGGTTTCCACATACGGCCTCGAACGATGTGAACAGGGTTCCTGAGACACCAAACGGGTGACTCGGTACACCATGCCACGGTGTTTCTACCGCATCATAGCCCACCCCTAGGGTCAGCGCTACGCATGGCCGCCAACACATAACCTACAAACACCAGAAACTAATTGCAACTCCTGGACAGAGTACTAGGGTGATTAAGAAGCCGAGAGGGTCCATTGGTTTCGGGCCCAATGTATGGTAGTAGCTGATTCTTAAATCACACATACAGATCTCAGTTCTTAGGGACGGCCTCAATGAAACAACCCACCATGTACTCCTACATGGCCTCTAATCGATACCTTTACCAAATCATGTTTAACACATCCCTCACATTACCGACATAATCATTTCACTCTGGCCCATCACCCAGATGAACCAGACCTGACACAATTCTAAGCATAGCAGGCATAGCAAGGTAGGAAACACATACATGGCTCAATCAACTCCTACACATGCTAGTGGGTTTCATCTAGTTACTGTGGCAATGACAGGTCATGCAGAGGATAAGGGTTCAACTATCGTAGCACGTAGCAGTTTGATACGTTGTTGTCTTAATGCAGTAAATGAGAGCAGAGGCGAGAACATGGGATTGTATCGATATGATCAATGGGGCTGCTTGCCTGATGGAGTGGTAGTAGGGTACTGCCCTTCAGTTGGATACTCGGAGATATCCTCGGAGGCAGAACCTACCACGAAAGACACCACAGAGTATAATCAACACATGGCAATATGCAACAATATGATGCATGCTATGACATGGCAAAATGATGTGTCCTACCTAATGCAATGTGAAACAAGTTGAAATGGGTCCATTTGAATCAAAGATTCAAATGAAGGTTAAAGTTCTTATGCATAATGAGTGTGTTAGCTTGTTTCACCTAAACAACAAAGTTAAAGTGGTTTTTCATGCATGAAACCATTACAGATGGATAGATTGAATTTTTCTGATCATTTTTCATATATAATTTGTTTGATTTGGAGCTATGGTTGATTTTCTATTGATTTTTAGAAGTTTAGGCTATTTTCTGGAATTTCCTATATAAAAATAAATCCAGAAAATGAATAATTGCGTCAGCACTGCGTCACTGTGACGTCAGTGAGTCAAAGGCACCAGCCCAGGTCAAACCTGACTGGTGGGCCCCGTCTGTCAGTGTCTCAGCTAACTAACTGAATTAAGTTAGTATTAACTAACTGTCAGTGAGGCCTTGCCCACATGTCAGTGACCTAAACTAACTAAAATTAGTTAGCACTAATCCTAAACTAATTAACAGGCCAGCCCCACCTGTCATAGGCTCAGGGGGAAGTCAACCTGGCCCACCCAGTCAAGTCCACGGGTCAAACCCGCCGGCGTTTAGCCGCCGGCGAGGCCAGACGTGGCGGAGGGGCTCGGGTTTGCGTCTCCGGCGATGAAATCGACGGCGGAGAGCAGCTACGTGACGCGGGGAGCGAGCCACATTGAGTGGTGCTAGTGGGTGGAGCTAGGGTGGCCGGAAACGTCGCCGGCGACGACCTTGGCGGCCGTCGGAGTTCGGGCGAGGTCGAAACCGAGGCTACGGGGCACGACAAGGCGCGTGGAAAGGTGCTACGGGCTGCTTGGGCTGCGACGAATGTGATGGCGTGCTCGGAGTCAAGCCAGCATGGTTGTGGCCACGACGGTGATGTGCAGAGGCGGCGGCGCATGCGGGCGAGCTCGGTGTGGTCGCTGTGGTGCACAAGAAGGCAAGCGGGGAGGATGGGGAGGTGCAGCAGCTCACGGCAGTGACGTAGGAGCAGACGACGCGGTCGGGGACGAGCTGATGCGGCGGCGACGAGGATGGGGATCTGCGGCAGTGCTCGGTGGAGTCGAGCTCGAAGAAGACGAAGTAGGGTGCGCGAGCACTCGGGGCTCGGGCTACTCGACGGAGAGGACGGTGGAGGAGCTTGTGGACACGGCGGGGCGGTGCGAGGACGACGGTGGACGTGAGAACTACGATGGCATGGCTGCGACAGCGTCGGCCATGGCTTCGGGGAAGCGAGGGAGAGAGCAGGGGGAAGGAATGAGGTGTCCAGGGGGTCGGGGCGGCGCCGCGGAGGCGTATCGAGGCATCGCGCTGGCGCGGGCAACGACATGCACGCAGAGAGGTGGCGTGGCGAGCTCCTGTGCTTGTCGTCGAGCACCTGCTCGCCTCGCTACCTAGGCGAAGCAGCTGCGTGGAGCGGCTGCTTGGCCGGGCCAGCTAGGTGGGCCGGCTGGTGGGCTTCCAGGTAAGTCTCTGGTCCTTTTATTTTCTCTTTTATTTATTTCCTGCTCTGTGTATTGAAATAGGATAAATACTATTTCATTTCCAAAAACTCTGGAAATATTCAGAGGCACATTTGAGAATATTCTCAACTGCCTAAAAATGCTTCCAAGATTATTTGAGCACTTTAAAATATTTATAGCATTTAAAATGACCAAATTCAAATACTTATGGCTTGTTCAAAAATCCAGAATGGCTCCATAAATTGTAAGACCATTTTTGGCAGAGGTTTTAGACAAGACCAAAAATGGTGGGCTTTTATGAAGGGCATTTTGGGTTCATTGAAATTCCAATTGTTGGAAATTAGCATTTTCAGGGGGGGTGTTGGGGTTGATTAGGCCCCATTTCAAGTTTAAAATAAATTTAAACATGATGCACATGTTCATCCAATCCTAATGCATGACTAAAAGCAGGGATGTGACAACTCACCCCCACTCAAAAGAATCGCGTCCCGAGATTCAGGATCTGTTGGGAAGAAGGTGGGGTACTTGATTCGAAGACGATCCTCCCGTTCCCAAGTGGCTTCCTTTTCGGAATGGTGTGACCATTGAACCTTGAGAAACTTGATGTTATGGCATCGAGTGGTACGCTCGGCTTGATCAAGGATACGAACGGGATATTCCTGATATGAGAGGTTATCTTGTAGATCAAGCGTTTCGTGGTCCATTCCACGGATAGGATCCGCGAAGCAACGCCTGAGTTGAGAAACGTGGAAGACATCGTGAACTCTGGAAAGATGCGGAGGTAGTTCCAGTTGGTAGGCAACTTCTCCTCGTTTGGCAAGAATGCGAAAGGGTCCAATGTAACGAGGAGCCAATTTGCCTTTGATACCGAAGCGATGGTTCCCTTTAACGGAGTAACCCGAAGGTAAGCCTTCTCACCGACCTCGTAAGACATGAGCTTATGTTTACAATCATATTGGCTCTTTTGACGAGATTGGGCTGTTTTCAATTTCTCACGAATAACGCGAACCTGCTCTTCTGCTTCCTGAATCATATCCGGGCCAAAGAGTTGTCTTTCCCCGGTTTCTGACCAGTTAAGAGGCGTTTGACATTTTCGTCCATAAAGAACTTCGAAAGGAGCTTTCCCCAAGCTAGCTTGATAACTATTTTTATACGCAAACTCCGCGAATGGAAGGCATTTCTCCCAACCCATTCTGAATGAGATGATAGAAGCTCGGAGCATATCTTCCAGAATTTGATTGACTCGCTCTACTTGACCACTTGATTGAGGGTGGAAGGCGGTGCTAAAAGAGAGATGAGTTCCCATAGCATTTTGGAAACTTTCCCAAAATCGAGAGGTGAAGTGACTCCCACGGTTTGAGTTAATTTCCAATGGAACACCATGAAGAGACACTATTTGGGAGATGTATAGGTCAGCTAGCTGGCTAGCGGTGATACTCTCACGAACAGGTAGGAAATGGGCTACTTTGGAAAGACGATCGATCACGACGAAGATATCATTGTTCTCTCTCTTGGTCCTGGGAAACCCAGTAATGAAATCCATACTGATTTTATCCCATTTCCACTCAGGAATAGCCAAAGGTTGAAGGGTGCCAGCAGGCCGTTGATGCTCTGCTTTAACACGACGACAGATGTCACAACTAGCAATGTATTGAGCAATTTCTCTCTTCATCCTAGTCCACCAAAACCTCTGGCGTAGGTCTTGATACATCTTAGTACTACCGGGATGAATGGTGAGAGGGGATTCATGATCTTCCTTAAGGATCAGCCGCCTCAGGTTTCGTGCCTTGGGAACCACTAAGTGGTTTCCAAAGTATATGACACCTTGATCATCAACGAAGAAACAATTCGCGACTCCTTTCTTAATGTTTCTCTTAATACGGGAGATTCTCGGATCTACCTTCTGTGCCTTGATGATCTGATACGTAAGGGTAGGTTTTGCCACCAGGGTGGATAGGAATCCTCGAGGAACAATGTGAAGATTAAGCTTACGAAATTCCTCATGGAGAAGTGGTTGACTTTGTTGTAACATCAGGTTGTTACAATAGGATTTACGACTTAGTGCATCAGCCATGACATTGGCTTTGCCCGGGGTGTAAGTTATTCCTAAGTCGTAATCCGAGATCAACTCGACCCAACGTCTTTGCCTGAGATTCAAATCCGGTTGGGTGAAGATATATTTCAAACTTTGGTGATCGGTGAAGATCTCGCAACGATTACCGAGGAGGTAATGTCGCCAAGTTTTAAGTGCATGGACTACAGCTGCAAGCTCTAGATCATGTGTGGGATAATTTTCCTCATGTGGGTGTAATTTTCATGAAGCATAGGCAATTACCTGACGATCTTGCATGAGTATGCAACCTAGTCCTTGTCGCGAGGCGTCACAATAGATGATAAAGTCCTTGGAGAAATCTGTTGGTACCAGTACAGGAGCAGATGTCAGGCGTCTTTTCAGTTCCTGAAAGCTGAACACGCACTGTGGGGTCCACTTGAACTTTTCATCTTTCTTGAGGAGTTCAGTTAGAGGTTTAGCAACCTTGGAGAAATTCTCGATGAAGCGGCGGCAGTAGCTCGCTAAGCCAAGGAAGCTCCGAACTTGCTTGACCGTCTCAGGTGGAGTCCAATCAAGGATGGCTTGAACTCGCTCGGGATTGACAGCAATACCCTTACCAGAGATTACATGGCCTAGATAGGTCACTTCTGGCAACCAAAATTCACACTTGGAGAATTTGGCATAAAGGTAATGCTCTCGAAGTTTCGTCAATACCAGCCTTAGATGTTCGGCATGTTCCTCTTCATTCTTGTAGTAGATGAGTATATCATCGAGGTATACTACGACGAATTTATCCAAATACTCCATGTAGACTGAGTTCATTAACCGGGAGAAGGTGGCTGGGTCATTGGTTAAACCGAAGGACATAACAGTGTACTCGTATTGGCCATAACGGGTAACAAAGGCCGTTTTGGGAATGTCCCCATTTCTGATTTTGATTTGATGGTAGCCCAACCTCAAATCCATCTTGGAAAAGACTGAGGATCCAGCGAGCTGATCATACAGATCGTTGATCCTAGGAAGCGGATACTTGTTCTTGATAGTTTCCAAGTTGACAGGTCGGTAATCTACAACCATCCAATCCGTTCCATCCTTCTTGACGAAGAGGACGGGGAAAGCCCAAGGAGAGGAACTAGGACGGATGAAACCCTTTTTCAAGGACTCATCGAGTTGGTTCTTAAGCTCGGCTAGTTTTAAGGGTGCCATCTTATAGGGTCTTCTAGAAATTGGAACGATTCCTGGAACAAGGTCTATCACAAACTCGACATCCTTGTCAGGTGGAACACCTGGCAGTTCTTCTAGAAAGACATCCGGGAAGTCTCGGACTACCGGAATATCTTCAAGGTCTGGAAGGGGGTTGGCATTTAGGGAGTAAATCTAGCGCTTGGCCACTCGAGTTAAGACATTGACTGTCTTGCCCGATGGGTGAGTAAGTTGAACGGTTCTAGTGGCACAATCAATCTTAGCATAATGAGCTGACATCCATTCCATACCCAAGATGATGTTTATGTCCGAGGACTTGAGAGCTATTAAAGATGCAAGGAAGACAAGTCTATCGACAAGAATTTCGTTCCCATGGCTTACTCTAGAAGTTTGCCATTTGGAACCCGGAGTTTGAATTACCATGGAAGTGGGCATGTCACAGAATATCGTGTTATGCAATCGAGCATAGTTCTCAGATATGAATGAATGAGATGCTCCAGTATCGAAAAGAACAGATGCCGGATGGAAATTAACAAGGAGCGTACCAAGGACGACGTTAGGATCATCATGAGCCTCCTCAGCCGAGACATAGTTGACATGGCCACGTGCAATGGTGACCGGCTTGGCGTAGAATGTCTTTCCTGCTGGCTTACCACGACCAATGGACTTCCCAGACTGATTGGGGTTGTTGTTCTGGGGACACTCTCGACTATAGTGACTCGGCTCTCCACACTTGAAACATGTCACAGCATCGGGGCATGGAGCAACATTAGCAGCGGGGCCACCATAGCGCTTGGACGGTGCAAATTGCTGGTTGGGACGAGGCGCCTCAAAGGATGGCCTCGGAATGAACCTGGGTGGCAGTGTCGTGCTTGGAATCCACACCCGGCGCTTCTGAGATCCCGAGCCAGATGAAGAACCAAAATCACGAGAGTGCTTGCGTGAAGCGTCGTAGTCAGACTGGCCTGTCTCAGCACTGATGGCTTTATTGACCAACTTTTGAAAGGAGGTGCACTCGTGCAGACGAAGATCGCGGCGAAGCTCAGGGCTAAGTCCCTTGCGGAACCTTGCCTGCTTCTTAGCATCGGTGGATACCTCTTCAGGAGCATATCGTGCCAGATTCCCAAATTCACGACTATATGCATCCACAGTCAGTCTTCCTTGGGTGAAATTGCAGAACTCTTCCCTCTTGCGATCTATGAGACCTTCCGGGATGTGATGCTCACGGAAAGCCTCACTGAATTCAGCCCAAGTAGTGATTTGGCCGACCGGGCGCATAGCTTCAAAGTTTTCCCACCAAAGGCTAGCAGGGCCTTCGAGGTGATAGGCAGCATAGGTAACCTTATCAGCTTTGGCTACATTGGCAGAACGTAGATTGTGTGTGATGCTGCAGAGCCAGTCATCCGTGTCGAGGGGCTCGACGGAATGATTGAACTTTGGTGGGTACAACTTGATGAAATCATTGATTGACACCAAGTCATTTCGCTGATGGCGTGAAGTGTTCTGCTCAATCCGCTCCAGCAAGCGGTTAGTCTCACGCTTGTTTCTTTCCGCCTTAAGCATAACTTCGGCCAGAGAAGGAAGGTAAGGCGGATTTTCACCCCTAGCTGCACTGGCTTCCCCATGCTCCGGGGCAGCAGGGTTGCTGCGGGTGTTGACCATCCTAGGAGAAAACAAGACAACGGTTTAGATAAGGATGGCACAAACTTAGCAAGGAAGTGCAGGATGTAATGGATAACATGGAATGCTAAGATGTTCATTGCACGACATGGTAATATAGAAACTGCCATATATATACCATTGGTCATACACACCGTACATAGTTTAGTACAAGCCCATGCTAAAGTACAACTACGGTGAAAGACATTACATCTCATCGGAGGCATTCCAAGCTCCCATACATTATTTTTCTACACCTCCGGAGCGTGATACACACCAAGTCGTATCCCACGGTCACGCATGACTGTGGAGAATACAACTATTACAATACTAGTGAAACTACTACTAACTCAGACGGCTCCATAGTAATCCTCATAGAAGTCGCCACCAAAGCCTGGAAGTGGAACATGATCATCTGGGAACAGACGGTCCTGCGGAGCCTGCAGACCATAGGGACTCGGATGTGGCCTTGGTCCCACAGGTGGTGGCAGACGGGGACCACGAGGAGGGGTGGTGCCTCCTACATCGCGCCACTCCATACAATCTGGCAATCCAGACCGTACAGGGTACAGGTCCCTCATGTCCATGTATCATGCCTACACCGCAGGTGCAAACCGAGTGAAAGTGGCCCAATGATCAGAACGAGTGTGGAAAAGCTCCATATGCAAGGCCCGATTTTCGCGGTCCTTATCCTCGAGCATCTCGGCAGTGGTGCGGAGTAGTGACTCCTCATGTGAAGAGTCATAGTACAAAGCCTGATAGTACCCCTGTGCTCCAGGAAGTGAGGCTGGCATGTAACGGAAATCGGTGTTCTGTAGCAAGGCAGTCCTGGCTCGAATGATAGTCATCATTGAATAGGCTACATCCTGCACAGACATCTCAATAGTGACCCCAAGTCCATAGGGATAGTGAAGGGGCTCAGTGGTTCCAAGATAAGAGGGATATATCCTGACGGTACAGAGGTACTGGCTCTGGTTGAAGTCTCTGAATTTCTCCTCGACGGTATATTCCGGATACCACCGATAGCCTGACTCGACCATCACTCGAACCAACATGGCCGTGTGGCCAGGCACATCGAGGCACTGGGTCAGACGAACCACTTGGTTCTGTGAACGGGTGGCCATCTGAAAGCACAGAATAATGCAAAGGCATTAGAATTTTCTAGGGAAAATCGGATAGCATAACGGCTGTAAATGCTCAGAAAAGATTTCAGACATCCACAACATTTTGCAATACCACTCAACAACATCATATCAAGGTTCTGATTGAACTGGCAACATACAAAAAGTAGTAGAAACTGAACTATGGCTGGTAACAACAATCCTATAAGCTACTATGGATTAGCAACACATGAACCTGATAGAAGAAGAGAGCCTAGTCCTTAACCCACGTTGAATGAGAAGAGAAGGACTCAGATTAGAGGGCATAAGGTAAAGGAGTAAAAGAGCCTTACGTTCCCTCCCACAATCAATTCCCCTACATATAACTAAAGCATTTCTAGACTCGACATCGACCAGTTTGGCTCAACGAACCTACAGGCAGTCCGGCTCTGATGCCAATGCTGTCATGACCCCGATTCCATGTCACATCGATCTAGCCGGTAACACCTCATATCACATTGTGGCCTCACGCACAGTATCCCCATGGGTGTCGCCTTACCGTGGCCCGGGACCGTTTGCACCTTTTGGCTCACGTATATGATAGTGTCGCTAGCATCCATATGACAGAGAACCCGGGCCGACATGGCTAGTCGTGAAACCAAAGTGGCACAGACCTATGGAGACAGGCATACATGAATCACATCAAGCATGTCGGTCATCAGTGAGTGAATCCGGGCTGTAGCACTGGGCTAACAGGACTCCGGGGAACCCGGGCTGTAGCAGGCTAGGCAGGACTCCGGAAGTCATCGCGTGACATTTCCCCGAAGGGACATACATAGGAACGAAGTGAAACACATGCCGTCCAGTCAAGTGTCCTGAGCAGTAGTGCTGGGCTAGCAGGACTCCGGTGAACCGGGATGTAGCGGACTACTATGGCTCGAGGAGCACTAGACTACATTTTCCCATAAGAAAGGCTGCCAAGTATAAACAACTAGATTGTCGGATCCCACACATACCAAGCATTTCAATCATACACACAATATGCTCGATATGTGCAAATACAACATGGCATCACAACAAAACTCTACAACTCAAGTACTTTATTTAAAGGCTCCAGAGAGCCATACATAACATGTTCATACAAGTAGGGGTCACATGACCCGACACTCAAGTCATACAAGCATACAAGCACATGCGGAAGCAAATGGTCTGAGTATAGACACTAGAAAGAAAGAAGGCTTCTCAAAGCCTGTCTATCTACATCGGGCCCTCCATGGCCAGGATCACCACCAGGGTGGCAAGTCACTCATCGACATCGAGATCTACATAAAACCCATCGGAGGGGGCGGTGTTGTCGTCTGAAAACAGTAATTAAGCAAACATGAGTACAAAGGTACTCAGCAAGTCTTACATCAGAACCTACTATACATGCTCATTCTCAAGAAGGTGGTGGAGTTATTGCAGCAAGCCAGCTTTGACTCTTGGCTAAGCTATCCTACGATGCACCACTAGTAAAACAGTTTTCGCACTCGAGTCCACTAATCACCAACACAAATACTCCACCGGGGATCCTCCCTCGTCATCCTACAAGAGGGCCATCCTCGGTACTCACACTTATCTTGAGTCTTTTAGTAGTAACCATTAACTTGTCTATGAACTGTATAGGCAACCAAGTAGTCCTTTACCGCGGACACGACTATTCGAATAGATGATATTAACCCTGCAGGGGTGTACTTCTTCATACACGCTCTCACCACTTACCGTCGTTTACACGACATGTACTCGGCAACCTTCAAGCGGAATCCCAACGAGGGTGTCGGCCACGGACTACCTAAACACTCAAGTCTCTAGTCCAGGTTTATCGCCTATCCAGGTTCCATCCGCAGGGAGTCCGTCCGAGGTTTCCACATACGGCCCCGAACGATGTGAACAGGGTTCCCGAGACACCAAACGGGTGACTCGGTACACCGTGCCATGGTGTTTCTACCGCATCATAGCCCACCCCTAGGGTCAGTGCTACGCACGGCCGCCAACACATAACCTACAAACACCAGAAACTAATTGCAACTCCTGGACAAAGTACTAGGGTGATTAAGAAGCCAAGAGGGTCCATTGGTTTCGGGCCCAATGTATGGTAGTAGCTGATTCTTAAATCACACATACAGATCTCAGTTCTTAGGGACGGCCTCAATGAAATAACCCACCATGTACTCCTACATGGCCTCTCATCGATACCTTTACCAAATCATGTTCAACACATCCCTCACATTACCGACATAATCATTTCACTCTAGCCCATCAGCTAGATGAACCAGACCTGACACAATTCTAAGCATCGCAGGCATAGCAAGGTAGGAAACACATACATGGCTCAATCAACTCCTACACATGCTAGTGGGTTTCATCTAGTTACTATGGCAATGACAGGTCATGCAGAGGATAAGGGTTCAACTACCGTAGCACACAGCAGTTTGAAAAGTTGTTGTCTTAATGCAGTAAATGAGAGCAGAGGCGAGAACATGGGATTGTACCGATATGATCAATGGGGTTGCTTGCCTGATGGAGTGGTAGTAGGGTACTTCCCTTTAGTTGGATACTCGGAGATATCCTCGGAGGCATAACCTACCACGAAAGACACCACAGAGTATAATCAACACATGGCAATATGCAACAATATGATGCATGCTATGACATGGAAAAATGATGTGTCCTGCCTAATGTAATGTGAAACAAGTTGAAATGGGTCCATTTGAATCAAAGATTCAAATGAAGGTTAAAGTTCTTATGCATAATGAGTGTGTTAGCTTGTTTCACCTAAACAGCAAAGTTAAATTTGTTTATCATGCATGAAGCCATTACAGATGGATAGATTGAATTTTGCTGATCATTTTTCATATATAATTTGTTTGATTTGGAGCTATGGTTGATTTTCTATGATTTTTAGAAGTTTAGTCTATTTTCTGGAATTTCCTATATAAAAATAAATCCAGAAAATGAATAATTGCGTCAGCACTGCATCACGATGACGTCAGCGAGCCAAAGGCGCCAGCCCAGGTCAAACCTGACTCGTGGGCCCCGTCTATCAGTGTCTCAGCTAACTAACATAATTAAGTTAGTATTAACTAACTGTCAGTGGGGCCTGGGCCCACATGTCAGTGACCTAAACTAACTAAAATTAGTTAGCACTAATCCTAAACTAATTAACAGGCCGGCCCCACCTATCATAGGCTCAGGGGGAAGTCAACCTAGCCCACCCAGTCAAGTCCACGGGTCAAACCCGCCGGCGTTTCGCCGCCGGCAAGGCCAGACGCGGCGGAGGGGCTCGGGTTTGCGTCTCCGGCGACCAAATCGACGGCGGAGAGCAGCTACGTGATGCGGGGAGCGAGCCGCATCAAGTGGTGGCAGTGGGTGGAGCTAGGGTGGCCGGAAACATCACCGGCGACGACCTTGGCGGCCGCCGGAGTTCGGGTGAGGTCGAAACCGAGGCTGCGGGGCACGGCGAGGCGCGTGGAAAGGTGCTACGGGCTGCTTGGGCTGCGACAAATGCGATGGCATGCTCGGAATCGAGCCAGCATGGCTGTGGCCACGACAGCGACGTGTAGAGGCGGTGACGCGTGTGGGCGAGCTCGGTGTGGTCGCTGTGGTGCACAAGAAGGCAAGCGGGGAGGATGGGGAGGTGCAGCAGCTCACGGCGGTGATGTAGGAGTAGACGACGTGGTCAGGGATGAGCTGATGCGGCGGCGATGATGATGGAGATCTGCGGCGGTGCTCGGTGGAGTCGAGCTCGAAGAAGACGAAGCAGGGTGTGCGAGCGCTCGGGGCTCGGGCTGCTTGATGGAGAGGACGGTGGTGGGGCTCGTGGACACTACGGGGCGGTGCGAGGACGATGGTGGACGTGAGAACTACGATGGCATGGCTGCGGCAGCGTCGGCCATGGCTTCGGGGAAGCGAGGGAGAGAGCAGGGGGAAGGAATGAGGTGTCCATGGGGTCGGGGCGGCGCCACAGAGGCGTTTCGAGGCATCGCGCTGGCACGGGCGACGGCATGCAGGCAGAGAGGTGGCATGGCGAGCTCCTGTGCTCGCCGTCGAGCACCTGCTCGCCTCGCTGCCTAGGCAAAGCAGCTGCGTGGAGCGGCTGCTGGGCCGGGCCAGCTAGGTGGGCCAGCTGGTGGGCTTCCAGGTAAGTCTCTGGTCCTTTTTCTTTTCTCTTTTATTTATTTCCTGCTCTGTGTATTGAAATAGGATAAATACTATTTCATTTCCAAAAACTCTGTAAAATTCAGAGGCACATTTGAGAATATTCTCAACTGCCTAAAAATTCTTCCAAGATTATTTGAGAACTTTAAAATATTTATAGCATTTAAAATGCCCAAATTCAAATACTTATGGCTTGTTCAAAAATCCAGAATGGCTCCATAAATTGCAAGACCATTTTGGCAGAGTTTTTAGACAAAGACAAAAATGGTGGGCTTTTATGAAGGGCATTTTGGGTTCATTGAAATTCCAATTGTTGAAAATTAGCATTTTCAGGGGGTGTTGGGGGTTGATTAGGCCCCATTTCAAGTTTAAAAGAAATTTAAACATGATGCACATGTTCATCCAATCCTAATGCATGACTAAAAGCAGGGACATGACAAAAATGATATAAAAGTGTATAATAAAGCCCATAAAGATTCAAAACAGTAGATAATATAGCATGGAGCAATCAAAAATTATAGATACATTGGAGACGTATCAGCATCCCCAAGCTTAATTCCTGCTTGTCCTTGAGTAGGTAAATGATAAAAGAAAGAATTTTTGATGTGGAATGCTAGTTGGCATAATTTCAATGTAATTCTTCTTAATTGTGGTATGAATATTCAGATCCATAAGATTCAAGACAAAAGTTCATATTGACATAAAAATGATAATACTTCAAGCATATTAACTAAGCAATTATGTCTTCTCAAAATAACATGGCCAAAGAAAGTTCATCCCTACAAAATCATATAGTTTAGTCATGTTTCATTTTCGTCACACAAGAATGCTCTCATCATGCACAACCCCGATGACAAGCCAAGCAATTTTTTCATACTTTAGTAATCTCAAACTCATAAACTTTCACGTAATACATGAGCGCGAGCCCTGGATATAGCAGTATGGGTGGAATAGAATAATGAGGGGGTTATGTGGAGAGCACAAAAAGGAGAAAGTCTCACATCAACGAGGCTAATCAATGGGCTATGGAGATGCCCACCGATTGATGTTAATGCAAGGAGTAGGGATTGCCATGCAACGGATGCACTAGAGCTATAAATGTATGAAAGCTCAACAAAAGAAACTAGTGGGTGTGCATCCAACTTGCTTGCTCACGAAGACCTAGGGCATTTTGAGGAAGCCCATCATTGGAATATACAAGCCAAGTTCTATAATGAAATATTCCTGATACGTCTCCAACATATCTATAATTTTTGATTGCTCCATGCTATATTATCTACTGTTTTGGACTATATTGGTCTTTATTTTCCACTTTTATATTATTTTTGGGACTAACCTATTAACCGGAGGCCCAGCCCAGAATTGTTGCTTTTTGCCTATCTCAGTGTTCTGGATAAAGAGAATATCAAATGGATTCCAAACGGAATAAAATCTTCGGAAACGTGATTTTCTCACCGAACGTGATCCAGGAGACTTGGACCCTACTGCAAGGGACCAAAGAGGTGGTCACGAGGGTGGGGGCGCCCCCCCTAGGGCGCGCCCCCTGCCTCGTGGGCCCCTTGGTGCTCCACGGACGTACTCCTTCCTCCTATATATACACACGTACCCCCAAACGATCAGAACGGGAGCCAAAAACCTAATTCCACCGCCGTAACTTTCTGTATCCACGAGATCCCATCCTGGGGCCTGTTCCGGAGCTCCGTCGGAAGAGGGCCGTCATCACGGAGGGCTTCTACATCATCCTAGCCCCTCCGATGAAGTGTGAGTAGTTTACCTCAGACCTTCGGGTCCATAGTTAGTAGCTAGATGGCTTCTTCTCTCTCTTTGAATCTCAATACAAAGTTCTCCTCCTCTCTTGTGGAGGTCTATTCGATGTAATCTTCTTTTTGCGGTGTGTTTGTTGAGACCGATAAATTGTGGGTTTATGATCAAGTCTATCTATGAATAATATTTGAATCTTCTCTGAATTCTTTTATGCATGATTGGTTATCTTTGCAAGTCTCTTCGAATTATCCGTTTGGTTTGGCCAACTAGATTGGTAGTTCTTGCCATGGGGGAAGTGCTTAGCTTTGGGTTCGATCTTGCGGTGTCCTTACCCAGTGACAGAAGGGGCGAAAAGGCACGTATTGTATCGCTGCCATCGAGGATAACAAGATGGGGTTTATTTCATATTGCATGAATTTATCTCTCTACATCATGTCATCTTGCTTAAGGCGTTACTCTATTTTTAACTTAATACTCTAGATGCATGCTGGATAGCGGTCGATGAGTGGAGTAATAGTAGTATATGTAGAATCGTTTCGATCTACTTGTCACGGACGCGATGCCTATACATGATCATGCCTAGATATTCTGATAATTATGCTCAATTCTATCAATTGCTCAACAGTAATTTGTTCACCCACCGTAGAATACTTATGCTCTTGAGAGAAGCCACTAGTGAAACCTATGGCCCCCGGGTCTATTCTCATCATATCAATGTCCATCACTTTTATATTGTTTGGCTATTTACTTTGCCTTTACTTTTTACTTTGCATCTTTATATCAAAAATACCAAAAATATTCTATCTATGAGATCTCACTCTCGTAAGTGACCGTGAAGGGCTTGACAACCCCTAATCACGTTGGTTGCGAGTAGCTATCGCTTTGTGCAGGTACGAGGGAATTGAGCGTGGGCTCCTACTGGATCGATACCTTGGTTCTCAAAAACTGAGGGAAATACTTACGCTACTCTGCTGCATCATCCCTTCCTCTTCGGGGAAAACCAATGCAAGCTCAAGACGTAGCAAGAAGGATTTCTGGCGCCGTTGCTGGGGAGTCTATGCAAAAAGTCAATATACCAAGTACCCATCACAATTCCTATCTCTCGCATTACATTATTTGCCATTTGCCTCTCGTTTTCCTCTCCCCCCAATTCACCCTTGCCGTTTTATTCGCCCCCCCTCTCTCTATCCTCCCTCTCTGTTTGCCTCTTTGTTTGCTTTCTGCTCCTATGTCCCCTGAGTTTGAAGTCCTTCACTTCAAACAAAAGCAAGGAGAAAATTTAAAGGATGCTTGGTTTAGAATGATGGAATCTTATCGTAAATGCACCCTAGAAGTAAATTTCAGAATTTTGCTTCGCAACTTTTATGTTGGGCTTAATTTGTCTCATAGACAACTTTTAGATTGTGTTGCCAAGGGCAATTTTATTGAAATTGATCCCACTATCGCGCATGAAATTATAGAAGGTATAGTAGGAACTTTACCTCAACAAAAGGGGCTCCATCATACCCAAGATAAAATGCAAGTTTCTGAAAAAAAATTGCGAGGTAACTAAGATTTTACAGAAATCTCTTGAACCACTTAGGAGCGTTAGCTTAAATCTTCACCGCATGAATATGTTGATTACTCTTTGAAATAAGCGGTTGGATTCTTTAGATCTCAAGATCTCTGAATATGAAGGGAAATGTAAGGAACCTCCCAGATTCGAGCATAACATCGCTAAAAGAATTAAGAATCAAGATGGCAATACCTAGATCTATTCTTGCTCGTTATGCCTAGCTAGGGGCATTAAACGATAGCGCTTGTTGGGAGGCAACCCAATTTTATTTTTATTCCATGATTTTTGCTCCTGTTTAGCAATAAATAAATTATTTATCCTCTGTTTTGGTTGTGTTTTTTGTGTTTAATTAGTGTTTGTGCCAAGTAGAACCGTTGGGAAGACTTGGGGAAAGTCTTGTTGAACTTGCTGTAAAAAACAGAAACGTTAGCGCTCACGAGAACTACTGTCATTTTTATTTGAAGAGCGATATTTAGTTAATTCTTTTTCCAGATGATAAATAGATAAATTCCTCACGTCCAGCAATTTATTTTAGAATATTTGGGGTTCCAGATCTTGCGCTATCTACATATTACTACAGATTGTTCTGTTTTTGACAGATTCTGCTTTTCGTGTGTTGTTTGCTTATTTTGATGAATCTATGGCTAGTAAAATAGTTTATAATCCATAGAGAAGTTTGAATACAGTAGGTTTAACACCAGTATAAATAAAGAATGAGTTCATTACAGTACCTTGAAGTGGTATTTTGTTTTCTTTCGTTAACGGAGCTCACGAGTTTTCTATTTTGAGTTTTGTGTTGTAAAGTTTTTAATTTTTGGGTGAATTCTTTTGATGGATCATGGAACAAGGAGTGGCAAGAGCCTAAGCTTGGGGTGAAGGAAATATGCCCTTAGAGGCAATAATAAAATTATTATTTATTTCCTTATATCATGATAAATATTTATTATTCATGCTAGAATTGTATTAACCGGAAACATAATACATGTGTGAATACATAGACAAACAGTATGTCAGTAGTATGCCTCTACTTGACTAGCTCATTGAATCAAAGAAGGTTAAGTTTCCTAGCCATAGACATGAGTTGTCATTTGATTAACGGGGTCACATCATTAGAGAATGATGTGATTGACTTGACCCATTCCGTTAGCTTAGCACACGATCGTTTAGTTTGTTGCTATTGCTTTCTTCATAACTTATACATGTTCCTATGACTATGAGATTATGCAACTCCCGTTTACCAGAGGAACACTTTGTGTTCCACCAAACATCACAACGTAACTGGGTGATTATAAAGGTGCTCTACAGGTGTCTCCGAAGGTACTTGTTGGGTTGGCGTATTTCAAGATTATGATTTGTCACTCCGATTGTCGGAGAGGTATCTCTGGGCCCACTCGGTAATGCACATCACTATAAGCCTTGCAAGCATTGCAACTAATGAGTTAGTTGCGGGATGATGTATTACGGAACGAGTAAAGAGACTTGCCGGTAATGAGATTGAACTAAGTATTGAGATACCGACGATCGAATCTCGGGCAAGTAACATACCGATGACAAAGTGAACAACGTATGTTGTTATGCGGTCTGACCGATAAAGATCTTCGTAGAATATGTAGGAGCCAATATGAGCATCCAGGTTCCGCTATTGGTTATTGACCGGAGACGTGTCTCGGTCATGTCTACATAGTTCTCGAATGCGTAGGGTCCGCACGCTTAAAGTTCGATGACGGTTATATTATGAGTTTATGTGTTTTGATTTACCGAAGGAGTTCGGAGTCCCGGATGAGATCGGGGACATGACGAGGAGTCTCGAAATGGTCGAGACGTAAAGATCGATATATTGGACGACTATATTCGGACATCGGAAAGCTTCCGAGTGATTCGGGTATTTTCGGGAGTACCAGGGTGTTACGGGAATTCGTATTGGGCCTTAATGGGCCATACGGGAAAGGAGAGAAAGGCCTCAAAGGGTGGCCGCACCCCTCCCCATGGGCTGGTCCGAATTGGACTAGGGAGGGGGCGCCCCCTTCCTTCCTTCTCCTTTCCCCTTCCCTTTCCTTCCCTCCTACTCCTACTACTTGGAAGGGTTCCTAGTTCTACTAGGAAAGGGGGAATCCTACTCCCGGTGGGAGTAGGACTCCCCTAGGGCACACCATAGAGAGGGCCGGCCCTCCCCCTCCTCCACTCCTTTATATACGGGGGCAGGGGGCACCCCAAAAAGACAACAGTTGATCTCTTGATCTCTTAGCCGTGTGCGGTGCCCCCCTCCACCATAATCCACCTCGATCATATCGTAGGGATGCTTAGGCGAAGCCCTACGTCGGTAGAACATCATCATCGTCACCACGCTATCATGCTGACAGAACTCTCCCTCAACACTCGGCTGGATCGGAGTTCGAGGGACGTCATCGAGTTGAACGTGTGCAGAACTCGGAGGTGCCGTGCGTTCGGTACTTGATCGGTCAGATCATGAAGACGTACGACTACATCAACCGCGTTGTGCTAATGCTTATGCTTTCGGTCTACGAGGGTACGTGGACAACACTCTCCCCTCTCATTGCTATGCATCACCATGATCTTGCGTGTGCGTAGGAAATTTTTTGAAATTATTACGTTCCCCAATAGTGGCATCTGTGTCGGGTGGTAGGAGCGACATATGCCAACGGGTGGCTTATCATTGTGGGAGCCAATAAAACATCGCCGGTGCCTGGAAACGGGATAAGGCGTAGACATGCACGCCGGCGAATCTTACCCAGCTTGAGGGCTCTCCGAGGAGATAACACCCCTACTGCTGCTCTGCGGGGTCTCCGCATGGTTACTAAATGAACAAGTAGCTAGAATGCTCCTTGAGCTGTTTTGGGTGGAAGGAGGAAGAAGGGCTCAGCTAGCTTGCTTCCTCTCCTTGTATGGTGTCTAGGTCTAACTTGAGAATCCAACCCTTTGCATGGGTGCACCGGGGGGTTTATATAGGCCTACCCCCCGGGGGTACAATGGTAATCCAGCTGGGCGCGGGGCCCAGCTGTCTATGACTATGCTCGCCGGCTTCTGCGCCGGCTACTGGGGCCCGCCGACTGGTGGGTCCCGCCGGCTGCCGGCTCCCTGGTCGACAGGCAGGCCCCACAGGCCAGGGCCTGGTCGGTGGCTGGTTACTGTTGCTCCGTGCTGTTGACGCAGGCTTGGTCGGGGTAAGCGTGGCTACAGTAACGCTGCCTTGGCGGGCGATTACTGTAGCCCCGCCGTATCTTGTCTCCTTAATGGGCGTCTCCTTCGAGGAAGGTGGCAGGCCGGCTATGGGAAGCCGGCCCTCTATCTCGCCGGCTTGAGAGGAGGTGCGGCCGCCTTCGGTATCTCCCTGCCCGAAGGGGCCCACCGCCTCGGGGGCCACGATGGCGGCCCGTCGTGGACGTCGTTAGAGCCGCCGTGGCTACAGTGCCACGCCGGGCGGGCTGTGGCTGCCCGTACGGTGCACTGTACCAGGTGTGCTCCGGGTTTTGGGGGTGGCAGGCTCCACTGTAGCCACGCCCCGCTTCATCATCGCAGGGTGGACGCGTACATTGCGGGTACGGCTTTGACTGCTTTATGGGAGCCGGCCTTCTCGTAGCCGGCCGCGCTGTAGCCGGCCTCTCATAGCCGGCCTTGCTGTAGCCGGTTTCTCGTAGTCGGCCATCCACAGCTTTCTTCATGAGGGTGAAGGGCGGGCCGCCCCCGAAGCCGGCCTAGGAGGTAGCCGGCTGAGGGGGGAGGCGGCCCTAGGTCTTGAATCTTCTTGAGAGTCGGCCAGGCTTGTAATTTTTTCTGATGGGCCAGGGGAAGCCGACTAGGTCTTGCATCACCATGTCCAACGTCCACGAAGACCACATCGAGTTTCTCCGCCAGACCCGGTGCCTGCCCGCCACCAACCTCGTGCAGGCTCGTCTGGCGCCGGAGACGGAGATCTCGCCGGCGCCGGAGGAAGGCGAGCGCGTCGTCTTCCGCATGCATTTCTTGCGTGGCTTCGGCTTCCCGGCGAGTGGCTTCATGCGCTCCTTCCTCGACTTCTATCAACTCCAGTCGCATCACCTCACGCCCAACGCGGTGATGCTGCTGTCGTCCTTCGTCTCTCTCTGCGAAGGTTTCTTGGGAGTGCTGCCCACGCTGGAGCTTTGGGCGGAGCTCTTCCAAAACAAGCTCGGCACCGTCACCGCCGGCGTGCCCGCCCCCTGCGGGGCCTTCATCGCGATGAAGAGGTCAAGCGACAACAACCCCTTCCCGCACATTCCTTTAATCCAATCGGTCAAACTCTGGCAGAAATCGTATTTTTACGTCAAGAACGTCACCTCGCAAGGAGACTACGTGAACCTGCCGGCTTACGTATCCGGCCCGCTGGCTGGGAGGCGGCCGTCTTGGGGCTTCCGGGCCAAGTCCTTGTCTCAGGCCGGGAACGCCTCGATCGCCCGGCTTCGGGTAATGATCCAGTCGGAAGGCCTGCGCGGAGCCGACTTGGTGGCCGCCTTCGTCGAGCGCCGGATCCTTCCCCTTCAGAGCCGGCCCCACATGTTATGCCAGATGAGCGGCCGCTTCGACCCTTGCCGGCTGAGCACATGGGAGATGCCCCATGCTGAGGTAGCGCTCATGGTGAACTACATCGCCAACCTCAAGCTCGCCGACGACTGGCGATACGGCAAGGCGCCGTACTCTCGTGCCCATCCTCCGCCCGTGGCAAGTCCTTCTTTTTGTCATCAGCCGGCTTGTGCCGGCCGGCTTCTGACCGGGCGGCTCTTCCCTTTTATCTTTTTTATCAGAACCCTCTTCTCCCGCCGCCAGCCGGGGCGGCTGGAGTCGAACGCCAGTATGCCCCGGATCGTACGGTAGACGACATCGACGACCCGGATCTGGCTGCGGTCGCCATGGAGGACGCCGCCACGAGGGACGTCGCCGAGCCCGAAGGCACGGGGCTCTCGGCCAGCTTTGACGACTGGCCGGATGACGCCGACGCCGAAGAAATCCGCGCCACCAGCCGGCAACCGACCGCCACAGTGCGGGCTCGTCCGCCGCGCTGGCTGCCGGTGGTGGAAAGTCGAAATGCCGGGCCGCGCTTCCTCTCTTCGGTAGCCGGCCGAAAAAGATGAGGGCCTCCGCCGCGGACACAAAGCGAGACGAAGCGGCGGTGAAGGCGGCCCGCTTCCGGAAGGCGGTGAAGAAACCTCCGGCAGTTTCCTCATAAGCCCTCAGGCCGCTTGCGGGCTTGTTTTTTTGTCTTCTTTTGTTCTAACTCTTCTCCGATTTCTGAGCAGGGCGCCGCTTTCCCTCGAGCGAGGCCCAGGCGGCTCTGTGGTCGGGCTGGGTGCTGGATCTTCAGGGCCCCGCCGCGTGGACCCCCGCGCCGATCTTGCAAAAGCCACGGAGCAGAACGCTAGCGAGGCGCCACAAGAGAGGGAGGCGGCGGAGCGGGAGGCCGCCCGGGCGGCGACGGAGCGAGCGGGCACGGCAACCGAGACTCCATCGGAGCGAGCGACCGCGGAGACGGAGGCGGAGGGCACGCATAGCCGGCCTCCGCTGCTCGCCATCCCCCTCCACAACTTGGACCCGAACATCCCGCTGCCCACGACAGAGGAGATCACCCCCGATCAGCCGCCGGTGCAGAGGGATGAACTCTTCGAGATCTTCACGGAGAGGACGCCGCCGGCAGCGCCAGCCGGAGCGGGCGAAGGCGGCCAGTCGTCGGCGGTGCCGGAGGAGCCGGCCCGGGCCGCACCCGAGGCCGGAGCCGGTCTTGAAATTGAGCTGGCGGCGAGCCAGCGCGCCGGAGGGAGCACGGCCCCGCCGGACACGCGCCAAGCCGCGGGTGCCGACCAGACGGCAGAAGCCTTGGAGGCGGCCAGCTCCGCCACGTCCGGGTGGACTCCCAGCGGAGGAAGCGGCGAGCTGAACGTGGCGGCCCAAGGGGTTCGGAGCCGGCTGCAGGCACAGGCCGGCCTCCTGAGGCAATTTACTCAGGAGTTTCTGTCGACGCGGTCCGCAATCCGGGTAAGTTTTTTACTTGTTGACCACTCTGGTCCTCTGAGTTTTTCCGTGGGGGCGCGCTAGCGCACCCACTGGGTGTAGTCCCCGAGATCCGGGCCGACCGCGGCGCAGTCGGGTCGGATCTTTCCCGACGACTATCTTAACTCTGTTTTCTGTCTGATCTTTAGGATTATCACAATTCTCGTGCCGCCGCCTTCAACTCCCAAGCTCGGGAGCTGAGCCGGAGGACCGAAGACCTGGCCAGCAGCGGACGTAAGTATATTGCTTTTATCTGTTTCTTGTGGGGGCGCGACAGCGCACCCACTGGGTGTAGTCCCCGAGATTCGGGCTGACTACAGAGCAGTCGGGTCGGATCTTCCTTGACGACCTTTCCCTTGCTGACTTCTTCTCTTTGTCTTTTTTTCTCGTGCAGAGGCCAACGCCGACTTGCGGAGGGAGCTCGGCGAAGTGCAGGCCACTCTTCGTGCCAGGGACGCCGAGTACGCTGACTTGGTTCAGGAGCGTGACCGCCTGGTCAAGAAACTGGCCGACCAGGAGGAAAGCCATAAGGCGGCCCTGCAGAAGGCGCAGGACGGTGAGGCTGCCCTGAAGGCGGAGTTCGAGACCAAGGAGGCGAGCTGGGCCGAGACGCGCCAGGCGCTGGAAGAAGGCTTCGGCCGGATCGAAGATCTGATCGATGGTAAGCCGCCTTTCTTGCCCTTCCTCCATCTGCCGGCCGCCTGAGGTTTTGTTTTGACTTGTGCTTGCTACTTTGCGCAGAATACTTTCCCGGCCACTCCGTCCTCGCCGCCCAAGCCATCGAGGCCCATCGCGAGGCGCACCGTCAGGCCAGAGTTGTTATTCCGCCGGATGCGAATCGAACGCTGTCGGAGCAGCTCATCGCCATCCAAGCGCGACTGCAGCCGCCCCATCGGATGCTCCACCGGCTCCAACATGCCGGGGTGCAGGTGCTGGCCGCGCTCTGGCCCGGCTAGACGATTCCCCGCACCCCAAGCTGGACTGCCGACTGGCTAGAAGTCGCAGTCGGCCGCTTCGAGGCTTGGAAGGTGTCCGCAGCCCGTCTCGGAGCCGGGCGTGCGTTGGAGTTCATCCGTGCGTGGTACCCAGGGCTGAGCCTGGACCAGCTGCGGACTTGGCGATTGGAGGCCGACGCTGAGCTGGAGGAGGTGCGGCCGGCGATCGCGCAGCGCGCCTCGACGATCGCCGAGTGCACCGACACCAGCGTCTTCGCGCCCGAACTCAATGATGACGGCATCGCCCAGCCGGAGGAGTGGTTCGGGCTGAACCCGGCGGAAGGCGAGGACTCGGCCGAGGAGATTGCCTCCAGCGACGAGGGCGAGGACGACACGGAAGAAGACGGCGGAGACGCCGAGCCGACTGGTGAGACGGCCGACCGCCCTCAAGCCGACCGTGCCTCCAGCAACGAGCCACGCGGGAGCGCGCCCCCTGCCGGAGGCGATGATCAGGCCGAAGTTGGACAGCCGGCCGCTCCTTCAGCCGGCACAACCGCCTCCACCGCCCAGCCCGGCTCGTCAGCGGCCCCGCCGACTTGATCTGCCGTTCCTATTGTTCCTGCTTTTGCTTTTTCGAACAATTTTAAGTTTCCGCAATTCCACCCACTGGGGGTGTATCGAACAATGTTGGATGTTGACGTCTCTGGAGGTCCTTTGTGTAAATATTATTGTATGCATGTGTTGGCTTCCATTCAAGTGCACTTTTTTATCCTTAGGCTTTTTCCTTTGCCACCTTCCCTCTTTGGGAAGGCAAGTACTCGAGCTTTCTTGGATTTGAAGCAGACTGAATGTAAGCCGGCCGGCCGGCTACTCTGGTAGTCGGTCCGAGGGAGGCGGCAACCCGCTTTTGTTATATATAAGCCCGTTAGTCCCTAGCCGTTTTCATGTGCGCACCCTTTCCGGCTTATGACTCTTGCCAGCCAGGCAGTCGGTTCTTCGAACTGCGATTTTGGCAAGAGCGAAGCCTGGGTGTCGGCACATTACTTGTCTGACTGCGGGTAGGGCTCCTAATATAACTTCCAGTCGGCTAGTCCCCGGGCCGACTCGTCGAACCCGGTGCCGGACAAAATAAATGAACAGGTGATATCATACGCATGATAACTTTCATTCATAAAATAAAAGATGGCAGTCCCCGAGTCCTCCTCGGGGAGCCTATTGTTTCGTACTTAATACAAAAGTGGACATAATACATACTGCATTTTAACTGTAAAACTTCTGAAGAAGATTGGCGTTCCATGGTCGTTCCGTCTCCTTGCCGGAGTCGTCTCTCTTGCGTGCCTTCGGCTTCTGCGCGTCGATGAGGTAGTAGGCATCGTTGCCTAGAGCTCTGCTGACGACGAAGGGGCCCTCCCAGGGGGCTGCGAGCTTGTGCTGGCCGGCTGTTCACTGGATCAGCCGGAGCACAAGGTCGCCCTCCTAGAAGGATCTTGGTCGGACCCTTCGGCTGTGGTAGCGGCGCAAACCCTGCTGGTAGATGGAAGACCGGCTGAGGGCTAACAGCCGGCCTTCTTCCAGCAGGTCGACGCCGTCTTCTCTTGCTTCTTTGGCTTCCGCCTCCGTGTACATGGTTACCCGAGGCGAGTCGAACTCGATGTCTGTTGGGATGACTGCCTCGGCACCATATACAAGGAAAAAAGGAATGAAGCCGGTTGATCTGTTTGGGGTAGTACGCAGACTCCATAGGACAGCCGGCAGCTCATCGAGCCAACAGCCGGCTGAACGCTCCAGAGGTACGACCAGTCGGGGCTTGATGCCGGACAGGATGAGGCCATTTGCTCGCTCCACTTGGCCGTTTGACTGGGGGTGGGCGACGAACGCAAGGTCCAGCCGGATACCTTGTGCCGCACAGAACCGTGCCAAGGCACCTTTGGCAAAATTCATGCCGTTGTCGGTGATCATGTTGTGCGGTACGCCGTACCGGGTTGTTATATCTATAATGAAAGTCACCGCAGTCGGCCCATTCAGCTTCTTGATCGGCTTCGCCTCAATCCACTTGGTGAATTTGTCGACGGCGACGAGCAAATGTGTCATGCCGCCACGCGCCGTCTTGAATGGGCCCACCATATCCAATCCCCAGACGGCAAAGGGCCAGGTGATGGGAATGGTCTTGAGTGCCGAAGCCGGCATGTGTTGCTTGGAGCTAAAAAGCTGGCAGCCTTTGCAGTGTTTGACTAGCTCTTTGGCGTCGTCCAAAGCAGTCGGCCAGAAGAAACCGTGGCGGAAGGCTTTGGTGACAAGTGATTTTGATGCGGCGTGGTGGCCGCACTCTCCTTGGTGTATATCTCTGAGGATTGCAATGCCTTTCTCCTGCTCGACGCATCGCTGTAAGACTTCGGTGACGCTGCGCTTGACAAGCTCTCTGTTGACGATTGTGTATGCTCCGGCTCGGCGCTGGACTTGTCTTCCTTCGGTTTCGTCAGCCGGCAGATCTTGGTTCACCAAAAAGTTGCGGATGGTTTGGGCCCATGATGGAGCTGCGACCTCCCCTGCCGCCAATGTGGCTACAGCCACCAGGGTGGGCGGGCTGGGTAATGAATTGCTGGTGTCGGCCGCCGCTTGCTGTGCTGAAGAAGCCCTTGGGCCGGCTACCGCAGTCCCCGAGCCGGGTGCGGCGGTCCCCGAGCCGGGTGCGGCAGTCCCCGAGCCGGGTACTGCAGTCCCCGAGCCGAGTATTGAAGTCCCCGGGCCGACTGCTTGATTCTTCGAGCCGGACCCGGCCCCATCGGGGTTAGGCGGCATGAAGATGGAGTCGGATTCCGGAGACGGCTTGATGGATGGCTTGAGGAGGCGCTGTAGGGCGACGCCGGTTGGTATTGCTTGCCGCATGGAGCCTATTCAGGCCAGAGCATCTGCTGGCTCATTGTCGGCTCGCGGCACATGGAGGAATTCACATCCATCGAAGTATCCACTGATTTGCGGCACTAGGAAGTGGTAGCTCGTCATGTTCGCGTCCTTGGCATCCCAGTCGCCAGAAGATTGTTGAACCACCAAATCCGAGTCGCCACAGCACAGGATCCGGCGGATGCCGAGTTCCTTGGCAAGCCGGAGCCCGTGTATGAGCGCCTCGTACTCGGCTACATTGTTGGAGGCGGTGAAGTGGATCTGCAGCGTGTATCTGAGCTTGTCGCCCTTAGGAGAGGTAAGGACGACGCCGGCTCCCAAGCCGGTGCGCATCTTGGATCCGTCAAAGTGCATGCGCCAATGGGTGGAGTCGGGAGCTGGCGGTAAGTACTGGGTCTCGGCCCAGTCGACGAGGAAGTCGGCCAGTGCTTGCGACTTGATGGCGGTGCGGGGTTGGTAGAAGATCGTGTAAGGGGCCAGCTCAATGGCCCACTTAGCCACCCGGCCGGATGCATCCCGGCTGCCTATGATCTCGGCCAGCGGGGCAGTGCATACGACCGTGATGGGATGTTCTTGAAAGTACGGCTTCAGCTTCTTGGCGGCGAAGTACACGCCGTAGCACATCTTCTGGTAGTGCGGGTAATTCTGTTTCGAGGCGGATAGCACCTCGCTCAGGTAATAAACCGGCCTCTGGACCGGCTGGGCCCGGCCTTCTTCGGGGCGTTCGACCACAATGACGGTGCTGACCACCCGGCTAGTGGCGGCAATATAAAGGAGCATGGGCTCTTTCTCAGTTGGTGCCGCCAAGACAGGCGGCGTGGACAGCATTTTCTTCAGCTCGTGGAAAGCTTGGTCGGCCTGGTCATTCCACTCAAAGTGGGTACTCTTCTTCATGAGGCGGTAGAGAGGGAGGGCTTTCTCCCCAAGCCGGCTGATGAAGCGGTTCAGAGAGGCCAGGCACCCTGTGAACTTCTGAATCTCTCGAAGCTTGGTTGGGACCGCCATCCTCTCGATGGCCTTGATCTTCATAGGGTTGCACTCGATGCCGCGTTCGGAGACCAGAAAGCCTAGGAGCTGGCCGGCTGGCACTCCGAACACGCATTTCTCAGGGTTGAGCTTGATGCGGAACCGGCGCAGGTTCTTGAATGTCTCCTTCAAGTCTTCCAGCAGAGTGCCACGCTTCTCCGTCTTCACCACAATATCATCCACGTAGACATGGGCGTTCTTGCCGAGCTGCGTGAGGAGGCACTTCTGCATGCAACGCTGAAAAGTGACGCCGGCATTCCTCAAGCCGAACGTCATGGTCAGGTAGCAGAAGGCTCCAAATGGCGTGATGAAGGCGGTCTTCAGTCGGTCATCCGGGTTCAGCTTTATCTGGTGGTATCCCGAATAGGCATCCAAAAAGCTCAACAGCTCGCATCCGGCTGTGGAGTCTATCACTTGATCAATTCTGGGCAGAGCGAATGGATCTTTTGGGCAGGCTTTGTTGAGGCTTGTGTAATCTATACACATGCGCCACTTGTTATTCTTTTTCAGCACGAGAACCGGGTTCGCGAGCCACTCGGGGAAGAAAACTTCCATGATGAAGCCGGCTGCGAGAAGCCGGGCTATCTCCTCCCCTACGATCCTTCTCGTCTCCTCTGACAGTCGGCGGAGAGGCTGCTTGACTGGTTTGGCATCCTCCCGCACATGTAATTTATGCTTGGCGAAATCCTTCGGAACACCCGGCATGTCCTTGGGGGACCATGCAAAGATATCCCGATTCTCATGGAGGAAATCGACGAGCTCGCCTTCCTATTTGCTATCCAGTCTCGCCCCAATGACGGCAAACCTCTCGGGGTGCTCGGGGTCGAGCTGTATCTTCTTGGTCTCCTTGGCCGGTTGGAAAGATCCTTGGGCATCATACTCCTTGGAGTCGGTGGGTTGGTTTAGCTGCTTGCTGGCCAGGGCCACGACCCTGTTCAGTGTCTTCTTCTCCTTGGCAATCACGAGGGATTCGGCCAGCCGGCTGCTGGCCGCGGCGCAGTCGGCGGACTTCTTGTAGTCGCCGGCGATGGTGATGATGCCCTTGGAGCTTGGTATCTTCATCTTGAGGTACGCGTAGTGGGGGACCGCCATGAACTTGGCCAAGGCGGGTCGGCCAAGCAAGGCATGGTAAGGGCTCTCCAGGTCCACCACATCGAACCAGATTTCTTCCCGGCGGAAATGATCCTTGCCCCCAAAGAGTACATCGATCTTGATCTTGCCGATGGGGGCGCAGGACAAACCGGGTACGATGCCATGAAACACCGTTCGAGTCGGCACAAGCTGATTTGCCTTGACACCCAACTTCTCCATGGTGTCGCGGTACAGGATGTTGATGCTGCTTCCACCATCGATCAGCACGCGGGAGAAGCACGCGGCATGCGTGTCCGTCGCAAGGGTGGCCTCTAGGACCAAAGCGTAGGAGCCGGGGGATGGCATCACCTCTGGGTGGTCGGCCCGGCTCCAACTGATGGATTTCTCTGACCAATGCATGTGGCCGGCTGGGTTGGCGGCGGCCACATTGACTTCTTGTTGCTCTCGGCGCTTGCTGCGCCGGTCTTCGGGTTGGCTCGTGAAGACAACGTAAGATGCTTGCTCGTCGGGGAACTCGTCCTGCACAGCGTCGACCGCGGGCCGAGCGGCCTTGGGCGGCGGGGCCGGAGGCGGCGGGCCGGCAGGCGGAGTCGGCGTGAGCCCTTCGCCCTTGGAGATTCGGGCGAGCCAGTTACACTTTCGGGTCGTATGGTTGGACGGCTTCGCGCCGTTGTGGAACTTGCACGGGGCGTCAAGGGTTTGCTCGTAGGAGAAGGCCGGCTGCCAAGCCGGCCGGCCGCCCTTGGGTTTCTTGGGCGCGGGCCGCCCCTCAGGCGGCGTATCTTCGACCGTGGCCACCTGCCGGCTAGCGGGAGGTGGCGCAGGGCCCTTGCGCTTCTGATCATTCTGGTGTTGGCGTCGGCCGGCATCTCCAGCCGGTGCTTGGGGCGCCGGATTGAGCACTTTTCCGAACGCGTCCACCCGGAGCTCGGTCTTCATCGAGGAGTCGGCGGTGGCGTACTTGTCGGCGATGTTCAGGAGCTCGTCGAGGGTAGTCGGCTCGTCGCAAAGAAGCTTGTGCTTGAGGAGGGTGCCCTCTCGGCACCCGGCAGTGAAGTATTCGATGGCTTGCACCTCGTGCACCCCTTCATAGGAGTTGCGGAGCTCGGCCCAACGCGTAAGGTAGTCGCGAGTGGACTCGGCTGGGCCCTGTACGCACAGGGAGAGCTGTCTGGGCTTGGGAGCCCGCTTGTAGGTGCTGGTGAAGTTGCGAACGAAGGCTTCAATGAAATCCACCCAACTGTTGATGCTGAGGGGCTTGAGGCTGTTAAGCCAAGTCCGTGCCGTGCCTTGGAGCATGAGGGGCACGTACTTTACGGCAACGCGCCGGTTGCCATTGGCGATGCTGACGGCTGTGGAGTAGTCGGTCAGCCAGTCTTCCGTCTTCACCGAGCCGTTGTACTTGGGCGTGTCTCTTGGGAGCGAGAACCCTTTGGGGAAGGGCTCGTCGCGGATGCGGGGGCCAAAGCAAGGCGGGCCGACATCGTCTTCTTCTTCTAGCACCAGGGATCTGGCCAGGCGGTCGATCCGGTGGCGGGCGTCATTTTCGCCGACTCCCTCGCGGCGACCAAGCCGGCCGCTGAGAGTCGGGTGAGCCACTGGAGGCGGAGTGGGATATCTCTCTCCATGAGCTCGAGGCGGAGGCGGGGTGCCCTGCCATTCCATGGCTCGGGGGCGGCCGTCCGCGTCTCGCTCAATGGAGATTTGGGTCCGGCTTCGGCTGGAAGCCGGCTCTTTCTCGCGCCACGCGCGGGTGTTGCTTGTAGTCGGCGATCGGGAAGTCGCGCCGTGGTCGCGGCGCGGGGGAGGGCTCCCAGCGCAGGCGTCGGCTTCATGCCGCCGAGCGGCTGCATCGATTAGTTGCTGTATGAGCCGCGTCATGTGGGGGAGGTCTTCGGCTTCCAAGCCGTCCAGCTCGTCTACGGCCGCCTGGGCGACGCGCAGGTTCTCGAGCGGAGTGGCGTAAACTGGGCGATCGACTCCAAGCGTATCGGCGATGACGGCGCCGCGTTGCCTGACAGCACCAGCCCGGCTTGGGCCAGCCGGAGCCGGCGTGCCGAAGGCGGCGCGGTCAGCTTCGCGCTGGTAGGCCTCGGTGAGGCGTCTTACGGAGGCCAGCCGCCGGCCCTCCACGAGGAGGGCGAGGCGTCGTGCCTCCAGTACTTCGTCGTTGTCGTCAGCCGGAAGGGGGGCGGACAAGTCATGGGCCGCCGCGCGTGGGGCGTCGCGGGCGCCCTCGTCGGTCGGGCCGTCGTGGCCGATAACCATCACCTCGGACATGACAGAATCGCGATCGCCGGCCGGAGGGAGCGGGTCGTTGTAGATCGTGACCTTGGTGGGGAAGGTGTCATAGGATGCCGTGTCGGAGTCGACAGGCATCGGGTCGGTGGAGCCAACCGACTCCAAATCCGCAGCGGGCTCGCTGGAGACGTGGAGCTGGCCGAGGAGGTTGGCGAGATGATCGGTGCCCGCATCGGAGGCAAGCTCGTCGGAGATGCGGGCCTTGTCGAAGAGGTCGGCGAGGCCGCTCGCCGCGCAGATGTTGGTGACGCCATGCAGCACGTCGTGGCAAGCGCCATCGGGCGAGCCGGGCTGGCTACGCTCGCAAGGAAGGAAAAGGGTTCCCGTCCAGAACAGGTCTCCGGACGACGGTGCACCTGGCCCCATGGTGGGCGCCAAATGTCGGGTGGTAGGAGCGACATATGCCAACGGGTGGCTTATCATTGTGGGAGCCAATAAAACATCGCCGGTGCCTGGAAACGGGATAAGGCGTAGACATGCACGCCGGCGAATCTTACCCAGCTTCAGGGCTCTCCGAGGAGATAACACCCCTCCTGCTGCTCTGCGGGGTCTCCGCATGGTTACTAAATGAACAAGTAGCTACAATGCTCCTTGAGCTGTTTTGGGTGGAAGGAGGAAGAAGGGCTCAGCTAGCTTGCTTCCTCTCCTTGTATGGTGTCTAGGTCTAACTTCAGAATCCAACCCTTTGCATGGGTGCACCGGGGGGTTTATATAGGCCTACCCCCCGGGGGTACAATGGTAATCCAGCTGGGCGCGGGGCTCAGCTGTCTATGACTATGCTCGCCGGCTTCTGCGCCGGCTACTGGGGCCCGCCGACTGGTGGGTCCCGCCGGCTGCCGGCTCCCTGGTCGACAGGCAGGCCCCACAGGCCAGGGCCTGGTCGGTGGCTGGTTACTGTTGCTCCGTGCTGTTGACGCAGGCTTGGTCGGGGTAAGCGTGGCTACAGTAACGCCGCCTTGGCGGGCGATTACTGTAGCCCCGCCGTATCTTGTCTCCTTAATGGGCGTCTCCTTCGAGGAAGGTGGCAGGCCGGCTATGGGAAGCCGGCCCTCTATCTTGCCGGCTTGAGAGGAGGTGTGGCCGCCTTCGGTATCTCCCTGCCCGAAGGGGCCCACCGCCTCGGGGGCCACGCTGGCGGCCCGTCGTGGACGTCGTTAGAGCCGCCGTGGCTACAGTGCCACGCCGGGCAGGCCGTGGCTGCCCGTACGGTGCACTGTACCAGGCGTGCTCCGGGTTTTGGGGGTGGCAGGCTCCACTGTAGCCACGCCCCGCTTCATCATCGCAGGGTGGACGCGTACATTGCGGGTACGGCTTTGACTGCTTTATGGGAGCCGGCCTTCTCGTAGCCGGCCGCGCTGTAGCCGGCCTCTCGTAGCCGGCCTTGCTGTAGTCGGTTTCTCGTAGTCGGCCATCCACAACTTTCTTCATGAGGGTGAAGGGCGGGCCGCCCCCGAAGCCGGCCTAGGAGGTAGCCGGCTGAGGGGGGAGGCGGCCCTAGGTCTTGAATCTTCTTGAGAGTCGGCCAGGCTTGTAATTTTTTCTGATGGGCTAGGGGAAGCCGGCTAGGCTACCCATGGCTATTTACTCCGACAATCCAAGCCAGGTTTTATGCGTTGATGTTATTTGCACGAGTAAAACACAAGTGAGTTGTGGGCAATATAAGTCATACTGCTTACCAGCATGTCATACTTTGGTTCGGCAGTATTGTTGGATGAAGCGTCCCGGACCGACATTATGCGTACGCTTACGCGAGATTGGTTCTACCGACATGCTTTGCACATAGGTGGCTGGCGGGTGTCAGTTTCTCCAACTTTAGTTGAACCGAGTGTGGCTACGTCCGGTCCTTGCGAAGGTTAAAACAGCACCAACTTGACAAACTATCGTTGTGGTTTTGATGCGTAGGTAAGAACGGTTCTTGCTAAGCCCGTAGCAGCCACGTAAAACTTGCAACAACAAAGTAGAGGACGTCTAACTTGTTTTTGCAGGGCATGTTGTGATGTGATATGGTCAAGACGTGATGATATATAAGTTGTTGTATGAGTTGATCATGTTTTGTTGAAGTTATCGGCAACTGGCAAAAGCCTTATGGTTGTCTCTCTATTGCATAAGATGCAAGCGCCAAATAATTGCTTTACTTTATCACTATGCGATAGCAATAGTTGGTGAGACGGTCATGTGACGACACATTGATATAGATCAAGATGATGGAGATCATGGTGTCATGCCGGTGACGATGGAAATCATGACGATGCTTTGGAGATGGAGATCAAAGGCACACGATGATCATGGCCATATCATGTCACATATTTTGATGGCATGTGTTGTTTATCTTTTATACATCTTATTTTTCTTAGTTCGACGGTAGCTTTATAAGATGATCTCTCACTAATTATCAAGGAACAAGTGTTCTCCCTGAGTATGCACCATTGTGAAAGTTCTTCGTGCTGAGACACCACGTGATGATCGGGTGTGATAGGCTCTACGTTCAAATACAATGGGTGCAAAACAGTTGCACACGCGGAATACTCAGGTTAAACTTGACGAGCCTAGCATATAACAGATATGGCCTCGGAACACGGAGACCAAAAGGTCGAGCGTGAATCATATAGTAGATATGATCAACATAGTGATGTTCACCATTGAAACTACTCCATCTCACGTGATGATCGGACATGGTTTAGTTGATTTGGATCACGTGATCACTTAGAGGATTAGAGGGATGTCTATCTAAGTGGGAGTTCTTAAGTAATATGATTAAATTGAACTTAAATTTACCATGAACTTAGTCCTTATAGTATTTTGCAAATCATGTTGTAGATCAATAGCTCGCGTTGTTGCTTCCCTGTGTTTATTTTGATATGTTCCTAGAGAAAACTAAGTTGAAATATGTTAGTAGCAATGATGCAGATTGGATTTGTGATCTGAGGTTTATCCTCATTGCTGCACAAAAGAATTATGTCCTTAATGCACCGCTAGGTGACAAACCTATTGCAGTAGCAGATGCAGACGTTATGAACATTTGGCTAGCTCAATATGATGACTACTTGATAGTTTAGTGCACCATGCTTAACGGCTTAGAATCGGGACTTCAAAGACGTTTTGAACATCATGGACCATATGAGATGTTCCAGGAGTTGAAGTTACTATTTCAAGCATATACCCGAGTTGAGAGATATGAAGTCTCCAACAAGTTCTATAGCTAAAAGATGGAGGAGAATAGCTCAAGCAGTGATCATGTGCTCAGATTGTCTGGGTACTACAATCGCTTGAATCAAGTGGGAGTTAATCTTCCAGATAAAATAGTGATTGACAAAATTCTCTAGTCGCCATCACCAAGTTAGTAGAACTTCGTGATGAACTATAAAATGCAAGGGATAACGAAAATGATTCCCAAGCTCTTCGTGATGCTGAAATCGACGAAGGTAGAAATCAAGAAAAGCATCAAGTGTTGATGGTAAACAAAACCACTAGTTTCAAGTAAAGGGACAAAGGGAAGAAAGGGGAACTTCAAGAAGAACGGCAAGCAAGTTGCTGCTCAAGGGAAAAACCCAAGTCCGAACCTAAGCCTGAAATTGAGTGCTTCTACTGCAAAGGGACTGGTCACTGGAAGCGGAACTACCCCAAGTAATTGGCGGATAAGAAGGATGGCAAAGTGAACATAGGTATATTTGATATACATGTTATTGATGTGTACTTTACTAGTGTTTATAGCAACCCCTCAGTATTTGATACTAGTTCAGTTGCTAAGAATAGTAACTCGAAACGGGAGTTGCAGAATGAATGGAGACTAGTTAAGGGTGAAGTGACGATGTGTATTGGAAATGGTTCCAAGATTGATATGATCATCATCGCACACTCCCTATACTTTCGGGATTAGTGTTAAACCTAAAATAAAAGTTATTTAGTGTTTGCGTTGAGCATAAATATGATTGGATCATGTTTATTGCAATACAGTTATTCATGTAAGTTAGAGAATAATTGTTGTTCTCTTTACATGAATAAAACCTTCTATGGTCATACACCCAATGAAAATGGTTTGTTGGATCTCGATCGTGGTGATACACATTTTCATAATATTGATGCCAAAAGATGCAAAGTTAATAATGATAGTGCAACTTATTTGTGGCACTACCGTTTAGGTCATATTGGTGTAAGGCGCATGAAGAAAATCCATGCTGATGGGCTTTTGGAATCACTTGATTATGAATCAGTTGATGCTTGCGAACCATTCCTCATGGGCAAGATGACTAAGACTCCGTTCTCCGGAACAATGGAGCGAGCAACATATTTGTTGGAAATCATACATACTGATGTATATGGTCCGATGAATATTAAGGCTCGTGGTAGGTATCATTATTTTCTGATCTTCACAGATGATTTGAGCAGATATGAGTATATCTACTTGATGAAACACAAGTCTGAAACATTTGAAAAGTTTGAAGAATTTCAGAGTGAAGTGGAGAATCATCGTAACAAAAGTAAAAGTTTCTATGATATGATCGCAGAAGTAAAATATTTGAGTTACGAGTTTGGCCTTCAGTTAAAAACAATGTCAAATAGTTTCAGTACTCACGCCACCTGGAACACCATAGTGTAATGGCGTGTCCAAACGTCGTAACCGTACTTTATTAGATATGGTGCGATCTATGATGTCTCTTACCGATTTACCACTATCATTTTGGGATTATGCATTAGAGACAGCTACATTCACATTAAATAGGGCACCATCTAAATCCGTTGAGACGACACCGTATGAACTATGGTTTGGCAAGAAACCTAAGCTGTCATTTCTTAAAGTTTGAGGTTGCAATGCTTATGTGAAAAAAGTTTCAACCTAATAAGCTCAAACCCAAATCGGAGAAGTGCATCTTCATAGGATACCCAAAAGAAAATGTTGGGTACACCTTCTATCACAGATCCGAAGGCAAGATATTCATTGCTGAGAATGGATCCTTTCTAGAGAAGGAGTTTCTCTCGAAAGAAGTGAGTGGGAGGAAAGTAGAACTTGATGAGGTAATTGTACCTGCTCCCTTATTGGAAAGTAGTTCATCACAGAAATCTGTTCCTGTGACTACTACACCAATTAGTGAGGAAGCTAATGATGATGATCATGTAACTTCAGATCAAGTTACTACCGAACCTCGTAGGTAAACCTGAATGAGATCCGCACCAGAGTGGTACGGTAATCCTGTTCTGGAGGTCATGTTACTTGACCAAGACGAGCCTACGAACTATGAGGAAGCGATGATGAGCCCAGATTCCGCGAAATGGCTTGAGGCCATGAAATCTGAGATGAGATCCATGTATGAGAACAAAGTATGGACTTTGATTGACTTGCCCATTGATCGGTGAGCCATTGAGATTAAATGGATCTTCAAGAGGAAGACGGACGCTGATAGTAGTGTTACTATCTACAAAGCTAGAATTGTCGCAAAAAGGTTTTCGACAAGTTCAAGGTGTTGACTACGATGAGAGTTTCTCACTCGTATCTATGCTTAAGTCTGTCTAAATCATGTTAGCAATTGCCGCATTTTATGAAATCTAGCAAATGGATAAAAAAACCGCATTCCATAATGGATTTATTAAAGAAGAGTTATATATGATGCAACCAGAAGGTTTTGTCGATCCTAAAGGTGTTAACAAAATGTGCAAGCTCCAGCGATCCATCTATGGACTGGTGCAAACATCTCGGAGTTGGAATATACGCTTTGATGAGTTGATCAAAGCATATAGTTTCATACAGACTTGCGGTGAAGCCTGTATTTACAAGAAAGTGAGTGGGAGCACTACAACATTTCTGATAAGTATATGTGAATGACATATTGTTGATCGGAAATAATGTATAATTATTCTGCAAAGCATAAAGGAGTATTTGAAAGGAGTTTTTCAAAGGACCTTGGTGAAGCTGCTTACATATTGAGCATCAAGATCTATAGAGATAGATCAAGACGCTTAATAAGTGTTTTTCAATGAGTACATACCTTGACAAGATTTTGAAGTAGTTCAAAATGGAACAGTCAAAGAAAGAGTTTCTTGCCTGTGTTGCAAGGTGTGAAATTGAGTAAGACTCAAAGCCCGACCACGGCAGAAGATAGAACAGCCATAGGTTCTATAAAGTATGCCATGCTGTGTACCAGATCTATTGCATACCCTACCACTGAGTTTGGCAAGGGAGTACAATAGTGATCTAGGAGTAGATCACTGGACAACGGTCAAAATTATCCTTAGTGGAATAAGGATATGTTTCTCAATTATGGAAGTGACAAAAGGTTCGTCGTAAAGGGTTACGTCGATGCAAGTTTTGACACTAATCTAGATGACTCTAAGTCTCGGTCTAGATACATATTGAAAGTGGGAGCAATTAGCTAGAGTAGCTCTGTGTAGAGCATTGTAGACATAGAAATTTGCAAAATACTCACGGATCTGAATGTGACAGACCCGTTGACTAAAATTATCTCACAAGCAAAACATGATCACACCTTAGTACTCTTTGGGTGTTAATCACATAGCGATGTGAACTAGATTACTGACTCTAGTAAACCCTTTGGGTGTTGGTCACATGTCGATGTGAACTATGGGTGTTAACCACATAAAGATGTGAACTATTGATGTTAAATCACATGGCGATGTGAACAAGATTTTTGACTCTAGTGCAAGTGGGAGGCTGAAGGAAATATGCCCTAGAGGCAATAATAAAGTTATTATTTATTTCCTTATATCATGATAAATGTTTATTATTCATGCTAGAATTGTATTAACCAGAAACAAAATACATGTGTGAATACATAGACAAACAGTATGTCACTAGTATGCCTCTACTTGACTAGCTCGTCGAATCAAAGATGGTTAAGTTTCCTAGCCATAGACATGAGTTGTCATTTTATTAACGGGGTCACATCATTAGAGAATGATGTGATTGACTTGACCCATTTCGTTAGCTTAGCACACGATCGATTAGTTCGTTGCCATTGCTCTCTTCATAACTTATACATGTTCCTATGGCTATGAGATTATGCAACTCCCGTTTACCGGAGGAACACTTTGTGTGCCACCAAACGTCACAACGTAACTGGGTGATTATAAAGGTGCTCTACAGGTGTCTCCGAAGGTACTTGTTGGGTTGGCGTATTTCGAGATTAGGATTTGTCACTCCGATTGTCGGAGAGGTATCTCTGGGCCCACTCGGTAATGCACATCACTATAAGCCTTGCAAGCATTGCAACTAATGAGTTAGTTGCGGGATGATGTATTACGAAACGAGTAAAGAGACTTGCCGGTAACGAGATTGAACTAGGTATTGAGATACCGACGATCGAATCTCGGGCAAGTAACATACCGATGACAAAGGGAACAACGTATGTTGTTATGTGGTCTGACCGATAAAGATCTTTGTAGAATATGTAGTAGCCAATATGAGCATCCAGATTCCGCTATTGGTTATTGACCGGAGACGTGTCTCGATCATGTCTACATAGTTCTCGAACCCGTAGGGTCCGCACGCTTAAAGTTCGATGACGGTTATATTATGAGTTTATGTGTTTTGATGTACATAAGGAGTTCGGAGTCCCGTATGAGATCGGGGACATGACGAGGAGTCTCAAAATGGTCGAGACATAAAGATCGATATATTGGACGACTATATTCGGACATCGGAAAGGTTCCGAGTGATTTGGGTATTTTCGGGAGTACCGGGGAGTTACGGGAATTCGTCTTGGGCCTTAATGGGCCATACGGGAAAGGAGAGAAAGGCCTCAAAGGGTGGTCGCACCCCTCCCCATGGGCTGGTCCAAATTGGACTAGGGAGGGGGGCGCCCCCTTCCTTCCTTCTCCTTTTCCGTTCCCTTTCCTTCCCTCCTACTCCTACTACTTGGAAGGGTTCCTAGTTCTACTAGGAAAGGGGGAATCCTACTCCCGGTGTAGGACTCCCCTAGGGCACGCCATAGAGAGGGACGGCCCTCCCCCTCCTCCACTCCTTTATATACGGGGGCAGGGGCACCCCAAAAACACAACAATTGATCTCTTGATCTCTTAGCCGTGTGCGGTGCCCCCCTCCACCATAATCCACCTCGATCATATCGTAGCGGTGCTTAGGCGAAGCCCTGCGTCGGTAGAACATCATCATCGTCACCACGCCGTCGTGCTGACAGAACTCTCCCTCAACACTCGGCTGGATCGGAGTTCGAGGGATGTCATCGAGTTGAACGTGTGCAGAACTCGGAGGTGTCGTGCGTTCGGTACATGATCGGTCGGATCGTGAAGACATACGACTAGATCAACCGCGTTGTGCTAACGCTTCCACTTTCGGTCTACGAGGGTACGTGGACAACACTCTCCCCTCTCGTTGCTATGCATCACCATGATCTTGCGTGTGCGTAGGAATTTTTTTGAAATTACTATGTTCCCCAACATGGGGATTCCCATGGCACCCCTAAGATAATCCAAGGAAACCAAGAAGTCAAAGCTTGGGGATGCCCCGGAAGGCATCCCCTCTTTCGTCCACTTCCATCGGTAATTTACTTGGAGCTATATTTTTATTCACCAACATGATATGTGTTTTGCTTGGAGCGTCTTGTATTATTTGTGTCTTTGCTTGTTAGCATGCCACAATCATCCTTGATGTACACAAATTTTGAGAGAGCCATACATGAATTAAAATTTGATAGAATGCTCTATGTGCTTCACTTATATCTTTTGAGCTAGATAATTTTGCTCTATGTGCTTCACTTATACCTTTTGAGCTAGATAATTTTGCTCTATGTGCTTCACTTATATCTTTTGAGCTAGATAATTTTGCTCTATGTGCTTCACTTAGATCTTTTAGAGCACGATGGTGTATATGTTTTAATGAAACTATTGATCTCTCATGCTTCACTTAAATTAATTTGAGAGTCTCTTAATAGCATGGTAATTTGCCTAATAATAATATGCTTGGTATTCAAGATCTGTGAAACTTTATTTTGAGTGTCTTGAATACTAAGAAAAGATTGAAGCCTGATAATTGTTTTGAGATATGGAGGTGATAATAGTAAAGTCATGCTAGTTGAGTAGTTGTGAATTTAAAGAATACTTGTATTGAAGTTTGTGATTCTCGTAGCATGCACGTATGGTGAACCGTTATGTGATGAAGTCGGAGCATGATTTATTTATTGATTGTCTTCCTTATGAGTGGCGGTCGGGGACGAGCGATGGTATTTTCCTACCAATCTATCCCCCTAGGAGCATGCGCGTAATACTTTGCTTTGATAACTTCTAAATTTTTGCAATAAGTATATGAGTTCTTTATGACTAATGTTGAGTCCATGGATTATACGCACTCCCACCCTTCCACCCTTGCTAGCCTCTTTAATAACGCGCAACTTTCGCTAGTATTATACACCTACCATATACATTCCTCAAAACAACCACCATACCTACCTATTATGGCATTTCTATAGCCATTCTGAGATATATTGCCATGCAACTTTCCACCATCTAGTTCCTCGTGACACATCCATCATTGTCATATTGTTTAGCATGATCATGTAGTTGACATAGTATTTATGGAAAGCCACCGTTCATAATTCTTTCATACTTGTCACTCGTGATCCATTCCATATCCCGGTACACCGCCGGAGGCATTCATATAGAGTCATACTTTGTCTTTGTATCGAGTTGTAATCATTGAGTTGTAAATAAATAGAAGTGTGATGATCATCATTCAATAGAGCATTGTCCCAAAAAAGGGAAAGGCCAAAGAAAAAAAGAAGGCCCAAAAAAATAAAAAATAAAAGGGGCAATGCTACTATCCTTTTTTTCCACACTTGTGCTTCAAAGTAGCACCATGATATAGCGAGTCTCATATATTGTGCTTCAAAGTAGCACCATGTTCTTTATATAGAGAGTCTCATATGTTGTCACTTTCATATACTAGTGGGAATTTTACGTTATAGAACTTGGCTTGCATATTCCAATGACGGCTTCCTCAAATTGCCCTAGGTCTTCGTGAGCAGGCAAGTTGGATGCACACCCACTAGTTTCTTTTGTTGAGCTTTCATACGTTTATAGCTCTAGTGCATCCGTTGCATGGCAATCCCTACTCACTCACATTGATATCTATTGATGGGCATCTCCATAGCCCGTTGATACGCCTAGTCGATGTGAGACTATCTTCTCCTTTTTTGTCTTCTCCACAACCACCATTCTATTCCACCTATAATGCTATATCCATGGCTCACGCTCATGTATCGCGTGAAGATTGAAAAAGTTTTGAAAATGTTAGAGTATGAAACAATTGCTTGGCTTGTCATCGGGATTGTGCATGATTTAAATACTTTGTGTGGGGAAGATGGAGCATAGCCAGACTATATGATTTTGTAGGGATAACTTTCTTTGGCCATGTTATTTTGAGAAGACATAATTGCTTTGTTAGTATGCTTGAACTATTACTATTTTCTATGTCAATATAAACTTTTGTCTTGAATCTTTCTAATCTGAATATTCATACCACAATTAAGAAGATTTGCATTGAAATTATGCCAAGTAGCACTCCGCATCAAAAATTCTCTTTTTATCATTTACCTACTCGAGGACGAGCAGGAATTAAGCTTGGGGATGCCTGATACGTCTCCAACGTATATATAATTTTTGATTGCTCCATGCTATATTATCTACTGTTTTGGACTATATTGGGCTTTATTTTCCACTTTTATATTATTTTTGGGACTAACCTATTAACCGGAGGCCCAGCCCAGAATTGCTGTTTTTTTGCCTATTTCAGTGTTTCGGATAAACAGAATATCAAACGGAGTCCAAACGGAATTAAATCTTCGGAAACGTGATTTTCTCACCGAACGTGATCCAGGAGACTTGGACCCTACTGCAAGGGATCAAAGAGGTGGTCACAAGGGTGGCCCCCTAGGGCACGCCCCCTGCCTCGTGGGCCCCTCGGTGCTCCACCGACGTACTCCTTCCTCCTATATATACACACATACCCCCAAACGATCAGAACGGGAGCCAAAAACCTAATTCCACCGCCGCAACTTTCTGTATCCACGAGATCCCATCTTGGGGCCTGTTCCGGAGCTCTGCCGGAAGAGGGCCGTCATCACGGAGGGCTTCTACATCATCCTAGCCCCTCCGATGAAGTGTGAGTAGTTTACCTCAGACCTTCGGGTCCATAGTTAGTAGCTAGATGGCTTCTTCTCTCTCTTTGAATCTCAATACAATGTTCTCCCCCTCTCTTGTGGAGATCTATTCGATGTAATCTTCTTTTTGTGGTGTGTTTGTTGAGACCGATGAATTGTGGGTTTATGATCAAGTCTATCTATGAATAATATTTGAATCTTCTCTGAATTCTTTTATGCATGATTGGTTATCTTTGCAAGTCTCTTCGAATTATCCGTTTGGTTTGGCCAACTAGATTGGTAGTTCTTGCCATGGGAGAAGTGCTTAGCTTTGGGTTCGATCTTGCGGTGTCCTTACCCAGTGACAGAAGGGGCAGCAAGGCACGTATTTTTCGTTGCCATCGAGGATAACAAGATGGGGTTTATTTCATATTGCATGAATTTATCTCTCTACATCATGTCATCTTGCTTAAGGCCTTACTCTGTTTTTAACTTAATACTCTAGATGCATGCTGGATAGCGGTCGATGAGTGGAGTAACAGTAGTAGATGCAGAATCGTTTCGATCTACTTGTCACGGACGTGATGCCTATATACATGATCATGCCTAGACATTCTCATAATTATGCTCAATTCTATCAATTGCTCAACAGTAATTTGTTCACCCACTGTAGAATACTTATGCTCTTTAGAGAAGCCACTAGTGAAACCTATGGCCCCCGGGTCTATTCTCATCATATCAATCTCCATCACTTTTATATTGTTTTGCTATTTACTTTGCCTTTACTTTTTACTTTGCATCTTTTTATCAAAAATACCAAAAAATATTCTATCTATCAGATCTCACTCTCGTAAGTGACTGTGAAGGGCTTGACAACCCCTAATCGCGTTGGTTGCGAGTAGCTATCGCTTTGTGCAGGTACGAGGGACTTGAGCGTGGGCTCCTACTGGATTGATACCTTGGTTCTCAAAAACTAAGAGAAATACTTACGCTACTCTGCTGCATCATCCCTTCCTCTTCGGGGAAAACCAACGCAAGCTCAAGACGTAGCAATTCCCACTTGTATATGAAAGTGATAACATGAGACTCTCTATCATGAAGATCATGGTGCTACTTTGAAGCACAAGTGTGGTTGTCCCTTCTCTCTTTGTCTCTCATTTTTTTGGGCCTTTTCTTTTTTTATGGCCTTTCTCTTTTTTTGGGGGGGCCTTCTCCCTTTTTTTGGGGCCTTTCCCTTTTTTATTATTTTATTTATTCCTCACTTGGGACAATGCTCAAACAATTATGATCATCACACTTCTATTTATTTACAACTCAATAATTACAACTCGATACTAGAACAAAGATGACTCTCTATGAATGCCTCCGGTGGTGTACCGGGATATGCAATGAATCAAGAGTGAGATGTATGAAAGAATTATGAACGGTGGCTTTGCCACAAATACTATGTCAACTACATGATCATGCTAAGCAATATGACAATGATGAATGTGTCATGATGAATGGAATGATGGAAAGTTGCATGGCAATATATCTCAGAATGGCTATGGAAATGCCATAATAGGTAGGGATGGTGGCTGTTTTGAGGAAGATATAAGGAGGTTTATGTGTGACAGAGCGTATCGTATCACGGGGTTTGGATGTACCGGTGAAGTTTGCACCAACTCTCAATGTGAGAAAGGGCAATGCACGGTACCGAAGAGGCTAGCAAGGATGGAAGGGTGAGAGTGCGTATAATCCATGGACTCAACATTAGTCATAAAGAACTCACATACTTATTGCAAAAATCTACAAGTCATCAAAAACCTCGGTACTACGCGCATGCTCCTAGGGGGATAGATTGGTAGGAAAAGACCATCGCTCGTCCCCAACCGCCACTCATAAGGAGGACAATCAAATAACACCCCATGTTTCAAATTTGTTACATAACATTTACCATACGTGCATGCTACGGGACTTGCAAACTTCAACACAAGCATTTCTCAAATTCACAACTACTCAACTAGCACGACTTTGATATTATTATCTCCATATCTCAAAACAATCATCAAGCATCAAACTTCTCTTAGTATTCAATACTCTATATGAAAGTTTTTACTATTCTTGGGTACCTAGCATATTAGGATTTTAAGCAAATTACCATGCTATTAAGACTCTCAAAATAATCTAAGTGAAGAATGATAGTTCATCTATTTCTTCAAAATAAAACTACCACCATGCTCTAAAAGATATAAGTGAAGCACTAGAGCAAATGACAAACTACTCCGAAAGATATAAGTGAAGATCAATGAGTAGTCGAATAATTATGCAACTATGTGAAGACTCTCTCTCATTTAATAATTTCATATCTTGATAATTTATTCAAACAGAAATCAAAGCAAAATAAAATGACATCTAAGAATAGCAAACATCATGTGAAAATGCAAAAACTTAGGATCAACCAATACTAACCGATAGTTGTTGAAGAAGAAAGGTGGGATGCCAACCGGGGCATCCCCAAGCTTAGACACTTGAGACTTCTTAAAAAATTATCTTGGGGTGCCTTGGGCATCCCCAACCTTGAGATTTTGTGTCTCCTTAATTCCTCTCATATCACGGTCTCCCTAAATCTCAAAAGCTTCATCCACACAAAACTCAACAAGGACCCGTGAGATAAGTTAGTATAAACCATTGCAAAAACCTTATCATACTATACTGTAGGAAATCACTAAAATTATTATTCAACATTTCATACTAAATGCCTCTGCATATTTAATAGTCCTATCCTCAAATAGAATCATTAAAGAAGCAAACATATGCAAACAATGCAAACATAACAGCAATCTGCCTAAACAGGATAGTCTGTAAAGAATGCTGCAGCATCCATACTTCCCTAGCTCCAAAAATTATGAAAGAAAATTCCCACTTTAGTAAATTTATCAGATCTTAATATGCAAAAGGTTTCAACATTTTATCACATTCTGAATTTTCTAGGGAATTATTGCAACAGCAGTAAACTTTCTGTTTTCAAACAGCAACATGTATACTTGTAACATAGGCATAGTAAAGGCTATCAATGCCACTTTTATTGAAATAAAAGATGCAAAACATTGTTATAAATAACAGCAAGCAAATGCTAACAAAATAAATTGACGCTCCAAGCAAAACACATATCATGTGGCGAATAAAAATATAGCTCTAAGTAAAGTTACCGATGAATGAAGACGAAAGAGGGGATGCTTTCCGGGGCATCCCCAAGCTTAGGCTCTTGGCTATCCTTGAATATTACCTTGGGGTGCCTCGGGCATCCCCAAGATTAGGCTCTTGCCACTCCTAATTCCATAGTCCATTGAATCCTTACCCAAAACTTGAAAACTTCACAACACAAAACTCAAAATAGAAAACTCGTGAGCTCCGTTAACGAAAGAAAACAAAATACCACTTCAAGGTACTGTAATGAACTCATTCTTTATTTATATTGGTGTTAAACCTACTGTATTACAACTTCTCTATGGTTTATAATCTATTTTTCTAGCCATAGATTCATCAAAATAAGCAAACAACACACGAAAAACAGAATCTGTCAAAAACAGAACAGTCTGTAGTAATCTGAATCAAACGTATACTTCTGGAACTCATAAAACTCTCAGATAAATTGCTGTACCTGAGGAATTTATCTATTAATCATCTTCAAAAATAATTAACTAAATAGCACTTTCCAAATAAACATGGCAGCAATTCTCGTGAGCGCTAAAGTTTCTGTGTTTTACAACATGATCAACAAGACTTTCCCCGAGTCTTCCCAAAGGTTCTACTTGGCACAAACACTAATTAAAACAATAAAACCACATATAAACAGAGGCTAGATGAATTATTTATTACTAAACAGGAGCAAAAATCAAGTAACTAAAATAAATTTGGGTTGCCTCCCAACAAGTGCCATCGTTTAACGCCCCTAGCTAGGCGTGATGATTTCAACGATGCTCACATAAAAGATAAGAATTGAAACATAATGAGAGCATCATGAAGAATATGAGTAGCACATTTAAGTCTAACCCACTTGCTATGCATAGGTATTTTGTGAGAAAACAACTTATGAGAACAATAATCAACTAGCATAGGAAGGCAAAAACAAGCATAACTTCAAAATTTTAAGCACATAGAGAGGAAAATTGATATCATTGAAATTCCTACAAGCATATATTCCTCCCTCATAATAATTTTCAGTAGCATCGTGAATGAATTCAACAATATAACCAGCACCTAAAGCATTCTTTTCATGATCTTCAAGCATAGAAAATTTACTACTCTCCACATAAGCAAAATTCTTCTCATGAATAATAGTGGGAGCAAACTCAACAAAATAACTATCGTGTGATTAAAAATTAAGATCAAGATGACAAGTTTCATGGTTATCATTATTTCTTTAAAGCATACGTGTCATCACAATAATCATCATAGATAGGAGGCATGCTTTCATCATAATAAATTTGCTCATCAAAACTTGGGAGACTAAAAATATCATCTTCATTAAACGTAGCATCCCCAAGCTTGTGGCCTTGCATATCATTAGCATCATGGATATTCAAGGAATTCATACTAACAACATTGCAATCATGCTCATCATTCAAATATTTAGTGCCAAACATTTTATCGATTTCTTCTTCTAGCACTTGAGCACAATTTTCCTTTCCATCATACTCATGAAAGATATTAAAAGATGAAGCGTATGAGGCAAACTTAATTCCATTTTTTGTAGTTTTCTTTTATAAACTGAACTAGTGATAAAATAAGAAACTAAAAGACTCGATTGCAAGATCTAAAGATATACCTTCAAGCACTAACCTCCCTGGCAATGGCGCCAGAAAAGAGCTTGATGTCTACTACACAACCTTCTTCTTGTAGACGTTGTTGGGCCTCCAAGTGCAGAGGTTTGTAGGACAGTAGCAAATTTCCCTCAAGTGGATGACCTAAGGTTTATCAATCCGTGGGAGGCGTAGGATGAAGACGGTCTCTCTCAAGCAACCCTGCAACCAAATAACAAAGAGTCTCTTGTGTCCCCAACACACCCAATACAATGCTAAATTGTATAGGTGCACTAGTTCGGCGAAGAGATGGTGGTACAAGTGGTATATGGATGGTAGGTAAAGGTATTTGTAATCTGAAATTATAAAAACAGCAAGGTAACTAATGATAAAAGTGAGCGTAAACGGTATTGCAATGCTAGGAAACAAGGCCTAGGGTTCATACTTTCGCTAGTGCAAGTTCCCTCAACAATGATAACATAATTGGATCACATAACTATCCCTCAACATGAAACAAAGAGTCACTCCAAAGTCACTAATAGAGGAGAACGAACGAAGAGATTATGGTAGGGTATGAAACCACCTCAAAGTTACTAGAATAACACCTTAAGACACAAATCAACCAAAACCCTAATGTCACCAAGATACTCCAATGTCACCTCAAGTATCCGTGGGTATGATTATACGATATGCATCACACAATCTCAGATTCATCTATTCAACCAACACAAAGGACCTCAAAAAGTGCCCCAAAGTTTCTACCGGAGAATCACGACAAAAATGTGTGCCAACCCCTATGCATAGGTTCATGTGCGGAACCCGCAAGTTGATCACCAAAACATACATCAAGTGAATCATGTGGTATCCCATTGTCACCACAGATACACACGGCAAGACATACATCAAGTGTTCTCAAATCTTTAAAGACTCAATCTGATAAGATAACTTCAAAGGTGAAACTCAATCCATTACAAGAGAGTAGAGGGGGGAAGAAACACCATAGGATCCAAATATAATAGCAAAGCTCGCGATACATCAAGATCATAACACCTCAAGAACACGAGAGAGAGAGAGAGAGATCCAACACATAGCTACTGGTACGTACCCTCAGCCCCGAGGGAGAACTACTCCCTCCTCGTCATGGAGAGCACCGGGATGATGTAGATGGCCACCGGAGAGGGATTGCCCCCTCCGGCAGGGTGCCGAAACGGGTCTAGATTGGCTTTCGATGGCTACGGAGGCTTCTGGCGGCGGAACTCCCGATCTATTGTGCTCGCTGATGGTTTTAGGGTATATGGAGATATATAGACGGAAGAAGTAGGTCAGGGGGGCCAAGAGGGGCTCAGAGGGTGGAGGGCGCGCCTAGGGGGTGGGCGCGCCCCCTGCCTCGTGACCTACTCGCAGATCCCCCAACATGCACTCCAAGTCTTTTGGGCTTATTTCCTTCCAAAAATGAGTTCCATGAAGTTTCAGGCCAATTGGACTCCGTTTGATTTTCCTTTTCTTCGAAACCCTAAAATAGGGTTAAAACAGAAACTGGCACTGGGCTCTGGGTTAATAGGTTAGTCCCAAAAATGATATAAAAGTGTATAATAAAGCCCATAAACATTCAAAACAGTAGATAATATAGCATGGAGCAATCAAAAATTATAGATGCGTTGGAGACGTATCACACTGCTCTAGTACGCACGAAGACATTGCTAGCCCAGAAAGCAACAAGGGAGGAGGACATGGGCTGGCTTGACAACCAACAAGCAACAAAGGGATGACGTGTTCTAGAAAAAAACTGATGATGTCAGCCGACTTAGACTTCACGAAGACTAAGTCGACTGAGACCTAGACAGATCCAGTATTTAAATCATGCACAACCCCGATGACAAGCCAAGCAATTGTTTCATACTTTTGATGTTCTCAAACTTTTTAAACTTTCATGCAATACATGAGTGTGAGCCATGGTCATAGCACTATAGGTGGAATAGACGGTGGTTCATAAGAATAGAGTAACGCTTTAAGTAAGATGACATGATGTAGCGGGATTAACTCAAGAAATATGATGAGAACCCCAGCTTGTTATCCTCGATGGCAACAATACAATACATGTCGGTTCCCCTTTTTTCACTAGGATCAAGCACCACAAGATTGAACCCAAAGCTAAGCACTTCTCCCATTGCAAGAAATATCAATCTAGTAGGCCAAACTAAACCGATAATTCGAAGAGACTTGCAAAGATATCAAATCATGCATATAAGAATTCAGAGAAGAACCAAATAATATTCATAGATAATCTTGTTCATAAATCCGCAATTCATCAGATCTCGGCAAACACACCACAAAAGAGTATTACATCGAATAGATCTCCAAGAACATCGGGGAGAACTTTGTATTGAGAATCAAAGAGAGAGAAGAAGCCATCTAACTAATAACTATGGACCCGAAGGTCTGTGGTAAACTACTCACGCTTCATCGGAGAGGCAATGGTGTTGATGTAGAAGCCCTCCGTGATTGATTCCCCCTCCGGCAGATCGCCGGAAAAGGCCCCAAGATGGGATCTCATGGGTATAGAAGGTTGTGGCAGTGGAAAAGTGGTTTCGTGGCTCTGCCTGATGTTTCTAGGGTATAAGAGTATATATAGCCAAAAGAAGTATGTCGATGGAGCTACGAGGAGCCCACGAGGGTGGGGGCGCGCCTACCCCCTGGGCGTGCCCTCCTGCCTCGTGGCTTCCTCGTGGAGTTCCACACTTCGACTCCAAGTCTTTTGGATTGCTTTTGGTCCAAGAAAGATCCTCTCGAAGGTTTCATTCCGTTTGGACTCCGTTTGGTATTCCTTTTCTGCAAAAATCTAAAACAGGCAAAAAAATAGAAACTGGCACTGGGCCTCCGGTTAATAGGTTAGTCCAAAAATAATATAAATGAGCATATTAAAGCCCATGAAATATCCAAAACAGATAATATAATAGCATGGAACAATCAAAAATTATAGATACGCTGGAGACGTATCAATGTCAACTACATGATCATGCAAAGCAATATGAAAATGATGATGCATGTCATAATAAACAGAACGGTGGAAAGTTGCATGGCAATATATCTCGGAATGGCTATGGAGAAGCCATAATAGGTAGGTATGGTGGTTGTTTTGAGGAAGGTACATGGTGGGTGTACGATACCGGCGAAAGATGCGCGGCACAAGAAAGGCTAGCAATGGTGGAAGGATGAGAGTGCGTATAATCCATGGACTCAACATTAGTCATAAAGAACTCACATACTTATTGCAAAAATCTATTAGTTATCAAAACAAAGTACTACGCGCATGCTCCTGGGGGGATAGATTGGTAGGAAAATACCATTGCTCGTCCACGACCGCCACTCATAAGGAAGACAATCAATAAATAAATCATGCTCCGACTTCATCACATAATGGTTCACCATACGTGCATGATACGGGACTCACAAACTTTAACACAAGTATTTCTCGAATTCACAACTACTTACTAGCATGAGTCTAATATCACCATCTTTATATCTCAAAACAATCATAAGGAATCAAACTTCTCATAGTATTCAATGCACTTGATATGAAAGTTTTTATTATATCCCTCTTGGATTCCTATCATATTTGGACTAATTTTATAACCAAAGCAAATTACCATGCTGTTTTAAAGACTCTCAAAATAATATAAGTGAAGTACGAGAGTTCATCAATTTCTATAAAATAAAACCACCGCCGTGTGATATGTCTCCAACGTATCTATAATTTTTGATTGTTCCATGCTATTATATTATTTATTTTGGATGTTTTATATGCATTTATATGCTATTTTATATGATTCTTTGGGACTAACCTATTAACCTAGAACCCAGTGCTAGTTTCTGTTTTTTTCCTTGTTTGGGAGTTTCGCAGAAAAGGAATACCGAACGGAATAAAACTTTTGCAATGATTTTTCTTGGACCAGATGACACCCAGGAGACTTGGAGTGCAAGTCAGAAGAGCCGCGAGGCAGCCACAAGGGTGGAGGGCATGCCCAGGGGGTGGGGCACGCCCCCAACCTTGTGGGCCCCTCGGCGACCTCTTGACCTAGATCTTCCTCCTATATATACTCTTATACCCCCAAAACATCCAGGGGAGCCACGAAACCACTTTTCCACCATCGCAACCTTCTGTACCCGTGAGATCCCATCTTGGGGCCTTTTCTGGCATCCTGCCGGAGGGGGATTCGATCGCGGAGGGCTTCTACATCAACACCATTGCCTCTCCGATGAAGCATGAGTAGCTTACTTCAGACCTACGGGTCCATAGATAGTAGCTAGATGGCTTCTTCTCTCTCTCTTTGATTCTCAATACAAAGTTCTCCTCGATGTTCTTGGAGATCTATTCAATGTAATACTCTTTTGCAGTGTGTTTGCCGAGATCTGATGAATCATGGATTTATGATCAGCTTATCTATGAATATTATTTGAATCTCCTCTGAATTCTTTTATGCATGATTTGATATCTTTCCAAAGCTCTTCGAACTATCGATTTGGTTTGGCCAACTAGATTGGTTTTTCTTGCAATGGGAGAAGTGCTTAGCTTTGGGTTCAATCTTGCGGTGCTTGATCCTAGTGACAAAAGGGGAATCAACACGTATCGTATTGTTGCCATCGAGGATAACAAGTTGGGGTTCTCATCATATTTCTTGAGTTAATCTCGCTACATCATGTCATCTGACTTAAAGTGTTACTCTGTTCTTATGAACTTAATATAAAACTCTAGATGGAGGCAGGAGTCGGTCGATGTGTGGAGTAATAGTAGTAGATGCAGAATTGTTTCGGTCTATTTGACACGGACGTGATGCCTATATTCATGAGCATTGCCTTAGATATTGTCATAACTTTGCGCTTTTCTATTAATTGCTCGGCAGTAATTTGTTCACCCACCATAATAATTCCTTCCTTGAGAGAAGCCTCTAGTGAAACCTATGGCCCCCGGGTCTATTTTCCATCATAAAAGTTTCTGATCTATAATTCTAGTTTCCTATTCCCTTACTTTGCAATCTTTTACTTTCCGTCCCACAAACCAAAAATACCAAAAATATTACTTTACCATAGGGTATATGGATATATATAGGCGAAAGAAATCGGTCAGGGGAGCCATGATGTCTACTACACAACCTTCTTCTTGTAGACGTTGTTGGGCCTCCAAGTGCAGAGGTTTGTAGGACAGTAGCAAATTTCCCTCAAGTGGATGACCTAAGATTTATCAATTCGTAGGAGGCGTAGGATGAAGATGGTCTCTCTCAAGCAACCCTGCAACCAAATAACAAAGAGTCTCTTGTGTCCCCAACACACCCAATACAATGGTAAATTGTATAGGTGCACTAGTTCGGCGAAGAAATGGTGATACAAGTGGTATATGGATGGTAGATAAAGGTTTTTGTAATCTGAAAATATAAAAACAGCAAGGTAACTGATGATAAAAGTGAGCACAAACGGTATTGCAATGTGTTGAAACAAGGCCTAGGATTCATACTTTCACTACTGCAAGTTCTCTCAACAATAATAACATAATTGGATCATATAACTATCCCTCAACATGCAAAAAAGAGTCACTCCAAAGTCACTAATAGCAGAGAACAAACAAAGAGATTATGGTAGGGTACGAAACCACCTCAAAGTTATCCTTTCTGATTGATCTATTCAAGAGTCCGTAGTAAAATAACACGAAGCTATTCTTTCCGTTCAATCTATCATAGAGTTCATACTAGAATAACACCTTGAGACACAAATCAATCAAAACCCTAATGTCACCTAGATACTCCAATGTCACCTCAAGTATCCACGGGTATTATTATATGATATGCATCACACAATCTCAGATTCATCTATTCAAACCAACACAAAGTACTTCCAAGAGTGCCCCAAAGTTTCTACCGTTGAGTCAAGACGAAAACATGTGCCAACCCCTATGCATAGGTTCATGGGCGGAACCCTGAAGTTGATCACCAAAACATACATCAAGTGGATCAATAGAATACCCCATTGTCACCACAGGTATCCTGCGCAAGACATACATCAAGTGTTCTCAAATCCTTAAAGACTCAATCTGATAAGATAACTTCAAAGGGAAAACTCAATCCATTACAAGAGAGTAGAGGGGTAGAAACATCATAGGATCCAAATATAATAGCAAAGCTCGCGATACATGAAGATCGTACCACCTCAAGAACACGAGAGAGAGAGAGAGAGAGAGAGAGAGAGAGATCAAACACATAGCTACTGGTACATACCCTCAGCCCCGAGGGAGAACTACTCCCTCCTCGTCATGGAGAGCACCAGGATGATGAAGATGGCCACCGGAGAGGGATTCCCCCCTCCGACAGGGTGCCGGAACAGGTCTAGATTGGTTTTCGGTGGCTACGGAGGCTTCTGGCGGCGAAACTCCCGATCTATTCTGCTCCCCGAAGTTTTTAGGGTATATGGGTATATATGGGAGCAAGAAGTACGTCGGTGGACCTCCGGGCTGTCCACGAGGCAGGGGGCGCGCCCAGGGGGATGGGTGCGCCCCCACCGTCATGGGCAGCCCAGGACTCTCCTGGTCCAACTCCGATACTCCGTGGGTTTCTTCTGGTCCAAAAATAAGTTCCGTGAAGTTTCAGGTCAATTGGACTCCATTTGATTTTCCTTTTCTGTGATACTCTAAAACAAGGAAAAACAGAAACTGGCACTAGGCTCTAGGTTAATAGGTTAGTCCCAAAAATAATATAAAAGTGTATAATAAAGCCCATAAACAGCCAAAACAGATAATATAATAGCATGGAACAATCAAAAATTATAGATACGCTGGAGACGTATCAGCATCCCCAAGCTTAATTCCTACTCGTCCTCGAGTAGGTAAATGATAAAAACAGAATTTTTGATGTGAAATGCTACCTAACATATTTATCCATGTAATCTTCTTTATTGTGGCAAAAATATTCAGATCCATAAGATTCAAGACAAAAGTTTAATATTGACATAAAAATAATAATACTTCAAGCATACTAAAAAAAAGTAATCATGTCTTCTCAAAATAACATGGCCAAAGAAAGCTATCCCTACAAAATCATATAGTCTGGCTATGCTCCATCTTCACCACACAAAATATTTAAATCATGCACAACCCCGATGACAAGCCAAGCAATTATTTCATACTTTTGATGTTCTCAAACTTTTTCAATCTTCACGCAATACATGAGCGTGAGCCATGGACATAGCACTATAGGTGGAATAGAATGGTGGTTGTGGAGAAGACAAAAAGGAGAAGATAGTCTCACATCAACTAGGCGTATCAACGGGCTATGGAGATGCCCATTAATAGATATCAATGTGAGTGAGTAGGGATTGCCATGCAACGGATGCACTAGAGCTATAAGTGTATAAAAGCTCAAAAAGTAACTAAGTGGGTGTGCATACAACTCGCTTGCTCACGAAGACCTAGGGCATTTTGAGAAAGCCCATCATTGGAACATACAAGCCAAGTTCTATAATGAAAGATTCCCACTAGTATATGAAAGTGAAAACATAGGAGACTCTCTATCATGAAGATCATGGTGCTACTTTGAAGCAGAAGTGTGGTAAAAGGATAGTAGCATTGCCCCTTCTCTCTTTTTCTCTCATTTTTTATTTTTATTTTATTTTTTTATTTGGGCCTTTTCTATTTTTTTATGGCCTCTTTTTTTTTATTTTTCGTCCGAAGTCTCATCCCGACTTATGGGGGAATCATAGTCTTCATCATCCTTTCCTCACATGGGACAATACTCTAATAATGATGATCATCTCACTTTTATTTTCTTACAACTCAAAAATTACAACTCGATACTTAGAACAAAATATGTCTCTATATGAATGCCTCCGGCAGTGTACTGGGATGTGCAATGAATCAAGAGTGACATGGATGGAAGAATTATGAACGGTGGCTTTGCCACAAATACAATGTCAACTACAAGATCATGCAAAGCAATATGACAATGATGGAGCGTGTCATAGTAAACGGAACGGTGGAAAGTTGCATGGCAATATATCTCGGAATGGCTATGGAAATGCCATAATAGGTGGGTATGGTGCCTGTTTTGAGGAAGGTATATGGTGGGTTTATGGTACCGGCGAAAAGTGCGAGGTATTAGAGAGGCTAGCAATTGTGGAAGGGTGAGAGTGTGTATAATCGATGGACTCAACATTAGTCATAAAGAACTCACATACTTATTGCCAAAATCTATTAGTTATCAAAACAAAGTACTACGTGCATGCTCCTAGGGGGATAGATTGGTAGGAAAATACCATCGCTTGTCCCCGACCGCCACTCATAAGGAAGGCAATCAATAAATAAATCATGCTCCGACTTCATCACATAACGGTTCACCATACGTCCATGCTACGGGAATCACAAACTTTAACACAAGTATTTCTCAAATTCACAACTACTCACTAGCATGACTCTAATATTACCATCCTCATATCTCAAAACAATCATCAAGTATCAAACTTCTTATAGTATTCAATGCACTTTATATGAAAGTTTTTATTATATCCCTCTTGGATGCCCATCATATTAGGACTAAATTCATAACCAAAGCAAATTACCATGCTGTTTAGGACTCTCAAAATAATATAAGTGACGCATGAGAGTTCATCTATTTCTATAAAATAAAACCACCGCCGTGCTCTAAAAACATATAAGTGAAGCACTAGAGCAACAACAAACTACTCCGAAAGATATAAGTGAAGATCAATGAGTAGTCGAATAATTATGCAACTATATGAAGACTCTCTAAAATTTAAGAATTTTCGATCTTGGTATTTTATTCAAACATCAAGCAAAACAAAAGAAAATAAAATGACGCTCCAAGCAAAACACATATCATGTGGCAAATAAAAATATAGCTCCAAGTAAAGTTACCGATGAACGAAGACGAAAGAGAGGATGCCTTCCAGGGCATCCCCAAGCTTAGGCTTTTGGTTGTCCTTGAATATTACCTTGGGGTACCCTGGGCATCCCCAAGCTTAGGCTCTTGCCACTCCTTATTCCATAGTCCATCGAATCTTCACCCAAAACTTGAAAACTTCACAACACAAAACATAACAGAAAACTCGTAAGCTCCGTTAGTATAAGAAAATAAATCACCACTTAGGTACTGTTGTGAACTCATTCTAAATTCATATTGGTGTAATATCTACTGTATTCCAACTTCTGTATGGTTCATACCCTCCGATACTACTCATAGATTCATCAAAATAAGCAAACAACACATAGAAAACAGAATCTGTCAAAAACAGGACATTCTGTAGTAATCTGTATGAAACGTAAAGTTCTGTAACTCATAAAATTCTAAAATAAATTGGTGGACCTGAGTAATTCGTCTATTAATCATCTGCAAAAAGAATGAACTCAATATCACTCTCCAATAAAAACTGGCAGCAAATCTCGTGAGCGCTCAAGTTTCTGTTTTTTACAGCAAGATCTCAAAGACTTTCCCCAAGTCTTCCCAAAGGTTCTACTTGGCACAAACACTAATTAAAAGCATAAAACCACATATAAACACAGGCTAGATGAATTATTTATTACTAAACAGGAATAAAAGGCAAGGATCTAAAATAAAATTGGGTTGCCTCCCAACAAGCGCTATCGTTTAACGCCCCTACCTAGACATGATGATTTCAACGATGCTCACATAAAAGATAAGAATTGTAACATAAAGAGAGCATCATGAAGAATATGACTAGCACATTTAAGTCTAACCCACTTCCTATGCATAGGGATTTTGTGAGCAAACAACTTGTGGGAACAATAATCAACTAGCATAGGAAGGTAAAACAAGCATAACTTCAAAACTTTAAGCACATAGAGAGGAAACTTGATATTATTGCAATTCCTACAAGCATATATTCCTCCCTCATAATAATTTTCAGTAGCATCATGAATGAATTCAACAATATAACCATCACATAAAGCATTCTTTTCATGTTCTACAAGCATAGAAATTTTATTACTCTCCACATAAGCAAACTTCTTCTCATGAATAATAGTGGGAGCAAACTCAACAAAATAATTATCATGTGAGGCATAATCCAATTGAAAACTAAAATCATGATGACAAGTTTCATGGATATCATTATTCTTTATAGCATACAAGTCATCACAATAATCATCATAGATAGCAACTTTGTTCTCATAATCAATTCGAACCTCTTCCGGAATAGTGGATTCATCACAAAATAAAGTCATGACCTCTCCAAATCCACTTTCATCAATATAATCATCATAAATAGGAGGCATGCTTTCATCATAATAAATTTTCTCATCAAAACTTGGGGGACAAAAAATATCATCTTCATCAAACATAGCTTCCCCAAGCTTGTGGCTTTGCATATCATTAGCATCATGGATATTCAACGAATTCATACTAACAACATTGCAATCAAGCTCATCATTCAAATATTTAGTGCCTAACATTCTAATGCATTCTTCTTCTAATACTTTGGCACAATTTTCCTTTCCATCATACTCACGAAAGATATTAAAAAGATGAAGTGTATGAGGCAAACTCAATTCCATATTTTTTTGTAGTATTTCTTTTATAAACTAAACTCGTGCTAAAACAAGAAACAAAAAAATTTGATTGCAAGATCTAAAGATATACCTTCAAGCACTCACCTCCCCAGCAACGGCACCAAAAAAGAGCTTGATGTCTACTACACAACCTTCTTCTTGTAGACGTTGTTGGGCCTCCAAGTGCAGAGGTTTGTAGGACAGTAGCAAATTTCCCTCAAGTGGATGACCTAAGGTGAATCAATCCGTAGGAGGCATAGGATGAAGATGGTCTCTCTCAAGCAACCCTGCAACCAAATAACAAAGAGTCTCTTGTGTCCCCAACACACCCAACACAATGGTAAATTGTATAGGTGCACTAGTTCGGCGAAGAGATGGTGATACAAGTGGTATATGGATGGTAGATAAAGGTTTTTGTAATCTGAAAATATAAAAACAGCAAGGTAACTAATGATAAAAGTGAGCACAAACGGTATTGCAATGCGTTTAAACAAGGCCTAGGGTTCATACTTTCACTAGTGCAAGTTCTCTCAACAATAATAACATAATTGGATCATATAACTATCCCTCAACATGCAACAAAGAGTCACTCCAAAGTCACTAATAGAGGAGAACAAACGAAGAGATTATGGTAGGGTACGAAACTACCTCAAAGTTATCCTTTCCAGTCGATCTATTCAAGAGTCCGTAGTAAAATAACACGAAGCTATTATTTCCGTTCAATCTATCATAGAGTTCGTACTAGAATAACACCTTAGGACACAAATCAATCAAAACCCTAATGTCACCTAGATACTCCAATGTCACCTCAAGTATCCGCGGGTATGATTATACGATATGCATCACACAATCTCAGATTCATCTATTCAAACCAACACAGAGTACTTCCAAGAGTGCCCCAAAATTTCTACCGGAGAGTCAAGACGAAAACGTGTGCCAACCCCTATGCATAGGTTCATGGGCGGAACCCGCAAGTTGATCACCAAAACATACATCAAGTGGATCAATAGAATACCCCATTGTCACCACGGGTATCCCACGCAAGACATACATCAAGTGTTCTCAAATCCTTAAAGACTCAATCCGATAAGATAACTTCAAAGGGAAAACTCAATCCATTACAAGAGAGTAGAGGGGGAGAAACATCATTGGATCCAAATATAATAGCAAATCTCGTGATACATCAAGATCGTACCACCTCAAGAACACGAGAGAGAGAGAGAGAGAGAGAGAGAGAGAGAGAGAGAGATCAAACACGTAGCTACTGGTACATACCCTCAGCCCCGAGGGAGAACTACTCCCTCCTCGTCATGGAGAGCACTGGGATGATGAAGATGGCCACCAGAGAGGGATTCCCCCCTCCGACAGGGTGCCGAAACGGGTCTAGATTAGTTTTCGGTGGCTGTGGAGGCTTCTGGCGGTGGAACTCCCGATCTATTCTGCTCCTCGAAGTTTTTAGGGTATATGGGTATATATGGGAGGGATAAGTACGTCGGTGAACCTCCGGGCTGTCCACAAGGCAGGGGGCACGCCCAGGGCGGTGGGCACGCCCAGGGAGGTGGGCGCGCCCCCCACCCTCATGGGCAGCCCGGGACTCTCCTGGTCCAACTCCGACACTCTGTGATCTTCTTCTGGTCCAAAAATAAGTTCCGTGAAGTTTCAGGTCAATTGGACTCCGTTTGATTTTCCTTTTCTGCGATACTCTATAACAAGGAAAAAACAGAAACTGGCACTGGGCTCTGGGTTAATAGGTTAGTCCCAAAAATAATATAAAAGTGTATAATAAATCCCATAAACATCCAAAACAGATAATATAATAGCATGGAACAATCAAAAATTATAGATACGTTGGAGACGTATCAAGTCCCGGCCCCAAGCGCCACCAACACCATCACCCGTCGTGGAACCACCGATCCAGATCCGGTCCGCGCACCCCCCTCCATCTCCCACGGTGCCGTCGCCAGCTTCAGCAGAGGAGACCTTGCACGCCCAGCCACCGCAGCGGCTCCCAGCCATAGCTCCTGGCCAAGATCCACTACGCCGCTGCTACCATGGCTGGGTCATGACGCATCCACCACCGCCCATGCCGGCGCCACCAGAGCGCCTCCACTACGAGCTCAAGGTCATGCTCCGCCTCACCACGTGCACGCCTCGCCGCCCCGGAATAGACCACCAGTGCCACTGCCACCCGCTTGACGTCACTCCCCCGCACGAGGGAGGCCCATCGGGGCGCACCACTCTCACCCGCCACCACCACTGCCAGTGGAGGCGGGCGTAGAATTGGAGGGAGGAGGGGCTCATGGAGCTAGGGTTTGCTCGTCTGAAGCCGCCCGCGTGAGCGGCCCGGGAGGGAGAGTGGAAAACGCTAAAGCCCCCCCCCCTACTTTGTTAATAACATATATGACTTGTTGATGCCCTCCCAATATAATGTGTTGTGGCAGAAGTGTGCTCTGCGCTTATCCGGGTCCTACAATATCTCAACCATAATGGTCTCTTTTTCCAAGCTTGTCAACACCCTTTAGTAATAAAATCAAGTCTTGCATTTTATAGTTTTAACAAAAGCTAAAGAGTTTAACTCATTTATATATAGTATACAAAGTACCTATAAATTCCCATGAGAAAGAAGGCAAAAATAAATGGCTAAAATATCAACCATATGTGTTTCTAAATCACTCATTTTCCATAGTTGCAAGAAAGCACGTTTTCCACCAAACTCTGAAAATAGATAGGTTGTTGCAAACAAGTATATATGTGATTTTTTAAGTAATTTTAACAAATATATAGTTGATTAGAATATGGAGTGTCGTATAGAAGGTGATTTCCAAATGCATGTGAACAAGGTTAGTATGCTCATTTTCCCCATTTCACTCCTCACATTAAGTATTTGCCCTCCTTCCGAAACTTTCATGTGACATCCTTTCTTATTATTGGCTTCACCCACACTCTATACTTATAACGAGGATTACATATCTGCATCAAGAATTGTGCTTTCATATAAATAAATAAACATAAATACTAGTGGTCACTCCGGACTCCCAAGAACGCCTTTATCTCCATTGTAGTTTCCATCACTTTCATTACTATCTCAATTTCACTTATTACTCTTGCGCACTTTAATTCTTGCTCCCACACTCCTGAAATATTTCCACTTTTGCACCCCTTTGCTTGGAATCTAAAATAACTTGTAGGCACATTCCAATAAACATATACAAGGGGCAAAAGACCATTTACTAAGATCTATATGGGATCAATACTCTTAATCCGAAAAGGTTATAACTAAATCATGTGCATTTGAAGGACATCAAGTTTTTTCTTGCGTTGTAGCTGGGGTGCTAAACACCTTTGGTTTTTGTCTTAAAATTTGGAAGGAGAGGTGAATGTTCTCTTGGATCCAAACACTCTAAAGCAAGGATGTGACAATTGCTCAGTGGAACTGGCAAGTACATCACCTACCGGCTAAGTGGAAATGCAAGCATCCTATGTCTAATGTTCATAGTAAAATTCTCAATGAGTAGTTGTTGATTTCTATTGCACCTTAGTAATATCCCTTTTTGTCCAAATGGTACAAATTGGTGCTTACCTATTGGTTCTTTTAGTTACATAAATCTTACATGTGTCTGTGAATGATGTAGGTGACGTTCTCATCTTTAAGTTGGACGCATGATGGGAAGTGTTTTCCTATGGTTGATATACTACACATGGGTTTTCCTACGTATGAATTTATAGATTTGTTGTTATACAATGCCAATTATACTTGAACATATCTTGTGGCTAAATCAACAAGAGAAGAAACTCAATTAGTTTGATGATATTTTGAATATCAGAGAGCTTGTATGGACTTCTCTATAACTCCTTGAGTATGTCATTGTTGATTTCATCAATCCTAGCTAAATAACAACAATGTGATCTTATTTCAAAATTTGCTAATTTATGCTTTCTACCCCAACGGCTTCATGGAGAATGAATTGCCATATGACTTCCATTTTTTGCCGTAAAGTATACCCTAAGAGCATGGTTAATAGTATAGCCAATAACCGGCTACAGCCAACGTGTATAGCAGTTAGTTATTAAGAAGTGCTACTTTATTAATACATGACCCACCTGTTGGGGAACGTAGTAATTTCAAAAAAATTCCTACGCACACGCAAGATCATGGTGATGCATAGCAATGAGAGGGAAGAGTATCGTCCACGTACCCTCATAGACCATAAGCAGAAGCGTTATGAGAACGTGGTTGATGTAGTCGAACGTCTTCACGATCCGACCGATCCAAGTACCGAACGCACAACACCTCTGAGTTCAGCACACGTTCAGCTCAATGACGTCCCACGAACTCCGATCCAGCAGAGCTTCACGGGAGAGTTCTGTCAGCACGACGGCGTGTTGATGGTGATGATGTTGCTACCGACGCAGGGCTTCGCCTAAGCACCGCTACGATATGATCGAGGTGGATTATGGTGGAGGGGGGCACCGCACACGGCTAAGGGATCAATGATCAACTTGTGTGTCTAGAGGTGCCCCCTACCCCCGTATATAAAGGAGAAAGGGGGGAGGACGGTCGGCCCTCTATGGCGCGCCAGGAGGAGGAGTCCTCCTCCTAGTAGGAGTAGGACTCCCCTCTTTCCGACTCCTACTAGGAGGGGGAAAGGAAGGGGAGAGGGAGAAGCAAAGGGGGGCGCCACCCCCTTCTCCTAGTCCAATTCATACCAGAGGGGGAGGGGCGCGCGGCCTGCCCTAGGCCAGCCCTCTCTCTCTCCACTAAGGCCCATAAGGCCCATTATTTCTCCGGGGGGGGGGGGGTCCGGTAACCCTCCGGCACTCTGGTTTTCTCCAAAATCACCCGGAACACTTCCGGTGTCCGAATATAGTTTTCCAATATATAGATCTTTATATCTCGACCATTTCAAGACTCCTCGTCATGTCCGTGATCATATCTGGGACTCCGGACTACCTTCGGTACATCAAAACACAAAAACTCATAACATCGATCGTCACCGAACTTTAAGCGTGTGGACCCTACGAGTTCAAGAACTATGTAGACATAACCGAGACACGTCTCCGGTCAATTACCAATAGCGGAACATGGATGCTCATATTGGCTCCTACATATTCTACGAAGATCTTTATCGGTCAAACCGCATAACAACATACGTTGTTCCCTTTGTCATCGGTATGTTACTTGCCCAAGATTCGATCGTCGGTATCTCAATACCTAGTTCAATCTCGTTACCGGCAAGTCTCTTTACTCGTTCTATAATGCATCATCCCGCAACTAACTCATTAGTTAAAATGCTTGCAGGGCTTATAGTGATGTGCATTACCGAATGGGCCCAGAGATACCTCTCCGACAATCGGAGTGACAAATCCTAATCTCGATCTATGTCAACTCAACAAGTACCATCGGAGACACCTATAGAGCACCTTTATAATCACCCAGTTATGTTGTTACGTTTGGTAGCACACCAAGTGTTCCTCCAGTAATCGGGAGTTACATAATCTCATAGTCATAGGAACATGTATAAGCCATGAAGAAAACAATAGCAGTAAACTAAAACAATCAAGTGCTAAGCTGACGAAATGGGTCAAGTCAATCACATGATTCTCCTAATGATGTGATCCCGTTTATCAAATGACAACTCATGTCTATGGTTAGGAAACATAACCATCTTTGATCAATGAGCTAGTCAAGTTGAGGCATACTAGTGACACTTTGTTTGTCTACGTATTCACACATGTATCATGTTTCCGGTTAATACAATTCTAGCATGAATAATAAACATTTATCATGATATAAGGAAATAAATAATAACTTTATTATTGCCTCTAGGGCATATTTCCTTCAGTCTCCCACTTGCACTAGAGTCAATAATCTAGATTACATAGTAATGATTCTAACACCCATGGAGTCTTGGTGCTGATCATGTTTTGCTCGTGAGAGAGCCTTAGTCAATGGGTCTGCAACATTCAGATCCGTATGTATCTTGCAAATCTCTATGTCTCCCACCTGGACTTAATCATGGATGGAATTGAAGTGTCTCTTGATGTGCTTGGTTCTCTTGTGAAATCTGGATTCCTTTGCCAAGGCAATTGCACCAGTATTGTCACAAAAGATTTTCATTGGACCCGATGCACTAGGTATGACACCTAGATCGGATATGAACTCCTTCATCCAGACTACTTCATTTGCTGCTTCCTAAGCAGCAATGTACTCCGCTTCACACGTAGATCCCGCCACGATGCTTTGTTTAGAACTGCTCCAACTGACAGTTCCACTGTTCACTATAGTGTTGACGCTCGAAAATGGCATGATCGCAAAGAGTAACTTGAGGCTATAATGAGATGATGTCAAATTCATGATTTCATGTCACCATTGGATGACTCTCTTCAAGCCGATGGGAATAAATATATAGATGGTCCAAAACAGAGCTCGGATGCAAAAGTTGTGACAAGTTCAGAGATGTTCATGTTGACACCAGAGTAAAGAAAGGCATAAAACTTAATCAAGATGGCCTCTGATGGAAAATGTTTCAACATGAAAGTTGTGCATCTCGTCGAAACGGTAGATTTTGATATAAAAATCATCTTAATCTGAGATCGTATGCAACCTGTGGAGGCAAAACAAGGTCAGAAATAGAAGTTGCAGAGTCATTTCGGACCGACCGAGTTGATTTGATCGGTGAGACCGAGTTGGTCCGAAAATTTACCAGAGAGTTGGCAATGTGGACTCGGTAGGACCGACGCAAACCAATCGGTGAGACCGAGTTGATCCGAGAAATTACAGAAGGATACAGAGATTTGGCAAAGTTCACTCGGTGGGACCGAAATGAATCAATCGGTGAGACCGAGTTGGTCCGGGAAATTACCAAAGATTCCTGTCCGAGTTAAGTTAGGGTTTTTGATGTTTTGGATGGAATTTTTAGTCCTTTTCTTGTGCGGGAAGTCCAGCCGCCTCATAAATAGATGAGAGGTGACGGCCGATTGAACAACACACAATCGAACATATCAATCTATCATCTTTTACCTTTACCTTTATCTCCCTCCCTTGTTCTTCTTCTTCCTCATTCTTCGTTCGTTCTTCTTGTTGCAGGGCGACGAACCTCGAGGCCCTAGGGGCGATCAGGTCGACCTAGGGCAGCCCATAGCCGCCGCGCGCCCTGACGGGGTCCCTCCCAGGCGCGTGGGGGTTTCGGGTCCTCAAAAGCACCCGCCGGATTGCTTGCGTACCGCGCTTCCGGTCGGGTCTCCTTCGACGTGAGCTGCGGTGCATCACCCTCGGCGTTGGAGGTACACGGTGACGTGTTCGTGTGCGAACACACTTTTTGGCGACTCCGCTGGGGAAAAAGCTTTGAACGGTCTTCGGCCCGTTCTTGCTACGAAGAGATCGTCATCAAGTTGCTGCAATCTACAAAGGTAATATGAATACCCAATTCCCCTTTGTAGATGCAAATAATCCATATGTTGTTGCTGGATCACCTAATGAGCATAATGTATCGGCTAGCCCTAGTTTTATCAATCATGCATCTAATTATGCGCAAGGGCCGATGCAAAATAATCTTTGTGTTTCAAATTCTTATGATTTTAGCAACATGCAACATATGTATCCCAACCCTCATGCATCGGCAACCCCACAAATCCATATGCCGATGAACAACATGATGGGTTCGGTTAATCGATTTGAAACACCTGATGTTAAAATTTCCAATAGCATAGAAGAAAGTGTTTCACCTTTTTATTCATCGGCAACTAATTTGCAGCATGTGAATCCAAACGTGCCGGTGGATAGGGGAATTAGCCATGTTACTACTAGTTATTTGGCCAATTACCCTCAAACATCATATGCTACACCTAATGCTACTAATTTTTTGGCACCATATGCAACTGTTGATGTCCATAATTCGGCTCCGCACCTTCATGGTCATGGCCGAATAAGTGAAACTTCTGCAGGAGCACAAATGCCTTCACCTACTACCGTGGCATACATGTACCCCCTACACAATTACAGAATTTTGGCAACATCTCATTGCCGAAAGAGTCTAAAAGCATCGGGGGGCAACCATATCCAGACTGGGTGGTTGAGAACAAGCTTACATTCTCTTGGGATTTGTGCAACTCCATTCGACAGTAACTAATAGAAGGCGAGAAGCCTCATGATTTTGCTGCAGTAAAAGCTAGAGTTGTGCAAATGATACGGTCGCCCAGTGTTGTACCATCTAGTGTACCCCCTAAACAATTGCAAAGTTTCGGCACCTCATTGCCGGAAAATCTGAAAGTATTGGGGGGCAATCTCATGAGGAGTGGATGGAAATTGAGATGAAAAAGTTTAAAGCTCGCCAAGCTGAGATGTGGGCTAAAATTAGACAAGAGCAAGAAGCCTTGCAAATTAAAAAAATATAAAGTCATTGATTCACGTAACAAAGAAAATTAGGTTATTGGAAAAACCAAATCAAGTAGTATATATTATGAGTCCATCAAATCCAAAGAGGCAAGCATTATTGAGAAAGAGCATGGAAGGCATAGCAAAACAACCATGCTTGATTTTTCTGAAATTAATGGAACCTACTTCCTGCCCTATGAGTTTCGTGCCATAGAAATTGACGAGCTTCAAGGACAAGAACAAGTAGCCGAACAAAGTTCGGTTGAAAAAGATCTTCAATTTTATGATGCATGGAATCAAGAAGAAAATTATGACGCAATGTTGGGAAGCCATCCAAAAGCAAAGCACGATATTATTCATGACATGCAATCATCATTCTCTCCCAACATATTTGAAGAGGTATGTCTAGCAAGTAATTTACCTATTTTTAGATTTGGTCACAACTTTATTGTTGATGCATCTAAAAGAAATATTCTCATAAGTAATTTTCAAAGACCAATGAAGAAGGGCAATTTACTTGTTAGCAATAAAATTGTTACTAAGCATATCGGTCAATATATTGTACCATTCAAAGAGATCGATAGTGATTTATTACTGCAGTCAAAGCTTTTCCCATTGCTTTATTTAAAGTTCATATTTAATTGGGTAGCTTTGCTTGCTTCATACTTGGCTTACGCATGGTCTCAATTGAGACGTGTATGTTCTAACTACTTTGATTTCAGAAATTTAAAGCCAAGGTTAAAATCTTTTGGGAAAACCGATGCTAGTATAGTTTCTTATTTAAGGACATCGGAAAAAGTATGCAAAAGAGAATTCATAGCTGAATGGGAAGATGCCAAATCTGAACCATTCGTTTGCTTAGCTCCAAAGCTGTTCTCACAACAAGATCGGCTAGAAAACAAAAGGTATACCTTCAATTCAAACATGTGTGATCAAATCTTTGCATTGTTGTTGAAAAATAATTACATTAGAATTCTTGATCACCATGTCAAGCCATCTATCCAAGGACGAATGTATTGTAAGTTGCATGATTCGTCCAAGCATAATTTTGAGGACTGCCACATGTTTCGTCAAATAGTTAAATCAGCCATTGAAAAAGGACGATTGAAATTTGTTGAAACACCAAAGGATGACCAGTCTATTCCAATTGGTCTTGATGGCAAAAAGTTTTTGCATCGGCTACTTCAAGCTGATCCATCTAAAGAGAAGGTAAAAACTGCAGGTGATGGGATCAAGCTTTCAAGTAAAGAAGTAGTTGAAGATCACAATGAACATGAACTTGAGGGTGAGAATTCCATCGAAGCTACAATGAAGACGCTAAGAACTGGGGGGCAACAAGGAAATCCAATGTTCGATGAAAGCAAACCAAACAAAAACAAAGGCCGAAATAAGCGCAAGTGTAAGAGATCAAAAATCACCTTCGTTGAACTATTGGATAACTATCAAAAGAAGAGTGAAGAGAAGAATGCTTATCGGCCAAATCATGCAAAAAAACCAAGATCACCCCCAAGGCGCAAATATGAGGATCGATATTGGCAAAGTGAGCATTTTAATGCAACATATTCATATCCTTATTTTGGGCCCCCAATGCCAATGCCGTGGATGCCTCCCTATGCTCATGTAGATCCATATCCATCATGGGACAGGTATGATACAAGGGCACATTCTCCATCTTATTTTAGACCATCTCATCAATATTATGCAGCTCCGAGAAGATCAACACTTGAACAATCACATGTTAAAGACCGTTTCAATCGTAAGGAATCGGTCCGGAGCTCAAAGAAGAAGAAAGAGGTGGTCAAACAAGTGTACCGTGTTAAAAGAGATGCTCGTAAGAGTGCAACTTCAGATTTGATCTCAAATGAAAAAGAGCCAATTAATGTGTTGACATTGGCTACTAAAGGCAATGAGACGAAGCAACCAATTATCAAGAGTCAAAGTGCCAAATCTGAAGAAAAGAAGTTGACAGTGCACAAGGTAAAACAAGAATTGCCATTGCTTCAAACAAAATCACAGCCGGGGTGCCCACTCGGCTTATCGTATTGGCGAAAGAAGGAATTACAAAAACTTAGTGCACAAGAGCTGAAAAATAAGAACATGGCATGGGTTCCCAAGAGGAGCAATCAAAATAAAAATGATGTGCAACCTTCTATTGCAACAAGTGTTATAAAAGTGAAGAAAGAGAAGGATGGAAACCAGAAAAAATTAAGCCGAAGGTTTGCATCACCCCATCAAAATCTTCAGTTGGCACATCATCCATGTTTTTCAACCATACCATTGATTCCTTTGCCATGGAGTTCATCATCAGGTATGATAAATTACCCTCCCTGGATTTATTTTGATCCATGGAAGTGACATAATTTTCTGCATCATGAGAGGGTATTACCAAATCTCTATACAATTTATTAGCTACATTTTTTCTTGCTAATCCAAAGGGCCGAAATATTTGATTGCTATTTCATTTGTTTATTTCGGCTATACATGATTTGGTGAATGAATTCTACATGGACCTCATGGTAATGGCCGATACTTATCTATCGCCCTAAGAATATATGTAAGAATGGCCGGTGTGGTACTCTAACACCGTCCTTAGTTTGAGTAGAAATTGAGATAAGTGCTTGCAAAGTAATTTGTCAAATTGATGCCATTGATGATATTATGCATAGACCAATTCACCAAAATTGCAAAGTGAACTTATATTTTTATTGGGTGTGCTTTGGCTTGTTAGTTTTCAAAACTTACGTAAGGCCAAATCATGGTTGATTTTATTATTGAGCATCATATTGACATCATGCATAATATTGTTTTTAGCTTGATCTCTCTAGTACCATGCAGATTATATATTGATGGTTAAATTTCTAACAATGGCCAAGGTGTTGGTGTTGTTTATTTATCTCCATATGAAGCTATTTTGTGAAGCCTCATGCCGCTTAAAATATTTTTTCACAATGATCAAAGTCGAATATGCATTGTTATTCGGATTGGAGCTTTGCCTTGCTATAGGTGCTATACATATTGAGGCTTCCGGTGATTCGTTATTAGTAGTGCAACAAATATCCAAGGGTTATCAACGTTTTGATGAATCACTTATAATTTATCTTTTGGTATGTCTAGATGCAAGATTTACCTTGGGTTGCTTTAAAATTGTTCATATTTCTAGACATGACAATTCGGAAAAGTTGGCGCAGCAAGCGTCTGGCTACTATGTTAATCATGGTGTGTTGCATTTCTATCAATAGTCGATGCTTAGTCTCATCAACATAGGTAAGGCCGAACCGAAGTCCACCGCTTCAGCCACTAATATTTTTTTATACAGGTAAAAGTGAGGATTGGAGAAAGTTTATTGTTGATTATCTGCAAAGTACTAACAAAAAGGGTGAACAACATGGTTTAGAGGATGGCCTTGAGATACATATCTATGGAACTTTATCATCGAATTGTTAATGAAGTTGAAAAGGTTTCACCCAAGTTTGCATCAAGGATTCAAACAAATAATGGCCGATATATATTTATCACCCTAAGCACATGCAAAGTGGCTGATGGAGTGTTGACATCGTCCTTAGAACCAACAGGTATAAGTTATTTCTTCGGCACGCTACCTTTGCCGAAAAACAGGGGGCATGTGTTGACGCTCGAAAATGGCATGATCGCAAAGAGTAACTTGAGGCTATAATGAGATGATGTCAAATTCATGATTTCGTGTCACCATTGGATGACTCTCTTCAAGCTGATGGGAATAAATATATAGATGGTCCAAAACGGAGCTCGGATGCAAAAGTTATGACAAGTTCAGAGATGTTCATGTTGACACCAGAGTAAAGAAAGGCATAAAACTTAATCAAGATGGCCTCTGATGGAAAATGTTTCAACATGAAAGTTGTGCGTCTCGTCGAAACGGTAGATTTTGGTATAAAAATAATCTTAATCCGAGATCGTATGCAACCTGTGGAGACAAAACAAGGTCAGAAATAGAAGCTGCAGAGTCATTTCGGACCGACCGAGTTGATTTGATCGGTGAGACCGAGTTGGTCCGAAAATTTACCAGAGAGTTGGCAATATTGACTCGGTAGGACCAAAGCAAACCAATCGGTGAGACCGAGTTGATTCGAGAAATTACAGAAGGATATAGAGATTTGGCAAAGTTCACTCGGTGGGACCGAAATGAACCAATCGGTGAGACTGAGTTGGTCCGGGAAATTACCAAAGATTCATGTCCGAGTTAAGTTAGGGTTTTCGATGTTTTGGACGGAATTTTTAGTCCTTTTCTTGTGCGGGAAGTCCAGCCACCTCATAAATAGATGAGAGGTGACGGCCGATTGAACAACACACAATCGAACATATCAATCTATCATCTTTTACCTTTACCTTTATCTCCCTCCCTTGTTCTTCTTCTTCCTCGTTCTTCGTTCGTTCTTCTTGTTGCAGGGCGACGAACCTCGAGGCCCTAGGGGTGATCAGGTCGACCTAGGGCAGCCCATAGCCGCCGCGTGCCCTGCGGGGTCCCTCCCAGGCGCGTGGGGGTTTCGAGTCCTCAAAAGCACCCGCTGGATTGCTTGCGTACCACGCTTCCGGTCGGGTCTCCTTCGACATGAGCTGCGGTGCATCACCCTCGGCGTTGGAGGTACATGGTGACGTGTTCGTGTGCGAACAAACACATATGTGGTTTGCGATTTAGAATCGTCCGGATCAGTGTCAAAGCTTGCATCAACGTAACCATTTACAATGAGCTCTTTGTCACCTCCATAAACGAGAAACATATCCTTAGTCCTTTTCAGGTACTTCAGGATGTTCTTGACCGCTGTCCAGTGATCCACTCCTGGATTACCTTGGTACCTCCCTGCCAAACTAATAGCAAGGCACACATCAGGTCTGGTACACAACATTGCATACATGATAGAGCCTATGGCTGAAGCATAGGGAACATCTTTCATTTTCTCTCTATCTTCTGCAGTGGTCGGGCATTTAGTCTTACTCAACTTCACACCTTGTAACACAGGCAAGAATCCTTTCTTTGCCTGATCCATTTTGAACTTCTTCAAAACTTTGTCAACGTATGTGCTTTGTGAAAGTCCAATTGAGCGTCTTGATCTATCTCTATAGATCTTGATGCCCAATATGTAAGCAGCTTCACCGAGGTCTTTCATTGAAAAACTCTTATTCAAGTATCCTTTTATGCTATCCAGAAATTCTATATCATTTCCAATAAACAATATGTCATCCACATATAATATTAGAAATGCTACAGAGCTCCCACTCACTTTCTTGTAAATACAGGCTTCTCCAAAAGTCTGTATAAAACCATATGCTGTGATCACACTATCAAAACGTTTATTCCAACTCCGAGAGGCTTGCACCACTCCATAAATGGATCACTGGAGCTTGCACACTTTGTTATCACCCTTTGGATCGATAAAACCTTCAGGTTGCATCATATACAACTCTTCTTCCAGAAATCCATTCAGGAATGCAGTCTTTACATCCATTTGCCAAATTTCATAATCATAAATGCGGCAATAGCTAACATGATTCGGGCAGACTTAAGCATCGCTACGGGTGAGAAGGTCTCATCGTAGTCAACTCCTTGAATTTGTTGAAAACCTTTTGCAACAAGTCGAGCTTTGTAGATAGTAATATTACCATCAGCGTTGTCTTCTTCTTGAATATCCATTTATTCTCGATGGCTTGCCGATCATCGGGCGAGTCAACCAAAATCCACACTTTGTTCTCATACATGGATAACATCTCAGATTTCATGGCCTTAAACCATTTTGCGGAATCTGGGCTCATCATTGCTTCCTCATAGTTCGTAGGTTCGTCATGGTCTAGTAACATGACTTCCAGAACAGGATTACCATACCACTCTGGTGCGAATCTTGCTCCGGTTGACCTACGAGGTTCGGTAGTAACTTGATCTGAAGTTTCATGATCATCATCATTAGCTTCCTCACTAATTGGTGTAGGTGTCACAGAAACCGGTTTCTGTGATGAACTACTTTCCAATAAGGGAGCAGGTACAGTTACCTCATCAAGTTCTACTTTCCTCCCACTCACTTCTTTTGAGAGAAACTCCTTCTCTAGAAAGGAACCATTCTTATCAACAAAAGTCTTGCCTTCGGGTCTGTGATAGAAGGTGTACCCAACTGTCTCTTTTGGGTATCCTATGAAGACACATTTCTCCGATTTGGATTCGAGCTTATCAGGTTGAAGCTTTTTTACATAAGCATCGCAGCCCCAAACTTTAAGAAACGACAACTTTGGTTTCTTGCCAAACCATGGTTCATAAGGAGTCGTCTCAACGGATTTAGATGGTGCCCTATTTAACGTGAATGCAGCCGTCTCTAAAGCATAACCCCAAAATGATAGCGGTAAATAAGTAAGAGACATCATAGATCGCACCATATCTAGTAAAGTACGATTACGACGTTCGGACACACCATTACACTGTGGTGTTCCGGGTGGCGTGAGTTGCGAAACTATTCCGCATTGTTTCAAATGAAGACCAAACTCGTAACTCGAATATTCTCCTCTACGATTAGATCGTAGAAACTTTATTTTCTTGTTACGATGATTTTCCACTTCACTCTGAAATTCTTTGAATTTTTCAAATGTTTCAGACTTTTGTTTCATTAAGTAGATATACCCATATCTTCTCAAATCATCTGTGAAGGTGAGAAAATAATGATACCCGCCGCGAGCCTCAATATTCATCGGACCACATACATCAGTATGTATGATTTCCAACAAATCTGTTGCTCCCTCCATAGTTCTGGAGAACAGCGTTTTAGTCATCTTGCCCATGAGGCACGGTTCGCAAGTACCAAGTGATTCATAATCAAGTGATTCCAAAAGTCCATCAGAATGGAGTTTCTTCATGCGCTTATACCAATATGACCTAAACGGTAGTGCCACAAATAAGTTGCACTATCATTATCAACTCTGCATCTTTTAGCTTCAATACTATGAATATGTGTATCTCCACTATCGAGATTCAAAAAGAATAGACCACTCTTCAAGGGTGCATGACCATAAAAGATATTACTCATATAAATAGAACAGCCATTATTCTCAGATTTAAATGAATAACCATCTCACATCAAACAAGATCCAGATATAATGTTCATGCTTAATGCTGGCACCAAATAACAATTATTTAGGTCTAAAACTAATCCCAAAGGTAGATGTAGAGGTAGCGTACCGACGCCGATCACATCAATTTTGGAACCATTTCCCACACGCATCGTCACCTCATCCTTAGCCAGTCTTCGCTTAATCTGTAGCCCTATTTCGAGTTGCAAATATTAGCAACAGAACCAGTATCAAATACCCAAGTGATACTACAAGCTCTAGTAAGGTACACATCAATAACATGTATATCACATATACCTTTGTTCACCTTTCCATCCTTGTTATCCGCCAAATACTTGGGGCAGATCCTCTTCTAGTGACCAGTTTGTTTGCAGTAGAAGCACTCAGTCTTAGGCTTAGGTCCAGACTTGGGTTTCTTCTCTTGAGCAGCAACTTGTTTGCCGTTTTTCTTGAAGTTCCCTTTCTTCTTCCCTTTACCCTTTTTCTTGAAACTGGTGGTCTTGTTAACTAATACGTCTCCAACGTATCTATAATTTTTGATTGCTCCATGCTATATTATCTACTGTTTTGGACATTATTGGGCTTTATTATCCACTTTTATATTATTTTTGGGACTAACCTATTAACCAAAGGCCCAGCCCAGAATTGATGTTTTTGCCTATTTTAGGGTTTTGAAGAAAAGGAATATCAAACAGAGTCCAAACGGAAGGAAACCTTCGGGAACGGGATTTTCTCACCAAACATGATCCAGGAGACTTGGACCCTACGTCAAGAAATAAAGGAGGAAGCCACGAGGTAGGGGGCGCGCATACCCCCCAGGCGCGCCCTCCACCCTCGTGGGCCCCCCTGTTGCTCCACCGACGTACTCCTTCCTCCTATATATACCTACGTACCCCCAAACGATCATATACGGAGCCAAAACCCTAATTCCACCGCCGTAACTTTCTGTATCCACAAGATCCCATCTTGGGGCCTATTCCGGAGCTCCGCCGGAGGGGGCATCCATCACGGAGGGCTTCTACATCAACACCATAGCCTCTCCGATGGAGTGTGAGTAGTTTACCTCAGACCTTCGGGTCCATAGTTATTAGCTAGATGGCTTCTTATCTCTTTTTGGATCTCAATACAATGTTCTCCCCCTCTCTTGTGGAGATCTATTCGATGTAATCTTCTTTTTGCGGTGTGTTTGTTGAGACCGATGAATTGTGGGTTTATGGTCAAGATTATCTATGAGAAATATTTGAATCTTCTCTGAATTCTTTTATGTATGATTGGTTATCTTTGCAAGTCTCTTCAAATTATCAGTTTGGTTTGGCCTACTAGATTGATCTTTCTTGCAATGGGAGAAGTGCTTAGCTTTGGGTTCAATCTTGCGGTGTCCTTTCCCAGTGACAGTAGGGGTAGCAAGGCATGTATTGTATTGTTTCCATCGAGGATAACAAGATGGGGTTTTTTATCATATTGCATGAATTTATCCCTCTACATCATGTCATCTCTCTTAAGGCGTTACTCTGTTTTCATGAACTTAATACTCTAGATGCATGCTGGATAGCGGTCGATGAGTGGAGTAATAGTAGTAGATGCAGGCAGGAGTCGGTCTACTTGTATTGGATGTGATGCCTATATACATGATCATACCTAGATATTCTCATAACTATGCTCAATTCTGTCAATTGCTCAACAGTAATTCGTTCACCCACCGTAAAATACTTATGCTCTTGAGAGAAGCCACTAGTGAAACCTATGGCCCCCGGGTCTATCCTCATCATATTAATCTTCCAATACTTAGTTATTTCCTTTGCTTTTATTATACTTTGCATCTTTATCACAAAAATACCAAAAATATTATCTTATCATATCTATCCGATCTCACTCTCGTAAGTGACCGTGAAGGGATTGACAACCCCTTATCGCGTTGGTTGCGAGGAGTTATTTGTTTTGTGCAGGTAAGAGGGACATGCGTGCAAGCTCCTACTGGATTGATACCTTGGTTCTCAAAAACTGAGGGAAATACTTACGCTACTTTGCGGCATCATCCTTTTCTCTTCAAGGAAATCCAACGCAGTGCTCAAGAGGTAGCATTAACCATCAACACTTGATGCTCCTTCTTGATTTCTACCTCCGCAGCTTTTAGCATTGCGAAGAGCTCTGGAATTGTTTTATTCATCCCTTGCATGTTATAGTTCATCACAGAGCTCTTGTAGCTTGGTGGCAGTGATTGAAGAACTATGTCAATGACACTATCAACAGGAAGATTAACTCCCAGTTGAGTCAAGTGGTTATGGTACCCAGACATTCTGAGTATATGTTCACTGACAGAACTATTCTCCTCCATCTTGCAACTGTAGAACTTATTGGAGACTTCATATCTCTCAATCTGGGCATTTGCTTGAAATATTAACTTCAACTCCTCGAACATCTCATATGCTCCATGACGTTCAAAACGTCGTTGAAGTCCCGGTTCTAAGCCGTAAAGCATGGCACACTGAACTATCGAGTAGTCATCAGCTTTGCTCTGCCATACGTTCATAACATCTAGTGTTTCCCCTGCAGCAGGTTTGGCACTTAGCGGTGCTTCCAGGACGTAATTCTTCTGTGCAGCAATGAGGATAATCCTCAAGTTACGGACCCAGTCCGTGTAATTGCTACCATCATCTTTCAACTTTGCTTTCTCAAGGAACGCATTAAAATTCAATGGAACAGCAGCACGGGCCATCTATCTACAACAACATAGACATGCAAGATACTATCAGGTACTAAGTTCATGATAAATTAAGGTTCAGTTAATCAAATTATTAAAGAACTCCCACTTAGATAGACATCCCTCTAATCATCTAAGTGATCACGTGATCCATATCAACTAAACCAAGTCCGATCATCACGTGAGATGGAGTAGTTTCCAATGGTGAACATCAATATGTTGATCATATCTTCTATATGATTCACGCTCGACCTTTTGATCTCCAGTGTTTCGAGGCCATATCTGCATATGCTAGGCTCGTCAAGTTTAGCCCGAGTATTCTGCATGTTGATACGTCTCCAACGTATTTATAATTTTTGATTGCTCCATGCTATATTATCTTCTGTTTTGGACATTATTGGGCTTTATTATTCACTTTTATATTATTTTTGGGACTAACCTATTAACCGGAGGCCCAGCCCAGAATTGTTGTTTTTTTGCCTATTTTAGAGTTTCGCAGAAAAAGAATATCAAACGGAGTCCAAACGGAAAGAAACCTTCGGGAACGTGATTTTCGAAATGAACATGATCTAGGAGACTTGGACCCTACGTCAAGCAACCAACAGGGAAGCCGCGAGGTAGGGGGCGCTCCTACCCCCCCCCCTAGGCGCGCCCTCCACCCTCATGGGCCCCCTGTTGCTCCACCGACGTACTCCTTCCTCCTATATATATACCTACATACCCCCAAACGATAGCCTCTCCGATGAAGTGTGAGTAGTTTACCTCAGACCTTCGGGTCCATAGTTATTAGCTAGATGGCTTCTTCTCTCTTTTTGGATCTCAATACAAAGTTCTCCCCCTCTCTTGTGGAGATCTATTCGATGTAATCTTCTTTTGCGGTGTGTTTGTTGAGACCGATGAATTGTGGGTTTATGGTCAAGTTTATCTATGAACAATATTTGAATCTTCTCTGAATTCTTTTATGTATGATTGGTTATCTTTGCAAGTCTCTTCGAATTATCAGTTTGGTTTGGCCTACTAGATTGATCTTTCTTGCAATGGGAGAAGTGCTTAGCTTTGGGTTCAATCTTGCGGTGTCCTTTCCCAGTGACAGTAGGGGCAGCAAGGCACGTATTGTATTGTTGCCATCGAGGATAACAAGATGGTTTTTTTATCATATTGCATGAATTTATCCCTCTACATCATGTCATCTTGCTTAAGGCGTTACTTTGTTCTTATGAACTTAATACTCTAGATGCATGCTGGATAGCGGTCGATGTGTGGAGTAATAGTAGTAGATGCAGGCAGGAGTCGGTCTACTTGTCTCGGACGTGATGCCTATATACATGATCATACCTAGATATTCTCATAACTATGCTCAATTCTGTCAATTGCTCAACAGTAATTTGTTCACCCACCGTAAAATACTTATGCTCTCGAGAGAAGCCACTAGTGAAAATTATGGCCCCCGGGCCTATCTTCCATCATATTAATCTTCCAACACTTAGTTATTTTCATTGCCTTTTATTTTACTTTGCATCTTTATCATAAAAATACCAAAAATATTATCTTATCATATCTATCAGATCTCACTCTCGTAAGTGACCGTGTAGGGATTGACAACCCCTTATCGCGTTTGCTGCGAGGATTTATTTGTTTTGTGTAGGTGTGAGGGACTCGCGCATAGCCTCCTACTGGATTGATACCTTGGTTCTCAAAAACTGAGGGAAATACTCACGCTACTTTGCTGCATCACCCTTTCCTCTTCAAGGGAAAACCAACGCAGAGCTCAAGAGGTAGCAAGAAGGATTTCTGGCGCCGTTGCCGGGGAGGTCTACGCAAAAGTCAACATACCAAGTACCCATCACAAACCCTTATCTCCCGCATTACATTATTTGCCATTTGCCTCTCGTTTTCCTCTCCCCCACTTCACCCTTGGCGTTTTATTTGCCCTCTCTTTTTCTCTATCGCTTTTCTTCTGCCATGTCTGAATCAAAAAGGGTTGGGGGTTCTTTACCGAGTTTTAGTACTTTGGACAACCCTTCTATTCTCGCTAAGCTCATAAATAAGGATACTATGGAAAAACCTACCGGAGTTATCAATGAGAATCTTAATAAGTTTGATGAAGATGATTCCGGAATTTTTCTTTATTTACTTGATAAATCTTTGAAAGATGCTTGGTATAGACTATTAAGGATCAGGTCTAGCTATGTGCCTCAATACCAAATTGAAATTTACTTAAAAAGCTTTTATATTACCCTTCCTTCTTCTTTTAAGCATGTCTTAGATTCTATATTTGAAGAAGGCTTTCTTGAAGGGGATGCCGTAGACACTTATGAGAAGATGAAAACCATATTTGGGCACCCCATGAATGAGAAAGTTGAATCTACATCTCTTTTGCTCTCTTACCAAAACGAATCTATAAAAGAGATGAAGGCTAGCTTAGATACAAATTTCCCTAACATACTTAATCTTTATTCTACCATTAATAGCCATGTGCTTTATCAAAATAGAAAGATTAATTCCATAGATAGCAAGTTTGCTCTTTTCTTCCCTAAAACCAAAGATGGCAATACCTAGATCTATCCTTGTTTTTATGTCTAGCTAGGGGCGTTAAACAATAGCGCTTGTTGGGAGGCAACCCAATTTTATTTTTATTCCTTGCTTTTTGCTCCTGTTTAGTAATAAATAATTTATCTAGCCTATTTTTTGGTTGTGTTTTTTGTGTTTAATTAGTATTTGTTCCAAGTAGAACCGTTCGGAAGACTTGGGGAAAGTCTTGTTAATCCTGCTGTAAAAAACAGAAACTTTAGCGCTCACGAGAACTGCTGCCATTTTTATTTGGAAAGTGATATTTAGTTAATTATTTTTTAAGATGATTAATAGATAAATTCCTCACGTCCAGAAATTTATTTTAGAATTTTTGGGGTTCCATATCTTGCGCTAGCTACAGATTACTACAGACTGTTCTGTTTTTGACAGATTCTGTTTTTCGTGTGTTGTTTGCTTATTTTGATGAATCTATGGCTAGTAAAATATTTTATAAACCATAGATAAGTTGGAATACAGTAGGTTTAACACCAATATAAATAAAGAATGAGTTCATTACAGTACCTTGAAGTGGTCTTTTGTTTTCTTTCGCTAACGGAGCTCACGAGATTTTCTACTTTAAGTTTTGTGTTGTGAAGTTTTCAAGTTTTGGGTAAGGATTTGATGGATTATGAAACAAGGAGTGGCAAGAGCCTAAGCTTGGGTATGCCCGTGGCACCCCCAAGATAATCTAAGGATACCAAAAAGCCAAAGCTTGGGGATGCCTCGGAAGGCATCCCCTCTTTCGTCTACTTCCATCGGTAACTTTACTTGGAGCTATATTTTTATTCACCACATGATATGTGTTTTGCTTGGAGCATCTTGTATGATTTGAGTCTTTATTTTTTTATTTTACCACAATCATCCTTGCTGCACACACCTTTTGAGAGAGACACACATGATTCGGAAATTATTAGAATACTCTATGTGCTTCACTTATATCTTTTGAGTTATATAGTTTTGCTCTAGTACTTCACTTATATCTTTTAGAGCACCGTGGTGGATTTGTTTTATAGAAACTATTGATCTCTCATGATTCACTTAGATTATTTTGAGAGTCTTAAATAGCATGGTAATTTTATTAAATAATCCTAATATGCTAGGTATTCAAGATTAGTAAAAACTTTCTTATGAGTGTTTTGAATACTAAGAGAAGTTTTATGCTTGATAATTGTTTTGAGATATGGAGATGGTGATATTAGAGTCGTGCTAGTTGAGTAGTTGTGAATTTGAGAAATGCTTGTGTTGAAGTTTGTGATTCCCGTATCATGCACGTATGGTGAACCGTTATGTTAAGAAGTCGGAGCATGATGTATTCATTGATTGTCTTCCTTATGAGTGGCGGTCGGGGACGAGCGATGGTCTTTTCCTACCAATCTACCCACCTAGGAGCATGCGCGTAATACTTTGCTTTGATAACTAATATATTTTTGCAATAAGTATGTGAGTTCTTTATGACTAATGTTGAGTCCATGGATTATACGCACTCTCACCCTACCACCATTGCTAGCCTCTCTAATACCGCGCACCTTTCGCCGGTATCATACACCCACCATATACATTCCTCAAAACAGCCACCATACCTACCTATTATGGCATTTCCATAGCCATTCCGAGATATTGCCATGCAACTTTCCACCGTTCTGTTTATTATGACACACTTCATCATTGTCATATTGCTTTGCATGATCATGTAGTTGACATTGTATTTGTGGCAGAGCCACCATTCATAATTCTTTCATACATGTCACTCATGAGTCATTGCATATCACGGTACACCGCTGGAGGCATTCATATAGAGTCATATCTTGTTCTAAGTATCGAATTGTAATTCTTGAGTTGTAAGAAAATAAAAGTGTGATGATCATCATTATTAGAGCATTGTCCCAGTGAGGAAAGGATGATGGAGACTATGATTCCCCCACAAGTCGGGATGAGACTCCGGACGAAAAAAAGGCCATAAAAAAGAAGACAAAAGGCCCAAATAAAAAATGAGAGAAAAAGAGAGAAGGGAAGATGCTACTATCCTTTTACCACACTTTTGCTTCAAAGTAGCATCATGATCTTCATGATAGAGAGTCTCCTATGTTATCGCTTTCATATACTAGTGGGAATTTTTCATTATAGAACTTGGCTTGTATATTCCAATGACGGGCTTCCTCAAAATGCCCTAGGTCTTCGTGAGCAACCAAGTTGGATGCACACCCACTTAATTTCTTTTTGAGCTTTCATATACTTATAGCTCTGGTGCATACGTTGCATGGCAATCCCTACTCACTCACATTGATATCTATTGACGGACATCTCCATAGCCCGTTGATATGCCTCATTGATGTGAGACTATCTTCTCCTTTTTCTCCACAACCACCATTCTATTCCACCTATAGTGTTATGTCCATGGCTCACGCTAATGTATTGCGTGAAGATTGAAAAAGTTTGAGAACATTAAAAGTATGAAACAATTGCTTGGCTTGTCATCGGGGTTCTGCATGATTTGAATACTTTGTGTGGTGAAGATGGAGCATAGCCAGACTATATGATTTTGTAGGGATAACTTTCTTTGGCCATGTTATTTTGAGAAGACATAATTGCTTAGTTAGTATGCTTCAAGTATTATTATTTCTATGTCAATATTAAAATTTTGTCTTGAATCTTTCGGATCTGAATATTCATGCCACAATTAAGAAGAACTACATTGAAATTATGCCTAGTAGCATTCCACATCAAAAATTCTGTTTTTATCATTTACCTACTCGAGGACGAGTGGGAATTAAGCTTGGGGATGCTTGATACGTCTCCAACGTATCTATAATTTTTGATTGCTCCATGCTATATTATCTTCTGTTTTGGACACTATTGGGCTTTATTATGCACTTTTATATTATTTTTGGGACTAACCTATTAACCGGAGGCCCAGCCCAGAATTGCTGTTTTTTTGCCTATTTCAGAGTTTCGCGGAAAAAGAATATCAAATGGAGTCCAAACGGAATGAAACCTTCGGGAACATGATTTTCGGAACGAACATGATCCACGAGACTTGGACCCTATGTCAAGCAACCAACAAGGAAGCCACGAGGTAGGGGTGCACCTACCCCCCGCCCCCAGGAGCGCCCTCCACCCTCGTGGGCCCCCTGTTGCTCCACCGACGTACTCCTTCCTCCTATATATACCTACATACCCCCAAACGATCAAATACGGAGCCAAAATCCTAATTCCACTACCGTAACTTTCTGTATCCACGAGATCCCATCTTGGGGCCTGTTCCGGAGCTCCGCCGAAGGGGGCGTCGATCACGGAGGGCTTCTACATCAACACCATAGCCTCTCCGATGAAATGTGAGTAGTTTACCTCAGACCTTTAGGTCCATAGTTATTAGCTAGATGGCTTCTTCTCTCTTTTTGGATCTCAATACAAAGTTATCCCCCTCTCTTATGGAGATCTAGTCGATGTAATCTTCTTTTGTTGTGTGTTTGTTGAGACTGATGAATTGTGGGTTTATGATCAAGTTTATCTATGAATAATATTTGAATATTCTCTGAATTCTTTTATGTACGATTGGTTATCTTTGCAAGTCCCTTCCAATTATTAGTTTGGTTTGGCCTACTAGATTGATCTTTCTTGCAATGGGCGAAGTGCTTAGCTTTGGGTTCAATCTTGCGGTGTCCTTTTGTAACGCCCCGAGACCGATGTGCCAGGTGTCCTCCAGTTATTCGCTGTTGTTGCCTTGTCATGTGCTTGCATGTTGCATCTTATCATGTCATCATGTGCATTGCATCATCATGTTTTAAAAACTTGCATATGTCCCGACCTCCCCGTTCTCTCTGTTGTCCGTTCTGAGCCAAACCACACTTGCACACGCCCGCGGCATGTCCGAAATAGTATTTTATAAGTGGCCGGAAAATGTTCTCGGAATGGGATGAAAGTTGGCATGCGGTGTTGTTTTGTTGTTACTAGACCGCCTGCCAAGTTTCATCGTGTTCGGAGTTCGTTTGACGCCCCAATGTTTAACTATAGCGGCAGTATAGCCGGTCTAACGTCGGACGTTTTCGGTCTCCGGAAACAAATGTCGGGCCCTCTCTCTCTCTCTTCTTCCCCTCGCAGTCTCGCCACAGCCCACCTAGTCCATCCTCCTTCCCCTCTTCGCTTCCGGAGTTGTCCGATGCGACCGCACGGTCCGAAACCCTCTCTGCACAATGCATCGAATCCCTCACGTGTGCGTCCGAAATTGTCCCGGACCCGACTCGGGCAGTCGTCACCATTGGATCCGGATCATCCCCAAACGTCTACAAAACATCATCGTTTTCTTAATTGGACTTCCTAATATTTTTTTTCGCGACCGTCCGATTCAGATCGAAGGGACCAGTTGCACCTAACCAAGATTTCACCTACTATATATTCTTCATACCTAACCCTAAAAACCTGCCGTCCCATCCGTCCTTTCCTGCAGCCGCCGCCAGTCTCTCGCTTCCCCTCGGGATCTCCTCCCGATCCAATCTCCCCGACCACCTCCCTGGTTTTCAGCGCCGCCTAATTCACAACAGCCAACCACCATCTCCTGCCCGAGTGTTTCCTCCTCCCTGCGTCGCTCGAACAGCAAGAGGAGCTCCTCCTCGACCTTCAGTCCCCGCGTTACCGTCCTGCAGCAAGCCCAGTGCCTCCACCTCCTCTGTCTCCGGGACGAGTCCGGCCGCCGGCAGCCGCTTTCGTCCGAGGTCACAGGAGTCCTATCACTGCTTCCCTTCCCGTGTTTCTCTCCTTCTCTAGGGCTTCTCTGAATATTTTCCTTGCAGAATCCCCACGCCATGGATGCGCCCCACCGAAGCTTGAACCTCTGTAGCCGCCATGCCCGACGCATCCCAAGGAGCTCCTTGCAGCCTTCCGTCCACGGCGTCTCGTGCTGGACCTCGCCGGACCACTTCATCGACGTCGCCATCCCCTGCCTCGCCATCCCCTGTCGCGGCCTCCCCTGCTTCGGCCTTGCCGTTGAGCCGAGCCTGCGCATGTCCCCGTCTGATTCTGGCAGGGTCCGTGCCGAGGCTGGCTTGCCAGAGTTCCAGCCAGCGCACCTCCTCCAGGTCCTTGCCCAACCACTTGCCTCCCGCTCGCGTTGACGCTGCCGCTCACCTGCATCGAGTCTGTTTCCCCTGTAGGCTTCATCTCCAGCCGTGTCGTGCTTCGCCTCGAACCGTTGCATCGTGGCCGCGTTGACCCTTCCCCGATTGACCGAAGGCAGACCGGCACAGCGCGCCTCCTCCCGTGCCAGACCGCAATCGGCCTGCCCGGCCTCCTCCCACCGAACTGGGCTTGGCCCATCTAGGTGAGCGCCAGCCCCTCCTCTCTGCTGGGCCGCCAACCAGATCCGGCCCGTATCCTGTTTTTTTACATAGAACATTTTTTCTATTTTCCAGAGTCAGCAGTTTTTACAGAAAAACCCTCCTGTTTCATGCATATAATAACTCATCATCTATGCACCGGATTAAAATGATTTATATATGAAAGTTGCTTAGAATTTTGTGTAGTTTCATAATATGTCATTTTCATCCATGTTTGAAATGTTTAAACATGCTGTTTGTGTAATTTTTGTCCATATGCCATGCTAAAATGTTTTAAATCATAACTAAATAACCGTAGCTCGGTTTTAATTAATCTTTATATGTAAATGGGGTAGAAAAATGCCTAGTTTAACATGGTGGCATCACTTTGCATGTTTAACAACTATAAAATATGGTTTAGGGCAGAATAGTACCAAATCTATAATAAGCTCATGAGGAGTTTCCGGATTTGTTGTTCGTTGTTCCGGCCTCATTTAAACTTGCCTAAATTAGATAGTTTAATTATGCTTCACCCTCTTGCCATGTTTAACAACATTTAATATTGTTGGGTACATAAACGAGATCGAACTAAATAACTTGTTGTGGTGTTTCTTCAATATGCAGCTCCGTTGCATAATGAGCTCCACTTAATTTGTAGGATTGTTTGTGCACTTTGTCATGCCATGCCTCATTAAACCGGACATGCATCATACTTGTTTGCGCATCGTGCCATGATTATGTGATGGTTGTTTACTATGTTGTTTGCTTCTTTCCGGTGTTGCTTCTTCGGGTTGGATCCGGTAACGTCGTGTTTGTGAGGAACCGTTTGTCTACGTCCGTTTGCCTTCTTCATGGACTCGTTCTTCTTCCTTGCGGAATTTCGGGCAAGATGATCATACCCTCGAAATCACTACTATCTTTGCTTTGCTAGATGCTCGCTCTTTTGCTATGCCAATGCTACGATGCCTACCATTTGCTTTCAAGCCTCCCAAATTGCCATGTCAAACCTCTAACCCATCATGTCCTAGCAAACCGTTGATTGGCTATGTTACCGCTTTGCTCAGCCCCTCTTATAGCGTTGTTAGTTGCAGGTGAAGATTGAAGTTTGTTCCTTGTTGGAACATGGAGATGTCGTTCCTTGTTGGGATATCACAATATATCTTATTTAATTAATGCACCTATATACTTGGTAAAGGGTGGAAGGCTTGGCCTTATGCCTAGTGTTTTGTTCCACTCTGCCCTAGTTTCCGTCATATCGGTGTTATGTTCCCGGATTTTGCGTTCCTTACGCGGTTGGGTAATAATGGGAACCCCTTGACAGTTCGCCTTAAGTAAAGCTCTTCCAGCAATGCCCAACATTGGTTTTACCATTCGCCACCTAGCCTTTTTCTTTTCCCTTGGGAGTCGCGCTCCTGAGGGTCATCATTATTTTACCCCCCCCCCCGGGCCAGTGCTCCTCTGAGTGTTGGTCCAACTGAGCGATGTCTGAGGCTACCAGGGGCAACTCTGGGCTGGCTTACCCGACGTCTTGCTCATCCGGTGTGCCCTAAGAATGAGATATGTGCAGCTCCTATCGGGATTTGTCGGCACATCTGGGTGGTGTTGCTGGTTCAGTTTTACCCTGTCAAAATGTCTTGTTGTACCGGGATACCGAGTCTGATCGGAAAGTCTCGGGAGGAGGTCTATTCCTTCATTGACCGTGAGAGCTTGTCATGGGCTAAGTTGGGACACCCCTGCAGGGATTTGAACTTTCGAAAGCCGTGCCCACGGTTATGGGCAGATGGGAATTTGTTAACGTCCGGTTGTAGAAAACCTGAAGTTGACCTTAATTAAAATGAATCAACCGCGTGTGTAACCGTGATGGTCTCTTTCCGGCGGAGTCCGGGTAGTGAACACGGTTGTTGGAGTTATGTTTGACGTAGGTAGTCCAGGATCACTTCTTGATCATACTTTTATCGGTCGTGCTTTGCCTTCTCTTCTCGCTCTCATTTGCGTATGTTAGCCACCATATATGCTAGTCGCTTGCTGCAGCTCCACCTCATACCTTTACCTTACCCATAAGCTTAAATAGTCTTGATCGCGAGGGTGCGAGATTGCTGAGTCCCCGTGGCTCACAGATACTTCCAAAACCAGTTTGCAGGTGCCGATGAGTCCGTGCAGGTGACGCAACCAAGCTCAGGAGGAGCTCGATGAAGATCGTGATCTTTATGTTGTTTCGTTCTAGTTGATCAGTAGTGGAGCCCAGTTGGGGTCGATCGGGGACCTTTGTCGCATTTGGGGTTCTTCTTTTATTTTGGTTCCGTAGTCGGACCTTGATTGTATTTGGATGATGTAATGCTTTATTCATGTAATTGTGTGAAGTGGCCATTGTAAGCCAACTATGTATCTCTTTCCCTTATGTATTACATGGGTTGTGTGAACATTACCTCACTTGCGACATTGCTTTCAATGCGGTTATGCCTCTAAGTCGTGCTTCGACACGTGGGAGATATAGCCGCATCGAGGGCGTTACAAGTTGGTATCAGAGCCTTCCCCGACCTTAGGAGCCCCATTGCTTGATTGTTTTTAGCGGCCGAGTTGTGTCTAGAAAAATGTTTTGAGTCATTTAGGATTTATATATTGGAGAGTTTAGGAATTCTTTTTACTCCCCAGTCTCCTCATCGCTCTGGTAAGGCATCCTGACGTAGAGTTTTGACTCTTCTCTTCTCAAATTTTCACTAAATTTTTTTTAGGATCACGCGGGTATCTTGGAATCGTTCCGATGGTTTTATGATGAGAACATTGTCTTGGTGCCTCCTGTCAGGGGTTTAGTGGAAGTGTCCCGGGGAGTTGAGCTCTGAGGTGTTGTCGTCATAATTTTATCGTTGCAGTTCTGGAATACCTGAGTCTAGTACGCCGACATCGAAAATCTCTTTTATGCAGTTCGTTGGTGAGATAACCTCGATGCCACCCAGTACTGGGGCGGGAGTTCGGGAGTATCGCCATAACTTGTATAACGGATGCTTTTCGAAGGTTGAGGTAGATGGTTTCCGAAGGTTTCTCGGTTATGTGTTGAAGGATGGATACAGCTGGATGTAGGATTTGCTAGTTTTGGGTGAGATACTATGCTTCCCGTGTATCCCCAACACCTGATTGCATAACCGGAAAATTTCGGGAGTTTCATAGGTGGGAATTCAAGTAGCTCTTAGGATATCTTTCCGACAGATGTATGATATGAAATTGGGGTTCGACGTCTAGTGGTCCGCCTATCCACGGTTGGTTTTATAGTGGTCTCGTTGTGTCTTAAAGAGTCCTTGGCTATGCTGACTCGGGGACGCTTCGTATGTCATGTGCACTACCTTGCACATGATGGTGCTGTACGATCAAGCTCGTGTAGGCCCCACCACGAAAACTTCGGACGAAATCTCTATCATATGTTTGTTCCGGCTTATTCTGCAAGTCAATCCTTTGTTTTGTTTTCAGTTGTGGTATTCGAGTTGCTTCAATGTCAAATGTTGATTCCATGCCTTCTCTAAATGGTGTTCTCATGCTCCGATGTGAATACTAATCCTTCTCGATCATCGAGTCTGTCATGTCAATCCTTTTCAACCGGCGTGTCTCTCTTCAAGTGGATCTGTTCATTTTCAACATCCGCAAGATTCAATCTCAGTTTTCTCAACGGTGTTCATTTCTTCCGTCTCCAAGTTGCCTTTGTTTTTCCCACCCTCCCTCCCTTTGTTTTCTTCAAGGACTCAGATTTCTTAATCAAGTATCTTTTTATTCGTGTGAAGTCTCTCCATTCTTTTCGTCAATGTTCTTATCCGGTGATTCTCTAGAAGATACTAACGGAGCCTCAAGTTCATCATTATTCATTTTTTTCTTCTCCGGTGGAACTAATTCAAGCTTTCGGTGTTGATCATATCCTTTTTCCTCGTTTCAAATACCTTCTTATGCCGGTGCACCTCTTAATCTTCCCCGCTTGCTATTCAATTGTTCCGGGGTGCTCAAGATATCTCGAAGATTCGTGTCTCCACTCTGCTTTCTTTCAATCTCTTTTCGAGGATGTTATCTCATTCAATCCATTTAAATTCAACCAGTGCTATCTCCTTTTCAAGTAATCGTTCTACGGTGTTTCTTTTGAGTGGGCCCTAACCCACAGGTCTTTTTCCAGGATCTTACCTGACTCTTCTTATTTTTCCGGAGTTATTCTCAAATTCATTTCAAAATTGACGTAAGAATGAATTATCATCAGTCAAATGCCTTTCCCCTTGATCTTTCAAATTCTTTCATCATTGGTTCAACCTTTCCATTTTTTATCCCGGAGTATCTCAATAATTCTTGGTGGTGTTTCTCATCGTCATTCTATGCATTTGAAGACCGAAGAAGAGTTTCCCCTTGAATCTTGTTTCGATCTATCAAAGATTCGTGATTCTAGCTCGTTGCCATCCTCTCATAATTGTTTCGATCATGAGTATTCTTTTCACCCTTCCGGAGCAATTTAAGAGTCTTCTCAGTTTGTTATCCAGAGTCCATCAAGTCAGGTTTATTCATTCTCAGCTTTCAGTTATCATTCTCCGATCTTACCGGTGCAGCGTTCAAGTGATCTCTAATCGGTCCATGATCTATTATATTCACTTGTATCTAAATTATCTCAAGCATCTTTGTCCATTTGCTAATTCTTCCCGGTGTTTCTTTATCTTTACTTTGTTCATAACCAATTCTGACGGTGGTTCGTACAAGATTCCTCTTCTTTCGTTATCATATCAATTCATTCGTTGTTTTGATTCCACCGGTGTTTCATTGAAGGCATTCTCAAGTTGCGCTATATCTATTTTAATCCTTTCTACGAGAATAAGTAATATGTCGAATCCGTTGGCTGTCATCAATTTAATTGGTGAAGGATAAGCATAATGCAATTCTTATTCTTGTTTCATCGAGTTTATTCAATTCCTATTTTTCGGAGTGGCTCATCATACTTATTCTTGGGTTCAAGTGCTCATCCTTCTTTCCCGGAGTTCCAAGTTCTCTCAATTATTTCATCGCGAAGATCCATCTAATCATTGCAAGGTTCAAACTTGTGTTCTCAACTACCCTTTCGTTCTGTTTGATAATTCTTTTGTTTAACGGAGTTCTTCATGAAGGTTCTACATGATGGTTCATCAAGGATTATATTCCTTCTCGAAGTGTTCATCAAGATTCTTTTCAGAGGAACTCAAGCATTCTTTATCTTGCATTTTAAAGTGCAATTCTTTCAACCGTATCGTTTGAGGTGGTATTATGTCATTCTTGATAATTTGAGTTCATGTTTTCATGATTCACATGTTGTCAAGAATGAGATATTTTAAATCCATCAATCTCGTCATTGAAGTTATCTTGGGTTATATTTCACCCAAAGCCTTCTCTAAGGTTTGTTGCTATTATGGTGCCCATAATTGACCCAAGTTCTTCATTTATCGTGCTATTATGGTGAAATAGTTTCTCGTCTTCTTGTTCATATCAATCCAATCTTGTTTGGCAGGTTGTCACCTCATAATTTGAGTTGTATTCCATAAGACTATATCAAGCTTATTATTTTTTTGTTGTTGGTTTTCCAACAACTCTGTTCGACTCTTCTCCTAAAGATGCTTTTCAAGCTCATTTGTGGTAGAAGATGTTGTTTTCTCCTCCGTTCTTTTGATACCATTATTATTTTTGTTCCAGAGGCATTGTGATGTTGCTCTCTTCAACCCATCTTCTTGTATTGTCAGGAGCGTGTTCTTTTATGGGTTTATACATTCAACCGGAGTGTTGTGCCCTCTGCTCAAGTTCCTTCATCTTATCAAGTCTTGTATCCCTTCTTAACCGGAGTGCTGCCCAAAGTTGTTCTTCCTTGTTTTCCTCTTTGCTAACGGAGTGCTTTCAACTTCATTTATCCCCGTTGTATTCTTTTCTCGAGATGGCTTAACCTTTGCAAGGTTCTTTGTTCTCACTCGTTTGTCAAAGAAGCAACTTAGTTTTACCTCTTCTCTTTCTCTTCCGTTTTCCCTCCGGTGCCATTCTAGATCTCGGGACGAGATCCTCTCGTAGTGGTGGAGTGTTGTAACGCCCCGAGACCGATGTGCCAGGTGTCCTCCAGTTATTCGCTGTTGTTGCCTTGTCACGTGCTTGCGTGTTGCATCTTATCATGTCATCATGTGCATTGCATCATCATGTTTTAAAAACTTGCATATGTCCCGACCTCCCCGTTCTCTCTGTTGTCCGTTCTGAGCCAAACCACACTTGCACACGCCCGCGGCAGGTCCGAAATAGTATTTTATAAGTGGCCGGAAAATGTTCTCGGAATGGGATGAAACTTGGCATGCGGTGTTGTTTTGTTGTTACTAGACCGCCTGCCAAGTTTCATCGCGTTCGGAGTTCGTTTGACGCCCCAACGTTTAACTATAGCGGCAGTATAGCCGGTCTAACGTCGGACGTTTTCGGTCTCTAGAAACAGATGTCGGGCCCTCTCTCTCTCTCTTCTTCCCCTCGCAGTCTCGCCATAGCCCACCTAGTCCATCCTCCTTCCCCTCTTTGCTTCTGGAGTTGTCCGATGCGACCGCACGGTCCGAAACCCTCTCTGCACAGTGCATCGAACCCCTCACGTGTGCGTCCGAAATTGTCCCGGACCCGACCCGGGCAGTCGTCACCGTTGGATCCGGATCATCCCCAAACGTCTACAAAACGTCATCGTTTTCTTAATTGGACTTCCTAATTTTTTTTCGCGACCGTCCGATTCAGATCGAAGGGACCAGTTGCACCTAACCAAGATTTCACCTACTATATATTCTTCCTACCTAACCCTAAAAACCTCCCATCCCATCCATCCTTTCCCGCAGCCACCGCCAGTCTCTCGCTTCCCCTCGGGATCTCCTCCCGATCCAATCTCCCCGACCACCTCCCTGGTTTTCAGCGCCGCCTAATTCACAACAGCCAACCACCATCTCCTGCCCGAGTGTTTCCTCCTCCCTGTCTCGCTCAAACAGCAAGAGGAGCTCCTCCTCGACCTTCAGTCCCCACGTCATCGTCCTGCAGCAAGCCCAGCGCCTCCACCTCCTCTGTCTCCGGGACGAGTCCGGCCGCCGGCAGCCACTTTTGTCCGAGGCCACAGGAGTCCTATCACTGCTTCCCTTCCCGTGTTTCTCTCCTTCTCTACGGCTTCTCTGAATATTTTCCTCGCAGAATCCCCACGCCATGGATGCGCCCCACCGAAGCTTGAACCTCTGTAGCCGCCATGCCCGACGCCTCCCAAGGAGCTCCTTGCAGCCTTCCGTCCACGGCGTCTCGTGCTGGACCTCGCCGGACCACTTCATCGACGTCGCCATCCCCTGCCTCACCATCCCCTGTCGCGGCCTCCCCTGCTTCGGCCTTCCCGTCGAGCTGAGCCTCCGCATGTCCCCGTCTGATTCTGGATGGGTCCCCGCCGAGGCCGGCTTGCCGGAGTTCCAGCCAGCGCACCTCCTCCAGGTCCTTGCCCAACCGCTTGCCTCCCGCTCGCGTTGACGCTGCCGCTCACCTGCATTGAGTCTGTTTCCCCAATAGGCTTCGTCTCCAGCCGCGCCGTGCTTCACCTCGAACCGCTGGATTGTGGCCACGTTTACCCTTCCCCGATTGACCGAAGGCAGACCGGCCCAGCGCGCCTCCTCCCGTGCCAGACCGCAATCGGCCTGCCCGGCCTCCTCCCACTGAACTAGGCTTGGCCCATCTAGGTGAGCGCTAGCCCCTCCTCTCTGCTGGGCCGCCAACCAGATCCGGCCCGTATCCTCTTTTTTTTACATAGAACATTTTTTCTATTTTCCAGAGTCAGCAGTTTTTACAGAAAAACCCTCCTGTTTCATGCATATAATAACTCATCATCTATGCACCGGATTAAAATGATTTATATATGAAAGTTGCTTAGAATTTTGTGTAGTTTCATAATATGTCATTTTCATCCATGTTTGAAATGTTTAAACATGCTGTTTTGTGTAATTATTGTCCATATGCCATGCTAAAGTGTTTTAAATCATAACTAAATAACCGTAGCTCCGTTTTAAATAATATTTATATGTAAATGGGGTAGAAAAATGCCTAGTTTAACATGGTGGCATCACTTTGCATGTTTAACAACTATAAAATATGGTTTAGTGCAGAACAGTACCAAATCTATAATAAGCTCATGAGGAGTTTCCGGATTTGTTGTTCGTTGTTCCGGCCTCATTTAAACTTGCCTAAATTAGATAGTTTAATTATGCTTCACCCTCTTGCCATGTTTAACAACATTTAATATTGTTGGGTACATAAACGAGATCGAACTAAATAACTTGTTGTGGTGTTTCTTCAATATGCAACTCCGTTGCATAATGAGCTCCACTTAATTTGTAGGATTGTTTGTGCACTTTGTCATGCCATGCCTCATTAAACCGGACATGCATCATACTTGTTTACGCATCGTGCCATGATTATGTGATGGTTGTTTACTATGTTGTTTGCTTCTTTCCGGTGTTGCTTCTTCGGGTTGGATCCGGTAACGTCGTGTTTGTGAGGAACCGTTCGCCTACGTCCATTTGCCTTCTTCATGGACTCGTTCTTCTTCCTTGCGGAATTTCAGGCAAGATGATCATACCCTCGAAATCACTACTATCTTTGCTTTGCTAGATACTCGCTCTTTCGCTATGCCAATGATACGATGCCTACCATTTGCTTTCAAGCCTCCCAAATTGCCATGTCAAACCTCTAACCCATCATGTCCTAGCAAACCGTTGATTGGCTATGTTACCGCTTTGCTCAGCCCCTCTTATAGCGTTGTTAGTTGCAGGTGAAGATTGAAGTTTGTTCCTTGTTGGAACATGGAGATGTCGTTCCTTGTTGGGACATGTTTACTTGTTGGGATATCACAATATATCTTACTTAATTAATGCACCTATATACTTGGTAAAGGGTGGAAGGCTCGTCCTTATGCCTGGTGTTTTGTTCCACTCTTGCCGCCCTAGTTTCCGTCATATCGGTGTTATGTTCCCGGATTTTGCGTTCCTTACGCGGTTGGGTAGTAATGGGAACCCCTTGACAGTTCGCCTTAAGTAAAGCTCTTCCAGCAATGCCCAACATTGGTTTTACCATTTGCCACCTAGCCTTTTTCTTTTCCCTTGGGAGTCGCGCTCCTGAGGGTCATCATTATTTTACCCCCCCCCCCCCCCGGCCAGTGCTCCTCTGAGTGTTGGTCCAACTGAGCGATGTCCGAGGCTACCAGGGGCAACTCTGGGCTGGCTTACCCGACGTCTTGCTCATCCGGTGTGCCCTGAGAACGAGATATGTGCAGCTCCTATCGGGATTTGTCGGCACATCTGGGTGGTGTTGCTGGTTTAGTTTTACCCTGTCGAAATGTCTTGTTGTACTGGGATACCGAGTCTGATCGGAAAGTCTCGGGAGGAGGTCTATTCCTTCATTGACCGTGAGAGCTTGTCATGGGCTAAGTTGGGACACCCCTGCAGGGATTTGAACTTTCGAAAGCCGTGCCCGCGGTTATGGGCAGATGGGAATTTGTTAATGTCCGGTTGTAGAAAACCTGAAGTTGACCTTAATTAAAATGAATCGACCGCGTGTGTAACCGTGATGGTCTCTTTCCGGCGGAGTCCAGGAAGTGAACACGGTTGTTGGAGTTATGCTTGCCGTAGGTAGTCCAGGATCACTTCTTGATCATACTTTTATCGACCGTGCTTTGCCTTCTCTTCTCGCTCTCATTTGCGTATGTTAGCCACCATATATGCTAGTCGCTTGCTGCAGCTCCACCTCATACCTTTACCTTACCCATAAGCTTAAATAGTCTTGATCGCGAGGGTGCGAGATTGCTGAGTCCCCGTGGCTCACAGATACTTCCAAAACCAGTTTGTAGGTGCCGATGAGTCCGTGCAGGTGACGCAACCAAGCTCAGGAGGAGCTCGATGAAGATCGTGATCTTTATGTTGTTTCGTTCTAGTTGATCAGTAGTGGAGCCCAGTTGGGGTTGATCGGGGACCTTTGTCGCATTTGGGGTTCTTCTTTTATTTTGGTTCCATAGTCGGACCTTGATTGTATTAGGATGATGTAATGCTTTATTCATGTAATTGTGTGAAGTGGCGATTGTAAGCCAACTATGTATCTCTTTCCCTTATGTATTACATGGGTTGTGTGAACATTACCTCACTTGCGACATTGCTTTCAATGCGGTTATGCCTCTAAGTCGTGCTTCGACACGTGGGAGATATAGCCGCATCGAGGGCGTTACACCTTTCCCAGTGACAGTAGGGGCAGCAAGGCACGTATTGTATTGTTGCCATCGAGGATAACAAGATGGTTTTTTTATCATGTTGCATGAATTTATCCCTCTACATCATGTCATCTTGCTTAAGGCGTTACTCTATTCTTATAAACTTAATACTCTAGATGCATGCTGGATAGCGGTCGATGTGTGGAGTAATAGTAGTAGATGCGGGCAGGAGTCAGTCTACTTGTCTCGGACGTGATGCCTATATACATGATCATACCTAGATATTCTCATAACTATGCTCAATTCTGTCAATTGCTCAACAGTAATTTGTTCACCCACCGTAAAATACTTATGCTCTCGAGAGAAGCCACTAGTGAAACCTATGGCCCCGGGTCTATCTTCCATCATATTAATCTTCCAACACTTAGTTATTTTCATTGCCTTTTATTTTACTTTGCATCTTTATCATAAAAATACCAAAAATATTATCTTATCATATCTATCAGATCTCACTCTCGTAAGTGACCGTGTAGGGATTGACAACCCCTTATCGCGTTGGTTGCGAGGATTTATTTGTTTTGTGTAGGTGCGAGGGACTCGCGCGTAGCCTCCTACTAGATTGATACCTTGGTTCTCAAAAACTGAGGGAAATACTTACGCTACTTTGCTGCATCACCCTTTCCTCTTCAAGGGAAAACCAACGCAGTGCTCAAGAGGTAGCACATGTGCAAAACTGGCTTGCACCCATTGTATGTGAAGGTAGAGCTTATCACACCCGATCATCATGTGGTGTCTCGGCACGACGAACTTTTGCAACAGTGCATACTCAGGGAGAACACTTGTACCTTGAAATTTAGTGAGAGATCATCTTATGATGCTACCGTTGATCTAAACAAAATAAGATGCATAAAAGAAAAACATCACATGCAATCAATATAAGTGATATGATATGGCCATCATCATCTTGTGCTTGTGATCTCCATCTCCGAAGCACCGTCATGATCACCATCGTCACCGATGCGACACCTTGATCTCCATTGTAGCATCATTGTCGTCTCGCCAACTATTGCTTCTACGACTATCGCTACCGCTTAGTGATAAAGTAAAGGAATTACAGGGTGATTGCATTGCATACAATAAAGCGACAACCATATGGCTCCTGCCAGTTAACGATAACTCAGTTACAAAACATGATCATCTCATACAACAAAAAATAGCATCATGTCTTGACCATATCACATCACAACATGCCCTGCAAAAACAAGTTAGACGTCCTCTACTTTGTTGTTGCAAGTTTTACGTGGCTGCTATGGGCTGAGCAAGAACCGTTCTTACCTACGCATCAAAATCACAACGATAGTTTGTCAAGTTAGTATTGTTTTAACCTTCTCATGGACCGGGCATAGCCACACTCAATTCAACTAAAGTTGGAGAAACTGACACCCGCCAGCCACCTGTGTGCAAAGCACGTCGGTATAACCAATCTCGCATAAGCGTACGCGTAATGTCGGTCCAGGCCGCTTCATCCAACAATACCGCTGAACCAAAGTATGACATGCTGGTAAGCAGTATGACTTGTATTTCCCACAACTCACTTGTGTTCTACTCGTGCATATAACATCTACGCATAAACCAGGTTCGGATGCCACAGCTGGGGAAAGTAGTAATTTCAAAAAAATTCCTATGGACACGCAAGATCATGGTGATGCATAGCAACGAGAGGGAAGAGTATCGTCCACGTACCCTCGTAGACTGTAAGTGGAAGCGTTATGAGAACGCGGTTGATGTAGTCGAACGTCTTAATGATCCGACCGATCCAAGTACCGAACGCACGGCACCTCCGAGTTCAGCACACGTTCAGCTCGATGACGTCCCATGAACTCCAATCCAGCAGAGCTTCACGGGAGAGTTCCGTCAGCACGGTGGCATGTTGACAGTGATGATGTTGCTACCGAAGCAGGGCTTCGCCTAAGCACCGCTACAATATGATCGAGGTGGATTATGGTGGAGGGGGGCACCGCACACGGCTAAGGGGTCAATGATCAACTTGTGTGTCTAGAGGTGCCCCCTGCCCCCGTATATAAAGGACCAAGGGGGGAGGCCGGGCGGCCCTCTATGGCACGCCAGGAGGAGTCCTCCTCCTCCTAGTAGGAGTAGGACTCCCCTCTTTCCTACTCCTACTAGGAGGGCGAAATGAAGGGGGAGAGGGAGAAGGAAAGGGGGCGCCCCCCCTCTCCTAGTCCAATTCAGACCAGAGGGGGAGGGGTGCGCGGCCTGCCCTAGGCCAGCCCTCTCTCTCTCCACTAAGGCCCATAAGGCCCATTTTTTCTCCCAGGGGGTTCCGGTAACCCTCCAGCACTCCGGTTTTCTCCGAAATCACCCAAAACACTTCCTGTGTCCGAATATATTCGTCCAATATATCGATCTTTATGTCTCGACCATTTTGAACTCCTCGTCATTTCCGTGATCATATTCGGGACTCCGAACTACCTTCTGTACATCAAAAACACAAAAATTCATAATACCGATCGTCACCGAACTTTAAGCGTGCGGACCCTACGGTTCGAGAACTATGTAGACATGACCGAGACACATCTCCGGTCAATAACCAATAGCGGAACCTGGATGCTCATATTGGCTCCTACATATTCTACGAAGATCTTTATCGGTCAAACCGCATAACAACGTACGTTGTTCCCTTTGTCATCGGTATGTTACTTGCCCGAGATTCGATCGTGGTATCTCAATACCTAGTTCAATCTTGTTACCGGAAAGTATCTTACTCGTTCTGTAATGCATCATCCCACAACTAACTTATTAGTTACAATGCTTGCAAGGCTTATAGTGATGTGCATTACCGAGTGGGCCCAGAGATACCTCTCCGACAATCGGAGTGACAAATCCTAATCTTGATCTATGTCAACTCAACAAGTACCATCGGAGACACCTGTAGAGCACCTTTATAATCACCCAGTTATGTTGTGACGTTTGGTAGCACACAAAGTGTTCCTCCGGTAATCGGGAGTTACATAATCTCATAGTCATAGGAACATGTATAAGTCATGAAGAAAGCAATAGCAGTAAACTAAAATGATCAAGTGCCAACCTGATGAAATGGGTCAAGTCAATCACATGATTCTCCTAATGATGTGATCCCATTTATCAAATGACAACTCATGTCTATGGTTAGGAAACATAACCATCTTTGATCAACGAGCTTGTCAAGTAGAGGCATACTAGTGATACTTTGTTTGTCTATGTATTCACACATGTATCATGTTTCCGGTTAATACAATTCTAGCATGAATAATAAACATTTATCATGATATAAGGAAATAAATAATAACTTTATTATTGCCTCTAGGGCATATTTCCTTAATCACCTTACACTCTCACAATATTCTTGGAGTATGTGTTGTAGCTGGCTGTTAATCTATAGTCTACTTCCCTTCTCTCTCCTCTCCCCTCTCATCCAACTCAGCAAAAGTATATTATTTTAATCCTTACAACCTCTTGTATGTATGTTATTAGACTTGCTCTAATGCATTGGGAGTACCCTTAATCCCGTAAATAGGGAGGGAGTATGCAGGCTTGTTCGTTGGCTGATTATGTGGGTTGAGTGCCATTAACATGGCATTAATTGGCGTATTGGTCGTACCGAACCACCCTTATCACCTTATATTCCCGGATGGTGCGAGAACCATATGGTATGCCATTTATATATATGGGATGCTCTATAAAATTTAGTTTTAACTTGCTTTAACTTACATATTTTTTGCAAGACCATACAGATTGCCTTGGCGAAGACTCTACTTAACAATTGAATATAGCATGTGATTTTTTACCACTGATTCTTCCAAACCTTTTTCCAAAGGCTCCTTATTGGTGAGTTCCAACTTCCTAACTGAAAAATATTTAATATGATGACCGATGGCGATGTTATATGGTCATTCTCAATAGCTATTGGCTCTACCAAATTTGTTGATGTGAGTATGTTAGTAACTGTTGTTATTTATCATGCCTTCTTTATACTGCAAAGGCAAGCATGCATTATTAATTCCTTGGGTAGATCCACTAATAGCACGGTGATGTTGCATCTTCTCCTGACACTTAGGAGTGTTCATGATCACGTCTGCAGCCAACAAAGTCGTGAGTACTTTGTCCATAACAAGCGGAGTGAGCTTGATTGCACCTCACTTGCTGCTGGACTTAGGACAACTCAAAGACTTGGCGGACCACACCCTCTGTCACTGCCTCACTGGATAAACCGTGTGGCTCATAGAGACATGGATGGCATTGCTCCTCATGGTGGGTCGACCTTGCATCAAACACCTTATGCACATCCATGTTGGTGGCTACTGGTGATTGAAACCTTTTAAGGTTTGGAAGAATTTTCTAGTGGGTTTATGGAGAAACCGAAAGAAATTCGGTGGACAAATCAGCTATAGCTCTTAATACCAACTATCATGTCCCCAAATGAGCACATAACAAATCGATGCACACCACCGCTAAGTCACATGAATCAGTAGGAATTGGACTTGATAATGGTTGTTTGTGGTTACAATCTAACCATGAGTTGCTGGGTACCTCAGGAATCAAGGATGGGAGGAGCCCATTCAAGGGTATAAAAGAGAAGACAAGCTTGTCTCATAGGATGGGGAGGAGGAAGAAGGCGAAGCCTGATATGTTCTATTTAGTTCTTTCGTTGGTTGTCGATCCCTGCTGTAACACCCCGGACACACCCGCCGGTGGTCGTTACTCCTGGTGGGATCTAGACTGGCCCCACAGATCAATACTAGTCTTTTTTGCGCACTTTGTCCTCACTCATGCGCACCCAGGAGCAACTTCCCGGTCGGTCACCCATCCTGACACTACTCCAAGCTGAGAACGCTTAACTTTGGAGTTCTGTCCGAATGGGCTCCCGGAAAAGAAGGAATTCTTTATTGATATGAGTAGTCTATCATCCCTAATAAGCCAGGCCATTACATACACCCCACTTAGAGGAACCGACGTCCTCGTCGGGACACAGGAACATTCCCTCTTGGCACATACGTCTGTGCATCCAGCCCAGTACATGTACCATGTCGTGTGCCACGACGGGTCACAAACGTTATGAACAACATGACCATGCACCTGTCCGCAAATATTCGTGTAGCCGCAAGGGTCGGCTCTGATACCAACTAGTAATGCCCCGAACACACCCGTCGGTGGTCGTTACTCCTGGCAGGATCTAGACTGGCCCCATAGATCAATACTAGTCTTTTCCACGCACTTTGTGCTCACTCGTGCGCACCCAGGAGCAACTTCCCGGTCGGTCACCCATCCTGACACTACTCCAAGCTGAGCACGCTTAACTTTGGAGTTCTGTCCGAATGGGCTCCCGGAAAAGAAGGAATTCCTTATTGATATGATAGTCTATCATCCCTAATAAGCCAGGCCATTACACCTGCCTTTCGTAGCTGCGAGTTAGGCGCTTAGGCATACTAGCCCAAGTCCATATTACCCACGACCCAACAACATATGGCCCAATCTGATAGTAGGCGTGGGTATTGCACCACGCGGTGGCGCGAGATGGGGGATCCTATTTGGCGTGTAGGTTGCCAAATAGTGACCAACCGCATACCTCCCGCCCCCCCGCTACGTACACCTGGGCCAGCCCAACTAGCTCCTTTCCTGTTTTGGGAAGGTTCTAGAACCAACCTTCCCATACTGTTTCTTTGTGTTTTATCTTTCGTTTTTTTCCTTTTCAATTCTTGTTCTTTCCTTTATTTTAATTTTTTATATTTTTTCTTCTTTGCTTTTAGTTGTAAATTCGTGAACATTTTCTGAAATTCGGGAACAATTATCTTGGTGACTTTTTTAAATTCATTTTTTTCCAAAATTGTGATCAATATTTTAATTTATGAACATTTTTTCAAATTGGTGTCATTTTTCCCAAAATTGTGATCCATTGTTTTTAAAATTGGTTACATTTTGTTTTCAAATTCATGATTTCTTTTTTAATTCTTGAAGACTGTTTTAGTTGCCTAATATTTTTTAAATAGAATAAGATTTTTTGAAATTGATAGACATTTTTGGAATCACGAATTTTTTTTCAAATTTGTTTACATTTTTAAATCCATGAACATATTTTGAAATCCAAGAATTATTTTCATATTTATGGGTATTTTTTGAGATTATGATCATTATTGGAAACTTTGATTTTTTTTCAAATTCATGAAAATTATTCTGTAATTCTAAACATTTATTGAAATTGTGGAATGTTTTTTCGAAATCCAAGAACATTTTGCGAACATTTTTTAGAATAAAAACTGTTTTTTGAAATCTCAATTTTTTCGAATTTGGGATTCCTGGACATTTTCAAGTGAAAAAAAGCAAAAAAGAAACAAAAAGGAAAAACGAAGAACAAAGAAAACATGGGCGCTCTGCCCCGTATATGGGCCGGTCCAAAGCACGCGCAGGGGGAAGGGGGTGCGCATTGGCTGGCTTCCCAGCATACTGCGCTAAATAGGAGATTCCAGAAGCGACATGGATTATTTCCACCCGAGCTCAAATACAGCCGCATGAACAGCAAATTCTGATAAAAATAGTAAACAGAATTTTTGAAATTATTTTTTTGGATGAAGATCAATAACTTAGATAGCATCATGAAAATACATCCGTGGAGGCCTATAAAAAATAAAAAAAAATCAGGACTCAAAGAGACGCATTTTGGAGCACTCTTTTTTGGTTTTTCGGCAAACACATCTATCGATGTCTTTTCATGGTGAACTTTTGCGGGATGTTACAAAATTTGTTGATGTTCATCCGTAAAACAATAGATTTTTTAAATTTATTACTATTTTTTCGGATTAGAGTAACACTTTTGGTCCCAGACGTTGGTTCGGCCAATGGTGGGGGAACCGGGCAACATTTAATGCTGGTCATCATCGCCACCGAAGCATCAGCCACGCGCTCCTGGTACGTCTTTGTAAGAGCATCTCCAGCCGTTCGGCCCCCGAGGGTGTTGGAGAACGTAGTAATTTCAAAAAAATTCCTACGCACACGCAAGATCATGGTGATGCATAGCAACGAGGGGGAGAGTCTGATCTACGTACCCTTGTAGATCGCAACGGAAGCGTTGACACAACGTAGAGGAAGTAGTCGTAGGTCTTCTTCCCGATCCGACCGATCCAAGCACCGTTACTCCGGCACCTCCGAGTTCTTAGCACACATACAGCTCGATGACGATCCTCAGGCTCCGATCCAGCAAAGCGTCGAGGAAGAGTTCCGTCAGCACGACGGCGTGGTGACGATCTTGATGTACTACCGACGCAGGGCTTCGCCTAAGCACTGCAACAATATGATCGAGGTGGAATTTGGTGGCGGGGGGCACCGCACATGGCTAAGGAACGATCACCAAGGATCAACTTCTGTGTCTAGAGGTGCCCCCTGCCCCTGTATATAAAGGAGCCAAGAGGGAGGGGTGCGCCGGCCAGGGAGAGGGCGCAGGAGGAGTCCTACTCCCACCGGGAGTAGGACTCCCCCCCCCCCAATCCTATTCCAACTAGGATTCCCAAGGGGGGAAAGAGAGAGGGGGGGGGGCGGCCCCTTCTCCTAGTCCTAATAGGACTAAGGGGGGCGCGCGGCCACCTATTGGCTGCCCCTTTTCTCCTTTCCACTAAGGCCCATGAAGGCCCATATGGCTCCCGGGGGGTTCCGGTAACCTCCCGGTAATCCGGTAAAATCCCGATTTCACCCGGAACACTTCCGATATCCAAATATAGGCTTCCAATATATCAATCTTTATGTCTCGACCATTTCGAGACTCCTCTTCATGTCCGTGATCACATCCGGGACTCCGAACAACCTTCGATACATCAAAATGCATAAACTCATAATAATTGTCATCGTAACGTTAAGCGTGCGGACCCTACGGTTCGAGAACAATGTAGACATGACCGAGACATGTCTCCGGTCAATAACCAATAGCGGGACCTGGATGCCCATATTGGCTCCTACATATTCTACGAAGATCTTTATCGGTCAGACCGCATAACAACATACGTTGTTCCCTTTGTCATCGGTATGTTACTTGCCCGAGATTCGATCGTCGGTATCCAATACCTAGTTCAATCTCGTTACCGGCAAGTCTCTTTACTCGTTCCGTAATACATCATCCCACAACTAACATATTAGTTGCAGTGCTTGCAAGGCTTATGTGATGTGCATTACCGAGAGGGCCCAGAGATACCTCTCCGACAATCGGAGTGACAAATCCTAATCTCGAAATACGCCAGCCCAACATCTACCTTTGGAGACACCTGTAGTACTCCTTTATAATCACCCAGTTACGTTGTGACGTTTGGTAGTACCCAAAGTGTTCCTCCGGCAAACGGGAGTTGCATAATCTCATAGTCATAGGAACATGTATAAGTTATGAAGAAAGCAATAGCAACATACTAAACGATCGGGTGCTAAGCTAATGGAACGGGTCATGTCAATCAGATCATTCAACTAATGATGTGATCCCGTTAATCAAATAACAACTCTTTGTCCATGGTTAGGAAACATAACCATCTTTGATTAACGAGCTAGTCAAGTAGAGGCATACTAGTGACACTCTGTTTGTCTATGTATTCACACATGTATTATGTTTCCGGTTAATACAATTCTAGCATGAATAATAAACATTTATCATGATATAAGGAAATAAATAATAACTTTATTATTGCCTCTAGGGCATATTTCCTTCAGAGGGTGCCTAAAAAGAGCGGCTTGGGGGCGGACTGGCGCTAGATTGACCCCTGGGGGCGACCTAGCTCACAGTCACGCCCCCAGGCGCCGGCTCCAGGACGCGACAATTTCGAATTTGGTCGTTCCCGCTCAAAAGACGCCACAAGTCCGGCGATCACAGGACACAGTTCGGCGATTGGATAAATAGTCCGGCGTACAAAAAAAGAGCGCCACAAGTCTGGATGCATGCGCAACGCATCACTCAGCGGGGTCGGCCTCCGGCGTTGGCGGAGTCGGCGTGCACGGGCTAGGCAGTGTCGGGGCTGCTTCTGTGCTGGGCGGCGTCAGCATGGCTTCGATGTTGCTGGGCGTTGTGGAGGCATCAACACTCGGGCTTGGCAGCGGCGGCGGCGTGGGCGCGGGAGTTGGCGGCGCCCTCGTCGTCAACTGGTTCAGGATTAGGCCGCGCTCCGCCATGTACCACGCCTTGAGCTGCTCGTCGTTGCTCTGGAGCATGTCCGTCCCGCCCATCAGAAAAGTCAGGTCGGTTTTCCTCTTCTTCGCGGCGACGTTGGTCCACGATGATGTCGGCCATATCGGCGTCGGTCTCGTCGGTATCACCGAGGTGCGACGTGGAAGCTTGTGAGAAGGGCAGGGCGCCACGGCGGAGAGGGGGCGTCAGGGAGGACGCGTAAACCGGCGGTGAGTAGTTGTACGGAGGGTACTGCACGTCAGCGAAGGCAGGCGAGGGTGTGCGCTAGGCCGGGTGTCCATGGGGAAGGTGACATTGGGGTTGAGCCCACCGTATGCGTCCCCATCAGAGTAGCCCGGCGACGGCGTGCATCCCCATGGTTGCGGCGACGACGAGAAGCCGGCTGAGGGAGTCATGGATTAGGGGGTGTTCGGGTAGCCGGACTATACCTTCAGCCAGACTCCAGGACTATGAAGATACAAGATTGAAGACTACGTCCCGTGTCCGGATGGGACTATCCTTGGCGTGGAAGGCAAGCTTGGCGATGATATTCAAGATCTCCTACCATTGTAACCGACTCTACGTAACCCTAACCCTACCCGGTGTCTATATAAACCGGAGGGTTTTAGTCCGTAGGACAACTTCATCAACTCCATAGACAACAATCATACCATAGGCTAGCTTCTAGGGTTTAGCCTCCTTGATCTCGTGGTAAATCTACTCTTGTACTACCCATATCATCAATATTAATCAAGCAGGACGTAGGGTCTTACCTCCATCAAGAGGGCCCGAACCTGGGTAAAACATCGTGTTCCCTGCCTCCTGTTACCATCCGGCCTAGACGCACAGTTCGGAACCCCCTACCCGAGATCCGCCGGTTTTGACACCGACATTGGTGCTTTCATTAAGAGTTCCTCTATGTCATCGCCGTTAGGTCCGATGGCTCCTTTGATCATCAACAACGATGCGGTCCAGGGTGAGACTTTTCTCCCCGGACAGATCTTCGTCTTCGGCGGCTTCGCTCTGCGGGCCAATTCTCTTGGCCACTTGGAGCAGATCGAAAGCTACGCCCCTGGCCATCAAGTCAGGTTTGGAAGCTTAAACTACACGGCTGACATCCGCGGAGACTTGACCTTCGACGGGTTCGAGCCACGTCCAAGCGCGCCGCACTGTCTCGAGGGGCATGATCTAGCTCTGCCTCCGGGCAGTGTCCTGGAGGCCGCTCACGCATCGGTTTTGACCTCTAACTCGGAGCCTATTGCGTCAATCGAGGATGAGCGGTTGGACGCCACCTCGGGGGCTGCGATCTCAAAGGCGATCGAGCCGAACGCTAGCCCCGCACTCTGCATGACCCGTGACTCCGAGGATCCGGACTCCTCCCCGGACTCCGAACCCCCTGCGCCCCTGCCGATCAAATCCGATTGGGCGCCGATAATGGAGTTCACCGCCACAGACATCTTTCAGCACTCGCCTTTTGGCGTCATCCTGAATTCTCTTAAGTCTCTCTCTTTATCAGGAGAGCCCTGGCCGGATTACGGTCAGCAAGGATGGGATACGGACGACGAAGAAATTCCAAGCCCACCCACCACCCACTTGGTAGCCACTGTCGACAATTTAAAAGATGTGCTCAACTTCGACTCTAGAGACATCGACAGTATGGATGACGATGCAGGAGATACCGACGAACCAACGCCCATAGGGCATTGGACAGCCACCTCATCTCACGATGTGTACATGGTGGATACCCCTAAAGGAAGCGACAACGAGGAAAAAGGGGAGGGAACGGGAGATCGACCCCCTGAAAAGCAATCAAAGCGTCGGCGTAAACACCGACCCAAGCCCCGCCTCGATAAAAACCCAGCCATAGAGCAGGACGAGCCGGTAGACGACGAGCAGGCCTTAGAGCAGCCATCCGAACAGGGCAATACGGATAGAGAAACCGAACGCCCCTCCTCCGGCGAAAACGGCATTCCGGACGACCTCACATCGGATAAACATATGGAACAGAAGAATCTCCACGAGAGGCTCGTTGCAACTGCACGCAGCCTAAAAAAGCAGAAGCGGAAGCTAAAAACAGCGGAAGATGCACTCCGGATTAGATGGAGCAAAGTAATCAATACCGTAGATAAATACGGCGACAGTCGCCGCACTAAAAGCTATCCGAAAAGAAAGATACTGCCTGAATTCGACGAAGAGGCCCTAGAGCCCTCGCATTCAAAAAATGAGAAAGCCACACGGTCGGATAGACGACCCCATAAAGCGGCAAGCGGCGCCGCACTCAAATCAGCATGCGACCCACTTAAGGATTCACATCATGGCCCAGTCAGGTCCATTTATGGGCCAAGAAAGCAAGCTCTCGTAAGCAATGCTATGAAGCCATCATCAGAATCCGGCACACCCAAATACAGGGGCGCCGCACACCCTCTATGTTTCACCGATGAGGTCCTAGACCATGAATTTCCAGAGGGGTTCAAACCTGTAAACATAGAGGCATACGATGGAACAACAGACCCTGGAGTCTGGATAGATGATTATATCCTCCACATACACATGGCTAGAGGAAATGATCTCCACGCCATAAAATATTTACCCCTTAAGCTTAAAGGCCAGCCCAGCATTGGCTTAAAAGCCTTCCCGAAAACACAATTGGAAGCTGGGAAGAGCTCGAGGATGCTTTCCGAGCAAACTTTCAAGGGACCTATGTCCGCCCTCCGGATGCAGACGATCTTAGTCACATAACTCAACAACCCGGAGAATCAGCTCGGCAGTTCTGGAATAGATTCCTCACTAAAAAGAATCAGATAGTCGACTGTCCGGACGCCGAAGCCTTAGCAGCTTTCAGGCATAACGTCCGAGACGAATGGCTCGCCAGACACCTCGGCCAAGAAAAGCCGAGAACAATGGCCGCACTAACAAACCTCATGACCCGCTTTTGTGAAGGGGAGGACAGCTGGTTGGCAAGGTGCAGCCCCAGCGACCCAAGTACATCCGAAACTAGGGATGGAAAAGGAAAACCACGACGCAACAAGGACCGTCGCCGGACTAAGGACAAAAGTCCGAAGAGCACGGCAGTCAATGCTGGATTCAAAGGCTCGCGACAAAATCAGGAAAAATCGCCCCCCCCCCCCAGGATAACAGGGACGATCCATCCAACCTAAATAAAATCCTGGACCGAATATGTCAGATACACAGTACTCCCGGGAAGCCTGCTAACCATACCCACAGAGACTGTTGGGTTTTCAAACAATCCGGCAGACTCAATGCCGAACACAAGGGGCTCGACATACCAAGCGAAGACGAGGACGAACCCCAAAAGCAGAGTACCAGGAAACAAAAGAACTTCCCACAAGAAGTAAAAACAGTGAACTCACTTCACATAACAAAACGTGCGGCGCCCGTAAAGGTACGCACCACACGACCCATCCCCAAAGGGTCCGGCCACTGGTTGTCAAAACCGATCATCTTCGATCAGCTAGATTATTCTAGAAATATCAAGAATGCAGGCTGGACTGCCTTGATACTCGATCCAATAATTAGCGGACTCCAGTTTTCAAATGTCCTTATGGACGGCGGCAGTGGACTAAACCTGATATATCAGGATACAATCCAGCACATGAGGATAAACCCAGCAAGAATCCGCCGCAGCAAAACCTCCTTTCAAGGGGTAATACCTGGTCCGGACACCCGTTGTATGGGTTTTCTCCGGCTCGAAGTCATATTCGGCTCTGCCGATAACTTCCGCCGCGAAAAGCTGACCTTCCATATCGTCCCGTTCTCAAGTCGCCATCAAGCACTACTGGGACGCGAAGCTTTCACTCGCTTTAATGCAATACCGCATTATGCATCTCTTATGCTTAAGATGCCCGGTCCATGAGGCATCATCTCTTTGAAGGGAAAGCACTAAAATGCGCCTCCCCAAGCGGAGGACTGTGCGGCCGCCTTGACAGCCCCACAGGAAAATGGCCTCACCGGCCAAAAAACTTCAAAATAGGTCATTAGAGACCACGAACGCGGATAGACGAGTTCGGTACAAAATCATAATTGATGCAGGCTTAGTGGCCATATACCCCCGCACTAGGGGCTCCATGTATATACAATAAGAGACAATAAAGCTCAATTTTATATATTTTACTTTACACCTTGTTTATTTTAAACTTTTTCGGCACGACCCGTTTTCAACTCAGTTCCTCTTTTTTACACATGAACGTCGTGCGGCGCCCGTCCAGGATACGGCACAACGGAGACACAGGCGCAGACGTGCAGTAGGGACCCGTCCTAAAGGATTCTTTTTAGATTAAGACCCTGCGTAAACCTTTTTTACTGTCTCTTGTTGCTACACATCCCCTGGTTTTTTCTGGTATAACCAAGGAGGAGGCCGGCGTCTTGGCATGTGGCCACGTCAGAATTTTCGCACGTACCTGGACACTAGGGGCTTCTTATTTTTTTAATAATAAAGAGTGTTGTTTCGCCCGCACTCACAAAGACCGAATACCTTAGGGAGTGTTCGGCGTCGCGAGTTTTGGCATTATATGCATCAGCTCCGAATCATGTCTTTGGTCAAATGTTGGGTTGCCCGGCTCCTGAGTTCGGCTACCTTACGTTCCGCTCTATCGGCTAAGGTAGCACCAGGAGAACTACTGCGATTGTGCCCCGGTTCGGCCGGGCGAGCACCTCAGTAGAGAAAACCGAAAACTGACTGTCATGATGTAGCGTGAGACTGGTCAGCCACTCGATGACCTATCAGAATCTATCGGATTCCTCCATTTTAACGAAGGGCCATTTCCCGGTCAGGCACATACGCGCCCCGAACTCGGATGAGCGCAGTCGCCACCAAGGAGCTACCTAAATAGTCTCACTGTCAAGCTCCTATGGCTAAGTGAAAGTGTTAAAGCATTATAGTCTGGTTGCCTAGCCCGCTGCGCTATCACCTCCTTTGTAGGACCAAGACGTTGGGTTAAGTGTGAAAATGCGTCTTCTGCGAGCACCCCCGCACTATGTGCGTGGGGGCTGAAGCCAACGACTGCCATCTTTCAGATTTTATATATATATATTAAAAGGGCCGCACAGGAGGTGTTCCCAATACTTGAAGGCACAAGTATAAAAAGGCCACTACAATTTATCAAAATATTACTTTATAATTACATATGCTATCATAACATAGCATCTTTCGAGCACTGCGTCTCTATTACACGAGCGCCTTCAAGGACTTCCTGAAAATAGTGCTCGGAGGGTACTCGGCTTTTGTCCGAATCTTGGGACGCAACAACGGTGGTCTCCATCTCCGCCCAGTATGTCTTAACACGGGCAAGAGCTATCCGTGCGCCCTCTATGCATGTTGACCTCTTCATTGCATTTATACGCGGCACTCCGTCAAGGAATTGCTGCACCAAATTGAAATAACTCTTCGGCTCCGATCTCCCCGGCCACAGATAACCCATGACGTACTTCATGGCGAGTCCGGACAACCTATTCAGTTCGGCCCATTGAGTCAAACGATCGTCCACTGCCAGTGGACGCTCTGGATTGTGAAACTGCGACCAGAAAAGCTTTTCCACTTCGTGATCCTTCTGATCTCGAAAGTGTTCGGTCGCATTAGCAGCACTCGCTGCCAAGTCCAGATAGGTATCCTCCACACTCCACATTCGGTCCAATGGAGCAAACTTCGGATCGCAAAATTTCCTTCGCGGCATAAAGGGCTTTCCAGCCGCAATCTATTCGGCCTGACGCAGCTCCTCCTTCGCGGCTCTCATCGTAGAGCGCGCGTCCTTAGCATTGGCAGCGGCCTTCTCTAAGTCCGTCTATTTCGCCTAGTCTTCTTTTTCAAGAAATCTGCAACGGTCTGTAGCGCTTTTTAACTTTTCGGCCATCTCTTCCTTGCTTCGGCAATGGGCAGTCCGTTCGGCTCTCAACTCTTCAAGGGCTTTCTTGGCGGTCGCATCACTTTCTCTGGCTTGTTCTTTAGCTCGGGCAAGTTCTGCCCTAAGACTCTCCACGGCGGCCGCACCATCTACGTCAAGCACACACATTGTAAGACAAAGGCCTCAAACTGTTCTTACCTCATGCCGCTTGGGGAATTGCATACCTTGAGCCTCCTCAAGCCGCTTGTTGACAAGCGCGATGTCGGCTTTTGCCACGTCTAGTTGCCGCTTTAGTCCAGCAAAATCGTCAGTTCGGCTCGATTCCGGACACCCTGCCGCCTGCATTCAAAGGCGACATCTTAGGCCTGGGATTATGACCCTCCGCGCGCCGTCATTTCTTGACGGCGCGCAGAGTCTCAGGGGCTACTATCTACACAGGGCGCATCTTATTCATGCGCAACTGCCAAAGGTGTACATTATCTAAATATACCTCAAAACCCGTCAGTAAACTTTTGACGGCCTCATGCAGTCCGCTCTCTGCGGATGAGATCCTTTCAATCACCGTGCCCATCAATGCACGGTGCTCCTCTGAGATACAAGCTCGCCCCAATAGAATCTTTAGCTCCTCCGACCGAGCACCAGACGGTGTCGGGCTCGTCCCATGACCTCTTCGAAGGCCGGACGCGGAGAACCTCGGGGGGCCACATAGCCATCTTCTGCCCCTGCCGGATTCGGAGAAACTCTCCGCGACGACACCTTAGGGTCGCCTGCCTCGCTAGGCGGCACGGCAGGGGGAGGCGTCCCGCTCTCCATCATCTCCGGAAAAAGACCCCCGAAGACGAGCTCTGCTGAGAAGGGCTGAGGTCCGAACTACAAGGTAAAAGTTTGGTTAATCTTCTCAGACATAAATCAAGGATTTCCCTCATCCCTCAAAAGGAAAATCTTTCTCTATTTACGGCTCGCTGGAGGGCTGATCCCCTTGAGGGCGTAGTCCGGCTGAGGAACTCTCCGGCGTCGGACCCTCTGACAAGGATTTTCTCCCCCGCTTCGCGGCCATGGTTTCCGGGTCGTCAGAGGTGGCTCTCTTCTTCCCCTTAGGAGAGGAATCGTCGGTTCCTCCCTTCGGAGCAGCCTCCTTCGAGGAGGCCATAGCTTCCTTGTCCTCCCCCTCCGAAGGCATTATCTCCAGCATCCTGACTAGCATGGGATCCGGCCTGGTTTCAGGAAGGGGAGCCGGACACCTGATCAGCTTTGCCTTCGCTATCCACTCCTGCTTAAAAGGACGGCTCTTTTAGGGGCAAGTTTATGACAATTATACGGATAGAAGGTCCGGGCACAAGGTCGCTTACTTGAGTATCCAGGCGATTGCGGCTTAGGCCTGCGTCCTCGGTCGAATCCGGACACATCTCTTGTGATCCGAAAAACAGTTTATACATCTCCGCGGGCGTTACGCCCATGAAGTTCTGGAGAGCTCGCGGTCCCTCTGGATTAAATTCCCACAGGCGAAGGGGGCGACGTTTGCCGGGCAATATTCGGCGAATTAGCATGACCTGCGTCACCTTGACCAGGCTGAGGTCTCCTTCCAAGAGATCTTTAATGTGGCCCTGTAACAAGGGCACGTCTTTGGGCAAACCCCAATCCAACCCTCTGTCGACCCATGACGCCAGACGTGGTGGGGGACCCGAGCGAAAGGCAGGAGGCGCCACCCATTTGGTGCTCCGGGGAGCGGTGATATAAAACCACTCTCGTTGCCACAAGCCTAGCTCCTCTTGAAAAGAGCCCTCGGGCCATGGAGCATCAGCATTTTTGCTTATAACAGCGCCTCCGCACTCTGCGTGCCGTCCCTCGATCATCTTCGGTTCCACTTTGAAGGTTTTGAGCCATAGTCCGAAGTGAGGGTTAACATAGAGGAACGCTTCGCACACAATGATAAACGAGGAGATATGGAGGATGGACTCCGGAGCTAAGTCATGGAATTCCAGCCTGTAATAAAACAGCAGCCCCCTCACAAAGGGATCCATTGGGAAGCCCAACCCCCGAAGGAAGTGAGACATGAACACCATGCTCTCACCGGGCTGGGGACTGGGGATGACCTGCCCTTGAGCAGGCAACCTATGCCAAATTTCGCCGGTCAGGAACTTAGCCTCTCTCAACTTTAGCACGTCCTCCTCCGTGACGGAGGAGGGCATCCATCGGCCTTGAAGGTCGGAACCGGACATTGTCGAAGGTCCGAGGCGCCCGGAATCTGGAGCCTAGGGTGTTGGAACTCGAGGCGACGGGCGAACTTGTTGGAGAAAAGATAAGGCCCTGGTCTCTTTATAAGAGGTTGAATACCAGGAGCCCTCCCCGTAACCATTAGGGACTCACCTTTAATCGAGAAAACATGTTAATGGGCTCGATTGGGTTACCCACGTCCGTATTGATGAGAATCCCGTAATAGGGGGTACACGATCTTTGCTTTGACAAGACGTGCCAAGGAAACCACCTCGCAAAACACGCTGAGGTGAAAAAGTAAAAACGATTCGAGTACAGGACTTGGTCGTAGTGTGATGGCGCACTGCGGAGTACGTCAGCAGATTGGATTTGTGTTAATAATATTCTCTCTATGGCAATATGTGGAAACTTATTTTGCAGAGCCGGACACTACTCTTGGTGTTAACAATCTTCTATGAAGGACTTGGAGGAGGAACCCGCCTTGCAATGCCGAATACAATTTGCGTGCCGGACTCGTCGTCATTGAAGCCTGGTTCAGGGGCTACTGAGGGAGTCCTGGATTAGGGGGTGTTCGGGTAGCCGGACTATACCTTCAGCCGGACTCCAGGATTATGAAGATACAAGATTGAAGACTACGTCCCGTGTCCGGATGGGACTTTCCTTGGCGTGGAAGGCAAGCTTGGCGATGATATTCAAGATCTCCTACCATTGTAACCGACTCTATGTAACCCTAACCCTACCCGGTGTCTATATAAACCGGTGGGTTTTAGTCCGTAGAACAACTTCATCAACTCCATAGACAACAATCATATCATAGGCTAGCTTCTAGGGTTTAGCCTCCTTGATCTCGTGGTAGATCTACTCTTGTACTACCCATATCATCAATATTAATCAAGCAGGACGTAGGGTCTTACCTCCATCAAGAGGGCCCGAACCTGGGTAAAATATCGTGTTCCTTGCCTCCTGTTACCATCCGGCCTAGACGCATAGTTCGGGACCCCCTACCCGAGATCCGCCGGTTTTGACACCGACACCGGCCGAAGAGCCGACGTTTTGCTGGCTCCAGGGCGCGTACTGGGCATGGCCGTCGGGTGAATTCATCATCCCCACGCGAGCCGCCTCGGCCTCGACTTGATCCGCCGCGGCCGCAGCCGCACGCGCAGCGTTGTCCCGAGCCTTCTTGGCGATGGCCCTGTTCCGCCGGTCGGCGGTGACAGCCTCCCGGCGCTGAACTTCCGCCCTTCGGCGGTGTTTGGCATGCCTGGTGGATTGGACGGTGGCGCCCTCGGCTTCCTCTGCTTAGGCTGGACGACGGTGGCAGCCGCAGTTGCCGCGGCGCGGGGGATCACGTACTTCTTCGACGGCATGGTGGCCGGCTGGGAGACGAGCGGGAGGGAGGTTGGCGGGAGGAATGGAGAGAATGAGAGGAAAGCGGGAAGAAACGGCAGGAATAGGCTCTCGACTCGCCAACAGAGCGGCCCCATGTCCTTTTTCGCTTGTGCCGACGCCTGGGCGCCCTCCAGCGTGCCGGGTTCGGCTCGGGTCCGCCGGCGCCAGTTTCGGCCCAAGCTGACGAAAAACGGGCTATTAAGAATGTGACTGGACCAATTTTTTGACGCCGGTGCAGTAAAAACGTCTGAAAAGAACTTATTGAAGACGCGGCTGGAGATGCTATAAAACCAGACCAATCGACCAAGGTGAAGGTAGCGTAAACATATACGGTACGTATACACAGCAAGCCTTGCGTAGCTAGCCTGGATTATATATTTTCGCAAGAAAAGAAGAAGCTATGTGATCGCGTTTGTGCTCCGATTCCATCTACTTGTAACGTTTGCAAACTTGACGACCGAGTCCAGCTCATGTTGCCATTGTGTGCATGCATGCTGTCGGATGGTCTACGGCACTCCGGCCGGTCGGACCCGTACGTACTGCGTCCGGCCTTATAAAACTAGCTGGCTACAGTCCTTATCCCGGTCCGATCTCTCGCGGCGAAAACATAAGTTGGCTGATCAACTGCCCAAAGAAAAAGTTCGCTGGTTGGAAAAGGAAAATCCTCGAGGCACCTCTGCGAAACGAAACGGGCAAGTCGCCCGGGCATACCGACGATAGACCGGCCGGCCGGCCGAAAGGTTAGCCATGAACGCCGCCTTAATGTGCTGCGTGGCGCGGCGAGCGCGTGAAGCAAGGGACAGGGTGGCGGTCGGCGTCCCGCTCACGGAACCGTTGCGGATGCGAGCAGAGGGCGAGTGCTGGGTGGCGATCGGCGTCCCGCTCATCGAGCCTCGTCCCCGGCGCAAGCCTAGCCCCTGGGAGACGCCTTTAATCTGGGTAGGATGATGCACGCTCCGTCGAACTCCAGATCTTTTTACTTCTAAATTCTTACTAAGAAACGTGCTTATAGATTTTAAAATTATTTGTTTTAAAATTTTCAATCTCTGATTATATATATACCTAAAACAGAAAGTGCAAACCCATATAATAACATCTTCCCTTGTATTTGTTCTTTGCAGTTTTTTGCGATCACCGATGGAATTGTATTTTCCATTATGATCGCCATAATGGACGCGTCACTCGGTGCGAAAATAGTTTCTATATGCTTATTATGGGCTTTTTTATGACTGGAGCATTCTGGATTTTGTTTGACCTCCGCCATGGTCCAGAGGACATGACATAATTCTAACCGCTTCACTTCAAGGCTGGTTTTCTTGATTGTTGTAATAATATACTCTATTCGTCTCATAATGTACACGCGTGGACACACACAATATTAATACTATTTCATACTTTTTTATTTAATATTATGGATGTCGATATTTTTTGTTCTAAACTTGGTCAAAGTTAAAGGAATTTGACCTGCGAAAAACTAATACTACTTTTATTTTAAAACTGATGAAATATTTAGTCTGGTGGGTGGGGGAGACGATGGAATGCTCTCTATTTTTATTGAACGCCGATATCCACCATACATGTGGCATAATAGGCATTCGCGTCACCTGATGTGTTTTGGATGTATCGAATTACTGGGTTTCTTTAAATGAAATCGGGGGAAAGATCCCTTTCTTTCAAAAAAATAATAATAGGCATTCGCCCACACATCGTGTGTGGCATAAGCAGGGGGCAACCCACACTAACTGTATGTGGGCGAATAGTAGAATTGCCCACACGCCTAACAAGTACTACTCATCCCCATCTCGCGCGTGTGGCATGAAACAAATATGCCCACACGTTCTAGCGCAGCTACATTAGAGACCCGCGGGATGACGATTTAGTTGCCATTCGGGATGATAGATGTAGTTATGCGGGATGGCAAATATGGTTGTAAAAGCATGGCAACTTTCTCTGTTTTGGTTAATTATAGTTGTCATGTCTAATTTATGGTAGTTGCCGCACGTAATCAAACCATAGTTGTCGTGTGTGATTAACTACTTGTCACATATATATGGTCAAACAATAGTTGTCATGTGTGTTTACCTAGTTGCCACGTGTGGTTAATCACAGTTGACATGTATGTTTATCTGATTGCCACGTACGCGCAACTGCACTTGCGGTCTAGCAAACGAATCATAGTTGTCACGTGTGTTTGTCTAGTTGCCATGTACGCGCAACTGCAGTTGCCATCCAACAACGCACGGTTGTCGTGTGGGCGAAAAACAGCTCGCCCACACGCGTGTGGACTAGGTGATGACTGTGTGGGCAGAAACTAGTTCGCCCACACCGCGCAGCTGTCAACCGCATGCGGTGAGGCGTGTGGACGACATCTTCAACGCCCACACACCAGCCTTATCCTGCGTGGCACGCGAAAACTGCCTCGGTGTGTTAAGATTCGTGCAAACTTAACTGAACGGTGATTCAGACATATGGGCGAGTTGCAATGTTGTCACACGTGTGGGCGTTAGTGTTTTCATTTTTATTTATAATAATCTAGTGATTTGATGGACCTTTCATGGTGTGGTTCTATGTTATCCGCTAACCAACGTATATTAATATGGAAAGTTTTGACATCGGTGGCTACATGTACTATATTGGTATTACAATGGCGGTGTTTTTTTTCTAGGTGGTGGGAGGGTGCGCGGGATTGATATGTTTTTATAGGTCGGTTGCTGCTGATTGGTTTTAAAAGTCGATGACCCTGTCAAAATCGTAAACCAAATTTAAAATTGAATACCTCAAATGAATGAAAGAGCTTCAAAAATTGAAAACATAGGGAATTAAAAAATTTGAGTGGGGGTGCTCCTTGAGAAACAGAAGAAATGATACTAACGTAACATTAGTAAACCGACCAAGTCGGGATAGGGTGAGGAACGTGCAAAAGTTTTTCTTTATCTTCCACAACAAACAAAATTATACAAATAGGAAAACCAACCTGGAAGACTGCACTTGCCAGAATACATTTAACTTCAATAATAAAGCTATAGCAGGGATGAAATTCTTCTGAGCACAACTGGAACATGATTCATGCCTCTCTTTTTTTGCGAATAACATGATTCCTGCCTAACTACCACGATACTTCCAATATACCTGAGAGGTGAGAGCTGTGATAGAACAAAACTCTCAATGCATACCACACTATGACAAAAACTACTTGCAAAGTTCACCCCTTATCGGCCCAGTAAGTAGCTGAAGTGAAGGCTTCTTCGTATTTTTCCTATAATAAAATGAAAGGAAATGCTAGTCATATGGAAGAGTTGGGCACCAGAAAAATGCAGATTTTTTCTCTGGACTGCTGCACTATTCTTAGCTGCCCATGCTGTCTTCCGTCGGGGCTGGAGAAACATTACTGCTGCCCCCTTTGTCGCTGAAACCTTGAGACGCCATTCCATCTGCTCGTTGAGTGCAACTGGTGGCAGCAGGTATTGACAGCCGAAGTGCCATGCACTCGTTGCGATTGCTGACCACATGGGCACTATATATAATATATCTGCACTTATATGGAATATCCACAAAAGAACAAACTAAAAACTTTCCTGCTTATGCTATCTCCCTTCTGCAACCAAAATAGTAATATACCAAAAAAACATTCTTCCATTGTCAGTTTGTACCATGTCCACCTACAGGACTGAAGTTGCACATGACCCTGAACAAATAAAAAGGAGAGCATAATTCCTAAACCAAAAGTTTGATTTAGATATACATCCTTCCTGGTACACACAAAAAATCATCTACCTACCATGCTATGAGCAACTTGCATCAGTGACAATTTTTTGCCAACCTTACAAACTTTGTTGGACTTCAGAAGTTGCAAGGCTTTCCTGTTAATATAGAAGTTTTAGAGAACAGGTTGAGTGAAGAACTGAAACAGTGCATAAAAGATGCTCCATTGTTTGAAATAAAAAAAAGGAAGAACTCCGGTGTATGATAAAATAACAAGCTCCTACGTATGATTACAGCTTACAACGGGCAGTAAATACAAATGAAACCATGAATAAAGACCTGGATCCCAAGCTGTGAATGAAGTACATACAAAATGAAGCATGTCAGCAAGAATTTAGAAAAATGGCATGTTCCTTGTTTTCTATTCGCATTGTTACGTCACTCTTTTTAATATATGCATGCATTCCTCGGAACCAATTCTATTTAGTGGTTCGATGGATAATAATGGCTCTAAACTGATGCATCGATCATTAAGCCTCTCCTTGATGATAATGAATATACACATTTATTTTAGAATAAGGAGCATTCAGTTTATGATAATGAATATGCACTGGCCTTGACCATTGCAAAACCCGTGGTGGGCTGGTGGCAGCACCAACGCCTACTCCAGCACACCCGCCCATGACTTCTCCAGCAGTCAGCACACGAGGAAACGGCAACGCCTCTCTTCGCCTTAGTGTCTTTACCCGTCTCGTCGGCAAATATGTACAGATCTCACAACATCTTAGAAACATTTGAAAGATAAGTAAGAACCTAAGCTATAATTGATTTCAGAAATGACCGCAGAGGACAATCTGAATTTGTAAAAAAAATCACAGGAACATGGGCTTTAAATACGAAAACCACTATCTGATGCAATCTCAAACAATCGAACGAAAATATATTTCCCCATGGATCACTTGTATATTTACCAATGATAGCTTGCAGAAGCAAGTCACATAACAGAGAGAGGAAAGCATATCGTGCATTCAAGTCAGATAATTGAGAGGATAATGTGATATGCAGCCAAGTCATCTTTGACTGCAAGTAAATTTCAGAAAAAGAACTTGAGCAGATCAACAGAGGCCATTGATAGATGATCTTAACAATTTTACGGCACATCAATTTTATAGTAACTGTTATAATGTTTGCTCAATTTTATAGGAGCTGTTATTGCCCAAATCCCCACGACCTGCGACCTAAAGTAAATTATTGCAAGACAAAAACTTGAATTACTCAACTGTTAGAAAAATATAAGCATTTTTATAGTCTAAAACTATGTTGTGACCAACAATTATACCATAAGTTCATTAGCCAAAAGCAGGCATAATTTCACTTAAATACCAGGAGGAAGAAATTAATTTATTTAGCAGTGGCATGACTCTGGACCCCTTGCTTGAGCTAGATAGAGTTTGGCGGCTGATGCAACTCCTTCCCTTCCTTGTTTATGTGAGACATCCAAGACTTCCATGACCCCTATCTCCTTACACAGAGCCGTAATATTGATTGTACTCCTTTGTACAGGCCTCAGGGACAATGCATGTGTCACAAATCATGTAACTCTGGGCTTCTCTTGTTGACGATTGCATTGTATGGCTCTTCTTGGAAGAATGCTACGATTCAATCATCGACAAATTCTTCTTGTGTGTAGAACTCTTTATGGTGGACTGTAATCTCCATGGTTTGTCCTCGTTTAACCTGCGTGACATCATAAACTGCAAATTGAAAATGGATTTAGCATAAATGCAAAGATGGATTGACACTACCAAAGAATCCATACTTCAGAGATAGATCTGTATTTTAAGTGAAGTAATCTTCCTAAGGAGGCCATCTTAATAATATAATGTAATTTGTCCTTGATATCCCAGGAACAGGGTCATCATCTGCAGCTGAATGAAATTTCTGCAAGCCAGGTACATTTTTTTTTTTACTTTGGATTTTGCTAGCAGAGCAGCTGAAGACCTCGGTCCTTCCAGTATCGGATTCAGCCATCTGAATAGCACACAAAAAACTTATATTTTCCTTATCTGTAGATTGAATGTTAACAAATAAATGTACCTGATAGTATAAGAAATAAATAACTTGTCCAGATAGAGATGGGAGATATGAGCTAACCGTAGGTCAACAAAGCAAATGAAAGGAACGAGTTTGACTCACCAATTTGTTAAATTCCAAAATAAAACATCCTTTTAACATCATTCTTTGTTGGATTGGGGACACTCTCATGCCCCGTCTCCATCCATAATGAAACCAAAGTAGTTTTACACCAGAATCTTCCAACAAAACATGGAGAGGAGCAAACACCTCCCATGCTTAACTGAAGTTAACTTCAAGAAGGCAAGAATTTTCTGAACATGTAATGCAAAATAAAAGGCCTCCTCCAACTTGATACTACTGCAGGAAAATTATGGCGCAACATTTCTAAAACTTGTCACTCCATCAAATTCACAGCACACCAATATCCATGATATGACATTTCTCAAAAGTCGGCATACTTCAAATTCACAGTACACCGGCATCTAAGATACTACATACCTATCAACTATATGTACCTCCTCCTAGAGCAAACCCAACAAAGGCCACAACCAAAACTGTGAATGTTGCAAAAGAAACTCTTGCCATGATGTTGGCCGTCTTCTTGGGGACTGGTGCGACGAGGAGCATCGCACTGACTGACGCAAGGACGAACGCGATGCCAAATAGAACGGCGAAGACGCGCCTGGACTTCTTGGGGACTTGCGTAGGCAAATAGGGGAGAAGGGCCAGTGAGCCGGAGATAGGGTCCGTCCTCCAGGAGTTGGACAGGTGATCGGCGCGGTGGATCAGACCCGCCGCTCCCGGCGGAGGGATGAGGATCAGGTGCTCGGCCCTGCTCGAAACGGCCCCGCCGCTCGAGCCACCTCCTGCTCTCCCCCCGCCGAAAAAGAAGCCCCTCCCCGCCTCCCGGCGAGATGCCGCCGCCTCCCGGCGAGCAGCGGATGCCGCCAGCGCTTCCCAGAGAGCAAGGGGTGCCGCCGCCGCGGCCGCCGCCTCCCGGCGAGCAGCGGATGCCGCCAGCGCTTGCCAGCGAGCAAGGGATGCCGCCGCCTCCTTATACTCCTCCTCGCTGGTAGATACCGTCCCTTGCTCGCCTTCGCTGGCCGCAGAGGACGCCACCACCACTTCTTGGTGGTTCTTGCAGTCGTCGCGGACGGGCGCCCGGTTCGTCGCGGCCCCGCTGGTGCTGGAGTCGCGGGAGTCGGTAGGGTCCATGACAATGACCCGCGAAGACGGCGACAGCGGAGGGGGAGACTCCGGGCGCTTGCCGGGGCCCTCGTCGGAGCTCTTGCGGAGGAGCCCCTCCGTCAGGTCGCCGTTCATCCTCTCCAAGAGAACTACCCGACGGGGAGCTTCGTTTTTTCGTGGAGGGGAAGGGGACGGTGGCTCGAGGTGGACGAAGAGGGGGAGGGGAATTTCTTTTGTTTGGGAACGGGATTTTCCTTCAGAGAAGGGCGCTGCTTTTTCTTTGAGAGAGAAAGAGAAATAGAAGGGCGCTGCTATCGTGACATGGGCCGACCCAGGCGCGTGGGATGCGATATTGACCATGCACACAAAATGTTAATATTGACCATGTACACAAAAAAATGTTAATATTGTATTAAAAATGTTAATAATGTATTAGAAAAAATATATTGCATATATAACAAATTGTACAATGTGTATAAAAAAGTAAACATAAAAAATATAAGTTTTAAAAAATCCTTTATTTCACAAATATTTAGCATTTATATAAAAAGAATGATTCTAATGTATATGAAAAGTGTTGAATAATCCTTCCATCCGGAATTACTTGTCACGAAAAAAAAGATGTATCTAGAACTAACATACGTCTACATACATTAATTTCTTCAACAAGTAATCCCGGATGGAGAGAGTATGTACTAAAAAGTTAACATATGTTGAACAGGAAAAAAACCAATGAAAATCGACAAAGAAACAAAGAAACAAAAAAGAAAAGGCAAAGAAAACAAAGGAGACCAAAGTATAACGAAGAAAGAAAGAAAAATAGAAGAAAACCAGTAAAAAACAAAAGAAAAACAAATTTATAACAACAGGAAAAAAATAAAACCAGTGAAAAAACAGAAGGAACCGAAGAAAAAACAAGAAGAAGAAAAAATGGACTAGTGCAACCATTTTACAAGAAAGAGAAAAACAACCCATAGAACGAGCGAGCAACTGAGCGAACAACGGCCGAACGAGAAAACCTGCTTAGCTGCTTGCCAGGGCTGTCTCCAGAAATTCGAGGCCCCGGGACAAAAATCAAAATTGGGCCCAAAATTTTTAAAATTCGTATTACGGAAGTAATAATGTATCTAAAGCATACTCTCGGCTTATTATATAATTTCAGGTATGTTTTATTATGTATACAATATTTTGACTTATATCAAATACAAATGCTAAAATATAATAAAAGGGCACTAAAGTAATAAACTAACCTCATGTTCTACCAAAAAGCAGAATCCATCTAGTATTTCTTGAAATGAGATCTTCAATATCTTCATACTAATCTTCTCCAAGACAATATTGGGAGTTTGATTTTCAGAATTTAACGGAAATTCTTTCACAACAAATCTGTCAAGAGCACCCTTTTGAGATTGAGCTTGCGCTACTAACTTTTGCCTTTTTCTTACGCTTTTTACAACCAGAATCCTGCTGTCTGTTTCTCGAAGACATAACGAGGATTGAGAAATAAACGACTTCCTGTTAAACACAAAAGTGCCTAATTAGTGTGAATCAAAAATATAAAGGCATCTACAACTGATAAAGAATTAACTTAATTTCGTCCTACGCCTATTCTAGCACCGTGGATAAATAAATTCGTTACCAAATATCTAATCCAAGAACAAATTATCTCGTCCTACTCGGCTACTCATAACCTAGGTCAGAGAGATCAAACTTAATTAAATACTATGTAGTGACGACGAACAAGGATAAAATTAAATAGACGAAACGGCGATGCCTGAGCACTGGGCAGTCGCCGATGGTGGAAGGCAGCATCTGGGCGACTGGCGGAAACCGCGGAAAGCAGCCGGACGGCGTCCTGGGCGATGGCGGAAGGCAGCAGACCGCCGCGATCAGCGGAAGCCAGAAGTGTTAGCGATCCATATACATGGATTGATGGATAAGCACTTAACCGCCTCGTGGCTCATGGGCTGAGGTACGTTTACTTAGCAGGCTGGCCATTAGATTAATGATATATTAGCGTTACCTAGCTATTTGGGGGCCCTGTACGGTCGCCCACCTCGGCCTCCCTTGTTGACGGGCCTGCTGCTTGCTACAACCTCGCCACTTAACTCCTACCCATAAGTGATGTTAGTCTTAGCATCATTGGTAATATTATTGCCGAGTTTCATTGACTTACGGATTCCACAACAACCCCAGATACAGGTGCAGGTAAAGCTTTGCTTCAAGGCAAGAGCGTGGAAGCTTCCGTGGAGTTTCTTTTCGTTCTTCTTCGACGACGACTATTGCGGAGATCTAGATTGGCAGCCTGGGATTACAGGGTGGGTGTTGCTTATTTCTGTGTCGTAGGCATCATTTGCTTCTTGTTCGTACTCGGATCAGTGCCTTCCCCGTTGCAATGATTGATATAATGTTGGGTCGTGTTGACCTCAGCTCGGTGAAATATTTATGTAATTAGCATATGTTTGCTCTGTTATCACTCATATTTTATCTCTTCTCTGATGTGGTTGTAGTTGTGTGATTCCCATCCCATTCATTCTGTAGTGTGTTTTGTATGATGGGAATGGGAGAGTTCAAGCATATGTAAATAAAAGATTTTGTTGTGAAAGGTGCCTTGGAGGCCCCTCTCGCTCCTTTGGATCGCTCCTCGTCCCCCGCGGGCGACGGGCGAACCATAGCCCGCCTTCCCGCCTCCAGCCCCCTTCCCCTCCCTCTCCCCTCCCGCCGCCGCCGGCGTGGTCCGCCGGGCCTTGCCCACGCGCCGCTGGTGGCGGCGGGCCGACCTTTCCTCGTGCGCGCGGAGGGTGGCGTGTGGGCTCCCGACGGCGGCGGTGCAGCTCGGCCGCCGGCGGTCCGGCTTGGTGGGGTGGTTCCCGTGGGCCTGGGTGGTTCCTCGGTTCGGCGGCGCTTACGTTGGTGGCGGGGCGGTGTGCTGGTGCGGGCGTGGCCGGCGGTGCCCGCTCGGCCTAGATCTAGGCCCATTCGGGCCCCATCTGGGTCGGGGCAGGCCGGCTGTCTCTCCCCCGGTGGCACGGCTCCCTGGAGGTCAAGGTGGTGTTGCGGTGGTCTCTGGGCGGCGGCGACGAGGTCGCTGGACGTTCTGCAGCGCGGAGGCAAGGACTTCGCGGACCCGGGTGGGCCATTAGGGGCCTGGTGTGTCCCTCGTCGTCGCGCCCGGTCGGTTGCTGTACGGCGGCGGAGGTTGTTCCCTCCCGTTCAACTATGTTGTTGTTGCCCCCGGTCTCGTCGTCCCCATTCTCTTTCCTCTAGGCCTCGTGCTGGTAACCACGGTGAAGCGTTGCAGAGGGTGTTGTGGCCGTGGTGGCCCATGCTCGTGGGCGGCAAGTTGGGTGGAGCACTCCGGATTGGCGGGGCGGTGATGGTTCTTTGGGGTCGGGAGAAATCCCTTTCGGCTTGTCCGACACCGAGACGGTGACGCCGGTGGGTGTCGCCTTTCCTTCCTGGAGGGCTTTGGGTGTCCCCTTCCCCACTGCCGTCGCGTACCAGGGGAGACCCTCGGACTCATCCGGGCAGCAGCGGCGTTGTCGTCGTTTTCCTTGTTGAAGGTGTTGCGGGTACGCGGTGCGGAGTGCTAGGAGCACGGTGGGATTTCTCCGGTGGGCGCAACGGCTTCGGTCTTCTTCCTCTTCGTCGATCTGCCGGTGTTGGCATTGTTTTCTCTTTTATTTCTCTCCTTTTCTTTGGGCTTGGTTGTGCCGCAACCCCGGCGTGCTTGATGTATCGTGTGCTTGGTCCTTGCTTTATAATATAAAGCGGGGAAACCTTTTATCGAAAAAGGTGCCTTGGATATTATTTTTTATGTAAACATATCACTGGTGACTTTTGTGGGATAAGCAGCAGTGTGTGAAAATAGTGGGTTCATGATTGATTTAAACAGGCTTGGAACTGGGGTATCATCCTACAAAACTAACGAATCTAAATAATGAATCCAATTTAACTTTCAATAAATTACCAAGTAAAACAAACAAGGGAAACACAGTCCAATAAAACACAAGGATCCATGGATCTTGTCCGATTAAATATTTTTTAATCAGCAGAAACAAGTGATCGTAAATGCTCAGTAGACATTTTATTAAGATAATACAACATCCCTATTTAATAATATCAAAAGATCACACCGTTAGGAAATACAGCATTCCGTTTGGGCCTTTCATATGTTTCAGGCGAAGTAGGGAAAGCAGAAGGCTACTCAAGCTGAATTAGGACAAGAGCTTCGGACGCGGAGTTTCTGCACCCGAGCTCAAATGAGTTTAGATGAACAGTAAAATCAAAACTAAATCAAATTTTTTTTAAAAAAAATCCAATTTTTTTTTGGGAGAAACATTGACAAAAGTTCTAAGTGCTTGCAAAAATTCGACATGAAATCACATTTCTAGAAGGCGTGGCAAAAAAAAAACAAAATCAGTACTCTGAAAAAGCTACTTTCAAAAGCATTTTGGAGCACTGAATTTGTTTTTTTGCCACGCTTTACAGGAATGTGATTTCATGATGAATTTTTGCAAGCACTTAGAACTTTTGTCAATGTTTCTCCCAATTTTTTTTTTGAATTTTTTTGTTTTTTTTTCAATTTTACTGTTCACCGAGCTCAAATGAGCTCGGGAGCAGAAAGGCACTTTCGAAGAGCTTCCACTTACTCTTCCAAAAAAAATAAAATCAAGGTAGAACTAAATTGCTGAGTTGTGTCTCATTATGCACGAACTGTTCCTTGCCTACCCCAAAAGTTGTGTCTTCCTAGTAACAAAATCCGGAGGCGCTAAAGCCTCCACAGATGTTGCTGAACCCTTGAAGAACCACAAGACTTCATCTGCAATAGGCCACTCAAGCCGGGGTGTGTGTCACAACCCGAAGAATGGCACCTCTTTCTCCAATAAGCTCGGGTCCTACAACTAGAAGAATGTTATCCATTTCACCTGGAGAGTAAGCCGAAGGATTATTATCCAGAACAACAGTTGGTAGTTGGTACATGGTCAAATCTCCATGGCGTAAAACAATGGCCTTCTGTGCAGAACTATGTCAGATCTCTATTTGGCAACCATGCTACTATTATGCTAACAACCACAGCCGTGATGCCGTTATTGTGAACCATGTCAGAATAAGGAACCATCTTGCTATTAGAACCATCTTGCCATGGCGACTCTCCAATTGGCCCAAAGGTCCATTAAATAGTTTCTCTAGAAAACGCCATAAAGAAAAATCAGAAAAATGAAAAAACGTAACACAAGTTGCCATGTACCCAGTCATCACCCAAAAATTTTGTTTGCAAAAAAAAAGTGGCAGCAGAAAAATACCACCTCTCAATATTAAAAAATGTCATTATCTTAACTTCATGCTGTTATAAATAAAAAATGTCAAACTCTTTCCCTAAAAAAATGTCATTCTCTTATTAATATATGTCATATCATTATAAAAAAGCCCCTCACTATTAAAAATGCTATCATATTATAAACAAAAAATGGCATGCTCTTATATTAATAAAACTGCCATGCCACTAATAATAAAAATGGCATTAAAAATGTCATCATCTTAATGATAAAAGAATTCCATCATCATAATAATAAGAATGTCATCCTACTTAATAAAATGGCATTCTCTTCTTAATAAAACTGCCATGTCGTTAAAAATAAAACTATCATCCTCTCAATAAAAAATGCCACCATCTTATAATGAAAAATGCCATCCACTTATAATAAAACTGCCCCGTGAGAAAGTAAAAAAAAGGTATTTTATGGACGAAATAAAAAACAAAAAACCTTCAAAAATATCATGTTGTATATAAATATAAGTTTTAACACAAATGTTCATGAACTGGGTGGGAAGAAATGTGAAATGGGAACCTTACGTTTTTTTTAAGTAGTAGAGATATTGATACTCGGTGGCTTGAAATTGGCGCAGATTAAAATAATGATTGTGTGCATCACATGATGCAGAGACTGAGTACTCCCTTTTCGAAACAAAATAGGAAAAATTGCCATGGCTAAACATTTGGTCTCTGATTAAAATGGTTGCTGACTTTTTGGCATGCCAAAATGTCTCTTTGTCAACCATAGTTCATTTTTCTTGTCATCTTTTGCTAGGGTATCTCATGCCTCCTGCTAGTGCCGCCGTCGGTCTACCTCGTCTCCTATGGTCTTAGGGTCATGAAGGCGTGGTGGATCCCAGCCCTTGCCTGCGGGAAGGCTTCGTGTTTTGATGTTTTTATTTGTTAGGCATTGTGTCCTGCTCAAAGAGGCGAGGTGGCTGCGGCTGTCTAAACATGTAATAAGGTTCTTTCCGTCTAGTCCCCATTTTGATGATGTTTCTAGCATTGTCAGAGAGCGTGTGGAGGTTTGTTTTCGGCGGACTCACGGGATTCGGTTGGCGTTTACTCATTCATAAAATATTCATCCATTCAAAAAAATGATCATGCATTAAAAGATGTTTGTTAAATAAAAAAATGTTCATGAATTCCAGAAATCGTTCCATCAATTTCCAAAAAGATGTTCATCGATTGTAGAAATGTTCGCCGATTAAAAAGTTGTTTCAAAAAATGTTCACAATTTTTTAAATGTTTGCAAATAGTATAAAATGTTCATGAATTAAAAAATATGTTCTTAATTTTAGAAAATGTTAAAATTTTGTAACAGTGTTCACGAATTTGAATAATGTTCACGATTTCAAATATGTGCACGAGATGCAGCAAAATGTGGTCATGGCCATTGGAGATTATGATTTTTTTGTTTTCCCGTTGCAACGCACGGGCCCTTTTGCTAGTATACCTAATGTCTGCAACAGACCATGGAAAACATGTTAAAGAGTACTTTTTTGTAAGACAAAAGGCCATAGCGCAAGTACTGCATAGCCCTGCTTTATGTTATAGAGCAAACACCACCAACAGGGTACATCCAACAGCCACGTATAAGTTCAAGCCATGCGAATGAAGAGGCATGCCACACTCTGGGCAGCCAACAGGACAGCCAATGCCAGCAGGTCGACCTGGCGCTAGGACATCAGCTGTCTAACGACCACATGAGCAAATGCCAAATAATTCCTAAAACTAGGAGCACTCAAATTTGCACATAAATCTCAAGACAAACAAAGCAAAGAGTGCAACAATTTTTCATGACACCACAAACTGGTGTTATTTCACATACGCATGGGTAGGTTTCAGAGCACTTGAATATGCTATCAAGTAGTAGTACACAGCTGAGATAGACATTATGGTATTAGACATCACGGAGTGGGTTAGGAGTGCTAGTTTTCTTACAAGTGCAATTATCAATCGTCAAACTCAATGCCATCAGATGCCTGGAACTCGTACCTAAAGCAATTAGGCCCAAGAAGATTGTAGGGAATATCCATAGTTGACCAAGTTACCATCACCTCCACAGTGGCCAAACCAAAATAGAAAGGCAAGCTCTGAGTTCCATGTTTTTCAACCCGGAAAACATCGCATCGATACATGTCCGGCCCACCCTTCTGACTGAGCTTCAATGTTACAACCAACTTTGCATCTTGCGCCACAGCAACCACGGCCCTGGTTAGCTCAGATGTCTCGGCAGCGATAACCCCATCAAACAGCTGGATTTTGCCACGTGCAGCATAAGATGGGCTAGTGTAAGACCCTACCAAACACAGGCTTAAGCAACTGTCCTGCTTAATTTCTGATATCCCAACCTGTACAGTGGCCTCCGAGGCTTGTTCCAGAAGTGCAAACGTTATGTCCACTGAGCCACAATCACCATCCAATCGTCGTGTGATTACCCTAGCGTGGCCTGTGCCTCTGTCGCTGAATTGGGCAACACCATCAATGAGCTCTAGATCACCACATTCTTCTCCTCCTGTCTTAATCTTCAGGTCAAACTCGATTACCACAGTAGCTTGCATTCTGATGCCTCTCTTAGGGCCAGACATTTGTATGAGGCCATCATGCCCCACAATGAAAGGAGCATCTCTTGTACGGTTGAAGACATAGTTGCGCATAGGGTTCAACAGATCTCTGACAGCCACGTAGCCATACAACTCAACTGGTTCACCAAGATATGATGTGTTAGCTAGCTTCAGCGAGAATATCTGCATCATGGCGCAATATGAATGCCTTCCACAGACCCTCCAGTTAGGCATGCAACTGTCATAAGGCACAGTCATCATCATTGGCTCCAGACAAGCTGATCGACAACAATAGAAATCATTCAGTACATGATTGAAACAATTAACCTCCAGCTTTCAACTGAGACAAAATAGATTGATACAAACAAATATTACGAATCATGATTTTCGTACTCATACATATGAGACCTAATGATGTCTAAAATTATAATGTTGGACTGAAACATAGATATGGCAATTACAAATATTAACATAATAATACAGCAGTCATAAATTTGGATAAAAACCATAATGTTAAGCATAGCTTACTTAAGTATGGCAAAATTCCTATTGTTACGGCCATCTAATAAATTGTTGGCTACAGAAAATGAGTGGAAAATACTGAACTTGTGTAGTGTGCTTCGTGGGATGAGAATGAGAAAGTATGTACACTAAATGTCTAGTTGCAAAAGTTGTTTCACATATAGCTAAATATGATTTTTTTTAGTACCATTGGTGACTTTTACAAGTAAATGGCATGTTCTAGAATATGCAGCAGCTGTATGAAAACAGCGGATCATCATTAATTTAAACGGGCTTGGAACTGGGACATCGTCTTGCGCATATAATCTAAAGAATGAACCGAATTTAACTTGCAAAAAATTACCAAGTAAAACAAACAACAACACGAGGATCCATCGATCTTGTGCATCTAAATATTTTTAATCAACAGAAACAAGTGATTGTAAATGATCAGTAGACATTTTTTAGATCATAAAACACACCTATTTTAACTTTAGATATACCATTAACAGGGGAAAATTGCATCTGTACCATTAAAATAACACCATTTTGGCAAAATATTACTGAAAGACCTGACTTCAGATATATACCATTGAGAAGAACACTGCGTCACAAAATAGACGATTCCGCTTGGGCCTTCCATATGTTTCAGTCCATTGCCTCCATTTCTATAATAAGTTCAGATTCTAGAACTAGAAAGAATGCTATCCATCTCATCTGGAGGAATAAACCAAAGGCTTATTATCGAGAATTACAGTTGGTACTTGGTACATGGGCAAATCTTGCTGAACCATGTCAGAATTAAGGAACTGTGTTGCTATTATACTGAATGACAGCATTTAAATGTTCCTTGTGTGTTGAATCCAGTTGAAAATGCCGTAGTTAACAGCAGGGTCACAGATATGGAAGATTGCAAAATGATGTGCTCTTTTTGGCCAAAATCTAAAGTTGCCATTTTGCCAAAGTTGTGCTCTTGTAAGTGTTCAGATCGAGAAACCACATATAAAAAAGGTGCCCTTTAGGGATTTGGTAATACTAAAATCACCTATATGAGCTAAGCTAAAATTGATATCTCAAGTTATTCGACAATTGAAATGGAAAAAATCAACAAAAAATTGAGATGGAAAGAGTTACGTACTCTCGCTGGTATCATAGAGACGGTAAACTTTAGCCCAATAACCGTTGCTTCTGTAGATGGATCCATCGCCATGCTTCAATTTCCAAAGCAGTTCAGCACGCACGACGCCGTCGAGGGGACGCCCGTCGGCGCCCAAGGCCACTATGCTCCGGGGAGCCGTCGACGATACAACCGCTTGTGCTCCGCCTCTCTCAACCCCGCTTCTTTTCTCTTCGTTTGGATCGTCGCGGCTCCGCCGGCGCAGAGTCATCGACGATGAGACGGCTTTTGCGCCACCGCCCCCCACCCCTCTTCTCTTCTTTTCGATCGGGTTGTCGTCGCCCAAGGTCCTTCCGCTCCTCAGAGCCATCGACGACACAACCTCTTGAGCGCCGCCGCTCTCCATCGCTCTTTTTTCCCCTTCGATTGGATTTTGGCTTTGGTTAGGGTTTGCTGCGTGCTTGATTTGGTCCAGGGTATGGTTCGCTATCGGCAATTTTGTTAAAACAAGCCCTTAGAAACTAATTTTGCAATCTAGGGTCCCTGAAATATTTTGCGTAGAACCCTCGGCTCTGTCCTTTTTCTTATTTCAGGGTGCCGTGGCTTTTGCTTCAGTTCACCTTCGGGAAACGGATCCTCTGACATCACGAAAGGATATTATGAAACTATAGTGCAATTCAATGCAAAGCGGAGAAGATTTGTTACGGTATCCTAACACCCTTTCTTCATAAAAAATAAATCTGAAATCGATTTTTTCATCATAATTTTGTTTGTACGTAACTTTTGTAAACGTATACAGTAGATTTATAATTTACAAATTAATTCAAATCATTTTAGTCTTAATCATATAAATATGAAAAAGGGGTGTTAGAGTACTGTAGTTTCCCTGACATCCCTTCGTGATGTCAGAGGATCTCATTCCTTCTCCTTCTGCGTATGGTGGTCCTCGCCCTAAATTTCTTGCATTTATGCTCTTTCTTACGAAACGCTAATAGTGTTTAATCGTCTTTTGTGTGTGTGTAAGTGGGTGGGGGCGGGGGTCTAATACACAACGCTCCCTCTCGCATTTAATTCAGGTGTTGCAGCTGAATTTGGTTGGTGATTTTAACCGAGTCAACGATTTCTTAAGAAGCTCACTTATTCAATTAAGATAATTATTTTTGGATTTGACTAACGATTTTGACTAGGTCAACAATTTCTTAAATACTATATTCTCTAATTTTATAGTCCTCCCATCCAACTGAGATTTACATTTAAATTTGGTTCACGATTTGATCAACGACTTCTCAAGGAGCTCCCATTCAGTTAAGGTAATCAAATTTTGATTTGCTTCACGATTTCAACTAGATCAACGATTTCTTAAATTAATTGGCAATAACCACCCCGAAAACATTTCAATCACACGCATCCTCTCATCGTTTGAAAATAATAGGTCAACATGTGGCATTGTTGCACCAATATAAATATATAATACATGCGACCACCTGCACAATAAACTTCCCCGCATAAGTATCGCACTGCCATGAAATCCCACCAAAACACCGCATAATAAAAAAAATTGTTGGAAATATACCCTAAAGGCAATAATAAAGATGTTATTATAATATTTCATTGTCATGATAAATATTTATAATTCATGCTAGAATTGTATTGACCGGAAACTAAATACATGTGTGGATGCATAAACAGATATTGTGTCCCTAGTGAGCCTCTACTAAACTATCTCGTTGATTAAAGATGGTTAAGATTTTCTAACCATAGACATGGGTTGTCATTTAATAACGAGATCATATCATTAGGAGAATGATGAGGTAGACAGACCCAACCGTAACCTTAGCATATGGTCGTATCACTTAGTTTAATTGCCACAACTTTCTTCATGTCAAGTATTTGTTCCTTAGACCATGATATCGTGCTACTCCCTAATACTGAAAGAATACTTTGTGTTTATCGAACATCATTTCGTAACTGGATGATCATAAAGGATTATTGGATGATCATAAAGGTATATCAAAAAGTGTTTATTGGATTACATGGATCGAGACTAGGATTTGTCACTCCGTATGACGGAGAGATATCTCTGGGCCCTCTCGTAACATGATATCCAAAGTAGCTTGCAACCATGTGACTAATGAGTTTAATCACGGGGATATTGTATTATAGAACGAGTAAAGAGACTTGCCGGTAACGAGATTGAAGTAGGGATGGCGATCCCGATGATCGAATCTCAGGCAAATAACATATCACCGGACAAAGGGAATTGTATATGAGATTATCTGAATCCTCGAGATTGTGGTTCAAACCGATAAAGATCTTCGTTGTGGGGGTCAATATGGGCATCCAAGTCTCACTATTGATTATTCATCGGAGAGGAGTCTCGGTCATGTCTGCATATTCTCGAACCCGTAGGATCACACACTTAACGTTCGGTGATACGTCTCCAATGTATCTATAATTTTTTATTGTTTCATGTTATTATATTATCCATCTTGGATGTTTTATGCATTATTATGCTATTTTATATCATTATTTGGGACTAACCTATTAACCTAGTGTCCAGTGTCAGTTGCTATTTTTTCCTTGTTTTTGTCTTTTACAGAAAATCAATATCAAAAGGAGTCCAAACGGAGTGGAACTTTTTGACGATTTTTCTTGGACAACAAGACACACACGAAGCTTCCGGAGGAGGCTAGAAGAGCCATGGGTGAGCCACAAGATCACCAGGCGCCCTAGGGGGTGCCCTATTGAAAGGATCAAGAAGAGGTGTTTAGAGGGGGGGGGGGATTAGACACTAAGTACCAAAAGTTGCAGTTTTTAATTTCTTTAAGTTGGAGTGGAGTTTTGGCACAAGTTTAACAAACACAATACATATCAAGCAAGCATGCAAAGAGTATATGAGCAGTGGAAAGTAAAGCATGCAACTTGCAAGAATGTAAAAGGATGGGATTGGAGTGTGCAAACGCAATTTGAAGACACGGAGATTTTTTATCCGTGGTTCCGATAGGTGGTGCTATCGTACATCCACGTTGATGGAGACTTCAACCCACGAAGGGTAATGGCTGCGCGAGTCCACGGAGGGCTCCACCCACGAAGGGTCTACGAAGAAGCAACCTTGTCTATCCCACCATGGCCGTCGCCCATGAAGGACTTGCCTCACTAGGGTAGAACTTCACGAAGTAGGCGATCTCCTTGCCCTTACAAACTCCTTGGTTCAACTCCACAATCTTGTCGGAGGCTCCCAAGTGACACCTAGCCAATCTAGGAGACACCACTCTCCAAGAAGTAACAAATGATGTGTTGATGATGAACTCCTTGCTCTTGTGCTTCAAATGATAGTCTCCCCAACACTCAACTCTCTCTCACAGGATATGGATTTGGTGGAAAGAATATTTGAGTGGAAAGCAACTCGGGGAAGGCTAGAGATCAAGATTTATGTGGTTGGAATGGAATATCTTGACCTCAACACAAGTGTAGGTGATTCTCTCTCAGAAAAGGTAAGTTGGAAGTGTAGGTTCGTTCTGATGGTTCTCTCCACGAATGAAGAGGAGGTGGAGGGGTATATATAGCCTCCACACAAAATCTAACCGTTACACACAACTTGCCAATCTCGGTGGGACCGAATTGATAAACTCGGTCAGACCGATTCAGCAAATCTAGTGACCGTTAGGATTTTCGGTGGGACCGACATACAACTCGGTAGGACCGATATGGTTAGGGTTAGGGCATAATGTAATCTCGGTGAGACCGATTACACAAACTCGGTGAGATCGATTTTGGTAATAAGCTAACCAGAGAGTTGGTCAAGTAAACTCGGTGGGACCGATCCGCTCATTTCGGTGAGACCGAAATGTTATGAAAAGGAAACTGAGAGTTTACATTGCAATCTCGGTAGGACCGATTACGCAAACTCGGTGAGACCAATTTTGGTAATAAATCCATATAGAGAGATTGCAATCCCATCTCGGTGAGACCGAGATCCCTATCGGTGAGACCGAAATGCCTAGGGTTTGTGGCAGTGGCTATGACATCTGAACTCGGTGGCGCCGGATAGAAAGAATCGGTGGGGTCGAGTTTGACTTTCGGTTTAGGTCATATGTGGATGTGAGAAAGTAGTTGAGGGCTTTGGAGCATATCACTAAGCATTTTGAGCAAGAGCCTCATTAAGCAACACCTTATCCCTCCTTGATAGTATTGGCTTTCCCTATAGACTCAATGTGATCTTGGATCACTAAAATAGAAAATGTAGAGTCTTGAGCTTGGAGCCTAAGCCAATCCTTTTGTCCTTAGCATCTTGAAGGGGTTCCACATCCTCTAGTCCATGCCACTTCATTGTTGAACTTATCTGAAACATACTAGGTAAAAGTGTTAGTCCAACAAGAGATATGTTGACATTAATTACCAAAACCACCTAGGGAGCACTTGTGCTTTCAATCTCCCCCTTTTTGGTAATTGATGACAACATACATCAAGGCTTTAGATAAAGATATAGAGAATAGTAAGTAAAGCTTTGGAAAGACATGTAACATGCATAGGCTCCCCCTACATGTATGCAATCATGTGAATATGGAATATAGGAGCATGTGAATGCATAAACATGACAGAGTAAGCAATGTGTTACATGTATCTTGGCTATATGCACCAGAGCAAATGATGTGAATATGAGAAATGTACCTTCATGCTCATGAGTCCTTCTTGCAAACAGTATGTACATCAGTAAGAATTTCTCATACACATGACTGTGATGCATATACTTACCTTGTGGTCTTGAGTTGGCTTAGGATGGGATGAACCTGCGTAAACAAGGTTAGATAACACAGATACACCTACTGGCCAGAGCAAACAAAAGAAACCACAAGAGTACCAAGACTGGGATGACATGTAGAGTGAGTACTAAGTACCACATTGGATATAGACATGTCCCCAAAGGTAAAGATGTGCAATAAATTCAAGGATTTCCTTCCCTTAGATGTCTTGCTCCCCCTGAATCTAGCATGGGATACTGGGAGAAGATAGGGAACAGAAAATCAGAGCAAGATCAGAGCTCAAAGGAAATAAACAGAGCTAATGCAAACGAGCAAATATGAACATGTCTTTCCCCTCTCGAAGACATGTGACTTCTCTCCTCTTGAACACCAAGCATCTGGGGTCCTTGATGATTACTCTTTCTTCCCTTGAGTATTCTCTCCCCCTATAGATATGATTAAGCTTTGATGTGATCTCTCTCTCCCCCTTTGACATCAATTTCCAAGAAGGGTTCTTCTGGATTTTTGTCATGATGGGTTTGGTCCTTGAGTCACAGAACAAAGCAAGAAGTTGAATGGAATGCTGGTCGAGGACAAGATTCATCTAGTGGAGCTGGATCAAAAAGAATGCAGAAACAAGTGGCAAGATGTCTTTCCTGTAGTGAAATCGGTGACACCGAGTTGTATGGTTCGGTTGTACCGAGAGGATTCGGTTGGACCGAAAGCATCAGAACGGTGAGACCAAGTTCATCGCAGAGAAAACACTTGTCACCTCAGCTCACTAGACAAGTAAGATCTCACAAGGATTTGCAAGGAATTGGATGCAAGGAATGCAGAACAGAAAATAAAAGAGAAGAAACTAAAAAGGAGTCTAGATGATTTTTTTGAAGAGGGAAACAAATATGCATGAGACAAATGCAAGAGCACAGAAAAGAACACAAGAGAACTTCATCTAGAATTGGTTGGCGACAAAGTCACCTATGTTAGAGTATATGGACTTAGGAGTCAAGTGAGATCACTTGATCATAGGTCATACTCATCGTTTAAGCTCAAAATGGGGTTACCATTTTTCGTTTAAGCTTTTTGATGTATTCACATCTTGTCGAGTTGCTTTGACTCATGACTTGGAGTAAAGCTTCTCTAAGATGGAATAACATACCTTGGGTGGTGGTGTTGATCATGATCATGTAGTTGAACTTGTGTGGGTTGCTTAAGGTTGATGTAGCTCATCAAGAGTTGGGAGCACCACTTGGAGTTTGAGTTCATCTACCTACATGGGTTAGTTTTTGCAAGGAAAAGCACTTGTGTGTCCAAAATGAAAATCATGAAACTCAACATAGAATTTGTCAAAGGATATGTTGGAATGGTTGCGTGCTTCCTTGTCTTCATCCACCATTGTGTAGAGACTTGGTGATATATAAATTGCTCAAGATGTGAGTGAGTTGCAATCTCATAGATTTAGATTCATCCAAGTACCTACACGGGTTAGATAACATGCAAGGTGCAAACATATCCAAGACATAAGATAGTCAACATAAGAGAAATATCAAGGATTAGTCATAGGCTCATGCCTTGCATGTATCAAATGGAGTTCCTACTCCAAGTTTGAAGCATCAATGATGTTCAATTCACCTCTCAAATGGCAAAATACTTTCTCATCAAGCGGTTTGGTGAATATATCCGCTAATTGCTTATCGGTGCAAACATGTTTAAGATTAATGTCCCCTTGGGCAACATGGTCTCGAATGAAATGATGACGAACTTCAATATGCTTAGTTCGAGAATGTTGCACAGGATTATGAGCAATATTAATAGCACTTTCATTGTCACGCGGCAATGGAACATGTTTCACATATATCCCATAATCTTTTAGAGTTTGGGTCATCCAAAGTGATTGAGCACAACATGAACCAGCGACAATGTATTCCACTTCGGCGGTGGATAAGGATACCGAGTTTTGTTTCTTGGAGGACCAAGACACAAGAGATCTACCAAGAAATTGACAAGTACCCGAAGTGGACTTTCTATCAACCTTATCTCCGGCATAGTCCGAATCGGAGTAGCCAACAAGGTCAAAGGAAGACCTCTTAGGATACCAAATGCCAAAATTTGGTGTATGTATTAAATATCTCACTATCCTTTTCACAGCCTTAAGATGACATTCTTTAGGTGCAACTTGATATCCTGCACACATGCACACACTTAGCATAATATCGAGACGAGAGGCACATAGATATAACAATGAACCAATCATAGAGCGGTAAACTTTTTGATCAACCGGTTCACCATCTTTGGTCAAATCAAGATGTCCACTAGTAGGCATGGGTGTAGTCATACCTTTGCATTCTTGCATATTGAACTTCTTGAATAAGTCCTTGGTGTACTTTGTTTGAGAGACAAAGGTACCTTCCTTAGTTTCCTTGATTTGCAAACCAAGAAAGAATTTGAGTTCACTCATCATAGACATCTCAAACTTCTCCGACATTAGCTTTCCAAACTTCTCACTAAAATGAGGGTTAGTCGAACCAAATATAATATCATCAACATAAATTTGGCACACAAATAGTTCTCCATTAACCCTTTTAGTAAAAAGAGTAGAATCTATTTTTCCAATTTCAAAGCCTTTTTCAATAAGGAACTTGGTCAAGCATTTATACCATGCTCTAGGAGCTTGTTTAAGACCATAAAGAGCTTTGTGAAGTTTGTAAACATGATTAGGTTTCTTAGGATTGACAAATCCGAGAGGTTGCTTAACATAAACTTCATCCTCTATTTCACCATTTAGAAAAGCACTTTTAATGCCCATTTGGTACAAGGTGATATCATGATGATTAACATAAGCAAGTAAGATGCGGATGGACTCAAGTCTAGCAACGGGAGCATATGTCTCACCATAGTCCATACCTTCAACTTGAGTGTAGCCTTGGGCGACTAGGCGTGCTTTGTTGCGGACGACTTGACCATCTTCATCTTGCTTGTTGCAAAACACCCATTTGGTACCGATGATGTTGTGGTTGTTGTCGGGCTTCTCGACCAATGTCCACACTTGATTTCTCTCAAAGTTGTGTATCTCTTCATGCATAGTGTTTATCCAATCCGGATCTTCCAATGCTTCTTCAAACTTCATAGGTTCAATGCTAGAGATGAATGAGTAACGTTCACAAAAGTTAGCTAAATGAGTTTTAGAGCGAGTGATTCTCCCGGTTTAGATATCATTGTAGATTTGCTCGACGGGGTGATCTTTGGCGATTCTTGCTCGAACTCGTGGGAGCTTTGGCTTGGCTCGGGGTGGAACATATTCTTCATCTTGTTCTTCTTCTTGGCCTTCTTCATTGTTGACGTTGTCATTATCTTGTCGTGGTGGAGAAGGAGGTTATTGATGTTCGTCTTGGTGTACTTCCTCGTTTTCTTCGTCTTGATGTGTCCCACTTGTGGATGCTTCCATATCAATTCTTGGTTCACCTTGTCGTGAGGTAGAAGCTTCCACTTGGACGGACAAGGTACTCTCCTTCACCTCCGTTGGACGAATCTTGCCAATAGACAAGTCTTGTATTGCTTCCAAAGGGTCTTTATCTCCTACATCAATTGGCAATTGCTCTACTTGCGAGCCGTTAGATTCATCAAACTTCACATCTACCATCTCTTCAACCTTTCGGGTGAAATTATTGTAGACACGGTATGTGTGAGAGTTTGAGCCATAACCAAGTGGGAAACCTTCATAGGACTTAGGAGCAAATTTAGAACGACGATGCTTATCAAGAATGTAGCACTTTGAGCCGAATACTTGAAAGTATCCAACTTGTGGTTTGTTACCGGTGAGGAGCTCGTATGCCATCTTTCCGAGTAGCTTGTGAAGATACAAGCGATTTGTTGCATGACAAGCTGTCTCAACTGCTTCCGCCCAAAAGTGCTTTGGCGTCTTGTACTCATAAAGCATCGTTCTCGCCATTTCGATGAGTGTCCGGTTCTTCCTCTCAACAACTTCATTCTGTTGAGGTGTGTACGTAGCCGAGAACTCATGTGAAATCCCTTCTTCGTCAAGAAAGGTGTCCACATTTGCATTCTTGAACTCTGTTCCGTTGTCGCTGCGAACCTTCTTGATTTTCACTTCAAATTGATTTTGGGCCTTCCTAGCGAAGTTTTTGAAGATCTTTTGGACCTGCGATTTATCATCGAGAAAGAACACCCACGTAAATCTTGAAAAATCATCAACTATAACTAGACCAAAATAATTTCCACTAAGACTTTTGTAAGCGTTAGGACCAAAAAGATCCATGTGGAGTGGCTCGAGTGGCCTCTTTGTGGTCATGATGTTCTTCACAGGATGCCTTCCTCCAACCTATTTACCTGCTTGACAAGCACTGCAAAGTCTATCCTTATCAAATATGACATCGTTAACGCCAAGGATATGATTTCCTTTAATAAGCTTGTCAAGGTTTCGCATACCAACATGACCTAATCGTCTATGCCATAACCAACCTTTAGAAGATTTGGCAATTAAGCAAGTTCTAGGTTGAGCCTTTTAGTGAAATCAATAATGTAAAGATCACCTCTACGTATACCGGTAAAGACCATTTTACGATTGTCTCTGCGAAACACTTGGCAATCTACTTCAGTGAATAGGACATTGAAACCGAAATCGGCAAGTCTAGAAACTGAAAGTAAATTGTACCCAAGAGATTCAACGAGCATGACATTTTGTATGGAGTTATCATGTGAGATGGACACCTTACCAAGGCCAACCACCTTACCCTTTGAGTTATCACCAAAAGTGACATACTTTCGAGGGCCTTCGTTTTCAGCAAGCTCACAGAACATATCTTTATCTCCGATCTTATGATCAGTACATCCACTATCAAGGACCCATTCCTTTCCTCCAGCCATGTAGCCGTGAAGATTTGCCATAAGACCAAAGTGTCTCATTGCATCATCAAGATCATAGTCACTATCATCATCCTCATCATAATATCCATGTTCAACATCATTTTGTGATTGATCAATTCCTAGAGAGGGTAATTCATTAGATAAATGATCATCACAATGGTCACCTTTATGAATTCTAATAGCTTCGGATATGATATCGCTAATGATCCCAACATTTCCTATGGCACACATGAGATTGGTAAGCTCAAATAGACAATCACCAAAGCTAGGATCACTAGAATTCATCTTACTCAAGGCAATAGACTTATGGAGAATTTCATCTGAATTTTTCAAGGAATAATCTGGAAATCGTTCCTCAAGAAATCTCCATATAGTATAGGCACACTTAAAAGTAGGCAAACATCTAATCAAGTTTCTAGGCAAGCCTCTAATGATAAGATCAACAGTTCTAAGGTTGCGGATCATGTCAATATCTTCATCTAGGGTAGGATGCAAAGGATCAACATGAGGTGCACAAGGGCTAGTAATGTACTTGTTCAAATGATATTCATTGAAAATCTCAAGCATTTCATTTTTCCACTCATGAAAATATTCTCCATCAAGAATAGGCACTCTACGTCTAAGACTCCCCAAAGTAGACACATCCATCTTCCTCCAAAGGTGTTTAAACCAAGGCAATGGAGACCAAAGCTCTGATACCAATTGAAAGGATCGAGAAGAGGTGTCTAGAGGGGGGTGATTAGACACTAGGTACCAAAAGTTGCAGTTTTTAATTTCTTTAAGTTGGAGTGGAGTTTTGGCACAAGTTTAACAAACACAATACATATCAAGCAAGCATGCAAAGAGTATATGAGCAGCGGAAAGTAAAGCATGCAACTTGCAAGAATGTAAAAGGATGGGATTGGAGTGTGCAAATGCAATTTGGAGACACGGAGATTTTTTATCCGTGGTTCCGATAGGTGGTGCTATCGTACATCCACGTTGATGGAGACTTCAACCCATGAAGGGTAATGGCTGCGCGAGTCCATGGAGGGCTCCACCCACGAAGGGTCCACGAAGAAGCAACCTTGTCTATCCCACCATGACCGTCGCCCACGAAGGACTTGCCTCACTAGGGTAGATCTTCACGAAGTAGGCGATCTCCTTGCCCTTACAAACTCCTTGGTTCAACTCCACAATCTTGTCGGAGGCTCCCAAGTGACACCTAGCCAATCTAGGAGACACCACTCTCCAAGAAGTAACAAATGGTGTGTTGATGATGAACTTCTTGCTCTTGTGCTTCAAATGATAGTCTCCCCAACACTCAACTCTCTCTCACAGGATATGGATTTGGTGGAAAGAAGATTTGAGTGGAAAGCAACTTGGGGAAGGCTAGAGATCAAGACTTATGTGGTTGGAATGGAATATCTTGACCTCAACACAAGTGTAGGTGGTTCTCCCTCAGAAAAGGTAAGTTGGAAGTGGAGGTTCGTTCTGATGGCTCTCTCCATGAATGAAGAGGAGGTGGAGGGGTATATACTGTTGGGGAACGTAGTAATTTCAAAAAAATCCTACGCACATGCAAGATCATGGTGATGCATAGCAACGAGAGGGGAGAGTGTTGTCCACGTACCCTCGTAGACCGAAAGCGGAAGCGTTAGCACAACGCGGTTGATGTAGTCATACGTCTTCACAATCTGACTGATCAAGTACCGAACGCACGACACCTCCGAGTTCAGCACATGTTTAGCCCGATGACGTCCCTCGAACTCCAATCCAGCCGAGTATTGAGGGAGAGTTTCGTCAGCACGATGGCGTGGTGACGATGTTGATGTTCTACCGACGCAGGGCTTCGCCTAAGCACCGCTACAGTATTATCGAGGTGGACTATGGTGGAGGGGGGCACCGCACACGGCTAAAAGATCAAACGATCAATTGTTGTGTGTATCAGGTGCCCCCCTGGCCCCTTATGTAAAGGAGCAAGGGGGGTGCGGCCGGCCAGGGGAGAGGGCGCGCCAGGAGGAGTCCTACTCCCCTTTCCTAGTTGGATTAGGACTTGGGAGGGGGAAATAGGTGGAGGAGAAGAAGTAAGGGGGGGGGGGGCGCCGCCCCCCTCTCCTTTTCCTATTTGGACTAGGGGGGAGGGGCACACGGCCCAGCCCTGGCGCCTCTCCTCTCTTCCACCAAGGCCCACTAAGGCCCATTAAGTCCCCGGGGGGTTCCGGTAACCCCTCGGTACTCCGGCAAAATCACTATTTCACCTGGAACACTTCTGATATCCAAACATAGGCTTCCAATATATCAATCTTCATGTCTCGACCATTTCGAGACTCGTCGCCATGTCCGTGATCACATCCGGGACTCCGAACAACCTTTGGTACATCAAAACATATAAACTCATAATATAACTGTCATCGAAACGTTAAGCGCGCGGACCCTACGGGTTCGAGAACTATGTAGACATGACCGAGACACGTCTCCGGTCAATAACCAATAGCGGAACCTGGATGCTCATATTGTCTCCCACATATTCTATGAAGATCTTTATCGGTCAGACCGCATAACAACATACATTGTTCCCTTTGTCATCGGTATGTTACTTGCCCGAGATTCGATCGTCGGTATCTCAATACCTAGTTCAATCTCGTTACCGGCAAGTCTCTTTACTCGTTCCGTAATACATCATCCCACAGCTAACTCATTAGTAGAAATGCTTGCAAGGCTTAAGTGATGTGCATTACCGAGAGGGCCTAGAGATACCTCTCCGACAATCGGAGTGACAAATCCTAATCTCGAAATACCCCAACCCAACAAGTACCTTCGGAGACACCTGTAGAGCATATTTATAATCACCCAGTTACGTTGTGATGTTTGGTAGCACACAAAGTGTTCCTCCGGTAAACGGGAGTTGCATAATCTCATAGTCATAGGAACATGTATAAGTCATGAAGAAAGCAATAGCAACATACTAAACGATCGTGTGCTAAGCTAACGGAATGGGTCATGTCAATCACATCATTCTCCTAATGATGTGATCCCGTTAATCAAATGACAACTCATGTCTATGGCTAGGAAACATAACCATCTTTGATCAACGAGCTAGTCAAGTAGAGGCATACTAGTGACACTCTGTTTGTCTATGTATTCACACATGTATTATGTTTATGGTTAATACAATTCTAGCATGAATAATAAACATTTATCATGATATAAGGAAATAATTAATAACTTTATTATTGCCTCTAGGGCATATTTCCTTTAGTCTCCCACTTGCACTAGAGTCAATAATCTAGATTACATAGTAATGATCCTAACACCCATGGAGTCTTGGTGCTGATCATGTTTTGCTCGTGGAAGAGGCTTAGTCAACGGGTCTGCAACATTCAGATCCGTATGTATCTTGCAAATTTCTATGTCTCCCACCTGGACTAGATCCCGGATGGAATTGAAGCGTCTCTTGATGTGTTTGGTTCTCTTGGGAAATCTGGATTCCTTCGCCAAGGCAATTGCACTAGTATTGTCACAAAAGATTTTCATTTGACCCGATGCACTAGGTATGACACCTAGATCGGATATGAACTCCTTCATCCAGACTCCTTCATTTGCTGCTTCTGAAGCAGCTATGTACTCCGCTTCACACGTAGATCCCGCCACGACGCTTTGCTTAGTACTGCACCAACTGACAGCTCCACCATTCAATGTAAACACGTATCCGGTTTGCGATTTAGAATCGTCCAGATCAGTGTCAAAGCTTGCATCAACGTAACCATTTACGACGAGCTCTTTGTCACCTCCATAAACGAGAAACATATCCTTAGTCCTTTTCAGGTATTTCAGGATGTTCTTGACCGCTGTCCAGTGATCCACTCCTGGATTACTTTGGTACCTCCCTGCTAGACTTATAGCAAGGCACACATCAGGTCTGGTACACAGCATTGCATACATGATAGAGCCTATGGCTGAGGCATAGGGAACATCTTTCATTTTCTCTCTATCTTCTGCAGTGGTCGGGCATTGAGTCTTACTCAACTTCACACCTTGTAACACAGGCAAGAACCCTTTCTTTGCTTGATCCATTTTGAACTTCTTTAAAACTTTGTCAAGGTATGTGCTTTGTGAAAGTCCAATTAAGTGTCTTGATATATCACTATAGATCTTGATGCCCAATATATAAGCAGCTTCACCGAGGTCTCTATATATCAGAAATGCTACAGAGCTCCCACTCACTTTCTTGTAAATACAGGCTTCTCCAAAAGTCTGTACAAAATCAAATGCTTTGATCACACTATCAAAGCGTTTATTCCAACTCCGAGAGGCTTGCACCAGTCCATAAATGGATCGCTGGAGCTTGCACACTTTGTTAGCTCCCTTTGGATCGACAAAACCTTCCGGTTGCATCATATACAACTCTTCTTCCAAAAATCCATTCAGGAATGCAGTTTTTACATCCATCTGCCATATTTCATAATCATAAAATGTGGCAATTGCTAACATGATTCGGATAGACTTAAGCATCGCTACGGGTGAGAAGGTCTCATCGTAGTCAATCCCTTGAAATTATCGAAAACCTTTCGCAACAAGTCGAGCTTTGTAGACAGTAACATTACCGTCAGCGCCAGTCTTCTTCTTGAAGATCCATTTATTCTCAATTGCTTGCCGATCATCGGGCAAGTCAACCAAAGTCCACACTTTGTTCTCATACATGGATCCCATCTCAGATTTCATGGCCTCAAGACATTTTGAGGAATCTGGGCTCACCATCGCTTCTTCATAGTTCGTAGGTTCATCATGGTCTAGTAACATGACTTCCAAAACAGGATTACCGTACCACTTTGGTGCAGATCTTACTCTGGTTGATCTACGAGGTTCAGTAATAACTTGATCTGAAGTTTCATGATCATCATCATTAACTTCCTCACTAGTTGGTATAGACGTCACAGGAACCGATTTCTGTGATGAACTACTTTCCAATAAGGGAGCAGGTACAGTTACCTCATCAAGTTCTACTTTTCTCCCACTCACTTCTTTTGAGAGAAACTCCTTCTCTAGAAAGGATCCATTCTTAGCAACAAATGTATTGCCTTCGGATCTGTGATAGAAGGTGTACCCAACAGTCTCCTTTGGGTATCCTATGAAGACACATTTCTCCGATTTGGGTTCGAGCTTATCAGGTTGAAGTTTTTTCACATAAGCATCACAGCTCCAAACTTTAAGAAATGACAACTTTGGTTTCTTGCCAAACCACAGTTCATAAGGCGTCGTCTCAACGGATTTCGATGGTGCCCTATTTAACGTGAATGCGACTGTCTCTAAAGCATAACCCCAAAATGATAGCGATAAATCAGTAAGAGACATCATAGATCGTACCATATCTAGTAAAGTACGATTACGACGTTCGCACACACCATTACGCTGTGGTGTTCCAGGTGGCGTGAGTTGCGAAACTATTCCGCATTGCTTCAAATGTAGTCCAAACTCGTAACTCAAATATTCTCCTCCATGATCAGATTGTAGAAACTTTATTTTCTTGTTACGATGATTTTCAGCTTCACTCTGAAATTCTTTGAACTTTTCAAATGTTTCAGACTTATGTTTCATTAAGTAGATATACCCATATCTGCTTAAATCATCTGTGAAGGTGAGAAAATAACGATATCCGCCACGAGCCTCAACATTCATTGGACCACATACATCTGTATGTATGATTTCCAATAAATCTGTTGCTCTCTCCATAGTACCGGAGAATGTCGTTTTAGTCATCTTGCCCATAAGGCACGGTTCACAAGTACCAAGTGATTCATAATCAAGTGCTTCCAAAAGTCCATCAGTATGGAGTTTCTTCACGCGCTTTGCACCGATATGACCTAAACGGCAGTGCTACAAATAAGTTGCACTATCATTATCAACTCTGCATCTTTTGGCTTCAACATTATGAATATGTGTATCACTACTATCGAGATTCATCAAAAATAGACCACTCTTCAAGGGTGCATGACCATAAAAGATATTACTCATATAAATAGAACAACCATTATTCTTTGATTTAAATGAATAACCGTCTCGCATCAAACAAGATCCAGATATAATGTTCATGCTCAACGCTGGCACCAAATAACAATTATTTAGGTCTAAAACTAATCCCAAAGGTAGATGTAGAGGTAGTGTGCCGACCGCGATCACATGAACTTTGGAACCATTTCCCATGCGTATCGTCACCTCGTCCTTTGCCAGTGTTCGCTTAATCCATAGTCCCTGTTTCGAGTTGCAAATATTAGCAACAGAACTAGTATCAAATACGCAGGTGCTACTGCGAGCTCTAGTAAGGTACACATCAATAACATGTATATCACATATACCTTTGTTCACCTTGCCATCCTTCTTATCCGCCAAATACTTGGGGCAGTTCCGCTTCCAGTGACCAGTCTGCTTGCAGTAGAAGCACTCAGTCTCAGGCTTAGGTCCAGACTTGGGTTTCTTCTCTTGAGCAGCAACTTGCTTGCCGTTCTTCTTGAAGTTCCCCTTCGTCTTCCCTTTGACCTTTTTCTTGAAACTGGTGGTCTTATTGACCATCAACACTTGATGCTCCTTTTTGATTTCTACCTCTGCAGCCTTTAGCATTACGAAGAGCTCGGGAATCGTCTTATCCATCCCTTGCATGTTATAGTTCACCACGAAGCTCTTGTAGCTTGGTGGCAGTGATTGGAGAATTCTGTCAATGACGCTATCATCCGGAAGATTAACTCCCAGTTGAATCAAGTGATTGCAGTACCCAGACGTCTTGAGTATATGCTCACTGACAGAACTATTCTCCTCCATCTTACAGCTATAGAACTTATTGGAGACTTCATATCTCTCAATCCGGGCATTCTTTTGAAGTATTAAATTCAACTCCTGGAACATCTCATATGCTCCATGATGTTCAAAACGTCGTTGAAGTCCCAGTTCTAAGCCGTAAAGAATGGCACATTGAACTATCGAGCAGTCATCAGCTTTGCTCTGCCAGACGTTCTTAACCTCGTCAGTTGCATCAGCAGCAGGCCTGGCACCCAACGGTGCTTCCAGGACGTAATTCTTCTGTGTAGCAATGAGGATAATCCTCAAGTTACGGACCCAGTCCGTAATTGCTACCATCATCTTTCAACTTTGCTTTCTCAAGGAACGCATTAAAATTCAACGGAACAACAACACGGGCCATCTATCTACAATCAACATAGACAAGCAAGATACTATCAGGTACTAAGTTCATGATAAATTTAAGTTCAATTAATCATATTACTTAAGAACTCCCACTTAGATAGACATCCCTCTAATCTTCTAAGTGATCACGTGATCCAAATCAACTAAACCATAACCGATCATCACGTGAAATGGAGTAGTTTTCAATGGTGAACATCACTATGTTGATCATATCTACTATATGATTCACGCTCGACCTTTCGGTCTCAGTGTTCCGAGGCCATATCTGCATATGCTAGGCTCGTCAAGTTTAACCTAAGTATTCCGCGTGTGCAAAACTGGCTTGCACCCGTTGTAGATGGACGTAGAGCTTATCACACCCGATCATCACGTGGTGTCTGGGCACGACGAACTTTGGCAATGGTGCATACTCAGGGAGAACACTTTTATCTTGAAATTTAGTGAGAGATCATCTTATAATGCTACCATCAATCAAAGCAAGATAAGATGCATAAAAGATAAACATCACATGCAATCAATATAAGTGATATGATATGGCCATCATCATCTTGTGCTTGTGATCTCCATCTCCGAAGCACCGTCATGATCACCATCTTCACCGACGCGACACCTTGATCTCCATCGTAGCATCGTTGTCGTCTCGCCAATCTTATGCTTCTACGACTATCGCTACCGCTTAGTGATAAAGTAAAGCATTACAGGGCGATTGCATTGCATACAATAAAGCGACAACCATATGGTCCTGCCAGTTGCCGATAACTCGGTTACAAAACATGATCATCTCATACAATAAAATTTAGCATCATGTCTTGACCATATCACATCACAACATGCCCTGCAAAAACAAGTTAGACGTCCTCTACTTTGTAGTTACAAATTTTACGTGGCTGCTACGGACTTTAGCAAGAACCGTTCTTACCTACGCATCAAAACCACAACGATAGTTTGTCAAGTTGATGCTGTTTTAACCTTCGCAAGGACCGGGCGTAGCCACACTCGGTTCAACTAAAGTTGGAGAAACTGACACCCGCCAACCACCTATGTGCAAAGCACGTCGGTAGAACCAGTCTCGCGTAAGCGTACACGTAATGTCGGTCCGGGCCGCTTCATCCAACAATATCGCCGAACCAAAGTATGACATGCTGGTAAGCAGTATGACTTATATCGCCCACCACTCACTTGTGTTCTACTCGCGCATATAACATCAACGCATAAAACCTGGCTCGGATGCCACTGTTGGGGAACGTAGTAATTTCAAAAAAATTCCTACGCACACGCAAGATCATGGTGATGCATAGCAATGAGAGGGGAGAGTGTTGTCCACGTACCCTCATAGACTGAAAGCGGAAGTGTTAGCACAACGCGGTTGATGTAGTCATACGTCTTCACGATCTGACCAATCAAGTATCGAACGCATGACACCTCTGAGTTTAGCACACGTTCAGCCCGATGACGTCCCTCGAACTCCGATCCAGCCGAGTGTTGAGGGAGAGTTTCGTCAGCACGACGGCGTGGTGACGATGTTGATGTTCTACCGACGTAGGGCTTCGCCTAAGCACCGCTACAGTATTATCAAGGTGGACTATGGTGGAGGGGGCACCGCACATGGCTAACACTATAAAAAAATACACTTCTATGATGATACGTGTTTGTCACAGTAGGTCGCATTTTCTGTCATGCATGTACATCCATGACGATTTAATGACAGAATCAAGATAGTCATACGTGTGCCGTCGTAGAAATGTTCCATGACATTACCAAAATTATCATCACGGAAGTGTCCACTTCCATGACGATAAATCGCGCGTCACAGAAGTGCTTTTTGAAGGAAATATGCCCTAGAGGCAATAATAAAGTTATTATTTATTTCCTTATTTCATGATAAATGTTTATTATTCATGCTAGAATTGTATTAACCGGAAACATAATACATGTGTGGATACATAGACAAACAGAGTGTCACTAGTATGCCTCTACTTGACTAGCTCGTTAATCAAAGATGGTTATGTTTCCTAACCATAGACAAAGAGTTGTTATTTGATTAACGGGATCACATCATTAGGAGAATGATGTGATTGACTTGACCCATTCCGTTAGCTTAGCACTCGATCGTTTAGTATGTTGCTATTGCTTTCTTCATGACTTATACATGTTCCTATGACTATGAGATTATGCAACTCCTGTTTGCCGGAGGAACACTTTGTGTGCTACCAAACGTCACAACGTAACTGGGTGATTATAAAGGTGCTCTAAAGGTGTCTCCAAAGGTACATGTTGGGTTGGCGTATTTTGAGATTAGGATTTGTCACTCCGATTGTCGGAGAGGTATCTCTGGGCCCTCTCGGTAATGCACATCACATAGGCCTTGCAAGCATTGCAACTAATGAGTTAGTTGTGAGATGATGTATTACGGAACGAGTAAAGAGACTTGCCGGTAACGAGATTGAACTAGGTATTGAGATACCGACGATCGAATCTCGGGCAAGTAACATACTGATGACAAAGGGAACAACGTATGTTGTTATGCGGTCTGACCGATAAATATCTTCGTAGAATATGTAGGAACCAATATGAACATCCAGGTTCCGCTATTGGTTATTGACTGGAGACATGTCTTGTTCATGTCTACATTGTTCTCGAACCGTAGGGTCCGCACGCTTAACGTTACGATGACAGTTTCATTATGAGTTTATGTGTTTTGATGTACCGAAGGTTGTTCGGAGTCCCGGATGTGATCATGGACATGACGAGGAGTCTCGAAATGGTCGAGACATAAAGATCGATATATTGGAAGCCTATATTTGGATATCGAAATCGTTCTGGGTGAAATCGGGATTTGACCGGAGTACCGGGGGGTTACCGGAACCCCCCCGGGGGTTATTGGGCCTACATGGGCCCTAAGGGAGAAGAGGAAAGGAGGCAAGAGGTGGCCGCGTGCCCCTCCCCTCCCTAGTCCGAATAGGACAAGGAGAGGGGGGCGGCGCCCCCTGTCGGTGTCAAAATCGGCGGATCTCGGGTAGGGGGTCCCGAACTGTACGTCTAGGCCGGATGGTAACAGGAGGCAGGGAACACGATGTTTTACCCAGGTTCGAGCCCTCTTGATGGAGGTAAAACCCTACGTCCTGCTTGATTAATATTGATGATATGGGTAGTACAAGAGTAGATCTACCACGAGATCAAGGAGGCTAAACCCTAGAAGCTAGCCTATGGTATGATTGTTGTCTATGGAGTTGATGAAGTTGTCCTATGGACTAAAACCCTCCGGTTTATATAGACACCGGATAGGGTTAGGGTTACATAGAGTCGGTTACAATGGTAGGAGATCTTGAATATCTGCATCGCCAAGCTTGCCTTCCACGCCAAGGAAAGTCCCATCCGGACACGGGACGTAGTCTTCAATCTTGTATCTTCATAGTCCTGGAGTCCGGCTGAAGGTATAGTCCGGCTACCCGAACACCCCCTAATCCAGGACTTCCTCAGTAGCCCCTGAACCAGGCTTCAATGACGACGAGTCCGGCGCGCAAATTGTCTTCGGCATTGCAAGGCGGGTTCCTCCTCCAAGTCCTTCATAGAAGATTGTAAACACCAAGAGTAGTGTCCGGCTCTGCAAAATAAGTTTCCACATATTGCCATAGAGAGAATAATATTAACACAAATCCAATCTGCTGACGTATTCCGCAGTGCGCCATCACACTACGGCCAAGTCCTTTACTCGAATCGTTTTTACTTTTTCACCTCAGCGTGTTTTGCGAGGCAGTTTCCTTGGCACGTCTTGTCAAAGCAGAGATCGTGTACCCCCCTATTACGGGATTCTCATCAATACGGACGTGGGTAACCCAATCGAGCCCGTTAGCATGTTTTCTCGATTAAAGGTGAGTCCCTAACGGTTACGGGGAGGGCTCCTGGTATTCAGCCTCTTATAAAGAGACCAGGGCCTTATCTTTTCTCCAACAAGTTCGCCCGTCGCCTCGAATTCCAACACCCTAGGCTCCAGATACCGGGCGCCTCGGACCTTCGACAATGTCCGGTTCCGACCTTCAAGGCCGATGGATGCCCTCCTCCGTCACGGAGGAGGACGTGCTAAAGTTGAGAGAGGCTAAGTTCCTGACCGGCGAAATTTGGCATAGGTTGCCTGCTCAAGGGCAGGTCATCCCCAGTCCCCAGCCCGGTGAGAGCGTGGTGTTCATGTCCCACTTCCTTCGGGAGTTGGGCTGCCCAATGGATCCCTTTGTGAGGGGGCTGCTATTTTATTACGGGCTGGAATTCCATGACTTAGCTCCGGAGTCCATCCTCCATATCTCCTCGTTTATCGTTGTGTGCGAAGCGTTCCTCCATGTTAACCCTCACTTCGGACTATGGCTCAAAACCTTCAAAGTGGAACTGAAGATGATCGAGGGACGACACGCAGAGTGCGGAGGCGCTGTTATAAGAAAAAATGCTGATGCTCCATGGCCCGAGGGCTCTTTTCAAGAGGAGCCAGGCTTGTGGCAACGAGAGTGGTTTTATATCACCGCTCCCCGGAGCACCAAATGGGTGGCGCCTCCTGCCTTTCGCTCGGGTCCCCGACCACGTCTGGCATCATGGGTCAACAGAGGGTTGGATTGGGGTTTGCCCGCATTAAAGATCTCTTGGAAGGAGACCTCAGCCTGGTCAAGGTGACGCAGGTCATGCTGATTTGCCGAATATTGCCCGGCAAACGTCGCCCCTTCGCCTGTGGGAATTTAATCCAGAGGAACCGCGAGCTCTCCAGAACTTCATGGGCGCAACGCCCGCGGAGATGTATAAACTGTTCTTCGGATCACAAGAGATGTGTCCGGATTCGACCGAGGACGCAGGCATAAGCCGCAATCGCCTGGATACTCAAGTAAGCAACCTTGTGTCCGGACCTTCTATCCGTATAATTGTCATAGACTTGCCCCTAAAAGAGCTATCCTTTTAAGCAGGAGTGGATAGCGAAGGCAAAGCTGATCAGGTGTCCGGCTCCCCTTCCTGAAACCAGGCTGGATCCCATGCTAGTCAGGATGCTGGAGGTAATGCCTTCGGAGGGGGAGGACAAGGAAGCTATGGCCTCCTCGAAGGAGGCTGCTCCGAAGGGAGGAACCGACGATTCCTCTCCTAAGGGGAAGAAGAGAGCCGCCTCTAACGACCCAGAAACCATGGCCGCGAAGCGGGGGAGAAAATCCTCGTCAGAGGGTCCGACGCCGGGGAGTTCCTCGGCCGGACTACGCCCTCAAGGGGATCAGCCCTCCAGCGAGCCATAAGTAGAGAAAGATTTTCGTTTTGAGGGATGAGGGAAATCCTTGATTTATGCCTGAGAAGATTAACCAAACTTTTACCTTGAAGCTCGGACCTTAGCCCTTCTCAGCAGAGCTCGTCTTCGGGGGATCTTCTTCCGGAGATGATGGAGAGCAGGATGCCTCCCCCTGCCATGCCGCCTAGCAAGGCGGGCGACCCTGAGGTGTCGTTGCGGAGAGTTTCTCCGAATCCGGCAGGGGCGGAAGATGGCTATGTGCCCCCCGAGGTTCTCCGCGTCCGGCCTTCGAAAGAGGTCATGGAACGAGCCCGGCACCGTCTGGTGCTCGGTCGGAGGAGCTAAAGATTCTGCTGGGGCGAGCTCGTATCTCAGAGGAGCATCGTGCATTGATGGGCACGGTGATTGAAAGGATCTCATCCGCAGAGAGCGGACTGCATGAGGCCGTCAAAAGTTTACTGACGGGTTTTGAGGTACATTTAGATAATGTACACTTTTGGCAGTTGCGCATGAATAAGATGCACCCAGTGTAGATAGTAGCCCCTGAGACTCTGCGCGTCGTCAAGAAATGACGGCGCGCGAAGGATCATAATCCCAGGTCTAAGATGTCGCCTTTGAATGCAGGCGGTAGGGTGTCCGGAATCGAGCTGAACTGACGATTTTGCCGGACTAAAGCGGCAACTAGACGTGGCAGAAGCCGACATCGCGCTTGTCAACAAGCGGCTTGAGGAGGCTCAAGGTATGCAATTCCCCGGGCGGCATGAGGTAAGAACAGTTTGAGGCCTTTGTCTTACAATGTGTGTGTTTAACGCAGATGGTGCGGCCACCGTGGAGAGTCTTAGGGCAGAACTTGCCTGAGCTAAAGAAGAAGCCAAAGAAAGTGATGCGGCCGCCAAGAAAGCCCTTGAAGAGCCGAGAGCCGAATAGGCTGCCCATTGCCGAAGTAAGGAAGAGATGGCCAAGATGGCCGAAAAGTTAAGAAGCGCTACAGACCGTTGCAGACTTCTTGAAAAAGAAGACCAGGCGAAACATACGGACTTAGAGAAGGCCGCTGCCAATGCCAAGGACGCGCGCTCTGCGATGAGAGGTGTGAAGGAGGAGCTGCGTCAGGCCGAACAGATTGCGGCTGGAAAGCCCTTTATGCTGCGAAGGAAATTTTGTGATCCGAAGTTTGCTCCATTGGACCGAATGTGGAGTGTGGAGGATACCTATCTGGACTTAGCAGCGGGTGCTGCTGATGCGACCGAACACTTTCGAGATCAGAAGGATCGCGAAGTGGAAAAGCTTTTTCTGGTCGCAGTTTCACAATCCAGAGCGTCCGCTGGCAGTGGACGATCGTTTGGCTCAATGGGCCGAACTAAATAGGTTGTCCGGACTCGCCATGAAGTACGTCATGGGTTATCTGTGGCCGGGGAGATCGGAGCCGAAGAGTTATTTCAGCTTGGTGCAGCAATTCCTTGACGCGGTGCCACGTATAAATGCAACAAAGAGGTCAGCATGCATAGAGGGCGGACGGATGGCTCTTGCCTGTGTTAAGACATAGTGGGCGGAGATGGAGACCACCGTTGTTGCGTCCCGAGATTCGGACAAAAGCCAAGTACCCTCCGAGCACTATTTTCAGGAAGTCCTTGAAGGTGCTCGTGTAATAGAGACGCAGTGCTCGAAAGATGCTATGTTATGATAGCATATGTAATTATAAAGTAATATTTTGATAAATTGTAGTGGCCTTTTTATACTTGTGCCTTCAAGTATTGGGAACACCTCCTGTGCGGCCGTTTTAATATATATATATATATATATAAAATCTGAAAGATGGCAGTCGTTGGCTTCAGCCCCCATGCACATAGTGCGGGGGTGCTCACAGAAGACGCATTTTCACACTTAACCTAACGTCTTGGTCCTACAAAGGAGGTGATAGCGCAACGGGCCAGGCAACCGGACTATAATGCTTTAACACTTTCACTTAGCCATAGGAGCTTGACAGTGAGACTATTTAGGTACCTCCTTGGTGGCGACTGCGCTCGTCCGAGTTCGGGGCGCGTATGTTCCTGACCGAGAAACGGCCCTTCGTTAAAACGGAGGAATCCGATAGATTCCGATAGGTCATCGAGTGGCTGACCAGTCTCACGCTACATCATGACAGTCAGTTTTTGGCTTTCTCTACTAAGGTGCTCGCCCGGCCGAACTGGGGCACAATCGCAGTAGTTCTCCTGGTGCTACCTTAGCCGATAGAGCGGAATGTAAGGTAGCCGAACTCAGGAGTCGGGCAACCCAACATTTGACCAAAGACATGATTCGGAGCTGATGCATATAATGCCAAAACTCGCGACGCCGAACACTCCCTAAGGTATTCGGTCTTTATGAGTGCGGGCGAAAAAACACTCTTTATTAAAAAAAAAGAAGCCCCTAGTGTCCAGGTACGTGCGAAAATTCTGACGTGGCCACATGCCAAGACGCCAGCCTCCTCCTTGGTTATACCAGAAAAAACCAGGGGATGCGTAGCAACAAGAGACAGTAAAAAAGGTTTACGCAGGGTCTTAATCTAAAAAGAATCCTTTAGGACGGGTGCCTACTGCATGTTTGCGCCTGTGTCTCCGTTGTGCCGTATCCTGGACGGGCGCCGCACGATGTTCATCTGTAAAAGAGAGGAACTGAGTCGAAAACGGGTCGTGCCGAAAAAGTTTAAAATAAACAAGGTGTAAAGTAAAATATATAAAGTTGAGCTTTATTGTCTCTTATTGTACATGCATGGAGCCCCTAGTGCGGGGGTATATGGCCACTAAGCCTGCATCAATGATGATTTTGTACCGAACTCGTCTATCCGCGTTCGTGGTCTTTAATGACCTATTTTGAAGTTTTTTGGCCGGTGAGGCCATTTTGCTGTGGGGCTGTCAAGGCGGCCGCACAGTCCTCCGCTTGGGGAGGCACACTTTAGTGCTTCCCCTTCAAAGCGATGATGCCTCGTGGACCGGGCATCTTGAGCGTAAGAGATGCATAATGCGGTATTGCGTTAAAGCGAGCGAAAGCTTCGCATCCCAGTAGTGCTTGATAGCGAGTTGAGAACGGGACGATAGGGAAGGTCAGCTTTTCGCGGCGGAAGTTATCGGCAGAGCCGAATATGACTTCGAGCCGGAGAAAACCCATACAACGGGTGTCCGTACCAGGTATTACCCCTTGAAAGTAGGTTTTGCTGCGGCGGATTCTTGCTGGATTTATCCCCATGTGCTGGATTGTATCCTGATATATCAGGTTTAGTCCACTGCCGCCGTCCATAAGGACATTTGAGAACTGGAGTTCGTCAATTATTGGATCGAGTGTCAAGGCAGTCTAGCCTGCATTCTTGATATTTCTAGAATAATCTAGCTGATCGAAGATGATCGGTTTTGACAACCAGTGGCCGGACCCTTTGGGGATGGGCCGTGTGGTGCGTACCTTTACAGGTGCCGCATGTTTTTTTATGTGAAGTGAGTTCACTGTTTTTACTTCTTGTGGGAAGTTCTTTTGTTTCATGGTACTCTGCTTTTGGGGTTCGTCCTCGTCTTCGCTTGGCGTGTAGAGCCCCTTGTGTTCGGCATTGAGTCTCCCAGATTGTTTGAAAACCCAACAGTCTCTGTGGGTATGGTTAGCAGGCTTCCCGGGAGTACTGTGTATGTGACATATCCTATCCAGGATTTTATTTAGGTTGGATGGATCGTCCCTGTTATCCTGGGGGGGGGGCGATTTTTCCCGATTTTGTCGTGAGCCTTTGAATCCGGCATTGACTGCCGTGCTCTTCAGACTTTTGTCCTTAGTCCGGCGATGGTCCTTGTTGCATCGCGGTTTTCCGTTTCCATCCCTAGTTTCGGATGTACTTGGGTCGCTGGGGCTGCACCTTGCCAACCAGCTGTCCTCCCCAGCACAAAAGCGGGTCATGATGTTTGTTAGTGCGGCCATTGTTCTTGGCTTTTCTTGGCTGAGGTGTCTGGCGAGCCATTCGTCTCGGACGTTATGCCTGAAAGCTGCTAAGGCTTCGGCGTCCGAACAGTCGACTATCTGAATCATTTTAGTGAGGAATCTATTCCAGAACTGCCGAGCTGATTCTCTGGGTTGTTGAGTTATGTGACTAAGATCGTCTGCATCCGGAGGGCGGACATAGGTCCCTTGAAAGTTTGCTCGGAAAGCATCCTCGAGCTCTTCCCACCTTCCAATTGTGTTTTCGGGAAGCCTTTTAAGCCAATGTCGGGCTGGCCCTTTAAGCTTAAGGGGTAAATATTTTATGGCGTGGAGATCATCTCCTCTAGCCATGTGTCTGTGGAGGATATAATCCTCTATCCAGACTCCAGGGTCTGTTGTTCCATCGTATGCTTCTATGTTTACGAGTTTGAACCCCTCTAGAAATTCATGGTCCAGGACCTCATCGGTGAAACATAGAGGGTGTGCGGCGCCGCTGTATTTGGGTGTGCCGGATTCTGATGATGGTTTCATAGCATTGCTTACGAGAGCTTGCTTTCTTGGCCCATAAATGGACCTGACTGGGCCATGATGCGAATCCTTAAGCGGGTTGCATGCCGATTTGAGTGCGGCGCCGCTTGCCGCTTTATGGGGTCGTTTATCCGACCGTGTGGCTTTCTCATTTTTTGAATGCGAGGGCTCTAGGGCCTCTTCGTCGAATTCAGGCAGTAGCTTTCTTTTCGGATAGCTTTTAGTGCGGCGACTGTCGGCGTATTTTTCTGCGGTCTTGACTACTTTGCTCCATCTAATCCGGAGTGCATCTTCCGCTGTTTTTAGCTTCCGCTTCTGCTTTTTAGGCTGCGTGCAGTTGTAACGAGCCTCTCGTGGAGATTCTTCTGTTCCATATGTTTATCCGGTGTGAGGTCGTCCGGAATGCCGTTTTCGCCAGAGGAGGGGCGTTCGGTTTCTCTATCCGTATTGCCCTGTTCGGACGGCTGCTCTAAGGCCTGCTCGTCGTCTATCGGCTCGTCCTGCTCTATGGCTGGCTTTTTATCGAGGCGGGGCTTGGGTCGGCGTTTACGCCGATGCTTTGATTGCTTTTCGGGGGGTCGATCTCCCGTTCCCTCCCCTTTTTCCTCGTTGTCGCTTCCTTTAGGGGTATCCACCATGTACACGTCGTGAGATGAGGTGGCTGTCCAATGCCCTATGGGCGTTGGTTCGTCGATATCTCCTGCATCGTCATCCATGCTGTCGATGTCTCCGGAGTCGAAGTTGAGCACGTCGTTTAAATTGTCGACAGTGGCTACCAAGTGGGTGGTGGGTGGGCTTTGAATTTCTTCATCGTCCGTATCCCATCCTCGCTGACCATAATCCGGCCAGGGCTCTCTTGATAAAGAGAGAGACTTAAGAGAATTCAGGATGACGCTGAAAGGCGAGTGCTGAAAGATGTCTGCGGCGGTGAACTCCATTATCGGCGCCTAATCGGATTCGATTGGCAGGGGCGCGGGGGGTTCGGAGTCCGGTGAGGAGTCCGGATCCTCGGAGTTACGGGTCGTGCAGAGTGCGGGGCTAGCGTTCGGCTCGATCGCCTTTGAGATCGCAGCCCCTGAGGTGGCGTCCAACCGCTCGTCCTCGATTGGCGCAATAGGCTCTGAGTTAGAGGTCGGAACCGATGCGCGAGCAGCCTCCAGGACACTGTCCGGAGGCAGAGCTAGATCATGCCCCTCGAGATAGTGCGGCGCGCTTGGCCGTGGCTCGAACCCGTCGAAGATCAAGTCTCCGCGGATGTCGGCCGTGTAGTTTAAGCTTCCAAACCTGGCTTGATGGCCAGGGGCGTAGCTTTCGATCTGCTCCAAGTGGCCAAGAGAATTGGCCCGCAGAGCGAAGCCGTCGAAGACGAAGATCTGTCCGGGGAGAAAAGTCTCACCCTGGACCGCATCATTGTTGATGATCAAAGGAGCCATCGGACCTAACGGCGACGACACAGAGGAACTCTCAATGAAAGCACCAATGTCGGTGTCAAAACCGGCGGATCTCGGGTCGGGGGTCCCGAACTGTACGTCTAGGCCAGATGGTAACAGGAGGCAGGGAACACGATGTTTTACCCAAGTTCGGGCTCTCTTGATGGAGCTAAAACCCTACGTGCTGCTTGATTAATATTGATGATATGGGTAGTACAAGAGTAGATCTACCACGAGATCAAGGAGGCTAAACCCTAGAAGCTAGCCTATGGTATGATTGTTGTCTATGGAGTTGATGAAGTTGTCCTACGGACTAAAACCCTCCCTTTTATATAGACACCAGATAGGGTTAGGGTTACATAGAGTCGGTTACAATGGTAGGAGATCTTGAATATCCGCATCGCCAAGCTTGCCTTCCACGCCAAGGAAAGTCCCATCCGGACACGACACGTAGTCTTCAATCTTGTATCTTCATAGTCCTGGAGTCCGGCTGAAGGTATAGTCCGGCTACCCGAACACCCCCTAATCCATGACTCCCTCACCCCCCCCCTTTCCTTTCCCTCTTCCTCCTCTTCCCCACTTCTCCTTCTCCAACTAGGAAAGAAGGGAGTCCTACTCCCGGTGGGAGTAGGACTCCCCCTTGGCGCGCCCTCCTTGGCCGGCCGCCCCTCCCCTTGGCTCCTTTATATACGGGGGCAGGGGGCACCCTAGGACACACAAGTTGATCTTCGTGATCGTTCCTTAGCCATGTGTGATGCCCCCCTCTACCATATTCCACCTCGGTCATATTGTAGCGGTGCTTAGGCGAAGCCCTGCGACGGTTGAACATCAAGATCGTCACCATGCCGTCGTGCTGACAGAACTCCTCCCCGAAGCTTTGCTGGATCGGAGCCCGGGGAGCGTCATCGAGCTGAACGTGTGCCAAGAACTCGGAGGTGCCGGAGTAATGGTGCTTGGATCGGTTGGACCGGAAAGACGTACGACTACTTCCTCTATGTTGCGTCAACGCTTCCGCTTTGGTCTATGAGGGTACGTAGACAACACTCTCCCCTCTCGTTGCTATGCATCACCATGATCTTGCGTGTGCGTAGGAATTTTTTTGAAATTACTACGTTCCCCAACAGTGGCATCAGAGCCTAGGTTTTATGGTTTGATGTTATATGCACGAGTAGAACACAAGTGAGTTGTGGGTGATATAAGTCATACTGCTTACCAGCATGTCATACTTTGGTTCGGCGGTATTGTTGGATGAAGCGGCCCGGACCGACATTACGCGTACGCTTACGCGAGACTGGTTCTACCACCGTGCTTTGCACACAGGTGGCTGGCGGGTGTCAATTTGTCCAACTTTAGTTGAACCGAGTGTGGCTACGCCCGGTCCTTGCGAAGGTTAAAACAACACCAACTTGACAAACTATCGTTGTGGTTTTGATGCGTAGGTAAGATTGGTTCTTGCTTAAGCCCGTAGCAGCCACATAAAACTTGCAACAAACAAAGTAGAGGACGTCTAACTTGTTTTTGCAGGGCATGTTGTGATGTGATATGGTCTAGGCATGATGCTAAATTTTATTGAATGAGATGATCATGTTTTGTAACCAAGTTATCGGCAACTAGCAGGAGCCATATGGTTGTCGCTTTAGTGTATGCAATGCAATCACCCTGTAATGCTTTACTTTATCACTAAGAGGTAGCGATAGTCGTAGAAGCATAAGATTGGCGAGACGACAACGATACTACGATGGAGATCAAGGTGTCGCGCTGGTGACGATGGTGATCATGACGGTACTTCGGAGATGGAGATCACAAGCACAAGATGATGATGGCCATATCATATCACTTATATTGATTGCATGTGATGTTTATCTTTTATGCATCTTATGTTGCTTTGATTGATGGTAGCATTATAAGATGATCTCTCACTAAATTTCAAGATAAAAGTGTTCTCCCTGAGTATGTACCATTGCCAAAGTTCGTCGTGCCCAGACACCACGTGATGATCGGGTGTGATAAGCTCTATGTCCATCTACAACGGGTGCAAGCCAGTTTTGCACACACGGAATACTCAGGTTAAACTTGACGAGCCTAGCATATGCAGATATGGCCTCGGAACACTGAGACCGAAAGGTCGAGCGTGAATCATATAGTAGATATGATCAACATAGCGATGTTCACCATTTAAAACTACTCCATTTCACGTGATGATCGGTTATGGTTTAGTTGATTTGGATCACGTGATCACTTAGATGATTAGAGGGATGTCTATCTAAGTGGGAGTTCTTAAGTAATATGGTTAATTGAACTTAAATTTATCATGAACTTAGTCCCTGATAGTATCTTGCTTGTTTATGTTGATAGATGGCCCGTGCTATTGTTCCGTTGAATTTTAATGCGTCCTTGAGAAAGCAAAGTTGAAAGATGATGGTAGCAATTACACGGACTGGGTCCGTAACTTAAGGATTATCCTCATTGCTGCACAGAAGAGTTACGTCCTGGAAGCACCGCTGGGTGCCAGGCCTGCTACTGATGCAACTAACGACGTTAAGAACGTCTGGCAGAGAAAAGCTGATGACTACTCGATAGTTCAATGTGCCATGCTTTACGGCTTAGAACCGGGACTTCAACGACGTTTTGAACGTCATGGGGCATATGAGATGTTCCAGGAGTTGAAGTTAATATTCCAGCAGAATGCCCGGATTGAGAGATATGAAGTCCCCAATAAATTCTATAGCTGCAAGATGGAGGAGAATAGTTCTGTCAGTGAGCATATACTCAAGATGTCTGGGTATTGTAATCACTTGATTCAACTGGGAGTTAATCTTCCGGATGATAGCATCATTGACAGAATTCTCCAATCACTTCCACCAAGCTACAAGAGCTTCGTGATGAACTATAATATGCAAGGGATGGATAAGACAATTCCCGAGCTCTTCGCAATGCTAAAGGCTGCAGAGGTAGAAATCAAGAAGGAGCATCAAGTGTTGATGGTCAACAAGACCACTAGTTTCAAGAAAAAGGGCAAAGGGAAGAAGAAGGGGAACTTCAAGAAGAACAGCAAGCAAGTTGCTGCTTAGGAGAAGAAACCCAAGTCTGGACCTAAGCCTGAAACTGAGTGCTTCTACTGCAAGCAGACTGGTCACTTGTAGCGGAACTACCCCAAGTGATTGGCGGATAAGAAGGATGGCAAAGTGAACATAAGTATATTTGATATACATGTTATTGATGTGTACTTTACTAGTATTTATAGCAACCCCTCAGTATTTTATACTAAGTTCAGTTGCTAAGAGTAGTAACTCGAAACGGGAGTTGCAGAATGAACAGAGACTTGTTAAGGGTGAAGTGACGATGTGTGTTGGAAGTGGTTCCAAGATTGATATGATCATCATCGCACACTCCCTATACTTTCGGGATTAGTGTTGAACCTAAATAAGTGTTATTTGGTGTTTGCGTTGATCACGAATATGATTTGATCATGTTTATTGCAATACGGTTATTCATTTAAGTAAGAGAATAAATTGTTGTTCTGTTTACATGAATAAAACCTTATATGGTTACACACCCAATGAAAATGGTTCATTGGATGTCGATCGTAGTGATACACATATTCATAATATTGAAGACAAAAGATGCAAAGTTAATAATGATAGTGCAACTTATTTGTGGCACTACCGTTTAGGTCATATTGGTGTAAAGCGCATGAAGAAACTCCATACTGATGGACTTTTGGAACCACTTGATTATGAATCACTTGGTACTTGTGAACCGTGCCTCATGGGCAAGATGACTAAAACGCCGTTCTCCGGTACTATGGAGAGAGCAATAGATTTGTTGGAAATCATACATATAGATGTATGTGGTCTGATGAATGTTGAGGCTCATGGCGGATATCGTTATTTTCTCACCTTCATAGATGATTTAAGCAGATATGGTATATCTACTTAATGAAGCATAAGTCTAAAACATTTGAAAAGTTCAAAGAATTTCAGAGTGAAGTTGAAAATCATCGTAACAAGAAAATAAAGTTTCTACGATCTGATCGTGGAGGAGAATATTTGAGTTACGAGTTTGGTCTACATTTGAAACAATGCGGAATAGTTTCGCAGTTCATGCCACCCGGAACACCACAACGTAATGGTGTGTCCAAACGTCGTAATCGTACTTTACTTCATATGGTGCGATCTATGATGTCTCTCACAGATTTACCGCTATCGTTTTGGGGTTATGCTTTAGAGACGGCCGCATTCACGTTAAATAGGGCACCATCAAAATCCGTTGAGACGACGCCTTATGAACTATGGTTTGGCAAGAAACCAAAGTTGTCGTTTCTTAAAGTTTGGGGCTATGATGCTTATGTGAAAAAGCTTCAACTTGATAAGCTCGACATAGGATACCCAAAGGAGACTGTTGGGTACACCTTCTATCACAGATCCGAAGGCAAGACATTCGTTGCTAAAAATGGATCCTTTCTAGAGAAGGAGTTTCTCTCGAAAGAAATGAGTGGGAGGAAAGTAGAACTTGATGAGGTAACTGTACCTGCTCCCTTATTGGAAAGTAGTACATCACAGAAACCGGTTTCTGTGACACCTAAACCAATTAGTGAGGAAGTTAATGATGATGATCATAGAACTTCAGATGAAGTTGCTACTGAACCTCGTAGATCAAACTGAGTAAGATCCGCACCAGAGTGGTACGGTAATCCTGTTCTGGAAGTCATGCTACTAGATCATGATGAACCTACGAACTATGAAGAAGCGATGGTGAGCCCAGATTCCGCGAAATGGCTTGAAGCCATGAAATATGAGATGAGATCCATGTATGAGAACAAAGTGTGGACTTTGGTTGACTTGCCCGATGATCGGCAGGCAATTGAGAATAAATGGATCTTCAAGAAGAAGACTGACGCTGACGGTAATGTTATTGTCTACAAAGCTCGACTTGTTGCAAAAGGTTTTCGACAAGTTCAAGGGATTGACTACGATGAGACCATCTCACCCGTAGCGATGCTTAAGTCTGTCCGAATCATGTTAGCAATTGCCGCATTTTATGATTATGAAATTTGGCAAATGGATGTCAAAACTGCATTCCTGAATGGATTTCTGGAAGAAGAGTTGTATATGATGCAACCAGAAGGTTTTGTCGATCCAAAGGGAGCTAACAAAGTGTGCAAGCTCCAGCGATCCATTTATGGACTGGTGCAAGCCTCTCGGAGTTGGAATAAACGCTTTGATAGTGTGATCAAAGCATTTGATTTTATACAGACTTTTGGAGAAGCATGTATTTACAAGAAAGTGAGTGGGAGCTCTGTAGCATTTCTGATATTATATGTGGATGACATATTACTAATTGGAAATGATATAGAATTTCTGGATAGCATAAAGGGATACTTGAATAAGAGTTTTTCAATGAAAGACCTCGGTGAAGCTGCTTACATATTAGGCATTAAGATCTATAGAGATATATCAAGATGCTTAATTGGACTTTCACAAAGCACATACCTTGACAAAGTTTTGAAGAAGTTCAAAATGGATCAAGCAAAGAAAGGGTTCTTGCCTGTGTTACAAGGTGTGAAGTTGAGTAAGACTCAATGCCCGACCACTTTAGAAGATAGAGAGAAAATGAAAGATGTTCCCTATGCTTCAGCCATAGGCTCTATCATGTATGCAATGCTGTGTACCAGACCTGATGTGTGCCTTGCTATAAGTCTAGCAGGGAGGTACCAAAGTAATCCAGGAGTGGATCACTGGACAGCGGTCAAGAACATCCTGAAATACCTGAAAAGGACTAAGGATATGTTTCTCCTTTATGAGGTGACAAAGAGCTCATCGTAAATGGTTACGTTGATGCAAGCTTTGACACTGATCCGGATGATTCTAAATCGCAAACCAGATACGTGTTTACATTAAATGGTGGAGCTGTCAGTTGGTGCTGTTCTAAACAAAGCGTCATGGCGGGATCTACGTGTGAAGCGGAATACATAGCTGCTTCGGAAGCAGCAAATGAAGGAGTCTGGATGAAGGAGTTCATATCCGATCTAGGTGTCATACCTAGTGCATCGGGTCCAATGAAAATCTTTTGTGACAATGCTGGTGCAATTGCCTTGGCAAAGGAATCCAGATTTCACAAGAGAACCAAGCACATCAAGAGACGCTTCAATTCCATCCGGGATCTAGTCCAGGTGGGAGACATAGAGATTTGCAAGATACATACAGATCTGAATGTAGCAGACCCGTTGACTAAGCCTCTTCCACGAGCAAAACAAGATCAGCACCAAGGCTCCATGGGTGTTAGAATCATTACTGTGTAATCTAAATTATTGACTCTAGTGCAAGTGGGAGACTGAAGGAAATATGCCCTAGAGGAAATAATAAAGTTATTATTTATTTCCTTATTTCATGATAAATGTTTATTATTCATGCTAGAATTGTATTAACCGGAAACATAATACATGTGTGGATACATAGACAAACAGAGTGTCACTAGTATGCCTCTACTTGACTAGCTCGTTAATCAAAGATGGTTATGTTTCCTAACCATAGACAAAGAGTTTTTATTTGATTAACGGGATCACATCATTAGGAGAATGATGTGATTGACTTGACCCATTCCGTTTGCTTAGCACTCGATCGTTTAGTATGTTGCTATTGCTTTCTTCATGACTTATACATGTTCCTATGAATATGAGATTATGCAACTCCCGTTTGTCGGAGGAACACTTTGTGTGCTACCAAACGCCACAAAATAAATGGGTGATTATAAAGGTGCTCTATAGGTGTCTCCAAAGGTACATGTTGGGTTGGCATATTTCGAGATTAGGATTTGTCACTCCGATTGTCGGAGAGGTATCTTTGGGCCCTCTCCGTAATGCACATCACATAAGCCTTGCAAGCATTGCAACTAATGAGTTAGTTGTGAGATGATGTATTACGGAACGAGTAAAGAGACTTGCCGGTAACGAGATTGAACTAGGTATTGAGATACCGACGATCGAATCTCGGGCAAGTAACATACCGATGACAAAGGGAACAACGTATGTTGTTATGCGGTCTGACCGATAAAATCTTCGTAGAATATGTAGGAACCAATATGAACATCCAGGTTCCGCTATTGGTTATTGACCGGAGACGTGTCTCGGTCATGTCTACATTGTTCTCAAACCGTAGGGTCCGCACGCTTAACGTTACGATGACAGTTTCATTATGAGTTTATGTATTTTGATGTACCGAAGGTTGTTCGGAGTCCCGGATGTGATCATGGACATGACGAGGAGTCTCGAAATGGTCGAGACATAAAGATCGATATATTGGAAGCCTATATTTGGATATCGGAATCGTTCCGGGTGAAATCGGGATTTTACCGGAGTACCGGGGGTTTACCGGAACCCCCCGGGGGTTATTGGCCCTACATGGGCCCTAAGGGAGAAGAGTAAAGGAGGCAAGAGGTGGCCGCGTGCCCCTCCCCTCCCTAGTGCGAATAGGACAAGGAGAGGGGGGCGGCGCCCCCCATTTCCTTTCCCTCTTCCTCCTCTTTCCCACTTCTCCTTCTCCAACTAGGAAAGAAGGGAGTCCTACTCCCGGTGGGAGTAGGACTCCCCCTTGGCGCGCCCTCCTTGGCCGGCCGCCCCTCCCCTTGGCTCCTTTATATACGGGGGCAGGGGGGCACCCTAGGACACACAAGTTGATCTTCGTGATCGTTCCTTAGCCGTGTGCGGTGCCCCCCTCCACCATATTCCACCTCGGTCATATTGTAGCGGTGCTTAGGCGAAGCCCTGCGACGGTTGAACATCAAGACCGTCACCACGCCGTCGTGCTGACGGAACTCCTCCCCGAAGCTTTGCTGGATCGGAGCCCGGGGAGCATCATCGAGCTAAACGTGTGCCAAGAACTCGGAGCTGCCGGAGTAACGGTGCTTGGATCGGTTGGACCGAGAAGACGTACGACTACTTCCTCTACGTTGCGTCAACGCTTCCGCTTCGGTCTACGAGGGTACGTAGACAACACTCTCCCCTCTCGTTGCTATGCATCACCATGATCTTGCGTGTGCGTAGCAATTTTTTGAAATTACTACGTTCCCCAACACTTTCGTCAAGGGTGACCGACACGTGGCATCCACCGTAACGGAACACCGTTAAGCTATCGGGTCGGATTTTGGATCCGATAACCCATTAACAGCCCTGACCAATGGGAAATTTCCATGTGTAAAATTCTGATTGGCCGAAGGGAACACCTGTCAGCTCGTCAGTGGGCCAGATGTCACCTGTCCATTGGAGGAGACATGCCTATGATACGTCGACACGTGGCTGGGCCCAACAGAGGCCCATATAGGTGAAAAAGGCCGGCCCAGTCAAAGGCCCGTAGAACTTAATCAGGTACTAGTGGGCTAGCCCAATAACAACCTGCTTAATAAAGGCCCATTTACGGCCCGAAGCCAGATCTGGCCCGTTAATTGTTCGCCCAATATTTGGGCCCATTTACGGCCCGAAGCCAGATCTGGCCCGTTAATTGTTCGCCCAACATTTGGGCCCATTTGCGGCCTGAAGCCAGATCTGGCCCGTTAATTGTTCGCCGAATATTTGGGCCCAACTAGAGCCCGGTGACTTTCGGCCTGTTAGAGGCCTGATGTAGACATGGGCCCATTTCAGCCCGGTGTGACTTTCGGCCTGGGAATGGCCCGTGGTGCCCATGGGCCATATATGGTCCGACGGGACATCGGGCCCACTAACGGCCCGTGCTAAAGGTGGCAACAGTTAAGCCCAACGTGACTTTGGGCCTGTTAAAGGCTTGTCGCGTAATTCGGCCCGTTGATGCCTATGCTAAGCTTTCGGCCTCTTAAAGGCCCATGATATCAGTGGGCCAACTAAGGCCCGAGATATGTTTTGGCCTGGTAACGGCCCGTGAGCTAACTGGGCCCAAAATGGCCCGGTCTACATTTCAGCCTGCTGAAGGCCTGTCGACGACTAGTGAAAATTGAGGCCGAACATGCATTTTGGCCTGCTAAAGGCCCTTGGTTTTCATCTCGGCCGTAACATGCCAGTACAATATTCAGCCTGTTAATGGCCCAAAGCTACCTGGGCCAAACTAAGCACTGGGTCGACAAAAGGCCCAACTAAAATATAGGCCGGTGTAAGTTTGGGCCTAGCGCAATGTGTGAAGGCCCCAATCATTCGGGCCCAAGAAAGACGCAGGCCGACCCAATTGTGGCCCGCTAAAAACTTGGCCCGTTAGATTCAAATGTTTTGGTCCAGTTGACTACATCTGATTTTTTTCCAGATAGTGAATGATGGCAGTAACTAGTAGGAATTAAGAACAAACCTACTCTATGCAATAAAGAAACTACGACATAGTAACTAAGAATAAACCTACACTATACAATAAAGGATTTAAGGTATATTACATCCACTGGGTATCGAAGTTCGCCACCAGTGATCATAAAGCGCAACGAAGAAGTAGATTACAAAAACTGGGCACCATTGCAGTGTAACAAAATAATACTGAACCGAGACCACTTCCAAGACAGTTCAAGAAAGGTTAGCCTTGCGGGGGAACTGCTGCGCAAGCTACTGAGCAAGGATGTGAGACCGGCCTAGCATGTCGGTCATAGCTTCCAGGTGTAGCTGTTTAGCGATGAGGTTCTCATTGGTGGTCTCCGCAATATTTCTTAGAGATAGGACTTCAAGTCTAAGTTGAGTTGTAGAATTCCTTTCTGCTAGAACTTGGGACTAAAGAAGTCGAACCGATTTAGACAATGAATTCTGTGAGCTTGTCTGACTGTTAGTCTCAAGTAACTTGAACACTGCATCAAGACAAGACTTTGGGGTTGTCTTGCTATCTTCAAGATGTTTTGCCTTCTTTACTGCAATATATGTTGGGTTTATCTCACAGCCTTCAGCAGACTTGTGCATGCCATCAGGCATATCACCCTGAAACAAAGCAGAGAGATGACAGGTTTTGCATGTGTATTGCTACCTATTGAGCTTGTGTTGGTTTTCCCCGAAGAGGAGAGGATGATGAAGCAGAGTAGCGTAAGTATTTCCCTCAGTTTTTGAGAACCAAGGTATCAATCCAGTAGGAGGCCACGCTCAAGTCCCTCGTACCTACACAACACAAAGAGCTCAACGCAACCAACGCGATTAGGGGTTGTCAATCCCTTCACGGTCACTTACGAAAGTGAGATCCGATAGATAATATTTTTGGTATTTTTGGTATAGAGATGCAAAGTAAAAGGTAAAAGACAAAGTAAAAGCAAAGCCAAATTAAAGTGATGGAGATTGATATGATGAGAATAGACCCGGGGCCATAGGTTTCACTAGTGGCTTCTCTCAAGAGCATAAGTATTCTACGGTGGGTGAACAAATTACTATTAAGCAATTGACAGAATTGAGCATAGTTATGAGAATATCTAGGCATGATCATGTATATAGGCATCACGTCCGTGACAAGTAGATCGAAACGATTCTGCATCTACTACTATTACTCCACTCATCGACCGCTATCCAGCATGCATCTAGAGTATTAAGTTAAAAACAGAGTAACGCTTTAAGCAAGATGATGTGATGTAGAGAGATAAATTCATGCAATATGAAATAAACCCCATCTTGTTATCCTCGATGGCAACGATACAATACGTGTCTTGCTGCCCCTTCTGTCACCGGGAAAGAACACCGCAAGATCGAACCCAAAGCTAAGCACTTCTCCCATGGCAAGAACTACCAATCAAGTTGGCCAAACCAAATGGATAATTCGAAGAGACTTGCAAAGATAACCAATCATACATAAAAGAATTCAGAGAAGATTCAAATATTATTCATAGATAGACTTGATCATAAACCCACAATTCATCGGTCTCAACAAACACACCACAAAAAGAAGAAGATTACATCGAATAGATCTCCACAAGAGAGGGGGAGAACATTGTATTGAGATCCAAAAAGAGAGAAGAAGCCATCTAGCTAATAACTGTGGACCCGAAGGTCTGAGGTAAACTACTCACACTTCATCGGAGAGGCTATGATGATGTAGAAGCCCTCCTTGATGACGGCCCTCTCCGGCGGAGCTCCGGAACAGGCCCCAAGATGGGATCTCGTGGATACAGAAAGTTGCGGCGGTGGAATTAGGTTTTTGGCTCCGTATCTGTTTGTTTGGGGGTACGTGGGTATATATAGGAGGAAGAAGTACGTCGGTGGAGCTTCGGTGGGCCCATGAGGGTGGGGGCGCGCCTGGGGGTGTAGGGCGCGCCCCCCTACCTCGTGCCCACCTCGAAGCTTCCTTAGCGTAGGGTCCAAGTCTCCTGGGTCATATTCGGGAAGAAAATCACGTTCCAGAAATGATTATTCTGTTTGGACTCCGTTTGATATTCCGTTTCTCCGAAACACTGAAATAGGCAAAAACAACAATTCTGGGCTGGGCCTCCGGTTAATAGGTTAGTCCCAAAAATAATATAAAAGTGGAAAATAAAGCCCAATATAGTCCAAAACAGTAGATAATATAGCATGGAGCAATCAAAAATTATAGATACGTTGGAGACGTATCAGGCATCCCCAAGCTTAATTCCTGCTCGTCCTCGAGTAGGTAAATGATAAAAAGAGAATTTTTGATGCAGAGTGCTACTTGGCATAATTTCAATGCAAAATTTCTTAATTGTGGTATGGATATTCAGATTAGAAAGATTCAAGACAAAAGTTCATATTGACATAAAGAATAATAACACTTCAAGCATACTAATAAAGCAATTATGTCTTCTCAAAATAACATGGCCAAAGAAAGTTATCCCTACACAATCATATAGTCTGGCTATGCTCTATCTTCACCACACAAAATATTTAAATCATGCACAACCCCGATGACAAGCCAAGCAATTGTTTCACACTCTAACTTTTTCAAAACCTTTTCAATCTTCACGCAATACATGAGCGTGAGCCATGGACATAGCACTATGTGGAATAGAAGGGTGGTTGTGGAGAAGACAAAAAAAGAGGGGAAGATAGTCTCACATCAACTAGGCGTATCAACGGGCTATGGAGATGCCCATCAATAGATATCAATGTGAGTGAGTAGGGATTGCCATGCAACGGATGCTCTAGAGCTATAAGTATATGAAAGCTCATCAAAAGAAACTAAGTGGGTGTGCATCCAACTCGCTTGCTCACGAAGAACTAGGGCATTTGAGGAAGCCCATCATTGGAATATACAAGCCAAGTTCTATAATGAAAAATTACCACTAGTATATGAAAATGACATAACGAGAGACTCTCTATCATGAAGATCATGGTGCTACTTTGAAGCACAAGTTTGGTAAAAGGATAGTAACATTGTCCCTTCTCTCTTTTTCTCTCATTTTTTATTTGGGCCTTTTCTCTTTTTTTATGGCCTCTTTTTTTTCGTCCGGAGTCTCATCCCGACTTATGGGGGAATCATAGTCTCCATCATTCTTTCCTCACTTGGGACGATGCTCTAGAAAATGATGATCATCACACTTTTATTTTTCTTACAACTCAACAATTACAACTCGATACTTAGAACAAATATGACTCTATATGAATGCCTCCGGCGGTGTACCGGGATATGCAATGAATCAAGAGTGACATGTATGAAAGAATTATGAATGGTGGCTTTGCCACAAATACGATGTCAACTACATGATCATGCTAGCAATCTGACAATGATGGAGTGTGTCATAATAAACGGAACGGTGGAAAGTTGCATGGCAATATATCTCGGAATGGCTATGGAAATGCCATGATAGGTAGGTATGGTGGCTGTTTTGAGGAAGGTATATGGTGGGTGTATGATACCAGTGAAAGGTGCGCGGTATTAGAGAGGCTAGCAATGGTGGAAGGATGGGAAAAAGTGCATATAATCCATGGACTCAACATTAGTCATAAAGAACTCATATACTTATTGCAAAAATCTAGAAGTTACCAAAGCAAAGTATTACGCGCATGCTCCTAGGGGGATAGATTGGTAGGAAAAGACCATCGCTCGTCCCCGACCGCCACTCATAAGGAAGACAATAAATAAATAAATTATGCTCCGACTTCATCACATAACGGTTCACCATACGTGCATGCTACGGGAATTAGAAACTTTAACACAAGTATTCTTTAAATTCACAACTACTAAACTAGCATAACTCTAATATTATCACCTCCATATCTCAAAACAATTATCATGCTTCAATCTTCTCTTAGTATTCAACGCACTCAAAAGAAAATTTCACATATCTTGAACACCAAGCATATTTATATTAAGAAAATTACGATGCTATTAAGACTCTCAAAATAATTTAAGTGAAGCATGAGAGATCAATAGTTTCTTTAAAACAAACCACCACCATGCTCTAAAAGATCTAAGTGAAGCACATAGAGCAAAATTATAACGCTCAAAAGATTTAAGTGAAGCACATAGAGTAAAACTACATAGCTCAAAAGATTTAAGTGAAGCACATAGAGCATTCTATCATATTTCAATTCAAGTATGGCTCTCTCAAAAGGTGTGTACAACAAGGATGATTTTGGCACACTAACAAACAAATACACAAATAATACAAGACGCTCCAAGCAAAACACATATCATGTTGGTGAATAAAAATATAGCTCCAAGTAAATTACCGATGGAAGTGGACGAAAGAGGGCATGCCTTCCGGGGCATCCCCAAGCTTTGACTTTTTTGTGTCCTTGGATTATCTTGGGGGTTCCATGGGCATCCCCAAGCTTAGGCTCTTGCCACTCCTTGTTCCATAATCCATCAAAAGAATTCACCCAAAACTTGAAAACTTCACAACACAAAACTCAACAGAAATCTCGTGAGCTCTGTTAGAGAAAGAAAACATAAAACCACTTCAAAGTACTGTAATGAACTCATTCTTTATTTATATTGGTGTTAAACCTACTGTATTCCAACTTCTCTATGGATCATACCCTACAATACTAGCCATAGATTCATCAAAATAAGCAAACAACACACGGAAAACAGAATCTGTCAAAAATAGAACAGTCTGTAGTAATCTGTAACTAATGTAAACTTCTGGAACTCCAAAAAACTACCAAAATTATACGGCCTAGAAAATTTGTTTATTGATCAGCAGCAATTGGAATCAGTATTTTATCACGTTCTGATGATTTTTGACAATTCGGGCACTGAACGCAAAGTTTCTGGAAATTACAGCAAGATCAAACAACTATCATCCAAGAAGATCCAATAGGTCTAGCTTGGCACAAACACTAATTAAAACTCAAAACCACATCCTAACAGAAGGTAGATGGGTTATTTATTCCCTAACAGAAGGAAAACACAAAAAACTTAAAATAAAATTGGGTTGCCTCCCAACAAGCGCTATCGTTTAACGCCCCTAGCTAGGCATAAAAGCGAGGATAGATCTAGGTATTGCCATCTTTGGAAGGCAATTCTTAAATGAGGCATCTACCTTTCTTAGAGATCTCTTTCTTTTCAGTAATTATCAAACTTTTAGGCACAAGATCGAAAAATTCATTTGTAGCAAAAGGTTCCTTAATGAAAGCAAAAAAATCGGGATGAATACTTATAGATTTAAGATCCGCAGTTTCCTTACTAGATGATTCACCCTTATTCTTAGGAACATACATAATCCTAGCAATTTTAGTAGGAGGACTAGGAGTGTTCTTTACGGAGGAGAAAGTAGTTCTCAAGTTGGTAATGATACCCTCAAGTTTATCGATTCTAGAGGAATCTAGATCTATTTTCTCATTAACCATGGGTTCCTTCTCCTTAATATTTTTCAAAGTAATTCCTACCTTAGATCCATATTGAGTAATTTGATTATGGATCTTTTTATCTAGATTTTCAATGGACTCAATGGTAGCAACTTTGTTTTCAATAATTTCAAGCCTTTGCATAACATGCTCCAAAGTTAACTTAGTTCCATTAACAAAAAGAGGTGGTGAGCCAAATAAATCTATCATGGCATTATAAGAATCAAAAGTATGGCTACCCAAGAAATTCCCTCCGGTAATGGTATCAAGGATATATCTATACCAAGGACTAGCACCTACATAAAAATTGCGAAGAAGAACTGAAGTAGATTGCTTCCTGGTAGCTCTGTTTTTAGCATTGCAAATTCTATTCCAAGCATCTTTCAGATTTTCTCCCTCCCTTTGTTTAAAATTTAAAACTTCGTTCTCGAGAGATAACGAAGAAGAAATAAGACTAGCCATGATGACAAAGCAAGCGAGAAAAAGGCAAACGGAAAGAGGAGAAGGAGAGGGCGAATAAAACGGCAAGGGTGAAGTGGGGGAGTGGAAAACGAGAGGCAAATGGAAACTAATGTAATGCGGGAGATAGGGATTGTGATGGGTACTTGGTATGTTGACTTTTTGCGTAGACTCCCCGGCAACGGCGCCAGAAATTCTTCTTGCTACCTCTTGAGCTTGCGTTGGTTTTCCCCGAAGAGGAGAGGATGATGCAGCAAAGTAGCGTAAGTATTTCCCTCAGTTTTTGAGAACCAAGGTATCAATCCAGTAGGAGGCCACGCTCAAGTCCCTCGTACCTACACAACACAAAGAGCTCAACGCAACCAACGCGATTAGGGGTTGTTAATCCCTTCACGGTCACTTACGAAAGTGAGATCCGATAGATAATATTTTTGGTATAGAGATGCAAAGTAAAAGGTAAAAGGCAAAGTAAAAGCAAAGCAAAATTAAAGTGATGGAGATTGATATGATGAGAATAGACCCGGGGGCCATAGGTTTCACTAGTGGCTTCTCTCGAGAGCATAAGTATTCTACGGTGGGTGAACAAATTACTATTGAGCAATTGACAGAATTGAGCATAGTTATGAGAATATCTAGGCATGATCATGTATATAGGCATCACGTCCGTGACAAGTAGATCGAAACGATTCTGCATCTACTACTATTACTCCACTCATCGACCGCTATCCAGCATGCATCTAGAGTATTAAGTTAAAAACAGAGTAACGCTTTAAGCAAGATGACATGATGTAGAGAGATAAATTCATGCAATATGAAATAAACCCCATCTTGTTATCCTCGATGGCAACGATACAATACATGTCTTGCCGCCCCTTCTGTCACTGGGAAAGAACACCGCAAGATCGAAGGTCTGAGGTAAACTACTCACACTTCATCAGAGAGGCTATGATGATGTAGAAGACCTCCGTGATGACGGCCCTCTCCGGCGGAGCTCCGGAACAGGCCCCAAGATGGGATCTCATGGATACAGAAAGTTGCGGCAGTGGAATTAGGTTTTTGGCTCTGTATCTGTTTGTTTGGGGTACGTGGGTATATATAGGAGGAAGAAGTACGTCGGTGGAGCTTCGGTGGGCCCACGAGGGTGGGGGCGCGCCTGGGGGTGTAGGGCGCGCCCCCCTACCTCGTGCCCACCTCGAAGCTTCCTTGGCGTAGGGTCCAAGTCTCCTGGGTCATATTCGGGAAGAAAATCACGTTCCAGAAAGGATTATTCTGGTTGGACTCCGTTTGATATTCCGTTTCTCCGAAACACTAAAATAGGCAAAAAAAACATCAATTCTGGGCTGGGCCTCCGGTTAATAGGTTAGTCCCAAAAATAATATAAAAGTGGAAAATAAAGCCCAATATAGTCCAAAACAGTAGATAATATAGCATGGAGCAATCAAAAATTATAGATACGTTGGAGACGTATCATGTATAAACAAAGATGATAACTGTTCTGTCAATTCTATCCAATTTCAAATTAGAAAATAAAGAGTAAGTTCAAAATATCAATAGCATAATTTGGCATTGTTCATAATGCGGCGACCTTCACCACACTACTGGATTACCATGTCAACATAACAAGCATAGATATAGGGCAAAGAAAATCATTGTATCTATTTTGGATGATGTGCATGGCATGTCGTTGTCACGACCGGTTTTCCAGGTATAAATTTCCAGAAAATGGCCGTTGTGCTCACCAGCCCCAGGATTACTGTTAGCTGATGAGGCACCAACTTGTTATAGAAATTCCAAGCAAAAGTACAAAATATGTAGTACAAGACCATTCGGGTTTGTGAGTACAACAATTGGTTTCTAGTGGTTGATGGCGGAAGCGGTTTGTGGTTCACCATGGTCTATGGGACTCCATTTCCCACAGGAACAGCTGACCAGGTTAACTCCTATCTTCGCGAGGCTGCTAACACCGTTGCCTAGCTTCCGGGGCTGTCATCGCAACGCTCCTCTCCAAGCAGATATCTGGCCAAGACAATAGCCAGGGACAAGCCAGTGAGTACTTTGAATGTACTCGCAAACATTATGAACACTAGAATAATATATTTGTTAAGCATGCACTAAAATATGCTATGATCACATCGTCAGTCATAAATAAAACACCTCTTATGCATGCAAGCAAGTTATTTATATGCCACATGAATAAGTAATGAAGGAGCGGAAATAAAATGCCGCAGTCGGGCGTCTGTGCGACACCACAAAAAGGGCTTATAAAGTAAATAAATAACAAGCAACGCCACAGTCGGGCGTCTCAGTGACACCTCATAAAGGGCTTATAAGTAAATGGAATAACATGCATGCCATAGTCGGGCGTCTGAGCGACGCCACAGAAAGGGCTTGTAAAGTAAATAAAATAACAAGCATGCCACAGTCGGGAGTCTAAGCAACGCCATAGAAAGGGCTTGTAAAGTAAATAAAATAACAAGCATGCCACAGTCGGGCGTCTAAGCGAAACCACAGAAAGGGCTTGTATGAAAGTGAAATAACAAACATGCCACAGTCGGGCGTCTGTGCGACGCCACATAAGGGGCTTATATGAAAACATAATCATAGTGAATATCCAGGAGGTGGTACCGTCCCAGGGATATTCCTTATTTCAAAACAATGCAAACGGTTAGTCCACAATGATAATAACCATAACCATCGAATATCACAAGTCATAATCAATATTCGGGTTTACTAGTTTCTCCTCCGAATACCGACACTAAGACCGACACTTGACCCATCCCAGACTGTAATCCTTAACCATGGACACGGCTATTCGAATAGGTTTAATATCTACAGAGGGTGTACTCTTTACCCACGAGCAACGGATTCCGTTAGTCCATCAGGACTAATTCCGTCTACGGTCTTTTGGTTGAAAACACCCAATCCGCACACACCAGCCTAATTTACCGGTGTCTGGAAATCACCCACGACACCTGTTAAGCAAAATTCTAAGTGGGGAGGCTACAACCTCGATGTAGCATGGGATCACAAAATTTATACCGCGCGCAAACTAGGGGAGCTACCCCTTCGGCTACAACCGAAACACCCATGCCCCCGGGTCAGGTGGCATGCCTACCGGATGCCTCCGGTATCTTCCACCATGGCCTCTCTATACGGTGTGTGCTAGGAAAGGGGTTGACAACTTACTGAACCGTACCGTACCTATGGCAGGGACAAGTGGTAGTACGAAACAAGCATGGGGGTTACCGGAGCAAGACTCGATCTATGGTCGACTCAGGAGGCTTATAAATTCCCTGCATGACATGTATAACAAATATATTTCAACCAACAAACCAACACTCATTATACCTTACCATGCCATACCGGACACAGCCGTCCCGACGGAGACCGGCGACAAGCTCACGCCTACCCAAGGCAGAGGCTTTCCCGGATTCCTTTCCGGCATGCATGCAAGGCACATGAGGATGATTACCATCACAAGTATGTTCATTTCCAACAGCAAGGAAATCACTAAAAATGCATCCATGCAAATGATCATATCACATGAAATAACGATTCTCCGAAATAAGGTGGTGTTATAAACGTGTCAAACAATGCATGGAAAATATTATGCCAGGGCTCAAAATGCTTGCCTTCAAGGTGTGGAGAGGTGGGGGTGCTCTCCAAAACTTTTGAAAGTTTTCCTTCCTCTCTCCAAAATCCTATTTTAAATAAATTTAAATTAACACACAATTCCAAAGCAGCACAAAAAGAGTTGTTTGAATTTTTTTGAAAAAATCTTAAAATAAAATAGACCATATTTGAGAGAGGTAGGAAAAAGAATTAATTCATTTGGAGTTGTATTTAAAAAGTTATAGACAGTCAAAGCTCTGGTCAAAATCTGTTTTTAATAAAAACAGAAAAGAAAACGTTTCGAACGGAATTACGCTTTCGCACAGAGAAGACATACTTGGGCCTTTACGCCTCCACTTATCCAGCGTGGGCGGCGCGCGTGTCACTGACAGTGGGCCCGCCTGGCCCACTAGTCAGGTTTGTCTGGTCCACGCGCACGTCGTCTCCCCCTGACCGAACGGGGGCGGAGCTCCGGCGATGCTCGCCGGCGAACGGCGGCACCGTGCGAGAAACGGAGGTCACTCGCTAGCTTAGGGGATCGAGACGGTTACTCCGGTAGTCGTTACGGTCTCGGGGGTGGACGGAGCTGCCGGCGGCGAGCTTTGCGGCGGACGGTGGCCGTCGGGTAAAGTGAAATTTCTCCAGCGGTGAGTCCCGATCAAAATCAAGTAGTGGGAATGGTTCACGGGAGGAAGGGGGAGTTCTTGGTGGAGAGAACAGAGAGGGGGAGGCTTTGGTGGCGCCATAATGGCCGGGGCAATGGCGGCGGCCGCTGTTGCCGGAGGTGGGGAAGAAGACCTCCCCGGGTCGTTTGGCTGCCACGGGAGAACTAGGGGAGCATTCTGAGGTTGCCCGTGTGCTTGAATGGTTTCGGGGCCTCCTTATATACCGCAACGAGGTCGGTTAGTGGCGGCCGTGGATAAGGTCGTCGGCGAACCGCCTCCCTGTAGCGTTAGGGCGTCGTGGCAATGACGAGAGCTAGGGGACACTCGAGAGGATGAGGATGAGCTGTTCCAGGGGCAGGTGGCGAGCGGGAGAGGCCTGGGCGGCACCGACCTGGCAGAGGCATGCTGCGGATGCCGGCGTGCCGCCAAGGGTGCCCTGACAGCGGCGCTGTAGCGTGCCAGGGTGGTCGGGGTGGCGTGGCGATGCAGGGGCTATGTGGCGGCTAGCTGCTATTGGCCAAGGGCCGAAACGGGTGCGGGGCGAGACGCGTCGGCTCGGACGCACGTGCGTGCCAACGCACGCTCTGCTCGCGCTTCGGGCGTGCACGGGATGCGTTCGACGAAATGCCAGAGCCTGCTACAGAACTTGGGTGAGGCTGGCACTTAACAGACCCAGGCTAGGAGCAACTGGGAGCCTAGTGGACAAGTTGGTTTGATCAAAGGTGCAAGCTAACAGTGCAATGCCAAAATTCGTGTCAAAACAGATCATGCCCATAAGGTGTTTGACAAAATGCCAAGGGCACTTAGGCATTTCTTGGAGTGGCCAAATTCTCCAGATCAGTGTCTCTTTAGATGAAAGAGAAGGTGGTAAGGTTAGTTTGGCAAATGCAGAAACTTGTTAGTGCAAGTCTTGCTGAACTTCAATTCTGGTCAGGAGATAAAAGGCATCATTACATGAACCAAAAATGATCCAATATGTGCATGCTCCTGGACTTAAGGGTTTTGCAGGAAGAACTATAAGCAGGAGGAAGCACAAGGTCATTGGAGCAAAAATAATTAGGGTTGCAGTAGAAATCACAAGGCTGGACCAGAATGGAAAAGAGGTTGATTCACTCAAAATTTTCAAAGAACCACACTAGGTTTTTGCATAAAGTTGAATCATAGGCTATTACCAACATCCCATAATTTTGGTGGAGGTTAGAAAGAAATATTTAAAAGGGTTGTAGTGCAAAACTGCACTCTGGACCAGAGAAGAAACTTGGTTGTAGAGCTCAACATTTCTAATGGACAGAAGATATTTTTGCATAAAAGTGGTTTAAAAACATCACATGACATCTCCAAATTTTGGTGGGAATTTTAAGTGAATTTATCAAATGGTTATAGTTCAAATATGGCCATTTAACCTTGAAAAACCATTTTTCAAGAAAATAAAGATCAAGCAAATTAATTATGTAATTAGTTCTACTAATAAAAGAAGAGTTTTTCTTGAGAGGTTAAACAAGTCCAATAACATTTTTGAAAGGTTTTCACTTTAGGGAACAACTCCATGATAACAAGGGAGAAAATGGTTCAAAAATCAAAAGGGAGCCCAGAAAATAAAAGTTTTAATTTCCTGGCAAAATTTTAATTAATAAAACAAGGTCAAAAATTTTGGGGTGTCACAACACTACCCCCCTTAAGAAAAAGTCTCATCCTCGAGATTTGTTAGGAGTTGTTTTGAGAAACAAATACTCCAACGTTACATGTTTTTTTTGCAAGCAGGGTAGGTGTTCGAGCGGTTGTGAGTCTGCTGCCATGGTGCTGTGTGAAATTAATTAATCCACGTCGTGAGAAGGTGCAGATGTAGCAACTCAGGGAAAAGAAATCTCACTCTAGGATTTTGTGAGGGAAAACAGTTAATTTAAAGGAGCATAAACCACAACAAAAACTACACACATTAGTAGAAGCCAAATAATTGACTCGTCGTACAAACTCAGGGTATCACGCATAAGTCACACACATAAATAAATGTTGCAATAATGAATAGCGCAGCGATGTCTAAAATGGAAACAGTAACTGGACAGGGTCCCGAGAAAACGTCTCTGGTACTGGGATACACTCCTCTTCTATCGGGGAAAGTGGATTGACCAGTCGATGAACGTGTCTCTCCTGGTCGGGCCTTAGTGATCTGCCGATGGTGATCTGAGGATTTAAATCCACGAGGCTCTGGAGATAACCCATCACGCGTTGGGTTAAACTCTCTTGAGCGATGACGTACTGGACAAGGTTGGCCAGGACTGGGTCTCTCTCAATTCGTCCACCGGGAAAAGATGTTACTCCTCCAGGCGCTGGACGGCTCGGAAAGTAATAATACCCTCGTTCGCTGGCATAGGGTACCGTGAATCGAAGGCGAGCAAGCGCCTCGTATGCAACAGCTTCTATGGCCATATGTGGGTTTGGCATAGATTTCCCCACGAAGGAGACCTCCGTTGGATCTTGGTTTGAGTTTACGGGAGGGATGTGTACTGCTGCCCAATATCTCGAGGTGGAAGGAGTGATTCTCGATTTGAACAGCTCGTACTGGGGTGGCTGGGTAGCGCCCATGGTACTGCAGGTAAAATCCCACAATATCTTGACAAAACTACCCGGGGTTGCATCTGAGGTTCTCAGATAAATACTAGGGCTTGGCATGGCAAGAAATGGCTGTGAGGGTGGTGCACAAGACGAGGGGTGCTTGGCAAGGTCACGCGGTGGCCTTTTTATAGCACCGGAGCTGGGTCATTTTACCATGGTGAAAGGTAATGAAATTTCCAGCTCTGCTCCACGGGTTGGGGTCAAGCCACAGATTCACACATTTCACTAAAGTGATGTGTTGCTGTGGGGGTTGTCGGGGAAGGTTTTTGGGTAGTTGTGTCCGGAAAATATGCAACTGTGTGCTGACATACCCATGCAAGGTTACTATTTAAAACAGAGGCACAACAACAGGCGGCGTTTATTTACAAGGTCACATGATTACAAAGTGAGGATACACTGGGACTCGACACTACTCGAGTGACTTAGTCTACCTCGTTTATATCCAAGCGGGCGTGCCTTGTGGATGTCGAGGCTTCTCTTCGGGTCCCGTCGTCTGAATTAGCTAGAGTGGGCTGAGGGGCTGCAGGCTCGGGGTAGCGATGATGACCATATCAGGGATTGTTGGCCACAACCCCGTTGGAGTGTGCTCCCAATATGCGATGAAGCACTTCTGGGGTTATCGCAGCACCTTGGCCGATGTCTGGGGCAGTCCTCAGGGACTCGATCGGGTGTCCAAACAACATGACTGGGTTGTCGGCGTTGGGCTCGTTCTCTTCTCTCGCCGGGGCTCGACGAACCAGCTCTCCATGAGCTGTGATTAGATCAATTGTGATCTGATCGCACAGTTCCTCTAGTGCACCTACATAGCGCACTAGGTGCAACAATGCAGGATCTGTCTCGTGATCTCCGTTGGCAACTTGGGGTGATCTACCATACCCTTCACGTCTGGGGTAGTAGTAGAACGAGCGACAGTTAACTCTGGGCGACAAGTGCCGGAGTTGAACTATAGCTTCTCGAGCAGCTAGTTGGATGGCTTGTGGCTCAAAGGAAGTTGTCCTTCCGGTGAACATGTAGGGGCGTTCGGGTGCTAGACCCCTACCGTAGATGTGTATAGTGGCCCAGAATTGACGGCTCTCACCGCTCATGGGCCCTTGGTACACAACATATTCTGGGGGCTCTTCTAACGCATAGGCACGGCGGGTGAGGTTTGCGAGTATGGTCACAAAGCCTCCGAGGTTGGTTGCTGTGGTCTCATTGTGCACGACGGGGCCAGGCATTGGGGCTTGGCTTGGGGTAGAGGCTGTACTATGCTGGGTTGGGGCTAGCGTGCCCTATTTATAGGAAAAGGGGACGGAGTCTTCCTTCGCACGCTTGCGAAAAAGGACTATTTAGGGGCCGGTCACTGGCGCGTGATCGACAGGCTAGGTTGATAGGTTGGGCACCGACTGCCAAAAGGTGTCGGGTCATTGTGGGGCTATCTTGCATGAGAAGCTTGGCTGGGGTTTGGTTAAGGTCTGGTGGGTTGGTTAACCAAGGTTTATTGACCTGGCTAGGATACGATTAGCCAATGGTCAGCCTGGCTCTGATACCAAGTTTGTCACGACCGGTTTTCCGGGTATAAATTTCCAGAAAATGGCCGTTGTGCTCACCAGCCCCAGGATTACTGTTAGCTGATGAGGCACCAACTTGTTACAGAAATTCCAAGCAAAAGTACAGAATATGTAGTACAAGACCATTCGGGTCTGTGAGTATAACAATTGGTTTCTAGTGGTTGATGGCGGAAGCGGTTTGTGGTTCACCACGGTCTATGGGACTCCATTTCCCACAGGAACAGCTGACCAGGTTAACTCCTATCTTCGCGAGGCTGCTAACACCGTTGCCTAGCTTCCGAGGCTGTCATCGCAATGCTCCTCTCCAAGCAGATATCTGGCCAAGACAATAACCAGGGACAAGCCAGTGAGTACTTTGAATGTACTCGCAAACATTATGAACACTGGAATAATATATTTGTTAATCATGCACTAAAATATGCTATGATCACATCGTCAGTCATAAATAAAACACCTCTTATGCATGCAATCAAGTTATTTATATGCCACATGAATAAGTAATGAAGGAGCGGAAATAAAATACCGCAGTCGGGCGTCTGTGCGACACCACAAAAAGGGCTTATAAAGTAAATAAATAACAAGCAACGCCACAGTCGGGCGTCTCAGCGACACCTCATAAAGGGCTTATAAGTAAATGGAATAACATGCATGCCACAGTCGGGAGTCTGAGCGACGCCACAAAAAGGGCTTGTAAAGTAAATAAAATAACAAGCATGCCACAGTCGGGCGTCTAAGTGACGCCATAGAAAGGGCTTGTAAAGTAAATAAAATAACAAGCATGCCACAGTCGGGCGTCTAAGCGACACCACAGAAAGGGCTTGTATGAAAGTGAAATAACAAACATGCCACAGTCGGGCGTCTATGCGACGCCACATACGGGGCTTATATGAAAACATAATCATAGTGAATATCCAGGAGGTGGTACCGTCCCAGGGATATTCCTTATTTCAAAACAATGCAAACGGTTAGTCCACAATGATAATAACCATAACCATCATATATCACGAGTCATAATCAATATTCGGGTTTAGTAGTTTCTCCTCCGAAGACCGACACTAAGACCGACACTTGACCCATCCCAGACTGTAATCCTTAACCATGGACACGGCTATTCGAATAGGTTTAATCTCTGCAGAGGGTGTACTCTTTACCCACGAGCAACGGATTCCGTTAGTCCATCAGGACTAATTCCGTCTGCGGTCTTTTGGTTGAAAACACCCAATCCGCACACACCAGCCTAACTTACCGGTGTCTGGAAATCACCCACGACACCTGTTAAGCAAAACTCTAAGTGGGGAGGCTACGACCTCGACGTAGCATGGGATCACCAAATTTATACCGCGCGCAAACTAGGGGAGCTACCCCTTCGGCTACAACCGAAACACCCATGCCCCCGGGTCAGGTGGCATGCCTACCGGATGCCTCCGGTATCTTCCACCATGGCCTCTCTGTACGGTGTGTGCTAGGAAAGGGGTTGACAACTTACTGAACCGTACCCTACCTATGGCAGGGACAAGTGGTAGTACGAAACAAGCATGGGGTTATCGGAACAAGACTCGATCTATGGTCGACTCAGGAGGCTTATAAATTCCCTGCATGACATGTATAACAAATATATTTCAACGAACAAACCAACACTCATTATACCTTACCATGCCATACCGGACACAACCGTCCCGACGGAGACCGGCGACAAGCTCACGCCTACCCAAGGCAGAGGCTTTCCCGGATTCCTTTCCGGCATGCATGCAAGGCACATGAGGATGATTACCATCACAAGTATGTTCATTTCCAACAGCAAGGAAATCACTAAAAATGCATCCATGCAAATGATCATATCACATGAAATAACGATTCTCCGAAATAAGGTGGTGTTATAAACGTGTCAAACAATGCATGGAAAATATTATGCCAGGGCTCAAAATGCTTGCCTTCAAGGTGTGGAGAGGTGGGGGTGCTCTCCAAAACTTTTGAAAGTTTTCCTTCCTCTCTCCAAAATCCTATTTTAAATAAATTTAAATTAACACACAATTCCAAAGCAGCACAAAAAGAGTTGTTTGAAATTTTTTGAAAAAAATCTTAAAATAAAATAGACCATATTTGAGAGAGGTAGGAAAAAGAATTAATTCATTTGGAGTTGTATTTAAAAAGTTATAGACAGTCAAAGCTCTGGTCAAAATCTAATTTTAATAAAAACAGAAAAGAAAACGTTTCGAACGGGATTACGCTTTCGCACAGAGAAGACGTACTTGGGCCTTTACGCCTCCACTTATCCAGCGTGGGCGGCGCGCGTGTCACTGACAGTGGGCCCGCCTAGCCCACTGGTCAGGTTTGACTGGTCCTCGCGCGCGTCGTCTCCCCCTAACCGAACGGGGGCGGAGCTCCGGCGATGCTCGCCAGCGAATGGCGGCACCGTTCGAGAAACGGAGGTCACCCTCGGGCTCAGGGGATCGAGACGGTTACTCCGGTAGTCGTTACGGTCTCGGGGGTGGACGGAGCTGCCGGCGGCGAGCTTTGCGGCGGACGGTGGCCGTCGGGCAAAGTGAAATTTCTCCAGCGGTGAGTCCCGATCAAAATCGAGTAGTGGGAATGGTTCACGGGAGGAAGGGGGAGTTCTTGGTGGAGAGAACGGAGAGGGGGAGGCTTTGGTGGCGCCGTAATGGCCGGGGTAATGGCGGCGGCCGCTGTTGCCGGAGGTGGGGAAGAAGACCTCCCCAGGTCGTTTGGCTGCCACGGGAGAACTAGGGGAGCATTCTGAGGTTGCCCGTGTGCTTGAATGGGTTCGGGGCCTCCTTATATACCGCAACGAGGTCGGTTAGTGGTGGCCGTGGATAAGGTCGTCGGCGAACCACCTCCCTATAGCGTCAGGGCGTCGTGGCGACGACGAGAGCTAGGGGACACTCGAGAGGATGAGGATGAGCTGTTCCAGGGGCAGGTGGCGAGCGGGAGATGGGCCGGAACGGGTGCGGGGCGAGACGCGGCGGCTCGGACGCACGTGCGTGCCAAACGCACGCTCTGCTCGTGCTCCGGGCGTGCACGGGATGCGTTCGACGAAATGCCAGAGCCTGCTACAGAGCTTGGGTGAACTTCAATTCTGGTCAGGAGATAAAAGGCATCATTACATGAACCAAAAATGATCCAATAGGTGCATGCTCCTGGACTTAAGGGTTTTGCAGGAAGAACTATAAGCAGGAGGAAGCACAAGGTCATTGGAGCAAAAATAATTAGGGTTGTAGTAGAAATCACAAGGCTGGACCAGAATGGAAAAGAGGTTGATTCACTCAAAATTTTCAAAGAACCACACTAGGTTTTTGCATAAAGTTGAATCATAGGCTATTACCAACATCCCATAATTTTGGTGGAGGTTAGAAAGAAATATTTAAAAGGGTTGTAGTGCAAAACTGCACTCTGGACCAGAGAAGAAACTTGGTTGTAGAGCTCAACATTTCTAATGGACAGAAGATATTTTTGCATAAAAGTGGTTTAAAAACATCACATGACATCTCCAAATTTTGGTGGGAATTTTAAGTGAATTTATCAAATGGTTGTAGTTCAAATATGGCCATTTAACCTTGAAAACCCATTTTTCAAGAAAATAAAGATCAAGCAAATTAATTATGTAATTAGTTCTACTAATAAAAGAAGAGTTTTTCTTGAGAGGTTAAACAAGTCCAATAACATTTTTGAAAGGTTTTCACTTTAGGGAACAACTCCATGATAACAAGGGAGAAAATGGTTCAAAAATCAAAAGGGAGCCCAGAAAATAAAAGTTTTAATTTCCTGGCAAAATTTTAATTAATAAAACAAGGTCAAAATTTTTGGGGTGTCACAGTTGTTCATATCATCAGCCACATCAGTAAGATAAAACAGGAGATGACAAGGTGCAAATGTGGGCAGCTTCAGCACACACTGGATTATAGATCTACAAAAACAAGCATACATATAGGGAGTATTAAGTAATGTGCATGGTATGAATAAGGAATTTGGTTTTACAAGTAAAACTTAGAACTTACGGTTCTTACGAACATGCATTTTGGTAGAAACAGCAAACTAAACAGCAGTAAACGATAGGGAGTATGAGCAAATTAAACAACAGTTGAGGATAAAGGCTTTAGAAGGACTGACTTACATTAACAGTTAACACCGGCTTTATAATGCCCTTCTCCATGTCAAGGGAAGGATTACTCAAGAATTTCAGCCCAAAATCTTCTTCATAAGCATTGCCTGTACTCTACATTTTGTAGAGAGTAATTATAGATATGATAATACTGGAAGGGATAGAGGATAATGAAGATAAGATGCAGATTGATGCTACATAATAAACTAGCAATCCCTGGCAGTACAAGCGTTACAGGACAAAATGTACTGACAAGAGCAATGGGCTACACTTCTGCACTGGCATTGTCTGTGTATTCTACTTGTTGGTAAGATTAAATATAGATCTGATCTTTTTTAGTAAATGGTGGGCGAGGGAGATAAGATGCAGAATGCTACAAAATGAACCAATCCCTCTTCCCATAATACATGAGTGTTTTGAACACTGGTGTACTGTACAAAACGTTCTTATATTATGGGACGGAGGGAGTAGCTGTTAATGTAAGTACAGTGATAGACCATGTTCAGTCCTTACAAGAGGACTGCAGAGCTAAACCTCTTCAAAAGCATTGGGTTGATTCTAAATTTATGTAAGAGTCCATACGGATCTTATAATGTCCACCAAATGGACGATTACGAGGCTAACATGTGCAGTGATGATACATAATCAAACAGCTATGAAAGTAAGTATGGTCATACAGGGCAAGAGGTACTCACAAGAGCAATGCGGTGTGTAGTATAGTTGCGAGATTCTGTGGTCCCTTGAGAACGAATGTTTTTCTGCTAACAGTTTTCGTACAAGTGAGACAATAAGGCTAATGCAGAAATGTAGTTCAAATTGTGATGTGATATCATAGACAGTACGTTACGCTGCAGCCGAGACCAATGTGTAACAAGATTATTCCATTCACCGTCGGATAAATGTAGCACCGGAGACTTTACAGAAATTTCGTTTAGAGGCTTGCCATCGAAGTGCGCTTGCCTCAGGTAGGAACGATACTTCATCAACGAGTGCTTGAAAAGCGCAACCAACCCTTGCTCGTCATCACAATCCAGTTTGCTCCTCGCCTATTTAAAAGAATGAAATCTTGTGTCTTCTGTCAGCAGAAACATATGCAGTAATGACCATGAATAACATTAGTACATTACTTACGCGTAAGTTGCGGAGGAAGACTGGAAATTGTTCTGTGTCTGCGGTATAATATTTCCATGAAGGAAAGATGCGCACAAAGTTCCTGACAACAACATAAGCTTCATCTTCTAAACTGGGAAGAAATGAAATTGGGGTCCTATTTGCTGCAATTGGGGCTCTCTCTAGTTTGAAAAGGGATTTGGCAACTGGATTTGGTGTACTCTTTGCTGGAATGGGGGTTTTGCATCGCACAGCTGGTGCTATGTCAACTGGCATAATCATACTGTTTGCTGCAGTTGGGGTCTGCTGAGTTGGGGCATCAGAAATGACCGGTGTAGTAGGGCTAGATTTTGCTAGAGTTGGGGTATTTTGTGGGTCAAGTGATATTGCAACTACACCTAATGGGCTATTTGATTTATCAGGTGCCACTACCTTTTCCAAATACTTTGCTTATGCTCCTCCACGATCAGCAATCGCCCTCTTCCTTTTGAACGTCTGATACACAAGAACAACATTTGAATGGATAAATATGGTATGATGATAGATGGAATATGTACTGGAAATGGATAGGCATGGCGTATTCACATACATGGTGTGTAAACTAAGCTAATGGCAGTTCAACAAAGTAGAAGCAATGCAAAGCATCAGTTGCAAGATATGTGCGAGCAATGTAACCTTGGAAAGTTAGAGCAAGTACCTTGATGGGTGAATAAGATAGGGCATCTTCCTCTGACTCCTCCACTAGGGAGCTACATTGACTTAGGTCTCCCTCTAGCTCAAAATCACTGTTAGGATCATATTCTGAGCATGAATCTGTATGTGGAGAGCGTTTGCATTGCATTGCATCCAGACTTGATTTCAGTCCCTTAATGCCAAGTTTGACAGCCATGGCATTGTTCTGCTTTATTCTTTTCATGCGCGCAAGCTCATAATCATTATGATGCTATTCAGAATCCGAGATTCATGAAAACATAAAAAGTAGTCAGATTATCTATGGAATGCATTGCGGATTCAACTCCGAGAGTGTCTCCCTATAAACCCTTGCATATGCAAAGTTCACCTCCCCAACCGTGCTGACCAGACCACACACAGAAATACAAACCCCTTATGTCTCTATAACAGGCAAGCACACATTTCAAAACGGAAGTAGGAACATTAGAATCATATGAAATTCATATTTGAACAAATAAACTAAGCAATTATGAGTGGCGTAATGTTTAGCTTCAAGGGTGGAGTGTTGGTAGTGCGACACAAAGCAAGTAGGCAGATTGTATTCCATGCAAAAGATTGAAACCTATGTAAAAGCTGGAAATGACACTTTCTTTCTATACAATGCAGTGTTCGTTACCCACACATGATGGAAGAGATCACATAGAGAAATACTATTCACTCATGCCTACGGTTCCAGTATTTAGAAACAGGGTGGTCCACTCTAAAAGAATATTGACAACAAATATGACAAGACAAGCATAGATGTAGTGAATCAATCATTTACTTGTGAGCTTGCTAGGACAAGTATGCAGAATTGTAACTGCAGTAAGAGACCGTCCAAAATCTGAATGAAGAAGTTTGTCCAGCACTTATTGTTTGCAACTAATCGACGTGAATAATTGGATATTATATCGAATGAGTAAGAAAGACAAGTAAAATTGTCAACAAACCTGGCTTGTAGTAGTAATCTGGGTCAATGTCACTACGACCAACAATCCAAAATGACTAGTTTCTGTTTCGAGGGCTAGAATTTTGAAAACCCTGTGAACTTTAGAGGTACTAAAGATTATCGAAATACATCTGAACCATTAAGTGTAGGTAGCACTGAGCACACAACAAACCCTAATGACAGTCCTGCCTAATGAGTAATGAATCAATTAGAAAATGGGTGATGAGGAGTGGCTGCTGATTGTTGAGGACGCATCTCAGGATAAATCGGGTTGGCTTGGTGGGTGCTGCATGCCTGAGCCCTGAACGGACTGGGAAGGTAGGCACGACAGCGCACCCGGGCAGTGGTGATGCTGTTGGGCGAGCGGCTCCTGGCCTCCTGTTAGTCTGGCATCTCCTCCTAGAGTCATGCCATCCGGGGACGGCAAGTCGCCGGCGAGGCAGGCGGCTGGGGTCGAGTAGAGATCGGAAGCGCGCAGCAGAACAGAGGGGAATCGGGGCCTGGGACGACCCAAAATCCCAGGGTGGGCCGGCCCACCGTGGGCACCCTGTAGAGATACACACCCTAGTGGTGAACATGCATTTTCGAAACTAATTTAGGAACATTTAGCTGACCAATTAAACAACTCTGTTTTAATAATATCATATTCATATTTGAACAACTAAGCTTGTTTAGCTTGATGGGTGGAGCAGTGTTATTATGACACGAAGCACGTATTCTGATCGTATATTGATCATAAAAGGGGGAAACTCTAAGCATATTTTTTTAGCAAAAGAGGGTTTCCCCTCCGATTTCTATTAAAGAAACCACCACGGAACCAACATGATCAATTAAACCCTAAGCATGATCAATTAAACCGTATTATGGCTGTGCCATGGCAGATTTGAAGCTGCAAACCGGAGAAATGATATTTAGCATCCATTGTTTGCTTCGAACTAAGAACTAAATTCTAAGAGCTGAAAAGAAAGTAGAGTAACCAAGTTAAGATCTATTTTCTGGTTGAGATCAAAAAGTTGAGGAGATATGAAGTACCACCTCTCTTGCAGCGTCGTGTAGGCATCGGGGGTGCGATGGCTGTCGGTGGCGTTGAAGCAGATCTGCGACGGTAGACGGGTGCATCGGGGGATAAGTCCCGTTGCGGTGGAAGAGAAGGTCATGTGAGCGGCCCTGGCAAAGAGGATGATGGCGCCGATGAAGCGAGAGGATGCAATGCAAGGCTATTGGTCCGTTGCCGTGGATGAGAAACGTCCATCTCTAGTAGTGGACGATGTGGTCTTGGCAGGCGCTCTGGCATGGTGGAGGACGGTGGCGATGGATGTGGTGGAGGACGGCGACGACGGATGGGGTGGCAGACGGAGGCTGGTGTGGGGATGGGGTGTTCTAGCACGGATGGTGTATGAATGGGAAAATGGAGGGAGAGGTACGGGGAACCATGTTTTTGGGACGCGCCTATCTGAAATATGGGAAAGTTACAAACTTAGCCCCCGTTTAAAATTTGGACGTCTTGTCGGTTGGGGATAGGACGGTAATCTCGCATCTCGCCAATATTTGCCTAGAGCGATTTCGGGCGAGGAGAGGGTGGTTGGCGCCCATGGTTGGCGCCCACGGTGTATGAATGGGGCTGACAGGTAGGGCGGTTGTGTCATGTCTGAGTGAAGTTACAAACCTGCCCCTATTGAAAATATTTGCCTACATCGATTTTTGCCGAGTCGAGTTTTTTTTGCTGCCCACCATGTATGAATGGGGAATGGAGGGAGAAACAAAGGTCTTTCAGACGATCATGAATCAAATGAGTTTTGCCGCCCATGTTTGACGCCCACCGTGTCGGAATGGGCTCAGAGGCGGTCATGTCACGTCTAATTGAAGTTACTAACCTACCTGTTGGGGATATAACTATTTGTGTAAGCCGCCCAAGAGGGGCCGGGTTACGCAAAGAGAAGCTCATCAGAAGCCCAAGACCAAGGCATGAAGATGGTGGTTCATTAAAGGGTTTAAAAGCCCACATGCGACTTAAACCCCATAGAGATAAACCGCCATGATGGCATTTCTTGTATTGTAAGGTAGAAATAACTAGTCGCCGAGCTGGACACTGTTTATGAGCCGGCCGGGACTCTGTAGGCCGCAGGGCGTCACCCGTGTATATAAGGGGATGACTCGCCAGTGGCTTAGGGTAAGAAACAACCAATCGAGAACCGGGCATAGCGTATCTCGCTCCCTAGTCATTGAAACCTCAAGCAATACCAACCCAACTAGACGTAGGCCTTCCTTCACCGCAAGGGGCTGAACTAGTATAAACCTCTTGTGTCCTTTGTCCCGATTAACCCCTTTAAGCTTCCTAGTTGCAATGGCTGCACGATCAAGTCCTTGCAAGAGGACATCTACCATGACAATTCCACGACAGTTGGCGCCCACCGTGGGGCCAGCGCACGGTGGATTTGAGTTCTTGAAGGGCAGCTTCGAAGGGCTCAAGGGATACACGGTTAGCCGGATGACCAAGAGTCGTCGCAGCAAGATCTACATTGACGACGAAGGCTGGGGCCCCGATGCCGGCTCAATTGAGTACGGGTACCGGGTCCCCTTCGGCGGAATCCATGTCTTCATCGGACGGATTGATGAGCCGGGCCCTAAGCCAGACAGCTGCACCGACCTCGTCGAGATGGCTCAACGTGCGAGACCCGCCCGAGCTCAACCCGTCGTGAAGCGTGCCTTCGTGGGCTGCATCCATGGAGGGGAGCTTTCTGAAGGATCTGAAGGTGGTGGTGAGACGGCCGTCCTCTCCGATGGTGAATCGTCCGCCGGCTCAACAAATTCGTTGTATCAAGTTCAAAATGGTGTGCTTGGGGGCTGTTCCGATGGCAGCACTATTCCGGACCCCTCTGAGTCGCCAAACTGGGCAGGAGTCTTCATGGTTGGTACTCAACCCGGCCAAAACTCTACGGCGTCAGCACCGATAACGTCCGGGTTAGGGGCAGCTGGGGCAGGAGGCCCTGTGCGCTCGCCGGCTCAGGTGCTAATGAATCTCATGGATAAGCTTACGGCCCTGTTAAGCACTACAGTCATCCCTGCAAACCAAGATGAGCACAACGCTGAGGTGGCGTAGGTTCGTGAAGAGATCGCTCAGGCCAAAGAAGCCTTAGCAGCTGAGGATACCACATTGGCTATAGAACGGGCGGCCTTGGATGCGCGGGCGCAGCAACTTCAGACAGAGGCTTATCAGCTTACGATGAGTCTGAACGCATCTAATGAGGTAATGAGGAGGAGACATCAGAAAACTCAGTCCCGTTTACCTCCGATTTATGATCCTCGGAACCTTTTCGCTACACCCGGAGCTGACCCAAGTAACCCGCCAGGTGCAAATCAGCTTATGACATCCGGAGCGGGGGCCCGGTTCAGCCTCAGGTGACGGCGCCTCTTCATGGCAATATGGCACCGCCCCGTTATGTGCCGATACCACCGGGTCACTTCTCCAACCCCATGGAGAATTTAATCGCAGCATCAGCGCGTTTGGCGGCTCTCCCAGTGGACGGTGATGATCCAACAGCGGTGGAGACCCGGAGGATCAGAGAACTTGTCCAGACAGCTTTGGCTCAGCAAGAGACTTACGCCTACAGCCGAGACAGGATTCATTCAACCCCTCCGCCCTGGTTAGCTCCGCCTCGTCCAAACCGGAGCCCGAGTTACAGCAGACACATGGAGTCAGAGGCCCTGTCAAGCAACTCTCAGCGCCGGAACTAGCCTGGCGGATATAACCCGGTGCAGGATCGGATACATCAGGAGGACGAGCGGGCGGCTCAGCTAGCGGCTCAGCTAGCAACTCAACAAGACTTACCGGCTTATCCGACGACTTCCGTTGAGACGGGAGTTGCTACTAGAACCGGAGGTGTTCCTTGTCTGGTACCGGCTCTACGTAATGTATGTCTGCCCAAGGATTTCAAGGGACCTCGGAAGGTGCCGAATTATACGGCCGACTTACAGCCTGGGACGTGGATCGAGAGTTATGAGATGGCCATGGAGGTGCTGGAGGTTAGTGACGTAGCAATGGCTAAATACTTCACCATGATGTTGGATGGAACGGCCCGTTCTTGGTTAAAGGGCTTGCCACCCAATTCCATTAGTTCATGGGCAGAGCTAAAGGCCCGTTTCATCCAGAACTTCAAGGACACTTGCAAGCAGTCTATGTCGATTGTGGACTTGACAAATTGTAAGCAAGAGGAAGGTGAATCCACGACTCATTGGGTGCGCCGGGTCAAAGAGATAATACATTCGTCTGACAAGATGGATGCCGGCTCAGCAGTTCTCATGCTGGAAAAGAATTGCCGCTTTGAGCCTCTGAGACAGAAGCTGGGGCGCCTTAAGCGTGATTGCAATGATATGGGTACGCTGATGGCGGCTTTAGTCAAGTATGCCGATTCTGATAGTACCAAGGATCCCGCGTCTGATGAGGAAAAGATAGGGAAGGGAAAAAGAACGGTAATGGAAAGGGTCAGCAGCATAACCTGATGAATCAAGGAGGCAATAAATGTAACGCGGACGGTAACCCGGAATTTGTGGCTAATGCGCAGGGTAACAACCAGAAGCGCAAGGGGAAACCACCCCCCGGTTTGGTGGGTCAGGTCCATCTCTTGAACAGCTACTCAATGAGCCTTGTCCGAAACACGACACCCGGGAACGGCTAGCGACTCATTTATGGAAGGATTGCGCAATCATGAAGGCTTTCAAGAATTCTAATACGTTTGATGGCAATCAAGGCCCGGGCGGCGGCTCAGGAGCTGGCGGCTTTCATGGTCCGGACGGCGGTTCAGGGTCTGGTTTTCAGGGAAACCAGGGCGGTTATAACCAACAGCAGTCTGGTCAAGGAGGTCAACAGCAGCAGCAGTCGGGTTATCAGAGCCATCCAAAGCAGCTAAATAGTGGGCAGTATCACGTGTTCACCACCAGTTTGTGTAAACGGGATCAGAAAATTCATAAGAGGGCTTTGAACTCTGTTGAGCCGGCAGTCCCTCATTACTTAAGGTGGTCGGAACAGCCCAATGTCTGGAGTAGGGAGGATCACCCTCCCCGGGTTGATAATTTGGGTCAACTGGCCCTGGTGGTGGCACCGCAGGTCGGTGGTTATAAATTCACTAAGGTGCTCATGGATGGAGGTAGCAGCATCAGCATCCTCTATTACGAGACCTTTCGGCGCATGGGCTTAACTGACAAGAATTTAAAGACATCCAATACCGTTTCCCATGGAGTGGTGCCTGGTAAGTCGGCCTACCCCGTCGGTAAGATTGAGCTGGAGGTGGCCTTTGGAGACGAGCATGATTCTAGGGCTGAGAAGTTAACCTTTGAGGTGGTCAAAATCAAGAGTCCGTATCACGCTTTGTTTGGACAACCGGCTTATGCCAGGTTTATGGTGCGGCCGTGTTATGTTTACTTGCAGCTCAAGATGCCGGGTTACAAGGGCACCATCACTGTGCATGGAAGTCGAAAGGTGGCCCTGGAATGCGAAGAAGGTGACGCGGCTTATGCCGAGTCTGTCTGTGCAGCAGAGGAGCTCAAATTTTATCAAGATAACGTTGACCCGGTGGATATGACCTTCCTAAAAAAGCCAACCACGGAACATGACCCGGCCATGAAGTTTAAGTCGGCTGCAGAGACCAGGCTTGTTGATTTTACTCCAGGCGATTCATCTAAGCAGTTTAGCATCAGTGCCAACTTGGATCCTAAATAGGAAAGCGCGCTCATCGAGTTCATCCATGAGAACCGGGACATCTTTGCATGGAAGCCTTCTGACATGCCGGGTGTACCAAGAAGACTCGCTGAGCACACTCTTAATGTTGATCTGAAGTATAAGCCGGCCAGGCAGTTTTTACGGCGATTCAATGAGGAACGATGAAAAGCTATTGGAGAGGAGGTCGCCCGGCTCTTGGTGGCTGGGTTCATTATTGAAGTTTTTCACCTGGAGTGGTTGGCTAACCCGGTGCTCGTACTCAAGAAAAACGGCACCTGGCGGATGTGTGTGGATTACACGGACTTAAATAAGGCTTGTCCGGCTAATCCTTTCGCGCTCCCCCGTATTAATCAAATCATTGATGCTACGGCGGGTTGTGCGCGTTTGAGCTTTTTGGATGCTTACTCTGGTTATCATCAGATCAAGATGGCAGTTAAGGACCAGGAGAAGACGGCTTCATCACTCCGTTTGGAGCCTTCTGCTCTGTGTCTATGCCTTTTGGGCTCAAGAGTGCCCAGGTAACTTATCAGCGGTGTGTACAGAATTGTCTCCACAATCAGATTGGGTGCAATGTTCATGCTTATGTGGATGATATAGTGGTGAAGTCCAGAGAGACGGAAACCTTGATATCTGATCTTAGAGAAACCTTTGATAACCTCCGGGTTTACAAGATGATGCTTAACCCGGAGAAGTGCATATTTCGTGTACCTGCAGGCAAGCTTTTGGGATTCTTGGTCTCAAACAGGGGCATTGAAGCTAATCCGGAGAAGATCAAGGCAATCACTTCTTTGGCTAAACCGGCATGTATCAATGATGTTCAGCGACTGGCGGGTCGTGTTGCTGTTTTAAGCCGGTTCATAAGCCGGTTAGGCGAGAAGGCCCTACCGCTGTATCAGATGATGAAGAAAGCAGGCACCTTTGTCTGGAGTGATGCTGCTAATGCTGCTTTTGAGGATTTAAAAAGGCAGTTGTCCGAGCCGCCGGTCCTTGCAGCTCCCATTGACAAAGAGCCTTTGCTGTTATATGTGGCTGCTAATTCACGAGCCGTCAGCATTGCAATCGTGGTGGAACGCAAGGAGGCTGGCAAGGAGCATCCGGTTCAACGGCCGGTTTATTATGTGAGTGAGGTGCTCATCGAGTCGAAACAAAGGTATCCTCATTGGCAGAAACTTGTTTACGGGGTGTTCATGGCAAGCCGGAAGCTAAAGCAATACTTCCAAGGTCACCCTATCACTATGGTGAGTTCTGCCCCCTTGGGAGACATCATTCAGAACAGAGAGGCTATAGGATGAGTCGCCAAGTGGGCCATTGAGCTCGAGCCTCATGGTTTGAAGTACATGCCACGCACTGCCATTAAGTCCCAAGCCTTGGTGGATTTTATCAATGATTGGACAGAGCAACAGGCACCTGAGGAGAAGCCCGATAACACATATTGGACTATTCACTTTGATGGGTCTAGACAGTTGGAAGGCTCGGGGGCTGGATTCATATTAACTTCCCCTCGAGGTGACAAATTCTGTTATGTGCTCCGGCTTATGTTTCCTTGTACTAACAATGCAGCTGAGTATGAGGCCTTACTCCATGGTCTCCGGATGGCCAAAGAGATGAACTTAAGCCGGGTAAGGTACTTAGGAGATTCAGACCTTGTGGCTCAACAGGTGTCAGGCAGGTGGGACTCTAAAGATCCCCTTATGGCGGCTTACCGTCGTGAAGTTGACGCTGTGGCTGGGCACTTCAAGGGTTATGTGGTGGAACACATTGATCGAAGGAAGAATGAGGCGGCTGATGCCTTAAGCCGGCTGGGATCTCAGCGTAAGCCGGTGCCGCCTAACACCTTTCTTGATGTTTTGCATAATCCTTCTGTCAAGTTACCTACAGAGGAAGATCTGGCAGTGCCAGACCCGGAGGCACAGCTGGTAGTGGCTCTCCACGTTATCCCGGATTGGACAGTGCCTTATTTGGCTTATATGACCCGGGGAGAGTTGCCTAAAGATGAGACCTTGGCAATACAAACCGTCCGGCGGTCCAAGTCCATGACAATTGTTAATGGCGAGTTACATCACTACAGCGTCACTGGAGCGTTTCAATGTTGCGTGTCACCTGCGGAGGGTCAGGAGATACTCCGTGAGATTCATGAAGGCGATTGTGGTCATCATGCCGGCTCAAAATCTCTTGTGGCCAAGGCTTTCTGTCATGGGTTTTATTGGCTGACGGCTCATGCTGATGCAGAAGATCTGGTCAGTAAATGTGACGGATGTCAGAAGTTCTCACGATGAGCCCATGTGACGGCTCAAGAATTGAGGATGATTCCAATTACTTGGCCATTCGCAGTCTGGGGGCTTGACATGGTCGGGCCTTTCAAAAGGTCTAAGGATAAAAAGACACACCTCTTGGTGGTAGTTGACAAGTTTACAAAGTGGGTTGAGGCGGAGCCAGTCAGTAAGTGTGATGCAGCCACGGCGGTCCAGTTCATGAAAAAGGTGATTTTTCGTTTTGGTTTTCCACACAGTATCATAACTGATAACGGCACTAACCTCTCCATAGGAGCCATGGAAGAATTCTGTCAAAGAGAGCATATCTGGCTTGACGTCTTGGCTGTGGCTCATCCTCAATCTAATGGTCAAGCGGAAAGAGCTAATCAGGAGATCTTGAAGGGTATCAAGCCCCGGATCTTGGTCCCCTTGCAGCAGACGCCGGGTTGTTGGGTGGAGGAGTTACCTTCTGTACTTTGGAGCATCAACACTACACCTAACAGATCTACGGGTTACACACCTTTCTTTATAGTGTATGGAGCAGAGGCGGTCCTACCAAGTGACATCCGTCATGACTCACCCCGTGTGGCGGCTTATGTTGAGGCGGACAATGAAGAAGCTCGTCAAGATGCACTTGACCTGTTGGATGAAGAGCGAGACTTGGAAATAGCCCGCTCGGTGATTTACCAGCAAGACCCGCGCCGCTACCACAGCCGCTGGGTTAGGTCCAGAACCTTTCAGGAAGGTGACTTAGTGCTCCGACTCATCCAGGATCAATCTAACATACACAAGCTATCCCCTCCTTGGGAAGTACCCTTTGTGGTCAGCAAGAATCTGAACAACGGGTCATACTACCTTATCGATGTTCGAGAGCACAAAGACTCACGTAAGTCGGAGGAGGAGACCCGCCGGCCATGGAATATCGCTCATCTTCGGCCTTACTATACTTGAGCCACCGGCTCTAATCTGTATATATTTAGACTATGTATATATTACATAAAGCAATAAAGCGGGACCTCTGTCCTTTTATCCACCCCAAAAGGTTTATGTGTCTTCTTTGCCATGTGGTGGAGATAACCAACAGGGAGCGGGTCACATCTGAATCCGGCTTTTCCTTTGGTCCGGCTTATGATCATATCTGAATCTAGACATGATCACTTGGGGGCTTCCTGTTCAAACATAGGTCGTATTCGAACCAAAGAGAACATAGCTGTCGATACCCACTTGATCGGCATACTGCCAAACCCACTTGGGGGCTTCTTGATCATATTTGAATCATAGCTTAACCCCTTTGGGTCTGACGTGGATCGTATTCGAATCAGCGTCATTAAACAACTCTTATGGTCACTTGGGGGCTTCCTATTCAAACATAGGTCGTATTCGAACCAAAGAGAACATAGCTGTCGATACCCACTTGATCGGCATCGCCACAGCCACTGGGGGCTATATGATCGTATCCGAATCTTAGCTTAACCCCTTTGGAACAGTTCACTGATCGTATTCGAATCAGAGGCCTTTTAAATTTTGTTTATTATTCATCTTATTTTATAAGTATCAATATTTGATTATCTTGAGACCCTCTTCAAAATACAATGGAGTAGATTGCAATCCTCCGGGTTAATATTGGTTACCTCGGGTTGTTAAGTACCAGGTGAACTTTTATATGCCAATTTTCAGGAGTTAAGCTTAACCTCAGGGGTCGGGTTATATAAGCCGGAAAGATAACCGCAAGCATCAGAGGTATATCATTATGGTTATGTTTACTAAGTCTAATCGTAAGTTGGTTTTCCTGAATTTGTTCGGTGCATATTCTGGGTTATCAAAACTTTATGTGACCCTCAATGCGATAAGTCACCAACGGATTGCTATGTGTATTATGTGCAAGGTAATACCGGTAAATTTTTGCAAGGACATGACGGATTAATATAAATTGCAAGTGCATAGTGATGGCGGCTTATCCAAGTATTGAGCGCCATAAGCATGCGCGAAGGCATGACAAAATCAAAGTATTTTCTACTCTATTACAAGACTCCCTGAGTCTGAATGATGAAGCATTGTTTTTCCATGAAGACATAAGCATATGACGCCTGGTGATTTACTCTTGAGGTTGACCTGAAGCTTCCGGGTTATCCTTCTCCGCCTCTCCGCCGGCTGCCTTGTCCTGGAAGGTTGATGACGCCCAGTCAATGCCACTCAAGGCTTCAAACTCAGCTTCATCATCTATTAAACCGGTTGGGTCGACTTCAGGGGCAAAGGTGTGCTTACGGATTGGAGGGATCAGGCTGACATCATCATAGTGCGGCGTGGGGATTCTTCGATTCTCCTTATCATAACCCGGCTGATACTTGGTGAGGTCAGTGTCGTTCCCAATTTGAGTGGCCACAGGGCGTATATCCCTCACGCAAGTGGTGAAGTCCTTCTCATCAAATGGAGAGCCGTCCTCCTTCAAACTTGGATACCCAAGAGCGATGTCGACCGGGTCTAGCTCTGGTAACCAGGCTTTGGCCCGGCTCAAAGCGGCCATTGCTCCGGCTCTTGCTTGGGCCCGTCTCAACTCTTGAATCTGCTGAGGAAGCACACCAAGCCGTTGTAGCACATCTTGCAAGAGGTGGGGAACATCATTTGATAAGGCTACAACGGCTAAAGCACGTTGTGATCCGGTGTACAGTTGCTCCACTAGAGTATACACCGCCTTCAATTTGATCAGAGTGTTCTGCTTGAGGTTTGTGCTTCTGGGGCCTGTATTGGTAAGCATAAGGTAAACCACAGGTAACAATTGAAGGAATATTTACAATATTTAATGATTGCTTAAGATAACTTACCAAAGATTGCTGAGACCATCCGAGATATCTGGCGTTGTAAGCTGGTCAGTTCGGCTTGTTGCGTTTGCCAGCCGCGCCTCTGCTGTCTCGGCCCGGGTCACCAATCCGGCCTTTTCGTCAGCCCAGATTTTCTTCTCCGCCTCAAAATTCTTGAGGGAGTCCTGGATTAGGGGGTGTTCGGGTAGCCGGACTATACCTTCAGCCGGACTCCAGGACTATGAAGATACAAGATTGAAGACTACGTCCCGTGTCCGGATGGGACTTTCCTTGGCGTGGAAGGCAAGCTTGGCGATGCGGATATTCAAGATCTCCTACCATTGTAACCGACTCTATGTAACCCTAACCCCACCCGGTGTCTATATAAACCGGAGGGTTTTAGTCCGAAGGACAACTTCATCAACTCCATAGACAACAATCATACCATAGGCTAGCTTCTAGGGTTTAGCCTCCTCGATCTCGTGGTAGATCTACTCTTGTACTACCCATATCATCAATATTAATCAAGCAGGATGTAGGGTTTTACCTCCATCAAGAGGGCCCGAACCTGGGTAAAACATCGTGTTCCATGCCTCCTGTTACCATCCGGCCTAGACGCACAGTTCGGGACCCCCTACCCGAGATCCGCCGGTTTTGACACCGACATTGGTGCTTTCATTGATAGTTCCTCTGTGTCGTCGCCGTTAGGTCCGATGGCTCCTTTGATCATCAACAACGAGGCGGTCCAGGGTGAGACTTTTCTCCCCGGATAGATCTTCGCCTTCGGCGGCTTCGCTCTGCGGGCCAATTCTCTTGGCCACTTGGAGCAGATCGAAAGCTACGCCCCTGGCCATCAAGTCAGGTTTGGAAGCTTAAACTACACGGCTGACATCCGCGGAGACTTGACTTTCGACGGGTTCGAGCCACGGCCAAGCGCGCCACACTATCTCGAGGGGCATGATCTAGCTTTGCCTCCGGGCAGTGTCCTGGAGGCCGCTCATGCATCGGTTCCGACCTCTAACTCGGAGCCTATTGCGCCAATCGAGGACGAGCGGTTGGACGCCACCTCGGGGGCTGCGATCTCAAAGGCGATCGAGCCGAATGCTAGCCCCGTACTCTGCATGACCCGTGACTCCGAGGATCCGGACTCCTCCCCGGACTCCGAACCCCCCGCGCCCCTGCCGATCGAATCCGATTGGGCGTCGATAACGGAGTTCACCGCCGCAGACATCTTTCAGCACTCGCCTTTTGGCGTCATCCTGAATTCTCTTAAGTCTCTCTCTTTATCAGGAGAGCCCTGGCCGGATTATGGTCAGCAAGGATGGGATACGGACGACGAAGAAATTCCAAGCCCACCCACCACCCACTTGGTAGCCACTGTCGACAATTTAAGCGACATGCTCAACTTCGACTCCGGAGACATCGACAGTATGGATGACGATGCAGGAGATACCGACGAACCAACGCCCATAGGGCATTGGACAGCCACCTCATCTCATGATGTGTACATGGTGGATACCCCTAAAGGAAGCGACAATGAGGAAAAAGGGGAGGGAACGGGAGATCGACCCCCCGAAAAGCAATCAAAGCGTCGGCGTAAACGCCGACCAAAGCCCCGCCTCGATAAAAACCCAGCCATAGAGCAGGACGAGCCGGTAGACGACGAGCAGGCCTTAGAGCAGCCGTCCGAACAGGGCAATACGGATAGAGAAACCGAATGCCCCTCCTCCGGCGAAAACGACATTCCGGAGGACCTCACACCGGATAAACATATGGAACAGAAGAATCTCCACGAGAGGCTCATTGCAACTGCACGCAACCTAAAAAAGCAGAAGCAGAAGCTAAAAACAGCGGAAGATGCACTTCGTATTAGATGGAGCAAAGTAATCAATACCGCAGATAAATACGGCGACAGTCGCCGCACTAAAAGCTATCCGAAAAGAAAGCTACTGCCTGAATTCGACGAAGAGGCCCTAGAGCCCTCGCATTCAAAAAATGAGAAAGCCACACGGTCGGATAGACGACCCCATAAAGCGGCAAGCGGTGCCGTACTCAAATCAGCATGCGACCCACTTAAGGATTCGCATCATGGCCCAGTCAGGTCCATTTATGGGCCAAGAAAGCAAGCTCTTGTAAGCAATGCTATGAAGCCATCATCAGAATCCGGCACACCCAAATACAGGGGCGCCGCACACCCTCTATGTTTCACCGATGAGGTCATGGACCATGAATTTCCAGAGGGGTTCAAACCCGTAAACATAGAGGCATACGATGGAACAATAGACCCTGGAGTCTGGATAGAGGATTATATCCTCCACATACACATGGCTAGAGGAAATGATCTCCACGCCATAAAATATTTACCCCTTAAGCTTAAAGGGCCAGCCCGGCATTGGCTTAAAAGCCTTCCCGAAAACACAATTGGAAGCTGGGAAGAGCTCGAGGATGCTTTTCGAGCAAACTTTCAAGGGACCTACATCCGCCCTCCGGATGCAGACGATCTTAGCCACATAACTCAACAACCCGGAGAATCAGCTCGGCAGTTCCGGAATAGATTCCTCACTAAAAAGAATCAGATAGTCGACTATCCGGACGCCGAAGCCTTAGCAGCTTTCTGGCATAACGTCCGAGATGAATGGCTCACCAGACACCTCGGCCAAGAAAAGCCGAGAACAATGGCCGCACTAACAAACCTCATGACCCGCTTTTATGCAGGGGAGGACAGCTGGTTGGCAAGGTGCAGCCCCAGCGACCCAAGTACATCCGAAACTAGGGATGGAAACGGAAAACCACGACGCAACAAGGACCGTCTCCGGACTAAGGACAAAAGTCCGAAGAGCACGGCAGTCAATGCCGGATTCAAAGGCTCACGACAAAATCAGGAAAAATCGCCCCCCAAGATAACAGGGACGATCCATCCAACCTAAATAAAATCCTGGACAGCATATGTCAGATACACAGTACTCCCGGGAAGCCTGCTAACCATACCCACAGAGACTGTTGGGTTTTCAAACAATCCGGCAGACTCAATGCCGAACACAAGGGGCTCGACATACCAAGCGAAGACGAGGACGAACCCCAAAAGCAGAGTACCAGGAAACAAAAGAACTTCCCACAGGAAGTAAAAACAATGAACTCACTTCACATAACAAAACATGCGGCGCCCGTAAAGGTACGCACCACACGGCCCATCCCCAAAGGGTCCGGCCACTGGTTGTCAAAACCGATCATCTTCAATCAGCTAGATTATTCTAGAAATATCAAGAATGCAGGCTGGACCGCCTTGATACTCGATCCAATAATTAGCGGACTCCAGTTTTCAAATGTCCTTATGGACGGCGGCAGTGGACTAAACCTGATATATCAGGATACAATCCAGCACATGAGGATAAACCCAGCAAGAATCCGCCGCAGCAAAACCTCCTTTCAAGGGGTAATACCTGGTCCGGACACCCGTTGTATGGGTTTTCTCCGGCTGGAAGTCATATTCGGCTCGGCCGATAACTTCCGCCGCGAAAAGCTGACCTTCCATATCGTCCCGTTCTCAAGTCGCTATCAAGCACTACTGGGACGCAAAGCTTTCGCTCGCTTTAACGCAATACCGCATTATGCATCTCTTATGCTTAAGATGCCCGGTCCACGAGGCATCATCTCTTTGAAGGGGAAGCACTAAAGTGCGCCTCCCCAAGTGGAGGACTGTGCGGCCGCCTTGACAGCCCCACAGCAAAATGGCCTCACTGGCCAAAAAACTTCAAAATAGGTTATTAAAGACCACGAACGCGGATAGACGAGTTCGGTACAAAATCATCATTGATGCAGGCTTAGTGGCCATATACCCCCGCACTAGGGGCTCCATGCATATACAATAAGAGACAATAAAGCTCAATTTTATATATTTTACTTTACACCTTGTTTATTTTAAACTTTTTCGGCACGACCCGTTTTCAACTCAGTTCCTCTCTTTTACAGATGAGCGTCGTGCGGCGCCCGTCCAGGATACGGCACAACGGAGACACAGGCGCAGACGTGCAGTAGGGACCCATCCTAAAGGATTCTTTTTAGATTAAGACCCTGCGTAAACCTTTTTTACTGTCTCTTGTTGCTACACATCCCCTGGTTTTTTCTGGTATAACCAAGGAGGAGGCTGGCGTCTTGGCATGTGGCCACGTCAGAATTTTCGCACGTACCTTGACACTAGGGGCTTCTTTTTTTAATGAAGAGTGTTGTTTGGCCCGCACTCATAAAGGCCGAACACCTTAGGGAGTGTTCGGCGTCACGAGTTTTGGCATTATATGCATCAGCTCCGAACCATGTCTTTGGTCAAATGTTGGGTTGCCCGGCTCCTGAGTCCGGCTACCTTATGTTCCGCTCTATCGGCTAAGGTAGCACTAGGAGAACTACTGCGATTGTGCCCCCGGTTCGGCCAGGGTGAGCACCTCAGTAGAGAAAGCCGAAAACTGACTGTCATGATGTAGCGTGAGACTGGTCAGCCACTCAATGACCTATCGGAATCTATCGGATTCCTCCGCTTTAACGAAGGGCCGCTTCCCAGTCAGGCACATACGCGCCCCGAATTCGGACGAGCGCCGTTGCCACCAAGGAGCTACCTAAAGAGTCTCATTTTCAAACTCCTATGGCTAAGTGAAAGTGTTAAAGCATTATAGTCCGGTTGCCTGGCCCGTTGCGCTATCACCTCCTTTGTAGGACCAAGACATTGGGTTAAGTGTGAAAATGCGTTTTCTGCGAGCACCCCCGCACTATGTGCGCGGGGGCTGAAGCCAACGACTGCCATCTTTCAGATTCTACACACACACACACACACACACACACACACACACACACACACACACACACACATATATATCTTAAAACTGCCGCATAGAAGGTGTTTACAATACTTGAGGCACAAGTATAAAAAAGACCACTATAGTTTATCAAAATATTACTTTATAATTACATATGCTATCATAACATAGCGTCTTTCGAGCACTGTGTCTCTATTACACGAGCGCCTTTAAGGACTTCCTGAAAATAGTGCTCGAAGGGTACTCGGCTTTTGTCCGAATCTCGGGACGCAACAACGGTGGTCTCCATCTCCGCCCAGTATGTCTTAACATGGGCAAGAGCCATCCGTGCGCCCTCTATGCATGCTGACCTCTTCATCGCATTTATGCGCGGCACTGCGTCAAGGAATTGCTGCACCAAGTTGAAATAACTCTTCGGCTCCGATCTCCCCGGCCACAAATAACCCATGACGTACTTCATGGCGAGTCCAGACAACCTATTCAGTTCGGCCCATTGAGCCAAACGATCGTCCACTACCAGTGGACGCTCTGGATTGTGAAACTGCGACCAGAAAAGCTTTTGCACTTCGTGATCCTTCTGATCTCGAAAGTGTTTGGTCGCATCAGCAGCACTCGCTGCCAAGTCTAGATAGGTATCCTCCACACTCCACATTCGGTCCAACGGAGCAAACTTTGGATCGCAAAATTTCCTTCGCTGCATAAAGGGCTTTCCAGCCGCAATCTGTTCGGCCTGACGCAGCTCCTCCTTCGCAGCTCTCATCGCAGAGCGCGCGTCCTTGGCATTGGCAGCGACCTTCTCTAAGTCCGTCTGTTTTGCCTGTTCTTCTTTTTCAAGAAATCTGCAACGGTCTGTAGCGCTTTTTAACTTTTCGGCCATCTCTTCCTTGCTTCGGCAATGGGCAGCCCGTTCGGCTCTCAGCTCTTCAAGGGCTTTCTTGGCGGCCGCATCACCTTCTCTGGCTTGTTCTTTAGCTCGGGCAAGTTCTGCCCTAAGACTCTCCACGGCGGCCGCACCATCTGCGTCAAGCACACACATTGTAAGACAAAGGCCTCAAACTATTCTTACCTCATGCAGCCTGGGGAATTGCATACCTTGAGCCTCCTCAAGCCGCTTGTTGACAAGCGCGATGTCGGCTTCTGCCACGTCTAGTTGCCGCTTTAGTCTGGCAAAATCATCAGTTCGGCTCGATTCCGGACACCCTGCCGCCTGCATTCAAAGGCGACATCTTAGACCTGGGATTATGATCCTCCGCGCGCCGTCATTTCTTGACGACGCGCAGAGTCTCAGGGGCTACTATCTACACAGGGCGCATCTTATTCATGCGCAACTGCCAAAAGTGTACATTATCTAAATGTACCTCAAAACCCGTCAGTAAACTTTGACGGCCTCATGCAGTCCGCTCTCTGCGGATGAGATCCTTTCAATCACCGTGCCCATCAATGCACGGTGCTCCTCTGAGATACAATATCGCCCCAGCAGAATCTTTAGCTCCTCCGACCAAGCACCAGATGGTGTCGGGCTCGTCCCATGACCTCTTTCGAACGCCGGACGCGGAGAACCTCGGGGGGCCACATAGCCATCTTCCGCCCCTGCCGGATTCGGAGAAATTCTCCGCGACGACACCTCAGGGTCGCTCGCCTCGCTAGGCGGCACGGCAGGGGGAGGCATCCCGCTCTCCATCATCTCCGGAAGAATATCCCCCGAAGACGAGCTCTGCTGAGAAGGGCTGAGGTCCGAACTATAAGGTAAAAGTTTGGTTACTCTTCTCAGACATAAATCAAGGATTTCCCTCATCCCTCAAAAGGAAAATCTTTCTCTGCTTACGGCTCGCTGGAGGGCTGATCCCCTTGAGGGCGTGGTCCGGCCGAGGAACTCCCCGGCGACGGACCCTCTAACGAGGATTTTCTCCCCCGCTTCGCGGCCATGGTTTCCGGGTCGTCAGAGGCGGCTCTCTTCTTCCCCTTAGGAGAGGAATCGTCGGTTCCTCCCTTCGGAGCAGCCTCCTTCGAGGAGGCCATGGCTTCCTTGTCCTCCCCCTCCAAAGGCATAATCTCCAGCATCCTGACTAGCATGGGATCTGGCCTGGTTTCAGGAAGGGGAGCCGGACACCTGATCAGCTTTGCCTTCGCTATCCACTCCTGCTTAAAAGGACGGCTCTTTTAGGGGAAGTTTATGAAAATTATACGGATAGAAGGCCCGGGCACAAGGTTGCTTACTTGATTATCCAGGCGATTGTGGTTTAGGCCTGCGTCCTCGGTCGAATCCGGACACATCTCTTGTGATCCGAAGAACAGTTTATACATCTCCGCGGGCGTTGCGCCCATGAAGTTCTAGAGAGCTCGCGGTCCCTCTGGATTAAATTCCCACAGGTGAAGGGGGCGACATTTGCCGGCAAATATTCAGCAAATCAGCATGACCTGCGTCACCTTGACCAGGCTGAGGTCTCCTTCCAAGAAATCTTTAATGCGGCCCTGTAACAAGGGCACGTCTTTGGGCAAACCCCAATCCAACCCTTTGTTGACCCATGATGCTAGACGTGGTGGGGACCCGAGCGAAAGGCAGGAGGCGCCACCCATTTGGTGCTCCGGGGAGCGGTGATATAAAACCACTCTCGTTGCCACAAGCCTAGCTCCACTTGAAAAGAGCCCTCGGGCCATGGAGCATCAGCATTTTTGCTTATAACAGCGCCTCCGCACTCTGCGTGCTGTCCCTCAATCATCTTCGGTTCCACTTTGAAGGTTTTGAGCCATAGTCCGAAGTGAGGGTTAACATGGAGGAACGCTTCGCACACAACGATAAACGAGGAGATATGGAGGGTGGACTCCGGAGCTAAGTCGTGGAATTCCAACCTGTAATAAAACAGCAGCCCCCTCACAAAGGGATCCATTGGGAAGCCCAAACCCCGAAGGAAGTGAGACATGAACACCATGCTCTCACCGGGCTGGGGACTGGGGATGACCTGCCCTTGAGCAGGCAACCTATGCCAAATTTCGCCGGTCTAGAACTTAGCCTCTCTCAACTTTAGCACGTCCTCCTCCGTGACGAAGGAGGGCATCCATCGGCCTTGAAGGTCGGAACCGGACATTGTCGAAGGTCCGAGGCACCCGGAATCTAGAGCCTAGGGTGCTGGAACTCGAGGCGACGGGCGAACTTGTTGGAGAAAAGATAAGGCCCTGGTCTCTTTATAAGAGGCTGAATACCAGGAGCCCTCCCCGTAACCGTTAGGGACTCACCTTTAATCGAGAAAACATGCTAACGGGCTCGATTGGGTTACCCACGTCCATATTGATGAGAATCACATAATAGGGGGGGTACACGATCTCTGCTTTGACAAGACGTGCCAAGGAAACTGCCTCGCAAAACACGCTGAGGTGAAAAGGTAAAAACGATTCGAGTACAGGACTTGGCCGTAGTGTGATGGCGCACTGTGGAGTACGTCAGCAGATTGGATTTGTGTTAATATTATTCTCTCTATGGCAATATGTGGAAACTTATTTTGCAGAGCCGGACACTACTCTTGGTGTTGACAATCTTCTATGAAGGACTTGGAGGAGGAACCTGCCTTGCAATGCCGAAGACAATTTGCGCGCCGGACTCGTCGTCATTGAAGCCTGGTTCAGGGGCTACTGAGGGAGTCCTGGATTAGGGGGTGTTTGGGTAGCCGGACTATACCTTCAGCCGGACTCCAGGACTATGAAGATACAAGATTGAAGACTATGTCCCGTGTCCGGATGGGACTTTCCTTGGCGTGGAAGGCAAGCTTGGCGATGCGGATATGCAAGATCTCCTACTATTGTAACCGACTCTATGTAACCCTAACCCTACTCGGTGTCTATATAAACCGGAGGGTTTTAGTCCGAAGGACAACTTCATCAACTCCATAGACAACAATCATACCATAGGCTAGCTTCTAGGGTTTAGCCTCCTCGATCTCGTGGTAGATCTACTCTTGTACTACCCATATCATCAATATTAATCAAGCAGGACGTGGGGTTTTACCTCCATCAAGAGGGCCCGAACCTGGGTAAAACATCGTGTTCCTTGCCTCCTGTTACCATCCGGCCTAGACGCACAGTTCGGGACCCCCTACCCGAGATCCGCCGGTTTTGACACCGACAATTCTCCTTCCACTTCTCTTGTTCAGAGACACTTAATTCAAATTTGGAGTTGGCTTTTTGAATTTCAACTTCCTGGGCTGCCAGGCAGTTCTTTAGGTCAGCAATCTCCGACTCAAATTGACTTATGGTGGCCTCCATTGATACCGGATAATAGTCAAGATTATGGTAAATAATATTAAGTCCCAAGCACTTTGCAAGCAAAGGTACTTGACACTTGGGGGCTAATGTATATGGAAGTTTTCTAAATTATTAAAGCCGGTCCTGGATATTAAGTCCCAAGCACTTTGCAAGCAAAGATACTTGGCACTTGGGGGCTAATGTGTATCGCAAGTTAAAGGTATTGTGTTACAGCCGGTTTAAATATTTTCTCTTCAAGCCGGGCAAGCAGCTCTAACAATTTTTCTAAAGTCTACAACATATTTACTCATAAGCAATAGACTTGGGGGCTGGTACAGTAAGTGTGATTGAAAGCAAGGAAGCATAAGTCACACCTCGGATTTTTGCTGTATTTGCTTCACCATGTCAATTTCCAGGTCACGACTGCTCTGCACATGGTTGATATAGCCCGAGATGATCTCTCCAATACTCAAATGAGTATAGTCGGTGATATCCATCTTGGCCTTGCGGTGTTCTAGCAAGTCCTCTTTAGCAGAACATTTGGCAAGGACTATGGGCCGGGCCGGCTCAACGAACTGAGTCTTGAGAATTTCTACTTCTGGGTCAGTCGGCTTGACCGGGCTAGGCATCTCCGGGTTAACAGAACCATCAAGAATATCTTCAGCAGGCGGATCAGAAGTTGGCGCTGCAACATCTTGAGCCGGTTCACGCGGCGGCCGATGTGTGGAAGAGCCGGGAGCAGCTATGCCCTGTTCCGGTTCAGTCACCACAGGGTCTTGGGCCGGCTTATCTTTCTTTGTTTTCTTCCTGGGCTTAACTTGCACGCTATGGACAAAGCAGAAGAATGAGTACAGAAACATGAGGAAGGAAAAACATAAGGTAAACAAATTGGTATTACCCAGGGGCAGTCTTAAAAGCCAGCATGTCTGACTGCATGGACTCGCCAGATGAAGGAGATGTATCCTGATAATTGGAGTCAGATGAATTGAGAGGTTGACGGATTAGACCCGCCAGAGGTAAAAAAAAAGGGTATAAGTCGGAGATAACCTCAGTTCGACGCTTCCGGGTTGTGTTAGGCAAGCCGGAGGAGAGCTCTGCATCCTTGCTGGTCCGGGTCTGCCTCCAGCTTTCAATTTGTTGTCGCTTCAAAAGAAAGTCAGGATCTTGGTAAGCCAAAGGGTGTGAAAATCTTACTTTTCGGGTTACTCTTCGAATTTTCTGACGCGGCCGAAGCTCGAAGTCGGAGGAGATTATAGTTACCTCTTCCTCGACGGGTTGGCTGTTGCCCGTGTCTTCCTGAAAGGGGGTTAATGTCAGTAAGGTAATGATAAAGGAGTAAGGGAAGTTGAAAAGTTACCTCTTCCTCATTATCATCAGAATCATCAAGTTGGAACATCTCAGAAGCACTTGGTTTCCTTTTCCTTGAAGTGGTTGGCTTGGCGGTTTTTCTTTCGACTCTCCTGGTCGCCCTGGCTTGCTTGGCCGCCTCATGATCATTCTGGACTTTCCAGAAGTTGTCATTAGCCTGTAAAGGGTTATAGAGGGTTATGAGTAAGAATAAAGTATAACATAGTAAAAAGTAATCATTAAGGCTGATGACTTACAGCAGGGGCCGGGTTCTTCTTGCAGAAGGGCAGTAAGCCGAAGGCGTTACTGGTCACTATACCCTCCTTCAACAAGGACTAGGTTGTAGCCTCCACTACATCATCTCGTAAGTCGTCAGGATTATGACGCTAAGGATCATCTTTCTCGCCTGAGTAATTACACATTAAGCCGGGGTGGCGGCTTAACGGAATCACTCTCCAAGCAACCCAAACTCGGACCAGGTCGATGCCATCTAAGACGTTCCCCAAAAGAGCTTTGAATTTCTTGATAACGGGGGTGAGTGGCAGACGTTCAATAGCAGTCAGCTTGTCCGGCAGCGGGTGAGTGGATTCAAGGCGCAAGGCACGAAAGCCGGGCAGTGGATTTTCGCCAGCCGGAGAAGTATCCTGGCAGTAGAACCATGTCTGGTTCCAGTCTTTGGGGTGACTCGGCAGTTCAGCGTAAGGGAACAGGCAGTCTCTCCACCTCTGAATTGAGATGCCATCGAGTTCCAGACTAGGCCCGTTGGCACATTCATTCTGCCGGTTCAAATAGAACAGTTCCCTGAACAAAAGCAGGCTAGGCTCTTCTCCAAGGTAAACTTCACAGAAGACTTGAAAATTGCAGATGTTTGACACGGAATTGGTCCCGATATCTTGAGGTCTTAAGTCAAAGAAGTGCAGAACGTCTCTAAAGAATTTTGAACCGGGTGGAGCGAATCCCCGGCTCATATGATCCGTAAAAACTATTACCTCCCCTTCTTTGGGTGAGGTTTCTCCTCAGTCGGGTCAGGAGCACGATAAGACATAACATCCTTCTTAGGCAGATGGCCAGATTTCACAAAATCGGACAGTTTGCTCTCTGTACCAATGGACGGGACCCAGTTATAGGTCACAGGAGGTTTGGGAGCTTTGGGTGCCATTGTGTAAATCGAAGCCTACAATAAGAGAAAAGAATTTTTCTGGCTCAATTATAACCCGAAGGAAAGCACTATTGAGTTACTCAAAAGGCAGCTTAAGAAGGGGCCTAATGACATATAGGTGATTATGCGATGATGTTTAAACGATTACAGGTATTAAAGGCAATTAAAATTTTCTTAAGTCGCCAGAAGCAGGCAGTGCTGACAGCCAGTATTATCTTAAACCGGTCACATGAACTACTATGGCCAAAACAGAGTCAACAGACGCAGTTTTTGGCTAAGTGTGGAACAAACAGGTTTCACAAGTTGCAATCATTATTTTGGATAAAACGATGCTCTAGAAAGGAAAAATTTCTAGACCTAAAAACAGTATAGAGAAGTTCATATACTCGAGGAGAGCTTCCAAAACAAGGGAATGAGATCTGTTCTCATGCAAGATAAACACAAACAAGTACCGCGGCAGTTCTATGTTGTTTTTACGATCTGAGCAAGGTATTAGAGGTAAGAACTAATGGAGGTTTGCGTCAGGCGGCGTTGAACATCGACGAACTCAAGGCAGTACTAATGCAGATATGAGAAAGGGGGTAAAAAGAACTCACAGATGCGGACGAGCTGTGGAAGGATGCCGTCGTTTTTTTCTGGTTAGAATCAAGTTGATGCGGTGGCCTGAGTCGGTGAAGACGAGGGGTTAGATGGCGGCGGCGGCGGAGCTCGAGCAGCAGGAAAGGAAGTGCGAGGAGGAAGACGACTGAAGGAAACGAAAAATACCTAGGTCGCATCTATTTATAAGGAGGAGCCAACCGAGACAGCACGAAAAACGAGGAGACCAAAGCATCATTATCCAGCGGCCCCGACGCCTCGATTCTCGGGGTGGTCAGTAAGGGCAAAGATCCATTGGAGGATATGACGGAATAAAATATGAGTTTTATTGAAGTTGATGACGTCACGATGATTTAACCGGGATCCAGGTGATGGCGTCACGGCGGGTTAAACTTTCGCACAAAACAGAAAACTGAAGGCCAGTTCATAAGGTTTTGTAAAGATTGACATGAACCGGTTCAAATCAATCTGGGGCCTAATGTTGGGGATATAACTATTTGTGTAAGCTGCCCAGGAGGGGCTGGGTTACGCAAAGAGAAGCTCATCAGAAGCCCAAAACCAAGGCATGAAGATGGTGGTTCATTAAAGGGTTTAAAAGCCCACATGCGACTTAAAGCCCGTAGAGATAAACCGCCATGATGGCATGACTTGTATTGTAAGGTAGAAATAACTAGTTGCTGAGCCAGACACTGTTTATGAGCCGGCCGGGACTCTGTAGGCTGGAGGGCATCACCCGTGTATATAAGGGGACGACCCGCCAGCGGCTTAGGGTAAGAAACAACCAATCGAGAACCGGGCATAGCGTATCTCGCTCCCTGGTCATCGAAACGTCAAGCAATACCAACCCAAGTAGACGTAGGCCTTCCTTCACTGCAAGGGGCTGAACTAGTATAAACCTCTCGTGTCCATTTGTCCCGATTAACCCCTTTAAGCTTCCTAGTTCCGATGGCTCCACGATCAAGTCCTTGCAAGAGGACATCTGCCGTGACAATTCCACGACACTACCCCTATTTAGAGCAGTGGAAATCGGGCCGATGGATTGTCCGTGTAATGGGTAGATAGTAATTTCCATCTCCCAAACACTTGGCTTCGGGCAGCCAACGTGGGAGTGGACATTTTGCTGCTTCTTTCGAATTTTGGGACAATAAGCATCCACGTTTACCCTGGCAACTAAATTCGAATCCATTTTGTATTCCTATATGAATCTTTATAAATCATTCTATGTGTTTTATATATCTTCAAAAGGACAACAAGGATGTATTCCACTGTCATATATGAATATGGTTTACAAATGCCGATACTGAAATTCAGAAACTAGAATCCAGTTTATGGTGAATTCGAATATTTGGAACACTTCATGTCCAACTCAAATGTCACACGCAACATAATGTGTACTCCCATTTAGATATGTACACGAGCGATGTATCAAGATTCAAATACCGAGTCAATCAACCAAGAATGTATAGAACTAACAGACATATAAACACTTATAGAGTATATGGATCAATAATATCAACTAACATACATAAGCCAAGCCGCTGTACTTTTTTTGGGCTACAACAACATCCTTTTTTAGCCAGCATCTTGGCCCTTTCCGATGCGTGCCACTTATGGTCCATCTATACTACTACTATTGCTGAATGCACATTCAACCCGATTGGCATATTTGTAGGTCTGTCACAGCAATCCAAATGAAATGTCTCCGAGTCTTATCAATTAATACAGACTTGTGCTCAAATAAAATTACAAACCAAAAAAACAATTATTACATGATCTCTAAAACAAATGGTTTGATTGATTACATGAACAGACAACACAAAGGTTATTCAACTATGGAAAGAACATTTCACCTATGATTTACCAAGTAGGAATTTAATTTCCTTTTTTCCTTCAGGACCTTAACAATCTGGTCAGTCTCAGCTTGCTTCGTTTTGAAATCCACCAAATATTTCATGTTTGTCTTGAGCACTGCTTGTGATTGTGTTGTTTGCTTCCTCAACATGTCAACTTCATCTCTAAGTGCAGAAGCAGAATTTCTTTCTACCACTAATTTAGCCTCTAGAGCATCATCAGTTGGCAATTCATAATGCACGGTTGGGCCGGTGCCACTACTGTGGGATGATGCAACGTCCATGGGGACCTCGCTCTTTGATCTTGGGCTAACCTGTTTTGCCATTAAAGTTCCGATTGGATTCAGAAAAGTTGAAGTTAGCAAAACATCTCAACTGGGAGTTATAACAGCAAACCAGTTAAACAAACAAGGAATTAAAAGAGTTTCAATTGGATGCTGAAAAGTAGTTATTAACATCATTGTAACCCGCTATTGCAGCAGCAAAGCAGTTAAACAAACAAGTAGATATTTAAGTTAAGGCAAACAGTTAATTCTTAACAGTAAGTATCAAACACATAGATAGGTGCAGTCTACAATATGATTAACAGGTTGTGCCATTATGTAATCAGTAGCAAACTAAATTAAGCCAAACAACGTAATTGAACAATTTTGCAATAAGTGGCTAACTAAAATTCCGAGAAGCGGGTAACTGAACTTACGCTAGTTCTTTGTACAGGCACACTGCAACTTCTTTTTCGCTTACAAGGTTGTACGAAGGAGTCCATGGCATCAAATGCTTGGATACGCAGTCCCAATACTTCTTTCTTCCCACACTGCATGGGTAAGTCGAATGGTTAATCTGGTAAGATGGTGCGTCCTTGATATGTTATATGAGGACGTGTAGTCAGACTAGTTGTAGCCAAACACATCACACTGGCTTTTACTATATATTTGATGCGAATACTTTTGGCATATCGAGATCTAAGCAATCTACAGTAGGATGAAAAGATTGGCATCCTTCACATTATTGGCGAACTCAGTTCATAGAAACAAGCAATTCAACCATTCTGTGGGTAAATCAAAAGCGCCACTCGAATATTTTTCACTATCCAATCATACATGCAAAAAGGGGCGACGCCACCATAGGGGCTGGTATGGGCGGCCGCCTCAGGTGGCTGGAAAGTGTGCACCTAGTTTGAGTCGTCCAGGTTGGCCCACGCTAGTTTTGTTTGTCCCAACGCACGAGCAGGCAATGTAAAAAGTGAAGAAAAATGTTTCAATTTGGATGGGCCAATAACATAAGTGCAAGGCAGGCCCTATAGCAGGCTCGCGGCCCAAACGAGCGCCTCCCATATCGATCGACAGCAGGAAAAATCCCAATTCATTTGCTCGAGCCTCTAGTCTGGTTTGCTTCTAACCTAGCCGCCGCTGGACAGATCAACACAGCACTTCCTCGCGCCCTCGTTGGAGGGCGGTCGCCGGGCTTCAAGCGAATGGAAGGACAAGAAGATGAAGATCCAACCCTGGGTGTAGCCTGTGTGGGAGGCAGCAGCGGCAGCACGGGCATGGCATCGAGCTTGCGCAAACGGACAGTCGCAGCTTGCAAGAGTAGCATGCGCAACGAGCAGGTACATCACATCCCTGATTATATCTAATTCAACTCTTCAATTTCTGGCCAATAGTTAAACCTGACGGTGTTGTAAAACTGCTTGTATGTAGGGAATCTATGAGAAAATGAAACCAATTTCTACTTATTTTATAACTCCCCCAATCAATACTGAATTGACTGAATCTGATGTATCTAATCAAGTTTCCGGTGCAAACATACAAGCTCATGTTGTTCTTGAGCCTGAAGTGTCTAATGAACAAACTTCTAATGAAGGATTTGATGCAAACATTTTACATGCTCCTGGTGATGAACATATAGTGTCTAATGAGGGATCTAATGCAAGCATTTTGCAAGCTCATTGAAGGATTTAGTGTCTAATGATGATCTACTATGTTGAGAGAGACAGAGATTTGCAGGCATTGATGACAAGCAAATTATAGTGCATTTTCATAGCTTGAGGAAACGTCGAGGCCATCTACCAGAAAGTCCTCGTATCATGACAACATAGCATAAATACTTTTCTAATCTGTTGTTTGAAACTATTGGCATACTTGTGCAGGATAGATATATTGATATGCAGTTTGCGCACTAGTTATACGTGCAATTACACTTCGATATTTTCAGCCAGAGAATGAATAATTCAAGAAGGTACAGACCATGTTTTTAGTCCTTGTACACCATGTTGCATTTTGTGTTTTTTGGTGCTTGCATCATTTAGTGTTTATAATCTGAACTACTTTGGATCATTAGCTAGTTTTCAAAGTGCATGTAGCTTCACATTTCTCAAGTTATGTTCATTTCCGGAGTGCAAGTGCCTTCGTATTATTTAAGTTAAATGTTCGCCCCTGGTAACTTGAATTCGTGGATCAGCCACTACACACAAATCATACACAAATGCCAGTACGAATTAAATGAAATGCAGGGACTTACGCTAGCTCGTTGTACAGGCTCACTGCAACTCTGCTTGCGCTTGGGATGTTCCATGTACAAGTCCATGTTACCACTTGCTTGGATGTGCAGGCCTTGTGCTCCTTGCATCCCCCTCTGCATTTTTGACATGGCGAATGGTTGATCAAATAAGAGGAATCGGCCTTGATGTTGTACCGGAGAACAGATACTTACAAGGTTATACGAGTGTACAGGATGTGTACCAGATCCCGTAGCACCGTCATGCTTCGGCTAAAAATGGATTTTCTTGTTTCAGATAATATCTCCAGAAGAAATAAGAGTTAAAGTCAGAGTTGCATAGGCGTGTAAGCTAAGAGAGCAGTGAAAGGATATCCAAACATCGTCGGAACAGTGCACAAGGGAGTGATGTGTGGATACCTAGTTTGGGCCGGCGTTTGGGCATGCTCGCCTAGCTAGAGTGCGGGTCACTTCAGAGCCGTTGAGGGTGATGCGCTGGCATTGGCTGCCGCGCACGGATGCAGATCTCGAGTGGCAGCGGAGCGCTACAATGTGGTGGACGAGACCATTGGTGAAGCCCCAACGGCCTCGGGGGGTGGAGGTGCGACGATGTGCTCGGTGAAGTAGCCCCGGTGAGCTAGGAGACGGCGTTGGTGAAGCGCACCTGATGCGGTGGAACTCGGTGTCTGTGAGGCACGTCGGTTGCGGCGGCCGACGTTGTCGGTGGACCACCCGGTGCGGTGGACGAGGGCATAGATGAGGTAGCTCCGGTGCGGTGGTGAAGTGCGACCGTCGTCTTCGTCGTCGTTGTCTGGCACAGAGGTAGGGAACGGTGGGGAAAGAGACGAGACGAGGGGCGATTCGAGGGTTGGCGGCGAATTAGGGATTTGAGCAATCTGGGCGCGGAAGGGGACGGTGGAGAAGAGAGATTTTGCAGGGCTGGAATTGGGGCCGCCAGATATTTCAATCCGAAACGTGGAAGTGCGAACTTATATTGTCGTCGTCCTTTTTGGGGGGGAGGGGGGTGGGTGGCTGGGTGCTAGGCGTCCGTCCGACACACGCGACCACCCCGACAGGGCTATGCTTTGGTGCCTTAAGGCACCTGCCTTTGTGTCCATGACATGTGGGCCCAACAGGTGGCTGGCCCACATGTCAGTGACCCAAAGGCAGTTGCCTTTAAGGCACCGAAGCAGCGTCCACCCCGACATGACCCTGGTCTGCCTGGTGCGCCTACATTTGAGAATGCAAATGAATCTTCTTTCATTTGCAAACGAATCTGTATGTATTACCATGCCCGTGTTTTCCTTGCAATAATTAGTCATTCGAAACGAGATACTCCATCCGTTCACTTTTGTAAGTCGTTTCAGACAACTTAAAATGAACTGTTTTGCACATTGTCTGAAATGTCTTCAAGGTCTTATAAAAGTGAACTGAGGGAGTACTATAAATTAATTAATGAGGAGTTATTTGAAAAAAAATCGAAACGGTACCCACGCTAACGTGGATTAGAGTGTGTGTCACATAATTAGTTATTTGAATTAGAGTGTGTGTCATGTAGTTACTTATTTGAATTAGAGTGTGTGTCACGTAGCGATCTCCAATTCTAACGTGGATTTCACATTTCACTGTATCCACGCTACTTTTTTAATACAAATTCATATGTATATGATGAACACCATGGTAGTGAGAAAACTTTTGGATGGATTCAAACATATGACCTACAAAATAGCACAACAAACTGAGTCAATGTCAACTTTTCGAAACTTAGTATGGCACGAATTCAAAATAATTACCCGTATGTCTGGTCCTCGGTTCAAATCTTACAATGTACACCGAATTGAAACATCGATATTAAGTCTCGTACTATGTACATTCAAATGTTGTTTTTAGCCCCCCCCCCCCCCGCACAAATGCTACATACTTCCTGTATCGGTCAATCTTCCTCTCCTAACCACCTAAGGAAGCTATCGGTTTCCAACACACATTCATTCTTTCTCTCCATGTTTCGATCTCTAAGTCTCTCAACTACACAACCCCTTTTTCCACTCTGTTACCAAATGTATTTACCTCACACACCCGCCATTGCACCCCGTGCCGACCTCTCTCCCCCCCCCCCCCTCACCCTCTCACCCTCTCGCGCTAAATACATGCATTGCCTATCTAGCCCCCCCCCCAACCTCTCGTGCACACGCACGCACGTTGTATATCTAGGTCACTCCCTCGAGACTGTCTCACTCTTTCTTCCGCACGGCGGGCCACACTCGCTCAATCTCGCTCTCTTTATCTGAGTCTTTTTTAACCTCGTTTTCTTTCACACACAAATGATATATCTCCTTGTTCGGGCCTCGATCGACACACTCTATACTCTCTCACGCAGATTGTCTATCTAGGTCAGTCCATCCAAGCCACCGCCACTCTTTCGACCTCATGGTGGGCCACGCTCACTCAATCTCTCTCTCTCTCTGTATGTCTCGATTGACCTCGCTCTTTGTAACGCCCTCGATGCGGCTATATCTCCCACGTGTCGAGGCACGACTTAGAGGCATAGCCGCATTGAAAGCAATGTCGCAAGTCGGGAAATCATCACACATCCCATGTACATAAATAATATAAAGGGGAAATAACATAGTTGGCTTACACTCGCCACGCCACATCAAAGTACGTAAATAACATCCATCATACAATCACTCATGGCCCGACTACGGCGCCAAAATAGAAAAGACCCCCAACATGCGACAAGGCCCTGAATCTAACCCCGAATAGGCACCACTACTGGTCATCAGGAAAAGATACATAGTAACACTGAGAGTCCTCGTCGTACTCCCACTTCAGCTCGAGCGCGCCATCTGGAGCGGTATCATCTGTCCCTGCATCTGGTGTAATAGTAATCTGTGAGCCACAGGGACTCAGCAATCTCGCACCCTCGCGATCAAGACTATTTAAGCTTAATAGGTAGGAAAGGGGTAGTGTATAAGTGGAGCTGCAGCAAGCGACTAGCATATGTGGTGGCTAACTTATTCGCAAAAGAGAGCGAGAAGAGGGGGCAAGGCACGAGCGAGGAACTAGAGAGCAACCTGCGCAAACATAACTCCAACGCCGTGTCCACTTCCCGGACTCCGCCGAGAAGAGGCCATCACGGCAACACACTCAGTTGATTCATTTTAATTGATTAAGGTTCAAGTTATCTACAACCGGACATTAACAAATTCCCATCTGCCCATAACCGCGGGCACGGCTTTCGAAATATCAATCCCTGCAGGGGGGTCCCAACTTAGCCCATAACAAGCTCTCACGGTCAATGAAGGAATAGACCTCCACCCAAGACACACCGATCAGACTCGGTATCTCGGTACAACAAGATGATTCGACAGGTTAAAACAAGTCCAACAACACCACCCGAATGTGCCGACAAATCCCGATAGGAGCTGCACATATCTCTTTCTCAGGGCACACTCAGATTGTCTTAGGTACGGGTAGGCCAGCCCAGGGTTGCCCCTGGTGGCCACCGGCAGCTGACAGTTGGACCAACACTCAGAGGAGCACTGGCCCGGGGGGGTTAAAATAAGATGACACTCGGGCTCCGGAAACCCAAGGGAAAAAGAGGCTAGGAGGCAAATGGTAAAACCAATGTTGGGCATTGCTGGAAAAGCTTTAATCAAGGCGAACTATCATGGGGTTCCCATTATAGCCCAACCGCGTAAGGGACGCAACAATCCGGGAACATAACACCGATATGACGGAAACTAGGGCGGCAAGAGTGGAACAAAACACTAGGCGAGAGGCCAAGCCTTCCACCCTTTACCAAGTATATAGATGAATTAAGATAACATAGCAATATAATGATATCCCAACAAGTAAATAAATGTCCCAACAAGGAACGGCTCCAATCTTCACCTGCAACTAGCAACGCTATAAGAAGGGGCTGAGCAAAGCGGTAACATAGCCAATCAACGGTTTGCTAGGACAATGGTGGGTTAGAGGCTCAATCATGGCAATTGGGAGGCTGACAAGCAAGTGGTAGGCATCGTAGCATTGGCAAAGCAAAAGAGCGAGCAAACTAGCATAGCAAAGATAGTAGTGATTTCGAGGGTATGATCATCTTGCCTGCACAGTTGTCAGAGTTGACTGGATCCTCAAAAGCAAACTCAACGGGCTCCTCGTTAGCGAACTCGTCTCCCGGCTCTACCCAACAACACAAACAAGCAACAAGGATACAATCAACCACGTGCAAACTCAAGCAATAGGATGCAAATGATGGTATGCTATGCGGGATGCGATGCGGGATGCAAAATGCAAGACGTGACAGGAAATGCATGAACCTGGCCTCAACTTGGAAAACTAAGTGTGCCACTGGATAGAGGGGAAGAAATCCCCTGAAAACGATATAAAGATCAAAGGAATCGGAGCTACGGTTTGGAAATGGCAAGCGTTTTACGAAACGAACCGATCTGCAATTTACAGCAAGTAGACTCCTAAATGCAACGAAATGAACATGCTACAGCCACCAAACATGAAAAAAAAATGCATGGAAGGGATATACATAAGAAGCTTAACAAATCACCAAGACTGAGCCATAGGCAAATTCATCCATTAAGGGGTTCAAACAAGCATGGCAAAACTGAATAAGCAAAACAGATTTCAGACTAGCGAAATTAACGCTAGTCTGGAATTTCAGACCACGATGCTCTCTTCGGAGCAGCAAAACAACATGAAACGTAACCTGAACATGGCAAGTAAGAGCATGGCATGGAGCTACTCAACAAGCTTAACAAAACACCCAAAATGACCTGGGGCCAAAAGGGTTCACAAAATACTCTAACAAGCACACGAACATCGATGAAACACAAACAGTTTTCTGACTTAGTGAAAACTGGGACATGCTGAAATTATAACTCACGGAGGCATGTAAACGAGCTCGATGCACTCACTACGGTGTAAGTCATGGCAAGGCAAGCATATATCCATAAAGAAGGCACAAAATTCTAGCTAGACATGGCAAGAACAATGGCATAGCATGCATGCATCACTAGCAATAACACCGGCAAAATCGCAAAAGAGTTCACGATCTGCCCAAATTAACAACTATGCAAAAGTTGAGCTCGAATGAGTCAACCTAGGGTGCTCCAACATAACAAGTAAAGACATGGATGGATAAAGCACAACAAGCATAACAAACAACTCTTACTGATCATCCTCAAAAGAGGCACGGATCACTAGGAAACAAGCTGGACATATAGCATCGTGAACTAAAACATCCCAGACTTAGTGATTTTCACTAAGTCCATGAAACCAACAATCTCAGGTACCCCTCTTTGCAAGCTTGCACAAGACAACACACACATCCTAAAAATGCATGGGAGGCACCTCTGGAAAGAAGACAACATGCTTAACAATTCATCCCAAAGGGGCACAGGCATATCATGCACACAATAATCATGGAAAAATGACAAAAGTCAATGTTGAGCTAACGGATCTGCAATTTAACTCATGATGCCTCCTTCTAACATCATTTTGGGCACCAAGATGACCTCAAATGCAAATGATGCAATGGAATGAAATGATGTACTCGTCGAGACAAAGATTTTGATATATCATATGTCCAAAACGGAGCTACGGATGCGGAGATATGAGTAGTCAAACATAGCACGAAAATATGATGGGAGAGGGGGAAAGTCAACCCTAGGGTTTCCCAGATCTGGATCTGGCCGAAACACTGTTCACCGACACTGTAGCAGGGCGCGGTTCTCGAGGTTTGTCGGAGGGTCGCCGGACTTGGCGCGAGGGCACACCGGCCGGAGCTCGGTGGAGGAGGGAGAAGGCGGCGCCGGGCCGGAGGACGGCGGGGCGGCGCGGTGGCCGGCTCGGGCGGCGCGCCGCGGCGGCGTGGCGGCCCCCGGCGAGGTGGACGGCGGCCGGCGATGGCGGCTGCGGTGGCGCGGGTCGCCGGCCTCGGGGAAGGAGCAGGTGGGCGGCGGCGCGCCCCGATGGGCTTCGGGGGCCCGCGATGGGCCGGGCGGGCCTCGGTGGGAGGAGGTGGCGGCGCGCCACGTGGCAAGGCGGGACTGGCGGCGGCGATGTGTCCGGTGCGGCCCGGACGTGTCCGGCGCGCCGGATCCGGGATCTCTCTTTTTTTAGGGTTTGGACGGGGGAGAAGAAGAGATCCGAATGGGGGTATTTATAGGCATAAGTGGAGCTAGGAGAGTCCAAATGAGGTGCGGTATTCGGCCACGCGATCGTGATCGAAAGACCGAGACGATGGAGCAGAGTTTGGTGGGTTTTGGGCCAAATTGGAGGGGTGTTGGGCTGCAACACACACGAGGCCTTCTCGGTCCCTCGGTTAACCGTTGGAGTATCAAACGAAGTCCAAATGACACGAAACTTGACAGGCGGTCTACCGGTAGTAAACCAAGGCCGCATGGCAAGTCTCGGTCCAATCCGGAAATGTTTAATCCCCACACACGAAAGAAAGCTAGAAATGGCCACCGGAGGAGAACGAAGCGCCGGAATGAAAAACGGACAACGGGGAAAATGCTCGAACGCATGAGATGAACAGGTATGCAAATGCAATGCACGTGATGACATGATATGAGATGCACGAAAACGAAAACAACACACGGAGACAAAGACCCGAACCCGAGGAATAAATATAACTTAATGCCGAAAACGGCAAGAGTTGGAGTACAAATTGGGAAAGTTACATCTGGGGCGTTACAACACTCCACCACTACGAAAAGATCTCGTCCCGAGATCTAGGACTGAAAGAACTCCGGGTACTCAGAACGGAGGTGATCCTCGCGTTCCCAGGTAGCTTCACGGTCGGAATGGTGTGACCACTTGACTTTGAGAAATTTGATTGACTTGTTGCGAGTTCTGCGTTCAGTCTCCTCAAGGATTGCAACTGGGTGCTCACGGTAGGAGAGATCTTCTTGGAGCTCAATGTCCTCGAAGTTGACGGTGCGCTCAGGCGTCTTGAAGCACCTTCGGAGTTGGGAGACATGGAACACATCATGAACATTGGCAAAGTTTGCAGGAAGCTCGAGTTGATAGGCGAGGTCGCCTCTCTTGCTGACAATCTTGAAAGGCCCGACGTATCTGGGGGCAAGCTTCCCTTTGATACCGAAGCGACGAGTCCCTTTCATAGGAGAGACGCGGAGGTAAACATGATCTCCGATCTCGAAGGCCAAATCACGGTGCTTACTATCATAGTAGCTCTTCTGACGAGATTGGGCTGCTTTGAGGTTATCACGAATGACCTTACACATTTCTTCTGCCTCTGTGATTAGGTCATTACCCAGCAGCTGACGTTCACCGGTTTCAGACCAGTTGAGAGGTGTACGGCATTTCCTACCATACAGAATTTCAAATGGGGCCTTGCCCGAACTTGCTTGAAAACTGTTGTTGTATGAGAATTCAGCATAAGGAAGACAATCCTCCCACTTCATGCCGAAGGAGATAACACAAGCCCTGAGCATATCTTCAAGAATCTGGTTGACACGCTCGACTTGACCGCTTGTTTGAGGATGGAAAGGAGTGCTGAAGCGAATGTTGGTGCCCATGGCCTTCTGAAAAGAATCCCAAAACTTGGAGGTAAAGATGCTGCCATGGTCTGAAGATATCACTTGAGGAATACCGTGCAGAGAGACAATTCGAGAGGTGTAGAGCTCCGCCAATTGAGCTGCAGTGATTGACTCTTTGATAGGCAGGAAGTGAGCCACTTTGGTGAGCTTGTCGATGACAACGAATATAGCATCATTGCCACGCTTGGACTTTGGAAACCCAGTCACGAAGTCCATTTCAATGTGGTCAAACTTCCATTCTGGAATGGCAAGAGGTTGGAGGAGACCTGCTGGCCTTTGGTGTTCTGCCTTCACTCTTCTGCAGACATCACATTCATTCACGAATTGAGCGATCTCGCGCTTCATTCGAGTCCACCAATAAGTTTGCTTTAGATCTTGATACATCTTCGTGCTCCCAGGGTGGATGGAGAGGAGAGAGTTGTGAGCCTCGTTCATGATCACTTTACGAAGTTCACCTTTGGGCACAACAATTCGATCCTCGAAGAAGAGAGTGTCCTTGTCATCAAGTCGGTAGCACTTGTACTTGGACTGACTCTTTGCAATACCAATCTTCACCTTTTCCACCATAGCATCAAGAAGCTGGGCTTGGCGAATCTGGTCTTCCAAGGTAGGAGAAACTTGAAGGTTGGCGAGGAAACCTTGAGGAACAATTTGCAGATTAAGTTTGCGGAAAGCTTCACAAAGCTCGGGTTGATAAGGCTTGAGAATCAGACTGTTGCAATATGCTTTTCTGCTCAAAGCGTCAGCAATCACATTAGCCTTGCCTGGAGTATACTCGATACTCGGATTGTACTCTTGAATCATTTCAACCCATCGAGTTTGCCTGAGGTTGAGATTAGGCTGAGTGAAGATGTACTTGAGACTCTTGTGATCAGTGAAAATGTCCACTTTCCTTCCCAAGAGAAGATGTCTCCAAGTCAACAAAGCATGCACAACTGCCGCCAACTCGAGATCATGAGTGGGGTAGTTCTTCTCATTAGGCTTCAACTGGCGAGAGGTATAAGCCACAACTTTCTTCTCTTGCATCAGTACAGCACCTAGACCTTGGAGAGAGGCATCACAAAAGACCTCGTACGGCTTGGTTTCATCAGGCGGAGTCAGAACTGGAGCAGTGATCAATTTCTCTTTCAAAGCGTTGAAAGCAATATCACACTCCGGAGACCAAACGTACTTGACGTGCTTCTGAAGAAGATTTGAGAGAGGCTTCGCGATCTTGGAAAAGTTTTTAACGAATCTTCGGCAGTAGCTTGCAAGACCGAGGAAGCTACAGAGTTGCTTCACGTTCTGAGGAGGTTCCCAATTAACAATTGCAGACACCTTCTCAGGATCCACGGAAATGCCCTTGGCAGAGATGATATGTCCAAGATAAAGAACCTCATCGAGCCAAAATTCACACTTGGAGAACTTGGCGTAGAACTGATGTTCCCTGAGCTTGTCAAGAACCAAACGCAAGTGCTTGGCATGATCTTCCTTGTTCTTCGAGAAAACCAGAATGTCATCGAGATAGACCAAAACGAAATCATTGGTGTAGGGGTTGAAGATGAAGTTCATCATGCGAGAGAACGTCGGAGGAGCGTTGGCGAGGCCAAAAGACATGACAGTGTATTCATATGACCCATAGCTTGTCCTGAACGCCGTCTTGGGAATATCTTGCTCACGAATGCGAATTTGATGATAACCCATACGGAGGTCAAGCTTGGAGAATACTTGGGCACCCTTGAGTTGTTCGAACAGCTCATTAATGTTGGGAAGTGGGTATTTGTTCTTGATGGTCTTCTTGTTCAATGGACGATAATCAACACAAAGTCGGTCCGTTCCATCCTTCTTCTTCACAAAAAGAACACCACAACCCCACGGAGAAGTACTAGGCCGAATGAGACCCATTCTTTCTTGCACATCGAGTTGTTTCTTCAACTCCTTCAACTCTTCGGGGCCGAGCTTGTAGGGACGTTTGCACACAGGTTCCGTACCGGGCTCGAGTTCAATAACAAATTCAACCGGCCGGCTTGGAGGCATGCCTGGGAGTTCTTCTGGGAAGACGTCTTGATACTCACAAACAACCGGAATCTGCGAAATAGCATCCAATTCACCCTTCTCATTGAGAGAAAACAACCGGATGGTATTATCCCGAGCAGCAAAGACAATGACATCCTCAGACGAATGAGTCAGTTGAATCTGCTTGGCCACACAATCAAGCTGAGCTTTGTGTTTAGAGAGCCAGTCCATCCCAAGAATAAGATCAATATCCGAATTGCCAAGAACCGTTGGAGAAGCCAGAAACTTGAAATCACCCAACATGATAGAAATATCCGGAGCAATGGAGTTAGCCTGCATGCGTTTACCAGGAGAGACGACTGCTAATGGACTAGGCAAAATTTGCTGAGCCAAACCATGCCTAGATGTAAATGGCCTTGAAATGAAACAATGCGAAGCACCCGTGTCAAAAAGAACTTTTGCAGGAATATCATTAACGGGATCTCCCCATTGCATTGCCTTTCACCCGTTTCGCCCCCTTTGCTTCCTCTCCCCATTGCTTCTACCTGGTGCCATGGCAGCGTAGCAGATCATGGAGTCCGAGGTGAGGCGCCTGACATAGGAGCTCCATGCCAAGGATGCGGAGCTCAGGGACAAGGACGTGGAGCTCCGTGAGCTCAAGGAGGAGAGGAGTGCCATGCTCCTCCGTTATGTGCCCGAGTTCACGAAGCTTCAAAAGCGGCAGGCGTCCACCACAAAGATGCTCGAGGCGTCGGCGGTGTTGCTGCAGAAAGCAGGAGATACGATAGGCCGTCAGGGGAGCCGGCTGGAGGGCGAGCGGGCCGATTGTGACGAGGTCCAGGATAGCCTCAGCCACTTGGTGAACCAAGTTGCCACGCATGTGTTGCGGCTGCGCGATGCCTACCGTCGTGCCAGCGCGACGATGCCGGCTGTCGGGCTAAACCCGTTCGACCACCCGGTCGACTTCAATGATCTGCAGCTTCCTGACCTGGTCTCCTTCTTCACCTATATCTCTCAGGAGCAGAGCCATCTCCGCGCGATGGTGGGGGCTGAGCTAGACAAGGAGGGGTTGCGGGCTGTCGTCGTCGTTGCCGGGCGAATCCTTTCAGGGCTCCGTCACCAGAATCCATTCGTGCCATTGGACGCCGTCTTTGACGAGCGGGCTCCCATCGACCAGGAGCGGGCTCTGCGAGTGGTTGCACCCTGCATCATCAACATCGTGCGCCTCGAGAAGTAGAGGGACTTCGGTGGTGTTTAGGCGCCCTCTGCATGGGCATGTCCATGTCTCGGCGCAACATGACCGTTGGATCAAACTCAGACGGTGCAGATCAGTCACTGTAGCACAAAGCGTGTGGGTGTGTTTGGTTGCATTCTCATCTCAATATAGTTGTTTCCTCTTCGTGTATTTTTGTCAACCTACTAGTGTGGACTCATGAACCCTTCATGCACTCTGCCAAACACCCAAAAGTGGGTCGAGAAGGGAACTTTTGCTCCCATCCCATGCACCCTTCATACACCCTGCCTAACACTATTCGTGCTTCATATGGTTCATGTTTCGTGGAGTACTGTAGCACCATAGTCTCCGTGCGCTGTGGACCTAGTTCTGTTAACATTGATCTTACCGTTCATTCTCGACCGGACAGTCGAAAAAGCGGTACTATGTTACATATAGGAGTAGTTGACATGCGCACAACATCATTTGTTATCGTCATATCTTACTACACTAGCAACAAGATTGTGTAGTACTGACGTATGAACCACTGCACATGCCTAGTAGTAGGAGCACTGTGTATGTTCAAGTGGCTGCCGTGTTTCGCACTCCTCCGTCGTAAGAGTGGAAACGCTTGCTGTAATCATTTTTTCTTCAGAAAAACAGTGGACACGCTCTACCGTGCGGATCCTCCTCCATCCATGCACTAAATTACTCACTTTCGCCGACGTGTGGGACAGCCAGCACCTGGGTCCACTAGCCATGCACTAAATTACTCCGTAGTAGAGTGACAGTAGACTACCCCGATCGAACCGCCGCAGTAATGCCCAATGAGCCGTCAAATCACAAAACCCCCTCCTTTCCAGCAGTAAGTTGGACGAACGAAGCAACCATCATTTCACTCTTCTCTCTCAGCTTCCTCTCTTGAAGAAAACCCCCACTCACTTCGCTTCTCCCTCATCTCGTTCCTCCTTTCACTCTTCTCTCTCAGCTTCCTCTCTTGGATGGACGCCGGAGCACCAACCGACGTGATGTCTATGTCTCTGGCCAAAACCGTCGAGGCTCATGGTAGGAAGAAGTGCAAGCACCCCATCGAGACTACCGCAGACAAGCTCAAAGCCATCGCCCTGTCCAAGCCCCCCTCTCCGGGATCCCTCATTAAGCAATGCCAGGTAATGTCTCTTGTTGACGATCTTTTTCTCGATCTTGATCGTGTTTTTTCATCTAACATGCAGTACTAGTACTGGTAGTACAACTTTCTGGGTGATCTTGCATGTGATTTTAGTGTGCCAAATGACGGTTCTAAATTCCTCTTTTGACCAAAACATGCGAGAGGTTGACACTAATTTCTTATAGATTACTTTCAACTACTCCCTCTATCCCAAATTTCTTGTCTTAGATTTGTCTAGATATAGATGTATCTAATACTAAAATGTGACTTCATACATCCGTATCTAGACAAATCTAAGACAAGAATTTTGGGATGAAGGGAGTACTTTATGAACATCAATGCTACCTTTTAAGAGGGTATATTTGCCTCAGTAACTTGTGTTATGGATATTGCATGTAATCCCTCTGCTCTCATGCCTTTGAAGACATGTTCTAGTGTCTTTGTTCACTCATTTCTGTGCGTATATGTAGTCATATATGGAGTATAATATCGAAAATCATCTTATATTTCTGAATGGAGGTAGTAATCAAATATGGTTTCTGTTTGAATTAGAACCAGGTCCGCAGTGGAGATGAAGTTCTCAAAGTCATGCCGTGTGAACTAGAAGACCTGATGATGAGTTCTACTGCTGAACTATCTAGCTGGTGTGTCCTTGTCTCCACGTGTCCTGAACTAGTGTTTTCCTATAGCATTGTTGTCAGGCGTGTTCTCGAGGCTATACTTGACCACAACAATTTCCTGGATGTGCCTTCGATTACGGAGGGTGTGGTTCTTGTAAAGCTTCCCAACAAATCTGATGCGGCTTGTCTTCATCATCATGTTTATGAGTGGAAAGACCACTCTGTTTGGTTCTCCAAGGTTGACAAGATGGTGATGGTGCATGTAGACATCTCACACGAAGTCCATGGCCTAGTCAGTTATGTGGGGTTCATCGCGTAGGTCGGTGGCAAGAAATAATCTGCAGAGTTTAGTTAGTGCAACTTTGCTTGTCTGTAGTAAGTACTATTGTTCAGTACTTGATTTGTGTTTGTGAACCCTGTATTGTTTATTAGTACTGCCACTTTTGGTCTGTGGTCAGTCTTGAGAACGGTCTATGTTAATGTCTGTCCACTCAATTCAGTCTGTATATTTTGAAGTATCCAGATCATATTTTTTTGTGAGGACGGTTTATCAATTATGGTTACACTCCAATATCTGTATGCATTGCAGGGTTTATCGCACCCACCAGGATTTCCAGTCCCATGGATGTTCAGTCCATACGATTTGTCACGACCTTTGGACCGTCCTGCTTGTGGGAGTACGCGGGGCCCCTGCATGCCATGTGTAGTTGGACGATCAATTTTCTGTTTAGTACTTCAACATAGTGATTTCCTGGTAAGGATTCACTCATGTCACATCAATTAAATCTTATTGATTTACTGTCTAAATCTTATTGATTTAATGTCATGTTTTCTTTCTTTTCCTGCAATTTTACGATGCAGGTTTTGCCATGTGACATTCATCACAGAATAAACCATTTAGTTTTCTCTATGATGGCTATTTTTGCAGGTTTCACTTCTTATGTCGTGTCAGTAACGAAGGCACTGTCCATCACTTATATTACTGGAAAAAATTGGATCAGTTTGTTGTCTGAGTACAAGCTGAATCCCTATGATGAACTACAGTTTGGTTTAACAAAAACGCCACAATTAGTCATTCTCGCGTTTAAAAGAAATGAAGAAAAAAAACTGGATCACGGTCACGGATCCTAGTCAAGTTAGAAAGCTGATCATAGCAGACCAGACACGATCGCCGCTGTCTTGCAAAGATCGAGCACCGGCAGTTACTCTAGCACTGATAGCGGCAACAGCTTAGTCTGATCCAGCTAAGGATTGGGCACCGACCGCGTCAGCGGATCAGTCTAATCTACCGGAGGATCGGGCATCGACACCGGCACTAGCTCTACAAGGAGCACCATCTCCGGCAGCAGCGGTGGCTTCGGCACCTGCACCAACACTTGCACTTGCATCTGCTCCGGCCCGTGCAGTTGCACCGGCAACAGACTAGGCTGCAGTTCGCACTTCATATACCAAAGTCCTTACAAAAACCGACATGTCCACCTTCTTGGTAAGCATTGGCCGCCCAAGTGCTTCGTTCTTTTTTCTTTCTATGTTGTTTCACATGATTCACTGTGTTGATCTAACTGTTTGGGTATGTCTTCTTGTTTGCAAACAGAGAATTCCTAGAGCAACGAGGGAGTCGTTCAACAATCCGGGCGACCGCGACCAAGTTTCTCTTACCATGCGCAGCCTCGGTGTGAATGAACCTGCTCAATATACCGTAAGTACAAAGGATGGTCACATGATGATTGATGCTAAAGGATGGTTGATAACCCACAAGTATAGGGGATCGCAACAGCTTTCGAGGGTAGAGTATTCAACCCAAATTTATTGATTCGACACAAGGGGAGCCAAAGAATATTCTCATGTATTAGCAACTGAGTTGTCAATTGAGCCACACCTGGATAACTTAATATCTGCAGCAAAGTGTTTAGTAGCAAAGTAATATGATAGTGGTGGTAATGGTAACAAAAGAGTAATGCAAGCAAAAGTAATATTTTTGGTGTTTTTTAGTGATTGTAACAATAGCAACGGGAAAGTAAATAAGCGTAAACCAGTATATGGAAAGCTCGTAGGCATTGGATCAGTGATGGATAATTATGCCGGATGCGGTTTATCATGTGACAGTCATAACATAGGGTGACACAGAACTAGCTCCAATTCATCAATGTAATGTAGGCATGTATTCCGAATATAGTCATACGTGCTTATGGAAAAGAACTTGCATGACATCTTTTGTCCTACCCTCCCGTGGCAGCGGGGTCCTAATGGAAACTAAGGGATATTAAGGCCTCCTTTTAATAGAGTACCGGACCAAAGCATTAGCACATAGTGAATACACGAACTCCTCAAACTACGGTCATCACCGGGAGTGGTCCCGACTATTGTCACTTCAGGGTTGCCGGATCATAACACATAGTAGGTGACTATAGACTTGCAAGATAGGATCAAGAACTCACATATATTCATGAAAACATAATAGGTTCAGATCTGAAATCATGGCACTCGGGCCCTAGTGACAAGCATTAAGCATAGCAAAGTCATAGCAACATCAATCTCAGAACATAGTGGATACTAGGGATCAAACCCTAACAAAACTAACTCGATTACATGATAAATCTCATCCAACCCATCACCGTCCAGCAAGCCTATGATGGAATTACTCACGCACGGCGGTGAGCATCATGAAATTGGTGATGGAGGATGGTTGATGATGACGACATCGACGAATCCCCCTCTTCGGAGCCCCGAACAGACTCCAGATCAGCCCTCCCGAGAGGTTTTAGGGCTTGGCGGCGGCTCCGTATCGTAAAACACGATGATTTCTTCTCTCCTATTTTTTTCTCCCCGAAAGCAAATATATAGAGTTGGAGTTAGCATCGGAGGAGCTCCAGGGGGCCCACGAGGTAGGGGGTGCGCCCTAGGGGGGGCACCCCACCCTCGTGGACAGGGTGTGGGCTCCCTGGTCTTCATCTTTGGCGAGGATTTTTTTTATTTTTTATAAGATGTTCCGTGGAGTTTTAGGTCATTCCGAGAATATTTGTTTTCTGCACATAAAACAACATCATGGCAATTCTGCTGAAAACAACGTCAGTCCGGGTTAGTTCCATTCAAATCATGCAAGTTAGAGTCCAAAACAAGGGCAAAAGTGTTTGGAAAAGTAGATACGACGGAGACGTATCAACTCCCCCAAGCTTAAACCATTGCTTGTCCTCAAGCAATTCAGTTGACAAACTGAAAGAGAAAAAGAAAAACTTTTACAAACTCTGTTTGCTCTTGTTGTTGTAAATATGTCAAGCCAGCATTCAGGTTTTCAGCAAAGATTATAACTAACCACATTTGCAATAATTCTCAGGTCTCATATTTACTCATATCAATAGCATAATCAACTAGCGAGCCATAATAATAAATCTCGGATGAGAACACTTTCTCAAAACAATCATAATATGATATAACAAGATGGTATCTTGCTAGCCCTTTCTGAGACCGCAAAACATAAATGTAGAGCACCTTTAAAGATCAAGGACTGGCTAGACATTGTAATTCATGGTAAAAGAGATCCAATCATAGTCATACCCAATATAAATTAATAGTAATGAATGCAAATGACAGCTGCGCTCTCCAGCTAGTGCTTTTTAATAAGAGGGTGATGACTCAACATAAAAGTAAATAGATAGGCCCTTCACAGAGGGAAGCAGGGATTTGTAGAGGTGCCAGAGCTCGGTTTTGAAATAGAGATAAATAATATTTTGAGCGGCATACTTTCATTTTCAACATAACAACTAAGATATGGCTATATCTTCCATGCTACACACATTATAGGCGGTTCCCAAACAGAATGGTAAAGTTTATACTCCCCCTCCACCAACAAGCATCAATCCGTGGCTTGCTCGAAACAACGAGTGCCTCCAACTAACATCAGGTCCCAGGGGGAGTTTTGTTTGCAATTATTTTGATTTAATTTGCATAAAGCATGGGACTGGGCATCCCGGTGACCAGCCATGTTCTCGTGAATGAGGAGCGGAGTCCACTCCTCTTGAGAATAACCCACCTAGCATGGAAGATACGGACAACCCTAGTTGATACATGAGCTATTCGAGCATACAAAACAGAATGTTTATTTGAAGATTTAGAGTTTAGCACATACAAATTTACTTGGAATGGCAGGTAAATACCTCATATAGGAAGGTATGGTGGACTCATATGGCATAACTTTGGGGTTTAAGGGATTGGATGCACAAGCAGTATTCCCGCTTAGTACAGGTGAAGGCTAGCAAAAGACTGGGAAGCGACCAACTAGAGAGCGACAACAGTCATAAACATGCAATAAAATTAATAGACATTGGATGCAAGCATGAGTAGGATATAATCTACCATGAACATAAATATCGTGAAGGCTATGTTGATTTGTTTCAACTACATGCGTGAACATGTGCCAAGTCAAGTCACTTAAATCATTCAAAGGAGGATACCACCCCATCATACCACATCACAACCATTTTAATAGCATGCTAGCACGCAAGGTAAACCATTATAACCCATAGCTAATCAAGCATGGGACAAGCAACTATGATCTCTAATTGTCATTGCAAAAATGTTTATTCATAATAAGCTGAATCAAGAACGATGAACTCATCATATTTACAAAAACAAGAGAGGTCGAGTTCATACCAGCTTCGCTTATCCCAATCAATTCATCATATATCATCATTATTGCCTTTCACTTGCACGACCGAACGATGTGAATAATAATAACAGTGTACGTGCATTGGACTAAGCTGGAATCTGCGAGCATTCAATAAACAAGAGAAGACAAGGCAATATGGGCTCTTGGTTAAATCAACAATAATGCATATAAGAGCCACTTCAACAATTTAATCATGGTCTTCTCCTATCGACCTCCAAAGAAAAGAAAAGAAATAAAAACTATTTACACGGGAAAGCTCCCAACAAGTAAAAGAAGAACGGGAAATCTTTTTGGGTTTTCATTTTAATTGCTACTACTACAGCAAGAAAGGTAAACTACTACTATTTTTTTGGTTTTTCTTAAAGTTTAACAAACACACAAGAAGAAAACAGAAAAAAAGAAAATAAAATAGCATGGATATTACAGTGAAAAAGTATGAGCACCGACATCTAGCAATGAGTGTGTGTGAACATGAATGTAATATCGGTGAGAAATATGTACTCCCCCAAGCTTAGGCTTTTGGCCTAAGTTGGTTTATTGCCAGCGATAGCCTGGCGGATATCCGTAGGTGTAGCTGGGGTCGTACTGTGATGCATCGTTTATCGCTGCCTGAGCTGCAGCGTGGCATCTATCTGCCTCCGCTCTCCTCTCGTACTCATCTGCCTCCTCTCTGGTAATAATATATCGTCTTTTTTCTTAGTGATCAAAGAAGGCAGGAGCAGGGAGAGTAATACGGACAACATGCCGTTTGTTAAAGATTAGTCGATATAAGAGAGGTGATTCGTTCCTTTCGACAAACTGGTGGGAGGCCATAGAATTAAAATCTAAATAAGCAGGAGGCAACTCCATATCACCCTCACGAACGTCCACCTCAAGAAAAGCTAAGCGGGTTGCATAAATTCCTCTAAAGAAATCTCCATTATATCTATTATGATGCAACCTACGAGCTACAATGGCTCCTATATGATAAGACTGGTCTCCTAGCACAGCACTCCTGAGAATGCTAAGGTCAGGGACACACACGTGACATGCTTCATCTTTAGCATTTATGCACCTACCTATAAAGAGGGCAAAATAATGTATAGCAGGAAAGTGAATGCTCCCTAAGATAGCTTGCGTTATATCTCTAAATTCCCCTATAGTGATATTAGCAATAAAATCTCTAAATTCAGATTTACAGGGATCAATAGTACTACCCCATTGCGGAAGTTTGCAAGCAAAAGTAAAATCCTCTAAGTCCATGGTATAAGATTTATCATAGAGATCAAACATGACTGAAGGAGAATTACGCAAAGATGAAAATTCAAACCTCCTCACAAATGAGCTAGTGAGATCATGATACTGTGGGCATTTGTCTACCTCAAAGTCCACAAGACCGGCGTTACGCAAATATGTGTTAAATTCTTCTTTGATTCCCGCTTGATCCATAAAATTTTCCGAAGGCCATTCATAGGGCCTCACGGGAGCGTCTCTTGGTGGTTCCTCGTCAGCATCACGCATAGCAAGCTTGGGGCCTTGCTTCCTTGAAGAACCCCCTTGGAACATCTTCCTAAGCATATTCTTTTCTTTGAAACATTTCTGAAATTTTTAGTAGCTTCAAACAAAAGTGGACCAAACTCAACAAAATTGATAGCAACTACTCCTACAAGTGCCTAGATGATATATCATGCATTAGAACCACTTGGAACCATATAAATTTGACATGCAAGCTCAAGAACATGGTCACCTATGCAGCACAAATTTGCAATGAATAAAGGATTAGAACAAAACCTAATTAGACCAATGGAGGAGTCACATACCAAGGAACAATCTCCCCAAGCAGTTTTGTGAGAGGTGCTTTGAGCAAGGAGATCGAAAATCGCAGCAAAGTGAGCTAGACCTCGTGCTTGAACCAGATATTCGTGTTTGTGGGAGGAAGAAGAAGAGGATGGGTGCAGGAATAAGTGGAGGAGGGCCACCGTGGGCCCACGAGGCAGGGGGGCGTGCCCTCCACCCTTGTGGCCAGGTGGCATCTCCCCTCGCGGTGTTTTCAGTACCATAAATCCTCAAATATTCCCGAAAAAATCATATTAAATTGGCATGGCATTCTGAGGACTTTTATTTTTGGGATATTTTTTATTGCATGGATAAATCAGGAAACAGACAGAAAAATACTATTTTTACTTTATTTTGACTAAATAACAGAAAGTATAAAGGGGGTACAGAAAGTTGTGCTTCTAGTTTCATCCATCGCATGCTCATCAAAAGGAATCCACTAACAAGGTTGATCAGGTCTTGTTAACAAACTCATTCCGATTAACATAGAACCGGAGAAATTTCGAATAACACTATGTTACCTCAACGGGGATATGCACATCCCCAACAATAAGAATATCATATTTTTTCTTGAATGTAGGAAGAGGAAATTCAAAACCTCCAAATATAATCGATGGAATTTTTCCAATAGAATTGATACTATGAACTTGAGGTTGTTTCCTCGGGAAGTGTACCATATGCTCATTACCATTAACATGAAAAGTGACATTGCCTTTGTTGCAATCAATAACAGCCCCTGAAGTATTAAGAAAAGGTCTTCCAAGAATAATAGACATACTATCGTCTTCAGGAATATCAAGAATAACAAAGTCCGTTCAGATAGTAACGTTTGCAACCACAATAGGCACATCCTCACAAATACCGACAGGTATAGCAGTTGATTTATCATCCATTTGCAAAGATATTTCAGTAGGTGTCAACTTATTCAAGTCAAGTCTACGATATAAAGAGAGAGGCATAACATTAACACCGGCTCCAAGATCACATAAAGCAGTTTTAACATAGTTTCTTTTAATGGAGCATGGTATAGTAGGTACTCCTGGATCTCCAAGTTTCTTTGGTATTCCACCTTTAAAAGTATAATTAGCAAGCATGGTGGAAATTTCAGCTTCTGGTATCTTTCTTTTATTAGTAACAATATCTTTCATATATTTAGCATAAGGATTCATTTTGAGCATATCAGTTAATCGCATACGCAAAAAGATAGGTCTAATCATTTCAGCAAAGCGCTCAAAATCCTCATCATCCTTTTTCTTGGATGGTTTGGGAGGAAAAGGCATGGGTTTCTGAACCCATGGTTCTCTTTCTTTACCATGTTTCCTAGCAACGAAGTCTCTCTTATCATAATGTTGATTCTTTGATTGTGGGTTATCAAGATCAACAGCAGGTTCAGTTTCTACATCATTATCGTTACTAGGTTGAGCATCGTAATGAACATCATCATTAATATTTTCACGAGGTTCATGTTCATTACCAGATTGTGTTTCAGCATCAGACATAGATATATCATTTGGATTATCAGGTGGTTCGGCAATAGGTTCACTAGAAGTTCGCAAAGTCCTATCATTTTTCTTTTTCTTTTTTTAGAAGAACTAGGTACATCAATATTATCTCTCTGAGGATCTTGCTCAATTCTCTTAGGGTGGCCTTTAGGATACAAAGGTTCCTGAGTCATTCTACCAGTTCTAGTAGCCACTCTAACAGCATAATCATTTTTCTTACTATTCATTTCGTCAATCAATTCTTTTTGAGCTTTAAGTACTTGTTCTACTTGAGTGGTAACCATAGAGGCATGTTTGCTAACAAGTTTAAGTTCACCTCTAATATTAGCCATATAATCACCCAAGTGTTTAATCATATAAGCATTTTGTTTTAATTGTCCAAAATAAGCATTGAAGTCTTCCTGCTTAAACATAAAGTTATCAAACTCATCCAAGCACTGACTAGCAATTTTAGTAGGAGGGACTTCAGCTTTATCATATCTATAGAGAGAATTTACCTTTACTACCTGTGTTGGGATATCGGGATCAGGAGGTTCTTCAATAGGTAATGGATCAAGATCATATGTTTCTTCGGCAGGCGGTAAATTAATGCCATGTATTTCTTCAATAGGAGGTAAATTCTTAACATCATTAGCTTTAATACCTTTTTCTTTCATAGATTTCTTTGCCTCTTGCATATCTTCGGGACTGAGAAATAGAACACCTCTCTTCTTCGGGGTTGGTTTAGGAATAGGCTCGGAAGTTGGAGCGGGAGCTGGCTCAGGAGGTGCCCAATTATTTTCATTTGTCAACATATTATTCAATAGAATTTCAGCTTCATCCGGTGTTCTTTCCCTGAAAAGAGAACCAGCACAACTATCCAGGTAATCTCTGAAAGCATCGGTTAGTCCATTATAAAAGATATCAAGTATTTCATTTTTCTTAAGAGGATGATCAGGCAAAGCATTAAGTAACTTGAGAAGCCTCCCCCAAGCTTGTGGGAGACTCTCTTCTTCAATTTGCACAAAGTTGTATATTTCCTTTAAAGCAGCTTGTTTCTTATGAGCAGGGAAATATTTAGCAGAGAAGTAATAAATCATATCTCGAGATCGTAATGGCTAAACCCTAGATGCCTAGCCTGTGTGATTACGATCATCCCTACGGACTAACCCCTCCGGTTTATATAGACACCAGAAGGGGCCAGGGTTGTACAAAGTTGGTCTACAGAGAAAGGAAACTACACAACAAGCCGCCAAGCTTGCTATCCATGCCAAGGACAAGCCGCCAAGCTTGCTATCTTGTATCTTCACGGCCCATTAGTCCGGCCCATGTAACGTAGCCCGACCATCCGAGAACCCCTTAATCCAGGACTCCCTCACTGAGGTTTACCATCGACGTTTGCACATGCATGGTCCTTTGTCTAATAGCACATTATTGTGCAATTGCAGGAACCATTCTAATATTTAGGTGACAATTTGGTCTTGCACATGTAGGTCCTGCTCTCAAAGGTCTTGATCCACTGTTCAACCCATTTTGCATATGGGGAAATGAGTTGTCCATGGGTATCAATCAAGTCAAGAAACTTAGAAAGATTGTTAGGATAAAAAAACTAGCGACGAAAAACAACAAGATCTTTGTCTGCACAATGAAGAAAACATCAGTGAACTGCAGGATGGTACTAACTCTTATACCTTGTCTTTTTTATTACTTTGCGCCATTTCCAAATTTAGAGAAGATATTTATGCATATCTTTGTTTTCGGTCCTTTTTAAAGTTCATTGATGATTACCTCTCAAACCACTTGTATGGTCAGGAGGCGAGGAAGGTATTCATAAAACACCCACAGTGCAATATTGAAGTCTTCCTCAAGAGGACGAATGATGGACGGTCAATCATGCACATGCACTGGCCTAAAGTTGCAAGGACCTTCAACATCATCGAAGGCTTAATATTCACCTTCCGCTTCAGCAGTTTTCCAGATGAGATTTATCTATCTATCTACCGTCTATGATGCTAATTTCCAAAGGTAATGGATGTTGCATGTGAAACTTGATGCTGGTGCAGTTGTGTAATGGGGAAGCTAGCTGTATGCCTATATGGTGTAACTGAGTGCTGAAACTATATGATGTTCTACTCTGATGTATTTCAATTATGGAATCCTGGTTCCACAATACAAAAATGAAATATGTTATGTGCTTAATATGAAATGTCTATTTGATTAATAAATGGATTAATAATAATAGGCCAATTAGTCTTCTTACTAGGGTTTTCTATTGCAAACGGTTATTAAGACAACACCGTGGGCGATGACCTGAGACAACCCACACAGTTTCTAGAAAGTAAACGTGTTGGATCAGTGAACAATCACACACGACTTTCCGTAGAAAACGGTTTGCGTTAGGACACCTTGCGCAAATGTTTTCCACATAAAAAGTGTGTGTGACGGGCAACCTATGCCACACAATTTCTTGTAGCCACCGTGTGCGACGTATTCAATAATGCAAACGATAAAATCATTAATATCGTCTGCAATGGCAAGCTATCACATATGATTTGATGGGGAAAATTGTGTGTGACGTACGTGCGAACAGAAACATTTGTCTGAGATTCACCGTTTGGGATGTACATATGAACGAAAACGTATTTCTTGGATTGACTGTGTGTGATGTACATACAAACGGAAACACATTCCTTGCATTGAATGTATGGGATGTACATACGTACGGAAACGTATGGCTTGGATTGACTGTGTTAATAATTATATATATATATATATATATAATGGTCTGAAAATATTTAGAACACTTTTACATTTAATGTTACATCAACGGGCCTAAAAAGGTCAAGTGGTGGGAGACAACTTGGGCCACCAAGACCCAAGTGGAGGAGGCGCCTCACTTCCCTAAGGAAGGATGCCGAATTGGAGTGGGGAAGAGTTTCCCCTTCCCCCTATGTCTGGTGCACCAAGGAGGGAGTCCTTCCCTCCTTGTGTGTTGCCCCTGCTTCCGTCCCAACCTATATATATTTGAGGATTTGTGCTTTTTTGAACACACAAGTTTGGAGCCTCCTCTAGTTCTAGTTGATCCTACAGTATCTAATAAGAGCTAGACAAATCATGTAATCCTCATAATTAGAAGCCCGGTGTGGTTCTAATCTCCTCCCTCTAATTCTTTGGCAATGGTTTACTTTGGAAGGCAAAGCGTTGCCGGATCGTGAAGGTTGTACGCTTGCAACCAAGTAGAGAGGCCGTACTTTCGGTCTTTGGTTCCAGGGACATTTCTTGGGCGGTTCGCAGGATCGTTTATCGACGGTTCAAGACTCCAAGTACGATCTACATCGAAACATTCTTATTCCGCTGCAACTCAATGACGGTAACGATCGTGATTAGAACATGTTATGCATCTTCATATTGATATTGGGTGTGCGTAGGTGTGAATTTTTTTGTTTTCTACTACGTTTCCCAACAATAAAGATTACCACATCATAACCTTACTTTTGGAGATGTACATGATGTATACGAAAATGTAGAGTTGTATTAGGTATTGGAGATGGAAAATGAGAGGGATCTTTTTTTCTCTTCTCTAATGGGTACATAAATTTGTTCAGCGAATCAGGCATGTGCACACGAAGGAGGGAAGAGGAAAGAAATATTGACCTTTTGCATGCTTTGAACAAACATTTTCTGTTCGTAGCTTTTTTTCTTTTGTGGCAACACGTGAGCATGGCACTGTTGTGATAGAGCCCGGGATGAAGTGTGGGTCCAGTATAGAACCAGGAGATACTTGTGCTAAGATGGAAACACGGTTGCCGCCCTTGTCCCATATTGTTGGCCTGCAACGGTGATGTCAATCACTGGCTCACTTAGATCACGAGTTTGTGGATTTTGTTATAAGAGTGAGGGTTGAGAGTGAGCGGGGTGAGGGTTGGGGTTGGTCTGTTCAGTTACGGCTATCTGAGTGGAATAATTTTTCTACTTTAAGGAATGTGGCAAATTGCATTTCATTAGAGAGGCAGGTTGTTAGTTGTAGCCCGCTTCTCTTCTCTCGTCTTTTCTCTCTCTGCTAACTAAGCAAAAATATATTATTTAAAATCTTACAGCTTGCCTACGACACCTTATTGTACTTGCTCTACTAGTAATAATATGGAATTGTGGATATCAATCAACACAGGTGATTACTGTTCATTCATCACTACTTTAACAAGACGGACAAGCACAAAGTAAATACGTTGAGAAATTAATAACACTAGTAGACATTGCATGCATGGCGTATTTTTTTTGTTAGGATAGTTCAAACATAAATAAAATCAGGTCTCCATTTTATTTTATTTTATTTTACTTTATTTGTGATAATCGATTCACGGTTACATGGCATCGACGAAGAAGAGATGAACCGTAGACCAAACGAGCATGTTCCCCGAAGACGACCACGACCACGGTCAGCACACTGGGCAAGACGCTGGCAAGGCGGCCCTACCAGACAGTCAGACAGACACCAGAGAGCTAAACCCCTGCAATCCCCCACCCACGCAACACAGCAGCCCTCCCCTCTCCTTGCTTTCTTCTCCAGCGGCTCCCCCCTCCCCACCTCCAAAATCAAGCCAAAGATGGGCGAAGGAAAAAAGAAGAAGGGGGAGGGGGAGGGGGAGGAGGAGCCAAGCCATCAGTGATGAAGCCATGTACCTACGGTAGGGGCACGGACCCGTCCTAAAGAGCCCTACCGTAGGACATCTCTAGAAGAAGTCACCTTTCAATCAACTCGAAGGTATCCCACTCGACGGGTTGAAGACACTCGACCAAGAAGCTATCACTCGACCAAGAAGTCAACCACTCGACTGACCAAAGAACCTGAAGTCACTCCGCAGGCAAACGGTCGGCTATTAAGTAGTCTTTATGGTTATTATGACACTTTATTAGGGACGTTATCTGTAACGCCCCACCTTAAATGTACCTTAAACCCTGCATTACTGAGGGCAGGAGGGGGCCGGCGAACTCTATATAAGCCACCCCCTCCTCAGTATGAGGGGTTCGCACCCCTGTCACTTACACACGCATAATTCAATCGACCACCTCCGGGCACCGAGACGTAGGGCTGTTACTTCCTCCGAGAAGGGCCTGAACTCGTAAACCTTGCGTGTTTACAACTTCCCAATAGCTAAGGTCTAGCCTCTTCATACACACCCCCCTACCTCACTGTCAGACTTAGAACCACGACAGTTGGCGCCCACCGTGGGGCCTTAGTCTTAGCGCCTAATTGGAGAAGTTGCGATTTTTCCGATCCATTTGATCATGTTTTCCTGCGGAGCTTTGGCAGAGGGCCGCGAGATCCGTCTCGGTGCGCTCACCTTTATCGCCGACGACTCCGCCTGGCTTCAGCAGGCGCCGCTCGACATTGACGCGCTCCCCGTCCACGGTGCGACGCGCTTCCGCGCGTGTGTTCGTGGCGTCCTCCTGCGGCAGCCGTCGACCCCATATCGGTCGACTCCCGCGTCATCTCCCCACCCCGTCTCCCACCAGCGCAAGCGCTTAGGTCGGTCGAGACTCCAGCAATGGGTGAGGCATGCCGTGGCCCGCCAGTCGGCGGCCCCACAAGTCGCGGCAATCGAGCCCGACGAATCCCTCTGCGGCTTGTTCGATCTGTCGACTGGCTCCGCGGAGACCGCATCCGAGTGCGATAGCAGCGACCCTTTGGCGGAGCTTCTGGCGGTCGAGGGGACACACAGTCCTCCTGGATTCCATCGCGCTGACAGTGGTGCGGATAGAGGCGATCCGTCACATCCCCACAACAAATACCTCCCCGAACCTCTTACGTCATTACAGCAAGAGGAGCTTCGCCGCCGGAACATGGACGCGCTCCACACTCCTATTGTTGGAGAAATCCCCGAGGCCCGGGCCTTGGAGGACGCGCGCTTGGCTAATCTGGCCGAGCGCACTCGACTGGAGAATCTACAGCGAGCACTCGACGAGCGAGCGCGTCAGCGGGCTCCTGAATCAAGTCGACGTCAGCTCTTCCCACCGCCGCAAGTATACCAAACTCCAGTTCAGAATTTGGCTGCCGCGGCCCGCATAGCAGAGTCAATCCAGCCCTCCCAGTCAGAGGCTGGCAGAGGATTGTTGCAGATCAGAGCATTGCTTCGAGCGGCGGGAAATCAGAATTCCGCCGTCTCTCAATCACGGGATAGGATCCATAGTCGATCCATTGCAACAGAGACAGACCAGTCGGCTCACAGCCCGAGATCGCCCCTGAGGCGTGAGGGACGTGGGGACCGGCACGATGAGTACAGGAGGAATGAACAGTATGATCACCGACCCGACCGTGATGATAGACGTCGAGTGCCATCCCCTTCCCCGAGGAGTGGATCGTATGCACCCCGGCATCGAGATGACAGGCGCCCCCATAATGTTGGGCAGAGGATCCCAGTCGACCCCAGAGACCCAGGCTTTGACGCGAGATCCATCCTCGTTCAAGGTTTGGTGGACAGGAATAGGGCTCATCGAGAAGGCCACAACAGAGATACGCCCACCGGCAGCAGAGCACATGCTTCGGGGCCTGAATGTTTCAGTCGAACCATCAAGGCCGCGGTGATCCCTCCCAACTTCAGGATGGCGACTGGAGTCAGCAAGTTCACCGGCAAATCCAAGCCCGACACATGGCTCGAAGATTACCGAGTGGCTGTGCAGATTGGCGGTGGCAATGATGAGGTGGCCATGAAGCATTTGCCTCTTATGTTGGAAGGCTCAGCCAGGGCGTGGCTGAATCAGTTGGCACCCAGCAGCATTTACACTTGGGAGGACCTCGCCCGAGTGTTTATCACAACCTTCGAAGGAACGTGCAAGCGCCCTGCAGGCCTTACAAAGTTGCGGTCTTGCGTGCAGAAGCCGAATGAAACACTGAGAGAATACATCCAGAGGTGGATCACACTGCACCACTCGATCGAGAACATGCCAGACCATCAAGCAGTTTGCACTTTCAAGGAAGGCGTCAAATACAGAGAGTTGAATCTGAAGTTTGGTCGGACTGGAGAGATGTCCCTGAATTGGATGATGGAGATTGCCACCAAGTACGCTAATGGTGAAGACGAGGACCGACTCCGAAGTGGCAAACTCAAATCAGTCGCCCAAGAAACCGGAGGGAACTCCAGTCGGAAGCAGAAGCGGAAGGCCGAGCCAGCCGCCCCTAGGGAGGCCCTGGCTGTGGCCCAGGGAAACTTCAAGGGAAAATCCAAGGGCACATGGAAGCCCAAGAAGGTTAAGGATCAAGATGGGAATGATGTTTTGGACCTGCCATGTCACATCCGCACCAAGAAAGATGAAGAGGGAAATTTTATTTTCCTGAAGCATACCACTCGATAGTGCCGGCTCCTGATTCAGCAGTTCCAGGGCAAGCAGCCCAAGGATAAGGAAAAGGAACCAGACAGAGTTGAGGACAAGGATGATAGTGACGATGGATACCCCCAAGTCAATTCCACCTTGATGATTTTTGCTGAAGTCAAAAGCAAAAGCCGACTGAAAGTCATTAACCGTGAGGTGAACATGGTTGCTCCGACAACACCTAGTTACCTCAAATGGTCTCAGACCGCCATCACATTCGACCAGTCTGATCACCCGACGCACATTGCCACCCCAGGGAGGCAAGCTTTGGTGGTCGACCCAGTCGTCGAAGGCACTCGACTGACCAAAGTCCTGATGGATGGCGGTAGTGGCCTGAACATACTGTATGCTGAAACATTGAAAGGAATGGGCATTCCGATGTCCAGACTCAGCACCAGTAACATGAGCTTCCACGGAGTCATTCCTGGGAAGAAAGCCGAGTCACTCGGCCAGATTGCTCTCGATGTGGTTTTTGGTGATTCAAAGAATTACCGCAAGGAAAAGTTGACATTTGAAGTTGTGGACTTCCAGAGTGCTTATCACGCCATTTTGGGCAGGCCAGCTTACGCACACTTCATGGCTCGACCATGTTACGTGTATCTTAAATTAAAGATGCCTGGCCCCAAAGGTGTGATCACTGTTACGGGCAACCGGAAGAAAGCAGAAGAGTGTTTTCAGAAGGGATCAAAGATCGCCGACGCTCAGATGGCAGTGGTCGAGCTGAAAGAGTACCAAAAGACTGCCGACCCGAGTGAGTTGCTGCGAGCTAAGAAGCCCGCCTCCGAGTCAGCTTTTCAGTCGGCTGGTGAAACAAAGACAGTCCACATTCACCCGACCGACCCCGACGCTGCTCCGACTCACATCTCGATGACGCTCGACTCCAAATAGGAAGAAGCGCTCATCCAGCTCCTCCGTGAGAACTGGGACATCTTTGCATGGAAACCCTCTGACATGCCTGGAGTTCCCAGGGGGCTGGTTGAGCACCGTCTGCGAGTCGACCCAAAGTTCAAGCCCGTGAAGGAACATCTTCGACAGTCCGCCGTCCAAAAGAAACAAGCCATTGGCGAGGAACTGGCTCAGCTCTTAGCAGCTGAGTTCATCTGAGAGATTTACCACTCCGAGTGGCCCGCCAATGTCGTCATGGTCCCCAAGAAGGATAAGTCACTCCGTATGTGCATTGATTTCAAACATATCAATCGGGCATGCCCGAAAGATCATTTTCCTCTCCCTCGCATCGACCAAATTGTCGACTCAACTATGGGATGCGAGAGACTGTCTTTTCTAGATGCCTATTCTGGGTACCATCAGATCCGTCTGTATGGGCCCGACGAAATCAAAACAGCTTTCATCACGCCATTCGGATGCTTCTGTTACATCACCATGCCATTCGGCCTCAAGAACGCCAGAGCCACATTCATGAGAATGATCCAGAAGTGTTTACTCACTCAAATCAGTCGGAATGTGGAGGCGTACATGGACGATATCGTGGTCAAGTCCCGGAAAGGTTCCGACCTGCGGGCTGACCTTGCTGAAACCTTTGCCAACCTCATGTAACACCCTCGATGCGACTATATCTCCCACGTGTCGAGGCATGACTTAGAGGCATAATCGCATTGAAGGCAATGTCGCAAGTGAGGTAATCTTCACACAACCCATGTAATATAATAAGGAATAAGAGATACATAGTTGGCTTACACTCGCCACTTCACACAATTACATGAATAAAGCATTACATCAACCAAATACACTCATGGTCCGACTACGGAACCGAAATAAAAGAAGAACCCCAAATGTGACAAAGGTCCCTGATCGACCCCAACTGGGCTCCACTACTGATCAACTAGAACGAAACAACACAAATGAACAAGGTCTTCATCGAGCTCCTCCTGAGCTTGGTTGCGTCATCTGCACGGACTCAACGGCACCTGCAAGCTGGTTTTGGAAGTATCTGTGAGCCACAGGGACTCAGCAATCTCGCACCCTCGCGATCAAGACTATTTAAGCTTATAGGTAAGGTAAAGGTATGAGGTGGAGCTGCAGCAAGCGACTAGCATATATGGTGGCTAACATACGCAAATGAGAGCGGGAAGAGAAGGCAAAGCACGGTCGATAAAAGTATGATCAAGAAGTGATCCTGGACTACCTACGTCAAGCATAACTCCAACAACCGTGTTCACTTCCCGGACTCCGCCGGAAAGAGACCATCACGGTTACACACGCAGTTGATTCATTTTAATTAAGGTCAACTTTAGGTTTTCTACAACCGGACGTTAACAAATTCCCATCTGCCCATAACCGCGGGCACGGCTTTCGAAAGTTCAAATCCCTGCAGGGGTGTCCCAACTTAGCCCATCACAAGCTCTCACGGTCAACGAAGGAATAGACCTCCACCCGAGACATTCTGATCAGACTCGGTATCCAAGTACAACAAGACATTTCGACAGGGTAAAACTAAACCAGCAACACCGCCCGAATGTGCCAACAAATCCCGATAGGAGCTGCACATATCTCTTTCTCAGGGCACACTCAGATTGTCCTAGGTACGGGCAAGCCAGCCCAGAGTTGCCCCTGGTGGCCACCGGCAGCTGACAGGTGGACCAACACTCAGAGGAGCACTGCCCGGGGGGGTAAAATAATGATGACCCTTGAGTCTGCAGAACCCAAGGGAAAGAAAAGGCTAGGTGGCAAATGGTAAAACCAATGTTGGGCATTGCTGGAGAAGCTTTACTTAAGGCGAACTGTCAAGGGGTTCCCATTATAGCCCAACCGCGTAAGGGACGCAAAATCCGGGAACATAACACCGATATGACGGAAACTAGGGCGGCAAGAGTGGAACAAAACACCAAGCATAAGGCCGAGCCTTCCACCCTTTACCAAGTATATAGATGCATTAATTAAATACGATATATAGTGATATCCCAACAAGTAAGCATGTTCCAACAAGGAACAACATCTCCATGTTCCAACAAGGAACAAACTTCAATCTTCACCTCTATAAGAGGGGCTGAGCAAAGCGGTAACATAGCCAATCAACGGTTTGCTAGGACATTGGTGGGTTAGAGGCTGAACATGGCAATTTGGGAGGCTGACAAGCAAGTGGTAGGCATCGTAGCAATGGCATAGCAAAAGAGCGAGCAAACTAGCATAGCAAAGATAGTAGTGATTTCGAGGGTATGATCATCTTGCCTGAAATCCCGCAAGGAAGAAGAACGAGTCCATGAAGAAGAAAAACGGACATAGACGAACGGATCCTCACAAACTTGACGTTACCGAAACCAATCCGAAGAAGCAATCACCGGAAAAGAAGCACACCACATAGTAAATAACCAACACATCAACATGGCATGATGCATAATCGAGTATGATGCATGTCTGGTTTAAATATGCATGGCATGGCAAAAGAGCACAAACAATCCTACAAATTAAGTGGAGCTCAATATGCAACGAGTTGCATATTGACGAAACACCACAACCATTATTTAGTTCTCTCTCGTTTAGGTACCCAACAATATTAAATGTTGTTAGCATGGCAAGAGGGTGAAGCAAATGAAAACTACCCCACTAGTCAAGTTTAAATGAGGCCGGAAGCAACGAACAACAAGTCCGGAAAAACCTCATATGCATAATTTAAGGTTTGGTCCTGATCTATCCTAAACACAATTTTAGAGTTGTTAAACATGCAAGATGATGCCACCATGTTAAACTAGGCAAAATTCTACCCCGTTTACATATAAAGTTTGTTAAAATCGGAGTTACGGTTATTTAGTTATGAATTAATCCGTTTTAGCATGGCATAGGAACAATTTTTAAACAAACATCATTTTAAATATTTTAACATAGGTGAAAGTTGGATATTATTAATCTACACCAAATTCTGAGCAAGTTCCATATATAAATTATTTGCAAAAGATGCATGGTTGAGAAGTTATTTAATGCATGAAGCTAGGGGGTTTTCTGCAAAATTGTAATCTCCTGGAAAATTAGATAAAATCGTCCTGGCAGAAAAAAACATCACGGGCCACAACTGTTCTCACCATGGGCCTTGCCCAGAACTGTGGAGAGGTAGCAGGCGGGGCGCGCTGGGCTGGCACGGTTGTGGATGAGGCCCAAGCTCGTAAGGAAAGGCGGCCCACAGGAGGATGCTCGTCGTCCTCCTCTCGAACAGGGATGGGCAGGGGTTGCCGGTGGAGAAGAAGGGCTTCGGCGAACGGCGTTTCTGCGGCGAACGACGAGGAGGCGAGGGAAAATGGCGGAGGAGGACAGAATGGATAGATCTGGGCGGTGGCTCCTCGGATCTGGCGCGGGGATGGCTCCTATGGCCGGATCTGGCACAACGGAGGCGCGGGGAGGCCATGGTGGCACGAACGTCGAGGAAGGCAGCGCGTTGGCGTCGGGCCATGTGACGGGAGGCGAGGAAGAGCACAGCGCGGATCCAGGCCAGCTCGGGTCGAGGACGAAGCCTTGGGCATCGGGGTTCCATGCCCGGCGCTGGACACAGAGAGGGAGGGAGAGAGAAACGGGGAGGAAGAACTGCAGGAGGAAGAAGGCAGGGGCGTTGGGTCGGCCTGGAGCTTGGCAAAGGCAGCGTCGATCCCTCGAGTGGGAGAGCCTATGGGCGCGGAGGAGCTCCACCCTCTGGATCGAACAGGGAGGAGGTGGTTGTTGCTGGCTGGCTGGTTGCGCAAGACGAGGAGGTAGGTGGTTGGATGGATCAGGAGGGGATCCCGATGTGGAGAGGACAAGGGGGGTGGCGGCGGCGGAGGAATGATGGGACAAGCCCCTAGGATCTAGGGTTAGGCAGTAAATATATAGCAAGGATTTTTAGATAGGGGCTATTAGGACCCTCCGATCATAAACGGACGGTCGTGAAATAACAGCTTAGGGAGACCAAACGAGAAAACGGTGACGTTTTGTAGACATTTGGAGATATTCCGGACACAGTGGTAACGACTGTTCGAGTCGGGTCCGGGACAGCTTTCGGGCGCGCGCGCGGGGAGGGCTGCGGGCTGACGAGAGAGGTTAGGTAGGACCTAGTGGTGAGTAGTGGGCTGTGTAGACGGTCTCGAGCTGAGAGAAGAGAAGAGAGAGACCCGGCGACTGTTTCCGGAGACCGAAAACGTCCGACGTTTTGACCGGCTACTATTGCCGCTATATTTACCCGTTGGGGCGTCAAACGAACTCCGATTGCGATGAAACTTGACAGGAGGTCTGTCTACACTATAATAAGACCGCACACCAAATTTCAACCCAATCCGAGAACATTTTCCAGCCACTTATAAAAATAATATTTTGGACATGCCGCGGGCGCAGTGCAAGTGGGGTTGGGCTCAGAACGGATAACGGACGGAACAAGGAGACCGGGACGGATGCAAGTTTTGAAAACATGATGATGCAATGCACATGATGACATGATGAAATGCAACACGCAAGCGAATGACATGGCAACGACGGCGAATAAGCGGAGGACACCTGGCACATCGGTCTCGGGGCATTACAACACTCCACCACTACGAGAGGATCTCGTCCCGAGATCTAGAATGGAACCGGGGAAACAACGGAAGAGAAAAGAGGAGAGGTAAAACTAAGTTGCTTCTTTGACAAACGAGTGAAACCACGAACCTTGAAGAGGTTGAACAAATATGAGAAAAGAATAGAACGAAGGAGAACAAAGTCGAAAACACTCCGTTAGAAAAGAGGGACAAGAACATTGCAAAAAAAACCTTGAGGTTGAAGGGCAAGATATATATTGAGAACACTCTGGTTACAGAAGTGGATCAAGAAAGACCAAATTCGGGCAGCACTCCGGTTAAAAAGAAAAGGAATTGAACTTGACAATATGAGAGGATACTTGAAAAGAGGACACAACACTCAGATTAAAAAGGATAGGCATGGAAAGATCATGATCTTTGACAAAACGAGATGATGGGTTGAAAAGATGAACATCACAATGCCTCCGGAACAAAAGTAAGAATGGAATGGAGTGAATGAAGGAAAACAATATCTTGAGAGAGCACGGTTACAACAGAAGCTAGAACGGAGTTGTTGGAAAACCAACAACGAAAATAATAGGCTTGATATGGTCTTATGGAATACATCTCAAATTATGAGGTGACAACCTGCCACTCACGGGAAGAAGAATTGGATTGATAGGAAAAAGGAGACGAGAAACTTATCTCACCGGAAAGGATAAATGAAGAACTTGGGTCATTTATAAGCACCATAATAACAACCATCCTTAGGGAAGGCTTAAGGTGAAATATAACCCAAGATAACTCCAATGACGAGATTGATGGATTTAAAATATCCCAATCTTGACAACATGTGAATCATGAAAATATGAACTCAAATTATCAAGAATGACATAATACCACCTCCAAAGATACGGTAGAAAGAAATGCACTCCGGATAGCAAGACGAAGAAAACTTGAGCTCCTTAGAAAAGAATCTCAATGAACACTTCGAGAAGGAATTAAATCCTTGAAGAACCATCATGTAGAGCCTCCATGAAGAACTCCGGTAATAAAAGAATGATCCAAAATAATTGAATGATGAATAGAATAAGATTGAGGCCTCGCAATGATTTAGATAGAGATCTATGTGATAATATAATTGAAGGAGGTTGGAACTCCGGGAAAGAAAGATGAGCACTTGAACCCCAGAATTTAATCATCGAGAACAAACTCCGGTAAACAAAAGGATGAACAAACGGAAGAAAAAAGAAGTTGAAAACACAAGGTGAATCCTTGCAATGATTTAGCTGGACCTCCGTGGAGATGTAATTGTGAAAGCTTGGAACTCTTGGGAAAAAAAAGATAAAGCGTCTTGAACCAAGAATGTGATATGATGCACCTCCGGAATAAGGAATTAAATCACTTGGATGGAACAAGAGTAAGAATTACATTATGCTTATCCTTCACCAATTTAAATTGATGACAATCAACAGATTTGGCATATTACTTATTCTTGTAGAAAAGATTAAGAGAGATATAACATCAGACTTGGGAAGGTATTGAACGAACCACCGGAAGGGTTGAAACAACGAATAAAATTGATATGATAAGAAAGGAAGAGAAATCTTGAACGAACCACCGTAAGAAATGAAAAAGAACGAAGAGAAGATAAAGAAACACTGGGACGAATTAGAGAACAAATGAAGATACTTGAGGGGAATTTACATAAAATAGAATGAAGAGATCATGAGCCGATTAAAGATCACTTGAACGAAGCACCGGTAAAATTTGGAGAATGATAGCTGAAAGCTGAGAATGAATAAACCTGACTTGATTGCCTCCGGATAACAAACTAAGAAGACTCTTGAATTACTCTGGATGGTTGAGAAGAATATCTCACAATCGCAAATAATTATGAGAGGATGGCAACAAGTTAGAATCACGAATCTTGAAGAGAATGGAGCAAGATTAAAGAAAAAAACTCTTCTTCGGCCTTCAAATGATGAGAATGACAACGAGAAACACCACCATCAATTATTGAGGCACTCCGGAATAAAGAAGAATATAAAAGTAGAATCAACGATGAAATTAATTTGAAAGATCTTGGAGAAGGACATTTGACTGATGATAATTCATACTTACGTCAAACTTCGAAAAGAATTTAGGATAGCTCCGGGAAAATAAGAAGAGTCAGGTAAGATCCTGGAAAAGACCTGTGGGTTAGGGCCCACTGAAAAGAAACACCGTTGGAATGATTAAAAAGAGGGGTTGCACCGGTTGAATTAAATGACTTGAATAAGATAGGACCTCGAAATAGCTTGAATGAAAGAAGAGTGGATACACGAATCTTCGAGATATCTTGAGCACTCCGGAACAATTAAATAGCGAGAAGTGAATGATTAAGAATTGCACCGGCATGAGAAAGCATTGACATGAGAAAAGGGTATGATCAACAAAGCTTGACTTGGAACCACCGGAGAAGAAAAAGAACGAAAGATGATGAACTTGAAGCTCCGTTAGAATCTTCATGAGAATCACCGGATAAGAATATTGATAGAAAAGAATGGAGAGACTTCACATCAATAAATGGATACTCGATTAAGAAATCCGAATTCTTGGAGAAAAACAAGGGAGGGAGGGTGGGAAAACAAAGACAATTTGAAATGGATGAAATGAACACCTTTGAGAAGAAGTGATAATTGATCTTGCGGAAGTTGAAATGATCAGATCCACTTGAGGAGAGACACACCGGTTGAAAAGAATTAACAAAAACAATCTTGATGATCAAGAAGGATTGGTATTCACATCAGAGTATGAGAACACCATTTAGGAAAAAGGTATGGAATCAACATTTGACTTCGAAGCAACTCGAATACCACAACTCAAAACAAAACAAAGGATTGGCTTGCAGAATAAGCCAGAACAAACATATGATCGAAATTTCGTCCGAATTTTTCGTGGTGGGACCTACACGGGCTCGATCGTACAGCACCATCATGTACAAGGCAGTGCACATGACATACGAAGCGTCCCCGAGTCAGCATAGCCAAGGACTCTTTAAGACACAACGAGACCACTGTAAAATCGACCGTGAATAGGCGAACCACTAGACGTCGAACCCCAATTTCATATCATACATCTGTCGGAAAAATATCCTAAGAGCTACTTGAATTCCCACCTATGAAACTCCCGAAATTTTTCGGTTATGCAATCAGGTGTTGGGGATACAGGGGAAGCATAATATCTCACCCAAACTAGCAAATCCTACATCCAGCTGTATCCATCCTTCAACACATAACCAAGAAACCTTCGGAAATCATCTACCTCAACCTTCGAAAAAACATCCGTTATACAAGTTATGGCGATACTCCCGAACTCCCGCCCCAGTACTGGGTGGCGTCGAGGTTATCTCACCAACGAACTGCATAAAAGAGATTTTCGATGTCGGCGAACATATCTCAAGTATTCCAGAATTGCAATGATAAAATTATGATGACAACACCTCAGAGCTCAACTCCCCGGGACACTTCCACTAAACCCCTGACAGGAGGCACCAAGATAGTATTCTCATCATAAGCCATCGGAACAAAACCAAGATACTCGCGTGATCCTAAAAAAAATTTAGTGAAATTTGAGAAGAGAAGAGTCAAAACTCTACGTCAGGATGCCTTACCAGAGCGATGAGGAGACTGGGAAGTAAAAAGAATTCCTAAACTCTCCGATATATAATTCCTAAGGACTCAAAACATTTTTCTAGACACAACTCGGCTGCTAAAAACGATCAAGCAATGGGGGCTCCTAAGGTCGGGGAAGGCTCTGATTACCAACTTGTAACACCCTCGATGCGACTATATCTCCCACGTGTCGAGGCACGACTTAGAGGCATAATCGCATTGAAGGCAATGTCGCAAGTGAGGTAATCTTCACATAACCCATGTAATATAATAAGGAATAAGAGATACATAGTTGGCTTACACTCGCCACTTCACACAATTACATGAATAAAGCATTACATCAACCAAATACACTCATGGTCCGACTACGGAACCAAAATAAAAGAAGAACCCCAAATGCGACAAAGGTCCCTGATCGACCCCAACTGGGCTCCACTACTGATCAACTAGAACGAAACAACACAAATGAACAAGGTCTTCATCGAGCTCCTCCTGAGCTTGGTTGCGTCATCTGCACGGACTCAACGGCACCTGCAAGCTGGTTTTGGAAGTATCTGTGAGCCACAGGGACTCAGCAATCTCGCACCCTCGCGATCAAGACTATTTAAGCTTATAGGTAAGGTAAAGGTATGAGGTGGAGCTGCAGCAAGCGACTAGCATATATGGTGGCTAACATACGCAAATGAGAGCGGGAAGAGAAGGCAAAGCACGGTCGATAAAAGTATGATCAAGAAGTGATCCTGGACTACCTACGTCAAGCATAACTCCAACAACCGTGTTCACTTCCCAGACTCCGCCGGAAAGAGACCATCACGGTTACACACGCAGTTGATTCATTTTAATTAAGGTCAACTTCAGGTTTTCTACAACCGGACGTTAACAAATTCCCATCTGCCCATAACCGTGGGCACGGCTTTCGAAAGTTCAAATCCCTGCAGGGGTGTCCCAACTTAGCCCATCACAAGCTCTCACGGTCAACGAAGGAATAGACCTCCACCCGAGACATTCCGATCAGACTCGGTATCCCAGTACAACAAGACATTTCGACAGGGTAAAACTAAACCAGCAACACCGCCCGAATGTGCCGACAAATCCCGATAGGAGCTGCACATATCTCTTTCTCAGGGCATACTCAGATTGTCCTAGGTACGGGCAAGCCAGCCCAGAGTTTCCCCTGGTGGCCACCGGCAGCTGACAGGTGGACCAACACTCAGAGGAGCACTGGCCCGGGGGGGTAAAATAATGATGACCCTTGAGTCTGCAGAACCCAAGGGAAAGAAAAGGCTAGGTGGAAAATGGTAAAACCAATGTTGGGCATTGCTGGAGAAGCTTTACTTAAGGCGAACTGTCAAGGGGTTCCCATTATAGCCCAACCGCGTAAGGGACGCAAAATCCGGGAACATAACACCGATATGACGGAAACTAGGGCGGCAAGAGTGGAACAAAACACCAGGCATAAGGCCGAGCCTTCCACCCTTTACCAAGTATATAGATGCATTAATTAAATACGATATATAGTGATATCCCAACAAGTAAGCATGTTCCAACAAGGAACAACATCTCCATGTTCCAACAAGGAACAAACTTCAATCTTCACCTGCAACTAACAACGCTATAAGAGGGGCTGAGCAAAGCGGTAACATAGCCAATCAACGGTTTGCTAGGACATTGGTGGGTTAGAGGCTGAACATGGCAATTTGGGAGGCTGACAAGCAAGTGGTAGGCATCGTAGCAATGGCATAGCAAAAGAGCGAGCAAACTAGCATAGCAAAGATAGTAGTGATTTCGAGGGTATGATCATCTTGCCTGAAATCCCGCAAGGAAGAAGAACGAGTCCATGAAGAAGACAAACGGACGTAGACGAACGGATCCTCACAAACTCGACGTTACCGAAACCAATCCGAAGAAGCAATCGCCGGAAAAGAAGCACACCACATAGTAAATAACCAACACATCAACATGGCATGATGCACAATCGAGTATGATGCATGTCCGGTTTAAATATGCATGGCATGGCAAAAGAGCACAAACAATCCTACAAATTAAGTGGAGCTCAATATGCAACGAGTTGCATATTGACGAAACACCACAACCATTATTTAGTTCTCTCTCGTTTAGGTACCCAACAATATTAAATGTTGTTAGCATGGCAAGAGGGTGAAGCAAATGAAAACTACCCCACTAGTCAAGTTTAAATGAGGCCGGAAGCAACGAACAACAAGTCCGGAAAAACCTCATATGCATAATTTAAGGTTTGGTCCTGATCTGTCCTAAACACAATTTTAGAGTTGTTAAACATGCAAGATGATGCCACCATGTTAAACTAGGCAAAATTCTACCCCGTTTACATATAAAGTTTGTTAAAATCGGAGTTACGGTTATTTAGTTATGAATTAATCCGTTTTAGCATGGCATAGGAACAATTTTTAAACAAACATCATTTTAAATATTTTAACATAGGTGAAAGTTGGATATTATTAATCTACACCAAATTCTGAGCAAGTTCCATATATAAATTATTTGCAAAAGATGCACAGTTGAGAAGTTATTTAATGCATGAAGCTAGGGGGTTTTCTGCAAAATTGTAATCTCCTGGAAAATTAGATAAAATCGTCCTGGCAGAAAAAAACATCACGGGCCACAACTGTTCTCACCATGGGCCTTGCCCAGAACTGTGGAGAGGTAGCAGGCGGGGCGCGCTGGGCTGGCACGGTTGTGGATGAGGCCCAAGCTCGTAAGGAAAGGCGGCCCACAGGCGGATGCTCATCGTCCTCCTCTCGAACAGGGATGGGCAGGGGTCGCCGGTGGAGAAGAAGGGCTCCGGCGAACGGCGTTTCGGCGGCGAACGACGAGGAGGCGAGGGAAAACGGCGGAGGAGGACGGAATGGATAGATCTGGGCGGTGGCTCCTCGGATCTGGTGCGGGGATGGCTCCTGTGGCCGGATCTGGCACAACGGAGGTGCGGGGAGGCCATGGTGGCACGAACGTCGAGGCAGGCAGCACGTTGGCGTCGGGCCATGCGACGGGAGGCGAGGAAGAGCACGGCGCGGATCCAGGCCAGCTCGGGTCGAGGACGAAGCCCTGGGTATCGGGGCTCCATGCCCGGCGCTGGACACAGAGAGGGAGGGAGAGAGAAACGGGGAGGAAGAACTGCAGGAGGAAGAAGGCAGGGGCGTTGGGTCGGCCTGGAGCTTGGCAAAGGCAGCGTCGATCCCTCGAGTGGGAGAGCCTATGGGCGCGGAGGAGCTCCACCCTCTGCATCGAACAGGGAGGAGGTGGTTGTTGCTGGCTGGCTGGTTGCGCAAGACGAGGAGGTAGGTGGTTGGATGGATCAGGAGGGGATCCCGATGTGGAGAGGACAAGGGGGGTGGCGGCGGCGGAGGAATGATGGGACAAGCCCCTAGGATCTAGGGTTAGGCAGTAAATATATAGCAAGGATTTTTAGATAGGGGCTATTAGGACCCTCCGATCATAAACGGACGGTCGCGAAATAACAGCTTAGGGAGACCAAATGAGAAAACGGTGACGTTTTGTAGACGTTTGGAGATGTTCCGGACACAGTGGTAACGACTGTTCGAGTCGGGTCCGGGACAGCTTTCGGGCGCGCGCGCGGGGAGGGCTGCGGGCTGACGAGAGAGGTTAGGTAGGACCTAGTGGTGAGTAGTGGGCTGTGTAGACGGTCTCGAGCTGAGAGAAGAGAAGAGAGAGACCCGGCGACTGTTTCCGGAGACCGAAAACGTCCGACGTTTTGACCGGCTACTATTGCCGCTATATTTACCCGTTGGGGCGTCAAACGAACTCCGATTGCGATGAAACTTGACAGGCGGTCTGTCTACACTATAATAAGACCGCACACCAAATTTCAACCCAATCCGAGAACATTTTCTGGCCACTTATAAAAATAATATTTCGGACATGTCGCGGGCGCAGTGCAAGTGGGGTTGGGCTCAGAACGGATAACGGATGGAACGAGGAGACCGGGACGGATGCAAGTTTTGAAAACATGATGATGCAATGCACATGATGACATGATGAAATGCAAAACGCAAGCGAATGACATGGCAACGACGGCGAATAAGCGGAGGACACCTGGCACATCGGTCTCGGGGCGTTACACCTCAGGAGGTACGATATCAAGCTCAATCCGTCAAAGTGCACCTTCGGGGTTCCAGGTGGAAAGCTACTCGGTTTTCTCGTTTCCGAATGAGGAATCGACGCCAATCCTGAATAAATTGGCACCATACTCCGGATGAAGCGTCCTGTACGCATGCATGATGTCCAAAAGCTTACAGGCTGCTTGGCCGCCTTAAGTCGATTCATTTCTCGACTCGGTGAAAAGGCGTTGCCTCTTTACCGACTGATGAAGAAGTCTGACAAGTTCGAGTGGACTCCAGAAGCTGATGCAGCGTTTGCAGAGCTCAAAGCTCTGCTCTCCACCCAGCCGGTGCTAGCTGCCCCAATCAGCAAAGAGCCTCTGCTGCTTTACATTGCAGCCACAGGACAAGTTGTCAGTACAGTACTTACGGTCGAGCGGGAAGAGGAAGGAAAGGCCTTCAAAGTTCAACGCCCTATATATTATGTGTCTGAAGTTTTGACCCCTTCAAAACAAAGATACCCCCACTACCAGAAGCTTGTATATGGGATTTATATGACCACGAAGAAAGTTGCACATTATTTCTCTGACCACTCCATTACAGTCGTCAGCGACGCCCCACTATCAGAGATCCTGCATAACAGAGACGCAACTGGTCGAGTGGCCAAGTGGGCGATTGAACTCCTTCCTTTAGATATCAAGTTTGAAGCAAAGAAGGCTATCAAGTCCCAAGCAATCGCGGATTTCATCGCTGAATGGATTGAACAGCAACTTCCGACTCAAGTTCACTCGGAGCACTGGACCATGTTCTTCGATGGATCCAAGATGCTGAATGGTTCGGGCGCAGGAGTGGTCTTAGTCTCCCCCCGAGGGGATAAGCTCAGATATGTTCTCCAGATTCACTTCGATTCCTGGAGTATGAGGCACTTTTGTATGGGTTGCGCATGGCCATTTCACTCGGTGTCCGTCGCCTCATGGTCTATGGCGACTCAGATTTGGTGGTTAATCAAGTGATGAAGGAGTGGGACGTCAGGAGTCCAGCAATGACTCGGTATTGCAATGCGGTGCGAAAGCTAGAAAAGAAGTTCGAGGGGTTAGAGCTCCACCACATCCCCCGACTGAAAAATCAAGCAGCTGACGACTTGGCAAAGATAGGCTCCAAGAGAGAAGCCATTCCCAGCAATGTGTTCTTGGAACACATTCACTCACCGTCAGTCCAAGAGGATCCTTTCACAGAAGAAGCCCCGCAGCCGAAAAGTGCCACAGATCCGACTGAAGTTGAAGTACCTGCAGTGGTCGACCTAATCATGGAAGTCTTGGCAATCACCCCTGACTGGACCATACCGTACATCGCGTATATCCTAAGGAAAGAACTCCCAGAAGACGAGGAGGAGGCTCGACAGATCGTCCGCCGATCCAAAGCCTTCACAGTCATAAGGGGACAACTGTATAGAGAGAGCGTGACTGGAGTCGGCCAAAAATGCATAACACCAGAAGAGGGTCAGATAATCCTTAATGATATCCACTCGGGGACCTGTGGTCACCATGCGTCCTCTCGGACCATTGTGGCTAAAGCATACCGAGCTGGATTTTACTGGCCAAGAGCAAATGAGATGGCAAAAGAGATAGTCGACAAATGTGAAGGGTGCCAGTTCTACTCCAACATGTCACACAAGCCTGCATCAGCCCTAAAGACCATTCCACTCGTCTGGCCCTTTGCTGTTTGGGGATTGGACATGGTCGGTCCACTAAGAACGGGCAGGAGTGGATTCACTCATGTGCTTGTGGTAGTCGACAAATTTACCAAATGGATCGAAGCTAAGCCCATCAAGAACCTCGATGCTGGCACTGCTATCAGTTTCGACAGAGGGTTAACATTCAGATATGGAGTCCCGCATAGCATCATCACTAATAACGGGTCAAACTTTGATCCGGACGAGTTCAGAGCTTTTTGCGCCTCTCAAGGCACACGAGTCGACTACGCATCGGTCGCTCATCCCCAGTCGAATGGACAGGCTGAGAGAGTGAACGGTCTGATTCTCAAAGGGCTAAAGCCTCGATTGATGCGCGATCTCAAGCACGCGGCAGGCGCTTGGGTCAACGAGCTCCCGTCGGTTCTGTGGGGATTAAGGACCACACCTAGCCGGTCGACTGGAAGAACTCCATTCTTTCTGGTTTATGGAGCCAAAGCAGTCCTGCCGAGTGATCTTCTTCATAATGCACCCCGAGTCAAACTTTACACCGAAGATGAAGCAGAGCAGGCCCGGCAAGACGTAGTCGACCTCTTAGAAGAAGAAAGGGAGATGGCCATGATCAGATCGACCATTTATCAGCAAGACTTGCGCCGTTTTCACGCCCGGAATGTGAAAAGTCGAGCCTTCCAAGAAGGAGATCTGGTCCTCCGAGTGGATCAACAGAAGCCACACAAACTTGCTCCTACTTGGGAAGGCCCTTCATAGTCACCAGAGTCCTCCACAATGGAGCATACCACCACTACAATGTCGATCGCTAGATCGACGAGCCACGAGCTTGGAACGCGGAACTGCTCCGCCCCTTTTATACCTGAGTTCTCCCTTAGATGAGATGTAATAAGAAAAATAATTTCTACAGTTCATTTTTATCAAAGACAATAGTGTTCCAATAATGGTTGTCACTTTGTTTGCATACAAAATCCCCCAGTGGGTGACTTGGCTGCGAATCCGTTTCGCCTAAGTTTGAAAAAATCCTACCGAGTGGAGAGCAATCCTCCCACTCGGGGGCTTAGCTGCAGTCCAGTACTCGCCTAAGTTCTCCCACTCGGAAACTTAGCTGCAGTCAAGCACTCGCCTAAGTTTGAAAAAATCCTACCGAGTGGAGAGCAATCCTCTCACTCGGGGGCTTAGCTGTAGTCCAGTACTCGCCTAACTTCTCCCACTCGGAAACTTAGCTGCAGTCAGGCACTCGCCTAAGTTTGAAAAAATCCTACCGAGTGGAGAGCAATCCTCTCACTCGGGGGCTTAGCTGCAGTCCAGTACTCGCCTAAGTTCTCCCACTCGGAAACTTAGCTGCAGTCAGGCACTCGCCTAAGTTTGAAAAAATCCTACCGAGTGGAGAGCAATCCTCCCACTCGGGGGCTTAACTGCAGTCCAGTACTCACCTAAGTTCTCCCACTCGGAAACTTAGCTGCAGGCAAGCACTCGCCTAAGTTTGAAAAAATCCTACCGAGTGGAGAGCAATCCTCTCACTCGGGGGCTTAGCTGCAGTCCAGTACTCGCCTAAGTTCTCCCACTCGGAAACTTAGCTGCAGTCAGGCACTCGCCTAAGTTTGAAAAAATCCTACCGAGTGGAGAGCAATCCTCTCACTCGGGGGCTTAGCTGCAGTCCAGTACTCGCCTAAGTTCTCCCACTCGGAAACTTAGCTGCAGTCAAGCACTCGCCTAAGTTTGAGAAAACTCCTACCGAGTGGAGAGCAATCCTCCCACTCGGGGGCTTAGCTGCAGTCCAGTACTCGCCTAAGTTCTCCCACTCGGAAATTTAGCTGCAGTCAGGCACTCGCCTAAGTTTGAAAAAATCCTACCGAGTGGAGAGCAATCCTCCCACTCGGGGGCTTAGCTGCAGTCCAGTACTCGCCTAAGTTCTCCCACTCGGAAACTTAGCTGCAGTCAGGCACTCGCCTAAGTTTGAAAAAATCCTACCGAGTGGAGAGCAATCTTCTGACTCGGGGGCTTAGCTGCAGTCCAGTACTCGCCTAAGTTCTCCCACTCGGAAACTTAGCTGCAGTCAAGCACTCGCCTAAGTTTGATAAAAATCCTACCGAGTGGAGAGCAATCCTCCCACTCGGGGGCTTAGCTGCAGTCCAGTACTCGCCTAAGTTCTCCCACTCGGAAATTTAGCTGAAGTCAGGCACTCGCCTAAGTTTGAAAAAATCCTACCGAGTGGAGAGCAATCCTCCCACTCGGGGGCTTAGCTGCAGTCCAGTACTCGCCTAAGTTCTCCCACTCGGAAACTTAGCTGCAGTCAGGCACTCGCCTAAGTTTGAAAAAATCCTACCGAGTGGAGAGCAATCCTCTCACTCGGGGGCTTAGCTGCAGTCCAGTACTCGCCTAAGTTCTCCCACTCGGAAACTTAGCTGCAGTCAAGCACTCGCCTAAGTTTGAAAAAACCCTACCGAGTGGAGAGCCAACCTCGCACTCAGGGACTTAGCTGCAGTCCAGCACTCGTCTGAATACAAGACCAAAGTCCCAAACGACAGATCAAAACCACGAAGATATTCAGCAAGAAATTAAGTTTGGATAAAGCTTAAAAGGCCCCAGGCTCCAAATCGAAGTGCTCGAGCCCTCGGCTCGGCAGAGTTTAAACGGTTACAAATCCACTCGGCATTCCGAGGCAAATTTAAGGAAAGGCATAAAAGTTTTTTCATTCCTCAGGTGGAGGACTGGCAGGGGCGACGAACTCATCCAGGTCGATTCCGTCCGCAATACGAGTGACAGCAGCAATGAAGGTCTCCATGAAGTCTTGAAAGTTGTGCCTCTTGGTATTCGCGACTTGGATGGCGGCCAACTTCTCTTCTCGCGCCTCCTTGCAATGGACGCGGACTAAAGATAGAGCCACATCAGCGCCGCACCGGGCAGAAGACTTCTTCCACTCCTGCACTCGGTCGGGGATTCTGTCAAGTCGAGTCATCAGAGACTCGAGATCATTCTGGAGCGTAGACTCTGGCCAAAGTGTCGGGTCAATCCGCGACATGGCAACTTTCAGCCGAGCCAAGTAATCCACGGCGCCGTCGATACGAGACTCCAGTCGGAGCAGATTCATGGCAGCGTCATCATTCACCGGAGAATTGATTGGGTCCAAACCCGTTTCAATTCGCCCGGTCTCCTCTTCGAAGTTCTGACAAAACTCTGCATACAAGACCCAAGGATAAGCCAACGCTCACAAACTGAGTCGACACAAAAGAAAACCAGTCGGAATTGAATGCGCACCTTCGAGCTTGGTGTACAACGTCTTGGCGAGACTCCTCAAGTAGCTCTCCAGGTCGTCCCTCCTGCGAGCGACGCCTTCCATCTACTCGCTCAGGGTGAGGTGCTCCTTCTTCCAACGCGAGCACTCCCTGTTGGCTTCATTCAAAGCGGTCTTCAGCCTGGTATTCTCATCTTCTATCTAGCTGACCGAAGCCAGCTTCTGTTCAGCCAGGGCAATCTTGTCATCAGCCTCCTTGTGGGCAGCAGCCAAGTCCCGATCCTTCTTCGCCAGGGCCTCGCTCAGTTCTCCTGCAAAAGAAACGATGATTGGTTCAGAAATAGCAGAAGGGTACCCAAGCCTAAAACAAAACCAGTCGACAAGGTCGTCTTACCAGCAACGCCGTCTCTGACCTTCTGCAGCTCCGTTCTGGCCAGCTCCAGATCGAGGGTCAGTTGAATCCGCTGCTTCTCCAACTCAGTATAGCGAGACGCAAGTTCACAAGATCTCTGCAAAAGGAAAAATCAGTCGACAGACATCCAAGATAAGTTGCTTCCGAGTAACTGAGGAAAAAAGGTGACATTTCTAAGACTACAGCCGAATCAAAAACATTCGACAGTAGTCTCGGGGACTACACCCAGTGGGTGCACTCAGCGTGCCCCCACTGGTTTAAAAAAAAGTCGACTGTCCACAGTCGACCGGATACAGATCCATTCGACATGGCTCGACCAGACCAAGAAAAGGAATATAGATACAGAAACGCAATGTAAAGACTACAGTCGACTGCCAGCAGTCCACCGTAGTCTCGGGGACTACACCCAGTGGGTGCACTCAGCGTGCCCCCACTCGTCCAAGAAGGGGAAAACACACCCAGTGGGTGTACAGATACAAAGATCTTCAAAAAAAAGAGAGGGAGAAAGACTCTTCAAATAATCAAGTATCAAGTCGACTGACCTGGACATTGCTCTGAAGCGCCGAACTTGCATCATAGGCTGCCTGGCTGGCCTCCCGAGCCTTCTTCACCTGCTCCATCATGACCCCCGCCTGGCGTATAGCCTCCTTCGCAGCAACCACTTCGTCCTCAGGGGCAGGGTATGCGACAAAAAGCGAAGTTGGATCTGCAGTTGACGCCGAAGGCTGCGCACTCGACAGGGGATTGGCAAAGGTCACAGAAGCCCGAGGGGCATCGCCACCATCCCGAGCCACGGTCTCACGCGCCGGAGTAGGCTGGGGAGTCCTGTCAGCCGACGACCTCTTAGTCCTCCTCATCCTCAGCGGTTCGTTGTCATCGTCATCCGGGAGGTCGATAACATGAGGAGGGGCTGCAAGGGAAACTTTCAATCGACCAGAATTGCAAGAAACGACCAGTCGACTCAAAAACAGAACGTCAATAATCGTACCAGGGTTGGAGGTAACAGCGTCCCCCATCTCTTGGTCGTCGTCCTTGGCAGAGACCTCAGAGGTAGCAGCGCTGCAAATTTCGAAAAGTTAGCCAGTTAGCTTGACGAGTCGGCCAAGGATCCGTCCACGATCGACGAAGGAAAGCAAGCTTTACTACCCGGAAATAACAGGGACGGTTATCTTCATCTTGGGCAGAGTCTTGGGCGGCTTGGATAGCGTCGTGCGTGGTTGCTTGGGGACCTTCCTAGTCGGTGTTGGAGAAGAAGTCCGAGGGCGTTTTGACGACGGCCCAACGGAGGCAGTCGCCTTGCCACGTTCCTGCGTCGGGTCGTGTGCGAGCTTGGATCGCCTCTCCGGGCGGGGGCGTTCGGCCTCCTCCTCCTCTTCTCCGCTGGAGAAGACGTCATCGCCTCCCTCTCCTTCACCATCCGACTCCCACTCACCTTGGTCATCCCCGCTCTCGCCTCCGCTCCCTTCTCCTTCCTCAGTCGACCCCTGTGCCCCATTGGGCGTCGAGTACATCTCAGTGGTCGCCTGGAAAACAGCAGACAAAACGAAAGTCAATCGACCTACTCAAAAGAAGACCAACGCAGAAAATGAAGATTTCAGTCGGGAGCATAAAAACACACCTGGTCGACCTCATACGAACTGTCGAGTGGAATGACCCTCCTGGCTCCTCGGGGTTGTCCTTGTTCCCCGTGATGCTTGACAGCCACCCCTCCAACATCTCGTCGGTGACCTCCTCCGGGTGGATCCGAGTGGTGTCCTCGAGGCCAGAGTACAGCCACATCGGGTGGTCCCGAGCCTGGAGCGGTTGGATTCGCCTCTTGAGGAAGACTTCCAGCAGATCCATCCCCATCACGCCCTCGCGGACAAGTTCAACCACTCAACCCGCCAGTACCTTGACCTGGGCCTTTTCTTCAGGCGTCACCTTCAGAGAAGTAGGCTTTTCGGCTCGGTCGAGAGAGAAAGGTGGGAGCCCAGTCGACTGCCCTGGAGTCGCCTGATCCTGGCAGTAGAACCAAGTCGACTGCCAGCCTCGGACTGACTCCGGGAAAGTAATGGACGGGAAACAGCTCTTCCCCCTCGTCTGGATCGCCAAGCCCCCACACAGCTGGATCACTTGTGTCTTCTCATCACTCGACTTGGCCGTCTTGACCGACTGAGAGCGACAGGTGAAGATGTGCTTGAAAAGCCCCCAGTGTGGGCGGCAACCCAGGAACGCCTCACACATAGAAATGAAAGCGGCAAGATAGACTATGGAGTTTGGGGTAAAGTGATGGAGCTGCGCTCCAAAGAAGTTCAAGAAGTTTCGGAAGAAGGAATGGGGCGGCAGAGAAAACCCTCGGTCGATGTGAGTGGCCAGAAGCACGCACTCACCGTCGCGAGGTTGGGGCTCGATTTCTCCCCCCGGAAGACGTGCGGCTTTGTGGGGGATGACTCCCCCTCCACCATGTCATCGAGATCCTCCTGCCGGAGCACCGATGGCATCCAATCGCCCTGGATCCAACCCTTGGGCAGGGCCGTCCTGGAGGAGGATCCGCCGCGCGCAGACTTCTTCCCCTTCCCCGCCGCTGCCGCCTTCTTCGCGCGCTCCAGAGCGGTTGTCTTGCCCTTCACCATCGTCGCCGGCAAGATCTCGAACTTGTTTGCGGTGGTTGGGCGAGAGCGAAGACAGCGGAGGGGATTGCAAAGAAAGAGAGGAAGAAGGAGAAGAGAGGAGCACGCGCACTGTTGGGAGACCCCGAGCCGGCAACTTATAAGGGGCCGCTTCCGAGTGGCTGACCAGTAGGCCCAGGCTATCCAGTCAAATCCCGTGGCAGGCGCGCGCGCAGTACGTGGCGAAAAAGGCGGCGCGGAGATCGAGGAGCCTTCGCATTGTCACTTCCGATTACTGCGGCCGCCCCCGTTCCGCGCGCTTCCCAAAAAATCCGAATCCCGTGATATCCGCTGGCTGCAGAACAACTTGTCAAAACAGAAATCCCGCACGCACCGGCGCTCGATGCCTCACAGGTAAAGAAATCCACTCGACGAAATGCCTGGAACGAATCAAGGCGACTGAAAGAGGTCAATGACGTCATCCGTGACAGTCGACCCAGGACGAAGCACTCATATGACCTGAAGAATCAGTCGGAAAGGTCCCTAACCCCTTTTCTCACTCTAGCCTTGATCCATTCGGGGGCTAATGATGAAGCCATGTACCTACGGTAGGGGCACGGACCCGTCCTAAAGAGCCCTACCGTAGGACATCTCTAGAAGAAGTCACCTTTCAATCAACTCGAAGGTATCCCACTCGACCAAGAAGCTATCACTCGACCATGAAGTCAACCACTCGACTGACCAAAGAACCTGAAGTCACTCCGCAGGCAAACGGTCGGCTATTAAGTAGTCTTTATGGTTATTATGACACTTTATTAGGTACGTTATCAGTAACGCCCCACCTTAAATGTACCTTAAACCCTGCATTACTGAGGGCAGGAGGGGGCCGGCGAACTCTATATAAACCACCCCCCTCCTCAGTATGAGGGCTTCGCACCCCTGTCACTTACACACGCATAATTCAATCGACCGCCTCCGGGCACCGAGACGTAGGGCTGTTACTTCCTCCGAGAAGGGTCTGAACTCGTAAATCTTGCGTGTTTACTACTTTCCAATAGCTAAGGTCTAGCCTCTTCATACACACCCCCTACCTCACTGTCAGACTTAGAACCACGACAATCAGCGTCCAAGACCAAGAGTATGTGCTGACCCTTCACCATCTCCTGTCTGTGCCATACGAATACGATGCTTAACTTTGGGGCGAAATATGTTTCTTTTGTCTGATTTTTTTTCCCCTTCTTCATTCTTCGATTCGCTTTTTAGTTGTTCGTGGCGGTCGGAAATCACCCGCCGCAGTAGCATTCCCTCCGTCTACTACCTCGGGCATAGCGGTTTCTTTCCCCACCCCTCCTTGTGCTAGATGATCCACCTCCTCGTGCTTCTTTCTTGACAACAAAAGAGCCGCATCTCTTTTTGTTTTCACCACAATGCAGCAATTAGAACGGCGGTCGGTCGATTAGGATGGCACAGGTGAATGAGGAGCCATGCGAATCCTCGCAGCGACGTGCCTCCCTCGAGTTATTTCATTCTACTGCCGCGGTTTATTGCTTCTTGATCTTGACACAAAAAAGCTGCCTTTTTTCTCTGCTTCCCGCATACCGCGGCCATTATGGCGGCTCAGTTAGTTGGCGTAGAAATTCGGCGCACTTCTTTTTTCTTTTTTCAACAACGCCGTGAACAGTTGCACATATGATCCTACACTCAGAAAAGCTGCATCTTTCTTCCCGTTTCAAGCACTGCACAAGGCGTAGCATAACTCTGTCTCAAGGTTTGGTAAACCGACACTGGATTAGCCTGATCAAGCCTAACCCAACTAATGAAGTGAACCGGAAATATATTGATCTGTTGGTTGAGCTCAATGATGACCAAGACCAAATCTGCTGCAAGTAAATTATATAGTGCAAAATCGGCTTACCAATGTCAGTTCTTGGGCAGGGTACACTCTGAACTTCAATCTTTAATTCAGAAGATTCAAATACCAGCAAAGATCTTCCTTTCTTTTCTTTTTATTTTTGCTTGGTTGGCTGTTCAGTGTAAATGCCTCACTGCTTATAATCTAGCAAGGAGAAATTTGCCACTCAATCCAACCTGTCCACTTTGTGAGCTAGGGCAATAAATCCATTATTCATCTCTTTGCTCAATGCCGTTTCACTGCTGGGAATTTTGTCTAACTAACTTCCAGCTTGGCTTCAACCTGAGACGAAGCATTGCTGATGGTTCTCTTCTGGATTGATGGCTGCCTGCTACGGATCAAATTCCTCAGAAACGGCAGAAGGATTTCTCATCTCTAGTTATGCTTATTTGGTGGCATGTATGGCTGGATCGAAATGGCAGGATCTTTAACCAGCATGCTACTACCTTCCTGGTCCTGGGTCACTTTGTGAGAAGATCATGGAAGAGCTGCGCATATGGCATCGCGCGGGAAGCAAAGGTGTAAAGCGGTTTGACGCTGGCTAGGTTCTCTGCATAGTATAGTTTAACATGTATAGCTGATCCTTTCGTCCTCTTCCTTTTCTGTATAGCTTGGACTGTGGTTACATACTCTGTACCTAGTACTTTTGTTCGTGGTTTCTCTAATGAATGAAAGCAGTGCCTGCTGTGTTTCGTCAATTTCTTTCCTTTCCTGTTTTTGTTATGAGTTGCTGTTGGAAAAAAATTTCAGAACACTGTTCCCTGATCAATGCACTGTATAACCTGCTGCTGCAATTTTCCTTTTTTTCAGAACACTGTAACTTGGCGGTTGGACGGCAAGCCGGAGGATGTTCAGGCAAGCTTCCAGGCCGCACAAGATTACTTTAGGTACTGGTTTTTCTGTAGAGCACAATACAGGGTGAAGACAGGCAACAGAATGATCTATACGTGCCCTCTGGATGGGACATTTTATTACTTAGTGAGGTACCGTGGCGAATTTGTTGTGTTCATCTTGGAGGTGCGACAGTATTGGCTCCTGGGAATATGGAATTCGCACGGCTTCTTTCAGTCGGTTTGGCAGGATAACCGGGAGTTTTACATGGACAGCAACAAAACAGTTTCCACCGGATTCGCACTCAACCACAAAGATGTTGCAGATGGGGGCGTTGATCGTACAAAGATGGGAGTTTGGACCCTGAGGGATGCACATGATGCCTTATCTAGTTACGAGGGCCCTAATCATCCGGAACCAAAGGGCTTTCGCGAGGCTTGGGATACTTACATAGTGTTCATTATGGAGACCAAATTCCTAGAAATCATGCGCAGGTGTTGCAGACACATGAATGGCTTTGGTAGGCTCGGGCTCAGCGCACGGAATTTGATAGTGCAATGGAAGTCACTTTGCAAAGTTGTTATGCAAGGCATAGAAGAAGGTTTCGATAATCAAGAAGACCTAGACCGAGCATATGAGCTGATGGGTACAATACTGATATACCACGTTGATGCTTGGACTAGTGGCAAAATATTTTCTCATCCCCCCCTGCCTCCCAAGCCAAGGGAGGAAGTCTGGGCACCCATCGATGAAGGAGATGGTGATGGTGACATACAAAATCCGGACGCCACGACTCCACTGCCGAAAGCACCATCTCGACCGCAGCGTCTCACGTCTACCAAAGCATCTACCAAAGCAGGAGGGCGGAAGCGTGGATCGATCCAGGTGGAGGATAAACATGGCAAACGGCCAAGAAGAGAGTGCACAGGGCTTAGAGGAGGCGGCGTTGGTGGCTCAGCCGAAGTCCCCCCTTGGTTTCTTGAATGGCGTCAAGATGTCTGTGATGAGGTAAATTTTGACATTCCCCTCAGTATTTCAATTTGACTCATTTTGGTTTATTTCTCCTCTCATAGTGCAATATGCGACATGTCTGCAGAAAATACTGAATCGCTTAATTACCTCTGCAAAGAAAGAACTTGGCATCACGTTTGTGGATGCTCCAGATCTACATTTGAAGCAAACCGTCGAGAAGAAAATGCAAAGGGATGCTCCGGTTCTTCATTTGAAGCAAACCTTCGAGAAGAAGATACAAAGTCTTGAGCTGAAGAATGCAGGTAGCCAACGTAGTGATGTTGAAGACATCAGAGGTGGTGGTTTCATCACCGATGGAGTTATCACGCAGTACTTCGAAGGCCTCACTCCAATGCTGCATAACCAAGTCAATCTGGTGCCACCGGCAAGCTCGCTGGCTTTCGCCCATGATCCATATGCAATGGATGTGGCACTTCTTGCTTCCTCAGAGATCAACATTCTTCCCGTCAACAACAGCACTAGTGATGAGCCGGACATGGGATCTCACTGGTCCGTCATGGTTCTGTACAGACCCATCAATGGCGCGCCTCGACTGGTGCACCATGACAGCACCGAAGGTCGCATCAACAACGAAGCCGCGGAGCGCCTCGCCCGCTCAATCCGCAGAGTGCTACCTCCCTTCCAAGAATCGGTCGTCGAGCACGCGAGCACTCCACTCCAGGATAACAACGCCGATTGCGCAGTTTTCGTGATGGCAATTGCCAATTCCATTGGACGTTGGCGACTAAGCAGGGGTCATCAAGGTCAGCAGCTGCAGCAAGATTGGGTGAATACACTTGCGAGGGATATAGACCAGAATGTCGTCGCTCAGATGAGGAATTTGCTCCCTGAATTTCTGGAAGGACAGATGACTGTGGAAGAGCTGAACTCTGTGTGCTTCTTCAGTGGAGACGGAGTTGATGGGCAGGGGAAGAATGGTCTTCCATGATGGAATTGAACAACAAAGCTACTCCTGTGTAATAAGCAACAAATGGTAAGTTCATTAATCTCCACTCATGAGTTCGCATCATGTGACCGTTGGTCCTGCAAACAAAAGAGAAACAATAGAGATGGGAGCACCAGAATTTAGAACCAATGTGAATGAACAATAAAATTAGGAACAAGCAACAAACCCAAGTGCAATGCCCTCCTATCATGTATAATAGTGCAGTCCTAATAAACAATTAACTTAGCGTACATTTCCTTCGAGTCAAACTATTAACTGATCCTTGTTTGGTTTGGGATTCTAGCTATGTGGTGGCCTGGCGGGCGTTGTGTATTACTAGTAATGGTCTTGTTTTTTTTAGCGCAAGATCATCAAAGATCCCGGCTGATGTTGTTTTCGTGCATTACCTTTTCTTGCAGCAATGGAGATATTCTGACGCAGGAACTCCTGGCGAAGCTTATTGGGGAAGCTCGATGCAGGCATTTTCAGCTGCACCGGCGTCGACAACTAGTAGTGGACCTTTTTTCTTAGTCTCTCTGTCTTATGGCTGTGAAATCACAGTGACTTGCATCCATTGACAGACAATGTTTGTTTCCGTGGGAGAAGTTTGGGATGGCTTCTCTGAGCCTAGCTCGAACCTTTTTTTTTTGACGAAAAGATGGCCATAGGGCCATATTTCATTGATTAAACAGAAGGAGAAATACAAATTGCAGTAGAGCTACAGTTAGGGAGCCTAGCTCGAACTCAAAGGAAGGATGAGGAGCTCTGATGGGAGCTGTGCATTTATCGTATCTTTTGGCCTTGTGCGCCTGTAGTGTAATCCATCAATCCACTGTAACAGTAGTAGTAGAAAGGAAACTTGCTTGGCTGTATGTATTGGTTAGAGGGGAGTTGAGATACTGTTGCTTTGAATTTGCAAAAAATGCGTTGGTGCGTTTTCTGTAAAGCAGCAGCCATATTTGCTTTCTAGTTTCTACTCTACATCTACATACAGAAGCAGCAGGGCATAAGCCTATTTTGATCTGAAAAAAGCCCAAGAAGCCGTGGAGCTCCCTGGTCTTCCACGGATCTAACAGATCCAATCCAATTCCAAAAACTACTGGCACTGCCCTATCTGGAGTACTAGTTTCTAGTCTAGCTATATTCCGACCTGAATGCAAGGAAAGAAGAAAGTAGCGGAATGGAATCGGCCGGAGCGTGCCGAGGCAGAAAGCTGATGATGGAGATCCCCATAGCGATCCAAGGTTGCGTCGATCGCCTTGCCTAGCCGAGAGGTGTCTGCACCTGCAGGGAAGGGAGGCAGGAGGATTTGGGGTTTCTTTGTTGTGGACAACACCACCTCGGCCTCGTCTCCTCTCGACCACCTCACCGAAGCGAGGAAACAAGCCTCTTGACGGTACACTACTCTACGCATCAGCCGCGTGGCACGGTTGCGAATCAACCTGTGTGGTTGAGTTGGTTAGGTGCACAGTAATATTCCAACCCATCAGGGTTCAAATTCTGTGCTTGCATTATTTCTGAATTTATTTCAGAATTACCGGCGATGCGCTTTCAGTGGGAGGAGACGTTCCTGTCGACAACGAGGCGCCTACGGTGATTTCGTAAATCTCAAGATGATATGTCGGCTCAATCTTTCGGAGATGCTCATAGAGGTAAGGTATGCGTGTGTGTTCATAGGGTGAGTGTATGCGCGTGTATATGAGCGCTTGTGTCTGTACTCATGCTAAAAAAAACCGCGTGGCACGGTCAACATTTTGAGGCTCGCCGCGTGGACATGGGAGAATGTTATATCAAGACCGATGAAAAACCACGCGGAAAGATTTTTAAAGTTTTGAAAAAAAATATTTTAAAAAAAGGAAAACAAGATGTTAATGAGGTGATGTGTATTTTCATACAAAATTCCTAGTTCAAACACATTACAAAATTCTTCTTTGTGTGAGCAAAACTGTGCCTCTCACGGCAAAACAAAACGCATTTTTTCATATAATTTTTTGTCGAAAAGCTAAGAAAGAGCGGTGGAAAACCGAAAAGTCAAAAAAAAATTAAAAAGCCGAAAACACGTGTGAAAAAAATAAAAATTATATCTAGAGGGAGCCTAGAGTGCGACACATGGCGACGGATGACCTGTTTACAAATGTCCCGCCGAGGGAAAAATCACTAATTGAGAAGTGCTCCTTCCAAATATCACTCCCACCTCCCAGGTTGTAATAAGTGGCGCGATGCCCATTGGTCACAACCTGGTAGTTTTTGGTTTTTTTGTAAATCTGTTTATTCAAAATATTTTATCTTCTAAACCGTGCGTCTAAATTTCGAAATGTTTTCATTATTAGATTCTTTACGTTCAGATTTTCAAAACTAACTCCCATGTTGACATGTTTTAACGACTTTTTTCATGAAAAAAAATCAAAAGCACATTTTTTACCCCTTCAGAAGCCGTTTTTGAGAGGCACGACCATGCCTTTTGCGGAAGCAAATCTGTACCTCTAACAGAAGCAAAATCGTGCCTCTCACGAATGAAAAAAAAGAGAAAACATGTTTTTTTTCGTTTTCGAAAGGCTCGGTCGTGCCTCCTGGGGAGCAAAACCGTGCATCTCACGGAAGAAAAAAAACTGCGTTTTTTTTTGTTTCCAAGAGACACGTCCATACCCTTTCACGGAGACAAAAATCGTACCTCTCATAGAAACAAAACTATATCTCTCACAGAAGAAAAAAACACATTTTTTCGTTTCCGAGAGGCATGCCGTGCCTCTCACCGGAAAATAAAACGCGTTTTTTCATGCAATTTTGTTTGAATTGTTTTTTTCGAAAAGCTAAGAAAGACCGGTGAAGACTGAAAAGTAGTTTTTTTTCTTCAAAAAACGTCTTAAAAGCCGAAAACGCGTGCAAAAAAATATAAAATCAAAATCTGGAGGAAGCGCCAAGAGCGTGACACATGGTGATGGGTGGCGCGCTCTAACCACCCCCCCTCCCCCTCCCCGCATGTGATTGTTGGGGAGGCTCCTGAAGGAGCACTCCTCAACTAGTTGCTCTCCACCGAGGGTCGTGTCGTGGCAGACATGTTTAAGGGCGGGCCGACCCGTGCCGGCCCAGATGGCCAGCCTGGGATATGCTGCTAAAAGGAAAAAAGAGTCATGTATTAGTTTGTGAAACAACATTGTTCCTTGTGAAGCGTCGCAAAAAGAAAAAGGGAAATCCTCGAGTCGAACTCGAACATTTTAGGGCATTGGACTCCCACGCCCCAAAAGCCGCTCGAATAAATCCCCTCCAAGAATCCCAAGGTCAGAGCCACTGATCCATCGCGAAAACCCTCAATCATCTCAATTCGGGCCGCGGAACCCTAGGTTTCCGCCAGAGATCCATCCATCAGGCGACGAGTACCCAATCCACCCCCCTTTGGAGGGAAGGTGCTGCTAGATCCTCTGCTCTTGATCCACAAAATCGAGCAGACAAAGAATACCAGATGTAATAAAGATTACACTCAGGTCAGTATACCAAGTACCAACGACTATAAGCACTAGAGCGAGCTAAAGGCGTGTCGCCGTCATCGCCCCCTTCCCCCTCACCGGAGCCAGTCAAACCTTGTTGTAGTAGACAGTCGGGGAGTTGTCATGCTAAGGCCCCACGGGATTAGCACTCCAGAACAACAACCATCACCGATGAAGAGAATCAAAGATCAAAATGATCCAATCTATCGACGCATGAACACATAAAGGATCTAAGTGGATTCGACGAAGACAAACACCAATTGAATCTCATGAAATCTGTCAGAGACACACTTTCACACGCCCTTCGATGACGCTAGACGCACCATCGGGACATGGGTTAGGTGGGGAGAACTTTGTTCCATCTTTGGAGATCCGTTGTTGCATCACCATTCTAAGCAGGACACAAACCTAATAGAAATATATAAAAAATCTGAAAACAAAGCCCTCCTCCCGGCAAAGGTCGGGATCCATCGCACCTCCATGGCCCTAAGGCCACCAGAGGCGGGGCAGACCGGCGACGGTCCCGACAGGAGGCAAAGGAAACCCTAAGCGTCTAGGGTGCTCATGAGCGAAGGGGTACATGCTACTTTTGCTTGGAACCCTCTCTAGTTTCATCTAACCAAGCTTTTGTTGGTTTCCTCGTTTTTTAGGTGACGTTTTCGTGCGGGGCAGGAGACTCGGAAGGACACGGAGAGGCTGAGGGGCTCGATGAAGAGTGAGGGAATGCGCTCCGAGCGAAACGGGAACGCTACACGTTTTTTAGATAGGCCCAAAACTGCCCAAAAGGCCAAATAGCACACATGCTGGTACACGTGTGTCATGTCGGGCGTGTTGGCACAACCCCAACCCTATTTTGCACCTTATGCGCCGGTTAAAGGCGTTTTTGCCAATCGGCGTACACCCCCTCCCTTGAGCATAGGGTGAGTACATCGGGTTCGAACTCGCGATCTCTACGTTCAGAGAGAAGCGACCTAACTATTAGGACATCGCAACACTTGTGTGTAGATTCTTCTTTTTTTTCTATTTATTCTTCCCCCAGTTCGTGGAAGCCCCCTGTTTTGGGAAGCTTCTAGTTGTTGTTTTTCTTTTTCGTTGTGGTATCTTCCCAGACCGTTTAATATGATTTTTTTTCCTTTTTTTGTTTCTTTTCTTTAGTTTTTTTTCCTTTTTTTAATGCACGAACTTTTTCAAATTCGATCAACTTTTTCAGAAATCAATGAAGTTTTTTCAAAGTTGATGCTTTTTTAAATAAATGAACTCTTTTCAATTTTAATGATTTTTTCAAATTCGATAAAGGTTTGTTCAAAACCAATGAAGTTTTTTTCAATTTGATGTTCTTTTTTTCGAAATCAATGATTTTTTTTCAAATTCAATGAACTTTTTTTCCAAATCGATGAACATTTTTTAAGTTTGTGATTTTTTTTCCAAAATCTGTGAGGTTTATTGAATTGATTTTTTAAAAGTTAGCGGTCGACCGGTCAACTGGTCAACCGTGACTTCCAAACCCAAAAAACCAGCGCTGGATCGGGTCCATCTGGTTTTCCAGCGGGTCGTGCCGTGCCGGCCCAGATGGCCTGTACCAGTTGTGAAACAACATTGTTCCTTCTGAAGGGTCGAAAAAAAGAAAAAGAAATACGTATCCCCGAATCGAACTCGAACAGTCTAGGGCATTGGACTCCCACGCCCCAGAAGCCGCTCGAACGAATCCCCTCCAAGAATCCCAAGGTCTCCAAACCCCTCAATCTTCTCAATTCGGGCCTCTGAACCCTAGATTTCCGCCAGAGATCCGTTCATCAGGCCAGCCACTGATCCCCTCTTCGATCAGCGAGCACCAAATCCGCCTCTTTTTGGAGGGGAGGCGCTGCTAGATCCTCTGCTCCCGGTCCACAAATTCCAGCGGAGCATTCCTGATCTTCGTCAACCTCGGGCCACAGTCTCGGTGAAGAAGCTAGGTCCGGCAGGCACCATGGGGAAGCCTCTGATCTACGAGATACTGGAGAAGCCGGCGAGCAGCGGCGTGATAGCCCTCTGCTCCCTCATCTGGTTCCTCATCCAGAAGAGGGGCATCGGGTACGCGGACGTCGGGCTGAGCTACGAGGCGGCCGTGGAGGGCGGGCAGCACTGGCGGCTCATCACCGCCGCCTTCTCGCACGTCAGCGTGGTGCACCTGGTGTTCAACATGAGCGCGCTGTGGAGCCTCGGCGCCGTGGAGCAGGCCGCCGGGCTGGGCGTCCAGTACTACCTCCACTACACCCTCGTGCTGGTGGTGCTGTCCGGGCTGCTGGTGCTGGGGATCTACCACGTGATGATCCGGAGGTTCAAGGTGGACTACTTCCGGAGGGTGACCGCCGTGGGCTACTCATGCGTCGTCTTCGGGTGGATGACCATCCTGGCCGCCAAGCAGCCGTCGTCCAAGCTCAACCTCTTCGGGGTCCTCTCGCTGCCCATCAGCTTCGCGCCCTTTGAGTCGCTCATATTCACGTCCATCATGGTTCCCCAGGCCAGCTTCATCGGCCACCTGTCGGGGATCATCGTTGGCTACTCCATTGCCTGGGGTTTGATTCATGGGATGAATAACTACTGGGCGATCACAATGCTCGGGTGGATCGTGCTGGTCTTCGTCTTGAGCTTGAAGCGCACAGGGTCTTTGGAAATGAGATTTATCGAGATTGAGCCAGTTACGGATCCCTCGCTGCCGTCTGTTGGTTTGGTCGCCTCCAGAAATGGCAGGGCTCTGCAAATGGATGTGCTGCCCGGAAGAGGAGTTGCAGATTTTGTATGACCTTCAGTCAGTGTGGAAGAGCTGCTCACTGAAATGTTTGATAGGTCTTGTTTCAGCTTGTAAAATTGTATCATGTTGACACAACCCTATACTTTCAGTTTTGAGAATCTGGTGTTATGGGTTTCTTTCGTCATCTCAGATGTGAAAATTCTTTTATCTCAACTTCCAGGTGCATGTTCATTTCGAACAGAAAGGAAGGAATCCTTTTTGTGATGTAGCATGTAAAGGAATTGGAATCATGTAGGAAAAGAACAACTGAATTTGTGCTGTACATATCAGATTATTTCTATCCTAATGTGTAAATTCAAGTTATAACCCAAGATATTGTTTTTCATATGGATGATATATGTAGCTTGGATGAAGAACTGGTATGTTCATTCTATTTGTTTCAAAGTTCGGATAGTGAATCGGGGCCAGTACAAGTATATGACAGTATTATTCTGCCAGCCATTGCCATTTTGTGTTTTGAAGTGCGGATAGGTTTTGTTTAAGTATGTAAAATTGTATCATGTTGACACAATGCTGTACTTTCAGTTTTGGAAATGTGGTGGTATGCGCTTCTTTGGTCATCTCAGTTGTGAAGGGAGTTCTTTTACCTTGACTTTCAGGTGCATGTTCATTTTGAACAAAAGGGAGTCTTTTTATGAAGGATAGCATGTGAAGGAATGAGAAGCATGTAGAAAAGAACAACTGAATTTGTGCTGTGCATATCAGATTGTTTCTATCCTAATGTGTAGACTCAAGCTATAAACCAAGATATTGCTTTTCATATGTGGATGATATAGCTTGGATGAAGAACTGATATGCTCCTTCTATTTGTCTTGAAGCACACATAGTGAATTGTTGCCAACACAGGCATACATCAGACTTGTTCTGCCAGACAATGCAGAGTCACCTTGCCCCTTTTGCATCAATGTGTTTAGACGATTCTGATGCTATTCTGGTATACCAATCAATTAATCAAGGAAGTTCCAAGTATAGATATGTATGAACTTATGCATGAAAGAAACGCTAATATATGCTTCTACTGGATGCATGCTTTGTTTTTCATTACCTGAGAGGCTGAATCCTAGGAGGTGTTTGTGTATGCTGATTACAGGAGCAACATAAAAATTTGTATACAAATCGAGTGAGAACTCCTCGGCAACAACAGTTATTTGTGTTATGCAATAAATATGGAACCTCTTTATTATATCAGCAAAGGTAATCTGAGTTTACAAAAGGAAGTACATCCCAGACCATGTACACTACACGCACAACATCACATTGCAGGGCCAAGGCCAAGTTTTTTACTTTTGAGGATAAGTGGAATTGTCTGTCCTGCTGTCACATAGGAATGATCTTCGTGGTCAATTCAATCAGTTTCCCTCACACGAGACAAGAAACACTTCAATTATCATTAATTTGCAGCAACTATAACACGAGACAAGAAACACTTCAATTATTCTCCTTGGAAGAATTGATGATTTGGGAGGCTTCAAAGCTCATCCTGAACAAGAAACCAGAATGTTATAAGCCACATGCTATCTAATTCACGAGTTGGAATTATTAAATGAACGAATGAGATGCTTCACAACTTACATGGTAGTCATCCCAGTGATCTCTGTTGCGCTGAAACACAAGACAAAAAGGATGTCAGTAATCATGCATTCATTTATATATGATGTCTTACACAGTCACAGTTTCACCATATGATACATTTGTATATGACACTACAGCACAAGGCAACACACCCCGGCCTTCAAGAATACCATTATTAGAACATATCCAGTTATACTACTTGTTTACCACATTAGCAATGTCTCAAGCACTTGGGATTTGCAATGATATATTCCATCAGTCAATAGGTGTGTTAAGAGGGAATCAGTGAATAAGACTTCAAAGAGTTCTAGGGTGGTAGTCAGAAGTTGATACTTCAAAGAGTTCTAGGGTGGCTTCAGGAAGAAAGCGAACGGCATGTGAGCTTACTCTTTTGTATCTGTCCTTGTAATGGTCCCTGCCACGGTGTCGATCACCCCTCTCTCTCCTCCGTCGCTCTCCTTCCTCCCTTGCTTGTTGAGCTTCCTGTACACAAGCAGTTATGTTTAGCTTCTTTCCCAATGACAGTTATTCTTTTGCTGTTCTGCCTCAAGGGCATCAAAAAAATGGCCAGTAACAATTGCTAATTGAAGATTTTAACCTTGTCTTCTCTAGCTTTCCTCTCCTTTTCAGCTTCTTCAAAAGCCTCCTTTTCAGCCTATAACATATAGAAAAGTAAGACACTGCTTACGGGATATCAGCAACATAGGTTAATTCAGTAAACATATGAGGTTACCTCCTTATTTGCACCCCATGTTTCATCGGCAACCTGTTTTGCATACTCCGGGTCATCGCAAATGAGAATGTTGTCAAAAACCGAACCGGCTTTTACCTGCACATGAGTAAGGTTTAAGTCAATATCAAATGTGTTTCATTCAGAACAACCAATAGTTATGATGGAACATGTATCTCCAGAAAACCACTATATTGTAATATATGGTACCTGCCAAACTTCAATTCCAATGTACTTCAAAGGTTTCAGTACATATAAATCTGGATCATCCTCAAACTCTGCAGAAGTGCGACAGTTCATGGTTTAAGATTCTTTCAAACTTTGACAAGAGGTTCACTTCAAAATCAAGTGTCGGGTCCAATATCACTTCTCCTATTTGCTTACCTGGGTTATCAATCCATGGGATCTTCCATTTACCCTTGTAGTTAGGGTTCTTAATTTTCTGTGGGCAGAAAATGTTAGAACATGAAGTCTACCAAAGAAATAAAGTAGGATGAACGACTGATGGACAAACAACAAGACAAACCTTGCGCTTCCATTGTCCTTTGTATGCTGGATTCGGTATCCTTCTAGGTTTCCATATGCCATCATCATCATCGTCCCATGTGTTGGGCTGATTAATAACACAACATGCATATATTTGTCATCATGCGGTGTTCTTAGTTGTACCGAGCTTCATTGTAAGAATGTTTCTTTAGATGTGCTAGGACATCCACAGTTTATGTGATGGTAACTATAGCATGCTTCAAATGCAAAACATTTGCAGCAAGACCAAATATGTAGAGCCAGATAAGTGGTTAAATGGGTCAAGTTCACGCTAATAAATTAGAACTGAATGATGCATTACCAAATAAGTCAAAACCATTTATAATATGGAATATGAAGTGCAGCGACTTAATGTTTGATGTCTTGAGTTTCATTAAGATAGGAAAGTTCATACCTTTTTATCCTTTGGGTCAGGAATCTCTCTTGGAATAGAATCATATCCCTGGCCAAGGTAGATGAGCCGTTACAAAACTACAGTATTTGCTACACTGTAAAATAATCAAATTCACATAATAATGTATGGGCACACAAACCTCGGGTTTAACCGCATCTGGATCCTCAATGTACTCTCTGTCATCCCAATCCTTAGGCTGCAAAAATGCATATATGTTAGATGATTCTCTCATTGTAACGTTTCTAGTTGTATTACAGTTCCATTTTTCAAAAAAGCAAGCTACCTTTTTGGCACCAACATCCTTAATTTTTCGAGGAGGCAAGATGTCCCAATCAGTGTACATGCTCCCAGATTCTCTTTCACGGTTATCAACAAGTAAACTATAAGATGCGTCGGGCCTAAGAATGAATGTGTAAACATGCGTCAGCCTGTCAGTTTCACATTGTAGATCTTTCTTGATAGGGTAGTTCTGCCCCTGGTAAGAGAGTATAAGATGCAGCTTCTTTGTTTGAGTCCCACATATATCTGGCCCAAACATCAAGCTGCATAAGAGAAAATGAGAAGGTTATCAGCACAACTCAGCAGTAGACTAGTAAACCTGAACAGATAAGCAGTTTATATTTATTCATTTCGCCTTAATCATGAATGGACATTTGCAAGCTATAGCATCTAGGTGGACTTATATACAATACAGTACAATACAACAAATTATGTGAGATAGACTTTTGCTCATCAACTATACAGACATCCCAATAACATGGTCAAAAGAGTGACAGGGTCTGCTTAGGAGCTTACGAACAGCAATGGTGGATCTTTGTAAGAACATGGAATTCAACGGGGCAGAAGTAGGCAATAACATACCTGTAAGGAGTGTCTCCGCTATATTTCTTCTGGTTGACGTAGCCAGACATTAGCTTAATATAGCCGCCGCCACATTCAATTTCCTGCTCAAACTTTATGGAGTACTGGACTACCAATGTCCGGCCCTTGTTACTGAACTCTGGGATCTTGGCTGAGATGGCAAAATGCCTAGCATCTATTGTTGTTTGAATGCCTGGAGCACACAAATAGAACACAGGGATCAGACAGTATCCAGAACTAAGCTAGCGCAAGCAGGAGTTTACTTGACCTGCGACCGAACCATCATCATCATCAATTAAACAAGAACAGAGTATGAGGGATGAGAAAGCAAACCTTTGTCATCAGGATCTCCAGAATATTTTCCTGCCGTGTGCTTGAACATGCCGGCTTTCCCTTCGCTCTTCTTCCAATCGGATTTGACCCACCGAGTCTCCCAACCATCTGAAACATACAACCATATGAGACACTAGAAAATAGCACTAACTTAATCGAACTCATGTATTGGACAAGGCATCGCAGCTAAGTCAAGCAAACCACCAGGCCATGTCAGCAATTCACTGGCCACTCCATCACACTGATGCTCCCCATGAACACAGACATCAGTTCAACTTAAATATCGTTAGTTCCCAATCCCACTTCCTACCCACTGTCATCACTGAAGGAACTAATCATTTCAGCAGGAAACCTCACCACATTACTCACCTCCAACCACTTAATTCCTTGCTCGGTCCTTCAAAGGAAGTCAACATCCTTTGTGAACCGGAAAACCATGAACAGGGGAAGCAGGAATTCCCAAGGACATGAACAAAATACTGGTCAATCCAGGGGTGCGGCACAGAAAATTTCTAGGCGCCCATCAATCACTCGCCCAAATGGAACTTGGGAGCAGCAAATCCAGTTCAATTCGCGAAGACCAGCACAGAAATAGCAGCAGGGGCGATACGGAGCACGCAGGCACCTCCGAAACTGGTAACTAAGCAGCAAGTCTACTCTAGACTGAGCTGGGGAACTGGGAATACTACCTTCGAAACGCTCCTCGAAGATGACCTCTCCGGAGGCGAGGAGGAGTAGCGACGAGAGGGCGAGGAGGCGGTGCAGGAGCTGGCGGTCGCCCCGCCGGCGGCTGCTACCCATCGTCGGTGGCTCGCCGGAGACGAGGAAGTGGTGGTGGGCTGGTGGCTGCCAGCCAGGCTGCTGCTTCTGCTGGGCTTTCCATTGCCAAGGGAATATTTGTAGCGCGCGGGGCGCCGCAACAGCCCGCGGATGTGGCGCTTATTCACGGTATTGCCCCTCCGGCCCGACCAACCAAGTGATCGGGTGAATGGAGCGTGGTGGCATTTTCGTGAATTCGCGACGACCGGGGGCCGTTTGCCGGGGCGAGTGGGGGTGTGGACCGGAGCGGCGCGGCCTTCCCCGTCCCGGGTCGCCAGCGGACGCCGGCGACGACCCGTCAAAGTCCACGGTGGTGGACCCGCGACCGCGAGGGTGGGACGTCCCCACCTGGGCGCCGGCCCCACTTTTAAATGCGGCAGCAAATGAAGCTCGCTTAAGCCCCGGTGCTGGCCAATGAGACGCCGCCACGTCGTCGCACTGACGTGTTTCGCGCTTTTGTCGACGTGCTGCTGCTCCGCCGGACCGGAGAGGCTCGTCGTGCGCCGTGCTGGCGCCGTCTCCGGTCGTCGCGACTGGTGGTACACGCGGGGTCGTGGAATTCCACCGCCGTGTCTTTGGCGCGCGCCGCTCCGTCGAGAGGCCAACCGACCGGCAGGAGAGTCCGAGCCGATAGGCCCGGAACGGGTCCCGCCGCGGTGCTGGAACAACCAGCACGGCAGCTCAGTGAGTCATTTATGACCCTGTTTGGATCATAAGATTAAAACTAGTTTGGATTAGTTGGAGGCTTAAATAACCCAAAAGTATCTAAACAAAGAGAGTTAGAGTGGATTAGTTTCATCTAACCCAACTATTTCGGTGGAGAGGTGCTTATCTCTACTATTAAAAGGGGATCGAACGTCGTGATGGTTCGACCTCCTTCGTTGCCACAGCCTCGTTCGATCCCCACGAAGAGAAAATCGCTTGACAAAAAAAAACCACGTTTCATGCCAGCGAAAAACAGAAACGGCCTACACGTTCTCTACCCCCTCCTTCCCATATCTCGCTATCCCTCTAGCTAACTTGAACCACCTCACCCGCGACCAACCTGCGCCCTCCTCTCCCTCTCGATCCTCCCTGCTACCTCCAACACCGCAGCTCGCCGCCATCTCACATCCTCTTCAGATCCCTGTAACCTATCCCTGCATGTAGATGCCACGGTCTGCCGAGGATAACCCCCAGGTGGAGGCGTGGAGCGCCGCCTCACCACCTGCAAGGACTGCCGCCGCCTTTGCTTCCCGATCCAAGATGGAATAGGTGCCACTGCCTAGGCTGACGATCTGTCGGCGTGCACGCGTTGCTCAAGGGAGTATCATCAACCTGTTATGGTATCCATCGTTCTTCCATGCGCCCCCCGGCCTCAATCTGCAGAACTGCCGCCGCATATCCTCTATGCATTATTCCCCATTCTCGTCGCCTTGTGTCCCCTTACCCTCCTTATAGGATCCCGATCTTCCTCTCCTGTCCCTCAAGCTCCGGCAATGGCTGCCTCCAAAGGTCCAAACAGCCGCAGTAAGCAGCTGCAATGACAGGCGGAGAAGAAGCCGACTTTTGTACTCGACACCTCCACAGCTGTGTGTATTTTTTTAACTCACATGTTATGTGTCGAGTGCTCCACACAAAGATAACATTTTCTATGAGCGTCCTTCTCTTTTATCAATGCTTGAAAAATGATTACCAGCGAGTGATGATTTATTTGCAGATTTGTTGATTTAGGAAATACTGCTAGGAAGAAAAGGATGATGACATATCAACTCAAATCTGATCTGATGGTGCAAGTCCGATTGGTGGCTGGACTTTTGTTGTTTTATTTGTGGATGCTGGTTCGTTACTATAATTTTGCTTCTTGTCAATTGTGCTCTCACGAGTCCTATGGTGTTTATATGCTAACCTGATGTTGTTTCTGCAGATACTGATATACGAGCTTGGCAAGGGTGAAATAGCATTCACTAACAAGAGTGAAAATTGGCCCAATCAGTAATTAAATGAAGAATCAGCTTATCATTCATGGCAGTTAGGATTCAGTATAGAAAATTTGTAATCTGGTAAGGCAAAGTCTACCAAAGAGCAAATTGATTACACTCTGAAAACACCCATGGCATACTTTGCAGTAACCAAGTCCATTATGTGCATACAACTGGTCTGTAGGTTGATCTCTTTAATAGTTTCTGTACAAAAACATGCTCTGTTATTACAAATTTAATGGTTGGTGTACTTCAAGATTTATTAGGCTCAGAGTAAACACTTGATCATTTTGTTTTGTCTTCTTATTATGCTTCACATTTGCCATATCCCTGTGTAAACTTGGTTTTTCTAATATAATCTATGGGTCATGCTCTCCAAATTAATGAGCCTGATAAACATTCAACAAATTATGACCATCTTGATGTGAAAAGACAGACTATCTAATGAAGGTCTCCAGAAGGTATATCTCTTTTTTCAAGGAATTATAAGAAGTGCTTACTTTTTCGATCATGTTACTGTGCATTTTCTTATACAATGTTTTTTAGGTTTCTTAACACAAAGTGCAATCTGACACCCAAAGATTTGACAGTCTTATTTAGACAATTTAGAGACTTTTTTCCCCTGTTAGTTGTTTCCTTTTCCAATTTAGGAAATACATGTAGTCCTAACAATCATGCTCCCATTCTCCACAATGGAATCGTTCATTATAGTTAACTAGGAGTATCACTTCTTCTAATGGATAAACTCTTTGAGTTGAAAGTTGAAACACCTTTTTTCTCCTGCTGGTGAGAATGAATATAGAAGGAGTTCTGTTCTGGAAAGTAAACACAGATGTAAACTTAATCAAATATCGCTCATACGGTAAACAATATCGACCAGAAAAAGGAAATTGTTTGGTTACTCACAAGTAAAATGTTAATTAGTACCAGGATCAAGGATTTAGAGGAAACACCTAGGATTTTGAGGCAGTGCCGGGGCATGGGGCGCCCTTGAGGGCGATGAAGTAGACCTTTAAGAGGTCCGAGGTGACCTCCCAGAGCTTGGCCATGTGCACCTTGTTGTCCAGGATGGCCTGCTCCCGCTATAGCTAACACACAGACAAACCTTAGAGATGTAGGCATGTTTGTTGGCAAAGTCGACGAGGCTAGCGACCTTCGTTGGGTCGACGAAGCGAGAGAATACGACAGTGAGGCTCGCGTGGGTGCATATCCGGTCTAGCTAGGTGAGCGCCTTTATGTCGCCAGTTTTGATGGTGCCTGCCAGATGGGTTGCTTCTGGTCCGACAGGGGATTGAATGTTGACGAGGCGCCTGATGCGGAATTAGATGCCGTACTCCTTGGACAACTTCATGGTATATCGGGCAGCCTCGCCTCAATTACAAGGACAAAGCAGGACACAATTCTTTGGCAATGAGATGAGCAATGTCATTTAAGAGGAGGGGAGACAAAAGTATCCATTTTTTGATTATGCCGGTTTTAGCAGAATTACAATTGAGGGTTATCAAGCAATCTGAACAAACATTGATGTGACGGCGGCCCGATCTTTTGATAAGAGTGGGGATAATTATCGATTTGGTGGATTTTGACCTTGACGATCCGGCTATACCGTACCCGACGATACGCCTCGACAATCGCTAAACCAATCTCCGATGGTTATTGACCTTGCCGTAGGCACGATCAACCTGAACAACGAGGTTCGAGTTCCTACAAGCAACCGAAGAACCGGCAAGAACAAAGGTGAATTGCAACTGAAATTGCGGATAATAAACTGAGCACACGAACTAGATGAAAAAGTTGGGGTTCCACTGTGGATCTGACAAGGCGGTAGTCCTACACGTCTCGTAGATGCGAATTGTAGCGATGGCTAGACAATACAATAAAACCCCAGTCTAAACCCTAACCTAGACTGGTATTTATTAACTATTGCTTCTGGTCGAAGGCGATATCTGATGTCCACGAATCTGACTCCTCAAAGCCGTACGTGGCCGGTCTTCCTGGAATTTGCGGCAGCCACCTGGTGGCGTGGCCGAAAGCTTTAGTGGCCCACCCACGTGGTGATGTTGGGCCTATTAATCCAAAGTCTTTTGGTCCTTCAGCCCTTGCTCCTTATACACGTCCAAATGATGGATGGATTGCATGGTTCGGTGTATGCATGCATGCAAGGACGGTTGAGAGCATACATGCAAAGAGTGTTGTTCCATTTGGTTTAAAGGCTGCCCTTCAATTGATTGTTTGACCCCTTGATTTCTGAGTACAATTAAATCAGAACATGAGTGTAATATCATATTCTCGTTAGCTAAATCATATGTACAAAGGAGCGATAGTACCTGGCCATTTATTTGTCTCGCTCGCGCTCTAGTAATAGGACCAGGTGGAATAACTGATGTAGGAGTCGCGGAGGGTGTAACAATAGAAGAGATGTCCTCATCAAACATGAATTAATCCTATTTATTACCACCATTATTAAATGGCGTCACAAAAGCATGAACCAAACATCTTCACAGATTAAACAAAGTATCTATAGTAATATACCAACTCAAGATTATGTGATAATTCATTGAAGGCATGCAACTGGTATCTTTCCCTTCAAAAAGAATTACTACCGCAAATTGAGGTTCTTGTGAACTAAAATTGCTAGACTAAATAGAAAAAGTATAATATGGACAAAAGCTACATGCCCTCATCTTTGACACAAAAAATTCAATTCAAACCATTTTTTGATTGTTATGTATTTTTTGTATTCCGTGGCAACGCGCGGGCAGTTAGCTAGTTTAGGTTAGAGTGGGTTAGAAAATAACTCTAACTCTAACTGTGTTAGAGTATCCAAACAGGGCCTATGTGTGTGCAATTTTCTAGTGACGGCGGCTACGTAAGTCATACAATCTTTCTTTTTTTTGCGTGGGATGCTACTACTTGACACTTGTCATACAGGTTGGGTATGTATAAGCCAGCTGCACACAAGGATGGGTTTCAAACAGTTTATAACTAACAGCTTATTTTTAGATGATGAATGAATACTATAATATCTGCACTAGCTCATGGTCTGAAGTCGATTGTAAATTCCATTACATAATTCTGATTAAAAAAACAGTTTTTTCTGTTTCTTTGTTACATTTTCACGTTACAAAATGTGAGTTTACACCATCTGACAAATAAATACAACTGTGATTCTTACGTATTTCAAACAGGTAGACACTGGAAAGCGTCCACAAGATTCATACAAATCGGGGCATCTTAGCAACATCTGATAAACAGCGCAGTTGCTTATTGGCAGAACAAAGTATATAATATAGAAATATAAACCATTTGTTGGAATTAACGGGCCATGTCTCGGCCTTGGCCCATTTACATTTCAAAAAATGGACAGAAATGAAAGGGGTAAATGGGCGGTGCCAACTACCACATAAATCGAGATAAGGATCGCCCATGTAGTTTAAATAGTGCTGATGTATTTGGAAAAAAAATATTTATGAAATTTCAATAAAGTGTTTACATGTTTTCAAAAAATGTTCGTGTAATTTTGCAAATGATAAAATATTTTAAAAGAAGCTTCATGTAATTTTAAAAGTGTCGCACATTTAAAAATATTCATGCAATTTAATAAGTGTTCACATTTATTTTTGAAATGTTTGTATAATTTAAAATTTCTTGTATTATTTACAAAAGACCGACAAAGTGGAATACAAGAAAAAGAAAATCCAGGAAAAAAACTGCAATAAAAACCAGAGAGGAAAAAACAAAAAGTACAAACCGGAGAAGAACCAGATCAGGGAAATGAAATCTGGAAAATAAGAAACATGAATGGGTTGGCCCATGTAATTTGTGGGAGTGAAGCAAGTGATCTAAAAAAAATTGCCATCCATTGCAAAATGTTTTTCATATATTAAATATTCCTTTTGTGGCCATAAGTGGCTCATAAAGTACAAATCAATACTTTTTCCCTCTTCCATAAGTCATGAAAATTTATGGAGACGATATTATTTTAAAAAGTGAATTTTATGCAAAAGTGTTGCTCTGATCCCGAGCTCATGTGAGCTCGGGTGAACAGTAAAATAAAAAATGGAAAAAATTCTGACCTTTTTTCCAAACATTTATAAAATTTTCATTGCTCGCAAAACTTCGCCATGAAATGACATTCGTGGAAGACGTGAAAAAAATCGATGTTCCAAAATGCATTTGAAAATAACATTTTGGAGCATCAAATTTTTTTTGCGGAGTTTTCCACGAATATGATATCCGGTGATGAAACATTGCAAGAATTAGAAACATTTGTCAATGTTTGTCACACAAAAAATTCAGAATCTTTTGAAAAAAATTCCCCAATTTTTGGACTGTACTGTTCACCCGAGCTCACATGAGCTCGGGATCAGAACAACCGCGTCCACTTTTATGTCACATTACAAGGCAACTATTATTTCATTAGTTTGATAAATCCTAAATAATTCATGGACCTTCTCCTAGCCATATGTTGCCAATATCTACAAAGACTTGAGGTTTTTTTGGCGGGTAATCAGGGAGTTTTATTCTATGTCAATAGGGTTACAATCGACCAAAACAATACCAGAGATAAAAGTTGGACCATGTTGCGACCAACAAGCGGTGCTACGGGCCAAACGAGCTAATAAGCCAAACAATGTGCTAGCCTGTTCTGGTCTCTCGAAAGCTTCAAAGTTTAAACAGCCTAACCACTAAGAAAATTTTAATCTCCTTGACTAAATTACCAAACTCTGAATTGAGAAGCGAAGTGTCTGATAGAGAAGACAACACTACCTTAGAATCTGACTGCACCAAAATCGGAAGACTTGACCATTGAAGAGCATGGTTCATCCCAAGCATAATTGCTTGAATTTCAGCTTCTAGGGCATTGTTTCAATAGAAGAGCACTTAGTAAGCAGCGAAGATCACTCCTCCTGCGTATCTCTTAAGATCATGCCTACCTTAGCCGAGCCATCCTCACTACTGAAAGAAACCGTTGTCCGAGAGTTCCAACCAGTCCCCCGGCGGGGGCGGAAAGGGGGCGGGGGGGGGGGGGGGGGGCTTTGGAGCCTTTGCACCCTAAGTCCATCATGTGTCCATCACCAGGGATTTTCCTTTTATAATACCCTCGATAGAAAGTAACTTAGCATTAGTATCCACCGTCGAGTCTGGAAAAGTCACATTATTCAATCTTTGTCGAACTTGGAAGTTTAACCCTTAATATAAGTATATACAAATAACTTGGGCAAATGTTGAGCACGTGAAATAGAGATGAATGGTGATGTTAAGAAATACAGGTGTTAGCCATCGAAGGGCTATGGAAATATTGATCTCAGTTATCATGATATGGTTATGGTCATGAAAGAATCTTGAGTTTGACTTGAATTATTACAAACGTATATATGTATGTTTCATCTCTATCACACCTGCTAGATAAAGTTTGCTAAGCTAGCTATGTCGTGATAGCTAGAATTGCTATGAATCCTCATGAAATGTTTATGCCATGATTTGCTCTGCTTAGTGATATATGTTATTTGGTTATCTACTTTAAAAGTACTCATTGGCTCGTTGCTTTGGCCAGATCCATCTGAGGAGCCATCTTCCACTAGCGTGAAGCGAGAATGTTTGTTTGCTAGGAGAGTTTCCCAGCCAGTTTCATGTGGAGTGCTCTTGCACCAAGTCTGTCCTGCCCCGAGTCGTTGTCTTCCGTTGCCGTTAAACTCCCATCTGTGACGTTGGTATAATAAGCAGGCCAGAATGGCTTTGTAAACCTTGTTTTAGTACCATGTTGTAAAGTGCGCGCCAGCGTGGTTCCTTGTCTGTGTGCGTCGCACAGATCTGCGAATTGGTGAGTCACAAAGTTATCGATACGACCCTTATGTTCTCTTATGCGTTTACCGTCGCCGAGTCTACCGATCATCTCCCATTCGTGCAGCAGGGTGAGGACGCAACAATAGTCTTCGACGATCGACGGCCTGCACGGTATTCGGGTACAAGCGTCTCTTGGAAGTTCTCACATTTGTGCTTCACCTTCTTGTGCGCCCTCCTCTTCATACGGTACTAACTTGACTCCCTGCCGCCATCTTCATAAACAATCCCGCTGTAAGAAAACTTCACCACACGATCCACGATGGTTGCTTGTGGTTATCAATGAAACTAGGGTTTATCTCGTTCATAGATGTCATGCTAGTTTTCTTCGGCCCCCACAAACTTTATTCCTCTTCCAATCAATCCACGATGCACCAAAGAGCTCCATTTCTATGGAGCCGGGAGCGTATCTTCAGAGATATCCATTTCGAAACCCCACACGAAAGGAACCAGGCGTGTTTCTCGTGGCTTGGGCGCACACGGAAGCGCACAAGAATGGCGTGGAGTCGCAGCCCGCTCAGCTCTACGGAGAATCATCTGGATCGGACAGAATTTGCAACGCCAAAGAAACCAAGCACCGAAGCAACAGCATCTTCTCGGCGAATTAAAAAGCTGGCCTGTTGAGCTACTCGATCGATACCTACGAACCGAAGCAGAGCAGAGAACTCAACTGGCAACAAGAAAGAGAGACCGCAGCAATATGATGAAGCTGGTGAGGGCGTGGCTGCTAGGCGCCCTGGGGCTGGCCGAGCTGCTCGTCATCGCGGTCATCCACCTGACCTACGGGTTCTACCTCTTCACCACCGCCGTCCGCCGCGACCTCTCCCGGCTGGCCGGCCCGCCGAAGGACGCCGTCGTCGGCGACGCCCAAGCGGAGGCCCTGCTCGACGGCGCGGTGCCGCCGATCGTGCTGGTCCACGGCGTCTTGGGGTTCGGCAAAGGCGTACGTGGTCCACTCTAGCCTCAAACGCCTGCCTGGCCTGTGAATCTTGCGTCTTGCTAAGCGTTCTGGTTGTCTCAGAGGATGGCCGGAATGTCGTACTTCGCCGGCGCGGAGGAGAAGGACGACCGGGTGCTAGTGCCCGACCTGGGCTCGCTCACAAGCATGAACGACAGGTAGCGACCTGGGCTCGCTCACAAGCATGCACAAACGTGTGGTACGACAGGCGATCGATGCATTTGGCGTCTGGTTAATTTCAGGGCTCGGGAGCTGTTCTACTACCTGAAAGGAGGCCGGGTGGACTACGGCGAGGAGCACAGCAGGGCGTACGGGCACGCCCGCTTCGGCAGAGCATACGACCGCGGTGAGAATTGATACTTACATACTCCATCCGTTCTAAAATAAATGACCCAACTTTGTACTAACTTTGTATTAAAATTAATATATAGTCGAGTCATCTATTTTGAAATGGAGGGAGTAGATAGATAGATCATCATCCATTATCCCTTGGTTTGTGGTTACATGGATTGTTTGTGTCTCTGAAAACTTTAGGGCACTACCCAGTGTGGGACGAGGAGCACCCAGCCCACTTCGTGGGCCACTCGGCCGGCGCGCAGGTCATCAGGCTCCTGCAACAGATGCTCCATGACAAGGTACTCCATAGAGCCAGTCACACGCAGTGAAAACCTCTTTAGGAATTCGATCGGTTGTAATTACCGAAAATCCTATTGTTACATAAACGTTCTACAAAATCTTTAGGCATGCACTACTCCCTCCGTTCCACAATGTAGTGCATATAGATTTGTTGAAAAAGTCAAACTTTACAAACTTTGATCAAATATGGAAAGAAAAGCATATATATCTAGTATATACCAAATACATATCATATAGATACATCATAAGAAGTAGATTCATATTGTATATATTCGGTTATGTAGATATACATTGTTTTCTCTATAAATTTGACAAAGTTTGTAAAGTTTGACTTTTTTCAGAAAATCTATATGCACTATATTATGAAACAGAGGGAGTAATGTGTTCCAGATCGGCAACCACCTCCTTGATTTTAGCTAAGATGATCCTACACCTGTGTATCCGCTACGAAGACCTCTTTTAGCTAAATACTACGAAGAACTAGTGCATACTCCCTCCGTCCGTGAATAAGTGTACATCTAGGTTTTGTCCTAAATCAAAATTTTAAATTTTTGACCAATTTTATAGAGAAATGTAGCAGCATTTATGACATTAAATTAGTATCACTAGATTTGTTTTGAAATGTACTTTCATAATATATCAATTTGATGTCATATATGCCACTACTCTTTTCTATAAAGTTGGTCAAAATTTTAAATCTTTGACTTAGAACAAAAGCTAGATGTACACTTATTCGCGGACGGAGAGAGTAGAAAAATTCATAGAACTCGTACGTACGAATAGCATTGCCCGATTAAGGGAGGAGCTAGGCCAAGCGATATGTACAGTTTTTTTCTTTTCTTTTAGTGGCCATTCAAAAGTAATTCGTTGAGATCGTGCACCCTATTCTTATTTATCCGAAAAATACTAAAAAATATTATAAAGTGCAGCCGGATAGATCTAATATATTCTTTAAATAGACAACTCGCACACGTGCAGTCTAATAAACACGTTGTCATGAGATATACGTTGCTAGGGTTTGTTAGGATTTATGGTAGAGAGGAGAGGGTTTGTTAGGGTTGTTGGGGGAGCCAAGGACGTGAGAATCATGCATGCATGCAGCACACGCCACACCACATGTATGTTTTCTATACTTGCCATGTTTTTTTAACACGGTACAATCGTAGATGTTTATATACATGCACATTCACTCGGTCCATATGAATGCATGCATGCCCTATAAGTATCTTTGAGATAATGAGATGGCATAACATCTTAAGATTGATGAAGCCATTGTAGACATCTTCATAGTTGACAGAAATATCTCCTCCCATTGAAAAAGTATCGTCAGAAAGTCTGAATAAATCAAGAAAGATGAGAGCACCAGTATCAAGTCTAGGACTTGAATCCTGGTGGACTGGTTCCACCAGAAGGAACCTAACCATCTAAATTATGCTTAGTTTGCCATACATGTCATGTTCATAAGTCAAAACTAATTAAAGACAACATATGTGCATCATGCATATTGGCTTTATAAACTTTCGATGCGCGCAATGATGCAAATGCTTAAGAGTTAGCATCAAGACTTGGAGATTGAAAGTTTATACTTGGATAGCCAAAATTCGATCTGCTCTACACATTCACCATATGGAATATATGTTTTCTGTCCACCTGACCAGCACGCACACGCACAAATACTGACAAGTTGCATCATCTCTCCAGGCATTTGACGGCTACGAGAACACCTCCGAGAATTGGGTGCTGAGCGTCACCTCCCTCTCCGGCGTGCTCAATGGTTCCACGACAGCCTACCTCGGCGGAATACGGTGAGTCCCTTGAGCTTCAAGATTGGAGTGGTCACCCTGATCAATACACGCGACCATGCTGCAAAACAGCAGGTGGTGACAACCAAACAACATCAGCTCCAAGAACAAAAAAATGACGTACCGAAGTCGAAAATACAATGGTGAAAATGGGTCCACGTCCACCCCTTATAAACATTAAAATCTAAAAACTCAATTAGAAATTTGGAAAAGTCAAAATTTTAGGTCAACAAACCTAGTCAACTGTTCTACTCATATGTGAAGTTCCTCCGACATGTTATTTTCCATACCATGGACTGTGTCTTTTTTTCCCTAGAATACTCGAGCATGTTTGTTAAAGAATATTTATAAATTTAAATCGTTCTTATGGGCGAGGCACCCTACGGACCGCAGTTTGGCTAGGATCAGATACATATCATATCTTGAGTCTTTGTAAGAACGACATTCCCCCATGGGTTTAATAAAATCTCCCTCCCCCTCCGTCCCCCCAAAAATAAATCAAAATCATTTTTTTACCATTTCTTACTGCTCATAAGGGTGTGCGTGGACACATGTTCTAAAAATCAGTACAACGGCTCAAAATTAAAGTTTTAGAAAATATGTATTGGTGCAGCAACATTCTTCACATACATCATTTTCTTAGGGAATTCTTCACATACATCATAGTTAATAGTTTAAATGGTACTATATAACACCAAGTCAGGCTAATTTGTAGTTACCATAGGTAACTAGAATTATGGACCCACAGATAATTTGTAGGTACCCATAGTTTAAATAACATATCCGCAAAAAAGCTTAAATAACATATAGCACATCTAAATAATTTGACGTGGTACAATTATGGACCCACAAATCAGTGCTAATGTGTAGTTACCCACAGGTAACGGGGACTGACGGAACGTACCAATCTCCGTGATCCCTGATGGATACTACTCCCTTCGTTTCAAATAATCAAAGTTCTAGATTTGTCTTAAGTCAAATTTTCTTACGTTTGAACAATTCTACTGAAAAATATGCAAAGATCTACAACATCAAATATATTTCATAAAAAAATCACATGAGACTAATTTAGTGTTCTATATGTCATAGTTTTTTTTGTATAGGCTTGGTCAGTCTTAAACAAGTTTAACTTGTGGCAAACCCAAACTTCAATTATTTGGGAATGGAGGTGGTACTTTTGACCAATATGCATACCCATAGGTAGTTAATCTCACCCAAACTTGTTGCATAATAGCATACACGTATAACCGGGCAATAGGTATCCATCGCCATCTTGATTTCATACCTTCATCTCGTGGCACCACGACACCTTCTATACACTAGCCCTCTACTCAAATAGTGTCGTCTACAACTTGGCAGTCCAGAAGATGACCGGTCTATGAGCTTCGTCTGCCTCGCCCAGATCTACCGAGTGGGTACCACCATCTACCACTGGCTCGACATGCCCTGGCTCAAGCGCTACTACGACTTTGGCTTCAACCACTTTGGCATGTCTTGGCGCACAGTCGGTGTGTCAGGCCTACCCAGCCTACTTGCTGGCACCTCGGGGCCGTTCGCCACAGGAGACTGGATTCTACCAGACCTCACCATCCAGAACGCCGCGAGGATGAACGCCGATGTGCGCACGTTCCCTAACACGTTCTACTTCAGCTACGCTACCAGGCGGACAACCAAGTTTTGTGGCGTCACCGTGCCGTACGGTGTGATGCACATTCACCCTCTTGTGTTCATACATGTCATGCAGTTGTGTCGGTGGCGCCACTTTGCCTCCGAGCCCCCTTGCAAAGATTACAGGTCAGCCATTTTAGATGGTACATTTGGAGTTCAATAATGTTCAAAATTGGCCCCATTTCTGTGAGGTTTTGCTATTTCTCAGTCACAGTTAGCTAAGTCTTACTTTTGATGTGATGGTAGGGATGAAGATTGGGAGGATAATGATGGAGCGTTGAACACCTTCTCAATGACACATCCTCGGATTCCAGTAGAACATCCGAGCCTCTTCGTAGAGGATGATTCATACCGCCATCGACTTCAACCGGGAATCTGGTATGGCATAGTATCACAATCAATCCTGTGTGGTGTGATGCGATTTTTGTGTTTCATTCGAGTCTGTTTTGTTTGGTACCATAGAATGAGCAAATCATTTTTAGTGGAAACCTTGCTCTACTTTCTGCAAAAGCTTTATGACATTTCTCTTTCTCAAAATAAGAGCACTTACATTCTTGTGTTTTTAATGTGGAAATTAATGCAAACTCAGGTATTACAAAATCGTGGAGGCGGATCACATGACGTTTGTGATCAACCGGCCCAAACGGTGCATGCAATTCGATCTCGTATACGACAGTATCTTCCAGAACTGCAGGAAACATGTGTACAGGACGGCTCCACCTATGTTACCAAATCAAAACTCGAGCTAGGTTAACATCTTCATTTATCGTACTCCCGGAATACACGATGTAACACACACCCAAAAGGGAAACCAATCTTTCTCGCTTGACGCAAGACTTGGGTTTTATGCATTCTTTTTGTGATAAGATTTTGACTGGTGTGAAAATGTCATCGACGGTGAACGAAAAAACTTACCTTGCTGCAAGATTTCAAATAAAACATTTGTCGGCACCATGATGTGAATATAAGTACCCCTGTTTTCATCAACTGAACCATTTACTGTAGTTTAGTAGCAATCAGAATAGATATTCATGGTGCAAGCCTGGGCAGCACTAAAGAATCACAATGTAAGTAGCCGATCATCCACAGCCCCAAACAAAATTCGAACTGATCTCCTCCGAGCACAACATACAAATCCGATTAACGATAATATATACCCACAAAAATTGGAATGTTTTCTCCTTTTTAAGAATACAAATCATTTCAACGCAACCAAAAAGACCAACATTTTTTTAGATCAAAGCAAAGCTTTATAACTTAACGGTGTTCGAGCAGATCGCTCAAAAGACAAACAACCACTTGGGGTGGTACAATGGTGTTCCAGTCAATACTATCATTTGGCACGCACATACAACCAATCTTAGCGAGTTCATGAGCTACAGAGTTTGCACTACGATGGCACACAAAAAACTGCTGTTGCGAGAACCACATCATTAGTTGAAACTTACTATCCTCAATGATGGTTGCATAAGCCGAGGAATCAACCTTGGAAATGTCCATAGCTTCCAGAAGGAGTTTTGAATCCGTCTCGAAGTTTATGCAGAGTGCCACCACATCAGCCGCCATCGAAATGGGTTCAGCCATGGCCACCACTTCCGCACCAAAGGGATCAACGACGTGATCCACCCTGCCAGCAGGAGCCAATAGGAAAACTCATTCTTCATCGCGAATAACAGCACCCCATGTAGCGAAGGACTCACCAGGAGTGAAAGCTCGATCAAAGTTTATCTTAAGCATTCCTCCGGCTGGTGGTCTCCACTTATTCTTCTCTGTCACTTTCTCTTTTGTTCTGAAAGCCTACATGTACTTCAGCGAATTACCTAGCGCACGTCTCGCCACTTACTTGTCTTCGACCGGGAGCTCTCCTTCTCTGATCTTATTCCGGTTATTCCACAAGTGCCACCACATAGTCAATATCTGGACTCATTTCTTCTCATCTACCCCCCACAGAAAATCCATCAATACATGCACGGAAGTAAACTGTTCCATTGTGCTCCTTTCATTCTCTAGCTCCATAGCTCTCCACCAACTTTAACGGCCTTACACTTGATGAGCGCCGTCTTCATCTGCGCGCCCACATAAGAGGCATTTGGTGTTGTTAAGTTTGATACCCCTCTTGGCAAAATTTGTACGAAAAGCTAGGGATTCGTGCTTAATTCTCCAGACGAACATTTGAATTTTGCGCCGACATGGTAGTGTCCAGATGTGTTTCCAAGCCTGATCATTGTGTCCTTCCAGATTACCGACTCCCATTGCACTGCTTTCGCCTGTACCGTTCTTGGATTGTTTCTCGATCTGTACTTGAAGCTTATATGCACTCTTAACTGAATGATTTCCACTACTATCAAAGTGCCATGTCGTGAAGTCCTCAACCCCCTCCCTGAGTGGTATTTGTAGGATATGGTGTACATCATTAGGCAAAAAATATCCCTCACTAGTTGTTCATCCCATGAACCTGTAACCGGACTTATCAACTCGCTGACATGAGTTAGTAAATTATGTCCCCACGGCGTAATAACTTTTTTTGGAAATGGAGGCATGCCCTGGGCCTCTACATTATGACGATGCACGCAGCCATCTTATTAAAAATCCACGAAGTATCGAAACAATCATAATAGTCTTACAGCTCGCAAGCGGAGCAAAACAAAGGAAAAAAAATTACATGTTGACAAAAGCAACCGATACGGTAATATGAATGATAAGCTCCCTAGACTCCTATCTTGTTATGCGACCGCCATCCGAACCGGTTGAATATAGTCCGTGCTACCATCTTCCATTGGTTGCACCCAGTAACCAAAGGCTTCCTGGAGTCCATAGGAGTGAGTAAGGACCACGTACGGATCCAAGCTGTAGCTCTGAAAATGACATGCAAGAAAGTTAAAGTGTGTTGTCCGTTAAAAGTCATATCATTCCTACAGTTTCATATAGCCCCTAATAGCATACATATTCCAATCCGAATACGAGCCACAGTAATATATTCAACCCCAGCTAACCACGTCCCAAACAATGACGCAATATTGATTGGAGGATTAATGTTGAAAGCTATATGAATCGTTCTCCAAAGTAACTTGGCAAGTGGGCATTCAAGAAATAAGTGTTGTATTGTTTCATCATGATCACAAAAACAGCACCGCGAACTTCCTACCCATCGCCCCCTTGGACAACCTTAAGCACTTTAGCACGCAATGCCCACTTGAGCTCCTCCTCTCTGAAGAGAGCTCATAGACCTTGCTCAGCATCGGACTTGGATCTTTGCTCATTAACCGTAAGAAGAGTGTCTTCGGCTTTTAAGTCTAGTGCCTCAATTAATTGAGTAAGACGCTCTTTTTCTTGTTTGTAAATCTCACTCTCATTTCTGGCCCAACCTCTCAAAAACTGTCGGAGATGTCTTATTTTATTTTGCCATCTCTCAATATCCGTCCTTCCACTAACAGGCTTAGCCATTCGCGTGCAATGATCTCCAAAAATCCTTCTCTCTCGAACCAGCTTAGTTCGAAGGAGAAGGCATTTTTATTCGCCACATGGGTAGCCTCTCCCGAGTCTAATAGAAGTGGCGTGTGGTCTGAGATCGCTCTCTGCATCACATGGACCGCTACCAAAGGATATTTTTGTTCCCGCTCCACACTAGCAAGTACCCTATCCAACTTTTCATAAGTCGGAATGGGTAACGAATTGGCCCATGTAAATTGTCTACCGGTGAGCTCTATTTCTCTCAAATTAAGACTCTTGATAATCATGTTAAACATCATAGACCAACGTCCATCAAAATTGTCATTATTCTTTTCATCTCTCCTTCTAATTATATTAACCCCCCCCCCCCCCTACTAGGATTGGCAGAGTTTCATCTCCACAAATCCGCACCAAATCGGCCAAAAAGTCTGGTTTAAATTCAGGTTGTGCTGCCCCATATACAGCTACAAGAGACCACCGGGAACCATCCAATTTTGATCTCACCCTAAACTTAACCGAAAAGTCTCCCTGAACCACATTAAGCACCTCAAGCGTTTCACACCGCACTCCTAGTAAAATCCCACCGGATCTTCCTCTAGGGGGTAAGATGTGCCAGTCAAAATCAATACCACGGGAGAGAGTTTGAAGGAACCGTGATGTAAAATTATCTCGTCCTGTTTCCAAAAGTGCAACAAAGTCTAAGTGTTGTTCTATCGTTGTCTCCGCTAAGAACCTTTGTTTAGCCAAGTCAGCTAGACCTCTGCTATTCGAAAAGATTCCTTTCATAAGTCACCATGATTTTTTTTCTTAAGCTTAACTCTAGCACTTCTACGTATTGCCGAAGCAGGATAAATTTTCCGCTTCCAGGGTCGTTTGGGCTTCTCCCCAACACCCCGCGGGAATGTTGGATCGGCGACGTAAGAAATTGTGCCCTCCATCATTAGAGGCTCTACCGTGTATGTAGTCTCCGACCCCTCCTCATCCTCGGCCTCCGCACTAGGCAGGAGATTGTTACATATATTTGCGAGATCAACCATTCCTTAATTGTTCATTTCATTATCATTCATGGGTTTGATAGATGCAAGATTACAAATAATTTCGGAAGCCCTCTCCGCTTCCAAATCTAAAAGACCATTTACGGATTTCACGACCTCGATTTCATTTGATCCCAAAGAAATTCCTAAGTCGTTTGCCTTATCAACTATTTCATTCTCTGTGAAATGAAAAATTGAACAACTTTTATCAAAAGACGCACCTGTAGTAGCCTAGACATGACGAAGCATGGCCGCCCTCTTGGCACGCGCTAGCTGTAGGTCATCCGCATCTGGCTGTCCCTGGATCCGGCTGCTGACACGCCTGCCAGCCGTCACCGGATCCGCGATCCCATCGAAAGCAATGAGCTCCTCCGCCGTCCTCTCCCGAGGTGTATGCACCCGACTCCCACGCCCTTCCACTAGCGTCGGTGAAGGAGGGTAGGGCGTGGTCGAGCGGATATCGCCCGCAGTGGCCAAGGGGGAAGGAGACCGTGCAGCCACCTGCTCAGTAGTCCTGCTCCCCCCTCTCCAACACAACAGCGCGCGCGGCCCTTGTCCGTTCTGCTCGGCGAGGTCCTACGAAGAGGTTAAGCCACGGGACTCCTGCCCGCACCTCTCCCCCAGCTCGGCCGGGACAACCAGAAGAGAAAGAGCACCTCGGACCTCCTGTCCAGGCGCCCCTCCCAAGAAGGTCGAGCCCGATGCATGTAGGTGGGCGCTATGGGCCTCCTGCCCACGACCCCCCACTCGCGATCTGCCCGCAAGTGTCCATCGGACCACCGGGCGCGGAACCCATCGTGACTGGGCCACTGCCGGTGTGTCCTGTCCCCTGTGATGCCCGCTGTGGGGTGTCGGACACCTCTCTCGTAGTTACCGTCGGTCCGGAATCCAGGGCCGCTGTAGGCTCACAGACAGGGACCAACACCGGTGGTAGATCAAGTTTCGCCTGGTCGTCCGCCTCAACTCTGGTGCTCCATAACCGACTAGGAGCCGACCTTGCTCCAAACGAACCAAAACGGAGTGTGTTCATTGGAGTTGTGGACGGTGGCGCCTCCTTGGCAGATTTATCCGCCTTATCTGGTTGCTCATTTGGCCCCTTGTCCGACTCCCGTGGTGAATTGTTGGGCCCCTTATCCTGATTCCCGGGGGCTCCGTCCCCCTCAGTTGTGTCCATATCCTGAATCTCATCCCCATCCTGGGAAATCGGAGTGTCCTCAATCTCAAGCTCTAAAGCGTAAGTGACTGCAACATGTGTCCATCTAAGTACATCCGGTATGAACTCAACGCTCACAACACTGACCAGCAACCTCACGGCCCCTTGTGCACGAGTGAAAGGCATGTCCACCTTTTCCGTCTTGCCAATCATAGAACCAAAGCTCCAAGAAATGTGAAAGTGTTTAATCAGTTTTGGTGGTGCGCCAAAGAAACGTACCCAAACCTTCTCTAAAGGTGTGCCCTTTGGTTCTTCCTGCTTCCACTCATCAAAAGCAATGATAGTGTTGGTACTTGGAACTCTGCACATACCCCACTTAAGAATATGCAACTGTTCCTCTTTAGTGGGGAAATCCACCTTGTAAGCCTGGCCCTCTAGCTTGTCAAGATGCCACCGATAGTTACCCGGTACCAGCTCATGCAGCTGCCTCACAATCTGAGCCTTAGTAATATGTCCATTAGTAACCCAGACCACTGCTGGGAAGGAACTCTCCACCATCTGAGGTAGAGGATCCACCTCCGGTGTCTCAAAGAACATCAACTCCTTGCAACACACCCCAAAAATGTTTACGCCAGGTTTAGGACCAGATAGGAGTGGGCAGTCACCGGTCCCATGCTGCGATCTGGAGCAACAGTCACAAAGATCATTAGTACACTCTGCCACAAAGTGTCCCGGTTCGCCACATCTATAACAAGGCAATTTCTTCTTCTTAATTGCCCACTTCAAAAGCTTTTCTCCCTCCACTTTGTTTGGCCCTTTGTCTGTCCCACAATCCCTAGTCTTAGCGACTCTAGAAGCCGCCGGAATGGTCACCGCTGCCAGAGCCCTGACCGTGTCAACCGCTGCCTCGGGCAACGTGGATGAGGCCCCCGCCACACCTGCCAAGTGTTCCAACTCCGCCCCCGGAGCTGTGTCAACCGGCGGTGGTGGCGGCGGAGGTTGTCGCGGTGGAGGTGGGCGCCTCCCTCTCCCACCACGCCGATAACCGCCTCGGAAACGTAAATTGAGGCCGGCGACACCTTCAACAAAATTGTCGGGCGGGCCCTGAAATCCATATCCTGGACCGCCGCAATTGTACCAGTTGAAACCATGGCCGCCACCAAAGGATGATCCATGGTGCTGCCCCCCACCATATGCATCATAAGAGCATTACTAGTAGAACCCTCAAACTCTCAAATCCTCACTAGCGTTTTAAGGGTCCAAAAATGATCTTTTTGTGCACTTTTACGGGTTGAAAAACAGGGGCAAAGATTAGAACCCTCAAACCCAACCCTTATAACGGAATATTCCACATGAACGACGTTGTCGTTGTGCGCGAGAGGTTGACGGGGCGGCCGCCGGCGACGGGGGCGACTAGCAGTGGCGGTCGCGGGCGTGGGCGCGGGAGTTGGGAGGATTTTCCCTCCCGCGCGAGTATAATCGTCAAATGAGGGTTGGGGTAGGTTTTGCTCCCCAACCCTTACTTTTGAGGATTGGGAGAGGGTTTGAGGGTTGGACCTTTAAATTTTTTTGAGGGTTTGAGGGTTAAGGGGTTCTAGTCTACGGCTTTTTTTCGACGAAAACTGTAAAAAAGCAGTTATTTTTAGGGGTTTGAGGGTTTGAAGGCTCTACTAGTAATGCTCTAACCATCGTCGCCCCACTGCCATACTGGTTGAATCTCGGACCATCTCTGTTGTATCCATCGTGTCCTTGACCATCCCATCCATGGTTCGAGCTCTGACCACTTCCAAGGGCATGCGCCTTGGCCGCCGGCGCTGCGTCGGTGATACGTCTCCGTCGTATCTACTTTTCCAAACACTTTTGCCCTTGTTTTGGACTCTAACTTGCATGATTTGAATGGAACTAACTCGGACTGACGCTGTTTTCAGCAGAATTGCCATGGTGTTATTTTTGTGCAGAAATAAAAGTTCTCGGAATGACCTGAAAATCAACGGAGATTATTTTTGGAATATATAAAAAATACTGGAAGAAGAATCCACGTCAGGGGGCCCACACCCTGTCCGCGAGGGTGGGGACGCGCCCCCTGCCTCGTGGGCCCCCTGACGCTCCACCGACCTCAAATCCAACTCCATATATTTGTGTTCGGGGAGAAAACAGAGAGAAGGAATCATCGCGTTTTACGACACGGAGCCGCTGCCAAGCCCTAAACTCTCTCGGGGGGCTGATCTGGAGTCCGTTCGGGGCTCCAGAGAGGGAAATCCGTCGCCATCGTCATCATCAACCTTCCTCCATCACCAATTTCATGATGCTCACCGCCGTGCTTGAGTAATTCCATCGTAGGCTTGCTGGACGGTGATGGGTTGGATGAGATTTATCATGTAATCGAGTTAGTTTTGTTAGGGTTTGATCCCTGGTATCCACTATGTTCTGAGATTGATGTTGCTATGACTTTGTTATGCTTAATGCTTGTCATTAGGGCCCGAGTGCCATGATTTCAGATCTGAACCTATTATGTTTACATGAATATATGTGAGTTCTTGATCCTATCTTGCAAGTCTATAGTCACCTATTATGTGTTATGATCCGTTAACCCCGAAGTGACAATAATCAGGACCATTATCGGTGATGAACGTAGTTTGAGGAGTTCATGTATTCACTATGTGTTAATGCTTTGGCCTGGTACTCTATTAAAAGGAGGCCTTAATATCCCTTAGTTTCCAATAGGACCCCGCTGCCACGGGAGGGTAGGACAAAACATGTCATGCAAGTTCTTTTCCATAAGCATGTATGACTATATTCGGAATACATGCCTACATTACATTGATGAACTGGAGCTAGTTCTGTGTCACCCTATGTTATAACTGTTGCATGATCGATCGCATCCGACATAATTCTCCATCACTGATCCAATGCCTATGATCTTTTCATATATTGTTCTTCGTTTATTTACTTTTCTGTTGCTACTGTTACAATCACCATAAAACCAAAAAATATTACTTTTGCTACCGTTACAACTACTATCATATTACTTTGCTACTAAATACCTTGTTGCAGATATTAAGTTTCCAGGTGTGGTTGAATTGACAACTCAGCTGCTAATACTTGAGAATATTCTTTGGCTCCCCTTGTGTCGAATCAATAAATTTGGGTTGAATACTCTACCCTCGAAAACTGTTGCAATCCCCTATACTTGTGGGTTATCAAGACTATTTTCTGGCGCCATTGCCGGGGAGCATCACTCTATTCTTTGAGTCACTTGGGATTTATATCTGCTGGTCAATATGAAGAACTTGAAAGATCAAAGAACCAAGATTTTTCCCTCAACTATGAGGGGAGGTAAGGAACTGCAATCTAGCTCTGCACTTGATTCACCTTCTGTTTTGAGTAAACTTGCGACACATACACCTGCTATTCATTCTGATATGTCGCATGTTATTGATGATGCCACTTCTTCTCTGCATGATACTTATGATGAAACTACTTCTATGCTTGATACTACTGTGCCACTAGGTAAATTTCTTGATGAACAATTTGGTAGGGCTAGAGAGAATGAAATTATTGAAACTGATAATATTGATGAAAGTGATGATGAAAATTCTCTCCCTAGATATGAACTGCCTGTTGTTCCTGAGGGTTACGTTATGGACAAAGAAACTGCTAGAGACTTCTTAGTTTGCAATGATAGATCTGATCTTAAGAAATTATTAGCTAAGCTTAAAGAAATGTCTTTGAATGCTAGAATGAAATATGACCCTGCCTTTTCTACTTCACATATCTTTATTACTGATAAGGATTATGATTTCTCTGTCGATCCTGAGATAATTACTTTGGTTGAATCTGATCCTTTCTATGGCTATGAATCTGAAACTGTTGTGGCACATCTTACTAAATTAAATGATATAGCCACCCTCTTTACACATGATAAGAAAACTCGCTATTATTTTATCCTTAAGTTGTTTCTGTTCTCATTAAAGGGTGATGCTAAGACATGGTTTAATTCTCTTGATCCCGGTTGTTTGCGTAGTCCCCGGGATATGATTTATTACTTTTCTGCTAAATATTTCCCCGCTCATAAGAAACAAATCTGCTTTAAGGGAAATATATAATTTTGTGCAAATTGAAGAAGAGAGTCTCCCACAAGATTGGGGGAGGCTTCTCCGATCATTTAATGCTTTGCCTGATCATCCTCTTAAGAAAAATGAAATACTTGATATCTTTTATAATTGACTAACCGATACTTCCAGAGACCACCTAGATAGTTGTGTTGGTTGTGTTTTTAGGGAAAGAACTGTTGATCAAACTGAATTGCTATTGAATAATATGTTGACAAATGAAAACAATTGGACACTTCCTGAACCAGCTCCTAAGACAACTCCGAAGAAAAGGGGTATTCTATTTCTCAGCCCTCAAGATATGCAAGAGGCAAAGAAATCTATGAAAGAAAAAAGGTATTAAAGCTGAAAATGTTAAGAATTTACCACATATTAAAGAAATACATGGTCTTGATAACCCGACACAGGTAGTAAATGTAACACCCGTGTGTTACTTAAGGATAATTAAAATGCATTAGAATTATACTTTGCTTAATATCATTCTTCTAGGAGCTCTGACATGCTAGTATTTGTTAATAGTTTTGGATTGATTAATATCTTACAATCCGTGCATGCTAATCAATAGTAGACTTTTCTCTACATAAGCTAGCTTAGAAGATGGTGGAGTATTACATTTGCTTGAGCAACCTACGTACACTTGCATGCATGCATGTCACGACCGGTTTTCCAATAAAAACTATTTATTGAAAAACCAATCTTTTGAGTCCAGCATGAGAGAAATCCTCCTCACTGGTAGACAAATTCTTGATACAATAAGCCAGTAGCATAGGATATATTACAGGGTGAGCTAGGGCTGCTCAACAAATTATTACAAGCGCGCCAATAATTATACATAATGGCGGATTTAACACAATGGTGTGGTGGCATACTACTGACTCGAGGATAAAGTAATGGTGGAATAACACAGTGGGGAGTGTGTTAACATGACTCTCAGACTGGCATCTCATCGAGCGTCGAGGTGAGGCTCGATTAATGTTATTCGAGTTGCGGAAGCGGATATAATACAGTGACCAAATCCAGGGTCGCACGAGACTGACTGGGAATCCTCTAGGTGTCGGACTCGCTATCGAACTCTTCATCCATGAGATCGCCTTCGTCAGCATCTGGCCAAATCAACAAGCCAGCGAGTACTTTGAAAGTACTCGCAAGACAGTTCGGACGTAAGATATAACAAATGCATGCATGAATGCGTCATGATTAATTTTTTTCAATGCACATTCAAAAATTTGCATAATGAAGTAAGTACAAGGGAAACGGCGGTAGTCCGCCTGAAATCCCAACAAAATATAAATGAAAACCGATCGGGTGTCTAAAGCGACGCCTCGAAAGGTGAACAAATAATAACAGAAAAAAAATCATGCCACAGTCGGGCATCTTAGTACAACCACATAAAGGGCTTTAAAGGAAATGCCACAGTCGGGCGTCTTAGCGACACCACATAAAGGGCTTTAAAAGAAATGCCACAGTCGGACGTCGGGGTGACATCACAGAAAGGGCTTTAAAATAAATGCCACAGTCGGACGTCGGGGCGACATCACAGAAAGGGCTTTTAAAAGAAATGCCATAGTCGGACGTCTGAGCGACATCACAGAAAGGGCTTTAAAAGAAATGCCACAGTCGGACGTCTGAGCGACATCACAGAAAGGGCTTTAAAAGAAATGCCACAGTCGGACGTCTGAGTGACATCACAGAAAGGGCTTTAAAAGAAATGCCACAGTCGGACGTCTGAGTGACATCACAGAAAGGGCTTTAAAAGAAATGCCACAGTCGGACGTCTGAGCGACATCACAGAAAGGGCTTTAAAAGAAATGTCACAGTCGGACGTCTGAGCGACATCACAGAAAGGGATTTTATTCACAAGTAAATACTCATAATAAATATTCAATTCATGATAATAAACGGGTTAGTCCATCCACAGGAATAAACATTTAACCGGGCTCAGCACTCATGTGATTCACCGGAGTATCTGTCACCAAAACTGGCACTTGTCAGAATAAGTGAGTGCAAAATTTGGATATGGATAAGATGATTTGGAGATTTATGACTCTGCAGAGTTTGTACAAAAATTTCCCACAGTTAACGGATTTCCGTAGTCACGAAGGACTAGTTCCGTTTACGGTATTTCGGAAGAAAACACAGCTAACCAGTACACACCCATCCTACCTCTCGATGCCAGGACTCACCCTAGACATCGTCCAAGAAAAACTTTTGAGACGGGGAGATCACAATCTCGAATAGCATGGGATCAAATTTATATACGCGCGCTCTAAGGGGTGCCCCCCTCTCGGTCCCAACCGGAAACACCCATGCCCCCTGACCGGATGTCTGGCTTTAATCCAGGGCCATGGAACCATCATCCCGGCCTCTCCTTTTGGTGTGTACCAGGAAAGCGGTTTGCAACTTACTAATCCATATTCCTTGCGGAAAACATGTGGTAGTACAAGGAAGGAAATGGGAGGAACTGGACGGATACGGTTTGACACCGTAGTCATATAGTCTGGCATAAGACTGGCATGCTACAACACTGCCATCTTACCCATCCTCATGCCAACACATGGCCATTCATACTCACATCCATCCACCTATGGATCATCGAGCTCACTTACCTCAACAATGCACGAAAATAACGTTCATCGGTATGCTCATCAACATGCCATGAAACTAACTAAATGCAAAACATGCCAAGACACTCATCATATCAAAAGTTCAAACATGCTTGCCTGGTTCAGAGTAGTCGGAGCCTAGCTTGGTGAAGTTCGCGGCTCCGTCACCTCCTTCGGTATCTACGGTATAAAGAAAATATATGCGCTATCGTGAATACCAAGAGGTGCACAAAAAGTATTCCAAATATTTTTCAAATAAATCTGATAAAAAACTAGACAAAATTTTAAAGAGGACAGAAAAAGAATCAATCCAAAATATGCTTCTGTTAACAAGTTATAAAGGTTTTTGTCCAGGGACTCATCTGTAATGAAACAGAAAGTTTCCAGGGACTAGCTTATAAAAACAGAAAACGCTCCAGTCTCGAATACGCCAGCCCAGAGAGGGAAACGTATTTTGCCCGAAGGCGTTTTCAAAAAACGATTCGTGTAAAAAGAACTGAGAGGCTGACCGGCGTGTCCCACCCGTCAGGTTTGTCGGCGCCCGAGAGCCGCGGTGGTCGCCGGCGGCGATCCACGGCGAGGCAGGGGGATCGGAGAGTACCTCCGTGTTCAGGGCGCCCTTCCGCGTCGGATGGTGGTGGTGGTGGTCGTCGGCGAGTATCACGTCGACGGCGAGCCTTGCTCCGGCGGACGGCGGCTCGGGTGGAGATGGATCTCGTCGGGGAGAGCTACGAAGGTCAAATTGACGCTTGGGTTAGCTCACTGGGTGCTCGAGGATGCTACTGACAAGGTTTGGGCGCCGGAGATGGCCTCACCGGAGCGAATCGAGATGTAGGCCGAGGCGGGACGGGGCGGCCGGAGTCGGGGGAGGAGACCTGTTCGAGGTCCTCCTAGTGGCCTGGCAGGGTGTTTGTGAGGTGCAGTGGTGGTGCGTGCTCGAGGGCGAGCTCGGGGTCTCCTTTTATAGGCGATCCGAGGCGGTGGCCGTGAACGGGGATTTCCGGCGATGGATTACGGCGGCGCAGCGCTTGGTCGGGGAGTTTAGGAGGTTGGGCATCAATGTGGAGGTCCACTGGTTCCATTCAGACGCTAAACGGACTTGGATTAGAAGCTTAGGGCAGGTTTTGGTCGGAACGGGACGGCGCGGGTCCATCGGCGGTAGAGAGCGCGTCCAGTGCTGTCGGGCCACGACGATGGTGCTGCGGGGCTGCGCTGGCATGCATGAGCCACGCGGAGGGCAGAGGAGCGTTGGGCGGCGCCGAACGGCGTTGAGCCGCCGTTCTGCTCCCTGTTGGCCGCTACGGTGGTTCGGCCGCCGCAAGACACGCCGGCGCAGGCGGGCCAGGGTGCCACCGACGCCAGGATGGCGCCAAGCGCGCGTGCGGTGATCCAGACAGGAGGAAGAGGCGGCGAGGAACGTGCCAAGGGTACTGTCCACGCGTGAAAGAAGCTGACGAACGAAAACGACACTGACTCCGAATATTACTGAATGTGAACAGTAACAGTGCACGCCAAGTGTTCGACAGAATGAATTTGGCCTCTAGGGATTTTTCCTTGAGCTGATTTTTGGTGGAGTGGCTACTCATTGCTCCAGTAGGCTGCCTGAATTTTGGTGGAGTTTTTGGAGAAGTATAGATATGAATATCACCAAATTTGGCAAATCTGGTCCAAACTTGCAGAGGCTGAAATTTGAAAAATTTGAAAGGAGGAGGAGTGGATCAAGATGGTTCTAGGTTGTGGATGCTAAGGACAATCCAGAGGAGTTGGTTTGAGGTCAAAACTCAAATGAAATAAGGTACTTGCTTTGAAAAACACTCAGGCTCCAAATAATTGACAGAAATGATTTGAGAGGAAAAATAATTAGAATAAAATCCAAAACTTGTTTGGATTAGTTGGGACAGAGAACTAAGGTTGATTACAAGGAGGAGGAAAGGATTTTGAGAGGTTTTACCACATGGGCAAAAATACAAGGTCATGGGGGGGGGGGTTCAAGATATGAAAATCCCCAATTTTCATAGAGTTTCTTTTTAAAAGAAAAAGACTAAACTCCCAAAAATAGAATTTGAGAAGGGAACCAACAGAGGAAGTTTTGAATGATCAAACACCATAGTTTGAAGAAAAATAAAAATCCTTACCAAAGAAAAGGAAGTTTTTAAGAGGAAGGATTTCTAGAAAAAAAATTTAAATGCTCTCTTTTAAAATCCAATAAAGTTTTTTGAAGAAAACCAAATTAAAATTTTTGGAGTGTCACAACACCTACCCCCTTAGGAAAAATCTCGTCCCCGAGATTTCAGCTGTCCCTCAAATAAGTGTGGATGCTCTGTCCGAAGAAAATCCTCTCTTTCCCAAGTTGCTTCACTGTCGGTGTGATTGCTCCACTAGACTCTGAAGAATTTGATGGTCTTCTGTCGGGTCCTCCTTTCAGACTCCTCTAATATTCTTACTGGACGTTCCCGATAAGTGAGGTCTGGCTACACGTCAATGCTCTCATGGGATACTTGTTTCTCTGGGTTGCTTACGCACTTCCTCAATTGCGAGACGTGGAACACGTCGTGGACATCGGATAATTCCTCGGGTAAGTCTAGCTGGTAGGCTACCGTGCCTCTTCGCGCCATTATACAGAATGGTCCAATGAATCTTGGTGCTAGCTTCCCTTTAATCTTGAATCGTTGCAATCCTCTCATAGGAGATACTCTCAGGTATACGAACTCACCGGGCTTGAAGCTGACCCTACGATGTTTCTGATCATAATAACTCTTTTGTCGACTTTGAGCGGTCTTAAGTCGGTCTCTGATTAGCTTGACTTTTTCCTCGGCTTCTCTGAGCATGTCTGGTCCGAAGATGCGGCTGTCTCCAGTCTCTGACCAATTTAACGGGGTACGACATCTCCGTCCGTATAAAGCCTCAAATGGTGCCATTTGCAGGCTGGCCGGGTAGCTATTGTTGTACGCGAACTCGGCGTATGGCAGGCTTTCTTCCCAACTGGTTCCATATGTGAGGACACATGCCCTCAGCATGTCTTCTAAAACCTGGTTTACGTGTTCCGTTTGTCCATCAATCTGTGGGTGGTATGCTATACTGAAGGCTAGTTGAGTTCCCAGAGCCTGTTGTAAATGCTCCCAAAATCTCGAGACGAATTGAGTGCCCCTGTCGGATGTTATGGTCTTCGGGACACCGTGCAGACAAACTATATGGGAGAGATAGATCCTGGCAAGCCTCTGAGCGTTGTAGGTTGTCTTCACTGGAATGAAATGTGCCACCTTGGTTAACCTGTCGGTGATGACCCATATGGTATCATTCCCATGTCGTGACCGAGGTAGTCTGACAATGAAATCCATCCCTATTTCATCCCATTTCCACTCAGGTATTTTGTTCGGTTGCAGTAGTCCGGCTGGCCTTTGATGCTCAGCTTTTATGCGTTGACAAGAGTCGCAACATGCAATGAAGGTGGCTATGTCCCTCTTCATACCGTGCCACCAAAATCTTTCCTGAATATCTTTATACATCTTGGTTCCTCCAGGGTGGATCGAGTACGGGGCGGTGTGGGCTTCAGCTAGGATTTGCTGTTTGAGGTCCTTTATATTTGGTACGCAGAGTTTGTCTCCGTACCATAGTATTCCTCCATCGTCTATGACGAATGTCAAGGCCTTGCCCATACTTACCTTTCTTTTGATGCCTTCGATGCTGGGGTGACCAGGCTGAGCTTCTTTAATTCCCTCCACAAGGTCGGGTTGTATTTCCAAGTTTGATATGGTGCCTTTTGCTACCATTATCAAGTTGAGTTTGGCAAATTCTTGTTGGAATTCGGGCCTCAAGCTTTGCAGACTGTTTTCGTCGGAGCTAGGGTTCCGACTAAGAGCATCGGCCACTACATTTGCTTTACCTGGATGGTAGTGGATACCAACATCATAATCCTTTACCAATTCCAACCAGCGTCGTTGCCGTAAATTTAGTTCTGGCTGCGTGAAAATATATTTGAGACTTTTATGATCCGTATATATTTCACATCGATTCCCAAGTAAGAAATGCCTCCATTCCTTGAGTGCATGAATGACTGCTGCCATTTCCAAGTCATGAGTGGGATAATTTTCCTCATGCTTGCGAAGTTTCCTTGAAGCATAGGCGACAACCTTGCCTTCTTGCATCAACACGCATCCGAGACCCTTTCTGGACGCGTCACAAAACACTTCAAAATTTTTGTGTATGTCTGGCACAATTAATACTGGTGCTGTTGTTAATTTCCGCTTTAGCTCTTGGAAACTTTTTTCGCAGGCTTCTGTCCATTCAAACTTCTTGTCTTTCTTGAGTAACTGCGTCATAGGCTTGGCTATGGTGGAGAATCCTTCAATAAGTCTGCGGTAATATCCTGCCATTCCCAAGAAACTACGTATGTCTGTTACGCTCGCTGGCGACTTCCAGCCAAGTATGGCCTTGACTTTCTCCGGGTCCACTGCGATACCGTCTTGGGTTAGTACGTGGCCTAGAAAGCCTACTTGTCTTAGCCAAAATTCGCACTTGCTGAACTTGGCATACAATTGGTGTTTCCTGAGTTCTCCTAGCACAATCCTGAGATGTTCTGCGTGCTCTTCTGGTGTCTTGGAGTATACCAGAATGTCGTCGATGAATACCACAACGAACTTGTCCATAAACTTCATAAATACTTTGTTCATGAGGTGAACAAAATATGCAGGGGCATTAGTTAATCCAAATGGCATTACTATGAACTCATACAGTCCATATCTGGAGGTGAAGGCTGTTTTGGGGATATCTTCCGTTCGCACCTTTAATTGATGGTATCCAGACCTTAGGTCAATTTTTGAGAATACCTTGGCCTGAGCGAGTTGATCAAACAAATCATTTATCCTTGGCATCGGGTATTTGCTCTTGACTGTGACCATGTTAAGTGCTCGATAGTCAATACACAATCTCAGTGTTCCATCCTTCTTTTTGGCAAATAGAATTGGTGATCCCCAAGGTGAGGAGCTGGCTCGAATGTATCCTTTGTCTAGCAATTCTTTTATTTGTTTCTTCAATTCAACCAACTCGGATGGTGCCATTCGATATGGTTTCTTGTATATGGGGGTGGTTCCTGGTGCGAGCTCAATGCTGAACTCTATCTCTCGGTCTGGTGGCATGCCTGGTAGCTCTTCAGGGAATATGTCTGGAAATTCACACACTACTGGAACCTTGTTTAGCTCAGAAACGTCCACCTTATTCAATCTCGGTTGTCGGGGTATTTTTCCTTCCTTGGCTGACACTCTTATTGTCTTCCCGTGGTGGTGCGTGAGGATTACGGTCCGGTTGAAACAGTCAATAAAACCCTTGTTGGTGGTTAGCCAGTCCATCCCTAGGATGACATCCAGTCCTTTGTTTTCCAGTATAATAAGATTGGCGTGAAACTCCAATCCTTCGAACTCAATGACCACATCCTGACAGTAATTCTGAGTGAATTGCTGAATCCCAGGGGACTTGATGATCATGGATTTCTCCAAAGGAAGCATCGGAAAATTATTTTGCAAAGCAAAACTTTTTGAAATGAAAGAGTGAGAAGCTCCAGAATCAAACAAAACCATTGCAGGTATTGTGTTGACAGGAAACGTACCGAGTACGATATCCGGAGCATTTTGTGCCTCCTCTTTGGTTACGTGGTTCAGATGACCCTTCCTGTGGTTGTTGCTGGGATTGAAATTGTTTCGCTTGGGCGCTGAATTATTGCCGCCGTTGTTCGGCTTTGGGGTTGAGTTTCTAGGCTTGGGACACTGTTTGGCATAGTGTCCTTCCTCTCCACAGGCGTAACAGGTAACGCCGGGGCGGTATGTGAACTCCTTGTCCCTTGCATGAAAATTCTTGATTGGGCGTGAGACGTTGGATGAGGATTTGTGCGTCCCACCCTTTTGAAAATCTGTCCTGCTTCGGTGATTGCGAGCATGATTGGTCTGGTCCCTTTTTCGCTTGCGGATATCTTCCAGGCTGCGTCTCTCATTTTCCAGAGTAATTGCTTTGTCCACCAGGGTTTTAAAATCTGGAAAAGTGTGCACGACTAATTGGCATTTAAGCGCAGGCGCCAGACCGTCAAGGAATTTCTCCATCTTCTTACTTTCAGTCATACGCTCCTCATTGGCGTAGCGAGACAATAGAGTAAATTGACCGTTGTAATCTGCCACTGTCATGTTCCTTTGTTTGAGGTCATTGAACTCTCTTTTCTTGATTTTCATAATGCTCTTAGGAATGTGTGCACCACGGAAACCTTCCTTGAAATCATCCCAGGTTATGTCATTTTCGTTGGGATGCATGTGCAGAAAATTCTCCCACCACGATGCGGCTGCTCCTGTGAGATAGTGCGGAGCATACAATACCTTTTCGGGGTCTGAACATTTTGCAATAATTAATTTCCTGTCCATATCTCGAAGCCAGTCCTCGGCTTCAAGAGGCTTGTCAGTATGAGAAAATGTTTGGGGACGTGTCTTTTGTAGCTCAGATAACTTGGAATGCTGCTGATACTGTCCATGGTGATTTCCCATATTGATGACTTGGTTCATCATTTCACGATGTTGTTGCTGACTCTGTTCATAAAGGCGGCACATTTGGGAAAGTGCCGTTTCACTGCCCTGTTGACTCGTCTGCCCTTGTGTGAAATTGTTGCCTGGTTGAGTGTCATAATTTTCCTCTGGCGGAGTAGGCATGGAGCGAGTCCAAGGGCGAGACATTTTTCACTCTGGGGAAAATATTTTGTAAAACTCATAAGAAAAGTGAAAATGGTCTCCAAACAAAAAAAACAACTCTAAAAAATGCACAAGGATGGCAAATAATTTAAATGACCAAGATCACTTAAGAAAACAAATTGATTTGCGCATGGAGAAGGACTGATCATTACATATCTTACACGCGGGCGATAATTATACAGTACATCACTCAGGATATGCGCACATAATCCTGACATGTTATTTTAGGCTAGTACACTTCTCCAGTTCTACATGATGCGCAAACAAGCTACTTCTCACAACCTATGTACATATCTTACAAAGCGGTACATCGCATAACGGGCAAGCGCACTCAGCCGGAAATGTTGACGATCTCCTTGGCCCTGCCAAGGGTGAGGCGCAGTGAGGCTGGGGACTCGACCTCCTCCTCACTAATAGGCTCCAGACGTGAAGAGCTGCGTCGGGTGGATGGAGCGGGTGCCAGGGGCGGAGCAACGCGAATAGGAGTAGGCACAACGGGTGGTGCAGTGCGCGCTAGAGTGGGCGCAAAGGCCTGGTTGAACTCTTCGGTGGTAGGCAGGCGACGAGTAGGTGCATAAGATGCTGATGACGAGACAAAAGTCAGTGGCGGTGCGGCGGGCAGGAGCTCCCTCCTATTGGCGGCACAGCCATGGACTAAGTCCATGCGGGCAGCCATGAAGTCGTCCACCAGGTTGTCGAAGGCTGCCTCCAGAGCCCGGAGATACTCAATAAGCATCTCAAAAGCCTCGTCTCCTTCTCCTCTGGGGCAGGAGAATGCGTAGTGACCGGTGTAGGGCACATGACATGGAAGATATCGGTAGCGACGAGTCTTCATCGCGGGAAGGACATCCCTGAGGCGAGCCATCGCCTCACGGGCTGCCATCTGCATAGCATGCCTCTCCGTAGGCATGGCTCTTCCCACGAACAGGAAGCGGCGTAACTCACCCCGCCCTCCCTTGAACTGCACCGTGGCCTGGTGCATGGTCAGACTGTCGTTGACTTTGTGCTGGCGGAGTGTGAAGACTGGGCGCACGGATGGCCCCATCGCGACCTAAGCGATGAAGGAGAGAAGCTTGACGAACCCATCGGGTACGTTGGCGAAGGTCTGAGACTCGCAGCTGTTGTCGGCCATCTACAAAAGTAGGCAAAAATCCTGAATGGTCAGATCATAAATTTATGCTGACTGTCAGAAAATGACTACAATTGCAAAAAAAAAATCAGCTCTATCATGCTAATAACCGATTAGCGATCGCACCTAGTGGCTTCCTACAGTCAGCCTGGCTCTGGTACCAAGCTTGTCACGACCGGTTTTCCAATAAAAATATTTATTGAAAAACCAATCTTTTGAGTCCAGCATGAGAGAAATCCTCCTCACTGGTAGACAAATTCTTGATACAATAAGCCAGTAGCATAGGATATGTTACAGGGTGAGCTAGGGCTGCTCAACAAATTATTACAAGCGCGCCAATAATTATACATAATGGCGGATTTAACACAATGGTGTGGTGGCATACTACTGACTCGAGGATAAAGTGATGGTGGAATAACACAGTGGGGAGTGTGTTAACATGACTCTCAGACTGGCATCTCATCGAGCGTCGAGGTGAGGCTCGATGAATGTTATTCGAGTTGCGGAAGCGGATATAATACAGTGACCAAATCCAGGGTCACACGAGACTGACTGGGAATCCTCTAGGCGTCGGACTCGCTATCGAACTCTTCATCCATGAGATCGCCTTCGTCAGCATCTGGCCAAATCAACAAGCCAGTGAGTACTTTGAAAGTAGTCGCAAGACAGTTCGGACGTAAGATATAACAAATGCATGCATGAATGCGTCATGGTTAATTTTTTTCAATGCACATTCAAAAATTTGCATAACGAAGTAAGTACAAGGGAAACGGCGGTAGTCCGCCTGAAATCCCAACAAAATATAAATGAAAACCGATCGGGTGTCTGAAGCGACGCCTCGAAAGGTGAACAAATAATAACAGAAAAAAAAATCATGCCACAGTCGGGCGTCTTAGCGACACCACATAAAGGATTTTAAAGGAAATGCCACAGTCGGGCGTCTTAGCGACACCACATAAAGGGCTTTAAAAGAAATGCCACAGTCGGACGTCGGGGCGACATCACAGAAAGGGCTTTAAAAGAAATGCCACAGTCGGACGTCGGGGCGACATCACAGAAAGGGTTTTTAAAAGAAATGCCACAGTCGGACGTCTGAGCGACATCACAGAAAGGGCTTTAAAAGAAATGCCACAGTCGGACGTCTGAGCGACATCACAGAAAGGGCTTTAAAAGAAATGCCACAGTTGGACGTCTGAGCGACATCACAGAAAGGGCTTTAAAAGAAATGCCATAGTCGGACGTCTGAGCGACATCACAGAAAGGGCTTTTATTCACAAGTAAATACTCATAATAAATATTCAATTCATGATAATAAACGGGTTAGTCCATCCATAGGAATAAACATTTAACCGGGCTCAGCACTCATGTGATTCACCGGAGTATCTCTCACCAAAACCGGCACTTGTCAGAATAAGTTAGCGCAAAATTTGGATATGGATAAGATGATTTGGAGATTTATGACTCTGCAGAGTTTGTACAAAAATTTCCCACAGTTAACGGATTTCCGTAGTCACGAAGGACTAGTTCCGTTTACGGTATTTCGGAAGAAAACACAGCTAACCAGTACGCACCCATCCTACCTCTCGATGCCAGGACTCACCCTAGACATCGTCCAAGAAAAACTTTTGAGATGGGGAGATCACAATCTCGAATAGCATGGGATCAAATTTATATACGCGCGCTCTAAGGGGTGCCCCCCTCTCGGTCCCAACCGGAAACACCCATGCCCCCTGACCGGATGACTGGCTTTAATCCAGGGCCATGGAACCATCATCCCAGCCTCTCCTTTTGGTGTGTACCAGGAAAGCGGTTTGCAACTTACTAATCCATATTCCTTGCGGAAAACATGTGGTAGTACAAGAAAGGAAATGGGAGGAACTGAACCGATATGGTTTGACACTGTAGTCATATAGTCTGGCATAAGACTGGCATGCTACAACACTGCCATCTTACCCATCCTCATGCCAACACATGGCCATTCATACTCACATCCATCCACCTATGGATCATCGAGCTCACTTACCTCAACAATGCATGAAAATAACGTTCATCGGTATGCTCATCAACATGCCATGAAACTAACTAAATGCAAAACATGCCAAGACACTCATCATATCAAAAGTTCAAACATGCTTGCTTGGTTCAGAGTAGTCGGAGCCTAGCTTGGTGAAGTTCGCAGCTCCGTCACCTCCTTCGATATCTACGGTATAAAGAAAATATATGCGCTATCGTGAATACCAAGAGGTGCACAAAAAGTATTCCAAATATTTTTCAAATAAATCTGATAAAAAACTAGACAAAATTTTAAAGAGGACAGAAAAAGAATCAATCCAAAATATGCTTCTGTTAACAAGTTATAAAGGTTTTTGTCCAGGGACTCATCTGTAATGAAACAGAAAGTTTCCAGGGACTAGCATATAAAAACAGAAAACGCTCCAGTCTCGAATACGCCAGCCCAGAGAGGGAAACGTATTTTGCCCGAAGGCGTTTTCAGAAAACGATTCGTGTAAAAAGAACTGAGAGGCTGACTGGCGTGTCCCACCCGTCAGGTTTAAATATTCAAACGAGGGACGAAGCTTGTCGGCGCCCGAGAGCCGCGGTGGTCGCCGGCGGCGATCCACGGCGAGGCAGGGGGATCGGAGAGTACCTCCGTGTTCAGGGCGCCCTTCCACGTCGGATGGTGGTGGTCGTCGGCGAGTACCACGTCGACGGCGAGCCTTGCTCCGGCGGACGGCGGCTCGGGTGGAGATGGATCTCATCGGGGAGAGCTACGAAGGTCAAATTGACGCTTGGGTTAGCTCACTGGGTGCTCGAGGATGCTACTGACAAGGTTTGGGCGCCGGAGATGGCCTCACCGGAGCGAATCGAGATGTAGGCCGAGGCGGGACGGGGCGGCCGGAGTCGGGGGAGGAGACCTCTTCGAGGTCCTCCTAGTGGCCTGGCGGGGTGTTTGTGGGGTGCAGTGGTGGTTCTTGCTCGAGGGCGAGCTCGGGGTCTCCTTTTATAGGCGATCCGAGGCGGTGGCCGTGAACGGGGATTTCCGGCGATGGATTACGGCGGCGCGGCGCTTGGTCGGGGAGTTTAGGAGGTTGGGCATCAATGTGGAGGTCCACTGGTTCCATTCAGACGCTAAACGGACTTGGATTAGAAGCTTAGGGCAGGTTTTGGTCGGAACGGGACGGCGCGGGTCCGTTGGCGGTAGAGAGCGCGTCCAGTGCTGTCGGGCCACGGCGATGGTGCTGCGGGGCTGCGCTGGCATGCATGAGCCACGCGGAGGGCAGAGGAGCGTTGGGCGGCGCCGAACGGCGTTGAGCCGCCGTTCTGCTCCTTGTCGGCCGCTACGGTGGTTCGGCCGCCGCAAGACATGCCGGCGCAGGCGGGCCAGGGTGCCAACGACGCCAGGATGGCGCCAAGCGCGCGTGCGGTGCTCCAGACAGGAGGAAGAGGCGGCGAGGAACGTGCCAAGGGTACTGTCCACGCGTGAAAGAAGCTGACGAACGAAAACGACACTGACTCTGAATATTACTGAATGTGAACAGTAACAGTGCACGCCAAGTGTTCGACAGAATGAATTTGGCCTCTAGGATTTTTCCTTGAGCTGATTTTTGGTGAACTGGCTACTCATTGCTCCAGTAGGCTGCCTGAATTTTGGTGAAATTTTTGGAGAAGTATAGATATGAATATCACCAAATTTGGCAAATCTGGTCCAAACTTGCAGAGGCTGAAATTTGAAAAATTTGAAAGGAGGAGGAGTGGATCAAGATGGTTCTAGATTGTGGATGCTAAGGACAATCCAGAGGAGTTGGTTTGAGGTCAAAACTCAAATGAAATAAGGTATTTGCTTTGAAAAATACTCAGGCTCCAAATAATTGACAGAAATGATTTGAGAGGAAAAATAATTAGAATAAAATCCAAAATTTGTTTGGATTAGTTGGGACAGAGAACTAAGGTTGATTACAAGGAGGAGGAAAGGATTTTGAGAGGTTTTACCACATGGGCAAAAATACAAGGTCATGGGAGGGTTTTCAAGATATGAAAATCCCCAATTTTCATAGAGTTTCTTTTTAAAAGAAAAAGACTAAACTCCCAAAAATATAATTTGAGAAGGGAACCAACAGAGGAAGTTTTGAATGATCAAACACCATAGTTTGAAGAAAAATAAAAATCCTTACCAAAGAAAAGGAAGCTTTTAAGAAAAAGGATTTCTAGAAAAAAAAATTTAAATGCTCTTTTTTAAAATCCAACAAAGTTTTTTAAAGAAAACCAAATTAAAATTTTTAAAGTGTCACAATGCATCAATGCATGACATGCACCACATCCATCGTCTGTACTCGACGCACTGTATGCATGTAGCATCCATCTAGTCACCCAGCTGCCGTAATACATGTACGAGTAGCCTGCCGACTAGCTTGGTTAGCTGCATTTCCTTCGCTGCATAGGCCAGCCAGCTTTTGTACTGCATTGTACTACCGTCTAGGGCAGTAGATATTTTTGCATGCAGTGATGAGAAGGCTTGTTGCATGGCTACGTGTCTTTTCCTTAGGAGATAGAATGCACGTGTCATTTGCTCTCGTTAGAAACAGATGCATGCATGAGCTAGTAGGTGCATCGAACCAGCCATTAGGTGAAGCAAAGGGGCACTAGCTTATCCTTTGGAGCGAGCAGGAGTTACGGCAGCAGCTGGACGGCGATTAATGCGTTCACAAGAAGCTACTCACTTTTTACCAGTATATAAGGCGGCCAGGTGCTGTAGCGTAGGGCCATCGACACACTAGTCAGAGTCGTTTAAGGGAAGAAGAAACTGGAACTCGCGCTGGTGTTCTCCATCGCAATCGCATGATAGACGGGTACTGCTGTCAGGCAAGTAGCAGTTCCTCTGTTCATATTCTGTTGCTGTGCTTGGTCCTGCGACTTGCACTCTGTTACACTGATCTGGAGATATACTGCTGCTAATATTTCTTTTGCTAGCCACTGTACCGTGATATATGAGTTCTTCGGCAACTGCTCTCTGATCGTTGGCCATGGCACTGTTGAAAGGAGATATGTTTTGGTAAGCAAGTAATCGTCGTGATTATTTGGGCTTACACGGAGGCGTGAGTATTACTACATAAGCTTCATCATATCACTGACCTCCTTATTTCCATATTCACATGTTGTCTATATTGGTGTCACAACCGCAAACGTATTGTACCGGTCATAGTTCAGGTATGGAACTGTCTGAGTTCTCCGCTGGGGGCGACACTTGTTCCGAACAGGGTATCGGTGATGGATCCTTGGGAACGACCCATACTAGTAAGTCAAGTTGTCGTGCCTCAGGGGACCAATGGGCTCTGCTCTTCTGGAACCCACGTGGTTCTGGTCGATGCTGTCGATGTCGGAGTACCCCTCTTAAGAGTGTAAAAGTGTGAATATTCACCCTGTGAGTTCCAGGTAGGGAACCTTGCTGGTCACGTGTGATACCAATATTTTTCCTTATACACCGCCGTAGAATATATTTCCAATATTTCCGTTGAACTCTGTTCGGTATTATCTTTTAATTCAGCCTTTACTTTACTTTACTTTTCACCGCTAAATCTTTCCATTGTTGCCGTATCATTTCCTTGAAATTGAATTACACAGTTGTGATATCCATAACACTTTCTCCTTTTGTACCCTTGAATAAATGCTACTTGCTGGGTATGAATCATCATACTCACCCTTGCTTAATTTCTATCTTTGCGGCCCAAAGTGGTAATGAACATGAGCATGGCTTTGAGCAGTAGGCGTAGCACGTGCCGGGAGGGAATAAATTAAAGTACTTTAGGAGTTTATTTTCAACAAGAACTTTGTATCTCCAGAATAAAGAATACATGCTACATATGTGTATTATTGTGAAATGTTTTAGTTTAGGCCTCACGTTTATAAGCTTTTGTTTATAAACGCGTGGCGGTTGTTACGTCCTAGTCATGTTTGGGGGCGTGACAGTAAAGGTAAATTCTCTCTATAGATTTGATAAATGTGAAATTCCATTTACTAAGTTTGCTAGCCAATACTTGGATGAGTTTGATGACTTTATGGTTAAACAAGAAAACTTCAATGTTTATGTTGGTAGACAATTGAAACACAATGCTGATATGTTTGAATACTTGAGTGATTACATGTCTAGAGTTAAAGGTGAACTTAAACTTATTAGTAAACATGCTTCTATGGTTACCACTCAAGTAGAACAAGTACTTAAAGCTCAGAATGATTTGCTCAATGAATTAAATAGTAAGAAGAACGATAATGATGTTAGAGTTATGACTAGAGGTGGTAAAATGACTCAGGAACCTTTGTATCCTAAGGGCCATCCTTAGAGAATTGAGCAAGATTCTCAGAGAATTAATATTGATGCACCTAGTTCTTCTAAGAGGAAGAAAAAGTAAAATGATAGGACTTTGCATGCTTCTAGTGAACCTGTTGTTGACACACCTGAGAATCCCAATGATATTTCTATTTCTGATGCTGAAACAGAATCTGGTAATGAACATGAACCTAGTGATAATGTTAATGATGATGTTCATGTTGATGCTCAACCTAGCAATGATAATGATGTAGAGACTGAACCTGCTGTTGATCTTGATAACCCACAATCAAAGAATCAACGTTATGATAAGAGGGACTTTGTTGCTAGGAAGCACGGTAAAGAAAGAGAACCTGGGTTCAGAAACCCATGCCTTTTCCTCCTAAACCATCCAAGAAAAATGATGATGAAGAATTTGAGCGCTTTGTTGAAATAATTAGACCTATCTTTTTGCGTATGTGTTTGACTGATATGCTTAAAATGAATCCTTATGCTAAGTACATGAAAGAAATTGTTACAAATAAAAGAAAGATACCTGAAGCTAAAATTTCCACCATGCTTGCCAAATATACTTTCAAAGGTGGAATGCTTAAGAATCTAGGAGATCCCAGAGTCCCAACTATACCATGCTCCATTGAAAGAAACTATGTTAAAACTGCTTTATGTGATCTTGGAGCCGGTGTTAGTGTTATGCCTCTCTCTTTATATCGTAGACTTGATTTAAATAAGTTGACACCTACTGAAATATATTTACAAATGGCTGATAAATCAACTGTTATACCTGTAGGTATCTGTGAGGATGTGCCTGTTGTGGTTGCAAACGTTACTATTTTAACGGACTTTGTTATTCTTGATATTTCCAAGGACGATAGTATGTCTATTATTCTTGGAAGAACCTTTTTGAATATTGTAGGGGCTGTTATTGATTGCAATAAAGGAAATGTCACTTTTCATGTTAATGGTAATGAGCATACGGTACACTTTTCAAGGAAACTACCTCAAGTCCACGGTATTAATTCTATTGGAAAATTTTCAACGATTACTATTGGAGGTTTTGAATTTCCTCTTCCTACTGTCAAGAAGAAATATGATATTATTATTGTTGGGGATGTGCATATCCCCGTTGAGGTAACCTAGTGTTATTCGAAATTTCTCCGGTTCCATGTTATTCGAAATGAGTTTGTTAACAAGACCTGATCAACCTTGTTAGTGGATTCCTTTTGATGAGCATGAGATGTATGAATTTAGAAAATACAACTCTCTGTACCCTCTTTTTACTTTCTGTTATTTATATTAAATAAAGCAAAAATAGTATTTTTCTATCTGTTTTCTGAATTATCCATGTAATAAAAAATACCCCAAAAATAAAAATTCTCCAAATGCCCTGAAAAATAAATATGATTTTTCTAGAATATTTGAGAATATCTCGTACTGAGAACACAACAGGGGGAGCAGACACGTGCTCAGGAGGGTGGAGGGCGCGCCCACCCCCTAGGCGTGCCCCCTGCCTCGTGGACCCCACATGGGCCCCTCCACTTATCCTTTCACCCGCACACTTTGTCTTGCTCCAGAAAAAATCACTAGCCAACTCAAACCCGAGTTCTTGCTCATCTTGCTGCCATTTTCGATCTCCTTGCTCAAAGCTCCTCTCACAAAACTGTTTTGGGGGATTGTCCTTTGGTATGTGACTCCTCCAATGGTCCAATTAGTTTTTGTTCTAGTGCTTTATTTATTGCAAAATTTTGCTGCTTAGGTGACCCTGTTCTTGAGTTTGCATGTCAAATTTATGTGGTCAAAAGTAGTTTTAATGCATGATTTGGCCTCTAGGCACTTGTAGGCGTAGTTGCTATTAATCTTATTGAGTATGGTTCACTTTTATTTTAAGTTACTAAAAATTTCAGAAAATTTCAGAAAATGATGAAGAGATTTTTGAGGGGCTCATCGAGCCGAAGCTCGGAGGATAAGCAAAGTGAAGAAAACAAGAAGCCCAAGTATAATCTCCCTCGTACTGCGGAGGTTCGGCCATGTGAATGGCCTTGTGATGAGTTCTTGAAAAAGGTCAGGATTCATGAAGATTTTTATCATTTGGCTGAGAATGCTGGCCTCACCGCCTTCCTCCACGACCAGCGTGAACAGTACCTCTTACTCACCAATATCTTTGTGCAAAATTTTCATTTTCATGCTAGGAGATCAACACCTTCGGTGGAATTTTACTTATATGATGAGCATAAGGAGATGTCACTTTATGATTTTTGCCGGGTCTGTTTGATACCCTTTGAGGGCAGCATAGAGGAACCACATCATAATGATGTGGAGGGATTTATTGATATGATTGATGTAGGGGTAACGAGGAAAGTTTCTGATGCGAGAATCACTAGCATACATTTTCCTGTTCTACGTTACTTCGCAATATTTGCTAGTAGATGCTTAATTGGTCGCAGGAACTGTGGGAACCTTAGTGCTCCTGATATTGCTATTTTGTGCCATGCCTTGTTTCATGATACTACTTTTAGCTTAGGCGCTATTGTTGCTAGACGGTTAAATCTGAACCGTACAAAGGGGCCCGTCCTCGGAGGCATCTTTGCCTCGCGCCTTGCTGCACACTTTAACATACCTATCAGGCATTATGAGAAAGAAGAAAAGTTGCTACCTCCTATTGCTCTAGGTTATAAGAATATGGTAGCACATGAGTTTATTGTTAATGATAGAAATAAGACACTCAAATATAAATTGATATTTAACAAAAATTATTGTGAGTTTATTACCTTGCTTGCGCCCTCTTTGTTTAACATATTTTCAGGCATATACCTTGTTCCGCCGGAGGACATTCTTGCCTACCGGAACCAGATGTCAGCTGCAGAGCCTGAGCCACAATCTGACCCTCACCATCAATCCGTTTAACAGTGGAATCCGGAGGAGATCGCCAGCCAGTGGCAATCTGAGGACCCTTCTCAGTACGACCCCAACTACAGTTTTGATCCATGGGCATAGACCAACTTAGGCCAAAAGCCTAAGCTTGGGGGAGTATGTATTTCTCACCGACATTAAATTCATGTTCACACACTCATGCCAGTTGCGGTGTTCATGCTTTTTCATTGTATCATCCATGTTAGTTTATTTTTTTGTTCCCCTTTCTTCTTGTGTGTTTGAAAAACCTTAAGAAAAAACAAAAAAATTAGTTGTAGCTTTCAGCTAGTTTACTTTCCATGCCTGTAGTAGTAGTAATTAAAAAAAACCCAAAAAGATTTCTCATTCTTCTTTTGCTTGTTGGGAGCTTTCCCGTGTAAATAGTTTCATTTCTTTTCTTTCCTTTGAGGGTCGAGAGGAGAAGACCATGATGAAAATGTTGAGTGGCTCTCATATGCATTATTGCTGATCTAACAAAGAGCCCATATTACCTTGTCTTCTCTCTTGAATTGAATGCTTGCATATTCTAGCTTAGTCCAATGCACGTGCACTATTATTATTATCCACACTATTCGAACATGCAAATGAAAGGCAATTGCAATATATGATGAATTGATTGAGATGAGAAAAGCTGGTATAAACTCGACCTCTCTTATTTTTGTAAATATGATTAGTCCATCGTTCCTGATTCAGCCTATTATGAAAGAAACATGTTTGCAATGACAATTAGAGATTATAGTTTATTATGCCATGCTTAATTAACTAGGAGTTTATAATGGTTTACCTTGCGTGCCAACATGCTATTAAAATGGTTGTGATGTTGTATGATAGGGTGGCTTGACTTGGCACATGTTCACGCATGTAGCTGAAACAAAATCAACATAGTCTCTACGATATTTATGTTCATGGTGCATTATATCCTACTCATGCTTGCATTCGGTGTTGATTAATTTTAATGCATGTTCATGACTGTTGTCACTCTCTAGTTGGTCGCTTCCCAGTCTTTTTCTAGCCTTCACTTGTACTAAGCGGGAATACTGCTTGTGCATCCAATTCCATAAACCCCAAAGATATTCCATATGAGTCCACCATACCTACCTATATACGGTATCTACCTGCCGTTCCAAGTAAATTTGTATGTGCCAAACTCTAAACCTTCAAATAAACATTCTGTTTTGTATGCTCGAATAGCTCATGTATCAACTAGGGTTGTCTGTATCTTCCATGTTAGGCGGGTTATTCTCAAGATGAGTGGACTCCGCTCCTCATTCACGAGAAAATGGCTGGTCACTGGGATGCCCAGTCCCATGCTCAAATCAAATCAAAATAATTGCAAACAAAACTTCCCCAGGATTGTTGTTAGTTGGAGGCACCCGTTGTTTCGGGCAAGCCATGGATTGATGCTTGTTGGTGGCGGGGGAGTATAAACTTTACCATTCTGCTTGGGAACCCCCCATAATGTGTGTAGCATGGAAGATGTCGAGATCTATCGGTTGTTATGTTGACAATGAAAGTATACTGCTTAAAATATTATTCATTTCTATTTCAAAATTGAGCTCTGGCACCTCTACAAATCCCTGCTTCCCTCTGGGAAGGGCCTATCCATTTACTTTCATGTTGAGTCAGCATGCTCTTATTAAAAGGCACCAGTTAGAGAGCACTGCTGTCATTTGCATCCATTACTGTTAGTTTACATTGAGTATGACTTGACTGGATCTCTTTTACCATGAATTACAATGTCTAGGCAGTCCTTGATCTTTAAAGGTGCTCTGCATTTATGTTTTGCGCTCTCAGAAAGGGCTAGCGAGATACCATCTTGTTATATCATATTATGATTGTTTTGAGAAAGTGTTGTCATCCGAGATTTATTATTATTGCTCGCTAGTTTATTATGCCATTGATATGGGCAAACATGAGACCCAAATGTTATTGTGAATATGGTTAGTTCATAATCTTTGCTGAAAACTTGAATGTTGGCTTTACATATTTACAACAACAAGAGCAAACAGAGTTTGTAAAAGTTTTTCTTTATCACTTTCAGTTTATCAACTGAATTGCTTGAGGACAAGCAAATGTTTAAGCTTGGGGGAGTTGATACGTCTCCGTCGTATCTACTTTTCCAAACACTTTTGCCCTTGTTTTGGACTTTAACTTGCATGATTTGAATGGAACTAACCCGAACTGACGATGTTTTCAGCAGAATTGCCATGTTGTTATTTTTGTGCAGAAATAAAAGTTCTCGGAATGACCTGAAAATCAATGGAGATTATTTTTGGAATATATAAAAAATACTGGAAGAAGAATCCACGTCAGGGGGCCCACACCTTGTCCACAAGGGTGGGGGGCACGCCTACCCTCTGGGCGCGCCCCCTTCCTCGTGGGCCCCCTGATGCTCCACCGACCTCAACTCCAACTCCATATATTTGTGTTCGGGGAGAAAAAAATCAGAGAAAAGGATTCATCACGTTTTACGACACGGAGCCGCCGCCAAGCCCTAAACTCTCTTGGGAGGGCTGATCTAGAGTCCGTTCTGGGCTCCGGAGAGGGGAATCCGTCGCCATCGTCATCATCAACCTTCCTCCATTACCAATTTCATGATGCTCACCGCCGTGCGTGACTAATTCCATCGTAGGCTTGCTGGACGGTGATGGGTTGGATGAGATTTATCATGTAATCGAGTTAGTTTTATCAGGGTTTGATCCCTAGTATCCACTATGTTCTGAGATTGATGTTGGTATGCCTTTGCTATGCTTAATGCTTGTCACTAGGGCCCAAGTGCCATGATTTCAGATCTGAACCTATTATGTTTTCATGAATATATGTGAGTTCTTGATCCTATCTTGCAAGTCTATAGTCACCTATTATGTGTTATGATCCGTTAACCTCGAAGTGACAATAATCAGGACCATTACCGGCAATGACCGTAGTTTGAGGAGTTCATGTATTCACTATGTGTTAATGGTTTGGTCTGGTACTCTATTAAAAGGAGGCTTTAATATCCCTGAGTTTCCAATAGGATCCCGCTGCCACGGGAGGGTAGGACAAAACATGTCATGCAAGTTCTTTTCCATAAGCACGTATGACTATACTCGGAATACATGCCTACATTACATTGATGAACTGGAGCTAGTTCTGTGTCACCCTATGTTATAACTGTTGCATGATCGATCGCATCCAACATAATTCTCCATCACCGATCCAATGCATATGAGCTTTTCATATATTATTCTTCACTTATTTACTTTTCCGTTGCTACTGTTACAATCACTATAAAATCAAAAATATTACTTTTGCTACCGTTACCACTACTATCATATTACTTTGCTACTAAATACTTTGCTGCGGATATTAAGTTTCCAGGTGTGGTTGAATTGACAACTCAGCTACTAATGCTTGAGAATATTCTTTGGCTCCCCTTGTGTCGAATCAATAAATTTGGGTTGAATACTCTATCCTCGAAAACCGTTGCAATCCCCTATACTTGTGGGTTATCAGTCGGCTCGTCCGGCTGCCGCGCGCTTGGCCGAGTAGCATGCACTGGCGCCCGCGAACCCGAAGCGGCAGCCAGCGGCCCCTGCCTCGTGGGAGTCTGAACGCCTCGGCCGCGCAATAACTTGTCGAGACCAGGCCCGAGGTATCCATGGGTCCGACCAGATTTTGACTTGAGTGTCGTCACCAATCCGCCATATATAACCCTTCTTCACTCGCTCTAGCCCGTGCAAGACGCTCCTCCATGAGTATGAGATGCCATCTCATTGAGTTGCTTCAAGAATGCTACAATGTGGGAAGTACGTGCTTTCGGTATTCGTCCACATAGACTATCAGGATTCTGCATTAGATGCCACCCCTGCCTTGAGAGCATTGCAATGTTGAAATAATACATATCTCAGAAGCCGAGTCCACCCGTCACCTTAGGCTGGGTTAGAGTATCCCAACTAATCTAGTGCATGCTATTTTCCTTATCTTGCTGGCTCCACCAAAACTTTCCTATCATCGTGTTGAGCTCTTTGTAGAACCCTTTTGGCAAGTCAAAGCATGACATGACATAGGTTGGAATGGCTTGGGTTACTGCCTTCACTAGTGTCTCCTTACTTGTTTTCGCCAACAGTCGTTCTTGCCATCCATGAACCCTTCCACACATACTGTTCTTGATATATCCAACTGCTTTCCGCTAAGATTTGCCAACATGGACCGGCAAGCCAATATACGTGTCATTCCAATTTTCGCTATGGATCTCCAAAGCTCCTTTCACCATCTATTTCGCCTGTTCACTAGAGTTTGGGGAGAACATAACTACAGATTTCTCCAAATTGATGCACCGTCTAGAACAGTTTTCATACATGTCTAGTATGTCACGAGGGGCACTGGCTTCCTCCTGCTTTGCCTTGAGCAAAATAACCAAATCGTAGGCAAAAAAAGGTGTGAGATACTAGGCACAGCATTGCAGATTTTTACTCCACTGATCCTCCCATTGTTTTCAGCATCATGCAATAGCGAGGAGAGGCCTTCTGCACATAGAACAAAGAGGTAGGGAGATAGAGGATCGCCCCGTCTCAAACCCCTAGACGGACTGAACTAATGAGTAAGAATACCGTTCACCTTGATTTGGTACCTCACAGTCGTCAGGCACTTCATAATAAGATAAATCCACCTCGTCCGGAACCCCAACTTGGTCAGAATCCCAACTACCAGCGTGTCATTCCAGCCTGCCGGAATGTCACCTCCATTCAGCATAGCTAGCACCTCCTAGACAATATAATCGCCCATAAAGTGCCAATGGCGCTTAAACACAATTGATGCATTCGGTCAGATCCCGGTGCTTTAAGATCGCCAATATGGTCTAGTGCAGCTTTCACATCCTCTTTAGTGAACTCGGATCAAGAAGTTCAGCATGGCTGGGGTCACCCTTGGGTTAACTGTGTTGATGAGCTTCTAGTATATGTGCTTCTAAGGGCCTAATCAAACTCGTTAGCCAGTTTATGAACATAATTAAAATCCCGTGAGGTGGAGGAAAATTATATACACATATAAAACCACCATACAAGGGGAGGGAGTGGGCAATCAAGGGAGTGTGATATATTACTGTATAAAAAAAGAAGAGTTGTCGTGTTGGTTTTGGCCCCAATACAAAAAAATGTGGTCTATTCCACCTCGGATTATGTTTGCAACATTTTTTAATTAAAAATGATATTTTTAAAATAAAAATGACATCAGGGTTACTGGTCAGGATATATATGGGAGGATTGTAATTTGAGGATCACAAACACTTAGTGTTAATGCAATGCTTCACTGACCTAGAAAAAAGACTAACTTATAATTATATATATATATATAGGGTGGCACTATTCTAATCCCATGATTAGAATAACTATTTGGATCACGGTCAGCCTATATAGGGCGCGAGGAGGTGTTCCCGAACTGTCGAACCGGGCAGCGACAAACAAAAACAAAAGAAGGAAACCCACCCCACCTCCCCCGATCTAGATCCCCCACCTCCCTCCCACACTTCCTGCCCCCGATCTAGACCCCCACCTCCCTCCCGCACCTCCTGCCCCAAACCAGCAACGCGCCCGCCACCCTGCACCCAACCAGCGGCGGCGCCGCCATCGGCCGACAGCACCCCCCTCTTCCGAGATCCTCTTCGACGCCACCACACCACCGGCCAACCTCGTGCGCCGCCGCCTGCTGGAAACCCCGCGCGCCGCGGCCTCTTACCGAATCCCACCGGCGGAGCTCGCCACAGCAACCACTGCGTTCTTCCTCTCGCCGCCGTCCTGGAGAGGAACCTCCCAAACCCGCGCCACGGTGGAGCTCGCCTGCCCCAACGCCTCTTCTCCACACATGCCCTTCTTCCTCGCCGGAGCTGATATGGGCCGCCGCATCACCCAGCTGGCCGGGATCCCCCTCCCCTGCCCCCGTGCCGTCTGGGTCGGCCACACTGACCTTCTTATGAGGGCCACCTTGACCTTCCTGGAGAAGGTTCAACCATGGAGCTTTTCCTGGTGGCGACGTGACGGGACGGGTGACAGCGTGCGTCCATGTTGTTTCTTCTTTCGTGTTTACTTGCTAGCCGTAGCTGGCAAGGCCGTGCGTGCTTGTCCTGTCCAGTGTCCACACCACACGTACTACCGGCAATCAGCCTCCTGTCGGTGCAGCTTACTGCTTGCCACCGGTCTCAAATGCCAGACGCTCCTCCTCTGTAGTAGCCCGCTGTAGTTTTCTTCTGTAAAGAAGAAGAGAACTTGTATTTTACTGTTGCTGCCCCAGTTTGATTCGCATGCGGATCACGGTGTGAAAAGGGGGGGGGGGTCAAAACTGGCCCTGCTGAACTATGCTTCGCAAGGCGTCTTCTGCCTTTGCATGCGATGATTATATAAAAGAAAGTGTTGTGGCTGCCGGCTTGGTTTGATTAGTTACAGGCAGCAAACATTGTCACCTAATAGTTTGGCTTTGGCCCCTAAATATAACAAAGTGGTTTCTTTACAGATGAAGATGGGGGCGGCTTATTATAATGGCAGGTGCTTCAGGATCGTCGCTGACACTCACATGCTTGCTGATACGGCGATCAATCCATTGCCCAAAAGGATTGGTACATGTGTGATGTTTTTCATGTTATGAACATATTGGTTTGTGTGAAGTTCATGTACAACTACCCAAGGAGTTCAACAATCACTCACCATGAAAGAAGAAGAGGTAAGCAACGCCCAGGCTGTTCAACTTCGTTGCGTCAGGCTGTGCAATTCCGCTTGTGTGAACAAAGGGGGAGAAGTTTCTTCTTATATGTTGATTCTGCACTTGTATGGTGCATTTTGTCCGAGCTTTTATGTGTATTCATTGCTTCACTTAAATTGTGTTCAACAGGGTACAAAAAGTTTGCGTACAAACTATTTGTGTATGTCTGTAAGAGCTATTGTTGTGCTAGTGCCATGAGAAAATGGAGGTTTTTCGAGTTGTTTTTTTGTAATACATGTGAAGACTTCGGTATGAACAAAAGGAGCTTTTTTCATAGTGAACAAGTGATCTTTTGGGTGTAATTTTGTTGTTGCTCTAATCGGCATGTATGAAAATTCGCAAGGATGTGCATAATTAACCAGCTACTTTTTGAGATAAAACTAGTACGTAACGAGTGGTAAAAAGAACACATAGTTTGCAAAAAAATCAACTTTGGGGTAGAGAGACACGTGTTGGAAAATTTCTCCTCGCCTCTACATTGTCCTTCTCAAGCACCATGTGCCCAGGGATGGAAATTCTCAAGCACTATGTGCCTAGGGTTGTCTTTGTGTGCTCTTGTTCCGGTGTTCGTTGTAGAAATGAAGTTCAGCCTTATCCTTGTGAAGGTTCAATGTGTGCGCCAGTTGCAGGTATTCACAAATTTCAAAAAGGATATATTTCTGTTGTGTGTGCCGTGTGTGTGGGGTGTACTAAAAATGTTCTACGGGGGATAAGTTCATAGTTTCTGTCACTCATAGTTCAAAAAAATCGCTTTCAAAAAATCCAAAACACCTTCGGTGTCTAAGAAAAGAGAGTTGAACTCATGAAAAATATCACGTGACAAGTGAACCTTGTGAATACAGGGTTTAAAAAATGTTCCATTGTAACACATCATGTAACTAAAGTGAACAGTAAAAAAAGAGAAAAAGCAAAAATTGAACACTTGTTTTAAAAATAGAAGTTCAAATTAAAATAGCGGAGAAGTTCTTTGTTAATTATAAAACTAGGATTTTCACATTTAATAAAAATAAACCAAGAAGTTCAAATAAAAAAGCAGATTGATTCAAAAATTATACACAAAATGGTATCTTCCCATTTAAGAAAATTAAAGGTTCAAATTTAAATAACAGAGAAGTTCGATATTTATTACAATATCAAGAAGGTCAAATTGAAAAAAATGATTAGTTCAAAAAGTTTATAAAAATAGATTTTCCTTCTTTTAAAAATAAGACCTAAAAGTTCAACTTTAAATAATTCATTAGTTCGATATTTATTACATAACTAGAACTTTTCCCGTTACTAATGAATAACACCAAGAAGTCCAAACTAAAAAAATATGAAGTTGTTTAATGTTCATATAAACTCGGATTTTCCCAAATGTTAAAGATTAAAACCAAGAATTTCAATTTCAAAAAATGGAGTAGTTGAATGTATATAAAAAACTTAGGTTTTCGAGTTACTAATGAATAAACCAAGAAGTTCAATTGGGAAAAGCCGAGTAGTTTGATATTGATTTGAAAAATCGGATTTTTCTAGTTACTAAAAAATAAACCAATAAGTTCAATTCGAAATAACGAAGAAGTTGGATGTTTCTAAAAAAACCCTCCAATTTTCACATTTCTAAAAGGCACAATGAAGTTCAAATAAAAAAGTAGAGCGGTTCAATGTCTATAAAAAACTCAGATATTTTCGCGTAACCAAGAGAAGTTCGGATTAATAACCGCCAGAAGTTCACGTACTAAACGGTATGCATTTTGTATTAAAAATAATAATGAAAAATCAAAGGCTAAAAAGTTTTGTTGCTAGAAGTTCAAGTGCTCGGCTCAAGAAATTTAAAAAATTCTTGCGAGAGAGGTTCACCTTGTATTTCCATGTTCAATTTTTTCCGTACAAAAATTGAATACAATTCTTTACTCAAAAAATATAAAAAGGTGAAGTTCATATTGAAATAATAGAGAAGTTCGGAGTTTATTAAAACCTAGGATTTACCTGCTCAAAAAATAAAAAACACAACGCCATTTTTTGTACTTTTAAAAACAACTCATAAACGAAAAAAATGGTTGCTAGAAGTTCAAGCGCTCGGTGAGGAAAAGTTCAAAAAATTCTTGTGAGAGGTTCACCGTGTATTTAGATGTCCAAAATACGTTAAAAAATGTTGTTTTTTGGGTTTTAAAATTCTCTCAAAGAAGAGAGAAGTTCAAAGTGATAATAACCAGAAGTTCATGTACTGCATGGTGTGTGTTTCGTATAAGAAAAATACAATAAAGTAAAACAGAGTGAAGTTCAAACAGACATGCCCCAAAAGTTCAACTACTTCACACAGTGCAAAAAACAGCACGTCAAAACCAGAGTGAGGTTCAAATAGACATGCCCGTGAAGTTCAACTACTTCACACAGTGCATTTCAGTCACGATGAACGCATAAATCATGATCTCGCCATTTTTTAATTTACCTCAAAACGATAGGAATATCATTTGTGTAAGTTCAAGTCCTCGGTCGGAGAAAGTAAAAAAATTATTGTGAGAGACGTTTGTACAAAAGGAATATTATTTGTGTAACACTAACGAATGGATGAGAAAATTAGAAACAAAAATACGGCACAGAAGTTCAACGTGAAAACAACTGGAAGTTCGACTACTATGTTGAATGAATTTTAGATGAAAAACTTTTAAAATCGTCGCGAGTATGAAAAGATGATCAACACGGGGAACTTGCGTGCTTACAGCAGCTTTCCATCCATATATCACCTGCTCAATTCCGGTGAGTGGACGGAGAGTTACGAGCAGTGGATGAAGAGCTATGAGCAAAAAAAGAACGTGAAAAAACAGAGTGAAGTTCAGGTACACGCGCCGAGAAGTTCAGGTTCTTCACGCGGTGCATTTTCGAAGAATCTGTTTCGCGATAAAGGCAGAACGCATGATCCGCCGTTTTAGAAATTACTTAAAAACGGCTAGGAATCAGAGAAAACCATCAACATGAAAAAGTTCCGCATTTTTCGTAGCTTTTCAGCGATATATTATTTGCCCCATTCCGATAAAATTTATAGAAATTACAACGAAAATACGTTTTTCGCCATTTTCAAAACTGACTTAAAACCGTAAAGAATTGGGAGAAACAATACATACAAAAAAGTTTCGCATTTGTTCAAGCTTTCCAACGCCATATCATTTGCTACATTCGTACATACGGTTAAAAAATTAGCTCGAAAATACGAACTCGGTAGGACTTGGATCATTTTCTAAATTACTCTTAAACCATTCAAAATTAGAAAAAAACTTTCAAGATAAAAAAGTAGCGCATTTTCATAAGCTTTCCAACGCCGTATCATATGCCTCCATTGGATTAGCCGTTTAGAAATGATATCGAAAAAACGAACTCAGATGTTCGGTTTACGAAATTTTACATTTTTTCAAATTACTCTTTAACCATAGGGAATTAGAGAAAACTTTTAATATATGGAAGGAGCGGTTTTGCAGCAGCTTTCCAACGCCATATTGTATGCCTCATTTCGATAAATGGTTTAGAAATGCGATCGAAAATACGATTCACGTTTTTTGTGCGAAGAAAAAACGGTTTTCAAAACTGCTCTTAAACCGCTTGCATTTTGCCAAAAATTTAAGTTGGGTCATGATACTGGTGTCCATAGCTTTCCAACGGTATATCGCAAGCCTAATTTGGGCAATGTTGGCGGAAGTTCAACCTAGTTCACAGGGAAGTTCAATGTACTACTAGCAGGGCAGGTCAGGTTGTGATCAGAATATTATTCTCATCCCGTGTTCAGAATAGTATATATATATATATATATATATATATATATATATATATATATATATATATATATATATATATATATATATATATATATATACAATGTGATAATGCGGGGTTGAAGGATTAAAGATGTCAACTTGTAGGGAGGTGAATAAGAGACCACCTTCTGTATTTTTCTGAGGTTATTTTAGGGCTTCCGAAATTGCGGGATCTCTAAAAGAGCAATTAAGGCCAATCAACCTATATGATAGAATTAACCGGCCAACAAGATAAACAAGTAAGGAAGCTAGTTAACAACTAACCGATAGTAAGAACTAGAATAGGAATAACCAAAGGGGCACAAAGACAATAAATTATCCCGAAGTTTACACCTTGGAGGGATGCTATCATTGTTGGAGAGGAGTGAGGAACATCGCAAGATATCCCGAACGACATAAAAATCTTGCCTTCTTCCTTGAGACTCGACCAACAAAGTCCGAGCTCAAATACTAAGGGTAGGGCCTTGAAGGCGAACTCCACCTTCACAAACTTCAGGGCGCACCACAACTTGGAAACTCTCAGTAACACATGCTGCCTAGGAATCCTCAATCTCCAAGTCTACCAAGATTGAAAGGGCCTGGGAGAAATTGTTCAAATGGACAATCTCAAAAGAGGGAAAATGTTTGGATCTTCAAATAGCTTAGCTTCCTTCTCAAATATCTCGTCATTCCAATGGAATTTTGGGTAGTGACACCCCCCCCCCCTTAAACATCTCTTCTATATCAAGAATCACTCAAATGGAGTTTTTTAGGAAGAGGGGAATTACTTGGGCGCTCAAATATGAAATCACTCAAATGGAGTTTTTGGGGAGAGGGGAATTACTTAGGCGCTCAAATATGAAAATAAGCTCAAAGAGGTACTCTTCTCCACGGCGAAGGAGAGTATATAAGACTATAAGCCTCAGGCAATTCTAGCTCCCTTGTTCCCGGACAGTCAGTCGAGTTAATACGTTCATAGCCTCGGGAAGAAGTATGCATCTGAATGGTCTGCTCATTCTAGGATAATCTGCCCTGGCTATGAGAAGGTATGGATGTACGAACTGGACCCCTCGGCCAAGCACAATCAACCCCTAGATAGTCCGGACATCATTCTAACCAAGTGGATCCAGATAAAAGGCCGGATGCAAAACCACACACTACAAGACCAGTGCTCATCATTATTGCTCATGTGATTGTTTCACATGTCATGTCCTTGTTGAATGCATTGCTTCAGATTTTGCTTAGGCGTGCTTTTTGGGGTAAAAACTCAAGATTTGACATGCATCGATTGGATCCCGCGACGGCGGCCCTTAAGCGTTGTTGCCTTTTTGAAGGCATTTTCAGAGAAAAATTGTCATAACTCGTGTGTTGTAAGGACGGCGAATATCGTTGCTGGTCTGTCACAAGTCGTTGGCTGTTTCGGCAATGTCTGAGTTAGGTCTTGATATTTTGTTGTTGTAAAAGTCAGGTGTAGTTGATATCATTTCTCCCTCAATTTTTTCTAAAAACATTTGGATTTTCTTGAGATTCAAGTAAGCCTGACAAAGGGCCCCGAGTAGCATCAATAAGGTTTTTCAATCAGCCGAACTGCGGAAGCAAAACTCCACCCAGTCTCCCTCTTCACTCCACGCCGTGCTCCCTCTCTTTCCCCTCTCCCCGATCTCCGTCTCCGTCCTCCCGCCGCTGCCGCCATGGACGGCGTCATCGGCCAGGTAAACAATCTCCGGCCTGTCGCACTCCGCCTGCTTCCCCATCTCCTTTTCTCTGACTTGCTGCGGCGTGCCCCAACGATCGCAGATCTTGGAGAAGCAGGTCCTGTCGGCCGCGAAGGCGGTCGAGGACAAGCTAGATGAGCAGATCGCCGCGCTCGAGCGGCTCGACCCGGACGACATCGAGGCGCTCCGCGAGCGCCGGATGCTGCAGATGCGCCGCGCGGCCGAGCGCCGGGCCAAGTGGCGCGCCCTGGGGCACGGCGAGTACACCGAGGTCCCCGAGAAAGAGTTCTTCTCCGCCGCCAAGGCCAGCGAGCGCATGGTCTGCCACTTCTACCGCGACAACTGGCCCTGCAAGGTGCGCTCCTCTCTTGGCTAACTTCTTTTCATTCCATTCCTTGGAGAAAAAAAAGTTCAGATCGGATTGTTTAGATGTGGATCTCGTGGTAAATCATCTTCGATTGGCAATGATAATGCTGTGCCTTTCGTAGATCAGGATATCTTGAGCTGGGTTAATGCTTTCGTTTCGACCTGGTTCTTTACCCAACCCCTGAAATTGCTGTGGGGTCTGCAGTCTCCATTTGTACTGCACAAACCATGCCCTTTTCATTTCCTATTATCAATTTGTTGACTCCCCAACTTAGAACTTCTCACTCCTTCCAACTTAAGTTACTTGCCATTTATGAGTTAAATGAAACTTGAACAATTGTTTAGCCGGCCCATTCACAAATGCTTGGTGTCTGGTTATTATTTATGGAGTCCAACATCCTTGTGTTTGCAAAAATGCGTGAGGGCTGCCCTAGGGGTGTAGGTCATACTTGGACGAATTTTATCTATTAAGTGGACCTGCAAGTGCCATTACGTACTAGTTGTATTCACGTTTAGATTTAGATGTCCTTTTGGGATTTGGCACAAGAACTAAGCAGAGAGTTGAAAATACACTACCAACACTCAACAAAGTCCATATACCAAGCAACCCCTCAACAAAGTCCATACTAACATGGTACCAAGCAAAGTCTGGAACATGGAGAGGTTGTAGTAATCCATGGTGCTTAGTCTTAGAGTGCTCAGGTTTATTGATTTGACAAGTGGGGCATTGTTTGATGAAGTCAAGAATGTCTTGTTTCATGCTAGACCAATGGAAAAGGAGGCTAATCCTTTGGTATGTAGCTCTACAGCCTGAATGCCCACCCAACTCTGAATTATGTAGTGCAGAGATTAATTTGTTTCTGAGTGCACTGTATGAACCTACAATGACTCTGTTTTTATATGTGAGCATTCCTTGCTTGAAAGTATAATTGGGATGGTAGTGGTCAGCTGGTGATCAGATCTTTGCATCTCAGATCCTGGTTGTAGCTAGCAACCACTTCGGCAATCCAAGCTGCTTTTGCAGTACTAGCAAATAGAGTGCAATTTGTGCTGAACTCTAGAGAGAGTGCCGGCTACTCTGTTTTGTTGCATTTCTTTTATATTTAATGGTATAATTATAGCCCAGTAATTTGACCAATAGCTTGTGTAGAATGCCATCTCTCAGTTTCTGCTCTTGGATGTACTTGTGACTCTGTTGAACTGTTCCGGTGATCAAGGAAGAAGTAGCAAAATAGTGTTTCCATTTTTGTTAATGCTTCAATGATGGCCATTGCCTCTTTATCACAAGTGGAGAGAGCACATGCCCTAGGAACAATTGTTTTGCTGAAAAAAGAGATAGGCCTGCCACCGTGCATGAGGACTGCATGAATACCATAAGCACATGTCTCTGCATCTACTATAAATTGTTTTGTAAAGTCAGGCAGGGCTAACACATGTGCTTGAGTCATTTTATGTTTGAGTGTTGAATGCATCTTGCTGTTGAAACTTGCCCTTCTCAGGACTGTGAAAAGAGGTTTGCATTCTGGATGAATCTCCTATGTTAACCAGGGAGGCTTAAAAAACTTACGAGTTGAGTAATATTTTTTGGGGGTGGCCAATTGATAATTGCTTCAAAATTTCAATGGATCAGTAACAGCTCCATCTCCAGAGAGAGATTTAAGGGGATTTGGGAGGGATTTGCAATGATTCACTCTTGGCTTTGTGCATATCCAGAGCGTGTCCACTTGTGCATGTGTTTAGAAGTCAAAACTCAGCCCTGACTTCATCTCAGAATTATTTGAGTCCTTGAAGAATTTTCCTTCTAGAAGCTTAAGCTATTGTTGGGATGCTATGCTGGAAAGTTGAACTTAACTTGATCATCTCGCAACATGAAGAGTGCTGGAGGTGCCAAGATACAGCTTGGTGAAATTTTTAGTTTTTTTTTACGATTTTTTAAAATAGGGTTTGGACAAAGTTCACTTTTGTTGGTTTTTGTTTTATAATTTTAGTTCAAGAATTTTGAACAAAACAAATTGCTGGTTTGAACACTAGAGATCAAGGATATGGCAATGAAGGTTGGATTAAATTTCGAGAATTTTTGAAAGAAAAATATATGTGAGACGTTGTCATGTAGATTGTTTGAGAATTTTGGTTCATGTCAATTTTTGAACATAAGCTTGAACCATTTTTTCTTCTTCTTGAATGCACATCTAAGTGTGCCATTGTGACTCAGAAGAACGCTGTGACGGTGCTGCAAGTATTTGTTCCTATTTAGTGCCTTTATGTTGTTTTTGTCATGTGGCGCTGATGATTGCAGTGTTATTTAGCTGAAACTTGCATTGTCCAAAAGTATTTTACATCTCTCCTCTATTGGGCTGCAGGTTATGGACAAACACATGTCGATTCTTGCTAAACAGCATGTAGAAACACGGTTTATCAAAGTCCATGCTGAAAAGGCTCCCTTTCTGACCGAAAAACTAAGGGTTGTTGTGCTCCCAACTCTTGCCCTAGTGAAGAATGCCAAGGTTGAGGATTATGTGGTAAGACTGCTCTTAACAGTTTGTTCTTCAGCTGTGTGAAAAATCAAAAATGTCATCAGGCGTGTGTAACTATTATTCTGCTACTGCCAGGTTGGATTTGATGAGCTGGGTGGTAAAGATGACTTCAGCACTGAGGATCTGGAGGAACGCATTGCCAAAGCTCAAGTGATCTTCCTCGACGGAGAGGGGCCTGCAAATCCTTCCAAGCAAGCTGCTGCCAGCAAGCGAAGCGTTCGACAATCAGATACTGGCAACTCAGACTCAGACTAGTTCTGTTCCTGTATTGAAGGCGTGTGCGCCAAGGATTTTTATATATAGGATTTACGCCAAGCTGTTATGCTATCCTTACTAGTAATAGGAAAGAAGTTTGTGTGGCGATGGCGATTTAACCGCAATTGTCACTGTTGTAGATTGCTCTTGTTTTTACCATGCGTCCATACCTGGTTTGGTTTGTTTATTTGAGTGGAAATGTTTTTCGTTGCTAGCAGGACTTTTCTCGCTCCATGCAATTGCCAGAAAATCGATGAATTTCTAGACAAGCAGATCAAATGATACCCTGATACGCACTATTGCTTGCGGATGGAAGTTATGACAAGTTACAAATCTGAAAAGCCCTCTAACTATGTGCTCTTGTAGAATGTCACATTGCTTATATGTACTGTATAACGAGTTTGCCTGGGCACAGGCTGTATAGTATACATCAATAAATTCTGCACAACAATGCTGCATCTAGTGGTGGACAGCATTCCCTTCGCCACATGAAGAAGTGACATTTCCGTATGTGGTCTTTAAATATATTTTTGATCACTTGTTCCATTGCAACATACACATATAAACAACAAAAATTACAAAATTATAATACTACAATGCTAAAAAGAACACTTCTCAAGGCTTATTCATGCATATGATTTTAAGTTGAATATTTGAAATGATATTGATGGTCAAAGACTTGTGACATTTCCCAAATGTCACTTTTTATGTGTGGAGGGAGTATGATGCTTTAGATTACATCGGTTGAATGATGTTGCACAAGAGGAAAAGAACTTTGAGGATCTCTTTGGTATGTGTGTTGTTATTTGGACCCGAACTACAACAAAGTTAGTTATCCGTCTACAAGAAAGTTTTCCCTAATGCTCTTTAGTTGGCGTCATAACACGTGTTGAGACTGGAATATCTAGGTAGGAGGGAGTACAATGCTAAAAAAACACTTCTCAAGGTTTATTCATGCATATGATTTCAAAGTTGAATATTTAAAACGATATCGATGGCCACGACTCAAGACATTTCCCAAATGTCACTTTTTGTGTGTGTGCGGAGGGAGTACGATGCTTGAGATTACATTGGTTGAATGATCTTGCAAAAATAACTTCGATGATCTCTTTGGCATGTGCTGTTATTTGGACCCGAACTATAACAAAGTTAGTTTCAACACTAATAGTTATCCGTCTGTAAGAAAGTTTTCCCTACTGCTCTCTAGCTGGTTGTTATTTGGACCCGGACTATAACAAAGTTAGTTTCAACACTAATAGTTATTCGTCTGTAAGAAAGTTTTCCCTACTGCTCTCTAGCTGGTTGTTATTTGGACCCGGACTATACCAAAGTTAGTTTCAACACTAGTTATCCGTCTGTAAGAAAGTTTTCCCTACTGCTCTCTAACTGATCTCCGGTGGCTTTAGCTTCATTGATGGTCTCACTACTCATTACTGATGACCTGGTAGTCATCGCTCATGGATGGAGAAGTCGGGAAATATCAAACTGGTGGCCTTTTTGGATACCATAGTCTACGTGTAAATTCCTAGATTAAGTCATCACAGATGACACCGTCATCGTAGTTGATGAGAACGTCTCCCCTCCCATGCAAGCAACAGGTCTAGGACTTGAACCCCTCCTAACCATCCAACCATAGTCTATAGGCATAACTTTTGTTTCAGACTTTTTATATTTGTAGGAGAGTCCGCCGGTTTTTAATATTAAAAAATGACTTGCGAGCTATGACGTACTCCCTCCGTTTCGAAATATAAATCTTTTTAGTGATTTCATTCACTACAAACTAAATATGAATGTACTATATAGACATATTTTAAATTGTAGATTTATTTATTTTGCTTCGTATGTAGTCCATAATGAAATCTCTAAAAAGACTTATATTTAGAAACAGAGTGAGTATATTTGATGGACCTGTGACGTCTAAACAATGCGTGTGTTACCACTTGGCATGAGTGGCAAGCTATATAAAAAAACAATAAACAATGCGTGTGTTTACTCTTGCCATGGAATTTCGCACCGTATATGTGTGGTGTGAAGCACGATTCAAAGGTCAAGACTCAAGACAAGACTTCAGGCGCTGCGAGCTTGCGTCGCGACACATCCACATGTCGTGTGGAACACCGCCAAACACACCCGCGTGGTTGCATGCCATGTACGACTAATTTTGCACGGAGAAGGAACGAAATAAAGGTCTGCGCGCACGGCCGGTGAGCGCGGCGCTGGCGTGTCAACCCGTCCGAGCTCCGGCTGCTCCGCGAGTTCATTCCTCGGACTTCCGAACAGCACGGCGGCACCCACACGAGCTTCAGGTTTCAAAGAAGAACCAAAAGGTGGCCGGCGCCGGTGCGCCTCCCACACCAGATCCCTTGCTGTCATGTCCATTTCCTCTGTTCCAGCATGAGCACAGCAGAGTCGGGCACCGGCACGCACCGTCCGTCCGTCCGTCCAAGCCTTGTTGACCGTTTCTTTTACGCGCCGCAGCAGAAGGGACGGTCAGCCTTCCAGTCCAGCACGAGAATTTCCAACCTTGTTGGCTGGCAAGAACGGGGCACACGGACACGGTGTACCGGCCAACTGCACGCCACCAGATTCCTCTCCATATATATACACACATCAGACGACTCACACAAGTGGTAGACTAGCACCAGCACCAGACTGCAATCTCCACACCCAGAACCAGGCGATTCCGGGAGACACCTGCGTGCGTGCGTGCTCCGTAAGTCCGTAGAGTTTTCAGAGGATCAAGATCTCAGGGCACGTCCTTTGCTTCTTGGAAGCCATGGACGCCCACCGTAACCGCAGCTTCTTCTTCGTCGTCGTCGTTGCTGTCGCTGCGATGTTCACCATGAGCTTCGTGGGGTGTGCCGACGCCGTGAGGCCCATGCCACCGAGCCCGGCGTCCTCCACCACGGCGTCCGCGCTGGTGTCGTCGTTGATGGAGATGCTACCCATGGGGCCCAGCGGAGGAGGCGCAGGGCACTGATCCGCTCAAGTTGATCGCTAGCGAGAAGCGTAGTTTAGAGGTCTACAAAGTGTATGAACGATTTCAAATTTTTAGGACCTACTTAACACACTTGAAATACTTTTAGGAGCTTTAGTGTAATTTACTCTTTAGAATACATATGATCTTTGAGGAACTCACATTTCACAAACGCTCGTCATCGGAGATAATAAGCTTGATACGCATATGCTCAATAAATACTTCCCTGGATTTGGAAGCAAAAGGCCACGATGTGTCTCCAATGTCTAGCCATATCCCACTACTTTTCATCTCCTTGTCCAACTATCAGGGAGGGGAATGGCCACAAGAATCGAGAAGCATTAACGTGTGCATCAAAAGGGCTCGCTCGCACATGCCACGTCGGCAGAGGAACACAATGAAAAAAAGAGAGGAAAAACCGAACGCGGCCCGGGATTGGTTGCTAGGCGCGTCGGTCAAGTCGTCGCTTCATCTGAACGAAAGAGAGAGAACGTGAAAACGCCTTGAACTCCACCCCTTCTCTCCAGTCGCACGCAACCTCTCCTTTCCTCTCCACTCTCTCTCGTTTTTCATTCACATCGGCAAGGGTTGCCGCCGCCGCCGCGCTCACGCCCCAAATTTTCTCCCCCCTCCCCCGATCCCGCAGCGGCCGCCTCTGCTGCTCCTGCGCATGGTCGCCGCCGCCTCTGCTGCTCCCGCGCGTGGTCGTCGCGGCCTCTCCTCCCACCTCAGCGTACAACCGCCTCAGCGCCTCTTCCTCTTCATCTCAGAAGACGGCATCGAGTGCGGCCGTCCCGTGCTCTCTTTCCCTCCCAGGTCGACCCAGGAGGAGCTCGAGCGGCAGAGCTGGTCCACGGCGCCGTCGTTGTTGGCAGGAGCGTGAGCGCAGACACGGTCGGCTCCCTCCGGCTTCCGTGTCGCCGTTCATCAACCCGTGAGGTCAGTCCCTGCGTCCTCGCCTCAATCCTCTCTCGCTGTCACAGATGCCTTCTCCTCCGTCCTCTCAATGTTTTGCGATGAACCGGCTGAAAAATGCCTGCATGTCACAGCAGACCCGTACCGAAAGCATGTGTGTGGTACTGGTATGTGCCTGCACAGGACCTCCAAATTTGATTTAAGTATCAGTAATACTGATTAGAGTTTACATGAGAAAATACACTTATTTACTGTTGGGAATCTACTTCACGCTGTCAGGCACCTTCCTCCTTTCTCTCCTCTACAGATTGATACGACTGTATATGTATACGTTTTACTGTCAATTAATCTCCCCCACCTTTTACACTTTTTAATGCATAATGAATTTTGTGGTGTTGTTCTTTATAATAAAAACAATCTTCGCAGGAAGAGATATATCGATGGCCAAGAACTCCTGGAGCACCCGCTCGGTTCATCCCATGTTCTCATGCTCTCCTTTTTCTTCTGATCTTATGGAAGTTGTGCTATGATCATATATCATCTTCTACTCTGTACATGTTTGTTCGAATTCATGAGGTTGCAAGAATTAAGAAAATTACAACACCAATTCTATTGTACTAATCAATGCGCTTATGCTACTATGCAGGTATATTCGCAGGTTAGTTGCATGGATAAGGCCTTCCCAAGTAAGTTTTGCCTTGAAAGTTACTCCCTCTGTTCCGAATTACTTGTCGTAGGTATGGATGTATCTAGATGTATTTTAGTTCTAGATACATCCATTTCTGCGACGATTAATTTGGAACGGAGGGAGTAGATACCACTTCATGTTGTAAAGCAGACAAAATGTTAATGATCTGAGATTAACACTCCAGCCGGGCACGCCCAAGAACGCCTCCTGCAGGAGGGCGCCGCCGCCGTCCCGACCAGCACTCCCCCGCCGTCCTACCACGCCCGGACCGCCACGGCATCGTCGTACGGCGACTGCGGCAGGCTGGGCCGCAGGAGCAAGGGAGATGGTCGATGGGGAGACGGCCCCGCCTCTGATGCAGCTGGAGACGCTGCTGGCGCTCGGCCTGGACCAGCGCATGGCGGAGAACGCTCTGGTCAACAGCAAAGTCACCTAGCCTCCGTCATAGCCAAGGTAAACAGCATATCCTATCCTTACACTTGTAGCCTTCATGGTATGTTCACGTAACTCTATTTTGCTTGCACATTATTTTGCCCTGCACATTGTTTTGCCCATAGTGAAAATTTGCTTGAACAACAACTCATAGTAATTTATTTTTCCTATTCATAAGGAAATATCGTACTCATATTATCTGTGCGATTGATGTGATTGTATTTGCATCTTGATATGTTATACTAAACCTACAGTATGAACTCTGAACTCTGCTTTCCAACTTCATCAAATGTCCCCATCGTGTTCTACAGAAAGGACAAGGAAAAGCCGAATTGGTTTGTTGATTCATACGCATTATACCACACATGTTCAGTCCAGTTCTGTTCAGTTGGGTGTGAAATTTATGCTCAAATTTCTGCAACTCTGTAGTTCACTTGTACGAATAGTGGAGTAGTGTGTTATTGATGCGTGTTGCAGCAGTGGCGGAGCTAGCACAAGATCTCAGGGGGGGCCAAATAAGAAATACACATCTTTGGGGGGGGGGGCAAATAACTAAACTCTTCTTAATCTAAGCCTCTAAAAAAATTTCCCTTCAGTAATTAGGCTACGGCTGGGGGGCAGTGGCCACCCCAGAGCTGCACGTTGAAGGAAATATGACCTAGAGGCAATAATAAAGTTATTATTTATTTCCTTATATCATGATAAATGTTTATTATTCGTGCTAGAATTGTATTAAACCGGAAACATAATACATGTGTGAATACATAGACCAACAGAGTGTCACTAGTATGCCTCTACTTGACTAGCTCGTTAATCAAAGATGGTTATGTTTCCTAACCATGAACAAGGAGTTGTTATTTGATTAACGAGGTCACATCATTAGTAGAATGATCTGATTGACATGACCCATTCCATTAGCTTAGCACCCGATCGTTTAGTATGTTGCTATTGCTTTCTTCATGACTTATACATGTTCCTATAACTATGAGATTATGCAACTCCCGTTTACCGAAGGAACACTTTGGGTACTACCAAACGTCACAACGTAACTGGGTGATTATAAAGGAGTACTACAGGTGTCTCCAATGGTAGATGTTGGGTTGGCGTATTTCGAGATTAGGGTTTGTCACTCCGATCGTCGGAGAGGTATCTCTGGGCCCTCTCGGTAATGCACATCACATAAGCCTTGCAAGCACTGCAACTAATATGTTAGTTGTGAGATGATGTATTACGGAACGAGTAAAGAGACTTGCCGGTAACGAGATTGAACTAGGTATTGGATGCCGACGATCGAATCTCGGGCAAGTAACATACCGATGACAAAGGGAACAACGTATGTTGTTATGCGGTCTGACCGATAAAGATCTTCGTAGAATATGTAGGAGCCAATATGGGCATCCAGGTCCCGCTATTGGTTATTGACCGGAGACGTGTCTCGGTCATGTCTACATTGTTCTCGAACCGTAGGGTCCGCACGCTTAACGTTACGATGACAGTTATTATGAGTTTATGCATTTTGATGTACCGAAGATTGTTCGGAGTCCCGGATGAGATCACGGACATGACGAGGAGTCTCGAAATGGTCGAGACGTAAAGATTGATATATTGGAAGCCTATGTTTGGACATCGGAAGTGTTCCGGGTGAAATCGGGATTTTACCGGAATACCGGGAGGGTTACCGGAACCCCCCGGGAGACTAATGGGCCTATTGGGCCTTAGTGGAAATGGAGAAAAAGGGAAAGCCCACAAGATGGCCGGCGCCCCCCCTTCCCAAAGTCCTAGTAGGACTAGGATAGGGGCCGGCCCCCCTTCTCTCTCCTTTTCCCCCCGGGAGTCCTAATAGGATTAGGATTGGGGGGAGGAGTCCTACTCCCGATGGGAGTAGGACTCCCCTGCGCCTCCTCTCCCTTGGCCGGCCGGCTCCCCTCCTCCAACCTTTATATACGGGGGCAGGGGGCACCCCAAGACACACAACTTGATCCTTGAGATCGTTCCTTAGCCGTGTGCGGTGCCCCCTGCCACCAAATTCCACCTCGGTCATATCGTTGTAGAGCTTAGGCGAAGCCCTGCGTCGGTAGTACATCAAGATCGTCACCACGCCGTCGTGCTGACGGAACTCTTCCTCGACGCTTTGCTGGATCGGAGCCCGAGGATCGTCATCGAGCTGAACGTGTGCTAAGAATTCGGAGGTGCCGGAGTAACGGTGCTTGGATCGGTCGGATCGGGAAGAAGACGTACAACTACTTCCTCTACGTTATGTGATCGCTTCCGCAGTCGGTCTGCGTTGGTATGTAGACAACACTCTCCCCTCTCGTTGCTGTGCATCACCATGATCTTGCGTGTGCGTAGGAAATTTTTTGAAATTACTGCGTTCCCCAACAGTGGTATCAGAGCCTAGGTTTTATGGTTTGATGTTATATGCACGAGTAGAACACAAGTGAGTTGTGGGCGATACAAGTCATACTGCCTACCAGCATGTCATACTTTGGTTCGGCGGTATTGTTGGGTGAGACGATCCGGACCAACCTTACGCGTACTCTTACGCGAGACCGGTTCCCTCGACGTGCTTTGCACATAGATGGCTTACGGAAGACTCCCTCTCCAACTTTAGTTGAACCAAGTGTGACTACGCCCGGTCCTTAAGAAGGTTAAAACGGAGTCTATTTGACGAACTATCGTTGTGGTTTTGATGCGTAGGTGAGATGAGTTCTTACTTAAGCCCGTAGCAGCCACGTAAAACTTGCAACAACAAAGTAGAGGACGTCTAACTTGTTTTTGCAGGGTATGTTGTGATGTGATATGGTCAAGGCATGATGCTGATTTTATTGTATGAGATGATCATGTTTTGTAACCGAGTTATCGGCAACTGGCAGGAGCCATATGGTTGTCGCTTTATTGTATGCAATGCAATCGCGATGTAATGCTTTACTTTATTACTAAGCGGTAGTGATAGTCGTGGAAGCATAAGATTGGCGAGACGACAACGTTGCTACGATGGAGATCAAGGTGGCGCGCCGGTGACGATGGTGATCATGACGGTGCTTCAGAGATGGAGATCACAAGCACAAGATGATGATGGCCATATCATATCACTTATATTGATTGCATGTGATGTTTATCCTTTTATGCATCTTATCTTGCTTTGATTGACGGTAGCATTATAAGATGATCTCTCACTAAAATTATCAAGAAGTGTTCTCCCTGAGTATGCACCGTTGCCAAAGTTCGTCGTGCCCAGACACCACGTGATGATCGGGTGTGATAAGCTCTACGTCCATCTACAACGGGTGCAAGCCAGTTTTGCACACGCAGAATACTCAGGTTATACTTGACGAGCCTAGCATATGCAGATATGGCCTCGGAACACAGAGATCGAAAGGTCGAGCGTGAATCATATAGTAGATATGATCAACATGACGATGTTCACCATAAAAAACTACTCCATCTCACGTGATGATCGGTTATGGTTTTGTTGATTTGGATCACGTGATCACTTAGAGGATTAGAGGGATGTCTATCTAAGTGGGAGTTCTTAAGTAATATGATTAAATTGAACTTAAATTTATCATGAACTTAGTCTTGGTAGTATTTTGCAAATCATGTTGTAGATCAATGGCTCGCGTTGTTGCTTCCCTGTGTTTATTTTGATATGTTCCTAGAGAAAATTGTGTTGAAAGATGTTAGTAGCAATGATGCGGATTGGATCCGTAATCTGAGGTTTATCCTCATTGCTGCACAGAAGAATGATGTCCTTGATGCACCGCTAGGTGACAGACCTATTGCAGGAGCAGATGCAGACGTTATGAACGTTTGGCTAGCTCAATGTGATGACTACTTGATAGTTTAGTGCACCATGCTTAACGGCTTAGAATCGGGACTTCAAAGACGTTTTGAACGTCATGGACCATATGAGATGTTCCAGGAGTTGAAGTTAATATTTCAAGCAAATACCCGAGTTGAGAGACATGAAGTCTCCAGCAAGTTCTATAGCTAAAAGATGGAGGAGAATCGCTCAACTAGTGAGCATGTGCTCAGATTGTCTGGGTACTACAATCGCTTGAATCAAGTGGGAGTTAATCTTCCAGATAAGATAGTGATTGACAGAATTCTTTAGTCACCATCACCAAGTTAGCAGAACTTCGTGATGAACTATAATATGCAAGGGATAACGGAAACAACTCCCAAGCTCTTCGTGATGCTGAAATCAACGAAGGTAGAAATCAAGAAAAAACATCAAGTGTTGATGGTTGACAAGACCACTAGTTTGAAGAAAAGGGCAGAGGGCAGAAGGGGAACTTCAAGAAGAACGGCAAGCAAGTTGCTGCTCAAGTGAAGAAACCCAAGTCTGATCCTAAGCCTGAGACTAAGTGCTTCTACTGCAAAGGGACTGGTCACTGGAAGCAGAACTACCCCAAGTGATTGGCGGATAAGAAGGATGGCAAAGTGAACATAAGTATATTTGATATACATGTTATTGATGTGTACTTTACTAGTGTTTATAGCAACCCCTTAGTATTTGATGCTAGTTCAGTTGCTAAGAGTAGTAACTCGAAACGGGAGTTGCAGAATAAACAGAGACTAGTTAAGGGTGAAGTGACGATGTGTGTTGGAAGTGGTTCCAAGATTGATATGATCATCATCTCACACTCCCTATAATTTCGGAATTAGTGTTAAACCTAAATAAGTGTTATTTGGTGTTTGCGTTGAGCATGAATATGATTTGATCATGTTTATTGTAATACGGTTATTCATTTAAGTAAAAGAATAAATTGTTGTTCTGTTTACATGAATAAAACCTTATATGGTTACACACCCAATGAAAATAGTTCATTGGATCTCGATCTTAGTGAGACACATATTTATAATATTGAAACCAAAAGATGCGAAGTTAATAATGATAGTGCAACTTATTTGTGGCACTGCCGTTTAGGTCATATTGGTGTAAAGCACATGAAGAAACTCCATGCTGATGGGCTTTTGGAATCACTTGATTATGAATCAGTTGATGCTTACGAACCATGCCTTTTGGGCAAGATGACTAAAACTCCATTCTTCGGAACAATGGAGCGAGCAACAGATTTGTTGGAAATCATACATACTGATGTATGTGGTCCGATGAATATTGAGGCTCGTGACAGGTATCATTATTTTCTGATCTTCACAGATGATTTGAGCAGATATGAGTATATTTACTTGATGAAACATAAGTCTGAAACATTTGAAAAGTTCAAAGAATTTCAGAGTGAAGTGGAAAATCATCGTGACAAGAAAATAAAACTTTCTACGATATGATCGTAGAGGTAAAATATTTGAGTTACGAGTTTGGTCTTCAATTAAAACAATGTGGAATAGTTTCACAAAATCATGCCACATGGAACATCACAGCATAATGGTGTGTCCTAACGTCATAACCGTACTTTATTGGATATAGTGCAATCTATGATGTATCTTACCGATCTACCACTATCGTATTGGGGTTATGCATTAGAGACAGCTGCATTCACGTTAAATAGGGCACCATCTAAATCCGTTGAGACGACACCATGTGAACTATGGTTTGGCAAGAAACCTAAGCTGTCGTTTCTTAAAATTTGGGATTGCGATGCTTGTATGAAAAAGTTTCATCCTGATAAGCTCAAACTCAAATCGGAGAAGTGCGTCTTCATAGGATATCCAAAGGAAACTATTGGATACACCTTCTATCACAGATCCGAAGGCAAGTATTTTTGTTGCTAAAATTCGGAAACTTTCTGGAGAAGGAGTTTCTCTCGAAAGAAGTGAGTGGGAGGAAAGTAGAACTTGACGAGGTAACTGTACCTGCTCCCTTATTGGAAAGTAGTACATCACAGAAAACTGTTTCTGTGACACCTACACCAATTAGTGAGGAAGCTAATGATGATGATCATGTAACTTCAGATCAAGTTACTACCAAACCTTGTAGGTAAACCAGAGTAAGATCCACGCCAGAGTGGTACGGTAATCCTTCTCTGGAAGTCATGCTACTAGATCATGATGATCCTACGAACTATGAAGAAGCGATGGTGAGCCCAGATTCCGCAAAGTGGCTTGAAGCCATGAAATCTGAGATATGATCCATGTATGAGAACAAAGTATGGACTTTGGTTGACTTGCCCGATGATCGCCAAGCCATAGAAAATAAATGGATCTTCAAGAGGAAGACGGACGCTGATAGTAGTGTTACTATCTATAAAGCTAGAATTGTCGCAAAATGTTTTCGACAAGTTCAAGGTGTTGACTACAATGAGATTTTCTCACTCGTATCTATGCTTAAAGTCTGTCCGAATCATGTTAGCAATTGCCGCATTCTGGCAAATGGATAAACAAAACTGCATTCCTTAATGGATTTGCTAAAGAAGAGTTGTATACGATGCAACTAGAAGGTTTTGTGAATCCGTAAAGTGCTAACAAAATGTGCAAGCTCCAGCGATCCATTTGTGGACTGGAGCAAGCATCTCGGAGTTGGAATATACGCTTTGATAAGTTGATCAAAGCATATAGTTTTATACAGACTTGCGGTGAAGCCTGTATTTACGAGAAAGTGAGTGGGAGCACTACAGCATTTCTGATAAGTATATGTGAATGACATATTGTTGATCGGAAATAATGTAGAATTATTCTATAAGGCATAAAAGGAGTGTTTGAAAGGAGTTTTTCAAAGAAAGACTTTGGTAAAGCTGCTTACATATTGAGCTTCAAGATCTATAGAGATAGATCAAGACGCTTGATAAGTTTTTCAATAAGTACATACCTTGACAAGATTTTGAAGTAGTTCAAAATAGAACAGTCAAAGAAAAAGTTTCTTGCCTGTGTTACAAGGTGTAAAGTTGAGTAAAGACTCAAAGCCCGACCACGGCAGAAGATAGAAAGAGAATGAAAGTCATTCCCTATGCCTCAGTCATAGGTTCTATAAAGTATGCCATGCTGTGTACCAGATCTATTATATACCCTGCACTGATTTGGCAAGGGAGTACAATAGTGATCTAGGAGTAGATCACTGGACAGCGGTCAGAATTATCCCTAGTAAAATAAGGATATGTTTCTCGATCATGGACATGACAAAAAGGTTCGTCGTAAAGGGTTACGTCGATGCAAGTTTTTTACACTGATCCAGATGAATCTAAAGTCTCAATCTGGATACATATTGAAAGTGGGAGCATTTAGCTAGAGTAGCTCCGTGTAGAGCATTGTAGACATAGAACTTGCAAAATACTTACGGATCTGAATGTGACAGACCCGTTGACTAAAATTATCTCACAAGCAAAACATGAACACACCTTAGTACTCTTTGGGTGTTATTCACATAGATATGTGAACTAGATTACTGACTCTAGTAAACCCTTTGAGTGTTGGTCACATGACGATGTGAACTATGGGTGTTAATCACATGGTGATGTGAACTATTGCTGTTAAATCACATGGCGATGTGAACTAAATTATTGACTCTAGTGCAAGTGGGAGACTGAAGGAAATATGCCCTAGAGGCAATAATAAAGTTATTATTTATTTCCTTATATCATGATAAATGTTTATTATTCGTGCTAGAATTGTATTAAACCGGAAACATAATACATGTGTGAATACATAGACCAACAGAGTGTCACTAGTATGCCTCTACTTGACTAGCTCGTTAATCAAAGATGGTTATGTTTCCTAACCATGAACAAGGAGTTGTTATTTGATTAACGAGGTCACATCATTAGTAGAATGATCTGATTGACATGACCCATTCCATTAGCTTAGCACCCGATCGTTTAGTATGTTGCTATTGCTTTCTTCATGACTTATACATGTTCCTATAACTATGAGATTATGCAACTCCCGTTTACCGAAGGAACACTTTGGGTACTACCAAACGTCACAACGTAACTGGGTGATTATAAAGGAGTACTACAGGTGTCTCCAATGGTAGATGTTGGGTTGGCGTATTTCGAGATTAGGGTTTGTCACTCCGATCGTCGGAGAGGTATCTCTGGGCCCTCTCGGTAATGCACATCACATAAGCCTTGCAAGCACTGCAACTAATATGTTAGTTGTGAGATGATGTATTACGGAACGAGTAAAGAGACTTGCCGGTAACGAGATTGAACTAGGTATTGGATGCCGACGATCGAATCTCGGGCAAGTAACATACCGATGACAAAGGGAACAACGTATGTTGTTATGCGGTCTGACCGATAAAGATCTTCGTAGAATATGTAGGAGCCAATATGGGCATCCAGGTCCCGCTATTGGTTATTGACCGGAGACGTGTCTCGGTCATGTCTACATTGTTCTCGAACCGTAGGGTCCGCACGCTTAACGTTACGATGACAGTTATTATGAGTTTATGCATTTTGATGTACCGAAGATTGTTCGGAGTCCCGGATGAGATCACGGACATGACGAGGAGTCTCGAAGTGGTCGAGACGTAAAGATTGATATATTGGAAGCCTATGTTTGGACATCGGAAGTGTTCCGGGTGAAATCGGGATTTTACCGGAATACCGGGAGGGTTACCGGAACCCCCCGGGAGACTAATGGGCCTATTGGGCCTTAGTGGAAAAGGAGAAAAAGGGAAAGCCCACAAGCTGGCCGGCGCCCCCCTTCCCAAAGTCCTAGTAGGACTAGGATAGGGGCCGACCCCCCTTCTCTCTCCTTTCCCCCCGGGAGTCCTAATAGGATTAGGATTGGGGGGAGGAGTCCTACTCCCGGTGGGAGTAGGACTCCCCTGCGCCTCCTCTCCCTTGGCCGACCGGCTCCCCTCCTCCAACCTTTATATACGGGGGCAGGGGGCACCCCAAGACACACAACTTGATCCTTGAGATCGTTCCTTAGCCGTGTGCGGTGCCCCCTGCCACCAAATTCCACCTCGGTCATATCGTTGTAGAGCTTAGGCGAAGCCCTGCGTCGGTAGTACATCAAGATCGTCACCACGCCGTCGTGCTGACGGAACTCTTCCTCGACGCTTTGCTGGATCGGAGCCCGAGGATCGTCATCGAGCTGAACGTGTGCTAAGAACTCGGAGGTGCCGGAGTAACGGTGCTTGGATCGGTCGGATCGGGAAGAAGACGTACGACTACTTCCTCTACGTTATGTGATCGCTTCCGCAGTCGGTCTGCGTTGGTACGTAGACAACACTCTCCCCTCTCGTTGCTGTGCATCACCATGATCTTGCATGTGCGTAGGAATTTTTTTGAAATTACTGCGTTCCCCAACACACGTAGCTCCGCCACTGTGTTGCAGTGAGCAGACAAAGGAGGTGTTGTTCCTTATGAATCATATCGCAAATGCAATCACAGAGCTGTGATTCGGAACTTTATTGTTGTTGTTTGCAGAACCAGGGCAGGGCAGGTGGTCGTGGCCTCTCCCCATCCTATTCTGACGCCGGTGGAGCCGGCCACGTCGGGGCCCGCCAGCGCTAGGAGTGGGAGCCCGAGGCAGGTGGCTTCGGTTCCTCACCCTCAGGCCCTGGTTGCGCCACCCGCGTCTCCCGTGACGCTGGGGGAGGGGGGACTGGGGCAGGTGGCCCCAGACATCCCGTCCTCGTCTGCGGTCAGGAGGACCGCACCATCGGCGACTTCGTCACTTCGCTCTGAGCCGGTGGTTGGGGCAGGAGGAGGGAGTGGGCAGGTGGCCCCACTTGTCCCGTCTCTTGTCCCACCCGCCGGGCACTTGTCCGATGGCATTGGGAGCCCGCGGCCTCCTCATTCTCGAGAGGAGGTTATTGCCTTTGGCGGGATCCCAGACCCGATCTCGACGGGGAGACGGATGAGTGCTCGCGTTCTGGACCTTCCGGAGGTGGACGATATGCAGCAGCGGTGCGCTATGAGGGCGGCCAAGCTTCACGATGCTGCGATCTCTGCTGGTATGTCCGTTAACATATCTAATTCTTTATTGCATTTTGCTCCTGAGGAGATTATTAATAATGCAAACCAATTAGGAGTTTCACTAGGCGCTACTGATAATGAAATTTCCAATTCGGTGAATGATATGTTAGATTTAGAGGCGGAGCGGGCCTTAGAGACTATTCGTAATCTTGCTGCGGTCAAACCCATGAATGATGAGGAAATTGATGCGTTAGGGGTTAGAGTGCTAAATAATCTATGTGCGGATCTAGCACCTTCTAATCAGGAGTCTGAGGGCGATGATGCGCCCTTAGATGATGTAGCTGGCGGTTCCGTTGAACCCGGTTATGAGGACCGGGTGACGGAGCCCACTAAGCCAAAGCGTAAGTGGACACGAAAGATTTATCCCGATTCTGCAGTTCGTAGGAGTGCTAGGTTTCGGACTGCTAAAAAATTCCATGATGAACTATGAAAGGAATCTTTTGGAATAGCAGAGGTCTGAAGGACTTGGCTAAAAGAAGGTTTCTTGCTGAAGCTTCTCTGGAACATCGATTAGATTTCATTGCTTTATCGGAAATTGGTAGAGACAATTTTGCGCCGCAGTTTCTCTCCTCTCTTGTGGGAGGTATTGATTTCGATTGGCATTGTCTCTCGCCACGAGGTAGATCGGGAGGTATCTTACTGGGTGTGAGATGTGAATCCCTTGAAGTCCGGAGTGTAGTAATGGGTGACTTCGCGGTTAAGTTTCGAGTTAGGTCTAAAGTTGATGGGTTCAACTGGGCTTTGGTAGCGGTCTATGGTGCCGCACAACCCGAGCTTAAACCGGAGTTTCTAGCAGATCTTGTTCGGATATGTGGGTCCGAACAGCATCCGATTTTGGTCGGGGGTGATTTCAATATCATTAGGAGGAGAGAGGAGAAAAATAATGATAACTTTGACGGCAGGTGGTCATTTATGTTCAATACCATTATTGAAAGCTTAGATATAAGAGAGATAGAGCTTTCTGGTAGAAAATTTACCTGGGCTAATGCTCTGCCAAACCCGACGTATGAAAAGCTTGATTGGGTTCTCGCCAGCGTGGAATGGGAACAGAAGTTCCCTCTTGTTACGGTGCAAGCTCTCACGCAGGGAATCTCCGATCACACACCATTGTTCGTTGACTTAGGGGAGCCGAATCATATGGGAAACAAAAACACCTTCTCATTTGAGATGGCCTGGTTCGAACGCGAGGGGTTCTTAGACATCATAGCCAGGGAGTGGGCCAAGGGTGTTGGCGGAAGGACGGCGGTCGAGCGCTGGCAGAATAAGATTAGGCATTTGAGAAGTTTCTTACGGGGTTGGGCTAAGCACCTTAGTGGGGTGTATAAGATTGAGAAGGATAGGCTCCTCTCTCTTATACAGGCCTTGGACGTAAAAGCCGAATCCACGATGTTGTTGCCCGCCGAGCTCCAGGTTAAACATGAGGCGGAGAAGAGGCTGAAAGAACTTCTCCGCGAAGAAGAATTGAAGTGGGCTTTGCGTGCCAAGGTCCGCAAAGTAGTCCACGGGGACGCGAATACTCAATTCTTCCACCTCATTGCTAATGGTAAGCACAGAAAGAAGCGGATCTTTCAGCTCGAGCAGGATGAGGGCACTATTTTAGGTCAGGATAATCTCAAAACCTATATTACCGAATACTATAGACATTTATTTGGACCGCCGGAGGACAATTGTTTGTCCCTCGATGAGTCCAGGATCGAGGACGTGCCTCAATTGTCTGCTGCTGATAATGATATCCTGGTTGCCCCGTTCTCAGAAAAGGAAGTGTTTGATGCTATTGCACAAATGAAGAACAATAAGGCTCCCGGTCCGGATGGGTTCCCGGCTGAGTTCTATAAAAAGTGCTGGCACATTGTTAAGGGGATTTACTACCGATGTTTCATGATTTATTCTCCGGACAGCTTCAACTATTTCACTTGAATTTTGGAACTATCACATTGCTCCCGAAGAAAACGGATGCTATGAGGATTGAGCAGTTTCGACCGATCTGCCTCCTCAATGTTAGTTTCAAAATCTTCACCAAGGTCGGGACTAGTAGGCTCACACAGATTGTGCAGTCTGTGGTGCAGCAATCCCAAACTGCTTTCATGCCGGACAGGAACATCCTTGAAGGGGTGGTTGTTCTTCATGAAACGCTCCATGAAATCCATTCCAAGAAATTAGATGGAGTAATTTTTAAGGTGGATTTCGAAAAAGCGTACGATAAGGTTAAGTGGTCATTCCTCCAACAGGCATTGCGTATGAAAGGTTTTGATGAAGCCTGGCGCCGACAGGTTGACTCATTTACGCACAAAGGGAGTGTGGGAATTAAAGTGAATGACGACATAGGTCATTATTTCCAGACACATAAAGGCCTAAGACAAGGAGATCCGATGTCCCCTATCCTGTTTAACATTGTGGTGGATATGTTAGCAATTTTGATAGGAAGGGCGAAGGAGAATGGTCAAGTTGGTGGGTTGGTACCTCATCTTGTTGAGGGAGGTGTTTCCGTACGCCGATGATACGATCATCTTTATGGAGCATGATTTGGCCAAGGCGAGAAATATGAAGCTAGTGTTATGCCTGTTTGAACAATTGACCGGGTTAAAGATTAACTTTCATAAGAGCGAGTTGTTCTGCTTTGGTAGAGCCAAAGACGACCAGGAGTCTTATAGGCAATTGTTTGGGTGCGAGTTGGGGAGTTTACCCTTCTCTTACCTTGGTATTCCGATCCACCATCGTCGGCTAACAAACAGAGAATGGAAATGCATCGAGGATCGATTTGAGAAAAAACTGAGCTGTTGGAAGGGTAAGCTCATGTCATACGGAGGCCGTTTGATATTGATTAATTCAGTGCTCACGAGTATGCCTATGTTTCTCTTATCTTTCTTTGAGGTCCCAGTTGGTGTTAGGAAACGACTGGACTTCTATTGGTCGCGTTTCTTTTGGCAGGGTGATGAACTTAAAAGAAAATATCGGCTTGCTAAATGGGACATCATCTGTAGACCGAAAGACCAAGGGGGTCTCGGTATTGAAAATCTTGAAGTTAAGAACAGATGCCTTCTTAGTAAGTGGTTGTGGAAGCTATCTTCCGGGACTGAGGCCATGTGGGCGCAGATCCTCCGCAATAAGTACCTCCAGACTAAAACATTATCCCAGGTCGCAGTCAGGCCGACTGATTCGCCTTTCTGGAAAGGACTAATGAAAGTCAAACAATCTATATTTAATAGGACGAGCTTTTTTATTGGAAACGGTACAAGTACACGTTTCTGGGAGGATACTTGGCTTGGTGAATCACCTTTAGCCATTCAATATCCGTTTTTATATTGGATTGCTCAACGACGTGACGTGTTTGTGGCAACGGTATTCCAATCTGCCCCCCTTAATGTTCAGTTTCGATGGTCGCTAGCGGGCAATCGTTGGGAATAATGGCTCCATCTAGTTAGGAGACTGATGGAGATTCAACTTTCTCACCATCCCGATATATTGCGCTGGAAGTTGACTAGCTCTGGAGTATTTACAGTTAAATCAATGTATATTGATGTTATTAATTCGCATGCGATTCCAACTTCCAAGTATGTTTGGGCTGTCAAAGTTCCTTTAAAAATTAAAGTGTTTATGTGGTTTGTCCATAAACAAGTTATTTTAACAAAGGACAACTTGATTAAACGCAATTGGACAGGACCTACTAGGTGTAGTTTCTGTGATCGGGATGAGACGATTAAACATTTATTCTTTGAATGCCCGTTGGCCAAAGTTCTTTGGCGGACGGTCCATATTGCTTTTAATATTACTCCACCGACTTCGGTCAATGCTTTATTTGGGACATGGCTTAATGGGGTTAAGCCTGAATTAGCAAGACATATTCGGGTTGGAGTTTGCGCTTTGTTATGGACTATCTGGAATTGCAGAAATGATTTGGTTTTTAACAGAACATCACGGATTCATTTTTTGCAGGTTATTTTCCGAGCTACGGCACAGATCCGTTCATGGTCGCTACTCACTCCGATGGAGGCCAGGGAGCATTGGTTACTGGATTTATCCGCTGGGAGATGGTAGCTCGGGATATCTTCAACCGGTTTGGATGGCGGTCATGTAATAGGATATGCAATTAGTTTTCCTATCTATTGTTAGCCAGCCGGTTGTGGCATCTTTTTCGGGCTAGTTTGTGTATCTAGCCGTCTGTCGCTCTGGGTGAGCTGCATTTATCTTTTGCTTGTTGTTTGGCTGGAGACTTTGGAACCTGTTGACACCTTTTGTTAATAAGATGTTCGTATGCATCGTTCTGATGTAGAGGCCGGGGAGATCCCTTTTTCGAAAAAAAATGGGAGCTCCATCAAGGCTTTGGTGAGCAAACTGTGTCCTTGCTCAGCCTCTCTCGTGTTGATTGGGCATCTTGGAATTTTATTTTGGCAACTTGGCCAACTGGTCTTCCAACAATCAGCAGTAGCAGGTCCAGTGCCTCATAACAGAACAAGCGATTGCGATCGTTTCTATCTCCCACTGGTATACATGTCTTTAATTCATAGTTTATTATACAGAGTTGGCTTTACTTAATTTAAAAAAAATTCTCCATGAACTATGAATAGTTTCCTACTAGAATATTGGGAAAATTGAAATGAGTGGTGGTTATTCGCTTACCTGTGGAAGAACAGAAGAAAGGGCGCAGTAGAAAGAGTTTTGATTTCACATATTGTGTTCCATGCTTCGTAGGTACGCTAGCATGGCTATCTTGCAGATTATGCAAATGTGTAGTTCTCATGTATCGATGCGCTGCAGTTCGTCTGTATTTACCTGCTCAAAGGTCTTTGCTTAAATAATTCTAGGGAGGTCACTTGATCTGGATTCCCTCTTCCTCCACTACAGCGGCCAAAACCTGCAGTTGCTGCCGGCTGAGACCGGCCAGGACGCCGACAACGGATTTGACTCCTACACCAATCTCATCAAGGTAGGGTGGAAATTCCTCTTAACTCTTTTGTGAGTTGTTGCTATCTGATTGTTGTAAGGTTGCCGGCTTAATCAGATGATATCATTTAGGATTAGTCTATTCATGAATTATTACCTGAGATGTTGGTTTGCGTGATGTTAATTCAGATGCCAAATGAGTATGATTTAAGCTCTTTTGCTTAGAATTGACTGACAAGTGAATGAGTTGATCATGCGATCGTAGCAGTTGACTCACTTTGGCAAGATGATCCTAATTACATGCTCAGTGGAATGCCAGAGTTGCATAAATTGTCTTTTACGAATTTAGCATTAGTTCCTTCTGTTGGTAAATGGAACTTCTGTATGTTGTTTCATTACTACATAGTATGTGATTATTTTAGACAATTAACTATTGTTAAGAATTTTAAACATGCTGCTGCACTTGTTACCCTGTATTAACTTATTTGATATGTTTTTAGATGTGGATTATGGCTGTGGATCTTGTCGTATTCATCAGGATCATAAGAACAATGTGATTTGTCCATTTATTGATACTTTATGATTTCTTTTGCCCACGGGGGTTTTAAGTTTTGTTCGTCTGTCGGACAGAGGGTTATTAAGCTTTCTATCTGGAAGATACCAGATGGACATCACGTGCTTTCCTGTTTAGCTACGCAAATTACTAAACTTGAATGTCCTTATGTTGTCTTGCAAGAGGAACAACAGAAAATTCCTATTTCACTGATTGTTATAGTTGGCAGTCTGGTTTATTTCTCTGATTTGATGTAGGAAATGGATTGGAAGTTTCAGTCTTTCAGTACTGATTTTCTTTCTTCCCTTCATTAGCTGAATTTTCGGTTAGGGAAGGAAGGATAAAATATTGTCCAGAACAATCTAAGTGAGTTTAGTGAATGCTGACCACATTCTTACAATTCATAAGTATATGAAGAAGTGTTTCACACTTTCACTTTGATCCCTTTTTGGGTTACAAGCATACTTACCCAATGTTCATGAAAATGTTAAAGCCTAAAGCACTATCACTCTGCTATCTTTGGCTAATAATTTAATTTTGCTTTTGATCATATATCACTACATGTTGTTGTTGGAAAGTCAAAAAGCTACACGGGGAGACCTCCGAAAATAATTTCAGCCCCAAAGTAACAAAGGTGACGACGCCGTTATCACGGCAAGCAAGCTGGCATTCAGTTCAGCTTCTTGACGCGGTTCGGCATGATGGCGGCGCAGATGAAGGCATTCTTCGACTCCACTGGCGCCTCCGGCAGGAGCAGAGCATCTCCGGCAATCTCGCAGGCGTCTTTTTTGCCACGGGCACCTAGGGCTGGCACGCCATGATTGAGACTATCGCCACCCGCTGTCTAGATCGATGCCGGTGAGGAAAAAAATACACGGAGCTACACAAACCAAATTCAATCCCCATCAACATCAGGTACAACCCTGGACTAGGGGATCCCATGAAGAAATCTTAGTCAAATAATTTATGAGTGACTGCTACTTTTTACTTGATATTTAGTTCAGAAAAATAGGAGCTAGCTTTAGTTAAGTTAACCATCGATTTGCTTCAGGGTTAATCTATACTCTTAGCAGATTCCCATGTTAGGGAAAATACTTGCTATAATTAAGTGACTGATACCCCTTAGTTTGAACCACTTTTCGTGTCTCTGTGATCAGTCTATTACCCTATAAAACTGTTGCTTCTCTGTTTATGCAACCTATTAATATCTATGAAACCCATACACTTGCTCTGGTTTTTGAATGTGCACTGGTTGCCATGTCTTATATTTTTAACCAGCAACATGGACCTGTCACTCGTCTGTACTGCTTGTCTTGTCGCTAAAATAAGTTCAGTAACACTGCTATGCACATGCTATACCAACATCGCCAAAAAGAAATAACAAGTATAGTAGCCTAATTAGTAGCCCACCTTACCCACACCAAGTGTTTATATAGATCCAAATATTCCAACTCATGCAGTCATCTGTGTGAGTTTGTATGGGTCATAGATCAGTTTCTTGAGAACAAACTCTGAACGTATTATCTTCAGACAAGTAAACCTTTTCCTTTGCCTCTGAGATTCTGTCGTGGAATTTCTGGGGTTCTAAATGGTGTTCACTCTTCTAAAAATGGGATAACATGGCATGGATAGGCTCGCTAGAATTTGCAATTGCAGTGGAGGTTCTCTTTTGTACTATATAAATGCATGAATATGTTCTTTCTGGAAATCCAATACATCTTTTCTTGATTTATTCTTTGTCCAGAGTTAACCAAACACTGTTCACTTCGGATGAAAGCTCATTCAATCATGATCCTTTACAAATGCATGAATATTTTCTTTCTGGAAGCTCAGCACATCTTTTCTTGAATTATTGTTGTTTATTAAAACATAAAAGTCACACAGTATAGTTTACTTACTGTTTTCTTATTCGCTTCTCTCATAGAATAGGGCTTGCAAGTTAGTACCTTCTTAAAGTATGCTACTGAATCTAGCTATGGGAAGTCTGCAACCTAGAACTAACATCTTGCTCCTGCCTACTACATGTACAATGGTTTCATCAGGAATAATTATGCCCTACGTGGGAGAATGGCCTTACACTTAGATTTGGCAGTAGTTAGAGAAATATAAATATCAGGTAGCTGGACTACTTTGACACATAGGTGAGATAAAAAATCCAACTGCTCAAACTCTTTCTGTGCTATACAAGGTATCCAGTTCCTTTGGATTATATGATAAAAACATCTCTTGTTTTGGAATATCATGAACATTCTTTATGAAGTGCTCCCTAGGGATAATCTACAGTTAGAAATAGAGGGAGAGGAACTGGCTCCGCTCTCCCTCACAGCCACACCAACGTCGTCGCCTCGAGGGAGGAGTGGGCGCAAGTATTAGGCGGCGACGATGGTTTCGATCTGTGATTTTTGCCTCGACACCGGAGGCGGCGGATTGATCTCATCGAAATGGCAAGGTCACAACGACTCATCTACATGACTCTTTATTGTGTACATGAGCAAGAATATTGAAAATTTCCTCGTGTAGCTTTCCTAACAAATACTGGTGAACATCAGCTCGTATAACTTGATTGTTTGTAGAGACTTATCCATGTGACTTATGATGCGCATGAATAACATTTATCTGCTATGCTTATTAGAAGTGCTCATGTATGAATAGCATCTATATATGCTAAGCTTTCTAGAAATACTCATGCACACAACAAGGACCAAATAAGCCAGCTGAATGGGCGGCAGCAAACCAGACACCACACAAGCAGGCCTCAAGCGGCGCCACCGGGTGGCGCCCCAACCACTAGTAACACATGAAGGGGGGAGTGAGCAGAACGCAGAGATGGAGTTACTCATTGAGAAGCTCGATACTCCTTGGGTTCATAAACGTGGCCGCGGAAGGAATTTGATGGCCAGATCAAGAGGATGGCCATGTCGTTGTGCTAAAATGTGTAGAATCACCTGGAGTGCGTGTAAGAGGCCGGGGCACGAGAACAGTGCCGTTTTCTAGTTTTTTCGGTCAATTTTCCCCAATGCCTCCTATTCCTAAGTAAGACACAGACCAAAACTCTATGGTTCCTAGGTACATCTTTCATTTTGGCTTCTCGTTTCTTGAGACGGCTGCACATACCACTTCACTAGACCACATTCTCTCCTTGGTGCTTTGCTTTGGCTGCTACCACCTCACTACCGTACACGGTATGATGAATCAATAGTGTGTAGTGAAGACTCAAACACCGGTGGTATATAAGGATAGCAAAAGGTTTATTCATGGTTGTGGAAATGCACAATGAAAAGTCCGTGGGTGCATTTCATTTGGTCAGACTCTTCAATATACTTCACCTCCGTATTTGTGCACATGAACATAGCATACGCAAAGTACCATCCTACTATAATACTATTATGGACAAACATCCGGTAGGTGTGGAGTCACTCTTAATAGATTTTCCAACATGCCATGTACTATAACAAACACTACATTTGGATTTCTAGCTAGCTATGAGCCTGTGACTGCAACAACTAATGGTTAGCATTCCAGCTGCACAAAATAATCCGTTTTGTGTTTTTCGTCTGGCTAATTTTTTTGCTGCATTTTGCGTATGGAAGTACAATGGGGAAACATTTCTAGTGTGTACAGGTAAAACTTCCTCCTTCAAAGTTCCCCCAATATCCATTCTCCATTAGCGGTCTACCAGCGTGTATAGTTCTCTGCAAAACGTTTTTAATTAGACATTTTGACAGCCTCAGCTCAAGCTTATGATTTAGAAGTTATATGCTTCCAGCTAAATGCCTGAATAGAATTATGGAACAACCAGGATGTAGCTCATAAGATTTCATTAGTGGCTCCAACGATGCACAACTATACAAAAGCATTGTGTTTTATGGCAAGTACTAAATTACCTTAGGTCATGACTTACAACCAATATGGTATGGTCTTTCTTTAGGCCCTTCGAGATTGACCACATTAGCCCGAGCTTTCCAATTTGATGACGAAGTTACAAAACTGGTAACCATTACTTGAAAGAGCATATACTAATTTGAACAAACTATTTAACACTGTACAATAATTGCGCAAGTGTGAAAATTATCTTTAAAACTATCTTATTTTGCAGTGAAACTTCTCGAGCACTCACACAGATGATAGGCATTCATGTCAGTATGTAAATAACCTATTACTGAAGGTAGTATAGTAGTACCTGATTTATCAAGTATAGTAGTACTTGATAAGAAGTACCTGCAAATTTATGTGAAAATTATCTTATTTTGTAGCAAAACTTCTCAGCACTCACACAGATCATAGGCATTCATGTCAATATGCAAATAACCTATTACTGAAGGTAGTAGTTACTTCGTCAAGTATAGTAGTATTTGATAATAAGTACCTACAAGTTTATGTGAAAATTGCACAATCCGCGTGCCAACTACCGCAGTCACAAATCACCTCCATATAGAGACCAGGAAGATACGTCACCACTGCCGCCACCGTGAAAGAGTAATCATGAAAATTCACCATCCATCAGAAATCAAGGAACGAAAAGCCTCCACCATGAATCACCACAGGCGTCGTTGATGCCATGACCGGGTCCCCCCTTCCCAATTGAATAATTAATTGTATGAAGATAAGTAAGTTGTATAAATGGTGTGCTCCTTAACATCAATTAGCCACCGAGGCGGTCCCCCGCGCGTCGCTTCTGGCGCACGGGGGAAACCCTAACCGCGCCGCCAGCTGCCCCTCCCCCACTGGTAGAAAAAGGGTCTATAGTCCCGGTTCGTAAGGGCCTTTAGTCCCGGTTCCTGAACCGGGACTAAAGTGTCGGTACTAATGCCCCGACCCTTTAGTCCCGGTTCAATCCAGAACCGGGACTGATGAGCCTCCACGTGGGCAGTGCGCAGAGCCCAGGCAGGAGACCCTTTGGTCCCGGTTGGTGGCACCAACCGGGACCAATAGGCATCCACGCGTCAGCATTTCTGTGGCTGGGGTTTTAGTTTTTTTTGAAGGGGGGGGGTTGGGGGTTTTGGGGGGTTAATTTAGGTGTTTCATATATTGTGTTAGCTAGCTATAATTAATAGAGAGAAGTGTCCTCTCTTATGTCCGTGCTTGGTCGATGTTACGTACTATACATACGTATAGAGAGGACTAGACACGCTGGCTAGCTAGTAAGCAAACGAAGGAAACAGAAGATCGTCATGAACATATATGCATACAGAGAGAAGTGATATCGACCACCTCTCCTTCTCTAAGAGATTGGTCGAACAACAAGTTCTCGTATATCTATCTGACACTACCGGCTACATATATACAATAATTATCTCTTACAAATATAATCATACGGACTCAGGGTCCACATAGAATTCTTCGTCTTCAGGGATCACATGGTCAAGAAAAAATGCCGCCAATTCCTCTTGAATTGCTCGCATGCGAGCTGGTGCTAGGAGTTCATCCCGCTTCCGAAACATCTAATTTGAAGAAGGGGGTCAATACATATATATATATATATATATATATGAATGAAACTCAACACAAATGATGGTAATAAAATAAAATTGTGAATGTTGTTATTTACGTACTTCATATTGTTCGTCAGAGTACCCGCCCTGCTCACAGGTCGTGTGGCGGATGGACTCGCAAACATAGTATCCACAGAAATCATTCTCTTATTCCTGCCACAACCACTTTACAAGAAATAAAGGTTAATCAAACTGATAAGCAAGAATGCCAAATGGTATTGATGAAACTAGCGCTTGAATGACTAGTAGATGCGCTTAAAATGCTATTATAGTACTTACTTTCGGGTGTCTAAATTGCAGCTCCTTCGGCAGTCCTGGAGCTTTTCTGGTGAATTTTCTCCAAACCCTGCCGGACAAAGAAAACAATTACTTGATATATCAGGAAATGAACAAAGTTGCTGATATGATGGATAATGATCGATTTAACTTACTTCTCGAGTATTTGAGTCATGTCTGCATAGTCCTGGGGATCTTTTCGTCTTGAGTCTAAGACGGTTACTAGTCCCTGCTCAAGCTTAATATGTAGGAGAATATAGTGGAAACTGCACACGCATGCATAACTCATCAATTACATTAGTATAACCTTGACTAATATATAAGGGAAACCGAATACGCACAAGACAGTAACACTCACTTGAAGTTGTAAGGAAAGAGTATTATATCTTTGTTTTGATTTATTACGAACGATCGTAGCAAGTTGGCCTCGGTAGCTGCGGCATGAAATTTAACCTGAGTTGCATCTATGAGATATGTGTTAATGAACCCAATATCACCGACTTGTCTTTTCTTCAATTCGACGATCTTCAATCTGCATAATATAGTGAGGATGATTATAAATACATGCAATGAAAGAGCTAAGCTATATAGAGAAACTTAATGACAGAAGTAGTACTATTTACAGACAGTAGCAGGCGACCATTGTTTTATCGAGGGCCAATTGATTGAAAAACTGATAGAACTCCTCAAATGGAACAGGCAACAGATCAATTCCAACGAGGTCATGCTCCTTTTTAACTTTCACATACAAAGTACTCCTCCCCCCAGAGTCTCTGCAGATTTTCAAGTACCAATCATGCAATCTTCGCATCATCGTTGATAGAGATCTTTCATCTTTGACGAGAGGCTTTCCGTACTCGTATCTTTATATCTGCATGTCCATGGGTTCATAATGTACTTCGTCGGGCAGGTAATCTGCATTATCCTCTGGGTTCATTAATTTCTCTTTAACTGGGTTCTCTGGATTATCCTCTGGCGGTAGGGTGAAATTTGACTTCAGCTCAGTCCAAAGATCATTTTTCTGCATATCATTGACATAAGACACCCCAGGGTCTTCTGTAGTCGGCTTAAACCATTGCTGGATGCTTATCGGGATCTTGTCCCTAACCAGAACCCCGCACTGAGCAACAAATGCGCTCTTTGTCCTGAGGGGTTCAATAGGTTGGCCGTCGGGCGCGATTGCTATGATCTCAAACTTTTCATCCGAGCTCAACTTTTTCTTCGGGCCTCGTCTCTTTACCGAAGTTGTGCTCGATCCGGAGGGCTAGAAAAAAGAACAAAGACTTAATTAATATGTGCACATACCAAAACAATGAATGCATCAATCAGCTAGTTAGCATAGGCTTAACTAATATATATACCTGGCCGGACTCGGTTCGGTCACCGGAGCCGTCATCACGGTCTCCTTCTTGCACCAGCATTGGGTCACCAGAGCCGTCCTCATGTTCTTCTTCTTGCACCGGCATTAGGTCATCGTAGCCAGCTTGTTCACCCTCTCCTTCCAGACCATCGGTTTCATTGAGAAACAACGAGATGGCATCACTTCCTTCTATGATTATGTCCCTCAACAACGCTTCTTTTGTTGCTTCGTCTAGGGCGATGTCCATAGTTTCTACAAATATTTACAACATGTCAATTATTATTCAAACATGACAGATGGATATATTAGTGCCAAACGTAGAACTGGCTACCTAATCATAGTAAGCTATCGGGAGGGGGTATATATCGACAACGACGACACTACATCTATGTCCCTCGACGACCCTCATTCCCGATAAAAAAAAGAGGAAGAAGAAGAAAAAAAAGAGGAGAAGAAAGAATAGAGGAGAAGATCTCTCCTCTATTCTTTCTTCTCCTCTTTTTTTCTTCTTCCTCTTCTTTTTTTACCCTCGACCCTCGACCCTATAGAACCCTCGAACCCTCGATCCTTGACCCCTTAACGACCCTCGACCCTCTACCCTAGTTCCCGACCCTCGACCCCTCGGCGATCCTCGACACCCTCGTTCCCGATAAAAATTAAGAAGAAGAAGAAGAAGAAGAAGAAGAAGAAGAAGAAGAAGAAGAAGAAGAAGAAAATTGTAACTTTTCCTCTCCTCTTCTTTTTTCTGAAGTGTGTTCTATGTTCCTCGTTCCCGACCCTCGACCCCTCGGCGATTCTTCTTTTTTCTTCTTCTTATTTATTTCTCCTCTTCTTTTCCTCTCCTCTTCTTCTTTCTTTCCTCTTCTTATTTTCTTCTTTCCTATCCTTCTTTTTTTAAAATTGTAACTTTTGCATATATAAAACGTTTCTAAAATTGCAACTTTCTATATAAAACTTTCCTATCGGGAGGGGGAGAAGATCGAAGAAAAAAAAGAAGAAAAAAAGAGGAGAAGAAGAAAGGAATAGAGGAGAAGAAGAAGAAAGGAATAGAGGAGAAAAAGAAAAAATTTCTATTTTTTCTTCTTCTCCTCTATTCCTTTCTTCTTCTCTTCTTCCTTTTATTCCTCTCCTCTTCTTCTCCTTTTTCCTCTTCTTATTTTCCTTTTCCTCTCCTAAATATATAAAACTTTTCTAAAAATGAAACTAACCTAAAATGTACTAAATCAGAGAACATATATAGATAATTCTTTTCTAAATATATAAATCTAACTTTTTTGCATATATGAACATATATACGCAGAGAACATACAAACATATATACATTTTTATAAAAAAGCAAAATACAAATCATCATATGTATGAAAAAAAATCTGAAAAGAAGCAGCATACACAATATATATACTCACATATATACATATATATATAAACTGAAAAAAACAAGCATATAATATATGAAAAAAAGGAACAGGGGAGGGGCGGCGCCGGCCGGACCAAGGGAGGGGCAGGGGTGCGGGTTCAGCGGCGAGGACGGCGACGGGGCAGGGGGCGCGCGTTCGGCGGCGAGGAATGGGGCGGGGCAGGGCGACGGCGATGACGGGGGCGCGCGACGCGCGTCGGGGCAGGGCGGCGATCGGCGACGGCGTCGGGCGAGGGCACGGGCGACGGCGAGCGGGCAGCGACGGCGACCTCGGGCGGCTAGGGGAGGCGACGACGATGACGGCGTCGAGGAGCAGCGTAGCAGCCTGGCGGCGTTGGAGAGAAGAATGGCGGTTGGCCAAAATTTCACAAGTGTTGGCTTATATAGCCAGAGCAATGGTCCCGGTTCGTGCTACGACCTGGGACTAATGCTCCCTTTAGTCTCGGTTGGTTCCACGAACCGGGACCAAAGGCCAATTTTCAGCAGCCCAAAGGGCGGGAAGCGGCGGCATTTGGTCCCGGTTGGTGGCATCAACCGAGACTAAAGGGGGGCATTGGTCACGGTTGGTGCCACGAACCGTGACCAATGCCCCCTTTAGTCCCGGTTGGTGCCACCAACCGGGACCAATGGCGTTGTGCTGCCCGCGCCCAAAAGTTTAGTCCCACATCGCTAGCTGAAGGGCGCCGGCACTTGTTTATAAGCGCTGGTGTGCCCCCCATTCGAGCTCCTCTCTAATGCAGGCTTTTGGGCCTAAACTTGCTACTACTTGTGGGCCTATTGGGCGTTCTGCGGGCCTGAATCCTGGCCCATATAGGGTTTCTAGTCGTATTCAGGCCGTGGAGGCCCAGTAGGTGGCATTTTTTTGGTTTTTTCTTTTTTATTTCTACATTTTTTGGTTTTTTATTTTTTTATTTCTACTTAAAACTAAATACTTACAGTTTTTTAGTGATTTCTTTTTGCTTTTAGGTCACAAAAATTATAAACTTTCTGTTAGTGCCATTAGTTTTAAAATTTGAATTTTAAAAAATTTGTGTGAATCACTAGTTTATGAATAACTTTACTATAAAAATAGAATTTTTTTCTATTTATTTTTTATTTATACTCACGACTAAATACTTATAGTTTTTTAGTGATTTCTTTTTGATTTTAGGTCACAAAAATTATAAACTTTCTGTTAGTGCCATTAGTTTTAAAATTTTGAATAGTTTAAATTTGTAATTTTTAAAATTTGTGTGAATCACTAGTTTATGAATAACTTTACTATAAAAATAGAATTTGCTTTATTTTTTAATTCTTTATGCTTTTAGTTTTAAAAAAATTATAAACTTTCTGTTAGTGCCATTAGTTTTCAAATTTGAAAACACTTTTTTTAGTTTTTTAGTTTTCTTTGTTGCTTTATTTATTTTATTTTGTGATTAACTTTACTATAAAAATAGTTTTTTCCTTTTTTTTGATTTGTTTTTTGCATTTTTTTTGTTTGTTGCTTTAATTTTTAATTCTGTTTGCTTTTAGGTTAGCAAAATTATAAACTTTCTGTTAGTGCTATTAGTTTTCAAATTTGAAAACACTTTTTTAGTTTTTTTGTTTTCTTAGTTGCTTTATTTATTTTATTTTGTGATTAACTTTACTATAAAAATAGTTTTTCCTGTATTTTTGATTTGTTTTTTGCATTATTTATTTTCTTTTGTTTTTTGCTTTAATTTTTAATTCTGTTTGCTTTTAGGTTAGCAAAATTATAAACTTTCTGTTAGTGCCATTAGTTTTAGAAAAATTATAAACTTTCTGTTAGTGCCATTAGTTTTCAAATTTAAAAACACTTTTTATGATTAACTTACTCAAAAAATGAGAATATATGCTCTTATAGAGAAAACTTGATGCACTTCGTGTATAAAATGGACAATCACTTTGAAATGAACTCTGAAAAAGTTGAAAGTTAGGATGGTATCATAATTTCACGGACATAGCATGTGCATGTACAAAACGGACAATGGTAGCATGTTCGTGTGTTACAAAGTTGGCATGGTATCATTATAATAGTTGCGGGAGAAAGTCTTCACTTTTTCTTCGCTTGTGTCATTTGCTTATTGCGCCGTAACCATGGATAATCTTCATTGTTTATCAGGATGCTTGGGTCAGCCTTGACATTGAAGGGAGGAATTTCATGAAACTTTTCATAATCTTTAGACATGTCTGTCTTGCCGTCCACTCATAGGATGTCCTTTTTTCCTGAAAGAACTATGTGGCGCTTTGGCTCATCGTATGATGTATTCGCTTCCTTATCTTTTCTTTTTCTCGGTTTGGTAGACATGTCCTTCACATAGATAACCTGTGCCACATCATTGGCTAGGACGAACGGTTCCTCAGTGTACCCAAGATTTTTCAGATCCACTGTTGTCATTCCGTACTGTGGGTCTACCTGTACCTCGCCGCCTAACAGATTGACCCATTTGCACTTAAACAAAGGGACCTTAGAATCAGGTCCGTAGTCAAGTTCCCATATGTCCACTATGTAACCATAATATGTATCCTTTCCGCTCTCGGTTGCTGCATCAAAGCGGACACCGCTGTTTTGGTTGGTTCTCTTTTGATCTTGGGCGATCGTGTAAAATGTATTCCCATTTATCTCGTATCCTTTGTAAGTCAATACAGTCAAAGATGGTCCCCTGGACAACAAGTACAACTCATCACAAACAGTGTTGTCACCTCTGAGACGTGTTTCCAACCAACTGCTGAAAGTCCTAATGTGTTCACATGTAATCCAGTCGTCGCACTGCTCCGGGTGTTTGGAGCGCAGACTGTTCTTGTGTTCATGGACATACGGGGTCACCAAGGTAGAGTTCTGTAGAACTGTGTAGTGTGCTTGAGACCAAGAATATCCGTCCCTGCATATTATTGAGTCTCTTCCAAGAGTGCCTTTTCCAGTCAGTCTCCCCTCATACCGCGATTTAGGGAGACCTATCTTGTTAAGGCCAGGAATGAAGTCAACACGAAACCCGATAACATCCTCTGTTTGATGGCCCATGGAGATGCTTCCTTCTGGCCTAGCGCGGTTACGGACATATTTCTTTAGGACTCCCATGAACCTCTCAAGGGGAACATATTGTGTAGAAGTACGGGCCCCAAGATGACAATCTCGTCGACTAGATGAACTAGGACATGCGTCATGATATTGAAGAAGGATGGTGGGAACACCAACTCGAAACTGACAAGACATTGCGCCACATCACTCCTTAGCCTTGGTACGATTTCTGGATCGATCACCTTCTGAGAGATTGCATTGAGGAATGCACATAGCTTCACAATGGCTAATCGGACGTTTTCCGGTAGAAGCCCCCTCAATGCAACCGGAAGCAGTTGCGTCATAATCACATGGCAGTCATGAGACTTTAGGTTCTGAAACTTTTTCTCTGGCATATTTATTATTCCCTTTATATTCGACGAGAAGCCAGTCGTGACCTTCATACTGAGCAGGCATTCAAAGAAGATTTCTTTCTCTTCTTTCGTAAGAGCGTAGCTGGCAGGACCTTTATACTGCTTCGGAGGCATGCCGTCTTTTTCGTGCAAACGTTGCAGCTCCTCCCGTGCCTCAGGTGTATCTTTTGTCTTCCCATACACGCCCAAGAAGCCTAGCAGGTTCACGCAAAGGTTCTTCATCACGTGCATCACGTCGATTGAGGAGCGGACCTCTAGGTCTTTCTAGTAGGGTAGGTCCCAAAATATAGATTTTTTCTTCCACATGGGTGCGTGTCCCTCAGCGTCATTCGGAACAGCTAGTCCACCGGGACCCTTTCCAAAGATTACGTAGTGTAAATCATTGACCATAGCAAGCACGTGATCACCGGTGCGCATGGCGGGCTTCTTCCGGTGATCTGCCTCGCCTTTGAAATGCTTGCCTTTCTTTCGACATTGATGGTTGGTCGGAAGAAATCGATGATGGCCCAGGTACACATTCTTCCTGCATTTGTCCAGGTATATACTTTCAGTGTCATCTAAACAGTGCGTGCATGCGTGGTATCCTTTGTTTGTCTGTCCTGAAAGGTTACTGAGAGCGGGCCAATCGTTGATGGTCACGAACAGCAACGCCTTAAGGTTAAATTCCTCCTGTCTGTGCTCATCCCACGTACGTACACCGTTTCCATTCCATAGCTGTAAAAGTTCTTCAACTAATGGCCTTAGGTACACATCAATTTCGTTGCCAGGTTGCTTAGGGCCTTGGATGAGAACTGGCATCATAATGAACTTCCGCTTCATGCACATCCAAGGAGGAAGGTTATACATACATAGAGTCATGGGCCAGGTGCTGTGATTGCTGCTCTGCTCCCCGAAAGGATTAATGCCATCCGCGCTTAAAGCAAACCATACACTCCTTGGGTCCTTTGCAAACTCATCCCAGTACTTTCTCTCGATTTTTCTCCACTGCGACCCGTTAGCGGGTGCTCTCAACTTCCCATCTTTCTTTCGGTTATCACTGTGCCATCGCATCAACTTGGCATGCTCTTCGTTTCTGAACAGACGTTTCAACCGTGGTATTATAGGAGCATACCACATCACCTTTGCAGGAATCCTCTTCCTGAGGGGCTCGCCGTCAACATCACCAGGGTCATCTCGTCTGATCTTATACCGCAATGCACCGCATACCGGGCATGCGTTCAGATCCTTGTATGCACCGCGGTAGAGGATGCAGTCATTAGGGAATGCATGTATCTTCTCCACCTCCAATCCTAGAGGGCATACGACCTTCTTTGCTGCGTATGTACTGTCGAGCAATTCGTTATCCTTTGGAAGCTTCTTCTTCAATATTTTCATTAGCTTCTCAAATCCTTTGTCAGCCATGTTGGGGAACGTAGTAATTTCAAAAATTTTCCTACGCACACGCAAGATCATGGTGATGCATAGCAATGAGAGGGGAGAGTGTTGTCTACGTACCAACGCAGACCGACTGCGGAAGCGATCACACAACATAGAGGAAGTAGTCCTACGTCTTCCCGATCCGACCGATCCAAGCACCGTTACTCCGGCACCTCCGAGTTCTTAGCACACGTTCAGCTCGATGACGATCCTCGGGCTCCGATCCAGCAAAGCGTCGAGGAAGAGTTCCGTCAGCACGACGGCGTGGTGACGATCTTGATGTACTACCGACGCAGGGCTTCGCCTAAGCACTACAACGGTATGATCGAGGTGGAATTTGGTGGCAGGGGGCACCGCACACGGCTAAGGGACGATCAACAATGATCAATTGTGTGTCAAGAGGTGCCCCCTGCCCCCGTATATAAAGGAGCAAGGGGGAGGGGTTCGGCCGGCCAAGGGAGAGGGGCGCAGGAGGAGTCCTACTCCCACCGGGAGTAGGACTCCCCCCAATCCTATTCCTAATAGGAATCCTCAAGGGGGAAAGAGAGAAGGGGTGGCCGGCCACCTTCCCTAGTCCTAATAGGACTAGGGAAAGGGGGGAGGTGCGGAGCCCTCTATGGCAGCCCCTTTCACTTTTCCACTAAGGCCCAATAGGCCCATTTGCCTCTTGGGGGGTTCCGGTAACCCTCCCGGTATTCCGGTAAAATCCCGATTTCACCCGGAACACTTCCGATGTCCAAACATAGGCTTCCAATATATCAATATTTACGTCTCGACCATTTCAAGAATCCTCGTCATGTCCGTGATCACATCCGGGACTCCGAACAACCTTCGGTACATCAAAATGCATAAACTCATAATAACTGTCATCGTAACGTTAAGCGTGCGGACCCTACGGTTCGAGAACAATGTAGACATGACTGAGACACATCTCCGGTCAATGACCAATAGCGGGACCTGGATGCCCATATTGGCTCCTACATATTCTACGAAGATCTTTATCGGTCAGACCGCATAACAACATACGTTGTTCCCTTTGTCATCGGTATGTTACTTGCCCGAGACTCGATCGTCAGTATCCAATACCTAGTTCAATCTCGTTACCGGCAAGTCTCTTTACTCGTTCTGTAATACATCATTCCGCAACTAACTCATTAGTTGCAATGCTTGCAAGGCTTAAGTGATGTGTATTACCGAGAGGGCCCAGAGATACCTCTCCGACAATCGGAGTGACAAATCCTAATCTCGAAATATGCCAACCCAACATCTACCTTTGGAGCCACCTGTAGTACTCCTTTATAATCACCCAGTTACGTTGTGACGTTTGGTAGTACCCAAAGTGTTCCTCTGGCAAACGGGAGTTGCATAATCTCATAGTCATAGGAACATGTATAAGTCATGAAGAAAAGCAATAGCAACATACTAAACGATCGGGTGCTAAGCTAATGGAATGGGTCATGTCAATCAGATCATTCAACTAATGATGTGACCTCGTTAATCAAATAACAACTCTTTGTTCATGGTTAGGAAACATAACCATCTTTGATTAACGAGCTAGTCAAGTAGAGGCATACTAGTGACACTGTGTTGGTCTATGTATTCACACATGTATTCTGTTTCCGGTTAATACAATTCTAGCATGAATAATAAACATTTATCATGATATAAGGAAATAAATAATAACTTTATTATTGCCTCTAGGGCATATTTCCTTCAGTCTCCCACTTGCACTAGAGTCAATAATCTAGATTATACAGTAATGATTCTAACACCCATGGAGCCTTGGTGCTGATCATGTTTTGCTCGTGGAAGAGGCTTAGTCAACGGGTCTGCAACATTCAGATTCGTATGTAGCTCTACAGCCTGAATGCCCACCCAACTCTGAATTATGTAGTGCAGAGATTAATTTGTTTCTGAGTGCACTGTATGAACCTACAATGACTCTGTTTTTATATGTGAGCATTCCTTGCTTGAAAGTATAATTGGGATGGTAGTGGTCAGCTGGTGATCAGATCTTTGCATCTCAGATCCTGGTTGTAGCTAGCAACCACTTCGGCAATCCAAGCTGCTTTTGCAGTACTAGCAAATAGAGTGCAATTTGTGCTGAACTCTAGAGAGAGTGCCGGCTACTCTGTTTTGTTGCATTTCTTTTATATTTAATGGTATAATTATAGCCCAGTAATTTGACCAATAGCTTGTGTAGAATGCCATCTCTCAGTTTCTGCTCTTGGATGTACTTGTGACTCTGTTGAACTGTTCCGGTGATCAAGGAAGAAGTAGCAAAATAGTGTTTCCATTTTTGTTAATGCTTCAATGATGGCCATTGCCTCTTTATCACAAGTGGAGAGAGCACATGCCCTAGGAACAATTGTTTTGCTGAAAAAAGAGATAGGCCTGCCACCGTGCATGAGGACTGCATGAATACCATAAGCACATGTCTCTGCATCTACTATAAATTGTTTTGTAAAGTCAGGCAGGGCTAACACATGTGCTTGAGTCATTTTATGTTTGAGTGTTGAATGCATCTTGCTGTTGAAACTTGCCCTTCTCAGGACTGTGAAAAGAGGTTTGCATTCTGGATGAATCTCCTATGTTAACCAGGGAGGCTTAAAAAACTTACGAGTTGAGTAATATTTTTTGGGGGTGGCCAATTGATAATTGCTTCAAAATTTCAATGGATCAGTAACAGCTCCATCTCCAGAGAGAGATTTAAGGGGATTTGGGAGGGATTTGCAATGATTCACTCTTGGCTTTGTGCATATCCAGAGCGTGTCCACTTGTGCATGTGTTTAGAAGTCAAAACTCAGCCCTGACTTCATCTCAGAATTATTTGAGTCCTTGAAGAATTTTCCTTCTAGAAGCTTAAGCTATTGTTGGGATGCTATGCTGGAAAGTTGAACTTAACTTGATCATCTCGCAACATGAAGAGTGCTGGAGGTGCCAAGATACAGCTTGGTGAAATTTTTAGTTTTTTTTTACGATTTTTTAAAATAGGGTTTGGACAAAGTTCACTTTTGTTGGTTTTTGTTTTATAATTTTAGTTCAAGAATTTTGAACAAAACAAATTGCTGGTTTGAACACTAGAGATCAAGGATATGGCAATGAAGGTTGGATTAAATTTCGAGAATTTTTGAAAGAAAAATATATGTGAGACGTTGTCATGTAGATTGTTTGAGAATTTTGGTTCATGTCAATTTTTGAACATAAGCTTGAACCATTTTTTCTTCTTCTTGAATGCACATCTAAGTGTGCCATTGTGACTCAGAAGAACGCTGTGACGGTGCTGCAAGTATTTGTTCCTATTTAGTGCCTTTATGTTGTTTTTGTCATGTGGCGCTGATGATTGCAGTGTTATTTAGCTGAAACTTGCATTGTCCAAAAGTATTTTACATCTCTCCTCTATTGGGCTGCAGGTTATGGACAAACACATGTCGATTCTTGCTAAACAGCATGTAGAAACACGGTTTATCAAAGTCCATGCTGAAAAGGCTCCCTTTCTGACCGAAAAACTAAGGGTTGTTGTGCTCCCAACTCTTGCCCTAGTGAAGAATGCCAAGGTTGAGGATTATGTGGTAAGACTGCTCTTAACAGTTTGTTCTTCAGCTGTGTGAAAAATCAAAAATGTCATCAGGCGTGTGTAACTATTATTCTGCTACTGCCAGGTTGGATTTGATGAGCTGGGTGGTAAAGATGACTTCAGCACTGAGGATCTGGAGGAACGCATTGCCAAAGCTCAAGTGATCTTCCTCGACGGAGAGGGGCCTGCAAATCCTTCCAAGCAAGCTGCTGCCAGCAAGCGAAGCGTTCGACAATCAGATACTGGCAACTCAGACTCAGACTAGTTCTGTTCCTGTATTGAAGGCGTGTGCGCCAAGGATTTTTATATATAGGATTTACGCCAAGCTGTTATGCTATCCTTACTAGTAATAGGAAAGAAGTTTGTGTGGCGATGGCGATTTAACCGCAATTGTCACTGTTGTAGATTGCTCTTGTTTTTACCATGCGTCCATACCTGGTTTGGTTTGTTTATTTGAGTGGAAATGTTTTTCGTTGCTAGCAGGACTTTTCTCGCTCCATGCAATTGCCAGAAAATCGATGAATTTCTAGACAAGCAGATCAAATGATACCCTGATACGCACTATTGCTTGCGGATGGAAGTTATGACAAGTTACAAATCTGAAAAGCCCTCTAACTATGTGCTCTTGTAGAATGTCACATTGCTTATATGTACTGTATAACGAGTTTGCCTGGGCACAGGCTGTATAGTATACATCAATAAATTCTGCACAACAATGCTGCATCTAGTGGTGGACAGCATTCCCTTCGCCACATGAAGAAGTGACATTTCCGTATGTGGTCTTTAAATATATTTTTGATCACTTGTTCCATTGCAACATACACATATAAACAACAAAAATTACAAAATTATAATACTACAATGCTAAAAAGAACACTTCTCAAGGCTTATTCATGCATATGATTTTAAGTTGAATATTTGAAATGATATTGATGGTCAAAGACTTGTGACATTTCCCAAATGTCACTTTTTATGTGTGGAGGGAGTATGATGCTTTAGATTACATCGGTTGAATGATGTTGCACAAGAGGAAAAGAACTTTGAGGATCTCTTTGGTATGTGTGTTGTTATTTGGACCCGAACTACAACAAAGTTAGTTATCCGTCTACAAGAAAGTTTTCCCTAATGCTCTTTAGTTGGCGTCATAACACGTGTTGAGACTGGAATATCTAGGTAGGAGGGAGTACAATGCTAAAAAAACACTTCTCAAGGTTTATTCATGCATATGATTTCAAAGTTGAATATTTAAAACGATATCGATGGCCACGACTCAAGACATTTCCCAAATGTCACTTTTTGTGTGTGTGCGGAGGAAGTACGATGCTTGAGATTACATTGGTTGAATGATCTTGCAAAAATAACTTCGATGATCTCTTTGGCATGTGCTGTTATTTGGACCCGAACTATAACAAAGTTAGTTTCAACACTAATAGTTATCCGTCTGTAAGAAAGTTTTCCCTACTGCTCTCTAGCTGGTTGTTATTTGGACCCGGACTATAACAAAGTTAGTTTCAACACTAATAGTTATTCGTCTGTAAGAAAGTTTTCCCTACTGCTCTCTAGCTGGTTGTTATTTGGACCCGGACTATACCAAAGTTAGTTTCAACACTAGTTATCCGTCTGTAAGAAAGTTTTCCCTACTGCTCTCTAACTGATCTCCGGTGGCTTTAGCTTCATTGATGGTCTCACTACTCATTACTGATGACCTGGTAGTCATCGCTCATGGATGGAGAAGTCGGGAAATATCAAACTGGTGGCCTTTTTGGATACCATAGTCTACGTGTAAATTCCTAGATTAAGTCATCACAGATGACACCGTCATCGTAGTTGATGAGAACGTCTCCCCTCCCATGCAAGCAACAGGTCTAGGACTTGAACCCCTCCTAACCATCCAACCATAGTCTATAGGCATAACTTTTGTTTCAGACTTTTTATATTTGTAGGAGAGTCCGCCGGTTTTTAATATTAAAAAATGACTTGCGAGCTATGACGTACTCCCTCCGTTTCGAAATATAAATCTTTTTAGTGATTTCATTCACTACAAACTAAATATGAATGTACTATATAGACATATTTTAGATTGTAGATTTATTTATTTTGCTTCGTATGTAGTCCATAATGAAATCTCTAAAAAGACTTATATTTAGAAACAGAGTGAGTATATTTGATGGACCTGTGACGTCTAAACAATGCGTGTGTTACCACTTGGCATGAGTGGCAAGCTATATAAAAAAACAATAAACAATGCGTGTGTTTACTCTTGCCATGGAATTTCGCACCGTATATGTGTGGTGTGAAGCACGATTCAAAGGTCAAGACTCAAGACAAGACTTCAGGCGCTGCGAGCTTGCGTCGCGACACATCCACATGTCGTGTGGAACACCGCCAAACACACCCGCGTGGTTGCATGCCATGTACGACTAATTTTGCACGGAGAAGGAACGAAATAAAGGTCTGCGCGCACGGCCGGTGAGCGCGGCGCTGGCGTGTCAACCCGTCCGAGCTCCGGCTGCTCCGCGAGTTCATTCCTCGGACTTCCGAACAGCACGGCGGCACCCACACGAGCTTCAGGTTTCAAAGAAGAACCAAAAGGTGGCCGGCGCCGGTGCGCCTCCCACACCAGATCCCTTGCTGTCATGTCCATTTCCTCTGTTCCAGCATGAGCACAGCAGAGTCGGGCACCGGCACGCACCGTCCGTCCGTCCGTCCAAGCCTTGTTGACCGTTTCTTTTACGCGCCGCAGCAGAAGGGACGGTCAGCCTTCCAGTCCAGCACGAGAATTTCCAACCTTGTTGGCTGGCAAGAACGGGGCACACGGACACGGTGTACCGGCCAACTGCACGCCACCAGATTCCTCTCCATATATATACACACATCAGACGACTCACACAAGTGGTAGACTAGCACCAGCACCAGACTGCAATCTCCACACCCAGAACCAGGCGATTCCGGGAGACACCTGCGTGCGTGCGTGCTCCGTAAGTCCGTAGAGTTTTCAGAGGATCAAGATCTCAGGGCACGTCCTTTGCTTCTTGGAAGCCATGGACGCCCACCGTAACCGCAGCTTCTTCTTCGTCGTCGTCGTTGCTGTCGCTGCGATGTTCACCATGAGCTTCGTGGGGTGTGCCGACGCCGTGAGGCCCATGCCACCGAGCCCGGCGTCCTCCACCACGGCGTCCGCGCTGGTGTCGTCGTTGATGGAGATGCTACCCATGGGGCCCAGCGGAGGAGGCGCAGGGCACTGATCCGCTCAAGTTGATCGCTAGCGAGAAGCGTAGTTTAGAGGTCTACAAAGTGTATGAACGATTTCAAATTTTTAGGACCTACTTAACACACTTGAAATACTTTTAGGAGCTTTAGTGTAATTTACTCTTTAGAATACATATGATCTTTGAGGAACTCACATTTCACAAACGCTCGTCATCGGAGATAATAAGCTTGATACGCATATGCTCAATAAATACTTCCCTGGATTTGGAAGCAAAAGGCCACGATGTGTCTCCAATGTCTAGCCATATCCCACTACTTTTCATCTCCTTGTCCAACTATCAGGGAGGGGAATGGCCACAAGAATCGAGAAGCATTAACGTGTGCATCAAAAGGGCTCGCTCGCACATGCCACGTCGGCAGAGGAACACAATGAAAAAAAGAGAGGAAAAACCGAACGCGGCCCGGGATTGGTTGCTAGGCGCGTCGGTCAAGTCGTCGCTTCATCTGAACGAAAGAGAGAGAACGTGAAAACGCCTTGAACTCCACCCCTTCTCTCCAGTCGCACGCAACCTCTCCTTTCCTCTCCACTCTCTCTCGTTTTTCATTCACATCGGCAAGGGTTGCCGCCGCCGCCGCGCTCACGCCCCAAATTTTCTCCCCCCTCCCCCGATCCCGCAGCGGCCGCCTCTGCTGCTCCTGCGCATGGTCGCCGCCGCCTCTGCTGCTCCCGCGCGTGGTCGTCGCGGCCTCTCCTCCCACCTCAGCGTACAACCGCCTCAGCGCCTCTTCCTCTTCATCTCAGAAGACGGCATCGAGTGCGGCCGTCCCGTGCTCTCTTTCCCTCCCAGGTCGACCCAGGAGGAGCTCGAGCGGCAGAGCTGGTCCACGGCGCCGTCGTTGTTGGCAGGAGCGTGAGCGCAGACACGGTCGGCTCCCTCCGGCTTCCGTGTCGCCGTTCATCAACCCGTGAGGTCAGTCCCTGCGTCCTCGCCTCAATCCTCTCTCGCTGTCACAGATGCCTTCTCCTCCGTCCTCTCAATGTTTTGCGATGAACCGGCTGAAAAATGCCTGCATGTCACAGCAGACCCGTACCGAAAGCATGTGTGTGGTACTGGTATGTGCCTGCACAGGACCTCCAAATTTGATTTAAGTATCAGTAATACTGATTAGAGTTTACATGAGAAAATACACTTATTTACTGTTGGGAATCTACTTCACGCTGTCAGGCACCTTCCTCCTTTCTCTCCTCTACAGATTGATACGACTGTATATGTATACGTTTTACTGTCAATTAATCTCCCCCACCTTTTACACTTTTTAATGCATAATGAATTTTGTGGTGTTGTTCTTTATAATAAAAACAATCTTCGCAGGAAGAGATATATCGATGGCCAAGAACTCCTGGAGCACCCGCTCGGTTCATCCCATGTTCTCATGCTCTCCTTTTTCTTCTGATCTTATGGAAGTTGTGCTATGATCATATATCATCTTCTACTCTGTACATGTTTGTTCGAATTCATGAGGTTGCAAGAATTAAGAAAATTACAACACCAATTCTATTGTACTAATCAATGCGCTTATGCTACTATGCAGGTATATTCGCAGGTTAGTTGCATGGATAAGGCCTTCCCAAGTAAGTTTTGCCTTGAAAGTTACTCCCTCTGTTCCGAATTACTTGTCGTAGGTATGGATGTATCTAGATGTATTTTAGTTCTAGATACATCCATTTCTGCGACGATTAATTTGGAACGGAGGGAGTAGATACCACTTCATGTTGTAAAGCAGACAAAATGTTAATGATCTGAGATTAACACTCCAGCCGGGCACGCCCAAGAACGCCTCCTGCAGGAGGGCGCCGCCGCCGTCCCGACCAGCACTCCCCCGCCGTCCTACCACGCCCGGACCGCCACGGCATCGTCGTACGGCGACTGCGGCAGGCTGGGCCGCAGGAGCAAGGGAGATGGTCGATGGGGAGACGGCCCCGCCTCTGATGCAGCTGGAGACGCTGCTGGCGCTCGGCCTGGACCAGCGCATGGCGGAGAACGCTCTGGTCAACAGCAAAGTCACCTAGCCTCCGTCATAGCCAAGGTAAACAGCATATCCTATCCTTACACTTGTAGCCTTCATGGTATGTTCACGTAACTCTATTTTGCTTGCACATTATTTTGCCCTGCACATTGTTTTGCCCATAGTGAAAATTTGCTTGAACAACAACTCATAGTAATTTATTTTTCCTATTCATAAGGAAATATCGTACTCATATTATCTGTGCGATTGATGTGATTGTATTTGCATCTTGATATGTTATACTAAACCTACAGTATGAACTCTGAACTCTGCTTTCCAACTTCATCAAATGTCCCCATCGTGTTCTACAGAAAGGACAAGGAAAAGCCGAATTGGTTTGTTGATTCATACGCATTATACCACACATGTTCAGTCCAGTTCTGTTCAGTTGGGTGTGAAATTTATGCTCAAATTTCTGCAACTCTGTAGTTCACTTGTACGAATAGTGGAGTAGTGTGTTATTGATGCGTGTTGCAGCAGTGGCGGAGCTAGCACAAGATCTCAGGGGGGGGCCAAATAAGAAATACACATCTTTGGGGGGGGGGGGCAAATAACTAAACTCTTCTTAATCTAAGCCTCTAAAAAAATTTCCCTTCAGTAATTAGGCTACGGCTGGGGGGCAGTGGCCACCCCAGAGCTGCACGTTGAAGGAAATATGACCTAGAGGCAATAATAAAGTTATTATTTATTTCCTTATATCATGATAAATGTTTATTATTCGTGCTAGAATTGTATTAAACCGGAAACATAATACATGTGTGAATACATAGACCAACAGAGTGTCACTAGTATGCCTCTACTTGACTAGCTCGTTAATCAAAGATGGTTATGTTTCCTAACCATGAACAAGGAGTTGTTATTTGATTAACGAGGTCACATCATTAGTAGAATGATCTGATTGACATGACCCATTCCATTAGCTTAGCACCCGATCGTTTAGTATGTTGCTATTGCTTTCTTCATGACTTATACATGTTCCTATAACTATGAGATTATGCAACTCCCGTTTACCGAAGGAACACTTTGGGTACTACCAAACGTCACAACGTAACTGGGTGATTATAAAGGAGTACTACAGGTGTCTCCAATGGTAGATGTTGGGTTGGCGTATTTCGAGATTAGGGTTTGTCACTCCGATCGTCGGAGAGGTATCTCTGGGCCCTCTCGGTAATGCACATCACATAAGCCTTGCAAGCACTGCAACTAATATGTTAGTTGTGAGATGATGTATTACGGAACGAGTAAAGAGACTTGCCGGTAACGAGATTGAACTAGGTATTGGATGCCGACGATCGAATCTCGGGCAAGTAACATACCGATGACAAAGGGAACAACGTATGTTGTTATGCGGTCTGACCGATAAAGATCTTCGTAGAATATGTAGGAGCCAATATGGGCATCCAGGTCCCGCTATTGGTTATTGACCGGAGACGTGTCTCGGTCATGTCTACATTGTTCTCGAACCGTAGGGTCCGCACGCTTAACGTTACGATGACAGTTATTATGAGTTTATGCATTTTGATGTACCGAAGATTGTTCGGAGTCCCGGATGAGATCACGGACATGACGAGGAGTCTCGAAATGGTCGAGACGTAAAGATTGATATATTGGAAGCCTATGTTTGGGCACCGGAAGCGTTCCGGGTGAAATCGGGATTTTACCGGATTATCGGGAGGGTTACCGGAACCCCCCGGGAGGCAAATGGGCCTATTGGGCCTTAGTGGAAAAGAGAGAAGAGGCAGCCCACAAGCCTAGCCGGCGCCCCCCCTTCCCCAAGTCCTAGTAGGACTAGGAGAGGTGGGTCGGCCCCCTCTTTCTCCTTTCCCCCCAAGAGTCCTAGTTGGAATAGGATTGGAGGGGAGGAGTCCTACTCCCGGTGGGAGTAGGACTCCTCCCTGCGCCTCCTCTCCCTTGGCCGGCCGGCTCCCCTCCTCCAACCTTTATATACGGGGGCAGGGGGCACCCCAAGACACACAACTTGATCCTTGAGATCGTTCCTTAGCCGTGTGCGGTGCCCCCTGCCACCAAATTCCACCTCGGTCATATCGTTGTAGAGCTTAGGCGAAGCCCTGCGTCGGTAGTACATCAAGATCGTCACCACGCCGTCGTGCTGACGGAACTCTTCCTCGACGCTTTGCTGGATCGGAGCCCGAGGATCGTCATCGAGCTGAACGTGTGCTAAGAATTCGGAGGTGCCGGAGTAACGGTGCTTGGATCGGTCGGATCGGGAAGAAGACGTACAACTACTTCCTCTACGTTATGTGATCGCTTCCGCAGTCGGTCTGCGTTGGTATGTAGACAACACTCTCCCCTCTCGTTGCTGTGCATCACCATGATCTTGCGTGTGCGTAGGAAATTTTTTGAAATTACTGCGTTCCCCAACAGTGGTATCAGAGCCTAGGTTTTATGGTTTGATGTTATATGCACGAGTAGAACACAAGTGAGTTGTGGGCGATACAAGTCATACTGCCTACCAGCATGTCATACTTTGGTTCGGCGGTATTGTTGGGTGAGACGATCCGGACCAACCTTACGCGTACTCTTACGCGAGACCGGTTCCCTCGACGTGCTTTGCACATAGATGGCTTACGGAAGACTCCCTCTCCAACTTTAGTTGAACCAAGTGTGACTACGCCCGGTCCTTAAGAAGGTTAAAACGGAGTCTATTTGACGAACTATCGTTGTGGTTTTGATGCGTAGGTGAGATGAGTTCTTACTTAAGCCCGTAGCAGCCACGTAAAACTTGCAACAACAAAGTAGAGGACGTCTAACTTGTTTTTGCAGGGTATGTTGTGATGTGATATGGTCAAGGCATGATGCTGATTTTATTGTATGAGATGATCATGTTTTGTAACCGAGTTATCGGCAACTGGCAGGAGCCATATGGTTGTCGCTTTATTGTATGCAATGCAATCGCGATGTAATGCTTTACTTTATTACTAAGCGGTACTGATAGTCGTGGAAGCATAAGATTGGCGAGACGACAACGTTGCTACGATGGAGATCAAGGTGGCGCGCCGGTGACGATGGTGATCATGACGGTGCTTCAGAGATGGAGATCACAAGCACAAGATGATGATGGCCATATCATATCACTTATATTGATTGCATGTGATGTTTATCCTTTTATGCATCTTATCTTGCTTTGATTGACGGTAGCATTATAAGATGATCTCTCACTAAAATTATCAAGAAGTGTTCTCCCTGAGTATGCACCGTTGCCAAAGTTCGTCGTGCCCAGACACCACGTGATGATCGGGTGTGATAAGCTCTACGTCCATCTACAACGGGTGCAAGCCAGTTTTGCACACGCAGAATACTCAGGTTAAACTTGACGAGCCTAGCATATGCAGATATGGCCTCGGAACACGGAGACCGAAAGGTCGAGCATGAATCATATAGTAGATATGATCAACATAACGATGTTCACCATTGAAAACTACTCCATCTCACGTGATGATCGGTTATGGTTTTGTTGATTTGGATCACGTGATCACTTAGAGGATTAGAGGGATGTCTATCTAAGTGGGAGTTCTTAAGTAATATGATTAAATTGAACTTAAATTTATCATGAACTTAGTCTTGGTAGTATTTTGCAAATCATGTTGTAGATCAATGGCTCGCGTTGTTGCTTCCCTGTGTTTATTTTGATATGTTCCTAGAGAAAATTGTGTTGAAAGATGTTAGTAGCAATGATGCGGATTGGATCCGTAATCTGAGGTTTATCCTCATTGCTGCACAGAAGAATGATGTCCTTGATGCACCGCTAGGTGACAGACCTATTGCAGGAGCAGATGCAGACGTTATGAACGTTTGGCTAGCTCAATGTGATGACTACTTGATAGTTTAGTGCACCATGCTTAACGGCTTAGAATCGGGACTTCAAAGACGTTTTGAACGTCATGGACCATATGAGATGTTCCAGGAGTTGAAGTTAATATTTCAAGCAAATACCCGAGTTGAGAGACATGAAGTCTCCAGCAAGTTCTATAGCTAAAAGATGGAGGAGAATCGCTCAACTAGTGAGCATGTGCTCAGATTGTCTGGGTACTACAATCGCTTGAATCAAGTGGGAGTTAATCTTCCAGATAAGATAGTGATTGACAGAATTCTTTAGTCACCATCACCAAGTTAGCAGAACTTCGTGATGAACTATAATATGCAAGGGATAACGGAAACAACTCCCAAGCTCTTCGTGATGCTGAAATCAACGAAGGTAGAAATCAAGAAAAAACATCAAGTGTTGATGGTTGACAAGACCACTAGTTTGAAGAAAAGGGCAGAGGGCAGAAGGGGAACTTCAAGAAGAACGGCAAGCAAGTTGCTGCTCAAGTGAAGAAACCCAAGTCTGATCCTAAGCCTGAGACTAAGTGCTTCTACTGCAAAGGGACTGGTCACTGGAAGCAGAACTACCCCAAGTGATTGGCGGATAAGAAGGATGGCAAAGTGAACATAAGTATATTTGATATACATGTTATTGATGTGTACTTTACTAGTGTTTATAGCAACCCCTTAGTATTTGATGCTAGTTCAGTTGCTAAGAGTAGTAACTCGAAACGGGAGTTGCAGAATAAACAGAGACTAGTTAAGGGTGAAGTGACGATGTGTGTTGGAAGTGGTTCCAAGATTGATATGATCATCATCTCACACTCCCTATAATTTCGGAATTAGTGTTAAACCTAAATAAGTGTTATTTGGTGTTTGCGTTGAGCATGAATATGATTTGATCATGTTTATTGTAATACGGTTATTCATTTAAGTAAAAGAATAAATTGTTGTTCTGTTTACATGAATAAAACCTTATATGGTTACACACCCAATGAAAATAGTTCATTGGATCTCGATCTTAGTGAGACACATATTTATAATATTGAAACCAAAAGATGCGAAGTTAATAATGATAGTGCAACTTATTTGTGGCACTGCCGTTTAGGTCATATTGGTGTAAAGCACATGAAGAAACTCCATGCTGATGGGCTTTTGGAATCACTTGATTATGAATCAGTTGATGCTTACGAACCATGCCTTTTGGGCAAGATGACTAAAACTCCATTCTTAGGAACAATGGAGCGAGCAACAGATTTGTTGGAAATCATACATACTGATGTATGTGGTCCGATGAATATTGAGGCTCGTGACAGGTATCATTATTTTCTGATCTTCACAGATGATTTGAGCAGATATGAGTATATTTACTTGATGAAACATAAGTCTGAAACATTTGAAAAGTTCAAAGAATTTCAGAGTGAAGTGGAAAATCATCGTGACAAGAAAATAAAACTTTCTACGATATGATCGTAGAGGTAAAATATTTGAGTTACGAGTTTGGTCTTCAATTAAAACAATGTGGAATAGTTTCACAAAATCATGCCACATGGAACATCACAGCATAATGGTGTGTCCTAACGTCATAACCGTACTTTATTGGATATAGTGCAATCTATGATGTATCTTACCGATCTACCACTATCGTATTGGGGTTATGCATTAGAGACAGCTGCATTCACGTTAAATAGGGCACCATCTAAATCCGTTGAGACGACACCATGTGAACTATGGTTTGGCAAGAAACCTAAGCTGTCGTTTCTTAAAATTTGGGATTGCGATGCTTGTATGAAAAAGTTTCATCCTGATAAGCTCAAACTCAAATCGGAGAAGTGCGTCTTCATAGGATATCCAAAGGAAACTATTGGATACACCTTCTATCACAGATCCGAAGGCAAGTATTTTTGTTGCTAAAATTCGGAAACTTTCTGGAGAAGGAGTTTCTCTCGAAAGAAGTGAGTGGGAGGAAAGTAGAACTTGACGAGGTAACTGTACCTGCTCCCTTATTGGAAAGTAGTACATCACAGAAAACTGTTTCTGTGACACCTACACCAATTAGTGAGGAAGCTAATGATGATGATCATGTAACTTCAGATCAAGTTACTACCAAACCTTGTAGGTAAACCAGAGTAAGATCCACGCCAGAGTGGTACGGTAATCCTTCTCTGGAAGTCATGCTACTAGATCATGATGATCCTACGAACTATGAAGAAGCGATGGTGAGCCCAGATTCCGCAAAGTGGCTTGAAGCCATGAAATCTGAGATATGATCCATGTATGAGAACAAAGTATGGACTTTGGTTGACTTGCCCGATGATCGCCAAGCCATAGAAAATAAATGGATCTTCAAGAGGAAGACGGACGCTGATAGTAGTGTTACTATCTATAAAGCTAGAATTGTCGCAAAATGTTTTCGACAAGTTCAAGGTGTTGACTACAATGAGATTTTCTCACTCGTATCTATGCTTAAAGTCTGTCCGAATCATGTTAGCAATTGCCGCATTCTGGCAAATGGATAAACAAAACTGCATTCCTTAATGGATTTGCTAAAGAAGAGTTGTATACGATGCAACTAGAAGGTTTTGTGAATCCGTAAAGTGCTAACAAAATGTGCAAGCTCCAGCGATCCATTTGTGGACTGGAGCAAGCATCTCGGAGTTGGAATATACGCTTTGATAAGTTGATCAAAGCATATAGTTTTATACAGACTTGCGGTGAAGCCTGTATTTACGAGAAAGTGAGTGGGAGCACTACAGCATTTCTGATAAGTATATGTGAATGACATATTGTTGATCGGAAATAATGTAGAATTATTCTATAAGGCATAAAAGGAGTGTTTGAAAGGAGTTTTTCAAAGAAAGACTTTGGTAAAGCTGCTTACATATTGAGCTTCAAGATCTATAGAGATAGATCAAGACGCTTGATAAGTTTTTCAATAAGTACATACCTTGACAAGATTTTGAAGTAGTTCAAAATAGAACAGTCAAAGAAAAAGTTTCTTGCCTGTGTTACAAGGTGTAAAGTTGAGTAAAGACTCAAAGCCCGACCACGGCAGAAGATAGAAAGAGAATGAAAGTCATTCCCTATGCCTCAGTCATAGGTTCTATAAAGTATGCCATGCTGTGTACCAGATCTATTATATACCCTGCACTGATTTGGCAAGGGAGTACAATAGTGATCTAGGAGTAGATCACTGGACAGCGGTCAGAATTATCCCTAGTAAAATAAGGATATGTTTCTCGATCATGGACATGACAAAAAGGTTCGTCGTAAAGGGTTACGTCGATGCAAGTTTTTTACACTGATCCAGATGAATCTAAAGTCTCAATCTGGATACATATTGAAAGTGGGAGCATTTAGCTAGAGTAGCTCCGTGTAGAGCATTGTAGACATAGAACTTGCAAAATACTTACGGATCTGAATGTGACAGACCCGTTGACTAAAATTATCTCACAAGCAAAACATGAACACACCTTAGTACTCTTTGGGTGTTATTCACATAGATATGTGAACTAGATTACTGACTCTAGTAAACCCTTTGAGTGTTGGTCACATGACGATGTGAACTATGGGTGTTAATCACATGGTGATGTGAACTATTGCTGTTAAATCACATGGCGATGTGAACTAAATTATTGACTCTAGTGCAAGTGGGAGACTGAAGGAAATATGCCCTAGAGGCAATAATAAAGTTATTATTTATTTCCTTATATCATGATAAATGTTTATTATTCGTGCTAGAATTGTATTAAACCGGAAACATAATACATGTGTGAATACATAGACCAACAGAGTGTCACTAGTATGCCTCTACTTGACTAGCTCGTTAATCAAAGATGGTTATGTTTCCTAACCATGAACAAGGAGTTGTTATTTGATTAACGAGGTCACATCATTAGTAGAATGATCTGATTGACATGACCCATTCCATTAGCTTAGCACCCGATCGTTTAGTATGTTGCTATTGCTTTCTTCATGACTTATACATGTTCCTATAACTATGAGATTATGCAACTCCCGTTTACCGAAGGAACACTTTGGGTACTACCAAACGTCACAACGTAACTGGGTGATTATAAAGGAGTACTACAGGTGTCTCCAATGGTAGATGTTGGGTTGGCGTATTTCGAGATTAGGGTTTGTCACTCCGATCGTCGGAGAGGTATCTCTGGGCCCTCTCGGTAATGCACATCACATAAGCCTTGCAAGCACTGCAACTAATATGTTAGTTGTGAGATGATGTATTACGGAACGAGTAAAGAGACTTGCCGGTAACGAGATTGAACTAGGTATTGGATGCCGACGATCGAATCTCGGGCAAGTAACATACCGATGACAAAGGGAACAACGTATGTTGTTATGCGGTCTGACCGATAAAGATCTTCGTAGAATATGTAGGAGCCAATATGGGCATCCAGGTCCCGCTATTGGTTATTGACCGGAGACGTGTCTCGGTCATGTCTACATTGTTCTCGAACCGTAGGGTCCGCACGCTTAACGTTACGATGACAGTTATTATGAGTTTATGCATTTTGATGTACCGAAGATTGTTCGGAGTCCCGGATGAGATCACGGACATGACGAGGAGTCTCGAAGTGGTCGAGACGTAAAGATTGATATATTGGAAGCCTATGTTTGGACATCGGAAGTGTTCCGGGTGAAATCGGGATTTTACCGGAATACCGGGAGGGTTACCGGAACCCCCCGGGAGACTAATGGGCCTATTGGGCCTTAGTGGAAAAGGAGAAAAAGGGAAAGCCCACAAGCTGGCCGGCGCCCCCCTTCCCAAAGTCCTAGTAGGACTAGGATAGGGGCCGACCCCCCTTCTCTCTCCTTTCCCCCCGGGAGTCCTAATAGGATTAGGATTGGGGGGAGGAGTCCTACTCCCGGTGGGAGTAGGACTCCCCTGCGCCTCCTCTCCCTTGGCCGACCGGCTCCCCTCCTCCAACCTTTATATACGGGGGCAGGGGGCACCCCAAGACACACAACTTGATCCTTGAGATCGTTCCTTAGCCGTGTGCGGTGCCCCCTGCCACCAAATTCCACCTCGGTCATATCGTTGTAGAGCTTAGGCGAAGCCCTGCGTCGGTAGTACATCAAGATCGTCACCACGCCGTCGTGCTGACGGAACTCTTCCTCGACGCTTTGCTGGATCGGAGCCCGAGGATCGTCATCGAGCTGAACGTGTGCTAAGAACTCGGAGGTGCCGGAGTAACGGTGCTTGGATCGGTCGGATCGGGAAGAAGACGTACGACTACTTCCTCTACGTTATGTGATCGCTTCCGCAGTCGGTCTGCGTTGGTACGTAGACAACACTCTCCCCTCTCGTTGCTGTGCATCACCATGATCTTGCATGTGCGTAGGAATTTTTTTGAAATTACTGCGTTCCCCAACACACGTAGCTCCGCCACTGTGTTGCAGTGAGCAGACAAAGGAGGTGTTGTTCCTTATGAATCATATCGCAAATGCAATCACAGAGCTGTGATTCGGAACTTTATTGTTGTTGTTTGCAGAACCAGGGCAGGGCAGGTGGTCGTGGCCTCTCCCCATCCTATTCTGACGCCGGTGGAGCCGGCCACGTCGGGGCCCGCCAGCGCTAGGAGTGGGAGCCCGAGGCAGGTGGCTTCGGTTCCTCACCCTCAGGCCCTGGTTGCGCCACCCGCGTCTCCCGTGACGCTGGGGGAGGGGGGACTGGGGCAGGTGGCCCCAGACATCCCGTCCTCGTCTGCGGTCAGGAGGACCGCACCATCGGCGACTTCGTCACTTCGCTCTGAGCCGGTGGTTGGGGCAGGAGGAGGGAGTGGGCAGGTGGCCCCACTTGTCCCGTCTCTTGTCCCACCCGCCGGGCACTTGTCCGATGGCATTGGGAGCCCGCGGCCTCCTCATTCTCGAGAGGAGGTTATTGCCTTTGGCGGGATCCCAGACCCGATCTCGACGGGGAGACGGATGAGTGCTCGCGTTCTGGACCTTCCGGAGGTGGACGATATGCAGCAGCGGTGCGCTATGAGGGCGGCCAAGCTTCACGATGCTGCGATCTCTGCTGGTATGTCCGTTAACATATCTAATTCTTTATTGCATTTTGCTCCTGAGGAGATTATTAATAATGCAAACCAATTAGGAGTTTCACTAGGCGCTACTGATAATGAAATTTCCAATTCGGTGAATGATATGTTAGATTTAGAGGCGGAGCGGGCCTTAGAGACTATTCGTAATCTTGCTGCGGTCAAACCCATGAATGATGAGGAAATTGATGCGTTAGGGGTTAGAGTGCTAAATAATCTATGTGCGGATCTAGCACCTTCTAATCAGGAGTCTGAGGGCGATGATGCGCCCTTAGATGATGTAGCTGGCGGTTCCGTTGAACCCGGTTATGAGGACCGGGTGACGGAGCCCACTAAGCCAAAGCGTAAGTGGACACGAAAGATTTATCCCGATTCTGCAGTTCGTAGGAGTGCTAGGTTTCGGACTGCTAAAAAATTCCATGATGAACTATGAAAGGAATCTTTTGGAATAGCAGAGGTCTGAAGGACTTGGCTAAAAGAAGGTTTCTTGCTGAAGCTTCTCTGGAACATCGATTAGATTTCATTGCTTTATCGGAAATTGGTAGAGACAATTTTGCGCCGCAGTTTCTCTCCTCTCTTGTGGGAGGTATTGATTTCGATTGGCATTGTCTCTCGCCACGAGGTAGATCGGGAGGTATCTTACTGGGTGTGAGATGTGAATCCCTTGAAGTCCGGAGTGTAGTAATGGGTGACTTCGCGGTTAAGTTTCGAGTTAGGTCTAAAGTTGATGGGTTCAACTGGGCTTTGGTAGCGGTCTATGGTGCCGCACAACCCGAGCTTAAACCGGAGTTTCTAGCAGATCTTGTTCGGATATGTGGGTCCGAACAGCATCCGATTTTGGTCGGGGGTGATTTCAATATCATTAGGAGGAGAGAGGAGAAAAATAATGATAACTTTGACGGCAGGTGGTCATTTATGTTCAATACCATTATTGAAAGCTTAGATATAAGAGAGATAGAGCTTTCTGGTAGAAAATTTACCTGGGCTAATGCTCTGCCAAACCCGACGTATGAAAAGCTTGATTGGGTTCTCGCCAGCGTGGAATGGGAACAGAAGTTCCCTCTTGTTACGGTGCAAGCTCTCACGCAGGGAATCTCCGATCACACACCATTGTTCGTTGACTTAGGGGAGCCGAATCATATGGGAAACAAAAACACCTTCTCATTTGAGATGGCCTGGTTCGAACGCGAGGGGTTCTTAGACATCATAGCCAGGGAGTGGGCCAAGGGTGTTGGCGGAAGGACGGCGGTCGAGCGCTGGCAGAATAAGATTAGGCATTTGAGAAGTTTCTTACGGGGTTGGGCTAAGCACCTTAGTGGGGTGTATAAGATTGAGAAGGATAGGCTCCTCTCTCTTATACAGGCCTTGGACGTAAAAGCCGAATCCACGATGTTGTTGCCCGCCGAGCTCCAGGTTAAACATGAGGCGGAGAAGAGGCTGAAAGAACTTCTCCGCGAAGAAGAATTGAAGTGGGCTTTGCGTGCCAAGGTCCGCAAAGTAGTCCACGGGGACGCGAATACTCAATTCTTCCACCTCATTGCTAATGGTAAGCACAGAAAGAAGCGGATCTTTCAGCTCGAGCAGGATGAGGGCACTATTTTAGGTCAGGATAATCTCAAAACCTATATTACCGAATACTATAGACATTTATTTGGACCGCCGGAGGACAATTGTTTGTCCCTCGATGAGTCCAGGATCGAGGACGTGCCTCAATTGTCTGCTGCTGATAATGATATCCTGGTTGCCCCGTTCTCAGAAAAGGAAGTGTTTGATGCTATTGCACAAATGAAGAACAATAAGGCTCCCGGTCCGGATGGGTTCCCGGCTGAGTTCTATAAAAAGTGCTGGCACATTGTTAAGGGGATTTACTACCGATGTTTCATGATTTATTCTCCGGACAGCTTCAACTATTTCACTTGAATTTTGGAACTATCACATTGCTCCCGAAGAAAACGGATGCTATGAGGATTGAGCAGTTTCGACCGATCTGCCTCCTCAATGTTAGTTTCAAAATCTTCACCAAGGTCGGGACTAGTAGGCTCACACAGATTGTGCAGTCTGTGGTGCAGCAATCCCAAACTGCTTTCATGCCGGACAGGAACATCCTTGAAGGGGTGGTTGTTCTTCATGAAACGCTCCATGAAATCCATTCCAAGAAATTAGATGGAGTAATTTTTAAGGTGGATTTCGAAAAAGCGTACGATAAGGTTAAGTGGTCATTCCTCCAACAGGCATTGCGTATGAAAGGTTTTGATGAAGCCTGGCGCCGACAGGTTGACTCATTTACGCACAAAGGGAGTGTGGGAATTAAAGTGAATGACGACATAGGTCATTATTTCCAGACACATAAAGGCCTAAGACAAGGAGATCCGATGTCCCCTATCCTGTTTAACATTGTGGTGGATATGTTAGCAATTTTGATAGGAAGGGCGAAGGAGAATGGTCAAGTTGGTGGGTTGGTACCTCATCTTGTTGAGGGAGGTGTTTCCGTACGCCGATGATACGATCATCTTTATGGAGCATGATTTGGCCAAGGCGAGAAATATGAAGCTAGTGTTATGCCTGTTTGAACAATTGACCGGGTTAAAGATTAACTTTCATAAGAGCGAGTTGTTCTGCTTTGGTAGAGCCAAAGACGACCAGGAGTCTTATAGGCAATTGTTTGGGTGCGAGTTGGGGAGTTTACCCTTCTCTTACCTTGGTATTCCGATCCACCATCGTCGGCTAACAAACAGAGAATGGAAATGCATCGAGGATCGATTTGAGAAAAAACTGAGCTGTTGGAAGGGTAAGCTCATGTCATACGGAGGCCGTTTGATATTGATTAATTCAGTGCTCACGAGTATGCCTATGTTTCTCTTATCTTTCTTTGAGGTCCCAGTTGGTGTTAGGAAACGACTGGACTTCTATTGGTCGCGTTTCTTTTGGCAGGGTGATGAACTTAAAAGAAAATATCGGCTTGCTAAATGGGACATCATCTGTAGACCGAAAGACCAAGGGGGTCTCGGTATTGAAAATCTTGAAGTTAAGAACAGATGCCTTCTTAGTAAGTGGTTGTGGAAGCTATCTTCCGGGACTGAGGCCATGTGGGCGCAGATCCTCCGCAATAAGTACCTCCAGACTAAAACATTATCCCAGGTCGCAGTCAGGCCGACTGATTCGCCTTTCTGGAAAGGACTAATGAAAGTCAAACAATCCATATTTAATAGGACGAGATTTTTTATTGGAAACGGTACAAGTACACGTTTCTGGGAGGATACTTGGCTTGGTGAATCACCTTTAGCCATTCAATATCCGTTTTTATATTGGATTGCTCAACGACGTGACGTGTTTGTGGCAACGGTATTCCAATCTGCCCCCCTTAATGTTCAGTTTCGATGGTCGCTAGCGGGCAATCGTTGGGAATAATGGCTCCATCTAGTTAGGAGACTGATGGAGATTCAACTTTCTCACCATCCCGATATATTGCGCTGGAAGTTGACTAGCTCTGGAGTATTTACAGTTAAATCAATGTATATTGATGTTATTAATTCGCATGCGATTCCAACTTCCAAGTATGTTTGGGCTGTCAAAGTTCCTTTAAAAATTAAAGTGTTTATGTGGTTTGTCCATAAACAAGTTATTTTAACAAAGGACAACTTGATTAAACGCAATTGGACAGGACCTACTAGGTGTAGTTTCTGTGATCGGGATGAGACGATTAAACATTTATTCTTTGAATGCCCGTTGGCCAAAGTTCTTTGGCGGACGGTCCATATTGCTTTTAATATTACTCCACCGACTTCGATCAATGCTTTATTTGGGACATGGCTTAATGGGGTTAAGCCTGAATTAGCAAGACATATTCGGGTTGGAGTTTGCGCTTTGTTATGGACTATCTGGAATTGCAGAAATGATTTGGTTTTTAACAGAACATCACGGATTCATTTTTTGCAGGTTATTTTCCGAGCTACGGCACAGATCCGTTCATGGTCGCTACTCACTCCGATGGAGGCCAGGGAGCATTGGTTACTGGATTTATCCGCTGGGAGATGGTAGCTCGGGATATCTTCAACCGGTTTGGATGGCGGTCATGTAATAGGATATGCAATTAGTTTTCCTATCTATTGTTAGCCAGCCGGTTGTGGCATCTTTTTCGGGCTAGTTTGTGTATCTAGCCGTCTGTCGCTCTGGGTGAGCTGCATTTATCTTTTGCTTGTTGTTTGGCTGGAGACTTTGGAACCTGTTGACACCTTTTGTTAATAAGATGTTCGTATGCATCGTTCTGATGCAGAGGCCGGGGAGATCCCTTTTTCGAAAAAAAATGGGAGCTCCATCAAGGCTTTGGTGAGCAAACTGTGTCCTTGCTCAGCCTCTCTCGTGTTGATTGGGCATCTTGGAATTTTATTTTGGCAACTTGGCCAACTGGTCTTCCAACAATCAGCAGTAGCAGGTCCAGTGCCTCATAACAGAACAAGCGATTGCGATCGTTTCTATCTCCCACTGGTATACATGTCTTTAATTCATAGTTTATTATACAGAGTTGGCTTTACTTAATTTAAAAAAAATTCTCCATGAACTATGAATAGTTTCCTACTAGAATATTGGGAAAATTGAAATGAGTGGTGGTTATTCGCTTACCTGTGGAAGAACAGAAGAAAGGGCGCAGTAGAAAGAGTTTTGATTTCACATATTGTGTTCCATGCTTCGTAGGTACGCTAGCATGGCTGTCTTGCAGATTATGCAAATGTGTAGTTCTCATGTATCGATGCGCTGCAGTTCGTCTGTATTTACCTGCTCAAAGGTCTTTGCTTAAATAATTCTAGGGAGGTCACTTGATCTGGATTCCCTCTTCCTCCACTACAGCGGCCAAAACCTGCAGTTGCTGCCGGCTGAGACCGGCCAGGACGCCGACAACGGATTTGACTCCTACACCAATCTCATCAAGGTAGGGTGGAAATTCCTCTTAACTCTTTTGTGAGTTGTTGCTATCTGATTGTTGTAAGGTTGCCGGCTTAATCAGATGATATCATTTAGGATTAGTCTATTCATGAATTATTACCTGAGATGTTGGTTTGCGTGATGTTAATTCAGATGCCAAATGAGTATGATTTAAGCTCTTTTGCTTAGAATTGACTGACAAGTGAATGAGTTGATCATGCGATCGTAGCAGTTGACTCACTTTGGCAAGATGATCCTAATTACATGCTCAGTGGAATGCCAGAGTTGCATAAATTGTCTTTTACGAATTTAGCATTAGTTCCTTCTGTTGGTAAATGGAACTTCTGTATGTTGTTTCATTACTACATAGTATGTGATTATTTTAGACAATTAACTATTGTTAAGAATTTTAAACATGCTGCTGCACTTGTTACCCTGTATTAACTTATTTGATATGTTTTTAGATGTGGATTATGGCTGTGGATCTTGTCGTATTCATCAGGATCATAAGAACAATGTGATTTGTCCATTTATTGATACTTTATGATTTCTTTTGCCCACGGGGGTTTTAAGTTTTGTTCGTCTGTCGGACAGAGGGTTATTAAGCTTTCTATCTGGAAGATACCAGATGGACATCACGTGCTTTCCTGTTTAGCTACGCAAATTACTAAACTTGAATGTCCTTATGTTGTCTTGCAAGAGGAACAACAGAAAATTCCTATTTCACTGATTGTTATAGTTGGCAGTCTGGTTTATTTCTCTGATTTGATGTAGGAAATGGATTGGAAGTTTCAGTCTTTCAGTACTGATTTTCTTTCTTCCCTTCATTAGCTGAATTTTCGGTTAGGGAAGGAAGGATAAAATATTGTCCAGAACAATCTAAGTGAGTTTAGTGAATGCTGACCACATTCTTACAATTCATAAGTATATGAAGAAGTGTTTCACACTTTCACTTTGATCCCTTTTTGGGTTACAAGCATACTTACCCAATGTTCATGAAAATGTTAAAGCCTAAAGCACTATCACTCTGCTATCTTTGGCTAATAATTTAATTTTGCTTTTGATCATATATCACTACATGTTGTTGTTGGAAAGTCAAAAAGCTACACGGGGAGACCTCCGAAAATAATTTCAGCCCCAAAGTAACAAAGGTGACGACGCCGTTATCACGGCAAGCAAGCTGGCATTCAGTTCAGCTTCTTGACGCGGTTCGGCATGATGGCGGCGCAGATGAAGGCATTCTTCGACTCCACTGGCGCCTCCGGCAGGAGCAGAGCATCTCCGGCAATCTCGCAGGCGTCTTTTTTGCCACGGGCACCTAGGGCTGGCACGCCATGATTGAGACTATCGCCACCCGCTGTCTAGATCGATGCCGGTGAGGAAAAAAATACACGGAGCTACACAAACCAAATTCAATCCCCATCAACATCAGGTACAACCCTGGACTAGGGGATCCCATGAAGAAATCTTAGTCAAATAATTTATGAGTGACTGCTACTTTTTACTTGATATTTAGTTCAGAAAAATAGGAGCTAGCTTTAGTTAAGTTAACCATCGATTTGCTTCAGGGTTAATCTATACTCTTAGCAGATTCCCATGTTAGGGAAAATACTTGCTATAATTAAGTGACTGATACCCCTTAGTTTGAACCACTTTTCGTGTCTCTGTGATCAGTCTATTACCCTATAAAACTGTTGCTTCTCTGTTTATGCAACCTATTAATATCTATGAAACCCATACACTTGCTCTGGTTTTTGAATGTGCACTGGTTGCCATGTCTTATATTTTTAACCAGCAACATGGACCTGTCACTCGTCTGTACTGCTTGTCTTGTCGCTAAAATAAGTTCAGTAACACTGCTATGCACATGCTATACCAACATCGCCAAAAAGAAATAACAAGTATAGTAGCCTAATTAGTAGCCCACCTTACCCACACCAAGTGTTTATATAGATCCAAATATTCCAACTCATGCAGTCATCTGTGTGAGTTTGTATGGGTCATAGATCAGTTTCTTGAGAACAAACTCTGAACGTATTATCTTCAGACAAGTAAACCTTTTCCTTTGCCTCTGAGATTCTGTCGTGGAATTTCTGGGGTTCTAAATGGTGTTCACTCTTCTAAAAATGGGATAACATGGCATGGATAGGCTCGCTAGAATTTGCAATTGCAGTGGAGGTTCTCTTTTGTACTATATAAATGCATGAATATGTTCTTTCTGGAAATCCAATACATCTTTTCTTGATTTATTCTTTGTCCAGAGTTAACCAAACACTGTTCACTTCGGATGAAAGCTCATTCAATCATGATCCTTTACAAATGCATGAATATTTTCTTTCTGGAAGCTCAGCACATCTTTTCTTGAATTATTGTTGTTTATTAAAACATAAAAGTCACACAGTATAGTTTACTTACTGTTTTCTTATTCGCTTCTCTCATAGAATAGGGCTTGCAAGTTAGTACCTTCTTAAAGTATGCTACTGAATCTAGCTATGGGAAGTCTGCAACCTAGAACTAACATCTTGCTCCTGCCTACTACATGTACAATGGTTTCATCAGGAATAATTATGCCCTACGTGGGAGAATGGCCTTACACTTAGATTTGGCAGTAGTTAGAGAAATATAAATATCAGGTAGCTGGACTACTTTGACACATAGGTGAGATAAAAAATCCAACTGCTCAAACTCTTTCTGTGCTATACAAGGTATCCAGTTCCTTTGGATTATATGATAAAAACATCTCTTGTTTTGGAATATCATGAACATTCTTTATGAAGTGCTCCCTAGGGATAATCTACAGTTAGAAATAGAGGGAGAGGAACTGGCTCCGCTCTCCCTCACAGCCACACCAACGTCGTCGCCTCGAGGGAGGAGTGGGCGCAAGTATTAGGCGGCGACGATGGTTTCGATCTGTGATTTTTGCCTCGACACCGGAGGCGGCGGATTGATCTCATCGAAATGGCAAGGTCACAACGACTCATCTACATGACTCTTTATTGTGTACATGAGCAAGAATATTGAAAATTTCCTCGTGTAGCTTTCCTAACAAATACTGGTGAACATCAGCTCGTATAACTTGATTGTTTGTAGAGACTTATCCATGTGACTTATGATGCGCATGAATAACATTTATCTGCTATGCTTATTAGAAGTGCTCATGTATGAATAGCATCTATATATGCTAAGCTTTCTAGAAATACTCATGCACACAACAAGGACCAAATAAGCCAGCTGAATGGGCGGCAGCAAACCAGACACCACACAAGCAGGCCTCAAGCGGCGCCACCGGGTGGCGCCCCAACCACTAGTAACACATGAAGGGGGGAGTGAGCAGAACGCAGAGATGGAGTTACTCATTGAGAAGCTCGATACTCCTTGGGTTCATAAACGTGGCCGCGGAAGGAATTTGATGGCCAGATCAAGAGGATGGCCATGTCGTTGTGCTAAAATGTGTAGAATCACCTGGAGTGCGTGTAAGAGGCCGGGGCACGAGAACAGTGCCGTTTTCTAGTTTTTTCGGTCAATTTTCCCCAATGCCTCCTATTCCTAAGTAAGACACAGACCAAAACTCTATGGTTCCTAGGTACATCTTTCATTTTGGCTTCTCGTTTCTTGAGACGGCTGCACATACCACTTCACTAGACCACATTCTCTCCTTGGTGCTTTGCTTTGGCTGCTACCACCTCACTACCGTACACGGTATGATGAATCAATAGTGTGTAGTGAAGACTCAAACACCGGTGGTATATAAGGATAGCAAAAGGTTTATTCATGGTTGTGGAAATGCACAATGAAAAGTCCGTGGGTGCATTTCATTTGGTCAGACTCTTCAATATACTTCACCTCCGTATTTGTGCACATGAACATAGCATACGCAAAGTACCATCCTACTATAATACTATTATGGACAAACATCCGGTAGGTGTGGAGTCACTCTTAATAGATTTTCCAACATGCCATGTACTATAACAAACACTACATTTGGATTTCTAGCTAGCTATGAGCCTGTGACTGCAACAACTAATGGTTAGCATTCCAGCTGCACAAAATAATCCGTTTTGTGTTTTTCGTCTGGCTAATTTTTTTGCTGCATTTTGCGTATGGAAGTACAATGGGGAAACATTTCTAGTGTGTACAGGTAAAACTTCCTCCTTCAAAGTTCCCCCAATATCCATTCTCCATTAGCGGTCTACCAGCGTGTATAGTTCTCTGCAAAACGTTTTTAATTAGACATTTTGACAGCCTCAGCTCAAGCTTATGATTTAGAAGTTATATGCTTCCAGCTAAATGCCTGAATAGAATTATGGAACAACCAGGATGTAGCTCATAAGATTTCATTAGTGGCTCCAACGATGCACAACTATACAAAAGCATTGTGTTTTATGGCAAGTACTAAATTACCTTAGGTCATGACTTACAACCAATATGGTATGGTCTTTCTTTAGGCCCTTCGAGATTGACCACATTAGCCCGAGCTTTCCAATTTGATGACGAAGTTACAAAACTGGTAACCATTACTTGAAAGAGCATATACTAATTTGAACAAACTATTTAACACTGTACAATAATTGCGCAAGTGTGAAAATTATCTTTAAAACTATCTTATTTTGCAGTGAAACTTCTCGAGCACTCACACAGATGATAGGCATTCATGTCAGTATGTAAATAACCTATTACTGAAGGTAGTATAGTAGTACCTGATTTATCAAGTATAGTAGTACTTGATAAGAAGTACCTGCAAATTTATGTGAAAATTATCTTATTTTGTAGCAAAACTTCTCAGCACTCACACAGATCATAGGCATTCATGTCAATATGCAAATAACCTATTACTGAAGGTAGTAGTTACTTCGTCAAGTATAGTAGTATTTGATAATAAGTACCTACAAGTTTATGTGAAAATTGCACAATCCGCGTGCCAACTACCGCAGTCACAAATCACCTCCATATAGAGACCAGGAAGATACGTCACCACTGCCGCCACCGTGAAAGAGTAATCATGAAAATTCACCATCCATCAGAAATCAAGGAACGAAAAGCCTCCACCATGAATCACCACAGGCGTCGTTGATGCCATGACCGGGTCCCCCCTTCCCAATTGAATAATTAATTGTATGAAGATAAGTAAGTTGTATAAATGGTGTGCTCCTTAACATCAATTAGCCACCGAGGCGGTCCCCCGCGCGTCGCTTCTGGCGCACGGGGGAAACCCTAACCGCGCCGCCAGCTGCCCCTCCCCCACTGGTAGAAAAAGGGTCTATAGTCCCGGTTCGTAAGGGCCTTTAGTCCCGGTTCCTGAACCGGGACTAAAGTGTCGGTACTAATGCCCCGACCCTTTAGTCCCGGTTCAATCCAGAACCGGGACTGATGAGCCTCCACGTGGGCAGTGCGCAGAGCCCAGGCAGGAGACCCTTTGGTCCCGGTTGGTGGCACCAACCGGGACCAATAGGCATCCACGCGTCAGCATTTCTGTGGCTGGGGTTTTAGTTTTTTTTGAAGGGGGGGGGGGGGTTGGGGGTTTTGGGGGGTTAATTTAGGTGTTTCATATATTGTGTTAGCTAGCTATAATTAATAGAGAGAAGTGTCCTCTCTTATGTCCGTGCTTGGTCGATGTTACGTACTATACATACGTATAGAGAGGACTAGACACGCTGGCTAGCTAGTAAGCAAACGAAGGAAACAGAAGATCGTCATGAACATATATGCATACAGAGAGAAGTGATATCGACCACCTCTCCTTCTCTAAGAGATTGGTCGAACAACAAGTTCTCGTATATCTATCTGACACTACCGGCTACATATATACAATAATTATCTCTTACAAATATAATCATACGGACTCAGGGTCCACATAGAATTCTTCGTCTTCAGGGATCACATGGTCAAGAAAAAATGCCGCCAATTCCTCTTGAATTGCTCGCATGCGAGCTGGTGCTAGGAGTTCATCCCGCTTCCGAAACATCTAATTTGAAGAAGGGGGTCAATACATATATATATATATATATATGAATGAAACTCAACACAAATGATGGTAATAAAATAAAATTGTGAATGTTGTTATTTACGTACTTCATATTGTTCGTCAGAGTACCCGCCCTGCTCACAGGTCGTGTGGCGGATGGACTCGCAAACATAGTATCCACAGAAATCATTCTCTTATTCCTGCCACAACCACTTTACAAGAAATAAAGGTTAATCAAACTGATAAGCAAGAATGCCAAATGGTATTGATGAAACTAGCGCTTGAATGACTAGTAGATGCGCTTAAAATGCTATTATAGTACTTACTTTCGGGTGTCTAAATTGCAGCTCCTTCGGCAGTCCTGGAGCTTTTCTGGTGAATTTTCTCCAAACCCTGCCGGACAAAGAAAACAATTACTTGATATATCAGGAAATGAACAAAGTTGCTGATATGATGGATAATGATCGATTTAACTTACTTCTCGAGTATTTGAGTCATGTCTGCATAGTCCTGGGGATCTTTTCGTCTTGAGTCTAAGACGGTTACTAGTCCCTGCTCAAGCTTAATATGTAGGAGAATATAGTGGAAACTGCACACGCATGCATAACTCATCAATTACATTAGTATAACCTTGACTAATATATAAGGGAAACCGAATACGCACAAGACAGTAACACTCACTTGAAGTTGTAAGGAAAGAGTATTATATCTTTGTTTTGATTTATTACGAACGATCGTAGCAAGTTGGCCTCGGTAGCTGCGGCATGAAATTTAACCTGAGTTGCATCTATGAGATATGTGTTAATGAACCCAATATCACCGACTTGTCTTTTCTTCAATTCGACGATCTTCAATCTGCATAATATAGTGAGGATGATTATAAATACATGCAATGAAAGAGCTAAGCTATATAGAGAAACTTAATGACAGAAGTAGTACTATTTACAGACAGTAGCAGGCGACCATTGTTTTATCGAGGGCCAATTGATTGAAAAACTGATAGAACTCCTCAAATGGAACAGGCAACAGATCAATTCCAACGAGGTCATGCTCCTTTTTAACTTTCACATACAAAGTACTCCTCCCCCCAGAGTCTCTGCAGATTTTCAAGTACCAATCATGCAATCTTCGCATCATCGTTGATAGAGATCTTTCATCTTTGACGAGAGGCTTTCCGTACTCGTATCTTTATATCTGCATGTCCATGGGTTCATAATGTACTTCGTCGGGCAGGTAATCTGCATTATCCTCTGGGTTCATTAATTTCTCTTTAACTGGGTTCTCTGGATTATCCTCTGGCGGTAGGGTGAAATTTGACTTCAGCTCAGTCCAAAGATCATTTTTCTGCATATCATTGACATAAGACACCCCAGGGTCTTCTGTAGTCGGCTTAAACCATTGCTGGATGCTTATCGGGATCTTGTCCCTAACCAGAACCCCGCACTGAGCAACAAATGCGCTCTTTGTCCTGAGGGGTTCAATAGGTTGGCCGTCGGGCGCGATTGCTATGATCTCAAACTTTTCATCCGAGCTCAACTTTTTCTTCGGGCCTCGTCTCTTTACCGAAGTTGTGCTCGATCCGGAGGGCTAGAAAAAAGAACAAAGACTTAATTAATATGTGCACATACCAAAACAATGAATGCATCAATCAGCTAGTTAGCATAGGCTTAACTAATATATATACCTGGCCGGACTCGGTTCGGTCACCGGAGCCGTCATCACGGTCTCCTTCTTGCACCAGCATTGGGTCACCAGAGCCGTCCTCATGTTCTTCTTCTTGCACCGGCATTAGGTCATCGTAGCCAGCTTGTTCACCCTCTCCTTCCAGACCATCGGTTTCATTGAGAAACAACGAGATGGCATCACTTCCTTCTATGATTATGTCCCTCAACAACGCTTCTTTTGTTGCTTCGTCTAGGGCGATGTCCATAGTTTCTACAAATATTTACAACATGTCAATTATTATTCAAACATGACAGATGGATATATTAGTGCCAAACGTAGAACTGGCTACCTAATCATAGTAAGCTATCGGGAGGGGGTATATATCGACAACGACGACACTACATCTATGTCCCTCGACGACCCTCATTCCCGATAAAAAAAAGAGGAAGAAGAAGAAAAAAAAGAGGAGAAGAAAGAATAGAGGAGAAGATCTCTCCTCTATTCTTTCTTCTCCTCTTTTTTTCTTCTTCCTCTTCTTTTTTTACCCTCGACCCTCGACCCTATAGAACCCTCGAACCCTCGATCCTTGACCCCTTAACGACCCTCGACCCTCTACCCTAGTTCCCGACCCTCGACCCCTCGGCGATCCTCGACACCCTCGTTCCCGATAAAAATTAAGAAGAAGAAGAAGAAGAAGAAGAAGAAGAAGAAGAAGAAGAAGAAGAAGAAGAAGAAGAAGAAGAAAATTGTAACTTTTCCTCTCCTCTTCTTTTTTCTGAAGTGTGTTCTATGTTCCTCGTTCCCGACCCTCGACCCCTCGGCGATTCTTCTTTTTTCTTCTTCTTATTTATTTCTCCTCTTCTTTTCCTCTCCTCTTCTTCTTTCTTTCCTCTTCTTATTTTCTTCTTTCCTATCCTTCTTTTTTTAAAATTGTAACTTTTGCATATATAAAACGTTTCTAAAATTGCAACTTTCTATATAAAACTTTCCTATCGGGAGGGGGAGAAGATCGAAGAAAAAAAAGAAGAAAAAAAGAGGAGAAGAAGAAAGGAATAGAGGAGAAGAAGAAGAAAGGAATAGAGGAGAAGAAGAAAAAATTTCTATTTTTTCTTCTTCTCCTCTATTCCTTTCTTCTTCTCTTCTTCCTTTTATTCCTCTCCTCTTCTTCTCCTTTTTCCTCTTCTTATTTTCCTTTTCCTCTCCTAAATATATAAAACTTTTCTAAAAATGAAACTAACCTAAAATGTACTAAATCAGAGAACATATATAGATAATTCTTTTCTAAATATATAAATCTAACTTTTTTGCATATATGAACATATATACGCAGAGAACATACAAACATATATACATTTTTATAAAAAAGCAAAATACAAATCATCATATGTATGAAAAAAAATCTGAAAAGAAGCAGCATACACAATATATATACTCACATATATACATATATATATAAACTGAAAAAAACAAGCATATAATATATGAAAAAAAGGAACAGGGGAGGGGCGGCGCCGGCCGGACCAAGGGAGGGGCAGGGGTGCGGGTTCAGCGGCGAGGACGGCGACGGGGCAGGGGGCGCGCGTTCGGCGGCGAGGAATGGGGCGGGGCAGGGCGACGGCGATGACGGGGGCGCGCGACGCGCGTCGGGGCAGGGCGGCGATCGGCGACGGCGTCGGGCGAGGGCACGGGCGACGGCGAGCGGGCGGCGACGGCGACCTCGGGCGGCTAGGGGAGGCGACGGCGATGACGGCGTCGAGGAGCAGCGTAGCAGCCTGGCGGCGTTGGAGAGAAGAATGGCGGTTGGCCAAAATTTCACAAGTGTTGGCTTATATAGCCAGAGCAATGGTCCCGGTTCGTGCTACGACCTGGGACTAATGCTCCCTTTAGTCTCGGTTGGTTCCACGAACCGGGACCAAAGGCCAATTTTCAGCAGCCCAAAGGGCGGGAAGCGGCGGCATTTGGTCCCGGTTGGTGGCATCAACCGAGACTAAAGGGGGGCATTGGTCACGGTTGGTGCCACGAACCGTGACCAATGCCCCCTTTAGTCCCGGTTGGTGCCACCAACCGGGACCAATGGCGTTGTGCTGCCCGCGCCCAAAAGTTTAGTCCCACATCGCTAGCTGAAGGGCGCCGGCACTTGTTTATAAGCGCTGGTGTGCCCCCCATTCGAGCTCCTCTCTAATGCAGGCTTTTGGGCCTAAACTTGCTACTACTTGTGGGCCTATTGGGCGTTCTGCGGGCCTGAATCCTGGCCCATATAGGGTTTCTAGTCGTATTCAGGCCGTGGAGGCCCAGTAGGTGGCATTTTTTTGGTTTTTTCTTTTTTATTTCTACATTTTTTGGTTTTTTATTTTTTTATTTCTACTTAAAACTAAATACTTACAGTTTTTTAGTGATTTCTTTTTGCTTTTAGGTCACAAAAATTATAAACTTTCTGTTAGTGCCATTAGTTTTAAAATTTGAATTTTAAAAAATTTGTGTGAATCACTAGTTTATGAATAACTTTACTATAAAAATAGAATTTTTTTCTATTTATTTTTTATTTATACTCACAACTAAATACTTATAGTTTTTTAGTGATTTCTTTTTGATTTTAGGTCACAAAAATTATAAACTTTCTGTTAGTGCCATTAGTTTTAAAATTTTGAATAGTTTAAATTTGTAATTTTTAAAATTTGTGTGAATCACTAGTTTATGAATAACTTTACTATAAAAATAGAATTTGCTTTATTTTTTAATTCTTTATGCTTTTAGTTTTAAAAAAATTATAAACTTTCTGTTAGTGCCATTAGTTTTCAAATTTGAAAACACTTTTTTTAGTTTTTTAGTTTTCTTTGTTGCTTTATTTATTTTATTTTGTGATTAACTTTACTATAAAAATAGTTTTTTCCTTTTTTTTGATTTGTTTTTTGCATTTTTTTTGTTTGTTGCTTTAATTTTTAATTCTGTTTGCTTTTAGGTTAGCAAAATTATAAACTTTCTGTTAGTGCTATTAGTTTTCAAATTTGAAAACACTTTTTTAGTTTTTTTGTTTTCTTAGTTGCTTTATTTATTTTATTTTGTGATTAACTTTACTATAAAAATAGTTTTTCCTGTATTTTTGATTTGTTTTTTGCATTATTTATTTTCTTTTGTTTTTTGCTTTAATTTTTAATTCTGTTTGCTTTTAGGTTAGCAAAATTATAAACTTTCTGTTAGTGCCATTAGTTTTAGAAAAATTATAAACTTTCTGTTAGTGCCATTAGTTTTCAAATTTAAAAACACTTTTTATGATTAACTTACTCAAAAAATGAGAATATATGCTCTTATAGAGAAAACTTGATGCACTTCGTGTATAAAATGGACAATCACTTTGAAATGAACTCTGAAAAAGTTGAAAGTTAGGATGGTATCATAATTTCACGGACATAGCATGTGCATGTACAAAACGGACAATGGTAGCATGTTCGTGTGTTACAAAGTTGGCATGGTATCATTATAATAGTTGCGGGAGAAAGTCTTCACTTTTTCTTCGCTTGTGTCATTTGCTTATTGCGCCGTAACCATGGATAATCTTCATTGTTTATCAGGATGCTTGGGTCAGCCTTGACATTGAAGGGAGGAATTTCATGAAACTTTTCATAATCTTTAGACATGTCTGTCTTGCCGTCCACTCATAGGATGTCCTTTTTTCCTGAAAGAACTATGTGGCGCTTTGGCTCATCGTATGATGTATTCGCTTCCTTATCTTTTCTTTTTCTCGGTTTGGTAGACATGTCCTTCACATAGATAACCTGTGCCACATCATTGGCTAGGACGAACGGTTCCTCAGTGTACCCAAGATTTTTCAGATCCACTGTTGTCATTCCGTACTGTGGGTCTACCTGTACCTCGCCGCCTAACAGATTGACCCATTTGCACTTAAACAAAGGGACCTTAGAATCAGGTCCGTAGTCAAGTTCCCATATGTCCACTATGTAACCATAATATGTATCCTTTCCGCTCTCGGTTGCTGCATCAAAGCGGACACCGCTGTTTTGGTTGGTTCTCTTTTGATCTTGGGCGATCGTGTAAAATGTATTCCCATTTATCTCGTATCCTTTGTAAGTCAATACAGTCAAAGATGGTCCCCTGGACAACAAGTACAACTCATCACAAACAGTGTTGTCACCTCTGAGACGTGTTTCCAACCAACTGCTGAAAGTCCTAATGTGTTCACATGTAATCCAGTCGTCGCACTGCTCCGGGTGTTTGGAGCGCAGACTGTTCTTGTGTTCATGGACATACGGGGTCACCAAGGTAGAGTTCTGTAGAACTGTGTAGTGTGCTTGAGACCAAGAATATCCGTCCCTGCATATTATTGAGTCTCTTCCAAGAGTGCCTTTTCCAGTCAGTCTCCCCTCATACCGCGATTTAGGGAGACCTATCTTGTTAAGGCCAGGAATGAAGTCAACACGAAACCCGATAACATCCTCTGTTTGATGGCCCATGGAGATGCTTCCTTCTGGCCTAGCGCGGTTACGGACATATTTCTTTAGGACTCCCATGAACCTCTCAAGGGGAACATATTGTGTAGAAGTACGGGCCCCAAGATGACAATCTCGTCGACTAGATGAACTAGGACATGCGTCATGATATTGAAGAAGGATGGTGGGAACACCAACTCGAAACTGACAAGACATTGCGCCACATCACTCCTTAGCCTTGGTACGATTTCTGGATCGATCACCTTCTGAGAGATTGCATTGAGGAATGCACATAGCTTCACAATGGCTAATCGGACGTTTTCCGGTAGAAGCCCCCTCAATGCAACCGGAAGCAGTTGCGTCATAATCACATGGCAGTCATGAGACTTTAGGTTCTGAAACTTTTTCTCTGGCATATTTATTATTCCCTTTATATTCGACGAGAAGCCAGTCGTGACCTTCATACTGAGCAGGCATTCAAAGAAGATTTCTTTCTCTTCTTTCGTAAGAGCGTAGCTGGCAGGACCTTTATACTGCTTCGGAGGCATGCCGTCTTTTTCGTGCAAACGTTGCAGCTCCTCCCGTGCCTCAGGTGTATCTTTTGTCTTCCCATACACGCCCAAGAAGCCTAGCAGGTTCACGCAAAGGTTCTTCATCACGTGCATCACGTCGATTGAGGAGCGGACCTCTAGGTCTTTCTAGTAGGGTAGGTCCCAAAATATAGATTTCTTCTTCCACATGGGTGCGTGTCCCTCAGCGTCATTCGGAACAGCTAGTCCACCGGGACCCTTTCCAAAGATTACGTAGTGTAAATCATTGACCATAGCAAGCACGTGATCACCGGTGCGCATGGCGGGCTTCTTCCGGTGATCTGCCTCGCCTTTGAAATGCTTGCCTTTCTTTCGACATTGATGGTTGGTCGGAAGAAATCGATGATGGCCCAGGTACACATTCTTCCTGCATTTGTCCAGGTATATACTTTCAGTGTCATCTAAACAGTGCGTGCATGCGTGGTATCCTTTGTTTGTCTGTCCTGAAAGGTTACTGAGAGCGGGCCAATCGTTGATGGTCACGAACAGCAACGCCTTAAGGTTAAATTCCTCCTGTCTGTGCTCATCCCACGTACGTACACCGTTTCCATTCCATAGCTGTAAAAGTTCTTCAACTAATGGCCTTAGGTACACATCAATTTCGTTGCCAGGTTGCTTAGGGCCTTGGATGAGAACTGGCATCATAATGAACTTCCGCTTCATGCACATCCAAGGAGGAAGGTTATACATACATAGAGTCATGGGCCAGGTGCTGTGATTGCTGCTCTGCTCCCCGAAAGGATTAATGCCATCCGCGCTTAAAGCAAACCATACACTCCTTGGGTCCTTTGCAAACTCATCCCAGTACTTTCTCTCGATTTTTCTCCACTGCGACCCGTTAGCGGGTGCTCTCAACTTCCCATCTTTCTTTCGGTTATCACTGTGCCATCGCATCAACTTGGCATGCTCTTCGTTTCTGAACAGACGTTTCAACCGTGGTATTATAGGAGCATACCACATCACCTTTGCAGGAATCCTCTTCCTGAGGGGCTCGCCGTCAACATCACCAGGGTCATCTCGTCTGATCTTATACCGCAATGCACCGCATACCGGGCATGCGTTCAGATCCTTGTATGCACCGCGGTAGAGGATGCAGTCATTAGGGAATGCATGTATCTTCTCCACCTCCAATCCTAGAGGGCATACGACCTTCTTTGCTGCGTATGTACTGTCGAGCAATTCGTTATCCTTTGGAAGCTTCTTCTTCAATATTTTCATTAGCTTCTCAAATCCTTTGTCAGCCATGTTGGGGAACGTAGTAATTTCAAAAATTTTCCTACGCACACGCAAGATCATGGTGATGCATAGCAATGAGAGGGGAGAGTGTTGTCTACGTACCAACGCAGACCGACTGCGGAAGCGATCACACAACATAGAGGAAGTAGTCCTACGTCTTCCCGATCCGACCGATCCAAGCACCGTTACTCCGGCACCTCCGAGTTCTTAGCACACGTTCAGCTCGATGACGATCCTCGGGCTCCGATCCAGCAAAGCGTCGAGGAAGAGTTCCGTCAGCACGACGGCGTGGTGACGATCTTGATGTACTACCGACGCAGGGCTTCGCCTAAGCACTACAACGGTATGATCGAGGTGGAATTTGGTGGCAGGGGGCACCGCACACGGCTAAGGGACGATCAACAATGATCAATTGTGTGTCAAGAGGTGCCCCCTGCCCCCGTATATAAAGGAGCAAGGGGGAGGGGTTCGGCCGGCCAAGGGAGAGGGGCGCAGGAGGAGTCCTACTCCCACCGGGAGTAGGACTCCCCCCAATCCTATTCCTAATAGGAATCCTCAAGGGGGAAAGAGAGAAGGGGTGGCCGGCCACCTTCCCTAGTCCTAATAGGACTAGGGAAAGGGGGGAGGTGCGGAGCCCTCTATGGCAGCCCCTTTCACTTTTCCACTAAGGCCCAATAGGCCCATTTGCCTCTTGGGGGGTTCCGGTAACCCTCCCGGTATTCCGGTAAAATCCCGATTTCACCCGGAACACTTCCGATGTCCAAACATAGGCTTCCAATATATCAATATTTACGTCTCGACCATTTCAAGAATCCTCGTCATGTCCGTGATCACATCCGGGACTCCGAACAACCTTCGGTACATCAAAATGCATAAACTCATAATAACTGTCATCGTAACGTTAAGCGTGCGGACCCTACGGTTCGAGAACAATGTAGACATGACTGAGACACATCTCCGGTCAATGACCAATAGCGGGACCTGGATGCCCATATTGGCTCCTACATATTCTACGAAGATCTTTATCGGTCAGACCGCATAACAACATACGTTGTTCCCTTTGTCATCGGTATGTTACTTGCCCGAGACTCGATCGTCAGTATCCAATACCTAGTTCAATCTCGTTACCGGCAAGTCTCTTTACTCGTTCTGTAATACATCATTCCGCAACTAACTCATTAGTTGCAATGCTTGCAAGGCTTAAGTGATGTGTATTACCGAGAGGGCCCAGAGATACCTCTCCGACAATCGGAGTGACAAATCCTAATCTCGAAATATGCCAACCCAACATCTACCTTTGGAGCCACCTGTAGTACTCCTTTATAATCACCCAGTTACGTTGTGACGTTTGGTAGTACCCAAAGTGTTCCTCTGGCAAACGGGAGTTGCATAATCTCATAGTCATAGGAACATGTATAAGTCATGAAGAAAAGCAATAGCAACATACTAAACGATCGGGTGCTAAGCTAATGGAATGGGTCATGTCAATCAGATCATTCAACTAATGATGTGACCTCGTTAATCAAATAACAACTCTTTGTTCATGGTTAGGAAACATAACCATCTTTGATTAACGAGCTAGTCAAGTAGAGGCATACTAGTGACACTGTGTTGGTCTATGTATTCACACATGTATTCTGTTTCCGGTTAATACAATTCTAGCATGAATAATAAACATTTATCATGATATAAGGAAATAAATAATAACTTTATTATTGCCTCTAGGGCATATTTCCTTCAGTCTCCCACTTGCACTAGAGTCAATAATCTAGATTATACAGTAATGATTCTAACACCCATGGAGCCTTGGTGCTGATCATGTTTTGCTCGTGGAAGAGGCTTAGTCAACGGGTCTGCAACATTCAGATTCGTATGTAGCTCTACAGCCTGAATGCCCACCCAACTCTGAATTATGTAGTGCAGAGATTAATTTGTTTCTGAGTGCACTGTATGAACCTACAATGACTCTGTTTTTATATGTGAGCATTCCTTGCTTGAAAGTATAATTGGGATGGTAGTGGTCAGCTGGTGATCAGATCTTTGCATCTCAGATCCTGGTTGTAGCTAGCAACCACTTCGGCAATCCAAGCTGCTTTTGCAGTACTAGCAAATAGAGTGCAATTTGTGCTGAACTCTAGAGAGAGTGCCGGCTACTCTGTTTTGTTGCATTTCTTTTATATTTAATGGTATAATTATAGCCCAGTAATTTGACCAATAGCTTGTGTAGAATGCCATCTCTCAGTTTCTGCTCTTGGATGTACTTGTGACTCTGTTGAACTGTTCCGGTGATCAAGGAAGAAGTAGCAAAATAGTGTTTCCATTTTTGTTAATGCTTCAATGATGGCCATTGCCTCTTTATCACAAGTGGAGAGAGCACATGCCCTAGGAACAATTGTTTTGCTGAAAAAAGAGATAGGCCTGCCACCGTGCATGAGGACTGCATGAATACCATAAGCACATGTCTCTGCATCTACTATAAATTGTTTTGTAAAGTCAGGCAGGGCTAACACATGTGCTTGAGTCATTTTATGTTTGAGTGTTGAATGCATCTTGCTGTTGAAACTTGCCCTTCTCAGGACTGTGAAAAGAGGTTTGCATTCTGGATGAATCTCCTATGTTAACCAGGGAGGCTTAAAAAACTTACGAGTTGAGTAATATTTTTTGGGGGTGGCCAATTGATAATTGCTTCAAAATTTCAATGGATCAGTAACAGCTCCATCTCCAGAGAGAGATTTAAGGGGATTTGGGAGGGATTTGCAATGATTCACTCTTGGCTTTGTGCATATCCAGAGCGTGTCCACTTGTGCATGTGTTTAGAAGTCAAAACTCAGCCCTGACTTCATCTCAGAATTATTTGAGTCCTTGAAGAATTTTCCTTCTAGAAGCTTAAGCTATTGTTGGGATGCTATGCTGGAAAGTTGAACTTAACTTGATCATCTCGCAACATGAAGAGTGCTGGAGGTGCCAAGATACAGCTTGGTGAAATTTTTAGTTTTTTTTTACGATTTTTTAAAATAGGGTTTGGACAAAGTTCACTTTTGTTGGTTTTTGTTTTATAATTTTAGTTCAAGAATTTTGAACAAAACAAATTGCTGGTTTGAACACTAGAGATCAAGGATATGGCAATGAAGGTTGGATTAAATTTCGAGAATTTTTGAAAGAAAAATATATGTGAGACGTTGTCATGTAGATTGTTTGAGAATTTTGGTTCATGTCAATTTTTGAACATAAGCTTGAACCATTTTTTCTTCTTCTTGAATGCACATCTAAGTGTGCCATTGTGACTCAGAAGAACGCTGTGACGGTGCTGCAAGTATTTGTTCCTATTTAGTGCCTTTATGTTGTTTTTGTCATGTGGCGCTGATGATTGCAGTGTTATTTAGCTGAAACTTGCATTGTCCAAAAGTATTTTACATCTCTCCTCTATTGGGCTGCAGGTTATGGACAAACACATGTCGATTCTTGCTAAACAGCATGTAGAAACACGGTTTATCAAAGTCCATGCTGAAAAGGCTCCCTTTCTGACCGAAAAACTAAGGGTTGTTGTGCTCCCAACTCTTGCCCTAGTGAAGAATGCCAAGGTTGAGGATTATGTGGTAAGACTGCTCTTAACAGTTTGTTCTTCAGCTGTGTGAAAAATCAAAAATGTCATCAGGCGTGTGTAACTATTATTCTGCTACTGCCAGGTTGGATTTGATGAGCTGGGTGGTAAAGATGACTTCAGCACTGAGGATCTGGAGGAACGCATTGCCAAAGCTCAAGTGATCTTCCTCGACGGAGAGGGGCCTGCAAATCCTTCCAAGCAAGCTGCTGCCAGCAAGCGAAGCGTTCGACAATCAGATACTGGCAACTCAGACTCAGACTAGTTCTGTTCCTGTATTGAAGGCGTGTGCGCCAAGGATTTTTATATATAGGATTTACGCCAAGCTGTTATGCTATCCTTACTAGTAATAGGAAAGAAGTTTGTGTGGCGATGGCGATTTAACCGCAATTGTCACTGTTGTAGATTGCTCTTGTTTTTACCATGCGTCCATACCTGGTTTGGTTTGTTTATTTGAGTGGAAATGTTTTTCGTTGCTAGCAGGACTTTTCTCGCTCCATGCAATTGCCAGAAAATCGATGAATTTCTAGACAAGCAGATCAAATGATACCCTGATACGCACTATTGCTTGCGGATGGAAGTTATGACAAGTTACAAATCTGAAAAGCCCTCTAACTATGTGCTCTTGTAGAATGTCACATTGCTTATATGTACTGTATAACGAGTTTGCCTGGGCACAGGCTGTATAGTATACATCAATAAATTCTGCACAACAATGCTGCATCTAGTGGTGGACAGCATTCCCTTCGCCACATGAAGAAGTGACATTTCCGTATGTGGTCTTTAAATATATTTTTGATCACTTGTTCCATTGCAACATACACATATAAACAACAAAAATTACAAAATTATAATACTACAATGCTAAAAAGAACACTTCTCAAGGCTTATTCATGCATATGATTTTAAGTTGAATATTTGAAATGATATTGATGGTCAAAGACTTGTGACATTTCCCAAATGTCACTTTTTATGTGTGGAGGGAGTATGATGCTTTAGATTACATCGGTTGAATGATGTTGCACAAGAGGAAAAGAACTTTGAGGATCTCTTTGGTATGTGTGTTGTTATTTGGACCCGAACTACAACAAAGTTAGTTATCCGTCTACAAGAAAGTTTTCCTTAATGCTCTTTAGTTGGCGTCATAACACGTGTTGAGACTGGAATATCTAGGTAGGAGGGAGTACAATGCTAAAAAAACACTTCTCAAGGTTTATTCATGCATATGATTTCAAAGTTGAATATTTAAAACGATATCGATGGCCACGACTCAAGACATTTCCCAAATGTCACTTTTTGTGTGTGTGCGGAGGGAGTACGATGCTTGAGATTACATTGGTTGAATGATCTTGCAAAAATAACTTCGATGATCTCTTTGGCATGTGCTGTTATTTGGACCCGAACTATAACAAAGTTAGTTTCAACACTAATAGTTATCCGTCTGTAAGAAAGTTTTCCCTACTGCTCTCTAGCTGGTTGTTATTTGGACCCGGACTATAACAAAGTTAGTTTCAACACTAATAGTTATTCGTCTGTAAGAAAGTTTTCCCTACTGCTCTCTAGCTGGTTGTTATTTGGACCCGGACTATACCAAAGTTAGTTTCAACATTAGTTATCCGTCTGTAAGAAAGTTTTCCCTACTGCTCTCTAACTGATCTCCGGTGGCTTTAGCTTCATTGATGGTCTCACTACTCATTACTGATGACCTGGTAGTCATCGCTCATGGATGGAGAAGTCGGGAAATATCAAACTGGTGGCCTTTTTGGATACCATAGTCTACGTGTAAATTCCTAGATTAAGTCATCACAGATGACACCGTCATCGTAGTTGATGAGAACGTCTCCCCTCCCATGCAAGCAACAGGTCTAGGACTTGAACCCCTCCTAACCATCCAACCATAGTCTATAGGCATAACTTTTGTTTCAGACTTTTTATATTTGTAGGAGAGTCCGCCGGTTTTTAATATTAAAAAATGACTTGCGAGCTATGACGTACTCCCTCCGTTTCGAAATATAAATCTTTTTAGTGATTTCATTCACTACAAACTAAATATGAATGTACTATATAGACATATTTTAGATTGTAGATTTATTTATTTTGCTTCGTATGTAGTCCATAATGAAATCTCTAAAAAGACTTATATTTAGAAACAGAGTGAGTATATTTGATGGACCTGTGACGTCTAAACAATGCGTGTGTTACCACTTGGCATGAGTGGCAAGCTATATAAAAAAACAATAAACAATGCGTGTGTTTACTCTTGCCATGGAATTTCGCACCGTATATGTGTGGTGTGAAGCACGATTCAAAGGTCAAGACTCAAGACAAGACTTCAGGCGCTGCGAGCTTGCGTCGCGACACATCCACATGTCGTGTGGAACACCGCCAAACACACCCGCGTGGTTGCATGCCATGTACGACTAATTTTGCACGGAGAAGGAACGAAATAAAGGTCTGCGCGCACGGCCGGTGAGCGCGGCGCTGGCGTGTCAACCCGTCCGAGCTCCGGCTGCTCCGCGAGTTCATTCCTCGGACTTCCGAACAGCACGGCGGCACCCACACGAGCTTCAGGTTTCAAAGAAGAACCAAAAGGTGGCCGGCGCCGGTGCGCCTCCCACACCAGATCCCTTGCTGTCATGTCCATTTCCTCTGTTCCAGCATGAGCACAGCAGAGTCGGGCACCGGCACGCACCGTCCGTCCGTCCGTCCAAGCCTTGTTGACCGTTTCTTTTACGCGCCGCAGCAGAAGGGACGGTCAGCCTTCCAGTCCAGCACGAGAATTTCCAACCTTGTTGGCTGGCAAGAACGGGGCACACGGACACGGTGTACCGGCCAACTGCACGCCACCAGATTCCTCTCCATATATATACACACATCAGACGACTCACACAAGTGGTAGACTAGCACCAGCACCAGACTGCAATCTCCACACCCAGAACCAGGCGATTCCGGGAGACACCTGCGTGCGTGCGTGCTCCGTAAGTCCGTAGAGTTTTCAGAGGATCAAGATCTCAGGGCACGTCCTTTGCTTCTTGGAAGCCATGGACGCCCACCGTAACCGCAGCTTCTTCTTCGTCGTCGTCGTTGCTGTCGCTGCGATGTTCACCATGAGCTTCGTGGGGTGTGCCGACGCCGTGAGGCCCATGCCACCGAGCCCGGCGTCCTCCACCACGGCGTCCGCGCTGGTGTCGTCGTTGATGGAGATGCTACCCATGGGGCCCAGCGGAGGAGGCGCAGGGCACTGATCCGCTCAAGTTGATCGCTAGCGAGAAGCGTAGTTTAGAGGTCTACAAAGTGTATGAACGATTTCAAATTTTTAGGACCTACTTAACACACTTGAAATACTTTTAGGAGCTTTAGTGTAATTTACTCTTTAGAATACATATGATCTTTGAGGAACTCACATTTCACAAACGCTCGTCATCGGAGATAATAAGCTTGATACGCATATGCTCAATAAATACTTCCCTGGATTTGGAAGCAAAAGGCCACGATGTGTCTCCAATGTCTAGCCATATCCCACTACTTTTCATCTCCTTGTCCAACTATCAGGGAGGGGAATGGCCACAAGAATCGAGAAGCATTAACGTGTGCATCAAAAGGGCTCGCTCGCACATGCCACGTCGGCAGAGGAACACAATGAAAAAAAGAGAGGAAAAACCGAACGCGGCCCGGGATTGGTTGCTAGGCGCGTCGGTCAAGTCGTCGCTTCATCTGAACGAAAGAGAGAGAACGTGAAAACGCCTTGAACTCCACCCCTTCTCTCCAGTCGCACGCAACCTCTCCTTTCCTCTCCACTCTCTCTCGTTTTTCATTCACATCGGCAAGGGTTGCCGCCGCCGCCGCGCTCACGCCCCAAATTTTCTCCCCCCTCCCCCGATCCCGCAGCGGCCGCCTCTGCTGCTCCTGCGCATGGTCGCCGCCGCCTCTGCTGCTCCCGCGCGTGGTCGTCGCGGCCTCTCCTCCCACCTCAGCGTACAACCGCCTCAGCGCCTCTTCCTCTTCATCTCAGAAGACGGCATCGAGTGCGGCCGTCCCGTGCTCTCTTTCCCTCCCAGGTCGACCCAGGAGGAGCTCGAGCGGCAGAGCTGGTCCACGGCGCCGTCGTTGTTGGCAGGAGCGTGAGCGCAGACACGGTCGGCTCCCTCCGGCTTCCGTGTCGCCGTTCATCAACCCGTGAGGTCAGTCCCTGCGTCCTCGCCTCAATCCTCTCTCGCTGTCACAGATGCCTTCTCCTCCGTCCTCTCAATGTTTTGCGATGAACCGGCTGAAAAATGCCTGCATGTCACAGCAGACCCGTACCGAAAGCATGTGTGTGGTACTGGTATGTGCCTGCACAGGACCTCCAAATTTGATTTAAGTATCAGTAATACTGATTAGAGTTTACATGAGAAAATACACTTATTTACTGTTGGGAATCTACTTCACGCTGTCAGGCACCTTCCTCCTTTCTCTCCTCTACAGATTGATACGACTGTATATGTATACGTTTTACTGTCAATTAATCTCCCCCACCTTTTACACTTTTTAATGCATAATGAATTTTGTGGTGTTGTTCTTTATAATAAAAACAATCTTCGCAGGAAGAGATATATCGATGGCCAAGAACTCCTGGAGCACCCGCTCGGTTCATCCCATGTTCTCATGCTCTCCTTTTTCTTCTGATCTTATGGAAGTTGTGCTATGATCATATATCATCTTCTACTCTGTACATGTTTGTTCGAATTCATGAGGTTGCAAGAATTAAGAAAATTACAACACCAATTCTATTGTACTAATCAATGCGCTTATGCTACTATGCAGGTATATTCGCAGGTTAGTTGCATGGATAAGGCCTTCCCAAGTAAGTTTTGCCTTGAAAGTTACTCCCTCTGTTCCGAATTACTTGTCGTAGGTATGGATGTATCTAGATGTATTTTAGTTCTAGATACATCCATTTCTGCGACGATTAATTTGGAACGGAGGGAGTAGATACCACTTCATGTTGTAAAGCAGACAAAATGTTAATGATCTGAGATTAACACTCCAGCCGGGCACGCCCAAGAACGCCTCCTGCAGGAGGGCGCCGCCGCCGTCCCGACCAGCACTCCCCCGCCGTCCTACCACGCCCGGACCGCCACGGCATCGTCGTACGGCGACTGCGGCAGGCTGGGCCGCAGGAGCAAGGGAGATGGTCGATGGGGAGACGGCCCCGCCTCTGATGCAGCTGGAGACGCTGCTGGCGCTCGGCCTGGACCAGCGCATGGCGGAGAACGCTCTGGTCAACAGCAAAGTCACCTAGCCTCCGTCATAGCCAAGGTAAACAGCATATCCTATCCTTACACTTGTAGCCTTCATGGTATGTTCACGTAACTCTATTTTGCTTGCACATTATTTTGCCCTGCACATTGTTTTGCCCATAGTGAAAATTTGCTTGAACAACAACTCATAGTAATTTATTTTTCCTATTCATAAGGAAATATCGTACTCATATTATCTGTGCGATTGATGTGATTGTATTTGCATCTTGATATGTTATACTAAACCTACAGTATGAACTCTGAACTCTGCTTTCCAACTTCATCAAATGTCCCCATCGTGTTCTACAGAAAGGACAAGGAAAAGCCGAATTGGTTTGTTGATTCATACGCATTATACCACACATGTTCAGTCCAGTTCTGTTCAGTTGGGTGTGAAATTTATGCTCAAATTTCTGCAACTCTGTAGTTCAGTTGTACGAATAGTGGAGTAGTGTGTTATTGATGCGTGTTGCAGCAGTGGCGGAGCTAGCACAAGATCTCAGGGGGGGCCAAATAAGAAATACACATCTTTGGGGGGGGGGGGGCAAATAACTAAACTCTTCTTAATCTAAGCCTCTAAAAAAATTTCCCTTCAGTAATTAGGCTACGGCTGGGGGGCAGTGGCCACCCCAGAGCTGCACGTTGAAGGAAATATGACCTAGAGGCAATAATAAAGTTATTATTTATTTCCTTATATCATGATAAATGTTTATTATTCGTGCTAGAATTGTATTAAACCGGAAACATAATACATGTGTGAATACATAGACCAACAGAGTGTCACTAGTATGCCTCTACTTGACTAGCTCGTTAATCAAAGATGGTTATGTTTCCTAACCATGAACAAGGAGTTGTTATTTGATTAACGAGGTCACATCATTAGTAGAATGATCTGATTGACATGACCCATTCCATTAGCTTAGCACCCGATCGTTTAGTATGTTGCTATTGCTTTCTTCATGACTTATACATGTTCCTATAACTATGAGATTATGCAACTCCCGTTTACCGAAGGAACACTTTGGGTACTACCAAACGTCACAACGTAACTGGGTGATTATAAAGGAGTACTACAGGTGTCTCCAATGGTAGATGTTGGGTTGGCGTATTTCGAGATTAGGGTTTGTCACTCCGATCGTCGGAGAGGTATCTCTGGGCCCTCTCGGTAATGCACATCACATAAGCCTTGCAAGCACTGCAACTAATATGTTAGTTGTGAGATGATGTATTACGGAACGAGTAAAGAGACTTGCCGGTAACGAGATTGAACTAGGTATTGGATGCCGACGATCGAATCTCGGGCAAGTAACATACCGATGACAAAGGGAACAACGTATGTTGTTATGCGGTCTGACCGATAAAGATCTTCGTAGAATATGTAGGAGCCAATATGGGCATCCAGGTCCCGCTATTGGTTATTGACCGGAGACGTGTCTCGGTCATGTCTACATTGTTCTCGAACCGTAGGGTCCGCACGCTTAACGTTACGATGACAGTTATTATGAGTTTATGCATTTTGATGTACCGAAGATTGTTCGGAGTCCCGGATGAGATCACGGACATGACGAGGAGTCTCGAAATGGTCGAGACGTAAAGATTGATATATTGGAAGCCTATGTTTGGACATCGGAAGTGTTCCGGGTGAAATCGGGATTTTACCGGAATACCGGGAGGGTTACCGGAACCCCCCGGGAGACTAATGGGCCTATTGGGCCTTAGTGGAAATGGAGAAAAAGGGAAAGCCCACAAGATGGCCGGCGCCCCCCCTTCCCAAAGTCCTAGTAGGACTAGGATAGGGGCCGGCCCCCCTTCTCTCTCCTTTTCCCCCCGGGAGTCCTAATAGGATTAGGATTGGGGGGAGGAGTCCTACTCCCGATGGGAGTAGGACTCCCCTGCGCCTCCTCTCCCTTGGCCGGCCGGCTCCCCTCCTCCAACCTTTATATACGGGGGCAGGGGGCACCCCAAGACACACAACTTGATCCTTGAGATCGTTCCTTAGCCGTGTGCGGTGCCCCCTGCCACCAAATTCCACCTCGGTCATATCGTTGTAGAGCTTAGGCGAAGCCCTGCGTCGGTAGTACATCAAGATCGTCACCACGCCGTCGTGCTGACGGAACTCTTCCTCGACGCTTTGCTGGATCGGAGCCCGAGGATCGTCATCGAGCTGAACGTGTGCTAAGAATTCGGAGGTGCCGGAGTAACGGTGCTTGGATCGGTCGGATCGGGAAGAAGACGTACAACTACTTCCTCTACGTTATGTGATCGCTTCCGCAGTCGGTCTGCGTTGGTATGTAGACAACACTCTCCCCTCTCGTTGCTGTGCATCACCATGATCTTGCGTGTGCGTAGGAAATTTTTTGAAATTACTGCGTTCCCCAACAGTGGTATCAGAGCCTAGGTTTTATGGTTTGATGTTATATGCACGAGTAGAACACAAGTGAGTTGTGGGCGATACAAGTCATACTGCCTACCAGCATGTCATACTTTGGTTCGGCGGTATTGTTGGGTGAGACGATCCGGACCAACCTTACGCGTACTCTTACGCGAGACCGGTTCCCTCGACGTGCTTTGCACATAGATGGCTTACGGAAGACTCCCTCTCCAACTTTAGTTGAACCAAGTGTGACTACGCCCGGTCCTTAAGAAGGTTAAAACGGAGTCTATTTGACGAACTATCGTTGTGGTTTTGATGCGTAGGTGAGATGAGTTCTTACTTAAGCCCGTAGCAGCCACGTAAAACTTGCAACAACAAAGTAGAGGACGTCTAACTTGTTTTTGCAGGGTATGTTGTGATGTGATATGGTCAAGGCATGATGCTGATTTTATTGTATGAGATGATCATGTTTTGTAACCGAGTTATCGGCAACTGGCAGGAGCCATATGGTTGTCGCTTTATTGTATGCAATGCAATCGCGATGTAATGCTTTACTTTATTACTAAGCGGTAGTGATAGTCGTGGAAGCATAAGATTGGCGAGACGACAACGTTGCTACGATGGAGATCAAGGTGGCGCGCCGGTGACGATGGTGATCATGACGGTGCTTCAGAGATGGAGATCACAAGCACAAGATGATGATGGCCATATCATATCACTTATATTGATTGCATGTGATGTTTATCCTTTTATGCATCTTATCTTGCTTTGATTGACGGTAGCATTATAAGATGATCTCTCACTAAAATTATCAAGAAGTGTTCTCCCTGAGTATGCACCGTTGCCAAAGTTCGTCGTGCCCAGACACCACGTGATGATCGGGTGTGATAAGCTCTACGTCCATCTACAACGGGTGCAAGCCAGTTTTGCACACGCAGAATACTCAGGTTATACTTGACGAGCCTAGCATATGCAGATATGGCCTCGGAACACAGAGATCGAAAGGTCGAGCGTGAATCATATAGTAGATATGATCAACATGACGATGTTCACCATAAAAAACTACTCCATCTCACGTGATGATCGGTTATGGTTTTGTTGATTTGGATCACGTGATCACTTAGAGGATTAGAGGGATGTCTATCTAAGTGGGAGTTCTTAAGTAATATGATTAAATTGAACTTAAATTTATCATGAACTTAGTCTTGGTAGTATTTTGCAAATCATGTTGTAGATCAATGGCTCGCGTTGTTGCTTCCCTGTGTTTATTTTGATATGTTCCTAGAGAAAATTGTGTTGAAAGATGTTAGTAGCAATGATGCGGATTGGATCCGTAATCTGAGGTTTATCCTCATTGCTGCACAGAAGAATGATGTCCTTGATGCACCGCTAGGTGACAGACCTATTGCAGGAGCAGATGCAGACGTTATGAACGTTTGGCTAGCTCAATGTGATGACTACTTGATAGTTTAGTGCACCATGCTTAACGGCTTAGAATCGGGACTTCAAAGACGTTTTGAACGTCATGGACCATATGAGATGTTCCAGGAGTTGAAGTTAATATTTCAAGCAAATACCCGAGTTGAGAGACATGAAGTCTCCAGCAAGTTCTATAGCTAAAAGATGGAGGAGAATCGCTCAACTAGTGAGCATGTGCTCAGATTGTCTGGGTACTACAATCGCTTGAATCAAGTGGGAGTTAATCTTCCAGATAAGATAGTGATTGACAGAATTCTTTAGTCACCATCACCAAGTTAGCAGAACTTCGTGATGAACTATAATATGCAAGGGATAACGGAAACAACTCCCAAGCTCTTCGTGATGCTGAAATCAACGAAGGTAGAAATCAAGAAAAAACATCAAGTGTTGATGGTTGACAAGACCACTAGTTTGAAGAAAAGGGCAGAGGGCAGAAGGGGAACTTCAAGAAGAACGGCAAGCAAGTTGCTGCTCAAGTGAAGAAACCCAAGTCTGATCCTAAGCCTGAGACTAAGTGCTTCTACTGCAAAGGGACTGGTCACTGGAAGCAGAACTACCCCAAGTGATTGGCGGATAAGAAGGATGGCAAAGTGAACATAAGTATATTTGATATACATGTTATTGATGTGTACTTTACTAGTGTTTATAGCAACCCCTTAGTATTTGATGCTAGTTCAGTTGCTAAGAGTAGTAACTCGAAACGGGAGTTGCAGAATAAACAGAGACTAGTTAAGGGTGAAGTGACGATGTGTGTTGGAAGTGGTTCCAAGATTGATATGATCATCATCTCACACTCCCTATAATTTCGGAATTAGTGTTAAACCTAAATAAGTGTTATTTGGTGTTTGCGTTGAGCATGAATATGATTTGATCATGTTTATTGTAATACGGTTATTCATTTAAGTAAAAGAATAAATTGTTGTTCTGTTTACATGAATAAAACCTTATATGGTTACACACCCAATGAAAATAGTTCATTGGATCTCGATCTTAGTGAGACACATATTTATAATATTGAAACCAAAAGATGCGAAGTTAATAATGATAGTGCAACTTATTTGTGGCACTGCCGTTTAGGTCATATTGGTGTAAAGCACATGAAGAAACTCCATGCTGATGGGCTTTTGGAATCACTTGATTATGAATCAGTTGATGCTTACGAACCATGCCTTTTGGGCAAGATGACTAAAACTCCATTCTTCGGAACAATGGAGCGAGCAACAGATTTGTTGGAAATCATACATACTGATGTATGTGGTCCGATGAATATTGAGGCTCGTGACAGGTATCATTATTTTCTGATCTTCACAGATGATTTGAGCAGATATGAGTATATCTACTTGATGAAACATAAGTCTGAAACATTTGAAAAGTTCAAAGAATTTCAGAGTGAAGTGGAAAATCATCGTGACAAGAAAATAAAACTTTCTACGATATGATCGTAGAGGTAAAATATTTGAGTTACGAGTTTGGTCTTCAATTAAAACAATGTGGAATAGTTTCACAAAATCATGCCACATGGAACATCACAGCATAATGGTGTGTCCTAACGTCATAACCGTACTTTATTGGATATAGTGCAATCTATGATGTATCTTACCGATCTACCACTATCGTATTGGGGTTATGCATTAGAGACAGCTGCATTCACGTTAAATAGGGCACCATCTAAATCCGTTGAGACGACACCATGTGAACTATGGTTTGGCAAGAAACCTAAGCTGTCGTTTCTTAAAATTTGGGATTGCGATGCTTGTATGAAAAAGTTTCATCCTGATAAGCTCAAACTCAAATCGGAGAAGTGCGTCTTCATAGGATATCCAAAGGAAACTATTGGATACACCTTCTATCACAGATCCGAAGGCAAGTATTTTTGTTGCTAAAATTCGGAAACTTTCTGGAGAAGGAGTTTCTCTCGAAAGAAGTGAGTGGGAGGAAAGTAGAACTTGACGAGGTAACTGTACCTGCTCCCTTATTGGAAAGTAGTACATCACAGAAAACTGTTTCTGTGACACCTACACCAATTAGTGAGGAAGCTAATGATGATGATCATGTAACTTCAGATCAAGTTACTACCAAACCTTGTAGGTAAACCAGAGTAAGATCCACGCCAGAGTGGTACGGTAATCCTTCTCTGGAAGTCATGCTACTAGATCATGATGATCCTACGAACTATGAAGAAGCGATGGTGAGCCCAGATTCCGCAAAGTGGCTTGAAGCCATGAAATCTGAGATATGATCCATGTATGAGAACAAAGTATGGACTTTGGTTGACTTGCCCGATGATCGCCAAGCCATAGAAAATAAATGGATCTTCAAGAGGAAGACGGACGCTGATAGTAGTGTTACTATCTATAAAGCTAGAATTGTCGCAAAATGTTTTCGACAAGTTCAAGGTGTTGACTACAATGAGATTTTCTCACTCGTATCTATGCTTAAAGTCTGTCCGAATCATGTTAGCAATTGCCGCATTCTGGCAAATGGATAAACAAAACTGCATTCCTTAATGGATTTGCTAAAGAAGAGTTGTATACGATGCAACTAGAAGGTTTTGTGAATCCGTAAAGTGCTAACAAAATGTGCAAGCTCCAGCGATCCATTTGTGGACTGGAGCAAGCATCTCGGAGTTGGAATATACGCTTTGATAAGTTGATCAAAGCATATAGTTTTATACAGACTTGCGGTGAAGCCTGTATTTACGAGAAAGTGAGTGGGAGCACTACAGCATTTCTGATAAGTATATGTGAATGACATATTGTTGATCGGAAATAATGTAGAATTATTCTATAAGGCATAAAAGGAGTGTTTGAAAGGAGTTTTTCAAAGAAAGACTTTGGTAAAGCTGCTTACATATTGAGCTTCAAGATCTATAGAGATAGATCAAGACGCTTGATAAGTTTTTCAATAAGTACATACCTTGACAAGATTTTGAAGTAGTTCAAAATAGAACAGTCAAAGAAAAAGTTTCTTGCCTGTGTTACAAGGTGTAAAGTTGAGTAAAGACTCAAAGCCCGACCACGGCAGAAGATAGAAAGAGAATGAAAGTCATTCCCTATGCCTCAGTCATAGGTTCTATAAAGTATGCCATGCTGTGTACCAGATCTATTATATACCCTGCACTGATTTGGCAAGGGAGTACAATAGTGATCTAGGAGTAGATCACTGGACAGCGGTCAGAATTATCCCTAGTAAAATAAGGATATGTTTCTCGATCATGGACATGACAAAAAGGTTCGTCGTAAAGGGTTACGTCGATGCAAGTTTTTTACACTGATCCAGATGAATCTAAAGTCTCAATCTGGATACATATTGAAAGTGGGAGCATTTAGCTAGAGTAGCTCCGTGTAGAGCATTGTAGACATAGAACTTGCAAAATACTTACGGATCTGAATGTGACAGACCCGTTGACTAAAATTATCTCACAAGCAAAACATGAACACACCTTAGTACTCTTTGGGTGTTATTCACATAGATATGTGAACTAGATTACTGACTCTAGTAAACCCTTTGAGTGTTGGTCACATGACGATGTGAACTATGGGTGTTAATCACATGGTGATGTGAACTATTGCTGTTAAATCACATGGCGATGTGAACTAAATTATTGACTCTAGTGCAAGTGGGAGACTGAAGGAAATATGCCCTAGAGGCAATAATAAAGTTATTATTTATTTCCTTATATCATGATAAATGTTTATTATTCGTGCTAGAATTGTATTAAACCGGAAACATAATACATGTGTGAATACATAGACCAACAGAGTGTCACTAGTATGCCTCTACTTGACTAGCTCGTTAATCAAAGATGGTTATGTTTCCTAACCATGAACAAGGAGTTGTTATTTGATTAACGAGGTCACATCATTAGTAGAATGATCTGATTGACATGACCCATTCCATTAGCTTAGCACCCGATCGTTTAGTATGTTGCTATTGCTTTCTTCATGACTTATACATGTTCCTATAACTATGAGATTATGCAACTCCCGTTTACCGAAGGAACACTTTGGGTACTACCAAACGTCACAACGTAACTGGGTGATTATAAAGGAGTACTACAGGTGTCTCCAATGGTAGATGTTGGGTTGGCGTATTTCGAGATTAGGGTTTGTCACTCCGATCGTCGGAGAGGTATCTCTGGGCCCTCTCGGTAATGCACATCACATAAGCCTTGCAAGCACTGCAACTAATATGTTAGTTGTGAGATGATGTATTACGGAACGAGTAAAGAGACTTGCCGGTAACGAGATTGAACTAGGTATTGGATGCCGACGATCGAATCTCGGGCAAGTAACATACCGATGACAAAGGGAACAACGTATGTTGTTATGCGGTCTGACCGATAAAGATCTTCGTAGAATATGTAGGAGCCAATATGGGCATCCAGGTCCCGCTATTGGTTATTGACCGGAGACGTGTCTCGGTCATGTCTACATTGTTCTCGAACCGTAGGGTCCGCACGCTTAACGTTACGATGACAGTTATTATGAGTTTATGCATTTTGATGTACCGAAGATTGTTCGGAGTCCCGGATGAGATCACGGACATGACGAGGAGTCTCGAAGTGGTCGAGACGTAAAGATTGATATATTGGAAGCCTATGTTTGGACATCGGAAGTGTTCCGGGTGAAATCGGGATTTTACCGGAATACCGGGAGGGTTACCGGAACCCCCCGGGAGACTAATGGGCCTATTGGGCCTTAGTGGAAAAGGAGAAAAAGGGAAAGCCCACAAGCTGGCCGGCGCCCCCCTTCCCAAAGTCCTAGTAGGACTAGGATAGGGGCCGACCCCCCTTCTCTCTCCTTTCCCCCCGGGAGTCCTAATAGGATTAGGATTGGGGGGAGGAGTCCTACTCCCGGTGGGAGTAGGACTCCCCTGCGCCTCCTCTCCCTTGGCCGACCGGCTCCCCTCCTCCAACCTTTATATACGGGGGCAGGGGGCACCCCAAGACACACAACTTGATCCTTGAGATCGTTCCTTAGCCGTGTGCGGTGCCCCCTGCCACCAAATTCCACCTCGGTCATATCGTTGTAGAGCTTAGGCGAAGCCCTGCGTCGGTAGTACATCAAGATCGTCACCACGCCGTCGTGCTGACGGAACTCTTCCTCGACGCTTTGCTGGATCGGAGCCCGAGGATCGTCATCGAGCTGAACGTGTGCTAAGAACTCGGAGGTGCCGGAGTAACGGTGCTTGGATCGGTCGGATCGGGAAGAAGACGTACGACTACTTCCTCTACGTTATGTGATCGCTTCCGCAGTCGGTCTGCGTTGGTACGTAGACAACACTCTCCCCTCTCGTTGCTGTGCATCACCATGATCTTGCATGTGCGTAGGAATTTTTTTGAAATTACTGCGTTCCCCAACACACGTAGCTCCGCCACTGTGTTGCAGTGAGCAGACAAAGGAGGTGTTGTTCCTTATGAATCATATCGCAAATGCAATCACAGAGCTGTGATTCGGAACTTTATTGTTGTTGTTTGCAGAACCAGGGCAGGGCAGGTGGTCGTGGCCTCTCCCCATCCTATTCTGACGCCGGTGGAGCCGGCCACGTCGGGGCCCGCCAGCGCTAGGAGTGGGAGCCCGAGGCAGGTGGCTTCGGTTCCTCACCCTCAGGCCCTGGTTGCGCCACCCGCGTCTCCCGTGACGCTGGGGGAGGGGGGACTGGGGCAGGTGGCCCCAGACATCCCGTCCTCGTCTGCGGTCAGGAGGACCGCACCATCGGCGACTTCGTCACTTCGCTCTGAGCCGGTGGTTGGGGCAGGAGGAGGGAGTGGGCAGGTGGCCCCACTTGTCCCGTCTCTTGTCCCACCCGCCGGGCACTTGTCCGATGGCATTGGGAGCCCGCGGCCTCCTCATTCTCGAGAGGAGGTTATTGCCTTTGGCGGGATCCCAGACCCGGTCTCGACGGGGAGACGGATGAGTGCTCGCGTTCTGGACCTTCCGGAGGTGGACGATATGCAGCAGCGGTGCGCTATGAGGGCGGCCAAGCTTCACGATGCTGCGATCTCTGCTGGTATGTCCGTTAACATATCTAATTCTTTATTGCATTTTGCTCCTGAGGAGATTATTAATAATGCAAACCAATTAGGAGTTTCACTAGGCGCTACTGATAATGAAATTTCCAATTCGGTGAATGATATGTTAGATTTAGAGGCGGAGCGGGCCTTAGAGACTATTCGTAATCTTGCTGCGGTCAAACCCATGAATGATGAGGAAATTGATGCGTTAGGGGTTAGAGTGCTAAATAATCTATGTGCGGATCTAGCACCTTCTAATCAGGAGTCTGAGGGCGATGATGCGCCCTTAGATGATGTAGCTGGCGGTTCCGTTGAACCCGGTTATGAGGACCGGGTGACGGAGCCCACTAAGCCAAAGCGTAAGTGGACACGAAAGATTTATCCCGATTCTGCAGTTCGTAGGAGTGCTAGGTTTCGGACTGCTAAAAAATTCCATGATGAACTATGAAAGGAATCTTTTGGAATAGCAGAGGTCTGAAGGACTTGGCTAAAAGAAGGTTTCTTGCTGAAGCTTCTCTGGAACATCGATTAGATTTCATTGCTTTATCGGAAATTGGTAGAGACAATTTTGCGCCGCAGTTTCTCTCCTCTCTTGTGGGAGGTATTGATTTCGATTGGCATTGTCTCTCGCCACGAGGTAGATCGGGAGGTATCTTACTGGGTGTGAGATGTGAATCCCTTGAAGTCCGGAGTGTAGTAATGGGTGACTTCGCGGTTAAGTTTCGAGTTAGGTCTAAAGTTGATGGGTTCAACTGGGCTTTGGTAGCGGTCTATGGTGCCGCACAACCCGAGCTTAAACCGGAGTTTCTAGCAGATCTTGTTCGGATATGTGGGTCCGAACAGCATCCGATTTTGGTCGGGGGTGATTTCAATATCATTAGGAGGAGAGAGGAGAAAAATAATGATAACTTTGACGGCAGGTGGTCATTTATGTTCAATACCATTATTGAAAGCTTAGATATAAGAGAGATAGAGCTTTCTGGTAGAAAATTTACCTGGGCTAATGCTCTGCCAAACCCGACGTATGAAAAGCTTGATTGGGTTCTCGCCAGCGTGGAATGGGAACAGAAGTTCCCTCTTGTTACGGTGCAAGCTCTCACGCAGGGAATCTCCGATCACACACCATTGTTCGTTGACTTAGGGGAGCCGAATCATATGGGAAACAAAAACACCTTCTCATTTGAGATGGCCTGGTTCGAACGCGAGGGGTTCTTAGACATCATAGCCAGGGAGTGGGCCAAGGGTGTTGGCGGAAGGACGGCGGTCGAGCGCTGGCAGAATAAGATTAGGCATTTGAGAAGTTTCTTACGGGGTTGGGCTAAGCACCTTAGTGGGGTGTATAAGATTGAGAAGGATAGGCTCCTCTCTCTTATACAGGCCTTGGACGTAAAAGCCGAATCCACGATGTTGTTGCCCGCCGAGCTCCAGGTTAAACATGAGGCGGAGAAGAGGCTGAAAGAACTTCTCCGCGAAGAAGAATTGAAGTGGGCTTTGCGTGCCAAGGTCCGCAAAGTAGTCCACGGGGACGCGAATACTCAATTCTTCCACCTCATTGCTAATGGTAAGCACAGAAAGAAGCGGATCTTTCAGCTCGAGCAGGATGAGGGCACTATTTTAGGTCAGGATAATCTCAAAACCTATATTACCGAATACTATAGACATTTATTTGGACCGCCGGAGGACAATTGTTTGTCCCTCGATGAGTCCAGGATCGAGGACGTGCCTCAATTGTCTGCTGCTGATAATGATATCCTGGTTGCCCCGTTCTCAGAAAAGGAAGTGTTTGATGCTATTGCACAAATGAAGAACAATAAGGCTCCCGGTCCGGATGGGTTCCCGGCTGAGTTCTATAAAAAGTGCTGGCACATTGTTAAGGGGATTTACTACCGATGTTTCATGATTTATTCTCCGGACAGCTTCAACTATTTCACTTGAATTTTGGAACTATCACATTGCTCCCGAAGAAAACGGATGCTATGAGGATTGAGCAGTTTCGACCGATCTGCCTCCTCAATGTTAGTTTCAAAATCTTCACCAAGGTCGGGACTAGTAGGCTCACACAGATTGTGCAGTCTGTGGTGCAGCAATCCCAAACTGCTTTCATGCCGGACAGGAACATCCTTGAAGGGGTGGTTGTTCTTCATGAAACGCTCCATGAAATCCATTCCAAGAAATTAGATGGAGTAATTTTTAAGGTGGATTTCGAAAAAGCGTACGATAAGGTTAAGTGGTCATTCCTCCAACAGGCATTGCGTATGAAAGGTTTTGATGAAGCCTGGCGCCGACAGGTTGACTCATTTACGCACAAAGGGAGTGTGGGAATTAAAGTGAATGACGACATAGGTCATTATTTCCAGACACATAAAGGCCTAAGACAAGGAGATCCGATGTCCCCTATCCTGTTTAACATTGTGGTGGATATGTTAGCAATTTTGATAGGAAGGGCGAAGGAGAATGGTCAAGTTGGTGGGTTGGTACCTCATCTTGTTGAGGGAGGTGTTTCCGTACGCCGATGATACGATCATCTTTATGGAGCATGATTTGGCCAAGGCGAGAAATATGAAGCTAGTGTTATGCCTGTTTGAACAATTGACCGGGTTAAAGATTAACTTTCATAAGAGCGAGTTGTTCTGCTTTGGTAGAGCCAAAGACGACCAGGAGTCTTATAGGCAATTGTTTGGGTGCGAGTTGGGGAGTTTACCCTTCTCTTACCTTGGTATTCCGATCCACCATCGTCGGCTAACAAACAGAGAATGGAAATGCATCGAGGATCGATTTGAGAAAAAACTGAGCTGTTGGAAGGGTAAGCTCATGTCATACGGAGGCCGTTTGATATTGATTAATTCAGTGCTCACGAGTATGCCTATGTTTCTCTTATCTTTCTTTGAGGTCCCAGTTGGTGTTAGGAAACGACTGGACTTCTATTGGTCGCGTTTCTTTTGGCAGGGTGATGAACTTAAAAGAAAATATCGGCTTGCTAAATGGGACATCATCTGTAGACCGAAAGACCAAGGGGGTCTCGGTATTGAAAATCTTGAAGTTAAGAACAGATGCCTTCTTAGTAAGTGGTTGTGGAAGCTATCTTCCGGGACTGAGGCCATGTGGGCGCAGATCCTCCGCAATAAGTACCTCCAGACTAAAACATTATCCCAGGTCGCAGTCAGGCCGACTGATTCGCCTTTCTGGAAAGGACTAATGAAAGTCAAACAATCCATATTTAATAGGACGAGATTTTTTATTGGAAACGGTACAAGTACACGTTTCTGGGAGGATACTTGGCTTGGTGAATCACCTTTAGCCATTCAATATCCGTTTTTATATTGGATTGCTCAACGACGTGACGTGTTTGTGGCAACGGTATTCCAATCTGCCCCCCTTAATGTTCAGTTTCGATGGTCGCTAGCGGGCAATCGTTGGGAATAATGGCTCCATCTAGTTAGGAGACTGATGGAGATTCAACTTTCTCACCATCCCGATATATTGCGCTGGAAGTTGACTAGCTCTGGAGTATTTACAGTTAAATCAATGTATATTGATGTTATTAATTCGCATGCGATTCCAACTTCCAAGTATGTTTGGGCTGTCAAAGTTCCTTTAAAAATTAAAGTGTTTATGTGGTTTGTCCATAAACAAGTTATTTTAACAAAGGACAACTTGATTAAACGCAATTGGACAGGACCTACTAGGTGTAGTTTCTGTGATCGGGATGAGACGATTAAACATTTATTCTTTGAATGCCCGTTGGCCAAAGTTCTTTGGCGGACGGTCCATATTGCTTTTAATATTACTCCACCGACTTCGATCAATGCTTTATTTGGGACATGGCTTAATGGGGTTAAGCCTGAATTAGCAAGACATATTCGGGTTGGAGTTTGCGCTTTGTTATGGACTATCTGGAATTGCAGAAATGATTTGGTTTTTAACAGAACATCACGGATTCATTTTTTGCAGGTTATTTTCCGAGCTACGGCACAGATCCGTTCATGGTCGCTACTCACTCCGATGGAGGCCAGGGAGCATTGGTTACTGGATTTATCCGCTGGGAGATGGTAGCTCGGGATATCTTCAACCGGTTTGGATGGCGGTCATGTAATAGGATATGCAATTAGTTTTCCTATCTATTGTTAGCCAGCCGGTTGTGGCATCTTTTTCGGGCTAGTTTGTGTATCTAGCCGTCTGTCGCTCTGGGTGAGCTGCATTTATCTTTTGCTTGTTGTTTGGCTGGAGACTTTGGAACCTGTTGACACCTTTTGTTAATAAGATGTTCGTATGCATCGTTCTGATGCAGAGGCCGGGGAGATCCCTTTTTCGAAAAAAAATGGGAGCTCCATCAAGGCTTTGGTGAGCAAACTGTGTCCTTGCTCAGCCTCTCTCGTGTTGATTGGGCATCTTGGAATTTTATTTTGGCAACTTGGCCAACTGGTCTTCCAACAATCAGCAGTAGCAGGTCCAGTGCCTCATAACAGAACAAGCGATTGCGATCGTTTCTATCTCCCACTGGTATACATGTCTTTAATTCATAGTTTATTATACAGAGTTGGCTTTACTTAATTTAAAAAAAATTCTCCATGAACTATGAATAGTTTCCTACTAGAATATTGGGAAAATTGAAATGAGTGGTGGTTATTCGCTTACCTGTGGAAGAACAGAAGAAAGGGCGCAGTAGAAAGAGTTTTGATTTCACATATTGTGTTCCATGCTTCGTAGGTACGCTAGCATGGCTGTCTTGCAGATTATGCAAATGTGTAGTTCTCATGTATCGATGCGCTGCAGTTCGTCTGTATTTACCTGCTCAAAGGTCTTTGCTTAAATAATTCTAGGGAGGTCACTTGATCTGGATTCCCTCTTCCTCCACTACAGCGGCCAAAACCTGCAGTTGCTGCCGGCTGAGACCGGCCAGGACGCCGACAACGGATTTGACTCCTACACCAATCTCATCAAGGTAGGGTGGAAATTCCTCTTAACTCTTTTGTGAGTTGTTGCTATCTGATTGTTGTAAGGTTGCCGGCTTAATCAGATGATATCATTTAGGATTAGTCTATTCATGAATTATTACCTGAGATGTTGGTTTGCGTGATGTTAATTCAGATGCCAAATGAGTATGATTTAAGCTCTTTTGCTTAGAATTGACTGACAAGTGAATGAGTTGATCATGCGATCGTAGCAGTTGACTCACTTTGGCAAGATGATCCTAATTACATGCTCAGTGGAATGCCAGAGTTGCATAAATTGTCTTTTACGAATTTAGCATTAGTTCCTTCTGTTGGTAAATGGAACTTCTGTATGTTGTTTCATTACTACATAGTATGTGATTATTTTAGACAATTAACTATTGTTAAGAATTTTAAACATGCTGCTGCACTTGTTACCCTGTATTAACTTATTTGATATGTTTTTAGATGTGGATTATGGCTGTGGATCTTGTCGTATTCATCAGGATCATAAGAACAATGTGATTTGTCCATTTATTGATACTTTATGATTTCTTTTGCCCACGGGGGTTTTAAGTTTTGTTCGTCTGTCGGACAGAGGGTTATTAAGCTTTCTATCTGGAAGATACCAGATGGACATCACGTGCTTTCCTGTTTAGCTACGCAAATTACTAAACTTGAATGTCCTTATGTTGTCTTGCAAGAGGAACAACAGAAAATTCCTATTTCACTGATTGTTATAGTTGGCAGTCTGGTTTATTTCTCTGATTTGATGTAGGAAATGGATTGGAAGTTTCAGTCTTTCAGTACTGATTTTCTTTCTTCCCTTCATTAGCTGAATTTTCGGTTAGGGAAGGAAGGATAAAATATTGTCCAGAACAATCTAAGTGAGTTTAGTGAATGCTGACCACATTCTTACAATTCATAAGTATATGAAGAAGTGTTTCACACTTTCACTTTGATCCCTTTTTGGGTTACAAGCATACTTACCCAATGTTCATGAAAATGTTAAAGCCTAAAGCACTATCACTCTGCTATCTTTGGCTAATAATTTAATTTTGCTTTTGATCATATATCACTACATGTTGTTGTTGGAAAGTCAAAAAGCTACACGGGGAGACCTCCGAAAATAATTTCAGCCCCAAAGTAACAAAGGTGACGACGCCGTTATCACGGCAAGCAAGCTGGCATTCAGTTCAGCTTCTTGACGCGGTTCGGCATGATGGCGGCGCAGATGAAGGCATTCTTCGACTCCACTGGCGCCTCCGGCAGGAGCAGAGCATCTCCGGCAATCTCGCAGGCGTCTTTTTTGCCACGGGCACCTAGGGCTGGCACGCCATGATTGAGACTATCGCCACCCGCTGTCTAGATCGATGCCGGTGAGGAAAAAAATACACGGAGCTACACAAACCAAATTCAATCCCCATCAACATCAGGTACAACCCTGGACTAGGGGATCCCATGAAGAAATCTTAGTCAAATAATTTATGAGTGACTGCTACTTTTTACTTGATATTTAGTTCAGAAAAATAGGAGCTAGCTTTAGTTAAGTTAACCATCGATTTGCTTCAGGGTTAATCTATACTCTTAGCAGATTCCCATGTTAGGGAAAATACTTGCTATAATTAAGTGACTGATACCCCTTAGTTTGAACCACTTTTCGTGTCTCTGTGATCAGTCTATTACCCTATAAAACTGTTGCTTCTCTGTTTATGCAACCTATTAATATCTATGAAACCCATACACTTGCTCTGGTTTTTGAATGTGCACTGGTTGCCATGTCTTATATTTTTAACCAGCAACATGGACCTGTCACTCGTCTGTACTGCTTGTCTTGTCGCTAAAATAAGTTCAGTAACACTGCTATGCACATGCTATACCAACATCGCCAAAAAGAAATAACAAGTATAGTAGCCTAATTAGTAGCCCACCTTACCCACACCAAGTGTTTATATAGATCCAAATATTCCAACTCATGCAGTCATCTGTGTGAGTTTGTATGGGTCATAGATCAGTTTCTTGAGAACAAACTCTGAACGTATTATCTTCAGACAAGTAAACCTTTTCCTTTGCCTCTGAGATTCTGTCGTGGAATTTCTGGGGTTCTAAATGGTGTTCACTCTTCTAAAAATGGGATAACATGGCATGGATAGGCTCGCTAGAATTTGCAATTGCAGTGGAGGTTCTCTTTTGTACTATATAAATGCATGAATATGTTCTTTCTGGAAATCCAATACATCTTTTCTTGATTTATTCTTTGTCCAGAGTTAACCAAACACTGTTCACTTCGGATGAAAGCTCATTCAATCATGATCCTTTACAAATGCATGAATATTTTCTTTCTGGAAGCTCAGCACATCTTTTCTTGAATTATTGTTGTTTATTAAAACATAAAAGTCACACAGTATAGTTTACTTACTGTTTTCTTATTCGCTTCTCTCATAGAATAGGGCTTGCAAGTTAGTACCTTCTTAAAGTATGCTACTGAATCTAGCTATGGGAAGTCTGCAACCTAGAACTAACATCTTGCTCCTGCCTACTACATGTACAATGGTTTCATCAGGAATAATTATGCCCTACGTGGGAGAATGGCCTTACACTTAGATTTGGCAGTAGTTAGAGAAATATAAATATCAGGTAGCTGGACTACTTTGACACATAGGTGAGATAAAAAATCCAACTGCTCAAACTCTTTCTGTGCTATACAAGGTATCCAGTTCCTTTGGATTATATGATAAAAACATCTCTTGTTTTGGAATATCATGAACATTCTTTATGAAGTGCTCCCTAGGGATAATCTACAGTTAGAAATAGAGGGAGAGGAACTGGCTCCGCTCTCCCTCACAGCCACACCAACGTCGTCGCCTCGAGGGAGGAGTGGGCGCAAGTATTAGGCGGCGACGATGGTTTCGATCTGTGATTTTTGCCTCGACACCGGAGGCGGCGGATTGATCTCATCGAAATGGCAAGGTCACAACGACTCATCTACATGACTCTTTATTGTGTACATGAGCAAGAATATTGAAAATTTCCTCGTGTAGCTTTCCTAACAAATACTGGTGAACATCAGCTCGTATAACTTGATTGTTTGTAGAGACTTATCCATGTGACTTATGATGCGCATGAATAACATTTATCTGCTATGCTTATTAGAAGTGCTCATGTATGAATAGCATCTATATATGCTAAGCTTTCTAGAAATACTCATGCACACAACAAGGACCAAATAAGCCAGCTGAATGGGCGGCAGCAAACCAGACACCACACAAGCAGGCCTCAAGCGGCGCCACCGGGTGGCGCCCCAACCACTAGTAACACATGAAGGGGGGAGTGAGCAGAACGCAGAGATGGAGTTACTCATTGAGAAGCTCGATACTCCTTGGGTTCATAAACGTGGCCGCGGAAGGAATTTGATGGCCAGATCAAGAGGATGGCCATGTCGTTGTGCTAAAATGTGTAGAATCACCTGGAGTGCGTGTAAGAGGCCGGGGCACGAGAACAGTGCCGTTTTCTAGTTTTTTCGGTCAATTTTCCCCAATGCCTCCTATTCCTAAGTAAGACACAGACCAAAACTCTATGGTTCCTAGGTACATCTTTCATTTTGGCTTCTCGTTTCTTGAGACGGCTGCACATACCACTTCACTAGACCACATTCTCTCCTTGGTGCTTTGCTTTGGCTGCTACCACCTCACTACCGTACACGGTATGATGAATCAATAGTGTGTAGTGAAGACTCAAACACCGGTGGTATATAAGGATAGCAAAAGGTTTATTCATGGTTGTGGAAATGCACAATGAAAAGTCCGTGGGTGCATTTCATTTGGTCAGACTCTTCAATATACTTCACCTCCGTATTTGTGCACATGAACATAGCATACGCAAAGTACCATCCTACTATAATACTATTATGGACAAACATCCGGTAGGTGTGGAGTCACTCTTAATAGATTTTCCAACATGCCATGTACTATAACAAACACTACATTTGGATTTCTAGCTAGCTATGAGCCTGTGACTGCAACAACTAATGGTTAGCATTCCAGCTGCACAAAATAATCCGTTTTGTGTTTTTCGTCTGGCTAATTTTTTTGCTGCATTTTGCGTATGGAAGTACAATGGGGAAACATTTCTAGTGTGTACAGGTAAAACTTCCTCCTTCAAAGTTCCCCCAATATCCATTCTCCATTAGCGGTCTACCAGCGTGTATAGTTCTCTGCAAAACGTTTTTAATTAGACATTTTGACAGCCTCAGCTCAAGCTTATGATTTAGAAGTTATATGCTTCCAGCTAAATGCCTGAATAGAATTATGGAACAACCAGGATGTAGCTCATAAGATTTCATTAGTGGCTCCAACGATGCACAACTATACAAAAGCATTGTGTTTTATGGCAAGTACTAAATTACCTTAGGTCATGACTTACAACCAATATGGTATGGTCTTTCTTTAGGCCCTTCGAGATTGACCACATTAGCCCGAGCTTTCCAATTTGATGACGAAGTTACAAAACTGGTAACCATTACTTGAAAGAGCATATACTAATTTGAACAAACTATTTAACACTGTACAATAATTGCGCAAGTGTGAAAATTATCTTTAAAACTATCTTATTTTGCAGTGAAACTTCTCGAGCACTCACACAGATGATAGGCATTCATGTCAGTATGTAAATAACCTATTACTGAAGGTAGTATAGTAGTACCTGATTTATCAAGTATAGTAGTACTTGATAAGAAGTACCTGCAAATTTATGTGAAAATTATCTTATTTTGTAGCAAAACTTCTCAGCACTCACACAGATCATAGGCATTCATGTCAATATGCAAATAACCTATTACTGAAGGTAGTAGTTACTTCGTCAAGTATAGTAGTATTTGATAATAAGTACCTACAAGTTTATGTGAAAATTGCACAATCCGCGTGCCAACTACCGCAGTCACAAATCACCTCCATATAGAGACCAGGAAGATACGTCACCACTGCCGCCACCGTGAAAGAGTAATCATGAAAATTCACCATCCATCAGAAATCAAGGAACGAAAAGCCTCCACCATGAATCACCACAGGCGTCGTTGATGCCATGACCGGGTCCCCCCTTCCCAATTGAATAATTAATTGTATGAAGATAAGTAAGTTGTATAAATGGTGTGCTCCTTAACATCAATTAGCCACCGAGGCGGTCCCCCGCGCGTCGCTTCTGGCGCACGGGGGAAACCCTAACCGCGCCGCCAGCTGCCCCTCCCCCACTGGTAGAAAAAGGGTCTATAGTCCCGGTTCGTAAGGGCCTTTAGTCCCGGTTCCTGAACCGGGACTAAAGTGTCGGTACTAATGCCCCGACCCTTTAGTCCCGGTTCAATCCAGAACCGGGACTGATGAGCCTCCACGTGGGCAGTGCGCAGAGCCCAGGCAGGAGACCCTTTGGTCCCGGTTGGTGGCACCAACCGGGACCAATAGGCATCCACGCGTCAGCATTTCTGTGGCTGGGGTTTTAGTTTTTTTTGAAGGGGGGGGGGGGGTTGGGGGTTTTGGGGGGTTAATTTAGGTGTTTCATATATTGTGTTAGCTAGCTATAATTAATAGAGAGAAGTGTCCTCTCTTATGTCCGTGCTTGGTCGATGTTACGTACTATACATACGTATAGAGAGGACTAGACACGCTGGCTAGCTAGTAAGCAAACGAAGGAAACAGAAGATCGTCATGAACATATATGCATACAGAGAGAAGTGATATCGACCACCTCTCCTTCTCTAAGAGATTGGTCGAACAACAAGTTCTCGTATATCTATCTGACACTACCGGCTACATATATACAATAATTATCTCTTACAAATATAATCATACGGACTCAGGGTCCACATAGAATTCTTCGTCTTCAGGGATCACATGGTCAAGAAAAAATGCCGCCAATTCCTCTTGAATTGCTCGCATGCGAGCTGGTGCTAGGAGTTCATCCCGCTTCCGAAACATCTAATTTGAAGAAGGGGGTCAATACATATATATATATATATATGAATGAAACTCAACACAAATGATGGTAATAAAATAAAATTGTGAATGTTGTTATTTACGTACTTCATATTGTTCGTCAGAGTACCCGCCCTGCTCACAGGTCGTGTGGCGGATGGACTCGCAAACATAGTATCCACAGAAATCATTCTCTTATTCCTGCCACAACCACTTTACAAGAAATAAAGGTTAATCAAACTGATAAGCAAGAATGCCAAATGGTATTGATGAAACTAGCGCTTGAATGACTAGTAGATGCGCTTAAAATGCTATTATAGTACTTACTTTCGGGTGTCTAAATTGCAGCTCCTTCGGCAGTCCTGGAGCTTTTCTGGTGAATTTTCTCCAAACCCTGCCGGACAAAGAAAACAATTACTTGATATATCAGGAAATGAACAAAGTTGCTGATATGATGGATAATGATCGATTTAACTTACTTCTCGAGTATTTGAGTCATGTCTGCATAGTCCTGGGGATCTTTTCGTCTTGAGTCTAAGACGGTTACTAGTCCCTGCTCAAGCTTAATATGTAGGAGAATATAGTGGAAACTGCACACGCATGCATAACTCATCAATTACATTAGTATAACCTTGACTAATATATAAGGGAAACCGAATACGCACAAGACAGTAACACTCACTTGAAGTTGTAAGGAAAGAGTATTATATCTTTGTTTTGATTTATTACGAACGATCGTAGCAAGTTGGCCTCGGTAGCTGCGGCATGAAATTTAACCTGAGTTGCATCTATGAGATATGTGTTAATGAACCCAATATCACCGACTTGTCTTTTCTTCAATTCGACGATCTTCAATCTGCATAATATAGTGAGGATGATTATAAATACATGCAATGAAAGAGCTAAGCTATATAGAGAAACTTAATGACAGAAGTAGTACTATTTACAGACAGTAGCAGGCGACCATTGTTTTATCGAGGGCCAATTGATTGAAAAACTGATAGAACTCCTCAAATGGAACAGGCAACAGATCAATTCCAACGAGGTCATGCTCCTTTTTAACTTTCACATACAAAGTACTCCTCCCCCCAGAGTCTCTGCAGATTTTCAAGTACCAATCATGCAATCTTCGCATCATCGTTGATAGAGATCTTTCATCTTTGACGAGAGGCTTTCCGTACTCGTATCTTTATATCTGCATGTCCATGGGTTCATAATGTACTTCGTCGGGCAGGTAATCTGCATTATCCTCTGGGTTCATTAATTTCTCTTTAACTGGGTTCTCTGGATTATCCTCTGGCGGTAGGGTGAAATTTGACTTCAGCTCAGTCCAAAGATCATTTTTCTGCATATCATTGACATAAGACACCCCAGGGTCTTCTGTAGTCGGCTTAAACCATTGCTGGATGCTTATCGGGATCTTGTCCCTAACCAGAACCCCGCACTGAGCAACAAATGCGCTCTTTGTCCTGAGGGGTTCAATAGGTTGGCCGTCGGGCGCGATTGCTATGATCTCAAACTTTTCATCCGAGCTCAACTTTTTCTTCGGGCCTCGTCTCTTTACCGAAGTTGTGCTCGATCCGGAGGGCTAGAAAAAAGAACAAAGACTTAATTAATATGTGCACATACCAAAACAATGAATGCATCAATCAGCTAGTTAGCATAGGCTTAACTAATATATATACCTGGCCGGACTCGGTTCGGTCACCGGAGCCGTCATCACGGTCTCCTTCTTGCACCAGCATTGGGTCACCAGAGCCGTCCTCATGTTCTTCTTCTTGCACCGGCATTAGGTCATCGTAGCCAGCTTGTTCACCCTCTCCTTCCAGACCATCGGTTTCATTGAGAAACAACGAGATGGCATCACTTCCTTCTATGATTATGTCCCTCAACAACGCTTCTTTTGTTGCTTCGTCTAGGGCGATGTCCATAGTTTCTACAAATATTTACAACATGTCAATTATTATTCAAACATGACAGATGGATATATTAGTGCCAAACGTAGAACTGGCTACCTAATCATAGTAAGCTATCGGGAGGGGGTATATATCGACAACGACGACACTACATCTATGTCCCTCGACGACCCTCATTCCCGATAAAAAAAAGAGGAAGAAGAAGAAAAAAAAGAGGAGAAGAAAGAATAGAGGAGAAGATCTCTCCTCTATTCTTTCTTCTCCTCTTTTTTTCTTCTTCCTCTTCTTTTTTTACCCTCGACCCTCGACCCTATAGAACCCTCGAACCCTCGATCCTTGACCCCTTAACGACCCTCGACCCTCTACCCTAGTTCCCGACCCTCGACCCCTCGGCGATCCTCGACACCCTCGTTCCCGATAAAAATTAAGAAGAAGAAGAAGAAGAAGAAGAAGAAGAAGAAGAAGAAGAAGAAGAAGAAGAAAATTGTAACTTTTCCTCTCCTCTTCTTTTTTCTGAAGTGTGTTCTATGTTCCTCGTTCCCGACCCTCGACCCCTCGGCGATTCTTCTTTTTTCTTCTTCTTATTTATTTCTCCTCTTCTTTTCCTCTCCTCTTCTTCTTTCTTTCCTCTTCTTATTTTCTTCTTTCCTATCCTTCTTTTTTTAAAATTGTAACTTTTGCATATATAAAACGTTTCTAAAATTGCAACTTTCTATATAAAACTTTCCTATCGGGAGGGGGAGAAGATCGAAGAAAAAAAAGAAGAAAAAAAGAGGAGAAGAAGAAAGGAATAGAGGAGAAAAAGAAGAAAGGAATAGAGGAGAAGAAGAAAAAATTTCTATTTTTTCTTCTTCTCCTCTATTCCTTTCTTCTTCTCTTCTTCCTTTTATTCCTCTCCTCTTCTTCTCCTTTTTCCTCTTCTTATTTTCCTTTTCCTCTCCTAAATATATAAAACTTTTCTAAAAATGAAACTAACCTAAAATGTACTAAATCAGAGAACATATATAGATAATTCTTTTCTAAATATATAAATCTAACTTTTTTGCATATATGAACATATATACGCAGAGAACATACAAACATATATACATTTTTATAAAAAAGCAAAATACAAATCATCATATGTATGAAAAAAAATCTGAAAAGAAGCAGCATACACAATATATATACTCACATATATACATATATATATAAACTGAAAAAAACAAGCATATAATATATGAAAAAAAGGAACAGGGGAGGGGCGGCGCCGGCCGGACCAAGGGAGGGGCAGGGGTGCGGGTTCAGCGGCGAGGACGGCGACGGGGCAGGGGGCGCGCGTTCGGCGGCGAGGAATGGGGCGGGGCAGGGCGACGGCGATGACGGGGGCGCGCGACGCGCGTCGGGGCAGGGCGGCGATCGGCGACGGCGTCGGGCGAGGGCACGGGCGACGGCGAGCGGGCGGCGACGGCGACCTCGGGCGGCTAGGGGAGGCGACGGCGATGACGGCGTCGAGGAGCAGCGTAGCAGCCTGGCGGCGTTGGAGAGAAGAATGGCGGTTGGCCAAAATTTCACAAGTGTTGGCTTATATAGCCAGAGCAATGGTCCCGGTTCGTGCTACGACCTGGGACTAATGCTCCCTTTAGTCTCGGTTGGTTCCACGAACCGGGACCAAAGGCCAATTTTCAGCAGCCCAAAGGGCGGGAAGCGGCGGCATTTGGTCCCGGTTGGTGGCATCAACCGAGACTAAAGGGGGGCATTGGTCACGGTTGGTGCCACGAACCGTGACCAATGCCCCCTTTAGTCCCGGTTGGTGCCACCAACCGGGACCAATGGCGTTGTGCTGCCCGCGCCCAAAAGTTTAGTCCCACATCGCTAGCTGAAGGGCGCCGGCACTTGTTTATAAGCGCTGGTGTGCCCCCCATTCGAGCTCCTCTCTAATGCAGGCTTTTGGGCCTAAACTTGCTACTACTTGTGGGCCTATTGGGCGTTCTGCGGGCCTGAATCCTGGCCCATATAGGGTTTCTAGTCGTATTCAGGCCGTGGAGGCCCAGTAGGTGGCATTTTTTTGGTTTTTTCTTTTTTATTTCTACATTTTTTGGTTTTTTATTTTTTTATTTCTACTTAAAACTAAATACTTACAGTTTTTTAGTGATTTCTTTTTGCTTTTAGGTCACAAAAATTATAAACTTTCTGTTAGTGCCATTAGTTTTAAAATTTGAATTTTAAAAAATTTGTGTGAATCACTAGTTTATGAATAACTTTACTATAAAAATAGAATTTTTTTCTATTTATTTTTTATTTATACTCACAACTAAATACTTATAGTTTTTTAGTGATTTCTTTTTGATTTTAGGTCACAAAAATTATAAACTTTCTGTTAGTGCCATTAGTTTTAAAATTTTGAATAGTTTAAATTTGTAATTTTTAAAATTTGTGTGAATCACTAGTTTATGAATAACTTTACTATAAAAATAGAATTTGCTTTATTTTTTAATTCTTTATGCTTTTAGTTTTAAAAAAATTATAAACTTTCTGTTAGTGCCATTAGTTTTCAAATTTGAAAACACTTTTTTTAGTTTTTTAGTTTTCTTTGTTGCTTTATTTATTTTATTTTGTGATTAACTTTACTATAAAAATAGTTTTTTCCTTTTTTTTGATTTGTTTTTTGCATTTTTTTGTTTGTTGCTTTAATTTTTAATTCTGTTTGCTTTTAGGTTAGCAAAATTATAAACTTTCTGTTAGTGCTATTAGTTTTCAAATTTGAAAACACTTTTTTAGTTTTTTTGTTTTCTTAGTTGCTTTATTTATTTTATTTTGTGATTAACTTTACTATAAAAATAGTTTTTCCTGTATTTTTGATTTGTTTTTTGCATTATTTATTTTCTTTTGTTTTTTGCTTTAATTTTTAATTCTGTTTGCTTTTAGGTTAGCAAAATTATAAACTTTCTGTTAGTGCCATTAGTTTTAGAAAAATTATAAACTTTCTGTTAGTGCCATTAGTTTTCAAATTTAAAAACACTTTTTATGATTAACTTACTCAAAAAATGAGAATATATGCTCTTATAGAGAAAACTTGATGCACTTCGTGTATAAAATGGACAATCACTTTGAAATGAACTCTGAAAAAGTTGAAAGTTAGGATGGTATCATAATTTCACGGACATAGCATGTGCATGTACAAAACGGACAATGGTAGCATGTTCGTGTGTTACAAAGTTGGCATGGTATCATTATAATAGTTGCGGGAGAAAGTCTTCACTTTTTCTTCGCTTGTGTCATTTGCTTATTGCGCCGTAACCATGGATAATCTTCATTGTTTATCAGGATGCTTGGGTCAGCCTTGACATTGAAGGGAGGAATTTCATGAAACTTTTCATAATCTTTAGACATGTCTGTCTTGCCGTCCACTCATAGGATGTCCTTTTTTCCTGAAAGAACTATGTGGCGCTTTGGCTCATCGTATGATGTATTCGCTTCCTTATCTTTTCTTTTTCTCGGTTTGGTAGACATGTCCTTCACATAGATAACCTGTGCCACATCATTGGCTAGGACGAACGGTTCCTCAGTGTACCCAAGATTTTTCAGATCCACTGTTGTCATTCCGTACTGTGGGTCTACCTGTACCTCGCCGCCTAATAGATTGACCCATTTGCACTTAAACAAAGGGACCTTAGAATCAGGTCCGTAGTCAAGTTCCCATATGTCCACTATGTAACCATAATATGTATCCTTTCCGCTCTCGGTTGCTGCATCAAAGCGGACACCGCTGTTTTGGTTGGTTCTCTTTTGATCTTGGGCGATCGTGTAAAATGTATTCCCATTTATCTCGTATCCTTTGTAAGTCAATACAGTCAAAGATGGTCCCCTGGACAACAAGTACAACTCATCACAAACAGTGTTGTCACCTCTGAGACGTGTTTCCAACCAACTGCTGAAAGTCCTAATGTGTTCACATGTAATCCAGTCGTCGCACTGCTCCGGGTGTTTGGAGCGCAGACTGTTCTTGTGTTCATGGACATACGGGGTCACCAAGGTAGAGTTCTGTAGAACTGTGTAGTGTGCTTGAGACCAAGAATATCCGTCCCTGCATATTATTGAGTCTCTTCCAAGAGTGCCTTTTCCAGTCAGTCTCCCCTCATACCGCGATTTAGGGAGACCTATCTTGTTAAGGCCAGGAATGAAGTCAACACGAAACCCGATAACATCCTCTGTTTGATGGCCCATGGAGATGCTTCCTTCTGGCCTAGCGCGGTTACGGACATATTTCTTTAGGACTCCCATGAACCTCTCAAGGGGAACATATTGTGTAGAAGTACGGGCCCCAAGATGACAATCTCGTCGACTAGATGAACTAGGACATGCGTCATGATATTGAAGAAGGATGGTGGGAACACCAACTCGAAACTGACAAGACATTGCGCCACATCACTCCTTAGCCTTGGTACGATTTCTGGATCGATCACCTTCTGAGAGATTGCATTGAGGAATGCACATAGCTTCACAATGGCTAATCGGACGTTTTCCGGTAGAAGCCCCCTCAATGCAACCGGAAGCAGTTGCGTCATAATCACATGGCAGTCATGAGACTTTAGGTTCTGAAACTTTTTCTCTGGCATATTTATTATTCCCTTTATATTCGACGAGAAGCCAGTCGTGACCTTCATACTGAGCAGGCATTCAAAGAAGATTTCTTTCTCTTCTTTCGTAAGAGCGTAGCTGGCAGGACCTTTATACTGCTTCGGAGGCATGCCGTCTTTTTCGTGCAAACGTTGCAGCTCCTCCCGTGCCTCAGGTGTATCTTTTGTCTTCCCATACACGCCCAAGAAGCCTAGCAGGTTCACGCAAAGGTTCTTCATCACGTGCATCACGTCGATTGAGGAGCGGACCTCTAGGTCTTTCTAGTAGGGTAGGTCCCAAAATATAGATTTCTTCTTCCACATGGGTGCGTGTCCCTCAGCGTCATTCGGAACAGCTAGTCCACCGGGACCCTTTCCAAAGATTACGTAGTGTAAATCATTGACCATAGCAAGCACGTGATCACCGGTGCGCATGGCGGGCTTCTTCCGGTGATCTGCCTCGCCTTTGAAATGCTTGCCTTTCTTTCGACATTGATGGTTGGTCGGAAGAAATCGATGATGGCCCAGGTACACATTCTTCCTGCATTTGTCCAGGTATATACTTTCAGTGTCATCTAAACAGTGCGTGCATGCGTGGTATCCTTTGTTTGTCTGTCCTGAAAGGTTACTGAGAGCGGGCCAATCGTTGATGGTCACGAACAGCAACGCCTTAAGGTTAAATTCCTCCTGTCTGTGCTCATCCCACGTACGTACACCGTTTCCATTCCATAGCTGTAAAAGTTCTTCAACTAATGGCCTTAGGTACACATCAATTTCGTTGCCAGGTTGCTTAGGGCCTTGGATGAGAACTGGCATCATAATGAACTTCCGCTTCATGCACATCCAAGGAGGAAGGTTATACATACATAGAGTCATGGGCCAGGTGCTGTGATTGCTGCTCTGCTCCCCGAAAGGATTAATGCCATCCGCGCTTAAAGCAAACCATACACTCCTTGGGTCCTTTGCAAACTCATCCCAGTACTTTCTCTCGATTTTTCTCCACTGCGACCCGTTAGCGGGTGCTCTCAACTTCCCATCTTTCTTTCGGTTATCACTGTGCCATCGCATCAACTTGGCATGCTCTTCGTTTCTGAACAGACGTTTCAACCGTGGTATTATAGGAGCATACCACATCACCTTTGCAGGAATCCTCTTCCTGAGGGGCTCGCCGTCAACATCACCAGGGTCATCTCGTCTGATCTTATACCGCAATGCACCGCATACCGGGCATGCGTTCAGATCCTTGTATGCACCGCGGTAGAGGATGCAGTCATTAGGGAATGCATGTATCTTCTCCACCTCCAATCCTAGAGGGCATACGACCTTCTTTGCTGCGTATGTACTGTCGAGCAATTCGTTATCCTTTGGAAGCTTCTTCTTCAATATTTTCATTAGCTTCTCAAATCCTTTGTCAGCCATGTTGGGGAACGTAGTAATTTCAAAAATTTTCCTACGCACACGCAAGATCATGGTGATGCATAGCAATGAGAGGGGAGAGTGTTGTCTACGTACCAACGCAGACCGACTGCGGAAGCGATCACACAACATAGAGGAAGTAGTCCTACGTCTTCCCGATCCGACCGATCCAAGCACCGTTACTCCGGCACCTCCGAGTTCTTAGCACACGTTCAGCTCGATGACGATCCTCGGGCTCCGATCCAGCAAAGCGTCGAGGAAGAGTTCCGTCAGCACGACGGCGTGGTGACGATCTTGATGTACTACCGACGCAGGGCTTCGCCTAAGCACTACAACGGTATGATCGAGGTGGAATTTGGTGGCAGGGGGCACCGCACACGGCTAAGGGACGATCAACAATGATCAATTGTGTGTCAAGAGGTGCCCCCTGCCCCCGTATATAAAGGAGCAAGGGGGAGGGGTTCGGCCGGCCAAGGGAGAGGGGCGCAGGAGGAGTCCTACTCCCACCGGGAGTAGGACTCCCCCCAATCCTATTCCTAATAGGAATCCTCAAGGGGGAAAGAGAGAAGGGGTGGCCGGCCACCTTCCCTAGTCCTAATAGGACTAGGGAAAGGGGGGAGGTGCGGAGCCCTCTATGGCAGCCCCTTTCACTTTTCCACTAAGGCCCAATAGGCCCATTTGCCTCTTGGGGGGTTCCGGTAACCCTCCCGGTATTCCGGTAAAATCCCGATTTCACCCGGAACACTTCCGATGTCCAAACATAGGCTTCCAATATATCAATATTTACGTCTCGACCATTTCAAGAATCCTCGTCATGTCCGTGATCACATCCGGGACTCCGAACAACCTTCGGTACATCAAAATGCATAAACTCATAATAACTGTCATCGTAACGTTAAGCGTGCGGACCCTACGGTTCGAGAACAATGTAGACATGACTGAGACACATCTCCGGTCAATGACCAATAGCGGGACCTGGATGCCCATATTGGCTCCTACATATTCTACGAAGATCTTTATCGGTCAGACCGCATAACAACATACGTTGTTCCCTTTGTCATCGGTATGTTACTTGCCCGAGACTCGATCGTCAGTATCCAATACCTAGTTCAATCTCGTTACCGGCAAGTCTCTTTACTCGTTCTGTAATACATCATTCCGCAACTAACTCATTAGTTGCAATGCTTGCAAGGCTTAAGTGATGTGTATTACCGAGAGGGCCCAGAGATACCTCTCCGACAATCGGAGTGACAAATCCTAATCTCGAAATATGCCAACCCAACATCTACCTTTGGAGCCACCTGTAGTACTCCTTTATAATCACCCAGTTACGTTGTGACGTTTGGTAGTACCCAAAGTGTTCCTCTGGCAAACGGGAGTTGCATAATCTCATAGTCATAGGAACATGTATAAGTCATGAAGAAAAGCAATAGCAACATACTAAACGATCGGGTGCTAAGCTAATGGAATGGGTCATGTCAATCAGATCATTCAACTAATGATGTGACCTCGTTAATCAAATAACAACTCTTTGTTCATGGTTAGGAAACATAACCATCTTTGATTAACGAGCTAGTCAAGTAGAGGCATACTAGTGACACTGTGTTGGTCTATGTATTCACACATGTATTCTGTTTCCGGTTAATACAATTCTAGCATGAATAATAAACATTTATCATGATATAAGGAAATAAATAATAACTTTATTATTGCCTCTAGGGCATATTTCCTTCAGTCTCCCACTTGCACTAGAGTCAATAATCTAGATTATACAGTAATGATTCTAACACCCATGGAGCCTTGGTGCTGATCATGTTTTGCTCGTGGAAGAGGCTTAGTCAACGGGTCTGCAACATTCAGATTCGTATGTATCTTGCAAATCTCTATGTCTCCCACCTGGACTAAATCCCGGATGGAATTGAAGCGTCTCTTGATGTGTTTGGTCCTTTTGTGAAATCTGGATTCCTTTGCCAAAGCAATTGCACCAGTATTGTCACAAAAGATTTTCATTGGACCCGATGCACTAGGTATGACACCTAGATCGGATATGAACTCCTTCATCCAGACTCCTTCGTTCGCTGCTTCCGAAGCAGCTATGTACTCCGCTTCACATGTAGATCCCGCTACGACGCTTTGTTTAGAACTGCACCAGCTGACAGCTCCATCGTTTAAAGTAAACACGTATCCGGTTTGCGATTTAGAATCGTCCGGATCAGTGTCAAAGCTTGCATCGACGTAACCTCTTACGGTGAGCTCTTTGTCACCTCCATATACGAGAAACATATCCTTAGTCCTTTTCAGGTATTTCAGGATGTTCTTGACCGCTGTCCAGTGATCCACTGCTGGATTACTTTGGTACCTCCCTGCTATACTTATAGCAAGGCACACATCAGGTCTGGTACACAGCATTGCATACATGATAGAGCCTATGGCTGAAGCATAGGGAACATCTTTCATTTTCTCTCTATCTTCTGCAGTGGTCGGGCATTGAGTCTGAGTCAACTTTATACCTTGTAACACAGGCAAGAACCCTTTCTTTGCTTGATCCATTTTGAACTTCTTCAAAATCTTGTCAAGGTATGTGCTTTGTGAAAGTCCAATTAAGCGTCTTGATCTGTCTCTATAGATCTTTATGCCTAATATGTAAGCAGCTTCACCGAGGTCTTTCATTGAAAAACTTTTATTCAAGTATCCCTTTATGCTATCCAGAAATTCTATATCATTTCCAATCAGCAATATGTCATCCACATATAATATCAGAAATGCTACAGAGCTCTCACTCACTTTCTTGTAAATACAGGCTTCTCCAAAAGTCTGTATAAAACCAAATGCTTTGATCACACTATCAAAGCGTTTATTCCAACTCCGAGATGCTTGCACCAGTCCATAAATGGATCGCTGGAGTTTGCACACTTTGTCAGCTCCCTTTGGATCGACAAAACCTTCCGGTTGCATCATATACAACTCTTCTTCCAGAAATCCATTCAGGAATGCAGTTTTGACATCCATTTGCCAAATTTCATAATCATAAAATGCGGTAATTGCTAACATGATTCTGACAGACTTAAGCATCGCTACGGGTGAGAAAGTCTCATCGTAGTCAACTCCTTGAACTTGTCGAAAACCTTTTGCGACAAGTCGAGCTTTGTAGACAGTAACATTACCATCAGCGTCAGTCTTCTTCTTAAAGATCCATTTATTCTCAATTGCTTGCCGATCATCGGGCAAGTCAACCGAAGTCCATACTTTGTGCTCATACATGGATCCCATCTCAGATTTCATGGCTTCAAGCCACTTTGCGGAATCTGGGCTCACCATCGCTTCTTCATAGTTCGTAGGTTCATCATGATCTAGTAGCATGACCTCCAGAACAGGATTACCGTACCACTCTGGTGCGGATCTTACTCCGGTTGATCTACGAGGTTCAGTAGTATCTTGATCTAAAGTTTCATGATCATCATCATTAGCTTCCTCTCTTATTGGTGTAGGTCTCGCAGAAACAATTTTCTGTGATGTACTATTTCCCAATAAAGGAGCAGGTACAGTTACCTCGTCAAGTTCTACCTTCCTCCCACTCACTTCTTTCGAGAGAAACTCCTTCTCAAGAAAGTTTACGAATTTAGCAACAAAAGTCTTGCCGTCGGATCTGTGATAGAAGGTGTATCCAATAGTTTCCTTTGGATATCCTATGAAGACACATTTCTCCGATTTGGGTTCGAGCTTATCAGGTTGAAGCTTTTTCACATAAGCATCACAGCCCCAAACTTTAAGAAACGACAACTTTGGTTTCTTGCCAAACCACAGTTCATAAGGCGTCGTCTCAACGGATTTTGATGGTGCCCTATTTAACGTGAATGCGGCCGTCTCTAAAGCATAACCCCAAAACGATAGTGGTAAATCAGTAAGAGACATCATAGATCACACCATATCTAGTAAAGTACGATTACGACGTTCGGACACACCATTACGCTGTGGTGTTCCGGGTGGCGTGAGTTGCGAAACTATTCCACAATTTTTCAAATGTACACCAAACTCGTAACTCAAATATTCTCCTCCACGATCAGATTGTAGAAATCTTATTTTCTTGTTACGATGATTTTCAACTTCACTCTGAAATTCTTTGAACTTTTCAAACGTTTCAGATTTGTGTTTCATTAAGTAGATATACCCATATCTACTTAAATCATCTGTGAAAGTGAGAAAATAACAATATCCGCCACGAGCCTCAATATTCATCGGACCACATACATCGGTATGTATGATTTCCAACAAATCTGTTGCTCTCTCCATAGTACCGGAGAACGGTGTTTTAGTCATCTTGCCCATGAGGCACGGTTCGCAAGTACCAAGTGATTCATAATCAAGTGGTTCCAAAAGCCCATCAGTATGGAGTTTCTTCATGCGCTTTACACCGATATGACCTAAACGGCAGTGCCACAAATAAGTTGCACTATCATTATCAACTCTGCATCTTTTGGCTTCAACATTATGAATATGTGTATCACTACTATCGAGGTTCATCAAAAATAGACCACTTTTCAAAGGTGCATGACCATAAAAGATATTACTCATATAAATAGAATAACCATTATTCTCTGATTTAAATGAATAACCGTCTTGCATCAAACAAGATCCAGATATAATGTTCATGCTCAACGCTGGCACCAAATAACAATTATTTAGGTCTAATATTAATCCCGAAGGTAGATGTAGAGGTAGCGTGCCGACCGCGATCACATCGACTTTGGAACCGTTTCCCACGCGCATCGTCACCTCGTCCTTTGCTAGTGTCCGCTTATTCTGTAGTCCCTGTTTCGAGTTGCAAATATTAGCAACGGAACCAGTATCAAATACCCAGGTGCTACTGCGAGCATTAGTAAGGTACACATCAATAACATGTATATCACATATACCTTTGTTCACCTTGCCATCCTTCTTATCCGCCAAATACTTGGGGCAGTTCCGCTTCCAGTGACCAGTCTGCTTGCAGTAGAAGCACTCAGTTTCAGGCTTAGGTCCAGACTTGGGTTTCTTCTCTTGAGCAGCAACTTGCTTGCCGTTCTTCTTGAAGTTTCCCTTCTTCTTCCCTTTGCCCTTTTTCTTGAAACTAGTGGTTTTGTTAACCATCAACACTTGATGCTCCTTCTTGATTTCTACCTCCGCAGCTTTCAGCATTGCGAAGAGCTCGGGAATAGTCTTGTTCATCCCTTGCATATTATAGTTCATCACAAAGCTCTTGTAGCTTGGTGGCAGTGATTGGAGAATTCTGTCAATGACGCAATCATCCGGAAGTGTAACTCCCAATTGAATCAAGTGATTATTATACCCAGACATTTTGAGTATATGCTCACTGACAGAACTGTTCTCCTCCATCTTGCAGCTATAGAACTTATTGGAGACTTCATATCTCTCAATCCGGGCATTTGCTTGAAATATTAACTTCAACTCCTGGAACATCTCATATGCTCCATGATGTTCAAAACGTCGTTGAAGTCCCGGTTCTAAGCCGTAAAGCATGGCACACTGAACTATTGAGTAGTCATCAGCTTTGCTTTGCCAGACGTTCATAACTTCTGGTGTTTCTCTAGCAGCAGGCCTGGCACTCAGCGGTGCTTCCAGGACGTAATTCTTTTGTGCAGCAATGAGGATAATCCTCAAGTTACGGACCCGGTCCGTGTAATTGCTACCATCATCTTTCAACTTTGCTTTCTCAAGGAACACATTAAAATTCAACGGAACAACAGCACGAGCCATCTATCTATAATCAACATAAACAAGCAAGATACTATCAGGTACTAAGTTCATGATAAGTTTAAGTTCAGTTAATCAAATTACTTAAGAACTCCCACTTAGATAGACATCCCTCTAATCCTCTAAGTGATCACGTGATCCAAATCAACGAAACCATAACCGATCATCACGTGAGATGGAGTAGTTTTCAATGGTGAACATCATTATGTTGATCATATCTACTATATGATTCACGCTCGACCTTTCAGTCTCCGTGTTCCGAGGCCATATCTGTATATGCTTGGCTCATCAAGTATAACCTGAGTATTCCGCGTGTGCAACTGTTTTGCACCCGTTGTATTTGAACATAGAGCCTATCACACCCGATCATCACGTGGTGTCTCAGCACGAAGAACTTTTGCAACGGTGCATACTCAGGGAGAACACTTCTTGATAATTTAGTGAGAGATCATCTTATAATGCTACCGTCAATCAAAGCAAGATAAGATGCATAAAAAGATAAACATCACATGCAATCAATATAAGTGATATGATATGGCCATCATCATCTTGTGCTTTGTGATCTCCATCTCCGAAGCACCGTCATGATCACCATCGTCACCGGCGCGACACCTTGATCTCCATCGTAGCATCGTTGTCGTCTCGCCAATCTTATGCTTCCACGACTATCACTACCGCTTAGTAATAAAGTAAAGCATTACATCGCGATTGCATTGCATACAATAAAGCGACAACCATATGGCTCCTGCCAGTTGCCGATAACTCGGTTACAAAACATGATCATCTCATACAATAAAATCAGCATCATGCCTTGACCATATCACATCACAACATGCCCTGCAAAAACAAGTTAGACGTCCTCTACTTTGTTGTTGCAAGTTTTACGTGGCTGCTACGGGCTTAAGTAAGAACTTATCTCACCTACGCATCAAAACCACAACGACAGTTCGTCAAATAGACTCCGTTTTAACCTTCTCAAGGACCGGGCGTAGCCACACTTGGTTCAACTAAAGTTGGAGAGACAGTCTTCCGCAAGCCATCTATGTGCAAAGCACGTCGAGGGAACCGGTCTCGCGTAAGAGTACGCGTAAGGTTGGTCCGGATCGTCTCGTCCAACAATACCGCCAAACCAAAGTTTGACATGCTGGTAGGCAGTATGACTTGTATCGCCCATAACTCACTTGTGTTCTACTCGTGCAAATAACATCAAACCATAAAAACCTAGGCTCTGATACCACTGTTGGGGAACGTAGTAATTTCAAAAATTTTCCTACGCACACGCAAGATCATGGTGATGCATAGCAACGAGAGGGGACAGTGTTGTCTATGTACCAACGCAGACCGACTGCGGAAGCGATCACACAACGTAGAGGAAGTAGTCGTACGTCTTCCCGATCCGACCGATCCAAGCACCGTTACTCCGGCACCTCCGAGTTCTTAGCACACGTTCAGCTCGATGACGATCCTCGGGCTCCGATCCAGCAAAGCGTCGAGGAAGAGTTCCGTCAGCACGACGGCGTGGTGACGATCTTGATGTACTACCGACGCAGGGCTTCGCCTAAGCACTACAACGGTATGATCGAGGTGGAATTTGGTGGCAGGGGGCACCGCACACGGCTAAGGGACGATCAACAATGATCAATTGTGTGTCAAGAGGTGCCCCCTGCCCCCGTATATAAAGGAGCAAGGGGGAGGGGTTCGGCCGGCCAAGGGAGAGGGGCGCAGGAGGAGTCCTACTAGAGTAGGACTCCCCCCAATCCTATTCCTAATAGGAATCCTCAAGGGGGAAAGAGAGAAGGGGTGGCCGGCCACCTTCCCTAGTCCTAATAGGACTAGGGAAAGGGGGGAGGTGCGCAGCCCTCTATGGCAGCCCCTTTCACTTTTCCACTAAGGCCCAATAGGCCCATTTGCCTCCCGGGGGGTTCCGGTAACCCTCCCGGTATTCCGGTAAAATCCCGATTTCACCCGGAACACTTCCGATGTCCAAACATAGGCTTCCAATATATCAATCTTTACGTCTCGACCATTTCGAGAATCCTCGTCATGTCCGTGATCACATCCGGGACTCCGAATAACCTTCGGTACATCAAAATGCATAAACTCATAATAACTGTCATCGTAATGTTAAGCGTGCGGACCCTACGGTTCGAGAACAATGTAGACATGACCGAGACACATATCCGGTCAATAACCAATAACGGGACCTGGATGCCCATATTTGCTCCTACATATTCTACGAAGATCTTTATCGGTCAGACCGCATAACAACATACGTTGTTCCCTTTGTCATCGGTATGTTACTTGCCCGAGACTCGATCGTCGGTATCCAATACCTAGTTCAATCTCGTTACCGGCAAGTCTCTTTACTCGTTCCATAATACATCATTCCGCAACTAACTCATTAGTTGCAATGCTTGCAAGGCTTAAGTGATGTGTATTACCGAGAGGGCCCAGAGATACCTCTCCGACAATCGGAGTGACAAATCCTAATCTCGAAATACGCCAACCCAACATCTACCTTTGGAGCCACCTGTAGTACTCCTTTATAATCACCCAGTTACGTTGTGACGTTTGGTAGTACCCAAAGTGTTCCTCCGGCAAACGGGAGTTGCATAATCTCATAGTCATAGGAACATGTATAAGTCATGAAGAAAAGCAATAGCGACATACGAAACGATCGGGTGCTAAGCTAATGGAATGGGTCATGTCAATCAGATCATTCAACTAATGATGTGACATCGTTAATCAAATAACAACTCTTTGTTCATGGTTAGGAAACATAACCATCTTTGATTAACGAGCTAGTCAAGTAGAGGCATACTAGTGACACTGTGTTGGTCTATGTATTCACACATGTATTATGTTTCCGGTTAATACAATTCTAGCATGAATAATAAACATTTATCATGACATAAGGAAATAAATAATAACTTTATTATTGCCTCTAGGGCATATTTCCTTCAAGCCACAGCATTCTCTGCCTTCCACTGCAGCAATTCCAGTACGGTACCGAGCTTTGTGTTGCCATCTTCGCAATTGGGGTATAACCCTTTTTTGTGATCCTCTAACATGCGATCGAACTTCAGCTTCTCCTTTTGACTAATGCATTGCGTCCTTGCATCGACAATGACCCGGCGGAGATCATCATCATCGGGCACATCGTCTGGTTCCTCTTGATTTTCAGCAGCTTCACCCGTGGCAGCATCATTGGGCACATCGTCTGGTTCCTCTTGATCTTCACTAGCTCCCCCCGTTGCAGCATCACCGAATTCAGGGGGCACATAGTTGTCATCGTACTCTTCTTCTTCGCCGTCTTCCATCATAACCCCTATTTCTCCGTGCCTCGTCCAAACATTATAGTGTGGCATGAAACCCTTGTAAAGCAGGTGGGAGTGAAGGATTTTCCGGTTAGAGTAAGACCTCGTATTCCCACATTCAGTGCATGGAAAACACATAAAACCATTCTGCTTGTTTGCCTCAGCCGCATCGAGAAACTCATGCACGCCCTTAATGTACTCGCGGGTGTGTCTGTCACCGTACATCCATTGCCGGTTCATCTGCGTGCATTATTTATAATTAAGTGTCCAAATTAATAGAAGTTCATCATCACATTAAAACCAAAGTGCATACATAGTTCTCATCTAACAACATATAGCTCTCCAAAGCATCTAATTAATTAAACCATACATTGAAACTATGTAAAACATTTCAATGCGAAAACAAATGCGATCATAATCGCAACCAAGGTAACAATTGATCCAACGGCATAATGATACCAAGCCTCGGTATGAACGTCATATTTTCTAATCTTTCTAATCTTCAAGCACATTGCATCCATCTTGATCTTGTGATCATCGACGACATCCGCAACATGCAACTCCAATATCATGTTCTCCTCCTCAATTTTTTTTATTTTTTCCTTCAACAAATTGTTTTCTTCTTCAACTAAATTTAACCTCTCGACAATAGGGTCGGTTGGCATTTCTGATTCACATACATCCTAGATAAATAAAATCTATGTTACGTTGGTCGGCATAATTTTCATAAACAATAAATGAACCAATAGTTATAAAGATAATATACATACCACATCCGAATCATAGACAGGACGAGGGCCGACGGGGGCGGATACCAAAACCATCGCACTATATAAGATGCAATAATAAATGTAAGAAAATGATACAAGTATCTATCTAAACATACAAGTAAGAATATTTTTCCTTCAGAAAGAAGATAAGAACAAGAGGCTCACCACGGTGGTGTCGGTGATGAGATCGGCGCGGGTGATCGACGGCGGTGAAGACGGAGATGGGGCGTGACGGACCGCTAAATGTAGACAAATCTCGAGGAAAATGGAGCTTGGAGGTCGAGCTTCGAGAGGAGAAAGCTTAAGTAGTGTGGCTCGGGCATTCCATCGAACACCTCATGTGCATAGGTGGTGAGCTAGAGCACCACAAAGCCCTCTCCCCCTCGCCCAGAAAAACAGAGCACTGGGGTGCTCTGCTCGCGAGCGAGGGGTATATATAGGCACCTCATTGGTCCCGGTTGGTGACATGAGCCGGGACTAAAGGGGAGCCTTTGGTCCCGGTTCAAGCCACCAACCGGGACCAATGGTGGTGGGCCAGGAGCTAGGCCCATTGGTCCCGGTTCATCCCACCAACCGGGACCAAAAGGTCCAGATGAACCGGGACCAATGGCCCACGTGGCCCGGCCGGCCCCCTGGGCTCACGAACCGGGACCAATGCCCACATTGGTCCCGGTTCTAGACTAAACCGGGACTAATGGGCTGACCCGGCCTGGACCAAAGCCCTGTTTTCTACTAGTGCCCGCTCCTCCCCCGCTTCGCCGTCGCCGGAGGGGACACCGGCGAAGCCCGCGTGGTCCCCAGGGAAGGTGGCGGCGGGGCGTCCTCGTTGTTCTCGCGCAGATCTCGCGGTAGCCGGTGACGATTTCGCGGCGGCCGATGGCGCGCGGCGGTTTTCCGCCGGTGGCTGGCGCCTGCTGCCCGTGGGGCGGCGTCCCTCACGGCGGCGGGACTGCCCCTGAACAGCGCTTGGTGGTGGCCACGTGGCGGCGCGCGGGTGGGACGGATCTAGGCTTCTGATCTGCGTCCTCGTCGTGGCAGCGCTTGCCGTTGCCCTCGGCCATGAGGCGTGGTCCGAGACGGGCCGAGCGCCGGTGGTGCTGGCCAGGACGCACGCTGGCAGCGCCCTACTTCATCTCGCGTCGTCTCGCTAGCCAATGATGGTGGTCATCTTCTTTGTCAGAGATGGCAGGCCAGAGGCTTGGTGATCGGATCTCGAGATCCATCATCTAGTCCCGGCTGCGAGTTGGGGAGACATGGTTGCCGGTGAAAACCGAGCCGTTGGCAGGCGATGGCGCGGTTCTATGCCGTTACCTTGATGGAGCCATCGTCGTGTAACTACTGTTGACCCACTCGTGCTGCTCTGGGGGAAACCCTAGGATCTGGTGTTCCAGATCGGATGATGGGGAAACCCTAGGCTTGTTGATCGGATCTCGAGATCCATCATCTAGTCCTGGCTGCGAGTTGGGGAGACATGGTTGCCGGTGAAAACCGAGCCGTTGGTAGGCGATGGCGCGGTTCTACGCCGTTACCTTGATGGAGGCATCGTCGTGTAACTACTGTTGACCCACTCGTGCTGCTCTAGGGGAAACCCTAGGATCTGGTGTTCCAGATCGGACGATGGCGGCACTGCGGTGTCGTTTCTCTCTTGGGAGCATTTTTTGTGGAGCAGCGCTGGAAGTCAGAGGCAGGAGGTGGAGCGGCTTCGTCTTGCACGAAGCTTCGGTGGAGATGTTAAGTCATGCCTGACCGACAGGTGCTACGCTTTGTCATGCCTAGTCGGCAGGTGCTACGCACGACAGATCTTCCAAAGACTTCAAGTTGTGTCGGCTGGTGGTACTTGGCAGCATGGTGCTGAGGTGTATCAATGGCGACCGCGACGTGCACAGCTGTTTGCGCGCAGGAAGGAGGTGCCATTGGGCGCCGTGGTGACGTCGACGATACCTAGACCGAGCAAGGTTGATGCATCAGTATAATTCTAAAGATGAAGCGGTGGAGTTGGCGGCGGCGGCCTCTAAGAGCACGCCGGACCAGCGAGACCCATGCCCGACAGACGTCCTGGATGGGTCCTCAGGTCTTAGATGTTAGGTTTGGCTGCGATCTCTGTTTGGTATTAAGCCCAGACTATCTGCGCCCCTTCATCAACTGAATAGGTGTAGCGACAGTTTGTTGCTTAGACGGCGGCTTTAGTCTTACTGTGGTATTACTTTGTAAGGTCTTGTGAAAATAATTAATAAAATGACCGTATGCATTGCTCAGATGCAGAGGCCGGAGGTCATCCTCCTTTTCTAAAAAAAGTAAGTTGTATAAATAGATCTACTCCCTCGGTTCCTAACAAATTCTGTGTGCATGCTCTACCCCAATAAACAAGTTGAGCATTCAGCCAGTCCTGTTCAGAAACTGATAAGAGCAGTTTTTTGGTGCGAGTTGAGGCTTATTACTATATTTGCTACTTCTGCTAAAGAGCTAACTCTTTGCAATTAATCCTTGGCTTTTCTTCCGTGCAACCACCGTTTGGCAATGAGTTATAGGAATTGCATTCCAAAGACAGTCCACTTAGGTTAGTTTGGATGTTTAGATTAAGAGTTTCCAGTGTTCGTTTCTGCTTTCATGCTACTGAACATCTTTTTTTAAGAAAGCCATCATGGCGGTTTTTTTATTGATTTGGTATCACAGTTACATCATCAGCTAAAACACAACAAATAAAATCTGGAGGTTCTTGCCAAGAATGGTTCCCCTCGCTAAATCTAGCTAGATTATGGGCAATGCGAGAAAATTACATGTGTAGAATTTCAACATAGAAAAGTACATTCTTGTAAATAGCTGCAGCCACGCCTAGAGAGTTACCACCATTTTGCATGACTTTCACAACTTCAATGCAATCACTTTCGACTAGGAGTCTGTTGCGCCCTACGGTCCTTGCAGTGATCAAACCATTCTGAAGAGCAGACGCTTCAGCAGTTGACCGTGTATCGATGAATGGCAGAGATGAGCTACCCCAACAACTGGAGCTGATGTAGCCTGTTTCATTGTCAAAAGCGACGTCCACATATAATTTCACAAATCCCTCTGGTGGTTTATTAATTCCAACCATGTTACTGAATATCTTAGTTCCCTGAGCCATAATTAATCCGAAAGAAGTTACTAATACAATGCAGCTTGCATGGATTGGAGAATACATTGTCCCTGTTGCCTTAATATAGCTACAATTACCATTACAGTTTAGTCGGGCGTCCTCCTAATATCCACAAAGCAGCCCAGGAAAGTAATGAGCAGGAGCATTGGTGTCCTAGATCTACCGACCAATCTGAGCTCGCGTGTCAGTTTTGTGGTGCAAGAGCACGGAGGTGCGCCCCAGATCCTAGTTTGGGCCACTAGTGGAAGAGCACCCTTGCAGGAAATGGCAAGATGCCAGGGCATAAAAACAATACTGCCTTCCATATTTTCCCATCAGTTTCCCCCAACGCCTCCTATTCTTCACGTAACTAAGACACACATCCAGACTCCAATTCTTTTATGCTCTTTCATTTTTGGCTTCTCGACAAGGCTACTAGGTACCACTTCACTCGACCATTTTCTCTCCTAGGTGCTTGCTTTGGATGTAACCACCTCACCATTGTACATCGTTTGATGAATCAATGGTATATGGCGAAGACTCAAACGTGGGTGGTATATCAAGACATCAAAAACTTCATTCATGGTTGCAAGGGAAGGTCCATGGGTGCATTTCATTCGGTCAGACTCCTCAAGACAATTAACTGAGAGCACATGCTACACATCTGTATTTGTGCACAAGAACAGAGCGTGTGCAAAATAGCATCATAGTATTATTGACGAACATCCAGTAGGTATGGAATCAGTCCTGATAGATTCTGTAACATATGCCTTGTACTCATTCAAATATCACATTAAGAATTCTTGCCAGGTATGTATGCAACAACAAATGGGTCAGAATTCCAGCTGCACACAAGAATTCAGTTTTTAGTTTTTTATTTGGCTAACTTTTTGCTGCATTTTGCGTATGAAAGTAAAAGGGAAAATGTTTCTAGTCTATACATGTAAAGGTTCTGCAAAACATTTTTAATTAGACATTTTGATAGCCTTAGTTCAAGCTTATGATTTGAAGTTATACAATTCCAGCTGAATGCCCGAATCCAAGTATGGAACAACAAGCGCGTAGCTCACACTAGTACAGTTTCGTGCTATTAAGACCCCAACTTCGCACACAATGGACGAAAAACGTGTGTGATAAGCACATCGGACACAATAAAAAATTATAACCATGTGTCAAAAATACGAACGTGTGCGAAGCTGGGCTCATCACACGCACTTTTTCTAAAAAACTGTTTGTGATTATTTGCACACAATTGCTATAAAGTAATTGTGTGTATTGTTATGTGATATCAAGCACAGTTCATTTTTCATGGCTTGTGGCGATGTTTTGCAGACGTTTTATTGAAACGAACTATTTGCTTAGTCTGCAGTTATCACATACGGTATGTTTACTATAACTGTGTGCGATTGTTTTTTGTTATTATCAACTACTTCACGTGCACTGTTGCAGAAATCGCACACGGGGATGGATAAGAACTAGTGTCAGCCCACGCGACCAATTTTGTTCCCGCTGGAACGCTCGTCGGCGCATTTGGCCTGCCCAATTTTCACTCATTGCCGCGCGCCGCCGCCGCAACGGTGCGATACAAGCGTCAGTGCCTCTCATCAGGTGCGTCGCCGAGCCTTACAGGCCAAGCGTCGTGGTAGGCGGTAGGAAACCAGCATCCGCCGCTCTGGTCAAGAAAACCCCCAATGTTGATAATATGAAATGTTTCCAATGTTGATAAAAAGTAACTCATCCAATGGTATTTAACATTTAGAAAACTGAAAACAAAACATGCTCCAAGCAGAAATATCACAAGTATCGCCGTGCCTTGGGTAGTTGGCTTGGTGGGGCAAATCTCAGCGCGCCATGCGATCCAATGTGCAACACCTCTAATGTTGCTTTGCATCTAATATTAGTGGGACAAACCTCACGCCAAGTGAAACATTTTATCTAGTGTTTTGGATGTGCATGTGCAAAAGAACAATCAATGTGGGATGAACTATTTGCAACCCCCCTGTCTTATGTTTTTCCATATTTTTTATAGTATCCCCTAGGGGGTTTTCCCTAGTATATCGGACAGTGAACTATTAAGCTATAGAAAAAGGACTTGCATCTGTGCAATATCCATAGTTTCTTGGAGCCTGTTTGATTTTATTTTTCTCTATAGAAACTCAAACAATACATGGTTTCTTGCAATTAATTAGGTGTTCTAAAATACAAATGATATTTGGGGAACTCGCATTTGATAAGCACTCAACTCCCAAGATAATAGGCTTTGTACTCATACACTCACTAGTCACTAGATTTGGAAGCAAAGGGCCACGATGTATCTCGGGCGTGTAGCTATATCCCCCTAGCTTTCATTTGTCTTGTCAAGCTATCAGGGAGGGGAATAACCACAAGAATCACTCATGAAGGGAAGAGTGGGCAGAACACAGGGAGGGGGTGCTCGTTGACAAGGTCAATACTTCGTGTGTTCGCATAAATGGCCGCGGAAGGAACTTGACGGCCAAATCAAGAGGATGGCCAAATGGTTGGGCTAAAACGTGTAAACGACTACCTGCCATACCAATGAGAGGTCGGACCACTAGAACAGTGCTGTTTACTAGTTTTTTCCGCCAATTTTCCCCAATGCCACCTATTCCTAAGACACACATCAAAACTCTATGGTTCCTAGCTACATCTTCTTCCATATTCTCTTCTCGTTTCTTGACACGTCTGCTAGGTACCACTTTACTACACCACTTTCCCTCCTTGGTGCCTTGCTTTGGCTGGTATAACCTCACTATTGTATCTGGTTTGATGAATCAATTGTATGTAGCAAAGACTCAAACATGGGTGGTATATAAAGACATCAAAAACTTCAAACATGGTTGGTTGAGGAGATGTGCAACGAAAGGTCCGTGGGTGCATTTCATTCGGTCAGACTCTTCAAGATGCTTAATTGAGAACAACTTTGTATTTGACTATTTGTGCACATGAACAGAGCATACACAAAGTAGCATCCTGCTATTATTGGTAAACGTCCTTTAGGTATTGAGTTACTCCTAATAGATTTTGTATCATGCCTCGTACTATTTGACCCAACCAATGTGGCCATATCATGGGTTTTCATCTAGGAGAGGAACTTGACTAAACTCCATGCAATGCCTTCAACAAGAGAACGCTGCCTGAACAACAACATTGCTAGGTTCAACCAATGAAGGTCGTACCTAGAGTTTTCACCCCTAGAACATGAGCCCTTGCACTCACAGAGCACCACCCGGCCGGGTCGCCATGTACTGCCATCACCTAGCCACAAAATTAGAACCATGTACGTGCAACACTTGCTGCCGAGGAGCACTTAGGGATGCCCGTCATCTTCGACGATCTCATGCCACCGAGAGGCCCCTAGCCGTCGGGGGCTCTCCTTCCTTCCCTCCCTCCCTCCCTCCGCCGCCACCGAAGGATGCCGCTGACCTATAGCCTAGGGGCAGACGGTGGTGGTGGGGTTCGCCCTCTCTCCTGCGCCATGGGGATATGGTCCAGAGCCACGCGGCGTGAGGAGGCGCGGCAGATCTGGCCTTGGTGGCGTGGCGGGCATTCCTGCCTTGACTGACGACGGTGTGTCAATCGGCTCTGCCTTCAGTAGCGATGGCTGCGGGCGCGATGGCCGTCCTTGCGGCGTTGGCTACTAGATCAATGGCTACGGGCCATCTGACCTCGGATCGGCGGTGGCGGCATGGAGGGCCTGGTGGACGGGTAGGCGCCGTGAGTGGTCTAGCCTCCGGACAGATCTGATCTGGTCGGTGCGGCCTGCTCGATGTGTGCTGGCTCAGATCGGTGGCGACCCGTGCACACGATGCTTGATAGAGGTTTGTCGAGCGCATCAGGGTGAAAACCTCCTTCTCGGCTTGTTGCCAAGACCAGCGATGTCGGCACTCTTTTGTGATGTTACCTTCTTGAAGGCATCACCGTGGAGAAGCTCCAGACCTCTATCCGCTACCTTCAGGGGAAACCCTAGATCAGATGAAGGTAGTGCTCTAGTGTCGTTTCCCCCTTGGGGGCGTCATTCTTGGAGGTGTACATGGGCTCGAGGGACCAATGGACGGCTTCTTTGGTGGAGCTTCGTCTTACACATTGATGGCGACGGATCTCGGCAGCGTGGCGCAGTGGAGACTCGGCGTCCGATGCGCGGAGATGGACTCGCACAGGAGGAGGACGCTTCCTGGCGTCATGGTGGCATCAATGGCAGAGAGGCCTGGCAAGGTCGGTGCGTTAGTTGCTCTGAAGATGGATTGGTGGAAGACGGCGGAGACGACACATGAGTGTGCGTCAGACCGGTTTGTACCCCAAACCAAATATGTTGCTTGGTTGGGGCCTCCGGCTTTAGATGGTAGGCTTTGATGCGATGTCTGTTTGGTATTAGGCTCGGACTATCAGCACCCCTTCATCAAGTGGATAGGAGTAGCGACGGTTGTTGCTAAGATGGTGGCTTAAGACTACCTGATGTACTACTTTGTAAGGTCTTTGTGAAAAAAAATGGCTGCATGCACCGTCCGAATGCAGAGGCCGGGGGTAAGTAATCCTCCTTTTCTAAAAAAATGCCACCAAGAGGCATGACCACCCACACAGAGCCAATTTAGACCACTCACACGGAGAACCAGAAGTTGAGTCGCTAGATGCCATCTTGGACCATGTAGAGCAATCCAAACCTTTGCATTGAGCGGGAGACATCCAATAACTGAAGCAAGTTGTCAGGAACCTCCAATAGGACGCTAAACCCGCTGACATTGCGCCCCGTAGATACGGTTAGCAGCATGGGGTCGCGTTGCCATGTGCAAAATAACCGATGCATGACAACTACGCGAATCACAAATTACCTCCATATAGGGACCCGGAAGATGCATCGTCGCCGCCAGAAAACGGTAACCATGAAAATTCACCATCATCGCGAATTAAGGAAAGAAAAGTCTCCGGCTACAATGGAATCATCACAGCGGTCGTTGACGCCACGACCGGCTAACGCGCTTCCCAATTGAATAGCGCTACTCCTTTGGTTCCTAACAAATCCAGTGTGCATTCTCTACCCCAATAAACAAGTTGAGCATCCAGCCAGTTCGGTTTAGAAATGGATAAAAGTAGTTTTTGTGCGACTTGAGGCTTATTATTGTGTTTGTTGCTACTGCTAAAGAGCCAACTTTTTGGAATCTTTGGCTTTTCTTCTATGCAACCACCATTTGGCAATTGTGTCCTTAGCAACAAGTGGTCTTGCATTCCAAAGACAATGCAATTAGCATAGATTTTTTTGATAAAAGAAGCCCCCCCTTCCAATTTCCATTAAGAGAAACCAAAGATCGACCGGCTACAATGCAAGTACGAAAGAAACTAAAAAAGAAAGAAAGAAAGAAAGAGCAAGCCCGGCGCATTCCTTTCTGGCATGCCAAAGGAAATGTCACCAACATACCCAGCAGAACTATTGTATGACAGATGTTGCGACGGATGTTGCCTAGACGGTGGCTTTAGTCTTACTATTGTATGACTTTGTAAGGTCTTGTGTGAATAATTAATAAAGTTGCTGCATACACCGTCCAGATGCAGAGGCCGGAGGTCCTCCTACTTTTCTAAAAAAAATACGAGTAGAACTCTACAACCAAGCCAAATGCAAAAGCCAGCACTGCGGTAGTCACCAGAGACGATCAATTCTACTTATTACAGACCCAGGAGCAATTATCTTAGTTTGGATGTTTAGATTAAAAAGTTCTCGGTGTCCGTTTCTGCTTCCATGTTACTGAATATCTTAGTTCGTGGAACCATAATTATTCCGCAAGAAGTTCTAAAATAATGCAGCTTGCATATGGGCTAGAGAATACATTGTCTCTGTTGCCTTAATCTAGCTGCAATTACCATTACAGTTTAGTCTGGTGTCCTCCAAATATCCACAAAGTGGCTCAGGAAGGTAACAAGCAGGTGTACCGGTGTGTCCTAGAACTTACAATCTGGTCTCGCGATGCTGTTTTATGGTCAAAAAAGACAAGTTCATGCAAGAAGGCCGATGTGCACCCCAGATCTTAGTGTGGGTCACTGGTGGAAGAGCGTCAAGGAAAGAAATTGCAAGAGACCAGGGCACAAGAACAATACTAGCTTCTATGTTATCCCATCAATTTCCCCCAACGCCTTCCATTCTCAAGTAATACACACATTCAGACTCCGATTCTTTCATGATCTCTCTCATTTTTGGCACCTCAACAAGGCTACCAGGTACCACTTCGCTAGACCATTTTCAATCCTGCTTGCTTTGGCATTTTGGCTGTTACCACCTCACTATTGTATATGGTTTGATGACCTGATACTATCATACAACAAAGACTCAAACATGGGTGGGGATATAAAGACGGCGAAAACTTCATTCGTGACTGAGGAGATGTGCAACGGAAGGTCCGTGGGTGCATTTCATTCGGTCAGACTCTTCAAGAAAATTAACTGAGAGCACATGCCGCACATCTGTATTTGTGCACATATACAGAGCGTACGCAAAATAGCATCCTAGTAATTATTGGCGAACATCCGGTAGTTATGGAGTCACTCCTAGTAGATTTTGTAACATGTGCCTTATACTCATTCAAATGTCACATTAAGATTTCTAGCCAGCTATGATCCTGTGACTGCAACAACAAATGGGTCAGCATTCCAGCTGCACACAAGAATTCCCTTTTGAGTTTTTCGTTTGGTTGGATTCTGCCTACGGAAGTACGAGGGAAAACAAGTTTCTAATCTATACAGGTAAAGGTTCCTCCTTCAAAACTCCCCCATCTCCATTCTCCACGAGCGGTCCAGCGGGTATAGTTCTCTGCAAAACGCTTTTAATTAGACATTTCAACAGCCCCAGTTCAAGCTTATGATTTAGGAGTTACTCCCTCTGTCCCATAGTATAAAATATTATTATAAACAATATGTGAGTATATTGGTTGTAATAACATCTTATGTTATGGGACAGAGGGAGTAATGATTCCAGCTGCATGCCTGAAATGGCTGACTGCATCAACGGGATCATTCCGGTGAGCGATAAGGCATGGAATGGGCTAGGAGCTGCAGACAAGATGGAGGTCCTCCGGCGGGTCGTACATCGCCGGACGGCGTCGTCGGCGGTTCGGTCATGGAAAGGACCTCTTCCGAAGGTTAGTCTCCCATCCTTGACTCTTGGTGATGTCATCGGGTCTTGGACGAAGGTGCAACGACGAAGAAAGAAGGGGCGACGGGTGGCGGAGCCGCTGCCGCCGCCGGCGGTCGCCGATCCGGGCGGCCAGGAACGGGCGTTTGAATTTCCTTCTACGCCATGACGGGTCGGAGGTGATTCAGCCTAGATTGAGTGTTGGGTATTCGGCTCAACCTCAGGAGATACACGAGACGGGCGGGGCGGGCGTACCTGGGTATACGGCCCAGTCTATCACGCCATGCGGGAGCCCGAATCTTGACGAGTATCAACATCAGACGACGGTTTCACCCAGATCGATTGATAGTCCTGCTGCGTACGTGCATGGTGCGGTGGCAGCTAGGGCTAGACAACACACCTCACATGGGTTCCCTACCCGGAGCGGACGGGCGCGTTGAGTGTCGACCGTGACTCATCCACCAGTGCCGCTAATGGCTGGCCGGGGTGATGGAGCTCAGCCGCCGCTGCGTAGGCAGCAGGAGTCGCCGAGGCAGCCTCGGGGACGGCCCGATAGTGGGTCCTCCGAAGGTGGTCAAGCCAATGCGCGGGGCGCATGGGACTTGCTGGTGATGGCATGGGTCGTGGCGGTTTCAATGGTGGTCGCGGCGGCTACGGTGTTGGTCGCGGATACGATGGAGGATATGATGGTCGTGGATGGAACCAGTGAAATAATGGCGGAGGTTGCGGATTTGCCGCAAATCAATGGCAGCGGAACTTTAACCCTCCACCCTACGAGTTTATTGAGGGCGCCACGGGTCCTCATTACGGTCAGAGAGGTGGTCAAGGTGGGGGTGGTCGTAACCCTCCTCCGCGTCATCCATTTGTTCCGAAGGCAGCCCCCAAACTGGTTCTCCCGCCGAAGGGGACCGTCAACGGGGTGGCAAATACCGCCACTTCCTCTTCTGCAACGCTGCCAGAGGTGGCGGCGATGGCAGTTAAGGCTCTGGCTGGGGTCATCATTCCAACTTCCACACCTTCAGATGACAAAGATGGCCACAATGACAAGGGGAGCGATAAAGCGGATGCAGTGCGTGCTAACAAAGCGACATGTAATAAAGAAAAAATGACTTATTATCATTGTGGTGTGCCAGGCCACTTTGTGATTGACTGCACGGCGGTGCTCTGTGATATATGTCTGAAGTCGGGACACTCATCTGGCGGTTGTCCGTTGCTTTTGGTGCCTATACCTGTGGTGAATATTTACGGTGTCTGTAATACCAAGCTTATGTTCTTTGGGACTCCACGCACGATTTCAGCGACTCTTGCGGTGGACATTTCGAAGTTTGGTCTGGTCAGGGTTACTCAGGGGACATTGACAAAGGAACATGTGTGTCAGCAGCTCAGGCGGTTAGTGTCTGAGTCTTTTCACTGGTCTCTCGTCTGGTTGGAGGATCAGGTTTACAGAGTGGAGTTCCCTAGGAGGGAGGACCTTCACCACCTGCTGAAGTGTGGACTCAATAAGGTGCCCGGGAGTAAATGCATTCTTGAGTTTGATGAGTGCAAAAAACCTGAGCTGATCGGGATACCGCTAGAAAAGGTTTGGGTCATACTCTCAGGAGTTCCAGAGACTCTTCTTAATGACTATCTTGTTGTTGCGAGTCTTGGCTCTCTGTTAGGTAAAACAGAGAAGGTGGACATGCCATTCACACGCCTACATGGAGAGGCGAGGCTACTTGTTGGTGTTGTGAATGCGGATTATATTCCAGACTTCGTGTCGTGGACTTATTACGGGGTGTTTTATGATCTCGATATTGTGGTTGATGTTCAGCAGGCAAATAATAATTCTGGGACTACTGATGTTGATATGACTGATGCTGGAGATGGTAGTGGTGATGGTGGTGGCGGCAAGGGGATGGAAGGCAATCCCGGTGATCACAGTGGATAGGATAAACCAGCCAGAAAACCCACACAGTCGACTGAGCCGAAGACTGACAAGGGGTCGGCGCCCCCAACCACTCCGGCGGCATCTCTCTAGGTTGGTTCATTTCGGGAGGTGACCGCACCGAGCCGTCTTTGGGGTGACCGTGTGGAGATAGAGGACTCTGATGATGATCTTCCAGCACAGGAGGTGGTGGTGGGTGATACATCCATTTTGCATCATGCTTTTATATCAATATTTATTGCATTATGGACTGTTATTTCACTTTATGTCACAATACTTATGGCTATTCTCTCTTATTTTACAAGGTTTAGATAAGGAGGGAGAATGCCGGCAGCTGGAATTCTGGGCTGGAAAAGGAGCAAATATTAGAGACCTATTCTACGCAACTCCAAAAGTCCTGAAACTCCACGGGACATCTTAAAACAAATAAAGAAAAATCCTTGCCAAAGATGAAGGCCAGGGGGCCCACACCCTGCTCACGAGGGTGGGGGGCGCGCCCCCTAGGCGCGCCCCCTACCTCGTGGGCCCCTGGTGGCTCTCCGACGTCCATCTTCTCCTATATGAAGTCTTTCGATGAGAAAAAAAATCAGAGGGAACTTTTCGGGACGAGACTCCGCCGCCATGAGGCGCAACCTTGGCGGAACCAATCTAGAGCTCCGGCAGAGCTGTTCTGCCGAGGATATTTCCCTCCGGGAGGGGGAAATCATCACCATCGTCATCACCAACGCTCCTCTCATCGGGAGAGGGCAATATCCATCAACATCTTCACCAGCACCATCTCATCTCCAAACCCTAGTTCATCTCTTGTATCCAATTCTTGTCTCAAAGTCCGGGATTGGTGCTAGTAGGTTGCTAGTAGTGTTGATTACTCCTTGTAGTTGATGCTAGTTGGTTTATTTGGTGGAAGATCATATGTTCAGATCCTATATGCATATTATTACCCCTCTAATTATGAACATGAATATGATTTGTGAGTAATTACGTTTGTTCTTGAGGACAAGGGAGAAGTCTTGCTATTAGTAGTCATGTGAATTTGGTATTCGTTTGATATTTTGATAAGATGTATGTTGTCTAGCCTCTAGTGGTGTTATGTGAACGTCGACTACATAACACTTCACCATTATTTGGACCTAGAGGAAGACATTGGGAAGTAATAAGTAGATGATGGGTTGCTAGAGTGACAAAAGCTTAAACCCTAGTTTATGCATTGCTTCGTAAGGGGCTGATTTGGATCCACATGTTTCATGCTATGGTTAGGTTTACGTTAATACTTTTGTTGTAGTTGCGGATGCTTGCAATAGAGGTTAATCACAAGTGGGATGCTTGTTCAAGTAAGAACAGCACCCAAGCACCGGTCCACCCATATATCAAATTATCAAAGTATTGAACGCGAATCATATGAACATGATGAAAACTAGCTTGACGATATTCCCATGTGTCCTCGGGAGCGCTTTTCCTATTATAAGAGTTTTTTCCGGCTTGTCCTTTGCTACAAAAGGATTGGGCCACCTTGCTGCACTTTATTTACTTTTGTTACTTGTTGCTCGTTAAAATTTATCTTATCACAAAACTATCTGTTACCACTTATTTCAGTACTTGCAGAGAATACCTTGCTGAAAACCGCTTATCATTTCCTTCGGCTCCTCGTTGGGTTCAACACTCTTACTTATCGAAAGGACTACGATAGATCCCCTATACTTGTGGGTCATCAAGACTCTTTTCTGGCGCCATTGCCGGGGAGTGTAGCGCCTTTGGTAAGGAAAAATTTATATAGTGTGCTGAAATTTACTGTCACTTGTTACTATGGAAAGTAATTCTCTGAGGGGCTTGTTCGGGGTATCTTCACCCCGTCCAGTAGATCAAAGAGTTGCTCCTCAACCTACTGAACCTATTGAAAATTGAACTCCTTTTGAATTTCCTTCGGGTATGATGGAAAAACTGCTAGCTAACCCTTTTACAGGAGATGGAACAAAGCATCCTGATGAGCACTTAATATATGTGGATGAAGTTTGTGGACTATTTAAGCTTGCAGGTATACCCAATGATGTTGCTAAGAAGAAGGTCTTCCCTTTATCTTTGAAGGGAGACACATTGATATGGTATAGGCTATGTGATGATATGAGATCATGGGACTATAAAAGATTGAAGTTGGAATTTCATCAAAAGTATTACCCTATGCATCTTGTTCATCGTGATCTCAATTATATATATAATTTCTGGCCTCGCGAAGGAGTAAGCATCGCTCAAGCTTGGGGGAGGCTTAAATCAATGTTATATTCATGCCCCAATCAATCAATTACCATCCTATAACCTGTGATAATTCTTTGTGGAATCAATTCATCTTGATCATTAGGAACAACAGTAATACCTCCCTTCTTAGGGGCACAATGGACAGGACTTACCCACTCACTATCAGTGATGGGATAGATTATACCTGCCTCTAGAAGCTTTAGTATTTCTTTTCTTACCACTTCTTTCATTTTAGGATTCAGATGTTGTTGAGGATCACGAACTGGTTTGGCATCTGCTTCCAAATTTATTTTATGTTCACATAGAGTGGGACTAATACCCTTAAGATCATCAAGAGTATATCCAATAGCAGCACGATGCTTCTTCAGAGTTTTCAATAATCTTTCTTCTTCATGCTCTGAAAGGTTAGCACTAATAATAACAGGATATATCTTCTTTTCATCAAGATAAGCATATTTAAGATTATCAGGCAAAGGTTTAAGCTCAAACACGGGACCACCCTTGGGTGGAGGTGGATCCCCTAAAATTTCAACAGGCAAATTGTGTTGCAGAATAGGTTCTTGTTTAAAGAATACTTCATCTATTTCCCTTCTTTCATTCATGAACATATCATTTTCATGGTCTAGCAGATAATGTTCTAAAGGATCACTAGGAGGTACGACAATAGAAGCAGGACCAATAATTTCATCCTTACTAGGTAATTCTTCCTCACGATGTTGTTTACTAAATTTAGAGAAATTAAACTCATGAACCATATCATCCAAGCCAACAGTAACAACATTCTTTGTGCAATCTATGGTAGCATTGACAGTATTTAAGAAGGGTCTACCAAATATAATGGGACAAAAGCTATCTTGTGGGGAACCAAGAACAAGAAAATCAGCAGGATATTTAGTTTTCCCACACAAGACTTCAACAACTCTAACAATTCCCATTGGTGAAATAGTATCTCTATTGGCAAGTTTAATTGTGACATCAATACCTTCTAACTCAGCAGGTGCAATTTCATTCTTAATTTCTTCGTATAAGTCAATAGGTATTACACTAGCACCCATATCACATAAGCCATGATAACAATGATATCCTATTTTAACAGAAATAACAGGCACGCCTACCACAGGTCTATGTTTATCTTTATCACAAGGTTTAGCAATTCTAGCAGTTTCACCTTCGAACTGAATAACATGCCCATCAATATTATTAGACAAGAGATCTTTAACAATAGCAATATTAGGTTCTACTTTAACTTGCTCAGGAGGTGTATAAGTTCTGATATTGCTTTTATGAACAACAGTTGAAGCTTTAGCATGATCCTTTATTCTAATAGGGAAAGGTGGTTTCTCAATATAAGAAGTAGAAACAATAGGATCATTATAAGTGACAGTCTTTTCTTCAACTTTAATAGGTGCAGCTACTTTTACTTCTATGGGAGGATGATATTTAAACCACTTCTCCTTAGGGAGATCAACATAAGTAGCAAAAGATTCACAGAAAGAAGCTACTATCTCAGAGTCAAGTCCATATTTAGTGCTAAACTTACGGAAAATATCGGTGTCCATAAAAGATTTAACACAATCAAACTTAGGTGTCATACCTGACTCCTTACCTTCATCGAGGTCCCAATCTTCAGAGTTGCGTTTAATTCTATCCAATAAATTCCATCTGAATTCAATAGTCTTCATCATAAAAGAGCCAGCACAAGAAGTATCGAGCATGGTGTGATTGTTTTCAGAAAGCCGAGCATAATTTTTTTGAATGATCATTTCTCTTGAGAGCTCATTTCCGCAAATTAAATAAAGCTACTAAGAAAGATCATTACCCCTTACCTTTTATTGATCAAATTCTAGAAAGATTATGCAAACATACACACTATTGCTTTCTAGATGGTTATTCTGGTTTCTCTCAAATACCTGTGTCGGCTAGAGATCAATCAAAGACTACTTTTACATGCCCTTTTGGTACTTTTGCTTATAGACGTATGCCTTTTGGTTTATGTAATGCACCTGCTACCTTTCAAAGATGCATGATGGCTATACTCTCTGAATTTTGTGAAAAGATTTGTGAGGTTTTCATGGACGACTTTTCCGTCTATGGTTCCTCTTTTGATGATTGCTTGAGCAATCTTGATCGAGTTTTGCAGAGATGTGAAGAAACTAATCTTGTCTTGAATTGGGAAAAGTGCCACTTTATGATTAATGAAGGTATTGTCTTGGGGCACAAAGTTTCTGAAAGAGGTATTGAAGTTGATAAAGCCAAGGTTGATGCTATTGAAAAGATGCCATGTCCTAAGGACATCAAAGGTATAAGAAGTTTCCTTGGTCACGCTAGATTTTATAGGAGGTTCATTAAGGACTTCTCAAAAATTTCCCGGCCGCTGACTAATTTATTGCAAAAAGATATACCATTTGTCTTTGATGATGATTGTGTAGAAGCATTTGAAGTACTTAAGAAAGCATTAGTCTCTGCACCTGTTGTTCAACCACCTGATTGGAATTTACCCTTTGAAATTATGTGTGATGCTAGTGATTATGCTGTAGGTGCTGTTCTAGGGCAAAGAGTTGATAAGAAATTAAATGTTATTCATTATGCTAGTAAGACTCTAGACAATGCTCAAAGAAATTATGCTACTATTGAAAAAGAGCTTTTAGCAGTTGTATTTGCTTGTGATAAGTTCAGACCTTATATTGTTGATTCTAAAGTAACTGTTCAAATTGATCATGCTGCTATTAAATACCTTATGGAAAAGAAAGATGCTAAACCTAGACTTATTAGATGGGTTCTCTTGCTACAAGAATTTGATTTGCATATTATTGATAGAAAGGGAGCTGAGAAGCCCGTTGCAGACAACTTGTCTAGGTTAGAAAATGTTCTTGATGACCCACTACCTATTAATGATAGCTTTCCTGATGAACAATTAAATGTTAGAAGTACCTCTCGTAATACTCCATGGTATGCTGATTATGCTAATTATATTGTTGCTAAGTTTATACCACCTAGCTTCACATACCAGCAAAAGAAAAAGTTTTTCTATGACTTGAGACATTACTTTTGGGATGACCCACATCTTTATAAAGAAGGATTAGATGGTGTTATTAGACGTTGTGTACCTGAGCATAAACAGGAATAGATCCTACGCAAGTGTCATTCCGAGTCTTATGGAGGACACCACGCTGGAGATAGAACTGCACATAAGGTATTGCAATCTGGTTTTTATTGGCCTATTCTCTTCAAGGATGCCCGTAAGTTTGTCTTGTTTTGTGATGAATGTCAAAGAATTGGTAATATTAGTAGACGTCAAGAAATGCCTATGAATTATTCACTCGTTATTGAACCATTTGATGTTTGGGGCTTTGATTATATGGGACCTTTTCCTGCCTCTAATGGATATACACATATTCTAGTTGCTGTTGATTATGTTACTAAGTGGGTAGAAGCTATTCCAACTAGTAGTGCTGATCATAACACTTCTATTAACATGCTTAAGGAAGTTATTTTTCCGAGGTTTGGTGTCCCTAGATATTTAATGACTGATGGTGGTTCACACTTTTTTCATGGTGCTTTCCGTGAAATGCTTGCTACATATGATGTTAATCATAGAATTGCATCTCCTTATCACCCTCAGTCTAGTGGTCAAGTAGAGTTGAGCAATAGAGAGCTCAAATTAATTTTGCAAAAGACTGTTAATAGGTCTAAAAAGAATTGGTCCAAAAAACTTGATGATGCATTGTGGGCTTATAGAACTGCATACAAAAATCCTATGTGTATGTCTCCGTACAAAATGGTTTATGGAAAAGCATGTCACTTACCTCTCGAACTAGAACATAAGGCATATTGGGCTATTAAGGAGCTCAACTATGATTTTAAACTTGCCGGTGATAAGAGGTTATTTGATATTAGCTCACTTGATGAATGGAGAACCCAAGCTTATGAAAATGCCAAGTTGTTTAAATAAAAAGTTAAAAGATGGCATGACAAAAGGATACAAAAGCGTGAGTTTAATGTAGGTGATTATGTATTGCTATGCAACTCTCATTTAAGATTTTTTACAGGAAAACTTCTCTCTAAATGGGAAGGCCCCTATGTTATCGAAGAGGTCTATCGTTCCGGTGCCATAAAAATCAACAACTTCAAGGGCACAAATCCGAAGGTGGTAAACGATCAAAGAATCAAACATTATATCTCAGGTAATCCCATAAATGTTGAAACCAATATTATTGAAACCATAACCCTGGAGGAATACATAAGGGACACTTTCCGGAACGTTTCAGACTCCGAAAAGGAATAGGTATGTGGTACGGTAAGTAAACCGACTCCAAAACAATTTTAAGGCAATATTTCTCCGTTTTGGAATTTTTAGAAAAATAGAAAAATAAGTAGCAGTCCGGGAAGGACACGAGGGCCCCACGAGGGTGGTGGGCGCGCCCCCTACCTCGTGAGCACCTCGTGTGCCTTCCAGACTCCGTTTTCTTGCATGTTACATATTTTGCTCGGTAAAAATTCATTATATATTCTCCCAAAGGTTTTGGCTCCCGTATCACGCAAATTTCCTCTGTTTTTGTTTTCGAGCTGTTGCTGCTGCAGATTAGAATAAGATGTCTTCTCAAGAGTCAATCGGGGAGAGCCGGGTATCTAATCCGGCACCAGAACCAAGGGCAAACAGCGATGCTAACCACTTTGGGCCAGCAACGGAGGAAGAGATGGAGGCTGACTTGATGAGAGTATATGCCATGTAGGATGAAGAAGTCACCTCTCGCCTCCGAGTTGGGTTCACGATGGGGGAACTATAGAGCTTAGCTATTCCAAATTCGGTTCTCCCTTCTAATGTTAGATTTCTTTCTTATGAAAATATGAAGAGGAGTGTCACTTGTTCTCCCACAGCTATGCAACACCCTTGGGTGCAAGGAGCTTTAGCTGTCACAGGAAAGCTTCGTAAGGAAATAATGGACCTCAAACAGCAAGTCAACAAACTCAAGGAGGAGAACCGCATCCCGAGGGGAATCATCGCCCAAGAATATTACACCGACAACAAAGGAGATATAATCACATGGGTATGGGCTCTCCCCTTGGCAACTGCCAAGCTTGGGGGAGGTGCCCCGGTATCGTATCACAACTCCTATCTTTACCGTTTTTCTTAGTTCGATCCTATTAGTAGTATCTTGATCTAGTAGAATAAAGTTTATGGCATGATCTAGTTTTGAGTTTTGCTTTATGATCTCTCTTTGTAATCGAGTCCGTGAGCTATATATAATAAAGATTAGTGTTGAGTTAAGGGCTTGATTATTTTGCCATGATCTTGGGTGAATAAAAGAAAAGAGAAAAAGAATAAAAAGAAACAAAGAGTTCATATTGATCTTATTGAGAGTAATGACTTCACATAGAAAGAGTATGATGATTAAAAGTTGTTGGGAATTGGCAGACATAGCTTTGGTCATTGTTGCAATTAATAGGAAGTAATAAGGAAAGAGAGGTTTTCACGTATAGATATATTATCATTGACATCTTTTATGATTGGGAGCACTCATTAAAATATGACATGCTAAAGAGTTGATGTTGGACAAGGAAGACAACGTAATGAGTCATGTCTTTCTTATATCTGAGATAAAGTATGTTGTCATGGATCCTCTAACTTGTTGAGCTTGCCTTTCCCCCTCATGCTAGCCAAATTCTCAGCACTAATTAGAAATACTACTTGTGCTTCCAAAATCCCTAAACCAGTTTTGCCATGAGAGTCCACCATATCTACCTATGGATTGAGTAAGATCCTTCAAGTAAGTTGTCATCGGTGCAAAGCAATAAAAATTTCTCTAAACATGTATGATTGATTGGTGTGGGAGAAATAAGCTTTATACGATCTTGTGATGTGGAAGTAATAAAAGCGACGGACTGCATAATAAAGGTTCATATCACAAGGGGCAATATAAAGTGATGTTCTTTCGCATTGAGATTTTGTGCATCCAACCATAAAAGCGCATGGCAACCTCTGCTTCCCTCTGCGAAGGGCCTATCCTTTACTATTATCTTCTACCTATTGCAAGAGTCATGGTGATCTTCACCTTTTCTTTTTCATTTTATCCTTTGGCAAGCTCAGCATGTTGGAAAGAACATGATATATATATATATATATATATATATATATATATATATATATATATATATATATATATATAGGGTGGGTCTATTCTCATAACACCCCTTAAGACCTTATTCTCATAACACCCCCCACTTAACATAGGTTTCTAGCGCGGCAGCGCCCCGAGGACAGCAACCCCCTCCCCACCCCGCCTACTAGCGCGGCGGCGCCCGTAGACGACGGCCCCCTCCCCATCCCGCCTTCTAGCGCGGCAGCGCCCCCGCGGCCGGCTGCGACCCCATCCCCTCCCCGCCTTCTTGCGCGGAGCGCCGGCGAACGGCGGCCCAGGAGGATGCAGATCGAATCACGCGACCCTTCTTCGGGGGCAGCGCCTAATCAGCGCCGCCGCCCCTCTCGTCCGCCCAATCGCCCCCAAATCGCCGCCGGAATCGCCACCGCTCCTCTCCTCCGCGAAATCAGTGTGGACAGCGCCGGCGGCACGCTTCTGCGCTCCTACTACCGCAATATGACTGGTGCGCCGCCTCCTCAAGCACCGCCAGCTGCAGCACCCCCGCGGATCGGAGCCTCTCGCATGGGGGATCTGCCGCCGTTCACCCAGCTGAAGCATCCAGCCTCGATAATGCATGGCAGGGGGAAGAGAACTGCAAGGATGCCTTCTCCATCGCAGTTGTCGTGGATGCGAACTGCAATGGTGCCCATCCAGCCTGTAGCCGCAAGGACCCCTTTGTGGTTCACCTGGTGATCCAAAAACAAAAACACATCAGAAAGCAGCTCACTTCTCAACACTTCTCAACGCGCGTAAAAAATTAATTAGTACGAAAAAAAGACAAACATCAAATCATGAGGTTCACTTTGGGTAGTGTTCCGCTTCACTTTCGGGAGTGTTACGGTCCACTTTCCTTCGAAAAAAAAGTTGGAAAAAAGTAAACAAAACTCCTCTGAGAAAAATCTACGTCCAACAAAATAAATCATGAAGTTCACTTCATTGTCTGATGCAGTGCGTTCTTCAGTTTGAAGCAGTGCGCTTTCTGTCCGATGCAGTGCAGGCGTCGATTTTGTTGTCGCGAAAAACAGAGTTTCCGCGTTTTTGTAATTTCAAAACTGCTCTTAAACCGTAATGAATTAGAGGGAGTGTTCTATATGAAAAAGTAGCGTCTCGACGATATCTTTCCAACGGTGTATCAGTTGGATCATTTCGACCAACGTTTTGTAAAAATTTCACGAAAAAACGGCCGCTGCCCTTCGTAGTCAGACGCACGATTTTCAAATTTAACTAAAAACCGTAAGGAATCTCAAAAACATTTCAACATATGAAAGTTGCGCCTCGTTCGTAGCTTTCCAACGGTATATTACACGCCTTGTTTCGACAAACGGTTAGAAAACTGGAGTGAAAACAGTACCGAAAATTTGAAAAAATTCGAAAAACACAATTCCGCGATTTAGTAAATTCAAAACTGCTCTTAAACCGTAGCGAATTAGAAAAAATAATAGATATGAAAAAGATGCACGCCGACGATATCTTTCCAACGGTGTATCATATGTTTCATTCCGATGAGCAGTTTAGAAAAAAAAGCAAAAAAACGATCGCTGCCATTCGTTGTGAGCCGCACGATTTTCGAAACTGCTCTTAAACTATGATGAATTTTGAAAAGTGTTCAACATGGCGAAATTGCGTCTACTCCATAGTTTTTCAACGGTATATTACACGCATAATTCCGATAAACGGTTAAAAAACTAGAGCAAAAAAGGTACCGAAAAAACCAAACGTACAGTTTTTTCAAACATGAAGTTCGCTGGTCTCTGTGGTGCAGTGCGCATAGCTTTCCAATGCAGTATTACAATACAGTTCGGAAGTGTTATGAGAATATTATTCTCATAATGTTATGAGAATAGACCGGCTGTATATATATATATATATATATATATATATATATATATATATATCTAATTGGATGTAGGGGAGCATGAACCATTATTGTTGACATTACCCTTGAGGTAAAAGGTTGTGGGGCAAAACTATTAGCCCCTATCTTTCTCTGTGTCCGATTAAAACTCCGTAACCACAAGTATTGCGTGAGTGTTAGCAATTATGGAGGACTAAATGATAGTTGAGTATGTGGACTTGCTTTTTAGCTCTGACATAGACTCTTTTCGATGTTATGATAAATTGCAATTGCTTCAATGACTGAGATTATCGTTTGTCGGAGCCCAATAAGGTTTATGATCTATACTTTTGCATTGTGAATAGATCATCACTTGAACATAAGTAATCATGTGACAAAATCTATATATGTTGCTATTATGAGAATAATCATGATGCCTTCATGTCTGTATTTTATTTTTATCGACGCCTCTACCTCTAAACATGAGGACATATTTATTGTTATCGGCTTTTCGCTTGAGGACAAGCGAGGTCTAAGCTTGGGGGAGTTGATACGTCCATTTTGTATCATGCTTTTATATCAATATTTATTGCATTATGGACTGTTATTTCACTTTATGCTACAATACTTATGGCTATTCTCTCTTATTTTACAAGGTTTACATAAGGAGGGAGAATGCCGGCAGCTGGAATTCTGAGCTGGAAAAGGAGCAAATATTAGAGACCTATTCTGCGCAACTCCAAAAGTCCTGAAACTCCACGGAACATCTTAAAACAAATAAATAAAAATCCTCGCCAAAGATGAAGGCCAGGGGGCCCACACCCTGCTCACGAGGGTGGGGGGCGCCCCCCTAGGGCGCGCCCCTACCTCGTGGGCCCCTGGTGGCTCTCCGACATCCATCTTCTCCTATATGAAGTCTTCCGATGAGAAAAAAATCAAAGGGAACTTTTCGGGACGAGACTCCGCCGCCACGATGCGGAACCTTGGCAGAACCAATCTAGAGCTCCGGCAGAGCTGTTCTGCCGGGGATACTTCCCTCCGGGAGGGGGAAATCATCACCATCGTCATCACCAACGCTCCTCTCATCGGGAGAGGGCAATCTCCATCAACATCTTCACCAGCACCATCTCATCTCCAAACCCTAGTTCATCTCTTGTATCCAATTCTTGTCTCAAAGTCCGGGATTGGTGCTAGTAGGTTGCTAGTAGTGTTGATTACTCCTTGTAGTTGATGCTAGTTGGTTTATTTGGTGGAAGATCATATGTTCAGATCCTATATGCATATTATTACCCCTCTGATTATGAACATGAATATGCTTTGTGAGTAATTACGTTTGTTCCTGAGGACAAGGGAGATGTCTTGCTATTAGTAGTCATGTGAATTTGGTATTCGTTTGATATTTTGATAAGATGTATGTTGTCTAGCCTCTAGTGATGTTATGTGAACGTCGACTACATAACACTTCACCATTATTTGGGCCTAGAGGAAGGCATTGGGAAGTAATAAGTAGATGATGGGTTGCTAGAGTGACAGAAGCTTAAACCCTAGTTTATGCGTTGCTTCGTAAGGGGCTGATTTGGATCCACATGTTTCATGCTATGGTTAGGTTTACCTTAATGCTTTTGTTGTAGTTGCGGATGCTTGCAATAGAGGTTAATCATAAGTGGGATGCTTGTTCAAGTAAGAACAACACCCAAGCACCGGTCCACCCACATATCAAATTATCAAAGTATCGAACCCGAATCATATGAACATGATGAAAACTAGCTTGACGATATTCCCATGTGTCCTCGGGAGCGCTTTTCCTATTATAAGAGTTTGTTCCGGCTTGTCCTTTGCTACAAAAGGATTGGGCCCCTTGCTACACTTTATTTACTTTTGTTACTTGTTGCTCGTTAAAATTTATCTTATCACAAAACTATCTGTTACCACTTAATTCAGTACTTGTAGAGAATACCTTGCTGAAAACCGCTTATCATTTCCTTCTGCTCCTCGTTGGGTTCGACACTCTTACTTATCGAAAGGACTACGATAGATCCCCTATACTTGTGGGTCATCAGTGGGGGAGCACTGACAGATGGTGGATGAGGTTTCACCGCAGCTAACGCCGCGTCGCTGTCAAGTGGAGGGTCGACCGATGGCGACCTCTCCATCTCCTATAGTGGAGGGTTATATCCCTCCATCTCGCTCTTTGGCGTCATGTTCAGTCAGTTCAACACAGGTGGTGACCAGATCGGGCGGTGATGATAGCAGATCGGCAGGGATCCGTACTTTGGGCGTCACGGTTATTGGTACCGCGGTGGAGCAGTCTGGGAGGCCGGTGTTTCCCATCGCTTCTGACTTAGTTGGGCATATGGCAGGCGGCCATAGCCCAGCCGGAGTCGCTTGGGAGGGCATCATCGCTTTTGGAGGTATTCCGGAACCTATGTCCGGTGACAAACGGTCCAGTCACCGGATCCAGGGCCAGCCGGATGCGGATGACATACATATGGGGCGAGCCATGAGGGCCGCCAAGCTTCGAGACATCAAAGTTCAGACAGGTATGTCAGTTAATACAAGTTGTTCAATTCTGCACTTTTCTAAGCATGGTATTATTGATAAAGCCAACAACCTAGGGATCTCTCTTGGTAGTAATGACAAAGAAACCGCAAAATCAATTAATGATCTACTAGATTTAGAGACGGATAGAGCTGTGGATTTAATACGACATCTAGCAGAGGTAAAACCCATGAATGAAGCAGAAATCAATGATCTTGGAGTAACTATGCTTCAGAGTCTCTGTGAGGATTTGGTCCCCATGGAGGGCTTAGAGGCGGAGGAGGAGGATATGGTTCCAGAGGGGTATGTGGCCCCTTTGTAGCCAGAGGCCACTCCTGACACCGATGCTCAACCTATTCAGGAGATGAAGGATAAACCAAGAAAAACCTGGAAGAGGAAGGTTTATCCTACATTGGCGGTGCGTCGGACTGCGAGAGTTAAACAAAAGAAAAAATTCCATGATGAAATATGAAAGGGATATTCTGGAATAGTAGAGGTCTAGCGGACTTGACTAAATGGAGATTCCTTAGCGATACATCAGTAGAACAAAAATTAGATTTTATGGCTTTATTGGAGACAGGTAGAGATAATTTCACCTCCCAGTTTCTCAACACCATTTCAGGGGGGTTTATTTTGACTGGCATTGTTTACCTCCAAGAGGGAGATCCGGAGGGATACTACTTGGGGTGAGATGCGAAACTTTAGAGCTGCTGGATGTGGTTCATGGTGATTTTGCTGTCAAATTTTGTGTAAGGTCAAAAATTAACGGCTTCCGATGGGCTTTGTTGGCCGTATACGGTGCGGTACAACCAGAGCTTAACCCAGAATTCCTCGCAGATCTGGTGAGAATTTGTGGGGATGAAAGGTTGCCAATTCTGGTGGGGGGAGATTTCAATATCATTAGAATACAAGAGGCGAAAAATAATGACAACTTTGATGGAAGATGGTCATTCATGTTTAATATGATAATTGAAAGTCTTGATCTAAGGGAGATTGACCTCACTGGTAGGCAATTCACGTGGGACAATTCTTTGCCAATTCCTACTTACGAGTAATTGGACATGGTTCTCACTAGTGTTGAGTGGGAACAAAAATTTCCACTAGTTATGGTTCAGGCCCTGCAGAGGGCCATCTCTAATCATACCCCACTACTGGTTGATTTCGGGGAAGCAACCCATGTGGGAAACAAAAATACTTTCTCTTTCGAATTAGGATGGTTTGAGAGGGAGGGCTTCATGGAGCTCATTGCGGCTGAATGGACCAGAGACATGGGAGGGTCTTCTAGTGTGGAGAGATGGCAAAACAAAATTAGGCACCTGCGCTAGTTTTTGAGAGGCTAGGCCAAACATCAAAGTGGTATTTATAAAGTGGAAAAGGAAAGATTGACACGGATTATCAATGAACTTGATGTGAAAGCGGAATCCATACTTCTTAATACTTCTGAGAGAGATATTAAGAATGAGGCTGAGAAGAAGTTGCTAGCCCTTATGAGGGAGGAGGAGATGAAATGGGCACTTAGAGCAAAGGTTTCTAAGATCATCCAAGGGTATGATAATACACAATTCTTCCACATGATTGCTAATGGGAAACATAGAAAGAAAAAGATAATACAGCTAGAACAAGATGAGGGTACGATTGTAGGACACGAGAACCTAAAACTATACATTTCTGAATATTATAAGAAACTTTTCGGAGCACCCGAAGAAAGTTTCGTTTCTCTTGATGAGAATGTGATAGGGGACATACTGCAACTCAACTTAGAAGAGAATGAGGTGTTGTCTGCCCCTTTCACTGAGAAAGAGGTGTTCGATGCTATAACACAAATGAAGCATAATAAAGCGCCCAGGCCAGATGGGTTCCCGGTGGAATTTTATCAAAAATGCTGGCATATCATAAAGAATGATCTTATGCCTATGTTTCATGATTTGTTCGAAGGCCACTTAAATTTATTTCACCTCAATTTTGGAACGACAACGTTGTTGCCAAAGAAGGTGGAAGCGGTTCGCATTTAGCAGTTTAGACCGATATGTCTTCTCAATGTAAGCTTTAAGATCTTTACAAAGGTTGGCACGAATAGGTTGACATAGATAGCCCATTCGGTCGTGCAACCAACTCAAACCGTGTTCATGTCAGGACGAAAAATCGTAGAAGGGGTGGTAGTTCTACATGAAACATTGCACGAAATCCATTCGAAGAAACTAGATGGGGTTGTCTTTAAAGTGGATTTTGAAAAGGCGTATGATAAGGTCAAATGGCCCTTCCTTCAACAAGCCTTATGTATGAAGGGGTTCCAAGAAGCCTGGAGGTCTCAGGTGGATTCATTCATATAGAAAGGCAATGTCGGGATAAAAGTCAATGATGACACAGGTCATTATTTCCAGACACGTAAGGGGTTACGACAGGGAGATTCCATGTCTCTTGTGTTGTTCAACATTATAGCTGATATGTTGGCAGTACTCATTAGTCAAGCTTAAGAGAGAGGCCAAGTAGGAGGACTCGTTCCCCATCTTGTAGAGGGGGGTGTCTCCGTTCTACAATACGCAAATGATACTGTTATTTTAATGGAACACGACCTTTAGCCTGAAACACGATTTTCATGGAACACGATCTTGCAAAATCTAGAAATATGAAGCTCATTATATGCCTTTTTGAACAAATGTCTAGGCTAAAAATCAACTTAAAGTGAATTGTTCTGTTTTGGGAGAGCTAAAGAAGAACAAGACAATTACAAAAATTTGTTTGGTTGTGAAATGGGATCCTTACCTTTTAGTTATCTCGGGATCCCAATTCATCATAGACGGCTAACAAACAAAGAATGGAAATGTATAGAAGATAGATTTGAAAAAATATTAAGCTGCTGGAAGGGCAAGCTAATGTCCTACAGGGGACGGCTGGTGTTGATTAACTCGGTTTTGACGAGTTTGCCGATGTTCCTCCTATCTTTTTTTTGAAATACCGGTGGGGGTACGGAAAAGATTAGACTTTTACAGATCTCGATTTTTCTGGCAAAGCGATAAGGCCAAGAAGAAATACAGACTAGCTAGATGGGATATCATGTGTAGACCAAAAGACCAGGGTGGGTTAGGGATCGAGAATTTAGAGGTAAGGAATAGATGTTTGCTTAGCAAATGGCTATACAAACTATCTACGGAGACCGAAGGCATGTGGATACAAATCTTGTGGAATAAATACTTAAATAATAAGACTTTGGCCCAGCTGAATGCAAGGCCAACTGACTCTCCGTTTTGGAAAGGGTTAATGAAGACAAAAGTAACTTTCTTCCAGTGTGTGAAGTTCCTAATTGGTAGTGGTACCTCTACTAGATTCTGGGAAGACACATGGCTAGGGGAGATGCCTCTGGCTTAACAATACCCTTCCCTATATAATATTGTGCAACGTAAGGAGGATTATATCGCCATAGTATTAAATTCAGTACCACTTAACATCCAATTTAGGATATCTCTTGTAGGGGAACGTTGGAATGCTTGTTTACACCTGGTCCATAGGTTGATGGATGTTCAACTTTCAGACCAGGAATTAAGCTTGGGGATGCTTGACTCGTCTCCAACGTATCTATAATTTTTGATTGCTCCATGCTATTATATTATCTATTTTGGATGTTAATGGGCTTTATTTTACACTTTTATATCATTTTTGGGACTAACCTATTAACCGGAGGCCCAGCCCAAATTGCTGTTTTTTTGGCCTATTTCAGTGTTTCGCAGAAAAGGAATATCAAACGAAGTCCAACCGGAATGAAACCTTCGGGAACGTGATTTTCTCAACAAACGTGATCCAGAAGACTTGGAGTGGGAGTCAGGAAACAATCGAGGAGGCCACGAGGTAGGGGGGCACGCCCTCCACCCTCGTGGGCCCCTCGTTGCTCCACCGACCTACTTCTTCCTCCTATATATATATATATATCCACGTACCACTACAAATAAAATACACTTCCATGATGATATGTGTTTGTCACATTAGGTCGCTTTTTTTGTCATGCATGTACATCCATGACAAATTTATGACAGAATCAAGATAGTCATACCTGTGCTGTCGTAGAAGTGTTCCATGACATTACCAAAATTATCATCACGGAAGTGTCCACTTCCATGACGATAAATCGCGCTGCACAGAAGTTCTTTCGTCAAGGGTGACCGACACGTGGCATCCACCGTAACGGAACACCGTTAAGCTATCGGGTCAGGTTTTGGATCCGATAACCCGTTAACAGCCCCAACCAATGGGGATTTTCCACATGTAAAATCATCGTTGGCTAGAGGAAACATGTGTCGGCTCATCGTCGGGACAGATGTCATCCACTCACTCGACAGAAGGCGCCTATGATACGTCGACACGTGGCACGACCCAACAAGTTTAAATGGGCCGGCCTAACTAAAGGCCCACAAGATTTTGCGGGCCATAATGGGCCGGCCTAGCTAAAGGCCCACGAGATTTTGTGAACCATAATGGGCTGGCCCAGCTAAAGGCCCACAAGATTTCGCGGGCCATAATGGGTCGGCCCAGGTAAAGGCCCACAAGATTTTCGTGTGCCATAATAGGCCGGCCCAGGTATAGGCCCACGGTGACTCTAGCCCATAATGAACAGTAATCTTCTTTATACCCGTTAACGGCCCATGATTTACATGGGCCGTTTCCAGCCCGTGTTAGCTTTCGGCCTATTGACGGCCCATACATTCTTGGGCTCCTTTTCGGCCCTCGATTACTTCCGGCCCGTTACTGGCCTGTTCCCCTAATGGGCCAAATTCGGCCAATGGTAAGAGTCGGCCCGTTACTGGCCTGTTCCACTAATGGGCCAAATTCGGCCCATGGCAAGAGTCGGTCTGTTACTGGCCTGTTACCCTAATGGGCCAAATTCGGCCCATGACAAGAGTCGTTTCTGGCCTGTTAACCCGTTGCGCCGTTTGCAGCCCATGCTATATTCTGGCCCATTAACGACACGTTATGCCTGTGACAGAATTAAGCCTTTGCTGTCCTACGGCCTGTTAACAACCTATTACCGTGCTAGGCCGATACCAATTACGCCCGATTATGGCCCATGTAGACCCATTTATCCGACGGCCCAAGGCCCACCGATTACAGGCCCATTTATCGATGGCCCGTAGGAGACCCACGGATCCTACGACCCGTATATAGCCCATGGTAGTTGCGGACACTAGCAAACCAGGGAAAAAGAAGACTAGGAAATAAATAAGGCCTAAACTAACGCTAGGCTATTAAGGCGATTGCACAGATTACATCCACTCGGCATCAAAGATCGCCACCAGTGCAAATATAGGGAACACCCTACACTATACAAAAATGGCTTGTTGTTTTCTTTAGGCGGTGTTGCACGTTAAGAATAAATTTTGTATCGCACCAAAACAAATTACAACTATATAACAAAAGGAAGGTTGGCATAAAACATAACAGTCTAGCAGATAATTGCACCACCAGAAGTTCAGAAGCTCAGTTCATTTGACCTGACTGTTACATTTTCATGCTGTATTGTCCGATGGAGCACCATAACCCTCGCCTTGATTTCCCCTAGGCTCCTGAACAACATAGCAAATGTCTGATAGTCTGGTTTCAAAACCATGCATATGTTGACGACATTGAGCAATGTTTCTCCTTGTTTCACAAAGGGTCTCTGTTAGGGAATGGACTTGTGTCTGGAGCGCAGATACAACATTGCTTTAAGCTTGCATATCTTGATCATGAGGCAGTTTGGACGATATTGCCTTAACAACCAACCCAGTATTACACAGGAATGTGCTTTTCGCACTGTTAGTGGACAGGTACTGACCCACTGCAGCAAGAGCTGACATTGCGGTTATAGTTGCCTCGCCACCTTCAGAAGGTGGCAGTTCCACCATTTTTTCCATAGCTCGCTAAAAAGTTGAGGTTTTACATTAGTAGTACCAGAACAGAAGATATTAAGGTGGCGGCAAAACCAAACAAAATAGCTTTGGTCTATATACAAAACTTATTCTGGTGAACCCATGTAAAATATTAGTTGTATTTTATTGCAAAGTACATAATAAAACCAGGTTCCAAACATATGACCATGTACCATCGCTAATGTATTGTCTATTTCTTCACATTGTATTGAGGGCTAAGGATAAAGAGACGAAGTTTATAATACGGTAAGCATAGTATGACGTTATTCATATCACAAAACAACTGAGAATAGACAAACATGCAATTGTAACGTTGTGTGGGCAAGTCCAGCACGGAACTAGATTACGGGTCAAGATCAAAGGAACATCACTCCTCTCTTTTAAACCTTGTAAGGTGCAATGATACGCTAAGACAATTGTGTATAAAATTGAAAAGAGTAATAGACATTGGCTACAAACCATGCAGTTCAAGGCACAAGTCAGAGTAAGTAGTAGTTAAAAGGCATGAGGATTAAGGACTTACAACAACGGCTTTGACTGGTGTAGTCATGCCCTTCTTCTTGCTGGTGTGACAGTCCTTGAAGATTTCCACATCATTTGGTTCAGGTACTTTTTGGTCCTTGCGGGCTTTCCTCTGCATTTGGAACAAGTCAATATAGATCTGATAATATGGTACAACGAAAAGAGTGAAACAACAGCTAATTACAAGAGCCTCACAGTGTGCAATATAGCTACGAGATCCTGTCATCTGTTGGAATTTCACTTTCGTACGGTTGGCCTTGTTCTTTGAACAGTTCACCTATAAGAAGATAGATTTGTGTGGCACATGCGTAAATAGGACTTCAACATGTGATCTGATGACATATATATATAATGTACCTGATACTTCGGATCGGACCAGTGTTTAACGAGGCCTCTCCAGTCTTCATCAAATATATTTTCCACTGGAGATGTTTGGGCAAGTTCACTGTTAGCCTTGCCTTCAAAGTGAGTTTTCCTCAAGTTATACCGATATTGTCGCAGAGCAGACTTGAAAACATGGGTGCAAGCTTGTCTGGTTGCATCATCTTGGCTATCCAACTTGAACCTCATCTGTTGAAAATTATGGGAGTCTCATTATCAGCAACCTAGAAAGTATTGGACAGAGCAAGACGATATTACTAGTTTCCATACATAACCATACTTACAGATAAATGGTCAAGGAAGATGTTGAACTGGGTTTCGTCTTTGTCATTCCTGTACTGAATCCATGTTGGGAGGATACGTACATGACACCTAACAGCAACCGCTGCCTCTGATACTAACTTGGCTGACTCTGTAGCATCACGTGGCCTTTTCAAACCTGCCTCAAAACGGATCTCCATTCTTCCTCCTCTAGATTTAGTTAACCTATCGAGCATTATCCCTAATGTTTGTTTCCTCTTGTGCCTAGGTGCTAGTCCAACAACAAACATAGGAAGTGTTAGTGTACATCAAACTGTGAGACTACATATAAAGAAGCATGCAGCTGTAACTTGACTCCAGCAACTACCTTCTTGCTGTTGAAGCTCACAAGGTTCATCTGATATTGCCAACTCGTCTTGTGTCAAGAGTGCTTGGGAAGTTGTGTCAGGTGGCAAGGGAGCTTGGGAACGTGCTGCTAGCTCAGTTGACGCACGAGTACGTCGTGCAGCTGGTAGTACTATGGTAGGTGTTGCAAGAACTAGGGCTGTCTCTGCTTGTTTGGTGGTAGCTATTTGTTTCTGTTTGTCTTTTTTTGCAACTCGTGTAGCATGGGATGCCGTGTTTGTAGAATTTTCTGCTGGACTTTGACCTTCTATTGCACCATCAGTACCAGCAGAATCTGCAGGATTCATCCGCTTCTCATTCCCTGCCATTCCATGTTTCTTCCTCTTTCTCTATGCCATGTTAAGTCAAGCCGACAAGAAAAACGAATAACAATTTAGTTCTTCAGAACAAATTGATGTGTGATGCAGACGAACTGAACTTTGATGTTAGACAACCACATGATAGGAGGATGTAATATGTATGAAAAACAGGACGGAAGAGATAACCAGAACTATGATGTGTAAACTAAGAAGAAGACATTTCACCAAATTAGAAGCAATGCAATGGAAGGTAGACACCATATGAAAGATGCTACAAATATCGCTCTGCCAAGTTAACAGTGTCTCATCATAAATGTCGTTTAAACAAATGTGAAGCAGTACAAGAAATAAATCATATGCAAGATGCAAACACATCACACTACCATGTTAGAGGTCTCTCGTCATTAGTGCCATTGCATATTCACATCATTGCATATTCACAACTTATGATGTGTAAACTAAGGAGAAGGCATTTCAACAAATTAGAAGCAATGAAAGCTAGACACCATATGAAAGATGCAACGAATATCACTCTACCAAGTTAAAACTGTCTCGTCATAAGTGCCATTCCAACAAATTAGTAATACAAGCTAGAAAAGAATGTGAGATGTAACCTATATCACACTCCGAAGTCAAACGTGTCTTATGATAAGTGATTGTTGCAGGTTACACAACAGTAGTAATTTGATGTAAGAACATGCTGTGATAGACAGATATTATATGTTCTAGAAACGGGAACACGTGTCTTATTCAAGTATAATGTGTAATGTAAGCAGATGGAGTTCAACAAAATTAGAAGCAATACAAGCTAGACATCACACATAACATGCAACCACATATAACAGTCCCAAGTTAGAGGGAGCACCGGTGATGCTGCGCTAGGGGAGACGTGCTCATCATAAACACAGCTTTGTTGAGTGTCTATGCATGTGTTGTCTTGGAAATCATCTTGGGGGTGTGGAGGAGTAGAAACTGTAGAGGCCCTCCGTTCGGAAGGAGCACCTTTATCCGCTGCCTTGCTAACTTCCTTCCGCTTTATTGATTTTGAATTGTCAAGTAAAACCGACAAGAAAAAGCAATAAAATTCTCTCTTCAGAACTCATTCATGCATGATACTGACAATCACTACTTTGATGTAAGGCAAACACATGATACCAGGACGGAATATGTACGAAAAACAGGACGGCATGGCATGTTCACAACTGTTTGTGTAAACTAAGCAGAAACCATTCCAGCAAATAAGAAGCAATGCAAGCTATACACCACATGAAAGATGCAACCAATATGACTCTGCCAAGTTAAAAGCGTCCCATCATAAATGGAATTTCAACAAATTAGAAGCAGCGCATGCTATAAATCATATGAAAGATGCAACTAATATCGCACTGCATATACTAAAGTTGTCTCGTCATGTTGATTGATGCGGGATACAAAAAAACAGTTTTATGTAAGGACATGCTTAATAGACAGATGTACTATGTACTAAATACAGGAAGGCATGTCACATTAACAGGTATAATGTATAAACTAAGCAGACTAGCACATGCAGTTTAACCAGATTGGAAGAATTACAATCTAGACACCATATGCAACATGCAACCACATATCACACTGCCAAGTTAGAGAAAGCACCTGCGATGCTAGTGTAGGGGAAATGCTGTAATCAACTACAGAGCTACGTTCACTATCTTCATCTAGCATTTCTGTTTCTTGAGAATCATGTCGGGAGGCTGACGCTGCATTCTTTAAATGAGGAGTAGTCCCCTTGCCTGCCTGCCTCGTCATAAGTGATTGATGAGGGATACACAAGAACATTAGTTTGATGTAAGAACATGGTTAATACACAGATGTACTAGTATGTACCAAAAACAGAAAGGCATGTCATATTCAAAGGTATAATGTGTAAGGTAAGCAGATGCAATTTAACCAAATTGGAAGCAATACAAGCTAGACATCCGGCTGGAGTGGTGAGCATGATCATCTAGGACCTGAGAGCCTGGTGGGAGGCGGGCTGCTTCGCCACCATCGCAGCTTTTTAGTTGGCTTCCAGGTGATGCCTATCTTTGCTGGGCTTGTCACTGGCTCGGCCAGTGCCCTGACTAGCTATTTGTCTTCTGGTGCTCACGGGATGGTGGTTCATGTAAAAAAATATCTTTCCTTATCTTACCGACTTCGGCCTTTCGAATACAAGCTAGACACCATATGGAACATGCAACCACAGATGACACCGCGAAGTTAAAGCAAGCACCTGGGATGGTGGTTCATTGCGAGCGAGGTCATCAACTCCAGAGCTATGTTCCCCGTCTCCATCTGCTGACACTGCACCCTTTAAAGCGTTGAAACTGGTCTTGCCTAGCCGCACACCAAACTGGAGCGACTTCTCTCTTTTCTTTTTAGCTTCTCTCATAGCAGCAGAATCTGAAATACCCTTGCATAAAAACACAACAGTGAGAGTAAGGGTGAAGTGTGTGCAAAACTAGTGCACTGTAAAAGTAGCAGATAGCAGGTGGCTGAAAAAAAATGACAGGAGACATATGATAGCTCTACAACATTGCATGGCAAACAAAATTAGATTCTACTCTGTATGATTTTGTAATATATGAGCACAGGAAATGCAGGTACTCCTCCAGCACACCACCACATGTGGTCATATCTAAGATAACAGTCGACTGAAAGTAAATAGGTCAGTTGATTTTTTAATGAACCGTGCGATCTATAAGGAACGGGAAGATGACCTTCGTCTACCTCCCACCAGTCACTGTTGACGATCTTTCTCGAACCGCCGGCGACCACCAGCCCAGACCCCTGCCTCTGCCGCCCCGCCCTCCCATCCACCTCACACCACCGCCATGCTTGGCAGCGCCCCCAGGCCATCCCTTTAATCCCGTCCGACCTCCAGATCGGGCGCCAGTAGCTCTAGGCCGCACACGCCCCTAAGATAAACACCAAGGCGCTGCTTCCCTGGCGTAATAGGCGTACTAGCGCCTGTTATGCCAGGGAATGCTTCCGTTAATTGGGAATCAAGTGGCCAGAAATTGAAATTCATGGGGGTGACGGACCTCTAGCTAAGGTGAAATAGTATGTGAGGAGAAACCTTGTGCATCGCGAGTTACTAGGAACATCTAGTATCAAGAAGAAGCGGTCAACTAGTGTCTTCTGTGGGATGAATACCATGCAAGTAGAGACGTAAGATTTGCACGAATAAGGGAAGAGGAGTACCTTTTTCGGTTGCTGGTCTGGTCACCTCCACAAGTCGCACCGACTTTCTTCTTTTTACCGGGGAAACCGATGTTCTGGAGGGTGCAGGCTTGGACAAACCCATGGCCAATTTGTTGACTGTGTTACCGTGGCCGTATGTCGGCGGAGGGTAAGTAGATCCGAGGCGGCGAAGGACGGCATAGCAGGAACAACTCCGGCGTGGTGGAGGGTGGCGTAGTTGGAGCGGCAATGGTGAGGCGCAGGACGGCGTGGTTGAACTGGCTTGGGTACGGATGGCTCGGCCTCGGCTTCAACTACTAGTCGTGGAGGGCGTTGCGGTTGAGGTTGCGGTGGACGACGACGTCAGGGTATCGGCTCCGGCGTGATGGAGGAGGGCGGCGGTTGATGGGTGGGATGGGGTGGCGGACGGAGGACACCGGGGTTTCGCGGCTGGTGGAGAGGTATTTTTGGCGCCCACGGAGTATGAATGGTGAATCATACGGGTGGTGGGGGGGGGGGGAGAACCATGTTTCGGTCTGGGACGCGCTTGTTTTTGGCTTTTTTGAACAGAAATGGGACGCGCTTGTTTGAAATTTTGGGAAAGTACAAACTTCGCCCCCCTCTTAAATTTCGGACCTACTGCGGGTCGGGGGTAGGATGGTAATCCCAGGTGTCCCAAATAGTGGCCGGGAGCGATTTTGGCCGCGCGCATATGTGCTTAGGCGGCCATTGTGTATGAATGTTTTTCGGATGCGGTTGCGTGGCGTCTAGGTGAAGCTACAAACCTACCCCGGTTTAGACCTTTGGATGTCGGGCCGGTAGGTTTCACGGGTCGGAGTTATTAGAAAAGTAATTTCCTTGTACTACCAAACATTGGTCTCACGCGGTTTCGGGCGAGTAGAGGCTCTTTTGGCGCTTCGTTCAAAATTTTGAAACACGAGCATTCACGTTTCGAGTACTCTTGAACTATGAGGATTGACCTAAATATAAAACGTTATATTTGACCTTGTATGTTTGAAAACCTCATTAAATTATCCGCTTATTTTTAAAATTTTGACACTTGAAAATCCTATAACTACGATTATTTTGGAATGGAGGAGCTAAATTTGAAACTATTTTGTACACGACTACATATGCTATTATGTACAAAATCACAGCAAAGATTGGTGCCCCCATAATTTAGGTATGGTTTACAAATGCCATGATATCAAATTCAAATAATTGAATGGACTTCATGTTGAATTCAATTTTTTTAAACCACCTTAAGTTGAATTCAAATGTATGCTAGTTCATAGGTAGTAGCTATTTATAATGTCCATTGTGTAACTTTCATATGTATAATGTGCTTTACACACACAACATGAACTATACTCACGTTTATATTCGATTGCTAAAGCGATGCATTATCTGGAGTTAAAAATACTAGCTATGTGGATCAATTGTGTCGAATAATAACATAGACATGCTCAAATTCGATAGAATCTAGATGTCTGATGGATCAATGACCGCTCCTTACGCGAATTGCAAATATCATGATCCCATCCTAATATTTGGATACAGTTTATATCTTTAATCAATGTGTAGAGCAGTCTTTTACGTGTAGTTTCACTCTCCATCGGTGGTCTCTCACACATGCTCACACACTCTCTCCCGAGGTGTCTTTCTCGCACACATGCTCTAGATATAACCCTCCCTCCCTCTCATAACCATTTACAACTGTTTTCACTAACCTTTATCACAAGCACTCTTCCTCTCGCAAACATACACACGCACAATCCTCATCGACCCTTTCTATATACATGGACCTGCCTATGTGTCTCATGTACGCACATTATCTTTACGCCTATCTCTCACGCATTGTCTCACACCTCTCTTCCTAATCGACGAGTATGCTTCTAGCAGAGCATTCTGTAGGATGCCCCTTAAAGTTAGGTTGGATGAATAGTAATATCAGAGATAAAGGGGTTACCTTAGTCCGAGAACCTAGGGTTACAAATCCTAGCCGGCTTTGTCAGTGGACACAGAGTCCTTCACAATTCTGCTATATTTGTCTTGTACGACTAGTCATCCATGGGTCTTCCTAAATGCACCACGGGCCGACCAATGTGGCGCGGGACGGAACAGAACGAAGGGCCTCACCTCGACCCACCGGACCTCACGCGGTGACACACCCTCTGCCCCCACGTCTCATTATCTTCTCACACCCACACATACCAACACAAACACCACACACATAGAAAATTTCTCCTGGTGCCTCTATTCCCTCCCCCTTGCATATACACACTCAAGGGAATGGAATCTCTTGTCATGACATCATATTCGTCTCTCTCTCTAGACCACTCTCATTTCTCGTGCTATCTCTCCCACGCCCCCCGTCAGCCCCTCTATCCATGCCTCTCTCGAATACGTAATACACACACATACCTCTCTAGGCCCCGCCAAATGCATCAACTACACATTCACACATGTTACATCACGTACCCCATTGATCTAAAAAGCCCTCTCTTCACGTTTATTTCGCGTACAACATTCCTTTTGAATAAAGTGTGGCCAAAAAATTATTTTAGAGTTTCTACATATATACAACATTACAAAGTTATATGGAGGAGTACGAATGCTAATTTGCATTGCATGGTGCCCACAATGATATTTATTCCGCACCGTGAATTTGTATATTTTTATACTATATACAAAGTTAGTCATAATAAACAGAAACGAAGAGCATCTCTCTCTCCATCGCATACCCCCATGTACGCCCCTTTCACGTATGCACACAAAACTATCTCTAGGTCCTCTAAAAGTAAGCCCCCAGAAAATTCACGCATGTTTCATCTTTCTCTCGCGATATATGAAATGACGATCATTGTATTTGAAGCGAAAGCACGATACACACATTGGACTTCAGAATCCACTCATTACGGTCACCATTTACGTTTAGTGGTTATTATGCAGTCACGGGCTCGTCGTACAACTCTGTATTTGCTCATGACATGACTAGTTGACTAGTTAAACGCTCCACGTGGCACCTCTAGTGTTGCATCACATTATCTCACTACCATTGTGCCCACCTGTCGAATTGTATCTACTCTACATCTACACTCTTATAAAATACATAAAATACACTCTTATAAAAAACAGAGTTAGTGATGATGGTGTGCTTGCCATCCTGCAATATAGGCCGTCCGATTTATATCTGACGGATAGGAAAGAAACTATGGAAATTTTGCAAAAAGGTACCCACACACCTCTCCACATTTGCAAATAAGGCCTTCCCTCGTTCATCCTTTTATCTCACAAGATAAACAAGTTATACAAATGCATCTTGATGTTACATGCAACGCACGGGCATCTTGCTAGTAAGAATGAAAACAAACGACAAACAAATATTTGGACGGTGGTTCGAAGTCATGACCGCGGGCATAACAACGGACAAGGTGGCCTTGTATTGGTATGCTGAGCCGCCTGTTTTAACACACAGGAGCTGGTGTGGTGATTATATACACACACACGCACGCATGCACATGAATTGCATCCACGCAACACTCACACAAACACATGCACCCACGCACGCACGCAACACTCACACGTACACACGCAGCCACGCATGCACGCACGCAACACTCACACGCACACACGCATGCATGCATGCACACACCTGTACACCACACGACCAACACACACTCTCATGCTCAAGTGCTCAACCTACACGTGCATGCGCACATGTCAGGCCCTGACAGACAAATACACAACCAGGTGATTCCCGCGCACGGGTTGGAGCCTTGTCGCGCCTGCGTAAATTTGTGTTTATCTGACCTTTTGCCTATGCGAACTGACAGGTGGGACCCAGAATGAATGTGGTCAATTTAACTAGTCAACATGGCGCCACGCAGACTATTTGGCTGGTCAACAGAGTGCAATCCGATGCTGAGCTGTGAGCAAGTGACCGTATAATCACCGCAAAACGTATATAGTGACCGTAATCAGCTTATTCTGAAGTTCGGTGACCGTATTACGCTTTTCTCTCTGTAGGCCCTCCAAAACTACATCTCTACACGTTCTCGCATGTTACATCTAACAACTATGCAATACAGCACTACTACTACACTCTAACACAATAAATCATATGTGTTTTTAGTTTTACTAGATATCATATTGTTACTTATAATTATTCAGTTTGCATACATTAAAATTGCCTTTGAAATGTATGGCCAGTATCATCTACCGCGCGGGAAAAATCCCGCCCTTTCTTGTTTAATCGGGTTTGTATCGATGGATCGTACGAAACAGCAAAACTATAGTACTATACAGTACAAGTGACAGTTCACTGGGCCGTCGTGTCGTCTACTCCTTTGTCGTAAGAGTGGAGCGCTCGCTTTCATAAATCTTCTAGTCCCTTTCGCCGACATGTGGGACATCAAGCTACCGGGTCCACGTGCCATACCGAAATACAGTGCAGAGCAGCCGGGGTAAAGCACCCCAGTCATGGCACCGGCATAGTATGAGCAATGAGGCGTCAAATCACAAAGCTGCACCTTTCCCGCAGTTAAGTTGGAGGGACGAAGCAACCATCATTTCACTCGTTGCTGAATCCGCTTCTCCCTCATCTTCTTCAACTTAACCATGTGTTGCTTCTGCCGTTGTTCTGCCTCATGTGGGACGCGGATCGGCTTGGTAAAGCACTGCCACGTGGGACCGCATGTTAGCAAACCGCCAGGACAACGTCCTCCGAAAATAAGAAGTCTAATCCTAGACTTACAAAGAGCTACGTAGCTGCTACGTATACTTTCCATCTAATCTATATATGCCCCCCTGATTTTCAGGTGGGGTGGGCCTAATCCTCTCCTTTAATCCAATCAAATAGTCCCACATCACATCAGTTTGTAACTTTACATAAACCATTACGTGGGTGTAGCATTGCTCAAATGAGAAACCTCCCCTGCCATCCACGCGGCAAAATCACCTCCTTTTTACTAATCTTGATTCTATAATTTTTTAGATCAATATAATTGAGATTTGTATAGATAGCACAGAGGAGCAAAACCAAGTGGTACGGTTAAGGGCATCCACAATGTGTAACCAAATGTGAAAATAGCTTTTGGCATCGTGGGAACCATTGTGGACGGTGTTGCCAAAGCCAAAAAGATGGAACCGAAGCTCCCTGATTGATTGAAGGAATAGAAAAATGCAACGTCTCTCCTCTTTCTCCCATGCTTGGACGCATGTAGTATAGTATAGAGCACAGAGTCTACTCCCCTGTCCCTTCTATCATAAATCACAAAGCAGTGAGGCGTTAAATCACAAAAGCACGGACGAAGCAACCATCATTTCACTCTTTGCTGACTCCGCTTCTCCATCGTCTTCTTCGAGAAGCCATCTCACCGCATTAGGTATAGTAGTACTAGTAAAGGACTTCCTGGATGCAAATAAGGCGGTTGTCTCGGCTTGCAGGCGGCACTTGCGAACGACTTACCGTGGTCTCCCTCAATGGTGTTCTCCGTTGAATGCACTTCGCCAAACCACCAAAAAAATATCATCGACGTCACCGCAATGGGGAAGGAAGTCAAATATAGTTACTACCTCCATTTTTTTGTACACAAGGCTAGTATATCAAAATTACAATTTGCAAAGGGCCACTAACACTAATCGAGGCAAAATTGATGGGGTTAGCAACCAAGGACATTAATATCCCCTGCATGCATGCGGAAGTGAGAAGGTTGGTTTGCATGGCGTTGCATTAATCAAGCGATGGGGAGTGAGATGGTTAGCTCTTTGGTCTTTGGAGAAAAAATACGCATTAATTGACACGTGAAACGAGGATTTGTATTGATTAAATCCCGCGAAGGAAATCCCAGCCTTTCTTTTTAACACTAGTACTCCTAGTAGTACGTACGTACTTATCCTGTTTGGGTCTAGGCCTTGCATTGCCAAACTTTGCCACACATTTTTTCCAAGCTTGCCTAAAGTTTTCAAAATGAGAAGGAGGTACACTTGCGCACGGCTATCGCGGTCGCACCGCACCATCACACGGTCGCTCCTGCACGCAGCGGTCGCACCGCACCCTCACACGGTCGCTCCTGCACGCAGCGGTCGCACCGCACCCTCACACGGTCGCTCCTGCACGCCGCAAATCCAACCAAGGGAACGCACCCTCACTGACACGTGCTGTCGCATGTGAACACACCAAACTCAGCCATCCTATCGGTGACACATAATTTTCGTTCATAGAGTATGTTTATCTAACCGCATGTTGGGGAGTATCCGTACGGCCCGTGCGGTGGTCAGTTGGGGAAGAAGAAGAGGTGAGGAAGAAGGAAAGAAGGGTTAGGAGACATAGGATATTCATCCAACCGCCTGAAATGGTAGACTGACCCAAATCAGGCGACTTGGATAACAAATATATGTTTTTATACAGCAAAAGATCCATAAAAACAACAACATAAAGAAAAACTATCACTGCTCGCGGAAAGAGATGACCTCGTCGTCTTTGGCTGCCGGCGTGAACCAGCCGTCGCTGCCGACGTGTGTCTCCGCACCGTGGTTGTCCTCGGCCTCCAGCTACTCGTTCAAGCGGACTGTGCGGGCGCTCTGCACGGACGAGAGCACAACCCGGTTCAAGTCGAGGACGTCCGGTTCTGCCTGCAGGAGGGCCTCGATGGCAGCGGCATCCGCGCGCTCCGCGTTGAGTCGAGCCTCAGCCGCCCAGTTCAAGTCCAGTACGTCCGGTTCTGCCTGCAGGAGGGCGTCGATGAGAGCGGCATCCGCGCGATCTGCGTCGAGTCGAGCCTCTGCCGCCTGGTTCAAGTCCAGGACATCCGGTTCCGCCTGTAGGAGGGCCTCGATGGCAGCGGCATCCGCGCGCTCCGCCTCAAGTTGAGCCTCCGCCGCCCGGTTCACATCCACGACATCCGGTTCCGTCTGCAGGAGAGCCTCGATGGCAGCGGCATGCGCGCGCTCCACGTCGAGTTGAGCCTCTGCCTCCCGGTCCTCCTTTAGTATCGCCATGTTGAACCGCTGGTCCGCGTGCACCATGGGGGACTCGGACGCCGGCACGAAGTCGACGTCCATCGTCTCATACCCATCGGGGGCCTTCTGCACCGCGACCTCCACCATGAACAATGGATCGGCTTCCTCCTCCTCGTAGCTTGGCTCCAGAGAACTCGGGGATTGGCCCGCCGCATAGCGAGCTTGGGAACGGAGGTCTGTGGCGCCGACCACCGCCACGATTTCTGCGCGGCACTCCGGCGTTAGCATCTTGTAGTAAGTGATCTTGCGGCGCACCATGGCTTTCCGGCGAACTAGGGGACGCTTGATGCGGGCTAGGGGATAGAAAGGTGGGGGAATGGGCTGGAGATTTGGTGTGGTTTTAGGGAAGTGGCTGGCGTAGGCCGAGCAGCGAAGGTTCTGGTGTGAATAGTGGTTCCAGTGACGACCGGTCAATCGGTTTTGACTGTACATCGCTCTTGTCTCGTTCGCGTTGCACCCCGGCACGCTGGACCCTCCACGTCACTCATCGAATGGAACGTGCTTCGTCTTGCGTTTTCGCTCGCTTGTGGGACCACAGTTGAGAGCAAACCGACGTCCCTCCCCCTCCCCCACCCACGTCATTTATTATACCACCACTTCCTCCATTTTATGCGGAGTAAATAAAAACAGAGGGAGTATACTACGGATGACGATCCCCTGACGTGGCCGAACCCATTGAGTAACTGACATGCGGGGCCTAGCAGGCATGGGGTCCGCTAGTAAGTGACCGAAAGGGAGGGTAAGGCAGGGATACCTACGTCAGAGGATCCACTTCCACTATACTACTTTGACCAAATGTTAGAGTAATAATATATGACATGCAACTTACACAAATGTTAGAGTAATAATATATGACATGCAACTTACACAATGCATACAGGGTCTAATGCGTTTTTCGAGGCTAACTTTGACCAAATGTTAGAGTAATAATATATGACATGCAACTTACACAAAGCATACGGTCAAATTCGTATGTGAAAGGAGTTTCCAATGATATAATTTTCACATTATACATCTCATGTACTATTAATCTTGTCAATAGTCAAATTGGAAACCATCTCGAGTACAAATCTAGGAGTACGTACGAATCTAACAATATTGATTGGGCGTTGTTGAATGTTGATACCTTTTTTATCAAAGTAGATATACTTTGGCTACACATAAAACTTATATGTAAACTGGAAAGGATAGGAGGGAGTATATTGTACGTTCAAAAACGAAACAAACATTGAATACCCTTTATATATGATTTGCGGATGCTATGATCACTGGTTCAAAATTTTGAATCCGCCTTAGGTATCACGTGCCCCCACTTGTTCCCTCTTTATTTCATCTCGGGGTTCGGAGATCTATTGAAAGAGGACTAGGGTAGGTACATGCGAATGATACTCGGTGGAATGTTCAAATGAGGCATGCGGGAGGATGGACTCGACTGGAGGGCGACATGATCAATGGAGAAGAGGGTTGGAGAGGAATGAGAAATAAGCAAACGCCACATGATTATACTTGAACGGCTCAAATAAACAATAATTTGTCTCTCTTGGCCTACATAGTGAAAGGCCTAATGCGCAACGCGGAGCACTGACGCTCGAATATGGCCGGGAAAACAGGGAAACAGACATGTGGGGCACACCCGTCGGGACGACATAGCGTAGACTAGTCCAATGGAGGAGCTGGCCCATGACCTCCTTGCCACCGACAACTGTTCATGTGGGTCGTTGGGGCCAACAACGGGGCGCAGCTCCAGCACCGCCTCTGGACACGGCGACCGCGGTGAGCGACACGCTCATATCATCGTTAGACACGGTCGGTTTCAGTTTGCCGAGGGTGGCGTTAGTGTTGTGGCACGACCAACGGTATGTTTGGTTTGTGCCCAAGGTTGCCCCATCAAAGCATTGGGTAGCCAAAATTTTGGTTGAGGTATTGGTTGCCCATGATTTGGCTGACATTGGCAAGAAAAATGAACTTGAGTTGGCTAGAGTTCATTGGCATGCCAAAGAAATGGCAACCATCCAAACAAAGACCAATCTTTGGGTCATGACCAAAATTTTGGTTGAGGTATTGGTTGCCCATGATTTGGCCGACATTGGCAAGAAAATGAACTAGGGTTGGCTAGAGTTCATTGGCATGCCAAAAAACTGGCAACCATCCAAACAAAGACCAATCTTTTGGTCATGACCAAAATTTTGGCAAGGTGCACTTTGGCCACAATCCAAACACACCCCAACACCCGGCTCGTCGAGGATGCACGGGGCGCCGCGACGCGTCCGCGGAGTGGTGTAGCGCGGCCAACTGCATCCTCTGGACCTGAGACCATGCCGGGTCATCTTGCTTTTCCAATGGCATGCGGGGATCACATGTGAGCAAAGGGCATCTCCAACGTTGCCATGACCGCAGCTGACTACCCTGGCACACCAAAACCCTCGTCCCTCGCGCCGTCGCGCGGTGCGTTCCCAGCCAGCGCCAGCTGCCCGCATTCATGTCGTCCATTTGTATGTCGTCATTAAGAGGCTCAGTGCCCGCGGAACCAACTCCGGTGACTTAATAACGCACCTGGACGCTTGGCCTCACCGGAATGCGCTACTTAAATCGGCAACGCCCAGCTAACCTCCACACCATAGTGCATCGTCCTCCTACCTGGAATCACATCTGCCATGACCGCCCTCGCCCAAGTCGCCGCACAAGCGGTGGTCACGCTGGCGGCCGACGACGGGAGCACCGTCAGCCACGCGTCCTACTTGCCGCCGTCCAACGTCCGGCACCACCGAAGTCGGGGACTCCTCCAAGGATGAGTAAGGCATGGGAGGCGGCAGGGCATGGTGTGCCAACTGGCCGGTCCGTCTCCCGTGTTCTACTTTTCCTCGCCGGAGACCGCACCTTCACTTCACGGGTCTTGAACCCCGCCCCCGTACATGGAGATCACAGATGGAGGACGTCGGTCGCCGCCGTAGAATTGGTTTAGGGTCGGGTTTCTTTTATTTTTTTGTCCTATAAAAGTTCGAAATGTAATGAAAATCTGCTGTGTTTGCATTAATCTTGGCCGGTGTATATGAACTTTCACAATAATATACATATTGTAGGAGTACTAGCAAGATGCATGTGCGTTGCACGGAAGATCAAGATCTTGTTGGAGAAAAGGATGAACGAGGGAAAGCCTTATCTGCAAATGTGGAGAGGAGTGCAGGTAAATTGTCATAGTTTCCTTCCTATCCGTTAGATATAGATCGGACGGCCTATATTGCAGGATCGGACACATCTTTCTACATCTACGGGAACCTACGAAAGGGTTAACGTAAATTGCCTCTCTCTCTCCTCCCCTGATTTTCATGGTGGTGGGCCCCTCCCTCTCCCAATCTACAATCAATAGCTCACACGTTTCACATTATGTTAATTACGTAAGTGGGATTACGTAGGTGTAGCATTACTCGTCCTAAAAAACCCAACTAAGCCAACCTCCGAGCATATCGCGCGGGAAAAGACCCGGCCGCGCCGTTTTAGTCGGGATTACTGGATTACTAGTAGTAGTATCGATGGATCGCGTGAAGCAACAAATTTTTTTTGAGGGGGCGAAGCACCTAGTTTAAAAGGAAAAAATGTGGTACACTCACAGCACTCCTGTCGCGGTCGCATTGCACCCCACACACGTTCGGTCCTGCACACGGCTCACGCAAACGCAACGCGCTTCGGCTTGCCTCTTCACTGACACGTGGGACTGCACTCGGAGAAACCGACCATGCGACAAACTCCCCCCGCTCACCACGCGAAAATCCTCCCCCCCACACCCAAAAATTCCCCCCAAATCTGATTCAACCGCCCTTCAGCCAACTAGCCAATAATATTCCCCAAACCCCCTCCCCCTGTCCCCCTCCACTCCATTTGCTCCGCCAAAGCCGCCCTCCCCACCGCGCCGATATGTCGGCGCTGCGGTTCGGCGATCCTCTCGCTCCCATAGTACGCTCTCGTAGACTGCCGTCCTCTAGCCGCGCCGCCACCTCTGGCTACGTTCTTGTGGAGGTGCACAGCGGTCAGCGCCGCCACCGCTGGCGACGTTCGTGTGGAGATGCACGGCGGTCAGCTTCTCCCACGGTACGCGCATTCTAGACTGAGGCCCCGTTCATGTCGGTGTAGCGCTAAATGTTAGCCGATAGACGCTGTTAATCTCACTGTTTGCCGAAGTAGTTTACTGTCAATATGCTCTGCTTAAGAAGCTTCCTTGCCCTATTCTGCACTCAATCTGCTTAGCTGAGATGGCATGCCAAGGCCGATTAGTTGCTAAAATATCCTGCCATATATTTATTGTAACGTAGATTGCCATGGTCTAGTAGCCAATGTGTTAGCTGAAATAGCTCTACACCGTTTTATACTCGATCTTTGTTGCTGTGATGGCCTTCGATAGTTTGATGGCTGTGTGCTCGGCCTCATTGACTGCTGAAACAGCCTGCCATAATTTGGCACTCAAATCTGTTTGCTGAATTAGCTTTACATACATTTCGTTACTTAGATCTGCTCGTCCAAATATCTTGCCATAGCTTTAGACATCGACCTAGGTATTTTTTTCTAGACTTCATAAAAAAGCATATATGTTTTTCCTGTAATATCTAGTAGAAGAACTAATTTGTATGTCTAACAGATGGACAAGACTTGGATAACTTCTGCTCGAAGATTCTCCGCTGCATATGTCGAGGGGGTTGAAAACTTCATGAACTTTATCAGAGCTGAGTACGATGGTCCAAAATCAGATGTCCTCTGCCCGTGTAGCAGTTGTATGAATTCAGTTACAAGACCCCAGTCAATTGTGCAAAATCATCTACACTTGTATGGGATGTCGGTCACATATACTAGGTGGGCTCATCATGGTGAAGCTGTGAACGTCAATGTTATTGACTACGTGGAAGCAGCAGATCACCATCTTGATCTGTCTGATGCTCAGGTGGAAGAGGAGGAGGAGGAGGTGGTGGTGGTGGAGCCAGTGAGTTTGACCAACATTGAAACAATGCTACGAAATGCTCATGCATTCCTTGAACTTTCACCTGCAGAAGAAAAACGGTGGGCCCGCATGTTGGAACAATGCAACGTTGTTGTCACCCCAGGAAATAAGCTATCAGTATTCTCAGCTACGGTCACCTTTCTTCAGGTGAAGGCATCTGAGCGGATGACCAACAAATCATTCGATGCGATGTTGGCTGCTTTCCGGGAATCTTTCCCAGATGCGTCTGAGCTGCCACACACCTACAGTAAAATGAGGAATTTCCTTCGTGCAGTTGGAATTGGATATGATATGATCCATGTTTTTAAGAATAATTGTGTTCTGTTTCGGAAGGATTATGCCAACTTAAGTGAATGCCCGAAATGCAAATCATCAAGATGGAAAGATGGCGATGCTGTGAAGAGGATTCCTCATAATGTTCTGAGACGTTTTCCAATTACACCAAGATTGCAGAGGTTGTTTCATGATGCTGAAACAAGAGAGGATGTACTGTGGCATTCTAGGAACCAGGAGTACAGAGATCAGAATGTAATGAGCCATCCATCTCATGGTAGTGAGTGGAAAAGCTTCAATGATAAACACAAAGAGTTTGCTGCTGACCCAAGAAACATTAGACTTGGCTTAGCTTCATATGGATTTAACCCATTTGGCCACCAGAGCGCCACATATAGCATGTGGCCAGTGCTTGTTATCCCTTACAACATGCCTCCAAATGTCTGCACCAAAGAATCAAACTACATGATGGCCTTGCTCATCCCAGGTCCAAAAAGTCCTGGAAAGGATTTTGATTTGTTCATGGAGCCTCTTGTGGAGGAACTTCAACAACTATGGAAGGGTGTTCTCACTCGAGACCTATATAGCAGCCCACCAACTGATTTCTTTCTGCGTGCTGTTATAATTTGGTGCATCCATGATTATCCGGCTTTGGGCACTATGTCAGGGCGAACGACACATGGTTACAATGCATGTGTTCGCTGTGATAGGAATCCGCTGTCATACGCAATACTAAGCAAGATCTGTTACATTGGACACCACCGTTTCCTTGCCAAGGACAAGCCGCATCCTAGAAAATACCGAAGACATGTGTTCAATGCAAAGCATGAAAACCGTGATGCGCCAAAGAGGCTCACCACCGATGAGTTGCAAGTGGAATTAGAGAAGGTCAGGCATATTACACCAGGAAACCATCCTGGTAATGGTAGCGGGAAAAGGAAGCGTGGCAGGGTAGAAGAGAGATTATTGTTTACCCATAGGTCCACTTTGTGGGACTTGGAGTATTGGAAAGATTTGGATCTAAGGCATAATCTTGATGTGATGCACATCGAGAAAAATATATGTGACAGCATTATCGGCACACTTCTTAATATTGAAGGCAAGACGAAAGATACCTTAAAATCTAGGATTGATTTGACACACCTGGGTATCAGAAAGGATTTGAAGGTGCAAGATGAAGCTAAACCACGGGATATGGCACCAGCTGTGTACGTCTTGGACAAGGTAAAAAAGAAAAGAATTCTATGAGGTCCTATCACGTGTGAGATTCCCACATGGATTTGCTTCCAACCCTAAAAGGAGAGTCAGTGCAGATGGAAACAAGGTACAAGGGTTGAAAACTCATGACTGCCACGTCCTACTTCAAAGGGTTTTACCTGTTATCCTTAGAGGATTGGACCGCCCTGACTTATACAGAGGAGTTGCAGAGTTGGGACAATTCTTCAAGGAACTCTGCAGTAGGAATATCAGCATAGATGCTTTGGAGCGTCTTAGAGACAAGATACCAACTATCCTATGCGAGCTTGGGAAGATATATCCTCCAGCCTTCTTTGATGTGATGGTGCATTTGGTTGTTCATCTACCTGATGAGGCACTACTTAGAGGTCTAGTATAGTACGGCTGGATGTACCCTATTGATAGGCGGCTAGGCACTTTCAAGGGCTATGTTAGGAACAGAGCTAGACCCGAGGGTTCCATTGCAGAGGCCTACATTGCTACAGAAGCATTGACATTCTGCTCAAAATACATTGAAACAGCTGATCAGCTTAGCAAAGAGGTGGGTGAAGACAATCCTGGGCTCAATGTATTCGATTATTCTGTTCGAGTTACAGGGAAGAGTCGACAAGAGGACAAACCTAATGATTTGGACAAAATGGTTTGGTATGTGTTGAATAACTGTCCTGAGATACTACCTTATATCAAGTAAGTGCAGTACTGCAGCTTATACATCATAATCTACTAAACTTGCAGCACATTCTTATATATGTAGATGTTTGACGCGATCACTATGTTGTGCAGCATCTACAAAGAGGAGTTACTCCGCAAAATCCAAGAAATATTGACAAACTGGTTATTGCAGGATTTGCAAAATGGTTCAAGAACCATGTAAGCTTTTGAAGTGCAATGTCAGTTTTTTTAATATATTGAGTACATAAGATGATTAGCTTGTATTTTCTAACCATTGGTTAAGAAGATGCGGGAGGATGGGCAGACAGTTGATGATGCCCTTTACTCACTAGCAATGGGTCCTGATACTCGGGTAAGACATTATGAATCTTGCGTTGTTGGAGATGTGCGCTACAACACCCTTGCACGAGACGAAGGCAGGAAGACATAAAACAGTGCCATCATGAGCACGGATACGTATGACAAAGAGATAACTAAAATGTATGCTAACATAACAAACATTATTCAGTTGCAGTATATCTCCAGTTTCGAGGATCATCGGTGTGTGGTTCTGTTGTGCTGTCGTTGGTATAACCTGTTTTCCAGGATCGCAAAACCCAGAGCTGATGATTATTTCAAATCCATCAATGTCAAGGAGGCGTACCAGACCAACAAGCCTTTTATTTTGGCAAATCAAGCAACACATATATTTTCTTGGAAGACACATTTGCACGTAGCGATGACTGGAGAGTATTGCAAAGGTTTGAGCAGAGGAATTCGTTTAATGAAGTTGCACAACAAGATGATGCTTACACTGCTCCTGATGTACAAGATAACACAGATGTTCCTAATATCTTTGAGAACCATCACGTCAATGACGCCGGCGAAAAGATTGCCTGTCGTGCTGTGGACATACAAGTGTTGATCAAGAAGAAGCCAACGTTCGAGGACGTTGAGGACGAAGAAGAAGATGACACCATGGGGAATTACGATTCAGACTGATACACATGGCGAAGATGTTGACGCTGCTACTACGGATGATGATTACATTGCTTTTGTCGTATTTGCCTCTCAGAAGACGTTTTTTTATCTACTATGTGAAATTGTGTTTGCTATGACAACTAAAACCTGATGAACATGTTGTTTAGTATTTTGCTGTGAGAACATCACTTGTTATGTATTCTGATTTGTGTTTGGTGATTGTATGACAACTAAAACATGATGACATTGTTGTTTAGTTGTACTCATATTTGGCCGTGAAACTTGAATTTGATGACATAGTTTGCTGTTGGAATGCAATTTGCTCGACCTCTTCAAATGAGAACAAAGCTGACCCGACAGGGCCTCTGCTATTTATTTATTTATATGAGCAAAAGGGGATACCCCTGATTTCCGTTAATAGAAATCATTATATGTTCACAATACTACGCCCATCCTGCTACACAGGTTTCAGTCATTACTAGTTTCAGCAAAGTGCTCATGTCGTAGCCACTGAATACATCATGAGTGCTACATACACTTCAAATAAAGAGACAATCATCCTACAGAGCACATTGATTTTGCCCATTATCTTCACAAGCTCTTTCATCTCCTCATTGCTGTCAAGGCCGTTCAGCAGCTGTTGCTTGGCCATGATCAGAGGAACTGCATCTTTAAGCTTCTGCTCTGCATCTTCCTCTTCTGCCGTTCCTTCAGTTACTTGTCCAACACCCCAACCTGCTGGTATTGGGATTCCTCGGCTAACCAAATAATCAGCGTAGTTGCATTCTCCCACATCAGCAACTTCCCAGAAATACAAATCACATGAATCTTCCCTTTTCTGCACGAATCAAATTGGTAGATCATCAACCAAACTATTAAAAAAATCAGCAACTGAAAGCAGCAGAACAACACTTAAATATATTATTACCCCATGATTCGGGCATTTGTAGAAGACTCGGCTAGGGTTGCGGATTGTGGTTGAGACGCGACGGATGACTCTGCGTGATTTGCAGTAGTGGCACCACACCAACGGCAGCGGGTTGCGATGAGCAACCGGCTGCGGTGCGCGTGCTGGCGAGGGTGTGATGAGACCCATAGGCGATGGTACGGGTTGCAACTTGGCGCATATCTGGTTGTTGCCTGCTGGAGAGCAGGTGGACGAGCAGCCAGCGGACATGGTTGTTGTGGCTAGAGCTTCTGATGCTAGGCAGAGTAAGTAGAGAAGAGGAGAAGCGAACGTTGGATATGTCAGTTTCATTACTTGCGGAGTAGCATAGCACCATATATATTCATAGTCTAGGTTTGGATTCGAACCAGCTATAGGAGCACGTCTTTCTTTTTTCTAAAACTCGGCAACGTCTCATTACTGGTACACTAGCTTGTTCTGTACGCCTTCCCAAGTCTTTGATTTTCTTTCCCTTTTTTGCAAGGAAGGAAGGAGGACAAAATTGAGAGTTGCTGGGACTCGTACCCAAGACCTCTCGGTTGAAAACCAAGGGTGCTAGTCACTTATGTGGCGAACGTTCCCTGTGAGGAGGACGTTAGACGAACGCATTTTCCTCGCAGTTTTCTTCCTATATATAAAAAAGTATGCTACTTGGTGTCCACTTAGTCAACAAAACGATTGTGCCAACCTTGACCGTTGGATTGACATTCAATGTCTGTCGCGTTTCTTCAGTCTCTTCTTCCTCGAGCCGCCAAAGCCAAACCAGCGCCGGCGGGACCGCCTGCTCCCGCCTCCCACGGCTGGCTGTGATCTGCCCCGGTTCCTGTTCGTTCCCGTCCGAGGCCTCACCATCGTCCTACGCCTTGGTTCGCTCACCGCAGCGCCACCCTCCGGTGTTGTCAACATGGTCAACAACCGAGAGGAATAAGGAGATGACTGTACATGGTGAGGATGACAGTAGGGACCCAGCAGCGCGCGCGGTATTTTTTTTGGGACGGAGAAGGGTATCAACTGGGTTGTGCGGGACCCGTGGCCCGCACAGGCTTTTATTTCATATGTTTAGCACATGGCTAGCCCAGCTATTTTGTTTTTTGTAGAATAACCAACGTAGGCCTACTTGCTTTTCTACGCCCTGCTGGGCCGGAAATCTTTCAAGACGAGGAGGGATGCATTTTGCCCAGAAAAAGGGCTATAAGTAATAAGGAATGGGCTATAAGTAATAATAAATGGGCTGTAAAATGAAAAAAATACAGCAAACAGACAATTAGTTCCAAAATACTGTTTTCTTTCGGATTTTGATATTTTAAATTTCATTGTTTTTGTGTGGGTAAAATTTCATTGATTTTAAATTAAGGTATATTTAGATTTAAAATTAATTTGAATATGGCTAGAAATTTCGGGCTGTATGCTGTTTGGGACAGATTTGGAGGCTGACTTGTGGGTCTACTAGGTTGACGTGTTCTTTGGCTTTGTCAACTTAGTCCACAAACGATTCTAGCAGCAGTGACCGTTGGATGTTAATCCCACGGCCGTTCTGCTTCTTCAATATTTGATCTTCTTACTCTAGCCGCCCAAACCAGCTTCGGTGGGACTGCCTGCTCCCGCCTCCCGTGGCCGGCTGTGCTGCCGCACAGGCCGCACCGCCCCACCCTACTTCATTGCTGGCCAGGCCATTCCTCTACTCACCCACACCTCCTGTTATTTTCCGGCGATGGCAGCCGGACCAGTAAACCCTCGTACTCCCCATCGCTTTGGGCAACCATTGCCGAGTCTTCCCCGCCTCCATGTCATTCCCTTCCTAGGCCTCGCCATCATCCACCGCCATGGTGCTCTCGGCGCGGCTTGGTCAACTTGGTCAACGAACGACATCCATCGGCCGTGGACTGTACGCGCAAAATAATGATTCCTCCACCTGACAGCTGGGACCCACCGGAAGGGCCTCTGTATTTCGCGAAAAAACATTCCCCCCGCTGACATGTCGGACCCACCAGCAATATCTTCGCACGCAAGGAAGTGCCTCCTTATTACGCACAAAAAATGAATACCCCCTGCTAGCTGGGACCCACCATAGTGGGAGGATGACTTGTGGGCCAACAAAGTTGACGGGGACGGAGGGCTTTGTCAACTTAGTCAATATGAACGATTGTAGCTCCAGTGACCGTACGATGTCCATCCAACGGCCGTAGTGCTTCTTCAACCTCTGGTCTTCTTGCTCCAGCCACCCAAAGCAGCGCCGGTCGTGCCGCATGCTCCTGCCTCCCGTGGCCGGTTGTGCTGCCGCAGAGGCCTCACCGCCCCCTACTATTCCCACCACTAGCCAGGCCCTGCGGCGACGGCAGCCTCACACCGCAGCCGAACCAGTGAACCCTCATACTCCTCTCCGCGCGGGCTTCCACTGCCACGTCTTCCCCGGCTCTGCGTCGTCTCCTTCTTAGGCCTCGCCATCGTCCACCGCCGTGGTGCTCTCCGCGCAGCGTGGTCAACGTGGTCAAGGAACGACTTCCATTGAAAGAGTACTATACGTGGAGAGGCTGACAGCTGGGTCCACGGCCACAGCCCAGTTTTTTGTGATTTGCCAAGTAAGTCGCTTTGTCAGGCCTATTGGGCTGCAAATCTTTCAAGACGAGGAGAGCTTTCATTCGGCTGGCTGAGAAAATGGCCCATCAGTAATGAGAAATGGGCTGTACATTTTTAAAACACATCAAACCAGCAATTAGTTTCAAATATCTTTTTTTTCATTTCAAGATTTTAAATTACATTAATTTTTATGCGTGGAGAATTTGTTGGATTTTATATTGATATACATTTATTTTTAAAATCAGTTTGAATGTGCGTCGAAATTTCGAGATTAAAAACAGTTCGGACCACACCGAAATATGCAAAATTTCGTATAATTTTTTAACCATGGCCACAATTTGGGCTGTAATGCTAACAAAAAGAATATGGGCTCCAAAAAAACATTAAGAATTAGCAAATGTGCTGAAAATTATTAGAAATAATAGCAGATGGGTTGTATGCTGTTTTCCACAGATTTGAGGTTTTTCCTAAAAAAGGTTGACGCATAAGCAGTGACTGTTGGATGTCCATCCAACGGCCGTTGTGCTTCTTCAATCTCTGCTCTTCCTGCTCCAACCACTAAAACAAGCGCCGGCGGGACTGTCTGCTCCCTCCTCCCCGCGGCCGGCTGTGCTGCCGCGCAGGCCTCACCGTCCCACTGTACTCCCATCGCTGGCCTAGCCATCCCTCTACTCACCCACACCTTTTGTTATTCTCCGGCGATGGCAGACAAACCAGTAAACCCTCGTACAGTCGTACTCCCCTCCATGTGGGAAACAACTGCCGAGTCTTCCCTGCCTCCGTGTCGTTCCCTTCCTAGGCCTCGCTGTTGTCCACCGACCTGGTGCTCTCGGCACAGCCTGGTCAACGTGGTCAATGACCGACATGCATCTGAAGTGGACTTTACGTGAAGAGGCCGACAGCTGGGTCCACGGCCGCACGCAAGGAAATGCCTCCTTATTATGCACAAAATAATGATTCCTCCACCTGACATCAGGGACCCACCGAAAGGGCCTCTGTATTTCGCGAAAAAAACATTACCGCCACTGACAGCTCGGACCCACCAGCTATATCTTCGCACGCAAGGAAGTGCCTCCTTATTATGCACAAAAAAGTGAATATGCCAGGACCCCGATTCCAAGTCACATCGATCTAGCCGGTAACACCTCATATCACTTTGCGGCCTCGCGCACGGTATCCCACGGGTGTCGCCTTACCATGGCCCGGGACCGTTTGCGCCTTTTGGCTCACGTATATGATAGTGTCGCTAGCATCCATATGACAAAGAACCCGGGCCGACATGGCTAGTCGTGAACCCAAAGCGGCACAGACCTATGGAGATAGGCATACATGAATCACATCGAGCATGTCGGTCATCAGCGAGTGATTCCGGGCTGTAGCACTGGGCTAACAGGACTCCGGGGAACCCGGGCTGTAGCAGGCTAGGCAGGACTCCGGATGACACCGCGTGACATTTCCCCGAAGGGACAGACATAGGAGCGACGTGAAACACATGCCGGCCAGTCAGGTGTCCTGAGCAGTAGTGTTGGGCTAGCAGCACTCCGGTGAACCGGGCTGTAGCGGACTACTATGGCTCGAGGAACACTAGACTACATTTCCCCATAAGAGAGGCTGCCAAGGATAAACAACTAGATTGTCGGATCCCACTCATACCAAGCATTTCAATCATACATACAATATGCCCGATATGAGTACATACAACATGGCATCACAACAAAACTATACAACTCAAGTACTTTATTTAAAGGCTCCAGAGAGCCATACATAACATGTTCATACAGATAGGGGTCACATGACCCGACACTCAAGTCATACAATCATACAAGCACATGCTAGTCTGAGTACAGACACTAGCAAGAAAGAAGGCTTCTCGAAGCCTGTCTATCTACATAGGGCCCTCCATGGCCAGGATCACCACCTGGGTGGCTAGTCACTCGTTGATGTCAAGGTCTACGTAGAACCCATCGGAGGGGGTGGTGTTGTCGTCTGAAAACAGTAATTAAGCAAATATGAGTACAAAGGTACTCAGCAAGTCTTACAACCGAACCTACTATACATGCTCATTCTCAAGAAGGTGGTGGGGTTATTGCAGCAAGCCATCTTTGACTCTTGGCTAAGCTATCCTACGGAACTCCACTAGTAAAATAGTTTTCGCACACGAGTCCACTACTCACCAACACAATACTCCACCGGGGATTCTCTCTCGTCATCCTACGAGAGGGCCATCCTCGGTACTCACACTTATCTTGAGTCTTTTAGTAGTATCCATTAACTTGTCTATGAATTGTATAGGCAACCAAGTAGTCCTTTACCGCGGACGCGGCTATTCGAATAGATGATGTTAACCCTGCAGGGGTATACTTCTTCATACACGCTTTCACCACTTACCGCCGTTTACACGACATGTACTCGGCAACCTTTAAGCGGAAGCCCAGCGAGGGTGTCAGCTACGGCCTACCTAAACACTTAAGTCTCTAGTCCAGGTTTATCACCTATCCAGGTTCCATCCGCAGGGAGTCCGGCCGAGGTTTCCACATACGGCCCCGAACAATGTGAACAGGGTTCCCGAGACACCAAACGGGTGACTCGGTACACCGTGCCATGGTGTATCTACCACAACATAGCCCACCCCTAAGGTCAGCGCTACGCACGGCCGCCAACACATAACCTACAAGCACCAGAAACTATTTGCAACTCCTGGACAGAGTACTAGGGTGATTAAGAAGCCGAGAGGGTCCATTGGTTTCGGGCCCAATGTACGGTAGTAACTGCATCTTAAATCACACATACAGATCTCAGTTCTTATGGGCGGTCTCAATGAAACAACCCACCATGTACTCCTACATGGCCTCTGATCGATACCTTTACCAAAACATGTTCAACACATCCCTCACATTACCGACATAAACATTTCACTCTAGCCCATCACCCAGATGAACCAGACCTGACACAACTCTAAGCATAGCAGGCATAGCAAGGTAGGAATCACATACATGGCTCAATCAACTCCTACACATGCTAGTGGGTTTCATCTAGTTACTTTGGCAATGCTAGGTCATGCAGAGGATAAGGGTTCAACTACCGTAGCACACAACAGTTTGAATCGCATTGTCTTAATGCAGTAAACAAGAGCAGAAGCGAGAACATGGGTTTGTATCAGAATGATCAATGGGTTGCTTGCCTGTTGTAGTGGTAGTAGAGTACTGCCCTTCAGATGGATACTCGGGGTTATCCTCGGAGGCAGAACCTACCACGAAAATCACACCGAACATAATCAACACATGGCAATATGCAACAATATGATGCATGCTACGACATGGCAAGATGAAAGTGTCTTGGCCTAATGCAAGCTAAAACAGAAGGGGATGAACTCATTTGAATCAAAGATTCAAATATTAGCTCATTAAACATGGCCTTATTAGTGCATTACCTTATTCTGCTTAAACAGCAAGGTTAACTTGTTTTTTCATGCATGAAACCATTACAGATGGATAGATTGAATTTTTCTAATCATTTTTCATATATAAATCTTTGCATTTGGAGCTATGGTTGATTTTCTATGATTTTTAGAAGTTTTGGATATTTTATGGAATTTCCTATATAAGAGTAATTCCAGTAATTGAATTAATGCGTCAGCATGACATAGGTGTGATGTCAACGGGTCAACTGGGTCGGCCAGGTCAAACCTGACTGGTGGGCCCTGTCTGTCAGTGTCACAACTAATTAACAGAATTATGTTAGTGCTAATTGACTGTCAGTGGGGCCTGGGCCCACATGTCAGTGACTAAACTAATTAGAATTAGTTAAAACTAATCTTAAACTGATTAGCAGACCGTCCCCACCTGTCATAGACTCAGGGGGGTCTACCTGAGCCCACACGGGGCCAAACAGGGTCAACTCGCCGGCGGCTTGACGCCAGCGATGACAGACGCGGCGGAGGGGCTCGGGTTTGCGTCTCCGGCGACCAAATCGACGGCGGAGAGCAGCTACGTGACGCGGGGAGCAAGCCGCGTCGTTAGGTGGAGAAAGTGGAGCTCGGGGAGGCCGGGAACGACGCCGGCGACGACCTTGGCAGTCGCCGGAGTTCGGGCGAGGATGAAACCGAAGCTACGGGGCACGGCAAGGCGCGGGGAGTGGTGCGTTAGGCTCCTGGGAACGCGTGGAAGACGAAGGCGTGCTCGGTGGCGTCCCAACGTGGCTATGGCCACGACGGCGACGTGCGGTGGCGGCGGCAAGCTTCGGCTTTGATGGCAGAGGGGGTTAGAGGACGCAGACGAGCGCGGGGAGAGGGGGAAACGGTGGCGGAGCTCACAGCGGTTGCAGGGGAGCGAACGGCGAGCTCGGGGAAGGGCTGGAGCGAGCGGGGCGGCGAAGGGGATCTCCGGTGGCCGGAGTTGAGAACAAGCTCGGTGCAGCGTCTCCGGGGCGAGTGAGCGCACGGGGCTTGGCCTACTTGATGTAGTCGATGATGGCGGAGCTTCCTGGCATGTGGGGACAGCGAATGGACGGCGGTGGCTGCGGTGAAGCTTGTCGGCGGCGACGGCTGCGCTCGGCAGGAGGATGGGGAGAGAGACAGAGAGGGGGAGAGGCCACGGGGAGAGTGGGAAGGAAGTGAGGGAGACATGGGGGTCGGTGTGGCACTCATGGAGGCCTCCAGGGCGTCGGCGGAAGCAGGAGGTGGCCGGCGTGTGGCCGCGGGCGCCGGCCACACGCTCCTCGTCCTCCTGGCGAGAGGAGGGGGATGACTGGCATGAGCCAGTGGACTGGGCCGAGCCAGGTGGGTTGGTGGGCTGCGCCTGGTAAGTTTCTCTCTCTCTCTCTCTCCTTTTTTTTTCTGTTTTTCTTATTTATTTATTTATTATTTCTGTAACTTCAGGGCTTTATTAAAAATACCAGGGCATTACCATAAATCATAAAATTAATCATGGCCACTGCTTAGAATATATCCAACAGCAAACATTTTAGTTTATGATTATTTGAGCATTTAAAATATTTTATAGCATTTAAATGCCCAAATGCAAATACCATAAGGATTAATCGAATGACCTTTGATGTCCTAGAAAAATGTGCATCATTTTTGTCAAAGGTTTTAACCCAAAACAAAAAGGGTGGGTTTTTTTGAAGGGCATTTCAGGTTCATTGGAAAAGTTTTTAGTAAACCCTAGTTGTTCCAGGGGGGTGCTGGGGGTTCTGTCATCCCCATTTCAAATTTAAAAGGAATTTAAACATGATACACACTCTAATGCTTGAACTAACTAGGGTGTGACAACTCACCCCCACTCAAAAGAATCTCGTCCTAAGATTTAGGATCCTCCAGAAAGAAGGTGGGGTACTCGAGTCGAAGACGATCCTCCCTTTCCCAAGTGGCTTCTTTCTCGGAATGGTGTGACCATTGAACCTTGAGAAACTTGATATTATGACGTTGAGTGGTACGCTCGGCTTGATCAAGGATACGAACGGGATATTCCCGATATGAGAGGTTATCTTGTAGATCAAGCGTTTCGTGGTCCACTTCATGGATTGGATCCGCAAAGCAACGCCTGAGTTGAGAAACATGGAAGACATCATGAACTCTGGAAAGATGCGAAGGTAGTTCCAATTGGTAGGCAACTTCTCCTCGTTTGGCAAGAATGCGAAAGGGTCCGATGTAACGAGGAGCCAATTTGCCTTTGATACCGAAACGATGGGTACCCTTTAACAGAGTAACCCGAAGGTAAGCCTTCTCGCCGATTCATAAGTCATAGGCTTATGTTTACGATCATATGGACTCTTTTGACGAGATTGGGCTGTTTTCAATTTCTCACGAATAACACGAACCTGTTCTTCTGCTTCCTGAATCATATCCGGGCCAAAAAGTTGTCTTTCCCCGGTTTATGACCAGTTAAGAGGCGTTCGACATTTTCGTCCATAGAGAACTTCGAAAGGAGCCTTGCCCAAGCTAGCTTGATAACTATTGTTGTAAGCAAACTCCGCAAATGGAAGGCATTTCTCCCAACCTATTCCGAACGAGATGACAGAGGCTCGGAGCATATCTTCCAGAATTTGATTGACTCGTTCTACTTGACCACTTGATTGAGGATGGAAGGCGGTGCTAAAAGAGAGACGAGTTCCCATAGCATTTTGGAAACTTTCCCAAAATCGAGAGGTGAAGAGACTCCCACGGTTTGAGTTAATTTCCAATGGAACACCATGAAGAGACACTATTCGGGAGATGTATAAATTGGCTAGCTGGCTAGCGGTGATACTCTCACGAACAGGTAGAAAGTGGGCTACTTTGGAAAGACGGTCGATCACGACGAAGATGGCATTATTCCCTCTCTTGGTCCTGGGAAACCCAGTGATGAAATCCATACTGATTTTATCCCATTTCCACTCGGGAATAGCCAAAGGTTGAAGGGTGCCAGCAGGCCGTTGATGCTCTGCTTTAACACGATGACAAACGTCGCAATTAGCAATGTATTGAGCAATTTCTCTCTTCATCCTAGTCCACCAAAACCTCTGGCGTAGGTCTTGATACATTTTAGTACTGCCGGGATGAATGGTGAGAGGGGATTCATGAGCTTCCTTAAGGATCAGCTGAAGGAAATATGCCCTAGAGGCAATAATAAAGTTATTATTTATTTCCTTATATCATGATAAATGTTTATTATTCATGCTAGAATTGTATTAACCGGAAACATAATACATGTGTGAATACATAGACAAACAGAGTGTCACTAGTATGCCTCTACTAGACTAGCTCGTTAATCAAAGATGGTTAAGTTTCCTAACCATAAACAAAGAGTTGTTATTTTATTAACGAGGTCACATCATTAGTTGAATGATCTGATTGACATGACCCATTCCATTAGCTTAGCACCCGATCGTTTAGTATGTTGCTATTGCTTTCTTCATGACTTATACATGTTCCTATGACTATGAGATTATGCAACTCCCGTTTGCCGGAGGAACACTTTGTGTGCTACCAAACGTCACAACGTAACTGGGTGATTATAAAGGAGCTCTACAGGTGTCTCCAATGGTAGATGCTGGGTTGGCGTATTTCGAGAATAGGATTTGTCACTCTGATTGTCGGAGAGGTATCTCTGGGCCCTCTCGGTAATGCACATTACACAAGCCTTGCAAGCATTGCAACTAATGAGTTAGTTGCGGGATGATGTATTACAGAACGAGTAAAGAGACTTGCCGGTAACGAGATTGAACTAGGTATTGGATACCGACGATCGAATCTCGGGCAAGTAACATACCGATGACAAAGGGAACAACGTATGTTGTTATGCGGTCTGACCGATAAAGATCTTGGTAGAATATGCAGGAGCCAATATGGGCATCCAGGCCCCGCTATTGGTTATTGACCGGAGACGTGTCTCGGTCATGTCTACATTGTTCTCGAACCGTAGGGTCCGCATGCTTAATGTTACGATGACAGTTATATGAGTTTATGCATTTTGATGTACCGAAGGTAGTTCAGAGTCCCGGATGTGATCACGGACATGACGAGGAGTCTCAAAATGGTCGAGACATAAAGATTGATATATTGGAAGCCTATATTTGGATATCGGAAGTGTTCCGGGTAAAATCGGGATTTTACCGGATTACCGGGAGGTTACCGGAACCCCCCGGGAGCCATATGGGCCTTATTGGGCTTTAGTGCAAAGGTGAAAGGGGCTGCCATGGTGGGCTGCGCGCCTCCCCCCCTCCCCTAGTCCTATTAGGACTAGGAGAGGTGGCCGGCCACCTCTCTCTCTCTTTCCCCCTTGGGAGTCCTATTTGGAATAGGATTGGGGAGGGGGAGTCCTACTCCCGGTAGGAGTAGGACTCCTCCTGCACCCTCCTCTTGGCTGGCCAGCCCCTCCCCCTTGGATCCTTTATATATGGGGGCAGGGGGCACCTCTAGACACACAAGTTGATCATTGAGATCGTTCCTTAGCCGTGTGCGGTGCCCCCTGCCACCATATTCCACCTCGATCATATCGTTGTAGAGCTTAGGCGAAGCCCTGCGTCGGTAGAACATCAAGATCGTCACCACGCCGTCGTGCTGACGGAACTCCTCCCCAAAGCTTTGCTGGATCGGAGCCCAGGGATCGTCATCGAGCTGTACGTGTGCCAAGAGCTCGGAGGTGCCGGAGTAACGGTGCTTGGATCGGTTGGATCGGGAAGAAGACGTATGACTACTTCCTCTATGTTGTGTCAACACTTCCGTTGTGATCTACAAGGGTACGTAGATCAGACTCTCCCCCTCGTTGCTATGCATCACCATGATCTTGCGTGTGCGTAGGAAAATTTTGAAATTACTACGTTCCCCAACATCAGCCGCCTCAGGTTTCGTGCCTTGGGAACCACTAAGCGGTTTCCAAAGTATACGACACCTTGATCATCAACGGAGAAACAATTCGCGACTCCTTTCTTAATGTTTCTCTTAATACAGGAGATTACCGGATCTACCTTCTGTGCCTTGATGACCTGATCCGTAAGGGTAGGTTTCGCCACCAGGGTGGATAGGAATCCTCGAGGAACAATGTGAAGATTAATCTTACGAAATTCCTAATGGAGAAGTGGTTGACTTTGTTGTAACATCAGGTTGTTACAATAGGATTTACGACTTAGTGCATCAGCCATGACATTGGCTTTGCCCGGGGTGTAAGCTTTTCCTAAGTCGTAATCCGAGATCAACTCGACACAACGTCTTTGCCTGAGATTCAAATCTGGTTGGGTGAAGATATATTTCAAACTTTGGTGATCGGTGAAGATCTCGCAACGATTACCGAGAAGGTAATGTCGCCAAGTTTTGAGTGCATGGACTACAGCTGCAAGCTCCAGATCATGTGTGGGATAGTTCTCCTCATGTGGGTGTAATTGCTGTGAAGCATAGGCAATTACCTGACGATCCTGCATGAGTATGCAACCTAGTCCTTGTCGCGAGGCGTCGCAATAGATAACAAAGTCCTTGGAGAAATCTGGTGGTACCAGTACGGGAGCAGATGTCAGGCGTCTTTTCAGTTCCTGAAAGCTAAACTCGCACTGTGGGGTCCACTCGAACCTTTTATCTTTCTTGAGGAGTTCAGTTAGTGGTTTAGCAACCTTGGAGAAATTCTCGACGAAGCGGCGGCAATAGCTTGCTAAGCCAAGGAAGCTCCGAACTTGCTTGACCGTCTCGGGTGGAGTCCAATCAAGGACAGCTTGAACTCGCTCGGGATTGATAGCAATACCCTTACCAGAGATTACATGGCCTAGATAGGTCACTTCTGGCAACCAAAATTCACACTTGGAGAATTTGGCATAAAGGCGATGCTCTCAAAGTTTCATCAATACCAGCCTTAGATGTTCGACATGTTCCTCTTCATTCTTGGAGTAGATGAGTATGTCATCGAGGTATACTACGATGAATTTATCCAAGTACTCCATGAAGACCGAGTTCATTAACCGAGAGAAGGTAGTTGGGGCATTGGTTAAACCGAAGGACATAACGGTGTACTCGTATTGGCCATAACGAGTAACAAAGGCCGTTTTGGGAATGTCCTCGTTTCTGATTTTGATTTGATGGTAGCCCAACCTCAAATCCATCTTGGAAAAGACTAAGGATCCGGCGAGCTGATCATACAGATCGTTCATCCTGGGAAGCGGATACTTGTTCTTGATGGTGACCAAGTTGACAGGTCGGTAATCTACAACCATTCGATCCGTTCCATCCTTCTTCTTGACGAAGAGGACGGGGCAAGCCCAAGGAGAGGAACTAGGACGGATGAAACCCTTTTTCAAGGACTCATCGAGTTGGTTCTTAAGCTCGGCTAGTTCTAAGGGTGCCATCTTGTAGGGTCTTCTAGAAATTGGAACGGTTCCTGGAACAAGGTCTATCACAAACTCGACATCCCTGTCAGGTGGAACACCTGGTAGTTCTTCTGGAAAGACATCCGGAAAGTCTCGGACTACCGGAACATCTTCAAGGTCTGGAAGGGGGTTGGCATTTAGAGAGTAAAGCTGGCGCTTGGCCACTCAAGTTGAGACATTGACTGTCTTGCCCGATGGGTGAGTAAGTTGAACGGTTCTAGTGGCACAATCAATGTTAGCATAATGAGCTGACATCCAGTCCATACCCAAGATGATGTTTATGTACGAGGACTTGAGAGCTATTAAGGATGCAAGGAAGACAAGTATATCGACAAGAATTTCGTTCCCATGGCTTACTCTAGAAGTTTGCCATTTGGAACCCGGAGTTTGAATTACCATGGAAGTGGGCATGTCACAGAATGTCGTGTTATGCAATCGAGCATAGTTCTCGGATATGAATGAATGAGATGCTCCAATATCGAAAAGAACAGATGCCAGATGGCAATTAACAAGGAGCGTACCAAGGACGACGTTAGGATCCTCATGAGCCTCCTCGGCTGAAACATAGTTGACATGGCCACGTGTAGTAGTGACCGGCTTGGTGTAGAATGTCTTTCCCGCGGGCTTACCACGGCCAACGGACTTTCCAGTTAGATTGGGGTTGTTGTTATGGGGACACTCTCGGATATAGTGACCCGGCTCTCCACACTTGAAGCATGTCACCACATTGGGGCGTGGAGCAGCATTAGCAGCGGGGCCACCATAGGGCTTGGGCGGTGCAAACTGCTGGTTGGGACGAGGTGCCTCAAAGGATGGCCTCGGAATGAACCTGGGTGGCAGTGCCGTGCTTGGGATCCACACCCGGCGCTTCTGAGCTCCAGAACCGGATGAAGAGCCAAAATCACGTGAGTGCTTGCGTGAAGCGTCGTAATCAGTCTGGCCTGTCTCAGCGTTGATGGCTTTATTGACCAACTTCTGAAAGGATGTGCACTCATGCAGACGAAGATCGCGGCGAAGCTCAGGGCTGAGTCCCTTGCGGAACCTTGCCTGCTTCTTAGCGTCGGTAGATACCTCTTCGGGAGCATAATGTGCCAGATTCCCAAATTCACGACTATATGCATCCACAGTCAGTCTTCCTTGGGTGAAATTGCAGAACTCCTCCCTCTTGCGATCCATGAGACCTTCTGGAATGTGATGCTCACGGAAAGCTTTACTGAATTCAGCCCAAGTAGTGATTTGGCCGACCGGGTGCATAGCTTCAATGTTTTCCCACCAGAGGCTAGCAGGGCCTTCGAGGTGATAGGCAGCATAAGTAACCTTGTCAGCTTCGGCTACGGTGGTAGAACGTAGTTTGTGGGTGATACTGCGAAGCCAGTCATCCACGTCGAGGGGCTCGACGGAATGGTTAAACTTTGGTGGGTACAGCTTGATAAAGTCATTGATTGACACCAAGTCATTTCGCTGATGGCGTGCAGTGTTCTGCTCAATCCGCTCTAGCAGGCGGTTAGTCTCACGCTTGTTTCTTTCTGCCTCCAGCATCACTTCGGCCAGAGAGGGCGGGTGAGGCAGATTTTCACCCCTAGCTACACTGGCTTCCCCCTGCTCCGGGGCAGCAGGGTTGCTGCGGGTATTCACCATCCTAGGAGAAAACAAGACAACAGTTTAGATAAGGATGGCTCAAACTTAGCAAGGAAGTGCAGAATGTAATGGATAACACGGAATGCAGAGATGTTCATCCGTATGTCATGGTAATATAAAACTGCCATATATATACCAACTGTCATACACATCATACATAGTTTAGTACAAGCCCAGGCTACAGTACAACTATGATGAAGGACGTTACATCTCATCGGAGGCATTCCAAGCTCCTATACATTATTTGTCTACACCTCCGGAATTGATTACACACAAAGTCATATTCCACAAGTCACGCAGGACAGTGGAGATACAACTATTACAATACTAGTGATACTACTACTAACTCAGACAGCTCCGTAGTAGTCCTCATAGAAGTCACCTCCATAGCCTGGAAGTTCAACGTGATCATCCGGGAACAGACGGTCCTGAGGAGCTTGTGGACCAAAGGGGCTAGGATGAGGTCTTGGACCAACAAACGGTGGCCTGGGGGGACCACGGGGTGGGGTGATGCCTCCCACATCACGCCAATCCACCATGTCTGGCAGAGCAGATCTCACATGATACAGATCCCTGGTATCCATACATCCAGCTTGCACCGCAGGTGCAAACCGAGTCAATGTGGCCCAATGATCAGCACGAGTATTGAAAAGCTCCAGCCTCAAGGCCTGATTCTCTCGGTCCTTATCTTCGAGCATCTCGGCAGTGGTACGAGTTAATGAGTCCTCCTGAGTGGAGTCAGCATAGATAGCCTGAAGATACCCTTGCGCTCCCGGAAGTGAAGCTCCCATGTAACGGAAGTCGGTGTTCCGAAGCAGGCCAATCCGGACTCGCATGATGGTCATCATGGAATAGGCAGCATCCTGCACAGCCATCTCAACAGTAACCCCGAGTCCATAGGAAAAGTGAAGGGGATCGAGAAGGAAATATCCTGACGGTGCAGAAATATTGGCTTTGATTAAAGTCTCGGAATTGCTCTTCGACGGTGTATTCGGGATACCAACGGTAACCCATCTCGATCATTACCCGGACTAACATAGCAGTATGACTGGGCACGTCGAGGCACAGGGTCAGGCGGACCACTTGGTTTTGAGCACGAGTGGCCATCTGAAAGCACAACCACAATGCAAAGACATTAGAATTTCTAGGGAAAATTGGACAGCATAACAGCTGTAAATGCTCAGAAAAAGATTTGAGACATCCACAACAGTTTGCAATACCACTCAACAACATCATATCAAGGTTCTGATTCAATTTGCAACATACTAAAATAGTCGAAAGTGAACTGGAGCTTGTAGCAACAATCCTATAAGCTACTACGGATTAGTAACACGTGAACCTGATAGAAGAAGAGAGCCTAGTCCTTAACCCACGTTGAATGAGAAGAGAACGACTCAGATCAGAGGGCATAAGGTAAAGGAGTAAAAGAGCCTTACGTTCCCTCCCACAATCAATTCCCCTACATATAACTAAAGCATTTCTAGACTCGACATTGACCAGTTTGGCTCAACGAACCTACAGGCGGTCCGGCTCTGATGCCAACACTGTCAGGACCCCGATTCCAAGTCACATCGATCTAGCCGGTAACACCTCATATCACTTTGCGGCCTCACGCACGGTATCCCACGGGTGTCGCCTTACCATGGCCCGGGACCGTTTGCGCCTTTTGGCTCACGTATATGATAGTGTCGCTAGCATCCATATGACAGAGAACCCGGGCCGACATGGCTAGTCGCGAACCCAAAGCGGCACAGACCTATGGAGACAGGCATACATGAATCACATCGAGCATGTCGGTCATCAGCGAGTGACTCTGGGCTGTAGCACTGGGCTAACAGGACTCCGGGGAACCCGGGCTGTAGCAGGCTAGGCAGGACTTCGGATGACACCGCGTGACATTTCCCCGAAGGGACAGACATAGGAACGACGTGAAACACATGCCAGCCAGTCAGGTGTCCTGAGCAGTAGTGCTGGGCTAGCAGGACTCCGGTGAACCGGGCTATAGCGGACTACTATGGCTCGAGGAACACTAGACTACATTTCCCCATAAGAGAGGCTGCCAAGGATAAACAACTAGATTGTCGGATCCCACTCATACCAAGCATTTCAATCATACATACAATATGCCCGATATGAGTACATACAACATGGCATCACAACAAAACTCTACAACACAAGTACTTATTTAAAGGCTCCAGAGAGCCATACATAACATGTTCATACAGATAGGGGTCACATGACACGACACTCAAGTCACACAATCATACAAGCACATGCGGAAGCAACTAGTCTGAGTACAGACACTAGAAAGAAAGAAGGCTTCTCGAAGCCTGTCTATCTACATAGGGCCCTCCATGGCCAGGATCACCACCTGGGTGGCTAGTCACTCGTCGACGTCAAGGTCTACGTAGAACCCATCGGAGGGGGCGGTGTTGTCGTCTGAAAACAGTAATTAAGCAAATATGAGTACAAAGGTACTCAGCAAGTCTTACAACAGAACCTACTATACATGCTCATTCTCAAGAAGGTGGTGGGGTTATTGCAGCAAGCCAGCTTTGAATCTTGGCTAAGCTATCCTACGGAACTCCACTAGTAAAATAGTTTTCGCACACGAGTCCACTACTCACCAACACAATACAACACCAGGGATCCTCTCTCGTCATCCTACGAGAGGGCCATCCTCGGTACTCACACTTATCTTGAGTCTTTTAGTAGTATCCATTAACTTGTCTATGAACTGTATAGGCAACCAAGTAGTCCTTTACCGCGGACGCGGCTATTCGAATAGATGATGTTAACCCTGCAGGGGTATACTTCTTCATACACGCTTTCACCACTTACTGCCGTTTACACGACATGTACTCGGCAACCTTTAAGCGGAAGCACAGGGTGTCGACTACGGCCTACCTAAACACTTAAGTCTCTAGTCCAGGTTTATCGCCTATCCAGGTTCCATCCGCAGGGAGTCCGGCCGAGGTTTCCACATATGGCCCCGAACAATGTGAACAGGGTTCCCGAGACACCAAATGGGTGACTCGGTACACCGTGCCATGGTGTATCTACCGCAACATAGCCCACCCCTAGGGTCAGCGCTACGCACGGCCGCCAACACATAACCTACAAGCACCAGAAACTATTTGCAACTCCTGGACAGAGTACTAGGGTGATTAAGAACCCGAGAGGGTCCATTGGTTTCGGGCCCAATGTACGGTAGTAACTGCATCTTAAATCACACATACAGATCTCAGTTCTTATGGACGGTCTCAATGAAACAACCCACCATGTACTCCTACATGGCCTCTGATCGATACCTTTACCAAAACATGTTCAACACATCCCTCACATTACCGACATAAACATTTCACTCTAGCCCATCACCCAGATGAACCAGACCTGACACAACTCTAAGCATAGCAGGCATAGCAAGGTAGGAATCACATACATGGCTCAATCAACTCCTACACATGCTAGTGGGTTTCATCTAGTTACTGTGGCAATGACAGGTCATGCAGAGGATAAGGGTTCAACTACCGTAGCACACAGCAGTTTGAATCACATTGTCTTAATGCAGTAAACAAGAGTAGAAGCGAGAACATGGGTTTGTATCGGAATGATCAATGGGTTGCTTGCCTGTTGTAGTGGTAGTAGAGTACTGCCCTTCAGATGGATACTCGGGGTTATCCTCGGAGGCGGAACCTACCACGAAAATCACACCGAACATAATCAACACATGGCAATATGCAACAATATGATGCATGCTACGACATGGCAAGATGAAAGTGTCTTGGCCTAATGCAAGCTAAAACAGAAGGGGATGAACTCATTTGAATCAAAGATTCAAATATTAGCTCATTAAACATGGCCTTATTAGTGCATTACATTATTCTGCTTAAACAGCAAGGTTAACTTGTTTTGTCATGCATGAAACCATTACAGATGGATAGATTGAATTTTTCTGATCATTTTTCATATATAAATCTTTGCATTTGGAGCTATGGTTGATTTTCTATGATTTTTAGAAGTTTTGGATATTTTATGGAATTTCCTATATCAGGGTAATTCCAGTAATTGAATTAATGCGTCAGCATGACATAGGTGTGACGTCAGCGGGTCAACTGGGTCGGCCAGGTCAAACCTGACTGGTGGGCCCTGTCTATCAGTGTCACAACTAATTAACAGAATTATGTTAGTGCTAATTGACTGTCAGTGGGGCCTGGGCCCACATGTCAGTGACTAAACTAATTAGAATTAGTTAAAACTAATCTTAAACTGATTAGCAGACCGGCCCCACCTGTCATAGACTCAGGGGGGTCTACCTGGGCCCACACGGGGGTCAAACAGGGTCAACTCACCAGTGGCTTGACGCCAGCGACGACAGATGCGGCGGAGGGGCTCGGGTTTGCGTCTCCGGCGACCAAATCGACGGCGGAGAGCAGCTACGTGACGCGGGGAGCGAGCCGCATCGTTTGGTGGAGAAAGTGGAGCTCGGGGAGGCCGGGAACAACGCCGGCGACGACCTTGGCGGTCGCCGGAGTTCGGGCGAGGATGAAACCAAAGCTACGGGGCATGGCGAGGCGCGGGGAGTGGTGCGTTAGGCTCCTGGGAACACGTGGAAGACGAAGGCGTGCTCGGTGGCGTCCCAAGGTGGCTATGGCCACGACGGCGACATGCGGTGGCGGCGGCGAGCTTCGGCTTCGATGGCAGAGGGGGTTAGAGGACGCGGACGAGCGCGGGGAGAGGGGGAAACGGTGGCGGAGCTCACAGCGGTTGCAGGGGAGCGAACGGCGAGCTCGGGGAAGGGCTGGAGCGAGCGGGGCGGCGAAGGGGATCTCCGGTGGCCGGAGTTGAGAACGAGCTCGGTGCAGCATCTCCGGGGCGAGCGAGCGCACGGGGCTCGGCCTACTTGCTGTAGTCGACGATGGCGGAGCTTCCTGGCATGTCGGGACAGCGGATGGACGGCGGTGGCTGTGGTGAAGCTTGTCAGCGGCGACGGCTGCGCTCGGCAGGAGGATGGGGAGAGAGACAAAGAGGGGGAGAGGCCACAGGGAGAGTGGGAAGGAAGTGAGGGAGACGTGGGGGTCGGCGTGGCACTCGTGGACGCCTCCAGGGCGTCGGCGGAAGCAGGAGGTGGCCGGCGTGTGGCCGCGGGCGCCGGCCATGCGCTCCTCGTCCTCCTGGCGAGAGGAGGGGGACGACTGGCATGAGCCAGTGGACTGGGCCGAGCCAGGTGGGCTAGTGGGCTGCGCCTAGTTTCTCTCTCTCCTTTTTTTTCTGTTTTTCTTATTTATTTATTATTTCTGTAACTTCAGGGCTTTATTAAAAATACCAGGGCATTACCATAAATCATAAAATTAATCATGGCCACTACTTAGAATATATCCAACAACAAACATTTTAGTTTATGATTATTTGAGCATTTAAAATATTTTATAGCATTTAAATGCCCAAATGCAAATACCATAAGGATTAATCCAATGACCTTTGATGTCCTAGAAAAATGTGCACCATTTTTGTCAAAGGTTTTAACCCAAAACAAAAAGGGTGGGTTTTTTTTTGAAGGGCATTTTAGGTTCATTGGAAAAGTTTTTAGTAAACCCTAGTTGTTCCAGGGGGGGTGCTGGGGGTTCTGTCATCCCCATTTCAAATTTAAAAGGAATTTAAACATGATGCACACTCTAATGCTTGAACTAACTAGGGTGTGACAGAATACTCCCCCTGTTAGCTGGGACCCAGTATAGTGGCAGGCTGACTTGTGGGCCTACTAAGTTGATGAGGACGGAGGGCTTTGTCAACTTAGTCAACATGCACGATTCTAGCTCCAGTGACCGTACGATGTCCATCCAACGGCCGTAGTGCTTCTTCAACCTCTGGTCTTCTTGCTCCAGCCGCCCAAACCAGCGCCGGTCGTGCCTCATGCTCCTGCCTCCCGTGGCCGGTTGCGATGCGGCGGATCCCTCACCGCACCCTACTACTCCCACCGCTGGCCACGCCATCCCTCTACTCACCCACACCCCCTGTTACTCTGCGGCGACAGTAGCCTCACACCGCAGCGAACCAGTGCCCTCGTACTCCTCTACGCGTGGGCATCCACTGCCGCGTCTTCCCCGGCTCCGCATCGCCCCCTTCCTAGGCCTCACTGTCGTCCACCGCCCTGGTGCTCTCGGCGTGGCGTGGTCAACGTGGTCAAGGAACGGCTTCCATCGGACATGGACTGTACGTGGAGAGGCTGACAGCTGGGTCCACGGCCGCAGCAATGAAGTGCCTCCTTATTACATGCAAAATAATTATTCCTCCACCTGATAGTGGGGACCCACCGGACGGGCCACCATATTTCGCCCCCCTGACTGCTGGGACCCACCAGCTACATCTTCACATGCAAGGAAGTACCTGACAGTCAGGACCCACCTGGTCGAAGCATACGTAGCATTGTCATTCTGGTCGCAAACGTGTATGCACATATATATTGGTGGATGTAAAGGCACGTACGTGTCGTAGTAGAGGCGGCCAGGGTGCAAGAAAGAAAATACGGCCACATATGTGTACATACGGGCGGGTTCTCGAACGCCTACTCGCGCATACGTACGGCGAGGGCTCGTTGACATGGCTGGGTCAGAACAGAGAAACAGCGTCGTCATCATGTTCATGGGGAGGCAACGGAATGTGTCGTGTTCATGGGGAGGCAACGGAATTCGTCGTGTTCATGAGGAGGCAACGGAACGTGTGGGAGCCAACCGCCTGGGTCGGAACGGAATGTGTGGTCATGTTCATCGGGAGGGCTTCGACGGAACATGTGATGGAAACGAGGCCTGGCGTACCGCACAACGGAGGAAACAGACCTCCTACGTTCGGAATGGGGTCCTGTTGATCAGGAGGGGTCTGGCGTACCGCAAAACGGAGGAAACAGACCTCCTATGGTCGAAACGGGGGCCCCGTTGATCGAGAGGGGTGTGGCGTACCGCAAAACAGAGGAAACGGACTTGTGTTGGAGCATTACGGTCGAAACGAGGGTCCTGTTCATCGGGAGGGGTGTGGCGTACCGCAAAACGGGACTCCACGGGATACTGTTCATCTCCACCGTCGACCCCATCCAGCCTCCACGAGCTACTGTTCATCCACCGTCGACCTCCTCCAGCCTCCACCTGCGACTGTTCATCCACGGGCACCTGTTCATCCAGCCTCCACCGCGCGCTACTCCACCGGCTACTGCTCAACCAGCCCTCTCCACGGGCTCCTGTTAAACCACCCCTCCACGGGCTACTGTTCATCCTGCCCTCCACCATCTACTGTTCATCCTGCCCTCCACGGGGTGGTCTTGTTCATCCAGCCCTCCACGGGGTCCTGTTCATCCAGCCCCAACCGGCTCGATCGATCGGGGTCCTGTTCATCCAGAGGCAACACCACGGGGTCCTGTTCATCCACCCCCACCGGGAACTGTTCATCCACCCCCCTCCCCCCCGCAACACTCACTGTTCATCTAGAGGCAGCATCGATCGGCTTTAGTTAGTAGCAGTAGCGAAGGAATCGCTCGATCGGGTTCAGTTAACAGCCATCGATCGATCGCTCGGGTTCAGTAACGCATAGCCTGCAGTGCAATCGCTCGGGTTCAGTTAGAGCCCAACGCCTCGCTCGGGTTCAGGTAGAGCCAATGCCTCGCACACACGCGCGTACGTGTACAAGAGAAACACGCATTGCTCGGCCCCGACCTCCCACCGTATCCGGGAACTCCCCGAAATCCCCCCCCCCCTCGCTTCTACCGCGGTTTTTTCCGTCATGGACGGCCCAAAGAATGTCATGCCGCTACGTCTCCGGCCCGCCCAGGACGAAAAGCCCATTTTTGTCATGATTTTTTGTCATAGAAGTAGGATCCCACCACATCTATGATGATACCGGGTTTTGTCACAATTATCGTCATAGAAGTGTCATATGTATGACAGAAAAAAATTTCGTTCGGCCCAAAATGTCACGGATGTGTCTTTTTTTTGTAGTGTACCCCCCAAACATCCAGGAGCACCACAAAAACCTAATTCCACCGCCGTAACCTTCAATACCCGAGAGATCCCATCTTGGGGCCTTTTCCGGAGCTCCGCCGGAGGGGGCATTGATCATGGAGGGCCTCTACATCAACTCCATGGCCTCTCCGGTGATGTGTGAGTAGTTTACTTCAGACCTCCGGGTCCATAGTTATTAGCTAGATGACTTCTTCTCTCTCTTTGGATCTCAATACAAAGTTCTCCTTGGTCTTCTTGGAGATTTATTCGATGTAATCTTCTTTTGCGGTGTGTTTGTCGAGATCCGATGAATTGTGGGTTTATGATCAAGTTTATCTATGAACAATATTTGAATCTCCTCTGAATTCTTTTATGTATGATTGGTTTATATTTGCAAGTCTCTTCGAATTATCAGTTTCGTTTGGCCTACTAGATTGATCTTTCTTGCAATGGGAGAAGTGCTTAGCTTTGCGTTCAATCTTGCGGTGTCCTTTCCCAGTGACAGCAGGGGCAGCAAGGCACGTATTGTATTGTTGCCATCGAGGATAAAAAGATGGGGTTTATATCATATTGCATGAGTTTATCCCTCTACATCATGTCATCTTACTTAAAGCATTACTCTGTTCTTATGAACTTAATACCCTAGATGCATGCTGGATAGCGGTCGATGTGTGGAGTAATAGTAGTAGATGCAGAATCGTTTTGGTCTACTTGTCGTGGACGTGATGCCTATATACATGATCATACCTAGATATTCTCATAACTATGCTCAATTCTATCAATTGCTCGACAGTAATTCGTTTACCCACCGTAATACTTATGCTCTTGAGAGAAGCCACTAGTGAAACCTATGGCCCCAGGGTCTATCTTCCATCATATTAATCTTCCAACACTTAGCTATTTCTATTGCCGTTTATTTTACTTTGCATCTTTATTTCTCTTTATCATAAAAATACCAAAAACATTATCTTATCATATCTATCATATCTCACTCTCGTAAGTGACCGTGAAGGGATTGACAACCCCTTTATCGCATTGGTTGCGAGGTTCTTATTTGTTTGTGTAGGTGCGTGGGACTCGAGCGTGATCTCCTACTGGGTTGATACCTTGGTTCTCAAAAACTGAGGGAAATACTTACGCTACTTCACTGCATCACCCTTTCCTTTTGAAGGGAAAACCAACGCAGTGCTCAAGAGGTAGCAAGAAGAATTTCTAGCGCCGTTGCCGGGGAGATTCGCGCCAAGTCAAGTCAAGATTTGACTCGCGACAACGAGCCATTTCTGGTGCCGTTGCCGGGGAGATTCGTGCCAAGTCAAGTCAAGATTTGACTCCCGACAATGAGCCATTTCTGGCGCCATTGCTGGGGATTCTACGCACAAGTCAAGACATACCAAGTACCCATCACAAACTCTTGTCCCTCGCATTACATTATTTGCCATTTGCCTCTCGTTTTCCTCTCCCCCACTTCACCCTTGCCGTTTTATTCGCCCTCTCTTTTCTGTTCGCCTCCCTCTTTCTTTTGCTCATCAAACTTTCTAACGTTATGTCTAAAATTAGGGAAATTATTTTCAATATGGACAATAATAATAACATGGAAAATTCTGATGCTCCTGCTGAAGAACCCCCTATCTTACATACAAAAAATTTCCGAATCGGTAGTGGTAATATTATTGGAAAAGGAGTTATCCAAGATTTCTTTACTTGTGCCGGTGCTTTTCCTTCTATGGGTAGTTCTATTCTTCATAGAACTAGTAGTCTTCCGGACGCTATCGCCATGCTTGTAGTTGAACTTGAAAGGCAATTTATGCACATGCATCCTTGCATACAAAGGATTTTCCTAGAATTTTCTAATATTGAGAATTCTTCTGTTAAGCGTGCTGCTACTATATTTTTGGCTCATGAGTTCAGATTTATAATAAAAGAGGCCAAAGAAATCTTTGCACACTATAGGGTGGACGCTGGCCGTCCTCCATAGAGGCAATCCTCTTTGATCAAGAGGAAATAATGCGTTTTCAATCTTTAGATTATGTTGCTTTTAATGAGAACCTTAGAAAAAAGGTTCCTACCAATGTTCTTGTTGATAGAATTTCCGAACTTAATAATGATTTTGCTATTCAAAATAATAAGCTAGGATATTCTCTCGAGTATAGGCTCACGAAGTTTTGTCAAAAGAATGCTTATAATGATGAATTGGCTGTGCAATATGAAGGGCCAAAGGAGGAACCTATACCTCCCAAAATTGATCTTGGGGACTTCTGTCCCATTAAATTTAGACCTTTTGATTACTTTTGCTTGCCTCAAAGAAAATTTTCTGCTGAACATAGAGAATATGAAATGAGTTTTCGTGATCTATCCTATTATTATGGCAATACCTAGATCTATCCTTGCTTTTATGCCTAGCTAGGGGCGTTAAACGATAGCGCTTATTGGGAGGCAACCCAATTTTTTTTATTCCTTGATTTTTGCTCCTGTTTAGTAATAAATAATTTATCTAGACACTGTTTTGGTTGTGTTTTTTGTGTTTAATTAGTGTTTGTGCCAAGTAGCACCGTTGGGAAGACTTGGGGAAAGTCTTTTTGACCTTGCTGTAAAAAACAGAAACTTTAGCGCTCACGAGAATTGTTGCCATTTTTATTTGGAGAGTGATATTTAGTTAATTATTTTTTCAGATGATTAATAGATAAATTCCTCACGTACAGCAATTTATTTTAGAATTTTTGGGGTTCCAGAACTTTGCGTTAGCTACAGATTACTACAGGCTGTTCTGTTTTTGACAGATTCTGTTTTTCGTGTGTTGTTTGCTTATTTTGATGAATCTATGGCTAGTAAAAGAGTTTATAAAGCATAGAGAAGTTGGAATAGAGTTGGTTTAACACCAATATAAATCAATAATGAGTTCATTATAGTACCTTGAAGTGGTGTTTTGTTTTCTTTCGCTAACGGAGCTCGCGAGATTTTCTATTTTGAGTTTAGTGTTGTGAAGTTTTCAAGTTTTGGGTAAAGATTTGATGGATTATGGAACAAGGAGTGGCAAGAGCCTAAGCTTGGGGTTGCCCATGGCACCCCAAGGTAAAATTCAAGGACACCAAAAAGCCTAAGCTTGGGGATGCCCCGGAAGGCATCCCCTCTTTTGTCTTCGTCTATCGGTAACTTTACTTGGAGCTATATTTTTATTCACCACCTGATATGTGTTTTGCTTGGAGCGTCTTGTATGATTTGAGTCTTTGCTTTTTAGTTTACCACAATCATCCTTGCTGTACACACCTTTTGAGAGAGACTCACATGATTTTAAATTTATTAGAATACTCTATGTGCTTCACTTATATCTTTTGAGCTATATAGTTTTTGCTCTAGTTCTTCACTTATATCTTTTAGAGCATGGCGGTGGATTTGTTTTGTAGAAATAATTGATCTCTCAAGCTTCACTTATATTATTTTGAGAGTCCTTTAGAACAACATGGAAATTTGCTTTTAGGAATAATATAAAAACTTTCATAGAAGTGCATTAAATACTATGAGAAGATTGATACTTGATAATTGTTTTGAGATATGGAGATGGTGATATTAGAGTCATGCTAGTTGAATAGTTGTGAATTTGAGAAATACTTGTGTTGAAGTTTGTTATTCCCATAGCATGCACGTATGGTGAACCGTTATGTGATGAAGTCGAAGCATGATTTATTTATTTATTGTCTTCCTTATGAGTGGCGGTCGGGGACGAGCGATGGTATTTTCCTACCAATCTATCCCCCTAGGAGCATGCGCGTAATACTTTGTTTCGATAACTAATAGATTTTTGCAATAAGTATGTGAGTTCTTTATGACTAATGTTGAGTCCATGGATTATACGCACTCTCACCCTTCCACCATTGCTAGCCTCTCTAGTATCGCGCAACTTTCGCTGGTACCTTAAACCCACCATATACCTTCCTCAAAACAGGCACCATACCTACCTATTATGGCATTTCCATAGCCATTCCGAGATATATTGCCATGCAACTTTCCACCGTTCCGTTATTATGACACGCTTCATCATTGGCATATTGCTTGCATGATCATGTAGTTGACATCGTATTTGTGGCAAAGCCACCGTTCATAATTCTTCATACATGCCACTCATGCATCATTGCACATCCTGGTACACCGTCGGAGGCATTCACATAGAGTCATATTTTGTTCTAAGTATTGAGTTGTAATTCTTGAGTTGTAAGAGAATAAAAGTGTGATGATCATCATTATTAGAGCATTGTCCCAGTGAGGAAAGGATGATGGAGACTATGATTCCCCCACAAGTCGGGATGAGACTCCGGATGAAAAAAGAGAAAAGAGGCCAAAAAAAGAAGGCCCAAACAAAAAATGAGAGAAAAAGAGAGAAAGGACAATGCTACTATCCTTTTTCCACACTTATGCTTCAAAATAGCACCATGATCTTCATGATAGAGAGTCTCCTATGATATCAATTTCATATACTAGTGGGAATTTTTCATTATAGAACTTGGCTTGTATATTCCAATGATGGGCTTCCTCAAAATGCCCTAGGTCTTCATGAGCAAGCGAGTTGGATGCACACCCACTTAGTTTCTTTTGTCAAGCTTTCATATACTTATAGATCTAGTGCATCCGTTGCATGGCAATCCCTACTCGCTCACATTGATATATATTGATGGGCATCTCCATAGCCCGTTGATACGCCTAGTTGATGTGAGACTATCTTCTCCTTTTTTGTCTTCTCCACAACCACCATTATATTCCGCATAAAGTGCTATATCCATGGCTCACGCTCATATATTGCGTAAAGATTGAAAAAGTTTGGGATCATCAAAATTATGAAACAATTTCTTGGCTTGTCATCGGGGTTGTGCATGATTTAAATATTTTGTGTGGTAAAGATAGAGCATAGCCAGACTATATGATTTTGTAGGGATAACTTTCTTTTGCCATGTTATTTTGAGAAGACATGATTGCTTAGTTAGTATGCTTGAAGTATTATTATTTATGTGTCAATATTAAACTTTTATCTTGAATATTCAGATCTGAACATTCATGCCACAATAAAGAAAAATTACATTGAGAAATATGTTAGAAAGTATTCCACAACAAAAATTCTTTTTTATCATTTACCTACTCGAGGACGAGCAGGAATTAAGCTTGGGGATGCTTGATACGTCTCCAATGCATCTAAAATTTTTGGTTGCTCCATGCTATTATATTATCTATTTTGGATGTTAATGGGCTTTATTTTACACTTTTATATCATTTTAGGACTAACCTATTATCCGGAGGCCCAGCCCAAATTGCTGTTTTTTGCTTATTTCAATGCTTCGCAGAAAAGAAATATCAAACGAAGTCCAAACGGAATGAAACCTTCGGGAACGTGATTTTCTCCACAAACGTGATCCAGAAGACTTAGAGTGGGAGTCAAGAAACAATCGAGGAGGTCACAAGGAAGGGGGCGCGCCCACCCCCCTGGGCGCGCCCTCCACCCTCATGGGCCCCTCGTTGCTCCACCGACCTACTTCTTCCTCTTATATATATATATATATATATATATATATATATATATATATATATATATATATCCACGTACCCCCAAACATCCAGGAGCACCACGAAAACCTAATTCCACCGCCGCAACCTTCTATAACCGAGAGATCCCATCTTGGGGCCTTTTCCAGAGCTCCACCAGAGGGGGCATTGATCACGAAGGGCCTCTACATCAACTCCATGGCCTCTCCGGTGATGTGTGAGTAGTTTACTTCAGACCTTCGGTGTCGGGGGTTGCTAATCCACGAACACCTATGGGACCGGCGGACCGAGCCCCTTTTGGTTCGGCAGGGGGGCAGAGATCGCACGAAGAGCAGATCGAGGCGAAGCACGCGAGCAGGTGATCAGTTTACCCAGGTTCGGGCCGCACGGATGCGTAAAACCCTACTCCTGCTTTGTGGTTTGTATTGAGTTCTTGCTCGGGAGTGCCGAGTGCTACAGTACACACCAGCAGCTAACGAGACCGAGCGTGAGTGTTCTCCCCCCCTTCTACGTTGCGCATGGGCCTCCTTTTATATGCTCAAGGGGTCACCGACAGGTGGCAACATAGACAAGGGTAAAAACGGAAAAGGTGTTGCGGTAGGTACAGCCGCTTACTACAGTGTATCACACCTAACCCTGACGGCAGGGGACAAGGGCATTAAATGCCCGTCTGCGTCGCCCAAATAGTGCAAAAGGGACCGCCAGGGACGCCACCGCTCGCCACGATGGCAATCTTGTCAGCGCCGCTTGCCACCGTGTACCGCTGGCTGCACAGCTTCCCGCCACGTACGCCTGGAAGGGTCCCAGAGCGACACATTGGTGGATGTGCTAGAGCGCAGGTACAGAGTGGGGGCTTGCCGCGGCAAGCGCCTTGCCGCGGCAAGCGCCTTGCCGCGGTCGTTATCTTGTCGCGTCCGGGAGCTTGTCGCTCACCGGGCCTTGTCGGGACGCATGGTGCGTCGCGGCAAGTTCCTTGAGATGCCTTGGTTGGCCTTCCCGGCAAGCTCCTCTTGCCGGGGTCTTGTCTCCTTGGCTTGGATACTTTGTTCTTGAATGGCTCCAAAGGAACCACGGAGGATCTTGGCGGTCACCCGGTAGGCCTTGCCGCGGGATGCTGCGACTGCCCGTGCACAAGTTCGGGATACTAGGGTACCCCTACTCTAGTACACCGACAGGAGCCCCCGGGCCTGGGCCATACACGGTGCCGAGCACTGTTGGGCCAGGCCCAAAACAGGGCACGGGCACGCGCGGCCTGGGTTACGCCGTATCTCTCTCCATATCCACCGCGCCCTCCTCGAACGGCACGCATTGAATGCAGCGTCGTGGGAGAGATCATGGGTGGTTTCTTTATTAGGAAAGGCGGAACGTCCGCCCCCTCCCCCTTTATAAGCAGGCGAAGTAGGGGTAGTGCGCCCACTCGCCCCTTTCCATTCCAATCTCGAAAACCTCCGCCGCTCCTCCGTCTTCCCAAAGCTGAAAAGAGAGCAGCGCCCTGCCCCCCATTGCCGCCAGCACCACCAACGCCGTCGACCTCCTCCTCCACCACTTCCGCCATGGCTCCAAAAGCCGACAAGGGGAAGGCTGTGAAGTCGACCGAGGCGCAGCGGCTTGCGGCGCTGCGAAAGGAGCGGGCAATCTTCCCCCCCAAGCTCGCCGCGAAGGAGCTGAGGGAGTACTGCTGCCTCTTCTGGTCGATGGAGACGCGAGTGCATCCGAGCACGAAGGTACTCCCAGCCTCCGCTTGGAAAATGGCTCCAAGTGGATATCCGTTCTTTGCCGTGTTCTTCTACTGCGGGCTCTACCCGCCTTTCTCGGAGTTTTTCTGCGATATCATGAACACCTACGGGTTCTGCCTCCTTGATTTTCTTTTTTTGGATATTTGCTTGACTCTTCTCCCCTTTTCCGGCTATCAGATCCATCTGCTGCGGAGCCGATGGAGACCGAGGTTGCCGCCGACGACGCCGCTGCCGCCGAGGAAGTAGCCGGCACTGACGATCCCGCCGGCACAGAGGCTGCCAAGGCTGCCGCCGCAGAAGTAGGCGGGGGATCTGGCGATCGCACTGACGGCCCTGAGGCCGCAAGAGCGCCAGGCGCTACGTCGACCGCCGATCCCTCCGCCGCTGCCGCAGCGCCGGGCTCCGAAGAGCCCCAGCCAGGCGTCTACTTGAAGGCCGGCGATGGCATCTTCATCAACCTCCCCTGGGCGTCAAGCTCCAGGGCGCCGGTCGAAGGAGAGAGCTTTGACGGAGAGGTGCTCGCCTCCGCTGGGCTGGTGCTGGTTGACGCGCCGAGCAGCAGCGGCAGCGAACCTGAGGAGGAGCGGCTGCTGCGGAAGCTGGTGTCACTCTACCGCGCCCGGCAAGCCAAGCTGGAATCCTGCGAGGCACTTGTCGCGAGGGCGGGAGAGGACATCGAAAAGCGCGCAGAGGAGCTCCGGGGTCACAACCAGGAAGCTCTCCGGTCCCTGGCGGAGGAGCGGGCGCAACTTGCCGAGGAGCAGAGGACGCTGCCGCAGCTGCCGAGGCCGCCAATAAGGAGCTGGAGACGAAGGTGGCGCAGCTGGAGGCCGATCTCAAGGCGAGTGGTGAAGAGCTTGCCGCGCTCAAGCTTGAGCGGGAGAAGGACGCCCACAGCTACTGGGAGCCGCAGGCCCGTCTCGCCGAGAAGGGCCAGGAGCTTAGCGCCGCCAAGGACTCCAACACTGATCTTGAGTTGAAGTTGACCACTTTGACCTAGACGCTGGACGGCGCCAAGGAGCAGGAGACAGCCCTGAAGGAGGAGGTCAAGGCCGGCAAGGCGCTGCTGGCGAGTGCTGCTGCCGCCCAGAGCACTTTCCGGGAGAATGTGGAGCACTGGACGGAGGGTCTCGTGGACGTTGCCGTGGACATTGACAGGGAGCTGGCGCAGCTGGGAATGGAGGATCTCGGGTATCCCTCCGACGAGAACCTCCAACCCAGCGCCAAGCTCTCCTCATTCTTCAAAGGCGTGGCGACGGCCCTCCGATGACTCCGGGAGAGGATCCCAAAGCAGCTGGCCGACGAGTCGCGCAAGATCTGCGCGGGAGCTCTTCAGAAGGTGTTGGTGAAGGTGGCCTTCCGCAACCCGGGCATCAACCTCACCAACGTCCTCAGGACCTTGCCGCCGGATGCCGATCTGGAGGCGCTCAAGACCCTTGTCGCACCCATTGTGGACAAGGTGAGCGGGATCAAGAGGGTTGAGGGCGACTGCGTAGACTAGGCCGCCCGTTTTCTTCTTTTCTTGTCGCTGCTGGTCATGTCATGAGAACAATCTGTTAGAGCCACGACAAGCTACCTTGTAATATAACTTTATTTCGGGTAATGATTGCAATGTTATCTCCTTTACTTGATTCCTTCCTTTGTATGTTTTTGCCCTACGCTTTTAGGGAACTTGCCGGCGCAGGCACCTTGGCCGCGAGCGCTGAGTGCGGGACGTCAGCAGCCTGCTGGCGGTGTCGCTACCGACAAGAAACCTTGTCGCAACTAGTCGCAGCTCACTTAAGTTGTTGAGCGGACTCGAAACAAAGTAAGGGCGCAACTAGCTACGAGTTGGTTCCTCCGCGCATAGGTTTTCCATACAAAGGACGGTCGTTCAAGGAAAATAACTTAAAAATTTAAAAAATCTGATTGCTCAAACTTTGGCAACTTAGCTTTTCTGTCGTTTGCTTCCCGGCAAGGCGAAACTTTCTTAAACAAGGCCTGGTCCATACCATATCTTCTCCTTCCCCCCCCCCCCCCCCCCGGCAAACTTGTGGGCGAGGGACCCTTCCTTTCCTTGAGAAAAAAGAAAGAGGAGAAAAATAAAGATATGGAGCCTTATGGCTCGTTGTTGCTTACCGGGGGTAAGCGCTGCACAAAGTGTCAGATAACACATGCGAAAAATAGAAAGCATGAAATTGACAAAATGCGCGGAGCACATAAGCTTTATGCACGGGGTCTGCGCCCGGCTTTGTACAAAGGATTACATGCAACAGCGGCAAGACTTGTACAAAAGGTGGTTGCCGGAATGGATTCCGGCAACCGCGCCTTACGGGTAAAACTTACGAAGATGCTCAATGTCCCATGAGTTGCTCACTGGAATGCCATCTTCGGTCTCAAGGCGGACAGCACCAGGCCTAGTGACTCGTTTCACCCGGTAAGGGCCTTCCCACTTCGGCGTCAACTTGTTAGAATTCTTGGCGGACTGAACACGCCGAAGAACAAGGTCGCCTTCCTCGAGACTTCTGGCGTTAACTTTGCGGCTATGGTAGTGGCGCAAAGCTTGCTGGTAGCGAGCAGCTCATACAGCAGCCTGAAGACGGTCTTCCTCAAGGAGCAGCACGTCATCTTGTCGCAGCTGCTCTTGCTCAAGCTCATCATAAGCGAGCACTCGAGGTGACCCGTATACGAGTTCCGTGGGGAGAACTGCCTCTGCTCCATAGACTAGAGCGAAAGGTGTCTGGCCAGTGGCTCGATTTGGCGTCGTCCTGATCGACCAAAGAACCACCGGCAGCTCATCGATCCAGTTTCTTCCGCACTTGTGCAGCCGTGAGTATCATGACGCTGCCGGTCCCGCGCCTCCTGGGATGGGCGTGGTGCATGTATGGACGCCGAGGTCTTGGAGTGCGCCCGGTCGTTGTGGGAGCCGACTGCGCCGCCGATGGGCAGCGCAGCCTTGTGCTTGGACCTGGCAGCACCGTGAGCTCCCTCGTCGACGCCCGTTCTTCCACCGGCCGTTTGCTCCGGCGATGGTGGGTTCGGCACGGACGGAGCAGCCGCCTCCGAAGCCTTCTTCTTCGGCGGCATGTCGATGAAGACGATGAAGATTTAGCTCGTGCAAACGCCGGATTCGGTTCGGCAGGGGGGCGGAGATCGCACGAAGAGCAGATCGAGGCGAAGCACGCGAGCAGTTTACCCAGGTTCGGGCCGCACGGATGCGCAAAACCCTACTCCTGCTTTGTGGTTTGTATTGAGTTCTTGCTCGGGAGCGCCGAGTGCTACAGTACACACCAGCAGCTAACGAGACCGAGTGTGAGTGTTCTCCCCCCCTTCTACGTTGCGCATGGGCCTCCTTTTATATGCTCAAGGGGTCACCAACAGGTGGCAACGTAGACGAGGGTAAAAACGGAAAAGGTGTTGCGGTAGGTACAGCCGCTTACTACAGTGTATCACACCTAACCCTGACGGCAGGGGATAAGGGCATTAAATGCCCATCTGCGTCGCCCAAATAGTGCAAAAGGGACCGCCAGGGACGCCACCGCTCGCCATGATGGCAATCTTGTCAGCGCCGCTTGCCATCGTGTACCGCTGGCTGCACAGCTTCCCGCCATGTACGCCTGGAAGGGTCCCAGAGCGACACGTTGGTGGATGTGCTGGAGCGCAGGTACAGAGTGGGGGCTTGCCGCGACAAGCGCCTTGCCGCGGTCGTTGTCTTGTCGCGTCCGGGAGCTTGTCGCTCACCGGGCCTTGCCGGGACGCGTGGTGCATCGCGGCAAGTTCCTTGAGATGCCTTGGTTGGCCTTCCCGGCAAGCTCCTCTTGCCGGGGTCTTTTCTCCTTGGCTTGGATACTTTGTTCTTGAATGGCTCCAAAGGAACCACGGAGGATCTTGGCGGTCACCCGGCAGGCCTTGCCGCGGGATGCTGCGACTGCGCGTGCACAAGTTCGGGATACTAGGGTACCCCTACTCTAGTACACCGACATTCGGGTCCATAGTTATTAGCTAGATGGCTTCTTATCTCTCTTTGGATCTCAATACAAAGTTCTCCTTTGATCTTCTTGGAGATCTATTCGATGTAATCTTCTTTTGCGGTGTGTTTGTCGAGATCCGATGAATTGTGGGTTTATGATCAAGTTTATCTATGAACAATATTTGAATCTCCTCTGAATTATTTTATGTATGATTGGTTTATCTTTGCACATCTCTTCGAATTATCGGTTTGCACTGGCCAACTAGATTGATCTTTCTTGCAATGGGATAAGTGCTTAGCTTTGGGTTCAATCTTGTGGTGTCCTTTCCCAGTGACAGCAGAGGCAGCAAGACACGTATTGTATTGTTGCCATCGAGGATAAAAATATGGGGTTTATATCATATTGCATGAGTTTATCCCTCTACATCATGTCATCTTACTTAAAGCGTTACTCCGTTCTTATGACGCGCCAGGAGGAGGAGTCCTCCTCCTAGTAGGAGTAGGACTCCCCTTTCCTACTCCTACTAGGAGGAGGAAAGGAAGGAGGAGGGGAGAAGGAAGGAGAGGGAGGAAAGGGGGGCCGCCCCCCTTGTCCAATTCGGTTTGGGCTAGGGGGGCCGCGCGCCCTGCCTCCTCTCTTCCACCACTTGGCCCATGAGGCCCAATACTTCTTCCCCGTATTCCTGTAACTCCCCGATACTCCAAAAAATACCCGAATCACTCCTCTGAAGTGGCCCAAAACCCATCTAAACCCCCTCCATCCTATCGGTCGTTCGATCACGATCGCGTGGCCGAAAACGCCACCTCATTTGGACTCCCCTAGATCCCTCTACCTATATAAACCCCCTCTCCCCTGAAATTTTGGGCAAAAACCACCCCTAACCCTGGCCTCTTCCTCCTCCTGCCGCCGGACGCATCCGGATCGGGCCGGACACGTCCGCCCGCCGCCGCCCGACCAATCAGTTGATGCCACGTGGCCCCGGCCACCGCCCGCCGCCGCCGGCCCGCTCGGGACCGAGGCAGGCCCCCACGGCCCATCCTCCGCGCGCCGCCGCCCGCCTCATCGCCGCCCGCGGCCGCCTGCCTCACCGCCGCCTGGCCGAGCCCCGCCCTTCACCGATGCCGCCCCGCTCGGCCGCGCCATCGCCGGAGCGCGCCCGCGCTGCGCCGCCTCTTCTCGTCGCCGAGGACAGGAGCTCCTCTGTTTCTGCACCCAGATCTGGTGCCCCTTGCCGGGATCCGCCCTCTCCCGCCATCTCCTCCCCGCTCCGGCTGCCGCACGGTCCAACTCCGGCGAGTCCGCCGCCACCTCGACTCCCGTGCTACAGTAGAACCCTAGATCCAGATCTGACTCGGAGGTTGATTTTCGTCTAAGTCATTTTTCCTGTTCATATTTTCTAGCTCTGTTCTACATGCCACAACTTTGCATCTGTAGCTCCGTTTTGGGCGTGTAATATATCAAATTGTTCGTCTGGATGTCCTCTTCATTTCATTCCATTGCACCATGCTTGTTTGAGTCCATCTTGATGCCTAAAATGTTGTTGCAAGAGTGCTATAAAATGTTAGTTTCTGTTTCTTAACAGATTATGGACATTTGTCATTTTTGCCATGTTTAATGTGTGCCTCCTATGAACTTGAACCCTACATGTGTTTTGGGCTATGCCATGCCATCTTTATAGGGGTGTATGCCATGTATTTTTGTGATCAATGTGGTGACTAGCACAAGCATGCAAAGTAGCTCTTGCGATGTTGCTGATTTCAGGGACTTGGAATTCTTCCAAGTCATTTCCCTGATGTTATTGTTATGCCATGTATTCATGTTGCTACAGAGTAATCCATGCCTCTTTTGAGCTTGTTCAGCAAGGATGATTTTGAGATATTGTTATGTTATATCCAGCCATGTCTTTGTTTGCAATTATGGAGTACCCTAGCATGACTCAATCTTGCTCTACTTTTGCTATAAAATGTTCCTGGCAGATTGTTTACATGTTAATCAATTTTGCCGAGGTTGTTCTAGTTGATCCATGCGTGCTATGAGTTGGTTCTTGCCATGGTTAGCTACTTGAACATGTCTTCTTGCTGGGGGTATGCTTAGTTTGTCATGCAATGCCTTGTGGTGAGTGCATCGAGCTCGTAAACATGCCTACGTAACTCTGTTTTTGCCATGTCCAGTTTTCTGCTAAGTCTGAATCTGTTAACGAAATTTGCTATGTTTACATGGGTGCCATCATATCTTCTGATCCTTTTTGGCTTATGGTCAGTAAGGGACTTTTGTTATGCGCTTTGAGTAGTTTCATGCCATGCCTTGATTTGCCATGATATGATCCTGTAGCATGTTGATAACTTGCTATAAACATTGCTTCCTGATGTTAAATCCTGACATGATGTTATTTTCACTAAGTCTGTGAACCTGATATCTTTTGCAGTTTTGCCATGCTTGTTTGAGCCTACTATTGTGTGAATTAGCCGTAGCTCAGTGTTCATCTTTTGTCAAGCATCTTGAGTGGATCACTTCCATGTGCTTTGTTGCTATGTTAGAGTGCAGTAGCTTAATTTCTTGTTGCATTCTAGATGGCATCGTGCTATTAATCGCAGAATTATGCCATTATTTTTTTGCTTGCCATTTGCAAACCGTGCATCCGATTCCGGTGATCTTTATATTTATTTCGATTGAAATCATCTCATCTTTCCAGCGGCACTCTTGGTTTGCCAAGTTGAGGCCTGGTTCAATATTTTCCTTTCGGAGCACGCATATGCATTGCATATTACATCCTGCATATCATGCCATGTTTTGTATCATGTTGCTTGCGCATTGCACCGTGGTTGATTGTGGTTCCCTTTGCTTGTGTTCTTGCTTTGGGTAGAGCTGGGAGACGAGTACGTGATCGAAGAACCCGTTGAGTACGCGTACGAGGATCAAGCTTACGTCAACTCGGAGAACTTTGCAGGCAAGATGACCATACCCTCGAAATCACTTCTATCTTTGCTTGCTAGTTGCTCGCTCTATTGCTATGCCTATGTCGCGATACCTACCATATGCTTTATCATGCCTCCCATATTTCCATGTCAAACCTCTAACCCACCTTGGCCTAGCAAACCGTTGTTTGGCTATGTTACCGCTTTGCTCAGCCCCTCTTATAGCGTAGCTAGTTGCAGATAAAGATTGGAGTTTGTTCCTTGTTGGAACATGTTTATTGTTGGGATATCATTATTATATCCTGTTTACTTTAATGCACCTATATACTTGGTAAAGGGTGGAAGGCTCGGCCTTATGCCTGGTGTTTTCTTCCACTCTTGCCGCTCTAGTTTCCGTCATACTGGTGTTATGTTCCTTGATTTTGCGTTCCTTACGCGGTTGGGTTATAATGGGAACCCCTTGATAGTTCGCCTTGAATAAAAGTCCTCCAGCAAGGCCCAACCTTGGTTTTACCATTTGCCACCTAAGCCTTTTTCCCTTGGGTTCCGCGGACTCAAGGGTCATCTTTATTTTAAACCCCCAGGCCAGTGCTCCTCTGAGTGTTGGTTCAAACTAGAGTCCTTTGCAGCGCCCCCTCGGGGAAACTCGAGGTTTAGTTTTAGTTGTACGGAGCACTCATCCGGTGTGCCCTGAGAACGAGATATGTGCAGCTCCTATCAGGATTTGTCGGCACATTCAGGCGGCTTTGCTGGTCTTGTTTTACCATTGTCGAGATGTCTTGTAATCAGGATTCCGAGTCTGATCAGGCCGTCCTGGGAGAAGGAATATCCTTTGTTGACCATGAGAGCTTGTGATGGGCTAAGTTGGGACACCCCTACAGGGATTTGAACTTTCGAAAGTCGTGCCCGCAGTTATGGGCAGATGGGAATTTGTTAATGTCCGGTTGTAGAAAACTTGAAACTTAACTTAATTAAAATGAATCAACCGCGTGTGTAGTCGTGATGGTCTCTTTTCGGAGGAGTCCGGGAAGAGAACACGATCTCGTGTTATGCTTGAACGTAAGTAGTTCTAGGATCACTTCTTGATCATAGATTCTCGACCATGCTTTGCCTTCTCTTCTCGCTCTCTTTTGCGTATGTTAGCCACCATATATGCTAGTGCTTGCTGCAGCTCCACCTCATACCTTTTCCCTACCCATAAATTTAAATAGTCTTGATCGCGAGGATGTGAGATTGCTGAGTCCCCGTGACTCACAGATTACTTCCAAAACCAGATGCAGGTGCCGATGATACCGTTCTAGGGGATGCGGCTGAACTCAAGTGGGAGTTCGACGAGGACTCAGGACGTTACTACGTTTCCTTTCCAGACGATCAGTTGTGGAGCCCAGTTGGGGCGATCGGGGATCTTTCGCATTTGGGGTTTTCTTTTTGGTTCCGTAGTCGGACCTTGATTGTATCTGGATGATGTAATGCTATATTTATGTATTGTGTGAAGTGGCGACTGTAAGCCAACTCTGTACCTCTTTCTTATTCAGTACATGGGATGTGTAAAGATTACCCCTCTTGCGACATGCCTACACTGCAGTTATGCCTCTAAGTCGTGCTCCGACACATGGGAGATATAGCCGCATCGTGGGTGTTATAGAGATCCAAAGAGAGAGAAGAAGCCATCTAGCTAATAACTATGGACCCATAGGTCTGAAGTAAACTACTCACAAATCACCGGAGAGGCCATGCAGTTGATGTAGAGGCCCTCCGTGATCAATGCCCCCTCGGGCGGAGCTCCGGAAAAGGCCCCGAGATGGGATCTCTCGGGTATAGAAGGTTGCGGCGGTGGAATTAGGTTTTCGTGGTGCTCCTAGATGTTTAGGGGTACATGGATATATATATATATATATATATATATATATATATATATATATAGGAGGAAGAAGTATGTCGATGGAGCAACGGAGGGCCCACGAGGGCGGAGGACGCGCCCAGGGGGTAGGCGCGCCCCCTGCCTCGCGGCTTCCTCCGTTGTTTCTTGACGCCCACTCCAAGTCTCCTGAATCACGTTTGTTGAGAAAATCACGTTCCCGAAGGTTTCATTCCGTTTGGACTCCGTTTGGACTCCGTTTGATATTCCTTTTCTTCAAAACCCTAAAATAGGAAAAAAACAACAATTTGGGTTAGGCCTCCGGATAGTAGGTTAGTCCCAAAAATGATATAAAAGTGTAAAATAAAACCCATTGACATCCAAAATAGATAATATAATAGCATGGAGCAATCAAAAATTATAGATACGTTGGAGACGTATCAAGCATCCCCAAGTTTAATTCCTGCTCGTCCTCGAGTAAGTAAATGATAAAAGAAGAATTTTTGATGTGGAATGCTTTCTAACATATTTCTCAATGTAATTTTTCTTTATTATGACATGAATGTTTAGATCCGAAAGATTCAAAATAAAAGTTCAATATTGACATAAAAATAATAATACTTCAAGCATACTAACTCAGCAATTATATCTTCTCACAATAACACGGCCAAAGAAAGTTATCTATACCTACTAATAAAGCAAGGTGCGTTTCGTCAATTTTTTCATGCGTTCACCGCTGAAAATAACTTTATTTTACTATCCGAGGCGGTACTAAATTTATATATGTTTATTTGTTAGAAAAAGAATTTTTGTATATGGGCCGCATGCTATGGCCCAGCAAAACCAGCCCACGTACTTTTCTGCCCACGCACTGGGGAAAATTCTAGTTTCCGAACGAGCGAGAAATAGTTGAGTTTCCCACTGGGCAACCAATTTTGGGCTGGCCAAATTTTCTTTTTTTTTGTGTTTTACTTCTATTTTAATAATTATTTTCGTATCTCTTTTTCCCTTGCAAGTTTATTTTTTAGAAATTATTTCTTAAATTTAAAATCCTCAAAAGCGTTCAGAACTATTTTTTGGAAAATGTTCAAAATTCCAAAAAAAGTTTACTATTTCAAAAAATATTCCGAACTTGCAAAGAGTTTACCACTTTTTTCAAAAAAAATTGTTTTTCAAAAAAAATTGATATGTCTAAAAATCAAATAGCATTTAAAATATGCTCCAAATTCGAAAAATATCTTGTTTTTTTTCAAATTTTCACAAAAAATAATGTTTGTTTAAAAAAGATAAATGGTTTCTATTTTTTAATAAAGCAAGGTGTGTTCGCCAATTTTTTCATCCGTTCACCGCTGAAAATAAATTTATTTTCCTATCCGAGGTGGTACTAAATTTATATATATTTATCTGTTACAAAAAGAATTTTCGTACGTGGGCCGCATGCTATGGCCCAGCAAAACCAGCCCACGTACTTTTCTGCCAACGCACTGGGGAAAATTCTATTTTCCGCATCGAGCGAGAAATAGTTGAGTTTCCCACTGGGCAACCAATTTTGGGCTGGCCAAATTTTCTTTTTTTTATATGTTTTACTTCTATTTTAATACTTATTTTCGTATCTCCTTTTTCCCTTGCAAGTTTATTTTTTTAAAAATTATTTCTTAAATTTAAAATACTCAAAAGCGTTCAGAACTCTTTTTTTGGGAAAATGTTCAAAATTCCAAAAGTTTGTTACTATTTCAAAAAATATTCCGAACTTGCAAAGAGTTTACAATTTTTTTCAAAAAACATTGTTTTTCGAAAAAAATTGAGATATTTAAAAGTCAAATAGCATTTAAAATATGCTCCAAATTCGAAAAATATTCTTGTTTTGTTGAAATTTTCACAAAAAAATTAATGTTTGTTTAAAATAGATAAACGTTTTCTATTTTTTTAATAAAGCAAGGTGTGTTTCGCCAATTTTTTCATCCGTTCACCGCTGAAATTAAATTTATTTACCTATCTGAGGGGTACTAAATGTATATATGTTTATCTGTTAGAAAAAGAATTCTTGTACGTGGGCCGCATGCTATGGCCTAGTAAAACTAGCCCACGTACTTTTCTGCCCAAGCACTAGGAAAAATTCTATTTTCCGCACCGAGCGAGAAATAGTTGAGTTTCCCACTGGGCAACCAATTTTGGGACGGCTAAATTTTCTTTTTTTTTCATGTTTTACTTCTATTTTAATACTTATTTTAGTATCTCTTTTTTCCCTTGCAAGTTTATTTTCTAGAAGTTATTTCTTAAATTTAAAATCCTCAAAAGCGTTCAGAACTATTTTTTTTGGAAAATGTTCAAAATTCCAAAATTTTGTTACTATTTAAGAAAATATACCGAACTTGCAAAGAGTTTACCATTTTTTTTTCAAAAGACATTGTTTTTTTAAAAAAATCGCGATATCTAAAAATCAAAAAGCATTTGAAATATGCTCCAAATTCGAAAAATATTCTTGTTTTTTCTGAAATTTTCACAAAAAAATAATGTTCATTTAAAAAAGATAAACGATTGCTATTTTTTTAATTTTCAACACATGTTTCTGTTTTAAAAAAATGATCACAAATTTACATTTTTTTCAGACAAGTTCACAAATTTATATAATTTTCATGTTTTTAGTTGGACTTTCGCACAGGACAACCAATAATGGGCTGGCCCAATTTTCTTTATTCCTGTGTTTTACTTCTACTTTTATTCTCTTTCCTATCTCTTTTTTCCCTTCCAAGTTTATTTTTCTTTTAGAATTGATTTCATAAATTAAAAATTCTCAGGAAAAGTATAGACTTAAGATTAGTTTTTTTGAACAGGTTAAGAATTCCAACTTTTTTTGCTATTTTAAAAAAATATTCGGAACTTACAAAAGGTTTCCGTTTAAAAATAATAATTATTGTTTTTCAGAATAGTTTGAGATGTCTAAAAACAAAATAGCATTTCAAAAATGCTCCAAAGTCGAAAAAAATTCTGTTTTACTGAACTTTCATAATTAAAAACAATGTTTTGTATAAAAGATACACATTTTCTAAAAATCTTACGAATTTTGAACATATGTGCCCTCTTTTTAAAAAATGTTCACAAAGTCAAATAATTTTAATGTTTTTATAAAAGAAATTGGTGTTTTTATAAAATATTTATTAATTGAAAAAATGTTTCCTTTCATATTTGTTCGCGTTTTAAAAAGTGTACATTATTTTCAAAAACTATTCGAGATTTAAAATAGTGTTCATGTTTCCTAGAATATTCAGAAACTTCATACCTTAAAGTCCCCTCGATTGGAAGGATTGAAAGGAAAATTAGATTGAATAACTCATGGGTCTTGCCCAACGTACGATCACATAACAAAACTTTTAAACACCATTGATCAATGAATGGAAAAATAGCGGATTGATTCCTCCACACGCTGCGAAACCGAGAAGCTAATCGTTTCTTTTTTTCGTGCGCACATAGGTTTTTGCTTGCACATATAATGCTCATTGACTTTAAATGCATACTATTTTATCTCCCGTTGCAATGCACGGGCATATGTGCTAGTCCCTACAAAATCATATAGTCTGGCTATGCTCTATCTTCACCACACAAAATATTTAAATCATGCACAACGCCGATGACAAGCCAAGAAATTGTTTCATACTTTTGATGTTCTCAAACTTTTTCAATCTTCACGCGATACATGAGTGTGAGCCATGGATATAGCACTATATGTGGAATAGATTGGTGGTTGTGAAGAAAACAAGAAGGAGAAGATAGTCTCACATCAACTAGGCGTATCAATGGGCTATGGAGATGCCCATCAATAGATATCAATGTGAGTGAGTAGGGATTGCCATGCAATGGATGCACTAGAGCTATAAGTATATGAAAGCTCGATAAAAGAAACTAAGCGGGTGTGCATCCAACTTGCTTGCTCATGAAGACCTAGGGCATTTTGAGGAAGCCCATCATTGGAATATACAATCAAAGTTCTATAATGAAAAATTCCCACTAGTATATGAAAGTGATATCATAGGAGACTCTCTATCATGAAAATCATGGTGCTACTTTGAAGCACAAGTGTGGAAAAAAGATAGTAGCATTGTCCCTGGATACGTCTCCAACGTATCTATAATTTTTTATTGTTCCATGCTATATTATCTACTGTTTGGAAATTATTGGGCTTGATTATCCACTTTTATATTATTTTTGGGACTAACCTATTAACCGGAGGCCCAGCCCAGAATTGTTGTTTTTGCCTATTTTAGGGTTTCGAGGAAAAGGAATATCAAACGGAGTCCAAACGGAATGAAACCTTCGGGAACGTGATTTTTGGAACAATCAAGATCCAAGAGACTTGGACCTACGGCAAGCAACCAACAGGGAAGCCACGAGGTAGGGGCGCGCCTACCCCTCCCCCCCCCCCAGACGCGCCCTCCACCCTTGTGGGCCCCTTGTTGCTCTACCGACGTACTCCTTCCTCCTATATGTACCTATGTACCCCAAATGATCAGATACGGAGCCAAAAAACCTAATTCCACCGCCGCAACCTTCTATATCCACGAGATCCCATCTTGGGGCCTGTTCCGGAGCTCCGCCGGAGGGAGCATCCATCACGGAGGGCTTCTACATCAACATTATAGCCTCTCCGATGAAATGTGGAGATCTATTCGATGTAATCTTGTTTTTGCGGTGTGTTTGTTGAGACCGATGAATTGTGGGTTTATGATCAAGATTATCTATGAACAATATTTGAATCTTCTCTGAATTCTTTTAGGTATGATTGGTTATCTTTGCAAGTCTCTTCGAATTATCAGTTTGGTTTGGCCTAGTAGACTGATCTTTCTTGCAATGGGAGAAGTGCTTAGCTTTGGGTTCAATCTTGCGGTGTCCTTTCCCAGTGATAGTAGGGGCAGCAAGGCACGTATTGTATTGTTGCCATCGAGGATAACAAGATGGGTTTTTTATCATATTGCATGAATTTATCCCTCTACATCATGTCATCTTGCTTAAGGCGTTACTCTTTTTTTCATGAACTTAATACTCTAGATGCATGCTGGATAGCGGTCAATGAGTGGAGTAATAGTAGTAGATGCAGGCAGGAGTCGGTCTACTTGTCTCGGACGTGATGCCTATACACATGGTCATACCTAGATATTATCATAACTATGCTCAATTCTGTCAATTGCTCAACAGTAATTCGTTCACCCACCGTAAAATACTTATGCTCTTGAGAGAAGCCACTAGTGAAACATATGGCCCCCGGGTCTATCTTCATCATATTAATCTTCCAATACTTAGTTATTTCATTTGCTTTTTTACTTTGCTTTTATTTTACTTTGCATCTTTATCACAAAAATACCAAAAATATTATTCTATCTTATCTATCAGATCTCATTCTCATAAGTGACCGTGAAGGGATTGACAACCCCTTATCGCGTTGGTTGCGAGGAGTTATTTGTTTTGTGCCGGTACGAGGGACTCGCGCGTAGCCTCCTACTGGAATGATACCTTGGTTCTCAAAAACTGAGGGAAATACTTACGCTACTTTGCTGCATCATCCTTTCCTCTTCAAGGAAATCCAACGCAGTGCTCAAGAGGTAGCAAGAAGATTTCTGGCGCCGTTGCCGGGGAGTCTACGCAAAAGTCAACATACCAAGTACCCATCACAACCCTTATTTCCCGCATTTCATTATTTGCCATTTGCCTCTCGTTTTCCTCTCCCCCACTTCACCCTTGCCGTTTTATTCGCCCTCTCTCTCTATCCTCCCTCTCTTTCTCTATTTGTCTCTTTTTGCCTTTTGCACTTTCTTCCATTATGTCTGAAATTGGGGAAATTATTGTCGATATGGACAATAATAATATCATGAAAAATTCTTATGCTCCTGCTGAAGAACCCCCTATCTTACATACAAAAAATTTCCGTATTGGTAGTGGTAATATTATTGGAAAAGAAGTTATCCAAGATTTCTTTACTTGTGCCGGTGCTTTGCCTTCTATGGGTAGTTCTATCCTTCATAGAAATAGTAGTCTTGCGGACGCTATTGCCATGCTTGTAGTTGAACTTCAAAGACAATTCATGCACATGCACCCTTGCATACAAAGGATTTTCCTAGAATTTTCTAATATTGAGCATTCTTCTATTAAGCGTGCCGCTACGATCTTTTTGGCTCATGAGTTCAGATTCATAATAAAAGAGGCCAAAGAAATCTTTGCGCATTATAGGGTGGACGCTTGCCGTCCTCCCATAGAGGCTATCCTTTTTGATCAAGAAGAAATAATGTGTTTTCAATCCCTAGACTATGTTGCTTTCAATAAAAATCTTAGAAAAAGGGTTCCTACCACTGTTTTAGTTGATAGAATTTCTGAAGATAATGATGATTTGGCCATTCGAAATAATGAACTAGGATATTCTCTTGAGTTTAGGCTCACAAAGTTCTGTCAAAAGAATACTTATAATGATGAATTGGTTGTGCAATACAAAGGGCCAAAGGAGGAACCTATACCTCCCAAGGTTGATCTTGGGGACTTTTGTCCCATTAAATTTAGCCCTTTTTATTACTTTTTCTTGGCTCAAAGAAAACATGCTGCCGAACGTAGAGAATATGAAAAGAGTTTTAATGATCTATCTTACTATTATGGCAATACCTAGATCTATCCTTGCTTTTTATGCCAAGCTAGGGGCGTTAAACGATTGCGCTTGTTGGGAGGCAACCCCATTTATTTTTAGTCCTTGCCTTTTGCTCATGTTTAGTAACCTAGCCTATGTTTTGGTTGTGTTTTTTGTGTTTAACTAGTGTTTGTGCCAAGTAGAACCGTTGGGAAGACTTGGGGAAAGTCTTGTTATCTTGCTGTAAAAAACAGAAACTTTAGCGCTCACGAGAATCGCTGCCATTTTTATTTGGCAAGTGCTATTTAGTTAATTATTTTTGAATATGATTAATAGATAAATTCTTCACGTCCAGAAATTTATTTTAGAATTTTTGGGGTTCCAGATCTTGCGCTAGCTACAGATTACTACAGACTGTTCTGTTTTTGACAGATTCTGTTTTTCGTGAGTTGTTTGCTTATTTTGATGAATCTATGGCTAGTAAAATAGTTTATAATCCATAGAGAAGTTGGAATACAGTAGGTTTGACACCAATATAAATAAATAATGAGTTCATTACAGTACCTTGAAGTGGTCTATTGTTTTCTTTCGCTAACGGAGCTCGGGACATTTTCTACGTTAAGTTTTGTGTTGTGAAGTTTTCAAGTTTTGGGTAAAGATTTGATGGATTATGGAACAAGGAGTGGCAAGAGCCTAAGCTTGGGGATGCCCATGGCACCCCCAAGATAATCTAAGGACACCTAAAATCCAAAGCTTGGGGATGCCCCGGAAGGCATCCCCTCTTTCGTCTACTTCTATCGGTAACTTTACTTGGAGCTATATTTTTATTCACCACATGATATGTGTTTTGCTTGGAGCGTCTTGTCTGACTTGAGTATTTTCTTTTTAGTTTACCACAATCATCTTTACTATACACACCTTTTGAGGGGGCCATACATGATTTGGAATTTGTTAGAATACTCTATGTGCTTCGCTTATATCATTTGAGTTATATAGTTTTGCTCTAGTGCTTCACTTATATTTTTAGGGCACGGTGGTGGAATTGTTTTATAGAAACTATTGATCTCTCATTCTTCACTTAGATTATTTTGAGATTCTTAAATAGCATGGTAATTTGCTTAAATAATCCTAATATGCTTGGTATTCAAGAATAGTAAAAACTTTCTTATGAGTGTGTTGAATGCTATGAGAAGTTTGATGCTTGATGATACGTCTCCAACGTATCTTTAATTTTTGATTGCTCCATGCTATATTATCTACTATTTTGAACATTATTGGGCTTTATTATCCACTTTTATATTATTTTTGGGACTAACCTATTAACCGGAGGCCCAGCCCAGAATTGCTGTTTTTTTGCCTGTGTTAGGGTTTCGAAGAAAAGGAATATCAAACGGAGTCCAAAAGGAATGAAACCTTCGGGAACGTGATTTTCTCAATGAACAAGACCCAGGAGACTTGGACCCTACGTTAAGACACAAAATAGGAGGCCACGAGGTAGGGGCGCGCCTACCCCCCAAGCGCGCCCTCCACCATCGTGGGCCCCCTGTTGCTCCACCGACGTACTCCTTCCTCCTATATATACCTACGTACCCCCAAACGACCAGATACGGAGCCAAAACCCTAATTCCACCGCCGCAACTTTCTGTATCCACTAGATCCCATCTTGGGGCCTGTTCCGGAGGTCCGCCGGAGGGGGCATCGATCACGGAGGGCTTCTACATCAACACCATAGCCCCTCCGATGAAGTGTGAGTAGTTCACCTTAGACCTACGGGTCCATAATTATTAGCTAGATGGCTTCTTCTCTCTTTTTGGATCTCAATACAATGTTCTCCCCCTCTCTTGTGTAGAACTATTCGATGTAATCTTCTTTTTGCGGTGTGTTTGTTGAGACCGATGAATTGTGGGTTTATGATCAAGTCTATCTATGAACAATATTTGAATCTTCTTTGAATTCTTTTATGTATGATTGGTTATCTTTGCAAGTCTCTTCGAATTATCGGTTTGGTTTGGCCTACTAGATTGTTTTTTCTTGCAATGGGAGAAGTGGTTAGCTTCGGGTTCAATCTTGCGGTGTCCTTTCCCAGTGACAGTAGGGGCAGCAAGGCACGTATTGTATTGTTGCCATCGAGGATAACAAGATGGGGTTTTCATCATATTGCATGAGTTTATCCCTCTACATCATGTCATCTTGCTTAAGGCGTTAAGTTGTTTTCATTAACTTAATACTCTAGATGCATGCTGGATAGCGGTTGATGAGTGGAGTAATAGTAGTAGATACAGGTAGGAGTCGGTCTACTTGTCTCCGACGTGATGCCTATATACATGATCATGCCTAGATATGCTCATAACTATGCTCAATTCTGTTAATTGCTCAACAGTAATTTGTTCACCCGCCGTAGAATACTTATGCTCTCAAGAGAAGCCACTAGTGAAACCTATGGCCCCCGGGTCTATCTTCATCATATTAATCTCCTACTACTTCGTTTTTTCCTTTGATTTTTTAATTTGCTTTTACTTTACTTTGCATCTTTATCACAAAAATACCAAAAATATTATCTTATCGTATCTACCAGATCTCACTCTCGTAAGTGGCAGTGTAGGGATTGACGACCCCTTATCGCGTTGGTTGCGAGGATTTATTTGTTTTGTGTAGTTGTGGGGGACTCGCGCGTAGCCTCCTACTGGATTGATTCCTTGGTTCTCAAAAACTAAGGGAAATACTTACGCTACTTTGCTGCATCATCCCTTCCTCTTCGGGGAAAACCAACGCAGTGCTCAAGAGGTAGCAAGAAGGATTTCTGGCGCCGTTGCCGGGGAGGTCTACGTAAAAGTCAATATTCCAGGTACCCATCACATACCCTTATCTCCCGCATTACATTATTTGCCATTTGCCTCTTATTTTCCTCTCCCCCACTTCACCCTTGCCGTTTTATTCGCCCTCTCTCTCTATCCTCCCTCCCTTTCTCTATTTGCCTCTTTTTGCCGGCTTGTTTTTTGTTTGCTTGTGTGTTAGTTTGCTTGTTTGTCACGATGGCTCAAGATAACACTAAATTGTGTGACTTCACCAATACCAACAACAATGATTTTATTAGCTCTCCAATTGCTCCTCTTACCGATGCTGAATCTTGTGAAATTAATAGTGCTTTGCTGAATCATGTCATGAAAGATCCGTTTTCCGGCCTTCCTAGTGAAGATGCCGCTACCCATCTAAATAGCTTCGTTGATTTGTGTTATATGCAAAAGAAGAAAGATGTGGATAATAATATCGTTAAATTGAAGCTATTTCCTTTTTGGCTTAGAGATCGTGCTAAAGCTTGGTTTTCGTCTTTGCCTAAAAATAGTATTGATTCATGGAACAAGTGCAAAGATGCTTTTATCTCTAAGTATTTTCCTCCCGCTAAGATCATCTCTCTTAGAAATGATATTATGAATTTTAAGCAACTTGATCATGAACATGTTGCACAAGCTTGGGAGAGAATGAAACTAGTGATACGTAATTGTCCTACTCATGGTTTAAATTTGTGTATGATTATACAAATTTTTTATGCCGGATTGAATTTTGCTTCTAGAAATCTTTTAGATTCGGCTGTGGGAGGCACTTTTATGGAAATAACTTTAGGAGAAGCTACTAAACTCCTAGATAATATTATCGTTAATTAGTCTCAATGGCATACTAAAAGATCTACTAATAAAAAGGTGCATGCGATAGAAGAAATTAATGTTTTGAGTGGAAAGATGGATGAACTTATGAAATTATTTGCTAGTAAGAGTGTTTCTTCTGATCCTAATGATATGCCCTTGTCTACTTTGATTGAGAATAATAGTGAATCTATGGATGTGAATTTTGTTGGTAGTAACAATTTTGGTAACAACACATATAGAGGAAATTTCAATTCTAGGCCTTATCCTAGTAATCCCTCTAATAATTATGGTAATTCCTACAACAATTCTTATGGAAATTATAATAATATGCCCTATGATTTTGAATCTAATATTAAAGAATTTATTACTTCACAAAAGAATTTTAATGCTTTGATTGAAGAAAAATTGCTTAAGATTGATGAGTTGGCTAGGAATGTTGATAGAATTTCTCTTGATGTTGATTCTTTGAAGCTTAGGTCTATTCCACCTAAGCATGATATCAATGAGTCTCTCAAAGCCATGAGAATTTCCATTGATGAGTGCAAAGAAAGAACCGCTAGGATGCGTGCTAAGAAAGATGCCTTTATAAGAGTGTGTTCTTCTAGTTCCTATGAAAATAAAGATGAAGACCTAAAAGTTATTGATGTGTCCCCTATTAAATCTTTGTTTTGCAATATGAACCTTGATAATGATGGGACTGAATATGATCCACCTTTACCTAGAAGACGTTCCAAGAATTCGGAATTTTTGATCTTGATGCTAAAATTGATAAAAGTGGGATGGAAGAAATTAAAACCCTAGATGTTGCTAAACCCACTATTATGGATTTCAAGGAATTTAACTATGAAAATTTCTCTTTGATTGATTGTATTTCCTTGTTACAATCCGTGCTAAATTCTCCTCACGCTTATAGTCAAAATAAAGCATTTACTAAACGTATCGTTGATGCCTTGATGCAATCTTATGAAGAAAAACTTGAATTGGAAGTTTCTATCCCTAGAAAACTTTATGATGAGTGGGAACCAACTATTAAAATTAAAATTAAAAATCATGAATGCTATGCTTTATGTGATTTGGGTGCTAGTGTTTCCACGATTCCAAAGACTTTGTGTGATTTGTTAGGTTTCCGTGATTTTGATGATTGCTCTCTAAACTTGCACCTTGCGGATTCCACTATTAAGAAACCTATGGGAAGAATTAATGATGTTCTTATTGTTGCAAATAGGAATTATGTGCCCGTATATTTTATTGTTCTTGACATAGATTGCAATCCTTCATGTCCTATTATTCTTGGTAGACCTTTCCTTAGAACGATTGGTGCAATTATTGATATGAAGGAAGGAAATATTAGATTCCAATTTCCATTAAGGAAAGGCATGGAACACTTTCCTAGAAATAAAATTAAATTACCTTATGAATCAATTATGAGATCCACTTATGGATTGCCTACCAAAGATGGCAATACCTAGATCTATCCCTGCTTGTTATGCGTAGCTAGGGGCGTTAAACGATAGCGCTTGTTGGGAGGCAACCCAATTTTATTTTTTATTACTTGCTTTGTGCTCCTGTTTAGTAATAAATAATTTATCTAGCCTCTGTTTTGGTTGTGTTTTTTGTGTTTAATTAGTGTTTGTGCCAAGTAGAACCGTTGGGAAGACTTGGGGAAAATCTTGTTACACTTGCTGTAAAAAAACAGAAACTCTAGCGCTCACGAGAACTGCTGCAATTTTATTTGGAAAGTGCTATATAGTTAATTATTGTTGCATATGATTAATAGATAAATTACTCACGTCCAGCATTTTATTTTAGAATTTTTGGGGTTCCAGATCTTGCGCTAGCTACAGATTACTACAGACTGTTCTGTTTTTGACAGATTCTGTTTTTCGTGTGTTGTTTGCTTATTTTGATGAATCTATGGCTAGTAAAATAGTTTATAAACCATAGAGAAGTTGTAATACAGTAGTTTAAACACAAATATAAATAAATAATGAGTTCATTACAGTACCTCGAAGTGGTCTTTTGTTTTCTTTCGCTAACGGAGCTCACGAGATTTTCTATTTTAAGTTTCGTGTTGTGAAGTTTTCAAGTTTTGGGTAAAGATTTGATGGATTATGGAACAAGGAGTGGCAAGAGCATAAGCTTGTGGATTCCCATGGCACCCCCAAGATAATATAAGGACACCTAAAATCCAAAGATTGGGGATGCCCCGGAAGGCATCCCCTCTTTTTGTCTACCTCTACCGGTAACTTTACTTGGAGCTATATTTTTATTCGCCACATGATATGTGTTTTGCTTGGAGCGTCTTGTATTATTTGAGTCTTTATTTTTTATTTTACCACAATCATCCTTGCTGTAAACACCTTTTGAGAGAGCCATACATGATTTGGAATTTGTTAGAATACTCTATGTGCTTCGCTTATATCTTTTGAGTTATATAGTTTTGCTCTAGTACTTCACTTATATCTTTTAGAGCACGGCGGTGGATTTGTTTTATAGAACTATTGATCTCTCATGCTTCACTTAGATTATTTTGAGAGTCTTAAATATCATGGTAATTTGCTTAAAAAATCCTTATATGCTAGGTATACAATATTAATAATAAAATTCTCTTATGAGTGTGTTGAATACTATGAGAAGTTTGATGCTTGATAATTGTTTTGAGACATGAAGATGGTGATATTAAAGTTGTGCTAGTTGAGTAGTTGTGAATTTGAGAAATACTTGTGTTAAAGTTTGTGATTCCCGTATCATGCACGTATGGTGAACCGTTATGTGATGAAGTCGGAGCATGATTTATTTTTTGATTGTCTTCCTTATGAGTGGCGATCGGGAACGAGTGATGGTCTTTTCCTACCAATCTATCCCCCTAGGAGCATGCGCGTAATACTTTGCTTTGATAACTTGTAGATTTTTGCAAGAAGTATATGAGTTCTTTATGAGTAATGTTGAGTCCATGGATTATACACACTTTTCTTCCTTCCACCATTGCTAGCCTCTCTAATACCGCGCACCTTTCGCCGGTATCATACACCCACCATATACCTTCCTCAAAACAGCCACCATACCTACCTATTATGGCATTTCCATAGCCATTCCGAGATATATTGCCATTCAACTTTCCACCGTTCCGTTTATTATGACACACTCCATCATTGTCATATTGCTTAGCATGATCATGTAGTTGACGTCGTATTTGTGGCAAAGCCACCGTTCATAACTCTTTCATACATGTCACTCATGAGTCATTGCATATCCTGGTACACCGCCGGAGGCATTCGTATAGAGTCAATATTTTGTTCTAAGTGTCGAGTTATAATTGTTGAGTTGTAAGAGAATAAAAGTGTGATGATCATCATTATTAGAGCATTGTCCCAGTGAGGAAAGGATGATGGAGACTATGATTCCCCCACAAGTCGGGATGAGACTCCGGACGAAAAAAGAAAGAAAGATAAGAGGCCATAAAAAAAGAGAAAATGCCCAAATAAAAAAATGAGAGAAAAAGAGAGAAGGGACAATGCTACTATCCTTTTACCACACTTGTGCTTCAAAGTAGCACCACGATATTCATAGTAGAGAGTCTCTCATTTCATCACTTTCTTATACTAGTGGGAATTTTTCATTATAAAACTTGGCTTGTATATTCCAATGATGGGCTTCCTCAAATTGCCCTAGGTCTTCGTGAGCAAGCAAATTGGATGCACACCCACATAGTTTCTTTTGTTGAGCTTTCATATACTTATATCTCTAGTGCATCCGTTGCATGGCAATCCCTACTCACTCACATTGATATCTATTGATGGGCATCTCCATAGCCCGTTGATACGCCTAGTGGATGTGAGACTATCTTCTCCCTTTTTGTCTTCTCCACAACCACCATTCTATTCCACCTATAGTGCTATATCCATGGCTCACGCTCAAGTATTGCGTGAAGATTGAAAAAGTTTTGAGAATGTCAAAAGTATGAAACAATTGCTTGGCTTGTCATCGGGGTTGTGCATGATTTAAATACTTTGTGTGGTGAAGATAGAGCATAGCCAGCCTATATGATTTTGTAGGGATAACTTTCTTTGGCCATGTTATTTTGACAAGACATGATTGCTTTATTAGTATGCTTGAAGTATTATTATTTTTATGTCAATATGAACTTTTATCTTGAATCTTTCGGATCTGAATATTCATACCACAATTAAGAAGAATTACATTAAAATTATGCCAAGTAGCACTCCGCATCAAAAATTCTGTTTTTATCATTTACCTACTCGAGGACGAGCAGGAATTAAGCTTGAGGAAGCTTTATACGTCTCCAACGTATCTATAATTTTTGATTGCTCCATGCTATATTATCTACTGGTTTGGACATTATTGGGCTTTATTATCCACTTTTATATTATTTTTGGGACTAACCTATTAACCGAAGGCCCAGCCTAGAATTGTTGTTTTTTGCCTGTTTTAGGGTTTCGAAGAAAAGGAATATCAAACGAAGTCCAAACGGAATGAAACCTTCGGGAACGTGATTTTCTCAACGAACAAGACCCAGGAGACTTGGACCCTACGTCAAGACACAAAAGAGGAGGCCACGAGGTAGGGGGCGCGCCTACCCCCCACCCATAGGCGCGCCCTCCACCCTCGCGGCCCCCCTGTTGCTCAACCAACGTACTCCTTCCTCCTATATATACCTACGTACCCCCAAACGATCAGATACAGAGCCAAAACCCTAATTCCACCGCCGCAACTTTCTGTATCCACGAGATCACATCTTGGGGCCTGTTCTAGAGCTCCGCCAGAGGGGGCATCGATCACGGAGGGCTTCTACATCAACACCATAGCCCCTCTGATGAAGTGTGAGTAGTTCACCTCAAACCTACGGGTCCATAGTTATTAGCTAGATGGCTTCTTCTCTCTTTTTGGATCTCAATACAATGTTCTCCCCCTCTCTTGTGGAGAACTATTCGATGTAATCTTCTTTTTGCGGTGTGTTTGTTGAGATCGATGAATTGTGGGTTTATGATCAAGTCTATCTATGAACAATATTTGAATCTTCTCTGAATTCTTTTATGTATGATTGGTTATCTTTGCAAGTCTCTTTGAATTATCAGTTTGGTTTGGCCTACTAGATTGATCTTTCTTGCAATGGGAGAAGTGCTTAGCTTTGGGTTCAATCTTACGCTGTCCTTTCCTAGTGACAGTAGGGGCAGCAAGGCACGTATTGTATTGTTGCCATCGAGGATAACAAGATGGGGTTTTCATCATATTGCATGAGTTTATCTCTCTATATCATGTCATCTTGCTTAAGGCGTTACTCTATTTTCATTAACTTAATACTCTAGATGCTTGCTGGATAGCGGTCGATGAGTGGAGTAATAGTAGTAGATGCAGGCAGGAGTCGGTCTACTTGTCTCGGACGTGATGCCTGATACGTCTCCAACGTATCTATAATTTTTGATTGCTCCATGCTATATTGTCTACTGTTTTGGACTATATTGGGCTTTATTTTCCACTTTTATATTATTTTTGGGACTAACCTATTAACCGGAGGCCCAGCCCGGAATTGCTGTTTTTTGCCTATTTCAGTGTTTCAGATAAACGGAATATCAAACGGAGTCCAAGCGGAATAAAATCTTCAGAAACGTGATTTTCTCATCGAACGTGATCCAGGAGAGTTTGACCCTACTGCAAGGGATCAAAGAGGTGGTCATGAGAGTGGGGGGTGCCCCCCTAGGGCATGCCCCCCTGCCTCGTGGGCCCCTCGTTGCTCCTCCGGCGTACTTCTTCCTCCTATATATACCCACGTACCCCCAAACTATCAGAACAGGAGCCAAAAACCTAATTCCACTGCCGCAACTTTCTGTATCCACGAGATCCCATCTCGGGGCCTGTTCCGGAGCTCCGCCGGAAGAGGGCCGTCATCACGGAGGGCTTCTACAACATCATAGCCTCTCCGATGAAGTGTGAGTAGTTTACCTCAGACCTTCGGGTCCATAGTTAGTAGCTAGATGGCTTCTTCTCTCTCTTTGAATCTCAATACAAAGTTCTCCCCCTCTCTTGTGGAGATCTATTCGATGTAATCTTCTTTTTGCGGTGTGTTTGTTGAGACCGATGAATTGTGGGTTTATGATCAAGTCTATCTATGAATAATATTTGAATCTTCTATGAATTCTTTTATGTATGATTGGTTATCTTTGCAAGTCTCTTCGAATTATCTGTTTGGTTTGGCCAACTACATTGGTAGTTCTTGCCATGGGAGAAGTGCTTAGCTTTGGGTTCAATCTTGCGGTGTCCTTACCCAGTGACAGAAGGGGCAGCAAGGCACGTATTGTATCGTTGCCGTCGAGGATAACAAGATGGGGTTTATTTCATATTGCATGAATTTATCTCTCTACATCATGTCATCTTTCTTAAGGCGTTACTCTGTTTTTAACTTAATACTCTAGATGCATGCTGGATAGCGGTCGATGAGTGGAGTAATAGTAGTAAATGCAGAATCGTTTCGATCTACTTGTCAAGGACGGGATGCCTACATACATGATCATGCCTAGATATTCTCATAATTATGCTCAATTCTATCAATTGCTCAACAGTAATTTGTTCACCCACCGTAGAATACTTATGCTCTTGAGAGAAGCCACTAGTGAAACCTATGGCCCCCGGGTCTATTCTCATCATATCAATCTCCATCACTTTTATATTGTTTTGCTATTTACTTTGATTTTACTTTTTATTTTGCATCTTTATATCAAAAATACCAAAAAATATTCTATCTATCAGATCTCACTCTCGTAAGTGATCGTGAAGGGCTTGACACCCCCTAATCGCGTTGGTTGCGAGTAGCTATCGCTTTGTGCAGGTACGAGGGACTTGAGCGTGGGCTCCTACTGGATTGATACCTTGGTTCTCAAAAACTGAGGGAAATACTTACACTACTCTGCTGCATCATCCCTTCCTCTTCGGGGAAAACCAACGCAAGCTCAAGACATAGCAAGAAGGATTTCTGGCGCCGTTGCCGGGGAGTCTACGCAAAAAGTCAACATACCAAGTACCCATCAGAATCCCTATCTCTTGCATTACATTATTTGCCATTTGCCTCTCGTTTTCCTCTCCCCCAATTCTGAAGGAAATATGCCCTAGAGGCAATAATAAAGTTATTATTTATTTCCTTATATCATGATAAATGTTTATTATTCATGCTAGAATTGTATTAACCGGAAACATAATACATGTGTGAATACATAGACAAACAGAGTGTCACTAGTATGCCTCTACTTGACTAGCTCGTTAATCAAAGATGGTTATGTTTCCTAACCATGAACAAAGAGTTGTTATTTGATTAACGAGGTCACATCATTAGTTGAATGATCTGATTGACATGACCCATTTCATTAGCTTAGCACCCGATCATTTAGTATGTTGCTGTTGCTATTCTTCATGACTTATACATGTTCCTATGACTATGAGATTATGCAACTCCCGTTTACCGGAGGAACACTTTGGGTACTACCAAACGTCACAACGTAACTGGGTGATTATAAAGGAGTACTACAGGTGTCTCCAAAGGTAGATGTTGGGTTGGCGTATTTCGAGAATAGGATTTGTCACTCCGATTGTCGGAGAGGTATCTCTGGGCCCTCTCGGTAATGCACATCACTTAAAGCCTTGCAAGCATTGCAACTAATGAGTTAGTTGCGGGATGTTGTATTACGGAACGAGTAAAGAGACTTGCCGGTAACGAGATTGAACTAGGTATTGGATACCGACGATCGAATCTCGGGCAAGTAACATACCGATGACAAAGGGAACAACGTATGTTGTTATGCGGTCTGACCGATAAAGATCTTCGTAGAATATGTAGGAGCCAATATGGGCATCCAGGTCCCGCTATTGGTTATTGACCAGAGATGTGTCTCGGCCATGTCTACATTGTTCTCGAACCGTAGGGTCCGCAAGCTTAAGGTTTCGATGACAGTTATATTATGAGTTTATGAGTATTGATGTACCGAAGGAGTTCGGAGTCCCAGATGAGATCAGGGACATGACGAGGAGTCTCGAAATGGTCGAGACGTAAAGATCGATATATTGGACGACTATATTCGGACATCGGAAAGGTTCCGAGTGATTCGGGTATTTTTCGGAGTACCGGATAGTTACGGGAGAAGTAATGGGCCTTGATGGGCTTTAGTGGGAAGAGGAAAAGGCTGCTGCGCCCCCCCTCTCCCCTTTGGTCCGAATTGGACTAGGGAAAAGGGGGCCGGCCACCTCTCCTTCTCCTCCTATTCCTTCTCCCTTCCTCCCCTTTTGGTGGACTCCTACTAGGACTTGGAGTCCTAGTAGGACTCCCTATCCTGGCCGCACCTTTGCCTTGGCCGGCCTCCTCCTCCTCGATCCTTTATATACAGGGGCAGGGGGCACCCCATAGACACACAAGTTGATCCTTGAGATCGTTCCTTAGCCGTGTGCGGTGCCCCCTGCCATCAAATTCCACCTCGATCATACCGTTACAGTGCTTAGGCGAAGCCCTGCGTCGGTAGTACATCAAGATCGTCACCACGCCGTCGTGCTGACAAAACTCCTCCCCGAAGCTTTGCTGGATCGGAGCCCGGGGATCGTCATCGAGCTGAACGTGTGCTAAGAACTCGGAGGTGCCGGAGTAACGGTGCCTGGATCGGTTGGATCGGGAAGAAGACGTACGACTACTTCCTCTATGTTGTGTGATCGCTTCCGCAGTCGGTCTACGTTGGTACGTAGACAACACTCTCCCCCTCGTTGCTATGCATCACCATGATCTTGCGTGTGCGTAGGAAAATTTTCGAAATTACTACGTTCCCCAACAGTGGCATCCGAGCCTAGGTTTTATGGTTTGATGTTATTTGCACGAGTAGAACACAAGTGAGTTGTGGGCGATACAAGTCATACTGCCTACCAGCATGTCATACTTTGGTTCAGCGGTATTGTTGGACGAGACGACCCGGACCAACCTTACGCGTACGCTTACGCGAGACCGGTTCCCTCGACGTGCTTTGCACATAGATGGCTTGCGGGCGACTGTCTCTCCAACTTTAGTTGAACCGAGTGTGGCTACGCCCGGTCCTTGAGAAGGTTAAAACGGAGTCTATTTGACGAACTATCGTTGTGGTTTTGATGCGTAGGTGAGATGAGTTCTTACTTAAGCCCGTAGCAGCCACGTAAAACTTGCAACAACAAAGTAGAGGACGTCTAACTTGTTTTTGCAGGGCATGTTGTGATGTGATATGGTCAAGGCATGATGCTGATTTTATTGTATGAGATGATCATGTTTTGTAACCAAGTTATCGGCAACTGGCAGGAGCCATATGGTTGTCGCTTTATTGTATGCAATGCAATCGCGATGTAATGCTTTACTTTATTACTAAGCGGTAGTGATAGTCGTGGAAGCATAAGATTGGCGAGACGACAACGATGCTACGATGGAGATCAAGGTGTCGCGCCGGTGAAGATGGTGATCATGACGGTGCTTCGGAGATGGAGATCACAAGCACAAGATGATGATGACCATATCATATCACTTATATTGATTGCATGTGATGTTTATCTTTTATGCATCTTATCTTGCTTTGATTGACGGTAGCATTATAAGATGATCTCTCACTAAATTATCAAGAAGTGTTCTCCCTGAGTATGCACCGTTGCGAAAGTTCTTCGTGCTGAGACACCACGTGATGATCGGGTGTGATAGGTTCTACGTTCAAATACAACGGGTGCAAAACAGTTGCACACGCAGAATACTCAGGTTATACTTGACGAGCCAAGCATATACAGATATGGCCTCGGAACACAGAGACCGAAAGGTCGAGCGTGAATCATATAGTAGATATGATCAACATGACGATGTTCACCATTGAAAACTACCCCATCTCACGTGATGATCGGTTATGGTTTAGTTGATTTGGATCATGTGATCACTTAGAGGATTAGAGGGATGTCTATCTAAGTGGGAGTTCTTAAGTAATATGATTAAATTGAACTTAAATTTATCATGAACTTAGTCCTGGTAGTATTTTGCAAATTATGTTGTAGATCAATAGCTCGCGGTGTTGCTTCCCTGTGTTTATTTTGATATGTTCCTAGAGAAAATTATGTTGAAAGATGTTAGTAGCAAAGATGCGGATTGGATCCGTGATCAGAGGTTTATCCTCATTGCTGCACAGAAGAATTATGTCCTTGATGCACCGCTAGGTGAAAGACCTATTGCAGGAGCAGATGCAGACGTTATGAATGTTTGGCTAGCTCAATATGATGACTACTTGATAGTTTAGTGCACCATGCTTAATGGCTTAGAATCGGGACTTCAAAGACGTTTTGAACGTCATGGACCATATGAGATGTTCCAGGAGTTGAAGTTAATATTTCAAGCAAATACCCGAGTTGAGAGATATGAAGTCTCCAACAAGTTCTATAGCTAAAAGATGGAGGAGAATCGCTCAACTAGTGAGCATGTGCTCAGATTGTCTGGGTACTACAATCGCTTGAATCAAGTGGGAGTTAATCTTCCAGATAAGATAGTGATTGACAGAATTCTCTAGTCACCATCACCAAGTTAGTAGAACTTCGTGATGAACTATAATATGCAAGGGATAACAGAAACAACTCCCAAGCTCTTCGTGATGCTGACGAAGGTAGAAATCAAGAAAAACATCAAGTGTTGATGGTTGACAAGACCACTAGTTTCAAGAAAAGGGCAAAGGGAAGAAGGGGAACTTCAAGAAGAACGGCAAGCAAGTTGCTCAAGTGAAGAAGCCCAAGTCTGATCCTAAGCCTGAGACTAAGTGCTTCTACTGCAAAGGGACTGGTCATTGGAAGCGGAACTACCCCAAGTGATTGGCGGATAAGAAGGATGGCAAAGTGAACATAAGTATATTTGATATCATGTTATTGATGTGTACTTTACTAGTGTTTATAGCAAACCCTCAGTATTTGATACTAGTTCAGTTGCTAAGATTAGTAACTCGAAACGGGAGTTGCAGAATAAACAGAGACTAGTTAAGGGTGAAGTGACGACGTGTGTTGGAAGTGGTTCCAAGATTGATATGATCATCATCGCACACTCCCTATAATTTCGGGATTAGTGTTGAACCTAAATAAGTGTTATTTGGTGTTTGCGTTGAACATGAATATGATTTGATCATGTTTATTGTAATATAGTTATTCATTTAAGTAAGAGAATAAATTGTTGTTCTGTTTACATGAATAAAACCTAATATGGTTACACACCCAATGAAAATAGTTCATTGGATCTCGATCTTAATAATACACATATTCATAATATTGAAACCAAAAGATGCAAAGTTAATAATGATAGTGCAACTTATTTGTGGCACTGCTGTTTAGGTCATATTGGTATAAAGCGCATGAAGAAACTCCATGCTGATGGGCTTTCGGAATCACTTGATTATGAATCACTTGATGCTTGCGAACCATGCCTTTTGGGCAAGATGACTAAAACGCCGTTCTCCGGAACAATGGAGCGAGCAACAGATTTGTTGGAAATCATACAAACTGATGTATGTGGTCCGATGAATATTGAGGCTCGCGACAGGTATCATTATTTTCTGATCTTCACAGATGATTTGAGCAGATATGAGTATATCTACTTGATGAAACATTAGTCTGAAACATTTGAAAAATTCAAAGAATTTCAGAGTGAAGTGAAAAATCATCGTAACAAGAAAATAAAGTTCCTATGATCTGATCGTAGAAAAGAGTATTTGAGTTACGAGTTTGGTCTTCAGTTAAAACAATGTGAAATAGTTTCACTACTCACGCCACCTGGAACACCACAGCATAATGGTGTCTCCGAACGTCATAACCATACTTTATTGGATATAGTGCAATCTGTGATGTTTCTTACCGATTTACCACTATCGTTTTTGGGGTCATGCATTAGAGACAACTGCATTTACGTTAAATAGGGCACCATCTATATCCGTCGAGACGACGCCTTATGAACTATGGTTTGCCAAGAAACCAAAGTTGTCGTTTCTTAAAGTTTGGGGTTGCGATGCTTATATGAAAAGGTTTCATCCTGATAAGCTCAAAACTCAAATCGGAGAAGTGCATTTTCATAGGATATCCAAAGGAAACTGTTGGATACACCTTCTATCACAGATCCGAAGGCAAGACTTTTGTTGCTAAATTCGGAAACTTTCTGGAGAAGGAGTTTCTCTCGAAAGAAGTGAGTGGGAGGAAAGTAGAACTTGACGAGGTAACTGTATCTGCTCCCTTATTGGAAAGTAGTACATCACAGAAAAATGTTTCTATGACACCTACACCAGTTAGTGAGGAAGCTAATGATGATGATCATGAAACTTCAGAACAAGACACTACTGAACCTCGTAGATCAACCAGAGTAAAGATCCGCGCCAGAGTGGTACAGTAATCCTGTTCTGGAAGTCATGCTACTAGATCATGATGATCCTACGAACTATGAAGAAGCGATGGTGAGCCCAGATTCCGCAAAGTGGCTTGAAGCCATGAAATCTGAGATATGATCCATGTACGAGAACAAAGTATGGACTTTGGTTGACTTGCCCGATGATCGGCAAGCCATAGAAAATAAATGGATCTTCAAGAGGAAGACGGACGCTGATAGTAGTGTTACTATCTACAAAGCTAGAATTGTCGCAAAAGGTTTTCAACAAGTTCAAGGTGTTGACTACGATGAGATTTTCTCACTCGTATCTATGCTTAAAATCTGTCCGAATCATGTTAGCAATTGCCGCATTTTATGAAATCTGGCAAATGGATAAACAAAACTGCATTCCTTAATGGATTTGCTAAAGAAGAGTTGTATACGATGCAACTAGAAGGTTTTGTTGATCCTAAAGGTGTTAACTAAATATGCAAGCTCCAGCGATCTATCTGTGGACTGGTGCAAACATCTCGGAGTTGGAATATACGCTTTGATGAGTTGATCAAAGCATAGAGTTTTATACAGACTTGCGGTGAAGTCTGTATTTACAAGAAAGTGAGTGGGAGCACTACAACATTTCTGATAAGTATATGTGAATGACATATTGTTGATCGGAAATAATGTAGAATTATTCTGTAAAGCATAAAAGGAGTGTTTGAAAGGAGTTTTTCAAAGAAAGACTTCGGTAAAGCTCCTTACATATTGAGCTTCAAGATCTATAGAGATAGATCAAGACGCTTGATAAGTTTTTCAATAAGTACATACCTTGACAAGATTTTGAAGTAGTTCAAAACGGAACAGTCAAAGAAAAAGTTTCTTGCCTGTGTTACAAGGTGTGAAGTTGAGTAAAGACTCAAAGCCCGACCACGGCAGAAGATAGAAAGAGAATGAAAGTCATTCCCTATGCCTCATTCATAGGTTCTATAAAGTATGCCGTCTATTGTATACCCTGCACTGATTTGGCAAGGGAGTACAATAGTGATCTAGGAGTAGATCACTGGACAGCGGTCAGAATTATCCTTAGTGAAATAAGGATATGTTCCTCGATTATGGACGTGACAAAAAGGTTCGTCGTAAAGGGTTACGTCGATGCAAGTTTTTGACACTGATCCAGATGAATCTAAAAGTCTCAATCTGGATACATATTGAAAGTGGGAGCAATTAGCTAGAGTAGCTCCGTGCAGAGCATTATAGACAAAGAATTTTGCAAAATACTTACGGATCTGAATGTGACAGACCCGTTGACTAAAATTATCTCACAAGCAAAACATGATCACACCTTAGTACTCTTTGGGTGTTAATCACATAGAGATGTGAACTAGATTACTTACTCTAGTAAACCCTTTGAGTGTTGGTCACATGACGATGTGAACTATGGGTGTTAATCACATGGTGATGTGAACTATTGCTGCTAAATCACATGGCGATGTGAACTAGATTATTGACTCTAGTGCAAGTGGGAGACTGAAGGAAATATGCCCTAGAGGCAACAATAAAGTTATTATTTATTTCCTTATATCATGATAAATGTTTATTATTCATGCTAGAATTGTATTAACCGGAAACATAATACATGTGTGAATACATAGACAAACAGAGTGTCACTAGTATGCCTCTACTTGACTAGCTCGTTAATCAAAGATGGTTATGTTTCCTAACCATGAACAAAGAGTTGTTATTTGATTAACGAGGTCACATCATTAGTTGAATGATCTGATTGACATGACCCATTTCATTAGCTTAGCACCCGATCGTTTAGTATGTTGCTGTTGCTATTCTTCATGACTTATACATGTTCCTATGACTATGAGATTATGCAACTCCCGTTTACCGGAGGAACACTTTGGGTACTACCAAACATCACAACGTAACTGGGTGATTATAAAGGAGTACTACAGGTGTCTCCAAAGGTAGATGTTGGGTTGGCGTATTTCGAGATTAGGATTTGTCACTCCGATTGTCGGAGAGGTATCTTTGGGCCCTCTCGGTAATGCACATCACTTAAAGCCTTGCAAGCATTGCAACTAATGAGTTAGTTGCGGGATGTTGTATTACGGAACGAGTAAAGAGACTTGCCGGTAACGAGATTGAACTAGGTATTGGATACCGACGATCGAATCTCGGGCAAGTAACATACCGATGACAAAGGGAACAACGTATGTTGTTATGCGGTCTGACCGATAAAGATCTTCATAGAATATGTAGGAGCCAATATGGGCATCCAGGTCCCGCTATTGGTTATTGACCGGAGACGTGTCTCGGTCATGTCTACATTGTTCTCGAACCGTACGGTCCGCACGCTTAAGGTTTCAATGACAGTTATATTATGAGTTTATGAGTATTGATGTACCGAAGGAGTTCGGAGTCCCGGATGAGATCGGGGACATGACGAGGAGTCTCGAAATGGTCGAGACATAAAGATCGATATATTGGACGACTATATTCGGACATCGGAAAGGTTCCGAGTGATTCGGGTATTTTTCGGAGTACCGGGTAGTTACGGGAGAAGTAATGGGCCTTGATGGGCTTTAGTGGGAAGAGGAAAAGGCTGCTGCGCCCCCCCTACCCTTTGGTCCGAATTGGACTAGGGAAAAGGGGGCCGGCCACCTCTCCTTCTCCTCCTATTCCTTCTCCCTTCCTCCCCTTTTGGTGGACTCCTACTAGGACTTGGAGTCCTAGTAGGACTCCCTATCCTGGCCGCACCTTTGCCTTGGCCGGCCTCCTCCTCCTCCATCCTTTATATACAGGGGCAGGGGGCACCCCATAGACACACAAGTTGATCCTTGATATCGTTCCTTAGCCATGTGCGGTGCCCGCTGCCACCAAATTCCACCTCGATCATACCGTTACAGTGCTTAGGCGAAGCCCTGCGTCGGTAGTACATCAAGATCGTCACCACGCCGTCGTGCTGACAGAACTCCTCCCCGAAGCTTTGCTGGATCGGAGCCCGGGGATCGTCATCGAGCTGAACGTGTGCTAAGAACTCGGAGGTGCCGGAGTAACGGTGCCTGGATCGGTTGGATCGGGAAGAAGACGTACGACTACTTCCTCTATGTTGTGTGATCGCTTCCGCAGTCGGTCTGCGTTGGTACGTAGACAACACTCTCCCCCTCGTTGCTATGCATCACCATGATCTTGTGTGTGCGTAGGAAAATTTTCGAAATTACTACGTTCCCCAACAAATTCACCCTTGCCGTTTTATTCGCCCTCTCTCTCTATCCTCGCTCGCTATTTGCCTCTTTTTGCCCGCTTGCTTTTTGTTTGCTCGTATGGTTGGAATAGTCATTTATTTATTACTAAACAGAGAACCTAAGATCTATGGATCCTTATCCACTTGCTAATCTTTTTAAGAGATCCAGTTATGTTGAACCAATTGCTAGTGAGTTTTGTGCACTAGATTATCTTTATGAGGTTTTGCTTGAAATTCGTGAATCTGAAAAGTGTGATGAAGTACTTCATGAAGTGATTCATGATAGATCTTTGAATAAAAAGCATGATTGCAATGATGATAGTATAAATTCTACTAATATAAATTGTGCTAATAATATGCAAAACCCTAAGCTTGGGGGTGCTAGTTTTGCTATGTCCTCTACTTGTTGCAATGATCATGATTGGGGTGATTCTTCTTTTGATCTTGAAAATTTATTTAAGCCCCATGATGAATATGAGATTGATTATAATGTTTGCAATAATATTTAAAGTGTGTTTGGATAGGTCATGACTTTAGTTAATGTTAATCCCACTATTTTGGAAGAGTGTCAACTTTACATGCATGTGGATTATGTTGAAAGTATTCTTTGTGATAGCTATTTTGTTGAATTTCCTTATGATCCTACATGTAATTATTACGAGAGTGGAAAATATGGTGGTAGAAATTTTCATGTTACTAAATTACCTCTCGTTATGTTGAGATTGCTATTGTTTCTTTCCGCTTCCTTGCATATTCTAGTTTTTGCTTGCCTTGATAATTTTTTTGCCTATAAGATGCCTATGCATAGGAAGTATGTTAGACTTAGATGTGTTTGTCACATGCCTTATGATGCTCCTTTTGTGCTTCAATTCTTGTCTTTCATGTGAGCATCATTAAAATTATCAATGCCTAGCTATAAGGCTTTAAAGAAAAGCACTTGTTGGGAGACAACCCAATATTATTCCTTGCTGTTATTTAATAAATAAATTATTTAGCCTCTGTTTTGGTTGTGTTTTTTGTGTTTAATTAGTGTTTGTGCCAAGTAGAACCGTTGGGAAGACTTGGAGAAAGTCTTGTTGAACTTGCTGTAAAAACAGAAACTTTAGCACTCATGAGAACTGCTGTCATTTTTATTTGAAGAGTGATATTTAGTTAATTATTTTTGCAGATGGTTAATAGATAAATTCCTCACGTACAGCAATTTATTTTAGAATTTTTGGGGTTCCAGATCTTGCGCCAGCTATAGATTACTACCGATTGTTCTGTTTTTGACAGATTCTGTTTTTCGTGTGTTGTTTGCTTATTTTGATGAATCTATGGCTAGTAAAATAGTTTATAATACATATAGAAGTTGGAATACAGTAGGTTTAACACCAATATAAATAAATAATGAGTTCATTACAGTACCTTGAAGTGGTCTTTTGTTTTCTTTCGCTAACGGAGCTCACGAGTTTTCTATTTTGAGTTTTGTGATGTGAAGTTTTCAAGTTTTGGGTGAATTCTTTTGATGGATCATGGAACAAGGAGTGGCAAGAGCCTAAGCTTGGGGATGCCCATGGCACCCCCAAGATAATCCAAGTACACCAAAAAGTCATAGCTTGGGGATGCCCCCGGAAGGCATCCTCTCTTTCGTCCACTTCCATCGGTAATTTACTTGGAGCTATATTTTTATTCACCAACATGATTTGTGTTTTTCTTGGAGCGTCTTGTATTATTTGTGTCTTTTTTTGTTAGTATGCCACAATCATCCTTGTTGTACACACCTTTTGAGAGAGCCATACATGAATTAAAATTTTATAGAATGCTCTATGTGCTTCACGCATTGTCGGGTGGTAAGAGCGACATATGCCAACGGGTGGCTTATCATTACGGGGGCCAATAGAACGTCGCCGGTGCCTGGAAGCGGGATGAGGCGAAGACATGCACGCCGGCGAATCTTACCCAGCTTCAGGGCTCTCCGGGGAGATAATACCCCTACTGCTGCTCTGCGGGGTCTCCGCATGGTTACTAAGTGGGCAAGTAGCTACAATGCTCCTTGAGCTGTTTTGGGTGGAAGGAGGAAGAAGGGCTCGGCTTAGCTTGCTTCTTCTCCTTGTATTGTGTCTACGTCTAGGAAGAGAGTTCCACCCTCTGCATGGGTGCACCGGGGGGTTTATATAGGCCTACCCTCCGGGGGTACAATGGTAATCCGACTGGGCGCGGGGCCCAGCTGTCTGTGACTATGCTCGCCGGCTTCTCCGCCGGCTTCCGGGGCCCGCCGGCTGGTGGGTCCCGCCGGCTGCCGGCTCCTGGGTCGACAGGCCGGCCCCACTGGCCAGGGCCTGGTCGGCAGCTAGTTACTGTTACTTCGTGTCGTTGACGCAGGCTTGGTCGGGGTAAGCGTGGCTACAGTAACGCCGCCCTGGCGGGCGATTACTGTAGCCCCGCTGCATCTTGTCTCCTTAACGGGCGTCTCCTTCGAGGAGGGCGGCAGGCCGGCTGTGTGAAGCTGGCCCTGCGTCTTGCCGGCTTGAGAGGAGGTGCGGCCGCCTTCGGCATCTCTCTGCACGAAGGGGCCCACCGCCTCGGGGGCCACGCTGGTGACCAGTCGTGGACGGCGCCAGAGCAGCCGTGGCTACAGTGCCGCGCCGGGCGGGGCGCAGCTGCCCGCACGACGCGCTGTACCAGGCGTGCTCCGGGTTTTGGGGGTGGCAGGCTTGACTGTAGCCACGCCCCACTTCATCATTGCAGAGTGGACGCGTACATCGCGGGTACGGCGTTGACCGATTTAAGGGAGCCGGCCTAGCAGTAGCCGGCCATGCTGTAGCCGGCACTGACGTAGCTGGCTCTGCCGTAGCCGGCCCTCCGCAGCCTTCTCCAGGAGGGTGAAAAGGCGGGCCGCCCCCGAAGCCGTCCAGGAAGGTAGCCGGCTGGGGGGAGGCGGCCCAAGTCTTGAGTCTTCTTATGAGCCGGATGGGCTCACAATTTTTTCTGAGGGGCTAGGGGAAGCCGGCTGGGCTACCCATAGCTATTTACCTCGACAGCAGTCCCCGAAGGCAGGTGAGCTTCATGGCGGACGGAAGGACGGGAAGCTTGGCCGACTTCATACCCCGAGGGGCCGACCTCGTCGTTGCAGCCGACTCCGGAGCACTTTTTGTTTATCAGGGTGGCAGTGGTTGACCCGCGGGCCGGCCGCGGGCCCCACGACGTGCCACGTGGCGGGGAAGTCCTGCCGTCGCACGCGCGCGACGGGACGCCGCCGCAGGCCCGGGCCCGCCACTCCCTGGCCTCGGCCCGGGCGCAGATCTTCTGTGGCCCGAGGGGACTGCCCGCCTCCCCGCGGCCGTTACTTCGCGTCATCAAGGCGCGCAATTAACGCGGGCGTGGGGGAGATGGGCACGATCGATCCCCACGATCCCCCACGCCGCACCTCCTCGGCTCTGGCGCACGCGCCTACAAGTAGGGGGGAGGGGGAGAGGCACAGGCCCGTTCGCTCCCCCGCTCCCCGTCCATCCTGCTCCTCTTCTTCTTCTTCTTCCTCTTCCTTGCGCCCGACGCAGTTTCGCGCCGCAGCCCACCCACGCCGCCATGTCTCTGGCTTTGTCGAGCTCGTGGGACGGGTCCAATGTCCACGAGGACCATATTGAGTTCCTCCGCCAGACCCGGCGCCTGCCCGCCGCCAACCTCGTGCAGGTGCGTCTGGCGCCCATGAAGGAGGTCTCGCCAGTGCCGGAGGAAGGCGAGCGCATCGTCTTCCGCACGCACTTCCTCCGTGGCTTCGGCTTCCCGGCGAGCAGCTTCATGCGTTCTTTCCTTGAATTCTACAACCTCCAACCACACCACGTCAGGCCCAACACAGTGCTGCAGCTCTCGGCCTTCGTCTCGCTCTGCGAGGGATTCTTGGGGGTGCTGCCGACGCTGGAGCTCTGGGCGGAGCTGTTCCAGAACAAGCTCGGCACCGTCTCCGCCGGCGTGCCGGCTCCCTGCGGCGCCTTCATCGCGATGAAGAGGGCAAGCGACGACAACCCCTTCCCCCACATTCCTCTGATCCAGTCTGTCAAGCTTTGGCAGAAATCCTACTTCTACGTCAAGAACGTCGCCCCGCACGGCGATTACGTCAATCTGCCGGCTTACGTAGCTGGCCCGCCGGTTGGGAGGTGGCGGTCCTGGGGCTATAGGTCGAAGTCCTTGTCTCCGGCTAGGAATGCTTCCATCGCCCGGCTTCGGGTGATGATCCAGTCGGAAGGCCTGCGCGCATCCGACCTGGTAGCCGCCTTCGTCGAGCGCCGGATTCTGCCCCTCCAAAGCCGGCCGCACATGATGTGCCAGATGAGTGGCCGGTTCGACCCTTGCCGGCTGAGCACATGGGAGATGCCCCATGCCGAGGTGGCTCTGATGGCGAACTACATCGCCAACCTGAAGCTCACCGACGAGTGGCAGTTCGGCAAGGCGCCGTACTCCCGCGCCCATCCTCCGCCTGTGGTAAGTTTTTCTTCTCGTCGTCTGCCGGCTTGAGCCAGCCGGCTTCTGACCAGGCGGCTCTTCTCTTTTTCCTCTTCATCAGAATCCTCTCCTCCCGCCGCCAGCCGGGGCGGCTCGAGTCGATCGCGAGTATGCCCCGGACCGCATGGTGGACGACCTCGACGACCCGGACCTTTCCGCAGTCGCCATGGAGGACGCCGCCACGGGGGACGCCGCCGAGCTCGGCGGCACGGGGCTCTCGGCCAGTTTCGACGACTGGCCGGATGATTTCGAAGCCGAAGAAACCCCGCGCCACCAGCCGGCAACCGACCGCCGCGGCGTGGGCTCGTCTGCCGGGCCGACTGCCGGTGGTGGAAAGGGGAAACGCCGGGTCGCGTTCCCGCTCTTCGGAAGCCGGCCAAAGAAACCGAAGGCCTCCGCCGCGGCTACGAAGCGCGAGGAGGCGGCGGCGAAGGCGGTCCGCTTCCGGAAGGCGGTGAAGAAGCCCCCCTCAGTTTCCGCGTAAGTCTTGTAGCCGCCCACGTGCTTGTTATTCTGAAGTCTTCCTTATCTTGAATGCTTTTCTGATTTTCTGAGCAGGGCGCCGCTCTCCCTCGAGCGAGGCCCAGCCGGCTCCGTGGTCGGGCCGAGTGCCGGATCCTCAGGGTCCCGCCGAGTGGACCCCCGCGCGGAACTTGATGCAGCCACGGAGCGCAACGCTCTTGAGGCGCGTCGAGAGAGGGAGGCGGCTGAGCGGGAGGCGGCGGAGCGGGCGGCCGCGGAGATGGAGGCGGAAGGCACGCGTAGCCAGCCTCCGCTACTCGCCATCCCCCTCCAAACTTTGGATCCAGACATCCCTCTGCCCACGGCGGAGGAGATTATCCTAGAGCAGCCGCCGGTGCAGAGGGACGAAGTCTTCGAGGTTTCCGTTGAGAGGACGCCGCTGGCAGCGCCGGCCGGAGCAGGCGAAGGCGGCCAATCGTCGGCGGTGCCGGAGGAGCCGGCCCGGGCCGCGCCCGAGGCCGGAGCCGGCCTCGAGATCGAGCTGGCGGCGGGCCGGCGTGCCGGAGGGGGCACGGCCCCGCCGGACACGCGCCAAGCCGCGGGGGCTGAGCAGACGGTAGACGCCTTGGAGGCGGCCAGCTCCGCCACGTCCGGATGGACTCCTAGCGGAGGGAGCGGCGAGCTAAACATCGCGGCTCAAGCGGTTCGGAGCCGGCTGCAGGCATAGGCCGGCCTCCTGAGGCAATTTACTCAGGAGTTTCTGTCGACGCGGTCTGCAATCCGGGTAAGTCTTCACTCATTGACCGTTCTGGTCCTTTGAATTTTTTCCGTGGGGGCGCGCTAGCGCACCCACTGGGTGTAGTCCCCGAGATCCGGGCCGACTGCAGCGCAGTCGGGTCGGATCTTACTTGGCGACTATCTTGACTGTTTTTTCTGATCTCCAGGATTATCACAATTCTCGTGCTGCCGCCTTCAACTCCCAGGCTCGGGAGCTGAGCCGGAGGACCGAAGACCTCGCCAGCAGCCGGCGTAAGTGTTTTGTCCTTATTTGTTTCTCGTGGGGGCGCGACAGCGCACCCACTGGGTGTAGTCCCCGAGATCCGGGCCGACTGCAGCGCAGTCGGGTCGGATCTTACTCGACGACTTTTCCTTTGCTGACTTTTTCTCTTTATCTTTTGCTCATGCAGAGGCCAACGCCGACCTACGGAGGGAACTCGGCGAGGTGCAGGCCGCTCTTCGCGCCAAGAACGCCGAGTATGCTGACTTGGTTCAAGAGCGCGACCGCCTGGCGAAGAAACTGGCCGACCAAGAGGAGAGCCACAAGGCGGCCCTGCAAAAGGCGCAGGACGGCAAGGCTACCCTGAAGGCGGAGTTCGAGGCCAGGGAGGCGAGCTGGGCCGAGACGCGCCAGGCGCTGGAAGAAGGATTCGGCCGGACCGAGGATCTCATCGATGGTAGGCTGTCTTTCTTGCTCTTCTTCCATCTGCCGGCCGCATACGGTTTTGTTTTGACTTGTGTTTGCTGTCTTGCGCAGAGTACTTTCCCGGCCAATCCGTCCTTGCCGCCCAAGCCATCGAAGCCTACCGCGAGGAGCGCCGTCAGGCCGGGGTTGTGATTCCGCCGGACGCGAATCGGACGTTGTCGGAGCAGCTCATCGCCATCCAGGCGCGGCTGCAGCCGGCCCACCGGCTGCTCCGCCGGCTCCAACGTGCCGGGGCGACGATGCTGGCCGCGCTCTGGCCCGGCCAGACAATTCCCCGCACCCCAAGACGGACAGCCGACTGGCTCGAAGTCGCAGTCGGCCGTTTCGAGGCCTGGAAAGCGTCCGCGGCCCGTCTTGGAGCCGGGCGCGCGCTGGAGTTCGTCCGCGCATGGTACCCAGGGCTAAGCCTGGACCAGCTGCGGACGTGGCGGTCGGAAGCCGACGCGGAGCTGGAGGAGGTGCGGCCGGCGATCGCGCAACGCGCCTCGACGATCGCCAAGTGCACCGACACCAGCGTCTTCGCGCCGGAGCTCAACGACGATGGCGCCGCCCAGCCGGAGGAATGGTTCGGGCTGAACCCGGCGGACAGCGAGGACTCGGCCGAGGAGATCGCCTCCAGCGACGAGGGCGAGGACGACGAGGAGGAGGACGGCGAAGACGCCGAGCCAACTGGTGAGACGGCCGGCCGTCCCCCAGCCGACCGTGCCTCCAGCAACGAGCCACGCGGGAGCGCGCCCTCTGCCGGAGACGACGATCAAGCCGAGGTTGGCCAGCCGGCCGCTCCTCCAGCCGGCGCGACTACTTCCACCGCCCAGCCCGGCTCGTCTGCGGCCCCGCCGGCTTGATCTGCCGTTCTTTTTGTCCCTGTTTTACTTTTTCGGACAATTTTAAGTTTCTGCAATTCCACCCACTGGGGGTGTATCGAACAATGTTGGATGTCGACCTCTCTGGAGGCCTTTTGTGTAAATATTAATATATGCATGTGTTGGCGTTCATTCAAGTGTACTTTTTTGTCCTTAGGCTCTTTCCTTTGCCGCCTTCCCTCTTTGGGAAGGCAAGTACTTGAGCTTTCTTGGATTTGAAGCAGACTGAATGTAAGCCGGCCAGCCGGCTACTCTGGTAGTCGGTCGGCGTGAGGCAGTCAGCCGGCTTTTGTTATATATGCGAGCCTGTTTGGTCCCTAGCCGTTTTTCATGTGCGCACCCTTTCCGGCCTGTGGCTCTTGCCAGCCGGGCAGTCGGTTCTTCGAGCTGCGATTTCGGCAAGAGCCAAGCCTGGGTGTCGGTGCATTACTTGTCTGACTGCGGGTAGGGCTCCTAATATAACTCTAGTCGGCCAGTCCCCGGGCCGACTCGTCGGACCCGGTACCGGACAAAATAAATGAAGAGGTAAAATCATACGCATGATAACTTTCATTCATAAGATAAAGGGTGGCAGTCCCCGAGTCTTTCTCGGGGAGCCTACTGTTTCGTACTAAATACAAAAGTGGGCATAACACATACTGCGTTTTAACTGTAAAACTTCTGAAGGAGATTTGCGTTCCATGGTCGCTCCGACTCCTTGCCGGAGTCGTCTCTCTTGCGTGCCTTCGGCTTCTGCGCGTCGATGAGGTAGTAGGCGTCGTTGCCCAAGGCTCTGCTGATGATGAAGGGGCCTTCCCAGGGAGTTGCGAGCTTGTGCTGGCCGGCTGTTCGCTGGATCAGCCGGAGCACAAGGTCGCCCTCTTGGAAGGATTTGGTCGGACCCTCCGGCTATGGTAGCGGCGCAAACCCTGCTGGTAGATGGCAGACCGGCTGAGGGCTAACAGCCGGGCCTCTTCCAGCAGGTCGACGCCGTCTTCTCGTGCTTCTTTGGCTTCTGCTTCCGTGTACATGGTTACCCGAGGCGAGTCGAACTCGATATCTGTTGGGATGACCGCCTCGGCACCATATACAAGGAAAAAGGGAGTGAAGCCGGTTGATCTGTTGGGAGTAGTGCGCAGACTCCATAGGACAGCCGGCAGCTCATCGAGCCAGCAGCCGGCTGAACGCTCCAGAGGTATGACCAGTCGAGGCTTGATGCCGGACAAGATGAGGCCATTTGCTCGCTCCACTTGGCCGTTTGACTGCGGGTGGGCGACTGACGCAAGGTCCAGCCGGATACCTTGCGCAGCGCAGAACCGTGCCAAGGCACCTTTGGCAAAGTTCATGCCGTTGTCGGTGATGATGTTGTGCGGTACGCTGTACCGGGTTGTTATATCTGCAATGAAAGTCACTGCAGTCGGCCCATTCAGCTTCTTGATCGGCTTCGCCTCAATCCACTTGGTGAATTCGTCGACGGCGACGAGCAAATGTGTCATGCCGCCGCGCGCCGTCTTGAATGGACCCACCATATCCAATCCCCAGACGGCGAAGGGCCAGGTGATGGGAATGGTCTTGAGTGCTGAAGCCGGCATGTGTTGCTGCGAGCTGAAAAGCTGGCAGCCTTTGCAGTGTTTGACTAGCTCTTTGGCGTCGTCCAAAGCAGTCGGCCAGAAGAAACCGTGGCGGAAGGCTTTGGCGACAAGTGATCTTGATGCGGCGTGGTGGCCGCACTCTCCTTGGTGTATATCCCTAAGGATCGCGATGCGTTTCTCCTACTCGACGCATCGCTGCAAGACTCCGGTGGCGCTGCGCTTGACAAGCTCTCTGTTGACGATCGTGTATGCTCCAGCCCGGCGCTGAACTTGTCTTGCTTCATTTTTGTCGGCCGGCAGATCATGGTTCACCAAAAAGTTGCGGATGGTTTGGGCCCATGATGGGGCGGCGACTTCCTCTGCCACCAATGTGGCCACAGCCACAAGGGTGGGCGGGCTGGGTAGTGCAGTGCTGGAGTCGGCCGCCGCTTGCTGTGCTGAAGAAGTCCCCGGGCCGGCTACCGCAGTCCCCGGGCCGGCTACCGCAGTCCCCGGGCCGGCTACCGCAGTCGGCGAGCCGGGTACTGCAGCCCCCGAGCCAAATATTGAAGTCCCCGGGCCGGTTGCTTGATTCTTCGAGCCGGACCCGGCCTCCTCGGGGTTAGGCGGCACGAAGATGGAGTCGGATTCCGGAGACGGCTTGATTGAAGGCTTGAGGAGGCGTTGTAGGGCGACGCCGGCTGGTATTGCTTGCCGCGTGGAGCCTATTCGGGCCAGAGCATCTGCTGGCTCGTTGTCGGCTCGCGGCACATGAAGGAATTCACACCCGTCGAAGTATCCACTGATTTGCTGCACTAGGAAGCGGTAGCTCGCCATGTTCGCGTCCTTGGCGTCCCAGTCGCCAGAAGACTGCTGCACCACCAAATCCGAGTCGCCATAACACAGGATCCGGCGAATGCCAAGTTCCTTGGCAAGCTGGAGCCCGTGTATGAGCGCTTCGTACTCGGCTACGTTGTTGGAGGCGGCGAAGTGGATCTGCAGCGTGTATCTGAGCTTGTTGCCCTTTGGAGAGGTAAGGACGACGCCGGCTCCCAGGCCGGTGCGCATCTTTGATCCGTCAAAGTGCATGCGCCAATGGGTGGAGTCGGGCGCTGGTGGTAAGTACTGGGTCTCGGCCCAGTAGACGAGGAAGTCGGCCAGCGCTTGCGTCTTGATGGCGGTGCAGGGTTGGTAGAAGATCGTGTAGGGGGGCAGCTCGATGGCCCATTTAGCCACCCGGCCGGATGCATCCCGGCTGCCTATGATGTCGGCTAGCGGGGCAGTGCATACGACCGTGATGGGATGCTCTTGAAAGTACGGCTTCAGCTTCTTGGCGGCGAAGTACACGCCATAGCACATCTTCTGATAGTGCGGGTAATTTTGCTTCGAGGCGGACAGCACCTCGCTCAGGTAATAAACCGGCCTCTAGACCGGCTGGGCTCGGCCTTCTTCGGGGCGTTCGACCACAATGACGGTGCTGACCACCCGGCTAGTGGCGGCAATATATAGGAGCATGGGCTCCTTCTCAGTCGGTGCCGCCAAGACAGGCGGCGTGGACAGCATTTTCTTCAGCTCGTGGAAAGCTTGGTCGACCTGGTCATTCCACTCAAAGTGAGTGCTCTTCTTCATGAGGCGGTAGAGGGGGAGAGCTTTTTCTCTAAGCCGGCTGATGAAGCGGTTCAGAGAGGCCAGGCACCCGGTGAACTTCTGAATCTCTCTGAGCTTGGTTGGGACCGCCATCCTCTCGATGGCCTTGATCTTCACAGGGTTGCACTCTATGCCGCGTTCGGAGACCAGAAAGCCTAGGAGCTGGCCGGCTGGCACTCCGAACACGCATTTCTCCGGGTTGAGCTTAATCCGGAACCGGCGCAGGTTCTCGAATGTCTCCTTCAAGTCTTCCAGTAGAGTGCCATGCTTCTCCGTCTTCACCACAACATCATCCACGTAAACGTGGGCGTTCTTGCCGAGCTGCGTGAGGAGGCACTTCTGCATGCAACGCTGAAAAGTGGCGCCGGCATTCCTCAAGCCGAACGTCATAGTCAGGTAGCAGAAGGCTCCAAACGGCGTGATGAAGGCGGTCTTCAGTTGGTCATCCGGGTTCAGCTTGATCTGGTGGTATCCCGAGTAGGCATCCAAAAAGCTCAACAGCTCGCATCCGGCTATGGAGTCTATCACTTGATCAATCCTGGGCAGAGCGAAGGGATCTTTTGTGCAGGCTTTGTTGAGGCTTGTGTAATCTATACACATGCGCCACTTGTTATTCTTTTTCAGCACGAGAACCGGGTTCGCGATCCACTCGGGGAAGAAAACTTCCATGATGAAGCCGGCTGCAAGGAGCCGGGCTATCTCCTCCCCTACGATCCTTCTCTTCTCTTCTGACAGTCGGCGGAGGGGTTGCTTGACTGGTTTAGCATCCTCCGGCACATGCAATTTGTGCTCGGCGAAATCCTTCGGAACACCCGGCATGTCCTTGGGGGACCATGCAAAGATATCCCGATTCTCACGGAGGAAATCGACGAGCTCGCCTTCCTATTTGCTATCCAGGTTCGCCCCAATGACGGCAAACCTCTCGGGGTGCTCGGGGTCGAGCTGTATCTTCTTGGTCTCCTTGGCCGGCTGGAAAGATCCTTGGGCATCATACTCCTTGGAGTCGGCGGGTTGGTTTAGCTACTTGCTGGCCAGGGCCACGACCCGGTCCAGCGTCTTCCTCTCGGCAGCGATCACGAGGGATTCGGCCAGCCGGCTGCTGGCCGCGGCGCAGTCGGCGGACTTCTTGTAGTCGCCAGTGATGGTGATGACACCCTTGGAGCTCGGTATCTTCATCTTGAGGTAAGCATAGTGGGGGACCGCCATGAACTTGGCCAAGGCGGGTCGGCCAAGCAAGGCATGGTAAGGGCTCTCCAGGTCCACCACCTCGAACCAGATTGCTTCCCGGCGGAAATGGTCCTTGCCCCCAAAGAGTACATCGATCTTGAGCTTGCCGATGGGGGCACAGGACAAACCGGGTACGATGCCATGGAACACCGTTCGAGTCGGCGCAAGTTGCTTTGCCTTGACGCCCAGCTTCGCCATGGTGTCGCGGTACAGGATGTTGACGCTGCTTCCGCCGTCGATCAGCACGCGGGAGAAGCGTGTGGCGCGCGTATCTGTTGCAAGGGTGGCCTCCAAGACCAACGCATAGGAGCCGGGGGACGGCATCACCTCTGGGTGGTCGGCCCGGCTCCAACTGATGGGTTTCTCCGACCAGTGCATGTGGCCGGCCGGGCTGGTGGCGGCCACATTGACCTCTTGTTGCTCTCGGCGCTTGCTGCGCCGGTCTTCGGGCTGGCTCGTGAAGACGACATAAGACGCTTGCTCATCGGGGAACTCGTCCTGCACGGCGTCGACCGCGGGCCGGGCGGCTTTGGGCGGCGGAGCCGGCAGCGGCGGGCCGGCAGGCGGAGTCGGCGTGAGCCCTTCGCCCTTCGAGATTCGGGCGAGCCAGTTGCATTTGCGGGTCGTGTGGTTGGACGGCTTCGCGCCGCTGTGGAACTTGCATGGGGCATCAAGGGTTTGCTCGTAGGAGAAGGCCGGCTGCCAAGCCGGCCGACCGCCCTTGGGCTTCTTGGGTGCGGGCCACCCTTCAGGCGGCGCGTCTTCGACCGTGGCCACTTGCCGGCTGGCGGGAGGCGGCGCAGGGCCCTTGCGCTTTTGATCATTCTGGTGTTGGCGTCGGCCGCCGTCTCCAGCCGGCGCCTTGGGCGCCGGATTGAGCACCTTTCCGGATGCGTCCACCCGGAGCTCGGTCTTCATTGAGGAGTCGGCGGTGGCGTACTTGTCGGCGATGTTCAGGAGCTCGTCGAGGGTAGTCGGCTCATCGCAGAGAAGCTTGTGTTTGAGGAGGGTGCCCTCTCGGCACCCGGCGGTGAAGTATTCGATGGCATGCACCTCGTGCACCCCCTCGCAGGAGTTGCGGAGCTCGGCCCAACGCGTCAGGTAGTCGCGAGTGGACTCGGCTGGGCCCTGTACGCACAGGGAGAGCTGTCTGGGCTTGGGAGCCCGCTTGTAGGTGCTGGTGAAGTTGCGAACGAAGGCTTCAGTGAAATCCACCCAGCTGTTGATGCTGAGGGGCTTGAGGCTGTTAAGCCAAGTCCGTGCCATGCCTTGCAGCATGAGGGGCACGTACTTTACGGCAACGCGCCGGTTGCCATTGGCGATGCTGACGGCTGTGGAGTAGTCGGTCAGCCAATCTTCCGGCTTCACCGAGCCGTTGTACTTGGGTGTGTCTCTTGGGAGCGAGAACCCTTTGGGGAAGGGCTCGTCGCGGATGCGGGGGCCAAAGCAAGGCGGGCCGACATCGTCTTCTTCTTCTAGCGCTAGGGATCGGGCCAGGCGGTCGATCCGGTGGCGGGCGTCGTTTTCGCCGATTCCCTCGCGGCGACCAAGCCGGCCGCTGAGAGTCGGGTGAGCCACTGGAGGCGGGGTAGGATATCTCTCTCCGCGAGCTCGAGGCGGAGGCGGGGTGCCCCGCCATTCCATGGCTCGGGGGCGGCCGTCCGCGTCTCGCTCGATGGAGATTTGGGTCCGGCTTCGGCTGGAAGCCGGCTCTTTCTCGCGCCGCGCGCGGGTGTAGCTGGTAGTCGGCGACCGAGAAGTCGCGCCGTGTTCGCGGCGCGGGGGAGGGCTCCCCGCGCAGGCGTCGGCTTCGTGCCGTCGCGCGGCCGCATCGATGAGTTGCTGGATGCGCCGCGTCATGTGGGGGAGGTCTTCGGCTTCCAAGCCGTCCAGCTCGTCTACGGCCGCCTGGGCGGCGCGCAGGTTCTCGAGCGGGGTGGCGTACACCGGGCGATCCACTCCAAACGTGTCGGCGATGACGGCGCCGCGTTGCCTGACAGCGCCAGCCCGGCTAGGGCCAGCCGGAGCCGGCGTGCCGAAGGCGGCGCGGTCAGCTTCACGCTGGTAGGCCTCGGTGAGGCGTCTTACGGAGGCCAGCCGCCGGCCCTCCGCGAGGAGGGCGAGGCGGCGTGCCTCCAGAACTTCGTCGCTGGCGTCAGCCGGAAGGGGGGTGGACAAGTCTTGGGCAGCCACGAGCGGGGTGTCGTGGGCGCCCTCGTCAGTCGGGCCGTCGAGGCCGATAACCATCACCTCGGGGGCGTCAGAATCGCGATCGCCAGCCGGAGGGAGCGGGTCGTTGTAGACCGTGACGTTGGTGGGGAAGGTATCGCAGGATGCCGCGTCGGAGTCGACGGGCATCGGGTCGGTGGAGCCAACCGACTCCAAATCCGCAGTGGGCTCGCTGGAGACGTGGAGCTGGCTGAGGAGGTTGGCGAGGTGATCTGTGCCCGCATCGGAGGTGAGCTCGTCGGAGATGCGGGCCTTGTCGAAGAGGTTGGCGAGGCCGCTAGCCGCGCAGACGTTGGCGACGCCATGCAGCGCGTCGCGGCAAGCGCCATTGGGCGAGCCAGGCTGGCTACGCCCGCGAGGAAGGAAAAGGGTTCCCGTCCAGAACAGGTCTCCGGACGACGGTGCACCTGGCCCCACGGTGGGCGCCAAATGTTGGGTGGTAGGAGCGACATATGCCAACGGGTGGCTTATCATTACGGGGGCCAATAGAACGTCGCCGGTGCCTGGAAGCGGGATGAGGCGAAGACATGCACGCCGGCGAATCTTACCCAGCTTCAGGGCTCTCCGGGGAGATAATACCCCTACTGCTGCTCTGCGGGGTCTCCGCATGGTTACTAAGTGGGAAAGTAGCTACAATGCTCCTTGAGCTGTTTTGGCTGGAAGGAGGAAGAAGGGCTCGGCTTAGCTTGCTTCTTCTCCTTGTATTGTGTCTAGGTCTAGGAAGAGAGTTCCACCCTCTGCATGGGTGCACCGGGGGGTTTATATAGGCCTACCCCCCGGGGGTACAATGGTAATCCGACTGGGCGCGGGGCCCAGCTGTCTGTGACTATGCTCGCCGGCTTCTCCGCCGGCTTCCGGGGCCCGCCGGCTGGTGGGTCCCACCGGCTGCCGGCTCCTGGGTCGACAGGCCGGCCCCACTGGCCAGGGCCTGGTCGGCAGCTAGTTACTGTTACTTCGTGTCGTTGACGCAGGCTTGGTCAGGGCAAGCGTGGCTACAGTAACGCCGCCCTGGCGGGCGATTACTGTAGCCCCGCCGCATCTTGTCTCCTTAACGGGCGTCTCTTTCGAGGAGGGCGGCAGGCCGGCTGTGTGAAGCCGGCCCTGCATCTTGCCGGCTTGAGAGGAGGTGCGGCCGCCTTCGACATCTCTCTGCACGAAGGGGCCCACCGCCTCGGGGGCCACGCTGGTGACCAGTCGTGGACGGCGCCAGAGCAGCCGTGGCTACAGTGCCGCGCCGGGCGGGCCGCAGCTGCCCGCACGACGCGCTGTACCAGGCGTGCTCCGGGTTTTGGGGGTGGCAGGCTCGACTGTAGCCACGCCCCGCTTCATCATTGCAGAGTGGACGCGTACATCGCGGGTACGGCGTTGACCGATTTAAGGGAGCTGGCCTAGCAGTAGCCGGCCTTGCTGTAGCCGGCACTGACGTAGCCGGCCCTGCCATAGCCGGCCTTGCCGTAGCCGGCCCTCCGCAGCCTTCTCCAGGAGGGTGAAAAGGCGGGCCGCCCCCGAAGCCGGCCAGGAAGGTAGCCGGCTGGGGGGAGGCGGCCCAAGTCTTGAGTCTTCCTATGAGCCGGATGGGCTCACAATTTTTTCTGAGGGGCTAGGGGAAGCCGGCTGGGCTACCCATAGCTATTTACCCCGACACGTATATCTATTGAGCTAAGTAGTTTTGCTCTATGTGCTTCACTTATATTCTTTGAGCTAGATAATTTGGCTCTATGTGCTTCACTTATATCTTTTGAGCGTTATAATTTTGCTCTATGTGCTTCACTTAGATCTTTTAGAGCACGGTGGTGGATTTGTTTTAAAGAAACTATTGATCTCTCATGCTTCACTTAAATTATTTTATGAGTCTCTTAATAGCATGGTAATTTGCTTAATAATAATATGCTTGGTATACAAGATTTGTGAAACTTTATTTTGAGTGTGTTGAATACTAAGAAAAGATTGAAGCATGATAATTGTTTTGAGATATGGAGGTGATAATATTAAAGTCATGCTAGTTGAGTAGTTGTGAATTTAAAGAATACTTGTGTTAAATTTTGTGATTCCCGTAGCATGCACGTATGGTGAACCGTTATGTGAAGAAGTCGGAGCATGATTTATTTATTGATTGTCTTCCTTATGAGTGGCGGTCGGGGACGAGCGATGGTCTTTTCCTACCAATCTATCCCCCTAGGAGCATGCGCGTAATACTTTGCTTTGATAACTTCTAGATTTTTGCAATAAGTATATGAGTTATTTATGACTAATGTTGAGTCCATGGATTATATGCACTCTCACCCTTCCACCTTTGCTAGCCTCTCTAATACCGTGCACCTTTCACCGGTATCATACACCTACCATATACCTTCCTCAAAACAGCCACCATACCTACCTATTATGGCATTTCCATAGCCATTCCGAGATATATTGCCATGCAACTTTCCACCGTTCCGTTCATGACACAATCATCATTGTCATATTTCATATCCCGGTACACCGCCGGATGCATTCACATAGAGTCATATTTTGTTCTAAGTATCGAGTTGTAATTGTTGAGTTATAAGAAAAATAAAAGTGTGGTGATCATCATTATTAGAGTATTGTCCCAGTGAGGAAAGAATGATGGAGACTATGATTCCCCCATCAGTCGGGATGAGACTCCGGACGAAAAATAAAAAAATAAAAAAAGAGGCCAAAGAAGCCCAAATAAAAAGAGGCCGTAAAAAAGAAAAAGAAAAGGCCCAAAAAAATGTGAGAGAAAAAGAGAGAAGGGACAATGTTACTATCCTTTTACCACACTTGTGCTTCAAAGTAGCACATGATCTTCATAGTAGAGAGTCTCTCATGTTATCACTTTCATATACTAGTGGGAATTTTACATTATAGAACTTGGCTTGTATATTCAAATGATGGGCTTCCTCAAAATTGCCCTAGGTCTTCATGAGCAAGCAAGTTGGATGCACACCGACTTAGTTTCTTTTTGACCTTCATATACTTATAGCTCTAGTGCATCCGTTGTATGGCAATCCCTACCCACTCACACTGATATCTATTGATGGGCATCTCCATAGCCCGTTGATACGCCTAGTTGATGTGAGACCATCTTCGCCTTTTTGTCTTCTCCACAACCACCATTCTATTCCACCTATAGTGCTATATCCATGGCTCACACTCATGTATTGCGTGAATATTGAAAAAGTTTTGAAAAAGTTAGAGTATGAAACAATTGCTTGGCTTGTCACCGGGGTTGTGCATGATTTAAATACTTTGTGTGGTGAAGATGGAGCATAGCCAGACTATATGATTTTGTAGGGATAACTTTCTTTGGCCATGTTATTTTGAGAAGACATAATTGCTTTGTTAGTATGCTTGAAGTATTATTATTTTCTATGTCAATATAAACTTTTATCTTGAATCTTTCTAATCTGAATATTCATACCACAATTAAGAAGATTTGCATTGAAATTATGCCAAGTAGCACTCTGCATCAAAAATTCTCTTTTTATCATTTACCTACTCGAGGACGAGCAGGAATTAAGCTTGGAGATGCCTGATACGTCTCCAATGTATCTATAATTTTTTATTGCTCCACGCTATATTATCTACTGTTTTGGACTATATTGGGCTTTATTTTCCACTTTTATATTATTTTTGGGACTAACCTATTAACCGGAGGCCCAGCCCAGAATTGCTGTTTTTTGCCTATTTCAGTGTTTCAGATAAACGGAATATCAAACGGAGTCCAAACGGAATAAAATCTTCGGAAACGTGATTTTCTCACCGAACGTGATACAGGAGACTTGGACCCTACTACAAGGGATCAAAGAGGTGGTCACAAGGGTGGGGGGGCGCCCCCCTAGGGCGCGCCCCGCTGCCTCATGGGCCCCTCGTTGCTCCTCCGTCGTACTTCTTCCTACTATATATACCCACGTACCCCCAAACTATCAGAACAAGAGCCAAAAACCTAATTCCACCGCCGCAACTTTCTGTATCCACGAGATCCCATCTCGGGGTCTATTCCGGAGCTCCGCCGGAAGAGGGCCATCATCACGGAGGGCTTCTACATCATCATAGCCTCTCCGATGAAGTGTGAGTAGTTTACCTCAGACCTTCGGGTCCATAGTTAGTAGCTAGATGGCTTCTTCTCTCTCTTTGAATCTCAATACAAAGTTCCCCCCTCTCTTGTGGAGATCTATTCGATGTAATCTTCTTTTTGTGGTGTGTTTGTTGAGACCGATGAATTGTGGGTTTATGATCAAGTCTATCTATGAATAATATTTGAATCTTCTATGAATTCTTTTATGTATGATTGGTTATCTTTGCAAGTCTCTTCGAATTATCTGTTTGGTTTGGCCAACTAGGTTGGTAGTTCTTGCCATGGGGAAGTGCTTAGCTTTGGGTTCAATCTTGCGGTGTCCTTACCCAGTGACAGAAGGGGCAGCAAGGCACGTATTGTATCGTTGCCATCGAGGATAACAAGATGGGGTTTATTTCATATTGCATGAATTTATCTCTCTACATCATGTCATCTTGCTTAAGGCGTTACTCTATTTTTAACTTAATACTCTAGATGCATGCTGGATAGCGGTCGATGAGTGGAGTAATAGTAGTAGATGCAGAATCGTTTCGATCTACTTGTCACGGACGTGATGCCTACATACATGATCATGCCTAGATATTCTCATAATTATGCTCAATTCTATCAATTGCTCAACAGTAATTTGTTCACCCACCATAGAATACTTATGCTCTTGAGAGAAGCCACTAGTGAAACCTATGGCCCCCGGGTCTATACTCATCATATCAATCTCCATCACTTTTATATTGTTTTGCTATTTACTTTGCTTTTACTTTTTACTTTGCATCTTTATATCAAAAATACCAAAAAATATTCTATCTATCAGATCTCACTCTTGTAAGTGACCGTGAAGGGCTTGACAACCCCTAATCACGTTGGTTGCGAGTAGCTATCGCTTTGTGCAGGTACGATGGACTTGAGCGTGGGATCCTATTGGATTGATACCTTGGTTCTCAGAAACTGAGGGAAATACTTACGCTACTCTGCTGCATCATCCCGTCCTCTTCGGGGAAAACGAACGCAAGCTCAAGACGTAGCAATGCCTATATACATGATCATGCCTAGATATTCTCATAACTATGCTCAATTTTGTCAATTGCTCAACAGTAATTTGTTCACCCACTGTAGAATACTTATGCTCTCGAGAGAAGCCACTTGTGAAACCTATGGCCCCCGGGTCTAACTTCATCATATTAATCTCCTACTACTTAGTTCTTTCCTTTGCTTTTACTTTACTTTGCATCTTTATCACAAAAATACCAAAAATATTATCTTATCATATCTATCAGATATCACTCTCGTAAGTGGCCTTGTAGGGATTGACAACCCCTTATCGCATTGGTTGCGAGGATTTATTTGTTTTATGCAGGTGCGAGGGACTCGCGCGTAGCCTCCTACTGGATTGATACCTCGGTTCTCAAAAACTGAGGGAAATACTTACGCTACTTTGCTGCATCATCCCTTCCTCTTCGGGGAAAACCAACGCAGTGCTCAAGAGGTAGCACTTGATAACTGTTTTGAGATATGAAGATGGTGATATAAAAGTTGTGCTAGTTGAGTAGTTATGAATTTGAGAAATACTTGTGTCAAAGTTTGTGATTCCCGTAGCATGCACGTATGGTGAACCGTTATGTGATGAAGTCGGAGCATGATTTATTTTTTGATTGTCTTCCTTATGAGTGGCTGTCGGGCACGAGCGATGGTCTTTTCCTACCAATCTATCCCCCTAGGAGAATGCGCGTAAGACTTTTCTTTGATAACTTGTAGATTTTTGCAATAAGTATATGAGTTCTTTATGACTAATGTTGATTCCATGGATTATACGCACTTTTCTTCCTTCCACCATTGCCAGTCTCTCTAATACCGCGCACCTTTTGCCGGTATCATACACCCACCATATACCTTCCTCAAAACAGCCACCATACCTACCTATTATGGCATTTCCATAGCCATTCCGAGATATATTGCCATGCAACTTTCCATCGTTCCGTTTATTATGACACACTCGATCATTGTCATATTGCTTACCATGATCATGTTGTTGACATCGTATTTGTGGCAAATCCACCGTTCATAATTCTTTCATACATGTCACTCATGAGTCATTGCTTATCCCGGTACACCGTCGGAGGCATTCATATAGAGTCATATTTTGTCCTAAGTATCGAGTTGTAATTGTTGAGTTGTAAGAGAATAACAGTGTGATGATCATCATTATTAGAGCATTGTCCCAGTGAGGAAAGGATGATGGAGACTATGATTCCCCCACAAGTCGGGATGAGACTCCGGACCAGAAAAGAAAGAAAGATGAGAGGCCATAAAAAAAGAGAAAAGGCCCAAATAAAAAATGAGAGAAAAAGAGAGAAGGGACAATGCTACTATCCTTTTACCACACTTTTGCTTCAAAGTAGCACCATTATATTCATAGTAGAGAGTCTCTCATTTCGTCACTTTCATATACTAGTGCGAATTTTTCATTATAAATCTTGTCTTGTATATTCCAATGATGGGCTTCCTCAAATTTCCCCAGGTCTTCGTGAGCAAGCAAGTTGGATGCACACCCACTTAGTTTCTTTTATTGAGCTTTCATATACTTATAGCTCAAGTGCATCCGTTGCATGGCAATCCCTACTCACTCACATTGATATCTATTGATGGGCATCTCCATAGCCCGTTGATACGCCTCGTTGATGTGAGACTATCTTCTCCATTTTTGTCTTCTCCACAACCACCATTCTATTCCACCTATAGTGCTATATCCATGGCTCACACTCATGTATTGCGTGAAGATTGAAAAAGGTTTGAGAATGTCAAATGTATGAAACAATTGCTTGGCTTGTCATCGGGGTTGTGCATGATTTAAATACTTTGTGTGGTGAAGATATAGCATAGCCAGACTATATGATTTTGTAGGGATAACTTTCTTTGGCCATGTTATTTTGAGAAGACATGATTGCTTTATTAGTATGCTTGAAGTATTATTATTTTTTTGTCAATATGAACTTTTATCCTGAATCTTTCAGATCTGAATATTCATACCACAATTAAGAAGAATTACATTAAAATTATGCCAAGTAGCACTCCGCATAAAAAATTCTGTTTTTATCATTTACCTACTCGAGGACGAGCAGGAATTAAGCTTGGGGATGCTTGATACGTCTCCAACGTATCTATAATTTTTGATTGCTCCATGCTATATTATCTACTGTTTTGGACATTATTGGGCTTTATTATCCACTTTTATATTATTTTTGGGACTAACCTATTAACCGGAGGCCCAGCCTAGAATTGCTGTTTTTTGCCTGTTTTAGGTTTTCGAAGAAAAGCTAAATATCAAACGGAGTCCAAAGGGAATGAAACCTTCGGGAACATGATTTTCTCAACGAACAAGACCCAGGAGACTTGGACCCTACGTCAAGACACAAAAGAGGAGGCCACGAGGTAGGGGGCGCGCCTACCCCCCCCCCCCCCCCAGGCGCGCCCTCCACCCTCGTGGCCCCCCTGTTGCTCCATCGACGTACTCCTTCCTCCTATATATACCTACGTACCCCCAAACGATCAGATACGGAGCCAAAACCCTAATTCCACTGCCGCAACTCTCTGTATCCACGAGATCCCATCTTGGGGCTTGTTCCGGAGCTCCGCCAGAGGGGGCATCGATCACGGAGGGCTTCTACATCAACACCATAGCCCCTCCGATGAAGTGTGAGTAGTTCACCTCAGACCTACGGGTCCATAGTTATTAGTTAGATGGATTCTTCTCTCTTTTTGGATCTCAATACAATGTTCTCCCCCTCTCTTGTGGTGAACTATTTGATGTAATCTTCTTTTTGCGGTGTGTTTGTTGAGACCGATGAATTGTGGGTTTATGATCAACTCTATCTATGAACAATATTTGAATCTTCTCTGAATTCTTTTATGTATGATTGGTTATCTTTGCAAGTCTCTTCAAATTATCAGTTTGGTTTGGCCTACTAGATTGATCTTTTTGCAGTGGGAGAAGTGCTTAGCTTTGGGTTCTGTCGGTGTACTAAAGTAGGGGTACCTTAGTATCCTGAACTTGTGCACGGGCAGTCGCAGCGTCCCGCGGTAAGGCTTGCCGGGCGACCGCCAAGATCCTCCGTGGTCCCTTTGGAGCCATTCAAGAACAAAGTATCTAAGGCCCCGGCAAGAGGAGCTTACCGGGAAGGAAACAAGACCCTGGCAAGAGGAGCTTGCCGGGGAGGCCAATCAAGACATATCAAGGAACTTGCCGCAGCGCACCATGTGTCCCGGCAAGACCCAGTGAGCGACAAGCTCCTGGACGCGACAAGATAATAACCGCGGCAAGGCAATTGCCGCGGCAAGCTTCCGTCCTGTACCTGCGCTCCAGCACATCCGCCAACATGTCGTTCTGGGGCCCTTCCAGGCGTACGTGGTGGAAGGCTGTGCAGCTAGAGGTACACGGTGGCAAGCGGCGCTGACAAGATAGCCGTCGTGGCAAGCAATGGCGTCCCTAGCGGTCCCTTTCTGCACCGTCTAGGCGACACAGACGGGCATTTAATGCCTTTGTCCCCTGCCGTCAGGGTTAGGTATGATACAACTGTAGTAAGCGGTGGCGCCAACCACCACTTCTTTTACCTTTTTACCCCCATCTCTGTTGCCACCTGTCGGTGACCCCTTTGATATATAAAAGGAGGCCCATGTGCAACAGAGAGAGGGAGGACGATCATTCTGACGCTCGGGCTCGCTAGCCACCCAAGTGTACTGTAGCATTCATCGCTCCCGAGCAAGAAGCCAATACAAATCAAAGCAGGAGTAGGGTTTTACGCATCCGTGCGGCCCGAACCTGGGTAAACTGATCGCGTCGCTCGTGCGTTTGTCTCGATCTGCTCTTGATGCACTCCCCCCCCCACCGAACCGAAAGGGGCCCCGGTCCGCCGTGGTCCCATAGGTTGCCTCGAGTGCTGGCTTACGATGAGCTTGAGCAAGAGCAGCTGCGGCAAGATGACGCGCTGCTCCTTGAGGAAGACCGTCTTCAGGCTGCTGTGCGAGCCGCTCGCTACCAACAAGCTTTGCGCCGCTACCATAGCCGCAAAGTTAACGCCAGAAGTCTCGAGGAAGGCGACCTTGTTCTTCGGCGCATTCAGTCCGCCAAGAATTCCAACAAGTTGACGCCGAAGTGGGAAGGCCCTTACCGGGTGAAACGAGTCACTAGGCCTGGCGCTGTCCGCCTGGAGACCGAAGATGGCGTACCAGTGAGCAACTACTGGAATATTGAGCATCTTCGCAAGTTTTACCCGTAGGGCACGGTTTCCGGAACCCGTTCCGGCAACCACCTTTTGTACAAGTCTTGCCGTTGTTGCATGTAATCCTTTGTACAAAGCCGGGCATAGATCCCGTGCATAAAGATTATGTGCTCAGCAGACCTTGTCGGTTTCATGCTTTTTAAATTTTGCATGTATTATCTGACATTCTGCGCAGCACTTACCCCCGGTAAGAAATAACGAGCCTTAAAGCTCCATATTGTTATTTCGCCCTCTTTCTTTTTTACAAGGAAAAGGAGGTTCCCTCGCGCACAAGTTTGCCGGGGGGAAGGGAGAAGATACGGTATGGACCAGGCGTCGTTCAAGAAGTTTTCGCCTTGCCGGGAAGCAAGTAACAAAAAAGATAAGTTGCCAAAGTCTGAGCAATCAAATTTTCTTTAAAATTTTTAAGTTATTTTCCTTGAACGACTGTGCTTTGTATGGAAAACCTGTGCGCGGAGGAACCAACTCGTAGCTAGTTGCGCCCTTACTGTTGTTTCGAGTCCGCTCAACAACTTAAGTGAGCTGCGACTAGCCGCGACAAGGTTTCTTGCCGGCTGCGGCACCGCCAGCGGGTTGCTGACATTCCGCACTCAGCGCTCGCGGCAAAGGTGCCTACGCCGGCAATTTCCCTAAAAGCGTAGGGTAAAAACATACAAAGGAAAGAGTCAAGTAAAGGAAATAACATAGCAATTACTACCAAGGATAGAGTATATTACAAAATAACTTGTCGCAGCTCTAACAGACTGTTTTTCATAACATGATTGACAGCGACAAGGAAAGAAGAAGATAGATGGCCTAATCTACGCGGTCACCTTCGACTCTCCTGATTGCGCTCACCCTGTCCACAATAGGTGCGACAAGGGCCTTGAGCTCCTCCAGATCAGCATCTGGCGGCAGGCTTCGGAGGACGTTGTTGAGGCGGAGGCCTGGGTTGCGGAAGGCCACCTTCATCAGCACCTTCTGGAGAGCTCCCGCGCAGATCTTGCGCGACTCGTCGGCAAGCTGTTTTGGGATTTGCTCCCGGCGTCGCTGGAGCGCCGTCGCCACGCCCTTGAAGAACAGAGTCAGCTTGGCGCTGGGTTGGAGATTCTCGTCGGAGGAGTACCCGAGATCCACCATCCCCAATTGCGCCAACTCCTTGTCGACGTCTACGGCGACGTTCACCAGACCCTCCGTCCAGTGCTCCACGTTCTCCGACAAGGTCTTCTGGGCGGCAGCAGCGTTCGCCAGCAGCACCTTGCCGGCCTCGACTTCTTCCTTCAAGGCCGCCTCCTGCTCCTTGGCGCCGTCCAGAGATTTGGTCAGCGCTGCCAGCTTCGCTTCAAGATCAGTGTTGGAGTTCTTGGCGGCATCCAGTTCCTTGCCCTTCTCGGCGAAAAGAGCCTTCAGCTCCGAGTAACTGTTGGCGTCCCTCTCCCGCTCGAGCTTGAGTGTGGCGAGCTAGTCGCCGTTCACCTTAAGGCTCGCCTCCAGCTGCGTCACCTTTAGCGCCAGCTCGTTCTTGGCGGCCTCGGCGGCTGCGGCGGCGTCTTCAGCTTGTTTAAGGGCCCCGCCAACTGCCCGCTCGCGCGCGGCAAGTTCCTCCTTGTGGCTGTCGAGGTGGACCTTCCGTTGCGCCAAGTCACCCTCCTGTGAAGACAACTTCTCCGCGGCAAGGCGTTGGCGCTCTTCGACAGCAGCCTTCTCGAGGAGGAAGGCCTGCTGCGCCTCGGCAAGATCTTCCCGCTCCTTTGCCAGGGAGCGGAGAGCTTCTTGGTTGGCGCCTCGGAGCTCTTCTGTGCGCTTCTCGATATCAGCGCCAACCTTCGCGATGAGTGCTTCGCGGGACTCCAGCTTGGCCTGCCGGGCACGGTAGAGCGCCACTAGCTTCCGCAGTAGGCGCTCCTCTTCAGGTTCGCCGTTGCTGCTGCTTGGCGCGTCGACCAGCTTCAGCCCGGCGGAGGCAAGCACCTCTCCGTCCAGCATCTCCCCCTCAATCGGCGCCCTGGAACTTGACGCCCAGGGAAGGTTAATGAAGATGTCCTCGCCGGCCTTCAGGTAGACGCCAGGCTGGGGCTCATCGGAGCCTGGCGTGGTGGCTGCGGCGGAGGAGTCGGTGGTCGGAGCAGCGCCTGGCACTCCTGCGGTCTCCGGGTCGTCAGTACGACCGCCAGACTCCCCGCCCGCCTCCGCGGCGGCAGCCCTGGCGGCCTCCTCGCCGGCGCCGGCTGCTTCCTCGGCGGCGACTTCAGTCTCCATCGGCTCTGCGGCAGATGGATCTGACGGCCGAAAGAGGGGAGAAAATTCAAGCAAAATTCGAGCAAAATCCAAGAGAAAGATCAAGAAGACGAAGAAGCCAAGGGGAGTTTGGAAGCAAGGAAGTCACCTGTGCCAGGGTCTGCAGCTGCAGTCTCCGTCGCCGGGGGATCGCCGATGCAGTCCCTTGCCAGAGATCCCTCCCTTGCCGGGGGCTCCTCCCTTGCCGGAGCCTCCTCCCTTGCCGGGGGCTCCTCCCTTGCCGGAGCCTCCTCCCTTGCCGGGGGATCCTCCCTTGCCGGGGGCTCCTCCCTGGCCGGAGTCTCCTCCCTCACCGGAGATCTCTCCCTCGCCGGAGGACTTTCCCTTGGCGCTTCAGGGGCAGCCTCCGGGCTCTCCTGGTGTGGCTGCTCCGCTCCTGCACAAGTCAAACAAACAAGTATCAGCGCAGCAAGGATCTTCATGCGCGCCCGACAGCGGGAAGTAAACAAGACACTTGCGCTGGGGGCTGCCCTGAAGATCAGCCGCCGGGTCCGGCAAGTTTGTCTCAGGCACGTCCCCTGTTGACGCAGTGGGTTCGTCCTCGATGACGATCACCGGCGCCTTGGCTCTCTTTGCCGCTCTCTGCGCTAGAGTCCTAAAGAGGAACAGATACAGGGAAAGGCAAGTGAGAAACAAAACGAGACAAAAATAGCATAAATCCAAGAATTGCAAGTACAATAAGAAGAACTTACTCCTCTTCTTCTTCCTCGTCGGAGCTAAACGCGGAGAAGTCAAAATCCGGCCCGCGTCTGGCGTGGGAAGGTGGAGGAGTAGGCTCCCTTGGTCGCTTGGCGGGAGCAGAAGCGGCAGTCCGGGAAGACCCCGCTCCAGTCGAAGCAGCAGCATGGGGCGCTCCCGCGGCATCGGTGCTTGCCGTGGTGGAGCACGTCGTGCGGCGCGGCGACTGCCGGCCCGCCGGCCGCCTCGCTACATTCCCGGCCTTGCAGAGACGCCTTCTTGGTGGAGACAGAGACGCTGCTGGCGGCGTGCTGTCGGAGGACGAAGTGGAGGAGGAATCGATCTCCAAAGAGCCGCTCGCATCATCGGCAGGCTCGCTCGGCTCGGCGTGATGCCCGACAACCTGGCTCGGTTCGGCATCGCGCCCGGCAACCTCCTTCTTGCCGGCAAGATCCTTTTTGCCGGCAAGATCTTCCCGCTCGGCACGGTTTGCCGCCTCTGCCGCCGCTGCCTCCTCCAAGGTGAAGCCGAACTCGCCCGCCGCGGCAGCTGCCGCCGCCTCTTCCAACCTGGTGGCGATGTACGCCAACTCCGCCTCGGTGGTGTCGCGGGTGATGCCGTCCTTCTCGTCGGCACAGATTGGCACTTCCACCAAGTCATCGAAGAATTGCTGCACAACCTCGTCCTCTGGCTCTTGCCAAGTCGGCAGATTCCGTGCGAATCGCATAATGGCATCATCGCCCTGATGCGGTCGAGCGCCGAATTGTTGCACAAAGGGACGACGCCCTGCAGCAACCTGAAGACCTCGGGGTGATCTAAATCATACTTGAAGAGCTCCTGCAGTATTCCGTTGAGCTCAAGGACAGTGAAATTGTAGTTGAGGCCTGGGCGCAGCCTCATGATGTCTGCCGCGTTCTTGAACTCCCAGGCAGGCCTCCTCCGTTCCTGCAGGGGAGCGATGCGGCGACGAAGAAAGTCTGCGCGAACGGCCCCTACAGTGAGTCCGGCAAGCCTGAGGCGCTGGATCCTGGTGACGGCAATCTTCAGCCTGCTGTCCTCCGGGGCCACGTCGCTCCAGTCACTGCCGCGCACTGCTGCTACTTGACGCCGGGCGGTGAATGGCTGCGGGCTCTCCTCGACAATCCAGCACCAATCAGCCCTCCACTCCTCCCACTTGTCGCGGAATTCACCCTCCAAATAGGAATCCTTCTTGCCAGTCCTAGAGACCCAGGCAATTCCGCCGGACAAGGGCTCTCCTCTCTCTACCCGGGGAATGAAAAAGTGGCGAAAAAGGGCTACACTAGGGTGGACTCTGACAAAGTTCTCGCAAAGGTGTGCGAAAACTGCCATGGTGAGGACGGTGTTGGTAGTGAAGTCAAGGAGGCAGAGATTGTATGTGTTCATGATATCACCGAAGAACTCGGAAAAAGGCGGGCAGAGCCCGCAGTAGAAAAATACGGCAAAGAAAGGGTACCCGTCCGGAGCCGTCGCGTGAGCAGCAGCCGGGAGCACCTTGGTCCGCGGGTGAGCTCGCGGCTCCGTCGCCCAAAAGAGATAATAGTACTCCCGCAGCTCCTTCGCGCCGAGCTTGGGGGGGAAAATGGCTCGCTCCTTCCGCAGCGCCACGAGCCATTGCGCCTCGGTCGACTTCACGGCCTTCCACTTGTCGCCCTTCGGAGCCATGGCGGAAGCAGTGGAGGAGGTCGACGGCGTGGTGGTGTTGGTGGCCATGCGGGGGGCAGGGCGCTGCGCTTTGTGTGCTTTGGGAAGACGGAGGCGGGGCAGAGTTTTTCAAGATTGGAGCAGAATGGGGGCGAGTGGGCGCACTACCCCTGCTTCCCTTTGCTTATAAAGGGGGAGGTGGCGGACGTTCCGCCTTTCCTAATAAAGAAACCGCCCACGATCTCTCCCACGATGCCGCGTTCGACGCGTGCCATGCGGAGAGGGCGCGGTGGATGCGGAGTGAGTTACAGCGTAACCTAGGCCGCGCGTGCCCGTGCACTATTTTGGGCCTGGCCCAACAGCGCTCGGCATCGTGTATGGCCCAGGCCCGGGGGCTCCTGTCGGTGTACTAAAGTAGGGGTACCTTAGTATCCCAAACTTGTGCACGGGCAGTCGCAGCGTCCCGCGGTAAGGCTTGCCGGGTGACCGCCAAGATCCTCCGTGGTCCCTTTGGAGCCATTCAAGAACAAAGTATCTAAGGCCCCGGCAAGAGGAGCTTGCCGGGAAGGAAACAAGACCCTGGCAAGAGGAGCTTGCCGGGGAGGCCAATCAAGACATATCAAGGAACTTGCCGCAGCGCACCACGTGTCCCGGCAAGACCCAGTGAGCGACAAGCTCCTGGACGCGACAAGATAATAACCGCGGCAAGGCACTTGCCGCGGCAAGCTTCCGTCCTGTACCTGCGCTCCAGCACATCCGCCAACGTGTCGTTCTGGGGCCCTTCCAGGCGTACGTGGCGGAAGGCTGTGCAGCTAGAGGTACACGGTGGCAAGCGGCGCTGACAAGATAGCCATCGTGGCAAGCAATGGCGTCCCTAGCAGTCCCTTTCTGCACCGTCTAGGCGACACAGACAGGCATTTAATGCCTTTGTCCCTTGCCGTGAGGGTTAGGTATGATACAACTGTAGTAAGCGGTGGCGCCAACCACCACTTCTTTTACCTTTTTACCCCCATCTCTGTTGCTACCTGTCGGTGGCCCCTTTGATATATAAAAGGAGGCCCATGCGCAACAGAGAGAGGGAGGACGATCATTCTGACGCTCGGTCTCGCTAGCCACCCAAGTGTACTGTAGCATTCATCGCTCCCGAGCAAGAAGACAATACAAATCAAAGCAGGAGTAGGGTTTTACGCATCCGTGCGGCCCGAACCTGGGTAAACTGATCGCATCGCTCGTGCGTTCGTCTCGATCTGCTCTTCGTGCACTCTCCGCCCCCCCCCCTGCCGAACCGAAAGGGGCCCCGGTCCGCCGTGGTCCCATAGGTGTCTGTGGGATCAGCACCCCGATAGGTTCAATCTTGCGGTGTCCTTTCCCAGTGACAGTAGGGGCAGCATGGCACGTATTGTATTGTTGCCATCGACAATAACAAGATGGGGTTTTCATCATATTGCATGAGTTTATCCCTCTACATCATGTCATCTTTCTTAAGGCGTTACTCTGTTTTTATTAACTTAATACTCTAGATGCATGCTGGATAGCAGTCGATGAGTGGAGCAATAGTAGTAGATGCAGGCAGGAGTTGGTCTACTTGTCTCGGACGTGATGCCTATATACATGATCATGCCTAGATATTCTCATAACTATGCTCAGTTCTGTCAATTGCTCAACAGTAATTTGTTGACCCACCGTAGTATACTTATGCTCTCAAGAGAAGCCACTAGTGAAACCTATGGTCCCCGGGTCTATCTTCATCATATTCATCTCCTACTACTTAGTTATTTCCTTTGCTTTTTACTTTGCTTTTACTTTACTTTGCATCTTTATCACAAAAATACCAAAAATATTATCTTATCATATCTATCAGATCTCACTCTCGTAAGTGGCCGTGTAGGGATTGACAACCCCTTATCATTGGTTGCGAGGATTTATTTGTTTTGTGCATGTGCAAGGGACTCGCACGTAGCCTCCTACTAGATTGATACCTTGGTTCTCAAAAACTGAGGGAAATACTTACGCTACTTTGCTGCATCATCCCTTCCTCTTCGGGGAAAACCAACACAGTGCTCAAGAGGTAGCACTTGATAATTGTTTTGAGATATGAAGATGGTGATATCAAAGTTGTGCTAGTTGAGTGGTTGTGAATCTGAGAAATACTTGTGTTAAATTTTGTGATTCTGGTAGCATGCACGTATGGTGAACCGTTATGTGATGAAGTCGGAGCATGATTTATTTTTTGATTGTCTTCCTTATGAGTGGCGGTTGGGGACGGGCAATGGTCTTTTCCTACCAATCTATCCCCCTAGGAGCATGCACGTAATACTTTGCTTTGATAACTTGTAGATTTTTGCAATAAGTATATGAGTTCTTTATGACTAATGTTGAGTGCACGGATTATACGCACGTTTCTTCCTTCCACCATTGCTAGCCTCTCTAATACTGCGCACCTTTCGCTGGTATCATACACCCACCATATACCTTCGGCAAAACAGCCACCATACCTACCTATTATGGCATTTCCATAGCCATTCCGAGATATATTGCCATCCAACTTTCCACCGTTCCGTTTATTATGACACACTCCATCATTGTCATATTGCTTAGCAAGATCATGTAGTTGACATCGTATTTGTGGCGAAGCCACCATTCATAATTCTTTCATACATGTCCCTCTTGATTCATTGAATATCTCGGCACCGCCGAAGGCATTCATATAGAGTCATATTTTGTTTTAAGTACCGAGTTGTAATTGTTGAGTTGTAAGAAAATAAAAGTGTGATGATCATCATTATTAGAGCATTGTCCCAGTGAGGAAAGGATGATGGAGACTATGATTCCCCCACAAGTCAGGATGAGACTCTGGACAAAAATAAAAAAAAGGAAAGAAAAGAGGCCATAAAAAGTAGAAAAGGCCCAAACAAAAAATGAGAGAAAAAGAGAGAAGGGACAATGTTACTATCCTTTACCACACGTGTGCTTCAAAGTAGCACCATGATATTCATGATAGAGAGTCTCTCATTTCGTCACTTTCATATACTAGTGGGAATTTCTCATTATATAACTTGGCTTGTATATTCCAATGATGGGCTTCCTCAAAATGCCCTAGGTCTTCATGAGCAAACAAGTTGGATGCACACCCACTTAGTTTCTTTTGTTGAGCTTTCATATACTTATAGCTCTAGTGCATCCGTTGCATGGCAATCCCTCCCCCCTCACATTGATATCTATTGATGGGCATCTCCATAGCCCGTTGATACGCCTAGTTGATGTGAGACTATCTTCTCCCTTTTTGTCTTCTCCACAACCACCATTCTATTCCACACATAGTGCTATATCCATGGCTCACGCTCATGTATTGCGTGAAGATTGAAAAAGTTTGAGAATTTCAAAAGTATGAAACAATTGCTTGGCTTGTCATCGGGGTTGTGCATGATTTAAATACTTTGTGTGGTGAAGATAGAGCATAGCCAGACTATATGATTTTGTAGGGATAACTTTCTTTAGCCATGTTATTTTGAGAAGACATGATTGCTTTGTTAGTATGCTTGAAGTATTATTGTTTTATGTCAATATTAAACTTTTATCTTGAATCTTTCGGATCTGAATATTCATACCACAATTAAGAAGAATTACACTAAAATTATGCCAAGTAGCACTTCACATCAAAAATTATCTTTTTTATCATTTAGCTACTCGAGGACGAGCAGGAATTAAGCTTGGGGATGCTTGATACTGTTGGGGAACGTAGTAATTTCAAAAAAATTCCTACGCACACGCAAGATCATGGTGATGCACAGCAACGAGAGGAGAGTATGATCTACGTACCCTTGTAGATCGCAATGGAAGCGTTGACACAACATAGAGGAAGTAGTCGTACGTCTTCTTCCCGATCCGACCGATCCAAGCACCGTTACTCCGGTGCCTCCCAGTTCTTAGCACACGTACAGCTCGATGACGATCCCCGGGCTCCGATCCAGCAAAGCTTCGGGGAGGAGTTCCGTCAGCACAACGGCGTGGTGACGATCTTGATGTTCTACCGACGCAGGGCTTCGCCTAAGCACTACAATGATATGATCGAGGTGGAATATGGTGGCAGGGGGCACCGCACACGGCTAAGGAACGATCTCAATGATCAACTTGTGTGTCTAGAGGTGCCCCCTGCCTCCGTATATAAAGGAGCCAAGGGGGAGGGGGCCGCCGGCCAGGAGGAGGGCGCAGGAGGAGTCCTACTCCTACCGGGAGTAGGACTCCCCCCCCCCCAATCCTAGTTGGACTAGGATTCCCCAAGGGGGAAAGAGAGAGAGGGGGGCCGGCCACCTCTCCTAGTCCTAATAGGACTAGAGGAGGGGGGAGGCGCGCGGCCACCTTGGGCTGCCCCTTTCTCCTTTCCACTAAAGCCCATTAAGGCCCATATGGCTCCCGGGGGGTTCCGGTAACCTCCTGTTACTCCGGTAAAATCCTGATTTCACTCGGAACACTTCCGATATCCAAATATAGGCTTCCAATATATCAATCTTTATGTCTCGACCATTTCGAGACTCCTCGTCATGTCCGTGATCACATCCGGGACTCCGAACTAACTTCGGTACATCAAAATGCATAAACTCATAATAACTGTCATCGTAACGTTAAGCGTGCGGACCCTACGGTTCGAGAACAATGTAGACATGACTGAGACACATCTCCGGTCAATAACCAATAGCGGGATCTGGATGCCCATATTGGCTCCTACATATTCTACAAAGATCTTTATCGGTCAGACCGCATAACAACATACATCATTCCCTTTGTCATCGGTATGTTACTTGCCCGAGATTCGATCGTCGGTATCCAATACCTAGTTCAATCTCGTTACCGGTAAGTCTCTTTACTCGTTCCGTAATACATCATCTTGCAACTAACTCATTAGTCGCAATGCTTGCAAGGCTCATGTGATGTGCATTACTGAGAGGGCCCAGAGATACCTCTCCGACAATCGGAGTGACAAATCCTAATCTCGAAATACGCCAACCAAACATCTACCTTTGGAGACACCTGTAGAGCTCCTTTATAATCACCCAGTTACATTGTGACGTTTGGTAGCACACAATGTGTTCCTCTGGTAAACGGGAGTTGCATAATCTCATAGTCATAGGAACATGTATAAGTCATGAAGAAAGCAATAGCAACATACTAAACGATCGGGTGCTAAGCTAATGAAATGGGTCATGTCAATCAGATCATTCAACTAATTATGTGACCTCATTAATCAAATAACAACACCTTGTTCATGGTAAGGAAACATAACCATCATTGATTAACGAGCTAGTCAAGTAGAGGCATACTAGTGACTCTAAGTTTGTCTATGTATTCACACATGTATTATGTTTCCGGTTAATACAATTCTAGCATGAATAATAAACATTTATCATGATATAAGGAAATAAATAATAACTTTATTATTGCCTCTAGGGCATATTTCCTTCAGATACGTCTTCAACGTATCTATAATTTTTTATTGTTCCATGCTATATTATCGACAGTTTTGGACATTAATTTGCTTTATTATCCACTTTTATATTATTTTTGGGACTAACCTATTAACCGGAGGCCCAGCCCAGAATTGTTGTTTTTGCCTATTTTAGGGTTTTGAAGAAAAAGGAATATCAAACGGAGTCCAAACGGAATGAAACCTTCGGGAACGTGATTTTTGGAACAAACAAGATCCAGGAGACTTGGACCCTACGTCAAGCAACCAACAGGGAAGCCACGAGGTAGGGGGCGCGCCTACCCCCCCCCCCCCCACGCGCGCCCTCCACCCTCGTGGGGCCCCAAACGATCAGATACGGAGCCAAAAACCTAATTCCATCGCCGTAACCTTCTGTATCCACAAGATCCCATCTTGGGGCCTGTTCCAGAGCTCCGCCGGAGGGGGCACCCATCACGGAGGGCTTCTACATCAACACCATAGCCTCTCCAATGAAGTGTGAGTAGTTTGCCTCAGACCTTCGGGTCCATAGTTATTAGCTAGATGGCTTCTTCTCTCTTTTTGGATCTCAATACAATGTTCTCCCCCGCTCTTGTGGAGATCTAATCGATGTAATCTTCTTTTTGCGGTGTGTTTGTTGAGACCGATGAATTGTGGGTTTATGATCAAGATTATCTATGAACAATATTTGAATCTTCTCTGAATTCTTTTATGTATGATTGGTTATCTTTGCAAGTCTCTTCGAATTATCAGTTTGGTTTGACCTACTAGATTGATCTTTCTTGCAATGGGAGAAGTGCTTAGCTTTGGGTTCAATCTTGTGGTGTCCTTTCCCAGTGACAGTAGGGGCAGCAAGGCACGTATTGTATTGTTGCCATCGAGGATAATAAGATGGGGGTTTTATCATATTGCATGAATTTATCCCTCTACATCATGTCATCTTGCTTAAGGTGTTACTCTGTTTTCATTAACTGAATACTCTAGATGCATGCTGGATAGCGGTCGATGAGTGGAGTAATAGTAGTAGATGCAGGCAGGAGTCGGTCTACTTGTCTCAGACGTGATGCCTACACACATGATCATACCTAGATATTCTCATAACTATGCTCAATTCTGTCAATTTCTCAACAGGAATTCGTTCACCCACCGAAAAATACGTATGCTCTTGAGAGAAGCCACTAGTGAAACCTATGGCCCTCGGGTCTATCTTCATCATATTAATCTTCCAATACTTAGTTATTTCCTTTGCTTTTTACTTTGCTTTTATTTTACTTTGCATATTTATCACAAAAATACCAAAAATATTATTCTATCAGATCTCACTCTCGTAAGTGACCGTGGAGGGATTAACAACCCCTTATCGCGTTGGTTGGGAGGAGTTATTTGTTTTGTGCAGGTACGAGGGACTCGCGCGTAGCCTCCTACTGGATTGATACCTTGGTTCTCAAAAATTGAGGGAAATACTTACGCTACTTTGCTGCATCATCCTTTCCTCTTCAAGGAAATCCAACGCAGTGCTCAAGAGGTAGCATCCCTTCTCTCTTTTTCTCTCATTTTTCTTGGGCCTTCTTCTTTTTTATGGCCTTTTGCTTTTTTCGTCTGGAATCTCATCCCAACTTGTGGGGGAATCATAGTCTCCATCATGCTTTCCTCACTGGGACAATGCTCTAATAATGATGATCATCACACTTTATTTACTTACAACTCAAGAATTACAACTCGATACTTAGAATAAAATATGACTCTATGTGAATGCCTCCAGCGGTGTAACGGGATGTGCAATGATGCATGAGTGACATGTATGAAGAATTATGAATGGTGGCTTTGCCACAAATACAATGTCAACTACATGATCATGCAAGCAATATGACAATGATGAAGCGTGTCATAATAACGGAACAGTGGAAATTTGCATGGCAATATATCTCGGAATGGCTATGGAAATGCCATAATAGGTAGGTATGGTGGTTGTTTTCAGGAAGGTATATGGTGGGTTTAAGGTACCGGCAAAAGTTGCGCGATACTAGAGAGGCTAGCAATGGTGGAAGGGTGAGAGTGCGTATAATCCATGGACTCAACATTAGTCATAAAGAACTCACATACTTATTGCAAAAATCTATTAGTTATCGAAACAAAGTATTACGCGCATGCTCCTAGGGGGATAGATTGGTAGGAAAAGACCATCGCTCGTCCCCGACCGCCACTCATAAGGAAGGCAATCAATAAATAAATCATGCTCCGACTTCATCACATAACAATTCACCATACATGCATGCTACGGGAATCACAAACTTCAACACAAGTATTTCTCAAATTCACAACTACTCAACTAGTATGACTCTAATATCACCATCTCCATATCTCAAAACAATTATCAAGTATCAAACTTCTCATAGTATTCAATGAACTTCTATGAAAGTTTTTATAATATTCCTAAAAGCAAATTTCCATGTTGTTCTAAAGTACTCTAAAAATAATATAAGTGAAGCATGAGAGATCAATTATTTCTATAAAACAAATCCACCGCCGTGCTCTAAAAGATATAAGTGAAGAACTAGAGCAAAAACTATATAGCTCAAAAGATATAACTGAAGCACATAGAGTATTCTAATAAATTTCAAATCATGTGAGTCTCTCTCAAAAGGTGTGTACAACAAGTATGATTGTGGTAAACTAAAAAGCAAAGACTCAAATCATACAAGACGTTCCAAGCAAAACACATATCATGTGGTGAATAAAAATATAGCTCCAAGTAAAGTTACCGATAGACGAAGACGTAAGAGGGATGCCTTCCGAGGCATCCCCAAGCTTAGGCTTTTTGGTGTCCTTGATTTTACCTTGGGGTGCCATGGGCATCCCCAATCTTAGGCTCTTGCCACTCTTTGTTCCATAATTCCGACAAATCCTTATCCAAAACTTGAAAACTTCACAACACAAAACTCAAAATAGAAAATCTCGTGAGCTCCGTTAGCGAAAGAAAACAAAACACCACTTCAAGGTACTGTAATGAACTCATTATTTATTTATTTTGGTGTTAAACCTACTGTATTCCAACTTCTATATGGTTTGTAAACTCTTTTACTAGCCATGGATTCATCAAAATAAGCAAACAACACAAGAAAAATAGAATCTGTCAAAAACAGAACAGTCTGTAGTAATCTGTAGCTAACGCAACTTCTGGAACCCCAACAATTCTAAAATAAATTGCTGGACGTCAGGAATTTATATATTAATAATCTGCAAAAATAATTAACTAAATATCACTTTCCAAATAAAAATGGCAGCAGTTCTGGTGAGCGCTAAAGTTTCTGTTTTTTACAGCAAGATCAAAAAGGCTTTCCCCAAGTCTTCCCAACGGTTCTACTTGGCACAAACACTACTTAAATAAAATAAACACAACAAAAATGGAGGCTAGATAAATTATTTATTACTAAACAGGAGAAAAAAAATCAAGGAATAAAAATAAAATTGGGTTGCCTCCCAACAAGCGCTATCGTTTAACGCCCCTCGCTAGGCATAAAAGCGAAGATAGATCTAGGTATTGCCATCTTTGATAGGCAATCCATAAGTGGATCTCATAATAGATTCATATGGTAATTTAATTTTATTTCTAGGGAAGTGTTCCATGCCTTTATTTAATGGAAATTGGAATTTGATATTCCCTTCCTTCATATCAATAATTGCACCAATCGTTCTAAGGAAAGGTCTACCAAGAATAATAGGACATGAAGGATTGCAATCTATATCAAGAACAATGAAATCTACGGGCACATAGTTCCTATTTGCAACAATAAGAACATCATTGATTCTTCCCATATGTTTCTTAATAGTGGAATCCGCAAAGTGCAACTTTAAAGAACAATTATCAAAATCACGGAAACCTAGCAAATCACATAAAGTCACTACAACAGGACCCCACCTATAGCAACGGATTTTTCCGTATCTAAAAGTCCATATATGCGTTGTTAGTGTATTTACCAACGCTTTGGGATGCGTTGCCTTATCCAGTATTGCTAGCGCATAATGCAACACTTACACTTCCGTTGGTAAAACGGACCGTTGCAAGAGTACAACACATAAAATCGACTATTACATCACTTTTATACGTTGGTGGTTAATGTGCAGGAATCCAAATATCATTGCTTGAAAGAATTTGCAGCGCTTCAGGTGTTCATGCATATATTTTTCATAATAATATGCAATTAATGCTCTAGATAATGGAAATAATTATCTATATCAAGTGAGGAAAAAAATAAAAGAATATACTCGCAAGAGAAAGAACACACACATATATATATATATTGATAAAACTGTTGGATTACAATAGTGGATATGAAAGGGGTACATCATCCAAATGTGATGCATAATCTAAATATATTTTTGACAAAGAAACTTAAACCGAAAGCATTCATCAACATCCCTACAACTTAACAAAAACTTAACCTAGGAACAACATCCAACAAGAACAACATCCCTACAACTTAACTAAAACTGAAAGCATCCATCATCATCATCATGAACCAGAACATCATCATCATCATGAACCAGAACATCATCATCACATCATTGCAGTATACTTGTCACACCCATATAATCATCCATATATCTTTTGAATCTACAAGGAAAGTAACAAAATGAACTGTTAACACACAATGCATTGACATGACGCAACTAGTGATAGAGGCAGGATATTAGAGTGTAATCTTTGTTGTTTCTGCATTACCAAGAGTATTGTAGTAGAACAATAGGAAGAGTGAGAGAGTATACCTTCCATGGTATCATCTGTGACTTGCTCCATAGCGCCCCCTTCCATCCAGTTGGTGCATGCAACTGCAAAACCAAGGGGAAAAGGTGCAGCACAAGTGAAGCGTCATCAAGTTCCATCTATTATATTATTTAAACAAGAGACAAACAAGCAATCATGTTCATCCACAGATTAAATTATCTTGATCATCAATTTTATATATTAACGATTAAGATTAAAAAGATGTAGTATTACGTACAAATAAAATGATGTAAAAATAGTTTAGCGTGTCACGTGCACATCTTTCATCCAAGTCTTATATGCCTTTTCTACTAAAAAAGATATCTCCAAGACAATCACATGCAAACTCGTACGTTGCTATTGCATAGTATGAGTGCCAACTATAAGGAATAAGGAAGAGTCCGACCACCACACAAAATATTAAAAAAATACATGTGGACTCATATATATTACTAAAATAAAATCAGCCGCATATGCCTTTTTCATACACCATTGATTTCTTCATTGATGATTGGGATTAACAGATATGTACAAGTTATGTAACACCAATCTTATGCACGTACAAGTATACATAGTCTTACATAGTGATAAGTCCAAAAGTGCATGAGTGAGATTCTCAAGGAAAAGAAAAAATGAGGTCCGTCAATTCATCAAATATGTATATGCATATATCTATGTTTGTGCCCGAGACAAACAAGGTACTGTAGGCCAATCCGGCCAGCCGGCCAAGCCGTACGCTAATTCCATGCATGTGACATCATGCTTCTGTCACCCATTGATTAGGATGTGTTTTCCATGCTTTTTTTAATTAAAAATTCCATTATGAATTCAAAGAGATACCAAACTAGGCACTATTTGCATGAATGTTGTACATGCATACTAGCGTATCTAATAGCAAAATATTTAGGCAGCACATGCAAGTATATGCGACTAGAGAAGAATGAAAGACTGACTCATGTGAATAAGAAAAGAAAAGGAAGGTTAACTAGCTTGATGATGTGCTTAATAATTTAACAAGCTTCAGCAAAATAATAACAAGTTTACTTTATCCAGTCAACTTTATGTCTTTTTCGTGTAGATGCATCAGATTGTACATTTCTAATTTTAAAAATATACGAGGTAATTGCCGTGCGTTGCAACAGGGGCATATGTATTTTGTATGCAATCTTCATGATTAACCTTTCATACCATCGTGCACATGCTTTGCTATGGAACCACAATAAAGAAAGGTCGGCAAAATAATTTGTCAAATGAGTACAAATTCAACTATCTTTTCAGCTATCGCACATGCAATGTTTTCAAATTCAATATTTTTCAACTACCATTTGAACTACATTTGCAATAGCTATCCTTATATAAGAGCACTCCTTAAACAAACCAATTTTTTTTTGAAATGTGCTTATCTGTTCAAGGGCTAGCAAAGGCGAGCGTGCACTGAATCTTTCCCAGGAGAGACCATGCCCTGCAAGCTGCTGCCGTTTGGCACTTGCTACTGCAAATAATCCACACAGGCTCGATGGTACATGGAGCTACAGAGAGAAAGATAGGAGGTCAGAGGTGTTGCTAGCCAGCTCCGCACAAGCCTCCGCTCTACTCACATCCAGCAGCAGCCAACCTACTGCACAAGTGCAGATCCAGTGATGGCCATGCTCACCTCTACACGCTGCCGGCCTGTGACAGCTTGAACAATAGTAAAATAAACTTATACAAGTTAACTCACCTCTTTATTCTAGTGTTGTCATTTTGATTCCGGTGAGTTTTGCAACCTTTGTCACTCCGTTAACATCCTTCTCCATGCACCTTTTTATCTCTGTAATTCAGAAACAAAAAATGTATTTGCAAATTAGAATTCGAGCAAGGAAAAAAGTTAGCCAAATCATGTTTGAAGAAAACAAAGCCAATTGCATATGTTACCTTTCATAGTTGTTACTTTAGAGGTAAATTATTGATTAACAGGAGTGGACCAACTCACCTGAAGCCAATTGCATATGTTATCTAATGTGCATATGATGGATAGATTTCTGCCAAAATCCAACTTTAGAGGTAAATTATTGATTAACAGGAGTGGACCAACTCACCTGAAGCCAGAGGAGGAGGAGAAAGCTACATGGTTGCTTCGTCCCGAGCAGCAGCAAGGTTGTCCAGTGGCCGTTACTCCCTGCACGTCTACATGAGAAGAGGAGAGTAGAGGTTAAAAAGGGGGAGAGAGATAGGACGGAGCAAGGGGAGAGGATGGGATGCAATCACCGGATGAAACGAGGACGACATGGCCAAAGGCGCCGGAGCCGATGCCCGAAACCCTAGGCATGGGGGAGGGTTGCGGGTGGGCTTTGGTGGCCGCGAGCACCGATCTAGGTGGATGGGAGGGCGCCGCGGTGCGAGAGGACCTCGGGATGTGTTTCGCGGTGGCGGGATTGGCTGAACGTCGTCGGAAGCAGCCACCGCTGGTGGTGCAACGAGGAGCCGTGTGAAGAGAGAAATTGGACGTGTGAGGGATGGGTGGGTGGGGGGTGCGGCGGATCCGGTAGCCTCCGGGGTTGCGAGATGGAGATTGGAAGGAGAAGGGCCGGCGGCGAGGTGGGGCGGAGGAGGGAGACGAGACGATTGGCGGTGGCGATTTGGGAGAGACCAGGGCAATCGAAGGCTCTGTTTGTCACGCGTCTCTCTCTCCTTTCCTATGTTTATTTATTTCCATATATGTATATCAATCTGCAATGCATATGCTGCACCGTTTATATGCGTATCTATTATTAATTTTACAACAAATAGTCAAAATGTTGTACAATTTGTGTTGCTTTATAAGGGGTATCCTTGCAGTGAGTTTTCAGAATCGTGGAAACACTAGCACCCAAATCACACAAAGCATAACACTCATGATCTTTAATTTTAATTTTTATTGTAGGTTCCCACTCATCATAAAGTTCTCTAGGGATAGAAACTTCCAACTCAAGTTTTTCTTCGTAAGATTGCATCAAAGCATCAACGATATGTTTAGTAAAAGCTTTATTTTGACTATAAACATGAGGAGAATTTGGCACAGATTGCAACAAGGAAATACAATCTATCAAAAAGAAATTACCATAATTAAATTCCTTGAAATCCAAGATAGTGGGTTCATTACTATTTAAAGTTTTAATCTCTTCAATCCCACTTTTATCAGTTTTAGCATCAAGATCTACAAACTCTGAATTTTGGGAAAGCCTTCTAGGTAAAGGTGGCTCATCTTCAATCCCATAATTATCAAGATTCATATTGCAAAACAAAGATTTAATAGGGGACATCAATCACTTTTAGATCTCCATCCTTATTATCATGAAAACTAGAAGAACACGCTTTCACAAAGCAATCTTTCTTAGCACGCATCCTAGCGGTTCTTTCTTTGCACTCATCAATGGAAATTCTCTTGGCTTTGAGAGACTCATTGATATCATTCTTAGGTCGAATAGATCTAAGTTTCAAAGAATCAACATCAAGAGAAATTCTATCAACGTTCCTAGCCAATTCATCAACTTTAAGCACTTTTTCAAGCAAAGCATTGAAATTCTTTTGTGAATTCATAAACTCCTTAACACTAGTCTCAAATTTAGAGGGCATTTTATTAACATTTCCATACGAATTGTTGTAGGAATTACCATAATTATTAGAGGAATTACTTGGAAATGGCCTAGAATTAAACTTACCACTATACGCGTTGTTACCAAAATCGTTCCTACCAACAAAATTCATATCCATAGATTCATTATTATTCTCAATCAAAGTAGACAAAGGCATATCATTAGGATCAGTAGGAGAACTCTTATTAGCAAACAATTTCATAAGTTCATCCATCTTTCCACTCAAAACATTAATTTCTTCAATTGCATGCACTTTTTTACTAGTAGATCTTTCGGTGTGCCATTGAGAATAATTAACCATAATATCATCTAAGAGTTTGGTAGCTTCTACTAAAGTGATTTCCATAAAAGTGCCTCCCGCGGCCGAATCTAGAAGATTTCTAGAAGCAAAATTCAATCCGGCATAAAAATTTTGTATAATCATCCAAAGATTCAAACCATGTGTAGGGCAATTACGTATCATTAATTTCATCCTCTCCCAAGATTGTGCAACATGTTCATGATCAAGTTGCTTAAAATTCATAATATCGTTTCTAAGAGAGATGATTTTAGCGGGAGGAAAATACTTAGAGATAAAAGCATCTTTGCACTTATTCCATGAATCAATACTATTTTTAGGCAAAGATGAAAACCAAGCTTTAGCATGATCTCTAAGAGAAAACGGAAATAGCTTCAAGTTAACAATATCATTGTCCACATCTTTCTTCTTTTGCATATCACACAAATCAGCAAAGCTATTCAGATGGGTAGCGGCATCTTCACTAGGAAGGCCGGCGAATTGATCTTTCATGACAAGATTCAACAAAGTAGCATTAATTTCACAAGATTCAGCATCGGTTAGAGGAGCAATCGGAGTTCTAAGAAAACCATTGTTGTTGGTATTGGTAAAGTCACACAATTTAGTATTATCTTGAGCCATCGTGACAAGCAAGCAACCCAACACACAAGAAAACAAGAAATAGGCAAAAAAAGGCAAATAGGGAAAGAGAAGGGGAACGGAGAGAGAGGGCGAATAAAACAGCAAGGGTGAAGTGGGGGAGAGGAAAATGAGATGCAAATGGCAAATAATGTAATGCGAGGGATAAGGGTTTGTGATGGGTACTTGGTATGTCTTGACTTAGCAATGGCACCATAAATGACTCGTTGTTGGGAGTCAAATCTTGACTTGACTTGGCGCAAATCTCCCCGGCAACGTCGCCAGAAATCCTTCTTGCTACCTCTTGAGCACTGCGTTGGTTTTCCCTTGAAGAGGAAAGGGTGATGTAGCAAAGTAGCGTAAGTATTTCCCTCAGTTTTTGAGAACCAAGGTATCAATCCAGTAGGAGATCACGCTCAAGTACCACGCACCTACACAAACAAATAAGAACCTCGCAACCAATGCGATAAAGGGGTTATCAAGCCCTTCACGGTCACTTACGAGAGTGAGACCTGATAGATATGATAAGATAATATTTTTGGTATTTTTATGATAAAGAGAAATAAAGATGCAAAGTAAAATAAACGGCAAAGGAAATAACTAAGTGTTGGAAGATTTATATGATGGAAGATAGACCCAGGGGCCATAGGTTTCACTAGTGGCTTCTCTCAAGAGCATAAGTATTATGGTGGGTAAACGAATTACTATCGAGCAATTGATAGAGTTGAGCATAGTTATGAGAATATCTAGGTATGATCATGTATATAGGCATCACGTCCGCGAAAAGTAGACTGAAACGATTCTGCATCTACTACTATTACTCCACACATCGACCGCTATCCAGCATGCATCTAGAGTATTAAGTTCATAAGAACAGAGTAATGCTTTAAGTAAGATGACATGATGTAGAGGGATAAACTCATGCAATATGATATAAACCCCATCTTTTTATCCTGGATGGCAACAATACAATACGTGTCGGTTCCCTTTCTGTCACTCGGATCGAACACCGCAAGATTGAACCCAAAGCTAAGCACTTCTCCCATTGCAAGAAAGATCAATCTAGTAGGCCAAACCAAACTGATAATTTGAAGAGACTTGCAAAGATAAACCAATCATACATAAAATAATTCAGAGGAGAATCAAATATTGTTCATAGATAATCTGGATCATAAATCCACAATTCATCGGAACTCCACAAACACACCGCAAAAGAAGATTACATCGAATAGATCTCCAAGAGAATCGAGGAGAACTTTGTATTGAGATCCAAAGAGAGAGAAGAAGCCATCTAGCTAATAACTATGGACCCGTAGGTCTGAAGTAAACTACTCACACATCACCGGAGAGGCCATGGAGTTGATGTAGATGCCCTCGTGTAACATCCCAAATTTTCAATTTGGAATGTTATACATAGATCGTCCTTGCATATCATATTTTATTGCATTTCGTCTCGCGATCCTCAAAATCCTAAGCAACTCAAGGACCCTCGGAGAGAGTTGGGGATTTCCCCGGTTTTCAAATTTGATTTTTATCAAATTTTGAAACGAGGATTTCTGGTTTTAATTATTTTTCTCTCCGAAAATATTTCATATTAAAATATATGAGAGGAGATAATATGACTTCTCCAGAATAAATGAAATATTGGAGGAAAATATTAAAATCATTTTTGATTTTATTTGGATTTTACTGCAATTTTTTTGCATTAGAAAAATTGCACGCTTTCAAAATTGCATTTTAGGCCAAGAAAATGTTCATCTCATTCTAAATATTTTTACATGGAGAAAATTTGTTTTGGCATTTTTAGATTTTTATTTTATTTTCTAGGATTTTTCTTAGTTTCGGTGGAATTATTTAAAAAAACGCGCCAAGGGCTAACTGGGTCAAAGCCCAGCTGCCGGCCCACCACCCTGCGCCGCCATCTCCTAGCGGGAGACCGTCGCCGCCGCGCCGCCCGAACTGGAGTCCGGCTCGGACTCCGCTTCCTCGCTGTGCCCCCTCCCCCAAGGCACCACCCCCCCCCCCTCTTAAAAGCTGCCGCCCCACTGCCCCTTGGAGCCACACCACCCCGCCACCGCGAGCCGCCAACCCCGCCGCCGCAAGCCACCGCGCCGCCCGTCACCTGCTGCCGCGCCGCCCCGCCGCCCGTTGCCCGCTACCGTGCCGCCCGTCGCCCGGAGCCGCGGCCGCCGCCGCCCCGCTCTGCGCCGCCCCTCGCCGGAGCCGCCGCCGTGCCGGACCTCGCTGGAGGTATAGCGCTGTTTGGTTTTTTTTAGAAAACCGGATCGGTTTTCGTTAAAAAAATCCCTAAGTCGTTTTATTTTTTTTTCGGTTCGCCGGTTTTTTCCGGTTTTTCCTTTTTAGCGGACGTTCATCCGGACGTTCGTTTTAACGAACGGTTTTTGTCCGTTAGTTACAGATAACGAACGCTCGTCCGTTAGCCTGTTCGTCAGTTTTCTTTTATCGGATTAATCCATGATTATTCCTGATCGCAATTTCTGATCCGATTTTCGTTCTAGTTTATCTTTTCGCTCGTTAGTCAGAATCAGGCGATTCAAGCACCTAGATCTTCGTCTCGAGACCCACTTTTCAACTTGCACGAGTTTTTGCTACTGTAAAAATTTGACCTAGGTCTAGATTAGTAAACGGATCTTGTTTCTTTCGCGTTTGAGTTTCGTTGCTCCGTTCGATTTGATTCTTTTTGCAAAGCGGAGTTCTTAAGTTGAACTTTCTGGTTAGATCTTCTTATTTGAGTTTTATCTGTGTTTCTTTGCTTGATTGCTTATGTATGCTGTTGTTTGTTTGCAATAGAATTCCCGGAGTGTGAAGCGTGTTATTTGGAGTCTCTAGGTTTCGCGGATCATCAGCAAGGCAAGTAACACTTTGATCATACCCTTTTATCACCCAGTCTTTATGCATTAGTATCAATCCTCAAACATTGCATGGTTAGGATGTCATTAACATGTGGGTTGGGAAGTAGTTGATGAGGTAGAACCTATTACCCTGTTACATTCAAACCCTTGGGAGTTACTCTTACGCGTTGCTTATATTGCTATGCTATGCTCGTAGACGAGGTTTAGGTGAGTGAAATCCATGACAGATGTGAGCTTGTTAATTAATGGTTCAACTTAAGGTGGCAACTTAAATAAACATCTGGGTGGATTGAGGCACTTGGATTACCCAGTGTTGCCTGTATTTTTGGAAATCCCGGAGTACCCATGTGATCTTCCTACGGACCGCCACCCAGGCTCAAAGGGAACTGAGATATTTCATACTAGAAACTTCCGTGTGCAGCCACAAGCTATTATGGGCTCTAGCATAGTTGAGTAAGTTATGTGAAGCTCTTGAAGAGGTGGATCAGTAGGTAGTGGGATTGTAGGTTTGGTATGGTCTGCCCGGAGTAGAGAGTTAACGTTTCTGAAAGACTGTGTCTCGGTCATCTGGTTCTCAAACACCATGTAGTGCGAGAAATTCAACGGAGGCGATCGAGTCTTGTGGGGAAAAGTGCGCAAACCTCTGCAGAGTGTATAAACTAATCATGGTTAGCTGTGTCCCCGGTTATGGACAAATCTTGAGTATCTAGTACTTGGATTATCCTATGTATCTCATCACTCTAAATTAATATTGTAGGGTTGATAATTACTTTAATTAGGATTGAGTTGGAGGAACCTTCTCAATGATGTTTCAACTACCATGATAGTTCAATTAAAATCTATTCCTTTGTTGTAGGGAAAATTGGCTTTTCGCAAAAACTATAACCATAGAGCTTTCCACCAGCAAAATATGCATGTAGTGATAGCATTATTCTGTTCTTGCTCTACTGTGTTATTTTTCCAGCATATTCCATGTGTTGACCTGTTTCCGGGCTGCAACGTATTATGTTGCAGACTTTTCAAACGAGGAGTAAGGTTCGTTAGGTCGTTGCTGTGCAGCTCAGCTATGTCATTGGGGTTGATGGACTCACTTTATCTTCCAAGCCTTCCGCTGTTATCGTATTAGATGGCCTTAATCCATATTTATTATAATAAGTTCTCTTTGGAGACATTCGATGTAATAAGTGTGTGATTGCTACTCTGTTATAAATCCTCGAGTACTGTGTGTGTCAGCATTACCGATCCAGGGATGACACTGAAGCACAAAGACTTGACCGTTTGAGTTCGGGTCGCTACAAGATGGTATTAGAGTACACGCTGAGTGTAGGACACGACCACTAAGCTAAAAGCCATAGATCATTATTCTCTTCTCACTTCTGACTCCTCTCCATTTTCTACTCTTTAGGATGGCGGATGCAAGGAACAAGTTTGCACAACCGGATGAAGAAGCACCTTTTGGACGACACTTGAAGGAAGTCACTAGGTACCTGAACATAGGAATACCAAGCTTCACCAGGACCTACAATGCCACTTTACCAGAAGAGGAGCGATGGATGATTCAAGTTCATGTTCCAGGAAGGACCTTCACGCCAGTCACTAAACCCATAGAGTTTTCCTTCGATCCAGCAACCTGGAGTTTAGGAAAGAGTATGGCAGCTCACATCACCATGGGACGCATTGGAGAAGTTTATCAAAAGGAGCTTAAAGACACTATCTACCAGATCTGTGGGCGCCGAGATGAGCAATGGGAGATGATCAACACCAAAAAGGATAGATCAATTGCAGCTTTCATCCAGGAACTAAACCAACACATTCGACGCCAGGAGAACCAGATGTACGCAGGCATGATAGATCTGAAAAATCAATGACTAGGATTGCGGAACTGGAGGAAGAACTCAAGGCTACACGTGAAGATTATGAGTAGGAAATCGTCGTACTAGTGGAGAAGAATGATGACCTGATTAAGAAGATCGGAATATTCATGGGAGACCCCACACTAGTAGAAGAAGACGAAGAACCCAAGGAGATTCGCCCGGGAGACTACATCATCATCGACGACACTGACTCCGACCTTAGCGATGATGACTTTGAAGACGAAGCTGGAGCAGATATCATGGAGTCTGCAACCGAGGAATATTTTTAGTAGACCACCATATCAGTAGTAGTATTCCACCATGTAAATAGAGTAGTCCAAGCACTTTTACAATAGTTAGACCGATTGTATGCCTTGCTTGATTAATTGAGTGAAATGTTTGTGTTTGTCGCATGTGCATATGGGTAGTGCTTTCTCATTAGACCTCATTCTATTCTAATCTCTCCCCTCTAAACCCATCAGATGCCTCTGAGACGTGACCCCGGATTTGCTTTCCCACCGGAGCTCACTCCGTTGATCCAGCGGCAGAATACCTTGATGCAGTTGTTAGTTCAGAACCAAGGCAACAACAACAACAATCCACCACCGCCACCACCACCAGTTGATAACTTAGCCCGTTTCCTGAGGTTGCAGCCGCCGGTGTTTTCCAGTAGCACCGAGCCTATAGTAGCATATGATTGGCTCCGCAGGATTGGAAGGGAGTTAACCACTGCAGGATGTACTGATGCTGAGAAGGTGCGTTTTGCCGCACATCAGTTGGATGGACCAGCAGCCTCATGGTGGGAGAATTACACTGTCACCTACCCCATAGCCACGGTGGCATGGGACCAGTTTCAGCAAGCCTTCCGTACAGCCCATGTCTCAACTAGAGCCATGAATTTGAAGAAGCATGAGTTTCGCAACCTACGCCAGGGGAACCGTACTGTGGCTCAGTATGCAGATGAGTTTAGCAAGTTATCCCGCTATGCCCCTGATGACGTGGCCACGGATGCTGCAAAGCAGGAGAAGTTTATGGAAGGGCTAAATGATGAGATGAGTATGCAGTTGATGGTGGCAACATTCACCAACTACCAGGAGTTCGTAGATAAGGCTCTTATGATTGAAGGGAAGCAACAGCAGATTGAGAGCCGTAAGAGGAAGTATGGACAAGGGAGGTATAACTCAGGAGCTCAGCAGAAGCCTCGCTTAACCCCGAACTCGGGAGGACTTGTTCATAACCATGGAGGCCACACCCATAATGGAGGAAGTAACCATAATCATATTGGCACAAGGAATGGGAATGGGAATGGAGCAACCAACAATCAGAACCGCCCCAATCCAGCCACACCCACCAAGAGATATCTAAGCCATGTTACTTGTTTCAAGTGCGGGAAGACTAGACACTATGCCACGGAGTGCCCTGAAGGGAAGAATGGAAATGGAAAAGGGAGCGCTGGAAATAAGCCCAATCCATTTAACAAAGGACAAGTGAACCACATTAACATGGAGGAGGTTGAAGAGCAGCCAGACGCGGTTATAGGTAAGTTTTTGGTTAAGTCATTTACCGCTCTCGTTCTTTTTGATACTGGTGCATCGCATTCATACATATCAAGGGAATTCGTGGATAAGTTTAAACTACCGACCCAAACCCTTAGGAGCCCTCTGTTAGTAAGTTCACCTGGAGCAGAGTATATGGCTAGTCGATGGTGCGACAAGATACCCTTAACCATTGGCAACCATGTTTTCCGTCCGACCTAATTATCTTGGAGTCACAATGATTGGATGGGATATTAGGAATGGACTGGATGTCAAAGTATGGAGGAAACATTGACTGTGCTAGTAAGTCAATTTGTCTCACCACCCCGGAGGGAAAAATGATCAAGTATATATCTAGGCATGCGCCAAGAAGTAGCCAAGTAAATACCCTCACGGGAGTTGTTCAGGAGGAAGTGCCTATAGTAAAGGATTATCCGGATGTTTTCCTAGAGGAGTTACCAGGCATACCACCGGATCGACATATCGAGTTTTTGATAGAGCTATTGCCAGGCACAGGGCCAATATCCAAGAGACCCTATAGGATGCCCGTGAATGATCTGGAGGAGATTAAGAAACAGGTCAAGGAGTTATTGGACAAAGGTTACATTCGACGGAGTTCATCACCATGGGGAGCCCCAGTGCTTTTGGTTGAGAAGAAGGATAAATCCCTAAGAATGGTTGTTGATTATCGAGCCTTGAATGAAGTGACGATCAAGAACAAGTACCCATTGCCGATGATCAATGATCTGTTTGACCAGCTGCAAGGAGCTAAGGTGTTTTCGAAGATCGATTTGCGATCAGGATATCATCAGTTGAAGATTCGCGAGCAGGATATACCAAAGATAGCATTCACCACACGGTACGGGTTATACGAATATACGGTCATGTCGTTTGGACTGACTAACGCCCCTGCCTATTTCATGAGCATGATGAACAAGGCGTTCATGGAATATTTGGATAATTTTTGTCAGTGTACTAAAGTAGGGGTACCTTAGTATCCCGAACTTGTGCACGGGCAGTCGCAGCGTCCCGCGGCAAGGCTTGCCGGGTGACCGCCAAGGTCCTCCGCAGTTCCTTTGGAGCCATTCAAGGACAAAGTATCCAAAACCCCGGCAAGAGGAGCTTGCCGGGAAGGAGACAAGACCCCGGCAAGAGGAGCTTGCCGGGAAGGCCAACCAAGGCCCGGTGAGCGACAAGCTCCCGGATGCGACAAGACAACGACCGTGGCAAGGCACTTGCTGCGGCAAACCTCCACTCTATACCTGCGCTCCAGCACATCAACCAACGTGTCGCTCTGGGACCCTTCCAGCCGTACGTGGCGGAAGGCTGTGCAGCCAGAGGTACACGGTGGCAAGCGACGCTGACAAGATCGCCACTGTGGCAAGCATTGGCGTCCCTGGCGGTCCCTTTCTGCACCGTCTAGGCGACGTAGACAGGCATTCAATGCCTTTGTCCCCTGCCGTCAGGGTTAGGTATGATACAACTGTAGTAGGTGGTGGTGCCAACCGCCACGCCTTTTACATTTTTACCCTCATCTATGTTGCCACCTGTCGGTGACCCCTTAATCATATAAAAGGAGGCCCATGCACAACAGAGGGGGGGGTTCATTCTCACGCTCGGTCTGGCCAGCTGCTGGTGTGTACTGTAGCAATCAGCGCTCCCGAGCAAGAACACAATACAAATCAAAGCAGGAGTAGGGTTTTACGCATCCGTGCGGCCCGAACCTGGGTAAACCGATCGTGTTGCTCGTGCGCTCGCCTCGATCTGCTCTTCGTGCTCTCTCCGCCCCCTGCCGAACCGAAAGGGGCCCGGTCCGCCGCGGTCCCATAGGTGTCCGTGGGATCAGCACCCCCAACATCTTTGGCGCGCCAGGTAGGGGGTGCATCGAGGTTGTGTGAACCTGATCTGGCGTTCGCACGAGCCAAATCTTCATCATCTTCATCGACATGCCGCCGAAGAAGAAGGCTTCGGAGGCGGCCGCTCCGTCCGCGCCGAACCCACCATCGCTAGAGCGAACGGCTGGTGGGGTAGACATCGGCGGAAGAACAGGCGTCGACGAGGGAGCACACGGTGCTGCCAGGTCCAAGGACAAGACTGCGCTGCACATCGGCGGCGCAGTCGGCTCCCACAACGATCGGGCGCACTCCAAGACCTCGGCGTCCGTACACGCACCGCGCCCATCTCAGGAGGCGCGGGACCAGCAGCGTTATGGTACCCATGGTACCATACGTTTGCTGGGCCAAGATCAAGCTGGCGGATCCCGGAGTGCTCAAGACCAGCATGCACGCCAACATGCTGGCGCGAGCGTGGCACGGTCGCTTGGACGAGATACTGCTCCTTCTAACGTAGTTAGAAGTCCGAGCATATCCCGTTCCTCGCACCATTCGCCACCGCCGCCCGCCACTCCGGCAGAAGCTTTGGCACGAGCTCAACTGCTCCTAGATTACCCTCTAGTGGCAGACAAGATCGACGACTGGAGGGCCACCATACAGAGTCTCATCGGCTTCGCCAACGGCGACATCCCACAGCAGCCGAGTACTTCGCTGCCGCGGCAAGTCAGCCAGGCGTGAGCCGGTGGTGACAAGACCGGTGGGGGTGCAACCACCGTGCACTCTCCACCCCGAAGGCCAAGATCGCCGACTCGCCGGATCCACCACGACAGCGACTCCACCGCGTCATCAGATCTGCGGGCTCGTCGCGATCAGCGCCAAGTTCTTCACGAACGACAGCAAGAAGACGCTCGTACTCGCATCGAGCGCCGAAGAGAAGCGTGGCGTCAATCAGACCTGCGCGCTGGGCCCTCTATTGACATGCATGCGCCAGGGGAACCAGACGACTTGCCGTACGCGGTAGGTTGCCCTGTGTTTACTCGTGAGCTGCGGCAAGTCCAGTGGCCCAGCCAGAAGAATTTCAAGCCAGACGTACCAGAGAAGTACGACGGCAAGTCGCACCCGTCGGAGTTCCTCAGTGTCTACACCACCGCGGTGCAGGCTGCCGGGGGGCGAGACGACAAGGTCCTTGCCAACTACTTCGCGCTGGTGCTCAAGCCCGACGTCAGGTCCTGGCTCATGCACTTGCCGGACAACTCCATATCATCTTGGGCAGACCTATGCCATCAGTTTGTCGGCGCCTTTATAGGCGGCCACAAACCTCATGGCCAGGAGAGTGATCTTCACCTGCTCGCCCAGAAGGAAGGAGAGCCCCTGCGCAAGTACATTCAGAGATTCAGCCGTGTGCAGCGCAATATCCCAGATATCCACCCTGCCGCGGTCATCAGTGCGTTCCATCAGAACGTGCGTAACTGCAGGATGCGGGAGGAGATGGCGATGTGCAGGATTAGAGACGTCAGTGAGCTATACGCCTTGGCCGACAAGTGTGCACGTGCTGAGGAAGGGAGGAAACTCCCCGGAGAGAGTACAGGAGCAGGAGGATCTGACAGTGAGGATGCCGCCCCGGCAAAGAAAAACCGGCGGCGCAACAACAGGAAGAAGAAGAGCAAAGAGGTGCTAGTCGTTGAGCAGTCCGGCAATGACGGCGGCGCCAAGCAAGCCAAAGTTGGTAGCTCCGGCAAGGAGGTTGCCGCATGCACCCACTGCCAGGCTGTGACAGCTGCCGACAAGCAGGACGGCTCCGACAAGCAGTACTGCAAGATCCACCGCACCAAGGGCCATGACCTCCAGAGCTGCAAGAAGGTCGAGCAGCTTGTCCAGCAACAAAAAGCTGAGTACGAGCGGCGCGACAAGGAGAGGGCCCAAGGAGGCGGTGGAGAAGCCGGTAAGAAGCGCGCTGGCCGGGGAGGACGCTGCGGCAAGGCCAAGCAGCGGCAAGGAGACAGACCTCCCCGCGGCCGCGACAAGGATGAAGACGAAGACGACGACGAAGACACGGATGATGTTGAGACCAGTGAGCAGGAGTTCCAGAAAGCCACAGAAGTTTTGTGCGTTGACGGCGGTGCTTCTCTGCATACTTCCCACCGCCAACTCAAACAGTGGGCACGGGAAGTCAATGCAGCAGAACCACCTGTCGAATCGCGCAAACTTCTGAAATGGTCCAGCATGCCTATCATCTTTGACATTGAGGACCACCCTGATCGTGCAACTGCGGTCAGGTGCTTGCCGTTGTTGGTTTCGCCAACGATCCGCAACCTCAAGGTCACTAAGATGCTAGTTGACGGCGGGGCCGGCTTGAATCTGATCTCCTCCGCTGTGCTCCAGAAACTCCAGATCCCTGACAGCGAGCTCGAAGAGACCGGCACATTCCAAGGAATTAACCCGGGAAGGAGCAAGCCAAAAGGGAAGGTCACGTTGCCGGTAACATTTGGCAGCGAGCTGAACTTCAGAACTAAGAAGGTCACTTTTGACGTTGCCGATTTTCCATTGCCTTACAATGGGATACTTGGCCGTCCAGCACTCGCCAAGTTCATGGCAGCCTCTCACTATGCATATAACATGCTCAAGATGCCAGGCCCGATAAGCGTCATCTCTGTCCCTGGCGACAAGAAGGATGCCCTTATCTGTGCCGACAAGATCTACCGGGAAGCAGCAGCCGCAACAGATCGCAAGACACTTGCCGCTGAAGCTCCCGGGGGGAAGAAGAAGGTCAAGTCCGGCAAGAGCTCTGATGCCCACTCCGGCAAGCGCACCTCTTCGGAGTGCTGCGCTACCATCGAGGACGCACCATCGAGCTCCACCGGCAAGTGTAAGAAGGCAATGGCAGCTCCACCACATACTAAGAAGGTGTCCGCCAAGGAGGACGGAACTGGTGGTACCTTCACCATCAGTGCCACTCTCGACCCAAAATAGGAAAGCGCGCTCATTGCTTTCCTGCGGGTGAATGTCGACGTGTTTGCATGGCAACCGTCTGACATCCCCGGTGTTCCCAGGAAAGTAATTGAGCACCATCTTGCCATTTGTCCTCATGCGCGGCCCGTCAAGCAGAAGGTCAGGAAGCAAGCAGTGGAGCGCCAAGAGTTCATAGCAGAAGAAATCAAGAAGTTGGAAGCAACAGGCCTTGTCAGAGGAGTGCTCCATCCCACGTGGTTGGCCAATCCTGTTGTAGTGCGCAAGGCAAACGGGAAATGGAGGCTTTGTATTGACTTTACTGATGTTAATAAAGCTTGTCCCAAAGACCCATTTCCCTTGCTGCGCATTGACCAGATTGTTGACTCCACAGCCGGATGTGATTTGCTTTCATTTCTTGACGCATATTCAGGATACCATCAGATCTTCATGGCAGAAGAGGATGAGGAGAAAACCGCATTCATTACTCCATGTGGCATGTACTGTTTCGTACGGATGCCTTTTGCTTTAAAGAATGCTGGTTCAACATTTGCAAGAGTAGTCCATGTCGCTCTTAAGCCGCAAATACACAGAAATGTGGAGGCCTACATAGATGATATAGTGGTCAAGAGCAAGAACAGGGCAACTCTGATTCAAGATTTAGAAGAAACCTTTGCAAATCTGTGCAAGATCAACCTCAAGCTCAACCCCGAGAAGTGTGTGTTTGGAGTCCCTTCCGGCAAGCTTCTCGGGTTCTTTGTGTCTCAGCGAGGAATTGAAGCCAATCCCGACAAGATCAAGGCCATTGAGCAGATCGAAGCGCCAAAGCGCGTCAAGGATGTACGAAAGCTTGCCGGTTGCGTGGCTGCTCTCAGCAGGTTTATCTCTCGGTCTGCTGAGCGCGCCCTGCGGTTTTTCAAAATTTTGAAAAAGGCAGGTCCAATGAAATGGACTCCGGAAGCGGAGGCTGCGCTGCAGGACTTGAAGAGATACCTGTCCTCCACTCCAACACTTGTCGCACCTAAGCCACAAGAGAAGTTGCTGCTGTATATAGCGGAAACCAATCAAGTGGTTAGTGCTGCGTTAGTGGCGGAGAGGGAGGCAGACAACGAGCCAGCAACCGCGGCAAGCGCGTCCAGCGACAAGCAGGGGGCTTCCCCGGCAAGCTCTGGTCCCGACAAGGATGGAACTGCGCAGGTGCGCGAAGAGATACAGAAGAAAATGGTGCAGCGCCTAGTTTACTTTGTCAGCTCCCTTCTGCAGGGGGCTAGGTCAAGATACTCTGGTGTGCAGAAGTTGCTTTTCGGCCTTCTCATGGCCTCGAGAAAGCTGCGCCATTACTTCCAAGCACACGAGATCACAGTTGTCACTCGCTTTCCGCTGAAGAGGGTACTCCAGAATCCAGAAGCGACAGGCAGGATTGTCGAGTGGGCACTGGAACTGTCAAGCTTTGGCCTCAAGTTCGAGAGTACTTCAACTATCCAAAGCAGAGCATTGGCAGAATTCATAGCAGAGTGGACGCCAACACCAGATGAAGAAATTCCAGAAACGAGCATCCCCGTCAAGGAGGCGAGCAAAGAGTGGCTCATGTACTTTGACGGTGCCTTCTCGCTGCAAGGCGCCGGTGCTGGTGTGCTGCTTGTCGCACCCACTGGAGAGCACCTCAAGTACGTAGTCCAAATGCACTTTCCCAAGGAGCAAGCGACCAACAATACTGCAGAGTATGAAGGCTTGCTTGCCGGTCTCAGGATCGCGGCGGACCTTGGGATTAAGAAGCTCATTCTCAGGGGTGACTCACATCTGGTCGTCCGCCAAGTAAACAAGAATTATCAGAGTTCGTTGATGGAAGCATATGTTGATGAAGTGAGAAAGCTAGAAGAGCACTTTGACGGCCTGCAGATGGAGCATGTCCCAAGAGCTCAGAACGACATTGGCGATGGCCTGTCAAAGTGCGCCGCACTTAAGTTACCTGTGGAACCAGGGATTTTTGTGCTCAAGCTGACTCAACCGTCCGTAACACCGTCAACTGGACAGAGCAAGAAGAGGAAGTTGATTTCTGGCGACTATTTTCCGGTAGAGCTTCTCGAAGCCGCCGCCAAGAAGGTCCCCAAGATCAACACCAAGAGTGCTGAGGAGCAGTCTGCTCCGGCAAGCCCTAGGGTTTGTTCCGTTGAAGTAGACGCTCTCGACAAGTTTTGCTCCGGCAAGCTCCGGCAAGCTCTTGCCGTAGAAGCGGACGTTCCCACAGCAGCAGATATGCCTTTAGTCCATGTTGTCGAGCCACAAGCTCCAGCATGGGCACAACAGATTGTCCATTTCCTTCAGACAGGAGAACTTCCCGAAGAACAAGAAGAAGCGGAAAGAGTAGCCTGACAGTCTAGTATGTACCAGTTTGTCGATAACATACTATGCAGAAGAAGACTCAACGGTGTGAAATTGAAGTGTATTCCCCGGGAAGATGGACAAAAGCTATTGGCAGAGATACATGGAGGCATATGTGGTCACCACATTGGCGCAAGAGCACTTGTCGGCAGAGCATTCCGGCAAGGCTTCTTCTGGCCGACAGCCCTCCAGCATGCAACTGCACAAATAACCAAGTGTGAAGCGTGCCAGTTCCATTCCAAGCAGATACACCAGCCAGCTCAAGCTCTCTAGACGATCCCTTTATCCTGGCCATTTTCGGTCTGGGGGCTCGACATCCTCGGCCCCTTTCCCCGAGCTGTCGGGGGCTTTGAGTACTTGTACGTTGCAATCGACAAGTTCACAAAGTGGCCGGAAGTAGAACCAGTGAGGAAGGTGACAGCACAGTCAGCAGTCAAGTTCTTCAGGTCGATTGTTTGCCGTTTCGAGATCCCTAACAGGATAATTACCGACAATGGTACGCAATTTACGAGCCGCACCTTCATGCAGTACGTCCAAGATCTTGGCGCCAAGGTCTGCTTCGCTTCTGTTCCTCACCCGAGAAGCAACGGTCAAGCGGAGAGGGCAAATGCTGAAGTGCTGCGCGGGGTCAAGACTAGAACTTTCGACAGGCTGCACAAGTGCGGAAGAAACTGGATCGAGGAGCTGCCGGTGGTTCTTTGGTCGATCAGGACGACGCCAAATCGAGCCACTGGCCAGACACCTTTCGCTCTAGTCTATGGAGCAGAGGCAGTTCTCCCCACGGAACTCGTGTACGGGTCGCCTCGAGTGCTCGCTTATGATGAGCTTGAGCAAGAGCAGCTGCAGCAAGATGACGCGCTGCTCCTTGAGGAGGACCGTCTTCAGGCTGCTGTGCGAGCTGCTCGCTACCAGCAAGCTTTGCGTCGCTACCATAGCCGCAAAGTTAACGCCAGAAGTCTCGAGGAAGGCGACCTTGTTCTTCGGCGCGTTCAGTCCGCCAAGAATTCCAACAAGTTGACGCCGAAGTGGGAAGGCCCTTACCGGGTAAAGCGAGTCACTAGGCCTGGCGCTGTCCGCCTGGAGACCGAAGATGGCATCCCAATGAGCAACTCCTGGAATATTGAGCACCTTCGCAAGTTTTACCCGTAGGGCGCGGTTGCCGGAACCCGTTCCGGCAACCACCTTTTGTACAAGTCTTGCCGCTGTTGCATGTAATCCTTTGTACAAAGCTGGGCGCAGACCCCGTGCATAAAGATCATGTGCTCAGCACATCTTGACGATTTCGTGATTTTTATATTTTGCATGTGTTATCTGACACTTTGTGCAGCACCTATCCCCGGTAAGCAACAACGAGCCATAAGGCTCCATGTCTTTTTCTCCTTCTTCTTTTTCCTCTCAAGGAAAAGAAGGTTATCTCGCGCACAAGTTTGCCGGGGGGAGGAGAAGATACGGTATGGACCAGGCGTCGTTCAAGAAGGTTTTGCCTTGCCGGGAAGCAAGCAACAGAAAAGATAAGTTGCCAAAGTCTGAGCAATTAGATATTTTCTAATTTTTAAAGTTATCTTCCTTGAACGACCGTCTTTTGTATGGAAAACCTGTGCGCGGAGGAACCAACTCATAGCTAGTTGCGCCCTTACTGTTGTTTCGAGCCCGCTCAACAACTTAAGTGAGCTGCGACTAGCTCTGCGACAAGGTTTCTTGTCGACAGCGGCACCGCCAGCAGGCTGTTGACGTCCCGCACTCAGCGCTCGCGGCAAAGGTGCCTGCACCAGCAAGTTCCCTAAAAGCGTAGGGTAAAAACATACAAAGGAAGGAAACAAGGAAATAACATTGCAGTCATTGCATAGAATAAAGTTATATTACAGAATAGCTTGTCGCGGGCCTAATAAATTGTTCTCATGACATGACTAGCTGCGACAAGAAGAGAAGAGAAGGGACAAACTAATCTACGCGGTCGCCCTCGACCCTCTTGATCCCGCTCACCCTGTCCACAATGGGTGCGACAAGGGCCTTGAGCGCCTCCAAATCAGCATCCGGCGGCAAGGACCTGAGGACGTTGGTGAGGTTGAGGCCCGGATTGCGGAACGCCACCTTCATCAGCACCTTCTAAAGAGCTCCCGCGCAGATCTTGCGCGACTCGTCGGCAAGCTGCTTCAGGATCCCTTCCCGGAGTCGCCGGAGTGCCGTCGCCACGCCCTTGAAGAAAGAAGTGAGCTTGGCGCTGGGTTGGAGGTTCTCGTCGGAGGAGTACCCGAGATCCTCCATTCCCAGCTGCGCCAGCTCCTTGTCGATGTCAGTGGCAACGTCCACGAGCCCTTCCGTCCAGTGCTCCACATTCTCCTGGAATGTGCTCTGGGCGGCGGCAGCGCTCGCCAGCAGCGCCTTGCCGGCCTTGACTTCCTCCTTCAGGGCCGTCTCTTGCTCCTTGGCGCTGTCCAGTGTCTTGGTCAAAGCGGCCAGCTTCGACTCAAGATCTGCAATGGATTCCTTGGCGGCGTCAAGCTCCTTGCCCTTCTCGGCGAGGCGGGTCTGCAACTCCGAGTAGCTGACGGCGTCCTTCTCGCGCTCAAGCTTGAGCGCGGCAAGCTCGTCGCCGCTCGCCTTGAGGTCGGCCTCCAGCTACACCACCTTTGTTTCCAACTCATTCTTGGCGGCTTCGGCGGCTGCGGCAGCATCTTCGGCTTGTTTAAGGGCCCCGCCAACCGTTCGCTCGCGCGCGGCAAGCTCCTCCTCGTGGCTGTCAAGATCAACTTTCCGCTGCATCAGCTCGCCCTCTTGCACGGACAGCTTCTCAGCGGCAAGCCTTTGCTGCTCTTCGATTTCGGCCTTCTCGAGGAGGAAAGCCCTTTGCTCATCGGCAAGCTGCTCCCGCTCTGCCGCCAAAGACCGGAAAGCTTCTTGATTTTGGCCCCGGAGCTCCTCCGCGCGCTTCTCAATATCGACTCCCGCCTTGGCGACAAGCGCTTCCCGGGATTCTAACTTGGCCTGTCGGGCGCGGTATAGCGACACCAGCTTCGGCAGCAGCCGCTCCTCCTCAGACTCGCCGCTACTGCTGCTTGGCGTGTCGACAAGCGCCAGCCCGGCGGAGGCAAGCACTTCTCCATCGAAGCTTTCTCCCTCGACCGGCGCCCTGGAGCTTGACGCCCAGGGGAGGTTGATGAAGATGTTGTCGCCGGCCTTCAAATAAACGCCGGGCTGGGGCTCTTCGGAGCCTGGCGCGGCAGCAGCGGCGGAGGGGTCGGCGGTCGGTGCAGCGCCTGGCGCTCCTGCGGCCTCCGGGTCGTCAGTACGATCGCCGGACTCCCCGCCTGCTTCTGCGGCGGCAGCCCTGGTGGCCTCTTCGCCGGCAGGCTCGTCGGCGCCGGTTGTCTCCTCGGCGCCAACGGCGTCGTCGACAGCAACTTCAGTCTCCATCGGCTCAGCAGCGGATGGATCTGACAGCCGGAAAAGGGGATAAGAATCAAGCGAATGTCCAAGAAAAAGAAAGAAGAAGAAGATCAACAAGAAGAAGAAGCCAAGGGAAGTTTTGGAGCAAGGAGATTACCTGTGCCAGGCTCTGCGGTCGTGGTCTCCGTCGCCGGGGGGCCGCTGGTGCTGTCCCTTGCCGGAGACCCCTCCCTTGCTGGGGGCTCCTCCCTTGCCGGAGCCTCCTCCCTTGCTGGGGACCTCTCCCTTGCCGAAGGACTCTCCCTTGGCGCTTCGGGGGCGGCCTCCGGGCTCTCCTGGTGGGGCTGCTCTGCTCCTGCACAAGTCAGCAAACAGATATCAGTAAAGCAAGAATCTTCGTGAGCGCCCGACAGCGGAAAGCAAACAAGATACTTACGCTTGGGGCTACTCTGGAGATCAGCCGCTGGGTCCGGCAAGGTTGTCTCGGGCGCGTCCCCTGCTGACGCGGTGGGTTCGTCCTCGAAGACAATCACCGGCGCCTTGGCTCTCTTTGCTGCCCTCTGAGCCAGAGTCCTGAAAAGGAACAGATTCAGAGAAAAGCAAGTGAGATACAAGACAAGACAAAAGCAGCAAGGATTGAAGAACTGCAAGTGCAACAAGTAAAACTTACTCTTCTTCTTCTTCCTCGTCGGAGCTGAACGCGGAGAAGTCAAAGTCTGGCTTGCGTCCAGCGCGGGAAGGTGGAGGAGTAGGCTCCCTGGGCCGCTTGGCGGGAGTAGAAGCGGTGGTCCGGGAAGACCCTGCTCCAGTTGTTGCAGCAGCATGGGGCGCTCCCGCGGCAACGGTGCTTGCCGCGGTGGAGCGTGTCGCGCGACGCGGCGACTGTCGACTCGCCTCCCGCCTCGCCACGTCCCCGACTTTGCGGAGGCGCCTTCTTGGTGGAGATGGAGGCTCTGCTTGTGGCGTGCTGTCTGAAGACGAGGAGGAGGAGTTGATATCCAATGAGCCGCTCGTCTCTTCGGCGGGCTCGCTCGGCTCAGCATCACGCCCGGCAAGCTCTTTCTTGCCGGCAGTCTCCCCTTGCCCGGCAAGATCTTTCTTGCCGGCAGGCTCCTCTTGCCGGGCAAGCTCTTTCTTGCCGGCAAGCTCCTCTCGCTTAGCACGGTTTGCCGCCTCTGCTACCGCTGCCTCCTCCAAGGTGAATCCGAACTCGCCTGCCGCTGCAGCGGCCGCCGCCTCTTCCAGCCTGATGGCGATGCGATTCAAATCTGCCTCGGTGGTATCGCGAGTGAGGCCATCCTTCTCGTCGGGGCAGATTGGCACTTCCACCAAGTTGTCGAAGAACTGCTGCACGACATCGTCTTTAGGCTCCTGCCAAGTTGGCACGATTCCATGCGAGTCGCACAGCGGCATCATTGCCGTGATGCGGTCGAGCGCAGAATTGTTGCACAACGGGACGACGCCCTGCGGCAACCTAAAGACTTCTGGGTGGTCAGGATCATACTTGAAGAGCTCCTGCAGCATTGCATTGAGCTCCAAGACGGTGAAGTTGTAGTTGAGGCCCGGGCGCAGCCTCATGATATCCGCCGCGTTCTTGAACTCCCAGGCGGGCCTCCTCCGTTCCTGCAGGGGGGGCGATGCGGCGGCGAAGGAACTCTGCGCCAACGGCGCCTACAGTGAGTCCGGCAAGCCTAAGGCGTTGGATCTTGGTGACGGCAATCCTCAGCCTGCTGTCTTCCGGGGCCACATCGCTCCAGTCGCTGCCGCGTGCTGCTGCTACTTGGCGCCGGGCGGTAAATGGCTGCGGGTTCTCCTCTACAATCCAACACCAATCTGCTCTCCACTCCTCCCACTTGCCGCGGAACTCTCCCTCCAAATACGAATCCTTCTTGCCGGACCTTGAGATCCAAGCAATTCCGCCAGACAGAGGCTCTCCTCTCTCTACTCGGGGCATTAAGAAATGGCGGAAAAGAGCTACGTTTGGGTGGACTCCGACGAAGTTTTCGCAAAGGTGTGCGAAAACTGCCATGGTGAGGACGGTGTTGGGGGTGAAGTCAAGGAGGCAGAGGCCATAGGTGTTCATGATGTCGCAAAAGAATTCGGAAAAGGGCGGGCAGAGCCCGCAGTAGAAGAACACGGCGAAGAAGGGGTAGCCGTGTGGAGCCATTTTGTGAGCAGAGGCCGGGAGTACCTTGGTGCTCGGGTGTGCTCGCGTCTCCGTCGACCAGAAAAGGTAGTAGTACTCCCTCAACTCCTTCGTGTCAAGCTTGGGGGGGAAGATGGCCCGCTCCTTCCGCAGCGCTGCAAGCCGCTGCGCCTCGGTCGACTTCACGGCCTTCCCCTTGTCGGCTTTCGGAGCCATGGCGGAGGTGGTGGAGGAGGTCGACGGCGTTGGTGGTGCTGGTGGCAATGGGGGGAGCAGGGCACTGCTCTCTTGCTGCTTTGAGAAGACGGAGGTGGGGCGGAGGCTTCTGAGATTGGAATGGCAAGGGGGCGAGTGGGCGCACTACCCCTGCTTCCCCTTGCTTATAAATGGGGAGTGGGCGGACGTTCCTCCTTTCCGAATAAAGAAACTGCCCACGATCTCTCCCACGACGCCGCGTTCGATGCGTGCCGTTCGGGGAGGGCGCGGTGGATGCGGAGTGAGGTACGGCGTAACCTAGGCCGCGCGTGCCCATGCCCTGTTTTGGGCCTGGCCCAACAGCGCTCGACACCATGTATGGCCCAGGCCCGGGGGCTCCTGTCGGTGTACTAAAGTAGGGGTACCTTAGTATCCCGAACTTGTGCACGGGAAGTCGCAACGTCCCGCGGCAAGGCTTGCCGGGTGACCGCCAAGGTCCTCCGCGGTTCCTTTGGAGCCATTCAAGGACAAAGTATCCAAAACCCCAGCAAGAGGAGCTTGCCGGGAAGGAGACAAGACCCCGGCAAGAGGAGCTTGCCGGGAAGGCCAACCAAGGCCCGGTGAGCGACAAGCTCCCGGATGCGACAAGACAACGACTGTGGCAAGGCACTTGCCGCGGCAAACCTCCACTCTATACCTGCGCTCCAGCACATCCACCAACATGTCGCTCTGGGACCCTTCCAGGCGTACATGGCGGAAGGCTGTGCAGCCAGAGGTACACGGTGGCCAGCGGTGCTGACAAGATCGCCATCGTGGCAAGCATTGGCGTCCCTGGCGGTCCCTTTCTGCACCGTCTAGGCGACATAGACAGGCATTCAATGCCTTTGTCCCCTGCCGTCAGGGTTAGGTATGATACAACTGTAGTAGGCGGTGGTGCCAACCGCCACGCCTTTTACATTTTTACCCTCATATATGTTGCCACCTGTCGGTGACCCCTTAATCATATGAAAGGAGGCCCATGCGCAACAGAGGGGGGGTTCATTCTCACACTCGGTCTGGCCAGCTGCTGGTGTGTACTGTAGCAACCAGCGCTCCCGAGCAAGAACACAATACAAATCAAAGCAGGAGTAGGGTTTTACGCATCCGTGCGGCCCGAACCTGGGTAAACCGATCGCGTTGCTCGTGCGCTCGCCTCGATCTGCTCTTTGTGCTCTCTCCGCCCCTTGCCGAACCGAAAGGGGCCCGGTCCGCCGCGGTCCCATAGGTGTCCGTGGGATCAGCACCCCCGACAATTTTGTTGTGGTGTTCATTGATGATATAATGGTATATTCGAAGAATGAAGAGGAACACAAGGAGAATTTGCGTTTAGTTCTCGAGAAACTCAGGGAACATCAGTTGTATGCCAAGTTCAGCAAATGCGAGGTTGAAGGAAGTCGGATTCCTTGGACATGTTATATCAGGAGAAGGTATAGCAGTAGACCCCACCAAGGTTCAGTCAGTCACTGAACGGTTGGCACCCACTTCAGTTAGCGAGATCCGCAGTTTTCTTGGACTCGCAGGATACTATCGAAGATTCATTGAGAATTTTTCCAAGATCGCAAAGCCAATGACAGAATTGTTGAAGAAGGATACCAAGTTTAAATGGACGGAAGATTGCGAGGCAAGTTTCCAGGAGCTGAAGAAACATTTGACTACAGCCCCAGTGCTGACATTGCCAGATATACGAAAGGATTTTCAAGTGTATTGCGATGCCTCTCGCTTAGGACTTAGAAGTGTGCTTATGCAGGACGGAAAAGTTGTTTCGTATGCCTCATGACAACTAAAACCACACGAGTTTGAGGACCATGTTTACGTGCCCAATAACACAGAGATCAGGAAGTTAATACTTCATGAGGCACATGACTCACCATACTCGATACACCCCGGAAACACCAAGATGTATTTGGATTTGAAGGAACATCTCTAGTGGACAAGGATGAAGAAGGATATCGCCGAGGATGTAGCTGTATGTGATGTATGTCAGAGAGTGAAGGCAGAGCATGAAAAGCCAGCAGGATTGTTACAGGGTATGCCGATACCCGAATGGAAGTGGGATAAACTTGGCATGGATTTTATCACCGGATTGCCCAGGACCAAATCAGGATATGATTCTATATGGGTAGTAGTTGACCGTTTGACCAAAGTGGCACACTTTATCCCAGTGAAAACAACTTATACCAGCGCAAAGTTGGCTAAGATATATATGACCAGGATCGTATGTCTGCATGAAGTTCCGAGGACCATCATGTTAGATAGAGTAACATAGTTTACTTCAAAGTTTTGGCATCAGCTGCACCAGACCTTGGGAACGAGATTGGAGTTCAGTACAACATTTCACCCGTAGACGGATGGACAGACCGAGAGAGTCAATCAGATTCTGGAGGACATGTTGAGAGCCTGTGCGCTAGATTATGGATCTAGTTGGGATGACAATCTGCCTTACGCAGAGTTCTCATACAACAATAGTTACCAAGCTAGTTTGAAGATGGCACCATTCGAAGCCCTGTATGGACGAAGGTGCAGAATACCATTGATGTGGGATGAAGTTGGAGACCAACAGTTGTTTGGACCAGACTTGATCAAAGAGTCTGAAGAGAAAGTTAAACTGATTCGAGATAGACTGAAGATAGCTCAGTCCAGATAGAAGAGTTATGCAGATTCGAAATGCAAGGAGGTAACCTATGAAATTGGAGACAGAGCATATCTGCGAGTATCACCTTTGCGAGGAGTGAAACATTTTGGAGTTAAGGGAAAGTTAGCCTCGGGATTTGTAGGACCGTATCGTGTTTTGGAACGGATGGGAGAAGTTGCCTACAAGTTGGAGTTACCTAAAGCACTGTCAGGAGTTCACGATGTGTTTCACGTTTCCCAGTTGAAGAAGTGCCATGCTGAGATGGCCGACATACCACTAAGGGATACCGTACCCTTGGAGGCGATTCATTTGGACAATGACCTGACTTATGAGGAGAAGCCAGTCAAGATTTTGGAGTTTGCTAGTCGAGTCATCCGCAGCAAGGTCATCAAGTTTTGCAAAGTTCAGTGGAGCCACCATACCGAGGACGAAGCCACGTGGGAACGAGAGGATGATCTCCGCAAACACCACCCACACCCATTTTCTAGCCAACCTGAATCTCGAGGGCGAGATTCATCTTAAGGGGGGTAGGTTTGTAACATCCCAAATTTTCAATTTGGAATGTTATAGATAGATCATCCTTGCATATCATATTTTATTGCATTTCATCTCGCGATCCTCGAAATCCTAAGCAACTCAAGGACCCTCGGAGAGAATTGGGGATTTCCCCGGTTTTCAAATTTGATTTTTATCAAATTTTGAAACGAGGATTTCTGGTTTTAATTATTTTTCTCTTTGAAAATATTTCATATTAAAATATATGAGAGGAGATAATATGACTTCTCCAGAATAAATGAAATATTGGAGGAAAATATTAAAATCAATTTTTTATTTTATTTGGATTTTATTGCAATTTTGTTTGCATTGGAAAAATTGCACATTTTCAAAATTGCATTTTAGGGCCAAGAAAATGTTCATCTCGTTCTAAATATTTTATTTAGATGGAGAAATATTGTTTTGGCATTTTTAGATTTTTTATTTTATTTCCTAGGATTTTTCTTAGTTTCGTCGGAATTATTTAAAAAAACGTGCCAAGGGCTAACTGGGTCGAAGCCCAGCTACCGGCCCACCACCCCACGCCGACGTCTCCTAGCGGGAGACCGCCGCTGCGCCGCCCGAACCGGAGTCCGGCTCAGACTCCGCTTCCCCACCGTGCCCCCTCCCCCAAGGCACCACCCTGCCTCCTTAAAAGTCGCCGCCCTACCACCCCTTGGAGCCACACCACCCCGCCGTCGCGAGCCACCGACCCCGCCGCCGCACCGCCCGGAGCCGCCGCCGCCGCCCCGCATTGCGTCGCTGTAACGCCCTCGATGCGGCTATATCTCCCACGTGTTGAGGCATGACTTAGAGGCATAACCGCATTGAAAGCAATGTCGCAAGTCGGGAAATCATCACACATCCCATGTACAAAAATTATATAAAGGGGAGGTACATAGTTGGCTTACACTCGCCACGTCACATCAAAGTATATAAATAACATCCATCATACAAATCACTCATGGCCCGACTACGGCGCCAAAATAGAAAAGACCCCCAACATGCGACAAGGCCCTGAATCTACCCCGACTGGGCACCACTACTGATCATCAGGAAAAGACACATAGTAACGCTGAGAGTCCTCGTCGTACTCCCACTTGAGCTCGAGCGCGCCATCTGGAGCTGTATCATCTGTCCCTGCATCTGGTGTAATAGTAATCTGTGAGCCATAGGGACTCAGCAATCTCGCACCCTCGCGATCAAGACTATTTAAGCTTTATAGGTAGGAAAGGGGTAATGTAAGTGGAGCTGCAGCAAGCGACTAGCATATATGGTGGCTAACTTATTCGCAAAAGAGAGCGAGAAGAGGAGGCAAAGCACGAGCGAGAAAACTAGAGAGCAACCTGCGCAAACATAACTCCAACACCGTGTCCACTTCCCGGACTCCACCGAGAAGAGGCCATCACGGCAACACACTCAGTTGATTCATTTTAATTAATTAAGGTTCAAGTTATCTACAACCGGACATTAACAAATTCCCATCTGCCCATAACCGCGGGCATGGCTTTCGAAAGATCAATCCCTGCAGGGGGGGTCCCAACTTAGCCCATAACAAGCTCTCACGGTCAACGAAGGAATAGACCTCCACCCAAGACACACCGATCAGACTCGGTATCTCGGTACAAGAAGACGATTCGACAGGTTAAAACAAGTCCAGCAACACCGCCCGAATGTGCCGACAAATCCCGATAGGAGCTGCACATATCTCTTTCTCTGGGCACACTCAGATGAACACTACGTACAACTAAAACCAACCCTCGAGTTGCCCCAAGGTGGCGCTGCAAGTGGCTCTGTTTGGACCAACACTCAGAGGAGCACTGGCCCGGGGGGGTTAAAATAAGATGACCCACGGGCTCCGGAAACCCAAGGGAAAAAGAGGCTAGGTGGCAAATGGTAAAACCAATGTTGGGCATTTCTGGAAAAGCTTTAATCAAGGCGAACTATCAAGGGGTTCCCATTATAGCCCAACCGCGTAAGGGACGCAACAATCCGGGAACATAACACCGATATGACGGAAACTAGGGCGGCAAGAGTGGAACAAAACACTAGGCGAGAGGCCGAGCCTTCCACCCTTTACCAAGTATATAGATGCATTAATATAACATGGCAATATAATGATATCCCAACAAGATAAAGGTTCCAACAAGGAACGGCTCAAATCTTCACCTTCAACTAACCACGCTATAAGAAGGGCTGAGCAAAGCGGTAACATAGCCAATCAACGGTTTGCTAGGACAATGGTGGGTTAGAGGCTCAATCATGGCAATTGGGAGGCTGACAAGCAAGTGGTAGGCATCGTAGCATTGGCAAAGCAAAAGAGCGAGCAAACTAGCATAGCAAAGATAGTAGTGATTTCGAGGGTATGATCATCTTGCCTGCACAGTTGTCAGAGTTGACTGGATCCTCAAAAGCAAACTCAACGGGCTCCTCATTAGCGAACTCGTCTCCCGGCTCTACCCAACAACACAAACAAGCAACAAGGATACAATCAACCACGTGCAAGGACAAACAATAAGATGCAAGGATGGTATGCTATGCGGGATGCGATGCGGGATGCAAAATGCAAGACGTGACAGGAAATGCATGAACCTGGCCTCAACTTGGAAAACCAAGTGTGCCACTGGATAGAGGGGATGAAATCACCTAAAAACGATATAAAGATCATAGGAATCGGAGCTACGGTTTGGAAATGGCAAGCGTTTTACGAAACGAACCGATCTGCGATTTACAGCAAGTAGGCACCTAAATGCAACGAAATGAACATCCTATAGCCACCAAACATGTAAACAAAATACATGGCAGGGATGTACACAAGATGCTTATCAAAACACTAGCACTGAGCCATGGTCAAATTCATCCATTATGAGGTTCAAACAAGCATGGCAAAAATGAATAAGCAAAACAGATTTCACACTTAGTGAAATTAACACTAGTCTGAAATTTCAGACCACGATGCTCTCTTCGGAGCAGCAAAACAACATGATACATAACCTGAACATGACAAGTAAGAACATGGCATGGAGATACTCAACAAGCTTAACAAAACACCCAAAGTGACCTGGGGCCAAAAGGGTTCACAAAATACTCTAACGAGCACACGAACATAGAGGAAACACAATCAGTTTTCAGACTTAGTGAAAACTGAGACATGCTGAAATTAAAACTCACGAAGGCATGTAAACGAGCTTGATGCACTCACTACGGTGCAAGTCATGGCAAGGCAAGCATATATCCATAAAGAAGGCACAAAATGCTAGCAAGACATGGCATAGCATGCACGGATCACTAACAATAGCACCGGCAAAATCGCAAAAGAGTAGACGATCTGCCCAAATACACAACGATGCAAAAGTTGAGCTCGATTGACTCAACCTAGGGTGCTCCAACATAGCAAGTAAAGACATGGATGGATAGAGAATAACATGAATATCAAAACTCCCTTACTGATCATCCTCAAAAGAGGCACGGATCACTAGGAAACAAGCTGAACATATGGCATCATGAACTAAAACATCCCAGACTTTGTGAAAATCACTAAGTCCCTGAAAACAGAATTCTCAGGTGCCCCTCTTTGCAAGCTTGCACAAGTCATCACACACATCCTAAAAATGCATGGTTGGCACCTCTAGAGAAAGAGGCCGGGGCGAGGCCGGCGTTGGGGACGGCGGTGAGGCGGCGCTTGGGCGGCGGCGGCCGAGGCGAAGGGCGCCGGGGCGCGGGTCCGGTGGTGGCCGGAATTGGCGGCGAGGGCGAACCGCGGCTTTGCCGGAAACGGGTCACCGGCGATGGCGATGCGGCGGCCGGAGCTTCCCCGAGGCGCCGGCGCGGAGGAAGGGGAGCACCGGGCGGTGGCGGGCGCGAGTGGGCCGCGGGGGCCGGATGCGGGCTCGGCGGGCCGGTGGGGAAGTGGTTCGGGTGGCGCCATGTGGCGGCGTCCGGTTGGCGCGGGCGGCGGCGGACGTTGTCTGGCGCGGGCCGGACATGTCCGGTGCGGCGGGGATCTGTTTTTTTTGGAGCTACGGTTTCGGGGAGAGGGAGAGATCCGAAAATGGAGGGGGGTATATATAGGCATAGAGGGAGCTAGGAGAGTCCAAATGAGGTGCGGTTTTCGGCCACGCGATCGTGATCGAACGCTCTAGGAAATGGAGCAGAGTTTGGTGGGTTTTGGGCCAAATTGGAGGGGTGTTGGGCTGCAACACACACGAGGCCTTTTTGGTCCCTCGGTTAACCGTTGGAGTATCAAACGAAGTCCAAATGGTACGAAACTTGACAGGCGGTCTACCGGTAGTAAACCAAGACCGCATGGCAAGTCTCGGTCCAATCCGGAAATGTTTAATCCCCACACACAAAAGAAAGCTAGAAATGGCCACCGGAGGAGAACGGAGTGCCGGAATGCAGAACGGACAATGGGGAAAATGCTCGAATGCATGAGATGAACATGTATGCAAATGCAATGCACGGATGACATGATATGAGATGCATGAAAAACGAAAACAACACACGAAGACAATGACCCGAACCCGAGGAATAAATATAACTTAATGCTGGAAACGGCAAGAGTTGGAGTACAAATTGGGAAAGTAATATCTGGGGCGTTACAACACTCCACCACTACGAAAAGATCTCGTCCCGAGATCTAGGACTGAAAGAACTCCGGGTACTCAGAACGGAGGTGATCCTCGCGTTCCCAGGTAGCTTCACGGTCGGAATGGTGTGACCACTTGACTTTGAGAAATTTGATTGACTTGTTGCGAGTCCTGCATTCAGTCTCTTCAAGGATTGCAACTGGGTGCTCACGATAGGAGAGATCTTCTTGGAGCTCAACGTCCTCGAAGTTGACGGTGCGCTCAGGCGTCTTGAAGCACTTTCGGAGTTGGGAGACATGGAACACATCATGAACATTAGCAAAGTTTGACGGAAGCTCGAGTTGATAGGCGAGGTCGCCTCTCTTGCTGACAATCTTGAAAGGTCCGACATATCTGGGGGCAAGCTTCCCTTTGATACCGAAGCGACGAGTCCCTTTCATAGGAGAGACGCGGAGGTAAACATGATCTCCGATCTCGAAGCCAAATCACGGTGCTTACTATCATAGTAGCTCTTCTGGCGGGATTGGGCTGCTTTGAGGTTATCACGAATGACCTTGCACATTTCTTCTGCCTCTGTGATTAAGTCATTACCCAGCAGCTGACGTTCACCGGTTTCAGACCAGTTGAGAGGGGTACGGCACTTCCTACCATACAGAATTTCAAAAGGGGCCTTGCCCGAACTTGCTTGAAAACTGTTGTTGTATGAGAATTCAGCATAAGGAAGACAATCCTCCCACTTCATGCCGAAGGAGATAACACAAGCTCTGAGCATATCTTCAAGAATCTGGTTGACACGCTCGACTTGACCGCTTGTTTGAGGATGGAAAGCAGTGCTGAAGCGGATGTTGGTGCCCATGGCCTTCTGAAAAGATTCCCAAAACTTGGAGGTAAAGATGCTGCCACGGTCTGAAGATATCACTTGAGGAATACCGTGCAGAGAGACAATTCGAGAGGTATAGAGTTCCGCCAATTGAGCTGCAGTGATTGCCTCTTTGATAGGCAGAAAGTGAGCCACTTTGGTGAGCTTGTCGATGACAACGAATATAGCATCATTGCCACGCTTGGACTTTGGAAACCCAGTCACGAAGTCCATTTCAATGTGGTCAAACTTCCATTCTGGAATGGCAAGAGGTTGGAGGAGACCTGCTGGCCTTTGGTGTTCTGCCTTCACTCTTCTACAGACATCACATTCATTCACGAATTGAGCGATCTCGCGCTTCATTCGAGTCCGCCAATAATTTTGCTTGAGATCCTGATACATCTTCGTGCTACCAGGGTAGATGGAGAGGAGAGAGTTGTGAGCCTCGTTCATGATCACTTTATGAAGTTCACCTTTGGGCACCACAATTCGATCCTCGAAGAAGAGAGTGTCCTTGTCATCAAGGCGGTAGCACTTGTACTTGCACTGACTCTTTGCAATACCAATCTTCACCTTTTTCACCATAGCATCAAGAAGCTGGGCTTGGTGAATCTGGTCTTCCAGGGTAGGAGAGACTTGAAGGTTGGCGAGGAAACCTTGAGGAACAATTTGCAGATTAAGTTTGCGGAAAGCTTCACAAAGCTCGGGTTGATACGGCTTCAGAATCAGACTGTTGCAATATGCTTTTCTGCTCAAAGCGTCAGCAATCACATTGGCCTTGCCTGGAGTATACTCGATACTCGGATTATACTCTTGAATCATTTCGACCCATCGAGTTTTCCTGAGGTTGAGATTAGGCTGGGTGAAGATGTACTTGAGACTCTTGTGATCAGTGAAAATGTCCACTTTTCTTCCCAATAGAAGATGTCTCCAAGTCAACAAAGCATGCACAACTGCCGCCAACTCAAGATCATGAGTGGGGTAGTTCATCTCATTAGGCTTCAACTGGCGAGAGGTATAAGCAACAACTTTCTTCTCTTGCATCAGTACAGCACCTAGACCTTGGAGAGAGGCATCACAAAAGACCTCGTACGGCTTGGTTTCATCAGGCGGAGTCAGAACTGGAGCAGTGATCAACTTCTCTTTCAAAGTGTTGAAAGCAATATCACACTCCGGAGACGAAACATACTTGACGTGCTTCTGAAGAAGATTTGAGAGAGGCTTCGCGATCTTAGAAAAGTTTTCAACGAATCTTCGGCAGTAGCTTGCGAGACCGAGGAAGCTACGGAGTTGCTTCACGTTCTGATGAGGTTCCCAATTAACAATTGCAGACACCTTCTCAGGATTCACGGCAATGCCCTTGGCAGAGATGATATGGCCAAGATAAAGAACCTCATCGAGCCAAAATTCACACTTGGAAAACTTGGCGTAGAACTGATGTTCCCTGAGCTTGTCAAGAACCAAACGCAAGTGTTTGGCATGATCTTCCTTGTTCTTGGAGAAAACCAGAATGTCGTCGAGATAGACCAAAACGAAGTCATTGGTGTAGGGGTTGAAGATGAAGTTCGTCTCCCGGCTCTACCCAACAACACAAACAAGCAACAAGGATACAATCAACCACGTGCAAGGACAAACAATAAGATGCAAGGATGGTATGCTATGCGGGATGCGATGCGGGATGCAAAATGCAAGACGTGACAGGAAATGCATGAACCTGGCCTCAACTTGGAAAACCAAGTGTGCCACTGGATAGAGGGGATGAAATCACCTGAAAACAATATAAAGATCATAGGAATCGGAGCTACGGTTTGGAAATGGCAAGCGTTTTACGAAACGAACTGATCTGCGATTTACAGCAAGTAGGCACCTAAATGCAACGAAATGAACATGCTACAGCCACCAAACATGTAAAACAATACATGGCAGGGATGTACACAAGATGCTTATCAAAACACTAGCACTGAGCCACGGTCAAATTCATCCATTATGAGGTTCAAACAAGCATGGCAAAAATGAATAAGCAAAACAGATTTCAGACTTGGTGAAATTAACACTAGTCTGAAATTTCAGACCACGATGCTCTTTTCGGAGCAGCAAAACAACATGATACATAACCTGAACATGACAAGTAAGAACATGGCATGGAGCTACTCAACAAGCTTAACAAAACACCCAAAGTGACCTGGGGCCAAAAGGGTCCACAAAATACTCTAACGGGCACACGAACATAGAGGAAACACAATCAGTTTTCAGACTTAGTGAAAACTGAGACATGCTGAAATTAAAACTCACGAAGGCATGTAAACGAGCTCGATGCACTCACTACGGTGCAAGTCATGGCAAGGCAAGCATATATCCATAAAGAAGGCACAAAATGCTGGCTAGACATGGCAAGAACAATGGCATAGCATGCATGGATCACTAACAATAGCACCGGCAAAATCGCAAAAGAGTAGACGATCTGCCCAAATACACAACGATGCAAAAGTTGAGCTCGATTGACTCAAACTAGGGTGCTCCAACATAGCAAGTAAAGACATGGATGGATAGAGAATAACATGAATATCAAAACTCCCTTACTGATCATCCTCAAAAGAGGCACGGATCACTAGGAAACAAGCTGAACATATGGCATCATGAACTAAAACATCCCAGACTTTGTGAAAATCACTAAGTCCCTGAAAACAGAATTCTCAGGTGCCCCTCTTTGCAAGCTTGCACAAGTCATCACACACATCCTAAAAATGCATGGTTGGCACCTCTAGAAAGAAGACAAAAAGCTTAACAATTCATCCCAAAGACTCACAGGCATATCATGCACACAATAATCATGGCAAAAATGACAAAAGTCTATGATGAGCTAACGGATCTGCAATTTAACTCACGATGCCTCCTTCTAACAGCATTTTGGGCATCAAGATGAACTCAAATGCAAATGATGCAATGGAATGAAATGATGTACTCGTCGAGTCGAAGATTTTGATATATCATATGTCCAAAACGTAGCTACGGATGCGGAGATATGACAGGTCAAACTATGCACGAAAAATTAGGGTTGGAGGGGAAAAGTCAACCGGATCTAGATCCGGATCCCGTGCACTGTAGCACTGTTCATGGCGCGGATGTCGAGGTTCACTGGCGTGGAGGGAGGAAGAACCGGGGCGAGGCCGGCGTTGGGGGCGGCGGTGAGGCGGCGCTTGGGCGGCGGCGGCCGAGGCGAAGGGCGCCGGGGCGCGGGGTCCGGTGGTGGCCGGAGTTGGCGGCGAGGGCGAGCCGCGGCTTTGCCGGAAACGGGTCGCCGGCGATGGCGATGCAGCGGCCGGAGCTGCCCCGAGGCGCCGGCGCAGAGGAAGGGGAGCACCGGGCGGTGGCGGGCGCGAGTGGGCCGCGGGGGCCGGATGCGGGCTCGGCGGGCCGGCGGGGAAGTGGTCCGGGTGGCGCCACGTGGCGGCGTCCGGTTGGCGCGGGCGGCGGCGGACGTTGTCCGGCGCGGGCCGGACACGTCCGGTACGGCGGGGATCTGTTTTTTTTTTGGAGCTAGGGTTTCGGGGAGAGGGAGAGATCCGAAAATGGAGGGGGTATATATAGGCATAGAGGGAGCTAGGAGAGTCCAAATGAGGTGTGGTTTTCGGCCACGCGAACGTGATCGAACGCTCTAGGACATAGAGCAGAGTTTGGTGGCTTTTGGGCCAAATTGGAGGGGTGTTGGGCTGCAACACACACGAGGCCTTTTCGGTCCCTCGGTAAACCGTTGGAGTATCAAACGAAGTCCAAATGGTACGAAACTTGACAGGCGGTCTACCGGTAGTAAACCAAGGCCGCATGGAAAGTCTCGGTCCAATCCGGAAATGTTTAATCCCCACACACGAAAGAAAGCTAGAAATGGCCACCGGAGGAGAACGAAGCGCCGGAATGCAAAACGGACAACGGGGAAAATGCTCGAATGCATGAGATGAACATGTATGCAAATGCAATGCACGGATGACATGATATGAGATGCATGAAAAACGAAAACAACACACGAAGACAAAGACCCGAACCCGAGGAATAAATATAACTTAATGCCGGAAACAGCAAGAGTTGGAGTACAAATTGGGAAAGTAATATCTGGGGCGTTACAGCCGCCCCTCGCCGGAGCCGCCGCCGTGCCGGACCTCGCTGGAGGTATAGTGTCGTTCCTTTTTTTTAGAAAACCGGATCGGTTTTCGTTAAAAAAACCCTAAGCGTTTTATTTTTTTGGTTCGCTGGTTTTTTCGGTTTTTCCTTTTTAGCGGACGTTCGTCCGGACGTTCGTTTTAATGAATGGTTTTTATCCGTTAGTTACAGATAACGAACACTCGTCTATTAGCATGTTCATCAATTTTCTTTTATCGGATTAATCCGCGATTATTCCTGATCGCGATTTCTTATCCAATTTTCGTTCTAGATTATCTTTTCGCTCGTTAGTCGGAATCAGGCGATTCAAGCGCCTAGATCTTCGTCTCGAGACCCTCTTTTCAACTTGCACAAGTTTTTGCTACTGTAAAAATTTGACCTAGGTCCAGATTAGTAAACGGATCTTGTTTCTTTCGCCGTTTGAGTTTCGTTGCTCCGTTCGATTTGATTCTTTTTGCAAACCGGAGTTCTTAAGTTGAACTTTCTGGTTAGATCTTCTTATTAGAGTTTTATCCGTGTTTCTTTGCTTGATTGCTTATGTATGTTGTTGTTTGTTTGTGATAGAATTCCCGGAATGCGAAGCGTTTTATTTGGATTCTCTAGGTTTCGCGGATCATCAGCAAGGCAAGTAACACTTTGATCATACCCTTTTATCACCCAGTTTTTATGCATTAGTATCAATCCTCAAACATTGCATGGTTAGGATGTCATTAACATGTGGGTTGGGAAATAGTTGATGAGGTAGAACCTATTACCCTGTTACATTCAAACCCTTGGGAGATACTCTTACGCGTTGCTTATATTGCTATGCTATGCTCGTAGACGAGGTTTGGGTGAGTGAAATCCATGACAGATGTGAGCTTGTTAATTAATGGTTCAACTTAAGGTGGCAACTTAAATACACATCTGGGTGGATTGAGGCACCTGGAGTACCCAGTGTTGCCTGTATTTTTGGAAATCCCGGAGTACCCATGTGATCTTCCTACGGACTGCCACCCAGGCTCAAAGGGAACTGAGATATTTCATGCTAGAAACTTCTGTGTGCAGCCACAAGCTAGTATGGGCCCTAGCATAGTTGAGTAAGTTATGTGAAGCTCTTGAAGAGGTGGATCAGCAGGTAGTGGGATTGTAGGTTTGGTATGGTCTGCCCGGAGTAGAGAGTTAACGTTTCTGGAAGATTGTGTCTCGGTCATCCGGTTCTCAAACACCATGTAGTGCGAGAAATTCAACGGAGGCGATCGAGTCTTGTGGGGAAAAGTGCGCAAACCTCTGCAGAGTGCATAAACTAATCATGGTTAGCCGTGTCCCTGGTTATGGACAAATCTTGAGTATTTAGTACTTGGATTATCCTATGTATCTCATCACTCTAAATTAATATTGTAGGGTTGATAATTACTTTAATTGGGATTGAGTTGGAGGAACCTTCTCAATGATATTTCAACTACCATGATAGTTCAATTAAAATCTATTCCTTTGTTGTAGGGGAAAATTGGCTTTTCGCAAAAACTATAACCACAGAGCTTTCCACCAGCCAAATATGCATGGAGTGATAGCATTATTCTGTTCTTGCTCTACTGTGTTATTTTGCCAGCATATTCCATGTGCTGACCCGTTTTCGGGCTGCAACATATTATGTGGCAGACTTTTCAGACGAGGAGTAAGGTTCGTTAGGTCGTTGTCGTGCAGCTCAGCTATGCCGTTGGGGTTGATGGACTCACTTTATCTTCCAAGCATTCCGTTGTTATCGTATTAGATGGCCTTAAGCCATATTTATTGTAATAAGTTCTCTTTGGAGACATTCGATGTAATAAGTGTGTAATTGCTACTCTGTTATAAATCCTCGATTACTATGTGTGTCAGCATTACCGATCCAGGGATGACACTGAAGCACAGAGACTTGACCGTTTGAGGTCGGGTCGCTACACCTCCGTGATCAATGTCCCCTCTGGCGGAGCTCCGGAAAAGGGCCCGAGATGGGATATCTTGGGTACAGAAGGTTGCGGCGGTGGAATTAGGTTTTCGTGGTGCTCCTGGATGTTTGAGGGTACGTGGATATATATTGGAGGAAGAAGTACGTCAGTGGAGTAACGGAGGGCCCACGAGGGTGGAGGGCACGCCTAGGGGGGTAGGCGCGCCCCCTGCCTCGTGGCTTCCTCCGTTGTTTCTTGACGCCCACTCCAAGTCTCCTGGATCATGTTTGTTGAGAAAATCACGTTCCTGAAGGTTTCATTCCGTTTGGACTCCGTTTGATACTCCTTTTCTTTGAAACCCTAAAATAGGCAAAAAAAACTGCAATCTGGGCTGGGCCTCCGGTTAGTAGGTTAGTCCCAAAAATGATATAAAAGTGTAAAATAAAGCCCATTGACATCCAAAATAGATAATATAATAGCATGGAGCAATCAAAAATTATAGATACGTTGGAGACGTATCATCGTCCAATATATCGATCTTTACGTCTCGACTATTTGGAGACTCCTCGCCATGTCCCCGATCTCATCTAGGACTCCGAACTACCTTCGGTACATCAAAACACATAAACTCATAATACCGATCGTCACCGAATGTTAAGCGTGCGGACCCTATGGGTTTGAGAACTATGTAGACATGACCGAGACACGTCTCCGGTCAATAACCAATAGCGGAACCTGGATTCTCATATTGGCTCCTACATATTCTACGAAGATCTTTATCGGTCAAACCGCATAACAACATACGTTGTTCCATTTGTTATCAGTATGTTACTTGCCCGAGATTCGATCGTCGGTATCTCAATACCTAGCTCAATCTCGTTACCGGCAAGTCTCTTTACTCGTTCCGTAATGCATCATTCCTCAACTAACTCATTAGTTGCATTGCTTGCAAGGCTTATAGTGATGTGCATTACCGAGAGGGCCCAGAGATACCTCTTAGACAATCGGAGTGACAAATCCTAATCTCGATCTATGCCAATTCAACAAGTACCATCGGAGGCACCTATAGAGCACCTTTATAATCACCCAGTTATGTTGTGACGTTTGGTAGCATACAATAAAATTTAGCATCATGTCTTGACCATATCGCATCACAACATGCCCTACAAAAACAAGTTAGACGTCCTCTACTTTGTTGTTGCAAGTTTTACATGGCTGCTACGGGTTGAGCAAGAACCGTTCTTACCTACGCATCAAAACCTCAACGATATTTCGTCAAGTTAGTGTTGTTTTAACCTTCAACAAGGACCAGGCGTAGTCACACTCGGTTCAACTAAAGTTGGAGAAACTGACACCCGCCAGCCACCTGTGTGCAAAGCACGTCGGTAGAACCACTCTCGCGTAAGTGTATGTGTAATGTCGGTCCGGGCCGCTTCATCCAACAATAGCGCCGAACCATAGTATGACATGCTGGTAAGAAGTATGACTTGTATCGCCCACAACTCACTTGTGTTCTACTCGTGCATATAACATCTACGCATAAACCTAGCTCGGATGCCACTGTTGGGGAATGTAGTAATTTCAAAAAAATTCCTACGCACATGCAAGATCATGGTGATGCATGGCAACGAGAGGGAAGAGTATCGTCCACGTACCCACGTAGACTGTAGAGGAAGCATTATGAGAACACGGTTGATGTAGTCATACGTCTTCACGATCCGACCGATCCAAGTACCAAACGTACGACACCTCCGAGTTCAGCACACGTTCAGCTCGATGACGTCCCACGAACTCCGATCCAGCAGAGCTTCACGGGAGAGTTCCATCAGCACGACGGTGTGATGATGGTGATGATGTTACTACTGACGCAGGGCTTCGCCTAAGCACCGCTACGATATGATCGAGGTGGATTATGGTGGAGGGGGGCACTGCACACAGCTTGGAACAATCAACTTGTGTGTTCTAGGGTGGCCCCTGCCCCCGTATATAAAGGAGCAAGGGGGGAGGTCGGCCCCTATAGGGCGCGCCAGGAGGAGGAGTCCTCCTCCTAGTAGGAGTAGGACTCCCCTTTCCTACTCCTACTAGGAGTAGGAAAGGAAGGAGGAGGGGAAGAAGGAAGGAGAGGGAGGAAAGGAGGAAAGGGGCCGGCCCCCTAGTCCAATTCGGTTTGGGCTAGGGGGGCGTGCGCCCTTCCTCCCCTCTTCCACCACTTGGCCCATGAGGCCCAATACTTCTTTCCCGTATTCCCGTAACTCCCCGGTACTCCGAAAATACCCGAATCACTCAGAACCTTTCCGATGTCCGAATAGAGTCGTCCAATATATCGATCTTTACGTCTCTACCATTTTGAGACTCCTTGTCATGTCCCCGATCTCATCCGAGACTCCGAACTACCTTCGGTACATCAAAACACATAAACTCATAATATCGATCATCACCGAACGTTAAGCATGCGGACCCTACGGGTTCGAGAACTATGTAGACATGACTGAGACACGTCTCCGGTCAATAACAGATACGTCTACAACGTATCTATAATTTTTGATTGCTCCATGCTATATTATCTACTGTTTTAGACATTATTGGGCTTTATTATCCACTTTTATATTATTTTTGGGACTAATCTATTAACCAGAGGCCCAGCCCAGAATTGCTGTTTTTGCCTGTTTTAGGGTTTCGAAGAAAAGGAATATCAAACGGAGTCCAAACGGAATGAAACCTTCGGGAACGTGATTTTCTCAACGAACAAGACCCGGGAGACTTGGACCCTACGTCAAGAAAAGAAACAAGAGGCCACGAGGTAGGGGGAGCACCCCTACCAGGCACGCCCTCCACCCTCATGGGCCCCCTGTTGCTCCACCGACGTACTCCTTCCTCCTATATATATCCACGTACCTCCAAACGATCAGAAACGGGGCTATATTTTTATTCGCCACATGATATGTGTTTTGCTTGGAGTGTCTTGGAATTTGTTAGAATACTCTATGTGCTTCGCTTATATCTTTTGAGTTATATAGTTTTGCTCTAGTACTTCACTTATATCTTTTAGAGCACGATGGTGGATTTGTTTTATAGAAACTATTGACCTCTCATGCTTCACTTAGATTATTTTGAGAGTCTTAATAGCATGGTAATTTGCTTAAAATCCTAATATGCTAGGTATTCAAGATTAGTAAAATTTTCTGAAGAGTGTTTTGAATACTAAGAGAAGTTTGATGCTTGATGATTGTTTTGAGATATGGAGGTAATAATATCAAAGTCGTGCTAGTTGAGTAGTTGTGAAATTGAGAAATACTTGTGTTGTAGTTTGCAAGTCCCGTAGCATGCACGTATGGTAAACATTGTGCAACAAATTTGAAACATGAGGTGTTATTTGATTGTCTTCCTTATGAGTGGCGGTCGGGGACGAGCGATGGTCTTTTCCTACCAATCTATCCCCCTAGGAGCATGCGCGTAGTACCGAGGTTTTTGATGACTTGTAGATTTTTGCAATAAGTATGTGAGTTATTTATGACTAATGTTGAGTCCATGGAGTATACGCACTCTCACCCTTCCATCCTTGCTAGCCTCTTCGGTACCGTGCATTGCCCTTTCTCACATTGAGAGTTGGCGCAAACTTCGCCGGTGCATCCAAACCCCGTGATATGATACACTCTTTCACACATAAACATCCTTATATCTTCCTCAAAACAGCCACCATACCTACCTATTATGGCATTTCCATAGCCATTCTGAGATATATTGCCATGCAACTTTTGTAGCGACCCGACCTCAAACGGTCAAGCCTCTGTGTATCCGTGCCATCCCTGGATCGGTATGCTGGCACACACAGTACATCAATGTATATATCAAAGTGCAATCACACGTATAAATAACGCAAAACTTACATATAGCTCATAAGTCTCAGCGGAAACAAACATAAGGGTGTGGAGTCCATCAACGCCAATGGCAAGTTGAGTGTAGACCGTAACCCTACAACGTAACTCTTACTCGTCGTAGAAAAATCCCTGCAACATAAGACATTGCAGCCCTGTAGGTCGGTACATTGAATGTACTGGCAAGTCACATCATAAGAATAATGAACCTATTTATACATGCAATTTGGCTGGTGGAAAGCTCTAAGTTTAGTTTTTGCATAAAGCTAGTTTTTCCCTAGAATAAAAGATATTATTCTACCACTACTGTATAGCATAGGATGAGTTGGCAAACCCAACTCAATCCATTCCCAAAGTTTCATTTAAAACCCAACTGTTTAATTAAGAGTGATGAGATCTCCCAGCATTTCCACTACTAGATGCTCAAATTATCCGTAACCGGGGACACGGCTAATCGATTAGGTTTTAACACTCTACAGAGGTTTGTGCACTTTTCCCCACAAGACTCGATCGCCTCCCTTGAAGTTCTCGCACTGCCTGGCGTTTGAGAACAGGATGACCGAGACATAGTCTTTCGAAAATGTTCCCCCTTAACCCACGGATAGGCCGGTACACCTACATCATTCTACATCTGCTAGCCCATCCCGGAAGGGGTCACACTAACTACTCAACTAAGCCAGAGCCCATATTGGCTTGTGGCTGCACACGTAAGCTTCTAGACATGAGAATACGATTGATCTCTTTGAACCTGGGTGGCCGACCACTAGTGGTGCACCACCATGGATTAACCATGCATGCTCCCACTGTACTTCGCCACCATTCAAACCAAATACCACCCGGGTAGTTCATTTACAAGTCTTGGTCATGATTACTACTTTGTCACTCATGTCTCACCATGAACACTACCCAATCCATGTCTACATTTGCGAGGCAGAAATAAACTTACACGGTGGTGACAAGGTTGTATAGATCAGACCTACCTCAAATGAACTACTAGGTAACGGCATAGCCATCTGTCAACAATAAATCCTACCATGCAATCCTACCACAAAAGGACTAAGTGCATAATATAAACATAGGTAATTGGAAGAATGGTCAAATGTGAACTTGCCTGGTAATAGTTGATGAAGATTATATCACTCTCAGAAATTTACTTAATAGAACTATTCGTCACTCTCCGATGAAAGTCTATAAAGTCAAACATTGCATTCACATAAGCAATCATTTCAGAGAACCAAATAACATGCAACATGAAAAGACTCAGAAAATCCAAATGAACACACAACACACTTAACTTTCAAAAGTAAATACTAAGTGCAAAACAACATAGGGCATGGGTGCCAAAAATTGTGACGTGGACCACAGTGGATACTAGGCATACGAGTAAAACTACTATGGACATATCCTAATGTGTGAAAAATATCTTGAGATAGGTCCAAGTGATAGGGTTTGGCAACGGTGACATGGTGCAAAAAGAATCACATCAATCGAATCGGAGCTACGGTTTAGGAGATATGGCCAGTTGAAGTTTGAATTCAAACCTGAATAAATTCAAATTTGAAATTGGCCAAAAAATTTCAAACTTGGTTCTCTGGATAAAGTTGGTTCTCTGAACATTTTGCCGCTGGTTTCGTCGAATTTGGAGTTACGGTTAAAAAGATACAACCATTCAAAGTTCAGGGACTAATCTGAAAACTTAGGGACTTGACTGTGAAAATTTTATTCGCGACCAGGTCCCTGGCCATGTGGCGGCTTCCTACTGGCCGAGCAGCATTCACTGCGGAAGCTATTCGACGAACGGCCGCTACCTAAGCAAAACAGCTACCGCGGCAACAAAAAAACAAAACAAAAAAACCGGAGACCGGTTTTTAACTAAACCGCACGGTTTATTTAAAACTGTGGTTAACCGATCTAATCCAAAATAAAAAAACTAAACTAAACGAACAAGGCAGAGGCTCGGCTTACAGCAGCGACGACGACAGGAGACGGCGGTGCAAGCGTCGGGCGTCGGGCGGCGGACAGGGCGGCGGCTCCGGCGGTCCTCAGCGGAGGCGAAGGGGTCGGGGAGGTCGGGCGCGCCGTGGGCGGCGTGCTGGTGGGGTCGGTGGGCGGCGGGATGGCCAGTGGCGAGCGGAGGGAGGCGGCGGAGCTCCGGTGCTCCGGCGAGGACGCGGGTCGTCGGGGCGTCGTCTCCGGTGGTCCCTAGGGGCAAAAATGATGTCAAGCGGATGCGGTAGATCGAGAGAATGAGATTGACAGAGAGATTGGAGACCGGGGTGGTCTACGAGCAACAAAAACGACGGCGAGGTCCTCTGGCTCCGGCGAGATCCAACACGGCAGTGCGACGGTTGCGAGGAGCTAGGGACGACGTGGAGTGGCAGAATGGAGAGAGGGGGTCCAGGGCTTCTTATAGGCGCGGAGAGAGGGCTCGGGAGTGAGGGATAAGCTCTATCCCTAGAGCTTCGGCCGGCGGGTTCGGCATGCGCGCGCGGTGTCCTGATCCAGTGCGGGGCGAGCGGGAGGTTGGGGATGAGGCGAGGCTGGGCCGCATCGGTCAGTGGGTGCGGGTGAGTGAGCGGGAGAGAAGCGAGGGCGGGCGAGCGATGGGAAGAGTGCTCGGGCACTGGGCTGGCCTGGCCAATCGCTAGCTGGGCCGCGGGGTACTCCTGGGCCGAGCTGGCCTCGGTCCAGGTGGTGCGGTGCGGTGTGCGTGCGTGCGTGTTTTTTTATAAAAAGTTTTTTTCCTTTTTTTTAATAGTGAGGAAAACAAACAAACTGAATAATAATAATAATATAGGCATATTATATACCAAAATGCTCAGAAAAATAGCAGCAATAAGATGAACTATTTTGCAAGTTCAACTAAATTTCATAAAAATTCCTAAAAGTCAAGGAGCGCTACTGTTGCATTTAAAATCAATAAAAATCATTTTTAAAATAGCAAAATGATTTCAAATTTATTTTCTCCTAATTTTCTATTGAAGGGAATCATTTTACCCTTATTTCCATTTATTTATTTTTAGGAGAAAGATAATTTGAATATAGAACTAAATAAGTCCCAAGAGGATTTGAATTTGGAATTTCAAACAACTTCGAATGGAAAATGAGTTTCAAATAACTTCAAAGTGACTTCCAATTTATTTCTTTGAAACTCCCAACTCTCTTTCTTCAATTTTGAAGAAGTCATTTTATCTTCCCTCATGAACTCATTGAGTTGCTTAAAGTTTCTAAGTTTGAAATATTTCAAATGGAATTCAAATCATTTTCAAACCCCTTTTCATTTCTTTAAATGGAAGAAGTCATATTATCTTCACTCTAGGATCTTGTGATGAAATGAATTTGAATTCTTCGAGATCAAAATGCAAGATGAAAGTTTTGGGAAAGTCCTTTTATTCCCTCTCATTCAACTTTCAAAAAGTTTCAATTTCCACTCAGTTTCACACAATCAATCACACAAAAATCATACAATCACAATTATTTATTTAATATAACATTCCAAAATTTAGAATTTTGGGATGTTACAAAACTACCACCCTTAAAATGAATCTCGTCCTCGGGATTCGGAGAGGCTAGAAAGAAGGTTAGGTTTGGGGTCTCCTTCAAAATCCATTCATCAACACAAGGTCTGGGGTGCTACCACCCTTAGAAGGATGGTTACGGTTCCAACAAAACTCATGTACTCCATCCTTGGTGTTAACGGTGTCGGTCTTCTGATATTCTCCGAGACAACTCCTTCATTTGTGTTCTTCCGGTAAGGGCATGGTCTTTTCCTCAAAATCTGGAGTCCTTGCATCAAATAAGATCCTTTCGAGCCTGGGTCTTCTTTGCTGTCAGGCCGTCGCCAGTGCTAAACAACTATCGAAAACCTCATGGTGGTCAACAATTTATGATTTCTCCGGCAGGAAATGGGTCTGGGTTGAACCTCACCGTATAACCTACGATTGGCAACGATGCATGTACACGGTTTCCATTGTCTTGCCATTCCAGGGTTTTGGCTTGTCGTGTCAACACTCTTCTAGGGTTTTAAGGCTCTCTGGTTTTCCATCAACATATGATAGCTCATGATAGAAGTCTTCGGTATGGGGGCCAATCCATCCCGTACTTGAATCATTACCACATACGTAGATAGTGAATCACGTATTCTAATACTTGGGCATCCACACAAGCATTGCAGAACTTCTCTTCTCCATGAACTAGGTTTAGGTAAATCCATTGGTTCTGCAAGCCAAACAAAATCTCTATCACTTCCTCACAACTCTCGGGCTTACGTAACCTCCTATGAAACGTATGCTGATGAAATCATAGCTTCTTCCAGAATTATTTTCTTCAACAAGATTGTGCTTGTTTCCTTATCAAATCCTGGGTACTGTGGGTTATGGGCCCACTTCAACACTTGTATAACTTTAACTCATCCTTGGAGCTATTATTGTTCCATATTACATCTCATTTAAATCCAATAGTACTTCATTACTTCATACTCTTGGGGTAACCATCATAACTAAAACAAAACTCCAACTCATTTGTCCAAACTCCACTCTATGGAATACATTTTCTTTTCCATTGGTCAAGTGTTCACACAGACAAGTATCGCCAAAAATGCACTGGTTCATCCATAATTCATATTCTCTTCATATCAAATCCTTTATTATATCCTTAACCACTACTCAAAACTCAAATTTCAAAAGTACCCTATTACAAAAGCTGCCATCCACATAGTTTGGTATGGTCAAGCATTACTTCCATCTTTATTCATTTGCCCTTCTTGAAGATACTTCAGTCCCAATAGAATTGTGCGATGTGATCCTTCAAATCATCGATGTTTTGCTTCATCGTGCTGGCCATGAGCTTCATCTCCATCATATGTGCATGCACCTCCCTCAGGTATTCTTGAGTGTGACGGAGTCTTGCTTCTAGTATTTCCCCAATCTGACGTATGGCTTCCATAGCAGCTTCACGAACAGAGTCGAAGAATGTTGCTCGTGGTACTCGAGAGATGAAAAAGTATTGACCAATAGTCTTTGGGAAAACTCCCTTTACACAGTGGAGGTGTACCTCCACATACCAAAGTTCAACTCCCTCCTCCATGAAAGGATAACCCTTGTAGACTGCATCTCCTTCGAGATGAATATGCTTCATCATGCCCTTGAGGATCTTTGGGTAATCCTGATCACTAGTCAGGGTCATGATTGTTTCCGGTCCCTTGAGAAAAGACTCGTAAAGGGTTGTCATCTGCAGGCATAAAATAGAAGAGGTACTCAGTATAATGTATGTATTTCCTCGGGTGAAATGTGGTTGTTTTTCTGGGAAAAGTTTGGGTGAGCTTGTCCATGGGTTCAAGGTTTTAGTCTGGGTGAGATAATGAGAGAGGCACTCACAATCAACAAACAACTCATAACATTTCATATGAGATTCCAAACACCTCAACTTTTATTGCTTCATGAGCTATTACAATTTCCATTTCACAACTCAACTCAACATCCCCAACGAAAATAAAAGCGTATTCCACATTTATTACATGCTTTATTCCAATATCAAGATCTCAACTACTCTGCTCAAGCTTTCCTCGGGTCTGAACATTCTCTGACAAAATGTCCTACTCCTTTGCAGCGTAAACAAATGGCGTCAGACAAATCCAGGGGCTTCCTAGTGGTTATCTTGGCTCCTTGGGTTCTTGGCTTCCTTGCTGGGCATTTGCTAGCGTAATGACCTAAATCCTTGCACCTGTAACAAGTGATTTGACTCAGGTCCTTTTCTGCAGAAATTGGGTTGTTCTGGGGATACTTGCTCTTTCTCTTCCTCGACTTCTTTGTTCCGATCAATTCCTCTATCTCTTGTCGATCAAACTCCACTTCTTTCGTCGGGAAGTTTCCCAGATGCTCTTGGTTTTCCTTCGTGCAATACTGTGAAAAATGTCCTTCTTCTCCACATGAATAGCAAGCATTGGAGTAAAATCTGTTTAGGCTTTCTCCATCAGGGTTGTCAACATCTTCTTTCATCACTGGTTTTCTTAAACTTTTCCCGAGGGCTTCTTTCACTGCTTCCATCTGCTGCTTGGAAATTTCTTGTACCTTGGGGTAAATATGACACTGGGCAGGGTAGTGCGTAGTTCCTTCACACAAGAAACAAGTAACCTGCCTAGTTGGGCATTCTTTAACTCGGTGATTTGCTTCACAATGAGGGCATCCATCCTTGTGTTCCTCACGGGTATGTCCTATCTCACCGCAAATCTTGCATGCACAAGGTTTCCTCATTTTATTGCCATAGGGCTTCTGAATAAGACGAGACCTCAGTAGAGTCATCTTGAATTGCTCCCAAGTTTTTGCTCCGTTATATCCTTGTATGGCCTGATGCATTTTCCACCAAGTTGCGGCACTTTTTGTAAAGTACTGAAGAGCGTACTGAACCTCATACTTCCTTGCAACCAAATTGCTCCCGAAGTGATTCTCCATGTTTTGAATCCATAGCTCTGCCTCTAACTGAGTGATCGGTCCAGAGAATACAAGTCCATCTTCATTCATCATCTATTGGGTCCAAGTGTTTTGGGATGAGATAAGAGGGATAGAGGGAGATGCACACAATACAAACAATATAGTTTTGTAAATAAGTTTTATTTGTTGATGTCGGAGAACACACACCAAATATGATAGCTCACAAATCATCGCATCAACGTGAGTATACAACAAGGGTTTGGTCTTCTAAAGGTCATATAAATATTGGAATTAGTCGGTGTCTTCAAATTCTTCAACTCTTCAAAGGCTTCGACTGTTGTAGCTTCAATTCTTCCTGTGTATGGTGAAGTCTGATATCTTGCCCTTCTCGGAGGGCTCTCATCAATTGATCCTCCGTGTGGTCCAAAGGGAACGAGGTATTATCTAGCTAAAAGGGAATATTTGATAAAGCTCAGAAAAGAAGAGAGGTAAAGGATCTTTTTGAAAATAAATTTTTAGAGAAATCCTTTCCTAAGGGCTTTCCAGTTTCTAGGGTTACGTCCTACAGTCAACATGTGCTTTGATACCATCTCTGTAGCGACCCGACCTCAAACGGTCAAGCCTCTGTGTATCCGTGCCATCCCTGGATCGGTATACTGGAACACACAATACATCAATGTATATATCAAAGTGCAATCACACGTATAAATAACGTAAAACTGATATATACCTCATAAGTCTAAGCGGAAACAAACATAAGGGTGTGGAGTCCATCAACGCCAACGCCAAGTTGAGTGTAGACCGTAACCCTACAACGTAACTCTTATTCGTCGTAGAAAAATCCCTGCAACATAAGACGTTGCAGCCCTGTAGGTCAGTACATTAGATGTACTGGCAAGTCACGTCATAAGAATAATGAACCTATTTATACATGCAATTTGGCTGGTGGAAAGCTCTAAGTTTAGTTTTTGCATAAAGATAGTTTTTCCCTATAATAAAAGATATTATTCTACCACTACTGTATAGCATAGGATGAGTTGGCAAACCCAACTCAATCCATTTCCAAAGTTTCATTTAAAACCCAACTGTTTAATTAAGAGTGATGAGATCTCCCAGCATTTCCACTACTAGAGGCTCAAGTTGTCCGTAACCGGGGACACGGCTAATCGATTAGGTTTTAACACTCTGTAGAGGTTTGCGCACTTTCCCCCACAAGACTCGATCGCCTCCCTTGAAGTTCTCGCACTGCCTGGCGTTTGAGAACAGGATGACCGAGACATAGTCTTTCGAAAATGTTCCCCCTTAACCCACGGATAGGCCGGTACACCTACATCATTCTACATCTGCTAGCCCATCCCGGAAGGGGTCACACTAACTACTCAACTAAGCCAGAGCCCATATTGGCTTGTGGTTGCACACGTAAGCTTCTAGACATGAGAATACAATTGATCTCTTTGAGCCTGGGCGGCCGACCACTAGTGGTGCACCACCATGGATTAACCATGCATGCTCCCACTGTACTTCGCCACCATTCAAACCTAATACCACCCAGGTAGTTCATTTACAAGTCTTGGTCCTAATTACTACTTTGTCACTCATATCTCACCATGAACACTACCCAATACACGTCTACATTTGCGAGGCAGAAATAAACTTACACGGTGGTGACAAGGTTGTATAGATCAGACCTACCTCAAATGAACTACTAGGTAACGGCATAGCCATCTGTCAACAATAAATCCTACCATGCTATCCTACCACAAAAGGACTAGGTGCATATTATAAACATAGGTAATTGGAAGAATGGTCAAATGTGAACTTGCCTGGTAATAGTTGATGAAGATTATATCACTCTCAGAAATTTACTTAATAGAACTATTCGTCACTCTCCGATGAAAATCTGTAAAGTCAAACATTGCATTCACATAAGCAATCATTTCAGCGAACCAAATAACATGCAACATGAAAAGACTCGGAAAATCCAAATGAACACACAACACACTTAACTATCAAAAGTAAATACTAAGTGCAAAACAACATAGGGCATGGGTGCCAAAAATTGTGATGTGGACCACAGTGCATACTAGGCATACGAGTAAAACTACTATGGACAGATCCTAATGTGTGAAAAATATCTTGAGATAGGTCCAAGTGATAGGGTTTGGCAACGATGACATGGTGCAAAAAGAATCACATCAATCGAACCGGAGCTACGGTTTAGGAGATATGGCCAGTTGAAGTTTGAATTCAAACCTGAATAAATTCAAATTTGAAATTGGCCAAAAGTTTTCAAAGTTGGTTCTCCGGATAAAGCTATTCGAGACGAAAATTTTGCCGCTGGTTTCATCGAATTTGGAGTTACGGTTAAAAAGATACAACCATTCGAAGTTCAGGGACTAATCTAAAAACTTAGGGACTTGACTGTGAAAATTTTATTCGCGACCAGGTCCCTAGCCACGTGGCGGCTTCCTACTGGCCGAGCAGCATTCACTGCGGAAACTATTCGGCGAACGGCTGCTACCTAAGCAAAACAGCTACCGCGGCAACAAAAAAACAAAACAAAAAACCCGAGACCGGCTTTTAACTAAACCGCATGGTTTATTTAAAACTGTGGTTAACCGATCTAATCCAAAATAAAAAACTAAACTAAACGAACGAGGCAGAGGCTCGGCTTAAAGCAGCGACGACGACAGGAGATGGCGGGGCAGGCGTCGGGCGTTAGGCGACGGACAGGGCGGCGGCTCCGCGGTCCTCAGCAGCGGCGAAGGGGTCGGGGAGGTCGGGCACGCCATGGGCGGCGTGCTGGTGGGGTCGATGGGTGGCGGGATGGCCACTGACGAGCGGAGGGAGGCGGCGGAGCTCCAGTGCTCCGGCGAGGATGCAGGTCATCGGGGCGTCGTCTCCGGTGGTCCCTAGGGGCAAAAATGATGTCAACCGGATGCGGTAGATCGAGAGAATGAGATTGACAGAGAGATTGGAGACCGGGGTGGTCTACGAGCAACAAAAACGACGGCGAGGTCCTCCGGCTCCAGCGAGATCCAACACGACAGTGCGGCGGTTGCGAGGAGCTAGGGGCGACGTGGAGTGGCGGAATGGAGAGAGGGTGTCCAGGGCTTCTTATAGGCGCGGAGAGAGGGCTCGGGAGTGAGGGATGAGCTCTATCCCTAGAGCTTCGGCCGGCGGGTTTGGCATGCGCGCGCGGTGTCCTGATCCAGTGCGGGGCGAGCGGGAGGTTGGGGATGAGGCGAGGCTGGGCCGCATCGGTCAGTCGGTGCGGGTGAGCGAGCGTGAGAGAAGCGAGGGCGGGCGAGCGACGGGAAGAGTGCTCGGGCGCTGGGCTGGCCTGGCCAATCGCTAGCTGGGCCGCGGGGTACTCCTGGGCCGAGCTGGCCTCGGTCCAGGTGGTGCGGTGTGGTGTGCGTGCGTGTTTTTTTTATAAAAAGTTTTTTTTCCTTTTTTAATAGTGAGGAAAACAAACAAACTGAATAATAATAATATTATATAGGCATATTATATACCAAAATGCTTAGAAAAATAGCAGCAATAAGGTGGACTATTTTGCAAGTTCAACTAAATTTCATAAAAATTCCTAAAAGTCAAGGAGCGCTACTGTTGTATTTAAAATCAATAAAAATCATTTTTTAAATAGCAAAATGATTTCAAATTTATTTTCTCCTAATTTTCTATTAAAGGGAATCATTTTACCCTTATTTCCGTTTATTTATTTTTAGGAGAAAGATAATTTGAATATAGAACTAAATAAGTCCCAAGAGGATTTGAATTTGGAATTTCAAACAACTTCGAATGGAAAATGAGTTTCAAATAACTTCAAAGTGACTTCCAATTTATTTCTTTGAAACTCCCAACTCTCTTTCTTCAATTTTGAAGAAGTCATTTTATCTTCCCTCATGAACTCATTGAGTTGCTTAAAGTTTCTAAGTTTGAAATATTTCAAATGGAATTCAAATCATTTTCAAACCCCTTTTCATTTCTTTAAATGGAAGAAGTCATATTATCTTCACTCTAGGATCTTGTGATGAAATGAATTTGAATTCTTCGAGATCAAAATGCAAGATGAAAGTTTTGGGAAAGTCCTTTTATTCCCTCTCATTCAACTTTCAAAAAGTTTCAATTTCCACTCAGTTTCACACAATCAATCACACAAAAAATCAAACAAACAATCACAATTATTTATTTAATATAACATTCCAAAATTTAGAATTTTGGGATGTTACAACTTTCCATCATTCCGTTCATCATGACACATTCATTATTGTCATATTGCTTAGCATGATCATGTAGTTGACATAGTATTTGTGGCAAAGCCACCGTTCATAATTCTTTCATACATGTCACTCTTGGTCCATTGCATATCACGGTACACCGCCGAAGGCATTCATATAGAGTCATCTTTGTTCTAGTATCGAGTTGTAATCATTGAGTTGTAAATAAATAGAAGTGTGATGATCATCATTTTCTAGAGCATTGTCCCAAGTGAGGAATACAAAAAAAAGAGAAAGGCCATAAAAAGAGAAGGCCCAAAAAAATGAGAGAAAAAGAGACGGGACAATATTACTATCCTTTGCCACAGTTGTGCTTCAAAGTAGCACCATGATCTTCATGATAGAGAGTCTCTTGTTTTGTCACTTTCATATACTAGTGGGAATTTTTCATTATAGAACTTGGCTTGTATATTCCAACAATGGGCCTCCTCAAGTGCCCTAGGTCTTCGTGAGCAAGCAAGTTGGATGCACACCCACTAGTTTCTTTTGTTGATCTTTCATACATTTATAGCTCTAGTGCATCCGTTGTATGGCAATCCCTACTCCTTGCATTAATATCAATCGGTGGGCATCTCCATAGCCCATTGATTGGCCTCGTTGATGTGAGACTTTCTCCTTTTTTGTCTCTCCACATAACCCCCCTTATTATATTCTATTCCACCCATAGTGCTATGTCCATGGCTTGCGCTCATATATTGCGTGAAAGTTTATAGGTTTGATATTACTAAAGTATGAAACAATTGCTTGGCTTGTCATCGGGGTTATGCATGATGAGAGCATTCTTGTGTGAAGAAAATGAAACATGACTAAACCATATGATTTTGTAGGGATGAACTTTCTTTGGCCATGTTATTTTGAGAAGACATAATTGCTTAGTTAGTATGCTTGAAGTATTATTATTTTTATGTCAATATGAACTTTTGTCTTGAATCTTTCGGATCTGAATATTCATACCACAATTAAGAAGAATTACATTAAAATTATGCCAAGTAGCACTCCGCATCAAAAATTCTGTTTTTATCATTTACCTACTCGAGGACGAGCATGAATTAAGCTTGGGGATGCTTAATACGTCTCCAACGTATCTATAATTTTTGATTGCTCCATGCTATATTATCTACTGTTTTAGACATTATTGGGCTTTATTATCCACTTTTATATTATTTTTGGGACTAACCTATTAACCGGAGGCCCAGCCCAGAATTGTTGTTTTTTGCCTGTTTTAGGGTTTCGAAGAAAAGGAATATCAAACGGAGTCCAAACGGAATGAAACCTTCGGGAACGTGATTTTCTCAACGAACAAGACCCGGGAGACTTGGACCCTGCGTCAAGAAAAGAAACAGGAGGCCATGAGGTAGGGGGGCGCGCCCACCCCCACCAGGCGCGCCCTCCACCCTCGTGGGCCCCCTGTTGCTCCACCAACGTACTCCTTCCTCCTATATATATATATATATATATATATATATATATATATATATATATCCACGTATCCCCAAACGATCAGAAACGGAGCCAAAACCCTAATTCCACCGCCGTAACTTTCTGTATCCACGAGATCCCATCTTGGGGCCTGTTTCGGAGCTCCATCGGAGGGGGCATCGATCACAGAGGGCTTCTACATCAACACCATAGCCCCTCCGATGAAGTGCGAGTAGTTTACCTCAGACCTACGGGTCCATAGTTAGTAGCTAGATGGCTTCTTCTCTCTTTTTGGATCTCAATACAATGTTCTCCCCCTCTCTTGTGGAGAACTATTCGATGTAATCTTCTTTTTGCGGTGTGTTTGTTGAGACCGATGAATTGTGGGTTTATGATCAAGTCTATCTATGAACAATATTTGAATCTTCTCTGAATTCTTTTATGTATGATTGGTTATCTTTGCAAGTCTCTTCGAATTATCAGTTTGGTTTGGCCTACTAGATTGATCTTTCTTGCAATGGGAGAAGTGCTTAGCTTTGGGTTCAATCTTGCGGTGTCCTTTCCCAATGACAGTAGGGGCAGCAAGGCACGTATTGTATTGTTGCCATCGAGGATAACAAGATGGGGTTTTCTTCATATTGCATGAATCTATCCCTCTACATCATGTCATCTTGCTTAAGGCGTTACTCTGTTTTTAACTTACTACTCTAGATGCATACTGGATAGCGGTCGATGAGTGGAGTAATAGTAGTAGATGCAGGCAGGAGTCGGTCTACTTGTCTCGGACGTGATGCCTATATACATGATCATACCTAGATATTCTCATAACTATGCTCAATTCTGTCAATTGCTCAACAGTAATTTGTTCACCCACCGTAGAATACTTATGCTCTCGAGAGAAGCCACTAGTGAAACCTATGGCCCCGGGGTCTATCTTTATCGTATTGATCTCCTACTACTTAATTATTTCATTTGCTATTTACTTTGCCTTTATTTTACTTTGCATCTTTTATCATAAAAATACCAAAAATATTATCTTATCATATCTATCAGATCTCACTCTCGTAAGTGGCCTTATAGGGATTGACAACCCCTATTTGTGTTGGTTGCGAGGATTTATTTGTTTTGTGCAGGTACGAGGGACTCGCGCGTAGCCTCCTACTGGATTGATACCTTGGTTCTCAAAAACTAAGGCAAATACTTACGCTACTTTGCTGCATCATCCCTTCTTCTTCGGGGAAAACCAACGCAGTGCTCAAGAGGTAGCAATAACCAATAGCGGAACCTGGATGCTCATATTGGCTCCTACATATTCTACGAAGATCTTTAGCGGTCAAACCGCATAACAACATGCGTTGTTCCCTTTGTCATCGGTATGTTACTTGCCCAAGATTCGATCGTCGGTATCTCAATACCTAGCTCAATCTCGTTACCGGCAAGTCTCTTTACTCGATCCGTAATGCATCATCCCGCAACTAACTCATTAGTTGCATTGCTTGCAAGGCTTATAGTGATGTGCATTACCGAGAGGGCCCAGAGATACCTCTCCGACAATCAGAGTGATAAATCCTAATCTCGATCTATGCCAACTCAACAAGTATCATCGGAGACACCTGTAGAGCATCTTTATAATCACCCAGTTACGTTGTGACGTTTGGTAGCACACAAAGTGTTCCTCCGGTAATCGGGAGTTGCATAATCTCATAGTCATAGGAACTTGTATAAGTCATGAAGAAAGCAATAGCAGCAAACTAAAACGATCAAATGCAGCAAACTAAAACGATCAAATGCTAAGCTAACGGAATGGGTCAAGTCAATCACATCATTCTCCTAATGATGTGATCTCATTTATCAAATGATAACTCATGTCTATGATTAGGAAACATAACCATCTTTGATTAACGAGCTAGTAAAGTAGAGGCATACTAGTGACACTTTGTGTGTCTATGTGTTCACACATGTATTATGTTTTTGCTTAATACAATTCTAGCATGAATAATAAACATTTATCATGATATAAGGAAATAAATAATAACTTTATTATTGCCTCTAGGGCATATTTCCTTCACTTTTAACATCCAACCTCCAATGAGCATAAACATGTTATTTGGGACGTGGCTTAATGGAGTAGACATACACATGGCTAAACATATTCAGATAGGGATATGTGCTTTATTATGGGCTATATGGAACAGTAGAAATGATATGATTTTTAATGGTACACCATTCATCAATTTTTTGCAGGTTATCTACACAGCTACAGCCTGGATCCGTATGTGGTCGTTACTCACTCATGCGGACTACAGGGGGCCTATGGTTATTGGGTGCAACCGCTGGGAGACGGTAGCACGGGCTATCTTCAGCCGATTTGGATGGCGAGTTAATAATAGGCTAGGTGTGTAGGAATAGTAGCCTGTTCTTTATTGCCAGATGTGGCGCTTTATTGCCGGATGTGGCGCTTTGCATGCTTATTTTCTTCCTTTTTGCTCAGATTTTGAGCTTACTTGGATGTTAAGACTTTGTTTCGATTTCTAATAATATGGCTGCATGCATCGACTGATGCAGAGGCTGGAGGTATTCCTTCTTTTCCAAAAAAAAAGCTGCATGCCTGAATCGAAGTATGTAACAGCCAGTATATAGCGATCATGAGATATTCAATAGTGGCTCTAGTGGCACACAGCTATACAAAAGCATTGTGTTTTATATGGTGAGTACTAAATTACCTTAAATCATGACTCACAACCAGTATCGTGTGGTCTTTCTTTAGGTCCTTTAGGAGATTCACAACATCAGCCCGAGCTTTCCAATCTGATGATGAAGATACAAATTCAGTAACCACATCAAGGAAGAACATATACTAATTTCGACAAACTATTTGAGACCACACAATAATCCTAGCAAGTGTGAGATGTGGCCCAAGGATGATAGGATGCATAAGCAGAATTATATTAAACAATAGAACACGTTGTGCATTTAGATGGGTTCTGAAATGAACCGACAGATAGGAAAGAAAATAATCCACAAATATTAGTTTGATATGGGCACTCAAATACATACCAAGACCAGCGAGGGGCTCATCAAGCAACAATAAATCAGGAGTTTGAACCTAGAAAATCAGAAGACAAAGGCAAAAGATTATACATCCTCACTTCTAAAAATAGAACAGTCAACCCGTACTAAAGTAATGCAAACAATACCAGCTGAATTGCCAAAGCAAGTCGCCTCTTAAACCCACCACTGAGAGACTGTGGATCCTTATCCAATGAAATGGCACTTAGACCAACCTAGCGTGAAACAAATTATCTTCAGACAACAATTGTGTGTAGTCTCAAACAAGTTCACTCCAGAATGGATCAGAATGGTATCTATGAGAGATAATCATTACAGAGTTAATAGCTTTCCGAAGTTTTAATCTCAGGTGCTCCCTCAAAGCAATGTCTGCCTTTTGCCTTGGCCATCCAAAAGTAACTTCTTCAAGTATAGTATCTGATAAGAAGTACCTACAGGTATAAACTATCTTATTTTGCAGTGAAACTTCTCAAGCACTCACACAGATCATAAGCATTCATGTTAATATGTAATAAACTTATTAGTGAAAGTAGTAATTCAATGTTCAAACCTCTCAGGAAACTGAAATACAATACCAACTCTTTCAGGAGCTAACACTTCCGACAGACCCATTGGATTTCCACTATAATCATACTTCTGAATGCAAATTGAACCAAAGGTAGGTTCTGATAGACCGGCCAAAAGCTGAGGAATCAAGCTATCACCTTAAGATGAAGATACAGAGTAGAACATGCCATGCAGCATTTCCGTGGGATCCGACGCCGCTCATGTGACCGACGCAAGCCGTGATCAGTCAGCCAGGAGGAATCATTAGCCTCAATAAATTGTGAAACCTACCCCGCCATAAAATAATAGTATATGTTTCCAATGCCAATAAAAAGTAGCCCATCCAATGGTATTTAACATCGATAAAATGGCCAAATAAAACACACGCCAACCAGAAATATCACAAGTACTGTTGCGCATTGGGCCATCGACAGAAGGCTTGGTGGGGAAAACCTCGGCGCGCCAAGTGATTCGATGTGCAACACCTCTAATATTGATTAGTGTCTAATATTGGCAGGACAAACCTCGCGCCAAGCGGAATATATTTTCCAGTATTTTTGGTGTGAATGATGAACAATCAATGCAGGGAGAAATATTTGCAACATGTCATATGGTTCTCCCTATTTTTTGTAGTATTTTCAAAGGGGTTTTCCCTGGTATATCGGGCATATGAGTGAACTATTAAGCCGTGAAAAAATGACTTGCAATCGTGCAATATCCATGGTTTCTTACAACTTGTTTACTTATATTTTTCACTAGAGAAAATCAAACGATGCATGGTTTATTGCAATGAATCAAGTGGCTTGAAATACACATGATCTTTGGGGAACTCACATATCACAAACACTCAGCATTCTTGCAATTAATCAATTGCGTTAACATACAAATGACCTTTGGGGAGCTTGCATTTCACAAGCATGCGGGCTTCATACGCATATCCTCACCAGTCACCAAATATTTCCCTAGATTTGGAGGCATACGGCGCACACGCCTCTCCAACTTCTAGTCATATCTCTTATCCCACTACCTTCAATCTCTCTTATCGAACTCTGGGGCAGGGGAATGACCACGAGACTAACACATGAAAGGAGTGAGCACAACATAGAGAGGGGTTGCTCGATACTCCTTGTGTTCGCACATGTGGCCATGGAAGGAACTTCATAGCCAAATCAAGAGGATGGCAAAGTTGTTGAGTTAGAAGGTGTAGACGTAAGAGGCCGGAACACGAGAACGGTGACGTTTTCTAGCTTTTTCCGCCAATTTTCCCCAATGCTTCCTATTCCTAAGACACACATGAAAGCTCTATGGTTCCTAGCTCCGTCTTCTTCTGACGTTTTGGCTTTTCTTTTTTTGACACCGCTGCTACGTACCAATGTACCATATCAGTAGACCACTTTCTCTCCAAGGTGCTTTGATTTGGCTGCGAGCACCTCACTATTGTATACTGTTTGATGAATCAACAGTGTGTAGTGAAGACTCAAACATGGGTGGTATATAAAGACAGCAAAAGGTTCCTTCATAGTTGGGGGGTGCGCAACAAAAGGTCTATGGGTGCATTTCATTCGGTCAGACTCTTCAAGATACTTAACTGAGAGCGTTTCTGTGTTTGTGCACATGAACAGAGCATATGCGAAATAACATCATACTATTATTGACAAACATCCGGTAGGTGTGGAGTCACTCTTAATAGATTTTGCAACTTGCCTTGTACCATTATAAACATTACATTAGAATCCCTAGCTAGCTATGAGCCTGTTCACAGCAACAACAAATGGGTCAGCATTCCAGCTGCACACGCACAAAAAAACGTTATGAATTTTCCGAGGAATAAAAATGTTAATCTATACAGGTAAAGGTTCCTCCTTCAAAACACCCCCATTTCCATTCTCCAGGACTGGTCTACCAGCGGGTATAGTTCTCTGCAAAACGTTTTTAATCAGATATTTTGACAGCCTCAGTTAAGCGTTGTGTTCAACAGTGGCCCCGATGGCGCACGGCTATACAAAAGTATCGTGTTCTATGGTGAGTACTAAATTACCTTAGGTCATGACTTACAACCAGTATGGTGTGGTCTTTCTTTAGGTCCCTCAGGAGATTCACAACATCAGCCCGAGCTTTCCAATCTGATGATGATGATACAAATTTAGTAACCACATCTAAGAGAGCATATACTATTTAAAAGAAAAATTATTTGACACCACACAATATTCCTAGCAAGTCTGGGCTGTGGCACAAAGATGACAGGATGCACAAGCAGAATTATATTAAACAACTGCTCTCGCTGATGTGCATTTAGATGGGTTCACAAATGGATCAATACAAGGGGAAGAAAATAATCTACAGATATTAGTTTGATATGGATATTTCAAGTACATACCAAGTCCAGCGAGGGGCTCAGCAAGCAACAATAAATCAGGAGTTTGAACCTAGAAAATAAGAAGATAAAGGCAAAATATTATCCATCTTCACTTCTAAAAACAGAACGATCCACCTGTCCTAAAATAATGAAAACATTACCAGTTGAATTGCCAAAGCAAGTCGCCACTTAAACCCACCACTGAGAGACTGTGGATCCTTATCCAATGAAATGGCACTTTGACCAACCTAGCGTTAAACAAATTATCTTCAGAAATCAATTGTGTGTGGTCTCAAACTACAAATTCACTCCGCAACGCAACAAAATGGTATGTACGAGAGATAATCATTACAGAGTTAATGGCATTCTGAAGTTTTAAAGTGAGTTGCTCCCTCAAAGGAATGTCTGCCTTTTGCCTTGGCCATCCAAAAGTAACTTCTTCAAGTATAGTATCTGATAAGAAGTACCTACAGGTTTAAAATATCTTATTTTGCAGTGAAACTTCTCAAGCACTCACAAAAATCATAAGCATTCATGCTAATATGTAAAAAAAACTTATTAGTGAATGTAGTAATTCAATGTTCAAACCTCTCAGGAAACTGAAATACAATACCAACTCTTTGAGGAGCTAACACTTCCGACAAACCCATTGGATTTCCACGAGGTAAATACAACGATGGTGCCTGAACTTGTCATCAATGTTCACTTTAGTGCCTGAACTTGAAAAATACGTCTAACTGATTCTAAAACTTGACACGAACATGCAAATACAGTGCTACTCCTATCCATAGACGTAAAGCGCGTCAACGTGGCATCGTGTATGGCTGACGTGGCACTGACATGGCGTGGGGCCTACTTGTAGTTACAAAACAGAATTACTCGAGTACTATATATGACCCTATGACTAGTGGGCCCGCCTGCCAGTAAGTAATTAGTAAGAAAAATAACATAGGAACGTAATGGACGGGCATCGAACCTACAATCTGACGTATGGGAAATACTTGGGCTCACCATTCCACCAAATATGTTTTCAAGTTAATGTCAGCCCCTCATCCTTAATGTATTTCAACCGAAAACTCCAGTATACATAAATGGGTTGCAGCTTGTGGCCCATTTTCCGCACATTATTTTTTAATGTAAAAAGTATGTCAATGATAATCATAATAATAAAATCTAGATTTAAATATTCATGTGTTACTAATAATTACTTTATGCTACACAAATATCTGTGTGCACACAAAATAAAGATATAGAGGTATGTAATAAAATACCTTAAAAATGTTCCTGCAATTTTTATAAATATTAACTTATTATTCGAAAATACTATTTTAAATATAATCCATGAGTTTTTAATTGTTTTTGTAAATACTAACATTTAAAATATATTTTATAAATAATAATTATGTTCTAAATAATAATTAAATATTTCTAAATTACAGGAATATTTATTTTATTTTGTATAGTATACCTCTATATATTTACTTTGTATGCACATGGATATTTGTGTGGCATGACGTACTTTCTGATAACATTTGAATATTTGAATCTTACTTTTATTATTATGATTATTATTTACGTATTTTTTACATTAAAAAAATAACGTGTGCGATATGGGCCACTGGCTGCGGCCCATTTCCAGACACAGGAGTTTCTCGCTCAGTATATTTTGACTGAGGCGCCAAATTTAACGAAAATGATTATGAGGTGTGGTGGCTTGCATTAGCAGCGTGTAATCGTCTTGCTGCTGGTGCGATACCTGACTGGCGCATTTTCCATTTTATTTTTGCTAAGGTACTGACAGGCGGGGCCACTAGTCATAGAGACGTTTACTATTCAAGTAATTATGTTTCGTAGTTATAAGTGGGCCTCACGCCATGTCTGTGCCACATCAGTCATATACGATGCCACCTTGACGCACTTTACGTCTACAGGTGTGATTAACATCGTATTTGCACGTTCGTGCCAAATTTTAGAACTAGCTCGATGTATTTTTCAAGTTTAGACACTAAATTGAACATCCGTGGCAAGTTGAAGCACCACGTGTCTATTTACCTTGATTTCCACTATCATCATACTTCTGAATGCAAATTGAACCAGAGGTAGGTTCTGATGGACCAGCCAAAAGCTGAGAAATCAAACTATCACCTTAAGATGAAAGATGCAGAGTTAAACATGTCATGCAGCATTTCAATGCAAACCTGTAAAAGAGTGGTATTTCCACTCCCACTCCGTCCAAATATCAAACCAAAACTGCATGAATTAGTTGTCTCGTCAATACAAAAGGCATCCAAGAAACACAACTATTACAATATAAAACGCATGCTTACCTTTTCTCCCGGAGAGAGAGACTAGTTTGATTCAATAAGTTTCGCTCAGTTCCAGGAGGTCGGTAGCTGACTTTTCTAACCTAAACAAGTGAAATTCAATATACGTCCATGTAATGTAAATGCAAAACATGGTTGCACGGATGTTATACAGCGTACGGTATATCTGACAGTAGCAGTTCCCCAAACAATGGACTATTTGTTTAACATATTTGAGTTACAAACAACTTGTATTCAATCACCAATATTTATTATCGACATCAAAATTTTAATCCAGCTATTATGTATGTCTCCTATTAAAATCCCAATAGGCAAGGACGAAAGTACTACATGTGCATCATATACAATAACACTGAAGGACATAACAAAACAACAATTCAGGATACTTAACTACTGGATTATACCGATTGCGGAGTGCTACCTAGCTTTTGTGTGATAAGATGCTAAGATCCTGGGCTTGAAGATCCGTATAAAGATTTAGACAGAAGAAACGTAATGAAATCCAGATTTTCAACAAAAACTAGGGCCAGAGTTGAGGGAGATTCCTCAGTTTGGTGATTACTGAGAGTTAAACAAGTGAACTCACACATCACAAACAACCTATCAGATCTAAGAGTAATGAATCTTACCCGCAGACAAATGTTCGCCAACTTTATCAACATTAACACTACAACTAAATTGTCTCTCTAGATTAAATATAAAAAAATTGTCCAGACAGAACTAGGAAAAAATCCTCATACCACAAAAGAGGGGCAAGAAAAAAAATCACCTCCAACTGGGAGTACCCAGCTCAGACCCGTTCTGCTCGACATCTCCAAGAAAACCTCCTGGAAACCATCAAGGGACGCAAAGGATAAGAGACCGAAAAAAGATGAGAGCACACACGGTTCAAGGATAAGAATGGCATGCCTTGTCATCTTAACCGGACAAGATGAAATCGCAGGAGGGAAAGCGACATGGGCGAGCATAGTTTCTAAGTGGTGGGGAGCTTCAGGAAGCAAGACTCGAACAGACGAGGGACTGGAAAGTGCAGAAGTATGGTCAGATGGAAACTGATGTGCAGCAAAGTGAAACAAATGCCTCAGTTTCAATTCAAGAGAACAATGTCTCACAAAAAGATCAAGAGGAGGAAGATGGCAATTCATCTAGTAGCAGTTCAGCTATAAGCCCAATGTTGTCAATGGCATGATAAAGTAACAGTTTTGTACATTCACATCCTATAGAGACGAGATGATAAAGCTAGAGTTGATGCTTACAATCAACTTCCTCGTGAAACTTCCGGCAATGGAGGCAGCAACTTCAGTATTGTCTACACTGTACAATACCAGAGAAGCTACTTTACTTCAAACAAAAGCCTTAAACTTAGTTGTGGTTTCTTCACATTTCGTAACTAAGAAGGGTGCTATGTCAGGATCTACTGCTAAGTTCAGTTTTATAACTAAGAATGACACTGCAACTGCAAAGCCGACAAAACTACCTAGAATAGTGCACTAACATAGCGCACATTGGTGCTGCTCAGTTCCAGATTACAGAAAATCCACCGCATCTGCATTGAACAGCGGCCAGACGTGCCAGCTCCTGGTGTGCAGCTTGAGAAATTTCTCACCAGAGAGTCAGAAAACGCAGACTTCAGACGGACTGGGACGCTGAGGTACCAATCCTGGCCGCCAATGGAGCAGGGAGGAGATGCGGGCGTCGAGCGCCGCCGTCCTACTGCCACGATGGGGAGGGCGTCGGCCCGCACCAGCTCGGCGTCGACCAAGGAGATCGAGGGGGCGTTGGGCATCGCAGTCCTGTTGCCTCGATGGCCGGCCTGATGTCGACCAGGGAGAGATAGCAGAGGAGGAGACAGGGGTGAAAGAAAAAACAATGAATTACGGAATCAGTTGATCTATACCGTATGTTTTTAATTCGATGCCTACCACAATAGTTTGCAAATTTTCGCTGAATGCGCGTTTTCACTGGATACTTCATTTATGAAGACGGGCCCATAATAAGTATACAAAATTTACCAACCGTTCACATGACGACACCCTTTTAGTTTGCGGAGGGGTCGACGAAGGAGACGCACTATTAGGAAAAGAGCTATAGATGAAATTGACACTAATAGTGCATCAGACATGTGGTGCGCCATTACTATATACTAATAGCGCACCATTTTTTGGTGCGCCATTAGTGTGGAAGACACTAATGACGTACCAGGCACACGGTGCGCCACTAGTAACAAAATGTTTTTTTCATTTTTTCAAACATACTAATGGCGCACCAGCCATAGAGTGCGCCACTATTGTATTTTTTTTACCTTTTTGCAAAATTACTAATGGTGCACCGTTGCATAGTGCGCCATTACTAGTTTAAACTAGTAATGGCGCACTGTGCCACGGTGCGCCATTAGTATAGAAATTATTATTTTTTCTTTTTTGTAAAACTACTAATGGCGCATGTCTGTGTAGTGCGCCATTAGTATGTTGGGTTACTAATGGCGCATGTCTCTGTAGTGTGTCATTAGCACCCCCCACACCCTCCCCTCGCTCCACCGCCGCCGACGACCCCCGGGTCCGCACCCTCTCCCTCGTTCCACCGCCGCCGACGACCCACCGCACCCTCCCCCGCTCCACCGCCGCCGAGGACACCCCCGCACCCTCTCCCGCTCCACCGCCGCCGACGACCCCCACACCCTCCCCCGCTCCACCGCCGCCGACGACCCCCCGCATCCTCCCCCGCTCCACCGTCATAAATGAATGCAACTAAAAATTCAAAAAAAACAAATTTGATTATATTTTCAAATAACAAAGTTGATAATATTTTCAAATAACAAATTTGATGATATTTTATTATATTCATAAATATTTTCAAATAATAAATTTGATGATATTTTTTAAAAAATTATTATTGTTTTTATACAAAATTATTACTGTTTCATATTCATATTCATTTTCTAAAAAATTATTAGATGCAACAAAAAATAATAAAAAAATTACTTATGGCGCACCGCTAGCTGGTGCGCCATTACTATTTAAAAAAAGGATTACTTATGGCGCACCGCTCGGGGGTGCGCCATTGCTATCAAAAAAACATACTAATGGCGCACCGCCAGGGGGTGCGCCATCAGTAATCTTTCCCCTAGCTTATTCACTCAATCCCTTCGTCCCTCCCTCGCCAGATCCACTTCCCCCCCTCGCCACACCCTCACGCCCCCTCCTTCCGCTCCGACAACCCCCGCGCCCCGCCTCGCCGTCTCGGTCCTCGCCGCGGACGGCCTGCCGCCACGAATGCCAGCCCGACGCCGCGGCGCACCCAGCCGTCCAAAGCCTTCGCTGCTCCGCAGCCGGCACAGGAGCCCAGCAGCGCCTCCCTCCGCCGAGCAGCCGCTCCCACCAGCAGCGCCTCCCGACAAGCAACGCCTCCTCCCGGAGCTACGCCGGCGACCAATCCATAGGCAGGTAGCCACCACTCCTACGTCCCCCCTTCTTCCTCATCCCTCTTCCCTCACCCTCTCCCTCCTTCCTCTTGCATCCTCTGTCTGTTCATTTTTCCCCTGATTTTTGCATTGGATGAGTACATGCGCTAGATTGGGTATTGTGAGAATATAACGATGGTCATTTCCTGATGAATACTTGCTGCACGATTTTTTCCGGTGCATGTTAAAGTTTACTTGTGAAAGGATTTTGCATGATAGGTGTTTGTGATAATGCTTGAGATGAGCAAATGTTTTGGTTTAAACATGTTAGCAGTGAAACGTGCAATGACTGGTGATATATGAAAGGAAAAAGGTTAACTTGTTTTATCTGCACCGTCTTGACCTGAAATCAAAGCTTAGCAGTAACATTCAGTTTGAGAGAGCAGGAGCTTTGTCTTGGTTATACAGTTATACTGGCCGAAATTTGTTAACACATTAGTACTGGTGGCCGTCTTGATGCAGGAGCTCAAGAACCTGCAGCCGCAGCTCTACTCCGCCTCCGAGTACTGCGAGAAGTCCTACCTCAGCACCCACCAGAAGCAGATGTGAGTAGCCACCTCTGTTGTTCCTCCTCTCCTGCATTAGAAGTAGTCGCAGAGTTATTGAGTGGACGGACATGCTTAGATGGGCCTAGAAGACAGGAAGAACATTTAACTTGAAATGGTCATGAATTGGAACTAAGTGTGTGTAGAACAACAATAACTTACACTAGTTTTGTAGCCTCCAACAAGTTTACGAGCAAACAGAATTTTGCTTCTCTTTTAGAAATATGCAGGCAACTCCCTGATCAGTGTTGTTGTTGGTTGCTGTAAAAAACTAGTTACCAGTGCACAAATGAGTCTGAGACATGCCAAGCTAAGCTACTCACCATTTGAACTTTTTGCGCCATCATGAGTTATCTGGATGTTAGAGTACTCTAGTACAGTACTCCTATTTGTATGGTAAATTTGGTGAATGAACAGTCAACAGTGTAGTGAATGAATAGTCAACAGTGTAGTGATTTAAGGAGGAAAGTTATCCGGCTGGATTTTCTTATTCTTAAAAGCTTCAACTTCAAAGTATAGTTTTACAAGCTTTTGCAACTTTTTCTTAACTGCTGCTGCTATTGTTATGCCTGTATTCACTGCTGCTACTGCTGTACTTGTGATGATGTTGTACTTGTGACGATGCTACTTGTGATCTTCTGAAATGACCTATTGGCGACTTCATTACGTGGGGATAATGATTTTGCAGGTACCCCGAGAGGCCCTTGAGTTTGACGGAATGTCGATTAACTTCCGTTCCGGCAAATTCGGGTACTCCATATGTCCTATTTTCAGCAAAGGTCATGCTGAAATTTTCCGTGAATTTTAGCATGACTTTGCTAAAAATAGGACATATGGGGTACTTGCGACTAATGCATGGGCCGGGGTATCTTAGTACTTAGTTAAGTAGGATCAATTGCCCCGCCATTCTTGTTGCATTAAACCATAGGTGGCAATAGAGCCAAGTGATTAGGCCCAACTTAGAATTCTCCTTAGCATCGATAAACCCTAGATGATAAACCCAACATAGGTGGCAATAGAGCCAAGTGATTGGTGCCAAGTGATTAGGCCCAACCTAGGGTGCCTCGGCATCGATAAACCCTAAATGATGAAAACTTAACTTGGCTTCTATAGGGTGCCTCGGTGTCGATGAGAACCTAAATGATGTACGCTTAGGCTTTTAGGGTGCCTCGGCGTCGACAAATCCTAAATGATAAAAGCTTAGCTTTTAGGATGCCTCGGTGTCGACAAACCCTAAATGATGAGACCATGATCTTGTTCCTTGACAATAACCAACTTTTTTGACCAAACTTTTTTCCTATTTAGAGCGAAACATGGCCCACAACGATGAGGCCGGCGGTTCGGGCGGCAAGCAATTCTGGGAGCTGTCCCAGGAGTTGGAGGAAGACACCAATCCTGACTACACAACCCCTAGTGGCGTCGGGGATGACACCACTGATGATGGCGTCGCGGATGCCACCACTGATGATGGCGGCGCACGCACAGATGGCAGCCAACCGAAGAGGCAACGGAAGGACCAGCGCCCGAACATGCTCGGCACCGTCAGGGAGGAATTTACTGAAGTGAACTCCGACGGGCATCCGACGGCGCCCAAACACGTAGTCAAGGGGTACTCGATTCAGCTCGGGTGCATTCTCCGGAGCACCGCCTCGATCAACACCGAGAACCTAAGGCATAAAGACCGAGGGAATTTGCGCAGCCTCCTCTTCACGAAGCTGCACGAACGATACAAGTTCCTCGTTGAGTTTGCAAACACACGCCTCTCGGGTAATAAAGTGAACGGTGCCGCCCTCACGACGATGAGCACGGCCCTGTCTACCTGGAAAAGCACGGTGAAGGCAATGATTGACAAAGGTGATAGTTATGAGAAGATCAAGGCGAAATATCCTTTGATTAGCGAAGATGACTACAAGGTGTTCAAGATCAAGTGCAAGAGCCCCGCAACCTCCGAATCAAGTCAGTGGGGGAAAGAAATGCGGCATTTGAACATAGGGGTCCACCAACTCGGTCCCGGTGGTTACAGAGTGGCGGAGTCTGTATGGGACAAGGAGGACGCTGAGCGTGCCGAGCAAGGCCTACCGCTCCGCTTCGAGAAATACAGAGACAAGCAGACTAGGAACTTTCTCGGGGCCCGGTACAAGGAGGACCCGGTAACAAAGGAGCTTACCACGGATCCGAAGACCAAGGAGCTTGAGCTTGTTCTGGTAAGGAATACACCCCCGCGTAATTAGCTCCATATGGTTGCATTCTAATTAATCCCCAATATTTCTAAATGGTTCACGTTCCTTCCGCAGGACAAAGAAAGCAGTAGCACGGGGTCGTCTCAGAGCTCCCCTTTCGACACCCCTTTGAATAGGGCATTGAACGTAATGAAAAACAGGGATAAGCTCAATAAGCCAACGTCAGCTGGTCGTGTGGCCGGCAAAGGCTTGTCCACAAAATGGTCGTCATACTATGCCGCTGGTGGGCGAAAGGAGAAAAAGACCAGCTCGGAAAGCCAGTCGCGCGAGGTTGAAGCACTCAAGGCGCAAGTGGCGCGAATTCCGGAGATGGTCCAAGAGCAAGTGCAACAACAGCTGGGATCGACGCTCACCGGCATTATGCCTACCTTGATTCATGGGATAACGACGTGGATAGCGGGTGGCCAACAGGGGCCGCCCCCGATTCCCAGCTTCACGGCCAGCAACTCGCACAACGCGTAGGCGGCGCCATTGGTGTCTCCGGCGGCGGCGCCATTGGTGTCTCCGGTGGCGGCGGTATTGGTGTCTCCGACGCCGGCATTGGAGCTTAATGCACCCGGGTGTACGCCGGCCGGCACCTCGCTAGCAAGCGCCCCTCCGTCAGTTGCACGCCCGCCGTTGGCGGTGCCTTGACATTAGCCGAGCTCGACGGCATCACGGTAACTAAGCCTCTCGGCCGAGGACTTCATCTCCTTGCCTTTCACTGGGCATCCCTGACGCCCTACATGTTTTCGCAGGGCGCCGCCGACGTTCCTTGCACTCTCCTGCACTTCATGGGCGGCGAGTTGGTCGATGTCACCAAGGGCAGAATCGTTCAACCGGGCAACCCCGTGTTCCACGGTAATCCGATGCCACCCACAATGTATAGGGTTGAAGTGGTTCGGGTGCTACCGGGCTGCGACGAGCTGTTACCTCTGATTTGACCCGCTGGGGCCGACGAAGAAGATGAGATGACCCTCAACGCCTGTGTAAGCTGGCCCCTGCTTTGGCCGAAGAGCCAGATTCGTTTGGGGGCGGGGGACACCACCCCACACACAAGACCGCCAGTCGTGCCGGCGCCAAGCCATGGCAAGAACGCCGCAACGCTATCGGACATGCCGGACATCCCTATGGCACAGGATCCGGACATGCATATGGCACAGGATCCAGACGACGATGACAACGACGATGGTACATTTACCAACGTCAATAAGTACTTTGCCGAACATGGGTATGGTGACGAGTTCTGCGGGCCTCCTTCTCAAGAACCCAAACAAGACGACCGTGATCTAGCTGGTACGGCGGAGAAACCCAATTGCAACAGGCGTCGTCTTGCATTCAGTTCTCAGGAGGCGCCTCCAGGTGCCGCCTTCACCGAGCCTCAGATAGCGGAGGTGCCAAATATTATCAGCCCCAACACGCTCAAGAAGGCGGTCTGTGAGCAGAACTCGGTCCCATTACAGCAGATCAAGAAGAAGGGCTAGAAACGGCAGACTAAAAAGGCCGCCGGTGCGAGCCAGACGGCACCGAGTACGATCCGTGCTCAGGACGGGCCACCTTTACCTAAGGATATCTCGAGGAGGGTGCATGTGGCGGGTAGGGCGATGCTACCGACAAATATGCTCAATGCTGCAACCGGTGCTATGCGGAGTCTGCACGATAGTGTTCTTTCTTTGAAGAAGCGGCGTCTCAGAGAGAATGATGTGGCATACCCGGTTTTCGTGGCCAAGGTGCCAGAGGGCAAGGGCTTTGTGGATCGCGCCATCGGGGGTACGATCGTCCTGCGGTTTGATGACATCTTTGCTATGTTCAACCTTCATCCGCTGCACTACACCTTCGTTTGGCGGTTTTCGCTGAGTATGGAGATGCGGATCATTAGAGACAAGACCCCGGACATCGTGATCGTCGACCCCTTCTACATGCGTGCCAAGCTCTTGAGCAGCGCTGGGGACCGCCAAGTCACGAGTTCACACCTCGAAGACGTCATTCTGGCAAACCCAGATAAGGATAACTTCCTTGTGGCTTACTTTCCCGAGTAAGTCATCCCTTAACCGCCCCGTAACATATGATTTCTTAGATTTCAATCGTTCTTTTTTTTTCTAACATTCCGTGTTCTGTGCCGTGACACACATTGCACACTCATCCTCTTAAGCCCGAAATATTCCATGGCCACGTATTTCGACCTGAACCGTAACTCCAAGATAGACTACACAAATATTAAGAAAGTTCTTGATGATGTTCTCCCCGGCTACGCCAAATCTGGAGGCACCTTCACCAGGGCAGTTCGTAAGTACGGCAAGCACGTGTTCGCCCACAATACGATGTTCTGCTGCGTCAAGCAGCCGCCTGGCGGTCAGAAGGATGCCTACTACGCCCTCCATCACATGCGGGCGATCGTAAGGGACCATCATGTAACGCCCTCGATGCGGCTATGTCTCCCACGTGTCGAGGCACGACTTAGAGACATAGGCGCATTGAAAGCAATGTCGCAAGTCGGGAATCATTACACCACCCAAGTACATATATAGTATAAAGGGGGGAATAAATAATAATAGTTGGCTTACACTCGCCACGTCACATCAAAGTACATAAATAACATCCATCATACAAACACTCATGGCCCGACTACGACGCCAAAATAGAAAAGACCCCCAACAAGCGACTAAAACCCTGAATCGAACCCCGAATAGGCACCACTACTGATCATCAGGAAAAGAAACATAGTATCGCTGAGAGTCCTCGTCGTACTCCCACTTTAGCTCGAACGCGCCATCCGGAGGAGTATCATCGGTCCCTGCATCTGGTGTAATAGAAATCTGTGAGCCATAAAGGACTCATCAATCTCGCACCCTCGCGATCAAGACTATTTAAGCTTAATAGGTAGGGAAGGGGTAATGTAAGTGGAGCTGCAGCAAGCGACTAGCATATATGGTGGCTAACTTATTCGCAAAGTAGAGCGAGAAGAGAAGGCAAAGCACGAGCGGAAACTAAATGGAGCATACTACGCAAACATAACTCCAACGCCGTGTCCACTTCCCGGACTCCGCCGAGAAGAGGCCATCACGGCAACACACGCAGTTGATTCATTTTTAATTAATTAAGTTCAAGTTATCTATAACCGGACATTAACAAATTCCCATCTGCCCATAACCGCGGGCACGGCTTTCGAAAGATCAATCCCTGCAGGGGGGTCCCAACTTAGCCCATAACAAGCTCTCACGGTCAACGAAGGAATAGACCTCCACCCAGGACCCACCGATCAGACTCAGTATCCCGGTACAACAAGAAGATTCGACAGGTCAAAACTAGTCCAGCAACACCGCCCGAATGCGCCGACAAATCCCGATAGGAGCTGCACATATCTCTTTCTCAGGGCACACTCAGATGAGACTAGCTATGAGTAAAACCAACCCTCAAGTTACCCCGAGGTGGCCCCGCAGGCAGCTCATTTCGGACCAACACTCAGAGGAGCACTGGCCCGTGGGGGGCTAAAATAAAGATGACCCTCGGGCTCCGGAAACCCAAGGGAAGAAAAGGGTAGGTGGCAAATGGTAAAATCAATGTTGGGCATTGCTGGAAAAGCTTTAATCAAGGCAAACTATCAAGGGGTTCCCATTATAGCCCAACCGCGTAAGGGACGCAACAATCCGGGAACATAACACCGATATGACGGAAACTAGGGCGGCAAGAGTGGAACAAAACACTAGGCGAGAGGCCGAGCCTTCCACCCTTTACCAAGTATATAGATGAGTAAAGATAACATAGCAATATAATGATATCCCAACAAGTAAATAAAGGTTCCAACAAGGAACGGCTCCAATCTTCACCTGCAACTAACAACGCTATAAGAAGGGGCTGAGCAAAGCGATAACATAGCCAATCAATGGTTTGCTAGGACAAAGGTAGGTTAGAGGCTCAATCATGGCAATTGGGAGGCTGACAAGCAAGTGGTAGGCATCGTAGCATTGGCAAAGCAAAAGAGCGAGCAAACTAGCATAGCAAAGATAGTAGTGATTTCAAGGGTGCGATCATCTTGCCTGCACAGTTGTCAGAATTGACTGGATCCTCAAAAGCAAACTCAACGGGCTCCTCGTTAGCGAACTCGTCTCCCGGCTCTACCCAACAACACAAACAAGCAACAAGGATACAATCAACCACGTGCAAAGGCAAGCAATAAGATGCAAAGATGATATGCTATGCGGGGCGCGATGCGGGATGCAATATGCATGATGTAACAGGAAATGCATGAACCTGGCCTCAACTTGGAAATCCAAGTGAGCCACTGGATAGAGGGGAAGAAATCCCCTGAAAACGATATAAAGATCATGGCAGTCGGAGCTACGGTTTAGAAATGGCAAGCGTTTTACTAAACGAACCGATCTGCAATTTACAGCAAGTAGGCTCCTAAATGCAACAAAATGAACATGCTACAGCCACCCAACATGAAAACAAATTGCATGGCAGTGATGTACTCATCAAGCTTAACAAATCGTCAGGACTGAGGCATAGGCAAATTCATCCATTAAGGGCTTCAAACAAGCATGGCAAAACTGAATAAGCAAAACAGATTTCAGACTTAGCAAAATTAACGCTAGTCTGAAATTTCAGACCACGATGCTCTCTTCGGAGCAGCAAAACAACCTGAAGGAAAACCTGAACATGGCAAGTAAGAGCATGGCATGGAGCTACTCAACAAGCTTAACAGAACACCCAAAATGACCTGGGGCCAAAAGGGTTCACAAAATACTCTACCGAGCACACGAACATCGATGAAACACAATCAGTTTTCAGACTTAGTGAAAACTGGGACATGCTGAAATAATAACTCACGGAGGCATGTAAACGAGCTCGATGCTCTCACTACGGTGCAAGTCATGGCAAGGCAAGCATATATCCATTAAGAAGGCACAAAATGCTAGCTAGACATGGCAAGAACAATGGCATAGCATGCATGGATCACTAGCAATCACTCCGGCGAAATCGCAAAAGAGTTCACGATCTGCCCAAAACAGCAACTATCCAAAAGTTGAGCTCGATTGAGTCAACCTAGGTTGCTCCAACATAACAAGTAAAGACATGGATGGATTAAGCACAACAAGCATAACAAATCACTCTTACTGATCATCCTCAAAAGAGGCACGGATCACTAGGAAACAAGCCGGACATATAGCATCGTGAACTAAAACGGCCCAGACTTAGTGATTTTCACTAAGTCCCTGAAATCGGTAAACTCAGGCACCCTCTTCGCAAGCTTGCACAAGACAACACACACATCCTAAAAATACATGGGAGGCACCTCTGGAAAGAAGACAACATGCTTAACAATTCATCCCAAAGGGGCACAGGCATATCATGCACGGATTAAACATGGCAAAAATGACAAAAGTGCATGTTGAACTAACGGATCTGCAATTTAACTCAACATGCCTCCTTCCAACAGCATTTTGGGCAACAAGATGACCTCAAATGCAAATGATGCAATGGAATGAAATGGTGTACTCGTCGAGACGAAGATTTTGACATATCATACGCCCAAAACGGAGCTACGGATGAGGAGATATGAGCGGTCAAAGTATGCACAAAATTTTGAGAGGAGAGGGAAAAGTCAACGGGGGCTAGGGTTTACTGTGCTCAGATCCGATCCGGATCGGGCACTGTAGCGGCGGCGGGCGGTACTGTAGCACGCGCGCGGGATCCGGCGATGCCGAGTCGGCCGGCGACGAGGGCGGCCGGGGACGGCGAGGGGAGGCACTGGGGAAGGCTGGCGACCCTCGGCGGGGCCGGGCGAGGCCGGCGTCGGAGGAGCGGTGGCCGGCGCGGCGGATTGGTGGGCGAGGTGGGCGAGGTCGACGGCGGCCGGACGGGGCGGCAGGGAGCTCCGGTGGGCGAGGTCGGCGGCGGCGAGCTCCCACGGCGGCGGCGGCGCACGGCCGGGCTCGGGGAAGAAGGCACCGAGCCGGCGAGGGGGCGGCGGCGTCTCGCGGGACGGGGAGGGCCTCCCGCGGGCCGGGCGGGCCACGGCGGCTGAGGCGCTGGTGGCGCCATGTGGCAGGCGGTGGTTGGCGGCGACGAGATGTCCGGCGCGGACCGGACACGTCCGGCGCGTCGGAGGGGAATTTAGGGTTTCGGGGGGAGGAAGAGATCCGAAAACGGGGGGGTGTATTTATAGGCATAAGTGGAGTTAGGAGAGTCTAAATGAGGTGCGGTTTTCGCCCACACGATCGTGATCGAACGACCGAGACGATGGAGCTGAGTTTGGTGGGTTTTGGGCCAAAATGGAGGGGTGTTGGGCTGCACACACACGAGGCCTTTTCGGTCCCTCGGTTAACCGTTGGAGTATCAAACGAAGTCCAAATGACCCGAAACTTGACAGGCGGTCTACCGGTAGTAAACCAAGGCCGCATGAAAAGTCTCGGCCCAATCCGGAAATGTTTAATCTCCACACACGAAAGAAAGCTAGAAATGGCCACCGGAGGAGAACGAAGCGCCGGAATGCAAAACGGACAACGGGGAAAATGCTCGAGTGCATGAGACGAACATGTATGCAAATGCAATGCACGTGATGACATGATATGAGATGCACGAAAACAAAACAACACACGGAGGCAAAGACCCGAACCCGAGAATTAAATATAACTTAATGCCGGAAACGGCAAGAGTTGGAGTACAATTGGGGAAGGTTACATATGGGGCGTTACACATCATCACCTTTTGCTACCAAATAATCTCAAAGATTGGGCCGCGAACTTGTCGGCAATCCAGGACGCGGACATCAGACAAGAATTCTTTCGCATCCAGTTGGAGTTTGCGGACATCATCCATCAAGATGTCCTTCATACCTCGGGGCAGTTTTTCCTCAGATATCAACCGTCCAACATTGAGATAGACGAAATGCTACAAATGCAGGCTGACAACGCTCACGATTTCATGACCATCACGACAGACGGCGGCTTCATCCACGCTCCTGTCCATGAGTCGAGTTGAAAGTAGTGATGTGTAGTTCTGAAACATTGATTGGCTCATGTTGTAATTAAACTATAATGAATTGTATGTCTCTTTGGTTTGGACAGTTGTTCAACTTAGATGTAATCGATGCTATTTATTAGTACGATCATGAATCGTGCTATTAATGTCTTGCTTTTCTCTTCCGATCCTTTTGTTGCATACTTATATATTGCTTATGTATGTATTGTCTGTTGTTTGGCTTGTGCATAGAGATGCCGTCGTATGTCGTGTACAAGGGTAAGGTTCCCGGAGTCTACGACGACTGGGAGGAGTGTCGGAGACAGGTTCACCGTTTCAGCGGTAACAGTTACAAAGGGTACACCACTAGGGCGGAGGCGGAATCTAGATACACCCGCTATCTAGCGGGAGAGAGGAGGGAGCGTTGGAGGAACCGGATGAAGACCAGTTTCATCACGATGATGCTCATCGTGATGACCGCAGTTCTCTTCTATGTGATGGTAGTTTAGATGATCGATATCGACTTGTAATGTGAAGACAAACTCGATACTCGCGGTCTCGAGACTTGTAATGTTTTATCTTTGTTTGGTCTTTTGAATTCGGAGACTAATATGATGAATTGTATTCGGAGACTAATCTTTTATTGTATTCGATGAATCTGTTGTTGCTGTGTGCTACTGTCTATATTCTGCCAAATAATATATTTTGTAACCTGTGCAAAAATCAGAAAAGTAAAAAAAACCTAATATTCATACTAATGGCGCATCACCAAAGAGTGCGCCATTAGTATGCCAAGTATACTAATGGCGCATCCATCCGCAGTGCGCCATTAGTGTGCCAAAGCACATGGTTAAATATGGCCCCTGGGAGGCATACTAATGGCGGATGGTGTTATATACTAATGACGCACTGGGTGGTGCGCCATTAGTAATAAATACTAGTGGCGTGATACTAATGGCGCACCAGTGATGCGCCATTAGTAGGCAAAACTAGTGCGCCATTAGTAGGCCTTTCCTAGTAGTGACGGGTTCCTTGCCGATGTTCCGGGCAGTGGCTGGTTTGGAGTGGTGCGATTGCCGGTGAAAACCATGTCGACCTCGGTCATGGCAGACGATGGCGGCGTCTTGGGCATCGTCTCCTTGTCGAAGGCATCGCCGGTTACAATCGTCGTCACCTCGTTCCAGTTGCTTCGGGGGAAACCCTAGATTTGGATTCCCGAATCGAACGATGAGGTGGCCTTCGGGGCCGCCCTCCCTCTTGGGGGAATCATTTTGGAGCATGTGCTGGCGGGAGAGAGGACAAGAGGAGTGGTGTTGTGTCTACCGCAATGACGACGACGAGTCTCGCCGGCATGGCGCAGCGGAGCCTCGGCGACAGACGCGTCTTGATGGGCGCGAGCAGGTGGTGGAGCTGTCTATCATCGTCATGGCATCAATGGCAGTATGGCCTGGCAATATGAATGCGTTGATCGCTTCTGAAGATGGGGACGGCGGAAGATGGTGGTGGTGGGTCCAGAGCATGCGCGTTGCGGGTCAGCCAGATCGGGTGGTGCTCTCGTCCCGATGCAGGGCAGCTGCGTGTGGTCACTGAATTAGATAATGCGTGTTCATGTGGTTCAGGCACAATATGAAGAGTGCAGATGTTGCAACTTTATTCGCCAGATAAGTGGCTTTGGGTTGATCCATGTAGTCATACTCTGTTGAATAATAATAATAAAGGTGGTTGATCGATGCAGAGGCTAGGGGTAATCCTCCTTTTTGAAAGAAAAAAAAAGTTTAACGAGAGAAGCACTTTGTCTAAAGGATGCCATGATCCCTTTTATCTATTGTATGAACTCTCATGGTGGAAAGGCGGTATGGTCCAATGGAGGGAGAGGGAGAAGGAACGGTCATACTTCTGAATGCAAATTGAACCAGAGGTAGGTTCTGATAGACCAGCCAAAAGCCGAGAAATCAAGCTATCACCTTAAGATGAAAGGTACAGAGTATAACATGTCATGCAACATTTTAAATATTTAATGCAAACATGTAAAAACAGTGGTCTTTTCACTCCCACTCTGTCCAAATATCAGACCAAAACTGTATGAATTAGTTGTCTCATCAATACAATGCATTCAAGAAACACAACTATTCTAATATAAAACGTGTGCTTGCCTTTTCTCCTGGAGAGAGAGAGACTAGTTTGATTCAATAAGTTTTGCTCAGTTCCAAGAAGTCGGTAGCTTACTTTTCTAACCTAACAGAAGTGAAGTGAAGTTCAATATACGTCCATGTAATGTGAAGACAACCCATGATTGCATAAAAGTTATACAACCTACGGTATATCTGACAGTAGCAGTTCCCCGAACAATGGCTTATTTGTTGAACATATGAGTTGGGAATGGTGGGCGGATTGGGTCAAGCAAACAATTCAATAAGAGAAGAATAGCTTATGGCTTAGAAATGATGAGCATTCATATGAAATCCATGGCTTGATTCTTAAGGTGATCCTGCACCCGATACATACTAGGTTTTTTTTGAAACGCGGTCCCTTAGGGCCCGATTAATTAAAAAAGGTCGAAGAGAGGTGCCTAGTTAATTAATGGAAAACCGGGCGAAAACCGTCACAACATGCCTGCAAAAACAAGGCACACAGGGCTACCTGGCAACCTACACAAGAACGCACACACGTCGTCGAAGAGAAAACCACGAACAAGCGTCGAGGCCTGCGTCGGTCAATGCCAAACAATCCACCGCACACGCCGACGACCAGGCAGCTCCGACTCTGTCGACGAGCATTGTAGGGGGGAAGCGCTGGGCCTGCGTCGAGCCGGCACCGGAGCCGACCACCCGTCTCTTGTCATCGTCGCCGCGGAAGCACCTCCTCTGCAGCTCCGACTTCAGGAAGACAAATGAGGCCCGGCAACCCCTCGAACACGCCGGATGAGACCGACTACCAAAGCTCAGCAGCCGCCCAACTTCGCTCGAAGCTGCCATCGTTGCCAGAGACATACTATTTGAAAGCCATTGCTTTACCAACCGGAGCCATGAAACTTTCAACCAAATAGAAGGAACTCGGAAGAACAGACAAATGACAACTATCTCTAGAGACAAATGACATCTTCAACCTGTAGCTAGAGCCATTCACTTTCATCTTTCATGTGTATGGATGGTAGGCTTTTGGTGCCTGACCGCGAAGAAATTATTTTGTGAAACGGAGGCAAAAGATTTGCCTGATATATTAAATGAGGAGGAGAAAGAGTTTGTTACAACACAGTGCCCAGAAACGGCATGGTAATTACTCTCGCAATAAGAAAGACCCTAATTTTTTCGCCCCGGCTTTAACCCAAAGGTTAGACTCTTCGATCACATTGTTTAGCAAAACATGCGGAGGGGCACTCTTGTGTCTAAACACCCTTGCATTATGTAACACCCTCGATGCGACTATATCTCCCACGTGTCGAGGCACGACTTAGAGGCATAATCGCATTGAAGGCAATGTCGCAAGTGAGGTGATCTTCACACAACCCATGTAATATAATATGGAAAAGGATACATAGTTGGCTTACAATCGCCACTTCACACAATTACATGAATAAAGCATTACATCAACCAAATACACTCATGGTCCGACTACGGAACCAAAATAAAAGAAGAACCCCAAATGCGACAAAGGTCCCCGATCGACCCCAACTGGGCTCCACTACTGATCAACTAGAACGAAACAACACAAATGAACAAGGTCTTCAACGAGCTCCTCCTGAGCTTGGTAGCGTCATCTGCATGGACTCAACGGCACCTGCAAGCTGGTTTTGGAAGTATCTGTGAGCCACAGGGACTCAGCAATCTCGCACCCTCGCGATCAAGACTATTTAAGCTTATGGGTAAGGTAAAGGTATGAGGTGGAGCTGCAGCAAGCGACTAGCATATATGGTGGCTAACATACGCAAATGAGAGCGAGAAGAGAAGGCAAAGCACGGTCAATAAAAGTATAATCAAGAAGTGATCCTGGACTACCTACGTCAAGCATAACTCCAACAACCGTGTTCACTTCCCGGACTCCGCCGGAAAGAGACCATCACGGTTACACACGCGGTTGATTCATTTTAATTAAGGTCAACTTCAGGTTTTCTACAACCGGACGTTAACAAATTCCCATTTGCCCATAACCGCGGGCACGGCTTTCGAAAGTTCAAATCCCTGCAGGGGTGTCCCAACTTAGCCCATCACAAGCTCTCATGGTCAACGAAGGAATAGACCTCCTCCCGAGACATTCCGATCAGACTCGGTATCCCGGTACTCCAAGACATCCTCGACAATGGTAAAACAAGTCCAGCAAAACCACCCGATGCGCCGACATCCCGATAGGAGATGCACATATCTCGTTCTCAAGGCACACCGGATAAGCTAAGCGTACAGGAGCCGACGTAACCCAAGTTGCCAAGGGATGGCCCTGCACGGTGCTCTGGGTTGGGCCAACACTTAGACAAGCACTGGCCCGGGGGTTAAAATAAGATGATCCTTGGGCTGGCCTAACCCAAGGGAAAAAGAGGCTAGGTGGCAAATGGTAAAACCAAGGTTGGGCCTTGCTGGAGGAGTTTTATTCAAGGCGAACTGTCAAGGGGTTCCCATATACCCAACCGCGTAAGGGACGCAAAATCCGGGAACATAACACCGATATGACGGAAACTAGGGCGGCAAGAGTGGAACAAAACACTAGGCATAAGGCCGAGCCTTCCACCCTTTACCAAGTATATAGATGCATTAATCAAATAAGATATATAGTGATATCCCAACAAGTAAATAAATGTTCCCACAAGGAACGGCCTCCATGTTCCAACAAGGAACAAACTTCAATCTTCACCTGCAACTAACAACGCTATAAGAGGGGCTGAGCAAAGCGGTAACATAGCCAATCAACGGTTGCTAGGACATTGGTGGGTTAGAGGCTGAACATGGCAATTTGGGAGGCTGACAAGCAAGTGGTAGGCATCGTAGCAATGGCATAGCAAAAGAGCGAGCATCTAGCAAGCAAAGATAGAAGTGATTTCGAGGGTATGATCATCTTGCCTGAAATCCCGCAAGGAATAAGAACGAGTCCATGAAGAAGACAAACGAACGTAGACGAACGGGTCCTCACAAACTCGACGTTATCGGAACCAACCCGAAGAAGCAATCACCGGAAAAGAAGCAAACAACAAAGTAAACAACCAACACATCAACATGGCATGATGCACAAACGAGTATGATGCATGTCCGGTTTAAAGAGGCATGGCATGGCAAAGTGCACAAGCAATCCTACAATTTAAGTGGAGCTCAATATGCAACGAGATGCATATTGACAAAACACCACATCAATTATTTAGTTCCCTCTCGTTTATGTACCCAACAATATTAAATGTTGATTAACATGGTAAGAGGTGAAGCAAATGAAAACTACCTATCTAGTCAAGTTTAAATGAGGCCGGAACAACAAAACAACAAGTCCGGAAAATCCCCATGTGCAAATATTAGGTTTGGGCCTGATCTGTCCTAAACACAATTTTAGAGTTGTTTAACATGCAAAGTGATGCCACCATGATAAACTAGGCAAAATTCTACCCCATTTACATATAAAGTTTATTTAATTCGGAGTTACGGTTATTTAGTTATGAATAAAATCATATTAGCATGGCATAGGAGCAAATTAATGCAAACAACATTTTAAACATTTCAAACATAGGTGAAAGTTGGATATTATTAATCCACACAAAATTCTGAGCAAGTTGCATATATAAATCATTTTAATCCGATGCACCATTTGTGAGTTATTAAATGCATGAACATGAGGGTCTAATCTGTAAAACTGCAATCTCTGGATAATTGGACAAATTCGCAGGACCCAAAAAAAACATCACGGGCCGAATCTGGCTGGCCCGACCGCATGGAAAAAAATAGAGGCGGGGCGCGGGGTGCGGCTGCTCACCCTGGGCTGCGGCCCGGCTGGAGGAGAGGGAGGCGGGCCGCGGTGCTGGGCTTCGGATCTGGGCCGAAGGCGGGGCGCGCAGTGCGCTGGGCCTGGGAGGCCACGTCCACGCGGGAAGGAGGCGGAGGCGCTCGTCGTCCTTCCCCGATCCCGCCTGGATCAGGGCAAGGGTGGCGCCTGAGGCACGACGCCGGCGAGGGGACGACGCCGGGGAGGCGGGGACGGCGGAGCCCGGTCCGGCGGAGGAAGATGGGAGCTCGGCTCCATGGATGGCGGCTGGGAAGCGAAGGGGCGACGGGGCGAACTCCGGCGAGGGTCGGTGATGACCGGAGTCAAATCCAGCGCGGCACGGCGGCGGCGTTCCGGCGATGCACCGACGAGGCGGCGAGAGGAAGACTCGGGCAGCGGCGATGCGGATCTGGCCCGGGGCGGCTTGGGCGGGCCGGCCACGGGCTCCTCGGGCCCGGCCGCGCGGGAGGAGAGAGAGAGGGCGAGGTGGCGGCTCCGGATTGGGCTGGCGGCGGTGGCTGGGTGACGTGGCGTTCTCTGATTGGGCGGAGTGAGGTGGCCGGCGGACGGACATGTCCGGCCGGTGTGGAGGTGTCCGGCGCGCGAGGAGAGGGAGAGATCTAGGGTTTGATCCGGGATTTCGGGGAGGAGGCTATATTTATAGGTAGAGGGGGCTAGGAAGCTCCAAATGAGGTGCGGTTTTCGGCCACGCGATCGTGATCGAACGACCGAGACGATGGAGCAGAGTTAGGTGGGTTTTGGGCCAAATTGAAAGGGTGTTGGGCTGCAACACACACGAGGCCTTCTCGGTCCCTCGGTTAACCGTTGGAGTATCAAACGAAGTCCAAATGGTATGAAACTTGACAGGCGGTCTACCGGTAGTAAACCAAGGCCGCATGACAAGTCTCGGTCCAATCCGGAAATGTTTAACCCCCACACACAAGAGAAAGGTAGAAATGACCACCGGAGGAGAACGAAGCGCCGGATTGCAAAACGGACAACGGGGAAAATGCTCGGATGCATGATACGGACACGTATGCAAAAGAAATGCGCATGATGACATGATATGCAATGCACATGATGACGCAACAACATCGAATAACTGCACGACACCTGGCACATCGGCCTCGGGGCGTTACACATTACTCTCATTCCAGATCATCATGAAACCAACATGGTTATCGAAGCCTTAGCTTTTCGGTTGGCGGTGCTCTCGGCGCTCAAACTTGCCCACCATTCCTTGATGGAGTCGTACAAGTGCCATGCGGACGTGTCCACGTCATGGATGCAGAGCTTCTGAATCACCATGTTCCAGAGCCTGAGGGTGAAGCGGCATCTGAATAATAGATGGGGACCGCATTCCTGCACCCCTCTGCACAAGGGACAAGGGCCACGGTTTGGCCAGCCTCGCCTCTGCAATCTGTCTGCAGTCCAGATCCTATCTTGAAGTGTGAGCCAAGCAAAGAACTTGACTTTCGAAGGGGCCCAAACCTTCCAAACCATTTGGTCCATGGGGGAGAGGACCAAGCCCAAAAACTACGCCCTGTACGCGGAGGCCGCGGAGTAGTTCCCGGAAGCCGTGTGCTTCCAAAGGATGTCATCATCGGCAAGCTCATCAAGGTGGACCTCTTGGAGCAGCGTCCATAGGGTGAAGAATTGTGAAACATGCTCAATGGAGGCCGGTGTAGGTGGCCTGGTTTTGAGAATCCACGCGCTCTCCTTGAGAGCCTCCCGCACCTTCCAGTGCTTCCGCGAGGAAGCCTCATAAATGAGCAGAGCGATGTCCCTGGGCTTGCGACCCAGAAGCCAAGGAGAGTCCCAAAAAGGTGTCCGCGCACCATTGCCAACCGTGATGGTGGCACATGTGTAGAAAAAATTTAGGTCATCCTCATCACACGGGTTCCCACCTCCAACCCACAGCTTTGTGGGCTCCTTCCACTCATACCAAGGCCACCGCAGACGCAAGGCCCGCGCGAACTTGAAGGTGTTTAGGACCCCAAGCCCACCATAGTCAAGCGGCCTACTGACAGTGTCCCAATTGACCTTGCACTTTGCCCCAGTTGTCTTATCCGATCCCGACCAAAGGAATGCCCGCTCGAGTTTGTCAATGTTTTGCAGGATGGTGGTTTGTATGACAAGTGGCGTGATGAAGTAGATGACTTGGGAAGTGAGAACCGACTTGAAGAGCTCCGCGCGTCCAATGGTGGTGCTGTTTTGGCCCTCATATGCTGTCAATCTACTCGCCACTTTATCCACTAAGAATTGAAGATCAGCAAGCTTCAGCCTCCAAATCGATAGTGGTAGCCCCAAATAACGCAGCGGAAAGGCAGCCCTAACAGCCGGCAGCCCATGGGTTATGTGGTCCAAGTCGAGGTTGCCACATCTAATGGGCACCATTGAGCTCTTATGGAAGTTAGTGCACAGACTGGTGACGTCCCCGAACCCCCTCAAAATGGCCGCCAGGTTGTCCACATCTCTTTTGATGGGCGCAACAAACACAGCCGCATCGTCCGCGTAAAGAGAGGTATGCACGATGACCCCTCTCCCATGGATCTTGTGCAGAAGGCCTTTCCTAGTTGTCGTGTCGAGGATTTGCTTCAAAGGGTCGATGGCAATGACAAAAAGGAGAAGAGAGATGGGGTCCCCCTGCCGAAGCCCTTGGCCATGCTTGATGGGAGATCCGGATACCCCATTCAAGAGAACCCTCGAAGATGAGGAACAAAGGAGAGTCGCAATCCACTCCCGAAATTTGCTAGGGAAGCCACGCCTCCGCAGGAGGTCAAGCAAATACTCCCACTTGATGGAGTCAAAGGCCTTGCGAATATCCAGCTTGAACAGGAGAGAAGGGGTCTTGCTCTTGTGTAGGCGACGAGCAAGGTTCCTAATAGACATGAAGTTGTCATGGATACTCCGCGTTTTGATGAAGGCACTTTGGGCGTTGGAGACGAGGGCAGGCATGTGTGGTCCAAGCCTACTAGAGAGCACTTTGGCGATGAGCTTGCCGGCCGCATGAATGAGACTAATAGGCATGAAGTCAACGATGCTCTCCGCCCCATCCTTCTTGGGAAGCAACACAATATTCGCAGAGTTGAGCCAGTGGAGGTTTGTTGTGTGTAGGGAGTCGAAGCGCTGGATCACCGCCATGAGGTCGAGCTTGACGATGGCCCAACACTTCTTGAAGAACAGGCCGGTGAAGCCATCCGGCCCCGGGGCCTTGTCGCTAGGCATGCTATTTATTGCCTCGAGGACCTCCTCCTCAGTGAAGGGCGAATCAAGCTTGTGCAGGTCATGCGACTCCAGATTGAGCTCCTCCCAATTGAAGTCTGTCGTACTTCCGCTTCCTCTTTTCATGACATGCGAGAAGTGGTCATGGATTATCTTCTCCTTGGCCTTGCGTTCGGTTACCCACCCTTGATCGTTCATGATGCGGTGGATGTGTTTTTTTCTCCTCCGCGCGTTGACTCGACGGTGAAAGAACTTGGTGTTGGCATCTCCTTCTTTGATGTTAGCGATTCGGGCACACTGCTTTTTGCGTGCTTTCTCAAGCACGGCCAAGCTTATCACCCTTCTCTTAAGGCGAGCACGAATGTCACGCTCCTCAAGGGAGAGAAGCCTGCTCTCCTGGGCAATGTCGACACGAAGGATAACCAATAGGGCGGCGTGAAGATGGACCTTAGCCTTGGAGAAGAGGCCTCTACTCCACTCCGAGAGCCGCATGGTCGTCTTCTTTAGCTTGTGGAAAAGCAGAATGTAAGGGTCGGTGTGCTCAATTGGCTCTGCCCAGGCCTTTTGGAGCACTTCGGTGAATCCGGGCATAGACGCCCAAAAATTCTCGAATCTAAAGGTCCTAGGCCTCCGCGGCCCCTTATCCTCAGCAAGCAGAAGGGGGCAATGGTCAGAGAGAGACGAAGATAGCGCATGGAGAACGTGATCATCAAAGTTTGTGTCCCGCTCCGTATTGCAAAAGAAAGAGTCAAGCTTGCACAAGGTAGGATTTGACCTCTCATTGCTCCAGGTGAACCTCCTGTTCTGGAGATGGATTTCTTTGAGCTCACACTCATGGAGAGAAGCCCGGAACCGGTTGATTCGGTTGCAATTTACGTTCCACTTGTTCTTGTCCCTAGCTTGGTAAATCTGATTGAAATCCCCGGAGGCTAACCAAGCCACCCCTGCAGGTGGCTTCTATGCAACAAGCTCAGCAAAGAACACATCTTTGAGCGAGTGGTCGGTAGGGCCGTAGACGGTGGTTAGCTTGAAGCTTACGCCTGAGTCACGGACCCGAATCATGGCCGAGAGGCAGAAGGTAGTAACGGTGATGTTGGACAGTTCCACCAAGAGATCATCCCGAAAAGGAGCAGGATACCCCGCTGGTGCCATTTGCCGGACGCTGCGCAAAGCTGCGCAGTCTATGGCCCCCCAAAAAAGCCGCTGTGAACTGGTCGATATTGACGAGCTTCGTCTCTTGGAGGCACACAACATGACAAGAGGAGGAAGCGATAGTGGCCTTGACTGTCGACCGCCTATCAGGGCAATTGAGGCCCCTGACATTCGAGCTCAAAAAATTAATCAGTTGTGTCGACATGATCTAACCATGATAGCCCTTGACCAAAGCCACATAACATGTGCCAGGATAGTGGAGTTCGAATCAGCAGCATACAGACTAAAGAAAGATACAAAAGCCAACTCCAACGGGTGTACAGCCACCCCTACAGACCTGAAACAAGGCGTCACCACAATACGCCCATACAGCACACTTCCAGTATAAATCTAGACCTCTAAGCATGTACGCATATTAACTAACATTGGAAACTGAAGGCCCTAGGCGTATCGGCATATTGAGCAGCAACTCAAGTTGCTGCCTGCTGCAGCATAGCCTCCTCGTCAATCCTCTCTAGGTCCAGCGCGGCTCTACCTCCATGCGTCAGGAGCGCCTCTTCCACAGCAGCAGCATCAGTGTCGTCGAGCTTGAATAGGCCCCTCATGGCTGTGAGCACCTCCGGCGAAAGCTGCTCCTTGAAGCGGTCCGCGAAGGCGTACAGGGCAGCCGCAGTCACGTCATCGCCGTCTTTGACGATGCCTAGAGAACGGCAAACCAGCATTTCAGCCGCACGAGCCACGGGTGTGGCCTTCGGACGAGCCGTCACACGAGGCATGCGAACAGTTATGTTTCTAACTTTTCCCATCAATTTTCCCCAACGCTTCCTATTCTTAAGCAGGACACACATCAGAACTCTATTGTTCCTAGCTACATGTTCTTCTTCCATTTTGGCTTCTCATTTGTTGACACGGCAGCTACGTATCACTCCACTAGACCTTTTTCCCTTCTCATTGTTGCTTTGGCTGCTACCACTTTAGTATTGCATGTAGCGAAGACTCAAACATGGACGGTATAAAAAGACGGCGCAAGTGCATTATGGTTGAAAGGGTACTCACAGATGTGCAAGGAAAAGGTTTGCGGATGTATTTCATTTGGCCAGTCTCTTCAGTAATTAAAGAGTACTTCTGCATTAACTTGTGCACATGAGCACAGGGCCGGTCCTAAGATTTCGGGGGCCCGGGGCGAAACTACAATTTCAAGCCTTTCGGGGCCCTTAATATAAATATCTAATTGATAATCATCATACGTGGGTATAATTTGTATCAAAGAGAATAATTAAGTGTGTCAAAATGATTGTGCATATCACATAATGTATTACATATTACCTTCAAAATTTTCTCCTAGCATTATGAGATGCAAAATCGCTAATAATAGTATCAATATCAATTTCGTCAAGCAATTTTTTTTCTCAATGCATAAAGTTGTATGGCCATTTAACATCTCTTGCGACATTGTAGATCTCAGGTAGTTCTTCAACAATCTCAACTTTGAATAAATTTCTTTCAGCTGATGCCACAATAACAGGCAGAGTAAAGAAAATCCGATATGCAATACAAAATAAATATGGGCTCATGATCACTCACAGTGCTATCATCCATGTTGACGTCAGCATTGCCTTTTATAGGAGTATGACCATCATCTTCCTAATTGCCATTAGTTTGGTCACCCACAAGAACTATCGTCAACTCGTCTGGATTTCTTGGAGTACTTGTATCGCTCTTATAGTATTTAAAAAGAGATCCTCTCAATTCTTCTATCTCCTCATCTGCGTCCTTCTTCCTTTCTTTCTACCCGAACTCGACATGACCCCTGCTGAAACTAGAAGGAACAAATTAAGCTAATTAAAATATTAGATTTAGTATAGAAGATCATCCAATGTATTGACAATCTGCTAGTACCTTCTCCCTGTAATCTAATCTGACTACATGCGCGCAATGCTTCGAGCGCCCTAACAACAATTCCCTGTTAACCTGATTGATCGATTGACAAGTTAGGAATCGGGATTAGAAAGAAAATAAACAGGAAGAAGAACATGCCAGGGAAGAGGGTGCGACGAGATGTACCTGTCGCAGTCGCCGCGTCGTTCCTGAGGAGGCAGAGTCGAAGAGGATTAGACGAACAGAAACAGCGGAACAACCAAAAGGGCAGGGAACAACCGATCCGAAGTTACAGGAAATAGTGATTAATGAATCCGAAGTTACAGGAAATAGTGATTAGTGAATCGAAGATTCCTTTTCCTCTCCGGTCTCCACGTACATGCAAACATGGGCCAGGCCCACCATATATTTTTTAGTTTCCTAAACTAGCGTACCAGAGGCTGAGCGAGGCGCTGAGATTGGCTTCAATTGTGTTTTTCACTCGAAAACTTGTATGCCGATATGTACTAGCGTACATATATCTGAGATGGGGCCCCTGACTTTCGGGGGCCCGGGGCGGCCGCCCCGTTCGCCCTGCCCCAGGACCGGCCCTGCCGCCTGTAACTCCTCCTTCCGCTGCCCAACTCTCTGCCGGCACCTAGCCATGGCGGCTCCCACTCCCCCTCCGCCGCCATCACCACCCCCTCCCCCCCCCCTCCCCCGCTCCGCTGGCCTCGGCGCCTCCACATCTCCAGCGACGCCGGTGCGCCCACGGACATCGCTGGTGACGCCGTCTGCGCTCACACGCGGCGGCCCGCTCTTCCTGTCCGATCCCACCGCCTCTTCCTCCGTGGCGGCTTCATACCTCTCCCCCCTCGCTGGCATCTACATCAACCAGCACGTACCCATCACCCTCAGCCTCAATCCACCCAATTTTTCTCAGTGGAGGACTCTGTTCGAGGTCATGTTTCAGAAGAGCGCCGTCGTTGATCACATCACCGGTGCGGCCCGCCCCGGCGACATTGCCTGGGTCCAAGACGACGCACACATCATCTCCTGGCTGTACACACGTGTGAGCCCGAAGATCTTCCGTCTCGTCCACCAACGCGGTGCTACTGCCGCCGAGGTGTGGGCCGCCATCAACTTGCTGTTCATGGAGAACGCCGAGCACCAGGCGGTCTTCCTCGCCACGGAGTTCCGGCGCATCGAGCAGGGCGGGTCGTCCGTCATCGACTACTTCGGCCGTCTCAAGGAGTGTGCGGACCGCCTCGCTGATCTGGGCGAAACCGTGCAGGACCGCGATCAGGTCCTCAACATGTTCCGCGGGCTCCATCCTCGCCTCCGCAACGCCATCCCCATCCTCATCATGCAGACGCCCTTCCCCTCCTTCCTCCGCTGCTGCGCGTTCCTGCTCCTCGAAGAGAGCCGCCAGTCCACCGACATCACCCACAAGACGGCGCTCCACGTCGCTCGCACACCTCCTCCACCGAGCCCAAGCAGCGGCGGCAACACCCGTCGCAATGGAGGTGGCTCCGGCTCCGGCGGGGGCGACGGCCGCAACCGAGGCAAGGGCAAGGCTATGGAACACTCGGGTGGCTCGCAGCACGGCGGGGCGTCCTCATCTCGTATGCACGCGCCGGCTCCTCCCGCCAACACCACGCCCTGGACAGGCATGGTGCACGCCTGGCCTATGCCGTGGCGGCCCCATGCCCCCGGCGCGTACTTGGCCCACGCCCAGGTGCACCCGCTTCGTTTGTCGGCGCTGCCATGCACTACGGCGCGCCCCCTCCTCTGCAGTAGCCCGCAGGCGCCGTTCCTGCTCACCCGTTGTACGGCGCTTCGGCCGGCCCCGGTGCAAGCTCCTCCTCTCCAACCTGGGGTCAGTCTGCCCTCGTGCACGCCCTCAACAACATGCACGTGCAGCAGCAGCAGCCGTCGCCGCCGTCCACTTAATGGTACCTCGACACCGGCGCGTCCACGCACATGGCCTCCACCTCTGGTATGCTCTCCACATCTCGCCCCTACACCTCTTCTGGCATTTCAGTTGGCGATGGGACCTCGCTCGCAGTCACACACACTGGCTCCGCTACCGTTCCCACCACCACCACTCCCCTTTCCCTCAACAGCGTCCTTGTCTCCCCCCATTTAATCAAAAACTTAATCTCTGTCAAGAAACTAGCACGTGATAACCCTGTTAACGTCGAGTTTGACGATTCTGGTTTCTCTGTCAAGGATCGAAGGACGAGGCGGGTGATCCTCCGATGTGAGGACTCCGGTGATGAGCTCTATCCCGTGACCAAGCCCACTCAGCACCACGCGCTCACCGCAGTCACCACCGACGTCTGGCACCAACGGCTTGGGCATCCTGGCCATGACTCCCTCACTTATCTACTTCGCTCTTCGTCTATCGCTGCCCATGGAGCGCCGTCGACCATTTGTCAAGCTTGTCAACTAGGGAAGCATGTTAGATTTCCGTTTAGTGATTCCAGTCATGTGTCGTATTTTCCATTTCAACTTGTGCATTGTGATGTATGGACCTCCCCTGTAATCAGTGTGTCAGGCTATCAGTATTATCTCGTGCTTCTAGATGATTACAGCCACTTTGCATGGACCTTCCCTCTGCGATATAAATCATCTGTGCTACCCACCATCAAGCATTTTCATGCGTTTGTGCACTCCCACTTTAACCTAAATCTCCTCACAATACAAACCGATAATGGCCGAGAATTTGACAACCTTGCCGCGCGTGCGTTCTTCTCAGCTGAGGGCATCCAACTCCGCATGTCATGTCCCTACACCTCGCCCCAAAATGGCCGGGCAGAGCGTGTTCTTCGCACCCTCAACGACATCACACGCTCTCTTCTCACTCATGCCTGCATGCCCTACACATTTTGGGTTGAAGCTCTCAACACCTCCACGTTCCTCCTCAATCGTCGTCCCTGCCGTGCTCGCCACAACCACACACCATTCCATCTACGGCGTACATCCCACGTACGATGCCATCCGCGTGTTCGGTTGCCTTTACTACCCTAACCTCACCGCCACCAGCGCCCACAAGCTAGCGCCGCTCTCTCACCCCTGTGTGTTCCTTGGTTACTCGCCGGAGCACAAAGGGTATCGTTGTCTGAACCATAGCACTGGTCGCGTGATCATCTCACGTCACATGGTATTTGATGAGCACCACTTTCCCTTCTCCACTGACAACGAGTCCGCCGCCATTGCATCACCGGACGACGACCAGTCCCCACCATTCCCGCTCCATTTCCCACGTCAGCCTCGCACCACACGGCCACGCCCATCTTCTTCCCGCTCTGCTACGGTGGCCAAACAAACTAGCACAGCAGCACAAACGCCATCTAACCCAGCTACCATGGCCACGCCACAGACCTCACCCACCTCCACCGTCACACCTACGTGCTCGCATGAGACTCCAGCCTCCTGGCCGTCAGCGACAGCCGATCCACCAGCGCATGCAGACCCGCCGGCTGATCCGGCCCACCGGTCCACTGGCAGCCTTGTCCCTACGCACACCATGATCACTCGCGGCAAACTAGGCAAGTTTCACCCCAACCCTAAATATGTTGATGCTAACCTAGCCACCACCACAACTGCCGACATCTCCCCCCTCCCTAAGAGTGTGCACGCTGTGTTGCGAGATCCCCATTGGCTAACTGCAATGCGGGAGGAGTACAGGGCCCTAATGATGAACTAGACGTGGTCTCTCGTGCCACGGCCGACCGGCGCCAACATCGTCACCGGCAAGTGGCTCTTCCACCACAAATTCAAAGCTGACGGCTCGCTGGAGAGGTACAAGGTGTGCTGGGTGGTCCGCGGCTTCTCGCAGCGCCCCGGCGTCGACTTCGACGAAACGTTCTCGCCGGTGGTCAAGTCCGCCACCATCCGTACCGTGCTCGCCATCGCTGCCGCGCGGGACTGGCCCGTCCATCAAATGGACGTGAACAATGCCTTCCTCCAAGGCTTCCTCACCGAGCGGGTCTACTGCCAGCAACCTGCTGGATTCGTCGACGCACGCCGGCCCAACCATGTCTGCCTGCTCGATCGATCGCTGTATGGGCTGAAGCAGGCGCCTCGTGCCTGGTTCGACCGTTTCGCTGCCTTCCTTCGGTCGATGGGCTTCGTGGCGGCGCGGGCGGACCCCTCCCTGTTCGTTCTTCGCCACGATGCGCAGGTGGCGTACCTTCTTCTGTATGTGGATGATATCGTCCTCACGGCCTCGACGTCCACACTTCTGCAACACCTCCAGCGCCAGCTCTTTGCCGAGTTCTCAATGAAGGACCTCGGCCCGCTGCAGTACTTCCTCGGCATCCAGGTCCAACATGATAGCGCTGGCTTCTTCCTCTCACAGAGCAAGTACGCGGGCGAGCTCTTGGATCGCGCCAACATGGCCGGGTGCAAGCCGGTGAGCACGCCCGTGGACACGCACAGCAAGCTCTCCAATGATGCCGGGGCGCCGGTGGATGATCCCTCGGAGTACCGCAGCATCGTCGGCGCACTGCAGTATCTGACCATGACCAGACCGGATCTGGCGTACGCGGTACAGCAAGCATGCCTCTCGATGCATGACCCGCGCGAGCAACATCTGGCGCTCGTCAAACGCATCCTCCGGTACGTCCGCGGCTCCTCGACGCATGGGCTGCACATCGGCCGCTCATCCTCCCTCGACCTCGTCGCCTACTCCGACGCCGACTGGGCTGGATGCCCGGACACGCGTCGTTCGACATCAGGCTATGCTGTCTTCCTCGGTGACTCCCTCATCTCCTGGTCGTCGAAGCGCCAGCCCACCGTCTCGCGATCAAGCGCTGAAGCTGAGTACCGCACGGTCGCGAACGCCGTTGCCGAATGCTGTTGGCTCCGCCAACTCCTCGGCGAACTGCATGCCCCGCTGTCCAAAGCAACCGTGGTCTACTGCGACAACATTTCCTCGGTTTACATGGTGGCTAATCCAGTACACCATCGCGGCATGAAGCATATAGAGCTCGACATACACTTCGTACGCGAGAAGGTCGCTCTCGGACAGCTGCGAGTTCTACATGTTCCCACAATGCAGCAGTTCGCAGATGTCATGACGAAAGGACTGCCGACGCCGACATTTCAGGAGTTTCGGTCTAGCTTGTGCATCCGCCCTCCGAACGCTTCAGCTGCGGCGGGGTGTCAGACGAAACTACCTAGTCAACCCACGTAGGCTGTCCTGGACGTGCGCTAGCGCACGATCTCCACCTCCGGCGCACGATCGCCCTTGTACACTGCGCTCTCTCGTGCGCCTGTAACATCATATATACTGGATGAATACAGCAGCAGCACACATGGGAGCATGTCATGCGTGACTTGTTTCGCACAGAGAGGGAACGAAACAAAAGTCTGCACGCACAGCCGGTAAACGAAACAAAAGTCTCTCGTGTCGACCCGTCCACACAGGCTGCTTTGCAAATTCACTCGCCTGACTTCCAAACAGCATAGCGGCTGGGAGGTCGACCACGCGAGCTTCAAGTTTCCGAGGACAAAAAGGTGGTCGGCGCCGGTACTGGACTAGCACCAGACCGTCTCCGTACGCCGGACAGGTATTCAGAGACGTACGTATATTTGCAATTTTGCATGCGTGCGTGCTTCGTAGAGTTCTCAAAGGATTGAGATCGAAGAGCACGCTCGTTTGCTTCGCCGCTGCCCGCTGCACAGCTTGTTTGTCGCCAGTGTGGTGGCTCTTGTTTTTCTTTATTTGCAAAAATAATTCAAATCTATTGTCTAAGTTCAACGGAAATACAAAGCATCTCAATCATAATAAAAATTATATCAAAATACTACGATCACCGAACGATCACTATCGCCACTAAAACAAACCGCTGATGCGCCATTGTCGTGGCTCTCGTTGACTAGAGATCTTCGCCGCGCGCTTCGTGTGGTGCGCCGATGCAGCGTGGCCCGTGCCGTCAAAGCAGAAATATCACAAGTATTGACGTGCCCTGGGCCAAGCGATCGGACATGCAACACATTTAATGTTGCTTTACGTCTAATATTGATGGAACAAACCTCGTGCCAAGCGAAATGTGTTTTTCTAGTGTTTTGGATGTGTATGTACGAAAAAACAATCAACGTGGGGCAAGTGACCTGAAAAACTTATTTTGGTCAGTCAATTCCTATCAGCCGTTGGATAGTACAATGGTGATCTAAACTCCCTTATATTTCTTTACATAGGGAAAACAAACGATCAAGATTGCATCTTCAACCTCCCGCTGCTTGAATCTTCAACTTCAAACCGTCCCGTTGCCGCCGGCCTAGCCGTCTGCTTTCCCCGCCCACGGCCCGCGGCACTTCGCGCACACTCGCCACACCGCCATCCCCCCAACCACGGCCCACCGCCGTGCTGCCGGCCATCCCTCTATCCCCGACGCCGACAGAGATTTTCCTTGGAGACCTTGCACTACCGCCGTGCTGCCACCCCCACCACCGCTGCCCTCGGGAGAAGTTCTTCGCCCTTCTAAAAATCAACTGACCCAAAACCGAAGGCAGTCAACTGATGACATTTTGCTTATGTGTCTATTGACCCAAACCGAAGTCAATCAACTGATGACATTTAGCTAATGTGTCTATTGACCCAAAACCGAAGTCAGTCGACTGACATTTAGCTAATGTGTCTATTGTTTGTTCAAGTGTCCATTCAAGAAGCCTTTCTTCCTTCTTTGTTCTTCTTCGTGTTGGCTTGTCCATACCCAAAACAGAACATGTAATTCTCGTTCTTCTCGTTCTGGAAGGTTCTGGAAGCTACGGAATCAATCCCGCCTGGGGCCCTCATCTTTCAGAAGGTTCTATGATGCAGAATCAATCCATATTGTGGCCTGCATCTTGTAATAACCACAGTAAATGCTGAATTAGGGACCATACTAAATGATGTTAAACACGTCGGATGCTATGATGGACAATCAGCACGTTCCTCCCCGTTCCAAATACACGTACTCCCTCCGTCCTATAATGTAAGACGTTTTTTGACACTGAGAGAGTAATATTTTTCCCCGTCATGTTCGGCATTAATGGAGAAAATGATGAACGCGATCAGGAATTCAGTGGTTCCCATTCCGGCAAGATTTACCGCATTCCAGATCCGGGGGTTCTGATTTCGGGATCAGCTAGAGCTAGGAGCAGAAAATACTTGTTTGCAATCTACCCTTGTCTTATGTTTTTCCATGTTTTTTGTGGTATCTTCTGGCGGGTTTTCCCTAGTATATCAGACGTACCGGTGAACTATTAAGCCGTAAAAAGATGACTTGCATTCGTGCAATATCCATGGTTTCTTGCAAACGGTTTGCTTGTATTTTTCACTAGAGAAACTCAAATGATGCATGTTTTCTTGAAATTAGTAAGTGTTTTAAAATACAAGTGATCTTTGGGGAACTCGCATTTCACAAGCACTCAATATTGAAGATACTAGGCTTGACACGCATATGCTCACCAGTCACTAAACACTTCCCCTGGAATTGGAAGCAAAGGGCCACGATGTGTCTCCGGTGTGTAGCTATAGCCCACTAGCTTTCATCTGTCTCATCGAATGATCGGAGAGGGGAATGACCACAAGAATAACACATGAAGGGAGGAGCGAGCTGAACACGGGGATGGGTTGCTCGTTGAGAAGCTCGATACTCCTTGTGCTGACATACCTGGCCGCGGAAGGAATATCATGGCCAAATCAAGAGGATGGCCAAGTTGTTGGGGTAAAAGGTGTAGAGGACCACTGGAGTAATCGGCAAGATGCCGGAGCATGAGAACGGTGTCGTTTTCTATCCTTCTCCATCAAATTTCCCCAATGCCTCCCATTCTTAAGACACACATCAAAACTCTGGTTCCTAACTACATGTTCTTCCATTTTGGCTTCTCCTTTCTTAAAATGGCTACTACGTATCATTCCACTAGACCTTTTTCTCTCGTAGGTGCTTTGCTTGGGTCGTTACCACTTCGCTATTGTAGATGGTTTGATGAATCAATATTATGTAGCGAAGACTCAAACATGGGTGGTATATAAAGACATCAAAAAGTGCATTCATGGTCGAGGAGTTGCGCAATGAAAGGTCCATTGGTGCATTTCATTTGGTCAGACTCTTCAAAATACTTTAACTGAGAGCACCTCTGTAATTGTGCACATGAATAGAGCATACACAAAGTAGCATCCTACTATTATTGACAAACATCCAGCGGGTGTAGAGTCACTACTAATAGATTTTGTATCATGCCATTATACTATTTGACCAAAGCAGAGAGCTAGGTTGCAACATGTACGAGAGTCAACACATGAGCTCTCTCTCCCGAAACCCATCTAGGGTTAGGCCGCCTCCACCCTCTCCCTGCCGCCATCGAATCACCACCGGACAAAACCCGGGCGGGGGGAGAATGGCAGCAACGGGGCATCCCTCCCCCGCGGTTATGGGCATGGTTAAAGCGGTTCTCATGCGGCGTCCAGGTGGAGATGGTGGTGGCCTTGGCTGGCAGTGTTGGCCCGTGGTGGAGGGCACCTCATCTTCGGTAACTCCGGCCGGCGCAGTGGCTTCCTGGCACGGTACGTCGGCTGCTGAATGTTGTGGCGTTCACGACGGCATCCTAAGCAATCATATATAGCACATCGGCTCCGTTGGCGGCGAGGTCGGTGCCTCCCGCATTGTGGCGGCGCCCTCATCACTCAAGAAGTGTTTGTGCCAGTATGGGGGTGGAGACACTTGCAGGTCTTCCTGCATTCGTTCGGCAGTGTGGGGGTGCAGAGGAAGATTTGCTTCGGGCAAAAGTTGACAGCGCGACGCATGCGGACGTCACACTCCTCCTGGGGGTCATTGTGGAGCTCTTCTACATCCTCAGCTCTCAGGTCACATCTTCGGGTCAAGGTCGAGCGGCGCGAGATTCCCTCCTAAGGGTGTCGTCTTGGAGTTTTTGTTACCCTGGGTGCTTTCCCAGGGCTAGACTAGCACGACATCGTGGCCAAGGTGGAGCGGCGTAGCATCTACCGCATTGACAACAATCAGTCTCGGTGGCGTGGTGCTACGGGGGCTCGACGGAGAATGTGTGATGATGGACATGCGCATGGAGGTGGTGATGTTTGGCGCCATGGTGCCATTGACGGCTGGCCGGTCTAGCAAGGATGATGCAGATTTCTTCCTGGAGATGGATCATCGGTTCGATGGTGGTGGTGGCTTCTGAGGTGTGTGCATGTGGTGTACACTTTGGGTTAGTTGCACCGGGTGTATGCTCCTGGTACATCATGCGAGCGGATAGGATTTCTAGATGGCGGGTAGTGATGACACTCCCCATTATTGAGTGTGTAAGTGTGAGTGGTGGACTTGGGTTGTTTTATGCATGTTCTTGTCAGACCTTTGTTGAATAATTGAATAAAGATGGATGTGTGCATCTATTGATGCCGAGGCTCGGGGTTTCAACCTCCTTTTTGAAAAAACTATTTGACCAAACCAATGAGGCCATACATGGGTATTCAACTAGGAGAGAAACCTGAGTGAACTCCATGCAATGCATTCAACAACAAAGAATGCCCTGTGAATAATAGCATGGACAAGTTCAACCAATGAAGGTCGTACCTAGAGTTTCTACCCCTAGAACTTGAGCTCATGCCCTCATAGAGCACCACCAAGCCGATGTTGCCCTATGCACCATCACCTACTGATCCATCATTGCACAGCGGCGTAGACGCACAATACGTGGACCTAGCCACAAAGATAGAACCATGTCCATGCAACACTTGCTGCTAAGAAGCACGTAAGGATGCCCGTCATCCCCGCCGATCCCATGCCACTAAAGGCCTAACTACCGACACGGAGCCAATTTGGACCACTCACACTGAGCACCTTGGACAAGGGTGGAATCACGGCATCAAGCAAAAGTTGAGTCGCCACATGCCATCTTGGACCATGTAGAGCACTCAAAATCTCTGCATCGAGCGGGAGACATCCAATGTCTGAAGCACGTCGCGATGAACCTTGAACTTGAGCAGCATGGGGTCGCGCCGCCATGTGCAAAATAACCAATGCACATGCAACTATACAGTCACAAATTGCCTCCATACAAGGACCAGGAAGATGCATTGCCACCGTGAATCGCCACCACCATCGTTGATGCCATGACCGGCAGCCACGTTTCCCAATTGAATAATTAAATTGTATGAAGATATGTAAACTGTGTAAATAGTGCTACTCCCTCCATTCCAACATATTCAGTGTGCATGCTATACCCCGATAAACAAGTTGAGCATGCGGCCAGTTCTATTTAGAAAGTGATAAAACCAGCTTTTATGCGACTTGAGGCTTATTATTGTGTTTGTTGCTACTGGTAAAGAGCTATCTCTTTGCAATCTTTGGCTTTTCTTCTATGCAGCCACCCGTTGGCAATTGTGTCCTTAGCAACAAGTGATCTTGCATTCCAAAGGCAGTGTAATTAGCTTAGTTTGGATGTTTAGATTAAGAGTTCCCAGTGTCCATTTCTGCTTTCATGTTACTGAATATCTTAGTTCCCTGAATCATAATTATTCCGCAAGAAGTTCTGAAACAAAGCAGGTTGCATGGATTGGAAAATACATAGTCTCTGCTGCCTTAATCTAGCTTCAATTACCATTATAGTTTGTCTGGTGTCCTCCAAATGTCCACAAAGCGGCTCAGGAAAGTAACGAGCAGGAGCACTGGGTTTTTTTTAGGAAAAGCAGGAGCACTTGTGTGTCCTAGATCTACCGACCAATTTGATCTCGCGTGTCAGTTTCGTGTGGTGTTGTTTTATCATAAAAAAAGATAGGTTCATGCAAGAGCGCCGAGGTGCACCCTAGATCTTAGTGTGGGTCACTGGTGGAAGAGCATCAAGGAAAGAAATGGCAAGAAGCCAGTGCACAGGAGCAATATCGTCTTCTATGTTTTCACATCAATTTCCCCCAACGCCTCCTATTCTTAAGTAAGACACGCATCCAGACTCCGATTCTTAGTCGCATGCTCTTTCATTTTTGGCTTCTTGACATGGCTACTAGGTACCACTTCACTAGACCGTTTTCTCTCCTAGGTTCCTGCTTTGGCTGTTACCGCTTCACTATTCTACATGGTTTGATGAATCAATGGTACATGGTGAAGAGTCAAACATGGTTGGTATATAAAGACAACAAAAGGTATTGATGATTGATAAGATGTACAACAAAAAGGTATGTGGGTGCATTTCATTCGCTCAGACTCTTCAAGATAATTAACTGAGAGCACCTCTGTATTTGTGCACATGAATAGCATAGACAAAGTGGCATCATAGTATTATTGACGAACATCCGCTAGGTATGGAGTGACTCCTGATAGATTTTGTAACATATGCCTTATACTCATTCAAATATCATATTAAGATTTCTAGCTAGCCGAAAAGGGGAGTACTTCGGCCTCTACATCACATGATGCACACATGCATACTATTAAACATGGAATAAGTTCAAGTCACTGAGTACTAGATGGTAAAACAAATAAACGGAAAACACGACCAGAGGCGGTCGAACCAGAGATTATCTAGCTCATTCACATAATCTACGAGTGGCTCGCCAGCCAAACTGGTTGAACAAACTCTGTGCAACCATTTCCAGCCGACTGCATCCACAGACCATAAGCGCTCGCGTCCACACGCTGCAGTGATGACCACATGCAGATTAAAGCCATAGGTCTGTAGATAACCTGCAAGAAATTAGGAGAAGACGATATGTTTAAGATGTAATCATTCCGGCAATTTCATATTGCCCGGAGAATGGCATAAACTCCCACACGGATTTGGCCCTTCAGCATATGATGAATACCACTTAACCAGTTTCTAAAAAAATTGAAATACTCGTTGGTGGTGCTAAATTGTATGTAACATGAACTATGCGCCAGATCAAGGTGGTAAATGGGCATGACAGAAATAAATGATGAATTGTCTCCTCTTAATCACAAAAACAACATTTTTGTTGCCATGCCAGTTGCGCTTAGCAAGGTTATCTTTGATAAGAACTACATCCCTCTGCAAAATCCACATGAGAACTTCAATCTTGCAAGGAACCTTTGTTTTCCAAATATGCTTTCTGGGAAAAATAGGTCCAGAATCTATGAGATCCGCATACATAGACTTCATAGTGAAGACACCATTAGTGGTTAATCTCCACTCGAATGAATCTGCCATCTGAGTTAGATTAATTGACATCAATCTAGAACTCAAATGGATCCACTTAGTTCATTTGTCACCCAACAACGCCCTAGAAAATTGGATGTTCAAAGGGTCGCCCCGAAGATCAGAAGCCACTGAATCCTCTTTTCTGAACACAAAATTATACATGGTCGAGTATTGTAGAACTAATGGCATGTCACCCAACCAGGTATCATCCCAATAACTCGTCGATTGGTCATCACCAATCTTTAAGGAACCTCTCTTAAAAAAGGATGACTTGACATTCATCAAGCCCATAGATCGGCAGTGCACGTCCTACCCCCTCCCCACCCCCTTGCCATGGACACCATTTACCTTTCTGTGCTATCGCTCGCCACATCCTTTGTATGCATCCCGCTCGCAGACCCCCCCCCCCTCGCGCAGGATGCTGCTTCCAGGATAGGATCATCGTCGGTCGAAGCATCACCAGACGCTGCTTGATCCTCGCTGCACTGGTTGCCTGAGCTCGTCAGTTCACTGCAATGCTCGCCACCATCACATCATGTGGGTGCAAAACTATTATGTGCATCATCGGCTCGCTCCATAGGTTCTCCTGTCGCCGATTGAGGGTTTTTTTTTAATCTACGGTTGAAGTTTTTGTGTCAACATAGCAGCTTTTTTGGTTGCACAGTGGCTTGGTTGAAGCTTTTCTATAAACGCTTGCAGCTTTTCTGGTTGAGCAGTGATTGATTGAAGGCTTCTACATCGTCGGTTTAAGCTTTTTCTGTCAATGGTTGCAACACTGCAATCGGTGGTTTCAACGTCGCCTTTGTCGGTCACGCGCCATCGCTCGCGTTGGTTGCAACCAAAAGGATCCTATAGTTCTAGCATGTCGAGTCTCTGTTCCAGCACCCGCCCATCACTCTTGCGGCATGTTCCCCCAGCGCATTTGCATCTCGTGTGTGCTAGAGCTGAGGGTTGCGTGTGAGGGAGAGGAATAAGGAGGCATTGGTCGTGGCCATTTCTCCGCCCCGCGATGGTTCGCCCTAGTAGCAGGTGGCGGTGGTTGGTCTGTAGCAGTAGCACCCCAATTCGCCCGACGGGTCGCGATGGTAAGGGAAGAGAAGGCGAGCAACACGTCCTGAAAAGGTAGAAAAAAGGAGTGTTGCTTATGTATAAGAAATAAGAGGTGGGGGTAGGGCATGGAATAAAACAAAGGGGGGCGCAGGATGGTGGGATCCGACGTCGCTCATGTGACCGACGCAAGTCGTGATCAGTCAGCCAGGAGGAAACATTAGCCTCAATAAATTGTGAAACCTACCCCGCCATAAAATAAACAAAGGGGGGCGCAGGATGGTAGTATATGTTTTCAATGCCAATAAAAAGTAACCCATCCAATGGTATTTAACATTGATAAAATGACCAAATAAAACACACGCCAACCAGAAATATCACAAGTACTGTTGCGCCTTGGGCCGTCGACAGAATGCTTGGTGGGGAAAACCTCGGCGTGCCAAGTGATTCTATGCAACACCTCTAATATTGATTTGTGTCTAATATTGGCAGGACAAACCTCGCGCCAAGCAGAATATATTTTCCAGTATTTTGGGTGTGAATGATGGACAATCAATGCGGGCAGAAATATTTGCAACATCTCATATGGTTCTCCCAATTTTTTGTAGTAGTTTCAAAGGGGTTTTCCCTAGTATACCGGGCATACGAGTGAACTATTAAGCCGTGAAAAAATGACTTGCAATCGTGCAATATCCATGGTTTCTTACAACTTGTTTACTTATATTTTTCACTAGAGAAAATCAAACGATGCATGGTTTATTGGTAATGAATCAAGTGTTTTAAAATACACATGATCTTTGGGGAACTCACATATCACAAGCACTCAGCATTCTTGCAATTTATCAAGTGCTTTAAAATACAAATTATCTTTGGGGAGCTTGCATTTCACAAGCACTCAGGCTTCATACGGATATCCTCACCAGTCACCAAATACTTTGGAGGCAAACGGCACAGGATACCTCTCCAACTTCTAGCCACATCCCACTACCTTCCATCTCTCTTATCGAACTCTAGGGAAGGGGAATGACCACGAGAATAACACCTGAAATGTGGAGTGAGCACAACACAGAGAGGGGTTGCTCGTTGAGAAGCTCGATCCTCCTTGTGTTCGCACAAGTGGCCGTGAAAGGAACTTCATAGCCAAATCAAGAGGATGGCCAAGTCGTTGGGCTAGAAGGTGTAGACGAACACCCGGCAGACCGGTAAGAGGCCGGAGCACGAGAACAGTGCCGTTTTCTAGCTTTTTCCGCCAATTTTCCCCAATGCCTCCTATTCCTAAGTAAGACACAGGTCAAAGCTCTATGGTTCCTAGCTACGTCTTCTTCTTCCATTTTGGCTTTTCACTTTCTGACACGGCTGCTACATGTCATATCATTAGACCACTTTCACCCCTTGGTGCTTTGCTTTGGCTACTAGCACCTCACTATTTATATGGTTTGATGAATCAAGTGTGTAGCCAAGACTCAAACATGGGTGGTATATAAAGATAGCAAAAGGTGCATTCATGGTTGAGGAGATGCGCAACGAGAGGTGCATTTCATTCGGTCAGGCTCTTCAAGATACTTAACTGAGAGGGCTTCTGTGTTTGTGCACATGAACAGAGCATATGCGAAATAACATCATACTATTATTGACAAACATCCGGTAGGTGTGGAATCACTCTTAATAGATTTTGAAGCATGCCTTGTACCATTACAAACATTACATTAGGATCCCTAGCTAGCTATGAGCCTGTTCACTGCAACAACAAATGGGTCAGCATTCCAGCTGCACACACACAAACAAACGTTATGAATTTTCCGAGGAAAAAAATGTTAATCTATAGAGGTAAAGGTTCCTCCTTCAAAACACCCCCCATTTCCATTCTCCAGGACCGGTCTACCAGCGGGTATAGTTCTCTGCAAAACGTTTTTAGTCAGATATTTTGACAGCCTCAGTTAAGCGTTGTGTTCAACAGTGGCTCCAATGGCGCACAGCTATACAAAAGTATTGTGTTCTATGGTGAGTACTAAATTACCTTAGGTCATGACTTACAACCAGTATGGTGTGGTCTTTCTTTAGGTCCCTCAGGAGATTCACAACATCAGCCCGAGCTTTCCAATCTGATGATGATAATACAAACTTAGTAACCACATCTAAGAGAGCATATACTATTTAAAAGAAAAACTATTTGACACCACACAATATTCCTAGCAAGTCTGGGCTGTGGCACAAAGATGACAGGATGCACAAGCAGAATTATATTAAACAACTGCTCTCACTGATGTGCATTTAGATGGGTTCACAAATGGATCAATAAAAGGGGAAGAAGATAATCTGCAGAGATTAGTTTGATATGGATATTCAAGTACATACCAAGTCCAGCGAGGGGCTCATCAAGCAACAATAAATCAGGAGTTTGAACCTAGAAAATCAGAAGATAAAGGCAAAAGATTATCCACCTTCACTTCTAAAAACAGAACGATCAACCCGTACTAAAATAATGCAAATAATACCAGTTGAATCGCCAAAGCAAGTCGCCGCTTAAACCCACCACTCAGAGACTGTGGATCCTTATCCAATGAAATGGCACTTAGACCAACCTAGCGTTAAACAAATTATCTTCAGAAATCAATTGTGTGTGGTCTCAAACTACAAGTTCACTCCGCAATGCAACAAAATGGTATGTATGAGAGAGAATCATTACAGAGTTAATGGCATTCTGAAGTTTTAAAGTGAGTTGCTCCCTCAAAGGAATGTCTGCCTTTTGCCTTGGCCATCCAAAAGTAACTTCTTCAAGTATAGTATCTGATAAGAAGTACCTACAGGTTTAAAATATCTTATTTTGCAATGAAACTTCTCAAGCACTCACACAGATCATAAGCATTCGTGCTAATATGTAAAAAACTTGTTAGTGAAAGTAGTAATTCAATGTTCAAACCTCTCAGGAAACTGAAATACAATACCGACTCTTTGAGGAGCTAACACTTCCGACAGACCGATTGGATTTCCACTGTCATCATACTTCTGAATGCAAATTGAACCAGAGGTAGGTTCTGATAGACCGGCCAAAAGCTGAGAAATCAAACTATCACCTTAAGATGAATGATGCAGAGTTAAACATGTCATGCAGCATTTCAATGCAAACCTGTAAAAGAGTGGTCTTTCCACTCCCACTCCGTCCAAATATCAAACCAAAACTGCATGAATAGTTGTCTTGTCAAATACAAAAGGCATCCAAGAAACGTAGCTATTACAATATAAAACGCATGCTTACCTTTTCTCCTGGAGAGAGAGACTAGTTTGATTCAATAAGTTTTGCTCAGTTCCAGGAGGTCGGTAGCTGACTTTTCTAACCTAAAAGAAGCGAAGTCCAATATATGTCCATGTAATGTAAAGGCAAACCATGATTGCATGGATGTTATACAACGTACGGTATATCTGACATTAGCAGTTCCCCCAACAATGAACTATTTGTTTAACATATTTGATTTGCAAACAACTTGTATCGAATTACCAATATTTCTTATCGACTTCAAAATTTTAATCAAGTTATTATGTATGTCTCTTATTAAAATCCCAATAGGCAAGGACTAAAGTACTACATGTGCATCATATACAATAACACTGAAGGACATAACGAAACAGCAATTCAGGATACTTCACTACTGGATTATACCGATTGCGGAGTGCTACCTAGCTTTTCTGCGATAAGATGCTAAGATCCTGGGCTTGAAGATCCATACAAAGCTTTAGTCGGAACAAAGGTAACAAAGCCTAGATTTTCAACAAAATCTAGGGCCAGAGTTCAGGGAGATTCCTCAGTTTGATGATTACTGAGAGTTAAACAAGTGAACTCACACATTCCAAACAACCTATCAGAGCCAAGTGTAATGAATAATGAATCTTACCTGCAGTTCACCAACTTCTGTCAACATTAAGACTACAACTAAATTGTCTTTCTAGATTAAATTACTCCTGTGTCCACATATAAACCAATTGTCCAAACAGAACTAGGAAAAATCCTCATACCACAAAAGAGGGGCAAGAAAAAAAAATCACCTCCAACTGGGAGTACCCAGCTGACACCCGTTCTGCTCGACATCTCCAAGAAAACCTCCTGGAAACCATCAAGGCACACAAAGGATAAGAGAACGAAAAAAGATGGGAGCACACACGGTTCAAGGATAAGAATGGCATGCCTTGTCATCTTAACCGGAGAGGACGAAACTGTGGGTGGGAAAGCGACATTGGCCAAAGCGAGCATAGTTTCGCGGTGGTGGGGAGCTTCGGAGGAAGCGGGGCTCGAACGGGGTGAAGGGACTGGTAAGTGCAGAAGAATGGTCAGATGGGAACTTTGGTGCAGTCAAGTGAAGCAAATGCCTCGGCTTCAATTCAAGAGAATGGTCTCTCAAAAAAACATTAGGAGCAGGAAGATTGCAATTCATCTAGTAGAAGTTCAGCTTTAAGTCCAATGGTGTCAATGTCATGATGAAGTAACACAGTTTTGTAAAATTACATCCTAATGTCCTACAGAGACGAGATGATAAACCTAGAATTGATTTGTATGATTAATTTCCTAGTGACACTTCTGAAAATGGAGGCAGCAACTTGAGTATTGTCTACAGCACCATAGAAGCTAGTTCAAAATAAAGTCTTAAGCTTGGTACTGTGGTTTCTTCACATTCCATAATTAAGAACCGTGCTATGTCAGGCCAAATAAGTCCAGTTTGATAACGAACAATGACACTGCAACTCCAAAGCCAGACAAAACTACCTAGAATAATGCAATAACATAGCACTCACATTGGTGCTGCTCAGTTCCAGATTATAGAAATCCGCCGCATCTGCATTGAACAGCGGCCAGTCGTGCCAGCTCCTGCCTCCTGGTGTGCAGCTTGAGAAATTTCTCACCAGAGACTCGGAAGACGCGGACCACAGACGGATCAGGACGCCGAGGTACCAATCCGAGGCGCCGACGGAGCAGGGGAGACCGAGGGAGCGTCGAGCGGGGAGGGGACGGGGGCGTCGAGCGCCGCCGTCCTACTGGCCACGACGGGCCCGCGCCGCCCGGTGTCGAGCAGGGGAGACCGAGGCTTCGTCGGGCGTCTCCGTCCTGCTGCCTCGATGGGGAGGGGCGCCGGCCCGATGTCGAGCAGGGAGGGAGAGAGGCACCGCGCGATGTCCGCCGTGCGACGCCGTTCAGGAGAAAGACGAGGGTGAGGGTTATCGGGACAGAGAAGAGGGGTGAAAGAAAAAGAAAAGAATCTCAGTCAGCACCGAGGACCGTCGATCTCGATGTTGAGATCTGTGTAAATTTTATATTTCTCCGTCCGGTGAAAAAATGTATACATATAGAAATGTTTGCTACTTACAAGTTGCCTGAAATGACACTTACTTCAGCAAGATTTGAGCCTTTTGAGACTTAGAATTAAGGCCAGGAATGAACAATGTTTAGAAGAATGGTTAATCACCCATCTTTGATGTTGGTGTGAAGTACTCCCTCTGTCCCTAGTGTCAAAAACGGTCTTATGTTATGGGATAGAGGGAGTAGTAGTTAGCTCCATCATGTGATAACTAGGTCTGGGATTGGATAAACTCTTCTTTGATGTTTTCTTCTATTTTTTTTGTACCTATGTAATTTGCATTATGCATTATTAATGTACTCCTTCCGTTCCTAAATATAAGTTTTTCTAAAGATTTTAATATTGACTACATATGGAGTAAAATAAATGAATCTCTACACTAAAATGCATCTACATACGAATGTATGTGATTCATGATGAAATCTCTACAAAGACCTATATTTAGAAATGGAGGGAGTATAAACAATACCGCAAAACAATCGTTCTACTGTTCTGGCTTCATGAAAAGTACTACTATGGATGACCAATGGAGTGTAGAAAAAAATATTTCACTACAAATCGAACGAACGTCGGATTTTTTAGCATGGCAAATTATGTTATCGCGAGGACGTGTGGCTGCTATGTCATGGACCTTATGGAATGCATAAATGGTGTTATTTTTTATAGTAAATATACAATGATCCTATGAGCTTGATTCAGCTGATGACATACTGGATTATGGCTTGGTCTATTTTGCAAATAAAAGATCAAAACAAAAGGACGATGGAGCTGGGATCAAAACTACTAGAGCAAGTAGCAAGTGAAGCATATAAAGCTTCACATGGATGGAGATATATAACGTACCAAGGTGTTGGGGAACGTAGTAATTTCAAAAAAATTCCTACGCACACGCAAGATCATGGTGATGCATAGCAACAAGGGGAAGAGTCTGATCTACGTACCCTTGTAGATCGCAAGTGGAAGCATTATATCAACGCGGTTGATGTAGTCTAACGTCTTCACGATCCGACCGATCCAAGTACCGAAAGCACGGCACCTCCGAGTTCTGCACACGTACGGCTCGGTGACGTCCTCGCCTTCTCGATCCAGCAAGAGTGGCGAAGTAGTAGATGAGTTCCGGCAGCACGACGGCGTGGTGACGGTGTTGGTGAAGAACAATCTCCGCAGGGCTTCGCCTAAGCACTACGAAAACTATGACGGAGGATAAACTAGAGGGAACGGGGTTGCCGGCACACGGTTTGGTGTTTCTTGATCTCTCCTTTGTGCTAGCCCTGCCCCTCTATTTATATGTTGAGCCCTGGGGTCGAAACTTGGAGTAAAAGCCTCCACAAAGTCGGTTTCACCCGAAAGGCAAGAGTCCTTCTCGGACTCCAGGGCCAGACGCCAGGGTTCCCGGCGTCTGGACCCAGACGCCAGGGACCCTGGCGTCTGGCCCCTGGACTCCGCAAAACTTCCTTTTGCGCTTTCCAAAAACTTTGTGGGCTTTCCCCTTTGGCCCAAATAAAGTGTTCTCGTACCCAAACATTTCGGGAAACATCCGGAACCCTTTCCGATGATTTCCGGAACCCTTCCGGTGACCAAACACTATTATCACATATATCAAACTTTATCTCCGGACCATTCCGGAGTTCCTCGTCATGTCCTTGATCTCATCCCGGACTCCGAACAACATTCGGTCACCAACATACATAACTCACATAGTACTATATCGTCAACGAGCGTTAAGCGTGCGGACCCTACGGGTTCGAGAACTATGTAGACATGACCGAGACACCTCTCTGGTCAATAACCAATAGCGGGACCTGATGAAGTCATGTACCTACGGTAGGGACACGGACCCGTCCTAAAGAGCCCTACCATAGGACATCCCTAGAAGAAGTCACCTTTCAATCAACTTGAAGATATCCCACTCGACGGGTTGAAGACACTCGACCAAGAAGCTGTCACTCGACCAAGAAGCCAACCACTCGACTGCCAGAAGACCTCAAGTCACTCCGCAGGCAAACAGCCGGCTATTAAGTAGTCTTTATGATTATTATGACACTTTATTAGGGACGTTATCAGTAACGCCCCACCTTAAATGTACCTTAAACCCTGCATTACTGAGGGCAGGAGAGGGCTGGCGAACTCTATATAAGCCATCTCCCTCCTCAGTATCAAGGGTTCGCACCCCTGTCAATTTACACACGCATAATACAGTCGACCGCCTCCGGGCACCGAGACGTAGGGCTGTTACTTCCTCCGAGAAGGGCCTGAACTCGTAAACCTTGCGCGCTTACAACTTCCCAATAGCTAAGGTCTAGCCTCCTCATACACACCCCCCTACCTCACTGTCAGACTTAGAACCACGACAGTTGGCGCCCACCGTGGGGCCTTAGTCTTAGCGCCTAATTGGAGAAGTTGCGATTTTTCCGATCCACTTGATCATGTTTTCCTGCGGAGCTTTGGCAGAAGGCCGCGAGATACGTCTCGGCGGACTCACTTTCATCGCCGACGACTCCGCCTGGCTCCAGGAGGCGTCGCTTGACGTTGACGCGCTCCCCGTCCGCGGTGCGACGCACTTCCACGCGTGCGTCCGTGGCGTCCTCCTGCAGCAGCCGTCGACCCCATATCGGTCGACTCCCGTGTCATCTCCCCGTCCTGTCTCCCGCCAGCGCAAGCACTCGGGTCGGTCGAGACTCCAGCGGTGGATGAAGCACGCCGCGGCCCGCCAGTCGGCGGCCCCACAAGTCGTGGCAATCGAGCCCGACGAATCCCTCTGCGGCCTGTTCGATCTGTCGACTGGCTCCGCGGAGACCGCATCCGAGTGCGATAGCAGCGACCCTTTGGCGGAGGTTCTGGCGGTCGAGGGGACACGCAGTCCTCCTGGATTCCATCGCGCTGATAGTGGTGCAGATAGAGGCGATCCGTCGCATCCTCACGACGAATACCTCCCCGAACCTCTTACGTCATTACAGCGGGAGGAGCTTCGTCGCCGGAACATGGACGCGCTCTACACTCCTATTGTTGGAGAGACCCCCGAGGCCCGGGCCTTGGAGGACGCGCGCTTGGCTAATCTAGCCGAGCGCACTCGACTGGAGAATCTACAGCGAACCCTCGATGAGCGAGCGCGTCAGCGGGCTCCCGAGTCCAGTCGACGCCAGCAAGCTCCCGAATCCAGTCGACGTCAGCTCTTCCCACCGCCGCAGGTATACCAAACTCCGGTTCAGAACCTGGCTGCCGCGGCCCGCATAGCAGAGTCAATCCAACCCTCTCAGTCAGAGGCTGGCAGAGGATTGTTGCAGATCAGAGCATTGCTCCGAGCGGCGGGAAATCAGAATTCCGCCGTCTCTCAGTCGCGGGACAGGATCCACAGTCGATCCGTTGCAACGGAAACCATCCAGTCGGCTCACAGCCCGAGATCGCCTCCGAGGCGTGAGGGACGTGGAGACCGGCACGATCAGTACAGGAGGAATGAACAATATGATCACCGACCCGACCATGATGATAGACGTCGAGTGCCGTCCCCTCCCCCGAGGAGTGGATCGTATGCACCTCGACATCGGGATGACAGGCGCCCCCATAACGTTGGGCAGAGGATCCCAGTCGACCCCAGAGACCCAGGCTTTGACGCGAGATCCATCCTCGTTCAAGGTCTGGTGGACAGGAACAGGGCTCATCGAGAGGGCCACAACAGAGATACGCCCACCAGCAGCAGAGCACATGCCTCGGGGCCTGAATGTTTCAGTCGAGCCATCAGAGCCGCGGTGATCCCTCCCAATTTCAGGCTGGCGACTGGAGTCAGCAAGTTCACTAGTGAATCCAAGCCCGACACGTGGCTCGCAGATTACCGAGTGGCTGTGCAGATTGGTGGCGGCAATGATGAGGTGGCCATGAAGCATTTACCCCTCATGTTGGAAGGCTCAGCTAGGGCGTGGCTGAATCAGTTGGCGCCCAGCAGCATTTACACTTGGGAGGATCTCTCCCGAGTGTTTATCACAACCTTCGAAGGGACATGCAAGCGCCCTGCAGGCCTTACGGAGCTGCGGTCTTGCGTGCAGAAGCCAAATGAAACTCTGAGAGAATACATCCAGAGGTGGATCACACTGCACCACTCGGTCGAGAACGTGCCAGACCATCAAGCAGTTTGCGCTTTCAAGGAAGGCGTCAAGTACAGGGAGTTGAATCTGAAGTTTGGCCGAACTGGAGAGATGTCCCTGAATCGGATGATGGAGATTGCCACCAAGTACGCTAATGGAGAAGACGAGGACCGACTCCGGAGTGGCAAACTCAAATCAGTCGCCCAAGAAACCGGAGAAAACTCCAGTCGGAAGCAGAAGCGGAAGGCCGAGCCAGCCGCCCCTGGGGAGGCCCTGGCTGTGGCCCAGGGAAATTTCAAGGGAAAACCCAAGGGCACATGGAAACCCAAGAAGGTTAAAGATCAGGATGGGAATGATGTTTTGGACCTGCCATGTCACATCCACACCAAGAAAGATGAAGAAGGAAATTTTATTTTCCCGAAGCATACCACTCGACAGTGTCGGCTTCTGATTCAGCAGTTCCAGGGCAAGCAGCCCAAGGATAAGGAAAAAGAACCATACAGAGTTGAGGACAAGGAGGATAGTGACGATGGATACCCCCAAGTCAATTCCACCTTGATGATTTTTACTGATGTCGAAAGTAAAAGTCGACTGAAAGTCATTAACCGTGAGGTGAACATGGTTGCCCCGGCGACGCCCAGTTACCTGAAGTGGTCTCAGACTGCCATCACATTCGACCAGTCCGATCACCCGACGCACATTGCCACCCCTGGGAGGCAAGCTTTGGTGGTCGACCCAGTTGTCAAAGGCACTCGACTGACCAAAGTCCTGATGGGCGGCGGTGGCCTAAACATACTGTACGCTGAAACTTTGAAAGGAATGGGCATTCCGATGTCCAGACTCAGCACCAGTAACATGAGCTTCCACGGAGTCATTCCTGGGAAGAAAGCCGAGTCACTCGGCCAGATTGCTCTTGATGTGGTTTTTGGTGATTCAAAGAATTACCGCAAGGAAAAGTTGACATTTGAAGTTGTGGACTTCCAGAGTGCTTATCCCACCATCTTGGGCAGGCCAGCTTACGCACGCTTCATGGCTCGACCATGTTACGTGTATCTTAAATTAAAGATGCCTGGCCCCAAAGGTGTGATCACTGTTACGGGCAACCGGAAGAAAGCAGAAGAATGTTTTCAGAAGGGATCAAAGATCGCCGACGCTCAGATGGCAGTGGTCGAGCTGAAAGAGTACCAAAAGGCTGCCGACCCGAGTGAATTGCTGCGAGCTAAGAAGCCTGCCTCCGAGTCAGCTTTTCAGTCGGCTGGCGAAACAAAGACAGTCCACATTCACCCGACCGATCCCGACGCTGCTCTGACTCACATCTCGACGACGCTCGACTCCAAATAGGAAGAAGCGCTCATCCAGCTCCTCCGTGAGAACTGGGACATCTTCGCATGGAAACCCTCTGACATGCCTGGAGTTCCCAGGGGGCTGGCTGAGCACCGTCTGCGAGTCGACCCAAAGTTCAAACCCGTGAAGGAACATCTTCGACGGTCCGCCGTCCAGAAAAAACAAGCCATTGGCGAGGAAGTGGCTCGGCTCTTAGCAGCTGAGTTCATCCGAGAGATTTACCACTCCGAGTGGCTCGCCAATGTCGTCATGGTCCCCAAGAAGGACAAGTCACTCCGTATGTGCATTGATTTCAAGCATATCAATCGGGCCTGCCCGAAAGATCATTTTCCTCTCCCTCGCATCGACCAGATTGTCGACTCAACTGCGGGATGCGAGAGATTGTCTTTTCTAGATGCCTACTCCGGGTACCATCAGATCCGTCTGTATGGGCCCGACGAAATCAAAACAGCTTTCATCACTCCATCCGGATGCTTCTGTTACGTCACCATGCCATTCGGCCTCAAGAACGCCGCAGCCACATTCATGAGAATGATCCAGAAGTGTTTACTCACTCAAATCAGTCGGAATGTGGAGGCGTACATGGACGATATCATGGTCAAGTCCCGGAAAGGTTCCGACCTGCGGGCTGACCTTGCTGAAACCTTTGCCAACCTCAGGAGGTACGATATCAAGCTCAATCCGTCAAAGTGCACTTTCGGAGTTCCAGGTGGAAAGCTACTCGGTTTTCTCGTTTCCGAACGGGGAATCGACGCCAATCCTGAAAAAATTGGCACCATACTCCGGATGAAGCGTCCTGTACGTGTGCATGATGTCCAAAAGCTTACAGGCTGCTTGGCCACCTTAAGTCGATTCATTTCTCGACTCGGTGAAAAAGCGTTGCCTCTTACCGACTGATGAAGAAGTCTGACAAGTTCGAGTGGACTCCAGAAGCTGATGCAGCGTTTGCAGAGCTCAAAGCTCTGCTCTCCACCCAGCCGGTGCTAGCTGCCCCAATCAGCAAAGAGCCTCTGTTGCTTTACATTGCAGCCACGGGACAAGTTGTCAGTACAGTACTTACGGTCGAGCGGGAAGAGGAAGGGAAGGCCTTCAAAGTTCAACGCCCTGTATATTATGTGTCTGAAGTTTTGACCCCTTCAAAACAAAGATACCCCCACTACCAGAAGCTTGTATATGGGATTTATATGACCACGAAGAAAGTTGCACATTATTTCTCTGACCACTCCATTACAGTCGTCAGCGACGCCCCATTATCAGAGATCCTGCATAACAGAGACGCAACTGGTCGAGTGGCCAAGTGGGCGATTGAACTCCTTCCTTTAGATATCAAGTTTGAAGCAAAGAAAGCCATCAAGTCCCAAGCAATCGCGGATTTCATCGCCGAGTGGATTGAACAGCAACTTCCGACTCAAGTTCACTCGGAACACTGGACTATGTTCTTCGATGGATCCAAGATGCTGAATGGTTCGGGTGCGGGGGTAGTTTTGGTCTCCCCCCGAGGAGATAAGCTCAGATACGTTCTCCAGATTCACTTCGATTCCTCCAATAACGAAGCAGAGTATGAAGCACTTTTGTATGGGTTGCGCATGGCCATTTCACTCGGCGTCTGTCGCCTCATGGTCTATGGCGACTCAGATCTGGTGGTTAATCAAGTGATGAAGGAGTGGGACGTCAGGAGTCCGGCAATGACTGGATATTGCAATGCAGTGCAAAAGCTAGAGAAGAAGTTCGAGGGGTTAGAGCTCCACCACATCCCCCGACTGAAAAATCAGGCAGCTGACGACTTGGCAAAGATAGGCTCCAAGAGAGAAGCCATTCCAAGCAACATGTTCTTGGAACACATTCACTCACCGTCAGTCCAAGAAGATCCTTTCACAGAAGAAGCCCCGCAGCCGGAAAGTGCCACAGATCCGACTGAAGTTGAAGTGCCTGCAGTGGTCGACCTAGTCATGGAAGTCTTGGCAATCATCCCTGACTGGACGATACCGTACATCGCATATATCCTAAGGAAAGAACTTCCGGAGGACGAGGCTCGACAGATCGTCCGCCAATCTAAGGCCTTCACAGTCATAAGGGGACAGCTGTACAGAGAGAGTGCGACCGGAGTCGGCCAGAAATGCATAACGCCAGAAGAGGGTCAAATAATCCTTAATGATATCCACTCGGGGACCTGCGGTCACCATGCATCCTCTCGGACTATTGTGGCTAAAGCATACCGAGCTGGATTTTACTGGCCAAGGGCAAATGAGATGGCAAAGGAGATAGTCGATAAGTGCGAAGGGTGCCAGTTCTACTCCAACATGTCGCACAAGCCCGCATCAGCCCTGAAAACCATTCCGCTCGTCTGGCCCTTTGCCGTCTGGGGATTGGACATGGTTGGCCCCCTAAGAACGGGCAGGAGTGGATTCACTCATGTACTTGTGGCAGTCAAAAAATTTACCAAATGGATCGAAGCTAAGCCCATAAAGAGCCTCGATGCTGGCACCGCTATCAGTTTCATCAGAGGGTTAACATTCAGATATGGAGTCCCGCATAGCATCATCACTGATAACGGGTCAAACTTTGATTCGGACGAGTTCAGAGCATTTTGCGCTTCTCAAGGCACATGAGTCGACTACGCTTCGGTCGCTCATCCCCAGTCGAATGGACAGGCTGAGAGAGCAAATGGTCTGATTCTCAAAGGACTAAAACCTCGACTGATGCGCGATCTCAAGCACGCGGCAGGCACTTGGGTAGACGAGCTTCCATCAGTTCTGTGGGGATTAAGGACCACCCCTAACCGGTCGACTGGAAGGACTCCATTCTTTCTGGTTTATGGAGCCGAAGCTGTCCTGCCAAGTGATCTTCTTCATGATGCACCCCGAGTCGAACTTTACACCGAAGATGAAGCAGAGCAGGCCCGGCAAGACGCAGTCGACCTCTTGGAAGAAGAAAGGGAGATGGCCATGATCAGATCGACCATTTATCAACAAGACTTGCGCCGTTTTCACGCCCGAAATGTGAAAAGTTGAGCCTTCCAAGAAGGAGATCTGGTCCTCCAAGTGGATCAACAGAAGCCACACAAACTTGCTCCTACTTGGGAAGGCCCCTTCATAGTCACCAGAGTCCTCCACAATGGAGCATACCACCTCTACAACGTCGATCGCCAGATCGACGAGCCACGAGCTTGGAACGCGGAACTGCTCCGCCCCTTTTACACCTGAGTTCCCCTTGTAATGAGAAGAATAATTTCTACAGTTCATTTTTATCAAAGACAAGAGTGTTCCAATAATAGCTGTCACTTTGTTTGCATACAAAAACCCCAGCGGGTGACTTGGCTGCGAATCCGTTTCGCCTAATTTTTTTTTAATAAAGAGAAAAATCCTACCGAGTGGAGAGCAATCCTCCCACTCGGGGGCTTAGCTGCAGTCCAGTACTCGCCTAAGTTCTCCCACTCGGAAACTTAGCTGCAGTCAAGCACTCGCCTAAGTTTGAAAAAATCCTACCGAGTGGAGAGCAATCCTCCCACTCGGGGGCTTAGCCGCAGTCCGGTACTCGCCTAAGTTCTCCCACTCGGAAACTTAGCTGCAGTCAAGCACTCGCCTAAGTTTGAAAAAATCCTACCGAGTGGAGAGCAATCCTCCCACTCGGGGGCTTAGCTGCAGTCCGATACTCGCCTAAGTTCTCCCACTCGGAAACTTAGCTGCAGTCAAGCACTCGCCTAAGTTTGAAAAAATCCTACCGAGTGGAGAGCAATCATACCACTCGGGGGCTTAGCTGCAGTCCGATACTCGCCTAAGTTCTCCCACTCAGAAACTTAGCTGCAGTCAAGCACTCGCCTAAGTTTGAAAAAATCCTACCGAGTGGAGAGCAATCCTCCCACTCGGAGGCTTAGCTGCAGTCCAGTACTCGCCTAAGTTCTCCCATTCGGAAACTTAGCTGCAGTCAAGCACTCGCCTAAGTTTGAAAAAATCCTACCGAGTGGAGAGCAATCCTCCCACTCGGGGGCTTAGCTGCAGTCCGGTACTCGCCTAAGTTCTCCCACTCGGAAACTTAGCTGCAGTCAAGCACTCGCCTAAGTTTGAAAAAATCCTACCGAGTGGAGAGCAATCCTCCCACTCGGGGGCTTAGCCGCAGTCCGGTACTCGCCTAAGTTCTCCCACTCGGAAACTTAGCTGCAGTCAAGCACTCGCCTAAGTTTGAAAAAATCCTACCGAGTGGAGAGCAATCCTCCCACTCGGGGGCTTAGCTGCAGTCCGGTACTCGCCTAAGTTCTCCCACTCGGAAACTTAGCTGCAGTCAAGCACTCGCCTAAGTTTGAAAAAATCCTACCGAGTGGAGAGCAATCCTCCCACTCGGGGGCTTAGCTGCAGTCCGGTACTCGCCTAAGTTCTCCCACTCGGAAACTTAGCTGCAGTCAAGCACTCGCCTAAGTTTGAAAAAACCCTACCGATTGGAGAGCCAACCTCACACTCGGGGACTTAGCTGCAGTCCAGCACTTGTCTGAATACAAGACCAAAGTCCCACACGACAGTTCAAAACCACGAAGACATTCAGCAAGAAATTAAGTTCGGATAAAGCTTAAAAGGCCCCAGGCCCCGAATCAAAGTACTCGAGCCCTCAGCTCGGCAGTGTTTAAACGATTACAAGTCCACTCGGCATTCCGAGGCAAATTAAAGAAAGGCATAAAAGTTTTCTCATTCCTCAGGAGGAGGACTGGCAGGAGCGACGAACTCATCCAGGTCGATTCCGTCCGCAATACGAGTGGCAGCAGCAATGAAGGTCTCCATGAAGTCTTGAAAGATGTGCCTCTTGGTATTGGCGACTTGGATGGCGGCCAACTTTTCTTCTCGCGCCTCCTTGCAATGGACGCGGACTAAAGATAGAGCCACATCAGCACCGCACCGGGCAGAAGACTTCTTCCACTCCTGCACTCGATCGGGGATTTTGTCAAGTCGAGCCATAAGAGACTCGAGATCGTTCTGGAGCGTAGACTCTGGCCAAAGTGTCGAGTCGATCCGCGACATGGCAACCTTCAGCCGAGCCAAGTAATCCACGGCGCCGTCGATTCGAGATTCCAGTCGGAGCAGGTTCATGGCAGTATCATCTTTCACCGGAGAATTGATTGGGTCCAAACCCGTTTCAATCCGCCCGGTCTCCTCTTCGAAGTTCTGACAAAATTCTGCATACAAGACCCAAAGATAAGCCAACGATCGCAAACTGAGTCGACACAAAAGAAAACCAGTCGGAATTGAACGCACACCTTCGAGCTTGATATACAACGTCTTGGCGAGACTCCTCAGGTAGCTCTCCAGGTCGTCCCTCCTGCGAGCGACGCCTTCCATCTGCTCGCCCAGAGTGAGGTGCTTCTTCTTCCAATGCGAGCACTCCCTGTTGGCTTCATTCAGAGTGGCCTTCAGCTTGGTGTTCTCATCTTCTATCTGGCTGACCGAAGCCAACTTCTGTTCAGCCAGTGCGATCTTGTCATTAGCCTCCTTGTGGGCAGCCAAGTCCCGATCCTTCTTCGCCAGGGCCTCACTCAGTTCTCCTGCAAAAGAAACGATGATTGGTTCAGAAACAGCAAAAAGATACCCAAGCCTAAAACAAAACCAGTCGACAAGGTCATCTTACCAGCAACGCCATCTCTGACCTTCTGCAGCTCCGTTCTGGCCAGTTCTAGATCGAGAGACAGTTGAATCCGCTGCTTCTCCAACTCAACATAGCGAGACGCAAGTTCACAAGATTTCTGCAAAAGGGAAATTCAGTCGACAGACATACAAGATAAGTTGCTTCTGAGTAACTAAGGGGAAAAGGTGACGTTTCTAAGACTACAGCCGAATCAAAAACATTCGACAGTAGTCTCGGGGACTACACCCAGTGGGTGCACTCAGCGTGCCCCCACTGGTCCTGAAAAAAAAGTCGAGTGTCCGCAGTCGACCAGACACGGATCCATTCGACATGACTCGACCAGATCAAGAAAGGAATACAGATTCAGAAACGCAATATAAAGACTACAGTCGACTGCCAGCAGTACACCGTAGTCTCGGGGACTACACCCAGTGGGTGCACTCAGCGTGCCCCCACTGGTCCAAGAAAGAGAAAACACACCCAGTGGGTGTACAGATACAAAGATCTTCAAAAAAAGAAAGAGGGAGAAAGACTCTTCAAATAATCAAGTATCAAGTCGACTGACCTAGACATTGCTCTGAAGCGCCGAACTTGCATCGTAAGCTGCCTGGCTGGCCTCCCGGGCCTTCTTCACCTGTTCCATCATGACCCCCGCCTGGTGTATAGCCTCCTTCGCAGCGGCCACTTCGTCTTCAGGGACAGAGTACGCGACAAAGAGCGAAGTCGGATTGGCAGTCGACGCCGAGGGCTGCACACTCGACAGGGGATTGGCAAAGGTCACAGAAGCCCGAGGGGCATCGCCGCCATCCCGAGCCACGGTCTCAGGCGCCGGAGCAGGCTGGGGAGTCCTGTCAGCCGACGGCCTCTTGGTCCTCCCTATCCTCAGCGGCTCGTTGTCGTCGTCATCCGGGAGGTCGATAACATGAGGAGGGGCTGCAGGAAAAACTTTCAATCGACTAGAATTGCAAGAAACGACCAAGTCAACTCAAAAAACAGAACGTCAATAATCATACCAGGGTTGGAGGTAGCAGCGTCCCCCATCTCTTGGTCGTCGTCTTTGGCAGAGATCTCGGAGGTAGCAGCACTGCAAATTTCGAAGAATCAGCCAGTTAAGCGTAACGAGTCGACCGAGGGTCCGTCCTCCAATCGACGAAGGAAGACAAGCTTTGTTACCCGCAAATAACAGGGACAGTTATCTTCATATTGGGCAGAGTCTTGGGTGGCTTGGTTAGCGTCGTGCGTGGTTGCTTGGGGACCTTCCCAGTCGGTGTTGGAGAAGAAGTCCGAGGGCGTTTCGACGATGGCCCGACGGAGGCAGTCGCCTGGCCACATCCCTGCGCCGGGTCGTGTGCGAGCTTGGATCGCCTTTCCGGGCGGGGAGGGTACGGTCTCCTCCTCCTCCTCTTCGCTGGAGAAGACATCATCGCCCCCCTCTCCTTCACCATCTGACTCCCACTCGCCCTGGTCATCCCCGCTCTCGCCTCCGCTCCCTTCTCCTTCCTCAATCGACCCCTGTGCCCCATTGGGCGTCGAATACATCTCAGTGGTCGCCTGAAAGACAGCAGACAAAACGAAAAGTCAGTCGACCTGCTCGAAAGAAGACCAATGCAGAAAACGAAGATTTCAGTCGAAAACATAAAAACGCACCTGGTCGACCTCATGCGAGCTGTCGAGTGGAATGACCCTCCTAGCTCCTCGGGGGTTGTCCTTGTTCCCCGTGATGCTTGACAACCACCCCTCCAACATCTCGTCGGTGACCTCCTCCGGGTGGATCCAAGTGGTGTCCTCGAGGCCAGAGTACAGCCACATCGGGTGGTCCCGAGCCTGGAGTGGTTGGATTCGCCTCTTGAGGAAGAATTCCAGCAGATCCATCCCCGTCACGCCCTCACGGACAAGTTCAACCACTCGACCCGCCAGTATCTTGACCTGGGCCTTTTCTTCGGGCGTCACCTTCAGAGAAGCAGGCTTTTCGGCTCGGTCGAGGGTGAAGGGTGGGAGCCCAGTCGACTGCCCTGGAGTCACCTGATCCTGGCAGTAGAACCAAGTCGCCTGCCAGCCTCGAACTGACTCCGGGAAGGTAATGGAGGGAAAACAGCTTTTCCCCCTCGTCTGGATCGCCAAGCCCCCACACAGCTGGATCACTTGTGTCCTCTCGTCACTCGACTTGGCCTTCTTAACCGACTGAGAGCGACAGGTGAAGATGTGCTTGAAAAGCCCCCAGTGTGGGCGGCACCCCAAGAACGCCTCACACATAGAAATAAAGGCGGCGAGATAGACTATGGAGTTCGGAGTAAAGTGATGGAGCTGCGCCCCGAAGAAGTTCAAGAAGTTGCGGAAGAAAGAGTGGGGCGGCAGAGAAAACCCTCGGTCAATATGAGTCGCCAGGAGCACGCACTCACCGTCGCGAGGTTGGGGCTCGATTTCTCCCCCCGGAAGACGCGCAGCCTTGTGGGGAATGGCTCCTCCCTCGACCAGGTCGTCAAGATCCTCCTGACGGAGCACCGAGGGCATCCAGTCGCCCTGGATCCACCCTTTGGGCAGGGCCGTCCGAGAGGAAGATCCGCCGCGCGCAGACTTCTTCCCCTTCCCCGCCACCGCCGCCTTCTTCGCGCGCTCTAGAGCGGTCGTCTTGCCCTTCACCATCGTCGCCGGCGAGATCTCGAGCTGGTTTGCGGTGGCTGGGCGAGAGCGAAGGAAGCGAGGGAGGCGACGGAGAAAAAGAGAAAGAAGGGGAAGAGATGAGCATGCGCACGGTTGGAGGACTCCGAGCCAGCTACTTATAAGGGGCCGCTTCCGAGTGGCTGACAGGTAGGCCCGAGCTATCCAGTCAAATCCCATGGCAGGCGCGCGCGCAGTACATGGCGAAAAAGGCGGCGCGGAGATCGAGGAGCCTTCGCACTGTCGCTCCCGATTACTGCGGCCGCCCCCATTCCGCGCGCTTCCCAAAAAATCCGAATCCCACGATCTCCGCTGGCTGCAGAACAACTTGGCAAAACGGAAATCCCGTGCACACCGGCGCTCGATGCCTCACAGGTAAAGAAATCCATTCGACGAAAGGCCTGGAACGGATCAAGGCGACTGAAAGAGGTTAATGACGTCATCCGTGATAGTCGACCCAGAACGAAGCACCCATAATAACCCGAAGAATCAGTCGGAAAGGTCCCTAACCCCTTTTCTCACTCTAGCCTCGATCCGTTCGGGGGCTAATGATGAAGTCATGTACCTACGGTAGGGACACGGACCCATCCTAAAGAGCCCTACCATAGGACATCCCTAGAAGAAGTCACCTTTCAATCAACTTGAAGATATCCCACTCGACGGGTTGAAGACACTCGACCAAGAAGCTGTCACTCGACCAAGAAGCCAACCACTCGACTGCCAGAAGACCTCAAGTCACTCCACAGGCAAACGGTCGGATATTAAGTAGTCTTTATGATTATTATGACACTTTATTAGGGACGTTATCAGTAACGCCCCATCTTAAATGTACCTTAAACCCTTCATTACTGAGGGCAGGAGAGGGCTGGCGAACTCTATATAAGCCATCCCCCTCCTCAGTATCAAGGGTTCGCACCCCTGTCAATTTACACACGCATAATACAGTCGACCGCCTCCGGGCACCGAGACGTAGGGCTGTTACTTCCTCCGAGAAGGGCCTGAACTCGTAAACCTTGCGTGCTTACAACTTCCCAATAGCTAAGGTCTAGCCTCCTCATACACACCCCCCTACCTCACTGTCAGACTTAGAACCACGACAGGACCTGGATGCCCATATTGGCTCCTACATATTCTACGAAGATCTTTATCGGTCAGACCGCATAACAACATACGTTGTTCCCTTTGTCATCGGTATGTTACTTGCCTGAGATTCGATCGTCGGTATCCAATACCTAGTTCAATCTCGTTACCGGCAAGTCTCTTTACTCGTCCCGTAATACATCATCTTGCAACTAACTCATTAGTTGTAATGCTTGCAAGGCTTATGTGATGTGCATTACCGAGAGGGCCCAGAGATACCTCTCCGACAATCAGAGTGACAAATCCTAATCTCGAAATACGCCAACCCAACATCTACCTTTGGAGACACCTGTAATGCTCCTTTATAATCTCCCAGTTACGTTGTGACGTTTGGTAGCACCCAAAGTGTTCCTCCGGCAAACGGGAGTTGCATAATCTCATAGTCATAGGAACATGTATAAGTCATGAAGAAAGCAATAGCAACATACTAAACGATCGGGTGCTAAGCTAATGGAATGGGTCATGTCAATCGGATCATTCAACTAATGATGTGATCCCGTTAATCAAATAACAACTCTTTGTCCATGGTTAGGAAACATAACCATCTTTGATTAACGAGCTAGTCAAGTAGAGGCATACTAGTGACACTCTGTTTGTCTATGTATTCACACATGTATTATGTTTCCGATTAATACAATTCTAGCATGAATAATAAACATTTATCATGATATAAGGAAATAAATAATAACTTTATTATTGCCTCTAGGGCATATTTCCTTCAGTCTCCCACTTGCACTAGAGTCAATAATCTAGATCACATCACCATGTGATTAACATCGATAGTTCACATCATCATGTGATTAACACCCATAGTTCACATCGCCTTGTGACCAATACCCAAAGGGTTTACTAAATTCAGTAATCTAGTTCACATCGCTATGTGATTAACACCCAAAGAGTACTAAGGTGTGATCATGTTTTGCTTGTGAGAGAATTTTAGTCAACGGGTCTGCCACATTCAAATCCACGTGTATTTTGCAAATTTCTATGTCAACAATGCTCTGCATGGAGCTACTCTAGCTAATTGCTCCCACTTTCAATATGTATCTAGACCGAGACTTAGAGTCATCTAGATTAGTGTCAAAACTTGCATCGGCGTAACCCTTTACGACGAACCTTTTGTCATGTCCATAATCGAGAAACATATCCTTATTTCACTAAGGATAATTCTGACCGCTGTCCAGTGATCTACTCCTAGATCACTATTGTACTCCCTTGCCAAATCAGTGCAGGGTATACAATAGATCTGGTATACAACATGACATACTTTATAGAACCTATGGCCAAGGCATAGGGAATGACTTTCATTCTCTTTCTATCTTCTGTCGTGGTCGGGCTTTGAGTCTTACTCAACTTCACACCTTGTAATACAGGCAAGAACTCTTTCTTTGACTGCTCTATTTTGAACTACTTCAAAATCTTGTCAAGGTATGTACTCATTGAAAAAATTTATCAAGCGTCTTGATCTATCTCTATAGATCTTGGAGCTCAATATGTGAGCAGCTTCACCGAAGTCTTTCTTTTGAAAAACTCCTTTCAAACACTCCTTTATGCTTTACAGAATAATTCTATATTATTTCCGATCAACAATATGTCATTCACATATACTTATCAGAAATGTTGTAGTGCTCCCACTCACTTTCTTGTAAATACAGGCTTCACCGCAAGTCTGTATAAAACTATATCCTTTGATCAACTTATCAAAGCGTATATTCCGACTCCGAGATGCTTGCACCAGTCCATAGATGGATCGCTGGAGCTTGCATATTTTGTTAGCACCTTTAGGATTGACAAAACCTTCTGGTTGCATCATATACAACTCTTCTTTAATAAATCCATTAAGGAATGCATGCAGTTTTGTTTATCCATTTGCTAGATTTCATAAAATGCGACAATTGCTAACATGATTCGGACAGACTTAAGCATAGATACGAGTGAGAAACTCTCATCGTAGTCAACACCTTGAACTTGTCGAAAACCTTTTGCGACAATTCTAGCTTTGTAGATAGTAACACTAGTATCAGCGTCCGTCTTCCTCTTGAAGATCCATTTATTTTCTATGTCTTGCCGATCATCGAGCAAGTCAACCAAAGTCCACACTTTGTTCTCATACATGGATCCCATCTCAGATTTCATGGCCTCAAGCCATTTCTCGGAATTTGGGCTCATCGTCGCTTCCTCATAGTTCGTAGGTTTGTCATGGTCAAGTAACATGACCTCCAGAACAGAATTACCGGACCACTCTGGTGTGGATCTCACTCTGGTTTACCTACGAGATTCGGTAGTAACTTGATCTGAAGTTACGTGATCATCATCATTAGCTTCCTCACTAATTGGTGTAGTAGTCACAGGAACAGATTTCTATGATGAACTATTTTCCAATAAGGGAGAAGGTACAATTATCTTATCAAGTTTTCTACTTTCCTCCCACTCACTTCTTTCGAGAGAAACTCCTTCTCTAGAAAGGATCCATTCTTAGCAACGAATGTCTTGCCTTCGGATCTGTGATAGAAGGTGTACCCAACTGTCTCCTTTGGGTATCCTATGAAGACATATTTCTCCGATTTGAGTTTGTGCTTATCGAGATGAAATTTTTTCCACATAAGCATCGCAACTCCAAACTTTAAGAAACGACGGCTTAGGTTTCTTGCCAAACCATAGTTCACACGGTGTCGTCTCAACGGATTTAGATGGTGCCCTTTTTAACGTGAATGCAGCTGTCTCTAATGCATAACCCCAAAACGATAGTGGTAGATCGGTAAGATACATCATAGATTGCACTATATCCAATAAAGTACGATTATGACGTTCGGACACACCATTATGCTGTGGTGTTCCAGGTGGCGTGCGTAGTAAAACTATTTCACATTATTTTAACTGAAGACCAAACTCGTAACTCAAATATTTTACTTCTGCAATCATATCGTAGAAACTTTTATTTTCTTGTCACAATGATTTTCCACTTCACTCTGAAATTCTTTGAACTGTTCAAATGTTTCAGACTTATGTTTCATCAAGTAGATATCCCCATATATGCTCAAATCATCTTGTGAAGGTCAGAAAATAATGATACCTGCTGTAAGCCTTAATATTCATCGGACCACATACATCAGTATGTATGATTTCCAACAAATCTGTTGCTTGCTTGATTGTTCCGGAGAACGGCGTTTTAGTCATCTTGCCCATAAGGCATGGTTCGCAAGCATCAAGTGATTCATAATCAAGTGATTCCAAAATCCCATCAGCATGGAGTTTCTTCATGCGCTTTACACCAATATGACCTAAACGGCAGTGCCACAAATAAGTTGCACTATCATTATTAACTTCGCATCTTTTGGTTTCAATATTATGAATATGTGTATCACTAAGATCGAGATCCAATGAACTATTTTCATTGGGTGTGTAACCATATAAGGTTTTATTCATGTAAATAGAACAACAATTTATTCTTTTACTTAAATGAATAACCGTATTACAATAAACATGATCAAATCATATTCATGCTTAACGTAAACACTAAATAACACTTATTTAGGTTCAACACTAATCCCGAAAGTATAGGGAGTGTGCGATGATGATCATATCAATCTTGGAACCACTTCCAACACACATCGTCACTTCACCCTTAACTAGTCTCTGTTCATTCTGCAACTCCCGTTTCGAGTTACTACTCTTAGCAACTGAACTAGCATCAAATACTGAGGGGTTGCTATAAACACTAGTAAAGTACACATCAATAACATGTATATCAAATATACTTATGTTCACTTTGCCATCCTTCTTATCCGCCAATCACTTGGGGTAGTTCCGCTTCCAGTGACCAGTCCCTTTGCAGTAGAAGCACTTAGTCTCAGGCTTAGGATCAGACTTGGGCTTCTTCACTTGAGCAGCAACTTGCTTGCCGTTCTTCTTGAAGTTCCCCTTCTTCCCTTTGCCCTTTTCTTGAAACTAGTGGTCTTGTCAACCATCAACACTTGATGTTTTTCTTGATTTCTACCTTCGTTGATTTCAGCATCACGAAGAGCTTGGGAGTTGTTTCCGTTATCCCTTGCATATTATAGTTCATCACGAAGTTCTACTAACTTGGTGATGGTGACTAGAGAATTCTGTCAATCACTATCTTATCTGGAAGATTAACTCCCACTTGATTCAAGCGATTGTAGTACCCAGACAACCTGAGCACATGCTCACTACTTGAGCGATTCTCCTCCATCTTTTAGCTATAGAACTTGTTGGAGACTTCATATCTCTCAACTCGGGTATTTGCTTGAAATATTAATTTCAACTCCTGGAACATCTCATATGGTCCATGACGTTCAAAACGTCTTTGAAGTCCCGATTCTAAGCCATTAAGCATGGTGCACTAAACTATCAAGTAGTCATCATATTGAGCTAGCCAAATGTTCATAACGTCTTCATCTGCTCCTGCAATAGGTCTGTCACCTAGCGGTGCATCAAGGACATAATTCTTCTGTGCAGCAATGAGGATAAACCTCAGATCACGGATCCAATCCACATCATTGCTACTAACATCTTTCAACACAATTTTCTCTAGGATCATATCAAAAATAAACACAGGGAAGCAACAACGCGAGCTATTGATCTATAACATAATTTGCAAAATACTACCAGGACTAAGTTCATGATAAATTAAAGTTCAATTAATCATATTACTTAAGAACTCCCACTTAGATAGACATCCCTCTAATCCTCTAACTGATCACGTGATCTAAATCAACTAAACCATAACCGATCATCACGTGAGATGGAGTAGTTTTCAATGGTGAACATCGTTATGTTGATCATATCTACTATATGATTCATGCTCGACCTTTCGGTCTCCGTGTTCCGAGGCCATATCTGCATATGCTAGGCTCGTCAAGTTTAACCTGAGTATTCTGCGTGTGCAAAACTGGCTTGCACCCGTTGTAGATGGACGTAGAGCTTATCACACCCGATCATCACGTGGTGTCTGGGCACGACGAACTTTGGCAACGGTGCATACTCAGGGAGAACACTTCTTGATAATTTAGTGAGAGATCATCTTATAATGCTACCGTCAATCAAAGCAAGATAAGATGCATAAAAAGATAAACATCACATGCAATCAATATAAGTGATATGATATGGCCATCATCATCTTGTGCTTGTGATCTCCATCTCCGAAGCACTGTCATGATCACCATCGTCACCAGCGCGACACCTTGATCTCCATCGTAGCATCGTTGTCGTATCGCCAATCTTATGCTTCCACAACTATCGCTACCGCTTAGTAATAAAGTAAAGCATTACATCGCGATTGCATTGCATACAATAAAGCGACAACCATATGGCTCCTACCAGTTGCCGATAACTCGGTTACAAAACATGATCATCTCATACAATAAAATTTAGCATCATGTCTTGACCATATCACATCACAACATGCCCTGCAAAAACAAGTTAGACGTCCTCTACTTTGTTGTTGCAAGTTTTACGTGGCTGCTACGGGCTTAAGCCAGAACCAATCTCACCTACGCATCAAAACCACAACGATAGTTTGTCAAATAGACTCAGTTTTAACCTTCGCAAGAACCGGGCGTAGCCACACTCGGTTCAACTAAAGTTGGAGAGACAGTCGCCCGCAAGCCACCTGTGTGCAAAGCACGTCGGGGGAACCGGTCTCGCGTAAGCGTACGCGTAAGGTTGGTCCAGGTCATCTCGTCCAACAATACCGCCGAACCAAAGTATGACATGCTGGTAGGCAGTATGACTTGTATCGCCCACAACTCACTTGTGTTCCACTCGTGCATATAACATCAAACCATAAAACCTAGGCTCGGATGCCACTGTTGGGGAACGTAGTAATTTCAAAAAAATTCCTACGCACACGCAAGATCATGGTGATGCATAGCAATAAGGGGAAGAGTTTGATCTACGTACCCTTGTAGATCGCAAGCGGAAGCATTATATCAACGCGGTTGATATAGTCGAACGTCTTCACGATCCGACCGATCCAAGTACCGAAAGCACGCACCTCCGAGTTCTGCACACGTACGGCTCGGTGACGTCCTCGCCTTCTCGATCCAGCAAGAGTGGCGAAGTAGTAGATGAGTTCCGACAGCACGACGGCGTGGTGACGGTGTTGGTGAAGAACAATCTCCGCAGGGCTTCGCCTAAGCACTACGAAAACTATGACGGAGGATAAACTAGAGGGAACGGGGTTGCCGGCACACGGCTTGGTGTTTCTTGATCTCTCCTTTGTGCTAGCCCTGCCCCTCTATTTATATGTTGAGCCCTGGGGTCGAAACTTGGAGTAAAAGCCTCCACAAAGTCGGTTTCACCCGAAAGGCAAGAGTCCTTCTCGGACTCCAGGGCGAGACGCCAGGGTTCCCGGCGTCTGGACCCAGACGCCAGGGACCCTGGCGTCTGGTCCCTGGACTCCGCAAAACTTCCTTTTGAGCTTTCCAAAAACCTTGTGGGCTTTCCCCTTTGGCCCAAATAAAGTGTTCTCGTACCCAAACATTTCGGGAAACATCCGGAACCCCTTCCGGTGATTTCCGGAGCCCTTCCGGTGACCAAACACTATTATCACATATATCAAACTTTATCTCCGGACCATTCCGGAGTTCCTCGTCATGTCCTTGATCTTATCCCGGACTCCGAACAACATTTGGTCACCAACATACATAACTCACATAGTACTATATCGTCAACGAGCGTTAAGCGTGCGGACCCTACGGGTTCGAGAACTATGTAGACATGACCGAGACACCTCTCTGGTCAATAACCAATAGCGGGACCTGGATGCCCATATTGGCTCCTACATATTCTTTAAAGATCTTTATCGGTCAGACCGCATAACAACATACGTTGTTCCCTTTGTCATGGGTATGTTACTTGCCCGAGATTCGATTGTCGGTATCCAATACCTAGTTCAATCTCGTTACCGGCAAGTCTCTTTACTCGTTCCGTAATACATCATCTTGCAACTAACTCATTAGTTGTAATGCTTGCAAGGCTTATGTGATGTGCATTACCGAGAGGGCCCAGAGATACCTCTCCGATAATCGGAGTGACAAATCCTAATCTCGAAATACGCCAACCCAACATCTACCTTTGGAGACACCTGTAATGCTCCTTTATAATCACCCAGTTACGTTGTGACGTTTTGTAGCACCCAAAGTGTTCCTCCAGCAAACGGGAGTTGCATAATCTCATAGTCATAGGAACATGTATAAGTCATGAAGAAAGCAATAGCAACATACTAAACGATCGGGTGCTAAGCTAATGGAATGGGTCATGTCAATCAGATCATTCAACTAATGATGTGATCCCGTTAATCAAATAACAACTCTTTGTCCATGGTTAGGAAACATAACCATCTTTGATTAACGAGCTAGTCAAGTAGAGGCATACTAGTGACACTCTGTTTGTCTATGTATTCACACATGTATTATGTTTCCGGTTAATACAATTCTAGAATGAATAATAAACATTTATCATGATATAAAGAAATAAATAATAACTTTATTATTGCCTCTAGGGCATATTTCCTTCACAAGGCTGGACGGCTGATCTGAAGTTTGATGTCGTCTATGGCATTTCTCTGTTCTAGGCTCTTTTGGTGGTAGCCAACTCGCTGTAGTTGGTGCTTTTGGGTTGCTCATGGCGTCTGGTTTCCCAGTTGTGATGGTTTATGTTTCATTGTGTTGGATATTACTCTATTGGTGACATTTTCTTGGGGACGCCTGAGAATGCACCTGGATGTTGTGCTTTGCCTTTGCAGTTTGCCTAGTAGCTCCACGTGGAAACCTGGATGTTGTGCTTTGCCTTTGCAGTTTGCCTTAGTTATTGCATGTTTAAAAATTGGTTATTGTAGCTCCTTTGTTGGTTTCCTTTATGGAAATCAGAGGGGAAGCCCTCACTAGTAGAAAACGGGCCTTTAGTCATGGTTCTGGAATCAGGACAAAACAAACGGGACTAATGCCCAAAATCTTTAGTCCCGGTTGGCTTACTAGTTGTGACTAAAGGAGCTCCACGTGGTCGCTGTCTGGAGCTCCACCTTTACTCCCAGTTGGTAACACCAACCGGGACTAAAGGATTTTTTTTAATTTTCTTTTTGTTTTGTTTTTTTGAAAAAAATGAATTTTTTCTGATTTTCAAATTTTTGAATTATTCAACAATTTAATCTCTAATCACTGCTCAAGTGTGAAGCACTCATTCCAAATCGTCTAACTTCCCGTCTGGTCACCCATCCTCTCGCTACCCCAGTCTAAGCATGCTTAACTTCAAAGTTCTATTCCCCCTGGTTTCCAAGTCTATACCTGTTGTTTTTCTGACAATAGTAAGTTGTCAATCCTATTAACCCTTAGGAGTTTAACTTGAGCATGAAGCACCATTTGAGTTTGAAACTATTATTCTAAAAAAATAATTATTTAGTAACACTAATATTTATTGAATAAGTAGTTTGACCATAGTTTGACCGAAGTTTGACAAAAAATTCAACAAAACTTAAATTTGAGGATAACTTTTTTCTTTCAGAATTTGAGGATTCTAAAAATTTACAAAACGGCCTAAAGGACTAAGTCTATAGAAAGAACTAACTAAAAATAATTGAAAACAACAATTAAAGGACTAAAACAACTATATAAGCAAAACAGTGTTGTTTTAATTAAAATCCTAATTTAAATTATTCTAAAAATAAGCAAATAAATCTTACTGTGACAACAATCTAACATGTGACTAGGAGCAAAAGATTTTAAATTAAAAACTATTTTTAACTCAAATTATTCACAATCTAGTGTTTGAAGCAAATTTGAACAAATTCATGTTTAAATCATTCAAATTTGAAAACTAATGGTACAAAAACAAAATAGACAAAATTTTGAATCTAATGCAAAAAGAATCACTCAAAAACATCAAATATCCTAAAGGATATAAGCAATTTTAAACAAAAACTAAAAACAAAAAACAAATGGAAAAAACGGAAAAAATTCAGAACTCCTTTAGTCCCGGTTGATGGCTAAGGGTCTAATCAGACACCAACCGGGACTATAGGGCATCGCACTCTTTAATCTCGTTTGATGTGTCAAACCGGGACTAAAGTTCCCATTTGAACCGGGACTAATGCCTGCCCGGCGCCCTAGCCGCTACATTAGTCACGGTTCGTAATGCAACCAGAACTAATGTGTAAATTGAGCTTTAACCAAAGCCCTGTTTTCTATTACTGTCTTCTTTGCATCAAAGAAAAAATGTTATCACGAGGACGACAACTTCCTTTATCAAGCATGGTAAACCCTTGCCATGTTATGTTTTTTGTCAGAAATTGCCATGTTTGCTAAAGAAAACTGACATCCTCACGACAATATAACTTACCTGAAGAACGTTTGATTTATGAGGCTAAAATCTGACGCGGGACTTGTAGTAATTTTTTCACAGAAAAAGACGAAAGGCGAGCCAAAACATACAAGTCGGCGCGGCCGGTAAGCGCGGCGCTGTCGTGTCAACTCATCCGAGCTCCGTCCCACTTTACGAATTCAATTCAATGGGACAACGACAAGCGCCGGGGAAGGAAGCGCGCCTCCGACCACACGACGCCACGAGGAAGAATCAAAAGGTGGCCGGCGCCGGTGCACCTCCCACCCCAGACCCGTTCCAACGTGCGCGGGCACGGCGGAGCGGCCGGGTCAGCGCTCCGGAGTGAATGCGGCCGCTGCCTGCTGCTCCCGGTGGACGGACACCCCGGCGCCCTTGACCGGTTCGGGCACGCGCGAGAATTTCCAACCCGGCTTCAAAGAACAGGACACGCACGCAGCATAAGAATTTCCACAGCCCAGCTGCACCGCCTGCACGTCTCTCTAGCTAGCTATAAATACACGCACGCGCTACACTAGCCTAGCATCACACCGAAGAAAAGAAAGACCAGAGATTCAGACAAGTATACTGTGTGCTTGTGCAGTTGTGCTCCTTGGAATTCAGAGGAGATCCATCCAAGGGCGCCTTCGTTTCTCCTTCGGAGGCCATGGAAGCTCGCCGCCCCCTCGACTTGTTCGTCGTCGTCGCCGTCCTCGGCGCGATCCTCGCCGCGAGCTTCGTGCGGTGCGCCGACGCCGCGAGGCCCGTGCCGCCGAGCCCGGCGACGGCGCTGGTGTCGTCGCTCATGGAGATGCTGCCCATGGGGCCGAGCAGGCGAGGCGCGGGGCACTGATCCATCGTTGGTTTCAACGATAATCAGCGAGAGTATATATAGTACAGTATATAGTTTAGATTTAGAGAGGTCATTGCAGTAACGATTTATTTATATGTTCTTGGTTAATTTCTTTCTTTCGGAATACCATTTCCATCTCTGCCTCGCGCTTCCAAGTCCAAGAGGTGTACAAGTGTATAGATGTACGTATCATACAGATGAAATGATCTGAAGAAAAGTTCACTTCACTCATCGGCCTCGCGTTCTAATTCATTTCCTTTCGGTTGCTGCCTTGTGCTGGATAGTTATCATATGATGGTTGAGGATGTGAATACCAAAGTGGCTTTGCTTCATTTTCTTCCTTTGAAGTTTGAAGCAACCAAACAAGAAGGAATTCTTCGCAGTGTTTGGTAGGTTTGGACTTTTGGCGCCAAGCTAGCTAGTGCACTAGCAATAATCATGGTTAACACCAACCAATTCGGGCAAAGCGAGGGTGCGCCTGGAAGTAGTAGAAATTTAAGCACCTCTGACGCAACGTAAGCTCCATGTCAACACTACGTATATTTGAAGGGATTACAGAGGTTCAGGTTGGGGCATGTTTCAACAGCATCAACTATCAGCATCACCAAATTCTAAGTAGGGGGCTTGACTTTGACAACTCAACGCTCTGAATGGTCCAAGGCAGAACAAGGCCGAACGACAATTCACTGAAGTTGCTTGCTGGATCACATTTCTTTAAGCTGCAAAAGTCTTTGGATATTTGTTGGGATAAATTAATTTGTTATTTTTCTTTTGCAAGAATAATTGAAATAATTGTAAAAATAAAGGAAGAAGGAAGAGATTGACACTTCAAAATAGTTGGGAGTCCAACGTGCCTAGTTGGTGAGTGAAATCGACACAACTAATTTGGGGCACCGTAGATTAATTATGACAACAAGCATGAGTGCATTTGGGAATATGAGTATGATGTTTTTTTAGAAAACTTCAGATCTATTCATCATCTGTTATGGCAGTACAAAGAACACCAAAAAAAACATTCAGGTCTGTGGACGACCTAATGACGACTACAAGCACTAGAGCAAGCTGAAGGTGTGTCGCCGTCATTGCCTCTTTCTCACTGGAGCCAGACAAAGCTTGTTATAGAAGGTAGTCAAGAAGTCATTGTGCTAAGGCCGCCAATGAAAAAAAGAGTAGATCGAAAGGATCCAGCCTATAGACACACTAACGAAGATGAAAGAAGACCGGATCCAAAGGGATCCACGGAAGACTAACACCAATTGAATCCCGGGAGATCCGCTAAAGACACACCTCCACACGTCCTTCGACGATTCCAGACACACCTTCAGGACAGGGGTTAGGTGGGGAGAATCTTATTCTATCTTCAAGGAGCCGTCGCCGCTACACCTTTCTAAGTTGGACACAAACCCCAATCGAACTCAAGGAAAACCTAAAAACAGTTGAGAAACCCTCCCGCCATCAAGGGTCGGAGTCCACCATACCTCCATGACCCTAAGATCACCGGAGATGAAACGGGCGGTGGCAGTGCCAACAGGAGGCAGATGAAACCCTAGTCGTATGTTCGCCTGGTCGTGAGACGGGAACATGGTTCTCCTTGCGATTCTCACCTCCGAGGTTTCCTTGGTATAAATTATGTGGTAGATTTCGAGGACTTCGCTAGACCGACTTCCAAAGGTTTTTAGAACTTCACAACTTAAATTTGGAAAATCTTATAGGATTCTTAAAGAAAAATAAAATTATTGTGTAGGGGGAATAACAAGAGAATAACACTTCGTAAAAGCCGAGCAACGATTTGCTTCATGAGAGCATATAAAATCACCAAAATGGTTGAAAATTCAAAAACTTCTAATTTTCTTCACAACACATATGTTTGTCTGTTTTATTGCATGCAAACATTTCATGAAGAAAAGACATATGTTGTGTTCTGGGCAAAATAATGTGCTCTAAAAGGCCTTTTCTCACATAGACCACAAAGCACGTCTTTTTCATGTAAATCTATACATACATATAGCTGCATGTGCAATTGTTTTTACAACAAAAATTGACACTATGATGCTCCTGAGTGCCGATTTAAATTCCCCAGTCCAGTGGTTGTTCCTTTTTCTTTCTCTAAAAAAGTACTAGAAGAATAGAGAGGTCAAATGTGGCCTGTGTACAAGGCCTAGTACCAACAGCACCTGCCTTTTTTTTTACAATGTTTTTTATTTTTGAAATCAACAGCACCTGCCGTTTAATGGCAAGCTAACACAAAAGTTGTACGCCTGTACGGTGCAATTCATGGTGAGGCAGCCTTTTCACTTACCGTGTGAAACTAGCCCCATTTTTTTTAAAAACTCAACTAATCAAAGCCCTAGTTGATCTGCTGCAGAATCAGTGATGGTTGAGACCAACGAATTCAAACAAAGAAAACGAGAGTAGTACCTTGAAAGTAGAGATTGGGGCACGCCTGACGCAACGTAAGCTCCATGTGAAGGTCAGTGCCTGTGTCAACAACATGAACTATCATCATCGCCAAATTCTACGTTGCGACCTTGACTTTGATAATTATAAACGCTCTGAATGGTTCAAAGCAGAACAAGACGGAACGGCAAATTCGCTGAATTGCTTGGCGGAGTACATTTCTTTAAGCTGTGAAAGTCTTTGGACTTTAATAGGAAAGAAATGAAAATAATTGTAAAAGAAAAAAAATGATGCTTCAGGTTTTTTTTTTGAAGATGTATGCCCTTATGCATTTTTTTTTGTGGGCATACATTACTTGTATTCATAAAAGTAATAATACACAGATGATACGCATACAAGCAACATAAAACATGAAGGAACAAGTGGTTGTACTGTTGCATACCACCATTGCCGTAACTATCAAGCACCCACGACCTTCGCGTCGCCGGAGAAGAAGAGCACCAGAATCTGGTTCACATCTTCTCGCTGAAGAAACCCCTAGCCAGGAGGCGTTAACGAGTCATGATAACCATCAACCCCAGAAGGTTGGATCTAGCTCGATAAGGAACATCGGCTGGACGAGCCCTCTGAGCCTCTGCAACGCCGGATCCGGGGTCAACGCCAACCCACCCGTCAATAGGCGGCCGGATCCCCCACAGTCTTCCGCATATCTGCCGCAATCATCACAGACGCACTTCAAAAAAAGCCCATCCCTACCGCTATGCCAAGATGCAACGGCAGATCGAAGCCACTCCAACATCTTGGACTCTACAAGCCTCTCGTCGGCACCAACAACACCTTCGACAAGCAGGAGCACAGACTAGGAGACCATTATTCCCATGAGCACCATCGGCATCTGCTCCACCATGACACCAACGGAGGTAATTCGAAAACTTAGAAAACATAGGACTAAAACACACCCAAATGAGACACGGGGCCTTCCCTCCCCCTCATGACGCTAAGATGACGATCCAAGGAGAAGGGGAGCACCGCCAACCCCGGCGAGTGCCCTGGGTTTGGTAATGGCCACTGCCGCTTTTCTGTTCGCAAAAGATTGACGCTTTGTAATAGTTATTATTAGGTCTAATGGGTCTTGTTGGCAGATGGAACTTGAGTGAATTTGAGGCACCCTGGCTTAATCACGACTATGTACCAGGACTTGTACGACTTCTCTCTACCGACTTTGCAAGTCGGACGCTTTGAGGACTTGAAGAACTAAACTACCCCCCCCCCCCCCCCACCCACCCACCCACACACGCACACACACACACATTTCCAGATTTTTATTTCCGTTTGATATTTTGAAGTAACATGAAAATGATAGTTTAATTTTTGAAAATTTATAATAGTTTTAAAAAAATTGAGACCATATTTGTAAAATGTATTTTTTAAGGTTCCTTTTTGAAAACACAAAAAAAATACGGGTCATTTTTTATAAAATGGGAACCAATATAGGTAAACATGGACATTTTTTAAAACCCCAAACCATTAATTACTAGTAAATTGTATGTGCTTTGCACGTCATTTAAATATATAAAAGCATGAAAAAGTACATTTGAATATGTATTTCCTTTCATAGAATTGTATTGGACAAGAATTAACTTGGTTCTTATCTCTCTAGAATCCAGATTGTTCTGGTCTCTTTATTACTGGGGTATCAAATAAGCATGTGAAAAGATGTTTCTAGAACACATGAGATGGCAGAGTTGGGGGCTCAATTAGAAGGCCACGTGACAGAATCCTATAAGTTGAAAACTTTATCCAAGGGATGAAAATGCTCGGATTTGCCATCTCTCGACCGTTGGATGGAGCATATCCAATGGCTAATATTTGAAGCTATTGGCGCACTATATAGTGGTATAGATATATTTTTTATTGAACATATTGAAATTTCTGAAAAACATTAAAATAAAAAATAGAAAAACTGAACAATTAAAAAAACAAGAAAAACGGACCATAAGTTCCCTAAAATCGGGTTCACGTAGCTGCAAATTGGTCGGCTCGATGGTGCTCATTTGTCTGGTCGAAAGGGCAGATATTTGACGCAGTGCGTCAAATAGGATTTGCTCTCCCATTTAAACGCGATCATGCTTCTTGCCGATTTGAATTTTGCAGTCCACTTGGCCTTTTTCTCTAAAAGAGGGAAGACGTTTTTTTGTCGGATTTCTCTCACTGAGATCTTCAAAATTAGATCGCGTTTTAATAAGTTTTGACGATTTTTTTCCCATGAAAAATAAAAAATTGGAAACAAAAAAAAGAGAAAATGGAAAAAATGAAGAAATGACAACAGAAAAACCAAAGCAAGGTTGCAGTTTTTTCTTTTTGGGGGAAGCACAGGCTATGTTTTTTTGTTTTTTCAGAGAAGCACCGGGTGTGCTCCTCGCAGAAGCAGACAAGTTGTGAATTTTTTCCCTTTTTTCTTCAGGCTCGCGAAGCACATGCTGTGTTTTTTTGTTTTTTTTCAGGGAAGCACATGATGTGCTTCTCATAGAAGCGGATCCTGTGCTTTTTTTTCAAAGAAGCATAATTGTTTTTTTCTTTTTGAGAAGCACATCTATGCTTCTCACGGAAGCACAGTTGTATTACTGAAGGAAGCAAAACTCTGCTGTGCATGGTAACACAAGTTTTTTTTTTTGAGAAACACATTTGTGCTTGAAAAGTCAAAAGAAATCCCCAAGAACTTAGGAAAAACCAGGCAATAACCGAAAAGCCAAAAACAACAAAAATCATCTAAAACCCGAAGAACACGTGAAAAATCTAGAGAAAGTGTCCAAGACGCGACACGTGGCTGAGACTGGACGCACCACTTGGCACACCCACAAGCAAAAAATTGACTCTTGCCAATTAGTTTTCTTTCTTGAGAAATACCTATAATTTTATTTATACTCATAACAATTATAGAAGCCCCGCAAGGGGTAACAATTTGTTAGCTGCTCTCGGTTGTAGCCTTGTACTACCTTCGTCCTGATTTATTGGTCCCCTTCGTATTTTATGTCAAATTTTGGTCTCAAATTTTACTAACAAAATGTTAATTCATGTCATAAAAATTTATATAATTGAAAAACACGAATTCAATATGTAATTTTCGATGACATGCATTAATATTTAGTTAGTTAAATCTCTAGTTAAAATTTGGCACAAAATTTTGAGGGAACCAATTAACCAGGACGGAGGTATCCTGCGAAGTGTTTATGGTCAAATGCGGCCTATGTACACGGCCCGTAGACTACCATCAGAATCTTCCGCTGAAACAGCATCGGCCGTTTAGTGGCCCAACACACAACCGAGGGTTCTTCCCTCTCCTTGCCTCGCTGCAGATAATTTCGGATAGCATTTTACGGCTCCCCTTCTCCCCCAGCTCCGCCTCCCCAAATCGCAGCCGAAACCTCGGGGAAGCTCGCCTCCACATCCATGGCTTCAGCCGCGACCTTTCCGAAGCTCCAGCTTGGTCCGCGATGCCACGGCTACTCCCATCTTCAGGTTCAGTTAATCCTTCAACCGTACGTATCCTCACGCAAGCAGCGCAGGAGTTCAACGAGTGATTGCCATTGATTTAACCTTGCAGGCGGCCGACTCGGTCCATCTCCACATGAAGATTGGTGATTCCTGCAAGTGCCCCATGCCCGCCCAAGGGTAAAACCTAAATTTTCCATGGACCATGTTTGTAACCTGTATGTGTTGCTTTTGTTGCTTCAGTCTTCAGTTTACCAGGAGATACTTGTGGTAAAAATGTACCAGGTTGCTTGTTTCTACCGGGAGAAGTGCAAGGCACACATTCCTGCCGGTGTCGGCGGCTCGATCAGGTGAGCTGCAATTTCTGCCATAACATACCACTGAAGTACATGTGTTGATCTTTGTCCGTGATGTTCAAGTGTCATGCGGAACCTTCAGATTCAGAGTTCAGACACTGTGTTGAAGTTTTCAGAAAACTGCAGGTCGGGGCGCATCGGTCGCCGAGGCCGACAAGACCGGGCTGTCGCTGGATAGCTTCAAGACAACCGTTGTCAAACGCGACGACGAAAAGATCCATGTGAGATTGTTTGTGCACTCTGCCATGCCATGTTAAATTAAAGCTGTCAACTCAAAAAAGAAATTTTTTAAAGCTGTCCACATCTAGTTAGTCACACAATTTGGTGCAGACATTTCTCTTCAACTTAATACTAAGGACATTGTACTATGGTTACTGACGTGGAGCAGTTTTGAGTGGTCTAGACTCATCTGATGCTGGGACGTGTTGTCTGCAGTTAAGAATCGAGCTGCCCGGGAAGGAAACGCAGAAGGTGTTTGATGCAGCCCTGACGAGCCTGGCCAAGGACGCGCCGCCGGTTCCAGGTTTCAGAAGGTCCAAGGGAGGTATTGATTCATTAATCCAATCCCCATTTCCTTGCAAGAAACAATGTTATATATTTGATTGCTTGCATCAAGTCACTGAAGCTTCTAACAATTTTGTTGCCATTTTTCTTCATGGATGTCTGTTGGATGATTGAAGGGAAAACATCGAATGTAAGTGCCTGTGAACCTTTCACGCCTCACTTGCAATGTGGGAGCTTTTCCCCGGTTTTCGTCCGAAACTCCGCCGTTCCAAATGGGGCTTAGTGTATGGGGTTGCCACTTTTAATTGCATTGCAAGGCTACCTTTTCTTTCACGCATACTTTTCAAGAGGGTTGTTAACCAACTCCTCCTTGGAATGGCAAAGTCTTTTAAAACACTGTCCTTGTTCATAAATAGAACCACCCAAGGGCAGGGAGTAGTTTCTTTCCATCGAGCATCGCCGAGTACGCTCAGCTGTTACCGGCTGAATTTTCAACCGAAAGTGTGGGCTACTACTAAATACTAATTGCAACCAAGAGATGACACGGCTAGACATAGACATAAACTACACCATCAAGTCTGCACTGCTGTCCTAACCCCCCACATTAAGAACCGAGGACTGACGACAGCTTCTGAATCCCTGTACTGTGTCCAGATACCAAGCAGCATTCTCCTGTCGATGCTCGGCAAGAGCCGGGTCACCAAGTTCATCCTTCAGGAAATACTCAGCGTCACCGTCGGTGATTTTGTCAAGAAGGTTGGTGCCATTTCGTATAAAATTAGAACAGGCTAGCCAACCTTTGACTTTTTGGATTCAGAATAAACTGACGCTGGCCTTGCAACCGATGCAGGAGAACCTCAAGGTGAACCCTGAGATCGCGACGACGCAGTCAGAAGGCGACCTGGAGTCGTCGTTCGCGCCGGGCTCGTCGTTCGGGTTCAATGTGATCCTGGAGCTGGAGAAAGAGCCTGACACCGATGACGCCATTGATATCGAGCTATCCGACTCCAAGGACGCTCCCGACGTGAAGCAGTCCGACTCGGAAGAGCCTTCCGAAGAGGAGCCCCCCTCCTCCACCTGATACTTCAGAGAGGAAATGCCTCCGTGTATCTATTCCCTGGTGAATGTGCTTCAGATTTAGAATAGCATTAGCAGGCAAACAATTGTTCAGATAAAACACCAGAGATGATCTGCAGGTTGCGGGTGACAAATCACTGAAGATATGTGTGTAGCAGCACTGAGCATGCAGACACGTTAGATTTGGGGAGACGTGGGCCCAAGATGACAGCGCCGCAGCTCCGGGCTCCAGCGCAGCAATGATGAAAAACCCTATCCAGTTTGTCTGGAGCATGATCCACTGACACCTTTGGCTTCGGCTTCGAACTACCCGATCAATCATTCGGGCCGGGGTGCTCCACTCCACTCCTCAAGCCTCACACGCCACCCCACCCCACATCACCAGTGACCTAGTACCAACTCACACACACACGCATGATCCATGCAAGAGAAATACAGTATTTTAACAACGAAATACATTGTTCTTCCAACCCTATCTTGTTTTCCCAACTCCGATCCCGTGGCCTGGAAGAATCCCCCTGACATGACAGCATTCCCAGCTTCTTTGACGCGACCGTTGGGCGATGCTGCTGAGATTTGTGCTTCTTGCCTTCAGAAAATTCAAAGGATTAGGTTAGTAGGTGCATCCGTGCATGATAATGGATATCAGCAGCATCATTATACCAGAAACCAGGTCATTTCGTCTGGGGGGCTTGATTAAACCCAGGACCTGGAATGATTTCGGGCAGCCACCTTATTCCCCTATCACGATCACAATTTCAATAGTACCGAATTCCCAGCAGAATCCAAAAAAATCGTTAGGTGGTCGCATAGGCCTTCTCAAGAAAAACCCAACGTACATGTTATTCCCTTTCCGTTCTAGCCCAGACACCGCTCGCTGCCGCACCAACCACCGGTTGGCAATCATAGGGCGATGAAATCTTGGAACATTGTGGATTCAGAGAAACTTTTCTCATTCATCGGCGACGGCGGTAGAATTTCTAACACATTCTCCTAATGTATGCTCATGTCCTCGGTTCTCCAAACAGGGAGAAGATCCCGGATTAGTAGTGCGAATTAGTTGGTGGTTTGATTTGGCAGGGGATTTGGCCGGGAGACGGGGTAGGTGCCCAACTTATTGTCAAACAATCAACATCGATAGGCTCAGATTAACGAATGAACATACGACTGGGCATCGGCTGGACTGGTGAACCAGAAAATATCTGGAAATAATAATGTGGCATTCAGGCTGGACTAATCGCTGATATTGATGATAATAATGTTGCTCTAGTTGTAGAGGGCGGGTGGCCCGTCGCGCTCCACGGAGGTACCGCAACCTCTCGTTGAAATGAAACCCAACGCGCTGGTGTGGTGTGGTGTGGTGGTTTAACCACCAAAGCACGCCCGCGCACCAGTTCTTGACTTGGGAAATCAATGCCCCCTCCCGGAGGTAGGAAAAGGCACCGCTAGATGTAAATAATGGACTATGATCATCGCTAAATAATGCTGCCGCCGTTTCACTGTCAAAAGCCAGGTGTTGTAGCCAATTTTAGAGAACCATATTTATGGTATGGAATATGCTTCTCGCGACAATATTGTTTGTACAGATGATAAATTCCGTTTTCAGCGTGCTTGCGTGTGGAGAAGGCAAGGTGGATGTTTCTGAAAATTGATTCTTAAAATCCATGTATGCGCATCATATGAAAATGTGTACCAGGGAAAATTTAATGTGTATTTTTAAAAACAGTTTTGCTAAAGCACATGTAGATGTGTCATAAGTATTACACATCTAAGTCATATGTCATTGATCTTACATTAAAATTCGTGTGAATACTTTCTTTCTTTTTTTCTTTTTCTTTTTATGCTTGGTTCACTCACTTAGATGTGCAATAACTAAAGCACATCTAGATGTGCCCTAAACACACCCATTTAGAAACACCGATAATAATGTAAATAAACACACACACGTGCGCGCACACACCCACTTGCATGGTATCTACCGAAAAACGAACTTCAGGAGGTTCAAGAGTGACAATGTCACCAAAAAAACCATGTGAATGTTTTTGCGTGAGAATTGCACGGATCAAATATAAAGGTTCACCAGAAATTAAAAACACCTCATACCTAAAAAAATCATGTGAAACATGTGAGCTCTACAAAACAAATGCACAAACAACCGCTACATCAGTCATTCTTCCCGTATAAAATTTTCACAGACCATAAACACACACATTTCAGATTCTAATTAAAAGGTTGGCATTTAGGTTCAAGATTGGATTATACTCTGACTTGACCTGCCCTGTCCTTGGCATGTGGCTATTTGGCGGCTCGTAGCATGGCCTCACATTTCAATTGCGGCGAGGGCTTCGTCGGTGGCGAAGTAGGAGGAGTGAGGGCTTCGCCGGTGGTCGTTGGTGGCGAAGTCGGACGAGTGATCTCGATAACGCCAATGTGCCACCTTGGCGGCGTCTTTCTTCTACTATGTTGCCTTCCCACAAAAAAATGAACTACCTTTTTTTTATAATAAAGTGGGTAGTAAAATACCAATGTACTCCCTCCGTCCGAAAATACTTGTCATCAAAATTGACAAAAATGGATGTATCTAGAACTAAAATACATCTAGATACATCCTCTTTTATTCATTTTGATGACAAGTATTTCCGGACGGAGGGAGTATTAAAGAAAAGTATACTCCGGCTTTAGATTCGAGTTGGGAGTATTCTACTCCCTTCGTTCCTAAATACAAGTTGTTTTTAGAGATTTTAATAAGGGACTACAAATACATGTATTTGAAATTCTATAAAAAAGGTTGGCATTTTGGTTCGGGTTACTTATACCATAGCTCAGGAGTATCCATGGCGACGACGAGGACACCAATGTGCCACCTTCCCAGCGTCTTTCTTCTCGGCAGTATGTGTGGCGTTTGTTTTGTGTGTCAGGCAGGTCGGTTTATTGTGTCCACGATGACAGGGGTGGTTGTAACGGTTTTCGTCTGGTTTCTTGCATATTAACTAGGCAATCCTATACTGGTTTTTTTAAATAGAGCGAGTCCTAAAGAACCGTTTTGTTTTTTTAAGAAAAATATTATACTCCGGCTCTAGATACAAGCCGGGAGTATTTTAAGAAAAATGGAGCCCCGCGCTCGTTTGGCGGGAAGATGGGAGCCGTGGCGTGCTTTGCCCAAACGGGCAATGGCGAGTAGGCAAAACGCATGCCGTGAGCCGTTGAACGCAGCCTCAAAAGCCGCCCGACGTGGCTCGAGACCGGTGGTGCGTCCAGCGACGCGCGCGTGCACACCTACACATCCACATACACACACATTCGTCCGTTTTTCCGTTAGCCAGCACGCATCACTCTCATCATCATGCTTACCTCAGGCATCTCGGCAACAACATACGACTCGATCTACTTCGTTTCTTTTCTTTGTTGCATAGGCTTTGAGCTACGGGTAACACTGCGAGCCAACTGGATTTACCCTTTGCAGCCAAGCCTTGGGCAGGCGTGCAGTTCTGGTTACATGGAGGTAGCTAGCTAGCTAGCCAGGCTCGTTTTACGCGAACTGGTGGCGGCACGTAAACGGGCGGGCCAGACGCCGTGACGCGGGCGCGGCGGACCTAACCGCAAGTGGCCAACCGGGAAAACGGCGGGGAAAGCTACGTCTACGGCACGGGCACCGCACCGCACCGCACCGCGGAACGGAGCGCGACAGAAAGAAAGGCCGTGGAAACGAACGGGGTGGATGACGTCGGTGATGTCTGGTGAGAGCGGAAAGCGTTTTGGTTGCCGCCCTCATTGATCCGTCCTCTCACGCCCCCACCCCACGTAAGTGAACGCGCCCGTCGTTTACTCTCCTTTTAATCCACGAACGGGCGGCTCCATTCCTTTTCTGCTTTCACGTCCCCTGCTTCCATCCAGCAGCTTTGGATGCGTGCTTTTAGCCCGCCCGCCTCTTTTTGAATCTCAAATCATGGAACCATGTGTTTTCAATTGTAATTTAAGAACCGTTTAGAGTGAGCTCATTTGAAAATTGGGTTTTCACGTTTCGGACCTTGCAGAAGATGGGTGAGGGGAACACGTAGATACATGCTCTTCAAAAATCGTTGATGAACAAAAACAAGCATGCCATGCCAAAACAGGATAAATCAACTCACCATGCTCTTAAAATTGATCATATTCCCTGCAAATTTTTTTTCATATCGCCCAGTGAAAACTTTCCGTGCTTTTACTTTGTAATAACATTATCCTCACCCAAGGGTTGTTTTAAGATTTTCCAAATATTTTAGAAGATGATGTCTTCCTCAACAGCGTTGCACCTTTCAAGTTTCAGGAAATGCGTGAAAAGTTCTGTCGAAACCGGGTATGCTTTTGATTGGGAAGCTGTAAAAGTTCATCCAAAAATATGACATCATGTCTTTCTGAACTAAAAATGAGAGCAATGTTATTCATCCCTCGTATTTTTTCAACTGACACCAATAATACTTTGTTTATGGATTTTTCTAGCATTCCTAACATATATCATTCTTTTACCATCTCTACATAAAGTCCATGGTTTGAGTGAATGGTTCATAGCAAAACTGCTGCGCTTGTGGATTCCATCAATGCAAAGTGTCTTGCGAACAAACGTGTTGTCTCCTAATTCACCCCTCCCCCTGAATTGTAGGATGGGGCCTCCTTCCTCCCGATCAAGTGACGCCATCTTCGCCCACAGGTTTTGTTCCGTGAAAAATTGCCCATATCTCTAGGATTGCCTCGGTTCATGGCTCAAAATTGAAGAGACCTATCTACCATGGTTAGGGGCAACTCTAGCCTATCCCCTATCTTCTAACTCCTCAAATGCTCTCCTAAACCATAACTCCTTAAACTTTGAGGAGTTAGGTGTGGTCGGACCTAACCGGACCCCTATGACTCATGGATGGGCTCATAGCCTAGTGGCCAGAGAGTGGTGGCCCCTCTCAGCCGGCGCGGGTTCAAATCTCAATTCGGACGTGTGTCTCATATTTTCCTCTCTTAATTAAAAAGTCGCAGGGGTTCCTCCCCCTACTGATCTAGTTTTGCATTTAACTCCTAAAAAAAATTTGACTAGCTTTTTATCCTTTGTCACCTACATTCAAACAATTGCACGATATTTCATCAATCATTTGAATGATGCAAATTGATCATATGCAACAATTGAACATACAAACACATATATAGTTTATCCAATCGAACAATCCAGATTAAAACATGAATATACTTCATCCAAAAGCCGCCAAATCGATCATGTTTGATCTCAAAAAACACAACATCGAATGTCGTCATGTCATGGTCCGAGCCCTATCAAACTCATAGTACACGAACTCAACCAATTTCGTGCTCACCACCACCATGGCCACCACCATGTCCGACCTCCGATTGGGCCAAGATCTCCCTGTGAGTGAGTTCCCAATACTTTCTCGTCGTATCTATGGTGCTCGGGTCCATGACATGATAGCACGTTCTTAGACATTCTTCTCTTTTGCCAGCCTCTCCTCCTCGAGTGTAACCCTATGCTCCCCCGCTTCTACCTTCCTCGCTTGGGTCGTAAACTTTTCTATCCACTTCTCATCCTCAAGGAACTTGAGATCATTCCACCTCACCTCCTTCTTTTCTGTGCATTCAGCCGCCAAGGCTTTCTTGTTCTCAGTCATATCATAAAGCTCCTCTTAAACACAAAGGGGCCCCCCACCCACATTGTTAACCTTCGAGCTCGCCTCCATCTTCGGCCTCGTGTGCTGCCTCTCGATTCCACATAATCAACTGACCCAATTTAGAACCCACTTCTTCTACCCTAGGTACCATCATCAAGGATTTAAAACCTATATCTTCCTACAACACTCCATAAGGAAAATAAACAAAGGGAGTGTCAAATTGATAGTTACCTAAAAAAGATTCGAGCCAGTCGATTTGCAAAAGTATGTTTTGAGCCATTAGATAAAAAGTGAATGGTCGGATTATCATCTGCTTCCTCCAACTGTTATTCTTCCTCAAACCGTAGTGCACGCGGTTCTCTCTCCAACCCCGAACCTTTCCTCCTCTAGTCGTTCGCCTTGGGGTCGCCTCCCTTCCTCTCATGTGGCTACGACGACACGGCTCCCTTTTCTTGTTATGTCGTCCCGCCTCTAGCGAGGGCTCCATCTAATCCGACCGAGAATTTTAATACAAAAGATCCCCATCACCACCCACCTCTCTCTTTAGCCTCGCGCCTCGCCTCTTTGTTCAAGAGAATTGACTGACCCAATTTATAGCCTACTTCTTTCATCCTAGTTACCATGGTTAAGGATTTAAAACCTACCTCTTCCTACAACATTCCACAAGAAAAGAAATAAAGGGACCGCCTGTCGTGGAATTGTCACGGCAGATGTCCTCGTAGAAGGACTTAGTTGTGGGGCCATTGCGATGAGGTTAGCTTAAAGGGGTTAAACGGGACAAAGGACACGGAGAGTTTATACTGGTTCGGCCCCTTACGGTGAAGGTAAAAGCCTACTCCAGTTTGATGTGGTATTGCTAGTGTTTTGATTACCAGGGAGCAAATATGCTTTGCCTAGCTTTCGACTTGTTGTGTCTTGCCCTAAGCCGCTATCAGGTCGTCTCCTTATATACACGGGTTGACGCCCTGCGGCCTACAGAGTCCCGGCCGGCTCATACAAACGTGTCCGGCTCGGTGACTTATCTTACATGCCTTATAACACAAGTTACATATACATGGCGGTTTATACTCACGGGCCTTAAGCCGCCTCTTGGTTTGGGCCCCTTAACCAGCCTGCTTCATGAACCGCCACCTTCACATACTTATGGGTTTCGTCTAGATGAACCGCCATGGGGATAACCCGCCCCTTCTTGGGCGGGTTATACCCAATAGTTATATCCCCAACATTAGGCCCCATGTTGATTTGAACTTGTTCATGTCAATCTTCAACACTTAGAAAAAATCTTCCTTCATCTTGTTGTGTTTACCTGTAAACCGCCATGACGTCATCTCCGGAAATTGCGGTAACCCACCGTGACATCACCTGTAATTAATACTACACATGGCCCAAATCTTAATTAAATCTTTTTCTTTACTGACCCTCCGAAAATCGAGGCGCTCGTGCCGCCACATATCCATTTTCCTGTCTCCTCGATTCCCGTGCATGCCACTTATCCTTCCGGCCTTATAAATAGGGCCACGGGTTCACTTTTCATTCTCCCCCTTTGCCTTCTCTCCTTCTTCTTCCTCCTCGCGACGCTCCAGTGCGCTCGATCTCCGCCGCCGTCGACCTTCGTTTCCTTCATCGACTCCGGCTGCTGCATCACCCTGAACGGACCAGAACGCCGCGTCGCTCCTCCGCTGTTAACCATCGTCAGTAAGTCTCTGTCTTTCCTCTTCATAGATCGATCTGTGTTAGGGTTTCTTTGTTCGTCGATGTTCATCGCCGTTCTTCCCTTTCTCCGTCCTAGATTGCATAGTTTTGATCTGAAAATAGCATAGAACTCGCGCGGTAGCAGTTTTAGTACTTATTTTTTGATATTAGACTATATCTTCTTTGCAATAGATCTCATCTGTGCACCCCCACTCTTCTGCTGCCGCCACCTTAGGTTCAAATTTTATTCCATTTTTCTGAATAGCTGCAGATCCAAACTTATAGCTTTAATCTGTGAAACCTGTTTGCCCCAATACTTAGTAAAACTTTGCTTTTGTCAGATCTTGAATACCAGTACGTGTCATGGCGGCTTACATGTCCGGCTTAAAAAATTACTCATATATCATTAGTCCTCACTTAAGCCGCCATCCTGAGTACATACTATAACTGTCAACTTTGTGATTTCTCCAACAAATACTTATAACATTTTCCGTCGGCTTAAATGGATTAACTTTTAACCAAAAAAAATTCTTCCTTTTAGGCCTCCCTTTCCGCGATGTCGCAAAAGACAGTTACTACATGTAACTGGGTTCCCTCCATCGTCACTGAGGGTACTTTGAAAGACTTTGTCAAGGTTGGGTATTTACCAGCAAAGAGTGTCATGCATTACCGCGCCCCTGATCCAGGTGAAGAATGACCTCTGGCAAAGGATAATGAAGTGATTGTTTTTACTGATAACATGAACCGGGGCTTTTCTCCGCCCGATTCTAAATTTTTCCGAGACGTTATGCAATTCTTCCAGCTTCATCCTCAAGACATCAGACCCAATTCTGTGTCAAAAATTTGCAACTTTCAAGTTTTCTGTGAAGTATACCTTCAAGAGGAGCCTAGTGTCGAACTTTTTAGGGAATTCTTCTATCTGAACCGCCAAAACGAGTTCACAAATGGGCCCAGCTTGGAACTTGGCACAATCTAGATTCAACGCAGAAGAGATGCCATCTTCCCTCATGCAGTTCTGCTGAGTCACCCCAAGGACTGGAATCAGACGTGGTTTTACTGCAAGGATATCTCTCCGGCTGATGAAAATCCATTACCGGGTTATCGTGCTGAACGTATTGACCCAAAACATCAACTCCATGAAAAACTTACTACCACTGAACATAAAAAACTCGCCCCCACTATCGCGAAGGTCAAGGCCCTGCTGGGGAACGGGTTAACCGGCATTGATTTGGTCTAATGCTGGGTCTCATGGCGGATTATACCCTTGAGCCGCTGACCCGGTTTGATGTGTACTTATACTGGAGAAACAGACGATCCATTGCGCCACAGATCTTTGTGTTTGACTAAAGAGGCAATTATTGAAATGACAAAGACACTTGTGAATGGAAAATTCGAAGACTGCAGCAAAGTGGTCTAAACCCTTTCTGCAAATTTAACCTGCCACCAGATGTGAGTCTCTTAATTTTCCTTACTTTTATCTCATCATCCAAATACTGTGTTAACTCAAGTATGCTAATCTTTCGCAGGCTAAATCTGATTTCTGGAAGGCAAAATATGACCATGAAGCTGCCAAAAAGGCCAGGGCTGCCACGAAAGCCGCCAAGAAAACCACCAAGAAGCACAAGAAGAAACCAACTACCTTTGACCTGCTTAATCTAGATGAAACGTCTGAATCGGAGGTAGCCCTTGACTCTCTTGGCTCCTTTTTCAATTATCTTATTGACATTGATTACTCTCAAGGTGACACGGGGGCCATTCAAGCAGTTGATGAAGAGGTAACTATCATTTCCTCCAACTCAGAGCCCTTGCCAAGACAGAAAATTTGACGAATAGTCCGGAAAGTAAGCTTTTCACACCCCTTAGCTCATTGGGATCCTCACTTTCTTTTGAAGCAACATCAGCACGAGAGCCGGCGCCAGACTCTGAATAGTGGAGGTGAAGAATTGTCCTCCGGTTTACCGAACACTCCAATTCCACGGAAACGCCAAAATGAGGTTCTTCCAAACTTAGCTCCTTTTTACCCATTGGCGGGTCTCTTTCGCCAGCCACTCAATTTCTCTGATTCAAACTTCCAGGAGGTTTCTCGCTCTTCCTCTGGTGACTCATCCCAGACCCAGCTGCCGGCTTTCAAAACTTCCCCTGGGTAACGACGTTTACTTTTGTTCTGTACTTTATATTCTTACCATTATATTGATTTGTCATAACCCGTTCAGTGGACAAGCAAAAACTAACAAGAAGGCAAAAGTGTCCAAGTCGGTTGAGGATCCTAATGTTGCTGAACCGGAGCAACAAGCCTCTGTACTTGATGCCTCTGGAAAACAGCCATAAGAACCTGCTTCTAACATTCCACCTGAGATACCTGACCTCTCCGTTGATCAAACCAACACTGACTCGTTGAATACTGAACCGTCAAGCTCACTTAAGCCGTCAAAGACCCATACTGATGACATTCTAATCACTGGCACCGGTTTTATTGAACCGGGAAATCCTACTGTTTTAGACAAACACTCTGCCAAGCAAGAAGTTATTGAAAGACAGAAAGTGAGGTTTGATATCTCCCACTATGCTCAATTGAGCAGCAGTGAAGTATTGTCCGGTTATCTCAACCAAGTACACTCCAGCCGCGATTTTAAAATTGAGATGGTGAAACAGATGCACCAAAAATATGAGGTATGTCTTCCGGCTTTAAATAAGTTATGTACATCCTGCCGGCCCCCAAAATCTACTGGTTAATAAGATTGAATAAGTTGTAGACTTAGAATAATCCATAAGCATATGTAATAGAATCCTTCCAAAACCGGTTGTCATAATTAGATTTAAGCCGGATGTGGAAACAATTTAGCATTGCATCCGTAGTCCCCAAGGGCCGGCTTAATCAACATGAATGAGCCGGTACTTCTCAGTTGTAGAGAGCAGAACTTACTTATGTAGCCCCCATGAGCCGGTTGTGGTTGTCCGTTGCACTGGCAGGTCATCATGAAACAAGAATGAGATATGAACAAATATCCATTAGCCCCCAAGTGCTAAGTACTATTGCTTGCAAAGTGTTTAGGACTTAATCATATGAATCGGTTTAGGAAAAAACTCTGCAATATGCATTAGCCCCCAAGTGCCAGGTACTCTTGCTTGCAAAGTGCTTGGGACTTTATTTATAAGAGCCGTTTTACTTAAAGTAATTCTTTGATAGACATTAGCCCCCAAGTGCCAAGTGTTGTTGCTTGCAAAGGACTTGGGACTTATATTCTTGTAATTCTGAATGTGTTGACAAGTTTGCGCTTCATACAGGCTACTACTGCTGAGCTTGAGTCACAGTTAACGGATGCGAAGACCCGGCCAGCGAATCAGGAGTCTGAAACCCGGAAGGCTGAAGCCAAATTTCAGTTTAGCATAGCTAAATCAGAAAAGCTGAAGACCAGTTTTAAGACGGAAAAAAACACTTGGGCTGAAGAAAAGACTGCTTTAACGCAACGAGCTGAAAAAGCCGAGGCAGCTCTTCAAGAAGTAACCACTGAACTCTCCGGCTTAAAACACCGTGTCTCTCAGATGGTTTCCACTATCTTTGGTGAGTTAATTTGCTAATAATCAAAAAGTGAATACTTGTCATGATAATATAAACCGCCATTTAACCAATCTGTAATTTGTGCAGGTCCCAGGAGCAGCAATCTGAATCAAGACGTAGTAATGAAGCTGAAAGCTGTATATACGTTGGTTGAACAACTATACACCGGAACTCAACGCACATTAGCTACCATTTCTCCAACAAACCTAGGACCCAATCTATTAAGTGATGTGTTGAAGAAATTGGCAATCCTGGCCACCAGAATTCAAGAGATAAAACGGTCCTGTGCGAGAGCCGGTGCCGTGACAGCCTTGAGTAGCGCTAAGGCATGGGTACCGGAGTTAGACCTGGCCGATGTAGCCAGTGGGTATCCAAGTCTGAAGGAAGATGAGACTTCTTTTGATCAACAAGAATTCGTCGCTTGTGTTAAAGAAATTCATCCTCGTGCGATAGTCATTGCTGAAGAAACCAATCTTTGCAAATATCACCGGCTTATGATGCAGAAAATCAGAAGATGTCTACTCCTGCATATAAAGTGATGGATTTGATTCCTCCCACTCGTAAGCACACCTTCGCCCTTGAAATTGACCCGTCCAATCTTATTGATGACGAAGCTGAATTCTACGCCTTGCGTGGCATTGACTGGTCAACACCAAACTTTCAGACGACGGAGAAGGACGAAGAACCGGCAAGCGATGATCCAGAGCCAGGCCAAGAAGAATGAACCACCAGGCGGTTTACATACTTTATCCTTTGGAAAAACACTTAATGTCGTTCGGCTTCATAGAGCCATGTAATAGGGTAGTAAAAAACTTGAATCTACCATGCCATCGTGCACGTTTTGGTTTTGTACAATACTGTTGATCAGCCAAGTTAAAGGATGATCCTTTCTCTTATGACAGTATTGATTTATGCAGATCAAACTTGATTATTCTCCTACACACAAACAAGTCACAAGTGCCCTGTAGCATGTGCTTAAATTGCCGGTTTATCAGTGATGACCCACAAGTATAGGGGATCTATCGCAGTCCTTTCGATAAGTAAGAGTGTCGAACCCAACGAGGAGCAGAAGGAAATGATAAGCGGTTTCCAGCAAGGTATTCTCTGCAAGTACTGAAATAAGTGGTAACAAATAGTTTTGTGATAGGATAATTTGTAACGAGCAACAAGTAACAAAATTAAATAAAGTGCAGCAAGGTGGCCCAATCCTTTTTGTAGCAAAGGACAAGCCTGGACAAACTCTTATATAGAGAAAAGCGCTCCCGAGGACACATGGGAATATCGTCAAGCTAGTTTTCATCATGTTCATATGATTCATGTTCGGTACTTTGATAATTTGGTATGTGGGTGGACCGGTGCTTGGGTACTGCCCTTACTTGGACAAGCATCCCACTTATGATTAACCTCTATTGCAAGCATCCGCAACTATAACAAAAGTATTAAGGTAAACCTAACCATAGCACGAAACATATGGATCCAAATCAGCCCCTTACAAAGCAACGCATAAACTAGGGTTTAAGCTTCTGTCACTCTAGCAACCCATCATCTACTTATTACCTCCCAATGCCTTCCTCTAGGCCCAAATAATGGTGAAGTGTCATGTAGTCGACGTTCACATAACACCACTAGAGGAGAGACAACATACATCTCATCAAAATATCGAACGAATACCAAATTCACATGACTACTGATAGCAAGACTTCTCCCATGTCCTCAGGAACAAACGTAACTACTCACAAAGCATATTCATTTTCATAATCAGAGGGGTATTAATATGCATATAGGATCTGAACATATGATCTTCCACCAAATAAACCAACTAGCGTCAACTACAAGGAGTAATTAACACTGCTAGCAACCTACTAGTACCAATCCCGGACTTGGAGACATGAATTGGATACAAGAGATGAACTAGGGTTTTGAGAGGAGATGGTGCTGGTGAAGATGTTGATGGAGATTGCCCTCTCCCGATGAGAGGAGCGTTGGTGATGACGATGGTGATGATTTCCCCCTCCCGGAGGGAAGTTTCCCCGGCAGAACAGCTCTCCTGGAGCCCTAGATTGGATCCGCCAAGGTTCCGCCTCGTGGCGGCGGAGTTTTGTCCGAGAAGATGGCTTATGATTTTTTCCTCATCAAAAGACTCCATATAGCAGAAGATGGCCATCGGAGGGCCACCAGGGGGCCCACGAGGTAGGGGGCGCGCCCAGGGGGGTAGGGCACGCCCCCCACCCTTATGGGCAGGGTGTGGCCCCCCTGGTGAACTTCTTGTGCTCAGTATTTTTTATATATTCTGAAAACGTCTTCCATGAAGTTTCAGGACTTTTGGAGCTATGTAGATACTAATATTTGCTCCTTTTCCAGCCCAGAATCCCAACTGCCGGCATTCTCCCTCTTTATGTAAACCTTGTAAAATAAGAGAGAATAGGCGTAAGTATTGTGACATAATGTGTAATAACAGCCCATAATGCAATAAATATCGATATAAAAGCATGATGCAAAATGGACGTATCAACTCCCCCAAGCTTAGACCTCGCTTGTCCTCAAGCGAAAGCCGAAATCGAAAAATATGTCCACATGTTTAGAGATAGAGGTGTCGATAAAAGTAAAATACGGACATGAGGGCATCATGATCATTCTTAGAATAAAAAATTACATAATTCTTGTCATATGATTTCTTATGCTAGAGTAATAATTCAATCACAATTTCAAGTATGAATCGTAAACTTCATTGAAAACTAACAAACTATAATCTCGGTCATTGGAGCAATTGCAATTTATCATAACATAGGAAAGAGTCAATATATAAGAGCTTTTCAGCAAGTCCACATACTCAACTATCATATAGTCTTTCACAATTGCTGACACTCATGCAATACTTATGGGTATGGAGTTTTAATCGGACACAGAGAAAGATAGGGGCTTATAGTTTTGCCTCTCGGCGTTTTCCCTCAAGGGTAATGTCAACAATAATAGTTCATGAAAACTCACATCCAATTAGCCATATATACCAGGATCTTTCCAACATACTGTGCTTGCCAAAGGATAAAATGTAAAAAGGAAGGGTGAAGATCACCATGACTCTTATGCAAGGTAGGAGATAAAAGTAAAAGATAGGCCCTTCGCAGAGGGAAGCAGAGGTTGTCATGCGCTTTTATGGTTGGATGCACAAAATCTTAATGCGAAAGAACGTCACTTTATATTGCCACTTGTGATATGGACCTTTATTATGCAGTCTGTCGCTTTTATTTCTTCCATATCACACGATCGTATAAAGTTTATTTTCTCCCACGCTAATAAGTCATTCATATTTAGAGAGAAATTTTTACTGCTTGCACCAATGACAACTTACTTGGAGGATCTTACTCAATCCATTGGTAGGTATGGTGGACTCTCATGGCAAAACTGTTTTAAGGGTATTTGGAAGCACAAGTAGTATCTCTACTTGGTGTGATGAATTTGGCTAGCATGAGGGGGAAAGGCAAGCTCAACCATGTTGGATGATCCATGACAATATAATTTATCTCAGATGTAAGAAAACATAACCCATTACGTTGTCTTCCTTGTCCAACGTCAACTCTTTAGCATGTCATATTTTAATGAGTGCTCACAATCATAAAAGATGTCTAAGATAGTATATTTATATGTGAAGACCTCTCTTTCTTCATTACTTCCTATTAATTGCAACGATGACCTAAACTATGTTTTTCAACTCTCAACAACTTTTATTCATCATACTTTTTATATGTGAGCTCATTACTCTCCATAAGATCCATATGATCTCTTTGTTTCCCCTTTATTTATTTATTTCTCTTTTCTTTTATTCACTTAGGATCATGGCAAAATAATCAAGCCCTTGACTGAACACTAATCTCTATTATATATAGCTAACGGACTCGATTACATAGAGGGATCATAAAGCAAAACACAAAACTAGATCATGCCATAAACTTTATTCTACTAGATCAAGATATTACCAAAAGGATCGAACTAAGAAAAACGGTAAAGATAAAAGTGATGGTGATACGATACCGGGGCACTCCCCCAAGCTTGGCAGTTGCCAAGGGGAGTGCCCATACCCATGTGATTATGTCTCTCTTTTCGGGGATGGTGATGTGATATTCTTGGCGATGATGCCCCTCGGGATACGATTCTCCTCCTCGAGCTTATTGACTTGCTGCTTGAGGTCCATTATTTCCTTTCGGAGTTTTCCTGTAACAGCCAAAGCTCCCTGCACCCAAGGGTGCTGCATAGCTGCGGGAGAACCAGTGACACTCTTTTTCATATTCTCATAAGAAATAAATCTAACATTGGAAGGGATAACCCAGTTTGGAATAGCCGAGCTCTGCAGTTCTCCCATTGTGAATCCAGTTCAGAAGCGGGAAGTGACTTCTTGATCCTCTTCCATCGCATCTATCCTCTTCAAATCAACCTCCATCTCTTCCTCCGTTGCTGGCCCAAAGAGGTCAACATTGTTGTTTGTCATTGATCTCGGTGCCGGATGAGACACCCGGCTCTCCTCGACTGACTCTTGCGAAGACATCTTACTCTAATCTGCAGCAGCAACAACTCGAAACAAAAATATAGGATAATTGCGTGATACGGGAGTCAAAACCCCCGGGAGATTATATAATGAATTTTTACCGACCAAAATACGTATTATGCAAGAAAACGGAGTCCGGAGAGCGCACGAGGTGCCCACGAGGTAGGGGGCGCGCCCAGTAGGGTAGGGCGCGCCCTCCACCCTCGTGGAGGCCTCGTGTCCTTCCCGGACTGCTTCTTATTTTTCTATTTTTCTAAATATTCCAAAACGGAGAAATATTGCCTTAAAAACTGTTTTGGAGTCGGTTTACTTACCGTACCACATACCTATTCCTTTTCGGAGTCTGAAACATTCCGGAAAGTGTCCCTTATGTATTCCTCCGGGGTTACGGTTTCAATAACATTGGTTTCAACATTTACGGGATTACCTAAGATATAATGTTTGATTCTTTGACCGTTCACCACCTTCGGATTTGTGCCTTCGTAGTTGTTGATTTTTATGGCGCCGGAACGATAGACCTCTCCAATAACATAAGGACCTTCCCATTTAGAGAGAATTTTTCCTGCAAAAAATCTTAAACGAGAGTTGTATAGCAATACATAATCACCTACATTAAACTCACAATTTTGTATCCTTTTATCATGCCATCTTTTAACTTTTTCTTTAAACAACTTGGCATTTTCGTAGGCTTGGGTTCTCCATTCATCGAGTGGGCTAATATCAAATAACCTCTTCTCACCGGCAAGTTTAAAATCATAATTGAGCTCTTTAATAGCCCAATATGCCTTGTGTTCTAGTTTGAGAGGTAAGTGACATGCTTTTCCATAAACCATTTTATACGGAGACATACCCATAGAATTTTTATATGCAGTTCTATAGGCCCATAATGCATCATCAAGTTTCTTGGACCAATTCTTTCTAGACCTATTGACAGTCTTTTGAAAAATTAATTTGAGCTCTCTATTACTCAATTCTACTTGACCACTAGACTGAGGGTGATAAGGGGATGCAATTCTATGATTAACATCATACTTAGCAAGCATTCTTCGGAAAGCACCATGAATAAAATATGAACCACCACCAGTCATTAAATATCTAGGGACTCCAAATCTTGGAAAATTAACTTCTTTAAGCATTCTAATAGAAGTGTTATGATCAGCACTACTAGTTGGAATAGCTTCTACCCACTTAGTAACGTAATCAAGAGCAACTAAAATATGTGTATATCCATTAGAGGCAAGAAAAGGTCCCATATAGTCAAAGCCCCAAACATCAAATGGTTCAATAACGAGTGAATAGTTCATAGGCATTTCTTGACGTCTACTAATATTACCAAATCTTTGACATTCATCACAAGATAATACAAACTTACGGGCGTCCTTGAAGAGAGTAGGCCAATAAAAACTAGATTGCAATACCTTATGTGCAGTTCTATCTCCAGCATGGTGTCCTCCATAAGCTTCGGAGTGACACTTGCATAGGATCTGTTCCTGTTCATGCTCAGGTACACAACGTCTAATAACACCATCTACTCCTTCTTTATAAAGATGTGGGTCATCCCAAAAGTAATGCCTCAAATCATAGAAAAACTTTTTCTTTTGCTGGTATGTGAAACTAGGTGGTATGAATTTGGCAACAATGTAATTAGCATAATCAGCATACCATGGAGCAGTATGAGAAGCATTTATGACATTTAGTTTCTCATCAAGAAAGCTATCATCAATAGGTCGTGGGTCATCAAGCACATTTTCTAACCTAGACAAGTTGTCTGCAACGGGGTTCTCAGCTCCCTTTCTATCAACAATATGTAAGTAAAATTCTTGTAGCAAGAGAACCCATCTAATAAGTCTAGGTTTAGCATCTTTCTTTTCCATAAGATATTTAATAGCAGCATGATCAGTGTGAATAGTTACTTTAGAATCAACAATAAAGGTCTGAACTTATCACAAGCAAATACAACTGCTAAGAATTCTTTTTCAATAGTAGCATAATTTCTTTGAGCATTGTCTAGGGTTTTACTAGCATATTGAATAATGTTTAATTTCTTATCAACTCTTTGCCCTAGAACAGCACCTACAGCATAATCACTAGCATCACACATAATTTCAAAGGGTAAATTCCAATCACGTGGCTGAACAATAGGTGAAGAGATCAATGCTTTCTTAAGTTTCAAATGCTTCTACACAATCATCATCAAAGACAAATGGTATATCTTTTTGTAATAAATTAGTGAGAGGCCGAGAAATTTTTGAGAAGTCCTTAATGAACCTCCTATAAAATCCGGCGTGACCAAGGAAACTTCTTATACCTTTGATGTCCTTGGGGCATGGCATCTTTTCAATAGCATCAACCTTGACTTTATCAACTTCAATACCTCTTTCAGAAATTTATGCCCCAAGACAATACCTTCATTAACCATAAAGTGACACTTTTCCAAATTCAAGACAAGGTTATTTTCTTCACATCTCTGCAAAACTCGATCAAGGTTGCTCAAGCAATCATCAAAAGAAGATCCATAGACGGAGAAATCGTCCATGAAAACCTCACAAATCTTTTCACAAAAGTCAGAGAATATAGCCATCATGCATCTTTGAAAGGTAGCAGGTGCATTACATAAACCAAAAGGCATACGTCTATAAGCAAAAGTACCAACAGGGCAAGTAAAAGTAGTCTTTGATTGACCCTTGGCTGACACAAGTATTTGAGAGAAACCAGAATAACCATCTAGAAAGCAAAAAAGTGTATGTTTAGATAATCTTTCTAGCATTTGATCGATAAAAGGAAGGGGTAATGATCCTTTTTAGTGGCCTTATTTAATTTGCGGAAATCAATTACCATCCTATAGCCTGTAATAATTCTTTGAGGAATCAATTCATCCTTATCATTAGGAATGACAGTAATACCTCCCTTCTTAGGGACACAATGGACAAGACTTACCCACTGACTATCAGCAACGGGATAGATTATACCTGCCTCAAGGAGCTTTAGTATTTCCTTTCTTACCACTTCTTTCATTTTAGGATTCAGCCGTCGTTGATGATCACGAACTGGTTTAGCATCTTCTTCCAAATTTATTTTATGTTGACATAGAGTGGGACTAATGCCCTTAAGATCATCAAGAGTATACCCAATAGCAGCACGGTGCTTCTTCAGAGTTTTCAATAATCTCTCTTCCTCATGCTCTGAAAGGTTAGCACTAATAATAATAGGATATATCTTTTTCTCATCACGATAAGCATATTTAAGAGTAGCAGACAACGGTTTAAGCTCAAACACGGGATCACCCTTGGGTGGAGGAGGATCCCCTAGGATTTCAACAGGCAAATTGTGTTTCAGAATAGGTTCATGTTTAAAGAATACTTCATCTATTTCCCTTCTTTCATTCATAAACATATCATTTTCATGGTCTAGCAAATATTTTTCTAAAGGATCACTAGGAGGTACGGCAATAAAAGCAAGACCAATAATTTCATCCTTACTAGGTAATTCTTCTTCACGGTGTTGTCTACTAAATTTAGGGAAATTAAATTCATGAGACATATCATCTAAACCGATAGTAACAACATCCTTTTTGCAATCTATCTTAGCATTAATAGTGTTTAAGAAGGGTCTACCAAATATAATGGGACAAAAACTATCTTGTGGGGAACCAAGAACAAGAAAATCAGCAGGATATTTAGTTTTCCCACACAAGACTTCAACATCTCTAACAATTCCCATTGGTGAAATAGTATCTCTATTGGCAAGTTTAATTATGACATCAATATCTTCTAACTCAGCGGGTGCAATGTCATGCATAATTTCTTTGTATAAGTCAAAAGGTATTGCACTAGCACTAGCACCCATATCACATAAGCCATGATAACAATGATCTCCTATTTCAACAGAAATATCAGGCATGCCTACCAAAGATCTAGGTTTATCTTTAGCACAAGGTTTAGCAATTCTAGCAATCTCATCACGGAAATGAATAACATGCCCATCAATATTATTAGACAAGAGATCTTTAACAATAGCAATATTAGGTTCAACTTTAACTTGCCCAGGAGGTGTATATGTTCTAATATTGCTTTTACGAACCACAGTTGAAGCTTTAGCATGATCTTTTATCCTAACAGGGAAAGGTGGTTTCTCAACATAAGAAGTAGGAACAATAGGATCATTATAAGTGATAGTCTTTTCTTCAACTTTAATAGGCATATCTACTTTTACTTCTATGGGAGGAGATATTTAAACCACTTCTGCTTGGGGAGATCAACATAAGTAGCAAAAGATTCACAGAAAGAAGCTACTATCTCAGAGTCAAATCCATATTTAGTGCTAAATTTACGGAAAACATGGGTATCCATAAAAGATTTAACACAATCAAACTTAGGTGTCATACCTGACTCCTTACCTTTGTCGAGGTCCCAATCTTCAGAGTTGCATGTAATTCTTTCCAGTAAATCCCATTTGAATTCAATAGTCTTCGTCATAAAAGAGTTAGCACAAGAAGTATCGAGCATGGTGCGATTGTTATCAGAAAGCCGAGCATAAAATTTTTGAATAATCATCTCTCTTGAGGACTCATGATTGGGGCATGAATATAACATTGATTTAAGCCTCCCCAAGCTTGAGCGATGCTTTCTCCTTCGCGAGGCCAAAAATTATATATATAATTGCGATCACGATGAACAAGATGCATAGGATAAAACTTCTGATGAAATTCCAATTTAAATCGTTTGTAGTTCCATGACCCCGTATTATCACATAGCCTATACCATGTCAATGCATCTTCCTTCAAAGATAAAGGGAAGACCTTCTTCTCAATAACATCTCCGGGTACACCTCCAAGCTTAAATATGAAGGAAATATGCCCTAGAGGCAATAATAATGTTATTATTTTATTTCCTTATATCATGATAAATGTTTATTATTCATGCTAGAATTGTATTAAACGGAAACATAATACTTGTGTGAATACATAGACAAACCAAACGTCACTAGTATGCCTCTACTTGACTAGGTCGTTAATCGAAGATGGTTATGTTTCCTAACCATAGACATGTGTTGTCATTGATTAATGGGATCACATCATTAGGAGAATGATGTGATTGACATGACCCATTCCATTAGCTTAGCACCCGATCGTTTATTATGTTGCTATTGCTTTCTTCATGACTTATACATGTTCCTATGACTATGAGATTATGCAACTCCCGTTTACCGGAGGAACACTTTGTGTGCTACCAAACATCACAACGTAACTGGGTGATTATAAAGGAGCTCTACAGGTGTCTCCAAAGGTGAATGTTGTTGGAACTCCGCCACAGGATCGATCACATCAAATCACGATGAACACGCGCACACTAAAATTTTCGCCAAAGGCACGTGTCGTGCCTTTCTTTTCTCTTTATTGATTTTCTGTTTTTTTTCTCGGTACAATGTTACAATAGCTAGCCCTGCCTGTATATATATACACGCAAGACCAAGGACAAACCCAAACCTAGACGTATACAAGACTGCTAAACTTGTGGACACGATACAAGTCCTAAACCGGACTCCTACTAGTACACGAACTAGCAAGCCTAATCCATCTAATACTAGGACTCTGACGTACTGTATCTTACCTAATTACACGGCCACGCTGATCACCATGTAGACCTAACATAACACATCAAATACTTCCTAATATAACACAAATACTACTTGGACTTGACACTATTCAAGATTATGCTAACAATCTCCCCCTAATCTTGACATGTCATCTCCTTGTGCTTCCTCTGGTCTTGACTCGCTGAAGATCCGCATCTTGTTGATCCAAACTCCGACACATGATCCAGACTACGAGCCCACACGGTCGCATCTACGCGTGCAACGTGCAAGACTGGACGCATCATCAGTCTTCACGTCATTCAACTTAACTGGTCACTGTTCCACTACATGCTGAGCTTGATCTTCAACTGTCATATCCGTACACTAAGTATGACCCGTATGGAAACATGCAACGCACCTCCTTGCCCTGTCATGTTGTGCCACCGCCATTGCTTGGTTGCTACCTTGCACTCGGTCCGCACCATACTCCTTGTACTTGCTTGCAATAGATCCATTCTCCACTGCTTGCACACCTCCTCGCTTTACGATGGCTTTGCCTACCATCGTCCGCCTTCGGCATCACACCGAATCCACACTGGCCGCAACCAGGACGCTCCACGAGGACATGGACATGACTCACGGAACACCGTGCACACCACTTCAACTTCAATGAATCCTCACCGAGACAAGCACTTGGACATGATGATGACTCACAGACGCAACGACGACTGACCGTGCAAACTCGCACGACTTCTTGACTCATCCGACTCCCCTGGACGATGATCTTGATGAGCTCCAGCACCGCACCTCGGCACCACCGCTCCCATCAATGATCTCCTTCCACCGTCTACCCGACGGCAGTCTGCCGCCTCCCTCCTTGTCGCTCCGCCGAACGACGATCTCTTGATCCTCCGCGTCGCTGCACCACCCAACAACTTCATCGCCTGCTCGTCGCTGCACGACCCAGCGACCATATCGCCCGCCCCGAGGCGCTAGTCGGGTCGCAACCCCGGGGCAAGTGCGGCTTCAAATCAACCTTGCTCTGATACCAAATGCTGGAACTCCGCCACAGGATCGATCACATCAAATCACGATGAACACGCGCACACTAAAATTTTCGCCAAAGGCACGTGTCGTGCCTTTCTTTTCTCTTTATTGATTTTCTGTTTTCTTTCTCGGTACAATGTTACAATAGCTAGCCCTGCCTGTATATATATACACGCAAGACCAAAGACAAACCCAAACCTAGACGTATACAAGACTGCTAAACGTGTGGACACGATACAAGTCCTAAACCGGACTCCTACTAGTACACGAACTAGCAAGCCTAATCCATCTAATACTAGGACTCTGACGTATTGTATCTTACCTAATTACACGGCCACCCTGATCACCATGTAGACCTAACATAACACATCAAATACTTCCTAATATAACACAAATACTACTTGGACTTGACACTATTCAAGATTATGCTAACAAATGTTGGGTTGGCGTATTTCGAGATTAGGATTTGTCACTCCGATTGTCGGAGAGGTATCTCTGGGCCCTCTCGGTAATGCACATCACATAAGCCTTGCAAGCATTACAACTAATGAGTTAGTTGCAAGATGATGTATTACGAAACGAGTAAAGAGACTTGCCGGTAACGAGATTGAACTAGGTATTGAGATACCGACGATCGAATCTCGGGCAAGTAACATACCGATGACAAAGGGAACAACGTATGTTGTTATGCGGTCTGACCGATAAAGATCTTCGTAGAATATGTAGGAGCCAATATGAGCATCCAGGTTCCGTGATTGGTTATTGACCGGAGACGTGTCTCGGTCATGTCTACATTGTTCTCGAACCCGTAGGGTCCGCACGCTTAAGGTTTCGATGACAGTTATATTATGAGTTTATGAGTTTTGATGTACCGAAGTTAGTTCGGAGTAACGGATGTGATCACGGACATGACGAGGAGTCTTGAAATGGTCGAGACATAAAGATTGATATATTGGACGGCTATATTCGGACACCGGAAGTGTTCCGGTGATTTCGGAGAAAACCGGAGAGCCGAAGGGTTACCGGAACCCCCTCGGGAGAAGTAATGGGCCATATGGGCCTTAGTGGAGAGAGAGGGGCAGCCATAGGTGGGCGGCGCGCCTCCTCCCCCCTGGTCCGAATTGGACTAGGAGAGGGGGGGCGGCGCCCCCCTTTCCTTCTCCCTCCCCACTTCTTTCCCCCTCCTAGTAGGAGTCCTACTCCTACTAGGAGGAGGACTCCTCCTTGGCGCGCCATAGGGGCCGGCCGGCCTCCTCCCCTTGATCCTTTATATACGGGGGCAGGGGGCACCCCTAGACACACAAGTTGATCCACGTGATCATATTCTTAGCCGTGTGCGGTGCCCCCTTCCACCATAATCCTCGATAATATTGTAGCGGTGCTTAGGCGAAGTCCTGCGACGGTAGAACATCAAGATCGTCACCACGCCGTCGTGCTGACGGAACTCTTCCCCGACACTTTGCTGGATCGGAGTCCGGGGATCGTCATCGAGCTGAACGTGAGCTAAAACTCGGAGGTGCCGTAGTTTCGGTGCTTGATCGGTCGGGCTGTGAAGACGTACGACTACATCAACCGCGTTGTCATAACGCTTCCACTGTCGATCTACAAGGGTACGTAGATCACACTCTTCCCTCGTTGCTATGCATCACCATGATCTTGCGTGTGCGTAGGAATTTTTTTGAAATTACCACGTACCCCAACAGTGGCATCCGAGCCTAGGTTTTATGTGTTGATGTTATATGCACGAGTAGAACACAAGTGAGTTGTGGGCGATATAAGTCATACTACTTACCAGCATGTCATACTTTGGTTTGGCGGTATTGTTGGACGAAGCGGCCCGGACCGACATAACGTGTACGCTTACGCGAGACCGGTTCTCCCGACGTGCTTTGCACAAAGGTGGCTAGCGGGTGACAGTTTCACCAACTTTAGTTGAGCCGAGTATGGCTACGCCCGGTCCTTGCGAAGGTTAAAATAGCACCAACTTGACAAACTATCGTTGTGGTTTTGATGCGTAGGTAAGATTGGTTCTTGCTTAAGCCCGTAGCAGCCACGTAAAACTTGCAACAACAAAGTAGAGGACGTCTAACTTGTTTTTGCAGGGCATGTTGTGATGTGATATGGTCAAGACATGATGCTAAATTTTATTGTATGAGATGATCATGTTTTGTAACCAAGTTATCGGCAACTGGCAGGAGCCATATGGTTGTCGCTTTATTGTATGCAATGCAATTGCGCTGTAATGCTTTACTTTATCACTAAGCGGCAGCGATAGTCGTGGAAGCATAAGATTGGCGAGACGACAACGATGCTACGATGGTGATCAAGGTGTCGCACTGGTGACGATGGTGATCACGATGGTGCTTAGAAGATGGAGATCACAAGCACAAGATGATGATGGCCATATCATATCACTTATATTGATTGCATGTGATGTTTATCTTTTATGCATCTTATCTTGCTTTGATTGACGGTAGCATTTTAAGATGATCTCTCACTAATTATCAAGAAGTGTTCTCCCTGAGTATGCACCGTTGTGAAAGTTCTTCGTGCTGAGACACCACGTGATGATCGGGTGTGATAGGCTCTACGTTCAGATACAGCGAGCACAAAACAGTTGCACAAGCAGAATACTCAGGTTATACTTGACGAGCCAAGCATATACAGATATGGCCTCGGAACACAGAGACCGAAAGGTCGAGCGTGAATCATATAGTAGATATGATCAACATAGCGATGTTCACCAATGAAACTACTCCATCTCACATGATGATCGGACATGGTTTAGTTGATTTGGATCACGTAATCACTTAGAGGATTAGATGGATGTCTATCTAAGTGGGAGTTCTTAAGTAATATGATTAATTGAACCTAAATTTATCATGAACTTAGTACCTGGTAGTATCTTGCTTGTTTATGTTTGATTGTAGATAGATGGCCCGTGCTGTTGTTCCCTTGAATTTTAATGCGTTCCTTGAGAAAGCAAAGTTGAAAGATGATGGTAGCAATTACACGGACTGGGTCCATAACTTGATGATTATCCTCATTGTTGCACAAAAGAATTACGTCCTGGAAGCACCGCTGGGTGCCAGGCCTGCTGCTGGAGCAACACCAGATGTTATGAACGTCTGGCAGAGCAAAGCTGATTACTACTCGATAGTTCAGTGTGCCATGCTTTACGGCTTAGAATCGGGACTTCAACCACATTTTGAACGTCATGGAGCATATGAGATGTTCTAGGAGTTGAAGTTAATATTTCAAGCAAATGCCCGGATTGAGAGATATGAAGTCTCCAATAAGTTCTATAGCTGCAAGATGAAGGAGAACAGTTCTGTCAGTGAGCATATACTCAAAATGTCTGGGTATAATAATCACTTGATTCAATTGGGAGTTAATCTTCCAGATGATTGCGTCATTGACAGAATTCTCCAATCATTACCACCAAGATACAAGAGCTTCGTGATGAACTATAATATGCAAGGGATGAATAAGACTACTCCCGAGCTCTTCGCAATGCTGAAAGTTGCGGAGGTAGAAATCAAGAAGGAGCATCAAGTGTTGATGGTCAACAAGACCACTAGTTTCAAGAAAAAGGGCAAAGGGAAGAAGAAGGGGAACTTCAAAACGAACATCAAGCAAGTTGCTACTCAAGAGAAGAAACCCAAACCTGGACCTAAGCCTGAAACTGAGTGCTTCTACTGCAAGCAGACTGGTCACTGGAAGCGGAACTGCCCCAAGTATTTGGCGGATAAGAAGGATGGCAAGGTGAACAAAGGTATATGTGATATACATGTTATTGATGTGTACCTTACTAATGCTCGCAGTAGCACCTGGGTATTTGATACTGGTTCTGTTGCTAATATTTGCAACTCGAAACAGGGACTACGAATTAAGCAAAGATTGGCTAAGGACGAGGTGACGATGCGCGTGGGAAATGGTTCCAAAGTCGATGTGATCGCAGTCGGCACGCTACCTCTACATCTACCTTCGGGATTAGTATTAGACCTAAATAATTGTTATTTGGTGCCAGCGTTAAGCATGAACATTATATCTGGATCTTGTTTGATGCGAGACGGTTATTCATTTAAATCAGAGAATAATGGTTGTTCTATTTATATGAGTAATATCTTTTATGGTCATGCACCCTTAAAGAGTGGTCTATTCTTATTAAATCTCGATAGTAGTGACACACATATTCATAGTGTTGAAGCCAAAAGATGCAGAGTTGATAATGATAGTGCAACTTATTTGTGGCACTGCCATTTGGGTCATATCGGTGTAAAGCGCATGAAGAAACTCCATACTGATGGGCTTTTGGAACCACTTGATTATGAATCACTTCGTACTTGCGAACCGTGCCTTATGGGTAAGATGACAAAAACACCGTTCTCCGGTACTATGGAGAGAGCAACAGATTTGTTGGAAATCATACATACAGATGTATGTGGTCCGATGAATGTTGAGGCTCATGGCGGATATCGTTATTTTCTGACCTTCATAGATGACTTAAGCAGATATGGGTATATCTACTTAATGAAACATAAGTCCGAAACGTTTGAAAAGTTCAAAGAATTTCAGAGTGAAGTTGAAAATCATCGTAACAAGAAAATAAAATTCCTACGATCTGATCGTGGAGGAGAATATTTGAGTTACGAGTTTGGTGTACATTTGAAACAATGTGGAATAGTTTCGCAACTCACGCCACCCGGAACACCACAGCGTAATGGTGTGTCCGAACGTCGTAATCATACTTTACTAGATATGGTGCGATCTATGATGTCTCTTACTGATTTACCGCTATCGTTTTGGGGATATGCTCTAGAGACGGCCGCATTCACGTTAAATAGGGCACCATCAAAATCCGTTGAGACGACGCCTTATGAACTGTGGTTTGGCAAGAAACCAAAATTGTCGTTTCTGAAAGTTTGCGGCTGCGATGCTTATGTGAAAAAGCTTCAACCTGATAAGCTCGAACCCAAATCGGAGAAATGTGTCTTCATAGGATATCCAAAGGAAACTATTGGATACACCTTCTATCACAGATCTGAAGGCAAGACTTTTGTTGCTAAATTCGGAAACTTTCTGGAGAAGGAGTTTCTCTCGGAAGAAGTAAGTGGGAGGAAAGTAGAACTTGACGAGGTAACTGTACCTGCTCCCTTATTGGAAAGTAGTACATCACAGAAACCTGTTTCTGTGACACCTACACCAATTAGTGAGGAAGCTAATGATAATGATCATGAGACTTCAGAACAAGATACTACTGAACCTCGTAGATCAACCAGAGTAAGATCCGCGCCAGAGTGGTACGGTAATCCTGTTCTGGAAGTCATGCTACTAGATCATGATGAACCTACGAACTACGAAGAAGCGATGGTGAGCCCAGATTCCGTAAAATGGCTTGAAGCCATGAAATCTGAGATGGGATCCATGTATGAGAACAAAGTATGGACTTTGGTTGACTTGCCCAATGATCGACAAGCAATTGAGAATAAATGGATCTTCAAGAAGAAGACTGACGCTGACGGTAATGTTACTGTCTACAAAGCTTGACTTGTCGCAAAACGTTTTCGGCAAGTTCCAGGGATTGACTACGATGAGACCTTCTCACCCGTAGCAATGCTTAAGTCTATCCAAATCATGTTAGCAATTGCCGCATTTTATGATTATGAAATTTGGCAAATGGATGTCAAAACTGCATTCCTGAATGGATTTCTGCAAGAAGAGTTGTATATGATGCAGTCGGAAGGTTTTGTCGATCCAAAGGGAGCTAACAAAGTGTGCAAGCTCCAGCGATCCATTTATGGACTGGTGCAAGCCTCTCGGAGTTGGAATAAACGCTTTGATAGTGTGATCAAATCATTTGGTTTTATACAGACTTTTGGAGAAGCCTGTATTTACAAGAAAGTGAGTGGGAGCTCTGTAGCATTTCTGTTATTATATGTAGATGACATATTACTAATCGGAAATGATATAGAATTTCTGGATAGCATAAAGGGATACTTGAATAAGAGTTTTTCAATGAAAGACCTTGGTGAAGTTGCTTACATATTGGGCATCAAGATCTATAGAGACAGATCGAGACGCTTAATTGGACTTTCACAAAGCACATACCTTGACAAAGTTTTGAAAAAGTTCAAAATGGATCAAGCAAAGAAAGGATTCTTTCCTGTGTTACAACGTGTGAAATTGAGTAAGACTCAAAGTCCGACCAATGTAGAAGATAGAGAGAAAATGAAAGATGTTCCCTATGCTTCAGCCATAGGCTCTATCATGTATGCAATGCTGTGTACCAGACCTGATGTGTGTCTTGCTATAAGTCTAGCAGGGAGGTACCAAAGTAATCCAGGAGTGGATCACTGGACAGCAGTCAAGAACATCTGGAAATACCTGAAAAGGACTAAGGATATGTTTCTCATATATGGAGGTGACAAAGAGCTCATCATAAATGGTTACGTTGACGCAAGCTTTGACACTAATCCGGACGATTCTAAATTGCAAACCAGATACGTGTTTTCATTAAACGGTGGAGCTGTTAGTTGGTGCAGTTCTAAACAAAGCGTTGTGGCGGGATCTACATGTGAAGCGGAGTACATAGCTGCTTCGGAAGCAGCAAACGAAGGAGTCTGGATGAAGGAGTTCATATCTGATCTAGGTGTCATACCTAGTGCATCGGGTCCAATGAAAATCTTTTGTGACAATACTGGTGCAATCGCCCCTGCAAAGCAATCCAGATTTCACAAGAGAACCAAGCACATCAAGAGACGCTTCAATTCCATCCGGGATCTAGTCCAGGTGGGAGACATAGAGATTTGCAAGATACATACGGATCTGAATATAGCAGACCCGTTGACTAAGCCTCTTCCACGAGCAAAACATGATCAACAGCAAAGCTCCATGGGTGTTAGAATCATTACTGTGTAATCTAGATTATTGACTCTAGTGCAAGTGGGAGACTGAAGGAAATATGCCCTACAGGCAATAATAATGTTATTATTTTATTTCCTTATATCATGACAAATGTTTATTATTCATGCTAGAATTGTATTAAACGGAAACATAATACTTGTGTGAATACATAGACAAACCAAACGCCACTAGTATGCCTCTACTTGACTAGCTCGTTAATCGAAGATGGTTATGTTTCCTAACCATAGACATGTGTTGTCATTTGATTAATGGGATCACATCATTAGGAGAATGATGTGATTGACATGACCCATTCCATTAGCTTAGCACCCGATCGTTTAGTATGTTGCTAGTGCTTTCTTCATGACTTATACATGTTCCTATGACTATGAGATTATGCAACTCCCATTTACTGGAGGAACACTTTGTGTGCTACCAAACGTCACAACGTAACTGGGTGATTATAAAGGAGCTCTACAGGTGTCTCCAAAGGTGAATGTTGGGTTGGCGTATTTCGAGATTAGGATTTGTCACTCCGATTGTCGGAGAGGTATCTCTAGGCCCTCTCGATAATGCACATCACATAAGCCTTGCAAGCATTACAACTAATGAGTTAGTTGCAAGATGATGTATTACGAAACGAGTAAAGAGACTTGCCGGTAACGAGATTGAACTAGGTATTGAGATACCGACGATCGAATCTCGGGCAAGTAACATACCGATGACAAAGGGAACAACGTATGTTGTTATGCGGTCTGACCGATAAAGATCTTCGTAGAATATGTAGGAGCCAATATGAGCATCCAGGTTCCGCTATTGGTTATTGACCGGAGACGTGTCTCGGTCATGTCTACATTGTTCTCGAACCCGTAGGGTCCGCACACTTAAGGTTTCGATGACAGTTATATTATGAGTTTATGAGTTTTGATGTACCGAAGTTAGTTCGGAGTCCCGGATGTGATCACGGGCATGACGAGGAGTCTCAAAATGGTCGAGGCATAAAGGTTGATATATTGGACGGCTATATTCGGACACCGGAAGTGTTTCGGGTGATTTTGGAGAAAACCGGAGAGCCGAAGGGTTACCGGAACCCCCCCCCCCCCGGGAGAAGTAATGGGCCATATGGGCCTTAGTGGAGAGAGAGAGGGGCATCCATAGGTGGGCCGTGCGCCTCCTCCCCCCTGGTCCGAATTGGACTAGGAGAGGGGGGCGGCGCCCCCCTTTCCTTCTCCCTCCCCACTTCTTTCCCCCTCCTAGTAGGAGTCCTACTCCTACTAGGAGGAGGACTCATCCTTGGCGCGCCATAGGGGCCGGCCGGCCTCCTCCCCTTGATCCTTTATATACGGGGGCAGGGGGCACCCCTAGACACACAAGTTGATCCACGTGATCATATTCTTAGCCGTGTGCGGTGCCCCCTTCCACCATAATCCTCGATAATATTGTAGCGGTGCTTAGGCGAAGCCCTGCGACGGTAGAACATCAAGATCGTCACCACGCCGTCGTGCTGACGGAACTCTTCCCCGACACTTTGTTGGATTGGAGTCCGGGGATCGTCATCGAGCTGAACGTGTGCTAAAACTCGGAGGTGCCGTAGTTTCGGTGCTTGATCGGTCGGGCCGTGAAGACGTACGACTACATCAACCGCGTTGTCATAACGCTTCCGCTGTCGATCTACCAGGGTACATAGATCACACTCTTCCCTCGTTGCTATGCATCACCATGATCTTGCGTGTGCGTAGGAATTTTTTTGAAATTACTATGTACCCCAACAAAATAATCCACAAACTTCATCCACATATATTAGGTGCTCATCAGGATGCGTTGTTTTGTCTCCTGCAAAAGGATTAGCTAGCTGTTTTTCTATCATACCCGAAGGAATTTCAAAGCAGACATTTTCATTTTCAGTAGGTTCAGTAGGTTGAGGAGCAACTATTTGCTCTACTGGTCGGGGTGAATATACTCCGAACAAGCCCCTCAGAGGATTATTTTCCATGGTAACAAGTGACAGTAAATTTCAGCACACTATATAAATTTTCCTTACCAAATTCCACCTACCAAAACGCTTCACTCCCCGGCAACGGCGCCAGAAAAGAGTATTGATGACTCACAAGTATAGGGGATCTATCGCAGTCCTTTCGACAAGTAAGAGTGTCGAACCCAATGAGGAGCAGAAGGAAATGATAAGCGGTTTCCAGCAAGGTATTCTCTGCAAGTACTGAAATAAGTGGTAACAGATAGTTTTGTGATAGGATAATTTGTAGGGATTTTTGTATTCGTGCCCCTAGTTGTGTCACACTCAACGGATTTGCCCCTATTTTTTCAACAATTGCGGTTTTGCCCAGCTCACTTCACTCGCCTTGTGTTTTTGCCCTTCCGGGGCGGTTCCAACCAGTGAGCAGTCGCCACGTGGCGAACCGTGATTGGTCGGAACCGCCCCGGAAGGGCAAAAACACAAGGAGAGTGAAGTGAGCTGGGAAAAACCGCAATTGTTGAAAAAATAGGGGCAAATCAGTCGAGCGTGACCCAACTAGGGGCACAAATACAATTGTTCCTAATTTGTAACGAGTAACAATTAACAAAAGTAAATAAAGTGCAGCAAGGTGGCCCAATCCTTTTTGTAGCAAAGGACAAGCCTGGACAAACTCTTATATAGAGAAAAGCGCTCCCGAGGACACATGGGAATATCGTCAAGCTAGTTTTCATCACGTTCATATGATTTGCGTTCGGTACTTTGATAATTTGGTATGTGGGTGGACCGGTGCTAGGGTACTGCCCTTACTTGGACAAGCATCCCACTTATGATTATCCTCTATTGCAAGCATCCGCAACTACAACAAAAGTATTAAGGTAAACCTAACCATAGCACGAAACATATGGATCCAAATCAGCCCCTTACGAAGCAACACATAAACTAGGGTTTAAGCTTCTGTCACTCTAGCAACCCATCATCTACTTATTACTTCCCTATGCCTTCCTCTAGGCCCAAATAATGGTGAAGTGTCATGTAGTCGACGTTCACATAACACCGCTAGAGGAGACACAACATACATCTCATCAAAATATCGAACGAATACCAAATTCACATGAGTACTGATAGCAAGACTTCTCCCATGTCCTCAGGAACAAACATAACTACCCACAAAGCATATTCATGTTCATAATCAGAGGGGTATTAATATGCATATAGGATCTGAACATATGATCTTCCACCAAATAAACCAACTAGAATCAACTACAAGGAGTAATTAGCACTACTAGCAACCTACTAGTACCAATCCCGGACTTGGAGACAAGAATTGGATACAAGAGATGAACTAGGGTTTTGAGAGGAGATGGTGCTGGTGAAGATGTTGATGGAGATTGCCCTCTCCCAATGAGAGGAGCGATGGTGATGACGATGGCGATGATTTCCTTCTCCTGGAGGGAAGTTTCCCCGGCAGAACAGCTCTGCCGGAGCCCTAGATTGGATCCGCCAAGGTTCCGCCTCGTGGCGGCGGAGTTTCGACCGAGAAGATGGCTTATGATTTTTTCCTCATCGAAAGACTCCATATAGCAGAAGATGTCTATCGGAGGGCCACCAGGGGGCCCACGAGGTAGGGGACGCGCCCAGGGGGTAGGGCGCACCCCCCACCCTTGTGGGCAGGGTGTGGCCCCCCTGGTGAACTTCTTGCGCTTAGTAGTTTTTATATATTCTGAAAACGTCTTCCGTGAAGTTTCAGGACTTTTGGAGCTGTGCAGAATAGGTCTCTAATATTTGCTCCTTTTCCAGCCCAGAATCCCAGCTATCGGCATTCTCCCTCTTGATGTAAACCTTGTAAAATAAGAGAGAATAGGCATAAGTATTGTGACATAATGTGTAATAACAACCCATAATGCGATAAATATCGATATAAAAGCATGATGCAAAATGGACGTATCAATCAGCTTGATCCGGTTCGAAGTTTGTAGAACTATAATTCCAATCATAATATTATGATACTCCTAATGACTTATAGTCTGCCATCCTGACGGGTTGTAAAAAACCCAAAAGAGGCTTCAAATATGAGTTTAGGGCAGCTTGACCCGATGTGCAAAAACCAGATGGCAAAAAAAAGAAATCGTATAAAGAAAAGAAAACAAAAAATTCAAGGCTTTTGAGGATCGCCAAACCAAAGTATCTTCTTCAATGAAACTAGCCGGAGCCACTGGAAGGTACGTGCTATCTGTGAGCCTGACTCACAGTACCCAATCGACATTTGAACCCAGATAAAGTCAGATCTTTCTTTATTGACTTATCAGGAGTACGAGGGGTCAGAGTAACAACATACATCACGGGCCGATTTATCCAAATTTCAAGGAAGGCGGCTGTCGGTGTCAAAACCGCGGATCTCGGGTAGGGGGTCCCGAACTGTGCGTCTAGGCCGGATGGTAATAGGAGGCAAGGGACATGAAGTTTTAGCCAGGTTCGGGCCCTCTCGATGGAGGTAAAACCCTACGTCCTGCTTGATTAATATTGATGATATGGGTAGTACAAGAGTAGATCTACCACGAGATCGGAGAGGCTAAACCCTAGAAGCTAACCTATGGTATGATTGTTGTTGTGTATCTTGTCCTACGGACTAAAACCCTACGGTTTATATAGACACTGGAGAGGGTTAGGGTTACAAAAAGTCGGTTACAATGGTAGGAGATCTACATATCCGTATCGACAAGCTTGCCTTCCACGCCAAGGAAAGTCCCTTCCGGACACGGGACGGAGTCTTTAATCTTGTATCTTCATAGTCCAGGAGTCCGGCTGAAGGTATGGTCCGGCTATCCGAACACCCCCTAATCCAGGAGTCCCTCAGTAGCCCCTGAACCAGGCTTCAATGACGACAAGTACGGCGCGCAGATTGTCTTCGGCATTGCAAGGCGGGTTCCTCCTCCAAGTACTTCATAGAATATTTTGAACACAAAGATAGTGTCCGGCTCTACAAAATAAGTTTCCACATATTGCCATAGAGAGAATAATATTTACACAAATCTAATCTGCTGACGTATTCCGTAGTGTGACACACCACGGCCAAGCCTTTATCCAAGTCGTTTCATTATCCCACCCCAGCGCATCATGCGAGGCAGTTTCCTTGGCACGTCTTGTTAAAGTAGAGATCGTGTCCCCTTATTCTGGGATTCTCATCAATATGGGCGTGGGTAACCCAACCGCTTCTAGGACTCCTAGATTATAGGCAAGTCCAAACAGGCATGGAAAGGACGCTTGATATTCACCCTCTTTATAAAGGGACAAGGCTTTTATTTTTCCCTCCCGTGCTCAATCGAATCCTTCCGCCACCTCAAGCTCAAGCGCCCAAAGTTCAGGTCAGGTGCTCCGAACCTTCAGTCATGTCCGGATCTAGCCTTCAAGGCCGATGGGTGCCTTCCTCCGTCATGGAAGAAGACATCAAAAAGTTGAGGGAGGCCAGATATCTGACCGCCAAGATTTTGCATCGGCTGCCTCCCCGAGGGCAGGTCGTCCCCACCCCCGAACCCAACGAGAACGTCGTGTTCGTCTCCCACTTCCTCCGAGGTCTAGGCTCTAGATCCTTTCGTCAGGGGTTTGATGTTTTACTACGGGCTAGACTTCCATGATCTAGCTCCGGACTCCTTTCTTCATATCACGACATTTATTGTCGTGTGCGAGGCCTTCCTCCGGGTTACCCCTCACTTTGGCCTATGGCTCAAGACCTTTGAAGTGAAGCCGAAGATGATCGAGGGGCAACATGCAGCGTGTGGAGGTGCCTCAATACGCAAGATGACCGGAGCTCCGTGGCCCAAAGGTTCCATCCCAGAGGTGTCCGAATTGTGGCAACAAGAGTGGTTCTACATGACGGCTCCTAGAAGTGCCAAGTGGGCGGCCCCTGTTTTTCGCTCGGGCCCTCCACCACAGCTGATGTCATGGATCAATAGAGGTCTGAGCTGGGGTCCAGCCAAGGACGTGCCTGTACTGCAAAGCCACATTCGACATCTCTTCAATGGAGATTTCATCTTGGTTGCGGTAATACAGGTTATGCTGGTTCGTCAAATCCAGCCTTGCAAACGCCGGCCTCTTCGCATGTGGGAGTTCAATCCCGAGGGACCGCGTGCCATTCAAAATTTTCTCGGCCTGACGCACGAGGAGATGTACAAGTCATTCTTCGGACCTCAGGTGGAGTGTCCGGAAAACACCGAGGACATGGGCCTGAGTAGTAACCGCGCCGCCGAACAGGTAAGGCATCTTCCGGCCGAACACACTATCTCTCCTTTGTTACGAAGTTATTTCTGAGAATTTGCTTTTTGACCAGGACTGGCTAACAAAGGCGAAGTTGATTCGGTGTTCGGCCCCCCTCCCTGAGGGTTTGGAAAATCCGGTGTTGGAAAAGATGCTCCAGACCGCACCTTGCCCGGAGCCCTTGAAGGAAGATACTGTGGAGGATAATGAGGGCGGACGCGGGGCCCCAACGCTGCCCATTCTAGCCGAGGGAGCGAGCGTCTCCATGAAGGAAGACGACCAGAAGAGGAAAAGGACTGCGCCCGGGGATTCGGAAGCCGAAGCTTCCAAACGGGAGAAGAAGTCTCCCACAGAGGGTCCTACCTTGGGGGGCGCTGTTGCCGCACAAAGTCCGCGGGGGGATCAATTCTCCCACGAGTCGTAAGTGACCCGAAATACTTTTAATAGTACAGATATGCCATCTTTTTCTTCTGAGAAAATAACCACCGCATATATTTTTGCAGTTCGGGCCTTAGCCCCTCTCAAATGAGCTCATCTTCGAGGGATCTTCTTCCAGAGATGATGGAGAGCGAAACGCCTCCTCCAGACTCCTCCGCTCCAGAAGCGGGCGACCCTGAAGTGTCGTCGCGGAGGGCCTCTCCGAGTCCGGTGAGGCCAGAAGATAATCCCATTGACCCCCGAAGCTCCCAGTGTCTGGCTCCCGAAGAGAGCAGACAAAAGAGTCCGGCACCGTCTAGTGTGCGATCGGATGTTCTGAGGGAGTTGGTGGGGCGAGCGGCCATCTCAGATGAACACCATGTGCTGATGAATACGATGATGGAGAGAATTTCGTCCACCGAAAGCGGATTGCATGAAGCTTTTATGAGTCTACTGACAGGCTTTGAGGTACGCAAAGGAATGTATGATAATCCTGCACATGCTAGGTGTGCCCTCTGTAGATAGTAGCCCCTGAGACTCTGGTTGTTGTCGGAAACAACGACGAGCAGAGGATCATATTCCCAGTAATAACCATATTGCCTCTATGTGCAGGTGATGGAAGCTCTGGTGGCTAGCCGGACTAGCGAGTTTGCCCATTTAGAACGGCAGTTGGATGCGGCAGACGCCGACATCGAGCTTGTTAACAAAAGGCTTGACGAGGCACAGGGTAAGTGTCATTATCTGGTAAACGCCACATAGGAAGAGCATCATGATGCCAGTATCTTTAATATGTTGTGACTGCAGATGGGGCTGCCACTGTTGAAGCCTTGCGGGCAGAACTTGGCCGAGCCAAGGAACAAGCGAGGTTGGGTAATGCGGCTGCTGTGAAGGCGGCCGAAGAGTTGCAAGCCGAGAAGGCCGCGCATGGCGAGATCCGAGACAAGATGGCCAAGATGGCTATAGAATTAAAAGCCGCCGCCGACCGTTGCCGGGTTCTTGAAAAGGAAAACCAAGAAAAGGCATCGGACCTTGAGAAGGCTGCTGCGGCGAAAAAGGATCTCTGCTCTGCTATGAGGGCAAAGAAGGAGGAGCTGCGGGAAGCCGGGGATATTGTAGCTGGGAAATCCTTTATGTTGCGGAGGAAGTTCGGAGATCCACGGTATGCCCCTCTGGATCGGCTGTGGAGTTTGGAGGATGTATATATGGATTTGGCGGCGAGCGCTGCCGAGGCGGCCAAGTATTTCCAGGGTCAGACGGACCGTGAAGTAGACCAGCTGTTTTGGAGGCAATTCCATTCTCCCGAGCGTCCGCTTTCATTGACTGACCAATTAGCCGAATGGGCCGAACTAAATAGGTTGTACGGACTTTCCATGAGGTCTGTTGTGGACCAGCTATGGCCGAAAAGGTCAAAATCGAACAGCTATTTCAGCTTCATGCAGCAGTTCCTTGACGTGGTGCCGCGCATTAATGCGATGAAGAGGTCGGCGTGCATAGAGGGTGCACGGATGGCCTTTGCCCATGTTAAAGCATACTGGGCGGAGATGGATGCTACCAATGTTGCAGCGCGGGATTCGACTATAGGTCGAAAGGCTGCCGAGCACTACTTTGAAGAACTTCTTGAGGGTGCCCGTTTGATAGAGACCCAGTGCTCAAAAAATATTATGTTTGAGTGTATGTAACTCATTGTAAGCGAAATGCTTTTATAAATTTTTATAAGGCTATTTTTATACTTTTGCCTGAAAGTAATATGATGCCTCCTGGGCGGCCGTTTATGTATACATGTGTATAACCTGAAAGAGTGCAGTCGTCGGCTTCAACCCCCACGCATATAATGCGGAGGTGCTCGCGAAAACATGCGTTCACACTTAACCCAACGTCTTGGTCCTATTAAGGAGGTGATAGCGGAGCGAGCGAGGGAACCGGACTATAATGCTTTAGCACTTTCACTTAGCCATAGGAGTTTGATAGTGGGGCTACTAGATAGCCCCTGGTGGCTCCGCACTCTCCTGATCTCGGGGTGCGTACATGCCTGGCCGGAAAACGGCCCTTCGTTAAGGCGGAGGAATTCTAACATTCCCACAGGTCATCGAGTGGTTGACCAGTCTCACGCTATATCATGACAGTCAGTTTTCGGCTTTCTCTACTGAGGTGCTCGTCCGGATGAACCAGGGCACAATCGCAGTAGTTCTCCTGGTGCTACCTTAGCCGGTAAAGCGGAACGTAAGGCACCAAAACACAGGAGCCGGGCAAACCCAACATTTGACCAAAGACAATGATTCGGAGCTGATGCATATAGGGCCAAACTCGCGACGCCGAACACTCCCTAAGGTATTCGGTCTTTGTGGTATAAACCGGGCCTAAATAATGGCCTTTGTAAGAAGCCCCTTGTGTCCAGGTACGTGCATTGTTCTAGCATGGCCACATGCCAAGACGTTAGCATCCCTCTCAATGATGGATATGTATCAACAAGAGACAGTAAAAAGGTTTACGCAGGGTCTTAATCTAAAAAGAATCCTTGGAGCGGGTCCCTGCTGCACGTCTGCGCCTGTGTCTCTGTTGTGCCGTATCCTGGACGGGTGTAGCACGATGATCGTCTGTAAAAGAGAGGAATTTGGGTGAAAAAGTTGTCGTGCAAAAAGATAGTTTGTTAAAGAAACCATGTATAATTCAAGATGAGAAGAAATTGCCACTTGTCTGCGTGTGTTGAGCCGCTTGTATTGACAAATAGGGGTGTGACCGTTTATTCGGTATAAGTAGCGGCGCCGGACTCGATTAGTTGTGTCTGAGGTCTTGACGACCTATTGGACGCTTTCACTGGTCTGGGTGCCTTTAGTGTGCGGCTGCCAAGGCAGCCTCACTCTCTTTGGCACGCAGAGATCGCTTGATATTTCCGTGCATTGTAATGATGCCACGTGGACCGGGCATCTTGAGTGTGAGGGAGGCGTAGTGTGGTATTGCATTAAAGCGAGCGAAAGCTTCGCGTCCGAGCAGTGCTTGATAGCCACTTTGAAACGGAGCGATGTGGAAAGTTAAATGCTCGCGACGGAAGTTATCGGGGGAGCCGAATATAACTTGTAGTAGGAGGGAGCCCGTACAACGAACCCCTGGGCCTGGCGTTACTCCTTTAAAGGTAGTATTGCTATGGCGAATTTGTGTTGGGTCTAACCCCATCCCGTGGATTGTATCCTGATATATTATGTTTAGGCTGCTGCCGCCGTCTATCAAGACTCGTGTGAAGTGATATCCACCAATTACTGGGTCTAATACCAGGGCAGCCCATCCTGCGTGTCGGATACTTGCTGAGTAATCGCGATGGTCGAAAGTGATCGGTTAAGACGACCAGCGGCAGGACTTTGCGGTGACAGGGACTTGGGTATATTTTCTTGGGGGTGCCGCGTTGTTTTTTCCCTTGATCATGTGTAACACGTTTACTATTTTGACTTCTGGTGGAAATTTCTTTTGTTCCCCCGTGTCTTGCTTGGCGGGCTCGTCCTCGTCTTCACTTGGTGTATCCTCCCCCTTGTGTACGGCGTTGAGCCAGCCGGACTGCTTGAAGACCCAACATTCTCTGTGGGTATGATTAGCAGGTTTACCAGGGGTACTATGGATCTGACATACTTGGTCCCGAATTTTGTTGAGGCTGGACAGTTCATCCCTGGTGCTTTTAGGGGGCGGCTTTTGACCTGGCCGAGAGCTTTTGAATCTGGCGTTTACTGCCGTGCCCTTCTTGCTGTCTTCTTTATTCCGGTGTTTGTTATTGCTATTGCGCCGTGATTTCCCGTTTCCATCTCTAACTTCGGATGTACTGGGGTCGCTGGTGCTGCATCTGGCTAGCCAGCTGTCCTCACCTGCGCAAAAGCGGGTCATGAGGTTTGTTAATGCGGCCATCATTCTCGGCTTATTTTGGCCGAGGTGTCTGGCGAGCCATTCGTCACGGACGCTATGCTTGAAAGGTGCCAAGGCTTCGGCATCCAGACAGTCGACAATCTGGTTCTTTTTAGTAAGAAACCTGTTCCAAAGCTTTTGGGCTGACTCTCCGGGCTGTTGAGTTATATGACTCAAATCGGGCGCATCCGGAGGTTGAACATAAGTCCCTTGAAAATTTGCCCGAAAGGCGTCTTCAAGCTCTTCACAACTTCCAATGGAGCTTTCGGGGAGGCCTTTGAGCCAGTGACGAGCTGGCCCTTTGAGCTTGAGGAGCAAGTACTTGATGGCGTGGAGATCATCTCCTCGAGCCATATGGATGTGAAGGATATAGTCCTCAATCCAGACCCCAGGGTCTGTTGTTCCGTCGTATGCCTCTATGTTTACGGGCTTGAATCCCTCTGGAAATTCATGGTCCAACACCTCACGGTGAACCATAGGGGGTGTGCGGCACCCCTGTAGCTGGGTGTACCGCGTTGTTCGGATGTTTGTTGTGTTGCATTGTATGCTGGGGCGCGCTTGCGTGGTCCATAGATGGATCTTGTTGCGTCGTCCTTTGGGTGCGAGCCCTTGCATGGGTCGCGTATTGTATTGTGAGCGGCGTTGTATGCCGCTCTGTGTTGGTAGAGGGGTCGTCTATCCGACCAGGTGGCTGCTTTGATATTTGGTTGTGGGGGTTCGAATTCGGGTAGCAGCTTCCGCTTTGGGTAGCTCTTGGAGGGGCGATTGTCGCCGTACCTTGCTGCAGTGTTGTGTATTTTACTCCATCTGATTTGGAGTGTGTCTTGCGCGGCCTTGAGCCTTTGCTTCTGCTTTTTCAGACTCCTCACGGTGGCAACAAGCCTTTTACGGGCAATCTGCTGCTCCGGGTGTCTGTCCGGCGTTATGTGGTCCGGACCATTATCCTTGAGAGGATTTGTTTGTTCGGTTTGATTATCCGGATTGCCGTTGTCCGACAGCGGTTCACCCTGCTCTAGCGCTGGGTCTGTGTGATTGCTATTTCTGTCGAGGCGGGATTTGGGGCGGCGCTTGCATCGCCGCTTTGACTGCTTTTGGAGGGAACAAGCCTTCGGTGCGTCCTTCCGCTCCTCGTCGTCATCTTTTGGTGCGTCCACCATGTATACGTCATATGACAAGGTGGCGTTCCAGGGCCCAATAGGCGCTGGTTCTTCATCGTCTCCTTCATCGGCGTCCATTCCGTCAATGTCTTTGGAGTCGAAGTCGAGCATGTCGGTTAAATCATCGACAGTGGCTACAAAGTGGGTGGTGGGTGGGCTTTGAATTTCTTCATCGCCCGAATCCCAACCTTGCTGACCGTAGTCCGGCCAGGGCTCTCCTGATAAAGAGAGAGATTTCAGTGTCTTCAGAATATCGCCGAAAGGCAAGTGCTGAAAGATGTCCGCGGCAGTAAACTCCATAATCGGCGCCCAATCGGATTCGATCGGCAGGGGCGCGGAGGATTCGGAGTCCGGAGAGGAGTCCGGCTCATTGGAGTCACGAGTCTCGCAGAGTGTGGGGCTGGTGTTCGGCTCGATCGCCGTTGGGATCGCAGCCCTCGAGGCGGCGTCCAACCACCCATCCTTGATCAGCGCAGTTGGCTCCGAATTAAGGGTCGAAGCCGATGCGGGTGTGGCCTTTAGGGCACTATTCGGCGACAGGGCTAGATCATGCTCGTCGTGACAGTGCGGCGTGCTAGGCAGTGGCTCGAATCCGTCGAAGATCAAGTCCCCGCGGATGTCAGTCGTGTAGTTTAAACTTCCAAATCTGACCTGACGGCCAGGGGTGTAGCTTTCGATCTTCTCCCAATGGCCAAGTGAATTGACCCGCAGTGCAAAGCCACCGAAGACGAAGATCTGCCCGGGGAGGAAGGTCTCACCCTGGACTGCATCGCTATCGATGATCGTAGAAGCCATCGAGCCTGACGGCGACGACACAGAGGAACTCTCAATGAAAGCACCAATGTCGGTGTCAAAACCGGCGGATCTCGGGTAGGGGGTCCCGAACTGTGCGTCTAGGCCGGATGGTAACAGGAGGCAAGGGACACGAAGTTTTACCCAGGTACGGGCCCTCTCGATGGAGGTAAAACCCTACGTCCTGCTTGATTAATATTGATGATATGGGTAGTACAAGAGTAGATCTACCACGAGATCGGAGAGGCTAAACCCTAGAAGCTAGCCTATGGTATGATTGTTGTTGTGTATCTTGTCCTATGGACTAAAACCCTTCGGTTTATATAGACACCGGAGAGGGTTAGGGTTACACAAAGCCGGTTACAATGGTAGGAGATCTACATATCCGTATCGCCAAGCTTGCCTTCCACGCCAAGGAAAGTCCCTTCCGGACAAGGGACGGAGTCTTTAATCTTGCATCTTCATAGTCCAGGAGTCCGGCTGAAGGTATAGTCCGGCTATCCAAACACCCCCTATTTCAGGACTCCCTCAGCGGCTGATGAAGCCTGGATCTATCCTGACTAGCTATAAGCCGTGCTCTCACGTGACAACCGACGTTTTAACCTTAACGAGCTCAGATCTTGGTCGAATACACCATAAAGACTGGTCATTTAAGAGTTCGGCGGGTCAATCAGGATTACCTGATGGAGTTCAAGCAGCTGGCTACAAGTAGGATGACCCGGAAAGGTTATGTTCTCTTTGGTCAAATACGCCTATGTTTGAACAACCCTAGTCAAGAGGGTAGTAATTCTCTTTGGTCAAATACGCCTATGTTTGTACAAACCTAGTCAAGAGGGTAGTAACGCTATGTTCTCTTTGGTCGAATACGCGTATGTTTGAACAGGAAGCCCCCAAGTGACATACTGACAAATCATGCTTCGTTAGGGACCTATGTTTGAGTTGTGCTGCGCATCCAACTCTCTTTGGTCCCTACATTTTGGACGTCAAACCTCTTAAATGAACTTGTAATAAGATGATAAAGACTCAGCTCCAAGGAAGTGAAACGAAAGAGGCCCTAAATTATCAGGGATGCCAGCTTTATTATACTGTCTATAATATGGACACCATCAGATTATGTACATCAGGAGAGCCGGTGGCTCAAGTATAGTATGGTCGAAGAAGAGCAATGTTCCACGGCCGACGGGTCTCCTCCTTTGATGTGCGTGAGTCCTTGTGGTCTCGAACATCGATAAGGTAACAAGACCCATTATGGAGATTCTTGCTGACTGAGGGAGTCCTGGATTAGGGGGTGTTTGGATGGCCGGACTATACCTTCAGCCAGACTCCTGGACTATGAAGATACAAGATTGAAGACTTCGTCCCGTGTCCGGAAGGGACTTTCCTTGGCGTGGAAGGCAAGCTTGGCGATACGGATATGCAGATCTCCTACCATTGTAACCGACTTTGTGTAACCCTAACCCTCTCCAGTGTCTATATAAACCGAAGGGTTTTAGTTCGTAGGACAACATACACAACAACAATCATACCATAGGCTAGCTTCTAGGGTTTAGCCTCTATGATCTCGTGGTAGATCTACTCTTGTACTACCCATATCATCAATATTAATCAAGCAGGACATAGGGTTTTACCTCCATCGAGAGGGCCCGAACCTGGGTAAAACTTCGTGTCGCTTGCCTCCTGTTACCATCCGGCCTAGACGCACAGTTCGGGATTCCCTACCCAAGATCCGCCGGTTTTGACACCGACATTGGTGCTTTCATTGAGAGTTCCTCTGTGTCGTCGCCGTCAGGCTCGATGGCTCCTACGATCATCAATAGCGATGCAGTCCAGGTTGAGACCTTCCTCCTCGGACAGATCTTCGTCTTCGGCGGCTTCGCACTGCGGGCTAATTCACTTGGCCGTCTGGAGCAGATCGAAAGCTACACCCCTGGCCGTCAGGTCAGATTTGGAAGTTTAAACTACACGGCTGACATCCGCGGGGACTTGATCTTCGACGGATTCGAGCCACTGCCGAGCGCACCGCACTGTCCCGACGAGCATGATCTAGCTCTGCCGCCGAACAGTGCCCTAGAGGCCGCACCCGCATCAGCTTTGACCCTTAATTTGGAGCCAATTGCACCGATCGAGGATGGGCGGTTGGACGCCACCTCGGGGGCTGCAATCCCAATGGCGATTGAGCCAAACACCAGCCCCATACTCTGCGAGACTCGTGACTCCAAGGAGCCGGACTCCGAACCCTCCGCGCCCTTGCCGATCAATTCTGATTGGGCGCCGATTATGGAGTTTACTGCTGCGGACATCTTTCAGCACTAGCCTTTCGGCGATATTCTGAAGACACTGAAGTCTCTCTCTTTATCAGGAGAGCCCTGGCCGAACTACGGTCAGCAAGGTTGGGATTCAGACGATGAAGAAATTCAAAGCCCACCCACCGCCCACTTTGTAGCCACTGTCGACGACTTAACCGGCATGCTCGACTTCGACTCCGAAGACATCGATGGTATGGATGCCGATTAAGGAGACGATGAAGAACCAGCGCCTATCAGGCCCTGGAAAGCCACCTCGTCATATGACATATAGATGATGGACACCCCAAAAGAAGGAGATGGCGATGGAACAGCGGAGGATGACCCCTCCAAGAAATAGCCTAAGCGCCGTCGTCAGCGACGCCGCTCAAAATCCCGCCAAAACAAATGCGGTGATTCCAGCACGGGAGATAATAATACTCTGGAAAGTGCCGAAGAAAACCCCCTCCAGCAAGATTTAGCACAGAAGGATGGAGAAACCAGCCCTCATGAGAGAGCGGCAGACAAAGAGGTCGAGGACGATAATTATATGCCTCCCTCCGAAGACGAGGCAAGCCTCGACGACAACGAATTCATCGTGCCAGAGGATCCCGTCGAGCAAGAGCGTATCCAAGGCACGCTTATGGCCATGGCAAGAAGCCTCAAGAAAAAACAGCAACAACTTAGAGCTGATCAAGATTTGCTAGTCGACAGATGGACTGAAGTCCTTGCGGCCAAAGAGCATAAACTCGAACGCCCCTCCAAGAGCTACCCAAAGCGCAGGTTACTACCCCGATTAGAGGAGAAAGCACTTGATGCGGCCGAACGGCCACCTCGTGGCCGCGACAGAGAGGCCTCTCGGCCCTCCACTCAAGCCGCACCCCGTACCAAGGCACGGGAATATGCGCCAGACTTACGAGATATGTTGGAGGACAAGGCAAGGCAAACAAGATCGATCTACGGATCGCGGGGGCGCCCCACGGCTCGAGACGGTAACCGTCACGCCGGCCACAAATTCGGCAGGGCCGAACACAGTAGACAAAGCTCATTGGAGCTACGTCATGATATAGCCCCGTACAGAGGCGCCGCACACCTACTATGCTTCACAGACGAAATAATGGATCATCAAATCCCCGAGGGTTTCAAACCCGTAAACATCGAATCATATGATGGCACAACAGATCCTGTGGTATGGATCGAGGATTATCTCCTTCATATCCACATGGCCCGCGGCGATGATTTCCACGCCATCAAATACCTCCCACTCAAGCTCAAAGGACCAGCTCGGCATTGGCTTAACAGCTTGCCAACAGGATCAATCAGTTGTTGGGAGGACCTGGAAGCCGCATTCCTCGACAATTTCCAGGGCACTTATGTGCGACCCCCAGACGCCGATGACCTAAGTCACGTAATTCAGCAGCCAGAGGAATCGGCCAGGCAATTCTGGACATGGTTCCTAACAAAGAAAAATCAAATAGTCGACTATCCGGACACTGAGGCCCTAGCAGCCTTTAAGCACAATATCCGTGATGAGTGGCTGGCCCGGCACCTTGGACAGGAAAAGCCGAAATCTATGGCAGCACTCACGACACTCATGACCCGCTTTTGCGCGGGAGAAGACAGCTGGCTTGCTCGTAGCAACAATATGACCAAGAACCCTGGTAATTCAGACACCAGGGATAATAGTGGCAGGTCGCGTCGCAACAAGCAGAAGCGCCGCATTAACGGTGACAATGCTGAGGATACGACAGTTAATGCCGGATTCAGAGGCTCTAAATCCGGTCAGTGGAAAAGGCCATTCAAAAGGAATCCTAGGGGCCCGTCCAGTTTGGACCGAATACTCAACCGCTTGTGCCAGATACATGGCACCCCCGAAAAGCCGGCCAATCACACCAACAGGGATTGCTGGGTGTTCAAGCAGGCAGGCAAGTTAAACGCCGAAAATGAAGACAAGGGGCTACATAGCGATGACGACGAGGAGCCCCGGCCGCTGAACAACAGTGGACAGAAGGGTTTTCCCCCACAAGTGCGGACGGTGAACATGATATATGCAACCCACGTCCCCAAAAGGGAGCGGAAGCGCGCGTTAAGGGACGTATACGCGGTAGAGCCAGTCGCCCCAAAGTTCAACCCATGGTCCTTCTGCCCAATCACCTTTGATCGAAGGGACCATCCTACTAGCATCCGTCATGGCGGATTCGCCGCATTGGTTCTAGACCCAATTATTGACGGATTTCATCTCACTAGAGTCCTTATGGACGGCGACAGCAGCCTGAACCTGCTTTACCAGGATACAGTGCGGAAAATGGGCATAGATCCCTCGAGGATTAAGCCCACCAAAACGACCTTTAAATGCGTAATACCAGGTGTAGATGAACGAAATATGCCCTAGAGGCAATAATAAAGTTATTATTTATTTCCTTATATCATGATAAATGTTTATTATTCATGCTAGAATTGTATTAACCGGAAACATAATACATGTGTGAATACATAGACAAACAGAGTGTCACTAGTATGCCTCTACTTGACTAGCTCGTTAAATCAAAGATGGTTATGTTTCCTAACCATGGACAAAGAGTTGTTATTTGATTAACGGGATCACATCATTAGTTGAATGATCTGATTGACATGACCCATTCCATTAGCTTAGCACCTGATCGTTTAGTATGTTGCTATTGCTTTCTTCATGACTTATACATGTTCCTATAACTATGAGATTATGTAACTCCCGTCTGCCGGAGGAACACTTTGTGTGCTACCAAACGTCACAACGTAACTGGGTGATTATAAAGGTGCTCTACAGGTGTCTCCAAAGGTACATGTTGGGTTGACGTATTTCGAGATTAGGATTTGTCACTTCGATTGTCGGAGACGTATCTCTGGGCCCTCTCGGTAATGCACATCACATAAGCCTTGCAAGCATTTCGACTAATGAGTTAGTTGCGAGATGATGTATTACGGAACGAGTAAAGAGACTTGCCGGTAACGAGATTGAACTAGGTATTGGATACCAACGATCGAATCTCGGGCAAGTAACATACCGATGACAAAGGGAACAACGTATGTTGTTATGCGGTCTGACCGATAAAAGATCTTCGTAGAATATGTAGGAGCCAATATGGGCATCCAGGTCCCGCTATTGGTTATTGATCGGAGACGTGTCTCGGTCATGTCTACATTGTTCTCGAACCGTAGGGTCTGCACGCTTAACGTTACGATGACAGTTATTATGAGTTTATGCATTTTGATGTACCGAAGATAGTTCGGAGTCCCGGATGTGATCACGGACATGACGAGGAGTCTCGAAATGGTCGAGACATAAAGATTGATATATTGGATGACTATATTCGGACACCGGAAGGGTTCCGGAAGAGTATCGGATAAAACCGGAGCACCGGGGGGTTACCGGAACCGCCCGGGGGGTTAATGGGCCTTATGGGCCTGAAGTGGAGAAGTGGGAGGGGCTGCCAGGGCAGGCCGCGCGCCCCCTCTCCCCCTAGTCCGAATTGGACTAGGAGGGAGGGGCGGCGCCCCCCTCTTTCCCTCTCTTCTCCACCAATCCTACTTGGACTAGGAAAAGGGGGGGAGTCCTACTCCCGGTAGGAGTAGGACTCCTCCTGCGCCACCATAGGGCCGGCCGAACCCCTCCCCCTTGGATCCTTTATATACGGGGACAGGGGGGCACCTCTAGACACACAAGTTGATCCACGTGATCGTTCCTTAGCCGTGTGCGGTGCCCCCTGCCACCATATTCCACCTCGATCATATCGTTGTAGTGCTTAGGCGAAGCCCTGCGTCGGTAGAACATCAAGATCGTCACCACGTCGTCGTGCTGACGGAACTCCTCCCCGACGCTTTGCTGGATCGGAGTCCGGGGATCGTCATCGAGCTGTACGTGTGCTAAGAACTCGGAGGTGCCGGAGTAACGGTGCTTGGATCGGTCGGATCGGGAAGACGTACGACTACTTCCTCTACATTGTGTCAACGCTTCCGCAGTCGGTCTGCGAGGGTACGTAGACAACACTCTCCCCTCTCGTTGTTGTGCATCACCATGATCTTGCGTGTGCGTAGGAAAATTTTGAAATTACTACGTTCCCCAACAGTGGCATCCGAGCCTAGGTTTTATGGTTTGATGTTATTTGCACGAGTAGAACACAAGTGAGTTGTGGGCGATATAAGTAAATACTGCCTACCAGCATGTCATACTTTGGTTCGGCGATATTGTTGGATGAAGTGGCCCGGACCGACATTACGCGTACGCTTACGCGAGACCGGTTCTCCCGACGTGCTTTGCACACAGGTGGCTTGCGGGTGACTGTTTCTCCAACTTTAGTTGAACCAAGTGTGGCTACGCCCGGTCCTTGCGAAGGTTAAAACGGAGTCTATTTGACAAACTATCGTTGTGGTTTTGATGCGTAGGTGAGATTGGTTCTTGCTTAAGCCCGTAGCAGCCACGTAAAACTTGCAACAACAAAGTAGAGGACGTCAACTTGTTTTCGCAGGGCATGTTGTGATGTGATATGGCCAAGACATGATGCTAAATTTTATTGTATGAGATGATCATGTTTTGTAACCGAGTTATCGGCAACTGGCAGGAGCCATATGGTTGTCGCTTTATTGTATGCAATGCAATCGCGATGTAATGCTTTACTTTATCACTAAGAGGTAGCGATAGTCGTGGAAGCATAAGATTGGCGAGATGACAACGATGCTACGATGGAGATCAAGGTGTCGCGCCGGTGACGATGGTGATCATGACGGTGCTTCGGAGATGGAGATCACAAGCACAAGATGATGATGGCCATATCATATCACTTATATTGATTGCATGTGGTGTTTATCTTTTTATGCATCTTATCTTGCTTTGATTGACGGTAGCATTATAAGATGATCTCTCACTAATTATCAAGAAGTGTTCTCCCTGAGTATGCACCGTTGCGAAAGTTATTCGTGCTGAGACACCACGTGATGATCGGGTGTGATAGGCTCTACGTTCAAATACAACGGGTGCAAAACAGTTGCACATGCGGAATACTCAGGTTATACTTGATGAGCCTAGCATATACAGATATGGCCTCGGAACACGGAGACCGAAAGGTCGAGCGTGAATCATATAGTAGATATGATCAACATAGTGATGTTCACCAATGAAACTACTCCATCTCACGTGATGATCGGACATGGTTTAGTTGATTTGGATCACGTGATCACTTAGAGGATTAGAGGGATGTCTATCTAAGTGGGAGTTCTTAAGTAATATGATTAAATTGAACTTAAATTTATCATGAACTTAGTCCTGGTAGTATTTTGCAAATTATGTTGTAGATCAATAGCTCGCGTTGTTGCTTCCCTATGTTTATTTTGATATGTTCCTAGAGAAAATTGTGTTGAAAGATGTTAGTAGCAATGATGCGGATTGGATCCGTGATCTGAGGTTTATCCTCATTGCTGCACAGAAAAATTATGTCCTTGATGCACCGCTAGGTGACAGACCTATTGCAGGAGCAGATGCAGACGTTATGAAACGTTTGGCTAGCTCAATATGATGACTACTTGATAGTTTAGTGCACCATGCTTAACGGCTTAGAATCGGGACTTCAAAGACGTTTTGAACGTCATCGACCATATGAGATGTTCCAGGTATTGAAGTTAATATTCCAAGCAAATACCCGAGTTGAGAGATGTGAAGTCTCCAACAAGTTCTATAGCTAAAAGATGGAAGAGAATCGCTCAACTAGTGAGCATGTGCTCAGATTGTCTGGGTACTACAATCGCTTGAATCAAGTGGGAGTTAATCTTCCAGATAAGATAGTGATTGACAGAATTCTCTAGTCACCATCACCAAGTTAGTAGAACTTCGTGATGAACTATAATATGCAAGGGATAACGGAAACAACTCCCAAGCTCTTCGTGATGCTGAAATCAACGAAGGTAGAAATCAAGAAAAACATCAAGTGTTGATGGTTGACAAGATCACTAGTTTCAAGAAAAGGGCAAAGGAAGAAGGGGAACTTCAAAAAGAACAGCAAGCAAGTTGCTGCTCAAGTGAAGAAGCCCAAGTCTGGACCTAAGCCTGAGACTGAGTGCTTCTACTGCAAAGGGACTGGTCACTGGAAGCGGAACTACCCCAAGTGATTGGCAGATAAGAAGGATGGCAAAGTGAACATAAGTATATTTGATATACATGTTATTTGATGTGTACTTTACTAGTGTTTATAGCAACCCCTCAGTATTTGATACTAGTTCAGTTGCTAAGAGTAGTAACTCGAAACGGGAGTTGCAGAATAAACAGAAACTAGTAAAAGTCGAGGTGATGATGTGTGTTGGAAGTAGTTCCAAGATTGATATGATCATCATCGCACTCTCCCTATACTTTCGGGATTAGTGTTGAAACTAAATAAGTGTTATTTGGTGTTTGCGTTGAGCATGAATATGATTTGATCATGTTTATTGCAATACGGTTATTCATTTAAGTTAGAGAACAATTGTTGTTCTGTTTACATGAATAAAACCTTATATGGTTACACACCCAATGAAAATGGTTCATTGGATCTCGATCGTAGTGATACACATATTCATAATATTGAAACCAAAAGATGCAAAGTTAATAATGATAAGTGCAACTTATCTGTGGCACTGCCGTTTAGGTCATATTGGTGTAAAGCGCATGAAGAAACTCCATGCTGATGGGCTTTTTGAATCACTTGATGCTTGCGAACCATGCCTCATGGGCAGGATGACTAAGACTCCGTTCTCTGGAACAATAGAGCAAGCAACTAACTTATTGGAAATAATACATACTGATGTATGCGATCCGATGAGTGTTGAGGCTCGTGGCAAGTATCATTATTTTTTGACCTTCATAGATGATTTGAGCATATATGGGTATATCTACTTGATGAAACACAAGTCTGAAACATTTGAAAAGTTCAAAGAATTTCAGAGTGAAGTGGAGAATCATCGTAACAAGAAAATAAAAGTTTCTACGATATGATCGCAAAGGTAAAATATTTGAGTTACGAGTTTGGCCTTCAGTTAAAACAATGTGAAATAGTTTCACTACTCACGCCACCTGGAACACCACAGTGTAATGGTGTGTCCGAACATCGTAACCGTACTTTATTAGATATGGTGCAATCTATGATGTCTCTTGCCGATTTACCACTATCGTTTTGGGGTTATGCATTAGAGACAGCTGCATTCACGTTAAATAGGGCACCATCTAAATCCGTTGAGGCGACACTATATGAACTATGGTTTAGCAAGAAACCAAAGTTGTCGTTTCTTAAAAAGTTTGGGGTTGTGATGCTTATGTGAAAAAGTTTCAATAAGCTCAAACCCAAATCGGAAAAATATGTCTTCATAGGATACCCAAAAGTTACTGTTGGGTACACCTTCTATCACAGATTCGAAGGCAAGACTTTTCTTGCTAAATTCGGAAACTTTCTGGAGAAGGAGTTTCTCTCGAAAGAAGTGAGTGGGAGGAAAGTAGAAAACTTGATAAGGTAATTGTACCTTCTCCCTTATTGGAAAGTAGTTCATCACAAAAATCTGTTCTTGTGACTACTACACCAATTAGTGAGGAAGCTAATGATGATGATCATGTAACTTCAGATCGAGTTACTACCGAATCTCGTAGGTAAACCAGAGTGAGATCCGCACCAGAGTGGTACGGTAATCCTATTCTGGAAGTCATGTTACTAGACCATGACGAACTTGCGAACTATGAGGAAGCGATGATGAGCCCAGATTCCGCAAAATGGTTTGAGGCCATGAAATCTGAGATATGATCCATGTATGAGAACAAAGTATGGACTTTGATGGATTTGCCCGATGATCGGCAAGACATAGAAAATAAATGGATCTTCAAGAGGAAGACGGATGCTGATAGTAGTGTTACTATCTACAAAGCTAGAATTGTCGCAAAAGGTTTTCGACAAGTTCAAGCTGTTGACTACGATGAGAGTTTCTCACTCGTATCTATGCTTAAGTCTGCTCGAATCATGTTAGCAATTGCCACATTTTATGAAATCTGGCAAATGGATAAACAAAACTGCATTCCTTAATGGATTTATTAAAGAAGAGTTGTATACGATGCAACTAGAAAGTTTTGTCGATCCTATAGGTGTTAACAAAATATGCAAGCTCCAGCAATCCATCTATGGACTGGTACAAGCATCTCGGAGTTGGAATATACACTTTGATGAGTTGATCAAAGCATATAGTTTTATACAGACTTGCGGTGAAGCCTGTATTTACAAGAAAGTGAGTGGGAGCACTATAGCATTTCTGATAAGTATATGTGAATGACATATTGTTGATCGGAGATAATGTAGAATTATTCTATAAAGCATACAGGAGTGTTTGAAAGGAGTTTTTTCAAAGAAAGACTTCGGTGAAGCTGCTTACATATTGAGTATCAAGATCTATAGAGATAGATCAAGACGCTTGATAAGTTTTTTCAATGAGTACATACCTTGACAAGATTTTGAAGTAGTTCAAAATGGAACAGTCAAAGAAAGAGTTCTTGCCTGTGTTACAAGGTGTGAAATTGAGTAAGACTCAAAACCCGACCACGACAGAAGATAGAAAGAGAATGAAAGTCATTCCCTATGCCTTGGCCATAGGTTCTATAAAGTATGCCATGCTGTATACCAGATCTATTGTATACCCTACACTGATTTTGGCAAGGGAGTACAATAGTGATCTAGGAGTAGATCACTGGACAGCGGTCAAAATTATCCTTAGTGAAATAAGGATATGTTTCTCGATTATGGAGGTGACAAAAAGGTTCGTCGTAAAGGGTTACGTCAATGCAAGTTTTGACACCAATCTAGATGACTCTAAGTCTCAATCTGGATACATATTGAAAGTGGGAGCAATTAGCTAGAGTAGCTCCATGCAGAGCGTTGTTAACATAGAAATTTGCAAAATACATGCGGATCTGAATGTGGCAGGCCCGTTGATTAAGATTCTCTCACAAGCAAAACATGATCACACCTTAGTACTCTTTGAGTGTTAATCACATAGTGATGTGAACTAGATTACTGACTCTAGCAAACCCTTTGGGTGTTGATCACATATCGATGTGAACTATGGGTGTTAATCACATGGTGATGTGAACTATTGCTGTTAAATCACATGGCGATGTGAAACTAGATTATTGACTCTAGTGCAAGTGGGAGACTGAAGGAAATATGCCCTATAGGCAATAATAAAGTTATTATTTATTTCCTTATATCATGATAAATGTTTATTATTCATGCTAGAATTGTATTAACCGGAAACATAATACATGTGTGAATACATAGACAAACAGAGTGTCACTAGTATGCCTCTACTTGACTAGCTCGTTAAATCAAAGATGGTTATGTTTCCTAACCATGGACAAAGAGTTGTTATTTGATTAACGGGATCACATCATTAGTTGAATTATCTGATTGACATGACCCATTCCATTAGCTTAGCACCCGATCATTTAGTATGTTGCTATTGCTTTCTTCATGACTTATACATGTTCCTATAACTATGAGATTATGTAACTCCCGTGTGCCGGAGGAACACTTTGTGTGCTACCAAACGTCACAACGTAACTGGGTAATTATAAAGGTGCTCTACAGGTGTCTCCAAAGGTACATGTTGGGTTGACGTATTTCGAGATTAGGATTTGTCACTCTGATTGTCGGAGAGGTATCTCTGGGCCCTCTCGGTAATGCACATCACATAAGCCTTGCAAGCATTGCGACTAATGAGTTAGTTGCGAGATGATGTATTACGGAACGAGTAAAGAGACTTGCCGGTAACGAGATTGAAGTAGGTATTGGATACCGACAATCGAATCTCGGGCAAGTAACATACCGATGACAAAGGGAACAACGTATGTTGTTATGCGGTCTTACCGATAAAAGATCTTCGTAGAATATGTAGGAGCCAATATGGGCATCCAGGTCCCGCTATTGGTTATTGATCGGAGACGTGTCTCGGTCATGTCTACATTGTTCTCGAACTGTAGGGTCCGCACGCTTAACGTTACGATGACAGTTATTATGAGTTTATGCATTTTGATGTACCGAAGATAGTTCGGAGTCCCGGATGTGATCACGGACATGACGAGGAGTCTCGAAATGGTCGAGACATAAAGATTGATATATTGGATGACTATATTCGGACACCGGAAGGGTTCCGGAAGAGTATCGGATAAAACCGGAGCACCTGGGGGTTACCGGAACCCCCCGGGGGGTTAATGGGCCTTATGGGCCTAAAGTGGAGAAGTGGGAGGGGCTGCCAGGGCAAGCCGCGCGCCCCCTCTCCCCCAAGTCCGAATTGGACTAGGAGGGAGGGGCGGCGCCCCCCTCTTTCCCTCTCTTCTCCACCAATCCTACTTGGACTAGGAAAAGGGGGGGAGTCCTACTCCCGGTAGGAGTAGGACTCCTCCTGCGCCACCATAGGGCCGGCCGAACCCCTCCCCCTTGGATCCTTTATATACGGGGGCAGGGGCACCTCTAGACACACAAGTTGATCCACGTGATCGTTCCTTAGCCGTGTGCGGTGCCCCCTGCCACCATATTCCACCTCGATCATATCATTGTAGTGCTTAGGCGAAGCCCTGCGTCGGTAGAACATCAAGATCGTCACCACGCCGTCGTGCTGACAGAACTCCTCCCCGACGCTTTCCTGGATCGGAGCCTGGGGATCGTCATCGAGTTGTACGTGTGCTAAGAACTCGGAGGTGCCGGAGTAACGGTGCTTGGATCGGTCGGATCGGGAAGACGTACGACTACTTCCTCTATGTTGTGTCAACGCTTCCGCAGTCGGTCTGCGTGGGTACGTAGACAACACTCTCCCCTCTTGTTGCTGTGCATCACCATGATCTTGCGTGTGCGTAGGAAAATTTTGAAATTACTACGTTCCCCAACAGTAGAGGCCAACTGTATAGGCTTAGTCACACTTGAAGTGGTCTTCGGATCTCCGGATAATTTCCGAAGCGAGGAGTTAATCTTCGACATAGTCCCGTTCTGCAGTGGTTATCACGCACTGCTCGGGCGAACCGCATTCGCCAAGCTCAGTGCGGTACCGCACTATGCATACCTTAAGCTCAAGATGCCAGGCCCTCGAGGAGTAATTACGGTCAATGGAAACAACGAATGCTCCCTCCGAACGGAGGAGCACACGGCGACCCTTGCAGCAGAAGTACAAAGCAGCCTCTCCAGGCAGTTCTCCAGCCCGGCCACTAAACGACCGGACACCGTCAAGCGCGCCCGGAGTAACCTACAACAAGACCGCCTAGCACGATCCGAGCAGGCGTAGCAATGCGGCCCCAACCCCAACCCTTGCAAAAAGGCGACGCCAGTACTTCGCGTACATAACTACGCTCTAGAGATACCATGGGTACAGGGGGAGGGGCACCATCACGGCACGCCCGAAACACGGCTTAAACCGTACCAGGGGCTGCCGATTTTTTAATTTTCTCTTACTTTCAAGACTCCATCCTTCGGAAGGCCTGTTCGGCAGTTCACTTGCCGCACAAATGATGCAAGAACCAGGGAAGCAGACAAGCCACGCCGCATTACGGAACCTCCAGGTGGTCTCTATCACGAGCGGTATACCTGTTCCGCATACTATTCCGCAGCTTGCCCCTGGAACAGACATGTTAACTAGTCCAACCTTTCACTTATCGCATTATTTGTATCGTATTGCTTTGATCGCAGCCCTTTTTAATAAACAATAAATAGCTTTCGTCTATTTTTGCATTACCTTTTTTCTTTATATATGTTCCTTAACGACATGTTGCACCCGTACACGTTGGTACGGCCAAAATACGCCAGGGGGTTTAGTACCCCTCAATATGGTGTGAGAAGTCCGAACACTTTAACAAGTGCGGCACCCCAAACTTATAGCATTATATGCATCGGCTCCGAATCATGTCTTGGGTCAATAGTTGGGTTTGCCCGGCTCCTATGTTTTGGTGCCTTACGTTCCGCTATATCGGCTAAGGTAGCACTAGGAGAACCACTGCGATTGTGCCCCAGTTGAGCTGGGTTGAGCACCTCAGCGGAGAAAGCTAAAACTGACTGTCATGATGAAGCGAGAGCTGGTCGCTGTTCGAGAGGTTTTTCGAGTCCCTAAAGACTTATGCCGCTTAGGGCGAGGAGCCGGCTCTGTCCGGCCAAGGCGTGGATAGTGCCCTGAACTCGGTCTTCCGAATACCAGGGGCTTCGCCGAAATTTAAAATTATAGAATTCTATGGCTAAGTGAGAGTGTTCACGCATTATAGTCCGATTGCCTTGTTTTTTGGGATGAGCGCCTCCCTCGAAGGACCCAAACATGGGAAAAAGAGCGCTCAGGTTTATCCCCGAACACCCCAGCACTAGCGGCACGGGGGCAGAAGCCGACGACTCGCCATCTCTCAGAATTGATAAACAGCCGCACAGAAGGTAATATTTTAAATTCCAACAGCATTGCTTAGCGCATATGAACAAGTTTTCAGCGCACAGGACAAAATGAGCAAGTTTCACTCAAAAATTACATCCCTAGAACATTCATCCGCCACAAGGCAGGCACCCTTTAGAACATCCTTATAGTAATTTTTGGGCTTGCGATGCTCTTTCCCCGGTGGTGGCCCGTCCTTCACAAGCTTCTCAGCATCCAGCTTGCCCCAGTGCACCTTAGCATGGGCAAGGGCCCTATGGGCACCTTCAATACAGACGGAGCGCTTGATGACTTCGAGCCTTGGACATGCCTCCACCAGCCGCCGCACCAGCCCGAAATAGCTCCCAGGCAGAGCCCCTCCAGGCCACAGCCGAACAATGAGGCCCTTCATGGCCTGTTCGGCCGCCTTGTGGAGCTCGACCAGTTGCTTCAGCTGGTCGCTCAGGGGCACGGGGTGTCCGGCCTCAGCATACTGAGACCAGAACACCTTCTCTGTCGAGCTGCCCTCCTCGACTCGATAGAATGCGGCGGCATCGGACACACTCCGGGGAAGATCTGCGAATGCTCCTAGAGAGCTCCGGATTCGGGTAAGTAACAAGTAACTCACGTTTATGTGTTTTCTTTGCATAAAGAATGCCTTACCCGCCGCTATCTTCTTCACCTCATCCAACTCCTGGAGGGTCTTCTGGGATTCGGCCTTGGCAGACTTGGCATTTCAATAGCCACCGCGAGCTCGAACGCTCGCGTCTTTGAGTCAAGCTCCAAACTCTCATGTTTTTCCATGAGAGCCTGGAGCTCTTGCCGTACCTTGCCAACCTCGGCCTCATACTTCTCCCGCTCGGTGCGCTCCGAGGCCGCCCTCTTCTCGGCCTCGACCAGCGCTTGCTTAAGGGTCGCCACCTTAGACGTGGCCCCTACAATAGCCACGATAATCCTGTCATTCTTTGCAATTGCACCTTTTTATATATATTTAAAAACAAGGTATTTCTTACCTTCATTGTCCTCGAGCTGCTTCTTGGCACGCCCGAGCTCTTGCTCGGACCGCTCAAGGTTCTGCTTTAGCGTGTCCACTTCTGCAGTCAGTGCGGCGGACGCAAGCAGAGAAGCCTGCATACGCATATTGACTCATTTTTGTTAGACTCCTGCGAATTTTATTTGATCCTCTATTGGGCTTTTCTTCCTGAACGCCAAACAGAGTATCAGGGGCTACTGTCTATGCGGTAATATTATTTACCATTCTTTACTTACCTCAAAGCCTGTTACAAGGCTAGTACAAGCTTCAGTCAGTCCGCTCTTGGCGGACTGAACCTTCTGGACCACCGCACTCATAATAGTGCGGTGCTCCTCGTCGATGGAGGCGCCTTGGAGCGCCTCCAACATATTGTCCGGCGCCTCCGGTTGGACGGGGGCCACCGGCACGGTGGACTTGCTCCTCTTGGAAGGAGGTCCCCGCCGGACACTGGAACCTTTGAAGGTTCCGGAGCGGTGTTCGGCCTAGAGCCGGACTTGGAGCCCTGGGGGGTTTCATCCCCTTTACTCCTGGAGTCCGGGAGGTCGCCTTGCAGCGCCTCCAGGACCACCTCCTCCCGGCTTGCAACCTGTTGGGACAACACTTCGGTGTCGTCTATAGGGCGGGGGGAGGAAGCCGTCGGAAGCGAGTTCACATCCGACGAGTCTAGTGAGCCGCTCGACGACGCGTCGAGCCGGTCTTTGGGTGGGCTGCATAAACATGTTTGACGTAAGGGAAAGTTGTGCAAAACGAATACTATGAATTACTCTGGTATCCGGATACTTACGATTTTGCCAGGGGCTTGGCCCTGGGCTGCCACTCCTCTCCGCCATCGTCGGCGTTGGTGGAGTAGTCCGGAGGAAGGGTTTTCCCCTTCTTGGACCCTCCGGCCTCCCCAGAGAGGGCGGCCTTCCTTTTCTTCTCTCCTCCCGTTGGAGGGGGAGAGGTCTCTTCTTCTTCCTCCTCGTCTTCACAGGAGGAATGCGCCTCGGAACCGTCGGATGATGGATCCGGAACCTCCTGGCGTCGGGCACTCTTTCGAGTCCCTGTGGCCTTTTTCGCGGCCTTCTTCTACGGCACCACATAGGGTGCCGGAACCAGCAGCTTCGCCAAGCGAGCGTACGCTGGGCCTTCGGGCAAAGGAGCCAAACAGTTGATCTGTCCGGATGTCACCTGCCAATCCTGTCAAAGGTAAGGGAGCTTAGATCCTGCATGGAGTCAAACTAAGAAAAACTGATACCCTATAAAAGGAAAAAACAGCTTACCGCAAGAGCGTGACACTGCGCACTGAATCCGCGATCCTCGGTAGCGGATGCGGGAGCCTCGGCGCCCTTGAAAAGCACCTTCCAGGCATCTTCGTATGTCGTGTCGAAGAGCCTGCTCAGAGTTTGGTGCCGCGCCGGGTCGAACTCCCACGGGTTGAAAGCCCATTGTTGACACGGGAGGATCAAGCGGATGAGCATAACCTGGACTACGTTGACAAGTCTGAGCTTCTTGTCCACCAGGGTTTGGACGCATGTTTGGAGTCCAGTCAGCTCTCCTTTCTTACCCCACGACAGGCATGTCTCCTTCTAGGAGGTGAGCCGCGTAGGGGGTCCGGATCGAAACTCGAGGGGTGCGACCCATTCAGCGTCGCGCGGCTTGGTGATGTAAAACCACCCCGATTGCCACCCCTTCAGGGTCTTCACAAAGGAGCCCTCGAGCCATAGGACGTTGGCCATCTTGCCCACCATGGCGCCTCTGCACTCCGCCTGGTTGCCGCGCACCACCTTCGGCTTGACATTGAAAGTCTTGAGCCATAGGCCGAAATGGGGGCGGATGCGGAGGAAAGCCTCGCACACGACGATAAATGCCGAGATGTTGAGGACAAAGTTCGGGGTTAGATCTGGAAATCCAGGCCGTAGTAGAACATGAGCCCCCGGACAAATGGGTGGAGAAGGAATCCCAGTCCGCGGAGGAAATGGGGGAGGAACACCACCCTCTCATGGGGCCTAGGGGTGGGGATGAGCTGCCCCTTTTCGGGAAGCCGGTACGCGATGTCGTTAGACAGGTATCCGGCCTTCCTCAGCTTTTTGATGTGTCCCTTTGTGACGGAGGGGACCATCCACTTGCCTCCCGCTCCGGACATGGCTGGAGAAGGTTGAGGTGGGGAGTGCGGACTTGGGCGTTGGAGCTCGAGTGCGCAAGAATGGATAGGCGAAGGAGGAAGAAGGCGTAGGTGAAAAGGTGGATCCTTATCCCCTTATATGGGTGGACGCAACTACATGTCCCCACCAGCCTGGTAAAACTCGCTTATCTCTAAGCGCCGTAATCAATGGCGCGGTTGGGTTACCCACGCCCGTATTGATGAGAATCTCGGGATAAGGGGACACAATCTCTGCTTTAACAAGACGTGCCAAGGAAACCGCCTCACATGATGCGCTGAGGTGGGATAATGAAACGACTCGGATAAAGGCTTGGCCGTGGTGTGTCACGCTATGAAATACGTCAGCAGATTATATTGGTGTAAATATTATTCTATCTATGGCAATATGTGGAAACTTATTTTGCAGAGCCGGACACTATCTTTGTGTTCAAAATCTTCTATGAAGTACTTGGAGGAGGAACCCGCCTTGCAATGCCGAAGACAATCTGTGCGTCGGACTCGTCGTCATTGAAGCCTGGTTCAGGGGCTACTGAGGGAGTCCTGGATTAGGGGGTGCCCGGATGGCCGGACTATACCTTCAGCCGGACTCCTGGACTATGAAGATACAAGATTGAAGACTTCGTCTTGTGTCCGGAAGGGACTTTCCTTGGCGTGGAAGGCAAGCTTGGCGATACGGATATGCAGATCTCCTACCATTGTAACCGACTTTGTGTAACCCTAACCCTCTCCGGTGTCTATATAAACCGGAGGGTTTTAGTCCGTAGGACAACATACACAACAACAATCATACCATAGGCTAGCTTCTAGGGTTTAGCCTCTCCGATCTCGTGGTAGATCTACTCTTGTACTACCCATATCATCAATATTAATCAAGCGGGACGTAGGGTTTTACCTCCATCGAGAGGGCCCAAACCTGGGTAAAACTTTGTGTCCCTTGCCTCCTGTTTCCATCCGGCCTAGACGCACAGTTCGGGACCCCCTACCCGAGATCCGCCGGTTTTGACACCAACACTGACCATGAAAGGTCCTCCCCAAGGCAGTGATAGTTTATGCATATCTGTTTGATCCTGGATGAGCGAGAGCACCAAATCGCCTTCTTGAAATGTTATGTTTTTGACGCGGCGGCTGTGTAACGACGTAGATCTTGCTAGTAAATCACCGAACGAGCTGCCGCAATATCACGCACCTCATCTAACAGGTCAAGTGTGTCTTGTCGTGCTTGTTCATTGTCAGCTTCAGCGTAAGCCGCCACCCGGGGTGAATCGTGACGGATGTCACTTGAGAGAACCGCCTCTGCTCCATAAACCATGAAAAAAGGAGTGTAACCCGTAGATCTGTTAGGGGTTGTATTGATACTCCATAATACCGAGGGTAACTCCTCCACCCAATAGCCCGGCGTTCTTTATAAAGGAACCATAAGCCGGGGCTTGATACCTCGCAAAATCTCTTGATTAGCTCGTTCCGCTTGACCATTAGACTGGGGATGAGCCATAGAGGAGACATCAAGTCGAATATGCTCTTGTTGACAAAATTCTTTCATAGCACCTTCAGACAGATTAGTGCCATTATCAGTTATAATGTTGTGGGGAAAACCAAAACTGAAAATCACCTTCTTGATAAATTTAACTGCCGTTGCAGCATCACACTTGCTAACTGGCTCTGCTTCAACCCACTTAGAGAACTTGTCCACTGCCACCAAAAGGTGGGTCTTTTTATCTGGGGACCTCTTGAAAGGCCCAACCATATCAAGCCCCCAAGTCGCAAACGGCCAAGTAATTGGAATCATCCTGTACTCTTGAGCCGGAACATGAGCTTGCCATGAAAATTTCTGACAACCGTCACATCTGCTGACCAAATACTCAACATCAGCATGAGCCGTCAGCCAATAAAAACCATGACGAAAAACCTTGGCGACAAGAGATTTAGAGCTAGCATGATGACCACAATCTCCTTCATGAATCTCTCGCAGAATCTCACAACCCTCTTCAGGTGAAACACAATGTTGAAACGCCCCTGTAACACTTCAATGGTGCAACTCCCCATTAACAATCGTCATTGACTTAGATCGCCGGGTTATCTGCCTTGCTAAAATCTCATCTTCAGGTAACTCACCCCGGGTCATGTAAGCCAGATACGACACTGTCCAATCAGGAATAGCATGAAGAGCCGCCACCAAATGTACTTCCGGGTCAGGAACATCAAGATCCTCCTCTGTAGGCAACTTGAACAAAGGGTTAAGCAGAACATCCAGGAAGGTGTTAGGTGGGACTGACTTACATTGAGACCCTAACTGGCTTAAAGTGTCGGCTGCCTCGTTCTTCCTGCGATCAATATGCTCAACTTGGTAACCTTTGAAGTGACCCACAATAGCGTCAACCTCTCGACGATAAGCCGCCATGAGTGGATCCTTAGAATCCCAAGTGCCAGAAACCTGTTGAGCCACCAGATCTGAATCGCCGAAACACCTCACCCGGCTTAAGTTCATCTCCTTGGCCATTCGAAGACCGTGAAGCAAGGCCTCATACTCAGCGGCATTGTTAGTACAAGGGAACATTAACTGGAGAACATAAGAAAATTTATCACCTCGTGGGGAGGTTAAGACAACTCTAGCCCCCGAGCCTTCCAACCGCCTGGATCCATCAAAATGAATAGTACAATATGTGTTATATGGCTTTTCCTCAGGTGTCTGCAATTCTGTCCAATCATTGATAAAATCCACGAGTGCTTGTGACTTGATGGTTGTACGAGGCGAATATTTCAAACCATGGGGCCCAAGCTCGATGGCCCACTTGGCAATCGGGCCTGTGGCTTCTCTATTTTGGATGATGTCCCCCAAAGGAGTAGAGCTGACCATAGTAATGGGGTGACCCAGAAAATATTGCTTAAGCTTTCGGCTTGCCATAAAACCCCATACACAAGCTTCTGCCAGTGCGGATACCTTTAGTTGGACTCAATAAGTACCTCACTGATGTAGTAAACCAGCCGTTGAACCGGATATTCCTTGCATGCCTCTTTCCTTTCCACCATAATGGCTACACTGACGGCTCGGCTATTAGCAGCCACATATAATAACAGAGGCTCCTTATCAACAGGAGCAACAAGAACAGGCGGCTCAGCCAACTGTTTCTTCAAATCCTCAAATGCTTGATCAGTAGCATCACTCCAAACGAAGTGATTTGTCTTCTTCGTCATCTGATAAAGAGGGATAGCCTTCTCCCCTAACCGGCTTATGAACCGGCTCTAGGCCGCAATACGACCACTGGGACTGCCAATCTTCTGTGTAATTAGGCACCTTACGAGAGCCTTTGAAGTCCTTGGACAGACGCTCGTTTCATAGAACCGTTGTTAGACACGGCACACCGAAAGCCTTAGAAGTTACACCTGCCTCAATTGAAGCTGTCGGGTAAACCGGCGCGTGCTGATGAGCCACCAGCTGAGCCGCCAGTTCGGCCTCCCGACGTGCTTTGCCCCGGTCCACCAAATCTCGCACATTAGCACCATTGCGCGCCGGGTCATGCTCATGAGGCTAGTTACGACGCCGCTCCATACTCGAAACTGCTGGTTTGTCAATATGCCTGCTGTAGCTCCGGCTTGAACGAGGGATTGAATGAATCCGGTCATGGCTATAAGAATAAGCCTTTTGCTGCACTAAAGCCGTTTGAAGAAGCTTCCTAGCCCTTCGAGTTTCCACCGCCGTCGGAGTCTCACCCTCGACTGGCAAAGCCGCCAGTCGCGTCGATGCAGCAATCATGTTGTCCAAAGGGGTGGAATAATTACCCGGCGGTGTTACCATGTGTTGAGGCGGGGTGTTGTTCATATGCGGAGAACTTGTCACGCGCGGCTGACCCGGCACCCTACCGCATGGCGCTTCAGTCATCCGATTCACCACCAGCGGGTTACTGGCCCCGGCTCTAGGGGTGTTGAAGAGGTCCCTTGACTTATAAACTGAGGGCAGACGACTCCGGTATTTTCTCCTCAAAACTTCGTTTGACGCGTTCTGATCCACCGTGAGCCGGTATGAATCTGCTTGAATCCACTGTGCTTGGACACTTAAAACGGCCCGCTCTGCAGCCATCCTGGCGTTTTCTACTGCCAATTCCGCCTTGGCTTGCGCTATCTCATCACGCAACTTAGCTACTTCTGCTGTGTGCTGCTCCTGATTGTCTGGGGTTACCTCAACCTCCATCAGAGTCGTCAGAGCATCCAACAGATCTGTTAAAACTTGAGCCGGCGGGCGCGCTGAACCGCCAGCACCGGCTGCCGTTACCTCTGCTGCACCAGAAGTTATAGCCACGGCGGCTGTCGAACCAAGAACCGGCCGGGTGCCAGTCATGAAAATCGCCACCCTGTTCGGCGGCTCATGGGGGTCCGGAATACTGTCACCATCGGAACAGCCCCCAAGCCGCCCATCTTGAAGCTGATACATTAAATTGGTCCCGCCCATGGACGATTCATCATTGGAGTAGATGGCTATCTCACCGCCAAACACAGAGCCTTCCAACTCAGCCCCATGGGTGAACCGAACGAAGACATGCTTTATGGCGGGTGATACGTCTCCAACGTATCTATAATTTTTGATTGCTCCATGCTATATTATCTACTATTTTGGACATTATTGGGCTTTATTATCCACTTTTATATTATTTTTGGGACTAACCTATTAACCGGAGGCCCAGCCCAGAATTGTTGTTTTTTGCCTGTTTTAGGGTTTCGAAGAAAAGGAATATCAAATGGAGTCCAAACGGAATGAAACCTTCGGGAACGTGATTTTCTCAACGAATAAGACCAGAGAGACTTGGACCCTACGTCAAGAAATAAAACAGGAGGCCACGAGGTAGGGGGCGCGCCCACCCCCACCAGGCGCGCCCTCCACCCTCGTGGGCCCCCTGTTGCTCCATCGACGTACTCCTATTGGGGAACGTAGTAATTTCAAAAAAAATCCTACGCACACGCAAGATCATGGTGATGCATAGCAACGAGAGGGGAGAGTGTTGTCCACGTACCCTCGTAGACCGTAAGCGGAAGCGTTAGCACAACGCGGTTGATGTAGTCGTACGTCTTCACGATCTGACCGATCAAATACCGAACATACGGCACCTCCGAGTTCAGCACACGTTCAGCCCGATGACGTCCCTCGAACTCCGATCCAGCCGGGTGTTGAGGGAGAGTTTCGTCAGCACGACGGCATGGTGACGATGTTGATGTTCTACCGACGCAGGGCTTCGCCTAAGCACCGCTACAGTATTATCGAGGTGGACTATGGTGGAGGGGGCACCGCACACGGCTAAGAGACGATCAACTTGATCAACTTGTGTGTCTAGAGGTGCCCCCCTGCCCCAGTATATAAAGGAGCAAGGGGGGAGGCGGCCGGCCTAGGAGAAGCGCGCGCCAAGGGGGGAGTCCTACTCCTACCGGGAGTAGGACTCCTCCTTTCCTTGTTGGAGTAGGAGAGAAGGAAAGAGGAGGAGAGGGAGAAGGAAAAGGGGGCTCCACCCCTTTTCCAATTCGGACCAGAGGGGGGGCACAGGCCTCCTTCCTTTTTGCCTCTCTCCTCTATTCCGGTATGGCCCAATAAGGCCCATATACTCCTCGGCGAATTCCTGTAACTCTCCGGTACTCCGAAAAATACCCGAATCACTCGGAACCTTTCCGAAGTCCGAATATAGTCGTCCAATATATCGATCTTTACGTCTCGACCATTTTGAGACTCCTCGTCATGTCCCCAATCTCATCCGGGACGCCGAACTCCTTCGGTACATCAAAACACATAAACTCATAATATAACCGTCATCGAACTTTAAGCGTGCGGACCCTACGGGTTCGAGAACTATGTAGACATGACCGAGAAACGTCTCCGGTCAATAACCAATAGCGGAAACTAGATGCTCATATTGGCTCCCACATATTCTACGAAGATCTTTATCGGTCAAACCGCATAACAACATACGTTGTTCCCTTTGTCATCGGTATGTTACTTGCCCGAGATTCGATCATCGGTATCTCAATACCTAGTTCAATCTCATTATCGGCAAGTCTCTTTACTCGTTCCGTAATACCTCACCCCGCAACTAACTCATTAGTTGCAATGCTTGCAAGGCTTAAGTGATGTGTATTACCGAGTGGGCCCAGAGATACCTCTCCGACAATCAGAGTGACAAATCCTAATCTCGAAATACGCCAACCCAACAAGTACCTTCGGAGATACCTGTAGAGCACCTTTATAATCACCCAGTTATGTTGTGACGTTTGGTAGCACACAAAGTGTTCCTCCGGTAAACGGGAGTTGCATAATCTCATAGTCATAGGAACATGTATAAGTCATGAAGAAAGCAATAGCAACATACTAAACGATCGAGTGCTAAGCTAACGGAATGGGTCAAGTCAATCACATCATTCTCCTAATGATGTGATCCCGTTAATCAAATGACAACTCATGTCTATGGTTAGGAAACATAACCATCTTTGATCAACGAGCTACTCAAGTAGAGGCATACTAGTGACACTCTGTTTGTCTATGTATTCACACATGTATTATGTTTCCGGTTAATACAATTCTAGCATGAATAATAAACATTTATCATGATATAAGGAAATAAATAATAACTTTATTATTGCCTCTAGGGCATATTTCCTTCAACTCCTTCCTCCTATATATATCCACGTACCCCCAAACGATCAGATACGGAGCCAAAAACCTAATTCCACCGCCGTAACTTTCTGTATCCATGAGATCCCATCTTGGGGCCTGTTCCGGAGCTCCGCCAGAGGGGGCATCGATCACGGAGGGCTTCTACATCAACACCATAGCCTCTCCGATGAAGTGTGAGTATTTCACCTCAGACCTACGGGTCCATAATTAGTAGCTAGATGGCTTCTTCTCTCTTTTTGGATCTCAATACAATGTTCCCCCCTCTCTTGTGGAGATCTATTCGATGTAATCTTCTTTTTGCGGTGTGTTTGTTGAGACCGATGAATTGTGGGTTTATGATCAAGTCTATCTATGAATAATATTTGAATCTTCTCTGAATTCTTTTATGTATGATTGGTTATCTTTGCAAGTCTCTTCGAATTATCAGTTTGGTTTGGCCTACTAGATTGATCTTTCTTGCAATGGGAGAAGTGCTTAGCTTTGGGTTCAATCTTGCGATGTCCTTTCCCGATGACAGTAGGGATAGCAAGGCACGTATTGTATTGTTGCCATCGAGGATAACAAGATGGGGTTTTCTTCATATTGCATGAGTCTATCCCTCTTCATCATGTCATCTTGCTTAAGGCGTTACTCTGTTTTTAGCCTAATACTCTAGATGCATGCTGGATAGCGGTCGATGAGTGGAATAATAGTAGTAGATGCAAGCAGGAGTCGGTCTACTTGTCTCGGACGTGATGCCTACATACATGATCATACCTAGATATTCTCATAACTATGCTCAGTTCTGTCAATTGCTCAACAGTAATTTGTTCACCCACCGTAGAATACTTATGATCTTGAGAGAAGCCACTAGTGAAACCGATGGCCCCCGGGTCTATCTTTATCATATTGATCTCCTACTACTTGGTTATTTCCTTTGCTATTTACTTTGCCTTTATTTTACTTTGCATCTTTTATCATAAAAATATAAAAAATATTATCTTATCACATCTATCAGATCTCACTCTCGTAAGTGGCCCTATAGGGACTGACAACCCCTATTTGCGTTGGTTGCGAGGATTTATTTATTTTGTGCAGGTGCGAGGGACTCGCGCGTAGCCTCCTACTGGATTGATACCTTGGTTCTCAAAAACTGAGGGAAATACTTACGTCGCTTTGCTGCATCATCCCTTCCTCTTCGAGGAAAACCAACGCAGTGCTCAAGAGGTAGCAGCGGGTTGAACCCTGATACGTCTCCGTCGTATCTACTTTTCCAAACATTTCTGCCCTTATTTTGGACTTTAACTTGCATGATTTGAATGGAACTAACCCGGACTGACGCTGTTTTCAGCAGAATTGCTATGGTGTTATTTATGTGCAGAAACAAAAGTTCTCGGAATGACCTGAAACTTCACGGAACAACTTTTCGAAAATAATAAAAAAAATCCTTGCAAAAGATGAAGGCCAAGGGGCCCACCACCTGTTCACGAGGGTGGGGGCACGCCTGCCCCCCTAGGGCGCGCCCCCTACCTCGTGGGCCCCCTGGAGCTCCTCCGACCTCAACTCGAACTCTATATATTTGGTTTCGGGGAGAAAAAAATCAGAGAGAAGAATTCATCGCATTTTACGATACGAAGCCGCCGCCAAGCCCTAAAACCTCTCGGGAGGGCTGATCTGGAGTCCGTTCAGGGCTCCGAAGAGGGGAATCCGTCGCCATCGTCATCATCAACCATCCTCCATCACCAATTTCATGATGTTCACCGCCGTGCGTGAGTAATTCCATCGTAGGCTTGCTAGACGGTAGTGGGTTGAATGAGATTTATCATGTAATCGAGTTAGTTTTGTTAGGGTTTGATCCCTAGTATCCACTATGTTCTGAGATTGATGTTGCTATGACTTTGCTATGCTTAATGCTTGTCATTAGGGCCCGAGTGCCATGATTTCAGATCTGAACCTATTATGTCTTCATCAATATATGAGAGTTCTTGATCCTATCTTGCAAGTCTATAGTCACCTATTATGTGTTATGATCCGTTAACCCCGAAGTGACAATAATAGGGATACTTACCGGTGATGACCATAGTTTGAGAAGTTCATGTATTCACTATGTGCTAATGCTTTGTTCTGGTACTCTACTAAAAGGAGGCCTTAATATCCCTTAGTTTACATCAGGACCCCGCTGCCATGGGAGGGTAGGACAAAAGATGTCATGCAAGTTCTTTTCCATAAGCACGTATGACTATATTCGGAATACATGCCTACATTACATTGATGAATTGGAGCTAGTTCTGTGTCACCTTATTTTATGATTGTTACATGATGAACCGCATCCGGCATAATTCTCCATCATCGATACATTGCCTATGAGCTTTCCATATATTGTTCTTCGCTTATTTACTTTTCCGTTGCTATTGCTATCATCACTATAAAATACCAAAAACATTACTTTTGTTATCGTTACCTTTTGCTACCGTTACCACTACTATCATACTACTTTGCTACTAAACACTTTGCTGCAGATATTAAGTTTCCAGGTGTGGTTGAATTGACAACTCAGCTGCTAATACTTGAGAATATTCTTTGGCTCTCCTTGTGTCGAATCAATAAATTTGGGTTGAATACTCTACCCTCGAAAACTGTTGCGATCCCCTATGCTTGTGGGTTATCAAACCCTGGCGGGTCGTGCACGCTGAGCCGTCTCGATGATGTCGGTGCAGATGTCCGACTCAGGCCCCGGTTCTCTGATCTTACCGATGAAGACGTGGATTCCGTCAAAGGGGACCCGGTATCCGTACTCAATTGAGCCGGCCTCGGGGCCCCAGCCTGCATTGTCGATGTAGAGCTTGCCACGACGACTCTTGGTCATCCAGCTCACAGCGTACCCTTTGAGCCCTTCGAAGCTGCCCTTTAAGAATTCAAAACCACCGTGCGCTGGCCCCACGATGGGCGCCAACTATCGTGGAATTGTCACGACAGATGTCCTCGTAGAAGGACTTAGTTGTGGAGCCATTGCGACGAGGTTAGCTTAAAGGGGTTAAACGGGACAAAGGACACGGAGAGTTTATACTAATTCGGCCCCTTACGGTGAAGGTAAAAGTCTACTCCAGTTTGAGGTGGTATTGCTAGGGTTTCTATTACCAGGGAGCAAATACGCTTTGCCTGGCTTTCGACTTGTTGTTTCTTGCCCTAAGCCGCTGCTGGGTCGTCCCCTTATATACACGGGTTGACGCCCCGCGGCCTACAGAGTTCCGGCCGGCTCATACAAATGTGTCCGGCTCGGTGACTTATCTTACATGCCTTATAATACAAGTTACATATACATGGTGGTTTATACTCACGGGCCTTAAGCCGCCTCTTGGTTTGGGCCCCTTAACCAGCCTGCTTCATGAACCGCCACCTTCACATACTTATGGGCTTCATCTAGATGAATCGCCATGGGGATAACCCGGCCCCTCCTAGGTGGGTTATACCCAATAGTTATATCCCCAAGACCGCCTATTTGAAAGTTACCTCAAAACATGATTCGAGTCGGTCAATGTGCAAGGAACCGCTCCGAACCGTTAGATAAAAAATCAAATGGTTGGATCATCTTCTTCTTTCTCCAACCGTTATTCTTCCTCAAACCGGACCGCGCGCCTTCTCTCCCCTAGCCGATCATGTCTTCCTCCAGCCGTTCGCCTCCCTTCCTCTCCTCCGGTTACAATGACATGCCCCATTGTTGCTCGTTATGCCGTCCCCGCCTCCGGCGAGGGCTCCACCTAATCCGACCGGGAATTAAATACGAATAGGCTCTCCGACCCGCACTATCAACCCTCGAGCTCTCCTTCGTCTTCGACCTCGTGCATTGCCTCAATCCTCCGAGGAGTCGACATGACCTGATATAAAAATTCAGGCAGCCAATGAGTAGAAAGCGTGAAAAATGGATCAAATATGCCATTTTCATGGTCGATACGTCCTAGACGCATAAACTCCAGAATAACACGTCGAGTGACAAAATGTGGGTGAAAGAGGGGGCAACAGAGCGGTCAGGGTAACGGAAAGACGCGCGCACGAGCGTCAATATCGCCTCATCTCCCACTAGCCGCCCGTCCCAGTGGGAGTTACCCGGTGTCCACTAACCCCACGACCACGAACCCAATCACTCGCTCATCATTCGACGCCACAAGCCAACAAGCCGCAACCTATTAAGCAGGCAGGAGGAGTGAAATCCCCACAAAAATATGAGCGCTAGAATACTCCTACGCTAGCAGCCGAGGAGAGAGAGAAGTAGGAGTAGTATACTCCTCGCTTGGTATTCTTCTCCCTCTCTCGCTCTTGTTCCTTGGAGTTGTTGTCCTGGGACGGAGCTTAGAAAAAGGCCCCGCCTTTTGGCTCATTCCTCACCTGCTCTGCCCTGCCCTGCTCTGCTCTGCTCCAGGGACGCGAGCGAGCTGCTCGGCGTGCGAGGGAGAGAGGGAGGGGAAGGGATGGCGCGCGTGGAGAAGGTCGCCGGCGGCGAAGGGCAGGTGGAGGTGGTGGTCGGGGTGGACGGCAAGGGGGCGATAGAGTGCCGGATATGCCAGGAGGAGGGGGACGAGGCCGCCATGGACTCCCCCTGCGCCTGCACTGGCACGCTCAAGGTCACCCCCTCTCTCTTCCCTTCTTTCCTCCCCAATCTCTCTGGGAGGACGCTTCTTTTTTCCTGTTTCTTGAGGAGCTGTGGTGCGCAGGTGTAGCGGTCTGTGGCAGCCATGTGGAAATCTGATGTTTATTTGTTATGCTCTTCAAAGTGATGGGCATATTTCCAGATGTTTTATCTCAGATTCTTGGTTCCATCCGTCCTCTGATATCTTTCGTGAGGCACCAGTGGTCTGTGCTCTGCACTTGCAGTCCTCTGTTTCCTTTCTTTTGGTTACCTCTGATGTTAGGCGCATCCCTCTTTTTTGTTCCTTTTGCTGAAATTTGCCCTGATGCTTGGTAATGCTATCATAATATTTTGGTTCATCTTTTTGGGGCAGTATCTTCTGTTGTTGAAACCTCTCTCGACTGGAGCTTAGTGTGATTAGGAGCAGCGAAATTTCTGTTGAGATTGCCAAATGATTGTTCATAACGCGCAACGAAACACACTCTGTTATTACAGAGTCCAGACCAGAACAGTGCGATCTCGGATTGTTCAAACAGTCGAACTAGCAGCGACTGGTTCATGTTTATCCATCAAAATTATTGCCTCATCTCTCCAGTTGTCAGATAATTGGCTGTGTTTCCTTCCAGTCGTTTTACATGTGACCTGGGATTATCTCCTGAACAAAGTGACATGTGACCTGAGATTTATCTTCTGATATGAACAACCAAAAATGCTAACCGTGTGGTGCTGGTCAACCGGCGTTTGGTTGGATGCAGTTCGCGCACAGGAAGTGCATACAGAGGTGGTGCGACAAGAAGGGGAACATCACATGTGAAATCTGCAACCAGGTGGGTATTTCTGGTTTTCCCGTTACGAGAAACGGAGAAAGACTACCCCTGTAGAGTAATGTACTATGCTAATACTGCATTTCGTTTCTACAGTTCTAGGTGATGGCATGCCACTTAGTTATTATTTTGAAATGTTAAAGAGCCTTGGTGCCTGTTGTAGTTCAGTTTATGAATTATGAGCAGTCCAATTCAGGCCAACTGCATGGCAGAGGAAAAATGAAATGTCGCTGATTTTCACCATGTTCTGTGGTATTTGTCAGCAGAGTCTTTCAGAGTCAGCTTATGTTCGTTTTGTGCTACAGGTTTACTCTCCGAACTATATTCTCCCTCCAACAAAGTGCTGTTCAGATGAAATGGGCATGGATCTTAGGTACTTACCGATACCATGTTTCATAGTTTGGTGAAATTGTGGAGATCATTTATGTTCTGTCAACTGAAGAATGATGGCCTACATGTTCTGAAGTAATGGCTGTTTGTTTGTAACCAGGCAAAGCTGGGTTGGGCGAATCGATCCGCATGATTCCCATTTCCTGGCGATCGCCATCGCGGAGCAGCAGCTGCTGAACGCTGAATTCGATGACTGCATGACCTCGAATTCAAGCGGCGCCACATGCTGCCGGTCTATTGCGCTAATTGTATGTTACACAAAACCTTTCTTAGTAAACCTATCTTTTATTAGTCCCCAAGGGTGAAGAATGATGCTGATTTTTGCTGCAGCTGATGGTCCTTCTGCTCGTGCGCCATGTAACCGTGATCGTGCGAGATGTCAGCATGCTACAAGACGCGACGGTTCTGTTCAGCGTGAGTCCAAATGATCTCGGCATTCACCTGTATATGCGATCTCGGCATTGTGGTTTCACAGCAAACTAACTGAACATTTTCCTTCATTTCAGGCAATTCTTCAGTTCGTGGGATTCTTCCTTCCGTGTTACGTCATAGCGCGCTTCTGCTATGCTTTTCAACACCGGAGGCGAAGACAGGTATTGCCCGGCTTCCCCACCCGAACCCGGAGCCATACTGAAACTGTTCTACTGCCATTTTCTCTCTTTGTTGAGTTGCATCATCCATTACTCGCAATCTATTTTCAGCGGAGCGCTCATGCACTCTCTCTGCAGGTTTAGGGGCGTGCCTGAACCTGAACCCGGAACCGTACTCTGTCGCGCAAACCGGACCACGGCTTCAGAAGAGAAAGGCGGCGAAGCTTGCTTCTTCTTCCCCTTTGGCCCCAGCGAATCATGGTGTCATGAAAAAAATGTAGGCGAAAAGTAGATGGATTGTGGTGTGGTGGACGGAGTAGCCGCAACGGCACCCGTCGAGCTCAACTGTACATATGAGAGTCGGTTTACAGCTACAGATGCAAGTTGAAGTTGATGACATTTTCGCTTGTTAAATAGGAGTATATAATCGGTCGCCATTGGGGTGGATGGATGGGTGGGTCGATGCGAGTTGAAATTCGCGGCCCCCCGCATTCATGCCTCGGAGGACGCAGCCGTGCTGGTGGCGATGGCTCGGGGCTCGCCCCTGCCGCCCAGATCGATGGCCGCCGTGTTTGGTCGGCTGCCGCGGCTCGCCTCGCGGAATTGCTGGCGACGTCCCGGCGCGGGCACAGGGTCAAAAGACAAAACCAGCCGCCTCCCTCCTCTCCTCCCCGGCTCCTACCCTCTTAGATCGAATCTGCACCTACCTTGGATCTTGGTCTGGCACGCAGGTGGTGGGTCGAACCTACGCCGCCTTATTATACGTGCTCTAACTCAGAAAATGCATCGCAGCTCTCGGGTGCCATACACCCCTAAACTGAGTGCCCGCCCGTGGTATCAGGAATTACGGTCCGACATATGTTATATTTAGATTTTTTTACTATGCATACATTTTTTTTACTGGCATTATCACGGGCAACCATTCCCTATGAAATTGAATACGTGTGTACAACGGGCACCCAAGTTTTATATCTCAAAATTTTAGAATTTTTTAAATCTTTCTAATATGTGTTTTAATGTTATTTTCATATAGGGGTCTCTGGCACCTAAGAGCCATAAATCCTCATCCCTCTGACTCACCTTATTATACATGCTATTATTTGGATGTAGTTTTCGTGATTGTTCTTCCCATAGAGCGTAGAGCGTTAGCCATGGGTATATAGAAAAACCAGTTTTTTGCCGATTTTTAGCAGGCAAGCTCAGGCTCTTTGATCTGGGATGCGCCTTAACTTATGTCGGGCTTGCACGTCACCTTGTTTTCATGCCTACAACTCCCTTTTTTCCGGCCGGGAAAGAGAGGTTTAAATTAGCTCATGATAGAAGTCACAGTAAATGGACTCCGCAATTTCGCGAGGAAAAATTACCAAGCCACATTGCCCATACGACCAGGAAATCTACGTAGCTGAGCTAAGCCATGGCTCAGTGAACTTGCGTCACCGCTTTTTTTCACCTCCTTGACCTGGTGGTTTCTGCACAGGTGGCAAGCTCACGCTCAAGTGGTGTATTTTTTGGCGTCACCAACTATGCGGAGTTAGTGGAGACGCGTCTAAGAATAAAGTGGTTCGTGAACTGTTGGCGGCGTATGGTCGTATTTCTTCATCTCGTGTGGTGCATTAATGTTGGATCCGCATCACAACAAGCTTGTGCCGACGTCGATATTTCTTCATTTGTATTTGTGGACCCGCCTCTCACGATGGACCATTATTTTCAATGTCTTGAGACTTGTCTTTGTGTGGATCAAAGGGTCAAACATTGCGGTCGTCATCACATGAGTGTTAGTCTCGGGGGAGGGGGGTGACAAAATTTAAGGTTTTGGCTTTCGCAATGAAGTGATGGAACTTTAGTCCCTTTTTCCTTTTTCATTAGACCATTGTTCAAGGTGGTACCCTTACCGTATTTGTATCATTCTTTAATGATATACATAATACATATGCATTTGCAGACATTCAAAAAACATGTCTTAAGGCAGATTTCTAATTGACTTTGGGCTCAAGCCTATTTTGGATACAACTTGTCTGGCAACCATGTATATGAAAAGTAGGTTAAGTTCTGAATTTGCGGCAAGAAAGGGTCATAGATAACAACTTCTTTGTTATGTCTACAATTCTTGTTATTTGTTTTGACTTGCTTGACTTTTTATTGATTTTGAAGTTTGAATCGGCAACCCTTAGATAATTACAACTACTTGGTAACCTCAAAGCAATGATAGTCACAAGAAACTTAGGTAACTTGCCCACGACCTCATTGCGAATATTGATGGGGGACTTGTAGAGGGGAAGTGTCTTCACGTGTAACCATGTCGTGCATACTACATCTTGGGTCATATTTTCTTGTATGCGTGTGGTGGTAGGGGGCCAGGGCAGCCAATTCCCTTGCACCCCGTGGTTTCCTTAAAGGGAACTATACGTCTACCAAAAATAAAGGAGGTCAACGCTTGCAGGCCAAGAAGTTCGAAACGAAGGATAGATGTCACCAACCAAGACCCCTATACGCGGCAGTGGTTGTGAAGCAGACGATACCGCACCACTGTGAGGGCAAGAGTCCACCACAACGTAGCCATCTTGCCATTGAAGCCGTGCTTATGCACATTATTGACAACCAAAAAGCCTAGTATGGGGATCCGCAAAACCAGAAAGCTCACTAGCCCCTCAACGCTGCTCAGATCAATGTCCATATGAGGTTGGAGTCATAACAACAAGATTGTCCTAGCACAATCCCCGTCATCACCACTGAAGCTGCACCATAACGGACATAAAACATAGACATTCGATCTAGACCAAATAAACCTAGACAGTAGAATCCAATGTCTCCCCCACCTTCTTCCGTCGTGCTACAGGAGAGCGGGGGAATCATGACTCAACAACAGAAAGGTCGGTACAGGATGTGGGGTGGGCTCGGTCCTAACATCTGAGGGGTCTCTATCAGTGGCGAATCTAGACAGAAACTGGAGGGTGGGCTCAAAGCCTGTATCATGCCAATATCTGTTGGGTTGGGCTTGTAAGTGGCTGAATTGGGCCATGAAACTAGTAGTAAAAAAAATTCTTGCAGTGCTGGAGGGGGGGCTCAAGCCTGTTAAAGCCCCCCTAGTAGATTCGCCCCTGGTCTCTATGCAACATAACAATTATGTCTTTTTTTCACATGACATATAATCATACACGCAGTTAGTTCGATGGCTCTAGGTAAACAGGGCTTTTTGTGTTTTAATGGGAACTTAATACTCCATGGATTAACTAAAGGACTACATAAAAGGGTATTTGTCCTAACTAGTGCAAATTAAAGATGAATTTGCTAGCAGTCGACAAATCAAGCTCTTACTCACAATAAACTGCGTTGGATGGCAGAAAATCACATTGACTTGCACATGCCGTCATCAACAACTAGTGTCTATTGTTTTTGTTGTCGTTGTTGTTGTTGCACGACGGTGATAGGCGAAAAAGAAGACAAAGGAAGATGAGGCATGCATGGTCATTGATCGTCATAGGCTGCACCCCGCATGATAAATAAAAGGGACCTTGTATATGATAGATTTAAGGGCGTGATGCAAGGGGTTCCACGCGATTGGGCTAGCTCACTAGGCGAAGCAAGTAGAGTTTTGTAGCACGACATAAAATCCCAAAAAAGAAGCAAGTTTCAAGGATTCGAACTCAAGACCTCGCACAATTGAATGCATGCTGCTAGTCACTAGAACTAATGTCTATTTATAATTGATTGAAAGTGTGAAATATTAGAGAACACACTGCAGCATCGAGATTTGGAAGTTTTTTGAAAAACTTCTTGAAAATTGTGTTTTAAGTGCCGAAAATTTGTTGAAAGTGCAAACAATTTTGAAATTTCCAAAATATTCTTTGACATATGTGAATAATTTTTTGTGATTTCGAGTTTTTTTAATTTCAAAACTATTTTAAAAAACATGGACAATTTTTGAACAATGTGAAGAAACTCTGAAATCCCGATAGATTTTGAAAATTCCCAAGAAATTAACACGAACAATTTCTTGAAACACCATTTTTTTAATGAAACAGTTTTTGAAATTCCAAACAAAATTTTAAAGCACGAATATTTTACAAAGTCGCGTATTTTTTAATTGTGAACTTCTTTATGAAATCATGATTTTATACAAAATTGTGGAAATTAAAAAATACAAAAGTAAAATAAAAATAAGTAGAGAAAAATAAAATGTAAAACTAGAAAAAGAAAATCCAGAAAAAGGCCGTTAAAGAAAAAGCAGTACGGGACTGGTTGAGATCGTGCACTACGTTACGCTAAAATGGACCGGGCAACCCCAAAGCGCTCGCCTGACGCCAGTGATATGTATCGCTCGTAGCACTCGCCTACAGCACATGTGGAGCAGGTGGCCCATTTAGTGGACGCCAACGGTTTTAGAATTCTCGAACCTTCCCTGCGGTTTTAGAATGGTTCCAGAAGGCTTATTTTCCTTTTCTCCTTTTTTGCTTCTTCTTTTATTTTTCATTTTTTCTTTTGGTATTTTAGTTTTCAAATTAGTTTTTTTCTTTTTGATTTTTATTCCAAAAATTTACAAATTTCAAACCTCCAAATTTTACAATAATATTGGGAAATTCAGAAATAGTTAAGTTTTTCCAAATATGCAGATATTTTCCAAATTCGTGAACAATTGTTCAAATTCATTCATGAACATTTTTCAAATACATGAACATCTTTCAAATTAATGAAAAAAAGTTATTGAATTATACTTAAAAATTTTGAATACTTTTAAAATTCATGAAACACAAATCACTGAAAAAATTCATGGAATTTTTTAAATTCCAAAACATTGTACTGAAATATGCGAACAGTTTTCAAATTCATGAACTTTTACAAATATGCAAATATATTTCAAATTCAAGAGTATATTTCAAATCAATGAACTTTTTTTTAAATAAGCGAGTATTATTTTAATACATGAACGTTTTTAAAATTTGTCAATGTTTTAAAATTCATGAACTTTTCGAATACAGGAGCATTTTTCAAATGCATGAATTTTTTCATTGATATTTCTAAATTGTTGGAGTACATAGAAATTAAAAAATCACAGGAAATTCGTACTTAAAGTAGCACATGTATGTTTTTTTGTGAGGCTTTTTAGGGGGTAAAAAACTTTTCTTCAAGTTACGTAGTATTCGGAATACAATAATATCGGGTGTGACAAGTAGACAGACATAGCGGCCATGCTCTAAAGAATTAGCAGGCCTTGTAAGATCATGTGCTTCGCTGGCTCCCTCTTCTCATGCACTGTGGATAGCCCGCCGAGACCCTCCTTCACTCTTATGTCTTGAATAATCACCGAACTAGCACCTCTGCAATCCTCCGACAAACGATTGGCTGTCAAAATAGAACTAGTAATTGCCTGCACTTTTTGGAGGTATAAGTCTGCTGCTATGTGCCATATCTTGTAGGGTTTCCAGCTCGATCAAGCTTCTCAGCACCATCGTGGATGCACCAAGGTAATTGCCCTCCTCTTTTGTGCAAACTGCAGCAAAAGTTCCCTTCTCCTGGTTCCTTGCGACATACTCCCTTCGTTTGGAATTACTTGTCGCAGAAATGGATATATCTAAACGTATTTTAGTTCTAGATACATCCATATTCGAGACAAGTAATTCCGAACGAAGAGAGTACGCATCAACATTAATTATTGCAAACCTCTGAGGCGGTGGAATCCACCTTTTGGTACTAGTACTTCTCATCATTGACACACCATAGTTGCGTTGCTTGGTATTTCATGCTTGCTTCTATGCGGAGCGATTAAACGCTGCTTTCTGCGCCCTGGGCCTAGCCCATTTATCGGATCCCGTGAGCGATCACTGCTTCAGGCCTAGCGAAGCGAAGTTATCGACGCGAGCGAATGAGCGATGGGAGCATGCTTTTCGCTTAAAGCGATAATCCGGAACGGAGTTATACTAAATTAGTGACACTTAATATGAAACCGATGTAGTACATAGCACCCCCCGACAATGAGTTGCGGCAGTGCCTTGAAAATTCTGCACTTCCCTGTCGAATGCTTGTTATTCCCTCCGTTCCTAAATACTTCCTTCGTCCGGAAATACTTGTCGAAAAAATGTATTAAAATAGATGTATCTAAAACTAAAATACGTCTAGATACGTTCATTCCTTCGACAAGTATTTCCGGACGGAGGGAGTACTATTTGTCTTTTTAGAGATTTCAACAAATAACTACATACAGAATAAAATAAATGAATCTATACTTTAAAATATGTTTATATACATCTGTATGTGATAGTCTATTTGAAATCTCTAAAAGGACAAATATTTAGGAATGGGCGGAGTATTATGTGGGCTGAAAAACATGTGTGTCTTTGGTAGGCCGAAGGCTGAAGAGGAAAGGAAAACTATGCTTTCCACTAGGCTGAATATCTGGGCTGCGGCCTTGTGCAGGTGTTGCATCGGCTGTACAATATCTTTCTACACATACTGAAATATATTGTATCCCCCTAAAAAAAGTACAATATTTAGTACTAGTATTGTGTAAAGAATGCGCATTATCTTTGTATGTCAAAAGAAAAATATCGGCTCTATATCCTTTTTTGTGACACGTGCATATAGATTTCCATGGATATTGGATAGAGACGATATTAATTCCTCATCAACCTTTCCCAAAAATGGCTACTCGCCCTCCTGGGACACGTGCGTGAACACGGCACTCGAGGCATGAAACGCCGATCACACCATCTCGATCCTTCTCCAGTCTCACATTCTCACACTATATATCCACGCGAGGCATCCACCTGCGAAGCACCAACCAAGCCAAGCTTGCATACTCTCGTAGCGTGCAAAACCGCCGCCGCGCCAACCCACCACCTCGATCGCCGTCGGCCGGCCCCCCACATCCAGCGCGAATGGCCACTCTCGTGTTCGACGCGGCGGTCCTCAGCCGGAAGGACGACATCCCGCCGCAGTTCGTCTGGCCAGCCGACGAGGCCCCGTCCGTCGACGGCGTGGAGGAGATCGCCGTCCCGGTCGTCGACATCGCCGGGTTCCTGGCGGGCGACGGCGCTGCCACTGGCGGCCTCCGTGACCTGGCCGCCGCGTGCGAGAAGCACGGGTTCTTCCAGGTCGTGAACCACGGCGTGGACCCGGCGCTGCTCGCCAAGGCGTACCGGTGCTGCGACGCCTTCTACGCGCTGCCCCTCGCCGAGAAGCAGCGCGCGCAGCGCCGCCTCGGCGAGAACCACGGGTACGCCGGCAGCTTCGTGGGGCGGTTCGGCAGCAAGCTCCCCTGGAAGGAGACCATGTCCTTCAACTGCTCCGCCGCGCCGGAGGGCGCCCGCAAGGTCGTCGACTACTTCGTCGGCGTGCTCGGCGAGGAGTACCGTGGCATGGGGTACGTGCCCACTTACGTCACTCTCTCTCTCTCTCTCTCTTTCTAGCTAAATCCATGCGTAATTGCGTACACTAGACATAGCCGCTATTGCTTTCCAAACCAATCCATGCATATACGTTATTACTACTTCTTAGTGATGTATACAAGAGGACGATCGTGCCCTGATTTTTCATTCGAAAAGGCCAAACTTGTCTTACAAGTACCCATAACGACAAGGAATCTTGAAGTAGAAGCAGTGTAGAGCCGCATCCGAGCTAGCAGAAGATAGCCCTAGAAAAAGCTCAGCAAAGGTCTACATTTTTACGAACCATATTTGGCATGAAGCAAATTATAGTGTTATTTTTTTCTCTTGCATGTCGAACGAGTGCATGCGTATTTATGCTTGGATATGCATGCATGCATGCAGAGAGGTGTGGCAGGAGTACTGCGACGAGATGACGCGCCTGGCGCTGGACGTGACGGACGTCCTGGCGGCGTGCCTGGGCCTCGGCCGCGGCGCGCTGCGGGGCTTCTTCGCCGGCGACGCCTCCCTGATGCGGCTGAACCACTACCCGCCGTGCCAGCAGCCGCACCTAACGCTGGGAACGGGCCCGCACCACGACCCGACGTCGCTGACGCTGCTCCACCAGGACGACGTCGGCGGGCTGGAGGTGTTCACCGGCGGCGCGTGGCGCGCCGTGCGGCCCCGGGGCGACGCCTTCGTGGTCAACATCGGCGACACTTTCTCCGCGCTCACCAACGGGCGCCACATCAGCTGCCTCCACCGCGCCGTCGTCAACAGCACCCTGGCCCGCAGGTCGCTCACCTTCTTCCTCAACCCGCAGCTGGACCGCCCCGTTGCGCCGCCGGCCGAGCTGCTCGCCATCGACGGCCGCCCGCGCGCGTACCCGGACTTCACTTGGCGTGATTTCCTCGAGTTCACGCAGAAGCACTACCGCTCTGACTGGAGGACCCTGGATGCCTTCGCCGCGTGGATCGATCAGGGCCGCAAAGGATAGAAGGGAAACCGGCCAGAAAAGGAAGCAGGTGAAATCTAATAAAGATACCATCTAAAATGGAGCAGAGACAATTTGGATGGATGTGGATTTTGATTGAATGTAAAAGAACCGGATGTCTTGTTTTTTATATAATGATGAGACATGATGTGAATTTAGAGATTTTGATCTATTAAAAATCAGTCGACTGAGACTTCGCGAAGTCTCAGTCGACCTGCCAGTCGTCCGATCTATGTTCGCGGGAAGATTCGCGCTGGGGCGCTTTGTCCCTCTTTTTGGCCCGTGTAAGGCGCGAGCCGGCCCGTTTCATTTTGTTTGTCGCAGTGTGGCCGCGCGTGAGCGTTTGTGCGGGGTGGGCTTTTTGTTTGTTTGTTTTAACTTGTTTTTTTATCGGGCCGCTGAGAGGGAAGGGAAGCAGGCACCGTGGTAATTAAGAGGGGAAGGGGAAGAGGCCACCGTGGTAAATATAAGGAGGGGAGGGGGCCTCAAGGGCTTCATTTTCAGTAGGGTTAACTCTCTCTTTCTTAGAGAAAAAGGTTGGGTCTAACTGAATCCTACCCCTATCCTCTTTCTTGAAGAGATCTTTATAGAAGTTGGTAGCAATCCCAAGCATTTCCTTAGTGTTAGTGACTGGCCCAAGGGGGCCATCCAAGGAGTGGATAGTTATTTTCATCTTTCTTTGGTTTACCACTGCATGGAAATACTTAGTATTCCTATCACCTTCTTTAATGTCCCTATCCCTAGATCTCTGCTTTGCTTTGATCTCCTCTTGGAGCCAGATTTTCTGGAGCTCACCATGTGTAAATTTGAGCCTAGCTGCCTCAGAGTCAGAGAGCACTAAAGTTTCAGATTTGATGTCTAGCTTGTCATACTCCTCTAAAAGTATTTTCTTATATCTCCTAAGTTGAGCCTCTTCATTAGAGCTTCAACCTTTGATCACTCTCTTAAGCTTTCTCATCTTCTCTTGCCAACTGTCTAAAGGGTTGGCCTTAAGGATGGGTTCATTCCATATCTTGGAAACTAGCTTGGAGAAATCCTCTCTAAGCAATCACCATTTTTCCATCCTATAACTACCACTCTTAGGGCTCTGCCCAATCCCTGATTCCCAGATGATGGGGTCAGTTAACTGCAGTCATTTCATCTCTCTCCATTCTCCCTCTCCCCAAATCCAAAGAAGTGCTCGTTGCTCCTGCAGTTGTTCCCTGACGGACAGATCCGAGCGCTCCTGCAGGGATGGCCGATGCTGCTGGCCAGGTGAGTCATCCACAAGCTTGCTTGTTTTTTTTTCATGGCACATCATAGATCTGATTGGGCTTGTATGGGTTCCAGGATTTTTTATTTTGTATCAAGTACTATTGGTTTAGTAGTTTCAAGTAAGAGAATCGCCCCCCAACGTGTAGCTCTTTTTTATTAGATTTTAATTTTTTTGTGTTCGTGTGTATTAAGATGTATGCTGAATTTTTAGTGGTATATGTAGGTTTGCATGTATCCATATAATGTAGATTCGTTTTTTTCATGGACATATGTTTGATTATAGTAATCTAGAGTTACTAAAACTATGTTTTTTCATGGACAAAGGTATTGGATGGTTACTGAAACTATTTTTTCTGTTAGGAGTTTGTTTTTTTGTTACTAAAACTTTTTTGTGTCTCAGAAGTTGAAATCATGCCCATGGAAAGTAGAGCATGATGAATCTTTTTCAGTGGACCCATTTTTTACCAGCAGTGTATGTGGCGTCTCGTTTCTCAGATATTTTAATCCCAACCCATTTACTTGTGTGGCACTTGTTTTTATTATTATTTTTCAATTTGTTTTTTGTAAGTTTCTTCTTAGGAGGCTATATGGAGTTAAGATTTTTTTATAGAACTAGTAGTAAAGCCAAGTAGCTATAATAGATTTCTTTTCCTAGAACTAGTAGCACCACCATTTTCTATGCTTGTAGGTACTTTTCTAGAGAAGTTTGTTCTTTTTTAGGGTTCTTGTAGCTGAGAATATTCTGGTCTAGCATTCAGCAAAAGTACTAGTCAACACTTTTATTAGTTCATGCTACGACTTCTTATTTTCTGAACACTTTAGTGGAACAGTGCACTTTTCCTAGCATGATAGCAAAAATTAATCTAGTCATGTGTCAAGGGGAACCGTGCACTTTTGTTCTATGTCAATCCTGAAACTGGGATTTACTGCATTAACGAAACTGTTAGTTCTGAAATTTGTTTTTAATTTTGTTTTTATTAGTTTGACTATAACTTAAACCTTTTTTAAAATCTATTAAATCTGGAAAGGGTTTTACTTTTTGTTGCTAGTTTTAATCTGAAACTGCTTTTTAATTTTTCTTTTTGTTAAACTTTTTTGTGGCGCACAGAAAATCCCCAAGAAAGTTGTTGTTGCTGTGCCATTTGAGGAACAGGGTGTTGTGGGTGTTTATGTTGACGGTGGGAAATTCAGAAAAATCCCATACCACACTTGACACTAATGACGGCCGCATTGTGTTGGACAGCAAGAAGTGGAAGGAGTTCGCAGCTAGCAGAGGCCTTGCGGTCAATTCAACGATTCTCATTGGCTTCAGGGAGAGCATGACCGGTGGTGTTGATGTGTTGCTCGGGATCAAGATTTTAGGCTAGGCACTCTTTGACCAGGGGAACGAAAGACAGTACATCTATGATATGTCAAGACCCGACGAACCTTTTTTTACGCTATGTTAAACTCTTTGTTAGTTAACTCGTATCTCAAGAACCGTTGTTATGTGTTGATATTTAATGCCACTCTATGTTTGTTATGCTTTTCATGGGAAAACTATGTGTATTTTCTATCCATGTTTTAAATCTTTTTTCTTTCCCCCCATGCTGAAGCATCTATGTTTCAGGCTGTCTTTATATCTTCTTTTTTATGTGCATTTATTGTGTTTTGTAGTTTCATTATTTTTTCAAAATGCTCCCACAAACGAGAGAAACAATTGAGAGATGATGTTCTGAAACGAAAATAATAATGCATATATGTGTTGTTCATTTTTTTAAGGATTTTTTAAAGAAATGCTGGACAATCGTTTAGATTTTGTTTTGCACAAGCGTTTTCTTTAAGAATTACTATGCTTTTTTTTCCTTTTTGTAGGGGTTTTGTTTTCTAGTACTTTTTACAAAGGGACTTTTTTAACCAACATGGTTTGCAACTAGTCTTATTTGCTTGGTCCGAATGTCACACGAGCACTATAACACCACCGTTTTCTGCCATGCCCGCTAACACAAATCAAGCACCCGATCTCAAAACTACTTTGTGGTTTTTTCTTATTTTTTAAAAATCGTATACAATTTATTTCCTTGTTCTGCATTTAATTTTTTGTTTTTACCAAGGATTAAGAAAAAATTAATTTTGTTTGTTGTATCCGATTCTGACAGTGGAGCTCCTTTTCTCCAAAAACAAGGATCATATTAAAGGAGAGAAGAGCAACTTGGGGACCTTTGTTTTCTTGCAGGGGGTGGCGCCGAGAGGGGGGCCCAACTGCATGTCCCACACTAGGCACGCAACTGCATGTCTTCCAGCATGGTTGCAACTGGGGACCTTTGTTTTGTCGGAGGGGGCGGCGTTGAGAAAGAGGGGGCCAGTTGCATGTCCCAACACTAGCGACGCAACTGCATGTCTTCCAGTATGGTCGCAATTGCATGTCTTATAACTTGGTTGCAACTCGAATTTCAGTTTTGTTGTACAACGAGAGGGGTCACTGCATGCCCCACAACAGGCACGTAACTGCATGTCGTTCTAACTTGGTCGCAACTGGGGACCTTTGTTTTGTCGAAGGAACAGCGTCGAGAGAAAGGGGCCCAGTTGCATGTCTCACACTAGGCACGCATCTGCATGTCTTCCAGCATGATCGCAATTACATGTCTTATAACTTGGTTGCAATTCGACTTTCATTTTTATTGTACGGGGAGAGGGGCTAGTTGCATGCCCCACAACAGGCACGCAACTGCATGTATTTCTAACTTGGTTGCAACCGGGGGACCTTTGTTTTGTCGAAGGGGGTGGCGTCGAGAGAGAGGGGCTTAGTTGCATGCTCAACTATACGCACGCAACCACATGTCTTTTCTAGCATGGTCGGAATTGCATGTCTTATAACTTGGTTGCAACTCGACTTTCATTCTTTTTTGTACGGGGACAGGGGCTATTTGCATGTCCCACACTAGGCACGCAACTGCATGTCTTCTAACATGGTCGCAACTGGGGGACCTTTGTTTTGTCGGAGGGAGCGGCTGAGAGAGAGAGAGAGAGAGAGAGAGAGAGAGAGAGAGAGAGAGAGAGAGAGAGAGAGGCCAGTTGCATGTCCACACTAGACGCACAACTTCATGTCTTCTAACTTGGTCGCAACCGGGGACATTTGTTTTGTCGTAGGGGACGGCATCGAGAGAGAGGAGGCAAGTTGCATGTTCCACACTAGGCACGCAACTGCATGTCTTCCAGCATGGTCACAACTGGGGAGACATTTGTTTTGTCGGAGGGGGCGGCGGAGAGAGAGAGAGAGAGAGAGAGAGAGAGAGAGAGAGAGAGAGAGAGAGAGAGAGTCAGTTGCATGTCCCACACTAGGCACGCAACTGCATGTCTACCAGCATGGCCGCAACTGCATGTATTTATAACTTTGTTTGCAACTCGACTTCCATTTTTGTTGTACGGGGGAGGCGCCGGTTGCATGTCCCACAACAGGCACGCAACATCATGTCTTCCAGCATGGTCGCAACTGGGGAGACATTTGTTTTGTCGGAGGGGGCGGCAGAGAGAGAGAGAGAGAGAGAGAGAGAGAGAGAGAGAGAGAGTCAGTTGCATGTCCCACACTAGGCACGCAACTGCATGTCTACCAGCATGGTCGCAACTGCATGTATTTATAACTTTGTTTGCAACTCGACTTCCATTTTTGTTGTACGGGGGGAGGCGCCGGTTGCATGTCCCACAACAGGCATGCAACATCATGTCTTCTAACTTGGTCGCAACTAGGGACCTTTGTTTTGTCGGAGGTGGCTGTGTCGAGAGAGAGGGGTTCCAGTTGCATGCTCAACTACAAGCACGCAACTGCATTTCTTTCTAGCATGGTCGCAATTGCATGTCTTATAACTTGGTCGTAACTCGACTTTCATTTTGTGTTGTATGAGGAGAGGGCCAGTTGCATGTCCCACACTAGACATGCAACTTAATGTCTTCTAACTTGGTCGCAACTGGGGGGGCCTTTGTTTTGTCGGAGGGGGCGACATCGAGAGAGAGGGGGGCAGTTGCATGTCCACGCTAGACACGCAACTGCATGTCTTTTAACTTGGTCGCAACTAGGGACGTTTGTTTTGTCGGAGGGGACTGGGATTGCATGTCTTCCACGCGACTGTAACTGAGTGATGTTTTTGTCAGGAGAGGGCATTTGCATATCTTTTCACTAGACACAGTGTCGCCATGACTATAACTGCATGTTGTTGTTACTACTACTACTACTACTACTACTACTACTACTACTACTACTACTACTACTACTACTACTACTACAACTATTATTATTTATCATATTTTATATTTTTATGCTTATTTTATTTCCTTGTTGTATTTTGAGTTATTTTTTCTTTTATAAACACAGGGTGAACATTTTTTTAAATACATGATGTTTTTTAGGAACATTTTTTCCATCACATGATGGATAATTTTAAGAATAAACAAGCATGTTTTCCAAAATATTATGATAAATGTAAACAAATTGCTTCCATTTCTTTTTTACAGTGAGCCGATAACTAATTTTTCAAAGGAAATAAACATTTAACAGACAAGAGGAAAAACAGAAAAACAAACAAAAACAACAAAAAACGGATGGAAGGAAAATCATGCAAACTTACTAGCTACTGGGCCGACGAGTGTGCCAGAACGAGCAGCATCTCCAGAAAGCAGAAACTCTCGATAGAGTAAAAAAAATCACTGGCCGAAAAGCACAGAGCAACCGGAAAAAGACAAAGGCATTAGACGCATAGTAGGGCCGGCCCAACAACACTAGAAAAATAGCAGACTAAATAAGAAATTAAAAATGGGCTGGGCTATTGTTGGATGATGTCATCTGACTGAGACTTCGCGAAGTCTCAGTCGACTAAGATCTAGAGAGATCCGTTTTAATATTGATCATTGGCACAATTCTTCCTTCTCTTTTTTTTAGAAGAACAGGGAGGCTCCTCCCCAGTTCCATTAACCAGAATGAAACCATACAGCGTTTATTTTGTTCGAAAAATCTATTGAAAACTAAGGTTCACCATTCGGACTAAAAACAGAGAAATTACAACCCAGCTCAACAGGAGCCAAAGGACAAATGAAAGCACACCGGAGGCAACATAGACGCCTGTCAACCAATGATCACACCACATGACTCGCTCGCTCCCCTCCTCTTGAGTGGTGGCGCCAGGGTCGCCTGGGGTGACCAGCATATTGTGAGGGTGGACACGGGGCTGTTCACCATGGTCTTGCCGTCGGTGTCACGCTTCTTGGCCGGAGAAGAGAAACCACTGTCTTCAGAGATCTTGAGGTTGTCCCAGCATACCCCAGTCTCCAGTCTAGGGTTCTTCTTCAGCCACATGATATCATCAGGGGTTGTTGGAGTAGCTTTGCCAGCGCACTCAAGAACTCTTCCACACGGGCTTTGCTTGTTTCTGGAAACAGAATCACCCAGGACTTGAGCATCCTGTGTATCAGTCTCCATACCTGATTGATAGATGTTCACATGGTGTTATTAAAAATCATAGAGTTCCTATATTTCCATAAACACCAAAGGACAACAGAACTAACTATGTTCAAAACTAAATTCTTTTTATTAGAGATCCAGAGTCGGGCCACAGCTTCAAAGTTTGCACCCAAGTTTTTCTGAAAAAAGAGATTGACAAACGACCATATATTTTTAGCTACAATACAGTCAAAAAATAAATGATGGTTTGTTTCTTGCTCCGCACAGAAGACACAATCAAGTGGTTTGATTATATGCCTTTTTCTAAGGTTGTCTCTTGTCATCAGTTTGTTTTGGGAAAACAACCAAAGGAAGACATGAATCTTCGGGGGCACCGCCAGTTTCCAAACCGCTGGCAAAAATAGGGGTTGCACCCCTCTAAAGTTAATCACGTGGTACAAAGAGCTAGAGGAGTAGACACCCTTATTCTCAAGTTGCCAGATCAGGGCATCAGAATCACCATCAAAAGTGATTTCTTCGGCAATCTCCAATAGTTGGTACCATAGATCCATCAACTTACTATCAAAGTTTCTCCTAAAGGTCAACTTCAGTATTTCACCATCCCAGACATCTCTGACACTCTTGTTTTGCTCATTGCAAATTATATAGATGTGCCAGAATTGTACTGCTAGGGGGGAGGTGCCAAACCAAGTATCTTCCCAAAATCTAATCTTGTCTCCTGTCCCTATTTTCCATCTATACCCAAATTTCAAAGTTTGTATAATGGATTTCACCCCTTTCCAGAACCTAGAGGTATTGCTGGAGGTGCTAGGGGCAAAGACATTAGTTTTGCCTCTCATATATTTCTGGTCTATCATCATCTTCCAGGGCTTACCATCACCCTCATAGTATCTTCTAACCCAAGATCCTAAGAGGCGGATGTTGACCTCATGAAGATTTGGGATGCCAAGCCCCCCAAATTCTTTCTTCATATAGACCATCTTCCAATTAGCTAGGTGCAATTTCCTGTGCCCCTCAAAATCATTCCATAGAAAATTTGCCATTTGGGCATTAATAAGCTCAATTGCCCATTTAGGAAATTTAAAGAAAGAAAGCAAGTACACAGGAATACTAGCTAAACATGCTTGGATGAGGATTATTCTCCCCCTGTAAGAAAGAAGCTTCTCTCTCCATCCAGCAATCCTTTTCATGATCTTGTCAATAAGTGGTTGAATATCTTCTCTCCTAAGTTTATCGTAGTGCAAAGGGATCCCAAGGTATTTAATGGGGAAGGAACCTATAGTACATTCTAGTATCTCTAGGAACCCTCCCACCTCAGCTGCATCCATGTGAACTGGAATGAGTTCACTTTTACTATAGTTTATTCTCATTCCAGAGATCATCTCAAAACTAGAGAGAACCATCTTCAGGTTTCTGGTATGTTCTAGATTTTTATCTAAGAATAAGATGGTATCATCAGCATATTGGAGACATACTATCCCCCAGGGCAAATCTCAGCACATAACCCTTGTATCAGCTGATGATTTGTTGCTTTCATTAACATCCTAGTTAAAATACCAAGTACTAGGTTGAATAGCAGGGGGGAATGGGGTCCCCCTGCCTTAACCCTTTCCCTGTAAGGAAAAAATCACTTTCAGTGTTGTTAAGCTTAACACCCACTGATCCACCCCTAGTTACTTGAAGAATCCAATGGACCCATTTCTCTCCAAATCCTCTCTTTCTAAGCAGATCTTCAAGGAATTCCAAGTCTACTTTGTCAAAAGCTTTTTCATAGTCTAGCTTAATTACTAGGCCTTGCCTTTTAGTAGAGTGGATGGAGTGCAGAATCTCATGATCTATGACCACACTTTCCAAGATATATCTGCCCTTTAGGAAGGCTGATTGGTTACTAGCAACGAGACTTTGTAGGATCATGGATAGTCTATTTGTGAGGACCTTGGTGAAGATCTTGAAACTACAATTTAACAAACTAATGGGCCTAATTTTTTTCATGCTGGAAGCATCAGCTTCTTTGGGGATCAAAATCAGCATAGCAAAGTTAAGTATATGAATAGCCAGCTCCCCCTGATGAAAAACTTCAAACATGGCTATTAGGTCTTTTTTGATCAGCTCCCAAAAGTGCTGATAAAAAAAGAAGGGAATACCATCTGGGCCAGGGGCACCATCTGCATATGATTCAAAGACAGCCTTCTTGATTTCCTCTTCTAGGAAGGGGGCCTCAAGGGCTTCATTTTCAGTAGGGTTAACTCTCTCTTCCTTAGAGAAAAAGGTTGGGTCTAACTGAATCCTACCCCTATCCTCTTTCTTGAAGAGATCTTTATAGAAGTTGGTAGCAATCCCAAGCATTTCCTTAGTGTTAGTGACTGGCCCAAGGGGGGCATCCAAGGAGTGGATAGTTATTTTCATCTTCCTTTGGTTTGCCACTGCATGGAAATACTCAGTATTCCTATCACCTTCTTTAATGTCCCTACCCCTAGATCTCTGCTTTGCTTTGATCTCCTCTTGGAGCCAAATTTTCTGGAGCTCACCATGTGTGAATTTGAGCCTAGCTGCCTCAGAGTCAGAGAGCACTAAAGTTTCAGATTTGATGTCTAGCTTGTCATACTCCACTAAAAGTATTTTCTTATATCTCCTAAGTTGGGCCTCTTCATTAGAGCTTCAACCTTTGGTCACTCTCCTAAGCTTTCTCATCTTCTCTTGCCAACTGTCTAAAGGGTTGACCTTAAGGATGGGTTCATTCCATATCTTTGAAACTAGCTTGGAGAAATCCTCTCTAAGCAACCACCATTTTTCCATCCTATAACTACCACTCTTAGGGCTTTGCCCAATCCCTGATTCCCAGATGATGGGTGCATGATCACTGCCACATCTAGGGAGAGCCATGCAGGAGGCTAGTGGAAAAATTTTGTCAAGCTCAGTATTACAGAAGAGTCTATCTATTGTGGACATGATCAGGTCAGCCTGGTTGTTAGACCAGGTGAATTTTCTACTAGATAGCTTAATCTCCAACAGACTCCAAATTTCTATCCAAGCATTAAAGTTGTCACACCACCTATGGTTGACAACACCATTGCTTTTTTCTCTAGCATACCTAACTAGATTGAAATCCCCCCAATCAGGGTGGGGTGTGGATTCTCTATGAACAAGGAGTGAAGCTCAGAGATAAATGCTTCCTTCCCTTCCTCATAGGGAGATCCATAAACAGTGACAATTCTAAAGGTTACATCTTTATTTTCCAGCTTAAGGACACAACTAACTGAAAAATCAAGATGAGACCATGAAATGATCTCAAAAAGGTCAGCATCCACACCCATCAAGATGCCGCCAGCAGAGCCTTTAGATGGGAGGTGGTGCCAGAAGAAGTTCCTGCTTCCTACCAAGGATTTAAGGTAGGAATCATAAAATTCTTCTTTTTTGGTTTCTTGGAAGCCAATGACAGATGCTTGTATCTTCCTAATTGTATCAACTACAAGGGTTTTCCTCCCTGGAGCAGAGATACCCCTAACATTCCAAAAAATAGCATTCGTTGGAGAACTTTTGTCCTGGGGTGCTTGCCCCGTTTGGGATTACATACTAGGTTCCACACTCCAACAGAGTCAAAACTACTATTGTGCTCCACCCCATCCTCTATAATACCTTGGGGGGGTGAAACTTGAGTCAGGATCATACTTTTTGGTTTTTTGGTTTGTTCCTTCTCTTTTTTGCAACCATATGAAAAAATGATAATTTTTGCCTTGTTCCGGGCCTCTGGTACCATAACTTTTAGAGCATGCAAACAGAGATATAATATACTCTCTCTATTTCAAAATGTAGTGCATATAGTTTTTTTAAGTCAAACTTTTATAAATTTTGATCAAATTTATTGAGAAAACTATTTATATTTATAATATCAAATACATAAAATATAAAACTACATCTTACGATGAATCAGTTGGACTCTGGAATCATCCAAATCATGATATTGATCATCGCCTATTAATTGGACATATCAACACAGATGGAAGACACTAGAAGCTAAAGCTATATAGTAACAATTAAGGCCTTCTACTATTGTAGAACACAAAGTCTTGATATAAAGTTAATCCAATGGACTAAATGCAGAGCTCCCAAGCGTGCATATGCCTATACAAACCTCATCCTTCATTCACATTATGGGTTCTCGAGTTGCATGAAAATGATGCGCAATGCGATACATGAGACTAGAGAAAAATACGAGTTTCATATGAATGTCATATAAACATGGTTGATGAATTAGATGAACCTACGATGGTTATGTTAATACTGAGGCTTAGGCAACCCTAGCCGATTGTTGGGCTTGGCATATCTCTCTCTCGGTTGGACTTTTTTTCCTACTTTACGCTACAACTTTGAACCCTTGACATGTATCATCCAAGGTTGTAATGATGACCCTAGCCACTTGCATTCCAACTATAGAGAACTACTGTATTGAATTATGTTGTATTTGTGCATATTGTCCATGATCAAGTGAACATTATGAGTAAACACAAGGGCATCCCAATTTATGTAAGACAGGTTTACTCATAACGGATATCGGGAAGAGGTTAGGCAACACACAACAACTCCTGCAAGGAGGTAATGCCACAAAAGACACCTAAGACGTCAATGATGATGGTTTATAGCTGGCAAGAATATGCCATGCGGTGGCTACCAACAGGAAATCCTACCAGCGAAAGCATGACAAGCTACAGCTTCTTACGACAAAGAGAGATCTACAAAAGCATCATGCTTCAAACATCCCTTGTTGTGGCCGAAGCACCAACAACGTCTCCAAGAAGGATACAACACAATTTTCTTTTCCAGTCTTGTAAAAGATTTATCAATCATCTAAGAAAAAAGGCCCCCGTGTCGCTCCTTTCCCCAGGGCGACACGGGCGGCGGCGCCGACGCCCCAGCCAACTACCCTCCCTCCTCCTCATCCTCCCTCTCGCCATCGCCGGAAGCCTTCGGCGGGCGAAGCCCGCGCGGAGCCGGCGGCAGCGGGATCTCGTCTCGGTGGCGCTCTTGCGAGCCGGGGTACTCGCGATGGCGGGCGGTAGTGGACGGTTGGCGGGAGCTCGTGTCCGGCGTTGTTGTTGCTGGTGGAGGCGGCACCTGGGCATGGAGGTGGCGCAGAGGTCGGCGGGTGAGGCGCGCGTAGGGCGACGCTGCGCGGCTGCATCTGGGAGACCGCAGATCTGGCGGTTTCGGGCCAGCGGCCTCGATTCACGTGGTTGCTTCGTGTCCGCGGGATCCGGCGGGGTGGTCGCATCGGGAGGCCAGGTGTGGCTGCGCAGAGGGCACGGGGGGGGGGGGGCTTTGAGCTGGGCGAATCTGGTGTTTGGGGGCGCGGCTCAGAGGCCCAGGGCGGCGCAGTGAGGTGGCGTCGTGGTGGTGGCTGATCTACCGGCTCCAGTGGGCGCGTGTGATAGCGGTCAGGATCTGTGGCAAGGATGCTGGGGCAGCGGTGATACGTCTCCAACGTATCTATAATTTTTGATTGCTCCATGCTATTATATTATCTATTTTGGATGTTAATGGGCTTTATTTAGACTTTTATATCATTTTTGGGACTAACCTACTAACCGGAGGCCCAGCCCAAATTGTTGTTTTTTTTTGCCTATTTTAGGGTTTCGAAGAAAAGGAATATCAAACGGAGTCCAAACGGAATGAAACCTTCGGGAACGTGATTTTCTCAACAAACATGATCCAGGAGACTTGGAGTGGGCGTCAAGAAACGATCGAGGAGGGCACGAGGCAGGGGGCGCGCCTACCCCCTGGGCACGCCCTCTACCCTCGTGGGCCCCTCGTTGCTCCACCGACGTACTTCTTCCTCCTATATATATCCGAGTACCCCCCAAACATCCAGGAGCACCACAAAAACCTAATTTCACTGCGGCAACCTTCTGTACCCGAGAGATCCCATCTCGGGGCCTTTTCCGGAGCTCCGCCGGAGGGGGCATTGATCACGAAGGGCCTCTACATCAACTCCATGGCATCTCCGGTGATGTGTGAGTAGTTTACTTCAGACCTACGGGTCCATATTTATTAGCTAGATGGCTTCTTCTCTCTCTTTGGATCTCAATACAAAGTTCTCCTCGATTCTCTTGAAGATCTATTCGATGTAATCTTCTTTTGTGGTGTGTTTGTCGAGATCCGATGAATTGTGGGTTTATGATCTAGTTTATCTATGAACAATATTTGAATCTCCTCTGAATTCTTTTATGTATGATTGGTTTATCTTTGCAAGTCTCTTCGAATTATCAGTTTGGTTTGGCCTACTAGATTGATCTTTCTTGCAATGGGAGAAGTGCTTATCTTTGGGTTCAATCTTGCGGTGCTCGATCCCAGTGACAGAAAGGGAAACGACATGTATTGTATTGTTGCCATCGAGGATAAAAAGATGGGTTTTATATCATATTGCATGAGTTTATCCCTCTACATCATGTCATCTTACTTAAAGCATTACTCTGTTCTTATGAACTTAATACTCTAGATGCATGTTGGATAGCGGTCGATGTGTGGAGTAATAGTAGTAGATGCAGAACGTGTCACGGACGTGATGCCTATATACATGATCATACCTAGATATTCTCATAACTATGCTCAATTCTATCAATTGCTCGACAGTAATTCGTTTACCCACTGTAATACTTATGCTCTTGAGAGAAGCCAGTAGTGAAACCTATGGCCCCGGGGTCTATCTTCCAACACTTAGTTATTTCCTTTGCCGTTTATTTTACTGTGCATCTTTATTTCTCTTTATCATAAAAATACCAAAAATATTATCTTATCATATCTATCAGATCTCACTCTCGTAAGTGGCCTTGAAGGGATTGACAACCCCTTTATCATGTTGGTTGCGAGGTTCTTATTTGTTTGTGTAGGTGTGTGGGAGTCGAGCGTGATCTCCTACTAGATTGGTACATTTGTTATCGAAAACTGAGAGAAATACTTACGCTACTTTGCTGCATCACCCTTTTCCCTTCAAGGGAAAACCAACGCAGTGTTCAAGATGTAGCAAGAAGGATTTCTGGCGCCATTGCCGGGGAGATTCGCGCCAAGTCAAGTCAAGATTTGACTCCTAACAACGATCCATTTTTGGCACCGTTGCCGGAGTCTACGTACAAGTCAAGACATACCAAGTACCTATCACAAACCCTTATCCCTCGCATTACATTATTTGCCATTTGCCTCTCATTTTCCTCTCCCCCACTTCACCCTTGCCGTTTTATTCGCCCTCTCTTTTCCGTTTGTCGCTTTCTTGCTTGCCTTGTCGTTATGGCTAGTTCTCTATCTTCTCCATTGTCTCCCAAGAATGAAGTTCTTAATTTTAAGCAAAGGGGGGGGGGAGAAAATCTAAATGACGCTTGGTATAGAATTTGCAATGCTCAAAATAGATCTACCAGGAAGCAATCTACTTCAGTTCTTCTTTGCAATTTTTATGTAGGCGTTACTCCTTGGTATAGATATATTCTTGATACCATTACCAGAGGGAATTTCTTGGATAGCCATACTTTTGATTCTTATAATGCTATGATATATTTGTTTGGTCACCACCTCTTTTTGTTAATGGAACTATGTTAACTTTGGAACATGTGATGCAAAGGCTTGAAATTATTGAGAATAAAGTTGCTATTGTAGAGTTGATTGAGAATTTGGATAAAAAGATCCACAACCAAATTACCCAATATGGATCTAAGGTGGGAGTTACTCTGAAAAGTTTTAAGGAAAAAGAACTGATAGTTAATGAAAGAATAGATCAAGATTCTACTAGAATCGATAAACTTGAGGGAATTATCACCAACTTGGGGTCCGCTTTTTCTTCCGTTAAAAATACTCCAAATCCTCCTACCAAAATTTCCAAGCTCGTTTATGTTCCTAAAAATAAGGGTGAATCCTCTAGTAAGGAAACTGCGGATTTAAAACCAATAAGTGTTCATCCCAATCTTTTTGCTATCATTAAGGAACCGTTTGCTACAAATGATTTTCTTGATTTCGTGCCTAGGAGTTTGATAATTAATAAAAAGAAAGAAATTCCTAAGAGATATAGGTGTCTTATTGAAGAATTACCTACCAAAGATGGCAATACCTACATCTATCTTCGCTTTTATGCCTAGCTAGGGGCGTTAAACGATAGCGCTTGTTGGGAGGCAACCCAATTTTACTTTTTATTCCTTGCTTTTTGCTCCTGTTTAGTAACAAATAATTTATCTAGCCTCTATTTTGGTTTTTTTTTATGTGTTTAATTAGTGTTTGTGCCAAGTAGAACCGTTGGAGGACTTGGGGAAAGTCTTTTTGATCTTGCTGTAAAAAACAGAAACTTTAGCGCTCACGAGAATTGCTACCATTATTATTTGGTAAGTGTTATTTAGTTAAATTTTTTTAAGATGATTAATAGATAAATTCCTCACGTCCAGCAATTTATTTAGAATTTTTGGGGTTCCAGAAGTTGCGTTAGCTACAGATTACTACATACTGTTCTGTTTTTGGCAGATTCTGTTTTTCTTGTGTTGTTTGCTTATTTTGATGAATCTATGGCTAGTAAAAGAGTTTATAAACCATAGAGAAGTTTGAATGTAGTAGGTTTAACACCAATATAAATAAAGAATGAGTTCATTATAGTACCTTGAAGTGGTGTTTTGATTTCTTTCGCTAACGGAGCTCACGAGATTTTCTATTTTGAGTTTTGTGTTGTGAAGTTTTCAAGTTTTGGGTAAAAGTTTTGATGGATTATGGAACAACGTGTGGCAAGAGCCTAAGCTTGGGGATGCCCATGGCACCCCAAGGTAAAATTTAAGGACACCAAAAAGCCTAAGCTTGGGGATGCCCCGGAAGGCATCCCCTCTTTCGTCTTCGTCTATTGGTAACTTTACTTCGTGCTATATTTTTATTCACCACATGAAATGTGTTTTGCTTGGAGCATCTTGTATGATTTGAGTATTTTCTTTTTAGTTTACTACAATCATCCTTTCTGTACACACCTTTTGAGAGAGACTTACATGATTTGAAATTTATTAGAATACTCTATGTGCTTCACTTATATCTTTTGAGCTATATAGTTTTTGCTCTAGTGCTTCACTTATATCTTTTAGAGCACGGTGGTGGATTTGTTTTATAGAAACTATTGTTCTCTCATGCTTCACTTATATTATTTTAAGAGTCCTTTAGAACAACATGGAAATTTGCTATAATATAAAAACTTTCATAGAAGTGCGTTGAATACTATGAGAAGTTTGATACTTGATAACTGTTTTAAGATATGGAGATGGTGATATTAGAGTCATGCTAGTTGAGTAGTTGTGAATTTGAGAAATATTTGTGTTGAAGTTTGTGATTCCCGTAGCATGCACGTATGGTGAACCGTTATGTGATGAAGTCGGAGCATATGATTTATTTATTGATTGCCTTCCTTATGAGTGGCGGTCGGGGACGAGCGATGGTCTTTTCCTACCAACCTATCCCCCTAGGATCATGCGTGTAATACTTTGTTTCGATAACTAATAGATTTTTGCAATATGTATGTGAGTTCTTTATGACTAATGTTGAGTCCATGGATTATACGCACTCTCACCCTTCCACCATTACTAGCCTCTCTAGTATCGCGCAACTTTCACCGGTACCTTGAACCCACCATATACCTTCCTCAAAACAGCCACCATACCTACCTATTATGGCATTTCCATAGCCATTCCGAGATATATTTCCATGCAACTTTCCACCATTCTGTTATTATGACACGCTCCATCATTGTCATATTGCTTGCGTGATCATGTAGTTGACATCGTATTTGTGGCAAAGCCATCGTTCATAATTCTTCATACATGTCACTCATGCATCATTGCACATCCCGGTACACCGCTGGAGGCATTCACATATAGTCATATTTTGGATTGCTCCGTGCAATTATATTATCTATTTTGGATGTTAATGGGCTTTATTTTACACTTTTATATCATTTTTGGGACTAACCTACCAACCGGAGGCCCAGCCCAAATTGCTGTTTTTTTGCCTATTTTAGGGTTTCAAAGAAAAGGAATATCAAACGGAGTCCAAACGGAATGAAACCTTCGGGAATGTGATTTTCTCAACAAACGTGATCCAGGAGACTTGGAGTGGGCGTCAAGAAAAGATCGAGGAGGGCACGAGGCAGGAGGGCGCGCCCTCCACCCTCGTGGGCCCTGCCGTGGATCTAAGACTGATAGTAGAATGGGGGTAGGTATGAGGAGGCAAGATCCTAGCTATGGCGAAGTTGTACACACGAGTTTTACGAGTCCAGTCCCTTCGCAGAGGAAGTAATAGCCCTACATCTCGGTGCCAGGAGGCGGTCGACTGGATTATGTATGTGTGTTTACAGGGGGTGCGAACCCTTGTGCCAGTGGAGGGGGGTGACTTATATAGAGTGCGCCTAGACCCTAGCCAGCCCATGTTACAAGGGTTTTAAGGTACATTAAGAGGGGGCGTTACTAGTAACGCTAGCAATTAAGTGACATAAATGCCTATTAAGTCTATGAAGTAAACGTCCGACCGTTGTCGTGCAAAGTGACTTTAGATCTTCTGTCCGTCGAGTGATAATTGTCGTGGTCAAGTGACTTTGAGTCTTCCGAGTGGAATGCCTCGTAGTCGAGTGGATGATGCTATCCCTCGAATGCTTCTGGTTTTAGGATGGTGTCCTAGGGGAGGGTGTCTAGGTCAAGCCTATGACCCTACCCTAGGTACATAACTCCATCATTAGCCCCCGAATGGTTCAGGGTTTGAGTGGAGAAGGAGTTGAGAACACCTCCGATTCAATTTTCGCGCTTCGGAAGCGCCGAGCAATGATGACTTCAACTTCTTTTTCAGTCGCCATGATCCATTCTTGGTTCTGCCGAGTGAACTTCTACTGCTACGCTTGAAGTGCTGATATGGGAAAAATCTTCCGTCTGACAGGTTGCTGATACGTCTCCAACGTATCTATAATTTTTGATTGCTACATGCTATATTATCTACTGTTCTGGATGTTTATGGGCTTTATTATACACTTTTATATCATTTTTGGGACTAACCTATTAACCCAGAGCCCAGTGCCAGTTTCTGTTTTTACCTTGTTTTAGAATATAGCAGAAAAGGAAAACCAAACGGAGTCCAATTGACCTGAGACTTCACGGAACTTATTTTTGGATCAGAAGAAGCCCAGAAGACTTGGAGTGCACGTTAGGGGATCTACGAGGAGGCCACGAGGCAGGGGGCGCGCCCACCCCCTGGGCGCGTCCTCCACCCTCGTGGGCCCCTCGTGGCCCCCCTGACGTACTTCTTCCGCCTATATATCTCCATATACCCTAAAACTATCGGGGAGCACAATAGATCGGGAGTTCCGCCGCCACAAGCCTCCGTAGCCACCGAAAGCTAAATCTAGACCCGTTTTGGCAACCTGCCGGAGGGGGAATCCCTCTCCGGTGGCCATTTCATCATCCCGGTGCTCTCCATGACTAGGAGGGGTAGTTCTCCCTCGGGGCTGAGGGTATGTACCAGTAGCTATGTGTCTGATCTCTCTCTCTCTCTCTCTCTCGTGTTCTTGATTTGGCACGATCTTGATGTATCGCGAGCTTTGCTATTATAGTTGGATCTTATGTTTCTTCTCCCCCTCTACTCTCTTGTAATGGATTGAGTTTTCCCTTTGAAGTTATCTTATCGGATTGAGTCTTTAAAGATTTGAGAACACCTGATGTATGTCTTGCCGTGCGTATCTGTGGTGACAATGGGATATCACGTGATTCACTTGATGTATGTTTTGGTGACCAACTTGCGGGTTCCGCCCATGAACCTATGCATAGGGGTTGGCACACGTTTTTGTCGTGATTCTCCGGTAGAACTTTGGGGCACTCTTTGAGGTCCTTTGTGTTGGTTGAATAGATGAATCTGAGATTGTGTGATGCATATCGTATAATCATACCCACGGATACTTGAGGTGACATTGGAGTATCTAGGTGACATTAGGGTTTTGGTTGATTTGTGTCTTAAGGTGTTATTCTAGTATGAACTCTAGGGTTGTTTGTGACACTTATAGGAATAGCCCAATGGATTGATTGGAAAGAATAACTTTGAGGTGGTTTCGTACCCTACCATAATCTCTTCGTTTGTTCTCCGCTATTAGTGACTTTGGAGTGACTCTTTGTTGCATGTTGAGGGATAGTTATGTGATCCAATTATGTTAGTATTGTTGAGGGAACTTGCATTAGCGAAAGTATGAACCCTAGGCCTTGTTTCAACGCATTGCAATACCATTTACACTCACTTTTACCATTAGTTACCTTGCTGTTTTTATATTTTCAGATTACAAAAACTATTATCTACTATCCATATACCACTTGTATCACCATCTCTTCGCCGAACTAGTGCACCTATACAATTTACCATTGTATTGGGTGTGTTGGGGACACAAGAGACTCTGTTATTTGGTTGCAGGGTTGCTTGAGAGAGACCATATTCATCCTATGCCTCCTATGAATTGATAAACCTTAGGTCATCCACTTGAGGGAAATTTGCTATTGTCCTACAAACCTCTGCACTTGGAGGCCCAACAATGTCTACAAGAAGAAGGTTGTGTAGTAGACATCAAGCTTTTTTCTGGCACCTTTGCCGGGGAGGTGAGTGCTTGAAGGTATATCTTTAGATCTTGCAATCGAGTCTTTTAGTTTGTTGTTTTATCAATAGTTTAGTTTATAAAAGAAAACTATAAAAAATGGAATTGAGTTTGTCTCATACGCTTCACCTTTTTAATATCTTTCATGAGTATGATGGAAAGGATAATTGTGCTCAAGTGCTAGAAGAAGAAATCTATAAAATGTTTGGCACTAAATATTTGAATGATGAGCATGATTGCAATGTTGTTAGTATGAATTCCTTGAATATCTATGATGCTAATGATATGCAAAGCCACAAGCTTGGGGACGCTATGTTTGATGAAGATGATATTTTTTGTCCCCCAAGTTTTGATGAGCAAATTTATTATAATGAAAGCATGCCTCCTATCTATGATGATTATTGTGATGACACGTATGCTTTAAAGAATAATGATGAAACTTGTCATCTTGAATTCAATTTTCAATCCCATGATAGTTACTTTGTTGAGTTTGCTCCCACTATTATTCATGAGAAGAATTTTGCTTGTGTGGAGAGTAATAAAATTTCTATGCTTGAAGATCATGAAAAGAATGCTTTAGGTGCTGGTTATATTGTTGAATTCATTCATGATGCTACTGAAAATTATTATGAGGGAGGAATATATGTAGGGCTGGAATTCGAGTCGAGTCAAGCCAGCTCGGCTCGACTCGCTAAAGCTCGTTTTGTTAACGAGCTAGCTCGACTCGACTCGTTACTATAACGAGTTCAAATTCAAGATTGGCTCGACTCGTATAACTCGCGAGCTGGCTCATTTAGCTTGTTAAGCTTGCTAAATATATGCACGTAAAACCTAAATTATGATAAAAAATTAGTATGTATATATTAAGCATATACATCACTAAACAGATGCAATTTCCTTGTCACAACAGCAAGGCAGCATGACCACAATATTCACACTTGAGACAAAAACATGTACGGAAACTAGAAGTACTTAACAATCCACATAAAAGTCCACTATCACATTGTAGGTAGCTTAACTTAACAGTCGAAAATTCATGCAGCATAATATTCCAATGTTCGCATTACATTAAAGGGCACAGACCACAGTTCATAGAGAGATAGGAAATTAAGCATAAGTTGCAGCTGCGACATCAATGTTCAATTGTTGATGATCAATCATCCTTCCATCACATGCCGCTAACATCTACCAAAACTCCAAAAGGTCTTCCACTCCCACATGTCCAGCATCTCATATACATTTATTTTGAGTACCTGTGCAAATTGAAATGCCAAACTACATAAGATTTCGATAATTAATAGCTATTACCAATCAAACATATAAGAATTTGATAATTATAACCTACTAGCAAGAAATAGATTAGGCAGCAAACTTGTCATTCAAGAGCTTGCCACCTCACTCTTAGGAAATGGTATGAATTCAACATCCTCCTCCTCATCATGTACATGGAAACAATGAATGTCATGCAGGTTAGACACAATATTTGTATGGAAAGTAACAGAAAGATTGATAACAAGACTTACCACTATTATTGGTGGTTGATTGTCCTTGTGTGAACCTCGTATGAAGCTAGAGGCACATACTAATGCCTCGGCCATTGCTGGACGTAGAGAACTCCGGTAATCATCAAGGATTCTACCTCCTGTAGAGAAAGTTGACTCGGAAGAAACACTAGTAGCCGGTATAGTCAAGAATCTGCGTGCCATCTTGGATATAACAGGGAACCTATGAGCATTCACCTTCCACCAATCAAGTAACAAAAATGTCGTGTCTTCGGGATCTACATTTGCTTCATCCAAATAGAGGAGCAATTCTGATTTAGATGCTTTTGTAGCCGTTGCTTGTAGATAGCTCCGAAAACCACTTGGTCGTACTGTGGTTGTTGATGCCCTTGATTGCATACTCAAAGACGTACCTCCAGTATTTTGAGTAGCAGAATTCTTTTGGCGATACTCAGCCTCATAAGTGTCATATAGGTCGTACAACTCCTTCCTAACCTCAGCTTCCTCCTCACAGCCCTTGGTTTCACCATAAATCTTTCTAAAACAGTAACCAACAAATCTCATCTTCCACCTAGGATCTAAAACAGTAGCAAGAACCATAACATTGTTTTTCTCCGCCCAATATTTATCAAATTTATCTATCATTGCGTACGCCATAGCTGATAGATGCTTATCTTTAGAATGACATCCAGCCACTATCTCCATTTTGACAGTCACTATATAAGGGTAAAAGATACTTGTAGTAGGGTATACAGATCCTGATAATACCTTAGTTATCTCAGCAAATTGCGTCAAGATTGGTTGCACCTTGGAATACATATTCCAATCTGCATGAGAAGGCTCCCACGTGTAATTCATATCAGAATCTGCATATTCATGAAAAACAGGCCTGTAGGGAGTACAAGAATCAAACATCTTGTATGTTGAATTCCACCTTGTTGACACATCTAGACATAATCCAGCCCCAGGTTCTATATTCAGTGTTTTACAAACTTCAAGGAATTTATACATGCGACTAGGAGACTTCTTCAAATACTTCACAGTTTCCCTTAGCGAGCTAATAAAAGCTTGCAATGGTGCCAAACCATCATTCACTACCAAGTTGACTATGTGAGCACAACAACGGACATGAAAATGTGTGGAAATGAAGCCAGGTACTTTCCTTGCAACAAACTTGTTAATCAAATTCCTCACAGCTCCATCATTATTTCTAGCATTGTCAACTGTGATTGAGATGACCTTGTCCTCTATTTTCCATTCACATAAACATTCAAATATTACTTGAGCTATGATGCTTCCTGAATGTGGTGGATCTAACTTAATAAAGTTCAGGACACGACATTGCATAACCCAATCGACATCTATGTAGTGAGCGACCAAAGCCATGTAGGAGAGATTTTGATTTGATGTCCACAAGTCACTTGTTAAACAAATATGTTCGACATCCCTGAAACTCTTCTTAAGAAGTTCCTTCTCAGATTCATAAACCTTGATGCACTCTTTTCTTATGGTCTTTCTACCAATGAACTTATATGCTGGATTCATATGTCTCATCAAGATATTAAACCATTTATGTTCTACCATTCTAAAAGGATAATCATGCGCAATTACCATCTTAGCAATGATCTTACGAGTTTCTTCTGGATTATATTCAGTGCAAACAAATGTAAGTGATGAACCCGGCTCGAAGTTGAGTGTACCTTGACCTTGTGATTTCCCCCTCATGAATGCTCGATATGCTGGACATAAGTCATTGTGCCTATTAAGACTAGTAGTCTGCCCCCCTTGTTTGTACATAAATAAATCTCCACAATAGTTGCACTTGGCCTTTTCTTTCTCTTCCCCATCAACTGGAATCATGGTAAAGTGCTGCCAACATTTCGAACGCTTTCCTCTCACCCTCTTTTTTCACCTTGGGAGACACTGCAATACCGTTTTTCCTTCTGCGGCTCTTCTTCGGCTCGGAGGATACACCATCAACTGGCCCATGTTCTTGCTGGCCCTCACTTCCAGAATCAATCATCACATGCGGAGGTAAGCTTTCCTCAAACATTTCATCATCCATATCAAACTCATCCTCTTCATACTCATAATCATGATTATCCTACACATAAAGAAGGAAATAGAAATCAAAACAAAACATATAAGAAACATAGCAGCAATCCTAATGGCTAATGGTTTTTCTTTCGAGATGTACTGTACGTGTGACATGTGCATCAGTACATGCCCAACTGCAGTGGGCAAACAAATCAGATACATAGCAGCAATCCTAACGGCTAATAGTTGTAGTTACATCTGAATGGAAAACTTTTTATTTGGAACGTTCTGAATCTTTTGCCAATTCTGATTATCAATTGTTAAACATGATCCTGTGAACTCGGGATTGCAGTCACGTACTTCAAATTCTTAAGAGATTTTGGCCACTAATTAACAAGTATATAAGAGAGCATATGTACTGTATATAGTCAAGACAAAGGAAATAATGCATGAATTTGATTACTGCTTCTGCAGGCGCAGGCACTACAACAACTTCTCTGGAGCGTGGCGGCTCTGTGCACTTGTGTGCCCGTGTCCGGGCAGTGGCGGATGCCCGCGATGCAGTGCGACCAGATCGCCTCCTCTTTGCAGCCTTCGACTCCAAGCTTGGTGGCTTCTCCATGGTCACCGGCGGCTCGCCGCTGGGTCGGACAGAAGAATGCGAGCATATATAGATCAGTAGTAGAGAAGTAACTAAAGGAAGAGAAGGAGAAGATGAGCAGTGCTAGAAGGAAGGCTCCTATGCACGCACCTAAGAAGCGCAGGCTGCTTGCCGGAGAGGTGGGGTTGCAGCGTAGGCGCGGCACCGCCGCCGTCGAGATTCAGAGGAGAAAGAAACAGAGAAGGCAGGAGCGGAAACGACCATCTATAAGATCACCAGGGATGGAAAGGAGCGAAATCGTCGCGCGACGTATGAGTATCCTGGGCGGATGGTGCGGATGGGCCTTGGGCGGCTGGGCCTTGAATGGATGGGCTGAGTGGATAACCTTTTTTACCAAGCTTAATGAGTTATACGAGTACTCGTCAGATTGGCTCGTTTAACTCGGTCTATAAACGATCTTAAAATAAAGCTCGGCTCGACTCGTTATTCTTCGAGTTCGAGTCGATTCGAGCCGAGTCACAAGCTACTCATTTAACTCGCGAGCTTCGAGCTTTTTTTCCAGCCCTAAATATATGCTTGTAGGAATTGCAATAATATCAAGTTTCCTCCCTATGTGCTTAAAGTTTTGAAGTTATGCTTGTTTTGCCCTCCTATGCTAGTTGATTATTGTTCCCACAAGTTGTTTGCTCACAAAATCCCTATGCATAGGAAGTGGGTTAGGCTTAAATGTGCTAGTCATATTCTTCATGATGCTCTCTTTATGTTTCAATTCTTATCCTTTATGTGAGCATCATTGTCATTATCATGCCTAGCTAGGGGCGTTAAACGATAGCGCTTGTTGGGAGGCAACCCAATTTTATTTTAGTTCCTTGATTTTTGTTCCTGTTTAGTAATAAATAATTAATCTAGCCTCTGTTTAGATGTGGTTTTATGCTTTTAATTAGTGTTTGTGCCAAGTAGAACCTTTGGGAAGACTTGGGGAAAGTCTTGTTGATCATGCTGTAAAAAACAGAAACTTTAGCGCTCACAACAATTGCTGCCATTTTTATTTGTGAAGTGCTATTTAGTTAATTCTTTTTGCAGATGATTAACAGATAAATTCCTCAGGTCCATAAAGTTATTTGAGAATTTTATGAGTTCAATAAGTATACGTTTGATCCAGATTACTACAGACTGTTCTGTTTTTGACAGATTCTGTTTTTCAGGTGTTGTTTACTTATTTTGATGAATCTGTGGCTAGTAAAATAGTTTATAAACCATAGAGAAGTTGGAATACAGTAGGTTTAACACCAATATAAATAAATAATGAGTTCATTATAGTACCTTGAAGTGGTGATTTATTTTCTTATACTAACGGAGCTTATGAGTTTTCTGTTAAGTTTTGTGTTGTGAAGTTTTCAAGTTTTGGGTAAGGATTCGATGGACTATGGAATAAGAAGTGGCAAGAGCCTAAGCTTGGGGATTCCCAAGGCACCCCAAGGTAATATTCAAGGATAGCCAAGAGCCTAAGCTTGGGGATGCCCCGGAAGGCATCCCCTCTTTCGTCTTCGTTCATCGGTGACTTTACTTGGAGCTATATTTTTATTCACCACATGATATGTGTTTTGCTTGGAGCATAAATTTATTTTGTTAAGATTTGCTTGCTGTTATTTAGAACAATTTTTTTCATCTTTTATTTCAATAGAAGTGGCATTGATAGCCTTTACTATGCCTATGTTAAAAGTCCACATGTTGCTGTTTGAAAACAGAAAGTTTACCGTTGTTGCAATAATTCCCTAGAAAGGTCAGGATGTGATAAAATGTTGAAACCTTTTGCATATTAAGCTCTGATAAATTTACTACAGTTGGAATTTTCTTTCATAATTTTTGGAGCTAGGGTAGTATGGATGTTGCTGCATTCTTTACAGACTGTCATGTTTAGGCAGATTGTTGTTATATTTGCATTGTTTGCATATGTTTGCTTCTTTAATGATTCTATTTGAGGATAGGACTATTAAATATGCAGAGGAATTTAGTATGCAATGTTGAATAATAATTTTAGTGATTCGCTATAGTAGAGTATGATAAGGTTTTTGCAATGGTTTATACTAACTTATCTCACGAGTCCTTGTTGAGTTTTGTGTGGATGAAGCTTTTGAGATTTAGGGAGACCGTGATATGAGAGGAATTAAGGAGACACAAAAGCTCAAGCTTGGGGATTCCCAAGGCATCCCAAGATAATATTTCAAGAAGTCTCAAGCGTCTAAGCTTGGGGATGCCCCGATTGGCATCCCACCTTTCTTCTTCAACAACTATCGGTTAGTTTCGGTTGATCCTAAGTTTTTACTTCTTCACATGATGTTTGCTATTCTTAGATGTCATTTTATTTTGTTTTGCTTTCTGTTTGAGTAAGTATCAAGATATGAAATTATTAAATGTTAGAGAGTCTTCGCATAGTTGCATAATTATTCGACTACTCATTGATCTTCACTTATATCTTTCGGAGTAGTTTGTCATTTGCTCTAGTGCTTCACTTATATCTTTTTAGAGCACGGTGGTGGTATTATAGAAATAGATGAACTCTCATGCTTCACTTATATTATTTTGAGAGTCTTTTAGAACAGCATGGTAGTTTGCTTTGGTTATGAATTTAGTCCTAATATGATGGGCATCCAAGAGGGATATAATAAAAACTTTCATATATAGTGCATTGAATACTACGAGAAGTTTGATACTTGATGATTGTTTTGAGATATGAGGATGGTAATATTAGAGTCATGCTAGTTGAGTAGTTGTCAATTTGAGAAATACTTGTGCTGAAGTTTGTGATTCCCGTAGCATGCACGTATGGTGAACCATTATGTGATGAAGTCGTAGCATGATTTATTTATTGATTGTCCTCCTTATGAGTGGCGGTCGGGGACGAGCGATGGTCTTTTCCTACCAATCTATCCCCCTAGGAGCATGCGCGTAGTACTTTGTTTCGATAACTAATAGATTTTTGCAATAAGTATGTGAGTTCTTTATGACTAATGTTGAGTCCATGGATTATACGCACTCTCATCCTTCCACTATTGCTAGCCTCTCTAATATCGTGCAGTTTTCGCCGGTATCATAAACCCACCATATACCTTCCTCAAAACAGCCACCATACCTACCTATTATGGCATTTCCATAGCCATTCCGAGATATACTGCCATGCAACTTTCCACCATTCCGGTTATTATGACACGCTCCATCATTATCATATTGCTTTGCATGATCATGTAGTTGACATCGTATTTGTGGCAAAGCCATCGTTCATAATTCTTTCATACATGTCACTCATGAGTCATTGCACATCCCGGTACACCGCCGGAGGCATTCATATAGAGTCATATTTTGTTCTAAGAATCGAGTTGTAATTCTTGAGTTGTAAATAAATAAAAGTGTGATGACCATCATTATTAGAGCATTGTCCCAGTGAGGAAAGGATGATGGAGACTATGATTCCCCCACAAGTCAGGATGAGACTCCGAACGAAAATAAATAAATAAATAAAAGAGGCCAAAGAAGCCCAAATAAAAAAAGAGGCCAAAAAAAGAGAAGGCCCAAATAAAAAAATAAAAAAGTGAGAGAAAAAGAGAGAAGGGGCAATGCTACTATCCTTTTACCACACTTGTGCTTCAAAGTAGCACCATGATCTTCATGATAGAGAGTCTCCTATGTTGTCACTTTCATATACTAGTGGGAATCTTTCATTATAGAACTTGGCTTGTATATTCCAATGATGGGCTTCCTCAAAATGCCCTAGGTCTTCATGAGCAAGCAAGTTGGATGCACACCCACTAGTTTGTTTTGTCGAGCTTTCATACACTTATAGCTCTAGCGCATCCGTTGCATGGCAATCCCTACTCACTCACATTGATATCTATTGATGGGCATCTCCATAGCCCGTTGATACGCCTAGTTGATGTGAGACTATCTTCTCCCCTTTGTCTTCTCCACAACCACCATTCTATTCCACCTATAGTGCTATGTCCATGGCTCACGCTCATGTATTGCGTCAAGATTGAGAAAGTTGAGAACATCAAAAGTATGAAACAATTGCTTGGCTTGTCATCGGGGTTGTGCATGATTTAAATATTTTGTGTGGTGAAGATGGAGCATAGCCAGACTATATGATTTTGTAGGGATAGCTTTCTTTGGCCATGTTATTTTGAGAAGACATGATTACTTGGTTAGTATGCTTGAAGTATCATTATTTTTCTGTCAATATGAACTTCTATCTTGAATCTTTTGGATCTGAATATTCATGCCACAATTAAGAAGAATTACATTGAAACTATGCCAAGTAGCACTTCGCATCAAAATTTTGTTTTTATCATTTACCTACTCGAGGAGGAGCAGGAATTAAGCTTGGGGATGCTGATACGTCTCCAACGTATCTATAATTTTTGATTGCTCCATGCTATATTATCTACTGTTTTGGATGTTTATGGGCTTTGTTATACACTTTTATATCATTTTTGGGACTAACCTATTAACCCAGAGCCCAGTGCCAGTTTTTGTTTTTACCTTGTTTTAGAATATCGCAGAAAAGGAAAACCAAATGGAGTCCAATTGACCTGAAACTTCATGGAACTTATTTTTGGATCAGAAGAAGCCCAGAAGACTTGGATTGCACGTCAGGGGATCTACGAGGAGGCCACGAGGCAGGGGGCGTGCCCGCACCCCCTGGGCACGCCCTCCACCCTCGTGGGCCCCTCGTGCCCCACTGACGTACTTCTTCTGCCTATATATCTCCATATACCCTAAAACTATCAGGGAGCACAATAGATCGGGAGTTCCGCCGCCAGAAGCCTCCGTAGCCACGGAAAGCTAAATCTAGACCCGTTCCGGCACCCTGCCGGAGGGGGAATCCCTCTCCGGTGGCCATCTTCATCATCCCGGTGCTCTCCATGACTAGGAGGGAGTAGTTCTCCTTCGGGGCTAAGGGTATGTACTAGTAGCTATGTGTTTGATCTCTCTCTCTCTCTCTCGTGTTCTTGATTTGGCACGATCTTGATGTATCGCGAGCTTTGCTATTATAGTTGGATCTTATGTTTCTTCTCCCCCTCTACTCTCTTGTAATAGATTGAGTTTTCCCTTTGAAGTTATCTTATCGGATTGATTCTTTAAAGATTTGAAAACACTTGATGTATGTCTTGCCGTGCGTATCTGTGGTGACAATGGGATATCACGTGATTCACTTGATGTATGTTTTGGTGACAAACTTGCGGGTTCCGCCCATGAACCTATGCATAGGGGTCGGCACACGTTTTCGTCGTGATTCTCCGGTAGAACTTTGGGGCACTCTTTGAGGTCCTTTGTGTTGGTTGAATAGATGAATCTGAGATTGTGTGATGCATATCATATAATCATACCCATGGACACTTGAGATTACATTGGAGTATGTAGGTGACATTAGGGTTTTGGTTGATTTGTGTCTTAAGGTGTTATTCTAGTACGAACTCTAGGGATGTTTGTGACACTTATAGGAATAGCCCAACGGATTGATTGGAAAGAATAACTTTGAGGTGGTTTCGTACCCTACCATAATCTCTTCGTTTGTTCTCCGCTATGAGTGACTTTGGAGTGACTCTTTTTTGCATGTTGAGGGATAGTTATGTGATCCAATTATGCTAGTATTGTTGAGGGAACTTGCACTAGCGAAAGTATGAACCCTAGGCCTTGTTTCAACGCATTGCAATACCGTTTACGCTCACTTTTACCATTAGTTACCTTGCCGTTTTTATATTTTTTCAGATTACAAAAACTATTATCTACTATCCATATACCACTTGTATCACCATCTCTTCGCCGAACTAGTGCACCTATACAATTTACCATTGTATTGGGTGTGTTGGGGACACAAGAGACTCTTTGTTATTTGGTTGAAGGGTTGCTTGAGAGAGACCATATTCATCCTACGCCTCCTACGGATTGATAAACCTTAGGTCATCCACTTGAGGGAAATTTGCTATTGTCCTACAAACCTCTGCACTTGGAGGCCTAACAATGTCTACAAGAAGAAGGATGTGTAGTAGACATCAGTTGCTCTGCTGCTCACGGATATTGTGGAATTCGAATTTCGGGAAGCGCGTGGGGCGGAGGAGGCCACAGTAATCGGGTTGGATTAGGCAGGGCCGCCTCGACCGATGCGCCACCTTTTTCGCCACGTATCGCGCGTGCGACTGCTGCGGGATTTGATAGGGTCGCCCGGACCCACAGGTCAGCCACTCAGAAATGACCTCGTATAAGGTGTCGGATTGGGTTTTTTTGCATGGTGCGTTCCCATTCTTCCTCTTTCTCCCCCCCTTTCTCCACCACATCCACCTCTACTCCCGGCGCCGCCGCTCTATTCGAGCTCCGCCCGCTGCAATGGGGAAGGAGAAGATGGTGGCCTTGGAGCGCGTGAAGAAGATGACGGCGAAGGCGAAGGGGAAGAAGTCCAGCCGGGGCGGATCTACGTCGAGGTCCGGCCTGCCGCGCGGCTAGATCCAGGGCGATTGGATTCTGTCAATGATTCGTCAGGACGACATCGACGATCTGGTCGAGGGGGGACTGGTCCCCCACGAATCGGCGCGGCTCCCGGAGGGTGAGACCGAATCGCATCCGCAGGAGGGTGAGTGCGTTCTCCTCGCCACCCATGTTGACCGCGGGTTTTCTCTGCCTCCCCATCCTTTTTTTCGAGGCTTCTTGAACTTCTTTGGAGCACAACTCCACCACTTTTCCCCCAACACCATCGTGTACCTCGCTGCCTTCGTGTCCATGTGCAAGAATTTCTTGGGCTGTAGACCACACTGGGGTCTCTTCAAGCACATTTTCACGTGTCGTTCTTAGTCGGTCAAGAAGGCCAACCTGAGTGATGAGAGGATGCACGTGGTCCAGATGTGTGGGGGTCTTGGGATTCAAATGAGAGGTAAAAGCACTTTCCTAGCCATGATCCTTCCTGAGTCAGTCCGAGGGTGGCAGTCGACCTGGTTCTATTGCAAAGACCAGCCGACTCCAGGTCAGTCGACCGGACTTCCCCCCTTCTCCATGGCTCGAGTCGAGAAGCCCTCCGCCTTGAAAGTGACCCCGGAGGAGAAAACGAGGTGAAGGTGCTGGTCGAGCGGGTGCTCCAACTCGTCCATGATGGCGTGACTGGCATGGATCTGTTCGAGGTTTTCCTTAAGCGACGCATTCAGCCGCTTTGTCAGGACCCCGATTCCAAGTCACATCGATCTAGCCGATAACACCTCATATCACTTTGCGGCCTCACGCACGGTATTCCACAGGTGTCGCCTTACCATGGCCCGGGACCGTTTGCGCCTTTTGGCTCACGTATATGATAGTGTCGCTAGCATCCATATGATCGAGAACCCAGGCCGACATGGCTAGTCGTGAACCCAAAGCGGCACAGACCTATGGAGACAGGCATACATGAATCACATCGAGCATGTCGGTCATCAGCGAGTGATTCCGGGCTGTAGCACTGGGCTAACAGGACTCCGGAAGTCACCGCGTGACATTTCCCCGAAGGGACGGACATAGGAAGGACGTGAAACACATGCCGGCCAGTCAAGTGTCCTGAGCAGTAGTGCTGGGCTAGCAGGACTCTGGTGAACCGGGCTATAGCAGACTACTATGGCTCGAGGAACACTAGACTACATTTCCCCATAAGAAAGGCTACCAAGGATAAACAACTAGATTGTCGGATCCCACTCATACCAAACATTTCAATCATACATACAATATGCTCGATATGAGTACATACAACATGGCATCACAACAGAACTCTACAACTCAAGTACTTTATTTAAAGGCTCCAGAGAGCCATACATAACATGTTCATATAGATAGGGGTCACATGACCCGACACTCAAGTCATACAATCATACAAGCACATGCGGAAGCAACTAGTCTGAGTACAGACACTAGAAAGAAAGAAGGCTTCTCGAAGCCTGTCTATCTACATAGGGCCCTCCATGGCCAGGATCACCACATGGGTGGCTAGTCACTCGTCGACATCAAGGTCTACATAAAACCCATCGGAGGGGGCGGTGTTGTCATCTGAAAACAATAAATAAGCAAACATGAGTACAAGGTACTCAGCAAGTCTTACATCAGAACCTACTATACATGCTTATTCTCAAAAAGGTGGTGGGGTTATTGCAGCAAGCCAGCTTTGACTCTTGGCTAAGCTATCCTACGAAACTCCACTAGTAAAACAGTTTCCACACACGAGTCCACTACTCACCAACACAATACTCCACCGGGGATCCTCCCTCGTCATCCTACGAGAGGGCCATCCTCGGTACTCACACTTATCTTGAGACTTTTAGTAGTATCCATTAACTTGTCTATGAACTGTATAGGCAACCAAGTAGTCCTTTTCCGCGGACGCGGCTATTCGAATAGATGATGTTAACCCTGCAGGGGTATACTTCTTCATACACGCTTTCACCACTTAGCGTCGTTTACATGACATGTACTCGGCAACCTTCAAGCGGAAGCCCAGCAAGGGTGTCGGCCACGGCCTACCTAAACACTTAAGTCTCTGGTCCAGGTGTATCGCCTATCCAGGTTCCATCCGCAGGGAGTCCGGCCGAGGTTTCCACATACGGCCCCGAACGATGTGAACAGGGTTCCCGAGACACCAAACGGGTGACTCGGTACACCGTGCCACGGTGTATCTACCGCAACATAGCCCACCCCTAGGGTCAATGCTATGCACGGCCGCCAACACATAACCAACAAACACCAGAAACTATTTGCAACTCCTGGACAGAGTACTAGGGTATTTAAGAAGCCGAGAGGGTCCATTGGTTTCGGGCCCAATGTACGGTAGTAACTGCATCTTAAATCACACATACATATCTCAGTTCTTATGGACGGTCTCAATGAAACAACCCACCATGTACTCCTACATGGCCTCTCATCGATACCTTTACCAAAACATGTTCAACACATCCCTCATATTACCGACATAATCATATCACTCTAGCCCATCACCCAGATGAACCAGACCTGACACAACTCTAAGCATAGCAGGCATAGCAAGGTAGGAATCACATACATGGCTCAATCAACTCCTACACATGCTAGTGGGTTTCATCTAGTTACTGTGGCAATGACAGGTCATGCAGAGGATAAGGGTTCAACTACCGTAGCACACAACAGTTTGAATCGCGTTGTCTTAATGCAGTAAACAAGAGCAGAAGCGAGAACATGGGTTTGTATCAGAATGATCAATGGGTTGCTTGCCTGTTGTAGAGGTAGTAGGGTACTGCCCTTCGGACGGGTACTCGGGGTTATCCTCGGAGGCAGAACCTACCACGAAAGACACACTGAACATAATCAACACATGGCAATATGCAACAATATGATGAATGCTATGACATGGCAAGATGAAAGTGTCTTGGCCTAATGCAAGCTAAAACAGAAGGGAATGAACTCATTTGAATCAAAGATTCAAATATTAGCCACCGGCGAGGCCAGACGCGGCGGAGGGCTGCGGGTTTCGTGCTCCGGCAACCAAAACGACGGCGGAGAGCATCTACGCATAGCTGGGAGCAAACCGCATCGAGTGGTGGCAGTGGGTGGAGCTAGGGTGGCCGGAAACGTCGCCGGCGACGACCTTGGCGGCCGCCGGAATTCGGGGAAGGCCGAAACCGAGGCTGCGGGGCACGGCGAGGCGCGTGGAATGGTGCTACGGGCTCCTGGGAGCGCGTGGAAGACGAAGGCGTGCTCGGATTCGAGCTTACGCGCCTGTGGCCACGGCGGCGACATGGCCAGCGGAGCCGAGCTCTCGGCCTCAATGGCAGAGGGGGTTGGAGGACGCGGACGAGCGCGGGGAGAGGGGCGGAAGATAGATGGGCTCATAGCGGTTGCAGAATGCGTCTCAGCAGGCTCGGGGCAGGTCGGACGTCGTCGGGGCGCTGCCGGCGATCTTGGTGGACCGAGGAAGAAGAAGGCGTCGGGGAGGTGCTTGGAGGCGTCCGGCGTCGCGTGAGTCGACGAGGAGGTCGAGGACGGCAACACGGAGCTAATGGGCTTATCGGAGGGGCGAGGGGGTGGCTCTGGTGACGACTACGGCGAACGGCGGCGAGGATCGCGCTCGGCCATCGCGGGAGAGGGTGAGGGAGACGAGGGGGAGAGTGAGGGAGGGAAAGAGGGGGACGTGGGGGTCGGCGTGGCACCCCTAGACGCCTCCAGGGCGTCGGCTGAAGCAGGAGGTGGCCGGCGTGTGGCCGCGAGCGCCGGCCACGCGCTCCTCGTCCTCCTGGCGGGAGGAGGACGACGACTGGCAAGGCCAGTCGGCTGGGACGAGCCAGGTGGGCCGGGCCAGCACAGGTGAGGCCCAGGTGGGTTTCCCTCTCACTCTCTCTTTTCTTATTTGTTTCTGTTTTCTATTTTTTTCTGCAACTATTGGGCTTTATTAAAAATACTAAAACGTTTCCAAAAATCCTAAAAATAATTGTGGGCTCTGTTTGGAATATTTCCAACAGCAAACATTTATTTCCAAAATTATTTGAGCATTTAAATTATTTTATAGCATTTAAATGCCCAAAATCAAATACTTATGATTTAATTCAATGACCTTTTGTTGACCTAGAAAATTGTGCACCAATTTTGCTAGAGGTTCCAACCCAGGACAAAGAGAGTGAACTTTTTAGAAGGGCATTTCAGGTTCATTGAAAATAATTTTAGTAAACCCTAGTTGTTTCCATGGGGGTGTTGGGGGTTCTGTCATCCCCATTTCAAACTTAAAAGGAAATTAAACATGATGCACACTCTAATGCTTGAACTAGCTAGGGTGTGACACGCTTCACGCTCGCGACCATCCGATGTGGATGTATTCGGGCATTGAGGATTCCACTCGGATCCACCCAGAAGAGGTCGACGAGGATACAGTTGAGGGGTATCACTGGCAACAAAGATAACCCCAGGGGGTCTAGGAGAGTCCCTCCACTCGACAACTCGGGCCGACCAGACAAGGTCCAACTCTAAACTGCCGAGTGTTCTCTTGATTTATCATGTAACTGCTTGTTGTCAACCGACTGATTTTTGCTTTGCTTGTTGTCTTTCAGGCCCTTACTTAGATGTACTCGATGCCCAACGGGGAGCAGGAGTAGGATCCGGAGGGGGAGGCGAGCGGAGGCGAGAGCGGCGAGTGGCACTTTGATGAAGAGGAGGACGAGGAGAGTGACGACTCGAGTGATGAAGAAGAGGTCGACTCACCTCCCCATGGGGAAAAGCGATCCAAGCACGCTCATGACCCGGCAAGCATCCATGACAAAGCAACCGCGCCGACTGGGCAGTCATCAAAGCTCCCTCGGACGTCTTCTCCAGTGCCGACTGTGAGGGCACCGAAGCAACCAAAAGCTGCACCGTCTCCAGCGCTGACTAATAGGGCACCGAAACAACCGAAAGCTGCGTCGTCAAAACCGCCGAAGGCCTTGCCCAAGATCAAAGTGGCCATCCCTACTGTTTCCGGGTAATAGTCAGACCTGATTTCTTGGTTTAGTACGAGTCGAGTTTTGGTCGACCCACCATGATAAACATGACCAACTGAATCTTGAAATTGGTAGTGCTGCTACCTCCGGGACTTCCACCCACAAGTATGAAGATGAAGAAATGGAAGATGCAGTCACTTCCAACCCGGGTACGACTCTCGTAATCCTGTCTTCAGTTACTCGGCCGTTTTATTGGTCGATTAAATTCTGGCGATTGATCTGGGGTCGACTATATCTCGGTGACTGATCTTTTTGCAGCTCCTCCCAATGTCATTGAACTTCCAGACGATGACGAGGACGTGCCACCGAGGCCTAGGAGGAACAAGAAGGCATCGGCTGGCAAGACATCCCAATCAGTGCTGGCGGCAGAGTCAGCAATTCAACAGCCTGAAGATGTGACTCGGGCTTCTGTTACTTTTGTTGATCCAATATCGAGTGAACACCCCACGTCGTCGACTGTACCAGTGCTTGCTTCACCCATCCAGCTTCATGCCTCGGAACTTCAAGCTGCTGCGTCTGCACCGTCAGTCCCATTCTTCACCACTCATCACATCCCAGTAAGCCAGGCGGATGCCGCTGCAGAAGCCATTCGCCAAGCTGGCATAATGATAGAGTGAGTGAAGGTGGTGCACGAAAATAGTTAGGCTGCTTACGATGCCAGCGCGGCCCTTCGAGCTAATGTCCAGGTAAGTTGGCTTCTGACTGAACTTGTTCTGTTAGGATATGCCACCTGGAAACCTTTCTCTGTGATATTTCTTGTTATCCTGCACTTCGCATCTGCGCACCTAGTGGGTGTTTGACATCTTTGTTGTTTTCACTCTTCCACTCGGTCTGGGCGGACCATGTCGAGCGGAATCTGAACCAGTGGGGGCACGCTAAGTGCACCCACTGGGTGTAGTCCCCGAGAGTGCAGTCGACTGCTGGCAGTCGGTTGGGGTCTGAGTATGTCTTTTTCTTTCTTTTCTTTTCCTTCCACTCGGTTTGGGCGGACCATGTCGAGTGGAAACTGAATTAGTGGGGGCACGATAAGTGCACCCACTAGGTGTGGTCCCCGAGACTACTATAGAATGTTTGATTCCGCAGTAGTCTTTAAAGTTTTATTCACTCGGAAGCAAACGATCTTTGATCTTATCCATTGACATATATTTTACTGATTTTAGAAATCCTATGCACTTATCTCCAAGTTCGTTGAATTTGAGGAAAAGCAGAGACAACTTATCCTTGACTTGGAGTTGGCCCATCAGAACTTGAAAAAAGCTAAAGATGAAGTGGCTGGTACGGAAGGTAACGACCTATCGACTGTTTATCTTGACCATCCCTCAGGTTATCTCTTCGTTCTTCTGTCTGACCCAAATGTACATTTTGCAGAGAAAATGAGGTAGGCTCTAGCGAAGAAGGACCTCGATCTTGCAGCTGCGCAAAAGGAGGCTCAGGCGAAGACTGCACTTGCCGACAAAAGGCTGGCTTCGGTCGGTGCGCTAGAGGAGGAAATCACCAAGCTAAAGACATCTCTTACTGAGTCCAACCGAGAGGCGACTCGTCTGAAGAAAGACAAGGTGACTCTGAACGAGTAGCTAGAAAGCATGTCTCGTAGGAGAAATGACCTAGAAGCTTATCTGAAAGCACTCGCCAAGAAGCTCTTCCTTATGCTCGAAGGTACTTTTCTTTATCTGACTGATTCACTGTTTGCAAGTCATCATGAACCGGTCGACTCATTAACTCCTTGAATCTGTAGGATTCTGCCAAAACTTTGAAGAAGAAACTGGACGGATCGAGACGGGCTTGGACCCCATCCTTTCTCCTGTCGGCGATGAGGCTGCCATGAACGTGCTACGACTGGAATCTCGTGTTGCTAGTGTTACGAGCTATCTTGCTCGTCTGAAGGTGGCGGTGTCGCGCATTGATACATCATTTTGGCCAAGGGCAACGCTTCAAAATGACCTCGAGTCTCTGATGACTCAACTCAATGAGGTTCCTGGTCGAGTGCGGGAATGGAAGAAGTCTTTTGTCCGGTGTGGTGCTGACGTGGCTCTGTCACTGGTTCGGGTCCACTGCAAAGAAGCTCGAGAAGAGAAGCTGGCAGCGATCAAAGTTGCCAACACCAAAATGCTTGACTTCCAATCCTTCATGGAAACCTTCATTGCTCCTGCCACTCGGATCGCTGACGGAATTGATCTAGACGAGTTCGTCGAGCCTACAAGCCCTCCTCCTACGGAGTGAACAAACTTTATACCTCGCCTTAAATTTGCCTCAGAATGCCGAGTGGTTTTGTAACCGTTAAACTCCTTCGGGCCTGATGCCCGAGTACTTTTATCTGTGTTCTGGAACTTTAGGATTTATCTGAACTTGGTTTATCTTCTGAATGTGCTTGTGTTTTCCTTCGAGTGGAACTTGTTCTTCACTCGGAATAGTCTTTGTACTTGAGATGTAGTTCTGAGGAAGATGTCCCAGTCGACCTGCACTTCGTAGTCCTTGCGGATGAGGATGAAGCGCATGTTGTATTTGTAGCGTAGCTCCGAAGAGAAGGTTGCAGTCGACCTGCACCTCATCGTCCTTGCGGATGAGGATGGAGCGCACATTGTATTTGTGGCGCAGCTCCGAAGAGAAGGTTACAGTCGAACTACACCTTGTCGTCCTTGCGGATAGGGATGTGTATCAGACTTAGGCGAGTGCTAGACTGCGGCTAAGCCTCCGAGTGTGAGGGTTGCTCACCACTCGGTAGGATTTTTTAAAATTAGGCGAGTACTAGACTGCATCTAAGTCCCCCGAGTGAGAGGGTTGTTCACCACTTGGTAGGATTTTTTAAACTTAGGCGAGTACTAGACTACAGCTAAGCCTCCGAGTGTGAGGATTGCTCACCACTCGGTAGGATTTTTTAAACTTAGGCGAGTACTGGACTGCAGCTAAGCCCCCGAGTGTAAGGATTGCTCACCACTCGGTAGGATTTTTTAAACTTAGGCGAGTACTGGACTGCAGCTAAGCCCCCGAGTGAGAGGATTGCTCACCACTCGGTAGGATTTTTTAAACTTAGGCGAGTACTGGACTGCAGCTAAGCCCCCGAGTGAGAGGATTGCTCACCAGTCGGTAGGATTTTTTAAACTTAGGCGAGTACTGGACCACAGCTAAGCCCCTGAGTGAGAGGATTGATCACCACTCGGTAGGATTTTTTAAACTTAGGCGAGTACTGGACTGTAGCTAAGCCCCCGAGTGTGAGGGTTGCTCACCACTCGGTAGGATTTTTCAAACTTAGGCGAGTACTGGACTACAGCTAAGCCCCTGAGTGAGAGGGTTGCTCACCACTCGGTAGGAATTTTTTAAACTTAGGCGAGTACTAGGCTGCAGCTAAGCCTCCGAGTGTGAGGATTGCTCACCACTCGGTAGGATTTTTTAAACTTAGGCGAGTACTGGACTACAGCTAAGCCCCCGAGTGTGAGGATTACTCACCACTCGGTAGGATTTTTTAAACTTAGGCGAGTACTGGACTGCAGCTAAGCCCTCGAGTGAGAGGATTGCTCACCACTCGGTAGGATTTTTTAAACTTAGGCGAAATGGATTCGCAGCTAAGCCTCCGAGTGAGAGGCTTGCTCACTACTCGGTAGGATTTTTAAAAATTTGGCGAAACGGATTCGCATCTAGGGCACCCACTGGGGGATTTAGAACATATGAAAAAGGAACAACAATCATTTAAGAGACTATAAAGCTGTGTCTTTGATAATCAAACTAAAAGGTATTTCTTATTACATCTCAACAGTCTGAATGCTTAAGTGTAAAGGGGGCGGAGCAGCTCCGCGTTCCAAGCGCGTGGCTCGTCTTTCTTGTGCTCGACATTGTATAAGTGGTATGCTCCATTGTGGAGCACTCTGGTGACAATGAAGGGGGCTTCCCAAGTAGGGGTGAGCTTGTGTGGTTTCTGCTGATCCACTCGAAGAACCAAGTCCCCTTCTTGAAATGCTCGACCCCTCACGTTTCTGGCGTGGAATCGACGTAGGTCTTGCTGATAAATGGTCGACCGGATCAGGGCCATCTCTCTTTCCTCTTCCAGGAGATCAACTGCGTCTTGCCGAGCCTGTTCTGCTTCATCTTCTGAGAAAAGCTCGACTCTGGGTGCATTGTGAAGCAAGTCACTCGGAAGAACAGCTTTAGCTCCATAGACCAATAGGAATGGAGTTCGGCCAGTCGACCGATTAGGGGTTGTCCTCAAACCCCAAAGCACTGATGGAAGTTCATCGACCCAGGCGCCTGCCGCGTGCTTGAGATCACGCATCAGTCGGGGTTTCAGTCCTTCGAGGATCAATCCGTTTGCTCTTTCAGCTTGTCCATTCGACTGGGGATGGGCGACTGAAGCATAGTCGACTCGAGTGCCTTGGGAAGCGCAGAAGGCTCTGAACTCATCAGAATTGAAGTTTGACCCATTGTTAGTGATGATGCTGTGCGGAACACCATATCTGAATGTTAACTCTCTGATGAAACTGACCGCAGTACTGGCTTCAAGACTTTTGATAGGTTTGGCCTCAATCCATTTGGTGAACTTGTCGACTGCCACGAGTACATGAGTGAAGCCGCTCCTACCCATTCTCGGGGGTCCAACCATGTCCAAACCACAAATAGCGAAGGGCCAGATGAGTGGAATGGTCTTCAAGGCTGATGCAGGCTTGTGAGACATGTTGGAATAAAACTGGCAACCTTCACAGCTGTCGACTATTTCTTGTGCCATCTCATTTGCATGTGGCCAATAAAATCCTGGTCGGTATGCTTTGGCCACAATGGTCCGAGAGGACGCATGGTGACCACAGGTCCCCGAGAGGATGTCATTGAGGATCACTCGACCTTCTTCTGGTGTTATGCATTTCTGGCTGACTCCAGTTACACTTTCTCTGAACAGTTGCCCTCCTATCACAGTAAAAGCCTTAGATCGGCAGACGATCTGTCAGGCCTCTTCTTCGTCCTCTGGGAGTTCTTTCCTAAGAATGTCCACGATGTACGGCACTATCCAGTCGGGAGTGATGACCAAAACCTCCATGATCAAGTCGACCACGGCCGGGACTTCGACTTCAGTCGGATCAGCGGTGCTCTTTGGTTGCGGGGGCTCTTCAGTGAAAGGATATTCCTGGACTGAAGGTGTATGAATATGTTCCAAAAACACATTACTGGGAATGGCTTCCCTCTTGGAACCTATCTTCGCCAAATCATCCGCTGCTTGATTTTTCAGTCGGGGTATGTGATGGAGCTCTAAACCCTCAAACTTCTTCTCTAACTTTCTCACTGCATTGCAGTAGCCAGTCATAGCCGGGCTTCTGACGTCCCACTCCTTCATTACTTGATTAACCACCAAATCTGAGTCGCCGTAGACCATGAGGCGATGGACGCCGAGTGAAATGGTCATATGCAACTCGTACAAAAGTGCCTCATATTCAGCTTCATTGTTGTAGGAATCGAAATGAATCTGGAGAACATAGCGAAGCTTGTCACCTCAGGGGGATACCAACATTACCCCCGCCCCAGAACCATTCAGCATCTTAGATCCATCAAAGAACATGGTCCAATGGTCCGAGTGAATCTGAGTCGGCAGTTGCTGTTCGATCCACTCGGCGAGGAAATCTGCTATTGCCTGGGACTTGATAGCTTTCTTTGCCTCAAAGTTGATATCCAAGGGAAGGAGTTCAATCGCCCACTTTTCCACTCGACCAGTTGCATCTATGTTGTTCAGAACTTCTAACAATGGTGTGTCGCTGACGACTGTAATGGAGTGATCAGAGAAATAATGTGCAACCTTCTTCGTGGTCATGTAAATCCCATAAACAAGCTTCTAATAATGTGGATATCTTTGCTTGGATGGAGTCAGAACTTCAGAAACATAGTATACTGGGCACTGAACTTTATAGGCTTTTTCTTCTTCTTCCCGCTCGACCATGAGTACGGTACTGACAACTTGTCCAGTGGTTGCAATATAAAGCAGTAAAGGCTCTTTGCTGATTGGAGCAGCAAGCACCGGCTGGGTGGAAAGCAGGGCTTTGAGTTCTGCAAACGCTGCATCAACTTCAGGGGTCCACTCGAACTTGTCAGATTTCTTCATCAGTCGGTAAAGAGGCAATGCCTTTTCACCGAGGCGAGAAATGAATCGACTCAAGGCGGCCAAACAACCAGTAAGCTTCTGGACATCATGCACACGCATGGTGCGCTTCATCCTGAGTATGGCACCAACTTTCTCTGGGTTCACATCGATCCCTCGTTCCGAAACAAGGAAACCGAGTAACTTTCCGCCAGGAACCCCGAATGTGTACTTTGATGGGTTAAGCTTGATATCATATCTTATCAGATTGGCAAAGGTTTCAGCAAGGTCAGTCAGCAGGTCGGAACCTTTACGCGACTTGACCACAATGTCATCCATGTATGCTTCTACATTGCGACTGATTTGACTGAGCCGACACTTCTGAATCATCCTCATGGATGTAGCTCCAGCGTTCTTGAGACCGAACGGCATGGTGACATAACAAAAACACCCAAATGGTGTGACGAAAGCTGTTTTTATCTCATCGGGTCCATACAGTCGGATCTGATGGTACCCAGAATAGGCATCTAGAAAAGACAAATGCTCACACCCCGTAGTTGAGTCGACAATCTGCTCGATGCGGGGGAGAGGAAAATTATCTTTTGGGCAGGCCCAATTGATATGCTTGAAGTCAATGCACATGCGAAGTGAGTCGTCCTTCTTGGGGACCATAACAACATTGGCAAGCCATTCAGAGTGGTAAATATCTCGGATGAACTCAGCTGCTAGGAGCCGAGCCACTTCCTCACCAATTGCTTTTATCTTCTGTAGGGCGGACCATCGAAGATGTTCCTTGACTGGTTTTACTTTCGGGTCGACTCGCAAATGGTGCTCAGCCAGTCTCCTGGGTACACCCGGCATGTTAGAAGGTTTCCATGCAAAGATGTCCCAGTTCTCACGGAGGAACTGGATGGGCGCTTCTTCCTATTTGCTATCGAGTGAGGTTGAGATATGAGTAGGAGCAGCATTAGGATCGGTCGGGTGAATATGAATCGGCTTGGTTTCACCGGACGACTAAAATACAGAATCTGTGGCAAGCTTCTTAGAGCACAGCAAATCACTCGGATCTGCATTTTTCTGTTATTCTTGCATTTCGACTGCTGTCGTTTGTGCATCGGCGATTTTTGAGCCCTTATGAAAGCACTTTTCGGCCTTCTTTCGATTGCCAGTGATAGTGATCACTCCTTTGGGACCAGACATTTTCGATTTGAGGTATACGTAACACGGTCGAGCCATGAACCATGCATAGGCAGGCCTACCCAGAATAGCATGATAAGCACTCTGGAAATCCACTACTTCAAATGTCAATTTTTCCTTATGGTAATTCTTGGAATCACCGAAAACCACATCAAGGGCGATCTGGCCGAGTGATTCAGCCTTCTTACCAGTTATAACGCCATGGAAACTCATATTACTTTCACTAAGCTTGGAAATCGGAATCCCCATTCCCTTCAAGGTTTCAGCATAAAGGATATTCAGGCCACTACCACCATCCATCATCACTTTAGTCAGTCGAGTGCCTTAAACAACTGGGTCGACCACCAACGCTTGCCTCCGAGGGGTGGCTATACGTGCCGGATGGTCATACTGGTCGAACGTGATGGCAGTCTGGGACCACTTCAAATAACTTGGTGTTGCCGGAGCAACCATGTTCACTTCTCTGTTGATAACTTTCAATCGACTTTTGCTCTCAACATCAGCAAAAATCATCAGAGTGGAGTTGACGTTGGGAAAACCATCATCATCCTCGTCCTTATCCTCACCCTTGTCTGACTCTTTTTCCTTCTCCTTGGGTTGTTTCTCTCGAAACTTCTGGATCAGGAGTCGACACTGCCGAGTGGTGTGCTTAGGATAAATCAGATTACCCTCTTCGTCTTTTTTGGTGTGAATGTGGCACGGCAAATCCAACACATCATTTTTGTCTTGATCTTTCACTTTCTTGGGGTTACAGGGCCCTTTAGGCTTCCCCTTGAACTTTCCTTGAGCCACAACTAAAGCCTTACCAGGAGCAGCTGGTTCGGCCTTATGCTTCTGTTTCTGATTGGAAGTACCTCCACCGGTGTCCTGGGCGACTGTTTTGTGCTTGCCACTCCGGAGTCGGTCTTCTTCTTTGCCGTTAGCGTATTTGGTGGCAATCTCCATCATCCGAGTCAAAGACATATCTCCTGTCCGACCAAATTTCAGATTCAACTCTCGATAGTCGATACTTAACGCCTTCCTTGAAGGCACAAACTGCTTGGTGATCTGACACATTCTCCACTGTATGGTGTAACGTGATCCATCTCTAGATATAGTCTCTCAGGGGTTCATTCGGTTTTTGCACACAATGCTGCAATTCAGTCAACCCCGCTGGTCTCTTGCAAGTACCTTCAAAAGTCCTAACAAACACTCGGGCGAGTTCTTCCCAACTGAATATACTGCCAGGTGCTAACTGGTTAAACCATGCTCTGGCCGAGCCTTCCAACATCAGAGGAAGGTGCTTCATGTCGACTTCATCATTGCCACCACGAATCTGTACAGCTACTCGGTAGTCCTCAAGCCAAGTGTTAGGCTTAGACTCACCCATAAACTTGCTGACTCCAGTCGCCAACCTGAAATTGGGAGGAATCACTGCGGCCCTGATGGCTCTGCTGAAACACTCGGGACCTGAAACATGCACTCTGCCGCCAGTCGGGTAATCTCTGTCATGGCCTTCTATGTGTGCTCTGTTCCTGTCGACCAGACCTTGAACGAGAATAGATCTCGCATCAAAGCCTGGCTCCCTTGGGTCAACTAGTATTCTTCGCTTGCCGCTATGAGGACGTCTGTCATCATGCCGATGAGGCACATATGACCCACTCCTTGGAGGATGCGTGGGCACTCGACGATGATCATTGTGGTCGAGGCGGTGATCATATTGCTCGTGGTTTCTGTACTAATCTTGTCTGTGCCCACGTCCTTCACGCTGCGAGGGCGATGTTGGGCTGTGGGCCGACTGTACTGTATCTGCCACCACAGACCTGCTATGAATCCTATTCCGCGACTGATACACTGCTGTGTTCTGCTCTCCAGCTGCTCGGAGCAAGGCCCGGATCTGCATCAAACCTCTGCGAGCCTCCGACTGGGAGGGCTGGATTGACACTGCTATTCAGGCTGCAGTTGTTAGATTTTGAATCGGAGTGTGGTATACCTGAGTTTGAGGCGGAAAAAACTGCCGTCGACTGGATTCAGGGATCCGCTGCTGAGCACGCTCGTCGAGTGCATGTTGCAAGTTCTCCAGTTGAGTGCGCTCAGCCAAGTTGGCCAAGCACGCTTCCTCCAAGGCCCGGGCCTCGGGGGTTTCTCCAACGACAGGAGTGTGAAGTGCATCCATGTTGCGGCAACGAAGCTCTTCCCTCCGCTGCGAAGAAAGGGACTCAGAGCGGTACTCCTCGTGAACGCGCAACGGATGCCGCCGCCAGCACCACCATCATTGCGGGGGAAGCCAGGAGGACTGGGTGGTCCGTTGACCATCAAGACTTCTGCCGCTGGATCGCTGCTGTCGCACTCAGATGCGGTCTCGATGGAGCCAGTCAAACAGGCCGTAGAGAGTTTCGTCGGGCTCGATTGCCGCGACTTGTGGGGTGACCGACTGGTGGGCCACCGCGTGTCTCACCCATCGCTGGAGCCGCGACCGACTGGAACGCTTGCGCTGGCGAACAGCGGGAGATGAGGACACCATAGGAGTCGACCGATACTGGGTCGACGGTTGCTGAAGAAGGATGTCGTGGACGCACGCGCGAAAGTGCGTCGCCCCGCGGACGGGGAGCGCATCGACGTCGAGTGGAGCTTCCTGGAGCCAAGCGGAGTCGTCGGCGACGAAAACGAGCGCGCCGAGACGGATCTCGCGGCCTTCAACCAGTCCGCCGGCGGAAACCATGATGATGAGAATCGGAAAAAATCGCAACTCCACCAAAAAAGTCGCTAAGACACTGTCGGTGTACTAGATTAGGGGTACCCTAGTATCCCGAACTTGTGCACGGGTAGTCGCAGCATCCCGCGGCAAGGCTTGCCGGGTGGCCGCCAAGGTCCTCCGTGGTTCCTTTGGAGCCATTCAAAAAAAAAGTATCCAAGCCAAGGAGACAAGACCCCGGCAAGAGGAGCTTGCCGGGAAGGCCAACCAAGGCATCTCAAGGAACTTGCCGCGACGCGCCACGCGTCCCGGCAAGGCCCGGTGAGCGACAAGCTCCCGGACGCGACAAGACAATGACCACGGCAAGGCGCTTGCCGCGGCAAGCCTCCATTCTGTACCTACGCTCCAGCACATCCACCAATGTGTCGCCAACGTGTCGCTCTGGGACCCTTCCAGGCGTACGTGGCGGGAGGCTCTGCAGCCAGCGGTACACGGTGGCAAGCGGCGCTGACAAGATCGCCATCGTGGCGAGCGGTGGCGTCCCTGACGGTCCCTTTTGCACTGTTTGGGCGACGCAGACAGGCATTTAATGCCCTTATCCCCTGCCGTCAGGGTTAGGTATGATACACTGTAGCAGGCGGCTGTACCTACCGCAACATCTTTCCGTTTTTACCCTTGTCTACGTTGCCACCTGTCGGTGACCCCTTGAGCATATAAAAGGAGGCCCATGCGCAATGTAGGGGAGGGGTGGGCCAAAGAGAACACTCACGCTTGGTCTCGTTAGCTACTGGTGTGTACTGTAGCACTCAGCGCTCCCGAGCAAGAACTCAATACAAACCACAAAGCAGGAGTAGGGTTTTACGCATCCGTGCGGCCCGAACCTGGGTAAACTGCTCGTGTGCTTCGCCTCGATCTGCTCTTCGTGCGACCTTCACCCCCCTGCCGAACCGAAAGGGGCTCGGTCCGCCGGTCCCATAGGTGTTCGTGGATTAGCACCCCTGACATCTTTGGCGCGCCAGGTAGGGGGTGCGTCAAGGTTGTGTGAACCTGATCCGGCGTTCACACGAGTTAAATCTTCATCGTCTTCATCGACATGCCGCCGAAGAAGAAGGCTTCGGAGGCGGCTGCTCCGTCCGCGCCGAACCCACCATCGCCGGAGCAAACGGCTGGTGGGGTAGACGCCGGCGGAAGAACGAGCGTCGACGAGGGAGCTCACGGTGCTGCCAGGTCCAAGGACAAGGCTGCGCTGCCCATCGGTGGCGCAGTCAGCTCCCACAACGACCGGGCGCACTCCAAGACCTCGGCGTCCGTACATGCACCGCGCCCATCCCAGGAGGCGCGGGACCGGCTGCGTCATGATACTCATGGTACCATACGCTTGCTGGACCAAGATCGAGCTGGTGGATCTCGGAGTGCTCAAGACCAGCATGCACGCCAACATGCTGGCGTGAGCGGGGCACGGTCGCCTGGACGAGATACTACTCCTTCTAACATGGTTAGAAGTCTGAGCATATCCCGCTCCTCACACCGTTCGCCGCCGCCACCCGCCACTTTAGCAGAAGCTTTGGCGCGAGCTCAACTGCTCCTAGACTACCCTCCAGCGGCAGACAAGATCGACGACTGGAGGGCCACCATTCAGAGTCTCATCGGCTTCGCCAATGGTGACTTCCCACGAGAGCCGAGTACTTCGCAGCCGCGGCAAGTCAGCCAGGCACGAGCCGGTGGCGACAAGACCGGTGGGGGTGCAACCACCGTGCACTCTCCGCCCCGAAGGCCAAGATCGCGGACTCGCCAGATCCACCACGACAGCGACTCCACCGCGTCATCGGATCCACGAGCTCGTCGTGATCAGCGCCAAGGTCTTCACGAACGACAGCAAGAAGACGCTCGTACTCGCATCGAGCGCCGAAGAGAAGCGCGGCGTCAATCAGACCAGCGCGCTGGGCCCTCTGTCGATATGCATGCGCCAGGGGAACCAGGCGACTTGCCGTACGTGGTAGGTTGCCCTGCGTTTACTCGTGAGCTGCGGCAAGTCCAGTGGCCCAGCAAGAAGAATTTCAAGCCAGACGTACCAGAGAAGTACGACGGCAAGTCGCATCCGTCAGAGTTCCTCAGCACCTACACCATCGCAGTGCAGGCTGCCGGGGGCGGGACGACAAGATCCTTGCCAACTACTTCCTGCTGGTGCTCAAGCCCAACGTCAGGTCCTGGCTCATGCATTTGCCGGAAAACTCCATATCCTCCTGGGCAGACCTATGCCATCAGTTTGTCGGCGCCTTTACAGGCGGCCACAAACCTCATGGCCAAGAGAGTGACCTTCACCTGCTCGCCCAGAAGGAAGGAGAGCCCCTGCGCAAGTACATTCAGAGATTCAGCCGTGTACATCACAACATCCCAGATGTCCACCCTACCGCGGTCATCAGCGCGTTCCATCAGAACGTGCGTAACCACAGGATGCGGGAGGAGATGGCGATGTGCAAGATCAGACACGTCAGTGAGCTGTATGCCTTGGCCGACAAGTGTGCACGTGCTGAGGAAGGGAGGAAACTCGCCAGAGAGAATACAGGAGCAGGAGGATCTAACAGCGAGGATGCTGCCCCGGCAAAGAAAAACCGGCGGCGGAACAACAGGAAAAAGAAAGGCAAAGATGTGCTAGTCGTTGAGCAGTCCGGCAACGAAGGTAGCGCCAAGAAAGCCAAAGCTGGTAGCTCCAGCAAGGAGATTGCCGCATGCACCAACTGCCAAGCTGTGGCGGTCGCCGACAAGCAGGACGGCACCGACAAGCAGTATTGCAAGATCCACCGCACCAAGGGCCATGACCTCCAGAGCTGCAAGAAGGTCGAGCAGCTTGTCCAGCAGCAAAAGGCTGAATACGAGCGACGCGACAAGGAGAGGGCCCAAGGAGGCGCTGGAGAATCCGGCAAGAAGCGCGCCGGCCGGGGAGGACGCCGCGGCAAGGCCAAGCAGCGGCAAGGAGACAGACCTCCCCGCGGCCGCGACAAGGATGAAGATGACGACGACGACGAAGACATGGATGATGTCGAGACCAGTGAGCAGGAGTTCCAGAAAGCCACAGAGGTCTTGTGCGTTGGCGGCGGTGCTTCTCTGCATACTTCGCACCGCCAACTCAAGCAGTGGGTGCGGGAAGTCAATGCGGCGGAACCACCTGTCGAGTCACGCAAGCTTCTGAAATGGTCCAGCACGCCTATCATCTTTGATATTGAGGACCACCCTGATCGCACAACTGCCGTCGGGTGCTTGCCGTTGTTGGTTTCACCAACTATCCGCAACCTCAAGGTCACTAAGATGCTAGTTGACGGCGGGGCCGGCTTGAACCTGATCTCCTCCGCTGTACTCCAGAAACTCCAGATCCCTGACAGTGAGTTCGAAGAGACCGGCACATTCCAAGGAATCAACCCGGGAAGGAGCAAGCCGAAGGGGAAGGTCACGTTGCCGGTAACATTTGGCAGCGAGTTGAACTTTAGGACTGAGAGGGTCACTTTTGACGTTGCCGATTTTCCATTGCCTTACAATGGGATACTCGGCCGTCCAGCACTCGCCAAGTTCATGGCAGCCTCTCACTACGCATACAACATGCTGAAGATGCCAGGCCTGATAAGCGTCATCTCTATCCCTGGCGACAAGAAGGATGCTCTTATCTGCGCCGACAAGATCTACCGGGAAGCAGCAGCCGCAACAGATCGCAAGTCACTTGCCGTTGAAGCTCCCGGGGGGAAGAAGAAGACCAAGTCCGGCAAGAGTTCTGATTCCAACTCCGGCAAGCGCACCTCTTCGGAGTGCTGTGTTACCATCGAGGACGCACCATCGAGCTCCACCGGCAAGTGTAAGAAGGCAATGGCAGCTCTGCCAGAGACCAAGAAAGTGTCCGCCAAGGAGGACGGCACTGGTGGTACCTTCACCATCAGTGCCACTCTTGACCCTAAATAGGAAAGCGCGCTCATTGCTTTCCTGCGGGCGAACGTCGACGTGTTTGCGTGGCAACTGTCTGACATCCCCGGTGTTCCCAGGAAAGTAATTGAGCACCATCTTGCCATTTGTCCTCATGCGCGGCCCGTCAAGCAGAAGGTCAGGAAGCAAGCAGTGGAGCGCCAAGAATTCATCGCAGAAGAGATCAAGAAATTGGAAGCAGCAGGACTTGTTAGAGGAGTGCTCCATCCTACGTGGTTGGCCAATCCTGTAGTCGTGCGCAAGGCAAACGGGAAATGGAGGCTTTGTATCGACTTTACCGATGTTAATAAAGCTTGTCCCAAAGACCCATTTCCCTTGCCGCGCATTGACCAGATTGTTGACTCCACGGCCGGATGTGACTTGCTTTCATTTCTTGACGCATACTCAGGATACCATCAAATCTTCATGGCAGAAGAGGATGAGGAGAAGACCGCATTCATCACTCCATGTGGCATGTACTGTTTCATACGGATGCCTTTCGGTTTAAAGAATGCTGGTTCAACATTTGCAAGGGTAGTCCATGTCGCTCTTGAGCCACGAATGCACAGAAATGTGGAAGCCTACATGGATGACATAGTAGTCAAGAGCAAGGACAAGGCAACTCTGATTCAAGATTTAGACGAGACCTTTGCAAATCTGCGCAAGACCAACCTCAAGCTCAACCCCGAGAAGTGTGTGTTTGGAGTCCCCTCCGGCAAACTTCTCGGGTTCTTCGTGTCTCAACGGGGAACTGAAGCCAATCCCGATAAGATCAAGGCCATTGAGCAGATTGAAGCACCAAAGCGCGTCAAGGATGTACAAAGGCTTGCCGGTTGCGTGGCTGCTCTCAGCAGGTTTATCTCTAGGTCTGCTGAGCGCACCCTGCCGTTTTTCAAAATATTGAAAAAGGCAGGTCCAATGAAATGGACTCCGGAAGCGGAGGCTACGCTGCAAGACTTGAAGAGATACCTATCCTCCACTCCAATACTTGTCGCACCTAAGCCACAAGAGAAGTTGTTGCTGTATATAGCGGCAACCAATCAAGTGGTTAGTGCTGCGTTAGTAGCAGAGAGGGAGGCAGATGACGAGCTAGCAACCATGGCAGGCGCATCCAGCAACAAGCAGGGGGCTTCCCCGACAAGCTCTGGTCCCGACAAAGATGGATCTGCGCAGGAGATACAGAAGAGAATGGTACAGCGCCTAGTTTACTTTGTCAGTTCCCTTCTGTAGGGAGCTAGGTCAAGGTACTCTGGTATGCAGAAATTGCTTTTCGGCCTTCTCATGGCCTCGAGAAAGCTGCGCCATTATTTCCAAGCACATGAGATCACAATTGTCACTCGTTTTCCGCTGAAGAGGATACTACAGAATCCAGAAGTAACAGGCAGGATTGTTGAGTGGGCACTGGAACTGTCAAGCTTTGGCCTCAAGTTTGAGAGTACTTCAACTATCCAAAGCAGAGCATTGGCAGAATTCATAGCAGAGTGGACGCCAACACCAGATGAAGAAATTCTAGAAACGAGCATCCCCGTCAAGGAAGCAAGCAAAGAGTGGCTGATGTACTTTGATGGTGCCTTCTCGCTGCAAGGCGCCGGCGCTGGCGTGCTGCTTGTCGCACCCACCGGAGAGCACCTCAAGTACGTAGTCCAGATGCACTTTCCCAAGGAGCAAGCAACAAACAATACTACAGAGTATGAAGGCTTGCTTGCCGGTCTCAGGATCACGGCAGACCTTGGGATCAAGAAGCTCATTGTCAGGGGTGACTCGCAGCTTGTCGTCCGCCAAGTGAACAAGAGTTATCAGAGTCCGTTGATGGAAGCCTACGTTGACAAAGTGAGAAAGCTAGAAGAGCACTTTGACGGCCTACAGATGGAGCACGTTCCAAGAGCTCAGAACGACATTGCCGATGGCCTGTCAAAGTGCGCCGCACTTAAGTTACCTGTGGAACCAGGGATCTTTGTGCTCAAGCTGACTCGACCGTCCGTAACGCCATCAACTGGACAGAGCAAGAAGAGGAAGTTGATTTCTGGTGACTATTTTCCGGCAGAGCTTCCCGAAGCCGCCGCCAAGAAGGTCCCCAAGATCAACACCAAGAATGCTGAGGAGCAGTCTGCTCTGGCAAGCCCTAGTGTTTGTTCCATTGAAGCAGAGGCTCCCAACAAGTTTTGCTCCGGCAAGCTTGCCGGGGAACGTCAAGCTCCGGCTGAGCCGCAGGTTCTCGCCGTAGAAGCGGATGTTCCCGCAGCAGCAGATGTGCCTTTAGTCCTTGTTGTCGAGCCACAAGCTCCAGCATGGGCACAGCAGATTGTCCGTTTCCTTCAGACAGGAGAACTTCTCGAAGAGCAAGAAGAAGCGGAAAGAGTAGCCCGGCAGTCAAGTATGTACCAGTTTGTCGACAACACACTGTACAGAAGAAGACTCAACGGTGTGAAATTGAAGTGTATTCACCGGGAAGATGGACAAAAGCTGTTGGCAGAGATACATGGAGGCATATGTGGTTTCCACATTGGCGCAAGAGCACTTGCCGGCAAAGCATTCCGGCAAGGTTTCTTTTGGCCGACAGCCCTCCAGGATGCAACTGCACAAGTAACCAAGTGTGAAGCGTGCCAGTTCCATTCCAAGCAGATACACCAGCCAGCTCAAGCTCTCCAGACGATCCCTTTATCCTGGCCATTTTCGGTCTGGGGGCTCGATATCCTCGGCCCCTTTCCCCGAGCAGTCGGGGGCTTTGAGTACTTGTACGTTGCAATCGACAAGTTTACAAAGTGGCCAGAAGTGGAAGCAGTGAGGAAGGTGATAGCACAGTCAGCAGTCAAGTTCTTCAAGTCGATTGTTTGCCGCTTCGGGATCCCTAACAGGATAATCACCGACAACGGTACGCAATTCACGAGCCGCACCTTCATGCAGTACATCCAAGATCTTGGCGCCAAGGTCTGCTTCTCTTCTGTTGCTCACCCGAGAAGCAACGGTCAAGCGGAGAGGGCAAATGCTGAAGTGCTGCGTGGGCTCAAGACCAGGACTTTCGACAGGCTGCACAAGTGCGGAAGAAATTGGATTGAGGAGCTTCCGGTGGTTCTTTGGTCGATCAAGACGACGCCAAATCGAGCCACTGGCCAGACACCTTTCGCTCTAGTCTATGGAGCAGAGGCAGTTCTTCCCACGGAACTCGTATACGGGTCACCTCGAGTGCTCGCTTATGATGAGCTTGAGCAAGAGCAGCTGCGACAAGATGACGCGCTACTCCTTGAGGAAGACCGTCTTCAGGCTGCTGTATGAGCTGCTCGCTACCAGCAAGCTTTGCGCCGCTACCATAGCCGCAAAGTTAACGCCAGAAGTCTCGAGGAAGGCGACCTTGTTCTTCAGCGTGTTCAGTCCGCCAAGAATTCCAACAAGTTGACGCCAAAGTGGGAAGGCCCTTACCGGGTGAAACGAGTCACTAGGCCTAGCGCTGTCCGCCTTGAGACCAAAGATGGCATTCCAGTGAGCAACTCCTGGAACATTGAGCATCTTCGTAAGTTTTACCCGTAAGGCGCGGTTGCCGGAACCCGTTTCGGCAACCACCTTTTGTACAAGTCTTGCCGCTGTTGCATGTAATCCTTTGTACAAAGCCGGGCGCAGACCCCGTGCATAAAGCTCATGTGCTCCGCACACCTTGTCAATTTCATGCTTTCTATTTTTTTGCATGTGTTATTTGACACTTTTGCAGTGCATACCCCCGGTAAGCAACAACGAGCCATATCTTTTCTCCTATTTCTTTTTTCTCAAGGAAAGGAAGGTTCCCTCGCCCACAAGTTTGCCGGGGGAAAGGAGAAGATAATGGTATGGACCAGGCGTCGTTCAAGAAAGTTTCGCCTTGCCGGGAAGCAAACGACAGAAAAGCTAAGTTGCCAAAGTTTGAGCAATTAGATTTTTTAATTTTTTAAGTTATCTTCCTTGAACGACCGTGCTTTGTATGGAAAACCTGTGCGCGGAGGAACCAACTCGTAGCTAGTTGCGCCCTTACTTTGTTTCGAGTCCGCTCAACAACTTAAGTGAGCTGCGACTAGGTGCGACAAGGTTTCTTGCTGGTAGCGGCACCGCCAGCAGGCTGCTGACGTCCCGCACTCAGCGCTCGCGGCTAAGGTGCCTGCGCCGGCAAGTTCCCTAAAAGCGTAGGGAAAAAACATACAAAGGAAGGAATCAAGTAAAGGAAATAACATTGCAATCATTACCCGAAATAGAGTTATATTACAAGGTAGCTTGTCGCGGCTCTAACAGATTGTTCTCATAACATGACCAGCAGCGACAAGAAAAGAAGAAAACGGGCGGCCTAGTCTACGCGATCGCCCTCGACCCTCTTGATCCCGCTCACCTTGTCCACAATGGGTGCGACAAGGGTCTTGAGCGCCTCCAGATCAGCATCCGGCAGCAGGGTCTTGAGGACGTTGGTGAGGTTGAGGCCCGGGTTGCGGAAGGCCACCTTCACTAGCACCTTCTGAAGAGCTCCCGCGTAGATCTTGCACGACTCGTCGGCCAGCTGCTTTGGGATCCTCTCCCGGAGTCGCTGGAGGGCCGTCGCCACGCCTTTGAAGAACAAGGTGAGCTTGCCGCTGGGTTGGAGGTTCTCGTCGGAGGGATACCCGAGATCCTCCATTCCCAGCTGCGCCAGCTCCCTGTCAATGTCTGCGGCAACATTCACGAGACCCTCCGTCCAGTGCTCCACAGTCTCCCTAAAAGCATTCTGGGCGGCAGCAGCACTCGCCAGCAGCGCCTTGCCGGCCTTGACCTGCTCCTTCAAGGCCGTCTCCTGCTCCCTGGCGTCGTCCAGCGTCTTGGTCAAAGTGGTCAGCTTCAACTCAAGATCTGCATTGGAGTCCTTGGCGGCACTAAGCTCCTTGCCTTTCTCGGCGAGACGGGCTGCAGCTCTGAGTGGCTGTAGGCGTCCTTCTCCCGCTCATGCTTGAGCGCGGCAAGCTCTTCACCGCTCGCCTTGAGATCGGCCTCCAGCTGCGCCACCTTCGTCTCCAGCTCCTTCTTGGCAGCCTCGGCAGCTGCGGCAGCATCCTCTGCTTGCTTGAGGACTCCGCCGAATGTTCGCTCACGCGCGGCAAGCTCCTCCTCGTGGGCGTCAAGGTTGACCTTCCGCTGCACCAGCTCGCCCTCCTGCACAGACAGCTTTTCAGCGGCAAGCCGCTGTTGCTCTTCGACTTCGGCCCTCTCGAGGAGGAAGGCCTTCTGCTCCTCGGCAAGTTGCGCCCGCTCCACTGCCAGGGACCGGAGAGCTTCCTGATTGAGACCCCGGAGCTCCTCCGCACGCTTCTCGATGTCCACTCCCACCTTCGCGACAAGCGCCTCGCGGGATTCCAGCTTGGCTTGCCGAGCGCGGTAGAGCGACACCAGCTTCCGCAGCAGCCGCTCCTCCTCAGGCTCGCTGCTGCTGCTGCTCGGCGCGTCAACCAGCGCCAGCCCAGCGGAGGTGAGCACCTCTTCGTCGAAGCTCTCTCCTTCGACCGGCGCCCTGGAGCTTGACGCCCAGGGAAGGTTGATGAAGACGCCATCGCCGGCCTTCAAGTAGACGCCTGGCTGGGGCTCTTCGGAGCCTGACGCTGCGGCAGCGGCGGAGGGATCGGCGGTCGGCATAGCGCCTGGCGCTCCTGCGGCCTCAGGGCCGTCAGTGCGATCGCCAGATCCCCCGCCTGCTTCTGCAGCGGCAGCTTTGGCGGCCTCTGCGCCGGTGGGATCGTCAACGCCGGCTGCCTCCTCGGCGGCAGCGGCGTCGTCGGCGGCAACCTCAGTCTCCATCGGCTCCGCTGCAGATGGATCTGACAGCCGGAAAAGGGAGAAGAGTCAAGCAAATATCCAAAAAAGAAGATCAAAATAAGAAGAACCCAAGGGAAGTTTTGAAGCGAGAAGATTACCTGTGCCAGGTTCTGCAGTGGTGGTCTCCGCCGCCGGGGGGCCGCTGGTGTTGTCCCTTGCCGGAGAACTCTCCCTTGCCGGAGACTTCTCCCTTGCCGGGGAACTCTCCCTTGCCGGAGACCTCTCCCTTGCCGGAGGACTCTCCCTTGGCATTTCGGGGGCGGCCTCCGGGCGCTCCTAGTGGGGCTGCTCTGCTCCTACACAAACCAACAATCAGATATCAGCAAAGCAAGAATCTCCATGCGCGCCCAACAGCGGAGAGCGCACCAGATACTTACGCTGGGGGCTGCTCTGGAGAACAGTTGCCGGGTCCGGCAAGATTGCCTCGGACGCATCCCCTGCTGTCGCGGTGGGTTCGTCCTCGATGATAATCACTGGGGCCTTGGCTCTCTTCGCTGCTCTCTGGGCCAGAGTCGTAAGAAGGAATAAGTTCAGAGTAAAGCAGATGAGATACAAGACAAAAGAGCAAGAATTGAAGAACTACAAGTACAACAAGAGAACCTTACTCTTCTTCTTCCTCGTCGGAGCTAAACGCGGAGAAGTCAAAGTCCGGCTCACGTCCGGCGCGAGGAGGCGAAGAAGTAGATTCCCTTGGCCGCTTGGCGGGAACAGTGGCGGTGATCTGAGACGATCCCGCCCCGGCTACCGCCGCGGCGTGAGAAGCGGCAGGAGCAGAAGCGGTGGTCCGGGTGGACCCTGCTCCAGTTGCCGCAGCAGCGTGAGGTGCTCCCGCGGCTACAGTGCTTGCCGCGGTGGAGCGTGTCGCGCGGCGCGGCGACTGTCGACTCGCCCGCCGCCTCGCTACATCCCCGACCTTGCGGAGACGCCTTCTTGGTGGAGTTGGGGGCTCTGCTTGCGGCGAGCTGTCTGAGGATGAAGAGGAAGAGGAGTTGATCTCCAACGAGCCGCTCGTATCCTCGGCGGGCTCGCTCGACTCGACGTCACGCCCGGCAAGCTCTTTCTTGCCGGCAAGCTCCTCTCGCTCGGCATGGCTTGCCGCCTCTGCTGCCTCTGCCTCCTCCACGTTGAATCCAAACTCGCCCGCAGCTGCGGCTGCCGCCGCCTCTTCCAGCCTGGTGGCGATGTGTTTCAACTCCGCATCGGTGGTGTCGCGAGTGAGGCCATTCTTTTCATCGGAGCGGACCGGCACTTCTACCAAGCCATCAAAGAACTCCTGCACGACGTCGTCTGCAGGCTCTTGCCAAGTTGGGACAATTCCATGCGAATCGCACAGCGGCATCATTGCACGGATGCGGTCGAGCGCGGAGTTGTTGCACAGCGGAACGACGCCCTGCGGCAACCTGAACACTTCGGGATGCTCAGGGTCGTACTTGAACAGCTCCTGGAGCATCGCGTTAAGCTCCAGAACAGTGAAGTTGTAGTTGAGGCCCGGACGCAGCCTCATGATATCCGCCGCATTCTTGAATTCCCAGGCGGGTCTCCTCCGTTCCTGCAAGGGGGCGATGCGGCGGCGAAGAAAATCTGCGCCAACGGCGCCTACAGTGAGCCCGGCAAGCCTGAGGCGTTGGATCCGGGTGACGGCAATCTTCAGCCTATCGTCTTCCGGGGCCACGTTGCTCCAATCGCTGCTGCATGCTGCTGGGACTTGGCGCCGGGCGGTAAACGGCTGCGGGTTCTCCTCGACAATCTAGCACCAGTCTGCTCTCCATTCCTCCCACTTGCTGCGGAACTCTCTCTCCAGATAAGAGTCCTTCTTGCCGGCCCTCGAGATCCAGGCGATTCCGCCAGATAAAGGTTCTCCTCTCTCTACTCGGGGCATAAAGAAGTGGCGGAAAAGGGCTACATTTGGATGGACTCCGACAAAGTTTTCGCAAAGATGTGCGAAAACTGCCATGGTCAGAACAGCATTGGGGGTGAAATCAAGGAGGCAGAACCCGCAGGTGTTCATGATATCGCAGAAAAACTCCGAGAAAGGCGGGCAGAGCCCGCAGTAGAAGAACACGGCGAAGAAAGGATATCCATTTGGAGCCATTTTCCAAGCGGCGGCTGGAAGTACCTTCGTGCTCGGATGCGCTCGCGTCTCCGTCGACCAGAAGAGGTAGTAGTACTCCCTCAGCTCCTTCGCGGCAAGCTTGGGGGGGGAGATTGCCGGCTCCTTTCGCAGCGTCGCAAGCCGCTGCGCCTTGGTCGACTTCACAGCCTTCCCCTTGTCGGCTTTCGGAGCCATGGCGGAAGTGGTGGAGGAAGTCGACGGTGTTGGTGGTGCTGGTGGCGATGGGGGGCAGGGCGCTGCTCTCTTTTCAGCCTTGGGAAGAGGGAGGAGCGGCGGAGGTTTCCAAGATTGGAATAGCAACTGGCGAATGGGCGCACTACCCCTGTTTCCCCTTGCTTATAAAGAGGGAGGGGGCGGACGTTCCGCCTTTCCGAATAAAGAAACCACCCACGATCTCTCCCACGACGCCGCATTCGACGTGTGCCGTTCGGGGAGGGCGCGGTGGATACGGGGAGAGATACGGCGTAACCCAGGCCGCGCGTGCCCGTGCCCTGTTTTGGGCCTGGCCCAACAGCGCTCGGCACCATGTATGGCCCAGGCCCGGGGGCTCCTGTCGGTATACTAGAGTAGGGGTACCCTAGTATCCCGAACTTGTGCACGGGCAGTCGCAGCATCCCGCGGCAAGGCTTGTCGGGTGGCCGCCAAGGTCCTCCGTGGTTCCTTTGGAGCCATTCAAAAACAAAGTATCCAAGCCAAGGAGACAAGACCCCGGCAAGAGGAGCTTGCCGAGAAGGCCAACCAAGGCATCTCAAGGAACTTGCCGCGATGCGCCACGCGTCCCGGCAAGGCCCGGTGAGCGACAAGCTCCCGGACGCGACAAGACAACGACTGCGGCAAGCCTCCATTCTGTACCTACGCTCCAGCACATCCACCAACGTGTCGCTCTGGGACCCTTCCAGGCGTACGTGGCGGGAGGCTGTGCAGCCAGCAGTACACGGTGGCAAGCGGCGCTGACAAGATCGCCATCGTGGCGAGTGGTGGCGTCCCTGACGGTCCCTTTTGCACTGTTTGGGCGACGCAGACAGGCATTTAATGCCCTTGTCCCCTGCCGTCAGGGTTAGGTATGATACACTATAGCAGGCGGCTGTACCTACCGCAACATCTTTCCGTTTTTACCCTTGTCTGTTGCCACCTGTCGGTGACCCCTTGAGCATATAAAAGGAGGCCCATGCGCAACGTAGGGGAGGGGTGGGCCAAAGAGAACACTCACACTTGGTCTCGTTAGCTGCTGGTGTGTACTCTAGCACTCAGCGCTCCCGAGCAAGAACTCAATACAAACCACAAAGCAGGAGTAGGGTTTTACGCATCCGTGCGGCCCGAACCTGGGTAAACTGCTCGTGTGCTTCGCCTCGATCTGCTCTTCGTGCGATCTCCGCCCCCCTGCCGAACCGAAAGGGGCTCGGTCCGCCGGTCCCATAGGTGTTCGTGGATTAGCACCCCCGACAGACACCTGCCCACGGTGGGCGCCAACTATCGTGGATTTAAGACTGATAGTAGAATGAGGGTAGGTATGAGGAGGCAAGATCCTAGCTATGGTGAAGTTGTACACACAAGTTTTACCAGTTCAGGCCCTTCGCGGAGGAAGTAACAGCCCTACGTCTCGGTGCCCGGAGGCGGTCGATTGGATTATGTATGTGTGTTTACAGGGGGTGCGAACCCTTGTGCGAGTGGAGGGGGTGGCTTATATAGAGTGCGCCTAGACCCCAGCCAGCCCACGTTACAAGGGTTTTAAGATACATCAAGAGGGGGCGTTACTGGTAATGCTAGCAATTAAGTGACATAAATGCCTATTAAGTCTATGAAGTAAACATCCGACCGTTGTCGTGCAGAGTGACTTTAGATCTTCTGTCCGTCGAGTGATAATTGTCGTGGTCGAATGACTTTGAGTCTTCCGAGTGGAATGCCTCGTAGTCGAGTGGATGATGCTATCCCTCGAATGCTTCTGGTTTTAGGATGGTGTCCTAGGGGAGGGTGTCTAGGTCAGGCCTATGACCCTACCCTAGGTGCATAACTTCATCAGGCTCCACGTTGCTCCACCGACGTACTTCTTCCTCCTATATATACCCACGTACCCCCCAAACATCCAGGAGCACCACGAAAACCTAATTCCACCGCCGTAACCTTCTGTACCCGAGAGATCCCATCTCGGGGCCTTTTCCGGAGCTCCGCCGGAGGGGGCATTGATCACGGAGGGCCTCTACATCAACTCCATGGCCTCTCCGATGATGTGTGAGTAGTTTACTTCAGACCTACGGGTCCATAGTTATTAGCTAGATGGCTTCTTCTCTCTCTTTGGATCTCAATACAAAGTTCTCCTCGATTCTCTTGGAGATCTATTCGATGTAATCTTCTTTTGTGGTGTGTTTGTCGAGATCCGATGAATTGTGGGTTTATGATCCAGTTTATCTATGAACAATATTTGAATCTCCTCTGAATTCTTTTATGTATGATTGGTTTATCTTTGCAAGTCTCTTCGAATTATCAGTTTGGTTTGGCCTACTAGATTGACCTTTCTTGCAATGAGAGAAGTGCTTAGCTTTGGGTTCAATCTTGCGGTGTCCTTTCCCAGTGACAGCAGGGGCAGCAAGGCATGTATTGTATTGTTGCCATCGAGGATAAAAAGATGGGGTTTATATCATATTGCATGAGTTTATCCCTCTACATCATGTCATCTTACTTAAAGCATTACTCTGTTCTTATGAACTTAATACTCTAGATGCATGCTGGATAGCAGTCGATGTGTGGAGTAATAGTAGTAGATGCAGAATGTGTCACGGACGTGATGCCTATATACATGATCATACCTAAATATTCTCATAACTATGCTCAATTCTATCAATTGCTCGACAGTAATTCGTTTACCCACCGTAATACTTATGCTCTTGAGAGAAGCCACTAGTGAAACCTATGGCCCCCGGGTCTATCTTCCATCATATTAATCTTCCAACACTTAGTTATTTCCTTTGTTGTTTATTTTACTTTGCATCTTTATTTCTCTTTATCAAAAAAATACCAAAAATATTATCTTATCATATCTATCAGATCTCACTCTCGTAAGTGACCGTGAAGGGATTGACAACCCCTTTATCGCGTTGGTTGCGAGGTTCTTATTTGTTTGTGTAGGTGCGTGGGACTCGAGCGTGATCTCCTACTGGATTGATACCTTGGTTCTCAAAAACAGAGGAAAATACTTACGCTACTTTGTTGCATCATCATTTCCTCTTCAAGGGAAAACCAACGCAGTGCTCAAGAGGTACCAAGCGGCCCCGGAGCGATTGCTGCATCGGCATGGGCTGCTGCGGCGGTTGGGAACGGTGGATTCAGGGCGATGCCCGCGGATCTGGCCCCGGCAAACACGTAGTCTCTCTGTCGCATGAGGTGCTGTAGCAGGTCGTTGTGGAAGGGCTTTGGCGGCTGACGACGGGAGGTGCTCTTCACAGCAGGCTTGGCTCGAGTGGTCTGGTTATCCATGGGTGCCCAGATCTGTAGGCTCATTGTTCGGTGATGAGGGACTTGGGCGAAAGCTTTTGACGACGTCGGCGCCTGCGGGTGTCGCGACCTTCTTGGAGGCGTCGTCGTAGAGTTCTTCCTCTCCTTTCATGTGGCTGGGCTCTTCGGGCGAGGACCTAAACTTCAGTATTTTGGAGTGGGCGGCGGCGGTGTTTTACGTCGTAACCTTCTTGAAGGCGTCGCTTTGGAGAGTCAGCCTTTGAATGTTGTGCGGGCTCTTCCGTTTTCATGGGCGGTGTATGCCGGGGCGACGGCTCCGGGATCTTCAGTTGAGAGCCGAGGCGGCGGCCTCGGGCAGCGGTGCGGCGGTGGCCCCAGGAGGTAGGGTTGTTTGTCGACATGGCTTGAGTGAGGACTTTGAGCTGCGTGGGCGGCAAGGTTGTCGGCTTGGTCGACGCGTCCTAACGGGGGCGGTTGGACGGCATGCCGGGGCGGCGGCCCCGGATGTGGTGCGACGTTCGTGGTCTGCATGCGGTTGTCCTGAGCAGTGTGGGCTGCAGGCTGCTGTATCATGCGGTGTTGCTGCTCGAGGGTGAGCGGTGGCATGTCGGGGCGGCGGCCCCGGAAAGCGGTGTTGGTTGAGTGCGCAGGGCGCAACGGAGCAGTGGATATCGAGGCAGCGGCCTCAGAAGATTTGCAGCTTCGAGGGCATGGACCTCGTGTCTTGTGGGCGACGGGGAGAAAAACTGAAGCCAACAAATTGGACTCCATGTCTCCGTGTCGAGTTCAGAATTCTAGAGATACCGGCAAGGATCTCCAAATAGCAGATCATATTAGTCAGGACTGCAACCACTACGAATTTTGAGAACGTTCTGCATACTGTTGTCGGAAGGGTAAGTTCCCAATCTGATCTTGGAAGCGTTCTACATACTGTTCAGAACGGTATAAGTTCCCAATCTGATAACGTCAATGGTTTTCATCCTCTACGGCACGTTGACACTAAGGCTGCTCATGTATCAGCAGACAGAGTCACACGAGGCACAATCCCTCGTACCACTATGCTCACTAAGAAATGCTCAAACGCACAGGGACCCCTGTTATCATTTTGCATCTCGTTCCAAGGGAATCGTCTGGTTCCATCGACTTTGTAACTAGCCAAATCGTTCAGAAACAAACTCATGCACCGTCCAAATCGTTCAGAAACAAACTCACGCACCGTCAAGGTAATACAGATTGCTCTCGGGCCCCAAAGTTCAACTATGTCTTGCTTACAACTCCCTCTGTAACTTCTTATAAGATGTTTTTAGAATCCATAACAGTGTCAAAAAGCATCTTATATTAAGTTACAGAGGGAGTAGCAGGCAATAGTTTAGACTGATGATGTTCAGTTGTAGATAACAGATCCAGCAGCCTGTCTCCAACAACAAAACTAAATGCACATCATACATGATAGGTTGTCTTGTTAAAACAGTTGAAGTGTGCACATGCTACCTGCTTTAGGTACAGATCACGGATGACCGGGGTTTTGCGTGCAAAAGAACACAAATACACATATCGATATATGGTTCTACAGGGAGAGGAACTCGTTATGATTAATCAGATCTCTGATTTTGACGGCTTCACCTTCTCCTTGAGAAATTGCCGAATGTGCTCACGCTTCCAGTTGTCGATCCTGCAAGTTCGGTTGGTTTTAGTCACTGAACCAATGAAGTGAAAAACTGGTTTTACCATGAGTTAAGCATGTTGAGCAAACCACAAGATATTTCATCTATGATGAAGGTGTAAAAATAGTGTGTCAGTCGGAAATTATGCCATTTTAGCAAAAGGATCTAGTGCTCAACGTTCTACTGCAGCTTCATGGACCCCAGTACCAGTATACTAACCAGTTTTATGACTGTGCAGTTATGTTTAAATCAACAGCAGGTACCCAGACACAAACAAACCTAATATTGCTTTGCCTATTGCATCAGCCATCATATTATACTTTGAAACTGAATTATGCCATGTGGGGAAAGAGGATGGCTGGATGGGTAACATACAACATAATAATACAAAGAAGTCCAAGAATGTATGTTATAAATAGTAATGAATTAAGACCAGTGTGTTCTTTTTATTCTTATCAATAGAAAGAAGTCCAAGAATGTATGTGATCTCCCCAGGTGACTAGAAGATTATAATCATAATCAAATTGCCATACAAGGAGTTAAGTAGAACTTGCCTTATAGTCTCCTTCTGTTCACCCTTATCATCAAGCATTATGAGCTTCGGTGGAGAGCCATAAGCATACCGAGATTCTACATAAGGGAAGTCATCTTTATCCTCTTCGAGGAAGCCAACAACTTCTGGATAAAACACCAGCTTTCTCATGCATACTTCAATAATTGCGCCGGAGTATACAAGCTGCAATACCAAGAACCAGAAGATATTATATCAAGAGGAAGTGCGCTGATGCATCGTATCTTTAGTGTTCATTATCAACCTTGAAAGCATCCCATAAATAAATCTAGTGAAGTGTAGGATACAGTTTCAAGTTCAGCCTTAAAAACATCCTGTAACATCCTAAAGAACAAGTTCGTCCGAAAATATCCAATCAAGATAGAATCCTATCTGGCAACCTTCAATTGCCTTGAATATATTTCCAAGAAGAGAAAGCAAAAAAATATTAAAGAAGACATAACGCGAAAGATCTTAGGATCATTCACAGTATAAATCAAGCGATGGTCAGAAAATAATACAAAATGCACTCTACATCCAAAAAGGAAAACCAGTTCTGGCTGCAGCTTATGACAGGTAAAACCAGTTGTCACATAATTGGAATTCATGGAGCTTAATAGGTCATACCTTGCTGATAGAATCATCTGAATCCTCTGTGCAACATTTATGACAGTCATCCACTAGCTCTGCAACCATAAAACAAATATGTTGTTAAAAATACGATTAGAACAACTAGCACGTGTGATGAAGAAAAAGGAATCCATTGTGACTTCTCTTTCCAAACAGCTGACGACTGACTTCTAAAGGAGCAACTCAACACAAAAACATTCATCCAAGACTAGCAATGAGCAATCTAGATACAATAGAATTCTTCACATTAATTAGATTTTCAATCCAGCTAGCTTCAGAATGCTCCTAGCCGAAATCATCAAAACAATGGTGACAAAAAATAAAGGAGGTTCCATAATCAACACCACCTACAAATTTTTTAGATGTCAGCAGATGAGAGTGAAACCTCCACATTTCAAACATCGCCTTAACTGTGTGCATCAATCGATACAGAGGCTGGGGAGGGGGGGGTGACCCATCCTTTATCTAGAAAGGCTCAAACACTGCCCTATTCTACAAGTGAGATTCCCAGTACATCAGCATGGAATGAGCTACTTAATTCAAGCTCTCCCAGTCACGGCCCCCAAATTGACCAAATCACAATTTCAGAGCCGGATTCGAGCTTCAGTTGCAACAGGGCGTCCCAGATCACTTGCATAAATGATCATATGAGAAACCTCAAATCAACCAGCTCCAGGTCCACTATTCCTGTCTCCCCGAAGTAACTTGAGATCTATTTATAAAGGCTCGGTGGTCTAAGAGCCACAAATTCCCACTCCAATTGGGTTTCGTCGGGCTAACGAGAACCGATTTCCCGGCTGCAACCGCGATATAGTTACAATCTAACCCTCACGGACCTAATCCGCACCACAGGTCAATCGAACTACGAGAGAGAAATCACATCCGGGTATCTTTCCGACCTACGCCTCGCTCGGTTCAGATCGCAATCACACCATCGTCACGTGACGAATGGATACAGCAGAGGGGGGAGCCATTGGCTACGCACGCACCTTGGTCCTTGACGAACTCGGCGAGCGCGTTGCAGTCGGAGCAGAGGGCGAGGCCGGTGAACCCCAGCTCCTCGCACTCCCTCGCCCCGAGCCGCTCGGCGCCGCGGCAGAGGCCGGAGAGGCAGAGGAGGAGCACGGCCACGGCCACGGCCGCCGCTACGGACGGAGATCGAACCATCTCACTCGCCACCCTACCCGCGACCGAGCAAGGGCTTGGAGCTCGCGGGCACCACCGGGAGGAAGGGGGGGACGATGACGGCGACGACTACGCGGCAGTCCGCTTTCCGGCCTCCTTCCACCCCCGCTGTTTTTTCTGTTTTCCGGAAGAGGCCCGGCCCGTGCGGAGGAACCCCGGAGTCAAAGCTCTACATGGGCCCCCAGCGCAGCCCAAATATCTCAATGGGCTCGGCTATATGTTTTTCCTTCTTTTCCAAAGATTTTTTTTGTAAGCACAAGACAAATTACGACCCACTATCACGCATGATGACTGAAAAATGGTGTTTCTTTTTTGCGAATGGTTTTTTTAATCCTTTATGCGAAAGAAGTCCACATAACCCCCTGAGTTTTCACAAATCGATCACATTACCCCCTGAATTTTAAAACCGGGTTATTAACCCATTGGAGTTTCCAAAACCAGATAAATTACCCCGTAAGGACTTTGGAGAGTGGTTTCCAGAGTTGTTTTTGTCCACGTGGCTCACTTCACACAAGCCTGCTATTTTCTGTTTGCAGCAAGCTTGACTTGCCGAGTCCTGTCCGTCCAAAGCACGATGCAACTTGGAGTAGAGTATGTGAAGCTAGTTTCCCTGTTGCCCTTAAAAATACTAGTTTCCTTGTGATGGATGTAACTTGGAACATGTAGAAGCTAAGCTCATGTACACGAAGCTAGCTCGACTTCATCTCTGTCGTTGCTGCTCGTAATCACATGTTTGCCCCTACGCAGCTCCTCCACTCCTTTTCTGCCATGTCACATCTCTGTTCATCACCCGTAATGCCCGGGCCACGCCGCGGCAGGATGCCTTGCACAGTTGCACATCTGAACCTGCGCCATACGCCCCGTCTATGGACTTTCCTCGTATCTTGCCGAGCCTTACTTGGTCTGCAACTGGGCACTTCGCTTGCAGAGCACAACAGACAATCAAAAACACCAAACTAAGTACTCCTTCCGTCCCAAAATAAGTGTCTCAACTTTGTACCAACTTTAGTACAAAGTTGAGACATTTATTTTGGGACGGAGGGAGTAGTTGATATCCCGTGTCTTGATCTCGTGGCTAGCACGACAAATACAGACAAGCACGCCTACATCTGAGAAGAAGGTTAATATGCACAATGTGGCAGGATTGCATCGTGACAGATGTATAGCTCCAGCGCTTGCTCGTAGCTTGTTGCTGGCCTGCCTCCAATTCCACTTTGCGCTCGTCCCCTAAAAACTCCGATAGGTGTGCCAACTCGAATGTCGAATCAGCCACACGATACAACAGACTGCATGCTGCTACGGAATGCACGCGCAATGGCGTCACACCCCGACGTACTTGTCAGGCATGTGTGCACCGTCAATCAGGTAAGCGATGTGATGCATGCTGGCACTTTGAGCGCAGGGGGCATGCTCAGGAAGCAATCCGCACTGGCCATCGAAGAGATGCATGAGAATACAGGAATGGATGAGAGTTGTCCATATTGTAGGTTACATGTTTAATGGAATACATGTGCGTAGCTGTGGTGATATTGAGTTGTTTAGAGGTGGGACCAGCGGAGGCTTGTGTAAAATGGGTCACTCGTATAAAACCACTCTAAAACGACCATCGAAAGCCCATAGAGGGTGTTTTATCTGATTTTGGAAACTTCAGGGGGTTAAATACCCGGTTTTAAAGTTTAGGGGGTTATGTGTTCATTTCATGGAACCTCGGGGGTTATCTAGACTTATTTCTCCTTTGTGCAGATGTTGCGTTTTAAAACATGCACGGTCTGCAAAAACTAAACCAAGTTGAAGATGTTGGGACGCACGCGCGCGCGCATGTTACTCTGATTCCTGTCAAGACACCGGCCGAGGCACGCGGGTTTCAGAGTCTTGAGACCCACCGTTTTCAGGACTTGGCAGGTTTTCACGAAACAACCTGCACATCCATGAATCGGACAGTGGTTTACAACGCGGTCGTGCCGGATAACAATGCTCGTCGTACCCCCTGAAGAACGAAACTACGGGAGAATACCGGCAGATGCACGCGGGTTCAGGCTTCAGAGTTCTAAGACCCACGGTTTTTCTGGACTTGGGCAGGTTTTCACAAACAACATGGGGATGATGATCTACGCATCCGACAGTAGTTTACAACGCGGTCGCGTGTCGGCTAACAATAGATTACTGCTAGTAGCACAAGTGCCTTTTTGCACGGTGGGTTCAGGAACAGCTAGCCGAGACTGGTTTCGCACCCTGTTTCTTTAGTACTCCCTCTATTAACAAATTTAGATCACTATACCCTAAAACACTCTTATAGTATTTTCTTTACGGAGGGAGTGGTCAGAAAGAGAAGAGTATTATAGACTAGAGACTTGAAGGGCCGCTTTACTTTGGAAGATGACTGACTCCAAGGGGGCAGTTTTGAACACTGGACGTTGTATATCATACTTCGGGATCCTGCATTGTTTTTGTGATAGCAGCCGCTGCGTGCTGCTGCTCTGGACGGCATGCAGTGCAGCCATGCAGGGCGTGGTGGTGGTGGGAGGCAAATTTTCGTGCTTTAACCCTTTTAATAAAGAATTTCTGGATCTTACCCTAGTTCGACAAAAAAAAAATTGGAACATGCTGGTTCAAAAAAAAATGACCATTTTTCTTACCGTCATTGGTCCCGGTGGTAGGCATGTACAGGCTACTGCCACAGGATATAGCGGTAGACCACTCATCCACGTCAGCCTCAAGTAAACGGTACCGTCTCCTGCCGTCCACCCCACCGCCAGAGCTAACGGCGGTAGGCTATGCAACCCTACCGCTATAGACCCTGGCAGTAGGAGCTGAATCCTTATAAGCCCGCGGGGCCGGCTCGTGGGGCCCACCCACCAACCAGCCCACATCTTCTTCTCCCCAACCGAGCGGCGCCGCAAGAAAAGAGAGCACAAGCCCCTCTCATCCCCCCCCCCCCCCCCTCCGATCTTCTTCGTTTTGGCACCATTTTTGCGGATCGAGATTGCTCCAAAAAGGGAAAAGTAAGCTCTCTCAATCCCTCCAATTACTCGAAACGCTTTCGATTCGATGCATTATTTGGTGCAAATAAACCCTATTTTCTTGCCTTTTTTATCTCAGGATTGCTTAGGTTGATTGTATATGATGTATAGGGCTCAATATGAACTCTAATAACTAGTTGTGGAGATTATATGTAGTTTTTATATGAACCCTAGTTGGAGATTTTTTTTAACAAATGGTCATATGATTGATGTTGGAGGGATTGTAAGTAGTTGCCTACATGTGATTGAATTATGTATATGCATATATATTTTTAACAAATGGTCATATGATGGATTTTGGTGAATTATGTATATGCATTTTTTAGAAATGTTGAATAAATAAGTGCATGAGTGATGGTTGAATGTTGTTGAATGGAAGATGTTGGTTGAATATGATTCATTCAGATTGATCATTTATATTGGTTGAATATATGATAATTGATGAATGTTGGTTGAATAAGTGATAATTGATAAAAAATGATATGATTCATGTCGGTTGAATATGATTCATTTATATTTGGACTTGATATGTTTCATGTTTGTTCAAAATGATACAAGTTGGTTGAAAATGACATCATTTCCAATTGTTTTAGGCGGCCCCCCTTACGCCAGAAATCGGCGTGAAGTACACCATGCTTGATCATGCTTTCTACAACAGTCACCGCGCCCGTTTTATGGAGAATGGGGTGGTAATGTCTATCATCAATTACATGATAAATCTCATCCAACCCATCACCGTCCAGCAAGCCTATGATGGAATTACTCACGCACGGCGGTGAGCATCATGAAATTGGTGATGGAGGATGGTTGATGATGACGATGGCGACGGATTCCCCTCTCCGGAGCCCCGAACGGACTCCAGATCAGCCCTCCCGAGAGGTTTTAGGGCTTGGCGATGGCTCCGTATCGTAAAACGCAATGAATCCTTCTCCCTGATTTTTTCTCTCCCCGAAAGTGAATATATAGAGTTGGAACTGAGGTCGGAGGAGCTCCAGGGGGGCCACGAGGTAGGGGGCGCGCCCAGGGGGCAGGCGCGCCCCCCACCCTCGTGGCTAGGGTGTGGGCCCCCTGGCCTTGTTCTTTTGGCAATATTTTTTTATTATTTCCAAAAATACGCTCCGTGGAGTTTCAGGTCATTCCAAAAACTTTTGTTTCTGCACATAAATAACACCATGGCAATTCTGCTGAAAACAGCGTCAGTCCGGGTTAGTTCCATTCAAATCATGCAAGTTAGAGTCCAAAACAAGGGCAAAAGTGTTTGGAAAAGTAGATACGACGGAGACGTATCAACTCCCCCAAGCTTAAAGCTTTGCTTGTCCTCAAGCAATTCAGTTGATAAACTGAAAGTGATAAAGAAAAACTTTTACAAACTCTGTTTGCTCTCATTGTTGTAATATGTAAAGCCAGCATTCAAGTTTTCAGCAAAGATTATAAACTAACCATATTCACAATAATTCTTAGGTCTCATCTTTACTCATATCAATGGCATAATCAACTAGCGAGCAATAATAATAAATCTCGGATGACAACACTTTCTCAAAACAATCATAATATGATATAATAAGATGGTATCTCGCTACCCTTTCTGAGACCGCAAAACATAAATTCAGAGCACCATTAAAGATCAAGGACTGACTAGACATTGTAATTCATGGTAAAAGAGATCCAGTCAAGTCATACTCAATGTAAACTGACAGTAATGAATGAAGCAAATATGCCCTAGAGGCAATAATAAAGTTATTATTTATTTCCTTATTTCATGATAAATATTTATTATTCATGCTAGAATTGTATTAACCGGAAACATAATATATGTGTGAATACATAGACAAACAGACTGTCACTAGTATACATCTACTTGACTAGCTCATTAATCAAAGATGGTTATGTTTCCTAACCATAGACAAAGAGTTGTTATTTGATTAATGGGATCACATCATTAGATGAATGATCTGATTGACTTGACACATTCCGTTAGCTTAGCACTTGATCGTTTAGTTTGTTGCTATTGCTTTCTTCATGACTTATACATGTTCCTATGACTATGAGATTATGCAACTCCCGTTTACCGGAGGAACACTTTGTGTGCTACCAAACGTCACAACGTAACTGGGTGATTATAAAAGTGCTCTACAGGTGTCTCCAAAGGTACTTGTTGGGTTGGCGTATTTCGAGATTAGGATTTGTCACTCCGAATGTCGGAGAGGTATCTCTGGGCCCTCTCGGTAATGCACATCACTTAAGCCTTGCAAGCATTGCAACTAATGAGTTAGTTGCGGGATGATGTATTACGGAACGAGTAAAGAGACTTGTCGGTGATGAGATTGAACTAGGTATTGGATACCGACGATCGAATCTCGGGCAAGTAACATACCGATGACAAAGGGAACAACGTATGTTGTTATGCGGTCTGGCCGATAAAGATCTTCGTAGAATATGTAGGAGCCAATATGAGCATCCAGGTTCCGCTATTGGTTATTGACCGGAGACGTGTCTCGGTCATGTCTACATTGTTCTCGAACCGTAGGGTCCGCACGCTTAAGGTTTCGATGATAGTTATATTATGAGTTTATGAGTTTTGATGTACCGAAGGAGTTCGGAGTCCCGGATGAGATTGGGGACATGACGAGGAGTCTCGAAATGGTCGAGACGTAAAGACCGATATATTGGACGACTATATTCGGACTTCGGAAAGGTTCCGAGTGATTCGGGTATTTTTCGGAGTACCGGAGAGTTACGGGAATTCGCCGGGAGAAGTATTGGGCCTTATTGGGCCATACGGGGAAGAGAGAGGGGCTGCCCAGGGCAGGCCGCCCCCCCCCCAAGGCCTAGTCCGAATTGTACTAGGGGGAGGGGCTGCGCCCCCTCCTTCCTTCCCTTCTCCCTTCCCCTTCGTTGTCTCCTACTCCTAATACATGGAAGGACTCCTAGTTGGACTAGGAAAGGGGGAATACTACTTCCGGTGGGAGTAGGACTCCCCTAGGGCGCGCCATAGAGAGGGCCGGCCCTTCCCTCCTCCACTCCTTTATATACGGGGGCAGGGGGCACCCCATAGACACACAAGTTGATCTTCGTGATCATTCCTTAGCCGTGTGCGGTGCCCCCCTCCACGATATTACACCTCGGTCATATTGTAGTGGTGCTTAGGCGAAGCCCTGCGACGATTGAACATCAAGATCGTCACCACGCCGTCGTGCTGACGGAACTCCTCCCCGAAGCTTTGCTGGATCGGAGCCCGGGGAGCGCCATCGAGCTAAACGTGTGCCAAGAACTCGGAGGTGCCGGAGTAATGGTGCTTGGATCGGTTGGACAGGGAAGACGTACGACTACTTCCTCTACGTTGCGTCAATGCTTCCGCTTCGGTCTACGAGGGTACGTAGACAACACTCTCCCCTCTCGTTGCTATGCATCACCATGATCTTACGTGTGCATAGGAATTTTTTTGAAATTACTACGTTCCCCAACAATGAATGCAAATGACAGTGGTGCTCTCCAACTAGTGCTTTTTAATAAGAGGATGATGACTCAACATAAAAGTAAATAGATAGGCCCTTCGCAAAGGGAAGCAGGTATTTGTAGAGGTGCCAGAGCTCTGTTTTGAAATAGAGGTGAATAATATTTTGAACGGTATACTTTCATTGTCAACATAACAACCAAGAGATGGTGATATCTTCCATGCTACACATGTTGGGGAACGTAGCATAATTTTAAAATTTTCTACGCATCACCAAGATCAATCTATGGAGTCATCTAGCAACGAGGGAGAGGGGAGTGCATCTACATACCCTTGTAGATCGCGAGCAGAAGCGTTCAAGAGAACGGGGTTGATGGAGTCGTACTCGTCGTGATCCAAATCACCGATGACCAAGCGCCGAACGGACGGCACCTCCGCGTTCAACACACGTACGGTTGGGAAGACGTCTCCTCCTTCTTGATCCAGCAAGGGGAAGGAGAGGTTGATGGAGATCCAGCAGCACGACGGCGTGGTGCTGGAAGCAGCGGTGATCTCGGCAGGGCTTCGCCAAGCTCAAACGAGAGAGAGAGAGAGAGAGAGAGAGAGAGGTGTTACGAGGGGAGAGGGAGGCGCCAAGGACTTGGGTGCGGCTGCCCTCCCTCCCCCCCACTATATATAGGGCCCCTAGGGGGGCGCCGGCCCTAGGAGATGGGATCTCCAAGGGGGGCGGCGGCCAAGGGGGACTTGCCCCCCAAGCCAAGTAGGGCGCCCCCACCCCTAGGGTTTCCAACCCTAGGCGCAGGGGGGCCCATGGGGGGCGCACCAGCCCACCAGGAGCTGGTTCCCCTCCCACTTAAGCCCATGGGGCCCTCCGGGATAGGTGGCCCCACCCGGTGGACCCCCGGGACCCTTCTGGTGGTCCCGGTACAATACCGATTACCCCCGAAACTTTCCCGATGGGCGAAACTGGACTTCCTATATATAAATCTTCACCTACGAACCATTCCGGAACTCCTCGTGACGTCCGGGATCTCATCCGGGATTCCGAACAACATTCGGGTTACTGCATACTAATATCTCTACAACCCTAGCGTCACCGAACCTTAAGTGTGTAGACCATACGGGTTCGGGAGACACGCAGACATGACCGAGACGATTCTCCGGTCAATAACCAATAGCGGGATCTGGATACCCATGTTGGCTCCCACATGTTCCACGATGATCTCATCGGATGAACCACGATGTCGAGGATTCAATCAATCCCGTATTCAATTCCCTTTGTCAATCGGTACGTTACTTGCCCGAGATTCGATCGTCGGTATCCCAATACCTCGTTCAATCTCGTTACCGGCAAGTCACTTTACTCGTACCGTAATGCATGATCCCATGACCAAACACTTGGTCACATTGAGCTCATTATGATGATGCATTACCGAGTGGGCCCAGAGATACCTCTCCGTCATACGGAGTGACAAATCCCAGTCTCGATCCGTGTCAACCCAACAAATACTTTCGGGGATACCTGTAGTATACCTTTATAGTCACCTAGTTACGTTGTGACGTTTGGTACACCCAAAGCAGTCCTACGGCATCCGGGAGTTACACAATCTCATGGTCTAAGGAAATGATACTTGACATTGGAAAATCTCTAGCAAACGAACTACACGATCTTGTGCTATGCTTAGGATTGGGTCTTGTCCATCACATCATTCTCCTAATGATGTGATCCCGTTATCAATGACATCCAATGTCCATAGTCAGGAAACCATGACTATCTATTGATTAACGAGCTAGTTAACTAGAGGCTCACTAGGGACATGTTATGGTCTATGTATCCACACATGTATTATGATTTCCGGATAACACAATTATAGCATGAATAACAGACAATTATCATGAACAAGGAAATATAATAATAATCATTTTATTATTGCCTCTAGGGCATATTTCCAACAGTCTCCCACTTGCACTAGAGTCAATAATCTAGTTACATTGTGATGAATCGAACACCCATAGAGTTCTGGTGTTGATCATGTTTTGCACACGGAAGAGGTTTAGTCAACGGATTTGCGACATTCAGATCTGTATGTACTTTGCAAATATCTATGTCTCCATCTTGAACATTTTCACGAATGGAGTTGAAGCGACGCTTGATGTGCCTGGTCTTCTTGTGAAACCTGGGCTCCTTGGCAAGGGCAATAGCTCCAGTGTTGTCACAGAAGAGAGTGATCGGCCCCGACGCATTGGGTATGACTCCTAGGTCGGTGATGAACTCCTTCATCCAGATTGCTTCATGCGCTGCCTCCGAGGCTGCCATGTACTCCGCTTCACATGTAGATCCCGCCACGACGCTTTGCTTGCAACTGCACCAGCTTACTGCCCCATCATTCAAAATATACACGTATCCGGTTTGTGACTTAGAGTCATCCAGATCTGTGTCGAAGCTAGCGTCGACGTAACCCTTTACGACGAGCTCCTCGTCACCTCCATATACGAGAAACATATCCTTAGTCCTTTTCAGGTACTTCAGGATGTTCTTGACTGATGTCCATGAAGGAAATATGCCCTAGAGGCAATAATAAAGTTATTATTTATTTCCTTATATCATGATAAATGTTTATTATTCATGCTAGAATTGTATTAACCGGAAACATAATACATGTGTGAATACATAGACAAACAGAGTGTCACTAGTATGCCTCTACTTGACTAGCTCGTTAATCAAAGATGGTTATGTTTCCTAACCATGGACAAAAGAGTTGTTATTTGATTAACGAGGTCACATCATTAGTTGAATGATCTGATTGACATGACCCATTCCATTAGCTTAGCACACGATCGTTTAGTATGTTGCTATTGCTTTCTTCATGACTTATACATGTTCCTATGACTATGAGATTATGCAACTCCCGTTTGCCGGAGGAACACTTTGGGTGCTACCAAACGTCACAACGTAACTGGGTGATTATAAAGGAGTACTACAGGTGTCTCCAAAGGTAGATGTTGGGTTGGCATATTTCGAGATTAGGATTTGTCACTCCGATTGTCGGAGAGGTATCTCTGGGCCCTCTCGGTAATGCACATCACTTAAGCCTTGCAAGCATTGCAACTAATGAGTTAGTTGCGGGATGATGTATTACGGAACGAGTAAAGAGACTTGCCAGTAACGAGATTGAACTAGGTATTGGATACCGACGATCGAATCTCGGGCAAGTAACATACCGATGACAAAGGGAACAACGTATGTTGTTATGCGGTCTGACCGATAAAGATCCTCGTAGAATATGTAGGAGCCAATATGGGCATCCAGGTCCCGCTATTGGTTATTGACCGGAGACGTGTCTCGGTCATGTCTACATTGTTCTCGAACCGTAGGGTCCGCACGCTTAACGTTACGATGACAGTTATTATGAGTTTATGCATTTTGATGTACCGAAGGTAGTTCGGAGTCCCGGATGTGATCACGGACATGACGAGGAGTCTCGAAATGGTCGAGACATAAAGATTGATATATTGGAAGCCTATGTTTGGACATCGGAAGTGTTCCGGGTGAAATCGGGATTTTACCGGATTACCGGGAGGGTTACCGGAACCCCCCGGGAGCCAAATGGGCCTACATGGGCCTTAGTGGAAAGGTGAGAGGGCTGCCCACAAGGGCTGCGCACCTTCCCCCTCCCCCTAGTCCTATTAGGACTAGGAGAAGGGGCCGGCCACCTCTCTCTCTCTCTCTCCCCTTTAAGGAATCCTAGTTGGAATAGGATTGGAGGGGGGAGTCCTACTCCCGGTGGGAGTAGGACTCCTCCTGCGCCTCCAAGCTTGGCCGGCCAGCCCTCCCCCTCTCATCCTTTATATACGGGGGCAGGGGGCACCTCTAGACACACAAGTTGATCCTTGAGATCGTTCCTTAGCCGTGTGCGGTGCCCCCTGCCACCAAATTCCACCTCGATCATACCGTTCTAGTGCTTAGGCGAAGCCCTGCGTCGGTAGTACATCAAGATCGTCACCACGCCGTCGTGCTGACGGAACTCCTCCTCGAAGCTTTGCTGGATCGGAGCCCGGGGATCGTCATCGAGCTGAACGTGTGCTAAGAACTCGGAGGTGCCGGAGTAACGGTGCTTGGATCGGTCGGATCGGGAAGAAGACGTACGACTACTTCCTCTACGTTGTGTCAACGCTTCCGTTGCGATCTACAAGGGTACGTAGATCAGACTCTCCCCCTCGTTGCTATGCATCACCATGATCTTGCGTGTGCGTAGGATTTTTTTTGAAATTACTACGTTCCCCAACAGTGGCATCCGAGCCTAGGTTTTATGGTTTGATGTTATTTGCACGAGTAGAACACAAGTGAGTTGTGGGCGATACAAGTCATACTGCCTACCAGCATGTCATACTTTGGTTCGGCGGTATTGTTGGACGAGACGACCCGGACCAACCTTACACGTACGCTTACGCGAGACCGGTTCCCTCGACGTGCTTTGCACATAGATGGCTTGCGGGCGACTGTCTCTCCAACTTTAGTTGAACCAAGTGTGGCTACGCCCGGTCCTTGAGAAGGTTAAAACGGAGTCTATTTGACAAACTATCGTTGTGGTTTTGATGCGTAGGTGAGATGAGTTCTTGCTTAAGCCCGTAGCAGCCACGTAAAACTTGCAACAACAAAGTAGAGGACGTCTAACTTGTTTTTGCAGGGCATGTTGTGATGTGATATGGTCAATACATGATGCTAAATTTTATTGTATGAGATGATCATGTTTTGTAACCAAGTTATCGGCAACTGGCAGGAGCAATATGGTTGTCGCTTTATTGTATGCAATGCAATCACGATGTAATGCTTTACTTTATTGCTAAGCGGTAGTGATAGTCGTGGAACCATAAGATTGGCGAGACGACAACGATGCTACGATGGAGATCAAGGTGTCGCGCCGGTGACGATGGTGATCATGACGGTGCTTCAGAGATGGAGATCACAAGCACAAGATGATGATGGCCGTATCATATCACTTATATTGATTGCATGTGATGTTTATCTTTTATGCATCTTATCTTGCTTTGATTGACGGTAGCATTATAAGATGATCTCTCACTAAATTATCAAGAAGTGTTCTCCCTGAGTATGCACCGTTGCGAAAGTTCATCGTGCTGAGACACCACGTGATGATCGGGTGTGATAGGTTCTACGTTCAAATACAACGGGTGCAAAACAGTTGCACACGCGGAATACTCTGGTTATACTTGACGAGCCAAGCATATACAGATATGGCCTCGGAACACGGAGACCGAAAGGTCGAGCGTGAATCATATAGTAGATATGATCAACATAGTGATGTTCACCAATGAAACTACTCCATCTCACGTGATGATCGGACATGGTTTAGTTGATTTGGATCACGTGATCACTTAGAGGATCAGAGGGATGTCTATCTAAGTGGGAGTTCTTAAGTAATATGATTAAATTGAACTTAAATTTATCATGAACTTAGTCCTGGTAGTATTTTGCAAATTATGTTGTAGATCAATAGCTCGCGTTGTTGCTTCCCTATGTTTATTTTGATATGTTCCTAGAGAAAATTATATTCAAAGATGTTAGTAGCAATGATGCGGATTGGATCCGTGATCTGAGGTTTATCCTCATTGCTGCACAGAAGAATTATGTCCTTGATGCACCGCTAGGTGACGGACCTATTGCAGGAGCAGATGCGGACGTTATGAACGTTTGGCTAGCTCAATATGATGACTACTTGATAGTTTAGTGCACCATGCTTAACGGCTTAGAATCAGGACTTCAAAGACGTTTTGAACGTCATGGACCATATGAGATGTTCCAGGAGTTGAAGTTAATATTTCAAGCAAATACCCGAGTTGAGAGATATGAAGTCTCCAACAAGTTCTATAGCTAAAAGATGGAGGAGAATCGCTCAACTAGTGAGCATGTGCCCAGATTGTCTGAGTACTACAATCACTTGAATCAAGTGGGAGTTAATCTTCCAGATAAGATAGTGATTGACAGAATTCTCTAGTCACCATCACCAAGTTAGTAGAACCTCGTGATGAACTATGATATGCAAGGGATAACGGAAACGACTCCCAAGCTCTTCGTAATGCGGAAATTGACGAAGGTAGAAATCAAGAAAAACATCAAGTGTTGATGGTAGACAAGACCACTAGTTTCAAGAAAAGGGCAGAGGGAAGAAGGGGAACTTCAAAAGAACGGCAAGCAAGTTGCTACTCATGTGAAGAAGCCCAAGTCTGGTCCTAAGCCTGGGACAAAGTGATTCTACTGCAAAGGGACTGGTCACAGGAAGCGGAACTACCCCAAGTGATTGGCGGATAAGAAGGATGGCAAAGTGAACATAAGTATATTTGATATACATGTTATGGATGTGTACTTTACTAGTGTTTATAGCAACCCCTCAAGTATTTGATGCTAGTTCAGTTGCTAAGATTGGTAACTCGAAACGGGAGTTGCAGAATAAACAGAGACTAGTTAAGGGTGAAGTGACGATGTGTGTTGGAAGTGGTTCCAAGATTGATATGATCATCATCGCACACTCCCTATAATTTCGGGATTAGTGTTGAACCTAAATAAGTGTTATTTGGTGTTTGCGTTGAGCATGAATATGATTTGATCATGTTTATTGTAATACGGTTATTCATTTAAGTAAGAGAATAAATTGTTGTTCTGTTTACATGAATAAAACCTTATATGGTTACACACCCAATGAAAATAGTTCGTTGGATCTCGATCATAGTGATGCACATTGAAACCAAAAGATGCAAAGTTAATAATGATAGTGCAACTTATTTGTGGCACTGCCGTTTAGGTCATATTGGTGTAAAGCGCATGAAGAAACTCCATGCTGATGGGCTTTTGGAATCACTTGATTATGAATCAGTTGATGCTTGCGAACCATGCCTTATGGGCAAGATGACTAAAATGCCGTTCTCCGGAACAATAAAGCAAGCAAAAGATTTGTTGGAAATCATACATACTGATGTATGTGGTCCGATGAATATTGAGACTCGCGACAGGTATCATTATTTTCTGATCTTCACAGATGATTTGAGCAGATATGAGTATATCTACTTGATGAAACATAAGTCTGAAACATTTGAAAAGTTCAAAGAATTTCAGAGTGAAGAAAAAAATCATCGTGACAAGAAAATAAAAGTTTCTACGATATGATCGCAGAGGTAAAATATTTGAGTTACGAGTTTGGTCTTCAGTTAAAAACAATGTGAAATAGTTTCACTACTCACGCCGCCTGGAACACCACAAGATAATGGTGTGTCCGAACGTCATAACCGTACTTTATTGGATATAGTGCAATCTATGGTGTTTCTTACCGATTTAACACTATCGTTTTTGGGGTCATGCATTAGAGACAGCTGCATTCACGTTAAATAGGGCACCATCAAAATTCGTCGAGACGACGCCTTATGAACTATGGTTTGGCAAGAAACCAAAGTTGTCGTTTCTTAAAGTTTGGGGTTGCGATGCTTATATGAAAAAGTTTCATCCTGATAAACTCAAACTCAAATCAGAGAAGTGCGTCTTCATAGGATATCCAAAGGAAACTATTGGATACACCTTCTATCACAGATCCGAAGGCAAGACTTTTGTTGCTAAAATTCGGAAACTTTCTGGAGAAGGAGTTTCTCTCGAAAGAAGTGAGTGGGAGGAAAGTAGAACTTGACGAGGTAACTGTACCTGCTCCCTTATTGGAAAGTAGTACATCACAGAAAACTGTTTCTGTGACACCTACACCAGTTAGTGAGGAAGCTAATGATGATGATCATGAAACTTCAGAACAAGATACTACTGAACCTCGTAGATCAACCAGAGTAAGATCCGCGCCAGAGTGGTACGGTAATCCTTTTCTGGAAGTCATGCTACTAGATCATGATGAACCTACGAACTATGAGGAAGCGATGATGAGCCCAGATTCCGCGAAATGGTTTGAGGCCATGAAATGTGAGATATGATCCATGTATGAGAACAAAGTATGGACTTTGATGGATTTGCCCAATGATCGGCAAACCATAGAAAATAAATGGATTTTCAAGAGGAAGACGGACGCTGATAGTAGTGTTACTATCTACAAAGCTAGAATTGTCGAAAAAGGTTTTCGACAAGTTCAAGGTGTTGACTACGATGAGTTTTTCTCACTCGTATCTATGCTTAAGTCTGTCCGAATCATGTTAGCAATTGCCGCATTTTATGAAATCTGGCAAATGGATAAACAAAACTGCATTCCTTAATGGATTTATTAAAGAAGAGTTGTATGTGATGCAACTAGAAGGTTTTGTCAATCCGAAAGGTGCTAACAAAATGTGCAAGCGCCAGCGATCCATCTGTGGACTGGTGCAAGCATCTTGGAGTTGGAATATACGCTTTGATAAGTTGATCAAAGCATATAGTTTTATACAGACTTGCGGTGAAGCCTGTATTTACGAGAAAGTGAGTGGGAGCACTACAGCATTTCTGATAAGTATATGTGAATGACATATTGTTGATCGGAAATAATGTAGAATTATTCTGTAAAGCATAAAAGGAGTGTTTGAAAGGAGTTTTTCAAAGAAAGACTTCGGTAAAGCTGCTTACATATTGAGCTTCAAGATCTATAGAGATAGATCAAGACGCTTGATAAGTTTTTCAATAAGTACATACCTTGACAAGATTTTGAAGTAGTTCAAAACGGAACAGTCAAAGAAAAAGTTTCTTGCCTGTGTTACAAGGTGTGAAGTTGAGTAAAGACTCAAAGCCCGACCACGGCAGAAGATAGAAAGAGAATGAAAGTCATTCCCTATGCCTCATTCATAGGTTCTATAAAGTATGCCATGCTGTGTACCAGATCTATTGTATACCCTGCACTGATTTGGCAAGGGAGTACAATAGTGATCTAGGAGTACATCACTGGACAGCGGTCAGAATTATCCTTAGTGAAATAAGGATGTGTTTCTCGATTATGGACGTGACAAAAAGGTTCCTCGTAAAGGGTTACGTCGATGCAAGTTTTTGACACTGATCCAGATGAATCTAAAGTCACAATCTGGATACATATTGAAAGTGGGAGCAATTAGCTAGAGTAGCTCCGTGCAGAGCATTATAGACAAAGAATTTTGCAAAATACTTACGGATCTGAATGTGACAGACCCGTTGACTAAAATTATCTCACAAGCAAAAACATGATCACACCTTAGTACTCTTTGGGTGTTAATCACATAGAGATGTGAACTAGATTACTGACTCTAGTAAACCCTTTGAGTGTTGGTCACATGACGATGTGAACTATGGGTGTTAATCACATGGTGATGTGAACTATTGCTGCTAAATCACATGGCGATGTGAACTAGATTATTGACTCTAGTGCAAGTGGGAGACTGAAGGAATATGCCCTAGAGGCAATAATAAAGTTATTATTTATTTCCTTATATCATGATAAATGTTTATTATTCATGCTAGAATTGTATTAACCGGAAACATAATACATGTGTGAATACATAGACAAACAGAGTGTCACTAGTATGCCTCTACTTGACTAGCTCGTTAATCAAAGATGGTTATGTTTCCTAACCATGGACAAAAGAGTTGTTATTTGATTAACGAGGTCACATCATTAGTTGAATGATCTGATTGACATGACCCATTCCATTAGCTTAGCACACGATCGTTTAGTATGTTGCTATTGCTTTCTTCATGACTTATACATGTTCCTATGACTATGAGATTATGCAACTCCCGTTTGCCGGAGGAACACTTTGGGTGCTACCAAACGTCACAACGTAACTGGGTGATTATAAATGAGTACTACAGGTGTCTCCAAAGGTAGATGTTGGGTTGGCATATTTCGAGATTAGGATTTGTCACTCCGATTGTCGGAGAGGTATCTCTGGGCCCTCTCGGTAATGCACATCACTTAAGCCTTGCAAGCATTGCAACTAATGAGTTAGTTGCGGGATGATGTATTACGGAACGAGTAAAGAGACTTGCCAGTAACGAGATTGAACTAGGTATTGGATACCGACGATCGAATCTCGGGCAAGTAACATACCGATGACAAAGGGAACAACGTATGTTGTTATGCGGTCTGACCGATAAAGATCTTCGTAGAATATGTAGGAGCCAATATGGGCATCCAGGTCCCGCTATTGGTTATTGACCGGAGACGTGTCTCGGTCATGTCTACATTGTTCTCGAACCGTAGGGTCCGCACGCTTAACGTTACGATGACAGTTATTATGAGTTTATGCATTTTGATGTACCGAAGGTAGTTCGGAGTCCCGGATGTGATCACGGACATGACGAGGAGTCTCGAAATGGTCGAGACATAAAGATTGATATATTGGAAGCCTATGTTTGGACATCGGAAGTGTTCCGGGTGAAATCGGGATTTTACCGGATTACTGGGAGGGTTACCGGAACCCCCCGGGAGCCAAATGGGCCTACATGGGCCTTAGTGGAAAGGTGAGAGGGCTGCCCACAAGGGCTGCGCACCTTCCCCCTCCCCCTAGTCCTATTAGGACTAGGAGAAGGGGCCGGCCACCTCTCTCTCTCTCCCCCCTTTAAGGAATCCTAGTTGGAATAGGATTGGAGGGGGGAGTCCTACTCCCGGTGGGAGTAGGACTCCTCCTGCGCCTCCAAGCTTGGCCGGCCAGCCCTCCCCCTCTCATCCTTTATATACGGGGGCAAGGGGCACCTCTAGACACACAAATTGATCCTTGAGATCGTTCCTTAGCCATGTGCGGTGCCCCCTGCCACCAAATTCCACCTCGATCATACCGTTCTAGTGCTTAGGCGAAGCCCTGCGTCGGTAGTACATCAAGATCGTCACCACGCCGTCGTGCTGACGGAACTCCTCCTCGAAGCTTTGCTGGATCGGAGCCCGGGGATCGTCATCGAGCTGAACGTGTGCTAAGAACTCGGAAGTGCCGGAGTAACGGTGCTTGGATCGGTCGGATCGGGAAGAAGACGTACGACTACTTCCTCTACATTGTGTCAACGCTTCCGTTGCGATCTACAAGGGTACGTAGATCAGACTCTCCCCCTCGTTGCTATGCATCACCATGATCTTGCGTGTGCGTAGGAAATTTTTTGAAATTACTACGTTCCCCAACAGTCCAGTGTTCCATGCCGGGATTACTTTGGTACCTTCCTACCAAACTTACGGCAAGGTTTACATCAGGTCTGGTACACATCATGGCATACATGATAGACCCTATGGCTGAGGCATATGGGACGACACTCATCTTTTCTCTATCTTCTGTCGTGGTCAGACATTGAGCTGAGCTCAATTTCACACCTTGCAACACAGGCAAGAACCCCTTCTTGGACTGATCTATATTGAACTTCTTCAATATCTTATCAAGGTATGTGCTTTGTGAAAGACCTATGAGGCGTCTCGATCTATCTCTATAGATCTTGATGCCTAATATGTAAGCAGCTTCTCCAAGGTCCTTCATTGAAAAACACTTATTCAAGTAGGCCTTAATACTGTCCAAAAGTTCTATATCATTTCCCATCAAAAGTATGTCATCCACATATAATATGAGAAATGCTACAAAGCTCCCACTCACTTTCTTGTAAACGCAGGCTTCTCCATGTTGGAAATATGCCCTAGAGGCAATAATAAATAAGTTATTATTATATTTCCTTGTTCATGATAATCGTTTATTATCCATGCTATAATTGTATTGATAGGAAACTCAGATACATGTGTGGATACATAGACAACACCATGTCCCTAGTAAACCTCTAGTTGACTAGCTCGTTGATCAATAGATGGTTACGGTTCCCTGACCATGGACATTGGATGTCGTTGATAACGGGATCACATCATTAGGAGAATGATGTGATGGACAAGACCCAATCCTAAGCATAGCACAAGATCGTGTAGTTCGTATGCTAAAGCTTTTCTAATGTCAAGTATCGTTTCCTTAGACCATGAGATTGTGCAACTCCCGGATACCGTAGGAGTGCTTTGGGTGTGCCAAACGTCACAACGTAACTGGGTGGCTATAAAGGTACACTATGGGTATCTCCGAAAGTGTCTGTTGGGTTGGCACGAATCGAGACTGGGATTTTGTCACTCCGTGTGACGGAGAGGTATCTCTGGGCCCACTCGGTAGGACATCATCATAATGTGCACAATGTGATCAAGGAGTTGATCACGGGATGATGTGTTACGGAACGAGTAAAGAGACTTGCCGGTAACGAGATTGAACAAGGTATCGGGATACCGACGATCGAATCTCGGGCAAGTATCGTACCGATAGACAAAGGGAATTGTATACGGGATTGATTAAGTCCATGGCATCGTGGTTCATCCGATGAGATCATCATGGAACATGTGGGAGCCAACATGGGTATCCAGATCCCGCTGTTGGTTATTGACCGGAGAACGTCTCGGTCATGTCTGCATGTCTCCCGAACCCGTAGGGTCTACACACTTAAGGTTCGATGACGCTAGGGTTATAAAGGAAGTTAGTATGTGGTTACCGAATGTTGTTCGGAGTCCCGGATGAGATCCCAGACGTCACGAGGAGTTCCGGAATAGTCCGGAGGTAAAGATTTATATATGGGAAGTCCTGTTTTGGTCACCGGAAAAGTTTCGGGGTTTATCGGTAACGTACCGGGACCACCGGGAGGGTCCCGGGGGTCCACCAACCCCGGAGGCTTGCGTGGGCTAAGTGTGGGAGGGGACCAGCCCCAGGTGGGCTGGTGCGCCCCCCCACAAGGGCCCAAGGCACATGAGAGAGTGGGAGGGGGCAAACCCTAGGTCCAGATGGGCCTTAAGGCCCACCCTAGGGGGCGCCTCCCCTCTCCCCCTCTTGGCCGCCCCCCTTTCCCATCTAGGGCTGCCGCCCCTCCTAGGGGTGGGAACCCTAGAGGGGGCGCACCCTCCTCCCTCTCCCCTATATATAGTGAGGCCTAGGGCTGCCCATAACACGTGATCTGATCTCTGCCTGTTGGTGGAGCCCTCCCTCTCTTTCTCCTCATATCCCGTGGTGCTTGGCGAAGCCCTGCAGGATTGCCACGCTCCTCCATCACCACCACGCCGTTGTGCTGCTGCTGGATGGAGTCTTCCTCAACCTCTCCCTCTCTCCTTGCTGGATCAAGGCGTGGGAGACATCATCGGGCTGTACGTGTGTTGAACGCGGAGGTGCCGTCCGTTCGGCACTAGGATCATCAGTGATTTGGATCACGACGAGTACAACTCCATCAACCCCGTTCACTTGAACGCTTCCGCTTAGCGATCTACAAGGGTATGTAGATGCACTCTCCTTCCCCTCATTGCTAGTCTCTCCATAGATAGATCTTGGTGACACGTAGGAAAATTTCGAATTTCTGCTACGTTCCCCAACACTCCATAAGTCCGCATAAACCCAAACGCTTTGATCATTTCATCAAAGCGAATGTTCCAACTCCGAGATGCTTGCACCAGCCCATAGATGGAGCGCTGGAGCTTGCATACCTTGTTAGCATTCTTAGGATCGACAAAACCTTCCGGCTGCATCATATACAATTCTTCCTTAAGAAAGCCGTTAAGGAATGTCGTTTTGATGTCCATTTGCCATATCTCATAATCATAGTATGCGGCAATTGCTAACATTATTCGGACGGACTTCTGCTTCGCTACGGGTGAGAAGGTCTCATCGTAGCCAACCCCTTGAACTTGTTGATAACCCTTAGCGACAAATCAAGCCTTATAGATGGTAACATTACCATCCGCGTCCATCTTCTTCTTAAAGATCCATTTATTCTCTATCGCTCGCCGATCATTGGGCAAGTCTGTCAAAGTCCATACTTTGTTTTCATACATGGATCCTATCTCGGATTGCATGGCTTCAAGCCATTTGTTGGAATCTGGGCCCGCCATTGCTTCTTCATAGTTCGAAGGTTCACCGTTGTCTAACAACATGATTTCCAGGACAGGGTTGCCGTACCATTCTGGTGTGGAACGTGTCCTTGTGGACCTTCGAAGTTTAGTAGCAACTTGATCCAAAGTACCTTGATCATCATCATTAACTTCCTCTCTAGTCGGTGCAGGCACCACAGGAACATCTTCCTGAGTTGCGCTACTTTCCGGTTCAAGAGGCAGTACTTCATCGAGTTCTACTTTCCTCCCACTTACTTCTCTCGAGAGAAACTCTTTCTCCAGAAAGGACCCGTTCTTGGTAACAAAGATCTTGCCTTCGGATCTGAGGTAGAAGGTATACCCAATGGTTTCCTTAGGGTATCCTATGAAGACGCATTTTTCCGACTTGGGTTCGAGCTTTTCAGGTTGAAGTTTCTTGACATAAGCATCGCATCCCCAAACTTTTAGAAACGACAGCTTAGGTTTCTTCCCAAACCATAATTCATACGGTGTCGTCTCAACGGATTTAGACGGTGCCCTATTTAAAGTGAATGTAGCTGTCTCTAGAGCGTATCCCCAAAATGATAGCGGTAAATCAGTGAGTGACATCATAGATCGCACCATATCCAATAGAGTGTGATTACGATGTTCGAACACACCATTACACTGAGGTGTTCCAGGCGGCATGAGTTGTGAAACGATTCCACATTTCCTTAAGTGCGTACCAAATTCATGACTTAAATATTCTTCCCCATGATCTGATCGTAAGAATTTTATCTTTCGGTCACGTTGATTCTCTACCTCATTCTGAAATTCCGTGAACTTTTCAAATGTCTCAGACTTGTGTTTCATCAAATAGACATACCCATATCTACTTAAGTCATCGGTGAGAGTGAGAACATAACGATAGCCACCGCGAGCCTCAACGCTCATTGGACCGCACACATCAGTATGTTTAATTTCCAATAAGTTGGTTGCTCGCTCCATTGTTTCGGAGAACGGAGTCTTGGTCATTTTACCCATGAGGCATGGTTCACACGTGTCAAATGATTCGAAATCAAGAGACTCCAAAAGTCCATCTGTATGGAGCTTCTTCATGCATTTGACACCGATGTGACCAAGGCGACAGTGCCACAGATATGTGGGACTATCATTATCAATCTTACACCTTTTGGTATTCACACTATGAATATGTGTAACATCACGTTCGAGATTCATTAAGAATAAACCATTGACCAGCGGAGCATGACCATAAAACATATCTCTCATATAAATAGAACAACCATTATTCTCGGATTTAAATGAGTAGCCATCTCGTATTAAACGAGATCCAGATACAATGTTCATGCTCAAAGCTGGCACTAAATAACAATTATTGAGGTTTAAAACTAATCCCGTAGGTAAATGTAGAGGTAGCGTGCCGACGGCGATCACATCGACCTTGGAACCATTCCCGACGCGCATCATCACCTCGTCCTTCGCCAGTCTCTGCTTATTCCGCAGCTCCTGTTTTGAGTTACAAATATGAGCAACCGCACCGGTATCAAATACCCAGGAGCTACTACGAGTACTGGTAAGGTACACATCAATTACATGTATATCACATATACCTTTAGTATTGTCGGCCTTCTTGTCCGCTAAGTATTTGGGGCAGTTCCGCTTCCAGTGTCCCTTTCCCTTGCAATAAAAGCACTCAGTCTCAGGTTTGGGTCCATTCTTTGGCTTCTTCCCGATAACTGATTTACCGGGCACGGCAACTCCCTTGTCGTCCTTCTTGAAGTTCTTCTTACCCTTGCCTTTCTTGAAACTAGTGGTTTTATTGACCATCAACACTTGATGTTCCTTTTTGATTTCCACCTCCGCTGATTTCAGCATTGAAAATACTTCAGGAATAGTTTCACCATCCCCTGCATATTGTAGTTCATCACAAAGCTCTTGTAGCTAGGTGGGAGCGACTGAAGGATTCTGTCAATGACCGCCTCGTCCGGGAGGTTAATGTCCAGCTGAGACAAGCGGTTGTGCAACCCAGACATTTTGAGTATGTGCTCACTAACAGAACTATTTTCCTCCATCTTACAACCATAGAACTTGTCGAAGACTTCATATCTCTCGACCCGGGCATGAGCTTGGAAAACCATTTTCAGCTCTTCGAACATCTCATATGCTTCGTGTTGCTCAAAACGCTTTTGGAGCCCCGGTTCTAAGCTGTAAAGCATGCCACACTGAACGAAGGAGTAATCATCAACACGTGACTGCCAAGCATTCATAATGTCTTGGTTCTCTGGAATGGGTGCTTGACCTAGCGGTGCTTCTAGGACATATGCTTTCATGGCAGCTACGAGGATGATCCTCAGGTTCCGGACCCAGTCCGTATAGTTGCTGCCATCATCTTTCAGCTTGGTTTTCTCTAGGAACGCGTTGAAGTTGAGGTTGACATGAGCGTTGGCCATTTGATCTAAAAGATATTTTGCAAAGGTTTTTAGACTAAGTTCATGATAATTAAGTTCATCTAATCAAATTATTTAATGAACTCCCACTCAAATTAGACATCCCTCTAGTCATCTAAGTGATACATGATCCGACTCAACTAGACCGTGTCCGATCATGACGTGAGATGGACTAGTCATCCTCGGTGAACATCTCCATGTTGATCGTATCTTCCATACGACTCATGTTCGACCTTTCGGTCTCTTGTGTTCCGAGGCCATGTCTGTACATGCTAGGCTCGTCAAGTCAACCTAAGTGTTTTGCGTGTGTAAATCTGGCTTACACCCGTTGTATGTGAACGTTAGAATCTATCACACCCGATCATCACGTGGTGCTTCGAGACAACGAACTTTCGCAACGGCACACAGTTAGGGGGAACACTTACTTGAAATTATTTTGAGGGATCATCTTATTTACTGTCGTCGTTCTAAGCAAATAAGAAGCAAAAACATGATAAACATCACATGCAATCAAATAGTGACATGATATGGCCAATATCATTTGCTCCTTTTGATCTCCATCTTCGGGGCGCCATGATCATCATCGTCACCGGCATGACACCATGATCTCCATCATCATGATCTCCATCATCGTGTCTTCATGAAGTTGTCTCATCATCTATTACTTCTACTACTATGGCTAACTGTTTAGCAATAAAGTAAAATAATTACATGATGTTTATGTTGACACGCATGTCATAAATAAATTAAGACAACTCCTATGGCTCCTGCCGGTTGTCATACTCATCGACATGCAAGTCATGATTCCTATTACAAGAACATGATCAATCTCATACATCACATATATCATTCATCACATCCTTTTGGCCATATCACATCACAAGGCACATGCTGCAAAAACAAGTTAGACGCCCTCTAATTGTTGTTGCAAGTTTTTTACATGGCTGCTATAGGTTTCTAGCAAGAACGTTTCTTACCTACGCCAAAACCACAACGTGATATGCCAATTTCTATTTACCCTTCATAAGGACCCTTTTCATCGAATCCGATCCGACTAAAGTGGGAGAGACAGACACCCGCTAGCCACCTTATGCAGCTAGTGCATGTCAGTCGGTGGAACCAGTCTCACATAAGCGTACGTGTAAGGTCGGTCCGGGCCGCTTCATCCCACGATGCCACCGAATCAAGATAAGACTAGTAACGGCAAGTAAATTGACAAAATCAACGCCCACAACAACTTGTGTTCTACTCGTGCATAGAAACTACGCATAGACCTAGTTCATGATGCCACTGTTGGGGAACGTAGCATAATTTTAAAATTTTCTACGCATCACCAAGATCAATCTATGGAGTCATCTAGCAACGAGGGAGAGGGGAGTGCATCTACATACCCTTGTAGATCGCGAGCGGAAGCGTTCAAGAGAACGGGGTTGATGGAGTCGTACTCGTCGTGATCCAAATCACCGATGACCAAGCGCCGAACGGACGGAACCTCCGCGTTCAACACACGTACGATTGGGAATACGTCTCCTCCTTCTTGATCCAGCAAGAGGAAGGAGAGGTTGATGGAGATCCAGCAGCACGACGGCGTGGTGGTGGAAGCAGCGGTGATCTCGGCAGGGCTTCGTCAAGCTCCAACGAGAGAGAGAGAGAGAGAGAGAGAGAGGTGTTACGAGGGTAGAGGGAGGCGCCAAGGACTTGGGTGCGGCTGCCCACCCTCCCACCCCCACTATATATAGGGCCCCTAGGGGGCGCCGGCCCTAGGAGATGGGATCTCCAAGGGGGACGGGGGCCAAGGGGGACTTGCCCCCCACCCCTAGGGTTTCCAACCCTAGGCGCAGGGGGAGGCCCATGGGGGGTGCACCAGCCCACCAGGAACTGGTTCCCCTCCCACTTCAGCCCATGGGGCCCTCCGGGATAGGTGGCCCCACCCGGTGGACCCCCGGGACCCTTCTGGTGGTCCCGGTACAATACCGATTACCCCCGAAACTTTCCCGATGGCCGAAACTGGACTTCCTATATATAAATCTTCACCTCTAGACCATTCCGGAACTCCTCGTGACGTCCGGGATCTCATCCGGGACTCCGAACAACTTTCGGGTTACCGCATACTAATATCTCTACAACCCTAGCATCACCAAACCTTAAGTGTGTAGACCCTACGGGTTCGGGAGACACGCAGACATGACCGAGACGATTCTCCGGTCAATAACCAACAGCGGGATCTGGATACCCATGTTGGCTCCCACATGTTCCACGATGATCTCATAGGATGAACCACGATGTCGAGGATTCAATCAATCTCGTATTCAATTCCCTTTGTCAATCGGTACGTTACTTTCCCGAGATTCGATCGTCGGTATCCCAATACCTCATTCAATCTCGTTACCGGCAAGTCACTTTACTCGTACCATAATGCATGATCCCGTGACCAAACACTTGGTCACATTGAGCTCATTATGATGATGCATTGCCGAGTGGGCCCAGAGATACCTCTCCGTCATATGGAGTGACAAATCCCAGTCTCGATCCGTGTCAACCCAACAGATACTTTTGGGGATACCTGTAGTATACCTTTATAGTCACCCAGTTACGTTGTGACGTTTGGTACACCCAAAGCACTCCTACGGCATCCGGGAGTTACACGATCTCATGGTCTAAGGAAATGATACTTGACATTGGAAAAGCTCTAGCAAACGAACTACACGATCTTGTGCTATGCTTAGGATTGGGTCTTGTCCATCACATCATTCTCCTAATGATGTGATCCCGTTATCAATGACATCCAATGTCCATAGTCAGGAAACCATGACTATCTATTGATCAACGAGCTAGTTAACTAGAGGCTCACTAGGGACATGTTATGGTCTATGTATCCACACGTGTATTATGATTTCCGGATAACACAATTATAGCATGAATAACAAACAATTATCATGAACAAGGAAATATAATAATAATCATTTTATTATTGCCTCTAGGGCATATTTCGAACAACACACATTATAGGCGGTTGCCAAACAGAATGGTTAAGTTTACACTCCCCCTCCACCAACAAGCATCAACCCATGGCTTGCTCAAAACAAAGAGTGCCTCCAACTAACAACAGTCCCGGGGGGAGTTTTGTTTGCAGTTATTTTGATTTGATTTGCATAAAGCATGGGTCTGGGCATCCCGGTGACCAGCCATTTTCTCGTGAGTGAGGAGCGGAATCCACTCCTCTTGAGAATAACCCGCCTAACATGGAAGATACGGACAGCCGATGACCCACAAGTATAGGGGGTCGCAACAGTTTTTGAGGGTAGAGTATTCAACCCAAATTTATTGATTCGACATAAGGAGAGCCAAAGAATATTCTCAAGTATTAGCAGCTGAGTTGTCAATTCAACCACACCTAGAACTTAATATCTGCAACAAAGTCTTTAGTAGCAAAGTAATATGATAGTAGTGGTAACGGTAGCAAAAGGTAATGATAACAAAAGTAATGTTTTTGGTATTTTGTAGTGATTGTAACAATAGCAACGGAAAAGTAAATAAGCGGAGAACAATATATGGAAAGCTCGTAGGCAATGGATCGGTGATAGAGAATTATGCCGGATGCGGTTCATCATGTAACAGTCATAACATAGGGTGACACAGAACTAGCTCCAATTCATCAATGTAATGTAGGCATGTATTCCGAATATAGTCATACGTGCTTATGGAAAAGAACTTGCATGCCATCTTTTGTCCTACCCTCCCATGGCAGCGGGGTCCTAGCGGAAACTAAGGGATATTAAGGCCTCCTTTTAATAGAGTACCGGACCAAAGCATTAACACATAGTGAATACATGAACTCCTCAAACTACGGTCATCATTGGGAGTGGTCTTGATTATTGTCACTTCGGGGTTGCCGGATCATAACACATAGTAGGTGACTATAGACTTGCAAGATAAGATCAAGAACTCACATATATTCATGAAAACATAATAGGTTCAGATCTGAAATCATGGCACTAGGGATCAAACCCTAACAAAACTAACTCGATTACATGATAAATCTCATCCAACCCATCACCGTCCAGCAAGCCTATGATGGAATTACTCAAGCACAGTGGTGAGCGTCATGAAATTGGTGATGGAGGATGGTTGATGATGACCATGGCGACAGATTCCCCTCTCCAGAGCCCCGAACGAACTCCAGATCAACCCTCCCGAGAGGTTTTAGGGCTTGGAGGCGCCTCCGTATCGTAAAACGCAATGAATCCTTCTCCTTGATTTTTTTCTCCCCGAAAGTGAATATATAGAGTTGGAGTTGAGGTCGGAGGAGCTCCAGGTGGGCCACGAGGTAGGGGGCGCGCCCGGCGGGGTAGGCGCACCCCCACCCTCGTGGCTAGGGTGTGGGCCCCCTGGTCTTGATCTTTTGCCATGATTTTTTATTATTTCCAAAAATAGTCTCTGTAAAGTTTCAAGTTATTCTGAGAACTTCTGTTTCTGCACATAAATAACACCATGGCAATTCTGCTGAAAACAGCATCAGTCCGGGTTAATTCCATTCAAATCATGCAAGTTAGAGTCCAAAACAAGGGCAAAAGTGTTTGGAAAAGTAGATACGACAGAGACGTATCAACTCCCCCAAGTTTAAACCTTTGCTTGTCCTCAAGCAATTTAGTTGATAAACTGAAAGTGCTAAAGAAAAACTTTTACAAACTCTATTTGCTCTTGTTGTTGTAAATATGTAAAGCTAGCATTCAGGTTTTCAGCAAAGATTATAGACTAACCATATTCACAATAACGCATAGGTCTCATGTTTACTCATATCAATGGCATAATCAACTAGCGAGCAATAATAATAAATCTCGGATGACAACACTTTCTCAAAACAATCATAATATGATATAACAAGATAGTATCTCACTATCCCTTTCTAAGACCGAAAAACATAAATGCAGAGCACCTTTAAAGATCAAGGACTAACTAAACATTGTAATTCATGGTAAAAGAGATCCAGTCAAGTCATACTCAATGTAATTAATCAGTAATTAATGCAAATGACAGAGGTGCTCTCCAACGGGTGCTTTTTAATAAGAGGGAGATGACTCAACATAAAAGTAAATAGATAGGCCCTTTGCAAAGGGAAGCAGGGATTTGTAGAGGTGCCAGAGCTCGGTTTTGAAATAGAGGTGAATAATATTTTGAGCGGTATACTTTCATTGTCAACATAACAACCAAGAGATGGTGATATCTTCCATGCTACACACATTATAGGCGGTTCCCAAACAGAATGGTAAATTTTATACCCCCCCCCCCTCCACCAACAAGCATCAATCCATGGCTTGCTCGAAACAACGAGTGCCTCCAACTAACAAGAGTCCCAGGGGGAGTTTTGTTTGCAATTGTTTTGATTTAGTTTGCATAAAGCATGGGACTGGGCATCCCGGTGACCAGCCATTTTCTCGTGAGTGAGGAGCGGAGTCCACTCCTCTTGAGAATAACCCGTCTAATATGGAAGATAAGGACAACCCTAGTTGAGACATGAGCTATTCGAGCATGCAAAACAGGATATTTATTTGAAGATTTAGAGTTTGGCACATAGAAATTTACTTGGAACGGCAGGTAGATACCGTATATAGGTAGGTATGGTGTACACATATGGAATAACTTTGGGGTTTATGGGATTGGCTGCACAAGCAGTATTCCCGGTTAGTACAGGTGAAGGCTAGAAAAAGACTGGGAAGCGACCAGCTAGAGAGCGACAACAGTCATGAACATGCATTAAAATTAATCAACACTGAATGCAAGCATGAGTAGGATATAATGCACCATGAACATAAATATCGTAGAGGCTATGTTGATTTTGTTTCAATTACATGCGTGAACATGTGCCAAGTCAAGCCACTCGAATCGTTCAAAAGAGGATACCACCCTATCATACCATATCACAACCATTTTAATAGCATGTTGGCACGCAAGGTAAACCATTATAAGCTCCTAGCTAATTAAGCATGGCATGAGAAACTATGATCTCTAGTTGTCATTGCAAACATGTTTATTCATAATAGGCTGAATCAGGAATGATGAACTAATCATATTTACAAAAACAAGAGAGGTTGAGTTCATACCAGCTTCTCCCATCTCAATCAGTCCATCATATATCATCATAATTGCCTTTCACTTGCACGACCGAACGATGTGAATAATAATAACAGTGCACGTGCATTGGACTAAGCTAGAATCTGCAAGCATTCAATAAACAGGAGAATACAAGGCAATATGGGCTCTTTTGTCAGATCAACAATAATGCATATAAGAGCCACTTCAACAATTTAATTATGGTCTTCTCCTATCGACCCCCAAAGAAAAGAAAATAAATAAAACTATTTACACGGGAAAGCTCCCAACAAGCAAAAAGAAGAACATGAAATCTTTTTGGGTTTTCTTTTTAATTACTACTACATGCATAGGAATTAAAGCTAGCTAAAAGTTACAACTACTTTTTTGTTTTTCTTAAGGTTTATCAAACACACAAGAAGAAAGCATAAAAAGGAAATAAACTAGTATGGATGATACAATGAAAAAGTATGAGCACCAACAACTAGCAATGAGTGTGTGAACATGAATGTAATGTCGGTGGGAAATACGTACTCCCCTAGCTTAGGCTTTTGGCCTAAGTTGGTCTAATGCCACGGATGGCCTGGCGGATATCCAAAGTTGTAGTTGGGGTCATACTGAGTTGCAGCAGTCATTGCATCGTGGGATGCAACTTGGAGGCGAGCTATCTCAGCCCTCCTCTTATACTCTTCTGCCTCCTCTCTGGTTATAAAATATCTCCCTTTTGCCTGAAAGTCAAAGAAAGTAGAAGCAGGGAGAGCAACGTGATAGGTGCGTCGTCTGTCAAAGATTAGTCGATACTAGAGGAACTGATCGTTCCTCTCAACAAACTGATGACGAACCATAGCCTCATAATCCAAATAAGCAGAAGGCAACTCAATATCATCCTCACGTATGGTTATACCAAGAAAATTAGCTATGCGGGTTGCATAAATTCCACCAAAGAAATCTCCATTGAATCTATTAAGATGCAACCTACATGCAACAATGGCTCCCAAATTATAAGATTTATCTCCTAACACAACACTCCTAAGAATACTAAGGTCAGGGACACACATGTGACATGCTTCATCTTTACCATTAATGCATCTACCTATGAAGAGAGCAAAATAATGTATAGCAGGAAAATGAATGCTCTCTATGGTAGCTTGTGTTATATCTCTAGATTCCCCCACAGTTATACTAGCAAGAAAATTTCTAAATTCAGATTTGCAAGGTTCACTAGCACTACCCCATTGTGGAAGTTTGCAAGCAGTGGTAAAATCTTCTAAGTCCATCGTATAAGATTTTTCATAAAGATCAAGCAGGACAGTTGGAGAATTTCATGAAGATGAAAATTCAAACCTCCTCACAAAGGAACTAGTGAGATAGTGGTACTGGCGGCACTTTTCCTCCTCGAAGCTCACAAGATCAGCATTACGCAAATATGCGTTAAATTCTTCCTTGATTCCCGCTCGATCCATAAAGTCCTCTGAAGGCCATTCATAGGGCCGCACTGGAGCGTTCCTTGGTGGCTCATCGTCAGCATCACGCATTGCAAGCCTCGCTCCTTGCTTCCTTGGAGAACCACCTTGGTACATCTTCCTAAGCATATTTCTTCCTCTAAAAAATTTCTGAAATTTTTAGTAACTTCAAATAAAAGTAAACCAAACTCAACAAAATTGATAGCAACTACTCCTACAAGTGCCTAGAGGCAATATCATGCACCAAAACTACTTTTGACCATATAAATTTGACATGCAAGCTCAAGAACATGGTCACCTAGGCAGCACAAATTTGCAATGAATAGAGCACTAGAACAAAAACTAATTGGACCAATGGAGGTGTCACATACCAAGGAACAATCCCCCCAAGCAGTTTTGTGAGAGGTGCTTTGAGCAAGGAGATCGAAAATGGCAGCAAAATGAGCTTGGACTCGAGTTTGAGATGGATAATGGTTTTGTGGGAGGAAGGAGTGTGTGGGTGCAGGAATAAGTGGAGGAGGGCCATCCAAGGCCCACGAGGCAGGGGGCGCGCCCAGGGGGTAGGGCGCGCCCTCCACCCTCGTGGTTAGGTGGATGCCCCCCCCCCCCCCCCCGCTGTGTTCTCAGTGCCAAATATTCTCAAATATTCCAGAAAAAAACATATTTAAATTTCAGGGCATTTGGAGAACTTTTATTTTCGGGGTATTTTTATATTGCACGTATAATTCAGATAACAGACAAAAAATACTATTTTTACTTTATTTAATATAAATTGCAGAAAGTAGAAAGAGGGTACAGAGAGTTGTGTTCTCTAAATTCATCCATTCTCAATATCATCAAAAGGAATCCATTAACAAGGTTGATCAAGTCTTGTTAACAAACTCATTCCGAATAACATGGAACCGGAGAATTTTCGAATAACACTAGGTTACCTCATTCCGAATAACATGGAACCGAAGAATTTTCGAAAACTCACATCCAATTAGCCATATATACCAGGATCTTTCCAACATATTGTGCTTGCCAAAGGATAAAGTGTAAAAAGGAAGGGTGAAAATCACCATGACTCTTATGCAATGTAGGAGATAAAAGTAAAAGATAGGCCCTTCGCAGAGGGAAGCAGAGGTCGACATGCGCTTTTATGGTTGGATGCACAAAATCTTAATGCGAAAGAACGTCACTTTATGTTGCCACTTGTGATATGGACCTTTATTATGCAGTTTGTCGCTTTTATTACTTCCATATCACACGATCGTATAAAGCTTATTTCCTCCACACCAATCAATCATACATATTTAAAGAGCAATTTTTATTGCTTGCACCGATGACAACTTACTTGATGGACCTTACTCAATCCATAGGTAGATATGGTGGACTCCTATGGCAAGACTGGTTTAAGGGTATTTGGAAGCACAAGTAGTATCTCTACTTGGTGCAATGAATTTGGCTAGCATGAGGGGGAAAGGCAAGCTCATCATGTTGGAAGATCTAGGACAATATAATTCATCTCGGATGTAAGAAAACATAACCCATTACGTTCTCTTCCTTGTCCAATGTCAACTCTTTAGCATGTCATATTTTAATGAGTGCTCACAATCATAAAAGATGTCCAAGATAGTATATTTATATGTGAAGACCTCTCTTTCTTTATTACTTCCTATTAATTGCAATGATAACCAAAACTGTGTTTGTTAACCCTCAACAACTTTTATTCATCATACTCCTTCTATGTGAGCTCATTACTCTCCATAAGACTCACATGATCCCTTTGTTTCTTTTTATTTCTTTCTCTTTTCTTTTATTCACTTAGGATCATGGAAAAATAATCAAGCCCTTGACTCAACACTAATCTTTATTATATAGCTCATGGACTCGATTACATAGAAGGATAATAAAGCAAAACTCACGACTAGATCATACTAAGAACTTTTATTCTACTAGATCAAGATATTACCAAAAGGATCGAACTAAGAAAAACGGCAATGATAAAAGTGATGGTGATACGATACCGGGGCACTCCCCCAAGCTTGGTAGTTGCCAAGTGGAGTGCCCATACCAGATACTCAATTCTTCTTTGTTGGTTGAGACGGTGGTGATTTTGTTGATGGTGTAGGCTTCTTCCTTAATTTGCGTTTGAGGACAGAATTTTGGTCCCTTAGGTCCTCGATCTCCTGCTCCAAGCTCAGTATCTTTTTGCATAGTTCCTGTTTGTTCTCCTGCAAGAGGCGAAAAGGGATAAACTCGATCTTAGGTTTCTTTACCCTATCCGGGAGGCTTGACTTTTTGAACTCCACATGCGTATCCCCAGGTTGAAGTAGTGGGACTTCATCTTCATCTGAGCTCGTCTCCTCCTTTCCCTTGGGTTCATAGTCCTCTTCTTCTTCCATAGTCCAACTGCAATGCTCCACGTCCCCATAAACCTTAGGATTTGCAAGGTAATCAGTCACGTAGCTTTCTCCTTCCGAATCCTGGGACGACATGTTGCTTGATACGTCCATTTTGCATCATGCTTTTATATCAATATTTACTGCATTATGGACTGTTATTTCACTTTATGTCACAATACTTATGGCTATTCTCTCTTATTTTACAAAGTTTACTTAAGAAGGGAGAATGCCGGCAGTTGGAATTCTGGGCTAGAAAGGAGCAAATATTAGAGACCTATTCTGCGCAACTCCAAAAGTCATGAAACTCCACGGAATATCTTAAAATAAAGAAAGAAAAATCCTCACTAAAGATGAAGTCCAGGGGGCCCACACCCTGCTCACGAGGGTGGGGGGCACGCCCCCCTCCTAGGGCGCGCCCCCCTACCTCGTGGGCCCTCTGGTGGGTCTCCGACGTCCACCTTCTGCTATATGAAGTCTATCGATGAGAAAAAAATCAGAAGGAACTTTTCGGGACGAGACTCCGCCGCCACGAGGCGGAACCTTGGCGGAACCAATCTAGAGCTCCGGCAGAGTTGTTCTGCCGGGGATACTTCCCTCCAGGAGGGGGAAATCATCACCATCGTCATCACCAACGCTCCTCTCATCGGGAGAGGGCAATCTCCATCAACATCTTCACCAGCACCATCTCATCTCCAAACCCTAGTTCATCTCTTGTATCCAATTCTTGTCTCAAAGTCCGGGATTGGTGCTAGTAGGTTGCTAGTAGTGTTGATTACTCCTTGTAGTTGATGCTAGTTGGTTTATTTGGTGGAAGATCATATGTTCTGATCCAATATGCATATTATTACCCCTCTGATTATGAACATGAATATGCTTTGTGAGTAGTTACGTTTGTTCCTAAGGACAAGGGAGAAGTCTTGCTATTAGTAGTCATGTGAATTTGGTATTCGTTCGATATTTTGATAAGATGTATATTGTCTAGCCTCTAGTGGTGTTATGTGAACGTCGACTACATAACACTTCACCATTATTTGGGCCTAGAGGAAGGCATTGGAAGTAATAAGTAGATGATGGGTTGCTAGAGTGACAGAAGCTTAAACCCTAGTTTATGCGTTGCTTCGTAAGGGGCTGATTTGGATCCACATGTTTCATGCTATGGTTAGGTTTACCTTAATACTTTTGTTGTAGTTGCAGATGCTTGCAATAGAGGTTAATCATAAGTGGGATGCTTGTTCAAGTAAGAACATCACCCAAGCACCGGTCCACCCACATATCAAATTATCAAAGTATCGAATGCGAATCATATGAACGTGATGAAAACTAGCTTGACGATATTCCCATGTGTCCTCGGGAGTGCTTTTCCTTATATAAGAGTTTGTTCCGGCTTGTCCTTTGCTACAAAAAGGATTGGGCCACCTTGCTGCACTTTATTTACTTTTGTTACTTGTTGCTCGTTACAATTTACCTTATCACAAAACTATCTGCTACCACTTATTTTAGTACTTGCAGAGAATACCTTGCTGAAAACCGCTTATCATTTCCTTCTACTCTTCGTTGGGTTCGACACTCTTACTTATCGAAAGGACTACGATAGATCCCCTATACTTGTGGGTCATCAAGACTCTTTTCTGGCGCCGTTGCCGGTGAGTGTAGCACCTTTGGTAGGTGGAATTTGGTAAGGAAAAATTTATATAGTGTGCTGAAATTTACTGTCACTTGCTACTATGGAAAGTAATTCTCCGAGGGGCTTGTTCGGGGTATCTTCACCCCGTCCAGTAGAGCAAAGAATTGCTCCTCAACCTACTGAACCTATAGAAAATGAAACTCCTTTTGAATTTCCTTCGGGTATGATGGAAAAACTGCTAGCTAACCCTTTTACAGGAGATGGAACAAAGCATCCTGATGAGCACTTAATATATGTGGATGAAGTTTGTGGTTTATTTAAGCTTGCAGGTGTACCCGATGGTGTTGCTAAGAAGAAGGTCTTCCCTTTATATTTGAAGGGAGACGCATTGATATGGTATAGGCTATGTGATCACAATTATATATATAATTTCTGGCCTCGCGAAGGAGAAAGCATCGCTCAAGCTTGAGGGAGGCTTAAATCCATGTCATACTCATGCCCCAATCATGAGCTCTCGAGAGAAATAATTATGCAAAGTTTTTATGCTCGGCTTTCTCATAATAATCAAACCATGCTCGATACTTCTTGTGTTGGCTCTTTTATGATGAAGATTATTGAATTCAGATGGAATTTATTGGATAGAATTAAACGCAACTCTAAAGATTGGGACCTCGATGAAGGTAAGGAGTTAGGTATGACACCTAAGTTTGATTGTGTTAAATCTTTTATGGATACCGATATTTTCCGTAAGTTTAGCACTAAATATGGACTTGACTCTGAGATAGTAGCTTCTTTCTGTGAATCTTTTGCTACTTATGTTGATCTCCCTAAGGAGAAGTGGTTTAAATATCATCCTCCCATAGAATTAAAAGTAGCTGCACCTATTAAAGTTGAAGAAAAGACTGTCACTTATAATGATCCTATTGTTCCTACTTCTTATGTTGAGAAACCACCTTTCCCTGTTAGAGTAAAGGATCATGCTAAAGCTTCAACTGTTGTTCGTAAAAGCAATATTAGAACTTATACACCCCCTGAGCAAGTTAAAGTAGAACCTAATATTGCTATTGTTAAAGATCTCTTGTCTGATAATATTGATGGGCATGTTATTCAGTTCGAAGGTGAAACTGCTAGAATTGCTAAACCTTGTGCTAAAGATAAACATAGACCTGTGGTAGGCGTGCATGTTATTTCTGTTAAAATAGGAGATCATTGTTATCATGGCTTATGTGATATGGGTGCTAGTGCTAGTGTTATACCTTATGACTTGTATAAAGAAATCAAGCATGAAATTGCACCTGCTGAATTAGAAGATAGTGATGTCACAATTAAACTTGCCAATAGAGATACTATTTCAGCGATGGGAATTGTTAGAGATGTTGAAGTCTTGTGTGGGAAAACTAAATATCCTGCTGATTTTCTTATTCTTACTTCTCCGCAAGATAGCTTTTGTCCCATTATATTTGGTAGACCCTTCTTGAACACTGTTAATGCTAGGATAGATTGCGAAAAGAATATTATTACTATTGGCTTGGATGATATGATTCATGAGTTTAATTTCTCTAAATTTAGTAAACAACATTGTGAGGAAGAATTACCTAGTAAGGATGAAATTATTGGTCTTGCTTCTATTGCCGTACCTCCTAGTGATCCTTTAGAACACTATTTGCTAGACCATGAAAATGATATGTTCATGAATGAAAGAAGGGAAATAGATGAAGTATTCTTTAAACATGAACTTATTCTGCAACACAATTTGCCTGTTGAAATTTTAGGGGATCCTCCTCCACCCAAGGGTGATCCCGTGTTTGAGCTTAAACCTTTGCCTGATAATCTTAAATATGCTTATCTTGATGAAAAGAAGATATATCCTGTTATTATTAGTGCTAACCTTTTAGAGCATGAAGAAGAAAGATTATTGAAAACTCCGAAGAAGCATCGTGCTGCTATTGGATATACTCTTGATGATCTTAAGGGCATTAGTCCCACTCTATGTCAACATAAAATAAATTTGGAAGCAGATGCCAAACCAGTTCATGATCCTCAACGACGTCTGAATCCTAAAATGAAAGAAGTGGTAAGAAAAGAAATACTCAAGCTTCTGGAGGCAGGTATAATTTATCCCGTTGCTGATAGTCAGTGGGTAAGTCATGTCCATTGTGTCCCTAAGAAGGGAGGTATTACTGTTGTTCCTAATGATAAAGATGAATTGATTCCACAAAGAATTATCACAGGTTATAGGATAGTAATTTATTTCCGCAAATTAAATAAAGCTACTAAGAAAGATCATTACCCCTTACCTTTTATTGATCAAATGCTAGAAAGATTATGCAAACATACACCCTATTGCTTTCTAGATGGTTATTCTGGTTTCTCTCAAATACCTGTGTCGGCTAGAGATCAATCAAATACTACTTTTACATGCCCTTTTGGTACTTTTGCTTATAGACGTATGCCTTTTGGTTTATGTAATGCACCTGCTACCTTCCAAAGATGCATGATGGCTATATTCTCTGACTTTTGTGAAAAGATTTGTGAGGTTTTCATGGACGATTTTTCCGTCTATGGTTCCTCTTTTGATGATTGCTTGAGCAATCTTGATCGAGTTTTGCAGAGATGTGAAGAAACTAATCTTGTCTTGAATTGGGAAAAGTGCCACTTTATGGTTAATGAAGGTATTGTCTTGGGGCATAAAGTTTCTGAAAGAGGTATTGAAGTTGATAAAGCCAAGGTCGATGCTATTGAAAAGATGCCATGTCCCAAGGACATCAAAGGTATAAGAAGTTTCCTTGGTCACGCCGGATTTTACAGGAGGTTCATTAAGGACTTCTCAAAAATTTCTCGGCCTCTGACTAATTTATTGCAAAAAGATATACCATTTGTCTTTGATGATGATTGTGTAGAAGCATTTGAAATACTTAAGAAAGCATTAGTCTCTGCACCTGTTGTTCAGCCACCTGATTGGAATTTACCCTTTGAAATTATGTGTGATGCTAGTGATTATGTTGTAGGTGCTGTTCTAGGGGAAAGAGTTGATAAGAAATTAAATGTTATTCATTATGCTAGTAAGACTCTAGACAATGCTCAAAGAAATTATGCTACTACTAAAAAAGAGCTTTTAGCAGTTGTATTTGCTTGTGATAAGTTCAGACCTTATATTGTTGATTCTAAAGTAACTATTCACACTGATCATGCTGCTATTAAATACCTTATGGAAAAGAAAGATGCTAAACCTAGACTTATTAGATGGATTCTCTTGCTACAAGAATTTGATTTGCATATTGTTGATAGGAAAGGAGCTGAGAACCCCGTTGCAGACAACTTGTCTAGGTTAGAAAATATTCTTGATGAACCACTACCTATTGACTCTCCTGATGAACAATTAAATGTTATAAGTACTTCTCGTAGTATTCCTTGGTATGCTGATTATGCTAATTATATAATTGCTAAATTTATACCACCTAGCTTCACATACCAACAAAAGAAAAAGGTTTTCTATGATTTGAGACATTACTTTTGGGATGACCCACATCTTTATAAAGAAGGAGTAGATGGTGTTATTAGACGTTGTGTACCAGAGCATGAACAGGAACAGATCCTACGCAAGTGTTGTTGGGGAACGCAGTAATTTCAAAAAAATTCCTACGCACACGCAAGATCATGGTGATGCACAGCAACGAGAGGGGAGAGTGTTGTCTACGTACCAACGCAGACCGACTGCGGAAGCGATCACACAACATAGAGGAAGTAGTCGCACGTCTTCTTCCCGATCCGACCGATCCAAGCACCGTTACTCCGGCACCTCCGAGTTCTTAGCACACGTTCAGCTCGATGACGATCCTCGGGCTCCGATCCAGCAAAGCGTCGAGGAAGAGTTCCGTCAGCACGACGGCGTGGTGCCTAAGCACTACAACGGTATGATCGAGGTGGAATTTGGTGGCAGGGGGCACCGCACACGGCTAAGGAACGATCTCAAGGATCAACTTGTGTGTCTTGGGGTGCCCCCTGCCCCCGTATATAAAGGTTGGAGGAGGGGAGCCGGCCGGCCAAGGGAGAGGAGGCGCAGGGGAGTCCTACTCCCACCGGGAGTAGGACTCCTCCCCCCAATCCTAATCCTATTAGGACTCCCGGGGGGAAAAGGAGAGAGAAGGGGGGCGGCCCCTATCCTAGTCCTACTAGGACTTTGGGAAGGGGGGCGCCGGCCAGCTTGTGGGCTTTCCCTTTTTCTCCTTTTCCACTAAGGCCCAATAGGCCCATTAGTCTCCCGGGGGGTTCCGGTAACCCTCCCGGTATTCCGGTAAAATCCCGATTTCACCCGGAACACTTCCGATGTCCAAACATAGGCTTCCAATATATCAATCTTTACATCTCGACCATTTCGAGACTCCTCGTCATGTCCGTGATCTCATCCGGGACTCCGAACAACCTTCGGTACATCAAAATGCATAAACTCATAATAACTGTCATCGTAACGTTAAGCGTGCGGACCCTACGGTTCGAGAACAATGTAGACATGACCGAGACACGTCTCCGGTCAATAACCAATAGCGGGACCTGGATGCCCATATTGGCTCCTACATATTCTACGAAGATCTTTATCGGTCAGACCGCATAACAACATACGTTGTTCCCTTTGTCATCGGTATGTTACTTGCCCGAGATTCGATCGTCGGTATCCAATACCTAGTTCAATCTCGTTACTGGCAAGTCTCTTTACTCGTTCCGTAATACATCATCTCATAACTAACATCTTAGTTATTATGCTTGCAAGGCTTATGTGATGTGTATTACCGAGAGGGCCCAGAGGTACCTCTTCGGCAATCGGAGTGACAAACCCTAATCTCGAAATACGCCAACCCAACATCTACCATTGGAGACACCTGTAGTACTCCTTTATAATCACCCAGTTACGTTGTGACGTTTGGTAGTACCCAAAGTGTTCCTCCGGTAAACGGGAGTTGCATAATCTCATAGTTATAGGAACATGTATAAGTCATGAAGAAAGCAATAGCAACATACTAAACGATCGGGTGCTAAGCTAATGGAATGGGTCATGTCAATCAGATCATTCAACTAATGATGTGACCTCGTTAATCAAATAACAACTCTTTGTTCATGGTTAGGAAACATAACCATCTTTGATTAACGAGCTAGTCAAGTAGAGGCATACTAGTGACACTCTGTTGGTTTATGTATTCACACATGTATTATGTTTCCGGTTAATACAATTCTAGCATGAATAATAAACATTTATCATGATATAAGGAAATAAATAATAACTTTATTATTGCCTCTAGGGCATATTTCCTTCAGTCTCCCACTTGCACTAGAGTCAATAATCTAGTTCACATCGTCATGTGATTTAACAGCAATAGTTCACATCACCATGTGATTAACACCCATAGTTCACATCGCCATGTGACCAACACCCAAAGGGTTTACTGGATTCAGTAATCTAGTTCACATCGCTATGTGATTAACACCCAAAGAGTACTAAGGTGTGATCATGTTTTGCTTGTGAGAGAATCTTAGTCAACGATCTTTCACATTCAGATCCGTTATGTATTTTGCAATTTTCTATGTCTACAATGCTCTGCACGGAGCTACTCTAGCTAATTGCTCCCACTTTCAATATGTATCTAGATCGAGACTTAGAGTCATCCAGATCAGTGTCAAAACTTGCATCGACGTAACCTTTTACGACGAACCTTTTTGTCACGTCCATAATCGAGAAACATATCCTTATTTCACTAAGGATGATTCTGACCGTTGTCCAGTGATCTACTCCTAGATCACCATTGTACTCCCTTGCCAAATCAGTGCAGGGTATACAATATATCTGGTATACAGCATGACATACTTTATAGAACCTATGGCCAAGGCATAGGGAATGACTTTCATTCTCTTTCTATCTTCTGCCGTGGTCGGGCTTTGAGTCTTACTCAACTTCACACCTTATAATACAGGCAAGAACTCTTTCTTTGACTGCTCCATTTTGAACTACTTCAAAATCTTGCCAAGGTATGTACTCATTGAAAAAAAACTTATCAAGCGTCTTGATCTATCTCTATAGATCTTGAAGCTCAATATGTAAGCAGCTTCACCGAAGTCTTTCTTTGAAAAACTCCTTTCAAACACTCCTTTATGCTTTACAGAATAATTCTACATTATTTCCGATCAATAATACGTCATTCACATATACTTATCAGAAATGTTGTAGTGCTCCCACTCACTTTCTTGTAAATACAGGCTTCACCGCAAGTTTGTATAAAACTATATGCTTTGATCAACTCATCAAAGCATATATTCCAACTCCGAGATGCTTGCACCAGTCCACAGATGGATCGCTGGAGCTTGCACATTTTGTTAGCACCTTTCGGATTGACAAAACCTTCTGGTTGCATCACATACAACTCTTCTTTAATAAATCCATTAAGGAATGCAGTTTTGTTTATCCATTTGCCAGATTTCATAAAATGCGGCAATTGCTAACATGATTCGGACAGACTTAAGCATAGATACGAGTGAGAAAAACTCATCGTAGTCAACACCTTGAACTTGTCGAAAACCTTTTTCAGCAATTCTAGCTTTGTAGATAGTAACACTACTATCAGCGTCCGTCTTCCTCTTGAAGATCCATTTATTTTCTATGGTTTGCCGATCATCGGGCAAATCCATCAAAGTCCATACTTTGTTCTCATACATGGATCATATCTCAGATTTTATGGCCTCAAACCATTTCGCGGAATCTGGGCTCATCATCGCTTCCTCATAGTTCGTAGGTTCATCATGATCTAGTAGCATGACTTCCAGAAAAGGATTACCGTACCACTCTGGCGCGGATCTTACTCTGGTTGATCTACGAGGTTCAGTAGTATCTTGTTCTGAAGTTTCATGATCATCATCATTAGCTTCCTCACTAACTGGTGTAGGTGTCACAGAAACAGTTTTCTGTGATGTACTACTTTCCAATAAGGGAGCAGGTACAGTTACCTCGTCAAGTTCTACTTTCCTCCCACTCACTTCTTTCGAGAGAAACTCCTTCTCCAGAAAGTTTCCGAATTTTAGCAACAAAAGTCTTGCCTTCGGATTTGTGATAGAAGGTGTATCCAATAGTTTCCTTTGGATATCCTATGAAGACGCACTTCTCCGATTTGAGTTTGAGCTTATCAGGATGAAACTTTTTCATATAAGCATCGCAACCCCAAACTTTAAGAAACGACAGCTTAGGTTTCTTGCCAAACCATAGTTCACACGGTGTCGTCTCAACGGATTTAGATGGTGCCCTATTTAACGTGAATGCAGCTGTCTCTAATGCATAACCCCAAAAACAATAGTGGTAAATCGGTAAGAGACATCATAGATTGCACTGTATCCAATAAAGTACGGTTATGACATTCGGACACACCATTCTGATGTGGTGTTCTAGGTGGCCTGAGTAGTGAAACTATTTCACATTGTTTTAACTGAAGACCAAACTCGTAACTCAAATATTTGTCTCCGCGATCAGATCGTAGAAACTTTATTTTCTTGTCACGATGTTTTTCACTTCACTCTGAAATTCTTTGAACTTTTCAAATGTTTCAGACTTATGTTTCGTCAAGTAGATATCCCCATATCTGCTCGAATCATCTGTGAAGGTCAGAAAATAATGATACTTGCTGCAAGCCTTAATTTTCATCAGACCACATACATCAGTATGTATGATTTCCAACAAATCTGTTGCTTGCTTCATTGTTCCGGAGAACGGCGTTTTAGTCATCTTGCCCATAAGGCATGGTTCGCAAGCATCAACTGATTCATAATCAAGTGATTCCAAAAGCCCATCAGCATGGAGTTTCTTCATGCGCTTTACACCAATATGACCTAAACGGCAGTGCCACAAATAAGTTGCACTATCATTATTAACTTTGCATCTTTTGGTTTCAATATTATGATTATGTGTATCACTACGATCGAGATCCAATGAACTATTTTCATCGGGTGTGTAACCATATAAGGTTTTATTCATGTAAACAGAACAACAATTTATTCTCTTACTTAAATGAATAACCGTATTACAATAAACATGATCAAATCATATTCATGCTCAACGCAAACACCAAATAACACTTATTTAGGTTCAACACTAATCCCGAAATTATAGGGAGTGTGCGATGATGATCATATCAATCTTGGAACCACTTCCAACACACATCGTCACTTCACCCTTAACTAGTCTCTGTTTATTCTGCAACTCCCGTTTCGAGTAACTAATCTTAGCAACTGAACTAGTATCAAATACTGAGGGTTTGCTATAAACACTAGTAAAGTACACATCAATAACATGTATATCAAATATACTTATGTTCACTTTGCCATCCTTCTTATCCGCCAATCACTTGGGGTAGTTCCGCTTCCTGTGACCAGTCCCTTTGCAGTAGAAGCACTTAGTCTTAGGCTTAGGATCAGACTTGGCTTCTTCACTTGAGCAGCAACTTGCTTGCCATTCTTCTTGAAGTTCCCCTTCTTCCCTTTGCCCTTTTCTTGAAACTAGTGGTCTTGTCAACCATCAACACTTGATGTTTTTCTTGATTTCTACCTTCATTGATTTCAGCATCACGAAGAGCTTAGGAATTACTTTTGTCATCCCTTGCATATTATAGTTCATCACAAAGTTCTACTAACTTGGTGATGGTGACTAGAGAATTCTGTCAATCACTATCTTATCTGGAAGATTAACTCCCACTTGATTCAAGCGATTGTAGTACTCAGACAATCTGGGCACATGCTCACTAGTTGAGCGATTCTCCTCCATCTTTTAGCTATAGAACTTGTTGGAGACTTCATATCTCTCAACTCGGGTATTTGCTTGAAATATTAACTTCAACTCCTGGAACATCTCATATGGTCCATGACGTTCAAAACGTCTTTGAATTCCCGATTCTAAGCCGTTAAGCATGGTGCACTTAAACTATCAAGTAGTCATCATATTGAGCTAGCCAAACGTTCATAACGTCTGCATCTGCTCCTGCAATAGGTCTGTCACCTAGCGGTGCATCAAGGACATAATTCTTCTGTGCAGCAATGAGGATAAACCTCAGATCACGGATCCAATCCGCATCATTGCTACTAACATCTTTCAACACAATTTTCTCTAGGAACATATCAAAATAAACACAGGGAAGCAACAACGCGAGCTATTGATCTACAACATAATTTGCAAAATACTACCAGGACTAAGTTCATGATAAATTTAAGTTCAATTTAATCATATTACTTAAGAACTCCCACTTAGATGGACATCCCTCTAATCCTCTAAGTGATCACGTGATCCAAATCAACTAAACCATAACCGATCATCACGTGAGATGGAGTAGTTTTCAATGGTGAACATCGTCATGTTGATCATATCTACTATATGATTCACGCTCGACCTTTCGGTCTCTGTGTTCCGAGGCCATATCTGCATATGCTAGGCTCATCAAGTTTAACCTGAGTATTCTGCGTGTGCAAAACTGGCTTGCACCCGTTGTAGATGGACGTAGAGCTTATCACACCCGATCATCACGTGGTGTCTGGGCACGACGAACTTTGGCAACGGTGCATACTCAGGGAGAACACTTCTTGATTATTTAGTGAGAGATCATCTTATAATGCTACCGTCAATCAAAGCAAGATAAGATGCATAAAAGGATAAACATCACATGCAATCAATATAAGTGATATGATATGGCCATCATCATCTTGTGCTTGTGATCTCCATCTCCGAAGCACCGTCATGATCACCATCGTCACCGGCGCGACACCTTGATCTCCATCGTAGCATCGTGGTCGTCTTGCCAATATTATGCTTCCACGACTATCACTACCGCTTAGTAATAAAGTAAAGCATTACATCGCGATTGCATTGCATACAATAAAGCGACAACCATATGGCTCCTGCCAGTTGCCGATAACTCGGTTACAAAACATGATCATCTCATACAATAAAATCAGCATCATGCCTTGACCATATCACATCACAACATGCCCTGCAAAAACAAGTTAGACGTCCTCTACTTTGTTGTTGCAAGTTTTACGTGGCTGCTACGGGCTTTAAGTAAGAACTCATCTCACCTACGCATCAAAACCACAACGATAGTTCGTCAAATAGACTCCGTTTTAACCTTCTCAAGGACCGGGCGTAGTCACACTTGGTTCAACTAAAGTTGGAGAGATAGTCTTCCGCAAGCCATCTGTGTGCAAAGCACGTCGAGGGAACCGGTCTCGCGTAAGAGTACGCGTAAGGTTGGTCCGGATCGTCTCACCCAACAATACCGCCGAACCAAAGTATGACATGCTGGTAGGCAGTATGACTTGTATCGCCCACAACTCACTTGTGTTCTACTCGTGCATATAACATCAAACCATAAAACCTAGGCTCTGATACCACTGTTGGGGAACGCAGTAATTTCAAAAAATTTCCTACGCACACGCAAGATCATGGTGATGCACAGCAACGAGAGGGGAGAGTGTTGTCTACGTACCAACGCAGACCGACTGCGGAAGCGATCACACAACATAGAGGAAGTAGTCGCACGTCTTCTTCCCGATCCGACCGATCCAAGCACCGTTACTCCGGCACCTCCGAGTTCTTAGCACACGTTCAGCTCGATGACGATCCTCGGGCTCCGATCCAGCAAAGCGTCGAGGAAGAGTTCCGTCAGCACGACGGCGTGGTGACGATCTTGATGTACTACCGACGTAGGGCTTCGCCTAAGCACTACAACGGTATGATCGAGGTGGAATTTGGTGGCAGGGGGCACCGCACACGGCTAAGGAACGATCTCAAGGATCAACTTGTGTGTCTTGGGGTGCCCCCTGCCCCCGTATATAAAGGTTGGAGGAGGGGAGCCGGCCGGCCAAGGGAGAGGAGGCGCAGGGGAGTCCTACTCCCACCGGGAGTAGGACTCCTCCCCCCAATCCTAATCCTATTAGGACTCCCGGGGGGAAAAGGAGAGAGAAGGGGGGGCCGGCCCCTATCCTAGTCCTACTAGGACTTTGGGAAGGGGGGCGCCGGCCAGCTTGTGGGCTTTCCCTTTTTCTCCTTTTCCACTAAGGCCCAATAGGCCCATTAGTCTCCCGGGGGGTTCCGGTAACCCTCCCGGTATTCCGGTAAAATCCCGATTTCACCCGGAACACTTCCGATGTCCAAACATAGGCTTCCAATATATCAATCTTTACGTCCCGACCATTTCGAGACTCCTCCTCATGTCCGTGATCTCATCCGGGACTCCGAACAACCTTCGGTACATCAAAATGCATAAACTCATAATAACTGTCATCGTAACGTTAAGCGTGCGGACCCTACGGTTCGAGAACAATGTAGACATGACCGAGACACATCTCCGGTCAATAACCAATAGCGGGACCTGGATGCCCATATTGGCTCCTACATATTCTACGAAGATCTTTATCGGTCAGACCGCATAACAACATACGTTGTTCCCTTTGTCATCGGTATGTTACTTGCCCGAGATTCGATCGTCGGTATCCAATACCTAGTTCAATCTCGTTACTGGCAAGTCTCTTTACTCGTTCCGTAATACATCATCTCATAACTAACATCTTAGTTATTATGCTTGCAAGGCTTATGTGATGTGTATTACCGAGAGGGCCCAGAGGTACCTCTTCGGCAATCGGAGTGACAAACCCTAATCTCGAAATACGCCAACCCAACATCTACCATTGGAGACACCTGTAGTACTCCTTTATAATCACCCAGTTACGTTGTGACGTTTGGTAGTACCCAAAGTGTTCCTCCGGTAAACGGGAGTTGCATAATCTCATAGTTATAGGAACATGTATAAGTCATGAAGAAAGCAATAGCAACATACTAAACGATCGGGTGCTAAGCTAATGGAATGGGTCATGTCAATCAGATCATTCAACTAATGATGTGACCTCGTTAATCAAATAACAACTCTTTGTTCATGGTTAGGAAACATAACCATCTTTGATTAACGAGCTAGTCAAGTAGAGGCATACTAGTGACACTCTGTTGGTTTATGTATTCACACATGTATTATGTTTCCGGTTAATACAATTCTAGCATGAATAATAAACATTTATCATGATATAAGGAAATAAATAATAACTTTATTATTGCCTCTAGGGCATATTTCCTTCAAGTGTCACTCCGAAGCTTATGGAGGACACCATGCTGGAGACAAAACTGCTGAAAGAACATGCGGTGCCCCCATGTTTGGTTTTGGTAATTGATGACAATCTCTATGGACTAATGGTTGCCTTGAGTTATATTTGAAGGTTTTGTCCATAGGCTTTTCTTGGAGTACATGTGTTGGTTTCAAGGAGAGTTTGTGTCGACCAAGGTGCTATTCAAGGAATTACCAAAAGATTGGTCTTGTGAGAGGTTGATCAAGACTAAGTTAAAGAGTGAATCAAGTTGATCAACCCACAAAGCGTAGAAGATGTACCGAGAGGGATCAAGTGATCCCATGGTCTGGTAAGCATTGTTAATTACGCTTTGTGTACTAACCCATGGTCTTCGTGAGGGTTCTTTGTGGGGTTAGGTTGCGGTGTGCAAGTTCAAGTGGAGCATCACGAAGAGATCAAATGCTTGAAGCTTGCTGTCCTTTGTGGTGACAATGGACTTGTGAAGATGTGCGGAAGAGTGGCTCACCCATGGTGGAGTATGGGGGAGCAATCAACTAGTCTTCATCAAGTCAACACAATCAAGAAAGGTTGCGGTGTGCAAGTTCAAGTGGAGCATCACGAAGAGATCAAATGCTTGAAGCTTGCCGTCCTTTGTGGTGACAATGGACTTGTGAAGATGTGCGGAAGAGTGGCTCACCCATAGTGGAGTATGGGGGAGCAATCAACTAGTCTTCATCAAGTCAACACAATCAAGAAAGGTTGCGGTGTGCAAGTTCAAGTGGAGCATCACGAAGAGATCAAATGCTTGAAGCTTGCCGTCCTTTGTGGTGACAATGGACTTGTGAAGATGTGCAGAAGAGTGGCTCACCCATAGTGGAGTATGGGGGAGCAATCAACTAGTCTTTATTGAGTCAACCCAATCAAGAAAGGTGGTCCAACCTGAGGGAGTCAAGATCGTCATCATCTAGCTCAAGTGGACCATGTGCAAGGCAAAGGTTTGCTCTTGATAGGTTTTCTATTTTACCGGTCTCATGATGGTAGTTGGGAGACCGGGTTATAGGATCGATTGCCGTACTATCAAGGGGGGCTCTCGATGAGTAGCTTGATCGTATCGTTCGCTAAGAGCTCAAACCATTGCATCCTTGCATCATCTTTCTTGGTTCTTGTTTGGTTCTCTTTGAGAGTCTTAGAGCTTTTGGTCATCTTGATGACAAGCTCGAGTTCATCGAAAACGGAGTTCACATGCTTCTTCTATGATGTTTTCGATGTTGGAGGTTTTGCCGGTTCTTCTCGGTTGGAGGTTTCACTCCTCTATTTGTTGGCATACCTCCCCTGCCTCTTCTTACTATAACCAGTCACTGTTTTGATGCTACTCGTCGTCTTGTTTCCAACAAGCTTGAGTTTGCTCAATTCGGAGCTCATATGCAGAAGTTATGGCAGTTCTGGTTTTCTTGAGAGTGGTTTTGTCAGGGTCCCAGCAGTAGTACCGTGGTACCCAGCGGTAGTACTGCTGAGGGGTCACAAGCGGCAGTACCGCTCCGCAGCGGTAGTACCGGCGGTGACTCCGCAATAGTACTACCGCTGGCTTACCAGGTCCCTACCGCATCGATTCGAGGGGTCTTTTTCTATGTCGGATTGTGCGGTACCTCGCCAAGGCAGTAGTGCGGCAGTACCGCTCCTTAGCGGCAGTGCCGCCCTTCCTCCGCGGTAGTACCGCCCGGTCCCTCTTTCCCTTTACCCTTCGTTCTGCGCGGCAGTACCGCCGAAGGGAGCGATAGTACCGCTTAACCCAGCGGTAGTACCGCTGTCTCCTGTGGTACTACAACCCCAAGGTTCTTGTTTTGTTGCTCCTTTTCCCTGTCTCCTGAGTAGTACCGCTCGTGTGCGGGCTGAGCACCTAACGGTTGGATTTTCCCCCTCCTATAAAAGGGGGTCTTCTTCCCCATTGAACCTTATCCTTTAAGCTCGTGTTCTTCCCCCATTGTTGACCTTCTTCGAGCTTGCTAACTCTCAATCCCTCCATGGATTCTTGCTAGTTTTTGAGGGAAAAGAGAGAGGAGATCTAGATCCACATTTCCACCAATCACTTTCTCCTCTATGTGAGGGGAACCCCTTGGATCTAGATCTTGGAGTTCTTGGTGTTCTCTTTCTTGTTCTTCCTCTCATTTTCCTCCCTAGCATTAGTTGCTTCGGTGGGATTTGAGAGAGAAGGACTTGGGCACTCCGTGTGCCCTTGCCATTGCATTTGGTGCATCGGTTTGAGTTCTCCACGTGATACGTGGAAGTTACAAGTTGAGAAGCTTATTACTCTTGGGTGCTTGGTACCCTTGAGCTTGTTCCTCTTGGGTGCTTGGGCGCCCTAGACGGTTGTTGGTGTTCGGAGCTCAATCATTGTGGTGCAAAGCTCCGGGCAAGCGTCGGGGTCTCCAATTAGGTTGTGGAGATCGCCTCGAGCAATTTGACGGGTACCGGTGACCGCCCCCAAGGGTTGCCAAAGTGTACGGGTTCGGTGACCGCCCCCAAGGGTTGCCATTTGTACGGGTTCGGTGACCGCCCTCAGGGGTCCCTTAGTGGAATCACAGCATCTTGCATTGTGCGAGAGCGTGAGGAGATTACGGTGGCCCTAGTGGCTTCTTGGGGAGCATTGTGCCCCCACACCGCTCCAAACGGAGATTAGCATCCGCAAGGGTGTGAACTTCGGGATACGTCGTTGTCTCCTCATGCCTCGGTTATCTCTTACCCGAGCCCTTTACTTATGCACTTTACTTTGTGATAGCCATATTGTTTCTTGTCATATATCTTGCTATCACATAGTTGCTTATCTTTCTTAGCATAAGTTGTTGGTGCACATAGGTGAGCCTAGTTGTTTTAGGTTTTGTGCTTGGCAAATTAATCGCTAGGTTTATTCCGCATTTGTTCAAGCCTAAACCGTAATTATTTTAAAACGCCTATTCACCCCCCCCTCTAGGCGACATCCACGGTCTTTCAACTGCACATAAGGTATTGCAATCTGGTTTTTATTGGCCTACTCTCTTCAAGGATGCGTGTAAGTTTGTCTTGTCTTGTGATGAATGTCAAAGAATTGGTAATGTTAGTAGACGTCAAGAAATGCCTATGAATTATTCACTTGTTATTGAACCATTTGATGTTTGGGGCTTTGATTATATGGGACCTTTTCCTGCCTCTAATGGATACACACATATTCTAGTTGTTGTTGATTACGTTACTAAGTGGGTAGAAGCTATTCCAACTAGTAGTGCTGATCATAACACTTCAATTAAAATGCTTAAGGAAGTTATTTTTCCGAGGTTTGGAGTCCCTAGATATTTAATGACTGATGGTGGTTCACACTTTATTCATGGTGCTTTCCGTAAAATGCTTGCTAAGTATGATGTTAATCATAGAATTGCATCTCCTTATCACCCACAGTCTAGTGGTCAAGTAGAGTTGAGCAATAGAGAGCTCAAATTAATTTTGCAAAAGACTGTTAATAGGTCTAGAAAGAATTGGTCCAAAAAACTTGATGATGCATTATGGGCATATAGAACTGCATACAAAAATCCTATGGGTATGTCTCCGTATAAAATGGTTTATGGAAAAGCATGTCACTTACCTCTCGAACTAGAACATAAGGCATATTGGGCTATTAAAGAGCTCAACTATGATTTCAAACTTGCCGGTGAAAAGAGGTTATTTGATATTAGCTCACTTGATGAATGGAGAACCCAAGCTTATGAAAATGCCAAGTTGTTTAAAAAAAAGTTAAAAGATGGCATGACCAAAGGATACAAAAGCGTGAGTTTAATGTAGGTGGTTATGTATTGCTATACAACTCTCGTTTAAGATTTTTTGCAGGAAAACTTTTCTCTAAATGGGAAGGCCCCTATGTTATCGGAGAGGTCTATCGTTCCGGTGCCATAAAAATCAACAACTTCGAGGGCACGAATCCGAAGGTGGTAAACGGTCAAAGAATCAAACATTATATCTCAGGTAATCCCATAAATGTTGAAACCAATATTATTGAAACTGTAACCCCGGAGGAATACATAAGGGACACCTTCCAGACCGTTTCAGACTCCGAAAAGGAATAGGTATGTGGTACGGTATGTAAACCGACTCCAAAACAATTTTAAGGCAACATTTCTCCGTTTTGGAATATTTAGAAAAATAGAAAAATAAGTAGCAGTCCGGGAAGGACACGAGGGTGGTGGGCGCGCCCTACCCCTCTGGGCGCACCCCCTACCTCGTGAGCACCTCGTGTGCCTTCCGGACTCCGTTTTCTTGCACATTACGTATTTTGGTCGGTAAAAATTCATTATATAACCTCCCGAAGGTTTTGACTCCCGTATCACGCAAATCTCCTCTGTTCTTGTTTCGAGCTGTTTTTCTGACATATCTAGGTTATCATGACGGCCCCAAGCGCCTCCAAGGACAAGTTCTTCGAGAAGGTCATCAAACCTTACCTCGCGGAGGTGCTGCAACACCCTCAAACCATTGAGTTGCGTGATGGGTTGCTGCACATCCGCGATGAAGAGGGACCAAAGGGGACCGGAAGCATGGAGACGAGGCTCAAAGCAGTGGAGCAACAAGTTTTCAAGTGCCATGGGATGGTGGAACGTGGACTCAACTCTAACCACATGATGATCGCGGAGTTCACTAGCAACCACAAGTTGGATGCTGACAACATCGGGGAGACTATCTTCAAGCTTCATGAGAAGATCGAGCACCTCCAAGCCCAAATCTATGACCTGCAAAACCAAAACTGTGAGTATGAATATAGATTCAAAAGGATGAGTTTGGCTGCAGATTTGAGGATCCTGGAGACTCGATCATCTTTCTATGATGGAGAACCTATGCCTTGGAAGATGGACACAAGGCCCGCATCATCTACAACACCTCCACCTTCTTCACCGACAAAGGAGATATAATCACATGGGTATGGGCACTCCCCTTGGCAACTTCCAAGCTTGGGGGAGGTGCCCGGTATTGTATCACAATCACAACTCCTATCTTTACCGTTTTTTTCTTAGTTCGATCCTATAAGTAGTATCTTGATCTAGTAGAATAAAGTTTATGGAATGATCTAGTTTTGAGTTTGCTTTATGATCTCTCTTTGTAATCGAGTCCGTGAGCTATATATAATAAAGATTAGTGTTGAGTCAAGGGCTTGATTGTTTTTCCATGATCTTGGGTGAATAAAAGAAAAGAGAAAAAGAATGAAAAGAAACAAAAAGTTCATATTGATCTTATTGAGAGTAATGACTTCACATAGAAAGAGTATGATGATTAAAAGTTGTTAGGAGTTGGCAGACATAGCTTTGGTCATTATTGCAATTAATAGGAAGTAATAAGGAAAGAGAGGTTTTCACATATAGATATATTATCATTGACATCTTTTATGATTGGGAGCACTCATTAAAATATGACATGCTAAAGGGTTGATGTTGGACAAGGAAGACAACGTAATGAGTTATGTCTTTCTTATATCTGAGATAAAGTATGTTGTCATGGATCCTCTAACTTGTTGAGCTTGCCTTTCCCCCTCATGCTAGCCAAATTCTCAGCACCAAGTAGCAATACTACTTGTGCTTCCAAATACCCTTACACCAGTTTTGTCATGAGAGTCCACCATATCTACCTATGGATTGAGTAAGATCCTTCAAGCAAGTTGTCATCAGTGCAAAGCAATAAAAATTGCTCTAAATATGTATGATTGATTGGTGTGGGAGAAATAAGCTTTATACGATCTTGTGATGTGGAAGTAATAAAAGCGACGGACTACATAATAAAGGTTCATATCACAAGGGGCAATATAAAGTGACGTTCTTTCGCATTGAGATTTTGTGCAACCCTGCAACCAAATAACAAAGAGTCTCTTGTGTCCCCAACACACCCAATGCAATGGTAAATTGTATAGGTGCACTAGTTCGGCGAAGAGATGGTGATACAAGTGGTATATGGATAGTAGATATGAGTATTTGTAATCTGAAATTATAAAAACAGCAAGGTAACAAATGATAAAAGTGAGCGTAAACGGTATTGCAATGATGGTAAACAAGGCCTAGGGTTCATACTTTCACTAGTGTAAGCCCTCTCAACAATAATAACATAATTGGATCATAAAACTATCCCTCAACATGCAACAAAGAGTCACTCCAAAGTCACTAATAGCGGAGAACGAACGAAGAGATTATGGTAGGGTACGAAACCACCTCAAAGTTATTCTTTCCAATCAATCCATTGGGCTATTCATATAATTGTCACAAACAGCCCTAGAGTTCGGACTAGAATAACACCTTAAGACACAAATCAACCAAAACCCTAATGTCACCTAGATACTCCAATGTCACCTCAAGTATCCGCGGGTATGATTATACGATATGCATCACACAATCTCAGATTCATCTATTCAACCAACACATAGAACCTCAAAGAGTGCCCCAAAGTTTCTACAGGAGAATCACGATGAAAACGTGTGCCAACCCCTATGCATAGGTTCCCAATGTCACGAAACCCGCAAGTTGGTCACTTTAACATACATCAAGTGGCACGTGGTATCCCATTGTCACCACAGATATCCACGGCAAGACATACATCAAGTGTTCTCAAGTCTTTAAAGACTCAATCCGATAAGATTACTTCAAAGGGGAAACTCGATTCATTACAAGAGAGTAGAGGGGAAGAAACATCATAGGATCCAAATATAATAGCAAAGCTCGCGATACATCAATATTGTATCACCTCAAGAACACGAGAGAGAGAGAGAGAGAGAGAGAGAGAGAGATCAAACACATAGCTACTGGTACATACCCTCAGCCCCGAGGGAGAACTACTCCCTCCTCGTCATGGAGAGCGTCGGGATGATGAAGATGGCCACCGGTGAGGGTTCCCCCCTCCGGCAGGGTGCCGGGACAGGGTCCCGATTGGTTTTTGGTGGCTACGGAGGCTTCTGGCGGCGGAACTCTCGATCTATCTTGCGTTCTGGAAGTTTTAGGGTATATGGAGTTATATAGGCGGAAGAAGCACGTCAGGGGAGCCACGGGGGCCCCACGAGGCAGGGGGCGCGCCCTAGGGGGGCGCCCCCCACCCTCATGGGCAGCTCCCGTATCTTCTGACGTGGGGTCCAAGTCCATCAGGTGTGTTTCCTTCCAAAAATAACTTCTCCAGTTGATTTCGTTCCGTTTCGACACCGTCTAATATTCCTTTTCTTCAAAACACTGAAATAGGCATAAAACAACATATCTGGGTTGGGCCTCCGGTTAATAGGTTAGTCCCAAAAGTAATATAAAAGTGGATAATAAAGCCCAATATTTCCCAAAACAGTAGATAATACAGCATGGAGCAATCAAAAATTGTAGATACGTTGGAGACGTATCAAGCATCCCCAAGCTTAATTCCTGCTCGTCCTCAAGTAGGTAAATGATAAAAAGATAATTTTTGATGTGGAATGCTAGTTGGCGTAATTTCAATGTAATTCTTCTTAATTGTGGCATGAATATTTAGATCCATAAGATTCAAGACAAAAGTTCATGTTGACATAAAAATAATAATACTTCAAGCATACTAACAAAGTAATTATGTCTCTTCAAAATAACATGGCCAAAGAAAGTTATCCCTACAAAATCATAGTCTGGCTATGCTCCATCTTCATCACACAACATATTTAAATCATGCACAACCCCGATGACAAGCCAAGCAATTGTTTCATACTTTTAATGTTCTCAAACTTTTTCAATCTTCACGCAATACATGAGCGTGAGCCATGGACATAGCACTATAGGTGGAATAGAATGGTGGTTGTGGAGAAGACAAAAAGGGAGAAGATAGTCTCACATCAACTAGGCGTATCAACGGGCTATGGAGATGCCCATCAATAGATATCAATGTGAGTGAGTAGGGATTGCCATGCAACGGATGCACTAGAGCTATGAATGTATGAAAGCTCAACAAAAGAAACTAGTGGGTGTGCATCCAACTCGCTTGCTCACGAAGACCTAGGGAATTTTGAGAAAGCCCATCATTGGAATATACAAGCCAAGTTCTATAATGAAAGATTCCCACTAGTATATGAAAGTGACAACATAGGAGACTCTCTATCATGAAGATCATGGTGCTACTTTGAAGCACAAGTGTGGTAAAAGGATAGTAGCATTGTCCCTTTTATTTTTTTATTTGGCCTTTCTTTTTTTATGGCCTTTTTTTGGGGGGGGGGGGGGGAACAATGCTCTATTGAATGATGATCATCACACTTCTATTTATTTACAACTCAATGATACAACTCGATACTAGAACAAAGATGACTCTATATGAATGCCTCCGGCGGTGTACCGGATATGCAATGAATCAAGAGTGACAAGTATGAAAGAATTATGAACGGTGGCTTTGCCACAAATACAATGTCAACTACATGATCATGCTAAGTAATATGACAATGATGAATGTGTCATGATGAACGGAATGGTGGAAAGTTGCATGGCAATATATCTCGGAATGGCTATGGAAATGCCATAATAGGTAGGTATGGTGGCTGTTTTGAGGGAGTTATATGGTGGGTTTATGGTACCGGCGAAAGGTGCGCGGTACTAGAGAGGCTAGCAAGGGTGGAAGGGTGAGAGTGCGTATAATCCATGGACTCAACATCAGTCATAAAGAACTCACATACTTATTCCAGAAATCTATTAGTCATCGAAACAAAGTACTATGCGCATGCTCCTAGGGGGATAGATTGGTAGGAAAAGACCATCGCTCGTCCCCGACCGCCACTCATAAGGAAGACAATCAATAAACACCTCATGCTCCGACTTCATTACATAACGGTTCACCATACGTGCATGCTACAGGAATCACAAACTTCAACACAAGTATCTCTCAAATTCACAACTACTCAACTAGCATGACTCTAATATCACCATCTACATATCTCAAAACAATCATCAATCATCAAACTTCTCATAATATTCAACACACTCATAAGAGAATTTTATTATTCTTGAATACCTAGCATATTAGGACTTTAAGCAAATTACCATGCTATTAAGACTCTCAAAATAATATAAGTGAAGCATGAGAGTTCATCTATTTCTTCAAAATAAAACTACCACCATGCTCTAAAAGATATAAGTGAAGCACTAGAGCAAATGACAAACTACTCCGAAAGATATAAGTGAGGATCAATGAGTAGTCGAATAATTATGCAACTATGTAAGACTCTCTAACATTTAATAATTTCAGATCTTGGTATTCTATTCAAACAGCAAGCAAAGTAAAATAAAATGACATCTAGTAATAGCAAACATCATGTGAAGAAGCAAAAACTTAGGATCAACCGATACTAACCGATAATTGTTGAAGAAGAAAGGCGGGATGCCAACCGGGGCATCCCCAAGATTAGATGCTTGAGACTTCTTGAAATATTATCTTTGGGTTCCTTGGGCATCCCCAAGCTTGAGCTTTTGTGTCTCCTTAATTCCTCTCGTATCATGGTCTCCCTAAATCTCAAAAGCTTCATCCACACAAAACTCAACAAGGACTCGTGAGATAAGTTAGTATAAATCATTGCCAAAACCTTATCATACTCTACTGTAGCAAATCACTAAAATTACTATTCAACATTGCATACTAAATGCCTCTGCATATTTAATAGTCCTATACTCAAATAGAATAATTAAAGAAGCAAACATATGCAAACAATGCAAACATAACAGCAATCTACCTAAACAGGATAGTCTATAAAGAATGCTGCAACATCCATACTTCCCTAGCTCCAAAAATTACAAAAGAAAATTCCCACTGTATTAAATTTATCATAGCTTAATATGCAAAAGGTTTCAACATTTTATCACATTCTGACTTTTCTAGGGAATTATTGCAACAGCGGTAAACTTTCTGTTTTCAAACAGCAACATGTATACTTGTAACATAGGCATAGTAAGGGCTCTCAATGCCACTTTTATTGAAATAAAAGATGCAAAAAATTGTTATAAATAACAGCAAGTAAATCCTAACAAAATAAATTGACGCTCCAAGCAAAACACATATCATGTGGCGAATAAAAATATAGCTCCAAGTAAAGTTACCGATGAACGAAGACGAAAGAGGGGATGCCTTCCGGGGCATCCCCAAGCTTAGGCTCTTGGCTATCCTTGAATATTACCTTGGGGTGCCTTGGGCATCCCCAAGCTTAGGCTCTTGCCACTCCTTATTCCATAGTCCATCGAATCCTTACCCAAAACTTGAAAACTTCACAACACAAAACTTAACAGAAAACTCGTAAGCTCCGTTAGTATAAGAAGATAAATCACCACTTCAAGGTACTGTAATGAACTCATTATTTATTTATATTGGTGTTAACCCTACTGTATTACAACTTATCTATGGTTTATAAACTATTTTACTAGCCATAGATTCATCAAAATAAGTAAACAACACACGAAAAACAGAATCTATCAAAAACAGAACAGTCTGTAGTAATCTGGATCAAACGTATACTTATGGAACTTATAAAATTCTCAAATAAATTTCTGGACCTGAGGAATTTATCTATTAATCATCTGCAAAACGAATTAACTAAATATCACACTCCAAATAAAAATGACAGCAGTTCTCGTGAACGCTAAAGTTTCTGTTTTTTACAGCATGATCAACAAGACTTTCCCCAAGTCTTCCCAAAGGTTCTACTTGGCACAAACACTAATTAAACACATAAAACCACATCTAAACAGAGGCTATATGAATTATTTATTACTAAACAGGAACAAAAAGTAAGGAACTAAAATAAAATTGGGTTGCCTCCCAACAAGCGCTATCGTTTAATGCCCCTAGCTAGGCATGATGATTTCAATGATGCTCACATAAAAGATAAGAATTGAAACATAAAGAGAGCATCATGAAGAATATGACTAGCACATTTAAGTCTAACATGCTTCCTATGCATAGGGATTTTGTGAGCAAACAACTTATGAGAACAATAATCAACTAGCATAGGCAGGTAACACAAGCATAACTTCAAAACTTTAAGCACATAGAGAGGAAACTTGATATTATTACAATTCCTACAAGCATATGTTCCTCCCTCATAATAATTTTCAGTAGCATCATAAATGAATTCAACAATATAACCAGCACCTAAAGCATTCTTTTCATGATCTACAAGCATAGAAAATTTACTACTCTCCACATAAGCAAAATTCTTCTCATGAATAATAGTGGGAGCAAACTCAACAAAATAACTATCATGTGATTGGAAATTAAGATCAAGATGACAAATTTCATTGTTATTATTATTATTCAAAGCATACGTGTCATCACAATAATCATCATATATAGGAGGCATGCTTTCATCATAATAAATTTGCTCATCAAAACTTGGGGGACAAAAAATATCATCTTCATCAAACATAGCTTCCCCAAGCTTGTGGCTTTGCATATCATTAGCATCATGGATATTCAAGGAATTCATACTAACAACATTGCAATCATGCTCGTCATTCAAATATTTACTGCCAAACATTTTATAGATTTCTTCTTCTAGCACTTGAGCACAATTATCCTTTCCATCATACTCACGAAAGATATTAAAAAGGTGAAGCGTATGAGACAAACTCAATTCCATTTTTTATAGTTTTCTTTTATAAACTAAACTAGTGATAAAACAAGAAACTAAAAGACTCGATTGCAAGATCTAAAGATATACCTTCAAGCACTCACCTCCCCGGCAACGGCGCCAGAAAAGAGCTTGATGTCTACTACACAACCTTCTTCTTGTAGACGTTGTTGGGCCTCCAAGTGCAGAGGTTTGTAGGACAGTACCAAATTTCCCTCAAGTGGATGACCAAAGGTTTATCAATCCGTAGGAGGCGTAGGATGAAGATGGTCTCTCTCAAGCAACCCTGCAACCAAGTAACAAAGAGTCTCTTGTGTCCCCAACACATCCAATACAATGGTAAATTGTATAGGTGCACTAGTTCGGCGAAGAGATGGTGATACAAGTGGTATATGGATAGTAGATATGAGTATTTGTAATCTGAAATTATAAAAACAGCAAGGTAACAAATGATAAAAGTGAGCGTAAACGGTATTGCAATGATGGTAAACAAGGCCTAGGGTTCATACTTTCACTAGTGTAAGTCCTCTCAACAATAATAACATAATTGGATCATAAAACTATCCCTCAACATGCAACAAAGAGTCACTCCAAAGTCACTAATAGCGGAGAACGAACGAAGAGATTATGGTAGGGTACGAAACCACCTCAAAGTTATTCTTTCCAATCAATCCGTTGGGCTATTCCTATAATTGTCACAAACAGCCCTAGAGTTCGTACTAGAATAACACCTTAAGACACAAATCAACCAAAACCCTAATGTCACCTAGATACTCCAATGTCACCTCAAGTATCCGTGGGTATGATTATACAATATGCATCACACAATCTCAGATTCATCTATTCAACCAACACATAGAACCTCAAAGAGTGCCCCAAAGTTTATACCGGAGAATCACGACGAAAACGTGTGCCAACCCCTATGCATAGGTTCCCAATGTCACGAAACCCGCAAGTTGGTCACTTTAACATACATCAAGTGGCACGTGGTATCCCATTGTCACCACAGATATCCACGGCAAGACATACATCAAGTGTTCTCAAGTCTTTAAAGACTCAATCCGATAAGATTACTTCAAAGGGGAAACTCGATTCATTACAAGAGAGTAGAGGGGGGAAGAAACATCATAGGATCCAAATATAATAGCAAAGCTCGCGATACATCAAGATTGTATCACCTCAAGAACACGAGAGACAGATCAAACACATAGCTACTGGTACATACCCTTAGCCTCGAGGGAGAACTACTCCCTCCTCGTCATGGAGAGCGCCGGGATGATGAAGATGGCCACCGGTGAGGGTTCCCCCCCTCCGGCAGGGTGCCGGAACAGGGCCCTGATTGGTTTTTGGTGGCTACGGAGGCTTCTGACGGCGGAACTCCTAATGTATCTTGTGTTCTGGAAGTTTTAGGGTATATGGAGTTATATAGGCAGAAGAAGCACGTCAGGGGAGCCACGGGGGCCCCATGAGGCAGGGGGCGCGCCCTAGGGGAGCGCGCCCCCACCATCGTGGGCAGCTCCCGTATCTTCTGACGTGGGGTCCAAGTCCATCAGGTGTGTTTCCTTCCAAAAATAACTTCTCCAGTTGATTTCGTTCCGTTTCGACTCCGTCTGATATTCCTTTTCTTCAAAACACTGAAATAGGCATAAAACAGCAAATCTGGGCTGGGCCTCCGGTTAATAGGTTAGTCCCAAAAGTAATATAAAAGTGGATAATAAAGCCCAATATTACCCAAAACAGTAGATAATATAGCATGGAGCAATCAAAAATTATAGATACGTTGAAGACGTATCAATTTGCTCCTCTTCCAGCCCAGAACCCCAGCTGCCGGCATTCTCCCTCTGTATGTAAATCTTATAAAATAAGAGAGAATAGGCATAAGTATTGTGACATAATGTGTAATAACATCCCATAATGCAATAAATTGATATAAAAGCATGATGCAAAATGGACGTATCACATATCTACTTTTCCAAACACTTTTGCCCTTGTTTTGAACTCTAACTTGCATGATTTGAATGGAATTAACCCGAACTGACGTTGTTTTCAGCAGAATTGCCATGATGTTATTTTTGTGCAGAAATAAAAATTCTCGGAATGACCTGAAAATCAACGGAGAATATTTTTGGAATATATAAAAAATACTGGCGAAAGAATCAACGTCAAGGGGCCCACACCCTGTCCACGAGGGTGGGGGCGCGCCTACCCCCCTGGGCGCGCCCCCTGCCTCGTGGGCCCCCTGATGCTCCACCGACCTCAATTCCAACTCCATATATTCATGTTCGGGGAGAAAAAACCAGGGAGAAGGATTCATCACGTTTTACGATACGGAGCCGCCGTCAAGCCCTAATCTCTCTCGGGAGGGCTGATCTGGAGTCCGTTTGGGGCTCCGGAGAGGGGAATCAGTTGCCATCATCATCATCAACCTTCCTCCATCACCAATTTCATGATGCTCACCGCCGTGCGTGAGTAATTCCATTATAGGCTTGCTGGACGGTGATGGGTTGGATGATATTTATCATGTAATGGAGTTAGTTTTGTTAGGGTTTGATCCCTAGTATTCATTATGTTCTAAGATTGATGTCGCTATGACTTTGCTATGCTTAATGCTTGTCACTAGGGCCCGAGTGCCATGATTTCAGATCTGAACCTATTATGTTTTCATGAATATATGTGAGTTCTTGATCCTATCTTACAAGTCAATAGTCACCTACTATGTGTTATGATCCGGTAACCCCGAAGTGACAATAATCGGGACCACTCCCGGTGATGACCGTAGTTTGAGGAGTTCATGTATTCACTAAGTGTTAATGCTTTGGTCTGGTACTCTATTAAAAGGAGGCATTAATATCCCTTAGTTTCCAATAGGACTCCGCTGCCACGGGAGGGTAGGACAAAAGATGTCATGCAAATTCTTTTCCATAAGCACGTATGACTATATTCGGAATACATGCCTACATTACATTGATGAAGTGGAGCTAGTTCTGTGTCACCCTATGTTATAAGTGTTGTATGAGGAATTGCATCCGGCATAATTATCCATCACTGATCCATTGCCTACGAGCTTTTCACATATTGATCTTTGCTTAGTTACTTTACCGTTGCTACTGTTACAATCACTACAAAACCAATACTATTACTTTTGCCACTGCTACCGTTACTTCCATATTACTTTGCTACTAAATACTTTGCTGCAGATATTAAGTCTTTCAGGTGCGGTTGAATTGACAACTCAACTGTTAATACTTGAGAATATTCTTTGGCTCCCTTTGTGTCGAATCAATAAATTTGGGTTGAATACTCTACCCTCGGAAACTATTGCGATCCCCTATACTTGTGGGTTATCAACCACGTGCAAGCATGGGACGAGAGGAGGTATTGCAAAGACGGCGAGAGGAGAGTGGCTGACTTGATCGCCTCCCGTGAAGACCACATGAAGTGGTATGACGATGGTGTCAAGTACCGTATACGCCTGAGGCCGCAGTGGAAGGAAGACGATATCGCCGAATTGGAGGAGAATGACAGTGAGGACAAAGCATACCGTGGCCGGCTCAGAGATCTCGAAGGTGATTTCAAGGAGTATGCGCCCCTGATGAACAGAGTGGTAAGTGGTGTTCTCATTTAATTTGAGCTATGAGCGGTTGGGTGAAAACTTGGCCTTTAACATAATGCTTAATGTGCAGGCTTCGGAGCTCAACAGAAGCATTATTGATGGCTCGAACCGTGGAATCCAACACCAAGATGAGGGATACGATGAAGGTAACATCAAGCTTCCTTACCCATGTTATACTATTGCAGAAGCTTACCGCCGTGAACCCTGGGCACACTTGAGTTGATCCTTATTATGTTTTTGGTTGTTTACTATTGTAGAAATTCACGACCCGTTGTCATAAGATAGTGGGTATGCTTGGGTGCGCTCACGCGGCCAGCGTCCATGATCCTGCTCATGGAGGGGCGATGCGTGCCTTCGCTTCATCGCGCCACGCCAGTGGAGCCTCGTCATCTCGTGTTGTTGAGCAGCAAGATGGAGAAGATCATGAGGAAGAGGAAGAAGAAATGGAGGAGGAAGAGGAAGAGGAAGAGGAGGAGGACGAGGAGGAAGAGGAAGAGGAGGAGTCGAGGAGGAAGAGGAAGAGGAGGAGTACGACCACGATGACGGGCCTCCACCGACGCAACCAAGCCAGGGGAAGAGGGTATCTCATCCACACCAAGATGTTTTGAGCCCATCCCCGTTTCAGAGACCGGTTCCTTGTCGTCGCACGAAGAAGCCGGACGAAACCCGCTCGAAGAGAAACGAGGAGCGTACCGCAAAGAGGGGCAGGAGCAAGTGACAGGTCATGTTAGTGATGTCGTTTTAGTGCAACTTGTCGTGAGCAAGAACTTGTATGGTATGCTAGTGATGTCTATTTGATACCTTTAAGCTTTGTTGCGATGTCGTTTTGCTACTTTCAAACTATGTTGAACCTATTTGACATGTCAATTTGCTACGTACAATGTGTGAGACCATCATATTTGCTATCTACAATGTGTGGACCATCATATTTGCTATCTAATTGTTGTGTTGTTTATATTTTTGTCACTGAAAGGACCAAAGAAGTTGTGTAGAAAATATGTGACAGACACCCTACCGCCGAGAAGCATGGCGGTAGGGTCAGCCACCCTACCGCCAAGCATAAAGGTGGTAGGGTGTGGTACCCTACCGCCAGGGGAAATGCATTCCTCGTCACCGAACCGAGTGCCATGCGCGCGACCCTGCCGCCGAGCCCTATGACGGTAAGGTGTGGTACCCTACCGCCTGGGGAAACGCGTTTCTCGTCACAGCGCCGATGACGTGCGACCCTACCACCGTGACCTGTGATGGTAACCTTAGCTAGCCTATCGCCGCGACCTGTGGCGGTAGGACCATTACGCCACGTGGCCTCAATGCGGCTGGTTGACGGCGGCCGTCGTTAACCTACTGCCGCCTCTAGTGGCGGTAGCCCGTATATGCCTACCGTCGTGATCTCTGGCAATGGCAAAATGGTCATATTAAAAAAAAACTAGGGCCTGATCCTGAAATTCTTTGCTAAAAGGGTCAAAGCATGAGAAATTGCCGTGGTGGGATAGTGTTGACGATAGCCGCCTGCTTGCGCTTGTGTCCCGTCGTCGTTTCCTGGGGCAAAGCTGAGCTGAAAACAACGTACGTACGTGCGTGCTCCGCCGAACCATCCGAGAATCCGAGGCCCGTGACGGGGACAGGACCCGGCCAGTAGGAAGCGAGTCAATGCACGGGTCCGGTGGTCGGTCCGTCCATCCCATATTCCCATCCCCTGGAAGGCTGGAATGGGTGATGGCGCTGCCCGTCACCGGAAGGCAGCCGGGCCGCTGCTGACACATATGGGAGCCGATAAAATGGAAGCGGGAGATCGTACGTTGTTATTGACCAATGACCAGAGACGGAAAGTCGATCTCATTCATTCGTATCCGTGGACGGCCGAACTGAGATCACACGGGAAATGCGACCTTCCTGCGGAAAAAGAAAGGGATTGGCCTTGGCCGGCGTCCCGTCCCAGTAGTTAATCCCAATCCCGGGATATCTGGCAGAGACATGCATGCACGCATGCTTGGGCATCAACGCTGAACCACAAAGTTCAGAAACCGGTGCCTGCCTGCACTGGCCGTGTTCCGGTGGCGGTCGCGTTGCTGCTGCGCCGACGGTGCCCGCGACGGCCCGACGCGATGAGAACGAGAGAAAAAACATGTGTGCGCGTCTGGTCAAGCTTCCCTGTCTGCCAGGGTAGTTCAGCATGCTAGCTGTGGTGGCAGGACTAGTCGTGCAGATGCGAGGGGGCCGTGGCTCTTTCGCAATTGATTGCTTGCTTGGACTTTCTTTTTAGATTAGGGGAGTGCACTTGCACACTTGGAAATTAAGTTGCACACAGCCGGCTAGAAAAGGGTTTAGTTTAGCATCCGTCTACACTGACTAAGCACATCTTTCAAAGTTTTGCTTCCAAATACTAATATAATAATACTACGCAGTAGCGCCGGGTAGAGAAAGAGAGAGATTGGCATCCCGATCAATCTCCAATTGCTGGTATATTAAATTCAAATCAAATCAAAGGGCTGTTCCAGGTTCGTTGAGGGCGAGTGGGACGGATCACCGTGCTGTTTTCCCCGTGACGGTGGCCGGTGGGTGCAGGCGTGCGGCGCAGGAGATCGCCAGGCGAGAACAACGTGGCCTTCCGCCGTGGAGGAGGACGGACGGACGGGCCCACACGTGACCGTCGGCTGGCCCGCTTGCCGCCACTGACATGCGGGGCCCGAGCGGAGGGACAGCTAGGGGAGGAGAGAGGAGGGCCAACCTCGGCGGCTCCGGCCGCTCTTTTGTTCCACGGTCGCCGTCGGTGGGTCGGGCGCGTTGTGATTCTTCGCTCCTCTGTCATCGCGTGGGGCCCCGTCTGATCTTCTGGTTAGAGAAGAAGGGTGGGGCCCGTTGCTAGATGGCGCACGTGGGGGAGCCGCCCGGCCGGGCTGCGCTGGGATGGCTGCCCCCGCTCCGGGCTGGACGGTTGTTGTGTGCTTGTATTTTGGGTTAGGTGCGCTCCTTTGAGTAGAAAAAAAAGATTTGTGAACGAGTTAAGCCTTTGTATTTCTTGAAAAAAATCGATCTGTCCATCAAACATTAAAGGCAGTACAAAGAAAACAAGAAGCAATAGAAAATTACATTCATACCCGTAGACCACCGAGGACTACAAATAATGGAGCAAGCTGAAAGCACGCCGCCGTCATCATACCTCCCACATTGGACCCAGATAAACCTTATTGTAGTAGACAGTCGGTAAGTCGTGGTGCTAAGACCCTAAAGGACCAGCACACCAGAACAACAAATGTTGCTGATGAAGAGAAGTGTAGATCCGAAGGATCCAACCTGAAGACACACACGAACGTGGACAAACGGAGACCGGAGACAACTAGATCCACCGAAAACAAACGCCGACCGCGAGATCCACCAAGGGCACACCTCCACACGCTCTCCGACGATGCTAGACAGACCACCAGGATGGAGGCTAGGCGAGGGGACCTTATTCCATCTTCAGAGGGCCTCCGTCGCCTCTCTATCGCCTCGTCTTCCTAAGCAGGGCACAAATCCTAAACAACCTAAACACGGGCGATGCTTTCCTCTTCCTCACGAAAAACTCTCACGATATTAGGTTTCCTCCTCCTCCCGCCGGTCTGCCCCGCCTCTGATGGCCTCTAGGCCGCAGAGGTGCGGAGGACCTCGGGCCCCGCGGACAGGAGGGACCATGCTTTGTGTGAGGTTCGATGCCTTGGTTGGGGCTGTGTGACGGTGGTTACGTCCCCCAATAGGAATAATGTCTCCCATGTTGGATCCCCATTTCAATGGCGCATCTAATATCATTGAAGGTGTGTGTGTGTGGAGGTGTGTTTCCTTCGAATCTCACCAGATTAGTTTGGTGTCCATCTTCAGAGGGTTTGTTTGGATCCAAGCTTCATTCATGTGTTTGTAGGTTTGATCCTTCAGATCTACGACTCTCTTTATCGGCGATGGTTGCTGCTCTGGTACGCTGGTCCTGTGGGGCCTTACCACAACTTCCCAACTGTGTACTTCAACAAGCTTTGCTCGGCTTCGGTGAGTGAGGAGTGATGATCATCGTGCGCCTTTGACTGACTCCAGTGCTTGTAGTCGTCACTAGATGATTTGAAGTCGGTTCTAATTTTTGTTACCTCTAGTGTTCTCTGTATTATCATGATTGATTACAAACAGATCGTAAGTTTCTCCTGCCAAAAAAGTATAATAATAATAATGATAATGATGATGATAATGATGATGATGATGATGATGATGATAATAATAATAATAATAATAATAATAATAATAATAATAATAATCGAGCTATGCAAATTGACAAGTGGAGTCAAATCTAATCGTATAGAAGGCAACCAACCAGTGTATAAAATTGACCGATGAACGCCTAAAGTTGGCTACTGTTTAATATTGGTGGAACACAATAATTTCTCTCTTTATTTACGGGTTTGACTCTTAGATCTCACTTATCCATAACAAGAAAACTCCTACTCTCTTTCAAGGATGATACTACTTTTTATTCCCTTCTTCATTATCCGTTGAAATGTCTATTTTTAAGACATGTATGATGGTGATATCTGAGAAATGCCATGAAGGATAAATATTAAGATGATGACGGGGAACACTTAGAAAAATGCATGCATTCTCTTAATTAAGAGATGATTTCTTAGCAACAATATCACGCATCACATAGGGATATCTTGTTATTAAAGATAAATCTAAAAAATAACCCATTGTACATATTTTTTACTACTCCTTCCATTTTTCTATACAAGGCCACAAACTCAGATTGCAGGTACGAATGCAAAATTTAATACCTCCTTTGCAAGTCAACTTTGTCTTTTAGTTTATGGGGATCATTAGTATATCATATGCATGCAAGCAAACTGAGTGGAGGAAGTAGCTAAATGTTATTATGACTGCATGCATGTAAGTATTAAATAGGTTGCTAGTGGAAGTAGCTAAGTGTCATTATGACTGCATGCATGTAAGTATTAAATATGTTGCTAGTACGAGAAAATATAATTAATTTTGCCTTGATTATTGTTGGTGGCCTTGTATAGATGCAAAATGTATATTTTATACTGGACTTCTATAAGTAAGTGGATAGGGTATCTTCTTTAGATTACGTGGCGAGCTTGAGATAAGATTGTCTTATCAACCACTAACATGCCCTGGTGCACGCCATTAGCCCTAAAATCATATGTCAAGGAGAGAATTTCTATATGAGAGCCATGGATAGCATTATGATTTTATCAGATCATATTTCCAAGATAAATGTGATATTATCCAAAAAAAATCGAGGCAAAGCTTGGCTACCCTAGTTTGACCAACAACCGTCGTCGAAACAAAAACATAGCCGCACACAAGGCTTCGCATTTCTCTAGCGAATCCCTCCCATCTCTGTCCCCTCCCCGTTTCCCCACTCCCTCTATATAAGCGTCCGCCTTGCTACAATAAAATTCCCCACACCATCATTGCTATAAATATGCCCTAGAGGCAACAATGAGTTATTAGTTTTTTTCCATGTTCCTAATTTATGTTTATATTTATATGCTATAATTACAATGACTATTGGATGTGAGATTTGAGGGAAAACTCATGTGTGATAAACATAAACACCATATAGATCCCTAGTCCCGCCTCTAAGACTAGCACATGTATTGCAGATTATCATGTTTTTGTGATCATCTGCATTGTTAAAGTGGTAAGAGTGCCATTAGTAATGAGAACACATTGTTGGTTGAACAACGGTGCTGGATAAACCCAAATTATGATATACTCAGAGATCTCATCAGAACTTAGTCATTGCTATTATCATATATGTCAACGTTTACTCATGTCCTTAGACCATGAGAATATAACATGCCTTCATACCAAAATGGTTACTTTGGGGTTTCCAGACCTTGCCCGTAACTAGGAGATCATAAGTGTAGTTTGTGAGTATACCGGAAAAACATGTCAAGGTTCACGTAACTAGGAGATCATAAATGTAGATTTTGTCTTGGACGATGAAGTGTTGCCCAAGCACTACTTCCATACATGTGGATACCGTAGAGGGGTTATACGTCTAACGTATCTATAATTTTTTATTGTTCTATGCTATTATATTATCTGTTTGTATGTTTTATATGCATTAATATGCTATTTTATATGATTTTTGGAACTAACCTATTAACCTAGTGCCCAATGTTAGTTTCTGTTTTTTCCCTTATTTTAGAGTTTCGCAGAAAAGGAATACCAAACGAAGTCCAAACGGAATAAAACTTTCGCGATGATCTTTCTTGAACCAGAAGACATCCAGAGGACTTGGAGTGCACGTCAGGGAAGCCATGAGGCTGTCACAAGGACGGAGGGCGCGCCCAGAGGGTAGCAGGGCGCGCCCCCACCCTTGCGGGCCCCTCGTGACTCCACCGACCTATTTCTTGTGCCTATATATTCTCGTATATCCCAAAACCAACCAGGGGAGCCACTAAAACACTTTTCCACCGCCGCAACCTTCTGTACCCGTGAGATACATCTAGGGGCCTTTTCCGGCGTCCTGCCGGAGGGGGATTCGATAACGGAGGGCTTCTATATCAACACCATTGCCCTTCCGATGAAGCGTGAGTAGTTTACTTCAGACCTATGGGTCCATAGCTAGTAGCAAGATGGCTTCTTCTCTCTCTTTGATTCTCAATAACATGTTCTCCTCGATGTTCTTGGAGATATATTCGATGTAATACTTTTTTGCGGTGTGTTTGCCGAGATCCGATGAGTTGTGGATTTATGATCAGCTTATCTATGAATATTATTTGAATCTCCTCTAAATTCTTATATGCATGATTTGATATCTTTGCAAGTCTCTTCGAACTATCGATTTAGTTTGGCCAACTAGATTTGTTTTTCTTGGAATGGGAGAAGTGTTTAGCTTTGGGTTCAATCTTGCGGTGTCCTTTCCCAGTGACAGTAGGGGCAGCAAGGCACGTATTGTATTGTTGCCATCGAGGATAAGAAGAAGGGGTTTACATCATATTGCTTGAGTTTATTCCTCTACATCATGTCATCTTACTTAATGCGTTCCTCTGTTCTTAATGAACTTAATACTCTAGATGCAGACAGAAGTCGGTCGATGTGTGAAGTAATAATAGTAGATGCAGAATCGTTTCGGTCTACTTGACACGGACGTGATGCCTATATTCATGATCATTGCCTTAGATATCGTCATAACTTTGCGCTTTTCTATCAATCGCTCGTCAGTAATTTGTTCACCCACCGTAATATTCCCTATCTTGAGGGAAGCCTCTAGTGAAACCTATGCCCCCCACGTCTATTTTCCATCATATAATCTTCTAGTTTCCATCATATTAGTTTCTGATCTACTATTTTGCAATATTTTACGTTCCGATCTATAAACCAAAAATACCAAAAATATTACTTTACTGTTTATCTATCTTTATTATATCTCACCATTGCAAGTAACCGTGAAGGGATTGACAACCCCTTTATCGCGTAGGATGCAAGTTGTTGTTTGTTTGTGCAGGTATTCGGTGACTTGCGTGTTGTCTCCTACTGGATTGATACCTTAGTTCTCAAAACGGAGGGAAATACTTACTCTACTTTGTTGCATCACCCTTTCCTTTTCAAGGGAAAACCAACGCAAGCTCAAGAAGTAGCAAGGGGGCGTCTACTTCAAATCTTGATTGGTGAAAACATTCTCATGGTTGGAAGCCATAACCTAGTTGTGGAATCGACGAATCATCACCAACATCTTCTTCCTCGCTATTGCGTTGTTGTTGGTCAGATTGATCTAACCTATCATCTTCATAGTGTTTCTGTGTGCGATCGTACCATATGGTGGTGGTGGTGGTGGTGTTGTTCCCCTACAATCGCCCCTTCCATTCATACCCCCCTCTCTCTGTATGACCCGACCTCAAGGATCTGTAGCATAACAATACTCCACATATCGGAGTCCCTCATGATTGACCTTAAGTTGGGGGAAGAGGTAGGCGAATACGAATTGTGAGACAGAGGGAGAGGATCATGGTGTGGCCAGCGGCCGGGTCGGCACCATCTTTGCTTGATGTCGCTAGCCTTGTGGTGGCAGCGCCGAAACGCCAAGAGCTCTCTCCCATGCCGCTCGACGTCATGGGAGAAGCAGCTCCAGGCCGCAGTGTCGAGTCCTTCAGTTGTCCGCGTCGGTGACCTCGGGGAAGATTTGGAGGAGGCACGTCTTCTCTGCTGCTCACGAGATTGGGAGAGATGGGGTCGGCGACACCGAATGCTTTGCGGTGACCAGATCGAGAGTGAGTAGGGTTAGGGGATCGATTGATGCGTTCAGGAGGGAGAAAACACGATCTGGTGGGCTCTCGATCGGTTCGAGGCTTTTCACCGATGAAAACGTGAGGCAGGAGAGGACACGCCGAGAACCCACGTGGCTCGGAGAAGGTTGAACGAAAATGTACGTAAGACACGAGACAAAACCTTGCATTCTTTTCAAGTAGCAGAGATTATCAAACACAACATTTTCTTCTTCATTTATTACCATGGCTTTTACCGAGCCTCTCTTATCCGTAACAAGAAGATCCAACTCTATTTCAAGGATGAGGCTGTTCTTACCCGCAAAAGAAGGCTGAGACTGTTCTCTCTCCACTTCCCCCTTATCCGTAAAAAAAAACCTATTTTTAGTGCTCGCAATTAGCCTAAAACATTTGTCTTGGAGAGAAATCCATATCTCAGCCGTGTGGCACCGGCCATCAGATTCAGTTTCCAGGATAAATCTGATCCTATCCAAGTTTTTGACTAGGCAAGAGCTGGTTAACGGGCCAAGATTACACCGCCGTGGTCAATCGACGACCCTCGCCGCCGCACAAGGCTCCGCATTTCCCCCGTGATCCCCTCCTATCTCCCGATCTCCGGCCCCGTCCTGCCCCCGCTCCCTCTATATAACCGCCCGCCTCGCCACCTCACCGGAAGAAAACCCCCCTTCCATTCCTCCTCCCCTCCTTCTTGTCCCCACCCTCTCTCTCTCTCCCTCTCCCTCCCTCCGTCTGCCCGTCCGTCCGCGCGCGCTCTGTGCGTTCTTGGGGAGGGTGGAAATGGCGGCGAAGCGCGAGCTGGTGGTCAGCTTCGGGGAGATGCTGATAGACTTCGTGCCGACGGTGGCCGGGGTGTCGCTGGCGGAGGCGCCGGCCTTCGTCAAGGCGCCCGGGGGCGCGCCCGCCAACGTCTCCATCGCCGTCGCGCGCCTCGGCGGCGCCGCCGCCTTCGTCGGCAAGCTCGGCGACGACGAGTTCGGCCGCATGCTCGCCGGCATCCTCCGCGACAACGGCGTCGACGCCGGCGGCGTCGTCTTCGACTCCGGCGCCCGCACCGCGCTCGCCTTCGTCACGCTCCGCGCCGACGGGGAGCGCGAGTTCATGTTCTACCGCAACCCCAGCGCCGACATGCTCCTCACCGCCGACGAGCTCAAGGTCGACGTCATCAAGAGGGTACGCTCCCGCCCCCGAATCACCGTCGTACCACCTACTAGATTCTCTCCCTTCCGTGCGATCTCGTCATGCCGTTTCTTGCCCCGTCCCCCGACCGCGCGTGATCTGGGGGAACCAGCTCGATCCCGTCGACCGTAGTGGAGTGAATCTTCGCCCGGTTTCTTGGATCTGGACGCCGGCGCTAGGTTTCTTGTGCCGATTCGGTGCGCATTAGGTGGCGGCGGCTGGAATTTTCCCTTGTCCTGTTCCTGCACCTAATAAAGGTGTCCTTTTCGTTTCGTGTAATTCGGGTGCGCATGGGCGCTGAATCTTCCGTGGAATCCAGACATTCCTTGGCAAATAAGGCGCCTTTGGTGCTCGTCTTGGTTGGATCTTGTTGTGCCTTCTGGTTGGTACTTGTTCCTTTGCTGGATCTGATCGTGTGATGCACCCTCACTGACGTGCATCAAATCGGGGGGTGGCAAAATAGCTAATCTTGGGATGGCCGTTATACATGAAACAAATCATTTTTGTGGTTCTTGGATCCATCGGCCGGCCTGAGCTGGCCGGCCAAGTATGATACATTAAGAATCCGTGTGATGCACAATAATTTAGAGTGTCCGCTGGTGACAGATAGATCAGTTCTTGTCCTGGTTAGTAGTAAAACTTATGGAAAATATTTGCATATTATTAGGTGTTTTGTACTGTCAGACTGCAGTAATTTTAGAATTGTGCATGCCAGGTGAGCTTGGGTTCCTTTCTATGTACGTATATAATTTTGTGACCCAGAACTGCCACTTATCTGGTGGCACTAGATGTCTCAACTGTTTTATTGTTAGATTTGTGCTCTGCGTGCAGAGTTTATACTGTTCTGAAATATTGATCCATAAATTCTCTTGATTAGCAATTTGCTTTGCAGATTCTGTACTGAACTGTTATTTTGTTGTTTTCTTGTGAAATTTTCTGTGCCGCAATGTTTTATTTCTTTGAGGGAAAATGTCTCACAACTTGTGATGTACCCAGGCTGCAGTCTTCCACTATGGATCAATAAGCTTGATTGCCGAGCCTTGCCGGACAGCGCATCTGCATGCCATGAAGGTTGCCAAAGAGGCTGGCGCGCTTCTCTCGTATGACCCGAACCTGAGGGAGGCATTGTGGCCATCCCTTGAGGAGGCTCGCACCAAGATCTTGAGCATCTGGGACCAGGCAGACATTGTCAAGGTCAGCGAGGTCGAGCTCGAGTTTTTGACTGGCATCAACTCGGTGGAGGACGATGTCGCCATGAAGCTGTGGCGCCCTACCTTTAAGCTCATGCTTATCACTCTTGGAGATCAAGGATGCAAGTACTATACCAAGGTATGTCTGATGAAATCCATGTTTTGTTGCTACGTTATAGAACTTTTGCACAATTACCATTCAGACTTGAATGACTTAGTATGTAATTGACACTTGATCTTTGTTGCATTTGATTGTAGGATTTCCGCGGAGCTGTCCCATCCTACAAGGTACAGCAAGTTGATACGACAGGTGCTGGTGATGCATTTATTGGTTCTCTGCTCCGAAAAATTGTCCAGGATCCATCGGCATTGCAAGTAAGCTTGCCTGCAAGCACCTCCTTTAGCATTATTAGCACATAGTACTAGTTTCAATTTATATTTATATACCTGTATAACCTTGGTGGTTGACTAATTCCATATCTGGTGGTTGCCGCAGGATAAGACAAAGCTTGAGGGGGCGATCAAATTTGCCAATGCATGTGGAGCAATCACCGCCACGAAGAAAGGGGCAATCCCTTCGTTGCCCAAGGAAGACGAGGTGTTGCGGCTGATGGAGAAGGCGTAGATGCGGCTTATGATGTCCAGTAGCTTCGAATTCTGCAAATTGTATTGTAAGCTGTTCTGGATCTCAGGAGCAAGGTGTACTCCTCCCAGGATACCCCTGTCTTTTTGTTTGCTCCCCTTTATGAAAGGGTTTTTGTTTTGGAGTTCTTCTTATCTGAATAAGCAGGTCCTTAAATATTACTGTTGTCATTTCTGTACCCGGTCCTTGATGGTAGTGTTCTTTTTTCCTTGTTCTGTCATCTTATTTGGGTTCCAACTGTATTGGGAATTTGTGGTGTAGCCCCTGAGGTGGTTTCTGTTCTCAATTTTTGACAAACGAAACGCATGTACAACGCTGATATGTGATTTTGCGAAAAGTGTTGTGATGCTCCTGGCAAGTAATATTTCAGCTGTGGCGGATGATATTTGAATCAACTGCTCTGAAATCTTGATAAGTAAATTCTGTTGATTGGCTGCATCTCTGTTCCATTTCTGAGCTTATTTTGGATGCTGAAAATGTGTTATCTTGTAACCTTACTGTGCTATTGCCTGAAGCGGATGGTTGCTGAGGCATATGTGCTGTATTTGCTGGGCATTTTCATATGATTGCTTTCTTGTTTAGTTGACGCAGATCCAGAAAGTTAGAAGTACTTTGCACTTTACCAATTTTTTATGTGAAGTTTGAAGTGCAATGAAGGAAGCAAAAAAGTTGCAAAGAACCTTAGACGGCACGTTCCCAAAGCTATATGCTGCTTTAACTTTACATTATATGATGCTGATTATTCGCTGCTTGTATAGTACCCCTCCGTCTCAAAATTTTTGTTTTAGATTTGTCTACATACAGATGTATCTATTCACGTTTTAGTGTATCTAAATAAATCTAAGACAAGAATTTTGGGACGGAGGGAGTATATACTCTAGGTGTTTTGACTGATTAGAGGATTATCATGTTGTTTAGGCATTGATTCCAGGGGACAAGATCTATAGTGCTGAAGAAGCAAACACTCGGTGGATGCTTGTATGTTTTTCGTTCCTATTTAAGCTGATTTATTTACCAACGAAAAATTATCTCCTCTACATACGAACCAATAGAAAACAGGCTATGTTTTGTTCTAATAAGGAAGTTGACAGGTTAGAACGTGATATAAAGAAAGAATGAAGATGCAAGCAAACTTAACATTCTCCAGCCCGTTGATTCGCCAAAACACCTCAAGAGTTCAGATCAGCACTGTCGTCAACATCAATGTCATGGAGAAGGGGAAAAAACGTCTGCCACATTGCCGCCGCCGTCGTCATAATGCACGTATCGCATAATCACAACGAGGGCAATTATAATCATCAGAGAGAAAAAGGAAAACACGAACGGGACATAACGCGTCGTCGGTTTCAAGAGCCGGAGCCGTGCAAGTGGCTTTCAGTTTCAGGCAGCGACTCGACTTGTCATCGGCGCCGCAGCCGCAGCCGCGTAGCTATCTCCTATGGCGCATCAGATTCTTGGTACACGTGACAGCGCGACCGAGGCAGGCATCATCGTCCGTGGATCGGGCCATGTCCACAGACTGACTGGCGTCGTCTCGCGCGATGCAGAGTGTTGTGGCGTCGTGTCGAAGATGGTGTGGCGGCCGGACCAGACGGCGGTGGTTCAGTCTGCGCCCGTGAACGGCGGAGGAATTTTGGCGCCGTTTTTCGGCTCTGCATTTTGTGGGAAAGCAAGCTCGACGGTGAAATGAGAAGTTTCTCGTCTCCTCCAAGGGCATCGAGTTTCCCAGACATCTACTCCTCCCGTTCTAAAATTCTTAAGATAAAAATTTTGGGACAGAGGAAGTATATTAGGATCGAAACCTTTCAGGGATGATAATTTAAGTCCAAGTCTGGGCTCATCTACACCTGATGAACGGTAAATTTGAATCTTTCCAGGCTGCTAGCATTGGCACCTTTCCGGACCACTAGCATTGCATTGGCACCTTTCCGGACCGCAATTTGGGGTTCCCTCCATATTTACCATCACCTCCGCACGGTTTACTGGAGCCGCTCATTGGCAAGCATCTCCAGGACTGGCAGGGTCTCGCTCGCCAAGGCGGTCCTTACCTCTATGGCCACTTTCCACATGCATGACGGCCATCCCATTGCCTAAGTGGGCAAGTGCCAAGATGGACATGATTACACGTGGCTTCGTGTGGTAGGATGATCATAGTGAGACCGTCGGTGGTGGGAACTCATTGGTGAACCGGAAGGTGGTTTGTCAACCCAAGGCTCTTGGTGGGCTTGGCATTGCAAAACTTGAGAGATACAAAAGGGCTCTTAGGTTGAGGCTGGCCTTGGCTGATCCGGGACAGTCGTGGGATGGCTTCCCTCTGCCATGCGATGCGATGGGTCTCGCGTCTTTCAGGGCATCCACTACCATCGTCGTTGGGGATGGGAAGAAGGTTGTTTTCTGGCACGGCAATCGGGCTGATGCTAGGGCCCTACATCTGCATTACCCGGAGCTTTTCACCACCGCGTCTTGGAAAAACAGGACCGTGTACAATAGGATTCTCAATGATGACATGATCCAATCGGCCGCTTGATTAAGCAGACCCAAGCATGTATGGGGGTTCATTTGGCAACCATCATCTTCTCCATGGCTCTTGAACCCACAAAGGCCATACTCCATCTCTTGGAACCGGCAAGCCAGCAGGTTGGTCGCACGACTCCATCTATCAGCTCTACATTAGGGCCCCAGAGAGCGCCACACACCTATGTTTGGATTGCCCATACACTTTTGTGGCCCGCTTGCCGATGCTCTGTTGAATGGACAAACATATACCTTTGGGAATGGTGTACACCTCCCCCTTAGTGGATGTATAATGTTTGACGCATTCACGTAACTACCAAAGGAGGTGGCTCAACGGATACCTCATCTACATCATGTGGAATGCCGCCGACAACCCCCCCCCCCGGCCCCCGTGTCGCTCCGCTTGGGGCGACTCGTGAGGCGATGAAATCCTAGCCGCCAGTCCTCCCACCCATCCTCCTTCCCCTCTCGTCGCCGCCCGAGGAGGCCTCCGGCTAACTCCACATGGCCATCAAGGACGGCGACGACGAGGATCTGGCTTCTCCCACACGGAGGCCTTCGGGCGCCGAGGCGGCGGTCTTGGGCGGTGAGGTGGCGCCATCTCCTGCAGCGAGCGGCGTCGCAGGTGTTGCCCGAGTGTCTCCTCGGCCGCATGGGTGGCCAGGGATGGCAGGAGTTTTCGCCGGTCGTAGCGGGTGATGCGTCCTCCTGGTTCGCGTCCGGAACTGAAGGTGGCCTCTCCCTCTCCCCCGCCGCACCGCTTCTCGCGGATCTGGTGGTCGGTGGCCTTTGGTCGCAAGAGCCGGTGAAGGTGGACTGCCAGGAGTCGCGAACTTGGACTGGGAGAAATCGTTGGCTGGTTCTCTAGCCACGGCGGCGGCGACACTGGCAGGTGTCGTTCCCTTCTCGGAGGCGTTGTCGAGGTTCAGTTCCTCTCCCACCCGCTCCTTTCCCAGGAGAAATCCCTTGTCTTGCACAGACTGGACGGCAACGACGCGGCGTGCGTCGCCTCCTTCCTGAAGGTGCCGTCTTGGGCAAGGTGGGAGCATGCAGTGGGGCAGCGTGGTCACTGCTGGGTTGGTTGCGTCTTCGGCGAGGGAGATGGAACATGGTGCTTTGTCTCTGAATTAGTGAAGCTCGACATTCCTTATGATTTGTTCATTTATTAGTCAGTTTCTGCTTGATTGGCGTCATTGCCTTGGGCAGGGAGGGGATAGGGGTCCTCACTGGCAACCGCTCGATGCAGTGGCATGAACAGGGAGCTGATTTTTGCGGGCTTGAGCTAATTCCAATTATGGTGCTTCATCTCTTTTCTTTGTATGTTTGTTCAGTGACAACTCCCTTGTGCTGTTTTTCCTCTTTGTGCTTGTATCAGAGAGCCTCGGTGTGGATTTCCTTCTGGTTTCCTTTGCGCAATGGCAGGTCGGGCTGAGTATCTCCCTTGGTGGCCGGAACCATGTCCGTCTTTGCTCTAGGGTGAGCAATTCCATCTTCCGGCAGTCTGACGCCTTTGAAGCCAAGGCGAGGGGCAGGAGTCCCCTCCGGATTTGGAGAACAGCGGCACATTTTTGGTGTCCACCTTCCTGGGTAGATGAGGGTGCGGTCCTTTGACGTTGGGCACCGGCGGCGTCTGATGTTCCTCTCTGTTCGCTCTTCTGGGACAAGTTCATTTGAAGGACTCCGTCAACTACAAGCTAGTGCTTATTTAGAATTCTTTTGTAAGGCTTGTAGTCTTTGATGCTTGTAAGCTGCTTGGCAACACTTTGTATCTGTTGTAGCATTTCCTTTCTGTTCGCTGTTGGTTGTAATGGCGGCCTTGTGTAATCTCTGGTCGGTTGATGGCTTTGTTAATTCAAAGCCGGGCTCCTCTTGAGCCTTCGTTCTAAAAAAATGTGGAATGCCGAAGGAGCAAAACCGCCACATTTTCAGTAGCTTCGAATTCTGCAAATTGAATTGTACGACGGTCTTGATCATGAGCAAGGTGTACTCCCACTCCCAAGATAATCCTGCCTTTTATGTTTGCCCCACTTCCTTTATGAAAGAGATTTTTGTTTGAAATTGGAATTCTAATTTTAATAAGCAGATGCTTCATTGTGCCATTCCTGCATCATCGGCCATTGATGGTGACATTCTTTTTTCCATGTTGTGTGACCCTCACTGGGATTTCAACTGTATTTTGAGTTTGTGATATACTATCTCTGTCTGAGTTTATTTGTCCACATCATATGTTGGGTCAAAGTTTGACCAAATATTTGACTAGCAAAATGTTAATGCATGTCATCCAAAAAATATTGTTGGGTTCGTATTTGAATGTAGTTTTCAATTATATTATTTTACCTACCTGTAACTTTGCTACCTCTTTTAGCACTGCGTTGGTTTTCCCCGAAGAGGAAGGGATGATGCAGCAAAGTAGCGTAAGTATTTCCCTCAATTTTTGAGAACCAAGGTATCAATCCAGTAGGAGGCTACGCGTGAGTCCCTCGCACCTACACAAAACAAATAAATCCTCGCAACCAACACAAATAGGGGTTGTCAATCCCTATAGGGCCACTTACGAGAGTGAGATCTGATAGATATGATAAGATAATATTTTTGGTATTTTTATGATAAAGATACAAAGTAAAGTAAAAGCAAAGTAAATAACTAAGTAGTAGGAGATTGATATGATAAAGATAGACCCGGGGGCCATAGGTTTCACTAGTGGCTTCTCACGAGAGCATAAGTATTCTACGGTGGGTGAACAAATTACTGTTGAGAAATTGACAAAACTGAGCATAGTTATGAGAATATCTAGGTATGATCATGTATATAGGCATCACGTCCGAGACAAGTAGACCGACTCCTGCCTGCATCTACTACTATTACTCCACTCATCGACCGCTATCCAACATGCATCTAGAGTATTAAGTTAAAAACAGAGTAACGCCTTAAGCAAGATGACATGATGTAGAGGGATAGACTCATGCAATATGAAGAAAACCCCATCTTGTTATCCTCGATGGCAACAATATAATACGTGCCTTGCTGCCCTTACTGTCACCGGGAAAGGACACCGCAAGATTGAACCCAAAGCTAAGCACTTCTCCCATTGCAAGAAAGATCAATCTAGTAGGCCAAACCAAACTGATAATTCAAAGAGACTTGCAAAGATAACCAATCATACATAAAAGAATTCAGAGAAGATCCAAATATCATTCATAGATAGACTTGATCATAAACCCACAATTCATCGGTCTCAACAAACACAGCGCAAAAAGAAGATTACATCGAATAGATCTCCACAAGAGAGGGGGAGAACATTGTATTGAGATCCAAAAAGAGAGAAGAAGCCATCTAGCTACTAACTATGGACCCGTAGGTCTGAGGTAAACTACTCACACTTCATCGGAAGGGCTATGGTGTTGATGTAGAAGCCCTCCGTGATCGATGCCCCCTCCGGCGGAGCTCCGGAACAGGCCCCAAGATGGGATCTCATGGATACAGAAAGTTGCGGCGGTGGAATTAGGTTTTTTGCTCCGTATCTGATCGTTTGGGGGTATGTGGGTATATATAGGAGGAAGAAGTACGTCGCTGGAGCAACAGGGGGCCCACGAGGGTGGAGGGCGCTCGGGGGAGGGGGGGTCGCGCCCCCTACCTCGTGGCCTCCTGTTACGTGTCTTGACGTAAGGTCCAAGTCTCCTGAGTTGTATTCGCTGAGAAAATCACGTTCCCGAATGTTTCATTACGTTTGGACTCCGTTTGATATTCCTTTTCTTCGAAACCCTAAAACAGGCAAAAAACAACAATTCTGGGCTGGGCCTCCGGTTAATAGGTTAGTCCCAAAAATAATATAAAAGTGGATAATAAAGCCCAATAAGGTCCAAAACAGTAGATAATATAGCATGGAGCAATAAAAAATTATAGATACGTTGGAGACGTATCAAGCATCCCCAAGCTTAATTCCTACTCGTCCTCGAGTAGGTAAATGATAAAAACAGAATTTTTGATGCGAAGTGCTACTTGGCATAATTTTAATGTAATTCTTATTAATTGTGGTATGAATATTCAGATCCGAAAGATTCAAGACAAAAGTTTATATTGACATAAAAACGATAATACTTCAAGCACACTAACAAAGCAATTATGTCTTCTCAAAATAACATCGCTAAAGAAAGTTATCCCTACAAAATCATATAGTCCGGCTATGCTCTATCTTCACCACACAAAATATTTAAATCATGCACACCCTCGATGACAAGCCAAGCAATTGTTTTATACTTTTGACATTCTCAAAACTTTTTCAATCTTCACGCAATACATGAGCATGAGCCATGGATATAACACTATAGGTGGAATAGAGTGGTGATTGTAGAGAAGACAAAAAGGGAGAAGATAGTCTCACATCAACTAGGCGTATCAACGGGCTATGGAGATGCCCATCAATAGATATCAATGTGAGTGAGTAAGGATTGCCATGCAACGGATGCACTAGAGCTATAATTATATGAAAGCTCAAAAAGAAACTAAGTGGGTGTGCATCCAACTTGCTTGCTCATGAAGATCTAGGGCATTTTGAGGAAGCCCATCATTGGAATATACAAGCCAAGTTCTATAATGAAAAATTCCCACTAGTATATGAAAGTGATAACATGAGAGACTCTCTACTATGAAGATCATGGTGCTACTTTGAAGCACAAGTGTGGTAAAGGGATAGTAACATTGTCCCTTCTCCCCTTTTCTCTCATTTTTTATTTGGGCATTTTCTTTTTTAGGCCTCTTTTCTTTCTCTTTTTTTAATTTGGGCTTCTTTGGCCTCTTTTATTTATTTTTCGTCTGGAGTCTCATCCCGACTTGTGGGGGAATCATAGTCTCCATCATCCTTTCCTCATTGGGACAATGCTCTAATAATGATGATCATCACATTTTTATTTTTCTTACAACTCAACAACTATAACTCGATACTTAGAACAAAATACGACTCTATATGAATGCCTCCGGCGGTGTACCGGGATATGCAATGACTCATAAGTGACATGTATGAAAGAATTATGAAAGGTGGCTTTGCCACAAATACGATGTCAACTACATGATCATACTAAGAAATATGACAATGATGGAGTGTGTCATAATAAACGGAACAGTGGAAAGTTGCATGGCAATATATCTCGGAATGACTATGGAAATGCCATAATAGGTAGGTATGGTGGCTGTTTTGAGGAAGGTATATGGTGAGTGTATGATACTGGCGAAAGGTGCGCGGTATTAGAGAGGCTAGTAAAGGTGGAAGGGTGAGAGTGCGTATAATCCATGGACTCAACATTAGTCATAAAGAACTCATATACTTATTGCAAAAATCTATAAGTTATCAAAGCAAAGTATTACGCATATGCTCCTAGGGGGATAGATTGGTAGGAAAATACCATCACTCGTCCCCGACCGCCACTCATAAGGAAGACAAAAATAAATAAATCATGCTCCGACTTCATCACATAACGGTTCACCATACGTGCATGCTACGGGAATCACAAGCTTCAACACAAGTATTTCTCAAATTCACAACTACTCAACTAGCACGACTTTAATATCACCATCTTTATATCTCAAAACAATTATCAAGTATCAAACTTATCATAGTATTCAACACACTCATAAGAAACTTTTATTATTAATCTTGCATACCCAGCATATTAGGATTTTAAGCAAATTACCATGCTATTAAGACTCTCAAAATAATCTAAGTGAAGCATGAGAGATCAATAGTTTCTATAAAACAAATCCACCACCGTGCTCTAAAAGATATAAGTGAAGCACTAGAGCAAAATTATATAACTCAAAAGATATAAGCAAAGCACATAGAGTATTCTAACAAATTCCAAATCATGTATGGCTCTCTCAAAAGGTGTGTACAACAAGGATGATTGTGGTAAACTAACAAGCAAAGACTCAAATCATACAAGACGCTCCAAGCAAAACACATATCATGTGGTAAATAAAAATATAGCTCTAAGTAAAGTTACCGATAGAAGTAGACGAAAGAGGGGATGCTTTCCGGGGCATCCCCAAGCTTTGGCTTTTAGGTGTCCTTAGATTATCTTGGAGGTGCCATGGGCATCCCCAAGCTTAGGATCTTGCCACTCCTTGTTCCATAATCCATCAAATCTTTACCCAAAACTTGAAAACTTCACAACACAAAACTTAAAGTAGAAAATCTCGTGAGCTCCGTTAGCGAAAGAAAACAAAACACCACTTCAAGGTACTGTAATGAACTCATTATTTATTTATATTGGTGTTATACCTACTGCATTCCAACTTCTCTATGGTTTATAAACTATTTTACTAGCCATAGATTCATCAAAATAAGCAAACAACATACGAAGAACAGAATCTGTCAAAAACAGAACAGTCTGTAGTAATCTGTAGCTAGCGCAATATATGGAACCCCCAAAATTATAAAATAAATTGTTGGACGTGAGGAATTTATCTATTAATCATCTGCAAAAAGAATTAACTAAATAACACTTTGCAAATAAAAATGGCAGTAGTTCTCGTGAGCGCTAAAGGTTCTGTTTTTTACAACAAGTTCAACAAGACTTTCCCAAGTCTTCCGAACGGTTCTACTTGGCACAAACACTAATTAAACACAAAAAACACAATCAAACAGAGGCTAGATAATTTATTTATTACTAAACAGGAGAAAAAAGCAAGGAATAAAAATAAAATTGGGTTGCCTCCCAACAAGCGCTATCGTTTAACGCCCCTAGCTAGGCTTAACAAGCAAGAATAGATCTAGGTATTGCCATCTTTGGTAGGCAACCCATAAGTGGCTCTCATAATAGATTCATTAGGTAATTTAATTTTCTTTCTAGGAAAGTGTTTCATGCCCTTCCTTAATGGAAATTAGAATCTAATATTTCCTTCCTTCATATCAATAATTGCATCAATCGTTCTAAGGAAAGGTCTACCAAGAATAACAGGACATGAAGGATTGCAATCTATGTCAAAAACAATAAAATCTATGGTCACATAATTCCTATTTGCAACAATAAGAACATCATTAATTCTTCCCATAGGTTTCTTAATAGTGGAATCCGCAAGGTGCAATTTTAGAGAGCAATCATCATAATCACGTAAATCTAACAAATCACACAAAGTCTTTGGAATCGTGGAAACACTAGCACCCAAATCACATAAAGCATAGCATTCATGATCTTTAATTTTAATTTTAATAGTTGGTTCCCACTCATCATAAAGTTTTCTAGGGATGGAAACTTCCAATTCAAGTTTTTCTTCATAAGATTGCATCAAGGCATCAACGATATGTTTAGTAAACGCTTTATTTTGACTGTAAGCGTGAGGAGAATTTAGCACGGATTGCAACAAGGAAATACAATCAATCAAAGAACAATTTTCATAGTTAAAATCCTTGAAATCCAATAGCACCCAAATCACATAAAGCATAGCATTCATGATCTTTAATTTTAATTTTAATAGTTGGTTCCCACTCATCATAAAGTTTTCTAGGGATGGAAACTTCCAATTCAAGTTTTTCTTCATAAGATTGCATCAAGGCATCAACGATATGTTTAGTAAACGCTTTATTTTGACTGTAAGCGTGAGGAGAATTTAGCACGGATTGCAACAAGGAAATACAATCAATCAAAGAACAATTTTCATAGTTAAAATCCTTGAAATCCATAATAGTGGGTTTAGCAACATCTAGGGTTTTAATTTCTTCAATCCCACTTTTATCAAATTTAGCATCAAGATCAAAAGATTCAGAATTCTTAGAACGCCTACTAGGTAAAGGTGGATCATATTCAGTCCCATCATTATCGAGATTCATATTGCAAAACAAAGATTTAATAGGGGACACATCAATAACTTTTAGATCTTCATCATTATTTTTATAGCAACTCGAAGAACACGCTTTTATAAAGGCGTCTTTCTTAGCACGCATCCTAGCGGTTCTTTCTTTGCACTCATCAATGGAAATTCTCATGGCTTTGAGAGACTCATTGATATCATGCTTAGGTGGAATAGATCTAAGTTTCAAATAATCAACATCAAGAGCAATTCTATCAATGTTCCTAGCCAAATCATCAATCTTAAGAAATTTTTCTTCAATCATAGCATTAAAATTCTTTTGCAAAGTAATAAATTCTTTAATATTAGAATCAAAATCAGAGGGCATCTTATTATAATTTCCATAAGAATTGTTGTAGGAATTACCATACTTATTAGAGGGATTACTAGGATAAGGCCTAGGATTGAAATTTCCTCTATACGCGTTATTACCAAAATTGTTCCTAGCAACAAAATTCACATCCATAGATTCATTATTATTCTCAATCAAAGTAGACAAGGGCATATCATTAGGATCAGAAGAAACACTCTTATTAGCAAATAATTTCATAAGTTCATCAATCTTTCCACTCAAAACATTAATTTCTTCTATCGCATGCACATTTTTATTAGTAGATCTTTCAGTATGCCATTGAGAATAATTAACCATAATATTATCTAGGAGTTTAGTATCTTCTCCTAAAGTAATTTCCATAAAAGTGCCTCCCGCGGCCGAATCTAAAAGATTTCTAGAAGCAAAATTCAATCTGGCATAATTTTTTTGTATAATCATCCACAAATTTAAACCATGAGTAGGGCAATTACGTATCATTAATTTCATTCTCTCCCAAGCTTGTGCAACATGTTCATGATCAAGTTGCTTAAAGTTCATAATATCGTTTCTAAGAGAGATGATCTTAGCGGGAGGAAAATACTTAGAGATAAAAGCATCTTTGCACTTATTCCATGAATCAATACTATTTTTAGGCAAAGACGAAAACCAAGCTTTAGCACGATCTCAAAGCGAAAAAGGAAATAGCTTCAATTTAACAATATGATTATCCACATCTTTCTTCTTTTGCCTGTCACACAAATCAACGAAGCTATTTAAATGGGTAGCGCCATCTTCACTAGGAAGGCCGGAGAACGGATCTTTCATAACAAGATTCAGCAAAGCAGCATTAATTTCACAAGATTTAGCATTGGTAAGAGGAGCAATCGGAGTGCTAATAAAATCATTGTTGTTGGTATTGGTGAAGTCACACAATTTAGTATTATCTTGAGCCATCGTGACAAGCAAGCAAACTAACACACAGGCAAACAAAAAGCAAGTGAACAAAAGAAGGCAAATAGAGGGAGGATAGAGAGAGAGAGGGCAAATAAAACGGCAAGGGTGAAGTGGGGGAGAGGAAAACGAGAGGCAAATGGCAAATAATGTAATGCAAGAGATAAGGGTATGTGATGTGTACTTGGTATGTTGACTTTTGCGTAGACCTCCCCGGCAACGGCGCCAGAAATCCTTCTTGCTACCTCTTTTAGCACTGCGTTGGTTTTCCCCGAAGAAGAAGGGATGATGCAGCAAAGTTGCGTAAGTATTTTTCTCAGTTTTTGAGAACCAAGGTATCAATCCAGTAGGAGGCTACGCGCGAGTCCCTCGCACCTGCACAAAATAAATAAATCCTCGCAACCAACGCAAATAGGGGTTGTCAATCTCTATAGGGCCACTTACGAGAGTGAGATCTGATAGATATGATAAGATAATATTTTTGGTATTTTTATGATAAAGATACAAAGTAAAGTAAAGGCAAAGTAAATAGCAAAGTAAATAACTAAGTAGTAGGAGATTGATATGATAAAGATAGACCTGGGGGCCATAGGTTTCATTAGTGACTTCTCTCGAGAGCATAAGTATTCTACGGTGGGTGAACAAATTACTGTTGAGCAATTGACAAAATTGAGCATAGTTATGAGAATATCTAGGTATGATCATGTATATAGGCATCACGTCCGAGACAAGTAGACCGACTCCTGCCTGCATCTACTACTATTACTCCACTCATCGACCGCTATCCAACATGCATCTAGAGTATTAAGTTAAAAACAGAGTAACGCCTTAAGCAAGATGACATGATGTAGAGGGATAGACTCATGCAATATGAAGAAAACCCCATCTTGTTATCCTAGATGGCAACAATACAATACGTGCCTTGCTTCCCTTACTGTCACCGGGAAAGGACACCGCATGATTGAACCCAAAGCTAAGCACTTCTTCCATTGCAAGAAAGATCAATCTAGTAGGCCAAACCAAACTGATAATTCGAAGAGACTTGCAAAGATAACCAATCATACATAAAAGAATTCAGAGAAGATTCAAATATTATTCATAGATAGACTTGATTATAAACCCACAATTCATCGGTCTCAACAAACACACCGCAAAAAGAAGATTACATCGAATAGATCTCCACAAGAGAGGGGGAGAACATTGTATTGAGATCCAAAAAGAGAGAAGAAGCCATCTAGCTACTAACTATGGACCCGTAGGCCTGAGGTAAACTACTCACACTTAATCGGAAGGGCTATGGTGTTGATGTAGAAGCCCTCCGTGATCGATGCCCCTCCGGCGAAGCTCCGGAACAGGCCCCAAGATGGGATCTCGTGGATACAGAAAGTTGCGGCGGTGGAATTAGGTTTTTGGCTCCGTATCTGATCGTTTGGCAGTACGTGGGTATATATAGAAGGAAGAAGTACGTCGGTGGAGCAACATGGGGCCCACGAGGATGGAGGGCGCGCCTAGGGGGGGGGGGGGGGGGGGTAGGCGCGCCCCCTACCTCGTGGCCTCATGTTACGTGTCTTGACGTAGGGTCCAAGTCTCCTGAGTTGTATTTGATGAGAAAATCACGTTCCCGAATGTTTCATTACGTTTGGACTCCGTTTGATATTCATTTTCTTCGAAACCCTAAAACAGGCAAAAAACAACAATTCTGGGCTGGGCCTCCGGTTAATAGGTTAGTCCCAAAAATAATATAAAAATAGATAATAAAGCCCAATAATGTCCAAAACAGTAGATAATATAGCATGGAGCAATCAAATATTATAGATACGTTCGAGACGTATCAAACTTATATTTTATCAGTTAAAATCATGGTCAAAATATGACCGGGAATACGGGAGGGACTAGTAAATCAGGATGGAGGTAGTAGCTCCAAAGGTGGTATCTCTTCTCATTTTTTGACAAGCAAACTCATATGTGAACATCTCAATTGCTGAAAGTGTTGTGATGCTTCTTCTTCTTCTTCTTCTTTTTTTGCTAGGAGAAAGTGTTGTTATGCTCCAGGTAAGTACATTTCTGGTGGTACCAACCATCTATAACAAAGTTTATTTCTAAGCTGCTTTTGGATGTTAAACGGGGGTAATACTGTGATGTTGCGTGAAGTGAATGGTTGCTGAGGAATATGTGCTGTATCTGCTGCTTCCTTGTTTATTAGTTGACGCAGATGCAGAAAGCTGAAACGCCTTTGCACTTTACTAAATCTTTTATGTTAACTTTGAAGTGCAATAAAGGTACCAAGAAGGTTGCAAAGAACCTTAGGACTTCACGCTTCCAAAGTATGTGTTTGTTTTACCTTTCTCGTTATGATTTTTTTCTTCTTCTTGTATATTACATATAGGTGGTTTTTCGCAAAAAAATAGGTGTTATTTAGAGTGATTAGAAGAATCTCCTGTTGTTTTGGACCATACCACTTCCAGGCATTGATTCCAGGGAACAATATCTATAGTTCTGTTCCCAAAAAAAATATCTATAGTTCTGAACCAAGTAAACATTGTTAACATTCTTCCGATGCCATTACGCTTTGTTCATGCTTAAACCGATTTATTTACCGAAAATCATCTTGGTATGCGTAGGAAGCAACATAAAATCGGCCTCTATTTGCGCTAAAGAAGTTGGCAGGTTAAAACATACTCCCTCCGTCCCATAACACAAGACGACGTTACATCTACTAAGGGCCTCTTTGGATTGAAGGGTTGTCATAGGAATATTGGAGGATTCCGATCCATTGTTTCCCCCCCTAAGAAAGCCCTTTGGATCAAAGGAATGGCACCTCCAAAATTCCCGTGGATTGCATTCCTACACCTCAATACCGTAGGAATTTCAACATCCACTCTAGCCCTTCTTTTTTTTACACTGATTCGCGTAGGATCAAGGCACTTTTCGTGTGTTCCATCCAAATGATCATTCCTGTAGTTTTCCTCTATTTTGCATCTGCAATACCGTCAAATCCCTATGTTTTCCGAGATCCTATGTTTTCTAATCCCGTGATCCAAAGTACTCCCTTCGTTTTTATTTACTTTGCATATTAGTTTTGGTCAAAGTCAAGCTTTACAAACTTTGACAAAGTTTATAGAAAGAAGTATTAACATTTACAATAACAAAATCAATACCATTAGATTCGTTGTTGAATGTACTTCCACATCATATAGATTTGTTATGCTAAATATTTATATTTCATTTCTATAAATTTGGTCAAATTTTACAAAGTTTGACTCCAGTCAACTCTAATATGTGGAGTAAATAAAAACGGGGGAAATATATACTCCCTCCGATCCTAAATATTTGTCTTTTTAGAGATTTTAAATGGACTATCACATACGGATGTATATATACATATTTTAGAGTATAGATTCACTTATGTTGCTCCGTAGGTAGTCATTTATTGAAATCTTTAAAAAGACAAATATTTAGGAACAGAGGGAGTAGGATGTAAATAATGTCTTGGGACGGAGAAAGTAATTAGAGAACAAATGGTGCAACCAAACTTGACATTCTCCAGCCCGTTCATTCGCCGAGCATTTTCAACGTCTCCGCCACTGCCGCCGCCGTCATAGCGCACGCACGCACGTAGGCATAAAACAAGCCGCCGCAGGAAATGATGAAATTGTCGCTGTCGAACGCCGATCAGCAACAATGAGGAGCCAGACAACCTTGCTCTTGTGTCCATCGCGCATCGGTTTCAAGAGCCGGAGCCGTGCGAGTGGCTTTCAGGCAGCGACCGACTCGTCTCCTCTCGCCTCAGCATCGGCGCTGCAGCCGTCGATGGCGCCAAGGGCTTGCATTGTCGTCTCTCGTCCGGCTCGCGCCATGGCGCCGTGTCCAAGGTTGGGTACCGTGGCGGACGGAAAGGGATGGATCAGCAGCGCCCGTGAACGGCAGGGGAATTTTGGCACGGCTTAGCTTTATCAGGCTCGGCATTTTCGTTGTGAGGGATAAACAAGAGCGCCAGAAGAGTTGGGGAAAAAAGCAGGACGGAATCTGCGTCTTTCTTTCTACCACGCACGCCGACGCCGTGCATATTCGACAACGACGATAACCTTTTCTGAAACGTGAAGAATTCGCCATTGCTGCTTTGGATATCGCGAACCGTTTGGTCCGTCGTTCGTGTAGTAATCCAGATAAGAGCCCGTTACCAAGAGCAAGCAAAATCCTTCAAGAAAATGGTACTGATGCGTCAGCTGAAGGGATTGGATAAGGTTATTATTATTCGTAGGTTGGTACGTTCGCTAGCGCGGAATATTCCAACAAATGGATTGATGATGGAGTGTGGGAGTATGTCTATAGGTGACTGCTCCGTTATCCGAGAGCTAGCTGGAAGATGCTCCTGCCGCCGGGGAGAGGCTGTATTCTTCTCTGTACAGACCGCACGGTAGGCAGATCAAAACTTGTTGCCACTGCGAACGTACGCAGCACGGAAAATAAGAAGAAAAATGCACGCCACAGATATCAAGCTTCGAAAGCGAGGTCGCAGCATATAGATCGGTGGTTCCCAACATATCACAGTTTGATGATTTAAGGGTCCAGGCCTGACCTCGACCAGAGAACCAAGACGGTGCTAAAAGCATGAAAAAACAAAGAAGTTCCAACCAAAGTTACAGATAAACCAAACCGCGCCAGGGCTACACCAAAACAGGCTGCTCGGCTCGGTTCAAAGACAATTGAGCCGGCCACAGCGACGAGTTCCTTATCATTCCACGAAATTCAATTCCAACAGGTCCAGCAAAGTGTTTCCGAAGCTAAAACCGGAGCAAACGACAAAAGCAGGGGGGGCTTTAGTCCTCCTCCGCCTCCACCTTCAGCTCCTGCAGCTTCGAGCCAAGGCCAGCATCCTTCCCGTTATCGTCCCCATACTTTGCCTCGTCATCATCATCCTCTTCTTCGTCCTCGTCATCAGGGTTCCCCTCGGGCTCGTTCTCGTCCAGCGGGCCAAGCACGTCCGCTGAGTTCTCGCCTGCCTTCAGGATCTTCCTCACCTCGTCAATGCCTTCCTCAGGGATGTAGTTCGCGTTCATGTTCAGCAGCACGAACCCTGGCTTGTTGGCGACCGCCTGGGCAAAGCAGCGGGCTCCAGACCTCTGAAACAGATTGGTGCTCACGTCAAGCTCCTTCAAATCTGGGTGGCCCTCTTGCAGAGACTTCGCGACCGCCGCCGCCCCGGCATCCTTCAGCTCGTTCTCAGCCAAGGTCAGCTTCTTGAGCGACTGCATTGCGGTCAAGCATTCTGCCAAAGGCTTGGCTGCCTCGGCGGTTATCTCATTTCCTGCCATCTCAAGGATCTCCAGCTGAGGTGCAGACTCCTTGAGGACATTCACAATTGCTATGGTGCCCTCGTTCTCGAGATTGAGGTCGCTGAGGTACAGCTCAACAAGATCTCCAAGCTTTGGAAGGGTTTCGCTGAGAGCCACCCCTGCCTCGACACCAAATAAGTTGTCCCTGATATCAAGCTTCTTCAGACGAGTGCATGTCCCCAGGGCCTCGGCCAATGCCACTCCACCATCAGATCCTATTCTTGTTGCTGAGCACCTAAAACTCTCAAGATTTGGAGAACGCTTGACCATCTCAGCAATGAACATAGCACCTTCATCACCAGTCATATTGTTGTGGAAGTGGAGAACCTTAAGCTTCTCAGTTGATGGAATAAGCTCAGACAGAGCCTTAGCAGCTTCCCCTGATATGCCATCGTTCATCACATATAGTTCTTCCAGGTCGCCCTGTGATTTTAGCAGCTCTGTGAATGCCCTCACACCCTTCTCACCTAAAGCATTGTCAGAGATGTTCAGGTATCTCAGTACAGACCCTGCTAAAGCTTTGGAGAATATCCGCATCACATCAAGGGCTTCATCCTCAGGCCTTCCAGCGACAAAATCTGAGATGTCAACCTCCTTGAGCTGAGATTTTATTGATTCAAGAATTGGCCCAGCAACATTGGCAGCACCAATACCAAAGCTCCTGTTGCTCAAGCAAATTCTGCTATATGAGTTTCCTGGTTCTGTTAGTGGACTCAGAAGTTCCTTTGCTTCGTCCGCCTCAATGAAAGCACGCTTGCCACCAGATATATCAAACACAGTATCAGCAGGCTCAATAGGTGTATCGATAACAGGCGCTTCTGGTTCCGCAGTCATCCCTGGACCTTTTTTGAGGACTTCCAGCATCAGCTTGCTTGTTTCTTTTGCATATAGCTGGACAGCAGAACTCCCATCACCATCAGGCTCCTTCTTGAAATGCTCATCTGCGGAAGCAAAGCACATCTCCTCAATCCTTTTGGCATTGGCATGAGCCTCTTCTTTGCCCAAAAGGCCATACTTGCGAGAAAAGATTGACTCGGAGGACAGGTTCTTGGTCATCCTCTCTACAAGCATCAGACGAGTGCTTTCACTCGGTGGCCACAGTTTGATGGAGAATGTCCGAGGCTGGAAATCTTGCGCCGCTGAAGCCATGTGGACACGTGGCACTTCACACAATAACCTGCTGGTAAATCAACAAGTGTAGGAATTAGCATGATCCCAGATTACAGAAAGTAATGGACTATTAATAAGTATAAACAATGAAATTAGTGGAGCAATTGAAGGGCCTGTCCCTGAGGGCACCCAACACTAGTATCACCAAGGATACAACAAAACACCAATTAGCAAAACATAGCTAGGTCTACAGTTGACAAACAACATTGTCAATTGGTAAAGACAAGCATTTCGCTCAAAGTGGTTGTTTTACATAAGAAATCAATGACACAACTGGCAGTTACAACATAACGGGACTTCAACCCAACACAAGAAAAAATAATAATGTGTAACGTTACTACGGCCGTGTTTGGTTCAGCTGTGGCTCAGCAGAAAAGTAGTAGCTGTGGGCTGTGCGCTATGAGAAAGCAGTAAAGCCATTTGGTAACTAGCTGTCTGACTGAACTGTGGAGCATAAATGTACTGAATACCAACTGAAGCCTTGAGAGATTTTTTACATGCTGTTTAACAATAAGGATCCAATTACATGCTGCTTTAGCTACAAATAATGAAACGATCATGTAGATAATTAACACACTACCAGGTAGATTTGGTCCATAGAATTTTCGAGTTGATTGGCATGATGAAAACGAAAGCAGATTATTACCAGGTTTAGATAACTGAGAAGACTAATGAAAATAACTAGCAGTAATATGCACCTACGTTAACACACCTAACTAATTAAGAACCCAGCAACATTGACCACTTGGGTTAGAACTAAGTGCAAGCAGGTAGTACTATCTGTGCATAGAAATCAAAGAAGCAAGCAGAACTCTCTGTGCTCAGAAATCAAACCAGCCGTACGTGTACATACGCAGCACAGAACCGTCTTCGGCTAGGTTCCAGAAGAAGAACAAAACAGATTAGTACTAGCTTGGTCCCGACAACTACGAACATTATTAGCTACGGCGCAAAACAGCGCCCAATGCCCGTGTCATCAGGAAGAACAACAGAACTACGCGGCAGGACAAGCGGATTCACAGATATCTCTATTTCGAAAGCACGAGGCCGCAGATCTGAGATTGGGATGCGAGGGGCACATCGATCCTATCGCGAGTCTGGGAAGGATTCGCGGGACGAACGGGGCATGGAGACCCGTGCTCGCGTTTCCTCACCTTGGATCCGGACAGCGGCGAGCGTCTACTCGGGGAGGGGGGACGGCCGCGGCGGCGTCGGCGTCGGGCTCGGGGATAGAGCGAGGCGGCCGCTTCCACCCGAGGCCAGCCGCGTCGACCGGGGGCGGAGGCGGCGCGGCGGGGAGGGGAGGGTGGAGCGGGCTCGCCGGGAGATCGCCTGGGGCGGGAGCGGGGGCGGGGGGTAGCGACTGGGGGAGGAAGAGGCGGCGGCCGGCGGAGCGTGGGGTTTGTGTAGTGCGGGGGGTGGGGGCGTAGGGTTTCTGGACACGGTTGCGGGCTGCGGGGTCGCTCCGCGGCCGTCCGATCGGGGGGTTCGAGGAGCGGGGGCCGACGCTCAGCCGTACGATCGGCAGGAGTTTGGGGAGCGTGGGCGATCTGGATTTCGAAATTCAAATCTGCGCGGACTCTCTGCCTGCCTGTTGCGGTGCTGCCAGGGCGGCGGATCTATCATTGTCTATCGCGTAGGCACGTGGCGCTATGATTTCTTCCACTCAGTGTTTTTTTTTCCCAGTCTACCTAGAGAAAAAAAATGGGGCAAAATTGCCCCCTGGTCTCATTACCACGACACCGAAAAGTGACCATCGGGTTTTCCCATGCAAGCACAGGCGTCACAAAAACATACTTCATTCGTCCGGAATTAGTTGTGGCTCAAACGAACGTATCTAACACGTTTCTGGACCAAGGGAGTATATGTAAGACGTTTTTGCAGTTCATCCCTGAGAGATGCAAGTGTGCAACATCCAGAGACGATCGTGTTTGGCCAGTTTATCCCTGCTCAAAAGACGACTGTCGGCAAACGGCCAGAGGAAAACCTGTGACTAATCTGGGAGGAATTCCCAGTCTCCATATGAACTGAACTAAGAGTGTACAGGCATAATTCCCCCTACAGTTGACAAGGTACTGAACAAGAGGAGTGCAACATCCATTTCTGAGCTAAAATGAGGTTTCTTGACTCTAACTAGCAAACAAAAAAAAAGTTCATCATAGGCATGCTAAAGCTTCCATGGAAGTGAGTCGGACGACATCACCACCCCAAACATCGGACACGAAATGGTGTTGCTCATTGCAAATACAGCAAGGGTCAAAGAATTTCTTCCAGTGTTAACAAGTCCTTAACTCCTTTTTTTTAGGGAACAAGTCCTTAACTCCTAGTAGTTCTGAAGAAATGGTGTGTTTAGTCTTCATAAATTATGTGTAGTACAATGCTGACAATGTCTTTATGCATGTTAGATAGATGGTCTAACAGATCTCTCCAAAAGAAAAAGAAAATGTAATAGCCGAGTGACTCGGCCAATAAAATCTTCAGCCGCGAGCTCTAGCCTTCTAGGTCCGTTTGCAGTGCCTTTGCTACTCCACCGAAATATAGCACGGTGCTCCGTCTGCAGTGCCTTTGCAACTCTGCCAAAATATAGCACAGTGCTCCGAGCAGGGCCCCGAAGCAGCTAAATGGACGAGGTTCTGTAGACAGCAAACGCCATGAGAGCCGGTATGAAGTAGAAGAGCACCGGAGAATGGAGCAGAGGGTCCATGGCAAAGGCCTTCATAAGAGCTCTACACAGCTGCAAGATTGTGAAGGCGTCATCAGTATCTTCAGAGTTGCAAACAAAAAAAAACGCAGTCACAGAAGATTTGCATCGACTGAAAGGAAATAATAATACCTTCCAGTGTTTCCACAGAACCACCAGGCAAAAAGCGATGAGGATTTTCCTTATCCAGCGACCGCTCCACAAGCTATCATGCCCTACCTCTCTCCTGCTCTTTTGGTGGGGATCATCTTTCTTCTTTCCTGACTGTGAGAGGTAGTGTTCTCGGAATGCGATCCTCTCGGCAGCCATCGCGGCGAGAATCGCAATCGTTGGTAATACTACGAAACAGAGGTGAGGTAGAACGATGACCATTACATCTGGAGTGCCCGCATGGAAAGTTTTCGTGCCACTTTTAAGAGCCCAACCTCTGAATGTCATGGATGCGAGGCTACCGTCCTCTGTTACAGGGTGACCAGAAAACCAAGGGAAGACCAACAGATAGATTATATACACCAACAGCAAAGACCACACAAGAACCATCCTGGACAGCTCAACAAAAAGCCAGATAAAACCACCAAGTAGATACTTCAGTGATGTATACTGACCACCGTCCGCACGCAGATATGTGTACACAGATTGTTGATCCTTAAGTAGCACTACTGAAGCTCGTGGCACGAGAAGCAGTGTGAAAATCAGAGCAAGAACGCACTGCAGTGCGGGATGATATACCGACGCCCACTGGATGCCCATCACGAAAAATTCCTTCCATGTCCAGTTAACTTCTGCAAACAACCCATTCACAGAGAATGGCCTCAACTGGCTGACACTAATGTCACCTGTTATATCCATCGCTTCAATTTGCAGCCAGTACCGATCTGGAGAAGGATCTGCAAATGCTCTCCAGTTCCACGGAATTAAATACATATCTCCTCTAGAATCATTGGCACTCACTCTTTTCATTTCGCTGTCGAATACCACTTCAAGGTTTCCTGGCCTTGAGTCATATATCTTTGCTGAGACAGTTACTATCTCATGTCGAGAGAATACAAGCGCCCTCACCGTGTCAAAAGTTGAAGCTCCCATGGCGTGACATTTGAAATCACGAGGAGCAGATGTTCTCTGCATAAATCTCGAGTCCAGAGGGAAGGTAGCTAGTATAATTACACTTTTTGAACCTAACCTGAAATCTATGTCAGTAAAGGAGACAAATCCATCATCAATTGCTAATATCCTCATACTTCTACTCCTTTTCCAATCGCCAATCTCCCACTCCCAGAACTCCTCAACAGGTGCTGCTGCTTCAGAACAGTTCTCTTCAGCACTCGGGATGGCATATCCTTGGTGCATGTTAGACTGGTAGTAGTGTTCATACAGTGATGGTTCCTGAGTTGCTCGATGATAGTAACGCTTCAAATTCTTGCCAAACCTTGTGTGAAGATGTCCACACAAGTATGCTGCTAATGAGTGCTTTAGAAAGACATCCTTGATATTTTTTCCTGATTCTGTCAATGCTGAGAAAGACATCGGGAAGTGCCCAACTGTAATTTTTGTGACTGGAGCCTTGTTGAAGTCAGTGTCCCACTGCGACAGTGATTGGTCCAGTTCTATAAGCTGCTTGTCAGTTGGATGCCCAAATAAATTGGTTGGGCCCCTAAGTCCGATCTCCATTGTGCTATCGAAGCCAACAAACAGATGCTTCCGGCCATTATTCTGCAGATCCATCCACAATCTACCATATGTTATGCCAAGCGTATTCAGAAAATGCAATCAAAACTAATCATTTGAAGTATATTTAATGAGAAGACGCTAAAGAAACAATAAGCAACGGGATGTATATAAGAAGCACTGACCTCCAAAGTGATGCTTTGCACGCGGCCCTGTCGTCTTAGGTTAGCATTGATGCTATATTTCTCGTAGAAGTCATAGTCCCCACCAGACACAGGTACACCAAAGCTATCATGGTTTCCTCTCAGATCATAGAATTTTTTTCTTGGAAGCTTGCTACTCTCAATGACATCCTTCATCGTACTACTATATTCCATCCACTCCACCTCATTTTGCTTCATTGTAAGCAGATCTTTGCTCTTCCCCTCTAATCACAAAAGAAAAATAGTACTTGAGATAAATCCCAATACATAATCATCTATATACTAGTATTTGGTATATGGACACCTTTCGAAGTGAATGCAGCTGGTTTCACGTCTTCCCAAACTAGAAAATGGTTAGTTGGTTGAGGTTTTGAGGTCAGTGAAGATCAGCTGTAGTGCTGATTGCAACTGCCTAGTTACAAGCGAACAGGTTGGAACCAGAAAAGCAAGCAGCTGTTTACTCAAGTAAAAATTTCAGATCATATGTTAGTTATTTTATAAGTTCGCCAGTAGTCCGTGCCTTAATGCATGTGATATTAAAAGAGTCCGTGACAACTGACAACAAATGACTATGTTGATTGTGGTTCTATGTCTGATTTTTGCAACTTCAAACTTTAGGCCTTTATTACTTCGTCGCCTCGGTTACAGTTCATGTTGGGTTGTAACAGGCCTGATACTAATTCTACTTAAACTGTGAATTCAGTACTTAAATTTTCAACCTATCTGGTTTTAGCATGAACCGAAAAGTACCCAACTGCCTCCACTGCTAATGCTGTATCTCACTATCAACGCAGCTCCTTAAACTGTGATTGCAATACTGAAATTCAGTTCAATACTATCATAGATACAGCGATACACTAGAAGGTTCTAGCAGTGTACTAACTATAAATGTAATAAGGAGTAGATTTTAGATAAAAGTTTCTGCTCCTAGGCACCATCAATTACAGTGCCTTGAACCACCCATCCATCTACCACATTTGCTTAAACTGAAGCCTCGTTAGTCTCTGAATTCTTTCTGAACTATCCCCACGCATCAACCAATTTGTACCGAACATCAAAGGACCACTCCAGCTAGATTAAACATCATAGCATCCATTCACCCCGAACACGGGGAAGGATCAACAGAAGGAACAGGAAGGGGGCGATAGAGGGGGGGATATGTACAACGCACCGGTGAGGTCGCCGGTGATGAAGACGAGGTCGGGGTTGACCATGGCGAGCGCCGGGCCGACGTATCGCCGGAAGTCGTAGGCGCGCTCCGGGTGGTGCACGCTGAAGTGGAGATCCGAGAGCTGGGCCACCCACACGACCCCCTCCGGCGCGCCGGAGACCTCCGCCACCGCCCTCTCGTCACCGGCGACGGACCACGGCGCGGGCCCCGCCGCGGCGACGAGGGCTAGGAGAATGGGGAGCAGCCGGTTCCCGCGCGGACCCATGGCGAAGGCGCAGACGAGGGCCCGAGGAGGGGAGCAGGACGAAGAGGCTGCAGTTTACGCTATCAATGACCATAGAGAACAGCGGAATACGTTTGCGTATGCCTGATTTTTTTTCATGGTAATATGTGTCTCACTTATAAAATAAAGATCCGGTTACAAGGCATGTAAGCACCGATATTACAAGATTGAAAAGATAGGATAATCCTATGCAAAATACCAGCACCCGTTCCTCTTCTTCGACACCACCAAAGCGGCCATCAAAGGAAAAGGAAACAAATCACCTCTTCACCCGAACTCGACGCGGCTCCATTGCTGATCTGCAGCTTTACGGACCTTAAAAATAGTTTGCTAAAAGTAAAACCATTGCCGTTGAAAGAATCAGACCGGGGCAACGTGTCCTCGGACACGCCATCGAACTCTAGAACTGACATCCTGCACGACAACGACGTTGAAGAAAGAAACCAGAATTATCAGCCACCAACCACAAACTCAGCACGGGATGCACCATCTTCCAGCTGTCACTTGCGCAGACGTTGTCTGCGTGTACTCTTGGACGACAAAATCTCCCTGCTCCACCATGACATCGGAGACAACGCCACAACAATGGGGACAGAGCAAAAGGAGAGACACACCTGATGGAGTCATCGTCGCCGCCTCGCCGTTGTCAAAATCACGATTTTGTTATACAATTCTACGACTTAATGGTCCAAACGAACTCATGTGATTCTATGATTTTAGTTCTTAGAATCTACGTTTCTACAATCCTGATAGTGAAGATTCTATTATTTGCGATCCTATCATCAAAGCTTCGATCCAATTCAAAATCACGATTCTGACAACCTTGTCACACCATCCATGAACCCTAACACAGCCAATCTGAATGATCGACAAACACACGATGCCATCAACTTTGAGACGCCGCCATGAAGGGCACCGCCAGTGTGGGAGTGAAGCTGAGGCAGATTTATTCGTCCAGACGCCGCTCCCACCACCCCAACGACGCACCACGACCTACAAATCCAAAACCTAACTACAAGCGTAGGGATGGGGTCCTCCCCTCTCTCCTGCCGCCGGAGTAGCCAGAGGGAGAGGGGGCCAACGCCCTGGTCGGCTGAGATCGGAGGAAGAAAATTGCCTCCCTAGTCGCCTAGTGTGGCGGCGGCTAGGGTAGGAAAGACGTACGGCGCCTTCGTATGCCTGAATTTGCCCTCAAGCGAGGGTACACGAAAGTACGTCTTTGTTCGCTTCAAAAAAGGTACATCTTTGTGAGTACTATACATATCGCTCATGTTGAAAAGAATGTACGAATGCACAACCTTTTGTGTATCGTGCAATTTCCTCTCTTGTGAGTCTTTTAGTATGGAAACTTTGAAGCACCCAAGTTCTACAGGAAATTTTGTAACTATTTGATTCAAAGGATTTAGAAAAGAATTTTGGAGGATTCTAGTTCTTCTGAATTTTGGAAGGTCAAATGGCCATATACACTTTTGTACCCCTCCTGTCTCGAAATAAGGGTCTCAACTTTAGGAGGGAGTAGTATTCAATATGTCATGACACCCTATAGCTATTCATGTGTTTTTCCTATTTTCTATGTTCAAAATAATCATGTGGATCAAAGATGCTCTTTCTTTGATACAAATATATGATCATGCAAAGATGAAATTATTATGGAATATCCAAACTAAACCCATAGAATCACATGAGCCGTACTTCGTGAAGGATAATTGGTGGTTACACAGGTTATACGCCCGTGCCGACGTGACTAGTGACAATTTGATGACGATGATAAATACCACAAACGATAATGAGTGGGAAGTGTTGGAGCAAGAGAGGAAGGACATATTATAGACAACGATAGACGAGATAAGGCAACAAGGGTATAGAAAGTGACGAGGTGTCGGACATAGAGGAACAATCGGGAAGGAAGAAGGGCGTTCGCTCCCTAAGGCAACGCGACGAACAGCCTATCACGACATGTAAGAGCATCTATAATTGGACTTCTCAAACGTCTCATATACATCTAGGCGGACGACCCAGTCAGTTATCAGTCACAAAATTGTGACCCAGTCGGGCTTCTCAAACCGACCTTATACGTCTGGGCTGACCGGCAACCCCATATCCATTCATATCTAGGGTGGATATGGGGAGGCCCGGATGTGCCTAGGCACGTTTGCCATGCCGGATCGATAGACAAGAGCCACCACAAATTCCACCAAATCACTCCGATCTTGCCAAACCAACACTTTTCCTTCCCTCTCTTCTCATTCGTTCATGCTGGCTCTTGGGGATATGACTATTGGATATGACCCGCCCGGAGGGGCTGGGTTATCCTAATGGCGGTTCATAAACCAAGCCCGTGAATCTGTTGAAGATGGCGGTTCATGTAGTAGGTTTGTTAAAGGGCTCAAAGCCCAAAGGCGGCCTAAGGCCCGTAAGTGTAAATCGCCATGTATACGTGACTTGTATTGTAAGGCATGTAGATAAGTCACCGGGCCGGACACATTTGTATGAGCCGGCCGGGACTCTGTAAGCCATGGGGCGTCAACCCGTGTATATAAGGGGATGACCTGGCAGCGGCTTAGGGCAAGAGACAACATATCGAAAGCTAGGTCAAGCGTATTCGCTCCATGACAATCAAAACATAAGCAATACCACCTCAAACTGGATTACGCATTTACCTTCATCACAAGGGGCCGAACCAGTATAAACTCCTATGTCATTTGTCCCGTTTAACCCCTTTAAGCTAACTACGTCGCAATGGCTCCACAACTAAGTCCTTCCACTAGGACATCTGCCGTGACAATTCCACGACAGTTGGTGCCCACTGTGGGGCCAACGCACGGTGGTTTTGAGTTCTTGAAGGGCAACTTTGAAGGGATCAAGGGATACGCTGTGGGCCGGATGACCAAGAGTTGTTGCGGCAAGCTCTACATCGACGATGCAGGCTAGGGCCCCGAGGCCGGCTCAATTGAGTACGGGTACCGAGTCCCCTTCGGTGGAATCCACGTATTAATCAGCAAGATCGGCGAACCGGGCCCCGAGCCAGACATCTACACCGACATCATCGAGACGGCTCAGCGTGTGAGACCCGCCCGAGTTCATCCCGCCGTGAAACGTGCCTTCATGGGATTCATCCATGGAGCAAAATTTGAGGAAGGATCCGTGTCTGGCGGTGAGACGGTGATCTACTCTGATGGTGAGTCGTCCACGGGCGAGACTACTTCGTTGTATCAACTGCAGGACGTCAGGCTTGGGGGTTGTTCCATTGGCGACAATATTCCGGACCCCTATGAGTCACCGAACTGGGTCGCGATTTTCATGGCCGGTACATAGCCAGTGCAGAATTCTTCGACTGCAACGGCAATGGTTTCCGGGTCAGCAGCAGCAACGACAGCTGGGGCAGGAGGCCCTGTGCGCCCACCGGCTCAAGTTTTGGCTGACTTGCTGGATAATTTAACAACATTGTTAGCAGCAAATGTTAACACGGTGAATCAAGATCAGCATAACGCGGAGGTTGCAAAATTGTGTGACGAGATAGCGCAAGCCAAGGAAGACCCGGTGGCAGAGAACGCTAGGATGACTGCGGAACGAGCCGCTTTGGATGCTCAGGCGCAACGAATCCAGGCTGGTTCCTTCCGGCTCTCGTTGGATCAGAACGCTTCGAACGAAGTCCTGAGGAGAAGGCACCGGAGTCGTCTGCCTCCGGTTTACGAGGTGAGGAACCTCTTTAATACACCTAGTGCAGGGACCAGTGACCCGCCAGGGGTAAACCAGGCAGCAGCCGCGCCTAGGACTGGAGCACCGGCTCAACCACGCACGACTGACCCACCCCGTCAGAATAATATCCCATCACAACACGTGCCGACACTACTGGGTCATTACTCTAACCCTTTGGATAACATGATTGCTGCGACGTGGCGATTGGTGGCTCTCCCAATTGAAGGTGAGTCTCCACCTGCGGTTGAAACGCGAAGGGCTAGAGAGCTTCTTCAGACAACATTGGTTCAACAAGAGGCTTATTCTTACAGCCGTGAGAGGATCCATTCAACCCCTCGCCTAAGCCGGAGTTATAGCAGACACATGGACTCCCGAGCGGTGTCAAGCAGCGAGCGGCATCGTAACCCACCCCGTGGACATGACCCCTGTTGGGGAACGTAGCAGAAATTCAAAATTTTCTACGCATCACCAAGATCAATCTATGGAGTAATCTAGCAACGAGGGGAAGGAGAGTGCATCTACATACCCTTGTAGATCGCTAAGAGGAAGCGTTCAAGTGAACGGGGTTGATGGAGTCGTACTCGTCGTGATCTAAATCACCGATGATCCTAGTGCCGAATGGACGGCACCTCCGTGTTCAACACACATACAGCCCGGTGACGTCTCCTACGCCTTGATCCAGCAAGGGGAGAAGGAGAGGTTGGGGAAGACTCCATCCAGCAGCAGCACGACGGTGTGGTGGTGGTGGAGGAGCGCGGGACTCCAGCAGGGCTTCGCCAAGCACTACGAGAGACGAGGAGGAAGAGGGGTAGGGCTGCGCCAACAGGGAGATTGAATCATGTGTTGGGCTGCCCCTTTGCTCAAGTATATATAGGGGGAGGGGAGGGGCTGCGCCCCCACCTAGGGTTCCCTCCCTAGGGGTGGCGGCAGCCCCCAGATCCCATCTGGGAGGCGGCCAATGGGGAGAGAGAGGGGGGCGCACCTAGGGTGGGCCTTAGGGCCCATCTGCGCCTAGGGTTTGCCCCCTCTCCCCTTGAGGACGCCTGGGCCTTGGTGGGAGGCGCCCCAGCCCACCTAGGGGCTGGTACCTTCCCACTATTGGCCCATGTAAGCCTCCGGGGCTGGTGGCCCCACCTGGTGGACCCCCGGACCCCTCCGGTGGTCCCAGTACACTACCGGTGATGCCCGGAACAATTCCGGTGGCCAAAACCATACTTCCTATATATTAATCTTTACCTCCGGACCATTCCGGAACTCCTCGTGACATCCGGGATCTCATCCGGGACTCCGAACAACATTCGGTAACCGCATACATACTTTCCCTATAACCCTAGCGTCATCGAACCTTAAGTGTGTAGACCCTACGGGTTCGGGAGTCATGCAGACATGGCCGAGACAACTCTCCGGTCAATAACCAACAGTGGGATCTGGATACCCATGTTGGCTCCCACATGCTCCACGATGCTCTCATCGGATGAACCACGATGTCAAGGATTTAATCAATCTTGTGTTGGGGAACGTAGTAATTTCAAAAAATTTCCTACGCACACGCAAGATCATGGTGATGCACAGCAACGAGAGGGGAGAGTGTTGTCTACGTACCCACGCAGACCGACTGCGGAAGCGTTGACACAACGTAGAGGAAATAGTCGTACGTCTTCCCGATCCGACCGATCCAAGCACCGTTACTCCGGCACCTCCGAGTTCTTAGCACACGTATAGCTCGATGACGATCCCCGGGCTCCGATCCAGCAAAGCGTCGGGGAGGAGTTCCGTCAGCACGACGGCGTGGTGACGATCTTGATGTTCTACCGACGCAGGGCTTTGTCTAAGCACTACAACGATATGATCGAGGTGGAATATGGTGGCAGGGGGCACCGCACACGGCTAAGGAACGATCTCAATGATCAACTTGTGTGTCTAGGGGTGTCCCCTGCCTCCGTATATAAAGGAGCCAAGGGGGAGGGGGCCGCCGGCCAGGAGGAGGGCGCAGGAGGAGTCCTACTCCTACCGGGAGTAGGACTCCCCCCCAATCCTAGTTGGACTAGGATTCCCCGAGGGGGAAAGAGAGAGAGGGGGGCCGGCCACCTCTCCTAGTCCTAATAGGACTAGGGGAGGGGGGAGGCGCGTGGCCACCTTGGGCTGCCCCTTTCTCCTTTCCACTAAAGCCCATTAAGGCCCATATGGCTCCCGGGGGGTTCCGGTAACCTCCCGGTACTCCGGTAAAATCCCGATTTCACCCGGAACACTTCCGATATCCAAATATAGGCTTCCAATATATCAATCTTTATGTCTCGACCATTTAGAGACTCCTCGTCATGTCCGTGATCACATCCGGGACTCCGAACTAACTTCGGTACATCAAAATGCATAAACTCATAATAACTGTCATCGTAACATTAAGCGTGCGGACCCTACGGTTCGAGAACAATGTAGACATGACTGAGACACATCTCCGGTCAATAAACAATAGCAGGACCTGGATGCCCATATTGGCTCCTACATATTCTACGAAGATCTTTATCGGTCAGACCGCATAACAACATACGTTGTTCCCTTTGTCATCGGTATGTTACTTGCCCGAGATTCGATCGTCGGTATCCAATACCTAGTTCAATCTCGTTACCGGCAAGTCTCTTTACTCGTTCCGTAATACATCATCTCGCAACTAACTCATTAGTCACAATGCTTGCAAGGCTTATGTGATGTGCATTACCGAGAGGGCCCAGAGATACCTCTCCGACAATCGGAGTGGCAAATCCTAATCTCGAAATACGCCAACCCAACATTACCTTTGGAGACACCTGTAGAGCTCCTTTATAATCACCCAGTTACGTTGTGACGTTTGGTAGCACACAAAGTGTTCCTCCGGTAAACGGGAGTTGCATAATCTCATAGTCATAGGAACATGTATAAGTCATGAAGAAAGCAATAGCAACATACTAAACAATCGGGTGCTAAGCTAATGAAATGGGTCATGTCAATCAGATCATTCAACTAATGATGTGACCTCGTTAATCAAATAACAACACCTTGTTCATGGTTAGGAAACATAACCATCTTTGATTAACGAGCTAGTCAAGTAGAGGCATACTAGTGACACTGAGTTTGTCTATGTATTCACACATGTATTATGTTTCCAGTTAATACAATTCTAGCATGAATAATAAACATTTATCATGATATAAGGAAAGAAATAATAACTTTATTATTGCCTCTAGGGAATATTTCCTTCAGTCTCCCACTTGCACTAGAGTCAATAATCTAGATTACACAGTAATGATTCTAACATCCATGGAGCCTTGGCGCTGATCATGTTTTGCTCGTGGAAGAGGCTTAGTCAACGGGTCTGCAACATTCAGATCCGTATGTATCTTGCAAATCTCTATGTCTCCCACCTGGACTAGATTCCGGATGGAATTGAAGCGTCTCTTGATGTGCTTGGTCCTCTTGTGAAATCTGGATTCCTTTGCCAAGGCAATTGCACCAGTATTGTCACAAAAGATTTTCATTGGACCTGATGCACTAGGTATGACACCTAGATCGGATATGAACTCCTTCATCCAGACTCCTTCATTCGCTGCTTCCGAAGCAGCTATGTACTCCGCTTCACATGTAGATCCCGCTACGACGCTTTGTTTAGAACTGCACCAACTGACAGCTCCACCGTTTAATGTAAACACGTATCCGGTTTGCGATTTAGAATCGTCCGGATCAGTGTCAAAGCTTGCATCAACGTAACCTTTTACGGTGAGCTCTTTGTCACCTCCTTATACGAGAAACATATCCTTAGTCCTTTTCAGGTATTTCAGGATGTTCTTGACCGCTGTCCAGTGATCCACTCCCGGATTACTTTGGTACCTCCCTGCTAAACTTATAGCAAGGCACACATCAGGTCTGGTACACAGCATTGCATACATGATAGAGCCTATGGTGAAGCATAGGGAACATCTTTCATTTTCTCTCTATCTTCTGCAGTGGTTGGGCATTGAGTCTGACTCAACTTCACACCTTGTAACACAGGCAAGAACCCTTTCTTTGCTTGATCCATTTTGAACTTCTTCAAAATCTTGTGAAGGTATGTGCTTTGTGAAAGTCCAATTAAGCGTCTTGATCTATCTCTATAGATCTTTATGCCTAATATGTAAGCAGCTTCACCGAGGTCTTTCATTGAAAAACTCTTATTCAAGTATCCCTTTATGCTATCCAGAAATTCTATACATTTCCAATCAGCAATATGTCATCCACATATAATATCAGAAATGCTACAGAGCTCCCACTCACTTTCTTGTAAATACAGGCTTCTCCGAAAGTCTGTATAAAACCAAATGCTTTGATCACACTATCAAAGCGTTTATTCCAACTCCGAGAGGCTTGTACCAGTCCATAAATGGATCGCTGGAGCTTGCACACTTTGTTAGCTCCCTTTGGATCGACAAAACCTTCCGGTTGCATCATATACAACTCTTCTTCCAGAAATCCATTCAGGAATGCAGTTTTGACATCCATCTGCCAAATTTCATAATCATAAAACGCGGCAATTGATAACATGATTCGGACAGACTTAAGCATCGCTACGGGTGAGAAGGTCTCATCGTAGTCAACCCCTTGAACTTGTCGAAAACCTTTTGCGACAAGTCGAGCTTTATAGACAGTAACATTACCGTCAGCATCAGTCTTTTTCTTGAAGATCCATTTATTCTCAATTGCTTGCCGATCATCGGGCAAGTCAACCAAAGTCCATACTTTGTTCTCATACATGGATCCCATCTCAGATTTCATGGCTTCAAGCCACTTTGCGGAATCTGGGCTCACCATCGCTTCTTCATAGTTCGTAGGTTCATCATGATCTAGTAGCATGACTTCCAGAACTGGATTACCGTACCACTCTGGTGCGGATCTTACTCTGGTTGATCTACGAGGTTCAGTAGTATCTTGTTCTAAAGTTTCATGATCATTATCATTAACTTCCTCACTTATTGGTGTAGGTGTCGCAGAAACAGTTTTCTGTGATGTACTACTTTCCAACAAGGGAGCAGGTACAGTTACCTCGTCAAGTTCTACTTTCCTCCCACTCACTTCTTTCGAGAGAAACTCCTTCTCAAGAAAGTTTCCGAATTTAGCAACAAAAGTCTTGCCTTCGGATCTGTGATAGAAGGTGTATCCAATAGTTTCCTTTGGATATCCTATGAAGACACATTTCTCTGATTTGGGTTCGAGCTTATCAGGTTGAAGCTTTTTCACATAAGCATCGCAGCCCCAAACTTTCAGAAATGACAACTTTGGTTTCTTGCCAAACCATAGTTCATAAGGTGTCGTCTCAACGGATTTTGATGGTGCCCTATTTAACGTGAATGCGGCCGTCTCTAGAGCGTATCCCGAAAATGATAGCGGTAAATCAGTAAGAGACATCATAGATCGCACCATATCTAGTAAAGTACGATTACGACGTTCGGACACACCATTACGCTGTGGTGTTCCGGGTGGCGTGAGTTGCGAAACTATTCCACAATTTTTCAAATGTACACCAAACTCGTAACTCAAATATTCTCCTCCACGATCGGATCGTAGAAACTTTATTTTCTTGTTACGATGATTTTCAACTTCACTCTGAAATTCTTTGAACTTTTCAAACGTTTCAGACTTATGTTTCATTAAGTAGATATACCCATATCTGCTTAAGTCATCTGTGAAGGTGAGAAAATAACGATATCCGCCACGAGCCTCAGTATTCATTGGACCACATACATCTGTATGTATGATTTCCAACAAATCTGTTGCTCTCTTCATAGTACCGGAGAACGGTGTTTTAGTCATCTTGCCCATGAGGCACGGTTCGCAAGTACCAAGTGATTCATAATCAAGTGGTTCCAAAAGTCCATCAGTATGGAGTTTCTTCATGCGCTTTACACCGCTATGACCTAAACGGCAGTGCCACAAATAAGTTGCACTATCATTATCAACTCTGCATCTTTTGGCTTCTACATTATGAATATGTGTATCACTACTATCGAGATTCAACAAGAATAGACCACTCTTCAAGGGTGCATGACCATAAAAGATATTACTCATATAAATAGAACAACCATTATTCTCTGATTTAAATGAATAACCGTCTCGCATTAAACAAGATCCAGATATAATGTTCATGCTCAACGCTGGCACCAAATAACAATTATTTAGGTCTAATACTAATCCCGAAGGTAGATGTAGAGGTAGCGTGCCGATTGTGATCACATCGACTTTGGAACCGTTTCCCACGCGCATCGTCACCTCGTCCTTAGCCAATCTTCGCTTAATCCGTAGTCCCTGTTTTGAGTTGCAAATATTAGCAACAGAACCAGTATCAAATACCCAGGTGCTACTGCGAGCATTAGTAAGGTACACATCAATAACATGTATATCACATATACCTTTGTTCACCTTGCCATCCTTCTTATCCGCCAAATACTTGGGGCAGTTCCGCTTCCAGTGACCAGTCTGCTTGCAGTAGAAGCACTCAGTTTCAGGCTTAGGTCCTGACTTGGGTTTCTTCTCCTGAGCAGCAACTTGCTTGCCGTTCTTCTTGAAGTTCCCCTTCTTCTTCCCTTTGCCCTTTTTCTTGAAACTAGTGGTTTTGTTAACCATCAACACTTGATGCTCCTTCTTGATTTCTACCTCCGCAGCTTTCAACATTGCGAAGAGCTCGGGAATAGTCTTGTTCATCCCTTGCATATTATAGTTCATCACGAAGTTCTTGTAGCTTGGTGGCAGTGATTGGAGAATTCTGTCAATGACGCAATCATCTGGAAGATTAACTCCCATCTGAATCAAGTGATTATTATACCCAGACATTTGAGTATATGCTCACTGACAGAACTGTTCTCCTCCATCTTGCAGCTATAGAACTTATTGGAGATTTCATATCTCTCAATCCGGGCATTTGCTTGAAATATTAACTTCAACTCCTGAAACATCTCATATGCTCCATGACGTTCAAAACGTCGTTGAAGTCCCGATTCTAAGCCGTAAAGCATGGCACACTGAACTATCGAGTACTCATCAGCTTTGCTCTGCCAGACGTTCATAACATCTGGTGTTGCTCCAGCAGCAGGCCTGGCACCCAGCGGTGCTTCCAGGACGTAATTCTTCTGAGCAGCAATGAGGATAATCCTCAAGTTACGGACCTAGTCCGTGTAATTGCTACCATCATCTTTCAACCTTGCTTTCTCAAGAAACGCATTAAAATTCAACGGAACAACAGCACGAGCCATCTATCTACAATCAAACATAAACAAGCAAGATACTATCAGGTACTAAGTTCATGATAAGTTTAAGTTCAATTAATCAAATTACTTAAGAACTCCCACTTAGATAGACATCCCTCTAATCCTCTAAGTGATCACGTGATCCAAATCAACTAAACCATGTCCGATCATCACGTGAGATGGAGTAGTTTCATTGGTGAACATCACTATGTTGATCATATATACTATATGATTCACGCTCGACCTTTCGGTCTCCGTGTTCCGAGGCCATATCTGTATATGCTTGGCTCGTCAAGTATAACCTGAGTATTCCGCGTGTGCAACAGTTTTGCACCCGTTGTATTTGAACGTAGAGCCTATCACACACGATCATCACGTGGTGTCTCAGCACGAAGAACTTTTGCAACGGTGCATACTCAGGGAGAACACTTCTTGATAATTTAGTGAGAGATCATCTTATGATGCTACCGTCAATCAAAGCAAGATAAGATGCATAAAAGATAAACATCACATGCAATCAATATAAGTGATATGATATGGCCATCATCATCTTGTGCCTGTGATCTCCATCTCCGAAGCACCGTCATGATCACCATCGTCACCGGCGCGACACCTTGATCTCCATCGTAGCATCGTTGTCGTCTCGCCAATCTTATGCTTCTACGACTATCGCTACCGCTTAGTGATAAAGTAAAGCATTACATCGCGATTGCATTGCATACAATAAAGCGACAACCATATGGCTCCTGCCAGTTGCCGATAACTCGGTTACAAAACATGATCATCTCATACAATAAAATTTAGCATCATGTATTGACCATATCACATCACAACATGCCCTGCAAAAACAAGTTAGACGTCCTCTACTTTGTTGTTGCAAGTTTTACGTGGCTGCTACGGGCTTAAGCAAGAACCAATCTCACCTACGCATCAAAACCACAACGATAGTTTGTCAAATAGACTCCGTTTTAACCTTCGCAAGGACCGGGCGTAGCCACACTCGGTTCAACTAAAGTTGGAGAGACAGTCGCCCGCAAGCCACCTGTGTGCAAAGCACGTCGGGGGAACCGATCTCGCGTAAGCGTACGCGTAATGTTGGTCCGGGTCGTCTCGTCCAACAATACCGTCGAACCAAAGTATGACATGCTGGTAGGCAGTATGACTTATATCGCCCACAACTCACTTGTGTTCTACTCGTGCAAATAACATCAAACCATAAAACCTAGGCTCGGATGCCACTGTTGGGGAACGTAGTAATTTCAAAAAATTTCCTACGCACACGCAAGATCATGGTGATGCATAGCAACGAGAGGGGAGAGTGTTGTCTACGTACCCACGCAGACCGACTGCGGAAGCGTTGACACAACATAGAGGAAGTAGTCGTACGTCTTCCCGATCCGACCGATCCAAGCACCGTTACTCCGGCACCTCCGAGTTCTTAGCACACGTACAGCTCGATGACGATCCCCGGGCTCCGATCTAGCAAAGCGTCGGGGAGGAGTTCCGTCAGCACGACGGCGTGGTGACGATCTTGATGTTCTACCGACGCAGGGCTTCGTCTAAGCACTACAACGATATGATCGAGGTGGAATATGGTGGCAGGGGGCACCACACACGGCTAAGGAACGATCTCAATGATCAACTTGTGTGTCTAGGGGTGTCCCCTGCCTCCGTATATAAAGGAGCCAAGGGGGAGGGGGCCACCGGCAAGGAGGAGGGCGCAGGAGGAGTCCTACTCCTACCGGGAGTAGGACTCCCCCCCCAATCCTAGTTGGACTAGGATTCCCTGAGGGGGAAAGAGAGAGAGGGGGGCCGGCCACCTCTCCTAGTCCTAATAGGACTAGGGGAGGGTGGAGGTGCGCGGCCACCTTGGGCTGCCCCTTTCTCCTTTCCACTAAAGCCCATTAAGGCCCATATGGCTCCCGGGGGGTTCCGGTAACCTCCCGGTACTCCGGTAAAATCCCGATTTCACCCGGAACACTTCCGATATCCAAATATAGGCTTCCAATATATCAATCTTTATGTCTCGACCATTTCGAGACTCCTCGTCATGTCTGTGATCACATCCGGGACTCCGAACTAACTTCGGTACATCAAAATGCATAAACTCATAATAACTGTCATCGTAACGTTAAGCGTGCGGACCCTACGGTTCGAGAACAATGTAGACATGACTGAGACACATCTCCGGTCAATAACCAATAGCGGGACCTGGATGCCCATATTGGCTCCTACATATTCTACGAAGATCTTTATCGGTCAGACCGCATAACAACATACGTTGTTCCCTTTGTCATCGGTATGTTACTTGCCCGAGATTCGATCGTCGGTATCCAATACCTAGTTCAATCTCGTTACCGGCAAGTCTCTTTACTCGTTCAATAATACATCATCTCGCAACTAACTCATTACTCGCAATGCTTGCAAGGCTTATGTGATGTGCATTACCGAGAGGGCCCAGAGATACCTCTTCGACAATCGGAGTGACAAATCCTAATCTCGAAATACGCCAACCCAACATCTACCTTTGGAGACACCTGTAGAGCTCCTTTATAATCACCCAGTTACGTTGTGACATTTGGTATCACACAAAGTGTTCCTTCGGTAAACGGGAGTTGCATAATCTCATAGTCATAGGAACATGTATAAGTCATGAAGAAAGCAATAGCAACATACTAAACGATCGGGTGCTAAGCTAATGAAATGGGTCATGTCAATCAGATCATTCAACTAATGATGTGACCTCGTTAATCAAATAACAACACCTTGTTCATGGTTAGGAAACATAACCATCTTTGATTAACGAGCTAGTCAAGTAGAGGCATACTAGTGACACTGAGTTTGTCTATGTATTCACACATGTATTATGTTTCCGGTTAATACAATTCTAGCATGAATAATAAACATTTATCATGATATAAGGAAATAAATAATAACTTTATTATTGCCTCTAGGGCATATTTCCTTCATCTCGTATACAATTCCCTTTGTCTAGCGGTACGATACTTGCCCGATATTCGATCGTCGGTATCCCGATACCTTGTTCAATCTCGTTATCGGCAAGTCTCTTTACTCGTTCCGTAACACATCATCCCGTGATCAACTCCTTGGTCACATTGTGCACATTATGATGATGTCCTACCGAGTGGGCCCGGAGATACCTCTCCGTTTACACGGAGTGACAAATCCCAGTCTTGATTCGTGCCAACCCAACAGACACTTTTAGAGATACCTGTAGTGTACCTTTATAGCCACCCAGTTACGTTGTGACGTTTGGCACACCCAAAGCACTCCTACGGTATCCAGGAGTTGCACAATCTCATGGTCTAAGGAAATGATACTTGACATTAGAAAAGCTTTAGCATACGAACTACACGATCTTTGTGCTAGGCTTAGGATTGGGTCTTGTCCATCACATCATTCTCCTAATGATGTGATCCCGTTATCAACGACATCCAATGTCCATGGTTAGGAAACCGTAACCATCTATTGATCAACGAGCTAGTCAACTAGAGGCTTACTAGGGACATGGTGTTGTCTATGTATCCACACATGTATCTGAGTTTCCTATCAATAAAATTATAGCATGGATAATAAACGATTATCATGAACAATGAAATATAATAGTAACTAATTTATTATTTCCTCTAGGGCATATTTCCAACAATCTCCCACTTGCACTAGAGTCAATAATCTAGTTCACGTCGCCATGTGATTAACACTCACAGGTCACATCGCCATGTGACCTACATCCAAGAGTCTACTAGACTCAATGATCTAGTTCACATCACTATGTGATAATCACTCAAAGAGTTCTGGGTTTGATCATGTTATGCTTGTGAGAGAGGTTGTAGTCAATGGGTCTTGCCATATTCAGATCCCTATGTATTTCGCAAAACTTTATATCGTAGATGCTGCTACCACATTCCACTTGAAGCTATTCCAAATTGTTGCTCCATTATACGTATCCGGTATCTCTACTCAGAGCTATCCGGATAGGTGTCAAGCTTGCATCGATGTAACTCTTTACGTCGAACTCTTTATCACCTCCATAACCGAGAAACATTTCCTTATTCCTCTAAGGATAATTTTTGACCGCTACCCGGTGATCTACTCCTAGATCACCTTTGTACCCTCTTGCCAGACATGTGGCAAGGCACACATCAGGTGCGGTACTTCAGCATGGCATACCGTATAGAGCCTATGACAAAAGCATAGGGGACGACCTTCGTCCTTCCTCTTTCTTCTGCCGTGGTCAAGCTTTGAGTCTTACTCAACTTCACACCTTACAACTCAGGTAAGAACCCCTTCTTTGACTGATCTATTTTGAAATTCTTCAAAAACATGTCAAGGTGTGCGTTCTTTGAAAGTATCATCAGGCGTCTTGATCTATTTCTATAGATCCTGATGCCCAATATGTAAGTAGCTTTATCCAGGTCTTCCTTTGAAAATCACTCTTCAAACAACCGTTTATGCTTTCCAGAAATTCTACATCATTTCGGATCAACAATATGTCATCCACATATACTTATCAGAAATGTTGTAGTGCTCCCACTCACTTTCTTGTAAATACAAGTTTCTAGCAAACATTGTATAAACCTAAAAGCTTTGATCACTCCATCAAAACATATATTCTGATTCCGAGATGCCTTCTCTAGTCCATAGAAGGATTGCCGGAGCTAGCATACCTTTTAGCATTCTTAGGATCGTCAAAACCTTTTATTGTATCACATACAACTTTTCTTACGAAAACTGGTAAGAAAACTTGTTTTGACATCCATCTGTAAGATTTCATAATCGAAAAATACAACTAATGCTAACATGATTCCGATGGACTTAAGCATCGCTACAGGTGAGAAATTCTCATCGTAGTCAACCCCTTGAACTTGTGAAAAGACTCTTTCCCACAAGTCGAGCTTCATAGACGGTAACATTACCACCCACGTTCGTCTTCTTCTTAAAGACCCATTTATCTCAATGGCTTGCCAATCATCGGGCAAGTCCACCAAAGTCCATACTTTGTTCTGATATATGGATTCTATCTCGGATTTCATGGCTTCTAATCATTTGTCGGAATACGGGCCCACCATCACTTCTCCATAGCTCGTAGGTTCATTGTTGTCTAACAACATGATATCTAAGACGAGATTACCATAGCACTCAGGAGTAGTACATATCCTTGTCGACCTACGAGGTTCAATAGCAACTTGATTCGAAGCTTCATGATCACTATCATTAACTTCCTATTCAACAGACGTAGGCTCCACAGAAAACATCTTTCTATGTTGCATCACTCTCTGGTTGAAGTAAAGGTTCGACAACCTCATCAAGTTCTATCTTCCTCCCACTCAATTCTTTCGAGAGAAACTCCTTCTCGAGAAAGGACCCGTTCTTAGCGACAAACAATTTGCCCTCAGATCTGAGATGGAAGGTATACCCTCCTGTCACCTTTGGGTATCCTATGAAGATGTGTTTGTCTGCTTTGGGTTCGAGCTTCTCCGGCTGAAGCCTTAAGCATCGCAGCCCCAAACATTAAGAAGCGACAACTTTGGTTTCTTGCCAAACAAATGTTCATATGATGTCGTCTCAACGGACTTAGATGGTGTCCTATCTAAAGTGAATGCAGCTGTCTCTAACGCATAACCTCAAAATGAAAACGGTAGATTGGTAAGAGACATTATAGATCGCACCATATCTCATAGGGTTCGATTACGACGTCCGGACACACCATAACCCAGTGGTGTTCCAGGTGGCTTCAACTGTGAAACAGTTCCACAATGTCTTAAGTGTTTTCCAAACTCATAACTCAGATATTCTCATTGATCAGATCGTAGGAATTTGATCTTCTTGTTATGATGATTCTTAACTTCACTCTGAAATCGCTTGAACTTTTCAAACGTTTCAGACTTGTGCTTCATTAAGCAAATATACCTATATCTACTCAAATCGTCAGTGAAGATGAGAAAATAGCGATATCCACCGCACGCTTCAATTCTCATTGGATCACACGCATCAACATGTATGATTTCCAACAAGTCACTTGCCCGTTTCATTGTACCTGAAAGCGGGGTCTTGGTCATCCTGCCCATGAGGCATGGCTCGCATGTGTCAAGCGATTCAAAATCAAGTGACTCCAAACATCTATCGACATGGAGTTTCTTCATGCATCTTACGCCAATATGACCTAAGTGGCAGTGCCACGAGAAAGTGGTACTATCATTATTAACTCTACATCTTTTGGCGTGAACATGTGTATTACCACGACCGAGATTTAATGAACCATTCACATAGGGTGCATGACCATGAAAGGTATCATTCATGTAAACAGAATAACCATTATTCTCTAACTTAAATGAATGACCGTATTGCAATGAACATGATCTAATCATATTCATGCTCAACGTAGACACCTGATAACATTTATCTCGGTTCAATACTAATCTCGAAGGTAGATGGAGCGTGCGATGGTGATCTCATCAACTTTGGAAACACTTCCAACACACATCGTCACCTCGCCCTTAGCCAGTCTCCGTTTAGTCCGTAGCTTTTGCTTCAAGTCACCAATAATAGCAACTGAACCGGTATCCAATACCCAGGTGCTACCAGGAGTACTAGTGAGGTATACATCAATAACACGTATATACTTTGTTGAAGTTGCCAGCCTTCTTATCTACCATGCATTTGGGGTAATTCCGCTACCAATGACCGTTCCCCTTACAATAGAAGCACTTAGTCTCGGGTTTGGGTTCAACCTTGGGTTCCTTCACTGGAGTGGCAACTGATTTGCCATCCATGAAGTTTCCCTTCTAGCCCTTGCCCTTCTTGAAACCAGTGGTCTTGTTAAACCATCAACACTTGATGCTCCTTCTTGATTTCTACCTTTTGCGGTCTTAAGCACCGCGAACAGCTCCGGGATCAACTCCATCCCTTGCATGTCATAGTTCATCACGAAGATCTAGTAGCTTAGTGATAGTGGCTAGAGAACTCTATCAATCACTATCTTATCTGGAAGTTTAACTCCCACTTGATTTAAGTGATTGTAGCACCCAGACATTCTAAGCACATGCTCACTAGCTGAGCTATTCTCCTCCATCTTGTTGGCAAAAGAACTTGTCAGAGGTCTCACACCTCTCAACACGGGCATGAGCCTGAAATCCCAATTTCAGCTCTTGGAACATCTCATATGTTCTATGGCGTTTAAAACGTCATTGGAATCCCGATTCTAAGCCGTAAAGTATGGTGCACTAAACTATCAAGTAGTCATCAGGACGTGTCTGTTAGGTGTTCACAACATCCACAGACGACGTTGTAGGGGTTTGCACATCGAGCGGTGCATCAAAGACGTAAGCCTTCTGTGTAGCAGTGAGGACACTCCTCGGACTACGGACCCAGTCCGCATCATTGCTTACAATATCTTTCAACTTAATCTTTCTCTAGGAACGTATTGAAACAGGGAGCTACAACGTGAGCTATTTATCTACAACATATTTGCAAAGACAATTTGGACTATGTTCATGATAATTGAGTTCATCTAATGAACTCCCACTCAGATAGACATCCCTCTTGTCATCTAAGTGAAACATGATCTGAGTCAACTAGGCCGTGTCCGATCATCACGTGAGACGGACTAGTCAACATCGGTGAACATCTTCATGTTGATCGTATCTTCTATACGACTCATGCTCGACCTTTCGGTCTTCTGTGTTCCGAGGCCATGTCTGTACATGCTAGGCTCGTCAAGTCAACCTAAGTGTTTTTATTGTGTAAATCTGGCTTACACCCGTTGTATTCGAACGTTAGAATCTATCACACCCGATCATCACGTGGTGCTTCGAAATGACGAACCTTCGCAACGGTGCACAGTTAGGGGGAACACTTTTCTTGAAATTTTAGTGAGGGATCATCTTATTTAAGCTACCATCGTTCTAAGCAAATAAGATGTAAAACATGATAAACATCACATGCAATCAAATAGTGACATGATATGGCCAATACCATTTTGCTCCTTTTGATCTCCATCTTCGGGGCTCCATGATCATCATTGTCACCGGCATGACACCATGATCTCCATCATCGTGTCTTCTTTAAGTTGTCTCGTCATCTATTACTTCAACTACTATGGCTAACGCTTTAGCAATAAAGTAAAGTAATTACATGACATTTATGTTGACACGCAGGTCATAAATAAATTAAGACAACTTCTATGGCTCCTGCCGGTTGTCATACTCATCGACATGCAAGTCGTGATTCCTATTACAAGAACATGATCAATCTCATACATCACATATATCATTCATCACATCCTTTCGGCCATATCACATCACACGGCATATGCTGCAAAAACAAGTTAGACGTCCTCTAATTGTTCTTGCAAGTTTTTACTTGGCTGCTATAGGTTTATAGCAAGAACGTTTCTTACCTACGCGAAAACCACAACGTGATATGCCAACTTCTATTTACCCTTCATAAGGACCCTTTTCATCGAATCCGATCCGACTAAAGTGGGAGAGACAGACACCCGCTAGCCACCTTATGCAACTAGTGCATGTCAGTCGGTGGAACCAGTGTCACGTAAGAGTACGTGTAAGGTCGGTTCGGGCCGCTTCATCCCACGATGCCGCCGAATCAAGATAAGACTAGTAACGGCAAGCAAATTGACAGTATCCACGCCCACAACTGCTTTGTGTTCTACTCGTGCATAGAAACTACGCATAGACCTAGCTCATGATGCCATTGTTGGGGAACGTAGCAGAAATTCAAAATTTTCTACGCATCACCAAGATCAATCTATGGAGTAATCTAGCAACGAGGGGAAGGAGAGTGCATCTACATACCCTTGTAGATCGCTAAGCGAAAGCGTTCAAGTGAACGGGGTTGATGGAGTCGTACTCGTCATGATCCAAATCACCGATGATCCTAGTGCCGAACGGACGGCACCTCCGTGTTCAACACACGTACAGCCCGGTGACGTCTCCTACGCCTTGATCCAGCAAGGGGAGAAGGAGAGGTTGGGGAAGACTCCATCCAGCAGCAGCACGACGGCGTGGTGGTGGTGGAGGAGCGCGGGACTCCAGCAGGGCTTCGCCAAGCACCACGAGAGACGAGGAGGAAGAGGGGTAGGGCTGCGCCAACAGGGAGATTGAATCATGTGTTGGGCTGCCCCTTTGCTCAAGTACATATAGGGGGAGGGGAGGGGTTGCGCCCCCACCTAGGGTTCCCTCCCTAGGGGTGGCGGCAGCCCCCAGATCCCATCTGGGAGGCGGCCAAGGGGAAGAAAGAGGGGGGCGCACCTAGGGTGGGCCTTAGGGCCCATCTGCACCTAGGGTTTGCCCCCTCTCCCCTTGAGGACGCCTTGGGCCTTGGTAGGAGGCGCCCCAGCCCACCTAGGGGCTGGTCCCTTCCCACTATTGGCCCATGTAAGCCTCCGGGGCTGGTGGCCCCACCTGGTGGACCCCCGGACCCCTCCGGTGGTCCCGGTACACTACCGGTGATGCCCGGAACAATTCCGGTGGCCAAAACCATACTTCCTATATATCAATCTTTACCTCCGGACCATTCCGGAACTCCTCGTGACATCCGGGATATCATTCGGGACTCCGAACAACATTCGGTAACCGCATACATACTTTCCCTATAACCCTAGCGTCATCGAACCTTAAGTGTGTAGACCCTACGGGTTCGGGAGTCATGCAGACATGGCCGAGACAACTCTCTGGTCAATAACCAACAGCGGGATCTGGATACCCATGTTGGTTCCCACATGCTCCAGGATGCTCTCATCGGATGAACCACGATGTCAAGGATTTAATCAATCCCGTATACAATTCCCTTTGTCTAGCGGTACAATACTTGCCCGAGATTCGATCGTCGGTATCCCGATACCTTGTTCAATCTCATTACCGGCAAGTCTCTTTACTCGTTCCATAACACATCATCCCGTGATCAACTCCTTGGTCACATTGTGCACATTATGATGATGTCCTACCGAGTGGGCCCAGAGATACCTCTCCGTTTACATGGAGTGACAAATCCTAGTCTCGATTCGTGCCAACCCAATAGACACTTTCGGAGATACCTGTAGTGTACCTTTATAGCCACCCAGTTATGTTGTGACGTTTGGCACACCCAAAGCACTCCTACGGTATCCGGGAGTTGCACAATCTCATGGTCTAAGGAAATGATACTTGACATTAGAAAAGCTTTCGCATACGAACTACACGATCTTTGTGCTAGGCTTAGGATTGGGTCTTGTCCATCACATCATTCTCCTAATGATGTGATCCCGTTATCAACGACATCCAATGTCCATGGTCAGGAAACCGTAACCATCTATTGATCAACGAGCTAGTCAACTAGAGGCTTACTAGGGACATGGTGTTGTCTATGTATCCACACATGTATCTGAGTTTCCTATCAATGCAATTATAGCATGGATAATAAACGATTATCATGAACAATGAAATATAATAATAACTAATTTATTATTGCCTCTAGGGCATATTTCCAACAACCCGCCCCGTAACACTCAGGCCTCGATGGATCAGGATAGATCACGTCGGGAGGCTAAGTTGGCAGCTCAGTACACGACTCATCAACCATCTCTGGTTTATCCGATAACCTCAGTGGAGGCAGGCGTGACCTCTCGAAGCACGGGTGTACCATGTTTGGTGCCGGCTCTACGTAATGAGTGTCTGCCCAAGGACTTCAAAGGACCTCGTAAGGTGCCCAACTACACAGCCGACTTACCCCCTGAGGCGTGGATTGAGAGTTACGAGATGGCCATGGAGCTACTGGAGGTCAGCGATACTGCTTGTGCTAAATACTTCACCATGATATTGGATGGGACGACCCGTACTTGGCTAAAGGGACTGTCTGCCAATTCAATTGGATCGTGGGCTGAGTTGAAGGCCCGGTTCATCCAGAATTTTAAAGATACGTGCAAACAACCCATGTCGATTGTGGATTTAGATGCCTGTGCCCAAGAGGAGGGTGAGTCAACAACCCATTGGGTGCGCCGGGTCAAAGCCATCCTACATTCATCAGATAACATCAATGCCGGCTTAGCGGTCCTCATGTTAGAGAAGAATTGCCATTTTTTCCTCTTAAACAGAAGTTGGGATGACTCAAGCGCCACTGTAACAATATGGGGGAGCTGATGGCGGCTCTAATTAAATATGCCGACTCTGATAGTACCAAGGACCCCAAGTCTGATGATAAAAAGCTAGGAAAGGGAAGGAAGAGCGGCAACACCAAGGGCCAGAATCATAACCCGACGAGTCAGCCTGGCAATGGTAAACGCAAGGCTGATAATAATTCAGATTTTGTGGCCAATACCAACACGCAGAACAATGGTCAGCGTCGTAAAGTAAAGCCACCTCCTCGGGCGGGAGGGTCAGGTATAAACCTGGAGTATCTGTTGAATCAACCTTGCCCAAAGCATGGTTCGCGGGAAAAGCCATCCACGCACCTTTGGAAGGACTGCCACATTATGGAGTTTAAAAATTCCGACTTGTTCCAAAACAATCATGGGCTAGGCGGCGGCTCAGGTTCCGGTTCTCATGGCCCGGGTTATGGTGGCGGCGGTTCTAATTCCGGTTTTCAGGGTCACCAAAACAACCAAGGTAATCAGGGCGATTATCATCAACAGTCCGGTCAGGGGAATCAACAACAACAATCTGGTTATCAAAGTAACCCGAAGCAATTGAATAGCGGGCAGTACCATGTCTTCACCACAAGTTTATGCAAGCGGGATCAGAAGCTCCATAAAAGGGCCATGAATGTCGTTGAGCCAGCAGTTCCCCGTTACTTGTGATGGTCTGAGCAGCCCATTGTGTGGAGTCATGAGGATCACCTGCCCCAGGTTAACAATCCGGGTCACTTGACTTTGGTGGTAGCACCTCAGGTTGGAGGATATAAATTCACTAAGGTACTCATGGACGGAGGTAGCAGCATCAATATCCTTTATTATGAAACCTTCCATCGCATGGGGTTGACTGATAAAAATATTAAGCTGTCAAACACTGTCTTCCATGGTGTGGTGCCTGGTAAGTCGGCATACCCGGTTGGTAAAATAGCTCTGGAGGTTGCATTTGGGGATGATCATGAATCCAGGTCCGAGACGTTGACCTTTGAAGTCGTGAAGATTAAAAGCCCTTATCATGCCCTGTTTGGACGGTCGGCTTATGCTAAGTTCATGGCAAGGATGTCATGGAATTGTCACGGCAGATGTCCTCATTGGAAGGACTTAGTCGTGAGGCCAACGCATCTATGTGGTAGCTTGAGAGGGGTTGAGTGGGATGAGAGACGCGAGGTTTTACCCAGGTTCGGCCCCTCATGGTGGAGGTAAAAGCCTACATCCTGCTTCATTGATATTGATGATGATGATCACGATTACAAGGGTGCTCTATCTCGAGAGCTATTGACTTGTCTGTCTAAACCTAACTTGTGAAAACTTATGAAAACTTCTCCCTCTTGGGGTGCCCTGCCCCTCCTTATATATGTTGAAGGGGAGGCTTACATGACTAGTCCTATTAGGATTAGGATTACTCTCTTACAAGTGGAGTCCTTGTCTTGCTTCCTTTGTAAGGGAATATTCCTTATGCCTTTTCTCATAAGCTGGCCCACCATAATACGAGCCGCTCTTCTGGGCCTTGGGCCTTGTCATCCATCTGACCCGCCCGTCGGGTCACCAGTGAGTCACAATGTCCAGGCGGGTTGCCTGTAAACCGCCATGTCCGGGCGGATCGCCAGTGAGTCGCCAAGCTCCAGCCAGGTCTCTGGTGAGTCGCCTAGTCTGGCCGGGTCAAACATCCGGCCGGGTTAGACCGCGGGGTATATCCCCGACAAAGGCCTTGTTATGTTTTTCTACAACTCAAAATGCCGGGTCACAAGGGGACCATTACGGTGCATGGAAGCCAGAAGATAGCTTTGGATTGCGAGGAAGGTGATGCAGCCTATGCTGAGTCTGTCTGCGCAACAAAGGAATTGAAGTTTTATAAAGACAATGTTGACCCGGCCAACATGACATCTTTGAAAAAGCCAACTACAGAGCATGACCCGGTCTTAAAGTTTAAGTCGGCAGACAACACCAAGCTGGTTGATTTTGTTTCTAGCGATTCATCCAAGCAGTTCAGCATCAGTGCTAATATGGATCTGAAATAGGAAAGCGTGCTCATTGAGTTCATCTGTGAGAACCAGAACATTTTTGCATGGAAACCTTCTGACATGCCGGGTGTACCGAGAGGACTCGCTGAGCACACTCTCAATATTGATCCGAAGTTTAAGCGGGTCAAGCAGTTTCTTCATCGTTTTAATGAAGAAAGACGCAAGGCCATTGGTGAACAGTGGCCCGGCTCTTGGCGGTTGGGTTCATCGTTGAAGTTTTGCATCCCGAATGGTTGGCTAACCCGGTGCTGGTTGTTAAGAAGAACGGCATTTGGTGTATGTGTGTAGATTACACGGATTTAAATAAAGCTTGTCCGACTGATCCTTTCGCTCTCCCTCATATTGATCAAATTATTGATGCTATGGCGGGTTGTGAGCGCTTGAGCTTTTTGGATGCTTATTCTGGTTATCATCGGATCAAAATGGCAGTTAAGGACCAGGAGAAGACAACCTTCATTACTCCATTTGGAGCCTTCTGCTATGTGTCCATGCCTTTTGGGCTCAAGAGTGCCCAGGCGACTTAGCAACGGTGTGTGCAAAATTGCCTTCATAATCAAATCAGACGTAATATTCATGCTTATGTGGATGACATTGTGGTGAAATCCAGAAAGAAGGAGACCCTGATTGATGATTTGAAGGAGACCTTTGACAATCTCCGGGTGTATAAGATGATGCTTAACTCGGGAAAGTGTGTTTTTGGTGTACCAGCTGGTAAGCTTTTGGGTTTTCTGGTTTCAAACAGAGGCATTGAAGCTAACCCGAAGAAGATCAAGGCCACCACTTCCTTGTATAAGCCGGCGTGTGTCAATGATGTTCAACGTCTAGCAGGTCGTATTGCGGCCTTAAGCCGGTTCATAAGCTGACTTGGTGAAAAGGCTATACCACTGTACCAGATGATGAAGAAAACATATCACTTTGTCTGGAGTGATGCTGCTAACCAAGCATTTGAGGATTTGAAGAAACAGTTGGCTGAGCCGCTCGTTCTTGCTGCTCCTATTGATAAGGAGCCTTTGATGTTATATGTGGCTGCCAATAGCCGAGCTGTTAGTGTTGCCATTGTGGTGGAGAGGAAGGAAACAGGTAAAGAATATCCGGTTCAATGGCCAGTTTACTATATCAGTGAGGTCCTTATTGAGTCCAAACAGAGATATCCACATTGGCAGAAGCTTGTGCATGGGTTTTTTATGACTAGCCGGAAGCTTAAGCAGTATTTTCTGGGTCATCCTATCACTGTGGTTAGTTCTGCCCCTCTAGGGGATATCATTCAAAACAGAGAAGCCACAGGTCGGGTAGCTAAATGGGCCATCGAGCTTGGACCTCATGGTTTAAGGTATGTGCCTCGTACAACCATCAAATCTCAAGCACTTGTGGATTTCATCAATGATTGGACAGAGTTGCAGATGCCTGAGGAGAAGCCGGATAACACATATTGGACTATTCACTTTGATGGGTCCAGGCAGTTGGAAGGCTCGGGGGCTGGAGTTGTATTGACTTCCCTACGTGGCGATAAGTTTTCTTATGTTCTCCGGCTGATGTTCCCTTGTGCTAACAATGCAGCTGAATATGAGGCCTTGCTCCACGGTCTTCAGATGGCTAAGGAGATGAACTTAAGATGGGTGAGGTGCTTTGGCGACTCAGATCCGGTAGCTCAACAAGTTTCGGGTACTTGGGATTCTAAGGATCCACTCATGGCGGGTTATCGTCGAGAGGTTGATGCTATTGCGGGTCACTTGAAGGGTTATCAAGTTGAGCATATTGATCAAAGGAAAAACAAGGCGGCTGATACTTTAAGCTGGTTGGGCTCTCAGCGTAAGCCGGTGCCACCTCACACTTTCTTGGATATTCTGCATAACCCTTCAGTTAAGTTGCCAACAGCAGAAGATCTTGCTATTCCTGACCCGGAGGCACAGATGGTGGCGGCTCTTCATGCTATTCCTGATTGGACAGTCCCATACTTGTCTTATATGACCCGGGGGGAGTTACCTGAAGATGAAACTTTAGCTAGGTAGATAACCCGGAGGTCTAAGTCAATGACAATTGTCAATGGAGAGCTACATCATTGCAGTGTCACAGGGGCGTTTCAATGTTGTATTTCTTCAAAAGATGGCTGTGGCATCCTTCATGAGACTCATGAAGGAGATTGTGGTCATCATGCCGGCTCTAAATCTCTCGTGGCGAAAGCCTTTCGTCATGGGTTTTATTGGCTGATGGCTCATGCTGATGCCGAGGATCTGGTCAGTAAATGTGATGGTTGTCAGAAATTTTCACGACGAGCTCATGTGCCGGCTCAAGAACTAAGGATGATTCCAATTACTTGGCCATTTGCAGTCTGGGGGCTTGATATGATTGGGCCTTTCAAAAGGTCCAAAGATAAAAAGACACACCTCTTGGTGGCAGTTGGCAAATTTACAAAGTGGGTTGAAGCAGAGCCGGTCAGTAAGTGTGACTCGGCGATGGCGGTTCAATCCATCAGAAAGGTGATTTTCCGTTTTGGCTTTCCCCACAGTATCATAACTGATAATGGAACTAATCTATCCAAGGGTGCTATGAAAGAGTTTTGTCAACGGGAGCATATCCGGCTTGATGTCTCATCAGTGGCTCACCCCTAGTCTAATGGTCAAGCTAAGAGAGCCAATCAGGAGATCTTAAGAGGCATCAAGCCCCGGCTTCTGGTTCCCTTGCAAAGGACGCCGGGTTGTTGGGTGGAGGAGTTACCTTCGGTATTATGGAGCATCAATACTACCCCTGATACGTCTCCAACTTATCTATAATTTTTGATTGCTCCATGCTATATTATCTACTGTTTTGGACATTATTGGGCTTTATTATCCATTTTTATATTATTTTTGGGACTAACCTATTAACCGGAGGCCCAACCTAGAATTGATGTTTTTTGCCTGTTTTAGGGTTTCGAAGAAAATGAATATCAAACGGAGTCCAAACGGAATGAAACCTTCGGGAACGTGATTTTCTCAACGAATAAGACCCAGGAGACTCGGACCCTACGTCAAGGCACAAGATAGGAGGCCACGGGGTAGGGGGCGCGCCTGCCTACCCCAGGCGCGCCCTCCACCCTCGTGGGCCCCCTGTTGCTCCACCGACATACTCCTTCCTCCTATATATATATCCACGTACCCCAAACGATTAGATACAGAGCCAGAACCCTAATTCCACCGCCGTAACTTTCTGTATCCACGAGATCCCATCTTGGGGCCTGTTCCAGAGCTCCGCCGGAGGGGGCATCGATCAAGGAGGGCTTCTACATCAATACCATAGCCCCTCCGATGAAGTGTGACTAGTTTACCTCAGACCTACGGGTCCATAGTTAGTAGCTAGATGGCTTCTTCTCTCTTTTTGGATCTCAATACAATGTTCTCCCCCTCTCTTGTGGAGAACTATTCGATGTAATCTTCTTTTTGCGGTGTGTTTGTTGAGATCGATGAATTGTGGGTTTATGATCAAGTCTATCTATGAACAATATTTGAATCTTCTCTAAATTCTTTTATGTATGCTTGGTTATCTTTGCAAGTCTCTTCGAATTATCAATTTGGTTTGGCCTACTAGATTGATCTTTCTTGTAATGGGAGAAGTGCTTAGCTTTGGGTTCAATCTTGCGGTGTCCTTTCCCAGTGACAGTAGGGGCAGCAAGGCACGTATTGTATTGTTGCCATCAAGGATAACAAGATGGGGTTTTCTTCATATTGCATGAGTCTATCCCTCTACATCATGTCATCTTGCTTAAGGCGTTACTCTGTTTTTAACTTAATACTCTAGATGCATGCTGAATAGCGGTCGATGAGTGGAATAATAGTAGTAGATGCAGGCAGGAGTCGGTCTACTTGTCTCGGACGTGACACCTATATACATGATCATACCTAGATATTCTCATAACTATGCTCAATTATGTCAATTGCTCAATAGTAATTTGTTCACCCACCGTAGAATACTTATGCTCTCAAGAGAAGCCACTAGTGAAACCTATGGGCCCCGGGTCTATCTTTATCATATTGATCTCCTTACTTAGTTATTTACTTTGCCTTTATTTTACTTTGCATCTTTATCACAAAAATACCAAAAATATTATTTATATCATATCTATCAGATCTCACTCTCGTAAGTGGCCTTATAGGGATTGACTACCCCTATTTGCGTTGGTTGCGAGGATTTAATTGTTTTGTGCAGGTGCGTGGGACTCGCGCATAGCCTCCTACTAGATTGATACCTTGGTTCTCAAAAACTGAGGGAAATACTTACGCTACTTTGCTGCATCATCCCTTCCTCTTCGGGGAAAACAAACGCAGTGCTCAAGAGGTAGCAATAAGGATTTCTGGCGCCGTTGCCGGGGAGGTCTTCGCAAAAGTCAACATACCAAGTACCCATCACATACCCTTATCACCCGCATTACATTATTTGCCATTTGCCTCTCGTTTTCCTCTCCCCCACTTCACCCTTGCCATTTTATTTGCCCTCTCTCTCTCTATCCTCCCTCTCTTTCTCTATTTGCCTCTTTTTGCCCGTTTGCTTTTTGTTTGCTTGTGTGTTAGTTTGCTTGCTTGTCACGATGGCTCAAGATAGTACTAAATTGTGTGACTTCACCAATACCAACAACAATGATTTTATTAGCACTCCGATTGCTCCTCTTACCGATGCTGAATCTTGTGAAATTAATACTGCTTTGCTGAATCTTGTCTTGAAAGATCCGTTTTCCGGCCTTCCTAGTGAAGATGCCGCTACCCATCTAAATAGCTTTGTTGATTTGTGTGACATGCAAAAGAAGAAAGATGTGGATAATGATATTATTAAATTGAAGCTATTTCCTTTTTCGCTTAGAGATCGTGCTAAAGCTTGGTTTTCGTCTTTGCCTAAAAATAGTATTGATTCATGGAATAAGTGCAAAGATGCTTTTATCTCTAAGTATTTTCCTCCCGCTAAGATCATCTCTCTTAGAAACGAAATTATGAATTTTAAGCAACTTGATCATGAACATGTTGCACAAGCTTGGGAGAGAATGAAATTAATGATACGTAATTGCCCTACTAATGGTTTAAATTTGTGGATGGTTGTTAAATTTTTTTATGCCGGATTGAATTTTGCTTCTAGAAATCTTTTAGATTCGGCCGCGGGAGGCACTTTTATGGAAATCACTTTAGGAGAAGCTACTAAACTCCTAGATAATATTATGGTTAATTATTCTCAATGGCATACTAAAAGGTCTACTAATAAAAAGGTGCATGCGATAGAAGAAATTAATGTTTTGAGTGGAAAGATGGATGAACTTATGAAATTATTTGCTAATAAGAGTGTTTCTTCTGATCCTAATGGTGTTCCCTTGTATACTTTGATTGAGAATAATAATGAATCTATGGATGTGAATTTTGTTGGTAGGAACAATTTTGGTAACAATGCGTATAGAGGAAATTTCAATCCTAGGCCTTATCCTAGTAATCCCTCTAATAATTATGGTAATTCCTACAACAATTCTTATGTAAATTATAATAATATGCCCTATGATTTTGAATCTAATATTAAAGAATTAATTACTTCGCAAAAGAATTTTAATGCTATGATTGAAGAAAAATTGCTTGAGATTGATGATTTGGCTAGGAACGTTCATAGAATTTCTCTTGATGTTGATTCTTTGAAACTTAGATCTATTCCACCTAAGCATGATATCAATGAGTCTCTCAAAGCCATGAGAATTTCCATTGATGAGTGCAAATAAAGAACCGCTAGGATGCGTGCTAAGAAAGATGCCTTTATAAGAGCGTGTTCTTCTAGTTCCTATGAAAATAAAGATGAAGATCTAAAAGTTATTGATGTGTCCCCTATTAAATCTTTGTTTTGCAATATGAATCTTGATAATGATGGGACTGAATATGATCCACCTTTACCTAGAAGGCGTTCCAAGAATTCGGAATTTTTTGATCTTGATGCTAAAATTGATAAAAGTGGGATTGAAGAAATTAAAACCCTAGATGTTGCTAAACCCACTATTATGGATTTCAAGGAATTTAACTATGAAAATTGCTCTTTGATTGATTGTATTTCCTTGTTGCAATCCGTGCTAAATTCTCCTCACGCTTATAGTCAAAATAAAGCGTTTACTAAACATATCGTTGATGCCTTGATGCAATCTTATGAAGAAAAACTTGAATTGGAAGTTTCTATCCCTAGAAAACTTTATGATGAGTGGGAACCAACTATTAAAATTAAAATTAAAGATCATGATTGCTATGCTTTATGTGATTTGGGTGCTAGTGTTTTCACGATTCCAAAAACTTTGTGTGATTTGTTAGGTTTCCGTGATTTTGATGATTGCTCTCTAAACTTGCACCTTGCGGATTCCACTATTAAGAAACCTATGGGAAGAATTAATGATGTTCTTATTGTTGCAAATAGAAATTATGTGCCCGTAGATTTTATTGTTCTTGACATAGATTGCAATCCTTCATGTCCTATTATTCTTGGTAGACCTTTCCTTAGAACGATTGGTGCAATTATTGATATGAAGGAAGGAAATATTAGAGTCCAATTTCCATTAAGGAAAGGCATGGAACACTTTCCTAGAAAGAAAATTAAATTACCTTATGAATCTATTACGAGAGCCACTTATGGATTGCCTACCAAAGATGGCAATACCTAGATCTATTCTTGCTTGTTATGCCTAGCTAGGGGCGTTAAACGATAGCGCTTGTTGGGAGGCAACCCAATTTTATTTTTATTCCTTGATTTTTGCTCCTGTTTAGTAATAAATAATTTATCTAGCCTCTGTTATGGTTGTGTTTTTTGTGTTTAAGTAGTGTTTGTGCCAAGTAGAACCGTTGGGAAGACTTGAGGAAAGTCTTGTTGAACTTGCTGTAAAAAACAGAAACTTTAGCGCTCACGAGAACTACTGCCATTTTTATTTGGAAAGTGATATTTAGTTAATTCTTTTTGCAGATGATTAATAGATAAATTACTCACGTCCAGAAATTTATTTTAGAATTTTTTGGCTTGCAGATCTTGCGATAGCTACAGATTACTACAGATTGTTCTGTTTTTGACAGATTCTGTTTTTCGTGTGTTGTTTTCTTATTTTGAAGAAACTATGGCTAGTAAAATAGTTTATAAACCATAGAGAAGTTGGAATACATTAGGTATAACACCAATATAAATAAATAATGAGTTCATTACAGTACCTTGAAGTGGTCTTTTGTTTTCTTTCGCTAACGGAGCTCACGAGATTTTCTACTTTAAGTTTTGTGTTGTGAAGTTTTCAAGTTTTGGGTAAAGATTTAATGGATTATGGAACAAGGAGTGGCGAGAGACTAAGCTTGGGGATGCCCATGGCACCCCCAAGATAATCTAAGGACACCTAAAAGCCAAAGCTTGGGGATGCCCCGGAAGGCATCCCCTCTTTCGTCTACTTCTATCGGTAACTTTACTTGGAGCTATATTTTTATTCGCCACATGATATGTGTTTTGCTTGGAGCGTTTTGTATTATTTGAGTCTTTGCTTGTTAGTTTACCACAATAATCCTTGCTGTACACACCTTTTGAGAGAGCCATACATGATTCGGAATTTGTTAGAATACTCTATGTGCTTCGCTTATATCTTTTGAGTTATATAATTTTGCTCTAGTACTTCACTTATTGATCTCTCATGCTTCACTTAGATTATTTTGAGAGTCTTTAATAGCATGGTAATTTGCTTAAAATCCTAATATGCTTGGTACACAATATTAATAATAAAACTTTCTTATGAGTGTGTTGAATACTATGATAAGTTTGATACTTGATAATTGTTTTGAGATATGAAGATGGTGATATTAAATTGTGCTAGTAGAGTAGTTGTGAATTTGAGAAATACTTGTGTTGAAGCTTGTGATTCCCGTAGCATGTACGTATGGCGAACTGTTATGTGATGAAGTTGGAGCATGATTTATTTATTTATTGTCTTCCTTATGAGTGGCGGTCGGGGACGAGCGATGGTCTTTTCCTACCAATCTATCCCCCTAGGAGCATGCGCGTAATACTTTGCTTTGATAACTTGTATATTTTTGCAATAAGTATATGAGTTCTTTATGACTAATGTTGAGTCCATGGATTATACGCACTCTCACCCTTCCACCTTTGCTAGCCTCTCTAATACCGCTCACCTTTCGCCGGTATCATACACCCACCATATACCTTCCTCAAAACAGCCACCATACCTACCTATTATGGCATTTCCATAGCCATTCCGAGATATATTGCCATGCAACTTTCCACCGTTCCGTTTATTATGACACACTCCATCATTGTCATATTGCTTAGCATGATCATGTAGTCGACATCGTATTTGTGGCAAAGCCACCGTTCATAATTCTTTCATACATGTCACTCATGAGTCATTGCATATCCCGGTACACCGCCGGAGGTATTCATATAGAGTCATATTTTGTTCTAAGTATCGAGTTGTAATTGTTGAGTCGTAAGAAAAATGAAAGTGTGATGATCATCATTATTAGAGCATTGTCCTAGTGAGGAAAGGATGATGGAGACTATGATTCCCCCACAAGTCAGGATGAGACTCCGGACGAAAAATAAATAAAAAGAAAGAAAGAAAGAAAGAAAGAAAGAAAAGAGGTCATAAAAAGAGAGAGAAAAAACCCAAATAAAAAATGAGAGAAAAAGAGAGAAGGGACAATGTTACTATCCTTTTACCACACTTGTGCTTCAAAGTAGCATCGTGATCTTCATAGTAGAGAGTCTCTCATGTTATCACTTTCATATACTAGTGGGAAATTTTCATTATAGAACTTGGCTTGTATATTCCAATGATGGGCTTCCTCAAATTGCCCTAGGTCTTCATGAGCAAGCAAGTTGGATGCACACCCACTTAGTTTCTTTTTGAGCTTTCATATACTTATAGCTCTAGTGCATCCGTTGCATGGAAATCCCTACTCACTCACATCAATATCTATTGATGGGCATCTCCATAGCCCGTTGATACAGCTAGTTGATGTGAGACTATCTTCCCCTTTTTGTCTTCTCCACAACCACCATTCTATTCCACCTATAGTGCTATGTCCATGGCTCACACTCATGTATTACGTGAAGATTGAAAAAGTTTTGAGAATGTCAAAAGTATGAAAAAATTTCTTGGCTTGTCATCGGGGTTGTGCATGATTTAAATATTTTGTGTGGTGAAGATAGAGCATAGCCAGACTATATGATTTTGTAGGGATAACTTTATTTGGCCATGTTATTTTGAGAAGACATAATTGCTTAGTTAGTATGCTTGCAGTATTATTATTTTTATGTCAATATGAACTTTTGTCTTGAATCTTCCGGATCTGAATATTCATACCACAATTAAGAAGAATTACATTAAAATTATGCCAAGTAGCACTCCGCATCAAAAATTCTGTTTTTATCATTTACCTACTCGAGGACGAGCAGGAATTAAGCTTGGGGATGCTTGATACGTCTCCAAAGTATCTATAATTTTTGATTGCTCCATGCTATATTATCTACTGTTTTGGACATTATTGGGCTTTATTATCCACTTTTATATTATTTTTGGGACTAACCTATTAACCGGAGGCCCAGCCCAGAATTGCCGTTTTTTGCCTGTTTTAGGGTTTCGAAGAAAAGGAATATCAAAGGAGTCCAAACGAGATCTGATATTCATTTTCTTCGAAACACTGAAATAGGCATAAAACAACAAATCTGGGCTGGGCCTCCGGTTAATAAGTTAGTCCCAAAAATAATATAAAAGTGGAAAATAAAGCCCAATATTGCCTAAAATAGTAGATAATATAGCATGGAGAAATCAAAAATTATAGATACGTTGGAGACGTATCAAGTATCCCCAAGCTTAATTCCTGCTCGTCCTCAAGTAGGTAAATGATAAAAACAGAATTTTTGATGCGGAGAGCTACTTGGTATAATTTCATTGTAATTCTTATTAATTGTGGTATGAATATTCAAATCCATAAGATTCTAGACAAAAGTTCATATTGACATAATAATAATAATACTTCAAGCATACTAACAAAGAAATTATGTCTTCTCAAAATAACATGGCCAAAGAAAGTTATCCCTACAAAATCATATAGTCTGGCTATGCTCCATCTTCCCCACACAAAGTATTTAAATCATGCACAACCCCGATGACAAGGCAAGCAATTGTTTCATACTTTTGATGTTCTCAAACTTTTTCAATCTTCACGCGATACATGGGCGTGAGCCATGGACATAGCACTATAGGTGGAATAGAATGGTGGTTGTGGAGAAGATAAAAAGGAGAAGATAGTCTCACATCAACTAGGCGTATCAACGGGCTATGGAGATGCCCATCAATAGATATCAATGTGAGTGAGTAGGGATTGCCATGTAACGGATGCACTAGAGCTGTAAATGTATGAAAGCTCAACAAAAGAAACTAGTGGGTGTGCATCCAACTCGCTTGCTCACGAAGACCTAGGGCATTTTGAGGAAGCCCATCATTGGAACATACAAGCCAAGTTCTATAATGAAAAATTCCCACTAGTATATGAAAGTGACAACATATGAGACTCTCTATATGAAGAACATGGTGCTACTTTGAAGCACAACATATGAGACTCGCTATATCATGGTGCTACTTTGAAGCACAAGTGTGGTAAAAGGATAGTAGCATTGTCCCTTTTAATTTTTTTATTTGCCCCTTCTTTTTTTGGCCTTCCCTTTTTTTGGCCTTTCCTTTTTTCATAATATTTTTTAGGACAATGCTCTATTGAATGATGATCATCACACTTCTATTTATTTACAACTTGATGATACAACTCGATACTAGAACAAAGATGACTCTATATGAATGCCTCCGGCGATGTACCGGGATATGCAATGATGCATGAGTGACAAGTATGAAAGAATTATGAATGGTGGCTTTGCCACAAATACTATGTCAACTACATGATCATGCTAAGCAATATGACAATGATGAAGCATGTCATAATAAACGGAACGGTGGAAAGTTTCATGGCAATATATCTCGGAATGGCTATGGAAATGCCATAATAGGTAGGTATATTGGCTATTTTGAGGAAAGTATATGGTGGGTTTATGGTACCGGCGAAAGTTGCGCGGTACTAGAGAGGCTAGCAAAGGTGGAAGGGTGAGAGTGCGTATGATCCATGGACTCAACATTAGTCATAAAGAACTCACATACTTATTGCAAAAATCTATTAGTCATCGAAACAAAGTACTACGCGCATGCTCCTAGGGGGATAGATTGGTAGGAAAAGACCATCGCTCGTCCCCGACCGCCACTCATAAGGAAGACAATCAATAAATAAATCATGCTCCGACTTCATCACATAACGTTTCACCATACGTGCATGCTACGGGAATCACAAACTCCAACAAAAGCATCTCTCAAATTCACAACTAGTCAACTAGCATGACTCTAATATCCCCATCTCCATATCTCAAAACAATTATAAAGTATCAAACTTCTCATAGTATTCAACACACTCATAAGAGAATTTTATTATTTTTGAATACCTAGCATATTAGGATTTTAAGCAAATTACCATGCTATTTAAGACTCTCAAAATAATATAAGTGAAGCATGAGAGTTCATATATTTCTTCAAAATAAAACTACCACCATGCTCTAAAAGATATAAGTGAAGCACTAGAGCAAATGACAAACTACTCCGAAAGATATAAGTGAAGATCAATGAGTAGTCGAATAATTATGCAACTATGTGAAGACTCTCCAACATTTAATAATTTCAGATCGTGGTATTCTATTCAAACAGCAAGCAATTCTAACAAAATAAATTCACGCTCCAAGCAAAACACATATCATGTGGCGAATAAAAATATAGCTCCAAGTAAAGTTACCGATGAACGAAGACGAAAGAGGGGATGCCTTCCGGGGCATCCCCAAGCTTAGGCTCTTGGTTGTCCTTGAATATTACCTTGGGGTGCCTTGGGCATCCCCAAGCTTAGGCTCTTGCCACTCCTTATTCGATAGTCCATCGAATCTTTACCCAAAACTTGAAAACTTCACAACACAAAACTTAACAGAAAACTCGTAAGCTCCGTTAGTATAAGAAAATAAATCACCACTTCAAGGTACTGTAATGAACTCATTCTTTATTTATATTGGTGTTAAACCTACTGTATTCCAACTTCTCTATGGTTTATAAATTATTTTACTAGCCATAGATTCATCAAAATAAGGAAACAACACACGAAAAACAGAATCTGTCAAAAACAGAACAGTCTGTAGTAATCTGGATCAAACGTATACTTATGGAACTCATAAAATTCTCGAATAAATTGCTGGACCTGAGGAATTTATCTATTAATCGTCTACAAAAATAATTAACTAAATAGCACTCTCAAAATAAAAATGGCAGCAATTCTCGTGAGTGCTAAAGTTTCTGTTTTTGACAGCATGATCAACAAGACTTTCCCCAAGTCTTCCCAAAGGTTCTACTTGGCACAAACACTAATTAAAAGCATAAAAACACATATAAACAGAGGCTAGATGAATTATTTATTACTAAACAGTAACAAAAAGCAAGGAACAAAAATAAAATTGGGTTGCCTCCCAACAAGCGCTATCGTTTAACGCCCCTAGCTAGGCATGATGATTTCAATGATGCTCATATAAAGGATAAGAATTGTAACATAAAGAGAGCATCATGAAGAATATGACTAGCACATTTAATACTAACCCACTTCCTATGCATAGGTATTTTGTGAGCAAACAACTTATGGGAACGAGAATCAACTAGCATAGGAAGGTAAAACAAGCGTAACTTCAACACTTTAAGCACACAGAGAGGGAACTTGATATTATTGCAATTCCTACAAGCATATGTTCCTCCGTCATAATAATTTTTATTAGCATCATAAATGAATTCAACAATATAACCATCGCCTAAAGTATTCTTTTCATGATCTACAAGCATAGAAATTTTATTACTCTCCATATAAGCAAAATTCTTCTCATTCGAGACAGTGGGAGTATCATAAGAGACTTGGATACTATAAATTGTTTCCGCATTAAAAGAGTAATGTTCAGAAAAGGGGTAACCATAATCATGACAAGTTTTATAAATATAAACCCCACTACTTTTTATAGCATATGTATCATCACAATAATTATCATAAGTAGGAGGCATGTTATTATCATTATGAATTTTCATATCAAAACTTGGGAGACTAAAAATATAATCTTCATTAAGCGTAGCATCCCCAAGCTTGGGACAAACATTAATTGCAGAAAATATATTCTCAAATATGTCATCCTCATCAAACATAGCTTCCCCAAGCTTGGGCCTTTTCGTATCATAAGCATAATCAGTCTCATCATTAATAGCATGGATAGCACCAATAGTATAGCAATTATTATATTCTTCCAAGCAAGTGCCAAAAAGATTTTCAAGATCATAAGAAGTATCATTATATTCCCAATCATAATCATCACAATAAGCAATAGGCATAACGAGACCATCATCAAGTCTATCATCTTTATTTTCATGAGGCACAACAATAATAGGAGCAACTTTATTTGGGAGAGATACCTTTTTACCTCTCTTCCTTTTTCTTCTCTTCTTCTTCACATCATGTGTGAGTTCAATCCTCCTTTTGGAGCTCCTTATTAATGAGATTGGTTGAATAGAAGGCTCCTCCTTGTTACCTGATTCATCATAAGAAATAATAGGAGGATATTGGGAAGTCTCTTCCCTTTCATTAGTATTCTCTTCATCCTCTATTTGTTTTCTTTTCTTTATGTAATTGGCGATATAAGGATTTTCAATGCAATTCACCGCACAATACATATAAACCTTCTCTAGATCAATATCGAGGAATTTCTCAAGGTTATATTCTGGAATATGCTTAGTTTGACGTTTCAATTCTTCATAACCCGAAAGCAAACTTAGTTCATTATAATGCGCAAGGGAAATCAATTCATCACAATTTTTGGACACAAATCGGTCATGAAACAATTTGCATTTGATATTTAAATAACCATGTTCATTGCAAAGTTCACAAGTACGGTAAAGATATTTCAAATTTTCAGCACTCACATCAAAACTTTCTTGCAACAATTTAGTTTCTAAATACTTATGCCTCTTGCAATATCTATCTTCCCTATTTGGTGTGTGTCGGGGGTATCTGGTCCCTCGCACACCTATGGGGATCGGCGGACCGAGCCCCTTGTGGTTCGGCAGGGGGCGGTGGATGCACAAAGAGCAGATCGAGGCGAAACACACGAGCGAGACGATCGATTTACCCAGGTTCGGGCCGCACGGATGCGTAAAACCCTACTCCTGCTTTGGTGGTTGTATTGAGTTTTGGCTCGGGAGCGGCGAGTGCTACAGTACGCTCAAGCAGCTGGCGAGACCGAGCATGAGAATGGCTGTCCCGCCCCTCTCTGTTGCGCATGGGCCTCCTTTTATATGTCTAAGGGGTCACTGACACATGGCACAGAGGTGAGGGTAAAAATGTAAAAGGGGTGGTAGTTGGCGCCACCGCCTGCTACAGTCACATCCTACCTAACCCTGACGGCAGGGGACAAAGGCATTAAATGCCTGTCTGTGTCGCTTAGACGGGGCGGAAAGGGACCGTCAGGGGCGCCACCGTTTGCCATGATGGCTCCTTGTCAGCACCTGCTTGCCACCGCATGCCCCCGGCTGCACAGCCTCCCGCCACGTGCGCCAGGAATGGTCCCAGGGCAACACGTTGGTGGGTGAGCTAGAGCGCGGGCTGCGGGGTAGTAGCTTGCCGCGGCAAGCGCCTTGCCGCGGATGTTGCCTTGTCGCGTCCGGGAGCCTGTTGCTCACCGGGTCTTGTCGGGGCACGCGGTGCGCCGCAGTGATCTTCTTGTGATGCTTGGGTTGGTCTTCCCGGCAAGCTCCTCTTGCCGGGGTCTTGTCTCCTTCCCGGCAAGCTCCTCTTGCCGGGGCCTTGTTCTCTTCCCGGCAAGCTCCTCTTGCCGGGGCCTTGTTTTTGCTCATGGATACTTTGTTCTTGAATGGCTCCAAAGGAACCACGGAGGGTCTTGGCGGTCGCCCGGCAAGCCTTGCCGCGGGTCGCTGCGACTGCCCGTGCACAAGCTCGGGATACTAAGGTACCCCTACTTTAGTACACCGATAGGAGCCCCTGGGCTTGGGCCATACACGGTGCCGAGCGCTGTTGGGCCAGGCCCAAAACAGTGCGCAGGCACGCGTGGCCTAGGGCACGCCATAAGTGATTCCGCACCCACCGCGCCCTCCCCGAATGGCATGCGTCAAACGCGGCGTCGTGGGAGAGAACATGGGCGGTTTTCGAGGCGTCCACTCCCCACGATCACGGGGTGGGGAGGGGTCGCCTCGGTTCTGCACGCCAGCCACGCGGCTCCCATGCACTAGGGGTCACGGGCGGCGGAGGCGGGAAACCAGGCCGTCACAGGTCGAGGGAGCGGGTCGGCCCCAGCTCCCTGCTCTCCCCGTGTCTTGATTCGCTGAGCGGGGCGGCCGAGCCCCCACCCCGCTCCTTTATCAAGAGCAGGAGGGGAGGATGGAAGCCCGTATTCTCCCATCTCCTTCTTCCTCCAGCTTCTGCTCCCCTTCCTCCCATTCGCCATGGAGAAAGGGAACCCTGGTCCTTCATCAGTGGCGGCAAGGGTTGCCGCCAGGCAGCGCATCCCTCCCTCTCCCGCACCCGTGGTGGCGGAGCCAGCCGTAAGGGGAAGAGGGAGGGGGCGAGGTCGTGGACGCGGTCGAGGACGAGGCCGCGGCGCTCGGGGAAGAGGTGGACGGGGCGGCGCGTCGGCTTCGCCTCCGGCAGCGGCTCTTCCTCCCGCGGTGGTCCATGCCGGGGATGACCCTTGCGAGTTCTTCGTCAGGCTGCGCCGGGCGCCTCGCCGTTGCCTCCGACTCCCGGATCTGTTCACGGAAGTGGAGGAGTTGGACCCGCTCGAGATGCTGAGACTGCAGATGAGGGGCTGTGGGATCAGCGGCACGCGGGTTCGCGCCGAATTCCCAGCCCCCGGCGTGATGTATCTTGGCCGAGGGTGGAAGACGTTCGCCCGCATCCACAGCTTGATGCCGGGGCTCATCCTCCACTTCAAGTTGGTGGAGGGCGATCTCCTCTCCGTCAAGGTCTTCGGGTGCTTCGGCGTCCGGGCCCGGTGCTGCGTGGAAAGCTCCTCCGACAGCGAAGGCTCCTCCTCGAGCGGGAGTGACGAGGAGGGGAGCGACAGCGATGACGAGGGGAGCGGGCGGCAAGATGGCGGGCCCGACTAGGTGTCGGGCGCCGCCCCGTGCGGCACCGGCAACCCCATCATCCGGGTCGCCGGCTCCTTGAACTCCCCGGGGGCGTCTCCTTGGGCGGCTGGCGTAGGGAGGCTGCGGAAGAGGAAGAGGGCTGGCGGCAAGGCCGTCAGGTCAGAGTACGATGGCGTGGTGCCCTCGACAGCGTGCTGACGTCCTGCCGCCTCGTCTTCGAGCCCTGCTTCCGGCGCTGCCATCACCGTCCAGCCTTGACGCCCCCCGGGATGTTCTCTTGGTGTCTTCTGGCACCCGTAGTTCGCCTAGGCGCTCCTTTTGCCCTTCTCGCCTCCTTGACCTACCTCCTGAAAGGAGGGGCAGGAAAGAGATTATGGGCATCTTATCTTTTTAATTTGTAAGCCCTCGGGCCTTAGTTGCATTTAAAACTTGTAATCCTCTCTTTCATGTTTTTCATTCTCTATGGACTGTACCTGCGTGGAATGTTTTTAATGAAAAGGGGATGTTTGCCGGGTCATTTGTCTCGCGGGTAGAACCCACGCCAAGGAGCAAATCCTTGGTATCTTTCAGATAGACACTCCTTCCCCGGTAACATGCCCTGCCGTCTTCCCACGCCGCTCGACCTTTCTCACGCTTTTGGTGGAGGCAGGGACGAGGCGGGTGCGGCCCCTCGTTTCATCCCTTTCCTGCCGCAACTGCGACCAAAACTTGGCCCTGGGGCCCCAGGGACCAGAGCTAAGGGAGCACGATGGCTTTCGGGAAGAAACGAGGCTTCGTATTCCCAGTCCAAAAGAGAATGCATGAAGAGGGATGAAAAACTTATCTGAGATTGCAGCCCCCGTCAACTTTGGCTTGCCGTGGGGTGAACCTTGGTGCTTGCATCCCCCGGCAACACTGACTCGCCGGGGTCTAGATGCCGGCGCGTCCTTCTGCTCTTTTTCATCTTTGTGCGGTCCAGCAAGGATATGCAAGTCCTGTGAACCAAAGGAAACGAAGGCAAAGGGAAGGGACGCACACTAGACCTCTAAGTTAGGGGTTAGCTGCTGTTAGGCACTATCAACCCTAACCGAGGACTCGACTCGACCTAGCATGCATGCTGTAACTCTGGGCGCCAGCGCTTCATTATCTTGTGCTCAGGGTCTACGCCTGGCTTTGTACAAAGGATTACATGCAACAGCGGCAAGACTTGTACAAAAGGATGGTTGCCGGACAGGGTCCGACAACCGCGCCTTACGGGTAAAACTTACGAAGAAGCTCGATATTCCAGGAGTTGCTCACTGGTATGCCATCTTCGGTCTCCAAGTGGACAGCGCCAGGCCTGGTGACTCGTTTCACCCGGTAAGGGCCTTCCCACTTCGGCGTCAACTTGTTGGAATTCTTGGCGGACTGAACGCGCCGAAGAACAAGGTCGCCTTCCTCGAGACTCCTGGCATTAACTTTGCGGCTATGATAGCGGCGCAAAGCTTGCTGGTAGCGAGCAGGTCGCACAGCAGCCTGGAGACGATCTTCCTCAAGGAGCAGTGCGTCATCTTGCCACAGCCGCTCTTGCTCAAGCTCATCATAAGCGAGCACTCGAGGTGACCCGTATACGAGTTCCGTGGGGATAACTGCCTCCGCTCCATAGACTAGAGCAAAGGGTGTCTGCCCGGTGGCTCGATTTGGCGTCGTCCTAATCGACCAAAGAACCACCAGTAGCTCCTCGATCCAGTTGCGTCCGCGCTTGTGCAGCTTGTCAAAACTTCTTGTCTTGAGCCCGTGCAGCACTTCAGCATTTGCCCTCTCCGCTTGACCGTTGCTTCTCAGATGAGCAACAGAAGCGAAGCAGACCTTGGCGCCAAGATCTTGGACGTACTGCATGAAGGTGCGGCTCGTAAATTGTGTACCATTGTCGGTAATTATCCTGTTAGGGATTCCGAAACGGCAAACAATCGACCTGAAGAATTTGATCGCGGACTGCGCCGTCACCTTCCTCACTGGTTCCAATTCCGGCCACTTTGTGAACTTGTCGATTGCAATGTACAAGTACTCAAAGGCCCCGACTGCTCGGGGGAAGGGGCCGAGGATGTCGAGCCCCCAGACCGAAAATGGCCAGGATAAAGGGATCGTCTGGAGAGCTTGAGCTGGCTGGTGTATCTGCTTGGAATGGAACTGGCACGCTTCACACTTGGTTACTTGTGCAGTTTCATCCTGGAGAGCTGTCGGCCAGAAGAAGCCTTGCCGGAATGCTTTCCCGACAAGAGCTCTTGCGCCAATGTGGTGACCACATATGCCTCCGTGTATCTCTGCCAACAGCTTCTGTCCGTCTCCCCGGGAAATACACTTCAATTTCACACCGTTGAGTCTTCTTCTGTACAGTGTGTCATCGACAAACTGGTACATACTAGACTGCCAGGCTACTCTTTCCGCTTCTTCTGGCTCTTCGGGAAGTTCTCCTATCTGAAGGAAACGGACAGTCTGCTGCGCCCATGTTGGAGCCTGTGGCTCGACAACAAGGACTAAAGGCACATCTGCTGCTGCGGGAACGTCCGCTTCTACGGCAAGAGCTTGCGGCTCTGCCGGAGCTTGACGTTCCCCGGCAAGCTTGCCGGAGCAGAGCTTGCCGGGAGTGTCTGCTGCAACAGAACAAACCCTGGGGTTTGCCGGAGTAGACTGCTCCTCAGCACTCTTGGCGTCGACCTTGGGGACCTTCTTGGCGGCGGCTTCGGGGAGCTCTGCCGGAAGATAGTCACCGGAGATCAACTTCCTCTTCTTGCTCTATCCAGTTGATGGTGTTACGGATGGCTGAGTCAGCTTGAGCACAAAGATCCCTGGTTCCGCAGGTAACTTAAGTGCTGCGCACTTTGATAGGCCGTCGGCAATGTCGTTCTCGGCTCTTGGAACATGTTCCATTTGCAGGCCGTCAAAGCGCTCTTCCAGCTTCCTCACTTCATCAACGTAAGCTTCCATCAACGGACTCTGGTAGTCCTTGTTGACTTGGCGGACGACAAGCTACGAGTCACCCCTGATAATGAGCTTCTTGATCCCAAGTTCTGCCGCGATCCTGAGACCGGCAAGCAAGCCCTCATACTCTGCAGTATTGTTTGTCGCTTGCTCCTTGGGAAAGTGCATCTGGACTATGTACTTGAGGTGCTCTCCGGTGGGTGTGACAAGCAGTACACCAGCACCGGCGCCTTGTAGCGAGAAGGCACCGTCAAAGTACATAAGCCACTCTTTGCTTGCTTCCTTGGCGGGGATGCTCGTCTCCGGAATTTCTTCGTCTGGAGTTGGTGTCCACTCTGCTATGAACTCTGCCAATGCTCTGCTCTGGATTGTTGATGTACTCTCAAAATTGAGGCCAAAGCTTGACAGTTCTAGTGCCCACTCGACAATCCTGCCTGTTGCTTCTGGATTTTGCAATATCCTCTTCAGCGGAAAGCGAGTGACCACTGTGATCTCATGTGCTTGGAAGTAATGGCGCAGCTTTCTCGAGGCCATGAGAAGGCCGAAAAGCAGCTTCTGCACACCAGAGTACCTTGACCTAGCCCCCTGTAAAAGGGAGCTGACAAAGTAGACTGGGCGCTGCACCATTTTCTTCTGTATCTCCTCTTGCATCTGCGCAGATCCTTGCTTGTCGGGACCAGAGCTTTCCGGGGAAGCCCCCTACTTGTCGCTGGATGTGTTTGCCGCGGCCGCTGGCTCGTCGGCCTCCCTTTCCGCTACTAGCGCAGCACTAACCACTTGATTGGTCGCCGCTATGTACAGCAGCAACTTCTCTTGTGGTTTAGGTGCGACAAGTGTTGGAGTGGAGGACAGGTATCTCTTCAGGTCTTGCAGCGCAGCCTCCGCTTCCGGAGTCCATCTCATTGGACCTGCCCTTTTCAAAATTTTGAAAAAGGGCAGGGCGCGCTCAGCAGACCGAGAGATAAACCTGCTGAGAGCAGCTACGCAGCCGGCAAGCTTCCGTACATCCTTGACGCGCCTTGGTGCTTCGATCTGCTCAATGGCCCTGATCTTGTCGGGGTTGGCTTCGATTCCCCGCTGAGACACAAAGAACCCGAGAAGCTTGCCGGAAGGGACTCCAAACACACACTTCTCGGGGTTGAGCTTGAGGTTGACCTTGCGCAGATTTGCAAAAGTCTGTTCTAAATCTTGGATCAGAGTTGCCCTGTCTCTGCTTTTGACCACTATATCATCCATGTAAGCTTCTACATTTCTGTGTATCTGTGGCTTCAAAGCAATGTGGACTACTCTGGCAAATGTTGAACCAGCATTCTTTAATCCGAAAGGCATCCTTACGAAACAGTACGTGCCACATGGAGTAATGAATGCGGTTTTCTCCTCATCCTCTTCTGCCATGAAGATCTGACAATATCCTGAATATGCGTCAAGATATGAAAGCAGCTCACATCCGGCTATGGAGTCAACAATCTGGTCAATGCGCGGCAAGGGAAATGGATCTTTGGGACATGCTTTATTAACATCGGTGAATTCAATACAAAGCCTCCACTTCCCGTTTACCTTGCGCACTACAACCGGATTGGCCAACCACGTTGGATGGAGCACCCCTCTGACAAGGCCTGCTGCTTCCAACTTCTTGATTTCTTCTGCTATGAACTCTTGGCGCTCCACCGCCTGCTTCCTGACTTTCTGCTTGACGGGCCGCGCATGAGGACAAACGGCAAGGTGGTGCTCAATTACCTTCCTGGGAACACCGGGGATGTCAGACGGTTGCCATGCAAACACGTCGACATTCGCCTGCAGGAAAGTAACGAGCGCGCTTTCCTATTTAGGGTCAAGCGTGGCACTGATGGTGAAGGTACCACCAGTGCCATCCTCCTTGGCGGACACCTTCTTGGTAAGTGGTGGAGCTGCCATCGCCTTCTTGCTCTTGCTGGTGGAGCTCGATGGTGCGTCCTCGACAGCAGCGCAGCACTCCGAGGAGGTGCGCTTGCCGGAGTAGGCATTAGAGCACTCGCCGGACTTGGTCTTCTTCTTGCCGGTGGAGCTCGATGGCGCGTCCTCGACGATAGCACGGCACTCCAAAGAGGCATGCTTGCCGGAGTGGGCACCAGAGCTCTTGCCGGACTTGGTCTTCTTCCCCCCGGGAGCTTCAGCGGCAAGTGTTTCGCGGTCTGTCGCGGCAGCTGCTTCCCGGTAGATCCTGTCAGCGCAGATAAGGGCATCCTTCTTGTCGCCAGGGACAGAGATAATGCTTATCGGGCCTGGCATCTTGAGCACGTTGTATGCAAAGTGAGAGGCCGCCATGAACTTGGCGAGTGCGGGACGGCCGAGTATGCCGTTGTAGGGCAATGGGAAATCGGCAACGTCGAAGGTGACCCTCTCAGTCCTGAAGTTGATCTCGCTGCCGAATTTTACCGGCAACATGACCTTCCCTTTCGGCTTGCTCCTTCCCGGGTTAATTCCTTGGAATGTATCGGTTTCTTCGAGCTTGCTGTCGGGGATCTGGAGTTTTTGGAGTACAGCGGAGGGGATCAGATTTAGGCCGGCCCCGCCGTCAACTAACATCTTGGTGACCTTGAGGTTGCGTATGGTTGGTGAAACCAACAGCGGCAAGGACCCGACCGCAGTTGTGCGATCAGGGTGGTCCTCAATGCCAAAGATGATAGGCGTGCTGGACCACTTCAGAAGCTTGCGTGATTCGACAGGTGGCTCTGCCGCATTGACTTCCCGGAGCCACTGTTTGAGTTGGCGGTGGGAAGTATGCAGAGAAGCGCCACCGTCAACCCACAAGACTTCTATAGCCTTCTGAAACTCCTGCTCGCTGTTCTCAACATCATCCATGTCTTCGTCGTCGTCTTCATCTTCGTCCTTGTCGCGGCCACGGGGAGGTCTGTCTCCTTGCCGCTGCTTGGCCTTGCCGCGGCTTCCTCCCTGGCCAGCGCGCTTCTTGCCGGCTTCTCCACCGCCTCCTTGGGCTCTCTCCTTGTCGCGCCGCTTGTACTCAGCTCTTTGTTGCTGGACAAGCTGCTCGACTCTCTTGCAGTTTTGGAGGTCATGGCCCTTGGTGCGGTGGATCTTGCAGTACTGCTTGTCGGAGCTGCCCTGCTTGTCGACGGCCGCCACAGCCTGGCAGTTGGTGCACGCGGCAACCTCCTTGCCGGAGCTGCCAACTTTGGCCTGCTTGGTGGGGGCGTCATCGCCGGACTGCTCAACGACCAGTACCTCTTTGCCGCTCTTCTTCCTGTTGCGCCTCCGGTTTTCCTTGCCAGGGCGGCATCCTCGCTGTCAGATCCGCCTGCTCCAGCATCTTCTCCGGGGAGTTTCCTCCCTTCTTCAGCGCGTGCACACTTGTCGGCCAGGGCGTACAGCTCGCTGACGTCTCTGATCCTGCTCATTGCCATCTCCTCCCGCATCCGGCGGTTACGCACGTTCTGATGGAACGCGCTGATAACCACGGCGGGGTGGATGTCTGGGATGTTGCGCTGCACGTGGCTGAATCTCTGGATATACTTGCGCAGGGGTTCTCCTTCCTTCTGGGCAAGCAGGTGGAGGTCACTCTCTTGGCCATGTGGTTTGTGGCCGCCTGTAAAGGCGCCGACAAACTGATGGCACAAATCCGCCCAAGAGGATATGGAGTTGTCCGGCAAGTGCATGAGCCAGGATCTGACTTCGGGCTTGAGCACGAGCGGGAAGTAGTTGGCAAGGACCTTGTCGTCTCGCCCCCCGGCAGCTTGCACCGCAATGGTGTAGATGATGAGGAACTCAGATGGGTGCGACTTGCCGTCATACTTCTCCGGCACGTCTGGCTTGAAATGCTTCTGGTTGGGCCACTGGACTTGCCGCAGCTCACGGGTGAACGCAGGACAACCTGCCGCGTACGGCAAGTCACCTAGTTCTCCGGGTGCATGCACGTCAACAGAGGGCCCAGCGCGCAGGTCTGATTGACGCCGCGCTTCTCTTCGGCGCTCGATGCGTGTTCGAGCGTCTTCTTGCTGTCTCTCATGAAGAACTTGGCGTTGGTCGCGACGAGCTCGCGGATCTGATTACGCGGTGGAGTAGCTGTCGAGGTGGATCCGGTGAGTCGGCGATCTCGGCCTTCGGGGCGGAGAGTGCACAGTGGTTGCACCCTCGCCGGTCCTGTCGCCACCGGCTCGCGCCTGGCCGACTTGCCGCGGCAGCGATGCGCTCGGCTGCCATGGGTTGTCGCCGTTGGCGAAGCCGATGAGGCTCTGGATAGTGGCCCTCCAGTCATCAATCTTCTCTGGCGCCGGAGGGTAGTCTAGGAGTAGTTGGGCACGCGCCAACGCTTCCGCCGGAGTGGTGGGCAGCGGCAGCGAACGGTGCGAGGAGCGAGATATGCTCGGACTTCTAACTGCGTTAGAAGGAGCAACACCTCGTCCAAGCGACCGCGCCGCGCTCGCGCCAGCAGGTTGGCGTGCATGCGGGTCTTGGGCACCCCGGGATCCGCCAGCTTGATCTTGGCCCAGCAGGCGTATGGTACCGTGGGTACCATGACGCTGCTGGTCCCACGCCTCCTGGGACGGGCGCGGTGCGTGTACGGACGCCAAAGTCTTGGAGTGCGCGCGGTCGTTGTGGGAGGTGACCGCGCCACCGGCGTGTGGCGCGACCTGGTCCCTGGACCTGGCAGCGCCATGGGTCTCCCCGTCGGCGCCCGCTCTTCCGCCGGCGTCTACCCCACCAACCGTGCGCCCCGGCGATGGTGGGTTTGGCACAGACGGAGCAGCTGCTTCCGAAGCCTTCTTATTCGGCGGCATGTTGATGGAGATGATGAGGATTCGGCTCGCGCGAACGCCGGATCAGGTTCGCACAACCTCGACGCGACCCCTACCTGGCGCGCCAAAGATGTCGGGGGTATCTGGTCCCTCACACACCTATGGGGATCGGCGGACCGAGCCCCTTGTGGTTCGGCAGGGGGCGGTGGATGCACAAAGAGCAGATCGAGGTGAAACAGACGAGCGAGACGATCGATTTACCCAGGTTCGGGCCGCACGGATGCGTAAAACCCTACTCCTGCTTTGGTGGTTGTATTGAGTTTTGGCTCGGGAGCGGCGAGTGCTACAGTACGCTCAAGCAGCTGGCGAGACCGAGCATGAGAATGGCTGTCCCCCCCTCTCTGTTGCGCATGGGCCTCCTTTTATATGTCTAAGGGGTCACCGACACGTGGCACAGAGGTGAGGGTAAAAATGTAAAAGGGGTAGTAGTTGGCGCCACCGCCTGCTACAGTCACATCCTACCTAACCCTGATGGCAGGGGACAAAGGCATTAAATGCCTGTCTGTGTCGCTTAGACGGGGCGGAAAGGGACCGTCAGGGGCGCCACCGTTTGCCATGATGGCTCCTTGTCAGCGCCTGCTTGCCACCGCATGCCCCCGGCTGCACAGCCTCCCGCCACATGCGCCAGGAATGGTCCCAGGGCGACACGTTGGTGGGTGAGCCGGAGCGCGGGCTGTGGGGTAGTAGCTTGCCACGGCAAGCGCCTTGCCGCGGATGTTGCCTTGTCGCGTCCGGGAGCCTGTTGCTCACCGGGTCTTGTCGGGGCGCGCGGTGCGCTGCAGTGATCTTCTTATGATGCTTGGGTTGGTCTTCCCGGCAAGCTCCTCTTGCCGGGGTCTTGTCTCCTTCCCGGCAAGCTCCTCTTGCCGGGGCCTTGTTCTCTTCCCGGCAAGCTCCTCTTGCCGGGGCCTTGTTTTTGCTCATGGATACTTTGTTCTTGAATGGCTCCAAAGGAACCACGGAGGGTCTTGGCGGTCGCCCGGCAAGCCTTGCCGCGGGTCGCTGCGACTTCCCGTGCACAAGTTCGGGATACTAAGGTACCCCTACTTTAGTACACCGACAGTGTGTACTTGCAAACCCAGTCTACCCCACAAAAATTGACATGTTTATAGGAGGCATTTTCATCATAACTAGTGCAATCATCATTAGTATTATGGATATTCAAAGAATTCGTACTAACAACATTGCAATCGTGCTCATCATTCAAATATTTAGTGCCAAACATTTTATAGATTCTTCTTCTAGCACTTGAGCACAATTATCCTTTCCATCATACTTACGAAAGATATTAAAAAGGTGAAGCATATGAGACAAACTCAATTCCATTTTTTATAGTTTTCTTTTATAAACTAAACTAGTGATAAAACAAGAAACTAAAAGACTCGATTGCAAGATCTAAAGATATACCTTCAAGCGCTAACCTCCCCAGCAACGACGCCAGAAAAGAGCTTGATGTCTACTACACAACCTTCTTCTTGTAGACGTTGTTGGGCCTGCAAGTGCACAGGTTTGTAGGACAGTAGCAAATTTCCCTCAAGTGGATGACCTAAGGTTTATCAATCCGTAGGAGGCGTAGGATGAAGATGGTCTCTCTCAAGCAACCCTGCAACCAAATAACAAAGAGTCTCTTGTGTCCCCAACACACCCAATACAATGGTAAATTGTATAGGTGCACTAGTTCGGCGAAGAGATGGTGATACAAGTGCAATATGGATAGTAGATAATAGTTTTTGTAATCTGAAATAATAAAAACAGCAAGGTAGCAAGTGATAAAAGTGAGCGTAAACGGTATTGCAATGCGTTGAAACAAGGCCTAGGGTTCATACTTTCGCTAGTGTAAGTTCCCTCAACAATACTAACATAATTGGATCACATAACTATCCCTCAACATGCAACAAAGAGTCACTCCAAAGTCACTAATAGCGGAGAATGAACGAAGAGATTATGGTAGGGTACGAAACCACCTCAAAGTTATTCTTTCCAATCAATCCGTTGGGCTATTCCTATAATTGTCACAAACAGCCCTAGAGTTCGTACTAGAATAACACCTTAAGACACAAATCAACCAAAACCCTAATGTCACCTAGATACTCCAATGTCACCTCAAGTATCCGTGGGTATGATTATACGATATGCATCACACAATCTCAGATTCATCTATTCAACCAACACATAGATCCTCAAAGATTGCCCCAAAGTTCTACGGGAGAATCACGACGAAAACGTGTGCCAACGCCTATGCATAGGTTCCCAATGTCATGAAACCCGCAAGTTGGTCACCTTAACATACATCAAGTGGCACGTGGTATCCCATTGTCACCACAGATATCCACGGCAAGACATAAATCAAGTGTTCTCAAATCTTTAAAGACTTAATCCAATAAGATAACTTCAAAGGGGAAACTCAATTCATTACAAGAGAGAAGAGGGGGAGGAGAAACATAAGATCCAACTATAATAGCAAAGCTCGCGATACATCAAGATCGTATCATCTCAAGAACACGAGAGAGAGAGAGAGATCAAACACATAGCTACTGATACATACCCTCAGCCCCGAGGGAGAACTACTCCCTCCTCGTCATGGAGAGCACCGGGATGATGAAGATGGCCACCGGTGAGGGATCCCCCCTCCGGCAGGGTGCCGGAACAGGGTCCCGATTGACTTTTGGTGGCTACGGAGGCTTCTGGCGGCGGAAATCCCGATCTATCTTGCGTTCTAGAAGTTTTAGGGTACGTGGGTATATATGGGTGCAGGGGGTACGTCAGGGGAGCCACAAGGGTCCCATGAGATCGGGGGGCACGCTCTAGGGGGGGGCTCCCCCACCCTCGTGAGCACTTCGTGTCTCCCCTGACGTGGGGTCCAAGTTCATCAGGTGTGTTTCCTTCCAAAAATAACTTCTCCAGTTGATTTCGTTCCATTTCAACTCCGTCTAATATTCCTTTTCTTCGAAACACTGAAATAGGCATAAAGCAACAAATCTGGGCCGGGCCTCCAGTTAATAGGTTAGTCCCAAAAATAATATAAAAGTGGAAAATAAAGCCCAATATTGCCTAAAACAGTAGATAATATAGCATGGAGCAATCAAAAATTATAGATACGTTGGAGACGTATCACTCCCCCTCTCTTGTGGAGAACTATTTGATGTAATCTTCTTTTTGCGGTGTGTTTGTTGAGACCGATGAATTGTGGGTTTATGATCAAGTCTATCTATGAACAATATTTGAATCTTCTCTGAATTCTTTTATGTATGATTGGTTATCTTTGCAAGTATTTCAAATTATCAGTTTGGTTTGGCCTACTAGATTGATCTTTCTTGCAATGGGATAAGTGCTTAGCTTTGGGTTCAATCTTGCGGTGTCCTTTCCCAGTGACAGTAGGGGCAGCAAGGCACGTATTGTATTGTTGCCATCGAGGATAACAAGATGGGGTTTTCTTCATATTGCATGAGTCTATCCCTCTACATCATGTCATCTTGCTTAAGGGGTTACTCTGTTTTTAACTTAATACTCTAGATGCATGCTGGATAGCGGTCGATGAGTGGAGTAATAGTAGTAGATGCAGGCAGGAGTCGGTCTATTTGTCTCGGACATGATGCTTATATACATGATCATACCTAGATATTCTCATAACTATGCTCAATTCTGTTAATTGCTCAACAGTAATTTGTTCACCCACCGTAGAATACTTATGCTCTCGAGAGAAGCCACTAGTGAAACCTATGGGCCCCGGGTCTATCTTTATCATATTGATTTCCTACTACTTAGTTATTTACTTTGCCTTTATTTTACTTTGCATCTTTATCACAAAAATACCAAAAATATTATTTATATCATATCTATCAGATCACACTCTCGTAAGTGGCCTTATAGGGATTGACAACCCCTATTTGCGTTGGTTGCGAGGATTTATTTGTTTTGTGCAGATGCGAGGGACTCGCGCATAGCCTCCTACTAGATTGATACCTTGGTTCTCAAAAACTAAGGGAAATACTTACGCTACTTTGCTGCATCATCCCTTCCTCTTCGGGGAAAACCAATGCAGTGCTCAAGAGGAAGCAACCCCCAACAGATCTACGGGTTACACGCCTTTCTTCATGGTCTACGGAGCAGAGGCAGTTCTCCCCAGTGACATCCCTCATTATTCACCTCATGTGGCGGCTTATGTTGAAGCTGATAATGAAAGAGCATGTCAGGATGCACTTGACTTATTGGATGAGAAGCGTGATACGTCCATTTTGCATCATGCTTTTATATCGATATTTATTGCATTATGGGATGTTATTACACATTATGTCACAATACTTATGCCTATTATCTCTTATTTTACAAGGTTTACATGAAGAGGGAGAATGCCGACAGCTGGAATTCTGGGCTGGAAAAGGAGAAAATATTAGAGACTTATTCCACACAGCTCCAAAAGTCTTGAAACTCCAAGGGAGTCATTTTTAGAATATATAAAAAGTATTGGGCGAAGGAAGCACTAGAGGGGGCCACCTACCATCCACGAGGGTGGGGGCGCGCCCCCTGCCTCGTGGGCCGCCTGGCGGGCCTCCGGTTCCCATCTTTTGCTATATGAGGTCTTTCGTCCGGGAAAAAAAAATCATAAGCAAGCTCACGGGATGAAACTCCGCCGCCACGAGGCGGAACCTTGGCAAAACCATTCTAGGGCTCCGGCGGAGCTGTTCTGCCAGGGAAACTTCTCTCCGGGAGGGGCAAATCATCACCATCGTCATCAGCATCGATCCTCTCATCAGGTGGGGGTCAATATCCATCAACATCTTCACCAGCACCATATCATCTCAAACCCTAGTTCATCTCTTGTACCCAATCTTTGTCTCAAAACCTCAGATTGGTACCTGTGGGTTGCTAGTAGTGTTGATTACTCCTTGTAGTTGATGCTAGTTGGTTTATTCGGTGGAAGATCATATGTTCAGATCCTTTATGCATATTAATACCCCTCTGATTATGAACATGAATATGATTTGTGAGTAGTTACGTTTGTTCCTGAGGACATGTGAGAAGTCTTGCTATAAGTACTCATGTGAATTTGGTATTAGTTCGATATTTTGATGAGATGTATGTTGTCTCTCCTCTAGTGGTGTCATGTCAACGTCGACTACAAGACACTTCACCATTGTTTGGGCCTAGAGTAAGGCATTGGGAAGTAATAAGTAGATGATGGGTTGCTAGAGTGACAGAAGCTTAAACCCTAGTTTATGAGTTGCTTCGTAAGGGGCTGATTTGGATCCATATGTTTCGTGCTATGGTTAGTTTAGCTTAATACTTCTTTTGTAGTTGCGGATGCTTGCAATAGGGGGTTAATCATAAGTGGGATTCTTGTCCAAGGAAGGGCAGTACCCAAGCACCGGTCCACCCACATATCAAATTATCAAAGTACCAAACGCGAATCATATGAACGCGATGAAAGCTAGATTGACGATAATTCCGTGTGTCATCGGGAGCGTTTTCCTTTATATAAGAGTTTTTCCAGGCTTGTCCTTTTCTACAAAAAGGATTGGGCCATATTGCTGCACCTTATTTACTTTTATTACTTGTTACCCGTTACAAATTACCTTATCACAAAACTATCTGTTACTGAGGGAGTCCTGGATTAGGGGGTCTCCGGACAGCCGGACTATATCCTTTGGCCGGACTGTTGGACTATGAAGATACAAGATTGAAGACTTCGTCTCGTGTCCGGATGGGACTCTACTTGGCGCGGAAGGCAAGCTAGGCAATACGGATATGGATATATCCTCCTTTGTAACCGACCTTATGTAACCCTAACCCTCTCCGGTGTCTATATAAACCGAAGGGTTTTCGTCCGTAGGACAACAATCACAACATACAATCATACCATAGGCTAGCTTCTAGGGTTTAGCCTCTCTGATCTCGTGGTAGATCTACTCTTGTACTACCCATATCATCAATATCAATCAAGCAGGATGTAGGGTTTTACCTCCATCAAGAGGGCCCGAACCTGGGTAAAACATTGTGTCCCCTGCCTCCTGTTACCATCCGGCCTAGACGCACAGTTCGGGACCCCCTACCCGAGATCCGCGGTTTTGACACCGACATTGGTGCTTTCATTGAGAGTTCCGCTCTGCCATCGCCATCAGGAAGGATGCCTCATCCCATCTTTAAAGACGGCACTGTTGCTAAGGGAGCTTTGGCTATCGGCCAAACTCTCCGGCTAGGTGGTTTTCTTATGACCGCCTGTTCGGCCGCCGTGCCGACGATGACTTCTCGGGGCATCGAAAGCAATCTTCATGTCAACTCGGAACTCGCTGAGCAGTTAGATCTGTTGGGGAACGTAGCAAAAATTCGAAATTTTCCTACGTGTCACCAAGATCTATCTATGGAGAAACCAGCAACGAGGGGAAGGAGAGTGCATCTACATACCCTTGTAGATCGCTAAGCGGAAGCGTTCAAGAGAACGGGGTTGAAGGAGTCGTACTCATCATGATCCAAATCACCGGAGATCCTAGTGCCGAACGGACGGCACCTCCGCGTTCAACACACGTACAGCCCGACGACGTCTCCCATGCCTTGATCCAGCAAGGAGAGAGGGAGAGGTTGAGGAAGAATCCATCCATCAGCAGCACAACAACGTGGTGGTGGTGGAGGAGCGTGGTGATCCAGCAGGGCTTCGCCAAGCACTACGAGAGACGAGGAGAAAGAGAGGTAGGGCTGCACCAACAGGGAGAGGAACTCGTGTGTATTGGGCGGCCCATACCTCAACTATATATAGGGGAAGGGGAGGGGTTGCGCCCCCACCTAGGGTTCCCTCCCTAGGGGTGGCGGCAGCCCCCTAGATCCCATCTAGGGGCGGCCAAGGGGAGGGGAGAGGGGGAGGCGCACCAGGGTGGGCCTTAGGGCCCATCTGCCCTAGGGTTTGCCCCTTCTCCTCTCCCTTGCGCCTTGGGCCTTGGTGGGGGGCGCACCAGCCCACCTGGGGCTGGTCCCCTCCCACACTTGGCCCATGCAGACCTCCGGGGCTTGTGGCCCCACTTGGTGGACCCCCGGGACCCTCCCGGTGGTCCCGGTACGTTACCGATAAAACCCGAAACTTTTCCGGTGACCAAAACAGGACTTCCCATATATAAATCTTTACCTCCGGACCATTCCGGAACTCCTCGTGATGTCCGGGATCTCATCCGGGACTCCGAACAACATTCGGTAACCACATACAAACTTCCTTTATAACCCTAGCGTCATCGAACCTTAAGTGTGTAGACCCTACGGGTTCGGGAACCATGCAGACATGACCGAGACGTTCTCCGGTCAATAACCAATAGCGGGATCTGGATACCCATGTTGGCTCCCACATGCTCCACGATGATCTCATCGGATGAACCATGATGTCAAGGACTTAATCAATCCCGTATACAATTCCCTTTGTCTATCAGTACGATACTTGCCTGAGATTCGATCGTCGGTATCCCGATACCTTGTTCAATCTCGTTACTGGCAAGTCTCTTTACTCGTTCCGTAATACATCATCCCGTGATCAACTCCTTGATCACATTGTGCACATTATGATGATGTCCTACCGAGTGGGCCCAGAGATACCTCTCCGTTTACACAGAGTGACAAATCCTAGTCTCGATTCGTGCCAACCCAACAGACACTTTCAGAGATACCTGTAGTGTACCTTTATAGCCACCCAGTTACGTTGTGATGTTTGGCACACCCAAAGCACTCCTACGGTATCTGGGAGTTGCACAATCTCATGGTCTAAGGAAATGATACTTGACATTAGAAAAGCTTTAGCATACAAACTACATGATCTTGTGCTAGGCTTAGGATTCGGTCTTGTCCATCACATCATTCTCCTAATGATGTGATCCCGTTATCAATGACATCCAATGTCCATGGTCAGGAAACCGTGACCATCTATTGATCAATGAGCTAGTCAACTAGAGGCTTACTAGGGACATGGTGTTGTCTATGTATCCACACATGTATCTGAGTTTCCTATCAATACAATTCTAGCATGGATAATAAACGATTATCATGAACAAGGAAATATAATAATAATCAATTTATTATTGCCTCTAGGGCATATTTCCAACAGTCTCCCACTTGCACTAGAGTCAATAATCCAGTTCACATCGATATGTGATAAACACTCAAGGTCACATCCCCATGTGACTAACACCCAAAGAGTTTACTAGAGTCAATAATCTAGTTCACATTACCATGTGATTAACACTCGATGAGTTCTGGGTTTGATCATGTTATGCTTGTGAGAGATGTTATAGTCAACGGGTCTGAATCTTTCAGATCCGTGTGTGCTTTACAAATCTCTATGTCATCTCCTAGATGCAGCTACCACGTTCTATTTGGAGCTATTCCAAATAACTGTTCTACTATACGAATCCAGTTTACTACTCAGAATAATCTGGATTAGTGTCAAAGTTTGCATCGGCGTAACCCTTTACGACGAACTCTTTTACCACCTCCATAATCGAGAAAATTCCTTAGTCCACTAGTTACTAAGGACAACTTTGACCGCTGTCCTGTGATCCATTCTTGGATCACTCTTGTACCCCTTGACTAACTTATGGCAAGGCACACTTCAGGTGCGGCACACAGCATAGCATACTGTAGAGAGCCTATGACAAAAGCATAGGGGATGACCTTCATCCTTCCTCTTTCTTCTGCCGTGGTCGAGCTTTAAGTCTTAACTTCATACCTTACAACTCAGGCAAGAACTCTTTCTTTGACTGATCCATCTTGAACACCTTCAAGATCATGTCAAGGTATGTGCTCATTTGAAAGTACCATTAAGCGTTTTGATCTATCCTTATAGATCTTGATGCTCAATGTTCAAGTAGCTTAATCCAGGCTTTCCATTGAAAAACACTTTTCAAATAACTCTGCATGCTTTCCAGAAATTCTACATTATTTCCGATCAACAATATGTTAACAACATATACTCATCGGAAATTCTATAGTGCTCCCACTCACTTCTTTGGAAATACGAGTTTCTCATAAACTTTGTATACACCCAAAAATTTGATCATCTCATCAAAGCATACATTCCAACCGAGATGCTTACTCCAGTCCTTAGAAGGATTGCTGGAGCTTTGCATACTTGTTAGCATCTTTCAGGATTGACAAAACCTTCCGGTTGTATCACATACAACCTTTCCTCAAGAAAATCGTGAGGAAACAATGGTTTTTGACATCCTATCTGCAAGTTTTCATAAATAATGCAGTGACTGCTAATATAATTCCAACAGACTCTTAGCATCGCTACGAGTGAGAAAGTCTCATCGTAGTCAACTCCTTGAACTTGTCGGGAAACATCTTAACGACAAGTCGAGCTTTCTTAATGGTGATACTTACCATCATTGTCTGTCTTCCTTTTAAAATCCATATGTACCTAACAGCCTTACGACCATCAAGTAGTTCTTCCAAAGTCTACACTTTGTTTTCATACATGGATCCTCTCTCGGATTTTATGGCCTCGAGCCATTTATTGGAATCCGGGCCCACCATTGCTTCTCCATAGCTCGTAGGTTCATTGTTGTCTAGCAACATGACTTCCAAGACAGGATTACATACCACTCTGAAGTAATACGCATCCTTGTCATCCTACGAGGTTTGGTAGTGACTTGATCTGAAGTTTCATGATCACCATCATAAGCTTCCACTTCAATTGGTGTAGGTGCCACAGGAACAACTCCCTGTGCCCTGCCACACACTAGTTGAAGAGACGGTTCAATAACCTCATCAAGTCTCCACCATCCTCCCACTCAATTCTTTCGAGAGAAACTTTTCCTCGAGAAAGGACCCGATTCTAGAAACAATCCCTTATTGCTTTCGGATCTGAGACAGGAGGTATACCCAACTGTTTTGGGTGTCCTATGAAGATGCATTTATCCACTTTGGGTTCGAGCTTATCAGCCTAAAACTTTTTCACATAAGCATCGCAGCCCCAAACTTTTAAGAAATGACAGCTTAGGTTTCTCTAAACCATAGTTCATACGGTGTCATCTCATCGGAATTACGTGGTGCCCTATTTAAAGTGAATGTGGTTGTCTCTAATGCCTAACCCATAAACTATCGTGGTAATTTGATAAGAGACATCATGGTATGCATCATATCCAATAGGGTGCAGTTATGATGTTCGGACACACCATCACACTATGGTGTTCCAGGCTGTATTAGTTATGAAACAATTTCCACAATGTCTTAATTCTGTGCCAAACTCGTAATTCAGATATTCATCTCTATGATCATATCATAGATATTTTATCCTCTTGTCACGACAATCTTTCAACTTCACCCTGAAATTACTTAAACCTTTCAATAATTCAGACTCGTGATTCATCAAGTAAATATACTCAACATCTACTCAAATCATCTGTGAAGTAAGAACATACCGATATCCACTACATGCCTCAGCACTCATTGGACTGCACACATCAAAATGTATTACTTCCAACAAGTTGCTTTCTAGTTCCATTTTACTGAAAACGAGGCTTTCAGTCATCTTGGCCATGTGGTATGATTTGCATGTCTCAAGTGATTCAAAATCAAGTGAGTCCAAATGGTCCATTTGCCTGGAGTTTCTTCATGCATATACACCAATAGACATGGTTCACATCTCTCAAACTTTTCAAAAAAGAGTGAGCCCAAAGATCCATCAACATGGAGCCTCTTCATGCGTTTTATACTGATATGACTTACGTGGCAGTGCCACAAGTAGGTGGTACTATCATTACTATCTTATGTCTTTTGGCATGAACATGTGTATCACTACGATCGAGATTCAGTAAACCATTCATTTTAGGTGTAAGACCATTGAAGGTATTATTCAAATAAACAGAGTAACCATTATTCTCCTTAAATGAATAACCGTATCGCGATAGACGTAATCCAATCATGTCTATGCTCAACGCAAACACCAAATAACAATTATTTAGGTTTTAATACCAATCTCGATGGTAGAGGGAGCGTACGATATTTGATCAACCTTGGAAATACTTCCAACACATATCGTCATCTCACCTTTTAGCTAGTCTCCGTTTATTCCGTAGTCTTTTATTTCGAGTTTACTAACACTTAGCAACCGAACTGGTATCTAATACCATGGTGCTACTAGGAGTACTAGTAAAGTACACATTAACACAATGTATATCCAATATACTTCTATCGACCTTGCCAGCCTTCTCATCTACCAAGTATCTAGGGTAATTCTGCTCCAGTGGCTGTTCCTCTTATTACAGAAGCACTTAGTCTCGAGTTTGGGTTCAACCTTGGGTTTCTTCACTAGAGCAGCAGCTGAATTGCCGTTTCATGAAGTATCCCTTCTTGCCCTTGCCCTTCTTGAAACTAGTGGTTTCACCAACCATCAACAATTGATGCTCCTTCTTGATTTCTACTTTTGTGGTGTCAAACATCGCGAATATCTCAAGGATCATCATATATGTCCCTGATATATTATAGTTCATCACGAAGCTCTATCAGCTTGGTGGTAATGACTTCGGAGAAACATCACTATCTCATCTGGAAGATCAACTCCCACTCGATTCAAATGATTGTTGTACTCAGACAATCTGAGCACAAGCTCAACAATTGAGCTTTTCTCCTTTAGTTTGCAGGCTAAGAAAATCGTCAGAGGTCTTATACCTCTTGACGTGGACACGAGCCTGAAATCCCAATTTCAGCCCTCGAAAGATATATGTTTCGCGACGTTTCAAAACGTCTTTGGTGCCTCAACTCTAAACCGTTTAACTGAACTATCACGTAGTTATCAAAATGTGTATGTCAGATGTTCGCAACATCCACAGACGACGTTCGAGGTTCTGCACACTGAGCGGTGCATTAAGGACATAAGCCTTCTATGAAGCAATGAGGACAATCCTCAGTTTACGGACCTAGTCCGCATAATTGCTACTATCAACTTTCAACTAAATTTTCTCTAGGAACATATCTAAACAGTAGAACTGAAGCGCGAGCTACGGCATAATTTGCGAAGACCTTTTGACTATGTTCAGGATAATTAAGTTCATTTTATGAACTCCCACTCAGATAGACATCCCTCTAGTCATCTAAGTGATTACATGATCCGAGTCAACTAGGCCGTGTCCGATCATCACGTGAGACGTACTACTCATCATCGGTGAACATCTTCATGTTGATCGTATCTACCATATGACTCATGCTCGACCTTTCGGTCTCTTGTGTTCCGAGGCCATGTCTGTACATGCTAGGCTCGTCAAGTCAACCTAAGTGTTTCGCATGTGTAAATCTGTCTTACACCCGTTGTATGTGAACGTTGGAATCTATCACACCCGATCATCACGTGGTGCTTAGAAACGAACGAACTGTCGCAATGGTGCACAGTTAGGGGGAACACTTTCTTGAAATTTTAATGAGGGATCATCTTATTTACTACCGTCGTTCTAAGCAAATAAGATGTATAAACATGATAAACATCACATGCAATCAAAAGGTGACATGATATGGCCATCATCACTTTGCTCCTTTTGATCTCCATCTTCGGGGCTCCATGATCATCATCGTCACCGGCATGACACCATGATCTCCATCATCGTGTCTTCATGAAGTTGTCTCGCCAACTATTACTTCTACTACTACAGCTAACGGTTAGCAATAAAGTAAAGTAATTACATGGCATTGTTCAATGACACGCAGGTTATATAATAAATAAAGACAACTCCTATGGCTCCTGCCGGTTGTCATACTCATCGACATGCAAGTCGTGATTCCTATTACAAGAACATGATCAATCTCATACATCACATATCATTCATCACATTCTTCTTGGACATATCACATCACATAGCATACCTTGCAAAAACAAGTTAGACGTCCTCTAATTGTTGTTTGCATGTTTTACGTGGATGCTATGGGTTTCTAGCAAGAACGTTTCTTACCTACGCAAAAACCACAACGTGATATGCCAATTGCTATTTACCCTTCATAAGGACCCTTTTCATCGAATCCGATCCGATTAAAGTGGGAGAGACAGACACCCGCTAGCCACCTTATGCAACTAGTGCATGTCAGTCGGTGGAACCAGTCTCACGTAAGAGTACGTGTAAGGTCGGTCCGGGCCGCTTCATCCGACAATGCCGCCGAATCAAGATTGGACTAGTAACGGTAAGCATATTGAACAAAATCAATGCCCACAACTACTTTGTGTTCTACTCGTGCATAGAATCTACGCAATAGACCTAGCTCATGATGCCACTGTTGGGGAACGTAGCAGAAATTCAAAATTTTCCTACGTGTCACCAAGATCTATCTATGGAGAAACCAGCAACGAGGGGAAGGAGAGTGCATCTACATACCCTTGTAGATCGCTAAGTGGAAGCGTTCAAGAGAACGGGGTTGAAGGAGTCGTACTCATCGTGATCCAAATCACCGGAGATCCTAGTGCCGAACGGACGGCACCTCCGCGTTCAACACACGTACAGCCCGACGACGTCTCCCATGCCTTGATCCAGCAAGGAGAGAGGGAGAGGTTGAGGAAGAACCCATCCATCAGCAGCACAACAGCGTGGTGGTGGTGGAGGAGCGTGGTGATCCAGCAGGGCTTCGCCAAGCACTACGAGAGACGAGGAGAAAGAGAGGTAGGGCTGCACCAACAGGGAGAGGAACTCGTGTGTATTGGGCAGCCCATACCTCAACTATATATAGGGGAAGGGGAGGGGCTGCGCCCCCACCTAGGGTTCCCTCCCTAGGGGTGGCGGCAGCCCCCTAGATCCCATTTAGGGGCGGCCAAGGGGAGGGGAGAGGGGGAGGTGCACCAGGGTGGGCCTTAGGGCCCATCTGCCCTAGGGTTTGCCCCCTTCTCCTCTCCCTTGCGCCTTGGGCCTTGGTGGGGGGGGGGGGGGCGCACCAGCCCACCTGGGGCTGGTACCCTCCCACACTTGGCCCATGCAGCCCTCCGGGGCTTGTGGCCCCACTTGGTGGACCCCTGGGACCCTCCCGGTGGTCCCGGTACGTTACCGATAAAACCCGAAACTTTTCCGGTGACCAAAACAGGACTTCCCATATATAAATCTTTACCTCCGGACCATTCCGGAACTCCTCGTGACGTTCGGGATCTCATCCGGGACTCCGAACAACATTCGGTAACCACATACAAACTTCCTTTATAACCCTAGCGTCATCGAACCTTAAGTGTGTAGACCCTACGGGTTCGGGAACCATGCAGACATGACCGAGACGTTCTCCGGTCAATAACCAACAGCGGGATCTGGATACCCATGTTGGCTCCCACATGCTCCACGATGATCTCATCGGATGAACCACGATGTCAAGGACTTAATCAATCTCGTATACAATTCCCTTTGTCTATCGGTACGATACTTGCCCGAGATTCGATCGTCGGTATCCCGATACCTTGTTCAATCTCGTTACCGGCAAGTCTCTTTACTCATTCCGTAATACATCATCCCGTGATCAACTCCTTGATCACATTGTGCACATTATGATGATGTCCTACCGAGTGGGCCCAGAGATACCTCTCCGTTTACACGGAGTGACAAATCCCAGTCTCGATTCGTGCCAACCCAACAGACACTTTCGGAGATACCTGTAGTGTACCTTTATAGCCACCCAGTTACGTTGTGACGTTGGCACACCCAAAGCACTCCTACGGTATTCGGGAGTTGCACAATCTCATGGTCTAAGGAAATGATACTTGACATTAGAAAAGCTTTAGCATACGAACTACATTATCTTGTGCTAGGCTTAGGATTGGGTCTTGTCCATCACATCATTCTCCTAATATGTGATCCCGTTATCAATGACATCCAATGTCCATGGTCAGGAAACCGTGACCATCTATTGATCAACGAGCTAGTCAACTAGAGGCTTACTAGGGACATGGTGTTGTCTATGTATCCACACATGTATCTGAGTTTCCTCTCAATACAATTCTAGCATGGGTAATAAACGATTATCATGAACAAGGAAATATAATAACAATCAATTTATTATTGCCTCTAGGGCATATTTCGAACAAAATCCAATGGAGCTCTCTTCCCTGAACGAGCTCTTGGCTCGCATCGCCGCCCTGGGAGTCGCTACAGACTACGATCAGATTGGGCCTAAACCTGATCTGAGAGAGATCAACTCTCCCCAGGTCACCTATCACGTTGCAGTGGTGGAGGAACAATGCGGCAACCCTTTATCTATCTTAAGGACTAGCTATGTCCGGATTCCCGATCCCTCCAAGTCGGATACCCGCGGAGGGGAGGACGTCACTCAAGACCTGAACCTAGAGTCAGGCAGCGGGCTAGACTTATTGGAAAACCTCCTAGAATCCAAACCTCCGAGTTCGGAAACTCCTTGGCCCCTGAGTCTCAGATTGGGTGAGGATTCGGGTTCAACTCCACCCACCCACCCAAACATAAGCGATCTATCCCAAATTAGGCAAGAGCTCGAAGAAACAATACACCATTACTAGGCCAGATTCCTCCTGGTCATGAACAAGATAAAGGACTGCCGCGAGGAAGAAGCAATTTCATTCTTCTACAATAATTGCACGGACAAGGGAATCCTCAACGCCATAAGTCGCCGTGAAATTACACGCTTTGCCGACTTGGTGTCCATAGTACAAAAGTACTGTGCCATGGAAAGCGCCTGGAAAACCAAAATAAAATTTTGGGATAATCCGGCCCTGAATACAAACCCAGTCCGAAATAAAAGGGTGCATTATTACAATACACCTGGGTTAACTAGCAAAAAGCAAAAGCCCTCTACAGGGCAAGGAACCGTACTGGAGGGATGGCTCAACGGACCCTGCAAAATTCATAGTACAGCGGATGCAATACCAACGCATAGCCTTAGAGCATGTTGGATACTCTGGCAGGTGGCCAAAAGTGGTGAAGATCTACTCCTCCCAAATACCACAAAGCACCATCCCGTGGACAACGATACGATGTTAACGGTCTTTGAGACCTTCGCGTCAAATAATAGATGCAAGCGAACACTCCGCAGCATGGCCGAAATCTGCCACATAGCAGATACTCTGGCAGGTGGCCAAAAGTGGTGAAGATCTACTCCTCCCAAATACCACAAAGCACCATCCCGTGGACAACGATACGATGTTAACGGTCTTTGAGACCTTCGCGTCAAATAATAGATGCAAGCGAACACTCCGCAGCATGGCCGAAATCTGCCACATAGCAGAAATAAATCCTTGGAGTGACACGGCTATTACCTTCAATGCCAGTGACGAACCTAAATTCCGAACAGCCCAAGCACCAGCCGCATTGGTCCTCAGTCCAATCGTGGATGACTTTCGACTCACCAAGGTACTCATGGACAACGGCAGCGGATTAAACCTCATCTATGAGGAAACTCTTCAAAAGATGGAAAGAGACTGGAGCCGCATTGAGCAAAGTAGCACAACCTTTAGAGGAATCATCCCCAGTCGGGAAGCACGCTGTGCTGGGAAAACCACACTAGATGTGATATTCGGCACGCCGGATAATTACAGGTCCAAAGAAATTACATTCCAAGTGGCCCCGTTCAGCAGCGGATACCACGCTCTATTAGGGCGGGAGGCGTTTACAATCTTCCAAGCCATACCCCATTACGGGTACATGAAGCTCAAAATGCCCGGGCCCAACGGAATCATCACTCTTGCTAGTGATCCGGACATAGCACTCCGCGCCGAAAATAAGACAGCCGCACTGGCCCTCGAGGCACTATCCGAAGCCCTAGCGGCCGAGGAACTAACTGCGCTGCGCTCCATGGTGAACATGGACGACGTGATACTTGATAAAAGATCCAAATCCACCTCCTTTAAACCGGCGGACGAAATAGTCAAATTCCAAGTCCATCCAACGGACCCTACAAAAACAGCTTCCATCGGGGCACAATTAAACCCTGATGTCGACGCCGCACTGCGAGAGTTCCTACGCGAGAACTGGGACATTTTTGCCTGGCACCCTTCAGACATGCTAGGAATTCCACACAGGCTGGCCGAGCACAGCCTAAATATCCTAAAAGGATTCAAGCCAGTCAAGCAGGCTCTTCGGCGTTTCTCCGAACCTAAGAGACAAGCCATGGGAGAGGAACTAGCCAAGCTATTGGAGGCCGGAGTCATCAGAGACATAAAACATCCGAACTGGCTAGCAAACCTGGTGATGGTACCAAAGAAGGACAAATCCTGGCGCTTGTGCATCGATTTTAAGGACCTTAACAAGGCCTTCCGAAAGGACCCCTTCCCCCTCCCCCGCATCGATCAAATCATCGACGCTATCGTAGGACACGATTCATTGTGTTTCCTCGACGCATACTCCGGCTACCATCAAACTAAAATAGCAGAGCCAGACCAAGCCGCAACGGCATTCATCACACCATACGACCCATTCTGCTTCAACACAATGCCCTTCGGGCTAAAAAATGCCGGCGCAACATATCAGCGCATGATTCAGACATGTCTGGCAAACCAGATCAGCAAAACAGTGGAGGCATTTGTAGATGATGTGGTCGTCAAAACCAAGCATGTCGAATCTCTAGTAGACGACTTGAGGCTCACATTCAATAACTTCCGAACATATGACATCAAGCTCAATCTAGAAAAATGCGTTTTTGGCGTACCAGCCGGAAAGCTCCTGGGATTCATTGTCTCCAGTAGAGATATTGAAGCTAATCCGGCCAAAATCTGAGTGTTGTCACAGTTGGCTACCCCAACAGACCTCGAACATATACAAAAATTAACTAGATGCGTGGCGGCTCTAAGACGCTTTATCTCCCGCTTGGGAGAAAAGGCATTACCCCTTTATCGCCTCTTCCGGCGCACCGAACACTTCGAGTGGACGGACGCCGCCACGGCCGGACTCAACAAAATAAAGGCCATATTGGCAACAAACCCAGTCCTGGCCGCGCCAAACATTGGCGAACCAATGCTATTATACATTACGGCAACTCATCAAGTAGTAAGTGCAGTGCTTGTCGTCGAGCGAGAAGTGGACGGACACAAATTTCCCCTTCAAAAGCCGGTTTACTACATGTCCACTATCCTTACTCCATGTGAATCACGGTACCCGCATTATCAAAAGATAGCGTACGCGGTATTCATGGCATCCCGAAAGCTGCAACACTACTTTCAAGAGTGTTCAATAACGGTAGCCTCGGAAGTACCACTTAACGATATTATAAACAACCACGACGCGACGGGCCGGATTGCCAAATGGGCCATTGAGCTCCTCCCGTTCGACATAACTTACAAGCCACGACGAGCTATTAAGTCGCAAGTTTTGGCTGACTTCGTCACCGAGTGGACGGAAGCCGAACTCCCTAAGGAGTACGACACATATTCAAACTGGATCATGCACTTCGACGGCTCCAAAATGTTGGCTGGTCTGGGGGCTGGCGTCGTTTTGGCGTCCCCAACAGGAGATACCATTCAATACGTACTACAGATAATGTATACGGACTCCAACAATGCAGCCGAATATGAGGCCCTTCTGCATGGTCTCCGGATGGCAGTATCCATGGGCATTCAATGCCTAGAGGTGCACGGGGATTCGAACCTCGCGATATCCCAAATAAATGGAGACTTTGATGCCAAGGATCCGAAAATGACAGCTTATCGCAATGCCATCCTAAAAATGTCAGCTCGGTTCGAGGGGCTCGAATTTCACCATGTGGCTCGGGAAAACAATCAGGCGGCGGATATCCTCGCCCGCATCGGTGCAAAACGCGAAGCGGTCCCTCCCAACATATTTCTGGAAAGGCTCTTCAAGCCATCCGTAGCATGGGAAGGGGACACCGGTAACAATAGTCCGGACCCGGCCAAAATACCCGATACCGGACTCTCTGACACAATCGGAGGCTCCGCCACCGAAATAACACATTCAGCCCACGAAATAATGGCCACTATTGCCCCATGGACAGAACCATTCCTGGCCTACCTAACTAGACAGGAACTTCTGGAAGACCAAAATGAGGCACGCGGCATAGTGCGGCGATCCAAGGCCTACAGGGTCCATGAGGGAGAACTATACAAGAAAAACACTACCGGAGTCCTTCAAAGGTGCATCTCCGAAGAGGAAGGGCGGAACCTTTTGGCAGAAATTCACGCCGGACTCGGCGGTCATCACGCCACAGCCCGGGCTCTTGTAAGAAAGGCCTTCCGTATAGGATTCTATTGGCCAACGGCCCGGGCAGATGCAGAAGACTTGGTCCAACGTTGCGCCGGTTGCCAGCTCTTTGCAAATCAAAGCCACATGCCACCCACCGCCCTCCAAACAATCCCCATTACATGGCCCTTCGCGGTCTGGGGGCTTGACATGGTTGGACCCCTTAAAGGGGGAACCCACAAGAGAAAAATACTTATTGGTCATGGTGGATAAATTCACCAAATGGATAGAGGCTAAACCGGTTAAAACAGCCGAATCCGGACTGGTGATAGATTTCATATCCGAGGTTGTACACCATTATGGCGTCCTCCACAGCATCATCACTAATAACGGCACGAACTTCATGGCCGACGAGGTAAAACTCTGGTGCAGCAAAATGGGCATCAAGCTCGATTATGCTTCAGTCTATCACCCACAAACCAACGGTCAAGTCGAATGAGCAGCCGGTCTTATAATGAGAGGCATTAAACCCAGATTAGTGCGTTCCTTAATAGAGTCTGACACGCACTGGGTAGAGGAGCTCGACTCCGTACTTTGGGGGCTGCGGACCACGCCGAATCGTAGTACCAGATATACACCGTTTTTTATGGTGTACGGCGCAGAGGCAGTCTTGCCCTGTGACATAATTCATGACTCACCTCGAGTGCACATGTACGAAGAAAGAGAAGCCGAGCTCGATCGGCAGGACAGTCTGGACACCTTGGAGGAAGAGCGTGACGTAGCCAAAGCCCGTTCCGCATTTTACCAGCAACAGGCTTGCAGATACCAAAGCAGAGAAGTACGGGCCAAAACTTATAACGTTGGCGAACTAGTTCTACGACTGCCGGATAAGAAAAAGAACAAGCTCGAGCCCAAATGGGAAGGTCCCTTCATTTTCGACCAAGTTCTGACCGATGGAGCGTACCGACTGCGGGATGCATCGACTAGTCGACTCGAGCCGAACCCATGGAACACAACCAGGCTTCGAAGATTCTACGCCTAGCACCGGGCTCTATGTTAGTCCCCTCCCTTTGTCCATTTTCTACATATGCATCATCTGTCTTGTTTCCCGTTCTTTCTTTTATTTCTCTAGGCCTTCAAGGGTCACCTTGTGCCTCACTCATACATTACAGATGCGCTAGCCGCACTCTTCATACATGGGGGCTTCTTTCACAGAAGCTTAAATTATTTACCTGGGCCTCACGCCCAACACATGTGTTATACTTCCGCATGTACCTTTTTTCACCATTATATGCATCGATATGACTTAAGTTTTGGCCAAGCTGGGTTGCCTGGCTCTTGTATTTATGCCCTTTATTCCTGTTAATTCGGCTAGGGCATAAGGGGAGCACCTCTGCGAATGTTACCGCCGGGTCAGCTGGATGTGTACCTCAAACTGGGTGAAGCCGAAAGCTAGCGTTCTTAAGGGAATATTCGATTGGTGAACAAAAGATGACTTTTATTTATTCCATATCTGCCCCCAGATTCTTTTTCTGCGCTTCTTATCGCAGTCCAGACATGCACTTTAGGGCATGCTTACCCAGGGAAAGGAACCCTTAACGGAACTATTCTCCCTGGAAGATGTTTCTTACTACCCATGTAATATAATATAACTAGTTGGGCACTTGTCTGATAAAGCACTAATGACCCCTACGCCTGGTCTCCACGCATGCCCCGGTTCTTACATAACCGAGAGGGTATTCGGATACACTCCGGACCGTCGGGTCCCGAGGTTGAAGCGAAAAGGTCCGCCACGACAAACGATCTACAATCCGGCTAGAAGGCATTATACATGTCACTTTAAATTACATAGTCAATTTGACTGGTTGAAGTCCTCTTCAATACCATCCAATAGGCTATCTAGTCCACAATCCTGTTGGGAATACTTTGCGGCCAATTCTACTTGGCCGTACACTAAGCTCACAGGGATCTCCTTCTCATCGGGCCCCATAGGTCCGACTTCGGCCATGTAGTTTGTGTCAGCCTTCGTGTACCGTGTCTTCACCATTGCCCAGGCTTCCCTGGCGCCCTGATGGCAGGCCGATATCTTCCATAATTGGAAGCACTGCCGCGCTCCCTTCAGCTTTTCTGCAAGCTCTCCAAGGCCTTCGGGTATGGAGACGGATGGCCACAAGGCCTGGGCGACGCCTTGCATCACCTGCCGAACTCGTTCGTGCAGCTGTGAGAGCTCGGGAAGAAGGTCACCCATTGAACCGGGCATTTACTCGGCAGGACGACCTGTTAGCATACCTACAGACATAACTCTGTTAGCCAGCTTCCTCGCCGAACTCTTTTTCAAAGTTCGTTCAAGCACTTACTAAATATGCCGTGTCGAAGCCGCCGATTCTCCTTAATAGAGTCCGACAGTTGGGCACGAACATCTTTTAGTTCCATGCCCAGCTTGGTGTTGGCATCTAGGAGATCATTCTTCTCCTGCCTCGACCTCGTAAGCACACTCTCACCAGCCTTCAGCTGGCGTAGGAGCTGTTGCTTATCCAGATTTACTCCAGCGTCATCTGCAATTTTATCGTCAAATCAGCATATACGCCGCATCCTATATGACACTTATCATTCGAAGGATATATTACCAGAGGGGCTCTCTTTGGGCTCCCCCGCCGCGGCCAGTGCGGCCTGAAGTTGGGCTCTGCACTCTTCCAGCTCCTAGGACAGTTGAGTATTATTTTCGGTAAGAACCTGCATAACAAATGATCCTTAAATCAGTTATTCTAACCGTTTCAAGTCTCAGGGGCTACTGATATATATAATCACCAAATTTTCTCACCCATATGTCTTTTACATACTGCTCCGTGGCTCTGTCTAGACCATTTTGAGCGGCACGGAGGTACGCATCTCCTGAGTTGAAGGCATCTAATGCCTCTTGGGAGAAACAAGCGTCACGAAGAACAGTCCGGCGACGCCTGTGGTTCATGGCACTTGCCACCTCGGAATTGGCGGCGGACAGTTTATCCGCATCCTCTGTCGGAGGAGCGCCCGGCGCACACCTCGTATTCGTTCCCGCCTCTGAATCCGGCCTTGGAGCCTGGCTGGTGGAGGTGCGATTAGTAGCCTCTACGGGTATAGTCCGGCGAGCGCTCTTTTTCCTGAAAATAAGGCATGGGCGTTAATATGCCTCTGAGAATAATGTCTTGCAATAAAGACGGCACGTCGTACCACTGCGCATGTGTCTCAATCTGGACTGCGGGTCTTTTCAGCCTGCGTGGCCTCGCGACCCCTTGTTGGCTAGTCGCCATAGGCTCGGCCTTCTGCCTCGAGGACCTACCCTGCAAAACACGGCTGTTATACGGCAATCAAAAACATGCAAGGATGGATCCCCTGTCGAAGTGCTGGGACTTCGGTCTTAGTCACCTTTGAGGCTGGAAGTATCCCAGGGTAATCGGCCGTAATGGCCACCAAAGCGTTGTCATTACTTAATTGGTAAAATACCCCATCGATCAGCTCCACAGATATGTCCGGATCCTCCTGGGAGGCCGGGTCAAGGGACCGTCCAGGGTCCTCGGGTTGTGGAGGGGGGCTCTTTATCTCCTTTACAGCCTGGCGCAGCTCCTGCGATGAAATCACTAGACTGAATACTTAACTACGGGAATACAAAACGGATGGGCGAGAAAAAGTCTCCGCTTACCCAGCTCGGAGGATTGTACATAGAAAATCCGCCCTGCGGGTTGACACGAAGGAATTCCTCCTCTTCCCCCTTGTACAAAGTGGATAAGATCTTTATTAGATCAACAACCGATCCCAGCCCTTTGCGGCCGTGGCGGGTGGCGTCATCCTCCCCGTTGAAATCCCACATGGGGTGGCCTCTATATTGAAGCGGCTGCACCCCCCGTATAATACATATGGCCATGACCTCGATCATGGTCAATCCAGATCGAGCTAAAAACCTTATCCGGCTCATCAGGTAAAGAACGTCCCTGTCATCTTCCTCCAGGGAGCTCCATGGACGCCAGCTCCGACGCTTCTTCAAAGGGGCATTGTCGAACTCAGGAAGGCCGATTCTAATAGGATCCATGAGGGGGACGTGTTCTATATAAAACCATTCTGAAGGCCAGTCTTCGGACGTCTTCTTTGGGGTTCCGAACAGGTATCCGGTCCCGGCAATACGCCACACTTCGGCTCCGCCCGCTTGATATATTGACCCCTTCTGAGAATGGGGCACAAGGCAGAATAGCTTCTTCCACAGAGTGAAATGAGCCTCACAGCCCAAAAACAACTCGCAAAGGGCTATGAATCCCGCAATATGCAACATGGAAGCAGGCGTAAGGTTATGCAACTGGAGGCCGTAGAACTCCAGGAGCCCCTGGAGAAACGGATGAATTGGAAATCCGAGCCCTCTTACCAAATAAGGGACAAGGCATACCCGCTCTCCCTTGGAGGGATTGGGAAGGCTCTCCGCTTGCTCTCCGCCATTATAGGTGGCAAGCCCGGCTCGAACCAGGACCATATATGCTAGGGGAAGAAATCCCTTGGTCTGAAGCATCACTAATTTGCTGTGCGGGACGGAACATCTCTCCCAATATCCAGGCTTGGGGCTAGGGGAGCGAGAGGAGGAGTTGCGTCGACCGGCCATGATGGAATGGATCTCTGTCGAATGCGCTCGGATGAAGGCTCGCCAAGGGAGGATGGTGTGATTTGGATCTGAATCCTCGTCTTTTTAATAGGCAGCTCATTCGCACAGCTAGGGGGGTAAATGTAAAAACACCCTGGCTCTTCACATTCGCTCGACACGTGGAAAGTGGCCATTATTGGGCGTGGAAGCCAAGGAGTGCAACATTCACAAGAGGACGGACACTATTTCGACAGGTACACGAAATTTGGAGAGGAACCCGCCCTGCAATGCCGAAGACAATACTGCATGCCGGACTCATCGTCATTGAAGCCTGGTTCGGGGGCTACTGAGGGAGTCCTGGATTAGGGGATCTCCGGACAGCCGGACTATATTCTTTGGCCGGACTGTTGGACTGTGAAGATACAAGATTGAAGACTTCGTCTCATGTTCGGATGGGACTCTACTTGGCGTGGAAGGCAAGCTAGGCAATACGGATATGGATATCTCCTCCTTTGTAACCGACCTTGTGTAACCCTAACCCTCTCCGATGTCTATATAAACCAAAGGGTTTTAGTCTGTAGGACAACAATCACACCATCATCATACCATAGGCTAGCTTCTAGGGTTTAGCCTCTCTGATCTCGTGGTAGATCTACTCTTGTACTACCCACATCATCAATATCGATCAAGCAGGACATAGGGTTTTACCTCCATCAAGAGGTCCCGAACCTGTGTAAAACATTGTGTCCCCTGCCTCCTGTTACCATCTGGCCTAGACGCACAGTTCGGGACCCCCTACCCGAGATCCGCCGGTTTTGACACCGACAGTTACCGATAATTTCAGTGCTTGCAGAGAATACCTTACTGAAAACTGCTTATCATTTCCTTCTGCTCCTCGTTGGGTTCGACACTCTTAATTATCGAAAGGACTAGATAGATCCCCTATACTTGTGGGTCATTAAGACTCTTTTCTGGCATCGTTGCCGGGGAGTGAAGCACCTTTGGTAGGTGGAATTTGGTAAGGAAAAATTTATATAGTGTGCTGAAATTTACTGTCACTTGTTACTATGGAACATAATCCTTTAAGGGGCTTGTTTGGGGTATCTTCACCCCGACCAGTAGAGCAAAGAGTTGCTCCTCAACCTACTGAACCTACTGAAAATGTGTACTTTGAAATTCCTTCGGGTATGATAGAGAAACTGCTAGCTAATCCTTTTACAGGAGATGGAACATTGCATCCCGATTTGCACTTAATCTATGTGGATGAAGTTTGTGGATTATTTAAGCTTGCAGGTATGCCCGAGGATGTTATCAAGAAGAAGGTCTTCCCTTTATCTTTGAAGGGAAAGGCATTGACATGGTGTAGGCTATGTGATGATATGGGATCATGGAACTACAACCGTTTGAAAGTGGAATTTCATCAGAAGTTTTATCCTATGCATCCTGTTCATCGTGATATATATATATATATATATATATATATATATATATATATATATATATATATATATATATATATATAATTTTTGGCCTCGCGAAGGAGAAAGCATCGATCAAGTTTGGGGGAGGTTTAAGTCAATGTTATATTCATGCACCAATCATGAGATCTCAAGAGAAATTATTATTCCTCGACTTTCTCTCAATAATCGCTCCATGCTCGATACTCCTTGTACTGGTTCTTTTATGATGAAGACAATTGAATTCAAATGGGATTTATTGGAGAGAATTAAACGCAACTCTGAAGATTGGGATCTCGACGAAGGTAAGGAGTCAGGTATAACACCCAAGTTTGATTGTGTTAAATCTTTTATGGATACCGATGCTTTTCGTGAATTTAGCACTAAATATGGACTTGACTCTGAGATAGTAGCTTCTTTTTGTGAATCCTTTGCTATTCATGTTGATCTCCCTAAGGAGAAGTGGTTTAAATATAATCCTCCCATTGAAGTAAAAGTAGTTGCACCTACTAAAGTTGAAGAAAAGACTATCACTTATAATGTTGATCCCGTTGTTCCTACTGCTTATATTGAGAAACCACCTTTCCCTGCTAGAATAAAGGATCATGCTAAAGCTTCAACTATGGTTCGTAAGAGTAATACTAGAACACCTACACCCCCTGAGCAAATTAAAGTTGAACCTAGTATTGCTATGGTTAAATATCTCTTAGCCGATAATATCAATGGGCGTGTTATTTACTTCTATGATGAAGCTGCTAGAATTGCTAGACCTGACATACTAAAATTAAACATAGACCTGTTGTAGGCATGCCTATTATTTCTGTTAAAATAAGAGATCATTGCTATCATGGCTTATGTGATATGGGTTCTAGTGCAAGTGCAATACCTCATTCCTTATACAAAGAAATTATGCATGATATTGCACCTGCTGAGATAGAAGATATTGATGTTACAATTAAGCTTGCCAATAGAGATACTATTTCACCAGTTGGGATTGTTAGAGATGTTGAAGTATTGTGTGGGAAAGTTAAATATCCTGCTGATTTTCTTGTTCTTGGTTCCCCACAAGATGACTTTTGTCCCATAATATTTGGTAGACCCTTCTTGAATACTGTTAATGCTAAGATAGACTACAAAAAGGATGTTGTTACTATTGGTTTGGGGGATATGTCTCATGAGTTTAATTTTGCTAAATTTTGTAGACAACCCCATGATAAAGAATTGCCTAGTAAAGATGAAATTATTGGTCTTGCTTCCATTGCCGTGCCTCCTAATGATCCTTTAGAACAATATTTGCTCGACCATCAAAATGATATGTTTATGAATGAAAGAAGGGAAATAGATGAAGTATTCTTTAAACAGGGACCTATTTTAAAACACAACTTGCCTGTTGAAATCCTAGGGGATCCTCCTCCACCCAAGGATGATCCCGTGTTTGAGCTTAAACCATTGCCTGATACTCTTAAATAAGCTTATCTTGATGAGAAAAGATATATCCTGTTATTATTGGTGCTAACCTTTCAGAGCATGAAGAAAAGAAATTATTGAAAACTCTGAAGAAGCACCATGCTGCTATTGGATATACTATTGATGATCTTAAGGGCATTAGTCCCACTCTATGCTAGCACAAAATAAAATTGGAGAAAGACTCAAAACCGGTTGTTGATCACCAACGACGGTTAAACCCTAAGATGAAAGAAGTGGTAAGAAAAGAAATACTAAAGCTTCTGGAGGAAGGTATAATTTATCCCGTTGCTGATAGTCAGTGGGTAAGTCATGTCCATTGTGTCCCTAAGAAGGGAGGTATTACTGTTGTTCCTAATGATAAAGATGAATTGATCCCACAAAGAATTGTTATAGGTTATAAAATGGTAATTGATTTCCGCAAATTAAATAAAGCTACTAAAAAGGATCATTACCCTTTACCTTTTATTGATCAAATGCCAGAAAGATTATCTAAACATACACACTTTTGCTTTCTAGATGGTTATTTTGGTTTCTCTCAAATACCTGTGTCAAAAGAGGACCAAGAAAAGACCACTTTTACTTGTCCTTTCAGTACCTTTGCTTATAGACGTATGCCTTTTGGTTTATGTAATGCACCTACTACCTTTCAAAGATGTATGACTGCTATATTCTCTGACTTTTGTGAAAAGATTGTTGAGGTATTCATGGATGATTTCTCCGTATATGGAACTTCTTTTGATGATTGCTTAAGCAAACTTGATCGAGTTTTGCAGAGATGTGAAGAAACTAATCTTGTCTTGAATTGGGAGAAGTGCCACTTTATGGTTAATGAATGTATTGTCTTGGGGCATACAATTTCTAAAATAGCTATTGAAGTTGATAAAGCTAAAATTGATGCTACTGAAAAGATGCCGTGTCCTAAGGACATTAAAGGTATAAGAAGTTTCCTTGGTCATGCCGGTTTTTATAGGAGGTTCATTAAGGACTTTTCTAAAATTTCCAGGACTCTGACTAATCTCTTACAAAAAGATGTTCCTTTTGTCTTTGATGATGATTGTGTAGAAGCATTTGAAATACTTAAGAAAGCCTTGATTTCTGCACCCATTGTTCAGCCTCCTGATTGGAATTTACCCTTCGAAATTATGTGTGATGCTAGTGATTATGCTGTAGGTGTTGTTCTAGGACAAAGAGTTGATAAGAAATTAAATGTTATCCAATATGATAGTAAAACTCTAGACAGTGCCCAAAGAAATTATGCTACTACTGAAAAAGAATTTTTAGCAGTTGTATTTGCTTGTGATAAGTTCAGACCTTATATTGTTGATTCTAAAGTAACTGTTCACACTGGTCATGCTACTATTAAATATCTTATGGAAAAGAAAGATGCTAAACCTAGACTTATTAGATGGGTTCTCTTGCTACAGGAATTTGGTTTACATATTATTGATAGAAAGGGAGCTGAGAACCACGTTGCAGACAACTTGTCTAGGTTAGAGAATGTTCTTGATGACCCACTACCTATTGATGATAGCTTTCCTGATGAACAATTAGCTGTCATAAATGCTTTTCGTACTGCTCCATGGTATGCTGATTATGCTAACTACATAGTTGCTAAATTTATACCACCTAATTTCACGTACCAGCAAAAGAAAAAGTTCTTCTATGATCTAAGAAATTACTTTTGGGATGACCCACACCTTTATAAAGAAGGAGTAGATGGGGTTATTAGACGTTGTGTACCTGAGCATGAACAGGAATAGATCCTAAGCAAGTGTCACTCCGAGGCTTATGGAGGACACCATGCTGGAGATAGAACTACACATAAGGTATTGCAATCCGGTTTTTATTGGCATGCTCTCTTCAAGGATGCCTATAAGTTTGTCTTGTCTTGTGATGAATGTCAAAGAATTGGTAATATTAGTAGACGTCAAGAAATGCCTATGAATTATTCACTTGTTATTGAACCATTTGATGTTTGGGGCTTTGCCTATATGGGACCGTTTCCTTCCTCTAATGGGTCTACACATATTTTAGTTGCTTTTGATTACGTTACTAAGTGGATAGAAGCTATTCCGACTAGTAGTGCTGATCATAACACCTCTATTAAGATGCTTAAAGAAGTTATTTTCCGAGGTTTGGAGTCCCTAGATATTTAATGAGTGATGGTGGTTCACATTTTATTCATGGTGCTTTTCGTAAAATGCTTGCTAAGAGAGCTTAAGTTAATTTTGCAAAAGACTGTTAATAGATCTAGAAAGAATTGGTCCAAGAAACTTGATGATGCATTATGGGCCTATAGAACTGCATACAAGAATCCTATGGGTATGTCTCCATATAAGATGGTTTATGGAAAAGCATGTCACTTACCTCTTGAACTAGAACATAAGGCATATTGGTCCATTAGGGAGCTCAACTATGACTTCAAACTTGCCGGTGAGAAGAGGCTTTTTGACATTAGCTCACTTGATGAATGGAGAACCAAGGCCTATGAGAATGCCAAAATGTTTAAAGAAAAAGTTAAAAGATGGCATGACAAAAGGATACAAAAACATGAGTTTAATGTAGGTGATTATGTATTGTTATACAACTCTCATTTAACATTTTTTGCAGGCAAACTCCTCTCTAAATGGGAAGGTCCTTACGTCATCGAGGAGGTCTATCGTTCCGGTGCCATAAAAATCAATAACTTTGAAGGCACAAATCTGAGGGTGGTGAACTGTCAAAGAGTAAAGCATTATATCTCAGGCAATCCCATAAATGTTGAAACTAATGTTATTGAAACCGTAACCCCAGAGGAATACATAAGGGACACTTTTTGGAACATTTCAGACTCTAAAAAGGAATAGGTATGTGGTATGGTAAGTAAACCGACTCCAAAACAGTTCTAATAGCAATTTTTCTCCGTTTTGGAATATTTAAGAAAATAGGAAAATAAGAAGTAGTCCGGGAAGGACACGAGGCGTCCACGAGGGTGGAAGGCGCGCCCCCTGCCTCATGGGCACCTCGTGTGCTCTCCGGACTCTGTTTTCTTGCTTGATACTTCTTTTGGTCGGTAAAAATTCATTATATAATCTCCCGAAGGTTTTGACCATCGTACCACACAAATATACTCTGTTTTTGTTTCAAGCTAATTTTCTGGCAGATCTAGATCACCATGATGTCTCCAAGTGCCCCCAAGGACAAGGTTTTCAAGAAGGTCATCAACCCTACCTCGCGGAAGTGCTGCAATATCCTCAAACCATTGAGATGTGTGAGGGGTTGTTGCACATCCACGATCTTGAGGGACCAAGGAGGACCGGGAGCGTGGGGACAAGGCTCGAGGCAATGGAGCAACAAGTTTTCAAGTGCCAGGAGATGGTGGAGTGTGGACTCGACGCCAATCATATAATGATCACAGAGTTCACCAACAACCACCAGCTGGATGCCAAGAACATTGGGGAGGCCATCTTCAAGCTTCAAGAGAAAATTGAGCGCCTCCAAGCCCACATCTATGGCCTGCAAAACCAAAACTGTGAGTATGAATATAGATTCAAGAGGATGAGTTTGGCTGCAGATTTGAGGACCCGGAGACTCGATCATCCTTTTACGATGGTGAGCCTATGCCTTGGAATATGGACGACAAGCCTACATCATCAACAACTCCACCATCACCACCCCCGAAAAAAGAGAACTGAGTATCTGGTATGGGCACTCCCCTTGGCAACTGCCAAGCTTGGGGGAGTGCCCCAGTATCGTATCACCATCACACTCCTATCTTTACCGTTTTTCTTAGTTCGATCCTTTTGGTAATATCTTGATCTAGTAGAATAAAGCATTAGTATGATCTAGTTTTGAGTCTTGCTTTATGATCCTTCTATGTAATCGAGTCCGTGATCTATATATAATAAAGATTAGTTATGAGTCAAGGGCCTGATTATTTTTCCATGATCTGGAGGGAATAAAAATAAAAGAGAAGAGAAAGAATAAAAAGGGAAATAAAGAGATCATATGGATATTATGTAGAGTAATGACTTCACATATAAAGAGTACGATGAATAAAAGTTGTTGAGAGTTGACAAGCATAGTCTTGGTCATCGTTGCTATTAATAGGAAGTAATAAAGAAAGAGAGGTTTTCACATATAAATACACTATCTTGGACATCTTTTATGATCGTGAGCACTCATTAAAATATGACATGCTAAAAAGTTGAAGTTGGACAAGGAAGACAACGTAATGGGTTATGCTTTCTTACATCTGAGATAAATTATATTATCATGGATCATCCAGCATGTTGAGCTCGCCTTTCCCCCTCGTGCTAGCCAAATTCTTTGCACCAAGTAGAGATACTACTTGTGCTTCCAAATATCCTTAAACCCAATTTTGCCATGAGAGTCCACCATATCTACCTACGGATTGAGTAATATCCTTCAAGTAAGTTGTCATTGTTGCAAGCAATAAAAATTGCTCTCTAAATATGTATGATTTATTAGTGTGGAGAAAATAAGCTTTATACGATCTTGTGATGTGGAAGGAATAAAAGCGACATACTTCATAATAAAGGTCCATATCACAAGTGGTAATATAAAGTGACGTTCTTTCGCATTAAGATTTCATGCATCCAGCCATAAAAACACATGACAACCTCTGCTTCCCTCTGTGAAGGGCCTATCTTTTACTTTTTTTTCTTATACCTTATACAAGAGTCATGGTGATCTTCACCTCTCCTTTTTACATTTTATCCTTTGGTAAGCACATTTTATCGACACCTCTATCTCTAAACATGTGGACATATTTTTTGATATCGGCTTCCACTTAAGGACAAGCAAGGTCTAAGCTTGGGGGAGTTGATACGTCCATTTTGCATCATGCTTTTATATCGATATTTATTGCATTATGGGTTGTTATTACACATTATGTGACAATACTCATGCCTATTCTCTCTTATTTTACAAGGTTTACATGAAGAGGCCCGACAGCTGGAATTCTGGGCTGGAAAAGGAGCAAATATTAGAGATATATTTTGCACAACTCCAAAAGTCTTGAAACTCCACGGAAGTCAGTTTCAGAATATATAAAAAATATTGGGCGAAGGAAGCACCAGAGGGGGCCACCCACCATCCACGAGGGTGGGGGCGCGCCCTACCCCCTGGGTGCGTCCCCTGCCTCGTGGGCCCCCCGGCAGGCCTCCGGTGCCCATCTTCAGATATATAAGGTCTTTTGCCCTAGAAAAAAAATCATAAGCAAGCTCACGGGACGAAACTCCGCCGCCACGAGGCGGAACCTTGGCGGAACCAGGGATCCGGCGGAGCTGTTCTGCCAGGGAAACATCCCCCCGGGAGGGGGAAATCATCACCATCGTCATCACCATCGATCCTCTCATCGGGAGGGGGTCAATATCCATCAACATCTTCACCAGCACCATCTCATCTCAAACCCTAGTTCATCTCTTGTGTCCAATCTTTGTTCCAAAATCTCAGATTGGTACCTATGGGTTGCTAGTAGTGTTGATTACTCCTTGTAGTTGATGCTAGTTGGTTTACTTGGTGGAAGATCATATGTTTAGATCCTTTATGCATATTAATACCCCTCTAATTATGAACATGAATATGATTTGTGAGTAGTTACGTTTGTTCCTGAGGACACGGGAGAAGTCTTGCTATAAGTAGTCATGTGAATTTGGTATTCGTTCGATATTTTGATGAGATGTATGTTGTCTTTCCTCTAGTGGTGTCATGTGAACGTCGACTACATGACACTTCACCATTGTTTGGGCCTAGAGGAAGGCATTGGTAAGTAATAAGTAGATGATGGGTTGCTAGAGTGACAGAAGCTTAAACCCTAGTTTATGCGTTGCTTCGTAAGGGGCTGATTTGGATCCATATGTTTCATGCTATGGTTAGGTTTACCTTAATACTTGTTTTGTAGTTGCAGATGCTTGCAAGAGGGGTTAATCATAAGTGGGATGCTTGTCCAAGGAAGGGCAGTACCCAAGCACCGGTCCACCCACATATCAAATTATAAAATTAACGAACACGAATCATATGAGCGTGATGAAAGCTAGCTTGATGATAATTCCCATGTGTCCTCGGGAGCGTTTTCCTTTATATAAGAGTTTTTCCTGGCTTGTCCTTTGCTACAAAAAGGATTGGGTCATCTTGCTGCACCTTATTTACTTTTGTTAGTTGTTACCCATTACAAATTACCTTATCACAAAACTATCTGTTACCGATAATTTCAGTGCTTGCAGAGAATACCTTACTGAAAATTGCTTATCATTTCCTTCTGCTCCTCGTTGGGTTCGACACTCTTAATTATTGAAAGGACTACGATAGATCCCCTATACTTGTGGGTCATCAACCCATCCTGCGGCAAACTGCCGGGGCACTTGTGATTTACTTGTGTGCAGGATAATGATAAAGCTCCTTCTGCATAAATTGATGTTATCATAAGCATAAAGTGATATGCTCTTTAAATGGAGGATCAAATGATGTAGCACAAGGCAAAAAACATGCACGATGGCATGACAAATCAAAGTTTACTGGCCTATTACATGACTCCGTGAGCCAAACAAGATCAAGTGTTTTCAAACGATCAAAAATATAAACCGCCTGGCGGATTACTCATCTTGGCGTTGCTGACTTGAGCCTTCCGGATCATCCTTCTCCGGTTCTTCGTCCTCCTCCATCGTCTGGAAGTTTGGTGTTGACCAATCAATGCCACGTAAGGCATGGAATTCAGCTTCATCATCAATAAGATTTGACGGGTCAACTTCAGGGGAGAAAGTATGCTTACGAATTGGAGGAATCAAATCCATCACTTTATAAGCTGGCGTAGACATCTTCTGATTTTCTGCATCATAAGCCAGTTGATATTTTGAGAGATTGGTTTCATCAGCAATTACTGTCGCATGAGGACGAATTTCTTTAGCACAGGCGGCGAAGTCTTTCTGGTCAAAAGGAGTACCATCTTCTTTCAGGCTTGGATACCTGGTAGCTAACTTGGCCGGGTCTAGCTCTGGTAACCATGCCTTGGCACGGCTCAAGGGCGTCACGGCGCCGGCTCTCGCACATGACCGTTGTAACACCCTCGATGCGACTATATCTCCCACGTGTCGAGGCATGACTTAGAGGCATAATCGCATTGAAGGCATATGTCGCAAGTGAGGTAATCTTCACACAACCCATGTAATATAACAAGGGAAAGAGATACATAGTTGGCTTACAATCGCCACTTCACACAAATACATGAATAAAGCATTACATCATCCAAATACAATCAAGGTCCGACTACGGAACCAAAATAAAAGAAGAACCCCAAATGCGACAAAGGTCCCCGATCGACCCCAACTGGGCTCCACTACTGATCGACTAGAACGAAACAACATAAAGGACAAGATCTTCAACGAGCTCCCCCTGAGCTTGGTTGCGTCATCTGCTCGGACACATCGGCACCTGCAAACTGGTTTTGGAAGTATCTGTGAGCCACATGGACTCAGCAATCTCGCACCCTCGCGATCAAGACTATTTAAGCTTATGGGTAAGGTAAAGGTATGAGGTGGAGCTGCAGCAAGCGACTAGCATATATGGTGGCTAACATACGCAAATGAGAGCGAGAAGAGAAGGCAAAGCACGACCGATAAAAGTATGATCAAGAAGTGATCCTAGACTACCTACGTCAAGCATAACTCCAACAACCGTGTTCACTTCCCGGACTCCGCCGAAAAGAGACCATCACGGTTACACACGCTGTTGATTCATTTTTTAATTAAGGTCAACTTCAGGTTTTCTACAACCGGACATTATCAAATTCCCACCTGCCCATAACCGCGGGCACGGCTTTCAAAAGTTCAAATCCCTGCAGGGGTGTCCCAACTTAGCCCATGACAAGCTCTCACGGTCAACGAAGGAATAGACCTCCACCCGAGACATTCCGATCAGACTCGGTATCCCAGTACAACAAGACATTTCGACAAGGTAAAACTAAACCAGCAACACCGCCCGAATGTGCCGACAAATCCCGATAGGAGCTGCACATATCTCTTTCTTAGGGCACACTCAGATGAGCCAGACGTCGGGTAAGCCAGCCCAGAGTTGCCCCTGGTAGCCTCGGACATCGCTCAGTTGGACCAACACTCAGAGGAGCACTGGCCCGGGGGGTAAAATAAGATGACCCTTGAGTCTGCAGAACCCAAGGGAAAGAAAAGGGTAGGTGGCGAATGGTAAAACCAATGTTGGGCATTGCTGGAAGAGCTTTACTTAAGGCGAACTGTCAAGGGGTTCCCATTATAGCCCAACCGCGTAAGGGACGCAAAATCCGGGAACATAACACCAATATGACGGAAACTAGGGCAGCAAGAGTGGAACAAAACACCAGGCATAAGGCCGAGCCTTCCACCCTTTACCAAGTATATAGATGCATTAATTAAATAAGATATATAGTGATATCCCAACAAGTAAATAAATGTTCCAACAGGGAACGGTATCTCCATGTTCCAACAGGGAACAAACTTCAATCTTCACCTGCAACTAACAACGCTATAAGAGGGGCTGAGCAAAGCGGTAACATAGCCAATCAACGGTTTGCTAGGACATTGGTGGGTTAGAGGCTGAACATGGCAATTTGGGAGGCTGAGAAGCAAGTGGTAGGCATCGTAGCAATGGCATAGCAAAAGAGCGAGCAAACTAGCATAGCAAAGATAGTAGTGATTTCGAGGGTATGATCATCTTGCCTGAAATCCCGCAAGGAAGAAGAACGAGTCCATGAAGAAGAAAAACAGACGTAGATGAACGGGTCCTCACAAACTCGACGTTACCGGAACCAACCCGAAGAAGCAATCACCGGAAAAGAAGCACACAACATAGTAAACAACCATGACAACCACATGGCACGATGCGCAAACAAGTATGATGCATGTCCGGTTTAGAGATACATGTCATGGCATGGCAAAGTGCAACAAACAACACTACAAATTAAGTGGAGCTCAATATGCAACGAGTTGCATATTGACGAAACACCACGATAAGTTATTTAGTTTGATCCTGTTTATGTACCCAACAATATAAAATGTTGATTAACATGGCAAGAGGTGAAGCACAACAAAACTACCTATCTAGGCAAGTTTAAATGAGACCGGAAACAACGAACAACATTTCCGGTAAATCCCCATAGCATATTTTAGATTTGGTACTGTTCTTCCCTAAACAATATTTTAGAGTTATTAAACATGCAAAACAAGGCCACCATGTTAAACTAGGCAAAATTCTACCCCATTTACATATAAAGTTTATTTAAATCGGAGTTACGGTTATCTAGTTATGAATTAATTCATTTTAGCATGGCATAGGAGCAAAATTAATGCAAACAACATTTTAAACATTTCAAACATAGGTGAAAGTTAGATATTATTAATCTACACAAAATTCTGAGCAAGTTTCATATATAAATCATTTTAATCCGATGCACGGTTCATGAGTTATTATATGCAAGAAGTCTAGGGACTAATCTGCAAAACTGACATCTCCGGATAATTGGAAAAATCTCAAAACTGAAAAAAAACGTGACATGGGCTGAATCTGGCAGGCCCAACCGCAAGGAAAAAATAGAGGAGGGGGGCGGGCGCTGGGCGGCTCATTCAAGTGGGCTTGGCCCGGTTGGTGCTGGGCTGGATGAGGCAGGAGGCTGGGCTAGACCATGGCGCGGTGTTGGGCCTGGCGTGCCTGGCAGCCCACACAGCTGGCCATCTGGGCCGGTGTGGGACCCATCAAGGCGATTGGAGGAACCGCATCGTCCTCCTCGTGCTCCTGAGTGAGCAGGAAGCCATGGAAGGCGGCGGCAGCGGCTTGACGTCGGCGAGGCACGGAGGAATGCCCAGAGGTGCGGATCCGAACGGGATCCACCTAATCCGTCCGTTTCCGGCGCCGGTGGGGAGCTCCAGTGAGCGGGGCGACCAAGGCGGACGTCGGGTGCCTACGGGAGAGAGAGAAAGAGGATGAGTGGGAGAAAGAGGAGGCATGCAGGGGAAGGAAGGAGAGCGGCGCGGTGACCTGGCCTGGGGAGATGGTGGCACGCCGGCGAGGTGCACAACGGCGGCGGGGCCCGAGGTCGGCGACGAGAGGGGGTGATGGTGGCGCTCCCCCGATCCAGCTCGGGGTCGAGCAGGAGGAGGGCGCGGGCTGCGCGAGGACGGACGGCATCGGTCGGGCGGCCACGCGGGCCTGGGCGGGCCGCGCCTGGGCTCGGTGGGTCGCGGTGAAGTGGGGCACTGGGGAGGCGACGTGGCAGCGCCCGGTTGGCCACGGGCGTCTGCGTGGCGGCGGCTGGCCACTAGGAGCCCTCCATGTGGCGCTGGAGGGGTGGCCGGCGCCGGAAATTGAGGAGAGGAGGTGGGAGGCGGCTGGCTGGTGATTTGGGGGCGCGGATTTCGAGGAGGAGGAAGGGGAAGGCCCAAAATGGCAAGGGGGGGGGGCTGCTATATATAGTAGGAGGAGCTAGGGTTGGGGGTTTTAGTCCGTTTCGGAGCCGTTCGATCTCGATCGGACGACCCGGAGCGGAGGGGGGGTTAGATAGGTGGGATAGTGGGCTGTGAAGAGAGGTTGGCCTAAGATGAGAGGAGAGGAGTGCAACCCGGCAACTGTTTTCGGAGACCGAAAACGTCCGACGAAAAGACCGACTATATTGTCGCTATAGTTAACCGTTGGGCTATCAGACGAACTCCGAATATGATGATACTTGGCAGGCGGCCTACCTACAACATAACAAGACCGCACGCCAACTCTCATCCCATTCCGAGAACATTTTCCGGCCACTTATAAAATAATATTTCGGAGATGCCGCGGGCGCGTGCAAGTGTGTCTGGGCTCAGAACGGACAACGGAGAGAACAAGGAGGCCGGGACGGATGTAAGTTTTGAAAACATGATGATGCAATGCACATGATGACATGATGAAATGCAACACGCAAGCGAATGACATGGCAACGACAACAAATGACTGGACGACAACTGGCACATCGGTCTCGGGGTGTTACAACACTCCACCACTACGAGAGGATCTCATCCCGAGATCTAGAATGGCACCGGAGGGAAAATGGAAGAGAAAAGAGAAGAGGTAAAACATATTGCTTCTTTGACAAACGAGTGAAACCAAAGAACCTTGCGAGGTTGAACAAATTGAGAGAAAAGGAAATACAATGAAGATGGACGAAGTGAAAAACACTCCGTTAGAAAAGAGGAACGAGGAAGAACAAATTCAGGCAGCACTCCGGTTGGAAAGAAAAGAATTGAATAAGGTCTTGATAAGATGAGAAGATACTTGATGAAATCACAACACACTACCACCGGAACTATTGAATGAATGGAACAAGGGGTAAGAAAGATCTCAGACTGCACTCTGGTTGAGAAGGGAGTCAAAATTTGATAAGATGAGAGAGCTCAAATGAAAACACGACACTCCGGTTGAGAAAGGGATGCAAGACTTGATAAGGCAACAAGAACTTGAACAAAGGGGCACAATACTCCGGTTAAGCAAGATAGGGAAGGAATAAGAGTGATATATTTTGGACAGCACTCCGCCTGTAAATGGAAGGAATTGAACTTGACAAGATGAGAGGATACTTGTAAAGAGGACACCACACTCAGATAAAAGTATAGGCATGGAAAGATCATGATCTTTGACAAGACGAGATGATGGGTTGAAAAGATGAACATCACAATGCCTCCGGAACAAAAGTAAGAATGGAATGGAGTGAATGAAGGAAAACAATATCTTGAGAGAGCACGGTTACAATGGAAGCTAGAACGGAGTTGTTGGAAAACCCACAACAAAATAATAAGCTTGATATGGTCTTATGGAATACCTCTCAAATTAAGAGATGAAAAGCCTGCCACTCATGGGAAAAGAATTGGATTGACAAGAACAAAGAGACGAGAATCTTATCACCGGAAGGATAAATGAAGAACTTGGGTCATTTGTGAGCACCATAAATAGTAACAATCCTCAGAGAAGGCTTTAGGTGAAATATAACCCAAGATAACTCCAATGAAGAGATTGATGAGTTTAACTATCTCATCTTGATAACTTGTGAAACACGAAGCACGAAGGGAAATTATCAAGAATTACATAACACCACCTCAAAAGATATGCGTGAAAGAATAGCACTTCGGACTGCAAGATGAAGAATGCTTGAGCTCCTCTGAAAAGAATCTTGATGAACACCTCGAGAAAGAAATTAAATCCTTGATGAACCATCATGTAGAACCTCCATGAAGAACTCCGGTAATAAAAGAATGATCCAAAATAATTGAATGATGAAAATAATAAGATTGAAGGCTCGCAATGATTTAGATAGAGAACTCCATGATAATATAATTGAAAGAGGTTGGAACTCCGAGAAAGAAAGATGAGCACTTGAACCCAAGAATTTAATCATCGAGAACAAACTCCGGTAAACAAAAGGATGAACAAACGGAAGGAAAAAGTAGTTGAAAACACAAGGTGAATCCTTGCAATGATTTAGATGGACCTCTGTGGAGATGTAATTGTGAAAGCTTGGAACTCTTGGGAAAGAAAAGATAAAGCGTCTCGAACCAAGAATGTGATATGATGCACCTCCGGAATAAGGAATTAAATCACTTGGATGGAACAAGAGTAAGAATTACATTATGCTTATCCTTCACCAATTTAAATTGATGACAATCAACGGATTTGGCATATTACTTATTCTTGTAGAAAAGATTAAGAGAGATATAGCGCAAACTTAATGGACCACCGGTAGGATTGAAACAACGAATGAATTGATATGAAAACGAATGACGAGAGCTCTTGAACAAACCACCGTAAGAATTAGAAATGAACGAAGAGAAGATAAAGAAACACCGAGAAAAATTAGCAAATGTATGAAGATGCTTGAGAGAAATTATATATGAGAGAAAGAAGAGATCATGCACTGATTAGAGAATAGTTGATGCACCAGTAAAATTAGGAGAACGATAACTGAAAGCTGAGAATGAAAAATCCCGAAATAATGGCCTTCGGAGAATCAAACTGAAAAGACTCCTGAATTTGCACCGGATGGACAAAAAGAATTCTCACGATCAAAACAATTACGAGAGGATGGCCACAAGCTAGAATCACGAATCTTGAAGAGAATGGAGCAAGATTAAAGAGAAACTCTTCTTCGGTCTTCAAATGATGAGAATGACAACGAGAAACACCACCATCAATTATTTAGACACTCCGGAATGAAAAATGGAAAGGTTGAGCCAAAGATGAAAAGAATTTGAAAGATCTTGGTGAAAAGCATTTGACTGATGATAATTCATTCTTACGTCAAACTTTAAAAGAATTTGAGGATACCTCCGGGAAAAATTAGAAGAGTCGGGTAAGAAACTGGGAAATACCTATGGGTTAGGGCCCACTCAAAAGAAACACCGTTGAAATGATTTAAAAGAGAGAAAGCACCGGTTGAATTAAATGGCTTGAATGAGAAAACATCCCCGAAAGATCTTGAATGAATGCAGAGTGGAAGCACGAATCTTCGAGATATCTTGAGCACTCCGGAATAACAAATAGCGAGAAGTAGAATGATAATGAGGTGCACCGGCATGAGAAAGCATTGAAATGAGGAAAAGGATATGATCCACAAAGTTTGACTTGGATCCACCCGAGAAGAAAAGAACAAAGAATGATAAACTTGAAGCTCCATTAGAATATTCATGAGAATCACCTGATAAGAATATTGATAGAAAAGAATCGAGAGACTTCACATCAATAAGAAGGATACTTGAATAAGACATCGGATTCCTTGAAGAAAAACAAAGGGAGGGAGGGTGGGAAAAACAAAGACAATTTGGAATGGAAGAAACGAACACTATTGAGGAACTTAGAATTGATCTTGCGGATGTTGAAAATGAACGGATCCACTTGAAGAGAAGCACACTGGTTAAAAGGATTGACATGACAAACTCGATGATCGAGAAGGATTAGTATTCACATAGAAGTATGAGAACACCATTTGGAAAAGGTATGGAATCAACATTTGACATTGAAGCAACTTGAATACCATAACTCAAAACAAAACAATGAATTGGCTTGCAAAATAAGCCGGAACAAACATATGATAGAGATTTCATCCGAAGTTTTCGTGGTGGGACCTACACGGGCTAGATCGTACAGCACCATCATGTACAATGCAGTGCACATGACATACGAAGCGTCCCCGAGTCAGCATAGCCAAGGACTCTTTAAGACGCAACGAGACCACTGTAAAATCGACCGTGAATAGGCTAACCACTAGACGTCGAACCCCAATTTCATATCATACATATGTCGGAAAGATATCCTAAGAGCTACTTGAATTCCCACCTATGAAACTCCCGAAACCTTCCGGTTATGCAATCAGGTGTTGGAGATACAGGGGAAGCATAATATCTCACCCAAACTAGCAAATCCTACATCCAGCTGTATCCATCCTTCAACACATAACCAAGAAACCTTTGGAAACCATCTACCTCAACCTTCGAAAAGCATCCGTTATACAAGTTATGGCGATACTCCCGAACTCCCGCCCCAGTACTGGGTGGCGTCGAGGTTATCTCACCAACGAACTGCATAAAGGAGATTTTCGATGTCGCGAACATATCTCAAGTATACCAGAATTGCAACGATAAAATTTATGATGACAACACCTCAGAGCTCAACTCCCCGGGACACTTCCACTAAACCCCTGACAGGAGGCACCAAGACAGTATTCTCATCATAAGCCATCGGAACAAATCCAAGATACTCGCGTGATCCTAATTTTTTTTTGTGAAATTTGAGAAGAGAAGAGTCAAAACTCTATGTCAGGATGCCTAACCAGAGCGATGAGGAGACTGGGAAGTAAAAAGAATTCCTAAGCTCTCCGATATATAATTCCTACATGACTCAAAACATTTTTCTAGACACAACTCGGCCGCTAAAAAATGATCAATCAGTGGGGGCTCCTAAGGTCGGTGAAGGCTCTAATACCAACTTGTAACACCCTCGATGCGACTATATCTCCCATGTGTCGAGGCACGACTTAGAGGCATAATCGCATTGAAGGCATATGTCGCAAGTGAGGTAATCTTCACACAACCCATGTAATATAACAAGGGAAAGAGATACATAGTTGGCTTACAATCGCCACTTCACACAAATACATGAATAAAGCATTACATCATCCAAATACAATTAAGGTCCGACTAAGGAACCAAAATAAAAGAAAAACCCCAAATGCGACAAAGGTCCCCGATCGACCCCAACTGGGCTCCACTACTGATCGACTAGAACGAAACAACATAAAGGACAAGATCTTCAACGAGCTCCCCCTGAGCTTGGTTGCGTCATCTGCTCGGACTCATCGGCTCCTGCAAACTGGTTTTGGAAGTATCTGTGAGCCACAGGGACTCAGCAATCTCGCACCCTCGCGATCAAGACTATTTAAGCTTATGGGTAAGGTAAAGGTATGAGGTGGAGCTGCAGCAAGCGACTAGCATATATGGTGGCTAACATACGCAAATGAGAGCGAGAAGAGAAGGCAAAGCACGGCCGATAAAAGTATGATCAAGAAGTGATCCTGGACTACCTACGTCAAGCATAACTCCAACAACCGTGTTCACTTCCCAGACTCCGCCGGAAAGAGACCATCACGGTTACACACGCTGTTGATTCATTTTTTAATTAAGGTCAACTTCAGGTTTTCTACAACCGGACATTATCAAATTCCCATCTGCCCATAACCGCGGGCACGGCTTTTGAAAGTTCAAATCCCTGCAGGGGTGTCCCAACTTAGCCCATGACAAGCTCTCACAGTCAACGAAGGAATAGACCTCCACCCGAGACATTCCGATCAGACTCGGTATCCCAGTACAACAAGACATTTCGACAGGGTAAAACTAAACCAGCAACACCGCCCGAATGTGCCGACAAATCCCGATAGGAGCTGCACATATCTCTTTCTCAGGGCACACTCAGATGAGCCAGACGTCGGGTAAGCCAGCCCAGAGTTGCCCATGGTAGCCTCGGACATCGCTCAGTTGGACCAACACTCAGAGGAGCACTGGCCCGGGGGGTAAAATAAGATGACCCTTGAGTCTGCAGAACCCAAGGGAAAGAAAAGGGTAGGTGGCGAATGGTAAAACCAATGTTGGGCATTGCTGGAAGAGCTTTACTTAAGGCGAACTGTCAAGGGGTTCCCATTATAGCCCAACCGCGTAAGGGACGCAAAATCCGGGAACATAACACCGATATGACGGAAACTAGGGCCGCAAGAGTGGAACAAAACACCAGGCATAAGGCCGAGCCTTCCACCCTTTACCAAGTATATAGATGCATTAATTAAATAAGATATATAGTGATATCCCAACAAGTAAATAAATGTTCCAACAGGGAACGGTATCTCCATGTTCCAACAGGGAACAAACTTCAATCTTCACCTGCAACTAACAATGCTATAAGAGGGGCTGAGCAAAGCGGTAACATAGCCAATCAACGGTTTGCTAGGACATTGGTGGGTTAGAGGCTGAACATGGCAATTTGGGAGGCTGACAAGTAAGTGGTAGGCATCGTAGCAATGGCATAGCAAAAGAGCGAGCAAACTAGCATAGCAAGGGTATGATCATCTTGCCTGAAATCCTGCAAGGAAGAAGAATGAGTCCATGAAGAAGACAAACAGACGTAGATGAACGGGTCCTCACAAACTCGACATTACCGAAACCAACCCGAAGAAGCAATCACCGGAAAAGAAGCACACAACATAGTAAACAACCATGAAAACCACATGGCACGATGCGCAAACAAGTATGATGCATGTCCGGTTTAGAGATACATGTCATGGCATGGCAAAGTGCAACAAACAACACTACAAATTAAGTGGAGCTCAATATGCAACGAGTTGCATATTGACGAAACACCACGATAAGTTATTTAGTTTGATCCCATTTATGTACCCAACAATATTAAATGTTGATTAACATGGCAAGAGGTCAAGCACAACAAAACTACCTATCTAGGCAAGTTTAAATGAGGCCGGAAACAACGAACAACATTTCCGGTAAATCCCCATAGCATATTTTAGATTTGGTACTGTTCTGCCCTAAACAATATTTTAGAGTTATTAAACATGCAAAACAAGGCCACCATGTTAAACTAGGCAAAATTCTACCCCATTTACATATAAAGTTTATTTAAATCGGAGTTACGATTATCTAGTTATGAATTAATTCATTTTAGCATGGCATAGGAGCAAAATTAATGCAAACAACATTTTAAACATTTCAAACATAGGTGAAAGTTGGATATTATTAATCTACACAAAATTCTGAGCAAGTTTCATATATAAATCATTCTAATCCGATGCATGGTTCATGAGTTATTATATGCATGAAGTCTAGGGACTAATCTGCAAAACTGACATCTCCGGATAATTGGACAAATCTCAGAACTAAAAAAAACGTGACATGGGCTGAATCTGGCAGGCCCAACCGCAAGGAAAAAATAGAGGATGGGGGGCGCTGGGGTGGCTCACCCAAGTGGGCTTGGCCCGGTTGGTGCTGGGCTGGATGAGGCAGGAGGCTGGGCTAGACCATGGCGCGGTGTTGGGCCTGGCGCGCCTGGCAGCCCACACAGCTGGCCATCTGGGCCGGTGCGGGACCCATCAAGGTGATAGGAGGAACCGCATCGTCCTCCTCGTGCTCCTGAGTGAGCAGGAAGCCATGGAAGGCGGCGGCAGTGGCTTGACGTGGTGAGGCACGGAGGAATGCCCAGAGGTGCGGATCCGGACGGGATCCACCTGATCCATCCGTTTCCAGCGCCGGTGGGGAGCTCCGGTGAGCGGGGCGACCAAGGCGGACGTCGGGTGCCTATGGGAGAGAGAGAAAGAGGATGAGTGGGAGAAAGAGGAGGCATGCAGGGGAAGGAAGGAGAGCGGCGCGGTGACCTGGCCTGGGGAGATGGCGGCACGCCGGCGAGGTGCACAACGGCGGCGGGGCCCGAGGTCGTCGACGGGAGGGGGTGATGGTGGCGCTCCCCCGATCCAGCTCGGGGTCGAGCAGGAGGAGGGCGCGGGCTACGCGAGGACGGACGGCGTCGGTCGGGCGGCCGCGCGGGCCTGGGCGGGCCGCGCCTGGGCTCGGCGGGTCGCGGTGATGTGGGGCACTGGGGAGGTGACGTGGCAGCGCCCGGTTGGCCACGGGCGTCTGCGTGGCGGCGGCTGGCCACTAGGAGCCCTCCATGTGGCGCTGGAGGGGTGGCCGGTGCCGGAAATTGAGGAGAGGAGGTGGGAGGCGGCTGGCTGGTGATTTGGGGGCACGGATTTCAAGGAGGTGGAAGGGGAAGGCCCAAAATGGCAAGGGGGGGGGGGGCTGCTATATATAGCAGGAGGAGCTAGGGTCGGGGGTTTTAGTCCGTTTCGGAGTCGTTCGATCTCGATCGCACGACCCGGAGCGGAGGGGGGGTTAGATAGGTGGGCTAGTGGGCTGTGAAGAGAGGTAGGCCTAAGATGAGAGGAGAGGAGTGCAACCCGGCAACTGTTTTCGGAGACCGAAAACGTCCGACGAAAAGACCGACTATATTGTCGCTATAGTTAACCGTTGGGCTATCAGACGAACTCCGAATACGATGAAACTTGGCAGGCGGCCTACCTACAACATAACAAGACCGCACGCCAACTCTCATCCCATTCTGAGAACATTTTCCGGCCACTTATAAAATAATATTTCGGAGATGCCGCGGGTGCGTGCAAGTGTGTCTGGGCTCAGAACGGACAACGGAGAGAACAAGGAGGCCGGGACGGATGCAAGTTTTGAAAACATGATGATGCAATGCACATGATGACATGATGAAATGCAACACGCAAGCGAATGACATGGCAACGACAACGAATGACTGGACGACAACTGGCACATCGGTCTCGGGGCGTTACAACCGTTTTATCTCTTGAATCCTCGCAGGCAGAATTGACAATTTTTTCAACACGTCACTTAGCAGGTTGGGTCCTTGATTTGTTGGAGAAATTATGGCTAGTGTGCGCCGAGTTCAAGTATATAGCTGTTCAACTAGCGTATATATGGCTTTAAGCTTCACCAGCATATCTTGATTAAGATTACTGCTCCTTGGACCTGTGTGATAATCATGGAAGTAATTAGTGGCGGTTTATACAATCATGGAAGAGATCCAATTTCAATGTTCACACGACTACTTACCAAAGTGAAAGTGCTAGTGATCGACTAGAGGGGGGGGGGTGAATAGGCGATTTTTATGAAAGTCTTCAAAACATGGAAGTTTTGAAGACAAACGATAGAAATAAACCTACTACCATGTAGCGGAAGGTAGACTACACTAAGCAAGCCATAGTCAAGTATTCAATGAAATGAAAGCACAAAGACTAATAGCAGCTAGGCAGTATAGATCAAGATGGAAGATAGTATGAAGCCAATCAGAACAAGCAGTCACAAAGTGAAGACAAATAGATAATGCAAACAGGCAATGACTTCACAAGGACCAATCTGCAAATAAAGAGATGGGAAGGATAGAACCAGTGGCTCATTGAAGGCAATGATTTGTTAGACCAGTTCCAGTTGCTGTGACAACTGTACGTCTGGTTAGGAGGCTGAGATTCAACTCAGAAGACTGCGTCTCCACCTTATTCCCCTTGAGCTAAGGACACCCAGTCCTCGTCCAATTACTCTAGTAAGTCTTCATGGTAGACTTCCAAACCTTCACAAACTTCGTTCACCGGCGATCCACAATGACTCTTGGATGCTCAGAACGCGACGCCTAACCGGCTGGAGGATTCATAGTCCTCAAGTGTAATAAGTCTTCAGATCACACAGACAAGAAGACTGAAGTGATGCCTAACACTCTTTGGCTCTCTGTGTTTAGGGCTTTGTCCTCGCAAGGATTTCTCTCTCAAAGGCTTCGAGGTGGGTTGCTCTCAAACGATAAAAGTCATGCACTAACTCTGAGCAGCCAACCAATTTATGGTGTAGGGGGTGGGCTATTTATAGCCACTAGGCAACCCGGCCTGATTTGTCTGAAATGACCCTGGGTCACTAAGGAACTGACACGTGTTCCAACGGTCAGATTTCAAACACACACGGCAACTTTACTTGAGCTACAAGCAAAGCTGACTTATCCAGCTCTGGATAAGATTTGCTCTCATTGTCTTCACTCGAAGACATAGGATTTTGGTTAAGCATCACTTCAGTCATTCTGACTGGTTTACTTGGACCTCACTTAACAGTACGGTGGTTCCTATGACTCAACAAAGAAGAAAACGAACGACGAAACAACTAAGTCTTCGCGCTCCATAGTCTTCACGCGATGTCTTCTCTTGTCATAGTCTTCAATGTGAATGTCTTCACATACCACCTTTGACTTCAATGTCTTCATACATTTTTAGGGGTCATCTCTGGTAGGAAAACCGAATTAATGAGGGACTTCTACCTGTGTTATCCTGCAATTATCACAAACACATTAGTCCCTCAACTAGGTTTGTCATCAATACTCCAAAACCAACTAGGGGTGGCACTAGATGCACTTACAATCTCCCCCTTGTTGGTGATTGATGACAAACTGGTTGAAGTTTTCAACGGGGATAGAAATATGTGAAATTGTAAAGGATTTAAGTATTGTCTTCGTAAGTAGCAGAAAGGCTCCTCCTGAAGATGTGCATATAAGTATTTTGCTTTTGAATGCAAATGCACATGGCAGGTTGTACTTGCGGAGCTCCTCTTTTACTTATGAAGACAATTCATCATGCATGAAAGGATATATTGAAGATAATGACATGCATAATGAAAAATGGACCTCTGCAAAATGACTTCGTGCAGAATTTATCGTCGCACATGCGGAATTTATCATCGCATCACATAGTGTCGAAGAAGGTAGCAGACGACCATCAAGTTTAAGTGTTACAACTCAAAACAAACCAAATGTTTCAAAAGCGAGAGTTGTAAGAACTTGGCAAAAGTAGCAAAAAGTAAAGCAACCACCCATATGGACCCACTTGAAGACTATCAACTCATATGCTTCTCCCCCTTTTGTCAGTAAGGACCAAAAAGGTTTGAAGACATAGAGCTTCTACTCGTTCCCATGAGGTGCAGGAGAAGCAGCAGGGTCGTTGTTGAGGTCCGGTGGTGCAGAAGAACTTGGTGCAGTGTCGATATGTGGCGATGCAGACGTTGGATAAGTCACATCATCTTCATCCTCAATAACTCTGGCATTCACCATGGCAGCTGAGGAAGAATAGTCAGAGTCTTCAAGGGAGGGAGTCCGACGCAAGTGAGCATTCCTTGGAGGAGTGGAGTCAAACTTGAATCTTTCTGTGAAGCCATCGTCTTGAAGATCTTCTTCAGAAGTGAGCAAAGTCAAACTCTTCCAAGACCTCTGACAGGTTTCATGTATAACAAAGGCATTCTTGGTGGCAAGATTGCAAATGCAATTGACGTCCACCAAGAGGCTTTGCATATGATGCTTAAGCCAGTCATGATGCTTATCCTATTTCTAATGTAGCACGGCGAGAAGCTCTCAGTAATTGAGAACACGAGATCGCTTCTGAGGCCTTTGGGCAATGGTGCTTCCAGTGGCGTCAGTTTGGGTGCGAGGGGCACGTGTGTTACCAGCCAAGGGATAAACACGAGAGACTGCCTGAACTCCTTCAATGGGCTGGGTGAAGCTTTTACGATCAACATTGTGAAGATAAATTGGATCCTTAGTAGGCTCTGGGTAAATAGCTTCAACAGACAGATCAACCTCTGGCAAGAATACAAGATGATTGCACGTAGACAGCTGATAGTTGAAAGCAGAGTGAACCTTGATAAGACGCATTACCCATGGAGCATAGAACTTCAGACCAAAAATGTTGGAGCCAGATGCAGCCAACTGCCTGATGAAGAAGTCTTGAGCATTGAAGCTGATGCCATTGAAGATATAGAAAACCAAAGTCTTCATTGCTCCTTCAAGCTTCACTGCAGATGAATGTCCTTTGACAGGCCATAGAGTTTTCATGATGATATGGTAAATGGTACGGGGCAGATACTCTAGGTCTTCGACAAAGAATTCCGTTGGGTATTCAGCGTCGCGTGGCAGAGGCTTCATCATGCTTAGCATTTGGCTCATGTTGGGTTCTGGCTTCTGAAAAATGGTCTCCAAATCATTCTGGTGTTGTTGACAACCTGGTTCATAGTATTCACCAGGAGTGGGCAGGGCTGTGAGCTCAATGATGTCTTGAGCTTTAGCTTCACGATGAACATCTCCTGTCATCCACTCAAGGATCCAAGTCTTCGGATCCCTGTTGTATCCACGAATGTGGAGGGTAGCATAGAATTGAAGCAGAAGTTCTTCATTCCAGTGTTCCTTGTCAGTCACAAAATTAAGCAGACCCGCATCACGGAAGCAGTCAAGGGCTTCTTCAAGGCATGGCAGTCCAGCAATGGCTTTACAATCAAGATGCATGTGAGGGAAGATGCGTCCTTGATTGTACAAGATGCATGAATAATAGCTTCACTGCTGATAACTCTAGAATTGGTCCGAAGAGATTCTTGGCCTTGTGTAAGGGTTCTTGGCACTGTTGAAGAATGTGTTGTGTGCCTTGAATCCATTCAGATTAAATGATCCTGGTGAAGTTGCAGTACCTGGAAATCGTGGTAGCCTTGGCTTTGGCTTCTAGACCTGAGGCCTGTGCTCCACATGATAGGCAAACTGAGGTCCGGAAGCAGGCGGAGGAACCAGGATTGGCCAGTGGACAGTAACAAGCTGTCCACAATCATATGCTTGCTCGATGGTGTGTGGCCTTGGAGGAGGTACAGGAGCAGAGGCATTGGCTTTAGGCAGTGGATTCGCTTCGGGTGCTGCATTGGCTTCAGGTGCATTCACTTCTGGCACCACATTAGTTACAGGCGCCACATTAGCTTTAGCCATGACAACGTTATTGGCTTCAGTGTTGATGTTGGTGGCCGCCTCAGTATTGGTAACCTCCACTTCAGGAGCTGGAGGGTCGGACACGTTCTCCTCGAGAACAACTTCAGGGTTGGACGGGGGTGTACCAAAACGTTCTTCTTCTCTTGGTTCTTCTTCATGGTCATCGGTTGATGCAGCCGGAATATCTTCAGCCATTTTGGCTTCAGATTCAGGAATGGTCACAATAGGAGAGGCTTCAGGAAAGACTTCGCGTGAAACGGATTGGCGCTCTTCTCCTTCTGGAACACTTGACAATGTGACCTGTGGCCTTGGTCCTTTGCGAAGCCTGCGAAATGCTGGCGACGCCTGTGGAGATGGAGTTGGTTGGGCCTCAAAGTCTTCACTGTCAATCACTAGAGTGGTGACCTGTGGTGGGGGAGTGACTGGTGTTTCTTCACCACGAGGGGATTTTAGAGGGTGATCAGCCCATGAGTCATCCCGAGCAATTGGCGTCAATGGACGACCAATGCTGATGAGTTCGATGTTCGTGAGAATAGGCGATGATACCAAATTGTGCTCGATCTGAGGAAGGACTTCATCATCTTCAACATTGTCGTGAGGACCAATGTCTTCAGCTGTGGTGGGGTCAACAGATGGATTCTCTTCAGATTCAGGAGCCTCTGTGGAAGCAGGCTCATGAACTACCAGACGACGTTCACGATGTTTAGACGCAGGACGAGCAACAAAAATTGGCTCGACAAGAAGGGGCTCTGTGGAAGCAGCCCGGTCTCTCTTCTTTGTTTTCCTTTTCTTGGTTGGGGGAGCATCATCAGTGGTGGCTTTGGTCTTGCGCTTTCTGGCTTCGGCTTCAGCTGCTCTAGTTTTCTTGAATTATGAAGCCACTGTGGGGACCTTAGGCTTCGAGCCTGTCATACTGGCTAGGAAGACAATGCGAGGTTCTTCCTGCCTTGATGCTTCTGGTTGTGCCACAGCTGGCTTCTTCTTCTTCTTGGCGGCCATTCTGGGGTCGATGCCTGGTCGCCCCAAGGCCTTGCGCTTTTTAGCTTCATTGTAGCCTTGAATACATTTGGCAGCAAGATTCTTCATGCACTCACGAGAACCTTTTGCTTCTTCTTGTTTCTTGTGGAATGCCTCCTTGAGCTCATGCATCATGACCTTGAAATTTTGAATGTCTTCAACATTGAGCTTGGCCATGTGCTTCTTGAACTAAGCATTTTCATAATCGATCTTATGCTTTAGCTCAACAATTTTCTGAGCAAGAGCCAGCTCAGGAGCAATGGCTCCGTGGAAGGAGACACTGAGGCCAATTGGAAGCTGAAGATCATCAAAACTGACATCTGGGCTGTCAAACCACTCATCAATAAACTTGTATAAGATTTCCACATCAAAGAGGGGAAGATCATTGAAGATTTCCGCCTCTTGCTTGCTCTTTATCAATTTCTTTCTGCCGTCATCATGCTGGATGAAGATCCCGAAAGCAAAGACGTCAAGATCAAGATGACGCAATGAATCAACACCTCGGGAAGGGCAGTTGGATCGAGAAGACTGCGATAGTTTTGTGACCCCCTTCCTTCTTACCTCACATCTTGAATCTCGGGCCGAGATTCTTGTTTAGTGGGGGTGAGTTGTACATCCCTAGTTCTATTAATGCCTACTGCTAGCATCTGGTGTTGCATCATGTTTAAATTTCAGTTAAACCTGAAATGGGGATTGCCTAAACCCTAGCATTAAAAGGAGTTCACTAGGTTCAACAAAAATATTCTTAGTGAATCCAAATGGTTTTAAAAAATGTTCATCATTTTTGGTTCTGGCTAAAACCTCTGCCAAAAATGGGTTCATAAATTTTGGAGCCATTTTGGATTTTTGAATTAAGACATAACTATTTGCATTTGGGCATTTAAAATACTATAAATACTTTTAAATGCCCGAATACTTTTGAAAGTAATTTTAGGCTGTTGGGAGTAATTCCAAAGGTGCCTATGATTATTTTCAGAATTTTCTAAAATGGATTAGTATTTTTATTAATTCAAAACAAACAACAGAGCATTAAATAAATGAAAACAGAAAGGAAAGAAGCAGAAACTTACCTGGCCTCACTGTGCAGCCCACCTAGTCGGCCCAGCTGTGGCCCAGCACCATGGAGAGCCCAGCCCACCACCCCACCGCGTCGTCTTCCTCCTGCTAGTAGGAGCAGCTCGCTGTCGCGCGCGCGCTCGCCCCTGGCCACCTCCTGCTTCCTCCCCGACATCCTCGCGACGCCACGGAGACGCCAGAGAACCCTGTCCTCTCTCTCCCTCGCCCGCAACCCCTCCCCTCCCCCCGCTCTCTCTCCCATGGCTGACCGAACGAGCTGAAGCGCACCAACGCCGTTCGCCGCAGACACAACCACTCCCTCGCTCCCTCTCCACGACCCCGAGCTCCGCATCTTCGCCCTCCTCGTCCAGGCCGAGCCAAACAACCGGGGGAGCACTGCATCGCCGTCCCGGACTTCTTCTTCAACCTCGGTGCCGGCGATCCCCGCCGCTTGATTCATCACCAATAGGCCGTCCCCGAGCCCACTAAGACCGCCGTTCGACTCCCTGTGAGCTCCACCGTCGTTACCCACTCTTCCCCGCGTCGATTCCTTGCCGTAGCGCCGTTCCCCGCCACGACTGAAGCTCACCGCCGCCATGGTTCTTCACCGCCGTGGCCAGGGTCATCGCAGCCCGCGCCTAAGCACGTCACCGTGCTCGGTGAACCCCCAGGAGCGCGTAGCACCTGCCAGTTTATCCCCTAGTGCCCCGTAGCAACCAACCCGTTGTTGGCCGAACGCCGGCCGCCGCATAAGTCGTCGTCGCCGTCAACCTAGGCCATCCCAGCTGCTACCGCTGCCACCACTAGATGCGCGAGAGCGCCAGCAAGCCGTAGCAACAAACCACGCTCAAAACGGTGCCCTGTAGAGCATTCTGAGCCGCTCTGTCCTCTCTGTCGTCGCCGGCGACGAGCCATGGACCAAGTCCGGCGAGATTGACCCCGTTTGACCAAGGGTGGGCCCAGTTTGACCCCCCTGGGTCAATGACAGGTGGGGCCTAGCCGGCTAATTAATCTAGGGTTAGTACTAATTATAATTAGTTAAAACTAATGACACTGACACGCGGGACCCACTATCAGGTTTGACCCCGATCAGCCGCAGTTGACTTGCTGACATCATGCTTACTCAATGCTGACGCAGTATTTGTTTTCTGAAATTAAAATAAATCAGAAATGATTTATAAATTCCAGAAAAGGCCCAAAACTTCTAAAATTCATAGAAATTCAACCGTAACTCCAAATGAAATAAATTATATATGAAAAATTATCAGAAAAATTCATGGAATCCATCTGTACCCATGTTAGAACAACTTAAGGCCACTGTTTAGGACAAATCAAATGAATGGTATTTAAATAACCACATGTGGAGTTTGAATTTGAACTTTGGGTTCAAACCAACTTCATTTAATTGTGTTGCTAGTTGCATTAGCTCAATCAACAACATATTGCCATGTCATTATCATGCATCATGTTGTGCATTGCATTGATTGTGTTCCTTCTCTGTTGCCGGTGGTTGTCCCCTCTCGATAGACGTTGTACCGATGCTGTGATCGTTGACACTTATGAAGACCCAATGATATCTTCAGAAGTGCCAGGCAAGCAAAAACCCCTTGTTCATTCCGATACAAACCCACTCTCTCGCTCCTGCTCTCTTTTACTGCATTAGGACAACAACGATTCAACTGTACATGCTGCGGTAGTTGAACCCCTTCCTTTGCATGACCTGTCATTGCCACAGTAAATAGATGAAACCCACTAGCATGAGTAGGAGTTGTTTGAGCCCTGATGTGCCTACTCATTCATGCTTGTTTGTCATGCCTGCTACTGCTTAGAGTTGAGTCAGGTCTGATTCATCGGGGATGAATCGGAGGTGTGTAAACATGTTCTACTGTTGAGAGCTAAGTGTGTGAACATGATTTGGTAAAGGTAGCGGTGAGAGGCCATGTAGGAGTACATGGTGGGTTGTCTCATTGAAGCCATCCTCAGGAACTGAGTTCTGTGTTTGTGATCCATGAAACAGTTACAACCACGCATTGGGCCCGAAACCAATGGACCCTCTCGGCTTCTTGATCACCCTTGTCCTCTGTCCAGGAGTTGCAACTAGTTTCTAGTGTCTATAGGATATGTGTTGGCGGCCGTGCGTAGTGCTGACCCTAGGGGTGGGCTATGATGCGGTAGATACACCGTGGCTGGGCATGTTGGGCGCCCATTCGGTGTCTCGGAACCCTGTACACATCATCCGGGGCCGTATGTGGAAACCTTGGCCGGATTCCCTGCGGATGGAACCTGGATAGGCGATAAACCTGGACTAGAGACTTGAGTGTTTAGGTAGGCCATGGCCGACACCCTCGTTGGGCTTCCGCTTGAAGGTTGCCGAGTACATGTCGTGTAAACGGCGGTAAGTGATGAGAGCGTGTGTGAAGAAGTACACCCCTGCAGGGTTAACATCATCTATTCGAATAGCCATGTCCGCGGTAATGGACTTCTAGGTTGCCTATAACAGTTCATAGACAAGTGAAAGTGGATACTCTAAAATGCGCAAGATAAGCGTGAGTGCTATGGATGGTCTTCTCGTAGGGAGACGGAAGTGGATCCATAGTGGTGTATTGATATGGTGAATATGTGGACTCGTGTGCGCCACCTCAAAAGAGTTACTTGCAGTCATAGTTTAGGTTAGCCACTGAGTCAAAGCTGGCTTGCTGCAGTTAAACTCCACCACCCCCTTTGTTGATACCGATGCATATGTAGATAGTTCTGACGTAAGTCTTGCTGGGTACATTTGTACTCACGTTTGCTTATTTTATGTTTTGCAGAGAGACTTCAGTCTCGCTAGTAGTTCCGCATGGACTTCGACGTTTAGCTTGATACCTCAGCTACGATCTTGTGCCCTCGGCAGGATCTAGTAGATAGTTAGGCTTCTTAGCCTTTTTCATTTGTAGATGTCTGTACTCAGACATGTTAAGCTTCCGTATGTGCTTTGCATTGTATGCTATGATTGTTGGGTCATGAGCCCCATGTTTGTAATATCTCGCTCCTCGGAGCCTAATGAATAAATATTTGAGTTGTAGAGTTATGTTGTGATGCCATGTTGTATTTACACATATCAAGCATATTGTGTGTATGATTGAAATTCTCGGTATGTGCGGGATCCGACAATCTAGTTGTTTATCCTTGGCAGTCTATCTTATGGGGAAATGTAGTCTAGTGCTTCCATGAGCCATAGTAGTCCGCTATAACCCGGTTCACCGGAGTCCTGTTAGCCCAGCACTACTGCTCAGGACACTCGACTGGCCGGCATGTGTTTCACTTCGTTCCTGTGTCCGTCCCTTCGGGGAAATGTCACGCGGTGACATCCAGAGTCCTGCCTAGCCTGCTACAGCCCGGGTTCCCAGAGTCCTGTTAGCCGAGTGCTACAACCCGGATTCCCACGCTGCTGACTGACATGCTCGACGTGATTCATGTATGCCTGTCCCCATAGGTTAGTGCCGCTTTGGGTTAATGACTAGCCATGTCGGCCCGGGTTCTCTGTCATACGGATGCTAGCGACACTATCATATACGTGAGCCAAAAGGCGCAAACGGTCCCTGTCGGGGGTTGCTGGTCCCTCGCACACCTATGGGGATCGGCGAGCCGAGCCCCTTTTGGTTCGGCAGGGGGCGGTGGATGCACAAAGAGCAGATCGAGGCGAATGCGTGAGCGAGACGATCGGTTTACCCAGGTTCAGGCCGCACGGATGCGTAAAACCCTACTCCTGCTTTGGTGGTTGTATTGAGGTCTTGCTCGGGAGCGGCGAGTGCTATAGTACACTCAAGTAGTTGGCGAGACCGAGCGTGAGAATGGCTGTCCTCCCCCTCTCTCTGTTGCGCATGGGCCTCCTTTTATATGTCTAAGGGGTCACCGACATGTGGCAACAAAGGTGAGGGTAAAAATGTAAAAGGGGTGGTAGTTGGCGCCACCGCCTGTTACAGTCGTATCCTACCTAACCCTGACGGCAGGGGACAAAGGCATTAAATGCCTGTCTGTGTCTCTTAGACGGGGCGGAAAGGGACCGTCAGGGGCGCCACCGTTTGCCACGATGGCTCCTTGTCAGCGCCTGCTTGCCACCGCATGCCCCTGGCTGCACAGCCTCCCTTCACGTACGCCAGGAATGGTCCCAGGGCGACACGTTGGTGGGTGAGCTGGAGCGCGGGCTGTGGGGTAGTAGCTTGCCGCGGCAAGCGCCTTGCCGCGGGTGTTGCCTTGTCGCGTCCGGGAGCTTGTCGCTCACCGGGTCTTGTCGGGACGCGCAGAGCGCCGCAGCGAGCTTCTTGAGATGCTTGGGTTGGTCTTCCCGGCAAGCTCCTCTTGCCGGGGTCTCGTCTCCTTCCCGGCAAGATCCTCTTGCCGGGGTCTTGTCTCCTTCCCGGCAAGCTCCTCTTGCCGGGGTCTTGTCTCCTTCCCGGCAAGCTCCTCTTGCCGAGGCCTTGTTTTGCTCTTGGATACTTTGTTCTTGAATGGCTCCAAAGGAACCACGGAGGGTCTTGGCGGTCGCCCGGCAAGCCTTGCCGCGGGTCGCTGCGACTGCCCGTGCACAAGTTCGGGATACTAAGGTACCCCTACTTTAGTACACCGACAGGAGCCCCGGGCCTGGGCCATACACGGTGCCAAGCGCTGTTGGGCCAGGCCCAAAACAGTGCACAGGCACGCGCGGCCTAGGGCACGCCATAACCCACTCCGCACCCACCGCGCCCTCCCCGCACGACACGCGTCAAACGCGGCATCGTGGGAGAGATTCTGGGCGGTATCGTGGGTAGTTGTTTATTTGTGACGGCAAAACGTCCGCCCCCCCTTCCCCTCCTTATAAGCAGAGGAAACAGGGGTACGACGCCATCTGCCCGTTGCTGTTTGTGCAACAACTCTGCGCTCGACCGCATACGGGCGATGATGCCGTTGTGCGACTCGCACGGAATCGAGCCAACTTGGCAAGAGCCCGCAGACGAGGTCGTGCAGCAGTTCTTCGACGACCTGGTGGAAGTGCCAATCCGCGACGATGAGAGGGACGGCCTCATCCACGACACCACTGAGGCGGAGCTGGCGTACATAGCCACCAGGTTGGAAGAGGCAGCTGCAGCCGTAGCGGCAGGCGAATTTGGGTTTACTCTGGAGGAAGCGGCGGCAGAAGAGGCAAAAACCCGTGCCGAGCGAGAGGAGTTCCTCCGCAAGAAAGAGCTCGCCCGGCAAGAGGAACTTCCCAGCAAGGAAGATCTTGCCGGGGGTAGCACCGAGCCGAGCGAGCCTGCCGGGGATACAAGCGACTCGCTGGAGATCGACCCTTCCTCCACTTCGTCTTCCGGCAGCCCGCCGCCGGCCGTGCCTCCGTCTCCGCCAAGAAGGCGTCTTCGCAAGGCCGGGGATGTAGCAAGGCGGCAGGCGGTCCAGCAGTCGCCGCACCGCACGACACGCTCCACCGCGGCAAGCACTGTTGCCGCGGGAGCGCCCCATGCCGCTGCTTCGACTGGAGCGGGGTCTTCCCGGGCTGCCGCCTCTGCTCCCACCAAGCGACCAAGGGAGCCTAGCCCTCCTCCTTCCCGCGCCAGACGCGGGCCGGACTTTGACTTCTCCGTGTTTAGCTCCGACGAGGAAGAGGAAGAGGAGTAAGTTCTTCTTATTGTATTTGCAATTCTTTGTTCTCCGCTATTTTTGTCTTGCCTTGTTTCTCACTTGCCTTTCTCCGAATCCGTTCCTTTTCAGGACTTTGGCCCAGAGAGCGGCAAAGAGGGCCAAGGTGCCGGTGATCGTCATCGAGGACGAACCCACTGCGTCAACAGGGGACGTGCCTGAGACGAACCCGTCGGACCCGGCGGCTGATCTTCAGAGCAGCCCCCAGCATAAGCGTCTTGTTTACTTCCCGCTGTTGGGCGCGCACGAAGATCCTTGCTGTGCTGATGCTTGTTTGTTGACTTGTGCAGGAACAGATCAGCCTCACCAGGGGAGTCTGGAGACCGCCCCTGAAGCGCTAAGGGAGAGTCCTCCGACGAGGGAGAGGTCTCCGGCAAGGAAGAGCTCTCCGGCGAGGGAGGAGGCTCCGACAAGGGAGGAGCCCCCGGCAAGGGAAGGGACTCCGGCGAGGGAGGAGCCCCCGGCGAGGGAGGAGGCTCCGGCAAGGGAGGAGCCCCCAGCGCGGCAAGGATCTCCGGCATGGGACCGCGCCAGCGATCCCCCGGCGACGGAGACCTCAGAGGCAGGCCCTGGCACAGGTAGCTTCCTTGCTTCCAAACTCCCCTTGGCTTCTTCAGCTTCTTGATCTTTCTCTTGGATTTTGCTCAAATTTTGCTTGAATCTTCTCCCCTCTTCCGGCCATCAGATCCATCTGCTGCAGAGCCGATGGAGACGGAGGCCGCCGCCGAGGAAGCAGCCGACGCCGGCGAAGAGGCCGCCAGGGCTGCCGCCGCGGAGGTGGGCAGGGAGTCTGGCAGTCGTATTCACGACCCGGAGGCCACAGGAGCGCCAGGCGCTGCTCCGACCACTAACTCTTCCGCCGCTGCCGCCGCAGCAGGCTCCGAAGAGCCCCAGCCCGGCATCTACCTGAAGGCCGGCGAGAACATCTTCATCAGCCTCCCCTGGGCGTCAAGCTCCAGGGCGCCGATCGAGGGGGAGATGCTGGACGGAGAGGTGATTGCCTCTGCCGGGCTGAAGCTGGTTGACGTGCCAAGCAGCAGCAGCGGCGATCCTGAAGAGGAGCGCCTGCTGCGGAAGCTGGTGGCGCTCTACTGGACCCGGCAGGCCAAGCTGGAGTCCCGCGAAGCGCTCGTCGCGAAGGCTGGCACCGACATCGAGAAGCGCGCAGAAGAGCTCCGAGGCGCCCATCAGGAAGCTCTCCGCTCCCTGGCAAAGGAGCGAGAGCAACTCGCCGAGGTGCAGCAGACCTTCCTCCTCGAGAAGGCCGACGTCGAAGAGCGCCAACGGCTTGTCGCGGAGAAGTTGTCTTCATAGGGGGGCGACTTGGCGCAGCGGAAGGTCAACCTCGACAGCCACGAAGAGGAACTTGCCGCGCACGAGCGGGCAATTGGCGGAGCCGTCAAGCGGGCCGAAGACGCCGCCGTAGCTGCCGAGGCCGCCAAGGCTGAGCTGGAGTTGAAGGTGACGCAGCTGGAGGCGGACCTCAAGGCGAGCGGCGACGGGCTTGCCGCGCTCAAGCTCGAGCTTGAGAGGGACGCCAACAGCTATTCGGAGCTGCAGGCCCTTTTCGCCGAGAAGGGCAAGGAACTGGACGCCGCCAATAGCTCCAACGCCGATCTCGAAGTGAAGCTGGCGGCCCTGACCAAATCTCTTGACGGCGCCAAGGAGCAGGAGACGGCCCTGAAGGAGGAGGTCAAGGCCGGCAAGGTGCTGTTGGCGAAGGCCGCCGCCGCCCGGAAGACTTTGTCGGAGGATATGGACCACTGAATGGAGGGTCTGGTGGACGTCACCGCGGATGTCGACAAGGAGCTGGCACAGTTGGGGATGGTGGATCTCGCGTACTCCTCTGACGAAAACCTCCAACCCAGCACCAAGCTCACTCTGTTCTTCAAAGGCGTGGCGACGGCGCTCCAGCGACTCCGGGAGCAGTTCCCAAAACAGCTTGCCGACGAGTCACGCAAGATCTGCGCGGGAGCTCTCCAGAAGGTGCTGATGAAGGTGGCCTTCCGCAACCCAGGCCTCCGCCTCAACAACGTCCTCCGAAGCCTGCTGCTAGATGCTGATCTGGAGGAGCTCAAGGCCTTTGTCGCACCTATCGTGGACAAGGTGAGCAGGATCAGGAGGGTCGAAGGCGACCGTGTAGACTAGGCCATTTATCTTCTTCTTTCCTTGTCGCTGTCAATCATGTTATGAAAAACAGTCTGGTAGAGCTACGACAAGTTATTCTGTAATATACTCTATCTTGGGGGTTGCTGGTCCCTCGCACACCTATGGGGATCGGCGGGCCGAGCCCCTTTGGGTTCGGCAGGGGGCGGTGGATGCACAAAGAGCAGATCGAGGCGAACGCACGAGCGAGGCGATCGGTTTACCCAGGTTCGGGCCGCACGGATGCGTAAAACCCTACTCCTGCTTTGGTGGTTGTATTGAGTTCTTGCTTGGGAGCGGCGAGTGCTACAGTACACTCAAGCAGCTGGCGAGACTGAGCGTGAGAATGGCTGTCCTCCCCCCCTCTGTTGCGCATGGGCCTCCTTTTATATGTCTAAGGGGTCACCGACATGTGGAAACAGAGGTGAGGGTAAAAATGTAAAAGGGGTGGTAGTTGGCGCCACCACCTGCTACAGTCGTATCCTACCTAACCCTGACGGCAGGGGACAAAGGCATTAAATGCCTGTCTGTGTCGCTTAGACGGGGCAGAAATGGACCGTCAGGGGCGCCACCGTTTGCCACGATGGCTCCTTGTCAGCGCCTGCTTGCCACCGCATGCCCCTGGCTGCACAGCCTCCCTCCACGTACGCCAGGAATGGTCCCAGGGCGACACGTTGGTGGGTGAGCTGGAGCGCGGGCTGTGGGGTAGTAGCTTGCCGCGGCAAGCGCCTTGCCGCGGGTGTTGCCTTGTCGCGTCCGGGAGCTTGTCGCTCACCGGGTCTTGTCGGGACGCGCAGTGCGCCGCAGCGAGCTTCTTGAGATGCTTGGGTTGGTCTTCCCGGCAAGCTCCTCTTGCCGGGGTCTCGTCTCCTTCCCGGCCAGCTCCTCTTGCCGGGGTCTTGTCTCCTTCCCAGCAAGCTCCTCTTGCCGGGGTCTTGTCTCCTTCCCGGCAAGCTCCTCTTGCCGAGGCCTTGTTTTGCTCTTGGATACTTTGTTCTTGAATGACTCCAAAGGAACCACGGAGGGTCTTGGCGGTCGCCCGGCAAGCCTTGCCGCGGGTCGCTGCGACTGCCCGTGCACAAGTTCGGGATACTAAGGTACCCCTACTTTAGTACACCGATAGGAGCCCCCGGGCCTGGGCCATACTCGGTGCCGAGAGCTGTTGGGCTAGGCCCAAAATAGTGCACGGGCACGCGCGGCCTAGGGCACGCCATAACCCACTCCGCACCCACCGCGCCCTCCCTGCACGACACGCGTCAAACGCGGCATCGTGGGAGAGATCGTGGGCGGTATCGTGGGTAGTTGTTTATTTGTGACGGCGAAACGTCCGCCCCCCTTCCCCTCCTTATAAGAAGAGGAAACAGGGGTACGGCGCCATCTGCCCGTTGCTGTTTGTGCAACAACTCTGCGCTCGACCGCATCCGGGCGATGATGCCGTTGTGCGACTCGCTCGGAATCGAGCCAACTTGGCAAGAGCCCGCAGATGAGGTCGTGCAGCAGTTCTTCGACGACCTGGTGGAAGTGCCAATCCGTGCTGACGAGAGGGACGGCCTCATCCGCGACACCACCGAGGCGGAGCTGGCGTACATAGCCACCAGGTTGGAAGAGGCAGCGGCAGCCGCAGCGGCGGCAGAAGAGGCAAAAACCCGTGCCGAGCGAGAGGAGTTCCTCGACAAGAAAGAGCTCGCCCGGCAAGAGGAACTTGCCGGCAAGGAAGATCTTGCCGGGGGTAGCGCCGAGCCGAGCGAGCCTGCCGGGGATGCGAGCGACTCGCTGGAGATCGACTCTTCCTCCACTTTGTCTTCCGGCAGCCCGCCGCCGGCCGTGCCTCCGTCTCCGCCAACAAGGCGTCTTCGCAAGGCCTGGGATGTAGCAAGGCGGCAGGCGGTCCAGCAGTCGCCGCGCCGCACGACGCGCTCCACCGCGGCAAGCACTGTTGCCGCGGGAGCGCCCCATGCCGCTGCTTCGACTGGAGCGGGGTCTTCCTGGGCTGCCGCCTCTGCTCCCGCCAAGCGACCAAGGGAGCCTACCCCTCCTCCTTCCTGCGCCAGACGTGGGCCGGACTTTGACTTCTCCATGTTTAGCTCCGACGAGGAAGAGGAGTAAGTTCTTCTTATTGTATTTGCAATTCTTTGTTCTCCGCTGTTTTTGTCTTGCCTTGTTTCTCACTTGCCTTTCTCTGAATCCGTTCCTTTTCAGGACTCTGGCCCAAAGAGCGGCAAAGAGGGCCAAGGTGCCGGTGATCGTCATCAAGGACGAACCCACTGCGTCAACAGGGGACGTGCCTGAGATGAACCCGTCGGACCCGGCGGCTGATCTTCAGAGCAGCCCCCAACATAAGCGTCTTGTTTACTTCCCGCTGTTGGGCGCGCACGAAGATCCTTGCTGTGCTGATGCTTGTTTGTTGACTTGTGCAGGAGCAGAGCAGCCTCACCAGGGAAGTCCGGAGACCGCCCCTGAAGCGCCAAGGGAGAGTCCTCCGACGAGGGAGAGGTCTCCGGCAAGGGAGAGCTCTCCGGCGAGGGAGGAGGCTCCGACAAGGGAGGAGCCCTCGGCAAGGGAAGGGACTCCGGCGAGGGAGGAGCCCCCGACGAGGGAGGAGGCTCCGGCAAGGGAGGAGCCCCCAGCGCGGCAAGGATCTCCGGCAAGGGACCGCGCCAGCGATCCCCCGGCGACGGAGACCTCAGAGGCAGGCCCTGGCACAGGTAGCTTCCTTGCTTCCAAACTCCCCTTGGCTTCTTCGGCTTCTTGATCTTTCTCTTGGATTTTGCTCGAATTTTGCTTGAATCTTCTCCCCTCTTCCGGCCATCAGATCCATCTTCTGCAGAGCCGATGGAGATGGAGGCCGCTAGGGCTGCCGCCACGGAGGTGGGCGGGGAGTCTGGCGGTCGTACTGACGACCCGGAGGCCACAGGAGCGCCAGGCGCTGCTCCGACCACTAACTCTTCCGCTGCTGCCGCCGCGGCAGGCTCCGAAGAGCCCCAGCCTAGCATCTACCTGAAGGCCGGCGAGAACATCTTCATCAGCCTCCCTTGGGCGTCAAGCTCCAGGGCGCCGATCGAGGGGGAGATGCTGGACGGAGAGGTGCTTGCCTCTGCCGGGCTGAAGCTGGTTGACGCGCCAAGCAGCAGCAGCGGCGATCCTGAAGAGGAGCGCCTGCTGCGGAAGCTGGTGGCGCTCTACCGCACCCGGCAGGCCAAGCTGGAGTCCCGCGAAGTGCTCGTCCGAAGGCTGGCGCCAACATTGAGAAGCGCGCAGAAGAGCTCCGAGGCGCCTATTAGGAAGCTCTCCGCTCCCTGGCAAAGGAGCGAGAGCAACTTGCCGAGGCGCAAAAGGCCTTCCTCCTCGAGAAGGCTGACGTCGAAGAGCGCCAATGGCTTGTCGCGGAGAAGTTGTCTTCGTAGGGGGGCGACTTGGCGCAGCGGAAGGTCAACCTCGACAGCCACGAAGAGGAACTTGCCGCACGCGAGTGGGCAGTTGGCGAAGCCGTCAAGCGGGCCGAAGACGCCGCCGTTGCTGCCGAGGCCGCCAAGGCTGAGCTGGAGTTGAAGGTGATGCAGCTGGAGGCGGACCTCAAGGCGAGCGGTGACGGGCTTGCCGCGCTCAAGCTCGAGCGTGAGAGGGACGCCAACAGCTATTCGGAGCTGCAGACCCTTTTTGCCGAGAAGGGCAAGGAACTGGACGCCGCCAAGAGCTCCAACACCGATCTCGAAGTGAAGCTAGCGGCCCTGACCAAATCTCTGGACGGCGCCAAGGAGCAGGAGACGGCCCTGAAGGAGGAGGTCAAGGCCGGCAAGGTGCTGTTGGCGAAGGCCGCCGCTACCCGGAAGACTTTGTCGGAGGATATGGAGCACTGGATGGAGGGTCTGGTGGACGTCGCCGCGGATGTCGACAAGGAGTTGGCGCAGTTGGGGATGGTGGATCTCGCGTACTCCTCCGACGAAAACCTCCAACCCAACGCCAAGCTCACTCTGTTCTTCAAAGGCGTGGCGACGACGCTCCAGCGACTCCGGGAGCAGTTCCCAAAACAGCTTGCCGATGAGTCGCGCAAGATCTGCGCGGGAGCTCTCCAGAAGGTGCTGATGAAGGTGGCCTTCCGCAACCCAGGCCTCCGCCTCAACAACGTCCTCCGAAGCCTGCCGCTAGATGTTGATCTGGAGGAGCTCAAGGCCCTTGTCGCACCTATCGTGGACAAGTTGAGCGGGATCAGGAGGGTCGAAGGCGACCGTGTAGACTAGGCCATTTATCTTCTTCTTTCCTTGTCGCTGTCAATCATGTTATGAAAAACAGTCTATTAGAGCAGCGACAAGTTATTCTGTAATATACTCTATCTTGGGGGTTGCTGGTCCCTCGCACACCTCTGGGGATCGGCGTGCCGAGCCCCTTTCGGTTCGGCAGGGGGCGGTGGATGCACAAAGAGCAGATCGAGGCGAACGCACGAGCAAGACGATCGGTTTACCCAGGTTCGGGCTGCACGGATGCATAAAACCCTATTCCTGCTTTGGTGGTTGTATTGAGTTCTTGCTCGGGAGCGGCGAGTGCTACAGTACACTCAAGCAGCTGGCAAGAGCGAGCGTGAGAATGGCTGTGCTCCCCCCTCTGTTGCGCATGGGCCTCCTTTTATATGTCTAAGGGGTCATCGACATGTGGCAACAGAGGTGAGGGTAAAAATGTAAAAGGGGTGGTAGTTGGCGCCACCGCCTGCTACAGTCGTATCCTACCTAACCCTGACGGCAGGGGATAAAGGCATTAAATGCCTGTCTGTGTCGCTTAGACGGGGCAGAAAGGGACCGCCAAGGGCGCCACCGTTTGCCATGATGGCTCCTTGTCAGCGCCTGCTTGCCACCGCATGCCCCCGGCTGCACAGCCTCCCGCCACGTACGCCAGGAATGGTCCCAGGGCGACACGTTGGTGGGTGAGCTGGAGCGTGGGCTGCGGAGTAGTAGCTTGCTGTGGCAAAAAGATGTCGGGGGTTGCTGGTCCCTCGCACACCTATGGGGATCGGCGGGCCGAGCCCCTTTCGGTTCGGCAGGGGGCGGTGGATGCACAAAGAGCAGATCGAGGCGAACGCACGAGCGAGACGATCGGTTTACCCAGGTTCGGGCCGCACAGATGCGTAAAACCCTACTCCTGCTTTGGTGGTTGTATTGAGTTCTTGCTCGGGAGCGGCGAGTGCTACAGTACACTCAAGCAGCTGGCGAGACCGAGAGTGAGACTGGCTGTCCCCCCCTCTGTTGCGCATGGGCCTCCTTTTATATGTCTAAGGGGTCACCGACATGTGGCAACAGAGGTGAGGGTAAAAATGTAAAAGGGGTGGTAGTTGGCACCACCGCCTGCTACAGTCGTATCCTACCTAACCCTGATGGCAGGGGACAAAGGCATTAAATGCCTGTCTGTGTCGCTTAGATGGGGCGGAAAGGGACCGTCAGGGGCGCCACCATTTGCCACGATGGCTCCTTGTCAGCGCCTGCTTGCCACTACATGCCCCTGGCTGCACAGCCTCCCTCCACGTACGCCAGGAATGGTCCCAGGGCAACACGTTGGTGGGTGAGCTGGAGCGCGGGCTGCGGGGTAGTAGCTTGCCGCGGGTGTTGCCTTGTCGCGTCCGGGAGCTTGTCGCTCACCGGGTCTTGTCGGGACGCGCAGAGCGCCGCAGCGAGCTTCTTGAGATGCTTGGGTTGGTCTTCCCGGCAAGCTCCTCTTGCCGGGGTCTCGTCTCCTTCCCGGCAAGCTCCTCTTGCCGGGGCCTTGTCTCCTTCCCGGCAAGCTCCTCTTGCCGGGGTCTTGTCTCCTTCCCGGCAAGCTCCTCTTGCCGAGGCCTTGTTTTGCTCTTGGATACTTTGTTCTTGAATGGCTCCAAAGGAACCACGGAGGGTCTTGGCGGTCGCCCGGCAAGCCTTGCCGCGGGTCGCTGCGACTGCCCGTGCACAAGTTCGGGATACTAAGGTACCCCTACTTTAGTACACCGACAGTCCCGGGCCATGGTAAGGCGACACCGTGGGAATACCGTCCGTGAGGCCACAAAGTGATATGAGGTATTACCGGCTAGATCGATGTGACTTGGAATCAGGGTCCTGACAGCGTTGGTATCAGAGCCTGACTGGCTGTAGGTTTACCAAGCCAAACTGGTCGAAGTTGTGTCTAGAAATGCTTTAGTTATATAAGGGAATTGATTGTGGGAGGGAACGTAAGGCTCTTTTTACTCCTTTACCTTATGCCCTTCTGATCTGAGTCAGCCTCTTCTCTTCTACGCGGATTAAGAACTAGGCCTTCTCATCTATCTATCAGGATGATGTGTTACTAATCCATAGACTCATAGGAATGATGGATTCAAGCCCCAGTTCAGTTTCTACTACTTCCGTGTGTTCATAGTTGTTCTCGGAACCTTGATATTATGATTCTGAGTGGTCATGCCACTATTTTGCAGGATGTCTCAAATCATTTTGAGCATTTACAGCCGTTATGTTGTCCGAGTCATCCCAGGTTTCTAATAGTCTGATGCATTTGTAAATCCCTTCCTTCCGTTCTCGATGTTCCGTTGGGCCAGATTAAGCACACTACATGGTCTATGAGGTACTCCGTTGCCTCGGCGTATATGTTGGAGCTACTATTTTGACCCTAGGTGTCTTATGAAACCATCTAGTAATCTGTCCATGTTTTGTGTTCCCAGTGTGATGAGTCTGGCCACCATTCTCGAAAGCATCCCATGATGCCACTTAGTAGTAGGCATTCTACTCCTGGGTTTTGAACCCGAGATTCACTCTAATTACCTCGTGTTGATAGTGTTGCTAGTTCCTTTAGGATATTAGTAACCTTTGCATTAGTCCTTGAGGTCCGTGGTATTTCCTTCTTCCAAATACTATGAACCACTTGTGGCAGAAGTTTGTTGGATCAAAAGATCACAACAGGAGGGCTCTCGATGAGTTCCCCATTCTATATTGTGACTCTGTCAATCCTACCTCTCCGCATGGGTTATCCGGAAGAAATATGTTGAACTCATTCGACATGCTAATCTATGCATCCACAACTCAGAAAATCATATGTTCCTTTGAGTTGTCCCTCTTTAGTTGTTTTCTGACCCTCGTCTATCAATTGATAGTCAAGAGTAGTTTTGCATTCGTGTTATCGATGCTTATTATTCTTGTGGTCTATCAAGCCATTCTATTCTGGAATGAGTAGGAGAAACAAACTCCAGCACCTCATCCATTTCTAGGATTGGGTCAAAGCAGTTGTATTCCGTAGATCAATTGCAATCAAGCTTTTGTTCTGTTCTACCCTGAAGTATTACCCACTTTATGTCAGGAACGTCATGAGAATTGCACCTTCCCTTATGAATTCTTGACGTAGTGATACTTCTCGCCATCATCATTCGCTCCTCGGTTCCGTGTTATTGCAACTGGAATACCGACAAGTGAACCATGATGTGTGAAATCAATACTCCTAGCAACTGTGTTGCTTGGTAGTTAATGGACACTATTCTCATTCTTAGCGTGTTGGTTATTGAATCATCACTCTAAGATTGATTGTGCTACCTAGTCCCTATTTTTGGTGCACTCCTCGAACAATGAGTTAGGATTATTCAATCCCTTGCTTATTTGATCATATCGTTTTGCTCTGAAAGGCAAGATTGTTCTTGAGCTTAATAACATATCGGTGGTTCATAATATTCCGAATATCTTCTTAGAGGTATTACCGGGTTGTTTCCTGACTGTTATGTTGAGCTCGTGATCATGTTGGTTTCCTTCTAAACCACCCATTCTCCAAGATTCTGTGTTGAATACCCTGAGCTAGTTGGTTAAGCTGAACAACAACTTGGAGAGTTGGAAGATAAAAGCTTGCCTAACTTAGTTCGTTCCAAAGGGATATTCTTGTGTAGTGTGTGTTGCAGAAAGATGATATCTTCATCGATTGGTCCTCGGGATCAATTGTTGGATCTATTGCCTTGTCAAAACTCTGACTTGAGTATGGGCTATCGTCAAGTCAAATCAGAACCAACGATGTTCATAATGTTGTCTTACTCGTGGTTGATCCCTCGCGCATACACCATTACATCTTTTGGTCTGACCAATGCCATCACCGTGTTCACATGATGGTGGAAGTCCAGTGATATGGAAACTCCGATGAGTTGTTGTTGAGCCCATCAGCAGCATTTTGTCTCCCCCAATGATTCATGTTGAACATCAACCTAGTGTTGGAAAACTTTTGTAAGCATTATCGTGCCCCGCTCATGAAGAATATGTTTGGATGAAAGAAGTGACTTCCTCTAGTTCATGTGCATTTGAAGCAAGTTGCCACCGTGAATTCGAGAAAGATTGTTTTTTGCTTTCTCCGGGATCATCCCAAGTCAAGTCATGCATGTGCGAAGTATTCCATGGTTGATAGGCTCGCTACCTCCACTCCGTGTGTAATCCCTAGCACACCAAGCCACTGACTGATTTGTTCTAGGAAAAGGAGTTGTTGTGCAAATCCTAGGTCATGCACAAGACTTCGTTACCCTAGATGATGGTTCCCCAACCTGAACTTGGTAGTATTTTATTATAAGACTACCACGTGGTCACGCATGTCTCAGATAGCGTGTTCACAGGTATGTAGCAGAACCAGCTCATGTTTTGGAGCCTGCTATCGCAGTTCATTCCCCGAGAATCTCGCAACGTCATCTCATCAAATTGTGTTGCAAACCTTCATTTTCCTTTCTAGACTCGATGAGTCTGGAATATCCTGACACCAACCAGATCTGAATCTCAGGCAGATATGATGGTTGGAGCATTTTCCAAGAACTATAATATTGGTCTCTCGATAACCAGTAAAGTGGATGTCGTGGCCAACACACCCAGTCGGAAGATCTATTATTGTAGTATCTTGATTGAAGAAGTTGGCCACCTCTCTATAAGGATTTCGTAGGATTTTCTCCAGAAGTTGTTCCTTATGGATCCTTTGTATTCCGAAGTTCGACCACTACTTGATGGCTATGTTGATGCTTTAAAGCATGACCATGGTAACCAGTACATCAAGGGGAACATTAGAAGCGGAGTGCTAAATGTCTCTCGGTCGATCATCCAGATTTTGATTCCTTGGCCTCGCTAAGGTGAAATCTGAGAAAGTGTTATCTTTCTTTGCATCTGCATCTTCCACCATTATTTATCATGGTAGCATGTTGTGTTGCCGGATCCTTGAAACGGATATTGGTAAACCTTGATGAATATGGAGATGCTCAAGTTCTTGAGAGCACACGCAAGCACTAGGTTTTATCGTTGGCGTTAACTGGGGTTTGCTTCCTGTTTCCTTGGGTATGTTATAACCTTTTCAAACAGTGGACTCACTCTAGACTGTTGAGTTTTTCCCCAGTTACCAGAATCATTCCCAACATTTGCATTTTGTTCCCAGCTTGCACCTCAGTAGTTGATGTTCAGGATCATCTTCAAAAGTGGACTTACCATGGGTCCCATCCATTTCCGATGATAAGCAAAATCATCCATTGCGTTGTCTTCAACAAGGGAGTCCACATCATCCTTTCTAGTCCGAGTATGTCATTCTTTTGAACTCCTTCAAATGATCGATTGTGATTGCCTTAGGCTGGTATAAAGAGTTTCAATGATCTTTATATCAAAAGTAATTCTTTTTGCCACTTAAGGGAATATTTCTGCGAGTCACCTTCCTTAAGATGTCTCGTTATGGTATCATGGCAAATATCTCCTCGCTACTTTGAAACCATGCACCACCCTACTTAAGCGTGGAGTTGTTGCCTACCAAATTTGAAACTTTATCATCCGTTTTCTATCCATCACCCCTGATGTGTATTTCGTGTCTCAGTTCAAGAGATGTTTTACATCTCACTCCATGAATTGATCTTGAGTGCTCGATCTCCGAGAAGATCGATTCCTGTAGAATTTCTTTCTGCCGTCATCATGCTGGATGAAGTTCCCGAAAGCAAAGACGTCAAGATCAAGATGACGCGATGAATCAACACCTCGGGAAGGGCAGTTGGATCAAGAAGACTGCGATAGTTTTGTGACCCCCCCTTCCTTCCTACCTCACGTCTTGAATCTCGGGCCAAGATTCTTGTTTAGTGGGGGTGAGTTGTTACATCCCTAGTTCTATTAATGCCTATTGCTAGCATCTGGTGTTGCATCATGTTTAAATTTCAGTTAAGCCTGAAATGGGGATTGCCTAAACCCTAGCATTAAAAGGAGTTCACTAGGTTCAACAAAAATATTCTTAGTGAATCCAAATGGTTTTCAAAAATGTTCAACATTTTTGGTTCTGGCTAAAACCTCTGCCAAAAATGGGTTCATAAATTTTGGAGCCATTTTGGATTTTTGAATTAAGACATAACTATTTGCATTTGGGCATTTAAAATACTAGAAATACTTTTAAATGCCCAAATACTTTTGAAAGTAATTTTAGGCTGTTGGGAGTAATTCCAAAGGTGCCTATGATTATTTTCAGAATTTTCTAAAATGGATTAGTATTTATATTAATTCAAAACAAACAACAGAGCATTAAATAAATGAAAACAGAAAGGAAAGAAGCAGAAACTTACCTGGCCTCACGGTGCAGCCCACCTAGTCGGCCCAGCTATGGCCCAGCATCGTGGAGAGCCCAGCCCACCACCCCACCGCGTCGTCTTCCTCCTGCCAGTAGGAGCAGCTCGCTGTCGCGCGCGCGCTCGCCCCTGGCCACGTCCTGCTTCCTCCCCGACATCCTCGCGACGCCACGGAGATGCCAGAGACCCCTGTCCTCTCTCTCCCTCGCCCGCAACCCCTCCCCTCCCCGTGCTCTCTCTCCCATGGCCGACCGAACGAGCCGGAGCGCACAGACGCCGTTCGTTGCGGCCACAACCACTCCCTCGCTCCCTCTCCACGACCCCGAGCTCCGCATCTTCGCCCTCCTCGTCCACGCCGAGCCAAACAACCGGGGGAGCACTGCATTGCCGTCCCGGACTTCTCCTTCAACCTCGGTGCCGGCGATCCCCGCAGCTTGATTCATCACCAACAGGCCGTCCCCGAGCCCGCTGAGACCGCTGTTCGACTCCTTGTGAGCTCCATTGTCGTTACCCACTCTTCCCCGCGTCGATTCCTTGCCGTAGCACCGTTCCCCGCCACGACCGAAGCTCACCGCTGCCATGGTTCTTCACCGCCGGGGCTAGGGTCACCGCAGCCCGCGCCTAAGCGCGTCACCGTGCTCGGTGAACCCCCAGGAGCAGATAGCACCTGCCAGTTTATCCCCTAGTGCCCCGTAGCAACCAACCCGCCATTGGCCGAATGCCGGCCGCCGCACAAGTCATCGTCGCTGTCAACCTAGGCCATCCCAGCTGCTACCGCTACCACCACTAGATGCGCGAGAGCGCCAGCAAGCCGTAGCAACAAACCACGCTCAAAACGGTGCCCTGTAGAGCATTCCGAGCCGCTTTGTCCTCTCTGTCATCGCCGGCGACGAGCCGTGGACCAAGTCCGGCGAGATTGACCCCGTTTGACCAAGGGTGGGCCCAGTTTGACCCCCCTGGGTCAATGACAGGTGGGGCCTAGCCGGCTAATTAATCTAGGGTTAGTACTAATTATAATTAGTTAAAACTAATGACACTGACACGCGGGACCCACTGTCAGGTTTGACCCCGGTCAGCCGCGGTTGACTTGCTGACGTCATGCTTACTCAATGCTGGCGCAGTATTTGTTTTCTGAAATTAAAATAAATCAGAAATGATTTATAAATTCTAGAAAAGGCCCAAAACTTCTAAAATTTATAGAAATTCAACCGTAACTCCAAATGAAATAAATTATATATGAAAAAGTATCAGAAAAATTCAAGGAATCCATCTGTACCATCTTCATGCATGTTAGAACAACTTAAGGCCACTGTTTAGGACAAATCAAATGAATGGTATTTAAATAACCACATGTGGAGTTTGAATTTGAACTTTGGGTTCAAACCAACTTCATTTAATTGTGTTGCTAGTTGCATTAGCTCAATCAACAACGTATTGCCATGTCATTATCATGCATCATGTTGTGCATTGCATTGATTGTGTTCCTTCTCTGTTGCCGGTGGTTGTCCCCTCTCGATAGACGTTGTACCGATGCTGTGATCGTTGACACTTATGAAGACCCAATGATATCTTCAGAAGTGCCAGGCAAGCAAAAACCCCTTGTTCATTCCGATACAAACCCACTCTCTCGCTCCTGCTCTCTTTTACTGCATTAGGACAACAACGATTCAACTGTACATGCTGCGGTAGTTGAACCCCTTCCTTTGCATGACCTGTCATTGCCACAGTAAATAGATGAAACCCACTAGCATGAGTAGGAGTTGTTTGAGCCCTGATGTGCCTACTCATTCATGCTTGTTTGTCATGCCTGCTACTGCTTAGAGTTGAGTCAGGTCTGATTCATCGGGGATGAATCGGAGGTGTGTAAACATGTTCTACTGTTGAGAGCTAAGTGTGTGAACATGATTTGGTAAAGGTAGCGGTGAGAGGCCATGTAGGAGTACATGGTGGGTTGTCTCATTGAAGCCGTCCTCAGGAATTGAGTTCTGTGTTTGTGATCCATGAAACAGTTACAACCACGCATTGGGCCCGAAACCAATGGACCCTCTCGGCTTCTTGATCACCCTTGTCCTCTGTCCAGGAGTTGCAACTAGTTTCTGGTGTTTATAGGATATGTGTTGGCGGCCGTGCGTAGCGCTGACCCTAGGGGTGGGCTATGGTGCGGTAGATACACCGTGGCCGGGCATGCTGGGTGCTCGTTTGGTGTCTCGGAACCCTGTACACATCGTCCGGGGCCGTATGTGGAAACATCGGCCGGATTCCCTGCGGATGGAACCTGGATAGGCGATAAACCTGGACTAGAGACTTGAGTGTTTAGGTAGGCCGTGGCCGACACCCTCGTTGGGCTTCCGCTTGAAGGTTGCTGAGTACATGTCATGTAAACAGTGGTAAGTGGTGAGAGCGTGTGTGAAGAAGTACACCCCTGCAGGGTTAACATCATCTATTCGAATAGCCATGTCCGCGGTAATGGACTTCTGGGTTGCTTATAACAGTTCATAGACAAGTGAAAGTGGATACTCTAAAATGCGCAAGATAAGCGTGAGTGCTATGGATGGTCTTCTCGTAGGGAGACGGAAGTGGATCCATAGTGGTGTATTGATATGGTGAATATGTGGACTCATGTGCGCCACCTCAAAAGAGTTACTTGCAGTCATAGTTTAGGTTAGCCTTTGAGTCAAAGCTGGCTTGCTGCAGTTAAACTCCACCACCCCCTTTGTTGATACCGATGCATATGTAGATAGTTCTGATGTAAGTCTTGTTGGGTACATTTATACTCACGTTTGCTTATTTTATGTTTTGCAGAGAGACTTCAGTCTCGCTAGTAGTTCCGCATGGACTTCGACGTTTAGCTTGATACCTCAGCTACGATCTTGTGCCCTCGGCAGGATCTGGTAGATAGTTAGGCTTCTTAGCCTTTTTTCATTTGTAGATGTCTGTACTCAGACATGTTAAGCTTCCGTATGTGCTTTGCATTGTATGCTATGATTGTTGGGTCATGAGCCCCATGTTTGTAATATCTCGCTCCTCGGGGCCTAATGAATAAATATTTGAGTTGTAGAGTTATGTTGTGATGCCATGTTGTATTTACACATATCGAGCATATTGTGTGTATGATTGAAATGCTTGGTATGTGTGAGATCCGACAATCTAGTTGTTTATCCTTGGCAGTCTATCTTATGGGGAAATGTAGTCTAGTGCTTCCATGAGCCATAGTAGTCCGCTACAGCCCGGTTCACCAGAGTCCTGTTAGCCCAGCACTACTGCTCAGGACACTCAACTGGCCGGCATGTGTTTCACTTCGTTCCTGTGTCTGTCCCTTCGGGGAAATGTCACGCGGTGACATCCGGAGTCCTGCCTAGCCTGCAACAGCCCGGGTTCCCGGAGTCCTATTAGCCCAGTGCTACAGCCCGGATTCACACGCTGCTGACCGACATGCTTGATGTGATTCATGTATGCCTGTCCCCATAGGTTAGTGCCGCTTTGGGTTAACGACTAGCCTTGTCGGCCCGGGTTCTCTGTCATATGGATGCTAGCGACACTATCATATACGTGAGCCAAAAGGCGCAAACGGTCCCGGGCCATGGTAAGGCGACACCGTGGGAATACCGTGCGTGAGGCCACAAAGTGATATGAGGTGTTACCGGCTAGATCGATGTGACTTGGAATCGGGGTCCTGACACTATGAGAACCAAGGGATTCTCCCACGGACATGTACCTGTGACAACATTAGAGATGTGAGGGAAGGGGAAGAGGTCATATGCATTCTCAGAAGATTTTGAAGATAAATTAGTTTAGAAGACATTGACCTCATAGTGCGAAGACATTCACTCACATGTAGAGAGTTGGTTCTAGATTCGTATGAATCCACGAATAAGTACAAGTGAGGAATCTAACTACTTTGTGAAGCATAAGTGAACATACTAGGCATGCTATGAGATGCAGAATGAGATAGATCCAACTTGTAGGAACAGAAACCACTTGTGGTTGAAAAGGATGAATCTATCGGATCAAAAAGACTATAAAAAGAGGTTTTATTTACCACACGAGGATCTGCTAGACGGAGTGGGAGAGGAGGCTGAGCAGTTCGATCTTCCGTGCCATAACTTGGCAATGGAGGACACCTACGGCGACGGCGGAGAAGACGATGTCCGCGGCCGGCGTGAGGACGGCGTCGGTGAGGTCGCGACAGCTAAGCGCTTCATCACCGGCGGCGTCGAGGGCTAGCGGTGGCGCTAGGGTTTGTGCGAGAGTGGAAGAAGAGATAATGACTGGGGTGAGGTGTGTATTTATAGGGATAGGGACGGCACAGTGTTATTACACAGGTGCCCCTGGCGGTTCACATCTGAAGGACACTTGGCGATCATGCAACACATTGGAGGTTGTTCCACGTTCCCACGCACGCCTGGATTGTTGGGTGGTCGTTCCCAGTTCTCCGGGTTTCAGGTAAAAAGGATTGAGCATTGAAAATAGATTAATGTTTGTCTCTGTGTCTTCTGCTGACAAGGACGCAGAGAAGACATTTTGACAGTTTCAATAGAATGCATATGATTTGTATTGATAGACTTAAGACGGGATCATAGAAAGGTCAGGGTCCGATCACATTCACTTAGTTCAAAAGATTCAACTAGAAGACATAGCTATAAGTGAATGCTGTAGAGGACAGAAACCAAATCAGTACATTGAAGATGAACATGAAGCCATGTTAATAATGAAGATAAACAAAATGCGAAGACTTTGCAAATGTAACGCCAACAGAAAGTATTCCAAACAAAAGTTTGGTGGTGGCGTTACCCACCATATAGGGAATATTAGACCCAGACACGGCGCATAATTATCGTGGCGCTCCGAAGTCAAATTCCGCGTTAATGTATTCACACTTAGAGTGTAAGTCTTCATTTGTTGAAGATATATGTTGCTTCATGTGTTTGCACATCTAAGTCATCAACATGCATAAGTCTTAGGATGTGTGCATGATCAGAGGACATTTGAGGATTCCAAGATATTTAGCTCACACCGCAACTTGCAAAACCTTTTCTCATCCAAGGGCTTTGTGAAGATATCTGCCAGTTACTCTTCAGTGCTGACGTGAATGATATCAATATCTTCCTTCATGACATGATCCCTGAGAAAGTGATGGCGGATCTGAATGTGCTTTGTCTTCGAGTGCTGAACTGGGTTGTTGGCGATCTTGATGGCGCTTTCGTTGTCGCAGTAGAGTGGCACTTGCTTCAGATGAATGCCATAGTCTTTGAGTGTTTGCTTCATCCATAGAAGCTGAGTGCAGGAAGACCCAGCAGCAATGTATTCAGATTCAACAGTGGAGAGAGATACACTGTTCTGCTTCTTTGAAGACCAACATACAAGTGATCGTCCCAAAAAGTGACATGTGCCTGATGTAGACTTGCGATCACTACAAAAAAATACTCTTCCATGATGATACGTGTTTGTCACAGTAGGTCGCTTTTTTTGTCATGCATACACATCCATGACAAATTTATGACAGAATCAAGATAGTCATACCTGTGCTGTCGTAGAAGTGTTCCATGACATTACCAAAATTATCATCACGGAAGTGTCCACTTCCATGACAATAAAGCGCACATCATAGAAGTGCTTTTGTCAAGGGTGACCGATACGTGGCATCCACCGTAACGGAATGCCGTTAAGCTATCAGGTCGGGTTTTGGATCCGATAACCCGTTAACAGCCCCGACCAATGGGGATTTTCCACATGTAAAATCATCATTGGCTAGAGGAAACACGTGTCGGCTCATCGTTGGGACAGATGTCATCCACTCACTGGACAGAAGGCGCCTATGATACGTCGACACGTGTCACAGCCCAACAGTGGCCCATTCCTGTGAAAAGGCCGGCCCATTTGACTTGGTCAAAAGCAGGCGGGCCGGCCCATGGAAAGCCTGTTAACGGCCTGTTCGCATATAGCCCATTTACAACCCGCTAATCCAAGGCCCGTTACACCCTATCCGAATTAGGCCCAGTAGCGTCATCTGGGCCGTCCAATATGATTCCAGCCCATTTTCATTTCTGTCCCATGTATAGCCCATGACGTCTTTCGGCCCATATGAGGCCCTTTGTAAGTCTTGGCCCATTAGCGGCCCGTGCTGGAACTGGCCTGTAATGAACAGTGTGTTACTTTACACCCATTAACGGCCCGTGGTGAAACTGGCCCGTAATGAACAGTGTATCACTTTATACCCATTAACGGCCCGTTATTCTGTTGGGCCGTTTCTAGCCCAAGTTAACTTTCGGCCTTCTGAGGGCCCATTTATTCTTGGGATCATTTGCAGCATTCAGTTACTTACGGTCTGTTACTGTCATTTTCTGTTTGTGGGCCAAATTCAGCCCGTCGTTATAGTCGGCCCGTTTGCGGACCGTTAGTATGTTGGGCCATTTTCATAGCATCACCAAATACGGCCTATTAACGGCCCATTATGGTTAGCCCATAAAACGTATGATTTCCATTAAAGGCCCATCTACGGCCCATTAAAGGCCCGTACAAGACCCATAAATGAGCCGGTGGCCCATGGATCCTACAAGACGTACAAGGCCCATGGATCCTACGAGACGTAGAAGGCCCATGGATCCTACGAGACGTAGAAGGCCCATGGATCCTACGAGATGTAGAAGGCCCATGGATCCGACGGCCCGTGAAGGGCCATGGTCGGGCGAATTGGCCCCCGTTTGAACGATATATCATATTCAAAGAATTATCCTACTCAATACTATCACCTCTAAAAAGCCTACACTATTACAATAAAGAGATCAAGGCATAGAAAGGTAGAATAATCCTACACTATACAATAAAGAAATTACAGCCGATTATACCCACTGGGCATTATGGTTCGACATAGGTGATAATAAAGCATACACAAGCAGCAAATTACATACACTGGGCAAATACAGCTCACACATCATGGACGCGCATCAACTTAACTCCATTTGAACTATAATCTGTTCAGAAAATAGGATTGGCCGGATTCAGATAGCACAAATTTCAGTCTGCAAAATCTCCAATTCCTTCATGGTTACCTTAGTGTATTGTTTCATTTTTTGACTCCTGCATCTAATACCTGCATGTCCAGTCTCAACTTGTTGATTATACGTTGACAATCATGTACACGTTGTCTTGCCACCTCTAGTTGATGCTCGAGAACATCAGCACATTCCAATTCCAATCCATAATCATTCGGTAACGGCCATGCCGCACTGCTCGCATATCTTTGTGTTGATGTCACTTCATCCTGAAATGTTTCTGTAAGTACACATGACTAGGGCAAAAATATAGTTACAACAGTGAAGCGAACAAGACACTATTTTGTACTACATGGCAAAACAGGACTAACAATAATGTTACACGTCACTTTTTAAAAAAAATGTTACACGTCATGAAGCATAAGCAGGTGATATTTTAAAAATTATAAAAAAGATAGTCTCTGTAGCCTGCATACAGAAATCCCTCTTAGCTCACCAGAGGAGCATGATGTTGGGGCCCAATCGAAAACACAGAAAAGTTACAAATTTAGACAGCACGTTGCATATAAGTAAGCAAGCAGTTGGCCATTCTGTGCCTCAATTAAAGTCTTAGGGAGCATAATGAACGGCAGAGGGTTTCATACAAACACACTACAGCAGGCAAAACTATGCAATCATTAGCGTAGTATAAACTAGATTGTGAGCCTCATGCAATAATAGTTGGTTAATAGACTTCAAAGCTTCAGGCACACTTCGGCAGAGTAATTAAATGGTAAGGCCTTTAATTATGTTAATTAATAGTGATACAAGTACCGAACATCAGGCATGATTATTTGGGCATCTCATTAACTGAGGACAAATAAAGCAATTGAAAAGAGAAAATTAACTATGCCTGAAACAAACAAGGAATTGAACTGTTGAGTTGCATACAGTGACTTACCTTTGCAGGTTGAAGAGGCTCAGCGCAACTCCTACTTCTCTTGCAAGGCTTCTTCCTAACATCTTGTACTTGGAAATCCTCAATCTTATCTTCATTGCACCCCCTCTGCAAGGTGACACAAACTAGTTACTCGTCTCCTTGGAAGATAAATATGCATACTTTCTAGTCTATGAACACAAAAGAATGAGATTATAACAAAACAACACCACATAATGAAACATGCCGCATCTCTTGCACTTGCACACAATGAAATGAACATTTACTATGTCTGCACTATGTAAAAACTAGGCATACCTTCGAACTGGATCTCCAGGTACTCTTGGAGAGCCTACTGTAGTGTACAACCAAACCTTTATGTCACCTATGAGTTAGACAAGGCCCCACTACAGCAGCCCTTAGTGTTTAAATCGTTGACAAGCTCTGTTAGAGTCTTATGTCAAGAACAACAAGTAATCAAAGCAAATAGTCCTAGTTTGGCTGGCTGATGCAAACAAGCAATTGAACAGATGTGTGAGCAAATCTTACATATCAAGAAAAGAAGCAAAGAAGGAGGCTTAAAGACCATCACTTGACTGACTAGATTTAAGGGGCATTTAAACATCATGTGCAACATATGAACTAACATAAACATTGCATATTTCAGATTCTACAATGGAATGCACATGTATTAGGTTATGCCATGTATGATGATGCCTAAATGTACAGATAGCAGGCATGAGTGATTCATCATTGCATGCACAATTCAATTGCAGGTTAAGGGCCAGTTCGATTCCGCCTTTTCAGGGCATATTGTCAAAATAAGCCATAAAAGATGTAAAGAAGTCATTTTTGAGTTATGGGCTTGGGCTTAACTAATTTCGCTTTGGAGGGGGGTGTTTCAGGTAGAACCTCACTAAAAATTGAAGGGAAGGGGAATAGTGAAATGACTCTGTTGTCTGCCTATATTACACTCAAAATGTAACTGTTGATGCCCATGTCACACCTGACCCTCAAGTAAAAACAAACACGCAAGCATTCATTGCCCTGCCCGCTTGCATCTCCTCTCCCCTTTCCACTATACGATGAATTGCTATGAGCTGCTTCTGCTGCTGCTATATGATGCATTGCTATGAGCTGCTCCTGCTGCTGCTATATGATGAATTGCTATGAGCTGCTACTGCTGTATGATGAGTTGCTATGAGCTGCTGCTGCTATATGATGAATTGCTATGTTTGCCGCTGCTATATGATGAGTTGCTACAAGCTGCTGCTGCTACTGCTATATGATGAGCTGCTACAAGCTGCTCCTGCTGCTGCTATATGATGAATTGCTATGAGCTGCTCCTGCTGCTGCTATATGATGAATTGCTATGAGCCGCTCCTGCTGCTGCTATATGATGAATTGCTATGACCTGCTGCTGGTATATGATGAATTGCAGACTGCTGCTGCTGTATGATGAGTTGCTATGAGCTACTGCTACTGCTATATGATGCTTTCAGGTGGTGCTGCTATACAATAATAACCAGCCACTTGGACCATCGAATTTCAATAAATAATTGTTCTTCATTTAAATGTGGGTCATGCGTTCTTCGTTTAAATTAGGCAATGGGATCTCTATGGAAAACATTGACCAAAGTAGATTGTTCCAAGTAGATGGTATCTTTGTATTTGCATTTTGAGCAAATAGTGATGGTCTGTTTTCCTATCATATTAATTACTGCACTGGGTTCAATTTGTGATGTTTGCAAGTCAAATTAATTTCCATATGGGCAGCAAAATGAAAAAAATATAATCTTAGACTTTCCACTGATCATACCAAAGATAAGCTAAAAATGCAATGAAAAGAACTGGTTGGCTTATTACATGGAGCTTATATTCACATTTGCTTATTTTCTTAGGATAACTCGTAATAACTGTCCCTAAGAAACTTGGCTAATAGAACTGGCATACAAATAACATGTCACGATGATTGCAATGGAGGAGTGACGTACCATGGCACACTGTATAGGCTCACCGCTGCCTCTCCTTTTTTTGAGATGTTCCATGAAATTGCCACATACATCTTGTACTTTTTCATTGTGTAAACCTATCTGCAAGTTGACATAGCTAATTTCAGACAGCTCTACATGATATTACATTGCATATCCCTTGTGCATATTTAAACCACCAATTAACGATTGTGTGCGTACCATAAACTAGCCATGACTCTGTATGCTGGACTAGCAGACACTCCAAGGGAGCCTAATGTAGTGCACTGGAATTCCTACATGCCACCTATGATTTTGTGTAATGTACTGCCCCTGTTCCTAAATATATGTATTTGTAGAAATTCCAGTATGGACCACATACAGATGTATATAGATGCATTTTCGAGTGTAGATTCACTCATTTTGCTCCGTATGTAGCCTATAGTGGAATCTCTAGAAAGACTTATATTTAGGAACGGAGGTACGAGGTAGTATCATGTCTGACATCTACATATCTAATTTAGCAGCCAGTAGTAGAAATCATTGTCTGCACAAAGGGATTACTGGTCGAAAATCCTAGCAAAGCACGCTGGCAGGCACAGAACAATACAAAAGAGAGAGAGAGACGCGCTTACAAGATCATAGCAATGCCTCAGTCCAGGATCTTGGTTGGCCAAGCTGTTAGATCTAGAAGAAACATCGTCCTTGTAGTTTTTGCCAGCTGCATAACAGGTAACAACGACTGGTTAGTATATTTGAAGTACATCGGGCAGGTGATGCTAGACAGGTTTAAAGGTGACAAGTACCTAGGCCGTGGCGGGTGCTTGGCATCTCTCCAAATTGTGGGAATCAGGTTAGAAACATTGAGGGTGATGACGCTGCGCTGGCTATTGGGGTCCGGTAAGGAGATCTAGAACCGTCGAGTAGGGTGTTTGTGGAGCGGCTCCGGTAGGGTGGACTATGGTGTGTGCGAAGCGGATCTATGGCCGTGGACGAGGGCGTAGGTGAAGCTGCTTCGGTGGTTGGGTTAAGGGTGGTGTCGACGATGCGGATCTGCGACCGTGGATGGGGCGTCAGAAGCTGCTCCGGTAGGTTGGATGAGGGTGCGAGGAAGTGGATCTGAGGCCGTGGACTTGTGAGTTGGCAAAGCGGCCCCGGTAGGGTTGAGAATGATATAGGCGAAGCTACTCCGGTAGGGTTGAGGAAGGTGTCGGCGAAGCGGCTCCGGTAGGGTTGAGGAAGGTGTCGGCAAAGAGGATTAGAGGCCGTCGACAGGGGCGTCGGTGGGGCGGCTCCGGGGTGTGTGGACGAATCGTCTCCGGTGGGGAGTATGAATGAGCTGCTGCAGATGCGCGACGGTTGATGAGAGTACTGGTGAAGCAGATCCGGCACCGTGGACAAGGCCGACACTGAATGGGCTGTGGTACAATGGTGGATGAGCAGTCTACTTGTTTCTAGGGGAGGTGGGAGGGGTAGATGCGGCCGCAAAAGCAGATCGGGCGAGGTGGATGCCGCTGGCAGTGAATGGGCTATGGTACGCCGGTGGATGAGCAGTCTAGGGTTTCGAGAGGGGAGGGGGAAAGGGCGATGAAGTATGGATGGTGTGATGTAAGATGCTCTGGTGCTGTGGAGTTAGTCGTTTTTGCGGGAGGGGGAGAGGAAATGGGGGTGCCGTGTAGTGGGGGAACCGGAAGTTACGAAAGCAGCCCCGACCTATCATGTAGATGAGGGCGGTATTGTAACTGTTGGTCTCCGTGCACCAAGGACAAAAGGGGGATTTCGCATGCTAAAGACTAAGGTGGCGGAAATTTTAGAAGGAGGCGGGAGATTTTGCCGCCCGCGGGATCGTTCGTATCCAATTTCAACTAATTTTGGACCGTGCTAGCGGGAAGGTCATGCTAGACTGTGTACACGGGGCACACATCAGCAGTTAATAACTGGTGCGAAGTCCACCCCAGAAAAAAGACAATAACTCGGGATGATGCGCCGATAACTTGGACGTTCACACGGGCATGGCCAATCGTACGGGTGTAGTGGCGCGTTCACAAAAAAAGGGATCAAATGCTCAGCCTATGTATTTCTCGTGTAAATAGATAATTTAGTGGCATTGCTTATTTACTTTAAACATAATGCATTGACGTGTTAGTGTAGAGGCTCACAAAAAGAAATGGATATTGTAGTCAGCTACTTAAAATTGTTACCTCATATGATTACATAGCCTCCATTTCATAAATTACGTACCCGTTGAATTCATATATGAATATTACATATATTACTTCAAAATAGAAACTTAAATCATCCAAGACTAATGAATTTGGTTGCAAGAGTAACAATGGTGCATGTTCATGATAGCTACATTGGTTGTTTGAAGAAACATCACTGTAACTTTGGCATGCACAACTAAAAAGGCTTATTTAAATAGAAAAAAATGTGATATGTGAGTGTCCAATCTTTATAGCGTTGAATCGATATTGTACCTTTGGCCACGATACGAGGTAGATATTGACTTATGTTCAAGCGATGCACGTCCCTGATCTCTAGATAGTGATACGTGAATGAATTGTGCAATCTCTCTCACACGCATACATATCTCATTTCCCTGTGGGCATCGGAATCACACACGCGCACTTCGTGTATTTCTCTCCCTCTGTCAGGGTTAAATTCGTCTTTCTACCCCATCCTACAAGTCTCACACAGAAACACACACGCTCTCTATGTCTAACACGCCCACCCCTTTAATTCCGCCCACCCACAGCCACTAATGTTTATCACACATATGCTATCTACCTATCCCTTAATATAGCTAGATATGTGTCACACAAACTTCTTTTCCCTACTAGTAAGATGGCCATGCGTTGCACGGAACATCAAGATGCATTTGTACGAGAAGTTTATCTTGTGGCAGAAAAGGATGAACGAGGGAATGCCTTATTTTAAAATGCGGAGAGGGGTGTGGGTATCTTTTTGCAAAATTGCCATAGTTTCCTTCCTGTCCGTCGGATATAAATTGGATGGCCTATATTGCAGGATGGTAGGAACACCATCATGACCAACTCTGTTTTTTTATAAGAGTAGAGATCTGTGTGTGTCACTGCCCCCCCCCCCCCACACACACCCACACTTCCCAACACCGAAGGAGTAGGGTGACACCTCGATCTTGATACTAATCTATCGACTGGCTTCTCTCTCAAACATACACACACACACTACCCGGCACCGAAGGAGCTAGTAGGGTGGCACATCGATCTTGATAATAATCTATCTACTCCTCTTTCAAAGACACACACACACGCACACTCTCGCTAGTTGTGCCTGTATGCCTACCGCGCACACTCTTGATACGTCTTTCTCTCCCTCCCCCCAACAATGACAGCAGAAGGGTGACAACTCAATCTGATCATAATCTATCAATTGGTTTCTCTCTCAAACATTGTGTCTCGGTGCCTCGCTCGGTAGCCCCTCGATATGTAGACTTCTCGCGCGCGCACAGCTGTAGTGACAATGACGCTAAACCCAGTGTGCCTTGTTTTTACCGGCCTCATGTGATAGTTTTCACCCTGTTTTCTGTTAATTAACAAGGAAACCTTTTCTTTGTTACTACTAGTGAATCTAAAATCATTCGGGGCAGACATAAAATATATCACTTCAACCCAATTATCGCAGCAACTATTTTAAAAGAAATAAGCTAGCTGCCCGTGCGTTGCAAGGAACATCAAGATGCATTTGTATGAGTAGTTTATCTTGTGAGAGAAAACATTGAACGAGGGAAGGCCTTATTTGCGAACGTGGAGAGATGTGTGGGTATATTTTTGCAAAATTGCCATAGTTTCTTTCCTATCCGTTAGATATAAATCCGACGGCCTATATTGCAGGATGGAACGCACACCATCATCACCAACTTGGTTTTCTACTCCCTTCGTCCGAAAATACTTGTCATCAAAATGGATAAAAAGAGATGTTCTAAAACTAAAATACGTCTAGATACATTTCCTTTTATCCATTTTGATGACAAGTATTTCCCGACAGAGGGAGTACTTGTCTTTTTTAGAGATTTCAACAAGTGACTATGACCGGACCTTACCAACTGTCGTATTTCGGGTTCCGGCAGACCCTTGAGGTTCGAACACTGGGGTGCGCGCAGAGATTTCACCTTCTACCTACCTGCACCCCTCCTCCTCGCTAAGATATAAGCTATGGAAAGAACAGCACAAGAGACACAGGGTTTATACTGGTTCGGGCCACCATTGTGGTGTAATACCCTACTCCAGTGTGTGGTGTGGTGGATTGCCTCTTGGGCTGATGATGATGAGCAATACAAGGAAGAACAGCCTCGCGAGGGTCTGTTCTTGGCTGGGGCGATGAACTGCTAGGAGGAGTTCAGTCACCCTTCTCTCTCTCTCTCTCTCTCTCTCTTCTCGATTGCGATCCGATTTCCCCTCCTCCTACCCTGGGGGTGGCTAGTCCTATTTATAGGCAAAGGCCCTGGGCCTCTTCCCAAATATTGAGCGGGAAGGGCGCCAACAATTGGCCATTTTGAAGGGGGACATCTGGTACACTTATCCTTACTAAAGTTGGTCCTTGCCTGCCAAAGGCTCTGGTAGTGACGATGGCTTTGGCTCCACAATGACTTCCTCCCTGCTGTTGGGCTGGTCTTGGTCTCGTTGCACCGAAATGGGTGCCTTTGCTTGATGCTCTCGCCTGCACTTGCTCCCTTTGCACCAAAGAGGAAAGGAGGACACTGCGCAGGTTGACGCCCGCCAGGCACCCTTGGTCGTCATGGCTTGCATCACGGGCACATCGTGAGGTACCCCGCCTTGATCTCTCTGCCTCCTTGTGAGCCAGCCTGATGAGGCCGTGCCTGAGGAAGCTCTGTGTCATCCGCCCCGCGAGGCTTGACCCCTCGCGACGGTCTTGGGTCTGTGTTGACGAAGATGGGCCGTGCTGGGCCCCTCCTCGAGCCACGCCGCAGGCCGCTGTCGGCGTTCTGGAAACGGGGGTCCCCAGGCTTACCTGCCTGCGGCCTGCGGCGTGGCTCAAAGGGGGCCCAACATGGCCCATCTTCATCAACACAAGGCTCAAGACCCTCGTGAGGGGCCAAGCCTCGCTGGGCGGACGACGTAGAGCTTCCTCAGGCACGGCCTCATCAGGCTGGCTCACGAGGAGGCAGAGAGATCAAGGCGGGGTACCTCGCGAGGTGCCCATGACGCAAGCCATGACGATCAAGGGTGCCAGGCGGGCGCCACCGTGCGCAGCGTCCTTCTTTCCTCTTTGGTGCAAAGGGGGCAAGCGCAGCCGCGGAGTACCGAGGCATCAGGCAAAGGTTGCCATTTCGGTGCAACAAGACCAAGACCAGGAGGACTACGAGACGGAGGTCACCATGGAGCCCAGCACGGCGTCACCACAGAGGCTTTGGCAGGCGAAGACCAACTTTAGTCAGGATAAGTGTACTAGATGTTCCCCTTTGAATTGGCCAACTATTGGCGCCCTTCCCGCTCAATATTTGGGGAGAGGCCCAGGGCCTTTGCCTATAAATAGGACCAGCCACCCACGTAGCAAAAGAACGGTCGACAAGTGAGAGCAAAGCAGAGAGAGTGAGTAAGTGTCGGCGTTCTGGGAATGGGGGTCCCCAGACTTGCCTGCCTGCGGCCTGCGGCGTGGCTCAAGTGGGGGCCCAGTGCGGCCCATCTTCATCAACATGAGGCTCAAGACCCTCACGAGGGGCCAAGCCTCGCGAGGCGGACGAGACGGCGCTTCCTCAGGCACAGCCTCGTCAGGCTGGCTCGCGAGGAGGCGGAGAGTTCAAGGCAGGGTACCTCGCGAGGTGCCCATGACGCAAGCCATGACGACACGGGGCACCAGGCGGGTGCCAGCGCGCGCAGCGTCCTTCTTTCCTCTTTGGTGCAAAGGGAGCAAGCGTATCAGCGGAGTACCAAGGCATCAGGCAAAGGTTGCCACTTCGGTGCAACGAGACCAAGGCCAGGAGGACTACGAGACGGAGGTCACCATGGAGCCCAGCGCGGCGTCATCACCAGAGCCTTTGGCAGGCGAAGACTGCTTTTGTCAGGATAGATGTACTCGCTGTCCCCCTTCAAATTAGCCCGCCATTGTTGGATCCCTTCCCGCTCAATATTTGGGGAGAGGACCAGGGCCTCTATAAATAGGACTAGCCACCCACATAGCAGGGGGTTCGATTCCGGTCGGTTCGTTGGTCCGTTCGGTCCGCAAGTAGAGAGAGAGAGAGAGAGCGAGAGAGAGAGGGTGACTGAACTCTTCATAACAGTTCATCACCACAGCCAAGAACACACCCTCGCGAGGCTGTTCTTCCTTGTATTGTTCATCCACACCAGCCCCAGGAGGCAATCCATCCACCACACACTGGAGTAGGGTATTACACCACATCGGTGGCCCGAACCAGTATAAATCTTGTGTCTTTCATGCAGTTCTTTTAGTAGTTTAGATCCCCTCGAGACGGAGAGGTTGAAGGCGAGGTTTCTGCGCGCACCCCAGTGTTCGAACCTTAAGGGTCTGCCGGAACCCAAAATCCGACAATTGGCGCGCCAGGTAGGGGTGCGCCGGAATTCGTCTTCCACCGCTCCGCTCTCCTCCGACCGTCGCATCCATGTCTGACGCACATCGGGCCCGCGCCGAGCGCCGGGCCGCCATCGCTTCTCGCGTCGCCCAGACGGCCCCCGTCGGTGGCCATCCTCGTCGTTCCCCATCGCCCGCCGTCAATGCCGCCACCGGCCCGGCGGGGGGCGAGAAGCAGGCATCGTCTCAGCACCCGTCCGTGCGGCAAGACGGCCGCACCGCCACTCCATCACTCGCTCCAGCCGGTTCTTCGTCCCGCGCGCTCCACGCACCCTTGGAGGCTCGAGCTGCGCTCCTTGCGGCAAACGAGCTCCTGCGCTACCGTCCCGTCGACGACGTCTACGAAGAATGGCTCGACCGTGTCGCCGAGCTTGTCCGCGGCGCAGGGGGGTCTTCCGTGCCGTCCATCCCTTTGCGCCGCACTCCGCCCCGCGCGGGCAACGAAGCTCCAGAGGCGCACTAGCCGCCTCCTCTCCAAGAAGATGCCGTGGCTCCAAGGCGACTCGCCCCTGGGCGGAACCCGCTCCGCCAGGCGCCACCGCAATAAGAGCGAAGCTGCCAAGATATCCCTTGCCCGCAGGGGGCTGCCAGGGCGCTCCCTGCTCCGGCACGCCGCGACCCTGCTCCAGCTCCGGCACGCCAAGACCCCGCCCTGCTCCTAGCTGCAGCGCGTGGGGACCCTCAAGACCAAGCTCTCCACCAACCGAGGCCTTTCGTGGCCACCGCGGGCTGCCACGCCTACACCACTGAGCTGCGCAGCGTCGCGTGGCCCGGCAAGTTCGAGCCCGACCTGCCTCGTCGCTACGACGGCACAACCGATCCCGTAGAGTTCCTCCAGCTCTATGAGCTGGGCATCGAGGCTGCCGGCGGGGATGAAAAGGTCATGGCGAACTGGTTCCCCATGGCGTTGAAGGAAGGGGCGCGAACCTGGCTCCTAAATCTGGCTCCAGGCACGATCTCCTCCTGGGACCAGATGCGCGCCCGCTTCATTGCCAACTTCCAAGGTACTCGCGACCAGCCGCCTGCCGTGAGCGACATGCGCCGCATCAAGCAACAACCCGAAGAGACCCTGCAAAAGTACATCCAGCGCTTCAACAACGCGCGCCTCAAGATCCCCAGGGTGTCGGAGGAGGCCATCATCTCCGCCTTCTCTGATGGCATGTGTGACATCAAGATGAAGGAGGAGCTGGCGATGCACGAAGACCTCTGCACCTCCCTGGAGCTGTTCAACATGGCGAACAAGTGCGCCAGGGCTGAGGAGGGACGTCTCTCCCTCCTCGAGCTGCCTGCCGTGGACCCAGAAGAGAAGAAGCCCAAGGCCAAGGACGTGAAGCGCAAGGGGGCTGCCGTGCTCGCAGCCGAACCAGACACCAAGCGGGGCAAGGATCTGCCCGAACCCTCCAAAGGCAGCCGGTACTGTGTGTACCATGACCTCCACACCCATAACACCAACGAATGTCAAGAGCTCCGCGCCGTACGGGAAGGGAGGATCGGCCGTCGCCCTGACCGTGCTGACCGGGGCTATGGCTGAGGAGGAGGAAGAAACCCAGGGCGCTGGGAAGACCGCGGCCCGCGCCAGGGGTGGCGTGACCAGCCTCGCGAGGACCGCTGGCGGGACCTGCCTCACGAGAGGGACTGGAGAGACCAGCCTCGTGAGGACCGCCCTCATGGCAACGCAGGCCTACCTCCGCTGCTGCCTCCACCAAGAAGGAACGAAGACCGCCATCAAGATGAGGGGGCTGGGGGCTTCCAGGAGCCGCGCACGATCGCCTGCATCCTGGGCGGAGCTCAAGCCCCAGCCTCCCAACGTATCTTCAAGCAGTTTGCCCGCGAAGTGAATGCAGTTCTCCCCAAGCTCGAAGCAACACGCCCCCTTAGGTGGTCGGCGTGCCCCATCACGTTCAGCTCGGCAGACCAGCTCAAGTGCGCAGCCACTACAGGAGTCCTCCCGATGCTCTGCTCCCCGGTCATCAGCAATGTGCAGGTCACCAAGACCCTCATCGATGGCGGGGCAGGGCTCAACGTCCTGTCCGTGGAAACATTCAACAACCTCCAAGTGCCCTATGACCAGCTTCAGCCAACCAGGCCTTTCTCCGGGATCACCGACGGTTCCACAATCCCGATCGGGCAGGTCCGCCTCCCTGTCACCTTCGGGGCCCGCAGCAACTACCGCACGAGCTCATCGACTTCGACGTCGCCCACATCCGCCTGCCGTACAACGCCATCCTCGGGTACCCGGCGCTGGCCAAGTTCATGGCCGTAACCCACCACGGCTACAACGTCCTCAAGATGCCAGGAAGTGGCAGCATCATCACGGTGCACTGTGAAGAGAGAGATGCAGTGTGTTCCCTGGAGTGAGCCTTTCAGGCCGCGTCGCTAGAAGACCCAGATCGCGGCAGCAGGAGGCTTCCTGAGACCATCCCCAAGAAGAAGAAGACGTCATCAGGCTCAGCCCCTCAGGAGGCAGGCCCCTCAGGGCCCGTGCCTCCTCAGGAGGGCCCTCCGTCCATCGCATAGGAAAGCGCGCCCGGCGCCCTCCTCAGGCAGGGCTCGGGGGCTCTCTCCTGGAGGGCCACCGACCTAGCCGGAGTCACGAGGGAGGCGCTTGGGCACCATGTGGAGGTGTGCTTCGCAGCACGTTTCCCTTGAGAGGGAGCCAGGCGAGGAAGATCAGACCCGCAAGACTTCGTTGACGAGGCCATTCAAGAGCTACAGGAGACAAGGATCATGAGAGGTTGCCGCCGCTTGCCAGCCGTGGCCCCACATCCAGGCGAGGATGGTGGGCTACGCATCTACGTCGACGTACCAAGGCTCAATTAGATCGCCACAACAGAGCGCCGCTAGCCCTCGCAAGTGGGACGCTGCGGAGGTCCACCCCACAGCTATGTTCGCATGCCTCACGGCCTGCCGAGCATGGCTGCGGCGTACCAGCGCCTCATGAGGGGCATCGTGGAGGCTCAGGAAGACAGGCGTCCCGCGGCCTTGGCGGAGATGGAGGCAGCTCGCGAGGGGTCACCAGCGCCTCCGGAGCCTCCCGAGGCCCCGGGGCCTGGGGGCTCGTGAGGATCGGCTTCTGCAGCCCGCCAGGTGTGCCGCACCAACGCCACTACGCCGACGACATCCTCAGGTGACATCTTTCAAGTTCCGTTCTCAGCTGGGAGCACCCTCCCAGGGTTGCATCACTCCCAGGCCGTGTGGGTCCGTCCCCGCGGCATGTATCTGCATTTACCTTTCCGTCATTAGTTTTCCTTGTTGGGGGCGCCCCTCGGGCTGCATCATCCCCAAGCCGCTGGGGCCAGGCCCAGCTACATGTATCTCTGTAGCGTTTATTTCCAACTATGCATTGCCTATCACGCTTAGCTGCATGGTGCCCGTCCGCGGCATCTTCTCTTCCCATGTCGGCCACTTGCACGTTAAAGGGGGGGGGGTGCCTGAGCATCGCGACTCAGGGCTCTTACTGGCTCTCCAGCCCTCACCCTCTGGCCTTGTCCACGGCATCGCGACCTGGCATACCAGCGACGGCTGAGACAAGCTCGAGGGCCGGGACCCGAGGACGTAGAGTACCGGCATCTATCCAAATTTTGCAGGGACACATCTCAAGATACGGCCCAGTGCCGGGCGCAACCCGCCCAGAGGTAGGGCCTCGGGAGTCCCGCGCTGGCTCACGGGTGCCCAGATACGCCTCGCCTACCTCAACCAGCAAGCTCTTGAGTGACTAACGATCAACTAATGGCCGCCGTGGCAACACCATCTTCTTTCTATGATGACCCTGCAGGATCCCTAGAGGGAACCGCGCAAGCCGAGGCCCTCACGAGGTTTCCTTCGCCCTCGCCCGCGCGAACCGCTTGCACGTTAAAGGGGGGGGTGCCTGAGCATCGCGACTCAGGGCTCTTACTGGCTCTCCAGCCCTCACCCTCTGGCCTTGTCCATGGCATCGCGACCTGGCATACCAACGACGGCTGGGACAAGCTCGAGGGCCGGGACCCGAGGACGTAGAGCAGAAAGGGGAGCAGAGGCGGGGAAGAAGGGGCCTCGCGAGGACCTTGCCGAGCATTCCTGCTCCTATCCACACACGGACCCAACGGTGCACCTAGAACGACCCCTGATCCTCAAGATAAGTTACCACCCACGGCACTGGCTGCTGCTGCACTGCCCCCGCACCTAAAGCAACTCCGTACTAGCGACGTTGCTTCCCTTTCTCACTAAGTGATGGCTGCTTGGGCGCTAAAGGGGACCTCCTGAGCATCGCGACTCAGGGGCTCTTACCGGACCTCGGGTCGCTCACCTCCTGGCCTTGACCATGGCATCGCGACCTGGCATACCAGCGACGGCTGACGCCACCTTGGGACTGGGACCTATCGGTGTAGAGCACCAAGCCCTCGCGAGGTTCGAAAGGGAGAACTAAGCTCTGACGGAAAGCAACTCACACGAATCCATTAACAAACGGGACTACATGCACCTTACAAGCCCCCATGGGGCGCATTTCGATTCCTCACAGGGAACGGATCCTAAGGAGTGCTAACTACATGGGCCCCTGCAGAAGATGCCATCATCAACAGTGGGCCGTCAGGACCGGTGCCAACCACATCCAGATCAGGGTCGGCGACGGCCTGACGAGCCCGCCCTGCTCCGGGAGCGGCGCCGGCTCGGGGGCTCGTAGCTGTCGTCGCTCGTCTCTGGAGTCACGAAGATCTCGCTGGAGCCGCTGGACCCTCGGGCGCCACTGCCAAGGAGGCGGTCGACGGGCCTAGCCCTCACCAGGGCGAGGTCCTGGTCGCCTCTCCCGTGGCAGCACTCCCACCGGCGCCCGATTGCGTCGAAGACCTTGAGGAACATCACCGCCGCACCGTCATACTCCAGGTGGACCGTGAAGACGCCTCTTTCCCTGCAGACCCGGGCGATCTCCCTCCAGCCGCGGGACATGCAGACCGCGCCCGGGGCAGCGACGACGACCTCAGCCTCGGTCACGGGGGCGCCGCAGTCGGCGTGCTGCAGCTGGAGCTCCATAGGCCCCCCTAGAAGAACCACGGAGGCAAAGAAGGGAGGAAGGCAGATCCAGGACTGAAGAGGAGTGACGACGTGGAGCACGAACCCATGGGAGAAGCCCTCGGCATGGACTCCAGGAGGAACCACCCACGCCTTCATAACCCGACGGCGCTGGCCGCGGGAATCAGCATCAGCACCTCCGGGGCCCTCGACGTGGGCGTACAAAGGCAGTGGGAACCCCGGCGGAGCCCGCTCGCCCCGGGGCCTCGCCACCACCGGATCGTCCTCATCGTCCCGGCTGCAATGGGCGAGTCGCTTCTTCGGCGGGAGAGGGTCTGGCCCTTCTCGAGGAGCTTTTCCCTTCACCGCTGCAGAGAATCGGCGAATCGGAGCCATCACACCAAGGCGGAGCAAGAACTGAGGCGAAGGAGAGAGTAAGAGGAGATGGACTGAACGGGCACGAGCGGTGCCGTACTTATAGCCGGCGAAGGCCAACCACCGGTCTCCACGATCACAGGTAATCATAACACGTTCTGCATGCAGGGACTTGTCCAACTCGCACAATCACCAAGGCGTCGTGGGGAAGCGGAGGCGCCACGTCCAATCAACCGCCACGCGGCGTCCGAGGCCGTAGGCTGTTGGGGCCCGCGGCGCTTCGCCCTTGCCCTTTTGGCTCTCGGCACGGCCAAGTCCGTGCGCGCCTTGGTCCCGGGGGCTACTGTCGGTGTTCTGGGAATGGGGGTCCCCAGACTTGCCTGCTTGCAGCCTGTGGCATGGCTCAAGTGGGGGCCCAGCGCGGCCCATCTTCATCAACACGAGGCTCAAGACCCTCGCGAGGGGCCAAGCCTCGCGAGGCGGACGACAGGGCGCTTCCTCAGGCATAGCCTCGTCAGGTTGGCTCGCGAGGAGTCGGAGAGTTCAAGGCAGGGTACCTCGCGAGGTGCCCATGACGCAAGCCATGACGACACGGGGCACCAGGCAGGTGCCAGCGCGCGCAGCGTCCTTCTTTCCTCTTTGGTGCAAAGGGAGCAAGCGTATCAGCGGAGTACCAAGGCATCAGGCAAAGGTTGCCAGTTCGGTGCAACAAGACCAAGGCCAGGAGGACTACGAGACGGAGGTCACTATGGAGCCCAGCGCGGCGTCATCACCAGAGCCTTTGGCAGGCGAAGACTGCTTTTGTCAGGATAGATGTACTCGTTGTCCCCCTTCAAATTAGCCTGCCATTGTTGGATCCCTTCCCGCTCAATATTTGGGGAGAGGACCAGGGCCTCTATAAATAGGACTAGCCACCCACATAGCAGGGGGTTCGATTCCGGTCAGTTCATTGGTCCGTTTGGTCCGCAAGTAGAGAGAGAGAGAGAGAGAGAGAGAGAGAGAGAGAGAGAGGGTGACTGAACTCTTCATAACAGTTCATCACCACAGCCATGGACAGACCCTCGCGAGGCTGTTCTTCCTTGTATTGTTCATCCACACCAGCCCCAGGAGGCAATCCATCCACCACACACTGGAGTAGGGTATTACACCACATCGGTGGCCCGAACCAGTATAAATCTTGTGTCTTTCGTGCAATTCTTTTAGTAGTTTAGATCCCCTCGAGACGGAGAGGTTGAAGGCGAGGTTTCCGCGCGCACCCCAGTGTTCGAACCTTAAGGGTCTGCCGGAACCCGAAATCCGACAGTAAGAGAGAGAGAGAGAGAGAGAAGGGTGACTGAACTCCCACTAGCAGTTCATCACCCCAGCCAAGAACAGACCCTCGCGAGGCTGTTCTTCCTTGTATTATTCATCATCACCAGCCCCAGAAGGCAATCCACCAACCACACACTGGAGTAGGGTATTACACCACAACGGTGGCCCGAACCAGTATAAACCTTGTGTCTCTTGTCCAGTTCTTTCAATAGTTTAGATCTTTGCGAGACGGGGAGGTAGAAGGCGTGATCTCCGCGCGCACCCCAGTGTTCGAACCTTAAGGGTCTGCCGGAACCTGTGATCCGACATTTGGCGCGCCAGGTAGGGGTGCGCTGGAATCTATCTTCCACCACTCCATCCGCCACCGGCCGCCGCATCCATGTACGGCGCCAGTCGAGCTCGCGTCGCCTCGACGGCCCTCGCCGGTGGGCGTTCTCGTTGTCCCCCGTCGCCCGCCGTCAACACCGCCACCGGCCCGGCGGGGAGCGAGTGGCAAGAACCCCCCAGCATCTGCCTACGCGGCAGAGTAGCTGCACCGCAACATCGACGCCTCCGGTCGTTGTGGCCCTCCTGGGCGGCTCGCAGGCGCCGCCCACGGGTCGCCACGTCAAGCCTTTTGCCCGGCGGGTTAGCGCCGTTTCCGCATGGCAGGGGGCTCCCCCAGGCCGGGTGGTTGTAGGATCGGAAGTATGTCTAGAGGGGGGGTGATTAGACTACTTGACCAAATAAAAACTTGACCTTTTCCCAATTTTAGTTCTTGGCAGATTTTAGCTATTTTAGGACAAGTCAAGAAATCATCACATAATTCAAGCAAGCATGCAAAGAGTATATTGGCAGCGGAAAGTAAAGCATGCAACTTCAAGAATGTAAAGGGAAGGGTTTGGAGAATTCAAACGCAATTGGAGACACGGATGTTTTTCCCGTGGTTCGGATAGGTGGTGCTATCCTACATCCACGTTGATGGAGACTTCAACCCACGAAGGGTAACGGTTGCGCGAGTCCACGGAGGGCTCCACCCACGAAGGGTCCACGAAGTAGCAACCTTGTCTATCCCACCATGGCCATCGCCCACGAAGGACTTGCCTCACTAGCGGTAGATCTTCACGAAGTAGGCGATCTCCTTGCCCTTACAAACTCCTTGGTTCAACTCCACAATCTTGTCGGAGGCTCCCAAGTGACACCTAGCCAATCTTGGAGACACCACTCTCCAAGAAGTAACAAACGGTGTGTTGATGATGAACTCCTTGCGCTTGTGCTTCAAATGATAGTCTCCCCAACACTCAACTCTCCCTCATAGGATTTGGATCTGATGGAAAGAAGATTTGAGTGGAAAGCAACTTGGGGAAGGCTAGAGATCAAGATTCATATGGTAGGAATGGAATGTCTTGGTCTCAACACATGAGTAGGTGGTTCTCTCTCAGAACATATGTGTTGGAATGGTGTATGTGTTCTGATGGCTCTCTCTTTGAATGAAGAGGAGGTGGAGGGGTATATATAGCCTCCACACAAAATCCAACCGTTACACACAATCTACCAATCTCGGTGGGACCGAATAAATAAACTCGGTCAGACCGAAAAGGTAAACCTAGTGACCGTTAGGGATTTTCGGTGGGACTGACATGCAACTCGGTAGGACCGATTCTGTTAGGGTTTGGGCATAACGTAATCTCAGTGAGACCGATTACACAAACTCAGTGAGACCGAGTTTGGTAATAAGCTAACCAGAGAGTTGGTCAGGTGAACTCGGTGGGACCGATTTTCTCTTTCGGTGAGACCGAAAAGTTACAAAAGGGAAACACAGAATTTACATTGCAATCTCGGTGGGACCGATTCGCTCTTTCGGTGAGACCGAAAAGTTACGAAAGGGAAACAGAGAGTTTGCAACCCCATCTTGGTGAGACCGAGATCCCTATCGGTAGGACCGAATTGCTAGGGTTTGGCAGTGGCTTATGACATATGCAACTCGGTGGCGCCGGATAGATAGAATCAGTATGACCGAGTTTGGCTTAGGGTTTAGGTCATTTGTGGATATGGGAAAGTAGCTGAGGATTTTGGAGCATATCATTAAGCACATGAAGCAAGAGGCTCATTAAGCAACACCTCATCCCTCCTTGATAGTATTGGCTTTTCCTAAAGACTCAATGTGATCTTGGATCACTAAAATATAAAATGAAGAGTCTTGAGCTTTTGAGCTTGAGCCAATCCTTTGTCCTTAGCATTTTGAGGGTTCCACTTTCACATCCATGCCATGCCAATCATTGAGCTTTCCTGAAATAATTATCTGGAATAGCATTAGCTCAATGAGCTATATGTTGTTATGAATTACCAAAACCACCTAGGGATAGTTGCACTTTCAGCGGCGCGCGAGGTCGGTCTGACCTTCAGCTCGGAGGACCACCCCACCAACCTGGTCGGCTCGGGCGCGCTCCCCCTGTTGTCCACCCCAACCATCTGCCAGGTGGCCGTCACTAGAACCCTCGTTGACGGTGGCGCGGGCCTCAACGTGCTTTTGGTCAAGACTTTCAACCTCCTCTGCATACCCCGGGTGCGGCTGCGACCCAGCCGATCTTTCTCGGGCGTCGGGGGCGGATCATCCGACTCCCTGGGACAGATCCGGCTCCCGGTAACCTTCGAGACCTACAACAACTTCCGCATGAAGACGGTCGACTTCGACATCGCCCCCATCGGCCTCCCTTACAACGCCATCCTCGGCTACCCGGCACTGCCTCAGTTCATGGCCGCCACGCACCCGTCGTACAACCTCATGAAGATGCCCGGGAGCAGCGGTACCCTCGCCGTGCATGGGGACACCGGGGACGCCCTGCGAGTACTCAAGCTCGCGTTCAAGACAGTGGCATCGGCACGACCCGTCAACGTGGAGACCCCAGAGCCCAAGGGGGCTGCGCCCGCCAAGAAGAAGCAGTTGTTCACCCAGGACAAGGCAGAAACCAAGCAGATACCCGTCGACGAGGACGGGTCCTCTAGTGCCACTTTCACAATAGGCGCCAACCTTGAGCCTGAGCAGGAGGAGGCCTTGGTCAAATTCCTGCGCGCGAATAAGAAGGTATTTGCTTGGGAGCCCGATCAGCTGGCGGGGATCCCCAGGAGTGTCATCGAGCATCACCTCAACGTGTGCCCAAATGTGCGCCCCGTGAAGCAGAAGGCCAGGCTGCAGTCTGTGGAGAAGCATGCCTTCATTGTCCAAGAGACCCGCAAGCTAGAAGCCGCTGCGGTCATTCGCAAGGTCCGATACCTGGACTGGTTGGCCAACCCTGTCGTTGTGCCCAAGAAAGGGGGGAAGGAACGCATGTGTGTCGACTTCACCAACCTCAACAAGGCATGCCCGCAAGATCCGTTTCCGCTCCCCCGCATCGACCAGATCATCGATTCCACTGCGGAGTGCGACCTGCTATGCTTCCTGGACGCCTTCTCCGGGTATCACCAGATCAAGATGGCAGTAGAAGACGTTCAGAAGACCGCCTTCTTAACCCCGTGCGGGGTATACTGCTATACATGCATGCCGTTTGGACTGCGGAACGCAGGGGCAACCTTTCAGCGGCTGATGCACATCACCTTGGTCCTGCAACTCGGAAAGAATGTCAAAGCCTACGTTGATGACATTGTAGTAAAATCTTGGGAGGCCAAGACCCTGATACAAGACCTGGAGGAGACCTTCGCGAGCCTCGACACAGTAAACCTGCAGCTCAACCCGAAGAAATGTGTGTTTGGCGTCCCCTCGGGCAAGCTTTTGGGATTCCTCGTGTCCCATCGTGGCATCGAGGCCAACCCCGAGAAGGTCAAGGCGGTCGAGGACATGAGCCCGCCAAAAACCCTCAGAGAAATGCAGAAGCTCACTGGGCGCGTGACCGCGCTAGGGCGCTTCATCTCCAAATTGGGGGAGCGAGCGTTGCCTTTCTTTCAGCTGATGAAGAAAAAGGGGCCCTTTGAATGGACTGAAGAGGCAGATAAGGCGTTTCAAGATCTCAAGAGGTACCTGACCAGTCCCCCAGTCATGGTGGCTCCGCGCCCTCAAGAGCCCCTGCTGCTTTACCTCACCGCCACTCACTACTCCGCCAGCGCAGCCCTGGTGGCGGTTAGGGAGGAGCGCCGAGTCAAGACCGCAGCGGCAGCCCGAGGCAAGACAAAACGGGAACAAGGAAATCCTGAAGAAGCCACAACCGCAGTTGAGGAGGGTCAGCTGCCGAAGAATGCACCAGAGGCAGGAGAGGCCGCACGCCCGGATGATCCACCTCCCGAGGTTGGATCATCTCGTGAGGCGCCCTTGCCTCCCAAGGGCGCCGCGACCCCAGATGCTCTCAGCCCTGTTGAGCATCCAGTCTACTTTGTTAGCACGGTGTTACGGGACGCGAGGGCATGGTACCCAATGCCTCAGAAGCTCCTCCTCGCGCTACTGGTAGCCTCGCGCAAGCTGCGTCACTACTTCCAGGCTCATCCCATCAAAGTCGTCTCATCGTACCCCCTGGAGAGAGTGCTCAGGAGCCCTCACTCAGCCGGAAGGGTCGCCGAGTGGAACATGGAGCTGCAGGCGTTTCAGCTCGAGTTCAGCACAACCAGGGTCATCAAAGGAGCAGCGTTGGCGGATTTCATAGCGGAATGGGCGGAGGCACCAGGCCTTAGGGACAACAAGGATCGGTCCCTTTCTCCAGGGAGTGAGGCGCCGGAAGGCTGGGTCATGTACTTCGACGGGGCGTTCTCCAGACACGGCGCGGGGGCTGGCGCGGTGCTGATATCACCCACTGAGGATAAGCTCTACTATGATGTACAGCTCTGTTTCTAGCAAGGTGAAAAGGTCTCCAACAACATAGCAGAATATGAGGGACTGATAGCCGGGCTGAAGGCCGCAGTAGCCCTAGGAGTGAAACGCCTCACCGTCAAGGGCAACTCGCAGCTCGTAGTCAACTTCTCCAACAAGGTATATGAGCCGAAGGACGAGCATATGGAGGCCTACCTGGCGGAGGTCCGCAGGATGGAAAAGCAGTTCTGGGGGCTGGAGCTGAAGCACGTGCCCCGTGGCACCAACCAGGAAGCTGACGACATAGCCGGGCGGGCATCCAGGCGGTTGCCACAGGAACCCGACGTCTTCAAAGAGCGGCTCTTCAAACCTTCAGCACAGCCGATGTTATCAAACATCGCTCAGTCTCGAGAGGAGCTCCCCCAGCCGCCAGCCTCGGGAGCCCCGGTCTACGAACCGACCTCAGGAGCACGCCTGCTCCTAACGATGGAACCTCAGGAGGAGTGCTGGATCGCAAAACTCTGGAGTTATTTAACGCAAGGGGCCCTACCGGAAAAGGAAGAGGAAGCAGAGCGTGTGGCGCGGCAGGCCACGGCATACTGCATCAGAGATGGAGAACTTTACCGGAAGCGACCAAACGATGTATCTCTGCACTGCATCTCCAGGGAGCAAGGAAAGGAACTACTGAAGGACATACACGGCGGAGACTGCGGACACCACTCATCATCACGGACCCTCGTCGGCAAGGCATTCCGTAGTGGGTTCTATTGGCCTACCGCACTCAACGACGCAATCGAATTGGTAAAGGCTTGTGAGGCCTGCCAGTTTCATTCCAAGCAGATCCATCAACCGGGGGGGGGGGCCTGCAGACTATACCCATCTCGTGGCCCTTCGCAGTTTGGGGGTTGCATATTCTAGGCCCGTTCCCTCGGGCGCCAGGGGGCTACCGCTACCTCTACGTCGCCATTGACAAGTTCACCAAGTGGGCAGAAGTGGAGGCTGTCTGTACCATCCCCGCTGGCTCCGCGGTCAAGTTCATCAGGGGTATCGTGAGCCGGTTCGGGGTACCGAATCGCATCATCACGGACAACGGTTCACAGTTCACCAGTAATCTCTTCAAAACATACTGTGCTAACCTTGGGACGCAGATGTGCTATGCTTCGGTGGCACACCCGTGAAGCAATGGGCAGGCTGAACGAGCCAACGCGGAGGTCCTCAGGGGCCTCAAGACCAGGACATTCAAGAAGAAGCTAGAGGCCTGCGGCAGAGGTTGGGACGACGAGCTTCAGTCCGTGTTGTGGTCCATCCGCACGACCGCGACCAAACCGACTGGGGAGACCCCGTTCTTCCTGGTCTATGGAGCCGAGGCAGTCCTTCCTCACGAGGTCAGGCGTCGCTCCGCACGGGTCTTGGCGTTTGATGAGGTGCAGCAGGACGCCATGCGGGGGATGGACCTCGTGCTGGGGGAGGAACGCCGCCGGGAAACCGCGCTGCGAGCGGCAAGGTACCAACAGGCTCTATGATGATATCACTGCCGCAACATCCGCCCCAGGACCCTCGAGGTAGGAGACCTCGTACTCAGGCGGGTTCTCTCCAGGGAGGGGATGCACAAGCTCTCTCCCATGTGGGAGGGCCCGTTCAAGGTTGTTCATGTTTCCAGGCCAGGCTCCGTGCGCTTGGAGACTCAAGAGGGGGAGCCGGTCCAGAACGCGTGGAACATCCAGCACCTCCGGAGGTTCTACCCCTAAAAGGCCCAGAGCCTGTGAAGCAAGGCGAGTGCCTGTGAAGACCTTCCTTTTTGGAAAAGGCCCAGAGCCTGTGAAGCAAGGCGAATGCGTGTGAAGACCTTCCTTTTTGGAAAAGGCCCAGAGCCTGTGAAGCAAGGCGAGTGCCTATGAAGACCTTCCTTTTTGGAAAAGGCCCAGAGCCTGTGAACCAAGGCGAGTGCGTGTGAAGACCTTCCTTCTTGGAAAAGGCCCAGAGCCTGTGAAGCAAGGCGAGTGCCTGTGAAGACCTTCCTTTTTGGAAAAGGCCCAGAGCCTGTGAAGCAAGGAGAGTGCCTGTGAAGACCTTCCCTTTTTGGAAAAGGCCCAGAACCTGTGAAGTAGGGCGAGTGCCTGTGAAGACCTTCCCTTTTTGGAAAAGGCCCGGAGCCTATGAAGCAAGGCGAGTGCCTGAGAAGCTATCGCGTTTTGGAAAAGGCCCGGAGCCTGTGAAGCAAGGCCAATGCCTGTGAAGCTCGCCGCCCCGTGACACTCTCACGTAATAATGAGTGGGGTTGTACACGCCCCGGAGTCTCAGGAGCACCGGCCTCAGGCCCTGGGGCTACCTCCCACGCCCAGTGGTAGCACTTAGCTCCGCGCTGGTGAGAAGACGTTGAAGACTAGATTAGGTGCCGGACGTGGCTTTTTCATTTGCTTTCCACAGTTGACGTGTTTACTTGCATCTGAAGTCTTATTGAAGTTATCGCTGTTGCTGATTTGTGGTTCGTCGATTTTCGCTCCTCACTTTGGTTTCTCTCATAAACGACCTCGCGAGGGATGGTACCCAAACGTCCTCGCGAGCGTTTCTGCTCTAGCCGCTGGAAGGTTTCATGGCCCGGGCACGTTACAGGAGCACCCCTCTAGTCCGTGCCCCTCGGGCACCGCGACGCGCACACAGGGCCTGGGTCGGTCGCCCCCCCGGCAGGGGTCAAAGACTATCTACGCACAGGCGTGTAGTTAAGAGGCGCAAAAATAAGATCAAGGTAATGGTTAAAACGGCAATAATTCCCAACACGCCCCAACGGGGCTCCATGCAGCTATTTTGTCTTACACCGGAAACAAAAGGAAAAGGAAAGGACGAGCCTGACGCGGCCCTCCTCACATCGGCCTGCAGAGGCGACCCGGGCTGCCTCCGGGCCTCAGGCAGACTCCCTCTCGCGCTTCACCGGGGCACGATGGCGGGCGGACGAACCACCACCTCCCAAGCGAGCTCGACGGCGCGGGGGTTGACTGCGGCCACCGCTGGAGGACTCGCTTGAGGAAGAGCTGACGAAGCTTGGGGAGTCTCGGACGCCACCATCCGCACGGGCGCTGTCTCCTCCATCACCATCGGAGCGGGGCCCCCGGTCGCGGTCGTCGTCCTCAGGGCAACACCCCGCGCGGCGACCATCTTCCCCAAACACCCTCGCATAGAGGGTGGCGTCGCCGTCGAACCTGAAGTGCAGGGTGCACCGGCGCCCCAGGTCGCGAGCGCGGGCGAACGCCTGCCAGCCACGAGTTAAGGCCAAGCCCCCATTGGCGGAGACCTCCAGCGCGACCCATGAGGACCTGCTGCAGCAGCCCTCCGCCTGGAGCCAGAGGCCACCAGGAGCACCGGCCGGGAGTTCACCAAGGAGGAAACGAGGGAGTTGGAGCCGGGCGCTAGTCGGCTCCGCCGACCAGACGACGAACTCCGGCAGCACCTGCGCAGCGCGTAAGCGCGGCCTAGGGGAGCGCGCAACCCAGGCGCGTCCCTCAGCCACAGCGGCTCGCCCGCCGCCGTGCTGGGAGCCGCCCCCATGACCACCACACGCTACCGGGGCGGCCACCGGATGCTTCCGAGGGCGCCCACGACCGCGCTTGGGCAGGGTAGAGGCAGGATCGACTTGGAGGGCCTTCCCCTTCTCTGCAGCCGAGTACCTCCTCGATGGAGCCATCACACCAAGGCGGAGCAAGAATTGAGGCAAAGGAGAACACAAGAAGAGATGGACTGGAAGGGCACGCGCCGTGCCATACTTATAGCCGGCGAAGGCCAACCGCCGGCCTCCACGATCACAGGTAATCATGACACAATTTGCATGCAGGGACTTGTCCACCTCGCGCGATCAACGAGGCATCGTGGGGAAGTGGAGACGCCCACGTCCCATCAACCGCCACGCGGCGCCCAAGGCCGCAGGCTGTTAGGGCCCGCGGTGCTTCGCCCTTGCCGTTTCGCCTCTCGGCACGGCCAAGTCCATGCGCGCCTTGGGCCCGGGGGCTACTGTCGGCGTTCTGGGAACAGGGGTCCCCAGACTTGCCTGCCTACGGCCTGCGGCGTGGCTCAAAGGGGGCCCAACATGGCCCATCTTCATCAACACAAGGCTCAAGACCCTCGCAAGGGGCCAAGCCTCGCGGGGCGGACGACGTGGAGCTTCCGCAGGCACGGCCACATCAGGCTGGCTCACGAGGAGGCGGAGAGATCAAGGCGGGGTACCTCGCGAGGTGCCCATGACGCAAGCCATGACGATCGAGGGTGCCAGGCGGGTGCCAGCGTGCGCAACGTCCTTCTTTCCTCTTTGGTGCAAAGGGGGCAAGCGCAGCCGCGGAGTACCGAGGCATCAGGCAAAGATTGCCATTTCGGTGTAACGAGACCAAGACCAGGAGGACTACGAGACGGAGGTCACCATGGAGCCCAGCACGGCGTCACCACAGAGGCTTTGGCAGGCGAAGACCAACTTTAGTCAGGATAAGTGTACTAGATGTTCCCCTTCGAATTGGCCAACTGTTGGCGCCCTTCCCGCTCAATATTTGGGGAAAGGCCCAAGGCCTTTGCCTATAAATAGGACCAGCCACCCACGTAGCAAAAGGACGGTCGACAAGTGAGAGCAAAGTAGAGAGAGTGAGTAAGAGAGAGAGAGAGAAGGGTGACTGAACTCCTCCTAGCAGTTCATCACCCCAGCCAAGAATAGACCCTCGCGAGGCTGTTCTTCCTTGTATTGTTCATCATCACCAGCCCAAGAAGGCAATCCACCAACCACACACTGGAGTAGGGTATTACACCACAACGGTGGCCCGAACCAGTATAAACCTTGTGTCTCTTGTGCAGTTCTTTCAATAGTTTAGATCTTTGCGAGACGGGGAGGTAGATGGCGTGATCTCCGCGCGCACCCCAGTGTTCGAACCTTAAGGGTCTGCCGGAACCCGTGATCCGACATCCGCAGGCAGGCAAGTCTGGGGACCCCCGTTCCCAGAACGCCGACAGTAGCCCCCGGGCCCAAGGCGCGCCCGGACTTGGCCGTGCAGGGAGGCGAAAGGGCAAGTGTGAAGCGCCGCGGGCCCTAAAAGCCTGCGGCCTTGGGCGCCGCATGGCGGTTGATTGGACGTGGGCGTCTCCACTTCCCCACGGCGCCTCGGCAACTGCATGGATTGGACAAGTCCCTGCATCCAAAGCGGGTCATGATTACCTGCGATCGTGGGGGCTGACGGTTGGCCCTCGCCGGTTATAAGTACGGATCGGCGCGCGCCCTTCCAGTTCATTCCCCCTTGCTTCTCCTTCTTCTTCATGGCCCCGTCGAGGAGGTTCTCGGCCGCAGAGAAGGGGAAGGCTCGCCAGGTTGAGCCTGCCTCTCCCCCGCCCAAGCGCGGCCGAGGGCGCCCTCGCAAACATCCTTTGGCCACCACGGCAGCTCCCCGTGGCCGTGGAGACAATTTCCAGCACGGTGACGGGCGGACTGCTGGGGCCGGGGGGCGCGCTTCGGTCGCGCGTCCCCCTAGGCTGCGCTTTCGCGCTGCAGAGGTGCTGCCGGAGTTTGTTGTGTGGTCGGCGGAGCCGACTAGCACCCGGCTTCAACTTCCTCACTTCCTCCTCGGCGAGCTCCCAGCCGGTGCCCCGGGCGGCCTCTGGCTTCAGGCAGGCGACTGCTGCAGCCGGGCCTCATGGCCTGGCATTGACCCGCGGTTGGCAGACGTTTGCCCGCGCGCGTGGCCTAAGCCGTCGGTGCACCCTGCACTTCAAGTTTGACGGCGATGCCACCCTCTACATGAGGGTGTTTGGGGAAGATGGTCGCCGCGCAGGGTGCTGCCCTAAGGACGATGACCGCGGGCGGGAACCCAGCCCCGGCGATGATGGAGAGGACAACACTCGTGTGATTGGCGGCGCTCAGGGTTCCCCAAGCTTCACCGGTTCTTCTTCAGGCGGCGACTCTTCTAGCGATGGCTGCGGTCAGCCTCCACACCGTCGTACCTGCTTGGGAGATGGTAGTGTGTCTGCCCGCCGTCGCGCTTCGGTGAAGAGCGAGAGGGAGTCTGTCTGAGCCCCAGAGGCAGCTCGAGCCTTCCCTACAGGCCGGTGTGAGGTGAGGTGCGCCTGATTTGTTCTTTCTTTTCCTTTTTCCTGCGTAAAAAGACAGTAGCGTGGAGCCCCGCGGGGGCGTGTTTCGGTTATTGCTGTTAATCATCGCTTTGCTTCCGTTATCGTGCCTTCCGGCTATGTGCCCGCGCGTTTATAGTTCCCGGCCCCAGCCGTGGGGGGGGGGCGACCGACCCAGGCCCTGTGTTCGTGTCGCGGTGCCCGTGGGACACGGACTGGAGGGGTGCTCCTGTAATGGACCCAGATCGCGAAACCTTTGAACGACTAGGACAGGAACACTCGCGAGGGCGCTCGGCTGCCCCCCTCGCCAGGCCTTGCATAAGAGAAATCGAGGCAGGAGAGAGAAAAGTCGAAGAACCACGAGCCAAAGATGGCAACAGCTTCAATAAAACTTCGAATGAGAATGAACAAGCCAACTGCGGAAAGCAAATGAAAAAGTCGCGTCCGACACCTAATCTAGTCTTCGACGTCTTCTCACCAGCGCGGAGCTAAGTGCTGCCACTGGGCGTGGGAGGGAGCCCCAGGGCCTGAGGCCGGCGCTCCTGAGACTCCGGGGCGTGTACAACCCCAACTCATTATTACATGAGAGTGTCACGGGCGGCGAGCATCACAGGCGTTGGCCTTCTTCATAGGCTCCGAGCCTTTCCAAAATGCGACAGCTTCACAGGCATTCACCTTTTTCACAGGCTCTGGGCCTTTTCCAAAATGCGACAGCTTCACAGGCATTCGCCTTCTTCACAAGCTCTGGGCCTTTTCCAAAACGCGACAGCTTCACATGCATTCGCCTTCTTCACAGGCTCTGGGCCTTTTCCAAAACGCGACAGCTTCACAGGCATTCGCCTTCTTCACAGGCTCTGGGCCTTTTTAGGGGTAGAACCTCCGGAGGTGCTGGATGTTCCATGCGTTCTGGACCGGCACCCCCTCCTGAGTCTCCAAGCGCGCGGAGCCGGGCCTGGAAACATGAACAACCTTGAACGGGCCCTCCCATATGGGACAGAGCTTGAACGGGCCCTCCCACATGGGAGAGAGCTTGTGCAGTCCCTCCCTGGAGAGAACCCGCCTGAGCACGAGGTCTCCTACCTCGAGAGTTCTGGGGCGGATGTTGCGACAGTGATATCGTCGCAGTGCTTGTTGGTACCTCGCCGCTTGCAACGCGACTTCTCTGCGACGTTCCTCCCCCAGCACGAGGTCCATCCCCCGCATGGTGTCCTGCTGCGCCTCGTCGAACGCCAGGACCCGCGCGGAGAGATGTCTGACCTCGTGAGGGAGGACCGCTTCAGCTCCGTAGACCAGGAAGAACGGGGTCTCTCCAGTCGGCTTGGTCGCGGTTGTGCGGATGGACCACAACACGGACTGAAGCTCGTCGTACCAACCTCTGCCGCAAGCCTCCAGCTTCTTCTTGAACATCCTGGTCTTGAGGCCCCTCAGGACCTCTGCGTTGGCTCACTCGGCCTGGCCGTTGCTTCGGGGGTGCGCCACCGAAGCGTAGCATATCTGCGTTCCAAGGTTAGCACAGTATGTTTTGAAGAGGTTACTGGTGAACTGCGAACCGTTGTCTGTGATGATGTGGTTCGGCACCACGAACCGGCTCACGATGCCCCTGATGAACTTGACCGCGGAACCCGCGGGGATGGTGCGGACGGCCTCTACTTCAGCCCACTTGGTGAACTTGTCCACGGCAACGTAGAGGTAGCGGTAGCCCCCTGGCACCCGAGGAAACGGGCCCAGGATGTACAGCCCCCAGACTGCGAATGACCATGAAAGGGATATAGTCTGCAGGCCTCTTGCCGGCTGATGGATTTGCTTGGTGTGGAACTGGCAGGCCTCACAAGCTTTCACCAGTTCGACGGCGTCATTGAGTGCGGTGGGCCAATAAAACCCACCGCGGAACGCCTTGCCGACGAGGGTCCGTGATGATGAATGATGTCCACAGTCTCCGCAGTGTATATCTTCCAGCAGTTCCTTTCCTTATTCCCTGGAGATGCAGCGCAGTGATACATCGTTTGGTCTCTTCTGGTAGAGCTCTCCATCCTTGATGCAGTATGCCGTGGCCTGCCGTGCCACACGCTCTGCTTCCTCCTCCTTCTCCGGCAGGGTCACTTGTGTTAAGTAACTCCGGAGCTCTGTGATCCAGCACCCCTCCCGAGGTTCCATCGTCAAGAGCAGGCGTGCTCCTGAGGCCGGGCCACAGACCGGGGCTCCTGAGGCAGGTGGCTGGGGGAGCTCCTCCCGAGGCTGAGCCGTGTTTGACAATGACGACAGGGCTGAGGTCTTGAAGAGCCGCTCCTCGAAGATGCCAGGCTCCTGAGGTAACCGCCTGGACGCCCATTTGGCGATGTCGTCGGCCTCCTGATTGGTGCCATGGGGCACATACTACAACTCCAACCCCCAGAACTGCTTCTCCATCCTGTGGACCTCCGCAAGGTAGGCTTCCATGTGCTCATCTTTCGGCTCGTACACCTTGTTGGAGAAATTGACAAGGACCTGAGAATCGCCCTTGATGGTGAGGCGTTTCACCCCCAGGGCAGCTATGGCCTTCAAGCCCGCTATTAAACCTTCATACTCCGCTATGTTGTTGGAGACCTTTTCACCTTACTGGAAACAGAGCTGTACAGCGTAGTAGAGCTTGTCCTCAGTGGGTGATATAAGCACCGCCCCAGCCCCAGCGCCATGCCTAGAGAACGCCCCATCGAAGTACATGACCCAGCCTTCTGGCGCCTCGCTTCCCGGGGAGAGGGACCGATCGTCGTCGGCCTTGAGGTCTGGTGCCTCCGTCCATTCTGCCACAAAATCCGCTAATGCTGCTCCCTTGATGACTCTGGTTGTGCTGAATTCGAGCTGAAACGCTTGCAGTTCTATGTTCCACTCAGCGACACTTCCAGCTGAGTTAGGGCTCCTGAGCACTCTCTCCAGGGGGTATGACGAGACGACCTTGATGGGGTGACCCTGAAAATAGTGCCGCAGCTTGCGCGAGGCCACCAGTAGCGCGAGGAGGAGCTTCTGAGGCATGGGGTACCGTGCCCTCGCATCCCACAACACCGTGCTGACGAAGTACACTAGGTGCTCAACGAGGTTGGGTGCGTCAGTGCTGGTGGCGCCCTCCGGAGACCATGGCGCCTCCTGAGGCGATGTGGCCTCCTAAGGCTGGCCATCTGGGAGAGGGGCCTCTTCCGCCTCCGGTGCACTCCTCTGCGGTGGCTGATCCTCCTCAGCCGTGGTGGCGGTTTCTGTGGGCCTTGTTCCTGTTTTGCCTTGTCCCGGGCTGCTGCTGTGGTTTTGATTCGACGCTCCTCCCTAACTGCCACCAGGGCTGCGCTGGCGGAGTAGGGAGTGGCGGCGAGGTAAAGCACCAGGGGTTCTTGGTGGTGTAGGGCCACCATGACCGGAGGGCTGGTCAGGTATCTCTTGAGATCATGGAATGCCTTTTCAGCCTCTTCAGTCCATTCAAAGGGCCCCTTTTTCTTCATTAGCTGGAAGAAGGGCAGCGCTTGCTCCCCCAACTTGGAGATGAAGTGCCCCAGCGCGGTCATGTGCCCAGTGAGCTTCTGCATTTCTCTGAGGGTCTTTGGCGGGCTCATGTCCTCGACCGCCTTGACCTTTTCCGAGTTAGCCTTGATGCCTCGGTGGGACACGAGGAAACCCAAGAGCTTGCCCGAGGGGACTCCGAACACACACTTCTCTGGGTTGAGCCGCAGGTTTACTGCGTTGAGGCTCGCGAAGGTTTCCTCCAGGTCTTGTATCAGGGTCCTGGCCTCCCGAGACTTCACCACAATGTCATCGACGTAAGCCTCAACATTCTTCCCTAGCTGCAGGCCCAAGGTCATGTGCATCAGCTGCTGAAAGGTCGCCCCTGTGTTACGCAGTCCGAACGGCATGCACGTGTAGCAGTACACCCCACACGGGGTTAGGAAGGCTGTCTTTTCGATGTCTTCTACTGCCATCTTGATCTAGTGATACCTAGAGAAGGCGTCCAAGAAGCATAGCAGGTCGCATTTTGCGGTGGAATCGACGATCTGGTCGATGCGGGGGAGCGGGAACGGATCTTGCGGGCATGCCTTGTTGAGGTTGGTGAAGTCGACACACATGCGCTCCTTCCCTCCCTTCTTTGGCACAACGACAGGGTTGGCCAACCAATCCGGGTATCGGACCTCGCGAATGACCCCAGCGGCTTCTAGTTTGCGGGTCTCTTGGACGATGAAGGCCTGCTTTTCTATGGACTGCCGCCTTGCCTTCTGCTTCACAGGGCGCACGTTGGGGCACACGTTGAGGTGATGCTCGATTACGCTCCTTGGGATCCCCGCTAACTGGTCAGGCTCCCAAGTGAATACCTTCTTGTTTGCGCACAGGAACCTGACCAGGGCCTCCTCCTGCTCGGGCTCGAGGTTGGTGCCTATGGTGAAAGTGGCATGGGTGGACCCGTCCTCATCGACGGGTATCTGCTTGGTTTCTACCTTGTCTTGGGTGAACAACTGTTTCTTCTTGGCAGGTGCAGCCCCCTCGGGCTCGGGGGTCTCCGAGTCGGCGGGCTGTGCCGACGCCGCCGTCTTGAAGGCGAGCTTGAGCACTCGCAGCGCGTCTCCGGTGTCCCCGTGCACGGTGAGGACACCGCTGCTCCCGGGCATCTTCATGAGGTTGTATGCCGGGTGCGTCACGGCCACGAACTGGGCCAGCGCTGGGTAGCCAAGGATGGCGTTGTAGGGGGGCCGATGGGGGCGATGTCGAAGTCGACCAGCTCCGTGCGGAAGTTGTTGTATGTGCCGAAGGATACTGGGAGCCGGATACGTCCCAAGGAGCTGGATGATCCACCCCCAACGCCTGAGAAGGGCCAGCTGGGTTGCAGCCGTTCCAGGGGTATGCAGAGGTGGTTGAAGGCCTCAACCGAGAACACACTGAGGCCCGCACCGCCATCGATGAGAGTTCTGGTGACGGCCACCTGGCAGATGGTGGGGGTGCACAGCATGGGGAGCGCACCCGAGCAGGCCGAGTTGGAGGGGTGGTCCTTCGAGCTGAAGGTCAGGCCGGCCTTGGGCGCCGCCCGGCCCGGGAGAGCCCCCTACCGCGTGGAAGCGGCGCTGACCCGGCGGATGAACGGCTTGACGTGGTGACTTGTAGGCGGCGCCTGTGAGCCGCCCAGGAGGGCCGTGACGACCGGGGGTGTTGGTGTAGCATGGTGGGTGGGGGAAGAGGCTGCGGAGCTCTTCCCAAGAGGCCACGGAGGCTGCCGGCAGGTGGAGCAGCCATGCGCGCGGAGCGCCAGTGAGGGCCGTGCGGAGCCAGTTGGCCATGATCCTATCGTCACCTCCAGCTTTGAGGATGGCCTCCTCGTACGCCAGCAAGAAGGCCAGCGGATCAGTTGCGCCGCTGTAGCACAGCGGCGGCGTTGGCTTGAACTTGTCCGGCCATCGTACCCGTTGCAGGGCTGGGGCCAGGGCTCGGAGCCCCCTGGCCCCCGTGCTGGCGCCGGCGGCCGGAGTGGGCGACGCGCTACTCATGGCGAGGCAGGTCATGGCGGTGGCGGAAGGGAAAACTCCGGTGCACCCCTACCTGGCGCGCCAAATGTCGGATTTCGGGTTCCGGCAAACCCTTGAGGTTCGAACACTGGGGTGCGTGCGGAGATTTTGCCTTCTACCTACCTGCACCCCTATGCCTCGCTAAGATCTAAGCTATGGAAAGAACAACACAAGAGACACAGGGTTTATACTGGTTCGGGCCACCGTTGTGGTGTAATACCCTACTCTAGTGTGTGGTGTGGTGGATTGCCTCTTAGGCTGATGATGATGAGCAATACAAGGAAGAATAGCCTCGCGAGGGTCTGTTCTTGGCTGGGGCGATGAACTGCTACGAGGAGTTCAGTCACCCTTCTCTCCCTCTCTCTCTTCCCGATTGCGATCCGATTTGCCCTCCTCCTACCCTGGGGGTGGCTAGTCCTATTTATAGGCAAAGGCCCTGGGCCTCTTCCCAAATATTGAGCGGGAAGGGCGCCAACAATTGGCCATTTTGAAGGGGGACATCTGGTACACTTATCCTGACTAAAGTTGGTCCTCGCCTGCCAAAGGCTCTGGTCGTGACGATGGCTTGGGCTCCACAATGACTTCCTCCCTGCTGTTGGGCTGGTCTTGGTCTCGTTGCACCGAAACGGGTGCCTTTGCTTGATGCTCTCGCCTGCACTTGCTCCCTTTGCACCAAAGAGGAAAGGATGACACTGCGCAGGCTAACACCCACTGGCACCCTTGGTCGTCATGTCTTGCATCACGGGCACATCGTGAGGTACCCCGCCTTGATCTCTCCGCCTCCTTGCGAGCCAACCTGATGAGGCCGTGCCTGAGGAAGCTTTGTGTCATCCGCCCCGCGAGGCTTGACCCCTCGCGAGGGTCTTGGGTCTGTGTTGATGAAGATGGGCCGTGCTGGGCCCCTCCTCGAGCCACGCCGCAGGCCGCAGGCAGGCAAGTCTGGGAACCCCCATTCCCAGAACGCCGACACCAACATACTGAAAAAAGTAGTCCATAATTTTGATGTTACCCTCTTTTCTTGGCGGTGCAGTGCCATCTGGATACCTCATAAATAAATAAAGTACTACATGATACTAATATATGATACGTGGCGCAGGAGTACTAAGTATTATTAATACAGTTTTGCTAGAACTCATCTAGATGAGATATAATTTGGTCTCATTCATCTTTTATAGCCATTGGATGTGATGCTATATAAGATGCGTGTGTGCTGACGTGGGTTGTATTTGTTCTTGTGCAACAAACTGACCACTGTATGTCATGTTTGATAGTCTCAAGTCATTAAAAGCATACAAGCCCCACATCTCTTCTTTGTTGATTCCTCTATTTATGTCAAAAAATAAGAAACAACGTGAGAGTTAATGCACCACGCCTATGTGTTTACTATTTGGTTTTCATAAGATGACTTAATACTCACCTAGACAGAGGGAGTATTCGATTTAATAGTGGGCGGCGCAGTTCCCGATTCGGCTTTAATGCAGACGAGGGAGGGAGTAGCGGTTCCCGATATGTTGAACGGTCAATGCATCCTTCTTCAATTAATGCATGAGGGAAGTAATGGGAGGAGGTCCGGTAAAAGAGGCTGCACGATGTGAATGCAACACAGTTTGCCCTCATTGCCCTCATATAAAGGCGCCCCTCCATTCCAATGCATCTACCACATTGTACACACCTAAGCATTTGCCTAAGCACCTACACTAAGCACAAAAGAGCTCACTCCAGACCCATGGCGGCGATGCTCGTGAGCGGCCAGCGGCTGTGCCAGATGGTCCACGACGCCGGCCTGCGGCATGGTGCTGAGGATCGTCTCCAGACGGTGTTGGAGACCGGCTGGTGGATGGTCGCCTTCGACGCCAACTACGACTCTCAGTTGGACCAGATGATCATTGCCACCAGCAAAAAGTTCATCGTCCTCAAGAAGCTTGTGGACAACATCATCGTACTCCTCCAGCCCGCGCGCCCCGGCTCCTCATTGCCTACCACCCTAATCGACCTCCATGGCCGGAACCTCTTTCAAGCACTGGTGGCCCTGCGACTACCCACCGACGCCACAAAGAATGTCCACTTGGAGGTCGCGCTCACCGCGAGGCGCCTCGCCCTGCAAGAATTCATCGACCTACACATCCACATGTACGACGTTGGCCTTCCTCAACTGGCTGGAAGCCTTGGATGCCTTTGCTGAGAAGCACCTCGACCTTGCCACAAAAGCCGCCGCTCCTTAGCCACCGGTCGGTGGCCCGGCGCACTAAGTTGAGGAGGAGGAGGTCGTACATTCATGGATCCATCTTTCTTTTTGCCTTCTGTAACCACCACTGCGATTGCATCATCGTGGCCTTAATTCTTATTGTGCTGTTGCATTCTTGTTCTAGTCAATACCGACATGTGCGATCCCTTTGCTTAATTATATGCATCACTGTAACTAGTACTCCATCCGTCAATTTATAAGTTGTGCTTACCTTTTCCATCAACTTCGTGCAACGCGCGGGCATCTTGCTAGAAACACTAGAATATGTCTATATAATCCGTATGTGATAGTCCATTTGAAATCTCAAAAAAGACAAATATTTAGGTACGGAGGGAGTAATATATTAGGAGTATATCAAAACAATAGTGATTTCTTTCAAGTTTGTGAACAAATACTACTATTCTACTACTTTGGATCTGTCACAACGCACGAGCACATTGCTGGTAAAAGGAAAAGGCCTGCCGCGTTCGCGTCGCACCCCCACACGCCCGGGAATCGGGAGTACAACACGGCCCGTCCGGCACGACACATGGCTTAGGGATGGCGTGTTGCCTAGCATTTTCACTTTCATGTGGGACCGCCATTGAGCAAACCGACACCCCGCCCACCGCCGGGTTGAAAAAAGAAACGAGGGGAAGATCTAGCTGTAGCACGGAAGCCAAGAAATTTGGTGTCAGACGGGGCTCGTTGATAGAGTAGGAGCATCCCGTACTAATACTACTCCTACTAGTACCAAGTTTGTACTCCTAATACTATATTACTAGTACTACCACTATACAACTAGTTGGTACATGCACGATACAACATCGTAGGAACAAAAAACGGGAAGATCTTGTATTGGGTGATTTATCTTTTTTTCAATCAACGTAGTATGAATAATATGATGTGGGGGGCACCCATGAAGCTTATGTGGCTTGGTTGCATGGCTATGGAAGGTTAGAGAAAAATAAATAGATAATGTGTTTAGAGTGCACTCCACTAAATAGATAAATATACTTTGGATCCATTGCAACGGACCGACACATCTATATCTATACCCCCTATATAGTGTGTGAAAAACTTTGAAAGTTGGTCGTTGGATGAAGCCAATCCGATGGTACAAAGATGGCAAATCCGAGCACTACTAGCCGTTGGATATCATCTACCAGATTCTGCCACATGTATAATCTAGAAGACTCCATGGTTGAACTTAATTCATGACTAAGGGCCTCTTTGATTCATAGGATTGCAGAAACACAGGAATAGGAAAAAGTAGGATTGGAATGGCATGTTCATTGGATCCCTATAGGATTTGAGTTTGTTTGATTGTGTCACATGAAAAAAAGGATTTCTTTCAAGAGGTTGGAGTGCATGTTAGAATTCCTGTGAAATGTAGTACAAATGAATCCTTAGGAAAATATTCTACATGATTCAATCCTACGAATCAAACGACCAACGTAGGAAAAATTCCTAAGGATTCTAATCCTTCAAAGATCCTATGAAAATCCTTTGAATCAAACAGACCCTAACTTTGCCACAACTAAGCTTAGGCAAAGTTATTAGTTCTTCAAAACGAGAGAAACAAGTTGGCAAGCCTAAGGGAATCTTGCCACATTTTGTGTATGTATGTCATGTGGGGCCTTAGTGTGGCTTGCCTAAGATGTGGCTTGAATCAAACACTCGCCTAAGTTAATCAAACTTGCCTAACCTTACATTCCACCAGATTTTGCCACATGTTAGAATCCAGAAAGCTCCACATGTAGAAGCATAATGCACAAACCACCAGAATCTCATGCGTACAATGCACGTGTACCTTACTAGTACTAGTTGGTAGTAGTAAGAAACAAATTCCAGTTTTGGCATGAGCTCGTACCGCGGGAGCACCACAAGGCCTGCCGAGGAGTTACATTTCCCTCTCGGGGCCCACGGACCGAACTTCAGTGGCTTAGTGGTAGAAACAAGAAACGTGATGGTCGTCGTGGTTCAACTTCCATGGACAAGCTGTCATGTCTGCTGACACATGTATATCAAAACTAGAGTGTTTATATTTCAAGCACGTGAACAAGTATTATTCTACTACTTTGGATCCATTGCAACGCACGGGCCAGCACATTGGTAGTAGTAGTGTCCATCTCTATCTCTAGAGGCCTTCCCTCGTTCATCCTTTTCTCTCACAAGATAAACTACTCATACAAATGCATCTTGATGTTCCGTGGAACGCACGAGGATGTTTCCTTGGGGGTCTCTCCAGCGCGGCATGGCCGTAGTTGCAAGTTGACACCCCTTGAGATGCCGACGTTGACGGGCACTCAGATTTCCTCTGATGAGCAGGTAAGATGAGTTTGATCATGTAGCAAATGCATTCTAAAGACTACTTCCGTGTCCATTTCCTAATTCTCCCCCTGCCCACTGTTTCACAGGTTAGGCTCGGTGCGAGTGGAGATTGGCTTGCATATGTACGGGAGGGTACCAACATCAATTTGCACAACATTTACAACGGTGAAACCGTTCCCGTAGAACCTTTGTCCAACATTGGGATCAGCCATGCAACGGGCCACCGCATGAATTGGTATGATGGAACCACGGTGAGATTGAATAAGATAGCACGAACCTTGTACATGGCGGTCAAAGGCGGACCATGCTATCTGCGGCCGATTTGTTGCCGTACGAGTAGGAAGACGCTGTGCTCCTTTCTAACCGCATCTTCGCGGTGACAAACTAGGGGACTTATTTTGTATGGGACACATCCTACGATATACTCCCTCTCTCCCAGTTTATTTGTTTTGAATCTTTTCGTTTTATAAGTTTCAAATTCAAATTTAGATCTCCCCATCACATGTTGAGATTACAATGTCCATTAAATCGTTGTGTGCATGTATAGTAAAGAAACAAATCTTGAGTTTGGCACGAGTTCGTGCTGCGGGAGCACCACAAGCCCTGCCGCAGGAGTTACATTTCCCTCTCAGGGCCGTCAGGACTGAGCTTCAGCGCCTTACTACACCTACCTTTGAGTCAATAACATGTTGACCCGATAGGTGACTGGTCGACATGTAATGCTCCCGTAGGCAGAGGGGCAGTGGGGCCAAGAGGGGTGAGCCGCAGGTCGGGGGACGTGTGGTTTCATGGGTTCGAGCGGAGTCGTGGGAATCACGGGTGGCTGTGGTAGAAACTTGATGCTCGCCACATTTTAGGTGTCCCACATGTCATGCACACAAAGGCAGAGGGGCGGTGCGGCCGAGAGGAGTGAGGCGCACGTCGGGGGGCGTGGTGCCGTGGGTTGGAGAGGCGTCATTGGAATCGCGAGATGAAACGTGATGGTCGCCGTAGTTGAACTTCCATGGACAAGCTGTCATGTCTACGGACACATGCACTGCATACCGATCACTGGAAGGAGTAGCAGAGAAAGCTATATATGCGGATAAATAGTTCCTTATAGTCAAGCAGACCCACGCTACTACTCTGTTCCAAAGACATGCACACCATCGAAATAGTCCATCTATATCAATATACACCGAGAGGGAATAATTTTTTTTACAAGAGAGGAAATAGTTCATCCATCCATAATGCCCTCCTGCTGGTGCAACCTTTTCTTCTTCTTCTTCTTCTTCTTCTTCTTCTTCTTCTTCTTCTTCTTCTTCTTCTTCTTCTTCTTCTTCTTCTTCTTCTTCTTCTTCTTCTTCTTCTTCTTCTTCTTCTTCTTCTTCTTCTTCCCATTCTCTGTGGGAGACGGCATCGCAACAAGCTCTTTGGACCTTGCAGCTATCTCGAAACTCACATGGGCATCGAGGGAACCATATTTTATGCGCTCGTACGTCTAGGGATAATTCTCCCATCCAGACGACCTTAATGCCACCGTCTCATCACCCTTCTGAAGATTTGTACCGAGCACAAAATTTGCTACGTCGAATAGGGATGGTGTCTGTTTATCACAAACTTCTACAGGAATTTTGATTCTGGTTTGTAGGTCAGCGATGCTATTCAAATCAAGGTTGTACGGCTCCAGCTTCTGTTTGTCCCCTTCGATGGCTGCCCCACAAAAGTATACGCCCTCCTGAGACAAGAAATCATGAAGCTCACCTTGTATGGAGGGCGAGTGTATGATGTGGTACACCAAAACATCATCTTCGAAGCACAGCTGAAGGACGGCGGCGCGCTGGATCTTCCCAGGGACACGCTCCGTGTACTCTGCGTCGAGACCGATGACCCTCGTCTGTACCTTTTCGAGGGAGTTGGATACATTGTTGATCCACTGCCGAAAAACCCTTGGGTGGACGGTGACGGTGGCAACTATGCGCATCGAGCCTTCGACGAGGACATGTTGGACACTAAAAACCTGCATCTCGATCTCTATCGCCATTTGGAACCGCTGGAACGGAGGGCTATGGTTTGGAGAATTAGGATTACATGGCTAGTCTAACTGAAGCAGTAGATTATTTAAAGAGGTTAAAACAATGTGAACACAGTGGGGTTTGGATGCAAATGAAGATGAAGGGGAGGTGAAGAAGACGAGAAGAATCGGTTCCCGATGGAGAAGTAAATGGGAGAAGTTGCGTGCAGGCAGTTGATTAGACGGCTAGGTAGACTAAACGAAAAGGCTATGCGGGTAGAATGATGAGTCGTACCTGTTCATGCACGTGCTCATCCTTCCTAATAGGTGGGACCTATGCAAACAGATAAAAAATGTGTCGTAGTTTTTTTTGAGCACGTGAGTGGGAGACACAACATTCTCTGGTTAAGGAATACTCCCTCCGTTTAGGTGAGTATAAGTCACCTTATGAAAATCAGGTTTTCCCAAAACCTTTAGGCGTGGAGCATTAACTTCCTGCTCGATCCCCTCCCAGCCTCATTAGCCAGCGTTCTCTTCCTCTGCTGCCACGTTCTACCTTTCCATTTTTCCTCTTCTCAAGTGTGGAACGATCTGCATGCCATCCTTGATGCACCAGAACGACCACTGCATGCATCGCGACAGAGCGTTGATTGGGCATGCATGAGAATTTGGTTCTGCTCGCAATATGGATGATACCTGAATGATGAAGTGAACAGGCATGCTAGCACGGGAGACCTATTTATGCTATACAATACCGGAGTACTCATGTACCTACTAGTAGTAGTAGTACAACTGTGGTACACTTGATGGTCAAAATACTATTCATCCAATCCTCACAGTGAAGTGACAACACCCTGCGCTTGACACTAGTCCAGGCAGCGTGTTCGGGTTACCAAAGTCAGCCTCACCCTATGCACAGTGCAGTCTGTCACCACCGCTGTACAACACATTGGTGCCTCGCCTCGCCTCCCTCTCCGCTCCCACAGCACCACTCCATCTCCATCTCCTTCTCCGTCTCCATCTCACTGTGCCCCCGTGTACTGTCGCCTCACTCGCCTCCCCCAGTACCACTATTCCCTCGCTAGCCGCTTCAGCACCGACATCCTTCTCCCCCATAAATCAAGCCCCCTTCGAAACTCCACCATGGCTGAACGCGGAGCGCGCATCATCCATATGAGCCGCGATTGGAGCAATCTCCCCAGTGACATCCTCGACCTCTGTTGTTCGTGTATGTATATGTTGAGCGCCCTGCGGCTGGCTGCATGCTCAAGGGACATGCACACGGCCATCGTCGAAGCGAGGCCTAAGCTTTTCAAGACACCCTACTTGCTGCTATCTGGTCTTGCGAGATTGGCTCACCATGATATGGAAGCATGCATGATGCCCCTCGACTTCAATCCGATCTCCATTAGCCGAAACTTCTTTGCAAGTATGTAGTGGGTCGCCGTACATCATTTCCCTCGACATCTATCCGATCACCATCGCCCGAAACTTCTTGTAAGGTATGTACTGGGTCAACATGAACTCCCACTGGATGGCTGCCTTAAGAGAAGACGGTAAAAAGTTGGTGCTCATGAACTTCCAGACCTCCCATGAGATTATCCTTCCTCCATTGGATTATATAGAGTATTACCATCGCCGTCCAAGTCATCTAGATTAGTACGTCAATTGGACGGACCTTGTTTTGCAGAAGATTGTAATCTGCCAAGTGCCCACACGACATTCGAATTACGCAGACTTCAAGCTAATTGCCTTGTTCGACCGCAGACTCGCCTATCTTTACGCTGGTGCCTTCTTTAGCTGGAAACAACTCGGCTCGCAGTGGATCATCGTCAAAGTTGATACACACTTCTGTGATGCTATTGAACACAATGGCATCACCTACGCGATCGACAAAGCAGATGGCACCATGTATTGCTGGGATAACGCATGTAAGTTGTTTCCTCTCATGTTAATGATGACGCCATGACATTGTTTGAACTTTTTTTGATGATTGGCATATCTCTGTTTGAGCAGAATTTGAGTAGAACTATGGCAATGTATTAGAGACGCTGTAAATCAGCTATATTTGGAATGAGTTAATTCATGTGATTGTGACCATGTCATTACAGCCAATTTGTACCCTGAATAATCAAACGGTTAGGAATATATGGATATTATCCTTATTTTACAGTAATCTATATACTACTACTAAATATGAGTGTGTATCAATGGCCATGTTAGTTTGCTCATTTTCATGATGTAGAAACATGCACCACACTGTTGGTTTCATCTAACCATACATTAGGGAAGTAAATGTGCATATGGAGAACTCTATATTTGGAAGTAGTGAAATCCTGCAATGCTTACCATGTGTACATACCTATATTCGCCCTTCAGCAATCAATGGCTAGAATAATATCCTCACAAAAATTTTGCCCACAGAACACAAGTATATAACAATGCATGGTCTGTTAGTTACCTTGAAGAATTTGTTTGTGAGGACAGAACATGATTACATAACATGCATGACATGGTAGTTTCCTATGAAGAATCTGTTGCGAGATAACATGAGTATAACCATGCATGGCACTTCTATATTTTCGAACCCAGTATACATTTCCCTATATTTTCCTCCCAGTTCCAACAGGGACATATCAATGCTGTTTCTTGCATTATCCTACTCATACTCTGAACAATGCTGATCTTACATTAACAATGTCTGTCCTTTTTGATATGATGCAGTGTCCCTACAGTTACTGCCCTTTGTAATCACACCACCTTTGCCAAAAATAGGGAAGCACAACTGGTTCCTCGCTCGATCAGACGACGGCAAAAGGCTGATGATCATTCGGACACATGAGCTGGAAAAGTTATATTGCAAAAACCCCACTGTATACAAGCACTATGTAATACGTGAGTATTCGGACAGTGGCTGTTACGTCTATGAGCAGGATACCAACTTGTTGGGGCCTTTAGGATTTTTTAGTTGGAGGCGGGTAAACAGCCTTGGTTCACACTCTCTATTTCTCGGACTCAATTATCCGATTAACCAGGAGATCACCGTTGGCAAGGACCTTGATGGCAGAGAGGCTCTGTTTGCTATGTAAAAATGTGTCTACACGGCGAGCCCTAGGAGTTCGGGAGCAAACTCCCCTGATTGTCAACGATACAGCCTGCAGCCAAAAGAAGGTGAGAATGACAAAGACATCCGGATTAACTTTGATCCTTGGATGTCTCAATTACGACAGGCAGTGATGTGGTTCGAGCCTTCAGGTTGATAGGTAATTGGGCTGTTGCATCGAATGGATGGAGTACTGGTGTCTCCAGATCACTGGTCACTGAAGCGGGGCTGCAAATTATGACGGTGTTGGATCATCTCTTCGAATGACTTTGTTGTCTTTGCTGCTGGTTCTGGATGGGTAGTTCTTTCTTTTGTTATGCATATTCCTTGTCATTTGGTCATCCTCGTCTATGTCACTCTTACTATGTAATAGTTGCTTCTGTTTAGAATGTCATTCTCGTTTGGATCACGAGAGTCTGAGCACTGCAGATGGGTGCGTTTTGGTGGTGTAGCAAGACTTCTTATGAACTATCATGTCTTGCTGTTTATGTCAGTAGTAGTCACTAGTCAGTGTTTGAATGTTGTATATATCGTTGTTTCGAACTGTTTATTGTCTCGAACTACTGGTGGGCTAAATGAGGGCATCACCATTCTCCAGTGTTCAGAGTATGTCTCCTTTTTTCAAGTTATATAAATTGAGCTCAGTGTCTTTTCGATGATGTACACTTGTTTGGGCCAGTGAGGTGTCGTTGAATATGGGCCGAGTAGTAACGCAATGCCAAACAGGTCAATTATGACTCTTAGGCCGGGCTCTCAAAAGATCCTGAAAAAAGGCCGGGCTCTCCAAAAAAGAATGAATAAGGACTCTTAGGCCGACATGTGGGCACCACCGGTGTTTTCGTACGCTTGCGCGCCGAGAGCATATTGGCGCGTGCTCTAAATTCATGCTACCTTTTCATCCGCAGTCTCCCGCCCCTCCCCCACCTCTGGAATCTCGATTCCTACTCCAGTTCCCCCAAATACCCCTCCTGTACTCCCTGCACTCAAGCGCACTATCATGTCGCCGGTCAACACAGATCTCCGAGCCGGAGATCCCGAGGTCTGTCCTGCCTTCGGTCGCTGCATGCTGTCGCTCAACAGTGGCATGGCGGCACTTGACGACCAGTTTGCCGGCAAAGTGCTGATGGTAACCATCAACAACGACCGGCCTCCCGTCTCGCCGGATGACCCTGTCAAAGCTCTTGGCATTGCGCACGGCATCCAAATAAGTGACATGCTCGTCGAAGTCTGTCCGCCACCGGCTGATTTCTTCGTCAGGTTCCGGACAACTTTCGACTGCAGTCGTGTGTTCGAATCTTCCCGGTGTTTGTTCTGCGATGGCGCGCTGGTGAGCTTTGATCGGTGGCACCCAGGATGTGGCTCGGTGCCCTCTGAGCTTGAGTTTTTAATAAAGCTTACCTTCCACGGCATGCCTCGACGTGCTTGGAACAACGAGTCCATGAACGAGCTTATCAACGACCTTGGAGGTGAGCTCGTAAGTATGTTTGTTCCTCCAGACAGCTGGGCTCTGACGGTTATGGCATGGATGAAGAAGCCGTCCACCATACCGAAGGTGATTGGTGTTGAGATACCAGTGCAGGAACCAGGGTTGTACTATTCGTCACCACCAAGGCCGCCACGGACCACATTAGGGATGTACCTGTATCGAGTGTTCATGCATGTCGAAGAAGTGGTCAATCCATCAATCAAAGTCTTGCCGCCGCTGCTGGTGCCATGGTCCGTCGACGACGTTGATAACCCACAAGTATAGGGGATCAATTGTAGCCTCTTTCGATAAGTAAGAGAGTCGAACCCAACGAGGAGCTAAAGGTAGAACAAATATTCCCTCAAGTTCTATTGACCACCGATACAACTCTGCGCACGCTTGACGTTCGCTTTACCGGAAACAAGTATGAAACTAGAAGTACTTTGTAGGTGTTTTTGGGTAAGCTTGCAAGAAAGTAAAGAACATGAAAATAAAAGCTAGGGGCTGTTTAGATCAAGACACAACTAAATTAGTTTTAGTAAAGAGCTTTTGTCAACAAGAAAGTTATTTGTCCCTAGGCAATCGATAACTAGACTGGTAATCATTATTGCAATTTTATTTGAGGGAGAGGGATAAGCTAACATACTTTCTCTACTTGGATCATATGCACTTATGATTGGAACTCTAGTAAACATCCGCAACTACTAAAGATTCATTAAGGTAAAACCCAACTATCGCATTAAAGCATCAAGTCCCATTTATCCCATACGCAAACAACCTACTTACTCGGGTTTGTGCTTCTGTCACTCACGCCACCCACCATAAGCAAATCATAAGCATATTGCAAACCCTACAGCGGGAATACCTCACGCTTGCGCAACACAGAGAGCACCATAGGACAACACCAATAATAAAACATACAACTCAAACCAATCACGATCATCAAATAGCCATTAGGACAAAACAGATCCACTCAAACATCATAGGATAGCCATACATCATTGGGAAATAATATATAGCGTTGAGCACCATGTTTAAGTAGAGATTACAACAGGTAAGAGAGAGGTTATACCGCTGCATAGATGGGGGAAGAGTTGGTGATGATGTTGGTGAAGTTGTTCGTGAATATGGCGGTGATGGTGATGGCCCCGGCAGCGCTCCGGCGCCACCGGAAGCAAGGGGGAGAGGGCCCCCCTTCTTCTTCTTCTTCCTTTACCTCCTCCCTATATGGGAGAAGGGTTTCCCATCTGGTCCTTGGCTCCCATGGCGTGGGAGGGGTGAGAGCCCCTCCGAGATTGGATCTATCTCTCTATTTCTCTCTAGTTCTGCGTTCTCCTCTGGCTCTGTTTCACCGTTTCGTATATATATGGAGATCCGTAACTCCGATTGGCCTGAAATCTTCGCCATGATTTTTTTCCGAATATTAGCTTTCTTGCAGCAAAAGAAGAGCGTCAACCACCTTATGGTGGGCTCACGAGGGTAGGGGGCGCGCCCTAGGGGGGGGGCCTGCCTCGTGACCATCTTGGGCACTGGTTCGCGTTGATTTTCCTTCCGAATTTTCCATATTTTCCAAAAATAAGCCCCGTCCATTTTTATCCCGTTTGGACTGCGTTTGATATGGATATTCTGCGAAACCAAAAACATGCAACAGACAGGAACTAGCACTGGGCACTGGATCAATATGTTAGTCCCAAAAATAATATAAAAAGTTGCCAAAAAGTATATGAAAGTTGAATAATATTGGCATGGAACAATCAAAAATTATAGATACGACGGAGACGTAACAGCATCCCAAGCTTAATTCCTGCTCGTCCTCGAGTAGGTAAATGATAAAAAAAGATAATTTTTGATGTGGAATGCTACCTAGCATAATCTTGATCATATGTCTAATCATGGCATGAATATTAAACACGAGTGATTCAAAGCAATAGTCTATCCTTTGACATTAAGACAATAATACTTCAAGCATACTAATAAAGCAATCATGTCTTTTCAAAATAACAAGGCCAAAGAAAGCTATCCCTATAAAATCATATAGTCTGGCTATGCTCCATCTTCACCACACAAAATATTCACATCATGCACAACCGCGATGACAAGCCAAGCAATTGTTTCATACTTTTGACGTTCTCAAACCTTTTCAACTTTCATGCAATACATGAGCGTGAGCCATGGACATAACACTATAGGTGGAATAGAATGGTGCTTGTGGAGAAGACAAAAAAGGAGAAGATAGTATCACATCTACTAGGCGTATCAACGGGCTATGGAGATGCCCATCAATAGATATCAATGTGAGTGAGTAGGGATTGCCATGCAACGGATGCACTAGAGCTATAAGTGTATGAAAGCTCCAACTGAAACTAAGTGGGTGTGCATCCAACTTGCTTGCTCATGAAGACCTCGGGCATTTGAGGAAGCCCATCATCGGAATATACAAGCCAAGTTCTATAATGAAAATTCCCACTAGTATATGAAAGTGATAACTCAAGAGACTCTCTATATGAAGAGGATGGTGCTACTTTGAAGCACAAGTGTGGAAAAAGGATAGTAGCACTACCCCTTCTCTCTATTTCTCTCATTTTTTCATTTTTTTAATATTTTTTGGTGGGCTTCTTTGGCCTCTTTTTTTATTTGGGCTTCTTTGGCCTCTTTTATTTTTTGTAAAGTCCGGAGTCTCATCCCGACTTATGGGGGAATCATAGTCTCCATCATCCTTTCCTCACTGGGGCAATGCTCTAATAATGATGATCATCACACTTTTATTTACTTACAACTCAATATTACAACTCGATACTAGAACAAAGATATGACTCTATATGAACGCCTCCGGCGGTGTACCGGGATGTGCAATGATCTAGCGTAGCAATGACATCAAAAAACGGACAAGCCATGAAAACATCATGCTAGCTATCTTACGATCATGCAAAGCAATATGACAATGAATGCTCAAGTCATGTATATGATGATGATGGAAGTTGCATGGCAATATATCTCGGAATGTCTATGGAAATGCCATGATAGGTAGGTATGGTGGCTGTTTTGAGGAAGGTATATGGTGGGTTTTGTCGGCGTTCTGGGAACGGTGGTCCCCAGACATGCCTGCCTGCGGCCTGCGGTATGGCTCAAAGGGGGGCCCAGTGCGGCCCATCTTCACCAACACAAACCCAAGACCCTCGCGAGGGGCCAAGCCTCACGGGGCAGACGACGTGGAGCTTCCTCAGGCGCGGCCTCGTCAGGCTGGCTCACGAGGAGGCGGAGAGATCAAGGCGGGGTACCTCACGAGGTGCCCGTGATGCAAGCCATGACGACCGAGGGCGCCAGGCGGGTGCCAGCCCGCGCAGTGTCCTCCTTTCCTCTTTGGTGCAAAGGGGGCAAGCGCAGCTACGGAGTACCGAGGCATCAGGCAAAGGTTGCCATTTCGGTGCAACGAGACCAAGACCAGGAGGACTACGAGACGGAGGTCACCGTGGAGCCCAAGGCAGCGTCATCACCAGAGCTTTGCACATGCGAAGACTACTTTTGTCAGGATAGCTAATACTAGCTGTCCCCCTTCAAATTAGCCCGCCATTGTTGGTTCCCTTCCCGCTTGATATTTGGGAAGAGGACCAGGGCCTCTATAAATAGGACCAGCCACCCACAGAGCAAAGGGAGGTTCGGAGATTGAGAGGTTCGAAGAAGAAGAGAAGGAGAGAGAGGGTTCGAGGAAGGAGGCTCTTCAGAGAGGGGTTTCGATCAGAGAGAGAGAGAGAGAGAGAGAGAGAAAGGTGACTGAACTCCTCCTAGCAGTTCATCGCCCAGCCAAGAACAGACCCTCGCGGGGCTGTTCTTCCTTGTATTGTTCATCATCATCAGCCCAAGAGGCAATCCACCACACCACACACTGGAGTAGGGTATTACACCACAACGGTGGCCCGAACCAGTATAAACCCTGTGTCTCTTGTGTTGTTCTTTCGTTAATTTAGATCCTAGCAAGGCGGAGGAGTGCAGGTAGGTAGGAGGCGAAATCTCCATGCTCACCCCAGTGTTCGAACCTCAAGGGTCTGCCGGAACCCGAAATCCGACGGGTTTATGGTACCAGCGAAAGTTGTGCGGTACTAGAGAGGCTAGCAATGGTGGAAGGGTGAGAGTGCGTATAATCCATGGACTCAACATTTGTCATAAAGAACTCACATACTTATCGCAAAAATCTATTAGTTATCGAAAAAAGTACTACGCGCATGCTCCTAGGGGGATAGATTGGTAGGAAAAGACCATCGGTCGTCCCCGACCGCCACTCATAAGGAAGACAATCAATAAATAAATCATGCTCCGACTTTGTTACATAACGGTTCACCATACGTGCATGCTACGGGACTTGCAAACCTCAACACAAGTATTTCTCAATTTCACAATTACTCAACTAGCACGACTATGATATCACCACCTTTATATTGCAAAACTATTGCAAGGAATCAAACATGTCATATTCAGCGATCTACAAGTTTATGTGGGATTTTATGACTAACCATGTGAATGACCAGTTCCTGTCATCTCTCTAAATAGATATAAGTGAAGCAAGAGAGTTTAATTCTATCTACAAAAAATATGCCCACGCTCTAACAATTATAAGTGAAGAAAAATAGCATTCTACAAATGGCGGTTGTCTATGTAAAGAGAAACAGACAATCCAAACTTCAAATGATATAAGTGAAGCACAAGAAGCATTCTATAAAGCCATACTCAAAAAATATAAGTGAAGTGCAAAGAGCATTCTATAAATCAACCAAGGACTATCTCAGACCAGCATGGTGCATAAAAGAAAAGTAAAAACCTAAATGCAAAAGACGCTCCAAGACTTGCACATATCGCATGAACGAAACGAATACGAAAACATACCAATACTTGTTGAAGAAAGAGGGGATGCCTCCCCAGCATTCCCAAGGTTAGACGCTTGAGTCTCCTTGAATATTTAATTGGGGTGCCTCGGGCATCCCCATTCTTGAGCCCTTTCCTCTCTTCCTTCTTCTCACATCGAAACCTTCTCCATCATCGAACACTTCATGCACACAAAACTTCAACAGAAAAACTCGGTAAGATCTGTTAGTATAATAAAGCAAATCACTACTCTAAGTACTGTTGCAAACCAATTAATATTTTGTTTTTGCATTGTGTCTACTGTAATATAACTTTTTCATGGCTTAATCCACTGATATAAATTGATAGTTTCATCAAAACAAGCAAACTATGCATAAAAAACAGAATCTGCCTAAAACAGAACAGTCTGTAATAATCTGAACATTCACCATAACTCTGATAATTGAAAAATTCTACCAAAATTAGGAGAAATAAAAAATTTGTATAGGAAGACAGTGAAAAAATAATCAGAACCATTTAACGTTCCAGCTAAAAATGTAAAATCGTGCACTACAGCCAAAGTTTCTGTCCTGCACCATACAAACCATCAAGCAAATGTAAACATCCTAAAGGCAAACATTGGCACATTATTTTTATAATACAATGGAATTTTACAAGGGGATAATTATTTTTGTTGAAAAGTTTCTGTAATCAAGATTCACAAAGTTTCCGTGAGCATGAACAAAGTTCAAGGCTAGCTCCCACTTCAACAATGCTTGTCTTTCTCACTTTCGCTTTCCTTTTTGAAAAAGTTTTGGGTTCCCCTCTTTATTTTTGTTGTTTTTAAACTATATGAAAGCACTCAACAGAAATAAATGACTCTCTAAAACTTCCGGGTTGTCTCCCTGGCAGCGCTTTCTTTAAAGCCATTAAGCTAGGCATGTAGTGCTCAAGTAGTGAATCCACCCGGATCCCAAGGTATATGATCAAAGCCAATTTGAATCAACAATGATTTGTGATTTAGTAGTGAGCACAAAGCAACATATATCATGTAATGACGAAGTCTAACTCTCTTCCTATGCATCGACATGTCATAAAAGAACAATTCATGCACACATAGTAAAGGCCAATGCATAGTATAAACAGTTTCTTGCAATTTTATCGTGTTGGAGACGTAGAGAGGTGGAGATATAGTTCCTCTCTCATAATAATTGCAAGTAGGAGCAGCAAGCACATGCATATTATATTCATCAAAATCATCACATGTAACGGTAAAAGGCAACCCATCAATATAATCCTTAATAAGACCAAACTTCTCCGATATAGTATAATCGGGAGAATTCAAAAAGATAATAGGACTATCATGCGTGGGTGCAATAGCAACAATTTCATGTTTAACATAAGGAACTATAGCAAGTTCATCTCCATAAGAATAATTCATATTGGCATCTTGGCCATAAGCATAGCAAGCATCATCAAAAAGGGATATTTCAAAAGAATCATAGGGATCATAACAGTCATCATAGCAATCATCCTTCGGTAAGCATGAAGGGGAAGTAAACAATGTATGAGTTGAAGAGTTACTCTCATTAGAAGGTGGGCACGGGTGATCAATCCGCTCTTCCTCCTTTTGTTCTTCGCTCTCCTCAACTTTTTCATCCAATGAGCTCACAGTTTCATCAATTTCTTCTTCCATAGACTCCTGCAAAATATTAGTCTCTTCTTGGACAGCGGAGTAGTCCTCAATATATAGTTTAACATAAGCATTAGAACCATAATTCTCATAACAATATTCAAGTATGGCAAAATTTTCAGATTTGTGAAGAGTAGCATCATACTTTTCAATCAAACAAGCAATTTCAGAAGCACCCTTAAAAGCAACAAATTCTTCAATTTGTTGAACATCATTGTAATTATAAACACCCTTAGCATACAAAGATACAATTCCATTATTACTAAACTCACATTGATAGGGAAGGTGTTTCTTAGGGTTTTCAGAACAACAAGTAAAATTATATATTTCACATAAATTCCAAGCATAGCATTGCAAACGTTGAATTTGACCCCATAATAGTTTCCCTTTTTCACATATACGGTGTCGCACATAACAAGCATGCTCATCTAAAGATTTTCCCTCAACTAAGCTAGTTGGGGTTTCAGCACGAGCACATAGGGATCAAAGATGATCCAAGTAATAAGCTTCAGCAATGTGATAGATTTTTATTGGTTCTTCAACCATTGGTTCAGTAGGTACAACTATTTTTTTGGTATTTTGCGTTTCCTACCCATAACTAAAGATAGAAAACAACTAAGAACAACAAATAAAAATTACTTAGTGATAAAGCAAACAAGCACACACGAGAATATTCACCCCAAGCTATTGCTCCTCGGCAACGGCACTAGAAAAAGGTCTTGATAACCCACAAGTATAGGGGATCAATTGTAGCCTATTTTGATAAGTAAGAGTGTCGAACCCAACGAGGAGCTAAAGGTAGAACAAATATTCCCTCAAGTTCTATCGACCACCGATACAACTCTACGCACGCTTGACGTTCGCTTTACCAGAAACAAGTATGAAACTAGAAGTACTTTGTAGGTGTTTTTGGGTAAGCTTGCAAGAAAGTAAAGAACACGAAAATAAAAGCTAGGGGCTGTTTAGATCAAGACACAACTAAATTAGTTTTAGTAAAGAGCTTTTGTCAACAAGAAAGTTATTTGTCCCTAGGCAATCGATAACTAGACCGGTAATCATTATTGCAATTTTATTTGAGGGAGAGGCATAAGCTAACATACTTTCTCTACTTGGATCATATGCACTTATGATTGGAACTCTAGCCAGCATCTGCAACTACTAAAGATTCATTAAGGTAAAACCCAACCATAGCATTAAAGCATCAAGTCCCCTTTATCCCATACGCAAAAAACCTACTTACTCGGGTCTGTGCTTCTGTCACTCACGCCACCCACCATAAGCAAATCATAAGCATATTGCAAACCCTATAGCGGGAATCTCTCATGCTTGCGCGACATGGAGAGCACCATAGGACAGCACCAATAATAAAACATACAACTCAAACCAATCACGATCATCAAATAGCCATTAGGACAAAACAGATCTACTCAAACATCATAGGATAGCCATACATCATTGGGAAATAATATATAGCGTTGAGCACCATGTTTAAGTAGAGATTATAGTGGGTAAGAGAGAGGTTACACCGCTGCATAGAGGGGGGAAGAGTTGGTGATGATGGCGGTGAAGATGGCGGTGATGGTGATGGCCCCAGCAGCGGTCCGGCGCCACCGGAAGCAAGGGGGAGAGGCCCCCCTTCTTCTTCTTCTTCTTCTTCTTCTTACTTGACCTCCTCCCTAGATGGGAGAAGGGTTTCCCCTCTGGTCCTTGGCTCCCATGGCGTGGGAGGGGCGAGAGCCCCTTCGAGATTGGATCTATCTCTCTGTTTCTCTCTGGTTCTGCGTTCTCCTCTGGCTCTGTTTCACCATTTCGTATATATATGGAGATTCGTAACTCCGATTGGCCTGAAACCTTCGCCGTGATTTTTTTCCGAATATTAGCTTTCTTGCGGCAAAAGAAGAGCGTCAACCGCCTTACGGTTGGCTCACGAGGGTAGGGTGCGCGCCCCCCTGCCTCGTGACCACCTCGGGCACTGGTTCGCGTTGATTTTCCTTCCGAATTTCCCATATTTTCCAAAAATAAGCTCCGTCCGTTTTTATCCCGTTTGGACTCCGTTTGATTTGGATATTCCGCGAAACCAAAAACATGCAACAGACAAGAACTGGCGCTGGGCACCGGATCAATATGTTAGTCCCAAAAATAATATAAAAAGTTGCCAAAAAGTATATGAAAGTTGAATAATATTGGCATGGAACAATAAAAAATTATAGATACGACGGAGACGTCTCAGACGTCCATTACAGGAGTCAACGTCAGACTTTCTCCGTGTTGCTCGGAACGATGGATGGCACATGGCCTACTCCATCGCGCGGCGAAGGCCACTGCTTCTTTGGGAGAAGAAGCAGGGCTGGCTGCCTGGATGTGCTCTAATTTGAGGTAACAACTGAATCTTGTCAGATACTAGTTAAATCCGAGATATGGGTGTGAAGCACTGATATGCCAATACATTTGATTGTGACCTGTTCTAATTTTGTACCTGAACTTTTTTTAGAAAGGGTTGTACGTCAACTTAATGTGCTAGGAGAACTTATTGTGTTGTCTGTCTGTTTTCTTTGCACAACATTCAAGATATTTCCCGTTCATTGATAAAGACGATGAACCGTTATGTATGACTTCGTTGGTTTCAACATAGCCCTTCCCGTAGCGATCCACTGTTTCCATCCTGATTGTGCTGCCTGCGTGAAATTTTTGTATGCAAGTTCACTGTGCTATGATGTTCTACATGATTGTGTCAACTATATAAGTTTTTACTGAGCATCAACAATGCATATGGCTGAAAGATGTATTTACAAGCATCGGCCGATGGGTCTCTCTATCTCTCTCTCTTTCTCTCTCTCTCTCTCTCACACACACACACGCGTGCACGCGCGCGCACACACGCACAAGTGGGACCCGTTGAATTATTTATTTGCTTGTGATAGCTTTTAATTAGGTTTCACTGTAATCTAACTTTTTTCTTAAGTTATTAATTGAGCTCAGTGACTTCAAAAAGTTGTACAGAAGCCCTCCACCACACCACGGGGTCCTATTCAACCACCCCTCCACGGGCACCCCTCCACCATCTACTGTTCATCCAGCCCTCCACCACACCACGGGGTCATGTTCATCCAGGGGCAACGCCATCGCTCACTATTCATCCAACCCCCCCCCCCCCGCAACGCTCACTGTTCATCCCAGAGGCAGCATCGATCGGCTTCAGTTAGCAGCAGTAGCGCAAGAATCGCTCGATCGGGTTCAGTTAACAGTCATCGATCAATCGCTCGGGTTCAGTAACACATAGCCTGCAGTGCAATCGCTCGGGTTCAGTTAGAGCCCAACGCCTTGCTCGGGTTCAGTTAGAGCCAACGCCTCGCACACACGCGCGTACGTGTACGAGAGAAACGCGCATCGCTCGGCCCCCGACCTCCCACCGTAACCGGGAACTCCCCGAAATTTTCCTCTCCCTCGCTTCTACCACGGTTTTTTCCATCATGGATGGCCCAAAGAATGTCATGCAGCTGCGTCTCCGGCCCGCCCAGGACGAAATGCCCATTTTTTGTCATGATTTTTTGTCATAGAAGTAGGATCCCACCACATCTATGATGATACCGGGTTTTGTCACAATTATCGTCATAGAAGTGTCATATGTATGACAAAAAAAATTTCGTTCGGCCCAAAATGTCATGGATGTGTCTTTTTTTGTAGTGGATCCACCTTGTCACCAGCATAATCAGCATCTGAGAATCCAACTAGATCAAACTCTGAGCCCTTTGGATACCATAATCCTAATGTTGGGGTGTGAGCCAAATATCGAAGAATTCGCTTCACTGCTAAGTGATGCGATTCCTTTGGTGCCGCTTGGAATCGGGCACACATGCAAACACTAAGCATGATATCTGGCCTAGATGCACATAAATAAAGCAAAGAACCAATCATGGAGCGGTATACCTTTTGATCGAACTCTTTACCATTGGCGTCAGAATCTAGATGACTCTTGGTAGGCATTGGCGTCGTGTAACCTTTGCAGTCTTGCATTCCAAACTTCTTCAGGCAATCCTTGAGGTATATCTCTTGAGATATGAAGATGTTGTTGCGTTGTTGTCGTATTTGAAGACCAAGGAAGAACTTCAAATCACCCATCATGGACATCTGATATTGCTCTTGCATCATGTGTCCAAACTCATCACTGTATTTCTGATTAGTGCAGCCGAAGATAATGTCATCCACATATATTTGGCACACAAACAGTTCACCATCATATGTCTTCGTGAAGAGTGTGGGATCCAGGGAACTAGGTTTGAAGCCTTTGCTCTTCAGGAAGTCCTTGAGTGTGTCATACCAAGCACGAGGGGCTTGTTTGAGGCCATACAGTGCCTTGTTGAGCTTATAAACCATGTCAGGATGTTCTGGATCTTCAAAGCCAGGCGGTTGTGCAGCATACACTTCTTCTTCAATCTTGCCATTGAGAAAGGCACTCTTCACATCCATTTGATACAGAAGATTGTTATGATGATTTGCATAGGCCAGCAGTATGCGTATAGCTTCAAGCCTAGCCACGGGAGCAAATGTTTCATCAAAGTCAATTCCTTCAACTTGAGTGTATCCTTGAGCAACGAGACGAGCCTTGTTTCTGACAACTTGACCATGATCATCTTGCTTGTTGCGATATATCCATTTAGTGCCTATGATATTGTGCTTACGAGGATCAGGACGCTTGACCATTTCCCATACATTATTCAGCTCAAATTGTTGAAGCTCTTCTTGCATAGCTTGAATCCATTCAGGTTCCATGAAAGCTTCATCAACTTTCTTGGGTTCAGATATTTAGATGAAAGCGAAGTGCCCATAGAAATTTGCTAGTTGTGTTGCCCTTGAACGAGCGAGTGGACCAGGTGCATTGATGCTATCAATTATTTTCTCAATCTATACTTCATTTGCAACACGAGGATGAACAGGACGAAGATTTTGCTCTTGCTGATCATTGTCATAGTTAGAAGGATTGTCTTCAGGCTAAGCATTGTCTTCAGGTTGATCAGGTGCAGAGATGATGAGTTCCTCTTCGGGATGTGCTTCAGACGGTATGATTTCTCCAGTTCCCATAAGCTTGATGGATTCCCTGGATGGAACTTCATCTAGCACATTTGGCAGGTGCTCTCTTTGCGAGCCGTTAGTCTCATCGAACCGCACATCCACAGTTTCAACCACTTTATAGTGAAAGAGGTTGAAGACTGTGTAGGAGTACGAATCCTTTCCGTATACAAGCATTAAACCTTCATGTGCTTTTGGTGCAAATTTTGAAGTGTGATGTGGATCCTTGATCCAGCACCTGGCACCAAATACTCCGAAGTAACTGACATTTGGCTTCTTACCAGTGAGGAGCTCATAAGATGTTTTGTTCAGAACCTTGTGAAGATAAACACGGTTGATGATAGGGCATGCAGTATCAATGGCTTCAGGCCAGAACTTTCTTGGAGTCTTGTATTCATCGAGCATCGTCCGGGCCATCTCAATGAGTGTTCTGTTCTTGCGTTCCACGATGCCATTCTGCTGCGGCGTGTACGGACTTGAGAAATCATGAGTGATGCCCAAAGTATCAAGATAAGTGTCGAGGCCGGTGTTCTTGAATTCAGTGCCATTGTCACTTCTGATGTGCTTGATCTTGACGCCATAGTTGTTCATGGCTCGATTGGGAAGCGTCTGAAGACATCCCGCACTTTAGTCTTGTAGAGGATTATATGCACCCATGTATATCTTGAATAATCATCAACAATGACGAAGCCATAGAGACAAGCAGTAGTAGTAAGAGTTGAGTAGTGAGTGGAACCGAAGAGGTCCATGTGCAGCAGTTCGAAGGGTTGAGTCGTTGTCATGATTGTCTTTGAGGGATGCTTGGCCCTCATCATCTTTCCAGCTTCAGAGGCATCGCATGAGTGATCCTTCTTGAACTTAGACGCCCTCGATGCCTATGATATGCTTCTTCTTTGCAAGAGTGTGCAAATTCCTCATGCAAGCATGCCCTAGCCTTTGATGCTAGAGCTAGCATTCTGAAGCTTTTGCAAGAAGACATACGGCAAGCTGTGGTCCTGCTAAGAAATCTACCATGTACAAATCATCTTTCCGATACCCTTCAAAGACTAGAGACTTGTCAGATTCCATTAGAACAAGGCAACGATATTTTCCAAACATCACAATCATGTTTAATCGCAAAGAATTGAGACATACATTAAGTTGAAACCAAGGGATTCAACAAGCATCACTTTATCCATGTGCTGATCCCTTGAGGTTGCAACTCTACCTGGACCCAATACCTTGCTTTTACCAGTATCAGCAAATATGATGTGACTCTTGTCAGATGGACGTAAGGTTGAGTCCATGAGAAGACTTCGCTTGCCAGTCATGTGATTAGTACATCCACTATCAATAATCCATTATAAAGCAGCTGGTGTCATATCCTGCAGTGCAGTTATGGGGATAGGCTTCACGAAGAGAATTGTGAAGCATAAACATTTGACGAGCAAGTGGATTATGAAAGCTTAGATCGAGGTTAGGACTGATAGGGCAAGTAACAAGCGACTCAGGAACAAAATACATAATAAGACCATTTGGGCATTTGATCTTGCGCCCTACAAGATGTTTAAGGTACCCAGTAATAGCTTCAGACGCATTTGATTTTCGGCTGGAGACCCTTCCCTGCAAAAAAAGAGTTAAGCTTTCTTAGCCACTGTCGGTGTCAAAACCGGTGGATCTCGGGTAGGGGGTCCTGAACTGTGCGTCTAGGCCGGATGGTAACAGGAGGCAAGGGACACGAAGTTTTACCCAGGTTCGGGCCCTCTCGATGGAGGTAAAACCCTACGTCCTGCTTGATTAATATTGATGATATGGGCAGTACAAGAGTAGATCTACCATGAGATCGGAGAGGCTAAACCCTAGAAGGTAACCCATGGTATGATTGTTGTTGTGAATGTCGTCCTACGGACTAAAACCCTCCGGTTTATATAGACACCGGAGAGGGTTAGGGTTACACAAAGTCGGTTCAATGGTAGGAGATCTACATATCCGTATCGCCAAGCTTGCCTTCCACGCCAAGGAAAGCCCCTTCCGGACACGGGACGAAGTCTTCAATCTCGTATCTTCATAGTCCAGGAGTCCAGCTAAAGGTATAGTCCAGCTATCCGAACACCCCCTAATCCAGGACTCCCTCAGTAGCCCCTGAACCAGGCTTCAATGACGACGAGTCCGGCACGCAGATTGTCTTCGGCATTGCAAGGCGGGTTCCTCCTCCAAGTACTTCATAGAAGATTTTGAACACAAAGATAGTGTCCGGCTCTGCAAAATAAGTTTCCACATATTGCCATAGAGAGAATAATATTTACACAAATCTAATCTGCTGACGTATTCCGTAGTGTGACACACGACGACCAAGCCTTTATCCGAGTCGTTTCATTATCCCACCTCAGCACGTCATGCGAGGCGGTTTCCTTGGCACGTCTTGTTAAAGTAGAGATCGTGTCCCCTTATTCCGGGATTCTCATCAATACGGGCATGGGTAACCCAACCGCTTCTAGGACTCCTAGATTATAGGCAAGTCCAAATGGACACGGAGAGGACGCTTGATATTCACCCTCTTTATAAAGGGACAAGGCTTTTATTTTTCCCTCCCATGCTCAATCGAATCCTTCCCCCACCTCAGGCTCAAACGCCCAAAGTTCAGGTCAGGTGCCCCGAACCTTCAGTCATGTCCGTATCTAGCCTTCAAGGCCGATGGGTGCCTTCCTCCGTCATAGAAGAAGACATCAAAAAGTTGAGGGAGGCCAGATATCTGACCGCCGAGATTTCGCATCGGCTGCCTCCCCGAGGGCAGGCCGCCCCCCCCCCCCCCCCCCGAACCCAACGAGAACGTCGTGTTCGTCTCCCACTTCCTCCGAGGTCTAGGCCTTGATCTGGATCCTTTCGTCAGGGGTTTGATGTTTTATTACGGGCTAGAATTCCATGATCTAGCTCCGGACTCCTTTCTTCATATCACGACATTTATTGTCGTGTGTGAGGCCTTCCTCCGGGTTACCCCTCACTTTGGCCTATGGCTCAAGACCTTTGAAGTAAAGCCGAAGATGATCGAGGGGCAACATGCAGCGTGTGGAGGTGCCTCAATACACAAGATGACGGGAGCTCCGTGGCCCAAAGGTTCCATCCCAGAGGTGTCTGAATTGTGGCAGCAGGAGTGGTTCTACATCACGGCTCCTAGAAGTGCCAAGTGGGCAGCCGCCCCTGTTTTCCGCTCGGGCCCTCCACCACAACTGATTTCATGGATCAGCAGAGGTCTGAGCTGGGGTCCAGCCAAGGATGTGCCTATACTGTAAAGCCGCATTCGAGATCTCTTCAATGGAGATTTCAGTTTGGTTGCGGTAATACAAGTTATGATGGTTCGTCAAGTCCAGCCTTGCAAACGCCAGCCTCTTCGCCGGTGGGAGTTCAATCCCAAGGGACCGTGTGTCATTCAAAATTTTCTCGGCCTGACGCATGAGGAGATGTACAAGTCATTATTCGGACCTCAAGTGGAGTGTTCGGAATCACCGAGGACGTGGGCCTGAGTAGTAACCGCGCCGCCGAACAGGTAAGGCATCTTCCGGCTGAACATACTATCTCTCCTTTGTTACGCAGTTATTTCTGAGAGTTCGCTTTTTGACCAGGACTAGCTAACAAAGGCGAAGTTGATTCGGTGTTCGCCCCCCTGAGGGTTTGGAAAATCCGGTATTGGAAAAGATGCTCCAGACCGCACCTTGCCCGGAGCCCTTGAAGGAAGATACTGTGGAGGATAATACGGGCGGATGCGGGCCCCCAATGCTGCCCATTCTAACCGAGGGAGCGAGTGTCTCCATGAAGGAACACAACCAGAAGAGGAATGTAGCAACCCGACCCGAATGGATCAAGTCTCTGTGCTTAAGTGTCATCCCTGGATCGGTATGCTGACACACACAGTACTCGAAGGATTTATAACAGAGGTAAATCACATGTATAAAGTAACGTAAATACTATTACCTCAATCCAAATAGCGGAAGCAACAAGGTTGTGGATTCCCATCAACACCAACGGTAAAGTTGAGTGTAGAAATCGTAACCCTAACGTATCACTTACTCGTCGTAAGAAACCTGCAACATGAGACGTTGCAGCCCGAAACGGGTCAGTACATTGAATGTACTAGCAAATTCACACCATAGAGAAAATGACGAACAATGGCTATCACTACATGCATATATGGCTGGTGGAAAAGCTCTATGGTTATAATGTTTTTGGGAAAAGCCAATTTTTCCCTACTTCAAAGGAATAAATTTTATTTAACTATCATGGTGGTTGTTGAACATTGAGAATGGTTGACAGCATTCTCAATCCCAATTAAGTAACATCATTAAACCCAACAAAATTAATTTAAAGTAACATGATGAGATCAACAGGATAATCCAAGAACTAGATACTCAAGATGTCCATAACCGGGGACACGGCTAATCATGATTAGTTTGTACACTCTGTAGAGGTTTGCGCACTTTTCCCCACAAGACTCGATCGCCTCCGTTGGATTTCTCGCACTACATGATGTTTGAGAAACGGATGACCGAGACAGTCTTTCAGAAGCGCTAGCACCTTACGTTGGATAGACTGGTACACCTACTTTCCCCTACATCTGCTAGTCTACCCTGTAAGAGTTCGCATGACATAATCAACTATGCCAGAGCCCATAATGGCTTGTGGCTGCACACGGAAGTTTCTAGTATGAATAATCTTATGATCCCTTTGGGCCTGGGTGGCAGTCCAAAAGAAAAACAGGCAAGTCCTGGAATACCCAGGTGCCTAGACAGGCAAGTCCTGGAATACCCAGGTGCCTCAATCCACCCAGAGGTGTGTTTAAGTTGCCAACTTAAGTAAACCATTAATTAACAATCTCACATCTGTCATGAAATACTCTCAAAACCCAATCCACGTCTACGAGCATAGCATGGCAATGTAAGCATAACGTAATAGTGACTCCCAAGGGTTTGATAATGAACAGGTAATAGGTACTACCTCATCTACTTCCCATCCCACAATTTAATTAGATCCTAATCATGCAATGTGTGAGGATTGATCTAATGCAAGAAAAACTGGGTATGAAAAGGGATATGATCAAAGTGTGCTTGCCTGCAATGTTGATGAAGATGATTCGCACTCAAAAATCTTGGTAGCTCTACTCGTCACACTCCGGTCAATCTATCGTAAGCAAGCAATAGTAAGCACACATAAGCAATCACTCAAAAGATCGGAAAGAACGAAGAAGACAATTCGGATAACATCAAAACCAAGCAAATAACTCTTGCAACATAAAACAATTTCTAACAGTACCAAAATTATGTGAATTTGGCCTTATCAGAAAATTTAGGTCAAGAGCTTCGATTTGCAAAAAGAATCAACTCAAACGGAGTTACGGATAAAAAGATATGATCAAAAGAAGTTTGAATTCAAATCTGATCTAATTCAAATTTTAAAATTTTCAAAAACATGTTTGAGTTGGATTACTGGGTAGAGGAGATCATAACGAAGATGTGGGCATTGGTTTCGTCTAATTTGGATAAACGGGTGAAAAGTTATGGCTATTTGAAAAATCAGGGCCAAGCTGTTTTACGGAAGAAAAAATAGCTACGGGCTATGGTCTAATGTATAAATATGTAGAGTAATTGATAATCTAATTATTTTATCATATTAGTCTAAAAATAATAAACTACAGAGGTATAAGAAGAAAAAAGACAAAGAAAGATACCGTTATAAGGCAGAGAAAAGACCACGTTGGAGAGAAGAGATAATTTCCAGAAATCGCGCCGGAGAGGAGAAATATATTTTTCTTAAATGAATCTAGTCAAACCAAAATATTGATTTAACCCGAATCAGATGATTTTTGAAGGCTCTATGGGTCTATATTTATTGGTTGAAAAGAGGCTTAGGGTCAAAGGCTAGGCAATGTGGGACTAAACATAGACGAAAATATACGAAACAGAGAAGAAAAGAGTCGATGGGCCTAAAGGCCTTCGGCCGCGCGCACGCTGCAGTTTTTTTTTTTTGCCTTTGGCCGGCCGCGCGGTGCAGTTTTTTTTACAGAATGCGAGAAACTGAAAAACGAAAATAAAAATAAAACTTTATATAGGCATATTATATATCAAAATTTTCAGAAAAAGATTTCCAACAACATGGACATTTTTCTAGCATTTAATAAAATTCACACAATTTCTAATAATTCAAACAGTGCTACTGTTCTATTAAAATCCAACAAAAATCATTTTAAAAATACCAAAATGATTTCAAATTAATTTTTCTCCAATTTTCTATTGTAGGGAATCATGTTACCCTATTTTCCATATATTTTATTTTTGGAGAAAAATAATTTGAATAAAACTCAAATAACTCCAAATTGAAAATAAATTCAAAAGGGCTTTGAATTATTCTTCGAAACTCCCAAGTCATATTCATATGTTTTGAAGAAGTCATTTTATCTTCTCTCATGAAAATCATTGAGTTGCATAAAGTTTCAAAAGTGGAAATATTTTCCAAATGAAATTCAAATATTTTCAACACCCCCTTGTCATTTAAATAAATGGAAGAAGTCATGTCATCTTCTCTCCAGGGTTTTGTGATGGAAAGTATTTGAATTCGCGGAGAGCATAAAAATGAAAGTTTTGGGAAAGTCCTTTTATTCCCTCTCATTTAACTTTCAAAAAAATTCGAATTCACTCACTTTCAGTCAATCAATCAAACAATCAATCAAATCTATCTATTTATTATAACATTCCAAAATTTAGAATTTTGGGATGTTACAAACCTACCACCCTTAAAATGAATATCGTCCTCGAGATTTTGGGCTTGGGGTCTTCTCTGAATCCATCGATCGTCACCGGGAGTCTGGGGTGCTACCACCCTTAGAAGCATCGTTACAGTTCCATCAAAACTCATACGCCATCCTTATTCTTGACAATGCCGTCTTCTCAGATCTTCCGTATAATTCCTTATCTGGCTCTTCCGGTAACGGCATAACCTTTTTCCTCAATTCTTATGTCCTTCCTCTTGGTAAGGTTATTCCGAGATTGGGTCTTCTTAGCTGACGGGTCTGCCGCCAAAACTAAACAACTATTGATATCTCATGGTGGTCAACAATTTATGGTTTGTCCTGCAGGAAATGGGTCTGGGTTGAACCTCACCGTATAACCTACGGTTGGCAACAACTGCCATGTACAAGGGAAAAATTCTTATACCATTCTAAGGTTTAAACAAGGTTTTGATCGTCGTCTCTCTACTATAGGTAAGTCACTCAGATTTACCATCCCACATAGCAAGGCGAATAATAAGAGTAAGTTGGTATGGTGATCAGTCCATCCCGCACCCAAACCATTACCCTCTATATGCTTTAGTGAATCTCGCATTCTAACACTTGGTCATCCTCACAAGCACTGCAGAATTTCTCTTGTCGATGAACCAGGTTCGGATATATCCATAGATTCTACAAGCCAGACAAACATCTATCGTTCCTTCACAACTCTCAAGTTTTGCGTTACTCCTATAAGATCGTTGATCGATAAGGGCATATCCTCTTCCAGGGTTTTTCCTTCAGCAAGAGTGTGCTTGCTTATTGGCAGATCCTGGGCCTGTGGGTTATGGCCCATCTCATCACTTGTAGTCCTTGAACTTATCCTCTGGGCAACTTATCGTTATTCCAACTTCCAACTTCCTAGTATTCTTAAATCCATCCAATTGTACTGTCTTCCTTCCTTCTATTGGCACCAAACTAGGACATGATTACTCAGACTCATCATGGAGTTTCCATTGATCCCTATTTCCGACATCATGCCTCCTTTATATCCAATAGTAATTCATTTCTTCATCCTCGTGGAATATCCCTCATATCGAGATAAAATTTATACTCATGAAGTCCATATTCCACTTCATGGAACATCATTATCCTTTCCAGGGTCAAGCGTCCTTACAGGGAATATTGGCCATCTCTGCATGGCACTTCTTCAACCAGAAACATAAAACACATCATGAAATCCCGACTCCTTCGGTTGACTCCAACTTGTTGGCCACCTCTCCCATACGCTCCAAAACTCGGTATGGTCCTACAAATCATGGGGCTAACTTTCCCTTAACTCCAATCCATTTAACTCCTCGCATAGGGGACACGTGAAGACATGCTCTGTCTCCAATTTCATAGACTACCTCCTTGAGTTTCTGAGTCTACATAACTCTTCTGCCTGGACTGAGCTACCTTCAGTCTATCTCAAATCAACTTAACATTCTCTTCTGACTCCTTGATCACATTTGGTCCAACAACTGACGGTCTCCAATTTCATCCCACATACTCTTGGGGCATCACACATATCGAGACAAAACTCGTATTCATTTTGTCCGAAATCCACTCATTGGAGTATCCTTATCTTTTCCAGGGGTCAAGGGTTCTTACAGGGTACTACCACCCTTAAAATGCACAAATCTTCCATAGACCATATTTCTCATATCCTTAGGATGGCCAAAATTCTTCTTCATAGAGTAACAACTCATAAAATCCATACAAGTACCAACGATGCTAACTTTATTTCACTCTCAATTGATTACAATCTCTCGCTTTTCCATTACATGTCTCAACTCAACACCTCAATATAGAGAAACTGTCCTCTCTTCTACTACTCCATTTCTTTTGTTGCAAACTCAACTATCTAGCACAAGTTTCCTTCTCCTTGGGGCATTCTCTGGCAAAGTGCCCTGCTCCATTACAACTAAAACATATTACTTCTGACAAGTATCGAGGTTTCCTTTTTTGGGCAATTGTTGAGGTAGTGCCCTGACTCCTTGCACCTGTAACAGATGATATGACTCAGGTTCCTCCTGGGCTCCAAACGGTTTCTCTTCCTGGACTTTTCCATTCCAATCAGGGCTTCTATTTCCTGTGGGTCATATTCTACTTCCTTTCTCGGGAATTCTACTAGATCCCCATTCAAACAATTTTGGGAGATGTGTCCTTCTTCTCCACATGAATAGCAAGACTTAGTGCAGGGTTTACTCGGGTCCTCTTTAGGTGTGTCCTCCACATCTTCCTTCATCACGGGTTCTTCTAAAATTTCCATAAGGGCTCCTTTCATTACTTCTTTCTTCTGCTGGATGGTTCGTTGTACCATGGGGTAAATGTGACACTGAGTAGGATAGTGGGTAGTCCCTTCACACAAGAAACAAGTAATCTGCCTAGTTGGGCATTCTTCAACTGGGTGACTTCCTTCACAATTAGGGCACTCATCCTTGTGTTCTTTATGGGTGTGTTCGATTTTCTCCACAATTCTTGCATGCACAAGGTTTCTTCATGTCCTTTCCATAAGGCTTCAATTTCTGGGACACAAACTAAGACTTTAGCAAAGTCAACTTAAATTTTTTCCAAGTGGTTACTCCTTTCCATCCATTCATGGTTTGGTATATCCTCCACCAAGTAGCAGCACCTCTTTCAAAGCACTGAAGAGCATGCTGGGTCATATCCTTTCCGACTATGGGGTTGTTCTCCATATGATCCTCCAAGTTCTGAATCCATCGGTCTGTCTCTAATTGACTCATCGGTCCAGAAAATACGAGCTCATCTCCATTCATCATCTATTGGGTCCAGGGGTTTGGGGTGGGATAAGAGAGATAGAGAGGGATACACACAAAGCAAACAACAGTTTTTAAAAAGACAGATTTTATTTGTGGCTATTGGGAAAAACATCAAGCAAATGACAGCTCACAAACGTCGCATCTAACGTAAGTATATAACAGGGTTTTGGTCTTCTAATGGTCAACGTCGCCAAACTCTTCAAGTCTTGTTCATGTCTTCGATGGTTTCTTCTGATCATGCATGTCTTTCTCCGGTTCTTTTGCCAGATCATCTCTATTGTCGCAAAGTCTCTCGTGACATCCTTTAATATTTCTGGAGTTGCATTCCAAACTTCTGGGTTTCATCAACCTTGACATGGACCATGATCCTACTGTCCTTCAGTTCATGACGAATCTTTAGATGTCTCAAGGTTTTGCTCCTCTAGCTTGGCTACTTTAGCTTCTGGGTCCTGAGTTCCTCATGAAATACTTCCTTGTCAAAATACTGCTTCTTGTAGGTCCATCTTAACTTCTTGATGTAACACTTCAGATCCTGGCGATACACCAGCTAAGGTTAAAACTTCATCTTGCTGATAGATGCTCCGTCAGCCTTCTACCATCCAATCATTCCATGCATATGCATGCTTAACTCAGCACAGTGACAATAGCATAAGAGGGCGATGACATCATGGATAACCGTGTTTCTGCTCTTGTCATTTCCATGAGCTATCAGTCCATAGTTGATATCTCCTGTCTTAGGGTTTTCCTTGACAGAACTTTGAGTTTTTAACTCTCTATGATCCGGTCTTTCTCCGATACACCTTGATCTCGGGTATTGACAGCTTCCATAGTCTGCTAAGTTCCATAAGGGTAGCCTTCCTAGGTCATACAAATCTGGGAATTCTTCAGAGCCTTCAAATTCTACTTGTCTTCGGTCTTCAACCGTTGTAGATTCCATTATTCAGATGCACGGAAAATACTCTTCATTCTGAAGTGGTCTTAGTTGTCTGATATCTTGTACTTCTTGGAGTGGTCTCATCAGTCGAATCTTCGTGTGGTCAAAAGGGGAAAGGGGTATGGTCTCACTAAAGGGAATTTTTGAATAAGTTCAGAAGAGAAGAGAGGTAAAAATCTTTTTGAAAGGGAAAGTTGTAGAGAAAAATCTTTGCTATGGGCTTGCCAATTTCTAGGGTCACGTCCTACAGTCAACATGTGCTCTGATACCATCTTGTAGCGACCCGACCCGAATGGATCAAGTCTCTATGCTTAAGTGTCATCCCTAGATCGGTATGCTGACACACACAGTACTCGAAGGATTTATAACAGAGGTAAATCACATGTATAAAGTAACGTAAATACTATTACCTCAATCCAAATAGCGGAAGCAACAAGGTTGTGGATTCCCATCAACACCAACGGCAAAGTTGAGTGTAGAAATCGTAACCCTAACGTATCACTTACTCGTCGTAAGAAACCTGCAACATGAGACGTTGCAGCCCGAAACGGGTCAGTACATTGAATGTACTGGCAAATTCACACCATAGAGAAAATGATGAACAATGGCTATCACTACATGCATATATGGCTGGTGGAAAAGCTCTATGGTTATAATGTTTTTGCGAAAAGCCAATTTTTCCCTACTGCAAAGGAATAAATTTTATTTAACTATCATGGTGGTTGTTGAACATTGAGAATGGTTGACAGCATTCTCAATCCCAATTAAGTAACATCATTAAACCCAACAAAATTAATTTAAAGTAACATGATGAGATCAACAGGATAATCCAAGAACTAGATACTCAAGATGTCCATAACCGGGGACACGGCTAATCATGATTAGTTTGTACACTCTGCAGAGGTTTGCGCACTTTTCCCCACAAGACTCGATCGCCTCCATTGGATTTCTCGCACTACATGATGTTTGAGAAACGGATGACCGAGACATAGTCTTTCAGAAGTGCTAGCACCTTACGTTGGATAGACCGGTACACCTACTTCCCTCTACATCTGCTAGTCTACCATGTAAGAGTTCGCACGACATAATCAACTATGCCAGAGCCCATAATGGCTTGTGGCTGCACACGGAAGTTTCTAGTATGAATAATCTTATGATCCCTTTGGGCCTGGGTGGCGGTCCAAAAGAAAAACAGGCAAGTCCTGGAATACCCAGGTGCCTAGACAGGCAAGTCCTGAAATACCCAGGTGCCTCAATCCACCCAGAGGTGTGTTTAAGTTGCCACCTTAAGTAAACCATTAATTAACAATCTCACATCTGTCATGAAATACTCTCAAAACCCAATCCACGTCTACGAGCATAGCATGGCAATGTAAGCATAACGTAATAGTAACTCCCAGGGGTTTGATAATGAACAGGTAATAGGTACTACCTCATCTACTTCCCATCCCACAATTTAATTAGATCCTAATCATGCAATGTGTGAGGATTGATCTAATGCAAGAAAAACTAGGTATGAAAAGGGATATGATCAAAGTGTGAACTTGCCTGCAATGTTGATGAAGATGATTCGCACTCAAAAATCTTGATAGCTCTACTCGTCACACTCCGGTCAATCTATCGTAAGCAAGCAATAGTAACCACACATAAGCAATCACTCAAAAGATCGGAAAGAACGAAGAAGACAATTCGGATAACATCAAAACCAAGCAAATATCTCTTGCAACATAAAACAATTTCTAACAGTACCAAAATTATGTGAATTTGGCCTTATCAGAAAATTTAGGTCAAGAGCTCTGATTTGCAAAAAGAATCAACTCAAACGGAGTTACGGATAAAAAGATATGATCAAAAGAAGTTTGAATTCAAATCTGATCTAATTCAAATTTTAAAATTTTCAAAAACATGTTTGAGTTGGATTACTGGGTAGAGGAGATCATAACGAAGACGTGGGCGTTGGTTTCGTCTAATTTGGATAAACGGGTGAAAATTATGGCTATTTGAAAAATCAGGGCCAAGCTGTTTTACGGAAGAAAAAATAGCTACGGGCTATGTTCTAATGTATAAATATGTAGAGTAATTGATAATCTAATTATTTTATCATATTAGTCTAAAAATAATAAACTTCGGAGGTATAAGAAGAAAAAAAACAAAGAAAGATATCTTTATAAGGCAGAGAAAAGACGACTTTGGAGAGAAGAAATAATTTTCAGAAGTCGCGCCGGAGAGGAGAAATATATTTTTCTTAAATGAATCTAGTCAAACCGAAATATTGATTTAACCCGAATCAGATGATTTTTGGAGGCTCTATGAGTCTATATTTATTGGTGGAAAAGAGGCTTAGGGGTCAAAGGCTAGGCAATGTGGGACTAAACATAGACGAAAATATACGAAACAGAGAAGAAGAGAGGCGATGGGCCTAAAGGCCTTCGGCCGCGCGCACGCTGCAGTTTTTTTGTTTTGCCTTTGGCCGGCCGCGCAGTGTAGTTTTTTTTTACAGAATGCGATAAACTGAAAAACGAAAATAAAAATATAACTTTATATAGGCATATTATATATCAAAATTTTCATAAAAATATTTCCAACAACATGGACATTTTTCTAGCATTTAATAAAATTCACACAATTTCTAATAATTCAAACAGTGCTACTGTTCTATTAAAATCCAACAAAAATCATTTTAAAAATACCAAAATGATTTCAAATTAATTTTTCTCCAATTTTCTATTGTAGGGAATCATGTTACCCTATTTTCCATATATTTTATTTTTGGAGAAAAATAATTTGAATAAAACTCAAATAACTCCAAATTGAAAATAAATTCAAAGGGGCTTTGAATTTGATTCTTCAAAACTCCCAACTCATATTTCATATGTTTTGAAGAAGTCATTTTATCTTCTCTCATGAAAATCATTGAGTTGCATAAAGTTTCAGAAGTGGAAATATTTTCCAAATGAAATTCAAATATTTTCAACACCCCCTTGTCATTTAAATAAATGGAAGAAGTCATGTCATCTTCTCTCCAGGGTTTTGTGATGGAAAGTATTTGAATTCGCGGAGAGCATAAAAATGAAAGTTTGGGGAAAGTCCTTTTATTCCCTCTCATTTAACTTTCAAAAAATTTCGAATTCACTCACTTTAAGTCAATCAATCAAATCTATCTATTTATTATAACATTCCAAAATTTAGAATTTTGGGATGTTACAAGGAAAAGGACTGCGCTCAGGGATTCGGAAGCCGAAGCTTCCAAACGGGAGAAGAAGTCTCCCACAGAGGGTCCTACCTTGGGGGGCGCTGTTGCCGCACAAAGTCCACGGGGGGATCAATTCTCCCGCGAGTCGTAAGTGACCCGAAATACATTAATAGTACAAATATGCCATCTTTTTCTTCTAAGAAAATAACCACCGCATATATCTTTGAAGTTCGGGCCTTAGCCCCTATCAAATGAGCTCGTCTTCGGGGGATCTTCTTTCAGAGATGATGGAGAGTGAAACGCCTCCTCCGGACTCCTCCGCTCTGGAAGCGGGCGACCCTGAAGTGTCGTCGCGGAGGGCCTCTCCGAGTCCGGTGAGGCCAGAAGATAATCCCATTGACCCTCGAATCTCCAAGTGTCCGGCTCCCGAAGAGAGCAAACAAAAGAGTCCGGCACCGTCTAGTGTGCGATTGGATGTTCTGAGGGAGTTGGTGGGGTGAGCGTCCATCTCAGATGAACACCGTGTGTTGATGAATACGGTGATGAAGAGAATATCGTCCGCCGAAAGCGGATTGCATGAAGCTTTTATGAGTCTACTGACAGGCTTTGAGGTACATAAAAGAATGTATGATAGTCCTGCACATGCTAGGTGCGCCCTGTGTAGATAGTAGCCCCTGAGACTCTGGTTGTTGTTGGAAACGACGACGAACAGAGGATCATATTCCCAGGTAATAACCATACTGCCTCTATGTGCAGGTGATGGAAGCTCCGGTGGCTAGCCGGACTAGCGAGTTTGCCCATTTAGAATGGCAGTTGGCTGCGGCAGACGCCGACATCGAGCTTGTTAACAAAAGGCTTGACGAGGCACATGGTAAGTGTCATTATCTGGTAAACGTCACATAGGAAGAGCATCATGATGCCAGTATCTTTAATATGTTGTGACTGCAGATGGAGCTGCCACTGTTGAAGCCTTGCGGGCAGAACTTGCCCGAGCCAAGGAACAAGCGAGGTTGGGTAATGCAGCTTCTTTGAAGGCGGCCGAAGAGTTGCAAGCCGAGAAGGCCGCGCATGGCGAGAGCCGAGACAAGATGGGCAAGATGGCCATAGAATTAAAAGCCGCCGCCGACCGTTGCCGGGTTCTTGAAAAGGAAAACCAAGCGAAGGCATCGGACCTTGAGAAGGCTGCTGCGACGAGGAAGGACCTCCGCTCTTCTATGAGGGCAAAGAAGGAGGAGCTGCGGGAAGCCGGGGATAATGTAGATGGGAAATCCTTTATGTTGCGGAGGAAGTTCGGAGATCCACGGTATGCCCCTCTAGATCGGCTGTCGAGTTCGGAGGATGTATATATGGATTTGGCGGCGAGCGCTACCGATGCGGCCAAGTATTTCCAAGGTCAGACGGACCGTGAAGTCGACCAGCTGTTTTGGAGACAATTCCATTCTCCCGAGCGTCCGCTTTCATTGACTGATCAATTAGCCGAATGGGCCGAACTAAATAGGTTGTCCGGACTCTCCATGAGGTCTGTTGTGGATCAGCTATGGCCGGAAAGGTCAAAACCAAACAGCTATTTCAGCTTGGTGCAGCAGTTCCTTGACATGGTGCCACGCATTAATGCGATGAAGAGGTCGGCGTGCATAGAGGGCGCACGGATGGCCTTTGCCCGTGTTAAAGCATACTGGGCAGAGATGGATGCTACCACTGTTGCAGCGCGGGATTCGGCCATAGGTTGAAGGGCTGCTGAGCACTACTTTGAAGAAGTTCTTAAGGGTGCTCGTTTGATAGAGACCCAGTGCTCAAAATATATTATGTTTGAGTGATATGTAATCTCATTGTAAGCGAAATGCTTTTATAAATTTCCATTAGGCTATTTTTATAGTTTTGCCTGAAAGTAATATGATGCCTCCTGTGCGGCCGTTTATGTATACATGTGTATAACCTGAATGATTGCAGTCGTCGGCTTCAACCCCCACGCATATAATGCAGAGGTGCTCGCAAAAACACGCGTTCACACTTAACCCAACATCTTGGTCCTATTAAGGAGGTGATAGCAGAGTGAGCAAGGCAACCGGACTATAATGCTTTAGCACTTTCACTTAGCCATGGGAGTTTGACAGTGGGGCTACTAGATAGCCCTGGTGGCTCTGCACTCTCCCGATCTCGGGGTGAGTACATGCCTGGCCGGAAAACGGCCCTCCGTTAAGGCGGAGGAATTCTAACATTTCCACAGGTCATTGAGTGGTTGACCAGTCTCACACTATATCATTGCAGTCAGTTTTCGGCTTTCTCTACTGAGGTGCTCGTCCGGATGAACCAGGGCACAATCGCAGTAGTTCTCCTAGTGCTACCTTAGCCGGTAAAGCGGAACGTAAGGCACCAAAACACAGGAGCCGGGCAAACCCAACATTTGACCAAAGACAATGATTCGGAGCTGATGCATATAGGGCCAAACTCGCGACGCCGAACACTCCCTAAGGTATTCGGTCTTTGTGGTATAAATCGGGCCTAAATAATGGCCTTTGTAAGAAGCCCCTTGTGTCTAGGTACGTGCATTGTTCTGGCGTGGCCACATGCTAAGACGTCAGCATCCTTCTCAACGGTGGATATGTATCAACAAGAGACAGTAAAAAAGGTTTACGCAGGGTCTTAATCTAAAAAGAATCCTTGGAGCGGGTCCCTGCTGCACGTCTGCGCCTGTGTCTCCGTTGTGCCGTATCCTGGACGGGTGTAGCACGATGATCGTCTGTAAAAGAGAGGAATTTAGGTGAAAAAGTTTTCATGCAAAAAGATAGTTTGCTAAAGAAACCATGTATAATTCAAGATGAGAAGGAATTGCCACTTGTCTGCGCGTGTTGAGCCCCTTGTATTGACAAATAGGGTGTGACCATTTATTCGGTATAAGTAGCGGCGCCGGACTCGGTTAGTTGTGTCTGAGGTCTTGACGACCTATTGGATGCTTTCGCTGGTCCGGGCGCCTTTAGTGTGCGGGTGCCAAGGCAGCCTCACTCTCTTCGGCGCGCAGAGATCGCTTGATATTTCCGTGCACTGTAATGATGCCACGTGGACTGGGCATCTTGAGTGTGAGGGAGGCGTAGTGTGGTATTTCATTAAAGTGAGCGAAAGCTTCGCGTCCGAGCAGTGCTTGATAGCCACTTTGAAACGGAGCGATGTGGAAAGTTAAATGCTCGCGATGGAAGTTATCGGGGGAGCCGAATATAACTTGTAGTAGGAGGGTGTCGGATTTCGGGTTCCGGCAGACCCTTAAGGTTCGAACACTGGGGTGCGCGCGGAAATCTCGCCTTCAACCTCTCCGTCTCTGATGGGATCTAAACTACTAAAAGAGCTGCACGAAAGACACAAGGTTTATACTAGTTCGGGCCATCGATGTGGTGTAATACCCTACTCCAGTGTGTGGTGGATGGATTGCCTCCTGGGGCTGGTGTGGATGAACAATACAAGGAAGAACAGCCTCGCAAGGGTGTGTTCTTGGCTGTGGAGATGAACTGCTATGAAGAGTTCAGTCTGCTTTCTCTCTCTCTCTCTCTCTCTCAGATCCCGGACCGAACAACCAAGAATCGAACCCCTTGCTATGTGGGTGGCTAGTCCTATTTATAGAGGCCCTGGTCCTCTCCCCAAATATTGAGCGGGAAGGGATCCAACAATGGTGGGCTAATTTGAAGGGGGACAGCGGGTACATCTATCCTGACAAAAGCAGTCTTCGCCTGCCAAAGGCTCTGGTGATGATGCCGCGCTGGGCTCCATGGTGACCTCCGTCTCGTAGTCCTCCTGGTCTTCGTCTCGTTGCACCGAAGTGGCAACCTTTGCCTGATGCCTCGGTACTGCGCGGATACGCTTGCCCCCTTTGCACCAAAGAGGAAAGAGGGACGCTGCGCGCGCTGGCACCCGCCTGGTGCCCCGTGTCGTCATGGCTTGCGTCATGGGCACCTCGCGAGGTACCCCGCCATGAACTCTCTGCCTCCTCGCGAGCCAGCCTGACGAGGCTGTGCCTGAGGATGCGCCGTGTCGTCCGCCTCGCGAGGCTTGGTCCCTCGCGAGGGTCTTCAGCCTCGTGTTGATGAAGATGGGCCGCGCTGGGCCCCCACTTGAGCCACGCCACAGGCCGCAGGCAGGCAAGTCTGGGGACCCCCGTTCCCAGAACGCTGACAGTAGCCCCCAGGCCCAAGGCGCGCATGGACTTGGCCGTGCCGAGAGGCGAAAGGGCAAGGGCAAAGCGCCGTGGGCCCCAACAACCTGCGGCCTCGGACGCCGCGTGGCGGTTGATTGGACGTGGCGCCTCCGCTTCCCCATGACGCCTTGGTGATCGTGCGAGTTGGACAAGTCCCTGCATGCAGAACGTGTTATGATTACCTGTGACCGTGGAGACCGGCGGTTGGCCTTCGCCGGCTACAAGTACGGCACCGCTCGTGCCCGTCCAGTCCATCTCCTCTTGCTTTCTCCTTCGCCTCAGTTCTTGCTCCGTCTTCGTGTGATGGCTCCATCGAGGAGGTACTCGGCCGCAGAGAAGGGGAAGGCCCTCCAGGTCGGTCCTGCCTCTCCCCCACCCAAGCGTGGTCACGGGCGCCCTCGGAAGCACACGGTGGCCGCCCCGGCAGCTTCCAGCGGCCGTGGGGTGGGCTCCCAGTGCGGCGGCGGGCAAGCCGCCGCAGCCGGAGGGTGCGCCTGGGTTGCGCGCTCCCCCAGGCCGTGCTTTCATGCCGTGCAGGCGCCGCCGGAATTCGTCGTTTGGTCGGCGGAGCCGGCTCGCGCCCGGCTCCCGCTCCCTCGCTTCCTCCTTGGCGAACTCCCGGCCGGCGCTCCTGGCGGCCTCTGGCTCCAGGCGGAGGGCTGCTGCAGTAGGTCCTCGTGGGTCGCGCTGGAGGTCTCCGCCAGCGGGGGCTTGGCCTTCACTCGTGGCTGGCAGGCATTCGTCCGCGCTCGCGGCCTGGAGCGTCGGTGCACTCTGCACTTCAGGTTCGATGGCGACGCCACCCTCTACGTGAGGGTGTTTGGGGAAGATGGTCGCCGCGCGGGGTGCTGCCCTGAGGATGATGACCGCGTCCGTGGGCCCCGCTCCGATGGTGATGGGGGAGATAGCGCCCGAGCGGGCGGTGGCGTCAGCGACTCCCCCAGCTTCGTCAGCTCTTCCTCAAGCGACTCCTCCAGTGGCGGCAGCAGTCCTCCCCCGCGCCGTCGGGTTTGCCTAGGAGGTGGTGGTTCGTCCGCCCGCCGCCGTCCCCCGGTGCAGCGCGAGAGGGGGTCCGCCTGAGGCCCTGAGGCAGCCTGTGTCGCCGCCGTGGGCCGATGCGGGAGGGGCGGCGCCCGGCTCGTCTTTTTCCTTTCTCTTTTGTTCCCTGTGTAAAACAGAACAGATGCATGGAGCCCCCTTGGGGCGTGTTGGGAAATGTTGCCGCTTCAGCTATTACCTTGACCTCATTTTTGTACTTCCTGATTTCCCTCCTGTGCGTAGATAGCTTTCGACCCCTGCCGGGCAGTGGGGCGACCGACCCAGGCCCTGTGTGCGCGTCGTGGTACCCGAGGGGCACGGACTAGGTGGGGTGCTCCTGTAATGCGCCAGGGTCGTGAAACCCTCCTGTGACTAGGGCAGAAACCCTCGCGAGGGCGCCTGAGCACCATCCCTCGCAAGGTTGTTTACGTGAGAAACCAAAGCAAGGGGCGAAAATCGACGAACCATAGATCAGCAACAACGATAACTTCAATAAGACTCCAAATGCAAACAAACACGTCAACTGCAGAAAGCAAATGAAAAAGCCACGTCCGGCACCTAGTCTAGTCTTCGACGTCTTCTCACCAGCACGGAGCTAAGTGTTGCCACTGGGCGTGGGAGGGAGCCCCAGGGCCTGAGGCCGGCGCTCCTGAGACTCCCGGGCGTGTACAGCCCCACTCATTATTACGTGAGAGTGTCACGGGGCGGCGAGCTTCACAGGCATTGGCCTTGCTTCATAGGCTCTGGGCCTTTTTCCAAAGCGATGATCTTCACAGGAACTCGCCTTGCTTCACAGGCTCCGGGCCTTTCCAAAAAGAGGTGATCTTCACAGGCACTCGCCTTGCTTCACAGGCTCTGGGCCTTTTTCCAAAGCGAGGTGATCTTCACAGGCACTCGCCTTGCTTCACAGGCTCCGGGCCTTTTTCCAAAGCAAGATGATATTCACAGGCACTCGCCTTGCTTCACAGGCTCTGCGCATTTTTCTAAAGCGAGGTGATCTTCACAGGCACTCGCCTTGCCTCACAGGCTCCGGGCCTTTTTCCAAAGCGAGGTGATCTTCACAGGCACTCGCCTTGCTTCACAGGCTCTAGGCCTTTTTCCAAAGCGAGGTGATCTTCACAGGCACTCGCCTTGCTTCACAGGCTCCGGGCCTTTTCAGGGGTAGAACCTCCGGAGGTGCTGGATGTTCCACGCATTCTGGATTGGCACTCCCTCCTGAGTCTCCAAGCGCGCGGAGCCAGGCCTGGAAACATGAACAACCTTGAACGGGCCCTCCCACATGGGAGAGAGCTTGTGCAACCCCTCCCTGGAGAGAACACGCCTGAGCACGAGGTCTCCTACCTCGAGAGTCCTGGGGCGGATGTTGCGGCAGTGATATCGCCGCAGCGCCTGCTGATACCTCACCGCTCGCAGCGCGGCCTCCCGGCGATGTTCCTCCCCCAGCACGAGGTCCATCCCCCGCATGGCGTCCTGCTGCGCCTCGTCAAACGCCAGGACCCGCGCGGAGTGATGTCTGACCTCGTGAGGGAGGACTGCTTCCGCTTCGTAGACCAGGAAGAATGGGGTCTCCCCAGTCGGTTTGGTCGCGGTGGTGCGGATGGACCACAGCACGGACTACAGCTCGTCGTACCATCCTATGCCGCAGGCCTCCAGCTTCTTCTTGAACGTCCTGGTCTTGAGGCCCCTCAGGAACTCTGCGTTGGCCCGCTCGGCCTGGCCGTTGCTTCGAGGGTGCGCCACTGAAGCGTAGCATATTTGTGTTCCAAGGTTAGCACAGTATGTTTTGAAGAGGTTACTGGTGAACTGCGAACCATTGTCTGTGATGATGCGGTTCGGCACCCCGAACCGGCTCACGATGCCCCTGATGAACTTGACCGCGGAGCCCGCAGGGATGGTGCGGACGGCCTCCACTTGAGCCCACTTGGTGAACTTGTCCACGGCGACGTAGAGGTAGCGGTAGCCCCCTGGCGCTCGAGGAAATGGGCCCAGGATGTCCAGCCCCCAGACTGCGAATGTCCATGAAAGGGGTATAGTCTGCAGGCCTCTGGCCGGCTGATGGATTTGCTTGGCGCGGAACTGGCAGGCCTCACAAGCTTTCACTAGCTCTACGGTGTCATTGAGTGCGGTAGGCCAATAAAACCCACTGCGGAATGCCTTGCCGACGAGGGTCCGCGATGATGAGTGGTGCCCGCAGTCTCCACCGTGTATGTCCTCCAGTAGTTCCTTTCCTTGCTTCCTGGAAATGCAACATAGGAGTACATCGTTTGGTCGCTTTCGGTAGAGTTCTCCGTCTCTGATGCAGTACGCAGTGGCCTGCCGCGCCACCCGCTCCGCTTCCTCATCCTTCTCCGGCATGGTCCCTTGAGTCAAGTAACTCCGGAGCTCCGTGATCCAGCACTCCTCCTGAGGTTCCATCGTCAGGAGCAGGCGTGCTCCTGAGGTCGGGCCACAGACCGGGGCTCCTGAGGCAGCTGGCTGGGGGAGCTCCTCCCGAGCCTGAGCCGTGTTTGATAGTGACGGCAAGGCTGAGGGCTTGAAGAGCCTCTCCTCGAAGACGCCAGGCTCCTGAGGCAGCCGCCTGGATGCCCGCTTGGCGATGTCGTCGGCCTCCTGATTGGTGCCACGGGCCACATGCTACAACTCCAACCCCCAGAACCGCTTCTCCATCCTGCGGACCTCCGCAAGGTAAGCTTCCATGTGCTCGTCTTTCGGCTCGTACACCTTGTTGGAGAAGTTCACGAGGAGCTGTGAATCGCCCTTAATGGTAAGGCGCTTCACCCCCAGGGCTGCCGCGGCCTTCAGGCCCACTATTAGACCCTCGTATTCCGCTATGTTGTTGGAGACCTTTTCACCTTGTTGGAAGCAGAGCTGTACGGCGTAGTAGAGCTTGTCCTGAGTGGGCGATATAAGCACCGCTCCAGCCCCAACTCCATGTCTGGAGAACGCCCCGTCAAAGTGCATGACCCAGCCTTCTGGCGCCTCGCTCCCCGAGAAGAGGGACCGATCCTCGTCGGCCTTGAGGCCTGGTGCCTCTGTCCATTCTGCCACAAAATCCGCCAATGCTTCTCCTTTGATGACCCTGGTTGTGATGAATTTGAGCTGAAACGCCTACAACTCTATGTTCCACTCAGCGACCCTTCCGGCTGAGTTAGGGCTCCTGAGCACCCTCTCCAGGGGGTATGACGAGACGACTTTGATGGGGTGAGCCTGGAAGTAGTGACGCAGCTTGCGTGAGGCTATCAGTAGAGTGAGGAGGAGCTTCTGAGGCATTGGGTACCGTGCCCTCGCTTCCCGTAGCACCGTGCTGACAAAGTAAATTGGGTGCTTGACAAGACTGGGAGCATCTAGGGTTGCCGCTCCCTCGGGAGGTGGGGGCGCCTCGCGAGGCGTCGTGGCCTCGGGAGGTGGACTACACGGTCGGGTGGCCTCTCCTGCCCCCGGTGCATTTCCCGGCTGCTGACCCTCCTCAGCTGTGGTTGTGGCTCCTGCAGGCTTTCCTTGTTCCTATTTTGTCCTGCCCCGGGCTGCCGCTGCGGCCTTGACTTTGCATTCCTCCCTAACCGCCACCAGGGCTGCGCTGGCAGAGTAGGGTGTGGCGGCGAGGTACAGTAGCAGGGGCTCCTGAGGGCATGGCGCCACCATGACTGGGGGACTGGTCAAGTACCTCTTGAGATCTTGAAACGCCTTATCTGCTTCTTCAGTCCACTCAAAGGTCCCTTTCTTCTTCATCAGCTGGAAGAAAGGCACCGCTCGCTCCCCTAGTTTGGAGATGAAGCGCCCTAGCGCGGTCACGCGCCCCGTGAGCTTCTGCATTTCCCTGAGGGTCTTTGGCGGGCTCATGTCCCCGACCGCTTTGACCTTCTCGGGGTTGGCCTCGATGCCACGATGGGACACGAGGAATCCCAAGAGCTTGCCCGAGGGGATGCCAAACACACATTTCTCTGGGTTGAGCCACAGGTTTACTGCGTCGAGGCTCGCGAAGGTCTCCTCCAGGTCTTGTATCAGGGTCTTGGCCTCCCGGGATTTTACTACAATGTCATCAACGTAGGCTTCGACATTCTTTCTGAGCTGCTGGCCCAAGGTGATGTGCATCAGTCGCCCAAAGGTTGCCCCTGCGTTACGCAGCCCGAACGGCATGCATGTATAGCAGTATACCCCGCATGGGGTCAAGAAGGCGGTCTTCTCAATGTCTTCCACTGCCATCTTGATCTGGTGATACCCGGAGAAGGCGTCCAGGAAGCATAGATGGTCACACTCCGCAGTGGAATCGACAATCTGGTCGATGCGCGGGAGCGGGAACGGATCTTGCGGGCATGGCTTGTTGAGGTTGGTGAAGTCGACACACATGCGTTCTCCCCCCCCTTCTTGGGCACAACGATAGGGTTGGCCAACCAATCCGGGTATCGGACCTCGCGAATGACCTCGGCGGCCTCTAGCTTGCGAGTCTCTTGGGCGATGAAAGCCTGCTTCTCCGTGGACTACCGCCTGGCCTTCTGCTTCACGGGGCGCACATTTGGGCACACGTTGAGGTGATGCTCGATGACGCTCCTGGGGATCCCCGCCAGCTGATTGGGCTCCCAAGCAAATACCTTCTTATTCGCGCGCAAGAACTTGACTAAGGCCTCCTCCTGCTCAGGCTCAAGGTTGGCGCCTATGGTGAAAGTGGCACTGGAGGACCCGTCCTCGTCGACGGGTATCTGCTTTGTCTCTGCCTTGTCCTAGGTGAACAACTGCTTCTTCTTGGCGGGCGCAGCCCCCATGGACTCAGGGGCCCCCGCGTTGGCGGGCCGTGCCGACACCGCTGTCTTGACGGCGAGCTCGAGTACTCGCAGGGCGTCCCCGGTGTCCCCGCGCACAGTGGGGGTACCATTGCTCCCGGGCATCTTCATGAGGTTGTATGCCAGATGCATGGCGGCCATGAACTGGGCCAGTGCCGGGTAGCCGAGGATGGCGTTGTAAGGAAGGCCGATGGGGGCGATGTCGAAGTCGACCGTCTCCGTGCGGAAGTTGTCGTAGGTGCCGAAGGTCACCGGGAGCCGGATCTGCCCCAGGGAGTCGGATGATCCGCCCCCGACGCCCGAGAAGGATCGGCTGGGTCGCAGCCGCTCCCGGGGTATGCGGAAGAGGTCGAAAGTCTTGACCGAAAGCAAGCTGAGGCCCGCGCCGCCGTCGACGAGGGTCTGGGTGATGGCCACCTGGCAGATGGTGGGGGTGCACAACAAGGGGAGCGCGCCTGAGCTGACTGGGTTGGTGGGGTGGTCCTCCGAGCTGAAGGTCAGATCGACCTCGCTCGCCGCCCGGTCCCGGGGAGGCCCCTGCCGCGCGGCAGCGGTGCTAACCCGGCGGGCAAAAGGCTTGATGTGGCGACTTGTGGGCGGCGCCTGCGAGCCGCCCAGGAGGGCCGCAACGACCGGAGGCGTCGGTGCCGCGGTGCAGTTGCTCTGTCGCGTAGGCGGACGCTGGGGTGGTGCTTGTAGCTCATTTCCTGCCGAGCCGGTGGCGGTGTTGACGGCGGGCGGCGGGGGACGACGAGAGCACCCACTGGCGAGGGCTGCCGGGGCGGCGCGAGCCCGGCTGGCGCCGCGCATGGTTGCGGCGGCCGAAGGAGGGCGGAGCGATGGAAGACGGATCCCGGCGCACCCCTACCTGGCGCGCCAAATGTCGGATTTCGGGTTGCAACAGACCCTTAAGGTTCGAACACTGGGGTGCGCGCGGAAATCTCGCCTTCAACCTCTCCGTCTCTGATGGGATCTAAACTACTAAAAGAGCTGCACGAAAGACACAAGGTTTATACTGGTTCGGGCCACCGATGTGGTGTAATACCCTACTCCAGTGTGTGGTGGATGGATTGCCTCCTGGGGCTGGTGTGGATGAACAATACAAGGAAGAACAGCCTTGCGAGGGTCTGTTCTTGGCTGTGGAGATGAACTGCTATGAAGAGTTCAGTCTCCTTTCTCTCTCTCTCTCTCTCTCTCAGATCCCAGACCGAACAACCAAGAATCGAACCCCTTGCTATGTGGGTGGCTAGTCCTATTTATAGAGGCCGTGGTCCTCTCCCCCAAATATTGAGCGGGAAGGGATCCAACAATGGCGGGCTAATTTGAAGGGGGGCAGCGGGTACATCTCTCCTGACAAAAGCAGTCTTCGCCTGCCAAAGGCTGTGGTGATGACGCCGTGCTGGGCTCCATGGTGACCTCCGTCTCGTAGTCCTCCTGGTCTTGGTCTTGTTGCACCGAAGTGGCAACCTTTGCCTGATGCCTCGGTACTCCGCGGATACGCTTGCCCCCTTTTCACCAAAGAGGAAAGAGGGACGCTGCGCCCGCTGGCACCCGCCTGGTGCCCCGTGTCGTCATGGCTTGCGTCATGGGCAACTCGCGAGGTACCCCGCCATGAACTCTCCGCCTCCTCGCGAGCCAGCCTAACGAGGCTGTGCCTGAGGATGCGCCGTGTCGTCCGCCTCGCGAGGCTTGGTCCCTCGCAAGGGTCTTGAGCCTCGTGTTGATGAAGATGGGCCGCGCTGGGCCCCCACTTGAGCCACGCCGCAGGCCGCAGGCAGGCAAGTCTGGGGACCCCTGTTCCCAGAATGCCGACAGAGGGAGCCCGTACAACAAGCCGCTGGGCCTGGCGTTACTCCTTTAAAGGTAGTATTGCTATGGCGCATTTGTGTTGGGTCTAACCCCATCCCGCGGATTGTATCCTGATATATTAGGTTTAGGCTACTGCCGCTGTCCATCAAGACTCGTGTGAAGTGATATCCGCCAATTACTGGGTCTAATACCAGGGCAGCCCATCCTGCGTGTCGGATACTTGCTGAGTAATCGCGATGGTCGAAAGTTATCGGTTGAGACGACCAGTGGCAGGACTTCGCGGTGACAGGCACTTGGGTATATTTTCCTGGGAGTGCCGCGTTGTTTTTTCCCTTGATCACGTGTAACACGTTTACTGTTTTGATTTCTGGTGGAAATTTCTTTTGTTCCCCCGTGTCTTGCTTGGGGGGATCGTCCTCGTCTTCACTTGGTGTATCCTCTCCCTTGTGTACGGCGTTGAGCTTGCCGGACTGCTTGAAGACCCAACATTCTCTGTGGGTATGATTAGCAGGTTTACCAGGGGTACTATGGATCTGACATACTTGGTCCAGAATTTTGTTGAGGCTGGACAGTTCATCCCTGGTGCCTTTAGGGGGCGGCTTTTGACCTGGCCGAGAGCTTTTGAATCTGGCATTTAATGTCGTGCCCTTCGTGTTGTCTTCTTCATTCCGGCGTTTGTTATTGCTGTTGCGCCGTGATTTCCCATTTCCATCTCTAACTTCAGATGTACTGGGGTCGCTGGTGCTGCATCTGGCTAGCCAGCTGTCCTCACCCGCGCAAAAGCGGGTCATGAGGTTTGTTAATGTGGCCATCATTCTCGGCTTATTTTGGCCGAGGTGTCTGGCGAGCCATTCATCACAGACGTTATGCTTGAAAGCTGCCAAGGCTTTGGCATCCGGACAGTCGACAATCTGGTTCTTTTTAGTAAGAAACCTGTTCCAAAGCTTTCGGGCTGACTCTCTGGGCTGTTGAGTTATATGACTCAAATCATCTGCGTCCGGAGGTCGGACATAAGTCCCTTGAAAATTTGCCCGAAAGGCGTCTTCGAGCTCTTCCCAACTTCCAATGGAGCTTTCGAGGAGGCCTTTGAGCCAGTGACGAGCTGGCCCTTTGAGCTTGAGGGGTAAGTACTTGATGGCGTGGAGATCATCTCCTCGAGCCATATGGATATGAAGGATATAGTCCTCAATCGAGACCCCAGGGTCTGTTGTTCCGTCGTATGCCTCTATGTTTACGGGCTTGAATCCCTCTGGAAATTCATGGTTCAGCACCTCATCGGTGAAACATAGGGGGTGTGTGGCACCCCTGTAGCTGGGTGTACCGTGTTGTTCGGATGTTTGTTGTGTTGCATTGTATGCTGGGGCGCGCTTGCGTGGTCCATAGATGGATCTTGTTGCGCCGTCCTTTGGGTGCGAGCCCTCGCATGGGTCGCATGTTGTATTGTGAGTGGCGTTATATGCCGCTCTGTGTTGATAGAGGGGTCGTCTATCCGACCAGGTGGCTGCCTTGATATTTGGTTGTGGGGGGTCTAAGGCTTCCTCATCGAATTCAGGTAGCAGCTTCCGCTTTGGGTAGCTCTTGGAGGGGCGATTGTCGCCGTACAACGCTACTGTGTTGAGTATTTTACTCCATCTGATGTGGAGTGTGTCTTGCGCAGCCTTGAGCCTTTGCTTCTGCTTTTTCAGACTCCTCGCTGTGGCAAGAAGCCTTTTACGGGCAGTCTGCTGCTCCGTGTGCCTGTCCGGCATTATGTCGTTCGGACCATTATCTTTGATAGGATTTGTTTGTTCGGTTTGATTATCCGGATTGCCGTTGTCCGGCAGCGGTTCGCCCTACTCCAGCGCTGGGTCTGTGTGATCGCTATTTCTTTCGAGGCGCGATTTGGGGCGGCGCTTGCGTCGCCGCTTTGACTGCTTTTCAAGGGAACAAGCCTTCGGTGCGTCCTTCCGCTCCTCGTCGTCATCTTTTGGTGCGTCCACCATGTATACGTCATATGACGAGGTGGTGTTCCAGGGCCCAATAGGCACTGGTTCTTCATCGTCTCCTTCATCGGCGTCCATGCCGTCAATGTCTTCGGAGCCGAAGTCGAGCATGTCGGTTAAATCGTCGACAGTGGCTACAAAGTGGGTGGTGGGTGGGCTTTGAATTTCTTCATCCTCCGTATCCCAATCTCGCTGACCGTAGTCCGGCTAGGGCTCTCCTGATAAAGAGAGAGACTTTAGTGATTTCATAATATCGCCAAAGGGCGAGTGCTGAAAGATGTCCGCGGCAGTAAACTCCATGATCGGCGCCCAATCGGATTCGATCGGCAGAGGCGCGAATGGTTCGGAGTCCGTAGAGGAGTCCGACTCCTTGGAATCACGAGTCTCGCGGAGTGCGGGGCTGGTGTTCGGCTCGATCGCCGTTAGGATCGCAGCCCCTGAGGCGGCGTCCAACAACCCATCCTCGATCAGCGCAGTTGGCTCCGAATTAAGGGTCGAAGCCGATGCGGGTGCGGCCTTCAGGGCACTGTTAGGCGGCAGAGCTAGATCATGCTCGTAGTGGCAGTGTGGCGTGCTCGGCAGTGGCTCGAATCCGTCGAAGATCAAGTCCCCGCGGATGTCAGCCGTGTAGTTTAAACTTCCCAATCTGACCTGACGGCCAGGGGCATAGCTTTCGATCTGCTCCAGATGGCCAAGTGAATTGGCCCACAGTGCAAAGCCGCCGAAGACAGAGATCTATCCAGGGAGGCAAGTTTCACCCTGGACCACGTCACTATCGATGATCGTAGGAGCCATCAAGCCTGACGGTGATGACACAGAGGAACTCTCAATGAAAGCACCAATGTCGGTGTCAAAACCGGCGGATCTCGGGTAGGGGGTCCCGAACTGTGTGTCTAGGCCGGATGGTAACAGGAGGCAAGGGACACGAAGTTTTACCCAGGTTCGGGCCCTCTCGATGGAGGTAAAACCCTATGTCCTGCTTGATTAATATTGATGATATGGGTAGTACAAGAGTAGATCTACCATGAGATCGGAGAGCCTAAACCCTAGAAGCTAACCTATTGTATGATTGTTGTTGTGAATGTCGTCCTATGGACTAAAACCCTCCGATTTATATAGACACCGGAGAGGGTTAGGGTTACACAAAGTCGGTTAAAATGGTAGGAGATCTACATAACCGTATCGCCAAGCTTGCCTTCCGCGCCAAGGAAAGCCCCTTCTGGACATGCGACGAAGTCTTCAATCTCGTATCTTCATAGTCCAGGAGTCCGGCTGAAGGTATAGTCCGGCTATCCGAACACCCCCTAATCCAGGACTCCCTCAGCCACCCACATCTTCAAGGGTGGCTTCGAAGCAATGAGTCTAAGTGCAGCATCTGAGAACTTTGGACTTGGAGCCCTAGCAAATAGTCTTGCAGGTGGACAATAGTATTCATAAGAATAAGCAGAGTAGTTCTTGGTCTTATGAACATGGCAGTTTGATGAAACGCGCTCATATTCATAGGCCTGAGTATGGTTTCCCTGCAAAACATTTGCGTTAGTGCGACTCAGGTGAGTCCTCTATCTGTATGAAGCCTTTGGACCATATGAAGCCCGTGGTCTGGGGTTTGTCTTCTTCACTTGTGGTGTCATGACGACATACACAGGAAGATTTTCAAGACACTTTTTCAGCACCCAGACTTTCTTCATAGGTGGCCCATTCCTGTAGTTAGTACCAATATACCTGGCAAACACTTCACCATTCTGATTCTTAAACAGTTTATAGTTTGCATCAAAGGATTCATCAATAACAATGGGATTAGCACAAGTGAAGCCAGATAGGGTGGATGGATCCACTGAAGGTTCCTTTGCAGCAACTCATGTGGTTTTGGGGTACTGCTCATGTTTCCAGTAAGAGCCATCAGCATTTATTTTCCTTTCGAACCCAACACCCTCTTTCCTAGGGTTTCGGTTTAGGATCTGCCTTTTGAGGACATCACATAGTGTCTGATCCCTTTGAGACTTTTGTACATCCCTGTTTCAAGCAATGTCTTCAACCTAGCATTTTCATCAGCAATAGCAGTGGCATCCTCAGCAGAGGGCTTAGTTACCACATCAACAGTTGAAGATATTGCAACAGTAGCAGCAGTAGAACATCCAGCAATAGAAGTAGCGTTGTCACGCTCAATGCATTTAAGACATGGTGGTTCAAATCCTTCCTGAGCGGAACTGATCTATTTGGCGCGAAGTGACTCGTTTTCCTTTTGAAGATCTTCATGAGCCGCTCTCAATTTCTCAAGATCTTGCTTCCTTTGAAGATAATCATAGGGAAGCTTTTCATGAGTTGTTGAGAGCGTTTCATGACGACTTTCAAGTTCCTCATACTTAACATGAAGATTTTTTATGTCTTCAATTAAGGACTGAGATCGAGTCATTTCAGCGTCTAACAGGTCATCGCTTTTGTCTAACAATTTTTGAATATGTTCCATAGCTTTCTGTTGTTCAGTTGCAATTTTAGCAAGTGTTTTGTAGCTGGGTTTGGAACCACAATCAGAGTCATCTTCACTGGATGTTTGATAGTGAGTAGTGCGTGAGTTTACCTGGGCACCGCGTGCCATGAAGTAGTAGGTGGGAGCGGAGTTGTCCTTGTCATTAGCATCGGCGTCGGTGATGAAGTCATTGTCTTCAATGTTGAAGATGGACTTGGCAACGTATGCTGTAGCCAGACTTGCAACGCCAGAATCAGACTCCTCCTCAGACTCCACCTCCGCCTCCTCAGAAGCAGACTCCTCCTCTGAATCCATTTCCTTGCTAATAAACGCACGAGCCTTGCCAGATGAGCTCTTCTTGTGTGATGAAGACTTGGAAGAAGACTTTGAGTATTTCTTCTTCTTCTTCTTGTCGTCAGAATCATATTCCTTGCTCTTCTTCTTCTTGTTCTCATTGTCCCACTGCGGACACTCAGAGATGTAGTGACCAGGTTTATTGCACTTGTGGCATGTTCTCTTCTTGTAGTCATGAGCAGAAGCTTCATCATTCCTTGAGCTGGATCGTGAGGACTTTCTGAAGCCTTTCTTCTTGGTGAATTTCTGGAACTTCTTCACAAGCATAGAAAGCTCCTTTCCAATGTCTTCAGGATCATCAGAAATGCAATCAGATTCTTCTTCAGACGAGGAAACAACTTTTGCCTTCAAAGCACGAGTTCACCCATAGTTGGGACCGTAGATGTCTCTTTTCTCAGAAAACTGAAACTCATGTGTGTTGAGCCTTTCAAGTATGTCGGACGGATCGAGTGTCTTGAAGTCAGGGCATTCTTGAATCATCAGGGCTAGGGTGTCAAACGAGCTGTCAAGTGATCTCAGGAGTGTCTTGACGACTTCATGCTTCGTGATCTCAGTAGCGTCGAGGGCTTAAAGCTCATTTGTGATGTCAGTGAGTCGATCAAACGTGAGCTGAACATTCTCATTGTCGTTTCTCTTGAAGCGGTTGAAGAGGTTGCGAAGTAGACTGATTCTTTGATCTCTCTAGGTTGAGACACCTTCGTTGACTTTGGAGAGCCAGTCCCAGACTAGCTTGGATGTTTCCAGAGCACTCACATGGCCATACTGTCCTTTGGTCAGATGACCATAGATGATGTTCTTGGCAGTGGAATCCAGTTGAACGAACTTCCTGACATCAGCAGCGGTGACACCTTCACCAGCCTTGGGGACGCCATTCTTGACGACATACCAGAGGTCGACATCAATGGCTTCCAGATGCATGCGCATCTTATTCTTCCAGTAGGGATATTCAGTTCCATCAAAGACTGGGCACGCAGCGGAGACTTTGATTATCCCTGCAGTCGACATAGCTGAAACTCCAGGTGGTTAAACCGAATCACATAGAACAAGGGAGTACCTTGCTTTGATACCAATTGAAAGTGCTAGTGATCGACTAGAGGGGGGGTGAATAGGCGATTTTTATGAAAGTCTTCAAAACATGGATGTTTTGAAGACAAACGATAGAAATAAACCTATTACCATGCAGCGGAAGGTAGACTACACTAAGCAAGCCATAGTCAAGTATTCAATGGAATGAAAGCACAAAGACTAATAGCAGCTAGGCAGCATAGATCAGGATGGAAGATAGTATGAAGCCAATCAGAACAAGCAGTCACATAGTGAAGACAAATAGATAATGCAAATAGGCAATGACTTCACAAGGACCAATCTACAAATAAAGAGATGGGAAGGATAGAACCAGTGGCTCGTTGAAGACAATGATTTGTTGGACCAGTTCCAGTTGCTGTGACAACTGTACGTCTGGTTAGGGAGGCTGAGATTCAACTCAGAAGACCGCGTCTTCACCTTATTCCCCTTGAGCTAAGGACACCTAGTCCTCGCCCAATTACTCTGGTAAGTCTTCAAGGTAGACTTCCAAAGCTTCACAGAATTCGTTCACAGGCGATCCACAATGACTCTTGGATGCTCAGAACGCGACGCCTAACCGGCTGGACGATTCACAGTCCTCAAGTGTAATAAGTCTTCAGATCACATAGACAAGAAGACTTAAGTGATGCCTAACACTCTTTGGCTCTGGGTGTTTAGGGCTTATTTCTCTCTCAAAGGCTTCGAGGTGGGTTGCTCTCAAACGACAAAAGCCGTGCACTAACTCTGAGCAGCCAACCAATTTATGGTGTAGGGGGTGGGCTATTTATAGCCACTAGGCAACCCGACCTGATTTGTCTGAAATGACCCTGGGTCACTAAGGAACTGACACGTGTTCCAACGGTCAGATTTCAAACACATACGACAACTCTACTTGAGCTACAAGCAAAGCTGACTTATCCAGCTCTGGATAAGATTTGCTCTCATTGTCTTCGCTCGAAGACATATGATTTTGGTTAAGCATCACTTCAGTCATTCTGACTGGTTTACTTGGACCCCACTTAACAGTATGGTGGTTCCTATGACTCAACAAAGAAGAAAAAGAATGACGAAACAACTAAGTCTTCGCGCTCCATAGTCTTCACACGATGTCTTCTCTTGTCATAGTCTTCAATGTGAATGTCTTCACATACCACCTTTGACTTCAATGTCTTCATACATTTTTAGGGGTCATCTCTGGTAGGAAAACCGAATCAATGAGGGACTTCTACCTATGTTATCCTGCAATTCTCACAAACACATTAGTCCCTCAACCAGGTTTGTTGTCAATACTCCAAAACCAACTAGGGGTGGCACTAGATGCACTTACACAAAGATAGCAGAAACCATCTGAGACAACTGCCGTTTTAAACCCATAAGCTTAGTAGTCACCTTTTCCAGATCAGCTTCAACCTTTTCGGCGCACTGTGTTAGAGCGGTTTTCTCTTCGGCCCAGGAGTTTCTTTCAGCATGAAAACATGTCTTTAGCTTTTCCATTTCCTCCAGACTAAGCTTGAATTTTGAATCGGCTTTCCGGGTCTCAGACTCTTGAATCTCCAACCGGGTCTTTGCATCAGCCAATTGTGATTGAAGTTCATCGGTGGCCTCCTGTACAAACACAGAGTTACAAACACATTTATATCCGGGTTATAGGAATATAAGTCCCAAGACTTTTGCAATCAACAACACTTGGCACTTGCGGGCTAATGCCTACCGAAGAATTCTTCCTACATTGGTTTATATGACTAAGTCCCAAGCACTTTGCAAGCAACAATACTTAGCACTTGGGGGCTAATGCATATTTGTTCATATTTCATTACTACTTTATGATGACCCGCCAGTGCTATGGACAACCACAGCCGGCTCATGGGGGCTACATGAGGAAGTTCTGATCTGTAAACACTGATAAGTACCGGTTTATTCATGCTGATTAAACCGGCCCTTGGGGGCTACAGATGTAATGTTGATCATTAAAATCCGGTTTAAGTGAAAGATGGATTTTTGAAGGATTTTTTATCAAAGTTGTTTTATACTCATTGCTATTCTAAGTCTACAACATATTCAATTCTATTATACACAGTAGACTTGAGGGCTGACAAGATATGCATGATCTATTTAAGTCGGAATTCATACCTCATATTTTTGATGCATTTGCTTTACCATATCAATTTCAAGATCTCGGCTGGTATGTACTTGGTTGAGGTAGCCAGAGAGTACTTCACTACTACTCAATTGGGAATAATGGGTGACATCAAACCTCACTTTCTGCTTTTCAATGAATTCTTGTTTAGCGGAGTGTTGAGCCAAGACAGTTGGATTTCCCAGTTTTGTAAAGCTGGTGCCAGTGATCGTAACATCATCAGTATGAGTCTGTGATGGTTTAAGTGGGCTTGACGATTTAGTATTCAAAGGATTGAGTCTTGTCTGGTCGCTGGAGAGGTTAGTAATTTCTGGTGGATCGTCAAGGACAGGCTCGTCGGGTGGTACCATGGAGGTATCGGATGCTGGAATTTGTTGTTCCGGCTCAGGAACTTTGGGGGTCTTCAGCCGGCTTGATCACCTTTGCCCTCTTGTTAGGCTTTGCTTTTCCACTACACGATTAATGAGAGATTAGTATAAGTATAAGAGCATAAGGAGATAGAAAACAAAGGAGATATTACCCAGGGGCAGTCTTGAAATCCAGTAGCTGGGTTTGAGATGAATCACCGGAGGAAGAGCGAGAAACCTCCTGATAAGGTTGGATTGAAAGAAGTGGCTGACGAATGAGACCCGCCAAGGGGTAAAAAGAGTTAAATTTGGAAAGACCTCATTTTGCCGTTTTTGCGGAGTTGGAGTATTCGGTAAGCCGGATGATAACTCTTCACCTCCGTGATACGTCTTTGTCGTATCTATAATTTTTGATTGTTCCATGCCAATATTCTACAACTTTTATATACTTTTGGCAACTTTTTATACTATTTTTTGGGCATCTCTTAGTGCATTCGTTGCATGGAATCCCTATTCCTCACATTGACATCAATTGATGGGCATCTCCATAGCCCGTTGATTAGCCGCATCGATGTGAGACTTTCTCCCTTTTTGTCTTCTCCATGCAAACCTCCATCATCATATTCTATTCCACCCATGCATTAAAAAGTATGAACCAATTGCTCGGCTTGTCATTGGGGTTGTGCATGATTTGAATGCTTTGTGTTTGAAGATGGAGCATAGCCAGACTATATGATTTCGTAGGGATGAGCTTTCTTTGGCTATGTTATTTTGATATCACATAATTGCTTGGTTAGTATGCTTGAAGTATTATTGTCTTAATGTCAAATGATAGACTATTGCTTTGAATCACTCGTGTCTTAATATTCATGCCATGATTAGATACATGATCAAGATTATGCTAGGTAGCATTCCACATCAAAAATTATTATTTTTATCATTTACCTACTCGAGGACGAGCAGGAATTAAGCTTGGGGATGTTGATACGTCTCCGTCGTATCTGTAATTTTTTATTGTTCCATGCCAATATTCTACAACTTATATATACTTTTGGCAACTTTTTATACTATTTTTGGGGACTAACATATTGATCTGGTGCCCAGTGCCAGTTCCTCTTTGTTGCATGTTTTTTGTTTCGTAGAAAATCCATATCAAACGGAGTCCAAACAGAATAAAAATGGACGGAAAATATCTTTGGAATATTTGTGAAATATGGGAAAAGAATCAATGCGAGACGGTGCCCGAGGGGGCCATGAGGCAGCGGGCGCCCCCCTGGGCGCGCCCCTGACCCTCGTGGGCCCCCTGTAAGGCGGTTACTGCTCTTCTTCGGCCGCAAGAAAGCTAATTTTCGGAAAAAATCAGAGCGAAGGTTTCAATCGAATCGGAGTTATGGATCTCCGGATATATAAGAAACGGTGAAAGGGCAGAATCCCAGAACGCGGAAACAGAGAAAGACAGATCCAATCTCGGAGGGGCTCTCGCCCCTCTGCCGCCATGGAGGCCATGGACCAGAGGGGAAACCTTTCTCCCATCTAGGGAGAAGGTCAAGGAAGAAGAAGAAGAAGAAGAAGAAGGGGGCTCTCTCCCCCTCTCTCCCGGTGGTGCCGAAACGCCGCCGGGGCCATCATCGTGTGACCGTGATCTACACCAACACCTCCGCCATCTCCACCAACATCTCCATCACCTTCCCCCTCTATCTACAGCAGTCCACTCTCCTGCAACCCGCTGTACCATCTACTTGAACATGGTGCTTTATGCTTCATATTATTATCCAATGATGTGTTGCCGTCCTATGATGTCTGAGTAGATTTTCGTTGTCCTATCATTAATTGGTGAATTGCTATGATTGGTTTAATTTTCTTGTGGTTATGTTGTTGTCCTTTGGTGCCCATCATATAAGCGCGCGTGTGGATCACACCATAGGGTTAGTTGTATGTTGATAGGACTATGTATTGGAGGGCAAGAGTGACAAAAGCTTCAACCTACCATAGAAATTGATGCATATGGGATTGAAGGGGGACCAATATATCTTAATCCTACGGTTGGGTTTTACCTTAATGAACGTTAGTAGTTTCGGATGCTTGCTAATAGTTCCAATGATAAGCACATAGAATTCCAAGTCAAGGATGACGTGCTAGCAGTGGCCTCTCCCACATAAAACTTGCTATCGGTCTAGTAAAGTAGTCAATTGCTTAGGGACAACTTCGCAACTCCTACCACCACTTTTCCACACTCGCTATACTAACTTTATTGTTTCTTTATCTGCAGCCCTTAGTTTTTATTTACGTGCTCTTTGTTATCTTGCAAACCTATCCAAAAACACCTACAAAGTACTTCTAATTTCATACTTGTTTTAGGTAAAGCGAACGTCAAGCGTGCGTAGAGTTGTATCGGTGGTCGATAGAACTTGAGGGAATATTTGTTCTCCTTTAGCTCCTCGTTGGGTTCGACACTCTTACTTATCGAAAGAGGCTATAATTGATCCCATATACTTGTGGGTTATCACTCCGCTGGTCCGAGTTTGTCGCGGCTCTTGTGCTGCTATTGCTTCAAAACAAAGTTAATATCCAAATGAGCTAAGGGGTGCGAAAAGCTTACTTTTTGGGTTACCCGTGGAATTTTCTGTCTTGGCAAAGGCTCTGAGTCGGACGAAATAATAGTTACCTCTTCTTCAGCTGCTTGGCTGACCCCCATGACATCCTGAGCATAATCAATATCAATAAGGTGATTGAAAACGGAGCCAAGGGAGTCAAGGGCTACCTCTGACTCAGAGCTGTCATCCAGTTCAAACATTCTAGAGGCGCTTGATTTCTTCTTATATTTCTTAGTGGTTTTCTTGGCGGCTTTCTTGGAAGCTTCATGGTCGTACTTCTTCTTCCAAAAATCAGAATCAGCCAGTGCAAAGTCATCGAAGTTAAGCGTTTCAATGATGAGGTAAACATAAGAAAATTGGAGACTCACATCTGGTGGCGGGTTAAGTTTGCAGAAAGGGTTCAGACCCACTTTGCTACAATCTTTCAGATCTTCATTCAGAAGGGACTTGGTCATTTCGTTGATTGCCTCGTCAGTTAAGCGTATAGAGCTATGGCGCGGTGGATCCTTTATACCACCAGTGTAAGTACACATTAAGCCGGGCCGGTGGCTCAAGGGTATAATTCGCCAAGAAACCCAACACCGAACCAAGTCAATGCCAGTTAAACCATTTCCCAGCTGAGCTTTGACCTTTGCAGTGATGGGGGCAAGCTTTGCACATTCAGCAGCGGTAAGCTTCTCAGGAAGAAGATGTTTTGGGTCCAGGCGCTCGACATGATAACCCGGCAATGGATTCTCATCAGCCAGAGAGGTATCTTTGCAATAAAACCATGTCTGGTTCCAGTCCTTGGGATGACTCAGCAAGTAAGCATAGGGGAAGATAGCATCTCTTCTTCGTTGAATTGAGAATGCACCGAGTTCCAAGCTGGGTCCGTTTGTGAATTTGTTTTGGCGGTTCAAATAAAAATATTCTCTGAAAAGTTAAACACTGGGCTCCTCTTGAAGGTATACTTTGCAGAAGACTTGAAAGTTGCAAATGTTTGACACGGAATTGGGTCCAATGTCTTGCGGATGGAGTTGAAAGAAGTGCAGAACATCTCAGAAAAATTTAGAGCCGGGTGGTGAGAAGCCCCGGTTCATGTGGTCAGTGAAAACAATGACCTCGCCAACCTTTGCTTGAGGCCTTTATTTGCCTGGATTGGGGGCGCGATAATGCATAACATTCTTTGCTGGCAAATACCCGATTTTGACAAAATCTTCAAGAGTGTCTTCGATAAAAATGGACTTAACCCAGTTGCATGAAGTGACTATCTTTGGCGGCATTGTGAAGATAAAAGCATAAAGAAAAGAATTTTTTTGCCACGTTAAGTTGATTCATTAAAGCCGGAAGTAAAATACTATAATATATACTCTGAAGGGTGGCTTAAATGGGGCCTAATGATATATGGGTAATTATAAGCCCGTGATGTAAGCCGCCATGACAATCACTGATATTCAAGATCTGACAAGAGCGAATTTTACAGTGTTGGGACAAACAGGTTTCACATATTGGAGCTATAAGATTGGATCTGCAGCAGTTTAGAGAAATGAAATAAAATCTAAACCTAAGGTGGCGGTAGCAGAAAAGTGGGGATGCCCAGATTAGATCTGTTGTAATGAGGATATGCTCTGATATTAAAAAACAAGTGCTAAAACTGCTACCGCACAAGATTTGTGTCAAAACTATGCAATCTAGGAAAGAGAAGGAGGAACGGTGATGAACAACGACGAACAAGGAAAACCTAAGGTAGATCTATTAAGAGGAAAGGTGAATGCTTACCGACGCTGATGAACAGTGGAGGGGCGCCGTGATGTTCTGGTTCATTCAGGGTGATGCAGTGACCGGAGTTGAAGTAGCGGGCGAAGATCGACGGCGGCGGAGCTCGGGCGCTGGAGCGTTGCGAGGAAGAAGATGAAGACAAGAAGGCAGAAGGGGGAGAGTGAAAAGAGGACCCGTGGCCCTATTTATGAGGCTGGAAGGATAAGTGGCAGGCGCAGGATTCGAGGAGACAAGAAAATGGATATGTGACGGCGCGAGTGCCTCGATTTTTGGAGGTTCATTAAAAGAAAAAATTTATTAAGATTTGGGCCATATATAATATTAATAACATGTGACGTCATGGCTAATTACCGCAAACTCAGGAGATGACGTCATGGCGGGTTACAATATCTCGCAAAAAGATGAAGAAGGGATTTTTTCTAAGTGTTGAAGATTGACATGAACAACTTCAAATCAACCTGGGGCCTAATGTTGGGGATATGACCCGCCCGGAGGGGCCGTGTTATCCTAATGGCGGTTCATAAACCAAGCCTGTGAATCTGTTGAAGATGGCAGTTCATGTAGTAAGTTTGCTAAAGGGCTCAAATCCCAAAGGCGGCTTAAGGCCCGTAAGTGTAAACCGCCATGTATACGCGACTTGTATTGTAAGGCATGTAAGGTAAGTCACCGGGCCAGACACGTTTGTATGAGCTGTCCGGGACTCTGTAAGCAATGGGGCGTCAACCCGTGTATATAAGGGGACGACCCGACAGTGGCTTGGAGCAAGAGACAACAGATTGAAAGCTAGGTCAAGCATATTCGCTCCCTGGCAATCGAAACATAAGCTATACCATCTCAAACTGGATTAGGCATTTATCTTCATCACAAGGGGCCGAACCAGTATAAACTCATGTGTCATTTGATCTGCTTAACCCCTTTAAGCTAACTACGTCGCAATGGCTCCACAACTAAGTCTTTCCACTAGGACATCTGCCGTGACAATTCCACGACACCGGCCCTCCCCTCCAGATTTTGTGAAGCTTCTGGTCAGTTTATATTTCGTACTTTCGGTTGTGGTGTTTTCTGGACCAGTTTTGTCTTATTATTTTTAGTTTTTATTTTCTTTTCTTTTCAAATGTGTGAACTTTTTTTTGAATTCGTAATATTTCCCAAAACCGTGATTTTTTTCAATCTTTTCATTTTTGTCATATTTTGAATTTCTTTCCCTCAAAATTTGTGAACTTGTCCAAATGTTTGTGAAATTTTTCATTTTTCGCAAACTATTTTGAAATTGGTGACTTTTCATTTTTACGAACTCTTCAAATTCACAAGTTCTTTTTTCAAATTCATGAAGTTTTCATTTTTGCGAACTTTTCTCAATTTTATGAAATTTTCAAATTCACGAACTTTCTTTTCGAACCCGTGAAGTGTTTTTGAATCGATGAACTTTATTCAAATTCGCAAACATTTTTTGAATTTTGTGAACAATTTTTCAAATCCATCAACATTTTTAAAAAATTATCATTTTTTCAAATCCATCAACCTTTTTTAAAGATGGTCATTTTTTCAAATCCCCATTTTTTTTCAAATTTGTGACTCTTAAATTTTTTCCAGTTTTTCTCTAGAAACCAGCAGATACCTTGTGTACGCACGCTGGAGGCACCGAATAGGGAGTCTCAACATCTCTACTATTAAAGGAGAATCGAACGTCGTGATGGTTCGACCTCCCTATTCCCTCACCCCCGCGATCGCTACTCCCGCCTCGTGCGCTCGCAACTTCCACCGCATCATGCGCGATTCATATAGAAAGAAAATTCCAGCGTAAACAAAGGAGCCGATACGAGAAAAATGAGAAAAGAAAATAGCGGAGACCCACGCACGCACATTCCCCTCCTCGATCCGCAACTACCGCTTGAACAGTCGTATCGTACCCAGCGTGTCCGCCCATCCCTCGAGCCTCGACCTTCCCAGCGGCCTCCCGTCTTGTCCTCATCCCTCTCCCTCTCCCTCGAGATTTGACCTCTCCAGCGGCTTCAATCTTGGCCCACAGTCCATGCGAGGCATGAAGACAGCGGCGAGGCGAATGTGAAGCAACCGAGGTGAGGATCAAAAGGAATATGAAGTTCTGGGATAAAGCATCAGCTCAGTGTGGTGAGCTCGTGGCTGCGCCGTTAGCCATCGAAGTTGAAGGCATTTCTTCCCTACATATCTTCCTCCCCTCGATGTCTAGCGCACCAGGGCCCATCCGTCTCCTCACCGTTGTTACATCATACAGTAGCATCCATCCGTCTCCTCGCCGGGGCTACATCGTACAGTAGCAGCCATGGTTAATGCCACTGGCGCATATGTCTCTCCAATGTGCTCCCTCTATAGACTACAGTAGCAGCCATGGTATCCCATACTCCCTCTGTAGACATGCATTATGGTGATTGGGGAGTAGGCAACAGAGACGGATACAGGCAAGCTCCAACCGAGTTGAGGATGTAAGTTCACTCTGTCTGTGACTATAGGTTCAGTTATACTTTATTTACTGTGTTTTGCAGTTGGATGCCCAATAATCCGGAAGAGATTTATGGATCATGTATAGCATAATCAATTAAAATTATGTCTATGAGTCGAGGTTATCTCCCTTCCTTTCATCGATATCAATTTTGTATGTGTCATCGATCAAGGTTCGCTAGAGGGTCTAGAAACTTCCACGTTGTTGGGCAGATGATTTTCTTCTGAGAGGCTGGGTAGAGGATTTCTGTCAAGTGATACACACAAAATATCTGAGGCTGCTCCTAATTCAGGAATCAAGGTTCAATAACTTATCAGCATGTTTGGTTTGGACAAAAAGTGTGGCTTCCGAATACCGCGGCTTCCAAAACCGTAGCCAGCTTTGGTTTCCCTCGCCATGTATTCCGTAACAGTGCTTTCTGATATAGCACTTCGCAGAGTTGAAATAACCGCATGAACCGGCCGGGTTAAATTCGGGACTCGATTCCTTAAACTAAACAAAGGAGGTATTACGTAAAAATATTCAGAAGCAATGCTTTACGTTGCCCGAACCGAATGTGTTGTATATGTTGTTATCAGCAGTTCTATTTATTGTTTGTGTGACATGATACTTTCCTATGGCTTGTGGAAACAACATAATAAGACTCGTTAAACTGCTGTAGGTTATCAACCAAAAGGAAGCATCTAGCAACAAGCTTTTCAAAGATAAAGAGCTCCCCTCATGTTGGGGTTAGGTCAGTTAAGTTCTGAATTCACAGATATTTTTCATACGACATTTGCTTCAAGAGTGCTTCCTCATGTTGTAAACCAGTACGTATCATCCCTGCTTCTTTATTTTTGTACCATCAGTAACACATGATATTTTTTACTCACAACTAAATATTGTATATTACAGCTAGAATACTATTGTAGATTGGGCATTAAACATGTAAAGGTTAAGTACTTCAGTTGCTATATAGGCTTCCTGGTACTGGAAAGACCCTGTTGAATGGAAAGGATCCCAAGGTATGGTCATTCTTATTGAGCATCGAGTATAGCTTTGTTACTTGTCTAAATCTATTGATTTGAATCTGTTTATATTTGGTCATGCGAAATCCTATTGACTTAAATCATGCAAATGTACATAACTGTTAATGTAAAAAATGAAAAATGAAATCTTGCAGATGGTACATAACTGTTAATCAAGGAGTGGTAATATTCAACCACACACAGGATGTGGTGTGGATGATTTGCAAAAAATGAAAAATGAAGGATCTTTCAGTGACATAGCCAACTATCTTCTATAGTATATTGCTTAGGTGTGAGGGAGATCATTAGAAATTAAACTGCTTGCATGTGCGCATGTTTTGGCAAAGACTGGGCATAAAGGAACCAGTAGCGATTCTTCGTCTGTCACCATGCCAGTTTATTGTGTAATAACTGTAAATGTCAAGACTTGGATGGGGTATTTTGCTCAATTAATGGCCGGTCCATTTCACAAAACAATATCAGTCAATTTCATGTTTTGGCATACAGTAGCAGCCATGGTTAATGCTACTGGCGCATCTGTCTCTCCAACGTGCTCCCTCTGTAGACTACAGTAGCAGCCATGGTATCCCGTACTCCCTATGTAGACACGCATTGCGGTGATTGGGGAGTAGGCAACGGAGACGGATACAGGCAAGCACCAACCGAGCTGAGGATGTAAGTTCACTATGTCGGTGACTACCGGTTCCGTTATGCTTTATTTCTGTGTTTTGCAGTTGGATCCCAATAATCCGGAAGAGATTTATGGATCAGGTATAGCATAATCAGTTAGAATTATGTCTATGAGTCGAGGTTATCTCCCTTCCTTTCAACGATATCAATTTTGTATGTGTCATCGATCAAGGTTCGCTAGAGGGTCTAGAAAGTTCCACGTTGTTGGGAAGATGATTTTCTTTTGAGAGGCTGGGTAGAGGATTTCTGTCAAGTGATACACACAACATATTCGAGATTGCTCCTAATTCAGTAATCAAGGTTCAATAACTTATTGATGTGTTTGGTTTGGACAAAAAGTGTGGCTTCCGAATACAGCAGCTTCCAAAACCATAGCCAGCTTTGGTTTCCCTCGCCATGTATTCCGTAACAGTGCTTTCTGATATGGCACGTCGTAGAGTTGAAATAACCGCAAGAACTGGTCGGGTTAAATTCGGGACTCGATTCCACAAACTAAACAAAGGAGGTATTACGTAAAAATATTCGGAAGCAACGCTTTACATTGCCCGAACCGAATGTGTTGTATATGTTGTTGTCAGCAGTTCTATTTATTGTTTTTGTGACATGAGAATTTCGTATGGCTTGTGGAAACTGTCGGATTTCGGGTTCTGGCAGACCCTTAAGGTTCGAACTCTGGGGCGCGTGCGGAGATTACGTCTCCTACCTCTCCGTCTCGCAAAGATCTAAACTACTGAAAGAACTGCACAAGAGACACAAGGTTTATACTGGTTCGGGCCACCGTTGTGTTGTAATACCCTACTCCAGTGTGTGGTGGGTGGATTGCCTCTTGGGGCTGATGATGATGAACAATACAAGGAAGAACAGCCTCGCGAGGGTCTGCTCTTGGCTGGGGCGATGAACTGCTGGGGGGAGTTCAGCCGCCCTTTCTCTCTCTCTCTCTGATTTCGATCCGATCCTCCCTACCCTGTGGGTGGCTGGTCCTATTTATAGAGGCCCTGGTCCTCTTCTCAAATATCAAGCGGGAAGGGAGCCAACAATGGCGGGCTAATTTGAAGGGGACAGCAAGTATCAACTATCCTGACAAAAGTAGTCTTCGCCTGCACAAAGCTCTGGTGATGACGCCGTCTTGGGCTCCACGGTGACCTCCGTCTCGTAGTCCTCCTGGTCTTGGTCTCATTGCACTGAAATGGCAACCTTTGCCTGATGCCTCGGTACTCCGCGGCTGCGCTTTCCCCCCTTGCAACAAAGAGGAAAGGAGGACGCTGTGCGGGCTGGTGCCCTGAGTCATCATGGCTTGCGTCACGGGCACCTCGCGAGGTACCCCGCCTTGATCTCTCCGCCTCCTCGCGAGCCAGCCTAACGAGGCTGCGCATGAGGAAGCTCCGTGTCATCTGCCCCGCGAGGCTTGGCCCCTCACGAGGGTCTTGAGACTTGTGTTGACGAAGATGGGCCGTGCTGGGCCCCCTTTGAGCCACGCCACAGGCCGCAGGCAGGCAAGTCTGGGGACCCCCGTTCCCAGACTTGCCTGCCTGTGGCCTGCGGCGTGGCTCAAAGGGGGCCCAGCACGGCCCATCTTCATCAACACAAACTCAAGACCCTCGCGAGGGGCCAAGCCTCGCGGGGCGGATGACATGGTGCTTCCTCAGGCGCGGCCTCGTCAGGCTGGCTTGCGAGGAGGCGGAGAGATCAAGGCAGGGTACCTCGCGAGGTGCCCATGACGCAAGCCATGACGACTCAGGGCGCCAGGCGGGTGCCAGCCCGCGCAGCGTCGTCCTTTCCTCTTTGGTGCAAAGGGAGCAAGCGCAGCCGCGGAGTACCGAGGCATCAGGCAAAGGTTGCCATTTCGGTGCAACGAGACCAAGACCAGGAGGATTACGAGACGGAGGTCACCGTGGAGCCCAAGACGGCGTCATCACCAAAGCCTTGCGCAGGCGAAGACCACTTTTGTCAGGATAGCTGATACTTGTTGTCCCCTTCAAATTAGCCCGCCATTGTTGGCTCCCTTCCCGCTCGATATTTGGGAAGAGGACCAGGGCGTCTATAAGTAGGACCAGCCGCCCACAGAGCAAAGGGGTTGGGTTGGAAGAAAGGAAGGAGAGGCCAGTAAATGAGAGTAAGATAGAGAGGTTGGAAGCATAGAGAGAGAGAGAGAGAGAGAGAGAGAAAGGTGGCTGAACTCCTCCCAGCAGTTCATCGCCCCAGCCAAGAACAGACCCTCGCAAGGCTGTTCTTCCTTGTATTGTAAATCATCATCAGCCCCAAGAGGCAATTCACCCACCACACACTGGAGTAGGGTATTACACCACAACGGTGGCTCGAACCAGTATAAACCTTGTGTCTCTTGTGCAGTTCTTTCAGTAGTCTAGATCTTTGCGAGACGGAGAGGTAGAAGGCGTAATCTCCGCACGCACCCCAGTGTTCAAACCTTAAGGGTCTGCTGGAACCCGAAATCCGACATTTGGCGCGCCAGGTAGGGGTGCACCGGAGTTCGTCTTCCACCGCCCCGTTCTCCTCCGACCGTCGCATCCATGTCCGACGCCCGTCGGGCCCGCGCCGAGCGCCGGGCCGCCATCGCTTCCCGCGTCGCCCAGACGGCGCCCGTCGGCGGACGTCCTCGTCGTTCCCCGTCACCCGCCATCAACGCCGCCACCGGCCGGCGGGGGGCGAGCAGCAAGCGTCGTCTTAGCATCCATCCGTGCGGCAAGACGGCCGCACCGCTACTCCATCGCTCACACTAGCTGGTTCTTCGTCCCGCGCGCTGCGCGCACCCTTGGAGGCTCGAGCTGCGCTCATCGCGGCAAACGAGCTCCTGCGCTACCGTCCCGTCGACGATGTCTACGAAGAGTGGCTCGACCGCGTCGCCAAGCTTGTCTGCGCCGCAGGGGGCTCTCCCGCGCCGTCCGTTCCGCTGCGCCGCACCCCGCCCCGCACGGGCAACGAAGCTCCGGGGGCGTACCAGCCGCCTCCTCTCCAAGAAGATGCCATGGCTCCAAGGCGCGTGGCCCCTGGGCAGAACCCGCTCTGTCAGGTGCCAGCGCAGCAAGAACGGAGCTGCCAAGAAGTCCCTCACCCGCAAGAAGCTGCCCGGGCGCTCCCTTCTCCGGCACGCCGCGACCCTGCTCCAGCTCCGGCACGCCAAGACCCTGCACTGCTCCTAGCTGCAGCGCGTGGGGACCCTCAAGACCGAGCTCTCCACTAGTCGAAGCCTTTCGTGGCCACTGCAGGCTGCCGTGCCTACACCACCGAGCTGCGTAGCGTCGCATGGCCCGGCAAGTTCAAGCCAGACTTGCCTCCTCGTTACAACGGCACGACTGACCCTGCAGAGTTCCTCCAGCTCTATGAGCTGGGCATCGAAGCTGCCAGCGAGGACGAGAAGGTCATGGCGAACTGGTTCCCCATGGCGCTCAAGGAAGGAGCTCGCACCTGGCTCCTGAATCTGGCTCCAGGCACGATCTCTTCCTGGGACCAGATGCGCACTCGCTTCATCACCAACTTTCAAGGTACTCGCGACCGGCCACCCGCCGTGAGCGACATGCACCGCATCAAGCAACAACCCGGAGAGACCCTGCAAAAGTACATCCAGCACTTCAACAGCGCGCGCCTCAAGATCCCCAAGGTGTCCAAGGAGGCCATCATCTCGGCCTTCTTCGATGGTGTGCACGACGTCAAGATGAAGGAGGAACTGGCGATGCATGAAGACCTGTGCACCTCCCTAGAGCTGTTCAACTTGGCGACCAAGTGTGCTAGGGCTGAGGAGGGACGCCTCTCCCTCCTCGAGCTGCCTGCCGCAGACCTAGAGGAGAAGAAGCCCAAGGCCAAGGACGTGAAGCGCAAGGGGGCTGCCATGCTCGTGGCAGAACCAGACACCAAGTGGGGCAAAGATCTGCCTGAGTCCTCCAGGGGCAGCCGGTACTGTGTGTACCACGACCTCCACACCCACAACACCAACGAATGCCAAGAACTCCGCGTCGTGCGAGAAGGAAGGATCGGCCATCGTCCCGACCGCGCCGATCGGGGCTACGGCCGAGGAGGAGGAAGAAATGCAGGACGCTGGGAAGACCGTGGCCCGCGCCAAGGGTGGCACGATCAACCTTGCGAGGATCACCGGCGAGACCTGCCTCGCGAGGGGGACTGGAGGGATCAGCCTCGTGAGGATCGCCCCCAGGGCAACGCAGGCCTCCCTCCACTGTCGCCTCAGCCAAGGAGGAACGAGGACTGCCATCAAGACGAAGGGGCTGGGGGCTTCCAGGAGCCACGCGCAATCGCCTGCATCCTGGGCGGAGCTCAAGCCCCAGCCTCCCAACGCATCTTCAAGCAGTTTGCCCGCGAAGTGAATGCAGTCCTCCCCAGGCTTGGAGCAACGCGCCCTCTCAGGTGGTCGGCATGCGCCATCACATTCAGCTCAGCGGATCAACTCAAGTGTGCGGCCACAGCCGAAGTCCTCCCGATGCTTTGCTCCCCAGTCATCAGCAATGTAATGGTCACCAGGACCCTCATCGCTGGTGGGGCAGGGCTCAACGTCCTGTCCGTGGAAACGTTCAACAATCTCCAAGTGCCCTACGACCAGCTTCAGCCAACCAAGCCCTTCTCCGGAGTCACCGACGGCTCCACGGTCCCGATTGGGCAGGTCCGCCTCCCTGTCACCTTCGGGGCACGCGACAACTACCGCACCGAGCTCATCAACTTCGACGTCGCCCACATCCGCCTGCCGTACAACGCCGTCCTCGGGTACCCAGCACTGGCCAAGTTCATGGCCGTGACTCACCACGGCTACAACGTCCTCATGATGCCAGGGAGTGGCGGAGTCATCACGGTGCCCTGTGAAGAAAAGGACGCAGTGTGTTCCCTGGAGCGAGCCTTTCAGGCCGCGTCACTGGAAGACCCAGATCGCGGAAGCAGGAGGCTTCCCAAGACCACCCCCAAGAAGAAAAAGACATCGTCCGGACCGGCCCCTCAGGAGGCGGGCCCCTCAGGGCCCGCATCTGCCCAGAGGGAACCTCCTTCCATCGCATAGGAAAGCGTGCCCGGCGCCCTCCTCAGGCAGGGTTCGAGGGCTCTCCCCTGGAGGGCCACCGACCTGGCCAGTGTCACGAGGGAGGCGCTTGGGCACCATGTGGAGGCATGTTTCGAAGCATGTTTCCCTCAAGAAGGAGCAAGGCAAGGAAGGTCAGACCCGCAGGAGTTCGTCGACAAGGCCATTCAAGAACTACAAGGATCAAGGATCATGAGAGGTTGCCGCCGTCTACCGGCTGTGGCTCCCCATCCAGGAGAGGATGGTGGGCTGCGCGTCTGCATCGACGTACCAGGGCTCAACCAAGTCGCCACGATGGAGCGCCTCTGGCCCTCGGGAGTGGGGCGCTGTGGGGGTCCGCCCCACAGCTATGTTCGCATGCCTTACGGCTTGCCGAGCGCGGTTGCTACGTGCCAGCGCCTCATGAGGGGCATCGTGGAGGCCCAAGAAGACAGGCGTTCCACAGCCTTGGCGGAGATGGAGATGATTCGCGAAGAGCTACCAGTGCCTCCGGAGCCTCCCGAGGCCCCTGGGCCTGGGGGCTCGTGAACATCGGCTTCCGCAGCCTACCGAGTCTGCTGCACCAACACCCCTTCACCCTCGACACCTTCAGGTGACATCTTACAAGTTTCATTTCCAGCTAGGAGCGCCCTCCTAGGGCTGCATCGTTCCCAGGCCGCGTGGGTCCATCCCTGCGGTATGTATCCCTTTTATTTCACGTCGTTAGCTTGATTTGTTGGGGGCGCCCCTCGGGCTGCGTCATCCCCAAGTCACTCGGGCCCGACCCAGCGATGTCTACCTTCCCAGCATCTGTTTGAATGAATCCCCTCCTTTGCGGCTAATGTGTTTGATCTGGTTGCCTGCTCAACTGACGCCAACTGACGGAATTGCTCCCACAACGGCACGACGCTTGCGCATGGGTCCGTCCCTGCAATGCCGACAAACCTGAATGGCTGACCTCTGGCCGCGGCATCCCCGCATGGCGCCACCTCGTCAAGCCTCCAGTGCCTCACCTCCCCTCGGAAGCAACTAACGGCAGACTGATAGTTGGCATGGCAACCTTTTCTTCCTTCTATGATGAGTTTACAGGATCCCCAAAGGGAGTTGTGCCAGACAAGGCCCTCGCGGCGTTCCTTTCACTCTCGTCCACGCGAACCGCTTGCACGTTAAAGGGGGTGCCTGAGCATCATGACTCAGGGCTCCTACTGGCTCTCCAGCCCTCACTCTCTGGCCTTGACCACGGCATCGCGACCTGGCATACCAGTGACGGCTGAGACTAGCTCGAGGGCCGGGACCCGAGGACGTAGAGCAGAAAGGGGAGCAAAGGCGGGGGAGAAGGGACACGCGAGGACCTCGCCGAGCAATTCCGCTCCTGCCAACGCGCGGACCCGACGACACACCAGGGATAATCCCCGACTCTCGAGATAAGTCACCGCCCGAAAGCATCGGCTATCGTAGCACTACCCCCGCACCTAATGCAATTCCATGTCGGTGATGCCGCTCTCCTTTCTCGCCGAGTGACGGTTGCTTGGGCACCAAAGGGGACTTCCTGAGCATCGTGACTCAGGGGCTCTTACCGGACCCCGGGTCGCTCACCTCCTGGCCTTGACCACGGCATCGCGACCTAGCATACCAGCGACGGCTGACGCCGCCTTGGGACTGGGACCTGTCGACGCAGAGCACCAAGCCCTCGCGAGGCTCGAAAGGGAGAACTGAGCTAAGACGGAATCAGCAACTCGCACAGCTCTACAGCAAGGGTTATGTATTAACAAACAGGGGTGCAGGCACCTTACAAGCCCCTATGGGGCGCATTTTGATTCCTCGCAGGGAACGGATCCTAAGGGATGCTAACTACACCCGCTCCTGCAAAAGATGCCATCATCAACAGTGGGCCGTCAAGCGCCGGCGCCAACCCCATCCAGATCAGAGTCGGCGACGGGCAAATGAGCCCGCCCCGCTCCAGGAGCGGCGCCGGCTCGAGGGCTCGTAGCTGTCGTCACTCGTCTCCAGAGTCACGAAGATCTTGCTGGGGTCGCTGGATCCTCCGGCGCCTCCGTCGCCTGCAGAGCCGCCAAGGGAGCGGTCGACGGGCCTAGCCCTCACCATGGCGAGGTCCTGGCCACCTCTCCCTGGGCAACACTCCAACCGGCGCCCGTTCACGTCGAAGACCTTGAAGGACATCACTGAAGCGCCATCGTACTCCAAGTGGACCGCGAAGACGCCCCTTACCCTGCAAACCCGGGCGATCTCTCTCCAGCCACGAGTCATGTAGACCTCGCCCGGGGCAACGACCGCGACCTCTGCCTCGGTCGCGAGGGTGCTGCAGCCGGCGTGCTGCAGCCAGAGCTCCAGGGGCTCCCCCGGCGGGATGATGGAGGCGAAGAAGGGAGGCAGACAGATCCAAGACTGGAGAGGAATGGCAACGTGGAGCACGAACTCTTGGGAGGAGCCCTCGGCATGGACCCCAGGAGGAACAAACCACACCTTCGTGACCCATCGGCGCCGGCGACAATGCTGACCGCGGGGATCGGCATCGACCCCTTCGAGGACCTCGACGTGGGCATACAAGGGAAGCGGGAACCCCGGTGGAGCCTGCTCGCACCAAGGCCTCGACACCACCTGACGGTCCTCCTCGTCCCGGCCGCAAAGGGCGAGCCGTTTCTTCGGCGGGAGCGGGTCTGGTCCCTCTCAAGGGGCCTTTCCCTTCTCCGCTGCAGAGAACCGGCGAATCGGAGCCATCGCGGCAAGACGGAGCAAGGATCGGGAAGAAGGAGAATCAAGGAGGGATGGACTGGAAGGGCACGCGCAGTTCCGTACTTATAGCCGGCGAAGGCCAACCGCCGTCCTCCACGATCGCAGGTAATCATGACACGATTTGCATGCAGGAACTTGTCCAACTCGCGCGATCACCAAGGCGTCGTGGGGAAGCGGAGACGCCCACGTCCCATCAACCGCCACGCGGCGCCCAAGGCCGCAGGCTGTTAGGGCCCGTGGTGTTTCGCCCTTGACCTTTCGCCTCTCCGCACGACCAAGTCCAGGTGCGCCTTGGGCCCGGGGGCTACTGTCGGCGTTCTGGGAACGGGGGTCCCCAGACTTGCCTACCTACGGCCTGCGGCGTGGCTCAAAGGGGGCCCAGCATGACCCATCTTCAACAACACAAACTCAAGACCCTCGCGAGGGGCCAAGCCTCGCGGGGCGGACGACACGAAGCTTCCTCAGGCGCGGCCTCGTCAGGCTGGCTCGCGAGGAGGCGGAGAGATCAAGGCAGGGTACCTTGCGAGGTGCCCGTGACGCAAGCCATGACGACTCGGGGCGCCAGGCGGGTGCCAGCCCGCGCAGCGTCCTCCTTTCCTCTTTGGTGCAAAGGGAGCAAGCGCAGCCGCGGAGTACCGAGGCATTAGGCAAAGGTTGCCATTTCGGTGCAACGAGACCAAGACCAGGAGGATTACGAGACGGAGGTCACCATGGAGCCCAAGACGGCATCATCACCAGAGCTTTGTGCAGGCGGAGACCACTTTTGTCAGGATAGCTGATACTTGTTGTCCCCCTTCAAATTAGCCCGCCATTGTTGGCTCCCTTCCCGATCGATATTTGGGAAGAGGACCAGGGCCTCTATAAATAGGACCAGCCGCCCACAAAGCGAAGGGGTTGGGTTGGAAGAAAGGAAGGAGAGGCCAGTAAGTGAGAGTAAGATAGAGAGGTTGGAAGCATAGAGAGAGAGAGAGAAAGGTGGTTGAACTCCTCCCAGCAGTTCATCGCCCCAGCCAAGAACAGACCCTCGCGAGGTTGTTCTTCCTTGTATTGTCCATCATCATCAGCGCCAAGAGGCAATCCACCCACAACACACTGGAGTAGAGTATTACACCACAGCGGTGGCCCGAGCCAGTATAAACCTTGTGTCTCTTGTGCAGTTCTTTCAGTAGTCTAGATCTTTGCGAGAGAGAGAGGTAGAAGGCGTAATCTCCGCGCGCACCCAAGTGTTCGAACCTTAAGGGTCTGCCGGAAACCGAAATCCGACAGTTTGTCACCACGCCAGTTTATTGTGTAATAACTGTAAATGTCAAGCTTTGGAATGGGTATTTTGCTGAATTAATGGCCAGTCCATTTCACAAAACAATATCAGTCAATTTCAGGTTTTGGCATACAGTAGCAGCCACGGTTAATGCTACTGGCGCATCTGTCTCTCCAATGTGCTCCCTCTGTAGACTACGGTAGCAGCCATGGTATCCCGTACTCCCTCTGTAGACATGCATTGTGGTGATTGGGGAGTAGGCAACAGAGACGGATACAGGCAATCTCCAGCCGAGCTGAGGATGTAAGTTCACTCTGTCTATGACTACAGGTTCAGTTATGCTTTATTTACTGTGTTTTGCAGTTGGATGCCCAATAATCCGGAAGAGATTTATGGATCAGGTATAGCATAATCAGTTAGAATTATGTCTATGAGTCGAGGTTATCTCCCTTCCTTTCATCGATATCAATTTTGTATGTGTCATCAATCAAGGTTCGCTAGAGGGTCTAGAAAGTTCCACGTTGTTGGGCAGATGATTTTCTTTTGAGAGGCTGGGCAGAGGATTTCTGTCAAGTGATACACACAACATATCCAAGGCTGCTCCTAATTCAGGAATCAAGGTTCAGTAACTTATCGGCGTGTTTAGTTTGGACAAAAAGTGTGGCTTCCGAATACATCGGCTTCCGAAACCGTAGCCACCTTTGGTTTCCCGCGCCATGTATTCCGTAACAGTGTTTTTTGATATGGCACTTCGCAGAGTTGAAATAACCGCACGAACCAGACGGGTTAAATTCAGGACTTGATTCCACAAACTAAACAAATGAGTTATTACGTAAAACTATTCGAAAGCAATGATTTACGTTGCCTGAACCGAATGTGTTGTACATGTTGTTATCAGCAGTTCTATTTATTGTTTTTGTGACATGCGAATTTCGTATGGCTTGTGGAAACAACATAATAAGACCCGTTAAACAGATGTAGGTTACCAACCAAAATGAAGCATCTAGCAACAAGCTTTTCAAGCATAAAGAGCTCCCCTTATGTTTGGGATAGATGAGTTAAGTTCTGAATTCATAGATATTTTCCGTGGGGCATTTGCTTCAAGAGTGCTTCCTCATGTTGTAAACAAGTACATATCATCCCTGCTTCTTTATTTTTGCACCATCGGTAACACGTGATATTTTTTACTCACAACTAAATATTGTAGATTGCATCGAAAAGACTATTGTAGATTGGGCAATAAACATGTAAAGGTTAAGTACTTAAGTTGCTATATAGGCTTCCTGGTGCTGGAAAGACCCTGTTGAATGGAAAGGATCCCAAAGTATGGTTATTCTTATTGAGCATCGAGTATAGCTTTGTTACTTGTCTAAATCTATTGTTTTGAATCTGTTTATGTTTGGTCATGCGAAATCCTATTGACTGAAATCATGGAGATGTACATAACTATTAATGTAAAAAATGATAAATGATAAATGAAATCATGCAGATGGTACATAACTTTTAATCAAGGAGTGGTAACATTCAACCACACACAGGATGTGGTGTGGACGATTTGCAAAAAAATGAAAAATGAAGGTTCTTTCAGTGACATAGCTAACTATCTTCTATAGAATATTGCTTAGGTGTGAGGGGAGATCATTGGAAATTAAACTGCTTGCATGTGCGCATGTTTTGGCAAAGACTGGGCATAAAGGATCCAGTAGCAATTCTTGGTCTGTCACCCCGCTAGTTTATTGTGTGATAACTGTAAATTTTAAGACTTGGATGGGGTATTTTGCGGAATTAATGGCCAGTCCATTTCACAAAACAATATCAGTCAATTTCATGTTTTGGCATATAGTAGGAGCCATGGTTAATGCTACTCGCGCATCTGTCTCTCCAATGTGCTCCCTCTGTAGACTATAGTAGTAGCCATGGTATCCCATACTCCCTCTGTAGACACGCATTGTGGTGATTGGGGAGTAGGCAACGAAGACGGATACAGGCAAGCTCCAACCGATCTGAGGATCTAAGTTCACTCTGTCTGTGACTACAGGTTTAGTTATGCTTTATTTACTGTGTTTTGCAGTTGGATGCCCAATAATCTGGAAGAGATTTATGGATCAGATATAGCATAATCAGTTAGAATTATGTCTATGAGTCGAGGTTATCTCCCTTCCTTTCATCGATATCAATTTTGTATGTGTCATCGATAAAGGCTCGCTAGAGGGTCTAGAAAGTTCCACGTTGTTGGGCACATGATTTTCTTTTGAGAGGCCAGACAAAGGATTTCTGTCAAGTGATACACACAACATATCTGAGGCCACTCCTAATTTAGGAATCAAGGTTCAATAACTTATCGGCGTGTTTGGTTTGGACAAAAAGTGTGGCTTCCGAATACAGCGGCTTCCGAAACCGTAGCCAGCTTTGGTTTCCCTCGCCACGTATTCCGTAACAGTGCTTTCTAATATGGCACTTCGCAGAGTTTAAATAACCGCACGAACTGGCCAGGTTAAATTTGGGGTTCGACTCTACAAACTAAACAAAGGAGGTATTACACAAAAATATTTGGAAGCAACGCTTTACGTTGACCGAACCAAATGTGTTGTATATGTTGTTATCAGCAGTTCTATTTATTGTTTTTGTGACATGAGAATTTCATATGGCTTGTGGAAACAACATAATAAGACCTGTTAAACTGTTGTAGCTTATCAACTAAAAGGAAGCATCTAGCAGCAAGCTTTTCAAAGATAAAGAGCTCCCCTCATGTTGGGGATAGGTGAGTTAAGTTCTAAATTCACAGATATTTTTCTGAGGGCATTTGCTTCAAGAGTGCTTCCTCATGTTGTAAACCAGTATGTATCATCTCTGCTTCTTTATTTTTGTACCATCGGTAACACATGATATTTTTTACTCACAACTAAATATTGTAGATTGCAGATTGGGCATTAAACATGTAAAGGTTAAGTACTTAAGTTGCTATATAGGCTTCCTGGTACTGGAAAGACCCTATTGAATGGAAAGGATCCCAAGGTATGGTTATTCTTATTGAGTATCGAGTATAGCTTTGGTACTTATCTAAATCTATTGATTTGAATCTGTTTATGTTTGGTCATGTGAAATCCTATTGACTGAAATCATACAGGTGTACATAACTGTTAATGTAAAAAATGAAAAATGAAATCATGTAGCTGGTACATAACTGTTAATCAAGGAGTGGTAATATTCAACCACACACAGGATGTGGTGTGGATGATTTGCAAAAAATGAAAAATTATTTCAATGACATAGCCAACTATCTTCTATAGCATATTGCTTAGGTGTGAGGGGAGATCATTAGAAATTAAACTGCTTGCATGTGCGCATGTTTTGGCAAAGACTGGGCATAAAGGAACCAGCAGCGATTCTTGGCCTGTCACCACGCCAGTTTATTATGTAATAACCGTAAATGTCAAGACTTGGATGGGGTATTTTGCTGAATTAATGGCCAGTCCATTTTACAAAACAATATCAGTCAATTTCAGGTTTTGGCATACAGTAGCAGCCATGGTTAATGCTACTGGCACATCTGTCTCTCCAATGTGCTCCCTCTGTAGACTACGGTAGCAGCCATGGTATCTCATACTCCCTCTGTAGACACACATTGTGGTGATTGGGGAGTAGGCAACAAAGACGGATACAGGCAAGCTCCAACTGATCTGAGGATGTAAGTTCACTCTGTCTGTGACTACAGGTTCAGTTATGCTTTATTTACTGTGTTTTGCAGTTGGATGCCCAATAATCCGGAAGAGATTTATGGATCAGGTATAGCATAATTAGATAGAATTATGTCTATGAGTCGAGGTTATCCCCCTTACTTTCATCGATATCAATTTTGTATGTGTCATCGATCAAGGCTCGCTAGAGGGTCTAGAAAGTTCCACGTTGTTGGGCAGATGATTTTCTTTTGAGAGGCTGGGTAGAGGGTTTCTATCAAGTGATACACACAACATATCCGAGGATGCTCCTAATTTAGGAATCAAGGTTCAATAACTTATCGGCGTGTTTGGTTTGGACAAAAAGTGTGGCTTCCGAATACAGCGGCTTCCGAAACTGTAGCCAGCTTTGGTTTCCCTCGCCATGTATTCCATAATAGTGCTTTCTGATATGGCACTTCGCAGAGTTGAAATAACCGCACGAGCTGGTTGGGTTAAATTCGGGACTCGATTCCACAAACTAAACAAAGGAGGTATTACGTAAAAATATTCGGAAGCAACGCTTTACGTTGCCCGAACCGAATGTGTTGTATATGCTGTTATCAGCACATCTATTTATTGTTTTTGTGACATGAGAATTTCGTCTGGCAGGTGGAAACAACATAACAAGACCCGTTAAACTGTTGTAGGTTATCAACCAAAAGGAAGCATCTAGCAACGAGCTTTTCAAAGATAAAGAGCTCCCCTCATGTTGGGGATAGGTGAGTTAAGTTCTGAATTCACAGATATTTTTCATAGGGCATTTGCTTCAAGAGTGCTTCCTCATGTTGTAAACTAGTACGAATCATCCCTGCTTCTTTATTTTTGTACCATCGGTAACACATGATATTTTTTACTCACAACTAAATATTGTAGATTGCAGCTAAATGACTATTGTAGATTGGGCATTAAACATGTAAAGGTTAAGTACTTCAGTTGCTATATAGGCTTCCTGGTACTGGAAAGACCCTGTAGAATGGAAAGGATCCCAAGGTATGGTTATTCTTATTGAGCATCGAGTATAGCTTTGTTACTTGTCTAAATCTATTGATTTGAATCTGTTTATGTTTGGTCATGCGAAATCCTATTGACTGAAATCATGCAGATGTACATAACTATTAATGTAAAAAATGGAAAATGAAATCATGCAAATGGTACATAACTGTTAATCAAGGAGTGGTAATATTCAACCACACACAGGATGTGGTGTGGATGATTTGAAAAAAATGAAAAATGAAGGATCTTTCAGTGACATAGCCAACTATCTTCTATAGCATATTGCTTAGGTGTGTGGGGAGATCATTAGAAATTAAACTGCTTGCTTGTGCCCATGTTTTGGCAAAGACTGGGCATAAAGGAACCAGCAGCGATTCTTGGTCTGTCACCACGCCAGTTTATTGTGTAATAACTATAAATGTCAAGACTTGGATGGGGTATTTTGCTGAATTAATGGCCAATCTATTACACAAAACAATATCAGTCAATTTCAGGTTTTGGCATACAGTAGCAGCCATGGTTAATGCTACTGGCGCATCTGTCTCTCCAATGTGCTCCCTCTGTAGACTACAGTAGCAACCATGGTATCCCGTACTCCCTCTTTAGACATGCATTGTGGTGATTGGGGAGTAGGCAACGGAGACGGATACAGGCAAGCTCGACCCGAGCTGAGGATGTAATTAAGTTCACTCTATCTGTGACTACAGGTTGAGTTACGCTTTATTTACTGTGTTTTGCAGTTGGATGCCCAATAATCTAGAAGAGATTTACGGATCAGGTATAGCATAATCGGTTAGAATTATGTCTATGAGTCGAGGATATCTCCCTTCCTTTCATCGATATCAATTTTGTATGTGTCATCGATCAAGGTTCGCTAGAGGGTCTAGAAAGTTCCACGTTGTTGGGCAGATGATTTTCTTTTGAGAGGCTGGGTAGAGGATTTCTGTCAAGTGATACACACAACATATCCGAGGCTGCTCCTAATTCAAGAATCAAGGTTCAATAACTTATCGGCGTGGTTGGTTTGGACAAAAAGTGGGGCTTCCGAATACATCGGCTTCCGAAACCGTAGCCAGCTTTGGTTTCCCTCGCCTTGTATTTCGTAATAGTGCTTTCTGATATGGCACTTTGCAGAGTTGAAATAACCGCACGAACCGTCCGGGTTAAATTCGGGGCTTGATTCCACAAACTAAACAAAGGAGGTATTACGTAAAACTATTCAGAAGCAACACTTTACGTTTCCCGAACCGAATGTGTTGTGTATGTTGTTATCAGCAGTTCTATTTATTGTTGTTGTGACATGAGAATTTCATATGGCTTGTGGAAACAAAATAATAAGACCCGTTAAACTACTGTAGGTTATCAACCAAAAGGAAGTATCTAGCAACAAGCTTTTCAAAGATAAAGAGCTCCCCTCATGTCGGGGATATGTGAGTTTAGTTCTGAATTCATAGATATTTTCCGTTGGGCATTTGCTTCAAAAGTGCTTCCTCATGTTGTATACCAGTACGTATCATCCCTGCTTCTTTATTTTTGTACCATCGGTAACACATGATATTTTTTACTCACAACTAAATATTGTAGATTGCAGCTAAAAGACTATTGTATATTGAGCATTAAACATGTAAAGGTTAAGTACTTCAGTTGCTATATAGGATCTCAAGAGCACCCTGGTTGTGATCTTTGGTTCAAAAGAACTTCTGCCATGATGGTTCATGGTATTAGGAAGAATGATATACCACGGACCTCGAAGACTATCACAAAGATTACTAATATCCTAAAGGTACGAGCAAAACTATCAACACAAGGTAAGTAGAGTGGATCTTGGGTCAATAACCCAAGAGTAGAATACCTACTACTAAATGGCATCACGGGATGCTTTCGAGAATGTTGGCCAGAATCATCACACCGGGAACACAAAACATGGCTAGATTACTAGGTGACTCCCCAAAACACCTAGGGTCATAAAAATATCCCCAACATATATACCGAGGCAATAGAGTACCTTAATGCACCGGTTAGTGTGCTTATTCTGACCAAAAGGACATTGGGAATGGAAAGAAAGGATTTGCAAATGCATCAGACTATTTAGTAACCTGGGATGACTCGGACAGCATAACGGCTGTAAAGGCTCAAAAAGAATTGAGACATCCTGCAAAATGGTGGCATAACCACTCGACAACAACATATCAAGGTTCTCAGGCCAGCTATGAACATACAGAAGTAGTAGAAACTGAACTAAGACTTGAATCCATCAATCCTATAAGTCTCTAACATAGTAACTCGTCATCCTGATAGATAGATGAGAAAGCCTAGTTTCTTAACCCCCGTAGAAGAGAAGAGGATGACTTAGATCAGAAGGTCATAAGGTAAAGGAGTAAAAAAAGAGCATTACGTTCCCTTCCGCAATCAATTCCCTTATATAACTAAAGCATTTCTAGACACAACTTCGACCAGTTTGGCTTGGTAATCCTAAAGGAAGTCAGGCTCTGATACCAAACTGTCAGGACCCTGATCCTAAGTCACACCGTTCTAGCATGTAACACTTCATATCACTTTGCAGCCTCACGCATGGTATTCCCACGGGTGCCACCTTACCTGGCCCAGGACCGTTTGCGCCTTTTGGCTCACGTATATGATAGTGTCGCTAGCATCCATATGACAGAGAACCCGGGCCGACATGACTAGTCGTGAACCCAAAGTGGCACTAACTTACGAGGACAGGCATACATGAAATAACATCGAACATGTCGGTCATCAGCGTGTGAATCCGGGCTATAGCAACTGGGCTAACAAGACTCCGGGAACCCGAGCTGTAGCAGGCTAGCAGGACTCCGGAAGTCACCATGTGATATTTTCCCAAAGGGACAGACACAGGAACGAAGTGAATCACATGCTGGCCAGTCTAAGTGTTCCGGAGCAGTAGTACTGGGCTAGCAGGACTCCGGTAAACCGGGCTGTAGCAGACTACCAAGGCTCAGTGGAAACACCAGACTACATTTCCCCATAAGAGAGGCTGCCGAGGATAAACAACTAGATTGTCGGATCCCACACATACCAAGCATTTTAATAGCATACACACAATATGCTCGATATGTGCAAATACAACATGGCATCACAACAAAACTCTATGACTCAAAGTATTTATTCATTAGGCTCCGAAGAGCCAGATATTACAAACATGGGTTGAGGGAGTCCTAGATTAGGGGGTCTCCGGACAGCCAGACTATCTTCATTGTCCGGACTGTTAGACTATGAAGATACAAGATTGAAGACTTCGTCTCGTGTCCGGATGGGACTCTACTTGGCGTGGAAGGCAAGCTAGGCAATACGAATATGGATATCTCCTCCTTTGTAACCGACCTTGTGTAACCCTAACCCTCACCGGTGTCTATATAAACTGAAGGGTTTTTAGTCCGTAGGACAACAATCACAACATACAATCATACCATAGGCTAGCTTCTAGGGTTTAGCCTCTCTGATCTCGTGGTAGATCTACTCTTGTACTACCCATATCATCAATATTAATCAAGCATGACGTAGGGTTTTACCTCCATCAAGAGGGCCCGAACCTGGGTAAAACTTCGTGTCCCCTGCCTCCTGTTACCATCCGGCCTAGACGCACCGTTCGGGACCCCCTACCCGAGATCCGCCGGTTTTGACACCGACATGGGTCTCATGACCCAACATTCAGAGCATACCAGACAAAGAACATGCAGAGGCTTAACATGTCTGAGTACAAACATCTACAAATGAAAAAGGCTGAGAAGCCTGACTATCTACCAGATCCTGCCGAGGGCACAAGATCATAGCTGAGGTAACAAGCTAAATGTCGGAGTCCACATGAAACTACTAGCGAGACTGACGTCTCTCTGCAAAAACATAAAATAGGCAAACGTGAGTACAAATGTACCTAGCAAGACTTACATCAGAACTAACTACATATGGATCGGTATCAACAAAGGGGGTAGTAGAGTTTAACTGCAGCAAGCCAGCTTTGACTCAGTGGCTAACCTAAACTATGAATGCAAGTAACTCTTTTGAGGTGGCGCACACGAGTCCACATATTCACCATATCAATACACCACTATGGATCCTCTCCCGTCTCCCTATGAGAAGGCCATTGTCGGTGTCAAAACCGGCGGATCTCGGGTAGGGGGTCCCGAACTATGCGTCTTGGCCGGATGGTAATAGGAGGCAAGGGACACGAAGTTTTACCCAGGTTCGGGCCCTCTTGATGCAGGTAAAACCCTACGTCCTGCTTGATTAATATTGATGATATGGGTGTTACAAGAGTAGATCTACCACGAGATCAGAGAGGCTAAACCCTAGAAGCTAGCCCATGGTATGATTATATGTTGTGATTGTTGTCCTATGGACTAAAACCCTTCGGTTTATATAGACACCGGAGAGGGTTAGGGTTACACAAGGTCATTTACAAAGGAGGAGATATCCATATATGTATTGCCTAGCATGCCTTCCACGCCAAGTAGAGTCCCATCCGGACATGAGACGAAGTCTTCAATCTTGTATCTTCATAGTCTATCAGTCCGGCCAATGGAGATAGTCCGGCTGTCCGGAGACCCCCTAATCCAGGACTCCCTCAGTAGCCCCCGAACCAGGCTTCAATGATGATGAGTCCGGCGCGCAGTTGTCTTCGGCATTGCAAGGCGGGTTCCTTCTCCAAATTCTGTGTACCTATCGAAATAACGCCCGGTTCCTTGTGACGGTTTGTACTCCTTGGCTTCTACGCCCAATAATGGCCACTTTCCATGTGTTGAGCAAATGTGAAGAGCCAGGGTGTTTTCACATTTACCCCCCTAGCTATGTAAATGAGCCGCCTATTTAAAAAGACGAGGATTCAGATCCAAATCACATCATCCTCCCTTGCCGAGTCTTCATCGGAGCGTGTCCGACAGAGATCCATTCCACCATGGCCGGTCGACGTAGCTCCTCCTCTCGCACCCCTAGTTCCAAGCCTGGAGATTGGGAGTGATGTTCCATCCCGCACAGAAAATTGGTGATGCTTTAGTCGGGATTTCTTCCCCCAGCGTACCTGGTCCCGGTTCGAGCCGGGCTTGCCACCTATAATGGCGGAGAGCCATCCCAATCCCTCCAAGGGAGAGCCGGTATGCCTTGTCCCTTATCTGGTAAGAGGGCTCGGATTCCCAATCCATCCGTTTCTCCGGGGGCTTCTAGAGTTCTATGGCCTCCATCTGCACAACCTTACGCCTGCCTCCCTGTTGCATATCACGGGATTCGTAGCCCTTTGCGAGTTATTTTTGGGCTGTGAGGCTCATTTCGCTTTGTGGAAGAAGTTGTTCTGCCTTGTGCCCCGTTCTAAGAAGGGATCAATATATCAAGTGGGCGGAGCCGAAGTGTGGCGTATTGCTGGGACTGGATACCTATCCGGGACCCTGAAGAAGACGTCCAAAGACTGGCCTTCGGAATGGTTTTATATAGAAGATGTCCCCCTTCCGGACCCTATTCGGATCGGCCTTCCTGAGTTTGACAACGCCCCTTTGAAGAAGTGCCAGAGCTGGCGTCCACGGAGCCCCCTGGAGGAAGACGACCGGGACATTCTTTATCTGATGAGCCAGATAAGCTCTTTAGCTTGATCCGGATTGACCATGATCGAGGTCATGGCTATATGCATTATGCGGGGGGTGCAGCCACTCCAGTATAGAGGCCACCCCATGTGGGACTTCAACGGGGAGGATGACGCCACCCGCCACGGCTGCAAAGGGCCGGGATCAGCTGCTGACCTAACAAAGATCTTGTCCACTTTGTACAAGGGAGAAGAGGAGGAATTCCTCCGTGTCAACCCGCAGGGCGGATTCTCTATGTACAACCCTCCGAGCTGGGTAAGCGGAGACTTTTTCTCGCCCATCCGTTTCGTATTCCCGTAGCTTAAGTATTCATTCTAGCGATTTCATCGCAGGAGCTGCGCCAGGCCGTAAAGGAGATAAACAGCCCTCCTCCACAGCCCGAGGACCCTGGACGGTCCCTTGACCCGGCCTCCCAGGAGGATCCGGACATATTCGTGGAGCTGATCGACGGGTTTTTTACCAAGGGACTAATGACAATACCTTGGTGGCCATTACGGCCGATTACCCTGGGCTAGTTCCAGCCTCACAGGTGACTGAGACCGAAATCCCAGCACTTCAAAAGGGAACCGTCCTTGTGCTCTTTTTTTTCTATTGCCATATAATAGCCGTGCATTGCAGGGGAGGTCCTCGGGGCAGAAGGCCGAGCCTATGGAAACTAGCCAACAAGGGGCCGCTAGGCCAGGCGGGCTGAAAAGATCCGCAGTCCGGATTGAGGCACCGGCGCAGCGATATGGCGCTCCATCTTTATTGCAAGACATTAGTTACAGAGGCATATTAACGTCCATGCCTTCTTTTCAGGAAAAAGAGCGCTCGTCGGACTATGCCCGGAGAGGCTACCAATCGCGCCTCCACAAGCCAAGCTCCAAGGCCGGACTCAGAGGTGGAAACGAGTACAAGGCATGCGCCGGGTGCTCCTCCGACAGAGGATACGGATAGACTATTCGCCACCCATTCCGAGGTGGAAAGTGCCATGAACCACAGGCGTCGCCGGACTGTTCTTCGTGACGCTTGTTTCTCCCAAGAGGCATTGGATGCCTTCAACTCGGGAAACACGCACCTCCGTGCCGCTCAAAATGGTCTAGCCAGAGCCACGGAGCAGTATATAAAAGACATACATGTGAGAAAATTTGATGATTATATATATCAGTAGCCCTGAGACTTGAAACAGTTAGGATAACTGATTTAAGGATCATTTGTTATGTAGGTTCTTATAGAAAAGAATACTCAACTGTCCCAGGAGCTGGAAGAGTGCAAAGCCCAACTCCAGGCCACAATGGCCACAGCAGGGGAGCCCAAAGAGACCCCCTCTGGTATCATATCCGTCAAATGATATGTATCATATTAGAGTGCGGCTTTATATGCAGATCTGACGATAAAATTGCAGATGACGCTGGGGTGAATCCAGATAAGCAACAGCTCATACGCTAGCTGAAGGCCGGTGAGAGCGTGCTTACAAGGGTGAGGCATGAGAAGAATGATCTCCAAGATGCCAACACCAAGCTGGGCGTGGAACTAAAATATGTTCGTGCCCAACTGTCGGACTCTGTTAAGGAGAATCGGCGGCTTCGACGCGGCATATTTAGTAAGTGCTTGAACGAACTTTGAAAAAGAGTTCGGCGAGGAAGCTGGTTGACAGAGTTATGTCTGTAGGTATGCTAACAGGTCGTCCTGCCGAGGAGATGCCTAGTTCAACGGGTGATCTTCTTCCCGAGCTTGCACAGTTGCACGAACAAGTTCGGCAGGTGATGCAAGGTGTTGCCCAGTCCTTGTGGCCATCTGTCTCCATACCCGAAGGCCTTGGAGAGCTTGCAGAAAAGCTAAAGGGAGCACGGCGGCGTTTCCGATTATGGAAGATATCGGCCTGCCGTCAGGGCGCCAGGGAAGCTTGGGCAATGGAGAAGACACGGTACACGAAGGCTGACCCGAACCACATGGCCGAAGTTGGACCTGTGGGGCTTGATGGCAAGGAGATCCTTGTGAATTTAGTGTACGGCCAAGTAGAATTGGCCGCAAAGTATTCCCAACAGGACCGTAGACTAGACAGCCTATTGGAGGGCATTGAAGAGGAATTCAACCAGTCAAATTGACTATGTAATTTTAAAGTGACATATATGATGTCTTCTAGCCGGATTGTAGACCGTTTGTCCTGGCGGATATTTTCGCTTCAACCTCGGGACCCGACAGTCCGGAGTGTATCCGAATACCCTCTCGATTATATAAGAACCGGGGCATGCGTGGAGACCAGGCGTATGGGTCATTAGTGCTTTATCAGACAAGTGCCCAACTAGTTATGTTATATTACATGGGTAGAAAGAAACATCTTCCAGAGAGAATAGTTCCATTAAGGGTTCCTTTCCCTGGGTAGGCATGCCCTAAAGTGCATGTCCGGACTGCGACAAGAAGCTCGGTGAAAACGTCTAGGGGCAGATATGGATAATAAATAAAAGTCAGCTTTTGTTCACCGACCGAATATTCTCTTAAGAACGCTAGCTTTCGGCTTCACCCAGTCTGAGGTACACGTCTGGCTGACCCGGCGGTAACAATCACAGAGGTGCTCCCCTTATGCCCTAGCCGAATTAACAGGAACGTAGGGCATAAATACAAGAGCCAGGAAACCCAGCTTGGCCAAAACTTAAGTCATATCGATGCATATAATGGTGAAAAAAGGTACATGCGGAAGTATAACACATGTGTTGGGCGTTGGGCCCAGGTAAATAATTTAAGCTTCTGTGAGAGAAGCCCCCAGGTATGAAGAGTGCTGCTAGCGCATCTATGATGTATGAGTGAGGCACAAGGTGATCCTTGAAGGCCTAGGGAAATAAAAATAAAGAAAGGGAAACAAGACAGATGATGCATATGCAGAAAATGGACAAAGGGAGGGGACTAACGTAAAGTCCGGAGCTAGGCGTAGAATCTTCGGAGCCTGGCTACGTTCCATTGGTTCGGCTCGTGTCGACTGGTCGATGCATCCCACAGTCGGTACGCTCCACTGATCAGAACTTGGTCGATAATGAAGGGACCTTCCCATTTGGGCTCGAGCTTGTTCTTTTTCCTATCCGACAGCCGTAGAACTAGTTCACCAACGTTATAAGTTTTGGCCCGTACTTCTCTGCTTTGGTATTTGCGAGCCTGCTGCTGGTAAAATGCGGAACGGGCTTTGGCTACGTTGCGCTCTTCCTCCAATGTGTCCAGACCGTCCTGCCGATCGAGCTGGGCTTCTCTTTCTTCGTACATGCACACTCGAGGTGAGTCATGAATTATGTCACAGGGCAGGACTACCTCTGCGTCGTACACCATAAAAAATGGTGTATATCCGGTACTATGATTCGGCGTGGTCTGCAGTCCCCAGAGTACGGAGTCGAGCTCCTCTACACAGTGCATATCGGACTCTGTTAGGGAGCGCACTAATCATGGTTTAATGCCGCTCATTATAAGACCATTTGCTCGTTCGACTTGACCGTTGGTTTGTGGGTGATACACTGAAGCGTAATCGAGCTTGATGCCCATTTTGCTGCACCAGAGTTTTACCTCGTCGGCCGTGAAGTTCGTGCCGTTATCAGTGATGATGCTGTGGGGGACACTGTAATGGTGTACAACCCCGGATATGAAATCTATCACCGGTCCGGATTCGGCTGTTTTTACCGGTTTAGCCTCTATCCATTTGGTGGATTTATCCACCATGACCAGTAAGTATTTTTTCTTGTGGGTTCCCCCTTTAAGGGGTCCGACCATGTCAAGCCCTCAGACCGCGAAGGGCCATGTAATGGGGATTGTTTGGAGGGCGGTGGGTGGCATGTGGCTTTGATTTGCAAAGAGCTGGCAACCGGTGCAGCGTTGGACCAAGTCCTGTGCATCTGCCCAGGCTGTTGGCCAATAAAATCCTGTGCGAAAGGCCTTGCTTACAAGAGCCTGGGTTGCAGCGTGATGGTCGCCGAGTCCGGCGTGAATTTCTGCCAAAAGATTCCGCCCTTCCTCTTCGGAGATGCACCTTTGAAGGACTCCGGTAGCGCTTTTTTAATACAATTCTCCCTCGTGGACCCTGTAGGCTTTGGATCGCCGCACTATGCAGCGTGCCTCATTGTGGTCCTCCGGAAGTTCCTGTCTAATTAGGTAGGCCAGGAATGGTTCTCTCCATGGGGCAATAATGGCCATTATTTCGTGGGTTCATTGTGTTATTTCGGTGGCGGAGCCTCCGATTGTGTCATAGAGTTCGGTATCGGGTATTTTGGCCGGGTCCGGACTGTTGTTACCGGTGTCCCCTTCCCATGCTACGAATGGCTTGAAAAGCCTTTCCAGAAAAACATTGGGAGGGACCGCGTCGCGTTTTGCGCCAATGCGGGCGAGGATATCCGCCGCCTAATTGTTCTCTCGAGCCACATGGTGAAATTCAAGCCCCTCGAACCGAGCTGGCATTTTTAGGACTGCATTGCGATAAGCGGCCATTTTTGGATCCTTGGCATCAAAGTCTCCATGTATTTGGGATATCGCGAGGTTTGAATCCCCGCGCACCTCTAGGCGTTGAATGCCCATGGATACTGCCATCCGGAGACCATGTAGAAGGGCCTTATATTTGGTTGCGTTGTTGGAGTCCGTATACATTATCTGTAGTACGTATTGAACAGTATCTCCTGTTGGGGATGTCAAAACAACGCCAGCCCCCAGACCAGCCAACATTTTGGAGCCGTCGAAGTGCATGATCCAGTTTGAATATGTGTCGTACTCTTTAGGGAGTTCGGCTTCCGTCCATTCAGCGACGAAGTCAGCCAAAACTTGCGATTTAATAGCTCGCCGTGGCTTGTAAGTTATGTCGAACGGGAGGAGCTTAATGGCCCATTTGGCAATCCGGCCTGTCGCGTCGCGGTTGTTATAATATCGTTAAGTGGTACTTCCGAGGCTACCGTTATCGAACGCTCTTGAAAGTAGTGTCGCAGCTTTCGGGATGCCATGAATACCGCGCACGCTATCTTTTGATAATGCGGGTACCGTGATTCGCATGGAGTAAGGACAGTGGACATGTAGTAAACCGGCTTTTGAAGGGGAAATTTGTGTCCGTCCACTTCTCGCTCGACGACAAGCACTGCGCTTACTACTTGATGAGTTGCCGCAATGTATAATAGCATTGGTTGGCCAATGTTTGGCGCGGCCAGGACTGGGTTTGTTGCCAATATGGCCTTTATTTTGTTGAGTCCAGCTGTGGCGGCGTCCGTCCACTCGAAGTATTCGGTGCGCCGGAGGAGGCGATAAAGGGGTAATGCCTTTTCTCCCAAGCAGGAGATAAAGCGGCTTAGAGCCGCCATGCATCCAGTTAATTTTTGTATTTGTTTGAGGTCTGTTGGGGTAGCCAACTGTGACAACGCTCGAATTTTTGCCAGATTAGCTTCAATACCTCAATTGGAGACAATGAATCCCAGGAGCTTTCCTGCTGGTACGCCGAAAACGCATTTTTCCGGATTGAGCTTAATGTCGTATGTTCGGAGGTTGTCGAATGTGAGCCTCAAGTCGTCTACTAGAGTTTCGACATGCTTGGTTTTAACGACCACGTCATCCACGTATGCCTCCATTGTTTTGTCGATCTGGTTTGCCAGGCATGTCTAAATCATGCGCTGATATGTTGCACCGGCATTTTTTAGCCCGAAGGGCATTGTGTTGAAGCAGAATGGGCCGAATGGTGTGATGAATGCCGTTGTGGCTTGGTCTGGCTCCGCCATTTTGATTTGATGGTAGCCGGAGTATGCGTTGAGGAAACATAATGAGTCATGTCCTGCGGTAGCATCGATGATTTGATCGATGAGGGGGAGGGGGAAGGGATCCTTTGGGCAGGCCTTGTTAAGGTCCTTAAAATCGACGCACAAGCGCCAAGATTTGTCATTCTTAGGTACCATCACCAGGTTTGCTAGCCAGTCCGGATGTTTTATGTCTCTGATGAATCCGGCCTCTAATAGCTTGGCTAGTTCCTCTCCCATGGCTTGTCTTTTAGGTTCGAAGAAACGTCGAAGAGCCTGCTTGACTGGCTTGAATCCTTTTAGGATATTTAGGCTATGTTCAGCCAGCCTGCGTGGGATTCCTGGCATGTCAGAAGGGTGCCAGGCAAAAATGTCCCAGTTCTCGCGTAGGAACTCTCGTAGTGCGGCATCGACATCAGGGTTTAATTGTGCCCCAATGGAAGCTGTTTTTGTAGGGTCCGTTGAATGGACTTGGAATTTGACTATTTCGTCAGCCGGCTTAAAGGAGGTGGACTTGGATCTTTTAACGAGTATCACGTCGTCCCTGTTCACCGTGGAGCGCAGCGCGGTTAGTTCTTTGGCCGCTAGGGCTTCAGATAGTGCCTCAAGGGCCAGTGCAGCTGTCTTATTTTCGGCGCGGAGTGCTATGTCCGGATCACTAACAAGAGTGATGATTCCGTTGGGCCCGGGCATTTTGAGCTTCATGTACCCGTAATGGGGTATGGCTTGGAAGATTGTAAACGCATCCCGCCCTAGTAGAGCGTGGTATCCGCTGTTGAACGGGGCCACTTGGAATGTAATTTCTTCGGACCTGTAGTTATCCGGCGTGCCGAATACCACGTCTAGTGTGATTTTTCCAGCGCAGCGTGCTTCCCGACTGGGGATGATTCCTCTAAAGGTTGTGCTGCTTTGCTTAATGCGGCTCCAGTCTATTTCCATCTTTTGAAGAGTTTCCTCATATATGAGGTTTAATCCGCTGCCGCCGTCCATGAGTACCTTGGTGAGTCGAAAGCCGTCCACAATTGGACTGAGGACCAGTGCAGCTGGTACTCGGGCTGTTCGGAATTTAGGTTCGTCACTGGCATTGAAGGTAATAGCCGTGTCGCTCCAAGGATTTGTTTCTGCTATGTGGCAGATTTCGGACGTGCTGCGGAGTGTTCGCTTCCGTCTATTATTTGACACGAAGGTCTCAAAGACCATTAAGACCGTATTGTTGTCCTCGGGGTGGTGCTCTGTGGTTTTTGGGAGGAGTAGACCCTCGCCACTTTTGGCCACCTGCCGGAGTATCCAGCATGCACTAAGGCTGTGCGTTGGTATTGCATCCGCTCTACTATGAATTTTGCAGGGTCCGTTGAGCCATCCCTCCAGTACGGTTCCTTGCCCCGTAGAGGGCTTTTGATTTTTGGTAGTTAACCCGGGTGTATTGTGATAATGCACCCTTTTATTTTGGACTGGGTTTGTATTCAGGGCCGGATTATCCCAAAATTTTATTTTGGTTTTCCAGGCGCATTCCATCGCACAGTACTTTCGTACTATGGACACCAAGTCGGCAAAGCGTGTAATTTCGCGACGACTTATGGCGTTGAGGATTCCCTTGTCCGTGCAATTATTGCAGAATAATGAAATTGTGTCTTCCTCGCGGCAGTCCTTTATCCTGTTCTTGACCAGGAGGAATCTGGCCCAGTAATGGTGTACTGTTTCTTCGGGCTCTTGCCTAATTTGGGATAGATCGCGTATGTTTGGGTGGGTGGGTGGAATTGAATCCGAATCCTCACCCAATCTGAGGCTCAGTGGCCAAGGCGGAGTTTCCGAACTTGAAAGTTTGGATTCTTGGATGTTTTCCAGTAAATCTAGCCCGCTGCCTGATTTTGGGTTCGAGCTTTGAGTGACATCCTCCCCTCCGCAGGTATCCAGCTTGGAGAGATCGGGAATTCAGGCGTAGCTAGTCCTTAAGATGGATGAAGGGTTGCCGCATTGTTCTTCCACCACTGCAACATGATGGGTGACCTGGGGAGAGTTAATTTCTCTCAGATTAGGTTTAGGCCCAACCTGATCGTAGTCTGTAGCGACTCCCACGGCGGCAATGCGATCCAAGAGCTCGTTCAGGGAAGAGAGCTCCATTGGATCTAACTGCTCGGCGAGTTCCGAGTTGACATGAAGATTGCTTTTGATGACCCGAGAAGTCATCGTCGCCGCAGCGGCCGAACAGGCGGTCATAAGAAAACCACCTAGCCGGAGAGTTTGGCCGATAGCCAGAGCTCCCTCAGCGATGGTGCCATCTTTAAAGACGGGACGAGACATCCTTCCTGGTGGCGACGTCACAGCGGAACTCTCAATGAAAGCACCAATGTCGGTGTCAAAACCGGCGGATCTCGGGTAGGGGGTCCCGAACTATGCGTCTAGGCCGGATGGTAACAGGAGGCAAGGGACACGAAGTTTTACCCAGGTTTGGGCCCTCTTGATGGAGGTAAAACCCTACGTCCTGCTTGATTAATATTGATGATGTGGGTGTTACAAGAGTAGAGCTACCACGTGATCAGAGAGGCTATACCCTAGAAGCTAGCCTATGGTATGATTATATGTTGTGATTGTTGTCCTACGGACAAAAACCCTTCGGTTTATATAGACATTGGAGAGGGTTAGGGTTACAGAAGGTTGGTTACAAAGGAGGAGATATCCCTATACGTATTGCCTAGCTTGCCTTCCACGCCAAGTAGAGTCCCATCCGGACACAAGACGAAGTCTTCAATCTTGTATCTTCATAGTCTATCAGTCCGACCAATGGAGATAGTCCGGCTGTCCGGAGACCCCCTAATCCAGGACTCCCTCAGCCATCCATAGCACTCACGCGTATCTTGCGAGTTTTAGAGTATCCACTTTCACTTGTCTATGAACTGTATAGGCAACCAAGTAGTCCTTTACCGCGGACGCGGCTATTCGAATAGATGATGTTAACCCTCCAGGGGTGTACTTCTTCATACACGCTCTCACCACTTATCGTCGTTTACACAACATGTACTCGGCAACCTTCAAGCGGAAGCCCAACGAGGGTGTCGGCCACGGCCTACCTAAACACTGAAGTCTCTAGTCCAGGTTTATCGCCTATCCAGGTTCCATCCGCAGGGAGTCCGGCCAAGGTTTCCACATACGGACCCGAACGATGTGTACAGGGTTCCCGAGACACCAAACGGGCGACTCGGTACACTGTGCCATGTTGTAGCTACCACATCATAGCCCACCCCTAGGGTGAGCGCTATGCCCGGCTGCCAACACATAACCTATAAACACCAGAAACTAGTTGCAACTCCTAGACAGAGAGCTAGGGTGGTTAAGAAGCCAAGAGGGTCCATTGGTTTCAGGCCCAATGTATGGTAGTAACTGATTCTTGAATCACACATACAGATCTCAGTTCTTAAGGACGGCCTCAATGAAACAACCCACCATGTACTCCTACATGGCCTCTCATTGATACCTTTACCAAATCGTGTTCAACACACTTAGCTCACACACAGTAGGACATGTTGACAGCTTTCCAATTCATCACCGATGAATCAGACCTGACACAACTCTAAGCAATAGAAGGCATGACAACCAAGCATGAATGAGTAGGCACATCAGCGCTCAAACAACTCCTACTCATGCTAGTGGGTTTCATCTATTTACTATGGCAATGACAGGTCATGCAGAGGAAAGGGTTTCAACTACCGCAGCATGTAACAGTTGAATCGTTGTTGTCCTAATGCAGTAAAACAGAGCAGGAGCAAGAGAGTGGGATTGTATCGGAATGAACAAGGGGATTTTGCTTGCGTGGCACTTCTGAAGATGATATAGCTCTTCATCGGTGTCATTGATCACATCGTCGAAACATACGTCTACCGAGGGGGAACAATCACCGGCAAACACAAAAAGAATACAAACAATGCAATGCACAATATGATGCATGATCATGACATGTCAATATGTTGTGATTTGAGCTAATGCAGCTAAGAACAGAAGGGTTTGAGTTGATTTAAACTCAAGGTTCAAATTCAAATTCAAGCTATGAATTCAAATAGTACATTATCATGTTTTGAACTAAACAGTGAGGTTAAGTTGTTTAAACATGCATGAAACCAGTACAGATGGATAGATTGGATTTTTCTGATCATTTTTCATATATAAATTATTTCATTTGGAGCTACGGTTGAATTTCTAGATTTTTAGAAGTTAGCACTATTTTCTGGAATTTCCTGGATAAACTTAAATCCAGAAAATGCTTTACTGCGTCAGCATGACATAGGTGTGAGGTCAGCAGGTCAACTGGGTCAGCCATGTCAAACCTAACCTGTGGGACCCATACGTCAGTGTCTCAGGATAGTTTGGGTGGATGACAGGTGGGACCGGTCAACATTGACTTGACCAAAGTCAAAGCTGACACGTGGGGTCCACACGTATTAGTACTAATCTTAACAGAAAATTAGACTAACCTAATTATGCTCGGGGACCCACATGTCATTGACACAGGCAATAACTAAACACGATTAGCACCTAAACTAATGGTGCCACGTCAGCCACCGGCGTTTAACCGCTGGCGACGACAGACCGCGGCGGTGCCCGCGTCGGGTTTGCTCTACGGGCCACCGTTCGACGAGCGGTTTGTGGCTACGGGTTGCTGGCGCTTGCGCGCATCTAGTGGTGCTCTCAGCTTCGCCGGAGATGGCCCAGAACGACAGCGGTGATGGCAAGTGCGGCGGCCAGCGGTCGGGCGTCGAACGAGTCGACGATGCAGGACATGGCAGGAGCCACGGTTAGGCGTTGGACTCGTGGGGGTGCGGTGAGCTCAGTGGTAAGCTCGGATGCGTGCTTGCATGGCTGTAGCCGTGGTGGCAACATGGCCGGCGGGGAGGAGCAATAGGCTCCGATGGCCATGGTGGCTAGAAGGTGCAAACGAGCACGGGGAGAGATGGGAAAGAGGCAGGGGCTCACGGCGAATCCAGCCGACTTAACGGTGAGGCCGGGGAGGGTCTGGAGCTCACGAATCCACGCCGGCAAGCTTCAGTGGCCGATGAAGAAGAACATGGAGCTAGCGTCGATGCAGAGCTTCCTGGGTCGCCTGGCTCGTTGAGGACGTAGCAGGCGGTGAGGCGGAGCTCTGGGGCAAGATGAGAGGCCCAGAGGGGCACAGTGGCTATGGTGAACGGCGTCGGTGGCGACGAGAGAGTTCGGGTCTGCTCGGGAGAGGGGCTAGAGGCCAGGGGAGAGAGCAGAGAGCAAAGGGAGAGGTAGTGGGGGCTGCGGGGCGTCTCCAGACGCGTCGGGGGTGCCTCGGTGGCAAGCAGGAGGTGGCCAGGGGCGGTGCGCGGGCGACAGGCAGCAGCCTGCCTGCTCTGGCGGGAGGTTGGTGATGACTGGCACTGTGGGCCACTAGGTCGCATAGTGCTGGGCCAGCTAGGGCGCCAGATGGGCTGCAGGTAAGTTAGGTAGGTTTTCTGTCCTTTCTTTTTATTTCTGTTTTCTAATTCTTCTGTAATTTTAGGGCTTTAATTAAAATACTAAAACTAACTCAAAAATCATGAAACTTCTCAAGCCCACTGTTTGGAATATTTCCAACAGTTAACATTTTAGTTCATGATTATTTGGACATTAAAAACATTATATAGCATTTAAATGCCCAAATGCAATAGAGTATGATTTAATTTAGTGACCCAATGTTGTCCTTGAAAAATGTGAACCATTTTTGAATGAGGTTCTAGACCAGGGCAAAGATGATGAACATTTTAGAAGGGCATTTCAGGTTCATTGAAAAAGTATTTTAGTAACCCTAGTTGGTTTGAGTGGTGCTGGGGGTTTCTGTCATCCCCATTTCAAGTTTCTGAGAAAATTAAACATGATGATATGATGATCATGCAAGGACAAGCAAAGGCTGTGACAACTCACCCCACTGAACAAGAATCTCGTCCCGAGATTAAAGACGTGAGGTAAGAAGACAGAGGGGGCACAAGACCAACACAACCTTCACGATCCAGGTTGCACCTCATAAGGTTGTTGATTCATTGCATATGTTGACTCTGACATGCTCGCTTTTGAGATCTTCATCCACGCAATGACAATGGAAAGAAACTCTACTAGAATTGATCTTCTCGAAGATCGAGCTATACAAGATCAACTCGCGGAATGAGATATTGAAACATCTCGAGTTGAGACACAAAACACATTGAGAGGGATGGCAGAACAGACGACGAGATTTGATTTGGTGGGCAACAATTCCACGCTTAGAGAGATGGTGGATGGTGTCGAGGTGGCGAGGAAATAATTGCCATGATCCCATAGTGGGGCACCTTGGGGGAGGTGACTCGTAGAGTTATTCCCTTAAATGGCAAAAAGAATTACTTTTGATATCTAGATCATTGAAACTCTCTATACCAGCCTAAGGAAAATCACAATTGATCATTCAAAGAGTTCAACGAAATGACATACTCGGACTAGAATGGATGATGTGGACTACCTTGTTGAAGACAACATGATGGGTGATTTTTCTTATCATTGGAAATGGATGGGACCCATGGCAGGACCACTTTTGAAGATGATCCTAAACAACAATTACTGAGAGGGCAGCCTATGGGAATTGGCACAATGGCGGTGCAAGCTAGGAACAAAATGTAGATGTTGGGAATGTTCCAACCATCATATCTGCCTGAGATTCAGATCTGGTTGGTGTCAGGATATTCCAGACTCAGCATGTCCGAAAAGAAAGTTTGCAACACAAATCGACGAGATGACGTTGCGAGATTCTCGGAATATGAACTACGATAGCAGGCTCCAAAACATGAGCTGGTTCTGCTACATACATGTGAGCATGTTGTCCAAGACAAGAATGACCACATAGTAGTCTTATAATAAAACACTACCGAGTTCTGGTTGGGAATCACCATCGAGGATATCGAAGCCCTTGCATAAGTCCGGACCTAAGAAGGAACTTCTTCTCCTTGAACAAATCAATCGGTGGCTTGGTGTGCTAGGAGCACATATGGAGTGGAGGTAATTAATCTACTAAACCATAGCGTACTTCGCACGAATGCATGACTGACTTGGGATGATTCCAAAGGAAGCAAAAACAAGCTTTCTCGAATTCATGGCGGCAACTTACATCAAATGCACGTAAATCAAGAAAGTCACTTCTTTCATCCAAACATATACTTCATGAACGGGGCATGAAGAAAATGCTTACACAAGTTTCCAACACTAGCTGGATGTTCAACATGAATCATGGAGGAGACAAGATGCTGCTGATGGGCTCAACAGCAACACACCGGAATTTCCATATCACTAGACTCCCACCATTATGTGAACAATGTGATAGTATTGGTCAGACCAAAGGATGTAACGGTGTATGCTTGAGGAATCAACCACGAGTAAGACAACATTACGAATATCGTTAGTTCTAACTTGATTTGACGATAGCCCACGCTCAAATCGAGGTTTGGATAAGACAATAGATTCAACAACTGATCATGGGGATCAATTGATGAAGATATCATCTTTCTTCAACACACACACTCAAGGATATCCATTAGTGATGAACTAAGTTCGGCAAAGCTTTTACCTTCCAACTCTCCAAGTTGTTGTTTAGCTTAACCAACTAGCTCAGGGGTATCCAACACGGATTCTTGGAGAAAGAGTGGTTTATTGGTAAACCAACTTGATCACGAACTCACCATATCGGTCAGGGGATGACCTGGTGATACTTCCGTGAAGATATCCGGAAAATCACGAACCACCGATATGACTCTAAGCTCGGAAACAATCTTGCTTTTCAGGGCAAGACGATATGATCGAAAGAGTGAGGGATTGACACAATCCCGACTCATGGATCGAAGAGTGCACCAGAAATAAGGACTAGGTAGCACGATCAATCTTAGGATGATGATTTAATAATCAACACTCTAAGAATGAGAATATTGTCCATTTACTACAAAGCAACGAGTTGCTCGGAGTATTGATTTCACACATCACAATTCACTTGTCGTCATTTCGGTTACAACAACACGGGACCGAGGAATGAATAATGATGGCGAGAAGTATCACTGCGTCAAGAATTCTTAAGAGGTGGTGCAATTTTCATGACATTCTTGACATAAAGATGATAACACTCCAAGGTAGAATGGAGCAAAAGATGGATTGGCATTTTGATCTGCGAAATACAACTGCTTTGACCCAATCCCAGAGATGGATGAGGTACTGGAGTTTGTTTCTCCTAGTCATTCCGGAATAGAATGGCTTGACGGACCACAAGAATAATAGGCATCGATGAGCACAAATGCACGACACACTATTGACTATCAACTGATACATGAGGGTCGGAATCCAACCGAAGAGGGACAACTCAAAGGAACATATGATTTCTGAGTTATGGATGCATAGAGTAGTATGTCGAAAAAGTTCAACGTATTTCTTTCGGATAACCCATGCAGAAGAAAAGGGACTGGCAGATTCACAATATGAATGGAGTACTCCTCAAGAGCACCCTGGTTGTGATCTTTGGTTCAAAAGAACTTCTGCCATGATGGTTCATGGTATTTGGAAGAATGATATACCACGGACCTCGAAGACTATCACAAAGATTACTAATATCCTAAAGGTACGAGAAACACTGTCAACACGAGGTAAGTAGAGTGGATCTTGGGTCAAGAACCCAGGAGTAGAATACCTACTACTAAATGGCATCACGGGATGCTTTCAAGAATGGTGGCCAGAATCATCACACCGGGAACACGGAACATGGCTAGATTACTAGGTGACTCCCTAAAACACCTAGGGTCATAAAAATATCCCCAACATATATACCGAGGCAATAGAGTACCTCAATGCACCGGTTAGTGTGCTTATTCTGACCAAAAGGACATCGGGAATGGAAAGAAAGGATTTGCAAATGCATCAGACTATTTAGTAACCTGGGATGACTCGGACAGCATAACGGCTGTAAAGGCTCAAAAAGAATTGAGACATCCTGCAAAATGGTGGCATAACGACTCGACAACATCATATCAAGGTTCGGAGGCCAGCTATGAACATACGGAAGTAGTAGAAACTGAACTGAGACTTGAATCCATCAATCCTATAAGTCTCTAACATAGTAACTCATCATCCTGATAGATAGATGAGAAAGCCTAGTTTCTTAACCCCCGTAGAAGAGAAGAGGATGACTCAGATAAGTAGGGCATAAGGTAAAGGAGTAAAAAAAGAGCCTTACATTCCCTTCTACAATCAATTCCCTTATATAACTAAAGCATTTATAGACACAACTTCGACCGGTTTGGCTTGGTAATCCTACAGGCAGTCAGGATCTGATACCAAAGCTGTCAGGACCCCGATCCTAAGTCACACCGATCTAGCATGTAACACTTCATATCACTTTGCGGCCTCACGCACGTTATTCCCACGGGTGCCACCTTACCTGGCCCGGGACCGTTTGCGCCTTTTGGCTCACGTATATGATAGTGTCGCTAGCATCCATATGACAGAGAACCCGGGCCAACATGACTAGTCGTGAACCCAAAGTGGCACTAACTTACGGGGACAGGCATACATGAAACAACATCGAACATGTCGGTCATCAGCGTGTGAATCCGGGTTGTAGCAACTGGGCTAACAAGACTCTAGGAACCCGGGCCGTAGCAGGCTAGCAGGACTCCGGAAGTCACCACATGACATTTCCCCGAAGGGACAGACACAGGAACGAAGTGAATCACATGCCGGCCAGTCTAAGTGTTCTGGAACAGTAGTACCGGGCTAGCAGGACTCCGGTAAACCGGGCTGTAGCAGACTACCAAGGCTCAGTGGAAACACCAGACTACATTTCCCCATAAGAGAGGCTACCAAGGATAAACAACTAGATTGTCGGATCCCACACATACCAAGCATTTCAATAACATACGCACAATATGCTCGATATGTGCAAATACAACATGGCATCACAACAAAACTCTACGACTCAAAGTATTTATTCATTAGGCTCCGAAGAGCCAGATATTACAAACATGGGTCTCATGACCCAACTTTCAGAGCATACCAGACAAAGCACATGCAGAAGCTTAACATGTCTGAGTACAGACATCTACAAATGAAAAAGGCTGAGAAGCCTGACTATCTACCAGATCTTGCCGAGGGCACAAGATCGTAGCTGAGGTAACAAGCTAAACGTCGGAGTCCACACGGAACTACTAGCGAGTCTGACTTCTCTCTACAAAAACATAAAATAGGCAAACGTGAGTACAAATGTACCCAGCAAGACTTACATCAGAACTAACTACATATGCATCGGTATCAACAAAGGGGGTAGTGGAGTTTAACTGCAGCAAGCCAGCTTTGACTCAGTGGCTAACCTAAACTATGACTGCAAGTAACTCTTTTGAGGTGGCACACATGAGTCCACGTATTCACCATATCAATACACCACTATGGATCCGCTCCCGTCTCCCTACGAGAAGGCCATCCATAGCACTCACGCTTATCTTGCGAGTTTTAGAGTATCCACTTTCACTTGTCTATGAACTGTATAGGCAACCAAGTAGTCCTTTACCGCGGACGCGGCTATTCGAATAGATGATGTTAACCCTGCAGGGGTGTACTTCTTCATACATGCTCTCACCACTTATCGTCGTTTACACGACATGTACTCAGCAACCTTCAAGCGGAAGCCCAACGAGGGTGTCGGCCACGGCCTACCTAAACACTCAAGTCTCTAGTCCAGGTTTATCACCTATCCAGGTTCCATCCGCAGGGAGTCCGGCCGAGGTTTCCACATACGACCCCGAACGATGTGTACAGGGTTCCCAAGACACCAAACGGGCGACTCGGTACACTGTGCCACGGTGTATCTACCGCATCATAGCCCACCCCTAGGGTCAGCGGTACGCACGGCCGCCAACACATAACCTATAAACACCAGAAACTAGTTGCAACTCCTGGGCAGAGAGCTAGGGTGGTTAAGAAGCCAAGAGGGTCCATTGGTTTCGGGCCCAATGTATGGTAGTAACTGATTCTTGAATCACACATACAGATCTCAGTTCTTAAGGACGGCCTCAATGAAACAACCCACTATGTACTCCTACATGGCCTCTCATCGATACCTTTACCAAATCGTGTTCAACACACTTAGCTCACACACAGTAGGACATGTTCACAGCTTTCCAATTCATCCCCGATGAATCAAACCTGACACAACTCTAAGCAATAGCAGGCATGACAAACAAGCATGAATGAGTAGGCACATCAGGGCTCAAACAACTCCTACTCATGCTAGTGGGTTTCATCTATTTACTGTGGCAATGACAGGTCATGCAGAGGAAATGAGTTCAACTACCGCAGCATGTAACAGTTGAATCGTTGTTGTCCTAATGCAGTAAAAGAGAGCAAGAGCGAGAGAGTGGGATTGTATCGGAATGAACAAGGGTTTTTTGCTTGCCTGGCACTTCTGAAGATGATATAGCTCTTCATCGGTGTCATTGATCACATCATCAAAATATACGTCTACCGAGGGGGAACAATCACCGGCAAACGCAGAAAGAATACAATCAATGCAATGCACAAATATGATGCATGATCATGACATGTCAATATGTTGTGATTTGAGCTAATGCAGCTAAGAATAGAAGGGTTTGAGTTGATTTGAACTCAAGGTTCAAATTCAAATTCAAGCTATGAATTCAAATAGTGCATTATCATGTTTTGAACTAAACAGTGAGGTCAAGTTGTTTAAACATGCATGAAACCAGTACAGATGGATAGATTGGATTTTTCTGATCATTTTTCATATATAAATTATTTCATTTGGAGCTATGGTTGAATTTCTAGATTTTTAGAAGTTAGCACTATTTTCTGGAATTTCCTGGATAAACTTAAATCCAGAAAATGCTTTACTGCATCAGCATGACATAGGTGTGACGTCAGCAGGTCAACTGGGTCGGCCATGTCAAACCTGACCTGTGGGACCCATACGTCAGTGTCTCAGGCTAGTTTGGGTGGATGACAGGTGGGACCGGTCAACGTTGACTTGACCAAAGTCAAAGCTGACACGTGGGGTCCACACGTATTAGTACTAATCTTAACAGAAAATTAGACTAACCTAATTATGCCCGGGGACCCACATGTCATTGACACAGGCAATAACTAAACACGATTAGCACCTAAACTAATGGTGCCACGTCAGCCACCGGCGACGACAGACCGCGGCGGTGCCCGCGTCGGGTTTGCGCTACGGGCCACCGTTCGACGAGCGGTTTGTGGCTACGGGTTGCTGGTGCTTGCACGCATCCAATGGTGCTCTCAGCTTCGCCGAAGATGGCCCAGAACGACGGCGGTGATGGCAAGTGCGGCGGCCGGCGTTCGGGCGTCGAACGAGTCGACGGTGCAGGGCATGGCAGGAGCCGTGGTTAGGCGGGTTGGACTCGTGGGGGTGCGGTGAGCTCAGTGGTAAGCTCGGACGCATGCTTGCACGGCCGTAGCCGTGGTGGCGACATGGCCGGCGGCGAGGAGCAATCGACTCCGATGGCCACGGTGGCTAGAAGGCGCGGACGAGCACGGGGAGAGAGGGGAAAGAGGCAGGGGCTCACGGCGAATCCAGCCGACTCAATGGCGAGGCGGGGGAGGGTCTGGAGCTCATGAATCCACGCCGGCGAGCTTCAGTGGCCGACGAAGAAGAAGATGGAGATGGCGTCGATGCAAAGCTTCCCGGGTCGCCTGGCTCGTTGAGGACGTAGCAGGCGGCGAGGCGGAGCTCTGGGGCAAGATGAGAGGCCCAGAGGGGCACGGTGGCCACGGTGAACGGCATCGGTGGCGACGAGAGGGTTCGGGTCTACTCGGGAGAGGGGCTAGAGGCCAGGGGAGAGAGCAGAGAGCGAAGGGAGAGGCAGAGGGGGCTGGGGGGCGTCTCCAGACGCGTCGGGGGCGCCTCGATGGCAAGCAGGAGGTGGCCAGGGGCGGCGCGCGGGCGACAGGCAGCAGCCTGCCTGCTCTGGCGGGAGGTTGGTGGTGACTGGCACTGTGGGCCAGTGGGCCGCACAGTGCTGGGCCAGCTAGGGCGCCAGATGGGCTGCATGTAAGTTAGGTAGGTTTTATGTCCTTTCTTTTTATTTCTGTTTTCTAATTCTTATGTAATTTTAGGGCTTTAATTAAAATACTAAAACTAACTCAAAAATCATGAAACTGCTCAAGCCCACTGTTTGGAATATTTCCAACAGCTAACATTTGAGTTCATGATTATTTGGACATTAAAAACATTATATAGCATTTAAATGCCCAAATGCAAATAGAGTATGATTTAATTCAGTGACCCAATGTTGTCCTAGAAAAATGCGAACCATTTTTGACTGAGGTTCTAGACCAGGACAAAGATGATGAACATTTTAGAAGGGCATTTCAGGTTCATTGAAAAAGTATTTTGGTAACCCTAGTTGGTTTGGGTGGTGCTGGGGGTTTCTATCATCCCCATTTCAAGTTTCTGAGAAAATTAAACATGATGACAGGATGATCATGCAAGGACAAGCAAAGGCTAAGCTAGTGCTGTGACAACTGGGCATTAAACATGTAAAGGTTAAGTACTTAAGTTGCTATATAGGCTTCCTGGTACTGGAAAGACCCTGTTGAATGGAAAGGATCCCAAGATATGGTTATTCTTATTGAGCATCGAGTATAGCTTTGTTACTTGTCTAAATTTATTGAATTGAATCTGTTTATGTTTGGTCATGCGAAATCCTATTGACTGAGGGGGTGTTTGGTTCAGGGACTTTTTAGTCCTAAAGACTAGAAAAAATTCCTAAAAAGTCTCTAGAAACCAAACAGGATGGACTTTTTCTACAGGGACTAGAAAAAAACTCTACTGGAGAGTCTTTTTTTATTAGTCCCTAGGACTAGAAAAAGTCCTAGGACTTCTGAACCAAACACCACCTGAAATCATGCGGATGTACATGACTGTTAATGTAAAAAATAAAAAATGGAATCATGCAGATGGTACATAACTGTTAATCAAGGAGTGGTAATATTCAACCACGCACAGGATGTGGTGTGGATGATTTGCAAAAAATGAAAAATGAAGGATCTTTCAGTGACATAGCCAACTATCTTCTATAGCATATTGCTTAGGTGTGAGGGGAGATCATTAAAAATTAAACTGCTTGCATGTGCGCATGTTTTGGCGAAGACTGGGCATAAAGGAACCAGCAGCGATTCTTGGTCTATCACCCCGCCAATTTATTGTGTAATAACTGTAAATGTCAAGACTTGGATGGGGTATTTTGCTGAATTAATGGCCAGTCCATTTCACAAAACAATATCAGTCAATTTCATGTTTTGGCATCGACTGTAACTACGAATCCTTCTCCTTTCAAGTTGGATATTAACGAGCGACTAGATGATTATGCCAAGGTGAATTTTTTTGGCACACAGTTCCGGTAGGTGTGTTCTGCTCATATTATTGTTAAATAAGTAGCATCCTTGTATTCTATTTGGTAAAAAAAATTGCATGTCATTCACCAATTTCAAGAGATTGTGGATGGCCCAGAAGTTTTCTCATATCTATGAAGGCAGACGCAAGATGAACTCCTGTGTTTTTACAGGGTCCCTCTTTTTGCATTGTATGGTAGGCTATTGTTTCCTTCAAATTGCCACTTTACCTATGATTAATCTTTCTTACAACACCACTGATGTATTTTCCCTTTCTTGTCTATGCAGGCCATCTGATTTCCAAAAGCTCCCTGATTCGAAGGTTGGCTAGGCTTGACAGCCTTTACTGTCTGTATGAGTGCCACCATACAGGTCACACTTCAGAATTTTTTAAGGTATATTTTTTATGCACTAAACTAGGGATTATTGGAACAGAGTAATTAATTCCCTGAATATTGGATTGCAACAGAAGAGTCCAAGAAACTCAAAGACTTTGTCGTTGAGGCTAAGAAGAATATGCTTTGCGTCATACCGGCACTTGCCAAAAGGATGCTACACAAGGTCATAAACAGTATAGCATATTAATGGCTACAACAGAAAAACTCGACAATCTGCAGGAGCATAAAGTTCTGAAGTAAAATGAACAAAGCATCAACTATCCTAAACTGCAATAGTCCTATCCCCTATGGGAAGATGCAGCGAGCAGGTACCAGGTCTGGCGTGCAAGCACCGGATGACACGCTGTATTGTTTGGTGTCTGGTTGGCTCAACTTCCAGGAATACTTTTTTGTGGTTATGTAAGAGCATATGACATAATAGAATCATCATCTATTCAGAGAACTGCAAAAGGTATATGTACAAGGCTGTTTTGATCACATACAATGGACTTCAGGAAATTCCATTTTTTTTTTCGAAAAGGGGAGACCTCTCCGGTCTCTGCATCAGAACGATGCATACGGCCATCTTATTAAACCAAATAAATAAGTTTCAACAAGGTCTCAAAGTCTCCAACTGAAAAAGTGAAAAAAGCTCACACAAAGCCAAAATGGGCTAGAAACACAAACTAGCCAAATAAAAGACGCCGCAACCGGCTGGCTAAAGAGAGATAGGTAAACTAATTGCCTATCCTATTACATGACCGCCATCCAAACCGGTTGAAGATATCCCGAGCTATCATCTCCCAGCGGATAGATTCAGTAACCAAACGCTCCCTGGGCTCCGTCGGAGTGAGTAGCGACCACGAACGGATCAACGCCGTGGCTCTGAAAATAACCTGCAAAAAATGAATGTGTGTTGTCCTGTTAAAAACCAAATCATTTCTGCAATTTCAGAGCGTCCACACCAAGGCGCAGACTCCTACACGAATATGTCGCGCTAACTCGGGCTCTACCCCGTTAAATAAAATTAGTTGGGAACCTACTTGTATTACCATACACACATAGTAAGAAAATGAAATACAAAATAAATGGAAGTGACTTACATGCCATCCAACAACAATCATGTTATGATCGAACGCTTTCGAATTCTTAATAATCAAGGCAGCTCCACTGTGTTGATCTTGACACAAAGAGAGACCATATACGTCGATTGTAGCTTCAATCCCATAGTAATCCCGTGCCACATGTGTTTTATATGCTGCATCCTGATTAAAAAAAGGAATTTACTTGAAGATGTCAGCGTAATTATGCTCTATTTGGTAAGGTAGAGGATATTTATATATATAAACTTTCTCCATTTGTGTCGATTTCGGTAGCTATAGTTTGATTTAAATGTTTGTAACAACTTGGTGTATTGTGATGTTTGTGTTTTCATCTGGATATTTAGGTGCGCACACCAAGCATTTATTCCCGTAACTTCAGATATGGATCTACTAAAAGATATGGATCTAGATTGCTAGTGCTGGTAGAAGGTGACATTATGAACCACCAAAATGGCAGGCAGAAGAGATGAAGTTATTGCCATTGATTCCTCCATTTCTAATATAAGTCCTTTTAGAGATTCCTATATGGACTACATACGGAGTAAAATGAGTGAATCTACACTAAAATACGTCTATATATATTCATATGTAGTCTCTATTGAAATCTCTGAAAAGACTTATATTTAGAAACGGAGGGAGTACAAATATAGCATTTGCTGGATACATGCTATTGCCATTAAGTTATCATCAGGCAACTATATTTAATCAAGCCTCTAAGAAATTCCATAAACACAGTCACAAATTTAAGCTGCCCATACAGCCACCTTGGCACCAATAATTGCCTCTAATCTACACCATCATCAGACCAACACCAATCTAAAAAATGTTGAGCGGAGAAATATTTTTCAAGCTTTTGGACAGCAGAGAGATAAATGAATACCTAGGACCCAGAAGCTGCTGCAGATGGGTGAAGCTCCAACGGTGCCGGTCAGTGACCAGTCACAAAATTGTGACCCAGTCGGGCTCCCCAAACCGGCCTTATACGTCTGGGCTAACCGGCATCCTCATATCAGGTCCATATCTAGAGTGGATATGGGGAGGCCCGTACGTGCCTAGGCACGTTTGCCTACCGGATTGATAGACAAGAGCCACCACAAATTTCACCAAATCCCTCCGATCTTGCCGGACTAGCACTTTTCCTCCCCTCTCTTCTCATTCGTTTACGCCGGCCCTCCCCTCCCGGTTTTGTGAAGCTTTTGGTTAGTTTATATTTCTTTCTTTCGGTTGTGGGGTTTTCTGGACCAGTTTTTGTCTAGTTATTTTTTTAGTTTATCTTATCTTTTCTTTTCAAATGTGTGAACTTTTTTTTTGAAATCTATTTTCCAAAACCATGATTTTTTTGGTCAGATTTTGAATTTCTTTCCCCCAAAATTTGTGAACTTTCCCAAATGTTTGTGAACTTTTTCATTTTTCATGAACTATTTTAAAATAGGTGTTTTTTATTTATTTTTATGAACTCTTCACATTCACAAGTTTTTTTTTCAAATTCATGAAAATTTTCATTTTTGCGAACTTTTCTCAATTTTATGAACTTTTCAAATTCATGAACTTTCTTTTCGAACCCGTGAAGTGTTTTTAAATCAATGAACTTTCTTCAAATTCGCAAACAATTTTTGAATTTTGCAAACAATTTTTTTTTCAAATCCATGATCCTTTTTTAAAATGGTCGTTTTTTCAAAACCCTATTTTTATTTGCAAATTCATGACTCTTAAAAATTCCCAGTTTTTTTTTCTAGAAAACCGGTGTATTTCTCCAGAAACCAGCTGCTACCTGGTGTACGCGCCGAATAGGGAGTCTCAACATTATGGATTTATGGTAGTGTATGCCTCTTGTTTGGAAGGCACTCCTTAGCGGAGTTTGTGAGTCCGAAATTGGGTGTGCATATGCAAAAATGCTAAACACACAGACACCACACGGGCAAGTTTCACGGACGGGCTGACCTAGCGTGTTTTAATTGGCAAAAAGTTAACCTCTCCTCCTACTTAACCGTTCCCCCTGATTTTAACTGGTGGGGAGGGCGACCAGGCCCGTAAAACCCCGTATTCTTCTGTTGATGTAGCAAAGCCGGTGCATATGTGCTGGGCTGGGTCGGTGAGGAGGGAAACCGAAAGTCGGCTCGTGGCTATAAATGGGAAGGTGAAAAAACGTCTGGGTCAAGGGTAATAATCGCCAAAAAGATTCGTCTTTGAGATCAAACAGCCGTGGTGAGCGCCGTCGTTTCGAGTGAAATCAGCAGCAGACCCACCCAGTCGTAACGAGGGCAAGAAAATGGCGGGCGCTGTTGAGCAGAATCGCCTTCTTCTAGTCGTGGAGATCCACGGCCTTGATCACCAGTACCATTTCGTGGAGGTCGACGTCAAAGGTCTTTTCTACCCCGACTCCGGCTCATTCCCCAACAAATCATCGGCCAGGGCCAGGGCTACCGCAACAGCGATGACTACGGCGAGGGCTTGCGGCGGGTCGCTGCGCAGCCTCCCGGCCCCCATGGCGCGGTACAGGACGTCAACCGACATGCCCGAGCGCATCGATTTCGCGCTCGTCGGCACCGCCGTAGCGGGCGCCTCCAGCAACGGCAACACCTTCACGATGTCGCGGTCCGGCACGCTGTCGGCGGGGCCGGAGCTGCAGCGCTTGCGCGGTCGCACCTATCTGATCCCGCTGGGGCACCGTCTGTACGCGCTCAACCGATTCATGCATGATCTGGCGGAGCCGGCCTGCCTCGAGACATTGCCCCTCCCCGGGACTGGAAGGCGCCGGCAGGAGCCCTGGCGTGCCCTCCCCGACCCCCCGCCCGGCTACCGCAGCTTGGACTTGGGCTGGCCGCGGGTCACGGCCTACCTCGCCGCCGGAACGCGGCTGTGGGTCTCGGCAGAGGGGATGGGCACCTGCACTTTCGACACCGTCCGGTGCGCGTGGCGCAAGGAGGGCGACTGGGAGCTGCCGTTCCAGGGCCGCGGCCTCGTCGTCCCCGAGCTCGGCGGCCTCTGCTTCGGTGTGTGCCGCAAGGAGAACTGCCTGTGTGCCTGCGACATGCAGCAGTCCCCTCCGGCGGTCAGGTACGTGTGGGAGGAGACGCGGCCACGGTGCCCTCCGTCCGGCACCCCTTTCGGCTTCTACCCAGAAGGAGCAACGGTGATCTATCTTGGGAATGGAAAGTTTTGCATCTCATGGATCATCGGATTCGGCCGCCGGGCGCCCCTGCGCCCTGCCATCCTGTTGACGGCCCTGCAGGTCCTTGCCTCTGCTGTCAGTAATAAGCTCCGGGTTGTCAACCACAAGGTCCGCTTCTATCAGATGCCAAGCCAGGGCAATGTCGCACATGCTCTTCAGCCTGACTTCTAAATTACAATCACATTAACAGGGAAATCGTGCATTGACAACTAGGCTGGAAATTCGTCCTTATTAGTCCGTCGTTTGTTGTGTGTATATACAATTGTATAATTATCTACTCGTAGTAGTTTGGCAATTCACTGAAATCAAATTCAGCATCACTCTAATTTATAGTCAATGACAGCTCTAGAATCCATGTAATTTTCCAGTTATAGTTTTATTCTTTGAGTTAATTGATTTTTTTATATAGCTGTCAGCTTATTCCAAGCGTAATTTTGCAGTCATAGTTGATTGATATGTAACTTTTGTACACAAATTTCCAGCCTAGGTACTAATCTTTATCTTTATCTTTATCTTTACCTAATATTAAAGGAAGAATTATTTCTCAAAAAAAATTGTTCACAGTGAGACCCACATAATTTTCGTACGTACGTCCCACGCATTTCCTAGTGCGAGAGGGTTTTCTGGTTCTCCCGATTGGTTTCTGTCAAAAAAAAACACGACGCACAATGGGCCGGCCCATTAGCGTACAAACAACCCGTACCAGTAAAAGAATTTTCATTGTCTCAAAAAAAGTAAAAGAATTTTTGAGAAAAAGTACTGTGATGTGAGAAATCGAACCAAGCCGATCACACTCAAGCACTCAAATGCTAACCACTTGACTAAACATGACTAGGTGTTTAACTAGCACCAGGAAATTTTAAATTAAGTACACAATCGCGCCTGAGAGGAAAATATTTTTTAAAAAAAGTGAATATATTCGATTTTTTTTGCAAATTTGTTAATAAAATATTTAAAGCCAAACATTTTTTAAAGAACAATATTTGACTTTTTATTTTTTGAAACCTGAGTATTTTTTAAACACAAACAATATTTTTTAAATAGGACGTATTGTTGTGATTATTTCTCGAATTTGCAAACATTTTAAAAATACAAATATTTTCTGAACTTCAAATTTGAAAAGGAAAATATTTTTGTAAACATATTTTTCTAAAACTAGGAGGTACTGTAGCTAAATTATTTTAATCTATACCTATATTAATAAAACTTGCCGAATTTTTGAAATGTGCCCACATGATGCTTTGTTTTACTAGGGATATGGAAGGAATCTTTCTCTCTCGCGCGTCTTCACATACAACCAGTCTCACTCAGCCCAGTGACTCCCGTCAAATTGCATGAGGAGTCCAACTAAGGTTTCATGAGCTATCTGACACAAACTACTCAATTTACATGATGACACGAACATATATTATGTGTGGTGCTTTTCCCTATTGTATTAGCCAGATGATAAAAGAATTGCGTTCAACGCTCTTGATCTTCATCGGACACGAAGGCGGCTCAACAATCCAGCTATTGGACCTTGCCAACCTTGGTTAATGACAACCGGTACTGCGGCCACTGGCGACGAGTACGGCAAAGACAACAAGCGGAAACATGTTTCTGGTGTTATATTGAAATGGCGGATGTGGACCTGAGAATGAGGCATTAGTCATGTTTATTTTGTTATGGGCATGAGGCCATGAGGGTGAGGTCTTTAGCCATGCTTAGTGGGTAAGGGCGTGTGAGGGCTGTTTTCTCCCGTTACAACGCGTGGGTATATTTTCTAGTTTTTTTTTAAAAAAATCTGATTTTTTTGCATGGAAGATAATTTGAAAGATAATTTCAGATCATTTGAACATATGAGTAGCTCTCGGTTAAAAGACAAATTTCAGAACAATACGTGAACAGTAAACTTTTTCACACACCCCAAATTTATCTTTTTTGCCGAGAGCTACTCAGAAGTTCAAATGATCTGAAATTTGGAACGCATCTTACACAATAAATTATCTTTCATGAAAAAATGGATTTTTTTATTTTTTCTAGTATTTTTTTAAACTTTCTGTTCATTGCGGGTGCAACTGAGTCTGGGCAATGAATCGCGTCGTCCTCCAGAAAGGCCTTATTGCAAGATTTTCTTTTTCTGGCTCTTTTCTTTAATTTTTCATGGCGTCCCGTCTCTTTGGACTATTCCTGGGAGAAGTCACGTGTGTTCTCGAATACGCACGAGTGTGCGTATCATTCATTAAAGAAGGGGGGAGGACTCCCAAGTCTTATGTACATTAAATTTACATGCCGAATTTTATCCGGCACCATCCAAATTCATCGGCTAATCCTCTCGATACTGCCTACCCTCATCCAGCTCGAAACCTTTTACATTGCCTTTCAAGAGGCCGGCCTTAGCCCATAGTCTACCCTCCTCCCTAATCTTGAGTAGTGTCGCCGAAAGAGAAGGTGTTGCGCCGTCGAACACAATGTCGTTGCGGTGCTTCCAAATCATCCACACCCCAAGTAGGCATAGGGCCCTAGTGGACTTGCGGTGTGTGGTGGTACGTTCCTGCCTAGTGCACCACTCCCTGAGGGCTTCATCCAAAGTCGGCTCAAACTCCTGTCTTCCCATCGTTCTTCCCATCCAATGCCAGACCTACTTTGCAAAAACGCACCCCACTAGCAGGTGTTGAATGGTCTCCTCGTGTTGGTTACATAGCGGGCATGCTTGCTGATGAGGTAGGACTCGTCGTGCTAGTCGATCAGACATCCAACAACGGTTCTTAAAGGCCAACCACGCGAAGAAGCGACATTGCAAAGGTGCCCTAGATTTCCAAGTGAAAGCCGCTGTTGGGGCAACCGTGCGCCCCATGAACCTGGCCGCATAGGCCGACCTTGCTGAAAATTGTCCGTCTTTCTCCCAAGACCAAGTAACCATGTCCTCCGTATCTTCAGAGAGCTGGAAAGTAGTGACGAGAGGCCATGTGATGTCTACTATGTAACTTCATTCTTATAGACACGTGTTGGGCCTCCAAGTGCAGAGTTTTATAGGACAGTAGCAATTTTCCTCAAGTGGATGACCAAAAGTTTATCAATCCGTGAGAGGTGTAGGATGAAGATGGTCTCTCTTAAATGACCCTGCAATCAAATACAAGAAATCTCTTGTGTCTCCAATACACCCAATACAATAGCAAATTGTATAGGTGCACTAGTTCGGCGAAGAGATGGTGATAAACGTGTAATATTGATGGTAGAAATATATTTTTATAATCTGAATAAATAAAACAGCAAGGTAGCAAATAGTAAATGTGCACAAAAATGGTATTGCAATGCTTGAAAATGAGGCCTAGGGTCCGTACTTTCGCTAGTGCAACCTCTCAACAATGCTAATATAATTGGATCATATAACCGTCCCTCAACGTGCAACGAAGAATCACTCCAAAGTTCCTATCTAGCGGAGAACATAAGAATAAATTGTTTGTAGGGTACGAAACCACTTCAAAGCTATTCTTTCCGTTCGATCTATTCAAGAGTCCGTACTAAAATAACAGAAAGCTATTCTTTTCGTTCGATCTATCCTTGAGTTCGTACTAAAATAACACCAAAGCAAATTCATATTCATAATACTCAATCCAACACAAAGAACTTCAAAGATTGCCCCAAGATTTCTACCAGAGAAACAAAGACAAGAATGTGCATCAACCCCTATGCAAAGATTACCCCAATGTCACCTCGGGAATCCGAGAGTTGAGTGCTAAAACATATATCAAGTGAATCAATACGATACCACATTGTCACCACGAGTATTCAATTGCAAGACATATATCAAGTGTTCTCAAATCCATAAAAGTATTCAATCCGATAACAAAGAAATATCGAAGGAAAAAACTCAATTCATCACAACAAGATAGAGAGGGGAAAACACCATATGATCTGAATATATTAACAAAGTCGGCAATACATCAAGATCGTGACATCTCAAGAATACGGGAGAGAAAGATTAAACACATAGCTACTAGTACAAACCCTCAGCCCCGAGGGTGGACTACTCGCTCCTCATCTTGGTGGCCGTTGGGATGATGAAGATGGCCACCGGAGATGATTCCCCCCTCCGGCATGGTGCCGGAACAGGGTCTAGATTGATTTTCGGTGGCTATAGAGCCTTGTGGCGGTGGAACTTCTGATCTAGGGTTATATCTGATGGTTTCTATATTCATAGGATTTTTTTGGCGTCGGTTTCACGCGAAGATGGGCCTTGAGGTGAGCACAACCCACCGGGGCAAGCCAGGCCCACCAGGCGCGCCCTGGTGGGTTGTGCCCTCCTCGTGGCTCTTCTGGCCCTCCCACGAAGCTCCGGGGGTCTCTTTTGTTTCAAAAAAATCGTCAAAAAGTTTCAGCTCATTTGGATAACTTTCATTTCTGCACAAAGACCAACACCACGGTAGTTATGCTGAAAACAGCCTCAGTCCTGGTTAGTTCCATGCAAATCATACCAAAACCATATAAAATTGTTGTAAACATGGCATGAATACTTCATAAATTATAGATACACTGGAGATGTATCAACATACCTAAGCTTAATTCCTACTCATCCTCGAGTAGGTAAATGATAAAAGAAATAATTTATGAAGTGTGAATGCTAGCAAAGTGCACAAGTTTGATAATTGTGTTGGATCGAAAGTATGTCTAGAGGGGGGTGATTAGACTACTTGACCAAATAAAAATCTATCCTTTTCCCAATTTTAAGTCTTGGCAAATTTTAGCAACTTAGCACAAGTCAAGCAATCAACCTACACATGTGATGTCTACCACACAACCTTCTTCTTGTAGATGTTGTCAGGCCTCCAAGTGCAGAGGTTTGTAGGATAGTAGAAAATTTCCCTCAAGTAGATGACCTAAGGTTTATCAATCCGTGGGAGGCGTAGGATGAAGATGGTCTCTTTCAAGCAACCCTGCAACCAAATAACAAAGAGTCTCTTGTGTCCCCAACACACCCAATACAATGGTAAATTGTATAGGTGCACTAGTTCGGCGAAGAGATGGTGATACAAGTGCAATATGGGTGGTAGATAAATGTTTTTGTAATCTGAAAATATAAAAACAGCAAGGTAACTAATGATAAAAGTGAGCGTAAACGGTATTGCAATGCGTTGAAACAAGGCCTAGGGTTCATACTTTCACTAGGGCAAGTTCTCTCAACAATAATAACATAATTGGATCATATAACTATCCCTCAACATGCAACAAAGAGTCACTCCAAAGTCACTAATAGCGGAGAACAATCGAAGAGATTATTGTAGGGTACGAAACCACCTCAAAGTTATCCTTTCTGATCGATCTATTCAAGAGTCCGTAGTAAAATAGCATGAAGCTATTCTTTCCGTTCGATCTATCATAGAGTTCGTACTAGAATAATACCTTAAGACACAAATCAACCAAAACCCTAATGTCACCTAGATACTCCAATGTCACCTTAAGTATCCGTGGGTGTGATTATACGATATGCATCACACAATCTCAGATTCATCTATTCAACCAACACAAAGAACTTCAAAGATTGCCCTTCTACCGGAGAGTCAAGACGAAAACGTGTGCTAACCCCTATGCATAAGTTCACGAGGTCACGAAACTCGCAAGTTGATCACCAAAACATACATCAAGTGGATCACGTGATATCCCATTGTCACCACAGATAAGCACGTGCAAGAAATACATCAAGTGTTCTCAAATCCTTAAAGACTCAATCCGATAAGATAACTTCAAAGGGAAAACTCAATTCATCACAAGAGAGTAGAGGGGGAGAAACATCATAAGATCCAACTATAATAGCAAAGCTCGCGATACATCAAGATCGTACCACCTCAAGAACATGATAGAGAGAGAGAGAGATCAAACACATGGCTACTGGTACATACCCTCAGCCCCGAGGGAGAACTACTCCCTCCTCGTCATGGAGAGCGCCGGGATGATGAAGATGGCCACCGGAGAGGGATTTCCCCTCCGGCAGGGTGCCGGAACGGGTCTAGATTGGTTTTCGGTGGCTACGGAGGCTTCTGGCGGCGGAACTCCTGATCTATTCTCCTTCCTGATGTTTTTAGGGTATATGGACATATATAGGCGAAAGAAGTCGGTCAGGGGAGCCACGAGGGGCCCACAAGGGTGGGGGCGCGCCTAGGGGGGCAGGCGCGCCTCCCTGCCTCGTGGCCACCTCGAAGCTTCCTTGACTTCAACTCCAAGTCTCCTGGATCACGTTCGTTCCAAAAATCACGCCCCCGAAGGTTTCATTCCGTTTGGACTCAGTTTGATATTCCTTTTCTGCGAAACACTGAAACAAGAAAAAGAACAGAAACTGGCACTGGGCTCTGGGTTAATAGGTTAGTCCCAAAAATAATATAAAAGTGCATAATAAAGCCCATAAACATCCAAAACAGATAATATAATAGCATGGAACAATCAAAAATTCTGGATACGTTGGAGACGTACCAACATCCCTAAGCTTAATTCCTGCTCGTCCTTGAGTAGGTAAATGATAAAAACAGAATTTTTGATGTGGAATGCTACCTAACATATTTCTCTAAGTAATTCTCTTTATTGTGGCATGAATGTTCATATCCATAAGATTCAAGACAGAAGTTTAATATTGACATAAAAATAATAATACTTCAAGCATACTAATAAAGTAATCATGTCTTCCCAAAATAACATGGCCAAAGAGAGCTTTCCCTACAAAATCATATAGTCTGGCTATGCTCCATCTTCACCACACAAAGTATTTAAATCATGCACAACCCCGATGACAGCCAAGCAATTGTTTCATACTTTTGGTGTTCTCAAACATTTTCAATCTTCACGCAATACATGAGCGTGAGCCATGGATATATCACTATAGGTGGAATAGAATGGTGGTTGTGGAGAAGACAAAAAGGAGAAGATAGTCTCACATCAACTAGGCGTATCAACGGGCTATAGAGATGCCCATGAATAGATATCAATGTGAGTGAGTAGGGATTGCCATGCAACGGATGCACTAGAGCTATAAGTGTATGAAACCTCAACAAAAGAAACTAAGTGGGTGTGCATCCAACTCACTTGCTCACGAAGACCTAGGGCATTTTGAGGAAGCCCATCATTGGAATATACAAGCCAAGTTCTATAACGTAAAATTCCCACTAGTATATGAAAGTGAAAACATAGGAGACTCTCTATCATGAAGATCATGGTGCTACTTTGAAGCACAAGTGTGGTAAAAGGATAGCAGCATTGCCCCTTCTCTCTTTTTCTCTCGTTTTTTTGGCCTCTTTTTTTATTTTTCGTCCAGTGTCTCATCTCGACTTGTGGGGGAATCATAGTCTCCATCATCCTTTCCTCACTAGGACAATGCTCTAATAATGATGATCATCACACTTTTATTTACTTACAACTCAAGAATTACAAGTCAATACTTAGAACAAGATATGACTCTATATGAATGCCTCCGGCGGTGTACCGGGATGTGCAATGACTCATGAGTGACATGTATGAAAGAATTACGAGTGGTGGCTTTGCCACAAATAGGATGTCAACTACATCATCATGCATAGCAATATGACAATGATGAAGTGTGTCATAATAACGAAACGGTGGAAAGTTGCATGGCAATATATCTCGGAATGGCTATGGAAATGCCATAATAGGTAGGTATGGTGGCTATTTTGAGGAAGGTATATGGTGGGTTTATGGTACCGGCGAAAGTTGCGCAGTACTAGAGAGGCTAGCAATGGTGGAAGGGTGAGAGTGCGTATAATCCATGGACTCAACATTAGTCATAAAGAACTCACATACTTATTGCAAAAATCTATTAGTTATCGAAACAAAGTACTACGCGCATGCTCCTAGGGGGATAGATTGGTAGGAAAAGACCATCGCTCGTCCCCGACCGCCACTCATAAGGAAGACAATCAAAAAATAAATCATGCTCCGACTTCATCACATAACGGTTCACCATACGTGCATGCTACGGGAATCACAAACTTTAACACAAGTATCTCTCAAATTCACAACTACTAAACTAGAATGACTCTAATATCACCATCTTCATATCTCAAAACAATCATCAAGTATCAAACTTCTCATAGTACTCAATGCACTCTATATGAAAGTTTTTATTATACCCCTCTTGGATGCCCATCATATTAGGACTAGTTTCATAACCAAAGAAAATTACCATGCTGTTCTAAATGACTCTCAAAATAATATAAGTGAAGCATGACATTTCAACAATTTCTTCAAAATAAAACCACCGCCGTGCTCTAAAAAGATATAAGTGAAGCACTAGAGCAAATGGCAAACTACTCCAAAAGATATAAGTGAAGATCAATTAGTAGTCGAATAATTATGCAACTATGTGAAGACTCTCTAACATTTAGGAATTTCAGATCTTGGTATTTTATTCAAACAGCAATCAAAAAAATAAAATAAAATGACGCTCCAAGCAAAACACATATCATGTTGCGAATAAAAATATAGCTCCAAGTAAAGTTACCGATGAACGAAGACAAAAGAGGGGATGCCATACGGGGCATCCCCAAGCTTAGGCTCTTGATTGTCCTTGAATAATACCTTGGGGTGCCTTGGGAATCCCCAAGCTTAGGCTCTTTCCACTCATTATTCCATAGTCCATCGAATCTTTACCCAAAACTTGAAAACTTCACAACACAAAACTTAACAGAAAACTCGTAAGCTCCGTTAGCGAAAGAAAAAAAAACACCACTTCAAGGTACTGTAATGAACTCATTCTTTATTTATATTAGTGTTAAACCTACTGTATTCCAACTTCTCTATGGTTTATAAACTCTTTTACTAGTCATAGATTCATCAAAATAAGTAAACAACACACGAAAAACAGAATCTGTCAAAAACAGAACAGTCTGTAGTAATCTGTAACTAACGCAAACTTCTGGAACCCCAAAAATTCTAAAATAAATTTCTGGACGTGAGTAATTTATCTATTAATCATCTGAAAAAATAATTAACTAAATAGCACTCTCCATAAAAAAATGGCAGCAAATCTCGTGAGCGCTAAAGTTTCTGTTTTTTATAGCAAGATCGCAAAGACTTTCCCCAAGTCTTCCCAAAGGTTCTACTTGGCACAAACACCAATTAAAAGCATAAAACCACATCCATAGAGAGGTTAGATGAATTATTTATTACCAAACAGGAACAAAAATAAAAATTGGGTTGCCTCCCAACAAGCGCTATCGTTTAACGCCCCTAGCTAGGCATGATGATTTCAATGATGCTCACATACAAGATAAGAATTGTAACATAAAGAGAGTATCATGAATAATATGGCTAGCACATTTAAGTCTAACCCACTTCCTATGCATAGGGATTTTGTGAGAAAACAACTTGTGGGAACAAGAATCAACTTGCATAGGAAGGTAAAACAAGGATAACTTCAAGATTTTCAGCACATGGAGAGGAAACTTGATATTATTGCAACTCCTACAAGCATATATTCCTCCCTCATAATAATTTTCAGTAGCATCATGAATGAATTCAACAATATAACCATCACATAAAGCATTCTTTTCATGATCTACAAGCATAGAATTTTTATTACTCTCCACATAAGCAAATTTCTTCTCATGAAGAATAGTGGGGGCAAGCTCAACAAAATAACTATCATGTGAGGCATAATCCAATTGAAAATTAAAATCATGATGACAAGTTTCATGGTTATAATTATTCTTTATAGCATACATGTCATCACAATAATCATCATAGATAGCAACTATGTTTTCATAATCAATTGGAACCTCTTCAGAAATAGTGGAATCATTACTAAATAAAGTCATTGCTACGTCTTGAGCTTGCGTTGCTTTTCCCCGAAGAGGAAGGGATGATGCAGCAGAGTAGCATAAGTATTTCCCTCAGTTTTTGAGAACCAAGGTATCAATCCAGTAGGAGCCCACGCTCAAGTCCCTCGTACCTGCACAAAGCGATAGCTACTCGCAACCAACGCGATTAGGGGTTGTCAATCCCTTCACGGTCACTTACGAGAGTGAGATCTGATAGATATAATATTTTTAGTATTTCTTGGTATAAAGATGCAAAGTAAAAAGTAAAAGCAAAGTAAAAAAGCAAAGCAAGATTAAAGTGATGGAGATTAATATGATGAGAATAGACCTGGGGCCATAGGTTTCACTAGTGGCTTCTCTCAAGAGCATAAGTATTCTATGGTGGGTGAACAAATTACTGTTGAGCAATTGACCAAACTGAGCATAGTTATGAGAATATCTAGGCATGATCATGTATATAGGCATCACGTCCGTGACAAGTAGATCGAAACGATTCTACAACTACTACTATTACTCCACTCATCGACCGCTATCCAGCATGCATCTAGAGTATTAAGTTAAAAACAGAGTAACGCCTTAAGCAAGATGACATGATGTAGAGAGATAAATTCATGCAATATGAAATAAACCCCATCTTGTTATCCTCGATGGCAACGATACAATACGTGCCTTGCTGCCCCTTCTGTCACTGGGTAAGGACACCGCAAGATCGAACCCAAAGCTAAGCACTTCTCCCATGGCAAGAACTACCAATCTAGTTAGCCAAACCAAATGGATAATTCGAAGAGACTTGGAAAGATAACCAATCATACATAAAAGAATTCAGAGAAGATTCAAATATTATTCATAGATAGACTTGATCATAAACCCACAATTCATCGGTCTCAACAAACACACCGCAAAAAGAAGATTACATCGAATAGATCTCCACAAGAGAGGGGGAGAACTTTGTATTGAGATTCAAAGAGAGAGAAGAAGCCATCTAACTACTAACTATGGACCCGAAGGTCTGAGGTAAACTGCTCACACTTCATCGGAGAGGCTATGATGATGTAGAAGCCCTCCGTGATGATGGCCCTCTTCCGGCAAAGCTCTGGAACAGGCCCTAAGATGGGATCTCGTGGATACAGAAAGTTGCGGCGGTGGAATTAGGTTTTTGGCTCCTGTTCTGATCGTTTGAGGGTACATGTGTATATATAGGAGGAAGAAGTACGCCGGAGGAGCAACAAGGGGCCCACGAGGCAGGGGGCGCGCCCTGGGGGGGGGCACCCTCGTGACCGCCTCTTTTGTTCCTTGGAGCAGGGTCCAAGTCTCCTGGATCACGTTCGGTGAGAAAATCACGTTCCCGAAGATTTTATTCCGTTTGGACTCCGTTTGATATTCCGTTTATCCGAAACACTGAAATAAGCAAAAAAAACAACAATTCTGGGCTGGGCCTCCGGTTAATAGGTTAGTCCCAAAAATAATATAAAAGTGGAAAATAAAGCCCAATATAGTCCAAAACAGTAGATAATATAGCATGGAGTAATCAAAAATTATAGATACATTGGACACGTATCAGGCATCCCCAAGCTTAATTCCTGCTCGTCCTCGAGCAGGTAAATGATAGAATTTTTGATGCGGAGTTCTACTTGGCATAATTTCAATGCAAATCTTCTTAATTGTGGTATGAATATTCAGATTAGAAAGATTCAAGACAAAAGTTTACATTGACATAAAAATAATAATACTTCAAGCATACTAACAAAGCAATTATGTCTTCTCAAAATAACATGGCCAAAGAAAGTTATCCCTACAAAATCATATAGTCTGGCTATGCTCCATCTTCACCACACAAAGTATTCAAATCATGCACAACCCCGATGACAAGCCAAGCAATTGTTTCATACTCTAACTTTTTCAAAACTTTTTCAATCTTCACGCAATACATGAGCGTGAGCCATGGATATAGCACTATAGGTGGAATAGAATGGTGGTTGTGGAGAAGACAAAAAGGAGGGGAAGATAGTCTCACATCAACTAGGCGTATCAACGGGCTATGGAGATGCCCATCAATAGATATCGATGTGAGTGAGTAGGGATTGCCATGCAACGGATGCACTAGAGCTATAAATGTATGAAAGCTCAACAAAAGAAACTAGTGGGTGTGCATCCAACTTGCTTGCTCACGAAGACCTAGGGCAATTTTGAGGAAGCCCATCATTGGAATATACAAGCCAAGTTCTATAATGTAAAATTCCCACTAGTATATGAAAGTGACAACATATGAGACTCTATATGAAGAACATGGTGCTACTTTGAAGCACAATATATGAGACTTGCTATATCATGGTGCTACTGTGAAGCACAAGTGTGGAAAAAAGGATAGTAGCATTGCCCCTTTTTATTTATTTTCTTTTTTTGGGCCTTCTTTTTTTTCCTTGGCCTTTCTCTTTTTTATTGGGACAATGCTCTATTGAATGATGATCATCACACTTTTATTTATTTACAACTCAATGATTACAACTCGATTCTAAAACAAAGTATGACTCTATATGGATGCCTCCAGTGGTGTACCGGGATATGCAATGAATCAAGAGTGACAAGTATGAAGAAATTATGAACGATCGCTTTGCCACAAATACTATGTCAACTACATGATCATGCTAAGCAATATGACAATGATGAATGTGTCATGATGAACTAGATGGTGGAAAGTTGCATGACAATATATCTCGGAATGGCTATGCAAATGCCATAATAGGTAGGTATGGTGGCTGTTTTGAGGAAGGTATATGGTAGGTGTATGATACCGACGAAAAGTGCGCGGTATTATAGAGGCTATCAAAGGTGGAAGGGTGAGAGTGCGTATAATCCATGGACTCAACATTAGTCATAAATAACTCATATACTTATTGCAAAAATCTAGAAGTTTATCAAAGCAAAGTATTACGCGCATGCTCTAGGGGGATAGATTGGTAGGAAAAGACCATCGCTCGTCCCCGACCGCCACTCATAAGGAAGACAATCAATAAATAAATCATGCTCCGACTTTGTTACATAACGATTCACCATACATGCATGCTACGGGAATCACAAACCTTAACACAAGTATTCTTTAAATTCACAACTACTCAACTAGTATGACTTTAATATTATCACCTCCATATCTCAAAACAATTATCATGCTTCAATCTTTTCTTAGTATTCAACACACTCAAAAGAAAGTTTCACAAATCTTGAATACCAAGCATATTATTATTAAGCAAATTACCATGCTATTAAGAGACTCTCAAAATAATTTAAGTGAAGCATGAGAGATCAATAGTTTCTTTAAAACAAATCCACCACCGTGCTCTAAAAGATGTAAGTGAAGCACATAGAGCAAAATTATAACGCTCAAAATATATAAGTGAAGCACATAGAGCAAAATTATCTAGATCAAAAGATATAAGTGAAGCACATAGAGCAAATCTACTTAGCTCAAAAGATATAAGTGAAGCACATAGAGTATTCTATCAAATTTTAATTCATATATGGCTCTCTCAAAAGGTGTGTACAGCAAGGATTATTGTGGCATACTAAGACACAAAGACACAAATAATACAAGACGCTCCAAGCAAAACACATATCATGTTGGTGAATAAAAATATAGCTCCAAGTAAATTACCGATGGAAGTGGACGAAAGAGGGGATGCCTTCCGGGGCATCCCCAAGCTTTGACTTTTTGGTGTCCTTGGATTATCTTGGGGGTTCCATGGGAATCCCCAAGCTTAGGCTCTTGCCACTCCTTTTTCCATGATCAATCAAAAGAATTCACCCAAAACTTGAAAACTTCACAACACAAAACTCAAAATAGAAAACTCGTGAGCTCCGTTAGCGAAAGAAAACAAAAGACCACTTCAAGGTACTGTAATGAACTCATTCTTTATTTATATTGGTGTTAAACCTACTGTATTCCAACTTCTCTATAGATTATAAACTATTTTACTAGCCATATATTCATCAAAATAAGCAAACAACACACGAAAAACAGAATCTATCAAAAAGAGAACAGTCTGTAGTAATCTGTAGCTAGCGCAAGATCTGGAACCCCAAAAATTCTAAAATAAATTGCTGGACGTGAGGAATTTATCTATTAATCATCTGCAAAAATAATTAACTAAATAGTACTCTTAAAATAAAAATGACAGCAGTTCTCGTGAGCGCTAAAGTTTCTGTTTTTTACAGCAAGTTCAACAAGACTTTCCCCAAGTCTTCCCAACGGTTCTACTTGGCACAAACACTAATTAAACACAAAAAACACAAAAAAAACAGAGGCTAAATAATTTATTTATTACTAAGCAGGAGAAAAAAGCAAGGAATAAAAATAAAATTGGGTTGCCTCCTAACAAGCGCTATCGTTTAACGCCCCTAGCTAGGCATAAAAGCGAGGATAGATCTAGGTATTGCCATCTTTGGTAGGCAATCCATAAGTGGCTCTCATGATAGTTTCATATGGTAATTTTATTTTCTTTCTAGGAAAGTGTTCCATGCCCTTTTTAATGGAAATTGAAATCTAATATTCCCTTCCTTCATATCAATAATCGCACCAACCGTTCTAAGGAAAGGTCTACCAAGAATAATAGGGCAAGAAGGATTGCAATCTATATCAAGAACAATGAAATCTACAGGCACATAATTCCTATTTGCAACAATAAGAACATCATTAATCCTTTCCATAGGTTTCTTAATAGTGGAATCTGCAAGATGCAAGTTTAGAGAGCAATCATCAAAATTACGGAAATCTAGCAAATCACACAAAGTCTTGGGAATAGTAGAGACACTAGCACCCAAATCACACAAAGCATAAAACTCATAATCTTTAATTTTAATAGTTGGCTCCCACTCATCATAGAGTTTTCTAGGGATAGAAACTTTCAACTCAAGTTTTTCTTCATAAGATTGCATCAAAGCATCAACAATATGTTCGGTGAAGGCTTTATTTTGACTATAAGCATGTGGAGAATTTAGCACGGATTGCAACAAGGAAATACAATCAATTAAAGAGCAACTTTCATAATTAAATTCCTTGAAATCCAATATAGTGGGTTTAGCAACATCTAGATTTTTATTTCTTTCAATCCCACTTTCATCAATTTCATCATTAAGATCTAAATACTCCGAATTTTTAGAACGCCTTCTAGGTAAAGGAAGATCATATTCAGTTTCATCAAGACTCATATTGCAAAATAAAGATTTAATAGGAGACACATCAATAAATTTTAGATCTTCATCTTGATTTTCATAGGTATTGGAAGAACACGCTTTAATAAAGGCATCTTTGGAAGCACGCATCCTAGCGGTTCTTTCCTTGCACTCATCAATGGAAATTCTCATGGCTTTGAGAGACTCATTGATATCATGCTTAGGAGAAATAGATCTAAGCTTTAAAGAATCAACCTCAAGAGAAATTCTATCAACGTTTCTAGCCAAATCATCAACTTTAAGCAATTTCTCCTCAAGTAAAGCATTAAAATTCTTTTGTGAATTCATAAACTCTGTAACACTATTCTCAAATTCAGAGAGCATCTTATTATAATTTCCATAAGAGTTGTTGTAGGAATTACCATAATTATTAGAAGGATTACTAGGATATGGCCTAGGATTAAAATTCCCTCTATAAGCGTTGTTACCAAAATTATTCCTACCAACAAAATTCACATCCATAGATTCATTGTTGTTCTCAATCAAAGTAGACAAAGGCATATCATTAGGATGAGAAGAAACACTCTTAGTAGCGAATAATTTCATAAGTTCATCCATCTTTCCACTCAACACATTAATTTCTTCTATCGCATGCACTTTTTTATTAGAAGATCTTTCAGTATGCCATTGAGAATAATTAACCATAATATTATCTAGGAGTTTAGTAGCTTCTCCTAAAGTGATTTCCATAAAACTGCCTCCCACGGCCGAATCTAACAGATTTCTAGAAGCAAAATTCAATCCGGCATAAAAAATTTGTATAATCATCCACAAATTCAAACCATGAGTAGGGCAATTACGTATCATTAACTTCATTCTCTCCCAAGCTTGTGCAACATGTTCATGATCAAGTTGTTTAAAGTTCATAATATCATTTCTAAGAGAGATAATCTTAGCGGGAGGAAAATACTTAGAGATAAAAGCATCTTTGCACTTGTTCCATGAATCAATACTATTCTTAGTCAAAGACGAAAACCAAGCTTTAGCACGATCTCTAGGCAAAGACGAAAACCAAGCATCTTTGCACTTGTTCCATGAATCAATACTATTCTTAGGCAAAGAAGAAAACCAAGCTTTAACGACATCATTATTGACATCTTTTTTCTTTTGCATACCACATAAATCAAAGAAGCTATTCAGATGAGTAGCGGCATCTTCACTAGGAAGGCCGGCGAATTGATCTTTCATAACAAGATTCAACAAAGCAGTATTAATTTCACAAGATTCAACATCGGTAAGAGGAGCAATCGGAGTGCTAAGGAAATCATTATTATTGGTATTGGTGAAGTCACACAATTTGGTAGTATCTTGAGCCATCGCGACAAACAAGCAATCTAACACACGAGCAAACAAAAAGCAAGCGGGCAAAAAGAGGCAAAAAGAGAGGGAGGATAGAGAGAGAGAGAGGGCGAATAAAACGGCAAGGGTGAATTGGGGGGAGTGGAAAACGAGAGGCAAATGGCAAATAATGTAATGCGAGAGATAGGGATTGTGATGGGTACTTGGTATGTTGACATTTTGCGTAGAGTCCCCGGCAACGGCGCCAGAAATCCTTCTTGCTATGTCTTGAGCTTGCGTTGGTTTTCCCTGAAGAGGAAGGGATGATGCAGCAGAGTAGCGTAAGTATTTCCCTCGGTTTTTGAGAACCAAGGTATCAATCCAGTAGGAGCCCACGCTCAAGTCCCTCGTACCTGCACAAAGCGACAGCTACTCGCAACCAACGCGATTAGGGGTTGGCAATCCCTTCACGGTCACTTACGAGAGTGAGATCTGATAGATATAATATTTTTGGTATTTTTGGTATAAAGACGCAAAGTAAAAAAGTAAAAGCAAAGTAAAAAAGCAAAGCAAGATTAAAGTGATGGAGATTGATATGATGAGAATAGACCCGGGGGCCATAGGTTTCACTAGTGGCTTCTCTCAGGAGCATAAGTATTCTACGGTGGGTGAACAAATTACTGTTGAGCAATTGACAGAACTGAGCATAGTTATGAGAATATCTAGGCATGATCATGTATATAGGCATCACGTCCGTGACAAGTAGATCGAAACGATTCTGCATCTACTACTATTACTCCAGTCATCGACCGCTATCCAACATGCATCTAGAGTATTAAGTTAAAAATAGAGTAACGCCTTAAGCAAGATGACATGATGTAGAGATATAAATTCATGCAATATGGAATAAACCCCATCTTGTTATCCTCAATGGCAACGATACAATACGTGCCTTGCTGCCCCTTCTGTCACTGGGTAAGGACACCGCAAGATCGAACCCAAAGCTAAGCACTTCTCCCATGACAAGAACTACCAATCTAGTTGGCCAAACCAACCGGATAATTCAAAGAGACTTGCAAAGATAACCAATCATACATAAAAGAATTCAGAGAAGATTCAAATATTATTCATAGATAGACTTGATCATAAACCCAGAATTCATCGGTCTCAACAAACACACCGCAAAAAGAAGATTACATCGAATTGATCTCCACAAGAGAGGGGAGAACTTTGTATTGAGATTCAAAGAGAGAGAAGAAGCCATCTAGCTACTAACTATGGACCCGAAGGCTGAGGTAAACTACTCACACTTCATCGGAGAGGCTATGATGATGTAGAAGCCCTTCGTGATGACGGCCCTCTTTTGGCGGAGCTCTGGAACAGGCCCCAAGATGGGATCTTGTGGATACAGAAAGTTGCGGCGGTGGAATTAGGTTTTTGGCTCCTGTTCTGATCATTTGGGGGTATGTGTGTATATATAGGAGGAAGACGTACGCCGAAGGAGCAATGAGGGGCCCACGAGGCAGGGGGCGCGCCCTAGGGGGGCGCCCCCACCCTCGTGACCGCCTCTTTTGCTCCTTGGAGCAGGGTCCGAGTCTCCTGGATCACGTTCGGTGAGAAAATCATGTTCCCGAAGATTTTATTCCGTTTGGACTCCGTTTGATATTCCGTTTATCCGAAACACTGAAATAGGCAGAAAATAGCAATTCTGGGCTGGGCCTCCGGTTAATAGGTTAGTCCCAAAAATAATGTAAAAGTGGAAAATAAAGCCCAATATAGTCCAAAACAGTAGATAATATAGCATGGAGCAATCAAAAATTATAGATACGTTGGAGATGTATCAGTCATGACCTCTCCAAATCCAGTTTTATAATCATCACAATAAGATTCAACACCCTCCAAAATAGTGGGATCATTACTTCCTAAAGTTGACACTCTTCCAAACCCACTTTCATCAATATAATCATCATAAATAAGAGGCATGCTATCATCCAAATAAATTTGCTCATCAAAACTTGGGGGACAAAAAAATATCATCTTCATCAAACCTAGCATCCCCAAGCTTGTGGCTTTGCATATCATTAGCATCATGGATATTCAACGAATTCATACTAACAACATTGCAATCATGCTCATCATTCAAATATTTAGCGCCAAACATTTTAATACATTCTTCTTCTAATATTTTGGCACAATTATCGGAATCCTTATTTTCATGAAAGACATTAAAAAGATGAAGCATATGAGGTACCCTCAATTCCATTTTTTGTAGTTTCCTTTTATAGACTAAACTAGTGATAAAACAAGAAACTAAAATATTCGATTGCAAGATCTAAAGATATACCTTCAAGCGCTAACCTCCCTGGCAACGGTGCCAGAAAACAGCTTGATGTCTACTACACAACCTTCTTCTTGTAGACATTGTTGGGCCTCCAAGTGCACAGGTTTGTAGGACAGTAGCAAATTTCCCTCAAGTGGATGACCTAAGGTTTATCAATCCGTGGGAGGCGTAGGATGAAGATGGTCTCTTTCAAGCAACCCTGCAACCAAATAACAAAGAGTCTCTAGTGTCCCCAACACAGCCAATAGAATGGTAAATTGTATAGGTGCACTAGTTCGGCGAAGAGATGGTGATACAAGTGCAATATGGATGGTAGATAAAGGTTTTTGTAATCTGAAATATAAAAACAGCAAGGTAACTAATGATAAAAGTGAGCATAAATGGTATTGCAATGCGTTGAAACAAGGCCTAGGGTTCATACTTTCACTAGTGCAAGTTCTCTCAACAATAATAACATAATTGGATCATATAACTATCCCTCAACATGCAACAAAGAGTCACTCCAAAGTCACTAATAGCGGAGAACAAACGAAGAGATTATTGTAGGGTACGAAACCACCTCAAAGTTATCCTTTCTGGTCGATCTATTCAAGAGTCCGTAGTAAAATAACATGAAGCTATTCTTTCCGTTCGATCTATCATAGAGTTCGTACTAGAATAAAACCTTAAGACACAAATCAACCAAAACCCTAATGTCACCTAGATACTCCAATGTCACCTCAAGTATCCGTGGGTATGATTATATGATATGCATCACACAATCTCAGATTCATCTATTCAACCAACACAAAAAACATCAAAGAGTGCCCCAAAGTTTCTACCGGAGAGTCAAGACGAAAACGTGTGCCAACCCCTATGCATAAGTTCACGAGGTCACGAAACTCACAAGTTGATCACCAAAACAAACATCAAGTGGATCATGTGATATACCATTGTCACCACAGATAAGCACGTGCAAGACATACATCAAGTGTTCTCAAATCCTTAAATACTCAATCTGATAAGATAACTTCAAAGGGAAAACTCAATTCATCATGATAACCCACAAGTATAGGGGATCACAACAGTTTTCGATAAGTAAGAGTGTCGAACCCAACGAGGAGCTAATGGCAGAACAAATATTCCCTCAAGTTCTATCGACCACTGATACAACTCTACGCACGCTTGATGTTCACTTTACCTAGAACAAGTATGAAACTAGAAGTACTTTGTAGGTGTTGTTGGATAGGTTTGCAAGATAATAAAGATTGCGTAAATAAAAAGTAGGGGCTGTTTAGGTAAAGATATGACTAAGTTAGTTTTAGTAAAGAGCTTTTTGTTACGCGGAAGTTATTTGTCCCTAGCAATCGATAACTAGACCGGTACTCATTATTGCAATTTTATATGAAGGAGAGGCATAAGCTAACATACTTTCTCTACTTGGATCATATGCACTTATGATTGGAACTCTAGCAAGCATCCGCAACTACTAAAGATCATTAAGGTAAAACCCAACCATAGCATTAAAGTATCAAGTCCTCTTTATCCCATACGCAACAACCCCCTTACTCGGGTTTGTGTTTCAGTCACTCACGCAACTCACTATAAGCGAATCATGAACGTATTGCAACACCCTACAACGGGGATCCCTCATGCTTGCGCGACACTGAGAGCACCATAGGACAGCACCAATAATAAAACATGCAACTCAAACCAATCTTGATCATCAAATAGCCCATATGACAAAACGGATCTACTCAAACATCATAGGATAGCCATACATCATTGGGAAATAATATATAGCGTTGAGCACCATGTTTAGGTAGAGATTACAACGGGTAAGAGAGAGGTTACACCACCGCATAGAGGGGGGAAGAGTTGGTGATGATGGTGGTGAAGTTGTTGGTGAAGATTGCGGTGATGATGATGGCCCCCGGTGGCACTCCGGTGCCACCGGAAGCGAGGGGGAGAGAGCCCCCCTCCTTCTTCTTCTTCCTTGACCTCCTCCCTAGATGGGAGAAGGGTTTCCCCTCGGGTCCATGGCCTCCATGGTGTGGGAGGGGCGAGAGCCCCTCCGAGATTGGATCTGTCTCTCTGTCTCTCTCTGTTTCTGCGTTCTCAGATTATACCCTTTAACCGTTTCTTATATTTCCGGAGATTCGTAACTCCGATTGGGCTGAAATTTTAACACGATCTCTATACGGATATTAGCTTTCTTGCAGCGAAAGAAGGGCATCAACCGCCTTACGGGGTGGCCATGAGGGTCAGGGGCGCGCGCCCTGCCTCATGGCCCCCTCGGGCATCGTCTCGCGTGGATTCTTCCTCCCAAAAATCATATATATTACAAAAAAAATCTTTGTCAGTTTTTATCCCGTTTGGACTCCGTTTGATATGGATATTTTACGAAACAAAAAACATGCAACAAACAGGAACTGGTACTGGGCACTAGATCATTATGTTAGTCCCAAAAATAGTATAAAAAGTTGCCAAAAGTATATGGAAGTTGTAGAGTATTGGCATGGAACAATAAAAAATTATAGATACGATGGAGATGTATCAGCATACCCAAGCTTAATTCCTGCTCGTCCTCGAGTAGGTAAATGATAAAAAAAGATAATTTTTGATGTGGAATGCTACCTAGCATAATATTGATCACATATCTAATCATGGCATGAATATTAAGATATGAGTGATTCAAAGCAATAGTCTATCATTTGACATAAAAACAATAATACTTCAAGCCTACTAATAAAGCAATCATGTCTTTTCAAAATAACATGGCCAAAGAAAGTTATCCCTACAAAATCATATAGTCTGGGTATGCTCCATCTTCACCACACAAAATATTCACATCATGCACAACCCCGATGACAAGCCAAGCAATTGTTTCATACTTTTGACGTTCTCAAACCTTTTCAACTTTCACGCAATACATGAGCGTGAGCCATGGACATAGCACTATAGGTGGAATAGAATGGTGGTTGTCGAGAAGACAAAAAGGAGAAGATAGTCTCACATCAACTAGGCATATCCATGGGCTATGGAGATGCCCATCAATAGATATCAATGTGAGTGAGTAGGGATTGCCACGCAACGGATGCACTAGAGCTATAAGTGTATGAAAGCTCAAACTGAAACTAAGTGGGTGTGCATCCAACTTGCTTGCTCATGAAGACCTCGGGCGTTTGAGGAAGCCCAGCATCGGAATATACAAGCCAAGCTCTATAATGAAAATTCCCACTAGTACATGAAAGTGATAACTCAAGAGACTCTCTATATGAAGAACATGGTGCTACTTTGAAGCGCAAGTGTGGTAAAAGGATAGTAACATTGCCCCTTCTCTCTTTTTTTATTTTTTTTATTTTTTGGGCCTGCTCTTTTTTTTGGCCTTTCTCTTTTTTTTGTTCGTCCGGAGTCTCATCCCGACTTGTGGGGCAATCATAGTCTCCATCATCCTTTCCTCACTAGGGCTATGCCCTAATAATGATGATCATCACACTTTTATTTACTTACAACTCGATATTACAACTCGATACTAGAACAAATATATGACTCTATATGAATGCCTCCGGCGGTGTACCGGGATGTGCAATGATCTAGCGTAGCAATGACATCAAAAACGGACAAGCCATGAAAATATCATGCTAGCTATCTTACGATCATGCAAAGCAATATGGCAATAAATGCTCAAGTCATGCATATGATGATGATGGAAGTTGCATGGCAATATATCTCGGAATGGCTATGGAAATGCCATGATAGGTAGGTATGGTGGTTGTTTTGAGGAGAAGGTATATGGTGGGTTTATGGTACCGGCGAAAGTTGCGCGATACTAGAGAGGCTAGCAATGATGGAAGGGTGAGAGTGCGTATAATCCATGGACTCAACATTAGTCATAAAGAACTCACATACTTATTGCAAAAGTCTATTAGCTATCAAAACAAAGTACTATGCACATGCTCCTAGGGGGATAGATTGGTAGGAAAAGACCATCGCTCGTCCCCGACTGCCACTCATAAGGAAGACAACCAATAAATAAATCATGCTCCGACTTCGTTACATAACGGTTCACCATACGTGCATGCTACGGGAATCACAAACCCCAACACAAGTATTTATACTAATCCACAACTACCCACTAGCATGACTCTAATATCACCATCTTTATATCGCAAAAATATTGCAAGGAATCAAACATATCATATTCAGTGATCTACAAGTTTTATGTAGGATTTTATGACTAACCATGTAAATGACCAGTTCCTGTCATCTCTCTAAATAGATATAAGTGAAGCAAGAGAGTTTAATTGTTTCTACAAAAGATATGCCCACGCTCTAATAAATATAAGTGAAGCAAAAGAGCATTCTACAAATGGCGGTTTTCTATGTAAAGAGAAACAGACAATCCAAACTTCAAATGATATAAGTGAAGCACATGAAGCATTCTATAAAGCCATACTCAAAAGATATAAGTGAAGTGCATAGAGCATTCTATAAATCAACCAAGGACTATCTCATACCAGCATGGTGCATAAAAGAAAGATGAAAACTAATGCAAAAAGACGCTCCACGATTGCACATATCGCATGAACGAAACGAATCCGAAAACATACCGATACTTCTTGAAGAAAGAGGGGATGCCTTCTGGGGCATCCCCAAGCTTAGACGCTTGAGTCTCCTTGAATATTTACTTGGGGTGCCTAGGGCATCCCCAAGCTTGAGCTCTTGCCTCTCTTCCTTCTTCTCACATCGAGACCTTCTCGATCATCGAACACTTCATCCACACAAAACTTCAACAGAAAACTAGGTAAGATCCGTTAGTATAATAAAGCAAATCACTACTCTAAGTACTGTTGCAAACCAATTCATATTTTGTTTTTGCATTGTGTCTATGGTATATAACTTTTTCATGGCTCAATCCACTAATATAGATTGATAGTTTCATCAAAACAAGCAAACTATGCATCAAAAACAGAATATGTCTAAAACAGAACAGTCTGTAATACTCTGAACATTCACCATACTTATGGTACTTGAAAAATTCGACCAAAATTAGGAAAATAAACAATTTATATATAAAGACAGTGCAAAAAGAATCAGAACCATTTGACGTTTCATCTAAAATGTAAAATCGCGCACTACAGCCAAAGTTTCTGTCCTGCACCGTACAAACCATCAAGCAAATTTAAACATCCTAAAGGCGAACCTTGGCACATTATTTTTATAATAAAATGGAATTGTACAAGGGAACAATTATTTTTGTTGAAAAGTTTCTGTAATCAAGATTCACAAAGTTGCCGTGAGCATGAACAAAGTTCAAGGAGCTCTCCCACTTCAACAATGCTTGTCTTTCTCACTTTCACTTTCCTTTTTGAAAAAGTTTTGGGTTCCCCTCTTTATTTTTGTTGTTTTTAAACTATATGAAAGCACTCAACAGAAATAAATGAATCTCTAAAACTTCCTTGTTGTCTCCCTGGCAGCGCTTTCTTTAAAGCCATTAAGCTAGGCATATAGTGCTCAAGTAGTGAATCCACCCAGATCCCAAGGTATATCAAAGCCAATTTTAATTAGCAATGATTTGGCATTTAGTAGTGAGCACAAAGCAACATATATCAAGTAATGACGAAGTCTAACTCTCTTCCTATGCATCGGCATGTCATAAAAGAACAATTCATGCACACATAGTAAAGGCCAATGCATAGTGTAAAGAATTTCTTGCAATTCTATCATATTGGAAACATAGAGAGGTGGAGATATAGTCCCTCTCTCATAATAATTGCAAGTAGGAGCAGCAAGCACATGCATATTATATTCATCAAAATCATCATGTGTAACGGTAAAAGGCAACCCATCAATATAATCCTTAATAAGGGCAAACTTCTCTGATATAGTGTAGTTGGGAGAATTCAAAAAGATAATAGGACTATCATGCGTGGGTGCAATAGCAACAATTTCATGTTTAACATAAGGAACTATAGCAAGTTCATCTCCATAAGAATAATTCATATTGGCATCTTGGCCACAAGCATAGCAAGCATCATCAAAAAGGGATATCTCAAGATAATCAACGGGATCATAATAGTCATCATAGAAATCATCCTTTGGTAAGCATGAAGGGGAATTAAATAATGTATGAGTTGAAGAGTTACTCTCATTAGAAGGTGGGCACGGGTGATCAATCCGCTCTTCCTCCTTTTGTTCTTCGCTCTCCTCCTCATCTTTTTCATCCAATGAGCTCACAGTTTCATCAATTTCTTCTTCCATAGACTCCTGCAAAATATTAGTCTCTTCTTGGACAGCGGATACTTTCTCAATAAGCGTATTAATATCGGAATTGTATTCATAATTCTCATAGCAATATTTAAGGATAGCTAAAATTTCAGGTCTATAACCCAAATCATCAAGATCTTCAAACTCTTTAAACGTAGATTCAGTTTCATAAGCACCCATAAAAGCAACAAATTCTTCTATTTGTTCCACATCATAGTAATCATATATACCATTAGCATAAGAAGCTAAGGTTTTATTATCGTTACATTCACATAAAAAGGGAAGGTGTGGAGCCTTCATCCTAGACCAACAAGTATAATCATATCTCAAGCATAGTTGCCTAGCATACCAATTCAATATATGAATTTGATCCCATAATAGTTTCCCTTTTTGTGTCAAGCGGTAATCCCTAAAGAATTCACGTTGATCCAACATTACTCCCATTACATAATTGAATGGGGTTTTCTCAGGATTATTAAAGTAGTACATAATATCTTTCACATAACCAACATCGAGGGTTTTAGGAGGTTCCCCATCTCCATGAGCAAAAATTACACCTAATTTTTTTGGTATTTCGTGTTCCGTATCCATAACTAAAGATAAAGAACAACTAAGAACAGCAAAGAAAAATTACTTAGTGATAAAGCAAACAAGCACACACGAGAATATTCACCCCACGCTATTGCTCCCCGGCAACGGCGCCAGAAAAAGGTCTTGATAACCCACAAGTATAGGGGATCACAACAGTTTTTGATAAGTAAGAGTGTCGAACCCAACGAGGAGTTAAAGGCAGAACAAATATTCCCTCAAGTTCTATAAACCACCGATACAACTCACGCACGCTTGATGTTTGCTTTACCTAGAAGAAGTATGAAACTAGAAGTACTTTGTAGGTGTTGTTGGATAGGTTTGCAAGATAATAAAGATTACGTAAATAAGAAGTAGGGGCTGTTTAGGTAAAGATACGACTAAGTTAGTTTTAGTAAAGAGCTTTTTTTACGAGAAAGTTATTTGTCCCTAGGCAATCGATAACTAGACCGGTAATCATTATTGCAATTTTATACGAAGGAGAGGCATAAGCTGACATACTTTCTCTACTTGGATCATATGCACTTATGATTGGAACTCTAGCAAGCATCTGCAACTACTAAAGATCATTAAGGTAAAACCCAACCATAGCATTAAAGTATCAAGACCTCTTTATCCCATACGCAGCAACCCCCTTACTCGGGTTTGTGTTTCAGTCACTCACGCAACCCACTATAAGAGAATCATGAACGTATTGCAACACCCTACAGCGGGGATCCCTCATGCTTGTGCGACACAGAGAGCACCATAGGACAACACCAATAATAAAACATGCAACTCAAACCAATCTTGATCATCAAATAGCCCATATGACAAAACGGATCTACTCAAACATCATAGGATAGCCATACATCATTGGGAAAGAATATATAGCGTTGAGCACCATGTTTAAGTAGAGATTACAGCGGGTAAGAGAGAGGTTACACCGCTGCATAGAGGGGGGAAGAGTTGGTGATGTTGGTGGTGAAGTTGTTGGTGAAGATTGCGGTGATGATGATGGCCCCCGGTGGCACTCCGGTGCCACCGGAAGCGAGGGGGAGAGAGCCCCCTCCTTCTTCTTCTTCCTTGACCTCCTCCCTAGATGGGAGAAGGGTTTCCCCTCTGGTCCATGGTGTAACGCCCTTGATGCGGCTATATCTCCTACGTGTCGAAGCACGACTTAGAGGCATAACCGCATTGAAAGCAATGTCGCAAGTGAGGTAATCTTCACAACAACCCATGTAAATAAATAAAGGGGAAAAGATACATAGTTGGCTTACACTCGCCACGTCACACAAATACATGAATAACATTACATTCATCCAATACACTCCTGGTCCGACTACGGTACCAAAATAAAGATCAACCCCCAAATGCGACAAAGTTCCCGATCGCCCCAACTGGTCACCACTACTGATCATCTGGGAAAGACACATAGTAACAATGAGAGTCTTCATCGAACTCCCACTTGAGCTCAGTCATGTCATCTGGAATGGTATCATCGGTCCCTGCATCTGGTTTGGAAGGAATCTGTGAGTCACGGGGACTCATCAATCTCACACCCTCGCGATCAAGACTATTTAAGCTTATGGGTAAGGTAAAGGTATGATGTGGAGCTGCAGCAAGCAACTAGCATATATGGTGGCTAACATATTCGCAAAAGAGAGCGAGAAGAGAAGGCAAAAGCATGGTCGAACAACTATGATCAAGAGGTGATCCTAGCAACCTACGTCAAGCATTACTCCAACACCGTGTTCACTTCCCGGACTCCGCCGAGAAGAGACCATCATGGTTACACACGCGGTTGATGCATTTTAATTAAGTTAAGTTTCATGTTATCTACAACCGGACAATAACAAATTCCCATCTGCCCATAACCGCGGGCATGACTTTCGAAAGTTCAAATCCCTGCAGGGGAGTCCCAACTTAGCCTATCACAAGCTCTCACGGTCAACGAAAGATATTCCTTCTCCCAAGACAATCCAATCAGACTCGGCATCCCGGTTACAAGACATCCTCGACAATGGTAAAACAAGTCCAGCAACACCGCCCGAACGTGCCGACAAATCCCGATAGGAGCTGCACATATCTCGTTCTCAGGGCACACTCAGACGAGACTAGCTACGAGTAAAACCAACCCTCAAGTTTCCCCGAGGTGGCCCCGCAGGCAGCTCAGTCGGACCAACACTCAGAGGAGCACTGGCCCAGGGGGTTTAATAAAGATAACCCTTGGGCTCCGGAAACCCAAGGGAAAAAGAGTCTAGGTGGCAAATGGTAAAACCAAGGTTGGGCATTGCTGGAGGAGTTTTATTCAAGGCGAACTATCAAGGGGTTCCTATTATAACCCAACCGTGTAAGGAACGCAAAAATCCGAGAAGATAACACCGATATGACGGAAACTAGGGCGGCAAGAGTGGAAAAAACACTAGGCATAAGGCCGAGTCTTCCACCCTTTACCAAGTATATAGGTGCATTAAGATAAACAAGATAATATGGTGATATCCCAACAATAAACAATGTTCCAACAAGGAACGATCTCCAATCTTCACCTGCAACTAGCAACGCTATAAGAGGGGCTGAGCAAAGCGGTAACAAAGCCAAACAATGGTTTGCTAGGACATGGTGGGTTAGAGGTTTGACATGGCAATTTGGGAGCCATGATAAGAAAGTGGTAGGTATCATAGCATAGGCATAGCAAAAGAGCGAGCATCTAGCAAGCAAAGATAGACGTGATTTCAAGGGTATGGTCATCTTGCCTGCAAAGTTTTCAGAGTTACCTTGATCCTCATAAGCAAACTCAATAGGCTCCTCGTTCACGAACTCGTCTCCCGGCTCTACCCAAACATGAACAACAAGCAAAAGGAGCACAATCAACCACGTGCAATGCTCAAGCAACATGATGCAAACATGGTATGATATGCGGGATGCGATATGTGATGCATATGCAAGATTTGCAAAGGAATGATTGAACCTGGCCTCAACTTGGAAATCCAATAGTGCCACTGGAAAGGTGAGGTGATTTTGGTCGAAATTGATATAAAGATCACCGGAATCGGATGCACGGTTTGGAAATTGCAAGCAAAACAAATATGGCACCGGTCTGCGATAATCAGCAAGTAGCCATCTAAATGCATCAAGATAAATATTCTACAGCACTCAAACATAGCAACAAAATACATGGCAGGGATCCACTCATGATGCTTGACAAAAGATGAACATTGAGCTACGGCTAATTCATCCAATAACAGGTTCAAGCAAGCATGGCAAAAGTGCAAATGATAACAGGTTTCAGACTTAGTGAAATTAACACAAGTCTGGAATTTATCATCAGGAAGCAATCTTTAGAGCATGAAAACTACATGCTACAGAAACTTAACATGGTAAAGAAAGGCATGGCATGAAGCTACTCAAATCACTTAACAAAAGTCCCTTAGTGACCTTGAGCCAAAAGGGATCAGAAAATACAATTGCAAGCATGTGAACATAGCAAAAACACAAACAGATTCAGACTTAGTGAAAAACTGGAGCATGCAAAACAGTTAACGAGTAGGCATGTTTACGAGCTCGATGGACTCACTACAGAGCATGGCATTACAAACTAAGTATACACCCATCAACAAGACATAGCATAGAAGCTAGACATGGCAATAACAATAACATAGCATGCACGGATCAATAGCAACATCCTCGGCAAATTCGCTAAACATGTCAACAATCTGCCAGGATCATTTTATAGCCAAAGTAGAGCTCGATTGACTCAAGCTAGGGTGCTCCATAAATTCAAACACAGACATGGATGGATAGAGCACCACAATATTAACAAAACATCCTTACTGATCATCCTCAAAAGAGGCACGGATCACTAGGAAACAACATGAACATATGGCATAAAAATAAATACAGGACAAGGACTTAGAATAATCCTAAGTCCCTGAAATCAGCATCAACGATTACGCTACTTTGCATGCTTGTGCTAGTCAGCACAAATATAAAAAAAATACATGGCATACACCCCTGTAAAGATGGCATGGCATTCAACAAATCACATGTAGAGCTCAGGAACATAGCATGCACACATTAATCATGGCAAAAATGACAAAAAGCCATTTGCTGAAACAGATCCGACAAATTCATCACATAGCCCTCTTCCAAAAGCATTTAGGGTATCAAGATGACCTCAAATGAAAATGATTCAATGAGATGAAATGATGTACTCGTCGAGACGAACATTTTGATATGCTACACGCACGAATCGGAGCTACGGATGCAGAGTTATGGCATGCGAAAAATGCTAAAAGTTAGGGTTTCGGGAGGAGAAAGTCAACCGAGGAGAAAATCCTAGATCTGGACCCACTGTAGCTGGCACGATGGCCGAGGTTCGCCAGAGTCGATGGGGTCGCCGGAATCGAGGGAGGCCGGGGCGACGCGGGTCGGCGTCGGAGGAGGCCGGCGACGGGACGGTGGAGGGCGGCGACCGCGGCGTGCGGCGCCGCGCGGGGCTGACGTGGCGGCGCCCTATTGGCCGGCGGCGGCGACGCAAATTGTCCGGCGGCGGAGAGGGATTTTTTTCGGGTTTGAGACGAGGGGATCCGGGATTTTCGAAAGGGGATCTATTTATAGAGGTAGAGGGAGCTAGGAAGCTCAAAATGAGGTGCGGTTTGCAGCCACGTGATCGTGATCGAACGCTCTAGAAGATGGAACAGGCTTAGGTGGGTTTTGGGCCAGATTGGAAGGGTGTTGGGCTGCAACACACATGAGGCCTTTTCGGTCCCTTGGTTAACCGTTGGAGTATCAAACGAAGTCCAAATGGCATGAAACTTGACAAGTGGTCTACCGGTAGTAAACCAAGGCCGCATGGCAAGTCTCGGTCCAATCCAAAAACATTTAACCCCCACACACGAAAAGAGGTAGAAAGGACCACCGGGTGACATAGGAGCACCGGAATGCAAAACGGACAACGGGGAAAATGCTCGGATGCATGAGACGAACACGTATGCAAATGCAATGCACATGATGACATGATATGAGATGCATGACAAAGACAACAACACATGGAGACAAAAACCCGACAACGAGGAAAATAATATAACTTAGAGCCGGAAACAGCAAGAGTTGGAGATACAGATAAGGTAAATTACATCCGGGGTGTTACACATGACCTCCATGGCATGGGAGGGGCGAGAGCCCCTCCGAGATTGGATCTGTCTCTCTCTGTTTCTGTGTTCTCAGATTCTACCCTTTCACCGTTTCTTATATTCTCGGAGATCCATAACTCCGATTAGGCTGAAATTTTAACACGATCTCTATTCGGATATTAGCTTTCTTGCGGCGAAAGAAGGGCATCAACCGCCTTACGGGGTGGCCACGAGGGTGGCGCGCCTGCCCCCCTGGGGCGCACCCCCTGCCTCGTGGCCCCCTCGGGCATCCTCTCGCGTGGATTCTTCTTCCCAAAAATCATATATATTCCAAAAAAGTCTCTGTCAGTTTTTATCCCTTTTGGAATCCGTTTGATATGGATATTCTGCGAAACAAAAAACATGCAACAAACAGGAACTGGCACTGGGCACCGGATCAATATGTTAGTCCCAAAAATAGTATAAAAAGTTGCCAAGAGTATATGGAAGTTGTAGAATATTGGCATGGAACAATCAAAAATTATAGATACGATGGAGACGTATTACATCACAAGATTGTAGAGGGGGAGAAACATCATAAGATCCAACTATAATAGCAAAGCTCGCGATACATCAAGATCGTACCACCTCAAGAACACGAGAGAGAGAGAGAGATCAAACACATAGCTACTGGTACATACCCTCAGCCCCGAGGGAGAACTACTCCCTCCTCGTCATGGAGAGCGCCAGGATGATGAAGATGGCCACCGGAGAGGGATTCCCCCCTCCGGCAGAGTGCCGGAATGGGTCTAGATTGGTTTTTGGTGGCTACGAAGGCTTCTGGCGGCGGAACTCCCAATCTATTCTCCTCCCTGATGTTTTTAGGGTATATGGACATATATAGGCAAAAGAAGTCGGTCAGGGGAGCCACGAGGGGCCCACGAGGGTGGGGGACGCGCCCAGGGGGGCAGGCGCGCCTCCCTGCCTCGTGGCCACCTCGAAGCTTCCTTGACTTCAACTCCAGGTCTCCTAGATCACGTTCATTCCAAATATCACGCTCCCGAAGGTTTCATTCCGTTTGGACTCCGTTTGATATTCCTTTTCTACGAAACACTGAAACAAGGAAAAAAACAGAAACTGGCACTGGGCTCTGGGTTAATAGGTTAGTCCAAAAAATAATATAAAAGTGCATAATAAAGCCCATAAACATCCAAAACAGATAATATAATAGCATGGAACAATCAAAAATTATAGATACGTTGGAGACGTATCAACATGCAAGTCTAAGAGTATAGCAGCGGAATGTAAAAACATTGCACATGAAAGTAAAGGGAGGAGTTTGGAGGGAGCAAACGCAATGTAGACACAGAGATTTTGGAGTGGTTCCGATAGGTGGTGCTATCGTACATCCACGTTGATGGAGACTTCAACCCACGAAGGGTAACGGTTGCGCGAGTCCACGGAGGGCTCCACCCACGAAGGGTCCGCGAAGAAGGAACCTTGTCTATCCCACCATGGCCATCGCCCACGAAGGACTTGCCTCACTAGGGTCGATCTTCATGAAGTAGGCGATGTCATTGCCCGTACAAACTCCTTGGTTCAACTCCACAATCTTGTCGGAGGCTCCCAAGTGACACCTAACCAATCTAGGAGACACCACTCTCCAAAAGGTAATAGATGGTGTGTTGATGATGAACTCCTTGCTCTTGTGCTTCAAATGATAGTCTCCCCAACACTCAACTCTCTCTCACAGATTTGGATTTGGTGGAAAGATGATTTGAGTGAAAAGCAACTTGGGGAAGGCTAGAGATGAAGATTCTTGTGGTTGGAATGGAATATCTTGGTCTCAACACATGAGTAGGTGGTTCTCTCTCAGAAAGTGTATGCTGCAAGTGTAGGCACGTTCTGATGGCTCTCTCCCAGAATGAAGAGTGGGTGGAGGGTGATACGTCTCCAATGTATCTATAATTTTTTATTGCTTCATGCTATATTATCTACTGTTTTGGACATTATTGGGCTTTATTATCCACTTTTATATTATTTTTGGGACTAACCTATTGACCCAGAGCCCAGTGCCAGTTCCCGTTTTTTTGTTGTTTCAGTGTTTCGAAGAAAAGGAATATCAAACGGAGTTGAAACGGAATGAAACCTTCTGGAGAAGTTATTTTTGGAAGGAAAGCAACCTGATGGACTTGGAGTGCACGTCAGGAGAGAAACAAGGGAGCCACGAGGTAGGGGGCGCACCCTCCACCCTCGTGGGCCCCTCGTAGCTCCCCTGATGTATTTCTTCCGCCTATATATATCCATATACCCTAAAACGATCGGAGAACATAATAGATCGGGAGTTCCGCCGCCAGAAGCCTCCCTAGCCACCGAAAGCCAATCTAGACCCGTTCCGGCACCCTGCTGGAGGGGGAATCCTTCTTCGGTGGCCATCTTCATCATCCCGGCGCTCTCCATGACAAGGAGGGAGTAGTTCACCCTCGGGGCTGAGGGTATGTACCAGTAGCTATGTGTTTAATCTCTGTCTCTCGTGTTCTTGATTTGGCACGATCTTGATGTATCGCGAGCTTTGCTATTATAGTTGGATCTTATGGTGTTTCTGAAGGAAATATTCCCTAGAGGCAATAATAAAGTTATTATTATTTCCTTATATCATGATAAATGTTTATTATTCATGCTAGAATTGTATTAACCGGAAACATAATACATGTGTGAATACATAGACAAACAGAGTGTCACTAGTATGCCTCTACTTGACTAGCTCGTTAATCAAAGATGGTTATGTTTCCTAACCATGGACAAAGAGTTGTTATTTGATTAACAGGATCACATCATTAGGTGAATGATCTGATTGACATGACCCATTCCGTTAGCTTAGCACTCGATCATTTAGTATGTTGCTATTGCTTTCTTCATGACTTATACATGTTCCTATGACTATGAGATTATGCAACTCCCGTGTGCCGGAGGAACACTTTGTGTGCAACCAAATGTCACAACGTAACTGGGTGATTATAAAGGTGCTCTACAGGTGTCTCCAAAGGTACATGTTGGGTTGACGTATTTCAAGATTAGGATTTGTCACTCCGATCGTCGGAGAGGTATCTCTGGGCCCTCTCGGTAATGCACATCACTTAAGCCTTGCAAGCAATGCAACTAATGAGTTAGTTGCGAGATGATGTATTACAGAACGAGTAATCAGACTTGCTGGTAACGAGATTGAACTAGGTATTGGATACCGACGATCGAATCTCGGGCAAGTAACATACCGATGACAAAGGGAACAACGTATGTTGTTATGCGGTCTGACCGATAAAGATCTTCGTAGAATATGTAGGAGCCAATATGAGCATCCAGGTTCCGCTATTGGTTATTGACCGGAGACGTGTCTTGGTCATGTCTACATTATTCTCGAACCCGTAGGGTCCGCACGCTTAAGGTTTCGATGACAGTTATATTATGAGTTTATGAGTTTTGATGTATCGAAAGAGTTCGGAGTCCCGAATGAGATCGGGGACATGACGAGGAGTCTCGAAACGGTCTAGACGTAAAGATCGATATATTGGACGACTATATTCGGACATCGGAAAGGTTCCGAGTGGTTCGGGTATTTTCGGAGGTACCGGGGAGTTACGGGAATACGAGGAAGAAGCAATGGGCCTTAATGGGCCTTAGTGGGAAGGACCAGGAGGTGGCGCGCGCCCCTCCCAAGCCCAGTCTAAATTGGACAAGGGGTTTGGGTCCCGGCCCCTCTCTCCCTTCCTTCCCCTCTTCCCCCCTTTCCTGCCTTCTCCTAGTTGGACTAGGAAAGGTGGAAACCTACTCCAACTAGGAGTAGGAATCCTACTCCTCCTTGGCGCCCCACAAGGGCCGGCCGGCCTCCCCCTTGCTTCTTTATATACGGGGGCAGGGGGCACCCCATAGACACAAGTTGATCCACGTGATCATATTCTTAGCCGTGTGCGGTGCCCCCTTCCACCATAATCCTCGATAATATTGTAGCGGTGCTTAGGCGAAGCCCTGCGACAGTAGTACATCAAGATCGTCACCACGCCGTCGTGCTGACGGAACTCTTCCCCGACACTTTGCTGGATCGGAGTCCGGGGATCGTCATCGAGCTGAACGTGTGCTAGAACTCGGAGGTGCCGTAGTTTCGGTGCTTGGATCGGTCGGATCATGAAGACGTACGACTACATCAACCGCGTTGATATAACGCTTCCGCTGTCGGTCTACTAGGGTACATAGATCACACTCTTCCCTCTCGTTGCTATGCATCACCATGATCTTGCATGTGCGTAGGAAATTTTTTGAAATCACTACGTTCCCCAACAGTGGCATCCGAGCCTAGGTTTTATGTGTTGATGTTATATGCATGAGTAGCACACAAGTGAGTTGTGGGCGATATAAGTCATACTGCTTACCAGCATGTCATACTTTGGTTCGGCGGTATTGTTGGATGAGGCGGCCCGGACCGACATTACGCGTACGCTTACGCGAGACTGGTTTTACCGCCGTGCTATGCACACAGGTGACTAGCGGGTGTCAGTTTCTCCAACTTTAGTTGAACTGAGTGTGGCTACGCCCGGTCCTTGCGAAGGTTAAAACAACACTAACTTGACAAACTATCATTGTGGTTTTGATGCGTAGGTAAGATTGGTTCTTGCTTAAAGCCCGTAGCAGCCACGTAAAACTTGCAACAACAAAGTAGAGGACGTCTAACTTGTTTTTGCAGGGCATGTTGTGATGTGATAGGGTCAAGACATGATGCTAAATTTTATTGTATGAGATGATCATGTTTTGTAACCGAGTTATCGGCAACTGGCAGGAGCCATATGGTTGTCGCTTTATTGTATGCAATGCAATCACGCTGTAATGCTTTACTTTATCACTAAGCGGTAGCGATAGTCGTGGAAGCATAAGATTGGCGAGACGACAACGATGCTACGATGGAGATCAAGGTGTCGCGCCGGTGACGATGGTGATCACGACGGTGCTTCGGAGATGGAGATCACAATCACAAGATGATGATGGCCATATCATATCACTTATATTGATTGCATGTGATGTTTATCTTTTATGCATCTTATCTTGCTTTGATTGACGGTAGCATTATAAGATGATCTCTCACTAAATTATCAAGAAGTGTTCTCCCTGAGTATGCACCGTTGCGAAAGTTCTTCGTGCTGAGACACCACGTGATGATCGGGTGTGATAGGCTCTACGTTCAAATACAACGGGTGCAAAACAGTTGCACACGCGGAATACTCAGGTTATACTTGACGAGCCAAGCATATACAGATATGGCCTCGGAACACGGAGACCGAAAGGTCGAGCGTGAATCATATAGTAGATATGATCAACATAGTGATGTTCACCAATGAAACTACTCCATCTCACGTGATGATCGGACATGGTTTAGTTGATTTGGATCACGTGATCACTTAGAGGATTAGAGGGATGTCTATCTAAGTGGGAGTTCTTAAGTAATATGATTAATTGAACTTAAATTTATCATGAACTTAGTCCTGGTAGTATTTTGCAAATTATGTTGTAGATCAACAGCTCGCGTTGTTGCTTCCCTGTGTTTATTTTGATATGTTCCTAGAGAAAATTGTGTTGAAAGATGTTAGTAGCAATGATGCGGATTGGATCCGTGATCTGAGGTTTATCCTCATTGCTACACAGAAGAATTATGTCCTTGATGCACCGCCAGGTGACAGACCTATTGCAGGAGCAGATGCAGACATTATGAACGTTTGGCTAGCTCAATATGATGACTACTTGATAGTTTAGTGCACCATGCTTAACAACTTAGAATCGGTACTTTAAAGACATTTTGAACGTCATGGACCATATGAGATGTTCCAGGAGTTGAAGTTAATATTTCAAGCAAATACCCGAGTTGAGAGATATGAAGTCTCCAACAAGTTCTATTGCTAAAAGATGGAGGAGAATCGCTCAACTAGTGAGCATGTGCTCAGATTGTCTGGGTACTACAATCGCTTGAATCAAGTGGGAGTTAATCTTCCAGATAAGATAGTGATTGACAGAATTCTCTAGTCACCATCACCAAGTTAGTAGAACTTCGTGATGAACTATAGTATGCAAGGGATGACGAAAACGAATCCCGAGCTTTTCATGATGATGAAATCGATGAAGGTAGAAATCAAGAAAGAGCATCAAGTGTTGATGGTTGACAAGATCACTAGTTTCAAGAAAAGGGCAAAGGGAAAAAGGGGAACTTAAAGAAAAACAGCAAGCAAGTTGCTGCTCATGTGAAGAAGCCCAAGTCTGGTCCTAAACCTGAGACTAAGTGCTTCTACTGCAAAGGGACTGGTCACTGGAAGCAGAACTGCCCCAAGTATTTGGCGGATAAGAAAGATGGCAAAGTGAACAAAAGTATATTTGATATACATGTTATTGATGTGTACTTTACTAGTGTTTATAGCAACCCCTCAGTATTTGATACTGGATCAGTAGCTAAGAGTAGTAACTCGAAACGGGAGTTGCAGAATGAACAGAGACTAGTTAAGGGTGAAGTGACGATGTGTGTTGGAAGTAGTTCCAAGATTGATATGATCATCATCGCACACTCCCCTATACTTTCGGGATTAGTGTTGAACCTAAATAAGTGTTATTTGGTTTTTGCGTTGAGCATGAATATGATTTGATCATGTTTATTGCAATACAGTTTTTCATTAAAGTCAGAGAATAATTGTTGTTCTGTTTACATGAATAAAATCTTCGATGGTCATACACCCAATGAAACAAGTTCGTTGGATCTCGATCGTAGTGATACACACATTCATAATATTGAAACCAAAAGATGCAAAGTTAATAATGATAGTGCAACTTATTTGTGGCACTGCCGTTTAAGTCATATTGGTGTAAAGCGCATGAAGAAACTCCATGCTGATGGGCTTTTGGAATCACTTGATTATGAATCACTTGATGCTTGCGAACCATGCCTTATGGGCAAGATGACTAAAACACCGTTCTCCGGAACAATGAAGCAAGCAACAGATTTTTTGGAAATCATACATACTGATGTATGTGGTCCGATGAATATTAAGGCTTGCAGCAGGTATCATTATTTTCTGACCTTCACAAATGATTTGAGCAGATATGGGGATATCTACTTGATGAAACATAAGTCTGAAACATTTGAACAGTTCAAAGAATTTTAGAGTGAAGTGGAAAATCATCGTGACTAGAAAATAAAAGTTTCTACGATATGATCGTAGAGGTAAAATATTTGAGTTACGAGTTTGGCCTTTAATTAAAACAATGTGAAATAGTTTCACTACTCACGCCACCTGGAACACCATAGTGTAATGGTGTGTCTGAACGTCATAACCATACTTTATTAGATATAGTGCGATCTATGATGTCTCTTACCGATTTACCAATATCGTTTTGGGATCATGCATTAGAGACAACTGCATTCACGTTAAAAAAGGGGCACCATCTAAGTCCGTTGAGACGACACAATATGAACTATGGTTTGGCAAGAAACCAAAGTTGTCGTTTCTTAAAGTGTGGGGTTGCGATGCTTATAAGAAAAAGTTTCATCATGATAAGCTCAAACCCAAATCGGAAAAATATGTCTTCATAGGGTACCCAAAGGAGACAGTTGGGTACACCTTCTATCACAGATCCAAAGGCAAGACATTCGTTGCTGAGAATGGATACTTTCTAGAGAAGGAGTTTCTCTCGAAAGAAGTGAGTGGGAGGAAAGTAGAAACTTGATAAGGTAATTGTACCTTCTCCCTTATTGGAAAGTAGTTCATCACAGAAACCGGTTTCTGTGACACCTACACCAATTAGTGAGGAAGTTGATGATGATGGTCATGAAACTTCAGATCAAGTTACTACTGAGCCTCGTAGATCAACCAGAGTGAGATCCGCACCAGAGTGGTACAGTAAACCAATTCTGGAGGTCATATTACTTGACCATGACGAGCATACGAACTATGAGGAAGTGATGATGAGCCCAGATTCCGCGAAATGGCTTGACGCCATGAAATCTGAGATGGGATCCATATATGAGAACAAAGTGTGGACTTTGGTTGACTTGCCCAATGATCGGCAAGCCATAGAAAATAAATGGATCTTCAAGAGGAAGACGGACGTTGATAGTAGTGTTACTATCTACAAAGCTAGAATTGTCGCAAAAGGTTTTTGATAAGTTCAAGGTGTTGACTACGATGAGAGTTTCTCACTCGTATCTATGCTTAAGTCTGTCTGAATCATGTTAGCAATTGCCGCATTTTATGATTATGAAATTTGGTAGATGGATGTCAAAACTGCATTCCTGAATGGATTTCTGGAAGAAGAGTTGTATATGATGCAATCGAATCGTTTTGTCGATCCAAAGGGAGCTAACAAAATATGCAAGCTCCAGCGATCCATCTATGGACTGGTGCAAGCATCTCGGAGTTGGAATATACGCTTTGATAAGTTGATCAAAGCATATAGTTTTATACAGACTTGCGATGAAGCCTGTATTTACAAGAAAGTGAGTGGGAGCACTACATCATTTCTGCTAAGTATATGTGAGTGACATATTGTTGATCGGAAATAATGTAGAATTATTCTGTAAAGCATAAAGGAGTGTTTGAAAGGAGTTTTCAAAGAAAGACCTCGGTGAAGCTGCTTACATATTGAGTATCAAGATCTATAGAGATAGATCAAGACACTTGATAAGTTTTTTCAATGAGTACATGCCTTGACAAGATTTTGAAGTAGTTCAAAATGGAACGGTCAAAGAAAAAGTTTCTTGCCTGTGTTACAAGGTGTGAAGTTGAGTAAGACTCAAAGCCCGACCACGGCAGAAGATAGAAAGAGAATGAAAGTCATTCCCTATGCCTCAGTCATAGGTTCTATAAAGTATGCCATGCTGTGTACCAGATCAATTGTATACCATACACTGTGTTACGAGAGGGAGTACAATAGTGATCTAGGAGTAGATCAATGGACAGCGGTCAAAATTATCCTTACTGGAATAAGGATATGTTTCTCGATTACGGAAGTGACAAAAGGTTCATCGTAAAGGGTTACGTCGATGCAAGTTTTGACACTGATCCAGATGACTCTAAGTCTCAATCTGGATACATATTCAAAGTGGGAGCAATTAGCTAGAGTAGCTCCATGCAGAACATTGTTGACATAGAAATTTGCAAAATACTTACGGATCTGAATGTGACAGACCCGTTGACTAAAATTATCTCACAAGCAAAACATGATCACACATTAGTACTCTTTGGGTGTTAATCACATAGCGATGTGAACTAGATTACTGACTCTAGTAAACCCTTTGGGTGTTGGTCACATGTCGATGTGAAGTATCGGTGTTAATCACATGATGATATGAACTATCGATGTTAATCACATGGTGATGTGATCTAGATTATTGACTCTAGTGCAAGTGGGAGACTGAAGGAAATATGCCCTAGATGCAATAATAAAGTTATTATTTATTTCCTTATATCATGATAAATGTTTATTATTCATGCTAGAATTGTATTAACCGGAAACATAATACATGTGTGAATACATAGACAAACAGAGTGTCACTAGTATGCCTCTACTTGACTAGCTCGTTAATCAAAGATGGTTATGTTTCCTAACCATGGACAAAGAGTTGTTATTTGATTAACGGGATCACATCATTAGGTGAATGATCTGATTGACATGACCCATTCCGTTAGCTTAGCACTCGATCGTTTAGTATGTTGCTATTGCTTTCTTCATGACTTATACATGTTCCTATGACTATGAGATTATGCAACTCCCGTGTGCCGGAGGAACACTTTGTGTGCTACCAAACGTCACAACGTAACTGGGTGATTATAAAGGTGCTCTACAGGTGTCTCCAAAGGTACATGTTGGGTTGACGTATTTTGAGATTAGGATTTGTCACTCCGATCGTCGGAGAGGTATCTCTAGGCCCTCTCGGTAATTCACATCACTTAAGCCTTACAAGCAATGCAACTAATGAGTTAGTTGCGAGATGATGTATTACGGAATGAGTAAACAGACTTGCCGGTAACGAGATTGAACTAGGTATTGGATACCGACGATCGAATCTCGGGCAAGTAACATACCGATGACAAAGGGAACAACGTATGTTGTTATGCGGTCTGACCGATAAAGATCTTCGTAGAATATGTAGGAGGCAATATGAGCATCTAGGTTCCGCTATTGGTTATTGACCGGAGACATGTCTTGGTCATTTCTACATTGTTCTCGAACCCGTAGGGTCCGCACGCTTAAGGTTTCGATGACAATTATATTATGAGTTTATGAGTTTTGATGTACCAAAGGAGTTCGGAGTACCGGATGAGAACGGGGACATGACGAGGAGTCTCGAAATGGTCGAGACATAAAGATCGATATATTGGACGACTATATTCGGACATCGGAAAGGTTCCGAGTGGTTCGGGTATTTTCGGAGGTACTGGGGAGTTACGGGAATACGAGGAAGAAGCAATGGGCCTTAATGGGCCTTAGTGGGAAGGACCAGGAGGTGGCGCGCGCCCCTCCCAAGCCCAGTCTGAATTGGACAAGGGGTTTGGGGTGCGGCCCCTCTCTCCCTTCCTTCCCCTCTTCCCCCCTTTCCCGCCTTCTCCTAGTTGGACTAGGAAAGGTGGAAACCTACTCCAACTAGGAGTAGGAATCCTGCTCCTCCTTGGCGCCCCACAAGGGCCGGCCGGCCTCCCCCTTGCTCCTTTATATACGGGGGCAGGGGGCACCCCATAGACACAAGTTGATCCACGATATCATATTCTTAGCCGTGTGCGGTGCCCCCTTCCACCATAATCCTCGATAATATTGTAGCGGTGCTTAGGCGAAGCCCTGCGACAGTAGTACATCAAGATCGTCACCACGCCGTCATGCTGACGGAACTCTTCCCCGACACTTTGCTGGATCGGAGTCCGGGGATCGTCATCGAGCTGTACGTGTGCTAGAACTCGGAGGTGCCGTAGTTTCGGTGCTTGGATCGGTTGGATCGTGAAGACGTACGACTACATCAACCGCGTTGATATAACGCTTCCGCTGTCGGTCTACAAGGGTATGTAGATCACACTCTCCCCTCTCGTTGCTATGCATCACCATGATCTTGCGTGTGCGTAGGAATTTTTTTGAAATTACTACGTTCCCCAGCAGTTTCTCCCCCTCTACTCTCTTGTAATGGATTGAGTTTTCCCCTTTGAAGTTATCTTATCGGATTGAGTCTTTAAAGATTTGAGAACACTTGATGTATGTCTTGCCGTGCATATCTGTGGTGACAATGGGATATCACATGATTCACTTGATGTATGTTTTGGTGATCAACTGGCGGGGTCCACCCATGAACCTATGCATAGGGGTTGGCACACGTTTTCGTCGTGATTCTCCGGTAGAAACTTTGGGGCACTCTTTGAGGTTCTATGTGTTGATTGAATAGATGAATCTGAGATTGTGTGATGCATATCGTATAATCATACCCATGGATACTTGAGGTGACATTGGAGCATCTAGGTGACATTAGGGTTTTGGTTGATTTGTGTCTTAAGGTGTTATTCTAGTACGAACTATAGGGTTGTTTGTGACACTTATAGGAATAGCCCAACGGATTGATTGGAAAGAATAACTTTGAGGTGGTTTCGTACCCTACCATAATCTCTTCGTTTGTTCTCCGCTATTAGTGACTTTGGAGTGACTCTTTGTTGCATGTTGAGGAATAGTTATATGATCCAATTATGTTATTATTGTTGAGAGTGTCATGGTTCTAAGTCTGACAGTAGAATGGGGGTAAGGAATTGTAACATCCCAAATTTTCAATTTGGAATGTTATACATTAGATCATCATGCATATCATATTTTATTTTGCTTTTGGTTTTGATCCTAGAAAATCCTAAGAAACTCAAGGACCCACGGAGAGAGTTAGGGATTTTGTTATTTACATAATTGAGTTTTCTCAAATTTTGTAAACAGGATCATTTGATTTTATTTATTTTATTGTCAATTATTTCTATTACAAAGATATGAGAGAGTGAATAAAATGACTTTCCCAAAATATAGAAATATTGAGGATTTAATAAAAAATCAAATAAGATTTATTTCGGAGTTTTTCGGTATTTTAATTGAATTTAGGAAAAATACGCGTTTTTCAAAATTGTATTTTGGGCCCAAATAAATGTTCACTTTTATCGGGCTTGATTTTAGAAACCCGAGAAAATTTATTTCATGATTTTTGGAGTCCGTTTAGTATTTCTTTTTATTTTTTTTCCGAGCGTAATTATTTAAAAAAACGAAAACCGACTATGGGCCGTACCCGAGCGGGACTCCGCCCGGGGGCACCTTTAAATAGCGAGCCACCCGGTGCCCCAGCCCATAACCGCGCCCGCGCCCGAAACCCTAGCCCGCCCCCGACTCGCCGGAGTTGCACGCCGCCCGAGGTTTGCCGCCGCCTCGACTTCCGTGCCGAATTTTAAATTTTTTTTCGTCGGTTTTATTTTCGATTTTTTATTTATTATTATTTTAATATTATTTTATTATTTTAATTATTTTCGGATTAGGTTAATTAACGATTAATCTGTTCGTCGTTTTTCTTTTTCGTCGGATTTTCCGCGGTTATTTTCTGATCGCGATTTCTGATCCGATTTTCGTTTTAGTATAACTTTTCGCTCGTTTATCGGAATCAGGCGATTCAAGCGCCCGGAGTTTCGTCTCGAAACCCTCTTTCCGAATAATCAACTTAAATAAGTTTTTGCTACTGTAAAATTTGACTTAGATCCAGATTACTAGAACGAAGTTGATTTTTTCGCCGTTTGATTTCTTTTGCTTCGTTCGATTTGATTCTTTTTGCAAACCAGGGTTCTTAAGTTGAACTTTCTGGTTAGATCTTCTATTTGAGTTTTACCTGTGCATTAGATGAGTACTTATTGTATGCTTGTTTGTTTTTCTACGATAGAATACCCGGAGTGCGCCGCCTGTTACTTCGAATCTCTAGGTTTCGCGGCTCATCAGCAAGGCAAGTAACACTTTGATCATACCTTTTCTACAACCCAGTTTTATTGCATTAGATCCATCCTCACACATTGCATGATTAGGATCTAATTAAATTGTGGGATGGGAAGTAGATGAGGTAGTACCTATTACCTGTTTATTATCAAACCTTTGGGAGTTATTTCTATGTTTGCTTATTATGCCATGCTATGCTAGTAGACGTGGATTGGGTGAGTGATATCCATGACAGATGTGAGATTGTTAATTAATGGTTTATCTAAGGTGGCAACCTAAACACACATCTGGGTGGATTGAGGCACCTGGGTATTCCAGGACTTGCATGTTTTTCTTTTGGACCGCCACCCAGGCTCAAAGGGATCATGAGATTATTCATACTAGAAACTTCCGTGTGCAGCCACAAGCCATTATGGGCTCTGCATAATTGATTAAGTCGTGCAAACTCTTACAGGGTAGACTAGCAGATGTAGGGGAAAGTAGGTGTACCGGTCTATCCATCGTAAGGTGCTAGCACTTCTGAATGACTGTGTCTCGGTCATCCATTTCTCAAACACCATGTAGTGCGAGAAATCCAACGGAGGCGATCGAGTCTTGTGGGGAAAAGTGTGCAAACCTCTGCAGAGTGTAATAAACTAATCGTGGTTAGCCGTGTCCCCGGTTATGGACATCTTGAGTATCTAGTACCTGGATTATCATGTGAATCTCAACATGTTACTCTAAAGTTAAATTTGTTGGGTTTGTTAAATAATGATGCTTAATTGGGATTGAGAATGCTGTCAACCATTCTCAATGTTTAACAACCACCATGATAGTAATTAAATTTATTCCTTTGAAGTAGGGAAAAATTGGCTTTACGCAAAAACTGTAACCATAGGGCTTTCCACCAGCCAAATATGCATATAGTATAGTTGTTTCATTCCATTACTCTCTATGTGTTACCTTGCCAGCATATTCCATGTGCTGACCCGTTCTCGGGCTGCAACGTTAATGTTGCAGACTTTTCAGACGACGATTAAGGAGTTTTAAGTCGTGGTTCTATACTCAGTGATGCCATTGGAGTTGATGGACTCACTTATCTTCCAAGCCTTCCGCTGTTATCGTTATTAGATGGCCTTAAGCCATATTTATTGTAATAAGTTCTCTTTTGAGACACTCGATGTAATAAGTGTGTGATTGCTAATCTGCTATAAATCCTCCGAGTACTGTGTGTTGTCAGCATTACTGATCCAGGGATGACACCGAAGCACAGAGATCAGACTGTTTGAGGTCTGGTCGCTACAGAGTTGTATCAGAGCACACGCTGACTGTAGGACACGACCACTAAGGTAAAAGACCTAGATCACTACTCACTCTCTTCTCTTCTGACCTCTCATCTTTTCTACTCTTTAGGATGGCGGATGCAAGGAACAAGTTCACACAACCAGATGAAGATACACCCTTTGGATGCCACTTGAAGGAAGTCACTAGATACCTGAACATAGGAGTACCAAGCTTCACGGGAACCTACAACGCCACTTTACCTGAAGAAGAGCGTTGGATGATTCAAGTTCAAGTTCCAGGAATGACGTTCATGCCAGTCACTGAGCCCATAGAGTTTTCTTTTGATGCACCAACTTGGAGTCTAGGAAAGAGTATGGCAGCTCACATTGCCATGGGACGCATTGGAGAAGTCTACCGCAAGGATCTCAAGGATACTATCTACCAGATTTGCGGACGCCGAGATGAACACTGGGAGATGATCAGCACCAGGAAAGATAGATCAATTGCAGCTTTTATCCAAGAGTTAAACCAGCACATTCGACGACAGGAGAATCAGATGTGCGCCGACATGATAGATCTGAAGAAGGCTAAGACTAGAATCAAGGAACTGGAGGAAGAACTCAAGGCTACACGTGAAGGTTATGAAGAAGAAATAAAAGTATTGGTGGAGAAGAATGACGACCTGATCAAGAAGATTGGAATATTTATGGGAGGCCCGACACCAATAGATGAAGACGAAGAACCCAAGGAGATTAGCCCGGAAGACTACATCATCATCGACGACACCGACTCGGAAGCAGATAGTAGCGATGATGACTATGTTGATGAAGCTGGAGCCGATATCATGGAGTCTACAACCGTAGAATATTTCTAGTAGACCACCTCACCAGTAGTAGTAGTCCACCATGTAAATTTAGTAGTCCGAGCACTTTTGCGATAGCTAGATCGATTGTATGCCTTTGTTTGATTGAATGAAGTGAATTGTTTGCTTTTGCCTCATGTGCATATGGGTAGTGTTTTCTCTTTAGACCCCCTCTATTCTTATATCTCATCTTTTCTAAACCCTCAGATGCCTCCGAGACGTGACCCCGGATTTTCCTTTCCACCGGAGCTCACCCAGTTGATCCAGCAGCAGAACACCTTGATGCAGTTGCTAGTTCAGAATCAGAATCAGGGGAAAAACAACAACAACCCACCGCCACCACCACCACCTGTTGACCACTTAGCCCGTTTTCTTAGGCTGAATCCGCCGGTGTTTTCCAATAGCACCGAGCCGATAGTAGCAGATGATTGGCTCCGCAAGACAGCTAGGGAGTTGATCACAGCAGGATGCACAGATGCGGAGAAGGTGAAGTTTGCTGCACATCAGTTAGAAGGACCCGCAGCATCATGGTGGGTGAATTTCATAGCCACCTTCCCAGTCGACACTGTCACATGGGACCAGTTTCAGCAGGCTTTTCGTACTGCCCATGTTTCAGCAGGAGCAATGGCCATGAAGAAGCGTGAGTTTCGTAATTTGCGCCAAGGAGGACGGACAGTTGGCCAGTATGTGGAGGAGTTTAGTAAGCTAGGACATTATGCCCCAGATGACGTTGCTACGGATGCAGCTAAGCAGGAGAAATTCCTGGAAGGACTGAATGATGAGTTGTGTATGCAGTTGATGGTAGCCACCTTCAACAACTACCAGGAGTTGGTAGATCGTGCTCTTATGATTGAAGGGAAGCAGCAGCAAATTGAGAACCGCAAGAGGAAGTATGGACAAGGAAAGTATAATTCAGGAGCTCAGCAAAAGCCACGTTTTACCCCTAGACCGGGAGGACATTTTTAGCATACCCATAGAGTAGGTAGCTCGCACAATCACAATGGCACCAACACCCCATCAACCCCAGCCAAGAGAGATCTGAGTCAAGTCACCTATTTCAAGTGTTCCAAGACCGGACATTATGCCAATGAATGTCTTGAAGGCCAAAATGGCAATGGAAGCTCTGGGAAGAAGCCGAACCCTTTCAACAGGGGACAGGTGAACCACGTTAATGTGGAGGAGGTTGAAGCTCAGCCCGATGCAGTAATAGGTAAGTTTTTGGTTAAGTCATTTACTGCACTCATTCTTTTTGATACTGGTGCATCGCATTCATACATATCAAGGGGATTTGTGGAAAAGTACAGCCTGCCCACTAGGGTTCTTAAAACACCTATGCTAGTAAGCTCGCCAGGAGCAGAGTACATGGCCGGACAAGGATGTTTGCAAATGCCATTAAGTATAGGAAGGCATGTTTTCCCAACGGATTTAATTATTCTGGAATCCCAAGGTTTGGATGTAATTCTCGGTATGGATTGGCTGTCGATGTATGGAGGAAACATCGATTGCGCCAGTAAGACAATTTTGCTCACAACGCCAGAAGGAAGAAGGATCAAGTATGTATCCCGACATGCGCCAAACAGGACACAAGTAAATTCCTTATCAGGAGTTGTGCAAGAGGAAGTACCAGTGGTAAAGGATTTTCCTGACGTATTTCCAGAAGAGTTGCCAGGCATGCCACCAGATAGAGACATTGAGTTTTTGATTGAGCTTTTGCCAGGCACTGGGCCAATATTGAAGAGACCATACAGGATGCCCGCAAAGGATTTGGTGGAAATTAAGAAGCAAATTAAGGAGTTACTGGATAAAGGTTAGATTCGCCTAAGTTCTTCGCCTTGGGGATCACCAGTACTTCTAGTGGAGAAGAAGGATGGATCGTTAAGAATGGTTGTTGATTATCGAGGATTGAACAAAGTAACAATCAAAAACAAGTACCCGCTACCAATGATCAATGATCTATTTGATCGATTGCAAGGGGCTAAAGTGTTTTCCAAGATCGATTTGCGATCAGGGTACCATCAGTTGAAGATTCGAGAGCAGGACATACCAAAGACAACATTCACCACAAGATATGGACTGTATGAGTATACCGTTATGTCATTTGGACTGACTAACGCACCTGCCTATTTTATGAACATGATGAACAAAGTGTTTATGGATTTTTTGGATAAGTTCGTTGTGGTTTTCATCGATGATATTCTGGTACTCTCAAAGAATGAAGAGGAGCATAAAGAACATTTGGGATTGGTACTTGAGAAGCTCAGAGAACATCAATTATATGCCAAGTTCAGCAAATGTGAGTTTTGGTTGAAGGAAGTAGGATTCCTCGGACACGTTATATCCGGAGAAGGTATAGCAGTAGATCCCGCTAAAGTTGAAACCGTGACCAAGTGGGAATCCCCAACAACAGTTGGAGAAATCCGGAGTTTTCTGGGACTCGCAGGATACTACCGGAGATTTATTGAGAACTTCTCAAAGATTGCGAAGCCTATGACGGAGTTGCTGAAGAAGGATACTAAGTTCAAATGGACTGAGGAGTGTGAGGCTAGTTTCCAGGAATTGAAGAAACGTTTGGTTACCTCACCAGTGTTGATTTTGCCTGATCAAACCAAGGATTATGAGGTGTATTGCGACGCTTCACGTGGAGGACTTGGAGCAGTGCTTATGTAGGAGGGAAGAGTTGTTTCATATGCTTCACGACAACTGAAGCCTCACGAATTGAATTATGCCACGCATGATCTGGAGTTAGCAGCCGTAGTGCATGCATTGAAGACATGGAGACATTTCTGTTGGAAATATGCCCTAGAGGCAATAATAAATTGGTTATTATTATATTTCCTTGTTCATGATAATAGTTTATTATCCATGCTAGAATTGTATTGATAGGAAACTCAGATACATGTGTGGATACATAGACAACACCATGTCCCTAGTAAGCCTCTAGTTGACTAGCTCGTTGATCAATAGATGGTTTAAGGTTTCCTGACCATGGACATTGGATGTCGTTGATAATGGGATCACATCATTAGGAGAATGATGTGATGGACAAGACCCAATCCTAAGCATAGCACTAGATCGTGTAGTTCGTATGCTAAAGCTTTTCTATTGTCAAGTATCATTTCCTTAGACCATGAGATTGTGCAACTCCCGGATACCGTAGGAGTGCTTTGGGTGTGCCAAATGTCACAACGTAACTGGGTGGCTATAAAGGTACACTACGGGTATCTCCGAAAGTGTCTGTTGGGTTGGCACGAATCGAGACTGGGATTTGTCACTCCGTGTGACGGAGAGGTATCTCTGGGCCCACTTGGTAGGACATCATCAAAATGTGCACAATGTGATCAAGGAGTTGATCACGGGATGATGTGTTACGGAACGAGTAAAGAGACTTGCCGGTAACGAGATTGAACAAGGTATCGGGATACCGACGATCGAATATCGGGCAAGTATCATACCGATAGACAAAGGGAATTGTATACGGGATTGATTAAGTCCTTGACATCGTGGTTCATCCGATGAGATCATCGTGGAACATGTGGGAGCCAACATGGGTATCCAGATCCCGCTGTTGGTTATTGACTAGAGAGTCATCTTGGTCATGTCTACATGTCTCCCGAACCCGTAGGTTCTACACACTTAAGGTTTGATGACGCTAGGGTTATAAAGGAAGTTTGTATGTGGTTACCGAATGTTGTTCGGAGTCCCGGATGAGATCCCGGACGTCACAAGGAGTTCCGGAATGGTCTGGAGGTAAAGATTTATATATAGGAAGTCCTATTTTGGTCACCGGACAAGTTTCGGGGTCACCGGTATTGTACCGAGACCACCGGAAGGGTCCCGGGGGTCCACCGGGTGGGGCCACCTGCCCCGGGGGGCCACATGGGCTGTAGGGGTGTGCACCTTGGCCTATATGGGCCAAGGGCACCAGCCCCAAGAGGCCCATGCGCCAAAGGATAAGGAAAGGAAGAGTCCTAAAGGGGGAAGGCACCTCCGAGGTGCCTTGGGGAGGAGGGACTCCTCCTAGCCGCACCCTTCCTTGGAGGAAGGGCCAAGGCTGCGCCTCCCCCTCTCCCTTGCCCCTATATATATGTGGGGGGTGGGAGGGCAGCCATACCAATGTTCTGGTGCAGCCCTTCCCTTCTCCCAAGTCCTTCTCCTCTCCCGTGGTGCTTGGCGAAGCCCTGCAGGATTGCCACGCTCCTCCACCACTACCATGCCGTTGTGCTGCTACTGGACGGAGTCTTCCTCAACCTCTCCCTCTCTCCTTGCTGGATCAAGGCGTGGGAGACGTCACCGGGCTGTACGTGTGTTGAATGCGGAGGTGCCGTCCGTTCGGCACTTGGTCATCGGTGATTTGGATCACGACGACTACGACTCCATCAACCCCGTTCACTTGAACGCTTCCGCTTAGCGATCTACAAGGGTATGTAGATGCACTCTCCTTCCCCTTGTTGCTAGTCTCTCCATAGATAGATCTTGGTGACACGTAGGAAAATTTTGAATTCTGCTACGTTCCCCAACAGTGGTATCAGAGCTAGGTCTATTGCGTAGATTCTATGCACGAGTAGAACACAAAGTAGTTGTGGGCGTTGATATTGTTCAATATGCTTACCGTTACTAGTCCAATCTTGTTTCGACGGCATCGTGGGATGAAGCGGCCCGGACCAACCTTACACGTACGCTTACGTGAGACCGGTTCCACCGACTGACATGCACTAGTTGCATAAGGTGGCTGGCGGGTGTCTGTCTCTCCCACTTTAGTCGGAACGGATTCGATGAAAAGGGTCCTTATGAAGGGTAAATAGCAATTGGCATATCATGTTGTGGTTTTGCGTAGGTAAGAAACGTTCTTGCTAGAAACCCATAGCAGCCACGTAAAACATGCAAACAACAATTAGAGGACGTCTAACTTGTTTTTGCAGGGTATGCCATGTGATGTGATATGGCCAAAAGGATGTGATGAATGATATATGTGATGTATGAGATTGATCATGTTCTTGTAATAGGAATCACGACTTGCATGTCGATGAGTATGACAACCGGCAGGAGCCATAGGAGTTGTCTTTATTTATTGTATGACCTGCGTGTCATTGAACAACGCCATGTAATTACTTTACTTTATTGCTAACCGTTAGCTGTAGTAGTAGAACTAATCGTTGGCGAGACAACTTCATGAAGACACGATGATGGAGATCATGATGATGGAGATCATGGTGTCATGCCGGTGACAATATGATCATGGAGCCCCGAAGATGGAGATCAAAAGGAGCAAAGTGATGATGGCCATATCATGTCACTATTTGATTGCATGTGATGTTTATCATGTTTATACATCTTATTTGCTTAGAACGACGGTAGTAAATAAGATGATCCCTCTTTAAAATTTCAAGAAAGTGTTCCCCCTAACTGTGCACCGTTGCGACAGTTCGTTGTTTCGAAGCACCACGTGATGATCAGGTGTGATAGATTCTAACGTTCACATACAACGGGTGTAAGACAGATTTACACACGCGAAACACTTAGGTTGACTTGACGAGCCTAGCATGTGTACAGACATGGCCTCGGAACACAGAAGACCGAAAGGTCGAGCATGAGTCGTATAGAAGATACGATCAACATGAAGATGTTCACCGACGTTGACTAGCCCGTCTCACGTGATGATCGGACACGGCCTAGTTGACTCGGATCATGTAATCACTTAGATGACTGGAGGGATGTCTATCTGTCGGTGTACTAAAGTAGGGGTACCTTAGTATCCCGAACTTGTGCACGGGCAATCGCAGCGTCCCGCGGCAAGGCTTGCCGGGTGACCGCCAAGGTCCTCCGTGGTTCCTTTGGAGCCATTCAAGGACAAAGTATTCAAGCCAAGGCGCAAGGCCCCGGCAAGAGGAGCTTGCCGGGAAGGCCACTCGAAGCACAAAGACCCCGGCAAGAGGAGCTTGCCGGGAACACCAACCAAGGCATCTCGTGAAGCTTGCTGCAACGCATCATGTGTCCCGGCAAGACCCAGTGAGCGACAAGCTCCCGGACGCGACAAGACAACATCCGCGGCAAGGCGCTTGCCGCGGCAAGCTACTACTCCGCAGCCTGCGCTGCAGCTCACCCACCAACGTGTCGCTTTGGGACCGTTCCTGGCGTACGTGGCGGGAGGCTGTGCAGCCAGGGGCATGCGGTGGCAAGCAGGCGCTGACAAGATAGCCATCGTGGCAAACGGTGGCGCCCCTGACGGTCCCTTTCCGCACCGTCTAGGCGACACAGACAGGCATTTAATGCCTTTGTCCCCTGCCGTCAGGGTTAGGTATGATACAACTATAGTAAGCGGTGGTGCCAACCATCACCTCTTTTACCTTTTTACCCTCATCTCTGTTGCCACCTGTCGGTGACCCCTTTGACATATAAAAGGAGGCCCATGCGCAACAGGGAGGGGGGACGATCATTCTGATGCTCGGTCTCGCTAGCCACCCAAGTGTACTGTAGCATTCATTGCTCCCGAGCAAGAACACAAATACAAGCCAAAGCAGGAGTAGGGTTTTACGCATCCGTGCGGCCCGAACCTGGGTAAACCGATCGCGTCGCTCGTGCGTTCGCCTCGCTCTGCTCTTTGTGCACTCTCCGCCCCCCTGCCAAACCGAAAGGGGCCCCAGTCCGCCATGGTCCCATAGGTGTCCATGGGGATCAGTCACCCCCGACATCTTTGGCGCGCCAGGTAGGGGGTGCGTCGAGGCTGTGTGAACCTGATCCGACGTTCGCACGAGCCGAATCTTCATCATCTTCGTCGACATGCCGCCGAAGAAGAAGGCTTCAGAGGTAGCTGCTCCGTCTGCGCCGAGCCCACCATCGCCGGAGCGAACGGGTGGTGGATTAGGCGCCGGTGGAAGAGCGGGCGCTGACAAGGGAACTCATGGTGCTGCCAGGTCCAAGGACAAGACTGAGCTGCACGTCGGCGGCGCGGTCGGCTCCCACAACGACCGAGCGCACTCCAAGACCTCGGCGTCCGTACATGCTCCGCGCCCGTCTCGGGAGGAGCGGGAACAGCAACGTCATGGTACTCACGGTACCATACGTTTGATGGGCCAAGATCAAGCTGGCGGATCCCGGAGCGCTCAAGTCTAGCATGCGCGCCAACATGCTGGCACGAGCAGGGCATGGTCGCATGGACGTGGTACTCCTCCTTCTAACGCAGTTAGAAGTCTGAGCATATCTCGCTCCTCGCACCGTTCACTGCCGCCGCCCGCCACTCAGGTGGAAGCGTTGGCACGGGCCCTTCGCTCTAGTCTATGGAGCGGAGGCAGTTCTCCCCACGGAACTCGTATACGGGTCGCCTCGAGTGCTCGCTTACGATAAGCTTGAGCAAGAGCAGCTGCGGCAAGATGACGCGCTGCTCCTTGAGGAAGACCGTCTTCAGGCTGCCGTGCGAGCCGCTCGCTACCGGCAAGCTTTGCGCCGCTACCATAGCCGCAAAGTTAACGCCAGAAGTCTCGAGGAAGGCGACCTCGTTCTTCGGCGCATTCAGTCCGCCAAGAATTCCAACAAGTTGACGCCGAAGTGGGAAGGTCCTTACCGGGTGAAACGAGTCACCAGGCCTGGCGCTGTCCACCCGGAGACCGAAGATGGCATCCCAGTGAGCAACTCCTGGAATATTGAGCATCTTCGTAAGTTTTACCCGTAAGGCGCGGTTGTCGGACCCTGTCCGGCAACCACCCTTTTGTACAAGTCTTGCCGCTGTTGCATGTAATCCTTTGTACAAAGCCGGGCACAGATCCCGTGCATAAAGATTATGTGCTTAGCACACCTTGTCGATCTCATGCTTTTTAAATTTTGCATGTATTATCTGACATTTTGTGCAACACTTACTCCCGGTAAGCAATAACGAGCCTTAAGGCTCCATACTGTTATTTCGTTCTTTCTTCTTTTTCGCAAGGAAAGGAAGGACCCATCGCGCGCAAGTTTGCCGGGGGGGAGGGAGAAGATACGGTATGGACCAGGCGTCGTTCAAGAAGGTTGCGCCCTGCCGGGAAACAAACGACAGAAAAGATAAGTTTGCCAAAGTTTGAGCAATCAGATTATTAAATTTATAGGGTTATCCTCCTTGAACGACCATCCCTTGTATGGAAAACCTGTGCGCGGAGGAACCAACTCGTAGCTAGTTGTGCCCTTACTGTTGTTTCGAGCCCGCTCAACAACTTAAGTGAGCTGCGACTAGCTCTGCGACAAGGTTTCTTGCCGGCCGCGGCACCGCCTGCAGCTCGTAGCTAGTTGCGCCCTTACTGTTGTTTCGAGTCTGCTCAGCAACTTAAGTGAGCTGCGACTAGCTCTGCGACAAGGTTTTCTGCTGGCCACGGCACCGCCTGCAGGCTGCTGATGTTCCGCACTCAGCGCTCGCGGCAAAGGTACCCGCGCCGGCAAGTTCCCTAAAAGCGTAGGGTAAAAACATACAAGGGAAGGAATCAAGTAAAGGGAATAACATAGCCGTTACTAACCAAGGATAGAGTATATTACAAAATAAACTTGTCGCAGCTCTAACAGACTGTTTTTCATAACATGATTGACAGCGACAAGGAAAGAAAAAGATGGATGGCCTAGTCTACACGATCACCTTCGACCCTCCTAATTCCGCTCACCCTGTCCACGATAGGTGCGACAAGGGCCTTGAGCTCCTCCAGATCAGCATCTGGCGGCAAGCTTCGGAGGACGTTGGTGAGGCGGAGACCCGGGTTGCGGAAGGCCACCTTCATCAGCACCTTCTCGAGAGCTCCCGCGCAAATCTTGCGCGACTCGTCGGCAAGCTGCTTTGGGATCTGCTCCCGGAGTCGCTGGAGCACCGTCGCCACGCCCTTGAAGAATAGAGTCAGCTTGGCGCTGGGTTGGAGATTCTCGTCGGAAGAGTACCTGAGATCTACCATCCCCAATTGCGCCAGCTCCCTGTCAACGTCCGCGGCGACGTTCACCAGACCCTCCGTCCAGTGCTCCACATTCTCTGACAAAGTCTTCCGGGCGGCAGCAGCCTTCGCCAGCAGCACCTTGCCGGCCTTGACTTCTTCCTTCAAGGCCGCCTCTTGCTCCTTGGCGCTGCCCAGAGATTTGGTCAGAGCCGCCAGCTTCACTTCAAGATCAGCGTTGGAGTTCTTGGCGGCGTCCAGTTCCTTGCCCCTCTCGACAAAAAGGGCATGCAGCTCCGAGTAGCTGTTGGCGTCCTTCTCATGCTCGAGCTTGAGCGCGGCAAGCTCGTCGCCACTTGCCTTGAGGCCCGCCTCCAGCTGCACCACCTTCAGCTCCAGCTCAGCCTTGGCGGCCTCGGCAGCTGCGGCAGCGTCTTCGGCCTGCTTGACGGCTCCGCCAACTGCTCGCTCGCGCGCGGCAAGTTCCTCCTCGTGGCTGTCGAGGTGGACCTTCCGCTGCGCCAAGTCACCCTCCTGCGAAGACAGCTTCTCCGCGGCAAGCCTTTGGTGCTCTTCGACGTCGGCCTTCTCGAGGAGGAAGGCCTGCTGCGCTTTGGCAAGATCTTCCCGCTCCTTTGCCAAGGAGCGGAGAGCTTCCTGGTTGGCGCCTCGGAGCTCTTCTGCGCGCTTCTCGATATCAGCGCCAGCCTTCGCCATGAGTGCTTCGCGGGACTCCAGCTTGGCCTGCCGGGCGCGGTAGAGCGCCACTAGCTTCCGCAGCAGGCGCTCCTCTTCAGGTTCGCCGCCGCTGCTACTTGGCGCATCGACCAGCTTCAGCCCGGCGGAGGCAAGCACCTCTCCGTCCAGCATCTCCCCCTCGATCGGCGCCCTGGAGCTTGACGCCCAGGGAAGGTTAATGAAGATGTCCTCGCCGGCCTTCAGGTAGACGCCAGGCTGGGGCTCATCGGAGCCTGCCGCGGCGGCTGCGGCGGAGGAGTCGGTGGTCAGAGCAGCGCCTGGCGCTCCTGCGGCCTCTGGATCGTCAGTACGACCGCCAGACTCCCCGCCCGCCTCCGCGGCGGCAGCCCTGGCGGCCTCCTCGCCGGTGCCGGCTGCTTCCTCGGCGGCAACTTCAATCTCCATCGGCTCTGCGGCAGATGGATCTGACGGCCGGAAGAGGGCAGAAGATTCAAGCAAAATTCGAGCAAAATCCAAGAGAAAGATCAAGAAGAAAAAGAGCCAAGGGGAGTTTGAAGCAAGTAAGTTACCTGTGCCAGGGTCTGCAGCAGTGGTCTCCGTCGCCGGCGGATTGCTGACGAAGTCCCTTGCAGGGGATCCCTCCCTCGCCGGGGGCTCCTCCCTTGCCGTAACCTCCTCCCTTGCCGGGGCTCCTCCCTTGTCGGAACCTCCTCCCTTGCTGGGGGCTCCTCCCTTGTCGGAACCTCCTCCCTAGCCGGAGTCTCCTCCCTCGCCGGAGAGCTCTCCCTTGCCGGAGATCTCTCCCTTGCTGGAGGACTTTCCCTTGGCGCTTCAGGGGCAGCCTCCGGGCTCTCCTGGTGTGGCTGCTCTGCTCCTGCACAATTCAAACAAATGAGTATCAGCACAGCAAGGATCTTCGTGCGCGCCCGACAGGGAGAAGTAAACAAGACACGGGAAGAGCAGGGAGCTGGGGCCGACCCGCTGCTTCGACCCGCGACGGCCCGGTTTCCCGCCTCCACCGTCCGCGACTCCAAGCGCATGGGAGCCGCATGGCAGGCGTGTAGAACCGAGGCGACGGATGGGGCGACCTCTCCCCACCCCGTGATCATGGGGAGTGGACACCTAGAAAACCGCCCATGGTCTCTCCCACGATGCCGCGTTTGACGCGTGCCGTGCAGGGAGGGCGCGGTGGATGTGGAGTGAGTTATGGCATAACCTAGGCCGCGCGTGCCCGTGCACTGTTTTGGGCCTAGCCCAACAACACTCGGCACCGTGTATGGCCCAGGCCCGGGGGCTCCTGTCGGTGTACTAAAGTAGGGGTACCTTAGTATCACGAACTTGTGCATGGGCAGTCGCAGCGTCCCGCGGCAAGGCTTGCCGGGTGACCGCCAAGGTCCTCCGTGGTTCCTTTGGAGCCATTCAAGGACAAAGTATTCAAGCCAAGGCGCAAGGCCCCGGCAAGAGGAGCTTGCCGGGAAGGCCACTCGAAGCACAAAGACCCCAGCAAGAGGAGCTTGCCGGAAGACCAACCAAGGCATCTCGTGAAGCTTGCTGCAACGCATCATGTGTCCCGGCAAGACCCAATGAGTGACAAGCTCCCGGACGCGACAAGACAACATCTGCGGCAAGGCACTTGCCGCGGCAAGCTACTACTCCGCAGCCCGCGCTCCAGCTCACCCACCAACATGTCGTTCTGGGACCGTTCCTGGCGTACGTGGCGGGAGGCTGTGCAGCCAGGGGCATGCGGTGGCAAGCAGGCGCTGACAAGAGAGCCATCATGGCAAACGGTGGCGCCCCTGACGGTCCCTTTCCGCACCGTCTAGGCGACACAGACAGGAATTTAATGCCTTTGTCCCCTGCCGTCAGGGTTAGGTATGATACAACTGGAGTAAGCGGTGGTGCCAACCACCACCTCTTTTACCTTTTTACCCTCATCTCTGTTGCCACCTGTCGGTGACCCCTTTGACATATAAAAGGAGGCCCATGCGCAACAGGGAGGGGGGACGATCATTCTGATGCTCGGTCTCGCTAGCCACCCAAGTGTACTGTAGCATTCATTGCTCCCGAGCAAGAACACCAATACAAGCCAAAGTAGGAGTAGGGTTTTACGCATCCGTGCGGCCCGAACCTGGGTAAACCGATCGCGTCGCTCGTGCGTTCGCCTCGATCTGCTCTTCATGCACTCTCCGCCCCCCTGCCGAACCGAAAGGGGCCCCGGTCCGCCGTGGTCCCATAGGTGTCCATGGGGATCAGTCACCCCCGACACTATCTGAGTGGGAGTTCATAAGATGAACTTAATTATCCTGAACATAGTCAAAAGGTCTTCGCAAATTATGTCGTAGCTCGCGCTTCAGTTCTACTGTTTAGATATGTTCCTAGAGAAAAATTTAGTTGAAAGTTGATAGTAGCAACTATGGGGACTAGGTCCATAAACTGAGGATTATCCTCATTGCTTCATAGAAGGCTTATGTCCTTAATGCACCGCTCAGTGTACTGAACCTCGAACATCGTCTATGGATGTTGCGAACATCTGACATACAAATTTTGATAACTACGTGATAGTTCAGTTAAACGGTTTAGAGTTGAGGCACCGAAGACGTTTTTGAAACATCGCGAAACATATGAGATGTTTCGAGGGCTGAAATTGGGATTTCAGGCTCGTGCCCACGTCAAGAGGTATAAGACCTCTGACGATTTTCTTAGCCTACATACTAAGGGAGAAAAGTTCAATTGTTGAGCTTGTGCTCAGATTGTCTGAGTACAATAATCATTTGAATCGAGTGGGAGTTGATCTTCCAGATAAGATAGTGATGTTTCTCCGAAGTCATTACCACCAAGCTGCTAGAGCTTCGTGATGAACTATGATATATCAGGGACATATATGATGATCCTTGAGATATTCGCGATGTTTGACACCACAAAAGTAGAAATCAAGAAGGAGCATCAATTGTTGATGGTTGGTGAAACCACTAGTTTCAAGAAGGGCAAGGGCAAGAAGGGATACTTCATGAAACGACAATTCAGCTGCTTCTCTAGTGAAGAAACCCAAGGTTGAACCCAAACCCGAGACTAAGTGCTTCTGTAATAAGGGGAACAGCCACTGGAGCAGAATTACCCTAGATACTTGGTAGATGAGAAGGCTTGTAAGGTCGATAGAAGTATATTGGATATACATTGTGTTGATGTGTACTTTACTAGTACTCCTAGTAGCACCAGGGTACTAGATACCGGTTCGGTTGCTAAGTGTTAGTAACTCGAAATAAAAGCTACGGAATAAACGGAGACTAGCTAAAAGTGAGCTGACGATATGTGTTGGAAGTGTTTCCAACGTTGATATGATCAAGCATCGCACGCTCCCTCTACCATCGAGATTGGTGTTAAACCTAAATAATTGTTATTTGGTGTTTGCGTTGAGCATAGACATGATTGGATTATGTCTATCACAATACGATTATTCATTTAAGGAGAATAATGGTTACTCTGTTTATTTGAATAATACCTTTAATGGTCTTGCACCTAAAATGAATGGTTTATTGAATCTCGATCGTAGTGATACACATGTTCATGCCAAAAGATATAGGATAGTAATGATAGTACCACCTACTTGTGGCACTGCCACTTAAGTCATATCGGTATAAAACGCATGAAGAAGCTCCATGTTGATGAATCTTTGGACTCACTCATTTTTGAAAGGATTGAGACATGTGAACCATGTTTGTTGGTAGATATGCATGAAGAAACTCTATATAGATGGATCGTTTGGACTCACTTGATTTTGAATCACTTGAGACATGCAAAACATACCACATGGGCAAGATGACTGAAAGTCTCGGTTTCAGTAAAATGGAACTAGAAAGCAACTTGTTGGAAGTAATACATTTTGATGTGTGCAGTCCAATGAGTGCTGAGGCGTGTAGTGGATATCGTTATGTTCTTACTTCACAGATGATTTGAGTAGATATTGAGTATATTTACTTGATGAATCACGAGTCTGAATTATTGAAAGGTTCAAGTAATTTCAGGGTGAAGTTGAAAGATCGTCGTGACAAGAGGATAAAAGATCTATGATATGATCATAGAGATGAATGTCTGAATTACGAGTTTGGCACAGAATTAAGACATTGTGGAAATTGTTTCACAACTGATACAGCCTAGAACACCATAGTGTGATGGTGTGTCCGAACATCATAACTGCACCCTATTGGATATGATGCATACCATGATGTTTCTTATCGAATTACCACAATAGTTTATGGGTTAGGCATTAGAGACAACCACATTCACTTTAAATAGGGCACCACGTAATTCCGATGAGATGACACCATATGAACTATGGTTTAGAGAAACCTAAGCTGTCATTTCTTAAAAGTTTGGGGCTGCGACGCTTATGTGAAAAAGTTTCAGGCTGATAAGCTCGAACCCAAAGCGGTTAAATGCATCTTCATAGGACACCCAAAATAGTTGGGTATACCTCCTGTCTCAGATCCGAAAGCAATAAGGGATTGTTTCTTGAATCGGGTTCTTTCTCGAGGAAAAGGTTTGTCTCGGAAATTGAGTGGGAGGATGGTGGAGACTTGATGAGGTTATTGAACCGTCACTACAACTAGTGTATAGCAGGGCACAAAGAGTTGTTCCTGTGGCACCTACACCAATTGAAGTGGAAGCTTATGATAGTGATCATGAGACCTCAGATCAAGTCACTCCCAAACCTCGTAGGACGACAAGGATGCATACTACTTCAGAATGGTACGTAATCCTGTCTTGGAAGTCATGTTGCTAGACAACAATGAACCTACGAGCTATGGAGAAGCAATGGTGGGCCCGGATTCCGATAAATGGCTCGAGGCCATAAAATCCGAGAGAGGATCCATGTATGAAAACAAAGTGTAGACTTTGGAAGAACTACTTGATGGTCGTAAGGCTGTTAGGTACATATGGATTTTAAAAGGAAGACGGACAATGATGGTAAATATCACCATTAAGAAAGCTCGACTTGTCGTTAAGAAGTTTCCCGACAAGTTCAAGAAGTTGACTACGGTGAGACTTTCTCACTCGTAGCGATGCTAAGAGTCTGTTGGAATTATATTAGCGATTACTGCATTATGAAATCTTGTAGATAGGATGTCAAAACATTGTTTCCTCGATGATTTTCTTGAGGAAAGGTTGTATGTGATACAACCGGAAGGTTTTTGTCAATCCTGAAAGATGCTAATAAGTATGCAAAACTCCAGCAATCCTTCTAAGGACTGGAGTAAGCATCTCGGAGTTGGAATGTATGCTTTGATGAGATGATCAAAGATTTTGGGTGTATACAAAGTTTATGAGAAACTTGTATTTCCAAAGAAGTGAGTGGGAGCACTATAGAATTTCTGATGAGTATGTGTTGTTGACATATTATGGATCAGAAATGACGTAGAATTTCTCGAAAGCATACAGGGTTATTTGGAAAGTGTTTTTCAATGGAAAGCCTGGATTAAGCTACTTGAACATTGAGCATAAAGATCTATAAGGATAGATCAAAACGCTTAATGGTACTTTCAAATGAGCACATACCTTGACATGATCTTGAAGGTGTTCAAGATGGATCAGTCAAAGAAGGAGTTCTTGCCTGAGTTGTAAGGTATGAAGTTAAGACTTAAAGCTCGACCATGTCAGATTAGAGAGAAAGGACGAAGGTCCTCCCCTATGCTTAAGACATAGGCTCTACAGTATGCTATGCTGTGTACCGCACCTGAAGTGTGCCTTGCCATGAGTCAGTCAAGGGGTACAAGAGTCATCCAAGAATGGATCACAGGACAGCGGTCAAAGTTATCCTTAGTAACTAGTGGACTAAGGAATTTTCTAAATTATGGAGGTGGTAAAAGAGTTCGTCATAAAGGATTACGTCGATGCAAGCTTAACACCTATCCGGATAGCTCTGAGTAGAGATACCGGATACGTATAATGGAGCAACAATTTAGAATAGCTCCAAGTAGAACAGTTATTTGGAATAGCTCCAAATAGAACGTGGTAGCTACATCTAGGAGATGACATAGAGATTTGTAAAGCACACACGGATCTGAAAGGTTCAGACCCGTTGACTAAAACCTCTCTCACAAGCAACATGATCAAACCCAAAACTCATTGAGTGTTAATCATATAGTGATGTGAACTAGATTATTGACTCTAGTAAACTCTTTGGATGTTGGTCACATGGCGATGTGACCTATGAGTGTTAATCACATGGCGATGTGAACTAGATTATTGACTCTAGTGCAAGTGGGAGACTGTTGGAAATATGCCCTAGAGGCAATAATAAATTGGTTATTATTATATTTCCTTGTTCATGATAATAGTTTATTATCCATGCTAGAATTGTATTGATAGGAAGCTCAGATACATGTGTGGATACATAGACAACACCATGTCCCTAGTAAGCCTCTAGTTGACTAGCTCGTTGATCAATAGATGGTTACGGTTTCCTGACCATGGACATTGGATGTCGTTGATAACAGGATCACATCATTAGGAGAATGATGTGATCGACAAGACCCAATCCTAAGCATAGCACTAGATCGTGTAGTTCGTATGCTAAAGCTTTTCTAATGTCAAGTATCATTTCCTTAGACCATGAGATTGTGCAACTCCCGGATACCGTAGGAGTGCTTTGGGTGTGCCAAACGTCACAACATAACTGGGTGGCTATAAAGGTACACTACGGGTATCTCCGAAAGTGTCTGTTGGGTTAGCACGAATCGAGACTGGGATTTGTCACTTCGTGTGACGGAGAGGTATCTCTGGGCCCACTCGGTAGGACATCATCATAATGTGCACAATGTGATCAAGGAGTTGATCACGGGATGATGTGTTACGGAACGAGTAAAGAGACTTGGCGGTAACGAGATTGAACAAGGTATCGGGATACCGACGATCGAATCTCGGGCAAGTAACGTACCGATAGACAAAGGGAATTGTATATGGGATTGATTAAGTCCTTGACATCGTGGTTCATCCGATGAGATCATCGTGGAACATGTGGGAGCCAACATGGGTATCCCGATCCCGCTGTTGGTTATTGACTGGAGAGTCATCTCGGTCATGTCTGCATGTCTCCCGAACCCGTAGGGTCTACACACTTAAGGTTTGATGACGCTAGGGTTATAAAGGAAGTTTGTATGTGGTTACCGAATGTTGTTCGGAGTCCCGGATGAGATCCCGGACGTCACGAGGAGTTCCGGAATGGTTCGGAGGTAAAGATTTATATATAGGAAGTCCTGTTTTGGTCACCGGACAAGTTTCGGGGTCACCGGTATTGTACCGGGACCACCGGAAGGGTCCCGGGGGTCCACCGGGTGGGGCCACCTGCCCCGGGGGGGCACATGGGCTGTAGGGGTGTGCACCTTGGCCTATATGGGCCAAGGGCACCAGCCCCAAGAGGCCCATGCGCCAAAGGATAAGGAAAGGAAGAGTCCTAAAGGGGGAAGGCACCTCCGAGGTGCCTTGGGGAGGAGGGACTCCTCCTAGCCGCACCCTTCCTTGGAGGAAGGGCCAAGGCTGTGCCTCCCACCTCTCCCTTGCCCCTATATATATGTGTGGGGTGGGAGGGCAGCCATACCAATGTTCTGGTGCAGCCCTCCCCTTCTCCCAAGTCCTTCTCCTCTCCCGTGGTGCTTGGCGAAGCCCTGCAGGATTGCCACGCTCCTCCACCACCACCATGCAGTTGTGCTGCTGCTGGATGGAGTCTTCCTCAACCTCTCCCTCTCTCCTTGCTAGATCAAGGAGTGGGAGACGTCACCGGGCTGTGCGTGTGTTGAACGCGGAGGTGCCGTCCATTCGGCACTTGGTCATCGGTGATTTGGATCACGACGAGTACGACTCCATCAACCCCGTTCACTTGAACGCTTCCGCTTAGCGATCTACAAGGGTATGTAGATGCACTCTCCTTCCCCTTGTTGCTAGTCTCTCCATAGATAGATCTTGGTGACACGTAGGAAAATTTTGAATTTCTGCTACGTTCCCCAACAATTTCCTCATTGGAAATCATTGTGAGGTGTACACGGATCACAAGAGTTTGAAGTACATTTTCACGTAGAAGGAGTTGAACCTCAGACAAAGGAGATGGTTGGAGCTCATCAAGGATTATGATATGAGGTTGCATTACCATCCCAGAAAAGCTAATGTAGTAGCTGACGCATTGAGCCGTAAGAGTCATGTCAATACACTAATGACGGGAGAAATACCCAAGGAGTTAGCAGAAAACCTTCGTGAACTAGGTTTGGAGATAGTTCCGAGAGGCTATGTGGCAGCATTGGAGATTCAGTCAACATTGATGGATAAAATCAGAGAGGCTCAGAAATCTGACAAGGAGATTGCTTCTATAAAAGAGAAAATGAGCCAAGGAAAAGCTAAGGAATTTCATGAGGATGAGCACGACACCCTAAGGTTTGAAGACCGTGTTTATGTACCCAATGACCCGGAGATCAGAAAGTTGATTCTGCAAGAGGCACATGATTCACCGTATTCGATTCACCCAGGAAATACCAAGATGTATTTGGATTTGAAGGATATTTTCTGGTGGACCGGAATGAAGAAGGATATTGCGGAGTATGTAGCAGTTTGTGACGTATGTCAGAGAGTAAAGGCAGAGCATCAGAAGGCAGCAGGATTGTTGCAACCATTGCCGATACCCGAGTGGAAGTGGGATAAGCTAGGCATGGATTTTATCACGGGATTACCAAGGACTCGTTCAGGCTATGACTCGATTTGGGTTGTAGTTGATCGATTTGGGTTGTAGTTGATCCATTGACAAGAATCGTATGTCTGCATGGAGTTCCGAGGAGTATCGTATCAGATAGAGGAACCCAGTTTACCTCAAAGTTCTGGAAGCAGTTGCATGAGACTTTGGGTACTAGGCTAGAATTTAGTACAGCTTTTCATCCGCAGACAGATGGACAGACCGAGAGAGTCAATCAGATTTTGGAGGATATGCTGAGAGCTTGTGCGCTAGATTATGGATCTAGTTGGGACGATAATTTGCCATATGCAGAGTTCTCTTACAATAATAGCTATCAGACCAGTTTGAAGATGGCCCCTTTCTAAGCTTTGTACGGAAGGAGGTGCAGGACACCGTTGTCATGGGACGAAGTTTGGACCAGATCTGATTAAAGAGTCTGAACAGAAGGTGAAGTTGATTCGCGATAGGCTCAAGGTAGCCCAGTCCAGGCAGAAGAGCTACACAGATTCTAAAAGCAAGGAGACAGTTTACGAAGTCGGAGACAGAGCTTATCTTCGAGTATCCCCACTTCGAGGGATTAAGCGCTTTGGAGTTAAGGGGAAGTTAGCGCCATGATTTGTAGGGCCATATCGAGTTTTGGAGCGTATGGGAGAAGTGGCCTACAAGTTGGAGTTGCTAGAAGGATTGACAGGAGTTCATGACGTGTTCCACGTTTCTCAGTTGAAGAAGTGTCACGCGGAGATGGCTGACATACCTTTGAGAGACACAGTGCCATTGGAAGCAATTCAGTTGGATAACAATTTGACCTATGAGGAGAAACCAGTCAAGATTCTCGAGTTTGCCAGCCGAGTCACTCGCAGCAAGGTTATCAAGTTTTGCAAAGTTCAGTGGAGCCACCACACAGAGGATGAAGCCACCTGGGAGCGAGAGGAAGATTTGCTCAAGGACCACCTCACCTATTTTCTAGCCAACCCGAATCTCGAGGGCGAGATTCATCTTAAGGGGGGTAGGTTTGTAACATCCCAAATTTTCAATTTGGAATGTTATACATTAGATCATCATGCATATCATATTTTATTTTGCTTTTGGTTTTGATCCTAGAAAATCCTAAGCAACTCAAGGACCCACGGAGAGAGTTGGGGATTTCGTTATTTACATAATTGAGTTTTCTCAAATTTTGTAAACAGAATCATTTGATTTTATTTATTTTATCATCAATTATTTCTATTACAAAGATATGAGAGAGGGAATAAAATGACTTTCCCAGAGTATAGAAATATTGAGGATTTAATAAAAAAATCAAATAAGATTTATTTCGGAGTTTTTCGGTATTTTAATTGAATTTAGGAAAAATACGCGTTTTTCAAAGTTGTATTTTGGGCCCAAATAAATGTTCACTTTATCGGGCTTGATTTTAGAAACCCGAGAAAATTTATTTCATGATTTTTGGAGTCCATTTAGTATTTCTTTTTAATTTTTTCCGAGTGTAATTATTTAAAAAAACGAAAACCGACTATGGGCCGTACCCGAGCGGGACTCCGCCCGGGGGCGCCTTTAAATAGCGAGGCACCCGGCGCCCCAGCCCATAACCGCGCCCGCGCCTGAAACCCTAGCCCGCCGCCGACTCGCCGGAGTTGCACGCCGCCCGAGGTTCGCCGCCGCCTCGACTTCCGTGCCGAATTTAAAAAAAATATTTTTTTCGTTGGTTTTATTTTCGATTTTTTATTTATTATTATTTTAATATTATTTTAATATTTTAATTATTTTCGGATTAGGTTAATTAACGATTAATCTGTTCGTCGTTTTTCTTTTTCGTCGGAATTTCCGCGGTTATTTTCTGATCGCGATTTCTGATCCGATTTTCATTTTAGTATAACTTTTCGCTCATTTATCGGAATCAGGCGATTCAAGCGCCTGGAGTTTCGTCTCGAAACCCTCTTTCCGAATAATCAACTACAATAAGTTTTTGCTACTGTAAAATTTGACTTAGAAACAGATTACTAGAACGAAGTTGATTTTTTCGCCGTTTGATTTCTTTTGCTTCGTTCGATTTGATTCTTTTTGCAAACCAGGGTTCTTAAGTTGAACTTTCTGGTTAGATCTTCTATTTGAGTTTTACCTATGCATTAGATAAGTACTTATTGTATGCTTGTTTGTTTGTCTGCGATAGAATACCCGGAGTGCGCCGCCTGTTACTTCGAATCTCTAGGTTTCGCGGATCATCAGCAAGGCAAGTAACACTTTGATCATACCTTTTCTACAACCCAGTTTTATTGCATTAGATCCATCCTCACATATTGCATGATTAGGATCTAATTAAATTGTGGGATGAGAAGTAGATGAGGTAGTACCTATTACCTGTTTATTATCAAACCTTTGGGAGTTATTTCTATGTTTGCTTATTATGCCATGCTATGCTAGTAGACGTGGATTGGGTGAGTGATATCCATGACAGATGTGAGATTGTTAATTAATGGCTTATCTAAGGTGGCAACCTAAACACACATCTGGGTGGATTTAGGCACCTGGGTATTCCAGGACTTGCCTGTTTTTCTTTTGGACCGCCACCTAGGCTCAAAGGGATCATGAGATTATTCATACTAGAAACTTCCGTGTGCAGCCACAAGCCATTATGGGCTCTGGCATAGTTGACTAAGTCATGCGAACTCTTACAGGGTAGACTAGCAGATGTAGGAGAAAGTAGGTGTACCGGTCTATCCATCGTAAGGTGCTAGCGCTTCTGAAAGACTGTGTCTCGATCATCCGTTTCTCAAACACCATGTAGTGCGAGAAATCCAACGGAGGCGATCGAGTCTTGTGGGGAAAAGTGCGCAAACCTCTGCAGAGTGTAATAAACTAATCATGGTTAGCCGTGTCCCCGGTTATGGACATCTTGAGTATCTAGTACCTGGATTATCATGTGAATCTCAACATGTTACTCTAAAGTTAAATTTGTTGGGTTTGTTAAATAATGATGCTTAATTGGGATTGAGAATGCTGTCAACCATTCTCAATGTTTAACAACCACCATGATAGTAATTAAATTTATCCTTTGAAGTAGGGAAAAATTGGCTTTACGCAAAAACTGTAACCATAGAGCTTTCCACCAGCCAAATATGCATATAGTATAGTTGTTTCATTCCATTACTCTCTATGTGTTACCTTGCCAGCATATTCCATGTGCTGACCCGTTCTCAGGCTGCAACGTTAATGTTGCAGACTTTTCAGACGACGATTAAGGAGTTTTAGGTCGTGGTTCTATACTCAGTGATGCCGTTGGAGTTGATGGACTCACTTATCTTCCAAGCCTTCCGCTGTTATCGTTATTAGATGGCCTTAAGCCATATTTATTGTAATAAGTTCTCTTTTGAGACACTCGATGTAATAAGTGTGTGATTTCTACTCTGCTATAAATCCTTCGAGTACTGTGTGGTGTCAGCATTACTGATCCAGGGCTGACACCGGAGCACAGAGATCAGACTGTTTGAGGTCTGGTTGCTACAGGAATGTAGAGGCAAGAGCCTAGCTATGGAGGAGTTATACACACGAGTTTTAAGAGTTCAGGCCCTTCTCGGAGGAAGTAACAGCCCTACGTCTCGGAGCCCGGAGGCGGTCGACTGGATTATATGCGTGTGTGTTATAGGGGGTGTGAACCCTTGTCCCTGAGGAGGGGGGTGGCTTATATAGAGTTCGCCAGACCCCTCCCGCCCTTAGTTACAAAGGGTTTAAGGTACATAAAGATGGAGATGTTACGGGTAATGCCTGTAATAAAAGTACATAATGACCATTAAGGCTATGACTTAAATCTCGACCGTTGCAGAGTGGAGTGGCTCTAGATCTTTTGGTAGTCGAGTGGTTGTCCGTACGGTTGAGTGTCTTCAAGACTGTCGAGTGGAACATGGCTTCATGGTCGAGTTGTCGGTGTACTAGAGTAGGGGTACCCTAGTATCCCGAACTTGTGCACGGGCAGTCGCAGCATCCCGCGGCAAGGCTTGCCGGGTGACCGCCAAGGTCCTCCGTGGTTCCTTTGGGGCCATTCAAGAACAAAGTATCCAAGCCAAGGAGATAAGACCCCGGCAAGAGGAGCTTGCCGGGAAGGCTAACCAAGGCATCTCAAGAAACTTGCCGCGACGCGCCACGCGTCCCGGCAAGGCCCGGTGAGCGACAAGCTCCCGGACACGACAAGACAACGACCGCGGCTAGGCGCTTGCCGCGGCAAGCCTCCACTCTGTACCTGCGCTCCAGCACATCCACCAACGTGTCGCTCTGGGACCCTTCCAGGCGTACGTGGCGGGAGGCTGTGCACCCAGCGGTACACGGTGGCAAGCGGCGCTGACAAGATTGCCATCGTGACGAGCGGTGGCGTCCCTGGCGGTCCCTTTTGCACTATTTGGGCGACGCAGACGGGCATTTAATGCCCTTGTCCCCCGCCGTCAGGGTTAGGTATGATACACTATAGCAGGCGGCTGTACCAACAGCAACATCTTTCCATTTTTACCCTTGTATACGTTGCCACCTGTCGGTGACCCCTTGAGTATATAAAAGGAGGCCCATGCGCAACGTAGAGGGGGGGGGGGGTCGGTCGAACAGAACACTCACGCTCGGTCTCCTTAGCTGCTGGTGTGTACTGTAGCACTCGGCGCTCCCGAGCAAGAACTCAATACAAACCACAAAGCAGGAGTAGGGTTTTACGCATCCGTGCGGCCCGAACCTGGGTAAACTGCTCGTGTGCTTCGCCTCGATCTGCTCTTCGTGCGATCCCCGCCCCCTGCCGAACCGAAAGGGGCTCAGTCCGCCGGTCCCATAGGTGTTCGTGGATTAGCACCCCGACATCTTTGGCGCGCCAGGTAGGGGGGCGTCGAGGTTGTGTGAACCTGATCCGGCGTTCGCACGAGCTCAATCTTCATCGTCCTCATCGACATGCCGCCGAAGAAGAAGGTTTCAGAGGCGGCTGCTCCGTCCGCGCCGAACCCACCATCGCCGGAGCAAACGGCTGGTGGGGTAGACGCCGGCGGAAGAACGGGCATCGACAAGGGAGCTCACGGTGCTGCCAGGTCCAAGGACAAGGCTGCGCTGCCCATCGGCGGCGCAGTCGGCTCCCACGACGACCGGGCGCACTCCAAGACCTCGGTGTCTGTACATGCACCGCGCCCATCCCAGGAGGCGCGGGACCGGCAGCGTCATGATAGTCACGGTACCATACGTTTGCTGGACCAAGATCGAGCTGGTACATCTCGGAGTGCTCAAGACCAGCATGCACGCCAACATGCTGGCGCGAGCGGGGCACGGTCGCCTGGACGAGATACTGCTCCTTCTAACATGGTTAGAAGTCCGAGCATATCCCGCTCCTCACACCGTTCGCCGCCGCCACCCGCCACTTCAGCAGAAGCTTTGGCGCGAGCTCAACTGCTCCTAGACTACCCTCCAGCGGCAGACAAGATCGACGACTGGAGGGCCACCATTCAGAGTCTCATCGGCTTTGCCAACGGTGACATTCCACGGCAGCCGAGTACTTCGCAGCTGCGGCAAGTCAGCCAGGCACGAGCCGGTGGGGACAAGACCGGTGGGGGTGCAACCACTGTGCACTCTCCGCCCCGAAGGCCAAGATCGCCGACTCGCCGGATCCACCTCGGCAGCGACTCCACCGCGTCATCAGATCCACGAGCTCGTCGCGATCAGCGCCAAGTTCTTCACGAACGACAGCAAGAAGACGCCCGTACTTGCATCGAGCGCCAAGGAGAAGCACGGCGTCAATCAGACCAGCGCGCTGGGCCCTCTATCGACATGCATGCGCCAGGGGAACCAGGCGACTTGCCGTACACGGTAGGTTGCCCTGCGTTTACCCGTGAGCTGCGGCAAGTCCAGTGGCCCAGCAGGAAGAATTTCAAGCCAGACGTACCAGAGAAGTATGATGGCAAGTCGCATCCGTCGGAGTTCCTCAGCATCTACACCATCGCGGTGCAAGCTGCCGGGGGCGGGACGACAAGATCCTTGCCAACTACTTCCCGCTGGTGCTCAAGCCCAACGTCAGGTCCTGGCTCATGCATTTGCCGGACAACTCCATATCCTCCTAGGCAGACCTATGCCATCAGTTTGTCGGCGCCTTTACAGGCGGCCACAAACCTCATGGCCAAGAGAGTGACCTTCACCTGCTCGCCCAGAAGGAAGGAGAGCCCCTGCGCAAGTACATCCAGAGATTCAGCCGTGTACAACACAACATCCCAGATGTCCACCTTGTCGCGGTCATCAGCGCGTTCCATCAGAACGTGCGTAACCGCAGGATGCGGGAGGAGATGGCGATGTGCAAGATCAGAGACGTCAGTGAGCTATATGCCCTGGCCGACAAGTGTGCGCGTGCTGAGGAAGGGAGGAAACTCCCTGGAGAGAATACGGGAGCAGGAGGATCTGACAGCGAAGATGCTGCCCCGGCAAAGAAAAACCGGCGGCGGAACAACAGGAAGAAGAAAGGCAAAGATGTGCTAGTCATTGAGCAGTCCGGCAACGACGGTGGCGCCAAGAAAGCCAAAGCTGGTAGCTCCGGCAAGGAGATTGCCGCATGCACCAACTGCCAGGCTGTGGCGGTCGCCGACAAGCAGGACGGCACCGACAAGCAGTATTGCAAGATCCACCGCACCAAGGGCCATGACCTCCAGAGCTGCAAGAAAGTCGAGCAGCTTGTCCAGCAGCAAAAGGTTGAATACGAGCGACGCGACAAGGAGAGGGCCCAAGGAGGCGCTGGAGAATCCGGCAAGAAGCGCGCCGGCCGGGGAGGACGCCGCGGCAAGGCCAAGCAGCGGCAAGGAGACAGACCTCCCCGCGGCCGCGACAAGGATGAAGATGACGACAACGACGAAGACATGGATGATGCCGAGACCAGTGAGCAGGAGTTCCAGAAAGCCACAGAGGTCTTGTGCGTTGACGGTGGTGCTTCTCTGCATACTTCGCACTGCCAACTCAAGCAGTGGGTGCGGGAAGTCAATGCGGCGGAACCACCTGTCGAGTCACGCAAACTTCTGAAATGGTCCAGCACGCCTATCATCTTTGATATTGAGGACCACCCCGATCGCACAACTGCGGTCGGGTGCTTGCCGATGTTGGTTTCACCAACTATCCGCAACCTCAAGGTCACTAAGATGCTAGTTGACGGCGGGGCCGGCTTGAACCTGATCTCCTCCGCTGTACTCCAGAAACTCCAGATCCCTGACAGCGAGCTCGAAGAGACCGGCACATTCCAAGGAATCAACCCGGGAAGGAGCAAGCCGAAGGGGAAGGTCACGTTGCCGGTAACATTTGGCAGCGAGTTGAACTTCAGGACTGAGAGGGTCACTTTTGACGTTGCCGATTTTCCATTGCCTTACAATGGGATAATCGGCCGTCCAGCACTCGCCAAGTTCATGGCAGCCTCTCACTACACATACAACATGCTGAAGATGCCAGGCCCGATAAGCGTCATCTCTGTCCCAGGTGACAAGAAGGATGCTCTTATCTGCGCCGACAAGATCTACCGGGAAGCGGCAGCCGCAACAGATCGCGAGTCACCTGCCGTTGAAGCTCCCGGGGGGAAGAAGAAGACCAAGTCCGGCAAGAGTTCTGATGCCCACTCCGGCAAGCGCACCTCTTCGGAGTGCTGCACTACCGTCGAGGACGCACCATCGAGCTCCACCGGCAAGTGTAAGAAGGCAATAGCGGCTCCGCCAGAGACCAAGAAAGTGTCCGCCAAGGAGGACGGCACTGGTGGTACCTTCACCATCAGTGCCACTCTTGACCCTAAATAGGAAAGCGCGCTCATTACTTTCCTGCGGGCGAACGTCGACGTGTTTGCGTGGCAACCGTCTGATGTCCCCGGTGTTCCCAGGAAAGTAATTGAGCACCATCTTGCCGTTTGTCCTCATGCGCGGCCCGTCAAGCAGAAGTTCAGGAAGCAAGCAGTGGAGCGCCAAGAATTCATCGCAGAAGAGATCAAGAAATTGGAAGCAGCAGGCCTTGTCAGAGGAGTGCTCCATCCTACGTGGTTGGCCAATCCTATAGTCGTGCGCAAGGCAAACGGGAAATGGAGGCTTTGTATCGACTTTACCGATGTTAATAAAGCTTGTCCCAAAGACCCATTTCCCTTGCCGCGCATTGACTAGATTGTTGACTCCACGGCCGGATGTGACTTGCTTTCATTTCTTAACGCATACTCAGGATACCATCAAATCTTCATGGCAGAAGAGGATGAGGAGAAGACCGCAATTCATCACTCCATGTGGCACGTACTGTTTCATACGGATGCCTTTCGGTTTAAAGAATGCTGGTTCAACATTTGCAAGAGTAGTCCATGTTGCTCTTGAGCCACAAATGCACAGAAATGTGGAAGCCTACATGGACGACATAGTGGTCACGAGCAAGGACAGGGCAACTCTGATTCAAGATTTAGACGAGACCTTTGCAAATCTGCGCAAGATCAACCTCAAACTCAACCCCGAGAAGTGTGTGTTTGGAGTCCCCTCCGGCAAGCTTCTCGGGTTCTTCATGTCTCAGCGGGGAATTGAAGCCAATCCCGACAAGATCAAGGCCATTGAGCAGATTGAAGCACCAAAGCGTGTCAAGGATGTACGAAGACTTGCCAGTTGCGTAGCTGCCCTCAGCAGGTTTATCTCTAGGTCTGCTGAGCGCGCCCTGCCATTTTTCAAAATTTTGAAAAAGGCAGGTCCAATGAAATGGACTCCGGAAGCGGAGGCTACGCTGCAAGACTTGAAGAGATACCTGTCCTCCACTCCAACACTTGTCGCACCTAAGCCACAAGAGAAGTTGCTGCTGTATATAGCGGCAACCAATCAAGTGGTTAGTGCTGCGTTAGTTGCAGAGAGGGAGGCAGATGACGAGCCAGCAACCACGGCAGGCGCATCCAGCGACAAGCAGGGGGCTTCCCCAACAAGCTCTGGTCCCGACAAACATGGATCTGTGCAGGTGCGCGAGGAGATACAGAAGAGAATGGTGCAGCGCCCAGTTTACTTTGTCAGTTCCCTTCTGCAGGGGGCTAGGTCAAGGTACTCTGGTGTGCAGAAATTGCTTTTCGGCCTTCTCATGGCCTCGAGAAAGTTGCGCCATTACTTCCAAGCACATGAGATCACAGTTGTCACTCACTTTCCGCTGAAGAGGATACTGCAGAATCCAGAAGCAACAGGCAGGATTGTTGAGTGGGCACTGGAACTGTCAAGCTTTGGCCTCAAGTTTGAGAGTACTTCGACTATCCAAAGCAGAGCATTGGCAGAATTCGTAGCAGAGTGGACGCCAACACCAGATGAAGAAATTCCAGAAACGAATCCCCGTCAAGGAAGCAAACAAAGAGTGGCTGATGTACTTTGATGGTGCCTTCTCGCTGCAAGGCGCCGGCGCTGCCGTGCTGCTTGTCGCACCCACCGGAGAGCACCTCAAGTACATAGTCCAGATGCACTTTCCCAAGGAGCAAGCAACAAACAATACTGCAGAGTACGAAGGCTTGCTTGCCGGTCTCAGGATCGCGGCAGACCTTGGGATCAAGAAGCTCATTGTCAGGGGTGACTCGCAGCTTGTCGTCCGCCAAGTGAACAAGAGTTATCAGAGTCCGTTGATGGAAGCCTACGTTGACGAAGTGAGAAAGCTAGAAGAGCACTTTGACGGCCTACAGATGGAGCATGTCCCAAGAGCTCAGAACGACATTGCTGATGGCCTGTCAAAGTGCGCCACACTTAAGTTACCTGTGGAACCAGGGATCTTTGTGCTCAAGCTGACTCGACCGTCCGTAACACCATCAACTAGACAGAGCAAGAAGAGGAAGTTGATTTCTGGTGGCTATTTTCCGGCAAAGCTTGGTACAGCCGCCTGCTACAGTGTATCATACCTAACCCTGACGGTAGGGGACAAGGGCATTAAATGCCCGTCTGCGTCACCCAAATAGTGCAAAAGGGACCGCCAAGGATGCCACCGCTCGCCACGATGGCAATCTTGTCAGCGCCGCTTGCCACCATGTACCGCTCGCTACACAGCCTCCCGCCACGTACGCCTGGAAGGGTCCCAGAGCGACACCAAGAGTGCTGAGGAGCAGTCTACTCCGGCAAGCCCTAGGGTTTGTTCCGTTGAAGCAGAGGCTCCCGACAAGTTCTGCTCCGGCAAGCTTGCCGGGGAACGTCAAGCTTCGGCTGAGCCGCAGGTTCTCGCCGTAGAAGCGGATGTTCCCGCAGCAGCAGATGTGCCTTTAGTCCTTGTTGTCGAGCCACAAGCTCCAGCATGGGCACAGCAGATTGTCCGTTTCCTTTAGACCGGAGAACTTCCCTAAGAGCAAGAAGAAGCGGAAAGAGTAGCTCGGCGGTCAAGTATGTACCAGTTTGTCGACAACACACTGTACAGAAGAAGACTCAACGGTGTGAAATTGAAGTGTATTCACCGGGAAGATGGACAAAAGCTGTTGGCAGAGATACATGGAGGCATATGTGGTCACCACATTGGCGCAAGAGCACTTGCCGGCAAAGCATTTAGGCAAGGTTTCTTTTGGTCGACAGCCCTCCAGGATGCAACTGCACAAGTAACCAAGTGTGAAGCGTGCCAGTTCCATTCCAAGCAGATACACCAGCTAGCTCAAGCTCTCCAGACGATCCCTTTATCCTGGCCATTTTTGGTCTGGGGGCTCGACATCCTCGGCCCCTTTCCCCGAGCAGTCGGGGGCTTTGAGTACTTGTACGTTGCAATCGACAAGTTCACAAAGTGGCCGGAAGTGGAAGCAGTGAGGAAGGTGACAGCACAGTCAGCAGTCAAGTTCTTCAGGTCGATTATTTGCCGCTTCGGGATCCCTAACAGGATAATCACCGACAACGGTACGCAATTCACGAGCCGCACCTTCATGCAGTACGTCCAAGATCTTGGCGCCAAGGTCTGCTTCGCTTCTATTGCTCACCCGAGAAGCAACGGTCAAGCGGAGAGGGCAAATGCTGAAGTGCTGCGTGGGCTCAAGACCAGGACTTTTGACAGGCTGCACAAGTGCGGAAGAAACTGGATTGAGGAGCTGTCAGTGGTTCTTTGGTCGATCAGGACGCCGCCAAATCGAGCCACTGGCCAGACACCTTTCGCTCTAGTCTATGGAGCAGAGGTAGTTCTCCCCAGGGAACTCGTATACGGGTCACCTCGAGTGCTCGCTTATGATGAGCTTGAGCAAGAGCAGCTGCGACAAGATGACACGCTGCTCCTTGAGGAAGACCGTCTTTAGGCTGCTGTACGAGCTGCTTGCTACCAGCAAGCTTTGCGCCGCTACCATAGCCGCAAAGTTAATGCCAGAAGTCTCGAGGAAGGTGACCTTGTTCTTCGGTGTGTTCAGTCCGCCAAGAATTCCAACAAGTTGACGCCGAAGTGGGAAGGCCCTTACCGGGTGAAACGAGTCACTAGGCCTGGCGCTGTCCACCTTGAGACCGAAGATGGCATTCCAGTGAGCAACTCCTGGAACATTGAGCATCTTCGTAAGTTTTACCCGTAAGGCGCGGTTGCCGGAACCCGTTCCGGCAACCACCTTTTGTACAAGTCTTGCCGCTGTTGCATGTAATCCTTTGTACAAAGCCGGGCGTAGACCCCGTGCATAAAGCTCATGTGCTCCGCACACCTTGTCAATTTCATGCTTTCTATTTTTTTTCCATGTGTTATTTGACACTTTGTGCAGTGCCTACCCCCGGTAAGCAACAACGAGCCATAAGGCTCCATATCTTTTCTCCTCTTTCTTTTTTTCTCAAGGAAAGGAAAGTTCCCTCGCCCACAAGTTTGCCAGGGGGAAAGGAGAAGGTAATGGTATGGACCAGGCATCGTTCAAGAAAGTTTCGCCTTGCCGGGAAGCAAACAACAGAAAAGCTAAGTTGCCAAAGTTTGAGCAATCAGATTTTTTAAATTTTTAAGTTATCTTCCTTGAACGACCGTGCTTTGTATGGAAAACCTGTGCGCGGAGGAACCAACTCATAGGTAGTTTTGCCCTTACTTTGTTTCGAGTCCGCTCAACAACTTAAGTGAGCTGCGACTAGTTGCGACAAGGTTTCTTGTCGGTAGCGGCACCGCCAGCAGGCTGCTGACGTCCCGCACTCAGCGCTCGCGGCCAAGGTGCCTGCGCCGGCAAGTTCCCTAAAAGCGTAGGGCAAAAACATACAAAGTAAGGAATCAAGTAAAGGAAATAACATGGCAATCATTACCCGAAATAGAGTTATATTACAAGGTAGCTTGTCGCGGCTCTAACAGATTGTTCTCATAACATGACCAGCAGCGACAAGAAAAGAAGAAAACGGGCGGCCTAGTCTACGCGATCACCCTCAACCCTCTTGATCCCGCTCACCTTGTCCACAATGGGTGCGACAAGGGTCTTGAGCGCCTCCAGATCAGCATCCGGCGGCAAGGTCCTGAAGACGTTGGTGAGGTTGAGGCCCGGGTTGCGGAAGGCCACCTTCACCAACACCTTTTGAAGAGCTCCCGTGCAGATCTTGCACGACTCGTCAGCCAGCTACTTTGGGATCCTCTCCCGGAGTCACTGGAGGGCCGTCGCCACGCCTTTGAAGAACAAGGTGAGCTTGCCGCTGGGTTGGAGGTTCTCGTCGGAGGGATACCCGAGATCCTCCATTCCCAGCTGCGCCAGCTCCCTGTCAATGTCTGCGGCAACATTCACAAGACCCTCCGTCCAGTGCTCCACATTCTCCCTAAAAGCATTCTGGGCGGCAGCAGCACTCGCCAGCAGCGCCTTGCCGGCCTTGACCTCCTCCTTCAAGGCCGTCTCCTGCTCCCTGGCGCCGTCCAGCGTCTTGGTCAAAGTGGTCAGCTTCAACTCAAGATCTGCGTTGGAGTCCTTGGCGGCGCTAAGCTCCTGGCCCTTCTCGGCGAGACGGGACTGCAGCTCCGAGTGGCTGTGGGCGTCCTTCTCCCGCTCACGCTTGAGCGCGGCAAGCTCTTCACCGCTCGCCTTGAGATCGGTCTCCAGCTGCACCACCTTCGTCTCCAGCTCCTTCTTTGCGGCCTCGGCAGCTGCGGCAGCATCTTCTGCTTGCTTGAGGGCTCCGCCAAACGTTCGCTCGCGCGCGGCAAGCTCCTCCTCGTGGCTGTCAATGTTGACCTTTCGCCGCACCAGCTCGCCTTCCTGCGCAGACAGCTTTTCAGCGGCAAGCCGCTGTTGCTCTTCGACTTCAGCCCGCTCGAGGAGGAAGGCCTTCTGCTCCTCGGCAAGTCGCACCCGCTCCTCTGCCAGGGAACAGAGAGCTTCCTGGTTGTGACCCCGGAGCTCCTCCACGCGCCTTTTGATGTCCACTCCCGCCTTCGCGACAAGCGCCTCGCGGGATTCCAGCTTGGCTTGCCGGGCGCGGTAGAGCGACACCAGCTTCCGCAGTAGCCGCTCCTCCTTAGGCTCGCTGCTGTTGCTGCTCGGCGCGTCAACCAGCGCCAGCCAAGCTGAGGCAAGCGCCTCTCCGTCAAAGCTCTCTCCTTCGACCGGCGCCCTGGAGCTTGATGCCCAGGGGAGGTTGAAGAAGATGCCATCGCCGGCCTTCAAGTAGACGCCTGGCCGGGGCTCTTCGGAGCCTGACGCTGCGGCAGCGGCGGAGGGATCGGCGGTCGGCGTAGCGCCTGGCGCTCCTGCGGCCTCAGGGCCGTCAGTGCGATCGCCAGATCCCCCGCCTGCTTCTGCGACGGCAGCTTTGGCGGCCTCTGCGCCGGTGGGATCGTCAGCGCCGGCTGCTTCCTCGGCGACAGCGGCGTCGTCGGTAGCAACCTCGGTCTCCATCGACTCCGCAGCAGATGGATCTGACAGCCGAAAAAGGGAGAAGAGTCAAGCAAATACCCAAAAAAGAAGATCAAAAGAAGAAGAACCCAAGGGAAGTTTTGAAGCAAGAAGATTACCTATGCCAGGTTCTGCAGTCGTGGTCTCCGCCACTGGGGGGCCGCTGGTGCTGTCCCTTGCTGGAGAACTCTCCCTTGCTGGAGACTTCTCCCTTGCCGGGGAACTCTCCCTTGCCGGAGACCTCTCCCTTGCCGGAGGACTCTCCCTTGGCATTTCGGGGGCGGCCTCCGGGCACTCCTCGTGGGGCTGCTCTGCTCCTACACAAACCAACAATCAGATATCAGCAAAGCAAGAATCTCCATGCGCGCCCAACAGCGGAGAGCGAACCATATACTTACGCTGGGGGCTACCCTGGAGAGCAGTTGCCGGGTCTGGCAAGGTTGTCTCGGACACATCCCCTGCTGTCGCGGTGGGTTCGTCCTCGATGATAATCACCGGGGCCTTGGCTCTCTTCGCTGCTCTCTAGGCCAGAGTCCTAAGAAGGAATAAGTTCAGAGTAAAGCAGATGAGATACAAGACAAAACAGCAAGAATTGAAGCACTACAAGTACAAAAAGAGAATCTTACTCTTCTTCTTCCTCGTCGGAGCTGAACGCGGAGAAGTCGAAGTCCGGCTCACGTCCGGCGCGAGGAGGCGGAGAAGTAGATTCCCTTGGCCGCTTGGTGGGAACAGTGGCGGTGGTCTGAAACGACCCCGCTCCGGCTGCCGCCGCGGCGTGAGAAGCGGCAGGAGCAGAAGCGGTGGTCCGGGTGGACCCCGCTCCAGTTGCCGCAGCAGCGTGAGGTGCTCCCGCGGCGACAGTGCTTGCCGCGGTGGAGCGTGTCGCGCGGCGCGGCGGCTGTCGACTCGCCCGCCGCCCCGCTACCTCCCCGGCCTTGCGGAGACGCCTTCTTGGCGGAGTTGGGGGCTCTGCTTGCGGAGAGTTGTCTGATGATGAGGAGGAAGAGGAGCTGATCTCCAACGAGCCGCTCGTATCCTCGGCGGGCTCGCTCGACTCGATGTCACGCCCGGTAAACTCTTTCTTGCCGGCAAGCTCTTTCTTGCCAGCAAGCTCCTCTCGCTCGGCACGGCTTGCCTCCTCTGCTGCCTCTGCCTCCTCCACGGTGAATCCAAACTCGCCCGCAGCTATGGTTGCCGCCGCCTCTTCCAGCCTGGTGGCGATGCGTTTCAACTCCACATCGGTGGTGTCGCGAGTGAGGCCATTCTTTTCATCGGAGCGGACCGGCACTTCTACCAAGCCGTCAAAGAACTCATGCACGACATCGTCTGCAGGCTCTTGCCAAGTTGGGACAATTCCATGCGAATCGCACAGCGGCATCATTGCACGGATGCGGTCGAGCGCGGAGTTGTTGCACAGCAGAACGACGCCCTGCGGCAACCTGAACACTTCGGGATGTTCAGGATCATACTTGAACAGCTCCTGGAGCATCGCGTTGAGCTCCAAAACTGTGAAGTTGTAGTTGAGGCCCGGACGCAGCCTCATGATATCCGCCGCATTCTTGAATTCCTAGGCGGGTCTCCTCCGTTCCTGCAAGGGGGCGATGCGGCGGCGAAGAAAATCTGTGCCAACAGCGCCTACAGTAAGCCCGGCAAGCCTGAGGTGTTGGATCCGGGTGACGGCAATCTTCAGCCTATCGTCTTCCGGGGACACGTTGCTCCAATCGCTGCCGTGTGCTGCTGGGGCTTGGCGCCGGGTGGTAAACGGCTGCGGGTTCTCCTCGACAATCCAGCACCAGTCTGCTCTCCATTCCTCCCACTTGCCGCTGAACTCTCCCTCCAGATAAGCATCCTTCTTGTCGGCCCTCGAGATCCAGGCGATCCCACCGGATAAAGGCTCTCCTCTCTCTACTCGGGGCATAAAGAAGTGGCGAAAAAGGGCTACATTGGGATAGACTCCGACAAAGTTTTCGCAGAGATGTGCGAAAACTGCCATGGTCAGAACAGCATAGGGGGTGAAGTCAAGGAGGCGGAACCCGTAGGTATTCATGATATCACAGAAAAACTTCGAGAAAGGCGGGCAGAGCCCGCAGTAGAAGAACACGGTGAAGAAAGGATATCCATTTGGAGCCATTTTCCAAGCGGCGGCTGGAAGTACCTTCGTGCACGGATGCGCTCGCGTCTCCGTCGACCAGTAGAGGTAGTAGTACTCCCTCAGCTCCCTCGCGGCGAGCTTGGGGGGAAGATTGCCCGCTCCTTTCGCAGCGCCGCAAGCCGCTACGCCTCGGTCGACTTCACAGCCTTCCCCTTGTCGGCTTTTGAAGCCATGGCGGAAGTGGTGGAGGAGGTCGACGGCGTTGGTGGTGCTGGTGGTGATGGGGGGCAGGGCACTGCTCTCTTTCAGCTTTGGGAAGACGGAGGAGCGGCGGAGGTTCCCGAGATTGAAATAGAAAGGGGCGAATGGGCGCACTACCCCTGTTTCCCCTGCTTATAAAGAGGGAGGGGGCAGAAGTTCCGCCTTTCCGAATAAAGAAACCACCCACGATCTCTCCCACGACGCCGCATTCGACGCGTGCCATTCGGGGAGGGTGCGGTGGATACGGGGAGAGATACGGCGTAACCCAGGCTGCACGTGCTCGTGCCCTGTGTTGCGCCTGGCCCAACAGCGCTCGGCACCGTGTATGGCCAAGGCCCGGGGGCTCCTGTCGGTGTACTAGAGTAGGGGTACCCTAGTATCCCAAACTTGTGCACGGGCAGTCGCAGCATCCCGCGGCAAGGCTTGCCGGGTGATCGCCAAGATCCTCCGTGGTTCCTTTGGGGCCATTCAAGAACAAAGTATCCAAGCCAAGGAGAGAAGACCCCGGCAAGAGGAGCTTGCCGGGAAGGCCAACCAAGGCATCTCAAGAAACTTGCCGCGACGCGCGACGCGTCCCGGCAAGGCCCGGTGAGCGACAAGCTCCCGGACGTGACAAGACAACGACCGCGGCAAGGCGCTTGCCGCGGCAAGCCTCCACTCTGTACCTGCGCTCCAGCACATCCACCAACGTGTCGCTCTGGGACCCTTCCAGGCATACGTGGCGGGAGACTGTGCAGCCAGCGGTACACGGTGGCAAGCGACGCTGACAAGATTTCCATCATGACGAGCGGTGGCGTCCCTGGCGGTCCCTTTTGCACTATTTGGGCGACGCAGACGGGCATTTAATGCCCTTGTCCCCTGATGTCAGGGTTAGGTATGATACACTGTAGCAGGCGGCTGTACCAACTGCAACATCTTTCCATTTTTACCCTTGTCTACGTTGCCACCTGTCGGTGACCCCTTGAGCATATAAAAGGAGGCCCATGCGCAACGTAGAGGGGGGGGGTCGGTCAAACAGAACACTCACGCTCGGTCTCGTTAGCTGCTGGTGTGTACTGTAGCACTCGGCGCTCCCGAGCAAGAACTCAATACAAACCACAAAGCAGGAGTAGGGTTTTACGCATCCGTGCGGCCCGAACCTAGGTAAACTGCTCGTGTGCTTCGCCTCGATCTGCTCTTCGTGCGATCTCCGCCCCCCTGCCGAACTGAAAGGGGCTCGGTCCGCCGGTCCCATAGGTGTTCGTGGATTAGCACCCCGACACGAGTGGATGATGATTTTTCTTCGACTGCTTCTGGTTCTTTTAGAGATGTCCTTGGGGAGGGTATCTTGGACAGATCCATGACCCTATCCTAGGTACATGGCTTCATCATTAGCCCCCGAATGGATCAGGGTTTGAGTGAGGAAGAAGTTGAGAACGCTTCCGACTCATTTTTCATTCTTATGAATATATCTTGTTCGGGATCAATGAACTGAGGTGATGACACCAACTTCTTTTTCAGTCGCCATGATCCATTCTTAGTTTTTTGTCGAGTGAACTTTTACTGAAAAGCTTCGAGTGATGATGCGGAGGATGTCTTCCGTCTGACAAGTTGTTTTGCTGTCCGCGGATTTTGCGGGATTCGAATTTTGGGAAGCGTGCCGGGCGGGGGAGGCCGTGGTAATCGGGACAGATTAGGCAGGTCGCCTCGATCCCCGCACCACCTTTTTAGCCACGTATCGTGTGCGCGACTATTGCGGGATTTGATGAGATCGTCCGGGCCCACAAGTCAATCACTCGGCGGTATCCTTATAAAAGGCACCGGACTGGGCCTTTGAATAGTGCACCCTCATTCTCCTTATTCTTCCTCAGACTTCTCTGCTACCTCTGCTTCCGCTCTCGGTGTCGTAGCTCCGCTCGGACTCGATTCGCTGCCATGTGGAAGGAGAAGACAATGGCGCTGGAGCACGCAAAGAAGGCAACAGCGAAGGTAAAAGGGAAGCGGACCAGCCGAGGTGGATCCTCGTCAAGGTTCGGCCTGCTGCCGGGCTGGATCCAGGGCGATTGGATCCGCTCGATGATTAGCCAGGACGACCTCGACGATCTGGTGGAGGGGGGGCTGATCCCCCATGAGTCGACGCGGCTCCCAGGGAACGAGACCGAGCTGTGGCCGCGGGAGGGTGAGTGTGTTCTCTTCGCCACTCACATCGACCGCGGGTTTTCTTTGCCTCCCCACCCTTTCTTTCGTGGTTTTTCGAATTTCTTCGGGGCTCAACTCCACCACTTTACTCCAAACACTATCGTGTACCTTGCTGCCTTTCGTGTCGATGTGCGAAAATTTCTTGGGTTGTCGACTGCACATGGGTCTCTTCAAGCACATATTCACCTGCCGCTCCCAGTCGGTCATGAAGGCCAACCCAAGTGATGAGAGGACGCACGTGATTCAGATGTGCGGGGGCCTTGGAATCCAAATGAGGAATAAGAGCACCTTCCCAGCTATGATCCTTCCTGACTCGGTCCAGGGCTGGCAGTCGACCTGGTTTTACTGTAAGGACCAGCCGACCCTGGGTCAGTTGACTGGACTTCCCCCTTTTCGTTGGCTCGAGTGGAGAAGCCCTCCTCCTTGAGGGTGATCCCGAAAGAGAAGGCGCAGGTGAAGGCGTTGGTCGAGCGGGTCGTCCAACTTGTCCGTGACGGGGTGACTGGAATGGACCTGCTGGAGGTCTTTCTCAGTCGACGCATCCAACCACTTCAAGCCCGTGACCATCCGATGTGGATGTACTCGGGACTCGAGGACTCCACTCGGATCCACCCAGAGGACGTTAGTGAAGACACGGTGGAGAAGTGGCTGAGAGGAATCACCGGCAACAAAGATAATCCCCGGGGGTCTAGGAGGGTGATTCCATTCGACCATTCACGCCAGTCGGAATAGGTATGATTCTACTTTGTCAAGTATCTTCTCGATTCACTGTGTAACACCTTGTTGATGGTCGACTGTATTTCTTTCATTCATTGTCTTTTCAGGCTCTTATTGACATGTACTCGATGCCCAACGGAGTGCAGGAGCAAGACGTCGAGCAAGGGGCGAGCGGGGGCGAGAGTGGTGAGTGGCACTCGGATGCGGAGGAGGACGAGGAGAGCGATGACTCGAGTGACGATGAGTAGGTCGACTCGCCTCCTCACAGAGAGAGAAGATCCAAGCACACTCAAGACCCGGCGGGCACCCCGGTCCTGGCGGCTGCACCGACTGGGCCATCTTCGAAGCGCCCTCGGACGTCTTCGCCAGCGCCGACTGAGAAGATATCAAAACAGCCCAAGATTGTGCCGCCTCCTGCGCCAAAAGCATTGAAAGCCACCTCCTCTAAACCACCGAAGGCTTTGCCCCGAATCAAAGTGACCATCCCCACCATCTTCGGTTAATCATATGATCCGTTCTTTTGGCCGACTCGAGCAACAGAACGTAACCGGCTGAATGTTGACATTTGCAGTGCTGCTACATCTGGAACTTCTTCCTACCAATATCGAGATGAGGAGATGGAAGACGCGGTTACTTCCAACCCAGGTAAAAACTCTTATGATCTTGTTCTTGATTACTTGGTCGATTAAATTCTAGCGATTCACTTGGGGTCAACTGATTTCTCTGCAGCTCCACCCAACATCATCGATCTTCTAGATGATGATGAAGACGTGGCCCCTAGGCCCAGAAAGAACAAAAAAGTAGCAGCTGGCAAGACGTCTTAGAAGGGACCGACGACCACACCAACCGCCTGGCAATCTGAAGACACAGGCGGGGCCTCTATAACTTTCGCTGTACCATTGTTGAGTGAGCGCCCTGCACCATCGATTGAACCGGTGTTCCCTTCAGTCGTCTAGCCTCACACTTCGGAGCTCCAAGCTGCCGCACTTGGGTCGTCTGCCCCCTTCTTCACCAACTACCATGTTTCGGAAAACCAGTCGGACGCGGCTGCGGAAGCCATCCGTCAGGCTAACGTGATGATGGAGCGGATGAAGACGGTGCACGAGCATAGCCAGGCTCCTTATGACGCCAACGCTGCTCTCCGGGCCAATGTCTAGGTAAGCAAACTTCTGACTGACCTTGTTCTATTAGGATATGCTACCCGAAATATTTTCTTCCATACAATCTCTTATTGTTTGCGTCGAATCTGTACACCCACTGGGTGTTTTGTTGTCTTTGGTATTTGCGCTCTTCCACTCGGTCTGGGCGAGTAGGATCTGAACCGGTGGGGGCACTCTAAGTGCACCCACTGGGTGTAGTCCCCGAGACCGCGGTTGACTGCGGGCAGTCGACTGGTGTAAGTGCATCTAGTGCCACCCCTAGTTGGTTTTGGAGTATTGACGACAAACCTAGTTGAGGGACTAATGTGTTTGTGAGAATTGCAGGATAACACAGGTAGAAGTCCCTCATTGATTCGGTTTAGTTACCAGAGATGACCCCTAAAAATGTACGAAGACATTGAAGACAATGGTGGTTCATGAAGACATTCATGTCGAAGACAATGACATATGAAGACTCCCCATGAAGCCCTTGGAACTCGAAGACTTAGATCCTTCGTAGTTTTACTTTATTCATGTTGTGTCATAGGAACCACCATACTGTTAAGTGGGGTCCAAGAGAACCAGTCAAGATGACTGAAGTGATGCCTAATTCAAATCCTATGTCTTCGAGTGAAGACAATGAGAGAAAATCTTGTCCAGAGTCAGACAAGTCAGCTTTACTTGCAGCCCAAGTAAAGTTGCCGTGAGAGTTCAAAATCCGACCGTTAGTACACGTGTCAGTTCCTTAGTGACCTAGGGTCATTTCGGACAAATCAGGTCAGGGTTGCCAAGCGGCTATAAATAGTCCACCCCTACAACCATAAACGGTGGGCTGCGCAGATTTCAGTGCACGGCTTTTGTCGTTTTAGAGCAACCCACCTCGAAGCCTTTGAGAGAAAATCCTTAGTGAGGAGAAAAGCCCTAACCACCCAGAGCCAGAGTAATTGGGCATCACTTAAGTCTTCTTGTCTGAGTGATCTGAAGACTTATTACACTTGAGGACTGTGCATCCTCCAGAAGGTTAGGCGTCGCGTTTTGAGCATCCAAGAGGAATTGTGGATTGCCGGTGAACGAAGTCTGTGAAGGTTTGGGAGTCTACCTTGAAGACTTACCAGAGTGATTGGGCGGGGTCTGTGTGACCTTAGCTCAAGGAGAAAATGGTGAGGACTGGGTGTCCTGAGCTGCGTGTTCAGGACTGGGTGTCCGGGACTGTGTGTCCTTTGGTTTAAATACCTAGCCGCTCCAACCAGACGTACAGTTGTCACAGCAACTGGAACTGGTCCAACATATCATTGTCTTCAACGTGTCACTGGTACACATTGTGAAGCTATTGCATGCTTGCTTTATCTTCTGTCTTCACAACTTGACTGTATGATCTGTTTGGCTTCATAACTTCTTCCAACCTGATCCTCATTACACTGAAGCTATTTGTCACTGTGCTTTCACTATATTGTATACTTGACCATGGCTTGCGTTGTGTAATCTAACTTCCGCTGCATAGTGATAGGCTTGTTCACTCTGTTTGTCTTCATAACTTCCACGTTTTGAAGACTTTCACAAAAATCGCCTATTCACCCCCCCCCCCCTAGTCGATATAACGCACTTTCAATTGGTATCAGAGCAAGGTGCTGCCTTGTTCTGTGTGATTCGGTTTAACCACCTGGAGTTTTAGCTATGTCGACTGCAGGGATAATTAAAGTCTCCGCTGCGTGCCCCGTCTTCGATGGAACTGAATATCCCTACTGGAAGAATAAGATGCGCATGCATCTTGAAGCCATTGACGTCGACCTATGGTATGTCGTCGAAAACGGCGTTCCCAAGGCTGGAGAAGGTGTCACTGCGGCTGATGTCAAGAAGTTCACTCAACTGGACTCCACTGCCAAGAATATTATCTGTGGTCATCTGACCAAGGGACAGTACGGCCGTGTGAGTGCCTTGAAGACATCCAAGCTGGTTTGGGACTGGCTCTCCAAGGTCAATGAAGGCATCTCAACCCAGAGAGATCAGAGAATCAGTGTTCTTCGCAATCTCTTCAACCGCTTCAAGCGAAATGACAATGAGAATGTCCAGCACACATTTGACCGGCTCACTGACATCACAAATGAGCTTCAAGCCCTCGGCGCCACTGAGATCACCAAACATGAAATCGTCAAGACGCTGCTAAGATCACTTGACAGTTCATTTGACATCCTAGCCCTGATGATTCAAGAACGTCCAGACTTCAAGACACTCGATCCGTCTGACATACTTGAGAGGCTCAACACACATGAGTTTCAGCTTTCTGAGAAAAGAGATATCTACGGTCAAAACTATGGGCGAACTCGTGCCTTGAAGGCAAAAGTTGTGTCCTCATCTGAAGAAGAATCTGACAGCAGTTCTGATGATCCTGAAGACATTGGAAGGGAACTTGCAATGCTAGTGAAGAAGTTCCAGAAATTCACCAAGAAGAAAGGCTTCAGAAAGTCTTCACGAGCAAGCTCAAGGAATGATGAAGCTTCTGCGCATGATTACAAGAAGAAAACATGTCACAAGTGCAAGAAAACTGGACACTTCATCTCTGAGTGTCCACAGTGGGACAATGAGAACAGAAAGAAGAAGAAGAGCAAGGAATATGACTCTGACGATAAGAAGACGAAGAAATACTCAAAGTCTTCGTCCAAGTCTTTCTCAAAGTCTTCATCACACAAGAAGAGTTCATCTGGCAAGGCTCGTACGTTTGTTGGCAAGGAAATGGATTCAGAGGAGGAGTCCGCTTCTGAGGAGGCAGAGGTGGAGTCTGAGGAGGAGTCTGATTCAGGCATTGCGAGTCTGGCTACAGCCTATGTCGCCAAGTCCATCTTCAACACTGAAGACAATGACTCCATCACCAACACCGATGCAAATGACAAGGACGACTCTACTCCTACCTACTGCTTCATGGCACATGGTGCCAAGGTAAACACACGCACCACTCACTATCAAACATCTAGTGACGATGACTCTGATTGTGATTCAAAACCCAGTTACAAAACACTTGCTAAAATTGCAACTGAACAACAAAAGGCCATGGAACATATTCAAAAACTGTTAGACAGAAGCGATGATCTGTTGGGTGCTGAAATGACTCGTTCTGAATCCTTAATTGAAGACATAAAAAAATCTTCATGTTAAGTATCAGGAACTCGAAGATCGTCTTGAGACTCTCTCAACTACTCATGAAAAGCTTTCCTATGATTATCTTCAAAAGAAGCAAGATCTTGAGAAGTTGAGAGCGGATCATGAAGATCTTCAAAAGGAAAATGAGTCACTTCGAGCCGAACAGATCAGTTCTGCTCAGGAAGGATTTGAACCACCATGCCTTAAATGCATTGAGCGTGATAATGCTATTTCTGTTGCTGAATGTTCCACTGCTACTGCTGTTGCAATATCTTCAACTGTTGAAGTGGTAACTAACCCCTCTGCTGAGGATACCACTGCTATTGCTGATGAAAATGCTAGGTTGAAGACATTGCTTGAAATAGGGATGTACAAAAGTCTCAAAGGACATCAGACATTATGTGATGTCCTCAAGAAGCAGATTCTGAACCGAAACCCTAGGAAAGAGGGTGTTGGGTTCGTAAGGAAAATTAATGCAGATGGCTCTTACTGGAAACCTGAGCAGTACCCCAAAACCACATGGGTTGCTGCAAAGGAATCCTCAGCAGATCCATCCAATCTATCCGGCTTCACTTGTGCTAATCCAATTATCATTGATGAATCCTTTGATGCAAACTATAAACTGTTTAGGAATCAGAATGGTGAAGTATTTGCCAGGTACATTGGTACTAACTGCAGGAATGGACCGCCTATGAAGAAGATCTGGGTTCCAAAAACGTGTCTTGAGAATCTTCCCGTGAATGTCCTCATGACACCTCACATGAAGAAGACAAACCTCAGACAAAGGCTTCATATGGTCCAAAGGCTTCATACAGGCAGAGGACTCATTTGAGTCGCACTAACACAAATGTTTTGCAGGGAAACCATGCTCAGGCATATGAGAGCGGTTCTTCAAACCGTCATTCTCATATGACCAAAAACTATTCTGCCTATTCTTATGAGTACTATTGCCCACCTGCTAGACTGTTTGCTAGGGCTCCAAAGCCAAAATTTTCAGATGCTGCACTTAGACTTATTGCTTCTAAGCCACCCTTGAAGATGTGGGTGGTTAAGAAAGCTTAACTCTCTTTTGCAGGGAAAGGTCTCCAGCACAAAACCAAAATCTTCTGATGCTATTGCTGGGGACCTTAAAAATCTTGTGGGGCGCAAGATCAAATGCCCAAATGGCATCACTATGTATTTCATACCTGAATCGCATGCTACTCTCCCTACTTGTCCTAACCTGGATCTAAGTTTTCATAATCCACTGGTTCGTCAAATGTTTTTACTTCACAACACTCTTCGTGAAGCCTATCCCCCTAACTGCACTGTAGGGTACGACACCAGTGACTTCAGAGTCTTCAGAATGGATTATTGACAGTGGGTGTACAAATCACATGACTAGCAAAAGAAGTCTCTTTATGGACTCAACCTTACGTCCATCTGACAAGAGCCACATCACATTCGCGGACACTGGTAAAAGTAAGGTACTGGGTCTAGGTAGAGTTGCAATCTCAAAGGATCAACACATGGATAAAGTCATGTTTGTTGAATCCCTTGGCTTCAACTTAATGTCTGTCTCAATGCTTTGCGATTTAAACATGATTGTAATCTTTGGAAAATATCGTTGTCTGGTACTAATGGAATCTGACAAGTCTCTAGTGTTTGAAGGGTATCGAAAAGATGATTTGTACGTGGTAGATTTCTCAGCAGGGCCACAGCTTGCAGTTTGTCTTCTCGCAAAGGCTTCAGAATGCTGGCTTTGGCATCGAAGACTTGGGCATGCTTGCATGAGGAACCTCCACACCCTTGCGAAGAAGAAGCATGTCATAGGCATCGAGGGCGTCAAGTTCAAGAAAGATCACTTATGCGGTGCCTGTGAAGCTGGGAAGATGACAAGGGCAAAACATCCTTCGAAGACAATCATGACCACTACTCAACCCTTCGAACTGCTTCACATGGATCTCCTCGGTCCCACTCACTACTCAACTTTCTCCACTACTGCTTGCCTCTATGGCTTCGTCATTGTTGATGATTACTCTAGATATACTTGGGTGCACATAATCCTTTACAAGACTGAAGTGCGGGATGTCTTCAGACGCTTCTCAAATCGGGCAATGAACAATTATGGCGCCAAGATAAAGCACATCAGAAGTGACAATGGCACAGAATTCAAGAACACCGGCCTTGACACATATCTTGATACATTGGGCATCACTCATGAATTCTCAGCTCCATACACGCCACAACAGAATGGCATCATCAAACGCAAGAACAGAACACTCATTGAGATGGCCAGAACAATGTTAGATGAGTACAAGACACCAAGAAAATTCTGGACTGAAGCCATTGACACTGCATGCCATACTATCAACCGTGTATATCTTCACAAGCTGCTGAACAAGACATCTTATGAACTTCTGACTGGCAAGAAGCCAAATGTAAGTTACTTCAGAGTATTTGGATCAAGATGCTGGATCAAGGACCCTCACCACACCTCAAAATTTGCTCCAAAAGCACATGAGGGCTTCATGCTTGGATATGGAAAGGATTCGCACTCCTACAGAGTCTTCAATCTCTTTCACTACAAAGTGGTTGAAACAGTGGATGTGCGGTTCGATGAGACCAATGGGTCACAAAGAGAGCAACTACCAGATGTGCTAGATGAAGTTCCAGCCAGTGAATCAATCAAGCTAATGGGAACTGGAGAAATTATACCTTCTGAAGCTCGTCCTGAAGAAGAACTTATCATCTCAGCACCTGATCCACATGAAGACAATGCTCAGCCTGAAGACATTCGTCCCCATGACAACGTAGATCAGCAAGAGCAAAGTCTTCGACCCCTACATCCTCGTGTTGCCAATGAAGTGCAGATTGACAGAATAATTGATAGCATCAATGCACCTGGTCCACTGACTCATTCAAGGGCAACTCAACTGGCAAACTTCTGCGGACACTTCGCATTCGTTTCAATCACAGAACCCAAGAAAATTGATGAAGCCTTTATGGAACCTAAATGGATTCAAGCTATGCAAGAAGAGCTTCAACAATTTGAGCTGAACAATATATGGGAGTTGGTTAAGCGTCCTGATCCACGGAAGCATAACATAATAGGCACCAAATGGATATACCGCAACAAGCAAGATGAGCATGGCCAAGTCGTCAGAAACAAGGCTCGTCTCGTTGCTCAAGGATATACTCAAGTGGAAGGCATTGACTTCGATGAAACATTTGCTCCTGTTGCCAGACTTGAAGCCATCCGTATACTGCTGGCCTATGCAAATCATCACAACATAATCCTGTATCAAATGGATGTAAAAAGTGCCTTCCTCAATGGCAAAATTGAAGAAGAAGTGTATGTTGCACAACCACCTGGGTTTGAAGATCCAAAACATCCTGACATGGTGTACAAGCTCAAAAAGGCACTATATGGCCTCAAACAAGCCCCTCGGGCCTGGTATGATACACTCAAATACTTCCTGAAGAGCAAAGGCTTCATACCTGGTTCCCTGGATCCCACTCTCTTCACAAAGACATATGATGGTGAACTGTTTGTGTGCCAAATATACGTGGATGACATTATCTTCGGCTGCACCAATCAGAAGTACAGTGAGGAGTTCGGATATATGATGCAAGAGCAATATCAGATGTCTATGATGGGGGAGCTGAAATTCTTCCTCGGTCTTCAGATACGGCAACAACGCAATGGCATCTTCATATCTCAAGAGAAATATCTCAAAGACTGCCTGAAGAAGTTCGGTATACAAGACTGCAAAGGCTTCACAACACCAATGCCAGCCAAACATCATCTGGGTCCTGACGACAATGGTAAAGAGTTCGATCAAAAGGTATACCGCTCCATGATTGGTTCTTTGCTTTATTTATGTGCATCTAGGCCAGATATTATGCTTAGTGTTTGCATGTGTGCTCGGTTTCAAGCGGCACCAAAGGAGTCGCACCACTTAGCTGTGAAGCGAATTCTTCGATATTTGGCTCACACCCCAACTCTAGGGTTATGGTATCCAAAGGGCTCAGAGTTTGATCTGGTTGGATTTTTGGACCCTGATTACGCTGGTGACAAGGTTGATCAGAAGTCCACATCAGGCACATGTCACTTTCTGGGCCGATCACTTGTCTGTTGGTCTTCAAAGAAGCAGAACTGTGTATCTCTCTCCACTGCTGAATCTGAATACATTGCTGCTGGATCCTGCTGCGCTCAGCTTCTATGGATGAAGCAAACCCTCAAGGATTATGGCATTCATCTGAAGCAAGTGCCACTTTACTGCGACAACGAAAGCGCCATCAAGATCGCCAACAACCCAGTTCAGCACTCGAAGACAAAGCACATTGAAATTCGTCATCATTTTCTCAGAGATCATGTTGCAAAGGAAGACATTGATATCATACACGTCAACACTGAAGAGCAATTGGCAGATATCTTCACCAAGCCCTTGGATGAGAAGAGATTTTGCAAGTTACGGTGTGAGCTAAATATCTTGGAATCCTCAAATGTCCTGTGATCAGGCACACATCCTAACACTTATGCATGATGATGACTTAGATGTGCAACACACGAAGTAACGTATATCTTCAATCAATGAAGACATACATTCTAAGTGTGAATACATTAACGTGGAATTTGACCTCGGAGCGCCACGATGTGCGCCGTGTCTGGGTCCAATACTTCCTATACGGTGGGTAGCGCCACCACCAAATTTTTCTGCTTGAAGTGTTTCACTCATGGCATTACATTTGCTATGTCTTCACATTTGGTTTGGCTTCAATCTCAACATGTCTTCATGATTATATTCACTATGTTGATTATATATGTATTGGTGTTCTGTCCTCTACAGCATTCACTTATAGCTATGTCTTCTTGTTTGAATCTTTTGAACTAAGTGAATGTGATCGGACCCTAACCTCTCCATGCTTCCTACCTCAAACTCTATCTCTCCAAGTCATATGCATTCTATTGAAACTGTCGAATGTCTTCACTGCATCCTTGTCAGAAGAAGACACAGAGACAAACTTTAAAACAGCTTTCAATGTTTTTCCATCAACAAGAAATCCGGAGAAGTAGGAACGGCTCCCGACAAACCAGGCGTGCGTGGGGTGAAACTGCCCCCACAATTCCGCATGCTGGCCACGTACTGATCAGATGCGAATCGCCAGGGGCACCTGAGTAATAGCGCAGTGCCGCCCATATCCCTATAAATACACGTTTCACTGCGGTCATTATCTCTTCTTCCACCCTCGCACAAACCCTAGCGCCACCGCTAACTCTCAACGACGCCGGCGATGAAGTGCTTCACTGCCTCAACCTCTCCGATGCCGTTCTCACGCCGACAGCGGACATCAGTCTCTCCGCCGTCGCCCTAGGTGTCTTCCGTCGCCAAGTTAGGGCACGGAGGATCGAACTGCTCGGCCTCAACTCTCACCTCGTCTAGCAGTTCCAAGTCTGGTAAATAACAAGTCTTTTTACAGCCTCTTTTGATCCTATATCTCCATCACTTTCTGCCAAAAGAGGTTTCCATTCACACAAGTTTCATCCCTCTCATCTGTATCTCATAACTTGCCTAGTATATTCACTTGTTCTTCATGAAGTAGTTAGATTCCTCACTTGTACTGATCTATGGGTTCGTACAAATCTGGAACCAACTTCTTTTCTATAAAGTGAATGTCTTCGCATGATGAGGTTAATATCTTCTAAACTGATTTATCTTCAAAATCTTCTGAGAATGCATATGACCTCTTCCCCTTCCCTCGCACCTTAATGCTGTCACAGGTACATGTCCGTGGGAGAATCTTTTGGTTCTCATAGTCTGCATTCATTTGCAGAGTTCCTACAGCGTCACATCAATTCACCCGAAGCAAGTTCCTGTTGGTCAAGCAAAAGGAAGCCTTTGAAGACTTTGAATCTCTTGAAGCCTTCCAAGTTAAGCTTCATGGCAACAGAAAAACCAGCAAGGAAGGGAGGCAGACAGAGACGTGGTGAAACGTCTAAAGATCTGCCTGAAGATTTCGCAGAAATGTACCAAACTGATCCTGAAGAGAGCTATGGTCAGCGCAAGACACGAATCCAATGGATTCAAAGATATTGGGCAGAGCAGTGGTTCCAATACCGCTTCGTCACCAAGGAATATGCAGAGAAGTGCGCCATCAAGAGGCCATGGGAAGATGTCTTGTACAAAAATCTCGTACCCCGGTCCAGAGACGAAGCCATTGCTCAAGGCTTCTATCCATGCATGGCCAGAGGACCACAGCCAGCTGAAGCACATCCGTCATCACTTCTCTAGTGTCACGATGACAATCTCTTCAAGCGCAACTTCCAATTTGCTCAGAAATCTGCGAAGGAAAACAAGAAGGAGTTTGGACTGGACTTCAACCCTGGTCCCTCTAAGCCAAGGGCGGATGGCACACGCGACGCAAATCCCAATGTCATCGGGCCGTATGCATATCTCGAAGGCCTCATCACTCGCATTCCAGTCCAAGGGACTGCCGTGAACGACCCTCCAGCAGACACTGAGTCTGATGACGCTCCTGCTGCTCCGGAGCCGAAGCAGATGAAGAAGAAGCCAAAAGCTTCCAAGCCAGCCGCTTCTCCCAAGATCTCCAGAGCGAAGCCATTGGCCACTGCACCTCCTGAAGCAAGTGTGCAGTCTGAAGACTTATCACGAGTCTCCAAGCCCCAAGAAGCCAAGAAGCATCAGCCACATACTGGCAAAGAGCTCACTGCCACTGCCGTTCTACGCTGCGAGGCCATTGATCTGTCAAGTGACGACGATCTTGCCGATGACGCTCTTGAGCAGCTAATCAAGAGCAAGGAGGAGGCTGAAATCTTCAACAATCTGCCTCTGTTCGATGCAGCAATCATCCACAACTTCATTGATGAGTGGTTTGATACACCCAACATCAGCTTCGATGATCTGCAGCTGCCCATTGGCCTCAGCGTAGCCTTCCAAGGAGCTATTGCTTCAGAACTCGCAATTGCCCAGCGCATAGTGGAACTGAAGCAAAAGATAGATTTTGAAAAGGCTCAGTTCAAGCAGAACATGGCCACGCTTAGCGTCCAAGAAGTCAAAGACTTCAAAGTCATGCTGCACGAGTTGAAGGAAAACTTTATGCAGAAACGTGCAGAGGCTCAGGGTTCACGTGAGCGCATGAAGAATTTGGCTGATCTCTGTGTGCAGGCCTACAATGAGGCTGGGAAGCAAAAGGCACTTGGGCGTACCGGCATCGACCCCAGGATGGCCGCTAAGAAAAAGAAGAAGCCACTATGGCTGAACAAGAGGCCCCACGACAAGAAGCTGTTCCGATTGTCTTCCCCACTGCCAAGCCTGGCTCGAAGCCAAAGCACCGCTCAACCGCTTCAGAGCTTAAGAAGACAAGGACAGCCGAAGCTGAAGCAAGGAAGAGGAAACACCCTGAAGCCTCTCCTTCAGACCCCACCATCAAGAAGCGCAAGACCAAGAAGTCTCGGGCTGCTCCCACAGAGCCCTTGATAGTCGAACCCCTCTCTGTTCGCTTTCCTCATGAAGATCGTCAGCTGACCGTGCATGAGCCTGCTCTCACAGAGGCTCCGCATGCTGAAGACATTCCAGCAGCCGACCCCAACGCTGCTGGAGACATTGGTCTCCAAGACAATGTGCAAGGTGATGCAGTCCTTCCTCGGCTCGAAACGAGTGAAATGATTAGCATTGGTCGTCCCTTGACGCCAATCACCCAAGATGCATCGTGGGCAGATCGCCCGCAGGAGGAAGAGGATGAGCCCCAGCCCACTGCAACTCCACCGGCGTCGCCTGCATTCCGTAGGCTTCGCAAAGGGCCAAGGGCTCAGACTGCTGACGGCATTCCGGCTGCATCAGCCGAAGAACATGAAGAAGAGCACGAAGAACCTCAAGCTCCATCTCCCCCACACCAACAAGAAGAAGTTCTCAAGGAGAACGTACCTGAATCCATCCCTCTCACTACACGTGATGAGGCTGACACCACTGCGGCTGCCACACCCAATACTGAAGCATTTGTGGAGCCCGACCAACCAACAGCTTCAAGAGATACTGAAGCTACTGCCTCTGACCGTTCTATGCCTGAGTCTGCTGCCGGTCCACAGTTCAACTATCATGTTGCGCACAGGCCCCAGGTACAGAAGCCGATCCAACGACTGCCAAGGTTCCCAGGTCCTGCATCCGCTCCTGGCTCCTTCAACATCAATAGCTTCAGGGCAGATAACACGTTCTTCAACAGCTCCACGAACCCTTATTCAAGGGAACGAATTGCATCAGACAGGTTCTGGAGCCATCAACAGCGCAGCTACTATTCATGCATCCTATACAACCAAGGCCGCATCTTTCCCCACCAGCGCCTCGAGGTTGAAGCTGTTGCTGGTCTGCCTGGTCTGGAAGAAGCCATTGATTGCTTCAAGCAAGTGGGTCTGCTACCGTTCATCACAGATGAAGAGCACTGGAACGAAGAGCTCATGCTTCAATTCTATGCCACTCTGCATATTAAGGGCTACAACAGAGATCCGAAGACATGGGTCCTGGAGTGGATGACCGGCAACGTCCATCATGAAGCCAATGCATTTGATATCATTGAGCTCACCGGCCTACCCACTCCAGGCGAACTCTTCGAAGAAGGCTGCCAACTCCATGCTGAAGCAGTTGAGAGCATATTTCAGCGACCTGAGCCAAATATGAGTCAGATGCTCTCAATGATGAAGCCATTGCCTCCTGACGCACCTTACCCAACCGAGTTCTTCATTGAAGACTTAAGAGTACCTGCCTAGAACTATCTATCACATCATAAGGCGGACTCTATGGCCCATTAAGGGGCACTCTCGATATGCCAAGGTTGAAGGTGCCATGAAGACTCTCATCTTCTACATCCTGCATGGCAAATGCTTCAATGCCCAGGACCTCTTTATACGTCAACTTGCAGCGTCTGGCTCAGATCTCTTTGGTCTGAAGATTTATGCTCCATGGGTTATGAGGCTCATCAAGCTCCACTCTGCCATATCCTATCAACCCTCTGCCCGCAACCACAGAATCTTCTTACATGATGTGGACACCTCTGCTGAAGCGATTTATCCTGAGCCTGCCAAGCAGCCATTAAGTCTTCAGAATGCAGAACACCAGAGCTTCACTCAGCATGATGAAGGTGTTGAAGCCATTTCCAGAGTCTATCCAATGGCTGGCACCACACGTGCCCCTGCATCAACTGAAGCCACTGACAGCACAGCTGCACAGAGACCCAAGAAACACGCTCTTACACTCACTGACCGTGAACTTCTTGTGGCTCTGCACCAAAAGCAAGATAGGCATCACGATTGGCTCAAAATGCAGATGCGCAGTATCATGCAAGACGTCAATCACATCAGGAATCTGGCCACCAAGAATGCCTTTGTCGCACATGAAACCTATCGCCGCACTTGGAAAGGCCTCACAATGATGTGCACTGAAGCTGAACTGCAAGAGGATGGCTTCAAAGAGAGATTCAAGTTTGACTCCACACCCCCCAGAAGAGCTGTGTTGCGTGGAACTCCGTCGCTTGAAGAATCAGAGTTCTCTTCCTCTGCTGCCACAGTGACTGGAAAAATCATTGAGGAAGAAGACGACGCTACATCACCACCACCTTCTTCAGCGCGCGTCGTCACTGCACCAAGCTCGCCAGCTCCACCAAACGCCTCCACCGACCCTGCTGCGCCTGGGAACGCGTAGAAAACTCTATGTCTTCAAACCTTTTTGGTCATCACTGACAAAAGGGGGAGAAGCATATGATGTTTATAGTCTTCAAGCGGGTCAATAATAAGGGCGGGTGCTTTATTATATTTTGCTTCGTGCTTACAACTCTCGTTTTGCTACATTTGGTTCTTTGAGTTGTAACACTTAAACTTGATGGTCGTCTGCTACTATGTTTGCCACTGTGTTTTGCGAAGATAAATTCCGCATGTACGACGATAATTTCTGCACTTATATCATTTCGCAGACGTCCATTTTTCATTATGCATATCATTATCTTCTTATATCTTTACATGCATGATGGATTGTCATCATAAGTTGAAGTGGATTCCCACAAATACAACCTGCTATGTGCATTCGCGTTCCAGAAGCAAATAACTTATATGCACATCCTCAGGGGGAGCCCTTGCAGCTTATGAAGACAATTCCTTTACAACTTCACAAATTATATTCCCTGTTGAAAACTTCAACTAGTTTGTCATCAATCACCAAAAAGGGGGAGATTGTAAGTGCATCTAGTGCCACCCCTAGTTGGATTTGGAGTATTGACGACAAACCTAGTTGAGGGACTAATGTGTTTGTGAGAATTGCAGGATAACACAGGTAGAAGTCCCTCATTGATTCGGTTTAGTTACCAGAGATGACCCCTAAAAATGTACGAAGACATTGAAGACAATGGTGGTTTATGAAGACATTCATGTCGAAGACAATGACATATGAAGACTCCCCATGAAGCCCTTGGAACTCGAAGACTTAGATCCTTCGTAGTTTTACTTTATTCATGTTGTGTCATAGGAACCACCGTACTATTAAGTGGGGTCCAAGAGAACCAGTCAGGATGACTGAAGTGATGCCTAATTCAAATCCTATGTCTTCGAGTGAAGACAATGAGAGAAAATCTTGTCCAGAGTCAGACAAGTCAGCTTTACTTGCAGCCCAAGTAAAGTTGCCGTGAGAGTTCAAAATCCGACCATTAGTACACGTGTCAGTTCCTTAGTGACCCAGGGTCATTTCGGACAAATCAGGTCAGGGTTGCCAAGCGGCTATAAATAGTCCACCCCTACAACCATAAACGGTGGGCTGCGCAGATTTCAGTGCACGGCTTTTGTCGTTTTAGAGCAACCCACCTCGAAGCCTTTGAGAGAAAATCCTTAGTGAGGAGAAAAGCCCTAACCACCCAGAGCCAGAGTAATTGGGCATCACTTAAGTCTTCTTGTCTGAGTGATCTGAAGACTTATTACACTTGAGGACTGTGCATCCTCCAGACGGTTAGGCGTCGCGTTTTGAGCATCCAAGAGGAATTGTGGATTGCCGGTGAACGAAGTCTGTGAAGGTTTGGGAGTCTACCTTGAAGACTTACCAGAGTGATTGGGCGGGGTCTGTGTGACCTTAGCTCAAGGAGAAAACAGTGAGGACTGGGTGTCCTGAGCTGCGTGTTCAGGACTGGGTGTCCGGGACTGTGTGTCCTTTGGTTTAAATACCTAGCCGCTCCAACCAGACGTACAGTTGTCACAGCAACTGGAACTGGTCCAACATATCATTGTCTTCAACGTGTCACTGGTACACATTGTGAAGCTATTGCATGCTTGCTTTATCTTCTGTCTTCACAACTTGACTGTATGATCTGTTTGGCTTCATAACTTCTTCCAACCTGATCCTCATTACACTAAAGCTATTTGTCACTGTGCTTTCACTATATTGTATACTTGACCATGGCTTGCGTTGTGTAATCTAACTTCCGCTGCATAGTGATAGGCTTGTTCACTCTGTTTGTCTTCATAACTTCCACGTTTTGAAGACTTTCACAAAAATTGCCTATTCACCCCCCCCCTAGTCGATATAATGCACTTTCAATTGGTATCAGAGCAAGGTGCTGCCTTGTTCTGTGTGATTCGGTTTAACCACCTGGAGTTTTAGCTATGTCGACTGCAGGGATAATTAAAGTCTCCGCTGCATGCCCTGTCTTCGATGGAACTGAATATCCCTACTAGAAGAATAAGATGCGCATGCATCTTGAAGCCATTGACGTCGACCTATGGTATGTCATCGAAAACGGCGTTCCCAAGGCTGGAGAAGGTGTCACTGCGGCTGATGTCAAGAAGTTCACTCAACTGGACTCCACTGCCAAGAATATTATCTGTGGTCATCTGACCAAGGGACAGTACGGCCGTGTGAGTGCCTTGAAGACATCCAAGCTGGTTTGGGACTGGCTCTCCAAGGTCAATGAAGGCATCTCAACCCAGAGAGATCAGAGAATCAGTGTTCTTCGCAATCTCTTCAACCGCTTCAAGTGAAATGACAATGAGAATGTCCAGCACACATTTGACCGGCTCACTGACATCACAAATGAGCTTCAAGCCCTCGGCGCCACTGAGATCACCAAACATGAAATCGTCAAGACGCTGCTAAGATCACTTGACAGTTCATTTGACATCCTAGCCCTGATGATTCAAGAACGTCCAGACTTCAAGACACTCGATCCGTCTGACATACTTGAGAGGCTCAACACACATGAGTTTCAGCTTTCTGAGAAAAGAGATATCTACGGTCAAAACTGTGGGCGAACTCGTGCCTTGAAGGCAAAAGCTGTGTCCTCATCTGAAGAAGAATCTGACAGCAGTTCTGATGATCCTGAAGACATTGGAAGGGAACTTGCAATGCTAGTGAAGAAGTTCCAGAAATTCACCAAGAAGAAAGGCTTCAGAAAGTCTTCACGATCAAGCTCAAGGAATGATGAAGCTTCTGCGCATGACTACAAGAAGAAAACATGTCACAAGTGCAAGAAAACTGGACACTTCATCTCTGAGTGTCCACAGTGGGACAATGAGAACAGAAAGAAGAAGAAGAGCAAGGAATATGACTCTGACGATAAGAAGACGAAGAAATACTCAAAGTCTTCGTCCAAGTCTTCCTCAAAGTCTTCATCACACAAGAAGAGTTCATCTGGCAAGGCTCGTACGTTTGTTGGCAAGGAAATGGATTCAGAGGAGGAGTCCGCTTCTGAGGAGGCAGAGGTGGAGTCCGAGGAGGAGTCTGATTCAGGCATTGCGAGTCTGGCTACAGCCTATGTCGCCAAGTCCATCTTCAACACTGAAGACAATGACTCCATCACCAACACCGATGCAAATGACAAGGACGACTCTACTCCTACCTACTGCTTCATGGCACGTGGTGCCAAGGTAAACACACGCACCACTCACTATCAAACATCTAGTGACGATGACTCTGATTGTGATTCAAAACCCAGTTACAAAACACTTGCTAAAATTGCAACTGAACAACAAAAGGCCATGGAACATATTCAAAAACTGTTAGACAGAAGCGATGATCTGTTGGGTGCTGAAATGACTCGTTCTGAATCCTTAATTGAAGACATAAAAAAATCTTCATGTTAAGTATCAGGAACTCGAAGATCGTCTTGAGACTCTCTCAACTACTCATGAAAAGCTTTCCTATGATTATCTTCAAAAGAAGCAAGATCTTGAGAAGTTGAGAGCGGATCATGAAGATCTTCAAAAGGAAAATGAGTCACTTCGAGCCGAACAGATCAGTTCTGCTCAGGAAGGATTTGAACCACCATGCCTTAAATGCATTGAGCGTGATAATGCTATTTCTGTTGCTGAATGTTCCACTGCTACTGCTGTTGCAATATCTTCAACTGTTGAAGTGGTAACTAACCCCTCTGCTGAGGATACCACTGCTATTGCTGATGAAAATGCTAGGTTGAAGACATTGCTTGAAACAGGGATGTACAAAAGTCTCAAAGGACATCAGACATTATGTGATGTCCTCAAGAAGCAGATTCTGAACCGAAACCCTAGGAAAGAGGGTGTTGGGTTCGTAAGGAAAATTAATGCAGATGGCTCTTACTGGAAACCTGAGCAGTACCCCAAAACCACATGGGTTGCTGCAAAGGAATCCTCAGCAGATCCATCCAATCTATCCGGCTTCACTTGTGCTAATCCAATTATCATTGATGAATCCTTTGATGCAAACTATAAACTGTTTAGGAATCAGAATGGTGAAGTATATGCCAGGTACATTGGTACTAACTGCAGGAATGGACCGCCTATGAAGAAGATCTGGGTTCCAAAAACGTGTCTTGAGAATCTTCCCGTGAATGTCCTCATGACACCTCACATGAAGAAGACAAACCTCAGACAAAGGCTTCATATGGTCCAAAGGCTTCATACAGGCAGAGGACTCATTTGAGTCACACTAACACAAATGTTTTGCAGGGAAACCATGCTCAGGCATATGAGAGCGGTTCTTCAAACCGTCATTCTCATATGACCAAAAACTATTCTGCCTATTCTTATGAGTACTATTGCCCACCTGCTAGACTGTTTGCTAGGGCTCCAAAGCCAAAATTTTCAGATGCTGCACTTAGACTTATTGCTTCTAAGCCACCCTTGAAGATGTGGGTGGTTAAGAAAGCTTAACTCTCTTTTGCAGGGAAAGGTCTCCAGCACAAAACCAAAATCTTCTGATGCTATTGCTGGGGACCTTAAAAATCTTGTGGGGCGCAAGATCAAATGCCCAAATGGCATCACTATGTATTTCATACCTGAATCGCATGCTACTCTCCCTACTTGTCCTAACCTGGATCTAAGTTTTCATAATCCACTGGTTCGTCAAATGTTTTTGCTTCACAACACTCTTCGTGAAGCCTATCCCCCTAACTGCACTGTAGGGTACGACACCAGTGACTTCAGAGTCTTCAGAATGGATTATTGACAGTGGGTGTACAAATCACATGACTAGCAAAAGAAGTCTCTTTATGGACTCAACCTTACGTCCATCTGACAAGAGCCACATCACATTCGCGGACACTGGTAAAAGTAAGGTACTGGGTCTAGGTAGAGTTGCAATCTCAAAGGATCAACACATGGATAAAGTCATGTTTGTTGAATCCCTTGGCTTCAACTTAATGTCTGTCTCAATGCTTTGCGATTTAAACATGATTGTAATCTTTGGAAAATATCGTTGTCTGGTACTAATGGAATCTGACAAGTCTCTAGTGTTTGAAGGGTATCGAAAAGATGATTTGTACGTGGTAGATTTCTCAGCAGGGCCACAGCTTGCAGTTTGTCTTCTCGCAAAGGCTTCAGAATGCTGGCTTTGGCATCGAAGACTTGGGCATGCTTGCATGAGGAACCTCCACACCCTTGCGAAGAAGAAGCATGTCATAGGCATCGAGGGCGTCAAGTTCAAGAAAGATCACTTATGCGGTGCCTGTGAAGCTGGGAAGATGACAAGGGCAAAACATCCTTCGAAGACAATCATGACCACTACTCAACCCTTCGAACTACTTCACATGGATCTCCTCGGTCCCACTCACTACTCAACTTTCTCCACTACTGCTTGCCTCTATGGCTTCGTCATTGTTGATGATTACTCTAGATATACTTGGGTGCACATAATCCTTTACAAGACTGAAGTGCAGGATGTCTTCAGACGCTTCTCAAATCGGGCAATGAACAATTATGGCGCCAAGATAAAGCACATCAGAAGTGACAATGGCACAGAATTCAAGAACACCGGCCGACTGCTAGCAGTTGGCCGGGGTCTGAATAGTTCTTTTCTCTCTTTTTTTACTTGACCCAGGCGGACCGGTCGAGTTGGGTCTGAATCAGTGGTGGCACGCCAAGTGCACCCGCTGGGTGTAGTCCCCAAGACCGTAGTTGACGGCGGGCAGTCGGCTGGGGTCTAAGTGAACTTTTAAGGTTTATTCACTCGGAAGTAAATAACCTTTGACCTTGTCGATTGACACGTCTTTTACCTCCTGCAGAAATCTTGTTCTCTCATTTCTAAGTTTGCCAAGTTTGAGGAGAAGCAGAGGCAACTCAACCTCGACTTGGAGTTGGCCCAGCAAAAGTTGAAGAAAGCCGAAGATGAAGCTGCTGGTATGGAAGGTAGCTGCCTGTCGACTATTCATGTTGATCGTCTTTTAAGATATTTCTTTGATCTCTTGTTTGATCCGATTGCTTCTTTTGCAGAGAAAATGAAGTTGGCTCTGGAGAAGAAGGACTTGGACCTTGCAGCTGCACAGAAGGAAGCTCAAGATAAGACTGCCCTTGCAGACCAGAAGCTGGCTTCGGTCGGAGCGTTGGAAGGGGAGGTGAATAAGCTGAAGTCCTGTCTCAATGAGTCTAACCGAGAAGTAAGTCGTATGAAGAAGGACAAGATTGTTTTGAATGAGAAGCTGGAGTCTGCGGTCCTCAAGAGAAATGACACGGAAGCCTATCTGAGAACTCTTGCCAAGAAGCTCTATCTTATGCTGGAAGGTACTCCTTTTAATCCGACTGCTTTGCTGCTTGCAAGTTAATCATGTCCAGTCGACTCACTAACACTTTGACTAAATAATTCTGCCAAAACTTTGACGAGGAAACCGGAAGGATCGAGACTGGTCTAGACCCTATCGTTTCTCTGGTTTGCAACGAGACTGCCATGAACGTGCTCCGACTGGAATCCCGTGTCGCCGGCGTCACAAGTTATCTCGCACGCCTGAAGGAGGCAGTTTCACGGATCGACTTATCGCTCTGGCCAGGGGCGATGCTTCAAAATGACCTGGAATCTCTGATGGCTCGGCTCAACGAGATTCCTGGTCAAGTGCAAGAATGGAAGAAGTCCTCTGCCCGGTGTGGTGCTGACGTGGCATTGCCCTTGGTCAGAGTCCACTGCAAGGAAGCTCATGAAGACAAGCTGGAGGCGATCAAGGTCGCCAACACCAAAAGGCACGACTTCCAGTCCTTTATGGAGACTTTCATCGCTGCTGCCAGTCGGATTTTAGATGGAATCGACTTGGATGAATTCGTCGCACCCGCCAGCCCCCCTCCTACCGAGTGAACAAACTATGAGATTTAAACCTGTCTTAAATTTGCCTCGGAATGCCGAGTGGTTGCTGTAACCATTAAACTCCTTCAGGCTTGATGCTCGAATACTTTTGATTTGTTGCTTGGAACTTTAGGATTTATCTGAACTACTTTTGAGTATAGTTGCGATTGCTTTTGGGATCTGCTCCGTTGTATTTGTGGCGTAGCTCGGAGGAGAAGGTTGCAGTCGACCTACGCCTTGCCGTCCTTGCGGACAAGGATGGAGCGCATGTTATATTTGTGGCATAGCTCGGAGGAAAAGGTTGCAGTCGACCTGTGCCTCGTCGTCCTTGCAAACAAGGATGGAGCGTGCGTTGTATTTGTGGTGCAGCTCTTAGGGAAAGGATTTTACAAACATTGGCGAGTACTGGACTGCAGCTAAGCCCCCGAGTGGGGGGATTGCTCATCACTCGGTAGGATTTTACAAACTTAGGCGAGTACTGGACTGCAGCTAAGCCCCCGAGTGGGAGGATTGCTCACCACTTGGTAGGATTTTACAAACTTAGGCGAGTACTGGACTGCAGCTAAGCCCTCGAGTGGGAGGGTTGCTCACCACTCGGTAGGATTTTACAAACTTAGGCGAGTACTGGACTGCAACTAAGCCCCCGAGTGGGGGGATTGCTCATCACTCGGTAGGATTTTACAAACTTAGGCGAGTACTGGACTGCAGCTAAGCCCTCGAGTGGGAGGATTGCTCACCACTCGGTAAGATTTTACAAACTTAGGCGAGTACTGGACTGCAGCTAAGCCCTCGAGTGGGAGGATTGCTCACCACTCGGTAGGATTTTACAAACTTATGCGAGTATTGGACTACAGCTAAGCCCCCGAGCGGGAGGATTGCTCACCACTCAATAGGATTTTACAAACTTAGGCGAGTACTGGACTGTAGCTAAGCCCCCGAGTGGGAGGATTGCTCACCACTCGGTAGGATTTTACAAACTTAGGCGAGTACTGGACTGCAGCTAAGCCCCTGAGTGGGAGGATTGCTCACCACTCGGTAGGATTTTACAAACTTAGGCGAGTACTGGACTGCAGCTAAGCCCCCGAGTGGGAGGATTGCTCACCACTCGGTAGGATTTTACAAACTTAGGCGGGTACTGGACTGCAGCTGAGCCCCCGAGTGGGAGGATTGCTCACCACTCGGTAGGATTTTACAAACTTAGGCGAGTACTGGACTGCAGCTAAGCCCCCGAGTGGGAGGATTGCTCACCACTCGGTAGGATTTTACAAACTTAGGTGAGTACTGGATTGCAGCTAAGCCCCCCGAGTGGGAGGATTGCTCACTACTCGGTAGGATTTTACAAACTTAGGCGAGTACTGGACTACAGCTAAGCCCCCGAGCGGGAGGATTGCTCACCACTCGGTAGGATTTTACAAACTTAGGCGAGTACTGGACTGCAGCTAAGCCCCGGAGTGGGAGGATTGCTCACCACTCGGTAGGATTTTACAAACTTAGGCGAGTACTGGACTGCAGCTAAGCCCCCGAGTGGGAGGATTGCTCACCACTCAGTAGGATTTTACAAACTTAGGCGAGTACTGGACTGCAGCTAAGCCCCCGAGTGGGAGGCTGGCTCACCACTCGGGAGGATTTTACAAACTTAGGCGAGTACTGGACTGCAGCTAAGCCCGCGAGTGGGAGGCTGGCTCACCACTCGGTAGGATTTTACAAAGTTAGGCGAGTACTGGACTACTGCTAAGCCCCCGAGTGGGAGGCTGGCTGACCACTTGGTAGGATTTTGAAAACTTAGGCGAAACATGTTAGCAGCTAAGCCCCCGAGCGGGAGGCTGGCTCACCACTCGGTAGGATTTTACAAACTTAGGCGAGTACTGGACTGCAGCTAAGCCCCCGAGTGGGAGGCTGGCTCACCACTCGGTGGGATTTTGAAAACTTAGGCGAAATGGGTTCGCAGCTAAGCCCCCGAGCGAGAGGCTGGCTCACCACTCGGTAGGTTGTTTGAAAACTTAGGCGAAATTGATTCACAGCTAAGTCACCCACTGGGGGTTTTCAGACGTAAACAAAAGCAACAACAATCGTGCCAGAGGACTGTAAAGCTCTTGTCTTTGATAAACAAATTACAAAGGTACTTCTTGTTACACTTTATTCGAATGAGTACTTAAGTATAAAAGGGGCGGAGTAGCTCCGCATTCCAAGCTCGTGGCTCGTCTTTCTGATGCTCGGCACTGTAAAGATGGTATGCTCCATTGTGGAGAACTCTTGTGATGATGAAGGGGCCTTCCCAAGCAGGGGCAAGCTTGTGTGGCTTCTGTTGATCCACTCGAAGAACCAAGTCTCACTCTTGAAAGGCTCGACCCCTCATGTTTCTGGCGTGGAATTGACGCAAGTCTTGCTGATTAATGGTGGACCGGATAAAGGCCATCTTTCTTTCCTCCTCTAAGAGATCGACTGAATCTTGCCGGGCATGTTCTGCTTCTTCTTCAAAGAAGAGCTCGACTCGGGGTGCGTTGTGGAGCAGGTCACTTGGTAGAACAGCTTCGGCTCCATAGACCAAAAACTAAGGAGTTCGTCCAGTCGACCTATTAGGAGTTGTCCTCAAACCCCAAAGGACTGATGGAAGTTCATCAACCCAAGCGCCTATTGCGTGTTTGAGATCACGCATCAGTCGGGGTTTCAGTCCTTTGAGAATTAGGCCATTTGCTCTTTCTGCTTGTCCATTCGACTGCGGGTGAGCGACCGAAGCATAGTCGACTCATGTGCCTTGGGAAGCACAGAAAGCTCTAAACTCATCAGAATCGAAGTTCGACCCGTTGTCAGTGATGATGCTGTGTGGAACTCCATATCCGAATGTCAATTCCCTGATAAAACTGACAGCGGTGGTGGCTTCAAGATTCTTGATAGGTTTAGCTTCAATCCATTTGGTAAACTTGTCGACTGCTACGAGCACATGAGTGAAGCTGCTCCTACCAGTTCTCGGTGGTCCAACCATATCTAATCCCCAAACAGCAAAGGGCCAGATGAGGGGAATGGTCTTCAGGGCCGACGCTGGCTTGTGAGACATGTCAGAGTAAAACTGGCAGCCTTCACATCTGTCGACTATATCTTTCGCCATTTCATTTGCTCGTGGCCAATAAAATCCGGCTCGGTATGCTTTAGCCACGATGGCCCAAGAGGATGCATGGTGACCACAGGTCCCCGAGTGGATGTTGTGGAGGATCATTCGACCTTCTTCTGGCGTTATGCATTTCTGACTGGCTCCAGTCACGCTTTCCCTGAACAATTGTCCTCTTATCACAGTAAAGGCCTTAGATTGACGGACGATCTGTCGAGCCTCTTCTTCGTCCTCTAGGAGTTCCTTCCTAAGGATGTACGCAATGTATGGCACTTTCCAGTCGGGAGTAATGACCAGGACCTCCATGATTAGATCGACCATGGCTGGGACCTCGACTTCAGTCGGATCTGTGGCGCTCTTAGGCTGCAGGGCTCTTCCGTGAAAGGATCTTCCTGAACTGTCGGTGTGTAAATATGTTCCAAAAACACATTGCTGGGAATGGATTCTCTCTTGGAACCTATCTTTGCCAAATCATCGGCTGCTTGATTTTTCAGACGGGGTATATGATGGAGCTCTAACCCCTCAAACTTCTTTTCCAACTTCCTCACCACATTGCAGTAACCCGTCATAGCTGGGCTTCTAACATCCCATTCTTTCATCACTTGATTGACCACCAAATCTGAGTCGCCGTAAACCATGAGGCGACGGACGCCGAGTGAAATGGCCATACGTAATCCATACAGGAGTGCTTCATATTCTGCTTCGTTATTGGAGGAATCAAAGTGAATCTGGAGGACGTATCTGAGCTTGTCTCCTTGGGGGGATACCAGTACCACCCCAGCACCGAAACCATTCAGCATCTTGGAACCATCAAAGAACATGGTCCAGTGCTCCGAGTGAACTTGAGTCGGCAGTTGTTGTTCAATCCACTCGGCGAGGAAATCTGCTATTGCCTGGGACTTAATAGCTTTCTTTGCCTCAAACTTGGTATCTAAGGGAAGAAGTTCAATCGCCCACTTTGCCACTCGACCAGTTGCTTCTCTATTGTTCAGAATCTCTGATAATGGGGCGTCGCTGACAACTGTAATGGAGTGATCAGAGAAGTAATGTGCAACCTTCTTCGTGGTCATATAAATCCCATAAACAAGCTTCTGATAATGTGGATATCTTTGCTTTGATGGAGTCAAAACTTCAGAGACATAGTATACTGGGCGCTGAACTTTGTAAGCTTTTCCTTCTTCTTCCAGCTCGACCGTAAGTACTGTACTGACGAATTGCCCAGTGGCTGCAATGTAAAGCAGCAAAGGCTCTTTGCTGATTGGAGCAGCAAGCACCAGCTAGGTGGAAAGCAGGGCTTTAAGCTCTGCGAATGCTGCATCAGCTTCAGGAGCCCACTCAAACTTATCTGACTTCTTCATCAGTCGGTAAAGGGGCAGTGCCTTTTCACCGAGGTGAGAAATGAATCGACTTAGGGCGGCCAAGCAACCAGTAAGCTGCTGGACATCGTGCACACGCACATGGCGTTTCATCCGGAGTATGGCACCCACTTTCTCTGGGTTGGCGTCAATCCCTCGTTCAGAAACGAGAAAACCGAGTAATTTTCCGTCTGGAACTCCAAACGTGCACTTTGATAGATTAAGCTTGATATCATACCTTCTGAGGTTGGCAAAGGTTTCAGCAAGGTCAGCCAGTAGGTCGGAACCTTTACGTGACTTAACCACAATGTCATCCATGTATGCTTCCACATTCCGACTGATCTAAGTGAGCAAGCACTTATGAATCATCTGCATGAATGTTGCTCCAGCGTTCTTCAAACCGAATGGCATAGCGACATAACAGAAGCACCCAAATGGGGTGATGAAAGCTGTTTTTATCTCGTCGGGTCCGTACAGACGGATCTGGTGGTACCGGAATAAGCGTCCAAAAATGACAAACGCTCGCACCCCGCAGTCGAGTCGACTATTTGGTCGATGCGAGGGAGAGTAAAGTGATCTTTCGGGAAGGCCCGATTGATATGTTTGAAGTCGATGCACATGCGAAGTGAATCGTCTTTCTTTGGGACCATGACAACATCAGCTAACCACTCGGAGTGGTAAATCTCACGGATAAACTCAGCTACCAGAAGCCAAGCCACCTCTTCACCGATTGCCTTCCTCTTCTGTACGGCGGACCGTCGAAGATGTTCTTTGACTGGTTTCACTTTTGGGTCGACTCACAAACAATGCTCAGCCAGTCCCCTGGGAACACCTGGCATGTCCGAAGGTTTCCATGCAAAGATGTCCCAGTTCTCATGGAGGAACTGGATGAGCGCTTCTTCCTATTTGGAGTCGAGTGTTGTTGAAATGTGAGTCGGAGCAGCATTGGGATCCGTCGGGTGAATGTGAATCGACTTTGTTTCGCCAGACGACTGGAATGCTGAATCCGTGGCAAGCTTCTTGGCTCGCAACAAATCACTCGGATTTGGATTTTTTTGATATTCTTGCAATTCCACTACGGCCATCTGTGCATCGGCGATCTTTGAGCCCTTCTGGAAGCACTCTTCTGCCTTCTTCCGACTACCAGTGATAGTGATCACCCCTTTGGGACCAGGCATCTTCAATTTGAGGTACACGTAACATGGTCGAGCCATAAAATGTGCATAAGCTGGCCTTCCCAGAATAGCATGATAGGCACTCTGGAAATCCACAACTTCAAATGTCAACTTTTCTTTGCGATAATTCTTGGAGTCACCGAACACCACACCGAGAGCGATCTGACCGAGTGATGCAGCCTTCTTGCCGGGAATGACTCCATGGAAACTCATATTGCTTTCACTAAGTCTGGACATCGGAATGCCCATTCCTTTCAACGTCTCTGCATACAGTATATTCAGGCCACTGCCACCATCCATCAGAACCTTAGTCAGTCAGGTGCCTTCAACTACTGGGTCGACCACCAACGCTTGCCTCCCAGGGATGGCTATGTGTGCTGGGTGATCGGACTGCTCGAACGTAATGGCAGTCTGGGACCACTTCAAATAACTAGGTGTCACCAGAGCGACCATGTTCACTTCTCTGTTGATGACTTTCAATCGACTTTTACTCTCAACGTCAGCGAAAATCATCAGAGTGGAAATCACATGGGGATAACCGTCATCATCCTCTTCCTCGTCCTCAACCTTGTCTGCTTCTTTCTCCTTTTCCTTGGGTTGTTTCTCTCGGAATTGCTGGATTAGGAGTCGACACTGTCGAGTGGTATGCTTCGGGTAAATGAAATTACCCTCTTCATCTTTTTTGGTGTGAATGTGGCATGGTAAATCCAGCACATCATTTCCATCTTGATCTTTTACTTTCTTCGGGTTCCACGGCCCTTTGGGCTTCCCCTTGAACTTTCCTTGAGTCACGGCTAAGGCTTCACCAGGAGCGGCTGGCTCGGCTTTGCGCTTCTGCTTCCGACTGGAGTTTCCTCCTCCGGTTTCATGGTGACTGCGTTGTGATTGCCACTCCGGAGTCGGTCTTCTTCTTCACCATTGGCGTACTTGGTGGCAATTTCCATCATCTGAGTCAGAGTCATATCTCCTGTCCGACCGAATTTCAGATTCATCTCCCGATATTTGACGCCTTCTTTAAAGGCACAAATTGCCTGATGATCAGACACATTCTCCACCGTGTGGTGCAATGTGATCCATCGCTGGATATAATCTCTCAAAGTTTCATTCGGTTTCTGAACATAACATTGTAATTCTGTCAGCCCTGTCGGCCATTTGCAAGTACCTTCAAATGTTCTGACAAATACTTTGGCAAGATCTTCCCAAGTATAAATGCTACCAGGTGCTAACTGATTCAGCCACGCTCTGACTGAGCCCTCCAACATCAAAGGAAGGTGTTTCATGGCCACCTCATCATTGCCACCACCGATCTGAACAGCCACTCGGTAATCTTCAAGCCAAGTATCAGGCTTGGACTCTCCAGTGAACTTACTTACTCCAGTCGCCAACCTGAAGTTGGGAGGAATCACCGCAGCCCTGATGGCTCTGCTGAAGCACTCTGGACCTGAGACATGCACTCTGCTACTGGTTGGAAAATCTCTGTCGGGACCTTCTCTGTGGGCTCTGTTTCTGTCGACCAGACCTTGAACGAGAATAGATCTCGCGTCAAAGCCCGGTTCCCTGGGGTCGACTGGAATCCTTCGCCCACCACTGTGAGGGTGTCTGTCATCCTGTTGCCGAGGCACGTACGATCCACTCCTTGGGGGAGGCGTGGGCACTCGACGACGATCGTCGTGATCGAGTCGGTGATCATACTGCTCGCGGCTTCTGTATTGATCTCGTCGATCTCCACGTCCCTCACGCCTCAGGGGCGATCTTGGGCTGTGAGCCGATGGACCATGTCTGCAACCATGGATCCGCTGTGAATCCTATTCCATGACTGAGATACTACTGTGTTCTGCTCACCCGCGGTTCGGAGCAAGGCCCGGATCTACACCAAACCTCGACCAGCTTCTGACTGGGAAGGTTGAATTGACTCTGCTATACGGGCCGCAGCTACGAGATTCTGGATTGGAGTTCGGTACACCTAAGTCAGAGGTGGAAAAAAGTTGACGTCGACTGGATTCGGGAGCCCGCTGCCGAGCACGCTCGTCGAGTGCGCGCTGGAGGTTCTCCAGTCGAGTGCGCTCAGCCAAGTTGGCCAGGCGCGCCTCCTCCAAGGCGTGGGCCTCAGGGGTTTCTCCAACGATAGGAGTGTGAAGTGCATCCATGTTCCGGTGGCGAAGTTCTTCTCTCTGCTGCAAAGAGAGGGGTTCGGGGCAGTACTCTTCATGAACACGCGACGGATCGCCGCCTCCGTCTTCACGGGTGAAGCCAGGAGGATTGCATGGTCCATTGACCATCAAAACTTCCCCCACTGGGTCACTGCTGTCGCACTCGGATGCGGTCTCTACGGAGCCAGTCGACAGATCAAACAGACCATAGAGAGTTTCGTCGGGCTCAATTGTCGCGACCTGGGGGGTGGCCGACTGGCGAGCCACCGCATGCCTCACCCATCGCTGAAGCCTCGATCGACCGGAACGTTTGCTCCGACGAGCTGTAGGGAGGGGGGGCTATAGGAGCCGACCGATATTGGGTCGACGGCGGCCGCAGGAGGACGCCACGGACACACGCACAAAAGTGCATTGCCCCGCGGACGGGGAGTGCGTCGACATCGAGTGGAGCCTCCTGAAGCCAAGCGGAGTCATCGGCGACAAACACGAGTGCGCCGAGACGGATCTCGCGACCCTCAGCCAAACCTCCGCCTGAAACCATGATGAAGGGGATCGGAAAAATTGCAACTTCTCCAAAAAGTCGCTAAGACACCTGCCCCACGGTGGGCGCCAACTATCGTGGTTCTAAGTCTGACAGTAGAATGGGGGTAGGAATGTAGAGGCAAGATCCTAGCTATGGAGGAGTTGTACACATGAGTTTTACGAGTTCAGGACCTTTTCGGAGGAAGTAACATCCCTACGTCTCGGAGCCCGGAGGCGGTCGACTGGATTATATGCGTGTGTGCTACAGGGGGTGCAAACCCTTGTCCCTGAGGAGGGGGTGGCTTATATAGAGTTCGCCAGACCCCTCCCGCCCTTAGTTACAAAGGGTTTAAGGTACATAAAGATGGAGACATTACAGGTAACGCATGTAATAAAAGTACATAACGACCATTAAGGCTATGACTTAAATCCTGACCGTTGCAGAGTGGAGTGGCTCTAGATCTTCTGGTAGTCGAGTGGTTGTCCATACAGTCGAGTGTATTCAAGACTGTCGAGTGGAACATGGCTCCATGGTCGAGTGGATGATGATTTTTCTTTGACTGCTTCTAGTTCTTTTAGAGATGTCCTTGGGGAGGGTATCTTGGACAGATCCATGACCCTACCCTAGGTACATGGCTTCATCAGAGAGGACTTGCACTAGTGAAAGTATGAACCCTAGGCCTTGTTTCCTATCATTGCAATACCGTTTATGCTCACTTTTACCATTAGTTACCTTGCTGTTTTTATATTTTTACATTACAAAAACTATTATCTACTATCCATATTGCACTTGTATCACCATCTCTTCGCCAAACTAGTGCACCTATACAATTTACCATTGTATTGGGTGTGTTGGGGACAAAAGAGACTCTTTGTTATTTGGTTGCAAGGTTGCTTGAGAGCGACCATCTTCATCCTATGCCTCCCACGGATTGATAAACCTTAGGTCATCCACTTGAGAGAAATTTGCTACTGCCCTACAAACCTCTGCACTTGGAGGCCCAACAACGTTTACAAGAAGAAGGTTGCGTAGTAGACATCAAGCTCTTTTCTGGCGCTGTTGCCGGGTAGGTGAGTGCTTGAAGGTATATCTTTAGATCTTGCAATCGAGTCTTTTAGTTTCTTGTTTTATCACTAGTTTAGTTTATAAAAGAAAATTAAAAATGGAATTAAGTTTGCCTCATACGCTTCATCTTTTTAATATCTTTTGTGAGTATGATGGAAAAGGAAATTGTGCTCAAGTGCTAGAAGAAGAATGCATTAGAATGTTTGGAACTAAATATTTGAATGATGAGCATGATTGCAATGCTGTTAGTACGAAATCTTTGAATATCCATGACACTAATGATGATTGCACTAGTTATGATGAAAATGTCTCCTATAAACATGTCAATTTTTGTGGAGTGCATTGGGTTTGTAAGTACACACCAAATAGAGAAGATAGATATTGCAAGAAGCATAAGTACTTAGAAACTAAATTGGTGAAAGAAAGGCTAGATGATTATGCTAAAAATTTAAATTTTCTTGGCCATACTTGTGAGCTTTGTAATGAATGTGGTCATTTAACTATCCGATGCAAATTGTTTCATGATCTAATCGTGTCCAAAAATTGTGATGACTTGATTTCCCTTGCACTTTATAATGAACTTAGTTTGCTTATGGGCTACAAAGAAATGAAATGTATAACTAAGGATATTCCAAAATTTGCCCTTGATAGAGTTCTTCATTTTGATCTAGAGGAAATTTATATGTATTGTGCGGTGAATTGTATTGAAAATCCTTATATTGCCAACTACATAAAGAAAAGAAAACAAATATAAGATGAAGAGAATACTAATGAAAGGGAAGAGACTTCCCAATGCCGTCCTATTATTTCTTATGATGAATCAGGTAACGAGGAGGAGCCTCCTATTCAACCAATCTCATTAATAAGGAGCTCCAAAAGAGGATTGAACCCACACATGATGTGGTGAAGAAGAAGAAAAGAAAAAGGAAGAGAGGTAAAAAGATGTCTCTCCCAAATAATGCTGCCCCTATTACTATTGTGCCTCATGAAAATATTATTATGGAAGGTAATGATACTTCTTATGATCTTGAAAATCTTTTTGGCACTTTCTTCGAAAGATATGATAATTGCTATACTATTGGTGCTATCCATGCTATTAATGATGAGAGTGATTATGCTTATGATATGAAAAGGCCCAAGCTTGGGGATGCTATGTTTGATGAAGATGATGTTTTTGAGAATATATTTTCTGCAATTAATGTCTGTCCCAAGCTTGGGGATGCTACGTTTAATCAAGATGATATTTTTAGTCTCCCAAGATTTGATATGCAAATTTATAATGATGTTAGCACCCTCCTACCTATGATGATTACTGTGATGATACTTATGCTGTAAAAAGTAGTGATTATATTTATAAAATTTGTCATGATTATGGGTACCCCTTTTCTGAACATTACTCTTTTAATGTGGAAACAATTTATAGTATTCGAGTTTCTTATGATACTCCCACTATTCCGAATGAGAAGAATTTTGCTTATGTGGAGAGTAATAAAATTTATATGCTTGTAGATCATGAAAAGAATTCTTTAGGTGCTGGTTATATTGTTGGATTCATTCATGATGCTACTGAAAATTATTATGAGGGAGGAACATATGCTTGTAGGAATTGCAATAATATCAAGTTTCCTCTCTATGTGCTTAAAGTTTTGAAGTTATGTTTGTTTTACCTTCCTATGCAAGTTAATTCCTGTTCCCATAAGTTGTTTGCTCACAAAATCCCTATGAATCGGAAGTGGGTTAGACTTAAATGTGCTAGTCATATTCTTCATGATGCTCTCTTTATGTTACAATTCTTATCTTCTATATGAGCATCATTGAAATCATCATGCCTAGCTAGGGGCGTTAAACGATAGCGCTTGTTGGGAGGCAACCCAACTTTATTTTGGTTCCTTGCTTTTTGCTCCTGTTTAGTAATAAATAATTCATCTAGACTCTGTTTAGATGTGTTTTTATGCTTTTTATTAGTGTTTGTGCCAAGTAGAACCTTTGGGAAGACTTTGGGAAAGTCTTGTTGATCATGCTGTAAAAAACAGAAACTTTAGCGGTCACGAGAATTGCTTCCATTTTTATTTGGAAAGTGTTCTTTAGTTAATTATTTTTGAAGATGATTAATAGACAAATTCCTCAGGTCCAAAAATTTATTTGAGAATTTTATGAGTTCCAGAAGTATACGTTTGATCCAGATTACTACAGACTGTTCTATAAACCATATAGAAGTTGGAATAAAGTAGGTTTAACACCAATATATATAAATAATGATTTAATTACAGTACCTTGAAGTGGTGATTTATTTTCTTATACTAACTGAGCTTACGAGTTTTCTGTTAAGTTTTGTGTTGTGAAGTTTTCAAGTTTTGGGTAAGGATTCGATGGACTGTGGAATAATGAGTGGCAAGATCCTAAGCTTGGGGATGCCCAAGGCACCCCAAGGTAATATTCAAGGATAGCCAAGAGCCTAAGCTTGGGGATGCCCCGGAAGGCATCCCCTCTTTCGTCTTCGTTCATCGGTAACTTTACTTGGAGCTATATTTTTATTCACCACATGATATGTGTTTTGCTTGGAGCGTCAATTTATTTTGTTAGTATTTTCTTGCTGTTATTTATAAAAATGTTCTGCATCTTTTGTTTCAATAAAAGTGGCATTGATAGCCTTTACTATGCCTATTTTACAAGTCTTCATGTTGCTGTTTGAAAACAGAAAGTTTACCGCTGTTGCAATAATTCCCTAGAAAATTCAGCATGTGATAAAATGTTGAAACCTTTTGCATATTAATCTCTGATAAATATACTACAGAGGGAATTTTCTTTCATAATTTTTTGAGCTAGGGAAGTATGGATCTTGCTGCACTCTTTACAGACTATCCTGTTTAGGCAGATTGCTGTTATGTTTGCATTGTTTGCATATGTTTGCTTCTTAATGATTCTATTTGAGGATAGGACTATTAAATATGCAGAGGCATTTAGTATTAAATGTTGAATAATAATTTTAGTGATTTGCTACAGTAGAGTATGATAAGGTTTTTGCAATGGTTTATACTAACTTATCTCACGAGTCCTTGTTGAGTTTTGTGTGGATGAAGCTTTTGAGATTTAGGGAGACCGTGATATGAGAGGAATTAAGGAGACAAAAAAGCTCAAGCTTGGGGATGCCCAAGGCATCCCAAGATAATATTTCAATAAGTCTCAAGCATATAAGGTTGGGGATGCCCCGGTTGGCATCCCACCTTTCTTCTTCAACAACTATCGGTTATTTTCGGTTGATCCTAAGTTTTTGCTTCTTCACATGATGTTTGCCATTCTTAGAATGTCATTTTATTTTGCTTTGCTTACTGTTTTAATAGAATACCAAGATCTGAAATTATTAAATGTTAGAGAGTCTTGACATAGTTGCATAATTGTTCTACTAATCATTGATCTTCACTTATATCTTTCGGAGTAGTTTGTCATTTGCTCTAGTGCTTCACTTATATCCTTTTAGAGCACGGTGGTGGATTTGTTTTATAGAAATAGATGAACTCTCATGCTTCACTTAGATTATTTTGAGAGTCTTAAACAGCATGGTAATGTCCTTAATCCTAATATGCTAGGTATTCAAGACTAGCAAAAACTTTCTTATGAGTGTATTGAATACTAAGAGAAGTTTGATGCTTGATGATTGTTTTGAGATATGGAGGTAATAATATCAAAGTCGTGCTAGTTGAGTAGTTGTGAATTTGAGAAATGCTTGTGTTGAAGTTTGCAAGTCCCGTAGCATGCACGTATGGTAAACGTTATGTAACAAATTAGAAACATGAGGTGTTATTTGATTGTCCTCCTTATGAGTGGCGGTCGGGGACGAGCGATGGTCTTTTCCTACTAATCTATCCCCCTAGGAGCATGCGCGTAGTGCTGAGGTTTTTGATGACTTGTAGATTTTTGCAATAAGTATGTGAGTTCTTTATGACTAAAGTTGAGTCCATGGATTATACGCACTCTTACCCTTCCATCCTTGCTTGCCTCTTCGGTACCATGCATTGCCCTTTCTCACATTGAGAGTTGGTGCAAACTTCGCCAGTGCATCCAAACCCCGTGATATGATAAAATCTTTCACACATAAACCTCCTTATATCTTCCTCAAAATAGCCACCATACCTACCTATTATGGCATTTCCATAGCCATTCCGAGATATATTGCCATGCAACTTTCCACCATTCCGTTTATCATGACACGTTCATCATTGTCATATTGCTTAGCATGATCATGTAGTTGACATAGTATTTGTGGCAATGCCACCTTTCATAATTATTTCATACATGTCACTCTTGGTTCATTACATATCCCGGTACACCGCTGGAGGCATTCATATAGAGTCATACTTTGGTCTAGTATCGAGTTGTAATCATTGAGTTGTAAATAAATAGAAGTGTGATGATCATCATTTTCTAGAGCATTGTCCCAAGTGAGGAATAAAAAAAGAGAAAGGCCATAAAAAAGAGAGATGGCCCAAAAAAAGAGAAAGGCCATAAAAAGGGAAAATGCCCAAATAAAAAAAATAAAAAAATAAAAAAACGAGAGAAAAAGAGAGAATGGACAATGCTACTATCTTTTGCCACACTTGTGCTTCAAAGTAGAACCATAATCTTCATGATAGAGAGTCTCTTGTTCTGCCACTTTCATATACTAGTGGGAATTTTTCATTATAGAACTTGGCTTGTATATTCCAACAATGGGCCTCCTCAAGTGCCCTAGGTTTTCGTGAGCAAGCAAGTTGGATGCACACCCACTTAGTTTCTTTTGTTGAGCTTTCATACATTTATAGCTCTAGTGCATCCGTTGCATGGCAATCCCTACTCCTTGCATTAACATCAATCGATGGGCATCTCCATAACCCATTGATTAGCCTCGTTGATGTGAGACTTTCTCCTTTTTGTCTTCTCCACATAACCCCCATCATTATATTCTACTCCACCCATAGTGCTATATCCATGGCTCGCGCTCATGTATTGCGTGAAAGTTTATAGGTTTGAGATTACTAAAGTATGAAACAATTGCTTGGCTTGTCATCGGGGTTGTGCATGATGAGAGCATTCTTGTGTGACGAAAATGGAGCATGACTAAACTATATGATTTTGTAGGGATGAACTTTCTTTGGCCATGTTATTTTGAGAAGACATAATTGCTTAGTTAGTATGCTTGAAATATTATTATTTCTATGTCAATATGAACTTTTATCTTGAATCTTTCAGATCTGAATATTCATACCACAATTAAGAAGAATTACATTGAAATTATGCCAAGTAGCACTCCGCATCAAAAATTCTGTTTTTATCATTTACCTACTTGAGGACGAGCAGGAATTAAGCTTGGGGATCCTTATACGTCTTCAACGTATCTATAATTTTTGATTGCTTCATGCTATATTATCTACTGTTTTGGACATTATTGGGCTTTATTATCCACTTTTATATTATTTTTGGGACTAACCTATTGACCCAGAGCCCAGTGTCAGTTCCTGTTTTTCCCTTGTTTCAGTGTTTCAAAGAAAAGGAATATCAAACGGAGTCGAAACGGAATGAAACCTTCTACAGAAGTTATTTTTGGAAGGAAAGCAACCTGATGGACTTGGAGTGCACGTCGGGAAAGAAATGAGGGAGCCACAAGGTAGGGGGCGCGCCCTCCACCCTCGTGGCTCCCCTAACGTATTTCTTCCGCCTATATATATCCATATACCCTAAAACGATCGGAGAATAGAATAGATCGGGAGTTCCACCGCCAGAAGCCTCCGTAGCCACCGAAAGCCAATCTAGACCCGTTCTGGCACCCTGCCGGAGGTGGAATCCTTCTCCGGTGGCCATCTTCATCATCCTGGCGCTCTCCATGATGAGGAGGGAGTAGTTCACCCTCGGGGCTGAGGGTATGTACCAGTAGCTATGTGTTTGATCTCTGTCTCTCGTGTTCTTCATTTGGCACGATCTTGATGTATCACGAGCTTTGCTATTATAGTTGGATCTTATGATGTTTCTCCCCCTCTACTCTCTTGTAATGGATTGAGTTTTCCCCTTTGAAGTTATCTTATCGGATTGAGTCTTTAAAGATTTGAGAACACTTGATGTATTTCTTGCCGTGCATATCTGTGGTGACAAAGGGATATCACGTGATTCACTTGATGTATGTTTTGGTGATCAACTTGCGGGTTCCGCAAATGAACCTATTGAAGGAAATATGCCCTAGAGGCAATAATAAAGTTATTATTTATTTCCTTATTTCATGATAAATGTTTATTATTCATGCTAGAATTGTATTAACCGGAAACATAATACATGTGTGAATACATAGACAAACAGAGTGTCACTAGTATGCCTCTACTTGACTAGCTCGTTAATCAAAGATGGTTATGTTTCCTAACCATAGACAAAGAGTTGTTATTTGATTAATGGGATCACATCATTAGGAGAATGATGTGATTGACTTGACCCATTCCATTAGCTTAGCACTCGATCGTTTAGTATGTTGCTATTGCTTTATTCATGACTTATACATGTTCCTATGACTATGAGATTATGCAACTCCCGTTTACCGGAGGAACACTTTGTGTGCTACCAAACATCACAACGTAACTGGGTGATTATAAAGGAGCTCTACAGGTGTCTCCAAAGGTACATGTTGGGTTGGCGTATTTTGAGATTAGGATTTGTCACTCCGATTGTCGGAGAGCTATCTCTGGCCCATCTCGGTAATGCACATCACCTAAGCCTTGCAAGCAATGCAACTAAATGAGTTAGTTGCGAGATGATGTATTATGGAACGAGTAAAGAGACTTGCCGGTAACGAGATTGAACTAGGTATTGATATACCGACGATCGAATCTCGGGCAAGTAACATACCGATGACAAAGGGAACAACGTATGTTGTTATGCGGTCTGACCGATAAAGATCTTCGTAGAATATGTGGGAGCCAATATGAGCATCCAGGTTCCGCTATTGGTTATTGACCAGAGACATGTCTCGGTCATGTCTACATTGTTCTCGAACCCGTAGGGTCCGCACGCTTAAGGTTTTGATGACAGTTATATTATGAGTTTATGAGTTTTGATGTATCGAAGTTGATTCGGGGTCCCGGATATGATCGCGGACATAACGAGGAGTCTCGAAATAGTTGAGACATAAAGATTGATATATTGGACGGTTATATTCGGACACCGGAAGTGTTCCGGGGAAGCTTCGGATAAAACCGGAGTACCGGGGGGTTACCGGAACCCCCCGGGGGTTAATGGGCCTCATGGGCCTAAAGTGGAGAAGAGGAGGGGCTGCCAGGGCAGGCCGTGCGCCCCCTCTCCCCCTAGTCCGAATTGGACAAGGAGGGAGGGGCGGCGCCCCCCCTTTCCTTCCTCTCCTCTCTCCCTTCCTTCCCCCTCTCCTACTTGGACAAGGAAAGGGAGGGGAGTCCTACTCCCGGTAGGAGTAGGACTCCTCCTGCGTGCCTCCTACTAGGGCCGGCTGTACCCCCCCCCCCCCTTGGCTCCTTTATATACGGAGGCAGGGGGCACCCCTAGACACACAAGTTGATCCACGTGATCGTTTTCTTAGCCGTGTGCGGTGCCCCCTTCCACCATAATCCTCGATAATATTGTAGTGGTGCTTAGGCGAACCCCTACGACAGTTGAACATCAAGATCTTCACCATGCCATCGTGCTGACGGAACTCTTCCCCGACACTTTGCTGGATCGGAGTCCGGGGATCGTCATCGAGCTGAACGTGTGCTGAAACTCGGAGGTGCCGTAGTTTCGGTGCTTGGATCGGTCGGATCATGGAGACGTACGACTACATCAATCGCGTTGATATAACGCTTCCGCTGTCGGTCTACAAGGGTACGTAGACAACACTCTCCCCTCTAGTTGCTATGCATCACCATGATCTTGCGTGTGCGTAGGAATTTTTTTGAAATTACTACGTTCCCCAACAGTGGCATCAGAGCCTAGGTTTTATGTGTTGATGTTATATGCACGAGTAGAACACAAGTGAGTTGTGGGCGATATAAGTCATACTGCTTACCAGCATGTCATACTTTGGTTCGGCGGTATTGTTGGACGAAGCGGCCCGGGCCGACATTACGCGTACGCTTACGCGAGACCGGTTCTCCCGACGTGCCTTGCACAAAGGTGGCTAGCGGGTGTCAGTTTCTCCAACTTTAGTTGAACTGAGTGTGGCTACGCCAGGTCCTTGCGATGGTTAAAACAACACCAACTTGACAAACTATCGTTGTGGTTTTGATGCGTAGGTAAGATTGGTTCTTGCTTAAGCCCGTAGCAGCCACGTAAAACTTGCAACAACAAAGTAGAGGACGTCTAACTTGTTTTTGCAGGGCATGTTGTGATGTGATATGGTCAAGACATGATACTAAATTTTATTGTATGAGATGATCATGTTTTGTAACCGAGTTATCGGCAACTGGCAGGAGCCATATGGTTGTCGCTTTATTGTATGCAATGCAACTGCGCTGTAATGCTTTACTTTATCACTAAGCAGTAGGGATAGTCGTGGAAGCATAAGATTGGCGAGACGACAACGATGCTACGATGATGATCAAGGTGTCGCACCGGTGACGATGGTGATCATGACGGTACTTCGGAGATGGAGATCACAAGTACAAGAAGATGATGGCCATATCATATCACTTATATTGGTTGCATGTGATGTTTATCTTTTATGCATCTTATCTTGCTTTGATTGACGGTAGCATTATAAGATGATCTCTCACTAAATTTCAAGATAAAAGTGTTCTTCCTGAGTATGCACCGTTGCCAAAGTTCGTCGTGCCCACACACCACGTGATGATCGGGTGTGATAAGCTCTACGTCCATCTACAATGGGTGCAAGCCAGTTTGGCACACGCAGAATACTCAGGTTAAACTTGACGAGCCTAGCATATGCAGATATGGCCTCGGAACACTGAGACCGAAAGGTCGAGCGTGCATCATATAGTAGATATGATCAACATAGCGATGTTCACCATTGAAAACTACTCCATTTCACGTGATGATCGGTTATGGTTTAGTTGATTTGGATCACGTAATCACTTAGAAGATTAGAGGGATGTCTTTCTAAGTGGGAGTTCTTAAGTAATATGATTAATTGAACTTAAATTTATCATGAACTTAGTACCTGATAGTATCTTGCTTGTTTATGTTTGATTGTAGATAGATGGTCTGTGTTGTTGTTCCGTTAAATTTTAATGCGTTCCTTGAGAAAGCAAAGTTGAAAGATGATGCTTGCAATTACACGGACTGGGTCCGTAACTTCAGGATTATCCTCATTGCTGCACACAAGAATTACATCCTGGAAGCACCGCTGGGTGCCAGGCCTGCTGCTGGAGCAACACCAGATGTTATGAACGTCTGGCAGAGCAAAGCTGATGACTACTCGATAGTTCAGTGTGCCATGCTTTACGGCTTAGAATCGGGACTTCAATGACGTTTTGAACGTCATGGAGCATATGAGATGTTCTAGGAGTTGAAGTTAATATTTCAAGCAAATGCCCGGATTGAGAGATATGAAGTCTCCAATAAGTTCTATAGCTGCAAGATGGAGGAGAACAGTTCTGTCAGTGAGCATATACTCAAAATGTCTGGGTATAATAATCACTTGATTCAATTGGGAGTTAATCTTCCAGATGATTGCGTCATTGACAGAATTCTCCAATCACTACCACCTAGCTACAAGAGCTTCGTGATGAACTATAATATGCAAGGGATGAATAAGACTATTCCTGAGCTCTTCGCAATGCTAAAAGCTGTGGAGGTAGACATCAAAAAGGAGGATCAAGTGTTGATGGTCAACAAGACCACTGGTTTCAAGAAAAAGGGCAAAGGGAAGAAGAAGGGGAACTTCAAAAAGAACAGCAAGCAAGTTGCTGCTCAAGAGAAGAAACCCAAATCTGGACCTAAGCCTGAAACTGAGTGCTTCTACTGCAAGCAGACTGGTCACTGGAAGCGGAACTGCCCGAAGTATTTGGTGGATAAGAAGGATGGTAAGGTGAACAAAGGTATATGTGATATACATGTTATTGATGTGTACCTTACTAGAGCTCGCAGTAGCACCTGGGTATTTGATACTGGTTCTGTTGCTAATATTTGCAACTCGAAACAGGGACTACGGATTAAGCGAACACTGGCGAAGGACCAGGTGACGATGCGCGTGGGAAATGGTTCCAAAGTCGATGTGATCGCGGTCGGCACGCTACCTCTACATCTACCATCGGGATTAGTATTAGACCTAAATAATTGTTATTTGGTACCAGCGTTGAGCATGAACATTATATCTGGATCTTGTTTAATGCGAGACGGTTATTCATTTAAATCAGAGAATAATGGTTGTTCTATTTATATGAGTAATATCTTTTATGGTCATGCACCCTTGAAGAGTGGTCTATTTTTGATGAATCTCGATAGTAGTGATACACATATTCATAATGTTGAAGCCAAAAGATGCAAAGTTGATAATGATAGTGCAACTAATTTGTGGCACTGCCGTTTAGCTCATATCGGTGTAAAACGCATGAAGAAACTCCATACTGATGGACTTTTGGAACCACTTGATTATGAATCACTTGGTACTTGCGAACCGTGCCTCATGGGCAAGATGACTAAAACACCATTCTCCGGTACTATGGAGAGAGCAACAGATTTGTTGGAAATCATACATACAGATGTATGTGGTCCAATGAATGTTGAAGCTCATGGTGGATATCGTTATTTTCGCACCTTCACAGATGATTAAGCAGATATGGGTATATCTACTTAATGAAACATAAGTCTGAAACATTTGAAAAGTTCAAAGAATTTCAGAGTGAAGTTGAAAATCATCGTAACAAGAAAATAAAGTATCTACGATCTGATCGTGGAGGAGAATATTTGAGTTACGAGTTTGGTCTACATTTGAAACAATGCGGAATAGTTTCGCAACTCACGCCACCTGGAACACCACAGTGTAATGGTGTGTCCAAACGTCGTAATCGTACTTTACTTGATATGGTGTGATCTATGATGTCTCTTACAGATTTACCGCTATCGTTTTGGGGTTATGCTCTAGAGACAGCCGCATTCATGTTAAATAGGGCACCATCAAAATCCGTTGAGACGACGCCTTATGAACTATGGTTTGGCAAGAAACCAAAGTTTTCGTTTCTAAAAGTTTGGGGCTGCGATGCTTATGTGAAGAAACTTCAACCTGATAAGCTCGAACCCAAATCGGAGAAATTTGTCTTCATAGGATACCCAAAAGAGACTGTTGGGTACACCTTCTATCACAGATCCGAAGGCAAGACATTTGTTGCTAAGAATGGATCCTTTCTGGAGAAGGAGTTTCTCTCGAAAGAAGTGAGCGGGAGGAAAGTAGAACTTGATGAGGTAACTGTACCTGCTCCCTTATTGGAAAGTAGTACATTGCAGAAACAGGTTTCTGTGACACCTACACCAATTAGTGAGGAAGCTAATGATAACGATCATGAAACTTCAGAACAAGTTACTACTGAACCTCGTAGATCAACCAGAGTAAGATCCGCACCAGAGTGGTACGGTAATCCTGTTCTGGAAGTCATGCTACTAGATCATGATGAACCTACGAACTATGAAGAAGCGATGGTGAGCCCAGATTCCGCAAAATGGCTCTAAGCCATGAAATCTGAGATGGGATCCATATGAAAACAAAGTATGGATTTTGGTTGACTTGCCCAATGATCAGCAAGCAATTGAGAATAAATGGATCTTCAAGAAGAAGACTGACGCTGACAGTAATGTTACTGTCTACAAAGCTCGACTTGTCGCAAAAGGTTTTCGACAAGTTCAAGGGATTGACTACGATGAGACCTTCTCACCAGTAGCGATGCTTAAGTCTGTTCGAATCATGTTAGCAATTGCCGCATTTTATGATTATGAAATTTGGCAGATGGATGTCAAAACTGCATTCCTAAATGGATTTCTGGAAGAAGAGTTGTATATGATGCAGCCGGAAGGTTTTGTCGATCCAAAGGGAGCTAACAAAGTGTGCAAGCTCCAGCGATCCATTTATGGACTGGTGCAAGCCTCTCGAAGTTGGAATAAACGCTTTGATAGTGTGACCAAAGCATTTGGTTTTGTACAGACTTTTGGAGAAGCCTGTATTTACAAGAAAGTGAGTGGGAGCTCTGTAGCATTTCTGATATTATATGTAGATGACATATTACTAATCAGAAATGATATAGAATTTCTGGATAGCATAAAGGGATACTTGAATAAGAGTTTTTCAATGAAAGACCTCGGTGAAGCTGCTTACATATTAGGCATTAAGATCTATAGAGATAGATCAAGACGCTTAATTGGACTTTCACAAAGCACATACCTTGACAAAGTTTTGAAAAAGTTCAAAATGGATCAAGCAAAGAAAGGATTCTTGCCTGTGTTACAAGGTGTGAAATTGAGTAAGACTCAATGCCCGACCAATGCAGAAGATAGAGAGAAAATGGAAGATGTTCCCTATGCTTCAGCCATAGGCTCTATCATGTATGCAATGCTGTGTACCAGACCTAATGTGTGTCTTGCTATAAGTCTAGTAGGGAGGTACCAAAGTAATCCAGGAGTGGATCACTGGACAGCGGTCAAGAACATCCTGAAATACCTGAAAAGGACTAAGGATATGTTTCTCATATATGGAGGTGAAAAATAGCTCATCGTAAATGGTTACGTTGATGCAAGCTTTGACACTGATCCGGACGATTCTAAATCGCAAACCGGATACGTATTTGCATTAAATGGTGGAGCTGTCAGTTGGTGCAATTCTAAACAAAGCATTGTGGCGGGATCTACATGTGAAGCAGAGTAAATAGCTGCTTCGGAAGCAGCAAACGAAGGAGTCTGGATGAAGGAGTTCATATCCGATCTAGGTGTCATACCTAGTGCATCGGGTCCAATGAAAATCTTTTGTGACAATACTGGTGCAATTGCCTTGGCAAAGGAATCCAGATTTCACAAGAGAACGAAGCACATTAAGAGACGCTTCAATTCCATCCGAGATCTAGTCCAGGTGGGAGACATAGAGATTTGCAAGATACATACGGATCTGAATGTTGCAGACCCATTGACTAAGCCTCTTCCACAACCAAAACATGATTAGCACCTAAGCTCCATGGGTGTTAGAATCATTACTGTGTAATCTAGATTATTGACTCTAGTGCAAGTGGGAGACTGGAGGAAATATGCCCTAGAGGCAATAATAAAGTTATTATTTATTTCCCTATTTCATGATAAATGTTTATTATTCATGCTAGAATTGTATTAACCAGAAACATAATACATGTGTCAATACATAGACAAACAGAGTGTCACTAGTATGCCTCTACTTGACTAGCTCGTTAATCAAAGATGGTTATGTTTCCTAACCATAGACAAAGAGTTGTTATTTGATTAACGGGATCACATCATTAGGAGAATGATGTGATTGACTTGACCCATTCCGTTAGCTTAGCACTCGATCGTTTACTATGTTGCTATTGCTTTCTTCATGACTTATACATGTTCCTATGACTATGCGATTATGCAACTCCCGTTTACTGGAGGAACACTTTGTGTGCTACCAAACATCACAACGTAACTGGGTGATTATAAAGGAGCTCTACGGGTGTCTCCAAAGGTACATGTTGGGTTGGCGTATTTCGAGATTAGGATTTGTCACTCCGATTGTCGGAGAGGTATCTCTGGGCCCTCTCGGTAATGCACATCACCTAAGCCTTGCAAGCAATGCAACTAAATGAGTTAGTTGCAAGATGATGTATTACGGAACGAGTAAAGATACTTGCCGGTAACGAGATTGAACTAGGTATTGATATACCGACGATCGAATCTCGGCAAGTAACATACCGATGACAAAGGGAACAACGTATGTTGTTATGCTGTCTGACCGATAAAGATCTTAGTAGAATATGTGGGAGCCAATATGAGCATCCAGGTTCCACTATTGGTTATTGACCGGAGACATGTCTCGGTCATGTCTACATTGTTCTCGAACCCGTAGGGTCCGCACGCTTAAGGTTTCGATGATAGTTATATTATGAGTTTATGAGTTTTGATGTACCGAAGTTGGTTCGGGGTCCCGGATATGATCGCGGACATAATGAGGAGTCTCGAAATAGTCGAGACATAAAGATTGATATATTGGACGGCTATATTCGGACACCGGAAGTGTTCCGGGGAAGTTTCGGATAAAACCGGAGTGCCGGGGGGTTACCAGTTAATGGGCCTCATGGGCCTAAAGTGGAGAAGAGGAGGGGCTGCCAGGGCAGGCCACGCGCCCCCTCTCCCCCTAGTCCGAATTGGACAAGGAGGGAGGGGCGGCGCCCCCCTTTCCTTCCTCTCCTCTCTCCCTTCCTTCCCCTCTCCTACTTGGACAAGGAAATGGAGGGGAGTCCTACTCCCGGTAGGAGTAGGACTCCTCCTGCGTGCCTCCTACTAGGGCCGGCCACACCCCCCATTGGCTCCTTTATATACGGAGGCAGGGGGCACCCCTAGGCACACAAGTTGATCCACGTGATCGTTTTCTTAGCCGTGTGTGGTGCCCCCTTCCACCATAATCCTCGATAATATTGTAGTGGTGCTTAGGCGAAGCCCTACGACAGTTGAACATCAAGATCGTCACCACTCCGTCGTGCTGACGGAACTCTTCCCCGACACTTTGCTGGATCGTAGTCCGGGGATCGTCATTGAGCTAAACGTGTGCTGAAACTCAGAGGTGCCGTAGTTTCGGTGCTTGGATCGGTCGGATCGTGAAGACGTACGACTACATCAACCGCATTGATATAACGCTTCCGTTGTCAGTCTACAAGGGTACGTAGACAACACTCTCCCCTCTAGTTGCTATGCATCACCATGATCTTGCGTGTGCGTAGGAATTTTTTTGAAATTACTACGTTCCCCAACACCTATGCATAGGGGTTGGCACATGTTTTCGTCGTGATTCTCCGATAGAAACTTTGGGGCACTCTTTGATGTTCTATGTGTTGGTTGAATAGATGAATCTGAGATTGTGTGATGCATATCATATAATCATACCCACGGATACTTGAGGTGACATTGGAGTATCTAGGTGACATTAGGGTTTTGGTTGATTTGTGTCTTAAGGTGTTATTCTAGTACGAACTCTAGGGCTGTTTGTGACACTTATAGGAATAGCCCAACTGATTGATTGGAAAGAATAACTTTGAGGTGGTTTCGTACCCTACCATAATCTCTTCGTATGTTCTCCGCTATTAGTGACTTTGGAGTGACTCTTTGTTGCATGTTGAGGGATAGTTATATGATCCAATTATGTTATTATTGTTGGGAGGACTTGCACCAGTGAAAGTATGAACCCTAGGCCTTGTTTCCTATCATTGCAATACCGTTTATGCTCACTTTTACCATTAGTTACCTTGTTGTTTTTACATTTTCAGATTACAAAAACTATTATCTACTATCCATATTGCACTTGTATCACCATCTCTTCGCCAAACTAGTGCACCTATACAATTTACCATTGTATTGGGTGTGTTGGGGACACAAGAGACTCTTTGTTATTTGGTTGCAGGGTTGCTTGAGAGAGACCATCTTCATCCTACGCCTCCCACGGATTGATAAACCTTAGGTCATCTACTTGAGGGAAATTTGCTACTGTCCTACAAACCTCTGTACTTGGAGGCCCAACAATGTCTACAAGAAGAAGGTTGCGTAGTAGACATCAGAGGGGTATTTATAGCCTCCACACAAAATCTAACCATCACACAGAATTTACCAAACTCGGTGAGACCGAATCAGGAAACTCGGTCAGACCGATTTAGTTCAAAATGTGAACGTTAGGATTTTTGGTGGGACCGACATGTCAACTCGGTGGGACCGATTTCATTAGGGTTAGGGTATGACGTAATCTTGGTGGGACCGATCACATAAACTCGGTAAGACTGATTTCTGTAATAGGCAAACAAAGAGTTGGTCAGGCAAACTCGGTGGGACCGAATCGCTCATTTCGGTGAGACCGAAACGTTACGAAAGGGAAACAGAGAGTTTGCATTGCGAACTCGGTGGGACTGATCGCACATCTCGGTTAGACCAAAACATTACGAAGGGAAACCAAGAGTTTGCAATCCCATCTCAGTGAGACCGAGATCCCTATCGGTGAGACCGAACTGATTAGGGTTTCTGGCTATGGCTATGTCAAATGAACTCGGTGGCGCCGGAAAGATTAAATCGGTGGGGCCGAGTTTGACTTTTGGTTTGGGACATATGTGGATATGAGAAAGTGGATGAGGGCTTTTGGAGCATATCACTAAGCATTTTGAGCAAGCAAGCCATTAAGCAACACCTCATCCCCTTTTAATAGTATTGAATTTTCCTATGGACTCAATGTGATCTTGGATCACTAACATGAAAAAGTAGAGTCTTGAGCTTGAGCCAATGTGTGTCCTTAGCATTTTGAGGGGTCCACATTCCTAGTCCATGCCATGCCAATCATTGAACTTTCTGAAATGTTCATCTTGAAAGAGCATTAGTTCAATGAGCTATATGTTGTTAGGAATTACCAAAACCACCTAGGGATAGTTGCACTTTCACAATGATAATTTCAAGCACTTTTCCTAGCAACATAACAACAACTCTTTCTCATAAAACTTATCATGATAAAGTAGCAATTGAAAATGGAATTTTTGTTGTGGAAAGCTACCTATCATATTCATCATATACTCTTTTATTTTGTAGCACGGACATTTGGACTTGAATGATTCAAAGCAATAGTATATAATTTGACATGAGGACATCAATACTCAAGCATATCAACAAGAAACCATGTCTTTTAAAATATCAACACTAAAGAAAGCTATCCCTAGCCCATCATGCTCAACCATTGATCCATTCATGTAACACACTCGCATATTAGCTACATCTAATGCTCAAGTACGATCATAGTGCCCCTTAGTTGGTGCTTTATAAGAGAAGATGGAGACTCAAATAAAAATAATAATTGCATAAAGTAAATAGATAGACCCTTCGCAGAGGGAAGTAGGGAATTGTAGAGGTGCCAGAGCTCAAAGCGAAAATTGAGAGATAAAAACATTTTGAGAGGCATACTTTGCCCACCAACGAAAACGACTTAGAGCTCCCAACACTTTCCATACTAGATATATCATAGGCGGTTCCCAAATGGAAAATAAAGTTTATTCCTTTTTCAACCATACTTTCAGTTTCCATGGCTAACCGTATCCACGGGTGCCCTCCATACAAACACTTACCAAGGAATTTATTATTTTACAACATAAAGTAAATTCATTTTTCATTTCGGGACTAGGCATCCCTAATACTTTTGCCTTACTCTCGTGCAATGACAAGTGAATAAACACTCATCGTGAGAATAACACATCTAACATGGAAAATATTGGCCACCCCTCACCGCCTCGCGAGCGGTACGAGCACAAAAAGAGAAATTTATTTTGAAAATTAGAGATGGCACATACAAATTTGCTTAGAACGGCAAAAGAATACCGCATATAGGTAGGTATGGTGGACGCATGTGGCAAAACTGGTTTAAAGGATTTTGGATACAAAATAGTGATCATATTTAGTGCAAAATGAAGGCTAGAAAAAGATTGAGAAGCAACCAACCAAGAAACAAATAATCTCATAAGCGAGCATTGAGCATAATTAACACCAAATAAAAATCATACCAAAACCATATAAAATTGTTGTAAACATGGCATGAATATTTCATAAATTATAGATACGTTGGAGACGTATCAGCTTGCCAGGCATGATCCTCGTGGATGAGGTAGATAGCAGTCCCCAAATCCAGGAAATCCACCTGGCTCCGAAGCCCAATCTTTGCAGCACTTGAAGCAAGAACGACCATTGAATAGAGTCAAAAGCTTTGGTGATGTCGAGCTTAAGCATGACCGTAGGGTTTTTGAGAGCGTGAAGCCGTCACGTTGTGCATTGTACCAATATGAAATTGTCGCGAAGGGATCAGCCTTTGAAAAAAGCAATTTGGTGGAATCCCACAAGCCTCGGAAGCTCAACTGCCAGTCTCGTAGCCAGAATCATATCAAAGATCTTGATCGGTCCACTCAGTAAGTTGATTGGTCGGAAGTCTTTGATATCCACCGCGCCGGCCACCTTGGGAAGTAGAGATACAATGGCTTTATTGATGGAGGTCATACCTCTCATGTCTCCTCAGTAAAAATGATCCAATGCTCGCATGAAATCATCTCTAATGATCTGCCAACATGTGACATAAAATCTGCTGGTGAATCCATCGGGCCCGGGGGACTTGTCCATCGGCATGGACTTATTAATGATCTTCTCCACCTCCTCCACAGAGAATGGATCCTCAAGATGTGCAAGATCATAAGAGGGAAGGTCTAGTCTTTCCAGATTTATCGTGCCCTCCCTGATAGGTGTCGTCCCAAGTAGATTAGAGTAGTAGTCATCCACCAGATCCGCAATCTTCTCCTGACCGGTATGCAAGACACCATTATGCTACAGCGAGGTGATCAAATTCTTATGCTGCCTGTGCCGAGCCTATTTCTGGAAGAAGGCTGTGTTAGCATCCCCTTACGATAGATACAGCAAGCGAGAACGCTGCCTCGCAATGGTCCTTGGTATGTCTCCAACGTATCTATAATTTATGAAGTATTAATGCCTTATATTATCATTCTTGGATGTTTTACAATCATTTTATAACAAATTTATATCATTTTTAGGACTAACCTATTGACCCAGTGCCCAGTGCCAGTTGTTGTTTTTTGCTTGTTTTTTACATCGTAGGAAATTAATATCAAACAGAGGCCAAACACCGCAAAACTTTTTGTGGATTTTTTATGGACCAGAACACTTCCAATGGGCCAGAGTAGCACATGGGGGGTGCCCCAAGGGGGGCACAACCCACTAGGGCATGCCTGGGGGCCCAGGCGCGCCCAGGTGGGTTGTGCCCACCTCGGTGGCCCCCCGCACCACCTCTTTATCCTATAAATTCCCAAATATTCCAAATGTTGGGGAACGTAGCAATAATTCAAAATATTTCCTACGTGTCACCAAGATCAATCTAGGAGATACTAGCAACGAGAGAGAGGGAGTGCATCTTCATACCATTGAAGATCACTAAGCGGAAGCGTTACAAGAACGCGGTTGGTGGAGTCGTACACGCAGCGATTCAGATCGCGGTCGATTCCGATCTAAGCGCCGAACAACGGCGCCTCCGCGTTCAACACACGTACAGCCCGGGAACGTCTCCTCCTTCTTGATCCAGCAAGGGGAGAGAAGTTGAGGGAGAACTCCGACAGCACGATGGCGTGGTGGTGAAGGAGCTCGTGGTTCTCCGATAGGGCTCCGCCAAGCGCTACGGAGGAGGAGGACGTGTTGGAGAGGGGGAGGGGTTGTGCCAGGGGAAGGGTGCGGCTGCCCTCTCTCTCCCTCACTATATATAGGGGGAAGGGGGTGGAGGAAGCGCCCTAGGGTTCCCTAGGGGAGGGGTGGCGGCCACAGGGAAAACCCTAGATGGGTTTGGGCTCCCCCACCCCTAGGAAACTTGCCCCCCAAGCCGGGACGGGTGGCTGCCCTAGGGGAGGCGCCCCCACCTCTCCAGGTTACATGAGATGGGGTGGGAGGGACGCTCAGCCCCTTAGTGGGCTGATGTGCCCCCTCCCCTTGGCCCATAAGGCCCCCCAACGCTTGGCGGGGCCTCCGAAACCCCTTTCGGACACACTGGTCGTCACCCGGTACCCCCGGAACAATTCTGGACTCCAATACCCTTCGTCCAATATATCGATCTTCACCTCCAGACCATTCTAGAACTCCTCGTCACGTCCGGGATCTCATCCGGGACTTCGGACAAACTTCGGTAACCACATACTATTTCCCATAACAACTCTAGCGTCACCGAACCTTAAGTGTGTAGACCCAATGGGTTCGGGAACCATGCAGACATGACCGAGACACCTATTCGGCCAATAACCAATAGCGGGAGCTGGATACCCATATTGGCTCCCACATGTTCCACGATGATCTCATCGGATGAACGACGATGTCGAAGATTCAATCAATCCCGTATACAATTCCCTTTGTCTATCGGTATGTTACTTGCCCAAGATTCAATCATCGGTATCCCCATACCTCGTTCAATCTTGTTACTGGCAAGTCTCTTTACTCGTTCGGTAATGCATGATCTCGTGGCTAACTCCTTAGTCACATTGAGCGCATTATGATGATGCATTACCGAGTGGGCCCAAAGATACCTCTTTGTCATACGGAGTGACAAATCCCAGTATCGTTTCATGCCAACCCAACAGACACTTTCGGAGACACCTGTAGTGCACCTTTATAGCCACCCAATTATGTTGTGACATTTGGTACACCCAAAGCATTCCTACGGTATCCGGGAGTTGCACAATCTCATGGTCTAAGGAAATGATACTTGACATTAGAAAAGCTTTAGCAAACGAACTTCACAATCTTGTGCTACGCTTAAGATTGGGTCTTGTCCATCACGTCATTCTCCTAATGATGTGATCCCGTTATCAATGACATCCAATGTCCATGGTCAGGAAACCATAACCATCTATTGATCAACGAGCTAGGCAACTAGAGGCTTACTAGGAACATGTTGTGGTCTATGTATTCACACATGTATTACAGTTTCCAGTTAATACAATTATAGCATGAACAATAGACAATTATCATGAACAAGGAAATATAATAATAACTATTTTATTATTGCCTCTAGGGCATATTTCCAACAGTCTCCCACTTTCACTAGAGTCAATAATCTAGTTCACATCGTTATGTGATTAACACTCATAGTTCACATCGCCATGTGACTAACACCCGAAGAGTTTACTAGAGTCAATAATCTAGTTCACATCGCCATGTGATTAACACCCAAGAGTTTACTATAGTCAATAATCTAGTTCACCTCACCATGTGATTTACACTCAATGAGTTCTAGGGTTTGATCATGTTATGCTTACGAGAGAAGTGTCAGTAAACGAGTCTGCAACATTCAGATCCGTGTGTTCTTCGCAAATCTCAATTTCATATTGTAGATGTTGCTACTATGCTCCACTTGGAGCTATTCCAAATGGTTGCTCCACTATACGTATCTGGTTTGCTATCCGGATAGGTGTTAAAGCTTGCATCGACGTAACCCTTTACGCCGGACTCTTTATCACCTCCATACCGAGAAACATTTCCTCATTCCTAAGGACAATTTTGACCGCAGTCCAATGATCCACTCCTGGATCACTCTTGTACCCCCTTGCCAGACACGTGGAAAGGCACATCGCGGTACACACCATGGCATATCGTATAGAGCCTATGGCTAAGGCATAGGGGATGACTTTCGTCCTTTCTCTTTCTTCTGTCGTGGTCGAGCTTGAAGTCTTAACTTCACACCTCACAACTCAGGCAGAACTCCTTCTTTGACTGATCCATCTTGAACTCCTTCAAGATCATGTCAAGGTATGTTCTCTGTGAAAGTCTTATCAGGCGTCTTCATCTATCTCTATAGATCTTGATACCCAACATGTAAGCAGTTTTACACAGGTCTTCCTTTGAAAAACTCCATTCAAACAACCCTTATGCTTTCTAGAAATTCTACATCATTTCCGATCAACAATATGTCATCCATATATACCTATCAGAAATGTTGTAGTGCTCCCACTCACTTTCTTGCAAATACAAGTTTCTTGCAAACTTTGTATAAACCCAAATGCTTTGATTGCCTCATCAAAGTGTATGTTCCAACTCCGAGATGCTTGCTCCAGTCCATAGAAGGATCGCTGGAGTTTTCATACCATTTAGCATCCTTAGGATTGACAAAAACCTTTTGGTTGTATCACATACAACCTTTCCTCACGGAAACCGTCAAGGAAACCTTGTTTTGACATCCATCTGCCTGATTTCGTAAATGAAAATGCAGCAACTGCTAACATAGTTCTAACAGACTTTAGCATCGCTATGATTGAGAGAGTCTCATCATAGTAAAATCCTTGAACTTGTCGGAAACTTCTTTGAGACAAGTCGAGCTTCACAAATGGTGACATTACCATCAGTGTATGTCTTCTTCTTAAAGATCCATTTATTCTCAATGGTTTGCCGTTCATCGGGCAAGTCCACCAAAGTCCATACTTTGTTCTCATACATGGATCCTATCTCGGATTTCATGGCTTCTAGCCATTTCTTGGAATCCGGGCCCACCATCACTTCTTCATATCTCATAGGTTCATCGCTGTCCAACAACATGACCTTTAAGACAGGGTTACCACTAAGAAGTTGTACACACCCTTGTCGACCTACGAGGTTCGATAGTAATTTGATCTGAAGCTTCATGATCATCATCATTAGCTTTCTCTTCAACTGACGTAGTTGCCACATAAACATCTTTCTGTGATGCGCTACTCTCTGGTTGAAGTGAAGGTTCAACAACCTCATCAAGTTCTATCTTCCTCGCACTCAATTCTTTTGAGAGAAACTCTTTCTCGAGAAAGGACCTGTTCTTAGCGACAAACACTTCGCCCTCATATCTGAGATAGAATGTATACCCAATCGTCTTGTTTGGGTATTCTATGAAGATACAATTTTCCACTTTGGGTCCGAGCTTTTCTGACCGAAGCCTATCGACATAAGCATCGTAGCCCCAAACCTTAAGAAACAACAACTTTGGTTTCTTGCCAAACCATAGTTCATACGACATCGTCTCCACAGACTTAGATGGTGCCCTATTTAAAGTGAATGTAATTGTCTTTAATGCATAACCCCCAAAAATAGCGGTAGATTGGTAAGAGACATCATACACCATATCCAATAAGGTTCGATTACGACGTTCGGACACACCATCATGCTATGGTGTTCCCGGCGGCGTCAACTGTGAAACGATTCCACCTTGTCTTTAGTGATTGCCAAACTCATAACTCAGATACTTTCCCTTTGATCAGATCGAAGGAACTTGATCTTCTTGTTACGATGATTCTCAACTTCACTCTGAAATTGCTTGAACTTTTCAAACATTTCAGACTTATGCTTCATTAAGTAAATATACCCATATCTATTCAATTCACCAGTGAAGGTGAGAAAATAACGATATCCACTGCGCGCGTCAACACTCATCGGACCGCACACATCAGCATGTATGATTTCCAACAAGTCACTTCCCCGTTCCATTGTTCCAAAGAACGGGGTTTTAGTCATCTTGTCAAAGAGGCATGGTTCGCATGTGTCAAGTGATTCAAAATCAAGTGACTTCAAAAGTCCATTGGCATGGAGGTTCTTTCATGCGCTTTACACCAATATGACCTAAGCAGCAGTGCCACATGAAAGTGGTACTATCATTATCAACTCTACATCTTTTGGCATTAATGTTATGAACATGTGTATATATAACTACGACCGGGATTCAATAAACCATTCACATTGGGTGCATGACCATAGAAGGTATTATACATGTAAACAGAATAACCATTATTCTCTGACTTAAATGAATAACTGTATTGCAACAAACATGATCTAATCATGTTCATGCTCAACGCAGACACCAATGCAAACAACATTTATCTAGGTTCAACACTAATCCCGAAGGTAGAGGGAGCGTGCGATGGTGATCACATCAACCTTGGAAACACTTCCAACACACATCGTCACCTCGCCCTTAGCTAGTCTCCGTTAATTCCGTAGCTTTTGTTTCGAGTTACCAATTTTATCAACTGAACCGGTATCTAATACCCAGGTGCTACTAGGAGTACTAGTAAGGTACACATCAATAACACACATATATCAAATATACTTTTGTTGAAGTTGATAGCCTTCTTATCTACCAAGTATTTTAGGCAGTTCCGCTACCAGTGACCGTTCCCCTAATAGAAGCACTTTGTCTCGGGTTTGGTTCTTGGGTTTCTTCACTGGAGCGGCAACTGACTTGCCATTCAAGAAGTTTCCCTTCTTGCCCTTGCCCTTCTTTGAAACCAGTGCTCTTGTTAACCATCAACACTTGATGCTCCTTCTTGATTTCTACCTTTACGACCTTAAGCACGACAAACAGCTCCGGGACTATCTTCCCTTGCATGTTATAGTTCATCACGAAACTCTAGTATCTTGGTGATAGCGACTGGAGAACTTTTGTAAATCACTCTGTTATCTAGAAGATTAACTCCCACTTGATTCAAGTGATTGAAGTACCCAGACATTCTGAGCACATGCTCACTGGTTGAGCTATTCTCCTCCATCTTGTAGGCAAAGGTCTTTTCAAAGGTCTTAACCTCTCAACACGGGCATGAGCCTAAAATACCAATTTCAGCTCTTCGAACATCTCATATGTTCTATGGCGTTCAAAACGTTTTTGGAGCCCCGACTCTAAGACATAAAGCATGGCGCACTAAACTATCAGGTGGTCATCAGAACATGTCTACCAGATGTTCACAACATCCATAGACGACGCCAGAGGGGTTGGCACACCGAGCGGTTGATGTCTACTACACAACCTTCTTCTTGTAGACGTTGTTGGGCCTCCAAGTGCAGAGTGTCAGTGTCAAAACCGGTGGATCTCGGGTAGGGGGTCCCGAACTGTGCATCTAAGGCGGATGGTAACATGAGGCAGGGGACACGATGTTTACCCAGGTTCGGGCCCTCTTGATGGAGGTAATACCCTATGTCCTTCTTGATTATTCTTGATGATATGAGTATTACAAGAGTTGATCTACCACGAGATCGAAGAGGCTAAACCCTAGAAGCTAGCCTATGGTATGATTGTATGTTGTCCTACGGACTAAACCCTCCGGTTTATATAGACACCGCAGGGGCTAGGGTTACACAAGGTCGGTTACAAAAGAGGAGACATACATATCCGTATTGCCTAGCTTGCCTTCCACGCCAAGTAGAGTCCCATCCGAACACGGGACGAAGTCTTCAATATCGTATCTTCATAGTCCAACAGTCCGGCCAAAGGATATAGTCCGGCTATCCGGAGACCCCCTAATCTAGGACTCCCTAAGTAGCCCCTGAACCAAGCTTCAATGACGATGAGTCCGGCGCGCAGTGTTGTCTTTGGCATTGCAAGGCAGGTTCCTCCTCCGAATACACCATGGAAGAGTTTGAATACAAGGATAGTGTCCGACCCTGCAAAATAAGTTCCACATACCACCGTAGAGAGAATAATATTTCCACAAATCTAATCTGCTGACACATTTTGACAGCATGACATCACACCATGGCCCGGTCATTATTTGAACCGTTTTTCTCAACCAGCTCCGCACATAACGCGGGGCGGTTTTCTTGACACGTCTTGTCAAAGCAGAGATTGTGTTCCCCTCATCACGAGATTCTCATCAATACAGACGTGGGTAACCCAACCGTGCCTATTGGTATGACTCCTAGATCTTAGGCAAGTCCCAAACGGCCACGAGGAGGACGCTTGATATTCACCCTCTTTATAAAGGGAACAAGGCTTTTTTCTTTTTTCCCTCCCGTGCTCAATCGAATCCTTCCCCCGCCTCGAGTTCTAACACCCAAAGCTCAGGTCAGGTGCTCCGGACCTTCAACTATGTCCGGATCCAACCTTCAAGGTCGGTGGATGCCTTCGTCCATCACAGAGGAGGACATTAAGAAGTTGAGAGAGGCCAGATATCTGACCGCTGAAATTTCGCATAGGCTGCCTACCTGAGGGCAGGTCGTCCCTACTCCCGAACCCAATGAGAGCGTCGTGTTCATCTCCCACTTCCTCCAAGGACTAGGCCTCGCTCTGGATCCCTTTGTTAGGGGTCTTATGTTCTATTATGGGCTGGATTTTCACGATCTGGCCCCGGATTCCCTTCTTCACATCTCGTCATTTATTGTCGTATGTGAGGCCTTCCTCCGCATTACCCCTCACTTCGGCATGTGGCTCAAGACCTTTGATGTGAAGCCGGAGATGATCGAGGGGCGGCACGCAGCGTGCAGAGGTGCTTTAATAAGCAAAATCGCTGATGCTCCATGGCCAGAGGGTTCCTTCCCAGAGGTGTCCGGATTGTGGCACTGGGACTGGTTTTACATAACAACTCCTCGAAGTGCCAAGTGGGTAGCTGCCCCCACCTTTCGCTCTGGCCCCCCACCGTAACTGATGTCATGGATTAGCAGGGGGCTGACCTGGGGTCCAGCAAAGGACGTGCCAATACTGTAGAGCCGTATCCGAGATCTCTTTGAGAGAGATTTCAGTCTGGTTATGGTACTGCAAGTTATGCTAATTCGTCGAGTCCAGCCTTGCAAACGCAGGCCCCTCCACATGTGGCAATTCAACCCGGAAGGACCGCGAGCTATTCAGCATTTCCTCGGCATGACGCTCGAAGAGATGTACAAATCATTCTTCGGACCCCAAATAGAGTGTCCGGACACCACCGAGGACGTGGGTCTGAGCTACAACCGCCCCGCTGCCCAAGTAAGTAATCCCATGCCGAACCTGCTATCCTTTGATTTATCATGGCATCATTCTAAAGAGCCGCTCTTTGACCAGGACTGGATAACAAAGGCGATGATGATCAGGTGTTCGGCCCCCCCTTCTTGAGGGCTTGGACAATCCGGTACTGGACAAGATGCTCGAGCCGGCGCCTTATCCAGTGCCCTCAAAGGAAGATAATGGGGGGAATATAGAGGGTGAAAGCGGGCCTCACTCGCTACTTATTCCAACCGGGGGAATGAGCGCCTCCGCGAGGGAGGACAACCAAAGGGAGGAATCTGACATTCTCTCTCCCCAGGGAAGGAAGAGGACTACCTCTGAAGATCCAGAAACTAAGGTTTCCAAACAGGAGAAGAAATCCTCATCAGAGGGTCCTGCCTCGGAGGGTATTCTTGCCGCACAATGCACGCGCGTGGATCAGCCCTCCACAGAGCTGTAAGTAATTACAAAGTACTTAATAGTGGAAACATCCTACCTTACATCCGAAGACAATAACCGATGCTTATAAATTGTAGTCCGGATCGTAGCCCTTCTCGACAGAGTTCGTCTTCGGAGGATCTTCTTCCGGAGATGATGGAGAGCGAAACGCCTCCCCCTGACACCCCGCCTCATGAAGCGGGCGACCTTGAAGTGTCGTCGTGAAGGATATCTCCGGATCCACTAAGGCCAAAGGATAACCCTTTGGCTACCCGGAATCCCCAGTATCCGGCTCCTAAGGAGAGCGACAGCAAGGGTCCGTACAGTGTGCGGTCGGATGCGCTGAAGGATCTTCTGGGGCAAGCGGCCGTCTTGGAAGCGCATTGTACGCTAATGGGTACGGTAATTGAAAGGATTTCATCCGCTGAAAGCGGTTTGCATGAAGCCTTTATGAGTCTGCTGAAAGGCTTCGAGGTACGTGAAATAATGTATGTTTTTGATAGTACCGCATACGTTAGGTGTGCCCTATGCAGATAGTAGCCCCTGAGACTCTGGTTGTCGTCGAGAACGGCAGCAACCCGAGGATCATATACCCAGGTAATAACTCGACTGCCTTTATGTGCAGGTGGCTGAGGCTACGGTGGCTAGCCGAACTAATGGATTTACCGAGCTAAAGCGGCAACTTGATGCGGCCGATGCCGATATCGTGCTTGTCAACCAGCGGCTTGACGAGGCATGGGGTGAGTGATTTCTCTGGTGATCGTCACATAATAAGAGTAGCATGATGCCAGTATCTTTAATGCGTTGTGACTGCAGATGGAGCTGCCATCGTGGAGACCCTTCGGGCGGAGCTTGCCCGAGCCAAGGAGCAGGCAAGGAGTAGCAATGCGGCCGCTCTAAAGGCGGCCGAAGAGTTAAGGGCCGAACAGGCCGCGCATTGCGAGAGCAAGGAAAAAATAACCAAGATGGATGTAGAGTTAAAAGATGTCGCTGACCACTACCAGCTTCTTGAAGAAGAAAACCAGGCGAAGGCGACGGACCTGGAGAAGGCCCTGGTGGCTGCCAAGGAAGCCCGCTCCAAAATTAGAGCGACGAAGGAGGAGCTGAATCAAGCTGCAGATATCGTGTCTAGGAAGCCCTTCTTGTTGTGGAATAAGTTCAGAGATCCGAAGTATTCTCCTCTGGACCGGCTATGGAGTTCTGCGGACACATACGTGGATTTGGCTGCAAGTGCTGCTGATGCGGCTAAGTACTTCAAGGATTAGAAAGGTCCTGAAGAGGAAAAGATGTTCTGGTCACAGTTTCACGCTCCAGTCCATCCGCTGCTGTTGAATGAGTGAATGGCCGAGTGGGCCGAGCTCCATAGGTTGTCCGGACTTGCCATGGGGTCCGTTGTGGATCACCTGTGGCCGGGAGGGCCAAGGCCGAATAGCTATTTTAGTTTAGTGCAGCAATTCCTTGGTGTTGTGCCACGCATCGATGCTGTAAAGAGATCGGCGTGCATAGAGGGTGCGCGGATGGCCTTTGCCCGTGTCAAGACATACTGGGCAGAGATGGAGGCCACCACCACTGTTGCGACGCAGGGTTCGGCCGTAGGCCGAGTGGCTGCCGAGCACTACTTTGAAGAAGTTCTTGAAGGCGCTCGTTCGATAGAGGCTCAGTGCTCGAAGAATATTATGTTCTAGTGACATGTATTCCCATTGTAAAAACAATGTTTTATTGAATTATCAAGGCTGTATTTATACTTTTGCCCGAAAGTACTATGATGCCTCATGTGCGGCCATTTATGTATATATGTATATAACCTGAAAGTTTGCAGTCGTCGGCTTCCGCCCCCACGCATATAATGCGGGGGTCTTCGCAAAAAATGCATATCCACACTTGATCCAACGTCTTGGTCCATTAAGGAGGTGATAACACAGCGAACGAGGCAATCAGACTATATTGCTTTACCACTTTCACTTAGCCATAGGAGTTTGACGGTGGGGCTACTATATAGCCCCTGGTACATCTGCGCTCGTCCGAATATGGGGCGCGTACGTACATGACCGGGAAATGGCCCTTCGTTAATGTGGAGGAATCCGAAAGATTCCGATGAGTCATCGAGTGGTTGACCAATCTCTCGCTATATCATGACAGTCAGTTTTCGGCTTTCTCTACTGAGGTGCTCATCCGGATGAACCAGGGCACAATCGCAGTAGTTCTCCCAGTGCTACCTTAGCCGATATAACGGAACGTAAGGAACCAAAACATGGGAGCCGGGAAAACCCAACATGTGACAAAAGACATGATTCGGAGCTGATGCATATAGGGCCAAACTCGCGGCGCCGAACACTCCCTAAGGTGTTGATACGTCTCCAACGTATCTATAATTTTTGATTGCTCCATGCTATATTATCTACTGTTTTGGACTATATTGGGCTTTATTTGCCACCTTTATATTATTTTTGGGACTAACCTATTAACCGGAGGCCCAGCCCAGAATTGTTGTTTTTTTGCCTATTTCAGTGTTTCGGAGAAACAGAATATCAAACAGAGTCCAAACGGAATAAAATCTTCGAGAACGTGATTTTCTCACCGAACGTGATCCAGGAGACTTGGACTCTACTCTAGGCAGTCAAAGAGGAGGTCACGAGGGTGGGGGGCGCCCCCCCCCCTAGGGCGCGCCCCCTACCTCGTGGGCCCCTCGGTGCTCCACCGACGTACTTCTTCCTCCTATATATACACACGTACCCCCAAACGATTAGAACAGGAGCCAAAAACCTAATTCCACCGCCGCAACTTTCTGTATCCACGAGATCCCATCTTGGGGCCTGTTCCGGAGCTCTACCGGAAGAGGGCCATCATCACAGAGGGCTTCTACATCATCCTAGCCCCTCCGATGAAGTGTGAGTAGTTTACCTCAGACCTTCAGGTCCATAGTTAGTAGCTAGATGGCTTCTTCTCTCTCTATGAATCTCAATACAAAGTTCTCCCCCTCTCTTGTGGAGATCTATTCGATGTAATCTTCTTTTTGCGGTGTGTTTGTTGAGAACGATGAATTGTGGCTTTATGATCAAGTCTATCTATGAATAATATTTGAATCTTCTCTGAATTCTTTTATGTATGATTGGTTATCTTTGCAAGTCTCTTCGAATTATCCGTTTGGTTTGGCCAACTAGATTGGTAGTTCTTGCCATGGGAGAAGTGCTTAGCTTTGGGTTCGATCTTGCGGTGTCCTTACCCAGTGACAGAAGGGCAGGAAGGCACGTATTGTATCGTTGCCATTGAGGATAACAATATGGGGTTTATTTCATATTGCATGAATTTATCTCTCTACATCATGTCATCTTGCTTAAGGCGTTACTCTGTTTTTAACTTAATACTCTAGATGCATGCTGGATAGCGGTCGATGAGTGGAGTAATAGTAGTAGATGCAGAATTGTTTCGATCTACTTGTTACGGACGTGATGCCTATATACATGATCATGCCTAGATATTCTCATAACTATGCTCAATTCTGTCAATTGCTCAACAGTAATTTGTTCACCCACCGTAGAATACTTATTCTCTTGAGAGAAGCCACTAGTGAAACCTATGGCCCCCAGGTCTATTCTCATCATATCAATCTCCATCACTTTAATCTTGCTTTGCTTTTTACTTTGATTTTACTTTTTACTTTGCATCTGTATACCAAAAATACCAAAAATATTATATCTATCAGATCTCACTCTCATAAGTAATCGTGAAGGGATTGACAACCCCTAATCGCGTTGGTTGCGAGTAGCTATCGCTTTGTGCATGTACGAGGGACTTGAGCGTGGCCTCCTATTGGATTGATACCTTGGTTCTCAAAAACTGAGGGAAATACTTACGCTACTCCGTTGCATCATCCCTTCCTCTTCGGGGAAAACCAACGCAAGCTCAAGATGTAGCAAGAAGGATTTCTGGCGTCGTTGCCGGGGAGTCTACGCAAAAATTCAACATACCAAGTACCCATCACAATCCCTATCTCTCGCATTACATTATTTGCCATTTGCCTCTCGTTTTCCTCTCCCCCCAATTCACCCTTGCCGTTTTATTCGCCCCCTCTCTCTCTCTCTCTCTATCCTCCCTCTCTATTTGCCTCTTTTGCCCGTTTGCTCTTGTTTGCTTGTGTGCTAGTTTGCTTGTTTCTCGCGATGGCTCAACCGAGATTTGGTGATCTTCACCTTAAAAGGTTAGAGGAGATCGAAACCAACATTAGGAAGTTTATGGTTTTGTAATGTGAGCATAATAATTTCTTTAGAAACGAGCTCAGGGAACAAAAAAGTTTTATGAGTTATATGAATAAAGAGCTTGATGATATGTCTGAGGAATTTGAGGGTATAATATCCCAAATTGCTCGTCTAGAAAAGATGACTGCTGAAATTTCGGATATGCAAGCCACCTTAGTCAATAAGATGGCCGCTAAACCGAATTCCTATGAAAATAAAGATGAAGATCTAAAAGTTATTGATGTCTCCCCTATTAAATCTTTGTTTTGCAATATGAATCTTGATGAAACTGAATATGATCTTCCTTTACCTAGAAGGCATTCTAAAAATTCAGAGTATTTAGATCTTAATGATGAAATTGATGAAAGTGGGATTGAAAGAAATAAAAATCCAGATGTTGCTAAACCCACTATATTGGATTGCAAGGAATTTAATTATGAAAGTTTCTCTTTAATTGATTGTATTTCCTTGTTGCAATCCGTGCTAAATTCTCCACATGCTTATAGTCAAAATAAAGCCTTCACCGAACATATTGTTGATGCCTTGATGCAATCTTATGAAGAAAAACTTGAGTTGAAAGTTTCTGTCCCTAGAAAGCGCTATGATGAGTGGGAACCAACTATTAAAATTAAAATTAAAGATCATGAGTTTTATGCTTTGTGTGATTTGGGTGCTAGTGTCTCTACTATTCCCAAGACTTTGTGTGATTTGCTAGATTTCCGTAATTTTGATGATTGCTCTCTAAACTTGCATCTTGCGGATTCCACTATTAAGAAACCTATGGGAAGGATTAATGATGTTCTTATTATTGCAAATAGGAATTATGTGCCCGTAGGTTTCATTGTTCTTGATATAGATTGCAATCCTTCTTGCCCTATTATTCTTGGTAAACCTTTCCTTAGAACGGTTGGTGCGATTATTGATATGAAGGAAGGGAATATTAGGTTTCAATTTCCATTAAAAAAGGGCATGGAACACTTTCCTAGAAAGAAAATAAAATTGCCATATGAAACTATCATGAGAGCCACTTATGGATTGCCTACCAAAGATGGCAATACCTAGATCTATCCTCGCTTTTATGCCTAGCTAGGGGCGTTAAACGATAGCGCTTGTTGGGAGGCAACCCAATTTTATTTTTATTCCTTGATTTTTGCTCCTGTTTAGTAATAAATAAATTATTTAACCTCTGTTTTGGTTGTGTTTTTGTGTTTAATTAGTATTTGTGCCAAGTAGAACCGTTGGGAAGACTTGGGGAAAGTCTTGTTGAACTTGCTATAAAAAACAGAAACTTTAGCGCTCACGAGAACTGCTGTCATTTTTATTTGAAGAGTGATATTTAGTTAATTATTTTTGAAGATGATTAATAGATAAATTCCTCACGTCCATCAATTTATTTTAGAATTTTTGGGGTTCAAGATCTTGCGCTAGCTACAAATTACTACAGACTGTTATGTTTTTGACAGATTCTGTTTTTCGTGTGTTGTTTGCTTATTTTGATGAATCTATGGCTAGTAAAATAGTTTATTATCCATAGAGAAGTTGGAATACAGTAGGTTTAACACCAATATAAATAAATAATGAGTTCATTACAGTACCTTGAAGTGGTCTTTTGTTTTCTTTCGCTTACGGAGCTCACGAGTTTTCTATTTTGAGTTTTGTGTTGTGAAGTTTTCAAGTTTTGGGTGAATTCTTTTGATGGATTATGGAACAAGGAGTGGCAAGAGCCTAAGATTGGGGATGCCCATGGCACCCCCAAGATAATCCAAGGACACCAAGAAGTCAAAGCTTGGGGATGCCCCGGGAGGCATCCCCTCTTTCGTCCACTTCCATCGGTAATTTACTTGGGGCTATATTTTTATTCACCAACATGATATATGTTTTGCTTGGAGCGTCTTGTATTATTTGTGTCTTTGTGTATTAGTATGCCACAATCATCCTTGCTGTACACACCTTTTGAAAGAGCCATACATGAATTAAAATTTGATAGAATACTCTATGTGCTTCACTTATATCTTTTGAGCTAAGTAGTTTTGCTCTATGTGCTTCACTTATATCTTTTGAGCTATGTAGTTTTGCTCTATGTGCTTCACTTATATCTTTTGAGCGTTATAATTTTGCTCTGTGTGCTTCACTTAGATATTTTAGAGCACGGTGGTGGATTTGTTTTAAATAAACTATTGATCTCTCATGCTTCACTTAAATTATTTTTGAGAGTCTCTTAATAGCATGGTAATTTGCTTAATAATAATATGCTTGGTATTCAAGATTTGTGAAACTTTCTTTTGAGTGTGTTGAATGCTAAGAAAAGATTGAAGCATGATAATTGTTTTGAGATATGGAGGTGATAATATTAAAGTCATGCTAGTTGAGTAGTTGTGAATTTAAAGAATACTTGTGTTAAAGTTTGTGATTCCCGTAGCATGCACATATGGTGAACCGTTATGTGATGAAGTCGGAGCATGATTTATTTATTGATTGTCTTCCTTATGAGTGGCGGTCGGGGACGAGCGATGGTCTTTTCCTACCAATCTATCCCCCTAGGAGCATGCGTGTAATACTTTGCTTTGATAACTTCTAGATTTTTGCAATAAGTATATGAGTTCTTTATGACTAATGTTGAGTCCATGGATTATACACACTCTCACCCTTCCACCTATGCTAGCCTCTCTAATACCGCGCACCTTTCGCCAGTATCATACACCTACCATATACCTTCCTCAAAACAGCCACCATACCTACCTATGATGGCATTTCCATAGCCATTCCGAGATATATTGCCATGCAACTTTCCACCATCCAGTTCATCATGACATATTCATCATTGTCATATTGCTTAGCATGATCATGTAGTTGACATAGTATTTGTGGCAAAGCCACCATTCATAATTTTTTCATACTTGTCGCTCTTGATTCATTGCATATCCTGGTACAGCGCCGGAGGCATCCATATAGAGTCATACTTTATTTTAGAATCAAGTTGTAATCATTGAGTTGTAAATAAATAAAAGTATGATGATCATCATTTAATAGAGCATTGTCCCAAAAAAAAGAGAAAGGCCAAAGAAAAAAAAGAAGGCCCAAAAAAAGAAAATAAATAAAAAGGGGCAATGCTACTATCTTTTTTTCCACACTTGTGCTTCAAAGTAGCAGCATGATATAGCGAGTCTCATATATTGTGCTTCAAAGTAGCACCATGTTCTTCATATGGAGAGTCTCATATGTTGTCACTTTCATATACTAGTGGGAATTTTACATTATAGAACTTGGCTTGTATATTCCAATGATGGGCTTCCTCAAAATTGCCCTAGGTCTTCGTGAGCAAGCAAGTTGGATGCACACCCACTTAGTTTCTTTTTGAGCTTTCATACATTTATAGCTCTAGTGCATCTGTTGCATGGCAATCCCTACTCACTCACATTGATATCTATTGATGGGCATCTCCATAGCCCATTGATACGCCTAGTTGATGTGAGACTATCTTCTCCACTTTGTCTTCTCCACAACCACCATTCTATTCCACCTATAGTGCTATATCCATGGCTCACGCTCATGTATTGCGTGAAGATTGAAAAAGTTTTGAAAAAGTTAGAGTATGAAACAATTGCTTGGCTTGCCATCGGGGTTGCGCATGATTTAAATACTTTGTGTGGTGAAGATGGAGCATAGCCAGACTATATGATTTTGTAGGGATAACTTTCTTTGGCCATGTTATTTTGAGAAGACATAATTGCTTTGTTAGTATGCTTGAAGTATTATTATCTTTATGTCAATATAAACTTTTGTCTTGAATCTTTCTAATCTGAATATTCATACCACAATTAAGAAGATTTGCATTGAAATTATGCCAAGTAGCACTTCGCATCAAAAATTCTCTTTTTATCATTTACCTACTCGAGGACGAGCAGGAATTAAGCTTGGGGATGCCTGATACGTCTCCAACGTATCTATAATTTTTGATTGCTCCATGCTATATTATCTACTATTTTTGGACTATATTGGGCTTTATTTTCCACTTTTATATTATTTTTGGGACTAACCTATTAACCGCAGGCCCAGCCCAGAATTGCTGTTTTTTTGCCTATTTTAGTGTTTCGGAGAAACAGAATATCAAACGGAGTCCAAGCGGAATAAAATCTTCGGGAACGTGATTTTCTCACCAAACGTGATCCAGGAGACTTGGACCCTACTCTAGGGAGTCAAAGAGGAGGTCACGAGGGTGGGGGGACGCCCCCCCCCCTAGGGCGCGCCCCCTGCCTCATGGGCCCCTCGGTGCTCCGCTGACATACTTCTTCCTCCTATATATACACATGTACCCCCAAACGATCAGAACAGGAGCCAAAAACCTAATTCCATCGCCGCAACTTTCTGTATCCGCGAGATCCCATCTTGGGGCCTGTTCCGGAGCTCCGCCAGAAGAGGGCCGTCATCACGGAGGGCTTCTACATCATCCTAGCCCTCTGATGAAGTGTGAGTAGTTTACCTCAGACCTTCGGGACATTATGCAACTATGTGAAGACTCTCTAACATTTAAGAATTTCAGATCTTGGGACATTATTCAAACAGAATGCAAAACTAAATAAAATAAAATGATGCTCCAAGCAAAACACATATCATGTGGTAAATAAAAATATAGCTTCAAGTAAAGTTACCGATGAACGAAGACGAAAGAGGGGATGCCTTCCGGGGCATCCCCAAGCTTAGGCTCTTGGTTATCCTTGAATATTACCTTGGGGTGCCTTGGGCATCCCCAATCTTAGGCTCTTGCCACTCCTTATTCCATAATCCATCGAATCTTTACCGAAAACTTGAAAACTTCACAACACAAAACTTAACAGAAAACTCGTAAGCTCCGTTAGCGAAAGAAAACAAAACACCACTTCAACGTACTGTAATGAACTAATACTTTATTTATATTGGTGTTAAACCTACTGTATTCCAACTTCTCTATGGTTTATAAACTCTTTTACTAGCCATTGATTCATTAAAATAAGCAAACAACACACGAAAAACAGAATCTGTCAAAAACAGAACAGTCTGTAGTAATCTGTAAGTTTCGACCACTTCTGGAACTCATAAAATTCTTAAATAAATTGCTGGACTTGAGGAATTTATCTATTAATTATATGCAAAAAGAATTAACTAAATATCACTCTCCAATAAAAACCGGCAGCAATTCTCGTGAGCGCTAAAGTTTCTGTTTTTCACAGCAAGATCAACAAGCCTTTCCCCAAGTCTTCCCAATGGTTCTACTTGGCACAAACACTAATTAAAAGCATAAAACCACATCTAAACAGAGTCTAGATGAATTATTTATTACTAAACAGGAACAAAAAGCAAGGAACAAAAATAAAATTGGGTTGCCTCCCAACAAGCGCTATCGTTTAATGCCCCTAGCTAGGCATGATGATTTCAATGATGCTCACATAAAAGATAAGAATTGTAACATAAAGAGAGCATCATGAAGAATATGACTAGCACATTTAAGTCTAACCCACTTCCTATGCATAGGGATTTTGTGAGAAAACAACTTGTGGGAATAAGAATCAACTTGCAAAGGAAGGTAAAACAAGCATAACTCCAAAATTTTAAGCACATAGAGGGGAAACTTGATATTATTGCAATTCCTACAAGCATGTGTTCCTCCCTCATAATAATTTTCAGTAGCATCATGAATGAATTCAACAATATAACCAGCACCTAAAGCATTCTTTTCATGATCTACAAGCATAGAAATTTTATTACTCTCCACACAAGCAAAATTCTTCTCATGAATAATAGTGGGAGCAAACTCAACAAAATAATTATCATGTGAGGCATAATCTAATTGAAAACTAAAATCATGATGAAAAGTTTCATGGTTATCATTATTCTTAATAGCATACAAGTCATCACAATAATCAACATAGATAGCAACTTTGTTCTCATAATCAATTGGAACCTCTTCCGAAATAGTGGAATCATTACTAAATAAAGTCATGACCTCTCCAAATCCACTTTCATCAATATAATCATCATAAATAGGAGGCATGACTTCATCATAATAAATGTGCTCATCAAAACTTGGGGAACAAAAAATATCATCTTCATCAAACATAGCTTCCCCAAGCTTGTGGCTTTGCATATCATTAGCATCATGGATATTCATGGAATTCCTACTAACAACATTGCAATCATGCTCATCATTCAAATATTTAGTGCCAAACATTTTAATGCATTCTTCTTCTAACACTTTGGCACAATTTTCCTTTCCATCATACTCATGAAAGATATTAAAAAGATGAAGCGTATGAGGCAAACTCAATTCGATATTTTTGTAGTTTTCTTTTATAGACTAAACTAGTGATAAAACAAGAAACAAAAAGATTCGATTGCAAGATCTAAAGATATACCTTCAAGCGCTAACCTCCCCGGCAACGGTGCCAGAAAAGAGCTTGATGTCTACTACACAACCTTCTTCTTGTACACGTTGTTGGGCTTCCAAGTGCAAAGGTTTGTAGGACAGTAGCAAATTTCCCTCAAGTGGATGACCTAAGGTTTATCAATCCGTAGGAGGCGTACGATGAAGATGGTCTCTCTCAAGCAACCCTGCAACCAAATAACAAAGAGTCTCTTGTGTTCCCAACACACCCAATCCAATGGTAAATTGTATTGTTGCACTAGTTCGGCGAAAAGATGGTGATACAAGTGCAATATGGATAGTAGATAATAGTTTTTGTAATCTGAAAATATAAAAACAGCAAGGTAACTAATGATAAAAGTGAGCGTAAACGGTATTGCAAAGCGTTGAAACAAGGCATAGGGTTCATACTTTCACTAGTGCAAGTTCTCTCAACAATAATAACATAATTGGATCACATAACTATCCCTCAACATGCAACAAAGAGTCACTCCAAAGTCACCAATAGCGGAGAACAAACGAAGAGATTATGGTAGGGTACGAAACCACCTCAAAGTTATCCTTTCTCATCGATCTATTCAAGAGTACGTAGTAAAATAACATGAAGCTATTCTTTCCGTTCAATCTATCCTAGAGTTCGTACTAGAATAACACCTTAAGACACAAATCAATCAAAACCCTAATGTCACCTAGATACTCCAATGTCACCTCAAGTATCCGCGGGTATGATTATACGATATCCATCACACAATCTCAAATTCATCTATTCAAACCAACACAAAGTACTTCAAAGAGTGCCCCAAAGTTTCTGCCGGAGAGTCAAGACGAAAACGTGTGCCAACCCCTATGCATAGGTTCATGGGTGGAACCCGCAAGTTGATCACCAAAACATACATCAAGTGGATCAATAGAATACCCCATTGTCACCACGGGTATCCCACGCAAGACATACATCAAGTGTTCTCAAATCCTTAAAGACTCAATCCGATAAGATAACTTCAAAGGGAAAACTCAATCCATTACAAGAGAGTACAGGGGGAGAAACATCATAAGATCCAACTATAATAGCAAAGCTCGTGATACATCAAGATCGTACCACCTCAAGAACACGAGAGAGAGAGAGAGAGAGAGAGAGAGAGAGATCAAACACATAGCTACTGGTACATACCCTCAGCCCCGATGGAGAACTACTCCCTCCTCGTCATGGAGAGCGCCGAGATGATGAAGATGGCCACCGGAGAGGGATTCCCCCTCCGGCAGGGTGCCGAAACAGGTCTAGATTGGTTTTCGGTGGCTACGGAGGCTTCTGCCGGCGGAACTCCCGATATATTATGCTCCCCGATGTTTTTAGGGTATATGGGTATATATGGGAGGAAGAAGTACGTCATGGGAGCCACGAGGGTGGAGGGCGCAACCAGGGGGTGGGCGCGCCCCCCTGCCTCGTGCCTTCCTCGTTGCTTCCCTTATGTACACCCCAAGTCTTCTGGATTGCTTCCGTTCCAAAAATAACTCTCCCGAAGGTTTCATTCCGTTTGGACTCCATTTGATATTCCTTTTCTGCGAAACACTAAAATAAGGGGAAAACAGGAACTGGCACTGGGCTCTGGGTTAATAGGTTAGTCCCAAAAATAATATAAAAGTGTAAAATAAAGCCCATAAACATCCAAAACAGATAATATAATAGCATGGAACAATCAAAAATTATAGATACGTTGGAGACATATTAGCGGTGCATCAAGGACAGAAGCCTTCTGTGTAGCAGTGAGGACAATCCTCCCACTACGGCCCTAGTCCGCACAATTGCTTACAATATCTTTCATCTTAGTCTTTCTCTAGGAACGTATTAAAACAAAGAGCTAAAGTGCGAGCTATTAATCCACAACTGATGTCTACTACACAACCTTCTTCTTGTAGACGTTGTTGGGCCTCCAAGTGCAGAGGTTTGTAGGACAGTAGCAAATTTCCCTCAAATGGATGACCTAAGGTTTATCAATCCGTAGGAGGCGTAGGATGAAGATGGTCTCTCTCAAGCAACCCTGCAACCAAATAACAAAGAGTCTCTTGTGTCCCCAACACATCCAATACAACGGTAAATTGTATAGGTGCACGAGTTCGGTGAAGAGATGGTGAAACAAGTGTATATGGATAGTAGATAAAGGTATTTGTAATCTGAAATTATAAAAACAGCAAGGTAGCAAGTGATAAAAGTGAGTGTAAACGATATTGCAATGCGTTGAAACAAGGCCTAGGGTTCATACTTTCGCTAGTGTAAGTTCCGTCAACAATAATATCATAATTGGATCACATAACTATCCCTCAACATGCAACAAAGAGTCACTCCAAAGTCACTAATAGCAGAGAATGAACGAAGAGATTATGGTAGGGTACGAAACCACCTCAAAGTTATTCTTTCCAATCAATCTGTTGGGCTATTCCTATAGGTGTCACAAACAGCCCTAGAGTTCGTACTAGAATAACACCTTAAGACACAAATCAACCAAAACCCTAATGTCACCTAGATACTCCAATGTCACCTCAAGTATCCGTGGGTATGATTAGACGATATGCGTCACACAATCTCAGATTCATCTATTCAACCAGCACATGCATAGAACCTCAAAGAGTGCCCCAAAGTTTCTACCAGAGAATCACGACGAAAACATGTGCCAACCCCTATGCATAGGTTCATGGGCGGAACCCGCAAGTTGATCACCAAAACATACATCAAGTGAATCACTTGGTATCCCATTGTCACCACAGATACGCACGGCAAGACATACATCAAGTGTTCTCAAATCTTTAAAGACTCAATCCGATAAGATTACTTCAAAGGGGAAACTCAATTCATTACAAGAGAGAAGAGGGGGAGGAGAAACATAAGATCCAACTATAATATCAAAGCTCGCGATACATCAAGATCGTGCTAAATCAAGAACACGAGAGAGAGAGAGAGAGAGAGATCAAACACATAGCTACTCGTACATACCCTCAGCCCCGAGGGAGAACTACTCCCTCCTCGTCATGGAGAGCACCGGGATGATGAAGATGGCCACCGGAGAGGGATTCCCCCTCCGGCAGGGTGCCGGAACGGGTCTAGATTGGCTTTCGATGGCTACGGAGGCTTCTGGCGGCGGAACTCCCGATCTATTGTATGTTCTGGAAGTTTTAGGGTACGTGAGTATATATGGGTGTTGGAAGTACGTCGGTGGAGCTTTGGGGGCCCCACGAGGCAGGGGGCGTGCCCCCACCCTCGTGAGCACCTCCCTTGACTCCTGACGTGGGGTCCAAGTCCATCCGGTAGCTTTCCTTCCAAAAATAACTTCTCCAGTTGATTTTGTTCCGTTTCGACTCCGTTTGATATTCCTTTTCTTCGAAACACTGAAATAGGCAAAAAAATAGCAAATCTGGGCTGGGCCTCCGGTTAATAGGTTAGTCCCAAAAATAATATTAAAGTGGATAATAAAGCCCAATATTGCCCAAAACAGTAGATAACATAGCATGGAGTAATCAAAAATTATAGATACGTTGGAGACGTATCAAGCATCCCCAAGCTTAATTCCTGCTCGTCCTCGAGTAGGTAAATGATAAAAACAGAATTTTTGATATGGAGTGCTACTTGGCATAATTTCAATGTAATTCTTCTTAATTGTGGTATGAATATTCAGATCTGAAAGATTCAAGACAAAAGTTCATATTGACATAAAAATGATAATACTTCAAGCATACTAACTAAGCAATTATGTCTTCTCAAAATAACATGTCCAAAGAAAGTTCATCCCTACAAAATCATATAGTTTAGTCATGTTTCATTTTCGTCACACAAGAATGCTCTCATCATGCACAACCCCGATGACAAGCCAAGCAATTGTTTCATACTTTAGTAATCTCAAACCTATAAACTTTCACACAATATATGAGCGCGAGCCATGGACATAGCACTATGGGTGGAATAGAATATAATGAAGGGGGTTATGTGGAGAAGACAAAAAATGAGAAAGTATCACATCAATGAGGCTAATCAATGGGCTATGGAGATGCCCACTGATTGATGTTAATGCAAGGAGTAGGGATTGCCATGCAACGGATGCACTAGAGCTATAAATGTATGAAAGCTCAACAAAAGAAACTAGTGGGTGTGCATCCAACTTGCTTGCTCACGAAGACCTAGGGCACTTGAGGAGGCCCGTTGTTGGAATATACAAGCCAAGTTCTATAATGAAAAATTCCCACTACTATATGAAAGTGATACATGAGAGACTCTCTACTATGAAGATCATTGTGCTACTTTGAAGCACAAGTGTGGTAAAAGGATAGTAACATTGTCCCTTCTCTCTTTTTCTCTCATTTTTTTGGGCCTTTTCTTTTTTTTATGGCCTTTCTTTTTTTTGGGCCTTCTCTTTTTTATAGCCTTTCTCTCTTTTTTGTTATTCCTCACTTGGGACAATGCTCTAATAATGATGATCATCACACTTCTATTTATTTACAACTCAATGATTACAACTCGATACTAGAACAAAATATGACTCTATATGAATGCCTCCGGCGGTGTACTGGGATTGCAATGAATCAAGTGTGACATGTATGAAAAATTATGAACGGTGGCTTTGCCACGAATACGATGTCAACTACATGATCATGCAAAGCAATATGACAATGATGAATGTGTCATGATAAACGGAATGGTGGAAAGTTGCATGGCAATATATCTCGGAATGGCTATGGAAATGCCATAATAGGTAGGTATGGTGGCTGTTTTGAGGAAGATATAAGGAGGTTTATGTGTGAAAGAGCGTATCATATCACGGGGTTTGGATGCACCGGTGAAGTTTGCACCAACTCTCAATGTGAGAAAGGGCAATGCACGGTACCGAAGAGGCTAGCAAGGATGGAAGGGTGAGAGTGCGTATAATCCATGGACTCAACATTAGTCATAAAGAACTCACATACTTATTGCAAAAATCTACAAGTCATCAAAAACCTCGGCACTACGCGCATGCTCCTAGGGGGATAGATTGGTAGAAAAAGACCATCGCTCGTCCCCGACCGCCACTCATAAGGAGGACAATCAAATAACACCTCATGTTTCAAATTTTTTACATAACGTTTACCATACATGCATGCTACGGGACTTGCAAACTTCAAGACAAGCATTTCTCAATTTCACAACTACTCAACTAGCACGACTTTGATATTATTACCTCCATATCTCAAAACAATCATCAAGCATCAAACTTCTCTTAGTATTCAAAACACTCATAAGAGAATTTTACTAATCTTGAACACCTAGCATATTAGGATTATTTAAGAAAATTACCATGCTATTTAAGACTCTCAAAATAATCTAAGTGAAGCACCAGAGTTCATTAATTTCTACAAAATAAAACCACCACCGTGCTCTAAAAGATATAAGTGAAGCACTAGAGCAAATGACAAACTACTCTGAAAGATATAAGTGAAGATCAATGAGTAGTTGAATATTATGCAACTATGTGAAGACTCTCTAACATTTAAGAATTTCAGATCTTGGTATTTTATTCAAACATCAAGAAAAACATAATGAAATAAAATGACGCTCCAAGCAAAACACATATCATGTGGCGAATAAAACTATAGCTCCAAGTAAAGTTACTGATGAATGAAGACGAAAGAGGGGATGCCTTCCGGGGCATCCCCAAGCTTAGGCTCTTGGCTATCCTTCAATATTACCATGGGGTGCCTTGGGCATCCCCAAGCTTAGGATCTTGCCACTCCTTATTCCATATTCCATCGAATCCTTACCCAAAACTTGAAAACTTCACAACACAAAACTTAACAGAAAACTCGTAAGCTCCGTTAGTATAAGAAAATAAATCACCACTTCAAGGTACTGTAATGAACTCATTCTTTATTTATATTGGTGTTAAACCTACTGTATTCTAACTTCTCTATGGTTTATAAACTATTTTACTAGCCATAGATTCATCAAAATAAGTAAACAACACACGAAAAACAGAATCTGTCAAAAACAGAACAGTCTGTAGTAATCTGAATCAAACTTATACTTCTGCAACTCATAAAATTCTAAAATAAATTGATGGACCTGAGTAATTTATCTATTAATTATATGCAAAAATAATTAACTAAATAGCGCTCTCCAAATAAAAATGGCAGCAATTCTCGTGAGCGCTAAAGTTTCTGTTTTTTACAGCAAGATCAACAAGACTTTCCCCAAGTCTTCCCAACGGTTCTACTTGGCACAAACACTAATTAAAACATGAAAACTCAATCATAACATAGGCTAGATAAATTATTTATTGCTAAACAGGAGCAAAAATTAAGGAACAAAAATAAAATTGGGTTGCCTCCCAACAAGCGCTATCGTTTAACGTCCCTAGCTAGGCATGATGATTTCAATGATGCTCACATAAAAGATAAGAATTGAAACATAAAGAGAGCATCATGAAGAATATGACTAGCACATTTAAGTCTAACCCACTTCCTATGCATAGGGATTTTGTGAGCAAACAACTTGTGGGAACGAGAATCAACTTGCATAGGAAGGTAAAACAAGCATAACTTCAAAACTTTAAGCACATAGAGAGGAAACTTGATATTATTGCAATTCCTACAAGCATATGTTCCTCCCTCATAATAATTTTCAGTAGCATCATGAATGAATTCAACAATATAACCAGCACCTAAAGCATTCTTTTCATGATCTACAAGCATAAAAAATTTACTACTCTCCACATAAGCAAAATTCTTCTCATGAATAATAGTGGGAGCTAACTCAACAAAATAACTATCATGTGATTGAAAATTAAGATCAAGATGACAAGTTTCATGGTTATCATTATTCTTCAAAGCATACGTGTCATCACAATAATCATCATAGATAGGAGGCATGCTTTCATCATAAAAAATTTGCTCATCAAAACTTGGGGGACAAAAAATATCATCTTCATCAAACATAGCTTCCCCAAGCTTGTGGCTTTGCATATCATTAGCATCATGGATATTCAAAGAATTCGTACTAACAACATTGCAATCATGCCCATCATTCAAATATCTAGTGCCAAACATTCTAATGCATTCTTCTTCTAGCACTTGAGCACAATTATAGGAATCCTTATTCTCACGAAAGACATTAAAAAGATGAAGCATATGAGCTAACCTTAATTCCATTTTTTGTAATTTTCTTTTATAAACTAAACTACTGATAAAACAAGAAACTAAAAGACTCGATTGCAAGATCTAAAGATATACCTTCAAGCGCTAACCTCCCCGGCAACGGCGCCAGAAAAGAGCTTGATGTCTACTACACAACCTTCTTCTTGTAGACGTTGTTGGGCCTCCAAGTGCAGAGGTTTGTAGGACAGTAGCAAATTTCCCTCAAGTGGATGACCTAAGGTTTATCAATCCGTAGGAGGTGTAGGATGAAGATGGTCTCTCTCAAGCAACCCTCCAACCAAATAACAAAGAGTCTCTTGTGTCCCCAACACACCCAACACAACGGTAAATTGTATAGGTGCACTAGTTCGGCGAAGAGATGGTGAAAAAAGTGGTATATGGATAGTAGATAAAGGTATTTGTAATCTGAAATTATAAAAACAGCAAGGTAGCAAGTGATAAAAGTGAGCGTAAACGGTATTGCAATGCGTTGAAACAAGGCCTAGGGTTCATACTTTCGCTAGTGTAAGTTCCCTCAGTAATAATATTATAATTGGATGACATAACTATCCCTCAACATGCAACAAAGGGTCACTCCAAAGTCACTAATAGCGGAGAATGAACGAAGAGATTATGGTGGGGTACGAAAACACCTCAAAGTTATTCTTTCCAATCAATCCGTTGGGATATTCCTATAGGTGTCACAAACAGCCCTAGAGTTCGTACTAGAATAACACCTTAAGACACAAATCAACCAAAACCCTAATGTCACCTAGATACTCCAATGTCACCTCAAGTATCCATGGGTATGATTATACGACATGCGTCACACAATCTCAGATTCATCTATTCAACCAGCACATAGAACCTCAAAGAGTGCCCCAAAGTTTCTACCGGAGAATCACGATGAAAACATGTGCCAACCCCTATGCATAGGTTCATGGGCGGAACCCGCAAGTTGATCACCAAAACATACATCAAGTGAATCACGTGGTATCCCATTGTCACCACATATACGCACGGTAAGATGTACATCAACTGTTCTCAAATCTTTAAAGACTCAATCCGATAAGATTACTTCAAAGGGGAAACTCAATTCATTACAAGAGAGAAGAGGGGGAGGAGAAACATAAGATCTAACTATAATAGCAAAGCTCGCGATACATCAAGATCGTGCTAAATCAAGAACACGAGAGAGAGAGAGAGAGAGAGAGAGAGAGAGAGATCAAACACATAGCTACTGGTACATACCCTCAGCCCCGAGGGAGAACTACTCCCTCATCATCATCGAGAGCACCGGGATAATGAAGATGGCCACCGGAGAGGGATTCCCCCTCCGGCAGGGTGCCGGAACGGGTCTAGATTGGCTTTCGATGGCTATGGAGGCTTCTGGCGGCGGAACTCCCAATCTATTGTATGTTCTGGAAGTTTTAGGGTACGTGAGTATATATGGGTGCAGGAAGTACGTCGGTGGAGCTTCGGGGGCCCCACGAGGCAGGGGGCGCGCCCCCACCCTCGTGAGAACCTCCCTTGGCTCCTGACGTGGGGTCCAAGTCCATCCTGTAGCTTTCCTTCCAAAAATAACTTCTCCAGTTGATTTTGTTCCGTTTCGACTCCGTTTGATATTCCTTTTCTTCGAAACACTGAAATAGGCAAAAAACAACAAATATGGGCTGGGCCTCCGGTTAATAGGTTAGTCCCAAAAATAATATAAAAGTGGACAATAAAGCCCAGTATTGCCCAAAACAGTAGATAACATAGCATGGAGTAATAAAAAATTATAGATACGTTGGAGACGTATCATTGCAAAGACAATTTAGACTATGTTCATGATAATTAAGTTCATCTAATCAAATTATTCAATGAACTCCCACACAGATAGATATCCCTCTAGTCATCTAAGTGATACATGATCCGAATCGACTAGGTCATGTCCGATCATCACGTGAGATGGACTAGTCATCAACGGTGAACATCTCCAAGTTGATCGTATCTACTATACGACTCATGTTCGACCTTTCGGTCTCTTGTGTTCCGAGGCCATGTCTGTACATGCTAGGCTCGTCAAGTCAACCTAAGTGTTTTGCATGTGTAAATCTAGCTTACACCCGTTGTATTTGAACGTTAGAATCTATCACACCCGATCATCACGTGGTGCTTCGAAACAACGAGCCTTCCCAACGGTGCACAGTTAGGGGGAACACTTTCTTAAAATTTTAGTGAGGGATCATCTTATTTATGCTACTGTCATTCTAAGCAAATAAGATGCAAACATGATAAACATCACATGCAAATCATAAAGTGACATGATATGGCCAATATCATCTTGCGCCTTTGATCTCCATCTTCGAGGCGCGGCATGATGATACGGCTCAAATAGCTTTGAGTCGATTTTATGAGGTGTCCCTGATCTTTCACTCGCGCAAACAGCTAGAAGAAATAATTTTTGAAAGAAGAAGTGTACGTGCAGAAGAACTAGTAGCTAGACTAGATGGATGGATGGATTGTAGGGATCGGAAAGTAGTAGAAGATGTGTACGTGGTAGTTGTAGTACTTGGATAGATGGAGGATTAAGCTAATGACGATTAGTGAGGGAGAGAGAGGGCAGCCGCACCCTTCCCCTGGCACAGCCCCTCCCCCTCTCCTACACGTCCTCCTCCTCCGTAGTGCTTGGTGAAGCCGTGGCGGAGAACCACGAGCTCCATCACCACCACGCCGTCGTGCTGTCGGAGTTCTCCCTCAACTTCTCCTCTCCCCTTACTGGATCAAGAAGGAGGAGACGTTCTCGGGCTGTACGTGTGTTGAACGCGGAGGCGCTGTTGTTCGGCGCTTAGATCGGAATCGACCGCGATCTGAATCGCTACGTGTACGACTCCACCAACCGCGTTCTTGTAACGCTTCCACTTAGTGATCTTCAATGGTATGAAGATGCACTCCCTCTCTCTCATTGCTAGTATGTCCTAGATTGATCTTGGTGACACGTAGGATTTTTCTTGAATTATTTCTATGGTCCCCAACAGTGGCATCATGAGCTAGGTCTATGCGTAGATTCTATGCACGAGTAGAACACAAAGCAATTGTGGGCGATGATTTGTTCAATTTGCTTACCGTTACTAGTCTTATCTTGATCCGGCGGCATTGTGGGATGAAGCAGCCCGGACCGACCTTACATGTATGCTTATGTGAGACTGGTTCCACCGACTGACATGCACTTGATGCGTAAGGTGTGTGACGCCCGGATAATCAAGATATAGTAACCTCTGCTAATGATGCCATGTGACCTCGATTACTGTTGCTAATCTAGAGTTAGATCGAAACCGATTCAAATTCAAATTCAAAATGGAGGCAAACATCAAAAGCTTCCAAATATTAAAACTAAAGTGTTGGGTATGTACCGGATAATGCATAAGTGATTATGGTGAAGAAACCATACTTTTATAAAACATTTAAATGCTATAAGATGAATAAAACAGTAGCGAAAACTATTATTTAAATACTTTTAAATAATAAATAATTACAAAAATACTTTAGATTAGGTAGCTAGTTAATGTGGCAGTGACATATTTGGTAGTATCAAATTAGGTTCCATTTTAGTATTTTTGCTAAAACAAAAATATAAGGAAACTAAGCTAAAACATAAAAGAAATAAAATAAAAAAAAGAAAGGAAAAGCAACACAAAAAAAATCAAAGCAGAAAAAAAAGACCCCGGGCCAACCGACCAAACAGGATGAAGGGGAAATAGTTATTATTACAAGCTTCCATGATAGGATCTACATCGTGTCCATGGGCATGAACACAAAGTTCAAGGTCGACTCCCACTTCTCTAATGCATAACCTTTCATTCACTTCTCGCCTTCAACAAAGTTGTGTTGAAATTTTATCTGACATAAGAACAGTAGAGTATGACTCGTGAAAACTTTCGGGTTCACACGGTTTTAGAGAAGGTATAGGTTCAACCCATCGGGACATCTTAGAAACATATACCACAAGCTTCAAGAGTACATATCACCAACTCGAGAGCAGAGCAAGGTTGAGAAAGCAGAGGATACAATTTACCAAAGGAATTATGTATCCGAGGGAAGGCTCACAAGGTTATTGAATATGAAGGACGTTGTCAGATAAAATCCAACAAAGGATCTGGTGGTCCATAAGGGATCTGATGTGAGCATCCGTACTCAACCAGAAGAAGAAAGAATGCACGGAGATCAGACTTTAGAAACAACTTACTAATTCAAGGCTCAAATGCAAAAGAATTATTAATTCCAAGACAAGGGATCGGAAGCAATGCTCTGATCAGTGATGGATAAATTGAATAGCCTTAGGGGTACAATCGATGGCAGTTTGATTGGTCAAAATCCAGCTCATGCTTAAAATGACGTCTGAGCCAAAAGGATGAATTCTGGGTTGGATTGATGATTGCGAGCATTCGCAAACATATTGGATCAAAGACTCAAAATGACGGTGACAAAGGATGCTCATGAATATTGCTAGACATATGGAAAGTAACCATAATGCAAGCAGACAAGTATTTTCAGAGAAATAGTTGACAATGGATTATCGGTAGACCGGATAGTATTTCAAAGTATCTTTTGGATCACATGATCAACTAGGAATGAACAAATCCTCGATGAGTGTGAGGAATTATCCGTAGTGGTATGCATGTGGCAAAGAACAGCAAGGCAGTAAGCTCAAAGGATTCTCGGAACAATAGAGAGAATTTCAGGGTATCTTGTAATAACAAGATCAACTAGGAAGCATCGTATGAATGGCGAGTATACGTGGTTATCCATGGGGGTTTATCGATGGAAGGGAATTGCAAAAGCGACGCCATAAAGTCTCAAGAGAACATCAGAGAGTATCTTCGGATTCTTCTGGTGCAGCAGACAATCATCTATAATAAGGGGCTCTCCGGGAGAAAGTATTAGCGAGAACCTAGAGTCAGAGTTAGTAAAATCGTTTAACCCAAATAGAAGAGATGTCAGAGTCCCAGAGTATAGGTTGAGGAATAAAAGATCCTACTACCACCCAATGGCGAGGTTTGCCCGTAAGACACACAGCCATGTTAGTAAAAGTTTTGCAATGTCTAGACTCGACTTCGGCCAAGGAGTTGGAAAGGGGGATTCCTACAGGCAGTCGGCTCTGATACCACCTTGTGACGCCCCCGATTCGATCGTACACTAATCATACACGCAAACGTGTACGATCAAGATCAGGGACTCACGGGAAGATATCACAACACAACTCTACAAATAAAATAAGTCATACAAGCATCATATTACAAGCCAGGGGCCTCGAGGGCTCGAATACAAGAGCTCGATCATAGACCAGTCAGCGGAAGCAACAATATCTGAGTACAGACATAAGTTAAACAAGTTTGCCTTAAGAAGGCTAGCACAAACTGGGATACATATCGAAAGAGGCGCAGGCCTCCTGCCTGGGATCCTCCTAAACTATTCCTGGTCGTCGTCAGCGGCCTGCACGTAGTAGTAGGCACCTCTCGTGTAGTAGGATTCGTCGTCGACGGTGACATCTGGCTCCTGGACTCCATCGTCTAGTCGCGGCAATCGGGTATAGAAAGGGGAAAAGAGGGAGCAAAGCAACCGTGAGTACTCATCCAAAGTACTCGCAACCAAGGAGCTACACTACATATGTATGCATTGGTATCAAATGGAATAAGGGTATCATATGTGGACTGAACTGCAGAATGCCGGAATAAGAGGGGGATAGCTAGTCCTATCGAAGACTACGCTTCTGGCCACCTCCATCTTGCAGCATGTAGAAGAGAGCAGAACGTAAGTTCACCAAGTAGCATCGCATAGCATAATCCTAACCGATGATCCTCCCCTCGTCGCCCTGTGAGAGAGTGGTCACCGGTTGTATCTGGCACTTGAAAGGGTGTATTTTATTAAGTATCCGGTTCCAGTTGTCATAAGGTCAAGGTACAACTCCAAGTCGTCCTGTTACCGAAGATCACGGCTATTCGAATAGATTAACTTCCCTGCAGGGGTGCACCACATTTCCCATCACGCTCGATCCCCTTTGTCCGGACACACTTTTCTGGGTCATGCCCGGCCTCGGAAGATCAACACGTCGCAGCCCTATCTAGGCACAACAGAGAGGTCAGCACGCCGGTCTAAATCCTATGCGCGCAAGGGTCTAAGCCCATCGCCCATTGCACACCTGCACGTTGCGTACGCGGCCGGTGAGCAGACCTAGCAACCTCCATTACAAAGGAAGTTGCGTTACGCGGTCCAACCCGGCGCGCGCCGCTTAGTCGCTGAAGTCACGAAGGCTTCGGCTGATACCACGACGTCGAGTGCCCATAATTGTTCCCGCGTAGTTGGTTAGTGCGTATAGGCCAGTAGCCAGACTCAGATCAAATACCAAGATCTCGTTAAGCGTGTTAAGTATCCGTGAACGCCGACCAGGGCCAGGCCCACCTCTCTCCTAGGTGGTCTCAACCTGCCTTGTCGCTCCGCCTCAAACTAACAGTCGGAGGCCATCGGGAACTCAGGCCCACCACTACCTGGATGGAGCCACCTGCCCCTTCAGCCCCCACATCAGAATCACATGCGGGTACTCAACGAGCCGACCCGACTTTAGTCATCACCTGTATAGTATGTATATATGTATAAGTATACACCCGTGATCACCCCCCGAGTGATCACGGCCCGATAGTATAGCATGGCAGACAGACAAGAATGTAGGGCCACTATGATAAACTAGCATCCTACACTAAGCATTTAGGATAGCAGGTAAGGTATCAACAGTTGTAGCAGCAATGACAGGCTATGCAGCAGAATAGGATTAACGGAAAGCAGTAACATGCTACACTACTCTAATGCAAGCAGTAGAGAGAAGAGTAGGCGATATCTGGTGATCAAGGGGGGGCTTGCTTGGTTGCTCTGGCAAGAGAGAGGGGTCGTCAACACCGTAGTTGTACTGGGTAGCAGCGGCGTCGGTCTCGGTGTCTAGCAAGAGAAGAGGAGAAAGAAACAATAAATGTTAAGCAAACAGATGCATGACGATGCATGACATGACAAAGCGTGATGCTAGGGGTGCCCTAACGCGGTATGAGGTGGTACCGGTGAAGGGGGGAAATATCCGGGAAAATATCCCCGGGGTTTCGCGTTTACGGACAAATGAACCGGAGGGGAAAATTGTGTGTTCGCTATGCTAAGGATGCGTGGCGGATGAACGGGCTATGTATCCGGATTCGTCTCGTCGTTCTAAGCAACTTTCATGTACAAAGTTTTTCCATTCGAGCTACGGTTTATTTTATATTAATTTTAAAAGATTTAAATTAATTTTAGCATTTATTTAATTAATTTAATCCAACATTATCCAGAATAGTGTTTGCTGACATCATCATGATGTCAGCAGTTGACCTGGTCCACATGACATGTGGGACCCACCTGTCATTGATTGTTTAGTCTAATTAGGGTTTTATTAACTTAACTAATTGATTAGATTAATTAAACATGATTAATTAGTTAATTTAAATTATTATTTATTTATTATTTTTAATTCTCTTATTTTAATCGTTCTCAGGGGCGTGGGGCCCCATGTCATTGGCCCTAGGGGCCAACGGGCGCGGGCGACGGGCGCTGGGCGCGGGCATCGCCCGAGTGGGCGCACGGCCCGACGCTGGTGGGTGTGGCCATGGTCGGAGCAGGGCGGCATCGCGGGGCTAGGCGGGGTAGCAGCGGGCGTAGCGCGTGCGGGCGAAGGCCTCCAGCGAGCGGCCACGGGGGAAGCAGCAAGGAGCAACGACGGCAGCGGTGCACGGGCACGGGGAAGAGGTGGGGCGCGGCAAGGGCGCAGGCAGAGGCGGGAAACGGCGGACGCGCGACCAGTGGAGGCGGGCACGTGAGTGGTGCGGGACGGAGAGGAGCACGGGGAGAGAGCGAGGCCGCGGCGATTGAGGGCAATCGGGCGTCGAGCGGAGCACGGGAACACGGCGGGGGCACGAGCTCCAATGAGCTCGGTCACGCCGGCGGTGATGCGACGGCGCAAGGCGCGAAGTTGGGTTCGTGGCGACCGGAAGGGGTGCGGGCCGGAGCGCTTGACGAGCGCGGCGTCGCGATGGCGAACGCGTACGAGGCGCGGCGACCGTCCGGGGCGGGGGAGAGCGTGAGGAGGGGGAGCTCACGGGGGGTTCATAGGGGATTGGCAGTGAGCTCGGGAAGGAGTCGAGGTCGCGTCCGGCGAGGAGATGAGGACGCCGGGGCGGCGTTGGGGAGGCGGTTCGGTGACGGAGAGGAGGGGCGAGGAGGCAACGACGACGGCAGGCGGGGGCGGTCCATGGCGGCGGCGCCAGGTCGCAGTGGGAGGGGGAACGGGGGGCAGCGGGTCGATGGGGTCGGGGCGCCGTTGCCCCGATCTGGATCGAGGGGGGAAACAGAGGGAGTGGGGATCGTGGGGATGGGGAGTTAGGGTTTCGGGGAGTAGTGGGGATATAGGCCATGGGGTAGTGGGCTGCCCGGGTGGCCGACTGGGCCGGCCTGTTTGGTCGGTTGGCCCGGGGTCTTTTTTTTCTGCTTTGATTTTTTTTGTGTTGCTTTTCCTTTCTTTTTTTTATTTTATTTCTTTTATGTTTTAGCTTAGTTTCCTTATATTTTTGTTTTAGCAAAAATACTAAAATGGAACCTAATTTGATACTACCAAATATGTCACTGCCACATTAACTAGCTACCTAATCTAAAGTATTTTTGTAATTATTTATTATTTAAAAGTATTTAAATAATAGTTTTCGCTACTGTTTTATTCATCTTATAGCATTTAAATGTTTTATAAAAGTATGGTTTCTTCACCATAATCACTTATGCATTATCCGGTACATACCCAACACTTTAGTTTTAATATTTGGAAGCTTTTGATGTTTGCCTCCATTTTGAATTTGAATTTGAATCGGTTTCGATCTAACTCTAGATTAGCAACAGTAATCGAGGTCACATGGCATCATTAGCAGAGGTTACTATATCTTGATTATCCGGGCGTCACACACCTTACGCATCAAGTGCATGTCAGTCGGTGGAACCAGTCTCACATAAGCATACATGTAAGGTCGGTCCGGGCTGCTTCATCCCACAATGACGCCGGATCAAGATAAGACTAGTAACGGTAAGCAAATTGAACAAATCATCGCCCACAATTGCTTTGTGTTCTACTCGTGCATAGAATCTACGCATAGACCTAGCTCATGATGCCACTGTTGGGGACCATAGAAATAATTCAAGAAAAATCCTACGTGTCACCAAGATCAATCTAGGACATACTAGCAATGAGAGAGAGGGAGTGCATCTTCATACCATTGAAGAACACTAAGTGGAAGCGTTACAAGAACGCGGTTGGTGGAGTCGTACACGTAGCGATTCAGATCGCGGTCGATTCCGATCTAAGCGCCGAACAACGGCGCCTCCGCGTTCAACACACGTATAGCCCGAGAACGTCTCCTCCTTCTTGATCCAGTAAGGGGAGAGGAGAAGTTGAGGGAGAACTCCGACAGCACGACGGCGTGGTGGTGATGGAGCTCGTGGTTCTCCGCCACGGCTTCGCCAAGCACTATGGAGGAGGAGGACGTGTAGGAGAGGGGGGGCTGTGTCAGGGGAAGGGTGCGGCTGCCCTCTCTCTCCCTCACTATATATAGGAGGAAGGGGGAGGGGCTGTGCCAGGGGAAGGGTGCGGCTGCCAGGGGAACCATGCAGACATGACTGAGACACCTATTCGGCCAATAACCAATAGCGGGATCTGGATACCCATATTGGCTCCCACATGTTCCACGATGATCTCATCGGATGAACCACGATGTCGGAGATTCAATCAATCATGTATACAATTCCCTTTGTCTATCGGTATGTTACTTGCCCGAGATTCGATCGTCGATATACCCATACCTCGTTCAATCTTGTTACTGGAAAGTCTCTTTACTCGTTTCGTAACGCATGATCCCGTGCCTAACTCCTTAGTCACATTGAGCTCATTATGATAATGTATTACCGAGTGGGCCCAGAGATACCTCTCCGTCATACAGAGTGACAAATCCCAGTCTCGATTCGTGCGAACCCAACACACTTTCAGAGATACCTATAGTGCACCTTTATAGCCACCCAGTTACGTTGTGACGTTTGGTACACCCAAAGCATTCCTATGGTATCTGGGAGTTGCACAATCTCATGGTCTAAGGAAATGATACTTGACATTAGAAAAGCTTTAGCAAACAAACTTCGCGATCTTCTGCTACGCTTAAGATTGGGTCTTGTCCATCACATCATTCTCCTAATGATGTGATCGCGTTATCAATGACATCCAATGTCCATGGTCAGGAAACCATAACCATCTATTGATCAACGAGCTAGTCAACTAGAGGCTTACTAGGGACATGTTGTGGTTTATGTATTCACACATGTATTACGGTTTCCGGTTAATACAATTATAGCATGAACAATAGACAATTATCAAGAACAAGGAAATATAATAATCACCATTTTATTATTGCCTCTAGGGCATATTTCCAACACCAAAAACCCTTAGGGTTAACCTGGATCAAAAGTTTTGCTGCCGCAGGCCTCTGTAGCCACCTAAAACCAATCTAGACCCCGTTCCGGCACTCCGTCGGAGGGGGGGATCATCACCGGTGGCCATCTTCATCATCCCGACGGGCACCACGATGAGGAGTGAGTAGTCCACCCTCGGGGGTGAGGGTTTGTACCCGTAGCTATGTGTTTAATCTCTCTGTCTCTCTCGTCTTCTTGATATGTCACGATCTTGATGTATCATGGGCTTTGTTAATATAGTCGGATCATATGGTGTTTTCCCCTCTTTATCTTGTTGTGATGAATTGAGTTTTCCCTTTGAGATTTTGTTTTATCGGATTGAATACTTTTATGGATTTGAGAGCACTTGATATATGTCTTGCATATGAATACTTGTGGTGACAATGGATATCATATTGATTCACTTGATATGTGTTTTGGTACTCAACTCGCGGATTCCCGAGGTGACATTGGGTAATCTACGCATAGGGGTTGATGCACGTTCTTGTCTTTGTTTCTCCGGTAGAAATCTTAGGGTACTCTTTGAGGTTCTTTGTGATGGATTGAGTATTATGAATATGAAATTATTTGGTATTATTTTAGTACGAACTCTTGGATAGAGCGACCGGAAAGAATAGCTTCAAGATGGTTCGTACCCTATGTAAGGGCCTATTTATCCCTACGGTGTTTTGGTGATTGATGACAATGCATTTTGCGGACTAATCATGTGCTTTGAGTGCTTTCAGATATTCATCCTTCGGCACGGAATGATTACTTCCCTTTGGCGCTCTACTCAAGACGGTGTAGTCTATTCCGTGACCTTGTTGGTGGACTAGGTTTCGTAGTAGTCACCGTACTATCAAGAGGGGGTCCGTTTCGGTATGACTTGGGTGGAATCAACACGTACACGTTCTCTTCACTCCCTCCAATCTTTTCCGCACCTTGGGGCCTTTCTTTCCCTCCTTTCTCTGTTTGTCCTGGACCCAGCGGTAGTACCGCGGTCCACAGCGGTAGTGCGGCTGAGACCTCCTAAGCGGTAGTACCGCTCTTGGGGCGGTAGTACCGCTCCCTGGAGCGGTAGTACCGCTCCTCGAGCGGTAGTACCGCTGGGTGGCCTCAGCGGCAGCACCTCTGCGGTACCGTGCTACTGCCGCCCTGCCACTGCGTCAGCAGCGGTAGTACCGCTCCTAGGAGCGGTAGTACCGCTTGCTGGGGCTCAGCCGCAGTACCGTGGTGGCATGGTGCTCCTTCCGCTTCGATTCTTGCGCACATTTTCTCGTGTCGGGTTTTGCGGTACTAGGCGCGGTAGTAGTGGCGGTAGTACTGCTCGAGAGCGGTAGTACCGCTCTACCTCCGCGGTAGTACCGCTGGGGGGGGAGCGGTAGTACCGCTCGAGGGCGGCAGTACCGCCCTGGGCCCCTGCCCTAGGCCTTTCTTTTGGCGTGGTAGTACCGCTGAGGGGGAGCGGTAGTACCGCTCTTGGGCGGCAGTACCGCTCTGTCTCAGCGGCAGTACCGCCCTCTGCGGGGCTGAGTGGGGGGGTAACGGTTCACTTGTTTCCCCCACTATATAAGGGCTCCTTCTTCTCCCTCTTTGGCTTACCTCTTCCACCAACCCTCATTATTGCCCAAGCACCATTTTTGCTCAAGCTCCATTGCATACCCCAAGCTTCATCTTGCCCGATCTATCTCCCTAGCCAATCAAACTCGTTGATTTGCTCGGGAGTGGTTGAGAAGGCTCCGATCCACACTTCCACCAAGGGATTTTTGATTCCCCCATTCATCCTTAGCGGATCTTGTTACTCTTGGGTGTTCGAGCACCCTAGACGGTTGAGGTCACCTCGGAGCCATATTCCATTGTGGTGAAGCTTCGTGGTCTTGTTGGGAGCCTCCGATTAAGTTGTGGAGTTTGCCCCAACCTTGTTTGTAAAGGTTCGGTCGCCGCCTTCAAGGGCACCAATAGTGGAATCACGGCATCTCGCATCGTGTGAGGGCGTGAGGAGAATACGGTGGCCCTAGTGGCTTCTTGGGGAGCATCGTGCCTCCACACCGCTCCAACGGAGACGTACTTCCCTTCAAAAGGAAGGAACTTCGGTAACACATCCTCGTCTTCACCGGATCCACTCTTGGTTATCTCTTACCTTTACTTGTGCAAGCTTTTTAGTGATTATTCCCTTGCTTGCTTGTGTGCTTGTTGTTGTTGCATCATATAGTTGCTCACCTAGTTGCACATCTAGACAACCTACTTTGATGCAAAGATTAATTTGGTAAAGAAAAGCTAAAAATTGGTAGTTGCCTATTCACCCCCCCCCCCCTCTAGTCAACCATATCGATCCTTTCAATTGGTATCAGAGCCTCGTCTCTTTATTAAGGACTTTACCGTCCAAAGAGTATGGTTGATACCGTAGACGGTGCGGAGGAACACTCCGGTGTGAATCCTATCTCGTCTACGGGCGATGGGGGAACTTCGGTCTCTCGTGAGGAGTTCAATGTAGCCTTGGAGACATTGAAAACCTCCATGACGACCGAAGTTGAAAACATGTTTACTAAATTCCTTGAGGGGCTTAAACTTTCCACCGCACCGTTGAAAGTGGGGGATCCTGCCAACAAGGTGTCGGATGCTACCCCCGACAAAGGGGAAGCTAGTAGTGAAAAGGCTCCTTCTTTGAGTGGCAAGAATGGCACCGGCATCTTTGCCCACGTGGAACCACCACTTGTTTATGGTGGACCGGTTCCTTCTACTCATTTGAATCATGCTGGTCCTCCTCCTAAGATTGTGAAAAATGAGGATTTTGATTCTTGGGTTTACCGCTTTAAATGTCATTTAAATCATGTGAACACTAACCTTTGGAGAATCATTGAAGAAGGTTTTTATCCACATGATCTAAGCAACCTCACTCCTCGAGAAGCCGCGGACAATCAATTCAATGAGAATGCTCTCTTCATCATTCAAGATGCAATTCCACCCGAAGACCTACCTCATCTTCGCCCTTACTCATTGGCCAAAGATGCATGGCATTGTGTCGTGTCTCTCTACCGGGGAAGCGCAAGCATTCAACGCTCCAACTATGAAGTGGTACAAGATGAGGCCGATGAGTTTGCAATGAAGGAAGATGAAGAGCCTCGTGAGCTTTTTCGGAGAGTCACCAAACTCGCGGTCTCACTACGAGATCACGGGAGCAAGGACACGGATGATAATTGGATCAAGCGCAAATTCCTCAAGGCTATGATGCCCTACCACAAGGCCATGTCCTCCGTCATCCGCCAAAGACCGGACTTCCACACTTTGACCTCAAGCGAGGTGTTGGATGAGTTTGTGGCCATGAACATCTTGGACAAGACCGCCGACAATGCGGTGCTCCGGTCTCAACGGGCAAAGAAGCCCAACCTTGCTTTGAAGGCCAAGCTCACCGTGGAAGAAGAAGAAGAAGAGGAAGAAGAGGAGAGCAACCCCGAAGATACAAAGTATGCATATCATGAACACATGGCTCTTGCTTCAAGGCAATTTTGGAGCAAGAAAAACTCGAGGCCCAACTTTAGCAAAAACAACTCAAGTGGGACAAGGGGCAAGCAACGTGTGAGGACTTGCTACAATTGCGGCAATGTGAGTCATTTCGTGGCGGAATGCCCGTATGAGAAGAGGGAAGATAATGGTGGCAAACTCATCCGAAAGGACAAGGCCAAGTCGTTCCCCAACAAGAACATCTTCATCAAGAAGACCCCTCCCAAGGCCTTGGTTGTGCAAGAAGAGTACAATGAGGATGATGACGATGATGAAGATGTTGAGACGATTGCCATGGCCTCCATTGCCATTGCAACAACGTCACAAGTGTCTCTCTTCGACTCACCCAACGAGAGCACCAACGCCAAGTGCCTCATGGCTAAAGCCACCAACAAGGTAACCCCCAACATCAAAACTACCATCATTAATCATCCTTCCCCATTGGATTGCATGAATGAAGTTGAGGGAGCTAATGTGGAGGCTAACGAGTTTGAGGCCTTTATGGGTAAACTCAAGGGAAAATCCAAGAAGCACTTTGTTGCTCTCTTGGAACAACTTGGTGAGGCCAATGACATGATCGAGGCTCACGAAGACACCATCTCGAAGATGGAAGGGCATAGTCGTGACTATGCCGATGAGATTTCAGATCTTTCCAATGCTCTTGAGGAAGAGCGTGGTCTTCGTTTGGCTCTTGAGGAGTCACACAACGTTGATCATGCTAAGTTAGAGAAAGATTATGATCATGTCCTAGTTGTGTCTCGTGTACTAAACTCCGAGAAGGCCAAACTTGGGGTTGATCTTGCTAGACTCAGAGAGGAGTTTGATATACTCGACAAGGCCCACAAGGCCTTGAAGGGTATTCACGCGAGTCTCAAGGAGTCTCATGATCAACTCCAAGTGAAGCTAACTAAAGAGAAAGCAACTTTTCCTCATATGGTTTTACTTGATAACGCAAATGCTACTAACCCGTGTTGTGAGCATATGCATCTTGTTGAGGAAAATGCATCATTGAAGGCGCAACTTGAGAGAGGCCTTGTGACGTGCATACAAGGCAAGAAGAACCTCAATGATGTCTTGATCAACCAAAAGGGAGGTGTGGCGAAGGAAGGGGTTGGGTACGTCCCCAACTCCAAGAACAAGAAGAAGGATGACAAGACCAAACGACCTCCTCCCCTCATGCAAACTTTTGTGAGGGCGGGAGAGAGTGTTCCCGTGGAGAAGAAGAAGAACAAAGTCAAGAAGGGCAATGTCACCTCACCCAACAAGGCCGGCGATTTTAATCCTTCTTATGTGTTGTGCCGTGCTAGTGATGGGCATGTTTATGCCAAATTTGTTGGCCCTCTTCATGAGTACATTGAATGGTCTATTTGGGTTCCTAAGACCCTTGTTACTAACATCAAAGGACCCATTACAAAATGGGTACCTAAAACCAAGCATTGATCTCTTGTAGGTGTTTGCTTCCGGTGGTGGATCATGGTTGCTCGACAGCGGAGCTACAAATCATATGACCGGAAGCAAGGACTTGGTGGTGGACGTGCGCACGATTCCATCTATGCCCACCAATGTCGAATGGGGTGACGCCTCATCTTCTAAGGTATTGGGACTTGGCAAGGTGGTCATCTCTCATGATCTCACGATCGAGAAGGTCATGCTTGTTGAGTCCCTTGCATACAATTTACTTTCCGTTCGTCAACTTGCAATCATGGGCTTTGCCACTTTCTTTGATATCGATACCGTGGCCCTCTTGTGGAGCAAGACTCTTAAAGTAGCCTTTGTTGGGCATGTCGAGAACGGTCTATATGTGGTTAACTTTTTGGAGCGACCCACTAAGACCGCGACATGCCTAATGGCTAGAGTTGATGTGGGATGGCTTTGGCATCGCCGTTTAGCCCATGTCAATATGAGATCTTTGCAAAGTCTCCTAAAGGGGGACCATGTCCGTGGACTAACAAATGTTAGTTTTGCTAAAGATCGTGCTTGCAGTGCCTGTATCGAAGGGAAGCTACATGAGAAGGCTCACCCTCCCACGACTATCATTTATTCAAAAAGGCCTTTGGAGCTCCTTCACATGGATCTCTTTGGGCCTCCATCCTTCGATAGTCTTGGAGGAAGAAAGTATTGCTTGGTGATTGTGGATGACTACTCAAGGTACACGTGGGTGTACTTCTTCAAGAGGAAGAGTGAGACCCAACAAACCGTCATTGATTTTGCAAACGAAGCACAACGTCAACACAATGCAAAGATTTTGACGATAAGAAGTGACAATGGCACCGAGTTCAAGAACTACACCCTGGATGAATTTCTTAGTGATGAGGGAATCAAGCATCAATTTTCCGCACCGTACACCCCTCAACAAAACGGTGTTGCGGAGAGGAAGAACCAGACGTTGATGGATGCGGCAAGGACCATGATGGCGGAGTTCAAGTCTCCATACAACTTTTGGGCCGAAGCCATCAACACTGCGTGTCATGCATCAAATCGGCTCTACCTCCGCAAGGGTTTGAACAAGACTCCTTATGAGATACTCACCGGTAACAAGCCCAACCTCAAGTACTTCCGGGTGTTCGGGTGTAAGTGCTTCATTCTCAAAAAGGGTGTTCGTTTGTCTAAATTCGAGGCTAGAGCTTATGAGGGAATATTTGTTGGTTATGCTACAAACTCTCATGCTTACCGTGTCCTCAATAAATCCACGGGACTTATTGAGGAGACGTGTAACGTGGAGTTTGATGAAAATAACGGCTCCCAAGTGGAGCAAAGTGGCACTTGTGATGTAGGTGATGAAATTCCTCCTCAAGCCATAAGAAGAATGGGTGTTGGATTCATCCTACCCATTGAGGAACCCCTTGTGGCCGAAGGAGAAGAACAATGCTCCACTCAAGTGGAGCCATCACCAACCCAAGGCCCACATGCTTCCGAAGAACAAAGTGAAGGCCCTCAACCTCATGAACAAGACCAAGGGCAACATCATGCTCAAGACGGTGTTGACACACCAAGTGATACCCAAGGTCAAGTACTCTCCTCCGAGCAAGTTCAAGACCAAGAACAAGCTCATGACGACACTCAAGATAATCAAGTAACCGCTCCTCAACTCTCTGCCGAGGAGGAATTAGAGCGTCGGGCCGCCAATGTTGCTTCCAAGCTCTCCACCAAAGACCATCTCATGACGAATGTGCTTGGAAGCTTAAGAAAGGGGGTAAGAACTCGTAGACAATTAGCAAATTATTGTGAGCATCATGCGTTTGTCTCTTGTGTGGAACCTCACAAGGTTTATGAGGCGCTAGAAGATCCGGATTGGCTTAATGCCATGCATGAAGAACTCAACAACTTCGAGCGCAACAAAGTGTGGAGATTGGTGCCAAGGCCAACGGGGACCCACAATGTTATTGGAACCAAGTGGATATTCAAGAACAAGCAAGATGCCCATGGGATTATCATTCGCAACAAGGCTCGTTTGGTAGCACAAGGCTACTCCCAAGTCGAGGGTATCGACTACGGTGAAACCTTTGCTCCCGTTGCTCGTCTTGAATCCATTCGCATGTTGATTGCATATGCTTCTCATCATAACTTTAAGTTACATCAAATGGATGTGAAGAGTGCTTTTCTTAATGGTCCCATTAATGAATTGGTGTACGTCAAGCAACCCCCCGGGTTCGAGGATCCCTACTTTCCCGATCATGTGTATCAACTCGATAAGGCACTCTATGGCCTTAAACAAGCCCCACGTGCGTGGTATGATCACCTTACCGAGTTGTTACAAGATCGTGGGTTTGAAGTTGGGGTAATCGACCCCACTCTTTTTACTAAGAAGGTCAAAGGGGAGTTGTTTGTGTGCCAACTATATGTTGATGATATTATCTTTGGTTCTCCTAACAATGCTTTCAATGAGGAATTTGCCGCTCTCATGACCTCAAAGTTCGAGATGTCCTCCATGGGGGAGTTGAAGTTCTTTCTAGGGTTCGAAGTGAAGCAAAGAAGAGAAGGAACCTTCATCAATCAATCCAAATACACTCAAGACATGCTCAAGAGATTCAAGCTAAGTGACGTCAAGCCGGCTTCCACCCCAATGCCCACCAAGTGCCAACTCGACCTTGATCCAAATGGTAAAGTGGTGGATCAAAAGGTATATCGTTCCATGATTGGTTCCTTGCTTTACCTTTGTGCATCTAGACCGGACATCATGTTGAGTGTGGGTATTTGTGCACGGTTTCAAGCCGCACCTAAGGAAAGTCACTATGTGGCGGTCAAACGAATCTTTCGATATTTGGCTCATACCCCAAACTTTGGCCTATGGTACCCAAGAGGATCAAACTTCAAGCTTGTAGGGTTCTCGGATTCCGATTGGGCGGGAGACAAAGTGGATAGGAAGTCCACCTCCGGAGGATGCCAATTCCTTGGTTGCTCTCTGGTAAGTTGGTCTTCCAAAAAGCAAAGTTGTGTGTCTCTCTCGTCCACCGAAGCGGAGTATGTTGCGGCCGGTAGTTGTTGTGCACAACTCTTGTGGATGAGGCAAACTTTGAAGGATTACGGTGTCACTTGTGACAAAGTGCCTCTTTGGTGTGACAACGAAAGTGCCATCAAGATTTCTCTCAACCCGGTGCAACACTTCAAGACGAAGCATATTGAGATTCGGTATCACTTCATCCGGGATCACATCAGGCGAGGAGAGATCGAGCTCAACTATGTCAACACTCATGACAACCTTGCAGATATTTTCACGAAGCCCTTGGATGAAGCAAGATTTCGCGAGTTAAGGCATGAGCTAAATATCATTGATTCGAGCAATGTTGCTTGAACCCGTGCACACCCTACCTTACTCAATTTGTTGTCTAGTTTAGGTGTAGGCATGGACATAGGGGGAGTGTTGTTCTCTCAATGAACTCTCCCTTCCCCCATTTTGCATAAATTGATTAAGTCTTTCACTTTTTGCCATTGTTGATGGCACGTGTGCTTAAAAGACGAGTTTTGGTCATGGGCCCAAGGTTAAAATCTTCGCGGCGCCATACCTCTTGACTCAAACAGAGGTGGCTTCGGCCACCGCCCTCTCTTGGCCTCTTGCTGTGGTGCTTCTTTCTTTTTCTTCGTCGTTGCGGTGTCTTTTTTTTGAGCAAGGCCTTGTGATTTAGTTGTCGCTGTGTGCTGGGGCGGTACTGCCGCTGCTGGTGAGCGGTACTACCGCTGGAAGCGGTACTACCGCTCCCAGCGCGGTACTACCGCGGTGGGGCGGGGGTCAGGGGTATGTATAGGGGCAGGGGAGGTTTCTTCCTCCCCATACCCATTACCCCCTCGTGCCTCTCTCTCTCTCCAGCACTGTTCCGGCGCGGAAGGGCTCCGGTGGATCTCCTCCTCCGGGGCATCCCTCTCCATTTCCTTCGGTGGAGTCGATCCCCACCTCGTCCTCTTGCAATGGATGCCGGTATTGCCCCCTTTCCTTTTCTCGTTTGGTCTTGTGTTTAGATCTTGTGCTTTAGGGGCAATGTTGGTTGCATCTCTAGATTTTTGGCTAAATCTAGGCTTGAGTTAGTTGGAGTAAGCAACTAGATCATTGAGTTTGTTGTTTGGTAGGATTATGTTTGAATTTGGTAGGCCGGTAGTGCCGGATCTGTCCACGGTAGTAGCAGGCCACTGTTTCATGGTGGAGGTTCCGCCCCACGCTTTGGAACTGCTGTGCATCCGCCTCAAGCGGTACTACCGCTCCCCTGGAGCGGTACTACCGCTTGACCTCGTGCGGTACTACCGCTCCCTCTTGGGCGGTACTACCGCTCGGGGCGGTACTACCGCGGTTAGGGCATGGTACTACCGCTGCATGCCCACTTCCATCATTCTCCTACATTGTTTTTGATTTGTTTGTTGGCTTATGCTCGTCTCCTCTGTTTGTTTTGCGTCCTTTGTGTGTTTTGGCTCCAGGTGATGACCCTACTGAGCAGCATGGTCGCCGTATCAACCCTGGACGTGCCACCTCCAAGCGTTACCGGACCTCAGAGCCTGCCGGTGTTTCTTCCAGCACTCAGCCGCCTCCAGCGCGGGCTTCAGCAAGTGTTCCTCCTCCTCCTCAGCACCAGAAGCGACCCGCCAACAAGCCAAAAGGGAAGACTGTGACTGAGATGACCAACAAGGAGTTCTGGGAGAAGCGTCGTCGCAACCCCTATACCGAGGATCAAGATTCCTCTTTGGTCAACCGCCCGTTCTGGAACCGTTTTTAGTTTGCCATCTTCTTTGATGTGATCAAGGCCAAGAAGAATCTGTGTGTTCATGTTCGCTCCATTGACGTTGATGCCATGGAGAAGGATCCAGAGTACTTTGGGGAAGCCCTTCAGATGTGCACCCAGCTGAACATTCTCAACATCATGCAGTTCAACAAGGATTTCGATGCGGATCTGTTGGCTCAGTTCTTTGCCACCGTTCACCTTGGAACAGATGGTGACCGGACCCTGACCTGGATGACCAATGGCAAGCTGCTTTCTGTCAAGTGGCGGACGTTCATGGAGTTGCTTGATGTGGTGGATGACGGGCTTGAGACTCCAGTCGGTTTCCGTCCTCACCGCCATGATACCTCCACCCATAAGCAAGCCCTTTGGCCCTACTGCACTGTCAAGACCCACCCTGTCACTGAGAAGAAGACCTACGAGCTGTCTCCGTATCTGGACATTCTTCATCGTATCTTCCGTGAGACTCTCTTCCCTCGCATTGGGAATCTGGATATGGTTCACTCTTATCTCGTGGACATGCTTCTTTTCTGTCAGCATGAGAAGGATGCCAACACTGGAGAGAGCCTGGATATCTCTCATGTCATGTGGTCTGAACTTGTCTCCGCCGTGTCTGAGCGCAAGTGTCCTATCTATGGCCCCTTCATCATGAGGCTCATTGAGCGGGCCTGGGCACAGACCTACCCCAGAGTGTTGCTTGAGACTGGAGATTTAGTTTCCCATGAGGTCAAGCGTCTGAGGAAGAAGGACAACTGGTCTGCACCTCACACAGGGGGTCCTTCTACTGCTGCCACCGGGGGCCCGTCTGCCGCTGCTACTGCCATGGACACTGAGGGTGGGGATGCTCCTCCTGGCCATGATGCGGACCTTGGCCACTCCAGTACCGAACCATCATGGGCTCAGAAACTCAAGCGCAAGATGAAGAAGCTCTTCTGTCTGGAGTCCCATGGTCAGTATATGACTCATGTGGCGGAGAAGAATGCCAGGTCGCGCCACAAGGAGCTCATGCGCCAGCTGGGCGCCACAGTTGTCAGTGGATCCGAGGGACAGATCACTGAAGAGGAAGACTGGATACATCAGAACTGCCACTGGACCGACTCCGATGCCGAGCAGTTCTCTCCCCATGGCGCAGATGCAGAGATGTGATGATCACCTGGAGTCGTAGTGTCTCTCTTGACCTTTTTGGTGTCTCGCTGCCAAAGGGGGAGAGAGTGTAGGGATTTGATTTGCTCGTTTTTTGCTTCTTGTGTCGTGCTTTGCTTTTAGTCTTGTGTCGTGCTTTGCTTTTAGTCTTGTGTGTTTCTCTTGGTTTGGTTTGTTGTGAGTCTTAAGTTCCCGTCATATGGTGTAAGACATATGCTACCTTAGCTATCTTATCTATGATCATGCACCTCGGTATCTTATAGCTTGCTTATCCTATCATATATGTTGTTTGCATGTATCTTTCTTAGGTTATTTGGTCTCTAAAATATAGCGGGTGCTGTGATCCTAGTGTGTGTGCCTTTCAGTCCCTAGTATTCATCTAGTTTGCACACATCCAGGGGGAGCCTATCTATATTTTAGAGGCGTGAGCACTCTTGTATTCTTTGTCATTACTTTTTTTTGTGCAAATCCCGTATTGTCATCAATCCACCAAAAAGGGGGAGATTGTAAGGGCCTATTTATCCCTACGGTGTTTTGGTGATTGATGACAATGCATTTTGCGGACTAATCATGTGCTTTGAGTGCTTTCAGATATTCATCCTTCGGCACGGAATGATTACTTCCCTTTGGCGCTCTACTCAAGACGGTGTAGTCTATTCCGTGACCTTGTTGGTGGACTAGGTTTCGTAGTAGTCACCGTACTATCAAGAGGGGGTCCGTTTCGGTATGACTTGGGTGGAATCAACACGTACACGTTCTCTTCACTCCCTCCAATCTTTTCCGCACCTTGGGGCCTTTCTTTCCCTCCTTTCTCTGTTTGTCCTGGACCCAGCGGTAGTACCGCGGTCCACAGCGGTAGTGCGGCTGAGACCTCCTAAGCGGTAGTACCGCTCTTGGAGCGGTAGTACCGCTCCTCGAGCGGTAGTACCGCTGGGTGGCCTCAGCGGCAGCACCTCTGCGGTACCGTGCTACTGCCGCCCTGCCACTGCGTCAGCAGCGGTAGTACCGCTCCTAGGAGCGGTAGTACCGCTTGCTGGGGCTCAGCCGCAGTACCGTGGTGGCATGGTGCTCCTTCCGCTTCGATTCTTGCGCACATTTTCTCGTGTCGGGTTTTGCGGTACTAGGCGCGGCAGTAGTGGCGGTAGTACTGCTCGAGAGCGGTAGTACCGCTCTACCTCCGCGGTAGTACCGCTGGGGGGGGGAGCGGTAGTACCGCTCGAGGGCGGCAGTACCGCCCTGGGCCCCTGCCCTAGGCCTTTCTTTTGGCGTGGTAGTACCGCTGAGGGGGAGCGGTAGTACCGCTCTTGGGCGGCAGTACCGCTCTGTCTCAGCGGCAGTACCGCCCTCTGCGGGGCTGAGTGGGGGGGTAACGGTTCACTTGTTTCCCCCACTATATAAGGGCTCCTTCTTCTCCCTCTTTGGCTTACCTCTTCCACCAACCCTCATTATTGCCCAAGCACCATTTTTGCTCAAGCTCCATTGCATACCCCAAGCTTCATCTTGCCCGATCTATCTCCCTAGCCAATCAAACTCGTTGATTTGCTCGGGAGTGGTTGAGAAGGCTCCGATCCACACTTCCACCAAGGGATTTTTGATTCCCCCATTCATCCTTAGCGGATCTTGTTACTCTTGGGTGTTCGAGCACCCTAGACGGTTGAGGTCACCTCGGAGCCATATTCCATTGTGGTGAAGCTTCGTGGTCTTGTTGGGAGCCTCCGATTAAGTTGTGGAGTTTGCCCCAACCTTGTTTGTAAAGGTTCGGTCGCCGCCTTCAAGGGCACCAATAGTGGAATCACGGCATCTCGCATCGTGTGAGGGCGTGAGGAGAATACGGTGGCCCTGGTGGCTTCTTGGGGAGCATCGTGCCTCCACACCGCTCCAACGGAGACGTACTTCCCTTCAAAAGGAAGGAACTTCGGTAACACATCCTCGTCTTCACCGGATCCACTCTTGGTTATCTCTTACCTTTACTTGTGCAAGCTTTTTAGTGATTATTCCCTTGCTTGCTTGTGTGCTTGTTGTTGTTGCATCATATAGTTGCTCACCTAGTTGCACATCTAGACAACCTACTTTGATGCAAAGATTAATTTGGTAAAGAAAAGCTAAAAATTGGTAGTTGCCTATTCACCCCCCCCCCCCTCTAGTCAACCATATCGATCCTTTCACCCTACAAACAATTTCTTCTTATGTTCTCCGCTGGATAGGAACGTTGTTAGTATGAATTCTTTGAATATCCAAAATGCTAATGATGATGGCACAAGTCATGACAAAAATGTTTTTTATAAGCATGTCAATTTTTGTGGAGTGCATAAAGTTTGTGAAGACGTGCCTTCCGGGAGATCGGCGGCAGGGAAGATCAAAACCTCAGCGGCAGCGAGTCGCCTCCAGGAGGAAAGAGAAACCCTAACGAGAGGGGAAAAGACGATCGCCGGTGTATGGCCGAAAAGGTTTAGGCTTAAGTTTGGTACACAAGTCACACCCCTCTCCCCTTTGATACATTCTAATGGGCCGGCCCAACTAAGGCATGAGCGGGGAAGCTCCCTCCCGTGCTCCTGGCTTTGTGAAGCTTCTGGAAGCTTTTGATAAGTTTTTTCTATTGTTTGTGGTTTTTCTGGACCAGTTTGTGTTTAGTTATTTATTTGACTTTATTTTTATTTCTTATAATGCGTGAAATTTTTTTGAAGTCATAATTATTTCAAATCCGATATTTGTTTTCAATCTTGTGATTTTTTCAGATTTTTTAATTTCTTTCCCTCAAAATTCATGAACTTTTCCAAATTCCCAATTTCCCCCCAAATTTCTGTATTTTTTTTCTAAAAATTCGTAAACTCTTTTATTTTCGCCAACTATTTATAAATTGGTGACATATTTTTAAATTTATGATCTTTACAAAATCATATTTTTTTAAAAAAATCATGAATATTTTACATTTTTGCAAAATTTTCTTGATTTTATGAAGTAAATTTCCTTTTGAATCTGTGAAGTTTTTTCAAATCCCTGAACTGTTTTCAAATTCACAAAAAAAAACAAATTCCGCGAACAAAATTTTCAAATCCATGAATCGTTTTTTGCGGGGATATCCATGAACCTTTTTTCAAATCCGTACTATTTTTATTCAAATTCGCGTCTTTTTAAATTCCCAGATTTTTCTAGAAAACCGGTGTCTATTTTTCCAGAAACCAGCAGCTACTGATGTTTTAACAGCGAGCGAGGCTAACGATCAGGGCGAGCGACGCGTCTAACGGGCCTCACACGCGCTGGAGGCTCCTAGAGGGAGTCTCAACATTATGGTAAGTGCATGTCTCTTGCTTGGAAGGCATGCCTGAATCCGAAATCGGGTGTGCCTATGTGCCGGGCTGGGTCGGCGGCGAGGGGAAACCGAGAGTTGGCTCGTGGCTATCTATAAATGGGGCAAGGGTAATCGCTAAAAAGATCACTCTTTGAGATCAAACAACTGTGGTGACTGGTGAGCGCCCTCGAGTAAAATCAGCAGCGAACCCAACCGTAACGAGGGCAAGAATATGGCGGGCGCCGTGGAGCAGAATCGTCTTCTTCTAGTCGTGGAGATCGGCGGCCTTGATCACCAGTACCATTTCGTGGAGGTCGACGTCAAAGGTCTGTTCTACCCCGACTCCGGCTAAGTCCCCAACAAATCGTCGGCGAGGGCCAGGGCTACTGCAGCGGCGAGGGCTTGCGGGTCGCTGCGCAGCCTCCCGGCCCCCATGGCGCTGTACAGGACGTCAGTCGACATGCCCGAGCGCATCAATTTCGCGCTCGTCGGCACCGCCATAGCGGGCGCCTCCAGCAACGGCAACACCTTCACGATGTCGCGGTGCAGAGCCTGCGTGGTCAGACCTATCTCTTCCCGCTAGGGCACCGCCTGTACGCGCTCAGCCAATTCATGCACGACCTGGACGAGCCGGCCTGCCTCGAGACGTTACCCCTCCCTGGCTCTGGGAGGCGCCGCCAGCAGGAGCCCTGGCGTGCCCTCCCCGACCCCCCGCCCGGCTCCCGCCGCTTGGACGCGCCACGGGTCACGGCCTACCTCGCCGCCGGAACGCGACTGTGGGTCTCGGCGGAGGGGATGGGCACCTGCACTTTCGACACTATTCGGCGCGCGTGGCGCAAGGAGGGCGACTGGGAGCTGCCCTTTGAAGGTCGCGGCCTCGTCACCCCCGAGCTCAGCGGCCTCTGCTTCGGCCTGTGTGCCTGCGACATGCAGCAGTCCCGCCGGCGGTCCGGTACGTGTGGGAGGAGACGCGGCCACCGTGCCCTCCGTCCGGCACCCGTTTCTGCTTCTACCCACAAGAACAAACCTTGATCTATCTTGGGAATGGAAAGTTTTGCATCTCATGGAGCATGGGATTCGGTAACCAGCAGGCGCCCCTGCGCCCTGCCATCTTGTTGACGGCCCTGCAAGTCCTCACCTCCGCTGTCGGTAAGCTCCGGGTTGTCAACCACAAGGTTCGCTTCTATCAGATGCCAAGCCAGGGGACGTTTGCACATGCTCTTCAGCCCGACTTGTTAAATTGACAGGGAATTCGTCCTATTAGTCCGTCGTTCGTTGTGTGTATACAATTGTAATTAGCACCTTGTAGTAGTTTGGCAATCGACTGAATTCAAATTCAGCGTCACTCTAATTTGCAGTCAATGACAGCTCTGGAACCCTTGAAATTTTGTAGTCACAGTTGAGTGATATGTAGTTTTTGCGCTGCCCAAAGTTTCATTTTTCAAAAAATCCATACGCACCATATTATGAAACGGGGGGCACTTTAGAAAGTTGACCTCTTGCAGATCTGACATCAATCTATACCTACCTACTAACAAAGTACGGATTGCTTCTTCCGTTCACCGTCATCATTTTTTTAGAAAACCTTCTCTGTTTTCAGGTAACTAACCTGCCATTCACATTTAAGTGAAAAAACAAATCTTTTTTTCTGTTTTACAAAAAACCTCTCACTTTTCTGATAAATAACTCGCACTTCACCATTAAGTGACAGAAAACGAATCTTTTTTGCCTTTTAGCCAAAAAAATCCGTCGTTCTATAATTAACCCGCAGTCCATCTAGAACAAATAATTTTTTTTTAAAATAGTCGGTCATACTACGTCCGGGTTACCCAGCTGTCACATGCAACAATCCGGTTAATTTCGTGGGCGGCCATCCTCCGTACCGGTCCATACTACAAATCAAACTGGATGGCCCAAGCAGATTTACGACCTTTTTTATGAAATAGTATATCATAAGCTACCACCACCAATTGACACTAGTAGAAAAAGGGGCTATGGTCCAGGCCGCTTCAGCCCATTAGTCCCGGTTCAGTCTTGAACCGGGACCAATGTGGGCATTGGTCCCGGTTCGTGAGCCCAGGGGGCCGGCCGGGCCACGTGGGCCATTGGTCCCGGTTTGTATGGACCTTTTGGTCCCGGTTGGTGGGATGAACCGGGACCAAAGGGCCTCCCTCCTGGCCCACCACCATTGGTCCCAGTTTTTGGCATGAACCGGGACCAAAGGCTCCCCTTTAGTCCCGGTTCATGCCACAAACCGGGACCAATGAATTGCCTATATATACCCCCTCGCGCAAGAGCAGAGCACAGTGCTCTGTTTTTTCTGGCCGAGGGGGAGAGGCCTTTGTGGTGCTCTAGCTCACCTCCTATGCACATGAGGTGTTCGATGGAATGCCCGAGCCACACTACTTAAGCTTTCTCCTCTCGAAGCTCGACCTCCAAGCTCCATTTTCCTTGAGATTTGTCTAGATTTAGCGGTCCATCACGCCCCGTCCCCGTCTTCACCGCCGTCGATCACCCGCGCCGATCTCATCACCGACACCACCGTGGTGAGCCTCTTGTTCTTATCTTCTTTCTGAAAGGAAAAATATTCTTACTTGTATGTTTAGATAGATACTTGTATCATTTTCTTACATTTATTATTGCATCTTATATAGTGCGATGGTTTTGGTATCCGCCCCCGTCGGCCCTCGTCCTGTCTATGATTCGGATGTGGTATGTATATTATCTTTATAACTATTGGTTCATTTATTGTTTATGAAAATTATGCCGACCAACGTGACATAGATTTTATTTATCTAGGATGTATGTGAATCGGAAATGCCAATCGACCCTATTGTCGAGAGGTTAAATTTAGTTGAAGAAGAAAACAATTTGTTGAAGGAAAAAATAAAAAAAAAATTGAGGAGGAGAAGATGATATTGGAGTTGCATGTTGCGGATGTCGTCGATGATCACAAGATCAAGATGGATGCAATGCGCTTGAAGATTAAAAAGATTAGAAAATATGCCATTCATACCGAGGCTTGGTATCATTATGCCGTTGGATCAACTGTTACCTTGGTTGCGATTATGATCGCATTTGTTTTCGCATTGAAATGTTTTACATAGTTTCAATGTATGGTTTAATTAATTAGATGCTCTGGAGAGCTATATATTGTTAGATGAGAACTATGTATGTACTTTGATTTTAATGTGATGATGAACTTCTATTAATTTGGACACTTAATTATATATAATGCACGCAGATGAACCGGCAATGGATGTACGGTGACAGACACACCCGCGAGTACATTAAGGGCATGCATGAGTTTCTCGATGCGGCTGAGGCAAACAAGCAGAATGGTTTTATGTGTTGTCCATGCACTGAATGTGGGAATACGAGGTCTTACTCTAACCGGAAAATCCTTCACTCCCACCTGCTTTACAAGGGTTTCATGCCACACTATAATGTTTGGACGAGGCACGGAGAAATAGGGGTTATGATGGAAGACGGCGAAGAAGAAGAGTACGATGACAACTATGTGCCCCCTGAATACGGTGATGCTGCAACGGTGGGAGCTGGTGAAGATCAAGAGGAACCAGACGATGTGCCGAATGATGCTGCCACGGGTGAAGCTGCTGAAGATCAAGAGGAACCAGACGATGTGCCCGATGATGATGATCTCCGCCGGGTCATTGTCGATGCAAGGACGCAATGCATTAGTCAAAAGGAGAAGATGAAGTTCGATCGCATGTTAGAGGATCACAAAAAAGGGTTATACCCCAATTGCGAAGATGGCAACACAAAGCTCGGTACCGTACTGGAATTGCTGCAGTGAAAGGCAGAGAATGCTATGGCTGACAAAGGATTTGAGAAGCTACTGAAAATATTAAAGAAGAAGCTTCCAAAGGATAACGAATTGCCCGACAGTACATACGCAGCAAAGAAGGTCGTATGCCCTCTAGGATTGGAGGTGGAGAAGATACATGCATGCCCTAATGACTGCATCCTCTACCGCGATGCATACAAGGATCTGAACGCATGCCCGGTATGCGGTGCGTTGCGGTATAAGATCAGACGAGATGACCCCGGTGATGTTGACGGCGAGCCCCTCAGGAAAAGGGTCCCTGCAAAGGTGATGTGGTATGCTCCTATAATACCACGGTTGAAACGTCTGTTCAGAAACGAAGAGCATGCCAAGTTGATGCGATGGCACAGTGAGAACCGAAAGAAAGATGGGAAGTTGAGAGCACCCGCTGACGGGTCGCAGTGGAGAAAAATCGAGAGAAAGTACTGGGATGAGTTTGCAAAGGACCCAAGGAATGTATGGTTTGCTTTAAGCGCGGATGGCATTAATCCTTTCGGGGAGCAGAGCAGTAATCACAGCACCTGGCCCGTGACTCTATGTATGTATAACCTTCCTACTTGGATGTGCATGAAGCGGAAGTTCATTATGATGCCAGTTCTCATCCAAGGCCCTAAGCAACCCGGCAACGAAATTGATGTGTACCTAAGGCCATTAGTTGAAGAACTTTTACAGCTGTGGAATGGAGACGGTGTACGTACGTGGGATGAGCACAGACAGGAGGAATTTAACCTTAAGGCGTTGCTGTTCGTGACCATCAACGATTGGCCCGCTCTCAGTAACCTTTCAGGACAGACAAACAAAGGATACCACGCATGCACGCACTGTTTAGATGACACTGAACAACATATAGGGTCGCCGAGAGGGGAGAGGAAGACGAGGAGAAATAAATAAGAAGAAGAAAAAAGAAGAAAAAAAGAGGAGAAGAAGAAAGGAATAGAGGAGAAAAGAGAAAAATAGAATATATTCTATTATATTCTATTTTTCTCTTAATATATTCTATTTTTCTCTTTTCTCCTCTATTCCTTTCTTCTTCTCCTCTTTTTTTTCTTCTTTTTTTTCTTCGACACGTGGGGAGGGGGGGGGGTCGAGAACGTCGGACATTCATGAGAGAGGCGAGGAAAGAATAGAGGAGACTTCTCCTCTATTCTTTCTTCTCTTCTTTTTTCTTCTTCTTCTTCCTCTTTATTTTATCGGGAACGAGGGTCGTCGAGAGGGCCGCCGAGTGGTAGAGGAGAAACCCTAAATAGAAAGTATCGTCGGTGTGAGATACATGTACCGTCGGTGTCGGACATTACATCCACATCCCACAAGTGGCGCGGGCTTCGACGCCCACGTCACTTGTGGGACGTGGATGTAGTGTCCGACACCGAAGGCCACATGTATCTCACACCCACGATACTTGCTAGCTATTTAGGGTTTCCTTTGACACTAGGCAACCTCCCGACCCCTCGGCGATCCTCTCGAACATGAGAGGAAGAAGAGGGTCGTCTAGGGTTCGAGGGTTCGAGGGTTCTTCTCCTCTATTCTTTCTTCTCTTTTTTCTTCTTCTTCTTCTTCCTCTTTATTTTATCGGGAACGAGGGTCGTCGAGAGGGCCGCCGAGTGGTAGAGGAGAAACCCTAAATAGAAAGTATCGTCGGTGTGAGATACATGTACCGTCGGTGTCGGACACTAAATCCACATCCCACAAGTGGCGCGGGTTTCGACGCCTACGTCACTTGTGGGACGTGGATGTAGTGTCCGACACCGAAGGCCACATGTATCTCACACCCACGATACTTGCTAGCTATTTAGGGTTTCCTCTACCGAAAAGAAGAGGAGAAATAAATAAGAAGAAGAAAACAGAAGAATATATTCTATTTTCTCTTCTTCTCCATTATTCCTTTCTTCTTCTCCTCTTTTGTTTCTTCTTTTTTTCTTCGATCTTCTCCTCTAGCTATTCCTTTCTTCTTCTCCTCTATTGGTCGAGGGTCGGGAACTAGGGTAGAGGGTCGAGGGTCGTTAAGGGGTCAAGGGTCGAGGGTTTCAGGGTCGTTGAGGGTTCGAGGGGTCAAGAATCGCCGAGGGGTCGAGAGAGGTTTCCTAGTGTCAAAGTATTGAAGAAATCCATGCCTTCATCATTAGCCGGAAGTAACCAGGGCATGTTGGTACGAAGTTCTGCAAAGTTGTTCTGGAATGGAGTCCCGGATAGAATAATCCGCCTTTTGGTACGAATTCAGCAAAGGCCTTCCAAATAGCGATATTCGGAAGGCTCTTGCTGAACTTTGTACCAAAAAGCGAATTATCCTATCTGGGACTCCGTTCCAGAACAACTTTGAAGAGCTTCCTACCATCATGCACATGTTACTTTCGCCTAATGATGAAGACATGGTTTTGTTGAATCCTTTGACACTAGGCAACCTCCCGACCCCAAGGCGATCCTCTCGAACATGAGAGGAAGAAGAGGATAAAAAAAGAAGAGGAAGAAGAAGAAAAAAAGAGGAGAAGAAAGAATAGAGGAGAACTCTTTTTTTATCGGGAACGAGGGTCATCGAGGGACATATATAGATGTAGTGTCGTCGTTGTCGATATATACCCCCTCCCGATAGCTTACTATGATTAGGTAGCTAGTTCTACGTTTGGCACTAATATATCCATCTGTCATGTTTGAATAATAATTGCCATGTTGTAAATATTTGTAGAAACTATGGACACCGCCCTAGACAAAGCAAGAAAAGAAGCGTTGTTGAGGGAGATAATCGCAGAAGGAAGTGATGCCGTCTCGTACTATCTCAACGATATCATCGATGGTCCGGAAGGAGAGGGTGAACAAGCTGGCTACGGTGACCTAATGCCGGTGCAAGAAGAAGAACATGAGGACGGCGCCGGTGACCCAATGCCGGTGCAAGAAGGAGAAAGTGATGACGGCTCCGGTGACCGAACCGAGTCCGGCCAGGTATATATATTAGTTAAGCCTATGCTGACTAGCTGATTGATGCATTCATTGTTTTGGTATGTACACATATTAATTAAGTCTTTGTTCTTTTTTCTAGCCCTCCGGATCGAGCACAACTTCGGTAAAGAGACGAGGCCCGAAGAAAAAGTTGAGCTCGGATGAAAAGCTTGAGATCACAGCAATCGCGCCCAACGGCCAACCTATTGAACCCCTCCGGACAAAGAGGGCATTTGTTGCTCAGTGCGGGGTTCTGGTTAGGGACAAGATCCCGATAAGCATCCAGCAATGGTTTAAGCCGGCTACAGAAGACCCTGAGGTGTCTTATGTCAATGATATGCAGAAAAATGATCTTTGGACTGAGCTGAAGTCAAATTTCACCCTACCGCCAGAGGATAATCCAGAGAACCCAATTAAAGAGAAATTAATCAAGTCTTTTGCTCTAAAGAGGATGGCAGATCTATTCAGGAGGTGGAAGAAAGAGCTCAATAGGTTTGTCGATAAAAAAGAGAAACCAGAATTCAAGGGCAGATATGAGAAGATCAGAGATCACTGGCCCGCATTTGTGGCCTACAAGACATCGGAAAAGAGTAAGAAGATGTCGGCGACAAACAAGCAGAATGCCGCGAAGAAGAAGCTTCACCATCGCACGGGGTCAGGTGGCTACCTCGTAGCCCGGCCTAAGTGGTCCAAGGTTGAGAATGATCTGGTTCATAAAGGGATCAGACCAGAGACAAATAACTGGCCAGACCGTTGCCGGACTTGGTTCTTCGGGGTTGGCGGAACCTTGGACCCTGAAACAGGGGGATGCATTTGGACGAACGAACAAATGGACATACCAGTCAGTAAGCTTAAGCACTATATCGACGCAGCGCAGGAAGGGACGTTCTTTCCAGACAGAGAGCACGACGAGCTCACAATGGCCCTCAGGAATCCTGAGCACCCTGGACGGACACGAGGCACGCCAGGCTCCGTTCCGTGGAAGGTTGGGTTTCCGGACGCAGGCGGTTACAAATCCCATGAGATGAGGAAAAAAGTGCAGCAGACCGAACTGCAGGCGCTGCACGCAAGGGTACAAGCGATAGAGGAACGAGAAGCAAATCGCAGCAAACGTACTGCCGAAGCCTCCCCCGAAGCTACCCCGCCATCTCAGCGCAGAAGCAGTGTGGCTTCCACCGAGCAGCTTCAGCTGCAGCATGCCTTGACGGCTCCTGCCAGCTATCCTGTGGATGCTATAACGGAGTCTCAAAATTGCCACCTTATGACGCAATGGATGAATTTGAAGGTCAAGGCGGCTGTTGGCTCTGTTTATCCTACTGAACCCGGCGCAACTTTTCACTGCATGCCAATTCCAGAAGGATATGCTAGGGTGATGGTGGATGAGATAACGGAGAGATTTGAGGACCTCCAGCTTGACCACCCTACCGGTGAAGGGGAGACTCGGCTGGGGTCTGCTCTGAAGACTCCATGCCTATGGCGGAAGGACCTCATCAACCTTCTGAACTGGACGCCTCCGCCTCCTCCTCCTCCTCCGGCGAGTCAAGGCACTCCGCCTCCTCCACCGCCTCCTCCTCCGGCGAGTGACGATCAGGGCCCTCGGCCGGCTCCTTCTCCGGCGCGTGGCGGCACTCCGCCTCCGTCTCCGCCTGCGCCGACGCGCCCGAGCAGCCAACCTCCTCCTTCTCCGCCTCGTCAGCAAGGGCAGAAGAGACCTGCCGCCGCTCCAGCTGCTCCGGCGGGTCGTAGTCCTTCTCCTCCGCCTCTTAAGCAAGTAAAGAAGACAACCGCTTCGTCTGCTCGGTCAGCGTCTAGCAGTACAACCAGAGGCGGGAGGACATACAGATTCGGTCCTTCTCTGAAGACTCCAGAGAAGTTACCATACGAGAGGACCCAAGAGGAGAACGCCGAGATCGCGCGAGAAGAAGTGAGGAAATTCTTTGAAGGGGTGAAAGCAAAGAAACATCCACCTCCGGAGGAGAAGGTAGATGGGGTGAAAGTGAAGCGCACTCTGGCTGCCCTGACAAAACCACCAAAGTCTGATCCGCCGAAAGGAAACTATGACCGCATTATTGGAAAGGAATTTGCCGAAGCGGAGCGGTCAGGAACTACTGTCAGTGATGAAAGGCTGAAAAAACGACGAGCTGGGAAACAAATTGCCCAGCTCGGCAAACAAGCAAAGCAATCATGCCCCCCGCTCAAGGTGCCTAGCCACAACGTCGCTAATGATCCGAGGATGGTGCCCGGTTATAATAATCTTGCAGATTACCTGCCCGACGAAGTACATTATGAACCCATGGACATGCAGATGCAAAGATACGAGTACGGAAGCCTCTCGTCAAAGATGAAAGATCTCTATCAACGATGATGCGAAGATTGCATGATTGGTACTTGAAAATCTGCAGAGACTCTAGGGGGAGGAGTACTTTGTATGTGAGAGTTAAAAAGGAGCATGACCTCGTTGGAATTGATCTGTTGCCTGTTCCATTTGAGGAGTTCTATCAGTTTTTCAATCAATTGGCCCTCGATAAAACAACGATCGCCTGCTACTGTCTGTAAGTAGTACTACTTCTGTCCTTAAGTTTCTCTATATAGCTTAGCTCTTTCATTGCATGTATTTATAATCATCCTCACTATATATGCAGATTGAAGATCGTCGAATTGAAGAAAATGCAAGTCGGTGATATTGGGTTCATTAACACATATCTCATAGATGCAACTGAGGTTAAACTTCATGCCGCAGCTACCGAGGCCAACATGCTACAATCGTTCGTAATAAATCAAAACAAAGATATAATACTCTTTCCTTACAACTTCAAGTGAGTGTTACTGTCTTGTGCGTATTCGGTTTCCCTTATATATTAGTCAAGGTTATAGTAATGTAATTCATGAGTTATGCATGCGTGTGCAGTTTCCACTATATTCTCCTAGAGATTAAGCTTGAGCAGGGACTAGTAACCGTCTTAGACTCAAGACGAAAAGATCCCCAGGACTATGCAGACATGACTGAAATCCTCAAGAAGTAAGTTAAATCGATCATTATCCACCATATCAGCAACTTTGTTCATTTCCTGATATCAAGTAATTGTTTTCTTTGTCCGGCAGGGTTTGGAGAAAATTCACCAAAAAAGTTCCGGGACTGCCGAAGGAGCTGGAATTTAGACACCCGAAAGTAAGTACTATAGTAGCATGTTCCGCGCATCTCATAGTGATTCAAGCGCTAGTTTCATCAATACCATTTAGCATTCTTGCTTATCAGTTTGATTGACCTCTATTTCTTGTAAAGTGGTTGTGGTAGGAACAAGGAAATGATTTCTGTGGATACTACATCTGCGAGTCCATCCGCCACACGACGTGTGAGCGGGGCGGGTACTCTAACGAACAATATAAAGTACGTAAATAACAATATTGACAATTTTATTTTATTACCATCATTTGTGTTGAGTTTCATTCATATATATATATATATATATATATATATATATATATATGTATTGACCCCCTTCTTCAAATTAGATGTTTCGGAAGCGGGATGAACTCCTAGCACCAGCTCACATGCGAGCAATTCAAGAGGAATTGGCGGCATTCTTTCTTGACCACGTGATCCCTGAAGACGAAGAATTCTATGTTAAACCTGAGTCCGTATGATTATATTTGTAAGAGATAATTACTGTATATATGTAGCCGGTACTGTCAGATAGATATACGAGAACTTGTTGTTCGACCAATCTCTCGAAGAAGGAGAGGTGGTCGATATCACTTCTCTCTGTATGCATATATGTTCATGACGATCTTCTGTTTCCTTCGTTTGCTTTACTAGCTAGCCAGCGTGTCTAGTCCTCTCTATACGTATGTATAGTACGTAGCGTCGACCAAGCACGGACATAAGAAAGGACACTTCTCTATATTAATTATAGCTAGCTAACACAATATATGAAACACCTAAATTAACCCCCCAAAACCCCCAACCCCCCCCCCCCTTTCAAAAAAAAACAAAAACCCTAGCCACAGAAATGCTGACGCGTGGATGCCTATTGGTCCCGGTTGGTGCCACCAACCGGGACCAAAGGGTCTCCTGACTGGGCTCTGCACACTGCCCACGTGGATGGGCTTTAGTCCCGGTTCTGGATTGAACCGGGACTAAAGGTGGGAGGTATTAGTACCGACACTTTAGTCCCGGTTCAGGAACCGGGACTAAAGGCCCTTACGAACCGGGACTATAGGCCCTTTTTCTACCAGTGTGAAGCTTCCTGCAGATTTTTAATTAGCTATATTGAATCTCTTCGATGCATCAATCATTTTCTAACCACTGACATCATCAAAGAGAAGATGGCGCGGCCGCCGATTGGGTATAGTTCTACAATGATAAATACAGCAACACAGCGTGCAGCCACGGTCCAGTGGTCTGCCCCGCCGGCCGGTCGCGCGTGAAGCTGAATGTTGACGGGTCGTTCGTTGATAACGATGATGGATTAGCAGGAGCCGGTATGATCCTACGTGATAATGACGGCAACATTATCTTCTCCGCTTGTCGTTCCATCTTGCATTGTTTCAGACCGCTCCCGACTAAGCTGTTGGCATGCCAGGAGGGATTAAGCCTTGCTCTACAATGGTCTACTCGCCCGGTAGATATCGAGATGAACTGCATGGTTGCGGATCAAGTTGATCAAGTCATCTACTCTTGACAGATCGCCACATAGAATGATAGTTCAGGATATTAAGAGGCTCTTTGGTGAAAGGGATATTTCTATTGCTCATGTAAGTAGGAATCAGAACGTTGTTAGCCATATCCTTGCTGCTTTCGAACGATCGGAGGGCCGAACTGCAGCTTGGTGTCGCTCTAGACCTGCAGACGTTCCTATGCTATGTAGGAACGAATATTCCAACAGTTAAGCAATGAAATCCTTTAACCCCGCAAAAAAAGAAAGATTTACTACTTTTCTTTTTTCAAGTTAACAGATTTACGAGTTAAATCTCCATCTCAAACATCTTACATACGCGTTCACCTGCCCTGCCTAGCAGATTAGATTGATCACCACGTACCCTACTCCCAATCGCAACCGCTTATGATAGCTGGCGCGGCCGGCCGCATGGAGGGATTAGGCGACGATGGGGACGTGCCCCTCGGCTACCCGCTGATCGACGACGTGAGCGCGGGCAGAGGAAGCCGGCGGCCATCGTCGGCTACCCGCTGCCGTCGGAGAGAAGGGATCCACGACCGTCGCCGGCGGCGACAAGACCACCACCCCGTGACAAGTGCGCCTCCTGCAAGATGTTCACCAAGGTACGTGCGGTAGAAGCAGATCGAGGTCACGTACGTCAATTGATCTTCAATTATGCTCTGGATCCAGCGGTCAAAGTGGCCATGGTTGCGCTCCACTCACACCTGTCTCTCTGTGATTTCAGGGTTTTCTGGTTACCCTGGGGACCGTGTTGATCACCGAGTTTGTCCTGGGCGGCTTGATTCTCAAGAGAGCACCGCATCCCCTCTTGGTGTTGTTATGTTCGCCCTTTTATCCTATTGTCTGTGCTGGGCTTATCATGCTGATTGCCAACTGTGAAATGTCAGAATCAGACATTCAGGACGACTAGGTAAAACAGAAATAGCTAGGCTAGGTTAAGTTGATGGGAGCTGCTAAACCTGTTCTTCATTCTCTAGCTAGATATTTAGGGGCGTTCTTTCTTGTTGTACTTTATAGAATTGTACTTTCTATAAACAATTGTAATACGATTGTATTAGGTCACTAATAAGACGTTTTATAGGTTACTAAAAGCAGTGATCTAAAACGTCTTACATTTATTTACGGAGGGGGCATTTCTTTCAAAAAAAAAATCGATGTGGTTTGTTTGAATACCTGTAATGACAATATTTTTCCACAGTTCGGCTAAAACTCATTCAACTGAGATTTGGCAAAGTCTCAGTCATCCCTGTTGTCTTCGTATACTTGTGCTTCAAGATTCATGTGTTTTGTGCAAGCTGGGACGGTTGTTGTGTTGTGTCGGCTAGCAGGGACGTCCATATATGATTGTGGCCCTTTTGTCCAATCTGAGTTTTATGGTGAAAGTGCTCTTTTGATCCCAAGCTCACATGCTCCCTCGTGGACAGTAAAGTAAAAAAATCTTCAAAAAAATGATTTTTTTTGTGATAACCATTGATGAATATTTTCACTGCATGCATTTTTTTTATGAAATGACAATTGTGGAAATGTGGGCATAAAAAACAAAATCGATGCTCCAAAAATGCTTCCAACAATAGTCTTTTTGAAGCATCAATTTTATTTTTCCCCATATTTCCACGAATGTCATTTCATCAAAAAATTTGTGTGCAATGAAAACATTTGTCAATGTTTATCATAATGTTTTTTGAATTTTTGTACTATTTTTCAATTTTTACTGTTCATGAGGGAGCATGTGAGCTCGGGTGCAAAAACTCCACGTCAAAGGAGGATGGAGAGTTGAAGACTAGAGAGGATGCGTTTGTTGTGGAGTGCGTTTATGAAAGGCAAGGGAAGATGGGCGTGGTGGTGGCTATCGTTGTTGTGTGAGTTGGGAGTCTATCAACTTCAACATTTCAAAAACATGTTCATGGAATTGGTATTCGACGGCTTCAAGATATGCAAGTATCGTGGGGGGGAGGGGGGTGGGGGGGTATCTTTCTGAAATACTCAAGTTCAAAGCATCAAATTATACTTTTTTTTTCTTTATGAGTTTTTATCTTTTCAAGTTCTCATCAAGGTTTTTAATGAGGTAATATCAAAATAAGATCATATATCATACTTTTTGTTTTTCCCATCGGGCGAAGAGTTAGACTAGGTTAACTTCCAGACACTTTTGTTTAGTTGGAATATGTGAAGATGTAATAATTTGGTCCGGACCCAATGAAAATTATTCGGTTCGCATGAAAAACATTTAGTTTGAAATATGTACGGGCAGGGTTTGATGGTCAACTCCCGTATCATCGTCCCGTCCACGAACAAATATAGTGTCGAGTTTAGGTCCGGCGTTCAAGGTACTGATCCTAAAAAAAAGACGGCAGGTACACATCCGCAGAGGACACCACAAAGAGATTGATCTGCGTACACGTGATCACCCTCAACCCTACGTTCCAGCCCGGATACAAATCGTGTGCCCTGCCTGATTGATCGCCACGGTCCACGTCTTCCTCCGGTGCGTCTCACGCACCAACACCTGCCGTACGTACTGCACCGCGTATGATGGCTGGCGCGGCCGAGCACGTCGTCGTGCGCGTCCGCGGCATGGAGGAACTAGGCGACAATGGCGACGTGGCCCTCGGCTACCCGCTGATCGACGACGGTGGCCGGAGGAAGCCGGCGGCCGCCGTCGGTTACCCGGTGCCGCCCGAGGGAAGGGAGCCACGACCGCCGTCGGGGACAAGACCACCTCCCCACCACTACTGTGACTACTGCTGCAATATGTTCACCATGGTACGTACGTCGCGCCGGAGCAGATCCAGCAGATCGATGCAATATGATCCAATCGATCTTCACTTCGCGTCCGATTATGCATCCACGATCCATCAAATTGGCCACGGCTGCATGCTTTTCATTTATTTATGTATTTCTGTTTTATTTGAGGAACCCATGCGTCCGTTTTCTGTCGCTGCAGGGTTTTGTGGTCACCTTCGGGCTCGTGTTGGTCACCGACTTTTCCCTGGCCATCTTTCTGCAGAAACAACCGAATCCCCTGTTGGTGTTGATATGTTTCCCCTTCATTTTCGTAATCTTTGCTGGACTCGTCGTGTTGATTATATGTTGTGCAGCGTCAGAGCTCAGAGACAGAGAGTCAGGTGTGCTAGGTCCAACTTGATGAGAGCTGCCACATCTGTTATAAATTCTTTATACCTAGCTATTATTAGAATATTCCAATTCTTTAATTTTAGTCTTTTTCTGGGGTATTTTATTTATCAAGCCACCTTTCATCCAGCGCCGCCTCCTTTATCTACGCTGCATGTGCCGGACGGTTTTCATATATTAGATCAACTCTAGAAGACCCGTTGCACCCATGACGCAAAAAGCAAGAGCGAGCCGACTATTTAAACCATGTCTATGTGATTGATACTTAACCTCCATTCGTAAATCTAAGTCTATCTAGAGATTTTAATACGGACTATATACGTATGTATATAAACATATTTTAGAGTGTAGTTTCACTCATTTTGCTCCGTTGTGGTTCGTATTAGAATATCTAGAAAGACTTATATTTAGGAACGGAGGAAGTAGATACTTGGTGCCACACAGCCGGCCAAAGCCCAGGCAGTGCCGGCGGCGGCAGGGCCTCTCCCTGGCGCGTCTCTCTCTCTCTCTCCCCTGGCGGTGGCGCGAGATCTTCCGGCGGCGGCTTGGTGGCGTGGTGCGGCGAAGCTCCGGCGATGACTCGGTCCTACGGCGGGGCGGAGGGCAGGGCACCGTCCAGTGGTGCTGCCTCCGCGGCGGTTGCGGCTAGGAGCCCTTGACCCCGATCCGATCTGGATCTGATGGTGCTTGGGTCTGGGCCATGGCGGCTGGCGAGGCGTGGTGTTCGCCGGGGCTTGTCGGCCTCTAGGCACCATGGGGGTGACGTTGGTGAACATGGTGGTCATCTTCTTCCAGAGATGGCCGGCCAGAGGCTTGGTGATCGGATCTCGAGATCCATCATCTCTCGGCTACGAGTAGGGGAGACATGGTTGCCGGTGAAAACCGAGCCGACGGCAGGCGATGGCGGCGTTCTCGCCGTTACCTTGATGGAGGCATCGTCATGTAACTACTGTCGACCCACTCGTGCTGCTCCGGAGGAAACCCTAGGATCTGGTGTTCCAGATCGGACGATGGCGGCACTGCGGTGCCGTTTCTCTCTTGGTAACATCGTTTGTGGAGCAGCACTGGAAGTCGGAGGCAGGAGGTGGAGCGGCTTCGTCTTGCACGGAGCTTCGGTGAAGATGTCAAGTCATGCCTGACCGACAGGTGCTACGCTTTGTCATGCCTGGTCGGCAGGTGCTACGCACGACCGATTTTCCAAGGACTTCAAGCTGTGTCGGCTGTTGGTACTTGGCAGCATGGCGATGAGGTGTATCAGTGGCGACCGCGACGTGCTCAGCTGTTTGCGCGCAGGGAGAAGGTGTTGTTGGGCGCCGTGGTGGCGTCGACGATACCTAGACCGAGCAAGGTTGATGCATCAGTACAGTTCTGAAGATGGAGCGGTGGCAGTTGGCGGCGGCCTCTGAGAGCACGTCGGACCAGTATGTGCCCCAGACCCGGCAAGTGACTAGGTTGGGGTCTCAGGTGTTAGATGTTAGGCTTGGATGCGATGTCTGTTTGGTATTAGGCCCAGGCTATCTGCGCCCCTTCATCAACTGGATAGGTGTAGCGACAGTTTGTTGCTTAGACGGCGGCTTTAGTCTTACTGTTGTATGACTTTGTCTTTGTAAGGTCTTGTGAGAATAATTAATAAAGTGGCCGTATGCATCACCCAGATGCAGAGGCCAGGGGTCATCCCCCTTTTCTATAAAAAAAATGATAGACTAAAAGGAAGTAATGAGATCATTTGATAATAGCATACTATGCACAACAGAATATTTATATACAGGCAATGTATAGCGTTATAAGCGAGGCAAAAGATCAATTTATGGTAGCTTATTTACATTGCTTTATCAAGCATGGCACGTAGGTAAAGATGCATCATATAGACACCTTTGAATTTGCTATATATAATTGGTAGTGTTATGACAGAATATGTAGCAGTACCAATACAACTGAGGGGATACATCAATATTAGGAAGTGCTTGGTTACATTTAATATGCACGACCACAAAAGGATGCATAGCTCATAGATGATTACGATCGTCTAAGGCCTACACATGTCTTGTTCTTCAGAGCAAGAACAAAAGGGTTAAAATATCACTGAAACTAAATCTAGACTACGCTGCAGATGAAACAGAAGGTGTTTGCCTCTGTTGTCATATAGGCAAGGCAGTTAGGTTAGATGCAACAAAGTTAATTAAAAACGGTCTTGTTCGACGCGATTTTGTCGTAATTTTACACTTGTCAAGTATGAAAGATATGAAATTACTACATACTTACAAGCGCGTACATGGCAGTGACAAAGATGTTGATTTTCTTTGGAAATAGATGATTCAGGCGGTGGAGCATTATTTATGACCACACGTATGTGACCTAATTAAGAACAGTAAAACTGAACCATATCCCAGCCCTCTCACGCACCTGGCATTTTCGACCGTCAGATCAAGCGTCTGGATCATTCCTGGTCGTTTGATCAGCATTTAGATAAAACTGGGCCGACTGTCTTATGGGCAGCTACTCCGGTAGCCCAATCGGAGGCCCGAGGTTAATTGGGCCTTGTGTGAAGCCCGCTTGAGCCTTGAAAAAACTGAAAACTAACTAGCGAACGAGTGCATCCCTTCGCTCCTCATTGCCTCCTCCTCTCCCGGCCACCGGCCACAATGGCATCTTCTCCCTCCTCGCATCCCCGCACACCGCTGTCACCGCCTACGCCTTCACATCCCTTGCCAGCCTCGCGGGACAATCCTCAGCCGTGGAATCGGGTGCAGGACCACGCCCAAGAGAGGCTGTTCCAGATGTGGAAGCGGAAGGGGAGCTTGATGCGAGGCCAGCCGACGAGGATGACCTGGATGCGGCCGGCGATGGCGGCGGATTTAGGAGGGCGCGTTGGCAGGGCACTTTTCCTTCCTCTCCTCGCACAGATCCTCCCGATTCCTCTCCTCTCGTGGCCGAGGGTGGATCTTTCTGTTTCGCCACCATGCTATTGAAGAAGTTTTTTTTTCTCTTGCACCATTTCCTCCTCTGCTTCACGATTTCGGAGTTTGTCGCCTAAAAAATTAGTGATGCTCCAATCAGATAGGATATCTGTGTAGCTAATCACCACCCTGTAGATGTTCTTTTTTCCCATATATGTTGTTCATACTGTGCTACGATCTGTACTAATTGCTGATTTGTGTGCCAGGACACAGCCGCCATGCCGAACGCATCTCCGCTCCAGTCAGTCACATTGTGCTACGCACATCCTCAAGTATGGGAAGCGGCCCTGGTAATCAAATTGAAAGCACATAGCTTTGTTGTTCATCAGTTTATGGTTCCCTTACTTGCCCAAATCACAATTTTCGATTGCAATTGACCCAAAGCAACCTGATCGTCCTAATGCATCAGTTAAATAAACAATCTAGACAAACCTAGAATCCGAGGTATGCATTGTGATATGTTTCTGTAGTTGATGATCCACTAACAATATAAACTGACATGATGTACAAGTGAAGACATGTGGCGCCAAATATTGACATTTAGGGGGAAAGTAGAGTATTTTAACATATCTTGTTTTGTCCTAAACCTTGATATTTCTTCTGGTGCTTACGGTTCTATTCCATGCATGACCAAGAAGGCACAATTTAAAGCTAAGCACGAGATGAAAAACTAGGCTTAAGAGATGTGCTATGCAATTTTAACTGGTCCTTCAAAACAAGGAATAGCTTGATGCTGACATTGACATGCCAATTTATAGGAGTATTGTATGTTGGTACTTGGTTGCTCTTTCACTGGAAGAAAATGATGCATACTTGTTTTGTGATCTGTTTGACAAAATTGCTCTATAATCTTGTCATTATAAAGACATGGAACTCATTTTTTTTCTTCCTCTGAACTGCTTTGCATACCTGTAATTATTTGGATTGGGAAATGGATCTCAGCCATTAACTGACAAAGCAGGATTCTTTCATTGAAGGTAAGTCATTGCCCTCAAGTTCGCATGTTATGTGTGCTGACTTATGTTTGAATAAACTTTGCATATTATAAGGATATACTGCCATATTTTCTTATAAACTGCTAGTCCTATTTTGGCAAGCAAAAAAAAAACATAATGCCATCAAATCAGTAGGCAGACTTGTATATCCAATTTTAAGTCTTTATTTCCTATTTTTCAGAACATTTTTGTGTTTATTTTCTGCATTATGAAATCTAGATGGCAACAAACTCATATTTTACTAATGCAATAATATGCAGTACTGATACTGCTACCATGTAAAGTGTGCTCTGTTGGAAACAATGGTGTTAGTGTCTTGTATCATGGATATGTACAAACCTTTGCCCTTTGAGTAAACATGCATTTTGGCACTGAAAACGTCATTAAATAATTTTTCATGTGTATTTTTTACTGTCAAAATATCAACTCATTGTCCCAGGGCTGACGGCTTCCCAATTCCATCTCAAATATCTTACAAAATTTCTAATTAGTGTGAATTCCTATCTTTGGTTGGTTAAATAAATATATTTTCACTGCATTTTTACTCCAATCATAATTTATATAATTTACTGTAGTAAGAATCACTCCCAAGATTACTTTTAAAGCTGGCTGGAACAGTGCGTTGGCATATGATTGTGATGTTGGGAACTTGGGATCAACAATTTGGATTCTTATGTCATGTTGCGAATCAGGTTTTGTGGTTGTGCTAATAGTTCCTCGATTTCCTCTGAACTTGAAAGTTTTCCATTCTTCAAGTGAACTAAACTGGATAG